>CM070772.1:149442303-155182303 GCA_036346955.1 Dipus sagitta | reverse complement strand
GGACTCTTTCAGTGTTGGGAAATTATGAGGTGGTGCCTATATGAGTGGAAGAACAAGACTACACGAACAATGTCTAGTCCTTCTTCATAACACACGAGAGCTTGGGGAAACTCGAAGTTCTGCAGCTTGGGAGGTGCACAAACTGACACTAGATGAAAATTGACACTAGATGAAGGATCTTTTAGTGTTCAAGACAATGGGCTGTCTTTTATAGTGATAGCTGCACCGATCCTGTGCAGTGATTCATGGAAACAATTGTATTCTTTTGTTCTCCTAGAGCTGTTTATGATAATATGCTTCCTGCAAATGCAAGCAAGAATTTTAAAGCAAATATAAGGTAGGTTGAGAACCGTGGAGGGAAAAAGCACAAGATTGTGATACTTTAGTTATTTGTTAAACCAGAATATTTGGTATATATTAAAAATGTGGAAAGTTGTGTTGGTGGTGGAACTTTTCCTCACCTTTTACTCGTCGTCACAATTTGTGAAAACCCGTGTCCTCATGCCTGAAGTTTGTAGTTCTTTCCTTAGAACTAGGGCACATGTGAGATTTAAGAAGATGGCTAAGGGACTCCGCTCTCACTGAAATCAACAGGTGGTGTGCTAAATGGCTATTGTTTGAGATCCTTATCTTGTTCTCCCTCAAGGATTTGTGCCTGCTGTTGTAGTGGGTCTAGCAGGAGAAGTAGCACCATTGGGAGCAGTTCTAGCCATGCAGGTGTATCCGGGTGGCTTCTGTGGTCAGAGCTGGGGTGGGACTTGGGACCTGATGTGATAGGGCAGTGACATCCTTGTTGTGCTTCTCTGTGGTTTGTGTAAGGACGCAGTGGCGTGTGGATCATCAAGGCCAACCCAAAAATGCATGCTAGAGAAAGCAGTCTAGCACTCAAACATTCTTAGCAAATTGGTAGTGTGTAAACTACAGCTGGTCTCCAAGCTGGGTGTGTGCAGACGCACTTGCGGCTGTGTGTGCCAAGGGCTGTGAGGGCTTCCTCATCCTTGGCTGCCAGAGTGCCTGGAGTGAGATGGTTAGTGAGTGCGTTGCCAGCCCACTTCCTCCCCTTTTTCCTCTTCCTTCTCTTCCCTCTCTCTGGCTGTCTATTCTTTCCTCACTCTCAGTTGTTACCTGATAATCATATATTTCTTTCCATGGAGCTTTGATTACATAAGCATTTGGGATATATAACTGGAATTTTCATAATACAATTCTACAGAAAGGGCATAAGTTAGTAAAGAATGATTAAGATGACAATTGAAAATAACTGATAGTTTAAATTTCAGAAACTTAACACTATTAGTATTTGTCCTGGATATAGACTTTCAGAGTTCAAATTCTGCCTTCTGTATTTACTAGGTATGACTGTGGGCAACTTAATTTTAATTAATTAATTTTGAGATAAGATTTCACTGTGTATCCTTGGCTGGCCTAGAATTTGCTATGTAGACCAAGCTGGTCTCAGACTTGTGATGATCCTTCTGTCTCTGCCTTGCAAAGTTCTGAGATTACAGATGTATGCCACCTTACCTGGTCTTAAGTATTAATGTTTTCAGTAGACAGCCTGTGTCTTGCTTTGTTCATCATTAAACAGAGATGATGACAGTATCTGATTCCTAAAATTACTTGTGAACTAAATGAGATTATGTCTGTGGCAGTGCTTATTAGCACAGTGAAGTGGTTGGAACTTTGTAAGCATGTAGTGAAAAGTACATATCTTTTCATTCATCTCTCCAGTATCCGTCTATCCACCCACTTGCCTGTCCATCTGTTCATCTTCATAATGTTTCTGGCAGCATAAATTGCTGATTGATTTGGAATTTTCATTTCAGTATGTTTAAAGTATGGAATGACTTAAGTGGGCCAGGGCTTGTGGGAAGAGGAGGTGCTGCACAATCATGCACATGGTTCTGAAGCTTTCTTTTAAATTCTCTGCCATAGCTCCATTTTTCTAGTTATTGTAATGCCTTACCTATTTCTAATACTCATGTAATAGCTAGCATTGAAATCTCTGAGCAACATTTTCTGGCATCGTATTTGACCAGGAAATTGTACTGGGTGGGTATGGTGCAGTGCAGAGACATTGAGAATTTTATGCTCATTCCTGGGAAAGTCTCTAATGTGTGTTGGGTTATTTACACAATTATTTATATTTTATAACTTTTATATTAAAAAAGTTATGTAAGGCATATGCATGGAATGTTGAGTAAGTAATGTAAAAAAATAATTTCTGAGAGTACTTTGTACAGGGAAAGGATGGCTCATATCCCTGGAATAGTCCCAGCTGGTTTCTATGATTGCAAAGCAGTTTTGGGAAGTGGCAAGAGAAGGGACAGCAAAGACTGGAAGACATCCGTAAGTGAATCTGAGCATAGACAACTACATGGTATGTTTAGAAAGAGCAGGTGGATTCTGGATGAAGGGCCTTGCATGCCAGAGTCGGGGGTTTGACTCATGCTATCAGTGTGTTTTGATCAGGAGAAGGATGGGCAAGGAGTGGCTTCGAGGGGGATGCCTTCAAGTGAGGTTGCTAGAGTTTAGGTGAGAGGGGAAGTAATGGCCTATAGTGAGGTGATTCTGAGAACAGTGAGTGGATGGGTCTGAGAACATTGCAAGGAAGGACCCTAATGGTGTGTAGTGAGAAGCTGGCAATGAGGTCAAGCCTGAAGGGGAGATGGGAGTGTGTGTGGGAGCTGGATGCGCCTGGAAGTCATAGTCATCTGGGAATGAGTAAATAAGGGAAGGTGTGCAGGAAAATAATGATGGATCTGGTTTAAGTTTCTTCAGTCTGACCTTGTGGAGGGTGTCTTACTATCAGGGCTTCACAGTTGCTTGAGGACTTTTACGTTTCAGGGAGAGTAGAAAGCTCATGCTGGGGGTTAGTTAGATAAGATAATGATAAGATTTTGATGTTAAGTAATGACATACAAGGTACAGATAAGAAATAATATTTAGGTCAGCAGCATTAAAATGTGAGTGCATTCATCTTACTTAAAAAAAGTAAAATAGGCATGGTCCCTGTCCTTATGGATCACACAGAATAAACTTCTTTTAAATCAGAAAATAGCCTTCACATGGTTCCTCTTTTTCTTTCACTTAACAGAAGCCTATGGAAATACCCGTATAGCTCTGGAAAAATTTCTCTGACAAGAGGTTCTTTTTCTTTCTTTCATTACACTATCATTACTACATTGTAAGAAATCCCATGTAGGAGTATAATTTCAGGAGTGATTAAATTAGTCATATTGATGTTCAAAAACTACTGATTGCATCCCCTTTAGCTAGATGGTTTTTATTGTGTAAGGTTACACATAGGATCTTTTGGGGGGAAAATGTTTGTTATATTACTTGAAATTTGTAAGATCAAGGAAGACATGTTTTCTTAAAACATCTTATTTTTCATGTCAAGATGCTTCTTGGAGAGATTAAAATTGATGTCAAATCACAACGAAACTTGCAACTGGAGCTTTGAACTGCCTTTGGCCTATCTCCGTGTCCATTTCAATCTTTCTCTTACCTTTTCCCATTAGATTGGGGGAATGCAGAAAGAAGAATGCAAAGTGAGTTTCAATGTCTGGTTCAGGTTTATGTAAGATGGAAATGACGGGGCTGGAGAGATGGCTTAGCAGTTAAGGTGCTTGCCTGTGAAGCCTAAGGACCCAGGTTCGATTCCCAGAACCCATGTAAGCCAGATTCATAAGGTGGTGCATGTGTCTGGAGTTCATTTGCAGTGGCTGGAGGCCCTGGTGCACCCATTCTCTCTCTCTCTCTCATAATTAGGTAAATTAAAAATAAAATATAAAAGATGGAAATGGTGTTCTAAGGAGAGAGATGCCGGATTGTGGACATCTGAGTTTGCATCCTAAGACTCAGGCTCAGGGGTCCTGTGCTGCTGATGGTACCCACTCCACTCCACTTTACCCTCGTGCAGGACTCTCTGATTCCCTTCAAAACTAGTCCATTTGGTGTTAAATGATCATAAATGATACTATTTAGAACAAAGGTCTGAGGTAAAAGTGGAACGTCAGACATTAGGTGCCTTACATTCCTTTCTAATAAAAAGAAGGACATTATTAATGAAAGAAAAAAAATCCTCTAATTTGAGAGTATTTTGAGCATGGAAGAGACTTTTTTGCCTTATTGGAAGGAAAGATGTAAATTTGAGTATTTTAAATTTTGAGTTAGATAGATATGAGAGAATATTACTTTTTTAAGTGACCATTTAAGCAGTATATTTTTGAGTCTTGATATTAATAAAAATCATTTTTATCTGGATCAGAGGCACTTTCAGAGTGTGGGAGAACCAGGTCAGACATGCAGAGCTTAGATACCAAGCCAGTTTTGGATTATTGAGATCCCTGGGACATTGGGCCCATCCTGTCACCAGATCTGGGCAAGACTTCCACTGCTGAATGTCTCAAAAACAGTTGTACACATATCCCATCCCTGGGTGTATTTCTAAATTGGGTAGAGATAGTCAACTTTAGGAGGTGAATTTCAACATCACCAAACATATTTTTTAAGAAAAATTAAATCAAAATATTTTGAATTTGGATTATTCCTGTTCTGTTCAACTTTCAGAAAGGTTTCTAGGCTCAAGGAGATCTCTGAAAGTGAGGGTTTTTGATTGGCCTGCTACTGATGTACTGTCATGGGTCCAAGTGACAGTGATGTCATTTGTGGGCCTTTTGCAACATCTGCAGTGTAGACCTGTAATTGGTATTTGTCTCCCTGTCCCACAAAAGGGTATTTCTTGCTATTTTCCGTATTTATTTGATGTAAGACTAATAAATCTTATTGTTAAATACCATAAGAGATTGCACCACAGAGCTCAGGATTAAAACACACTCCTTTTTTGGGGAAGCCAGATAGATGTGTTTACTCTGTAGAGAGATTTAGATTTGATTTTTTGTTTTCTTCATGGTAATTATGTTTGCACTTTGCTGATCACTAGTTGTGCATTATTACAATGGAAGGTGACAATTTGATTGTCTTCAATTGGAGAAACAAGTAATTTTACATTCACTAAGCTGTCAGGTAACGCTAAGTCACAGTCCCAGGAGCTCCTGGCAGTGCAGCTTGGCACCTATATTTAACTGCTCTGATGCTTGCGTAACCTCTGCTGAATCAGAAATATCTGTCTGCTGGAATTGGTTTGCAGGGCTGTACAACGAGGGTTTCATTAAGTAGACAAGCTGAAAACGAACTGCAAAGCCATGCTTGTTTCCCTCTTCCCTTTCCCCTTCTCTCCTCCTTTCCTTCCTTTCTCTTCCCTGTCCTCCCCTTCTTCTCCCCCTCCTCCCTCTCCTTCCTCTTTGCTGTCCTTCCATACAAAACTGAACTTCATCTGTCATTTACTACAGTAGCAAGGGGACTTTCTGAGTAGTATTTAGGTGGCCCTCAGAGATCAGCTTCTTTTTACATAACGTTACTCACTGTCATCATGTTTAGGGCTTCACCTTTGAATTTTTTCATTTGTCTGTTTAGTTCTGGACTTAACAAAGAGTGAGAACAGGGGAAGAATGAGAATCATACAGTGAAAGCATCCTTTCACATTCTCTATGAGAACTTATTGTTCTGGTTTATGACTTTTATTGATAATTGGATAAGATATCCTGTAATTGAACTTGTGTATATTAGTGGACTGGTTTCAGCCTGCAAAGACATTCCTGTCATTCAATCTAAAAATATGGCTCTCATTTCATGTGAAGAGGATATTCAAAATGAACATATGAAAATAAATTCACTATGCTGCTATTTCAGACAGCCTTTTTCTGCTCTAGCCTATAGTGGTCTTTAAGCTCAGTTGATAGTCACCGAGTGTGATTAAAGTCCTTGGAGTTAGTGTGTATTTATAGTCCATTGTTTGGTTTTGATCTTACTGTTAAGTCACTGAGTTTATTTGTACTCTTTGGTCATGGCTTTCCAAAGCACAATTCCCAACAGCTACTGGAAGAGAAACAGTGAGGAAATTCAGTATTCTATCAAGCAAAAAGTCCAGAGGTTACATGAAGTCAAATTGTTTTGATCCCAGGAAGAAACTGGATACACAGGGACAAATGTAGTAATTATAGGTTTTCCATAGGCAGTCAGTCAGCAGGCCTAACGACTGGCCTGATGACTGACTGCCGGGGGCCTTCCAGCAGATACTAACCAATTAGACAGAGGTGGTTACGTGATGTAACATTATCAGGAGAAACAATTCATGACTCAAAGCATTCCAAGACATATGAGCTCTGGTCCAAAGAACAGTCTTAAGCTATATAAAGTGACAGCAATATTGTCAGCTAAATATAAACTCCAGAAACACAAACTGTGATGACTTGAGAAGAATCTGTTCCAGGTAGCTCCTGTTTTGTAAGAACCTCAGAGAGCCTTTGGAGACAGTTTTGGTGCTTTAGTGTGAAAAATGGGAAGCTCAGAGAAGTCAAAACCCATTCATTTAAGCCTTTCTTTACTCACACTTCAAGGGCTTCAGGGGTACTTCATTATCTCTATTGATTTGACAGTTCACCCAAGCCAGGGTTTTCTTCTAGCAGGTATTGTCTCTGCGTTGCCTCTGCATTATGAAAGAACTGGTAAAAAGAAGACAGGTGTGGAACTTTCCAAGGCACCCCATGAGCACCTCCCTTCTTTCTCCCTGAGTACCCCAGCTGCCTGGTCAGCTTGGCCAAAGCCCATAGACACTTAGAAGAGTGGAGAACAGGACATGGTGGTGTCACATCCATTAATGTGGAAAATCAGCCCTGACCCTGGGCTTCACCAGAAGAGACAGAGAAAGTTTTAAAAGAAATGTCATTATTTTAATGTCTTCAGTTAGAATTCTACTGTAGCCCTTACTGGAGATCCCTCACGAGAGACCGGGTGGTGCAGGAAGAGACTCTTAGGAATCACGCTTCGTCCTCGCCGGGGTGGACCGGCATCCTCCGGGAGGGCTCATGGGCATTGTGTGTTTTGGCAGCTGAAAGTATCTGTTACTCATGCTCCTTAAATCAAGAGGCACTGTGTTATATTTTTGGAAAACTAGTTGTTTATTTCTCAGAATCAGATCAAGTGTAGCATTCAATTAACAGTGAATTATCTAACTGAAATAAGTCTGCTCTAGCAGCCTTGAGTTGAGCTGCAAAAAAATATATGTGAATGTTAGCCTGAACTTTTCAGTTTTTTTCTATAAGTTAACCAACTATTAAAATGCACTTTAAAAACTGGGCAGTGGTGGCACATGCCTTTAAACCCAGCACTTGGGAGGCAGAAGTAGGAGGATCACTGAGAGTTCGAGGCCACCTGAGACTACATGAATTCCAGGTCAGCGTGAGCTAGAACAGACCTTACCTCAAAAAACCAAACCAAAAAACCAAAAAACAAAACAAAACAAAACAAAACACTTTAAGTTAAAAATGGGATTTCTTTTTAATAAATGTAACCAACTTAATAAGTAAATACCCTTTAATAATACTGATACAATTAATGAAATTGTTTGAAAAGTGCTTAAAATATTGTTTTGATGACTTTAGTAGCTTTTTTGGGCAGCTCCAAATGATAGTTTTGAAGGCTAGACTCTACCCAGGCAGTAATAAATAGAATGTAATTTTCAGTGACTATACCAAGGACCCATGTTCGATTCTTCAGGTCCCATGTAAGCCAGACGCACATGGTGGTACATATATCTGGAGCTCCTTTGCAGTGGCTAGAGGCCCTGGTGCGCTCATTCTCTCTCTCTCTCTAAGGAAAAAAAAAAAGAAAAAAATGTTTAAACTTAATTTAAAAATTAATGGTAACTTCTAATGACATCAGGGTAGGGATACAGGGCAGAGCACTTGCTTTGCATGTGCAATGCCATGTGTTACATTCAAGTACCACAAAAATAAATAAATAGATAAAATATAAGAAACACAATTTAAAAATGACATTATATCATAAAAGTTTAATATAATATAGTTTTTTTTTGAAATGGACGATTTAATTTGTAGATACCTAGCGTCCTCATCATTTTATAGGACCAGCACTAGACCAACTTATTCGATTTATTTTTGAACAGAAAGTAAATTTACTGTCTGGGGTACTTGAAATGACCTAAACATTCAGACTTTATTCTGGGGGTTTAAGTAGAGTAACTGATACCTTTTAAGAGATATTTCTACTGACTTTTTGAGAAATTATTAATTAATAAAGGCTTTATCTCCAGTAATCTTATTCCCCAAAGGCCTAGGGGCAAAGTTCTTCCCAATGGCCTGGCGTCCAAGAAAATCACTTAACTTGTTGGGCAGCAACATTTTAAACTCAAGGAGCATACGATGTGAATTTAGTTTTATATGTCCCATCAACATTTAATTTTTTTGGAGATTTTACTTGATAATAGCTATGCCCCAGAAAACCATCTTGTTTAACCAATGTGATAAGTTGACAATGTCGTTTTTCCCTCTGATTATAATGTACTCTGTGTAGTCAATACACTGGTGCCATGTGAGTGTAATTTCCTCTTTTATTTTATCTCCAATGCACTGTATTATAAATAAACAGTTAAAAAAAACACCAAACAAATCTGTTGCATCTCCTTTAAGATTGTACCACTGCAGACACTTGTTCTAGTAAAGTAGAATTGGGCACATTTGATTGCATTTAAATTTCTCATGCTTCAGCAGTTTGGCTGGGAGCACAGTAAAGAAAAATCCCATGAGCGAGGGTAGTTTAGAATAATAGAACTTGATTTTGTGTATTATAGCGGCAGCATTTGCGCTGCTTCAGTCAGGGTTGTGTCAGCACTTCCATTATAAACCCTGTTTTCAGGGGTATAACTAGGAAGATTTTTTTAATATAAATTAAAAAGACAATTCTTTTGAATGATTTTTAAGTTATAATAGTGCAAAATAAAACAAAGTAAAGTCACATAGAAATGACCATTTTCCCCTCAATTTCTATTTTCTTTTGCTTATTAGTTGTATAGGACCCAGCTAGGATAAAGGTGCTAAGATGGAAGGGAGCAGCAAAAATTTTTGTAATGGAAAAATCACAAATAAGAGCATTAAAAATAAGTATGAGCATTCCACACAATGCTTAAAAATGTTAATAAGGTATATTTGATTTATAAATTTCTAAAGGAGAGTAATCATAGAATAGTGGTTAGAGGAGTTTCATAAATATCAGGTGCCCTGTATTAAAGAAATCTACAGTTTCCTGAATATACTCAGTTGGTCTAGTAAAGTATTTTTGGCATAGGTGTGTGTGTGTGTGTGTGTGTGTGTGTGTGTGTGTGTGTTTGTATGGGCACATGTATGTGTGATGTGCTTATGTATGTGTGTATATGATCATGTGAAAGCCAGAGGATGAGGATCTTCCTTAGTGGCTCTCCACATTATCATCATCATTACCATTATTATTATTACTATCTTTTTTTTTTCTGAGGTAGGGTCTCACTCTAGCCTGGGCTGATCTGGAACTCACTATGTGGTCCCAGGCTGGCTTTGAACTCATGGCATTTCTTCTACCTCTGCCTCCTGAGTGCTGGGATTAAAGGTGTGTGCCACCACCATGCCCTGTGCTACTCTTGAGACTGAGTCTCTTGCTGAATAGGTGCTAACTTATTCATGGTAATAAGTTACCAGTTAGCCTTAAAGATTCCTCCTATCTCTGCCTCCCCAGCCCTGGGATTATAGACATGTGCTACCATGCCTGGAATTTTATATAGACACTAGGGATTGGAACTCATGTCTGGCAGGTACTTTATCCACTGAGGTAGCTTCCCAACCTATAATAAAAATGTTTAAAAAGGGAAAGTTAAAGAAAGGAAATTAGTGAGGGTGTAATCAGTTAAATAGGAAGATTTCATAATAATTATGTATAAGTTAGTAAGATTTAACAGTAAATCTAAGGTTTATTTAATCAACTATGCTTAAAATAATATGTGCACATTTTACTTTAAAAACAAAACAAAATAAAACTATGATCCAGAACAAAACAACACAAGTCTGACAATGTAAACAAACCTATCAAAAGGAACACGAGACTACCACGTGATATGGGAAGGTGTTCTTGAAAAAAAAAAAGGTTAGAGGTTGAATATGCCTTGTTCAGTTGTTAGCTGTGGAGTCTCCCACTCTCCCTCCTAACGATGGTGCAAACTGAGGTTGAACAGTCAGATTAATGCATTTCTTTTTGGCAGGCTATCGTGTGTTCGCAACCTCAGTACACATTTGTATCTGTAGGTGCAAAATAAAAGACAGCTTGTGTGAGGCTGTAAGCAGGTCTCTTTCCTGGCTGGTCACTGGAGGGAGGGATCACCAAAGGACTGCTGATGGAGGGGAGGTGAAGCCTTTCCTCACTAATTGTATTCAGCGTGTAATTTCTAAACTTCCCTCTGAATTTTGATTTTCAATTAACACTCCCCATTTGAAGATAATTTTCTATTTAATGTAATTGCAGGAAATAATTTATTGGCTGATTAAGACTGAGGACCCAGCCTTCCTTAAGAAAACACTCTAACAAACCAGTCTTGAAAACTCAACTCATAACTCTGGACAGATTTAGTCTATTTTTACAGCTGCAGGATTGTGTTTAATTAGGATTGTGTACTATTGTTCACAGGCACAGCCTATAGCTGGAATTATTCTTGAGAGACTGTTTTCATTTCAGGCCTTGTGTCATGACTAATTCATACTGAGGCAACAATCATGGATACCACTACTGGAAGAAGCCAGTTCACTTTTTAATCAGAGGGTGCTTGCTGGGTGATTGAAGGCCACCCTGAGTTTTGGGTTATAAATTTCAGGTGTATTTTATGTTTCTAAAACAGTCACAGTGTACTAATACCTTTTTAAAAATATTTTTTAAATTTTATTTATTGATTTGCAAGAAGAGAGAGAGAGAGAGAGAGAGAGAGAGAGAGAGATAACAGAGATAGACAGAGAGAGAATTGGCATACCAGGGGTCAAGCCACTGCAAACAAACTCCAGATGTGCCACTTGTGCATCTGGCTTACGTGGGTCCTGGGGAATCAAACCTGGGTCCTTTGGCTTCACAGGCAAATGCCTTAACTGCTAAGCCATTTCTCCAGCCCACTTTTGGTTTTTTAATGTGATTATGTTATCAGCAGCTGCCCATTATCTGAATTCTGAGACCCTGTGGATCCCTGGCAACCTCTTGACAAACTTAGATAAAGTCATAATTGCCTGACTTTGCTATAGATTCCTTGCCCCAGTAAAGTAAGTTCTATAGTTACTTTTGTATCCCAAGGAGCATCCTTTGGCTATAGCTTTCCTTGTGTGTCCTTCTGTCTGTCTGTTAGTTTTAATTGGTATTGTGAATAAATTTGTCTCCTTTGCTATAGTACTTTTTAGAAATTTGATTTCTTACTCTGTTGTGAAAATATAAGCCTTTTCCTGAACTCTCTATTCCCCATTTCATTTTCTAGTATAATCTAATTGATGAAATTTTATAATTTGTAGAATGATTGTTGTAAGTAGGTATCAGCATTTTAATATGTTTCAAAGCACTTCAAAAGCCTGTAATACTTTTATTTAGAACTGTGCATAATTAGATTAGCTGATCTGATATTAATTTTTTTTCACTGTAGGATACTAACTCTGAGCCCCCTCATTAATTGTGAGAAATTTAGCATTAGCTGTTAAATCCTATGTGAAACATGGGCTGCTACATAAAAGTACTGTTTAAATTGGAATTAACTTAATTATTTTTCTTTGCACTTGATATTTCCTTCACTGCAATATTCATGAAAGCATGTGACAGATCTGTAAATTTAACTGTTAATCTCAGATTTCTAGACCCTTTAATCAGTATTTATTTGTCTGTAGAAACAATCCTAGCAAGTTAATGATTTGCTAATTTGAAAAATGCTCATGTGGTTTCCTATGTTAACTGATTTGTGCATTTTTAAAAAATGGTATGAAATCAATTAATGCTAAAGAGCAATTAAGGTGGAGACTTTGTTTCTGTCATCACATGGCACCTCCAGCTAAAGATACAATAAATGAAAATTCTATGAAGTTTTAGGAAAAAATGCTTTCTTCTATTAAGTTGCTAATGTTTAGTGGTTTTATCACTAATTTTGCTAAAAAAGTCACCTTCATAAAATGATATTCTAAAAGTTTTGAAATTCTGTTTAATTATGTTTTCTGACTGCATATGAAAATACAGAATGAATACCTTGTTGTGTGCATGGCAGTTATTATTTGTGGACTCATAAGTGCATGGTTAGGGTTGGTTTTGGAGTCTTTATAATGCTATGCTTGGTAAACATTTACCGTTTTCACATTAAATGCTTTGGATCTTGTTTGTACTTTCTACCATAAAATAGAGACATAATTATTAAAGACACCCCATCCAAATATTACCCAACAAACTTTCAACTTATCTAACATGAGGAGCTTCTCAATCAGTAAGTCACTTACAAGTTAAGTAACAACAGCACACGCATCTTGAAGGCCTTTAGAAATGCTTCAGCTCAGCACCCAGTGTTAGGCCTAGCACTTGTAGCACAAGTGCAAGCTAAGAAGTCATGACCAATTTGCTTGGCACTGTAAGCCTGGAATATTTATTCAGATGTTATTTTCCTACATAGCCTTATTTTTGTTCCTACAGAGCTATAGGAGAAAGTTGGCTATTTTTGTTCAAGTCATTCTTGAGACTGGTTCATTAGTCACTTCACTCCTTCATTGTTTTCATTGCTAACAATCAACCTAGGTACTGTCAAGAAGCTCACAGTCTAGTTGACAACACTGGAAGGAAAGATGTAGACATCCATATATCGTGTGTTTTGAAAACTTACTCTAAGAATTGCATTTGTGGATTGCATAAGAGAGAAAATATGTGGCAATTACCAGGAAGAAGTTTGATGCTTTAAGAACAAAGAGAGAAAGTGAGATAGATCAGCCAGGAGTTCTTGGTCAGTGGGATAGAGTAAAATGCAAATATCTCTAAGATTTACTCAAGTGCAAAGGGTGGCATCTTCTTTTGCTCCTGACAGCTCTCCCTAACTCACAGTGTCTTCCTTCCTCTACAGAAGAATGTCTTCCAAGCAAGCTACCTCTCCATTTGCCTGTCCAGCTGATGGAGAGGAAACAATGACCCAGGATTTGACCTCAAGGGAAAAGGAAGAGGGCAGTGACCAGCACGTGGCCTCCCATCTGCCTCTGCACCCCATAATGCACAACAAACCTCACTCTGAGGAGCTGCCAACACTTGTCAATGCCATTCAACAAGATGCTGACTGGGACAGCGTTCTGTCATCTCAGCAAAGGATGGTGAGCGTGTCTCTTAGAATGCCCGCATGATAAGTAGGTGTTTTAGGGAAAGCTCTGTGTATGTGACTTTAGAGTTATTTGTGTTAAGGTCATAAACAACCACCAGGTTTACAATTACTATATGCTAGTAACTAGGAAAACTCAGAAAGTGGCTTGTGACCTAGCTCATGCTCATTATCACCTCCACTTGACAAAATTGATGCCTTCTTATGACAGGAGGGTGGCTAATATTATTCTTTGGATTCCTAAATTTAATGTGATTAACTTGGTAATGTCATAAAATAAGCATTGTCAAGTAAAGTGATGCTGTGTACTAAGACTTAAAAATTGAATTAAGCAAATGTCCGGGTGAATGAGGTCATGTAGCAATTATGTCTTCTATTAAGAGATGTTGGTATTTATCACTTGTGACAATAATTCTTGATTTACAATAAAGGTTTTCTCAGTTATGTGGCTGTATATTAATTTCAAGAGGGCATGCAAAGCTCCGAGCATTGCTCAATCTGGCTGCAAGAGTTTTCACTAAGTAGATGCTCACATCCTTACAAGCATTGTAGTAGCCAGCAGCCCCAGGTTCAGTTCTATTAGTTTAAGGCTAAAATATTCAATTTTCATAATCTAGAAGAAGTCAAGCCCATATAATAAGTAAGATGTTTTAAGCCTTGCTTCTACTTTTTAACTTTTAGCTAACTGAAAGTCAAGTTAATGAAAAATATTTTAAGTGGAAAATGAAGACATTTTTATCACTTCATAAAAGAAAAGGCAATAAAGGGCCTTTACTAGAGAGTATATATTTAATATTTTATTTATTTATTTATTTGAGAGAGAGGTAGATAGATAGATGATAGATAGATAGATTGTTACATAGATAGATAGGTAGGTAGATGGAGAGAATGGGTGTGCCAGGGACTCTAGTCACTGCAAACAAACTCCAGATGCATGTACCACCTTTTGCATCTCGCTAATGTGGGTACTGGAGAATTGAATCTGGGTATTTAGGCTTTGCAGGCAGGTGCCTTAACCACTAAGTCATCATCTCTCCATCCCAAGAACACATATTTAGGTTCCTGATTCATGCTACTGTCATGGAGACTTAATAACTTATGGAGGAGGTGTTGTTTTTTTCTGATGATTTTGTTGGCATGGCTTGTGCTCTGGAACAGAGGTGATATGTAGAGGATGG
The DNA here is from genome assembly GCA_036346955.1 of Dipus sagitta. Classification (NCBI taxonomy): domain Eukaryota; kingdom Metazoa; phylum Chordata; class Mammalia; order Rodentia; family Dipodidae; genus Dipus; species Dipus sagitta. The sequence goes on along the minus strand of CM070772.1, from coordinate 155,167,870 downwards.
TATGATAAATGATCCAAAAACCCTTATATATTTATTGTTGTTAGCATATATTAGTTGTACAAACTAATGGATTTCATACTGACAGTTCCATACATGTACTTTTATTATATTCCCATGGTCTAAAACCTTTTCTTAAAACCTCCTCCTCGGGCGGGAGAAATGGCTTAGCGGTTAAGCGCTTGCCTGTGAAGCCTAAGGACCCCGGTTCGAGGCTCAATTCTCCAGGACCCATATTAGCCAGATGCCCAAGGGGGAGCACGCATCTGGAGTTTGTATGCAGTGGCTGGAGGCCCTGGCACGCCCATTCTTTCTCTTTCTCTATCTGCCTCTTTCTCTCTCTGTCTGTTGCTCTCAAATAAATTTTAAAAAAATGAAAAAAAAAAAACCTCCTCCTCCCTCTTTCCCCACTACGCCCCTTCATGTCCCTTTTCTCTCCCTGAGAAACACTTACCAAACACATAAGTAAGAACTGGCTTTGTACATCTGGCTTATTTCACTTGACATTATGATCTCAGTTTCATCCATTTTCCAGCAAATGATGTACTTTTGCTCTTTATGGCTAAATAAAACTACATTGAATTTTAGTATTGAGGGGGATATGCAATGTACAGTTTCATCTGCAGATTTCTTTTTCTAGAGAAGAGGGAAGGATTTGGTATAATGAGGTAAGACTAAAGTCTGTTTATTTCTGATTGAACTCTAGTTGTTTATTTGATGTCTCCTAGGTAGCATGGGTGAGATAATGATCCAGTCATGGCCACTTGCTTGTTCAAAAGATAATGGGACCATGTTTGGCTTTTGTTTAAACAAATATTTATTGAGCACCTTTTGGGTGCCGAGCATTCTCTAGCTGATATACTATGGGAAAGAGATAGACCTGCCCCATGCCTTCCTAGAGTTGTTGTCATGAACAGGGGATATAAACACACACACGCACACACACACACACACACACACACATTGTGTCCTGTGCCCTGAAGGTGAAGATCAGAATGTTACCTGAATGCATAATAAGGCCAATTTAATGTGGGTTAGGAATGCCCTCTTTGAACTAAAGCTGCAGAAAGCAGCCAGGCAGAGGGGGACAGAGTCGAACTGCAGAGGGAGCATCAAGAATTTAGTGCAAGAAAAACATAATTTAAGGAAATACAGGATGGTCTTTGTGGCTGGAGGATAATGAGTGAGGACACATCAGCTGTGGTTGGTGAAATAGATAGGGGTGTATCAAGCAGGACCTTGGAGATAGCATTGTGGGGCTGAGATTTGATCTAAGTGTAGTGGAAACAGCCTTTGAAGGGCTGGAGAATATTTCCCACAGATAATTCTGATCGTGCCATAGTGAATGGATGGGTAGGAGGCCAGAGTGAAAGGGGAAGTCCCATCAGGATTTCCATTTCAGAAATCTAGATGAAAGATTACAGAGACTTGGATTAATGTGGAGGAAAAGGGGACACAGAGAGAGGACAAGCTCAAGATATAGCTTGCTTTTATGCCAAGTATAGTCATGGGCAAATAAATATAACTGGAATGGAAAAATATATGGTAGAGACAGAAATAAGAGTTCAAAGTTAAAATTTTATTACTTTAGGAGATACCTTCTTATTTTTCCTATTAGAACTTTTTTGACAAATGCTAAGCTGCTTCAATAAATTAGTCTCAAACTTTTATGATACAGATGTTTTAGAACACAAATATTAATTTGTATTAGATATAATTTATGATTGTACAAATAGTTTAAGGATACAAACATATCATATACTAGTTTGGAGGAAATCACACTCCTAGAAATGTTTTCAAACTTTCATTTTTTGCTTTCCGTTGGAGCTTTTGTGTTTTGTGAATGTTGAGAAGCCAAAATATTTTGTTTTAACTCCCACTCTATAGCATTTCCCAGCTGTGTACTTATAGGGTGCAATAAAAGGATGTAACAAATGGGAAAGAGCAGCTGCATGTGGGAATTCCCCTCGTGTCCGTTTTCACTAGATAGATCCAGTGATAGGCAACAACTGTCCCATCAGACCTGTACTGACCTCAACTGTGAGGACGGTGTCACCAACCAATTACTCTTTATGGGAAGAAAAACAATAGAAGGATTTTAGGTTTCTGGATGACCTGCCACTCTACAGTGTGTGTGTATATGTGTGTGTTACTGTGACTAATGTAAAACTTAATAAATACTTTACTTCATATGAAGTCCAAAAGCAGGTTTAAAAAGTGACCTAGAACTTGCCATTCTTTTCAGTGGATCTTATTTTCTCCTTACTGTTAACTGTTCCCATAAAATAGCTGAGGATAATTAAAGAAACAAAACTGTTACCAGCGCCTCTTCTGTTTCCACTGTTACTCAGTTTCTGTGGTGGTTCTCATTCTCAGAAAGGTTAGGAGCAAGCCCTGACCATTTCTTATCTCCTGAGTTCAGAAAGTTTTACTCTGTAACATCAAGGCCACAGAAGAGTTTCTCTCAGACAGGGCAAAGAGGAAGCAAAGAAGTTCTGCAGTCCCACTTCCTGAATAGAAAGAAAATCTTTGCATGTTAGAATTCAGATTATTCTGAGGTGCCCCTTCAGCAATGCATAACTGTGGGCTAACTCCACAATGCATGACCCATATACCTCAACAAGGAGGGGCCAAGGGGAGACGGTAGGACATGGACAAGCCTAACAATAGTACCAACTTGACTGTATTCACTGAGTACAAAACTAATTAACAAAAAATAAATAAATTATAAAAAGAGTTTTCTGTGACCTAAGAGCAGAAGGAAAGTAGAAATTTAGTAATGTGAATTCCAAGGCCAGACTGATAGAAAACATTTTGGACTGATTTAAAAAACTACTTTTTGTTTATGTGTGTTTGTAGGTGTATGGTTGCATGTGCAGCATGCTTGTGGAGGCCATAGGTGGATGTCAGGTGTCTTCCTCCATGGCTGTCTACTTGTATGCTTTGAGACACGTAACTCACTAAATGTGGAGCTCATCCGTTAGGTTGGATTAGCTATCTAGTGCCTCCAAAGGTTTCATGTCTCTGTCTCCTTTGTTTTGGGATTATAGGTGTGTGCCATGATACTGAGCATTTTACATGGGTACTGGGAATCTGAACTCAGGTCCTCATGTTTGTGCAGCAAGCACTTTATTTGCTGAGCCACATCTCTAGACTGTGATTTTTTAAAAACAGTTATCTATATTATGGACACAAAAATGCTTAATTTTAAACTTAGTGTCCTATATTAATTGGTGATATTATTTGATTCAAAAATTAGTGCACTCAAGAATTCATTATGTATAAGCACTACTATTTCCATCACGGCACCGGTGTGTCCAAACCTTTTTGGCACGAGGACATTGTTGCTGCCCACTGAAGTAGTTTTGTTCTCTTTAGGAATATGAATAAGTTCACATAATTGCTTCATGGTTAAATGCACAGTGTGTCATTCTCTTTCATAATATAAGCATGGAAAAGTATCTTTGTGGTAGTGACCTGGGTGTGGTATTGTGTATAGTGATTTTCTGTCATAGTCTAGGTACTACTAGCAAACTTTTCTCAAATTGTATAGTTTTTTTTTTTTTTTTAGTTTTTTGAGATCGGTTCTCACTCTAGCTCAGGCTGACCTGGTATTGACTGTGTAGTTTCAGCGTGACCTTGAACTCACTGCGATCCTCCTACCTTTGCCTCTCAAGTGCTGGGACTGAAGGTGTGCGCTGCGCCACCATGCCAGGCTCAAATTATACAGTGAAGAGTGTATATATATATATATATATATATATATATATATATGAAAAGATGAACATGAGAAAATATGAACATGAATAAACAGAAGAGAAAGTCCTGTTTAAGAGGCCATTTCAGCTGAGACATGAACAATCAGAGCAACCATACAGAGATTTGGGGAAGATCTCCCCCGGGGCACAGGAAGTACAAAAGATTTTTGATTGGTGTGTTTGAACCCAGAATACAGCAGAGTGGGCTGGAGAGGGAGAGTATGATACAAGGTAAATCAAGGAGTTGGGCAGATGACAGATATTGGGTCTCAAAGGCTCCCATAAAGTATTTGAACTTTATTTCAAGCATAAGAGGAAACCATTGGAACATTTTAAGCAAAGGAGCAATATGGGCTTTATGTAAGTTTCCAGTAGACTGCATTGCTATTGTGTAGAACAAGGGCTGTGGTGATAATCAGAAGCAGGAATATCCCTTAGGAAACTATTGTGGTAGTGCAGATGAGCCTGGGAGGAGAGGCAGAAGAATTAGATGATTATTCATCAAAACCTCCCATAGATTCTCAAGGAGACAGAATCCTTGTGCAGTGGAGAGAGCATCAATCAAGAATGAGTATGTGACGTAGGTGAGACCAAGGAAAGGGGACAAAGTAGACCTATTCCTGGACTAACTGTGGCCCTAAGCAAGAGACAGAAACTTTTGCCAAATACTGGCCCCAGGTGACTTCTGGGGAAGGCCGTAGAGATATGGATGAGGCACCAGTCATGTTCTTGCAAAGAATGCAGTGTGGCAGTAAGATCACAAGTAGGCCCTCATGCACACGTGCGCTTGTATGCAGGCTTGTATTGAGATTTATTTCAGGCACACATGTTGTCATCTACATCTGGTGTTAGCTCTGGTCTAATTGAGTACATGGAACCATCCTGGACCCTCAGCCCAGAATATCCGACTGAACACCTTATTTTTAGAAGCTTCCTTAGGTTTCTTTGCTTGAATTTTATCTTCTAGAAAAGTTTTAAAATAAGTTTTCAACTATAAATAAAAGATTCAAATAATGGCCTTTATTGTAATTGAAAGAAAATAATAATAGACATGCTTGGGTATTTAATAAATGACTGCTGGGAACAGTGCTTTCTTGCTTGCAAACAATTTTTACTCTCTGCCTCACTTGCTTTCAGTTTGGTGAAGTTGCTAATCAGCTCTGGAGTGTTTTATGTAATTCACTGGGAGTCATAAAATTTCTGGTGTGGACTTTGTACCATTTCTGGGAATGGGGCTGTTGTCATTGTGTGATTACATAGTCCAGGAATTTTTAGTGAGGATTTAATCTCCTGCCATGCTTTATGTTATGACAGACTTAGAAGACTTTTCATCTTGCTGGCTTTGTGAGAGACTTTAAAAACTTGAATTGTTGCCAGGGTGTGTGTGTGTGTGTGTGTAAAGAGAGAGGGGAAAGAGGGAGAAGAAGAGAGTTTATTTATTTAACATAATAGGCACCACCAAAATAAAATTAATTTCTCCACTTTTATTGGGACTATAATTCTGAAAGTGTAGTAAAGCCCACTGTTTACCTGGTTATGATTAGTTTAAAGTCTTAATATCTAGGGTGAAATTTATGAAGATCTGTGGTGGTACGTGATCAATTTATGATGCACTCAAAAAATATTCTGTAAACCAGATAAATTTCAACTTCTTGAAAAAACTTAGCTTCACTTAAATGAATTTTCAGAGTTTGGAAATTCATTTAATTTAGGTACTGTTCAAACTTAGAGGGGCTGAAGAGATGGCTCAGTGGGTAAAAACACTTTCTGTGCCATCAGGAAGGCCTAAATTCAATCCCAGCAGCCACATGCAAAGCTAGGCTTGGGTGTGCATGTCTGTAAGCTGAGTAGGACCAAGACAGGAGGATCTCTGAGGCTCCCTGGCGGCCCATCTAAATGCAAAGGACATGTGGTAGATTTAGTGAGACTGTCTCAGGGAAATGAGGCAACAAAGCAATAGAGGAGGATATATGGTTTGTTCCTCTGGCCTCCGCATGTGTGCACATAGATAAGTTCACACATATACATGCATTATTATGTGTGCACACACTCATGCATGCATGCTCACACACACATACACACACTACATACACACCAAAAAAATAAATAAAGCTCAGAACTAGAGTTTTCTTTCTTTATTTATTTTTTGTTCATTTTTTATTTATTTATTTGAGAGTGACAGAGAGAGAAAGAGGCAGAGAGAGAGAGAGGATGGGCGCACCAGGGCCTCCAGCCACTACAAACGAACTCCAGATGTGTGCACCCCCTTGTGCATCTGGCTAACGTGGGTCCTGGAGAATCCAGCCTGGAACGGGGGTCCTTGGGCTTCACAGGCAAGCACTTAACTGCTAAGCCATCTCTCCAGCCCAGAACTAGGGTTTTCTTAACAAGGTAAAATGTCTAACCTTGACCTATAAGTCACTCATCAACATTTTTAGGATTACCTATTTTCTCTCCATTTGAAAGTATTATCAGCACACAGTACATTCTCCTTTTAAATCTCAGAAATCTAACAGCAAATTTATTTACAATTTAAACTGAAGGTAAAGACATTTTATTTGATGGAATTTATTAAAACTTGCTGTGGGAAGTGACATAGAAAACTAGGATGTAGTGACTACCACACTGTTAATCTTCATTTTCATACCAGGATTATGCATAGTGTACCATTCTGCTATTTTTCTTAAAGTATACTGTTAAAAAGTTCCCCAAATATGAGCTGTGTAAATAAAAATGAAATGATTACTGATAATTTTTTTAAAGAATTATCTTCATGCTTCTGGAAAAAGGAATTGTCTTTCCTTATTAGTAATATAACCCAACTTAGGGAAGATGCTGTTGGAAAAAGTCTTACTCCTTTTCTGGTACGTTATCAGAATGTTTGTCAAGACTAGAAGTAGTTGTGTGTCCTCCCTGAGCATGAAGGGGTCAGGAATGCATGCTAGTGAATAGCTTGTGGTCCTTTGGGCTGCATATCCAGAACCCATCATGCATTTCTGTGCAAAGACTTCCATTGCATTTGTCTTTTGACACTTCAAGGAAAAGCACTGCCTAGTATCTATTTTCTAGTGTACCACTGTAATAAAATTGTGTATTTAGAATGCCCTCAAAGATATGGGACATGCCATGCCGGTTTTTATTTTACTTTCAGATTGTGTAAGATGCATGGCTGGGGTTAGGAGAGCACTGACTGGAGAATGGATCTCTTAAAAACCTCCATGGCAGGCATTCACTTCCAGGTCATGGCATTTCTGAGTGTTCTTGAACACTATCTTTACAGGGATTCATCCTGATTTTTTTTCTCAATTTTCTGTGATGCTTCCATGTTTCATGAATATTTTTTACTAGAATATCAGAAGTGTGCATCTCATAGTGATTTCTGCTCCTCTTGACTTTGCTGGTCTATTATCCAAGTATACCTTGTGTCTGTAGTGTTTCTACACATGAGGAAAGTTACTTTGGGATAATTATGTAAAGTCTTGATTCTCAGCAGGAACTCTGGTATAGCCTAGTAAAACAGGTGTAGTGGATGGATTAAGACTTATTTTTAAATAAGACTTTTTGTTAAGCTTACTCAGTGTTAATCAGTGGAAGATGACTTCAGGACACTAATAATTTTCTACAGAGCACAGAACTCCATAAGCATGTTCTCAGTATACATTTGATTTGGTTTAATATTTTATTTCTTGCAAAGAATTCTTTCATACAGCCTGGGGAAATAGCTCACTGGGTAAGACCTCTTCTGTAAAGCGGTGGACAGGACAGAGCCTGATTTGCCTTGAGTTTGATTCCTTAGGACCTATGAACAGATGGGTGTGGCCACACACAAATATAACTCCAGCCCTGTGGTGGGCAGAGGCCAGAAAGATCAGACAGAAGGGAGAATTGCTGGAGTTCATTGGTCCTCCAGGTACAGTGAGAGACTTCATCTCAAGGAAACACATAGATGAATGATGGAGGAAGACACTGTACTTTCTCTCTGGCCTTTGCACACATGTGCACAGGGCCCAAAACATCTTTACATACACATGCATCCACCAACACATTCTAAACATGAGCACACAAATACAAAATAAAAGTTGCTTTATACATTTCTTTCTTGCTTGGCTGTGAGCACATCACCACAATGAAATGTGATAAATAGACTATTGAAATATGCACATTTTGGTAATTCTAATCAACATGTAGAAAGCAGGGCACATGTCCTACAGTAGGATCTGAACTTTGTATGATCAAATGAGGGGCATTTGCAGGCTCTTATGGACAAGTAGAAAAGACATGGTGAGGTCTGTGGTCACAGTGGACTGCTTTGGGAAGGCGAGTTCTGTGGTGACAGTGGACTGGTTTGGGAAGGCGAGTTCTGTGGTGACAGTGGACTGCTTTGGGAAGGCGAGTTCTGTGGTCACAGTGGACTGCTTTGGGAAGGTGAGTTCTGTGGTGACAGTGGACTGCTTTGGGAAGGTGAGTTCTGTGGTCACAGTGGACTGCTTTGGGAAGGCGAGTTCTGTGGTCACAGTGGACTGCTTTGGGAAGGTGAGTTCTGTGGTCACAGTGGACTGCTTTGGGAAGGTGAGTTCTGTGGTGACCGTGGACTGCTTTGGGAAGGTGAGTTCTGGGGTGACAGTGGACTGCTTTGGGAAGGTGAGTTCTGTGGTGACAGTGGACTGCTTTGGGAAGGTGAGTTCTGTGGTGACAGTGGACTGTTTTGGGAAGGCGAGTTCTGTGGTGACAGTGGACTGCTTTGGGAAGGCGAGTTCTGGGGTGACAGTGGACTGCTTTGGGAAGGCGAGTTCTGTGGTCACAGTGGACTGCTTTGGGAAGGCGAGTTCTGTGGTGACAGTGGACTGCTTTGGGAAGGCGAGTTCTGTGGTGACCGTGGACTGCTTTGGGAAGGCGAGTTCTGTGGTCACAGTGGACTGCTTTGGGAAGGCGAGTTCTGTGGTGACCGTGGACTGCTTTGGGAAGGCGAGTTCTGTGGTCACAGTGGACTGCTTTGGGAAGGCGAGTTCTGTGGTCACAGTGGACTGCTTTGGGAAGGCGAGTTCTGTGGTGACCGTGGACTGCTTTGGGAAGGCGAGTTCTGTGGTGACAGTGGACTGCTTTGGGAAGGTGAGTTCTGGAGTGACAGTGGACTGCTTTGGTAAGGCGAGTTCTGTGGTGACAGTGGACTGCTTTGGGAAGGCGAGTTCTGTGGTCACAGTGGACTGCTTTGGGAAGGCGAGTTCTGTGGTGACAGTGGACTGCTTTGGGAAGGCGAGTTCTGGGGTGACAGTGGACTGCTTTGGGAAGGCGAGTTCTGTGGTGACAGTGGACTGCTTTGGGAAGGCGAGTTCTGTGGTGACAGTGGACTGCTTTGGGAAGGCGAGTTCTGTGGTGACAGTGGACTGCTTTGGGAAGGTGAGTTCTGTGGTGACAGTGGACTGCTTTGGGAAGGCGAGTTCTGTGGTCACAGTGGACTGCTTTGGGAAGGTGAGTTCTGTGGTCACAGTGGACTGCTTTGGGAAGGTGAGTTCTGTGGTCACAGTGGACTGCTTTGGGAAGGCGAGTTCTGTGGTGACAGTGGACTGCTTTGGGAAGGCGAGTTCTGTGGTCACAGTGGACTGCTTTGGGAAGGTGAGTTCTGTGGTGATCATGGACTGCTTTGGGAAGGTGAGTTCTGTGGTGACAGTGGACTGCTTTGGGAAGGTGAGTTCTGTGGTGACCGTGGACTGCTTTGGGAAGGTGAGTTCTGTGGTCACAGTGGACTGCTTTGGGAAGGCGAGTTCTGTGGTGACAGTGGACTGCTTTGGGAAGGTGAGTTCTGTGGTGACAGTGGACTGCTTTGGGAAGGCGAGTTCTGTGGTCACAGTGGACTGCTTTGGGAAGGTGAGTTCTGTGGTCACAGTGGACTGCTTTGGGAAGGCGAGTTCTGTGGTCACAGTGGACTGCTTTGGGAAGGTGAGTTCTGGGGTGACAGTGGACTGCTTTGGGAAGGTGAGTTCTGTGGTCACAGTGGACTGCTTTGGGAAGGTGAGTTCTGTGGTGACAGTGGACTGCTTTGGGAAGGCGAGTTCTGTGGTGACAGTGGACTGCTTTGGGAAGGCGAGTTCTGTGGTGACCGTGGACTGCTTTGGGAAGGCGAGTTCTGTGGTGACAGTGGACTGCTTTGGGAAGGTGAGTTCTGTGGTCACAGTGGACTGCTTTGGGAAGGCGAGTTCTGTGGTGACCGTGGACTGCTTTGGGAAGGTGAGTTCTGTTGTGACAGTGGACTGCTTTGGGAAGGCGAGTTCTGTGGTGACCGTGGACTGCTTTGGGAAGGTGAGTTCTGGGGTGACAGTGGACTGCTTTGGGAAGGTGAGTTCTGTGGTGACAGTGGACTGCTTTGGGAAGGTGAGTTCTGTGGTGACAGTGGACTGCTTTGGGAAGGCTGAGTTCTGTGTTGACAGTGGACTGCTTTGAAAGGAGCAAGCCAGGAATGTGCTTTTACTTTTCGAGATCTACCTGTTCAACTTGGACATATTACTCTCCATGAAGACTGCATTAGCATGAAAAGTTCTGCTTGCGCAATTTTTCTGAGGTTAACAGGGAAGACTCATATTATGGAGTCAAGCCACCTACACTGACTGAGAATTGCCCTACGCTATTCCTTCCACCATATATCTTGTCTTTTTGGCACAAACCTTCAGTGAATTTGCCTTAATTACTTTCAAAGGCAAATTGTCCCATTGTTTAGTTGTTTTTTGCTATAAGAACTTTTCCTCACATTCCAAGAGAAATTTAACCTTTAAAAGAACAATTTTCAAGTTTTTATTCTTTGCAATAAGATAGCTTTCAATGAGAAGACATATTGTTTTATAATATTAACTTCTTAAACATTATTTTGGTGCCATTACATTTCCTGGCCTCTAGGCATTGTTTTTCTAGGTAATGCTTCAATAATATATCTTTGTGTAAGTACATTCTTGGATCCAAGGTATAAGTTACAAATCTTTGTTAATAAAATTTTATAATCAGGTTGAAATTAGAAATGAATATTTATGCATTTCATTTACCTTCTCTATATTTCATTAACAGCCTAGAAAATTGAAAACCTTATTTAATAAAATGATTGGAAATTATTGTGTAAACTTTTTCTTTCATTATATGTTAACTCTGATTTATTTCCGCCGCTAGCATGTTGAGGGCACCTGAAATACAATATTCTGAAATTTGTCTATTTGAAATTTGTCATGCACAAATAGATTATAGTGGTGTAATTGAAGAGAATCATCTACTGAGAAACACAACAAAGAATCTGAACAGCTGGGTGACAATTATATTTGTTTTGGAATTTGTGTGTGTGTGTGCATTAGAAGATAGCTGGAATTAAATAAATGCACATCCATGAACAAATGAGGATATTTTTGCACATTCATTCGTGGTTAATATTTAGCTTTTAGTTATATTAATTTGTCTTTCCAATGATACCTTTTGTTTATGCTCTCTTACTAATATGTTTTGCTTGTAATATGAGTACACACTTCTCACTAGTGTTTTCTTTGATGAAAAAAATTGGTCAAGGATCAAGGAATGCATCTTAGTGTTTTTAGTATTTGGAAGTTGAGAGAAAACAAATCTCCACTTTTCTATCCCCCTGCAAAGAGCAAGAATGAGCTCTGTGGTTGTCACTGGGCTGTTGTCCAAGGTGTGTTTGCAGGGGGAGGGTTTCAGAACTAATGACACTGGGTACCTGATGATAGAATTAGACTTCCTGGGAACATTTGGTGCTTAGATTTTTCTTTCCTGAAAATGTAAATACTGACAAATAAATAGATAGATGAGTGATGGACAGTTCTTTCATGAACACCATAGCCTATGAAAATCATTTTTAATTAATTAATTAATTTACTTATTTGAGAATGAGAGAGAAAGAGGGAGTGAGGGAGAAAGAGAGAGAGAGAGAGAGAGGGAGAGAGAGGGAGAGAGAATGAGAATGAGCATGCCAGGGCTGGCCTCTAGCCACGGCAAATGAACCCCAGACTCATGCACCACCTTGTGCATCTGTCTTTATGTGGGCACTGGGGAATCAAACTTGGGTCCTTAGGCTTGCAGGTAAGCACCTTCACCACTGAGCAATCTCTCCAGCCTGAAAATTATTTTTAATGTCTTCATACTTGTTCTAGTTGTAACACTTAAATCAGAATCTGGAGATACTATGCACATTTTTTTAGGTTACCAAGAATTTCCCATTAAGCCCATCATGTGTATTTGTTATTTGAAAGAAATTTGAAGACCTTTGTAGTAAAATCCTCAAAATTGGAAAGTGTACTAGACAAGATCCAGTGAAGAGAGGAAATTGGGCTCAGAGAGGAGTCCTGAAGGCTTGTGTGTATGATAAATAAACAAATCTATTCCCCTGTTTTCTAGACTGGCCTTGAAGGACTTTTCTATAGAATATCTACTTTATCAAGGAACAAATGGATTTGACAAATCTTAATTTGGCTCTGGTATGTAGTTTCTTCATAAGGTATGAATAACATACCTTGAGTGAGTTTTCTCATTTAAAACATACTAGTTGCTGGTTATAATAACTGCAACAACAATATCACACAATTACCTTTATAAGTATCATAGTTTCTCTCAAATAAGGAAGAAAACATCTATAAAGGGCCATAGCTTAAGGAAAGTAGACTTAACATTAGCATACATAGTTTGCTTTTGAGAAAAACTGTATGGAATCTGTAGTCTCTCTGTGCATAGGAACTCTGTAAGAACTTGTCCAACACCTCCAATTTCTGCATAATCATTCCTCTGCCCCAATGCTTTGGACTTTAAAAGAGAAATTCTTTCTTTCAGTGGAACTATTTTCCCTGGATATATTTAGAGGGAGCCTGTCAGAGGAAAGGTAGTTACCTGATAGAAAGCCAATGCTCATCTCTGCCATTACATTGCTGTGTGACCTTAGGAAAGTCACTCTTGTTGTCATGACTTCCATTTCTTCATCTCAGAAGGGAAAAATATGAACTATACTTGCAATTTCTTGCCACTTCTAGTTTTTTTTTTTTTTTTTGGTTTAAAAGTTAAATTTGTTTTGGTTAGTTCAGCCTGGCAGGATTGTTCGGTCTAATAACAAACACCAACAGTCATGAGTACTGATGAATTTCCAGATGGAAATGACTCCTGAGTGTGAAGGCACATGAAAAAGCCAGTAACTGAATCTTGATAGAATGTGGACTCAGGTGTTGAGTTCACTATTAGATCTGTCTGCCTTAAAGTTCTATAGTCCACTGCCAAAAAGCTATCACATGTTGCCACCTATGGCATTTTCTAAGGCAGAAGGGCATAGTGCCTTAATTCTGGTTTAGTCAGTGTCCTGGGCATTCAGTTCACTACTCTTCAGGAGAGAAACACAAAGGACAGCTAATCAGAAAGGCTGGACTATGTCTGAGTAAGCAGTGGGGGAAGCTGATTTCTCTAGTTGGAGAAAAGAGCTACCAAGGTACTCTAATAGCTGTTATCTGTACCAAGAGAGCTGCAATTCTGAATGTTTCCATGGGCTAAAGCTACCGCTTGAAGTGGATTTTGTATTTCTATAAAGAAAAATGTTTGTCAAACCCTCTTAAGATGGAGTAGGCTTCTTTTGGTGGTGGTGGTGGTGGTGTGTGAGATAAGTTCTCTGTCAGTGGAGGTGTTTAGAGAGGTTGAAAAGTCCCTTGTCAGGGTTGTTTGCCACCACTGCCAAACTAGCCTCATTTAGTGCCTATTTATTACGTTACAGATATGTTCTGAGTGTTTTATTTGTACTTAAGCCTTACAACTGTCCAGGGAGGCAGATTCTTTATTAGTATCATTGCTACCATTTTAGAGAGAGAGAAAAATTAAGGCAAAGAGAGGTTAACTAGCTTGCCTGAGTTTTTATGGGAGGCAACTAGGTTGTCTGAGCTTATATGGGATGCAGATGGAAATGTTGGTGTTTGGACAAGAAAACCTGGTCTTGCCTGGCTGTCTTCCCTGTGCTAGCTAGTTTGTTTTCCTATTGCACAGGGGAGTCCCAAGCTGGATGAGCCTGAACAATTGGGAATTCAAGGACATTTGACTATTGAGATTTTAAGTTTTGTATGAAAGCTGATAGTGCATAGGTACAAAGCATATTATATACTTGCCTTCACAGTTTGGGGACTTCAATATGTTTTCTGTGTATATTTTGTCTAATATATTAACTTCCACTTGTTATGTCATAATAATGAGGCAATTTGGATAACTTTTGGTTTTTGATTTGTGTGTGCATGTGAATTAAAACAACAGTTTAAAACCAGCAGTTTTATCTTTTTAGTCTTTTGGTATCTGACACTTTAGCGAATATATTTTCTCATTTATCTATTATTGACTAGTGTAATTAAGCAGGATAATGATAGCAATGTGTGGCATACTCTTATGCTAACTTTTCCTAAGATTGATATGTAGGGCTAGAGAGATGGCATAGTGTTTAAGGTGTCTGCCTGCAAAGCCTAAGGACCCATATTTGACTCCCCAGATCCCACATAAGCCAGGCACACAAGGTGATGCATGCTCAAGGTTGTGCATGTGCACAAGGTGACATACATGTCTAGAGTTCGATTGCAGTGGCTGGAGGCCCTGGTGTGCCAATTCTCTCTCACACTCTCATTCTCACTCTTTCTCTCTCATTAAAGAAAAATAAAATAAAAGAATGGTGTATAAATCTAACACATTACAAAACATTTAAATATTAATAAAAAGAAGAATACATTTGCTACAATATTGGAACAAATCATACTTTTGTTACAAACCATCTATAGGGAGTTAGAACAAACTCATTTTTATCATTTATATGAGTTTCTGTTACTCACTTAAAATATGTCACCTTCAAGGAAAATATAATTTTTCTTTCTTTTGAGAAGAAACCTTTATATTAAAGAGATTATTTCCTTTGCCAACAAGAAGGTCCTGGAACGTAGATCAGGTAAAGCTTTGCTGACAGGAAGTCAATAGCACAGCAATATAAGAACTTCTATAGGATGGGTAGTTTTTGGTTCATCAAAATTTTAAAAGTGGGAACCAGAAAACATGATACTTACATAGTTTGTATATAAGCTCACTTAATATGTAATATATATCACATACATATGCATACATATGTAGCTTATATAACTTGAACACTCAATTGGAACTTGAACTGTATAGATGCAGGGGCTACTAAGGGGTTTGAGGTCACAGGGGAAGGTACCACCTTGGCAGAGATTGATGCTGACATACTTGTTTTGTGTTGCCAAAAGACACAGCTTTTGGTTGATTGTAACCTTTTTTTTTTTTAATAGATATTGTATCTCCAAAATTCTCTCTAGTCAAAGAACAGCACAAACAAGCAATAGTTGAACAAAATGGGTTCATTACTGATTTTGTTGAGGGAGATCACACTGTAGGGACCCATGGAAATTCCTGAGGACAGTGCTGGACTGAGCCTGTCTGAGGGTGTGGGCTTTACTCTAGTATTTGGTATGGTTTAAGGAAACAGTCTTTTGCTATAAACTGAGTGGTATTAGAATTCAAGAAAGAACAGTGAACAAATATTTCAATAAAACTTGCTTTTAAGAAGGGTGGGCTGGAGTGAGGATAAAGCTGTGACTAGAAAAGCTACAATTAAAATGGTGAATAACTGACTATATACAATGTAACAAGAATCAGTGCATTTAATTCAGGCTTGCTTGTGAGCTCGGGGAAGGTAAGAGTGGATAACACTTTGACCCTACAGTTAGATCAGGTTCAACTTTTTCAGGATCATGCACCTTTGGAGTCCTTTGGATCCCTGGACCACCATGTAAGTATTTCTCTCTGCTGCAATGACTTCCAACTGCATGTAGGTTTTAACTCCATTATATGGCAAAATTCCATTCCTGACCTATGCTCGCCAGCTCCCAGTGCGCTGACATCTTGTTTGACCTGTGCTACGCTAGCCTCCTCCTGTCTCCTGCTTGCAGTCTGGCTGCCCGTCCGCAGTCCCTGTCTAGGTGTGGTGCAGCCCAGCAGCACCAGAGCAGTAATGCCCTCTGGCTGCTTATGGCAAGAGCACGGACTGGCCAGAGGATGAGTGGTACTTGATAGGTTCCTAGAAGAAGCTAATTGTAAATACTAAGGTTTCTGGGGCTTTGTGAGGAGCCAGAGCTCAGTGAATTTAATTTGGTAGCAAAGAGAGTATGTAGTTTAGTACTCATTATTGAAAGCTGAATATGAATAAAACCTAAAAATAGTACCAGGGGTTATCATGACAGTATTTTCTGGCTTAAGAACTGAAACAGGGTACAATTGGACAAAGGACTCTTGAATTCAATAGTAAGACTTGCTAAATATTTTATGTTAGGCACCATACTAAATGCTTTATGAATGATTCATTTCTCAAAGCAACTATTTGAGGATGTAGTTATAACTCCATCCTGTACAAAGGCAGAGTGCAGTTTCAGTCCCCGTGACTATGGCCAAGCCTCGGCGACTCATCACTGAATAGAAAGCCCTGGCACATACACGGTGTGATTTCCCAGGCTAGGTTGTTTTATCCAACTTTCTTGGGATCATGTACCTTTGGAGTCTTAAAAGAAGTCTCAAAATTGAGCCAGCCATTGCCACAGACTTAATTATAGCCTCACGAGGGACCTTGACCTTGAGACCGAACCACCAGTCTAGATGCTCTTGTTTCTGACCCACAGAAACCTCTAAGGCTAATAAATGATGATGTTGTACTTTAGTTTGGACTCTTTGATTATACAACCATTACTCGCATATTAAAGGCTTGGTCCCTAGCTTGGAGTGATTTTGGGAGGCAGTGGAACCTTTAGGAGGTGGGACCTAATGCATATGGTGGATGTGGTATGACGATGGTCTCTCTCTCTTCTCTCTCTCCATTCTCCCTCCCTCGCCCTGGACAGTTCACATGCTTCCATTCTGATGGGCCGCCATAGGCCCAAAGTCATGGGGCTCATGGATCATGGGTGGAAACCCCTAAAACAATGAGGCACAATAAACCTTTCTTCTTTATAATATAATATATACTTTTACTTTTTAATATACTTCTTTATGGATAAATTATTTCTACCATATTTTTCAGTGTTTTTATTTTTATTTCTTTATTTGCAAGTGAAGGGAGAGAAAGAGAGAGAGAGAGAGAATGAGAGGATGAATGACAATGGGCATGTCGGGGCCTCCAGCTGTTGTGCCACGTTAGCATCTGGCTTTACATGGGTACTGGGGAATCGAACTCTGGTTGTTAGACTTTGCAGGCAAGTGCCTTAAACACAGCCATCTCTCTAGCCCGATTTCCACCACATTTTAAACACCCATACTAAACTTTGAAAAATATACTTATTTTCTGATTTTAAATGGTACTTATGATGGAACATTTTAAATAAGGAGCCTCAAAAACAAAATAAAAGTATTCCTGTATTCAGGGCACTATTAAATTTTTGTTATATATTCTCATCTCTGCACTGTGTATAGTTTTTCTTAAAATACATATATTAAAGAATTTCATCCCAGCACTCGGGAGGCAGAGGTAGGAGGATCGCTGAGAGTTCGAGGCCACCCTGAGACTCCATAGTGAATTCCAGGTCAGCCTGGGCCAGACTGAGACCCTACCTCGAAAAACCAAAAAAAAAAAAAGAATTTCACTAACATACCTTTTTACTCATAATACATTGCAGTTGTTTTCATGAGATTAGGTTTTCCACAGGACTATGATTTTTCAGTAATTTCAGAGTATCCCATGTGGGTAAAACTATAATGTCCACAAGTAATCCCTACGACTGCACATGTATGTTGCTTGCACTATTCATGATAAGTGCTGGATAGGTTTGATGGACATGTGCAGCTACATCATCAGTTACTTCTCTTTTAACATGTGAGTTCCAAATATTTTATTCATATAATCTTGTGCTTGTTAAGCTGCTCTTTACTCTTAGCTTTAATTTTTAATTATTTTGACATGTTTGATGAATAGTTGTGTCTCGTTCTTCAGACCATCTTTCCAGTCCATTTTCTTGGCTCTGCAGGTGCTTAGAAGCTTCCCAAACCATGACCCCAAGCTTCAAGGGTTAAAATTACGTTGTCAATATTGCCATTACATGCCAACTAATGATTGATGGCATATTCTAATATGTTATTAAATGCAAAATTCATGTCTGTGAGGAAGTTCTTCAGGGCATGGCTGGGAGCAGCAGATTAGTTAGTAGAGGGGAGCTTTAAGGATGAAAAGCAGTTTGATCTGGATTTTCCAGTGTGGGCTGGATAGGACACTCTAAGGAAGGCAACAGGACACACAGAGGTACAAAGATTTGAGTACTTCCTCACAGTTGCACAGCGAGGGAGGCTTGACGTTAGATTCCTTTGGATGTCCGTGCTGAGCAGTCAGTTCTGAATCACAACTCTGGGTAATCTGAGCAATTAAAAAACCCTTTTGTTTTATGATTTACTTTTCTATCCCTTTAGGCACTGAGAACATCTTAATGAAAATTCTTTGTGTGTGTGTGTGTGTGTGCGCGTGAGAGAGAGAGAGAGTGAGAGAACAAGCACCATGGTGTGCATGTGGAGGTCAGATCACAACCTTGTAGTGTCAGTCCTGGTCCTCTACCTTGTTTAAGATAGGATTTTTATTGCGTACACCAGCTGGCCTACTAGCTTCCAGGATTCTCCTGGCTCCACCTCCCATTTTGCCCACAGATGTGTGAGCTACTGTGTTAGGCTTCACATGGGTCTGGAGATATGTACTAGTCATTAGTCTTGCTCAGCAAGCACTTTTAACCACTGAGCCATTCCCTAGCCCAATTACAACTCTTGATTTGTGAAAATTGCTTTTACTTTTCTAGCAACAAATGATTGTTTGTTTACTACTACCATGAGCTTTCTCAGTCCTCTATATACAGTTTATGTACTATGTTTTATTGATTTTCAGTGAAGCTGAACCAACATTGCCTTAGTCCTAGTATTGGGACTGGAAGAATCCTTTTCAGTGATATTTTGAAGATTTCTTTACTGTTAGTTTTGGTGGTGTGATTAAAGTTGGATGCTGAGAAAAAGCAAATCTATCATAAATTACTTATGATTGAAACAATGCCCTGAATTCATTGCCTTTAGGTCCATGTGTTCAGCCCTATGCCTCTGGTTGTTTTCAAAATAGAAAT
Organism: Dipus sagitta; assembly: GCA_036346955.1. Classification (NCBI taxonomy): domain Eukaryota; kingdom Metazoa; phylum Chordata; class Mammalia; order Rodentia; family Dipodidae; genus Dipus; species Dipus sagitta. The sequence goes on along the minus strand of CM070772.1, from coordinate 155,148,972 downwards.
TTAACTTTTTAAAATTACAACTAACTAGATTTCTTAATTTTTTTTCATAATTGTGTTTTCATTGTAATGTCAAGGTGAAGCCCATTTATTTCATTGTCTTCTTGGGAGCAGTGTTTTCCACAGGGCTTAGGACCTGGGCCTTGGAGTCACAGTGTTTTTCAATAGTTACATTCCCAGGTCCATCCAGGCTGAGGCAGGAGTGGGTGGTGGAAGTTGTATTTTAACATGCCTACCAGGCTATTCTCCATGCTGAAAGTTTGAGAAGCTCTGGGAAGTTTCTCCAGTCTTTTCCTAGCTGGCCACAGTGGGACATCCATGGCTGATATTCTAGGACATTTGTCTCAATTGGTGGGGAATTGAACGTGCCTTTTTTTCCTTATAAAAATTTACCTGGAATTTATATCTTCTACCCCTTTTGTGGGGGAGTGGTTAAAAATCTTTTTTTTTTTTTTTTAACATTTTGGAGTACTGACTTTTTTTTGTTATTTTATTTATTTGAGAGTGACAGACAGAGAGAGAAAGAGGCAGAGATGAGAGAGAGAATGGGCACGCCAGGGCCTCCAGCCACTGCAAACGAACTCCAGACGCATGCGCCCCCTTGTGCATCTGGCTAACGTGGGTCCTGGGGAATCGAGCCTCAAACTGGGGTCCTTAGGCTTCACAGGCAAGCGCTTAATGCTAAGCCATCTCTCCAGCCCAAGTACTGACTTCTTATTAGATAACATATAAAGGTATATTGATTTATGTGCCACTTTTACTCTAATGAATTGTATTTAGGCCTCTGTTATGAAAGAGCAGTATTTATTAAGTTTTAGACATTAAAAAGTGATGGAGGAGGACAAAGGGAATGAGGCAACAAATAGAGGAAGGACTACTTTGAAAGAGGAGGGCCTTCAGTGGAATGGGCCCTGAGGAGAGGGGACAAAAATGGACAAAAAACCTAATGGGAATAGGATCAAATTACAGGGTGTTTATATATTAAAACTCTCACTGATTTTTTAAAAAAAGTGATGGCTATTTCTGCCCCTTTCCCCCTTTCCATATTTCTACTGCATCAGCCACTTATTGTTTTACTTCCTGCCTGTGTTGGTGACATGCTACAAGCAGTTCTTATGGCTTTCTTGCTCCTAGAACATGGTAGTGCAGCCACTTGGGTCAGATTATAGGGGAAACCCAAGAGGTCATCAGGTCACTACAATACAGAATCATGCTTATGTCTGTGGCACAGGATGGCAGGGGTCACATTGCCATGAGCATCCATAAGGAACAGAGTGTAACCAGTAAGTGACAGGAAGTACATGGCTGTTTGAACATCATCCTAAGGGAAAATGGTACTCTGTGAAGACACAAATGAGAATGGTACCCAGTCTGGAGAGCTTCAGTCTACACTTGGCAGGGCTAGAAAGATCTTCATTATGGCCATTGTTGTCCTTTGTTGGCAAGCACATCCACATTCTACTGTTGACTTCGTGGCTACTCTCTTGGATTGAGCCTAAATTCAAGTTTTTATTTTGACACTACCATGCAAGAATACTTCACATTTGAATAAAGTGAAACAACTGGTGAAGTGATGATGTCTGATCTATCAGCGCTTCCATCAGGTATCGGTGTGGAGTTTACTCAGGGTCCAAAAGGCACTGGCAGCTGCCATATCTCTGAGCGTTTGTGTACAAAGTGGAGAATGAACTGCCTATCTCAAGGAGCCATGTCTTAACTGCTACAGGCTTGTAAAAGAAGGGATTCTTTCCCTCACTCCATAGAATAATTGTAAGCATTAACTGAGATGATAAATCTTTCCTGGGGAACAGAGGAGGCCTAGGAGCAAGCTGGCGAGGAGCCCTCTTTGCTGCCTTGCCCTCATTATTTTATTCTTTTTGAGTTATTTCAGCTCAATTACATGGTGCATCCCTGTTCTAGGCATTATGTGAGTTCCACCAGTGCAGAGAAGGCAAAGATTTAGCTCATAATATTGCAACCAGATTTACTGAAATATAATACACATACCACACATTTTATCCATTTAAGGTATACAGTTCAGTGGCTTTAGGGCATTCACAAGGTTCACACTATTTAAGTCAGCTCAGGGCTCCTAAAAATGTTTTTTTTTTTTTTTTAAACTCCACAATCCCTCAGGTACCATCCCTAGATCATTCTTCTTCTTCAGCTCCTCTGTGGTGCTGTTGACTAAACACCACCTCTGGAAGCTCCATCTCACTGGATGTTAAAATCGGGTTCATTCTACCTTATCCTAATGACAGTGACACCTGGCACCTGGCCTGTGCTGAGCACAGTCATTACCTCATTACTCTAGGTGACACTTCCTGCCTTAGAGTCCATATTGCTTGTCTCCCCCAACCATTACCAACTTTTTAAAATTACCAACTCTTTCACTCTTGCCTCATACTTTTTCCTCTATTTACTTATTTCTTGTTTGGTTTTTCAGTTCTGGGGATTGCACCCAGTACCTCAGACATCCCAAGCAAGTGCTTTACCCCCTCTGTGGTTAACACTAGCCAGGCTTCTTTGTGAAAGTGACTCAGAGTCAGTTGGGTTTTAAAGCTTCTGAAGACTAGATATTTCACTCTGATTTTTAATCAAGAGAGAGAATACTTTTGTTCAGATAAAGTGACAGCAAGACTACCTTGAGGGTTATGGCCATGTGATCATAGCCTCCAACCCTTAGTTCTGATTCAGAGAGATATTAAATATTCTCTTCCTGAAACTTTTAATTTTATTTTAAAATTTTATTTATCTATTTGAGAGAGTGAGAGAGGGAAAGAGGCAGAGAGAGAAGAGAGAGAGAGGAAGAGAGAGAGAGAGAAAGAGAGAGAGAGAGAGAGGAGAATGGGCACGCCAGGACTTTGAGCTACTGCAAATGAACTCCAGATGCATGTGCCACCTTGTGCATCTGGCTTACATGGGTCCTGGGGAATTGAACTGAGGTCCTTTGGCTTTGCAGGCAAATGCCTTAACCGCTAAATCATTTTGCCATCCCCTAAAACTCTTTGTTATTGTTATTCACCTGCTTTTTTTCCCCTAAGGGAATGTTTATTAAGCCTCTTTTATCAATCAAAACACATTGATTGCCAGCGAATGCAATATTTCGTATTTGAAATTATAAAACAAAAACAAAGACATGCAAACTCATACTCAATATCACTGGCAAAGAAGATAACAACCCTTTCAAAGTGATTGCTAAATAATGTTAAAGATTTTACTAATTAAGAGGAGGAGGGGATATGATATAGAATGGACTTGTGAAGGGGAATGTGGTGGAGGGGAGGGAATTATTATGGTTTATTGTCTATAATTGTGGAAGTTGTCAATAAAAAGGTTAAAAAAAAAGATAGCCAAAACTTTTATGGTTGTTATTTCCAACCTTAGATTTGTTTTCCCTCCTCCCTTGGTGGATCTGTCCCTTCTACCAGTTAGCTAACTTCTGTGTACTGTGAAGTAATTCTTGTGTAAATGTTTCTGCAGTAAGCTTTTGTTGTTTGTGTTTAAAAAGTTTTAAAATGCCACATGAAGAATGTTTTACTGTGGGCGGAACATCACCAGTAAGGATAAGGGACAGAGGAGTCTTCGGGCAGATGTAGAGCTAGTAAGAAATTATTCTTAAGCTCAAGCACACAAAAATAGTCTAACTTTTTGGCATGGATTTAGATGTATTTATTTTTTTTCCAGCAAACAGTGAACATTGGATATGGAAATGAACCTTTCTACCATTTCTAAAGGAAATGGATTTTCATGTGTGTGTGGGGGGAGTGGGGAGTGAGGGCTGGGGGGCCGTGGGAAGAGCACTGCTGAGCAAAGTACCCAGTTGAGAGGGGAAAAAAAAAAAACTACCAACCTTAATAACTATTCCCTAATGCTGAGAGTCCAAAGACTAAATCATGAGTGAGTGAGAGGGTGAGGCATCTGTTTGTGAGCCACTCAGTTTGTTTTATAATTTCAAAAATTCAACATTTAAATCTGCTGTTTCAGGGATATTACTTTGGTACTTAATTGCTTCTTTAAAATTTAGCATTTTTTTGAGGTAGGGTCTCACTGTAGCTCAGGCTGACCTGGAATTCACTATGTAGTCTCAGGGTGGCCTTGAACTCTTGGTGAGCCTCCTTCCTCTGCTTCCTGAGTGCTGGAATTAAAGGCATGTGCCACAACACCCAGCCTAAAATTTAGCATTTTTAAAATCAGAATTATATTTTGTCTGCCTAAGTTGGTTTCTGTACCTTATTCTGGCTAATACAGTTTATTTATATCAAGTGCTGTCCTGAGTTAGGGAATTTACCGCAGTACCTTACCAAAAAATGTTCTAATGGCTTTATTCTATTTTATCTTTCTAGGAGTCAGAGAATAATAAGTTATGTTCCCTATATTCCTTCCGAAATACCTCTACCTCACCACATAAGCCTGACGAAGGGAGTCGGGACCGAGAGATGATGACCAGTGTTACTTTTGGAACCCCAGAACGCCGCAAAGGGAGCCTTGCCGACGTGGTGGACACACTGAAGCAGAAGAAGCTGGAGGAGATGACTCGGACAGAGCACGAGGGTATGTGCGCTAGCTGCCGGGCTCCCCCATCGGGGTTTGTGCTGCCCTAGCTTTCGGCCTTCCCCATGGGGGTTTGTGCGCTAGCTGCCAGGCTCCCCAAGCAGGGTATGTGCCCTAGCGGCTGGGCTTGTCCACAGCTCTTCCAGGACTTAGCCCTTAAGGGCCCAGGATCCCCAGGGCAGAAAGGCCTAAGTGCCACCAGCTAGGAAAATGTCACACACAGGTTACTATGGTGACACCATACTGGACTGTCATCAGTGAGGAATGCTAAGCAGAGAGCTCCAGTGTTCTAAAACTTTGCCACATTATTGGCTTCTTATAATAACACCTCAAAGATTTGCACAGACCATAGCCAGTCACCCTGGAGATAAGTAGAAAAGGACTTTTCCTAACTATTACTTCAGTGGGTTTGTTTCTCCCTTATTTTCTTTTGGTTGACTGTTACTTCGTGAAAATAATCACACACTTAAAAAGCAAAAATGTATTTCTAATGTATTTCTCTTTCATTTTATGACTGTTCTACATTGGTAAATTTTATTTTTACCCCCAAATCTTGTAGAATAGAGAATTGTCAAGGGGAGCACTTCCACACACGGCCTCTGTTGCGGCTTCCCTTTCTTAGCCTCTTTATGTGAGTGTGTGAGGGAACATTGCTAAACACAGTGGAGCAGGTCTCTGGTTGCTATACTATGCATGTTCTTTTGTTCTTTCAGGCTGTAAAATGTAGAGCCTTCAGCAGTTCTGGATCTGTTACTATTTCGTAGGTTAAATACAGATGTCATTGACAATGCAGGGACATTGGGCTTTGATGGAGGGGTTTCCATCTAGCTGGATTTCATACCTCTTAGAATTCAGACATTCATTTTAATTTTAGTAGAAATTTATATAAAAGCTATTGTTTGCTTCCCTGTTTGATAACCAGATTATACAGTGGAAGGTGTAGACCATTTTGATACCTTGGGGTAGATCAGGAGCTGTAGCATATGCCTAACAGTTAGGCAACCCTGAGTAAGTTCTTCAAGCTGAGTCATAGAATTTGACGTAGTAGTATTACCTAATATGGTGACTCAAACACTTTGAGAATTAAATCTAATATTGAATATTCAAGTCTCTTTTGTAAACTGTGTGAATTTGAGGTGTCTGTGTAATGATGATCATATTATAAATCTTAATTATCTCATCAGACTTTAATATAATGATTCCTTTAGAGATCACTGAGGTAACCAGGACTTTTTGACTTTATGATTATTTCTCAGCTGTTAGTAACTTTCACAGTTCTGATGATATGTAAATATCCATATTTACATGGTATATATCCATGTAAACACATATTTTTGGCAATTATGTATGTGTGGGCATTCTGGTTTCTTCTTCAATATTGAATTGCAGACTTGCTAATTGCAAATAATTTCTGATTTGTTCCTTACATCCATATCTAGACTATGAAATTATATAATCAGGTCATTTTGGATCATATCTAAAATAGGAACATGTGTTCAGGATGGGTTGCTGACTTTTGTGTGCTGTCAGGCTTTTATCTATGAGTCCCTTTGCTATCCTAGTGAAGTCATCTCTCCGTTATTAGAACTATTATAAATGCATAAAGTAACATCTTTATAAATACAGAAAATTATTTTGTTTGAATTATTTTAGTATTTTAAGATGAAATACTAACTAAAACCTTGTGGTAACATAGAGTGTAATAATTTACCAATGCATTAAGATAAGAGCTAATGTAGGTCCCAATAATGTCATTATTCTGAAGCAGTGATAACCAAAGGAGATATTTTGAGATACTTCAACAAATACCATGTTATATAAAAAAATAGCCATTTCTCATGGTTGTGACAACACAGGCATAAAAGTCTGTTGTTTGTACCCATAACTTAAGGACATGCAAATTTTCAATCTGAGATTAGTGAGGGAAAGATTTGTTTGCCATACAAGTGTAAAGAATGGATACATTCTGTCCTTCCATGTCTCTTGGGGTCTGTGAATCCAGGTTAAGAACCCTAATTCTAGATGGTATTGTGTATTAATAATGAATAAAATAGTAGTATCTAACTTTAAACAGTTCATATTTTAGTGAAAGTACTGACATATAGCTCATGAACTTCAGTTCAGTGTGTAATAGTAATAGCAAAGTTTTACATGGGTATAATGTTTTGGGAGTTTTGAAAATAAAGTGATTGCTCCTGCCTATGAAGCCATGAGAGTTTCTACAGGGAGAGGAGTCCTAACTCACCTTAGAAAATGAAAGAATTAGTATTGAAAATGGAGGGGAGAGACATTTCAGGCACAAAGAATAGACAGAGAGCTTTCAGATGGCCAGGATATGAGATATAAAACTGAAAAATTAGGTTGTATTCAGATCATGGTGTGGCAGTTGATTTCTGGCAAAACAGTTTAGACTTTTTGTTGAAGGCAATGAGGAACTGCTGATGATTTTTTTTAAGCTAAGGAAAGGTGGATTTGAATTTCCTTTTGGGAAAGTTAATCTGGCAGTACTGTGTAGGAGGGATGGAAGCTGGGAGAGACATTCAGGAATTGTTCCAGGCTAGAGATAATAGAGCCTGAACTAGAGCAGCAGAAAGAAGGGCATGGCTAAAAAAAAAAATGCTATGAGATGTGATTTTCAGGAAAGTGTTTAAGTGTGGAGACCCACAAGAATGGGAGAGAGAGAGAGACAGAGAGAGAGAGAGAGAGAGAGAGAGAGAGAGAGACAGACAGAGAGAGAACTCTTGACTCAGAGGTCTTAACTCTGGACAAATAGGAATGTGGTAATGTAGCTAATGGGAGACAGCAGCGGGCAAAGGCAAACACGGTCTGCACAGTAGAGCAGGGAGGATTCCTATTTTCCATTCTGAGTTTGAAATTTGGAACTTGAATCTTAATTTTAAATATCTGCTGATAGTGATAGGACAGAATATCATAATGGGAGAGCAGATCAATATGGAAAAGGTCATTAAAATAAGGATAGATTTCAGATTCTAAAATAATTGTACTGTAGGTCTGAGGAGGTAGAACAGTTCAACTAAAATTTAACCCTCTAAAGTTGTAGGAACATCTCATTTGGGATGTGCTGTCTCATGGGACAGGGCAGTGCACATGCATTTCTGCTCCCCTCCCCCATTGCTTCAGCTTGAGGCTATAGTCTAGAATTAGGTGATTGGCAATCCTGTGTGGCTGACATAACAAATGATGAGCTTGCTTGAGTCACTTATGTCTGGAGAATGTTTTGATTTTGTCAAACTAAATGCCTTCCTCTCATTCCCCTCACATATGTAGACTCTTCTGAGATGCTCACGATGGTCAATTTAAAATGAATACTTTACACATAAAACAGAACTTCCCAGGCAGATGTTTTGACCCACTAAATTATTGTCCAGAGTTTTAGCCTGCCATTTCTTCAAGAAATACCCTTTCCCTGAGTAATGATTCCACTTGATGCCTGAAACCCCAATGAAGAGTGGTATTCTGTCAGAAATGTCCATCTGACAGTAGGGCTGATAGGAGGACAGGTAAACCTTCTGTGTTTGTCCATTTACCCTTCAGCGGTATAGACAGACACATTGCGGGGTGGTGGACAGGTAGGAAGGTAACTGGAGGGTAGATAGATGGGTCCATGAGTGGAATGCCCATTAGGAGTGCTCTTCAAGAGCACTGTTGATGCTGATGTACCAGTAGAGCACACAAAATGGCTTTGAGGTTAAAGTGCTTACATGGTAAAAGTCTTCCACTGGCATTAGTGATGAATTTTAGTTATCCTTGTGTTACCCATCTTGTTGCCAGGGTAGCTGGGCTCCAGCATAAGCGACAGTTGTCAGAAAATGAATACTTTAAAAAGGACTTCTATATCTAAATACATATATTTAATCAGAGAGTCCTTTTGGCTTCTGAAAATAAGTTGTCTAATGAGAATTTCATTTGAGCAGCTGCGACTGAGGAGGTCAACAGGCAGTGCCTAGGAGAATATGGCCCAGCTGGTTAAATCTGGTTGTTGTCGTGATTTAAATGGTCAAGTGCTGCTTGTAATCCAGGACCGTCTGTTTGTCAAGGGAAGAGTGAGTGCTTCAGCATAATGTACAGCTGTTTTAATCTCTCTTTAATAATAGAGCCTCAGCCACCATCATGACTGTGTATCATGCTACTAAATGTGTGACCCTGGCCAAGGGGGCAGGCCAAGTGAGGCTCTGGAGTCATGGGGACTGTAGGGAAGGGAGATAAATTAGTACCTCTACTGTCTGGCAAAACTTTCCAACTCTTAGCTTTTCCAGAACATTCTTTGGATAATAATGAGTGTGACCAGGAGGCAGTGAGAATGTTTGGCAGCCAGTAGAAACATCAGAATGAATGAGGTCTCTGGTAGAGCTGTAACCTCATTGCAAAGCAGATGGGCTTAGATAGAATTCCATAGATATACACCTGGTTGGGGATTAGAGTGTATCTTTGCACTATGGAATGGTAATGAAAACAAGTGGATTCACTGTCACATGCATGGACAGAAAGGGCAGCCTCGTTTGGAGGCCTCATGGGGTCAGTTTTTCCAGATCACACGGCTGCTTTGCACATGGGAATCAGCGTGTGACTGTGTGTATCTGATGGATTGTTAATCTTACTGGTTACCTAGTGGACATAATCATCTACATTTCGTCCTCACTGAAGTATACTTAGGGTAGGAGTGGTGTGTTCTGGTGTGCTAAGGGAGGTATCTAGCATAGTTCTAACAGTGAGAAAACTCACTGAGTTTGAATCCAGGTTCCAGCATTTAGACACTGTAGAATGCCAATGGAGTATGAATTTGAGCGAGGTCACTAGAATACCCATGAAGAGTGTGGATTCAAGTTACACTGTCTGTATTGACTGTCCCTTCAGCTTCTCCCAGGTGAACAGCACAGAACAAATTACTTAACTTCTCTCTGCTTTACTTTCTCAACTAAAACATGGGTCTTATTATAGTATCAAGATAAGTATTTGGTGAATGTAGCAAAAGCACTTCAGCTATGCTAGCCTATGGTGAGTGAGCTGCAGGTGGAACCAGCTTATTTTGTGGCCAGTGACCTTGCACATGTCAGTTAACCCTTCTGTGCAACAAGTGTCATAGTGAGGACAGACACAGATTTTTCCAATTATAACAATTATGACTATTGCTTTGGTAACTACTGTTACAGTAACTATTGATATTTGATGAAACTTTCCAAAGAGAAATTATTCTAAAAACTAACACCTTGCACCAGACCAAAATACAGGAAGTGTCTATGGTGTTGAAGGATTCAGCCTTGGGTAACAGTGAGGTCTCTGTGCTTTAGGAGAGAAATTCCATTCTGCTCTCCTTCCAGAACTTTTGGAGAGGCTAACAATAAGGTTTCCCCACCAGAAGCCAGTCTCCCCACTGAGAAGTACATAGACTTCTGTGTCGCAGCTGAGATCTTCAGATGAGCACCCTTAAGAACAGTGCATTCTTGCTAATCCCTAACATTTATGCAGCTCTCTAGCACTGAAGTAATATTAGAGCTGGGTAGATGGCTCAATGGTTAAAGGTGCTTGCTTGCAAAACCTGCCCTAGCCATGCAGCCAGAAGGGCATGTGTTTGCAGAGGGAAGAGACTCTGGTGTGCCCCACCCCCACATGTGCAAATAAATAAATAATTGGAAAAATAGTTTTAAATATGATTGCTTTAAAAAGCATTATTGTGATCAAAACTTACATTGGCATAGCTTAGCTCTTCCTAAATCCAAACTTTTATTTAGTATTCAGTGTAATCTCCTTTCAGCACTATTATTTCAAGTGCATGGGAAATTTTCAGTAATTTCAATGCTGAGTTCCCAAGATCCTTAGACTTCTGGTAAAGAAGCAATTGGGGGATCACAAAAATGATGACACAGCTCCACTTCATTCATTAATCTTTAACATATATGTCCTCCTTCCCAGTGATATTTGTTCTTGTTCCTGATTTAAGAATTTATATAATATTCATTCTAAGCCATGTTTTAGTTTTTTCTTAGAGGTGTCTTCTTGAAAGCATTGTACAATCATACTTAGAGATTATAATTCAGAACCAGAACTATTAGTGTTTAATTTATAACAATTATGAATTATTGATTAGAGATTATGCTTGGTTTAATTTTATGTTAAGTATATTTGCTTCTTAATTTTTGGAAAATGGTCACATTTTCATATAATTTTAGCAAACATATAATGAGCTAGAATTCCATGACCCCCAGATCTGTTGGATATATCTTGGCTATTCCTACCCGCTGTTGTTTTGCAGCCCTCTTATGGTATATGGAAGTTAGTGTGTGCCATTCACAGTGTGAGCCATTTGCAGGGTGTACTATTCACAGTGTGTGCCTTTACAATGCACACCATTCACAGTGTGTGGCATTTACAGTGTGTGTCATTTACACTGCAGGGCATTTATAGTGTGCGCCATTCACGGTGTGCACCATTTACATTGTGAGCCATTTACAGTGTGTGACATTCACAGTGTGGGCCATTTGCAATGTGTACTGTTCACAGAGTATGCCATTTACAGTGTGGGCCATTCATAGTGTGAACCATTTACACTGTGGGCCATTTACAGTGTGGGCCATTCACAGTGTGCACCATTTACAGTGTGAGTCATTTGCATTGTGCACCGTTTACAGTTGAGCCATTCACAGTGTGCACCATTTACAGTGTGCACCATTCACAGTGTGCACCATTACAGTGTGATCCATTCACAGTGTGCACCATTCACAGTGTGCACCATTTACAGTGTGCACCATTTACAGTGTGCACCATTCACAGTGTGCACCATTCACAGTGTGCACCATTCACAGTGTGCACCATTCACAGTGTGCACCATTCACAGTGTGCACCATTCACAGTGTGCACCATTCACAGTGTGCACCATTCACAGTGTGCACCATTCACAGTGTGCACCATTTACAGTGTGCACCATTCACAGTGTGCACCATTCACAGTGTGCACCATTCACAGTGTGCACCATTCACAGTGTGCACCATTCACAGTGTGCACCTTTTACAGTGTGCACCATTCACAGTGTGCACCATTCACAGTGTGCACCATTCACAGTGTGCACCATTCACAATGTGCACCATTCACAGTGTGCACCATTCACAGTGTGCACCATTCACAGTGTGCACCATTCACAATGTGCACCATTCACAGTGTGCACCATTTACAGTGTGCAGCATTCACAGTGTGCACCATTCACAGTGTGCACCATTCACAGTGTGCACCATTCACAGTGTGCACCATTTACAGTGTGCACCATTCACAGTGTGCACCATTACAGTGTGCACCATTCACAGTGTGCACCATTCACAGTGTGCACCATTCACAGTGTGCACCATTCACAGTGTGCACCATTCACAGTGTGCACCATTCACAGTGTGCACCATTCACAGTGTGCACCATTCACAGTGTGCACCATTCACAGTGTGCACCATTCACAGTGTGCACCATTCACAGTGTGCACCATTCACAGTGTGCGGCATTCACAGTGTGCGACATTCACAGTGTGCGTCATTTACAGTGTGCACCATTTACAGTGTGCACCATTTACAGTGTGCACCATTCACAGTGTGCCCCATTCACAGTGTGCACCATTCACAGTGTGCACCATTCACAGTGTGCACCTTTTACAGTGTGCACCATTTACAGTGTGCACCATTCACAGTGTGCACCATTCACAGTGTGCACCATTCACAATGTGCACCATTCACAGTGTGCACCATTCACAGTGTGATCCATTCACAGTGTGCACCATTCACAATGTGCACCATTCACAGTGTGCACCATTTACAGTGTGCAGCATTTACAGTGTGCACCATTCACAGTGTGCACCATTCACAGTGTGCACCATTTACAGTGTGCACCATTCACAGTGTGCACCATTCACCGTGTGCACCATTCACAGTGTGCACCATTCACAGTGTGAGCCATTTACAGTGTGAGCCATTTACAGTGTGCACCATTCACAGTGTGCACCATTCACAGTGTGCACCATTCACAGTGTGCACCATTCACAGTGTGCAGCATTCACAGTGTGCACCATTCACCGTGTGCACCATTCACAGTGTGCACCATTCACAGTGTGCACCATTCACAGTGTGCACCATTCACAGTGTGAGCCATTCACAGTGTGAGCCATTTACAGTGTGAGCCATTTACAGTGTGCACCATTCACAGTGTGCACCATTCACAGTGTGCACCATTCACAGTGTGCACCATTTACAGTGTGCAGCATTCACAGTGTGCAGCATTCACAGTGTGATCCATTCACAGTGTGCACCATTTACAGTGTGCACCATTCACAGTGTTCACCATTCACAGTGTGCACCATTTACAGTGTGCACCATTCACAGTGTGCACCATTCACAGTGTGCACCATTCACAGTGTGCACCATTTACAGTGTGCACCATTCACAGTGTGCAGCATTCACAGTGTGCAGCATTCACAGTGTGCACCATTCACAGTGTGCACCATTTACAGTGTGCACCATTCACAGTGTGCACCATTCACAGTGTGCACCATTCACAGTGTGCACCATTCACAGTGTGAGCCATTTACAGTGTGAGCCATTTACAGTGTGTGACATTCACAGTGTGGGTCATTTGCAATATGTACTGTTCACAGGGTATGCCATTTACAGTGTGTGCTATTTACAGTATAGGTAATGTACAGTTTTGTCAAATCATATCCTTAACTTCAGTTTGCTTTGTCTCTGCTTTGAAAAGACACTTTAGAGTCTCTGTCCATTTCTAGCTCCTCAGGTTTAAAGGTTTTCTTTTTAATGTCTCTTTCTATAAGAACATTAACAGATGCAGGCAATTCTTTCTGATTTTTCCTTTCACCATCTGAGAAGTGGAAGGTGCTCTCAGCATTTTACATTTTGCTGTTAGGAAGACAATATATATTCTAATAGCTCAAATGAAAGAAATCACATGATCCTATGCCTTTTGTATTTGTGGACTTACAGTTTGTTGCAGTTACCTTTTTGTTTCTGGGATAAAGTACCCAAAGCAAAGTATCTGATGGGTGGAAAAATATTTATTCTGGCTCAGAGTATTGAGGGGAAGATTCATGATGGCAGGGAAAAGATGGTAGAGCAGAGGCTAGGAACCATCTCCTTGCCAACATCAAATAGACAATAGCAGCAGAAGACTGAGCCAAACTCTAGCAAGGGGAAGCTGGCTATAACACCCACAAGGCCACCCACAACAACACACTTACTTCCTCCAGTAAGGATCCATCCACCTCCCAAAGTTTCTTCAGCTGGGGACAAAGTATTCAAAGCACATGAGTTTGTGGGGGACATCTGATTCAAACTATCACATAGGCAACCTTTCAATTTTGTATTTTTTCCCCATGAAAATCATTTGATTTTCATCAGAATTTATTCTGGGAGTTGCAAAAAGTAAGGAGCTGTTTTGGGAATTGTATTATTTTCTCTATATACCTTGTGAGCAAAATCAAAAGAAAAAAATGTATAGACAAGGCAGTGGTACATTTAACCATTTGTTTATTATGCAATAATGTTTGGCCCATGAAACTAAACCCGTGTGGATTCATCTTCCAGCTAATGGAAATGATGAGTCCCACTGACTATGCCTTCTCCACCTATCCAATTTTTACTTTCCAGTTTCCTTCTGAAGCTTTGTGTTCATTATTGTCTTCCCTTGTGTTTGAAAATAGTTTAGAATGTTTTTAGCTTTGTCTTGGAACTTTATAAAAATGATGTCACAGTTGGACGTGGTGGCACATGCCTTTAATCCCAGCCCTTGGGAGGCAGAGGTAGGAGGATTGCTGTGAGTTCAAGGCCACCGTGAGATTACATAGTGAATTCCAGGTCAGCCTGAGCTAGAGTGAGACCCTATCTCAAAAAAAATAAATAAATAAAATAAAAATGATATCACATTGTACTCTTCTGTAACTTGCCTTTTATAACAATCATTATATTCCACAATCAATTTTGCTGTGTGTAATTTTAGATCACTTTTACTTGTAGATAAAACTCTACACTTTTCCATGGCATATCTGACAATAGCATTTTCTCCTGTCTACTGTCTCTGGATACTTGAGAGTTTATTTTTTTACAGTTTTATGATAATATAAAAATAATGTTATGAAGATGCTTACATGGTTTGACACATTTGCGAGAGTTTTTTTCCTCTGATGTATCCTCAGGAGGGGATTTGGTATTGGCAAATTTTTGTTTTCATTTTTTTTGCTTGCTTTCAGATAGAGGAATCTATCTCTCTCTCTGTGTGTGTGTGCTGTGCACATGTGCGTGTGTTATAAGTGCTCAAAGCTTCAACTTAATTATCTATTCCCATTGGTTATATCCTTACCAACATGTTTTTCACATATGTTTTTACATAAAACATCTCAGCAGCTCAACAAGAGCCTTTGGAGAATCCTCACTGAGTTTCTCTATATCTGATGCTGTGTCTTGAAAAAATTTCTTTGCTGTGACTTCCATACATTGATAGAATGTCCTCATGTGGCTTCCATACCTGTGCTGGGTCTTGGTAGAAGGTCCTCATGCAGCTTCCATACCTGTGCTGGGTCTTGGTAGAAGGTTGTCATGCGGCTTCCATACCCGTTGTGGGTCTTGGTAGAAGGTCCTCATGCGTCTTCCATACCTGTGCTGCGTCTTGGTAGAAGGTCCTCATGCGTCTTCCATACCTGTGCTGGGTCTTGGTAGAAGGTCCGCATGCAACTTCCATACCCGTGCTGGGTCTTGGTAGAAGGTCCTCATGCATCTTCCATACCTGTGCTGGGTCTTGGTAGAAGGTCCTCATGCGGCTTCCATACCTGTGCTGGGTCTTGGTAGAAGGTTGTCATGCAACTTCCATACCCGTTGTGGGTCTTGGTAGAAGGTTGTCATGCAACTTCCATACCCGTGCTAGGTCTTGGTAGAAGGTCCTCATGCGTCTTTCATACCTGTGCTGGGTCTTGGTAGAAGGTCCTCATTCGGCTTCCATACCCGTGCTGGGTCTTGGTAGAAGGTCCTCATGCATCTTTCATACCCGTGCTGGGTCTTGGTAGAAGGTCCTCATTCGGCTTCCATACCTGTGCTGGGTCTTGGTAGAAGGTCCTCATGCAGCTTCCATACCTGTGCTGGGTCTTGGTAGAAGGTTGTCATGCGGCTTCCATACCCGTTGTGGTCTTGGTAGAAGGTCCTCATGCGTCTTCCATACCTGTGCTGCGTCTTGGTAGAAGGTCCTCATGCGTCTTCCATACCTGTGCTGCGTCTTGGTAGAAGGTCCTCATGCGTCTTCCATACCTGTGCTGGGTCTTGGTAGAAGGTCCGCATGCAACTTCCATACCCGTGCTGGGTCTTGGTAGAAGGTCCTCATGCATCTTCCATACCTGTGCTGGGTCTTGGTAGAAGGTCCTCATGCGGCTTCCATACCTGTGCTGGGTCTTGGTAGAAGGTCCTCACGTGGCTTCCATACCCGTTGTGGGTCTTGGTAGAAGGTTGTCATGCAACTTCCATACCCGTGCTGGGTCTTGGTAGAAGGTCCTCATGCATCTTTCATACCTGTGCTGGGTCTTGGTAGAAGGTTCTCATTCAGCTTCCATACCCGTGTTGGGTCTTGGTAGAAGGTCCTCATGCATCTTTCATACCCGTGCTGGGTCTTGGTAGAAGGTTGTCATGCAACTTCCATACCCGTGCTGGGTCTTGGTAGAAGGTCCTCATGCGTCTTTCATACCTGTGCTGGGTCTTGGTAGAAGGTTCTCATTTGGCTTCCATACCCGTGTTGGGTCTTGGTAGAAGGTCCTCATGCATCTTTCATACCCGTGCTGGGTCTTGGTAGAAGGTCCTCATTCGGCTTCCATACCTGTGCTGGGTCTTGGTAGAAGGTCCTCATTCGGCTTCCATACCCGTGCTGGGTCTTGGTAGAAGGTCCTCATTCAGCTTCCATACCTGTACTTTGGAGTGTCTGCAGCCCTTTTCCTGTTGAGGCTGACCAGGCAGAGGGGCTCTTCTGGGGCTATCCTAATTGTGTTTGCTAGGGAACAGGTTTCTCTACTTTTGTTCTTTATTCTTGTTCCTTCTTGTGGTGTCGTTTTAGGGTTAGAGCATTTCCTGATCTTTAGTGATATCAGTTCATAGCCATTTTTCCCCATTTAAATATTTCCAGTTTAAACTACAAGTTTATTGATTGTTGCCTCCCAACAATCAGTATTGTTGATGGGAGGTTGAGGCAGGAGGATCACATGTTCTATTCTTGCCTGGAGTATAGGATGAATTCAAAACCAGTCTGGGTAACTTATTGAGACCCTATCACAAGATAAAAACAAATAAATAAAAGAGGGAAAGGAGAGCCGGGATGTGCTCAGTATAAGAATGCTTTTGTCACATGCATGAGGCCCTGCGTTCAACCCAGCAGAATAAAAAGTATTTGGAATCCATCAGAGATTGTGCTAAACTTGATGAGCCTTCTTGTGTGACTCTGGTAACTTACTAGATAGTATCAAGGAACTAACTGATTGTTCTTAGCTCTACATTTTTAATTGATGAAATAAGATTGTTGACTTAGATGTGCATTAAAGGGAAGATTATGAAATTTTATGCTACTCTGATTTTATTTTTGAGTTTATATCCAGATTTCAAAGTTGTCAGACTTAATCAGTCATCTGAACCAACCTCATGACTCATTTTTTTTTCTGTATTCTTAAACTGATTTTTATGGTCTCTTTCTGATTCTAGAATATTTATGAAACTATAGATATGGGCAGCTATGCCACTTGATCTCTGGAGAAGTCGTTGCCCAGTGAGGTCCTTACAACAAAGCCATGGCTTGGGGCTATGGCTCACTGCTGAGTTACATGATAAAATAAGAAAGATAGTTATGGAGTTGTGCCCCACAGTGTTACAGCAGTAGTAGAATTAATTATGACAAAGTAGCTTTCTTGAATGAAGGCCAGCTAGAGTCAAAGGCAGTTTAAAAAAGTTTTTAATTTTCTCATGTTTTGGCATGTGTGTATAGTGTTCATGCATGTATGTATGTGTGTTCAACTGTGTGTGGTTGTGTGAACTTTTTTCTGGGGAGAAGCAAATGATCACTTGCTCCCCCAGGCAGGGCCCGCCAATAAATTAAGGTCTAATTCCACCAGCGCTCACCATGGTGAAGCAGTGAGTTTACTGGGTTTCCTTTCAGAGCATGAGTGAGGGGCTACTTACAGGAGCATGAAGACCCCCCCAAGCAGCCATAGCCTCAAAAAGTCTCACTGCAGCATGGGTGACAACCTTGCCTAGTGCTCAGATGGAGCGCCCCTTCCTTTTATCTTCTGCCCTCTATATACTCTTATCTTCCTGTTGCAGTCAGGTTCTCAGTGCTGGTAGATATCACCCAACCAAGAGCAGCTTTTGGGGAAAAAGGATATTTCAGCTTATAGACTCAAGGGGATGCTCCAGGATGGCAGGGAAAATGATGGCATGAGCAGAGGGTGGATATTACCTCCTGGCCAGTCAGGTGGACAACAGGACCAGGAGAGTGTGCCAAACACTGGCATGGGGAAATTGGCTATAACACCCATAAGGCCGCCCCCAACAATACACCACCTCCAGGAGGCTTTAATTTCCAATTGCCATCAGCTGGGAACCTAGCATCCAGAACACCTAAGTTTATGGGGGACACCTGAATCAAACCACCACATTCTGCCCCTGCCCTCCATAAAATGATACATACCTGATGTACAATACAATGCATTCACCCAACTTTAAAAATCCCCATTGTTTTTTTTTATCAATTCCGATGATGTTCATATATCCCCATACTTTATTTATTTATTTATTTATTTATTTATTTATGTTTTTCATGGTAGGGTCTCACTCTAGCTCAGGCTGACCTGGAATTCACTATGTACTCTCAGGGTACTCTCAAATTCATAGTGAGCCTTCTACCTCTGCCTCCCAAGTGCTAGGATTAAAGCATGCACCACCATGCCCGTTCTTTTTTTTGGGGGGGGGCAAGATCTGTTAACTGATCCATAATGCCAAAAAATCTCCCCCAAACCCATAATGGCACAGAATAAGCATTTACACTGCAAATGATGGCATTGGGCATGGCAAAGAAATATTCAGCCAATACAAGATTTAAAACAACCAGGGCAAACATCAAAGTCTTCAGCTTCAAGTCCAACAACTCTAGTCAATGACAAATCTCCAAGTCCGATAATTCTAACCAGCAACAAGTTTCTGGAGTTCCAATTCCGCCCCTCCAGGTTAGGTTGCTCACAGTCCTGTAAAACTTCATCCCGGGCCAGCAGCTGTCTTTGGCAGCCGTCTTGTGGTCCCAGCATCACCACTGTGTCTCCCGTGCAAGCCCCAGTTCACGTTCACCACTCCAGCGGCTCTCCATGCAGGCATCCAGCAAACCTGCTTCACACTGCTTATGACCATTTCCAAAACGCAAGACCGCGTTGCAAACTCAATGACCCTCTGTTTCCTGCATTTCTTTCCTATTTTTTTACATTCCTCATTTTTATCTTTTTTGTTTGTTTGTGAAATTCATTTAATATTTATTTTTCCCACAGTTAATTCTTTTTTAATTATTCGTTATGTACACAGTATGTATATAGCAATGTTGGTTCCATTGTTAGCCTCCTCCCTGTCCTCCCCCTTCTGAAGGGACCCTCCTCATTGGGGAATGTGGGTCATGCATTGTGGGAGTAGCCATCAGTTATGAGGAGGAGGCAATGTCTCTGTGCATAATGTCCCAACCTGTGGCTCTAACAATCTTTCCACCCCCTCTTCTACATTTCTTACACTCCACAATACCAGGCATGGTGCCAGTTTGATAATCCAGGGGGGAATAAAGCAGACTTTGAAGAACAGGAGACTCCTTGAACACTCAGACCCCTTCAAAAGTGTCTATATTCTTCCTGTTGCCCCAGTGCAGGTCAGTTGACCCAATCTCAAAGGTTGTAATCTCTCATATAATTGCAGCTGAGGGGCAGAAGTTTCAGTCTGAAGATTTCATTTCTGTGCTATATCTCTCTGTGCACACCAGTCAATTTCTACATAAAGCAACCCTACACAAGTTCTCAGGACATGGGAACAATAGCAAGCCTCTCACTTAAACTGCTTGTAGCTTAGTACAGGCAAAGCTCTTTCTCATCCTCACAAACCAAACCTCACAGTCCATAGTCCTTACTGCATTCAGGTCTTTCAACTCTGACCAGAATAGTCCATCAAGCTGTACATACAGCACTGCAAGGCATCTCTTAGGCCAAGGCTTCAAATCCTTCCACAGTCCTCTTAAAAATAAGCTCCGAAAGTCCAAAGCCACACAGTCAGGTGTGTAGCAGCAACCCCACACTTGGTGCCAACATTACTATTGCAGTCAGGTTCACATTGCTGGTAGACATCATCTGACCAAGAGCAGCCTTTGAAAAAAAAGGTTTATTTTGGCTTACAGGTTTGAGGGGGAAGCTCCATGATGGCTGGGGAAAACAATGACATGAGCAGAGGGTGCACATCACCCCCTGGTCAACATAAAGTGGACAATAGCAACAGGAGTGTGTGTCAAACACTGGCATGGTGAAACTGGCTATAACATCCATAAGCCCGTCCCAACAATACACTGCCTCCAGGAGGCTTTAATTTTTAATTGCTATTAGCTGGGGAGACTAACATTCAGAAGGCCCAAGTTTATGGGGGACATGTGAATCAAACCACACCCGCCCTCTGTGACCAAGAAACCGTGTGCATCATTGCATACAGCTAGCATAGGGGGCACCTGAGATCTCAGGTGAGTGTAGCCCTCTCCAGCCCCCTTCTTATGTGGGCAAACATCTACAGACCCAATCTTGAGAGTCACTGTTGAGTGCCTATAGCTACTTTGGATACAGATGGACATAGAAAAATTTTTTTGGAGGACCCCAATTACACATCAGTGGTACTCACAGGTGTGTGTGTTGAATGTGTGTTTGTATACATGTATATGTGTAGTGGACAGTCAGGTATCTTCCTAAATTGCTGTCCACCTTATTTTGTTGTAGAGGGTCTTTCACTGAAGTCAGAGCTTGCAGTTCTGCCAGTCTGAGAATCCAGCTTACCTTGGTGACTTGACTGTCCCTCTTCTAGCCCTGTATTTCAGGCTCATGCAACCATAGCTAGCATTTATTTATGTGTAGCCCTCAAGCTTACACAGTGAATTTTTTATCTACTGAGCCACCTCCCCAAACCCAAGGATAGCTTTAGCCCAGTGACTTGTTAACTGAGTGCACTGAAATTCTGTGACAGCCTAAATGCAATCACCATCTCACCTGGAATGTTCCTCACCCTTGAAAGCGCCTCTGATACTTCAAACTTGTACTGTGGGCAGAAAGGAGATGAAAACTTAAGTAGTAATGCATATGCCACATATCTACATAGAGTTTTGGAGAAATCACTTTTTGTTTTCATAAGAGGCCAGGAGTAAGACTGTCCCTACCCAGGGGACAAAGTCCTTTCCAGAGGATGTTCCCTCAGAGCATGTCCTTCATAGCTCTGCAACAGGCTTCTGCTGTCCTTCAGAACTCAGATCACTGTCACTTCCTTGGAGAAGCCATACTCACATCTGGGCCTGAAGTCGATGGCAACCACTTTAGCATGTTTCTTTGCTATTTCATCTTCACCACAATACTTGCTGTCAATGATGTGTTTGTGCATCTTCTGTCCTGTCTGTCTTCTTCCACTGAAGGGGGTGTCAGCAAAGCAGAGACCCTCTCAGACCCTGGCAGTCTTTGCAGTGCCTAGAACTTCTAGTACATGTCTGTTGGCTGAGTGGACAGTGGTGATGCCAATGGGTCTGGAATGGTGCTTCCTGTTTTCTCTTCTGCCCCTCTTCTCTGAACTCACCCCACTCCCGCTGTTGGGTTTTCAGGTATCTTTTATCTTAAATAGCATTAAAGGTCATACTAGAAGAGCAAAATATTTTTTCTCTCTTTCAATGGCATTTTTTTTTCTTCTTTCTATGTCCATATTACCTATTTAGAATTCATGCTGTGGAGGCTGGGGAGATGGCTCAGTGGATACAGCACTTGCTGCACAAGCTTGAGTAACGAAGTCAGATCCCCAGACTCTACATGAAAGCCTGAAGCTGTGGTGGGCCTGTATAATCTCAGCATGCCCACTGCCTGCGTGAGATGGAGGGTGTACACAGGAGAATTTCTCAAGCTCACAGACCGGCTAGCCAGTAGACTATAACACTATTAGATTGTTTCTATTGTTTAATGGACTTTTATTTTTGTAATCATCGATTCACATGAAGCTATATGGAATAACAGATTCCCTGTACACTTCATGCTCTTTTCCCCAGTGGAAATGTTTTGCAGGAATGCAGTGTACTGTCAATATCAGGTTTGATCCATTTGCATAGGTCTGTTGTGATTGAACTGTGGGGCTAGTTTGTATTTCTATTATGAGCAATGCTAATTGCACATGTTTGCCATTTGTGTATCCTTGTTGGTGGAATGTCTGCTTGTATCACTGACCATTTTCCAATTGGATTTTCTCAACTATTGAATTTTTAAAAAATAATTTATTTTTTTATTGACAACTTCCATGGTTGTAAACAATATCCCGTGATAATTCTCTTCCCCCCCCACCTTCCCCTCTGAAATTCCATTGTCCATGATATGACCTCCCCCTCTCAATCAGTCTCTCTTTTATTTTGATGTCATGATCTTTTCCTCCTATTATGATAGTCTTGTGTAGGTAGTGTTAGGTACTGTGAAGTCATGGATATCCAGGCCATTTTGTATCTGGAGGAACATGTTGTAAGGAGTCCTACCCTTCCTTTGTCTCTTACATTCTTCCTGCTACCTCTTCTGCAATGGACCCTGAGACTTGGAAGGTGTGATAGAGATGTTTTTAGTGCTGAGCAATCTTCTGTCACTTCTTCTCAGCATCCCAAGGTCACTGCCATCTGAAAAGGGAAGGTTCTCTAACAAAAAGTGTATTTTCTAGGTTCTAGGCCTATGTTAGGTACCCTCTCTGTACAGGACGAAAAGCTCAGTGTCATGTTGAAGCCTATTTGAATGGGTTTCCACTCTATGGATTGTGCTTTTGGTATTGTTTCTGAGAACAACTTGCTTAGCTCTAGATTTTAAACATGCCTCTTTTACTTGCCTATAGGAGATATAATTGTATTGTTTACATATAAGTCCATAGTTTTGAGATAACTTTTTTTATGAAGTGTGAGATTTAGGTCAAAATTCATTTTTACTTTTCATTTTTGGCTAATAGATGTTTATACTATTTGTTGAAAGAGACTCATGTTCCTCCATTGAATTGCATTGTATATGGCAAGACTATCTACAGAGGAAACTCAAAGTATCTAAAAACAAGATATTATAGAAGTCTTCTAGAACTACTGAATCATTAAGATGAGATCAGAATAGTCCTATTACATTTCTGTATAATAGTGATGAACACAAGTCTTAGTCCATATAAGCTGATAAGCACAACAGTCCAAGCTGGGTAATTTATAAAGAAAAACAGAGATTTGTTCTTCATATGTCTGGAAGCTAGGGAGTTAAGTTCAGGGTGCTAACAGAGTTGGTATCTGGTGAGGCTGCCTGGCTCACTGGAGTTTTGTTGCTGTGTCCTCACACCATATTGAGGATTAACAAGCACTCACGGACGTCTTGTATAAGGACAGTAGCTCCATTCATAACATAACAACTTTGCCATATTCTTACCTCTTCATAGTACCACTTTAGGGGTTCGGTTTTTGCATACATATTTGGAAGGACAAAAACATCCAGACCAAGCACATGAAGACAAATTAAGGTCATAATACCATTTATAATTTCTCCCAATAAAATTAAATAAATGTTTAGATAGGTACTTAATGTGCATGTATAGAATGTATATACTAAAACTGCAAAATTCTGTCTGTCACAACCTAAGCAAAAGGCTGAGCGAGCACACTGAAGTCATACTGGAGTTTATAGTGTCAAGTATGTCCATTCCCCCAAATGACCTTGATTGCTTAATGCAGTTCCTATTAAAATCTCCATAAAACCTTCATGTACATAAACAAACATGGTTTAGATTTGTATAGAAAGACTGAAACAATCTTGAAAATAAAGAATAAAGGTTTGGAATCCCTCTAACCAATATTAAGGCCCCCTACACACTCACAGTGATGAAGGCAATACATTGGCAGATGAACACAGCAGAGAAATCACACATACAACCATAAAAGATACTCACTGATTTTAAAAACTGATCTTTTATAAATGATTTCAGAAAGATAAATAATGTAACTAGGAAATGCCTTTTCATCTACATAAAAGATACACATAAACTCGCATAGAGATGCATACTTAAACCATATGTTAATTAATTTCATAGGCATTTGTCATGCTTTCATCTGGTACTGTGGATGACCTAGGGTGGGAGAGGGAAAATGGTGGAAGAAGAGGAAAAGAGGGGAATGGCAAGGGTGAGTATGTTTTAGCGGTTCTCATGTGCTGGGAGACGCATGTGTAAATGGAGTGCCGCAGTTGTGTGCTCATCGTAAGTGCTATCACAGTGAGGCTAAATGCTCTGGGAAGGCAGAAGAGAGGACTCTTGTTTGTCTCAGTCTGGAAAAGGATTTATAGACATTTGAGCTGAAGTTTGATGATTATAAGCTCAATTGTTGTGAACAAGAGATAAATTGGAATCCCAGGTCAGAGGAAACATGTATAAAATTTCAGTGATATGAAAGAATGTGTGAGTTTGGCGACTGTCAACAAATTCTTCATGGCTAATTCAGGAAACCTAATGGAAAAAATAAGTTGGAGCCATTGCAAAGAGATTGAATTTTATCCTTTGGTTCTGGAAAGCACATGAGAATTTTTAAGTAGGAGTATGAATGACATAACAGTATACATTTTGATATTTCTTAGAAAAGTAACTTTGCTGGCATTTTGGCCCTGCTAGAAGAGGGCGTGGCAAATTCAGAAGGATCTGGTGGTGGTTTTAATGCTCCGGCCTCATACTGGTAACAGCTGAAGCACCGGCAGAGGAGGCAGGAGGCACCAGTGGTCAGAGATGCAATCTAAATTGCTCACTAGGTGTGGGGTGTGATGGGAGGTAGTTTTATGGGAAGAAAGTTGATCCAACTGGGTGAGGTTTCAGGAGAAGGTTTGGGTTTGGAAGTTCTGAGCTTGAGAGTTCTCTGTGAAGGAAGACAAAAGCCTACAGAGTACAAGGAGTGCTGTCCTAGAATTAAGGGAAGTTTCTCTTGGGCCCCTTGCCTGTCACTCTTATGAGTGAATCTTCATTTCTTCAGTAAGCTCATTTTGATCAGCCATTGTTGCTTGCAGATGACTTTTAGCTTGTTTTGTACATAGGAATGCTGTCATCTGCCATTTTGTTCACATGAAAGAAGAGCAGCGACTCCCGGCTCAGCTGCAGTGTGATTCTAATGCATGTTCTGTTTAGGTATCTCAGAACCGCAGCCCAGTGGTTCTTAGATCGTAAGCAGCATTGGCATGGCCTGGTAACTGCTAAAACTGTCAATCTTAGCCCCCTTGGACTTACTAAGTCAGAAAGTGGTGGGGCCCCTGCTGGGCTAGCCATGTTTTTAAAAAGTATTTACTATTATTTATTTATTACAGACAGAGAGAGGGAGGAGAGAGAGAGAGAGAGAGAGAGAGAGAGAGAGAGAGAGAGAATGGCATGCCAGGGCCTCTAGCCACTGCAAGTGAACTCCAGATGCATGCACCAACTTCTGCATCTGGCTTACATGGGACCTCGAGAATTGAACCTGGGTCCTTAGGCTTCACAGGCAAGTGCCTTAACCACTAAGCAATCTCTCCAGCCCCTATCCATGTTTTTCTATAAGCCCTCTACTTGTTTTCTGATGCTCACTGACAATTGAGAATGATTTGATGTTATCTGTATTGCTCTACATTATATTGTTTGACATCTATATTCACTATATTATATTGTATCACAGCCCAAGTTTCATATAGTCATTAGATGCTGAAGTCGGGGAATATGATGTGAGGTATATGTCATTAGATTTTGCCCTATGTAAACATCATAGAGTACACTTCCACAGATCCAGATAGTGTGAGGCTCTCACTTCACCTGGCCTTTTGGGGTCATCAAGAGATATGTAAACACAAGGTATACAAGCTGCTGCCAACATAGCCTGGCATGTTGGTTGATAGTACAAATTTTTTATAAGTGAAAGTGCAAAAATGTACTACAGTGAATATGTAAATTAATGACATAGTCATTTATTACCATTATCAAATGTTACCATTATCAAATGTTCTGTACATAAGTATATGTGATCTATTAAGTAAGTGGCATGAAAGTTGGTTTGCTTGTACTGTTACAAACACATGAGTGATAGGCTACATTGTGGTGGCTGGAGTGTCATTTTAGTGACTGGCATTTTTCAACTCCATTATATTCTGGGACCTCTGTGGCATATGTGTTCTGTCTTTGATTAAAAGATCCTTAAGTGGCTTATGACAGTAATATGACACCATGAAATCACCTTCTTCCTAGGTAACTTATTTTCATGATGAATTAATGGTCTAACAAGTGTTCAAGAAATTGATAAATTGATTTGATTAAGGGATAGGGTGAAAATACCAGCTATAGATGGTTTGTCAAACTGTATAGATAATGCTTTCTCATCTATTACTCTTTAAATTTTAGCCCACATCTCCATATTTTCACATAGTTAAAATTAACCACACTGAAGTCATCTCATGAAAGAGAATGAAATTCAGGGGTGCCTTCATGTGTTGGTGATGATTTAGGGGCTGGCATTAGGGCTATTACTTGGGAAGAAAAGCTGAGGAGGGAAAAAAGAAAGGTGTGGTTTACAATGCATTTATTTGGATTTAGATTTTATTTAAGTTTTTGTACTTTTCTAAAGGTATAGTCACAGTTCATAACACAACCCCTATGGGGCTTAAGACATCTTACTGGATGATGAACCATACTTAGTACAGAAAGCAAAGCCCAACATGGCTAAGCTGTAGCTGTCAGATGACGTTTAATTGCTGAAAAAAATCCTGTATTCTCCTTAGTGTGAAATGGTCCTACCAGAGTGTATTTCATAGTTTCTGAGGTGAGCAACCTCAGGTTTCTCTGGTGATGAACTTTAGTTTTTGTTAGCCCCACTTGCTCTGCTGTTCCTGCTGTTTTGCAACAGGGCTTAAAAGTGCTTTAAGTGCTTGTGACCGTGGTAATGAATGAAAATGTCTTTCCAGCACTGAGAGGATTGCATTAGACTGAATAGTCACCTCCCTTGTAAAAGCACTATTAGAGTGGGGCAGCTGTAAGTAAGGATAACGATTTGTGTCCACTGCTTATTTACTGAAAATTGTCAATGTATTATTTATTGAGAGCTCTCTAGACAGTGCTTGTCAGAATAAAAATGTCAGCTCTGAGCAAAATGTTATAATACATAATAAAAATGCTAGGTATGCATTTTAGGAAGACAACTAATTAGACCTGCTTTTTCTTAAGGAAGGGACAGTAAAAATGCCCAATATTGTAGAATTTCTCTATTTATATAAATCCTTTTCTTTTCTCCCTGCTCTGTTCTGCATTTGCTTGAAAAACTTACTATGCCCAAGAAATAATTTGAACAACTTTGTATTGTTGCCATTAGCTATCCAAGTACAGGGGAGGCTTGCCCTAGGAGAAAGGCCCTGGCTTGCCACCCCATGGTGAGCAGCCTCCCTCACCTCCATGTTTTGTCTGAAATTGGATGTCACTTCCTCCCTGAGCAGTGCTCACGGAAAACTGCCTCCAGTGTAAACAACATGAAATTATTAAGCTTATTCCTCAGCCGTGCTAATTAACCCCAAACAAATTTCACATTAAGGAAACAGAATTCAATCAATGTAAATGTTATTGCTGTGTATTACTGTAAGCAATAATACAGTGGCTAAAATAATTAATTATTTTGTTTTTTTAAGAAAGAATTTTTTTATGGTGTTGGAAAAACATTTTGTGGATTTATTCTTTCTCTTTTTTGGCCTTTCCTGGCATAGAACGTAAAAGAGCCATCTGGTAGAGCTGGGCTAATACAGGTTTTCAAACTTATTATTAGCCATTTTCCTTAAAGAAATGGTTCATAAAAAGGGGAAATGTATTTTAGATACTCCCAGGCTTACTTTGTCTAAAATGTCTTTGTTGGCCATACGTGGGCAGGGCTTGTTTCCTGTGACCTGTTGTAGTTGACTGTAGCAGTGCCCTGTCCTCTAGCCGAGCAGCCTGTGACAGGGCGTGTGGTGATGGTGGCGGTGGTAGTGGCCGGAATTATGAAGAAGGAAAAGTACTAACTATAGTCTATATCTGAAGGAAAGACGAAGTGCCATTTTATTGCACTTCATGTTTTGAAAGCATTTGCCAGCAGAGCCCCCTCCCCTTTAAAATCTAGGTTCATGTAGGAAGTCAAATTATCCTCTTCATGATAGTTTTTTTAGATTGAAAAACCAGGTTTCTAAGTAATTGGTTGGTTGTGTCTTTAATAGCTTGTATAAAATTTATTGTTATCAATTTTATAATTCTCAAGGACCTTGGAAGATATCAAGGACAGGAGGCAGATGATATGTGACACTATCATCAAGTGGAATGTGTACGTGATTGATGTGGAGTTATTTATCAATTAGAGATAGCATATTCTACTGTATGTGGAGCACAAATAACACTATTGGTATTAAGAATATTCCGAGAAATGATACATGATTTAGCTAGTACATACCAGAAAGCATTAAGTAAACTTTGAAATTTAAGGTAATTTAACTGAATAATACAACATGATATCTTCATAGATTTAACCTCTACTGTTTCTCTGTAATGTTCCCATTTTCTAGTAGTTACATTCCATGTTTTTCTCCTTCTGAAATTACTTAATAATTCATTTGAGTTTTTTAATTCTTCTCCATTAAAACTCTGTCTTCATCTTGGTAGAAATATTTAATCTTTTAATTATAACCTAAATATCTAACATAAAGGTTGTTGCTAAATATTTACATTGATGCCAAACTAGTAACAAAAACATAAGTGTTCCAAGAAATAGCTGGAGTATGGCACTAAAAAGAAAATAAATAAAGCAAATCTTTACATCAGAGAGAAGAAGAAATTAAAGTCTTCTGGGAGGATTGTTTTAAAATTACATCTGGATGGACCATTTATTTGATTATATTTTTAGGTTTCAAATAATATGTTTCAGATTATTGTTTATATTTTGTTCTATTTATTTAGTTTCTATAGCCAGATAGTTGTTTTATTTTTCACTTCTTTGAGCATTTATTTTTACTTTTTGAAATACAAAACAACTTTAGTTCTTATTTTTTTGCATTTAATACATAGCTTATAATGTACTGCAGATTATGAGAAGCTGTTTTCAGTAATTTAAAAATGTAAAAATGAAACAATAAAATTCATATTGAGTATATCTTCATTTTAGAGGTTTATGTTGGCAAATATATTTTAGACAAAAGGTTTAAATACCATGCATTATGTAGCACAAAATATAGGATGGCCTGCTATCATAACTGGCGCTTATATAACCCTCTGGTAGTCAGTAACTTATAAAATTTTAAACTGCAATAGTTCGTTGATGAATATTTCTAAATTTTAAAGTTACACTGTAATGCTAAGTGAATAAATGCTATAACATTCTAAAATAAGAGTCCTAAAATAAGAATCTTTAAAATAGAAATATTTTAAAATGAGATGCAAAAGGTAGCACCTAGCATTGTATTCCCTTTAAGGTCATAATTGATAAACTGCAATAACTATATTTGTACGTTTTTCTCTCTCCTGAATTCATTCTTTTTTTTTAAGTGAAAATGATAAAAAGGGACTCCAGGATTTTGAAACTCAGTGGTCCTGAAGTGATGGGAAAATAGGCAAGGTGTCACAGCTAATTTCTGACCCTGTGTTCTGTGTTCTGCGGCTCCTTATTCCCCTTGTCAGCCTGGGAGTCCCTGAGGCTGTGCAAACTGGCTGAACATCACTCAATCCTAGTTTTATCTCCCCTTTTAATAATGTTGAGTCGATTCTGTCCAACTTTGATTCAGACAACCTGCTTGTCTTGAAAAAGTGATATATTTAATCAGGGGCTCTGTATCCAGCATAGCTCCCACTGCGTGTGAGTGGAGCTGGGGAGTAGTGCAGTGGTCTGTCACTCCTGTTTGAATGGCTAATGTGGAGCCCGTCAGCTGAGGAGACAGGAGCTCGAACTGCTTGTTAGGACACATGATCAAAAGCCACTCTCTGCTTTCTGCCAATCAAACCTCATGTCGCCTTGTGGGGCAGACATTAAATAGATTTTTTTCAGCCTTACACTGTGGGCACTTTGCCAGTTTGACATGTGAACTATTACAAAAGACAGCAGAGTTTTGACCGCTTGCTGACTGCTTTAAAATATTACTGAACACTTGTCAAAGTGAAATATTCATAATACTATATTATGATAAATACAGGGTAGTGTAATTTGGTACCTTTGTGTTGTAATTTGTGGGATGTTTTGTTGTGGTTGGGGCAGGAAAAAAAAGAGTAGGCAATGCTCTTTGGGTGAAGTGAAGAAAGTAGAACTAAGTCCATCGCACTGCGAAGCCAGCACACCTGAATGACAGCTTGGTGAGATGGCGATTGCTTTGTGTGCACAGCAGTAGTGAATCAAACGTCACTTTTCATTCTCCTTGCTTCAAAAATTATTTACATCTTTATAAGTCAAAATAAGAGAAAGTTTTAGTCTTTACTTTTTTTTTTTTTTTAAGCAAAAAAGCACTTTGAACACTAATGTGGAATTTAACATGGGATCTTACTGAATTTTTTCACTGGGAAGATGGGCTCAGGTCTAAATTCCAAGACACTGATCCGTTTGTTCCCATGGGTCTTCTACCTCGGCCCTTCCTTTTTGCCATCTCCAAGGAGTCTCTCAGTACAGCTGCCTCCCTTTGTGATCACAGCATCCCGATAATGATGGTGGCCTAGGCCTAACTGCTGAGCTTTTTAGAGAATGAATAGTGAGTACTTTTAGTTTGATTATTTGAATGCTCGTTGGAGCGGGCATTTCTGACCATTTCCAAACACCCAAGGGCCTGTCCCAAAGCTGTTGAATCTTGATGTTTTGATATCTCCAAACTTGCTACTGGGTACTTGCTGTCTGCTCTCTAATGATTATTTTAAAAGGAGTTAAACATTTTCACCAAAACATACCATGGCAGTCTAGTGGAAGGCATTTAAACAGTGAGCTGCACATAAACAGCTGCTCCTTCAACAAGCCATTCTTTATAATACCCTTATTACCTTCCAGTGTCTCAGATTCTGATTAGTCAACAGTGCTGATTGCGCACGGCGTTCCGCTGCCCATCTCCTTCTGCTCAGCTGCTCATGTCGGAGTTGTCATTTGATTACAACACAACTTGTGCATTGTTTCTCCAAGTTGCTGTTCACATTGTGTCTTTAGAACTGAATTATCCTGGGAAACCAGCATGGTGTGCAAGACTTTCCTCACTTTAAGTGTCTGGATACAGCATGGCATTAAAGAAAACAACACACGCACTGTTGGAACTCTTAGTTTAGAAAGCATATTTGTAACTTGAAACTGTTTTTGTGATTGGATTATGAAACAGTAAGTATGTGAGAGGGCTTTTAAAAGCACAGCACTTTTCAAACGTAAAGGGTAGTAAAATTATTATATCATGGCTGTTAACTTTCAGTCAAATATAAAGTTTTGGAAGAAATAATTGAGTATGTGGAACCTCCCAGGAAGGGCCTTTATCTTTGCCCCAGAACTACATACATAATTTTAGCCCAATTTCTCTTCAACCCCAATGAAGTCTACGCATAGGACAGCATGGTGATAGTTTAAGTTTTGATGAAATAAGTAAGGGTGGGAAAAATGTCTATAATGAAGTTTGAATTTCAGCTATTCCTTTGTTGTGACCCCCTGGAATTTACTCTTGGTGAAGAGGAAATGCTGACACACTAGAAACACAACCTCAGTCAAGGCCCTAAATCTGTCATTGTGCTCTGGAGTCTGCTCTGAAAATAGCAGAGCTCTTTTGGTAAATTAAAATCGGTGTGAATGGGAACAGATGTTGACATGCTCTACTTTATCTTCAGGGATCCCAGCTAAAGAGGAGAGGGTCAGTGAGGTTAGATGGTTGGAGATATATTAAAGTGTGCAAACTTGTTCCATGCAGGGAGTTCTACTTGGGGACATTAGTGCGTAGAATTGCGATTTCTCTTTAGTAGTCTGGTAAGAATCATACCTACATTACCTGTGTCTAGAGGAAAATTGAGGGGAGATAATTACTACGGTAATGGCTCTTTCTTTTTGATGTTCTCTGTGTTGTATCTTTTCTTCACCAAACTGCATTGGCTATAAACTGACTCGGCTACTATTAGGCTGTTTTTTTTTTTTTTTCCTCCAAAATCATTTTGGTATAGCCTCCTAAAGCATTTGTTGAGCTCTAATGCTATAGTAGATCCTTTGTACTGATATTTGTCAAAAATAATGAAAATGGTTTATGCTCTAAAAGTGTACAATTTATCAAATAGCTTGTCTAGTCAATTTAAATAAGTCTCATAGAAGTTTCAGTCTTGATTTGAAAAAATAGCATAGGATGAATTTATTTATAAGAACCTTAATAGTTTCTCTCAATTCCTTTTACATTTTAGATTACCTTATAATTTTCTAAATCTACATGAACAATAATGATCAATTTTGTCAGTATTATTCACACCTTTTATTAATTTAACATAGATGAATAAATGTGAATGTTGTGAAGAGTTGATTGGGAATAGATTTTAAATCTGACAGTTAGATTACAGGGTACCTAAGAAAAAATGGCTCTTTCAGTAGGTACCTAGTAATTTAATTCTTGTCTGAAATTATTATAATTTATTACAGTGTGTGGGTCCTAATGAATGTCTACTATTAAATGAAAAGGAGAAATTGAAATTAAGATTATGAAATTCTTTTAACTCATATCTTAAAATCCTCTTAAACAATTCAGAAGACATTAATAAGCTATGTAGGTTTCTTTCCATATTTCGTAATGACAAATAAAAACATTATTTTTTTTTAGCATTTAAAGATCCCACAAAATGTTAAATGCCATTAAAACTCTAAGCTTGCAATCTTAGAATTTTATAAAGTGGTAGTATCCATATAAGAGCATTAAAATTGGCAAATATATTTAAATATTTATTTGAACTATACACAGACTTTTCTAACATTTGAGTTTGATAGAAATGACTGTTCCTTAGTCTTAAACATTTAATGTAGGATAATTTGAGCTTTCATATAGTTATAAACCATATCAGATAAACATTTAAAAATACAAAATATGAAGGAGACTTTTAAAATGTGAGTAAAATTTGGAAGTAAAGATATCTAGATGTCTCCAGGCATTGAAAGTGTTGCTCCTAGATCCAAGTATTTTTTTAAAAAATCATAATTCCTAGATGAAAGCACTGATATCATATGATAACATTTCTATCCTGATAGATTATCTGAAATATTATTTGAGAAAAACATTAGCTATTTGTTCCTGGCATTACTCCCCTGCTCATAAAGCATTGGAAAACCATTAAGAAAGTGAGGTTGACTTCTTAACCTTCAAGCTATCACTGTACTGTACTCTACTCTACTCTACTAGTCCATGCTATTATTATACTCACTTTTAAACTTACAAGGATTGATTTGCTAATTTCTAGAGCATTCCTTCCTTAAGGGGTGCCAAGGTGCATATATAAACTGTTATTAGTTTACATGAAGATAGAAAAGGCAAGTGAATTGATGATAAGTTCATCCCTGAGTTCAGAGAATAAGTGTGATGTGGGATGGGCAGGTTTGGAACCGTACTTGGATGTAGAGTCTAGGCTTCTGCCCATGTGATGACCTTC
Organism: Dipus sagitta; assembly: GCA_036346955.1. NCBI lineage: Eukaryota > Metazoa > Chordata > Mammalia > Rodentia > Dipodidae > Dipus > Dipus sagitta. Next base: position 155,115,517 of record CM070772.1, on the reverse strand, counting down.
TACAGCTGGTTCTGGATATGAAAAATAAATGAGATTTCCTAGAGAACGGCCATTTAGGTAGGTTTTTGTTGGTTGGATGAAGGTTTTTTTTTTTTTTTTTTTTAGGCTATGGAGCTATACCCCTAGGCTCCTGAGTCACATTTCCATTCTTCTCCTTTGTGATAAACTACTCCACCTCCCTCCTCTACCCCACTGCTGTCCCTACTTAAGGATGTCTAGCTGAGAGAATGCAGAGAGTACTAGCTGTTTTCATGTGGGAAGGTGATGTGTTGCCTCCGACAATCTGCTTGTGGAGCTCAAGTTAGCTCAGGCATCTGAAAGAATCATTGGCTGCTCTCTCAGCCCTGACCACTGAGCTCTTAAAAATGTTTACAGAAGTAGTTTAATAGCAAAACAATTGGATGAAATTCATTCTGCCCAAGTTTCTATAAATAACACATCTTTTTCTCATCCATCAGCCATATCCACGTGGTTGCTGTTTATCACTTCAACTGCTTCCAGCACTTACTCTTCGGCGTCTCTCATCTACTATCACAAAGGGCTAAAGTGGGCCCGCTGCAGTGTGCAGACAGGGTAGAAAGGCTTAACTTCCTGTTGTGCAGTGTGAGCCTGAGGGCCTTGCAATGAAAAAGTGCTCCTGAACATACGATGCTAATTGTGATGCCATAACTTTAAAAAATGTTCATTTTGAAAAGTATTGACAATTTACAAAATCCTGTCTACTGTTATCTATTTAATTAGATCCCCCTCTTGTTGCCTATTTAAACTAAATGAAAGATGGAAATATGTTTGCTCTAAATATTTGATATGATTGAGATGAGATTAAGGGGTTTAAATGATTTAAAAATTATATTTACTTTAGTGCAATCTGTTAGATTCAGTGGGGATCTGGCATGTGGTTCGCTTTGTGCCATAGCAAAGCAAACCCTGAGGGTTAGACTGTTCGGCATCGGATAGGATTGCAAATCTGAGTTCCCTCTCTTCTTCCCAGCTTCAGAGTTCTGTAGGAAAAGTTGAGTTTCTGCTCAGACATTAGCTCTACTTCTTAGCAATGACCTTGTGGGGTAGGAAAGCATGGCTCAGTGGCCCTCTCCAGCTGTACGCTGCCTATCCGTCGGGGTGTAATCATGCTAGGTCCCAGCACCGCAGGCTTGGACATATGTTGAGTTTTATTTCTTTCTTCTGACATTAATCCTATTCACCAGCTGTTCCGCCAGCTGCCATTCTTCAGTTGGGAGATTACATTTTGGGGAATACCAACATGGTCTAGTTGACCACTGCTTTCTCCTCTTCGTCCCCCCACCCTCTTGTTCGTTAGGCATGATTGGGCCTGGAGTAGGAGAACTTAAATTTTTTCCCACTATCACCTCAGTGTTTTTTTTTTTTTTTTTTTACTTTTCAGATTCTAGACATTAACAAGATTTATGATCACTCTTAGTGTGCTGTAGATAAGCTTTCCATAGCCAGATTACCACCTTACTTATAAATCCCTTCCCATAAAAAGGTTTTAGGTTTACATTGAAGGATATAATTAATGTTTCTTATGCTACCATATAAACAACATTAATTAGTGACAGTTTCTTTTGATGTTCTGAGACATATTCCAGCTGAAATATGCTTTCAGTTTCTTCTTTGTCTATCCCCTCCCACACAGGTTTGAGAGCATATCTCAGTTAAGATGATACTTAAATTCTTTTTTTTCCTGAGCTATGGTTTCACTAATCCCATTTGAATGGGCTATTAAATCTCTGTTACACTCATAATATATACTAATAAGTAGTATAGATTTCTCACTTTGTATTCCAGATGATCTGTCCATAAGCAGGATGTTAAACATCTGTAGCTTAAGCCTCTGGGACTAACAAATGCATTAATGCCAGAAAGAAATGTGGCCTGGACAGTAAGGTCACAGACCATGTGGTAAAGAAGCGCCCCCATATTAAGTCTCCAAGTACTTCCCACCATTAACCCTTCCATTTTCATACAGGCAAGAAGACTAATAGACTTAAGTTGTAATCACTTTCAGTACATGTTCATTACATTAATACCAACAAATACACAAAATCCCATATGTGTTATAATTCTCTGAGCTGATATTTTAGAGTTGTTTAAAATGTTCTCTGTGCCTCACAGTAGCATTCTGTTAGCTGTTAATTTACTTCAGAAGATAAGACCAGAAAGTGGCCATATATTGACAAGCTTCTACTATTGTCTATTAACTCTGTGGCAAATGGAGGTCATGTATTTTGTTAAACTCAGTTTAAAAAGCACCTTAGGTTAAAGTCATTAGAATTGAGACAACCCTTCTGACTTCAAAAAAAACCAAAAAACCCAAATCTAATGGAGTATTTTAGAAGGTGGTTTCGTTTACTTATTCCTTCCTGCATCAATCCATCATCTATATATTCATCAATCTATCCATTTATTTATTTAGTCCATGGTATAAGACATTTTTTTTTACTGAGCCATGTAAAAGAAAACACAGCAGATTGTGTCTCCCAAACAGTGAGGCTTCATATACAGAGAAATCTATAGAAAATGAAAGAAGTTGATAAATTGTCTACTGAAAAACCTATTGATTCCATACCACTTCCTGATGTCCCTCCAAAGCACTGACAGTGGTGAACCCCATTTGCTAAATATGGATGTTCTATTTATAGAAATCCTCATATTTTTATTGGTGGCCAGAGCACTGCTTATAGGAACCTACAGGTGACTAATAGGAGCTGCTCACTAAGTGGAATAATGAATAGTATTAGGTGTCAATTAAATCAAGCTTCCCCGAGGTGCAGGTGCTCCACAATGTACTGACACATTTCAAGTAGCAGTGCCACTTCACCCATGCATATGAACAAGCACATTTGCATATTAAAAAGCTGAAAATTATTTAACTGAAGCAAAAGTCTTTTAGAGATGATGGAGGTTATTAAAACTGTTGACAAGAAAGAAGGTAATTGCCTGAAAATGAGAGATGACATTCTGCTGTACACAGGGAGCGTTGTTTTTGTTGTATTGTGCGGCAGTGCCTGGGTGTCTAACCTATTACATTGAGACTGCTCCTATGCAATTAGACCCTTTTTGTCCTCACTTCAATAAGGCTGTGATTATGAAGGATTGAAGAACACTTGGCATATTGAATGTCTGTTGTTTTTATAACTTCGTCAGAAATGACAAAACACGTTTTGTGTCCTGTTTTTTCTTTGTGGGCTTATTGATTCTGTGATTATAATATTCATAAAAGACAATGTGTTCATGGTTGAACACTCTGTCATTTATACAGGTTTTATTTTTTTCTGTCTCAGCACAGCATTTGTTTGAATGCCAAGGTGTTAGTCATAAGATGAGCAGATTTTTTAAAGTAAAAGATGAATAGGTGAGAAGTTTATCATGCTAATAATCCCAAATATTACAACTAAAAAGTGTCATAAAATGGATGATTTCCTAAGTTTCAGATGCAAATAATTCACCAACTAAGGAAACTTGAAAGCTATTTTATTTTCTCCCTAGTTCTGGGCTATCTAGCTATTTTCCCTTCTATGTTTGAAGGATCCTGTGTTTAAGTGCTTGTCAGAAGTAGAGATTCAAGGCCCCCAGGGGAAGGCTCTTTCTTGGTACTATCTAAAGCAGTGCACCTAGCTTGTCTTCCTCTGTTCTGTAGGTAGTACCTGAAACAAGGACAGGGAATATGGCAGTTGTCACTGAAACATGACGAATCATTTCAGATATAGAATTCATCCTCTATTAAAATTATGCTTGTTGAAAGGTTTCTAGCTAATTGCTCTAATGAGGCATTAGCTCCCCAGAGTACCATGGTGCCAGTGCATGGTATCCATGTCCATCATCACATCCTTTCCTTGGAGATGAGCATTGGGGCTCTTGGGGGCATGGCCATCATAGTGTATTCAACTGGACTATAGGCTTTTTCTACATCCCATTTTCCTCTCGGGCCAATCAGCTTCTATTTTTATTTCTAACATAGTTTTAAATCCAAAACTGATTTGCTACATGTACCTGACTGACTCCAAGTAATGTCCAAATCAACCCAGAAAGTTTTCTAGGGGCCTTGTCATTTGGGGGCTCTTTTCTCTTTGATTTGGCTGCATCTGGATGTTAGTAAATGAAGAGGCACACCTAGGATTTTTGTTAGCAGCTGTCTAGTGATTTATCTAATCTGACATGTTCATTTCTTTAAGTTGAAGAGGGAAAATGTCTTTAGGCATTGCAATCTGACTCTTGATTTCAAAGATAAAAGTGAGATACCCCAGTTCTCTTCAAACACATTATTTACTGCTTGCTGAGAACCTTAACTATTTAAATGACAAAAATCCCAATGTAGTCAAGCCCAAAGAGAAGATAGAAACCCCTCTCCACAAGCATGCCAAACTTCTCAGTCACTTCTTACATGCAGATCTAGTCACATACCCTAAGCCTTAGTTTTCATTCATACAACCCTGGTATTATATGAAATTCAATTATGCTTTATTCCAGTTACTGAGAAGAAGTAATCTTGTTTAAAAAGGTGAAGAACAATCTTAATCTTGTTTCATTTGGCCAATTTTAGTAGGGGAGAATCATTGTTTTTAGTTATACAAATAGCTAATAGAATTTTTTTCTTGGTAAATTAAATTTTTTGTTTCCATTTATTTTGGCGTCATTACTTTAAAAATTTTCCCAACTAAATCCATTAATATGAAGATATTTAGCACTCAGAATTCATTATAATATCTTATTTGACTTTTAAATACCCATCAATTTATAGATTGGAATTTCAAACAGCAAAGGTCAAAAAATTAGTTTTATTTCTGTACATCTGGTTTTACATAAGTACTGGGGAATCAAACCCAGGCCAGGAGGCTATGAAAGAAAGCACATTTAACTGCTGAGCAATCTCCTCAGGCCATAGCTTTATTTTTAATTTGTAAAACATTATACAGTAGATATACTCATGTTAAATATGAATTGCTTAATATAAATGAGAAATATAAACTCAATTAGCATCATAGATCTTTGGATTTGTTCTGGAACACACATTACATAAAATGATTCCTTTTGTCAAACATTATATGTTCTATGAAACCGTCATGCTGGGGATTCAAGGGTATACCTTTTGACAGCCAGACAGTCATAAAAATTCCCTTCCTGATATAACACATGTGCCCATCAGTATTTCTTAGGACAGCTGATGAATGGTTCAGTGGACCCTAACATATTTTCCTGAAAGGTGTACAGGAAAGTAGCAAGCTTAGCTTTTCAGTGATTTGAAGGAAATTCTAGCTTTCACTTATATATGCTTTCTCTGGGGTGATACTCAGTGTTTCTTCTGCTTGGCATAGCTAATGCTCAAGTAAACAACAACAACAACAAAAGGCCTTTGAGCTATTATGTTCTAAGGTTTGAAATGGTAAAATGGGACAAATCTGAAAAAGCTGGTACTTAAAGTTGAGTAGACTGTTTAGGTGGCAGAGCCAGTAGGGTAACAATCAAGTGTTGATGACCTAGCCTCAGCATGATCTAGGTCTGAGCAAAGGTCAGGATGAGCAGTTCTCTTAGAAACAAAGAATGAGTAAAGAGGAACTCTTGTGAACCAAGGTTGTGGTGGCAGGTGGTCTTCTGAACCAGAGTTGAGATGGGAAGTAGTCTTCAGAATCAGGGATGTGATGTGAGCAGTCTTGTGAACTACGGATGTGATTGGAGACAGTCTTCTGAACCAGGATTGGGATGGGAAGCAGTCTTCTGAACCAGGGATGTGATGGACGACAGTCTTCTGAACCAGGGATGTGATGGGAGACAGTCTTCTGAACCAGGGATGTGATGGGAGACAGTCTTCTGAACCAGGGATGTGATGGGAGACAGTCTTCTGAACCAGGGATGTGATGGGAGACAGTCTTCTGAACCAGGGATGTGATGGACGACAGTCTTCTGAACCAGGGATGTGATGGGAGATAGTCTTCTGTACCAAGGATATTATATGAGACTTTGGGGAAATTATAGAGTACTCCTGTCTTAGTTCTTTCCAGAACATTTTTTTCAGGTAAAATCTGGTTAATGAATAGCTAGTGTGCCCATGAAGAATGAAAGGCAGCCTGAAGCCTAAGGGCATGTATGAAGGTAATGGGAAATGGGACTTTATTCATCTCTTTCACTTTTTAAATGCAGAATCAAAGTACATCAGATTATGACATTCTGCCTTTCACTTGCAAACCATCTTTATTCTTCCCTCCTCACTATTTTAAATCAGTGGGAAACTCAGTAACTCCCTGATGGTGCCAGGAGCTCTACAAACTTCTGCTTGTGGGGCAAGCTATAAAGGCCTTGCTTTGCATAAAATAGTACACCAGGAAATCTGTGGATCTTGGTTTGTTAGTTTAATAATGCCTTCATGGATCCTAGGAGTTTGAAGTTTGCAATGAGCCTTCACATGCATCATTTGAATCTCATAAAAAAATTGAGTAGGAGGAAGAAGAGATATTATTCTTAGGCTATTCTAGAAGCAAGAAAATTAATGATTAATATTTGGAATGCCAGTAAACACGGAGCTGAAGTGAGCTTTAGGTCTCCTGCTCTTCAGTGACTAAATTCTTCTGTTTGCATGAGACATGACAAGCATGGTGTCCATGTTGAGGGTTGTTGTGGAGGACTCTCCAAGGTGATGAAGACCCTTTGAGGTGATGAGGTGCACGCTTGTTGTGGTGGACACTCTGAGGTGACGAGGACCCTCTGAAGTGATGAGGTACACGCTTGTTGTGGTGGACACTCTGAGGTGATGAAGACCCTCTGAGGTGATGAGATGCACGCTTGTTGTGGTGGACACTCTGAGGTGACGAGGACCCTCTGAGGTGATGAGGTGCACGCTTGTTGTGGTGGACACTCTGAGGCGATGAGGACCCTCTGAGGTGATGAGGTGCATGCTTATTGTGGTGGACACTCTGAGGTGATGAGGTGCATGCTTATTGTGGTGGACACTCTGAGGTGACGAAGACCCTCTGAGGTGATGAGGTGCATGCTTGTTGTGGTGGACACTCTGAGGCGATGAGGACCCTCTGAGGTGATGAGGTGCATGCTTGTTGTGGTGTACACTCTGAGGTGACAAAGACCCTCTGAGGTGATGAGGTGCACACTTGTGGTGGACACTCTGAGGTGATGAGGACCCTCTGAGGTGATGAGGTGCACGCTTGTTGTGGTGGACATTCTGAGGTGACGAGGACCCTCTGAGGTGATGAGGTGCACGCTTGTGGTGTACACTCTGAGGTGATGAGGACCCTCTGAGGTGATGAGGTGCACGCTTGTTGTGGTGGACATTCTGAGGTGACGAGGACCCTCTGAGGTGATGAGGTACATGCTCATCTGATCAAGACTGGGTAAACTCAGCTGTCTTGAGCTTTTTTTTTTTTTTTTTTTTTTTTTTTTTTTTTTTTTTGAGGTAGGGTCTCACTCTAGCCTAGGTTGACCTGGAAGTCACTATGGAGTCTCAGGGTGGCCTCGAACTCACAGCAATCCTCCTACCTCTGCCTCCCGAGTGCTGGGATTAAAGGCATGCGCCACCATGCCTGGCGTGTCTTGAGCTTTTGACCATTGTTAATTAACCTTGAGGGAATGAAGGGGTTCTTTTTGAAAAGGAATACTTGGTGTATGAGGCATGGTGGGTGTGGTAGGTGTTAGAGAGGCTGAGGGATAGTAAACAGAAGACTGTAAAAGATGTTTTAGTTCAATGTTGCATGTCTCTTTGCCCTAAATACCTTATCAAGTAAGTTACTGTTCCTTTCTTGATTTATTTACTCAGAAAACGTTTTAACCTCAGGGTTTTATCTATATAAGCATGTGGGCAGCAGCATATAAAAGTGCATGTATGTTTTCACGCTGCCTGAAGAACCATCTGCTTTATAATTATTTCTTGAAAATTTCACAGTAATCACAATCATTCTTTGAATTAAACACTTTTGTTAAAAAAAAATAGAGGCAGACTTGGTGGCTCATGTCTTGATTTCTGTAGATTTGAGGCCAGACTGGGATACAGAGTGAGTTCCAAATCAACCTGGGCTACAGTGTGACCCTGCCTCAAGTATAATTTTTGAACATACACAAAATCTAGAGGATGCTATATGGTCCCATATGTACACCTTATCTATTTTAGAAATGTATCAATACTTTTTTTTTCCTAAGACTATTTTTGTTTTATTGAAGTTGAAATTAAAAATTAAGTTTCAAGACATGGCAAGCATATGGAAAATAATAAAAAAGACACTCAAATTACTGCTGCTATTAGTTAACATATGCCAGTTGTTTAAATCAAACATGAATATGAGGCTATAGTACCTGAAAGATCAAAAACAGGAACAGGGCACACAAGATAGGAAGAGTATAATAAAAACATTTGTAATTTATAAGAATATGCCCACCAGCAGGACTTTTCTTTTACAGATAGAATTCTGCCTATCATTTCATGTGTTTCATACATAACTCCTTGAACATGGTGATCATCGTATCAGAGATAGTAATATTTTAGTTAAGGTATTTTTCACCTGTATATGGGCCATAAGGCTGTGCTGGAATATTTCTTTTCTTGTCATGTACTAACCATTTCTTCCCACCAGGTATGCCAGTTGAGATATTACTGACAGGGATTAAAACTTCAGTAAACTCGTGTATCTGTCATTGCTTTGCCATTAGATCAAACTGCATTGGTCTGTACGCACTGAATTATCTTCATCTGGCACCTAATTTTGGAATCACTTTGGACTGTCATATCTGTAAAAACTGTTCCTTTGTTGGAGGAAATCCTCTCTAGATGGCTAAAATACGGCAATGACTAGACTAGACTCAATGTTCCTATTATTTGGCTTTAACACTCATGATATTCAGCTGTATTTTAGCAAGAGTAGTCACCTGATTTTGTGACGGCTTTTACCTGGGAACAATGTGGCTTATAACATTTTTTCGTTTTCTTTTATTCATTTTTCTTTCTTCTTCTTTTTTGTTTAGTTTTTTTTTTTTTTTTTTCAAGGAAGAGTCTTACTCTATCCCAGGCTGACCTGCCATTCACTCTGAATTCTCAGGGTGGCCATGAACTCACAGTGATCCTCCTACATCTGCCTGCCAAGTGCTGAGATTCAAGGCATGTGCTACCACACCTGGCTTCTGTTATTTTTCTATACCACAATTTTATTTATGGGAGAAACTTCAAGAATGGAAAACAGAGGCATTATTTTTTTTTAATTTTTTGTTTATTTTTATTTGAGAGTGACAGACAGAGAAAGAGGCACATAGGGAGAGAGAGAGAGAGAGAGAGAGAGAGAGAGAGAACGGGCGCGCCAGGGCCTCCAGCCACTGCAAACGAACTCCAGATGTGTGTGCCCCCTTGTGTATCTGGCTAACGTGGGTCCTGGGGAATCGAGCCTCGAACCGAGGGCCTTAGGGTTCACAGGCAAGTGCTTAACCACTAAGCCATCTCTCCAGCCCCAGGGGCATTATTTTGAGTGTTCATCAGAAAACTCATGTTTTCACACCTATTGAAAGTATAAACTTTTTCCTATCATAGTCATTTAGTTTAGGTAAAATCACTGAATACATTCTTATTGATTTAGGATAAGTTGACATCTTGGAGATATCACTGAGTCTATGAGATCACCACACAATACAAAATGATGGAATGAGCAGAAAATTGGGTGAATTGTCCTCTCATTCATCAGCATGTATTAAGCTCCTGCTATATGTGAGGCACAGTGGCATCACTGAAGAACACCCTGCCACTTTAAAATTTCTCTTTGAAACTTTTAAAGTTATTTTAATATTTAAATATTTTAAAACAATTATTCTTTCTACTAATTTAGTGTAAAAAATCAAGTTAGTTAACATTCTGCTTGTAGTAATGTAGTTAACTGAGATTTCTTTTTGAGAAAGAGAAAGAGAGAAAGAGAATTGGTGCTCCAGGGCCTCAACCACTAAAATCGAACTCCAGATGCTTGCGCCACCTAGTGGGCATGTGAAACTTTGTGCTTGCCTCACCTTTGTCTGTCTGGCTTATGTGAGATCTAGAGAGTAGAACATGGGTCTTTAGGCTTCGCAGGCAAGCGCCTTAACTTCTAAGCCATCGTTCCAGCCCGTTAGATGAGATTTTAATGTCATTTATTTTAGTTCTTGTAATAATGAAAGAAAATTGGCAGACGTATTTCACAGTGGTCCAGTTTATATCACTGTACCTGTTCTGTCACAGAAACCTAAAAATAGTCTGTTTCTGGCAGCAGAGTGTCACATAACCTAACCTGTAATTGAGGGTTATGCTGTAAGCTTTGTAAGATATGTATTAATGGTCAAATGTAGGAAAAGGAAAGAGATGGTTTAAAGTTTAGAACACATTTCACCACTATTAAAATAATAGAAATATTTTAAAAATTAAATGAGCAGAGTAGTAGGTACATGGGACAAAAGTTGGAACGAAACACAACTTTGCCAGAGAAGAGTACAAGGGAGGTAGGCTTGGCATGAAAAGGGCGAAGCAGGTTGACATGCGTGGCTTTCTGTGGTAATGATGCCTCCCATGGCATTGCAGTTCACACACACGAGTAATTAATTGCCTATTATGTGCCTGGTATTCCCAACAATACTACAGTCAAAGGTCAACCTGTTTGTTGGATTTTAATTTACCTTTTCTTTTCTAGAACCTAGTATATTACCTGGGGTCAGATGGTGATTAGTAAATGTCTGATGAGTGATTGGATATAATGGTTAGTTACAGTCATATCAAATGGCAACTTCCAACCAGAAGCATGATCAAGGAGGGGAATATAGAGCAGAGGGCACAGGAGAATAGATCTATCTTCCTTGAAGTGAGTTTCAAGACATTACTCTGCCTGAACATGTCATAATTGCTTCTATTTCTATCCTGTCAGAATACTCTTGTTATTGTTGGTTTTTATTTTTTATGTGTGTGTGTGATACATGCATGTGTGTATACATGTTTGCTTGTGTGGAGGCACATGTGTATGTGGGTATACATGTTCGTGAGTGTCTGTGGAGGCCAGAGGTTGATGTCAGGTGTTTTCTTTAATGGCACTCAACCTTAGTTGTGAGGCAGGGTTTCTGGCTTGAACTCAGAGCTTGCAAGTTTGGGTAATTTTGTTATACAGCTTGACTAGGTATTCCTGATTCTATCTAACCAGCTCTGGGACTTTAGGCAGGCCCCCAAGTCCACCTGGCATTCATGTGGGACTGGTCTCTACAGTACTGTAAGGACGCCTCCGTGTCCACCTGGAACTCATGTGGGGCTGGTCTCTACAGTACTGTAAGGAGGCCTCTGTGCCCACCTGGCACTCACGTGGGGCTGGTCTCTATAGTACTGTGAGGAGGCCTTTGTGCCCACCTGGCACTCACGTGGGGCTGGTCTCTACAGTACTGTAAGGACGCCTCCGTGCCCACCTGGCACTCACGTGGGGCTGGTCTCTACAGTACTGTAAGGACCCCTCCGTGCCCACCTGGCCCTCACGTGGGGCTGGTCTCTACAGTACTGTCAGGACACCTCCATGCCCACCTGGCACTCACGTGGGGCTGGTCTCTACAGTACTGTAAGGACCCCTCCATGCCCACCTGGCACTCACGTGGGGCTGGTCTCTACAGTACTGTAAGGACCCCTCCGTGCCCACCTGGCACTCACGTGGGGCTGGTCTCTACAGTACTGTAAGGATGCCTCCGTGCCCGCCTGGCACTCATGTGGGGCTGATTCTCTATGATCATTCACTTTTTCCTCCTTAAAGCATGATAACAAAATCATTTCTTGTTATGAAATACCTCAAGAATTCCATGCAATGGTTTTATGTTATATTTCTACCCAAATATTTTAAGGAAAAATTATTTCTTAAAAGTACATTGTTATATTTTTGTGCTTATAAATTAAAACTGCCATCTCTTTGCCTGGATTCTATTTTGAGTCTCCAAGTTGACTCTGAGGAGGCTTTATGTGCATAGATACTTCTCTCTCCCTTTCTCAGGGCCAGTGCATGTGCATCTTTATCACATAAATGCTGATTCTGCCTCCTTGTTTATCTCTGTAATAATTTGAGAGAAAGTCTCAATGGGGAGCCCAGGATAACTTAAAGCATTCTGTGTTGCTCAGGCTGGCCTTGAACTAATGATTCTCCTGCCCCAGTTTCCTGAGTGCTAGGATAATGCAAATTTGTCACCTTTGGCTAATTCCTCCATTTTCATCATGGACAATTAATAGAATTAGATTTAACATTGTACTGAAATATTAGACAAAAATATATGTATGTGTAGATAATAAGACTTCAGGTAATGAGAGTGTTAATTTTGGGAAAGTGGCTTAAAGTATCTGTAATTTTCATATCTGATTAAGTAGCAATTAATTGCCAGAATGTATAGATTTTAAGTATATATATATGTTTTGAGAATTGATATTTAACTTGTAATTTCTTCAAAAGCCTTCAAAATGTATATTTTTTGTGATGATCTAAATAAATATGAAAATTGATAACCTCGTAATAATAAATTTTATATGCTTTGAATTACAAATAATCTTTCAAAAACTTCTCAACCTCATAGGTTCTAATCAAAGTTCCTCTTTCCTTCTGTTAATCTAATAAAATCTCTAAACCTGAAAAAAGGAAATATACTTTCATTTACAAGAAGAGTTAGTGGTACTGTGAGCTAGACTGCTGTTCACATGTTGCTTTTTGGACTTTATGTGAGGAAATCAGATTAATCATACACATATATTTAAGAGTTAGATTTTTTTCCTATAGTAAGTAACTTATTATTTTCAAGCAGTCTGTGCTATTTACTATTACACACCCAAGCACTCTGTTTAGTTTAAAATGAGGTGTGATGACAAAACAGCACAGCTTTTTGTGGTTTACATTGTTGTCTTTACTTTCTTCCTTAGTTTTTTCAGTATGTGTGAACATGTGTGTATGCATATGTGGGTGTGCATAAAGTATGTGTGTGGGTACCATAGTGCACATGTGGAAGTCTGAGGACAATCTCAGAAGTTGTGTTCTCTCCCTCCTCCTGGCTTGAGACAGGGTCTCCATTGTTTTTACCACTCTGTGCACCAGTTTAGCTGGCCCATAAGCTTCCAGATTCTCTTGGCTCTACCCTCCTTTGCTATACTATGTGTCTGTTTTTGTCTGATTCTACATGGGTGTTGGGGAATTGAATTTGGGGCATCAGGCTTTCAAGAAAGTGCCTTTAAAACTCTGAGCCATCTCTTCAGTCCCTCCTGTCTTAAAATATCCTTATATAAGGTAATTGATTGAGAATATTCTCTAAGTAAATGAATGTATTGGCGAATTTTGTCAAAGGAAACATTTTTGCATTAAAATTGAACAGATGATTTATGTCTTGGGAAACTAATTCCTTTGGAAAGCAGCTGTTTTAAAATAAGGCTATCAGGAGGATGCGATCGTCACTTTCATAGAGCTTGTTGCCATAGTCATGGCAATCTTGTATTAATAGCCACTCTACAGCCATTCCATTCGCAGTTTTCTAATAGCTAAATTTGCAAACATATTTTACAGATAAGTTTTACCTTGATTTCAGAAAACATCTACCAATTTATTGAGCAACAAGTGAAGCAAGTGTGCATCTGTGCTCCCTTCCAGCCAGGACTGGTGAGCTAGTTCATTGTTCGTCGAGCACAGACGCCTCGTCACCCTTTTCTAAAATCTAGCCAGTCACTTGATCATGGTTCCTTACCTCAATGGGAGAGAGATGGAAAGAATTTCATTTGCTTCATGCCTATATATTATTGTGTAATAACTCTATAAACTGATTGCTGCAACAGTTATTAGTTGAGAGTAATGAGAAAAGGGGATCTGAATTGAGATTTTCCTGTAATTACTGTGCATGATTATTATACTTTCTATATTTTCCAAATATGTAATTCCCTTTTAAATAAATGCAGTAGTTAATGTATAAGCTTTGGCATTTATGAAAGTGTGTAAGATACATAGACAAGTTATATATAGAAGCTACTATATACAAATTATATGCATATAGAAATTGTATATAATGAATGCACTGCATATCACTACATATACAGCTTATAGTAAGTATTATGTCTGTCTTATCTGTGTTTTAGATATTAAAACTTAGATGTTATAGATTTTAGGTATTATGACTTACATTCATGATAATGTTTATATTTGCATATGCCTGACTTAGTGGAAACACACATGAATTTTCTTTTGTAATATTGTGATGTTATTATGTAATTGACACAATTACATGACATTAAATAAATGATAACAATATAAAATATAGAAATCACATTTGATTCAAGTTCTCTTGTTTTTTGTTTTTGTTTTTGTCATCACTGTTTTGAGATAAGGTCTTATATGTAGCTCAGGTTAGTATGGAACTCTCTATGTAACCCAGCCTAGCCTCGAACTTGTGATCCACCTCCCTCAGCCTCCTGTGCGCTGTGCTCACAGGCATGTACCATCATGTCTAGCCTCTACTATATTAACATCTATTAATATAGAGTCTATTTATTTGTTATAGTAATAATAGGGCATACTAAATATATGTATAATATTGATGGCTGAAAACCAGTAAAGTTTTACTGTGTTTGGAATTTTTGTTTACTTAATTTTTTCTGAGAGACAGTAAGGGAAATTACATAAATCTATAATGATACAAATATGAGTACGTGTGAAGATTGCTCTATTTTATAGGTCGAACACTTATCTGATTGACACCAGTAATTCATATGTCTTTCATTCACATCTGTAGAGAAGTAAACAGCAAACTTCTTATATAGAGGTTCTGGTCTCTGTTATGTAGAGAGAGAATTTGGGAAAGGTGGCAAATGAGATACACACACACACACACACACACACACACACACACACACAACTAAAACTGTGTGAAAGTTATGACTTGTGAATATTTGGAACCTTGGATTTAAGTATCCAAGGTTTTTTTCAACAAGGGGTTTATTATTGTATTAGAAGTTATAAGTGTCTGATACTTGGAAACTTCTTGGGAAAGTTAGAGAATGAATAAAAAGCTATTGTTTAACTCATTTTATGAGAGTTATAGGACATTTTATCATCTTTTCTCTCTGGTCCTTGTACATTGTACCAATGTTTTAAATCAATTATAATTGAATTGCACTACTATATCTCCCAAGTACATTTTGTTCTGAAACAAGTTTGTTTTCTATCTTTATGTCATGTTTGAGCTACAGAAGGAGAAGGAACATGTGAACATGTCTGTCTTACAAGCAATGCAGAGCAGATGCATGTTGAATCTTTATACACATATCCAGACAAAATGTGTGCCTCTCTTTGCATTTAGATGAATATACCCAAGTCTAGAAAGTACTGTACACAAGACAAACTGGTGCAGTCACTTGATGAGAAAGTAGCTCATGGTCTAGTGAGAAACAGAACAATTTCATTTGTGGTTTTAAGCAAGTCATTGTTTCATTTGGAGAATGTACAATTGGTGAATGGGCTTGTTCTCTTTGTAGAGGATTACAATAACACACACGGAAGCTTATGAGTGCTTCTGACAGATGTGTTGGCGGTTTGCCACAGCTAAGGGTGCGGCCCTGACTGACAGCTTGCAATTATATTATGATGAATGGTTCTGATGTGTGTTCAAGAGAAAACCACTTTCTAGAAAGTGAGAGTCATACATACGGTTTCTATAAAGAATCAGCTCAAATAAAGCCTTACAACTTTCTATTTTGTTTTAGCATTTTGGTAGGCTAACCAATTTGAGCATTCCTCCTTCCACAGAGATCTCTGTTTTTGATAAATCAAGGATTAAATCCAAAATTTTTGTGGGGAGGGAATGAATTTGATACCTTTTTTTGGCACCAGAATCACTTTATCTGCATTTTTGACAAAACTGACATCTCCAAGGAAATCTTTGCCTCTTATAGCAAATATCTGTCTGTGGTGCCCAGTGAGGCACTGGAATTCGGCATTCAGAGTGAAGCAGCCCTTTTTGAACAAGTCACTTCTTAATATGTTTTGGTGTTCTATTTCCATCGTGGACACAAATTCTGAGTCATTGAGGTCATCCTTACTCCTTCCTGATATAATTTATCTTAAGTCAGATCTGAGTATGGTGTCTGCATGTAGAAGTTTCAAGAGTTAATATGCTCCTTGGGATAGAATTTCATGACTCTGTGATGGAGCTCCAATACATAAAATATATATTGATTAAACTTATAGGATTTTTCCTTATGAGTTAAGATAAAATTGACCTATTCTCAAAAAATAAATAAAAATATAAAATAAGGGCTTAAAGTTTTTGAAAAAAATATTTTAATTATCCAGTGTGTTACTTATTTTGAAAAGGTATGTTTTCATCTGATTCTCTGCAGAACTGAAGGGAAGATGTTATTGAAATTAGGCAAAGAACCTCTGTTAAAATATTTAGATAGAAACATTTATGTTGAAATTTAAACACAACTTTGAATATTCGGATATGAAAGAAAATAGCTATGGGTAGTTATACTCTTTAGAAAGTCAGAATAAAGGTAAAGTACTAAATAGCATAAGTTTCCAAAGATCATCTAAAATGGGAAGAGAGATTGTTTATCCAGAAATATATGTTATATTACCTTGGATAAGCTAAAGCAGGGTCATATAGAGGTTTGAAATAATCAAAAAAAAATTCTTAAGAATTTAGGTTACTTTATTTCTCAGTTTTACAATACCCAGCATTTGTCCTTTGGACTGTTTTTGTTTAACTCCCTTTGTAACATTTAGGGTGTGTCATCTATTTCAATAGTGAGCTTTTCATGTCAGTGAAATAAACTGGTTCCTCCCCTGTGACAGAAGGGTGGTGCAGTGCAGTTCAGAAGCAGGACACCTGCCTGATGTCCCATCCCCAGTCGAACTTCTAACGGGGACACTGTATAAGCGCGCAGTGTTTTGGCTCAGTTCTCCTTAACTTCCTACAGTTTCTCTTCCTGGTGGGACTGACTCATTACTTACCTCTGGAACCTACACGTACAAGAATGGAAACAAGTCCACTAGTATTTTTTTTTTCTTTGAGTTTCCGTCTTTGGAGCGCTCTGAATTTCCTTTCCTTGCTGATTCTAAATTGCATTCTATCCTCAGTTGTTAATCTGTACAAATGTGCTGTCATTTAGGTTTTAGATATTGATAAAGTGATATGTAGCTTTTTATCCACGTTCAGACAAGTAAATATTATTTTCTTTTTCCAGTTTCTCTCTCTCTTTTCTTTCTTCTTCTCCTTCCTTCTATTCATTCTCTGAACTTGATATTGGTACTCCGAAGCCCAGATCCCTGTACTTGATTTCATTTTTACCAGGAAGAGGAGAATTCTCCAATCTCTTTTTTTAGGAACAAGTTCAGGCCTGTGAGAAAGCTGGGCATCTAAGCTAGGATGAACTCAGAGTAATGTCTTCTCAGCAGAGTTTTGATCAGATGGAGTGTGCATTTGTGGGAAATAAGATTATATTGTTTTATGTTTGTACCATAGGTCATAATTATTGTCGTGTTTATAGGATAAGCTCATTAGGCAATTATATCTTGTTGAGGTATTTGAAACATATTTGTTTTGAACTTGAAAGCGGGCTGGTAGGTAATAATTATATTCCATTGGGGATATTTTAAATGGAAGGCACCTAGAATAAACTGCACATTTTCTTTGCTTAATTGTTTTTTTTTTATCCTTTGACATTTTGGAAATAAGCTAGTCTAAACAGTAGCAGAAAAAGAAAGAAGTCTATCTTTCCTGTTAACTGGTTCAGGTGAGGCACATAAAAGTGTCCAAAGATTTGGTAAAATTTTTCTGGACTGCTGATTGATTGGTTGATCTATTGGTTTATGGAGTCACTGATCTTTGTTGCTGCTGCTCTTATGATAATTATCAAGCATGTTTATAACACCAGACACAACTGGCTATGTACTGTACTTTGTATACATGATGTAATTAGTGTTTGCAATAACCCTGTGGTATATATAATGTTCTTACCTATAGATGATAAAATTGGCTTAATCAAGGCCACAAAGTTAATAAACAGCAGAATCTGAATTTCAAACCTCTGTTGAGATGTTGCAAACTCAGTATAATCACCTATTTGCTCTATCAGAAGTTTTGAGGAAAACTGGCTGAGTAAGGTTTCCCTTAACCTAGCAGAGAGGACAGGAAGACAAATGAATGTGGGATTTTCTTTCTCTACCCCTGACCTGAGCCAGGTATGACACTTTGGAACACTTAAAGGTTGAGGATAAATGGAAAGTGGATAGCCTATAAAGAGAATTTATCTTTGGTTAAGTACTTGTGGAAGAAGCCAAATTTCATTAAGTGGTAAGATTTTGCCCTTTTTGTCTTATTTTACTTAATTTTTGAAAATTTATTCTATTTATTTGAGAGAGGGGGGGAGAGAGAGAGGCAGATATGGTTGGGGGGTGAAGAATGGGCACACGAAGGCCATCAGCCACTGCAAATGAATTCCAAATGCATGCTCCACCTTGTGCATCTGGCTTATGTGGGTCCTGAGGAATCAAACCTAGGGCCTTTGGCTTTGCAGGCAGGTGCCTTAACCACTAAGCAATCCCTCCATCCCAGTCTTATCTTCTTATTTCTTACACCTAGCTTCTCAGTCAGTTTGAGCAGCTGTCACAAACTACCATAGAAAGTTATGTCTCAGGGTTTTGAAGTCCAAGGTCGAGGTGCTGGTGGATGTGGTTCCTGGTAGAAGTTTTCTTCCTAGCTTGAAGATGGTCATTTTCTCTCAGCATTTTCACCTGGCTGAGGATAAGAGGGCAGGGGTGTCAAAAGGACAAGAGTGAGCTTGCTGGCATCTTTTATTCTTAGGGCACTGATCACCACATGAGTTTTGGGGGATACAGTTTAGACCACAACACGTAGTCCATTTATGGCTCTTAGGTACTTTGCCTTAGAATAAGGATTCTTTGATGACTTTAATTATCATTTAACATCTCTCTCAGAGTGTGTGTCGATAAGCATAATGACATTTACATTAAAAGTTTATACAAGGAAACTTGTGATATGTAGAATCTCAATATTTCTTAAATGTTGTTTCATTTAATATGTGTCGCAGCTGAGGGAATTGTGGCTGTGTTATACTTCAGAAGGCATAATTAAGTGATAAAACTTGTATGTTAGAAATGTATTAGGTTTCAGGTATGAATAACCAAAAAGAAGAAGAAGAAGAAGAAGAAGAAGAAGAAGAAGAAGAAGAGGAGGAGGAGGAGGAGGAGGAGGAGGAGGAGGAGGAGGAGGAGGAAGAAGAAGAGGAAGAAGAAGAAGAAGAAGAAAGAAAGAAAGAGGGAAGGAAGGAAGGAAGGAAGGAAGGAAAGAAAGAAAGAAAGAAAGAAAGAAAGAAAGAAAGAAAGAAAGAAAGAAAAAAAGAAAGAAAGAAAGACCGGAAAGAAGAAAGGGAAAAAAAGAAAAGAAAGGAAGAAATCAACCCAAATAAAACTCTCAAATCCTTACAGCTTAAAAAAACGAGTGTTTAATTTTTTTTCACATAGAAAGAAGGCTTCAGGTGAGCAGATGCTAATATAGGTACAGGAAGTTAACAGTATTAGGACTTGGTCTGCAAGTCTATGGCACTCTCTTCACCATTATAAGTTGGCCACAGTAGCCCACATTCTAAGGGATCAGAGGACAATGCATGACAGAACATTATTCCATATCCTACTTTTTTTTGAGGTGGGGCTGTGGGGAACAAGGAGAGACCCTTGAATAGACACACAGAAGGTTCCTCACATTTCTCATTTCCACACTAGGTTATATGGCAAATGACCACAGCTGCGAGAAGATGACAATAAATGTTTCTCCGGCCTTCCTAACAGAAGGGAGTGAGAGGCAGAGATTATTACTGGCTTTTCATGGCCAACCAGAGTCCCTCATACATACAATTCATGGTTCTGTGAAAGAACTAAAAGAGTCATTTGAGGAAATGGAGAGATAGCATAGCAGTTAAGGCACTTGCCTGCAAAGCCAAAGGACCCAGGTTCAGTTCCCCAGTACCCACATAAAGCCAGATGCACATGGTGGTACATGCATCTGGAGTTCTTTTACAGTGGTTAGAGTCCCTGGCATACTCATTCTCTCTCTTTATCTGCCTTTTTCTCTCTCTTACTCTCTCAAATATATAAATAAATAATAAAATAGTCATTTTATTTAATTTGTTCTCTGTCAAAGTTTCAAATTTTGCTAAGGAAGGCCATGCACATTATTTTTTTCAAATATGAATAGCCATATTTTGGGATCTTCTCAGAAAAAATTTTGAGTGGCTTTACCAAAAGTAGTAGAAGCACACTTGGTAAACATCCACTTAGTAGCTAAGAGCAAAGTTTCTGGACTAAGACCAGGTGGAATGGTATTTCTAGTGCATGTTAGCTGTCTGAAAGTGAGGGAGTCTCTTCACTTTTCTGCCTTCTTCCTACAGACTTGTAAATATTAACATAATTCATATAATCAAAGTTATTAGTTTAATTCATATCATGTGTCATCAAGTGTGATTACCTAACATACTTAAAAACTGTTAATAATAATTATTATTAATAAAAAGAGAATAAAAGTCTCCTAGAAGAGAAAAACTTGTGAAGTAGAATATTAACCCATTTATTTTGATGTCCATTTGTAAGATATGGTCTAAGAAGTTATTTACTGTCTGCACTGGGATAAGCCATGACAGCACATGAATTATTTAAAAAACGCTAGACAAATTCTTCAAAAAAGCCAAATATATGTTTGATTTTTTTAAAATAAGTTATCTCTTCTCCAACTCTATCCCTGTTTCTTGACATCCTTTCTGGAATGTTCTGTCCTCTAAAACTACCCTTGCTGTCTTTCCATTTGTTAAGTATGCCTTTTGTATAAGTGATCTTAAGTGATGTGAGGGGAAAATTTGATTAAATATTTTACTATAAAAGCTCATAACTAGATATTAATGACCAATTGAATAAGGCTTTATAAACAAGACATAACTTTCCAATACCTCTTGTGTACATACTATTACACTTTCATGCCACAGTAGGCAGTTACTTCTTGCTAAGAGCTGGGCAGTGACTGAATCTGGAGAATTTGCCTATTTCTATCAGGTTAGCCATCTAAAAGTACTTAAGAATCAAGTGGTGTGGTTATGACGCTCTTATCATAATTTCTAAGGCTTCACTTTAGTTTTAGACAGTATGATGATAATAGTCACTTTAATCTTAAACTTTTTAAAAGATATTTTACTTTTTAAATTTATTTGAGAGAGAGAAAGAGAGAGAGAGAGAGAGAGAGAGAGAGAGAGAGAGAGAGAGAGAGAGAATGGGTGCACCAGGGGCTGCAGCCAATGCAAATGAACACCAGACACATGCGTCACCTTGTGCATCTGGCTTATGTGGGTCCTGGGAAATCAAACCAATGTCCTTTGACTTTGCAGGCAAGTGCCTTAACAGCTAAGCCATCTCTCCAGCCCTAATTTTAATATTTAAAATTTTAATTTTAATATTTATGTAACACTCAAAAAGTACAAAGAGGGGGAATGATCATTTATTTTCATAGGATTCAGAATCAAATGTGTTCAGTCTCTTGGCATATTTTCTTCAGTTTGTTTTTATAGAAAATAATTATTTTTATGAGAAATATATATATAATGTTCCTTTGAGGAAAAATAAATGCAGGAAACTTTGAAAATAGGGCAATTAATGCCACCACCTAGAAATTGCCATCATTAATATTAGATATAATTCCTTTGCATTTATGCAAATTAGAAAGTGGGTGGGTAGGCAGAGGGATGGATGACATATGGTCACTTTGTAAATATGGGTCATCAACACTGTTGTTGACAGAAAAGAAACCAGGGCTAAGAGAGTTATGACTTCCAAATAAGAGCTTATTTCCACCATTAGAAATAATATTTGATAGAAGATTCCCCTGAAGGTTTAAAATCAAGAGGGAACATGAAAAATTAAAAGGTTTGCTCATTATGCTCAGTGTTCAAAAGCTGCATGTTTACTTTTGAGAGAAATAATTGGCTTCCTGCTCTTAACACTTCCCTCAAATCTCTACCTTCTACCTTTCATTTTTTGTTACTTATTTTGTGTTTGATTTGTCAGGGCCAATAACACTCACATTATTATGACTCCAGAGTCATTTAGGTTTATTCCATATGTACACGCATACCATTATACAGAAACATGCTATCATCTCTTTTAACATATCTTGTCTTTGTTCTAACTACTTCACATTCGTGTAATTGCCTGATGTAATTCTCCCCACAAAAGGCCTATAGGGGTACTCCAACCCACCACAAAGGCTTAGGGGTACTATAAGCCCCCACAATATGCATTCAGACTAGAGGCATATTACTTCCAAGCTTGTATCCTCTTAAAGGAATGGTGTGTTTCTTTACCATTATATTCTTGGCTATGCTTACATTCTTCTAGGGGTTTTGTAGATTTTTCTTCCTTATTGTTTCTTTGCTTTTTGAGGTTGAAAGTCAGAAAATCATTTCTCCAGGGTGAGAAGGGAGTGGGGCAGAGTGGGAAGATCTCAGCTGAACCCATATATAACTTCTGTTTTGCGTCTGAGTTTTCTTGTCTGAGACTTTGCCCTCCCTTATAACATGGTCCCATCTGCTGCGTGGGGAACAGGTGAAGGTCCAGCTCTCATTCAAGAGACTGTTTTTGGGATCATTCCCAGATGTGTTGTGCAGACTAGAATCTTGTCTGCCAAACAGGAATGGCCCTGCTTACTTTTTCTGTCCCACTTCTTCCTGGCTTATTGTCGTTTGTACTTTAGGCTGACTATGAAAAATATAACAAAATTTGTTCAGTTAGTTTCTGTCCAGAATTGGGAATATTAATCACAATTCTTAGCATTTTAAATATTTATTTATAAGCAGATAGAGACAGAGAAAATAGATGCTCAAGGGTCTCCAGCTGCTACAAATGGATTCCAGATGCATGTGCTACTTTGAGCATTTGGCTTTTTGTGGGTATTGGGGAATTGAACTCTGGAATTAGGTTTTGCAGGAAAGTGCCTTTAACTACTAAGTCATCTCTCCAACCCAGTTCTTAGCATTTTATTGGTTCAACCTCATCATTTGTTTCCTGTTTTGTTTTGTTTTTTTGAGTTCTCACTCTAGCCCAGGATGACCTGGAATTCACTATGTAGTCTCAGGCTGATCTCAAACTCACAGCGATCCTCTCAACCTCTGTCTCCTTAGTGCTAGGACTAAAGGCATGTACCACCATGCCCAGCTGATTCTTTCTTGGTTGCAAGTTCTAACACATTACAGATTTTTTGGGGGGATACCTTTAATTTTGTGTTCTTAATTAGTATTTGGGAAAGCAAAGTTTATGACCTAGTTTTGGGGTTTTTTATCATAAAACTTGCCCATTTAATTTCTGAGGGAAACTATTAATATGTCTTTCTATTAGTATGTCTTTCTGGGTAACAGTTTTCTCATTAGATCATAAGTCTTGTTTTTTTCTTTTTTGTGTCTCCTACCAGTGTCCTATCTAGGAGCTTTGCTGCACAGAACAGCACTGCAGAGTTGGTGGGCGCAGCCATCCAGCACACTGGCTGAAGTGGTTAGAGGTTAGAGGAGATGAAGTAGTACAACTCTAGAAACATACATTTGAAATGAGCTAGATCTAATGCTTCACTCACTAAAATCCATTTTGATCTATCTTTCATGGAAATTCTTTCTGGAAATGTTTACTTATTAAGGTTCAAAAGCAGACTACCCAAAGCTGGGCATGGTGGCTCATGCCTTTAATCCCAGCGCTTGGGAAGCAGAGGTAGGAGGATCACTGTGAGTTTGAGGCCACTCTGAGACTACATAGTGAATTCTAGGTCAGCCTAGGCTAGAGCAAGACTCTACCTCAAGAAACCAAAAGAAAAAAAAAATGACTGCCCATTTATCTACATCTATAACAATTAGTTTAATTATAAAATGTTGGCTATGTTCAGATAATGACCATTATTTGTATATTTTGCTTAAGTTTGTGAAATTTGTCCACAAAAAAGAACTTTAAAAAACATTTTATTTGACAGAGAAAGAGAGAGAAAAAAATAAAGGAAGAAAGGGAGAAAGAAAGAAAGAAAGAAAGAAAGAAAGAAAGAAAGAAAGAAAGAAAGAGGGGGATTGTGTTAGTGCACCAGGGTCTCTTGCCACTGCAAACAACCTCCAGACACATATGCCATTTTGTACCTCTGGCTTGATATAGGTACCAGGGAATTGAATCTGCCATCGGTCTTTGCCAGCAAATGCCTCTGACCACTAAGTCATCTCTCCAGCCCAAACTTTTAAGTTCTAATTAATGATACTAATATAATATATGCATTTTATATTTGTTTTGAGACAGCTTACTTTTGTTGGTTAAGTTTTGGTTCATTGGTCAAATTTGTTTCAGTGTAGAGATGTTTTAGCAGAACACCCAGAAATATTTAGGGGTGGTAATCACGGATGCCATGTTTATTCATAAAGCAGATTCATGGCCATTTTTGTTTCTTGCACTCTCAAGGTTTGCTAATCACTTCCATGGATATAGTTTGTGTCTGCTTTATGTGAGAGAGATTTATGATCTTGATTAAACATTGATCACTAATAAAATTTAAGATCAAACCCTTCTAGCAGAAAATTTATTAGAAAAACTTCTTATAAGTAATTCTTTAATAAAAGAGAAAATATAATATGAATTATACAGATTTAAAAAGTATTAATAAAACCCTACATTTAAAAATCCTTGCATATATTTAAAGTGGTGAACTGAGGAAATTTTATCAATATAATTATCAATTTTATCAATATAATTCATCTTATAAATAGAATAGAACTTAAATTCTAAGTTAAAATGATTAGGAAAAGTACCCATTAGTAAACCAAAGGGAAACATGGGAAAATGAATCAAAAAGGTGGGACAGAATGTATGTTCATAAGGAAATTCAAGAGTATATGGAAGCTTAGTATTTGATACCTCACACCACTGAAGAAACAGGTTTTTTTTTTAAATAAATTATGCTGAGATAAGTGCGTACTAGGAAAAAGATAACATTAGAAATATACTCAATACCAAGAAAGGCAACAAACTACCAATGGATCAGATAGTTAGAGGTTCAAACAATCTATTTCTAAAAGAACAAAAATGAATTCCTCTTGAACTTTGGCACAAGGAAAGACTTTATAACTATGACTTCAAAATCAGAGCTCTTAAAGCAAAGCAGGCTACATTTAAATGTATAAAATATTTGCATGTAAAGATCATAAATGAAGCATGAACAGCAGTGACAGTCACAAAATACATGCACCTATGTAAAGTAATGGGCTGAAATTCACATTGTACAGAGAAGTCTAAAAATTTATGAGGGAAAAAGTATGAAAGAATATTATAGAATAAGAAAAAGACATGGAGAGACAATTCAAATTAGATATAAAACTGACCCTTAAGACAGAGAAGAGATACTACTGTTAATTAGCAGGAAATGAGAGCTGAACTCTGATTTTAATTGTGAAGTTGCCATTTTGGTTAGTTCATACTCTGTGTGTTTTGAGGCTGTGATGAATTATATAAACATCTGAAAATATCATTTTTATCTATCATGTGTCTTGTCATATGTCAGGTATCTCTTTGTCATCATGCTGTAACCCTTTTTGCTCCTGTTTGTGGCCTTTTCTGTCTGATAATCATATGCATTTGATCTCAGTGAGGATGGAGAGCTATTTTCATGAGTCTACGCTAAGTCTACTTTTAATGTATCTTTTACATTTTAGGTTTCTGGTAGCCTGCATGTAAGTGGGGCTTTTTTCTTAATCTGTCACACATTTCCCCCTTTTCTATGCAGTGGCTTCTGAGTTTTACTGATATTGGTCTCATTTTACAATTTGTTTCCCAAATGCACCATCCAGCATTTGTAACTTTTCTTTTGTCCCATGTTATTTTCATTGACTTTAAAAATAAATTTAATATTTAAATTTAAAACTAATTTTATTTATGTATTTATTTATTTATTTTTGGTTTTTCAAGGTAGGGTCTCAGTCTAGCTCAAGCTGACCTGGAATTCACTATGTAGTCTCAGGTTGGCCTTGAACTCACGGTGATCTTCCTACCTCTTCCTGCAAGTGCTGGGATTATTTTATTTCTTAATTATGCTTTTCTGTTTTGTTTAATATTACCTAACATAGTATATGTCTTTAACTTAATCATTGACTATCTTCAGGATATTCTAGTCACACTATAGTGCAAGAACCTTATAACAGTATCCCTTCATTTCTCCTTTTCAGGATTCTGTTGTATTATTTTTATACTATATTTCATAATTATCCAATTATGCCTAAATTTCTTTATTATCTTAGTTAAATTTCACATCACCATGACCAAACACCTGACAAAGAGCAACTTAAGGGAGGAAGGGCTTATTTATTTTCAGTCAAGATGGGGACAGTGTGGTGGCATGCACTTCTCACGTTTGTGTGGCTCAGGAACCAGGGCCAGGGGAACACTACTGCCTACCAATATCCTCGTTCTCCCCATTTATTTGGTTAAGGCACAGCCCATGAGAAGATGCCACTCACATTCAGCGTGGGTCTTCCCTCCTCACTTGAACCTCTTTTATACCCCCACAGACATGCTCACAGGTATGACTCCTATTATGATTCTAAATCCAGTCAAGCTGGCAAGATTCATTATCTCACATTGAAATGCTCTTTTGCTTTAAATAATAAATTATCTCTGAATAACGTTTAAATAGGGAGAAAAATATCACATGCACCCATGTAATTCCAGTTCCTAGTACTCTCCATTCTGGTGGATCCCTCCAATATGTATTTTTTCCTATTTGAAATATTTCCTTCAATAATTTTTTAATATATTTTATTTATTTATTTGAGAGAAAGAGGCAGAGGGAGAGAGAGAGAAAGGCAGAGAGAGAGAGAGAGAGAGAGAGAATGGGCACACCAGGGCCTCCAGCCACTATAGATGATCTCCAGACACATGTGCCCCCTTGTGCATCTAGCTTATGTGGGTCCTGGAGAGTTGAACCAGGATCCTTTGGCTTTGCAAGCAAACGCTTTAACCGCTAAGCCATCTCTCCAGCCCCCTTCAATAATTCTTAGAATGGAGATCTATTGGTGAGTCTCTAAGAAAGTCTTATTTCATCTGTGCTAACTATAGGACTCTAGGTAGAAAGATTTTTTTCTTTAGTGTTTAAAAAATATGTATAAGTTTCATTAGATCTGCTTTGTTTTCAATGAAGAATTGGTTGTCACTCTACTTTTGTTTTTCAGTAAATAATATTCCTTTTCAGGGTGTGATGACATTGTTTTTCAGGTATTTCTCTTCATCTGAAAGGTTTAAACAATTTGATTATGGTATGTATTGGTGTCTATTTTCATATTTATTGCACTTGGAATTCATTTAGATTCTTGAATATGTAGGTTTACAGTTTTTAATCACATTTAGGTAGATAAAGTGCATTTTCGCTTACTGAACATTGCTATAAATGTTCTTAGCCTTGTTCCTATATGTTACTGTTACTTGGAAACAATTTGATAATTTCAGATCTTATTTTTAAGTTTTGTCAGGTAGGACAAGGTGGCATTTATCTATTCTAGTGCTAATTATATCCTACCATGGAGACAAAACCCTTCTGAATACAATGCATGATAGCCATGAATTATGATCCTTTCCACCTTGGATAGAGAAGGGAGGAGTGTCCTAGATCTTTTATAAGTTGCTGTGTATGTTCCCTCTAACTCTTTCAGGAAGATATTTTCTTGGCTTTTTAGTGTTCTTACATGTGTTTGTAAATTTGAACTCAGTAGACTATGGAAGAGGCCCCTCCGCAGACCTGTATATTTTTCCCTCTGTATAGCTCTTCCTCTCCAGTACTCTGCACTGTGAATTAGTCTCCACAAAGTTTAAATAGTGTCTGTTTGCTTAATAAAATGGGGGGCTTCCACCTGGGATCTTCCTCTCTGTACCAGGCAGTCAGCAATGTTAGTGTTCACTCATCTATTTACCATCTCTTAAGAATACTATCCTTTTTTATATGTCCAATCTGTGAAAAATTATTTGACATTATTTTCCTTTTTTAACATATTTTATTTATTTTTGTGGGCATAGATAAGCCAGCTTCTATGGGAGCTAGAAGTGGAGTGGGAGATTGGCTAAACTGTGGGACAATCACTAAATTTTTGGGGGGTGGAAAGGAAGGACTCTAATCTGACTTGAAGTCATTCTAGTGTAATTCAATGCATGTGTAAAAGAAGATCCATGATTGCCACATTTTGTAGAAAGACAGAGACATTCATCTATTCAATCAGAACCAGGGTCAAGTAGATACTCTTGAGGATGACAAGGGAAAATAGGAGAGATGGCTGACAGCATAGGTTAACCTGGAAGGATCAGGGAGATGACACATCTCAGAGAGGAGCAGAATGCTGTCCTTTTCTGTAGTATATTGAATATTGTGTCATTGTGATTTTACTCCTTCTCACTCTAAATCCAAAAACAAATATGAATGAATAACCAAAATAGATAGCAGGAAAATTAAGGAATTTTCCTGTGTTTCATGAAATAACTGTGGTTAAGTTGGGGTGGTAGATGGGAGGGTTGGAATTAGCCAGAATAATTTTGGATTAGGATTTTGAGTATATAACCCAAGTATAAAGAATAAAGACCCTGAAAACATGCACCCCACAGAGAAGGTCAGAGAAAATGTAAACTACACCACAAATGCAAAGTGGTTGACATGTGAGGAGACTGGATCATAGATGTATGAAAGTTCTCTGTACTGTATTTTGCAGTTGTATGTATGTTTGACATTAAAAAAGCAAAACTTTGGCTATGAATTTTATATGCAGAAAGTCTTTCATTGATGAGTATCAAGAAAAAATTCTAACACTTGCTTTTGCTATTACTTAGACCTGCAATTCTGTTCAGAAATTTTGCAATTACTGGAAATGCCTAGTGCCCACTAGCTGTTAATGGACAACTTTAAAGAACAAATGTAGAAGCTAGCAGGGGTTCATGGATTATTTTCCTCCATATCTGATGAGCTGTTTCTTGAAAGATTGCACTCAGTGGCACACAATTGCAATTCACACAAGTTTGAAATAAGGGGCTAGGAGGATGGCTCAGTTGGTAAGGAATGTTGCCAAATATGTGTGACTGCCTTAATTTACATCTCCAAAAGTCACTTAAAAGTATGGACTTGGTGGACTGCCTGTAATCCCAGTACATGGAGGGCAGAGGCACAGCCAAATTAAGGAGCCAAAGGTCACCTAGAGTGGAACTGTGTGAGGATCATGGATGGACTAGACATTCAGTGGAGCTGTGTGAGAATCAGGGATGGATTAGATGTTCGTGAGTCTGTGTGATTTTCGGGGATAGAGTAGATGTTCAGTGGAGCTGTGTGATTTTGAGGGATAGAGTAGATGTGCAGTGGAGCTGTGTGATTTTCAGGGATAGAGTAGATGTGCAGTGGATCTGTGTGATTTTGAGGGATAGAGTAGATGTTCAGTGGAGCTGTGTGATTTTGAGGGATAGAGGTAGATGTTCAGTGGAGCTGTGTGATTTTGAGGGAATAGAGTAGATGGTGCAGTGGAGCTGTGTGGATTTTCAGGGATAGAGTAGATGTGCAGTGGATCTGTGTGATTTTCAGGATAGAGTAGATGTGCAGTGGAGCTGTGTGATTTTCAGGGATAGAGTAGATGTGCAGTGGAGCTGTGTGATTTTGAGGGATAGAGTAGACTGTGCAGTGGATCTGTGTGATTTTGAGGGATAGAGTAGATGTGCAGTGGATCTGTGTGATTTTGAGGGCTAGAGTAGATGTGCGCGTGGAGCTGTATGAATTTGAGGGATAGAGTAGATGTGCAGTGGATCTGTGTGATTTTGAGGGATAGAGATAGATGTTCAGTGGAGCTGTGTGATTTTTGAGGGATAGAGTTAGATGTTCAGTGGAGCTGTGGTGATTTTGAGGGATAGAGTAGATGTTCAGTGGAGCTGTGTGATTTTGAGGGATAGAGTAGATGTGCAGTGGATCTGTGTGATTTTCAGGGATAGAGTAGATGTGCAGTGGATCTGTGTGATTTTGAGGGATAGAGTAGATGTGCAGTGGAGCTGTGTGATTTTCAGGGATAGAGTAGATGTGCAGTGGAGCTGTGTGATTTTGAGGGATAGAGTAGATGTGCAGTGGAGCTGTATGAATTTGAGGGATAGAGTAGATGTGCAGTGGAGCTGTGTGATTTTCAGGGATAGAGTAGATGTGCAGTGGAGCTGTGTGATTTTGAGGGATAGAGTAGATGTGCAGTGGATCTGTGTGATTTTCAGGGATAGAGTAGATGTGCAGTGGATCTGTGTGATTTTCAGGGATAGAGTAGATGTGCAGTGGAGCTGTGTGATTTTCAGGGATAGAGTAGATGTGCAGTGGAGCTGTGTGATTTTGAGGGATAGAGTAGATGTGCAGTGGATCTGTGTGATTTTGAGGGATAGAGTAGATGTGCAGTGGAGCTGTATGAATTTGAGGGATAGAGTAGATGTGCAGTGGATCTGTGTGATGAGGGATAGAGTGTGATTTTGAGGATAGAGTAGATGTGCAGTGGAGCTGTGTGATTTTGAGGGATAGAGTAGATGTGCAGTGGAGCTGTGATGATTTTCAGGGGATAGAGTAGATGTGTCAGTGGAGCTGTGTGATTTTGAGGGATAGAGTAGATGTGCAGTGGATCTGTGTGATTTTGAGGGATAGAGTAGATGTGCAGTGGAGCTGTGTGATTTGCAGGGATAGAGTAGATGTGCAGTGGAGCTGTGTGATTTTGAGGGATAGAGTAGATGTGCAGTGGAGCTGTGTGATTTTGAGGGATAGAGTAGATGTGGCAGTGGAGCTGTGTGATTTTCAGGGATAGAGTAGATGTGCAGTGGAGCTGTGTGATTTTGAGGGATAGAGTAGATGTGCAGTGGAGCTGTGTGATTTTGAGGGATAGAGCAGATGTCAGTGGATCTGTGTGATTTTCGAGGATAGAGTAGATGTGCAGTGGAGCTGTGTGATTTTCAGGGATAGAGTAGATGTGCAGTGGAGCTGTGTGATTTTGAGGGATAGAGTAGATGTGCAGTGGAGCTGTGTGATTTTGAGGGATAGAGTAGATGTGCAGTGGAGCTGTGTGATTTTCAGGGATAGAGTAGATGTGCAGTGGAGCTGTGTGATTTTGAGGGATAGAGCAGATGTGCAGTGGAGCTGTGTGATTTTGAGGGATAGAGTAGATGTGCAGTGGAGCTGTGTGATTTTGAGGGATAGAGTAGATGTGCAGTGGATCTGTGTGATTTTGAGGGATAGAGCAGATGTTCAGTGGAGCTGTGTGATTTTGAGGGATAGAGTAGATGTGCAGTGGATCTGTGTGATTTTGAGGGATAGAGTAGATGTGCAGTGGAGCTGTGTGATTTTGAGGGATAGAGTAGATGTGCAGTGGAGCTGTATGAATTTGAGGGATAGAGTAGATGTGCAGTGGATCTGTGTGATTTTGAGGGATAGAGTAGATGTGCAGTGGAGCTGTGTGAATTTGAGGGATAGATTAGATGTGCAGTGGATCTGTGTGATTTTGAGGGATAGAGTAGATGTGCAGTGGAGCTGTGTGATTTTGAGGGATAGAGTAGATGTGCAGTGGATCTGTGTGATTTTGAGGGATAGAGTAGATGTGCAGTGGATCTGTGTGATTTTGAGGGATAGAGTAGATGTGCAGTGGAGCTGTGTGATTTTCAGGGATAGAGTAGATGTGCAGTGGAGCTGTGTGATTTTCAGGGATAGAGTAGATGTGCAGTGGATCTGTGTGATTTTCAGGGATAGAGCAGATGTTCAGTGGAGCTGTGTGATTTTCAGGGATAGAGTAGATGTGCAGTGGAGCTGTGTGATTTTGAGGGATAGAGTAGATGTGCAGTGGAGCTGTGTGATTTTGAGGGATAGAGTAGATGTGCAGTGGAGCTGTGTGATTTTGAGGGATAGAGTAGATGTGCAGTGGATCTGTGTGATTTTGAGGGATAGAGTAGATGTGCAGTGGAGCTGTGTGATTTTCAGGGATAGAGTAGATGTGCAGTGGAGCTGTGTGATTTTGAGGGATAGAGCAGATGTTCAGTGGAGCTGTGTGATTTTGAGGGATAGAGTAGATGTGCAGTGGAGCTGTGTGATTTTCAGGGATAGAGTAGATGTGCAGTGGATCTGTGTGATTTTGAGGGATAGAGTAGATGTGCAGTGGAGCTGTGTGATTTTGAGGGATAGAGTAGATGTGCAGTGGAGCTGTGTGATTTTCAGGGATAGAGTAGATGTGCAGTGGAGCTGTGTGATTTTGAGGGATAGAGTAGATGTGCAGTGGAGCTGTGTGATTTTGAGGGATAGAGTAGATGTGCAGTGGATCTGTGTGATTTTGAGGGATAGAGTAGATGTGCAGTGGAGCTGTGTGATTTTCAGGGATAGAGTAGATGTGCAGTGGAGCTGTGTGATTTTCAGGGATAGAGTAGATGTGCAGTGGATCTGTGTGATTTTCAGGGATAGAGTAGATGTGCAGTGGATCTGTGTGATTTTGAGGGATAGAGTAGATGTGCAGTGGAGCTGTGTGATTTTCAGGGATAGAGTAGATGTGCAGTGGATCTGTGTGATTTTGAGGGATAGAGTAGATGTGCAGTGGAGCTGTGTGATTTTGAGGGATAGAGTAGATGTGCAGTGGATCTGTGTGATTTTCAGGGATAGAGTAGATGTGCAGTGGATCTGTGTGATTTTGAGGGATAGCGTAGATGTGCAGTGGATCTGTGTGATTTTGAGGGATAGAGTAGATGTGCAGTGGAGCTGTGTGATTTTGAGGGATAGAGTAGATGTGCAGTGGATCTGTGTGATTTTCAGGGATAGAGTAGATGTGCAGTGGATCTGTGTGATTTTGAGGGATAGAGTAGATGTGCAGTGGATCTGTGTGATTTTCAGGGATAGAGTAGATGTGCAGTAGAGATTTAATACTTTGTCTGGACCTTTCACTAGGTCATCAAAGCTTTTTACTCATCAACTAAGTTTTTTTTTTTTTCCTTTTTCATTTAAGATTCTTGCCTCCATCCCAGGAATGTTCTCAGAATTCTTCTCCATACGTTGACCTTGATGTATCATTTATCTGGCCCTAGTATGTTATGAGGCTTTCACCCTGTACTGATTCACAGGGATCATTTTTTGCCATGAAGGTAATCCCTATATATTTTAGTGCTTGTGTGGTGAGGAAGGTTTTCTTTATAAGAAGCAGTGTGCTGTCTGGCTCACAGAACTACTATAAAGACCTTACCACTGTAGATCCCATAGCTAGTGCTGTATTAAGAAAGCACTGAAGATGACGGTAGAACAGAGCCTTGTCCCTGTTGGGTGCTCTGTATAGATCTCTTCTCCATCTTGTACTTTCTTTGTGGCTGTTATTCATGATCGGCAGAGCTTGTACCCTGATGTTGTTGTTTACTTTCAGGCTGGTGTGGCTGTTTTTGCTTAGTGATGTCACATTCAGCCTCATCTCAGCCTGCCTAAGGGTGTTTGCTGCCCATCTTTCTTTTGTCACTTTAGCTCACTGTGTATTTTACTTTCTTTTCTGATACACATTCAGACCAGTGAATGTGCACAAGTTTTGCATACTGACAAGTGAATGGTCTTCGGACTACATCGTAGATGTATTAGGAAACTGCTAAGTGCTTAAATTTGATGTAGGTATATAGCCCTCGTAGAATTAGCCTCTGAATTCGCTTGTAGCTGGTCCACACCCCCTCACCATCCTTCCACTGCTAATTGTTGCCGAGTTTGAATGGAGGATTAAGAAGCAATGGAGTTCATCTTCAAGCTGTGCAGGGACTGTTGAAAGAGCCTTTGTGCTCTGTGTCACCAAGAGGAATGGTCAGTGTTTGGAATACTTGCAGGACAATAGTCAGCTGAGAATTTTTTGTCATTCTTCCTGTCCTTCTCAAAATAAAAAGAAAAGGGAATTTATTTAGATTTCAATCATGCTTTCTGTGGCATTAACATTTTTCCTTTTCAAAAACACAATTTTAGGTTTTATGCTCCTTTTCCTCCAAATGTAAATGTTGAAAACTAAACTAGGTTAACATTGAAAAAATGTGTTCATGTAGACGTTTTCAAAATCCCTATTATTACTCAACATATTGTCTTAGCTGTGAGAGAAATAACTCTTTATAGACTGATGCCCTGACACCCTGCTTTCAGTTTATAAGCTGTCATTTTTAGATTTTCTCATGTAAAAGGAAAGCATTCAGTTATTAAAAAAAATGGTGTAAAACTGTAGGATGGAGAGCATCCTCCTAGAAGGAGACTTGACCAGAGAGGTGAGCCATTTATAACACATGCTTACATGCCAACACACATAAAAATGTGAAGACATAACACACACATACACATAAAAGTAAAGTCTATGATAGAACAAAAGGCAAATTTTTACAGAAAATGAACATAATGTTAAATTAATTGTACAGTTCCTGGTAGCCATACCTGTATTTAAGTGGTTCCAGCCTTTTAAAATGTAAAATGACATTGTCATTTACAAAGCTCATGTTTGAGAACTGTGCAACTGAGTCACAAAAAAATTTGCAATCCAAGGCTCAGGGTCCATCGTGGAAGAGGTGGCGGAAAGAATGTAAGAGCCAAAGGCAGGGTAGGACTCCTTACAACATGCTCCTTCAGACACAAAATGCCCTGGATACCCATGACCTCACAGTGCCTGACACTACCTACACAAGAACATCATAATAGGAGGAAAAGATCATGACATCAAAATAAAAGAGAAACTGATTGAGATGGGGAGGGGATATGATGGAGAATGGAGTTTCAAAGAGGAAAGTAGGGAGAGGGAGGGAATTTCCATGGATATTGTTTATAATCATGAAAGATGTCAATAAAAATTTAAATAAATAAAATAAATTGCATAAGCCTCTTACGTTTTAAGTTTAGGATTTTATGTTGAGCACCATTCTTAGCCATTCTGCAGGCTGAAGGCAACAGGTTGGTACCCTGCCAGTGCCCTGGTGACAGAGACAGGAGGATGAGTTAAAGCTAGCCCAGGTTACATAGTGACAACCCTCCCCCAAACCACAGCAACCATCCAACAAAAGCAACGTAGGTTGAGTGTGAAAAGGATCTGCTTGCTTTCTCACCACCTCCCAGTGATTCTTACTGCAGTACAGATCCTGCCACCACCCATTTATTCATTTTCATGATTCTAGATATGATTATATCCACCATTTGCTATGCGGGGCAGCAACAGTGCACTAGTGAACAGATAGATGGGCTTCTTCGCTCAGGGTTCTAATCACTGGATAGAGGGAGGATTGATTGTGAAGTAATTCTAGCACTGTGTCATGATTTGGACAATTTTATTCTTCAGTGGAGGCAATTGAGGTATTCTTGAAGACATTGGTTTTTAATTGTGACTGTGTGAATTGGAGCTTAGTTTGATAAGGGTGGATATTTCAGGCAGAGAGTGGTATGTGCCAAGGTCCTGGGCAAGAGAGAATTTAGCAGGTAGCATATGGCTCTTTGAGGGCACTGAAAGAATGTTATTGTGATGAGACTCGACATGAAACAGAAGGCAGAGAATGCTGGGGAGCATTAAAAGTGCTGGGGAGATGAGGAGGTTCCACAACATAGGATAGCTTTGAAGCAATAATAAGGAATTTGGACATTATTCTAAGGATAAAGTTTTGGAGGGTTTGAAATCAAAGTTTGGGGAAGCTTTAGAGCTGTCTGGGATTGCCTTACTCCTATATCTCCAGCAATATGACAAAAGTCATAAGTAAAATGTCATCTTCTAGACACAGAGACTTAACAGTTGTCCCTCTTTCAGAACCAAGGCAAAAATATGCACACTTTTGAGGCGCATTGACGCATTGTAATTCTGTTTCTGTTCTGTTTTTTTTTTTTTTTTTTTTTTTTGAGGTAGGGTTTCATTCTAGTCCAGGCTGACCTGGAATTCACTGTGTAGTCTCAGGGTGGCCTCAAACTCATGGCGATCCTCCTACCTCTGCCTCCCAAGTGCTGGGATTAAAGACGTTCACCACCACACCCAGCTTTGTTTCTGCTCTTATTCAGGGAATCAAATTTCTCCTTAACCAAATGCTGAATAATTGTTTTGTCTTGGCCAATAGTTGTATGCCTCTTAGTAGCATGGCATGGAGACAAGCTAAGTTAAACATTTTACTTCAAGAAGTGGGGAAGTAATTTTTCAAAATCTTGTTCATTTCCATTTTACAGCATAGCATACATTCCATACGAACTCATCTAAACACACAGTATTAACTATTTGAAACAATTTATGTAATGAAGTATAGCATACACAGTGTAAAAATCAAGTTATTTTTACTTATTTATAACCTCATGTACATATCCCACTCAGAGCAAAATATGGAACATTGTAGCATTTTTAACTCTATTCTATTTTATTCATTGATTTTGTCTCATTGTTTTGCCAATATCACATGCCTTAATTACTGTAATTTTATAGTACATTTGGACATTGAATAGTGCCAGTCTTCTGAATCTGTTCTCCTTCAATGGTGAGTTTGTCATCGAAGGGCTTCGATTCCTCCCTCCAAACTGTAAACACAGTATGTTGTTGTTCTTAAAACAGTTTATTGCAATTTTAATTGGAACTACCTTCCCAATCAAGTTAGGAAGAACTGACAACAGGAGCAGTGTTGGATTTTTGAACCTATAAACAGGGTGACTTCCCACCTACTTCACTCCTCCTGGATACTTTTCATCACTTTTATAGTTTATCTTATATTGATTTTTCTCATACTTTATTAGATTTACACCTAAATATTTTATATCTTGGGAATACTAATATAAATTACAATGCCTTTAAAATCTCAGATTTGATGGATTTGTGGCTGGCAAGAGAAAAGTGCTGACTTTTTTATATTAACCTTGTCTCCTAAAACTTGTTATAGTATATATAGGAGAAAAAGTGGGGGTCAGAGGAAGGGGTGATGGAATGGGCACAAAGAAGGGTGGTGGTAGCAGGAAATTATGAATTCTAAAAAGTATTTATATGTAAATACTTAATTTTTTTGTTTTTTAAGGTAGGGTCTCATTGTAGCTCAGGCTGACCTGGAATTCACTGTGTAGTCTCAGGTTGGCCTCAAACTCACAGTGATCCTCCTACCTCAGCCTCCCAAGAACTGGGATTAAAGGTATGTGCCACCATTGACTGGAAAAATATTTAATTTTATTTAAATGTTAATTAATTATTTATATAATTTAATTTTATTAAAAATAAATTAAATAAAAATTCTTATAATATGATCATCAGATGGATAAAAGTAACTTTAACAATTAACTTTTTCAGTTACTTAATGGATACTATGGTGCTGGGTACTTTGGTCATGTTTTTTTGTACCATCTTTTATCTACATAGATAATCAATTTATTTCATAATTTCTAATATTTATACTTTTTATTGTCACATTGCATTAGGTAGGAATTGAGAAGGACATGTATGGCTAGTTTTGCATTTCACACCATTAAGTATGATATTAGTTGTGATTTGTTTGTAGATGATCTTTATTGGGTTGAAGTAATTCTCTGTATTCCTAAATGAATGAAAAGCTTTTTCTTTGTAATCATCAATGGGAGGACTGGAAGATGGCTCAGTTATTAATTATATATAGTATATATATATAGTTATAAAAACTATATATATATACTATATATGTAGTGTATATATATATATATATATATATATAGTTATAAAAGTTATTTGATTTTCATATAATTTTTCTACTGCTATTGATTTGATCATGTGATTTGATCATGTGAGCTTAATTCTTTAGCTTGTTGATATGGTGGATTCTGTTAGTTGCTTATTGAGGGTTGAACCAGTTTTGCACATCTGAGATAAAGCCCACTTAGTGACCATACAGAAGGCACAGCACACATTGTTGTTTTGATTTGATAATACTTTATTTAGTATATTTCCATCTTATGGGAGATAATGAATCTTTTTCTCTTCTTAAAATATCTTGGTCTAGTTTCAACGCTGGACAATGCTACATTTCTTGAATGGGCCAGGAATTATTCTCTGCTTCAGTCTTCTGAATGAGAACATAGATTATAAGTGCCATTTTTTTCTTAAATATTCAGTGGAATTCATCTGAGATGGATACATCCTGGTTTTAAACATATATATATATATATATATATATATATATATATATATATATATGCAGAGAGAGGTAAAGAGAAGAGAGAGAAAGGGAGAGAAAGGGAGAGAGAGAGAGAGAGAGAGAGAGAGAGAGAGAGAGAATGGGCATGTGATAGCCTTCAGCTACTGCAAACAAATACCAGACACATGTGCAGCTATGCATCTGGCTTTATGTGGATGCTGGGGAATCAAGCCCAGGTTTTAGGCTTTGCAGGCAAGTGCTTAAACCACTAAGCCATCTGTCCAGCTTAAACCTTTTCAATTATTGATTCAATTTCATAATAGATATAGGCCTTTCAGATTGTCTGTTATTTTTTCCCTGAGTTTTCACAGACTGTCTTTTAAGAAATTGGTCTATTTAATTTAGGCTATTAAATTTGTGGGCCTATAATTTTTTAGAATTTTTAACAGTTTTATACATGTCTACTATGCATTTTAATTCCCCTGCTTCCCCTTCCCTCTCCCACTAAAATCCTTCTTCTTTCCATTAGATCCCGTTCTTCTTCTATCCCTTATTTATTTTTATTGTATTTTGACTCGCTAACTAGAATTGCTTGCATAATCATGGGTAGATATTATTTACTAGAGAGTGGACAGTCCCCAGTTTACAACACTAAAGGTCATGACTTCCCCTTTCCCAGAAATCATCAGTTGCCTCTATTTACCCTGTGAGATGTCAGGTTTTGTGGGAATCTCCCTCATTGATGAGATATCGACAGGCTCAGTCATATGTAGAAAACCCATATGCTGTGATTCCCCGAGTGTAGTGGAGTTTTATATACCAAAGATAACATAGAATGTTCATAATGTTCCTTTATTAGCTTTTTATATTTCATTATTTTGTAGTGATGTGCTGGTCTTCATTTCTGGGATTAGTAATTTCTATATATTTTTTTCTTTAACTTGGTTAGAAGCTTATGTTTCTCACTGATCTTTTAATCAAGTAGCTTCCAGTTTATTCATTCCTTGTTTCTATTTTCCTTTGTCCTCCCCTTTTATAATCCCCCCTTTCCTTTCCTCTCCTCTCTTCACCCTTTCTCCCCCTTCCCTCACCTTCCTTTCCTTTACCTTCCCCTCTCTCCCCCACGCCTCTCTTTTTCTTACTTCTTTAGATACTTCCTTACTCTATAGCTCTGGCTGGCCTTGAGTTGCCATGAGTTCTGCCTCAGCCTTCCATGTGCTGTGATTACAGTGTGAGCCGCCATGCTGGGCTTATCCTATTTTCAATCTTATTTACTTCCTTTATAATTCTTCTTACCATTTTCTTCTCTTTAAAGCTATTTGTTCCTCCCCGCCCCAGTTTGCTAAAGTAAGAGTAGGATTATTGACTTCATTTATTTTTATTTTATTTTGTATATAATTAAAAATAATTTTATATATATTTTTAGAAAGTGAGATAGATTAAAAAGAGGCACACAAAAAGACAGTGAGTATGGGCACACCAGGGCTCTTGCCATTGCCAGCAAACTCCAAATGAAAGTGCCACTTTGTGCATCTGGCCTTATGCAGGTTCTGCAGAATCAAACCCAGGCTATCATGCTTTGCAAGAAAGTTCCTTTAACTACTGAGCCATCTCTCCAGCCCAAGAATTATCGATTTTAAATAAATACTACAAAATTTTCTCAAAGCACTGCCTTAACTGTATTCCACAAAGTTTGATAATTTTCATTTTCATTTACTACAAAATATTTAAAACTCACTCTTAAGATTTCTTCATTGGCCCAGGGTTATTCAGAAGTGTGCTTCTATCCATGTGTTTTGGTATTTTCCTATCTGTGAGTCTGTTATTGGTTTCTACTTTAATTCTTTTGTGGTTTAAGAGCAGATATTGTCCCATTTTTGTTCTTTGAAAGTGGTTGCTCATGTATTACAGTCCATGATGTGCTGTTTCTCTGAGTGTTCCATGTGACTCTGAAGGGAGAATAGATATCAGCTGTGCCCAGGTGACTGATGATGTTGCTGAGTCAAACGTGTCCTTTCTAGTTTTTGCCTGCAGGATCTGTAATTATCAGATAGGAGGACCTTATAGTCCCCAGTTATAAGAATGCATTTATCTATTTCCTGGCAAGTTTTGCCGGATCTATGTGCTTGTTCTGTTGTCAGGTATACACACACATTGTGGATTGGCATGTCTTCTGTCCAGCTAAAGATGATGACTTTTCTTTGTTACATCCTATGCTCTGTCTGAACCTATGGTAGTCACACAGGTGTTTGCTATGCTCCACTTCTTTTAGTAGAAGTGTCAGAATGATGTGTCTTCCTTCATCACATTGCTGTTTTGGCATTTGC
Source organism: Dipus sagitta (assembly GCA_036346955.1). NCBI lineage: Eukaryota > Metazoa > Chordata > Mammalia > Rodentia > Dipodidae > Dipus > Dipus sagitta. The sequence continues at coordinate 155,075,040 of CM070772.1, read as the reverse complement.
ATGAATGTGTGTGATTATATGTGTTCATTTGTGTGCAGGTTCTGGCCACATGTGTGTGCATGTGCATATGGGGCCTGAAGGTGATTTAAGGATTCCCACTCAATCACTCTCTACCTCATTAAAAATATTTTGGAGAGAGAGAGCGAGAAAAAATTGGTGCACCAGGGCCTCCAGCCACTGCAATCAAACTCCAGATGCATGCGCCACCTTGTGTTCATGCGTGACTACTTTGCACTTGCATCACCTTGTACATATGGCTTACATGGGACTTGGGCAGTCAAACATGGGTTCTCAGGCTTCACAGGCAAGTCCTTAGCATCTAAGCCGTCTCTCCAGCCCTCTACCTCATGTTTTGAGGCTGGTTATCACTGAACCTAGAGCTCACCAGTCTGGCTAGAGTAGTTAACCAGAGAGTACTAGAGATATGTCTGTCTCCACCTCCCCAGCACTGGGATTATAGGCCTGTACCCCTATATCCAGTCTTTTACCTGGTTTCAGGGATCAGAGCTCAGGTCCTCATGCTTGTTCAGCAAACACTCTATCCACTGAGCTACCTCCCCAGCTTCATCCCATTACTTTTGATAAGTGTATCTTTTTTTTTTAAATAATTTTTTTGTTATTTTTATTTATTTAATTGAGAGTGACAGACAGAGAGAGAAAGAGGCAGATAGAGAGAGAGAGAATGGGCGCGCCAGGGCTTCCAGCCACTGCAAACGAACTCCAGACACGTGCACTCCTTTGTGTATCTGGCTAACGTGGGTCCTGGGGAATCGAGCCTCGAACCGGGGTCCTTAGGCTTCACAGGCAAGCGTTTAGCCGCTAAGCCATCTCTTCAGCCAAATAAGTGTATCTTTATATTCATTTAAAATTATTTCTTTCACTGAACATATAGGTCAGTTATTATGATCTCCTCGGGTGTTCTCTTTCATTTGGAATATTTATATGTTGGTGTTCATGGTTTCCCATTTAATTGGATGAATATGGTCCTAGCTTCTATTTCTTATCTTTCCTGCTTGTTTGCCTACCTTTAAGTTATACAGAAACATGTAGATTAAAAACAAAATTTCATATGCTTACATATATTTAATATATAATATATGCACATGTAATCCAATATATCATTAATGTTTTGAACAAACTGTTATCTGCTAGGTCAGTTAAGAATAAGAAAAGAGGAACTGGGCATGGTGGTACACTCATTTAATCCTAGCACTTGGGAGGCAGGGGTAGGATGGTTGCTTTGAGTTCAAGTCTAGCCTGAGACTACATAGAGAATTCCAAGACAGCCTGGGCTAGAGCAAGACCTGTTCTAAAAAGAAAGAAGAAAAAGGGGCTGGAGAAATGGCTCAGCAACTTAAAGTAGTTGTTTGCAAAGCCTGCCAGCTCTGGTTGAGTCCCCCAGTACCCACATAAAGCCAGATACACAAAATGGAGCACGGATCTGGAGTTCATTTGCAGTGGCAAGAAGCCCTACTATGCCCATTAAAATTAAAAAGTTAAAAAGGATTTAAAAAAAGAAAGAATTTTTATTTTACTTTCTTTTTTAATATACATCTAGTTTCAAAAAACATCAGTAGGCACTTGGGGCCTGAGTCACTTCAATGGCAAATTTTATTTTATTTTTTGTTATACGGTATTTTTTTTCAGAATTTTTTGTATTTTACATAAATTTTCAAATGTGTTAGTATGAAATTATTCATATTAACTCTTAATTGTTAGTCTCTGTCCTTTTCAACATTTATAATTTGTTTTCTCTATTACAATGCATGCAATTCTACTTGTGCTTCTGGCTATGAAGAAGTAATGGGCACTGAGATTAACCTTTAATAAAAACAATAAATATTACTAATTGTACATAGTAACTGTTTTAAGAAATCAGACAATAGGAAGATGAGAGTATAACATATGAGTGATGAATACAATCATGTGGGTATTTTCTTAAGAAAACATGAACAGAGTGAGAGAAATCAAAATAATGTAACAATGTGAAAATCCAAGAACTGCAAAAGTACAATAGCTAGAGAAATTAGTTGCAAATAATGAAGTGTGGAGTAAGAGAGAAGTGACTTTAGCAGCAGTACAATAACAACACAATGGCAGTACAACGATCCAAGTGGAAGCACAGAAAAGCCAGAAGCTTAAAAATGATCCGAGCTTCAAGCCTGTGAGAACTGATGGGTACCAGGTAACTAGAGTGTTTGAAGAAGGTAACCACATAAAAATTTTGAAGACATAACTGCTGAAAAGCTCCAGATTTGTTTAAAAATGTAAACCTCTAGTCCCTTGGAGCATAAACACAAAGAGAAATGTCTACCAAATCACATTAAAATAAATTGCTGAAAAATGCAAGTCTTAAAAAAATAGCTAAAGGTACTTATCTAAAGCAAAAAAAAAAAAAAAAAAAAAAAAAAAGACAGATGAAATCTCTCAAATCAGAAACAATTCAAGTCAGAAATATTACGAATCTTAAAGAAGAAAAATTCCAACTTAGGATTTGATTATTAGCAAAAATATTATCCAGATCTGAAGGTTAGTTGAAGACACTTCAAATGAAAGTCCAGAGAATTTATCAGCAGAGTTTTATTGCCAGGATTGTTAAAAAATTCCAACTGAAGGAAATAATACATGACAGAAACTCAGACTTTAAGAAGAAAGTGAGAAGTACTATAAATGATAAATCATAAGGTAAAAGAATTCCTAGTTCTTATATTGTACTCAGAATATAATTGACTCTCGAGCAGAAGTTCCCGGTGTATTATGGGGTTTAAAACTAGTAATGCATGTGACAGTAACTCAAAAGAGCGCTTTCAAGCTTATTACATTGTATTTGACATGGCTTGGTGTTTGAAGGATTCTTGCTAAATTGAAGATGCATCATGTAAACCTGGAATCAACCACTTACATAATTAAGTAAAGAGGTATGGCTAACAAACCAATAAGGTAGATAAATGAAAGTTAAAAGATGGGTAGGAAAAGAGGAAAGAAGGAACAAAGTATTCTATAAAAATATAGAAAACAATAAATGGTAGAATTAAAAAAATACTATGTATAAATAGACTAATCAAACTAGATTAAAAAGGACATAGGTAACTAGACTTGATTAAGAAAACCAAAACTGTACTATTTACATGAAGCACAGTAAGTATAAAAATATGGTGTGTTAAAAATCAAGCAATGGTTGCTGGGAGAGATTGTTCAGTGGTTAGTGGTGCTTGCTTCTGGTTTGATTCTCCATGACCCATATAAAGACAGGTGTACAAAGTGGCACATGTATCTGGCATTTATTTGCAGTGAAAGGAAGTCCTGGAATGCCCATACTCTATCTATCTATCTATCTATCTATCTATCTATCTATCTATCTATCTATCTATCTATCTCTATCTATCTATCATCTAGCTATATATTAATCATCTATTGAATAGGAGCATCTGGGGGCCAAACCAAAGTTGCACCATAAATCAAATCTCAATAAAGGTAAGTGGACAGAAATCATAGGGTGTTTCTCTGATCAAATGGATAAAAGTTACAAATTGATAACACAAGGAAATAGAACAGAAAAGAATAAAAGTTTCTACTTAGTTAAAACACACACACACACAACCCAAACCCAGAGCAGAACAAATGAGAGAATAGAGAAATAGATCCCACCCCAAAACATAGTCATTTGACTTTTTGTCTTTTTTTGGTTTGTGTGTGTGTTTGGATGTGTACACGTTCATGTGTGCAGAGGTCAGAGGACAACCTCAGGTGTTGGTCCTGGCCCTTCAGTCTTGTTTATTCCAGCATTCTCCAGGCTGTCTGGCTAGTGCGCTTCCAAGGGATTCTCTTGTTCCAGCGTCCCTTCTTCTGCAGGCACACTGGGATTACAGACGCTCAGTACAGCATTCACCCAGCTTTTACATGGGTTCTGGGACTGTAAAGTCAGGTGCTCAGGGCGTCACGACAAGTGCTTTACCCACTGACCCATCTCCCTAGCTCCAGCCATTTGATTTTCAACAGGGATGCCAAGGTAAGTTAATGGAGAAAAGATGGCCCTTCCAACAAACGATTCCAGGGACAACTGAATATCACTATGAATGACAATTAGCAAAATAAGTCAAAATGAAACCTCCCCTTAAATATAAAATTTTAACCATTAATATTTTATAAGAAAGCCCAGAGAAAATTCTTGTGATCTTATTGTAGACAGTATTTCATAGAGAGAATCCAGAAAACAGTCAAAAAGAAAAATATCAATCATGGATGACATCAAAATAAAAACTAGGCCTCTGCAAAAGTAATTTATGAAAGTAACTGAACAAGTTATAGACCAAGTGAAAAAATGGGACATATAATATATAATTTTTTAAAAACTATGTATATAGTAATTGATGCATATAAACATGTAAAAACTTACTAAGAAAAAGATAAGTAATATAAAAGCCAGCAAAATTATATCACCACTTGATGTATGCATTAAAAATGGTTTCTTATAGGATATCACACAATTAACTTTAGCAAGTCAGAGCTCTGAGTTAAGATATCTGGAGGAAAACAAAGTGGTGGTAGAAACATTTCTTGACTATCAAGCAACTTCATATTTAGGTAGGCAGAGTGGAATGACTTGACCATGAACTTAATTATATGATGGAGGAAACTGATAGATAGTAGTAGATATAAGAATTGTGGAATTCATTGCCAGGCATGGTGGCGCACGCCTTTAATCCCAGCACTTGGAGGCAGAGGTAGGAGGATCGCCATGAGTTCAAGGCCACCCTGAGACTCTATAGTGAATTCCAGGTCAGCCTGGGCTAGAGTGAGACCCTACCTCGAAAAACCAAAAAAAAAAAAAAAAAAAAAAGAATTGTGGAATTCAGAGTCAAATGAGGTGGTGGATTGACATATTCTAAAAGGTGCATTCCTGTGAGATAACAGATGCTTAGCAAATTAATTAACATTTTCTTTGCAGAGGATGTGGTTTTATATGTAAGGTAGTGAATCAAAGCATAAATGTAGAGGTGGAGTTTGATGTAGACAATTGAGACAGTGTAGGCTAGGGAAGGTTTTTATAAGAGCCATAAATGGGGAGACACTAAAGTTTAGGACATCACAGATGATGGAGGTGAGGGGCACTGGCCACGTGAGGGAGGAGGATAGTGCATGAGTAGAGGACGGAGGTGAGGGGCACTGGCCACGTGAGGGAGGAGGATGGTGCATGAGTAGAGGACGGAGGTGAGGGACACTGGCCACGTGAGGGAGGAGGATGGTGCATGAGTAGAGGACGGAGGTGAGGGACACTGGCCACGTGAGGGAGGAGGATGGTGCATGAGTAGAGGATGGAGGTGAGGGGCACTGGCCACGTGAGGCAGGAGATGGTGCATGAGTAGAGAATGGAGATGAGGGGCACTGGCCACGTGAGGCAGGAGGATGGTGCATGAGTAGAGGATGGAGGTGAGGGGCACTGGCCACGTGAGGCAGGAGATGGTGCATGAGTAGAGAATGGAGATGAGGGGCACTGGCCACGTGAGGCAGGAGGATGGTTCATGAGTAGAGAATGGAGATGAGGGACACTGGCCACGTGAGGCAGGAGGATGGCACAAAGAGAAGACTAAGGGATAAGGCAGAAGCCATGTGGAGTGAGTCATACTTGGGAGCTCCTTTGAGTACAGTGCAAATGCGGAGCTTTACCTAGGAGGACATTTACTAGTACAATCTGTGGCAGAACCCAACAATTGAATTAGAAAGGCAGCCTGCTAACTAAATTTATCATTTAATATTACTGATTCATAAATCAAATAGACACAAGGAGGATTTTATGAGTGAAAGCTTATTTTACACTTTATTTTATAAGAACCAGAATAATGAAGGTGTTTGGTGACCATACTTTGAAACTGGAAGCTGTTTATCAGAGATATAATCTGTATGTTTTGTTGCTTTTAGTGAGCCTTGGCTTTCAGCTTATTCCTGTTTTATCTTCTTTAGTTGATATCATATTGGGAAAATACCCAGCCATATAGAGAACTATTTGAGCCGTACTGCTGTGACAGTTAGAAGGCCTTTTTTAAATCTTGAAGTTAAGCAAGAAGCTTATTTCAAGTTTACCTATTTAATATGGGAAAGGCATTGCTGGTTTCCGTGTTGTTAAAATTTGGAACATGACACCCTCTTATATGTGAATCAACTTCTTATGATTTTCATATTGTTTGGATTTTCATTTAAGGCAACAACTTGTAGGACCTTAAAGTGTTTCACTCCACAAACCAGCAGTAACATTTGGGTTTAGTTGTTTGGGGACACAAGGGAGCTAAGATGATATAAAGATCTATTCTGTCTGCTCTTCTCTCTGCTTTTCTCTTCCTTCTTTTCTCTTTACAGTATACAAGGCTGAGGGTGGGTGGGGTGGCCATGGCAATTCCTATTTCACATGTTTTTAGCTGTCAACCTGAGCATGAGAGAGCTTTCTGATGGTGCCCGCAGGAAACTCTGACTAGGTCAGATTCCTCTTTGGGTGGCTGGAAGGAGCAACAGGAAGCAGGGAACAGAGAAGTACAGTTGGGAACTCTGTCAAGACAATGGTGACATTCAGAAATATTTCCCCAAAGAAGTACGGGATATACTAGACTCAAAATGATTAAATTATTGCATCTGTAGACTAATGTTTCTTAAATGCAGTTAATAAGGCTATGAAAAGTAAAAATGAAATAAGTAGTTGTGAAAACAGACAGCAGGGACAGATGACAGGGTGTAAAGAATTTGGCCTGTGGTGAGATGTGTTTTAGAAATATGGCCCACCACAGTTCTAATGGGACATTAAAGTTATGACACATCAGAAGGTCTCAGAGGTGATGAGTGAAAAACCGTGGTCTCAAGCTCTATATAGTTTCCACCATGAAAGTACAAGCCATCCTAGAAGTAGGAACCATTTTGGTCAACAGTGATTGCAGTATTGAACTGATTCCTCAGTGGGTGACAACTCAGGAAGGACAGTTTCAGTGGAAACAAGATAAAGTGCTGTGGAGAAAGAAAAGTGGAGGGATAGGAAGACCCACCAGGAGCGCATGTGTTTGCTTAGTGCACAAATTGTGAATTTTTAGCACTCTTCTCCAAAGAATTTGAGTGAGTCACCCCCCCATCTGAAGCTGTGACTAGTAAGTCTAAAATTATTCACATCCCACTACAGCGTCCCACTGCGCACTATGAAGCTCATTGATGTTTAACTAATGGTTGGGATAGTCCTTTGAGTAGAACATGTCCTGAGCTGCAGTCAGGCCTCTGTCAGCAGCTTCTGAAGTTGACGGGCCAGTGGCTTCCCCGTCCTCACGCTGTTTCATTTCTGAGATGTGGATGCTGGTCTTAATAATTATGGAAATCTCTTCTAACACCAGCACCAGGTTTCCAGCCTTGGAATCTCCTGCTGAATGTTGCCTTTCTTTCTCTGCTGGCATGGGCAACAGTTTTGCTTTGATGGATATGTGAGAGCAATTAGATTTTGAATGATCCTTTGTTAATGTTTTAGGTGTGAGGCAGCCCTGGAGAGCAGATGAAAGAGGCGCCTTCTACCAGCTCCTATAGAAAAGGTGTGACTTCCATGAATGTGTGCTAAGTACCCGTTGTCATGGGGGCCTATGAAAAGTTTGGTAGATAAAAATAGGATGGAGAGAAAATCTCACACCTAAGGTGACAATGTCTGTTTGTGCATCTGGCAGGTTTCAAATGCTTTCTTCCTATGAACACCCACAGTCTTGCACCCCACTGTCCCAATGACATTTCCAACACCCCCTTGCCTCGCGCCCTCCCCACATGTCCATGTACACATCTTACACTCACAGCATATTGTTTGGCAAAGTGGCTGGCTGTGGAATTAGCATCCTTCCTGGAAGGAATATATCTGATTTAATGACCAAATCATTTTAAGGCAGTACAACAGAATTTTACAGGAACTAAATGCATTTCTTCACACCGATCATGCGTGTTTTACTTGAGCATTGAGTCATTAGCATGTTTATAATGGTTCTAATTTAGCACAACATTTTCTGAATTTTATCCTTGAGTCATTTACAAATTGTTCTTATTGAGTAAACAAAGGAAACAGATTGCATTTTACACTTAGTAATTTATCTGAAAGAAGAGGGGAGGGTTAATTGTTTTAAAGTTTGGGTCTGTTTAGGGAAGTGAGCCTGCTTTTTCATTGCTAGGCATAAATGCCACATTTCTCATCAGTTTTGAAGATGGAGGGCTGCTGTGTAGGAGGAAAATGAAAAATTAGAACTGGGACAAGATTGGCCACTCCCAGAGGGGAGTGTGGAGCAAAAGGGGAACTGGCACGAGATTACCCAGAACAGTTGGCGCATTCCTTAATGGTCAAGTGCAGAGAAGCCCAGCTCTCCCGGCTGAGCATCTGCGCTGATGTGTGTATGTCACTACCCACTGTATGGGAAAGGCATGCTGCTCTTGCTGCCCGGCTAAAAATAGGATGGAATAGAGCGTTGTATGAGATATTTTAAGATAGCAAAAACATGGAAGAGGTTAAAGGTCTGGCTTCTGGATCAAAAATGATCAGTGATAGAATGTGCAATGTTCTTTGCTGGCTGAATTCTGTGTAGTTTGTTGGTTAGCAGAAGACTTGGCCAGGCAGTTACTCTGGGGTGATTTGGTGTGGGTTCGCTTTTCTGTCAGTCCTGCATGCCTGAAAACAGTCTCTATTTATACTCCTTGTTCTTATTTGGAAAATTAGTTGTTTCAGTGTGTGTGTGTGTGTGTGTGTGTGTGTGTGGCAAGAGAGAGAAAGAGAAGAGAGGAGGGAGAGTGGAGAAAGGGAAAGAAGGGAGAGAGATGAATGAGGAGAGGAGAAAGGAAAGGGAGAGGGAGAAAGAAAAGAGAGAGAAGAAAAAGAGGGAGAGAAGTCAGAGAGGAGTGAAAAGGGTGGGAGAGAGAAAAGAGAGAGTAGAAAAGAGAGAGGAGAGAGGAGATATATGGAAAGAAGAGGGAGAGAGAGAGGGGAGAGGAGAAAGAGAAAGGAGAGACAGGAGATAGAGGAAGAGAGGAGAGAAAATAGAGAAGACAGAGAGAAAGAAGAGGCAGAGAAGGAGGTAGGTAATAGCAATTGTCACAGCACATTGTTTTGTATGTTATAGTAACTTCAAAATAAAACTGGCACATTTTAGTGTCTAATTATTTTTAGTGAGCTTGGAGGGTTTTAATTAAAACTTAAGAGTGCTCTTAAAGCTCTCCAAGCTCCAATTTTATCCCACTGCATTGTGGAACGCTTGTCACTATGGAAGAGTATAAAGTAACAAGCGTGTACATCTCTGCTGTCCCACTGCCCTGTGGAACGCTTGTCACTGAGGAAGAGAACAGTAACCACAGTGTGTGTGTGTCTGTTACCCACTGCCCTGGGGAACACTTCTCACTGAGGAAGACTACAGTAACTACAGTGTGTGTGTGTGTGTCTATTACCCACTGCACTGTGGAACGCTTGTCAATGAGGAAGAGTACAGTAACCACAGTGTGTGTGTCTATTACCCACTTCACTGTGGAACGCTTGTCACTGAGGAAGACTACAGTAACCACAGTGTGTGTGTCTATTACACACTGCACTGTGGAATGCTTGTCACTATGGAAGACTACAGCAACCACAGTGTGGGTGTCTATTACTCACTTCACTGTGGATTGCTTGTCACTATGGAAGACTACAGTAACCACAGTGTGTGTGTCTATTACCCACTGCACTGTGGATTGCTTGTCACTATGGAAGACTACAGTAACGACAGCGTGTGTGTCTATTACACACTGCACTGTGGAACGCTTGTCACTATGGAAGACTACAGTAACTTCAGTGTGTGTGTCTATTACCCACTGCACTGTGTAATGCTTGTCACTATGGAAGACTACAGTAACCACAGTGTGTGTGTTTATTACCCACTTCACTGTGGAATGCTTGTCACTATGGAAGACTACAGTAACCACAGTGTGTGTGTCTATTACCCATTGCACTGTGGAATGCTTGTCACTATGGAAGACTACAGTAACCACAGTGTGTGTATCTATTACCCACTTCACTGTGGAATGCTTGTCACTATGGAAGACTACAGTAACCGACAGTGTGTGTGTCTATTGCCCACTGCACTGTGGAATGCTTGTCACTATGGAAGACTACAGTAACCACAGTGTGTGTGTCTATTACCCACTGCACTGTGGAATGCTTGTCACTATGGAAGACTACAGTAACCACAGTGTGTGTGTCTATTACCCACTTCACTGTGGAATGCTTGTCACTATGGGAGACTACAGTAACCACAGTGTGTGTGTCTATTACCAACTTCACTGTGGAACGCTTGTCACTATGGAAGACTACAGTAACCACAGTGTGTGTGTCTATTACCCAGTGCACTGTGGAACGCTTGTCACTATGGAGACTACAGTAACCACAGTGTGTGTGTCTATTACCCACTTCACTGTGGAATGCTTGTCACTATGGAAGACTACAGTAACCACAGTGTGTGTGTCTATTACCCAGTGCACTGTGTAATGCTTGTCACTATGGAAGACTACAGTAATCACAGTGTGTGTGTCTATTACCCACTGCACTGTGGAACGCTTGTCACTATGGAAGACTACAGTAACCACAGTGTGTGTGTCTATTACCCAGTGCACTGTGGAACGCTTGTCACTGAGGAAGAGTACAGTAACCACAGTGTGTGTGTCTATTACCCACTTCACTGTGGAACGCTTGTCACTATGGAAGACTACAGTAACCACAGTGTGTGTGTCTATTACCCAGTGCACTGTGGAACGCTTGTCACTGAGGAAGAGTACAGTAACCACAGTGTGTGTGTCTATTACCCACTGCACTGTGGATTGCTTGTCACTATGGAAGACTACAGTAACCACAGTGTGTGTGTCTATTACCCACTTCACTGTGGAACGCTTGTCACTATGGAAGACTACAGTAACCACAGTGTGTGTGTCTATTACCCACTGCACTGTGGATTGCTTGTCACTATGGAAGACTACAGTAACCACAGTGTGTGTGTCTATTACCCAGTGCACTGTGGAACGCTTGTCACTGAGGAAGACTACAGTAACCACAGTGTGTGTGTCTATTACCCACTGCACTGTGGATTGCTTGTCACTATGGAAGACTACAGTAACCACAGTGTGTGTGTCTATTACCCACTGCACTGAGAAACGCTTGTCACTATGGAAGACTACAGTAACTTCAGTGTGTGTGTCTATTACCCACTGCACTGTGGATTGCTTGTCACTATGGAAGACTACAGTAACGACAGTGTGTGTGTCTATTACCCACTGCACTGTGGATTGCTTGTCACTATGGAAGACTACAGTAACCACAGTGTGTGTGTCTATTACCCAGTGCACTGTGGAACGCTTGTCACTATGGAAGAGTGTATGATATCCAGCGTGCTTCTGTTTTACCCACTGCACTGTGGAACACTTGTCACTGTGGGGCAGTGTACAGTCACCAGCTGTGCATCACTATTCCCTAATGAAAAATGTTGGGGATGATCAGTGGGGACAGAAATATGTGCTATAAGACTTAGTTGGAAAGCAAGGTCATTTGTACTTTTAATAAGTTATCCCTGTTCTTGAATGCAGAGGAAATTTATTGCATTTTAAATTGACGATTGCTATGGTAAAAAAAAAAGGGATGGGTTTATTCCCTTCTTAAAAGATTTAACCAAGAGGAAATATGCATATAGGGACATTCATCTCTGTGTCTTCACTGAAATATTTGGGAGATGTTTTTGATGTCATGTTTGTAGTATTGTAGCACTTCTTACTGTAGATACTAACACTGAGGTAAAGGAATAATAAGTTTTTACTTATGGATAAATTGTTGTTAAAGAAAATTAATATTTTTTGTGATTCTTCTTCCTGGGACTTGAATTTTAATTATGGCTTTCTTACTTACATTGACCTATATGGAAACCTTCACTTTACAAAAATCATAGTTAAGACTCTGGAACAAAATTTCCATTTTTTATTAACTACAAGTAATTTAGAACTGTTCCTAACATATCACTATATAAATTAGAAAATGTTATAACTTTGCATTTCTCTTATACAATAAAATTAAGTATTAGGAGACAAATTATTAGTCAGCATTGATAAAGTATATTTGATTGACCAGCCTTAAATCTAGGCTCTCAGAAGTGGAACTGGGTTTTGCAACCTATTATTTAGATTAAAAAAATTAGTTCTGAATTGCATCTTTATTTTTGTTGTTAAAAAAAGTCTTTTGAAAGAGAAAAACTTAAATTTGAATGCACAGAAATATCCCCCACCCCCCAAGAAATACCTTCCAGAAACCACAAAGCTCAGAATGGTTCATATCAAAGCTTTATATCCCTGTTTAAAACACAGGCAAGAGCTTATGTCCAGCTTTGGGTTTTGGATCACTTGGCTTTAATCCCCATTATTTATAAAAATTCGATAAAATAAAGTCTTGTATTTCACTGAATAGATATTCACAGGTAGAAATTAATTATTTCAAAGTAAGAAAGATGCATTTTGGTATATTATAAAATGTCACATTGGAAATTAAATTCTAAAAATTCTAAAAATGTAGCATTAAAATGAAAGAATTATAAGGTGTATTCATTTCTTTAAAAAGTTATATATTTATTGTGTACATATGTATGTGAGTGTATGTGTGTTTATGGGTCTATGTGTCATGACAAATGTGCGGAAGTCAGAGGACAACTTCATGGTGTCTGTCTGTGTTCCACTTTCTTTGTGGCAGCCTCTTTGCCACTGCATATGAACTACCAGACTGCAAACTGTCAGACAAGCTAGCCCACTAGTTTCAGATTCTCCTAGCTCTGCCTCCGATGTCTCAGGTGCCTTGGGATAACAGATGCATATATCACTTTGCTTTCAATTTTACATGAGTGTTGAGGAGTTTAATCCTGGCTGGCAGGCTTTGCAAGCAAGTGCCTATAATCATTGACCACCTCCCCAGACCCCGAATTAATTTTACTATGTCTATATCGTGGTTGCATTTTGTGCTAAAATTTTGTGATTCTTAATCTCACATTCAGAAAAGCATATTGTTCCATTCCTGCCTTACAGCTGAAGATGACTCAGCTATTAAACTCCAAATAGTCACACTTAGCTCATAGAATTTACTGAATAGTGTTTCCTTGTTGGGATGTGGCACCACTACAGTTCTGTTAGTTGCTGTGAGATTAATCAAGTAAATATATTTATTTAAATGATGTAATCAAAATTATTTGAGGGGCATGTCTCCCCCCCCTTTGTAGTTGTAGAGACCCTGTGCTAAAGCCACTGTGCTCTGCTCCGTCCCACTCTGCACACACATAGCCTGCTTTATTTACACCCATGTATATGGCTTCTGCAGTCATGCTGGATCATGACAGGGCCACGTCTGTCCTGATCAGTTGCCTGTGTAAACGTGGTGCCTGTTAGTGTCACAGAAGGAAGAGGTGATGCACCCTTACTGTTTCTCTTCCCTCTACCCCCTGCCATGGACCTTGAGGTGAATTGCTCCATCCCATGGGATGGGCAGTGAAGACACCACTTTTCATTAAGAACCTTGTACCTATCATCCTCATTTCTAATGAGAAACTTGCTTTGGAACAAGCGTGTCTTCTGCCCATACAGTACTTGCAACTACGTGTTCTGCTGTCTTTTCCCTCCTCTCATGTGCTGTACTCTCCAGCGCCGATGGTGGTGTGGGCCAAAGGCTTGGCATTCACATGATTAGTCAGGAGACTTTCTGAGTGTTGAGCTCTTGAAATCTGCAGGAGTTTAAAGTACATGTCAACCCGCTTGTACAGTGACTTTTATTGCCCTGTAGGTGCCCATAACCAGTGCCTTGTCTTGGGTGCTGTCACACTCTAAATGTAGACATGCAAGGCTGCTTTAGTTTTTTCTCCAGCTTCTTCCACTGAAGTAGGAACTGATGCAGCTAGATTAACTCAGTGTTACTATAAGGATTAATTTTCTAGTAGCATGTAAAATGCTTTGAAGTTGTTAACTAATGAGCAACTTTTATGTAAAGCTGGTTTGATTTATGTTTGAACTGTGTATTCCTATTGTTCACATACTTATATTTTTCTCCCACAAAGTTCCAGCATTCTCTTTTTGGAGCTTCGAAAGATTTCAAGTCTATTTATTCTATAGGGAGATTTGTTTTACATCTCCTGTGCATGAATGAACTCCATTTGGATTTGTGATCATCAATTCCAAGTTGATTTAAGAAAAATATAATCTCTGACAGACATGTCCTTGAAAATGTGCTACTGAACTCACTGTTATGATTAGAAGCAACATAGTTATAGAACAAAATATATGCCTTATTTCTGAATTTGGCATAAAAATTAACAGAATATTTTGGCAATTCATTACAACCCTAGCATATGCGTATGCAGCTAAGTCCTGTCAGAAGGGCACTCAGAACTTGTTTTGAAGCACACAGTGTAACTTGTTTATGCCTAAGAAAATATTAAGAAAGAACAGAAGGACAAAAGGAAAACAGGAAGCCAGGAAAGGGGGGAGGAGGGAAGAAGTTAGGGAAGAGGCAGAGCTTTCCCTCAGTAGAGTTCATTTACAAAGAACTTCAGTGTCCATGGTATCCAACCAGCTTGTGAGTGTTCTTCAGCGGCTGCCTCATGACACACTGATCTGGATTCTGTCCATTCTTTGACTGATTGACCATGTCATGCACAGACGTTAATTATTTTTCACCAATACTTTCCAACCATGCAATGGTCTCATCGCTTAAGCAGGGATCACTGCTTTTTCCTAAAGCTTATCTAGTGTCTAAAGCCCCTTAGAGCCATCTTGACCTAACTGTCATTCTGAAAAATTCAAGGAGGATTTAGAAGCCAGAGGGGGGAAAAATGAAAGGGAAAATGCTAAAGAGATAGGTACTGATATGGGAGAGAAAATGTGTTTGGAACTGGAGTAATCGTTTTAAATATAATTTTAAAAGAAAGTTATCAGAATTTTGACACTTGGAATGTTAAAGTTTAATGGGAGTATGCTTTGTGCTTAGGATTTAGTATTTAAATCTGCATTCCCATTTGCGAACGTGGCTTGTTTGATAAGATTTGAGGCTTAAAAAGGTACAAGCAAGTATTTGTAAGCAGTAGCCCCTGTTACAAATACATCTGAATACAGAGAAGAAATTTGGTAATTATCAGGACATTTTAATGTTTATATCTCTGAAACTTTTATATTTTTTATAAAAATAAATGTATATTCCCTGTGACCCAGTGTGTTCTTTAGAAAATACTGTAGGACAAATGATATCTAAACCAGTACTTTCTTTCATAAAATATTCTTCACTTTTTGTATGAAGGTTTAAACAATTTTGATTTCTAGAAGATAAAGAACATCTTGACTTTGCCTTTTTATTGGCTTGTTTGTTTTTAGCTTTGCAGAAGTTGGCTTTTTTTTTTTTAAGATAAGTGTCAATAGGTTGATTGGGTTCTTCTCCCTTAAAGATTCATCGTTGTTCCTTGCACAGCACAGTGATTTTGCTTGGACTGAAAAAATTATGTCACCCAAATTAAAAGATATATTATGTAAGTTTAAAGCTGTAGGAAAGAGTCCTCTTGTGTCCTGTCACTCTAGTAAATGACAAATGCTCCTTAAAAGTTTCTACAGTAGCCGGGCGTGGTGGCGCACGCCTTTAATCCCAGCACTCGGGAGGCAGAGGTAGGAGGATTGCCGTGAGTTTGAGGCCACCCTGAGACTCCATAGTGAATTCCAGGTCAGCCTGGGCTAGAGTGAAACCCTACCTCGAAAAACCAAAAAAAAAAAAAAAAAAAAAAAAAGTTTCTACGGTGATACTATTACGAAGACATTCCTGAGCACTGTTTCCCCTCCTCTCCACCGGCCATAGTTTGAACCATCTTCTGGAAGAATCAAGGTAGTTGTGGCATTTATAACAGACAGGGTGGTGTGACTGGCTTGCGGAGTCAAAGTACAGCCATAGAAGCACCATTTTCTGCTTTTAAATGGGAGGATGTTCTCATCAGCTGCCTTCTGAGTTTGTACTATGTATCTTTAACACCTACTTTTGTGTTTTTATAGATTCTTCCTGCATGGAAAAACTACTTTCAAAAGATTGGAAGGAAAAAATGGAAAGGCTAAACACCAGTGAACTTCTTGGAGAAATTAAAGGTACAATACAAAAATTATCAAATATATCAATGCACAGGTGTTATTTTGCATAATGAAATATTTGCTGATCTCTGTCCTATGACACTGGATCCTTCCCTATAACACTTAATTGTCAGTGGAAGAGTAGATATATGACACACCCCTGAACTTTTGTTTGTTTTAATGTTTACAAATTGAAATTTCTGCTCTACTCTGAAATCAGTCCACAACATGTAAATAAATTAATAAAATTACTTAAGAAAAGAAGAAAGAGGTGATTTATAACATCCTTGAAAAGTTTATGCAATGTAGTATATATGGTTATGAGCATATTCTGAGGGCTGTTTACCTTGGTTCAAATCTGGCATCTGTCAATTCCTAGATGAGTAGTAGCTTTTGCCAAGTCACTGACTTTCTATATTTCATATCCTTATTTCTATGGAAGTAGTGTCTGTAATGCATGTGAAGCTCTTGTAACTGCTGTACTTGGCCCTGAAGACACTGCTCGTGAGTCAAGGTGCAGTGGTGGGGGTTCTTCTATGCTCAGAAGAGTTTAGGCTGATTCATCACAGAGATGTCATAACATTTAGGATTTCATGGTCCATTTCCTTCCTTCCTTCCTTCCTTCCTTCCTTCCTTCCTTCCTTCCTTCCTTCCTTCCTTCCTTCTTTATTCTATCATATATCTATCCATCATTTATCATCTATTTTTCATCTACCTACCTACCTACCTACTTACCTACCTACTTGCCTATCATCTATTTATCATCATCTGTCTACCATCAGCTCTGGGACTGAGCTAGGAAAACACAACCAGTGTGCTGTATTAGTACAGTAGCTTCCATAGAGCTACACCCACAGCTCACATCTCATTATTGTAAGCATGTTAATAAGTAGATAATTACACTTTATTTCAATATTACCTTACCTTGTGAGTGAAAAAGTCACACTTCTTGGCTGACCATACTGTGTCTTGTGAGTTTACTTTTGGAATTAAAATATTGTATTTCTGTTTTTGTATCATGAATGAAGTTCATAAGCCTTTATTGATTTTGTCAGGCATCTAATTAATTTCAGCACTCTGATTTGCATTAACCATTAAGATCATAGTTATATTAGTTATATGCATTTATCGAACAACTTGAGATGGTTCTTTCTGTTGGTTGTGGATGGTATCTCAGTTGAAATGATGATTTAGTAGTAAATATCTCATGACAATGTTACTTTGGGTTGTCTTCAGAAAATTGATAGTACTCAGTTATATTATGTACATCTCAAATGAAGAGATGAGAAAGTCACCCCTTCCCCTGATGACTGTTTAATAACTCCTTCCATGAAATAATATAGTGTCAGCATCATGTGGAATGAACATTACTTTGAATTTTACTAGTTCTGCTTTGTACTCATAAAGGCCATTTGCTATTTTGGAGAAAAAAGGAAACTCAACTTATAACTGACGGGTAGAAAGAAAGTCATTAGTGACATATTCTCTCTCCAGCTGCAATAACATGGTGTGTGCCACTCTGCACGTCATTCTGTGTTTTCTTCTCTTTCCAGAGTCACTAGTTTTATAACAGTGAGAACAGAAATGGTTTATTCAAAGGCAGGCTTTTGCCAGCATCAATGATGGGGGTCTTAGCAACATGGAAGTGAAAATTTTATTATTGTATGACTCAAGATCAAATTCTTATACTTCAGAGTGTGTTTTCTCCCATACATTTAAATTTTCCTTATATTTGATTCTAAGTATGATTTTAAAATCCAAAAAAGCACAAGTTTTAGATGCTCAAAATGCGTAAATCTCAAAAGTGAAACACATGCAAAGTTAAGCCTTTAATATTTGTAGGTTCCTCCCAATTTGTTAATGTAGTACATGAACTCTCATTTGTGTGCTATTCTGAACTGTATGCACATAAAAGATAATAATCTTACTGAATTCCCCATTTTGATTTATTCTATATTTTATCTTTTGTTACATTTTAATATTTTGTTATTATAAACATTACACAGGAAACATACCTATAATAAAGTACTTCAGACATTAAAAAAAACTTAGCTACAATATAATTCAAGTAGTTTTATTTAGCCACTGCTAAATTCAACCTAAGTTTCATGTTTTTATTCCACATGAGATCATTCCACTTGTCTACCAAAAGTTGTTATCAATTTGTTTTGAGATTTTAAGGAATATCTATATCTATATGCAAATACATACATATATAAACACATAACTTGAGGAATATATATACATATATATATTTGAAGAATACATATATACATTATTATGAGCTATCAGTATTTAATAACTCAAGCATTGTTTATGTCAGCATCTCTTATTTTCCTCTGATTCCAAACATTATACATATTTACTCACAGGAAACGAAGAAAGCACAAATAAAATAAAAATGTTTCTTTAATTCTTCCTATTGCTTGTTGCATATGCTTTCAGTTCTAACTTACATATATATATATATATATATATATATTTGTAAGTTTAATTATATATAAATAAAATTATATATATATATATATACATACATACATACATACATATAAATATTTTTCTTATACCGTCAGTTTCATTTCTTTACTATTCTTTTGTAATGTGTTTCTCCTGGTGAATGGTATAGTGTGGATTTCCACATGGTTGGTAATCTTCTACTGTTTTTATTGGCCAAAGACATGGCATAAGGTGAGACTTTCTTAGTTTCATGGAGCCTTTTATTCATCATTTACATTGCTCATATTTCCCTTTAAATAACTGCCTCCCTCTTGTTGGCCTGCAGGAACTCTGACTGTATCTGAACAGCATTCCGGTTTACTTGTAGCTTGTATGGCGTTGCGCCATGTGCTCTGGTGTATGGAGCTGTTGGTCTTTCTTCCCCTTTCGATGCTTTTCCCCTTTGGCAGTTTATTTAGGCAGGCTGCTCCTGCTCTGAGATTAGATAATATTCTGGCATGTTTCCATCCAATTAGTTGGCTCCATGCTAAAATATTTAACCCTTTCATTCCTCCTGAATATATTTGGATGCACAATGTCAACTAGAGGTACTACTTAGTTTCTTTTCTCATGCAGCTGACCAGATATTATGGGACCAACTATGAACTCTCCAATCCCCTCTGATGTCTTACTGTACTCTGATCACGTAATTGGGATGAGTTTTCAGTTTGCTTACATTCCATTGATCTGTCTATTGAAACTTTTATTAGTACTTGCTGTATTAATCATTGTAATTTTTAGTATATTTAAAATGCTATAGATTCTTTTTTTGTTAATTTAAATCCAAAGATGATTGTTTTGGGTATGTGTGTGATATTTTATCAGTTTGTTAGTAAAAACCCTCAAATGATCTTTTCTTAAATTTAATAATGGGTTAGAGTCAATTTGTTTTTTTGAGCTGTTGTTTAATTTACTTATTTTTGTGTGGAGATGGAGGGTGCACCAATGCCATGCATGTGCCACTTTGATTCTGACTTTATGTGGGTACTGAGAAAATAAACCCAGGCTAACAGGTTTTGCAGACAAGTGTCTTTAATTGCCTAGCTATCTCCCTAGCTCCAAAATTGACACTTTTTGATGTGTAGTATGGTATGTGATATGTGTGTGGCATTTGCATGTTTGTGCAGATGGTCATGCCTTATGAGTGTGCTTGTGGCACCCAGAGGAGGAGATCAGGTGCCCTCCTTTTTCACAATTCTGCCTTATCTCCTTAAGACAGAGGCTCTCTGTGAATCTTTTAAGACCCTGATTTTTGGTTACATGGCTGACCTGGGAATCCCAGAAATCCTCTTGTCTCTGCCCCCTCCTTAAAACTGGGGTCACACGCATGTGTGGTCATGCTTAGCTTTTTATGTGGATGCTAGGGATTGAATCCAGGTCCTCATGCTTCTGTAGCAAGCACTTTTACTCAGGGAGCCATCGTTCTACTCCTCACTAATGATTTTTAAAGATACTCATATGAAACTATAAGCTGAGCTGAAATCTTCATAAAATTGATTTTTTCCTCTCAAAATTATTTAATTTCCTAGGTGTTACTCAATACTGCTTTGTTTTTAAGATTCTGTACATTTCATTTTGTGTTTTTCCATAATGTTTTAGTTATACTTCATTTTCTTATCTTTCTGTTAACTATAATTAGTGATTCTAGTGATTTTGCTTATTTGCTTTACTAGTTTATAGCTTCCCTCTTTGTGGAGCAGACTATTCTATAATATATATGTATTATAGAATATATATATATATATATATATGTATATATAGAATAGTTTATTTAAAACATAAATTTAATCACAAAGGTAATTTTGGTTATGGATATACTTTTAGGAATAGCTTTATGTGTCCCATGAGTTTGTGCCTTAAGAATTCCCATTATTTTTGAATATTCAACAGTGACATCATTTTCCAACTGATCTATGTTTACATATTATCCATAAGCTTGTGTTTTCTTTTAAAGTTTTACACTGTACCAAAGTTGGTGAGAGGTTGGAACACAGAATCTGTCAGTGCCCATGGAACACTCTAGAGGCAGGTAGCATAGGGAAAGTCAAGCATAAGCCACAGATGGATAAAAGCAGTACTGGGTCTTCAGTCTAGGAATCTTAATCTTCCTACATAATGAAGGAAAAAGAAAAGCATGATTTCCTATAAGGATTTTACTTATAAAAATGCTTTACATAAAGTTGTCTGAGTAACTTACAGCAGTGTTGCTGAGATCCCTTGTGAGGAGGTGAGTACTACTGAAGTCTGACAAACTGACTCAGGGTTGTCAGTCTGTCTCGCCTAATGATTAATTTTTTAAATTGTCATTACATATATTCATTGTTCTTGGCACTGAGTTACATAATGACATTTTATACAGGTGAATATTGTATGTTGACCACATTTCCTTCTCATACACTTATTCCTCCTTTTCTATTAATCCCTCCCCCTTACATAAGTTTTCTTTGTTATCCTAGACAATTTTGTTTTTCCTTTCATGTCATATGTAGACACTTGATTTTATGTATCTATGAACGTATTTGAAACCACACATGAGAGAAAACATGTAATATTTGTCTTTCTGAAACAGGCTTAATTTGCTTAATATAATTGTTTTCAGTTATATCTATTTTCCTGAAAATGACATAACTTCATTCTTTATGGTTGAAAAACATTCCATTGCATATTTGCATTGCATTTTCTTTGTCTGGTTCCTCTCTTGTTGAATGCCTAGGTTGGTTCCATAACTGATATTGTGAATAGAGCTGCAGTAAGCATTGGTCTCTTGATTTGGAGTCCTCTGGCAAATGCCTTGAGTGCTACATCTGGCTCATGTGGTATATCTATTTTGAGGTTTTTGAGTAACATCCATACTAGTTTCCATAGGGGATGGAGTAGTTTACATTTCTACCAACAGTGTATAAGCGTCTCCTTTCTTTAAATACTATCTAATATTCTATTGTATATAATTAAGGTGAATAGACATATGCTTTAGTTTACACATACATACTGAAATGGTTACTACAGTTAAGCAAATGAATTTATAGATTCCCCCTACAGAGTTACATTTTACTGTGTGTGGTAAGAACACTTAAAATATCTCTTAGCAAATTGCTAGTATGCAATACAATATTATTTTACTGCCAACTATAGTTTTCATGTTGTGTATGGGGTCCTAGACTTATTCACTCTGAAACTGCAACTTGTTACTCTTTGACCTGCCGTTTTCCTCTCCTTCTTGCCCCTGGTAATTGCCATCCTTTATATATCTGAAGACAAAAATCCCCCTTCATCCTCAACCACTATGTGTTTTCACAGGCAGCCTCCTTTCTAGTAGCATTATTATTTGAGGATAGAATGCTATAGTTGGCATCAATTTAATAGTGACAATCTTTTGGCAGGTTTCTAACCAAGTTAACACTAAGAATTGTAAAATAGCTTTATTATTGGAATTTTAAATGAAATATAGAATAAAATACTTGGGCTTTCACTTAGGTCTGAAGTACTATGTCCCAGCAAGGCTACTGTATTTTTAAGAGATCTGTTGTCAGCTTAGAATTTATTAAAATGACTGGAATGGTGAAGGGCACAAAGTATTGAAGACACATTCTGGAAGTAGTGGCCTGGTTTGAGGTTTTGTGGATAGAGGAGCAGGGAGCATTGTGGGTAGAGAAGCAGCCAGGGGACTTGTCTTAAACAACAAAGCAACCCCAGAAGAACTCATGGCATCTTGTATTGATAAGGTTGATGGCTTTTTCTATCAATAAGGTACCTCAAATATAATGCTTTTCAAATAAGGCTTGTTGATGCTAGAGTAGTGAATTCTGGACGGTTTGAAGGAAGATGCTGCAGGCTTTGCTCTGGGATACATTTAGCTACTGAGCTCCTAGGTGGCTTTCTAGATCAATACTCAAGCTTATAATATAATTTTATTATTATTATTAAATTATTAATTAAAAACTAATTTTTAAAATATCAATTTTCAGCCAGTAAGTAATATTATAATAAATCTTTTGGGGTTCTTTTTTGTTTGCAAAATAAAGGTATAAAAGCAGCCATTAGTCTTTGTTGTTATGTAGCTAATGCTGTTTCCAAGCACTTGAGAGGCTGAGGAAGAACTGCCATGAGTTTGACTCTAGCCTGGGATGTAGTGGGAGACACTGTCTCAAAACAAAACAAAACAAAACAAAACAAAACAAAACAAAACAAAACAAAACAAAACAAAACAAAAACTATAGCTCTTTACCTGAT
Organism: Dipus sagitta; assembly: GCA_036346955.1. NCBI lineage: Eukaryota > Metazoa > Chordata > Mammalia > Rodentia > Dipodidae > Dipus > Dipus sagitta. The sequence goes on along the minus strand of CM070772.1, from coordinate 155,052,180 downwards.
TCCTATAATAGCCTAATACAGAAAAATTATGTTGATTTTTCAAATGAGGAAAATGAAACTGAGAATAAGTAGCTTACTCAAAGTTACTCTGAAGGTCATAGATGTAGGGTCTGATGTTGGCTTTGAAAGCCTCTGGCTGATACAATACAAAGTAGTTCCCAAATTCTCCAAAGCCTTAGCATTTTCAGTAGGAACCAAGGGGGTATAGTCTGGAGCCTCTCCTTCTCTCATGTGGACCCTCTTGTTTAGAAATAAGTCTGTTTGGCACAGCAGGATGCAGGCAGCACAGCTGCTCTTGGCGTGGCACTAACCTCCATCTCATGCCTGCGTGAGGGAGATAAAGGGTGGGGAGGCGTGGTAGGAGATGCAATGTACAACAGAAGTGTTGGTAGGGTTTGTAACTCAGCTGTGTAGATGTTTGCTTATTTGAATTGTACCAAATGTGAGCAGTATGAGATATTTCTGGATGCAATGGTGACATATTGAGTCACATCTGGAACATAAGGATTCATCCCCTGTGGCTTATGGGAGCGTCTTAGTGGGCCTTGATGCCAGAGCTGGCAGCTCCTCCCTGGTGTGAAGGAGCTGCCCTGGACAGTGTGCCAAGGTGGCAGTGATGCTAACTGATTAAGGTAGCATAAGCCATGCCTGGATTTGTCAAACATGCGGACATACAAAAAACATGCAGACACAGAAAGATGTTATGATATGAACCAGGTCAATACAATAGTGCTTTCTTTTCATGGTCATTTGTGGTTAAATGTCTCATTATATACATTTAGGGATCAAGTTAGACATGCTCTTGGTATAGTGTCCTGCAGCCTAGAAAAATTATGATTTTTTTTCTGATTGGAAAAAGTGACTGAACAAATGCTTTCAAATGTATACTCTACCAATGAGTCTAGTTATTGTAAAGCCACTGCTGAAGCCAAGTTGCATATGGTATTCAACTAACACAGCCAGGGGCTTGGCGCTAAAGCCCAGTGCTGTGTTCAAGGGTGAAGACCAGAAGTGCTGCTCTTTGTCACCCTGCTTGCATAGCTACCTGAAAAATGAACATCAGAAACTATCTCATGTCAGCTCATGAAGGCCATGATTGTTCTCAGTGCAAATACTGGATAAAAAATAAACTTAAATTGGGTGTGGTGGCTTTACTTGTAATGTCAGCACTTATGAGGCTGAGGCAGGAGGATTATGAGTTTGAGGCCAGCTTGTATTATTTAGTGAGCCTGGGGGACCTAGTGAGACCCTGCCTCTCTCTCTGAAAACCAAGAGACAACAGATAAACAAACGAAATGCAACAACAACAAAAGTGAATTCATTATAACACCAGGTGCCACCAAGGGCCTGGCTTCGCTTTTCCTCGCAGGTTACTGTCTGGAATGCCAGCTCTCTCCTAGTTTGCTCGTTTTTATGGTAAGGACCCAGCCCATACCTAGGCACTCTGATTGCTGATCCCGTACATGCTTTTCCTGCAGAAGTCTGTTTCAGGACTAAGCATGTACAGTGACTCCTATTTTCTGTTGTCACCTGTCACCAGAGGCCTGGGGCAGGCTAATAGGAGCTGACTTTTGGCTGCATATTCATTCATAAATGCGTTTTCTTGACTTCCAACTTACAAATTTACAGCCAGTTTTTTTTTTTTTTTCATCTGGAGGAGATTGCAAACATGGAAATGCCTAGAGGCAAATCTGATGCCACTTTTTAACTCTAATAAAATTAGTAATGCTCTTCTGCCTGGTGACTTTTTGCTATCTCATAATGTACCAATGCCTAGATTGCATGTTTTGAAACTTGTAAACTGTTATTTTGAGAGCATTGTTCCATGCTCATGAAAGGGATGGGAGAGTGCAAGATGATCGCTTCCCACCTTCCTGCTAGCACGAAACAATGCCGCTGGTTTCTGTGCATTTCTGTGAAATCACGGGACTTCAGACGCAGATCTAGAATCACAGACTCAAAAATTAGCACTGGAGGTCCTTTTATAGCATGCCATCTAAATTCTTTTTTTTTTTTCCATATAAGAGCTCCATCACTCCGAAAGATATTGTTCTAGCTCACACAGTAAATTTCTAAGATAGAATCTCATATTCTCTCCACCCCAAATAATATGTTTAGCCATTTTGTAATAGTCTTTGGTCATCTTGTGGCCAATAGTGAGTAATTATTGCAGCACCCGTAGACCCCTTTTGCCAACAACAAATGCACAAAGCAGCCAGTTTTACAAACATATATGCGTTATATGCAGCAACTCTGGAGCTCTTAATTACACCACTTTGCATGAATGGAGACTTTGCAGAGCTTTCTTTTGTACTCTGTTACAAACATCTTTTCCTTATTTGAAGTCTGTGTGATATACATACAAGCAATTAAACCCTCTCCCCCATGTGAGGCTGGAGACAGAAGGTCTTCTTAATTAAAATTCAAACAAAAGCTACTGGCGAAAATTCCTACTGTATGATTAAGGTCTAAAATATTATGATACATTTGCATCATTGTTAACTGTGGGGATTAAAAGAAATCGATATGTTAGGGAAAAGATCAGTTGAAACTAATTAGTGAAATCAATGTTTACATACAGGAAAATACTAAAGTTTAATAACAGGTTCTGGGTATAAATGTAACACTGGCTGAAACTGTTCCTTGTTATTACATTGACCACATAATCATATTTTAAATTCATTGAATAAGAATCTGAAACTTCTTTTTGTAGCTAATTATTATAATTAAAACACAAAACTTTAAAATCATATCTAGTTTCAGAAGTTTCAATTATAAAATATTCTTATATGTAAAAATAATCAACAATTATAAAATTTTCCTGTTACTCCATTTTTAAAAGACCAATTTCAGCAAGGACTGCATACTAGAATGAGAAAAGAGGCAAAATTAGCTTGATGTAAAAAGACCAAAGTATTTTTGCACATTTATGATTACATTAAATATGTATTAGTCCACTGGTAACATATTAAAATAAAAAAGAATACGTTTTGATATAGCATGCAAACAACACATTTTACGTTTCCCTTCCTGATTGCTAGGATGAAAATAAACATCATAACCAGCACAGGGAAAAACACTTTTACTAATTGCAGTCTAGATTTTAAGTAAAATGAAGGTCATTAGCAATTTCCTGGTAGCCATTCAGGTTGCTTACCAGGAAATGGTAGCTAGCAGGACATCTATGATCCTCCTGTGTGGAATTAGTGAAGACAGAGCTTTAATGATGTGTACTCTATGGGGGTGGATGGGGAGCCTTTCTCTATGAGAGTAGGCAGTATTCTTTAAATAGAAACATTGTTTGAAATATCAGTGTTATGACATATCCAGAAATGAAAGTAACCATTGACATTCATACATCCATGTAACTTAATGCACACCTACTGTATGACTCAGGGGAAGTGGAGGAGGCAGTGACATCACAACTGTAAGAACCATGGGAGATGTGTACTTGGACAAATTGAAAGTAATTTTTTCTGGGACTTGAAAGGATGATTTCACAAAATTGTTGAGTGACAAACTGTGTCTCATTTTCTTATCTCCATAAAATTAAAAAAAAAACATTTGAGTATTAAAATGCTTCCTAAGACAAGCTTAAGTCTGATTCATTCTGCATTGTGGTAGGAGAATGGGGGTCACCATCTTAAAGACATTTAGCCTACCTTTATATTACTGAAATGATTGGCTCAGTGAAGATTAGAATTTCTGGAACATTTAAGAGTGACAGATGCAGAGGCAAGTGTATGAATTCATTAAGTTACATAACAGTTTCTGTGTGCATTAATTTATAAAGTGGTTTCCTGGGGGGGGGGCAAGAGTATTTGGTAATTGCCTTTTGTACCACAAATTATGTCACAGGAAATAGACAGAAAGTCTTATATCATCACACACATTTCTCATGATCACTGTATAACCTATGTTGCCAATGTTTGTTCAATCAGAAATGATAAATGAAGCATTTTCTGATTATTTAGACCTGTAGAATAAATACTACCTTAGACTTACTTACTTCCATCTTATTATAATAGATAACTTAGCTATTGTATGTCTCCCAAGCCCTTTTAGTATTGTTCAGTCATCTTATTTAAATAAGATCAAATTGTCTTACCATACAGTTTTTTGGTTTTGGCCTTTTGGATAGTGGTAGAAGAAATTTTGTTAAAGTGGGGTGTTTACCCATATAGTTAATATAACTTTCTTCTTTGTTTATTGCGACTGTGTCTTATGCTGTACCCTAGGCAAGCCTGAAACTCACTATGTAGGACAGGCTGAGCTCAAATTTATGTTAGTCTTACTGTGTCCTGGGATTACAGGTATGAACCCCACACCCAACTTGGTATACTATTTTTTACAATGTAACAGCGATAGATGCGACTTTACTTTTAAAGATTTTTAGTAACTGCAAAATAGTAGAAAAAATATTTAAAATGTACTTTATTCATTTGCTTTCTCACTGTAGCCTTTTTCATATAGATATGGCTTTGACATATACATTTGTAATAGTACTTGCTTCCTGCTGATTCTTGGGGCAGGGTTATCTTGTGTAATGTATGGCCTCAGGAATGTTCTGTCCCTGGCACGCTAGGTGCCCAGGGTATTTCCTCAGTTTAGTGTCAGCTTTTGACCAAATTCTCAGGGGTAGTAGTTGTGTCACGTACAGGACTGGCACATAGTATTAGACCTCCCACACTGTTAGTATTTAGGTCATTTGTCTGAATTAAAAACAAAATGTCAGGCAAACCACTTAATAAAATGTGTGTGTTTTCATCTAAATGGTGTTCTTATGAATAAGGACCTTGAAATAAGCATAAATTGTACATTATTCTCAACATTTTAAAATTTGTTGCTACTGTTGGTAATTACCAGAGTGCATATTTAATGCACTGAGGAAATTTGATGCAATTATTCCGTTTATTTGTGATTCCCCTTCAATCCAAATGTCTGCATTAAACTATTGAAAAAGAAAACTACAGAGAATTTAGGTCATTTTCTGAACTCTGGTAGTAACCTTCTATTGGACCAACCAGGATGAAATTAGCATGGGTCTGACATTGTAAAGGATCAGCTTGCAAAGTTTAGGTAATTTAAAATGAAATTACCCTTCAATTACAACCTTAAGAGGATGGCCTGCCACAGCAGTGCCGCCTTTGGGATGTCAACAGGGACGGCTATAACTGAGCTCACAATTTAGCTAGTTTAACTTCAGACAAATTATTTTTCTTCAAGCCTCTTTTCAGCACTTAGGAGTTGATTACTCCTGGAAATGGACGGAATAGACACACGTTGGCAGCTCTTAGAAAGTGTGCCCAACATGACAGAAACCACCGAGGAAAGGGCCAAGACTGCCTCTGTCCATGATTGCCCAGCATTTTTTAAAGCTCAGAGAATTTGGGTACTGAAAAATAACTCTAATGCTGAAAGTGTCTGAAAATAAGGATAGTGCAAGAGGGGCAGAGCTCTGTCAGTCTACTTTGTATTTCTCCTTTGATCATAAAATAGTAAGAAAAGTACACATTTCAGAGAAATGGCTCAGTATCATTAGGTAGCTTGGTTGGGGGTAGAGGGTGGAAGAAGCACCCAGGGTTTAGGTGGGAAAGAACATGTGCCTGTGTGCTTTGTCCGGGATATGCATCCAGTGTCAGTCTCCTTTCAACCATTCACATACATGTGTCCATAATCTTCTTAACTATCTCTATAGCAGAGGACAGATCTAAAATGACACCCATTCCATGCCTTTCAAAATACATTTCTTCATATAATAAAAACAAGAGGTTTGTATTCTTAGGTTTAAAGCAAAAAGTTGCACCCCCTATAACACTTGTTTAACTAGGCCTCCATCACAACAGGTGCACAATTATTTTAAAATATTGTTTGTCAGCCTTCAAAATTAGCCAGGGCAAAATGTAAGTTGTCTGATTAAATAATCAGAGCTGATACTTAAAATACATTTGATTTCCACAGGAATTTTGAAATGCTAAGTCCCAGCCTCTTACCCTGATGCAGAGGGAATGGTGATTGTAGGAGGTAATGCTTGTATCATCACTGTTTGAACTATTTCATGTAATCCAGTTGTCATTAGATACAGATATTAGATAATTACTTTTGATCTAACATGTTAAACTGCCAGTGAAGTAGTGTTATGTATCATATTAAAGCAGTAAAAAAGTGACTACTCCACATTTGATTAAAATGCCTACCACTGTAGAAACTTAAAATCCAGTGTATCCTTGCTTAATTTGTGGGAGGTAAAATAATAATGTACATATATTTCAGTTCATAAAATTTGTAGATCATAGATACACCAAAGTTGCTCATTTTCTTGATGAATAGTCCAAATGGTTGCAAGCAAGCTAAAACCCAAACCATACCCCCTTCCAACTGAACTCAACAGGAAGCTTATCTGGGAGTGCCTTTGCCCTGGTTTAAAAGTGCTACAACCGTGCAGCTGTTAGAAACCAATTATGGGTAGGTAACTGTTTGTTTTCATATCTAAATCTGTTTGTCAATCGGGAAAGCAGTGAGTCAGGAGAAGGGATCTTGGTACAAACCACAGAGCAGCAGAGCGCTTGGAAGGGGTCCAAACCACAGGAGCCACCACAGGAGTGTGGGTGGAGCGGACCCACACACGTGCACATGGCTCCTGCCTTTTACCACAGTTTGCAAATCGAGTCACAATTTGAGATTATTAGGGAAGAATCTGTTTTTCTGTTGGGGCAGACTCATTTTAACACTTGGACCAAACGGTGTGGTAACTGTTAGAGAGTGATTATAAAAGAAATCTACAGATCTTCACAAATCAAAGTTGTAATGTTGGTTATAAGCATTCTTTTTTTTTTACCTGAAGATCTGAATTTATGTTTTAGTTTGGAGGTACAGCGGGATACATCTTTGAGCACCTGTGAGCATGTAGGGTTTTCCTACTTTGAATTTGGAACTTCCAGCTCATGGGCTGCAAAGAAGTCTTGTTTTCTCTGGACTCAGGAACACACTTTTTACTCCAGTCATTCAAGTCAGTGAAACTTCCTCTCCTGATCTAATGTGCAGCTCTTGTGCTCGGGGTGCAAGACAACCAGAGACAGTCAGAGGCACAACATGCTTTACACCAGTCTATGTAGCTAGACGTGTTTCCATCTCAATGTGGGGAAGCTCAGTGAGAGCTGAGGTTTAAATTGGTGACATCAAGAGAGCATAAATAGAAGTTTATTATGAATGCTAAGGAAATAAAATGGGCATAGCCATGCTGTGGTTTTGCTGAAACACAGGCCCTCAGATCCGTTGAGAGTCTTGGATGTCTTTGTAGCCAACCACTGAAAGAAGCCCTTTGATTTCCCCAGCCATCATTGATGCCAATAGGCATTAGCCTTGAAGCATGGTAGCTGTTCTCTAAACCTCACTGGGGACTGTGTGTTTCTCAGGCATGGATATCAGAGTTTAGGGTTGCCCTCCCAGGTGGATGTTGAAAAGCATTTCACTGAAACACTTGTCTGTTGTCCTAGGTCAGTCTCTGTGCACATTCAGTTTTGGTGTTAAGGAAGAAGTTTGTGGGGGGCGGGGGGTCACCACTACCTGATATGACATTCTCTACCTGGGCAATATTTTAAATATTTATCTACAAAGTTTTATCTGAGATGGCATCACAATTAATGCTGAAGAAACAAATGTAAAAGAAGTGATTAATAGGTTTAAAGGAAATACTGAGGAAAATTATGATTTTTTTGGTCTAAAATGGAGAATTTGCTTACAATAGCAGGAAGGGCTTCATTATGACATTTCCTACTTGCAGACAGTGTGATTTTACTACATTCATCCCTCAATACACTCTTCTCTCCCCTCCCACTCTTGCTGTGCTATACAAAGTGGGAGGGTGAACCAATGAGCTGCATTAGGGTTGCCCACAGGATCCTGAGTGATGGATTACTTCTAGGAGCTTGGACTCCTTACCAGTGTCTACACCATGGAAGAAACTGCTCTCTTCCTAGCAGACGACGCTGCGCTCATAACTGTGAAACTTACTTGTTTTGAGAACTATGGGATTCTTTCCACATTTTCCATATCTATAATTTTTCATCTCAAATTCTGCCAGTGTATATCTTCTCTTTTCTGTTAATTTAAGCATTGCAGGTTTTGGGGGTTCTCATCTTTTAGTGCATTCCAAGTTTTCTCAACTGCTATTAAGGATTACTTCACACAATTCTGGCTTTCTAGAATGATCTGATCTGCAGTTCAGCAGTGAGCCACTTCTGGCTGTTAGGTAGTTGACAGGACCCGTGGCTCTGCCTCAAGAGCAGTTATAGAACAGGAGCATTAGAAACCTAGGGTGCTGGCTAGCCTTCTGGGCTTTTACACTTCTTGCACAGTGACACAGGGAGTTCTAGGTTGATTGCAAAATCTTATGAACCATGAATACAATCTTAATAATCAGTTGTACTGTGGTTAATTATTAAGATAAAACTATGAAAAATAGTTAAAGAAGATTGTCATCTCTGTGTCACAATGACCCTTTATGGTTCTGCCCTTGTCTCACAGCAAAATCTGTTCATTATTTGATTTTTTCATGTCTTTCTATTTGTAATGTAACTTTCTGATATCCTTCAAAATATAGAATTCAGTTTTGTTCACCCTAACAGTGAAATAGCTGATACGTAGGAAATGATGAGGTCTTTGAACTTGAGGCTTTACAGGAAACAGTAGTTTTTGAAGATCATGTGATCAAATTATATTAAACAGGTTCAATTTAAAATGATTCTGCTTTTCAAGGGTGGGCAAACAGAAAGCAGAACCAGGTCTGAATTTAGAAGTATAACTTGGTCACCTAGCCTTCGGTCTGGTGAAAGACTTAGCAAGGATGTGAAACCTGTACCCCTGCATGGGGAAGCAGAGGCTGGGCCGCTAGCACTGCCGCAGAGGAGCAGGGCTAACAACTGCTTATTGTAGCTGAGTTGCCTTACAGGATCAAGCTGCCGTGTCCATAACCACAGGTTAGGAGAATGTGGAACATAAGGGCAGCAGGCACTCAGCAGCCCATTGGTTAGATAATCGGACAGTGGGCAGGATGGCAGGGTGGCACAGTGTTCAAGACCTACAGAGAGAAGCCAGTCCGTCACCACACACAGTATTTGAGAAGTGATCTTCCAACCCCAGGGGGAGAGTGCCACTTCTGACCATGTATCTAGTGTGATTAGAAATCCATTCTTATACCTAGATAAAGGGAATGATTTCTGTGCTGCCCGGCACTCCTAGCTGAAGCTACTACCACATACAGCTGCTTAATCAAAATTCACATTCTCAGTCTCAACATACTGCAAGCACTTACCATATCTGATTGCTGGTCACCATACTGACCACCTAAAGATGCAGAAGATTTCCATTACCGTGTAAATCTGAGCTGGACAGTGTAGTTCTATAATATAAAAGTAAGTAGAGACTGAGCATTTTGTGAAATTCTAATACTATCAAAACGTAGAAGCTGTATGTTTCTGCAGAAAGATATCTCTATGACAGTATTCTTTAAAGATGCCATGGAATGTCATGTCAAACTCAGTGAGGCTTCTGACAACAGAATTTTGATGGTTCTATTACATGAGTTAGCTTTGAAATTGATGTTCATATTTTTTTTTTTACTGTTTGCACATTGTTGCAATAAATACTGATTTTTTTCAGCAAAGAAAAATGTATTTAAATCCTGTTGCAATGGGTCACAACTTACATGCAGAGCTGTTATTATACTAAAATCTGTTCTCACTCGCATACTGTGTGCCTAGTGAAGCATATTGACTTTTGTGACTTACTTGAAATTTTCTCATCTCCAGTGATGACTGATGGAAAGTTGACCCTTTTATCTTCCCTTCTTCAAATTGCCAACAAGCAGTTTCCTGTTCAGAGTGCTATTTTTCTTTGTATCCAATGCACTTATTTTCACAAATGCACTTTATTATTTTTAATATATATATATTGTATATTTAAATATATGTTAGAGAGGCAAAAATGTACATGGGGCAGGGGAAGAGTAAGGAAAACACTAAAGAGGAAATAAAATATTAGCTTTTCCTTCAAAGTAAATATAACTCAGAGAAAAAGAACCATCTCTAGTCACAAGTATCTACCATTTTCCCAGAAGCACTATTGCTGGCTTTCTGAGCTGTCTGAGCATTGAATCAAGATGTGCCTGGTCCCTTCCCATTATCCACAGTCCACGTTGCCTTGTGTCAGTGCACCCTGGATGTGTGCCCTAGGAATCAAACTAACCCTGGTTACAAAGTCAAGGTCCAGGGAGAGAGGGGGGGTTAAAGAGAGCATGTCACTGTTCCATGAGAGTTACCACCATTACGTTTCCTGGCATCTAGAAGAAAAATCTCAAAATTCCTTCACTTAAAATGCTGGTTTTTGGCTTTGGCATGGAATTTCTTAAACAGAACTGGATACTCATGAGGTCATGGAACCAACAAACATGAGTGACATATCTCTCTAGATCCAAATTGGTTCAAAATTAAGTAGGCACTTTACAGCAAAGCCTGAGTATAAGGAAAATGAACACTAAAGCAGTAACAGCATGACACCACCACTACCACCCACCAGTGCTCGTGAAGGGCTGGCACTTCTACAGGAGGATAGCTCCTCAGAAAACAGCTTAGCTACACCACGCAAAGCCGAGGATGGACATACTCTAGGAGTTAGCAAACAAACTTTCATGGTAATAAATTTAAATTCTAAAGAAACTCATGATTATGTGCAATTGTTTATAGAAGTAATCAAACCACAGAAACAGTGGATGGCATAAGCTTAGAAACCTATTGAATGAAAATTACAAAAATATATTTAGTGTATGACACAATTTATATAAAATATGTCAAATAATGTTATATATTTTTTAACATATAAACTCAGGTGGCAATAGTGTCATTGAACTGATAAACAGTTAATATATACTGAGTCCATCACATGTTTTTGAAAGAAGCAGGCTAGGCTGTAGGAGCTCAGGAAACAACCAGAAGAAAATGATTTATTATGACCTACTCTTAGAGCCATAGGGTTTTCTGAAACTACCCATGGTGTTCTCTGCTTTAAACTCATCTAAAACTCCTTATAGTGTCCCTTTAAAACCTGTCTGTTGGCAGGGCGTGGTGGCACACGCCTTTAATCCCAGCACTCGGGAGGCAGAGGTAGGAGGATTGCTGTGAGTTCAAGGCCACCCTGAGACTCCATAGTGAATTCCAGGTCAGCCTGGGCTAGAGTGAGACCCTACCTTGAAAAACAAACAAACGAACAAACAAAAAAAGCCTGTCTGTTTCACTGTCCCTGACTTCCTGTCAGGATGAGTGAGGGGATCTGTCTTCTGTCAGCTGGAGGAGGTCCTTTCTGCTATAGCAAAAATTCTCTCACTAATGTGACAGTTTAGATTGCACCTTGGGCACATCCTATAAATATAAATCCCAATCAAATTTTCAGTCTTGTGGTGGTTTGAATGTAAATGTATGTCCCCCATAGCCTGAGATATTTTTGACTAAGCTTTTACTTGGTCTTTAGCTGGTGGACCCATGCTAGACCAAGTGTGTCATTAGGGGCTGATCTTGAATCCAAGTGTGCATCCAGGTGCGCAAAGAGCCAGCTTAGACTGTGGCTGCTCATGTTTGCTGGTGCTGCCAGTTACTTTTCTGCCTTTTCTGCTGAAGTGAGCTGGCTTCCTCCTCCATGGTGACGCTTCCCCCGGAATCTAAGCCTGAAATAAACCCTGTCCTCCCGTGAGCTGCTTCTGGTCGGGATGTTTGTTCCAGCAATGAGAAGGGAACTGCAACAAATCTCACTTCTTTTTTTTTCAAATCTCATATTTTCATCAATTCTAGTAACCTTACAAACACTTTTAAGGAGACTCTTAAGGGCTAAGTATTGGGAAAAGAAAGCCCTGGGCCTGTCTGTGAGCAGCGCAGCAGCATATAGACAATAGTTATGTAGTTCATGCACGAGTATGATAACAAGGAATTGAGGAAAGCACTGACAATTTTTAAAAAGGATTATCTGTTAAAGGAAGAGAATAATTTGCATTTATAGGTGAACATTACATTTTCTCTGACATTTCAAACTTTGACACCTCGGGCTCATATTTATATTTCTGAGCTTCAAGTTTATATACCCACTTTTCTGCTGCATATTTATAGTAGGAAACTTTAAATCCAACATGCATACAAAGGAGCTCCTGATGGTGTTTCCCAGGTAAACCACACGTAGTTTCCCACCTTAGTCAAGACAACCCTGTCTGAGGTGCTCAATCGTGCTGCCTCACCATGAGACATGGCCATTCATCAGTGGCTCTCTCTGGCTTGGTCCATTCTGTGAAAGTCCAACTATTATGGACTCCACTGGGGATTGTATTAGTTCCAGGTTGACGAATGGAGGTAACAAGAGGTAGAGTGAGGCGGTTGTAGGCACCCTCTGTCAGCTCTTCTGTTAGGTTCCGGGAGGTTGGCTGTGACCTTTACGTGACCTTTGGGTTCCAGAAACTACTCTATCCCTTCTACTTCAGGCTTAGGTACAACGACAGCTTCATCCTACAAATAGCTCCATGTTCTCCCTGAATCCTGCATGTATCATTGTCATGACCCCTCAACTCATCCCGTCACCTCAGAGCTCTGTGTCATGTCCTTTGCTTCCTCAAGCGCCAGTCCCTCCTGTCTGGAACATCTTTACCCTTTGCTTCCTCCCTTGTTTGCAGACAGTCTGCTTCACACAGAGAAGCTAAAATGACCCTTTAAAACTGTAAGTCAAATGGCTTAGCAGTTAAGGCACTTGCCTCCAAAGCCTAAGGACTCAGGTTTGATTCCTAAGTATCCACGTAAAACCAGATGCACTAGGTGGCATGTGCATCTGGAGTTTGTTTGCAGTAACTAGAGGCCCCGGTGCACCCATTCTTCCTCTCTCTTTCTATCTGCCTCTTTCTTTCTCTCTTAAATAAACAAATAACATATGTCACATGACTGCCTTGCTCAAAGCCATCTCAACAGCTAAGTAAAGGCCAGTGTCCTCGGAGGCCCTGAAGGCTCCACCAAGACCACTGTGACCCCCAATACCTCTCTGACTTAATCTCCAGTTCCTACCCCCTTGCTTTTTGTTCTTTCATGTGTACCTACTGAGGACCCTCTGGAAGCATCACCTCAGACCTCTACAGTCTTCCTCAAGTGCTCTGCTTCTGAACGTCCTATGACACCTTTTCAGCTCCTTCAAGTTGTTGCTCCAATGTTGTTTCCTTAGGAACCCTTTGACTGTCTTATTGGAAATGGAAAGCTTTTGCCTTCTCTGTTTTGTGCAATACCTCTTAATAGCCCCTTAATTAGGTATTTAAAGATGTGATATCTGCCTCCCCCTCCCATGTGATAATTTACATGCAGACAAGGTGAGAGCAGGTCCACTGGCTAACCCAAGATCAACAGTAACTGGTGACTGTGTGACTGAGTGGCTGGTCTGAGCTGGTAGATGCACAGGAGCCTGTGGGTATGAGAAGCAGCCACCTGAAAATTTTTTCTGTGCTGACACCTTTTTATTTCCCCAGCTTGCAAGGCTCCTGGACACATGCCACATACTGCAAGGTCTGTCTGCTCACTTACACCTATAGACAGCTATAAAATTTGAAACTCAGAAGTTAGGAGTGATAATTCCAGCACCTGGGAGATGGAGGAAGAAGAATCAGGAGTTCATGGTCATCCTCAGCTACATAGGGAGCTCTAGGCTAGCCTGGGCTACATGACTACATGGTTTTCTCAAAAACCAAAGTGAAGTAATTCCCACTGCAAAAAGGTAAACAAACTCCCTCCCCACCTCAATCCCTCAGTTGATTGTGCCAGTTTTCATTCCTCTTAGTTCTAAATACCTAGGGGTAGAATGTTACTAAGTTGCCTAGGAAGTCTGTGTTTTACCCTTTGAGGAACCGGTAGACTTTTCCAGCAGCTGCATTTTTGTATTCTGACCAACAGTATCACACATGCATTACAGTTTCTCCAGTACTCACTCTTTCTGAGGGACACTGGAAACAGAGTTCATAGTACTTCAGAACACTTCCTCTGGATAGATGTCATAAGATTCATATATTTTATTTTCTAAATTATTTGTGCATGTGTGTTTAGTATGTACGTATGTATTATGTGTCTGTGGGGGGGGGGGGATGGAGATGGGAGCACAAACCCAGGGTGTTTCTCCTCTTCTTCCACCCTCTTGAGTCAGGCTCTCTCTTGTTGCTGGGCTTCTGGATTTTCCTGGCTCTGCCTCCCATTGCCTCAGGCAGGTTGGGAATACAGGTAGGTATGTGTGTCACTATATCTGGCTTGATGTGGTGCTGAGAAGATCAAACTCCAGTTATCAGGCTTATAAGCAAGTGCCATTAACTACTGAGACATCGCTCCAGCCCTATGGACCTCATTTTATATGTGGAAAAACCAAAGTCCAGGAAAAGCATAAATTGTCCTAAACCTCAAACTATATTGTGTGGGCACCAGTTTTAAAAATTAATTTGAATTTAAAACAATACTTTTCGTTCATTCTAAAATTATATTTATTGTTTCTCAAAATATTTTTGAGAATCATTCACATTCAACCCATAAGTATCTACCATGACTTAGAGACTGGGGAAGTAGTAACTCACAAAATTTTGGGTCTCTTTTAATATGAATCATTAAGTTAACGAGGACCCCAAAGAGATTTCTTGTGGCTCTGTTGATATATATCATATTAGAAATTAAAATATTTTAATAAACATAAAACTGTTTCTCCTCTCCGCCCCCATAACTGACTGCTGCCTCATAATGCATGACCAACAGTACCCATGCAGTTGACCTACATCTCCAATGAGGACTGCCTCTTCAGAAAAGGGGCAGGGAAAGAATGGTACCAATATGTGATGTTTACATACAAAATATGTCCATATCTAATAAAAAAATATAAAGAAGGAAAAAAAAAACAAAGTTGAGCTTTATGGGGGGAGGGTGAACTCGATACCCTTGGATCCAAGAAACTTAAGAAATTTGTTGGTACATAGCTTAGAAAAAGAAAAATAGGGTGAGCAGAGCAAAAGATCATCTACATATTGTAAAAGTGTTCTGGGTGACAGATCCAGGGCCAAAAGATCAGTGGAGAGAGCTTGACCAAATAAGTGAGCATTGTTTCTAAAACCCTGGGTAAGGACAGTCCAAGTGAGTTGAGAGACAGTGTGAGTATTGGAGTCCTCTCAGGTGAAAGCAAAGAGATTGTAGGAGTCAGGGTAGAGGGGGATGGAAAAGAAGGCATCTTTGAGATCAATTTTTGAAAAATGAGTAGTGGAGGCCATAACTGTGGGCTAACTCCACAATGCATGACCCGTATACCTCAACAAGGAGGGGCCAAGGGGAGGGGGTAGGTCACGGATGAACCTAATAATGGTACCAAACTGATTGTATTTGCTGAATACAGAACTGACTAATAAAGAAAAAAGAAAAAAGAAAAGAAAAAAAAACTGTTTCTTAAAATGCCACACTTCAGAGCAATATCTTAAGCAATGGCATCGCTTTACATTTCTCATATTTCTTTACTGTCAGACTCAGTAGAAATGGGTTGAATTCCCTTGCAAGTTTCTAAGTCTATTACACTGTGGTTAATTTAGTTGAAGTGTATGAAGCACTATAAGTGTGTGTTTAGAAGATGTAATATTAACAGATTTTATCAGATAATTGTAGGTATTCTAACACAAAATTTTACAAGTGGTGTGAATGGTGATTGCAGTGTGCAGTCTGGAGCATGACAATGAGCACCATTGCATCAGGAAACCCACCAGCCAGTGTGCATTTGGAATGGATCTTGCACCAGAGTGTGCTTTTGCAATATCTTGTTTTGGTAATTTGGAACATGTTGGGTTTCTACATTAGAGTTTATAAATGTTTATATATTTCATGATATAATATAAAAGTTACATCTATTGATATCACATTGTTAATTTGAAAACTTAGAATTCATTAAATACAAATGATTTTAATTATTTTTCTTGAGTGAAAAAGGCTCACTTCGTTTCATTTTTGAAAATATCTGTTAAAGACCCAAGCCTGAATTCTTTATCTAGATGTCATTATTTCCAGTCAAAATGGTCTTCTATGGAAAAAGCTCTTCATGCAGATTACAAAGACGGGCACAAGGGTTTTTCCTTCAGACAGCCATTGTTGTTTGGCTGGTTGCAGAGATTGTTTTAAACTCCTTACTGGGTTATTTGGTTATGCACATCATTTTTAAATGTGTGCTGTAAGTTGGGATTTAATAAATTAATTTATTTAAGTACTTCATCAAGAGCTTTTAAGTGAATGCGACATTGTAATAAAATCCAATGAATAAACAAATAAAAGTTAAAAACAACCCTAATTTAGATTATATTTATTTCATTAATGGAAAAAAAGATGTTGTATGTCTCTTGTCTTCTAAAATCTAAAGGGCTTTCTCTAGAGTATTCCTGATAGCATAGCTATTAATATTGAGTTGTTTGTCTAGTCTTTGATTGAAAAGGAAGTGCTTTACTTCTAGTTTTCCATCTTGAAAGTAGGGCTGTATTTGAAAATATGGATGAAAGATGTTTCAGGTCATGTGAGTACTATGGGAAAGATCAAGAAGGGAGTGAGCGAGCGAGCGAGTGAGAAAGAGGGAGAGAGGGGGAGAAGTTGAGAGAGAGAGAGAGAGAGAGAGAGAGATTTTGGCTTTTCTGGAAAATATGGTGCTTTCAGTGAAGAGTGTGTGTATTTTCCACTGTAGTTGGATGGGTGATTGAGGCTGGCTGCATGAAAGAGAAGCTTGGGAGTACCACGGAGTCATGCTAGAAAGTATAGACTTTATTAGTGGGAAGCTGTGAGACATTTTAACTGATAAGATCCACCATGCCTCAATTCCCAACTTTTAAGAACTTGGAGTAAAGTAACATTTTTTTTCTTAGTTATGTACATAGGGTAAACAATCATGTTGGTACCATTCTTAGCCTCCTCTGCTTGAATAAATAAATAAAGATATAAAATATTTTTAAACAGTTGACTGAAATAAGTCAAGGGCTGTAAATTGTATTTCCTTATATATGATTAGGTAACTTTACCTTCTGTATTCTGCTTTTATTCTAGTAGTTTTTTCTCTTATAAGTATAAAATACATAATTATATATGTGAGTTAGTGAAAACTATACTGTGAGTTGGTTATTTAATAGCCAATCTGATATAACTTTTAAGGTCACATGTAAAATAAATCAATTTTGAAAATCAGATTACTCTAAAACAAAATCAAGCAAGAAAACTTAAAAGTCAATGCTAGGATATGTATCAATATAGTAACTTACAAGTAGATATAATAGGAATATGTATTCATTGGTAGTTCTCAGTGACTTAGGTGGTTTTTTTCCCCTATGCTACCAAGACATTAATGATCCTTGTAGATATAGTCCAAATGAATGGTGTCCATAAAATATTAACATTACAAGGAACCCATAGGCAAATATTTTAGAGTTGAACTCACACTGTAAATGTCTCTATAGATAATCTTCTCATTTTGTAGGCAAGTGGGCACCCAGCAACTGACTTCATACATGCAGCTCTAGAAGATATAATGTATCCCATATTCCTTGGGAGCTCTTCTTAAAAACCTTAGCAATTATACAAGGAGTGTGAGACTATCTTTGACTTCCTCTGCCATTTACTATATGCTACCCAGTCCTCACTAAGTACGTACCCAGGAGACTTATCTGCACTGGGCTGTTACTCAGTCCCCCTTTTTTTTTTTCAAGGTAGGGTCTCACTCTAGCCCAGGCCAACCTGGAATTCACTCTGTAGTCCCAGGCTGGCCTCCAACTCATGGCGATCCTCCTACATGAGAGAGAGAGAGAGAGAGAGAGAGAGAGAGAGAGAATGTATGTGCCAGGGCCTCTTGCCACTGCAAACGAACCCCAAACACATGTGACACTTTGTGCATCTGGATTTATATGGATACTGTAGAATCAAACCTAGGCTTTGCAAACAAGTGCCTTAACTGCTGAGCCCTCTCCCAGCCTGCTCAGTCTTTGTAACTGCGTTTTGTTGTTTCACAGTCCAAACATGCCCTGATACAGTCTCATGCTGTCACTCAGTGCTTCATTTCCCAGGCTTCTGATAGAGTGTCTGTCTGCAAAAAAGGAAATGCGAACTCCAGGGTTCAACACTTGGGCCAATGAAATGCAAGGTTCTTGTGACCCACAATATTCCAGTTGTTAAGTTTGATCAATTCTGGGCACTGACATCTTTCAAAGTCCATATATAGTGGTTTTCCCTATAAACAAATCCTGATTTGCATTTTGTTTTGAAAAGTGTCACTTAAACAATGATTAACCCTCTAAACCACATGTGAAAATTCACATACTGGTTCTAGAGGAAAATTGTTGATATGACTGGACAAGTTTTATTTTTTAAAATATTCTTTTGCTTCTGAGAGCTTTACCATTTAATGATATTTTCTTGATAGATTGCAAGATATACTTGGGAGGTTCAAAATTCCAAAAATAAGGAATCTATATTACTTTATAAGTAGGTTGAGGAAAATGTTTAGCAAAATATGATATTTACTAAGAAATTTAAAATGAATTATTTCACTTGATCAAAAACAAAACAATAATTACAAACAGGTGCCATGTTACAGTGGAACCAACTCTTCCTTGACACTCAGGGCTTCTGGCCCTGGGCTGGATGGCAGCTCGGTGTATGCTGGCCTAGCACACACAAGATCCCAGCTTCAGTGCCAAGCCAGCTCCCCATAACACCCCTCCTCACAGACTTCTAATGCTATCCTAGCTCTGCCTATGTGGCATCAGATCTGCCATTCTCCCTTTCTTGGTCTTCGTTTCCTTCCTTATTAAACTGGAATTGAATGAACCCATTGATTCTTTCCAGCATTAATTTTTCTTTGTTTATGACTGGAAAAGTATATTTTTCAAGAAGACATTTCAATTACTTTTGAATAGATTAGACAGATATAAAAAAATCAGTTCCAAGTATGATGGAAAATAGTGAGTGAATAAACTGTGTAGATTGTGGAAAATATTTTTTCCTTTCATAATTTTCCTTTCCCTTATAAAAATCTCAGATATGTGATGGCCTTTGTAAAAAAAAGGTCATATTAGGGAATCCATTTGCAGCTGCAGTCACACTCAGACCACACTTGTCCATACACAGCCACACCTGATCTCTTTTCTTCAGGTCTCCACATCTCCCATTGTGTGGGGCCAGCCTGGAACTTCAAATAGGAAAAATCAAGCTCATAGTTGCTCAGTAACAACTGAGTTGAGCTCTGAAAATTTCCAGATACAGAAAACCCACTCTCAGATATCATGTCTCTTGCTTTCTTCTCTGAGTGGCTTACTTGCCTAAAAAAGGATGTTAGAGAACCAGTTTTTTCTTCAAATGTAAATAGTTACTGAATGTGCCCCAGAAGTAAAGAAAAAAAAAAAAACTCCTAAATGTACCAATCCTATATTTAGTTCTATTGGGTTGTAGTGATTCAATCACTTGCCTTTTTATTTTTACAGTCCTTAAAAATTTTAATTGATGCATGTTTTACTGTTTAAAATTTCCTTTAAAATTTGATCCTTCTGCCTCATATATACTTTTCATTATTAGAAAGTAACTTAGCTGCAACCTGATGGAGGGCTTCCTATAAAGCAACGCCTGCAGACACCAGGCCTGGCTCAGCTCTTTCTTCTTCTCATTGTGCTTGTATCTTCTTTCCATTTTGCATTAGCTTGTTTGCACTTGGTTTAGATTCATCAATTGTAAGCTACAGGTCAGCTTTAGAAACCAAGTATACTTTATAACTATTTATAATTTGATGTTTGAAATATATATGCATTCGGATTAACTTAGTTGAGAGCTTTTCTATCTTTGGAAAAAATAGGTGACCAATACTGCTATTAATATTTCCTAGAGACTTAAGTATAAAATCTTTGGAATAATTATAAGCACATAAATGTTTAATGTTATCTTATAGAATAAAGAGAAAACTTTTTTCATGGAATTTATTCAAAAGTCTTCAGTTCTATGAGTTTTGTTGAGTTATTAGTCTGATTTAGACTTACAGACATTTGGCCAAATTTCTTATAGACGGAAAAGTTTTGGTTTGCCTTTTTTATGCTAGACAGGATATATAATTGATCTCTATAACCAATTTATTTCTTCTTTATTTCTTCTTCTTTCTTTCTACAGGTTTAGAATTTTCCAAAGCAAATGTAATTTTTTTACTTATTTGTGTGTTTATATTTTCATCATATGAAAGATGAATATGTACTTAATATAGAATTTATAATTCATGCTAATGCTATAAATTAGGTAATCCAATATTCATTCTACATGGGAATTTTTGTGTTACCTAATTACTAAATGAAACTGAATATTTGTTTCTTCTAAAATTGGAAAATTGTATGATTTTTAATATTCCCTGAAGTAGGAATTTTGATGAAAAATTTCTATGACTGTTCAATTAAAAATTTGTGTTAAAAAACATGACAGACCAGAAATGTTTGTTTAGGATTCATGAAACCAAGATACAGGAGGTGGTATATTGTTAGGTTGGTCTTAGGTAGTGTTGAATCTACCTACCTAACCAGCAATCTTTATTTCTACATATTTGAAACCTTTTAAATAGAGATTAATGGATATTCTATGAATGTATCAGCATAATGGGATAATGTGTTGTTTTATAAAGCACTTTAATTTTTTAAACTTTAAGATTTGTAAGTATAAAGGAAATAAACTGCAAGTATGCATTTAACTTAAATTTCTCTTTGACAAGTAGAATTGGATTCTTAAATGGCATTGCTGAAAGCTTTTAAAAGCTTACTCAATGTGCCAATTTTCCCATTCTGTATTTTGTACACCTCTACTAGCCAAGTATATTTTATCCAGCTGATTTTCCTTCTATGGTTTCTTTCAGAAAATAACAGATGCATTAATTTAAGAATATGATATGAAGCAATGTCCAGGTCTAATAGAGCTGAGTCATGGTCATGCTCCAACTTCTAAACCCAACCAAAAGTTTAATTTTCTCTCATTAAAAAGTTTCAATTTTAAAAAGCCTCCTTAAGAGTTTTTGGCAACATTTAGGAATAGTGAATCAGTTTTCCAACCAACTGCAGCACCTTTAGAGTCATTTCCCTGGGCAAGTAAGAGTTAGAACCTTATCTATAATTCTAGGATAATTGACACCTCCGCCAGTTTGATTGAGAGAAGGTGATGTTAGAAAGGTCTTTATTCAATAGTACAGATTGCCTTGAAATGTGTCCCATGCAAATGTTCAGTGTATATCACTCATAGAGTCCTTGTAGTTGGTTCTGCCTTCTAAATTAGCTTGTATCCACAGACTTGTTTATTTGAAACATTTTTTTTTCAAACAACTTGAAAGGGGGTTTGTGGATGTAACATTTTCTGAATAGAGTATTTATAAATTTGGTGATGTCTATTCGGAACCTTTAGCCATTAGCTTTTTCCTACTTCACAAGATAGTAAATGATATTAAATTATAATTAATTATAATTATCATAATATAGTCTACTTGTTAATATAATTATATTTACCTACGTAATATTTAACTTTAAAAGTTTTGAAGACTATGTATAATGTCATTGTCTTAAACTATCTGTTTTTTTTTTCTTTTTTACAAAAACATTTTTAAAACATTTGTGGTTTTCTAGAAAGAAGCTTGGAGATCAGAGCAGCTGGCTTAAAATTGTGTCTCTAATGATTACAAACCATGTGATCTTGGACATATTTTTAACCTTCCTCACTCTCACTTTCCCGGGTTTGCTGAGACAGAGATAAATATATAAACTACTAACCCAGTACACAGTGTGTGTTCGGATCACCATATCACCATAGGGGTTCAAGATGTTTACCGAGTCTAAATGTACACTTATTTAGAATGTTACATTCTTTTAACCATCTCTGTCCTGTCATTGAATTTGATTTTCTACCACATGCACAACAATGGAAACGGACTACAGGTCCAGTCACCAAAGTGGGAGCAACTGAGATGTGGGTTCAGAGCTCCTGGACTCATAGCGATTCCATGTGGCTTGTGAACTGCTGTGGCATCTACCTCTGACTATTTTGAGACCTTCTGACTTAGAGTGGGTTATTAGGTTATTTTAACTTCACAAACTAAACAACTAAGTGCTGGGCATTGTCACACCTGTGCTTTGTCTCAAAGGGGCATGCTACTTGGAGGGGCCTCCGTGGAGTGACACTCAGGCAAGATGCACACGTGGCAGCCTGTCCCTCGCCCTTCTTCTCCACCACTGCACTGTCATAGAGTCTCAGCTCATCCACATGAGGGGTTTCAACTGAGGCAGGCAGTTCATAAAGTCCATCAGGGAGGCTGGGCTTGAGGTCTGTGTGTTCTTAGAGAGCCATTGTGAGAAGCAAAAGGCTTCATACTTAAATTCAACTTTGCTAATCTTACGTTTGAGATATTTATCTCTTAAAAATGTGTTGTCCACCACTGCTATGATATTTTTCTACTACCACAGTGGCTATGGTATTCTATGTTTCTTGAGGCTCAGATGTTTTCCCCTTCTTCTTTTGGATTATAACTCCAGGCTTCATATTCAACTTAAAAGATTAGCTAAAAGCCTTTGTTTTATGGATATGACTCTTTTAAGTTAAGAATATGTTAAAGTTAGAAAATGCCATAACCTTATTTTCAAAGCCATTTTATAACCCATGATCATTGTACAAAATGATCTTAACTCCTTTCAGACCTAGATTCAAGCTTTGGCATGTGTTTATGAGAGAATGTTTTAGTATGAGAGTCGGACATCCTATTTGTGACTACACCAATGATTTTTCATGGGTTGAACAGACATGCATTGCCTTTTAATCTAATTTTATAAGAAATGAGTTCAGAATTTTCTTCCACTTTAGCATGCTCAGTGTCATCTCTGATGATGATCACTTCTGGGTTCAGGCTTTACTGATCTTCCTTCCTCTCTTTGACATTCAGCAGTATTTGTGCTCTTAATATAGTGGGCTCCACATGGGAATACTAGAGCATCTTCAAAGGAGAACTCCTTGAACATAATGCAGTTCCAAGTACTGTGATAAGATAAAATTGCCAAGGCCTGGTTTATCCAAAAGTCACTACCCATCAAAATCGAGAATGAAAAGAACATTCTATTTATTGACCATATTTAATTATGGAAAAAAAAAACAAAGAAATAGCAATTTTATAATCATGAAATTTTAATTTCACTTCTGCCTCTAGCCTGAGTCTGTGATGGGTGAAATGCATATTAACTGGTCAGATACTAGCAAGTACATAGGATTCAATAAAAACACAAATAAATTTTCTCCTTTGCATGTATCCCAATAATACTATCCCATTACTATATATTACTTTATGTTACAGTTAAGCAAAACATGATAAAATAAGAATAAAATAAAAGTCCTCTCAAGGACTTCTGGAAGAGTAAATGAGGAAATATATATAAAGTTCATTCTAGCACAAAGCAATTACTGTGTAAGTAAAACTATTATTATTGTTTGCTGAGGCATATTGAGCTAGGCCAGGAATTCCCTTGACATACATTAAAAAAATTATAAATATATTCTGGAAATGGGTGCAGTATATGGTGTATTTGTTCTAAAACTGTTTCAACCTTATTGGTATCTGAAAGGTTTCTCACTTTCTAGATGTCTTCCACTAACTTCTTCTTGGCCAGCACTGGTCTCAGTGTACAGACACCCTGCATCTGTGTGGCAGCACACATAACTCATGCAGATATTTGAGTGGGTATCTCAGACTTTGGTGAGTGTTGTAAATACTGAATTTGTAATGATGAACACTGAGAGAATAAACTGGACTGCAGTGCCTTTGGGCTTATAACCAGGGGGCCATATGCTGTTTCGGGAGAGGAGGGCAGAGTTTAAGGAATAAGGAAGAGAACCGGGGAGATTGCCTGCTAGACCCACTGCTAATTTCTCAAGCAACTTTAGACATGTCGTTCAATGTCAAGATCTGTTTTCACATCCACAATATGTCCAAGTTCAGTTTACTAACCTCTGGCTGTCTGATTTCCTAGTCATGTTAACTTTTTATTTTGTGAATAAACCTTACTGATAAGCTGTACATTTCCTTTTTAAAATAAGAGTTAGTTGTATTTCTAACACTTTCCATGCCATTTGGGTTCTTATAGCATGGCTTCTAACATTTAGAAATACCTCGAGTCTGAGCTGCGACCAGGTAACTTCTCCCTTAGACTCTGGACTTTCTTGGATTAGCAATGAGAAGACTTGGATTCAAGTCCAGTCATATGATTTGTGACTCTGGCCAGTGATTTTATTTCTCTATATCTTAGTTTTTTCATCTGTGGAATAAAACCAACATTGCAACTTTTAGGGTACAAAAATCTCCTAAAAGGCCTGTTCTCCTTACTCCTTCCTTTCGCATATCCTGCTTCTAAAGCAGCTTCTGAACCCAACCAGGCAAAACCTAAGGATGTGGAAACTAAATAGTTCATTGTTTTTTTCCCATAAAGGATCAGACTCCCATGTTTCTGAAAGGCCAAATTATTATCTTTTTTTTTTTTAATGTGTACGTTGTAGGGAGAGCCATACTGCTTGTCAGCCACACAGAACAGTAATACCAAGGCAGTCTATCTGGTGCCGAAGAAGAGATGTGGGGATACCTTCATTTCCGGGCCCCAAAAGGATTGGCCAATAGAGCACAATGGGCTGAGTGGCCAGCTGTGAGGTTGGGAGTCTGATGGCACAGATCCATGGGTTGCTGTTGTTCTGGTAGAATACGCAGCATGAACACAGCTCAGTTGATCCAGGAAGTCACTTCCTTTTGCAGCCAGGAAGAGAGGAAGCTAAAGATGAGGTGTCTGGTCCAGACAGGAGAGCGATCTTTGGAGCACCTGGGTCACTTTGATTCATTGGGTTGATTTAAGAGGCATTTTCAATGAGACTTGTTGACTTGTACAAAAGGAAATTCTCATAGCAGGAAAACAGAGGTCTTTATCTCACTCCATGAGACAAACTTCCTGTGTTGTAGTCCCTAAGTGATCCCTAAGAGCACGACTGTTGCATTTATTAAACTTTCTATTTACCGAGGAGCGAATGGTAGCATATGGGGGCGATGACAATGGCTGACTGATGAGAAGACAGAGCCACTGCAGTCCTCTGCTGCTTGACAAAAGTCATTCAGAACTTAGTCATATTGGTTCAGCTGTTGTAACCAAAGACTGATAAGATAAAAGAGAGCTTTGTCGTGTTTCTTTTCATCCCTTCTTCTTCTGAAATCCTTTATCTTTATGATGCACTGGGGCCCTTTAGAGTAGAAAGCTTTTAAAACTGTTGCTGGATTCAGAACTCAAATTAACCACTGGTACCCTGGGACAGGGGTCCTTTCCTTACACAGTCACCTCGAAGAACCTTTTCTCAGGAGACCTTCTGGGAGCTTGTTGGCTTCTTTAGCTAACCCTGTTTATTTTTGTTGACTTTTTACTGCCTTATTTTGTGACATTTAAAAGAAGGCTGTATCACAAAAGGTTGGTGCTAAACGATGGACTGAGTATATGAAGTGGAGCTGGGACAGTTCACTGATGTGTGCAAGGCTGCACTGTGAGAGGCGGCCATTTAACTAGGTTGTCCGAGGGCAGGAAAGATCAAATACAGCTTTCCTTTATGACTGGCATTGTATTTTCACCTTTCTTCTCAGACAATGTCCATTTATATATAAAAAAAAATTAGAACTGACCAGGGAATTGATTCTTCAGAGCTTTTTATTTCAACTTAAAGTCTTTCTGGGCTATTGGCTGAGATCCTTGACTGATGTCACCTTGATACTCTTAAGTGCTTTAATCTTTCTGGGATTGATGTGGAGAAATATACATTCATTGAAACTCAACTCCTGAGCCACTGTTAGCCCTTCCTAGCACCCCAGACAAGCATGTTTTGAGTTGAAGGATTCTTGTGATTTCATTTATTTGTTCTATTAAGTTGACTTAAGTGATCTGCACAGGGACCTGTAGAGGAAAATGTTTAGGTATATGTTTTGTTTTAAATCCCCTTGGACCTATTTCCAGACACTGCCGTTTGTTGTGAGTTTTGTTTGGCTTGGTAAATCTACTTTAACAACATTGTCCTCCATTTCATTAGAAAGAAACCACAGACAGAAATTCTCAACATCAAATTTAGCTCTCCCTGTGTTCCCTGCTTTCTACTTACACCCCTCCACCTTTCTTTCTAAGTACCTGGATTTCTCTCTCCACAGCTGCACTGGTTTCTGGATTTTCTCATTATCAAGTTCAGCTTGCCTGATAGAGCAGTGGTCTACTTCCAGAGCACAAGAGTGATAACTATTAGCATTTTTTATACTGTAGGAGTTACAGGTATGGGATATTTTAACATAGGCCAATCCCCATTTGTACACTGTTCTACAAGGTTCCTGTCTAGAGCCAGGGTCTTCAGTAACTTCCTGATGCCCAGCCTGATTTCTAGCACCACTGATTTTAACTGGATGTATTTCATATGGGCGGAATTACCTGGCAGATTATGGTGCTAACTCCTATGAGCTGATATAAAACAAAAAAGGCCTTAAAATAAATTTTAAACATGATTTTTAATTTAAATTTTTATCTTTTTTTTACATCAATAATGGAATAATCCTATTTTATTGAAATTTTTTGTTTTCTCTTTGGCATTGGGCCTGAAGACAGATAGTTATAACTTGTAAAACTTAAAAAAAAATTCTGTTTTAGCTAAGTTTTTCCTAAGATCTTCAGATTATGACCCAGAGGGGTTACAGGGCCGATTTAGTTGTTGCTGTGATAAAAGATCATATTTGAAAACTTTTGATGAGGGAAATTGCCATCATGTTTACGTCTCGAGAGTGTTTCCTTATTTACGCACTGTTGACTTCCTATTGAGACTCAAAATTTTAACTACAACTGGTAAAGAACTCAATGGATCAAATTCAGTAAATCTGAAGCCACTGGAATAAAGGCCCCTCAGAAAAAAAATGTGTCAATTTTAAAGGTCTTTCCTAACTGAAGACCATTTTGTGATAGAGCCAAAGGTTAATAAAATCAGTAGTGAATGTAGCAATTTTACAGATAAGCTATTCACAACAAGTGTAGTTACTTGAATAAAAAGCTAATTCAGTTCTAAAATGCCACATGCAGTAGCAGTGAATAGCTGCTTTTAGGTGCTTTCTGGAGGAGGATAAAATACAGAATCACGGTGCTCTTCTCTTCCAGCGTCCCTGGCTGCCTGTAAATTGCTGTGAATGGGGCTGTGGGCTGACAGGCTCTATTAAGACAAACTGCCTTTCTCATCGGAGAGATAAAATAAATCAGGTGTTTAGTCAAATTAAAATACTTCAGCTGGAGCAGGCCCTGGGGAGCACTGATCCACCTGACTAATCCGAGAGAAACTCAAGACAGATGTGGTTTGGGGATAAAGACAGCCCCATGGAACAAAAAACAAAAAACAAGGGAAAAAGCCCTGCTGCTGTGTCTTTGGAGTTGGAGAGCAGACGGAGTATGGTGGAGGTGTCAGGCACAGGCGTACCCTGTGTGACACTGGACTCAAGCAGGCATGCTGATGCCAGGCAGCACTGTGTGCAGAAGCATTTTTTGCCGGTGGTTCCCCTTTTGTGGTTTATTAAACTACTCTTGGCTTTGTGTGGGAGGAGAGGAGGCTGTTTTCTGGCAGCTCTTTTGAGAGAATTATTTTAAGATAGCCTAAAAGACAAGAAACAGATGAGGCTAGGCAGCTCCTGATGACCTCTGGTGGCCCCACTCATGCTCAGACTCTCATCTCTTTTCTTTTTTTTTCTAAGTTGATTTTGTCAAACTCAAAACTTGATTTAGGATATGATTTTTTGCACAGTTAATTGAAGATATAGTCTCCAGTCTTTTGCCTTCCTTAGCATGCCCTGACTATACTTAGGTCTCCCCATCCATCCCCTTGCCATTTTTTTCTTCAGCAACCATGGCAAGTCTAGTTACTTTGTAACAACAAAGTTTCAGGTTTAATTAATTTTTTGAGTTTGGTCTATGTGATTCTCACTTGCTATTATTTTTATTACAGCAGTGTAAACACTTCCTGTTAATTAAAATAGAAAACATCTACTAGCATAGGTGCAAATGCTTGTCTTTAAACCATTATACCTGAGTACATACAATGGGTACAGAACAAAAGAATTATAGCACATACACTCATACACATGTACACACACATGCACACATAGACACATACACACACACATACATATATACACATATACACACATTCACACATACGCAACAAACACACATATACACATACACACATACTCATGTACACACATACACACCCCTACACACAAGTGTGCTCACATACTCAAGCGGTTAGAGAACACAAGCTTTTGTATTGTGTAAATTGATTTGTCCTTAATTTCTCAGAGAGAAGTTCAGGTTTGTTTCATGCCTGTACTTTACTCCAGTCTCATTTGTTGTGACACACTGATATTTATTCAAATTTGTATAGATGTGTAGCACTCAAGTTAAAGGAAAACACAATCATAGGCTTGCCTAAATCTTCAACAAATACTGCTTTCTGTCCTGTTTTTCCCTTAAACATGTATCTAAATCCAGTGAAGGATTTATTTGGATGCCACTGTTTGCAAGTAAACAGTTTGAATGTCATAATAATTTGTAGAATGACTCAGTTAAATGGTGTTATTCTGTACATTTAAGTCTAAATATATATTAGTGATGGAGTTGCCAATGCATTTATACATCTGTTGGCTCCACCTTGTATGGGGGAGGCAATATTATACGACTTTTCTTTTACCAAGCAGAAGAGGAAGGAAATAAATGGGCGAGTTTTGAGAGACACTGTTTAACACTGGATAAGGGAAAATTTCCCATCTTTATTGAACAATCTAAATATTAAATTCAACTCTTAGGGATTTTTCCCTTACTCAAAGTATCATGTGTGCTCTCTTCAGTGACCAAGCATGAAGGTACAGATGCTACTCAGTATCCTCCAAGCCTTCTCCTACCACATGTGGTTAGGTATATGAAGAAAGTTGCATTAGACTAAGATAGAGAACAAAATGTACGTAATAAACACGCACATATTCCATTGATCTCATAACTTTCCAAACTATTCCCCACAATGAGCCAGAGTTACCACTTCATTGTTGTTTAAAATCCATTAGTAGACCTTAAATTATTATTCAAATAAATAGAAATCTCATCAAACCACTAATATGCTGGTGCGACATTTTCCTGTCTCTCTAGCCTCCTTTGGTGCTCTACTCCCCTTTACTTTCTTTGCTCAAATTTAATTATCTTTATATAATTTTTGGAATGTACCAAGCCCTTCATGCTCTACACACACATTAGAGCCAGTGTCTGTACTGATTTTTCTCCTCTTCTCTCCCACCCCTTCTCAACCCTTCCTTCAGTTGTAGTTCCCTTGCAAAGAAAATGTTTCAGATTTTCTGGAAAGTTCTTTGATCAAAACATTTTCTAATTCTTTTCTTAGTTAAATCCTTTTTACCTTCTAAAATTCTAATGTTTCTAGGATACTTTTCTCAAACTTGGGTCCTCTGAAGTTGAGTAACCCTCCCTCAAAATATGTGTCATATTTGTAATTCTTTAGTTGTAGTTTTTATACACATATGACCCCTGACATAGCCCCTGACTAAAGCTGCCCTTCAGGAAATATTTTTTGAATTAAAAACGAATAAATAAATAAATAAATAAGTTTAATATTTGCATATTCTCATCACTTATCTATTAACAGAAGCATAATTTGAACTTTTAATGTGCTTTTGAAATTTTATGTGTTTTCTAGGATCATAAACTTTTACATTTTTGTTATTTAATACTTCTGGATAAAAGAAGTCTTTTCTTTTTCTGAATTGAAATTCCTACTATGGACATAAAAACCCATTTTTGTTTTTAATCAATTCCAGGAGCTAGAAAGAATCACGGGTCTCTAGAATTGATCTGGAATTTATTTTCTTCTCAGTAGAATATTCTTCCTAAGATATACCTTCTTTTAATTTTGATTCCAGGTGCTCTTACAGATAGGTGATTCTTTAAGGGATACAGACAGGTCTTGTTTCTAAAGACCTGAGTTGGCATCAAGAATCCAAAGGTAGCCCTCAATGGAAGTTCCTCTGCTAACATCTGTCTTACCTTGCAGGAACATAGGCCTGCTGGATGACATCCTGTCAAGGTCCCCTTTCTTCTTAGAGCCACTCATAACAGGGCTGCACATAATTAAGATATTTTTACTTTCTTATTTTGTGTTTTTTTTCTTTTTTTGCTTTCTTAGTAGGCATGAGCAGGGTTTCATAAGGTTGGAAGTCTCCCTCTCTACATACACAAAAATTGGCAATCTTTGTCCCCTTGACAGCTGTTGGCATCTTTCTGAATAGCTTTCAAATCATAGATCACGTCTTCATAATGAAACCTGTGTGGCTCAAATACAGTGGGTTGAAATTCTTATCTTATGCAGCAGTGAAATGCTCTAATTTAGATTCACAAAAGGATCCTGTCCCCTTCACTTAGGAGAGCTGTGCAATTTGCCCATAAAAAGACGGTTCAGCACCATTAGTGCATCCCATAAGTGCCGAGCAGCATCGTATTCATTACACGGCATCTCCTTGTGCATAACGTTTCAGCCTCCAACCAGTTTTTTTCCCTTTGAAGAATGACAAAAATGGCCAAGGGTAAGGGAGCCCCCAAGCCACAAACTTAGGAACCTTGGACTAATACCTTCCCATGCACAAAAACTTCAATACCTTCTTATGTGGGGCAATTTTTATTCTCTCTTGTGAAGTTGTTCCATGGCCAAAAAATTGGCCCCTGAATTTTGAACCTCAGATACAGGTCTGTGCATAATGGAAAGATTTTGAAGACAATGACTAGAAAACTCCTTTAAAAGCATTTAGGGGCTGGAAAGATGCTCAGCCATTAAAGGTAGTTGCTTAGAAAGTCTGATGGCCTGAGTTCAATTCCCCGGTGCCCAAGTGAAGACAGATGCACAAAGTAGCACGTGTGTCTCAAGTTCCTTAGCAGCAGCGGGAGTCCATTCCCCCACCCCTCCCACCACAGGCGCGCGCACACACACACACACACACACACACACACACAAGTATTATTCTAAAAAATGAAAAGAAAAGTACTTAGGACCACCTTAGTGTCTTAGCTTTCCATCCTGTGTTTGTCACCAGGCTACATGTGATTATAGAACTATAAAATTCTCTATAGCTTCTGATAGTTGGTACTAAATCTTAGGTTTATTAGTTTTATCAACGTGATGGGTGGTTGTGAGAAGGAGTGAGTGGGGTAGAGTTCTGCTTTGTTTTAGTGCTTAAGGTAGCCTAAGCAAGCTTACATAGTACACTGTCTTGGCAAAGGCAACAGTGAACTCTAGCATTTATTCCACAGCAGTATCTACCCTACAACCCTCGCACGTTCACAGTGACCTCCAATACCATTGTCCGAGGTCTTCACCTGGAGGAGTCCCCTGCCTTCTCTCCCTGACTGTTCCAGACATTCCTCCAGCTTGTGAGACTCTTCTTGCTTCCATCTTAGGTACACCAGAGAGCCTGGCAGAGAAAGAGCGGCAGCTCTCCACCATGATCACGCAGCTGATCAGCCTGCGGGAGCAGCTCCTGGCAGCACATGATGAACAGAAGAAGCTGGCAGCCTCTCAAATCGAGAAGCAGCGGCAGCAAATGGACCTTGCTCGCCAACAGCAGGAACAGGTGAGCCCTGGATCGCAGCTGAGGAACTGGAGGTGCGGAAAATGCCAAGCTCCGCAAGCCATCATAGCAATTGGTGTAAGCTTTCTTCGCAAAATAGAATAAGGAAAACTTAGAAAGAAGGAAGGAAGGAAGGAAAGGAGGGAAAGTGGGAAGAAAGAAAGAAAGGAGGCAGGGAGAGAAGGGAGAAGGGAAGGAGGCAGGGAAGAAGGAAGGAGACTTTTGGAAACCATAGCCTCCATGACAACTGAGGGGTGATAAGGGCAAGGAAAGGCATCTGAGCATGTGGGCATATCTGCAAGGACTCAGTATGAGATCTAAGGTGCCACTCAGGTTTATTTACTCACAGAGGCTCACAGTAGTTCCCATGCTGATTTTAAGAGACTTCTTGTGAGGCACTATATTTCTTCCCAGAACAGAAGTGATTCTCTTCTAGATAAACTTCAGGAATCTTTCAGATCATTGCTTTTTTGGTTTTCTTGGGCTTTAAAGCAAGAGCTACCATACCCTGCAGTTTTCTCTAGAGAGCCCTAGTTCATGCTGGCTTTCCATGATAATTATCAGTTCTTGTAGTTGCTAAAGTTATGTTGGTTTGGATAATAAGTATGCGGTCTTTTGTTACAGCATAGGTAAATGATTGAAAACAAATTTGCACATATTTCCTAAAAGAATTTGACTTGATTGACTTAGAAATGAGAATGAAGAAAAAACAGCAAAGTTTAAATGTATATCTTTTAAAAAAACCTGAATGACTCTTACACATGATTTTGGTTACATTACTCTAGCAACAATGATTCTATAGAGTAGGCTGTATGCTTCGGATCAGACAGATCCAAATTAATGTGCAGTTTTTAGAAATCTGACATTATTACTGGAATTATCTTTTCAGTTAAATGTATTTTATAGGGGTATATAGAGCGATATATGCTCTGTTGATTTTAATGAGTTGTGACGTCTGGTATTTTATATGCTTGAATATTTGCCCACATGTAGGAATATGGACTCAGCCCCTAATGGAAAATAACATAAAGGAACACTGTAAAAAATCAGAAGTTAGAATGTCATTTAGCCATCCAGAGATGACACAGTAATTAACTATTGACACTTGTGAATAAGCTAGCACAAATTAATCTTGACACATTTGCAGACGAGTGATATCTTACAGTGAACACTTTGTAATTATATTTCAAAATGAAAATTAAATGACACTTAAAACTAGGTTGTCATGCTCAATGAAGCGAGCATGTAGCTCAAGCGATTGGCAAATAAAATTCAGAATTTGAGCCACATGGTGCTTGTGCACCATACTTCACTGTGTCAAGCCCGAGCGTCCAGGGTGGATGATGGTAATTGCCCCGCAGTGTTGCGGATGCATTTCTATGCGGCTCTTCATCATGTCGGAGCGACCATCAATATCAGATGCCTAGTGGTGTCTCACTGGTCTGTTAAGAGGGAATAAATATTCAGAGGACCCAGCATCTCTACCCAGAGATGCAGAGTGACCCGTCTACTTCTGGTTTGGACGGTCAAAAGCAGAGAAGGCCATGCCACCATGATTAAATACTGTTTCCATGTAAACTTCTGGGAAGGAGCTGTCCTATTTGTCAAACTGGGGCAGGGCACCATGCTTCCAGGATGAACCAGTTATTGGCAGAAATTGTCAAGCAGAGCCAGGAGACTGCTATGCTGTCACGCTGAGTAAAATGTGACCCAGGCACATCCCCTGCTAGTAGCCGAGCATCAGGAGGATGCTGGAAGGATACAGGTGGGGCCTGGCTCTGATCCACACTCGCTTTCACTTCCAACACAGCCCCGAATCCTGGCTTTTGGAAAGAGGCAGAAATAGAAGGTACCATGAAGCTAAGCCCTCGCAAATGCTCCTGGGCCTCTTCACTCCATTCCTGGGCTCTCAGGAGCGTCTCTCTTCCCCCTCGGGTCCTGGCTGCAGCAGCTCTGCTTGTGAGGCAGGATGTGAGCAGCTAGGACCTGACGCAGACTTGATAGAAGCCTCCATGATCCCAAGGAAGCTGTTCCTCTTCCTAAGGGGCAGATCCAGTCACAGCAGGGCTTGTATTAAATGGTTACTGTTTCTTTTTATAGATCAGATAACCTGATAAGGTGTTGAACTTGACTGTTGGGGGTATGAACTGTGGTTGAGATCATGTAACACACTCCTTTCCATGGAATAAATGTTGATAAATGTTCAATTACAGACTGTCCTTAAAAATGTTTTGTATATCACAATAGATGTCAACAAAAAAGCAAAAGATTTTCCACAGGTTGGTTTTTTTTTTTTTCACCTCTTTGACAAATATTTATGGCTATATAGCTCAGAAAAGCCAGGGAAGATTCTGATCAGGCTATGATAGGAGTAGTATATGATATCATACAATAGTATGATGTGGTAGCAGGAAAGTTTTACTTTTTTGTCTTTGCTTATAGATTTTACTTTTTACATCCAAACTACACACTTCAGACATAGGTGGTAACTTTTCCTATCTTTATTCTCTAGGGATCAGATTTCCAAAGTGCTCCCAGATGGGATACTGTGCGGGGATGGGGTGGGGGGAATTCACTTCCAGTAGGGGCACTGCTCTTAGAATGCCTCTGTCACCTCCAGGTAAAGCAGAGAGAGGGTGCCTGATCCAATTCCTTGTCTCTTTTTTTTTCTGACTCCCCAGTAACAAACGCTTTCCCAGAGTGCTGTAAAGCATCTTGCAATGCCAGGAGAGATGCCCGAGGTAGGGGCAAGGGCGTAAGCACTTCATTTTAACTTAATGAAACTTTATTTCTGATAGATTGCGAGACAACAGCAGCAACTTCTGCAGCAGCAGCACAAAATTAATCTCCTGCAGCAGCAGATCCAGGTCAGTGTGTTTTATTACTCTCGTCTACTTATCCTTAGACACCTTCTCCCTCGATCATGGAAAATAAGGTGCTGCGAACTCATGCCTGTCTGGTCAGCAGCACCAGCAGGGCTGTTATTGGTAGCCGTTGTACCCAAGCATGCAAGGGGATGCGAGAGATGTTGATCAGGCGGAGGCCATTGCCTGCCACCAACAAGTGGAACCCTTTGGCTTTCCAAAACAGCACACAGAAGCTATTTCTGTTGCCATAAGTCTCTTTCTGCACTGTGTCTTATCACGTACCACGATCATTGAGAGAAGCTTGCTTCTATTCATTTGTAAGGACTGGATGGGCCAGTTTGGAGAAAAATGTTGGAAAAGGCTGCTCATAATTAATTTGCTCCTTAGCAAGTCATCTGTGTAGTCTCTGTAGATGCTAAGGGCAGTAAAAGAAGTAATGAATGTTGTCTGTCTTCAAGGAGTTTACAATCCAGAAAATAAGAGGTGTTCCTAAGGAATTTTAACCAGGTTTAAAGAATTCTTTACTTTTATATTTTGTGGTAGTATAAAAATATGTAGATGATTATAGTGATCTGGGGAGGAAGGTGAGGGTCCGACTCTTATCATTGCTTTAGAACTTCGTGACTAAGGGCTGGCGAGATGGCTTAGCAGTTAAGGTACTTGCATGTAAAGCCCAAGGACCCAGGTTCCACTCCCCAGAACCCACGTAAGCCCAATGCACATGGTGGTACCTGTTTGTTTGCAGTGGCTAGTGGCCCTGCAATGCCCCCTTCTAATAAATAAATAAATAAAAATAAAATTAAAGCCAGGCATCGTGCCACACACCTTTAATCCCAGCACTCAGAAGGCAGAGGTGGGAGGATCGCTATGAATTCAAGGCTACTCCGAGACTACATAGTGAATTCCAGGTCAGCCTGGGCTAGAGTGAGACCCTACCTCAAAAAAAACTACACAAAGTAACAATAATAATAATAGTAATAATAATAATAATAATAATAATAATAATAATAAAATTAAAGAAAAAGACTTGGGGATTAATTCAACTACTTGCTATTTGGGATAGATAAGAGAAATGGTCTCCATTTCTGAATAGGAACCTTGGTGGTGTATGACTTCTGGAAAACAATAGCAGGAGGTTGTATGATGATTAATCTTCAGATCACCAAGCCCAAATCTATTCTTTCCTAGCCCCAGGATTCTTTCTCTTGTTTGTTGTGGGTATCCTCTAGCCTATCGGCATCTTGACTCAGCCTAGTTGGGCCGGTATATTCTGAATTAATTACTTGTTTTTATAATATTTTTATTTTTATTTATTTATTTGAGAGAGGGAGAGAGAGAGAGGGAGAGAGAGAGAGAGAGAGAGAGAATGAGTGTGCCAGGGCCTATAACCTCTGCAAGCGAACTCCAGATGCATGTGCCACCTTGTGCATCTGGCTAATGTGGATACTAGGGAATTGAACCTGGGTCCTTAGGTTTCACATTCAAGCGCCTTAACTGGTAAGCCATCTCTCCAGCTCTAATTACTACTTTTATTGAGATTAATACCATCCTTTCTTGTATTGTATTGTATTGTATTGTATTTTTCATACATTAGCAACATAAAGTCGTAGCTTACGCTAATGTTCTTATTGTTGGATGCCTGGGACTTCAACCTGAATCTCTGCTTCGTTGTGTTAGATCTGAATCTGCTTCATTGTGTGAGCTGTCCTTCGCAGGGCAGGCAGTAGAACTGCATTGAAAATGCCCTCAGTATCTAAATAAGTACCGTTCCTTAATTTGACTTTTCACCTAGGCAACTTCACTAAGAGGTTTTAGCTGAAATTTTTGTTTTGTTCTGTTTTTGTTGTGTTCTGTTTCATATCCAAATCTATATGTTTTAAAACAGATAGCAAACAGACATGGAATGCCTTTCACATTTTTGATGGCCAGACTTCACAATTAATTCTTGGAGTAATTTTTCATCCTGATATCTCTTTTATGGCTCACACTGAGATCCTTAATTAAATAACTGTCCAGGTGTCCCCTTGTTCTGCCCTCATTACGGTTCTCAGTGTAAGTCCTACTGCCAGAGATCAGATTTGTAGCGTAGGGCTTCCTGCATGTTTCTGTAGCTCCTTTTCCAAGAACTCAGCAGGTGTTAAGTGTCATGGTCATTTGGTTCTGTTCCTCCTATTGGTAAAGCAAGTTTGCAGGAAGTTCCCTCGGTCCTCCTATGTCTGCTCATTAGTGTTCATGTTTACTCTCGTTAGTACTTTTTCATTGACTTCCAATTTGTTACTCGCCTCTACTCACTATTTCTTGTAATTACTAGCTGATTGTCTTAGTTGATATTTTCCTGTGCTACTGAGGTCTTTAAATGAATGGCAACCAGTTGAATATTTTATGAAATAATGTCAGTATTAACTGATTATGCATAATTTTATAGTTATGAAATTGACATCTCAGGACACTGTGGAACATGATCTTTAAATAATAATCTGAATATTCTGTCTGAGAAGTTTTTTTTCACATTTTCTAATGGAAGTTTAATGGTTTTGTCATTGTGTGTATTTTTCATTATTTGAAGTTTTAAAAATCTAACTGATCAGCACTTGAACTCTGCAATGAGAGTTATGTAATGGCAGAAATACTCAATGTCTGCATAATTTATGGCATGTATTTAGGTCTTTAAAACAAGAATTCATATTTTTTAAAATAAGAGGGAGAAATAGGACCTTGTTTATAGTTCATTCTGTCCTAGGCTACTGCTTCAAAACTTATCTTGTTAGTATTTATCTTATCAGTAAAGACCATTCAAAGAATTTTTTGAATGCTGAAAACACTCCTTACACAAAACTTATTTATCTCTGACACTTTCAAACAGGGTTGAATTTCAAACTTTTGGTTATTTCTTTGGAAGGGGACATGGGTTAGCTATATTTTGAAAATAGTTTTTGGTAAGCTATAAAGTATTTTATGTAGTTAAAAATATTTATTTTAAACAGGGCGTGGTGATGCATGCCTTTAATCCCAGCACTTGGGAGGCAGAGGTAGGAGGATCACAGTGAGTTCGAGGCCACCCTGAGACTCCATAGTGAATTCCAGGTCAGCCTGGGATAGAGTGAGACCCTACCTTGAACCCCTCCCCCCCAAAAAAAATTTATTTTATTTTATGTGTAAGCAGAAAGAAAAAGCGAAAAGAGAGACAGACAGAGAAAGTGAGAGAATGGGCACACCAGGGCCTCTAGCCTCTGCAAATGGATCCCAGATGCATGTGCCACTTTTTATATCTGGCTTTGTGTGGATACTGGAGAGTAGAACCCAGGTCATTAGGCTTTTGAAGGCAAGTACCTTAGCCATGGAGCAATCTCTCCAGCCCTTTTATGTTATTTTTTAAAGAAAATGAGAGATTAAGAGCTGCTTCAATTTTTTTTTAATCAGGAAAAAGCATTCTCCTATATGAAAACAAAACAGTACACAATAAAACAAGGTGCTTAAAAATGAAATCTAATTTTTCTCCTTAAAGCAAATGAAGACAATAGAGGGAATTTGAGCAAGTTTGACATTGCTTTTTCTTTTAAAATATTGAATTCTAGAACCTGTTGCTAACATGGTTAGCAACAAGATACAGGGCAACAGGCACTTGTCTGAGTGTTTAGGATGAACATCAGAATTTTTCTAGTTTAGTGTGCTCACTTCTGACTCAGCACTCTTCTTTGTCTCCCTTCCTTCTAAAGACTTATAACAACTGCAAGCAAACACATCTGTGTCTATTATAATGAAAACCTGAATGGGTTGTACAAATTGAAAAACAGATTTTTTTCAGTCCCTGACATACAGTGGGTACTAAGCAAATATTTACGAATGTCATGGTTTACCGATGGCAAAAATGAAAAGGTCAGTAGGTGTTCCATCTGTTCCGCTGAAGGATGCCCCACATTTGTACATATACAAATAAAACTGGAGATGCTGATTGAAAAACAGGATTTTTCATTAGAATAAGAGAAAGCCATTATTAAGATAGTATTGTAAAAGTTCTAATAAGTGTTTTATTTGAAATCATTCAAAGCTTATATAGTCACTTAAAATAATTTTCTATATGTTTTTTTCTTCCTTGAGTACAATTTTTAACATAATTTTTGCCTAGGTGAATCCTAATTAAACTTTTAAAGAGATGTTTATAAGACCACAAAAGTAAGGTTGAAAAAATATGATGAACAATTTTTATGTTTTTGATGAGTTAATTTTTACCTTTTATAAATTATATAATAACCTTAAATGATTATTAACATACTTTAATATTAACAGATATTTCAGAAGCAGTTTTTTGAGAAAATTCAGATCCATGTTTTGCTGTGGGGAAAATTGTGACTCCTCTAATTATTTTTACATATAAAGTAAATCTTCTGATGTGGAACCCAGGAGAAGATAGACATTTCCTTATATTCCTAGGACAGCAGGAGTATGGAATGCCAAGCTTATAGGTCATGAAGTACAGATCCTGTGAGTCAGGAATGTTAGCTCTTCCATTGTAACTCCAAAGGACAGATAACTGCCTCCGTAACTGTGTCCTCCATCTCTCACTCAGTAGTGTCTGGGTGTATTTCATTTATGAGTCATGTGGACTGTCAACCAAAGTCACTTTTAATGTATTATGCAGTTATAATCAGATCAAACATATTTATAGTATTTTAACCAACTATCAAATATATGAGTGTTTAGAGAAAGCAAAATATTTTATAAATCCTTATTTCTTGCCCCAGTATCTTTATTCATCTCAGCTCATTTGACCGTATCATAGTTTTAAATCTAGAGATGATACTCTTCATGTACACAATATGGCACATTACTTGGTACCTATAACCTGTCATTAGGAAAACATTTAATGAGACACTTTATAGCCACACCCTAGTCTTTGTCTTGTTAAAGTGTCTTGGTGGAAAAGCTGCTTTCTGGAGATGAATGGTATTTAATTGTCCGGGTCTCTCCAGACCCCAGTTTTAGAGTCACTCAAGTGCCTTGTATTATGTGCTATGCAGGTGGCATCCTCTCTTGTCACATGGCTGCCTGGAGAGCAGCTTCTAGAACAAGCTGGCTAGGGGTTGT
Organism: Dipus sagitta; assembly: GCA_036346955.1. Lineage (NCBI taxonomy): Eukaryota > Metazoa > Chordata > Mammalia > Rodentia > Dipodidae > Dipus > Dipus sagitta. The sequence continues at coordinate 155,012,464 of CM070772.1, read as the reverse complement.
GATGAGTATTAGGCTGTATGGGACAGGACCAGCGAAGTCAGGGCACATACCTTCATCTTTCTAAGCATGAGGAAAAAGCTTGAATTCGTCAGCTCTTTATTTTGATGTCCAGTATTCGCCCTCCTCCCTCATCATTTCACACATGTTGGGTAGGAGGCTCAGTCTGCAGAATGCCTGAGCCCCATACCACCACCGTTTCCTATGAACTGTTATCACACATGGTCTCTGTGGAAAAGTCCAGAGATAATGTGTGGAATTTTCCACAGTTTTTTTTTTTTTTTTGCTAAAGTTTTTTGTTTGTTTCAGGAAGCTTTTACTCTGTTCCTAAGTGTATATGAGTATTTTTCATGCATAGTATTTTCTGTATGTAATATAGTTTCAGTACAATATATTATTATGTGCTATTGGCATATTTTCTCTATATATATTAGTTATGTAACAGAACACCAATCAATATGTGTTTTCATCCCTCCACTCCATATGGAAGGGAAATGCAAGTATTATAAGCCAGAAAACAACTGTCCATCAACTATTAAACAGAATATTTTGAGAGCTGCCCCATCTTTTAACATAAACTTTGACTCTGGCTTCCTCAGTGTGATTAAGTACAGGCATTTCCAGTACCTGCTGAGCAGAATAGAGGACTACCTTTCTATGTGAAGTAGTTGTCTGAAGATCTGGAATAATTACTTTGTACATTAGCCTTCATAGCCTGCTTAACCTGGTTAATTAATTTTTTGCTAGCATAAAATAATAGATATATATTTGAAGATATGCTTCGTCGTTAAGTATCTAATTGACCTCAGATTTAAGAGCTGGACCTTCCATTTATTGTCTCTTGGAGATGGCTCATGCAGTGAGTAGAAGACCATACAGTCAGTGGCTGACTTCCGCTCTCCCCCCTCAGGGTGCGTTTCTGCTAACTGCATTTAGCATTGATAAACTAAACATGGTTCTATGGCTGCTGTGTTGACTCGAGCAAACAGTCTGTTTTTGTGTGGTATTGATCAGGTAACTGATCTCCCCCCGAAGCCTCTAAAAGGACTAAATAACTGCACTGAAAGTAACCTGATGCTTCTGTCCGCATTGTCCATGTGTGTGAGTGTCTCTTTCAGTGAAATGAAGTTGTAAACAAAGCTCAGAGTCTAGGAGCAGCCTCCAGCTTCAGCAAACCCTTAAAGTATTTCGTAATTCCATCTTCAATCATGAATTAGCCAGGAAACACAGACCCTCTCTCCTCTGTTTCTGTGCTGTATGCTGTTTCCAATTGCCTACAGGCGAGCTGTTGTGATCTTCCTTGGAAGTTTAAAACCCAGATAAAAATGCAAATCTAATTATTTCTTTTATGTAATCTAATTAACTTTTTAAGTCATGATAGATGCTCCATAGCCTGCTTCAAACACTTTAATAATAAAGCTTCTGGATTATAAAGACTAGGTAAAGCCGCTATAATTTATGAATTGCCAGGGCTATAATAGTGAAAATTACAAACTCTTGTTGAGGATTGAAACTACACATTAATCAAGCTAGATTGCTTGTTAAAGTTAGAGTGATCTAGAAATGATATGAGATACCCGCTTCCCGTCTGCAGAAATCCCACAAAGGAAAACCTGAGGCTGGAGCAGCAGTTCTCCTTGCCTTCCCCACCCTGCCTCCTGACCCCCACCATCGGCTCTACCCCCTTTCAGCTCTCAGTTCCCTCCCCAAGACCTCCAAAACCAGTGATACTGACAAGTCAAGGAAACCAAATTTCAGCTTCTTGTTTAGATGAAAGTGGTGAGAGCCGTCTCTCCTCCCTGGGCAGGATGTGCACATGGAGTCAGTCAGCACATGGTGTTACATGCGCTAAGTCAGTCTGCTGAGGACAGACTGGCTCTTCTATTGCTGTCCTCGTCATTCTCTCTCTCTTTCTCGTGTGCGCATGTGTGGGCACCTGAATGTGCATGTACACGTGATGGCCAGAGGACAGCCTTGGCTGTCATTCCTCAAGGACATCATCTACCTCTGGAGATAGGGTGCTTCACTGGCCTGGACCTTGCCTGTTAGGCTTGACTGGCTGGCCAGTGAGCTTCAGTGATCCACTTGTATTCACTTTCCCAGTGCTGAGGTCACAAGGGCATTGCCATCATGACCAGCCTTTCATGTCAGTTCTGGGGATTGAACTCAGGCCATCATGTCTGCATGGCAAGCACTTTACCCATCAAGTTATCTCACCAGTCTTAGCATTTAATATCTTCTAGGATGTGTTCAGCTCTTTTGAGTGTGTGAGTATGTGTGTGTGAGAGAGGGGGAAAGAGAGAGAAAGAGAAGGTTGACAGAAAGACAGACAATATTAACGTTCATGGTAGGATATAAATATATATATATATTTTCTATTTATTATTGCCTATTTTATTATTTGTTTGTGATTTACCTTTCTAGGGAAAAGGTCCCACTATTGTAGCCCAGTGTGGCCCTGAACTTGCAGTAATTGTATTCCTAAGCCTCTCAGGCACTGGGATTGCAAGCACATGCCTTTGCACCTGGCTTCAGATTTTCCACTAATGGTGATTTTTATTTTATATTTGAGACAGTGACATAATATTCTTTATGAATGTCTTTTAAGACCAAACATGTCAATTTAAGAAACTCTCAAGAAAACAGTCATTGGATACTTGCATGTGGGTAATTATGAAGGAGTCTCCTATGGATGGAGTGTAAGGGGCATTTAACACTCTTCTCCACCTCGTTGCCACTCTCTCTGTGTTAAACTTGCAATCATGACCTAGATCTCCTCAGGACCTTCAGTCTCTGGTTGGAGAGAAAGGACTGACCCCTGTTGAAGAACCATATGGCTGTCTGAACTAAAAGTGACCCTGGAGGGGCAGAGTGACTGACTGGTCAGTGAATAAAATGCCTGCTACCCAAGCATGGGTACCTAAGTTTGAATCTGCAGATCTCATGTGAAATCTGGGTGCTGTCATAGTAGCGTCTGTAATCCCATGTGCCTTAGGCGAGAAGGGAGGTGGAGACAGGAGGACTGTCTGGAAGCTTTCGGGCAAGTCAGCCTGGTGAACACATCAGTGAATGACAAGATGAAGGGACCCAGCCACAAAGAAGGTGGAAGGGAGGAGTGGCTCCTGAGTAATCCTCTGACATTCACATGTACACGTAGCATGCGTGTGTGCCCACATTCACTCACACACGCACACACACGTACACATGAATTTGATCTACATGTATCTTTTAAAAGTATTTATTTATTTATTTGAGAGTATACACGCACATGAGAGAGGCACATAGGCAGAGAGAGAAGAATGGGTGCGCCAGGGCCTCCAGCCACTGCAGACAAACTGCAGACGCATGCACTACCTTGCTCATCTGGTTTACGTGGCTCCTGGGGAATTGAACCTGGGTCATTTGGCTTTGCAGGCAAATGCCTTAACTGCTAAGCCATTTCTCCAGCCCATTAATGTACCTTTTTGGGAATTATAATGTCCTTCTCCTCACGAGACAACATCGTATGCAGTGTCTTTGCTTCTTTTCTAGTAGTTGTGTTTGGTGAGAAGTTGTCAGTCAATTACCTATGTCATCAGTTTTGTTTTTCTTTGAAATTTTACAGGTATATAGTACACAAAATCTATCTATCTATCATCTATTTATCTATCTGTGTATTTGGTTTTTCAAGGCAGAATGTTACTCTAGCCCATGCTGACCTGGAATTCACTATGTAGTCTCAGCCTGGACTTGAACACACAGCAGTCCTCCCACTTCTGCCTCATGAGTACTGGAATTAAAGGCGTGCGCCCCCCATACCCAGCTTACAATATCTTGAGAGCTCTTTCTCTAGTCCAAATCTTTTACTATATGTGAGGAAACTTAGGCATAGACCACAGATTTGTTCCAATATAAAATCCTGAATGTTGTTAGCACCACAAGAAGTACCTAAAATTTTACCTTTGCTTTCTCTGCCTTTGTCCTCTCTCCTTCTATCTTCTCTCAGCACTCTCTCCTCCCCCTCTCTCCCTCTCTTGTCTCTTTCTATCCCCTTCTTACTCTCTTTTCTTGTCTGTCTGTCTGCCTCGCTATTTCTGTCTGAGACAGGGTCTCACTATGGAGCCAAGGCTGGCCTGAAACTTGTGATCCTGTCTCCAAGTGTCTAAATTACACCATGCCAGGCTTGGGTGCCTCATTTTCTAGTTCTAGTTCTAGTTCCCATATTAAAGGCCGTCACAACCCCCGCTTCCTGTAGGTTAGAGAAATCTTAGTGCATTGCAGTTTTCTACTTTGTGAAATGTGGGTTCTACCTAAACACCTAAAATCTTATTATCTTTCTGTGTTTTGTTTGTTTGTTCTGTTTCCAAGGCAGTGTCTTGCCATGTTGGCCTTGACACTTACTATGTACACCAGGTTGGCCTTGAGTTCACAGGAATCCTCCTGCCTCTATTTCCCCAGTGCTGGAATTACAGGCATGCATCAGCACACCCAGTACCTATTCTGATAGTAAAAAGTTGAAAAATTTCCACTGAACTCACTTGGTTAGTGTCTCAAAGTTACTACAAGTCCATGACTCACAGGACCAGGATGAAGTGGAATCCTCTGAAGCAGTGTGGGGTGCTGAGGGTGGAGTCTTTCTTTTGCCATTTATGCATGACACCATAGCTAGTTACATTACTTTAAAGTACTGTGTGTATATGTGTGTGTGTGTGTGTGTGTGTGTGTGTGTGTGTGTGTGTGTGTAGCGAGGGTCAATTGCTTTTACTGTTAATACTTTCCTTTTATATGTCTTCTTTCTCCACTTGGCAGTAGCGAGCAGTGATTGACAATTGTGAGTGTCAGTGGTCCTCAAACTTGTTTGTATTTTGTAGTAATCACATAGTCTTTTCAAAGCACTGCGGCCTACAGTCCATTCCAGCCATTGATAAATTAAGGTTTAGTCCCAGCCTGGGAAAGGCTATAGAGCCTTCTAGATAAATCTAGTGGATAATGAGAATTGAAAAAGAATGATTTTTATGGGGTAATACAGATTGCATGATTAAATGTGAAATGATGTTTAGATTGGCTCTGTCCATTTGTCAGTCTGTCCAGCCATCCATTTGCCCATCCATCCATCTGTCCATCAGTTCATCCATCCATCCAAACCACAGACACTTTACTTAGTTAGAAACCTTATGATGGATTTTGGTTTAAATAATTTAAATAAATTTGGTTTGCTTTTCCAATAACTTGACTTTTATTTCTATGAAAGTGTACAGGGAAAGCAAGAATATGCTGATATAAGATCTGTGTCCTGGGGAGAAGGTATGTTTCAAAAGATGAGATATGGGGCTGGAGAGATGGCTTAATGGTTAAGGTGCTTGCCTGTGAAGCCTAAGGATTCAAGTTCGATTCTCCAGGTCCCATGTAAGCCAGATGCACAAGGTGGCACACACATCTAGAGTTCATTTACAGTGGCTAGAGGCCCTGGTGTGCCCATTTTCTCTCTCTTTCTTTTTTTCCTTTCTTTCTCTGTCTCTAATAAATAAACAAATAAAAATTATTTTTTAAAAAGATGAGATATCATCTTAACAAAGAAGGCAAAAACATTTAGAAAGTGAATTGTCAGATACTGCCTGACTTTTAGCCATCTAAACAGATTCTAAAGTAGTTTCAGAGTTTCTAGTGAAGAAACACACATGAACATACTATAGATGTTTGCATGTGACTGGTTCTATTTATATACATGTGAATATTTAGAACCCATGAATTAATGATGTGAATATGGGTTCAATGTGCATGCACTGTAATCAATTGTTATAACCACTATCTAGAGAAAAAGAAAGAGCAGCAGTTTCCTCTGGTTTCCAAATGAGAGCCATTTCCATTGTCAGGGGTGGAGAATGAGGTTTTTAGGGCGTCCAGAAAGAGTTGACAGAATTAGACAGAGCTGCCTGGAGAGGGCACACAAGGAAGTGTGGCACTTTCTCCTGGGCAAACAAGGTCAGACTCTCATCTTTCATGCTAGGATGGGCCCTGCTATTAGATCACAGTGCTTGTGAAATTAGAGGGATAGTAAACGAACCTTTCCCATTTATTTTATAGCTTTTTAAGCACAGATGAAGTTATGTGATGTAGCATCACCAGATGCAGAGGTCCTTCTTGTTTAAAGTAAAGTTGTTCATATAAATCTTGTATATGCCATCTCCTGTAAGTCAAGCGTTTGCCTAGCTTTCGTGAATTATGTCTACACTTAGAATTTAAGAAGTTAAACAGTATGCATACCAGACCTGAGAGATGGGAAATAAAAATTGATATACTGTGTGACACTTGACATAGCACAGGAAAATATCTTTTAAATGCTGAGGGATATCCTGACATAACCATTTTTAATTCACATAAAGTAACCTCTACTCAAAGTTATTAATGCTAGAGTCCTGTGTTTTTACTTGTTCAAAATAAAAGAAAATAAATGATGCAAAAGGTGTAATGTCTCTTGTGAGATACTCAATTATTTTTAGCAACCACTCAGTCCATTAAGAAAATGTAAAGTTGTGAGATTCAACAAGGCAGGTTAAGAAATTCACAGATCAGAATCAAGGGTAGCATCCACACCAGTCAGGTCACAGATTTGCCTTTTGTCCAGCGTGTATTCCAGGGGAAGGGCCATCCTTTAAGTGTCTGCAGGTGAGTTTTGTGCAGTAGCTGAGATTTGTGCATTGGGAAGCACGCTCACTCGTCCCACTTGGCTGCTGCTGGGACATGTTCACGAGGGGACAGACCATCCTAAGGACAATCAGGCCTGGCCTGCTTTGCTGGAATCTGCATTGTGCATTGATGCTTCTTTATGCATTCCTCAGTTGTATTATACACAGGAAAAGGGAAAGAAAATAATAACAATGGCACAAGTTTCCCATTTTCAGAAGTTGTGACATCAGGAAGCAGCTTTCTAAGTTGTAAGAACATGTCTTATATACCATTGTTCAGAAAAAAGATGTACGTCCTAGGTTGATATTTCTTAAGTTGGATTTGGCTAAAGTCACTTGTCAATGTGTGGAGAATCGGTTAAGCCAGGACACTGTGGGATTTATGTACTTGGAGCCTGAAGGGACAGTTGGAGACCCGAGACTTCAGGAAATGGAAAGACCCCCCATCCTGCTGTCAGGGCAGGTGTCTGCTTCTTGGTTCAGAAGGGCTCGCTTGCCTCATTCTGGGTCACTTGGCCCTTCCTTCTTCTGAGCGTATTTCACTGATACCCAAAAAGCTCCAAGATACTCTGTCTCCAAGCTGGAAGTTGGGTTTGAGAGAATAAACATGTGTAATGTAGATGAAGGATTTCCACAGCAGAGGAAGAGAAACTGTACAAGAGTAAAAGTTGTCATCTTATTCGCGATGAGTAATGGCTAGAGAGAAGGAAAACTACATTTTTCTCTTCATACCACTGATTTAACTCTGTATGTATATATACTTGGGTTTCTGGATCATTTATTTGAAGGTGACCTGGGATTTGACCCTGTCAATTGTAATCCATAGTTATCTGGTAGTACTACTTATTAGGTTTACCTGAGGTTAGCCTTAGAGGAGCAGATGGATCTGACCAACTTCACATAATGGAAACAATGTGCCATTTCTCTATGAAGACTTATGTCTCACTAATGCCCATCTGCAATTCAAGGGTGGGAACCAGGGCTCTCCAAGCTGGCCTACATATAGCAGCTGTTTTTCTGTTTAGATTTTGTGAGCTAGCTTAGTGTGGATCATCACATTCACTGTAGAGGCCCTCTCATGGACCGCATTCTAGGATGGGAGTATATCCCTAGAACTTCTAAGCACTTTGCATCCCCTGAGGGACTGCTTCAGACTGTAGTGGTTCTAGAGACCAGGGAATCTAACTCTGTGATTAGGACCTTAACTTCTGTATTGATGCACTCTTTCCTCCCCTCTTAGAATGAGCCCTGATAGAGACCCTTATTGCTTGGTTAAATTCTGTATATTTGAGTGCATGGGGATGTAATAGTTAAGGAAATGTGTTTGGATAGTAGACTTATAACTGAACCAGTCTTAGTTTAGGAGTTTTAAATTTTTCTAACACATTGCTTTTATATAAAAAGGCTAGTTAAAAATTTAAAATGTACATTGAAAGAACCATAATGTTTAATACTAAGAAGAAGTTATTAAATTTATTGTATAGTCATGTGATGGGCCATTATGGGCTATTAAAATGATGTTGAAGTAATTTTAAAAAATATTTTATTTATTTATTTACTTATTTATTTGAGAGAGAGAAAGAAGCAGATAGAGAGAGAGAGAATTGGTGTGCCAGTGCCTCCAGATACTGCAAATGAATTCCAAAGACATGTACCACTTTGTGCATCTGGCTTACATGGGGACTGCTGAATCAAACCTGGATCCTTAGGCTTTACAGGCAAGTGCCTTAAACACTAAGTTATCTTTCCAACCCTTGAAGTAATTTTTAATGATCTGGGATAATGTTTACAACATAACATTAGGTGGAAATACCCCTAGAACACAATGTAAATAGAATAAGATCTTATCCACATTAAAATAAGCACAAAAGTGCTTAAAAAAAAAAGTGCAAGGAGAGAACAAAATGCTTGTATAATTGACCTTGTTATCCCATTTTTAGAAAAGACTGGACACCTATGCTTTTACCTGTGTTCACTCCAGAACAGAGTGAAATCTGCAGACTGTAAGATTTGACAATTTATATGATATCTGCTTGCTTCAACAGAGCTTCCAGTCCCAGAAAATCTCAAAATCTCCAGAGAGCTAGAAAAAATATGCATGTATAGCTCTTTCCATTATCTGAAGTCTCTTTGTACTGATGCTTGTACTGGTTCTAATTTTTACTCATTCTCTCAACCATCCTTGTCTAAGACAGTGAGTTAATTCCATGGTGGCTGCAGTTTTCAAGCCTGGCTGAAAACCCTAGAGGTTACTGATCTCTCTCAGCAGAAGCTGTTCTTCTCCTTTCTGTTAATGACATGCAGCCCCAAGATGGAGACAAAGTAGAATTAAGGCAATGTGACTGATCCACGGCAGAAAGAATCCTAGACTTGGGCTGGAATGATAGCCCAAAAGTATTTGCCTTGTAAGCAAGAGGACCTGAATTTGATCCCCAGGATCCATGTAAAAAAAACTAGGGGCTGGAGAGATGGCTTAGTGATTAAGGTGCTGCCTGTGAAACCAAAGGACCCAGGTTCAATTCCCCAGGACCCATGTAAGCCAGATGCACAAGGTGGTGCATGTGTCTGGAGTTCCTTTGTGATGGTTGAAGGCCCTGGCATGCCCATTCTCTCTCTGACTTTTTCTGTCTTTCATAAGTAAATAAATAAATTATTTAAAGAAACGTGGTCATGTACCTTTGTAATTCCAAAGCTGGGGAGGCAGAGACAGGATTGTTGATCAATTTTAGGCCAATGGTCTAAAAAGAGATGCTTAAGGAAGAAAGCCCAAGGTTGTTCCCTAACTTCTATACCCATCCACCCATGCACACGTGTGTTCTCTCTTATTCTCTCTCTGTCTTTCTCACACACACACACATATACACACACACACGTCTTTGCCTAGTTTACGAATCACATGTCCTTCAGCTAACAGTTCTTCTGCTATGTAATTAAAACAAAGATTCTAAAAGCTACCCTCTAAGGACTGTCTTTTCATCCCTGATTCTGGGTAAGAGGAATTGGATACTTATCCTTAGGAAAGAAGTGTGTATGGTCATTTTTGCCTACAGAGTTTGAAGGAAAATGTCAACTGAAGAGGAATACTTACCTCTGAGGAGTTTGGAAATGTGAGGTCAAATTTCAGGGCTATTGTGATCACTTGCAATGCTAGCACATAAGTGATGGCTATGGGAGACTGTTTCTTTAAAAAATATACTTAGGAAGAGGGCCTATAAATGTTGGCTTTCAGGCTGTAGCGAACACATTCGACAGGCAATGACACATTCTTGGTACTAGGGCTCTTTAATGGAAAGGGTGACACAAACTTAATATTAGTGTTGCTAATAAAATATTATAATTTTTGGAAAAAAGTCCAGAGCTTTCTAAGGTATTAATTGCAGGAAATGACAACATATCCTACCAGAGTATTATGTCAGTGGCAGATATAGCAATATAGCAAGTAACACCTTTTCCTAGACGCTCTTGTTTTAGCCCATTTTCATTTGGAAAGGGTTGTGTTTGAGCCTGGGACCTTGTCTGACTGTGGGGGTGCAGGGTGGGGTTCAGCCTGCCTGAACACAAGCTGATGGGGAGGAGAGCGGCTTTGTGATGGCTGCGCTTCTCAGGAGAGGGTTTCTTGCCTTAGCCGTGATGTAGGATCACGTCCCCATTTCCAACTAGCTAAGCTTCATCTTCTGGTGCCAGTGAATTTTCCAACTACAATTTATTTATTGGGTTGTAAGATTAAAAAAAGAGAATTTTATTTCTGATGTGTGGCGATGCTTAATATGGTTTTCCGGTTTCCTCCCATTTTGTTTGAAGTAAATAGGGTAATTACTCACTAAAATTCTAATATCTTTCCGAGCTTTAGGGATGAATCTAAAACAGAACATATAATGTTTTATTTAAGCAAATCCATGTTGTTATTAGGCAGTTCACCTTAATGTCATTTTTTATAAATAAACTTTGTTTTACTTTTTCAAGGGTTATTTAATCAATGTTGTGCTGCTGCATCCTGACGTCTGCTTCTGCTAAGGCCTGCAGGATGGGATTTGTGGTTTAAAAATGAAAAATAAAATCCGTGTTATTTGAAGAATGATGAATCCTTTGGGACTGATAAATAAATATGAACATGAGAGCCGGGTGCTCTTCTACTACAGTTTTTTTTTTTTTTTTGATGTGGCATATGTACCATTGTCTCTTCTTGAAAAAATGTCTGTGCCATTTGTAAACTGGTTATAACTCGACGTGCCTGGGGTGTGTTGTGAGGAAGCTGCGCCGTGCTGGCTCCTGGACTATCATGGTCCCCAGCAATCCCTGGGCTTTACCAAGCCACTATGGCTGGGTCTGGTTTTTCTTAGCAGGCCCAGATGTGCTTTTTCTCCCAACACTGAATAGATGCAGCCCCTGTGTTGCCAGCTACTCATGATGTTGGGGTTCATGACATGTTCAGCCCTGGAACTTGCAGTTTTTGTGGCAAGATTAAGATTGCCTGAGTCAATGTTGTTGAGTTTATTCTTCATGCAGCAATCAAGTGAATGAGCAACTACTTTTAAATATAGCATTTATTTCAATACTTATCAGCAGGTATTCAGTTCCCCCTAGGCCCCTGGCTCCTTTGCTCTAGGTGGGAACCTATCTATACTGGAAGACCTGATGTCTGGTTGCTAATCTTTCATCCGAGCACCAAGCCTGTGCCTGGGGAGGGGGAACTGGGTAATTGTCTAATCAGTGGTTGCTACATACATGATAATATCTTTTCCCCAAAGTGCATCCTATTTCTTTGGAAATGAGAATGCACGGAGGGTATTTATTTGACCAGGTTTATAAGAAGGTTGTTTTACGGAGGAGCTAGTATTAATAGTTCTAATCCCCACCTTGAGGGAACATGTCGCCCTTGGGTATCAAGGAGCAAACCTGGAACTTGAATAGGATTGTATGTCTGTACTATTTGGGTCCATTTTAATTTTGCCATTCTGACTCTTGGAACATGGTGTAAAACCAGCTGTGGGATAGACTGGAAATTCACAAAATGTGTGTTCTAATTATTAATCACACATGTGGAAAGATATGTGGGAAGAAATCTAAGGAGACACTACATCTTCACTTATGGTGACAGTGTTTGGAACATTCTCATTACCTTCTTGACACACACACAAATGCCTTATTGCATTCTGAAACCAAGTAAACAATAGGAGGTCTTTTTTTTTTTAAATAACTAGCTGTGAGGTTGTACAAGAAAAGCACACTGGAAAACGGTCAGAACTCTTATGTATCAAGCACAGCAGATGAAATGATTTATTGGGTTTTATCCACATTCTGTAAAGGGTAAGCATTGCTAACCGTTGAGTGGCAGTCTCTGGGAGCTGAACAGGCCCCAGGGACCAGTCTTTGTTCCTCTGTCTTGACAGGCATGTGTCTCTGTTAAATGAGGGCTTAATTTCTCTCATATGTGAACAATTTCCAGGCCCAACAAAGGCAGCCAGGACTGGAGCTATTTAAAAGTCCTAGCACAGGAGGAAGCATTCTTGAAGAAAGAGGATGCTAAAAGGCTAATTACTCACCCTGGCTTAGCTACTGTTTTATTTTTTCACTACTCGGGGTTTATTAACACAGGTCTGCCACATCTTTTTTTACATAAACACACATTAAAATTACAAGGGTATATTTTTATTCTCTGTGAAATAGCCATTTGCTGATCCCTTCTCCTTGAGAAAAGCTCCCCCCACCCCAAGTAGTGGTGGCATATATCATGGAATATTCACCTACCAGACAGAAAGGGTAAGGGGAGGGGGACAGGGGAGTCCTTTTCTGTCTCAAGTGGAAGGAATTTAAACTCCTCACTAAGCAGCACCCTAGGCCAGCTGTGAGCCTTGTCTTTTGACAGCGCTCGCTCATATATACAGGGGATCATTGTTTCAGCATTAGCTGTGGGATTCCCAGCTATGATTTTTTTTTTCAGTGTGTCTCAATTTGTGAGGGAAAAATTCACATTGTTAAGTGGGAATATGCAGGAGGTTACAGGTGTGTTTCATTCACTGTTCTTGTTTTTATTCTTTGTAAACTGAATCATTTCTCCATTTGGCTTGTATGATAAGTGCAAGCCCTTTACCTTACTTTTTACTACTGATCTTTAACTTTCTGTGCACTTCCATTCAAGCTCAGTATCCTTTCCAGCAAATAATTATTTGTGAGCATGTAAATGTGTTTGTAGGCTTACCGTTATATCTACTACATTATAAAGAAAGACAGGACTGCTTAAATCTGAGTAAGAAAGATTTGGCTGCTGACTCATCAGTTTTTTGATTATCATAAACTTCACAGTATGGACATATTGTATAGAGGATGTATTCCTATCAGGTTGTACTCTTATATCCCCACTCTCTTGCCCTCATTCCACTAAGATCTCTCCACAGTGGGATTATTGGTAATCACCATGGGGTCATAAATGAAGGTCTCTGTGTGTAGGGGCAGGTAGTGCCTCAGAATACACCTTCCCACCCTGTGGCTCTTACAATCTTGCCATCTCCTCTTCTATAATCTTCCCTGAGCCTTTGCAGATGTGTTTTAAGTCTGCCATTGTGTTGCACTCTCTGCATACTCTGAATTTCTGCTTTGATGAGTTTTGAGTCTTCTCAGTGTCTACCACTATAGCAGCACTCGTGTTTAAATCCCCACGTCCTCTGCAGTGTCTCCTGGGCCTTGGCAGATGTGGGAAAGATGAGTCATCTCATGCTAGGCAGTTGGCTATATTTTCTTGTATTGATGAAACTTGGTTATTTCTGGTATTTGCTTCCATCTGTTAAAAAAAAAAAAAGCAGATTCTCCTACAAAGAGTGAGAACAGCATAGATCAAAGGGTATGCCTTTTCTTCTTAGCCAAAGAACAGTGGGAATTTCCCTCTAGAGTTTCTTCTGGTTCCTCCTATCCTTAGGCTTCTGACTTGGTTCTCAGTACTAGGTATGAATTCACTCCCACTGAGTGGATTCCATCCCCAAGAGAGCAGATGACTACCCCCAAACCCTGTGTGTCACTATTGCACAGGTGTGTGTGTTTTGCCTGGCTGGTTGATTTTATTTATTTATTTATTTAAAGGAGAGAGGCAGATAGAGAGAGAATAGGTATGCCAGGGCATCTGGTCACTGAAAGAGAACTCCAGATCCATGTGCCACCTTGTCCATCTGGCTTACATGGGTATTGGGGAATTGAACCTGTGTCCTTAGGCTTCTTAGGCAAGCAAATTAACCACTAAGCCATCTCTCCCCAGCTGGTTGATTTTTTTTAGCTTGCAGGATTCCTTGCTTGTTCCTGCTGCTATTGATCATTATCCCACAGCAGGTCACATGGCACTTTCCAGCACTAAGTGAGCTGGCTTCCTGCTCAGTTCCAGCATAATCTCTCATTATCCTGTGCTCACAGACTGTGGTATCTTCAGCAATAGGGTCTTGCCATTTAGATCTGGTGGGTAACCAAGTGCTTGGGAAATAGCCTGCCTTGTTTTGGGGACTTCATGGACCTTCCTGACCAACAGCTGTCTGTGGGTGCTTACCCAGTCCCAGAACTAAGATTTACTAGCCAGACCCTATGGTGTTGGGGGACTTTCCACCTTCCGTCAGACACTGCTACCTAGACAGCTCTGCTCCCCTGTTAAGAGCTCTGTCTTGTCATTAGATAATGAGGAGGAAGGTTTCTATGGTACTGATTCATGCTGTCATTATTTTTATGCCAGTCTCCTCCCACTGTCCCTTATACCCATCCCCTTTCACCTCCTGTACTCTGTCCCTCCACTTGCCTGTCAAGAGTCTCCTCCTCCCACTCCTCCCTGTGTCCACTCTCTCCCAGCCTCACCCAAGTTCCTTGCCAGTACTACTGATGTTCACTACGGCTTCCAGACAAATCAAGCCATTCTCTGTTAGGAACTGCAGATGAAAGAGAACATGCGGTATTTGTTTTCTGAGCCTGTGTGACCTTGGTAAGAGTTTTTTCTAAGTCCATTCATTTTCCTGCATATTTTACTATTTAATTTTTCCTTATCACTAAGTAGAATTCCACTGAGTATATGTACCACATCTTCATTATCCAGTCATCACTTGATAGCATCTGGCCTTTGCATTCCAAGCTATTGTGAGCAGAACAGCAACAATCATGGCTGAGCAGGTATCTCTAGTAAAGAGTGGAGTCTTTGGGGTATGTGCCCAGGAGCGCTCTTCAGGTTTTAAGGCACAGTATGCCAATTTTTTGAGGTGTTTGCAAAAGATTATATGTAGAGAGAGCTCTTCCAACTCTAAACTTTCACATCTTATGAATAAATATGGATTTATGGAGTGAATGACACGAGTGCAGAATATCCACAGTGAATATATTTAAGTCTTCCCAGAGCATTGTAAGTCTGCACTTGAGATCAGAACATTGGCTGGGAGATGCTCAGAGGATAAAGCACTTGCTACACAAGTGTGAGGACGGGTATGCGGATCCCCCCGACGCACATAAATGCCAGATGGTGTGGCATTCCACATGACATCCTGGAGACAGGAGACCTGAGGCAAGCTTGACTAGGCAAACTCTAGGTTTAAGTGAAAGAACCTGTCTCAGTAAGTTGAGAACATTCTAGAAAAATGCCTGATGTCAATCTCTGGCCTCCACACACCTGTACACACATGCTCCCACATATATGTAGACTTGCATACATACATACATAGGTGAAAATAAAGAAAAAATGTTACATAAAATGTCAGTAAATCTTCAAATATGGTGCTTTGTCATAAAATCAGAAAACTCATATTTACTTCATGGAAACAGTATTCTGTACATGATAGAGCCTGTGTGTACTAAAAGCATGGAAACTACTGATTTTATTTGAGGTACTGGTCAACTGACAGACAATTCATTTGATGGTATCTGACCTAGTAAAGTGAGATTTTTGTATATTGTTAGCAGTTCTACTAGAAAAACCAGAATGTCACCTCCATGTCACTGGCTTCTGAATGTGTCTGAGCCTTTACTCTGAAGGAAACAGGATGATATCTTTACTTGGACTCTGACATGGTAATGGTGACTTAGAGAAGGGACGCTTCCTTAGCCATGTTGCTTTTTGCACAGAACCACTGTGATCACCACAACAAAGCATGGTTTAGAAGATCCAACTCCTCCTGCTTCTCAAACTGACTAGACCACCTTCACATCTTATACAGATTAAACTCCTCAGGAAAGAGAATAATAATCTTTCTAAGACTCTTATTTCTAACATGAATTAATTAAGTGAAGTTTGCTTCCTTCATTATTGGGATGATACCCCAAATTAACAACTGATGTCATGTCTTTATAAACATCCTGTGTTTTTATATTGCCTATTTCTATCTATGATATAGGTGCTCCAGGCTGTATTTGATGCCTGCTTTCAGTTGTGCATCACAGTGTTGCCAATTCAAGTTCAGTTTACCTCAGGTCTGTTGTGTACTTTTCATTCCCACTGTTACTAATGGGACTTTCTAGCTGTCAACACTCCAGGAATAAACTGCTGAAGCACAGTTCAAGCATCCTCATCTCCAGTCTGTCTCTCTTGGCTTCACTCCGCACAGCTACTTCAAAATATTCTTCCTCAAGTAATTTCTCATTATGTCCTTCTTCTGCTTGGAAGTCTCCAGTGAGGTCCTATAGGCTATAATTTTGAAGTATTTAACAAATTTTTATTAAGTGTTAAGCATCTGACATTCTTCTAGTCTTTGAGGATAGGGCAATCTACAAAATAATCTCTGCCCTGCTAAGTTCACATTCCAGTTAGGATAGGTGGACAACAAGTGAGGTAAGTATCATAGTGTGCTTGGATGACTGCTGCAGGAAAGAGGCCCTGGGATTATCAACCAGCCATTCAAGCAGGTACTTAACACAGAGCTTATCATCTGAGCAAGCCCTAAGGCCTGGAGGACACAATGCATGTGGCTATCTGGAGAAAGATGTGTCTACGGAACAGGAAAAGAAGATGCAAAGACTCACGAGGTGAGCCAGCTCTAAGTAAGGATCACCATGGAGCTGGGAGCCAGGAAGAGGGCTGGCAGTAGTAACAGAGGGCATTTTACACGAGTAAGGTCTCTGGTGAGATGAGAGGCCACTGAGTAATGGACATGAAATGTGTCTGGGGTTGTAGTAAGCTTAGTTTTCCTTGTTTCAGATCTGGAGTATTGCAAAGATAGTGATGGGGTCATGAGTAGATAGATGGCAAGGAGCACTGAGGAAGCTTATCAGGTAAAGATACTGGTTACTTGGACCAGAAAGTCAGAAGTAGTGAATGGGACTAGAATCTAAATTTAGACATGTTATAAGACGACAAAGCCAAAGAGAGCTGGAGGGAATGGGTAAGAGGAAAGCCAGGGAAGAGTTCAAGCACATGGACCTAAGCAGCTGTCAAAATGTAGTTAACATTGACTGAGGTTCTGCAATTCACTGGGAAGCCATAAGGGAGGATGTCAGCAGTGAGTGAGTAACCGGGGTAGGGTGGGGAAGATATCTGGTATTTAGAGTTGAACTGTTAAGTTAAAATACTGATGAGAGATCCAGGCAGAGAAATTGCGTAGGCAGAAAGACACAAGTCTGGAATTAGGAGATAAAGGACTGAAATGTTGGTGTGGGAGTTCAGTTTGCGGATGGTCTGTGAAGGTCTCTGTAGCATAGTTCCTAGTCAGCCATCTTGATCTACCTTTTTCTAGACAGCTAGTAAGCTGAGCTTGTCTGTGTGTGATCTGCTGACATGGCTCATACTTTTCCATGTTCAAGTCAGTCATTTATTATTTTTCTACTTAGAATGCCCATCCTGTCACACACATTCATATTTACTTTGTGAAAGCCTAGAACCCCATTAAGACCCAGCTCCATGAAGCCTTCACTAATCACCAAGGATCTATCCCTTTCTCCAAAGTTATCTCTTCTCTTCTGAGTTCCCACAGCTCTTTGGGACTCTTCAGCCATTCTTATTCTGTGCATGGTATCTTAGGTACTTGTGCATGTCTTGTTCCTCTTTCATGGTAACCGTCCACTTGATGGCATCTCATTCACATTTATAGTATGAGGATGATGATCTTGGTGGATTACACATGGTAAATGCTTAGTCAATATTGTTGACTTAAATATTTATTCTTAGATCTTAAGTATTCAATCATTAATGGAAAAAAGAGAACTAAGAGTTATGAATTTTTATTTTTATATATGTCAATTAGTCATTGAAGCAAATATTTCAAAGGAATATGTGTGAAATAAATTACACTAAAACATTTAGATTGCATTCCATAAACGAATAGAAGGATAAAGACTCTGTAGTGTGTTGCACTGGGCTGAGGATGGTAAAGTGCCCAAATTGGAGTTGTATTTATGGGTGACTTGGTGGTGCAACTTCTATCTGATCTAAGTTGGAAATAATTGTAGTGATCTGTTTTGATGGACCCTGGTATTAATGTAAATGCCCAAAGGAGCAAACAAGACTGAAAATGCATTGGTACTATAAGGTTTCAATGCCATCATCTCTGTGTTTAGATTAGTGAATGGTCTAAAAGTGCTTCAGTGTATAGCTAAGACTGGGTGCTTATAATAGACCAGTGATATTCAGAAGTCGTTTACAAGTGTGGCCTCGTTATACTATCTCCAAGATCTTTAGGCTCTTCATTGAGTATTTACATCAGTAATGCTTCGAACTTCAAAACTGGATAGTAATGGATATGGGTTATATAGCCCCCCCCACACACACATGGTCTCATCTCCTTTTTAAACAGTGTAACTTCTAAAGCTCTTGATTTTATTTTGTTAAGAACAGAATCTTAAGAGTGGTAGATTTAATTTGTTTATTTTTTGGGCAATTTTTAAGTACTTTAATAGAACAGATGATGCGTCTAACTTTAAGAAACCCATGACTAAAGCTGGGCATGGTGGCACACATATGTAATTCCAGGACTTGAGAGATGGAGGCTCTCCACCTAACAATTGAGACCAGCTTGGCTACAGGAGATCTGGTCTCAAACAAACAACACACAAAAATGTGAAAGAGAGAGAGAAAGAAAGAAAGAAAGAAAGAAAGAAAGAAAGAAAGAAAGAGAGAGAGAGAGAGAAAGAAAGAGTGAGCAAGGAGGAAGGGAGTGAGGGAGAGAAGGAAGGAAGGAAACAAGGAGGAAACCAGGAAGTAAGAAGGAAGAATAACTCATGATTAGTGAGAGATACGTTTGAATCATGATTATTGTTCATATGTGGTTAGGTATCATGCTGTTGAAATTTTCATTTATCAGATTTCTTAATTTGTTTTGCTGATGGATCTCAGACCAAGAATTTTAGTTTTAGTGACATTAAGGTTGTCCCTTATACATGATTCAGCTCTTTGTAGATTGTAAGTTATTATACCAACTAGAACTTGTTGGAATTCCTAAGAAAATACATGAAAATTATTTCTCCAGGAGCATATTTTTAAAAGTCTTACTATTTGCTATGTTGATAGTCAACTGTAGAAAAAAACCTTATGTAGATATATATATTAAAAAAAGAAACAGGCAATTTCACAATTTTCTCTGAGTATCTGTTTTGTTTAACAGGCCTGAAAGCTGAAAGTAGGAAATGCACCTATGCATATGAGAAAAAGGAGATACTGTGTTTTTCTTGTGGGGACTCGGAAAGGACTCAGGGAGACAGCAATCCCTTGGTGGGACTGGAGAGAGCATGGCAGAGCATCTTGGTGGCAAGCATAGGAACACCCACTACAGACCAAGCTGCTGACTGATACAGGGTTAGCTATAGTGAACTACAGGAAAAAGCTACAGATAAGCCAGAAGCTAGTTTGCAAACCTGTAATATGCATTAAGTTGTGCTTGGTATTGTGCAGAGGAATGAGCAAAATATGGATGGCATGAGATTTTAAAATGTCCAGAGCTCAGCTCTTCTCTGCCTGGTAACCAACCTCTCAGAAGTAAGGGGGAGGCTTAAAAAGAACGAGCTCCAAGCACACCTGTCAGTGCCCAGACATTTATTTTGGAGGAAAGTGCCGCTGCCTTGTTTGTATCAAACTTCTCTTAGGTTCTGTGTAGAGACCAAATCCATGAGGTGTCAGGGCCCCAGCAGGATGGTTTCACCTATAATGTAGAGGACTTTACTCAATATTTATGCACAAGAACTTTAAAGCTCTATAAGAAACAGGGTTTTCATCCTTAGACTTGCTCTGGAAAGTGGGGTTTCTTTCTCCCTCCAGTCTTGTTTTTCCTGGGATACTGACCGGGCCAGCCCAGTTTAGAGTGTTCTTTGATGAGTGGCACTTGGCCTTCTGACAGGTTAGGGTCATATATTCTGTCAGTGATAGTAATCTTGGCATCATTTTTATTTCCTATTCTTGTCCTTAAAAAATATTTTATTTATGAAAGGTGATAATCAAAATATGCAGGGTATTATGCTATTTTGGCTGAAAGAAACCTGAGGGTAACCTAGATCACTCACTTTTGAATTTTTCTCAAATATACATGCAGGAAGAATGAAGAATTTTTCTCAAATATGCATGCAGAATGTGCAGGAAGAAGCGCATTCCTCATCAGTTAGGACGCGGATGCAGTACACACATGCACACGCGTGATGACAGAAGCAGAAATGGCCTTAAGTGATACCCTCCTCTTGCACAGAACTCTCTCCATATCCACCACATCTGTCCCACTCATTTGCCACAACCGGTTTGGAAACCACTCACCCAGATCAATCCAATCAGTTTTGCACTCAACCCAGAGCTGGCAGAAATGGTGTGTCATCTACTGATGAGTCTTGAACTGGGAATTCTCACAACTTCTAGTTCTAGCCCTCCATTATTAGGGAGCTATGTTTCCAAGCAAGAAACAATTATGAGGCATGTATAAACAGTGAAGGACTTGAAAGCTCCATTCTATATAATTGTACAGAGTTCTTGAATTAAGTGTGGACACAGGAGAACCTCTTAATCTGTTTCCTCAGTTCCAGGAAGGCTGTGAGTGCTGAGACCATGAGCACTCACATTCGGACATGGGGTACATCAGTATAGCCTGTGCCAGGTTTTGTCATGCTGGAGCTGAAAACACAGGGAATATTCTATATCAGGCCAGCGAGATCCATAGGACATCTGACAGTCACTGTTTTCATTAGGCATTACCATGCCACAGGTACTAAGGCATCCAAAGGACAGGAAGGACCCAGAAGATCAGAGAACCATTAATCACATGAGCATTATGAGGCAGAGCCTGGCTTGGCCAGCCTATTGTAGTGCATTGATTATTGATCAGACAGAATTTGCATAGTGGGAGTTTGGTAATGTCACTAAAGGAACTCAACACTTTACTTTCTCTTTGTCCTGCTCTCCACTCTTCAGAATATCTCTCAACTCAGGCCTTTTGAAAAATCTATGTGGGCATGTAGACATATGTGTGCTGAAATTTAGTTCTCATTGTTTTTCTTCAAGGAAGAAACTGCTTTTCAAACAGAATTTTGATGGCAAGCAGTATAAATAAAATTAATATCATATTTGGATTCAGATGACTACTAAGTTATTTCATTTTTGAGATCTTATTTGCTAGCAAAAAGTAAGGCGTAGTAAATGGGAACATTTAAGAGAGCAGTCAAAAGCACTGAACCTGAGCTAAAGGCATTGGACACTAATGAATTCATGAGCACCATTAGTTCAAGATCAAGAATTGAACACTTTATTGTAGTTTTGTTAAGAATTTGGATGTAAAGGATTTTAAAAAGGGAGCTGGGTTCTAGAAAGTCATTAATTAAAAATAGCTTAAATTATTCACAGACAGAAATAATTATCCTCCTGGACTCATTGTGTTACTTTAGTAGATTTCAGGGAAAGGATAATTTAGAAATCTGAACAAAGTAAAGTATTCCTGTTAAAAAAGAAGTGAAATATTCTACAATTAATTTTTATCCTCAGTCTGTAATTTTCTCTAATAGTATATCCTTAGTCATTTTTTAAAAATATTTTAAAATTTTTATTTATTTATTTGTGAGAGGGAAAGAGGCTGAGAGACAGGGAGAGAGAGAGAGAGAGAGAAAGAAAGAAAGGAAGAAAGAAAGAAAGAAAGGGTACACCATGGCTTCTAGCCACTGCAAACAAAATCCAGATGCATGCACCACCTTGTGCATCTGGTTTATGTGGGTCCTGGGGAATCTAACTGAGGTCCTTTGGCTTTGAAGGCAAATACCTTAACTGCTAAGCCATCTCTCCAGCCCTCCTTAGTCATTTTTGATAGTCTGTGGACTAATCTACTTTAATATAAAGGTTATTCCTATTATCATTTCTGAAAATTAGCCACATTAGCCACTATCTCTGTTAAGTGACTCACCATACTAGTAAAATGCCACAGGCTGATGTTTAGGGAAGTCATCGTTATACAATGGGCGTGTGATATCCAGGATCCTCTAAAAGCAGCATCACTGCACACAGCCAGACAGTCTGCAGACATCAGCTATCAATCAGCCCCATCCTTCAGCTCCTGAAGTACTTTCCTGGGCTGTAGGCAAGTGCTTGCCCCTGTCCATCCTTCCCCGGGATCTCCTGTGTGGAGGGAAAGACATGGATGTGAAGGTTGTGGTGACCAGACACTCTACAGCTTGGCTTTGTCAAGCCAGCCGCTAGTTGAACTTCATCCCTCATCTTAGTGTTTCGTCCTCCCTGCTTGTAGGTGCCATTCTCCAGTGCCCAAATTTTGTCTTACTTTTCCACTTGTTGAGGACCTGTAGCAAAACAATCCTTAGTACTCTGCCAAGATAGTTCTGTCAGGTCTGGCCAGTGCCATTGAGCCCTCACCTCTGGAGTCAAAGCTCTTTCACATGCTTCCCTCCACCTTACGACTTTTTGTGGTAGAACTCTTATTGGGAAAAGAAAACAAAACAAAAAAATCCCATCCTTTAGAGGTTTTGTGCCACGTCCCAGTACCTGTTCCCCGGATCCTGCCTGCCACTTTACACACATTTGGTAATGACGTTTCACCTAGGCCACCGTTCTGCTTTATTAACTCAATTTTTATAGGTAGAAACAGACTTATCAAAAGTCTGATTGTTCTGTAAGCCAATAAAAATCAATGGAAATGAGACTATTTTAGTAGTAAATGTATATGTTACCAACTTTATTACATTTTAAATTTAATCCAAAATTCCACTTGGTCAAAAATTTAAAAGATTTTAAAGTTGTGTGCATAGTTATGAGGTTACTAAAATCCATGGGTATATATTTTAGATCTTATATTACTCAGAATACTGCATAAAAGGCCTTTTTCTCCTTATTTTTTCTATCAGTTCACAAGTTCACATCACCTAATATTTTTCTATCGAATTCCCTTTTGATCCTATGAGGTCAAATAAAAATAATTAACAGGAGGAAGCACAGTATTTTTTTAATGAGCACCAATTCCTCTATATAGCTATTTCGGAGAGTTGTCTGAAAATGTCAAAGAAATAAAATAGATGGAAAAGATAAGAAATATGAGAAACACTAATATTTATCTGTTCTAACATCTTGAATCTTTAATGAACTGGACTTACTTATTCTCATGTTAGGAATGACTTTTTTTTGTCTGAATTACAGTAGCAGACAGGAGAGCAGGATTTAGTCACTGCTGGGAACCACAGTGACTTTGGATAAAAAATTCATGCTGCACAATCCTGGCTGATGTAGTAGCACTGGTGACTAGTTTGGTGAAAGCATGCTTGGGAAGGTGTGCGTTTCTTTAACGCCATTGACAAGTCTGATTTAGGCATAAGGTTATCTCCTGGGGATTAGACACATTTGTTTTTCTTCTGTAAATGTTCATATTTTTTAATGATTTTCCTTTTATTTTTGAAATGCTTTATAAAAGTATGCATAAAGTAATTATACCCCTAAGTTATTGGACACTGAATATATAAAGATACAACTTATTTTTAGAATTACTTTTTATTATTTATGAACATACTTAGTAGGTAAACTATACCTGTTGGTACCATCCTTTCCCTTATTCCTTTATTTGGTTTTTCAAGGTAAAGTCTCACTCTAGCCTAGGCTGACCTGAAATTCACTATGTAGTCTCAGGGCAACCTCGAACTCACAGGGATCCTCCTTCCTCTGCTAGCATTAAAGGTATGTGCTACCACACCCAACTTAAATATTCATTTCATGCTTGTTAATTTTTTTAAAAAAAGAAAAGCATAGAATGGTTTGATGTCTGGTAATGTGAAGGATGGCTTTCTCCTCAAGAAGATCATGTCCAAGATCCCATCACACCAGAAACTACCTCTGACCTAAGTGAGAGCTACAGAGCCTATCCCAGCACACTGATGTCCACACTTCCTTCTTCATGCTTCTCTTCCAAGTCCCTCTATCTCCCTTCCTGTTTGCTGTGCTTTTTCTATGCTAGCAGGGAAGGACAGTAGAGTCTTTGAGGTAGACATAAATACGCACACTATTCTCCTCAAAAGAATAGCTGTAAATATATGTTTAAAGTTACAAATTGGAATGTGTTTAGCTTTAATTAACTGCTTAAATTATTTTTTCTGTGTGTGTGTGTGTGTGTGTGTGTGTGTGTAGGGCATGCATGTGTTTTCATATACATAGGTGTACATGTGTGTGCTTGTATGTGTGTGTGTGTGTGTGTGTATGGGTGCATGTGGAGTCCAGAGGTTGATGACAGAGGACTGCCTCAATCACATTCCACTCTCACTTGAAACCAGAACTTGCTGATTTATTGAGTCTAGTTAGCAAGTTTGCTCAGGGAATCCCATGTCCACAGGGAGCTGCCAGACACACCCAGCATTGACAATGAGTGTGCTGGGAATCTGAACTCTTATCCTCATGTTTGCATGGTAGCACTTTATCCATGCAGCTTTCTCCCCAGCCCCATTTAAACTATTTTCTTTATTAATTAGTTTTGTACTCAGCAAATACAGTCAGTTTGGTACCATTATTAGGCTCATCCGTGACCTACCCCCTCCCCTTGGCCCCTCATTGTTGAGGTATACCGGTCATGCATTGTGGACTTAGCCCACAGTTATGGGTAGGATAAATGTCTCTGCATATCATGACCCAACATGTGGCTCTGACATTCTTTCTGCCCCCTCTTCCACAAAATTTCCCTGAGCCATGATGGGTTCATTTTTGGTCTTCTTCAGTGATGAGGTGTTGGGGGCCTCTGGGTCTCTGGATCTCTGATTTGGTAGGAGTTGATTTTTCTCTGTGTTGATCTCCTTCACCCTTGTGCTGGTACCCGGTTCACCAAGAGAACAGCACCCTTGCTTGTTTCGCCAATTATTCTTAGTTTCAGCCGGGGCCCTTTTGAGGTATGATGGGGTGGCTCTCTCCTTAGGATCTACATCTGTCTGAAAAAGAGAAGCAGATTCTCCAACGGAGAGTAAGTTAGCACCAGACAAATGAGATAACCCTTACTTTTTTATAGAGAATTTAATAGGTGTAGGCTCTCTTGTAGCCCATGATTGATGGTAGCTTGATAATGGAGAGTGGGATTATGTTTGGATATGGTTCTGACTTGTTTCCCAGCTCCAGCTATGGGTCCCGTACCACTGAGGGGATCAGTTAGCTGAATCAAGAGCAGTTGGTTCCCCACCATGGCTGTGTGCCACTATTGCACTTGTGTGGGCATCACCACAGGTTATTTGCTGCTAAGTAGGTTAGACCATGAGTTGCTTGGACCGATATTGGTCATTTTCCCCCAGTTGCCATGTAGCACCTTCTGTCACTAGACACGCTGACTGTCTGGGATATGGATAACCATATGCAGGAAATTGAAACTTGATCCACACATTTCACCATGCACTGCACTCAAGTCCAAATGCATCAAAGATCTCAGTATAAGACAAGAAACTCATATACTACTGGAAGAAAATATAAGAAGTACTTTCCATGATATAGGAATGGGAAAAGACTTCCTGAACAAAACCCCAGTAGCTCACGATCTTAAATAGTTACTCAACCATTAGGATCACATGAAGCTGAAGAGTTTCTTTACAGATAAACATACAATAAGCAAAGCCAATAGATTACCCATAGAATGGGAGAAAATATTTGCTGGTTATCCAACCGACAGAGGCCTAATCTCTAGAATCTACAAAGAACTCAAAAATCTAAACAGTAAAAAGTCAAACACCCCACTCACAAAATGGGGCAAAGAGCTGAACAGGCAGTTCACAGAGGAAGAAATACAAATGGCAAAAACACACTTAAGAAAATGTTCATCATCCCTAATCATCAGGGAAATGCAAATTAAAACAACTATGAGATTCCACCTTACCCCAATAAGGATAGTAAATATCAAATAATATCAAAATATCAAATATCAAAAAATAAAATGAAAAGAAATGCTGGCAAGGATGTGGAGAAGTAGGAACACTTATCCACTGCTGGTGGGAATGTAAGATAGTACAACCACTTTGGAAAGCAATATGGAGACTCCTGAAAAAGCTGACTATAGAGATACCAACAGACCCAGTTATTCCCTCACTGGGCATCTACCCTAAAACCTTCAAACCACAGGCCAGAGAGATTTGCTCAACCATGTTTGTAGCGGCTCAATTTGTAATAGCTAAGAGCTGGAATCAACCCAGATATCCATCACTAGAAGAATGGATAACTAAGATGTGGTATATCTACATAATGGAATTCTATGACACAATGAAATTTGAGGAAAAATGGTTGAACCTGGAACAGATCATTCTCAGTGAACTTACACAATCACAGAAAAAAAAAAAATCGCCACATAGTCTCACTAATCTACAGCACCTAACCTGAATCTACCCAAGATGCCTTACATACCCAGCAAGCATCTTGTGGACTAGTGAATAGGATGGGTGGGGAGGTAGGGGAGGGCAATGGAGGGGGTGGGAAACACAAATCTAGATACAAAAGGAAATGGTACATAAAATTCTACATCCTAAAAGGCAGACCAAATGGCTGAACCTTCACCAGGCCCTTAGAGGGAACACCTGAGCCACAAGACACTGGAGGGGGTATGATGAAGACTGACTTTAATCTTCTACAGCTTCTTTCCCTCCCTGTCTCTCTCTCTCACTCTCTCTCTTCTCTCTAACTCTTTTATATTAGTTATCTTTTTCTTCCTTTTCTTAGTGGGCACTGACCTGTAACTCTCAGTACCAGCATGTGGCTATCATCCACAATGAGCTTTTGATCAAAGAGACCTACAAGGTTTCCTAAAAGAAAGACAGATTTCTGTCAGAGTACTTGATGACCCACCAAAGGTTAGTGATAAGACCCTAATGCTGAAGACACCTTTTGTGGTTGACACGTAAAATGGAATGGCATGGCTGGAAGCTGGAAGAGAGCCATTTGAACTATTTTAAACAAAGAACATGAATGTATTTTATTTAAAATTAATTTTGACTATTCTTTGGGTACTGCATTAGGGCCAAGGGTAAACGAATAGAAACAAATAGCTTGTCTTTGAAAGTTCATGTTTTAGAAAGCAGCAGCAAGAAGATATGCTAGATATTGTGGTGGATATACTCACCGGTGACCTCAGTAAAGCAGAATGAAAATTCACTCGCAGTTGAGAGGTTAAGAGCAGATTCCCCAGGAGTGATATTTGAGCCACACCTGAGTTTCAGGGTGAAACAGAGAAGAGTTTTCTGGCAGAGAGGAGTCTGATCCTGGACCCCAAGCATTAGTGCAGTATTGGCTGGTGTGTTATCTCCTCAGGGAGTCTGCAGCGGGGTTTGATGGTACAGGTGTGTTTAAAGGAAGCTGTGCTGGGCTGTTTGCTGGTTACTTTAATATTTATTTATCTTAATTTGTTATTCTTTTTGTGTGTATATTGTGGCATGGGCACATGTGTATATTCATGTTTATATGTGCTTACAAGTATGTGTATATGTAAGTGCATGTTTTTATGTGCATGCATGTGTGAAGGCCAGAGGTTAAAGTGAGGTATTTTACTTGATCACTATCTACCTAACACTTTTGAGACCAGGTCTCACTGAACACAAAGCTCACCTAATTAGTTAGACCATCTAAAGAGGAGCTTTATCTCTATATCCTCATTGATGGGATTACAGGTATATGCCAATATAACAGGTGCTCCATTATACATGTGGGTGCTGGAGCTTCAGTGGCTCAATCAATTAGCATGTAGTACTTATATATAAATGTGGGTGCTAGAGCTCCAAACATAGGTCCTCATGTTTGCATGGCAGGCACCTTACCATTGAGCTGTCTCCCAGCCCTGTTAGCTGGATCTTGAAGAACCTCATGTGACAAAGAGCAATTATTTAAAGAATTTAAGTAAAGGAAGCTGGATGCAGTGGTGCACACCTTTAATCCTAGCAGTCAGTATGCTGAGGTAGCATTGTTGTGAGCTCTCAGCCTGCATGAGGCTACAAAGTAAGTTCCAGGTCAGCTTCGGCTAGAATGAGATCCTACCTTGACAAATAAAATTAAAAAGGAAAAGCAATAATTTAAGCAAAGAAAAGAGATGACACTTGCATTCAGAAAGAGTATTTTGACAACAGTCTATAGAACATCTTTGAGGAGGCTGAAAGTAGATTCAGATGATGTTTAAAGTTCTATTGAAATAATCCCAGGTGGAAGACAAGACAGGATCTGAACTCAAATGTAGCAGTGGGTTTGGAATTGAGGAGATAGATTTGAATGGTGATGAGGAAATCCATCTGTGTGATGAGTGAGTGAGTGGATGTAGGAAGGAAGAATTTTAAACCAATCCTTACCTTTCTGTATTGATAAAGTTGATACTAAGAAGATAGACTCTTCTTTAATTCTGAAAATATTTTTTGCCCCTACTATGTGCTAAATACTGTTTCAAGTTTTGACAATGTAATAGTAAACAACAGCTGACAATTTGGTAGGCTAGAGACTGTGAACAAATAATTG
The DNA here is from genome assembly GCA_036346955.1 of Dipus sagitta. NCBI lineage: Eukaryota > Metazoa > Chordata > Mammalia > Rodentia > Dipodidae > Dipus > Dipus sagitta. The sequence continues at coordinate 154,983,949 of CM070772.1, read as the reverse complement.
ATATCATGCAGGGATATGTTCTATGGAGAAAGATGGGGTAAGGGTAGCTCATAGCATAGAGTGATGGACATTACAAACTCATGGAAGCTTCTCAGAAAGGCTTCCTTAGAAAAATGATATGAATGAAGCTGAGGTATGAGATGTGAGATGTTAGGGTAAAAAAAAATTCAGGAGGAAGAACAGAATTGTAGAGTGTGTAAAGCAGGAATATTCTTACCACATGTTAGGGGAAACCAGGAATCAGTAGGATGGAATTGCAAAAGCAAAGGGGAAAAAATGGTGCACAGTGAGACTAAAAGATTTGGTGACAAATCATATAAACACAAGGTGATAGAAGATTGCATGACCTGAAGGGTTCCAGATTTTGATTCTGAAATACTTAGGTAGCTATGCCTGTTAGACATTGGCATGTAGGCTTCTAAGTTGGCATATAAGCTAGAAAGACAAATATGCCAATCACCATCAAGTACCATGGGCTTACCTACAGAGAGTAAGGCTAGGACACAGAGAAGAATGTTGGGAAACATGGAAAGAAGGAAGCAAAGCCGGATTCAGAGTGGTGTCTGAACAGAGATACTATCAGAGGGACCAACCAAGTAGTCCATATCTGTTGAGCTCAAAAATCTAATTAGGAGATATTTGTTGAGTGTCTGCTCAAAGACAGCACTGTGAGGCCAGTACAAAGACCACACAATCCTCTCAGAAGATCCAGAAAAAGTTTCTAACATTCCTTTCTGACAAAAGTCACAAGAAAGTAGGAAATGAAGGCTCATACTTCAACATATAAAGGCCATGCTTGACAAACCTGAGGTTTACATTATTCTGACTGGGGAAGCCTGAAGGTTATTTCCTCTGCAATGGTAATGAGAAAATAATGCTCATTATCTCCATGCTTATTCATAATAGTGCTTTGATTTTTAGCTGAAATAAAGGCAAGAGAAAGAAATGAAATGGATGCAAATAAGGGAAAAAGTCAAATTATTCCTATTTTCAGACAGATTATATACCAAGACTACATTTAAAAGCTCTTAACATTGATGAACATGCCCAGCAAAGTGGCAGGATATAAAGTAAGTATACAAAAGTCAGTAGCTTTTCTGTATGCCATCAACAAATATGCTGAGAGAGAAATCAGCAAAATAATTTCATTCATGTTAACCTCAAGAAAATGAGATATCTAGGAATAAGGCTTACCAAGGGAATGAGAGATTATACAATGAAAACTTTAGAAGAAATGAAAGATACTAAAATATGGAAAAACATCCCATGTCCATGGATTAGCAGAGTTAATATTCAGAAAAAGGCTGAAAGCTATCTACAGACTCAACATAATTCCTTTCAAAATTCCCATGACATTCTTCCCAGAAGAAAAAGCACTCCTAAAATCCATATGAGGCACAAATGCCTGAGAGGAACCACAGTGCTCTCGAGTAAAAGGAGCAATGGTGACACTCCAGAATGGCTGATTTTCTTAGATACTTGACCATGATAGCAGAAATATCATGGGCCCAGCATAAAAAATGAATATGGAGATCAACTGAAAAAAACATAGAGGCCCCAGAAATAACCCTACACAACTACAGATGTCTAATTTTTGGAAATAGTATAAAAAACATATTTGAGAACAGAAAGCCTTTTCAAGGAAAGCTATATATCCACATGTAGAAGACTAAAGCTAGATCTGGACTTCTCATCACAAAAAAAAAAAAAAAAAATCAGTTCAAAATAGACATGAATGTGAGACTTGAAACTTTGAAACTTCCAAAGGAAAAAAAATGTAGGGGAAAATAACTGAAGACATAAGCATAGGCTACAACTTTCTGAATAAAAGAGGAAATAATAGCAAAACAATACATAAATATACCAAGTAGCAAAGATAATATCAAATAAAACAAATAGCAGAGACAATAGATAAACCAAACAATTAAATAAAAGAGAAATGGATTGCATCAGATTAAAAGGTTTCTATACAGCAAAGGGCAGTCACCAGAGTACAGAGAATTTGAGGCTTTCCCAGCTATGCAGCTGATGAAATATTAGTATGCTTAATACATAAAGAACTTAAGAAATTAAATGCCAAAAACCCAAGCAATCCAATAAATAGGCAAAAGAATTGGACAGAACATTCTGCAAAAGGTACACATGGCCAATCAATACATGAAAAAATATTTAATAATCTTAGCCATCAGGGAAACACAAATCAAAATTATATTATGATCCTTTATTACCCAAGTGAGAATGGCTATCATCAAGAAAACAAATAACAGCAAATGCTGATAAGGATTTAGGGCAAAATGATCACTTACACACTGGGTGGGGATGTAAACCAGTCCAGGCACTATGGAAGTCAGTATATAGGTTTCTCAAAAACCTAGAAGTCAAACAACCATATAGTCCAGGAATACTGCATAGTCCTGGGTCAGTGTTGCACAGAGACACTTGCACATCCATGTTTATCTTTGCACTATTCACAGTGGGCAAGTTATGATATCAGGCTAGGTGTCTATCAGCAGATGAATGGATAAAAATTGTGGAATATGTGCACAATGGAGTTTTATTCAGCCATAAACAAGACAAGTCATGACCTTTGAAGGAAAGTGGAGATCACCTTGTTAAGAAAGATAAGGGAGACTCAGAAAGACAAGCCCCAGGGCATGGTGGCTCATACTTATAAACCCAGCACTTGGGAGACTGAGTTAGAGGTTCAGCTGTGAGTTGAAGGGCAGCTTGGGTTACAGAGTGAGAACCTGCCTCAAAACCAATAAATAAATGAAACCAAATATTTTCTTTTCTTATATATGCTGAACCTAGTTAAAACACACACACACACACACACACACACAAGATGGCATGAAGGTTAGAGGACTATTGAGGAAAAGAAGAGGAACCAGCAAGAGGGGAGAGGGAGGACAAGAAGGGGTTAAGTGATGAATATGACCAAAGTACATTATATACATGTATAAAAATGCCATCATTGAACCCACTTTTTGTATAATTAATATATGGTAGCTTTGAAAATGATCTATTTGATTGGGGGGAGATGGCTTAGTGATTGAAGGCGCTTGCAAAGTCTGCCTGTCTTGGTTGGGCCACGTTTAATTCTCCAGTACCCATGTAAAGCAAGGTGCACAAAGTGACTCATGTATCTGGGGTTCATTTTCAGTGGTAATAGGCCCTGGCACACCCATTCTCTCTCTCTCTCTCTCTCCTCACTCTGTTTGAGTGAACTGTGGCCAGCGAGGAGAGTGACTGGCATGCTCAGGCCACATGGTATGGTAGTGGCAATGACAGGACTGGAATTTAAGCCTTTGGGCCTATTCTTTCTGCTTCTCAGAGAAACAGAAAGCATTCTGGATTTGAAGAATCACAAACAACCTTCTGGAACCTTGGTCTTCAAGACAAGAGAGGATGAAGATGAGCATAACTAGTCAAGCACAGAAGGACAAGTGTGTACAGCGATACAATGACATCTCGCTGCACCGTAGCTTTGGTTAGAGAAGAAGTTTGGAAACTATGGTCCATGTGATGGAGGAGGAAGGAACAGAAATTAATTGTGGAAGTAGTTACATTTTAATAAATATTTGCTATAGAACAGGAAAATCGATAAATTAGAATATACATCAGTGTGTAAACATAATACCTAACATTTATTTACTGCTCTCTATGTACTTGGCACTGTAAAATATGCCTATTTGTTACTTAATTCACAGAATAAACCTCTGTTTGCCACCAAGAAAACAGAATCACCAGAGATGTCAAGTAACTTGGGCAGAAAGGCCTAGCTAGCCTTGTACCTTACTTCACAAGAGCACGTGCAAAGTGTTTCCTAGGTTGTGAGCAATGTTCCAAGACTCTAGATACATTAACTCATTGATTCCTCAAAAGAATCCTACACAGTAGTATTATCACCACTTATAAATGAGAAGAGGGTCATAGAGAGTGTATACACCTTGTCCAAGTTCATACATACCTTTATGAAGTGGCAGAACTAAGTCAATCCTCTTCTGGCTCTAGAAGCTGTGATCCTAACTGCTTCCCTGTGACAGCAGGGCCATGCTGACTATGTCTCTGATCATAAGTGTTGATTGAGAGACCTGTGGGTTCATTTGTCAAAATGGAAACTCAAACACAGAAACAAGGTAGCCTAGAAAACAGTTTCAAGGGAAAAAATTGAAATCATGTTTTCTCTTCCCCCGACAATCAGCCTTTCACCCATTCTGTAGTAAAGCAAAGAGGTTCACTCGAGGACCACCTACAGAAAAGAAGGAGCGATAGTCTCAACATGGGAACTTTACCAGGTTCCAACTTGTGAATGAGGAATGCATGAGTAACTAAAATCTGTGCAGCCCAGGTGGTTCCACTACAAACATTTGAACGTTCCCTGGAAGACTGGCTGCCCAGGAAGTGCCTGGTTGCAAACTTAAGGTGTAATGTTTTTTCAGGGTATGAATTTATCAGAGTAGACAGAACCCAGTTTACTATGTCTCTAGACTTGGGGAAGGGGAGGTGGGAAAATTTGTTGCATCACTAGAATTCTCTTGTTTTGTCTTTTGCAAACCGACACTGCATGCCTTCTCATGGACAGTGTGAAGTGGCTTTAGGACATGATGATGAGTGAGCAACTCAGACGATGATTGTACCTTATTCCGCCGCCCCCCCCCCCGACATGGGTGATTAGAGGTCTGCTCAGGTGTGAGGCGTTGTCAGGAGAGCAGGACCATGCGGAAGGAAGTCCCGGCAGTGGCATCTATAGCTTCCAACAAGGCAGAACAAAGCATTGCTCTCTCCTTGGTAGAAAGAATGCTGCACAGGAATATGTGTCTGAACGGGTGATTGCACCAAAGAGTAAAGTTTATTTTAAAGTCCCTTTTACATTTTTCTGTGTGTATGGTATGTGAGTGTGTGTGGAATTTATAGTGTGTGTACATGTACATGCAAAAAATGCATGTATCCCATGCACATGCATGTGGAGGCCAAAGTAGAATGGTGAGTGTCCTCCTCCCCTCTGTCCCTCCCCTGCTTTGTTTCTTTGATACAAACCCTCTCACTGAATCTGGAGCTGTCGTTTATGGCCAGCCTGGCTGACCAGTGAGACTTTCCAGTCTCCACCTGTCCCAGTACTTGAGTCAATGTGGCCATATCGAGCTTTTTATGTGGGTGCTGAGGATCAAACTCAGGTCCTAGTACTTATGTGGCAAGCACTTACCTGTTGAGTCCACTCTCCAAGCATAGAAAACGTGTAACATAGCAAATTATTTGAAGGGTTTCCTTGCTCTGATACAATGCTTGTTGGCTAACACTCTGATTTTGGTCTCCTTTTTATATGGTTCAATGGCATGTCTTCAGTTTTTTTCCCCATGTTTCTGCAAAACTCCTCCAGGATTGTGAAAACAGTGTAAGAGTTCTTTGGTAGCATGACGGTGTACAATGTGTACTCACTGCTGGTCTGGAGCTATTTTTGCTGACTTGCATTTGCCCAATAATATTGAAGCATTAAAAAAAAGACAGGTAACAAGGTCACAAATCTGTCCAAGCAGAGTCCAGCCATTACACTGAAAATAAGCCTGTGACACAAGCTATAAGAACATGTTCCAGGCAGGAGGAGGTACTCACAGTCATCCTTTGTTCCTTTTCTCTAGCAGGCAGGTTGGATGCCCAAACATGGGTCTGGGCCAGGCTTTGCTCGTGGCATGGTGCTTGTACAGATTGATGAACTGGCCCTCTGAAGAGAAAAGAAGTTAAGGGCCAGTGAAATTTCTCAGTGGTTAAAGGTACTTGTTGCACAAGCCTGTGACTAGAATTCAGATGTCCAGAGCTCATGTCAAACAAGATACAAGTAGTGCATGTGTCTGTAATCTCAAGGCACCCACAGCAGTGGGAGCCAGAGTCAGGACGATGCTTAAGCTTTTGGGCCAGCTAGTCTGACCTTCCCATTAGCAAACAACAAGAGAGACTTTTAAAAAGGTTTTAATTTATTTATTTGAGAGAGAGAGAGACTGGGCATGCCAGGGCCTTCAACCTCTACAAATGAATTACAGACACTTGTGCCACCTTTGCATCTGGCTAACATGGGTCCTGGGGAATTGAACCTGAGTCTTTTGGCTTTTCAGGCAAGTGCCTTAACTGCTAAGCCATCTCTCCAGCCTGAGAGACTCTTAAACAAGGTAGGAGAAGACCAACACCCAAAGTTGTCCCTAGACCACATACATACCCATATGTTCACACACATATACATGCACATACACACAAAGAAAAGTTATTATACTTCCATTTAGAATTTTTCATTTCAGGCATGAAAAGTGATAAAATTACTCTCAGCATTTTTTCAGTAGCATGTCATCCGGGAAACTTGAGTTTGGTGACACTTGCCTGCTTTGGTAGATTCTCCAGGGATTATTTTGTGTGTGTGTGTGTGTGTGTAGTATGCCTGGTGCTTGCACACGCATGTGCTACTGCAGCTCAAGGTGTGCTTGCCTGTGCGTGCTGCGGGCCTGCCTCCATTATCCAGAGAAGTCAGGTGTGCCCTCCATTGCTCACCTGCTTCTTTTCCCTTGTGACCATTTCTCCCTGATTCCGGCAAATCTCTGGTCTCTGTTTGCCATGGAACTGGGGTTTCAGAGTGTGTGGCCACACCCACCCATTTATGTGGGTTCTGGAGATTCCAACTCTAGCACCTCAAGCCTCCTCAGGTCTTCGTGCTTGAGTAAGGAGTCCATTTATCCACTATGCCGTCTCTTCAGGCCCGCTTCAATGTTATGATCATTTTGGCAGAAGTAGTGACTGGAAGATCCTAGTGAGTTATGGACAATGAGACCAGACGTCAGTGCTCACTACAGCCAGGCATACCCTTGAGACATAATGAGACCAGGGCAGTTCAGGTGGGCCCCATGGATTTTGGCCTCAATGTGTTCAGTTGCTCATACTGTACTAAGTGCAGAGAGGAATGGGTATTTATTCTGCTTTCTTTGGGTAACTGGATGAAGATTTTATTTATTATTCGTATATGAAGCATATGCTCTATTTGGGATAAGGTAGAAAAGTTTACTGCATAAATACTTGTGCCAAACTGCTTTAGGGTCATACATACACTGCCAAACACGCTATGGGCACCTGTCAGCTCCAAGGCTATGTAATTCTAATGTGTCAGTTCTCCTGATACCATTGTTTTCAATTCTCTCTCTCTCTCTCTCTCATTTGCATGTAAATTAAAATATGAAGCAAGGCTGAAGAAAAAAATATGGTTATTTCTGTCACTATACCATAACAGAATAAGTGTTTATGGAAAACATTTTAGTATGTTAACTCATATCCTAGTCTGTATTAATGAGGAAGTGTATTTTCTAACTTTAAATATATAGTCCATAGAAAGTAGTAATTAGTATTTATTTTGTTTCTGTAAATAATGTCCAGTTTCAAATCCCACTGGTGTGCGTTGGGACAGCATGTATTTGTTTGTTAAGTGAGTGCCTGTATTTCAGTGAACTCTGACCAGCCCCAGTTCTCCAGATCCTGAGCAGAGCTGTCTGTGGGTGGGTCAGCATGCCTGGGGCTTCTGACCATCGAAGATGCAGGAAAACATGCGCGGTGAGAAACAACAGCGCATGCCCAACCTCCAAAGCACACACCACGTCTATAAATGGATAAAAGTGTCTATTTAATGTTGCTTCAAAAAGAACCACTGTGTCTACAAAGAAAGAAACCCTAATTCAGTGTTTGAAAAGGCAAACTATGTGTGGGGGACAGAACATGTTTTTGTCAAGGATGTCTGTGGTGTTCCTGTGATGCATCTGACCTGGTGTAAATCAACAAGCTGCGTAGTAGACACAAAACTGACCTTTGACAACTTAGTATGTGATAAATAGTATTCATTTGACCCAAAGGATCTCAAGGCTGCCTTTAAACTGGTGTGATTTTGGTTAATCGCTAGATGTACACCACACTATTCTTTCACCCAAGTTCAAGGTGCTGCCCGAGTTTATTATCTAGTAATTGCAGCTGGCTGTGTGTGTGTTCTCTGAATTCTCATTTTTATTTTAGCCTTAGTACCTGATTTCCTAGAGGTGATCTCCTCACTGCCACGAGATAATTGCCACAAGGTCTAATTTTATGACTAAATTTTTCAAGTGACCATGTTTTCTGCATAACTGTGCGATGGCCTTGATTGATAGACCACTCTGGTTATGTTTATGGAGAAGTGAGAGAGCTTCTATCTGATATTATACTGCTCTTGTTTCTTTCTCCTGTAAATATGGAAAATGATAATTTGGGTAAAATTTTCCCAAATAAAATATGAAGTTCACAGATACAGTAAAACGAATTTTTCTCTTTGAATAAATTGGGTTGACGAGATTAACAGAAAGCCACTATAAAATAGTCTGTGGGAATATTGTCAAGGAAAGATAAGCTGTATCAAAAAGAGAACATGACTTGTTAGGTGATGGATTTTAAAAGCACTGTTCAGATGTAAATAATGAAGCCATTCGAAGTATGACTCAGTGGCTGCAGGAGTGATAGAAGCTGACCTGACACAGTCATTTCTCAGTACTTTCATTAGATACTATTGTAAGCTCCAAAAGACAAATTTTTTCCTATAATTTATATCTATAATGCTAGTAGTTGAAACCTAGAACTTCTCAAATTCAGTTGCTTACAAAACACCTTTTAGATCCCCTTGGATGTGGCCACCCAGTGTCATAAAAAGTTGCAAAAAATATTCTGCTTATGTCATCAAAGAATTACCATTCCCCATTTATAAATTATAAAGGATATTATTTACTATAAGATCCAAAAGTATTAATTAGCTGCCTATGGTTTAAATAAAATTGATTGTTAAGGCAGAAAATAGAGGATGATGCGAGTCCCATTCTGCTACAGCCTTCTAATAAAAGAAGCAGTGACCCACTCATTAGCCCTTTGATTTAATATATTGACACTTGGGTACGAATAATTCCGTTTAGTGGCTTTTGCTTCCCAGGGATCAATTTAATTAGTTATAAAATGTGACTTCTTGTCAGGAGCTAGAAAAAATGCTGACGTTAAATAAAGTCATACGCAATTTAAACAATAAAGCTATCGATGCCTGGTTAAAAGTTAATGATGCAAAAAAAATGGCTTAATAGAGACAACCTCAGCAGTGAAAGTGATGCTAGGAAAATTAAGCTAAGTGGATGAATGAGGAATGGTGATGTTGTTGAATTGGTAAAACAAATTCATAGCTGGTCCGTCGGCTGGCTAGGTCATGAGCATGCTATCCCTTCAGCCCAAGACACAAAACTCACTGTAGACTCCTTGCTTGGTATTACTTTAGTGTGCGTTTCATGTGTGGATGAGGTGAGGGATCCAAGGAGAGAAGAAGTCTTGTTCAGGCCGCGTGGGACAGGAAAGTTCCTGGGTGAGCCGCACACTTGGGAGGAGGCTATTGAAGGAATGCCCACAGCCATCTCTAGGTGGCTTTGTTCCCATGAGGTCGTCTACCGCGGCTCTGTGGGCAGGTCCCTGACATCTCTGCAGAACAGCGTGGTAGCCACGGCTAGAGCCAGGCTATTCTTCAGAAATATCCAAGCTGGGTGCTGGAGAGATGGCTTGGTGGTAAAAGCGCTTGGCTGCAGAACCTAAGAACCCTGGTTTGATTCCCAAGTACCCACATAAGCCAGATGCACAAGGGGGCATATACATTTGGAGTTCATTAAAAAAAGAAAAAATCCAAGCAGAACTCCAGGTCTGACTCTAGCCTGGTGTATTTCCTTCCTTCTGGACAGTGGTTGCTGTAAAAGTAGTTCTTCCCCATTTAAAGAAATACTACCTCTATTTGTGTCATTAGTGCCAACCTGTAAAGTCAGTTTGGCATGATTTCATGGCACTGGGTACTCACACGCACTGATTTTCACACTAGCTGGAGTGATCTCTGTTGCAGTGTCTCTCACCCCAGAAGACTGAAGTTAAAAAGTGAATTGTCTCAGGACTGAGCAATTAGTCTCCAGAATGCATTCTGACCCTAGATTAACAACAGACCAATTTTAACTGGTTGATTCCATCGATCCGTTACTTTGGGAGTGGCCCAGTCAAACAACCTGCTGGTCTGTGTAACTCACCCACAGTTGCCTCTCTTGGTTTGTCTGCTATTGCGTCATTAACATCAGTTAGTTACATAGAAGATAACCACATTTATTGTCAGGTAAAATTTATGTCGCACTTCTCCAGCTGTTGCATTCCAAGTCATTTGCTCATTAGCCAAAAATGAAGCACACGCTTAAACTTGATGAGTTTTCAAATATGTATTCTAGTCAAAGGAGTTGATAAATGTGTCCTGAGCCTAACGTTTTTGAATCAGCCGAAGCGGTGTTTTCGCTGTTCCAGCCTTGTTCCTAGCTCGTGGACAGGCTTAGGTCTCGGCATTGTAGGATGGGAACACAAGAGCAATGAATGAGCTGAGCTCTGAGAAGCAAGACAACTGGGACCTGTGGCCTGCACTTCATAACAGGCATGTGTTCTCCTAGCCTTTTCTTCCTGAGTGTGCTGGAAGAGTTCAAGATTGAAGATCTTAGGCAAAAGTTCACTGGTTTGGAAATCTGTTTATTGCCTGTTTAGTTCTGCTGACTCAGCTGCGTGGAAATGACTGCAGCATCTACAGGGGCCCGTCAGCTGCAGAGTATCTGCCCGGGAAAGTCACCGAGTAACTCACCTTGTCTGTTTACATAAAATAACTGTAGCTGAAAATTGCAACAAAGCATGAAACCTTGAACATACAGTGAAATATGTGTTACAATGTGTAGTTTGAGGCTGAAATGACAGAGCTTCATTTGTATAATGTACGTGCACACGCTGACAGGAAGGCCTGGCAGTTAACTTGGGAAAGCGACACTCTGGCGAAAAAGCTGACAAACTTTTCCCAACAAAATGACCCTCAGCAGCTTCCTTAGGGAAGAAGCAGAGATTTGGAGGGAAATGCAAGCTGACGTTGTGGTAAAGACATGCAGCAGCAGCTCACATTCAAGAGAACTGGCGGGATATTGCTAAGGATAAAATGTACACCAGAGACAAGTTTGCCAGAGGAGTAAAGGTTATCTGTTCATTTTCTTTCTCTTTTTAGCGTTGGGAGAAGGGCAGCTAGCTGAGGACAAGAGGAAAATTGTGGGGGACTGATGTTAGATAAACTATTTTGTCTTTGCGTTGACATTAAGTTGGCCACAGCCTACACAGAGGGGATGCCTGGAAAACAAGTCAGGAGAGAGAGGCATGAATACTTTTTAGCTCATGTGCGTGGGTGCGCCAGCAGCAGAGGCCCGTGTTTTCTTACGGCTCAGATGGCAAAGCGAAGCATTCAGCCCACGGCAGGAAAAAGTGCCTTTTGTATTTTCTGACTGCAGAGTCCAGGCCTTCCCAGGGGAGCACAATGAATGGCCCATTTTCCCCCAACACGGCTTCGTAGACATAGATTTCTTGTTTTTTCATCATTATTCTTGCCCGTCGCTGGGTGTGCACACGACATTTGAGCGTGTTTTACAGTCTTAACACACTCATGTGCCTGCAGTAAAGTTCCTCATAACAACCAGGCTTTCTGCAGACCACAGAGCAGGGTCTGTTGTTCTCACAAACCCCGGCAGCTGGGAGGCAGTTGCGAAGACAACAGCTTAATCTCACTGGAAAATACAGGAAGAGGAGAGTATACATGAAGTTTCTTCCTGTAGTATTTGAACAATGAAGAATACAAAAACAAAATGGCCATGGGTGGTCTTGTTCAGTGACTGATTGACAGGACCGACTTTACATTTTGGTAGAATGCTGTCTTTAAATGTTAAGGATGTCCGAGCCTACCTTCCCTGTGTTTGCTGATCAGCTAGCTCCAGGGCAGACGCAGGCAGCGGCTCACAGCTGCTTCCCAGTGGTCGTGGAAGCTTTTTCTGTAATTTGTTAGGAAGCAGTTAGTGTTTGTATGAAAAGATGCTGTGAGCAAGTAGTTAGTAAATAGCAGTTAATCTCCTCTGAAAGGTATAAAAAAAATAAAAAATAAAAGACCTCAGAGGCTCCTGTTAACTCACATCTTCACTGGGCCAGGCTGTTTTTTGCTGGGTGGTCACTAGCAAGTTTTAAAATTCACACTGAATAGCAGAATTCAGGGAGAGGTGGGTCCTAGAAAGATTCAGTCTGATCTGGAACATCAGAGTGATAAGTGCTCTTCAGCCTGCGGAGGGGAAGCAGGAGGAGTGTCCACATGGTGAGAGGCGGACATAAGAAGTGAGAGTAACAGAGGTGTTTGCCATACTTAACCATTTAAAACTCGGCTAGCCCTTTTTTCCCTTCAAGGAAACATTTTGTGAAAGAACGTTTCGTGGGTTCTTTAAAGTCATCCAGATGACATGAAAGTGTTTAGTCTGTAAGACTTAATGGATCCTGTTCACAGTTTACTGAGAAAGATGAAGCCATCAGGGCTGGCAACTAGTCCCAGCCTTTACCTGGGCACTCACAACATGGGAATAGGCTAACTCCTCTCGTCCCTGTTCATAGTGGACATAGGCCTCAGGAAACTGCTGCTGAAGGGAATCTCACCATGAAATCCAGACGCTGTTTGGGACTGGCAGGATGATCCTTGCTGCCTCTTACAACGAAGCAAGAAGAGACACTATTCATTCTGTTGCCTGTCCACCTACTCTGATCTTCCTTAAATTATCTTCTCCTCCTCTTCCCACACCCCCTTCCTCCTTTGTTGTATTCTTCTACTTTCCACACTCTTCCCTGCTACTTGGCAGGCCATGCACCTGAGGCTTCAGAGCACAGCTCCCGCATGTCAGAATCTAGTGTGAAAGTGGACCCCTGGCTGGTGCTCCGCTGGGCCACACCCTAAACCCCAAGTGCAGCTAACCACACATAGGCCTTCCTCTTAGTGCTATGTCTCATCGTGTAATGATAGTTACCATTTATGGTTTTATTGACTAAACACTAACCTAGGGCTTTCAGTGCATATTCTCTGAATTTTCATATGTAGGCCACACTGTATGTTTTATCATTTCCCTTTGGCAGATAAGAAAACAAAAGGTAGCCATCTCGGTGATTGCCAGTTATCCGATGGAGTTTTAGTTCCAAACCTGTGATCTTTCTACTCTACTCATGCTGCTTCCAGGGACATGATGGGAAAGGACAGAGCAGTGCCTGGTTGATAGGAAACAGGGACATACAACAGAAATTTCTAAAGGTCTTCTTTCCTCATTTTTTCCTCTTTCTCTTGTGAATTGAGCTGAAAGCTGTCAGGCAGGACCAACGAAAAAAGAGAGTTAAGTTGTGCAGCAGCTAAGGGAGCGCTGAGGACCTTGTAAGAAGTGGCTTCTGAGGGTACTTGCTCACTAAGAGTCGGGGCTACTAGAGCAAGGCTGTCCAGTGTTGAAGGTGGTAGTGACACAAAGGATTAGAGCGGTGTTGACTACTGATAGGCAATAAAGTAAGTGTGTATTTGTGTGGAGGCATATGTATCCACACACATATACACATATATGCTGCATACGTACATATACACATGCACACAAATGTTTGATAATAATATAATATAATATAATATAATATAATATAATATAATATAATATAATATAATTAATATAATTAATATAATATAATATATAATATAATATAATATAATATAATATAATATAATATAATATAATAAATGTGACCAAGGCATTTTGACTGCTTTAAAAAAGATGCCTAAATATGGACTAACAAAAGACAAGAGTAAATTTGGTATTAGATTGGTATTCAAAAGTGTAATGGGGGCTGGAGAGATTGCTTAGTGGTTAAGCGCTTACCTGTGAAGCCTAAGGACCCCGGTTCGAGGCTCGATTCCCCAGGACCCACGTTAGCCAGATGCACAAGGGGGTGCACGTGTCTGGAGTTCATTTGCAGTGGCTGGAAGCCCTGGAGCGCCCATTCTCTCTCTCCCTCTGCCTCTTTCTCTCTCTGCCTGTCACTCTTAAATAAATAAATAAAAATAAAAATAATTTTAAGAAAACAAAAAAATAAAAAAAAGTGTAATGGAATCTCATGATTTGTATACGTCAATAACTATAGTAATGTGGAGATTTGCATGTGAGAGTATAGTTGTAAATCTATGGGTATATGTGTCATATGCATGTGAACCTTTTTATCTCTGTGAAGGCAAGAGTCTGTTGGTAATGTGAGCACAGCACTCAGATCATGTCTTCTAAATACTATCCTCCTGAGCCTGGTCAGGGAGGGGCATGTAACGAGCAAGTCTGGTACATTTTATTAGTCTAGAAAGTGAGGAAGTACTTAAAGAATTATAGCATCAGGGCCTGGGGAGATGCTCAGTTGGTAAAGTGCTTACCTTGCAAGCATGAGCACCTGAGTTTGATTCTCAGCGCATATATAAAATGCCAGGCATGGTGGTGTATAGTTGTAATCTCAACTCTGGGCTAGTGGAAACAGTAGGATCCTAGGCTTGAACCCAGCCAGTGTAGCCTAATTGATGAGACACATGCCCTGGAGATCCTGTTTCAAAACAGGAAAATAAAGGTAGACAATGTCTGAAGAACAACACTGAGGTTGTCCTCTGGCCATCACACACACATGCAAGAGTGCCCATGTGCAAGCAACCCTCACACACATGTACGTGCACATACACAAGAGTGCCCATGTGCAAGCAACCCTCACACACGTGAACATGCACATACATACACACCGTAGAACTGTAGGGCAATGCCAAAAGACCCAGACTCCAGCTTGAAGGAGTCTCCATGTCTAGTACTATTTAAGAATAGTTATGAATTTATCTCATTTAACATAATAATCCTTGAATCGACACTGATATGTATATGTGGATATATGGATATATGTGAAGAAATATATGGAGAAGAGAAAGTTCTTTATTACATTAGAGTGCAAAATATGAAATATGCAAGAATTAGAGAAAGTTACATGGAAGCCCTCATAGTAATGCTGAATTCCGGTGAGAAACCCAAAGGGATGCTGAGACTTCCAGGAGGGAGTGTGTAAAGAATGGCACCTCGACCCCTCGGTATTGTCAGAATATCACCCCACACTATGTTTAGGAAAGTACAAGGGGAAGTTGGGCAGTGTGGTGGTGAAGCCTAGCAGATACCGCACTATTCAGATGGCACTAACAGTGAAGGGGACACATTGGTCTCTTATATTGATGGATGGCATGTGGTGAGAAGAGCAAGGACCCCCCCCCCACCGTCATACAGCTGCCCATAATGCAAAATCTAAATCCAGTCATGAGCAATGTCCCATAGAACAGCGCAGAGACATCCTATCAAATTATTGACTAGGAATTTCAAAATCACTCAGAATCTTTAAAACTGCTCTGGTCATTAGTCAAGAAGGGTTAAGTAACTTCCAGAGCAAAGAAGAAAGGAAATAGAAACACATAGTCCTGGATCGACTCTTAGTGCTGTCACTTGGGGTAAGGTGTCCGTCAGAGCTGCTGGAGGAATCCTGTAACGAGGTTGTGCATTGTGTAGGTAGTATATGTGCAGCAGTGTGTGCACGTCAGCAGGTGTGGCTGTTCTCCTCTGCTGCTCTCCCAGCTTATCTCCTTGACAGTCTGCCATTGAACCCAGAGCTACTGCTTTCTGTTAGACTGGCTGCGTATCACCAAGCCATGGCAGTTCCCCTGTCTTTGCCTCATACCCCAGGACTGTATGTGGGTGTTGGGGGTCGAACTTGGGCAACATCAGGCCTGCGTGTATATGCAGCAGACTTTCTTACCCAAGGAGTATCTCCCTAGCCCAACAAAAATTTTTTTTTATCTTCCAACCTGCATATTTTTAAATATTTGCAAGTTTTCCCTAGGCAGTGTGGAATGAGAATGCAGAGCCAGTCACTCTTAACACAATGCTGAGTTTCTGCTTTGATTTGTTTGTCATAGGCACAGCAAAGCCAGGCTCACAAATGCATGTTGTGGGCATTCATTTATGACATGAGGAGCCCACACACTAACGAACACTATCCACACCCTCTGTGCTAGTTTCCAATGCTCACCCACAGTTCCCTCTCCTTTCCCCTTTCCTGACTGCTTTTATCCCTACAATGTAGCCCATGGCTCCAGTCCTGGAAGTCTCTGTCCTTAGGCAGTAGGGCACCATAGTTGGAGGTAGTGTTTGCAGCCCTACTGCCTGAATTCACATCCCAAAGTCTCCATTTATTAGCTGTCTAACCTTGAGGTGAGTGGTTCACCTGCAATGAGGAAAATAGCAGTACCTGCCTCATCTACATATTTTGACAACCCAGTGTGCAAGGGCACATAAAGCATCTAGAAAAATGCCTGTCACAGTGAAGTGGCTGCAGTTGTGGGCCATCGTTAGTGTTATTACATTCCAGTCATTTTCATCACCCACGTGATTACCATAGTGGCTTAAAGCAGGCTAATAACATGATAATGTCACTAGAATATCATAAGTCTCAGATTAGCACCTGCAATTAGTTCTTTAGTCCACCCCTCAATTTAGAATCTTCACTTCTAACCCTCCTTAGATATTTCAGTGAAAAAGATTGCTATTTCCCAAGATCCTTCTTTAATAGTATATAAGCAAAACCTTTGTAGGATAGGGTTGACCTGGCTGTTCTCCTCAACAGTGATTCCCTCCCACCTGCTCTTAAACACGTGCTCCAGTCAGACAGCACGTGGCTCCAAAGCTATTCCCAGGAGAACAAGAGAAGTGGCTTAGGGTCATTCTGTCCTCATGGCTTCATGCCCCTCCGTCCAGGGACACACACGCACATGCACACCATAGTGACCACCACCACAGTCTGAAATCTCTCTTAAAGCAGTGTAGTCCTTTGCTTAAGATAGCTCTACACTACTTCAAACTGATGACAAGTTCTTAAGGTTATTGAACTCTGTCCACTGGTGCCTTGTTCCATCCAAGTGCCTATGGACTGCGGTGTGGGAGGAGCGGCGTCTGCGTCGGCACCAGTCCCTGCGGCTGGGCAGCAGTGGTGAGCGCATGTGCTCCTGCGCTGTGTAATTGTTTTTCTTTGCAGGCCCCCCGCAGATAGAGCAGGGCTGCTGTCTTGAAAGTTTGTATGATCAACCCCGCAAACCAGGCACCCTGACAGGTCAGGAAGGCCACACCATGAGCCTGGGTATCCCAAGGAACCAGAGTCCTGGTTAATACTAATTCAGACTCTCTTTTCCCCAGGATGAGTTAACACCCTTCACTCCATTAACCACTGTCACATCTTCCTAGACACACAGACAGCTAGTGGCTTAACAAGAGTAGATGTAAAATTTTGGAAAGAGTAGGCTCTGCAGAAGATGTGTTTGAATTTTGGCTTAAATGATCTACTCTCTTCATCTTGTTTATCTCCCCTGTAAAAGAAAGAAACACCTACTTCATAGGATAGCTTCAAATTCTGCTTTTTAAATAGATGCTACTTGCTTTATTGATATGGGAGCCATACAATCTCTCATCAGGTTTCAGCATTGGATTGCATTCTGGAAACTGCACGCAACCACATACACATTTCAGTCCTGAAAGCCCTCTTATATCTTGAATTGTCTTCCTAAAGCTTAACAACTGTCTGCTGTCTGCTTTTTTTTTTTTTTTTTTTTGGCCTTTTTTATGTTAGGCATCTTTTGTTTAGCATACTGGCTTTTACAGTTTCCTTTTTCATGTTATAGAGTATATCAATAAGTCATTAATTTACCTCACTTAGTACTATTCTGTAGGCTGGATTTACTGTCATTTCTCTAGTGATTGTCCAGTGGATGGACAGGGCTGTTGCTAGTTATTGACTATTAGAAATAACAGTACAGGTCTGTTTATACATGTTTTCATTTTTCAGATACAAATAGCTAACAGTGGATTGACTATCAGACTGTATGTAAACTGTGTGGTTTACTTTCTAAGAATTTGAATTATAAGGAAGTAGTTGTATCATTGCATCATTTACTGTGGGTTTTTTTGGGGGGAGGGGGTTGTTTTGTGTTATTGTTAGACAGGGTCTTAACATTTCCTTCAGAATGTCTCAGACCTCACTGTGGCTGGCCTTGAACTTGCATTGGTTCTCCTGCCTCAGCTCCCAAATTATATACTCTTAATTCTCTAATGACCGGTGAGAGCTTTTGTATCCTCACCAGTACATGGAACTATTTATTACTTTCACATGCACCACTAGGAAGCGGATGTTCGGACTTTCTGAGGTTTTCATTTTCGTTTTCATTTCTTGGGTGACTGGTGATGGGAAGTGTGTTCTCATGTACTTGTTAGCCATTCATGTGTTGTCTGAGATGTACTTGTTAGCTATTCATGTGTTTTCTGTGATGGTCTGTTGAAATTTTGACGTTCTTTTCATTCTTTTATTTTTCTTATTATGAAGTCATAACTTTTTTAAATATTTGAGATGGATGCCCTTCATTTTCCTTTGCAGATTCTTTTTACTATTTTATGGCTTATGTATCTTAAAATGCATCTTTTAGAGAACAAGGTTTATAATTTTGGTGAAATACATTCTATCTTTTTTTGTTTTCTGCCTTGTTAAATGTTCTGATTTTAATTATTTTTCCAATAAGTTCCATAAATGCCTTCTCCTACATTTTCTTCTGAGATTTTTCTAGTTTTATGTTTAGATCATAGTCCATTTGAATTAAATTTTGTGTATAATAAAAGAAAGGTAAAAGCTTATTTTTCTATATTGATAGCCATTTCTAACAAAACCTCTTTGGGTGACTGTCCTTTCCCCATTACCTTGAAATTATTGTGAAATACTAATTTTTTAAAAATGCCATGCTAGCATATTTTAGTGCTAGGGATCAAACCTAGGACCAGAGGCATACTCAGAAAGTGCTCTGCTATTGATACATACTCACTCCACTGCTGGAATTTTTATGTACCTTGTGTTTATGAGTCAGTTTAAGAAGAACTGCTGTTTCAAGAAAAAAAAACCTTGTGGAGCCGGGTGTGGTGGCGCACACCTTTAATCCCAGCACTCAGGAGGCAGAGGTAGGAGGATTGCTGTGAGTTCGAGGCCACCCTGAGACTACATAGTGAATCCCAGGTCAGCCTGGGCTAGAATGGGACCCTACCTTGAAAAACGAAACAAAACAAGAAAACTCTTTGTTTGTATGCGTGTGTATGAAGCGTGTCTGACATGTGTATGTGTAGAAGTGGGTGTGCATGCACACGTGGAGGCCAGAGGACAACCTCAGGGTGTGAGTCCTCTGTTTCCACCTTGGAGACAGAGTCTCTCCTAGTTTGCTGCTTGGAAGGCCAGACTCACTGGCCCCGGAGCTTCGGGATCCTCATGACCCTGGCTTCCATTGTGCATTATGATAGGCATGTTGGGATGACAGATTCGTGCGCTATGTTGTATCTGACTTCATGCACGTGGTAGGGTCCAAAGTCTGGTTGGAAGGCTTATAGAGCAAGTGCTTTTAACCACTGAGAAATAGCCTCAACCTTTGAATTGCAATCTCAACAAAACTGCATCTTCTGTTCCCTGAATGTGTTATTTTTCTCATTTGTTATGGTATGTTATAGTTTTCCTTTGCAATTAAAAATTATATAAATTGGGTTGGAGAGATGGCTTAGCGGTTAAGGCACTTGCCTGCAAAGCCAAAGGACCCAGGTTCAATTCCCCAAGACCCATGTAAGCCAGATGCACAAGGTGGCGCATGCATCTGCCGTTTGTTTGCAGTGGCTGGAAGCCCTGGTGCGCCCATTCTCTCCCCCCTTCCTCCCTCCCTCCCTCCCTCTCTCTCTCTGTCATTCTCTGTCTACCTCTTCTCTCTTTCAAATAAATAAATAAAATTAAATATATTTTTTAAATCATATAGATTTAAGGTATACAATGTACCACTTTGATAAGCATATATATGTGTATATAATAAAATGATTAATATATAAGCCAACTGACCCCTCCACTACCTTGCATAATTATGTTTTATTGGTGTTAAGAGCACCAAAATGATTCCGTTAGCAAATACTGAGTTTACAATACTATTTGCTTTACTACAATTCTCATGCTGGGTATTTTCTATGCATTATGACCTTTTATTATGGAGGTCTTGTATATTTTGATCATATTTTTCAAAGTATTTTATTTTTAGATTAATATTCCTGAAGAATTTCTTTTTCTATTTGTTTATTACTAGTATATTAAAAAGAAAGCTGATTTTTGTTGTTAGCCTTGCATATTGTAACTGCTTAATTTACTTACTAGTCCTGCTTGCTTTTTAAGTATTTTTTAAATTCTTGGGCTGGAGAGATGGCTTAGTGGTTGGTGGTTAAGCCTAAGGACCCCAGTTTGAGGCTCAATTCCCCAGGACCCATGTTAGCTAGATGCACAAGGGGGCACATGCATCTGGAGTTTGTTTGCAGTGGCTAGTGGCCCTGGTGCGTCCATTCTCTCTCTCTCTCTCTCTCCCCCTTTCTCACTATGTCTGTTGCTCTCAAATAAATAAATGAAAATAAACAAAAAATAAAAATAGTTTTTTTAATTCTTTAAGGCTTTCTGTGGTCATTATGTTTCCTACCAATTATAAAAAAAATAAAGCAAACTGTTTCATTTCTTTCTTTTCCACTGTGTGCATTTCATTTCTTTTCCTTGGTTTATTGCTCTCGCTAGGAAGTCTAGTACAATACTGAGTAGAAGTGGAGGCAGCAGACCCCACATCTGTTCTTGGTGCTGTGGTGGCCACTATCAGTTTGTCCTAGAAAACTTTAATGAGACTGAGAAGCTTCCTTTCCATTCATGTTTGTTGAAAGTTTTGTTTTTTTTTTCTTAAATCATGAATTGGTTTTAGGGTTTTTTCAAGTTTTTCTATGTTTACTAACATGATCTTTGCTCTTTCAGTCTTCTACACATCATGAATTATGTCAATTGACTTTAAAATGTTAAACTAACTTTGCATTTTCCACATCCAGCCAATTGCGTTTGATGCATGATTGTTTTTAAAGATGGCTGCATTTTACTTAGCCTGTTAATATTAGGATTTTAAAAACTATTCCCCTGCCACTAGAAAAACAACTCAATTTACAATTTGCTAAAAGATGTCTTTGGAAAACTCTTTATATTGTGAGGAATATGAGGGTAGAAGTTATTTCTCCATTCTCAGAATTCATAGTGTCATACATTTTTAAAAAGGATAATCCATGATTGGTTTAAGTATGTCGTAGGCATAAAAAAATTATAGGAAACAGGAAAGGAGAAAGAGGGTAGTTTTTAGAGTCACTGCAAATCCATCTTCTGAGATATCTTATGGCAGAAGTGAGTTTTTCCTCCATCCCCTTCCCCTGTTAAAATATATATAGACTAAAGTTGGGAGAAGAGCAGGTAAGTTTGATTTTTTTTTTTTTTTGTACTCAGTGAATACAGGCACATTGGTACCATTGTTAGCTTCTTCCCTGTCCTCCCCCCTCCACAGGGACCCTCCTTGTTGGGGTATGTGGGTCATGAATTGTGGGGTTAGCCATCAGTTTTGGGTAGGAGGAAATGTCTCTGTGTATCATGACCCAAAGTGTGGCTCTGACATTCTTTCCGCCCCCTCTTAGGCAAATTTCCCTGCGCCATGTTGGGTTCATTTTAGGTCTGCTTCAGTGTTGAGATCTTGGGAGCCTCTGTGTTTCTGGATAGCTGGTTTGGTAGGGGTTGACTGTTCTCTGTCGATCTCCTTCACCATTGTGCTGGTACCCGGTTCTCCAAGAAAACAGCACTCTTGCATGTTTTCCCAATTATTCTTATTTTCTGCTGGGGCCCTTTTGAGGTATGATGGGGTGATTCTCTCCTTAGTATCTGCATCTATCTGAAAAAGAGAAGCAGATTCTCCAATGGAGAGTAAAGTTAGCACCAGATAAATGGGATAACCATTATCTTTTAGAGAGAATGTAATAAGTGTAGGCCCACTTGTAGTCCACGATTGGTGGGAACTTGATAATGGAGAGCGGGCTCAATGTTGGATATGGTTCTGACTTGTTTCCCAGCTCCAGCTATGGATTCCATTCCACTGAGCGGATCAGTTAGCCTAATCAAGAGCAGTTGATTTCCCACCATGGCTGTGCACCACTATTGCACTTGTGTGAGCATCACGTCAGGTTTTTTGCTGCTAAGTAGGTTAGACCATGAGTTTTTTGGACAGATATTGGTCATTTTCCCCGTCGCTCATGTAGCACCTTCCAGCACTAGACATGCTAACTGTTTGGGGACTGACTCTGTTCCAGCTTCCAGCCATGTCACTCCGTGTTACATGCCAATGGCGTATGGTGTCTTCAGCAGTAGGGTCTTACCATTAACCTTTGGTGGGTCATCAAGCACTCTGGCAGAAATTTGTCGTCCCTTGGGAGACCTTGTAGGTCTCTGTGATCAAAAGCTCATTGTGGAAGCAAGTTTGAAATTTAAGATCTACCTTTAAAAGACGAAAAGAAAGCAAGGAAATGAAAATGATGATGCCTAAACTTGGAATTTGGCACATTTCATTCCAAGTTAGTTGACTTTAACTGACATGTCACCATGCGTAAGTCACAGTGCCCAATGAGTGCCTGGAGTTCTCTCTCTCCAGTGTGATGGTCAGGCCTAGATGATGATTTAGGAAAGGCAAGCGGGGTAAGTGCATTTCTTTAAAGGTGCACTGGAGCTCCTTGCCCACATGAAAATTACTGGCTTATAGCTTCCTAAACTTTCTCATCCCTGAAAATCAGATTTGAATTTTGTGAATTAGTGCATACAGAGACTGAAGACCTTGCTTTCAGATCCAATTTTTCCAGGCTCAGGTTTGGTGACCTTGGCAAATCAGTTCTCTCTGTGCCGTATTATGTTTATGTTTAAAGTGAATGCAATGGGAAATGTTTTTCTAAAACCGTTCTGTTTTTAAGACACCATGATTGTAATGTGAACTAAATATTTTGATTTTATACAAATATTATATGTATGTAATATTGTCAGATATGATGAAGAACTAATTTAAGTGGGCTAAATAGTTATGGTTACATATTTTATTTTGATGTATTCCACATCTTTAAGAATCATGGAAAATATAAACTAGCACCTATATTGTTAAAACCATTTTTGCTTTTTAATGGGAAATAAAATTTCTCTCTTGGCATTAAATTGAGCACTAGCATTCTGTATTCTGTTCTCAGCTTGTAATATAAGATTCCCAAACTTCTACGTATATTTCTAGAATCTGGTTTTACTTTATAATTTACAGTCCATTTTAAGAAAGCTTCAAGGAACACAAGGTATTAAAAGCACCACACCTTTGACTAGTGGGGACATAATACATGATTTGAGTTCCCAATATTTTCTAACACCAAGGTTTGTTTATTAAAGAAGCCCCATGCTGTGACTGAATCAGTCTAATAGAAGCCACATTTGAACTTGAACATTCGTTGCATAGCCATATATCTTGGGCATATATCATACATAATGATGTGGGGTCTGGACATCTTTCTGGGTTTGTTTGTGTCTTTTATGGATTCCCTCATTATCCATACTGTGTAAGGAAGACCCTATGGATTTGGCTAGTGTATTGCATACATTCTGTATTTTCAGATCAATTCCGAGTTTCAAATGGTACCTATGTTCTAACATGGAAGATTATTTTCTCACTGTCCTGTCTCATGGTGATGAGAAAGGAAAAATACAGTAAGATTTTAGAAGACAGTGACATGTTTGAGAGTGGCTGATAATCCTTCTGGCTGTGTTTCAAATAAGTTGGAATGTTTTTGTTGTTGTTTATAGTACCACTCTTCCTAATTTTTTTGGCTAAGTTGAATTATGGCATCAGATTTCCTATTTTAAAAAGAATTGTATGACATCTATTGTCTTATTTTCATTGATTATAGCTTTTAGAACTCAATGGCTTGAACATTTAGTTATTATTAATGTTCCAGTTTAAAGTAACACATTTGGAGTGTCAGAGTTGAGTAAGTACACCCAAAATATGGACTTTAAATAGAAAAGCAAAGTCATTCCATATTTCTAGATAAATTTATTATTCTAGTTCCTAGTTGTTAATTTGGATCATTAAATTCAGGAGTCCTAAGTGAGCAGCCTTCATTGCTACTGCTGTTGCCACCTCTTCTTTGACACCAGGTAAAATTAGACGATGCATGATGACTGCGTGATGCCAGGATTTTAAGTGAACTACCAGCAGTAACCTTAATGAGCTACAAAGTTATTTTTCATCAAATGAAATAAAGATGAGAATTTGCAATGACGATTGAAATTGAGTAGATTGTTGTCACTCTGGGTGTTTCTGAGGTGACATAGCACTTGCTTTCACTGTGTTCTTAACTTCTCGAGAGATGCAGATCAGCAGATCATATGCCGTTTATGCTGGCAGAAACAAAAAATAAAACTGCGAAAACTGAAAGCATAAACATAATTGAACCACTCACCTAAAGAGAAATGGGAATCAATGCCTGCTAGGGGAGCGCATGCTTTCTGTGTGGAAAGGGCTAGTGTAACAAGAAGTCATCTATTCCTGATTTCTTTAGACAGCTAGAGCTTTGTGCCTTGTCTAGTTTCTGTGTTTTAAGAGCTTGTTCTGTGTAGCAGAAATAATACAATAAATGGGTTTAACCACATTTGTCTCAGCTAGACAGTCTGCTTTGTCAGAGATTGCTGGTACAACATAAACAAATTATGTGTTTGTAGTGCTTTTCAATGAAAGCCCAGCTAACAGAGCCGAGATTGTGTTTCAGCAGCCGTAGATTTAATCTCCTACCTGTCAGTTAAAACAGGCATTTCCTGAGCCAGATAAGGACTAGTTGTGGAGGAGGGAAGTAGTCACAGCTGGACAAAGACCTATTGTTATTGGCTGATAATTTCCATGTAGATTCAACCGCTTACAAACCATGGAAACTATAGCCAGAGAGCAGTGTATAAAGACTTTTAAGGAAAATTTGTTAAATCAAAAAAAGTTAGAGAGAATCCAAGCTGGGCTGTGTGTCATTGATTTAGATGAATATTATTTTTTAAATAAAATAGTTTATTTAATTGTTTGAGAGAGAGAGATAGAGAGAGATAGAGAGAGCATTTAAATTGACTTAAGAATGGATAGGCTTGATTTGGATACCATACTCATCCATGCATGGTCATGTAAAGTGACATTGTCACTTTCTCTGTCAGGAGTAGCTGTGCTTGGTGCACTAGTAGGTTGGTTGGCCTTGTATGGACACTAAGTTGATTAGCAATATAAGAGCAACACAGGACAATTTTTATTTTAAATTTCAATTTAAAATGTTTTATGCATTCTCAGGTTTAAAAATGAACATATGTATCTTAATTAAATTTTAAATTTTTATTTAAAGGTTTTATAGTAATTTAGTTTTCAAGGAGCAGTTTATACATCATTTCAATCCTTACAAAAGAATTCTAAGGTAAATATAGCTCTTGTTTGTGGAGATTACATCTGTTGAAGCATAAGAGGCAGGAATGGGCAGCAACTGAGTCTAAATTGTGGATATAATGGGACTTCCTTATCAAAGCAATATCGTTGCTTGATTTTTCATTTTTCTTTCGTGTTTTTCCTTTGCCTTTTCTTTCTATACTTTTATGCAAATAGGATAAACATACTTTGTAATATCATTGTTTTTCTAATGTTATAGAAGATTGGGTAAGATTTTACACTACCCCTACTTTTAAACCAATGATATGCAATCCTTGTATCTTCAATGAACTAAAGAAAAAATTCAATATATTAAAATACATATTTAAAAAATCAGTACTTCCTTTCATCCATCCTCCTTTGGGCTGGGGCCTTGCTATGTAGCTCTGGCTGGCTTGGTGCTTACCAGGTGGGACACATTTGGCTTGGTGTTTGATGTGTGGTCTAGGCAGGCCTCAGCATTGCAGCACTCCTCCTGCTTTGCTCTCACAATTACTGGGATTATAGCACTGGCTGACACTTTCTTAGTAAGGTTTCTTAGTTTCTGAGCACGTGGAAAATTCAGTGCATTCATTTCTGTTGTGGATTCCGGTTACTTATTTATCTCTTTACCTGAGTGGACCCACCTGCATATTTTCCTCTCGTTATTGTTGAGTTTCTGTTTCTTTTCAGTTGTGGATGCATTGTTGAGTTGTTGATTAGTTGAGTTATTTATTGCTAATAAAGACTTAAATAACACTATTGGCCTATCATTCTTTGTAACAGCAGAGTACCATGAGAGTGAATTGCTGCAGCATCCAACACTATTGTATATCCCATTTTCATCTGGCAAATGTGACATTAGTCATTAGTCCAACAAAGGAAATGTAAGGGAAATTTGATTTACTCAGTGTCTGAGACTTTGCATATATTAACTGTTCTGTTTTGTGAACTTTACTATTGAGTTTTCCCCACATAAAGGTTGAAGGTAACTTTATTTTGAATATTTTTGTGTTTCCAGCCCAGAGATTGAATTAAGAATGTGTCATTTTAATTACAGTCAATAAATTTCACTATTGTCTAAAATTTTATTAGACTGCTAAGTAGGCAAAAGAGTTGGTGGGACGTAACAGTTTCTAACTAGATGTGAAGTTCTCTAGTTTCCACTCTTTAGACAAGGAGAGTGTGAGTGTGGGAGGAGGCGTGCTCTGCCTCATGTAGAGGGTGTGGGCAAATCATATCAGTGCTTCCCCAGGCCTTGTGCTCGCCTGTCCTTTGCCCGAGTCACTGTGCTGTCGGCTAATCTCAGGGGACGTTTTCTCACCAGTGACATTCCCAAAGAAGCCATCCTTCAACATCTCTATCCAAAATAGTCCTCATTTCCTTGATTGTTAGGCTAACTTTCTGCCTGCCCTGCACCTCTCATAGTCTCATTACCTTGTACTTACCTATTACCAACTAGTACTTTTTATATGTGGAGATAGATATGTAGATAGATAGATAGATTAGAGATAGATGAGTATAGATATATCTGCTCATTTGTGTACATGCATATACATACATACATATATATATATATATATATATATGTTTACCTATTCTTTGTATGTTATTATATATACTCATCTGTATACATGTATATCCATAAAGTATATTTAAATTTTCATTTCTATGTTACCTGTCAAGTGTAGGAAATAATGGTGGGGGATAATATCTGTTGCTACTTCAATGCCTACAACAGTGTCAAATATTACCACAATGGTGAATTATTAAGTACTTGAGCATAGTGTAAGTAGTGTAATTTTTGGCAATGCAAAGAAATACTTTTGTAGATTTTCCTGGTGGAGTTGAACTTGGGCTTAACTTGAAGATTCAGCCATGCTTGGGAAGGCACAGTCGAGGGGACAGGTGATCTGTGGGTGAGTGTGAAGAGGGCTGTGGACAAAGTCTTGGAAGCAACTGGAAGCAAGTAGCAAAGGGGGGGGGGCGGGTGGCAGTCTAGGAAAAGCACCTTCCAGAGGTGTCCCAGTGGCAGCCATACCCAGTGCTCGAGACTTGACTTCTGCAACAGGGCCAGTGTCTCTGTCTGGATCGAGGCTATTGAATATGAAGGTAGTGCCAAGAAGAAGTACAATGAAGAAAAGAACCTTTTCAAATCAGTACCTAAGCTTGTCTTCATACTCATCCATGTTGACTGACTTTTTTTAAATATATTTTTTGTTTATTTTTATTTATTTACTTGAGAGCAACAGACACAGAGAGAAAGAGGCAGATAAGAGAGAAAGAATGGGTGCGCCAGGGCCTCCAGCCACCATAAACAAACTCCAGATGCGTGCACCCCCTTGTGAATCTGGCTAATGTGAGTCCTGGGGAATTGAGCCTCGAACCGGGGTTCTTAGGCTTCACAGGCAAGAGCTTAACTGTTAAGCCATCTCTCCAGCACCCTTGACTGACATTTTACTGAGTTGGGGTAATATACATGGGAGTGTGTGTGTATAAGTGTATGTGCATGTGTATGTATGTGTATGTGTGTGCGTGTATATGCATGTATATAGTGTATGTGTGTATAAGTGTGTATATGTGTATATATTTGTGTGTATGTGTATGTGCGTGTGTGTGTATGTATGTGTATGTTATGTGCGTGTATGTGTGCATATGTGTGTATGTGTGTGTATATGTGTGTACATGTGTGTATAAGTGTGTATGTGTGTACATATTTGTGTGTATGTGTTTGTGCATGTGATGTGCATGCTGAGGTGGGGCAGAGGATTCACATGACGCTGAATGACATTACAGTGCATGGCATTGAGTGTTTGTTCCAAAGGCTGGTGTGATAGAGATGGAAAACAGAAGGTGATTTGATGTTTACGCCTTTCCTTCATATTCGTTCTCTGGAAAGAGCACCTCTCTGTGCCTCCAGCCACACATACAGGCATGGTCTCCCAACAATGCTTCTGAGGAGGGTAATTATGGCAGGTCTCGGTAACTTGGACCCTGCTCTTGCTCGTTTCAGTTCATACAGTGTGTTTCTGAGGCCTTCCTGCCTGAGATGAAACGGATTCTGTTCTCCATGATAGCTGAAGCTTGTGTGTTTTTTTTTCTCTAATTTATTCTGTATTGCCTAACTAGCCCACTGTGGTACAACAAACATTTTTATTAGTATTTTAGAAAATTATGCTTCTGGCTGTCCTAGTGAAAGCATCTTGCCCTTTCTGTCAGTAAGGATTATAATTGATGGTGATGAAATTAGCAGGGAATCTTAGCAGCATCTCTAAATTATACATAGAGGAATTTCAACAGATGAAATAGGAGGGCTCAGTCATTAGACAAATCTTGAAGTAAATGAATGAAGTCAATTTAAAAATTTTCTTACCAACTAGTGAACTTCTGAGTTAGATTCTGACATGGCCAATAGCCTGGCACACTCTGATGAAATGTGTTTGGAGATTTCTGTTACTGTTGTCTCCATTTGGGGCTCAAGCATACACATAGACTTTGGCTTCATGCAGCAGATCAAGCTACCACCAGTCCTTCTGTAGCTTAGTTCTAAAGTAACAGAGAATAAAAGGTTTGGATGCATTTATGTAACAAGGATATGTTGAGAGCCTACTCTGTGCAAAGCCTTTTACTGAGCTTTGGGGAGAAACAAAGTCCCAGCCTTTGAGTTGCCTGTATGTTACTTTAACAAGACCTGCAGTTTCAGATGTAAACCTGCATTTCTGGATGAGGAATTTAATAATTGAACTCTGGTCATTGAGAATGGAATAAGCGTGTGTAAAATAGTGAGGAGTAAGAGCCACATTGCCTTCATTACAGGTCAAAAGTTTACTAAAGGTTTATGTCTGGATTTGGTTGTTACCAAGAATGGAATGCCACATTATTCACAAATGCTAACATATTTATATGGCATTTATACAAACTTTGAAAAAAAATTAATTTTCATCTTGGCAGAACACTTTGCTCATTGTGTCTTAATGGTGTTTCCACTTCCGAGCTGCCGCCATTAGTCTCTCACACGCTTCCCTCCGCTCTGGCAGTTGGGCGGGCGGAACGGGCACATTCATCTTCACTAGTCTTCAGAAACACCCAAGCTCAGTCTTCTGTGATGGCCTGGTGACCACTAACTGTGACTATTTGCATAATAGTCAACTCCTCACTTCTGTAGTGATAACTGTTTGTATCTGATTAAAATTAAGACTGTTTTAGTTCTCTTGACTTTCCCAGAAGTTGCAAAAATTGAGATTTGCTGTTCTGCTTTATCCAAACAAATGCACACATGGGGATAACAATATGCTGAGTTTATGCAGATTTTACAGCACGAATCTGAATAAAATACCCACTAATAGATCCTTAAGGAGTAATAAACACACATGAATTTTCCTTAGTTGCACTTTAAAGTGATTTTAACATACTACTAGACCTTAACAATAATATTTAATTGACAAGATTATGCATTTGTATGGATTGAAAAGGTGGTAGACATCTAATTCCGAATGAATCATAAATTTTGCCTTTGCATAACATGTTTTATTAATTTCTTTATGGCCAGGATATTCTATTTACCTCCTGGTGAGAGGTTCTTAAAACAGAGTAAGAAAATTTAAACACGTTTAATTAACATTTATCATCCTTTTTAGAAAGTAATCTAACTTATGTCCTCATAAATAGTCTTAAATTTTTTCTGTCATGTAGACCATAGAAAGGCCATGGATTGGTACCTAATGGGATTTTGGACCATAGTTTTATTTTCTTTTTAAGCAAATCTTTTTCTGTTGTCCTTATTCCAAATATGCTGACAAACTGGAAGACTAATATTAGTATGTAGAGAAGATGAACCTAACACACGATGTGGTGAAACAAGGCTGTGGGCATCTTCACACTTTGCACTTCAGTGAGCAGCTACATAGCACTGGGCACTCACTTAATGGCTTTGAGGAAGAGAATTAGGGCAGACCCCTCTGCCTTCTTAGACCCATGTTTCTCAGAAGTGTAAGAGGTCATCACATATATCTGAATAAGAGTCAAAATTCATGGAATTGCATGGAATAAAAGTTAGAGAAAAGAAATGTACAATGAGTTTGTTAGTATTAAATTCATGATCTTTCCTTGAAAAAAAAAAGAGTATTTCAATAGAACATGAACAAATGAATGAGTGAAAAAGTAATGACGTTAGACTGCTGGTGAAATGGTAGATCAGTGACAAGTCAGCCCATGAAAAATACGAGCAGAGCCATGTATACAGTGCACACAGAACATAGAGCAGTGTTAACATGAACCATGCTGCCATGCATATAGTGCACACAGAAGACAGAGCAGTGTTAACGTGAACCATGGAGCCATTTATACAGTGCACACAGAACACAGAGCAGTGTTAACATGAACCACGGGACCATGTATACAGTGCACACAGAAGACAGAGCAGTGTTAACGTGAACCACGGGACCATGTATATAGTGCATACAGAAGATAGAGCAGTGTTAACGTGAACCACGGAGCCATGTATACAGTGCACACAGAAGACAGAGCAGTGTTAACGTGAACCACGGGACCATGTATACAGTGCACACAGAACACAGAGCAGTGTTAACGTGAACCACGGGACCATGTATACAGTGCACACAGAACACAGAGCAGTGTTAACGTGAACCACGGGACCATGTATACAGTGCACACAGAACACAGAGCAGTGTTAATGTGAACCACGGGACCATGTATATAGTGCACACAGAAGATAGAGCAGTGTTAACGTGAACCACGGAGCCATGTATACAGTGCACACAGAAGACAGAGCAGTGTTAACGTGAACCACGGGACCATGTATACAGTGCACACAGAACACAGAGCAGTGTTAACGTGAACCACGGAGCCATGTATACAGTGCACACAGAAGATAGATCAGTGTTAACGTGAACCACGGAGCCATGTATACAGTGCACACAAAAGATAGAGCAGTGTTAATGTGAACCATGAAGCCATGTATACAGTGCACACAGAAGACAGAGCAGTGTTAACGTGAACCATGGAGCCAAGTATACACTGTTACCATAAGCTACAGGACTGGCTCTTTTAAGGTTAATGCTCCTTTCTGGTCTATATACAGAGCAGATTTTTAATATGTGTGACACTGACCTGATAGAGCCTCCATGTACTCACTCTCACATATCATTTCTCTTCTGTGAAACCATTGTCAAAATCTAGGGAGGGCCTGGTTGGAAAGTGGTTTGTAATCACTGTCTTAAAACCAGCCTGGCAAAGACTTGCATTGTTTGCTGACTGTACTCTCTCTTGGTAGTGGTGGGGACTTTGTGATGCTTTCACAAGATTTGTATTTTCCACTTCTGTGAACATTTCAGATATTTGTGAAGCATACTTAACAGACTGACTGATTTGTGAAGAGAAGTAGACTACTGGACCTGTTTTCACTTCATCTTCTGCTTCTTGTTGAATATGATATAAAGAGCAGTGAATATGAAATGCCAAGCTAGTTTTTCAGTAGCTTTCTCACTAAAGCAGATGACCTTGTTGTACTAAGTTAATTTTTCATTGTGTGAAAAATTCTAGAATCACTGCATTACATTCAGGTTGACTGGCTAACAATAACATAATGTTTTTTATATTATCCTGGTGGCCCCTGAGAAAGATGAGTCATGGAGAAGAAAAAGGGAGGAAAGAGAATAGAGGTGAAGAGAGAGGGAAAGGAGAGAGACAGATAAAATGTCTTACCGATAACAAAGAACTAAAAACATAGGGAAATGGACAAAACATCCCTTTCCTGTTATGTGTAGAGTGTGTACACACTGAGGCTTGGTGAGCAACTCCTGGGAAGGTGGGACTCTGTTCTCAAATCCTCTAGACAATGTACGTTCTAGGCTTGCTTGTGAGGGAATTTCAGTTTGAGTATTCTGCAGTTGCAGCTGGCTGGGTTTCTCAGAGGAGGCTTTGCTATTCTTCATTAGATGTGGCACCTAGAACTTTGCTACCAAAGACACAGGGACAGGGCATCTGAAAGCATAGTTCTAAAGCTGTTTGGAATGAGAGCACTCTAGCTCAGTACCCTCTGCAGTCTCGGGAGAAACATTGCCCTGTAGAGATTCTCAGCCTTGGGTCCCTGGTTGTTCGTTCTCCACTGCTGCTAGCTGATGACTATTGCGAAATGCCTCTTAACTCCTTATCCCCATTGAAGGGCAGTGGACAGATACAAGTGTGAATGGCACCACCATCCAGGGCCTGCAGATTTGCCAGGTGAGAGATGGCTAGTAAACCAAAGCACTTAGAAACACTCCAAGCTGTCATCAACCAAGCATTCAGGGCCAGATTCTGCTTTCTGTGAAAGGGCAGAACTGTCTTCACACAGTAGAGACACTTAATAACAAAGTTTTGAACTAAAAAGATTTTAGTAAGGAATGCACTATGCTACCAAATGAGATCTTTTCTCCCTGAACTCTCCAAAATGCACCGCCCCAGTACCATTATGATTTGACACATAAGCTTTTCATAGGAGGTTCTGGAAGCACTTATTTCTTGTGCTGGATGCTGCAACATTTACAGTGGTCACACTTTATGCAAATGACTCAGTTATTCTTTCCAATTAAAAATATGGCTATTAAGGAAATTGGCCCTTATCCCATTTGTGTCTGTCTACACACTCAATCTCTCTCTCTTTCTCCCCTCTCTCTACTTTTTTCCTTTCTTCCCTCCCTTTTTCCCTCCCATTTCATCCCTCTTTTTTTCCTCTCCCTCCTCTGTAGTCTCTCCTGTTCTGTCAGGCTGTGCACACATTGGAAATGTTCCTTCCAACATTTCAAAGAAGCTTTCTCCAACTAAGCCAGAGGAGGAATGGTTTCTCTAGAAATAAAGCCTTATAAAAAAAAATCCTCACTCTGCCCAATCTTTACCTCAGTAATGGACATTAATATGCACATGATTTTCAATACAAACACTTATTGCCTATCACTAAAAGAACTGGAATAATCTTCATGAAAGAGAGAATGAGGTCCCCTGAGCGTCACTCGGTTTGCATATTAGCACGCAGCCAGGTCTCTGCCGAGTCGCCCCTGACTGACTGCTGCAGATGCTCGTTCTCAAGCACTCCGAGTCGCATCTTTAGCACAAGCCTTCAGGGACAAACAACAGCACCTGTTCCTCACAAGACACCGGGCCAGTCGGTCCATTCATGTATCTTTAATGAAGCTCTGGGGCAGATGGCAACAAATGGCCTCGTCAACAGCTCAGCCCAGAGAAAACAAAGGAGACGAGTGTGGTGCAACAATGCCATTTTCCAAACTTGGAAGAGGCAAACCTTAGGGTTCTGCACACAAGGAGCAGCCTAACGGTTAAGATTTTCAGGCGTGTAGCCTATTGGATGGAGAACGGGTTCCCCGCCCTCTCCAAAAGTGGCATGAGGGGCTCTGGAGCAGTTTGTTCTGTTCATGATTCACTAAGTGGGCTTCACCCATGGTGAGGTTTCTGGTTCCTTTGTGACACACTCAGTATCCTGCCAACTAGTACTTACTTCCTAAGCAGTCATAGTACTGGAGTTTTCATGGTGAGATATACTTTGGTCACACTGTTTCCTCTTTGTACTAATAAAATCATCCCCATCTTTATCTGTGACATAATTAAAGAACATCTGAGTCTGTACTTAGAGAACATTACAATTTCAAGAAAGAAAGATGTTATTTGATATTTGTTTGATCACTTCTTGAAAAAGACATATGGGGACTAGTTACTCTCTAATGGAGTGAGGGGAATCTATTATTTCTATTCCCTGGTAGAATATTTTAGGGCTGAGGTTGCTGTTTCCTTTTGTGGCATGTCACCAAGTAGGAAAATGGGATGATAGGAAGGAGGACAGAGGCAGGATCATATTCCTCAGATCTAAGTGGGACTTTTCTCTATCTTCATGATTATTTATCTGTCCTAATCACTGCTGGCACTCTGTTTAGTGACCTGGGTTCACAGGTTTTATAAAACTGGAAACATTTTTCATGTTATGTGATTCTTACATGGCACCAAGCCCTCTTCCTCATCTTTGCTCCATACCTGCTTCTTGTTTTCCATTTTTATACTTCATCCAACAACTTTCTGGTAAGCACAATAAATGGAAGGCCGTGAGGGGAAGTAGTGATTTGACTTCATGCTCACACTGTCATTGCTTGCACTGAATCATACTAGTGAGCAGTTTGTGGAACACAGCATCCAGAACCAATTTATGCTCATTCTTAAGACAGAACAAACTGGGGAAAACTTGATAACTTGTTGGAGAGCACTAATGTCAGGTCCTGCTTTTGAGGTTATAGGGTAGTTTCTAGGATATTCCCACTGGGGGGAGCTGAGTAAAGGTTGCACATAGTCTCTCTGTATTTGTTTAGTCACCTCTGCATATCAACCTACAAGTTCATCTATAAATTTTCCAGTCAAATAATTAATATCACAAAAGTTGGACTGCTAAACTCATTTAGATTTTCTCAGTAAACACGGCTGCATGCTTAATAGAACATAGGATTTCAAAGTAGCAACTGACCCTGACAAATACAAACTTTGACCCTAACCTGGCCCTGGATCCAGTTGAAGAAGCTATTTAGGCTCCTGCAGCTTTGTCCTTCTCATTCAGTGAGCAAGCATAAAATGTGGATGTGGCACAAGGCTAAAGATTCAGTAAGACAGGGCACATGCAGCGCCGTTGCGTTGTTGGACTGACGGTGCTGTAGTGTTATTGTCATCCTCATTGCTACGTCATTACTGTCACCATGGCTTTTGTAATGAAAGGTAGCAGAAGAGTTTTCATCAGCTACACTCACTGCCTTCTAAGTCATAGCTGGATATTCTGGGTAGTCTCAACACAGAGCACTTTGACTTGTCACATCATTGTTTTATTTAAAATAAGTAAAAGTCAATGGGACATAGGGACGTAGCTCAGTGGTAGCATGATTCTCTAACATGCACAAAGCACTGGGTTCGATTCTCATTACTGGAAAAAAGTAAGGTTAAATTTATCATTTGGAATTTAATGCTTATCAGTAATGACAAGTTATTATAATCACTGATAGTATATATTGATGGCAAGTATGTTCTTGGTAAAAATTAAGAGAAAGAGAAGGATTTCATTTAAGATTAGACAGCAATCACGCTATGAAAACTCCAGACCTGCTTCCAACTATGTACCTCTTACATGCCAGGTTACTTTCAGCTAGAGACTCCCAGGTTTTCTCAGCTAAAAGAGTCACTTCTCTCTATACCGCTGAAGGCCATGGGATGTCACTGACAATACAACACACCTGGTAGAGTAACTCGCAGTTCTGGGCTCTAGATCCAGCTTGAGGTGATGTGATCCTAGGCACGTATCTTTTGTCTTCTCTAGTCATCAGTTTCCCTGTGTGTAACTTGTAAGGCTTGGATTCTCCAGGAGTGAGAGCAGTACCAACTTCATGAGAGAACTCATCATAAATGTCCAAGCTCCAGCCTCACCTCTAGTTTACAGATTCAAAGGCCCTGCCGGTGGGGCAGAGCAACTTCTGATGCAAGGAGTCCTCCTGATTGTTCTCATGGGCACAGACATTGAGGATTGCCTGCTGCAATCTGTGGTCTTAAAATTTGGGCTGTTGAACTCCATCAGAGTTTCTGATGCTGCAGATTTGGTGTGGATCCTGAGAATTTGCTTGGGTCTGGTATTTCCTTTGAGAACTATTAGCCTCAATTATGGCTCAGCTCACTCCCAACTCCGGCTCTGTTAATACTCTTGCTTTCACAATGGCCACTGGCCCTTCATTTTGAACTGTGTATCAACATATCCAAACAGCCTCTGGATCATAGTTACCAATTACAGTTTTTAACATATCCTACCATGTAGCATATGATGGAGAGAAAGGAGCTCCCCAAATTCTTACAGTAAATATTTATATTTACTTAGCAATAAAACCAACCCCAGACAGTTTACTTAGTTATATGACTAACAATGAACAATTACAAAGGAAATACCATCAGACAGGCAGCTGGATTCAAGAAGTAAGGTCTGGTTCCTAATTTATACCTACTCCCTTACATTGTCTGATTAGAAGAGCCCCAGCAACTAGTTTAAGAATACATGTGTTTTGTTTCTAACACGTGATTTAATAAAGAGCATTAAAGACCCCATGTTACATCTTCAAATGACTCTTGCAGTCCCACATTCTTTTTCATGCTTCCTAGAAGCTTGGGATGGAATTGTACTCTCTGAGACATGGTGTCTACTAAGTACCTGGCAAGCCTCTTCTTGCCAAACTGAATTATTTAGTTAGCCCATGATTTTTCTATGGAAGTAGAGTTATGAGAAAGATCCACTGTTTTCTGCTTATCAGTAATTTGATAGTTTTCTTGTATTGGTAGGTAAGCTATATAAGAAGGAAA
Source organism: Dipus sagitta (assembly GCA_036346955.1). NCBI lineage: Eukaryota > Metazoa > Chordata > Mammalia > Rodentia > Dipodidae > Dipus > Dipus sagitta. Next base: position 154,947,228 of record CM070772.1, on the reverse strand, counting down.
GCAAAGAACTAACCTTTACTGTCACATTGCACTGTTTTCCCGTCAGTATGCCACGTCCTTTATAATGTCTGTTTAATCCTAATGATAGCTATGTAAGGTAGTACAGACAGCTCTAATTTTCAACTTTTACAAGTAGGATCCCAAGATTGAAGGAACTTTCAGGATCACACAGCTAAGGGAATACTGTGTATAGATTTGGGTTTAGATTTGTTTGCCAACAACGTCATCACAAGTTCTCAAAAACGTGGGTTGAATGAATGGGGAATGACCACAGACACACTGTTCTCTTGATGGTAGCTTTCTAGCATTAATGAATTTATAAAGTTGGAATGGCTACAAAGTCATCTAATCAGGTTTTGTAGTTATCCATGTGCTTTAAAAACCTCTTATACATGGAAGCATATAGCACTTCCAGGGAATAGGCAGGCACCACCTCATAATCAGTGACTGTTGAGTAAACTTATCATTACAAAGCTCATCCTCATATTCCATTTCTCTATAATCACTTCCTCTCTGGTCTTTCTGTATCCTCTGTAACTACTCAGTCTTGATCTCATCCCTCTTCCTCACATCATTTTTTCTTTATTTTTAAGATAGCCTAATGCCTTCTCCCTCAAACTGAATGTATGCAATGTCTAGAACCTGACCACATAACAGATCTTAATAAATTATTGATTATGTATGAGGTAGAAAGAATAAGCAAATATGATAACCGGAGTCCTCACTTCTCAAGATGAGACCTCCATGCTGTGTTCGAGATGCATGCTAGGACCAAATTTCTACAGGGCGATGACATGATTTCCTTTGATGTCCTCTTAGACTGAGCAGTGGTCACTCACAAAAATATTGTGTATTATTTTCTGAGATAGAACATGCCTTTATGGCATCTTTGGCATCTCAGGTTTGTATCAGGTCACAGCAAGTTGGAGGCGAGTAGCAGAGCCGGTGCTTTTCTCCAGGGCCGGTGGTGAGGCCTGGGCGCTGGAGGCTCAGCTCCAGGTCACGCAGGCTAACTTTGCTCTCTGATGAACAGAGCTGGGGCTTACCTCAGCTGAAATGGAAGAAACAGCTGCTCAAAGCTAGTTTCTTTCACGCCCCACTGGCAAGGTAGTAATTGCACAAAGACCTTTTTATTATAAGTTGATTTTCCTGAGAAATGAATTCAGAAAAATACTGTAAAGTGTTTATTTTTTGCTTGCCCTTTATTAACCCACATCTAAGGGCATTCCCTAGGGAAAAACTGGGTAAATGAGACCTCTCAGACCCACACACAAGCATTTTTACACCTTGTCCCTGTCTGTGAAGGGATTAAAGGACAGGACAAGGCAAGTTGGTATGATTTGGACAGGGTCATCAGCTCATATAGAATTTTGCCTAAAGAGAGGATTTTAAGAATTTAGACTGGGAAAGCACTTGGGGTATGTAGAGTTGTGGGTAAGCATTTACATCTTAAAAATATATATATAATGCAGCCCTTTCAGGCCAGTAGAAAGCCAAGATCCGACTTGAAGTAAGAGGTCATACCTTTTGGTACATCTTAGTTTTGATTGTGGAATGAAAAAACGTCCTGTAGTTGAACCCTAAAATCCAGGACCAGACCTCCCTGTCATGCTATGCTGGAATCAGGGCAGCATGAATAGAGTAAAGGAGAGAGCCAAAAAATTAAAATGTAATTTCCACAAGCATGATTCTGTCATAGCTCTTATTTTTTTTTCTGTGGAGCACAAACACTGATATAGAGTGAAGATTTTCTATTTTGCATTTTTGTGCTCTTTGATACATTTATTGAGGTCAAATGAAATTTGATATAGTAGGATTTATTATGAAATGCTCTGTGAACACAACTCCGTAATTACGGAGCTCCATGGCAGTGCATAAAGCTGTAAAACTGCTTAGCCAGACAAGCAATTTATATGTTCCATCGAGGTGTGTATGGCAAAGAATATTAGTTTAATTGGCAGCCAAGCTGTAGTAGCCTTAAATCTGTAGAGCGGTATGTTTAGTATAATGCAGAAGGCTTTGGAGTAAGCTACCTCCAGCAGGGAGACACAGCTTCCAGAGTATATAACAATTAGACATTATTTTCTGACCAAGGGTACTAAATACTGTTTTCAAAATAAAGCACAGAATGCAAAGTAGGTGAGAGGGCAAAACCTGTCAACACTGGAGTATATGGAAAGAAATGAACTTATTTCTTTTCATTCTCTATTTAAAGGAGAGAAAGAAAATAAAAGTCAAGGTTTTTTTAAAGCCACCAACTACAATTAGGTGGAAGTAGGAATAAGACAAACTTACAGTGAAGTGACTCCATGGGTCTGCTGATGGCATTTGAGAGAAAGGATGCTAACTGAATTTCTTCAGTCTGGGGTCTGTGATGAGGTTAGAGGTGGGTACTGTGTGGCCATCAGCATACCTTCAGGAGTGAAAACAAACAGATGTTGGTCCATGTTTGCTCTCTGTCTGATCACAGGCTCTCTTCTGTTTAGCAGGTTCAGGGGCATATGCCTCCGCTCATGATCCCAATTTTCCCACATGACCAGCGGACCCTGGCAGCAGCGGCTGCGGCCCAACAGGGATTCCTCTTCCCCCCTGGACTAACATACAAGCCAGGTAAGGGGGGTCATGGCACGTTCTTGGGGAAATGCTCAAACCCACATGTTTTTGCTTAGTAGACACCACAAACCCAGGAGCAGATGAGAGAACTATGGATTAAAAGTTCATCAAAGCTTGTATTAAAGTCAAATTAGAATTGGGAAGAAAGGGTATAGTGATGAGCAAATTGCTTGCTTAACGTTTAGCTTTTCTTTCTTGCTCTCACTTGAGCTCACAGGTGAGACACTGCTCTCCTTGGGCCGTCCCATCTTTGCCAGGGCGCTCTCCTACCTTTACTGTGGACAGCTTCTTTGCTTAAAGACCTTCCCTTTCTGCTGAAAGCTTTGCTACCATGGGAAAGCGGTCACACACGGTGTAAAACGCTATTATTGCTTTCTTGTCAGATTTCTCTTAGATAAAACAAAGTTAAAATTGTGCTGACTTAATTACCTTGCCACTAATAGGTCAATTCTTTTTTAGAATTTAGTCTAAATAATGAAGCTTTCAGTAACATTTTTCATTCATCTTTCAACCTCCAAAAAAAAAAAAAAAAAAAAAACAAGTCGCATAACCTTGTAGTGAAATGTGCTTTGAGATGTTGAGCCAATGTTATGACTTTTCTTTTTTCTTTATTCCTCTGAGTTTACTGGACTCCTGGGGAATTCAATTAGGGGCATAATGGTTTGAAGCTTCTTTCAGAGCCTCCTTGTAAACATGGCTTTAAATGTTTAAAGAAATGTTGCCACAGGAATCCAATGTAAGAAGATAGTCAAGTAAATAGAAGCCAACCTTAATTTCATTTGTGCAATCTTTATAGGTGACCTCAGCTCAGAAGTAGTGACCTTGTTCTCCTCATGAATAATTTCTGTGTCAAGTTCTTTTTAATACATTAACCTGATTATATTAACCACCAAATCAGAGTGCAACAATCCAAGTGTGGCAGTTTCTTCGTGCATTGACTTATAACATGGACAAAGGCATGTTAACATGCTCACACAGTAAAATATAAACACCTCTACAGATGCTTACTCAATGCGGAATAAAAACAATACTAGTGAGGTTTTTTTAAAAATATTTTATTTATCTTTATTTATTTTGAGAGATAGAGAGGGAAAGACAGAGAGAAAGAGAGAGAGAAAAAGTGAGAGAATGGGCACACAAACTCCAGAGGCATGCGACACCTTGTGCATCTGCCTTATGTGGGTCCTGGGGAATGAGCCTTTTGGCTTTGTAGGTAGGCGCTTTAATTGCTAAGCCATTTCTCCAGGCCCAAACTAGTGAATTTTAACATTTATTTTAATCACTTGGTTCGTTGACTTGTCTTTTGCATTTGGTAGTGAACTCCTCTGTGAGAAAATGATGTCTGTGGCCAAACTAAAATGAATCAAGAAACAGACGTATTAAGGGGTTGGATAATTTATGGACTGACTATAATCTTCAGATACAAATGAGTCCAATTTGACCATCTCAAATTGAAAATAACAAGAACAATAAAAACTCAGAAGCTCTTTATGTGTCAAGGTGAAACTCAAAAAATTTTAGGTTTTGAATCATTTTGGGTTTCTGATTCTTTCAGATGAGTGACCCTCAATCAGTAAAGTCTATGCAAATATTTCCAAATCTGAGAAACCTGAAAATCTGAGGCATGCTTGGCTCCAGAATTCTGGACAAGGGATATTGAGCTGAATTCCCAGGAGGATTTTGGATACAGGAGTGAAAAATTATTCCATTTAAAATTTAAATTGTTAAAAATTCAATTTCCTAGGACAGAATCCTCACAGCAAGTTAAGGTTCCCTCTAAACTTGGCCTGTACATTAAGGATAGAAGCATATTTGGGGAGAAAAAAAGTGATCTGTCAAGCAGCACTTCAGTCAGTTGTCTGGTCATTTCTTCGTATTGACTTCCTTTGCAGCATTGATATAAGCCAAATCCATTGTTTCCTCCTGAACCTCAGTTGCAACCCTTGTTCCAGTCTAGAGAACTTTTTTTTTTTTTTCGAGGTAGGGTCTCACTGTAGCCCAGGCTGTCCTGGAATTCACTATGAAGTCTCAGGGTGGCCTTGAACTCACAGCAATCCTCCTACCTCTGCCTCCTGAGTGCTGGGATTAAAGGTGTGCACCACCAAACTGTGCATGAACAAATGGCTGTTCGATTGAGTGCTTGTGTAGTTATAGTTCTTCACATTTCGCTGTCAGGTATGGATATTATTTTCTGATGCTCTTAGACACCTTGTAGCTATGTTGCTCAATTTTGTGAAAATAATGGCATTGCTTTCCATGGGGAAAGTTGTGTTTGATTAATTTAGACCATTAACAACAGCATTCTGAAGTGGCATTCACAAGCCTACACCATGCAGCTGAGGAGAATGCAATGCAGAGATGGGAACAGGGCTGTGCAGGACTACCTATTTCCAGCAAACAAGATACAATGAAATGGTTTCCTTGGTGCAGGAAGGCAGGTCAGCGACGTTGAATTTGTAGGGATATTCTTAATCATGAGAAAGGCTGCTTGATATTATAAGTAAGGAATTTTCTGGAAGCCCCCAAGTCATGACACAGAGTTTAATTAGAACTCTAAATTCCTGAATATTTTGGCTAGCCTGCACTTTATTATATATAAAAAATGTTTAAAATAGATTAAAAGCATACATCCTGCAGTAGTTAGATTCTTGTTATTGGGGCAAAACACCCAACCAGAAGTGGAACATGGAAGGAAAGGGTGTATTTCAGTTTACAGCTTTGAGTGAAAGTTTTACCACGACAGAGAAGGCATAGCAGAAACAGATAGTTGGTCATCACATCTTCTGATCAGCAGGGCAGAAGCAGCAAGAAAGAATGTGCTCTGAACACGTGGTGGGGCTGGACTAATAAACCTCAAGACCCTCCCCCAGTGACACACCTCCTCGGACAAGGCTCCACCACCCAGGACTGCACCAGATGGGGACTAAGTTTTAGGCTAATCACAATCCCATGAGGCTGTGGGGAACATTTTATACTTGAGCCACCACACAAGACTAAGCTATTAGTAGAGAAATTGCAAATTCATAAGACTTCCACTATTAGGAGTTCTGGGTCACTTGCATGTGCTGAGGGAGGAGGTGACCATTGGGTTGAGTCTCGACAGGCACACTTTCCACCCCGCACTGAGATATACGCCCCTTTCACTTTGATGGAGATTGCATTGACTCTGCAGAGCTCATTGAGTACTAGTGACATCTTAATAAGTCTCCCCAGTCATGAACATAGATGCCTCCCTCCATTCATTTGTCTTCCATAATTCCTTTATGAAAAAATAAATTTTTTACATAAAGTTTTTACATATGTACGTATTTATGATGTCCCTCATGGTATTTTGATGCATACATGGCTTGTATGATGTTCCAATCAAGATAAGGATACCAAACTCCTCAAACACTTATCATTTCTTTTTGGTGAAAACATTCAAAAGCCTTTCTTCATTTTTGAAATATATAATACTACATTAACATGATCTATAGTCACAGTATGGTACAGTAGACCTTATTTTTACTCACTGTAACTCAGTCAGTATCTATCAGTCAGATTCCCTTCTCCTTCCCCATGCTTCCCCAGTCTCTAGTAACCACTAGTCTATACTCAATTTCTATGAGGTCGACATTTTTGCATTTTCTCATGAGTAAAACCATGCAATATTTATCTTTCTTGTACATTGCATATTATTCCTTGCACATTGTCTCAAATGGCATGCTTCCATAATTTTTATACCTAAAAAGTATTCCATTGTATGTGTGTATCTCCCCCATTTTACTTATCCACACATCAGTTGATGAACATTTAGGTAATTTTACGTCTTCCTTATTTATTTAAGCAATTGTTTTTTAAGTTTCAAAGTTATAAGTCTTTTGCTTCCTTGGCTAGATTTATTCCTGGGCATTTAATTCCTTTAGACAGTATTTTAAGTTGAATTTCTATTTTGGGTCATTTATTCCAGATCTATAGAAATACATCTGGGTTTTTGTGATATGTCCTGAAATTTTTCTGAATTTGTTTATCAGCTCTAAATGTCTTTCTTGTGGATATTATGAAATATATATGATTGTAATGTCTACAAGTGGAAACACTTTGCACTTTTCTTACCAATATGAATCCATTTTATTTGTTTTTCTTGTCTAATAGAACTGGCTAGATCTTCCAGTACCCCATTGAAGCACAGCAGTGAGAGGGTGCAGCATGTTTTGTTCTTGGTCTTGGGGTAAATGGTTAAGATTTTCAGCAGTGAGTTTGATGTTAGCTGGGAGTTATTAATGTTTGGTCATGCTGAGAAATTTTCTTCTATATATAGTTTTCTGAGCAGTATCATGGAAAGGTATAGGGTTATTTTTTCTAATGCATTTTCTGTTCTGATTTTAAATAATCATGTGTTGCTCCCTTTGTTATATTATTGTGATGTGCTACACTGATTTGCTTACATTGAGCCAGCTTGCTGTGGTGAAAAGTAATTTTAATATGTTACTGGATTTGACTGGCTAATGTTTTGATGAGAATATTACATTTCATAAAAGGAATTGGTCTTTACTCTTTTCCTTTCATGTATTTATTAAGCTACCATCAATGCATTTGGGGCTGTATGGAACATAAAAAGGGCTCACCTATTTTTTGAAAGAATTGAGAAGGATCAATGTTAATTCATCTTTAAGTGTTTGACAAAATTCTGGTGAAGCAGTACATTCTAGGTTTCTCTCTCTTGGAAGTTCTGATTACCAGTTCAATTTCTGTTTCCTATAGTTGAGATTTTCTATTTGACTTTGAGTACTTAGGTAATTTTTGTGTTTTCTGATTCTTTTAAGTTATCTAATTGGCTGGCAAAGAGTGGTTACAGTTGTTACCTAAAGCTTCTTTTGTTCACACCACTTATTTGCCAAGTAACCACCATTTTTTTTAGGCAAGCCCAACAGACAGGCCTTTATTATGCGTGTGTGTGTGTGTTTGTTTATGTGTGTGTGTGTGTGTGTGTGAGAGAGAGAGAGAGAGGGAGAAAGAGGGAGAAAGAGAGAGAGAGAGAATTGGCATGCCAGGGCCTCCAGCCACTATAATCAAACTCCAGATGCATGTGCCACCTTGTGTGCATGTGTGACCGTACGCTTACATCACCTTGTGTGTCTGGCTTGCGTGGAATCTGGGGAGTCGAACATGGGTCCATAGGCTTTATAGGCAAGTGCCTTAATCACTAAGCCATCTCTCCAGCCCAAATAACCACCATTTGTGTGAGTAATCTCATCAGTGACAAAGGGATCAGTGAGGTTTAGTGATATCCTCTCTGTCTTATTAAATAAATAGGAAGAACTAAAATTCAAGTGTCAATAACATTTCCAAGCTTTCTCATCTATAAAATAATCCTAGAATGCAGATTAAAGGTCTTGGATTTGATATTTCACACTCTTGGGTGTATGGTCTAGATGATATGATCTTAATGAAATATGATCTTTTAAAATATGTTATTTTTATTTGTTTATTTGAGAGAGAGATAGAGAAATAGAAATAGGCAGGTAGAGAGAGAGAGAGAATGGGCATGCCAGGGCCTGCAGCCACTGCAAAAGAATTCCAGGTGCATGTGCCCCCTTGTGCATCTGGCTTATGAGGGTCCTGGGGAGTTGAGCCTGGGTCCTTTGGCTTTACAGGCAAGTGCCGTAACTGCTAGGCCATCTCTCCAGTTCCAAGAGATATGATTTTTGCTTTGAAAACAATGTAATTTTATGTGTGAGGTTCTCCAGATGGCTACTAATAAGGCCAGCCCTTCCTATCTTCTGGAATGTTTCAAAGCACAAGTGTGTTCCTAGTACTGGATGACTCACTAATGTAATCCATCCATGTGGAGACTGCCTGCAGTGTCTCAGCATGCAACAAGAGTGCTGAGGTCCAGTTAGGAGCAAGATTCACCTGTGGAAAGTAACCTGCATGGCAAGACCTGTTGGATCGTGTCTATTTTCAGACACGGAGACTCTATCACCTGATGAATTGTTATTAAGGCATGAGCTTTCTGCTCTTTTGTGTTTGCTTCTTGTAATGGGGATAGATTCATATCTGTTCATTTGTACACACTAATTTAATTGTTAATATGAAAATTTTCATGACTTTCAAGTGATTGTCTAAGGGTCTGGATACAGCTGTGAAGTAAGTGAAGGAATTAAGATTGCCCTTGACTCTTAGGTTCTTTAAAGGCAAAACAATACTGGTGATCTTGGAAGAAGAAAGGCACATGGAGAATTATTCCATCATTGATGTTCTTTGATGAAAAGAGAAGTTTTACAGAAGAAATAAGTGTTATGATCTCAATAATACATACCATAATCCTTTCTATTTTTTTGTCATATAAGAGAATTCAAAGCTTTTTGTGTTCTAAATATTGCACATATTACCTGATTAATATTGTACAAAGATAAATTCAGATTTGAGATGTCTCCTTTATTTTGCTATGCTGAGTACAGCCAAGCAATAACCATTTCCATGAACAGTGGCTATGTCAGGCACTTCCAGGCTATAAAAGAATGGCTAACATGAGGTCTATAGGTTTGTCAGCTCGTTGTCTTGTGGTATCACCACAGTCGTTTATGTATGACATGTTTGTATTCTTTGATATGTGAGGCTGTATTCCCATTGGGGAGCAGTTACTAAAGAGTCTATGAGTCTTGTCCCTCAGTCATTTGCTCCCTTCCTCCCTCCCTCTCTCTTTTCCTTCCTCCTTCCTAACCTTCTTCCTTGCCCTCTTTCTTCTTCTAACTTCTCTGAATGACTTATTGTATTGATAGCAGAAGTTAATAACACAAGGTCCCTTGTCTTTCTGAAGAATGAAAGTAGATGGATGGAACTTTACCCAAGAGATTTTTTACTACTTGTATTTTATGATTTTTTAAAAAAGGAAAATGTATATACAGTGCACTAACCAGGGGTATTCTGGGCAAAATGTAATGGGTCCTAGGTTCCTGGAACATTTTCCCTTCTTTGTGATTAATTAATGCTACTGAGCTCTGGCTTCATTCTGGTTTCTTTGAGGAGTAAGAACATACTTTCTCTCACATGGTACTCTTGCTGTGGTGCTGTATAGACGCTGAAGTGTTGTTGCCTGTTCTGATAAGTGAACCTAATATGAAGGAAAATCCCAATAGTCCTTCAATCCTGTTAAAAGATAAAAGCAGCCAATTGGAATATCTCAAACGTCAGAAAAGTGGACTTACAGAATGAGCATTTTTCCCCAAATTGGTGTTTGGGGATTGTCTTTTCATACTAGTGGTAGCAAGGGCCAGATTATAAGCGTGCCCAACGTGAACCTGTCTTAACAGGCTCCCTCTTCCTTTGTACAAATTTAAAAAGAATAGGTCCTCACGCAAGCATTCCAAATCCAGAGACACATTTGAAAAAACTGCTGCAACATGTTGACTGATTCCTTGCCAAGTCAGCCACTGAGAATGTTTCTTGATCAACTGTTACATGGAAAAAAAAAATGAGGGGATGGGAAGGAGCAAGCAACTTTGTTATCAAAACCCAAAGTCATGGAGTCCTCAAATCCCTGTCCCTCTACAAGCTTTCTGCTTTTGCCCCGCCCCCTCCCACATGCCCCTCTTTGTGCCGCACTCTGTCGCTCTGTGCATTCGTTTTCAGTCTTAGCACTGATACAATGATATGTTCTGGAAAAGTAGCTTTCTGAAGATCTGTTCAGATATGCAGATTCAAACCCGCAGAAAGGTTAAAAATATTTTTAAAATCTGCTTGTCAACAGTGGAAAGAAAGCTGTTTGTAGCCAGCAGGTGAGCTGGGGAGGACTACAGGGTGTGGTAGAGATAGTGATAAGTTAGCTGGCAAGCCTACAACCATATAAAAATCAGCTATTTCATGGCACAGAAGCATGGCAGCTATGAAAAGAGGAGTGCCCCGGGGAATTCTTTTAGAGTTTGAGTTTTTAAAATATGTTTGACATGAAAAATGTTTTAGTACAAATAAAGCAACTGGTATTAAACTTACAGGGAGGGGGTTGTGGTTTCAAGTTGGTATGAATAATGCATGACATTTAAAGAAAGCACAGCTTTAAGATGTTTGGGGAGGAAGTCCATGCTGATGGCTAGAACAGTTTTTTTTTTCTATTTTTGAAACATCATTAATTCAGCATCGTTTTGTGATTTTTTTAACCTGATAAGATATTCACCAAAATAATGCTATTTGACTTAGATCGGGATATTCTTTCTTCAGATAATTTAGTTCAAATATCAAGATCAGTAGAATTATTTAACCATAAAGTGACAGTCATTTACTATAAGAATAATTTTGCCTAGTTATCTTTTTAAAAAGCTCATATAGTACTGCGAACTCAAATCAACCTCATGGAAGGAGAAAAACAAGATCAGATATTTTGAACATTACTCCATAGGGGACCGGCACGATGTAGTGTTGGCGAGTGCATTGTAGCAGCGCTCCATATGCAATCAGGAGCCGATTGTTACTGGACTGTGGGCCGGCACACACTGTGCTCAATGGTCTGATGAGGTATTATGGATATGATGCAAAGAGACTGTGTAGATTAGAAGCTAACAATTTGTTAAAAGTGAAAGCAACTTAGCATTTACACCGGGAGCTGAGTTGCACTTCATGTGGCAGACAGGATGGGTTCTAAGGAGCCAGGGGCCCCAGGCAGTCTCCAGGTACTAGTGTCCATGCAAAAAAAAAAAAAAAAAAAAAAAAAAAAAAAATAGGTTTGATTGCTTTCTACTTGACTACTTCTGCTCCTCAGACTCTTCCTACAAAGTCTTCTCATTATTACATTCAGCGTGCATTGTGGAAAAGTTCAAGCAAAACAGCATGATTATTACAAATGTCAAAAGTGTGTGGAGGAGCAGCCTATTAAGATAGAGCCTAGAGGTAGCGCCTCCCCTGAAGCTAAAGTGGTGCTCCGCTAGTCACGGGTGCGCGGTCTGTCCACAACTACTGACTTCCATGTGTCCCTCATCCTGCCCTCTTGGCTCTGTGGTCGCTGGCCACAGCCTGAATTCTTTGGTCACAGAGAGCAGCTCAGTCTCCTTGACAGGGCTGGGGTCTGAAGCAGGGCACAGTGAAAGCCGGGTCTCTGCTAAGCCACGCTTGCCCCAGCAGGATGTAGACATGTGGATTAACATTTAGCGGAGTCATCATGAGAAGTAGGCCCATCAGTACCTCATGTGCTTAGTTCTGTTCCAGACTCCACGTGCGCAGCCCCAGAGGACAGTCCAAACAGCACAGCGACACTGCTGCTGGGCACTTGGCATGCCACAGAATGCTGGCAGGGATGATCAGCCACACTTACCTGTATCATATTAAAGATACACTTTTTAAATGATTTTTTAACCTTTTAAAATGGCCAGTCAATCGCTGGTAGACTTTTTTGGACTTCCATAGTCTGCCTCCCAAGCCAAAACTTTGTTGTCCTAATAGAAAAGCCGCAGTGTTTTCACAGTGTACTGAATGTCAGCCTGGCTTTAAGATATTTTTTTTTACTCTTAAAAAAATGATGTATTACAAGATTTGTAATGGAGTGAACATGCTTGACTTGCACATTTAATTTTTTTTTCACATTACATTCATGTTTTGCCAGTTTGCCTACCAGCTATCTGTTAACAAAAGTTCCAAGGCGGCAGCGCAAGTCTGCACCCAGTGAAGCCTTTTGTTTCAGCAGATGTTTGGGCTTAGAGCGGGCGGTGAAGCTCCACGGGCCAAGGGCCGTGTTTGTACTTGTCTGCTGTGACTCGCTGCACATTGTCTAAGCCTGCATGCATTGTTCTTTCCGACAGGTGATAACTACCCCGTACAGTTCATTCCATCAACAATGGCAGCTGCTGCTGCTTCTGGACTCAGCCCTTTACAGCTCCAGGTAAGTGCCAGAAGAGAAAAAAAACTGTGGGAGAGGAGCCAGGGCTTTAGTGGAAAACTGCGAGCCAGCTGTATGCTAAATAATGGACTGAATGTTAAATAATTTTTTAAGCATAGCCCAGAAGGATTAACACCTTGTATACTCACCATACTGGAAAGGGAAGAGAAAACTGCTAGTTTCAAGGGTTTCTAAAGAAAACGTGACATTATGACTGGGTACTGTGCATTTTCTGTCAGGTGGGTTCATAGTTCACAGTTTTTGTGGCTGGTTGTTATGGAATGTGTTAGCCTTTCCTTACCAACTGTGCATCTGTGCTTCCATTACACCCAGATTAGCATCCAGACAGAGGATGGCTCCTCCCTGCAGCATAGGATAAGTCGTTATTCCCAAATCACGGGGAAAGTTTTGGTAAAAGAAACATGTTGCTCCACATGTGTTCCTATTCTTTCCAGGGCTGAAGGTCTGGGCCTCGTGTCTGACCAGGTCCTGGGTCAGGGTTCCTCTGTATAGCTTCACTTGGGAAGAACACATTTTGAAGGTTGACTGACAGATTATTTGTACCTTATCTTCTTCATAGTAAAATGAGTCAGCATAGAACTGAGTGGTCTTTAAATCCTACCAGTACCTCCAATGGAATGGTAGATAGATTCTGCAAATGAGTATATGTGTAGATGATTTAAAAAGCAAAGATCATTAAAATAATAATATTGGTATTAGGCATTTGGTTTTAATATATTTAGAAAATATCTGGTAAATTTAACTTCAATGCACTTCCAAGCTCATTAAAGATAGTTTTTACTCTTAAATTTTACTGGAATTACAGCAGATTTTTCTTGGGAAATCCAAGGAAGATCACCTGGCCAGACCCTGTTTTATTGTGTTGCCTGCCTCTAAAATTTAGATGTGAAAAGTATGCCACTACTGCACTATTAAAAAGCTACTCGGAATTTTCATATTCAGGTTCTGTCAGTAAAGAACCTTTCCTCTGCTTGAGAAGTTTTTGTCATGAGCCTTGTATGGGACCCATGAAGACCTTCCTCACTAAAAGCTCCTGACTGCTAGAAACTTTGCGAGTAGCAGGGGCTAAAAGCCCACCTTGCTTACAGACCTTCACCTTTCACAGTACTTTAGGCCCTCAGCAGCTGGTGGGAATCTAAACAGAACCTCCCAGCAGCTAAACCTGCTCTGTTCCCTCCTCTCTGTCCGGTCGTACTTTCTTCATTCAGAAGCAGAAGTAAGAAACCAATGCTGCTGACAGATCCCATGACCAAGTTTCTGTAAGCCAGAGGCAGGCCTCGGTTGGCGTCCCACTCATTGGTTGGTCGGTAGCTAGGTTGAGAATTATGTATTGTTTCTGAGTCTGACAGAATGCTTTGTCTTTTTTTTTTTTTTTCTGAATGTGCTACTAACCAGAAGGGTCATGTCTCCCACCCACAAATTAACCCAAGGCTCAAGGGCCTAAGTGACCGTTTGGGCAGGAATTTGGACACCTTTGAACATGGTGGTGGCCAGTCTTACAACCACAAACAGATTGAGGTATGAATGCTTCCCTTGTACTTCACTGGGTGGGGAATGGATGGTTCCATCAATCAGGGTCTAAGCTTTCGAAAAAGTAACAAGTACTCAGCCTAAATGCTCAGACCTTCCTCTCTCCTCCTTTCTTAGGAGGCTGTTCTTTTTCTTCTACTCTTTCAGGGGGAAAAAAAAAGCAAAACCTAAGCTCCTTTGAATTGGGTTTTTTCATTCTATATATAATCAGACAGTTTCTTTACATTATGACTATCTTTAAAGTTGTCTTTCCCTCATACTCTTAGCTTTTCTTATATGTAATGCCATATAGTGTTTAACAAATAATACAACTCTAAAAATTCATTTGGCCATGTAATGCCCTGCAAACTTGATCAGACATCATTCTCCTCATGAAGACGCAAGAGAAGCTCAGAGGGGTGGAATGAGTTAACCAAGGCCCAGGTGCTCACTAAGTGATGTTGATTACCTGGTACCCCCAAGTCTCGGTCAGGGTTCTTTGCAGTCTTCTCAGGCTGAGGTGGGATTCCTGGGCCTAGCTGGTAGCATTGTGCCTGTAAGTATCTGTGATGTTCTTTTTACATTATCCTCACAGCAAAGCTCTCTGCTATCCTCATGGGGTGTTCCTCCCCCTTGGGAGAAAATGGTATTGGTACCTACTTTGTAAATGAAGTCTTTCTCTGCTGCGTGGGTTCATTCTTCTCTGTGGTTTTCTTCGCCATCTTGCTTGTGTCATTAGCCCCTTCTCTGTGACTATCAGTGAAGGGTTGTTAGCTACCAACTGATTTAAAACAGACATTAATTTTCTTGGTGAGATCTAATAACAAATTTTAAATGTTAACCTAGGATGGTAAACCTTCTCCCCCCGCCCAAAGCTCCTAATTCTGCCTAACAAGGCCGTGTATTCACCTTCTGTTGGCTCTGTCAGTGTATAACACCAGGTGCTCTGTAATGAGGAGAGAAGACCGGATGTGATCTTTTCTACCACTTTTCAGTCTATCTTTTTGCAAAGTGACAGGGGTGACCACACCTGGGAAGGAAGAGGACAAGATCAAGGGCCTCCTCAGAAGTGGCCTAAGGAGGCTCCCGTGCTCGGCACCGTTTGCCTTTTCTCTTCCACCTTGAGGACGAGGACTCAGCTCCCACTCAGACACGACTAGGCCCTGACGCGCAGCTTGTCCGCTGTCTTCTGCTCAGCAGAAGAGAGTTCTCTTTCCAGGCTTTCTCTTAGCCATAGAAAAAAGACCTCACTTTTGGGCATTATGAAAATCTGTTACAGCAAGAGGAACTGAAAAGGTAAGCGGGCATTTAGGAACAGGCTCGCCACGTGATGGCACTTAGCAGGAACAGCTGTCCTGAAGAGATGGTTAGAGCAGGTGGCCTTGGCAAACTCAGAATGTCCTCTCCTCTCTGCTGTTGCTTCTCTGCTGAGACATTGTGTCCCATCTCACTGTCCTCCCTTAGACAAGTTTCTACCAAATCTCTTGATTTTTTATTTTATCTCATTTCCACCCCCCTCATCCTCTCTTTGCCATCATCAACTCCTGGTGTGCCTGCTGGGTCTCTGAGTCACATGTTGGAGCCATGGCAGTGTAAGCACAGCAGTGCAGTGGGTACGGTACAGCCATCGCTCTAATTAGGCTAAACGGAGCACCCGTTGTTGAAGAGCCATCGGAAGTTTGTAGTTCCAGGCTAGCTTGTTTGAAAGTGTCCTGGGTTCTGATTTTTACTGTATTTTCTCATCTTTATTTTCTCCCTGTATGTCAGGAAGCCTGTGACTCATTCGTCTGTGTGGCACACTGGCTAGACATGGCTAACCTTGATTGAAAGGCAGGCTTCCTGGTGAAGCATATTTCCTGGGACCTCCTGGAACAGCACAGTAGACATCTACATCTGACTGCTAGACAACAGTGTTTCAGAACTTGAGCAAAGGCAGAGGGAAATTTTAATATCTTGCTTTGTTGCAATTAAAACTCTGCCTTCTTTTCTAGCTAGGGTCTTCTGCCTTCCTTGGACAAACTCAAAAGTCCCAGTGCTGTCAGCAATCCCAAGCATGATAAACCACTGACACTGAGATCGTGCTGCAGTGAGGTGACCTGGTTTTATTTATCAGGAGAGCTTTCTGGAAGGAAACCCCCGCCATTCACATTGCTCAGACCTGGCTTTCTCTCCCTAAAGTCACAGTTCATTCATCCTTCCGGGGTGCCATTTCTCGTTTTAATGTGTCTGAGTGAACCCTATCAGCACCTGTGGTTTTACCCCAGAACTCTGAAATGTTGTATCAAGTAGAGAAAAGGTATTTAAAGTTAAAAGACCTTCCTCATGTGAGCATATTGCACATTTTACTTCCTGTAAAATAAGGAAGATGGTGAAAGAACATTTTTTCTACTGTTGTGCTGATGTAAGGCCTGGTTTTCTCTGCCTCAGGGGCACAATATCAGGAGAGAAGGCCAAAGAACGCTATTTTTAGTTGGACAGTTCAGCAGATGTATCTGAAGGTGAGGGGTTTGAACCATTAATTTTGATTATGTATTTAACCCTGGGAACAATCAGAAACTGTAACTCTAAGGTTACAATGCTTTTGACCTTTAGAAAACAGAGGGGGCTTTCCATAGTAAACAATATGTTACATTGCTACTTATTCAGGCTCTCTCACCGTTAGACATTTCTGAACCAGCTGCCATTTGCTTTCCTTAGCTATGTTAGCATTAGTCCTTAAGTGAGTCAAAAGAATGTTAAGGGGAAGGACCAGTATAATGAAGCATTCATGTAAATATGGCCTTTAAATAGCTACATTTTAGATTGTGTCTGAAGTAATACTGTCTCAGGACCAAAGATCTGAATGCCTTTTATTTATTTATTTATTTATTTATTTTGCTTAAAAGAAAAAGTAGTTTCAGTGTATGGATTGATTTTATGTGGTTACTTTCAATATAGTAGATCCTTGCTGTAATTTTGCTTTGTTTTGTTTTGTTTTTCTCTTGTTTTGTTTTTAGTTGGGAATAATGTTGCTTCATATTTGTAGCTTATATTAAACACAATCTTGTACCATATGCAAAGTGCTACACCTGCTCATGCCTTCTTATTAAATGATGCATGCTTCTCCTCAGCAAATACAGCAGTTAAATACTACACAGCTTAAGAATTTCTAATTAAAATATCTCCACATGTCAGCATATTGGTAATGTATTATTTTAATCCATTTATTTTGTTTATGAAACAGTGACATATGTTTAGATTGTGAAATATATGAGCCTTAAAAATCACTTTATTGAAGAAAATTAATTCCTACAATACTGTCTGGGTAACGTGTTCACTCACCCAGCCAGTCACTGGCGGCACTGCCAGTCTTAATGCTGAGTAGACGCACTTGGTGCTTTCATCCACATCACAGTCTTGCAAAGAAGCTTAGCAATTCTTTTCCTTACCTCTGAATGACAGTGTTTCCCCTTTTCCTTGCTTTTTAATTTCAACCTTCCCCTCCTCCAAAAATGCTCAAAATTTTGTTACTCTTGTTGACAAATGCAATGAATTTATTTTTTACCAAATACACAGTGGGACAAGATTTTAATCTAAGGGATTCTGAAAGACCAATCACATTAAAACCTGCTGGCTACCTTTAAATTTTTTTTGTTTATTCTTATTTATTTGAGAGTGACATAGAGAGAAAGGGGGGGGGGGAGAGAGAGAGAGAGAGAATGGGCACGCCAGGGCCTTCAGCCACTGCAAATAAACTCCAGACGCATGCTCCCCCTTGTGCATCTGGCTAACGTGGGTCCTGGGGAATTGAGCCTCGAACCAGGGTCCTTAGGCTTCAAAGGCAAGCGCTTAACCACTAAGCCATCTCTCCAGCCCCCCTTTTAAAAGTTGGGCATAGTGATTTGTTTATCGTTGGGGAGATGCTCGAGCCAGCCTGCGATGAAGTGACAGTCAGCAGTTATTCCTCCGAGAACAGTCATTTCGCTCATGTGCTACTGACAGATTGCTCGCTTCTCAGACTCACCAGAGAAGACAAACTTAATATTGTTACAGGCAGAGTCTCTGTCTTCATTAGCTCCAGAGAATGATTTTCATGGAGAATTCAAAGCCCACCGAGCTTTTGTAGGAACATATTTTAAACAGGCTAGCTATTATAATGATAGCATGGAGGTAGTAACCTAAATGGAGTAATTGTATATGAAAATTCAAAAAACATAAATATAAATGCATTTTCACTTATTTGAAGGGTATTCTGTATGGCTTAGAAGAAAAGTCTTGCCAAGTTTGCAAAAGCGGAGGAGAACAATTGGAGTTTTTGCAAAAGTGAATATGAGCACATATTTTATTTAAATTATATTGCCAATTTTCCTGCTACAGACAGAAAGTGAGGAAGCTCCACTCTCGGTGGGGGGCTGTGGCTACTGTACGCAGCCTGCTTCTTTGATTCTGTGTCTAGGTGCTCTGTCTAGCTCGCCCTACCTTCTGTTGAAAATGTGTCTCGGTGTTGTGAGGGAGAAGGAAGGTGTTGGGATTTCTGATAAAAAGGGATGAATAAAGAGTTGATTAGAGAGACTAATTACTGGCCACTTCATGGAGAAAGGTGCTGATTCAAAGCTTGTCTTGAGGATGCCAACCATGGGGCTGTGCTTTGAGGAGAAATGCTTGCTTTTTATTAATCAGCCTTCACTCACCTCCTTAGCCTCTTTTCTGACTTTTAAGAGTGTAGTAGATCTTAGGAGATCACACCAGCTAGGGTTAACTGTGTCATGGCCTAATGGAGAGTCAAGACCTTGAACTATAGTCCTCTACTGCTTACTGGCTATGGTGTTGTACACTGTTTTCAGAATGCTGTCTTTTTGTCAGATGTTTAATTGCTTTTTAAAAAGGACATAATATATATTCTCAGGGTCATTGTGACTAGACATGGGTCCATGAAGCATCTAGCAGATTTCTTCAAATGTTGGCTGAACCCTCAACAGAATAGACAAAATGTATCCAGTAAGTGATTCAGAGGCAGGCTAATCTCCTGGTCGATTTCAAGTCATTGAATTCAGGGGCTTTGTTGTTTTCAGTGTCAGAATCCCAAGTCTTGCTAGTTACAGTGTTTAGTTACCTGAATTAATGAATTTCACCTTTGGTGGTCATTTATAGCCCAAGCTTCTTTAAAATCTTTTCTAAAACAAAGTTTTATCATGTGGTATGTCTCTAAGAATCATCTCAACTTTTAATTTCTAGCCAGGCTTTATGAGAAAATTTGTGGACCTAAGGGAATCCTGATGGAGGCTAAAGAAATATAGGTTGGAGGGACACAAAGTCATTCTCTAGCCCATGCATCTGACTGGCAAGAAGTCAATGAAGCAGAAGTCTATACCCACTCCTCAGTTACTGAAACATTGAGTAAAGTGGGTTTTCTTTCTGACAGCTGATTTTCAGTTGGTTTTAAGGTAATGCGTACAAGTTGAGGGAGATGGCTCTTCTTATACTAGCCTGTCATTTTCCACGCTTAAATTCGTGGATTAGCAGTAGGTGCAGCCGTCCTCAGAGACAGCTCAGGAGCAGCCAGCACCCTAGAACTATAGAACCTGCGCAGCCCTACATTCCTCAGGTGAGATTTCATCAGAAACACTTACACAGACTAGTTCTTGCAAAGGCAGTGCGGAGGTCATATCCTGAATGGCATCTATGCATGAAAAATGTAATATTTAAGATGCATCCATGTGCTTGACTCTCTCAGTCCCAATGAAGCTAAAGCAGACAGTGTTCATTTGAATTTACAAAGTCCATTTTTTGACTATTTTTCAAGCTTTCACTCTAAATTCATGTGCTCATTTCAAGAAGAAATGAAATACTACATATTTTTAAAAATTCGTCTTATTTAAAATGTACTTGGATGTGATTATTAACATCATACTTGTGAAGTTGGGCACGGCAGTGCACACTTGCAATCTCAGCCCATGGGCGGTAGAGGCAAGGGGATTGGGAGTCCGTGGATAGCCTCAGATAAATGGCAAGTTTGAGGCCAACCTGAGTTTCAAAAAATTAAATCAAGTCAAAACAAGGCATAACCTGCTTACTGTATCATTAAAGTTATATTAAAATATACCTTTTAAATAGTTTATAACTGACTGTTAGGAAAGTTGAAAAATTATATGTACTTTCTGATCCCAACTCTATGGCATTCTGGAAGAAATGGACTTAGGAAATCAATAAAAACATTCGCGGTTGCCAAGGGTTGGGTTTGGGAGGAGGACTGAAATGCTGCATGCGGCTGTTAGTTATGTTTACTACGATGCACAGAATGTCCTAATGTAAGGGCTGCCCCTCCCTTGTGACAAATGCGCCACTGTGGTGGGGGATGGTAATAATGGGGGAGACTACACTGTTACGTGGGCAATCTCTACACCTTTTTAATTTTGCAGTCAACCCGAAACTGCTCTAAAAATAATGTCCTTGGTGAAAGCTTCTAAGCCATCCCAAACACAACACATTTGACCATCCAGTCACTTCACATGCATTTTGGCGGAGTCTGCCACGTGCCAGATGCTGTGCTGGTGGTGATCTGCAGCCAGGGCCAGTTTCCTGAATGCTTCCCACGTTCCCAGTGACTGCAGGGAGTTCAGTTGTTCTGATTGACCCAGACCTGGGGGGAAGCAGCCGGGCAGGTACTCCTGAGCACTCAGCGTGTGTTGGTCAGCCACCGACAGCAGAGTCACGTCATCCCATGTGACGAAAACCTGTTTTGTTTTGTTTTTTTTTAAGAGAGTACGTCCCACTCTATGTTTTTGTTTGGTTGGTTTTGTTTTGGTTTGTGTTTATTTATTTATTTTAATTTTTTGTTCATTATTTATTTATTTATCTGAGAGTTACAAAGAAAGAGAAAGAGGCAGATAGAGAGAGCGAATGGGCGTGCCAGGGCCTCCAGCCACTGCAAATGAACTCCAGACGCTTGCACCCCCTTGTGCATCTGGCTATCGTGGGTCCTGGGGAATCAAGCCTTGAACCGGGGTCCTTAGGCTTCACAGGCAAGCACTTAACCGCTAATCCATCTGTCCAGCCCTGAGGCAACCTCTTTAACATACTAGGAATGCACCAGTGAATTCCACAAAATTCATGCCCTCCCAGGGCTCACATGCTGGTGGAGAAATGGAAAAAAAAAAAAAAAATGGAGGCTACAGTTCTCACTGTCCTTAGAAATATTCTCACCTGCCTGTCCACCTGCCCTTCTGGCTCCAGATGACCTGCTTGATTATTATTAGGTCTTTAGTTCCAGGCTTTACTTTGATCCTCAGAACTGGAAACTTGCTTCTAGCCCATCAGTTCTGACTCCAGAAGCCACCACTTCTCAGTGGTATCAGTTCATTGTGTGCTTGGCTTCCAGTGAGGTTGTTTTGACTTCAGTTGACTGCAAATCTATTTTTTTTTTTTTTTGGAGTAAAATGAATGACAAATGGTGAGGCTGAGGAATGGTTCACTGTATAGATTCTATAGGATGCAACTTCCTGAAATCTCTCAGGGGGGATTGGTCATTCTTGGCAGAGACCCTGTGCTTGCAGTGTAAATGGATATTATAGATGAAGCCTGAATTTTATTCTGAAGCAATGCAAAACAAAAGCTATATATGGATGTTATGAGATAAGGACAAACTCTAATAATGTATCTGTATGAAAATTCACCATGAAAACTATTGCTTTGCATGCTAATTAAATTAATGAGTATTGTGACTATTATATATGTATGCACTTATAATGTATAAAAAATTTCCAGTTTAAAAGCAAGTTATATCTAGCTTTTGTGTTAATATTATTCCTATATTTTTGAAGTGAAATTAAAGCACAGAAGAGTTAAGTGTCATGGACTAGATTATTTATCTAGGAAACAAAATAGGACTTTAGTATAAGGTTATGTATATTTTAATTGTTACTTCTCAGTGAGGAGTCTTTGCTTTAAACTCTGCCGAGGAGTAACAACACAGTAGGTATCAAAATGCTGACAGGAGGCAGAAATTTGGGAATGTCTTACACAATGTATTTCTCTTTTCTGTAAGAGAATTAAAGGTGATTTAATTAAATTACAAAAGACAAGGATTACAAAGTCAACATGACATTCTCAAGACCCCAAGGAGTGTATATATTTTTCAGATTTCCAGCTAACTGTCTAGAAGACACTGTCAACCTGATACCATGAATAAGAACTACTGTGAGGAAAACAGTCTTATTCTGTAGCTTTCCTCCTTTGAGGAAAATGCCTTAAAATGCTCTTGCTGTGAAGCCCTGTCCTTTGGAGGGGTCCTGGGGCTGCTTCACTATTTCTGAGTTTTGATGAGTCTCCCGGAGGAGCTGGGGGTCATGTCCTTGGCCATCCCTCCCCGCACAGCCCTCTGAGCGTGGTCAGCAGGTTGCGGGCCAGCAGCGGAAGCAGATGTTTGAGCATACTGCAGCAGAGTGCCCGCCGCAGCATCAGGAGCCGGGCATCCCTCCTGACATCTGGATATTGCTGGGTCGCTGTGCCAGCCTGAGGCCAGGAGGCTGTGGGTGCCGAGGGGCAGAGAGCAGTCAGCGCACCATGGCAGCGATAATGTTGAATTGTCGCTTGACTGCTTTCTTCTCAGGAATCTTGGGACAATAGCAGAGACAGAAGGGGGCATTTACAGTAAAGTCATGTTCAGGGAGACAGGACTAATTATGGAGTATTAAAAAGCTTTATTTTCAGCGACTTCACGTACAAATAGCTCTAGACAGTGTACGAAACTTTAGAACCATTAGCCCAGCAGCTGAGGAGACTTTCCTAATTTAAAGTGGCTAGCATAGGAACGTGATCTCAACATGCCTCCATTTTTAGAGTTTGGGCTGGCGGTCCAGAGCGCCGCTGAAGACACGAGTCTGATCACAAGTCATGTTGATGTCTATAGCTCTGGGCAGACTTCTCCGACTTGAGGGGTGTGAAGACTGTTAGACAAGAGTGGGGCTGGCTTACACATTCGCTTCTACTGTGGCACTTAATCACATCAAAAACCGGTCTGAATCAGTGCCCTGAGCTTAACCCATTGGCCACACCAATTTCCTCTGTCATGTGTGCTACTTAAGCACAACGGGTGTGGGAATGGCAGTTTACAACATGGTCTGTGGTGGACTGTTGTCACATTATGTTGCTGTGACTTTTATGAAGTTCCATTTCTGTGCTTGAAGAAGCCCCCTTATGAGTTCTGGCCACTGTGCACACAGAAATATAGGGGAGCCACTGTTGCTCCAGCTTAACCTCTCATATTCTGAGGGCTTTGTATCTCCCGTAGCACTGGTGAAAGGCAGCCCCAAGAGGCTGGGAAAGGCAATGAGCTGCATTGCCCCAGCTCTCCTTTGGTCACCTGGGGGAGAAATTTAAAGGAAAAATTAGAAAGTGCTATTCTCTGAAATTCCCTCTAACTAAGGTGTACTTTCAAGGGGCCATTTAATGTTCAAATGAACAAAGGTATGAATTCAACCATTGAATTGTATCAAACTTATTCTCAGTGGCCCCCTCTAAGAACTCTATAGGAAAAGAGATTTAGTGTTGCATTCCCAATGGGTTGTTACTTGCACTGCTAGCAAAAAAAAAAAAAAAAAAAAAAAAAAAGAACTTTGAAATAAAGGAGAGCCATCCACCACCAGTGCACAGCATGGGGCCTCTTCGCCACACTGTGACTGCCCGCAGCAGGCAGAAGAAGACACCTGTCCTGGTCACCTGCTCAGGCCGTGCTCCTCACTCGCAGAGTGCTGAGTCCATGTCCAAGGCAGCCCCAGGACACCAGCACAGGACGGGCACAGCCAAGAGAGCCAGACAGCAAGATCCTGAGTGCGAGAGGAAGCTTTCTGGAGATCATAGAAACCTACATGTGGCTGATTTGGATGGAAATACCTCACCTTGCCATCCCTTTACCAGTGGTTTTATTACAGAGGCATTATGAGCTGCAGAACAAAACAGTCATCTACACAGACAAGCCCCAGGTCCTCATCTGCCGCGGCCTCCACTTCTTATGGAGCATTGCCAGCAAGTGCAGACACGTCTCTGTGACTCGGGTGGGTCACGCCATCCCATCAGGTCATGAACACTTACTGAGGTAGCATGTGACCCTGTGGAGCAGCTGGCTTGCTCTGGCCTTTGTTTTCCATCTGTGCCTCAGTTAAGTGGCTTGGAGTTTTCAAGAAAGCAGTGCTCCATGGTTCCATAAGATCTTTGCAGCTGAAAGGACCAAGTGACCATGAGTTAAAGTCCCCTGAGTTTCAGTTCCTCCATCTGTGGCATGGGGTTGAAAACATCACCTGTGGGGTCACTATTAAAATAGATAATATAAGCACACTGTCTAGTATATGGTAGATGCTTAGTAAGTACCATTTTCCCCATCCTCTTACACATTTATCTATTATTCTTTCATTAATTTTACACATTTTTAAATAATGTCTGATGTCCCTGTAGGTGCTGTGTTAAACCAGCCAGCTAAGCAAATTCCGCTCTCTTAGAGTCCAGGGAGGAAATCAACTAAATGAGCAGTGCTTCAGAGTGACAGGAACAGACAGCATAGAGCTGCTTCCTTGGTATCTGTGAATACAAATATGTCCATTTATTTATTGGCTAACACACTGTATACAGGCATTGTGAAATACTTGTGCCCTCATGTCTATGTCTGATGACTGCTCCTAATAACAAAATGCATGTGGTCTATAGCACCATCTCTAGCAAGAAAACATAGCCCCTTGGCAAGATGATACTATACATTGGATTTTCCACTAACCAAGGGAAAAATGCTATAATATTGAAAGAAAAAAATCTTCTCTAGTCAACAGTGACATTATGAAATTCCACAGAGTTTAGAGCTGCAAAGGTCTTCAGAGACCTTGAGTAAAGTCCTAACTCTAGCCCTGGTTCCTTGAGCTTGGACAATTTAGCTTCCTGAAACCCAGTCTTCTGTTAAGTGGCTGTAGGAATGACACCCCCAGAGGGAAGTGGTGAGGATACATCTGAAAATTCTTCTGAAAAGGGCTTTGCACTCCACCAAGTGCTATGGAGACTTTGAGTTTTATATTTGAAGAAATTGAGGCTCTGAGAGATGAATTAATGTCACCAAATCCACAGAGCTAGTCAGTGTTCTTGGTTAAGGTGCAGGAAACTGTGAGACAGCAATGTAAAGAGCTAAACTTGATATCCTCATGTTCATGAATTTTATGTGAATAGAACTGAAACAGATGGCCAAGAGGAAAGTATTTCTGTTGTATTCTCACCTGTTCTATATAGGAGTGGATATGAGATGCATTTTAGTATGTGTGTATGTTGCAATTAAAAGTAGCATCCTAGGGCTGGAGAGATGGATTAGCAATTAAGGCACATGCCTCCAAAGCCTAACAATCTGAGTTTGAATCCCCAATACCCACATAAAGCCAGACACACAAAGTGGCACATGCATCTGGAGTTCATTTGCAGTAGCTAGAGGCCCTGGCACATCCATTCATTCTCTTTCTGCTGGGTTGCCTTTAATCCCAGCACTAGGGAGGCAGAAGTAGAATTGTTGTGAGTTCGAGGTCATCCTGAGACTATGTAGTGCTTGCCAGGGCAGCCTGGGCTCAAGTGAGACCTTACCTTGGAAAACAAAACAAGCTATAATAATAGGCTATAATAACACAGTACTGAAAAGGTAGAGAAATCAACTTATATAGCATGATTAGTTATTTAATTAGCTCATGCATAAATTAACTCGTCTAGTATTTAATAAATGTTTGCTATGTGGGAAATACTCTTTTCTAGCTTGGGGACACTAAAATCAGCAAAACTTGATCCTTGCCCTCAGAGATTCCAGGATCTAACAAGCAATGTGACAATTGCTAAAATAGATATGTTCCTCGAATGAACTTGCTATGAGAGGAGGAAGTGCTTAGCTCTGCCTCTGGGAGGAGTGGCAGCCTTCTTGGATGAGGGCTGCTCATATTCAGTTCTGGAAGGAGAGTGTGAGCTTACTCAGATTGTGGGCAGTGGTGCAGAAGTGAAATGCGCCACGCAGGGGGTGGGGGCAGACTGTCCATGGGGGCAGCACGAGCAGACAGCATGGCACCGTCAGAAGCAGTTGGCACAGGAGCAGTTGCAGGTGAGATTGGAGAGGTCAGCAAGGGGTCGGAGAACAGTGTCTTTGATACCACATGAGGGAATTCCCACTGCCTTTACTCACACCAGAAAGAGTAGAGTAACATAAGGTATAGTGAACAACTTTATTGTGTGCGACCCCTCTATTAATTTGATCTCTAGTTTACATTGCCATTACCCTCGATTTAATAGTTAGGGAACTATGTTGGGTAAGATGGATGGTCCCTTTAGCACAATGGTGCCCTGTGGCAAGTGAGACTGTACAAACAGAGCAATGACACACGCCGAGTAAACACAACTGTGGAGGGCTGAAGCAGAGCCAAGGTCCAACCATTTCCTGGGGATTTAGGGGAAATCCCGTAATCTGCAGTTTGTACTAAATCCAGTCATATTTAACACACTGCTTCTCAGTGAATAGGCCTGGATATTCTATTTCAAACAAACGATGAAATAAGAAGTTTAAAAAAATCTAGAAAGAAAAGCTATGGGTTTTCTAATTGTTAATGCCTTGTAATTATGCCCCTTTCTGGAATAATAAAATGCTCCTTGGCAGAGGTCAGGATCTCTGCCACTGACTTATTTAACAGATCTCTTAACATCTGTCCCGCAGACTGTGCACTTTATTAACAGACAAGAGACCCGACTGACTGAGCCTGCTGTGTATCTCGGTCACAGTCACACAGCTGTGGACCAACTCCAACGTTCCAGGAGAGGACCGGCCAGAAGGGACAGTGGCACTATTGGCCGATTCTAAAAAGATGGGAAGAAAAAGCAGAAACAAATGTTGCCGAGTACAATTCAGTGTTTTTAGGGTGACAATTACCAGTCTGTTTGAAAAAGGAATAAAAGCAGCTATTTCACTAAAAAAGGAAAGTCTATTCATATCTGTGTGGGAACCTAATCAGGCTCTTGTTTCCAGTGACGATGACTCCACAGTGGCACCAGGTCTGCGACAAGAATGCTCCTTTTGTGCGCAGATAATGTGGTAACGATAAAATTTCCTTTAAGAGACATATGTGTTTACATCATGAGATGTGCTGTTTGACAAAACGCTTTGTTCTGCTCATATTTTCCATGCAGAGTCTCATGCTGAGTGGTGTGGCTGGAAATCTTTGATTAGCAAGAATTAGTTGCTGAAGTAACATAGACACTTTTGTTTCATGATTCATCTTGCTGAGCTGTGAATTATCGTAAAACACATAAGGAACGGCAGGAAGAAGTGCTGATTTGAACCTCTGACCCAAGACAGGCACAAAAACATAAGATTATTCCTTCAAAGAGCTGCATAGAGACATAAATATTCCATGGTCCGTTGGAATTATGCCCTCTTAAGCAGCTAAAGCTGTGATTGGACATCATGTAGAGAGAGTTTTCTGGGGGTGCCGGAGTAGGCTGGGAAGAGAGTAAGATTCAGGAAAAGCCCTCCTCAGTTGGGACTCTGAGTGTTCACAGATTCTTCTCTATCCAAGAGCAGTGAAAATATAGACAAAACACACTTCCTGTTCCTGAAATGAACAGCCAAGGATGCTATTCCTTTTGCCAGAGAAGTGGCACATGTTATAAATCTGAAAGCATTTTCAAAGCTGCGTTGGCTTTGAAAATAGTGTGAGCATCTTGGGTCTGTGGTTACAGCCCTCAGGTACCAGCCCAAAGCAACGGCTGGAGGCAGAGACCTTCCTAAAAGCCCAGACCCTGCCCAAGTTGCAGAGATTCAGTTTCATTCTGTTCGTGATTATTTTTTAACTTTTAGTTTGCAAAGGGCCTGTTTCCGGGCCTTGGCTGTGAGCTAAGCCTAACCAAGTGCTCTTAGTCAAAACTGTTGCCAGTAATGGGACTTCAGTCAAGTGTAAATGCTTCCAATATACCATTAATTGTATTCCTGATTGTTTATTTGCTCGTTTCTATTTTCTGGTGCTGAGGTTGAACCCAGGGTGTTGCACACGTGAGACTAGGAAGAGCACACGCCGTGGAGCGTTTGCAATGTGCCTGTCGTAAACAGGTCGTGCGGGTTGATTTGTTTACAGAGCTCCCTGAAGCAGGTTCTGTTACTGTCCCCATTTTCCAGTTGTGGAAACAAAGCTCAGAGCAATTAAGTAGCCTATGATCATACAGATTTTACCAAAGAATGTACACTTTCAGTCATTACACTATCCTGCATCCCAGAGCTACTTATAATGTCACATTTTTCTAAATTTCTTTTGCAACCTTGTATCTAGTTACTTGCTTCGTCTTCTGTAGGAAATGTTTAGGGTGAATTACTGAGCCGTGGGCGGTGTCAGATCTGTGGCAATGACACGTGTTGTAAGTGGGTCTTCTGCTGTTTGGATGATTTTCATGATGACTGCTGTGTACAAGGGACCACTCCCTCTTCTAACAGAGAGCAAGTCTTGGGCACTGCCAGAGCATACCAGCAGCGTGCGCCCATGCTGCATAACACGACTGTTTTCCAGTTGGCGTTACTAACAATATGCTGCTTGAAAAGTGACAGTGCAGTTGTCTCTGAGATAGAGTCAAATATTTATTTAGTTAAATTTAAAAACTATAGCTGTTCACTCCCCGCCCCTCCGCCCCCGCCCCACCGCCACACACACGCTGCAGAGACTGGCTGAGGCCTTTAATGTCCCACAATGACAATGATAATGACAATGACCAATAACCTCACTGAAGAAGTCACTCAGCAGAATTGGGTGGGGGAGGGAGGGGCCTAAGAGTACAACCTTTTTTATTTAAAAAATCTATAAATAATTTAAAAAATGTATGTAGAAAAAATACGAGGACATTAGGAAAATATTTTCCATTTTTTCTTATGTAGTTACCTGATGACTTGGATGTGAATCCAAAATATTTCCTTATCTCCTTCAGTATTTATAAAATGCAAATTATAACTAATATAAATTTGTTTTAATATTAATATAAATTTGTTTTACTACTAATATAAATTTATTTTTAGTAAATCTGTGCATTTTATGACTCTTGTTGGTAGCAGAATACAAGAATCTCCCGAGGAGTTAAAGCCCACTTCAGTGTGAAAATAGCAAACCATTGTTTATGATAAACACTCACTTCTAATGAGCATTTGTTCTGTCTGATGACGTAAAAGATAGCACTTAGAAAATATTGTGCTCCACTCTCACGCAGTTTTGTTTTCCCATGTACATTTTAACATTTTAACACTTTGAAAAACACGTCCACGGTTGCCTGCATTTGTCTTCCCACTGTGCTGGGTTGTAAGCTTTATGATGGATGGAATCTGAGGAGCAGAGAAGCCAGGCAATTGCAGAATATTTCTCAGGCAACAGCATCTGCTTCCCTGGCATCCATTCTGGGCCACAGCAAGGCAGCCTGGCCCCTCTCCAGATGCCCATGTGGGTACTGCTGAGGACTATCCAGGCCCGCCATGTTTTAGCATGGCATTCCTGAAGGCACAGAAACTCAGCACGGACTCTGTAGTCCACGGCCTAGGACACACAGGACCCACGGACTCGATCCCCTTGCGCCCTTTCTGATGCCTTGGCGTATGTCCTTTGGTGAATGAACTCTACCCAGGCCACACTTGGTAGCCTTATTTTTCCTCAAACATTCCAAGCACAAGGACACCTTTGCCAAGGCTTCAACATACGCTCTGTCCCTGCCTAAGTGCTTTCCCTAGCACGCCATTCTTCTCACTTCATTCAGGACGTCCCAGTGCCCCTTCTCTGAGTTTCCTTATCTCTATACTCAAAGCTCTAACCTCCCTCCACATACACGTGGGGCTGTTTAATACTTCATAGTTCATATCACCTGGAGAAACTCATGTGTATGAGTTGTCTGTCTTTTTACCTGTCCTCCAAAGACACTGCTCACTTCAGTTTTTCTAAAAGCTAATAGTACCTGGCCCTTAGGCATCACTGAGCAAATAATTGTTTGAATGAATGGACGAAGGAATGAATGAATTCGCCATGTGTTTACAAACTGTACTCTCAAATATTGGTAAACTAGCATATTACACACATTCATTTACTAAAAGCAAACAAATATTCAAAGATACATAACCACTGGAAACTTCCTTATGACTCAACTTATAAGAAGTAATGCTTAGGTATAGACTCGTGGGTAATTGTCTAGCCTCTTGGTAGAGTGAGCACGTATCTGTCTCAGGCTTAGCTCGTAAGCTATGGCATTATGACCAGCAAGTCAGGGTTGCATTACTTACAGGCCGGAGGCCCTGGAGCACAGTCAGCAATGCGCGTCTCTACAGCACTGCCCACCCAGCTCTGCTCCCTTCCCATAAGGCCAACTTCTGATTGTCCCCACTATCAAGGAAGGTGAAAATAAGTTTGCTCTTACCTGAGACAAATTTTTGCCCCTTTATCTATATTTGCATAAGCTTTAATTTTAAAAATCTGGAAAACACCTTAAGATGATTATAATTACCTTAACCTAATTACTGTGGTTATATTTTTAAATAGGCACATTTAAAATAAGTATTAAAATAAAATTCTTCAAAATAAATCATTCTTGGGTGCCCAGATATTACATTCCAATTACATTTAGGATAAATTTTCTTTTTTGTGTGGGCATACATCTGTGGGTCCACATGTGTGTTCGAATGTTGTACATATGTGTTCACATGCATGTGGAGGCCAGAGAATAACCTCAGGCATTGTTCCTCAGGTAACCATTCATCATTTGTGAGACGGGGTCTCTCACTGGCCTAGAACTTACCAAGGAGACTAAACAAGTAGGCTGAATTTGCCTCCTCGATGCCGAAATTACAAGCATGCACCACCACACAGCTTTTGTGTTGTTGTTGTTGTTTTAAGTGTGTTCTGGGTATCAAACTCAGGTCCTCATGCTTGCATGGCGAACAGAACACTTCACTGACTATTACTCCAGCCCATAAGTTTCTATTTAATACAAGGATAATTGTGAAAAAATATCTCTGATAAAATGTGCAGATTCTGTTTGCAATCAACTCCTTAAAGAATTTAACACATGGAAAGATGAGTATTATGAGTAGGGGTGGACAGTGAAGTGTCTGGGTTCTAGATTTCACTCTAACTTGTGCTCACCAGCTAATGTGTTTATGCAAATCACTTATCTGTACAGTGGAGAGATTGGAAAAGCTGATGTCCCTAACTCTTCTGCTAACATAGTGTTATCTGGTGTTTCTTTGCAAGAAAGTAAATGAATCACATAATGAACTTACATGCCTAGTGCACCAGGATGTCAGAAATAAAGATGACTTTTATCTTTGGGGTTCCTTTGGGGAATTGTGAGAGGATGGCTTAACTGAGACTAGCATGTGCACAGAAATGTTAGCAATTCCAAGAGGATGGGGCAAGAATAGAAATGAAGAGATTTTGAAGACCAATGTTAACAGGACTGCTATTTTTTGATGAGCATTACACCAGATACTAGGAGGGAAAGGGGAAAAAGACTTGGCCTTTCCTTGAAGGACTCAGAATTTGGTGGAAGAGAAAAATGGGGACAGGAAGGAAGTATAAAAAGCATATGAGGTACATGAAACTGGAGAATGGAATATGGTGAGTTCAAGGCCACCCTGAGACTACAGAGTGAATTCCAGGTCAGCCCCTAGCTTGACAGAAAAAGCAGGAGAGTGGAATGTGGCAGGAGGTGGGCAGTTACATTTAATGAAGAACATAGTGTTTGTGTTGAGAATCAAGAGATGAGTAGCACTGTGGGAGTTAGTAAAGGACAAAGAGTGTCCGGAGAGCGAGGAGATGGCCGCGGAAATGCCCCATGGGCAGCAGTGGAAAGTGAGCTTCCCCTGTTCCTTCTCTCCCCTCCCATCCCTGCAGGCACTTTTCTCTGCTCTAGCTCAGGGGACCAGCTAACAAGTACCTTCTATGCTGAAAGCAAGGCTGTAATTCCATCCTTCCATAAACCCGCAGCTATACTTCCTGCATTGCTGTGTTGACATTGAGGGGTTATGAGAAGTAAAAGTATTTGTAACCCTTTCAAATAATTCTTTTTAAGCTGTCTCTTGTCACCTCTCCTTTGGTCTGTAATGACGTGTGTGTTACCGACACATTTTCCTCTCTGTACTAAACAAGCTCTAAGTCTGGCTTCTTGATCACCTCTGGTCTGCCGCCTCACAGCTGATGAATCCCATCTCAATGGCATACCTTGCTTACATTGTTTTGCAAAGGTTACAAAACCCAGGAGTTCTCCAGTATTACTAGAGAACTGAGCTGGATTTGGGCTTGGTATTAGGCAGCACCAATCCAATACACACCTCCACTTCTCTAAGATGCTGCCCTTCCTACCCAGCTTGCTAGGTTAGTGTGTGGCATACAGGCAGAGCAGCGGTTAAGACAGAGAGCTGTGAGGGGCAGGGACTCTCCCATATTATGTGGCGCTGTAGCAAATGTAAATAAAGGGGTTGCCATCTCCGTAAGCCCATGGAATCTGGCTCTGTTAAATAGCATCTGTGCTTATCTTTCTGTTTTTTTTGTTTTGTTTTCATTCTCCACAAAGTGGAGAGGTCAGTTACATTTGAGGGAGCATTTTGTCTTCTCCTTGGGTCAGAGTGTGGCAGACTACTTTAAAGTGCCCTTGCTAACTGAAATGACAAACACAGGTGAATCTACTCCAGGGAGAATTTGGTGTGGAAAGTTGTGCTATGAGTCTTAATGTTTGTTTTTCACAAAGTGGAGAATCCTTGAGCCAGTTCGATGCCTGTCTGCCTCGTTCTCCCGTTCCCACACACGCCTTGCAGGGGTCTTGGCTGCACCCTGCCACTCTCTCAAGCGAGGGCGTTTCAGCTGCCCTCTGCTGCGGCTCAAAGGTTGGTTGGAGAAAGGGATCATCGAGATCAAAATTATGACTCAGTCATACCGTATGGCTGCAGTGCCATTAACCATCCTTTCACATGTGAGGACTGTGGAATGCTGTCTTGGAACTGCTGTGCACATGGAAATGCTGCATGAGAACTCAGAGCAGCAGTCACATCTGAGGCTCTCCCTGGTGACAAGCCTTGTCTGGTGGTGAGGAGTAGGAAAGAGGTTTCCCTGTGATTCACTGGATGGCTTATTTAAAATAATTTGATTTTAAAAGCAGAAAGAACATGGGCTTAAAGGTGAGATTGGCTCTCAAATGGGTAACGATTCCTATCTTACATAAGTATTATGAAGCTTAAGTAGAATAATAAATTCAAATACCTAGCAAAGTGCGTGGCTAAGTTTAGTATTCAATTTGTATTTTTTGAGTTAAGTTATGAATGATTGTGGGTGATGACTGAATGCCTGGAAGGATAGTTCTGTGAAAATTATATGATTTTGAAGAAAAAGGCCTTAAACCTTTCTCCGTGGCAGTTTCACTTTCTTACTGGAGATCTTACATGTGTCTATCACAGAAAGCTATTAAAAGCAGGTATTTTGCTCTTCATAAATGTAGATACATGGTGACATGACCCATTGTAATTTGGCATCACTTTGGTTTTGGGGGGACAAAAACTGCTTTTTCTTCCAAACTGAGTGGTGATGTAATGGGGCTGACACTGGACCAGGGAGTGAGCCTGCAGGACTCACGCATTTCACCATGAGGCTGACGTAGCTTGGAAGAGCTGCCACTCTGTGTTGAATCCAAGCACACTTAGTTATTAAAGTGTCCCCAGGCTATAGTTATAAGAAAGACATCACAGAGGGCAGCCTCGGCAGCGTACGGAACTCTCAGAAATGTTATCAGTCTGTATGTGTAAAATTGTGAGAGCATCAGAGGATTTTCTTAATCCAGGTCATTTTAGAAGGTTGGTCAATGGTTTAGTAGTAAAGCATGGAAATATGTGCTGTGTCCTGGCTTTAGTTCATTGTTCTTGCTAAATACCTGTCTTATGGGGATAAATGCTATGGTTATAAATGTAGTCTTGCTATAGCCTACTCCCGGAGTGAAGGCATAGAAGTGAGCATCCTGGAGGTGATCAGGCCCTCACAACCACCTACGAGGAAGCAACCCTCACTTCACCAAACATGAAATTTTCTGGTGCTTTAGCCTTGGATATTTCAGCCTCCAGGTCTGTGAGGAATACATTCCTCTTGTTTCTTCATCACTGCATTTATAGGATTTGTCATAGTAAATGGACCAAGGCAAGCCTCTACCTCACCTGCATCCCAGCCAACTCCTCTTCCATTCCTCCAGCTCTCGGCAGTCTTGGCATGCTTCTGTTTCACAAAATTTGCCATCTTTTCTGCCTCAGAACTTTGGCGCTTGATGCTTTCCTGCCAGTCTTTCCTCCCATAAACTCCCACTTATGGGAAATGTTATATCCTTGGAGAAGCTATGCTGACCCTCCAGACAGCACCTCACACCTCTGTTACAGGGTTTCTCCACATTTTGTACTTGTCTCTCTCAGCACTTTCTAACCATAATTTCACATATACTTTCTAAGCATTTATTTCATGTCACTTTCTCGTATTAGCACCACTTAGCCAGGTGCCATTTCTGAGTTGCTTATCGGTGCACCTCCAGTATTTAGTAGAAGGTTTAATTAATTAGTATTGAATAAAGATTTGTCAATGAGCAAATTAATCAAGACTGGAAATGTGTTTGAAAGGTGCAAAGATTTATCATATAACAGTTTGTACTTTAAATGACATTCTGGTGATGTTAGAATGAGAGCCACAAAGTTCCTCTGGCTCCAAAACTAATTGGTTTTGAAAATGCTGCTCCTGAGACCACTGCTTAGCAGCAGAATGAGGACATCAGACTTGCTTAAAGGACATGCAGAGACCCTTTCTCTCCCTTTCTATGTGCTGTGCCACTGGTCTGCTTTCCAAAGCTTTCTTGACAACTACCACATTTAAACTAGTGCTCTAATAAATGTTAGCAAGAAAACACAAATAGCATGTCATAGCGCTCTGTACAATATGTGTGATTTTATAATTTTGAGAAAAGTTCAACAACGCTCAGTTATTTATTTATTTAATTGTATTTATTTGAGAGATGAAAAAGAAGAAGAAGAGAGAAAGAAAGAGAGAAAGAGAGAATATGGGTGCACCTGGGCCTTCAGCCACTGCAAACAAACTCCAGACACATGCGTCACCTTGTGCATCTGGCTTACATGGGTTGTGGGGAATCAAACCTAGGTCCTTTGGCTTTGGAGGCAAGTGCCTTGATTGCTAAGCCATCTCTCCAGCCCAAGTCTCATTTTAAGTTGCATGCATTACATGTCTTTTGTATGCATTTTGAATAAAGAAGCAATTCAATATCTTAAGCAATCACTGAGCATTTTATACAATTAAAATGGAAAATCTATATTTGCAGAACAGTCTTCACCAAATTTAAATGTTTGTGAGACTTTTGCTAAGCCTGGTATGCACTTAACTGTACTGTTGATTTCTTAAGCCTCAATTGTGTATAGGAATAAATATTCATTACTATTATGACTGTGGACTATGATCTAAGAATTCTACATAAATAAACATTTTAAGCTCTTATGTAATAGATAATCTAAATTTGACTTTTCTCCTTCCTAACCTTTTAGTCTACAAAGAGATTTCTTAATTGAAGCCATGTTATAAGAATGACTAGTATATTTACATTCTTTCAAAAAAGATAAAGGGCTGGGGAGATGGTTCAGAGGTTAAAAGCACTTACTTATAAAGCTTGCTTCCCTGGGTTCAATTCCCCAGCATCCATGTAAAGCTGAACACAAAGTGGCTCGTACATCTGAAATGTCAAGAGAAACTTGCATGCACACACACATGCACACATGCACACACACACGTACATACATATGTGCACATTTATTCATAAATAAATAATACTTTTTGAAAGGTGCAGTATCAGAGAAACATTACACTTCTTGGTAACTATCCTGAGAAGACTAACACTACTCCTGAGTTACTGCTCAGACTGCAGTTTATATTCCAAAAGCTTAATATGAGTCAGTGAAGCCAATATTTCTTGAGCAACAAAACACAAGTGTTTTATTTTATTACATTTTTTAGGTAAGCACAGAAAGTGATAGGTTTCTTCATGTCATCTCCATTCATGTTTCATTAGACTTTGCTCTCTTTCATTCCCCTCCCCCACTGCCCTCATGAAATGCTATAACTTAACTGTGACATATTCCCTGTGTTTTTAACTCAATGTTATAAAATTATCATTACATGCATGATAAATGACCATGTGCTACCTGTTGCTTCGTGAAGACACTCTCCTTCCTGTATCACTGGTCTACATACTCTTTTAGTTTAGAAAGTATTGCTCAGGTATTCGTGTTTTGCAAGGGCACTGTGGTTAGTGCTAGGCTTAAGCATAATTTGATTGATCATATTTTCAATAACCTTATAGTCTACAAGAAGAAGATACGTGTGCATAATAGAATACTAGGTTACAAAATGATGGGCAGCACCAGAAACATGCAGACCGAGGGTTAAGGATCTATATTCACATCTCCAGGGCTGTGTGCTTGGTCCAAGACAGAATCCCCCACTCCTAACACAGAGCCTCATATCTAGAATACATACAATTGAAATTAGCCTTAGAAGGCAAGCTGTGAAATTGTTCTGTAAATGTCCAGTGAATGGCACTCTTATCCAAATTAAATCTGAAATCTTCAACTTGAAGGCAAAACTTCTATGTCTGTTTGAGGTAGAATATTTTACTTTTTATGGATGCCATTTTCTCACTTTCATCTCAAGGCTCATTTCTCTCCATCTTACATTGTTCCCGGTGCTCAGTTTGCTCAGATCTGTCAGCTTTGTGGAATGTGGCCGTGGCTGCTCCTTCCTCTCATGGATGAGGCATCACAGTTCACAAGAACCAATTCTAAGCAGTCTTAGGAGTTGTGGTTCTTATACATATTATTGGACACAAATATGAAGTGAATGATATCACAGCTTTAGAGAAACAAATTAATATTACTGTTTCCAAACATCAACTCTGTTGTTCAATCAATCTTGAAGTATTCCTGGATTGAGTCAGCTCTTTAAATAAAATTTTTTTCCAAAGATTTAATTTATGATTATTTGAAGTTCCCAAAAGATTTAAGGCTGAGTAAAATAAAATGAACTTTCTTTTGATCTTCTGAATTATTGAGGTAAACAAGGCATATAAGATTTCTAAGGGCTTATAGCTCTAAGGTTTGATGGCTCTTCAATGATCTGCAGTAGAATGTATTGGTTGTAACTTCAGCAACTCTATGGCCAACTCCTTTTCAAGTTGTAACCACCTCTGTCCATTTTACATGAAGCAGTTCACTCCTCCTTGCTGGCTTAAATCAAGCAGAAACTTCATAGATGCTTTGATCCCGACCCTACCACTCTTTTTCAAGACAAGATCTCCTATAACGCAGGATGTCCCCAAACTTATTTAGCTAAAAATGACTTTGAATTTCTGATCCTTCTGCTTCTATCTCCTGGGTGCTGGAATGACAGGTGTGCACTGCCATGCCCTGTGTATGTTCTGCGGAGTGAACCCAGGACGTTATGTATGCTAGATTACTGAACTACACCCCCATCCTGGATAAATCTCAAAGGAAGAGATATATCAGAGTAAAAAGAACAAAAAGACAAACTTTCTTTTGCCTAAGTCTAGCAGTTTAGCTCTTGTACATGTTTCTTGTCACTGAGTCATCGCATATAGAATTATGAAACTTTAATTTCTTTAGAGGCTTGTTATATTAGAAAAATTGTTCCAAAGAAAGCAACAATCATGACATAGGCACATCTGGCTCTTGCAAATTATTCTTTATTAAGCTTTCATTTAATTACATGTGCTGAAAGGTCTGTTTTTGATTACTGTAATTTTTTTATTTGTCCATCTGAATGATAGTATTGCTGGAAATTGCACACAAACCACCTGTTTTTTCTCTCCTTCGAGTATGACAAAGTTTGAGCTATTTTCTCTGCAGTTGATGAACTAGGAAGCTTTCTGTTTATTATGCTAGAGATTGGACTATCAAGGTGATGGTTTAATCTTGATTATAAGAGGAAAATAAAATATTTGAATGAAGTTTTCAAGCATTAAGTAGTGTTAAGATTGGGGTATCTGACTTCTGGTCAGCGATAGCAGATGACACACTTATTTATTGCCAGGTTCACACAAATCCTAATACAGCGACAGTGACAGATTATAGGTATAAGCCTTTGAGTAGAAGTAGAAAGAGAGGTGGGTAAAAGCTTTGAGAATATTAGAAATTGATAGGAGAGCTGTAACTGTCATCACAAAAGAGAACACTGATCAATACCTGAAGGCCTCATGCATCACTGAAGACCAGGGTAAGAGAGAGAATGGTAGACAGGATAAAATTGATAAAAGATGATTTCTCTTCAGCGCCATGTGACCTGGTAATTGCTACCAATAGCTCATAGCCTGCTGTCTTGAGAAGCTGCACTTCTCAGGTTTTAATCTTGGGTTCCAGGCATCACTGAGGCTCCTCTAATGATGGAATGCAAGTGTATCTCCCATCCAAGGCAAAGATTTGAATGCATCCCTCCAAGAATATAGTCCAGTGTAGGAGAAACAATCTGTGGGTATTACCATTTCGGATTCTTCAAGAAAACCTCACCTGCTGCAACATTGCTCTGTACTGAAGCCTGTCATTCAACAACACCCCACACATTTAGACTTTCTAGCAAGATTTTGATGGTGTCACTCATAGAGGAAGAAGCAATCAGTCAGTAATCACCAGAGACTTTAGGAGAAGCTTCTAGTAAGGGAGAAAGAACTTACGAGAAACGAGAGACAACTTCCCAGAGAACAAAAGACAAAGCAAATCCCAAACCTATTATTAATATTGCACACCAGGATAATGATCAAGATGTTATTAAAAAAAAAAAACTCTCAGAGAACAAAAGTCCATCCTTAAAGCTATAGAAGTGGAGACTTTTAAAAGTTCACAGAAGTCTTGGAAGGTAAATTTGATAAAAAAACTCCATGCTAGAGTCTAGCTAAAGATTGAAGAGTGGATGTAAAAGGGGAAAAAATATAGCAGAGGGTCAGTGAAGAATTCCAACACTTACTTTTATGCGTTTATGAGCAAATACTGGGAGAGAAAGTCATGCATAAAAATCCCCAGAAAGATTTCTAGAATCGAAGCACACTATTTTACAGGGGGAAAGGCTAAATTTCCAGAATAATGAATATAAAAGATGAACACACCTCACAGTGAAATCTCCAAACACTTGGTCTAAGGGAAGAGCCCAAGGCTCTCAGAGGTGGAAACTGATCCCACACAAAGGGTCAGAAATCAGAATGATCTCAGACTTCCTTAGCAATAAGAAAGAAGACAATAGATGATTATTTTGGAATTCTAAGGTAGAATGATTTTCAACTTAGAATTCTTTATCAAGTTCTAATCGAGTAAGAGAAATATGATAATATTTTCCAGAAACATAAGTCCTAAAAATTTAACATCCCATGCACCTTTCTTAATTATTTCCTAGGAGGGGATGCCCAACCAGAAAGAGATAGCTAACTAAAACAGAAAGACAAGGCAGGCAGTAAACAGACTCCATTAAAGCAGAAGCAAAGGACATACCGTATCCCATAGATCTGCTGTAGGCCTAGAGAACACACTAGTTCCCACTGCATCAAGGGTGTGGAGACTTAATCCTAAGAAGGACATTGACAAGGCAAAAAAAAAAAAAAAAAAGATACAAAGATTATCTAGTACTATATTGGGCTGTTTTGCTGTCTCTTGGAGAGTTTGTGGATAAATAGTGATAGTTACAAAAAGCAAAGAACAAAGAAAAAAAGAAAGTAGAAAATGAGGGGCTGGAGAGATGGCTTAGTGGTTAAGCACTTGCATGTGAAGCCTAAGGTTCCTGGGTCGAGGCTCGATTCCCCCGTACCCATGTAAGCCAGATGCATAAGGTAGTGCAAGCATCTGGAGTTTGTTTGCATTGGCTGGAGGCCCTGGTGCACCCATTCTCTCTCTCTCTCTCTGTCTCTTTCTCTCACTGTCTATCTTTTGCTCTCAAATAAATAAATAAAAATTAAAAAAGAATAAAATAGAAAAAGAAGCAAATTATATATATATATATATATATATATATATGTAATATATAAAATTGTTCATATATATGTATATACATATATGAAAAAGTTAAGAAAATGGGGAAAAGTCAACTAGAACTAATTCCTATAATTTCAGTACTAAGATGGCAGAGAAAGTAAAATCCGAAGTTCAAAGCCAGCATGGCAACTTAGTGGAACATTGTCTCAAAATGAAAACAAAAAGAGTTCTGGGGATATAGCTCTGTGGTAGAGTGTTTTTCTGCACAAGGCCTTGGATCCAATCCCCAGTACCATAAAAAAAGTACCATAAAATATCTAGTACCATAAAAAAGTTCCATAAAATCCCCAGTACTGTAAAAAAAGTAAGAGGGAAAGAAAGAAAAAAGTAGAATTTTTAAATTTATTTTTTACTTATTTGAGAGAGAAAGAAAGAGGAGAGAGAGAGAGAGTGAGAATGGACACACCAGGACCTTCAGCCATTGTAAATGAACTCCAGACACATGCACCGCCTTGTGTATGTGGCTTATGTGGGTCTTGGGGAATTGAACCTGGGTCTTTGGCTTTGCACGCAAAGGCCTAAACTGCTAAGCCATCTCTCCAGCCCCCCAAAGTAGAATTTATTACATTCCCAAACAATAATAAATGTCTAAGTAGGAAGAAAATGGGTGTACATTAATTTAAAATGGGTGATGTTAACATTAAGAAATCAGGAAGAGAGTCAAGACAGCATATATCCCAAGAGTGGTTGGTAGCATAAGAAGGGTCGCCTTTCATCATCGCACTATGTGAGGACAGCAGACATGGGCTCAGCAGTCTATAAGCTCCTACAAGTAAGATGATAAATATCAGTCAGAACAGTTAAGATCGAACCTGATGGTCTCCAAGAGTAAGGAGTGAGGTAGGGAGGATAGGTGTGGGAAAACCAAGGTCATTGTCCATATCTGTGGAGGTGTTCCCTTATACTAGAGGACCACATTGTTTTCTGTTACCTTTTTATTCCCTTATTAAACTGTGTACAACACCTGTCTTTCAATCTTTGGCCTAGATTCAGTTAAATGATATAATTGAGGTAGATCACTTTAATCAGGTTATCTGCTTAGCACGAGTCTGGAAGGCTGAGCTGAGAGAAGAGTAAGATCATTGGTTTGCCAAAGAGAACTATATTTCAGACACGTCTGGGAAATACCATGGGCATAGTGAGGATAAACCTGGAGTCCCAAGTGATGGGAGGACCCAGGGCAAACCAGTGAGCTGTCTGGCCTCATAGGAAGTACTTTGTTACGGCCTTAGCTCCTGGGCAGGCCAAAGATGCTTCACTTTGCTTCTGTGGCTACTGATCTGGCTATGTGCTGTTGAAGATTACTTAATGCCTAGAAACAAGCCCCCTATATTGTGACAGCCACTGGTTAGCCAGTGCTCAGAGGAGAATTCCAGATGCCGAGGAAGAACCTCGTCCCCCAGGGAGTTCAGCTTAGCTTCTTGTTAGCTCAGGGATAATGAAATTGCCATGAGTGGCCATGCTAGACGGACAGTTAGTGAATGATGGACACTAGAAAGAACCATAGAGACTACTCCTTAGTCAAATTCCTTTGCATGTAGCCGAAGAAACTGAGCTCTGGAGACCCAGTCTTGCTCCAAGGCCGCATTGTCATTGCTAGAAGAAACAGGCCCAGAGCCAGGCCTCCAGTTCCAGGGCAGTTTTTTTTTTTTTTCACTGTAATTTTGTTTTTGTATTTTCCTCTTAAAATTAAAAAAAAAAAAAACTAGTGAAAGAAAAAGAACAAGGCTGTAGTTATCTGACAATATGGTAAGTTTTCTCCCCTTTCCTGACTCCGTTTCAGCTGCATTTAAAGAGATCAATGTTTGCCTTCTCTGTTTTGCAGCAACTCTACGCCGCCCAGCTGGCCGGCTTGCAGGTGTCACCTGGAGCAAAGATGCCATCAACTCCACAGCCACCAAACGCAGCAGGGGCGGTCTCACCTACTGGGATAAAAAATGAAAAGAGAGGGACCAGCCCTGTAACTCAAGTTAAGGTACTTACTTTGCGGGATGGTGGAGCGAGTTCGGAAAATAACTTCAGAGGAAAGGTAGTGAAGGAGGCTGGTGTGAAGGGCAGGACTCGAGCGACAAGAGGCAGCCCAGCCGCCCTGTGGCGCAGCTCGCTGGCGGCACTGAGAACAGGTGTGCTGCTCTTTGGATAACAATAGTGCTCTATTGTGGGATCTTCACCTCACTGCACAAACTCACCTCTCAAAAATGCTCTCCTCTGGATTCTGGCTTTGCGTTTTTAATGTGCATTGGCACAGACTGCCATGGCTTTATTGCCAGTCTCTGTCACAGACTTGGGTCTCTTCTCTCCATGCTCCTCAGACAGGTGGAGAGCAAGTTTACAGTCAGTGTCGGTGGCAGGAGGACCCGGAATTCTTCATTTATAAAAGCGGGAGGAAGAGAATCTGAGGCTGGCCTCACACGCTTTACTGAAGGTCTCTCCTTCAGACTGGTGACAGATGGAGGTGGCATGCACTGCCCAGTCGTGACTTAGATGCCATGTGATCATGAAAGGTCTTTCCCATGCTGTGAGGAGTATAGCAGCGGTTGCCCCCTTCCCCTGAAATGGGGCAATCGGTAGGTACTTGTGACGAAGGAGAACTGGTGTTTCCCCACTGCAGATGTGTGCCCCAGCTGGCACCTTTAGGTGGTACAAGCTGGCTTTTATGAATGTGTTTGTTCATATATTGAATTAACAAGTTGAAGTCATTCAGAGAAGCAGTTTTAAGCAACTGATTTACCTACTTGGAAAAGCATGTTATGTGTAGACCATTGTACTGGAATGTGACAAAAGTAATGTGTTAGAACACTTTTGCAATTATTACATGTTCACATAGA
Source organism: Dipus sagitta (assembly GCA_036346955.1). Lineage (NCBI taxonomy): Eukaryota > Metazoa > Chordata > Mammalia > Rodentia > Dipodidae > Dipus > Dipus sagitta. Next base: position 154,904,303 of record CM070772.1, on the reverse strand, counting down.
CAACAATTGAGGCCAGCCAAACCCAGTATTGGATGCTGAAACTGGTTTATTTCATAAGAATTTGCAGATAGGGATGTTCAGATTCAAGAAAGTATGATAAAAAACATTTCCTCCAATTATAAAAGGCCAAAAAGTGAACAAGATAGCTTCACCCTCACATATTAATGTAATGTCACACATTATTTTAGAGTCTCCAGAAAAATCAGTGAAAATTGTGTTTTGTTACTGAACTATTGAGGCATGACAGTAGGCATTGTGCCTCTCCTGAGATGAGAGTGGCAGGCTTACAGTAACTATTTTGACAACGAATCGAAGACAAGGAACTTTATTCTCAGTTGTCAGAGCAGGAGTGTGCCACACGCCACTGACTTGAGCTATTTGAGTATTAAATATTTTAACATGAAAAAGTCATTTTGTAAGTAAGCTGGCCAGCTGGAACTGCACCAAACCAAGCCTTTACTGGATGAGTAAAATGTTCCCTGGTTAAATTCAAGTTTATATCAGCTTTAACCATTCCATCTTTGTGGGCCAACTGAATTTTATTACTCACTTGACCACATGCAAATTCTTAAGGCGTTCTCTCTATAATTTCACTTGACTGTGTTTTATGTTAACAACAAAGAAAAGATTTCTTATACTTAGATCATTTATTGTGTAAGTGGATAAAAATATATAAGCCAAGACATGAAGTGGGTGTTTTTAATTTAATGTTCCTATTATTGAAGAACTTCTGAAAGCAACCTCGGTTTGCTAACTGAAGGAATTACAGTCACCAAAATCTCTCATGCTTCCCACTATGGCCATTGTTTTGCCTCTGTATAACATGAAGTATCTGAAATTCAAATAGGACACAGGCAAGGGTCACCCAAAGTAACCAAGGTAAACATGAATTGTTCTACATACCTTCATAACTCTCAACATTAAAAGTCAGAAATACTTGTTCTACCAGCTTTACTAGATGTGCCACTTAGGCAAATTGCTTAATTTCTCTTTGAGCCTTTGTTTTCGTCTCTGTGAAGTGAGTAAGGCTCTTAAATGAGTCTGCATTGATGCACATTCACAAGGCTGTTGGTAGTGAAGATGCTCATGGTGGTGCTATGGGAGATGGGCGACTCAGGTTGGAACTGTAGTATCTGGGTAGATGCTTTCACATGGAGAAAGAGCCACAGTCACTGGGCCATGGGCATCTTCCCTCGGCTCCTGGCATAACAAATGCCTTTCCAACAGGGTGAGGCTACTATTGGTCCTTAGAAATTGTCCTTGCTGATACGCTGTGCTCACCTAGGGTGGGGACTATAAAAAGCTCTACCAGAAGTGCCACGAACTCCCACTATTCTTACATTTAAGAAGCATGATTAGTTTCTCAGACAATATATTCCAGAGTGCTGACATGGTTGTTTCTATAAGCTCTGCCCAGCCTTCTAGGTACCTTTTAGAGAATAGATTTGCCTGCCTTCTAATCTCCTATAATAGCTGTATTTACTATCTTATGTAATTCCATCATCTGGATCATTTTTGGGTTTACTTGAAATTCATTATTTTTTTTCTTCCTTATTCATGTTTTATGTTTCTTTGTGAGCCTGGTAGTTATTGGGTGGACGCTACATGTTGTGAATTTGATGTTGCTGGAGTTTGTGTCTCTACATATCTATGAATTTATTCTGAGACACAGAACTCTTTGATCCTTTCTAGGAATATATTTCATATTTGTTAGGAATGGTCAGAATAGCCATTAATCTGATGATGCAGCCCCACTAGGAGACAGTGGCCCTCTGGGGACTTTCCTTTGCCCTACATGTCAAAAATCTTTGCACTCAGCTGATCAGAATGAAAGCCAATACCAGTACTTGGCACACCATGCAGTTGCTTTGCTTACTGCTTTCTGGTAATTTCCCTTGGCCTCAGGTGGCTCTCTCAGGTAGATTTACTGGTCAGTGTCAACTAAATACATAGAGCAGTGTTTCTTGTATATTCCCCTGGCCTCAAGTGGCTTTCTCAGATGCATTCAGTCAGCTAAATACTTAGGCAATCTGTTGAAGATCCTGAGCATTCTCTCTCTGCATAGGTCTCTCTTCTTTGGTAACCTATGTCACACTTCCTACCCATGTCAACATCCCTAAACACTGAACTCTTTTCCTCAGGGAACCTGCCAAGCTCGATTTACAGCTGTCTGGAAACCCCTTAGAGAGAGGAAGCCGCAGGGCTGGAGCTCATTCTACTTATTTCTCTTCTTACAGGGGTCCCCGTCCTGGGCTCTTGTTATAGCTACCTGAAGTCCATTGTTTAACTCAGTGCTTTTCTGTGTCTTGAGGTTGAGTTATTTAACCTGGGAAAGTAAACCTGATCCATGTTCCTCCTTCATGGTTGATGGATGGAAAACCCTGTAGGTGCTAATTATTGATCTATAAAAATAAACAATAAATTAGAGCACACCCAAAGTTGAAAAGGACAGTGCAAGTGCCCTGTACTGAAAAAGTCAGAGGGAAAATGTGAACATAAAGAGCCAAGGCAAAGCAGACCTTCATCGAGTGTCTGCAGATGTTAAGTACAGTGTTTTAGATGAATAGTACACTGGACAGGACTAGCAGAAGCTTAGAAATGGCAGAAGAAAATATTAGTGAAGGTGAAGATAAAGCCACAGAACTTTCCAAAATGAAACCCAAGACAATTTCTCCTACTGCTATGGGACAACATTAAGTGGTCTAGTTAATGCAGTTGACTTTCCTGCATGAGGAGAAAAGGAGAGAAATTGATATTTGAAGAAATAATGGCTGAACGTTTCTTAGATGTGAGAAAAATGCTAAACTAAGATATTTTGATAGCTCAGACATCCCCCAAATAAAAGAAGCATGGAGAACACTGACCAAATACTTAGCACACATTTCACTGTCGTCACTCCTATTTAGATGTGTGCGAAGGAAGTAGTGAGATAGGTTTTAAGGCAAAAAGAAGAAAGTTGCAACTTAGCACATCAGATGACTTTGGCATCCATGCTCATAACCTTGTTTCTTCAAAACACACTCCTATCTAAATATAGATTAAAGTACATTGCAGCATAGATGGATCAGCTTGGTTCCCACCAAGACCAAAGCAAACCACAACACAAAAGCAAAAGAGCAAGAGGACAGGGCAGTACTACATTTATAAATTAAGGGCTTCGTTTCTCTAGTCATTGTGTAGAAAGGCTGGGGAACTAAGATTTGGAGTCTAGTTAATCTGACTCAAATTTTTTTTTTCTCCATGTATGGCCTTTGAGAAGTGAGTTTTGTCATCTTGCTTTCCATCTTATTTGTAAATTTCGAGTAGTACTGTCCACCCTCATAGAGCTTTTGATGCACAAATGGGCCAATCTGCGTGGGAACGCCTCAGGCATTGTCGGTGTATCATCACTTTTGGACATGCTCTTATTGTTGTTTCTTCCCATCTTCCTCCCTGACTCTCTTTTTGTTAGAGATTATTTAGTTTAAGGCCCCCTTTTATTTTAACAAGGAAGAAACAAAGCCCTGGTGAGATCACATGTTGACCTAGGGAGAGAACATTCTGTTATAGAACTCTGTTGTATATTTTAAATAATGTTTTTAAAAGCAAGTTCTCTTCATCATCTCAGAAGCAAAAATACATTTGTTGATGATTTTGTTTCAACCACAATAACGCAGATCTTCAAACTGATCCTTTAAAGGTGTATGCTCATATTATAAACATTTCTAGAATGATAGAAGTATTGTTTGCAGGCATTTGATGTCACAAATGAGCACAAAGAGCTTAACTTTCAAGTCACTGGCTAACCTAGAGTTACAAGGCAGCGATCTGAACACTGTGCTCAGTGTAGAGGGATCTGTGTCTTAAAATAGACTTTCTGTAAATATATGTAGCAAAGAATATAACAAGACATCACTTTAAACATGAAAAATAAATTGCATATAGCATTGCATGTAAAACATAATTATAATGTATGCTTGCTCTTTGCAAAAATTAATTTTAAACATGACTGGAGACCAGAATATAAACCACGAAAAGCACCCACACCCAGAAAGCCACACAGAAGCCATGGTGTGGCGTGTGGCTCTGTGGGCAGAGGCCTGGGACATCAGAAGAGGGCTTCCCATGTTTCCATTTTTAAAGTACTTGCAATTGTTTGATTTAAAATATATATTAAAAAATTAGCTCCCAAGACTATTTATGGTTACAGGAACTTTTCAGAGAGAATAACAGGAAAGCACTACAGAGCTACTGAAATTTTAAATAATTCTTTGTAAATGCCCTAGGTTAATTTAGATCCCTGAAAACACATTAGGAAATTAAGCTGTAATGTGAGCTAATTCAGATTTTAATTTGGCAAAAAGAATGATCCAACTACACAGTTAATGTAAATAGAAGCATAACACAGGGAAATTAATGAGGTTTCCTCCCATGAATCTTCAAGGAGGTAGATAATTAGCTTCTTTTGTTATTATCGTAGGAGAATGTGGCATTGTCTCCGAGGTGGAAGATAACTGTGGCTTACCAAGTGATAATGTATTTCATTTGTCTTGTTTTAAATAATCATTTATGTTAAACTCTTGTAGGACGAGGCAGCCGCACAGCCGCTGAATCTTTCGTCCCGACCCAAGACAGCAGAGCCAGTGAAGTCCCCGACATCTCCCACCCAGAGCCTCTTCCCGGCCAGCAAAACCAGCCCCGTCAGTCTGCCCAACAAGAGCACAGTCCCCAGCCCCATCACGGGCAGCCTGGGAAGAGGATCCTCTTTAGGTAAATGGCCAAGTCAGCACCAGGAAGACACTTATAAATTGGACAAAAGAAAGCAAACCTGTTTGATGACAACACTACTATTGTTCCCAGCATGTTCCTTAGTTAAAAGATGATATCTTCTCTATACTAAAGCAAAGCCTAATATAGTTTCTTAAGTGATTAGAAGTTTTGGACAATATCATAAACCCTACTAGGACCTATTCTTCACGTGATGAAGTTAGATCCAGCCAACCCAACATTTAGGAAGTTCTGTGTTTGGTCAGTGCTTTGGCCCTAAAGTAACTTTCAGAGGAGTTCTCTGGCTCCAAAGTAACCTGTTAAAAGTATAAAATTTCTTAGAAATGCTATATTTTCTGGCTGGGGATATGGCTGAATAGATAAAGCATTTGCCACTCAAGCTGGAGTTGTCTGAGTTTGATCCTCTGATCCCCCATAAAAAGGCAGCCAGAAGCCATGGCAGGCTTCTGTAATCCCAGCATGCTGAGAGTGAGATGGGAGGTGGAGATGGGAATTTTTTGTAAATTTGCTGTGACTGCAACAAAGTACACCAGTGATATCCAGAGAGAGAGAGAGAGAGAGAGAGAGAGAGAGAGACCCTGCCTCAGATGAGGTGGAAAGGCTAGAAGCAACCCAAAAGTTGTCCTCTGACCTCCACATATGCTGTGGTACACATGTTCCCAGACTCACACAAACACACCTGCACACACACACACATACACACACACACTCACACACACTTAAATTGTTTTTTCTTTTCCAAATGTACTTTGAAATGTGACACAGTAATCCTGTGTCAGTTTTGCATTTCAGACAAACAAGGATGGCACACTTTCTCTCTAGGGCTCTGAGTCATAATAGTCCTTTTCCTCCTTGCACTGCCACATGTATTTTCAAGGTTCTCTGGGGATGTTTACACCCCTGTTGAAAAGTATGGAGGGAAAGCATGGGATTTAGGAGACATGTTTAAACCAAGAGCCTTCACTTACTAGCTTGGTAAAAATTTACATTTTTTAAAATTTATTTTTATATCTTTATTTATTTGAGGGAGAGAGAGAGAGCGCGAGCGAGAGGAGAATGGGCATGTCAGGGTCTCTAGCCACTGCAAACAAACTCCAGATGTCTGCACCACCTTGTGCATCGAACTTACATGGGTCCTGGAGAATTGAATCTGAGTCCTTTGGCTTGGTTAAGACAAGTGCCTTAACTGCTAAGTCATCGCTCTAGCCCAAAATTAACATTTTTAATTGACCTAACCTCTGAGAGAAAAGTATTGCTGTACCTCACAGGTTGTCACAGAGACTAAAGAACAGTGCAGTGCGTGAGACATGCTTCCCATAACTGCCAGCACCTGGAGCACACTCCTTTTGGGAGCTAGGGATGGACCAATTCATAAGGGTCCTTACATAGGATGAAACAGTAAATATAAGAGCACTTGTCTCAGAGTACTAGCATTATTGTTGCTCTACTTTTCTTGTGTATTAATTTCCAAATTACAACAACGTAATTTAAAGGGGCTGAGGATTAAACCCAGTATTTCTTCACCATGCTACCTTCCTTGCAATGTCAAGCCATGGACATGTTGCTTAATAATAGCCTAAAATGTTCATCATGATATGTAATATGATGTGTGGGCATGGCTACTTTTACAGTTATAAAGCAGTCTTGTCTATTGGATTTCACTGGACTTCTCACAGTGTTGTTGTGATATATAACATGATGTGTGGGTGTAACTACTTTTATAGTTAAGGAGCAGTCTTGTCTATTGGGTTTCACTGGAAGTGGTGTTATGATATATAATACAATGTGTGGGTGTGACTACTTTCACAGTTATCGAGCAGTCTTGTCTATTGGATCTCACTGGACTTCTCACAGTGGTGTTGTGATATGTAATACAATGTGTGGGTGTGACTACTTTCACAGTTATAGAGCAGTCTTGTCTATTGGATCTCACTGGACTTCTCACAGTGGTGTTGTGATATGTAATACAATGTGTGGGTGTGACTACTTTCACAGTTATAGAGCAGTCTTGTCTATTGGATCTCACTGGACTTCTCACAGTGGTGTTGTGATATATAATACAATGTGTGGTTGTGACTACTTTTATAGTTATAGAGAAGTTCTTGTCTATTGGATCTCACTGGACTTCTCACAGTGGTGTTGTGATATGTAATACAATGTGTGGGTGTGACTACTTTCACAGTTATAGAGCAGTCTTGTCTATTGGATTTCACTGGACTTCTCACAGTGGTGTTGTGATATATAATACAATGTGTGGGTGTGACTACTTTCACAGTTATAGAGCAGTCTTGTCTATTGGATCTCACTGGACTTCTCACAGTGGTGTTGTGATATGTAATACAATGTGTGGGTGTGACTACTTTCACAGTTATAGAGCAGTCTTGTCTATTGGATCTCACTGGACTTCTCACAGTGGTGTTGTGATATGTAATACAATGTGTGGGTGTGACTACTTTCACAGTTATAGAGCAGTCTTGTCTATTGGATCTCACTGGACTTCTCACAGTGGTGTTGTGATATGTAATACAATGTGTGGGTGTGACTACTTTCACAGTTATAGAGCAGTCTTGTCTATTGGATCTCACTGGACTTCTCACAGTGGTGTTGTGATATGTAATACAATGTGTGGTTGTGACTACTTTTACAGTTATAGAGCAGTCTTATCTATTGGATCTCACTGGACTTCTCACAGTGGTGTTGTGATATGCACTACAATGTGTGGGTGTGACTACTTTCACAGTTATAGAGCAGTCTTGTCTATTGGATTTCACTGGACTTCTCACAGTGGTGTTGTGATATGCACTACAATGTGTGGGTGTGACTACTTTCACAGTTATAGAGCAGTCTTGTCTATTGGATCTCACTGGACTTCTCACAGTGGTGTTGTGATATATAATACAATGTGTGGGTGTGACTACTTTCACAGTTATAGAGCAGTCTTGTCTATTGGATCTCACTGGACTTCTCACAGTGGTGTTGTGATATGTAATACAATGTGTGGGTGTGACTACTTTTACAGTTATAGAGAAGTTCTTGTCTATTGGATTTCACTGGACTTCTCACAGTGGTGTTGTGATATGTAATACAATGTGTGGGTGTGACTACTTTCACAGTTATAGAGCAGTCTTGTCTATTGGATCTTACTGGACTTCTCACAGTGGTGCTGTGGATTTGGCAGGGTGGTTCTTGCAGGTAGAATGACTTGCACACAGGACTAAGCTATTAGTCAGGAGAATAATACCTGGACTCCAGGTCCACTTAGACATAATTCAGTGCTCTCTTAGGGAACTCACAGATGGAAGGCTTGATGCACTGTGCGGAGTGTAAGTGAATCTTCTGACAGTGAGATGTCCATATTCCTCACTGGAACTCAGGACATTGGGGTCTGTATAGCAGCCTCTTTTGCTTTCAGTCTGGATGCCTTTTCAGGAAGCCAGAGGTTTTTCCCTGAAATTAGAAGTGTCTGCATAGGAGAGAGAAGTGATACACCTGAGTGTGTGAGTGTGAAGACTATCTTCTGGCTAGGCATTTGGAAGTTGTGAAGCCAGAGGGAAGAAAGCCATCAAGAGCTCGACAGCGATGTCATTGTTGGTGATGCCTTTCTCTAACCCACGTCTCCATTTTGTTCGGGAGGCGTTTGCCCACCAGCCTCAGAACTTAGCCCTCTGCGGTGTGTTCTTAGGCCATGAGCTGGGTGGGCTGGAGTGACTGCGCCTGCAGCTGAACAGCAGTTCTGTCCCGATAGCACTGCACAAAGGGGGCTTTTTATCAACATCCTCAGAACAACAGATGTGGGTTTTCTGTATCCTGCAGAGTAAATGGTTTTTCAAAAACGATTTCACAGGTAACCTTGGGAATTTCTCTCAGCTCACTCGTATATGAGATGTATTGCACACATACAACATGTATTGGGTTATAGTATTGTTTTCTGTATCCCTAATGTCTCTGTGAGGTATATACACACTCATATACACACACACACACACATACATACATACATACACACACACATACACATATACACACACATACATACATACATACACACACACATACACATATACACACACATACATACACACACACACACACAAGTTCCCCTCCATGTGCACAATACAATGAACATGCCAGCCCTCAAAAAAGATCATGTGGGGCTGGAGAGACGGCTTAGCGGTTAAGCGCTTGCCTGTGAAGCCTAAGGACCCCGGTTCGAGGCTCAGTTCCCCAGGACCCACGTTAGCCAGATGCACAAAGGGGCGCACGCATCTGGAGTTCGTTTACAGAGGCTGAAAGCCCTGGCACGCCCATTCTCTCCCTCCCTCTCTCTCTCTCTCTCTGCCTCCTTCTCTCTGTTGCTCTCAAATACATAAATAAACAAAAAATATTTAAAAAAAAAAGATCATGTGCTATGGAAGCTGAAATCTATTCATCATCATTGCCCTCCTTTTGTCTAAAATGGAAAAGAAACAGATCTAAAGTACTCATTTAAGCTGAGTAAAATGTAAGGCATAGAGAAAAATTAGTTTTAGCTTGAATTTTTCCCTCCGGGTAACCTGGAATATAATTGAAGCACATACTTGTTCCTGCTGTATTTGAGGATTTGTACTCATGTGACGCCATTGCTACACATACAGGCTCCCTGTCATGAGGATGGGGCTGCGAACAGCGGGAGTCCAGGTTGGGGGAAGGGAGTGGGTTGCCATTCCCTGGGTAAACAACTGAGGCAGCATGATGAGCGGAACGCTCCATCACCCAGGCAGCAGTCGGAGAATGGAGAGCATGTGTGTCCCTGAGCCCCCTCGTTTCCCCAGTGGACACAAGCACACATTCAGACATCACTGAAGTGCACACAGTCCTCATAGGCTCTTTGTTGCTAAGCCTAAAACAGCTTCCCTGCATGAACACAAAGAACCTGGACAGATTTCTCAGCCTCCTCTCTGCCCATCTCCTCGTCTCCTTCCTTTACCGCATACCACAGAACAGAACATTGTATACATAGTCTAAACACATGGATGGATGCACAGTTTGAATCTAGGAACATTCAACCCACTTAGCCTGGAATGCTGGGGTATCCTCCAAGAGTATCAGCCCATCCCAACCAGTATAGTGTGGCTGCCCTGGCTTTCTATGCTCTGTGCCTAGTACTGTATGGTTTTCTCAATAGGAAATGGACCCCTTCCTTATTCAGAGAATGAAGGATTCTATCAGGGAGCGGGTTGTAACCCCCTTTAATATTGCACCCTGTGTATGCAGACATCCTGTCCAGCCTCAACTCTCCTGCCCTGTTTGGGGATCAGGACACAGTGATGAAAGCCATTCAGGAGGCCCGGAAGATGCGTGAGCAGATCCAGCGGGAGCAGCAGCAGCAGCAGCAGCCACATGGTGTGGATGGGAAACTGTCCTCTGTGAACAGCCTGGGGCTCAACAACTGCAGGAGCGAAAAGGTAAAGCTTTTCCTCTTCCCCCTCCCTGGCCCTTCCCTCTTCACTCGCTCTGTTAGACTCTTCCAGACTTCTATGTATCAACATGCTGCCAAAAACTTGGGCTTCCAGCTCATGTCGTGTGTCACACTACACCTGACAAGCCACCCTTTACTACCTAATGCAATTATCTCCTAGCACCCAACCTCCCTGCCTACTGGTGTGTCTCTGTCACATTCTGGAATAATTAAGGGTGTCTTCTAATAAAGGGTATGAATGATACCATTAGAACGCGAAAGCAGAAGGAAGTCAGGTGCTCCGGCGGCTATAGGGTGGTTATTAGTGGAGGGCTGTCTATGACGTGTCATTGAGAAGAGGCGTGGGTGGAGCAGTAGTGTGGCCCCATGAGGGGCCGAGTGCAGGCATTCCAGGGAGCAGGAGCCGCATGTGTAGGGATGACATGGCCAGGTGGCGCAGCAGAAGGAACAGCAGGGTGTGGCTGTGAGCTGGTAGTGTTAAGAGGATTGTTCTGCCTCCTATAGAAGATAGAAAGCAGGAGAGTAGGTGCAAGCAGACTGTAGGAGACAGTCTGACAAAGTGCTCTTGCCTGATGGAACTGAACATTCCTTTAACACATAGGAATACCTTACTTTTGAAATCTATATATTTATTTGATTCATTCGTTCATTTGTAAGTATTGTACAACTATATTAGGGACAAATGAGTGCCATAGGGAAAATGATAACAGTTTTAAGGTAAATTTAAAAATATTTTATTCACATATTTATTCAGCAAATGAAGATGATAGCCTATTGAGGTCAGGACCATGAGCCTCCTCTTTGTCCCCGTCCTTGGTACTTGTCATGGAGGTCCTGTGGCAGGGATCCCATGCAGAAGGATAAGCCTGCAGCCCTCCCAGTTCCTGGTTGGGATTTTCTCAGCATATGGAAGAAGTGGGAGGTCCTGGTGCATTAGTTTACCTGTGCTTTCTTCTCAGAGGCTTGGAGGCATAGCGGTCTGGGAATGTGGGTGTGTTCTCCTCCTGAGGCTTCTATAACGAGTCAGCACACATTGGGGTGCTTAAAATAGCAGGTCTTGGGTGCTGAGGAGATGGGTTGGTGGTTAAAAGTGCTTGTAGAGCAAGCCTGACTTGCCCTGAACTCACTCACATAAAGCAGGTAGCTAATGCATCTGTAATCCCAATGTGCAGTGGGCAGCAGAGTCAGGAGAATCCTGAAGATCACAGTATATACAAGAGAGACTTTGCTTCAAACAAGGTAGAAGGTAAGGACAGACACCAGAGGTTGTCTTCTGACCTCCATATACATGCTGAGCAGAGAGAGAGAGAGAGAGAGAGAGAGGGAGAGAGGGAGAGAAAGAATGTGGGACCTTGTGCTGTCATGGAGTTTGGCTCTGGAAGCGGCCCGCAGTCAAGATGCAGCACAGGGCGGAGCTCTCTGGGCTGTGCAGGGACACCTGGCCTCTTTTTACCTTCTGACTTTCCAGCCCTGGCCACTCCTGGACTTGCGGCTGCTCCAGTTTCTACCTGTCTCTCATGCTTACCTTCTCTCTGTGTGTCTGTATTTTAGGGCCTATCTAACCACAGTGACCTTACTTTAGCTTAATTACGTGCAACTCTAGTTCAAAAATAAGGTCCTGCTTGTAGGTACTGAAGGTTAAGACTTGAATCCAACTGTTCAGGGAACAATCTACCCCAGCCTAGGAGGGCACAGAGCACTGTGTAGCCAGAATCAATCTCTTCACCTCATTGCTCTACTCCGGGTCATGCTAGGAGACAGTTGGGATTGAGGGATGGGAAGGGTTTTTTTGGGGGGGAATGTGAGAATGATGGGCCTCTCCAGGGTGAATGCTATCAAAGCCCTCATATGGGCTAGGAGACACTGAGACTTCTGGAAGCTTAGTGAAGACTGGATTTTACCCTCTGTTCTCACTTCACCATGTGACTGACATTAGCTCACATGTCTGCTCCTTGTGCACCCTCATAGCATGGGTATGTGTCCTCACTTTTTCTTATTAAACCTGAGGTCCTGTTATGTCTTGGGGACCTTGCTCGTCTCCATGGTTCATCACTTGAATGTGGCATAGGCACATACCCTTCATATAGAGATAGAAAACATGCATACTAAGCTATAAACTTTTGAATACTTTGAATGAATCATATAATGACAGTCACTGCTGTGATTCTGGGTGGCTGGGTGCCCTATTCCTCTCTGAGTGTGCCATCCCACTGTGGAACTTTTACAGAAGCTGGTAGGCCACCCACTCTTTAAGAGCTGCATGAGTAGTATATGATACTGTGTGGTTTTGGAACCACAAAACAACAAAAGCATTGCCCGACCCCCAAAAACATCTTCTGACAGTAACATTAGAGAGCAACATAAAGTCATCCTTTGATATGTACTCATCTGCCAGAGGAAAAAGCTGATCATTCTCTTTACCCTGTTAGCTGCCATTAATTGTTCAGAATTGTTATGTGAGCAAAATAGTCACTAGTGATCCAGAGGGTTTCTGTATGGACAAGAGCATCAGTGAGTCTAAAAGCGTAGATATCTCACTTGGAACAGCAGCCACTGGACTGTTCTTATGAGTCATGTGAGAGTTGGCAAACTGAGTGAGGGTGATAATTTAAGCCACAGTGAAATAAGGTACATGTGGTTGCATGAAGTTCAGTTACTGACACAAAGTAGGCACTGCTCATCTTATGTTCCCATCCTGTTGAGCTCAATCACAAGCGACAAACACAGTCACCCCCTCATACACAGGGGACACATTTTAAGTCTCCCACTGCATTCCCAAAACTGTAACCAATACCAAACTCAACATATATACTATGATTTTCATCTCCACAGATATATCTCTGCTAAAGATTAATTCATGAATCAGACATAGTAAAATTAACAGAAGTAGCTAGTAAATAGAACAATTATTAAAAATGGTAATGAAAGTTATTTGAAGGTGGTCTGTCCTGAAATATCCTACTGTACTCATCCTTATGCTGATGTGAGATAACACAATGCCTACGTGATGACATGAAGGAAAGAATGGGGCATAGTGGCAGCTTGAAGCTACTTTGCAAGGCCCACTTGAATGCAAGCCTTGTAGTACTGAGCGCTCGGACGTGATACTGGAGGCTGCTGCTGAGGACGGTGGCTGAGTGTGGACACAGGAAGGACTGGGCAGGAGGAGGGTGGGACGCTTCATCATGCTACCCAGGGTGGTGGGCAGCTCATTCTTACAAATTGTGTTCAGGGCATGAAGAGATGGCTCAGTGGTCCAAGGTGATTGTTTGGGAAATTGCTTATTTCTTTATTTTTATCCTTGTTTTTTTAGAGAGACAGAGAGACAGAGAGAGAGAATTGGCATGCCAGGGCCTCAGCCACTACAATTGAACTCCAGATGCTTGTGCCATCTAGTGGGCATGTCCAACCTTGTGCTAGCCTCACCTTTGTGCATCTGGCTTACGTAGGATCTGGAGCATCAAACATGGGTCCTTAGGCAAGCGCCTTAACTGCTAAACCCTCTCTGTAGCCCCAAATTGCTTATTTCTGGACATTTTTACTTACTACTTTCACACTATAGCTGAAAACTTAGGAAGTGAAATCATAACTAATGTCTTTTGGTAGATTTTGTTTATGAATTTTTCCATAAAGGTCTTATTATCCCCAAAGGGAGAAAGATATTCAAATACTTCTATCTGACAGCTGTTGTCATGGTAACCAGGACATTGCTCAGCAGCACTTGTGTCATCTTAGCATGGACATGAGTCTCCACCCTTTTCTTGATGACTTGAGGACCTGCTTATTTGGAGACCGTGAGCAGCTCCAGTTGTCTGGGTCTAAGGCACATGCTGTTCGAATCCCAGTGCTCGGTGAGGCTGCTGTGTCAAATACCATAAACTGGGTGGAAACAACAGTACCAGACGTCCAGACCAGGCTGCCAGCAGGTCAGCTTCTGGAACTTGTAGATGGCCACCTTCTTGCTATGTCCTCACATGGAGTAGAGACAGAGTTCTGACCTCTTCCTCTCCTTAGAAGGCCACTGCTCATTACATGGGGGAATCTACCTCCATGATTTTGTCTAATCCTAATCTCCAGAAGGCCCACCTACAATTACCAAAACACTGGGGATTAGGGTTCAACATGGTTACCTTGAGGGGAAAAAACTTTAGCTGATTGTACCATACATATTGGGTTCATTCTCAGTTGAAGCTGAAATTTGAATGTTGGTGCTGTTAACTTCAAATCCCACAGATTAAGTATTTCTTATTGACTTTTCTTAATTCATTTGGAAGGCATTTGAGCTTTAAAATGATTAAACTATTTTTCCTTGAAAGACATGAAAAAAAGAGCAATGAGGATAACTTTGAACATATTAATAAACTACAACCTTAAACATGTCGTGATGAATAGACTGGGTTCCCCAAGGGTGAGCTGCACAGTGTTTCCAGAGAACCAGGAAACTGTGGCTTCTGTGTTGAAGGAAGTCATGGTGTCAGTAGATAATTTGGCTGGGGTTGCTTTGGGGCCCTGGACAAGTCCTTCTGCTGAGGGTCCCTGTGTCCGTGAGCTCTTCTTAGTGTGATCTCCCCTGGGATAGCATCCCTGGCGACACACTCATCTGTGTGTCCGTAGGTGTTTTGTGGGGTCTGGAAAGCTCATGAGGTGACTTTCTGTCAGATGAACAAACCCTGCTACCGACCTCTCGCCATGGTGATTCATGACCGAAACACGACCTTAAGTTCACGTTTCCTGAGGGGTTGTTACCTTGCCTTCTGCAGATCAGACTTTCCTGTGACAGAAAGGTAACTAGATAATGTGCAATGAGGCTGGGAAATGGATCGTGACAAATCCAGTTCACCTGTCTTCAAAATGCATGCCATGGAATTTCTATCCCAGGTTTCTTTAAATATGAAGGCCCATTAGTTAGATTTATGAATTTGCTCTTTGTAAGCCATGGTGTAATTTTAGATAGCTGTTCATAGTGTTGCTGTCACAAAACCTTGTAATTTATCTAGCACGTGTCTTCTCTCTTATTTCGGCATTCTTTATGAAACGGGGTGGCAGCGTGGGTTCCCTGGGAAGAGGAGCACTAGCTGGAGGGTAGTAGCAAGGCTTCGCAGTTCTACTCCCCCAGCATCACCCCCCGTGGGGAGGAGAAGGCAAAGTTGGACAGACAGATACAGAGGTTGCGCTGGGTTGCAGCCTCAACTCCGGCCTCTGGAATACCCTGTAAAGCGTCAAGGGTGCTATGCCATTCATCAGTGGCCCATGTTAGGGGGAGGGGAAAAACATTTGTATCCTTGTATCAACCCATCCTTGGATGAGGGCTACCCCGGGAAGAGAACTTGATCTTGGATGGGATGACTGTCTTCAGCTGAGGCAATGCCAAATAGGACTGGAAGAATCTTCCAGTGCTGGAAGGGGACCTGGGCAGTGTATCATAGTGATGCTGTTGCCTGCTACATTTAGTCACATTAAATCTGCATAGCACAGGCTCTGTGCCACCAGTGTGGGCTAACACGCACAGCATGAGCCTAGGGACACTTGTGTTTATATGCCACACTCAGGCTCATGTGTGTCCCCATAAATACACACTTACCCATGGTGTGTTTCACTTTACTGAGCAAATCCCTCTTTTGCCACTATAAAATGAATGTTGTTGACTTGACCAACTGGAACGGCACCGATGGAGTTGTTCTGGGTGGTGCGTCGGGGTTGCTTAGGTTTGTTAAATATATAGATTGTAGGTACGGTAGACTGTGACAGCGCCGCGGGAGCTGTTCTGCTCCATCATCTCCATGTATCCTCTGCGTGTGGACAGAGCGTCCTGCTGGCAGAAGTCTGAGCTGCTGCCTGGACTTGAGCTGTCGACACCAAGACCACCAGCCAGCCCCATTCAGTACCAGCACAAGTAGAGCACGTTACAGACAAATTCCTTTCCAGGTTTTGTTGTTCTGACATCTCTAAGATAGTCTTTTCATGATAATGATGCACAGCAGAATTCCAGTCATGCTGCTTGTTAACGTCCTCAGGGCTGAGCTCAGGGCATATGGGTAACGAGAGAGGTGTGGCAGGTTCTTAGTGAACGGTCTGTGGTAGCATGCTGTTAATTCCCTGACCTGGATGTGTGAATGCTGACTCCACATCAGGGGTAGAGCACTTTCTTCTGTAGGGTTGTCCCATCATAGGGGACTGCATGTGTATATATATATATGTGGCCTGAGCTGCTGCTCCCTTGTCTTCTGGAAATCTCCTGAAAAAGATGCCTGACCTCGTGAGATGCCAAAACGGCTACAGTGGAATCAATGAGCACACCTTGTGTACATCTGAGGTGTATTGGTGACACTGGAGCTGCACTGTGGCTGAAGATGTAGCTTAGTGGTAGAGTGCTTGTCAAGTATACTCAAGGTCCTGAGCTCAATGCCAACACGATACAAACCCAAAGAAACCAGACCATCAAACCAACAAACAATAATAACCACAGAATTCCTGAAGTGTGAAAAGTATTGGAGGGAACATTGCATTTAGTTTTGTGCCCTCACTTCTGCTACTGATGGGAAATTGGGACCCAGTCAGAGGAAAGGACTTGTCAGCAGCCACCGTGGACTTGCAGCACAATGAATGAAATCTCACTGTTCCTAATTCCACTTGCTGATATTCCCACATGAAAATAGTACTGCATTCATCCCTTAATCTTCTGGGTCTTTTGTTTTGTTTTGTTTTTTGATGTAGGGTCTCACTCTAGCCCAGGCTGACCTGGAATTCACTATGGAGTCTCAGGGTGGCCTCGAACGCACGGAAATCCTCCTACCTCTGCCTCCCGAGTGCTGGAATTAAAGGCGTGCACCACCATGCCCGGATCTTCTGGGTCTTTATACTTTGAACATGCAAAAGTAATTTTTATACTGGCAATCTTAACCTTTGAGACAAAGGAAAATGTTATGAAGCATAAAAGCATTGTGCCTCTGCTTTCTGTAAACATGTCACCTTCTGCCTTGACGTCCTTTACTCTAGAGCTGGAAACAGTGAAGGATACAAGTATAGGCAAAGAAACAAAGGAAGCCTCTGCAGCTGCACGGCAGCAGAATCAGGCCACACAGGAGATTGCAGAGAACATAGATTTGGCCTTGAGTCACTCTGGCTTTCTCTTCTCCCTGTCTTGCTTTCTGACCCTGTCACCTAAGTAAAGTGTGTACCCTTTCTGGTGCTCAGTGGCCATACCTACAAAATAAAGGTGGCCATCCTTTCTTTGAAGGGCTGTTTTGAGGCACACATCTTGCATAGGAAGTACTCAGTGATATGCTTCCCCACTACGGGCAAGTTTGGTTTCTGTTCCTATCAGCTTTATGTCATCGTCTTTCTCATTTTAAGATCTTAGTTTGCCCAATATGTTGCTAATTTTATTAGTTTCTCTTATTTGATACTCTCTAGTGAAATTGGATCAACCTATTGCTCCCTGGGCCATAGTATCTTCCTTAGAATACATGGAGGTCTTCAAAGATCCCAGCAGGCAGCCTTCTCAGAGTCATGCTGTTCATCTCCCTGTTTGTTCTTGGGAAACTTATATGCATGAGTTACCTGCCAGAATTGGGACAGAGCCCACATGATGATCAGATTCAAATGTGATTATGTCATTGCCTTTGGACCCTCCTAATTTAATATCTTTTTAATATTTCTACAAAAGAAAAATTAAGTTTACGATTTTTAAACATATTTATGCTTGATAGTGACATGCATTTTTATTGTCAAAGTGATATGTGTTTTCAGTTGAGTAAAATAGAAAACAATAATGCAATCATTGAGGCACATTGTAAATGTGTTCCTAGCTGCAGCAGTATTTCCACAAGTGCAGACGTTTGCTCCGCGCCCATACTTTGCCTTGCGTCAGAATGCAGCGTCAGACTTAAGCCAATATGAAGCTTCCTCCTCTTTACGAGAAAGAAAAGTGTGCTGAGAGATCTTCTGCTTCACACAGGCAATTGCCACCCAGCTCCCGGTTATTGATACTGATTCAGATAGGCACTGGTGCATGACAGGCTAAGTTTAGACAGAAGATCAATACAGCCATACAATAAGAAGTGAAATAGGACTGTGAGTAAGTTGTTTGGCAAAGTGTGTTAGGAATGGAAGAGCTGCTTGTACAGATCAGTGAGATCTTACTGTTTTAAAATTGATTGTACACAGATCTAATTAATCGGGGATTATTGTTTTTGCAAGAACTTGACTAGCATGTTTAATTATACTCTTTGCTACATCTGTATGTTCCCCCAAAACAATTTGTACTTTGAGCAATGTGGAATACATACAAGATTTTACAGTAAGGGTACAACTTCTAATTTGGTTATCCTTATTTACAAAGCACAACAGTAGTTAGCTTTCTACAAAAGCATTGTATAGTACTTTTTAGCATGAAAGGAGGCATTTTACAGGACTTTATGCTTCAGAAATAGCATTACACCTAGTATCTCTCATTTGCCCTTCCTGATTCCAGGATGTAGGGATTGCCAGTCCCGTTTCACAGATGCGGAAACTAAGAGCCGTTCAGATCACTTGACCCCAGCATTGCTTCCGTCCATCATCTCATTTGCTCCCTATGTTTCAGTGAGTTGAATAGGGAAGTTTTACTTAGAGTCTAAACAAAGACCCACATCCAAGTTTTAAACATCAGTCTTCATAAGTGAATGCTAAGTTGGTGAGCTAAGGAAGTCTGCTTAGACACTTGTGCCCCCTGCATAACTCTGTGCAATGCAGAACCATATTGGACATACGATAGTGTCTCTAAAAGCAGGTACGTGGGTTACAAAGGCTATGCGATGAGAAGAAAGCACTGCAGGTTTTGCATTTGAACTGGTGGTTCTGGGCAGCTGTGTAGTACAGTAGGAGGCTCTGGGCTGAGCATGTCACTGGGTGTTCTTTATTCCCTGTTGTCAGGGCTACATCAGTGGTTGCCTAGCTACTAGTTTAAGGCCTAATTCATAGAAAATAACAACAAACTTCCTTGGTTCTTTTCTCCTCTGCACTTTAAGTGGAAAGAATGGTGAGAATTTATTTGGGATGACAACATTCAAGATACTTTTGAAGGACAGAGGTGGGGTAGGGGCAAGAATAACGCCTTTAGCTTTGTTTACAGGTATCTTAAGTCACAATGTTACATCCGCTAAGGTCTCTTTTAGGAAAAGGACTAAAACCACCACAATGTGTTGATAATTTTGTAGACTTCTGGAAGAACCTTTGTTTGGGCATATCTGAGGTGTATTTACTACGCACACCCTGGGGCACATGCTTTCTACAACATTGTGCTTCTAAACAGACTGCCTGCAAGTTTTGGTCTCAGGGCCCTTCTACAATTACTCAAAGCATTTAGGACCCCCAAAAGTGTTGATTTATTTAGGGTATGTCCACTGATAATAAAAATGAAATATTCAAATAATTATTTTAAGGTACCCACAACAGACCAGTTAGTATTAAATATAACATTTTGACCATTAGTTATATTCTTCAAGGTAAAAAAAAAAAAAAAAAGCATAGAAAGAAGGCTTTGTTCTTTGTCCTCACCAACCTCCTTGGTGTCTGATTTGTTAGAAGATAGCCAGCCTTGGATCTGCTTTGTCATTAAAATTCTGTCCTTGTTGTGTAACCTCTGAAATGCCATTGTGTTAGTAAGAGAAAGGGAAAGAAAAAAAAGGCAAATGATGTCTTAGTATCGTTGTGAAAATAGTTTTGATCTAGTGGCCCCAGTAAAGAGGTCTTTGGGGTCGTGGGGGAGGGGCTGTACTTTAAGCAACTTAATAAAAGTGTAGTGCTTGTATTCTCACCTTGCCTTGACATGGGGAAGAAAACGTCTTTGACTGACTCACCGTGATACACACAGTAAAATAAATAAAAGCTATATAGGAAGGAAATAGTGGAAAAGAAAACTAACTAGTACAAAAATAAAGTAGATGAGGTAAAAGTGAGACAACGTAAGTGGCAAAAATTCTTGACATTCAGGTTTGCTTGATTGATACTGGGGGTCACAAACTTAATTGGGGCTTCCTGGTAAATAGGCAGAAAGAGAATATGTTGGAAAATTCTCCAATATTTCCGCTACATGTGTAAAATATCTCTTCTAGGGAATTGACAAATCATATTTTTAAGAACTTAGTAATACCAGAACTTTTGAAGTTAGATTCCACGTAAAGTTAGGAGGCCTGAGTACACACTACTCTGTCTTCACGTGCCTCCTTGAGACAATACAAAGGCCTTCTCAAGTCCAACAAAGAACCAAAATTCCTGGGTTTCTACTTCCCTGAGAAGCACAGGCTGCTTCTCTGACGCCTCTGTGTTTTCGCACTGTCTGCGTGCCTCTGGGTACTGGGCCCACCTGCATTCCCAGCAGTAGAGGAAGGTGCTCTGCTTCTAGGCTATGGAAAATTCCCTCAATGCCCTGTGTCACATTTCATGATGTTGGCTTCCTCAGGAATCTTTGCCCTGAGAATTGAGGACTTCATGTCTGCTCTGTCCTAAGAGACTCTACAAAAATGTCTTAATCAATTTCCACCCTTACACAATCATAAGTTAACCACGTTTTCTCCACTCTAGTGATGACAGATCTTTTCCCCTCAGAGGTATAAATCAGGAACCTTTTCATTTTTATAGGAGTAAAGAGTCATATATTCAGCATTTTCTGTATAGAAACACCATTGCCCAGCACTTCTGTAACCCACCACACCATCAAAACTGTTGAATCAGAGCTAAAGGGGCCTTTACAGACCATTTAGTGCAGCCTCTCATTTTATAGACGAGGAAACTGGAGCTGAGAGAAGTGGAGCAATTGTCTGCATCCAACTACACGATGCCAATGAGATGGGGTCAGATGCCCACCTCCTGGCACCCTAGGCTTGTGTGCTTTTCAGATGCCAGGCTGTGGCAGTCAGGTCCACATTGCTGGTAGAAATCACCCAACCAAGAGCAGCTTATAGGGAAAAAGAAGTTTATTTTGACTTACAGGCTCAAGGGGGAAGCTCCATGATGACAAGGAAAACAGCATGAGCAGAGAGTGGACATCAACTCTGGCCAACATAAGGTGGACCATAGCAACAGGAGAGTGTGCCAAACACTGGCATGAGGAAACTGCCTATAATACCCATAAGCCTGCACCCAACAATACACTGCCTCCATGAGGCCTTAATTCCCAAATCTCCATCAACTGGGAACCTAGCATTCAGAACACCTAAGTTTATGGGGGACACCTCAATCAAACTACCACATTCTGCCCCTGGGCCCCATAAACTGATAACCATCCATAATGGAAAATGCAATGCATTTAGTTCGTCTTTAAAAGTCCCCATAGTTTTTATCAATCCTAATGGTGCTCAAACACCCCCATAGTCCAAGATCTTCTAACTGAGGCTTTATACCAAAAAATTCCCCCAAAACCCATAATGGCCCAGAATAAACATTCACACTGCAAAAGATAGCATTGGACATAGCAAAGAAATATTTCATCAATGCAAGATTTAAAGCAACTAGGGCAAACATCAAACTGTAACTTCAAGTCCAACCACTCTAGTCAGTGACAAATCTCCAAGTCTGATAATTCTAGCCAGCAACAAGTCTCTGGTATTTCAATTCCGACCCTCCAGCTAGGCTACTCACGGTGCTGGAAAACTTCATCCAAGGCTAGCAGCTCTCCTTAGCAGCCATCTTGTGGTCCTGTCATCTCCACTGGGTCTTCACTGCAACCCATGGTTCACCCTCATGGCTTCATGCGGTCTCTACACAGGCATCCAGCAAACCTGCTTCACACTGCCCATGGCCATTTCCAAAACACAAGACCGTGTTGCAAACTCAATGACCCTTTCTTTCCTGTATTTTTTATACTCCACAATACCAGGTAGTGTGCCAGTTTGTTAATCCAGGGGGGAATAAAGCAGACTTTGAAGAACAGGATGCTCCCTAAGCAATCAAGGCCCCTCCAAAAGAGTCTGTATTCTTCCTGTTGTCCCAGTGCAGGTCACCTGGCCCAATCTCACAAAGGTTGTAATTTATCAATTGCATGTGAATGGGCAGCAATTCACCCAAAGAGTTTTCTTCCTGTGCCATATCCCTCTGCTCACACCAGTTCATTTCTATGCCAAGCAACCCTGTACAACTTCTCAGGACACGAGCATAACAGCAAGCTTCTCACGCTAACTGCTAGCCCAGTCCAAGCAAAGCTCTTTCTCACACTCATAAAACAAACCTCACAGTCCATAGTTCTTACTGCATTCAGGTCTTTCACCTCTGACCAGAATAGTCCATCAAGCTGTACTTAGAGCACTGCAAGGCATCTCTTAGGCCGAGGTTTCAAATCCTTCCACATTCCTCTTGAAAATCAGCTCCAAAAGGCCAAAGCCACACAGTCAGGTGTCTAGCAGCAATCCCTCTCCTTGGTACTACTTTACTGTTGCAGTCAGGTTCACATTGCTGGTAGAAATCATCCAACCAAGAACAGCTTATGGGGGAAAGGAGGTTTGTTTTGGCTTACCAGCTCGAGCGGATGGCAGGGAAAAAGACAGCATGAGCAGAGGGTGGACATCACCCGCTGGCCAACATAAGATGGACTGTAGCAACAGGAGAGTGTGCCAAACACTGACACGGGGAAACTGGCTATAACACCCATAAGCCCGCCCCTGACAATATACTCCTTCCTGGAGGTATTGATTCCAAAATCTCTGTCAGCTGGAACCTAGCATTCAGAACACCTAAGTTTATGGGGGACACCTGAATCAATCCACCACACCAGCTAATGTCCAAGTGTCCCTAAGGTCATTATGGTAACAACCCCCAGTTCACAACCTCCTGCTCATCTAGTGCTGCTTATGCTGTGATGTGACAGTGCTTGTGACAGTCATGCTGTAAGTGGTGTGTGTGACAACTGATCCTTGCATGAGGTCAAGTGCAGCGTTCACTGTCAGTCATGCTTTCTGCATAGTAAGCACTCAGTGTAATCACTGATGTCAGTTGATCCCAGTAATTTAATTTTCTGTATTTATATTTTATATGAATTTTTGGTGTCTCATAATTCAGAATTCTTAAATACTTATGTGGCAGGCTAGGGAGATGTTCAACCATACGGATGCTTGCTTGTAAAGCCTGCTGGTCCAGGTTTGATGCCCGAGGACCCACATAAAGCCAGATGCCCAAAGTAGCACATGCATCTGGAGTTCATTTTCAGCAACAAGAGGCCCTAGCAATACTCAAGTATTTCTCTCTCTCTCTCTCTCTCTCTCTCTCTCTCTGTGTGTGTGTGTGTGTGTGTGTGTGTTTGCTAATAGATAAAATAAAATCTTACATCACATTTCATCTTCTTTCCCTAAGAACCTTTGACAGTTGCAGCACTAAGGACATGGATACACAGGGGTAGGGGCAGTTAATTGTTTGCAAAGTATTTTTGTTGTTATTCATCAATTACAGTCAGTCATCTTCACAGCCCTGCTTACAAGCAGCATTTCTGTTATCCACCTTTGGCAGATGAGGATGGGGTTCCAAGGGCTCAAATCATTTGCTGACATGGATATAGGTAGTGTGAGGCTTCCAACTTTGCTTCAAATCCCACAGTCTTTCTACAGTTGCAGACACACTTCACCTTCCTTCCCAGTGTCAGTCTCTGCATCTATGCATGTTCTGATGAGCGCTACACATGTCTGTACCTGGTGGAGGGGGAATTTTCTGTGTGTGTGTGTACACCTTTGTGAGTGTGTGTTGGCCTTTCTCATTGTATGTGTGGATTCTGGAGCAGTAAGAGAGGGAAGGGTCTGTTCCATGTGAATAAATGTGTGTGTGTGTGTGTGTGTGTGCGTGTGCCCATGTGCCTGTCTATATCTGTGGGAATGGGTGCCTACTGTCTTTCCGTCTATGCTCTGTATATGTGGCAGTGTCTCTTTGTGTGTCTGTCTGAGTTTGCATATCTGCAGGTATGTCTGCACAACTGTGTTTATGTCTGTTGTGTTGGTATGCATGTGAGACTGACAGTGTGCATCTGTGCGTGCTGATGTGTGTCAGTGTAAGGGTGTCTACCTGTGTGACTGTGTGTGTCTGAGATGGTGTGTGTGCATCTGTCTGTGTGGCAGTGTATGTGCATCTGTGTGTCTGTGTGGTGGCGTGTGTGTGTCTGTGAGGCGGTGCGTGTCTGTGAGGCAGTGTGTGTCTGTGAGGCGGTGCGTGTCTGTGAGGCGGTGTGTGTCTGTGAGGCGGTGTGTCTGTGAGTGTCTGTGAGGCGGTGTGTGTCTGTGTGGTGGTGTGTGTCTGTGTGACGGTGTGTGTCTGTGAGGCGGTGTGTGTCTGTGTGGAGGTGTGTGTCTGTGAGGCGGTGTGTGTCTGTGTGGTGGTGTGTGTCTGTGAGGTGGTGTGTGTCTGTGTGGAGGTGTGTGTCTGTGAGGCGGTGTGTGTCTGTGAGGCGGTGTGTGTCTGTGTGGAGGTGTGTGTCCGTGAGGCGGTGTGTGTCGTGAGGCGGTGTGTGTCTGTGTGGTGGTGTGTGTCGTGAGGTGGTGTGTGTCTGTGAGGCGGTGTGTGTCTGTGAGGAGGTGTGTGTCTGTGAGGCGGTGCGTGTCTGTGAGGCGGTGTGTGTCTGTGAGGCGGTGTGTGTCTGTGAGGCGGTGTGTGTCCGTGAGGCGGTGTGTGTCTGTGTGGTGGTGTGTGTCGTGAGGCGGTGTGTGTCTGTGAGGCGGTGTGTGTCTGTGAGGCGGTGTGTGTCTGTGAGGCGGTGTGTGTCTGTGTGGAGGTGTGTGTCCGTGAGGCGGTGTGTGTCGTGAGGCGGTGTGTGTCTGTGTGGTGGTGTGTGTCGTGAGGTGGTGTGTGTCTGTGAGGCGGTGTGTGTCTGTGAGGAGGTGTGTGTCTGTGAGGCGGTGCGTGTCTGTGAGGCGGTGTGTGTCCGTGAGGCGGTGTGTGTCCGTGAGGCGGTGTGTGTCCGTGAGGCGGTGTGTGTCTGTGTGGTGGTGTGTGTCGTGAGGCGGTGTGTGTCTGTGAGGCGGTGTGTGTCTGTGAGGCGGTGTGTGTCTGTGAGGCGGTGCGTGTCTGTGAGGTGGTGTGTGTCTGTGTGGTGGTGTGTGTCGTGAGGCGGTGTGTGTCTGTGAGGCGGTGTGTGTCTGTGTGGTGGTGTGTGTCGTGAGGTGGTGTGTGTCTGTGAGGTGGTGTGTGTCTGTGAGGAGGTGCGTGTCTGTGAGGCGGTGCGTGTCTGTGAGGCGGTATGTGTCTGTGAGGCGGTGCGTGTCTGTGAGGCGGTGTGTGTCTGTGAGGCGGTGCGTGTCTGTGAGGCGGTGTGTGTCTGTGAGGGGGTGTGTGTCTGTGAGGCGGTGTGTGTCTGTGAGGTGGTGTGTGTCTGTGAGGCGGTGTGTGTCGTGAGGCGGTGTGTGTCTGTGAGGTGGTGTGTGTCTGTGAGGTGGTGTGTGTCTGTGAGGCGGTGCGTGTCTGTGAGGCGGTGTGTGTCGTGAGGCGGTGTGTGTCGTGAGGCGGTGTGTGTCTGTGTGGAGGTGTGTGTCTGTGAGGCGGTGTGTGTCGTGAGGTGGTGTGTGTCTGTGAGGCGGTGTGTGTCTGTGAGGCGGTGTGTGTCTGTCAGGTGGTGTGTCTGTGAGTGTCTGTGAGGCGGTGTGTGTCTGTGAGTGTCTGTGAGGCGGTGTGTGTCTGTGAGGTGGTGTGTGTCTGTGTGGAGGTGTGTGTCGTGAGGCGGTGTGTGTCCGTGAGGCGGTGTGTGTCGTGAGGCGGTGTGTGTCTGTGTGGTGGTGTGTGTCTGTGAGGTGGTGTGTGTCTGTGAGGCGGTGTGTGTCTGTGAGGCGGTGTGTGTCTGTGAGGCGGTGCGTGTCTGTGAGGCGGTGTGTGTCCGTGAGGCGGTGTGTGTCCGTGTGGAGGTGTGTGTCTGTGAGGTGGTGTGTGTCTGTGAGGTGGTGTGTGTCTGTGAGGTGGTGTGTGTCTGTGAGGTGGTGTGTGTCTGTGTGGTGGTGTGTGTCTGTGAGGTGGTGTGTGTCTGTGAGGTGGTGTGTGTCTGTGAGGTGGTGTGTGTCTGTGTGGAGGTGTGTGTCTGTGAGGCGGTGTGTGTCTGTGTGGTGGTGTGTGTCTGTGAGGTGGTGTGTGTCTGTGAGGTGGTGTGTGTCTGTGAGGCGGTGTGTGTCTGTGAGGCCGTGTGTGTCTGTGAGGTGGTGTGTGTCTGTGAGGCGGTGCGTGTCTGTGAGGCGGTGCGTGTCTGTGAGGCGGTGTGTGTCTGTGTGGAGGTGTGTGTCTGTGAGGAGGTGTGTGTCTGTGAGGCGGTGTGTGTCTGTGTGGAGGTGTGTGTCTGTGAGGCAGTGTGTGTCTGTGAGGTGGTGTGTGTCTGTGAGGTGGTGTGTGTCCGTGAGGCGGTGTGTGTCTGTGTGGAGGTGTGTGTCTGTGAGGCGGTGTGTGTCTGTGTGGAGGTGTGTGTCTGTGAGGCGGTGTGTGTCTGTGAGGCGGTGTGTGTCTGTGAGGCGGTGTGTGTCTGTGAGGCGGTGTGTGTCTGTGTGGTGGTGTGTGTCTGTGAGGTGGTGTGTGTCTGTGAGGCGGTGTGTGTCTGTGAGGCGGTGTGTGTCTGTGAGGAGGTGCGTGTCTGTGAGGCGGTGCGTGTCTGTGAGGCGGTGTGTGTCTGTGAGGCGGTGCGTGTCTGTGAGGCGGTGTGTGTCCGTGAGGCGGTGTGTGTCCGTGTGGTGGTGTGTGTCTGTGAGGTGGTGTGTGTCTGTGAGGTGGTGTGTGTCTGTGAGGCGGTGTGTGTCTGTGAGGCGGTGTGTGTCTGTGAGGCCGTGTGTGTCTGTGTGGTGGTGTGTGTCTGTGAGGTGGTGTGTGTCTGTGAGGCCGTGTGTGTCTGTGAGGCGGTGTGTGTCTGTGAGGCGGTGCGTGTCTGTGAGGCGGTGCGTGTCTGTGAGGCGGTGCGTGTCTGTGAGGCGGTGTGTGTCTGTGTGGTGGTGTGTGTCCGTGAGGCGGTGTGTGTCCGTGAGGCGGTGTGTGTCCGTGTGGAGGTGTGTGTCTGTGAGGCGGTGTGTGTCTGTGTGGAGGTGTGTGTCTGTGAGGCGGTGTGTGTCTGTGAGGCGGTGTGTGTCTGTGAGGGGTGTGTCTGTGAGGCGGTGTGTGTCTGTGGGTGTGTCTGTGAGGCGGTGTGTGTCTGTGAGGCGGTTGGTGTCTGTGAGGCGGTGTGTGTCTGTGAGGCGGTGTGTGTCTGTGAGGAGGTGTGTGTCTGTGAGGTGGTGTGTCTGTGAGGCGGTGAGTGTCTGTGAGGCGGTGTGTGTCTGTGAGGCGGTGTGTGTCTGTGAGGTGGTGTGTGTCTGTGAGGAGGTGTGTGTCTGTGAGGCGGTGCTGTGTCTGTGAGGCGGTGTGTGTCTGTGAGGTGGTGTGTGTCTGTGAGGCGGTGTGTGTCTGTGAGGCGGTGTGTGTCTGTGAGGCGGTGTGTGTCTGTGAGGCGGTGTGTGTCTGTGAGGCGGTGTGTGTCTGTGAGGCTGGTGTGTGTCTGTGAGGTGGTGTGTGTCTGTGAGGCGGTGTGTGTCTGTGAGGCGGTGTGTGTCTGTGAGGCGGTGTGTGTCTGTGTGGAGGTGGTGTCTGTGAGGTGGTGTGTGTCTGTGAGGGGTGTGTGTCTGTGAGGAGGTGTGTCTGTGAGGCGGTGTGTGTCTGTGAGGCGGTGCTGTGTCTGTGAGGCGGTGTGTGTCTGTGAGGTGGTGTGTGTCCGTGAGGCGGTGTGTGTCCGTGAGGCGGTGTGTGTCTGTGAGGAGGTGTGTGTCTGTGAGGTGGTGTGTGTCTGTGAGGTGGTGTGTGTCTGTGAGGTGGTGTGTGTCTGTGTGGTGGTGTGTGTCTGTGAGGTGGTGTGTGTCTGTGAGGTGGTGTGTGTCTGTGTGGAGGTGTGTGTCTGTGAGGCGGTGTGTGTCTGTGAGGCGGTGTGTGTCTGTGAGGTGGTGTGTGTCTGTGAGGTGGTGTGTGTCTGTGAGGCGGTGTGTGTCTGTGAGGCGGTGTGTGTCTGTGAGGCGGTGTGTGTCTGTGAGGCGGTGCGTGTCTGTGAGGCGGTGCGTGTCTGTTTGGAGGTGTGTGTCTGTGAGGAGGTGTGTGTCTGTGAGGCGGTGTGTGTCTGTGTGGAGGTGTGTGTCTGTGAGGCAGTGTGTGTCTGTGAGGCGGTGTGTGTCTGTGAGGTGGTGTGTGTCCGTGAGGCGGTGTGTGTCCGTGTGGAGGTGTGTGTCTGTGAGGCGGTGTGTGTCTGTGTGGAGGTGTGTGTCTGTGAGGTGGTGTGTGTCTGTGAGGTGGTGTGTGTCCGTGAGGCGGTGCGTGTCCGTGAGGCGGTGCGTGTCTGTGAGGCGGTGTGTGTCCGTGAGGCGGTGTGTGTCGTGTGGAGGTGTGTGTCCGTGTGGAGGTGTGTGTCTGTGTGGAGGTGTGTGTCTGTGAGGCGGTGTGTGTCTGTGAGGCGGTGTGTGTCTGTGAGGCGGTGTGTGTCTGTGAGGCGGTGTGTGTCTGTGAGGCGGTGTGTGTCTGTGAGGCGGTGTGTGTCTGTGAGGCGGTGTGTGTCTGTGAGGTGGTGTGTGTCTGTGAGGTGGTGTGTGTCTGTGAGGCGGTGCGTGTCTGTGAGGCGGTGCGTGTCTGTGAGGCGGCCACAAGAAATGTAGTTCATTAGCATTTATGACTGACAAAGAATTTTATGCAAAAATCTGATTCCGTTTTCACAAAAGTCCCGTAAGGATGGATAATTCACTTCTGTTATTCTCTCTTATTACAGAAACACAGGGGTGCATGAGGCCCGTGCCTCGCAGTGCTTCAGTGCTCTGCACCGGTCACTCCTGTTCCTAGTAGCTTGAAAGAAGAGCCTGTGTCTCAGTTTCCTGTCCGTCTCTGAGAGTGACTTTAAAGGCATCATTCACTGGCTGTGTGCTTATTACTAGGGACCAGATTATGAAATCACAGTTACTCTTATCTGGGGGGAAACTATTTCCCTTTGATTCTGCCTCCACTCTCAAATACCCCAGCATTCCTCAGCAGAGGCACTCTCCTGCTAGGAGGATTATGGCCTGCAGTCTCTGGTAGCCGTTCCCAGTGGCTTGGCCTTGTGGCCACCTACTCCTCTGCCTTCTATTCCGGACGTTGTGAATCCCTCACTTGTGCTCACGTGCCTGTCTCCTTGCCGTGTGAGCTACACTGCTCAGTCTTTGACCTCCTTCTTGCCCTCTCTGCTATTCGCTTTGTCCTCTCTTCCTGCTCAGTTCCTCTCTCTTTCCTTCCTTCCCTTCTCACTGCACTCTTACAGCTGCTGCAGTTAGGGTGCAGTCTCTGACCACTGATGATTTTTCTCCAGACTTATAGTTGCAAGAGACAGCTGCTGTTTCTAGATTCTTCTGTGACAGGGCTGTAGCATGTGATACCTACACCTCCCTGCCCTGCTCTGTGCCTTGCGTGGCGGTTGCATGTGAGCTCGTGGGCGTGCGTCCTCAGTGAAGGACCCTCCAGAGCTGTGAATGAATGAAATGGGGGAATCACAGGATGGGGGGCTAGTGACAACTAGTACAAAATCAAACTGGAAATAATGTGGATTTTTTTATTTCAATGATAAGGGCAAAAATCTTAGACTTGAACAGCTTCAGAACGGCCTATTTATAGAACCAATACTGACTTGCAAAGCTTTGTAACCTGGCTTGGATATCGACCTTCGTGATGGCAGTCCCTGTGCCTAAAACATAGTGAGGCCTAGTGAACTAGGCAGTACAAAATGCCCTAATGCTAATGGAAGGAATTCTGCCTGGACTTTAAGGCTGGAGACTGGTTTTCTAGGCTGCTTCTGTCTATGGGGTCTCCGGAAGTCTCTGATCTCACTGAGCTTCGGCGTGTTCTGAAGAGCAGTCCATTGTGGCTGCTGCCGAGATAATAAGTGGGAAGGGTCACTGGCCTATCTGATGACCCCGCGGCTGAGCAGGGGCTGTGCTGTGTGGGAAGCAGAGGAACGGATTCTCAGAAGGGCACCGTAGCTGCGCTGTGAGCCTCCTGCCTGGAGCTTCCTTGGAGTGGACGGCTCAGAGCAGCCCCAGGCTGCTGCCATGAACAAGTAGCGTGTCCTCACTGTTCTGTAAACAAAGCAAGTTTTTGTTTATCATCTTTGTGGGTGGTGATGGAAAGGAGAGGTCATAGAAAGGAAGTGAAACCTATAGTGCATCAGGTCTGTTGCACTCAAGACTCTGGAGTTTATCTGAGCTAAGGCTGTGCTTTCAAACCAGTTTCTAAGTGGACCACAATGTCTCAGAATCGTTAACTTTGGTCTGAAGTTCTAATCACCCAGCCCTCCTGTCTCAGAGACAATGAGAGTGCAGTCCGAAACAAAGCCTTACTTAAAGGGCAGGTTCTAAAGTGACAGACCAGTTTGTTTGTTTATTTTTTGTATCCATTTGGACAGTAATTAGCTATGGAAAATTACAGTTGTGATCATACTATAAATTTAGTCGTTACCTCACATAGTGCAGTGGATTTACAAAGAACTATACTCTTGCTGGGCATGGAGGCAGACACCTGTATTCCCAGCACTTGGGAGGCAGAAGCAGAAGGGTTGCTGCCAGCTATAGGTCAGCCTAAGCTATATAGCAAGTTCTGAGCCAGCCAAGGCTACATAGTGACATCACATCTGAAAAAAAAAGGAACCGTATTCTTAAAACTTTGTTATTGTACAGTTGTCATTCTCATGGTCTTCTTGCGTCATTAATTGGTTTGAAATTATTAAGAATTCTACAAAACATTGAGACCTCTGCTAACCTTCACACGGGGAATTGTTTGTTATATGAAGAGCTGTGTTCTCCCTCAAGACTGCACAACTCTATTTTAAGTAACTCCTTAGACAATCCTTTAGCGTGGAGAAAGCTCTCTGTCTTAATGTGTTTTTTGAGCTAACCCAGGTTTCTGCTGGCCCAGCAGCTGCTGTTTGTGCTCCATGTGCTTGTCCACTGATGGCCTGGCTCTGTGGTCTTTGGAGGTGGTGTTCTGTATGTGTGCATGTTTGAAGGACATACAGGTACATGTGTGCGGGTGCACAGTCTGCGTAGTGGAGGCCGGAGGCCGATATTGGGTGTCTTCCTTAATTGCTCTCCACTTTAATCACTGACGTCTCTCACTGGAACCCAGAGCTTGCCGACTCAGCCAGTCTGGCTGGCGAGCTTGCCCCAGGGATCCCTGTCTCACCTCCTGAGAGCTGAGGTGACAGCAGGGCTGTCACCTCCTCCTGGCACTAATTCACTTCTGCTTCTCACAATCTGGCCTGCAGTCCTCAGGCCTGCATGCTAGCGCTTTATCCCCTAGGCCAGCCTCCCAGTCTTTGTTCATACCTTGTTCAGTGAGCGCAAGCTGTGGGCTAAGCACCAACGGGTGATTGTCCAGGTAGATGGAAGCAGTTGCTGTTAGACCCGGAATCAGTAGCTGCATTTTAAAGTCGTGATTTAATACCTAAACTTGAACTATCAGCCCAGGCTCAGATTTATGAGCTAAATCATAAATTCAGGAGTGATGCTATTTTCATCTTGATATTTAAGTTGTTAAAACATAAAGCTGAGAAATAAAATTGATGCTCCTTTGCCATCCCTGTCCTGACTCCTAATACAATCGCTGATCTCTGAGGGTAGAGAGGACAACTTTTTACCCTGACCTAATACAGTATTTTACCTGGAATATACTTTAAATTTGTGTCTATTCAAGTCCGTCGTGAAGACCAGATGATCTTGACTTTCATTTATCACTTTTGCCATTGTCCACACAGGGAAGGGACTCAGGGTCTTGAGCCCACCTTAGTAGTCTCCCATGACATCCAGCAGATGCGAGAGAACCCTTAGCTCGCTCACCTCGTGTGCATAATGTTCTCTAGTCGGGATGTTAGCTTTCGGGGCTGATGGTGTCCTGTGGCCTAGCACACAGAGTGGTCAGCACATTTCGTGAGTAAGCAGAGGAATGTAGCAGCAGTGTGGGAGGAAGAGGAAGTCACTGTGGTCACGTGGCCCTCATTGTTGTCTGTGCCACTCCCACCCGGTGGTTGCCCTGAAAGCTAACAAGTGCTCAGTTCATGAGTTCATTAGAGCAGAGCTTAGAGGAGGTGCGTGGGTCAGTGGCCATTGCTGAGCTCCATAGGCAGTGGAGAGAGGGAGTTCACCAGATAGGAACAGGCCTGTGCACATGCTCACGTGGCCTTTCACGAGTGTGTGTAGCATATTTAATCTCTAGTAAGCGTTTATATATTACAAGGAAAAAGAAGTAGGAAAAGTAGGTATAAAAAAGAAGCTGTCTTCAAAAATGTGCAAATATAAGTTCCTAAGAAAATATATTATCTGCTACACTAATTAGCATGCTATTTAAAAGGCTTATTCTTGGCATGCTACCATCTTCCTGGTTGTTATACATTTACTAGAAGATAATCTCAAGGAAGTTTTCACTCATGTCATTTAAGGCTCCAGCAAGCGTTCATCCCTGGCAGTGTTTTATAAAGCAGTTAGCGTGATCCTGTTCTGTAGCCACTTGCAGTATTCCCAGAGAACACTCAGGAGCTCAGGGAGCAACTGGAAGCCCAGGTGCTGAGGTGTGTGTGGGATACAGGGCTGTGTTTCTCATACAGCCCTTCCCCTCCAGGCCCTCGTGGGTACACTGCACCATGCCCTACCATTTCCGCTTGCCTTCCAGTTACACTAGAAGCGTGTTTTTCATGGATGTGTTCCCACGTGTGCCCTTCTATCAGATGAAGCACGTTGAAGCAACCTGTGTTGTCATGAGACATGCCACCAAGGAGTTTTACTTCCAAACCATGGCATGCTTTGGCCCTTATGGTCACCTTCTGATGGAGAAATGGGTCACCCAGAGGCACCTGTCACTTTTCCTGTGGCAGGTAGCTGTGACCGAGCAAGCTTCTCCCGGACCACTGCACGCACCCATGTCTGTCCTCCAGTGCACACTACGCCAGCCACTGTCCTGCGCTCACTAAGTAAAGCAAAGAGTAATAGTACTCGTAAGGACTGACAGCCTCCCTGGATTTGGTTTTAAATTAGGTCTGTCCCATTTTCAGGAACTGAAAGAAGTATGTGGTGAAAATTATAATTTTATTTACAATGATTTTCAACTTAATAAATTTACATTTTTGTTAATATAGACAGCTCTCTCCCTATGGAGTATTTCATCTTACATCTGAAAATGATGCATTCCATGTTATAGCTCTTGAATTTATTCCTCTTCAAAATAATTATCTGAAAAGGCTGTGTATAACATTATCAGAGAAAACGTGTCTTATTTTACTTTTTAGGAGATAGAAGAATATTGTGGCTGCACTTGGGATTTTTAATTTGTATCTTATTTAGTCTGGTGTTCAGTGTGACACCAGTTAATTGTATGTTATTTTGTAGTAACTACATGTTAACTCTGTTGGAAGTAATGGTAATTATACTGTAATTGATATCAGTTCTCCCACATCTTTGGAAAACCATACAATTAACACATATCACCACAGTTGGACACAATCTTTTGTCATTTGTAGTGTTGCCATCTTGAGTACTGTTTTGTATAGGGTTCCTAAATATCCCCTTCTTTAAACTCATGCTAAAAATTTTCAGTTTCAGATTATTTCTTAATATTTTATGAAGTGAGAAGTCTCTAAACTTTAATTTTACTTAATCTTCAAGAGTCTTTTCTAGTCTCATACTTAATTGTTGTGTCCTGTGATGTCATTGTTATGTTCCTTTTTTTAGACGGACGATGTACTAAGATACACAACACCTGGACAGCACAGAGAAACTTCACTCAGGAGATAGGGCCTCCTCTGGGCAGCAACCGTAACCTTGTGATTTTTTGCTTGCCAGTGGACACAGACATACTGTGTACCAGCACTACCACAGGGACAGAGCATGTACCAGGACTACCACAGGGACAGAGCATGTACCAGGACTACCACAGGGACAGAGCATGTACCAGGACTACCACAGGGATAGAGTGTGTACCAACACTACCACAGGGATAGAGCATGTACCAGGACAACCACGGGGACAGAGCATGTACCAGGACTACCACAGGGACAGAGCGTGTACCAGGACTACCACAGGGATAGAGTGTGTACCAACACTACCACAGGGACAGAGCATGTACCAGGACTACCACAGGGACAGAGAATGTACCAACACTACCACAGGGACAGAGCATGTACCAGGACTACCACAGGGACAGAGAATGTACCAACACTACCACAGGGACAGAGCGTGTACCAGGACTACCATGGGGACAGAGCGTGTACCAGGACTACCATGGGGACAGAACGTGTACCAGGACTACCATGGGGACAGAGCGTGTACCAGGACTACCATGGGGACAGAGCGTGTACCAGGACTACCACAGGGACAGAGTGTGTAGCAGGACTACCACAGGGATAGAGTGTGTACCAACACTACCACAGGGACAGAGCATGTACCAGGACAACCACAGGGACAGAGCATGTACCAGGACTACCACAGGGACAGAGCGTGTACCAGGACTACCACAGGGATAGAGTGTGTACCACACTACACAGGGACAGAGCATGTACCAGGCACTACCACAGGGACAGAGCATGTACCAACACTACCACGGGGACAGAGCATGTACCAGGACTACCACGGGGACAGAGCGTGTACCAGCACTACCACAGGGACAGAGCATGTACCAGGACTACCACAGGGACAAGAGCATGTACCAGGACTACCACGGGGACAGAGCGTGTACCAACACTACCACAGGACAGAGCAGTGTAACCAGGACTACCACAGGGACAGAGCGTGTACCAGCACTACCACAGGGACAGAGCGTGTACCAGGACTACCACAGGGACAGAGCGTGTACCAGCACTACCACAGGGACAGAGCGTGTACCAACACTACCACAGGGACAGAGCATGTACCAGCACTACCACAGGGAAGAGCGTGTACAGGACTACACAGGGACAGAGCATGTACCAGGACTACCACAGGGGACAGAGCTGTGTACCAGGACTACCACAGGGACAGAGGTATGTACCAGCACTACCACGGGGACAGAGCATGTACCAGCACTACCACAGGGACAGAGCATGTACCAGCACTACCACGGGGACAGAGCGTGTACCAGGACTACCACGGGGACAGAGCGTGTACCAGCACTACCACGGGGACAGAGCATGTACCAGGACTACCACGGGGACAGAGCGTGTACCAACACTACCACAGGAATCGAGTGTGTACCAGGACTACCACAGGGACAGAGCGTGTACCAGCACTACCACAGGGACAGAGCGTGTACCAACACTACCACAGGGACAGAGCGTGTACCAACACTACCACAGGGACAGAGCATGTACCAACACTACCACAGGGACAGAGCATGTACCAACACTACCACAGGGACAGAGCATGTACCAACACTACCTCAGGGACAGAGAGTGTACCAGCACTACCACAGGGACAGAGTGTGTACCAGCACTACCACAGGGATAGAGTGTGTACCAGGACTACCACAGGGATAGAGTGTGTACCAGAACTATCACAGGGACAGAGCGTGTACCAGCACTACCACAGGGACAGAGCATGTACCAACACTACCACAGGGACAGAGCGTGTACCAACACTACCACAGGAATAGAGTGTGTACCAGGACTACCACAGGGACAGACCATGTACCAATACTACCACAGGGATAGAGTGTGTACCAGGACTACCACAGGGACAGAGCATGTACCAGCACTACCACAGGGACAGAGCATGTACCAACACTACCACAGGGACAGAGCGTGTACCAACACTACCTCAGGGACAGAGAGTGTACCAGCACTACCACAGGGACAGAGTGTGTACCAGCACTACCACAGGGATGCAGTATGTACCAGCACTACCACAGGGATGTACTGTGTACCAACACTACCATAGAGATGCACTGTGTACCAGCACTACCACAGGGATGTACTGTGTACCAGTACTACCACAGGGATGTACTGTGTACCAGCACTACCATAGGGACACATATGTACCAGCCCTACCACAGGGGCTACCACGGGGCTGTACTGTGTACTAGTGCTACCATAGCAAATACCATATTGGAGACAGAGAGGCATATTTATGAATGCAAATGAAAATAATTCCCTCTGACTTTCCTAGCCTGTTCCCTTACCTCCCTGTCATCAAGTCCCTGCCCTTCTATTGCCTATGATAACAACATGATTCAAACAGTAGTTGCTTAGGGCCAAGTGTAAACATCGTTTAGTAGGTTGGTTTGACAAATGGATTGATTTTGAGTGCTTTCCTTGAGAATATAAATAATTGCTAGAATGTTCCCTGACACAGAGAAGTGAATTTTAGTAGTGAGTTCTGCAGAGGAGAACTCATAGAGCACAAACATCAACTCTCACCAGGTCTTAGAGCTCTGAGCTGGATGAAACCATGGAGACAAGGTGACTCCCTGACTTCACAGTAAGCAGTGGCTTCCACACTGAGTACTTAGAGGCAAAGTGTAAGGAGCTGAGAGTCGGCGGGCCGAGGCACATTCAGGGTGAGTGTGCCAGGGGCTACATGGTTTCTGGCAAGCATCCTGGCCTCTCTGGTCTCAGCGTTCTCAGAGTGAAGATATCTATATTTCCTTCTTGCATGGAAGTTTCCTAATGATCTTCCTTTTTCTCTTAATATGTGTCAATTTGAAAGCAAGCATATTTCTTTGAATTATAAGAAAATCACTTAAGGGAGATGTTTATACATCTCATGAATCAAAACAAAAGTATTGTGACAATAACTACGCTTTATTACTTTGCATACCTATTTCTGTAGGAAAAAGTCTTTAAAATTATCAGTTTTCCAGGTAAAATTGAAGTAGAAGACGTTTTTACAAAAGATATTCACTCTTGGTTTATGGGGTTTTGATGCTTTCAAATTGAACAATTGGAATGGGTGTCTCCACAGGGCGACAAATACTGCTGCACATGACACGAGCACCTGACATCAGGGGCTTAGATTCTGAACCAAGAGACTTCCCAAAATGCTTTCAGAAAAAGACATTTGCTTAGCTGGTCATCAATTCTGTTATGATACCCTTTGTTCATATAGTAAATGTCAGAATAACAGTCTTCTTCCCGGTTTAAGTGGACAGAATTCTCCAGGTTTTTAAGTCATGTGTTAAAGAGGAGTTTATAATTTTTACAATGGAAACTTTTGTGAACTTGTTACAAAAAAAATTATCAGAGAACATTCAGGGACAAATGTGCCTCATGCCCCTTACACGAATCAAACATTGAAACCACATATGAGCAGGACTTGGGCTGCCACACAACTGGATTTGTTTAAATCTGGATGCTTTATGGCTCTACTTGGGAGTTGCAAACTTATAAATAACCTCACAATTGGTTAAAACCATATTAAAACCATATGAATGAGACAGAAAGCATTTGGTTAAAGGGGTTGAGTGAGCACGATAATCCTGATGAAACTAATTTAATTCAGTGGCTCCCAAGGCTGAGAGAGTCTCATATCTTTGGCGTTAATGCTACCGTGTCATTTATCATGTGATGGTCAGGAACATGAGTCTAAGGAGATGTTTAGGGTGTTGACATCATTGGCTAGCAGAAACACAACTTGCTTGGTTTGGTGTGCTCTTCAAATCCTGAGGGAAACTTGTCATACATCATTTGGGAATGTTTTTGAAAGCCCCATAAAACATATCTACAAGAAGTGCCACAGACATGAGTTCATTTCAGCAGGCTTTGGCTGCAGGTTTTCCTCAGCTTATCAGGCACAGTGCTAGCTTGGGACAGAGAACCACGGAGCACTTTCCCTTCTCAAGGTGACCAGCATCCTGAGAGATCTGAACATCATGTGTCAATCGTCACTGATTCTGTTTCTTTCCCTAAGTATAAATCATCAGGCTTATGAAAACATTTGCTAAGCCTTTGCAAGTTTTGTTTCCTTCTAAGGGGAAGCATTCTCATTTGAAGTATTATGGAGAGATAATAGGTAAGTAGATGGATGATAGTGAAAGACAGATAACAGATAGAAAGGTGATCAATAGATAGATAGATTTGATTGTAGGTTGGTAAATAGATAGTTGAAAAGGAGGTAAATTGATAGATAGATGATAGATAATAGCTAGGTATACATACATACATACGTAGCCCTGCTACTCAGTCCTAATTGCACAAGCATCTGTAGGGTTGTCACTGGGGATAACAGGATATCTTCTCAAAAATTTTCATTTAATCATGTGACAGATTTTGACCAGCAACAAGAAACTTTTGTGGCACAAGAGGCAGAAGGTATCATTATAATGGTTTCCTATACCATGACAAAACACAGCAGACCACATGGCTTAAATACAAGAAATGTATGTTCTCAGTTCTGGAAGCTGGAAGTTCAAGGTCAAGGTGTCAGAGGATTGGTTTCTTCTGAGACTCTGTCTTGTCTGTGCCTTCTTATATAACCTCTCATGGTTTTATCCTGGGTGGGCACACCTCCTTCATGTCCCTCTGTGTTCTCATATAAATACACCAGTCAGATTGCATTCGTACTCACCTTCAGAGCCCCATTGGACTTGGCTATGTCTTTAAAGGTCCTTTCTCCAAATATAGTCAACCTAGGAATCAAGGAGCTAGGACTCAACTAATAGAAGCCATTATTGCTATACCCTGTGCTCTCAAGCTCTGTGAAAGGATTCCCCAACACTCAGCTAAGTATTTTATGTCTCTGTTCATGAGCTTTCACCTGGATTATTTACCCAGGAATGCTGTCTCTGCTCCAAAAGAATTACTTGGATTACCACTTTATCCTATTAACTTTCAGGAGAACGTGGCATTTATGTTGCTAATGGTGGATTGTTGAGTGTTTATCTGGGGTGTGGGAGTGCAAGGAATGTTCTTCTTGCTGAGCGCTGTCACATAAGGAGGCCACCCCTCAGATAGAATAGTACATGGGAATGCACAGGGCTGTGAAAAGCATGCCCAGAAGGCTCTAAGAAGTTCTATTGTGTTGAAAGGGAAATCCTCACCATGGAGGTGATAAGGCCTTGAGCACTCACAAGGAGACCCTAACAAGACCCAGCTAACACATGGTTACCAGGGCTGGACCTAGATTCATCTCTGAGATGCTAGATCTTTAGCTGGATAGAGCTGTTGTTGATGCAGGAAAACAGATGTCATTAGATCAGGACAGTACTAATTTTTAAAACATGCAGCAAATACTAAGAGACAACAGAAGTGGATATTTGATGAATTGCTTTATCTATTTATTTTTTCAAACCACTCACTCTGGTTTCTCTCACTGCGACCTTGTGGTCTGAGCATTTCCTCACCATTATACAGGGGAGGGAGTGCAGAGATCACATGGAATCAAACTGTACAGTTATGATTTTAAATTCTCTTTAGCACAGGTACCTATCCAAATTTCTGTTATAACTTAGAATAGAAAAACATTTTTGTGTGGCACCGTTTCGTGTAATAAAAATGATGGTCACAATAGTGCTTCCCTGGTGTGAGGCCCCACTGGCCATTCTCACTGCTGGCTGCTGAGTGGCCCTCTTCCCTACTTCTCCCATAGCTATGTGTGCTCTGGGGCAAATGCAGTTGGAAATCATGGACCTTAACACCTTCCTGAGTCTTGGCCCAGTTTTGGTGTTAAGGATGCATGAGCAGCTTTAACTGACAGTGTCATTCAGCAATGGGGTTCAACAATGAACTTAAGCCAGAGTCTTTATCATCACAGTTACCAAATCTAGAACCATTAAAATATCATTAAGAAAGCAAAGCCCAGACCTTCCAAGGTAACCTCCTCCAAAAGCTATCACCTTTTACAGAGTGTATGTGGTTGCTTTTCATTGTAAAACCTGCATGTTTTGATCCTTTAATAAATAAATCAATGTAAAATAAGTGACATAAAATGGAGTGGCAGGATTTGCTTAGTAACAGGAAGGGAACCCCACGTGTGTTAAGTAATACTGTTGAGAATCGTTGAACACAATATGCCCAGACATAAACTAGAGCAGGTCATCCACAGGGAGAGCCAGGGAACTGTTCCACACTGTATCTGATATTGTCCTGCTTCCAAAAAGAGTATAATATAAAATAAAACTGCTTCTTTTAAAATGTGTAGTGGTGTAGAAACCAAGCATTTATGGCTAATAATATCTTCTGTTGCCAGTGTTTTACAAAGACTTTGCAAAGATTTATTTACCATCGGAAATGCCACGGTGGAATGTATATTAAGCTCTAGAATCAAATGCGTCTTTTCTTGTATGTCCTTTAGCATTGCTTATTCCCACCCTTAGGAAATATTTAGGGTATATACCAACAGTTGCTTGCTTAGGTTTTTGTTACTCAAGGAGATATCCACAATACTGTGAGGAGTGTTGAGTCTAAACAGCTTTTCCACAGACTTAAAATATTGGAAAGCTAGTAGTTCTTTCTTCGTCTGGACACACTCTTCCACAGGGAACACTTCATGTATGTGGGGGAACATATCATGTGACAGATGACATCTGCAGGTTTTGGTACCCTGATGCAGAGCTATAGGAGAGGCCTAAGATACAAGCCCTGGCTTATAAAATCTCATCTTGCTGACAGAAATGTGGCTGTGTGCATGAACCAAACATGACTCTTTAAAATAGTACAATAAAATCTGGGAGCTAATTATTCAGGGAAGACGTAGAATCTTGGTAAACGAGAGCATATGTTAATTAAGGCAGATAGGGTTCATAGAAAACTTGGGTTTTTTAAGTGTAAATAGGGCTTGGGCAAGAAGAAAGAGAAGAAAGCATACCCTATCAGACACAAAGAAAGCAGGATCAAGGTGTTAGTTAGTTAGTATTAGATATCAAGTCATCTTCCACCCCAAGCAGAGGATGATGGGAGAGTATGACAGGAGAATTGTACAAAATCTGGTTTGAAGAGGCCTGTGTACACCAGTGAATGAAAGACCTAAGAAGTAGGGGGAGGGATTGGCTGGCATATACTAGAAAATAGAAATCCATGGGAAGTTCTGAACTAGGTACTGAAATGGTACTCTGTGCACAAGCAGCCTGGAGAGATGGACTGGAAGCCACAACCCAGTTCCAAGGTGGCAGCAGTCAGAGTGGTGTGGCCATAAGGTGTGTACTGGGGTCCTGGAGTGCTGGTTGATGGCAGGAGATCCCTCAAGGAAAGGGCCAGTGCAAAAGACTGTGGGAGGAAAAGCAGCCACCCTGGATGATTGACCAGACAGTGAGGGAAAGGACAAAAGTGAGACATGTCCTTTTGGTCAGTTGACATCGCTAACAGAAGAATAAGAAGGGCATTGAATAAGGGG
This sequence comes from Dipus sagitta, assembly GCA_036346955.1. Lineage (NCBI taxonomy): Eukaryota > Metazoa > Chordata > Mammalia > Rodentia > Dipodidae > Dipus > Dipus sagitta. The sequence goes on along the minus strand of CM070772.1, from coordinate 154,862,840 downwards.
AAGGCTGCTTTGGTAGAGAAGTCATTAATTTTAGATTAGGATAAAGTGTTTTTTTCCAGAGTGAATCCAGTACATATGTGGAGAAATTAAATGTTCAGTTAAGACTGAAGCTTGGAGCAGTGATAAAAACAAGACTCCATTCAGCAAGTACTGAGTAGCTTAGACTTTGCAGAAACTTTGAGAGTAGACCATAACTCAGGATATCATAATAGTCTTAAAAGGATTCTGTGCCCAATTCAGTATGCAAAAATATGATTGATGGACTATAGTATTAACTTTTCATATAAAATTCCACATTACAAATCTGAAAGGTTTTTAAAATGTTTTAATATTTAAATGTGTATTTGGATATATAATAACAAAATTCTTATTTACATAAAAAAGAATCATACCAGATTTCCCATGTAAAAGATAGGTGCTACTAAATCCACAGTTATGGGAGTACAGAATATTCTTTTTACTGTCTTCTACATATATAAATAGAATATTTGGCAATTAGTTAATAACACACATTTAAGTTTATTTAAGAGAGTCAGTGTGGAGCGCATCCTAATTGTAATGTATTTTACATATGAAAATAACCCAAGATGATTATTTTTTCACCAGGTTTAATTACGATATAGATACTAGCCATCTAGGTATATGCTATGTGGCTGTTATAAATGAGCTCACATTCTGTCAGTCTATAGAAACGAGCTGTGGAATAGAGGCTAGTAAAGTGCCTCTTATTGGACCACCCAAATAAAATATACCCCCTCATTTTCCAGACAAGTCTCCTTGAATGGAATATAACCAATTGTAAAGCAACAAACAAAAGGCTTCTCTCAGCTCCTACTGCTACACACGGGAGCGTGCTGAAGGCCTTGAGGCGGGCAGTGCAGGCTGGTCAGTCTTGGTAACTCGGAGGCAAGGTGAAGGGGCGTAATTCCATTTTGTGTGTTGTTCTTGGGAGATGGCTGCCATCAGTCATCTCGCGTATGGTTTGAAAAAGGCTTGTCTCACTGGCAAGCAAACTGTTATTTAAGTACACCATCCACTCTACTACTGAAACAGTTTTGCCAAACTTATCCAAGTAGTCTCCCATGCTTAGAGATGGTATAAATATCATTTATTGCTAGCAGTTTTCTTCAGACTCTATGGAATGTCTTCCCGCTGCCTGATCTAAGTGTCCCAGTTTACATTATGGCCTTTACTGCCTCTGTTTGATGGAGTGATCAGTAAAAATTTAATGACACTATAAAATAATAAAAATGTCATTAATTTACCACGGATCTTGGATGCAGTGGTTGTAAAGTTACATTAATAAACAGAATATTTTTTACAACAAAAAGCATTGTTACGTGGGAACGTATAAATAACCCACATAAATTTAAGAGCAATTTTACTGTTAGCACACACATTATTATGGAATAGCCAATAAGTGTATAAAACATAGTATATAAAATTTTATTAAAATATACTGTGCACATCAAAAATTCAGCTTTTATCTAAGTGCAAAGAAAAAGCCATTATTGTGTGCTTACTGTTTCATTGCTGTTCTCTCCCCAGATCACAATTTTACATTTGTTGCCAGTAAGAGGAAGTTCATTTCTTTTCCTAGATGAAAACAAACCTCTGGTCTTTTAGTTACCCCGCATTCATTCTTGCTCTCCACTGATGCAAAGATGTAATCAATCAGTCTTGCTGTGGTAGGGAGGGGAAAGTTGCTAATTTAATGCAAAGTTAAAAATAATGCCTGAGGAGCTGAGTGGTTTGTTCAGTGACTCTGGAAATAAGGGACAATAATGCAGAGTCTGTCACCAGAGAGGCTGCCCCATCATTGACTCTGATAATACGTGAGGATGATGGATGCTACCATCTTGTGGCTTGTAGCATTTAACATTCATCAGCTCTCACTAAAGGGGGCTTTATCATTTAAATATCTTTATTTAATATGCAACATCTACCTCATACATCATCATTTCAAAGCACTTAGAGAGTCAACAGTCCCTACAACACAGCAGAGCTGACTTTAATTTTTTTAGTAATTTTTATGTTGCCTGCATGTTTGTGACTGACAGAGCATAAGTAAGTGTCTGGTCATATTGCTGCACGTAAAGTGTACATTTCTCTGTCCACAGGAAGACTGCGGAAAATAACAGAGGGTGGGATTAAATTAGCAATGAGGAATTTGGCTCATAGCTCTGAAATATCCTGCTGGAGAGCTGTGTACATTGTGAAGGCTAGTCCAAGAGAGAGGAGTAGGTTTTGGATCTAAGGACTTATCACCCACTGTCTGTATTTGTTTCATATAGGGACATACCCACTGGCATGTAATGGCCAGATTAAGCCTCTTGGAACTGAAGGACCTTTGTGCTTCTCCCTGTGCCCGTGTTCACATCCTGTGTTTTCGAGGCTTGTGTTCCACCTCACTGGGAAAATCTTTGCTTAGCTCAGCTGCCCTGACCTAACTGGTAGACATCAGGCCCTCTTATCTTATAGTTCTGTGGCTGGCAAATAAATATTCTGAGTTATTCTTTGAAGAAAAGAAGGAAATCTTCTGGGAGACTAGGTGGGAATTTATATGAAAGGGCATGGCTTTGCAGACCCTGCTTTAATCTCAAACACAGTGCTTAATATTATCAAATTTACAGTGCAACCTACTGCCCCAAACAATTTTTATCACTGATTTATTTTCTGCCTCTTTAACAAGTATTTCATGGGATATACCTCCTTGTCTTCTACTCTGTCAAAATATTGATATTTTATAGGGAAAGGATCGTTGCAAAAGAATTTTTTTCAATGAAGTAAAGAAAAAAAAGTATGACTTCAAAGACGCTGTGAATGTGCTGTTGAGGGTTCTGAATGTTTTTTGTTATGATTAAAAGCAGGCTGATAGTACTGGGTTGGGAGTGCACTTCATTTTTATAAAAGAAAAGATATTATCATCATGTACGCTTTGTTGTCTTAGGATTTTACAAACCATGGCATGTAATTTTCCCTCTTCTCCTTCCTTGTCAAAATATTGATATTCTTTCAGGAACTTTATTTTTTTTAACTGAGAATATTTTCCAGTAAAATCAAAGAGAATGAATGACTAGAAAGGTACTTGAAATATGCATATTGATAGGTAACTTGGTCTGCTTATTTGCAGAGAAAGTTTGCCCCCCCCCCCATGAAATACTGCTAAAGGTTGTTCTTTGGGGAAGATTGCAGGTGTCAGATCAGAGCTCCTTCTGTGGGAACAAAGGGGAGCATTCACATGCAAATGCATGAGAGGCGGAACAATGTGAAGAGACTGAGGGTGAGCACTGTATTTCACTGGTACTACCCCTCTTCACTTTAATTCCTTTGCTGTACATCATGACAACCAAAAGTGCTGCTCAGAGACAGAAAGTGGCCGATGAAAGGCAGCCGTCCATCCCCCACAATGTGAGAAACGTCCCGTGGCTGTGGTCACTCTCTGCTGGGTCCTGTTCCTGGGTTCATTTGCTCCTGCCCAGTAGTGATTGCTCATGAGAAGATAGTAGGAAACAGCCATACTCGGTTTGGTCCTTATTTCCAACCTGGCCTTTACAGAGGTCTCATTTCAGTTTCCTCCACATGCTGCTACACAGCCTAGTTAGCCTCATTTACTTGGAGAAGCTCATGGCTATCATGTGTGCTACAAATCCCTACTGCGAGATTAGAGCAAGGATTGTACTGTGTTTTCTTCCAGCATATTCTATGATAAAGAGGAACTAGAAGACTTCCTGTGCAATTTGACTGATGGAAATTAATTATAGAAATATAATGATATTCAAAAACAATCCTATTAGAAAGCACAAATGTACTGAGACTGTACAAATAAGCTACAGCCTGCATCAAGTAATTGTATGTTTGCTCTTTAAGAATATTTCCAAGTTTCTAAACATCATCCAGAGGAGAATACCCGGAGTGTTTCCATCCACTGTCAAACACGCTCAGTACGGAAGTAGGTCATTGAACAATAGACCGCAGCCATCAGCACTCGCTGCTGCATAATGCATTAGTACAACATGCAGAAACCGTCCCCGGAGCTGGGAGCCGCTATTTCATGTCTGTAAATTCAAGCTGACATGACATTTAATACTGTTGTGTAGTAATGAACAACAAGGTTTCGTTCATTCATAAGCATAAGGAGGGGCCGGGTTTGATCAACAGAGTGGCAGTGAGGTGAGGGGCCTACGCGCTGGGCTTCTTCAGACTGGAACTCCACGTTCACGATGGCCAGTGAGTCCTTGGCTCCTGATCTGCAGAGCTGCTTGGCCCGGTCACTGTGGCCCAGACTCCTACTCTTAGAAGAGCTGCTTGACAGGCCAACTTTATTGGGTTTCCCTCGGAAAGCAGCAGGGGTATCAAACTCTCATGGCTTCATGACTGCCAAAGAGTGGGGTCCTTCTCAGTTCCCAGAAAGTCACTGTTAAAAGTTGTTCTCAGACTGGAGAGATGGCTTAGTGTTTAAGGCACTTGCCTGGGAAGCCTGATGACTCATGTTCAACTCCCCAGATCCCACATAAGCCAGACATACAGAGTGATGCATATGCAAGGGTGCGCATGTACACAAGGTAGCGCGCGCCACATCTGGTGTTTGACTATAGTGGTTGGAGGCCCTGGTGTACCAATTCTTTCTCTCTCTCTCTCTCTCATTAAAAAGGCCAGTGTATTGGGCTTGCCTCAAAAAAAAAGGGGGGGGGTTGTTCTCAGGGCTGGGAAGATGCCTCAGTAGTTAAAGGCACTTGTTTCCAAAGCCTGCCTGTGCAGGTTCAATTCCCAAGCCATCTGTATAAGCGTGGTATGAGTATCTGGTGTTCATTTGCAGTGGTAAGAGGCACCTTGCACATACACATTCGCACAAATAAATAAAAACAATTTTAAAAAAGCCATACTCAAAACAGTGGCAGCAATTCCAACATCTAGTTGCTCTGCTTTGAAATATCTGTTTCTGAAATCTTGGTTCATAAAATTCTAACTTGTACTTCCAGGAGCACGGATGCAAACTCTTCTCTAAAGGAAAAAACACCAGCTTAAACTTAGTAGTATATTGTAATCAGAACTATCTTTGAAGTGTTTTCACATTTGGCTCAACTCTCTCTGTGGCATTCCTTTTAGATGAATGGAGTAAATCCAGCAGGGAGATGTGCTGAGTGTCTCTGCCAGGTCCCTGTCCCAGGTTCCCTTTCCATACAGGTGTATGATCTAGAAGGCTATCAGCTGTGTCAGTCCATAGCCAGCCCTCAGCACAGTCTTCCCGGGATATCTTCAGAGTGCAAATGCATCAGAAATGATGTTTGCAAACCTAAGTTTTACCCATTAAGTGTAAGAGACCTGGGAAGGAAAGAGTGGCTGCTATGGAAGCTGGAATAAGCCTCTGATTATTCTCTCCTTAGGAAAGAACGCGCTTTGAGAATTTGGGGCCCCAGTTAACGGGAAAGTCCAGTGAAGATGGAAAGCTGGGCCCAGGAGTCATCGACCTCACTCGGCCAGAAGACGCAGAGGGTGAGTGGTTCTTGCGTGCTCATGCTCCTGGCTGCTGCGCTGGGCTTTGCAGGCCTGTCTGACTTAGATGTAGATCCTTAAGGCCTTGCTAGGAATCACCGTTGGGGTTTTTGGAGCAAAGTACAGGTCCTGTCCATCTTGAGCGTTCATAATAATTGAGGACTCTGAGACACTGACAGATCCCATCTCACTGAGCACACAGCCATCCAGTACCTTTAAAGTTTCATTTTAAAGCTTAAGAGACCAGGACCCTGCATCCCAGTGAGTGACAGAGCTCTGTGTTCCATCTATCTCACTAGATTCTTGTTAAGGAAAGAAAACATATAAGGTAGGAGATTTTGTGTTTTAAATTCCAAAGTGATTCATGGGTGCACTGAAACCCTTTTGGGAACCAAGTGATAGTTTGTGGCCTCTCCAGCAGAAACTCGTTCGTTGCCTGAGGACTATCCAGCCCCAAGTCTGGCAGAAAGCACAGTCTCACTCTGTAGGTGTGGACCTGCGGCCGCATCCGTCCTGTCCTCCTCTCTTCCCTTAGTGCATGTTTGTCTTAAATACACAGCGGCTCGTCAGCAGAACGTGCTCCCCAGAGGCTGGGCACAATTTATGGGTTAGGTCAGCACTTTGCTAGTCATGTTGCTGCTTATTTACTGTGTCATCACAGAGTGGCGACCGGTTTTCCCGTTAGCTGCTGCTTTGGCAGAATCTGTCCCACTAGTCAGGAAAGATTAATTTGCTCTCTTAAGAGTAACATGATCCTTTCCCCATCTCGGATCCCAACTAAAGTCCCCTTTTAGCTTGAAGGAAAGAATCCCACTAGTATCCTTTTAACCAGTAGGATTTCTTCCAGGGCCTCATCCCTTAAAACACACAAAGACTCTGAGCTGAGCCCTCCTCAGTGCTCAGAACGCCCTGCAGGAGCGCTGTGTGTGTGTGTGTGTGTGTGTAGGTGGGGGGGGGGGGGGTCGTGTCAGACACGGGCCAGGCTTCTGGGTTCCCAAAAGAGCAGTCTCCATGCCAGCAGGAAGTACTAGTCCTGGCAACACAGTGTCAAAGTAAATTGTGAATGTCATGTGTGTTTACCTACATGTGTGCATGTTCTGTGTGAAAGAAAAAGCAACAGACAGAGGGAAGAAAGGGAATAGAGATGAGAGAGGAAGAGGAAAGGGGAGAGACGGAAGTAAGAACTGGAATTGTACGTGCTCTCTTTCTTAAAATGTGAACCAAGAGCACCTGGACACTGTCACATTGTCACAGAAGAGCAGACTTTCCATTGGCAGTGAGATGCCTAGGAACACACTCAGTGTCCAGTTGATGGGACAGACACAGTGAACAACCTGACTGCAGCACAGACATGGTGGCCAGCCTCCGAGTCTATGGGGAAGTTTGTCAGAACTGGTCCATCTCAGCTCTGTCGGAAGGTGGAATACCTAAATCTTTGACCACATGTAACCAAATAAATAATTTTCATCATTTTGGGGTAGTGTATGTGGCAATTTATATAGGGCTCCATCACCTGACATTTATCTGATATAACTTTTTAAATTTTTTAACTATACATTAGCTATACATATAGCCAGTTGCCTCTCAGTGATGCCTATGTCATGTGCATGGAGTTATTAACTACTATAAGAGGGAAAAGATATTAAGCCTTGACCTTAGGGAAATATTTTGCAGAATTATCTTTGGAAATTTCATTTAATACCCAGATGTCTAAATTCAAGTATATTTTCATGGTTAGCTTTTTTCCCCCATGAACATTTGTCAAGCGCTCATATGCTCAGAGGATAGGTTAACTTTTTTACACCTATTTTATCATGCTGTAATCCTTACACACATTGTAAATAAGGCAATAATTATTATTATTTTCTTATTATATCATTATAGGGTCTTGTTACGTAGCCCAAGCTGCCCTTGAGCTCATGATCTTCCTGCTTCAGCCTCCTAAGTGCTAAGACAATAAGTTTGTTCCACTTCACTTGGATAGTAGGCTGCTGTCATTATTCTTTAAATTTTTCATGTTAGAAATTGAGGCTGAGAAAAATTAAATAGCAGTATAAGCTATATAACTAATAAAGAGAGAGCTAAGATTGGATGTGAGGCTCAAATCTCAGTTGCCATTTGCACCACTATATACACCGCCGGTTACGTGGTGCCTTCCTTTCTGTGAGCAAACTCCCTGTGACCTTCCTCAGTATGCCCCATTTCCTCTCCCCTAAATATAGCAGCCATGCCATACATCAGTTCTCGTGTTTCTCAGTTGCATGGGGCAGCTTGCTGATGAGTGTAACGGTAGAAGGGCTGTTGTGGCCCAGGAGCTTGAGGAGCGTGTGAAAACCTCCCTTCAGAAGCTTGCCCAGAGCTGCCATGGAGACATCATGTGCTTGTAGGAGGCCGTGAGCTCCTGAATGGAGTCAAGTTTCCTGCTCTAATATGGACAGCAGAGCAGTGCCTTGCGAGGACCGCTGGGATGGCCACTAGCCTGCTGCTGGCTTCAGGGTATCTGCTGGTATCTGGTCAAGTGTGAGCTGAGCACAAAAGCTGCCAGAGTTATGGTTCATAGTAAAGTCAGAGCAGACAACAGGTTCTCAGAATACCTTGGTCCTTCATATTTCCCTCAGCACGATGACTTAAAAAGGATTGAAGTATCAGAGTAACAACAACAGAGGAATTTGCTCCCTCACCAAGCCCCACCGTCCAACAAAACGACCAACAGTCAGCATTTCTCGATGCCTACAGTGTGCCAGCACCAGAACTAGATCCCGGGTAGACAACAGGAGTGAAAGAGCGATGCCTCTGAGCTCCCGGAGCTCCTGCTACAGTGGGGAAAGACAAGACTGAAAGGGAGAGCTGTGTGTGCATAAGTACTTCAGGTCACATGAACTCTCAGAACAGGACGTTGTGGCCCTCTGCAGGGAACTCAGAAGGAAGGGCACTTTAGGGAAGCTGAGTTGATAGGTGACTTCTTGCCTTTGGCTTGGTAGGTCTTTTCCCTCCGTCTATAAATAAGGGGCTGTGCCCTCCCCATACTTATTCTCAACCCTCGTGACAAAAGCAAGTCAGCCTGAAGATGAGGCTATGTTCTACCAGACTTCCCAGGAGAAGGTCTGCCAGACGTAAATATGACAAGATCACTTAGTAAGCAACTTGTAGATCTGCTTCGAAGCCCTGGGCATGGAGAGTAAAGGAAAGGTCACCCATAGAGGCAGCTGTGCATGTGTATTAACCACTCATCAAAATCAAATGACAAAACCATAAGCAAGGAAAACAGAAATTAAAAATATAAAAGGCAAATGCCTTCACAATTTTATTTTTAAAGTCCAGCTGTTATTCGGCTTGAATGTGACAAGACAGCATTTCTTGTTTACCATGATATTTATAAAGCTACACATTTACTGGTGCTGGGGACTTAGGAAGCCTGGGTAAGGTCTTGTTGCACTTCAGAGCTGACAAAGGCTGAACATGTATTGAGTATGCAGTGTTTTTAGCTTCTGTATAGGACATGTAAGAAAGGACTTGATTAGTTGGTTCTGCCACCTCCTATCAAGAATGATGAGCAGCTGTTAAACTTTCTCTGTTGTGCTTAGCAAGAGTTCACTTCTTACACCAGCCCTGCCAATTCCAAAGTTGCATAGTATAGATGAAGGTTCTGAGATATCTGGGTGGACATTCCCTTCCTAAATGACTGAAGACAAGGAACTCACGTCTTTGAGCCTAAGTTTGAAAGAGGCATGTTGGGTTTGATTATCTCTTAAGATCTTTTCTAACCCCATGATTGATATTAGGGTCTTAATAAAACACCGTATGTCTTTTTTATGAGAAAGATGATATAGCCACAATAAGTTCCAATTAATTTTCCAGATAAATAAAAGAATACAATAATACCTTAGAGAATGTTCATTAAGCTTGACTGTTTATTAATGAGAATGGTAGTATTTTCCAGTTATCTTTCACAGATGAGCCTCTCTCACTAGTTTTTGCCTTCTCTTCTCCAGCACTATTATAGCGATGACTTGGGTTTTCAAACTAAGTTCTTTCTATCTTTCTTCCCCCGTCCGTCTTCCCTCCCACTTTCTGTCTTATACCTTAGAGAATGTTCATTAAGCTTGACTGTTTATTAATGAAAATGGTAGAATTTTCCAGTTATCCTTCACAGATGAGCCTCTCTCCAGTTTTCCCCTTCTCTTCCTCGGCACTATTACAGCACTGATTTGGGTTTTCAAACTATGATCTTTCTATCTTTCTTCCCCCCGTCTTTCTTCCCTCTCACTTTCTCTCTCAAGCCTGAGATTTTATTGTTTTATAATATGGTTTGAGTAAGATAGCATTCTTCCAAAATCTTTTTTAGTATTTTATTTGTTTATTTGAGAGAGAGCAATAAAGAGGCAGAGAGAGAGGGAGGGAGAATGGTGCATCAGGGCCTCCAGCCACTGCAAACGAACTCCAGATGCATGTGCCACCATGTGCTTCTAGCTTACGTGGGTCCTGGGGAATTGAACCTAGGTCCTTTAGCTTTGCAGGCAAGCTTAATCATTAAACCTTCTCTCCAGCCCTTCCAAAATCTTTTTAAATTTTCACCTTCAGTCATTGTGTCCTAGCCTCAGAGCGAGCTACACCTCATTTGGATGTGGGGAACAGTGGAATATGAGCCTATTATTTAAGAATAAGCTCTGAAAGTGATTATCCATGGCCAGCTTTCAGGAAACTGACTTGTTCTTGAGACATGAACTGTAATTCTCTTAGTTCTTTGTTAATAATTTATAGCACAGAGAGAGTGTGAGTGTGTGTGTGTGTGTGTGTTCTTTTAACTTTTATCTACTGGGTTTAGTCCAACTTCTGGGCTCTGGCAGAATAAGGCATCTGATTGCTGTAGATATCACCACATCATATGTTTGCTGGAGGAATATGAGACAACTTCCAAGCTGTGTGTATACTAAGAGGCAGGTCTTCCCTTCCATGAGCTTTCTCACCTAAGAGTGATCAAGGCTTCTCATGATCCCTTTCACCCGAGAAACCATTACAGTTCCCAGGCATACATAGACAAAAGACTTATTAATTGAATACTTACTGATGGTAAACTATAAAGAAATTTACCTTAGACAATCCCTTGACATACATATAATTTTATTATTCATTAAAGACAAAAGCAAATTTGCATGCTAATGAATTTTCTGTGTTAGCTTAACTTTTACATAAAGAATTAAATATTGACTAAGCTATTTGATACTATAGGATATAGAGCATTTTTACCAATTTTCAGAGTGGAGTGGTCAATATTTTGATATCATAAACATTCAATGCTGAGAATACCACTTCACATAAATAGGTAGTACAAAATGGCAGAAGTAGGTTTTGGGCCCATTTCAGAAATTGTTGAAAATTGTCCAAATCCCAAGCCAAAATTCACTGAATAATTTTTTTATAAAACTGAAAGTAGCAATTCAAATATACTTTTAAAAATCAAACATTTTAACACAGTGAAAGCCAAAGATACATGTTTAGGAATGATGGTAAGCAAATATTAGTCTTTGTTGTCCATAATTAGTATTCCTATAAGAGCAGAAAACTTTGTATATTCAGTAAAAAACTGTGGTTCATAACATGCACTAGTCTTGAATGTAAGCCAGGTTATTCCAGGCAGTGTCTATTGGTGCCATGTGGCACGCTGGCATGCACAATGCTGGGTGCACATTCTGTGTGTTCAGAACCAAGGCTTCAGTGACGTCATGTGACACAACACAGGGAGCACTGCCAGAAACACCTTGATTCATTACATGTTTGGCTGTGGAACCTTCCACTGCTGCCTAAACTTTCACAACCGCACATTCTGCTATGGAATCCCCTATGAGGCAGATGCTGTGATCTGATTTACATGGCTTCTAAAACTGCCTGTAGTTGAACTCATTCGCCTTAAAGGCAACTAACAAGTAATTAGGGACTGTGTAACCTTTTTCCCCCTTGAAATGATGGGAATTAAACCTAAGACCTCATGAGTGTCAGACAAGTGCTCTATCCAAAGCTACATGCACAACCCAATGTAATGTTTTCTCTTTTTAATCAATTAATTAATGTATTTATGAGAGAGAGAGGGAGGGAGGGAGAGAATGGCACACCAGGCCCTCTACCCACTGCAAACGAACTCCCAACGCATGTACCACCATGTACATCTGGCTTATGTAAGTGCGGGAGAATCGAACCTGGCAAGTGCCTTAACTGCTCAGCCATCTCACCAACCCTGAGGTAATCTTTATAATAAATAATATTACTGTAGAATTATCACATGCCTTTGCTTAGCAAGGTCTCATGCTTCTAGAGCAGGAACCAGAAGAGAAGGTGAGGAATACACAGGAACAGGAAAGACCTGAGAAATTGGAGGGGTATTGGCAGGGTGGTGCTGGAGGCCTGTGTGGCTGCTTGAAATAGTGAAGTCTTTAAAGAGTCAGTAGGTCAGGATATGAGGCCCAGCTGTACAGCAAGGGAGGCCCAAGATGTGGCAAAGATAAGGACCAGTTGCACAGGCTGGGAGATAAGTAGAGTTCATGAAGTCCTTAGCTCTGGACTCACTTTGTTGTATGAGCATCACAAAAATGTATTTTACTGTGGATATAAACGGTTTTAGAGGATCTTGTGCACCAGTTTATATCAGCACTATATATAAAGTGCAGCACTCTTAAACAAGCAAATAAACTTCTCTTAAAGAAATATATTTGCTGTGTCTTAAAAGCTCCCAAATAACCTTTAATGTTGGTAGAAAACAATTTCCATTGAACTCTTCAAGTGATAGATCGTCCTGATGGGGCAGAAGAGAGAAATGTCAAGATTCCTGTAGAACTCCATCTCCCGAATACAGCATAAAGGGAACTCACCCCTTGCCTTAGCTGCTGAAGCTTGAAAGCCCAGTCAAAGACCCTGGCTCCTTGAGACCGGAACCTAGCCCTGCCCTCTGCTTGGCCTCTCCTTGGCTGTAAACACTTGCCAGGAAGAACAGCATTCCACTTTTCTGACAGGATACCTCTACCCCAGGAGGAATATCGGTCTGTGTTCTTCCTGAGTCACATAGCCAGTGTGACAAGGATTCATACTACCTCCTGTGACAACTAGAGTCAAGGTGAGAATAGCTAGCATGAGTTCCATCTGCCCTGTATCTGCCCCATTGGGTTGTTGACCATAGGCTGGTGGGATTTGAAGAACATGAGACAAGTTCTAAAGGCTCTTTAAATTTTCTTTACTTAGGGCCAGGACTGTATTTGAAACCAACCTTTTTGTCTAATTGCTGTTTACCTTCCCTTTAAGCTTAGAAACTATTTTAACTTGTTTCAAAGACCCAGAGCCCACATCAGCTTCTGCTATTCGCCCTAACTGACTGTCGATATACCTTTCCTTAGCCAAAATCTTCTTGTATCTGAGTGCCCCCTTCTTCTAGATACTTCTGTCATTTATTCTTCTTGTCTACTGGGGTTTGCCTCTGTCTGCCACCCAGCTTCACACCCTGGAGATGGTTCTCAAGTTCCAGGGGCCGGCTCTTTCCAACCAGAATCTGGCCCCAAGTAGGACGTCACCATCTCCAGTTTTATTCACTATATTCAACCAGCTTATGGTTTGCTGAGCTGTACACAGTTCTTTTATGGGCAGACAAGAGGAGTCCTTTGAATCTGTAGACCACACTGTGTACTGCTGGGGCTGGGGATGGAGTTGGAATGGCAAGGCTAGGACATGTTGCAAACAAAGCTGTCTAAGATACGAGACATTCAAGTACATCATTGGAGGAACAGGAAATAAGTGCTTGGTGGGCAGTGGCCATTCTGAAAGGCCTAAGTGAAGTATGGCTAGAAATTAGAAAAACAGATAAGTAAAGAGCAAGGGAAGGGCAGTCAGGTGACAGAGTGATCCAAAGTGTGCGCAGAGGCTATAAAGTGAACAGGAAGCTCCGGGGACAGTCCCCTCTCACCTTCATGGTCTCCATCAAGCCCAACACAAAGCCTCACTCATACTTACACTCACCTACTGCTTATAGACCTGAATATGTTCTAGAAAAATCTGGGTTTCGGGCTGCAGAAGGCCTTGGATGTCAGGGTGAGTAACTTGTCACCAAATAGACAAGTATTAACCTTAAACCATTAGGCATTCATGTAGGCGGGAACGTTAAGAGTAAGGGGGGGACTATTAGAGTGGCCTTGGAGCTGCTTCCGTCTTTGCATCTCTGCTCTCCTTGACCTCTTGGCTGAGTGTTTTCCCATGTTGCATTCAAGGTAAAGCTGCGCACCGGTTACGTGGAGTTTTCATTCAAATCATATTTAAAACATCTGTTCCCCTGTCCTCCTGGACATGGTGTCCATGGTGACTGGCCAGTGCCTGGCAGGTCAGCCTTGGACTTGCCTCTGTCATTTACAAGTGTGATCTTCCAGATTGCTTTTGCTCAGTAGACACATCAGTCAAATTAGGTGATGGTGCCGGAGGGAAGAGACTGGTGAGAACATGAAAGTGCTTGCACTACAATTAAACTGTGATATTTAGGAATAAGCCATTAAAAGAAACTCTAGAGGGAAAAATTTCATATGTCATATGTTAAAACATTTTTAATTTTTACTAAAAATACCAGTTGATGCTTCCTGCTTTCGATAGTCTACCCATCCACTGTGCTTCATATCAGCTCAGTGTTCTGTGGGGAGGTCAGTCCTGCTTGATGACAAAGTGAACAGGTCAGCAGCTGAAAAGCTCCTGAGACTTTCTTACCTTCCACTTATAGTTTCTTAGAGAGCCCACCCCTTTGTCATTACAGGGGGCCTTTATAAAGAAGCTGGTCGGCCAGTTCACACAATCAGAATCTCTTCCTTTTCCTGGCCGTGGCCCCACAGTCTGGTTTTGTGGCGCATGGGAGCTGGATGACCCTGGCCTCGAGCACATCCACTGTATTTTAGTGGGTGTCATACAGATCCTTTGGAAACAGAGACTAGCTCTCTTAAGAAGTCACTTAGGGGCTGGAATGATGGCTTAGTGGTTAAGGCGTTTGCCTGCAAAGCCAAAGGACCTCGGTTCAATTCCCCAGGATCCACATAAGCCAGATGGACAAGGGGGTACATGCGTCTGGAGTTGGTTTACAGTGGCTGGAGGCTCTGGCGCACCCATTCTCTCTCTCCCTCTTTCTCTCTCTCATATAAATAAAGTAAACAAAAAATTAAAAAAAAAAAGAAGTCACTTAGGCCAGGCGTGGTGGCGCACGCCACCTTTAATACCAGCACTCGGAGGCAAAGGTAGGATGATCACCGTGAGTTTGAAGCCACCATGAGACTGCATAGTGAAGTCCAGGTCAGCCTGGACTAGAATGAAACCCTACCTCAGAAAAACAAACAAACAAACAAACAAACACTAATACCTACTCCTCCAGCTAACTTGTGAGTTTGTTAACTACCTGAAGAGCAGAGAGTGTGGCATAAGCTACATCACCCTGGCATGAGGGCATGAGGAGACTCTCACAAAGCTGTCTCAGTCACCCACCTGCTGTGTTCTTGGTACTGGAATAAACATTCTGTTTCCCCTGTTGCCATCCCTATGGCTGCTACTTCTGGAGGGACCACTGGTTTAGCGTGCGACTGGTTTAGTGTGCGACTGGTTTAGTGTGTGACTGGTTTAGTGTGTGACTGACTGGTTTAGTGTGTGACTGGTTTAGTGTGTGACTGACTGGTTTAGTGTGTGACTGGTTTAGTGTGTGACTGGTTTAGTGTGTGACTGGTTTAGTGTGTGACTGACTGGTTTAGTGTGCGACTGGTTTAGTGTGTGACTGACTGGTTTAGTGTGTGACTGGTTTAGTGTGTGACTGGTTTAGTGTGTGACTGACTGGTTTAGTGTGTGACTGACTGGTTTAGTGTGTGACTGACTGGTTTAGTGTGTGACTGGTTTAGTGTGTGACTGGTTTAGTGTGTGACTGGTTTAGCGTGTGCTCTGTGTTGGGAATTCACGTGTGCTCCTGTTCACTCCTCAGAAAGGTGCTGCAAAGTAGACATTCTTAGTCCCCTTGTGTGGGGAGGCTTAGCTCTCCTTTAGCTGAGTGAAATCATTCACTTTGCCAGGAGAGAAGAAATTATCCATTCAAGTCAGAGCTCCCTACACACAGGCATCCAGCCCATGCTGCCTCTCAGTTGTCCCCAAGAAGAGGTCTTAACTGCTTCCGTTTATTGGAGCAGCCTTTCCCTGCAGCAGGAAAGCTTGATGAGAAGTTTTGTTTTTTAATCTTCCAGATCACACGCCATTCAGGAGACATTTTGGCCCACAAGCTCAGGTTAATGTCCCCAGATCCTTGGAATACCCCTCACTGGGGAAACGAAACAAAACAAAACAAAACAACAACAACCTGAAAAGGTAGCTTTTCCTGGACCCATACAGTGTCTCTTCTTTCTAATAAAAGACAGATTCCCTGGAACAAATATAATGCAATGAAACACAGAAAAGAGGCCATTCAGAGGAGTCTGGGAATTTGGAGATCTAAGCCTGGCAAACACTAAAACAAGTCTGCCACCACCTCAGGGGTTCCTGCTGACGGCCATGTGCAGTCTTGGGGACAACATGCAGCTCTTGCCGGTTCCTAACTGAGAGATTTGGGAGCAATTGAACTCATTTTCCTCATGTGGAATGAGAAGTGTGGATTAGGTGGTCTTTATTATCCCTTCAATGTAAAAGTTCTCTAATTCTATGAGCTTATTTTTTTCCTAGTTTTATACTGTCCAAGGAAGGTTTGCATGCTGCTTTGAATTCATTCATATAGTTACAAACACCCAAGAGCAATACAACAGTATTAAGATTTAATATCCACAAAGGGTCAGACTTCTCTTACTATGCTTCCAAGGATTTCCTGGAAGCAAGGAGGCTAGCAGATTGGAAGTGTGCCATGTGGCAAGCCAATCAAAGAAGTAAAATAAGCCAGGCGTGGTGTCAGACTCCTTAATCCCAGCACTCAGAAGGCAAACGTAGGAGGATCACCCTGAGTTCAAGGCCAGCCTGAGACTAGGAATTCCAGGTCAGCCTAGGCTAGAGTAAGACCTTACCTCAAAGAAGAAGAAGGAGAAGAAGAAGTAAAATGAGAACCAAAATTATCTTCATCTTAAATAATTCCAGGTACCTTTTCCCCATCTGAGCAATTCTTGCAAGATACTTAGCAGACTATAGAAAATAAAATGGGGATTTATAATAGTTGACGATAGAAAGTCCCAGATACTAGAGAAAAAAGCCAGCTAGGTAAGTCTCTAAAATCCTTATTGTCAAAGATACCTGTTGTTTTCTGCTGTCTTGATAAGCATTTTCATATATACCTCATGCCAGCTTCTGGTATGAGACCTAGGAGGTACAGCTATAGATAAGACCCTATACTCCCACTGCAGTTTGGGGTATGTAGTCTAGTGAAGAAGGTGGTAGTTTGGATGAAGTATGGCAAACATCGAGTTGGTGGTAAGCAAAAGGCACAGGATGTTGAATGTTTAGTCTAACCTAGAAACCATGTTAGACTTCCATGGGAAAGACAACCCCTGAATATGTCTTCAAGGAGTGATTGCAAGATGGGCAGGCTATTGCAGAAAGAGAGAAAGCTGGGATTCTGACGGTAAAAACAGTGTAGAGAACTAGAATTGGTATGGTGTTGTTAAGCAAAATGCCTTGTGTAGCGTAGCCAGGGATGGTACTGGAGCCATAGGTAGAGGGCTGGGTTCTGGGGAAATCTGTCTGTTATTCTAGAAATTTGGACTCATCTACTGGCATTGGGGAGTTTTAAATATAGGAGTGGTCTGATGAGAACTGAATTCTGATGAATTTGAACATGGAAAGTAACATACTAACCAGAAAGCTAGTTTTTATGTTAGTCCAGCAGAAATGATGAGGGTTCCGGCAGTTGTTAAGAGGAGAACAGGGAGAAGTGGTAAGGGCTAAGACAATTGTTAAGGGGAAAAATGGAAAAGAAATGGTGAGGGCGAAGGCAGTTGTTAAGGGGCGAAATAGGAGGTAAGTGGTGAGGGCGAAGGCAGTTGTTAAGGGGAGAAATAGGAGAGAACTGGTGAGGGCTCAGGCAGTTGGCAAGGGGAGAGGCAGAAGGCTGGATTTGCTAGTGCTTAGAAAATTGAGATCTTCTCCATCTTGGTTTGTGCTTCTTCATTTCATGTAGAGCCTGTGATGGGAGCTGTGGTGGGTGAAGCCAAACCCTGACGAACAGCATGATTATTTAGTGGACTATCTTTCTGTCAGACTCTATGCCCTCCAAAGGCTGCTTCTGGAATCTGAGCCTGGTGTCCCTGAAACCTTAGAAAGCCAGAACCTGTTATTGTCTCCCCCCCCCCCATTCCCAGTGATCTGAGTTTCAAACTGAAATGTTGGATCTTGCCTGGGCTCAACAGCATGCGAGCCCTCCTGCACACACACATGTAGCGTGCGCATAGCAAGTGGCATATCTAATGCTTAGTGCTACTTTCAGGTCATGAGGATAAAGAAGTGTGTAAGTTATCTGAGCTGCCATGGGATTCTATAGTTGAAACAAGATAAAGGACTCTGTTTAGCTATCTGTGTAAGTCAAATATAACTTGAGAATTTTTTTTTAAAGTAAATATAGGCACCAAAACTTAAAGCAGGAATCTTACAGACACAGCCTGGTGTATCACTGGTTAGAATTTCCTTCATTTTGCAAAGCCACAGGCCACATGCATCAGCTCACCACAAAGTCATTAAGCCTTTTTAAGCTCAGATGAAAAACATTAGCAAATACCACAAAAGGCTTTAGTGTAGCCCCTTTGTTCATTCACATATGGCACGTTATAACTCCTGCGCCACTCTGGCCGCGTGTTTGTTTAAGCTGCCTCCATCAGGCTGGTCCTGGAAGAACAAAAGACATCTTGAGCAATCCTGGGCAGGAAATGGGCTAATCTAAACATGGTTTGTGACACTTTAAGTAGAATAGAAAGCGAAGGGATTGATTAGTCATTAATGTCCAATTGGGTCCATATGGATGCTACAATAATAAAGCCTTTTTCCGAGCAGTAGCCGAGTTATTGAATTAGAGGTTTATGTTTCCTCAGAGCTGACCTTAGGGAATTCCCTTTTGGTTCTTCTTGCTGATCTTTTAAAGAGAATGGATTTGCTAATAGAACAATATAGGGGCCCTGCCCACAAGAACACTCGCTCGTAATCCTTCAACTGAGGAATGCCTTACTTCCGCCTCATTCTACTCCCTGCTATAATTCTAGTCACCCGGGCTTTTTGCGAATGCCCTGGCATCTTCCTTGGTGCAGCATTTCAGACACCGATCAGAGAGTGGCTTGAACTTCCTAACAGGTAACAGGCTCCTCTGACATGCTGAGCAATAGGGATATGGTCTCCTTACAAGGAGACACTCATATTCCAGCCCAGGAATGGCAGACTGAAAGTTCAGTTATTTCAGATCGCCAAATGGTGCGTGGGAGAGCTCTGGCCTGGAGTAAGTGTGCTAGACTGAAATTCAGGAGACGGAGGTTCTAGGTCCTACTCTGGTGGCTGGTTACCACAGGGAGAGATCACATGCCCTCCGTGGACCTGGTCCCACCGCTGCAGAGGACTGTAAAGAGGAATGAGATACTGTCCTTCCTGACAGCACTTGAAAGATCTGGTTTTACTTGAGATGCTTTCCTAGAGCCTGACCTATGGCCTAGCCTGCCAGACAGGGAAAGTGCTTTCTACACTGCTCTGGTGCTGTGACTTTATTTGTACAGTGATGTGACTGCCTGTTCCTGAGTCTCTTCAGTTTATTCATGGACTTTCTTGGTGTGGATAAGGTCAATGGCTGACGTGTAACTAGAAGACACTTGGTTTTGGTGTGTTCAAGAATATTAGGATGAGGGCAGGGAAATGAAATTTTATGTGTGGTATTCTCCTACACTGGACAACAATAATTAGTTCCTCAGTCAAAATACCACAGGTAATTCATCTTTTCCTCCTGCACCATTGGGTCCAAGTCTGGTACCAGTCACTAGCTCAAAAGCACCATGGATTCACATTTGTGTTGGCCATCAAGTCATGCCACACACACCAGTAGGCCATTCCTGCTAACATACACAGCCTTGTGGCTCAGCACTAGGGTACTTCTTAAGCAGGTTTGATCCCCGGTATCCACAAAACAGACAAATTAACCTATCTAGCTAATATTCTACTAAAGGACATGAGGAACAAGTTATACTTGGCACTCCTGGCAATCCTTTTTTCTCAGATGTGATAGACACATCACTTCTCTGACAAGGAAGGATCTTTCTTAGCTATAGATTGCATTTTTCGGTCCAAGGAAACCACTAGAATAGTCAACTCGATTTTCATTTACTTCCTTCTTTTTATAAGAAGAAATAAAATTTGAATTTCAAGCTTCCTTCTTATAATGAAATAAGTCAACATTTTGGCAGTGAACAAAAAACAAGAAGTTAGGGCTCTCAAAACTGTAGGTAGACAGCTGTCAGCCACTGTTAGACATACTGCACTGAACTTCTACCACAGTAAGATGAGTTTGGTGGGTAGTATCCCATTGTATGCATAATTTGTCCATTTTCCAATTATTTCTAGTTTTTGTCTACTATCAGTAAAACTGCTGAGATTTTTTTTTAAATTTTTTGTTTTATTTTTATTTATTTATTTGAGAGAGAAAGAGACAGAGAGAGAGGGGGGGGAGGGAGAGAATGGGCATGCCAGGGCCTCCAGCCACTGCAAACAAGCTCCAGACACGTGCACCTCCTTGTGCATCTGGCTAACGTGGGTCCTGGGGAATCGAGCCTCGAACCGGGGTCCTCAGGCTTCACAGGCAAGTGCTTAACCGCTAAGCCATCTCTCCAGCCCAGAGATATTTTTTATATAAGTCTATTTCTAGATAGAAGTTTCCATCTTTTTTGGCTAAATACTCAGGAGTGAATCTGCCCCGTCATAGAGGCAGCTGCCCAAAGCTACCCTATATCACATTTCCACCACCAGACTGCCAGCTCTCCAACTGTGGCCCGTCCTTGCCGACATTTAATTTTGAAGCCATTGTAGCACATGTGGAACAAAACCTCATTGTAGTCTTAACTTGCAGTTTTCTGATAGTTGATGATGTGGATTGCCTTTTCATGTGTTCATTGGCTGTTTACCTTTTGCCCACTTGAAAAGTAGATCTTTATTTTTATTATTTTTGGAGAAGTTTTTTCTATATTCTGGAGTTAAACTCTTGTCAGATGTGTATATTATGAATAATTTCCACCAACCTATTGTTTGACATTGGGGTCTTTATATCTTCTCAAATGAGGCCTCCCACTGTGTGACCAGGCTGGCCTGGAACTCACTCTGTAGACTAGGCAGGCCTCAAATCCGTGATCCTCCTGCTGCAGCCCTCCAAGTAGAATATTGAGACTGTAGGCATGCACCACCATCCCGGCTTCATTTCTTAATAATGACCTAATGAAAAGAGTTTTAATTTTAGTACTTCAATTTATTATTTTTCTCATAAGGTTAGTGCTTTTTATCTAAGATCACTCTAAAATATTCTTTATATTTTGTGGAGTGTTTTGCTTTTAGTTTTATGCATGACTGACCTCAAATTATTTGTTGGGATAAGAGATCCAGGTTTACTTCTACCAATCTATTCATTAGCTAGCTCTGGTTCTACTTGCTGGAAGACTACAGTTCCCATGGTAACAGGCTGGCTCTTTGCTACTGTGAGATCTAGCTTTCCTCATGTCTGTTTTGGCTCATCTGGCTGCTTCATTTTCTTATAGAAAATTTAAAATCTCTTGTCAATGTCTAAAAAAAATCTGGAGAATAAGTAAATAATGGTAAGAACTGAAGTGATATTGTAACATTGGGTTTTCTGATTCATGAACATGGTATATTCTACTTATTCAGGCCTCTGAAAGTCACTAATGCTTTGTTTTCAGTACAGATGTCTTGAACACTTCTTTTGGTTAAAGTTATTCCTAAATATTATATTTTTCTGATGTTATTATTCATTTAAATTAAAAAGTTTACTATATGAAATATAATTGATTTCTGTGTTTATTTTTTATATTGCAATACTGATAATTTTACTTACTCTAGCAATTATTTTGTAGATACTCTAGAATTTTGTATGTGTACAATTATAGTACCTATGAACAGATCATATGATGCAATCTTCCCAGTTGAATACATTTTTGCTCCATTGTTGATTAATGCTGGTGGGAAGTGGACATCTTTGCCTTACTGTTTGTCTCAGGGGCAGCATCACACAGGTTGGCTACAGGTTTCTTAAAATGCCATTGGACAGAATGAGAAAGTTCTCCTCCATTACTGTTTTCTTATGTCTTGTCATGAAAGAGGATTAACTTTTGTCAGCACCATTTTTAAATCTATTTTTCAATTTTTTTACTTTTTCATTTTTTAATCTATTATAATGGTCATGTTTTCTGCCTTTGTTTTGTTAATATAGTGAGGGAATTATATTGCATGATTCTCTCATCTGAACCTAATCTTAAATTCCCAAGATAAGTTCTGCTTGGTCATGATGCACTGTCTATATCACATGTTACAAGCTTCAGTTTGCTGACATTTTAGTAACTATCTTGATACCTGTGTTCAAATTACATTGAGGGCATGTTGCCTCATTAGTTGGCAAGTGTCCCATCTTCTTCTACTTCCTGCACATGCATAAAATTGTTATTATTCATATTCTTGTAAAGTTTTGAAACATCACTATAAACATTTGAGACTGGAGTTTTCCTGGTAGGAAGGTTCTTGTTTATAAATTCATTATGTCTTAACTATCAGAATTTTCATGTTTCCTATTTCTTGACTAAGTTTTGGTAGTTGTACCTTTCAGAGAATTTGTTTATTTTGTCCAAGTTTTCATACTTATTGAAACTAAGTCATTTGTAACATTCCTGAATGTTCTTTTCATGTAAGTATGGCCCATTCCCTCTTTCAATGCAAATACTGAATTGTTTGTTTTCTGTCTTTGCACATTGATTAGTCCTGAATGGGTATGCCAGTTTTACTGATCTTTGCAAATTACTAACCCTTGGCTTTTAGAATTGCCTTTATTGTGTCTGTCTTCTATTTTATTAGTATGTATTCTTTATGCATTCTGAAAATCTGACTTTAAGTTTAATTATTTAATTCATTTCTGTTTAATGTAATTATTGAATGTGATGGCCTTAGGTCATATAATTTGCAATTTGGTTTTTTTTTATTTTCTTTCTCTTTTTTTTCACTTTCTGTTTCTCTATTCCTGCCTTCATCTGGGTTAATTCAATTATTGAACTCTTTTGAAGTCTGCTGTTTCAATTATTCTGACTTTTTAGTTATACCTGTATGCATTTTAAATGGTTTTCTAAGAATTTGTGCCTCCTAGATTATTCTTACAGTTAAACAGTTTCCATCACACATACGATAAGAGAAGCTTTAATAATTTGATCTCATTTACTGACCTTGTCTCCTGAGTTAATATGTCGTTGACGCTCCATATTCAATCTTCATATGTTGAAAGAACTTACAGCACTGCTGTTATTTTGTAGAAATAGTCCCTTATCCAACTCCTTTCTTCCTTCCCCCCTTCCCTCCTCCACAATCTCTCTTTCATTTTTGTGGTATTGGGAATTGAACCTAAGGCCTTGTCCATGCTTGGCAAGTGCTCTACAACTGAGATATACACACATTACTCTTTATTTTTATTTATTTTATTTATTGAATTTTTTGTTGTTGTTATTGTTTTTGTTTTGTTTTGTTTTACCAGGTAGGGTTTCACTCTAGCTCAGGCTGACCTGGAATTCACTATGTAGTCTCAGAATGGCCTTGACCTCATAGCAATCTTCCTATCTCTGCCTTCTGGATGCTGGGATTAAAGGAATGTGCCGCCACATCTGTCTGTTGACTTATTTATTTGAGACAGGGTCTCAACAACTTGCCCAGGCTGGTGTCAAACTATGACAGCACAGGCAAGTCTTGAATTGGCGATCCTCCTGCCTGGCTTCCTGAGTGGATGAGATGCAGTGGTGTACCACCACAGTCAGCCAGTTCTTTGTCTCTTAAAAATAATGGAAAATGGGTTTTTATTAGAGAAATCCGGAGAAGAAAATGTCACATCATTTTGTTATGTTCTTCCTTTATTCCTGTGTATTTTGGGTGTTATTTACCCCATTTGGAATAACTAATGTCAGTGTCTCTAAGTCAGGGATTGATGCTAGTTTTGGTAGCTTTTATTTACCTGACAATATGCATCAAACTCAAACTTCTTGTGTGGGGGCACTGGGTATTTTTTTTTTCTTTTTCTTATTTTCCAGGTGTTATAAAGTAAAGATGACTTACTTTTTCTTTGCATATTTTTATTAAAATAGTAGTTGTTTGAATTCATTGTGATATGTCCATACATGCCTACAGTGAGTGTTGGTCATGGTCCAACCACCCATCTGCCGCTCCACTCACCTTCCACCATCACCTCCACCACTATACCTTCCCCAACTTTCACCATCACCTCCACCACTATACCTTCCCCAACTTTCACCATCACCTCCACCACTATACCTTCCCCAACTTTCACCATCACCTCCACCACTATACCTTCCCCAACTTTCACCATCACCTCCGCCACTATACCTCCCCAAACTTCCACCCTCACCTCCGCCACTATGCCTTCCCCAACTTTCACCATCACCTCCGCCACTATACCTTCCCCAACTTCCACCATCACCTCCGCCACTATACCTTCCCCAACTTCCACCATCACCTCCGCCACTATACCTTCCCCAACTTCCACCATCACCTCCGCCACTATACCTTCCCCAACTTCCACCATCACCTCCGCCACTATACCTTCCCCAACTTCCACCATCACCTCCGCCACTATACCTTCCCAACTTCACCAACACCTCCGCCACTATACCTTCCCAACTTCACCATCACCTCCGCCACTATACCTTCCCCAACTTTCCACCATCACCTCCGCCACTATACCTTCCCCAACTTCACCATCACCTCCGCCACTATACCTTCTCCCAACTTCCACCATCACCTCCGCCACTATACCTTCCCCAACTTTCACCATCACCTCCACCACTATACCTTCCCCAACTTCCACCATCACCTCCTCACTATACCTTCCCCAACTTTCACCATCACCTCATCACTATACCTTCCCCAGCTTCACCATCACCTCCACCACTATACCTTCCCCAACTTCCACCATCACCTCCACCACTATACCTTCCCCAACTTTCACCATCACCTCCGCCACTATACCTTCCCCAACTTCCACCATCACCTCCGCCACTATACCTTCTCCAACTTCCACCATCACCTCCGCCACTATACCTTCTCCAACTTCCACCATCACCTCCGCCACTATACCTTCCCCAACTTTCACCATCACCTCCACCACTATACCTTCCCCAACTTCCACCATCACCTCCACTATACCTTCCCCAACTTTCACCATCACCTTCATCACTATACCTTCCCCAGCTTTCACCATCACCTCCACCACTATACCTTCCCCAACTTCCACCATCACCTCCACCACTATACCTTCCCCAACTTTCACCATCACCTCCGCCACTATACCTTCCCCAACTTCCACCATCACCTCCGCCACTATACCTTCCCCAACTTTCACCGTCACCTCCACCACTATACCTTCCCCAACTTCCACCGTCACCTCCACCACTATACCTTCCCCAACTTCCACCATCACCTCCACTATACCTTCCCCAACTTTCACCATCACCTCCATCACTATACCTTCCCCAATTTTCACCATCACCTCCACCACTATACCTTCCCCAACTTCCACCATCACCTCCACCACTATACCTTCCCCAACTTTCACCATCACCTCCACCACTATACCTTCCCCAACTTCCACCCTTACCTCCACCACTATACCTTCCCCAACTTTCACCATCACCTCCACCACTATACCTTCCCCAACTTCCACCATCACCTCCACCACTATACTTTCCCCAACTTTCACCATCACCTCCGCCACTATGACATCTTCCCAGTCCCTGCAGTCTTCCACTTTTAGTCAAGTAAGATGTCCTTATATGAGAGAGCAGCCTGTCTTAACTTACATCTTTCTCCCAGTTCCATTCATGTCCAGCATATGACCAGATTACATTCCTTATGGATAGCTAATATTCCATTTGCTTGCATTTTTGAAGCATATGCTTACTAGATAAAACTGTACTGATTGATTGTTTTTCTTCCAATATTTCTTTTTAATTGTTTTGTTCATTTTCATTTATTTATGTGACAGCGACAAACAGAGAGAGAAAGAGGCAGAGAGAGAGAGAGAGAGAGAGAGAGAGAGAGAATGGCACCAGGGCCTCCAGCCACTGCAAACGAACTCCAGATGTGTGCACTCCCTTGTGCATCTGGCTAACGTGGGTCCTGGGGAATCAAGCCTTGGACCCAGGGTCCTTAGGTTTCACAGGCAAGCGCTTAACCAGTAAGCCATCTCTCCATCCCTCTTCCAATATTTCTCAAGTTGTCCATTATTTTCTAGCTTTCATCATTTCTAACAAATAACCTACCCTCATTTGTATCATTCTCCCCTGTATGAAGGTGTCTATTTTCTTTGGAAGTTCTGTTTGTCTCATTTACAGAGGTTTTCAGTTTGCTGTGGTTTTCTTTGCATTTAACTCCCATCTCTGAATGCTGTACATTCAGACAACAAATTCAGGTAGTTGTCAGCCAGCTGTGGAATCCTTTAACTTGAGGAAACTCAAGGGCCAATTCTCCCTCCCTTGTAATGCATGTATCTCAGGACCATGCAACCTGGGGAGAATCTTCACAGGACAACTGTGAAGACAGAACTTCATCTTTTCTAGAATGGAGTCTTCCAGGGACTCTGCTTCACTGTGACTGTTCCTGGCTGTCTGCTTATGGTGTTCCAGGTTTTACGTATTCATCTGTTATAGATTTGGCTGATGTGAGCTACTCTATTATAAACTGGATCTCAAGACAGAATCTTCTATGCCACTCAATACTTTTCATTCTGTCTGACTAAATATAAAGCTTTGATAAGGGGTTAGTAGCCTTTTCTCTCTCTATTTCATAGCATCACTCACATTGATCCCTGAGATGGCTTGGTGGTCTCTAAACACACTTGTTCCCTTCTGCTTTAAGACCTACTGACTTCTTAGGCTGTCATTCAAAGTGCTTAGCTGCATAGTTTCCTTTTCTAGTTTCATCTCCTGATATGCCCCTGCTTTTCCATAAGCTTCATTTTAGCCCCCTGCCCAAGCCTTCTGTGACTTTATTCACACGGATTCCTCAGCCTGAAGCATTCTTACACCATACCTGCTCAGTCTTGCTCTTCCTCTGAGATGGTGCTCACACAGCACTTTCTTTCTCCAAATCCCTCCTAATATTCACCTCTATGCACCCAAATAATGTTGATCAGTCTTCCTTACTTCCATAGCATTCCAAAATTGCCGTTGTTAGAACTGCTTGGTAAGTTTTCACTGATGTGTCGGCACCTCTGGGACAGCTTACTTAACAGCAAATGCGGTACAGGTGTCTTTTATCCTTGTGTGCCACGTCACAAGCTTGTACACCTGAAAGTTGTCAGGACTGTTTTTTTTAATTAATGCATAAATAAATGACTACTGGGCACATTCTGGAATTATCCAGAATTCTGTCTTAGACTTTATATATACATGAGCCCACACTAAACACTCATTTGCCCTGATAGCCCTTGTGATTTGCCCAGGAAGGGAGCTCTGCAGGATTAGTTCAGGACCATTGCCATCAGCTACCATGGGGAAACAGGCCTCTTTAACAACCACCTTAACAAACCCACTGTTCTGTCTTCTCTCAATCATTCAAATCTCAGCTTCCCAAGGAGGTCTTTTCCTGGCAATTTTGTTTTCTCCCTACAGACCAGCTTTCTTTGTTTAACTGAAAGTTTGTATTTACACAGCCTATGGTTTAGGAGGTGATGGCTGGATTAACCAGTCAAGCCTCCTGGGGGATGCTATACAGAATGGAACACGAGGAGTTCTTTCCATTTCTACGTAGCATGGTGCTGCTGTCCTCCCTGACTTCAGTGACTGTCCTTGGGGCTGTCGTTTCAGGCAGGTAGTGGTCTCCCCAGGTACATAGATGAGAGTCTACTTTCCTTCCAGCTGCTTTCTTGGGAAACCCTATCTAGAATTCATGAATATTTCCACTGCTATTAAAAGGAAAAGAAGGTTAGGAAGATTTCGTAGTGGTTAAAACACTTTCTGTGTAAGCATGAGGACCTGAGTTTGGATCTCCATAGTCAACAAAAATGATGGGAATGTGGCTGGAGGGATGGCTTAACAATTAAGGTGTTTGCCTGCAAAGCCAAAGGACCCAGGTTCAATTATCCAGGACCCACATTAGCCAGATGCACAAGGGGGTGTACATGTCTGAAGTTTGTTTGCAGTGGTTGGAAGACCTGGCATACCCATTCTCTCTCTCTCTTTCTCATTCTCTCTCTCTTCCTTCTTTTCCTCTGTCAAATAAATAAATAAAATATTTTTTAAAAACTGATGGGCATGTCAGTGCACCACTGTAATCTTAAGTCTGGGCAGGCAGAGACAGTTAATCAGTGGGGCTCACTGGCTAACTGGTCTAGCCAAATGTGTGAGCTCCAGGGTCAATGCCCAAAGTACAAGGTAGAAAACGCTTGACGAAGACCCGATTAGCAGATACTTTCCCTTTGCTGGGGTAAACATCTGACCAGAAGCAGGTGGTGGGAAGGTGGGGTTTATTTCAGTTTATAGTCTCCAGGGGAAGTTTCCTCAGGGAGCTGCCTCGCACCTCAGGAGTTGTCTGAATTAGCTAGCCAATACCCAGTGAAACGGATGGACAAAACCCCAAGACCTGTTCCCAGTGACACATCTTTTCCAGCAAGCTTCCACTTCCCAAAGGCCTCACAACTTTCCCAAATTGCCACCAGCTGACAACCAAGTGTTCAGAACAGAGATTATGGGGACATTATGCATTCAATCCACCACACTCAATGTCAACTGACCTCCAGCCTCTACATGCATGCATACACCTGTGTGTATGTGCCTGCATACACATGTGCACTTCCAAAATTCAAACAGACACATGTATGCACCACACACACACACACACACACACACACACACAGAGGAAAAGACACTCACTCATAAAATAGTGAGCTACTTCCTGGGGCAATTTGATCTTGGATACTAACACAGAGTATTGATTATATTTCCCTAAACATTTTGTTTCATGAAGGAAATTTTAGGGAAGTTTAGAGACACTTTTTAAATGTCCTTTTGACTTTGTGACTTCATACCTTTGCAAAATTCTTACTCTAGCTTAATTCAAACTAGGTTGGAAGCTGAAGTAACTAATGAGTTGTCATCTTTTAATAAAAAGGAAAGTAATATGAGAGATGTTCTTTATCAGAAGACTAACCTCAAGAAATATTTGTTGAAAACCATCTTTGTGCACAGCACTCATGTGGATGGCCTCCTAGAAGTTGTGGCTGGCACAGTCACTGCAGTCTGAGCAAACAGAAGAAGCCCTCAGCCCGTCTCTGCAGGGCCTCAGTTTACAGTATTGTACTTTCCGTCCCAACCCCGTGTGAAGCCAGGCATTTCCAGGGTGTGGGTGACAGCTCCCGAGCCTGACTGGCATGTGCTCTGCAGGCTTGCTGCTCCCACTGACTCCTGACTTAGAAGGAGGCACCACTCTGCATCCCTGTGGTCACCAGGTTGCCTCAGAGTATAGACAACAGAGGGCAGTGTAAGAGGAGGGAGGAAAAGCAGGAAGAACATGTGTCCAGGTTCTGCTTTTGCAATGGCACCTGGGCACAGCGAATTTGTGGCATAGTAAGAGTCACTACTGTAGTTAATGATGTAAGCAATCAGGTCCGGTTCAAAATTTCAAATTTTGGTCTCCCTGAATAAGTCTCTTCCACCAAAGTCCTGGTTTATCTGATATTCCATTGCTAGTTCAGTTGTCCTCTGCATTTTTCAGCTTTATTCCTAGTGGAAAAGGGAAGAGGTGACAAGGAAGAAAAATAAACAAGCTGTGTGTTACCCTTATTGCTTTACATTTTATAGTATGCACTGTTCTGGAGTTTCCCATTCCTGGAAGCATTCCTTGAACCCCAAATCTCTCCTCTCTTTTAATTCAGTGTGGTGTACGTACTATGTGTTGCGGGGGGGAGTAGTACAGGGCAGTTGGTGGAGGTGGGACCTGAACTCTAGTCCCTGGATAAAGGTGGAATTTTGTAAAGCAGAAGAGTTCAAGGAGGTTCAGGTGAGGCAGAGTATGAGCAGGAGAGAGAGTCTGGGCACCTCTGACAAAATCAAGTATGGTAAAGAGTGTGTGTAATCTACCAACAGAATCAAAACAGCCACTATGATTTCCATCAGTTTATAGGGGATTAGAACTCCCCATTCACCATGAAACACATATTTCAAATGAAGAAACTAGAAGCTGTATCTGGTTTTATTAGAAGTGATAAGAAAGCTACAAGTGTAGGGCTGGAGCAGGGCTTAGCGGTTAAGGCACTTGCCTGGGAGCCTAAGGATCCAGGTTCAGTTACCCAGTACACATGTAAGCCACATATACAAGGTGGCACATGCATCTGGAATTTTTTTTTGTAGTGGCTAGAGACCCTGGCACACCTCTTATCTCTCTCTCTCTCTCTCTCTCTCTAACAAAATAAAATAAAATAAAATATATTAAAAAAGAAAGCAGCTGGGCGTGGTGGCGCACGCCTTTAATCCCAGCACTCAGGAGGAAGAGGTAGGAGGATCGCCGTGAGTTCAAGGCCACCCTGAGACTACACAATGAATTCCACATCAGCCTGGGTTAAAGTGAGACCTTACCTCCAAACACACACAAACACACACACACAACACTAGAAGCGTGAAAGCAGGTGCCACATGTTAATCACCTGCAGCACAGTAGTTAACTTAGAATATTATTGAAATGTTTCTGCATCTGACATGCTCTCCCAAACCTGTCTCCTTCTATGGGTCTGCATGGCAGTATATAAATTGCTGAATCCATGTCAGTTGTAAAGTAATGGCACCAAGGGCCTCATAGATTACCGTGGTGATCCTCAGGAGAAGACACTGTCGTGTCTGAATGAGTGTTTCCCGTCCAGAGTAATGCGTGCCTTCATCTGGCCCAGCAGTCAGCACATCGCCCTGTGCTGATGGATATTGTCAGCTGGAAGCTGCTCTACATTTCACTGCACAATAAACGTGGCTGTCAAACTCATATAGAGTGAAATCAATTTATCCTGTATGGTCAGTGCATTTTAAATGAAAGTAATGTGCTGTGGGTACGGTGGCAAAAAGGTAGCATATTAGTTATGCATCTTGGGATCTGAGACTTTTCATGTAAGGCATCATTCTGTCTAGTAGGACTAAAAGAAGGGCTGTTTATAAAATATGGTATTTTTGCATGATCTTCAGAAAGTGCCCTCACTGCCCTCTTTCATGTTGAAGGGAAAAAAATCACATTATTAGCCAATTCCATCCTATTATCCTGTCTTTTGTTTGTGGTAAATGATGAAATATTTTACAAATAATAGCACTTCTTAATGTTCTAATTTATTACTGGCTCTGACACAAACAAGTTTCTCTTTAAGCAAGATGTGTGGGGATACAAAGGCAGAGATTTACTGGGCCTTGCTGTTCCTGCATAACTTTACCGAGCTGAGCAGTTTAGCTTGTTCTAGAAAAATGGACATTCTTGGTTTTAATGTGTATTTTGCTTCTAAACTTTTGGGGGCAGGCTTTCCTGTTTATGCAGTAGGAGTATTGCTTGAGGCCGTCAGGGAGACCACATCACATTTGCAGTGAAGTTTTCAGTCTGTCCTCAGATTTTCAGAAGCTGCCACATTGGAAAGCACACATCAGCACGTCACACGGGGAAAAAACAAGCAAGCACTCCACTCATTAATTAGATACATTTTATTAATCCAAATAGCTGTATCAAAAACCATCCATAAAACATATCTGATCTTAGCCGCGTGTGGTGGCCCTCGGGAGGCAGAGGTAGGAGGGTCGCTGAGAGTTTGAGGCCACCCTGAGATTACATAGTGAATTCCAGGTCAGCTGGGCTAGAGTGAGACCCTACCTCAAAAAAGCAAAACAAAACAAACAAAACAACAAACAAAACATACCTGATCTTTGGCCTCTCCTTGACAAGCAAGCTTGATGTGGTTCACTCTTAAGTTACTAAGTTAGCTCTCCAGCAATCAGAAAATTTCCAGAATTAAGATATAGTTTCATAGGTATGAAATAAATTCCTTTAAACAACCGAAAAAATATATTGGGACCCTTGAAACAAATACCACTTTAGTTCACTACTTTTGCATATGAGTTGGAAAACAAATCACCTTTTATGTAATGCATCTTTATGATCTGTATGTGGGAATGTCTTGGTATACTAGGGTATAACTTTAGGAATCTGGTTGCTAGGGATGGAGTGGAAAGACCATGGAAATTGTCATGTAAACAGTAATTACCTTGGGACCTGGAGCGGGAAGGTGAGAGGAATGAGTGCAGCCTTAGGGCAGCTGCGGAATTTTAACTTGAACACCCTTCCCCCACTCACCTGCTAACCCTGGTTTACCCTCAGAGAGTGGGTGAGACATCACACCTCCCAGGAGGACTGCTTGTGTTCTAGGAACCCTGCCAACTCCAGTATCCAGCACACACACTACTCTGACTGTCCATCTCTGCCCGTGAACTGTGAGCCCCTTGACAGACAGCTTCACTCACGGCCCGTCCCTGCATCTAGAGCCCAGCTTGTAGTAACTGCTCAGTTTCATTGATTCATTCAAGGGGACTGAAGGGATTGGTGGGACTTAGGCATGGAAGAGAAGGAGAAGGTCTCCCAGGCTAGGAGAAGACCACAGACTAAAAGCAGGGTTGTTAAGCCCTGTGAAATAATGGTGTTAAAGGACACTGTTTGGGGGAAACACGCTTGGAGTGACTGAGGTCTTTGGCATGTGGGGCTGATGTGACTGGGAAGAGTCTGCTTTTGAAGGAAGGAACCACTGTGGGAAAGCTGACTAGAGATAGCACCAGGCGTTACTTCATTTTCACCTAGAACTGACTGCAGTGAGTGAGGTAGCTACATAAAAACACACTGTTCTGCACACAGTCTGTGTCAGAAAGGCTGTGGACTTGTCATTTGACACTGTCCTCTGCTTCCAAGAGGTCACTTAGAGGGGCCAGCGGTGGGGCAGCAAGCCAAGCCAGGCCGCAAAGTGTAACTTCTGTACATATTAATATGCTGTCCCATCTTGTTCCCCCACCCTGACATTACAGGAAGTAAAGCAATGAATGGCTCTGCAGCCAAACTACAGCAGTATTATTGTTGGCCAACAGGAGGCGCCACTGTGGCTGAAGCCCGTGTCTACAGGGATGCCCGTGGGCGTGCCAGCAGCGAGCCACACATCAAGCGACCAATGAATGCGTTCATGGTTTGGGCGAAGGACGAGAGGAGGAAAATCCTTCAGGCCTTCCCCGACATGCATAACTCCAACATTAGCAAAATCTTAGGTGAGTGATACTGCAAGCTTATGCCCATGCGAGAGTGGACATGGGGGCAGAAGCGGCCTCTGCAGGGAACCTTCCAGGTGAAACTGAGGCAGCTGAGACAGCAGCCTTTCCCATTCTCCGTGACCCCACTGTGGTGCCTTTTAGATTAAAGAGTTGTTGCACCCACCGGCTCAGGTGGATAAAAACTTAAGGACTAAACTATTGCCAGGGCAAACTTGGGTAAAAACTTTAGAAACCAACTGTTTGTAGTAATGTGCTGATATCGTGAACTTAGCAACTCTGGAGAGAGGTCACTGCTTAACAGGATTTATGGCACAAGCTTATCCTTCTTATTCAGACCCTGAAAACCTGACAGTTTTCTGCCTTGACTTTCTTGGGTTCATATGGCCCACTGCAAGAACTCACCAGGGACTAGGGGTGAACCCCAAAATGGTGTGAAATTCATAGAGTACAGAACAATGCCTCTAATGATAGCTTGAAGACTTGTAAAAATAAAGCAGCATTTACTCTAATACGGTATGACTAGTTCAGATTTCATAGCAGCGAGTTGAGCGCAGAGCCCACAAGGCAGGGGCCTGTTTTGCGGTGAGCTGCTGAAACCGTCCTCCCAGTGCTCGGATTAAACTCAAGCCGGGTCCCATTAGTGTACAGCTGGCCGCGCTCGGATTATACAGTTTGGAAATACTGCCTTCGACATATTGAACACGTTTTATTCAACAGGCAGCGTTACAGTCAACATGTTTCCTCTTCAGAAAGAGAAAACACAGCCGGTTCTGCTGTATGGAAGCTGTCATGGGACAAGCTTGAAGGGAGCCGTTTAAGAAGCTGAAAACATTAGAGACTTAAACTGTGGTTTTAATTTCTTAAATGTTTTGTTCAAAAGCAATAAATATTTAACCCAAGTAAATATCAGTGATCTGGACATTTACAAATACATCTGTTTTGTCACAATGTAAATAATTTGACTTGGTTCTGTGACATTTTGAGGCAGTAACCACTAAGAAAATTTAAAACATACATGATATCAAATAGTGGTGGAACATTCAAATACAGCATTCTCTATATTTTTTTTACACTTTCACTTTTGAATTTTAAGATGGGTACTAAATGTCACCCCAATTAAGAGGGCCTTCAGAGATACACATAGATGTGTGTTATTCTTTTCAACTTAAATACCTTTCAAATTAGAAATGTTCCTAATGGACAGATTGTATACTTTTCAAATTAAAAGAGATTCTAAAAGAAGTTAGTGTTTCTCTAGCCTTATAGTTTGATACCTAACTTTGAGGAATTCGTGTTTGTTTCCTGCCATTTTGGTCGCAATGTTGGTAAGCTTTCCGCTGAGCACAGGCCCTCTCTGTTTCCATCCTGGCAGCCTTGAAGAATCGCTATTATTGATATACATTCTGTGAAAAAAAATATCAGGACTATAGTAAGCATATTCATTAGACTGTGAACCTGCAGGCACAGGCCCTTGCGGCCTGCCAAGAACCCTTAGCTGGGGCCGCGAGCTGCCGGCGGCACACAGATCGCCCCAAAGCCGGTCCACACAGCAGGTCCACACGGCTTCCGTATGCCTCTTGGGAGAGAGCAAGGATGGGCACACCGTCAGAGCAGGCCAGGACATTGCTGGCCTGGCCACAGAATATTTGGACAACTTTTCCGTTTGTTTACGTATGAAAACCTCCTCTGAAGAGCGGCTGACCTCCAGCCTGCGCAGCTGCCACCGCTTTAACTCGCCAGCGAGACACAAAAACGCAATGTGATACGTGTAAAAAAACACATCCCTTCCTCGCCAAGGGTTTAGATAATTCTTTATAAACAATATTAGAGGAGGGAATACTTTTCCTTCTTCCTGTATAAACCATATTAATTTTTTTTGTACTTTTATTGGTACAACGTTGAATGGTCATTTATAGTACTTGAAAGCGGTGTGTTGAATTCCAGCGGCTCCTTCCAGTTCTGAAGCTTTACTTCTTCCATGGTGCTGAGGCCCCGTGTTTTGTTTTTAAATAACCCTAGGCCAGGGGAGACAGTGCCCACGGTAGACTTATTATCTGGAAGAGTGCCAGTATTTGCGGCCATCTCATCAAGGCCCAGCTCTAAAGATGCTTGGAGTGTGAGAGACATTTGGATTTCTGGTATCAAGAGAGCTTTCCTGAGAATTATGCCATTCTCAAAAACATGCTTAGGCTCTTGATCCTTTGAGGGAGAGAGGGAAGGAAAGAGACATGGAGGGAGGGAGTGACAGAGACCCGGAGGCTGGTAAATTGGAAAGACCTTGGTTGCAACATGTGATCTTAAAGCAGCAAAGATATATCTTAACATAACATCATATCAGCAGCCATAAAGCACTGAGAAAAACCACACTAAATGCCTTCTCCACGGTTGTCTTGCTTCACAGTCTCTAGGGAGGGGTGGTGTGGGGGACTCAGTGGCATGGACTGGCAGGGAGCCCTATTTAGCTGCTTTGGTTGCCTCGACTACTTGAGCACTTACAGCCATTTCCATGTCTAGGATCTCGCTGGAAATCCATGTCCAACCAGGAGAAGCAACCTTACTACGAAGAGCAGGCCCGGCTCAGCAAGATCCACCTCGAAAAATACCCCAACTATAAATACAAACCCCGACCGAAGCGCACATGCATCGTGGATGGCAAAAAGCTCCGGATCGGGGAATATAAGCAGCTGATGCGGTCTCGGCGGCAGGAGATGAGGCAGTTCTTCACTGTGGGGTACGTGCGCCCTGCTGGGAAGCACCCACCGGGACCGGCAGGGTGTTTGGGAAGGAGATTAATGAAGGGAATGGGCGTGACTGACACCCCAGGGCTTGGGACTCTGTGTGTCACATGGGTGTACCACCTTGCAGCATGGCTCCTGTCAGTTCCAAAGGAACCCCGAACAGCTCGCTCCCTGAGGAGCGCCCGCCGTTGTCACTGCCCCTCCAGCTTCTCCAGTGCCCACACACGGAGCTCGGCTAGTTTATTTAGACAGGCTCACGGGGAGAAAGAATCAAGAGTAGCTCTAAGAAATCCCCAGAAGCTCCCTGCTTCTCGGGTGGTGCTTCTGACTGTAATCACAATGGTCTGCTTTTGTTGTGGGATCCACCACAGGATAATTGGCCTTGACATTGGTTAGAAGACCTCATTTTTGGCACAAGATCCAGAACTCCCGTTGCAGTAAATTACTCTGTGGTGGAAGCAGGAACAATGTGGATTTTCTTGCTTAAATCAGAAACTAGGCATGTTTTTGATATCTTCAAGTCTGATTTCATGTCATTTTGTTTAAAAATTAGGTAATAGATTTCTGGTATAAATTTCGATTTGGCTGACGGGCTGTCTGCCTTTGAAAGAGGCCCCTCGTAACCACAGTAGTCGGGATAAGTGGGGCTGATGCCTGCAGATAGCAGCACACTCAGACCTAGCAGCTCGGCTGTGGGAGAGGGCTGGAGCATCTGGAATGGGAGAGGGCTTGGGTGGGAGAAATGGAAAAAGCAGAAGGGAAGCTGTGTTGACTGGGAATATGGAGATGCAAGGACCTCTATTGTGCCTTAGGAAAAAAGCTTCATGGAAAGAAACAGAAATGGAGACCTTAAAAGGGAGTGAGCCAGCTTTACAGTTTAGGGTGCTCAAAGGGAAATGCACAGAGCACAGCGCTTACCAAGTGTGTGTCAGAAGGATGAGGTTAATTCCAAGTAGCAGATAGAGTACAACATCCAGTAAGCCAGGGCCATTCATCTGAATTCTTAGTCTGTGCAGGGCACAAGTGGGAGCTCTGGAGTTTGGCCACTAAGAGTCAAACACTGACCCAGTCCCCTACGTGGGTGGTGTATGTCCCTTCTCTAAGTTTCAGTTTCCGCCTGCGTGGAATGAAAGGAATGAGGGTGTGTACCCTGTTCAGTCGTTGAAAGCACTCAGTCAGGCAGCACCTTCAGAAGTATTTCAGCTGCAGCTTAGTGTAGTACCCATAAAGGGAGACATCGACATCCCCCCCTCGATTTAATGTGTGTCCACTGTCCAGGGAGACTGTATTTGCCTCACACCAGCGGACTTCCTCTAAGGAGAGCTAGACCACTTCATTATTTGGAGATTGCAGTATGTTGGTAAACAAGGACATGACAACATGGTCTTCTCAAACACCTCTGCATTGTGGGAGTTTACACCTTTTAAAATATTGCTTTGGGCATAAGAAGTACAATGTGATATAATTGAACTATTCACATGATAATTAGAGGATTTGTGAAAAAAAGCGATTTCTAGTTCCCTTTAAGAAGTGCAGTCATAGTAACAAAATACATATTTAAGGCTGTGCGGTAAACATCCTTTAATCCTGTCCGTGCACCCCTGAGGTTGTGTTCATTGCTTTTGAAGAGCGATAAGAACTGAGACCTTTTGTGATTGCAGCCCTTCTTTCCAGCCATGTCCCTGTGTGCTCAGTGAAGTGCGGTGGCTTCTTTCACTGAAGCCTAAAGGCTGTCAGAAGTGCTGCTCTATTTCCTTGTCAGGAAACTTGAAAACACCAGTGGTAGGAATAGTATTCACCTTAGAGTCCCCTTTCCTGGCTCAGGATCAAAATACCTCAGCACATGCCAGTGCAGAAAATCTAAAACCCACATGACTTAGTATCGTCTGCCACTCGTTGAGTGCCTATTCTAGGGTAGTCCTCACATGATCCTCTGCAGAAAATAAAGGAAGGTGAGGTTCCCGAGCTCCCATGGCTCCTCAAAGGTGAGAGAGACCAAGGGCTTAGCCCAGGGCTCTGCCTGTGTCACTCCACAGGACAAAGGCACTGTCCTCACCCTGTTCACTCGTCCTGCGCATCATGAGTGTGGCCGTCCCATTTGAACAAGGGCTCTTGGGACCCAGGAAAGACGCGGGGCGTGGCTGCAGTATGCGGTAACTGAAGGGAGCTTTGATGCACGCAGAGCATGATTCTGTTCTGGAAACAGCAGGAGAGCCTGTGTGGAAGGATCATTTTAGACTGAAGAGTGAAGGGCGCTGCAACTGGAATGTTCTTTCCTTTCATCCCCAGTGCTGAGCACTTCCCTTACCCCAGCTCGGGCAAGCTGTGCTGCACAAAGCCGGCTGTAGTTACCACTCAAGAGTTGTGTCTTCTTTTGTACAGTTAAATTTGATAGATTATTAACTCCCCGAGGTTCATCTTTGGAAATTGATCCTCATTAGATAAAAGGTTATGAGCAAAGGAACATGGGGAAAAACAAACAAAAATTCAAAGATTGCTATTGACTTCTTGATGGAATGGGAACAAGATCAATTTTTATAGCTCATTTTGAAAAGACATGCATAACTTTCATGCCAATAAAACTATATATATTAGTCAACATTTTTGTGCATTTTACTGACTATACAACTGTAACTGATGAGTTAGATCTTTTTACTTACATATTATAAAATGAATTTGTCAATAATATAGAATAGATTTAGCTCTTACCTGGGACTTTTCCCCTTAAATTGACAGACTTAGTATTGGGCTTTGTGGTAATTCTGGTAGAAGTGCTGTGGGTGCAGAAATTGTATTCATTGAGATCTGTGTGGCCAAAATGATGATGCTTCCTAAAGAGTTATGACAAAATATACTTCTCATTTGAAACATACTTAGGTAATTTACGTACGAACTAGCAGGCAATTATACAGATACTATAACATATTAAAATTGAGACTACTTTTTAAGCAACAATAATAGTAAATTATCGAATACTTACTGCATGTAATATGCTGTGCTGAGTGAGTATATAGATCATTGAAAACATATCAATTTTTAAAACAGACAACATCATCTGCATTAGGGGGCTGAGGAACACGGTGTATGGAGATATTAAAGAATTTGTCCTGGGCCACACAGCTAATAAATGGCAGAGCTGAGATTTAAACAGGCTGTTATTTATATAAAACACATGTCCTTTTTACCATTATGCAAACCTCTCAATTAAAGCCTACAAATTGTTCAGAGCCTATAGCATAGCAGTGAAAACATTGAATCCAGAGCCACTCTTCTTGGCTTAAGTGCCAGATTTTCCTTCTCCTTGCTGTGAGAACTAACATGTATGACCTTTAGTCTCTGAACCTGCACTTACCCTTAGGAAATTTATTTAAACTCTTGGCATTCCAGTTTTTTCATATGTGGACTGAGAATGATAGTGATCCCAATAACACTGTCCCTTCTGAAGACCAAATGGCCCAGTGTATGGGAAATGTTTAGAACAGTGTCTGACAAATGTAAGCCCAAAATTAGAATAAATATTATTGTTCAAGAAGAATAATGCCATGTGCCTGGTGTATATTTCATATTATATTAGAAGAATTCTCTGCCTAGTGCTTTATGATGTAAGTGATTTGAACATCCACCAGTCTAGTCTCAGTTCTGAAGTTCTGAAGGCATTGACTCAAGCTCATCAGACACATACAAATGAGTTGAATTACATGGCTAGCTCCCGTTTGGAGCACTGTTCTCCTATAGAGAAGCCAGCTTTGAACTGGCAACAGGCAGAGCAGGAGGATGGCTAGTATTTTCATTCCTCTCTTCAATACCAACTACAGAGAGACGTGTAACCATGGCCTTATCTTCTCATCAAACAAAACTTGTGGCCTTAATTTATTGACCTTGTAAGGGTCTGAGGAGGAGCAAGCAATGGGGCTCTGCCAACATAAATATTAGTCCTCTAGGAACGGGCAAAGCCAGAGTCGGCACGGAGATTGCTGTGACTTGAAAACCACGCAGCAGTGCTGAGCTCCGTCCAGACAAGCTCAAGCTCCCTTCCTGGCCCCCTCCGTTCCTGTCGGCGGCATGTGCACATGTGTACAGACATCGATAGCTCCTGTTCCGATGTACACTTGTGTTATATGTAAAGCTCGATACCTGTGGAGTACTCCTGTTTGTGAAATCTGCAGTGTTTGAATGTTGATGTTGAAATTGATCTGTAAAGGAAGGAAAATGCTTTTTTGGGAAGTAATTCCTGATAGACAAGGCTTGAGCCTACTGGATATTGTATCTTTTTTTTTCATTTTGTTCATTTATTGGTCATGGTAAGGAGCCATTTGAAACTAGCTAGACTTGTGCTCAGTTATATCAAGTAAGGCACTGTTTCTATAGACATGAACTTACAGAGCATGCTATAGGTTGAAAAATGAGGTGAGGAAATACTAGTTTATTGGACCCACCACAGGACACCTAATATAGTGTGTGCCATGTGTGTGCATGTGCCATGTTTTGAAGTGCTCAGCCTTATAGATATGAACAAGTAGAGACCAGAGAGTGCTCAGCCTTATAGATATGAACAAGTAGAGACCAGAGAGTGCTCAGCCTTATAGTTATGAACAAGTAGAGACCAGAGAGTGCTCAGCCTTATAGATATGAACAAGTAGAGTCCAGAGAGTGCTCAGCCTTATAGTTATGAAAAAGTAGAGACCAAAGAGTGCTCAGCCTTATAGATATGAACAAGTAGAGACCAGAGAGTGCTCAGCCTTATAGATATGAACAAGTAGAGATCAGAGAGTGCTCAGCCTTATAGTTATGAACAAGTAGAGACCAGAGACTTGAATTTGCTATTGTTTAATAAGGCCTCCAAACTAGAGGGCATCCTGGAGGAAGGGGCTTAAGGTTTGGACAGGTCAGGCCAGAGGAAGGTGGGTCCACGTTTCAGTATAGAGGAGAGGAGAGTGTGGACACATGGGGGAGAGAGTGATATCCAGTACCAGCAAGGAGGCCAGGCTAGGAATTTGCTCTGGCAGCAAAGAGAATGTAAGATGGAAGCCCTCAAAATCCAGGATTCGTCAATCACAGCTAAATATGTTTGCTTACATTTTTATTTAGTTTCTAAGTAAGACTACAGAATAAGATCACTAGGACTGTGTGACAGTCAGCTTGCTATTTCTACATCAGACTAGATAATCAGGTCACTAAATCAACGGGACAGTTAGCTTGTGATTCTGAATCCACAGAATCAGTTGAATGTTGAAGGGACCTTGGAAATGGTAGGCCTCACATCACCAGCCGCCCTGGGAGGCCACAGTGCATTCTGCTCAGTCCCTTAGAGGGTGGGAGCACCTACCACCTTTCATAGGAACCTCTCCTAAATCCAAGGTTCTTTTCTCTTAATGGAGCCAAGCCTGCGTCTCTTTGACTTTAAGTTGGCTCTGGTCCTGTTGTCTGATCTGTCCTAGGACAGTCATATAAGCCTCTAGAGATGGTTGTATTCATGTCCTTTCTGTAC
Organism: Dipus sagitta; assembly: GCA_036346955.1. Classification (NCBI taxonomy): domain Eukaryota; kingdom Metazoa; phylum Chordata; class Mammalia; order Rodentia; family Dipodidae; genus Dipus; species Dipus sagitta. The sequence goes on along the minus strand of CM070772.1, from coordinate 154,821,591 downwards.
CTCCCTTCCATACAGCAGGGTCTCATCACACTTCTTTTTTTTTTTTTTTTTTTTTTTTTCGAGGTAGGGTCTCACTCTGGCCCAGGCTGACCTGGAATTCACTATGTAGTCTCAGGGTGGCCTCGAACTCACGGCAATCCTCCTACCTCTGCCTCCCGAGTGCTGGGATTAAAGGCGTGCGCCACCACACCCAGCTACATCACACTTCTTGTCTGAAATAAGTTACTCAGTGTTTGCATTGGTTTTGCCTCCTCTTGCTAGAGTCAGTCATCCACTCTTTCCATCAAGTCAGCAGGCTTGTTGAGCATCTGCATTCCACTGTCTAGGCCAAGAGCCATGGAGTGAAGATCCCTGTCCTCACGAGCTGACCTTCTAGTGGTGGAAGCCAGACAGTGAGTGAATGAATGACTACATGAGTAAAGTGAGAAGTGGGTTAGGATAGAAGTATGGAAAGAAGAAGGTGCTTCAAAGGATGAGGAAAGGGTAGAGTGGCCCCAGGAACCCATCCTGACAAGGGGAGAGCACAGGCCCACACGGAGAGGCAGCAAGCTATGCAGGTATCAGAATAGCAGAATGAGCGTGAGGGAGGCACTTGAGGCAGGATTGTGGTGGTGTGTTCAAGAAAACCAGGAAGCCAGAAGGGCACAGCAGAGTGAAGCCATGAGAGGCACCACGCATGCTGGAGAGGTGGCAGGGAGTGTATCAGTGAAGGGACCTGTAGGCTGTGGTGAAGGCTTTGAGTTCGGTCGCTGATTGAAGAGGAAAGGTACTGAGGGACTAAAGTGGAAAGCAGCGGTGCTCTAACCTAGGTTCTGAAGGGCAACTCCATCCACTGGGCCAAGATTTGTCAGAGGGGACTGATCTCCAGCAAGTACACCAGACTCTTTGCCTAAACTGTTATGGAGTTAATAGTAGCAGCAACCAGGTATGTGGGGTTGGTAGATATCTGGGAGACTGATCAGGCGTTCGGTTTGGCATCTATAAGATTGAGGTTGTTTAGGCACCCAAATAAAATAAGGAACTTACATATAAAGTCTAAAGTTTTGGAGTGAGGTGCTTACTAGAAATGCATTGTGGAAGTTTTCAGGACACAGGTAATAGTTAAAGCAGCAGCATTGGAGAGAATCACCAAGGAAATAGACAAGATAGAGATAGACAAGAAGTGTGAGAACCAAGTCCTTGGGACCTTCTGTGCAGAGACGTCAGAGCATGGAGCTGGAGGCAGCAAAGGATTTGGAAGGAACAGCTGGTGAGAGAGGAGGATGATTAGGTGCTGTGGTCACAAAGAGGAGGTGACAGCAAGGAAAATAGTGATCAGCTACGCCAGAGGCCACACTACCTATGCAAGTAAGTGAAATGTAACAGCGTGGAGAGCATTACTGGTCTCTCATAAGCTGTGTTTCATTGTAGTGTGGGGAATAACTGGCATAGATCTAAGGAAGAACTGAGGAACCTCTCAGAGTTTTGCTGAAGGTGATCAGGGCAGCATAGCAATAGCAAGAGGCGGAGGTGAGCTGAGAGAGATTTGGTTATTTTTTTGTAGGCATGATTAGATGACTTCCTTCTTGGTGGGAACATTCTTGGAGAGAGGTGGAAGCATGGATGTGGGGGAAGAGATGAGCTGGCTGGAGAGCATCCTGAGCAAGGAGGAAAGTGTGCCAGTGGACACGCAGAAGGGCTTTCTGTTGGTGATGAGCTGATGAAAATACATAAAGGCCGGTAGAGGGTGGGGGCTCAGAGGCAGCGGTGAGTCAAAGTGATGGCAGGACCTTGTGAGAAGTTTTTCTTTTTTTTCTTTTTCTTTATTTATGAGAGAGAGAGAAAGAGAATGGGTGCACCAGGGCCTCCAGCTGCTGCAAACAAACTCCAGATGAATGTTCTACCTTGTGGGTAATCAAACTGGGGGATTGAACCTGGGTCCTTAGTCTTTGCAGGCAAGCACGTCAATCACTAAGCCATCTCTACTGATGGCTTCCAATTTTCCCATGAAATGAAAAGGCAGGTCATCAGCTTAGAGTGATGGGGGAAAAACTAGTTATTTGAGCAGACTTGAGAAAGGATGAATAGATTGTTCAGGAGAGAAGGAGTGGGCTGGCAAAAGGTGCAATGTGATGGCTAGACAGCACCAGAGACTGTTACAAAACTTAGGCTTGTAAGCAGAGGGACATAAGCAGGTGGTGTGTTTACTCCACCCCAGATCATCTGTGTGACTGAACAGAGTAGGTGGAACATTAAATTTAGCTGAAGTTGGAGTGTCTATGGGTAAAAGAGTGTGGAGAGTCTGTGAGGGAAGTAGAAACCAGGGAAGATAGATTGACTGGTGCTTGGGATCAAACCCAGGGTCTCATCTCACCCTCGTCTCTGGTACCCTCATAGCTTGTTTGAATTCTGTGATTCCTCTGCTGGGAACATAGTCAAGCAAGGTGAAGAGGGTACCTCAGAGAAGGGCACAGGTTAGGGAAGGTGGATTATTAGAAATCACTGGTCCTCATGGGGTGGGAGAGTCACTGAGGGAGAAAACTAGAAAGAGGATGTCACCCAGGGTCACACAGCTGGGCACTGTGAGGCTGTAATTTAAACTGCGAGCTCTTTGCATTAAATCACACAATCATCCTAGCAGGTATTCCAGCAGCAAAACCATCTCTTTGGATGGAGAGATTGCACAGTGGTTAAAGGCACTTGCTTTTAAAGCCTGCTAGCCCTGGCCCATGTCTGATTCCCAAGTACCCACATAAAGCCAGATGCACAACGTGGCACATGTGTCTGCTGTTTGTTTGTAGCAGCAAGAGGCCTTGCTCTCTCTCTCTCTCATAAATAAAATTAAAAAGAAAAACTATCTCTTATAGTGTAACATTTTCATACACTCTAACATCAACATAGACTCCAAACGTGTGTGAGTGCGGGGCCCTTCCTGGGGCCTTTCGGCTCCTCAAGGCAGGGGTAGCTCGCGAGCAGCCGTGTCATCGCTGGGGCAAGGGGTTTTTTAATATCGTGTGTCTCACTCCAGGGCGTTGTGTGGATGTCTCTTATGCAGTTCACTATCAACTTACTGTCCAAACACACTGCAGATAGGGAGCCCAGTTTAGACAGCCCCAATCCCATTTCAGTAGTTCCCTGATGCGGTGAGCCTTTCGCGCTCCAGCCTTGGTGTCTGCTAAAGGATTTGTGGCATCAGAAAGGCTTCCCCTCCTGGCTGCTGAGCTCCTAGGGGTCTGCACAGACAGCTTACATGCTCAGAGCCTTTATCAGCCACTTCATCTGTAAAGGAGGAGCAGCAGCACACACAGGCTTCTTACGAGGATTAAAGAAGATAGCATGACACATCTAAGCATAGTCACCATGCATACTAGGAGCTCAGTGGTTAAAGGCACTTGATTGCAAAGCCTTACAGCGCAGGCTTGATTCCCTAGTACCCACCTAAAGCCAGATGCACAGTGGTGCATGCATCTGGAGTTCATTGGCAATAGCAGGAGGTCCTGCAGCTCATACCCACTCTCTCTATCTACCCCTTTCTTTCTGTCTCTCTCTTAAATAAATAAAAGTATTAAAAAATTTAGATATAGGTACTTTGATTTAAAATGCTCCAAAACTTGTCACCTGTTCAGCTGGATGGAACTTGGTAGTTTGCTTTGGTCTGCATAATTTAGATTAGCTGCTAAATTGGGAAATCTACAAAATGAGCTCATTGTAGTAAAAGTTTTCTCTCTAAGCCTGTAATGTGATCACAGCAAGAATATTTCTATTGTCATCAAAACTTGGTTACGATTTAATGTGGCATTCACTGCCACAATTTGTGTTAATTTAATCAAAACTTAGGAAACAAGAAGTATATTGTTTTTAGAATTTGATTTAATGACATAGAAAGCAGTATTTTATATCCTCCCATTGTGTGCTTCCTTCAGGTAGTCAAAATTCAATATAGGATCAAGGGTAACGGACCGATATCAGGTGCAATGTCAACACCAAAGCAGCTAGGGGCTGACCAGCTCTGTGCTGAGTCAGCTTTAAGCTGCTGTAACAAAATGCCTGAGAAAAGGAGGAAAGATTGATTAGGCTCACAGTTTCAGAGGTTCCAGGCCATGGACAATGGTGAGGCCAAATAGCATGATTGAGAACACACAGGGAGGTAGATCTGAGCACCTGAAGGGCCAGGATCCCTTATTCCCTTGAGGGGCACAGTGCTAGTGACCAACTTCCTTCCATCAGGCCCCACCTCCTGTTTCCGCCACCAGCTGGGGACCAAGCCTTTACCACATGAGACTGTAGGTACATCCCTGATCCAAGCTGCAACTCTATAGAATTCAGGAATTTTTTTTTTTTTGAGCTACAACAAGCTTGATCAAGCTGCCTATTGAAGACCTTTTGCAGGAAGGAATGATGAATTTAGAATTAGGTGACAGCCTAGATTCATGTTCTGGCTATGTTGGTGTTGAATACAAGGCCTCAAAGTAGACCTTCTTTTCGTCATCTGAAATAAGAGGTGAATAAGAGCCCATGGGGTGGTCACATTGGTCATGGAGTTATGCATAGATACACACTCACACATGGAGCCCGGCTTAGGGTGTTGGGGTCTGACTCAGATTGCTGTGCATCTTTCTGATGGTGTGAACTGGCCATGATGTGTTTTATACACTGTGATAGTGAGAGGTTAAAGAATAATGATTGAGGGTCTTCAAGAGCAGCGTGAGCACACATGTCTCACAGTGACTCTGGGCATCTCCACCCTTTCTCCTTCTACCAGGCTCTGGAGGGCTGTGGCCTCTGTGAGGATGTGTGGCGATGTCATGGGATAGCTGGTACCAAGGATGCTCTGTAGATGTGGATTTCTCAATGTGCACATGAGGTAGATAGACAGCCTCCATGTTAGTCAGAGTCAGTAGGAGTTGTTCAGATGATGATTGACCTGAAGCCCTGTGTACAGCAAGTGGGAGGACCTTCTAGAGCTCCCTTGAACCCATTATTTTCAGATACATAACAACCCAGGCTCAGAAAAAGTAATTACATGACAGTGAAATGTATGTCAACTGTCCATAAACACAGAAGACTGCTCAGAGAATACTTTATCCTTGAAAACATTATTTCAGGTACAGTCTTAGAGCTTTAATTCTTGTGTGTCAGATGAAACCAGGAGCCAGAGTAGCCACCTCTCTGCAGAGGCAGGGTCTGACCTTCAGGAGGCTCTGTCAAGCTTATTGGAACTGGGGACACAGTATGAAGGAAGGATCTGGTGTGTTTAGGCCTTGGCACCTGCCAGGATCGAGGAGGTTGCAAAGCTCACTGCTCTATACTCCAAAGTCCTCCAGCTCAAAGCCTCAGGCGTAATGCTATCCAAAATGATTGTTCCAGAAGGACCCTGCCTGACAAGTTTAGCCACAGAAACAAGTTCACATTAGCATAGGCATGAAATGAGTTCTCTGCCAACTCTGACTCTTTTGGGGACAAACAAGGCCCTTTCTCGTCTTTTTTTCATCAGTAACTCTCAGACCACAGTGCAATGACACCAGGTCTGATTAACCGTCATCATGCCTCATGCTATTGGCCATTTAAAAAAAAATGCTCTCAGAGCTCTTGCAAATACTCTCATGTATAACTCTGTAGTGTTCACTATAGTATGCATGTATGATGCCAGGCACTGTTGCAACCTTCCCACGTTAGCCAGGTTAGAAGAACTCTGCCCTGATGTTGAAAGCCACTAGCAAATTGCTGCTCTATGTTATGTAATGCCAGCTGTAACAACGGGGAGAGTGCTCGGATTCCTCAAGGAGAGCTTCTGTCATGTCCTGCCACTTACTCAGACTGGTAGAGGAGCCCTTCCCCTTTGAAAATGTGGGATATGAAGCCCAGTGTCTTGCAGAAGAACCTATAGAGATGTCTCCCCTCTGTTTCATTCTGTTTTTTCACATCTATACAGGCAACAGCCTCAGATTCCAATCACCACAGGAACAGGTGTTGTGTATCCTGGTGCTATTACTATGGCAACGACCACACCGTCACCTCAGATGACATCTGACTGCTCTAGCACCTCTGCCAGCCCAGAGCCCAGCCTCCCAGTCATCCAGGGCACTTATGGCATGAAGATGGACGGCGGAAGCCTGGCTGGGAACGAGATGATTAATGGAGAGGATGAAATGGAAGCATACGACGACTATGAAGATGATCCCAAGTCAGACTACAGCAGTGAGAATGAGGCCCCGGAGCCCGTCAGTGCCAACTGAGGAGCTTGTGTTTGCTGAATCAAAACACTCTGACATTTCACCCCCTTCCCCCACAAAAAGTTCTTAAAGAGCCCGCATGCATTTGTGGCTCCACAATTACATCAGCAGAATGGTCTTAATTGTTTCGTAACGTGTGAGACAGATTAAGTTTTCCCTGATTTTTCATGAACTTGAGTTTTTGTCGTTATTGTTATTGTTGTTGTTGTTTTTTTTTAAATTTAGGTGAAGACATATTAAATATGAGACACCAGGACTTGAAAACTTATCTCAACCCATAGCTGTCTTACAAGTCTTATATTTTGTCTTACTTTTTTTTTTCTTTTGGATGTTGATAAAGGTTTAAGTTACTGTTTTAGATGGGTTAAACATTCTCACTCAGGTATGCTGTGCCGGCCTACAGGTTGTGAATGTGCTTTTATTCTGAATTACTTTAGAAAACAATTGAGAATTTCATATGGTGAAACAGGACAAGTCCACAGGCATGTGCGGCTGCACATAGAACGTATTCAAAAGGCCTCGGAATTCCATTTTTCCACATGTAGAGTTCAATTTTGAATGTGCCAAACTTTTTTCATAACTTTTGAATCTTAATATTTTGAAAGTCTTAAAGGAGACACTGCAAAGTCTTAGACAATCTTTGGCATCTTAAAATCAAATAGCAAACCACATTTTTTCCAGAAAAAAAAGTAAAGTACTCAGGAATCTGGAGACAAGATATTGTAAGGAATGAACAAGGTTGCCACAGTGCATGTATCCAGCTGTGTTTGCCTCTTGATGTGCCATCAGTGCGCACCATGGTATAATGTGCACACACCAGTGATTACCACACCAGATACCTACATGGTGGTCTTCTCTGCCTGAGACCACTGCTCACTACATCCATTCTCCCCTCACCTTTAACCCTGACATTCAATCTCAACACATTTTTCTCTTAAATAATTTATTCATTCCAGGATGTCAAGGGTCCACTTACTATTTATTTAAAAAATTATTGGTGGCATTAATTTAATAATTTTTGTTTTTTGCCCTCCTTCCCTGAAGAATTTCTCAGTCCCTTTCACCTCTCTTTCTCTAGATACAAAAGACGTCCATAGTGGTCTCATGTCCCCAGAGCATCTGGAAGCATTTCTGAAGCAATCCTGTTGAATGCGTACATTATTGTTGTTAAGGATGAGTGTATATCTGGCTGCAGGGCTGTGCATTTGAGTCTAAGTGTCTTTCCTATAAATATGGGTGCCCCTGAGGTTCACTGTGACCTCAGATCTTTTGCTAGAATTTCCCCCTATTTCAGTTTGTAGCAAGCAGTGAGCTCTGAGTCCCCTGCAGCATTGAGGGTCAACAGTGATCACCATTAGGCAGGAGGGTCTTGCAGCCAAACAAAGGCCAGGAATCATGGGCCATGTAGACGTCTACAGTGCAGCTGTCACAGGCTGTCACCTTTACACTTTATACTTTTATGCCATGTACATGTCTACATGTACAGCTGCCTGTTTTAGCTTGGCACATGCAGAAAGGTATTTGCAGAACCTCCAAGACCTAAGAAGCCATAGGACAGCCTCAGACAAAGTCAGAGGCAAATAGTTCTGACACATCCAGAGAATGAAAGAAAACCATAGGGAAGGAGAAGTTGGCCAACATTGCTAGCTCAGGACAGAGGCAATCTGGGACATCCGATCCCTCCTCTGATCGACCTTTCTTATCAGTGGCTGCCCTGGAATCTGCCTGCACTCATCACTAAATAAGTGCTCCGGAGACATGCTGCTGGGACAGGAGGCAGCGGGGCTCCCCCCCCCCCCCCGCCCATTTCTTAACCTTTGTGAACCCAGGCCTAGCTGCCTACCAGGAGCCTCGCCCAGAGCAGTTCAGTGGGAGACAATCAGTGAATGGGGCAGTTCCCCTCACAGGACAGGACAACCCAGAATCTGGCCAGAGGACATAGGAACAGCTCCATCAAATATCACATTTCTTGAGCCATTCTGTCACTTGGGAGAAGAGTATACCTTCATATTTATTCACAGAGTGCTCAAGGTCGCACCCAATAGCAATAAATAGCTCTCGTCAGGACATTTACCAAGTCTGTGGTTAGCTGCGAGTGCTCTCTATAAGCTGCGGAAGATACTGACAGGACTGCTCTGTTCTTTTAATATTGGTTGGGGATTGCAACTTTGTTCTTGTACATTTATTTGAAATATGGAGGAGGCCATTTTTCAAAAACACAAATGAGTATTTATTATGTCTTACTGATTTCCTGGATTCTGTGGGTCCTCCTCGGTTTCTTCTTGTGTTTTCTTGGCTCTTTGGCTTTGGCTTGGCTTTTGCTCTCCTTTTCTTTCTTTCTTTCTTTTTTTTTTTAAGAAAAAATGTGCTGCATAGGTTGAATGTTGTATGGCTAGCATTGTATTGTATGTAATTAATTTTGCACAAAGGCAAACATTTAGCATAGTAATTAATTTTGTTTGTTTTTATGACCATGCCAAAATAATATTCTGGGCTGGTGGAGAACAAAGGACTGTTCTGTAAGACTGAAACTTGATTTTGCTTGTAGTAAAAAGAAAAAAAAAAAACAACAAAAAACACACACACTCACAGATGTTTCGTAAGTGTTATAAGCACTGGATATAAATGGTATTTTTTATCACTTCTGACTAATGTGAAACTGTTGTACGAAAACTCCACGAACAAAAGTCATCTGTTTCGACTCGTGTGGGCTTGCCTCACAGTTGCCGGATTTGAGTCATTTTTATGTCTTGTTATTTCATTTATTTATGCAAAATACATGTGTGTATGAACACTTCGTTTTAGCTCCAGCCCTGCCTCGGCACCAGAGTTCAGTAACTTCTAGCCATGTTCTCCAAAATGAAAGACTATTCAGGAATGATCGGATTGTAAACGCCTCACTCATTGGCTCAGACAGCAATGCTATGTTCAAATCTAAATTGTGTGCATTTGCAGTTTGTTTTATTTATTAGCCACGCTTGGCTCTAAATATCCATGGAAATTAAGAGCGACAATCACGGGGGTCAGTTCATCTGCGTTCAGCGGGGCTTAAACAAGGTTTTTATGACTTTACCATCTCATGTTAGATGTCTCTAATTGTGTAAATATAATATAGAAATAGAATTTATTTTGGTTCATGAGTTCCTAGTGAGATATAAGTTATGTATTTCCTTTTTGTTCTCTATATGTGTTGGTCCACACTAAAAGCTGGCAAGTCACTTACTATACTTGGCAGGACAGTGAACTATCAACTCCAATAAGGGTAGCATCTGATCAGCAGGTGAGGCGGCAGAAACCCTCACTTGGGAGCACCGGTCCACAGCCACAGATTTCACCCCCCCCCTTTTTTCCTTCTAAAAAGTTGAGGAATTGAACACGCTAAATTTTCAGTACAGTTAGGAGAGAATGAACTTGTAGGTATACATGCATCCTCAGAGATGGGTCTGTGAACATGTACTAATGAGAAGCATAATTACATTTTAAAGGTAAACATCTGCCCAAGATGCTATTAGTGAAAACCCCTCTATGCCAGTTAAAGAAAAGAATGCGACATCACCTTTTTCCTGTGTTCCCTGTTTCTGTTCAAATGCAAGATAAAATCCATCTCCACTTCATCAAAGAGCTTATAAGATCAGGGTTTCTTTGTCACTGTGAAAAGGGACATCAACAATCCTCTCCTTAACAAAAGGCTGTACGGAATAGAAAGGAAGAACAGAGCAGGGAGAGAAAGCAAAGCTTCATCTGAGTCATATGCAGCCTGGCACCCATTTTTCTGCTTCCCGGACAAGCTCCAGACATGCCCTTTGCACGCGCTCACCCTCTCAGGAGCGCATCCTCAGTGTGCTGCATTTGGTATTTGATATCCTCCAGCCTTGTCCTCAGGCCTGGTGTGATTCGCCAGGGTCCTGACACCAAACCCCAGGCCAAGTTCTAAATTCAGGTGTGGGCTCATAGTGCTATTGAGCTTGTCAGATGCCAGCCTCCCCTAGACAGTAGCCTCATCGGTTGGGTTGCTTATAGTTTGTAAAAAGGCTGTAATCACACTAAGATCAAACGCAGGCCGCCTCCCTGGGGCACTCCCTCCTGAGCCGGAGCGCAGGTACTCATGAAGAACACAGGACCTGGGCTCACCCATCTCCCCCACAGTAAGGCAGGAAGCCTGGTCACAGCTCAGGCCACAGCTCTCAATTCACACTCACTTTGCAGAGTGGACCTTACTGACTCCTTGTGGAAAGGGGAAAAAGAAAAAACAAATCCATCACTTTGAGGTTTTGAGCCAGAGGAGGAGTCTTGTGCCCAGGGCCACCAAATGCAGAGATACGGCTGGAGGGGTGGACTGGCATGGTGACTGGTTCTTTCTTATTGAGAAAGTGATAGAAATGTTTGTGGTAGCCTTGCGTAATGTCCATGTTCATCCAAGGTCTGAGGTGGCATTTCACCTCACCTCTCCAGGCATAATAATATCCTATGACCTCATTTGTCCTTTTACAAAAGCACTTGCTTCATTTCTTTAAGCTTCGACCCTCAGCATAGTTTCCTTCCTCAATAAACAAGCCTGTACTCCTGTCTGCCATGTTGTGTTTCGGATGCCGTCCACTATGACCACAGAGCGCGTCCTTGCCCGGGAAAAGCATGGGTATGCAAGCACATTTCTCTTGCATCTCCATCCCATCTTTTCCTTCGGAGACAGGATTCTTTCCAGAAGCTGGTGAAAAGTATTTGGAATGCTGGTCCCTTTGGACAGAGATGGGGTCATGGGGTTGGGACAGAAAGATGATGCTTCCTGAAGATTCTCTTCTAACGGGTGTCCTAGGCAATAGGACCTCTTGAAGGCAACTAGGTGACATTTCTTGCAAAATTGTTTCTTACTCCTGAAGAACCACAGACCTAAAGCAAGGCCTCTGTGCTGGGAGCTCTTGGAGTATGGGGAACGTGCAAATATTTAGCTGTCTTGTCTGCGGCACATAGCAGATCTTTTCCTGTGCGTTCTCTGTTCGTCTTCCTTTGTCACATGTGTGTTTGTTTGAGTTTGTTTCTTTTTGTTTTCTTCGTTGTTTTTTTTTTTTTGACAATGTTTTTATTGGTACCCTCCTCCAGCTTGTAGCCAACTAGAAATGCTTAGCACTTACGTTCATTCATCATCGTATTTGCCATGTAAAATGTTTATTACCTTAGACAAGCTAATGAGCTGTTACTACATAACTTATCTTACTGTAACTCTTTTATTTTCCGACACTGTCATTTGTTCGTGATGTATATTGTAAGCTTGTATTCTATGTTAATTTAATCAGCACGATTCACTGACATGCTGGACTGATAAGCTGGCTGCTGTTTCAAAGTGTCAAGTTTGTGTCGGGCTGTTGGGACAACTGCAGCTCCGTTGTCAAGGTACTGTGCATTGGTTCCCATAGCAACACTGTGGGTGTGACCCTTGAGACTCTAGGGACATTCAATACACCATGGAGCAAATTTTAACTGCAGATCTTCTTTGTAGAAATTCTATGTATAACACAGGTACCTACTTGGCCCATGGCTGGTAACTATTTGGGCAATTAGAAAAAAATACCATAAAAACTAGTGTCTATTGCTGCTTTGAATATGTTTGAAAGTCTGAAAATGTAAATAGTTTATCAAAAAAAAATCTTGTACAGTCCAGTGTAAAGTTTTTAAATGACCTTAAGGGTTGCCATCACAGCTTTCTCACACTCTCCTCTTGATAATGAGAAAAAAAAAAGTTTGCTAAGGATTTAAAGAAATGAGGGAAAGAAAAGAATCTCTTCAAATGTAAAGGAATGGATCATGGTCTTAGCTTTGTTGTATACACAAACCTCTTGGATTTCATTGCACAGTATTGACGTGAGATAAACTCCGCATCGAATAACCTCCCAGTGGTACTTCAAGTCTTCCCCTCCTCTGCCTCGCCATTAAGGGAAAGAAAAGACAAATGGAAAGACGGACTGTCATCATCTATCCTGGTGTACATTGGCACCTTGGCTACTTTGTTTTCCTTTCGCACAAGGTGCTTTCCTGATATGTTAGACATGCCATCCTTGGGGGATAACGTATATGCCATGATGGGGCTTAGGCCCGCAGGGGAGTGTCTATAAGAACTGCCTATTTATGCTCATTTACCTCAAGACTGTCCTCTCTACCCTGAACTAGTTGTCATCACTCCATCTTTTGTACTGCTGTTGACACTTACAATTAAAGATAAATTTTGTTTTATGACCTCTGTCTTCTGCCTCATCTGTGCCCCTCAGTGCATCTGCCATGGAGCCCAGGAGGTGCCCTGCTCACTGAGTGTTGTTGCTAATGCCCACACATCGCCTGATCCTGGCATGATGTCTGCCTGAGGCCTCTGCAGGGCAGAGAGAGGCTGGCTCTGAGACTTCAGCTCTTCTTAGCCCGGGAACATGTGCCTCCTCTTCACCGTGTCCCTTGCACAGCAGCAGTGAGACATGCCTGTGGGTTTAGGTGAAAGGGAGGAGCCAGGTGGATTTCTGTCGGAGAAGATGAGAAGGAAGGTCGCTGCCTATTGGCCTAGCTTCTCTGTGAGATGAGCGCCCAGCTAAGGTTTGTGCGAGAACCTCTGGGACGAGCCTCACCTCTGAGCCCACTGCTCCATGGTTAGCAGCTGGCAGCTGACTGGGGAAGGTGCTGTGCTCAGAGACCCTTCCCTCCCTTCCCTGTTTTCTCCTTCCCTCCCCTTCCCTCCTCTTCCCTCCCCTTCCCTCCCCTTCCCTCTGCTGTGCATCTCTTATCTCAGGGACTTATGCATGGCGAAGGAAGCTCCCATCTCTTCCACCAATGAGTTGTGCTCAGAATCAAGCTCAACTCCAATAATATTCATTTATAAGGTGTTACTGGAGTGACTTCGTGGAGCACAGAGTGGAGGGCTGAAGGAAGCAGGGCCCTTAAACAGACTTGCCACACCAGACCAGGCCAGCCTTGCATAACCTACCATCCTGCAGAGGGAGCAAAAGAGGAGAGAGGTAGAGACAGGGACAGACAAGAGACAGACAGACAGGAAGAGACATATACACCAAGAAAGAGAGACACAGAAGGAGACAGAAACAGAGAGGAGAGAGAGAGAAACCTCACTGGTTTCCCTGTAAGGCCTCATTAGAAAATAAGCAAACAAGGATTTGTGGGGCTTTATACCAAGCAAATTGCGAAGGCTTGAAATTTCAGTTCTGGCGTTCCAGGCCCTCCCTCCTGCTCCCGTAGGTTTTGTTTGTTTACTTTGAATCTGGCATCCTCAGCTCATGGAGCCCAGAGAGGCCTCAGGCTTGCCGTGTTGTTGAAGTTGGCCTTGAGCTCCCCAGTGCCGGCATTACAGATGTGTACCACCACATCCGGCTCGCCCCAAAACTTGTAAAGTCCCAGGTAAGCCTGGTACTGATGAGAATGGACTTGGGAGTCACAAGAGCCTGGCTCTGCCATCTGAGCAGCCTCTTTGAGCCGGAGATTTTCCATGTGCTGAAGGGGTTGGTAATCCCTACCTCTCCATGGTTATTGAGTTTGCATCGGCCCGGCCTCTCCTTGTTATTCCTTATAGCAGCAGCAGGCCAGCACAAAGAACATAGGACGGTGACCTGCCACCCCTTCCAGGTGGACGTGTTAGCCAGCAGTGAGCATGGAAAGGTGTCATGTGCTGTGTCATGTGAAGAACATAGCATGCTGAGGCCCTGGCTGACCTGGGTCTGAGACCTCCCCACTTCCTCCTACCCAGCCTCATTTACTGGCCATCCACTGCCACTGGTCTTTATAATGCACAGAGGTGTCATGTCTGTCTCCTATGCTGTCTTATAGTCTTAGACTTTGTATTGCTGACTGGGTAAAACCCCGCTTCTTTCTTCAATAGCCAAACCTCTTCTGACTTGCCTCATTTTCTTTTAGGTGTAGTCTACCCTCAACCCCTTGATGCTGCCTTCACACCTCCTAACCTAACACCATCCTGTGATTTAGACTTTGTTACCACAAAGGACTGTCTCTTCTGTTTGGGAAATTCTTGCTTATCTTTAATTACCCGAGGTCTTCCCTACTCACCACTTCCATCCAGCTTCAAACTCTCCCTCACAGCTACTGTGACACATTGAAAGGACTTCTGTAGTCATGTCTACCATGTGGTAATGGTTCATTTGTCTCTTTTCTGGATGATAAGTTACAGACACCTTGGTCCTTCTGGCCCCCAGTGCAGGGCTTGTCTTAGAATGTGTGCCCAAGCCTTCCCTTTGGAATGAATGTGATGGTGTCAACTTGGCCTCCATCCATGGTGAACTTGGCCTAGGAACACAGATTTAGGTTACCTCAATTCTGTGTTCCAATGTATTAACAATTTCATGATGGCTTTATAGCGACAGAATAAAAGAAAGTCATAAATAAAGGCACTTTTTCAAATACATTGGCTAACCATCAATCAGGTAGGCTGGTTATAGCAAAGTGAGGAAATCTCCACCGTAAGTTTTAGATGCTGTCTGGTGACATTCTTAGCCTATGGGCTGGTGGTCTGTTCTTACATTCCAAAAAGGATTACACCTGAAAACTCGGATAGTCACCAGGATGTTAAGTCACACACTGAAGTTGGCAGTGAATGACTATTGGGGCCTGCTGATGTTAGCTTTTGTGGCTGGGATGATCTTCTACAGCAAAGTTTGTAGGAGGAAAGGTTTATTTGAAGCTTACAGATCCAGGGGAGGTTCTGTCATGGTGGTAGAAGCTGGCCCCCCTTTCACAGGTACATGCCGGGAGAAATACCACCAGCAGCACCATAAGCAAGCACATTCCAGGAACCCAGGCAGAATTCCAGCACTCAGCATTCCTTAGGCTAGAAACCAGATCCAACTTCAAAGGTTCCTGTAGTCTTTACAAACTTAATATTGTTCCAAAGTCCCAAGTCTCAGCTGAGATTTAAGACTGTCTCTTAACTGTGAGTCCTTTAAAATCAAAACAAGTTTTGTACTTTCAGCATATAATGAATAGCACAGGGTAAACATTGCCATTGCTATAAGGAATAACAAGGAAAGACTGGACCAATGCAAACTCAATAACCATGAAGAAAACATCAAACACCTGCAGTTCAAGTCCAATATCCATAACCAGTGACTGACAGTCTCCAGATCTTCCAATTCTGCCCTTCCAGCTGGGATGAATAGCCAGGGAAAACTTCCATCCTGATCCAAAAGTGCTCTGTGGTAGCCCTTGCATGGCCCTGGTATATCTGAAACATCTTCAGGTCTTCGTTGCAAACCATAGTCCATCTACCAATGGCTTCACTGGCCTATCAGGGTCAGCATGTCCTGCTTCACTTGCTGTATCTCAGCAGCAGCTCCTGGACCTATGTGCACTTCATGACCCACTCCATGTGTGTTTTTTAAAATATTTTATTTCTCTTTATTTATTTGAAAGAGAGAAATAGGCAGGGAGAGAGAGGGAGAGAATGGGTGTGCCAGGGCCTCCAGCCACTGCAAATGAACTCCAGATGCTTGTGCCCCCTTATGCATCTCGCTTACGTAGGTTCTGGGGAATTAAACCTGGGTCCTTTGGCTTTGCAGGCAACTACCTTAACCACTAAGGCATTTCTCCAGCCCCCCACTCCTTGTGTTTTTCATTGCTTCAGAAACCAATACCATGTGTGCAGGACACAGCCATATTGTTAATTCAGGGATAAAATAAATAGTGAACTTGA
The DNA here is from genome assembly GCA_036346955.1 of Dipus sagitta. Taxonomy (NCBI): domain Eukaryota; kingdom Metazoa; phylum Chordata; class Mammalia; order Rodentia; family Dipodidae; genus Dipus; species Dipus sagitta. The sequence goes on along the minus strand of CM070772.1, from coordinate 154,805,691 downwards.
AGAGCAGGTTCCTTCCTTTCAAGCAACTCCTTTCAAATAAGTTTGCATTCCTACCATTCAGTCTTTCCTCCGGCACTCTTTCCATTGTTACAGTGTAAAGCAGTTGAACCATCCTCCTTCCAAATGCTAATATATTTGACCATAGCAGATTCAGTTACCTAAATCTAATCTCTGTGCCAGTAAATTTTAAACCTGTTTAAATTTCTCCAATTTTAAATCTTATATCTATATCTGTATCTCTCAGTTTTATATCTTTAGCCAAGCACATCAGTCCATTACAAATTTAACCTTGCTCAAACTCTCTGTTCATGGGCAGCAGAATGCAGAAAACCCTTATTCCAGTAGCCCTGTTCCAACAAAGTTCTCTGCAGTTTTTTCTTCCCTTTAGAGAGTTCATAAGTCAAGACTCGAAATATAATTCTCTATACACGTGGAATTTTCAAACTTTCACCAGAATAGTCCATAAAACTTACTCTCTGGAAGGCATATTCAATGTCAAGTACAGAGTCTATGTCCATTCCTCCAAAATAAAATTTCCAAAAGACCAAAGTCCACATGGTCAGATTTATCACGCAGCAATACCCCACCCTTGGTACCAATTCTGTAGTAGTAAGCTTGATGTTTCTGGGATGAACATCTCAACCAGACACAGTTTATAGGAGGAAGGGCTTATTTGAAGCTTACAGATCCAGAGAAGTTGCATAATGATGAAAACAGCTGGCCCTCTGGTTTGGCAGTAGATGTCAACTGCGCTGGACCCCTGGAGACAGGGTGTAGTTATTGCTAACTTTTCCATGACCACACTTGGCCTTGCAACATGCTGAATGAATGAATGTCAAGTACAAGAAAGGAAGAGAGCCATTTTGTGTCCTCTGAAGTTATGAACCAACCTGGAAGTCAGGAAGGTCACTGTCACTCCACTGTCCTCATTGATCAGAGTCTATGCACCTTTCATGGGGAGAGGAAAACAAGTCCTCTTCTTGGGGGAGGGACGAAGTGCTGAAGAATAAGTGGGGGGGGGGCTGCATATGTTGACCATGTTTGAAAAGCTCAGCCCGCTGCACTGTGCTGTTTCCTCTGCCACCCCAACTACTGCCCATTGGTACAGGGCTTTGCAGGGGGCAGTGTTGATGCAGTTGTCTGGAATTTATCTGGGTGTTCTAAGTTGAGATGATGAAGCCCCAGACCTTCCTTAATCCTTAATGCCAATGCTAGCATGTAGTAACTAGGACCCAGAGGTCCTCAGAGGGGCCAGCTGGGAGCAAATAGCATCACACACTGTGATTGAAGACAGTGAGCAATGGGCACTGTGGGCACAGCCTGGATGGAAAGGCTTTGTTTTTCTACCTCTCAGCAGCAGTTCAGTGACTTTTAGATATGCTCAAACCAGTTGATTCCAGTATGCATTTGGATATTCACTGGATAGAGTAAGTTCCTTGGAGTATTTCCAATAGAATTTGACTAATATTCATTCTATGTAACCTTATCATAGACATTAATATTGTCACTAATCAGAAAAATACCAATGGCAATGCACTGTCTGTACTGACAGTTCTGTCAATCAATACAACAAAAGATGGTTTAAAAATGGCAATATGGTATTAGAAGCCATAAAATACAGATAGAGATAATTTACCATGTTTCTGACTTGGGAAATAATAGTATCATGTTATTATAGTCCTAAACATGATCTGTATCCTCAACCTAACTTAAAAAATTAGGTTGAAAAAAGCACTGTCAACCTTAACATAATCTACTAAGTTTCTGATTTTCGGCCAAGATTAATCAACTAGTGGATATTATCAAACACACCCAAACTAGGTCTATAAAGCAAGAACAATTATTAATGCATTCTTTTATTAGAATTCCATTCATAATTCTTTTATTTGAATCACATTCATAATTAAAAGTAATACTACATGTTTACTTAGTGAAAACTCAGTATTTCTTTTGTAATTATTAATACATGAAATGGATAAGTGAATTTGAATTCTTCCTACAGATTGCCAAGTGAAGAATTCAGTCGTTCATTTGGAAATGAAAGAAACACTGACATTATTAATTAAGTAACACACTCAGGTGAGACAGTTTAGATAGAAAACTCCCAAGAATCACATGACCACAGAAGACCCATCAGGGCATATGGATAAGCCAACTATTCTTCCCCAGTGCGATATTCCACAGTCCTGGTATTTATGTTGTATATTTAGATAAATGCTTTTATGAAATCACTTTTATGTACATTTTGGCCATTTCACAGACCTTAATTCCCCTGGGAAAGGCACCTTGTTTGTGAACATTGAACCTAACGACACCTGTTAAATAAAAGGATTTGAACCACTGGAGAAAGGGATGTAGACTTGCAGGCAGCCGCCATGTCCCCTTAGGTCTGGCCCAGGCACCTGGGAGCTTCCACTTGCAGAGCCAACCAAGATGTCCACAGGTGCCAGGAAGACAGGTGGTGACTGTGCCAGGCTACACCAGCCAAGCACGCCTGCCCTGGACGGTGTTGTGGAAAATATAAGTATCTCTGGACTTTAAACTGTGTCAGATTAAGATACACCCAGGGATAAATACTGTGGCTATAAATAAAGCCCAAGTAACTGGATCCATTTTCAGGCTGTTGAATTTCAAATGTCTGCCAAACTGAGTGTGATATCTGGGTCTCTCTATTTTTGCAACTCCAGTTCAAGGGGTGGCGAAAGTCCAATTAATTTAAACAAATGAAAACAAATAGGAAAGAGTTAAACTAGCCCATCAAAGCCTGGAACTGAACTCAACTTCACAAGTCTTAATATGATGTTAGGAAGAAATTAAATTGAACCCTACATGTCATTCATATAGGGATATGAAATAGAGGACTTGCTTAAAAAGGCTGAAGATTAAGTGATTGACTGATTGATCAATTATTACAATATTGGTGTATGACCACTCAGACATGTAAATGATGGCCAGATTTCTGACTAGACATCTGGGAAGTTGTTAGTTCAGAGAGTTAAAGACACCTGGGATGCCAGACACTAAATCAGAAAAACCCCACGACGTCTCGGGGCTGTCAAATATTGAATTGCTTGGATTGCATTGGTTACAAAGGATTGTAACCCAGTTAAGATGGTTTGTAGAGCAAGAAGGAATTAGTGGTTTACGTAATGAAGAAAGAAGCACTAGGAGGGCATGGCTTCGGTCTGGCTGGCCATGGGTGTGGGACAGCGGCATAGAGGCTTGGTCTCCATCCCTCACCTCCACTCAGGGAAGAATCAGTCTCTCTTTGGTGACACGTCCCTCTGCAGTTCCAGACCTGTTACCCTAGGCGTCAGCTCAACAAAAGAGGCTTCTCTTCCGTGTTTGCTACACATTGTTTAATACAGTCTCGTAGGTCTGTTTATGTCACATGATCATGGTATAACCAATCACTGTGGCCCAAGAAACAAACAAGACTAACCTTGCCCTCTGTGGTGGTTTGATTCAGGTGTCCCCCATAAACTTAGGTGCTTTGGAGGTTAGGTTCCCCAGCTGATGGCAATTGGAAATTAAAGCCGCCTGGAGGTGGTGTATTGTTGGGGATAGGTTTGTCGGTGTTATAGCCAGTTTCCTCATGCCAGTGTTTGGCACACTCTCCTGTTGCTGTTGTCCACCTGATGTTGGCCAGGGAGTGATGTCCACCCTCTGCTCATGCCATTGTTTTCCCCTGCCATCATGGAGATTCCCCTCAAGCCTGTAAGCCAAAATAAACCTCTTTCTCCCAGAAGCTGCTCTTGGTTGGGTGATTTCTACCAGCAATGCGAACCTGACTGCAACACCGCCCATCACATAGATTGAGCAGAGGAAGGTTGATCTCCAGAGGAAAACCATTTTTCCAAAGGAAGGCACTGGGAGGGATGTCACTGATGTTCTGCACAGGGAGCAAGATGTGGTCATAAGCTCACTGGATAGCCAGACTTCTTAGGCAGGGACTCTGCTGCCAGCCCGGAGGCCATGTTCAGAGTGGCCATTCCGGCGTCACTTGCAGCCAGATGCTAGTGCCACCTGCTCATCTTCAGCAAACTGCAGCGAGCTTCCGCTCTGGCTCGTGACAGTCACCACACAGAGCAGTTCCTCCTCCATACCTCAGTGTTCCCTTGAGGAAGCAGACAAGCTGTGAAATCAGGGCCTTGTCCACCTCACTCCAGCACAGAGCAGATGCCCTTGAACCCATGCATAACACAACGTTGGTTCTGGAACTTTTGCGAGGACTGAGACTAAAGTTCACAGCATAGACCTTGATCTTTCTTGCATAAAAAATGATACCGGCCCAACCTGATGTGACTGCAACAGCAACTCAGGTCTTTTCTTCTTCCTTCTCCTCCCTTCTCCATTTTTCCTTACAATCTACATGGTAGATAGTTGTGGATCCAAGAAAGAACCCATGTCCTCTGCCTCATCAGGCAGGCTTAACATGGCTCTCATCCTAAGAAAAGATTTCAGCCTACCACATCTAGAGCAGGCATCTAAAAACTAGTCCAGAAGTCAAAGGTACCCCAAGACCAGTTTCTATGGGTAAAGTTGTATTGGAACACAGTTGAGCCCATGTTAAAGTGTCTGGACTACAGCTGGCATTGCATCCCGGTGGCAGAGTTGAGTGAATGGGGCAGAGGCGGGGTCATCCAAAGAGCAGGGGGTACTTGCATAAGTTCTACGGTAGCGAATCTTATCAATTCAACGGGAGTTTAGAATCACCATAGAAACAAATTTCTGGGCAAGCCTTGAGAGGGTTTCTCGGTTAGGTTAATTGGAAGACTCATCTAAATGTGGTGGCATCTTTCTGTGGGCCGGGGTTCTGGAATGCTTACAAAGAAGAAGGCTAGCTGAGCACCACAATTCATTAGTGTCTGCTTTTTGGCTATGGACAGCGTGACCAGCTCCGACCACCATGTTTCCTATCACAATGGACTGTTCCCTGGAACTATGAGTCCAAACAAACCCTTCCTTCCTTCAATTACTTCTGTCAGGGTGTTTTGCTATAGGGATGAGAAAAGTAACTAATATGGGCCCTTTTACAGGAAAATTTGGTAATCCCCATGATTAATCTTCACTGTCAACTTCACTGGGTTTAGAATCACCCAGGAGACTGGTGAGGGACATCTGTGAGCGTGGGTGTTTGAAGAGCCGAGAGGGGAAGGACACACCCTGATGTGGGCAGCCCCATCCTGCAGCCAATTTTTACTGGTTCCGGTCCCGCCTATGGAGAAGCCGTGGGGGAGAGTGGCGGCTCTCAGCTGTGGCTGCGGTCGGAAGCACCTGGCAAGTCCGACGTCCTTCTGCCGCCAGCGGTGTGAACTGCTTGGAATCGCCAAAGGCTCTGATTTACTTAGACTGGAACGCGACATGGGCTCTGGGGGTTTTCAAAGGACAGGTATGTTCCGGAACCAGAGTGCCAGCGGTTAGCAGACCTGGCAAAGAAGAAAACAGTGCTGCCCATTTGGGGAAAGCCTGTGAGAAGGGAAACGACACGGGTGGCATAATTTGGCAAACCAGTAATTCTGACTCCCTGCCTAGGCTGCTGTGGATTGAACATCTCTGAGCCACATCCTCCATATCAGTAACAGGTAAAATAAGAAGGAACCTACCCAGTGCCGTTACGCATCTCATGAGATCATTCAGGTATTTGTTTACTCTACAACACATATTGTGATGCCACGACGTGTCTTTCATTGTTCCAAGACTAGGATAATATATCTGTGACGACTAAAGCCCAAGGGAGTCCATACTCACTGTGGTGACGCCATGGGGCAAAGCCAGGAGACACATAAAAGCATGGCAAAATTTGAGAGAACAAGTTAAAATCTTGAAAAAGGGCAAAACAGAATGGTGGGGTATGGTGGTTTGAAAGGGTGACCAGGGAATTCTGCCTGAAGAAGTGACATTTGGACAACAGTCTGAATGAGGAGATAGATTCAGCCATGCAAAGCAGGTTCTAGGCAAAGTTGCAGTGAATTTAAGACTTGGACATAGTGTGTGTGTGTTGGGGGCAGTGGGGGAGAGACAGGAAATTCTTATTCCAGGAAGAGAAAGGTCTGTTTACCTACAGCATAGGGAGTTGGGAGGAGAGACCAGGGAAGCCAGACTTTGTAGACTGCTCAGAGGTCTCAAGAAAGCACCCTCACTGCTGCTCTCCTGTCAAGGGACACAGGGGCATTCTGCAGAGCAGGAGCTGCCTCGGTCCTGTGTGGTCCCTTTCCAGTGTGTACCCGCCTGCTTTGCTGGAGCACACCCTTCAGATGCTTCTTGAGAAAGGGCGCATGGGAGTCCTTTTTTGAGATTTGGGCTATCTAAACTATCCTTATTCTTTATTGTGCCCACACAGTTTGTCAATAAACTTGATGCAATAGAATTTTCATTTAGGAATTACTTCTCATTAAAAATGTTAAAGTTTGGTCTTCTAGCTTCTAAAGACCTCCGAGATAGCATTGGTGAGGAACTGTCTTGTGCTGTTCTGATTATTGTCTCTTGGTTTGCAACATTTTTCTGACTCTGTTCCTCATAACTTGCCAGATTTTATTATACTCAAGGTTTTGAATTTTCATGCTAACCTCCATGGTGTGGGTTAAATCTATTCATTATGATCTGGTGGGCATTCAGTGGGCCTTTTCAAACTAGAAATTCATATCGTTTAGCTCTTTAAGTTATCTTGATTGTTTCTTCAAGGACTTTTCTCCTCATGGTGTTCTGTGCATCTCTCTCAGAAACTCATAAGTTTTGGATATTTAAACTCTTGAGTGTGGTTTTAAGCTTTCTAGTCTATTTTTGCCTTATTTCTTTTTATGTTATTTTTCACATGCTCCTCTTCATCTCAGGAAGTTTTCTTCTCTCTAGCATACTACTTTTGTCTCATGGAGACTTTAACTTTCCTCATTCCATAAAACCATCACCAAGAATTTAAAATCCCTTGAGTGTGCCATGTTCTTCTAACTTGCCCTCAAACATGCATTCACCCATCCATCCATTATTCATTCATTCATTTGTCTAACATCAAATGCTTACACACTGCTCAGGCTTCCGGTTCCACAATGAATACCTGAGAGAAATAGCTTAAAGGGAGGAACTTTTATTTTGGCTCACAGTTGCAGCAGCGCGTGGTGGCAGGCCATTGCCGGGGCCTGTGGCGAGGCAGAGTGTGGTGGAAGAGGGGGGATGGAGTACAGCTGTCACATCCTGGCAGCCAGGAGGCAGGGCGGAATAGCAAGAAGGGTCCCGGGTCACGATAGCCCCAAAGGCACGCCCCAACCATCCACAGCTACCTCGGCCCCACTCACCACAGGTCCACCGTCTCCCAACACCCAATTCTTCGTTCTTGTAATTCATTGTCCTATTTGAATCCATCTATGGGATAAACATTGATGAAGTCAGACTTGTGATGTCACCCTCTCTGGAAATGCCCTCCCCTCACAGTCACGCTGAGAAAGGTGCTGAGCTAGCAACCTCCAATGCAGCTCTCAGTCCAGTCAAGTTGACCGCCAAGAATAAACATCACGGCTTACCGGGCCTTGATCCCAGGTGAGAAAGTGTAACTGAACATGGGGCTCCTGGAGATTGTGACCAGAGGTTTCTGAATGCACACTCATCAAAAATTAATTCAAAACCGGTTGCATAGGGAAGCCAGGGTATTGAGACAGCACTCAACAATGTTGCACACACACACGCACACACACACGCACACACACACACACACACACACACACACAGAGAGACACACGCCTGATACTGCGCATGCTGTCACACCACACACCAGCGAATGCCTGCCTGAAACGCCTCGGTCAGGCTCTCCACTACTGTGTATGTTATGAACCGCAGTGCCTTGACTCCACGTGCCGGGTTGTGTACCCCTAGTTCAACATGGTGGCTTAATTATGGACCACAGAAACTCCTAATGCTTTCCTGCTGCCTTTCCTCTGCATGTAAATGCCAAAACAATATCTCTTGGATCATATTGTCTTAGGATATTTGATTTAAAACATTGCTGTTTCAGTTGCTGACGTGAGTTTCATTAAAAAATAAAATCATTTAGTGAAGTTTAGCTTGGGATTGGAACAGAATTTTTAGCAATTTCTGAAATGGCCCTTGAACATACTTCTTCCATTTTGTGCTGTAGATTTATATGAAGTAATATTCTCAATAAAATTGAAACATTGATCAACTCTGTAAAACACAGAAGATGTTCTGTCAACATCCTGCAACATCAAATATTTAGCCAAAATTTAGTTCTTTGTTCAAAAATAAACAAGCATACCCACCTCATTACTGTGCAATTTTTCCATCTTTATAAAATGGTAACATTGTACATACACAAAATAATTATTTTAAAATAAATTCATTTGTAATTTATTAGAAAATATTTGATTCGTAGACCTATTTTATATACACCCAGGGTTATATAAAAAGTTCTTGAGTAAGAGAGAGATTTTAAGTGGGAAAATCTTTAGAAGCCTTGTGTTAGAATAAAAGAATTTGGTTTATCAGCCAGGAATCTCTAGAGAAACAGAACCAATAGAGTGAATTATATATATATAAAAAAAAGGAATTTATTGGATTAGCTTATGACAGTCCAACAGGCTTGATTGTCAAGGAACCCAGCAGCTGCTCAGTCCACGTGTCTGGGTGCCCCAGCTGTCCCCATCCACCACTAAGAGCCTGAAGGCTTCCTGGAGATCCACTGGTCTTCAGTCCATGCTGGAAGGCTGAGGAAACTTGGTTCCAATGGCAATGAAGGATAAGGAAATAGAATCGATGCATGTGCAAGGGAAGGCTCTCACCAGCAAGTAGCCTGGCAGCCAGGTAGGAAGAAAGGGCTCTTTCCTCCCAGGGCTTCCTTACATAAAGCCCCCCACCAGGAGGGCCATTCACTCTGGGGGAAGAGCTCACCCTGGAGGAAGGACTTCCTCCTTCAGTCAGAGCTTCCTGGAAGCAACCTCAGAGACCCACCCAAGAGAAGATCTGTGGATTCCTAACTGGATCAAGTTGACAACAGAACTTAACCATCACAGATGGATAACTCAAGAAACCAAAGACCCTAGCCTTGTGCCACTTTTTTGTTTGCTTGTTTTGTTTTGTTTTGGGAGCAGAGTCTTGTTCTAGCTTAGGCAGACCTGGAATTCACTATAAAGTCTCAAGGTGGCCTTGAACTCACAGCGATCCTCCTAACTCTGCCTCCCGAGTGCTGGGATTAAAGGCATGTGCCACCACACCCGGTGCCTTGTGCCACTTTTATGTTGGTTGTCTATTTTATTCATGTGTGCTAAGTGTCAGAAATCTCCTATGGAGTCTGCTGAAACTTAGCCCTGGTCATGTGTAAGAGCAGTGAGGTACAATGAGAAGTTTTATGTAGAAAGGTCATATTTGTCATTTTCAAAGCTTTGCTGTGTGTGACATAGCTAGGATGTTTCTTGGAAAAACTTCTGACGTCCCCATCCTTTAGATGTTTCCAGAAAGAACTTTCTGTGCCCTGCCTGGTACTCTAAGCCTGAATGTCAGCTCTCCCAGGACTGAGGGGAAGTCATCCCCCCCACCCCCATCATGCCAAATTTCATTTAGCCCTAAATATAGAGCTCTTGTCTGCATCTTCTCACTTTGTCCTTGAAGAGTTCGTCCCTGTCTTCTGTGTGAGCAGGGCAGGGCAGCCTCTCCCTGAATGCAGAGCTGGGCAGAGGACCCAGCTTCTTAGCAGACTAGCAACAGATTCTGTTTTCACTTGACCTTTATCTCCACTCCCGGGCACAAGTGGTAATTCCTGAGCCATTGTAATGTGACCAGTTGAGCCTTGAGTCATTTTGCCCCTGCATCTCTCAGCTGTGGGCTCAGGACCCACTTCTGAGTGGCCATATCAGCTACGTTTAGCATTCTTCTACCTGTGGGCTAAAACCCAAGTGTTGCTGTCTTTTATGTCTCAGTTTATGCCTTTAAAAATATCCCTTTCTAATGTTTTCTGTAAAGGTATGTCAGGAAGAAGCCGGGCCACAGTGAGTGTGCTCTGTCTGACATCCGTAGCTCTCCTCTGTATCATTAGCAGAGTTTTTAAAAGAAGATGTAGAATTTAAAGTTCTTTTTTTTTTTTTTTTTGACACCTATGGTGAGCCAGACATGGAGCTAGGTAGTTTTACCTACACCCTTGGAACTAACCCTCCTAACAGTGATCTTACTCGAAATGAAAGAAAGACTTTAATTGGAAAACCTCTGTGGACAGATTGAATTCAGTTTGGAAATAGCTGATTACAGTCCTGACCCTCAAGCTCCACTACACGTTGAGGATGAATGTGTCCATGCCCACACTTCACTGTCTGGGCGGGACATCCTAGCCACCTCAGTAATTCCCAGTTCCCCTACTTTCTGAACAGTCTGCCTTGCTTCTAAGCATGGAGAGCTCTCTAGCCCATACTTCCTTTCCCAAATGGCAAAGGAGACCATTCTCTGTTGCTATACGCCTATATAGTATTGGCACCACCCCCCACAACAATGTCCAGCTCAGCTGGCCAGCAACTACCCGTGCACGGGGGAAGTGCCAACATCATCTCCAAGCACTTAGCACTGGGCCAGAACCCTCCTCAGGACAAAGTCTGAGCTCTCAGTAGTTCGCAGGCCCTAGGGTGCCATGCACAAGTGGGGACGGCTCCAGGTCTGCAGGTAGTCTCCCTGTTGAGTGCCTTGGTGGCACCCACTTGCCTCGCAAGCACCCGTTTCCTCAGGTTTGGATTCCCTGGGTGCATCCTCTCTCCCTTTCTCCTAGCCTTCCACTACTCACATCTTGGTTTTATCCATCCCCAGAGAAAAGCGAATGTTCATTCTTACCCTAATCCCAGGGGGCATGGGAAGAGAAGGTGCCACTGTAGAACAACTGCATCTTCAGCCATTGTGAGGTGGCCTTGGAGGAGCAGCTCAGTGTTATGTTCCAAACCTTCCATGGTTTTCCATACTTTTAACCTGCACCATAGTAGCAGTTGATTATTTGGAGAAGGGGGTAGGGTGTGCCGAATAAAGTTTATTTGGTTTTAGCATTACCCATATAGTATTAGGTGTGAATTTCCAAAAAAGTATGTGCAAGTGACGTTATAACTTTCACGCGATGGCTGGAAGCAACATTGTAAAAATATTGCCTAGCACGACTCCATATGGACATATGAAATTTCATTCCATTTTAGACATGTAATTAAGTGGCCCACATAATGAAGTACTGTGTGTGCAAAGAGGCAGATTCCTTCTGTAGGTGAAAGGTAGCCGGGAGGGAGCCAGGCAAGGGAAACTGCAAGCCATCACGCTCTGCTCGAAGCAGCGAGAATCTGCTCAGTTCACCCATCCCCCGGATGCTAGTTTATTCCTTGTAAGCAGGACAAACACATTCAGTATCTTCCTGTGATATGCCCTTCCACTCTGTCAGTCAAGGTAGGGAGGAGAGAAAGTTCTGAGCTTAGAATCACAGAGGGCTGAGTTTGCATCCCATTGCGGAGTGACCTTGGGTAAGGCGCTAAGACAGTGCTATGCAAGGACTCCTGGCTCCAGAGCAGCCGCAGCACCAGGTGTCATTAAAACTCACATTCAAGGGCGAGGCTGTGTGTCTGAGGATGGGGCCGGCCGGGAAGCTTGTGTTCCGATGTGTCCTCCGGGTGATTGTGACGCTTACTCAGAAATGAGAGCTGCTTGCTCAAATTCCCAAAGCCCCACTTTTCTTCCCTGTCAGTATCCCTTCTATAGCAACTCTGCACAGCTCAGAGGAACAAATCTTAAATGATCGATAAAACAAACTCTAGACTCGAACTGCCTTCTGGTGGGGCGCGATGAGGCACCTTGAGCCGGTCAGAGCACTTTACCTGACTCGCCATCATTATGGAATAATGAGAGTTCCAGAAAGCAGCTCAGCTGCCGAGAACGCGGGTGACCGGTTCCACACACTGGGCTGTAGAACGAGGATTTACTTACCTGTGGGTCTGGAGGCACAGGATCAGGTCAGCCTGTCCCACACAGGTGTCCACTTGCTTCCCTTTCTGCAGCCCAGTGGATCCTGTCCTGTTGCTTCACTTTTCAGCACAGTGGTCCCCTTTTCCCACAGGTGTCTCTTTCCTCATGAATGGAGGACCTGGATTCATCATTTGGAAACATCTTGGTCAGGGGCTCCCTTCTAAGGCTTTCCTCCGCTTGCCTGCGAGTGACAGTCTCGGGCACCTGAGCTCCCAAAGCTATCATCGTGCACACTCTACTCTACCTGAGGTCGATGGTGTCATTGTGGCTGCCAAGGAACAACAAGCTCTCCATTTTCAGTGCCTCTGGCACCTGTCAGAGGGTCTGACACAACGTTCACCAAATCCAACCAAAGCATGGGCAGATGTAGAAGAACAAGTGAGGCCCATGCCAATTCAGCACTGAGTGGGACCCCGCCTGACAGCCCCACGTCTCCCTGAAGCCTCTCTGTAGCTCACAGAGCCAGATAGCCCAGATCGCTTCATGTCTACACAACAACCACGCTGTCCGACAGGACTTCCAGCAAGGAGAAAAAGACCCTATGCTGGCCCAGAAGTGCTATCGAAATGTGACACTGAATTTTATTTAACTTTATTTACTTTTTTTAAAAAAAGATTTTATTTTTATTTATTTATTAGAATTGGAGAGTGAAGGAGAGGGAGAGAGTGAGAATGGGTACACCAGGGCCTCTAACCACTGCAAACGAACTCTAGACCCATGTGCCAGCATGTGCATCTGGCTTACGTGGGACCTGGAGAATCGAACATCGGTCTTTAGGCTTCTCAGGCAAGTGTCTTAAACACTAAGCCATCTCTCCAGCCCAACTTTCTTTAGTTTTGATTTTTATTGATTGTTCTTATTTTTATTGATTGTTATTTTTAAATATATTTATTTATTTATTTATTTATTTATTTTAAATATATTTATTGATTGTTCTTATTTTTAAATATATTTATTTATTTAAGAGAGAGACCAGAAGAAAAAGAGAGGGAGGGAGTAAGGAGAGAGAGAGAGAGAGAGAGAATGGGCATACCTCCAGCTGCTTGCAAAAGAATTCTAGATTTGCATCTGGCTTTAACTGGGTACTGGGGAATTGAACCCAGACCATTAGGCTTTGCAGACAAGTGCTTTAACTGATGAGATATCTTTCGAGCCCCTAATTTTATTTTTTTGAATTTTTATTTATTTCTTGGAAAAACTTCTAAAATACATTTCATTTATTTATTTGAGAGAGTGCGCTCACAAGAGAGAAAGCGACAGATAGAAAGAGAGAATGGGCATGCCAGGGCCTCTAGCGACTGCAAATGAACTCTAGACACATTCACTACTTTGTGCATCCAGCTTATGTGGGTACTAGGGAGCCAAACCTGGAATTGAACCTGTGTCCTTAACTGCTAAGCTGTCTCTCCATCCCCCTTTTTTCACATATATATGATGTTAAGCATTCTCCCCTCACACACCCCTCCTTCCCTTTTAATGTTCTTCCCTTTTCCTGAAGGACCCCCCGTCTCCATAGATAGTTTTACATCTACTGTCATGCCATATATACATTCATGATTTTATTATCTATATAAAATCTGGAAACCACAAATGAGAGAGAAAACATACAATATTTTTCTCTTTGAAACTGGCTTAATTCACTTAATATGACTATCTCCAGTTACACAAATCCCAGTAGGAGACTGGCTGGCCTCAAACTCACTATGCAGCTGAGGTTGACCTTGAATTCCTGATCCTCCTGCCTCTACCTTGCATAGTACTGAGGTGACAGGCCTCCAGAAGGACAGTGGCTGCCATACTGGGCACTGCAGACGTCGTGGGAGGTTAAGGTGGAAGTCGTCAAAGGAGTGCCATGTGCAGAAGCATGTAACTAGCCCCAACCTTCAAAGCCCTCGTGATGCCACTGCCCCAGACCTGCCCTTGTGCCCTCTTGCCTCTGGGAGGCAAGAGTTCAATTAATGAGACAAGGCAGAGCCATAAGCTCCCTGAAAGATGGCACCCATGAGCCATGCATTGGGGCCCAACTAGACCAGTATCAGTTCTGCCAGAAATACTCATTTTTTTTTAGTTTTTTTTTAATATTTATTTGAGAGGGAGAGAGAGAATGGGTGTGCCAGGGACTCCAGGCACTGCAAATGAACTCCAGACACATGTGCCCCCTTATGCATCTGGTTTTCATGAGTGCTGGGTAATCAGACCATGGTCCTTTGGCTTTGTAGGCAAATGCCTTAACTGCTAAAACATCTCTCCAGACCTATTCATATTTTTAATGTCTCCTTTAAGACCCTATTCCTTAGTCCTATGAAAATTCAGGGGGGCTCATGAACTCCAAAGACCTTACCATATTGTACTGGCTGGTGTTCCTTTGTTTTGATGAGCTCTGTGGAAACTAGAAGACTCCACAAGGGCACATATTCCAGGAAGTGCCTCTGTGAGGGAACTGGTGAGAAGCTAGAGTAACACCAGGCTCCCGTGGTGAGTGGACAGGAAGATACCTAGTGTGGATCCTTTGCCAGGATTTCCTAGAACAGGTGGAAACAGAGAGCAGAGAGGGGCTTTGGGGAAGAACATTTCCCATCAAGGCCTCCCAGCCATCAGTGCAGGCAAAGGCCCACATCTGGATGCCCACGGAGGTGGTCAGACTTCCTCAGCCTGGTGTCCCCGCATGGAGCTCATCCTCTGCAAACAAGAGATTGACTGCAGCAGAAAGGTTGGTAGAACAGGAAGGGCCAGAGAAGTCCCTGGGGCCAATGAAGAAGGACACCAGGGACCTAGTGTTCAAACACATGAGTCTATGGAACATTTTACATTTAAACTCCAATCAATATTTGAAATTTACAAGCATGAAGCCTATCTCTTAGAATCAAAATGTGACCAGTTTGGTGGGCTATGAATATCCTAGTGTTGACTAGACCAACCAGAAAGACTGCCAGGAACATGTACGTGTCAATGTTGGGCACATGGGGAGCCTACGCCATTCCAGCATTCGAACTATCCACAGAGCATGAGAGGGGAACTGCAATGTGGTTGTGTATCCCTGTCCTGTCTATGGAGGAAAATTCTCATTTGCAATAGACTTTTATGACTTGCTGGGGGATACCTGAAAGGGCAAACTGATTTGGTTTCAAAACCAGAGCTAGGGATCTGGAGAGATTAGTTAGTGGTTCAGGTGCTTGTCTGCAAAGCTTAAGGACCCATGTTCAACTCTCCAGATCCCACGTAAGCCAGGCACACAAGTCTGGCATTTGATTGCAGTGGCTGGAGGCACTGGTGCACCAATTCTCTCTCTCCCTTTCACTTGCTCTCTCTCTTGCTCATAAAAATTACATTAATAAAACAGAACTAGGAACATGGGATTGGGGTGTGAGGAAGTAGAATTGGCATTTGCACACACCCCTGTCATCTTAGGAGGATGGGTCCAAGTGCTTGAAAAATCTCTTTTAACCTAAAGCCAGTAGGAGGAAATAATAAAAGTAGAAGTCAATGAAATAGGAAACAGACAAGCAATAGAGAAAAAAAATCAAAGCATTTATGTTGCTTCCTTGAAAAGATCAATAAAATTGATAACCCACTAATGGGTCTGAACAAGAAAAAGAAGGAGATACAAACAAACATCATGAGTGAAAGAGAAGGACAGTGAAAAACAAATATTGCAAGTTCCTTTGAGATTTTGGTCAGTAAATTTGAAGACTCATATGAAAGACAATTTTTACAAAAATATTATCAGGTGGACTGAAGAGCAGTAGAAACTGTGAATAATTTGATATCTTTTGAATAAATTGATTTTTGTCATTAAAACTCCAGGTCTGAAGATATCATTGGTAAACTCAAATATTTAAGTAAAAATGCAAAATATAGCATTACTCTGTTATTAAAACCAGATAGACATTACAAATAGAATGAAAACAGGGAGGGAAGGAAGGAATAAAAAAGGAAGGAAGGAGGGATAGAAAGGAAGAGAAAGAGAGAAAGAGAAATGGATCATGGAGATGGCTGAGTGGGTAAGAGTGCTGCTTGCTATACAAGCTTGAGGTCCCAAGTTCAATCCCTAGCACCCACCCATATAAAAATCTGGCATGGTCACACTTGCCTGTAACCTCAGCACTGAGAGAGGTGGAGACAGGAAGTTTGCCAGGGTTTACAGGTCAGCCAGTCTAGTCAAAAATTGTGAGGCCCTGTCTCAAGAAATAAAGTGGAATAATATAAAGGATGACACCTGACATCCTCCTCTAGCTTTCATATGTATGTGCACAGGACATGTGCACATCTTCATACACACATGTATATATCACCTGCACACCCCTCCATGTACTAGACACACACACACACACACACACACCCCAAAAGAGAAAGAAAGAAACAGAAAAAATTCTATAGAACAATATACTTTGTGGGCTCAGATTAAAAAAAAAAAACTTTTGGGGGGGTTTCAAGGTAGGGTCTCACTGTATCCCAGGCTGACCTGAAATTTACTATGTAGTTTCAGGGAGGCCTTGAACTCATGGCAATTCTCTTACTTCTGCCTTCTGAGTGCTGGGATTAAAGGTGTGCACCGCAATACCCGGGGGGGGGGGGGGAAAGGAGTGAGTGAGAGAGAGACTTTTGACATTAGCACACATAAGACACCAAAATTAAAATAAACCATGATCAAATGAGATTTGTTGTAGGAATTCAAGGCTGGTTTGATAGTTTAAAAGCAGGGGCTAGGGGCTTGGCTCAGTTGTTAGAGTGCTTGCTTTGCTTAGCATGCACAAGGCCCTGGTTAATACACCAGCATTTCAAAATAAATAAATTGATTTAAAAGGCAACAAATTCACATAAAAAGAACAAATGAGAAAAGCCATCTGGTTATCTCAATAGACATGGGAAAAATACTTGGACACCACAACCTCACTGATGTTAGCAAATTCCTAGTGAACTAGAGATGAAAGTGAACATTCTCGGCTGGTTAAGCACATTGTTACGATTTGGGTCTGAAGCGCCTCCACAGGCTCACGTGCTTGACTACTCAGGGCCGAGCTGACTGCACTGTTTTGGGACACAGGGTCTAGCTGGCAGAAATAAGCCATGACTGAAACAGGTCTTTGAGGAGAATAGCTTACACCTCCCTTCCGGTCTGAGCCATATGTGAACAAAAAGCGTGCAAGCTGCCACCACCTCAGTGGACAGCGCCAGCCACTGTGCCCCCTTCACAATGGCCTGACTCCTCTAAAACTCTGAGCCAGCATACGCCTCTCCTCTTGGGAACTGCGTCTGTCAGGTTTTATTTGTAACAGTGATGAGAAACAGAATTACTACCACATGTGTGCAAAACCTAAGGCTAG
Source organism: Dipus sagitta (assembly GCA_036346955.1). NCBI lineage: Eukaryota > Metazoa > Chordata > Mammalia > Rodentia > Dipodidae > Dipus > Dipus sagitta. The sequence continues at coordinate 154,788,385 of CM070772.1, read as the reverse complement.
TTTCATACCGTGTGGCGCACTGTGGGTCTAACATGGTCTTGGGAAGACCATTTGGAGGAAATGACAGCTGACCCTTTATGGGCATTGTCCATTCTCTTGCAAAGGGGAGAGGAACTGGAAGTGTTTTGTGTTGCCTGAGCTCCAAAGTGAGCTCTCTCGTGCAATAGCAGCCGGGCCTTGAGTTCAAAGTCCCTGTGGGAGAGTCATGAGACCTCACATTCTGATACGCTTTGCAGATCATGGGACGTCATCACTTCCATGACTTGCTTGACAGGACAAATGATTACTGCTGTTTCACTGAGAAAAGAACTTGACTTGTCAAAGGTCTCATAGGTCGTAAGTCAAGGCCAATCCAGGCTTGTCGAACCCTGAAGTCCCTGTTGCGGCCCTTGGCCCCGCTGCCTCCTCCTGGTGATCAGAAAGTGGCAGTGTTCCTTTCTTTGCAATGTGTTGATTGACTGTCAGTTAACTTGGGCCTGTGGAAAGAATGTTCTTCAGCGGGCTTGCTTTCTCCATGGTGACAGGTGAGTGACGGCCTCTGCTCTCCCTGTGACCCTGGCCAGCAGCTCACAACTTCCTCAAACCTGTATCTCAGTGAGAGCAGAAGCCTTACCTTGCCACTTGCCCAAGGATCAGGATGATACTTTTCCTTTTTAGTAAAGAATTATATATAAAAGTATGGGTTCCTACTAGGTCCGATTGCAAACTGTGCCCACCGGCAGGGTGTCTTGCTAAGTTGCTCCACTGACTGGGACACTGGGCAGGGCTGAGGCCACAGCCTATCAGGTGCTGCGTTCTGGGTGCGACACAGATCTGCCAGCACACAGTGGGTGTTCTCCCCACGCACGGGCCTCAACCATAAGACCTATGTGGCAGAGAGAAGGGACCTGAATATCTTCCCTCAGCTTGCTTTTCTCACAACAGGGATGATTTTTATTTTTATTTTTATTTTTTTATTTTTTGCTGTACTTCTTTTGTTATATGGGAACGTGTGTGCATATACAGGCATGTATATGTAGATACATATGTGTAGGGAGGTGCACATGGACTTGTGTGAACACGTGTGTGGAAGCCAGAGGACAACCTCAGGTATATCAGATCCGGGAGCCATTGCAATACCCCGGGGGAAGGCACATTACATGCCAGGAGAGGGAGAAGACTGCCACACAGCCGGCAGACTTGCGAGAAGTGGCCGTCCCTTCCCTTTCTCATCCCCAGGCCTGTGTCTTGTGACCATCTGCAGTCTCCACTCCCTGGGATCTTGCCACCATCGACCCCATCACTTGGGTTCTGTTCTTGCTGCACAGCTGTAGGAATAGCCAGGCAGCAGGGCAGGGAGGTTCGCAGTGTCCCTTCTTCAGAAGGGTGACAGGGAGAGACATCAGGTAGAGATGAAGCAAATTGTCAAGGTCACAGCCACCAACCAAGGTCACAGCCATCCACTAGCATTACCACGGCTGGCTGTGCGTGGCCCTCAGCTTGTGACCGCACCCACACAGGATGACTCATGCTCACTCAGTGCTTTGGCACGTCCAAGGGTGGTGCACACAGGTGTGGGACCTTTCTGCCTGCAGGGCACTCAGTGACCATCCCGTACTGGCTCCATGCTGCCCACACTCATCGCCACCCACAGTCAGGGGTGGCCAAATTGGACCCTTGAACGCTGGAAGGATGAGGGCGAGAGAAGGGGAGTGTATGCATGGAGGGACTTCCAGTTTTTCAAAGAATGTTTTTTTGTTCTTTGCTCAAAGAACTTTTGACAAATTTAAGGATTCTGTCTTCTCTCCTTTGATTTTTCCTGTTTAGTCTTGGGGAAATTCCTGGGAGCGTGTCTCCCAAGGATCCCGCCACGCTTCAGTCTTTTCCTGACCCCTGCACACCACAGCCTGTACCACCATCAATGCCGAGCTCTCCATGGGCACAGCACTCTATACAGTGACACCTCACTGCCTTCCACAGAGGAGGTCTCTTGTGACCCACTACACCACACGGATACGTGTCACATGGGTGACCAGACATTTAGGAGTCCACAAGGCAGAAAGCCTGCCTCACATCGAATTGACCTTCCCTTTCCAGCCCTCCTCCTTCCTAGAGACGTACCCCATTCCTCCCTGGCTCTCTGGGTCTCTGCTTCGGGTTTATAAATAGGAGTGACTTCAAACATGCTCAGGACACAGAGGAAAACCTCAAAAACTCGTCGATTATGTTTCAAAGACATACATTTGTTTTATGCTCAGCTCACGGAGCCTCCTTTCAAAGACGGTGTGGTTTAGAGCTGTGCCTGCCTAGGCAAGGGGCCCTCAGCCTACACTGGGAGGTGCTCTAGTCTAGGTTCTTCTGAGCCGATTCTGGAAGACTGGGTGGGGGGTGGGGGGGTAGTCCCCTTGCTTCTGCGTGAGGGCCCCGGGCAGCAGGGAAATCAGATTTCTTGAACACCGTGTTTCAGGATGGTGACCTGGCTGGCCCCTCTCCGAGGATCTTAAAATACATTGGAAAATGTTGGGCACGTAGTAGGTGCTTTATGAAAAATGACAGGTGAGCTCTGCTTTCTTTGTTCCCCCAGGGCAGAGGGGCTCTGGGCTCACTATTCCCAGCTAGGCTGGCCTTGCTCCCCACTAGGAGGAGGCCTGTGCTGAGGCTCTGGGTGTGACAGCCACCCTGCTCCCAGCCTAAGGTGGCTGGTTTGGCTCCCTAGTTCCCCCCAAATTGGTTCCGCATGTTGCAGACATCAGGCCCGAACGTTTGCTCAGCACACAGCCAGGAGGGCCCTCCGGGAAGGCTGAAACCCCACACCAGCCACCAGCCACCCCCAGCTCCAGGCTGCCAAGCCACTGCCCACAGCCAGCTCCCAAGCCTAGGGGTGGGAGAGCCCCCGGGGAGTGCTGGGAGGCTCAGCCCCTGAGCCCACCCAGCGGCCCGGCCCCCAAGGGCCGCCACCTGGTGGCGCATCGAGGAACTGCGCCAGCATGGCAGCCACTCAGCCTCTTCTAACGGAGACCAGGGCCTGGCTTGCTGGAGACGTGCTGGAGGGCTAAATCCACGAAAGATGCCCCTTCTCCCATTCCAAGAACTCCCAGGGCAGGGAAATGCGGTTCCCAAGCCGGAGCTATTTTTAAACGACAGCATGCGCCATGCAGATGCTTTGTTTATGACTGGTGTTCTGAGCCAGTGAGAGGAGCAGTGCTAAAACAAAGACAGATGCCAGGGTGGAGTAACTAGGGTGGGATGGGCCTGTCTAGCCCCAGGGCTGAGCTTTGGCAGGCAGAGCCCTGTGGCCACCCTAAAAACTAGCTGGTCCAGCTCCCTCTGGTGTGACTCAGTGAGGATGAGGATGGAGAGCGGAATCCTGTTACTATATCCCTCTTCCATGATTGCATCATTACTGTCAACAACCTTCATCCAGTCAAGTGCTTCCCAGTCGATACGGAGGCATATCGGGTCCCCCATTTCACTACTGAGGAAATGGACAAGATAGGTCACATGCTCAGCCAACACGACCTGGATAGCGAGGTCCTCAGAGCTTTGAGATTTTCCCACCTGTGTGGCTTCTGCTCTCTGTGACTTCCTGGACAAGACCTACAACAGCCGCTCACTCTTCCACAGAAGCTGAGGCCTTGACAGTGGGCAGTCAGACATTGGGAGCCCACGACAACCCCTCTGAGAACTTTTCCAGGGGTTCCATCTTGGATCCTCTTCACTTTTCCTACCAAATGGGCCCTGGTTAGTCACGTACTGTTATCTGATCCTTGCTCTGCAGCTCCTGGACTGCAGCTAGTGTTGCATAGCACATGCATACACCCAGATGCCAGTCCCCCAAAAGTCAGCATGAATACTAGGGCTCCTTTCTTTTTTGTTTTTCAAGTTAAGGTCTCACTCTAGCTCAGGCTGACCTTGAATTCACTATGTAGTCTCAGGGTGGACTCAAACTCACGGTGATCCTCCTACCTCTGCCTCCCAAGTGCTGGGTTTAAAGGCGTGTGCCACCACATCTGGCAGGGCTCCTTCTTAAAAAAAAAAAAAGAAAAAAAGAAAAAAAGAACAATATGGTTCAGAACCAAAGACTTGACCTCTGGAGTGAGGTCCTTCTGACTTCCTGTCCTGGCACCCCATCCATCAGTTGTGGAACCCTGGGAAAGTCACTTAGCCACTCTGAGCCCGATCATGTCACCCTTCGGAGGAAAGCGATGGTACCTTCTCATAGGATTTAATAAGGTAATTAGCATCCAAGTGCCCACAAGCACCTGGCATGGGGCAGGTCTTCCAGACACCTCTGAAACATTTTTAGTTCTTGGAGAATCCAGGGTCATTTGAAAGGCAATAGCTAAATGGATGGACCAGCAGACAGGAGCCCAGGGAGAAATATGACGCAGCCTGATTGTTTACCAGCTCTGGCCCTGGGCTGGTAGAACTCCTGAGGTGGGCAACAGTCATGCCCTGAAGCCTGCAGACCTCTGGATGCTGGCAGGCAAAGCCCAAGTTTTTGATCTGCTAGGTCTGGAGTACTTGCTGAGCCAGGCCTGGGGAGACCAACACTGGGCCAGCCAGCAACTGTGTTTGGGACTCTGGGTCCTCCCTGCTGGAGCAGACTGTGCCAGGGGTGCCCAGCTGGGAGGTAAGGCACAAACCATTCGTGGGCGGTGGGTGTGGGGCAGACAGGGAATCCGCAGACCCCAGGCATCACCAAAGGAAGCCATGGCTCTGGGGCGCAGAGGGCCACCTGGAGACTTCATAGTCTATCCCAGAGCGAGGCATCGCCTGTGGCCTGTCCAAAAAAATGTGTCTGAAGTCAATACTTGTGTGTCTGCCATGGACCGGGCGGAAGCGTGGGGGCTGCAGAGGCCCATAATTTTTTTTTTTTAAGTGAAAACCTTTCATTTGCTTTTTGACTTGTTTTGTTATGACCCACTTGGCCACCCGTGCCAGCTGGGAGCCGGGGGGCAGCAACAACGTAGAGTTATGGGGCAACACTAAGTGCTCTGTTTGTGGGAAAGTGCCAGAACGTTAGTGCAAAGTGGAAGGTGTTTGTGCTGCAGATAATAACGGATGGGCTTCCGGGCAGGAGGGGTACGAAGCGTGTGAAGGCCCGGCTCTTGTGAGAAGCCCGCAGCTGTCTGGGAGCAGCGGGGATGTTTTCCTGAGCGCGCAGGGCTGGGCTGGCAGCTGAAGCGGGCCTGGGCCTCACGAACCGGCCCCAGGAGGGTGGAGGCCAGCCTGCTGCTGTTTATCTGATCCTTGGGGTTTGACTTCGCTGGCCAGAAAAGCCCATTCCTCTGAACGTTCCAGAACCCACTGTGCTGTAGGAGCTGCAGAAACCTGTGTGGGCTGCCAAGTGACAGTGTGTCTCAGTGTGGGGACCTAAGGAAGCTGTCGTCTGCAGAGGCTCCTGGCTGGCCGGGGAGCAGCCAGGCGCGTAGTGGCTTCAAAGGGTGGTTTTGAGTCTTGTGGAAGAGGATGTTCTTCCTCGTCGCGGGAGGGCTCCTGGGACGGAGCCCACGGGGGACAAAGGAACTTCTGTCCCTCTGGCTATGTCACTTAGCTTGTCAAGGAGGCCATAAGCCAAAACCACACTAGCCTAGACATATATATTTTTTTTTAAATTGAAATGGGGTTTTGTTATGTAGGTCAGGCTGACTTTCAACTCCAGATTCTCCTGCCTCAGCTTCCTGAGCGCTGGGGTTATATACCTGGGCCGCCACACTTGGCTTAGTCTAAAGGCTTTAATGGACTGAACAATCTCACCTCCTAAACCTTTTGTGAGTGTCTGTGTACACACAGGCACATCAGAGTTTCTGTAGACTCTCACTCACTAGAGGTGGGGACACTTCAAGGCACTCGTTCAGTCTGCTACACACTGATTTAATTACAATGAGTGCTCATTTGTGTGATCTGTTCGACATTGATGAGTAGAAAAACCCATCCCTTAAATATGACTGGTGCCCACACCTGGGCACTAAGGATACAGTAGTGAATAAGACCAGAAACAGAGAAACAAATCCTTGTCCTCACTAAGCCTACAATCTCATAATTCAGACAAAATTCAAATAAATGCGTCCGAGGCTGAATGGGCTAAGAGGAAAACCAGAGGATGAAGAGATAGATAACAGGGAAAGCAACGTTGTGATTTGAATGTGAAATGCCACGCTAAGCTGCCCTGTTTGAACACTGTCCCCAGCTGGCGGCCTGTTTGGGAAGGTTGTGGAGGTGAAGCCTCCCTAGACGAAACGGGTCACTGTGGGTGGGCCTTACTGCTTTACAGCCCAGCCCCACCTCCTGTCCTTTCTCTGCTCCCTCACTGGGAATGCAGGGGCTGGAGAGATGGCTTGGCCATTCAGACGCTTGCCTGTGAAGCCTAAGTACCCAAGTTCAATTCCCCAGTACCCATGTAAACCAGATGTGCAAGGTGGCCCATGTGTCTGGAGTTCATTTACAGTGGCTAGCGGCCCTGATGAGCCCATTCTCTCTCTCTCTCTCTCTTTCAAATAAATAAATGAAATATAAAACACAATAGGAACCTAACTGGGAATGCAAAGTGACCATCTGCCTAATGCTTCCGCCACCATATCTGTCCCCCCAATGACAGCGACACTGTGAGCTGAAATAAGCCCGTCCTTCCTTAAGTTGCTTTTGTCGGGTACTTGTGTTACAGCAACAAAAAAGCAACCAAGTAACTAAAGTGGAGGTGAGCTGGGGAGCGTGGCTAAATGCCGAGAGCACAGAGAACAGAACACGGCAGACCCTGAGATGTGACGTGTGACGTGTGCAGCGCAGGTGGGAAAGAGGTTGAGGACGGCCCCTTGTCTAGTGTGCCCCGATGGCTCGCATAGAAGGCTCTGGGCAGGTTACATGCCATGCCGGTGCCACTGAACGCAGCCCAGGGTGGCTGGGGTGTCACTGTTGGAGCCTTTAGACAGAGGAGGGAATCACTGTGGTTGCCAGCGGGAGTGGCAGGCCAGGATTTGCACTAAGGCCTGCCAAGTGGAGCCCACCCCAGCCCTCCCTACCCCCTGGGTTTGCTCTGGCGCCATGTGGCGATGGCGTGGACATTCAAGAGCTTCAGAGACAAACAGAATCGTGTCTGAGGCCAGATAGACGGAATCGTGTCTGAGGCCAGACAGACGGAATCATCTCTGAGGCCTGCCTCTTACGCGCTGTGTGATTTGCAGCCAGTCGTTTCGCTTCCTTTACTTTCCCCATCCTTGCTCTCCACAGGGCTTCTGTGAACAATAAATATATTTCCTTCTATGAAATACACCTAAAGCTCCTATCATGATGCCTGGCACAAACCGACCCCTATAAACTACTAAACTGGTACTGGCGTTCTGATTTCTCGTACGCTCGAGGGCTGTGTTAGACGCAATGGGGTCCCTGCCTTCCGTGCCCTGAGCCCCAGGCTGCTTAGGTCCTTGTCTCTGAGCGCTGGTTCTGCCACAGGGCTCTGCGGTTCTTGGGGAGGCATATGTGATACCCACCTTAGCAGCTACATCCACTGGGTGCCCACTTGACCAACCTCAAGGCCTGGGGGTTCCACTTTCTATTGCTTCTCAGAGCCCCAGAAGCTTGCAACAACAGGAAGTAAGCATGTGTGTACCTGTGTGTGTGTGTGTGTGTGTGTTTCACGCAGGGGCACACGTGGGTCTGTGCATGAGAGTGAGGGCATGCACATGCCATGGTACACGTGTTGTGATGGGTTGAGCTGGTGGCCCCCCATAAGCTCATGTGTTGAGAATGCTTGAGCTCCCGATGATGACGATTTGTGAACTGGATCCTTACTGGGAGAAGGGTATGTTTTGTGGGGTGGGCTTATGTGTGTTAAGTCCAGCTTTCCCTCGCCAGTGTTTGGCACACTCTCTTGTTGTTGTGGCCCACCTGATGTTGTCCAGGAGTTGATGTCCAGCCTCTGCTCATGCCACATTTTCCCCTGCCATCACGGAGTTGCAAACCCTTGAGTCTGTAAGCCAAGATGAAGAACTTTCCTCCTATCAGCTGCTTTTGGTTGGGTGCTTTGTGCCCGCAACATGAAGGTGAGGTCACCACACGTGGAAGTCACAGGGGGCAACGTCTGGTGTCAGTCCTCACCTTCCTTGCGCCTTGTTTGAGGCAGGGTCTCTTGTGTGTCCACTGGGCTAGCTGACCGCCAGCTCAGGGACCTTCTTTCGTCTACACTTTCCTTCTTTTTCTTTTTTGTAAAATAAATTTTGTAGGTTTCATCTTTTTCTTTTTCTTTTTCTTTTTTTTTTTTTGAAAGTAGAGAGTGATAGAGAGAAGAAAAGAGAGACAGCAAGAACGGGTGCACTGCAAATGAACTCCAGATGTATGTGCCACTTTGTGCATGTGGCTTGATGTGGCTACTCAGGAATCGATTCCGGGTCCTTAGGCTTTGCAGGCTATCACCTTAACCATTGAGCAATCTCTGCAGCACCTGCCCCTACCTTCTCATTTTAGCTGTGCTGGGATTTTAGACACCAGCCACAGCCTCAGGTTTTTAATTGAGTCCTGGGGATCCAAACTCAGGTTCCCATGCTTGCGTGTCAAACACTTTACCCACTGAGTGAAATTTTGACGGGGTGTGTGGTGCTGTCAGTGTTCACAGTAACCTGAGTGGTCAGTACCAGCTTTGTCATCTGACAAGTGGTAACGTGCCCCCTACCTCCCTGGAGTTCTGTGAAAGAAACGCGACATCCGGTGTTCCGGAAAGTGCTCAAAGCTTCCAAATGCTTATGGTGTTAGTTGGGGTGTAAAAATCAAGAGCTTGTCTTGTTTGTCCTAGCTTCAGAGAGGATGAAAGTACGTGATATAATGCTGGAAAGGATGCGGCTCCTCTAAGAGTCCTGGCTGATCTGCATGTCTAGGCAATGCGATCAGTGGGGGTATGTGGTGGTTTGAATGTAAAATGTCCCTCATAGCCTTGGGTGTTGGTCATTTAGCCTTGTACTTAATCCCCAGCTGGTGGAGCCTTTGGGAAGTGGAGCCTTGGAGGAGGTGTGAAACCAGGAGGCTGGCCTTGAGATTTTATTATCCAGCCCCGCTTGCCAGTGTAGGGTGGTTCACGCTACTTCCTCCCCATACTACTGTGAAGCTGTGATGCCCAGCTGTCTGCCCCTGCCAAGCTTCATCATGATGAAAACATTCCCTCAAAGCTGTAAGCCAGAAGTAAACCCTTTCCTTCCATACACTGCTTCTGGTCAGGTGTTTTGTCCCAGCAATGAGAAGGGAACTGTTACATGGTAGATTAGAGGTGGGATCCTGGCCTTTCGCTAGCAAAGTGACACTGGATGCCTGGCTTAGCTTCCCTTTGCCTCTTCTCAGAGGGGACAGTCCCCATGACGGTGGAGTCATTTGGAGTCGGTCATTTAGAAGAATCTTTCTAGAATGCCTAGTTCTGTTTCTTTGTTTTCTAAATTGTTGAAATAGGTGTTTTTTGTTTGTTTGGTCTTGTTTCTTTTGTTTTTTGAGGTAGAGTCTTATTCTAGCCCAGGATTACCTGGAATTCATTATGTAGTCTCAGGGTGACCTTGAACTCACAGCGATCCTCCTGCCTTTGCCTCCCAAATGCTGAGGCGTGTACCACCACACCCAGCATTGGAATAGGGTTTTTCCTCCTCTTGAGGTTGTTTTCATCATTTCCTTTTTCTGAATGAGATTGGCCAGCAAAGTTTACCTTCCTTTTTTGCTGTCTTCCTACTGTTCCTTTTTTGGTTTGGGGAACAATATTATGCATCACAGAATGAGCTAGAAAGTAGGACAAACTTCTTATTTATCCCCACTACTCTGACCTCCCCAGGTTCCTGGGTACATAGGCCCAACTAGAGTCTATACCTCCCTGTCTCCATGAGTGGAGTGTGTCTCAGTCCTGTGTTTAAATTGCATCAAGCAATGTGAGTTTAAAATGTAATTGCGGGCTTAAGAAGTGGATTAGCAGTTAAGGTACTTGCCTGAGAAACCCAAGGATTCAGGTTTGCTTCTCCAGTATCTATTTAAGCCAGATGTTTATGGTGGCATATGCATCTGGAGTTCATTTTCAGTGGCTAGATGCCCTGGCATGCCCATTCTCTCTTCCTCTGTCATAAATAAGTAAATAAAAATAAAATATTTTAAAAAAATTAAAATGTAATTGTGTAATAGCTTACCCTGGACTCTTCCCCCTTCCTTTATAAAATAACTAAGGGGCCCATGATCAAACTTCACCATGCAGGTGAGGTGCGTGGAGGGAATAAGAGGCGACTGAGGAGCAGATCTGCTCTGCCAGCCCCCTGGTGACAGAGGTGGGGGCTCTGGTGACCTTTCCTCATTGATTTGTCAGGAACGTGGCTGAAATTGGTTGTAAAGGATTTTCTGGCCTAAGGTGTGATCTACTTTTTTGGTTTTGTTTTGTCTATTTCTTTTTTTTAATTTTTATTAATTAGATTTGTATTCAGCAAATACAGTCACTTTGGTATCATTATTAGGCTCATCCGTGACCTACCCCCTCCCCTTGGCCCCTCCTTGTTGAGGTATACGGGTCATGCATTGTGGAGTTAGCCCACAGTTACGGGTAGGATAAATGTCTCTGCATATCATGACCCAACATGTGGCTCTGACATTCTTTCCGCCCCCTCATCCGCAAAATTTCCCTGAGCCATGTTGGGTTCATTTTTGGTCTGCTTCAGTGATGAGGTGTTCTGGGTCTCTGGATCTCTGATTTGGTAGGAGTTGATTTTTCTCTGTGTTGATCTCCTTCCCCCTTGTGCTGGTACCCGGTTCACCAGGAAAACAGCACCCTTTCTTGTTTCGCCAATTTTTCTTAGTTTCAGCTGGGGCCCTTTTGAGGTATGATGGGGTGGCTCTCTCCTTAGGATCTATATCTATCTGAAAAATAGAAGCAAATTCTCCAACGGAGAGTAAGTTAGCACCAAGACAAATGAGATAACCCTTACTTTTTTATAGAGAATTTAATAGGTGTAGGCCCTCTTGTAGCCCACGATTGATGGTAGCTTGATAGTGGAGAGCGGGCTTATGTTTGGATATGGTTCTGGCTTGTTTCCCAGTTCCAGCTATGGGTTCTGTACCACTGAGGGGATCAGTTAGCCGAATCAACAGCAGTTGGTTCCCCAACATGGCTGTGTGCCACTATTGCACTTGTGTGGGCATCACAACAGGTTATTTGCTGCTAAGTAGGTTAGACCATGAGTTGCTTGGACAGATATTGGTCATTTTCTCCCAGTCGCCCATGTAGCACCTTCTGGCACTAGACGCGCTGACTGTCTGGGGACTGACTCTCTTCCAGCTTCCAGCCATGCCATTCCATTTTACATGCCAATCACATAAGGTGTCTTCAGCAGTAGGGTCTTACCACTAAGCTTGGTGGGTCATCAAGTACTCTGACACAAATCTGTCTTTCTTTTAGGAAACCTTGTAGGTCTCTCTGATCAAAAGCTCATTGTGGATGATAGCCCCATGCTGGTTCTGGGAGTTACAGGTCAGTGCCCACTAAGAAAAGGAAGAAAAAGATAACTAATATACAAGATTTAGAGAGAAGAGAGAGAGAGAGAGAGAGAGAGAGAGAGAGAGAGGGAGAGGGAGAGGGAGAGGGAGGGAGGGAAGCTGTAGAAGATTAAGGTCAATCTTCATCATACCCTCTTCAGTGTCTTGTGGTTCAGGTGTTCCCTCTAAGGGCCTGGTGAAGGTTCAGCCATTTGGTCTGCCTTTTAGGAAGTAGAATTTTATGGTACCATTGCCATTTGTGTCTAGATTTGTGTTTCCCACTCCTCCATTGTCCTCCCCTCCCTCCCCACCCATCCTATTGTCTAGTCCACGAGGTGCTTGCTGGGTATGTCGGCATCTTGGGTAGATTCAGGTTAGGTGCTGTAGATGAGTGAGACTATGTGGCGATTTTTTTTCTGTGACTGTGTAAGTTCACTGAGAATGACCTGTTCCAGGTTCAACCATTTTTCCTCAAATTTCATTGTGTCATTTTTTTCTTACTGCTGTATCCATTCTTCTAGTGATGGACATCTGGGTTGATTCCAGCTCTTAGCCTATGGCCTATGGTTTGAAGGTTTTAGGATAGATGCCCAGTAAGGGAATAACTGGGTCTGTTGGTATCTCTATAGTCAGCTTTTTCAGGAGTCTCCATATTACTTTCCAAAGTGGTTGTATCATCTTACTTGTTTTGTTTATTTCTTGATACTATTTTCTTTTAAAATTGTCACCTGCCCAGGTGTGGTGGTGCATGCCTTTAATCCCAGCGCTTGGGAGGCAGAGGTAGAAGGATTGCCGAGAGTTCAAGGCCAGCCTGAGACTACATAGTGATTCCAGGTCAGCCTGAGATAAAGTGAGGCCCTACCTCGAAAACCCCTCCCCCCAAAAATTCACCTAGTTTTGTAAATGTTCTGAGTATGCTTGAGCAGACATGAATCAGCCATTACTGGGTGTGGAGTTTTAACTGTGGTAGCAATTAGGTGGTTGCTCATGTTTATTTATATTTCTTAAGTTCTTTTCTGGTAGATCAAGCAATAATTACAATTAAAGTCCATTTTTCCTACCATGAAATTTTTCTTTCTCTTTCTTTTTTTTTTTGTTTTTTTGAGGTAGGGTCTAACTCTATGACTTGGCATCCACTATGTAGTCTCAGGCTGGCCTTAAACTCACAGCAGTTCTCCCACCTCAGCCTCCCTAGTGCTGGGATTAATTAAAGGTGTGTGCCACCACACCCAAGAGAGAGGGTGGAGAGAGAATGGGCACCGCAGGGCCTCTAGCTTCTGCCACTTTGTGTATCTGGCTTTATTTTAGTTACTATGTTTGATTTTTATCTTGCTCACTTAACATCATTGAACAATAAGTGATTTTCTTTAAAAATGCAAGAAGCAACACAGGAATGTTCAAATACTTAATTTCAGTCTCCCTTCTCCTAACTGTGCAGCATCGTCACTGAGTATTTGTTGCTGTCCCGTAAGGGTCCTGTCTCCCCTTGGGTTGTGTTATACACTACTGTATTGTTATTGTTATAATCAATATATATGTACATCTAGATCATAAATAGATAGATACTAACTATCTGTCTACCTTCGGGTGGTATTATATACTCTTGTATTGTTATGGTCAATATATATGTACATATAGGTCATAAATATATAGATACTAACTATATGTATGTATATAACAAATATATATATACATATATGGAATGTCTGGGGTTTATTTACTCATATGCTTATCAACTTTTTCATTTTTTATTGTGTCTTGTGAGATCATCATCTTTCTTTCTGATTTTTATTACTTAGAAATACTTTTAGGGAAGGTCAGTGTGACTATAAAGTTAATTTTTGCTTATTTGAAATGAAATGTCTTTATTCATATTATCTCTCTCTTCCCCCTTCTCTCTGTCCCTCCCTCTATCATTCTGGACCTTGTACATGCTAATCAAGAACTCAACCACTGAGCTGTATCCCCAGTCTGTGTGCATCACTGAGCCACAGTCTTTGGTGGGGGGGGGGGGTCCCTCAATTGTTCTTATCAGGTTAAAGACTTTATTCTTCCATAGTTTGGCTTCCATTACTGTTGAGCACATTGCTGTGAATCAAGTTTCTATTCCCTGGGCAATGGCCTTTTCTCTCTGGCCACTTTCATGGTTTCTTACTCATAAGTTTTCTTTGTGCTTGTGACATTACAGGTCCACATTTATTTGTTTAGCCTTGCTTAATATATACATTTCATGTTTTTGTATCTGTAGAATATCTTTTAACCAGTTCTGGAAATTTTCTTAGCCATTATTTCTTGGAACATTGGCTCTCTCCTTCCTCTCCCTCCGACCCACGCTTCCTCCCTTCCTTCATTTTGAGACAAGGTCTTGCGATGTAGCCCAGGCTACCTCAGCTTCCCCGGTGCTGGGATTGCAGATGTGTGCTCTCACACCCGGCCTGTCACCTGTCTTTCAGTTCCTGCTCCAAATTTTATCCTTCTCATTGCTCGACCTCTCATATTTCCATCTCCCTGCCGGAACTACATTCTCAAGAGTTTTTTCAGTTACACCTTCTAAATCACCAGTTCTCTATTCATTTTTGTCCAATCTGCTATTTGACATAGCCACTAAAAGTTTAATTTCAAAAATTTGTGTTTCATTTCTAAAAATATCATGTTAGTTATTTTCATATCGGCCTGGCCACTTTTGCTAATTTCTTGATCCTTGTACATTTTTAGTTCCATATTTCAATTACAGCTTGTGTAGCACAGGATTACTTTGTAGTCTGCGTATTTGGGGAGGGTCAAATGTTTGTCATTCTTCTGACCTCTCATTACCGCTGCGTTTGGTAATTTCTATTGTGAGCTCGTTGTGAATTAATTGCATCTGAGGACCGCAGCAGATCTCAATGGGGAGATGGTCCATTTCAGAGCAGGTTGGTAAGTGTTTATTTCTGAGGCTCCATCTAAAGATCTGGACTTACACTAGTTGTCTCCAAAGGTCCTTGATGAAAGCTGGAATGTTGGCTTCAGAGATCCATACTGGGCTTAATTACCTTTTCACATTGTTGACATGCCTTCCACGAAACTGCTTTTTCCATGTGGCTGTCAGCTTTCTGATCTCTTCATGGCCCTTATTCAGCTATGGACATTTTCCCTTCATCTTAGTGAGTCGCATTAGCAGCACATTAAATATTGTGTTTGTTGTAATCAGTGCAGCAAACAGTGGTTTGGAGCCATAGTGCTCAGCAGAGGAGCAGAGGAGCAGGACCCCACTTGTGAGCTCTGGCTGAGCCAAGCGGACAGATCTACGAGGTCACCTGGAGCCCCGTACACTGGAGACAGTCTAGAGATCTTCAGGTGTGGTCTTACCTGAGTACCCAGAGGTACTTCCTTGATGTTGTCGACACTAAAGGGAGGGTCAGGTGGCAGACCCGAAGGAAGGACATGCCAGAAGGTTCCAGCTGGGCTGAGATAGGAGGCTGTGAGGCACTGGGGCTCTTTTTAGGGATACTGTCTACACAGTGCTAATGTAAAGCACTGGCCTCGAAAAGGCTGAGATAAGCCAATCAAATGTGCTCTCTGCAGGCAAAAGACAACCAAGTGGTGCTTTCCCATTGGTGGTTTGATTAGCCTGTGGCCTTTCCCATTCGGCTCAATAAGATTTCGGGAGAAAATGAGATCAACATGAGCAGGAAAAGTTACACTTGGCTTTAGCCCCTGGGAGCAGTTACTTTCCCACTACTGGGGCAGAACACCCAACCAGAAGCAGCTGCTGGGAGGCAAGGGCTTGTGTCAGCTTACGGTTCACCATAAGCTGAGGGAAGGCTTCACCGTAGCAGGGCAGAGCAGAGGCTAGGCATCATGTCTTGTCACACAAGCAAAGGTGGTAGCAAGAGAGAGCTGAGCTGTGCACGTCCAGTAAGACTGGACTCCTAAACTTCAAGGCCAGCTCCCAGACACACCTCCTCCAGCAAGACTCCACCTTCCAAACTGCCACCAGCTGGGGACCAGGTTTTCAAAGCACACGGGCCTAAGCGGGATATTTCACCCAAACTACACCAATGCTGCACTTGTTTGTACCATCTCCTCCTATCTATTGCTGGTCAGCCCTCTGTTTCTATCTGTTGAGCATCTAGACCTCCTGCTAGGTCCAGCTTGGTGACAGCCTTCAGTGAATATTGCTCTTACTGTCCCAGGAGCTGGTGTCTCTCTCTTCTGTGATCTACACTTGCTATATCCATTTCTTATGTAGCTTATCACAATAGCTAATAGTACATTGTGCTCCCCCAGACTCCTCACAGGGGTTCAGGGTAAAAACCAATCTTGTTGGCTTTTGTGTCCCAGAGAGTGGCACAGTCTGGGGCTGAACCCACACTCTGGAACCAGAGGCCAATCCTTTCACTCAAGTGTTTGGCCTCCTGCTCATAGCCTCTAAAGCTCTCTGTATGGAACTGTTTCCTCAAACGAACATTGGCCTTGAGATAGCACTTCCCCAAAGCCTTGCTTCCTGTAAATGAGACTTCATTTACAAAGCCAGTCTTCACAGGCAATGTAAGTGAAGGACCTTGAGTTGATATCATCTTGGATGAGGTGGGTGCTTGTGATAGTTAACGTTATGAGAGAGAGAGAGAGAGAGAGAGAGAGAGAGAGAGAGAAATGGCATGCCAGGGCCTCTACCCACTGCAATCGAACTCCAGACATACGTGCCACCTTGTGTGCACATGTGACCTTGTGCACCTGTGTGACCTTGTGTGTTGGGCTTACATGAGTTCTAGAGGAGTCAAACCTGGGTCCTTAGACTTTTCAAGCAAGCGCCTAAACTGCTATGCCATTTCTCCAGCCCGTAATTTCTTTTCTTAAACATTTATTTATTTATTTGGAAGAACAAGATACATAGAACATGGGCACACAAGGGCATCCCATTGCTGTAAACAGACTCCAGACACACATGTCTTTTTGTGCAACTGGCTTTACATTACAAGCCCAGGCTGTCAGACTTTATAAGTAAATATTTTGAACTGCTGAGCTCTCTTCCCAGCCCTGTGATGATTAATTTCAATTGTCAACTGGATTGGATTGAAAAATGCTGAGGACATTAGAGACACACACTTTAGGGTGTGTCTATGAAGGTGTTTCCAGAGATTAACTGAGGAGGGAAGATCTGCTCTGAGTGTGGGCTGTACCATCCCATGGGAAAGAGGAGAAAGCCAGCTGAGGGCCAGCATTCCTTTGGTCTCTACTTCCTACCAGCCCCAATGTGAGCAGGCAGCCTCACACTCCTGCTGCCAGCGCTGGGGGTTACCCCTACCTCCATGCCTTCCCCACCACCATGGACTGTGCCCTTAAACCATGAGCTAAAACAAATCCTTACTCCCTTAAATTGCTTCTGTCTGGTGTTCAGTCATGACAAGGAAAGAAATTAACATGGAGGCAGAGGGCAGCCCGGTACGGCTGGAGACGGAGATTGGAGTGACATGTCTATAGGCCAAGGCCAAGGGTAGTTGGTGGCCACCAGAAGCCAGAGTCAAGGTTTGGAACAGATTCTTCCTCAGGGTTTCTATAGGAGCCCCTGCTAATACGTTGACTTCAGACTTCTTCTGTTCTCCAGAACTGTGAAAGAATATCTTATCTCTTATGCCAAGGACCAAATTTGTGATAAATTGTCATAGCAACCCCAGGAGGTGGATATGATGTTGTTACCTGAGCAGAAATGAAATCCTTCATTCCCAGTCAGTCCCATCTGCTGGCCTTTAGGACACATCTCTGATTCCCAACTCAACAGTCATGATACAGTTGGTGCTTAATAAATGCTCCTACCACAGGGAATTCTTATGTGGGAAGTAATTAAAATGGGAACTGTTTCATCAAGTCAGGCTTTGAGAAGCTGTAGATAAAATGTGGCCAGTAAGTTAGCTTTGGCCTATAGGGATGGAGTAGATTTGATGGGTCACTTAATAAATCATCAAATGCCTCCGGCCCTGCATCCACACTTAGAGAGATGACTGATGTCTACTTGCTCCTCATTAAAGGATTTTGAGAGCTAAGTCCTTCTGGGAAGGGCGGGAAGCATGTCCTGCAGAGGCCGTCTTTCCGCAGCGGCAAGTGCCTGCTGTGGTGAGCATACCTTGCGCTTACACAGAGCCATGAGTCCTTGCTGCAGGCCACTGATCCGGAGCTGGGGGCGTGTGCCTGTTGTCCAAGCAGTCCTGCCTATTTCCTCTGTTTAAGACTCCTTAGAATTTCCAATGAGAAACCCCATCACCTCAATGAACTTCCATTCCTGGCTTGGGTGAAGCTAAAAACATCACTTCTTGTGTATTGCTAAGGTTACAATGATTGGTTCAGGGATAGTCACGTGACATACACAGAGCCAATGACATAAAAGGTACTTTTTTTCTGAGACTTCTGGGACAAAGATATGGGCTTAGGCCCATTGAATAGAAACCTAGATGCCTGGACGTCACAAGTAATGTCCAAGTTACTACCACAGGAGCTCTTGGCTGAAAGTCTGAAAAGTGAGATGATTCCTGATGATAAGTGTTGCAGCAGAAATTCCACCCCCCAACCCAGACTTTTCAGTGAGCTGCTGAATTCCTTCTCTTACTCTGGTTTGCAGTTTCTTCCTGTTATAAGGGTGACCTGTGAAGGGGAAAGGGAGAAAAGGCAGGAGTTAATTGTCCAGTTGCTTCAAAACAGAAGGAAAATGAAATTATTTCATACAGTGAAATTGCCCAGGCTTTGTTGTTGGAGAGACCTGGATTCAAATTTCAGCTCTATCTATCAATCAACCATGCTACCTTAAAGAAAATATTTAATTGTTGTTTCTTATTTGTGAAACACAGATAATAGCTGCCTTTGGAATCCGTGATGACTTGAAAATCACGTGTAAGTTACAGCACGGAGACCAGCCAAGCATAACTTCTGGACAAGGTATTACTTTCTTGGTCCACTTTTGAGTTGTTTTCAGAGATATTGTCCCATATATTTTTTTTATTTCAGACATGCTAGATCATTTTAAATTATTTTTTTTCTACATTTTATTATAAAGATAATAAAGGCTTACTGAAGAAAATAAGAAAATACAGAAGAGAAGAAATTAAAAATACGCATAGTCCTATGATGAAGAGCTAACCACTATTGCCACATGCAACCTACACTGCTTGTAACACAAGGTTTTCACTTGGCGTTACTGACATCCGCCAGAGTCCCTTGGTGTGTGGTCCTCCAGTGTCACTGAGATGGCTGTGAAGACATGTGCAAAGGGCTCTGCGGCCTATCAGGGCAGGAAGAAGATGGAGAAACTAACCATATCCCATTCTGAAGGTGTCTGGAAATACTACTACTGTTTGAATATACAATGCCTTCCCTCCTACACCCAGGCTTGGCGGTTGAATGTTAGGTCCCTAGCTGGCGGTTCTATTTTCATAAGGTTAGAAGGTGGGGCTTCAATGGAGGAAGGGGATCACTGAGGTTGGATTCTTGGGGATATCCTGTCCCTGGATTCTTCCTAAATGTCTGTCTTTCTGTCTGTCTCTGCCTCTCTAACTCCCTCCTTCCTTCCTGGCTGCCAGGAGTTGAATAACCTTACCCATTACAGCTTCCACTGCCATAGCACTGGCCTCACACAGGCCCAGAATCAAGGGAGCCATAGACTATGGATTAAAAACCAGTAAAAGCGGTACAATAATCCTTCCTCCCTTAAGTTGCTCTTCTCAAGTATTTGGCGACTGTGATGGAAAACTAAGCCCACTGTGTGTTGAGGTGGGCTTATATACTGCACTAGGGAGCTCAACAAGTCCTAACCGAACAGACAAAGGAGAACAGTCATTGACTCACTTGTAATCAGACATGTCTGCTCCCCGCCAGCAACTTCTAACTCGTGATTCTGTGTCTCTAGAACTTGGGTCTCATTTTCAAGATCCAAAATAATAAGTCAAACTAGAGACAACATTGCATCCCATCTGCACAGGAAACTGGGTGGAGAGAGTAATAAATAAAAGGTGCAGAGAGGACCTCCCTTCCCCATGCTAAGAAGGTTAAGAAGGTATTAAACCCTTCGTTTCCATTCAACTGAGCAAGCTTGGTCTCAGCCGTCTGTCTGCTGGGACCCAGAGGGGAGGGTTCAGTTAGGACTTTAAAATGCAGAGGTTGTCTTGTCATGGAGGAAGGTGGAACAACACAAGGACAGAAGGAGAAAGAAACATGGCTGTGTCTCCTCCTCAGAGCCTATCCTGCCCTGGAGGTTGGTTGTGGGGGAAAACACGAGGCTGAGGTAGGGTTCTCTCTTGACCGGCCAGCCCCAGCCATGTCCTCTGGCACGGATGGCTTTATTAATGACAGTGAATGAAAACATTCAGGCCAACGTTGGTGGGAACCGCAACGGAATGTCTGAACGCTTGAACTTCCTCACTCTCCAGTTTTACTCAGCACCGCTGATTGAAGCGGTCATGTTTTCGCCAATGTACACTTTGGGAATCTTTGACATAAATCACATGGCCATAGCTGTGCAGGTTTATACCTGTGTCCTTCTGTTCTTTTTTTATTATTTCATTTATGTATGTGTTCGTTTTGGCTGTGTGTGTGAGAGAGAGGAACAGAGAGAGATCATGTGTGTACATGCAGGAGTGTACATGCCACACATGCAGGTGAAGACCAGAAGAAACTTCCGGTGTTGGTCCTTGCCTTCCTCCTTATTTGTGGCAGGATCACCATTGCGTGTGCCAGGCTCATTAAAGCCAGGAGATGCTCCTGTCTCTGCCTCCCTTCTCACTGAAGGCACACTGGGATTACAGCTGCTAGTGCAGTGGTATTAGCTTTTATGTGTGTTCTGGGGGTCCAAGCTCAGATGTTCACACTTGGTTGCAAGGACTTTATCCACAGAGCCATCTCCCCAGCCCAAGAGTCTTCTGTTCTATACCATTGATCTACATATCTGTTTTGTGCCAGCTTTTTTTCACTCTAGCCTACCTGATCATTTTCCATCCACAGTGGACCTCTATGCAATGGTGTCTTACAAGATCACACTGTTTAATGAAATCATACCTTTGTTTATGTAAGTATACAATATGATGACCACAAAATGAATAAATTACCTGACATTGGTCAGAACAGATTCTTCTAGTTAAGTACTGTTTATTGTTATAATTTGAAAAGAATTCCTGAGTCTCCTTTAGCAGGCTGTGGGGAGAGGGGAGAAGTATCCTGACTTCCTTTCATGCTTCCTTTCTCAGTCTGAGCACTTTCCAGTGTTTAGTCTGAGCACTTTACAGTGCCTTGGGAAGCGCTGACAAAGAAGGGGGGCATCAGAGCCGTGTGTGGGCTTGAGTTGTATGACATACGTAACTTCACGGAAACTTGTCCGTCTCATCTACAAAATGGAAGTAGTCATCCACACCAGCTTCAAAGGGCCACAGTCATTCAATGGTAAGTGGGCAGAGCTTGGCATGGAGACCCAACCTGGCAAATGCCGAGGGTATTTCCTGATCTCAGAGAGGCCAGCTGGTGGCAGGGAACAAAGTTGACGGTCCCTCTACCTGCTGAAGAGCCAGCCATGAGGACTTGGCAGTGCCAGGGCCTGCCTGCGTGCCTCGGGCTGGGCTGATTGAATCGCGTCCTTCACTAATCAGGCTGCTGCTTCCGAGTGAAGGAGCTGGGCCTACCGTGCACTCTGATAATCAGCAAGCACTCTTACTGTTGGCTGAATATTTTAACAGGGAACATTCCAGAGCTGATTGAGAAAGAAGGCCTGTCTGCCTGGGACAGGGGCTGCTGGGGGTGAGGGTCAGGAAGCAAGAGACAGGCAGACATGTTTAAACTCTAGGAAGAAAGTGAGTTCCAGATGAATAACAACACACTCATTTCCTTTAGAATTCACGTGTCCACAGGACCAGCCACTCTGGGCCTATAACATGTTGGTGGAGGGAATAATGATGGCTAGTTACCCATCCACATACTCACTTTCCCATCTATCTATTCCTTTATCCATGAATCCACACAACTTCCCATGAGTCCTCCCATTCACCCATTTACCTACCTACCCTCCCATCCACCCATCCTTCCCTATCACTTTCTCATTGCTGGAACTAATACACAACCAGAAAGAGTGAAAGGAATGAGATGGTTTATTTCTGGCTTACAGTTCTGAGGGGAATTCTACCATGGTGTGGAAGGCATGGCAGGAGCAGACAGCTGGCATCACGTCGGCAGGGAATGAGAAGAGACACAGAGAGAGAACAGATCCATGATGTGACACCTCAAGGCCTACCCCGCAGTAACATGACTTCCTCCAGCAAGGCTCAATCTCCTAAAGGTCTCACAACCTTCCAGAAGAGCACCATGAACTGGGGACTAAGTATTCAAACATGTGTGTCTATGGGGGACATTTGACATTCAGTCCACCACACCACTCATCATCTGTCTATCCATTCATCTGTCTGTCTATCCATCTATCATATCAATCCATCCCTCCACCACCCGAGTCCTGTCTTCCTCCAGGCTCTGTGGTCATTCTTCCTGTTGCTATTCCTTGGCCCTCACATTGTCCAACTGGAGGAACTCTCAGCTTCCCCTGAGTTTCCCAAGGCTTTCTGGGCAGTGTCTCCTAGGATGGTCACAGCCTCTTCACACCTCTGTGAGCTGCAGTGCTAGGCATCTCTTCTCATTCCCTTCCGGAAGACCCACTTCTTCCTCTGCAGTGGTCGGTCACAAGCACACATGTAGCAGCCTTTCATGGTCTCCATAGCATTGCTGACATAGACTTGTGACTCACAGATTATACGGAGGATCTTCTAAGGAAATAATGGCACAGATGAGGAGCACTTAAAATTAAAGTCCTGTACCAAAGTATCCTAGGCCTATTATGAATAGTCTAGCACAAGGAGCCCCTTCCTACCTCCTTCTTCCCAGCCTGTAGTCTCCACCTCTGGCCAGGACTGAGGAAATCTATTGTTACTTCCACTCAGCTTGTGGGAATTCTCTTGTCTCTCTTCTTTCTCTGGATTCAAATCCATGAATACTCTACCTGTACTTTGCCAGGAATAAGGAAACAACTGAATGAAAAGCAACTTCCCTTAAAAATTAAAACATAGTAAAGTATAGTTGCCTACCCTTATCCACAAAACAGACTCTGAAAGAATGTGCGCGCGCGTGCGTGTTTGTAATTGTCTTGACTTCCCTCCACAGGAGCTGTCATTTTCCAAGACTCTCTATTTGACGAAGCTCACTGCAGCCTTCTTGCTTTTATTCCGGTGCTCATCGTTCACCCACATGCCCCGCTATCTAATAAACGGTCTGTGCTTAACTTCCACAGCACACTTTTATTGTGTATTCTCTGAAGCCCAGCCCTGAACTGGCCACTGAGAAGACAGACATCCATAAATCAAACACAGCCTGTGACTTCCAGGAGCTGTCAGGCTATGAGAGCGGAGATGCCAAACAAATGCGTGGTAGGTATCAACGCCATAGTAGGTGCTAGAAGAGTGACGTTGACCCTAGTAGGTTTTGGTTTCTATCTAACTGGCAGTTGCTCTACTCATTTGCCTGTTTTTGTGCATTCATTCCTCCAGCAGCCACAAATGCGGATTAAACACTTGTTATTTGTGAGCCACTCATCCAGGCGCTGGAGAGACAAATATGAAAATGATCTTGACCCTGTCCTTACAGCTCACACAGGGTGGTAGAAGAGGGAAGCAGATGTCCCACTACCAGCAGTACAGGAATGCTGGAGGTAGGACACAGAGACGCTGGGTCATTGTGGAAGCCAGAGACAGCCACTTGCTTGGAGGCCTCAGTGAAGGCTTCCTGGAGGAGCTGGCATTGGAGCTGGCCCCGGAGCAGGAGTGGCAGTTTTCCAGGTGGAGAAGAAGGTTTGGGCATTGCAAGCAGATACAAGAGCAGCAGTAAGTTGTGGTGGCTAACTGGATGAAGGTGAGCTGGGCGTGGCCACAGAGTATGCCCAGGGAGGAGACGTGCCAGGGCAATGTTACAGAGGCTCAGGAAACTCCCATGGAGAGAAGATCCTGCCAGCCCCACCTGCAACAGGAGCATCAAGAATGGGCAGGGGCTACAAGAGACCTGGGCCTGGAGTGGAAAGAGCTGTTTTAGAGAGAAAAGGGCCCGTCTGGGGAAGCATCTGGAGCCCCCGTCTCTACACTTGATTCCCGCTAAGGTGTGTTGGCTCCAGCAGGAGCATCCTGTTGTGCAGGGTGAATTCTCCCCAGTTGTCTGCACTTGCCTCCCAGCGCGCTAATGAACTCCGAGCTTCAGGAGAGGCTGCGCCTACTCTTTAGTGTCTGTGGAGTGGAGGAGCCACCAGGCTGGGTGCAGATCTTGCCAGCTCTGACACCTGCCTCTGAGAAACCAGCCCCGCGGGCCCAGGGAAGGAAGAGCATGAGGCAAGGAGGTCTGCTTGAGAGGAAGGCGACACCTGGAAGCAGGTGCCATCACCCGGGCAAGTGGGTTCCTGAGATGCGTGGGGAAATCTGAGAGGAGCTCACGCAGCAGGTAGAGATGGGAAGTGGTTACCTGTGCGTTCTGATCTTGAATTTGACTTGAGGCCTGCTCCACAGGAGGGAATTCATTCCTGGCACTGAGAACATAGTCAGGAGTCTATGCCTAGGTAGGTCATAGGCCCTGGAGGGAAACTACTACTGTTGTTTGGCTAAATGTATATGATATGCCCATCAAATTGCCCTGTATATCTTTATATGTATAACCATAGATTGTGCTACTCTCATCTTTGGGCAGAGAAGCTTTGTGGCTGTTGAGGGTGACTACTGGGGAGATGCAAAATCCATCAAAGTACTTAGAATAAGTGATTGTCGAATGTTTAGCACTAAATAAGACATACACATCACCCCCCTCTGAGCCTCAGGGAGCATCAAGGAAAGGGGAAAGAAAGAATGTAAGAGCCAGAGGATGGGGAAAAATACTTTGGACCAAGGTCTTCCAGACACCAAGGGGCTTGTTGCATTAATAACCTCTCAGCAACTGACATACCTGCACAATGATGGGCTCATCAACCTTCTGTTGTGACTGTGAAAGAGGCCAAAGAAAAGAGACATCAAAATAGAAGAAGGAGCCGGGCGTGGTGGTGCACGCCTTTAATCCCAGCACTCGGGAGGCAGAGGTAGGAGGATCACAGTGAGTTCGAGGCCACCCTGAGACTACATAGTTAATTCCAGGTCAGCCTGGACTAGAGTGAGACCCTACCTCAAAAAAACCAAAAAAAAAAAAAAAAAGAAGAAGAAAGAAAGAAAGAAAGAAAGAAGAAGGATTAGTTGGAAAGAAGGGTTCAGTGGAAAGGTACAGGGGAGTAGGAGCAAGAGAAGGTAATGGGAATTATGATCAAAATATACTATGTATGTGTATATATATATATATATATATATATATATATATATATATATATATATATTCAATGGTAAAAGGAAAGATGAATAAAGGGAAGATAATTATATCCTCATATAACAAGCCTCAGGTGACAGTGGGCCAGAGCAGCAGGCCAATTCTGCTCCACAAAGAACCTCAGGAACCCAGATTCCCTCTAACTTGTTTCTCCATGTCCTTCAGACTAATAACCTTTACTTCAGGGTTGAGTGTGGGTCACAGGTACACCCATACTCAAATCTACTGCTCAGGAAGTCTCTACTCCTTTGGCCTGTCTTTTCTTGAAGAGACCACCGCCCTGCCTAACTACCACATTAAGGCCATAAGAAGCAACTTGAATATGTTCGGTCTACTGAAAGCTTCTAATGTTAGCTATGTTGGGCCTTGTGCAAAGTAGCCTGTGGAGAGAGGTCCAGAGTAATGCACGTTATATTGGTCTGGATTCTACTCCAGCCTGGGACTGAGTAGGTAGTCTAAAACTACAGATCCATGAGCAGGAAACAAAAACCCAGGTTTGTTTTCCACTAAGTTTTGGGATGGCTTTGTACCACATGATTCCAGGGAAAATGACTGATGGAAAGTGCATGCCAAGAGCAAGCAATCCCTTAAGCTAGGACAAGTAGAGTATAAAAATCAATTTATTTTGCTTTTTACTAAACATGTGTCCACATAGCTGCAAGGGAAGCTGGAGGATAAAACCTGCAGTTAAGAAGTGAAATCCTCAGTTTTAAAAAGTGGAAGGTCAGGGGCTAGGGGAAATGGTTCAGTGGATAAAAAGCCACTTTCTTGTAAAACCCACTGGGTTTAATTCCCCAGTATCCACATAAAGCTGTCGGTAAAGTGGTGCATATATCTGTGGTCCCAATATGCCTACAGTAATGAGAAATGGAGACAGGAGAATCCAAAGTTTGCAGACCAGCTAGTCTGATATTTGTTTGCAGTCTAGTAGTTTGTTTTTAGTGGCAAGAGACTCTGCCTCAAAGGTGGAACACAGACATTAAGTTGTCCTCTGATTTCCACACATGTGCCATGGCACAGGTATATGTGCACACACACAAATAACATTTTTAAAGTAGGTAGATAGATGGCAAATGAGATATGAGTATATGTTCACTATTCATTAAAGATTTTCAGCAGATTAAACCTCCACTATAGGATGTTATGAAATGAACACTAGAATGACTGGGATATCAAAGGCTAATCAAGTCATGGGTTGGTTAGAATGTGAAGCAACAGGAATACTGATGCACCACTTGCTAGTGGAAATGTAGAACGTACAGCCATTTGCAGAAATATCGCTAAAGTTCCTTAATAAACACACATCTAACTCATGTTCTGAAAATTTCACTTCTACTTATACACCTATGGTAGTTGGAGTAGATGGCCCCCAATATATTCAGTGTTTTATTAGTTTGTACTTTGAATCTGCAGCCACCTGGCTGGAGGCGGTGTCACTGGGTGGACCTTAAGGTGTGGTGGTGGGTTTGAGATTTCAATCTAAAGATATGCAAAGTGTGCCTATCTGGAGTTCCTGAAGTGTGCTGTGCTGTGTGGCTTTTGGCTTTTAGGCTTGTGCTTCTCTCTGTGTGTTTGGTCCTATGAAAGCAGGCCAGTTTCTTCTGTCATTATGGAACTTCCCCTGGATTTGTAAGCTTCCATAATTATCCCTTCCTCCATAACTGTGCCTGGTCTGGAAGTTTATCTCAGCAAACCTGAAGCTGTCTGCTACAGCAACCAAGAGAATCAAAACCTACAGACTGGCGGATGACTATGACGACATCATCGATGATTATCCCGTCCACTCTACTTGCCATGGCAAAATTCCCTAGACTAAGAGGCTTGTAACAGTAGGAATCTATTTCTCACAGTTTCAGAGGCTGGGAAGTCGGAGTTGACCATTCAAGCAGATTCAGTGTCTGCTCCA
This sequence comes from Dipus sagitta, assembly GCA_036346955.1. Lineage (NCBI taxonomy): Eukaryota > Metazoa > Chordata > Mammalia > Rodentia > Dipodidae > Dipus > Dipus sagitta. The sequence goes on along the minus strand of CM070772.1, from coordinate 154,761,636 downwards.
AAGATGATTCTGGGACCTCACAGGGCATGAAGGTCTGAGCATTGTCTTCACACGGGGTGGAAGAGCAAAGGAGCTAAACAGGCTGCTTCAAGTGCTCCTATCTGGGAGGAGCAGAGAGTGGACTTTGGCCAACTACTGCACTCTAGCTCAGAAAGGAGATGAGATGTTTGATGCGGACGAGGGGTGCTCCCTGGTTCTAGCTCTTTCTCTTTTGGACATAAGTGAAGATCTGAGAGTAGAAATGAGCCGTGCCCATCATTCCACATAGCTCCGAGAGAAAGAAACCATCTGATTTGAATGAAGGTAAAAAAGAAGACAAGACTTCACTAGAAGAGAGACTAGATGACTCAAAACAGCCTTTCCCAATCTTCCCTGGCCTCCATGTGGCTAGGCGTCTGAGAGATATGAAGACTCTCCACACACTCCAAAGGGCATCTATCCAAGTCCTCCAAGAAATAAATGCCCAAACAAGACACTAGGGAACTGGCACCCTGAGCTCTAACTTCCTCGAGTCCCAACCTCATGGCATGCAGTCTTCAACTTATGTTGAAGTGGGTGCTCAGAGAGGGGAGGAAGGGGAAGGCTGCCTTTGTTTTGAAGTACTGACTCTCACCATTAAGTTGGGGTATTTCTTCCTGTGAAGCGTAACTCTCACATTTACTCCTCTCATTGTGGGCAAGACTTCTTCTCACTGCCCTTGACTCTGGATGCCTTGCTTTACCAATAGGATGGGAATGAATGAGATGGCCACAGAAACGTCACAGATCTCTGAGAGCTGTGGACTGCTCTCTGGCCATTTTTGCTGCTTTGTTGCCCCAAGAACAAAACTCCCCTTCCAGCAAGCCAGTGTGCTGAAGAGATACAAGAGATAGGAAAAGAAGATCTTGACCCTAGTTGAAGCCTGGCTAAACCAGTCCATTCCCAGTTCACCAATTGATGGAAAACATAATAGATGAATTTAGCCCATACCACACCAGCCTGACCCAGAGCCTGAGAACTGCCTAGACAACCCAAAGAGCTTCATAAGAAATAATGAATGAGGCCAGGCATGGTGGTGCATGCCTTTAATCCCAGCACTCCTAAGACACCTCAGAAGGCAGAGGTAGGAGAATCACCATGAGTTCCAGGCCACCCTGAGACTACACAGTGAATTCCATGTCAGCCTGGGCTAGAGACAGATCCTATCTTGAAAAAAATCTACATTTTGGGGTGTTTTTTTATACATAAGAGCTAACTGATACAGTGTGCCTAAGCTTTAGCCCATGCCCTGAGTTAGCCACCTCAGTTGTCAATACTTACTTGAGCCAACATTCTCTCCCATCTTGGCTCTTTCCAAACTTCCGGACAGCAAGAGTCAGAGAAGACATGGCTTCCTATAAACCTTGTTCATTCTTCTTGAAGTGGGGACCAGATGACTGACTAAACACACCCCACTCCAGAGGAAACCAGAATCATGAAGAAACAGGGAGGTGGGGAGGACATGTGTTCCACTCAGGGAAATGCACAACTTGATTACTACTCAACATTTGCGGTACCCAGGTACTCTAATTAAGAGAAAAGGTCAATAGGTTAAATAAGTAACTTAATCAGAAAATTATGCAAAGTGCCACGAATCAAACATTATACAGCCCTTGAGATCGATACAGTATGCAAATCGATCACCAGAGATCAGGACAACTCAGCAATGGGAGCCACAACTCTATCAAGGAGGCTCGGGAAACCTGGCTGAGGTGGAGAAGGGGGCTCATCCCACAATGGATGGAGGAAGTGGACCCTGGACATCCTGGGAGCATGGCTATGTGGGCAGTACTCTACCTCCTCACACTCTAGAAGGATCTATGGGACATGAGCATTGCAACTGTGGGATTCTGTATGGTAATAGGGAATTGAGCATAGGTTGGCGGGGATTGCTACAGGCCTGACATGAGCCCCAGCTTGTCTCGCTCAGCTGTGTGGCCTTGAGCATCCACTTAACCCCCCTGAGCTTCATAGCGAAGCAGATACTCAGACCAGGCTCTCAAGTGAGGGGTGGACTGATCAGCTCTGACCCTGCTGTGTGTATTTAAGAGAGAGTGTAGGAGAGAGACTGAAGGAAAGAGAAAGAGATTTGGAGGAGCTGAAGCCCTTACTCTCTGCCCCTGCCTGTCTTCTCGCCAAGTCTTACAGCCAGGGTTCATGGTCAGAGGCCAGCAAAGGCCTTTCAATCCATTTAGGAGAGCGCTTCTCCACAGAGACCACTAGCTGGCATGCCTGGGGATATTTTTGGTTAGCAGGACTGTGGGAGTGGGGGGAATGCTACTGACATCTAGTGGGTAGAGGCCGGGGATGGTTGTGAACGTGCAATGGGCAGCATGAGCTCCCTGCTCCTCACACCCAGTAACTAACCAGCCCCTGCCCACGTTGAGAAGAGCGGAGAATCCCGAGGTGAGGGAGACGGAGGAACGTGGAGAGATAGGAGTGGAAGCCACGGTGACTGGATGAGCTGGAGCCTGAGAGGTCGCAGGAATCATCTAGAACTATCAGGGAACCCAATTCCCTGCAAAACCACAGGAGCCAAGCCCCTTGGGGAGGTCCTGGCCTGGCCAGCGAGGGAGGCCAGTGTTCATGGCAGTCTTGCCACCTGGGCTGCATTGGGGACCAGGGAGGACAGTTCGTTCCAGTGTGGAGACTTTGGGCCCAGCCTGGCCCTGTGAGGGGCTGGCAGCAACGGGAGGCTGCCCTGGCCTGGCATTCCCTTCAGCCTAGAGGAATGTTGCAGAAATGGACCCTTATTTGGCTTTGTTTTCATCCCAGGAGCTGCAAGGCTGCCTGCATTTTCCCAGGCTTTCCTGCTACTCCAGGGAGGGCAGTGGGACCTCGGGGACTGTCCCAGCCTGGTATGGAGGGAACATTACCCATCCCCCTGCCCCCGGGGCACTGAAGAGGGGACCTAGGAGATCTGGACCCTCTGCAGTGGCCTGTGCTGATGATAGGGAAAGAAAGGTCATGGTGTTTGCTTCCAAGATCTCCTCTTACCACTCAGGCCCCTAAGTCATTCTTCTACCTGGGGCCAGGGGATGGGATAGGAGTCCTCAGTGTGTCCTGAAGGGGACAGATGGCTGGAAGAGATCAGAGATCAGTTAGGGTTTCTTGGGGCATAAGCTAGGATCCATCAGCAGGGCACATGTTGGGGGTATGGCAGGAGGGCAGCACCAAGAAGTCCTTTTCATCTTGAGTTTCATACTGCTGGCTCTGGAGATCCTGAGCCCCTGAGAAGAGAGGGACACAGAAGGCGGAGACAGGCATTGTGCCATGGGGTCAGGTCTGGAGAGAAGAACGGAGGGGGCAGTTTGTCTTATTCCTTATGACCTCTGCTGCTACCTTAGCCCAGCCAGCTTCCCTTTCCTAGTCACTGAGGCACATACAATTGGAGCCATACAACTGCAGAGTCCTTCTCAGGAGGATACTAGGGAGATGGAGACTCATAGACATTACAGTCGTGGAACAATGGTGGGATCCCTGGATGGTGGCCAGAGTGTGGCAGTCTCACAGTGTGCCCTCCCCCTGCCCACCCAGCTTGGGCCTTCTCATGAAGCACTCCTTTCCAGAAGTGGCCCTGCATTTGTTATTCACTGCACCAGGATAAGCTAACCCCAGACACCTAGGTTTCTGTGATCAGTGACCAGGCCCAGCTTGGTTACATCTACGTGGAGTCCTGAGGCCTCCAGAGGACACTACTGGGGTGGGAGGTGTCAGCAGGGATGGAAGCTGAGTGGTGGTTTTCACAGGCTTCCGCGTCTGTAAAGAATAGCTCGTGGTGTGGCTTCCAGCTGCTTTGGAGAGCTGGTCTGAAAGGTGAGCTCATTAGTGTAGATGGGCGAGATTGAAGTACAATTGCTCTTGAACGCAAGCTTGAAATGAAGCCCGCCCCTTCTGTCTTCTTTTATAAATTTTTTTAAATATTTTGTTTATTTCTTGTAAAGAGAGAGGGGAGGAAGAGACAGAGAGAAAGGCAGATAGAGAAGAATGGGTGCACCAGGGCCTCCAGCCACTGCAAACGAACTACAGACACTTGCGCCACCTTGTGCATCTGGCTTACATGGGTCCTGGGGAATTGAACCTGGGCCCTTTGGCTTCACAGTCAAGCACCTTAACCACTAAGCCATCTCTCCAGTCCCTTCTGTCTCATTTCATATCTGTAAGTTAATTTCTGGGTCTAGCTTGCTCTCAAGAGGAAAGGTCCTACAAGCCTGAGTCTTAAGAGGCCATGGCAATGTGAAGCCATAGCGTTTCCGTGTTTCCTACCACAACCACCAGCCCAGCAGTGAAGATAAGAGGCCTGTGTCACTGAAGTGTGTACTTGACTTCTCCTCTCACTGATAGTTCACTGACTTTGTAAATTTTAGGGGAAATTTTCCCAATAGGACAATTTAAACAGAACAGAGATAGCTCAACTCATGAGTGACTTGAGCCTAGATGAAGTCCAAGATTTTTCCCTGTTGTATTCCTTAGTTTTTACACTCATTAAATGGAGACAAAAAAATATTTGTCTGTAGGGAACAAATTTTGAGGCCTGGTCTAGCATTTAGGGACCTCAGAGAGATCCTCTTATTCACATATTTGCTCACCTGTACAGGAAGAGTTCCATTCTGGGACAGCAAGCTCCCACATTCCTGCTTTCCTGCTTGTTACAGTCAGGCTTGCATTGCTGGCAGAAAACTCGTGACCAGCAGCATCTTGTGGAAAAAAGGCTTATTTTGGCTTACAGACTTGAGGGGAAGCTCCACGAAGGCAAGGGAAAACGATGGCATGAACAGAGGGTGGATATCACCTCCTGGGAAACACCAGGTGGATAATAGCAATAGGAGAGTGTGCCAAACACTGGCAAGAGGAAGCTGGTTATAATACTCATAATCCCACCCTCAACAATACATGGCCTCCAGGAGGCTTTAATTCCCAAATTGCTATCAGCTGGGGGGGGGGGGGGAACCTAGCATTCAGAACACCTAAGTTTAGGGGTACACCTCAATCAGACCACCACATTCTGCCCCCAACCCCCATAAACTGATGATATAAAATGATATAATGATATAAAATGCAATGCATTCATCCAACTTTTAAAGTCCCCATAGATTTTATCAATCCTACTGATATTCAAACATTCCCATAGTCTGAGATCTTCTAACTGAGCCGTAATACCAAAAAATCCCACCCACACCCCCCCCCCGAAACCCATAATGGCATGGAATAAACACTTACACTGCAAAAGATGGCACTTGTCATAGCAAAGAAATATTCAACCAATACAAGATTTAAACAGGGCAAACATCAAACTCTGTAGCTCCAAATCCAACAACTCTAGCTGGTAACAAGTCACCAAGTTTGATAATTCTAACCAGCCACAAGCCTATGGAGTTCCAATTCTGTCCCTCCAGCTAGGCTACTCCCAGTCCTGGGAAACTTCATCTGGGGCCAGCAGCTTACCTTAGCAGCCGTCTCATGGTCCCAGCACCTCACTGGGTCTTCCCTGCAAACTATGGTCCATTGTCATGGCTCCACTGGGTCTCCATGCAGACAATCCAACAAGCCTGCTTCAAAATGCCCATGGACACTTCCAGAATACAAGACTGTGTTGCAAATTCAAAGAGCCTCTCTTTCCTGCATTTCTTATGCTCCATAATGCCGAATGGGCTGCCAATTTGTTAATCTGGGGGGAGGGGAAATAAAGCAGACTTTGAAGGACAGGACACTCCCTCAGCATACAGGCCCCTTCAAAAGAGTCTGCATTCTTCCTGTTGTCTCAATGCACATTGGCTGGCCAGATCTCAATGGTTATAATACAATTGCAACTGAATGGGCAGCGGTTTCAGCCCAAAGATTTCATTTTTTCTGTGCCATATCCCTCTTCTCACACCAGTCTGTTTCTATGCAATGCAAAACTGCACAAATTCTCAGGGCATGGGCATACCAACAAGCCTCTCACACAAACTGCTTGTAATCCAATCCAGGTAAAGCTCTTTTTCATCCTCATAAGCCAGAACTCACAGTCCTTCGTCCTTACTGCATTTAAGTCTTTTAACTCTGAACAGAATAGTTCATAAAGCTATTCTTACAGCATTGAAAGGAATCTCTTCAGCCAATATTTCAAATTCATTCACATTCCTCTTGAAAATCACCTCCCAAAGGCCAAAGCCACACAGTGGGGTTTCAAGCAGCAATCACCCCACTCGTGGTACCAACTTTGCTGTTGTAGTCAGGTTCGCATTGCTGGCAGAAAACACCCAACCAAGAGTAGCTTGTGGGACAAAAGGTTTATTTTGGCTGATAGACTCAAGGGGAAACTTCATGATGGCAGGGGAAAACAATGGCATAAACACAGGGTGGACATCACCTCCTTGCCAACATCAGGTAGACAACAGCAACAGGAGAGTGTGCCAAACACTGGCAAGAGGAAGCTGGTTATAGTACCCATATTCCTACCCCCCAACAACAGCCTCCAGGAGGCTTTAATTCCCAAATTGCCATCGGCTGGGGACCTAGCATTCAGGACACCTAAGTTTATGGAGACACCTAAATCAAACCACCACACATGGAGTGGGGGGGGGGGATTGGTCTTCATGGATTCTCACACTGGGAGATGGCTGTGCATCCAGGAGGATGTTGGTGTGTTGTGGAAGGTATGTGAGGAATGGGAGGGAGAGAACCAAGGAAGAAAAGAGGCAGAGTTATAATAGGATTGCTGACTTCCTCAACCCTGGCCATGGGCTCCCTGGGGGCTGGGAAGGTGCCTGGCCAACTTGAATATACCATAGTTAAAAAGGAAAGGTGCTGAGGAAGGCAGGGTCTCTGGCCCTGACAGAATACCCTAAAGAGCTGTGATAGTTAATCTCTTTTTTCCTTTTTTATGAAGCATTTTATTGAGAATTTTAATATATGAACATGCCATAATTTCATATACTTCTCTCCTATTACCTTCTTTTGTCCTTTTCCCTCACCCATGTCACTGAATACCCTCTTCTGTTTTGTAATCTCATTCTTTGTCAACCAGATAAGCTGCAGAATCACCTAGGAGACATACCTCTGTCTATGAGGCTGTTTCCAAAGAGATTTAACAGGTGGGTGGGAAGACCCACCCTGAATGTGGGCAGCATCCTTCCATGTGCTGTGGTCCCAGGCTTACTGAAAAGGAGGAAGAGAGCTGAACACCAGCATTCATCTCTCTCTGCTTCTTGACCACGGACACAATGTGACCAACCACCTCACACTCCTACCACTACGCATCCCCCACAGGACTGTACCCTCTTTAAACCAAGACAAACCTTTCCTTCCTTAGATTGCTTTTGCTAAGTTTTTTTTTTTTTTTTTTTTTTCTGAGGTAGGGTTTTGCTCTAGGCCAGGCTGACCTGGAATTCACTATGTAGTCTCAGGGTGGCCTTGAACTCACAGCGATCCTCCTACCTCTGTCTCCCGAGTGCTGGGATTAAAGTTGCATCAGTGAAAAAAGTAACTAATACAGGAGCACAGGAGGCTGTTCACACTGACTTCCTCCCCCAGCACCCACTTCCGGAAATGCTTCTTTGTCTCAGCCTCTTTTCCAGACTTTGCCAGTGTGGGCATTCCTTGCTCTGATCTCCTGATGGACACTTAGTCCTGGTGCATCCTTAGCCTGGTACTCCACAGCAGCCCTGTGGGCTGGAGCCATTGTACCCACGGTGCGTCTGGAGGACAATGTCACTGGTGCCCAGCAGGAAGGTGCTGCTGGCAGGGGTAGGGAGGAAGTGGTGAAAACCACTGGATGTGTCTCAAATTCATTTCTAATTCACTTTCCTTCTGAAGTGGTTTTGAGGCTGTGCTAATGCAGGTGCTGTAAATAGTGTGTCCACGGGCCATAATGGAGGTAGAGAGAGAGAGAGCAAAAGATGGATTAAGTGCCCACCGCGGGCTTGGGAAAAAAATCCTTTTGATCTCTTCCCACTGCACAATGCCCTATTACCTTGTTGGCTTGCATCAGCCAGAGAGAGGATGTTTCTTATTGTGATTGCTGCAAATTGGCACCTGTTCCCAGAGAGTAGCTTTCCCCTGAATTAAGTGAAGCGCCCAGCTCCATCCCAGGTGCTAAGGACCTCCTATTAGTGGGTAATGTCAGCACTGAGGCGCCTCAGGCCTGCCGCTGCTGCCTTCGGGAGGATGGCAGGCCTCACTGGGAGCTCAGCCTCTCAGGTGGTACAGCCAGGGCTTCCTCCCTGCCTCTCTTTTCCAGCCCAGTAGAGTCTTCTGTCTTGTGACATGTCTTCCCGACAGTGTGTGGGAACACTTGACAGTTTGCAAGAGGTAGTACTGACTTTTGAATTCATTTTTTTTCTCTTTTTCCACAAACGTGTGCTCCTCAGATTCCCTTGTATTTTCTTCTCTTAATAGTTCTGTGGCTCAAGTCTGACACAGGCCCCACGGGGCTATAATAAGATGGGAGCCGGGCTGCACTGTGCATTGGGTACTCCAGGGGAGAGCTAGTGCCTTGCCTTTTCTAGCCCCCATCTCCCATGTTCAGAACCAGAGGTGATGGGAGGAATCCTTATCTCAGTGCACCCGCTGGCCTTTCCTTCTGCTCCCTTTCCCCTTCCTAAGGATCCTGATGAGTGCGCTAGCTTCCTCCCTAGCAGAAGTCTCCTCAGCCACAAAGCCAAGCACACTCACAGGTTCTGGGAATCAGGACACGGACATCTTAGAGGGGAACACCGCTTTGCTCCTCCTTGCCCCCTAAGTGGCCTCCATACCCCCATTCTCACTCCCCTGCGACCCATTCTCTGAACACCAGACTGATAATGTCACTGCCCTGCCTCAAAACCCTCTCATTATTCTTCAGACAAGTTCTAAGTTCATTACCACAGCCTGCTGGGCTTCTGCCTAGGCTGGTCCCTTTGTCCTGAATGCTTGTCCTTGGACATCTGCGTTTTAGCTCTCAGCTGATCTGTCTCCTTTGAGAGAGGGTTCCCTTCAGCCCCTCCACATCAGCTCACGTTTATTCCTCACAATGCCCTTCCCAGCCACAGGCACAGGCTGGTATGTGTGGTATGGTGGAATCTGGTGGTGTGTGTTTGTGTGGTATGTAGGGGATGGGATGTGTTTGTATGGTATATGAATACGTAGAGCATTTGTCTCTCATCTGTTGTGTGTGTGGGGGGGGGATGTATATATACATCAGCATAGGGGAATGGTACCACGCTCCAGCTAGGTCCCTTGTAGACTGCAGGGCACACAGCACGTGCTGCCAGCTCAGAGCCCAGGCCCTGGATGGCTCAGTTAAAGGAGGGCCTGTGGGTTCTGGAGGCCCATTGCTGTGTCAGGGCAGGGCGAGGTGTCCTAGAGGGGCAGGGGTTCGGCAGGGACCAGGAGCTGGTTCCAAGCTGAGTGAACTGCCGAGCCTGGGCCTTGCAGGTGGAGCGGAGAGGAGAGGAAGGCCCCGCAGCCCGGAGGAGCAGCATCCAGGCATCAGGCCAGGCCTCTGATGGAGGGAGAGCCGTGGGGACTCGGTCTCTGAGCCCCTTCAGCCATCTGGGTTTGGCTGGAAGACGCTCCAGGGCCTGAAGAGGAGACTGTGGGTTTTCTCCCTTGAGCTCTCAGATGTCTTAAAATTGGTCAGAGTAATTTTTTCCCTCAAATCGTTCAAAACGTCCTGCTTCTGGCCTAAGTGCTTGGGTTTCACTCTGCTCATGGAAAGGGTCCGGGGCGCTCAGTGAGCCAGGGCACTCTTCCAGTCCGCTCACCCTGCTCCTCTGCCAAGCCCTGCCTGGGCAGGCCGGTGGCCGGTGGGTGCTACCTGGCCATGCTCTGAGGACTGCAGCCAATATTGGGGGGCAGGCCAGGCTTGGCTGCCGGCCCATCACAGGCCCCGGGTGCACTGAGAGTTGGACCAGCCGAAGGCAGACAACTGGCTGCAGGAGTGCTGGGGACTGGGGGGTTGGAGACCTGAGGGACTCCGGCTCTGACTGTGTTCTGCAACAAGGCAAGTGCGAGCAGCGTGGATGGTGTCTCGGGTTGGCCAACCTCCAGAGACAGGGCTGTGCCCTACCACACGGATGCATGGATGGCTCACACAGTCCGTCCATCGGTCCGTCAGCCCTTCCTGCACTTGCCTGGAAGTGCAGCTCCCAGAGAGACATCCCATCAGAGAAGGCAATGAGGAACGGGCTGTGGGGAAGTGGGTATCCACACCAAGGGAAGTGGAGAGGCTCTGGGCTGTGACATCTAGGACAGCGCCAAGAGTGGGTGCTGGAGGCCACAAGCTGTGGGGGGACAGCAAAGCCTCAACTATGTGACTGGCTTTTGTGCCCTTCCCTCTTGCCAGGCAAGGGGCTCTCATGGCGCGCACAAGGAGTGAGTCCCTGGTATGTGCAGCAAGCTGGCATAAAGTAGGGGTTCAGACCCTGACAGGAGGCCCTGGGAAAGGGGAGTTGGCTCATACTGAGCTGTGAAGATCTGTGCCAGCCATATATACACTTCATGAATGAATTGTTGCTTCCAATATTGGGGTGAGGCATGGGCTTCTCTACTAGTGCAAATAGCCCGCTTAAAGCTTACTTCTTCATGGGTGGGGTGCTGTTTCTTAGTCACTGTTCACCCCTTTTGTGACAGGATTTCTTACTGGCCCTCAACTTAACAAGTAGCAAGCTAGCTTCAGTGAGCCACCGGGATCCATCTGTCTCCATCTCCCCAGTGCTAGGATTACAGGCATATGTCACCATGCCCAACTTGTTCACTGGGTTTTATGCATCAAACTCAGGTCCTCATGCTTACAGGAAAAGCACTTTACCAACTGAGTTGTCTTCCTATCCCGCCGTCCCCTTTTATACCCTCCCACTAAATCCCTTCTGGTTCACATAAAGGCCTCACACTCAGGCTTTATAAAGACAGTGGCTAATGCCGTCTACTTTGGGCAAACAAGCTTTAGTGAAAACGCGCTGGGAAGCTCCCAGGACCTGTGCAGAGCCAGAGCCCCTGCCTGGAGACCCCACAACCAGGAACTGGTTGGTCCAGAGCAGCCGTCACCACAGAACTCTGACACCACAGTGAACTGTCACTACCAGCTCTGGCTACCAGATGTTCCTGAGCCTTAGCCCTGGCTCCCCTGGAGCCGAGTGTGCGGCTGTGATTGCCCTCGCTGGAATAGATCTAGGGGTCTGACTCACACCGTCGGTTACTCCCGTTCAGCTTGCTGTGGATGAGCCAGGTCGCTAGAGTGAGGTCACAGGCTTGAGGTCCTGCTGCAAGAAGGTGAGGAAGGTGAGGGTCTGACTTCTGTTGAAGAAAGTCGTTCTCTGCCCACCACAAGGACCCCTGGGGAAGATCCCTGCATACAGATGAGTGCGCAGAGAGCCCTTCTCAGAAGAGCAGCTCAGGAATTGTGTTTAGGTTTGGGTTGGGTTTTCCAAGGGGAGGGACAGAGAAGTTGGGGTGCTCAGGAGCTGCCTCAGTTTTCCCACAACTCCTTGTGTGGAGACAAATAGCCAGATGTTTCCTATCACCTTTCCCTTGAAAGCTATCCTCCCCAAAGGAAGAGTCTAACCTCCGCCCTGTTGCCATGGTCGTCCTTCCTGTGATCTCTTGGTTTTCTTAAACTTGAGACCACGGGACGGTCAGCTTTGAGTGGATGCAGAGACAGCTCTCCTCTGTCTGACCCTGGCCTGGGGGAAGGTAGAGTCTGTCCCTTGAGCAAAGCAAAGGCAAAGATGGCTCTCACCCTAGTCTACAGCACACCTTGAACCAATGATGACAGGCCAGTGTCACACAGCATGGTTATCAGCTCTAATGGCCCTTTGAGCCTGATCAATGGACAGGACTCTGTAACCATCCTTCCCCGACCTTAGCTAACCTTGCATTGTAAGCACTTTACTCACTGAACAACTTCCCCCACCCATGAAAAGTTAGTTGTGTTGTTTTTAAAACATGAAACCCCACTTAGTCACTTAGCGCTTTTTTTTGTTTTTCAGTCTACGTGAACAAGTATACTTGCGTGTGTAAGAATGAAATGGATCCATACAGAGAAAGATGTCCACAAGATAATTTTGACTTTTAAATGCCAGTTTATGTCAGCGTCTGCTCATACTTAACCCTGGCCTAAGTGGGAAGGGTGATCTAACAGAACACCCACTCTGTGCCAACCAGTGGGTAGTGAGCTCCCAGCCAGGAGAGGTATGCTGGCCTGGCCTGGGTGGTCAGACACAGACCTGGAAGCTGTTGCTGAGCCATGGATGTGTTCATTTAGCGCCTGCAGCCAGCCCTGGCCACCCCCACAAGAGTTGGAGAAGAAGTGGAGAAAGGGACTCTGGCTCAGGGCCCTTGGCCGCCTTCCTTCCCCCGTCTGAATGACCTGGTGAAGGTGGAGACTGCCTTCCTAGGGAGCTCATGAAATGGCTGACACGGTGGCCTTCCAGAGGAGCTCCAGAGGCCAACCTGGAGCTTCGGAGTGCCCTAGGGGTGGAGGGTCAGCAGCTTCTCATCCGTTTGCCTGTCGCTAGTTTGTCCCCGGAGACACTGAGCAAACTTTTGCTAAATGAATGAATGATGTCATATCACCTTGTTAGCAAAATCTTCAGAGGCTGTGGCATTTCCGAGTCTCAGGGAGACTCATGGGACTCAGGTCCCATTATAGGCATCTATCCCATCCCTGACATCATCACAAGCTCTCTCCTGAAAAGGTGGCCGTGACATATGAGTTCAACTCTGAATATGGAGAGTTTTAATTTTAATGAATTAGTCTGTTAGTAATTTTGAGACAGAGTCTTGCTATATGGCCTGGGCTGTCGTGGAACTTGAGGTTGCCCTGCCTCAGCCTCCTGAGCGTTGGTCATAGGAGTGTGGCTCCATCCCGGGCTGATGGTTGGGGCATTTTCAGATGCAGAACTTCCTAAGGGGCACAGAGCAGAGCCATCCCAGATCCTTCTCTGATCTGGCTCAACAGGACTCAAACTCATCCCCCATTCCCTCCCCGCAAATCCTAGCCCCTCTCCACATGGTTCGCAGAAGTGGGACCTGGGCAGCCAGCTGCAGCTTGTCCAGGTTTCCTATTGGATTATGAAGCTTAACATTTTTGTGAAAAAAAAAGAAGAAAGCCTTCCCTCTGGGAAGCGATAAGAACATTCCATCTTCCTCTGGCTCCAGAGAGCCTGGGAAACAATCACAAGAGAAAGACGGTCCCCAGGGGCAACCATCCCGGGGCCGGGCACAGGCAGGGCTGCCCTCTGGCGGCTCTGGCTGACCGTTCTTCTCCACAGTACCCCGTTGGCATCTGCGGCCCGAGAATGAAACCATGGCTCAGGGGCTGGGGAGTAGGTTAGGCCAGTCTGGGAGTACTCGCCTATGGCCCTGGGGCTAGGAAAAGATTAGGTCAGACTCGGGGTACACACCCATGGTCCTGGTATTGGGGGTACAAGGCTGGGTACTTGCCCCTTGTGATAATGAGCTTCTTGTTGCCTCCAGCTGCCAGGGTCATGGAGGAGCTTGGGAATCGGCTCTGTCATGGCTATGGGGTGCATGGTCTGGGGGTGAGGAGCATTTCCTCAAGGGGAGCACATAGAGCAGAGGGCCATGGTGGGCGTGAATGGGCAGTGGGAGGGGTTCTTCCGGCATGGGTTGGGGCTTGGGGTTGGCTGTTGACATGGTGATGAGAGTGTCACCCCAGAAGTGCTCCCTCTGGCCCTCCAGCCTCCCTCCACCTCCTTTCTGCCCTCCCTCTTATCTCCCTCCAGCTGGTCACTGATGTCCACCTGGGCCTGTGAGAGAAAGTCCAGGCCAGACCTCCTTTTCAGTACTTGATCAAGGAGGGCATCTCCTGCCTGGGAGTCTCTGCAGGCCTTGTCTCCTCACTTCAGGACACTTACTGTTGCCTTCTCAGTGAAGCCTCCCTATCTCAAATGGAGACTCTCCCAGTAAGTTCCTGTCACCTTTCCTCAGAGAGGGCAGAGGCTGCTCCACCGAGAACCCAGCTGTGTCCCCATAAACCCGTTGTGAAGCGGACATAGTATAATGAAGCCGACCTACCCGGTCATCATGGGCACGTGGCCTAGCAGCACAGGCGTGCCTGAGAGCTGGGGCTCACTGGTCCTGCCTGGCATCCCGACAGTGTACTATGTACCATGCCAGAATCACCTAGAAAGCAATAAACATGCAAAATTCAGAGCTCAATTCCCCTGATGTTCATTGCTTAAGCATCATTTTATTTATTTATTTTATTTGAGAGAGAGAGAGAGAGATGGAGAAAAGGAGAGAGAGAGAGAATAGGCATTCCAGGGCCTTTAGTCTCTGCAAATGAAATCTAGATGCATGTGCCACCTTGAGCATCAGGCTTACTTGGATCCTGGGGATTGAACCTGGGTCCTTTGGCTTTGCAAGCCAGTGCCTTAACCACTAAGCAATCTCTCCAGCCCAAGCATCATTTTTTTCTCGCTATCTATCTATCTATCTATCTATCTATCTATCTATCTATCTATCTGTCATCTATCTAGCTGCATGGTCTCATATAGCCCAGGCTAGCCTCAAACATTTTATGTAGCTGCAGATGGCCTTGAACACAGCCCCCAATCCTGCCTCTACTTCCCAAGAGGAAGAATTACAGGGATTCATCACCATGCTAGGCTTTACACTCCATTTTAAAGTCGAACAGAAATTGAAGTAATCTGAGTCAGGGAAGATATCTTACAGACTGTGTGCATGTTGAGGGAAACCGCCCAGGGCTGGCCATAATGGGTGCTTATGAATACTTTTGGCAAAGCAGCGCTATGGTATCTGCTCAGCCCAGCAAGGAAGTGCAGGCTCCTCTCTGCTGTCACCAAGACCATGTCCCAGAGGATGGAAACTGACCACGCATTCCTAGACCTGGAACTGCTGGTATCAGCCACTCCCGACTGCCTTGGGTGGTGCTGTGACGATGTGACGCCCGTTTCCTGCCATGCTTTCTCCACCGCGATGGGCTCTACCTTTTGAGACTGTAAGCCAAAATATACTGTCCTTCACTGAGCTGTTTCTGTTCAGGGTATTTTGTCAGCAATGAGAACGTGACCAATTGAACAAATTTTAGTTACTCCTTTTGTGCCTCGGTTTCTTCTTCAATAAAATGGAGTGATAGCAACAGTATCTACTTTGAGAAAGGGAAGTCTTCCATTCTAATAGGCACATCCTGAGGGATGGATTTGTTTTGCTTAGTGCTGTGATGTCATTGTCTAGCATAGGGTCTGGCGCACAGCACATGCTAAGGCCGCAGTCCTGGGACAGAACTTTTCCAGGCCTGCTGAGTGCCTGGTCACTTAACTCCTCTCCACTTAGTGAACTCCCAGGACCCTTTCTGGTGGCATTCAAAGGCCAGTTCTCCAGGAAGACCCCTGCTAAACCATGCCGTCCCCCATTTCTTCCTTTCTACATTCCCAGGACTTTGGCGATCACGTCTTGCATTTGTTCATACTGGTTCAATATCTCTGTCCCCAATGGAGAGGAACTCCATGAGGAATACCTTGAGACCATATTGTCTATTTGCTGCCACGTCCTGAATACTTGGCATGGTACCTGGCACAAGGTAGATGCCCCACAGCTGTGTGCCGATTCATAGGAGGACATCTGGCTCTCAGACGGCCATCTGAGTTCAGGCAGAAGCACCGTAGGAGGTCTGCCAGCCACTTTCCCATACCTTATGTCAACCTTCTAACACAGGCACGGGGTCAGTGTGCTGACTACTGTCCACAGAGGGGGGAGGGGGAGACACTTTGTCTGAGTCACAACCCAGGGAGCCACACAGTGGAATCCAAACTTGGCCCACCTGTCTTGCATGCACTGTTTCCCTAGGGTCCCTTGGTCTGGAACTTAGCTCTGAGGTGACTAGTGGAAAGAGTTAACTGCCAAGAGGGTGAATCCAGACACGTGGGGGGCAGCCTCCCTGTTCCTCATCTAGGTTTCCCTTCTCCTATCCTGCTGTGTTAACAAATGACTTGAACGGATGCATTTCTTATGTCACAGTTTCTC
The DNA here is from genome assembly GCA_036346955.1 of Dipus sagitta. Lineage (NCBI taxonomy): Eukaryota > Metazoa > Chordata > Mammalia > Rodentia > Dipodidae > Dipus > Dipus sagitta. The sequence continues at coordinate 154,745,649 of CM070772.1, read as the reverse complement.
TAGGCCAGGGTTCATGTGCTCTTTGGGTCGTCAGCTCCGGGTACCTCCAGGCTGCAGTAAGGTGCCAGCTGGCCCATGCTCATGTGCAGGTCCCAGGTGAAGGATCAGCTCTGTGCTGTGTCACGTGATATCTGGCACGTGACAGTGTGGCAGCTTGCTCCATGAAAGCCAGCAAGTGAAGGTAAGCCAGCACCAGAGGCTGCATCACCTCCTCATGCAGGCCGCCTCCCATTCATTGCCTTTGCTGCATCTGTTCACGCAGAGATGTCACTATGACTGGGCCACACTCAGGGGAGGCAGTCACACCAGGGAATGAAGACTAGGGTGGAAGCCCCCCGCCCCAGCTCGATCCTCTTCAGATAGCCGTTGGCTCATGAAATCCCACCTGGGGACTAACCTGCCCTGGGCTTGGTGGACAGACTGTGCACATTTATGTGCAGATGAGTTACTCCATCAACAGACATTTATTCCGCACCTACTGTGCAGAACTGAAGAGGGCTCACGTCTGCCTCCAAAGAGACGCATCTGCACAAAGTTGTGAGCCATCAGAGCACCTGCTCAAGGGGCCTTTGGGTAGTATCTGTGTTAGTGCACTCCAGCTCTTAGTATGAACCAGGCTTCAGTCTAAGTGCTGTATGTATACGACCTAACTTCATCCTCAAATACATCAAAACATCCTGTAAAATAGGTGTTGTTAGTATCAGTCCATTTTACTAAAGAATAGACTGAGGCACAAAAGGAGTTAATTACAACTTGTGCAGGGACCCTGGATCAGTGACTTTCTCATCAGTGGGACAAAGTACCCAACCAGAAGCAGCTTACGGAGGCAAAGAGTTTATTCTGGGCTACAGTTCCAGAGGGTATGGCCATCCAGTGGGGGAAGCGTGGCAGGAGCAGGAAGCTGGTGTCACATCATCACATCAGCAAAGAGGAAGAGGAAAGAGACAGAGAGAGAGAGAACAGCAAGCAGGGCTGTGCTGGAACACCTTAAAGCCCATTCCCAGCTTCACAGTTCCTCCAACATGTCTCTACCTCTCAAAGGTTCCACAACCTTCCCAAATAGTAACACTTTGCTGGGTAGCATGTGTTCAAACACTCCAGTCTACTGGGGGTGGGGGGCATTTTACATTCAAACCACCACAGTTGCATGGCCACAGCACCCATGTACTCCTTGCCCAACCTGCACACACCATCTTGAGGTAGGGGACTTTAAACTTGCTATGTGCCTGACGTTGACCCTGAACTCCTGATTCTTTTGCATTTACCTCCCAAGTGCTGGGATAACAAACATATCCTACCATGCCTGGGCTCTTTCTGTTACTTTGAGACAAGGTCTATGTTTGTGAAAGTGGCCTGGGACTTACTATGTAGCCCAGGCTGACCTTAAATGAACTCACCAGGATTCTCCCATCTCAGCATCTCAGGTTCTGGTATTACAGGGATGTGCAACCACACTGGGTTAGTAGCAGCCAGCCTTTGTCGTGAAAGATAGTCTCCATGCGGGCAGGCCCAGCAGAATGACAGGTGTGGGGCTGTCCTTAGGAGCAGCTGTCCCTCAGCTTTCAGGGGCAACAGACAGTTATTTTTTTTTGGGGGGGGGTCCCAGGTAAAGCTGTCCAGTGGATTATTTACGATGGGAAGAATGGCAAGGGAAGCCCACTCAGCAAGCTAGGAAAGAGAGTTGTTTGGGTTGAAAAGATTGACATTTTAATAAACTGCTCTTAATTAGCAGTACTTTGAAATTCCGAGTGGCATACTCTCCATCTGAAAGCAAACCGGGCGGGTGGCTTCTTGGAGCTTAGAAGCTTGTGGGTGATCTCCCTGTTTGAAACAAACCCAGACCCTCCAGTCACAATTTATTTTTCATTCCAAAAATGATCTTTACTGCAAATGTTGCTTTGGTTCGAACGAATTAGAAATCCTTCTTACACAGCGAGGCACTTCAAACAGTGCTGGGCTCCCCTCTCCGGCTGCTGCATCAAAGGCTCCGCTGGAATCTCTGATTACCACCCAGGCTGCCGCCCACTCGGGAACTGGAGCAAGTGGCTGAGGCTCTGGGCCTGACTCTGGGACACAGTGAGCTCAGGAGCCCAGAAACCAGGGGCTTCCATGCCTGCCATGGCTTACCTGATTTGGGGCTCTTGGACAGGGAGTTGTGGGCAGAAGGAAATGAAAATGGCATAGGAAACCTACAGTGGCCTCCAAGGCACATGCCAAGCACTTGTACATCTGCTAACCTTTTGTTTATTTGCATAGGTTCATTGATTTTAATGCATGTGCATATGTATGTACATGTGTGCATGTGTGCATATATGCACAGGTGTATGTAGGTGTGCATGGAGGCCAGAGGAGAGCTTCACATTTTGTTTCTCAGAGATGCCATTTGCCTTTCTTTGAAAAAACAATTTATTTTCAAGGAGAGAGAGAAAAAAAACAGGCACTCTAGGACCTGTAGCCATTGCATATGAGCTCCAGGTGCATGGGCCACTTTGTACACCCAGCTTTATGTGGGTACTGGAGAACTGAACCCAGGTCATTAGGCTTTGCAGGCAAGTGCCTTACCTGCTGAGTCATCTCTCCAGATCTGCCATCTACCTTTCCTGAGACAGGTTATCACTAGCCTAGAGTTCTCCAATAAGGCCACACTGGCTGGCCAGCAAGTGCCAGGGATCCATCTGTTTGTGAACCTCCCAAGTGTTGGGATTACAAGTGCATGCCAACATGCAAGGAATTTTAATGTGGGTTCTGAGATTGAATTTAGGTCCTCATGCTTGCCAGGTAAGCACTTAATATCCACCGAGTCATCTGCCCAGCCCTACATTTGTGAGGGCGCAGTACCCCTCTTCTCCCTTGTTCTGTATCTGCTGGGAACTAAGACAGAGGAGCAAAGCGACCAGTAGGCCCGGAGCTGGCAGTGAGAATGCTGAGGCTGGAGAAGGCGGTTGGGAGCCACAGGCCCAGTTTCTCATTCTGCCCCTCACCATCGCAGGAGCCTCCTCCCTGGACCCAGAGCACTGAGCTGGGACGGGCTACCTCATGTGAGAACGTGGATTTGGATGATGACAGGGAGAAAACAATCTGCCTGTTCTCAGCAGCCCTCTCTGCCCATCCGGGGCCAAGCGTTCTACTTAAAGCTGGTGGGTTCCCTTGCTACCCTATCCATACCTTTTAGTGCTATGGTCAGTGACAGACAGGTACTTGCCAGCTCCTTTGGGAAGGACCTCAGGAGCCCTTCGCTGTCCTGACTACACTTCTTCTCGGGGGGTACCTGCTGCTGTTCTGAGGTCTCAGAGGCAGCCGAGCCCCTGGCCAACCTTCTTGAGATATTCTGATGGAAGATCTGTTTAACATGGGACCCTCTCCTCCAGTCCATGATGACCAGTTTGACTCTTATTTCATAAGCAGGGAAATCGAGTATTGTGAGTGTTGTCACGGCACACACACTACATGATGAAGTTAATAGCCTGAGACTGTAGACCCTAAACCATCTACTCAAGAGTGCATGAGCGTGCACACATATATACATACACGCATGCATTGAAAGAAACAAGAGCCCACATGATACACTAGTGAGGGCTCACCAGGGTCCTCCCCGTGTGGGCGGGAGGCTTATGAGGGCAAGTCTGTGGGCAGGTGTGAAGGGAAGATGGTGGGTGACCTACACCTGGGTTACTGGGAACCCTTAATTCTTGGAAGGTGAGCTGGTCTGGAAAGGGTGCTGGAAAGGGCCAAAATTACTAAGCTGAGGAGGCTGGAGGCCAAGTTCTCAGGATAGTCTCTGTGGGAAGAACTACCTTAGAGGGAGTTAACAGAATAACATTCATTTCTCAGGTGCCACTTTTATTTATTTTATTTTTCTTTTCTTTATTTATTATTGGCAGCTTCCGTAATTATACACAATAAACCATGATAATCCCCCCCACTTTCCCCTTCACAGCTTCATCCTCCATCATATCCCCTCTCAATCAATCTCTCTTTTATTTTGATGTTGTCATCTTTTCCTCCTATTATGGTGGTCTGGTGACAGGTGCCTCTTTTGTTGTGGTCTCTGAAGAAGTCACAGTCCCTGGTGTAGCACACTTACCTTCAGGAGTATTTAACAAGAGCTCTGTAAACTGTGTGCCATTTGCTGTGAGGGAGTTTCACTTCTGAGGGCTTGGTATGGGTATCGCCTACTCGGAGACTTCTAGCACCTCCTAGAGGCATGTGCCTCCTTACCCCCCTTCCATCTGTCCAAGAACTGACCTTTGCGGATTTTATCCCTGACAATCACCGAACTAGGTTGCTGGGACTTGAACTCCAATGGTGACCCTTGAATATCTGCAGGTCTTCATGCCTAGTTCTCAGGCACAAGGAGGACCATGATGGTATCCTAAGAGACTAGGATCCTGGAGGTCCCGGTGCAGTAAGGGTGAATCAAAGGGTGTTTCCAGAAGAAGGCAGGAGAGTTAGAGGGAAGGGTTGGAGATTTGGAGAGGCTGCAGGCTTTGTGCACTCATATGATCTGTATTCCCTAAGAACTGGGGAGCCAGGGAAGGTTTCTGGGTGTAGCAGCGTCGCCATCAGAAAGATGAAACCAACCAGTGCAGTTCCGTTATATTTTCTCACTTTGGGGGCATGCTGGGAAATGGAGTTTGCAGAGGAATTCAGAAAGAAAATCAGGCTATATACACGTTAGGAGGGGAAATGCCTTACTTTTCCCAACGTCCCCATCCACACTTACGATGTCAAGGTCTGCTGAAGCAGGTCCACCCTGCTACCATGTCCTTCTTTGTCTAGGTCCTCATAGCGGCGTCCCTTTCCCCTTGATCAGCTGAGTGAAGATGAACCTTGTTATGTAGCGTTAATCCCTTCCTGCTCCACAAGAGTCACATAGGTTCTCTGGAATGTTCCACGTGCCTGATTTCCTGCTGAACAGGAGAGCTGAGGACCAGCTGCCCAGCACATAGTAGGTGTTTAAAACATGAATCATCATCAGAGCAACTTTCTTTCTGATGTCAGGGGTCTAGAGGAGGAGAGTCCTAGGAAAAACCCCTGATCTGCTGATGTCACCCCTTTTCTGCACTGTATGACAAATACATGACCTTCATCAAGGCGGGGGGGGGGGCTGGAGGAAGGCCTGAGGACTCGTTCAGAAGACGAGGATGAATCCGGTTTGGCACTGATCACTTCCAGGCAGCTGTTGACAGCTGGGTCTAGCCCAGCTTGTCACTTAGCCATACAGTGTCCTAGGCAAAGCCACTCAGACCGGGTGGGTCCAGATGTGGATGTCAGAGTGGAGGTGGGGGCAGAGGGGACCCCTCTACTGCCAGTAGGAGCATGAGCACGAAGAACAGATGGGGTCTGCCAGTTGACCTGAGTGCAGCACCCGTGTGTGTATGGTGGCCGGCGGGGGGGGGGGGGGGGCTTCTGAGGCAGAGCAGAGAGTAGGAGAGCAGCAGAGACTCCATGTCTGTGAGGTGGGCAGCAAGGGGACCTGCCAGGCAGTCCAGGGTCCTGGGCTGTGCGTCAGTGTGTGCGCATGTGGACAAGCGTGAGCTCGGCGCCCCAGCACTACAGGCAGATCCAGGCTGCCCGCTCCAGCCAGGAGGGGATTACTTTCTGGTTTAGTAGATTAAATGCTGAGGTTTCTCTGAATTAAGCCCCCAAAGCAGCCCTGGAATGTGTTTGCCATCTCCTCTGAGAGAATGAGATCTGTTTCATCTGCTAAGGCAAGGATGATAAGACTAGATCCCAGGCTGCTGGGAGGATTAGACGGGATCCTGAATGTTAAGGCCCCTATCAGTGCCTGGGCCTCAGTGGGGTTCCATCCATGGGAGCTGTTAAGTAAACCAAGGCTGGCGTGGAGCACAAGGTGGGTCTGGACAGGAGCTAGCCAAAAAGGAGAGGCGTTTTGCCTTCTGAAGGACCACCCCTTGTTGTCTTTTGGTCTTCCATTTTCGGGCTGGTGAGGCAGTTTAGGAGTAGCAGGGACAGAACGTACACTAAAAGTGGGAATTGTCCTTGAGCCTGCCAGAGGGGCCTGGTGTGTGCTCACGCTTTCCTCTGAAGGAGTCCTTCCACCTTGCTGGAGGCCAAAAGTGTCGCCCCTTTCCTAGAAGGGAAGATTATTAGTCCCTCTCCTGGGAACGTAAATGGGGTCACTCCCTTTCCTGGACGATGACCCCCTACCAAATAGTGCCTGGACACCTGGCCTAGGAACTGGGCTGACCAGCTCCGCCCTCATCCCGTGAATTCCCATAAAACCCTCAAACAGAGTCGCCAGGCAGGCTTTCCCATTTCTGGAGCCTCTTCCTGCCTCTCACAGTAGGCGCTCTGCCTTCTTTCCTTCTCTAAACCTCTGTAACACAGTCTTTATAAACTCCACCCTCTGTGGTCTGTGGATTTGATTCACTGAATTGATAAGATAAGAACCTGGAGGCCACTGACTCAGCGGAAGCTGTGTATGGCTGTGAGCATCCATGTCTAGCACCCTAACTGTCGAGTTAACTGCCCAACCAAAAAGACACCCCAAATTCCCATATAATCAGAAGGTTTGAGTCCACGGCCCATTCACACATAATCTGTGTCTGGACCGAGTACAGGCCTCCTGCGAGTTCCTTCTGCTTACTGCCTGAGCCCTGCTTGCTTCCTCGCGACAGGACCTACTACATGGGCCTGCTGCACATTCCCCTTTGCCAAGCATCCACCCTTGACCCTTCCAGCCTGTTGGCAAGAGAAGCCCTTTAACATTGCAATTTGACCATGTTGCCTTCCTACCCACAGCTTAGAATGTTGCAACAGACATCTGAAGTTCATGGACATGCACACACACACACACACACACACACACACACACACACACACACACTGTTCTTAGCTCCCTACCTTCCCACCCATGGCTCCCATCTCTGCCTGGATTCCCATTTACACGGTGCTGTTCCTAAACAGACTCCTGCCTTGGGCCCTTTGTATGTGCTGGTTCACCTCCACCCTAGTGCTTTCCCCTTAGAGAGCTGCATGGAAGAGGCCGGCTTCACCTCTGCTCAGATGCCACCTCCTGCTGGGGCCACCCTGAGCTCCCTCTCTGACACATTCCCAACCCCCATTTGCCAGTCCATTCATTTTTCCTCAGGATGCTGGGGGCAGTGGCTGATATTGATTTATATATTTGCCTCCTGCCGGTCACCCGGCCAGAACGTAAACTTCAAGGCCCCAGGAATTTTGTGTGGCTCAGCAGGCCCAGCAATTAAGTACCTGGCAAAAGAAGAACTGAATGTATTAGTGTGTGTAAAGCACCGGTCCTGACACTTCAGAATCATCAGCTGTTGGATGGAATGACCTAGAATCTCTAACCCTAAAACCCAGCGTGGCCCTGCTGTCTACTGACTGTGCAATCTCGGGCTTATCCTCTCTGGGCCTCCCGGAGAGCGTGGAGCAAGAGGAGATACCAGCTCCTGACTTGGTGAGAGAGATTCCGACTCAGGCAAGGGTCAAACTGATAAGGAGATGGTTTGCCAAGCAAAAGGAGCTCTGGGAATACAAAGCGGAGGACTGTTTTCCCTCAGGAAACCCAGGGTCTCTAATTTCTCACCACTCTACCAGATGGGCTGTGTCAGGTGGTCCTGTGTTAAGGGGGAAAAAATGAGAAGAAAAACCACCCTTTGACTGAAACCGAGAGATTTTGCAGAGGCCACTTGGTTTTGCTTTCAAATAATTTCTTCAGGGCTCCCAAGAGACTTTGCTATGTACTCATTAGCACACTACAGAGCTTAAAGGGAGGTTCTAATTAAGGAGAATGTTCCCATCATTTGCTGGGGAGGGGCAGGGAGGGACTGCCCCAAGGGCTGCTGGGACCCTCTGCATGTACTTGGAGGCCCATGGGCCTCAGATAAGCTCAGAAGCAAAAGCCACAGGTCGGCAGGAAGCTGCTGTTTGGAGCGGGCCATCAGCATCATTATTTTTTAAAATACGAATGCTGGCCAAATCCCCAGGGCCGGGGGCCATGCGATGCCTGGGGAGGGGCTGACTCGAATTTCTGAAGGAAGAGCAATTATTGACTCTGCTGAAACCCAGGAAGGTGGTCTTGGTAGGTTCAGGGCAGACAGAGAGCAGTGGGGATTACCGGGGCCGGCAGGAAAGATTCTAGAGGTTATTCTGCTGCCCCATCTGAGATGTCAGCAGACACCCCCGCCCCCCAGAAAACAGTGAAAACACATTACATGGTTATTAGCTCAGCAGTGACGCCTTGGGTCCTATCAATGTAGTAGAATGTGCTGAATGGGGGGGGGGGGCGGCAGTCCCCTATCAGGCAGCTAGCTGGTGAGCTCGGTGTTTGCAAGGGATCTCTACAGGTGAGTGGGGCTAGAGACAAAGTGGTAGATAAGAGGAGATGTCGAGACATAAATTCTGTGTAAGCCACTGCTTAATTAGTGGTTAAACAGCAGAGCTAGGAAAGAATGAGATGGTGGCTGTTAGCCATGTGGCTTTGAGCACGAGATTGGAATGAGGGATCTGGCTCGGAATTCTGGACGTTTGTTCTCTAGCCTCAGTTTTCTCATCTGTAAACGGGGCTAATAAGGCCTCCTACCTCATAGAGGTTTGTGGTTAACTTGGGTCACTGATTACACAGAATGCTGGGTGCACGGTAAGCACTTCATAGGTACAACTGTTTACCGGAGAGCCAGGGCAGCATGCTGGGAGTGGCGAAGGGCTGGGATTCCAAAAGGGCTCCTTCAGGACAAGTGCATGGCCAGATGACCATGGGGCTTTTGTTCTCCACGTACACATGTGCTTCTCATGTGCGGGAATACACAAGTGTCTGGAGATGGTGCACGTGTGCACACATGTCGGGACTGACATCAAGTTTCTTCCTCAATTGTGCGCCACTTGTTTTTTCTTTTTGACAGAATCTTGCACTAAACCTGAAACTCACCCCTTTGGGTAGTCCTTCTAGCCAGGGTGCCCCTAAGATCCTCTACCTCTGCCTTCCCAGCCCTGGGGTTGCCGGTGTACCTCACCATGCTTGGATTTTCCGTGGATGCTGGGGAGCTGAGCTCAGGCCCTCATGCTTGTGTGGCAAGCACTTTACCTGACCCACCTCCTCAGCCCCTACCACAGGGCTTTGAGCCTTCTGGCCTTTAAGGCCACTTTGAAGCCTGCCAAGCTTTTGTTGCTCCTTCCAGAACCTTCTCTAGTAAGCTTAGCCCTAGTGGGCTCTTAGGAGCTTCAGGTCCTTGAAATGCTCAGCTGTTGAAGAAGCAGGTTGGATTCTAGATCACGCTCAGCGGAGTTCCAGGTGGTGGCTGGTGGCGGGACCCTTGCCACAGAGGGCACAGCTTCCTCTCTTTGGGTTCTGGCAGAGGTCAGGAATGATGCTAATGAAGGATGCTGTCGGCCTGGGGCGGGGAACCCAGGCTCGCTGGGATCCTCCGCCACCTCCCTGCTTCCAACAAGGTGTCCTCTGACCTCTACAGGCATGCTACGCCATGCAAGTGCGTGTGCGCGCATGCCCGCGCACGCCTCCCCGCCCCCCCCCGCCCCCCATGCAGTGGAAGTCCAAAAACCAGTGCTTCCCCTGCTGAGACACCTGAATGACAGATGGACTCCTGGGTCTGTCCAAGGAATAACGGAGGAACTGGTGCCACCCCAGGGGCCTTTAGCTCCTGCTTTACTACTGAGGCTCAGCTTGCATGGCTTCTCCTTCAGGAAGTCCAGGATCCGGGTCCCGTCCTCATCTTCTTGGCTTTAGCAGCGGGTCTTTAAACCGTGCTCTCATGTTTCATGTTCGACTGCCTGGGTGACCTGAGGCAAGTTACTTACCCTGTCTGTCCTGTGGCTGCATCGTCCCTCGGTGAGGACTCAGAATTCCTGGGCTAGTCCACGATGCAGAATTACAGCCCGGTGGCCAACTTGAGAGCCCACTGGCAGGTTTCTGTGGGGCACAGCTGCTCCTTCCAGCAACTTGGCCTTATCTGAAACGGACAGGAAACATAGTCCCAGCCCAGCCAGCCCTGCTTGGGACCATAGACAGCCTTGGGCTAGAGAGCGTTGCTTGTCTCCTGGTATTGGCTCCGAGAGCTGTGTTCTCTCAAGGGAGATGGAGCATGATGATAGAGGTGTGCTTCAGAGTTCCCAAATGACTAGGGTGACAACTGCTGGGGCTGGGGCTGGGCCTGTAGGGGCTGCAAGGATTAGGTTATTGTCCTGGGACAGACCAAAGATCCCTGGGTAAGACAGCAGAAAGAGCACACAGCACAGAAGACCGGCTGCTGCTGCTGCTGCTGCTGCCTGGCATAAAATATGGCTTCCTAATCCACAGCATGGTGGGGGACTCCATGAAGACATTTGGAAGGCTCCTAAATGATTGCCACTTTAGACATGTTTTTGTGTCACCTATTTTGTGCCCTCGTTTGGCTCAGGTCTAATTGGCATCCCGGATTGGCTAGACTTCCTCACCACTGGCAACCCCACGCTCGCGTCTTTATATTAAGAACAGACACGAGCCTCAATAGGGCATTGTTTGCTGGCCAGATCAGTAGCACTGCCTTAAGCTGCCTCCCAGGACAGGCAGCCCGCAAACCAGGCCCCTCCGGGCCTCCGTAGATGGCTTGGCTCCATCCAGCCCCATCAGGAGTGGATTGCTCCTGCCCGGATTCTCCCCCTCTCCCTGCTGCCTGTGCTCCACAGTTGTGGGTTTAACAGAGATGGTCTGGAGTCTGGCAGCCAGCCCTGGGGTTTCCAAAGATTATGTTCAGGGGCTGGTCTGGAAGAGTGGGGGAGTCCCCACCCTGGGGGCACACCCTGCGTACACTTTTGAGCCAATGCAGAGGTGGAATGTATCCTCTGATAGGTTTCCCTTTCTTGTGACCAGTGAAGGTTCTAGAAAGTTCCTCCAGCCATGACAACGAGAAAGCCTATTCTTTTCTCAGAACAGAGGTAGCACCTGAAATTGCTCTCTTCTCATTTGTACCAGATAGGCCTAAATATAGAACCGCCACAATCTCTTCAAGGGAACATTTTGGAAAACCACCTACAGGTGACTTAAGGATTTTGATTGCAAAGGTTGATTGTCCCTCCTCCCCCACAGTTGTTCTCCCTCAAGTAGTGATACCTGGTCATGGATGCCAAAAAACCAAATAGAACCCTTTGAGCAGTAGAAAGAACAATGACAGGATATTGGCTTTCAGTATGCCGGCAGTTGCCAAATCAGTTTATCCTTTATTATTTTCATTGTGGTTAAAACACGCAGGCCTCGAAGCCAAGCCTGTAAAGTGAACCGTATGGCAGTTCCTGCTTCTGCTCAGAGGCCACGGGGAACTCGGAGACTTTCCCCTCAGCTCCCGCCAGTGATGGGCACTGAAGACGGTATGTTTTGAATTTACCGAGAGATCTGCCACTTTGGGCTCAGTTTTAGTACTTTTAAAAAAGCAATCAATAATGGCCAGTTTGTAGTAAGAAAAATTTATGAACTGACAGTCAAAATGTAATTACAGAGGGGAGATCCCTAGCAAGAAGAAAAGAGGTGATGTGAGCAGACGTCTCGACAATCTGTTTGCACTCATTTGCACTCATATAAATGATACAGTGCTTCTGGGTTGGAACCTTCCTCTCTCTCTCTCTCTCTCTCTCTCTCTCTTTCTGAAGGCTTCCAGGGAGCCTGAGAAGTCGCTGCCAAAGTTTGTGCCAACAAAGGGCAATGACACTGAGTTAGCTGTTCATTGTGACCACACAGTGGATTTTCCTCAGCATTACTTTTATGGCCATGCAAAAGTAGTAGCTTCCACACTTCATCTTCTGGCTTCCTGAAGAGACTACACTCTGGAACTTTCTGGAAGCCAGGAAGGGAGAGGGTGGCGCTGCAGCCTACCTTAGGAAGCTCTAGTTCTTTCCTCCTCCCTTCACCCTCCTTTGCCACCTGGACTCTCAGAGTCGCTGCTGAGGAGACAGAAGGGGTGTGCCCCAACTTTGAAGGTGTCTTCAGGTGTTGCTAAGATGTTGTTTGCATAACTGCTGGATCCCAGTCACTGAGGACAACAAGCACGGCCTTTTGTACCCAGAAGGATTCAACTGATGCTCTGACAAAACAGAACAAGGTGGGAGCTGGGGAGCTGGCCCAGATGGTAGAATGCACGTCTAGTGTGGGTGAAGCCCTGGGTTTGATCTTCATCCCCAGCACCACATAAAACCTGGTGTGGTAGCTCATGCCTATAATCCTAGGACTGCCCTGGGATACATGAGATCCTGTCTCAGAAAAAAAAAAAAGTTTAAAACAGGTTATGTGGAAAAATACTATGTTTCCCAGATTAATAAACATTTATAAAAGAAAATGAGACCTGACATTTCTGTTTTCACCTTCAGCCACAATGAGCTCAAAATAATAGTATTTGTGAGCATAGATGTTATTGACAGAATGCTGATTCATATCACAAACAATAAATTGGGGCTAGAGAGATGGCTCAGTGGTTAAATGTGCTTGTGTACAAAGCCTGATGGCCTGGGTTTGGTTCCCCAGTACCCACATAAAGCCAGATGCACGAATGTGGCGCGTGCACCTGGTGTTTGCAGTGGCAAGAGACCCTGGTGTGCCCATTCCCTCTTATTCTCTGTCTCTCTGCTTGTAAATGAATAAATAAATATTTTTTTAAAAAAAGCAAATAATTAATTGTCTGGCCTAAGGCAGAGTGGAGTAAAGCTCTAACCTTCCCCAGCTCAGCCCATGCCTTCAGGCTCAGGCATGTCCTCTCGGGGGGTGGGGGGCGCGGACGGGACCCATGCCTTCATTCAGGGTGGCCTTCAAGTCTTTGTGCTGCCTCTCCCCAGTGTCTATCCATTCACTTGCCTACCTCCCTGGCCCATTTAGTGAACTACGTGAGGGTTGACACATGTACATCCACATACACACGTCAGACACCAACACCTGCCAACCTTGGCAGCTGCCTTGGGGATTTGCCATTGAGTTGCCCTAACCAGAAGAGCCATGCCAGAGACTTGTAATGCCCCTCTCCTGTCTGAGCAAGACCGTTCACAACCCCTTCTGTGTGATTCTCCCAGTCACTCCAGCTACATGGACACGGGTGTGACTGGGCTCCTTCCCGGCCGGTCAGGAAGGACTGCGTTACAGAAGGCTTGGCTGTCACCTACTCCATGAGGTGCTTCTGAAGCACATTCAGTCTTGGTTGGGGTGTCTCTGGCCTGTAGGCTGAGGTGGGGGGGGGTCTCTGCAAAGGTCAAATCTCATGTTTCACTGATTCCTGTCCCATCTGGCAGAACCTCTTGATGTTGTGGGGTGGCACCCTTAGGATTGTCACTCAGCATGTCTCAAACTGGCTGGCTTAGGACTGTGTATCCATCATGTGTTAGACTGATCTGCCTTCCTGACCATGGTATCACTTAGAGCTGTGGTGGCAGTAACTAGGACCCAGATGGTGCCCGTGGGCACCTGTCACTGCTGTAGCATGGCTATACTCCCATGTTGACAAAGACCCTTCTCCACCACCCATCTGTGTGCTTTGGGTCCCAAACTTTGCTGATTATGGGCCAAGTTACAAGTCCATATGGACACGCCCTCCTCCTCCTGCCTGTAGCTTTCCTAGTGGGGTTTAAAGTCTCCATAGAGAAACAGGGTGACAAAGTGGCCCAGCAGCTGTCATGTTGTCACTTTTATTCCTGCCGTGTGTCTTTGGACCTGGAAGATGGTCTGATTCAGAGTTCCAGTGATATTCAGCGGTAATTATACAGCAGTGCAGTACGTTTTGTTTAAGTCTTTGTGTGTGTGTGTGTGTGTGTGTGTGTGTGTGTGTTGGGGGCACAGGGGAGGTGTGTGCATGCCATGGCACACATGGAGAGGTCATAAGACAGCCTGTGTTGGTCCTCCCCTTCCACCTTGTTTGAGGCAAGGTCTCTTCTTGTTTGCTGCTGTGTACATCAAGCCGGGTGGCCTAATGCTGGCTTCCAGGGATTCTCCAGTCTCTACCTCCCATCTTCCATAGACACACTGGGATTACAGAAGTGTGCTACCATATGTGACTTTTTACATGGGTTCTGGGGATCCAACTCAGGTGCCCACATTTGCATAGTAAGTACCTTTAACCTACTGAGCCATCTCCCCAGCCCAGTAACGTCATACCCAGCTGGGTATGACGGCACCTATCTGTAAATTCAGCATGTGGGAGGCAGAGGCAGAAGGATCAAAACTTTAAGGCAGCCTCAGCTACATAGCAAGTTCAAGAACAGCCTGAGATACATGAGACGCTTTCCAAAAATCAAACCAAAACACAAACAGCAAAAGAAAAAAAAAAAAAAGAAACTCCAAGAATGGCAAACAAACAAACAAACAAACAAACAAACTCCTTTTTTATGGACTGAGGTCAAGCTAACTGGAGATAACAGGGTTAGGGACATCAACCCTGTCTGTCACTTTGTTCTAGGTATTTTGAATGCAAACATTTAAACCAGAATTATGTAACAATCATGACTTCTTTTATTGTGAACATAATTTCTAGCACTACCCTCCCAGACCAGTTCAAATCCTTGTTTTTCTCTGATAAATTATTAGTTAAATCATCTCCATTTAAACTTCACAATACAGATGTTTTGTTGATCTGTAATGCATTGAGTTATATTGATCATACATTTTTATGGCTTTGATGAGTTTTATTTTTAAGCTATTCCTTCTATCAGTTCAGTTTTCCTGGGTTAAATTGTATCCATCTAAATGTTACTTTCTTTGGTGTTTTTTTTTTTTGTGTGTATGTGTGTGTCAGTGCTGAGCATATTGAACCCAGGTCTTGTGTAGGCAAGTGTGTAACACTGGACTATACCCCCATTCTAGGTATTGTCAATCTATTTTATGCTAATTATTTTTACAAGCAGTACTTGAAGAGTTGGGCAAAAGTGAAGTGTGCCCAACATGGCTCAGGGAAATTTGCAGAAGAGGGGGTGGAAAGATTGTTAGAGCCACAAGTTGGGACATTATGCACAGAGACATTGCCTCTTCCCCATAAGTGATGGCTACCCCCACAATGCACGACCCACAGTCCCCAACGACGGGGGTCCCTTCGGAGGGGGGAGCATAGGGGGAGGCTAACAATTGTACCAACATGGCTGTTTACACACTGATTATGAACATAACTAATAAGGAAATATATATATATATATATAGTGAACTGTGATGGTGGATATCTGTAATTCCGGGGTTCAGAGCTTAGGTAGGAGAACTACCTTGAGTTTGAGGCCAGCCTGAGCTACATAGAGAGATGATGTCTCAAAAAAGAGAAAAATGAGTTGAAAAAGGACTTTTATCATAATAATTTACAGGTAATCCTCAAAGGAAGTTGTGAACACTCCCCTTGGAAGTCCAGAACTTTGTCCTTGGGCCTATTGTGAGCCTGGCTCATTTTGTCACCCTGCCCTATCTCTCTGCCTGCTGTATTCTCCCTGTGTCATTGGCTAGCCCATTTGTCAAAGGGGGAGACAAAACGTAGGGTGAACTATCCCTGGTCCTAATCCCTGGCTTTTCTTACATGGATAAGACCAGTCTCCTGCTGCCTCTAGGACAGACAACAATTATTAGCACCAGATAGGTGCTCACAAGCTTGGTCCAGGTACTTAGGGAGCCCAGAGCGAGCTTGAACTAGCCCTTCCTGAAACAACAAGGAAATGGGACAGCAGCATGGTCCCCAGCTCAGCCTAAAGAGAACACACATCATTTTGCAAAGGACAAAGCCTGAAGTACAGGCCAGGCAGGAGGGGCGCTGACATCTTCTGGTTAACTTTCATGAACCTAGGACTTTCCAGTAGCCTATCGTCTCTCCTTTCCTCTTTCCCCTACACTGTAGTTTATGGGGGGACCTGTTTCTCCCAGAGGGTCTAGGAGAAGAGCGCTTGAGCTTGCTGAACATTTTGCTTTCAGGGACAGGAAGACGCTCCACAGCACTGTGTCTTTGAGACACCACAGGCAGTGGCATCTTTGTGTTTTCTCTAAACTGAGCTGTTCCCATTCATACAAACGCTTGCCTGGTGCTGGGGCGGCCTTGGGGGGCAGGGGGGGCCCAGGACAGCTCAGCAGAGGAGGCTTCTATTCGTGAAAGCTTTCCAGGCCATTATCCCTGGGTCACAGCAGGAGCCAAAGTGTGTGTCATTAGAGGCCTGGAAGGGGCTGGGCTGCATCCCCCAGAGACACAAAGAAGGGTTAGCTACACAGAATGAGCTGGGCCAACCAAGTGCAAAGACAAGAAATTGTAAATAGTTGAGGTGGACAGGGAAGAGGGAAAGACTGGCCTGGCGGCTCCCTAAATCAGAGGTTCAGCTGGAATCCCCTGGGCCTCTGAGATTATGGGGGCACTAGAGGGAAAAGGACTTTTAGAAAATCATTAAGATGGCTGGAGAGCTGGCTTAGTGGTTAAGGCGCATGCTTGCAAAGCCTAAGAACCCAGGTTCAATTCTCCAGGTCTCATGTAAGCCAGAAGCACATGGTGGCACATGCATCTGGAGTTCGTTTGCAGTAGCTAGAGGCCCTGGTGTGCCCATTCTCACTCACTCACTCTCTCTCTCTCTCTCCCTCTCTCTCTGTCTCTAATAAATAAATAAAAATAAATCTTAAAAAAAGAAAACCATTAAGATAGGAATCTTCAAACCTTAATCCCTCAGAAAAGGATTCCTCTGGCTATCCAGACACAATTCTTTTCCTTGATTCTACAGGCTTGCTTAGCTCCTTACATATGTAAGGAAATTATTGTGGCCTTTGATATCAGCCAATTTCACAGAGTCACTAATGACATTGCCTCTCCTGGTTTATTCATGTCCACATTTGTGACAATAACCTGTGTTAGTCACCATTTCATACATATGTCCTGCCCAGACCAGCCCCAGGGCATGGCTCAGGCCTGCAGGCAAATTAGGTACACCCCCAGGACACAGGCAAAAATTTATTACCAGCCCATGTGCCATAAGCAAGTCTGATAGAAGGGATATTGAAGCCAAGTCAGGCATGGTATTAAATGGGTAATTCCGGAATGTGGTGGGATATTGAAGCAAGTTCCAGGCCAGCCTAGTCTATATGGGGAGATCCGGTCTCAAAACCAAAAACAAAAACAACAAAAAGTCATGTAAGAGTATTGAAATTAGGGGTTGGAGAGATCGCTCAGTGGTTAAAGGTGTTTGCTTGCAAACCTGACAGCCTGGGTTTGATTCCTCAGTACCCACTGTAAAGCCAGATGCACAAAGGGGCAGATGTGTCTGGAGTTTATGTTCAGTGGCAAAAGGCATCTGTTCTTTCTCTATTGTTTATCTTTCTCCAATAAATTTTAAAAAAACGTTTTGTTTTTTTTTTTAATTATTGAAATCTGAGGCTAGGGAGATGACTCAGCAGTTAAAGCTCTTCCTTACAAAACCTGCTGGCCTGGGTTCAATAGCGGCATGTGCATTTGTGATCCTAATTGTGCCCATGATAGCTGGAGGTTGGCCACCTACTCTGAGGTCTGTGTGTAGTCTGGCAGTATGTTTGCAGTGGCAAAGCCTCCACATATGCCTATGACGTACGTATTCATGTGCACGCACACACACACACACACACACACATTTGAAAATAATAACAGAAGAGAGACAAACTGAGGCTAGCATGCTGGCTGTGTCTCAAAAATATTGAAATCTAAAAATATTTGATTCAAACCTCAGCATGCTCACTTATGCTCCCTGAGGCTGGGAACACCTCCCCTCACCTCTCTGATCACTTCTTTACTTTTCTGTAAAATGGGACAAATGAAAAGACAGATGGACAAAAGGAAAGGGCTGTCTCAGGTACCTTACTGTGCATGACTGGGCCTGGGCCTGCCTTCAGCAGTCCCGTCATTCTGTGTGTGTGTGTGCGCATGTTTGTGTGTGTGTGTGTGTGTACACGTGTGCATGTACTTGCCCCATTGCATGTGTGCAGGTCAAAGGACAGCTCGGGGCGTCAGTCCTTACATTCCATTGTTCTAGGCAGGGTCTCTCACTGTTCAAGGTGAGTTCACCAGGCTACTAGCTGGCCTGCAAGCAGTTCTCTTGTATCTGCCCCCTTCTTACACTGGGATTAGAGATGTTCCAATGATAGCTTCTGGCTTTGGATGAATTCTGGGGATTCAAACTGAAGGATTTCACACTCACACAGTGTGGTAGTTAGAATGTGAAATATCTCCATAGCCTGATGTGCTTAAATGCTTAATACCCAGGTGGTGGCACTATTGGGGGAAAATTGTGGAGCCTTTTGGAGGTGGATCCCTTGTTACAGGAAGTGTGTTACTGGAGCAGGCATTGAGATTTTCTCATTTAGCCCTGCTTGGCATTGGCTCACTCTACTTCCTCCCTGCTGATACGAAGATGTAAGGCTGACTGTTTGCTCCTGCCATCCTTTCCCCATCATGATGAAACTTCCCCTTGAAACTGTGAGCCAAAACAAACTCTTTTCTTCCATAAATTGCTTCTGGTCATCAGGTGTTTTGTCCCAGCAATAAGAAAGTAAGTGATACATATACAGCAAGTGTGTAATCCACTGAGCACCCCCTCCCATGTTCCTATTGACAGCACACATCATCAACGATGGCAGTGATGTCTTCGGTAGGCACAGTGACCAGAATGGAGCACAACCTCACACTCAATTTTAGCCTCCCTACTGGATATATCCCAACAGGGAGCTGGCTGTTTGGAGTATATGGAACCACTGTTCAGACATGGTGGGTTTATTACCTCATGATGTCTTAGAGCAACCACCATTCTCCAAGCATCTGGCAAATGTGACCATTCACACTGATAGTGACTAGTGGTTCTATAGTGGGTGACGTAGGTGAGATTCCTCATAGATTGGCCAGACGGTTGATTTCTTGGTCTGTATCATTTATCAACATACGCCATTTATTTCCTAAGAAATCTAAAATACTAATAAACACTTTTTCAGGCAGTTATGTTAGGTTTATATTTGCTTAAGAAGGAAATGGATATTTAACATTCCAAGGCTCACCCAGAGATAAACTCTGGCAATTCAAAATTTGTTTGTAGCCCTAAGTGTTTGATTTCGTCCCAAGAGTCATACTGACTTAGTAGGTGATTCTACTCTGTCCCCCATCCTGGGCTCTCTCTGCAAACTGGGGGTCTCAGAGGAGAGTGGGTGCTCATGTTAGCCCTGCCTGAGGCCAATGTCTCTCCCATCAGCCAGGATTGCTCCATACAACTGCATGATGTCCTCAAGTTTAGCTGCTTGCTAGTTTCAGAAGTTATCTCGAGGGGGAACCCTCAAAAGACAGTCCTGTTTGGAACATGCGAATGTGAATTTATGTAGCACAGGGATCTTTGCAGATGTCATTAAGTTAAAATCTGGAGATGAATTCATCCTGGAGTCCCTGGATACTCCCTAAATCCAATGACAATGTTTCTACAGGAGACATCACAGGATCACTTGCATCCACCAGGACGGAGAGAGGCAGGAAGACCATCTGCCATCTGTTGACTTTCTGGTATCCCATGCTGTAAGAGAAATTAAATTGACAGGCTAGGGAGATGGCTCAATGGTTACAGGTACTTGCTTACAAAGCCTGATAGCCTGGGTTTGATTCCCCAGTGCCAACATAAAGCCAGATGCAAAAGGTGATATACAGGTCTAGTGTCCAAAACTAAAAAACTGTACATAAAAAGTAGAGTTTTGTTGTTTTAAGCCACAGGGTATGTGATCAGTCTGAAGAGGCTGACCTAGTCTGTGCCCCATGGTCCCCGCTCCTCCGCAGCCCACTTGACACCCATGCTCCACAGGGACAGTGTGAGTGTGCACACGGTAGGTGACTTCCTGCTACCTCTCTTCTACTTTCTTTTCTTTTTGAGACAAAGTATCATACAGCTCAGAACTGCCTCCAACTTTCTGTGCAGATGAGATGGCCGTGAACTTCTGACACCCCTGCCTCCTACCTCCTGAGTGCTGGGATCGTAGAATGTGACACTTTGCAAGGCTCCCAAGTCCATTCTTTTCTCTACATTCCAGCCTTATTTAGTGTGCTTGTTATCCTAATATTCCGACATTTTAAACCCATGCATCTTGGTCATACCTTTCAAATTCCACTCTTACACCACTTGTGAAGTACAGAACACATTGTTGTAACTATAGACATTCTAGTGTGCAACCTAGCACCAGATCTCACTCCTCTGTCTAACCTCACCTTCACAACCCTTATGCCAACATTTACCCCACTTACCACGTGCCACCTATCAACCTCTGATGACCATCGTTCTAATCTTCTCTCCACTTCCAGGAACTTACCTTTTGAGTATGTCACTGCACGGACTCTTGAAAACCGAGAGCGTGTGGTATTTGTCTCTCTGTGCCTGGCTTACTTCACTTATCAGCTTGCACCTTGCCAACATGAACAGCCTTGACAATGTGCCTCAACCGGAAGACAAGATACCTGAGCTTGGAGGCTGCCTAACAGGTGCTTTCCTTGTCTCTTGGCTCATATGTAGCACAAGGTCATCTAGTCTATTCTCCCAGTTCTGATTTTGTCTCTACAGCACTGATCATGGTGCTGAGGTGAATATCCAACCAGACACAGTTTATGGGAGGAATGGGATTTTATTTCAGGCTTACATATCCAGGGGAAGTTCCATTAATGGTGGAAGCAGCTGGCTCCCATTCATAAATGCAAGGAGAGACACCTCTAAGAAGCCAGAAACACAAGCAAGAACCAACAGCAGCATGCAAAACCTGCTGGAGCTCAGACTGCTCTCTGCATACCTTTGGGCTGGAATTCAGACCCACCTCCAAACACACCTTTGGGCTGGACTCTAGGATCCAGCCTCCTGGGACACTTTCTCTAGCCAGGTGGCTGGAAACCTAAGTTACAAGCTTAATAAAACACCTGAATCTATGGAGACATACATTCAAGCTACCATCACACCTAAGGAGGACTTTTTAGACTCATCCATAGACCAGGAGCACATTGGTCCCAGCACAGACTGGCTAGATTCTGTTCATCTGCTAAGATCTCATATTGGTCACTAGGATAGTCACTTCTGGATGTTGTTAGAAGCTGTCAAGGATTAGAAGGCTGGAACAGCATGCATTCATCTCTCCTGGTTGTGGGGACCAGAGGCTGGTGACTTGGATGATTTGCTGTTCTTGGTAAAGGTTGCCATCCTGACTCCTAGATGGTTGTTTCCTGGTATCTTCTAGTCTAATGATGTTACAGCAGACAGATTGTCTATAGATTCAAGCAATCATGGCTTGAAAATATTAGAAATAGGGCTGGAGAGATGGCCCAGTAGTTAAGGCATTTGCCTGTAAAGCCTAATGACCTTGGTTCAATTCCCCAATACTGACAAAAAGCCAGATGCACAGAGCAACATATGCATCTGGAGCTTGTTTGCACTGGCAGGAAGCCCTGGAGTGCCCACACTTTTTCTCTGTCTCTCCGTCTCTTGTCTGTCTGTATCTATTTCTCTGCAAATAAGTTAATAAAATATTTTCTAAATATTACAGATAAATACGTTCATACTGGTCATGTTCAGACATTTTTCTTTTCATTTTCCCTAAGCAAGGCAATATAATTTGTTCACAGAGTGTTTACATTATATCATGTATTATAAGTAATCTACAGATAATTTAAAATCTTTGGTAGTATCCCTGTAGGTTATGCAGAGATTCTATGTCATTCTCTGTAAGGGACTTGAGCAACCATAGGTTTTGTAACCTATCCCTCAATATTACCAAGGGATAACAATAATTCTATCATGAGGGTACCACTTTTCCAAAGCTTCCATTTCCTAATGCCATCACCTTGGCAAGGGGAATTTTAGCATGTGAATTTGGGGGCACATAACCCTTCACTTCACATGTTGAGCTGATCCTGATAGCTTTCCCAAACCTTCACCCACTGTTCTTCCTCTGACGTACCCCTCCATCACCCACCAAATAGTGCAGGCTTGCACTATTTGCAGAGAGCTGTCTATATCCCTGTCTGGCCTCATGGTGTCCAAGGGAATAGCCTTGTTTCTACAAGGACAGGACTTGCTTTCTGGACCATTCTTTGCTACCGCACTCCAGCCCCGCAGTGTATCCTCTGGCCCAGGTATACCCAGCACGGCTACTGAAGGTGCTGACTGTCCTCCAGCCCCTCGTACCTCAACCCCAGTAGTGACAGGACACCCCATCTTGATCTCATGTCTACGTGCCTTTCTCACATTTGGAAAGGATTTTGCACTACCTCCTGTGATCCTGACAAGGCTACTGATTAAAAACATCACCATTGCCTCAAAGGGGTTCATACTGGATAGATCAGTGTGTCCTTCTGGGCTGGATAGGCTCTTGCAGGAAAAATTGTGCAGTCATGAGATACTGTTATCATGGAAGCCTCAGGCTACTAGAAGGTCACTTTCTCCATACTTCCCCACTTGGAGAGACCTAGTAGAGAATTCTACTGTCACAGTGCAGCAATGGGGAGCAAGGAGAGAGGGAGGGAGCGAGCGAGGGAGGGCATCCAGCAGAGAGTTGATGACATCCCCAGCACACTCTGACTTCAACTGTTAGATGCTCACGCTTGCCTTGACTTTTCAGTTACAGGAAAGTTATCTTGATTGTCACATTGGCAGGATTGAGAATCACCTAGGAAACAGACCACTGTGCACGTCTGTGGAGAGAGCTGTTTCTAGATTAGGTTAATTGAAGTGAGAGGACCCACTCTAAATCACTCTGTGGTATCATTCTGTGGGTGAGGGTTCTAGAACAAATACAAAGAGAAAATGCTAAATGCTAAACTTTCTCTATTTCCTGAGCATGGGTACAATGTGACCAGCTGTTTCATGCCTCCGTGTTTTTCCTGCCAGGAGAGACTATACCCTTGAGCTGTGAGCTGAAAGAAATCCTTCCTTAAATGGCTAATGGCAACAAAGAGCTATGCTTCCATCTTCACAGACTGGTTTGATTTGGTCCCTGCTTCATCCGGTGAGTCTTGCTCAACCCACACAACAGTCACCGGGCACCTAGGAAGGACGGCTGTCAGTCTATCACCAGCCGTTGTTTTGACCATGGATTTCACTGACCATTCTGACTTCATTCTCAGCTGAGGTCATGCATATCCCCTCTTTTCTTTTCCTTAAGCCATCCCAACCATCACTGTGTCCTTCCTTGGCCTTGGCCATTTGTCACCCTAGCCTTCAGCCTCCCTGCCCACCCCCCCCCCAGAACCCCATCTCTGGGCTCTGCTTCATTAGCTCTCTTGTGCGAAGGGGTGGTCTCATGCCGTCACCAAGGTTTTGTGCTCCTCAAACCTGAAGAGAGACTCTGGCCTAGTTGGTATCTCTGATTCTCTCAAATAGGAGACGGACTGCTTATGAATGCATGTTGGAAGGATCACCCTTTCAATCCAATTTAACTGTAAGAATAACAGTTCTAAAAAACAATCTTTAGCAATCAATGCTATGATGAATTATGTAGCAAATCATAAGCATCACCCCCAAATATTATATCTGTAGAAAATGGCCTCATGCAGCTAATTGTTAACTGGGAAACTCTTTCATTAATCCAAACGGGCCAGCATTTTAAAATGACACTGTCATATAAATGCAGTGTGAAGGCTCACGTGCATATCACTCGAAGGTATCCCCCTTTTTTTGTGAAGCCGACTAATGCTGCATTATGTTTTATTGTGCAATAAAATTATGTGCTAAAATTATGCTCATAAATGTACGCAAATGTAAACCAAGCTATTAGTTATGTTTTCACAGATAAAAGCCATTAGCATGGCTATCAAACTCTTCTCCCATTTGAATACCAGAATTATGTCTCGAGTCTCAGGCTGGCTTTCTGGGGCTCCATCTCCCAGAGAACAAGTGTAAATCTTATTGCCCGTGGGAGCAAGTTTCCTGACCCAACTTCTAACAGCCAGTGCAGAAGCCCGACCCTTCACGGAGCCCTCTGGGGTCACCGGCTGAGGAGAGGACCCGTCTGTCTCTCAGCGTCTCACATCCCCCCCAGAAGTCACTCTTCACACCTCCCCACCTACTTCCTGCTAATTAGACTTATGGAAAAACAATTGCAGATCTTTCGAGATTTCAGGAAGCTGACAGCGTCTTTTAGCAACAGTCACAGGGAAACAAAGTTTCATGTATAATTCATGAGATACGTGGTCATCCTGGTGGGAAATTATTTCCTCTGACAGGCTCAGTGGCAGTGGTGTCCTGTCAGAACGGCCTACAGTGTATAATTAAAACCTGAACAGAACAAATTAATGCTGATTACTTTATAAACAGTTTGAAAGCTTGAATTCTGTTCCCTGTCTTACAAGAAGAAAACAGATATTTCAGAAATGTGTAGATTCCCCCCCCCCGCTTTCTCCCCACACTAATGGTTCTGTTAATAAAGAACCCTTGAATAGAGATTGCAGTTAACATTCCCTGTCTTCCGATGTGCTTTGGGGCTGCTCAACTGCACCTAGTCACAAGGACCCATCCAACAACACTCTGGCAGGCGCTGAATTTCCATGCTGGGAGTTTCTCGGTCTCACGCTGTCCTGCAGTGCAGTGCCTGTATGTCTGTCCAGGGTGACAAACTTCAGCACACAGGGACTAAGGGCACACAGGGTCTGGGAGGTCAGCAGCAAGACCTCTTGTTTTGCTGATGAGCCGACAAAGGCCTGACTGGCTCAGACTCAACCAGAGCCTCAGCGAGACCATGACGTTGTCAGCTCTGCCCACTCAGGCACCTTCCAGGGTCCTGTGTTTGGAATAACAGTGGCAGTGCTGGTGAATGCCATTTCTGACTGCTGATTATGTACCAGTCATTGTGCTAAAATCTCGTCTAATCCTCACAAGTCTGTAAGATGTACTCTGTGATGATCCCGTTGTACTTGCAGACACCAGCCTTATCCGGCCATGCCTTTACTTCTGCTATGTTTCTTGTACCTGTCTTCTGACCAGTTCGTCTTGATGCTTCCAGCATCGATCCCCTCAGCCAGGCTAGCTGTTAGAAATTTCAGACTAGGGAGAATACTCAGTAGACGCCACACAAGCATGAGGACTGGGGTTCCCATCCCAGTATGCATAAAAGTACAGGGTGGACCTGGTGGATCATCTGTACACCCAGTGCTTTCTCGGGAGATGGAAAGGGATTTCTGGAGCAAACTGGCTAGCAGCTAGACTAGCTGAATTGACAAGCTCTGGGACCCAGCGAAGACAACAGTGGAGAAGGATAGCTGGCATCAATCTCTGACTTCCGTGTTTAGACATATGCAGGTGTACGTACATGCACCCACATGCATACAAACATGCACAAGGAAAAAACAAAACGAAACAGAAAAAGATCATTTTAACTCCAGCTTAAAACAATCAGTTAAATGAATCTTAATTTAGTTTCTTACATTGGCTGTGGACCGTGCCGGGGGTAAGATCATGAACTGGTGAATGAAAGCTGGGTGCCTACTCTCCTCTAGCTTGCTCTTGATGAGAGGAGAAGATTAGTTTCCTGCTGTTCTAAGGCCAAAGTTCAATTTCCTAAAGCTAGTTCAAAAGCTACCCAAGCCATGGGCTCTAGCGCTCTCTTCTGCTTCACCTCCAGCCATTCTTCCCACATCAGACCAGATCAGACCAGTTTAGGGAAATAGGGAAATGGGTCTCAGCTGGCTTTATCCTTTACAAAATCCTGTGAAATTGAACTTCATGCTCTTCCTTGTGTCTGAAGCACAAGGGCCCATAGATTGAATCTTCTTCCCACTAACAGAAATAATATACCAGAACCTCCTGTCACACTTCTAGTGGATAGGGATGTTCTAGATAGGACTTGACAAGGTTTGGGGAAAGAACACAGTCTGAAGCTAGATATTGGTCCAAATTCTAGCTTAGCATCTTAGTAGATGGGTGAACGTGGTCACATTATTGTTTTTCTTTTCATATGTAAACCAGGGCTGATCATACCTCCATTGTGTGGCATAGTGTTCAAGCTTTAGCATGCATTGGCATTATCCTGTCTTGTCGAAACAGTGGCCAAACCCTGTCCCATATGATTTGGAAGGTCAGTGGTGGAGACCAAGAAATTGCATCTCTAAAAAGCTCTCTGATAAAGGCCTGGAAACCACATTTTAAAAAATTATTAATTAATTTATTTGTTTGATAGAGAGAGAAGGAAAGAAGGAAGGAAAGAGAAAGGGAAGAAGGAAGAAAATGAGTGTGTTAGGGCCTCCTGCCACTGCAAACAAACTCCAGATGCATATACCACTTTGTGTATCTGGCTTCATATGGGGACTGAGGAATCAAACTTGAGCTGTCAGGCTATGCAAGCAAATGCCTTTAACCACTGAGTAATGTATCGAAACCTGAAGACCATGTTTTTGAGATTCCTGTTGTGTGGTACTTTTGAATATAGTGTGTGTGTGTGTGTGTGTGTGTGTGTATGTGTGTGCGCGCGCGCGTGCATGCGTGCGTGCGTGCATGCCTGCCTGTTCATATGTGTGAGTTTAGATGTGGGCACGCCACAGTGCATATGTAGATGTCAGAGGGCAACTTTGGGTGTTAACCCTAACTAATCCTTGCCTCCCACATTAATGCACAGTATGAGGAAAGGTGCTCGGCAGTGGTGAGAAAAGTTACTCTGCAGTGTGGCCTGGTGGGTAAAGATTCTCAGTAGTACATGAGCCCATGTGCTCTGTACAGAATGATGGATAAAGGTACTCGACAGTACAGGTGTTGGACATGGGCAGGGCCCTGGGTTAAAGCAAACCTAAGCTGTCTGACATGAAGACCCCAGGCTAGGGAGAGGTCACAGCAGCCTAAACTCCGGTCATATCTCGAGGACCAGACTGGCAGGGGAGTTCCTCCCCCCATTCTTGGGGGTTGCAGTGAGCCAGGATCCTACCCCCATTCTTGGGGTCACAGTGATCCTGGATCCCTGGACAAAATCTCGGACCCCGAGATCACCAGGAAGTGAGGCCACTCCCTCCCCAAAAACGGGATACCTGAACATTCCCATAAGACTTAGGCTTTGCCCATAGCCCTGCGACTTTCCCCCCTGTGCCATTGCCTACGTGCTGGAATGCATGTCCCCGTATGCTAATTAGGCATCAGCAAGCAACCTTGTACATCCAATCCCCTTAGGACTCTCAACTGCTTATGAAACCCATTTCCCTGTTGATTAAAGAGAGCTGTTCACAGGAACTGTCTCCTGAAGGTCTTTTCTTTCACCACGCACGCACAACCTTGATCCCCACAGTTGCCTGGACTCTTTGGAGGACCTTGGCCGGCCGAGGACCCAGGAACCCACATACAGGTGCTTCACATGTTCTTGCACCTCTCTTTTGAGGTGCATGAGAACTCATTTCTCTTAGTCATAAACCAAAGTGTGGAAATTCTGGGCCTTCGGGATGGATTTGTTCTCTTTTGTCAATTCTTTTGGGGTTCCAAATTGGTCTCAGGTGCTCCATCTCCATACCAACATTGTCACTAATGTGTCTTTTGTGTTTTCACCATTTTTATGGTAGTGCCTGTGGATTTTTTTTTAAATATGACTTCTCTGGCTTTTAGTTGGTGATTAAATCTGTACTTGTGATGCAGTATCTGGTTTCATCCCCTCAGCCCTCCCAGATTCCCGATTTCCTGTGATCTCTGGGGTTCCTCTACTCCCAAGTGAGCCAGGGCTGGGAATGAGGGGATGGGTGGGGGTCTGTTCCGGCTGAGAAGGCCCTAAACCCAGGAGTACCAGGGCTGTGGTATGGCAATAGAGAGGACTGGGTGAGATGTCCAGGTGCCAATCTAACCTAGTCAGAAGGTGACTCTGGCCATGTCTTTTTGCTTCTATCTCCATGTTTTCATTTGTGAAATGGGAATATGATTCATTTTTATCCAGATGGTTCTTATACCCAAAAAACAACACAACTTATATTTTCATGGTACAAATCATGCACGTGAAAAACATCTGTGTGTGGACAAAGGCAAACATCCTGGCCATCTGATAGCCTTTCCTCTCACTACTTTCTGCCAGCTGGTGTCCGCAATCCTGTCCACTATTTTACTCCCTGCTGCCGTAGTGAGCACACTTTGGTAAGTGTAGGCTAGGACCAGAAGCTTGTCTTTTTGCAGAGAGCCAACTCCATTTCTGCAGAGACCAATGGCCACCTGGGCTGTCAAGGTCCAGGATCCCAAGATCCCAGGCCTGGGGTGATTCTGCTTTTCCCATTTGCCCTTGCAAGGGGCCAGACTATAAAAGCAAGGCCTGGCTTTCAGTATTTTCTAACTGGTGATGTTCTGATCTTTTCAAATCTAGGAGAAAAGTCTATTTGCTCTATAGGGAGGCATACACACATGGCCAGAGTAGAGCTGAAGGCCAGAGGTTCTGAAGGGCGTCTTGAAGCTGGAGTAGCTTTGGGTCTGGTGCTTCTAAGGACAGCACCCACAGCTGTAAAAGGTGAATGGGAGTGGCCTGGAGGCTGACATAATCACTCTGGATGTAGCTCCTAGAACTCCAGGGTGTTCCATTGGTATATGCATCAGTCCCATTGCTGTGACAAAACACCTGACTAAAGCAACTTGAGGAAGAAAGAGGAGCCTATTCTGATTGACAGTGGAGGGTCAGTCATGGTGGGTAAGGCGTGGCGGCAGGAGTGTTAGTTCACAGTCAGGAAGTAGACAGAGATAAACATTTGTGCTCCACTCCATCTTTCCTTTATATTCAGTCGAGGACCTCAATTTGCAGGATACTGCTGCTCACATTTAGGGTGGGTATTCCCATCCCACCTCAGTGACCCTAATCTAGAAACCCCCTTACTACCATGCCCAGAGATTTCTCTCGTAGGTGACTCTAGATCCTGTCAAGTTGACCATGAGCATGAAGCATCACAGGATCCTACCACTGTAGACTGGCATATTGGTTACGCTTTTCTCTCAGGGGGCCAGGAGAAAGCTGTTTTCATGAAAGGGGGCTTGTTCTGACGAGTGGAGGCTGCTGCTGCTACTGGCTGGATTTTGAGCTTTTCTCCCACCCCAAGCTATAGAATCTACTTCCCACTCCAGCTCCAACTCTGATGCACGTTCTGCCTGACCTTGACACACCAGGCCTCCTGTCTTTGGCCAGTGTGAGCCTCTGCAGAGTCTCAACTGCCCACGTTAAGTTCCCAGCTACAAGATCTCAGAAACCTGCCTTCACGCAGCATGGTCTGCCAGTTTCAACAGCTCACTTCTGCACTTCCCCAGGGGAAAGATCTCCCATTCTGAGGCTTCTGGACAAAAGGAGTGAGATAACCATCCCCTGCTTGGAGCCGGTATTCTCTCTTGGATCCCATGTCCCTCCACTGCATGGAAAGGGCCCTGACCAGGACAACTGGCAGTGAACGGGTTCTAACTCGGAATAGTTCACATGCCGATCTACAACTCAATGTCTTCTTATGTGCTCTGATGGTAGAGCAGACAGCAAGCTCAAGCCACCCCTTCTGTATTACAGGATACCCTACATACCTGGTTCTTTGTGTCCCTCCAGGTTGGGAGACCCTGGCCTGGCCTGGCCTCTCCCCATTGGGAATCTCTCTGTCCCCGGCCTTTGACTTTATCTGAAAGCCTAGGGTGTGGGGTGGTTTGGGTCCACAGCCTCTCCTCAGGTATAACTTCTGATTGATTTAATTCCTGCTGTAAATTCTAGAGTTTCTTGACATTGAATCCTTACCAGCACTTTAAGCGAAATTTGCAGATTATTTCATTTCTTTTTCTCCCTTTTGCAGTGTGAGACCTTCAGCACTGCTGTGATATTGAAGACCCCCGCCGTGCAGTGCAGTTTCAGAGAAGGGTGTGCATTTGAGAGCATGGCCAGGGCCGGGGAAGGAGGCTACTGGAGGGGATAGAGAAGCGTGTTCTCTCTCTTCCCAAAGAGCAAGCAGCATGAACGCATCCTTCAGTCTATAACACAGAGTGGACACCAGGGAAAATTCACGGAGAGCGAGGAATTTGGACTTTAAAGTCTGTCTGCAGGACGCATTCACATGGTTCTTCTGAATGACAGCTTCCCGCAAGGCGCTGTGCTCCAGGCCCGGGACTGAGTCCAGAGAGAAGCAGGCCTCACAGCCCCTGCCCTCTGGTTACAGCTTCAGTGGGGATGAAAGAAACAGCCACAGCCAGCCTGGTGGCACATACCTTTAATCCCAGCACCTGAGAGGCTGAGTTCGAGGCCAGCTTGGGGCTATAGATTGAGTTCTAGGTCAGCCTGGGCTAGATGAGACCCTTACTCAAAAGAAAGGAAAGGAAAGGAAAGGGAAAGAAAGAAAGAAAGGAAAGGAAAGAAAAAAAGAAAAGAAAAGAAGCACAGGATTCTGATGCTTATGACTTACACAGTAAAAATCTTCTCAAGCAATATTCAAAAGTTAATAGGCATAGGAAAAAAGATCTATATACTTGTAGACATTAAAATTTTCTAAGTTGAGAAACAAAATTACCAATAGCCAAAAATCAGTAGAAAATATTTGCAACACATGGAATGTACAATAGATATTCAATTGTGGTATACAAGATACCTGCAAGTGAAAAAAATAATGAGCCAAGGCTATATGCTAGTTATTAATTGCTATATAGTAATACCTCTCTAATCTCACGATATCTGCAGGCCTGGAACCCCAGCCTGGTTTAGCTGGGTCCTGTTGATCCAGGTCTCTTGTGAGGTTGCAGTAGGTATTGGCTGGGGCTGTAGTGGTCTCAAGATATGTCTGCAGAAGGACCGTTGCCAAACCCAGTCACATAGTGTCTGTAGGATTCTGTTCCTCACAGGACCATGAGCTTCAGTGCTTTTGCTGGCCGTTGGTGGAGAGGCCACACTCAGTAGTTGGCTGTGTGAACTGCTTCAGAGCTCAGGCCGTAAGGGGCAGCTGGAGACACGGCTTGGTGGATAGCATACCTGCTCGCAAGGTTCTGCGTTACCTGTCTCCGCCTTCCTTTCCTCCTTAAGCATGTTGTGGTTACAGGTGGTCACACTACAGTGTCTGGCTTTCCACGGGTTCTGAACTCAGGTTGTGAACACATGCCAAGCTCACTTGGTCCTGCGTGCTCTGTGGTTCCGTAACACCAAAGAACACTGCCTGCAATGCGCAGCTCACATCGATGAGTGACAGTGGTTTTATTGCGCAGATGAAGTTTTCTGCTCATATGTACACATGCTGGCTTAATTACAGAAAGTCAAGACTTTCAATATTCTCCTATCATCTTTCCTGAGCATGTATCAAATTAGTGTATTTTCAGATTGGATTGTGTGCTTGATTTTAAAAATTGCTGTTTGAGTCACTGACTTGAATATCATAAACATTTGTTAAATGATTTTGGCTTGGGATTAGGACAAATACCCAATGATTTCTAAAATGGCCCTCAACATACTTCTGACATTTTCAATAATTAATGTTAAAAAATTAAAAATAGTTCTTTTTTCTATTTCTGACATTTTGGTGTAAGTAGACAAAATCACCCTCTTTTATTTCCTTCCTCCTCCCACGAACACTCTTATTCTTCTCCATTAATCCCCAACATACTTTCTTACCTTTCATTTAACCGCTTGAGTTACATTAGGGTTGTTTGCATGGTCATGGGTGGAAGGTATTTACTGTGGGATGGGCAGCTGACCAGTGGGCCACACCACTGATGAACCTGACTCCCTTCTCCCAGCAATCAATAGCATGAATCCTTCCCCTATCAATGGTAAAATATTGACATGTTTGATATTGTTCAGAAAACCACAGCTACTGTGAGTTCTCGAGTGTCGCTGCTACGCCATGGCCACTTCTGACGTTCTGTGCTATGTGTATTCATGAAGCTGCCTCAGCAATGACGATTATTAACTCAGAGCACTGATGGTGGCTGAGAACCCCTGAAGATGCTGCATGCCCTGCCGCACTGACGACTGCCCACATGCAATGCTTCACATAAATCAAACAAGCAACTGCATCTCATTAGTATTCATCTTGCTTTCATCTTGAGTAAATGGTAAAATTATATCTATAACAAAAATCATCTCAAAATAAGTTATCCTTCCTTACATGTGTATGTATGTTCGGTGTGCATTTGTGCATGTATGCATGCATGTTCATATGTGTTTGGGCATGTGTGTGAGTGTACATGTAGAGGCTAGAGGTTGATGTCAACTGTATTCTTCGATCACTTCCCACCCTATTTACTGAGACAGCCACTCACCTGAACCTAGAGCTCTCATATCTGGCTGGTCTGGCTAGCCACACTGCACCACCTCTACCTCCCAGCACTGGGATTACAAGTGGACCACGAGGCCTGCCCAGAATTTACATAGGTATTGGGGTTCTGAACTCAGGTCCTCACACTTGAACAGTAAACACTTGATCCATTGAGCCACATCCCCAATCCTCCAAATAAGATTTTGTATGGGGCTGGAGAGATGGCTTAGCAGTTAAGCGCTTGCCTGTGAAGCCTAAGGACCCCGGTTCGAGACTCGATTCCCCAGGATCCACGTAAACCAGATGCACAAGGGGGTGCATGCATCTGGAGCTCATTTGCAGTGTTTGGAGGCCCTGGCGTGCCCATTCTCTCTTTCTCTCTGTCTCTCTCCCTTTCTCTCTCTATCTGTCACTCTCAAATAAATAAATAAAATAAAAAAGATTCTGCATGATTGATTATCAGTGAACATTGGATCCATATACTTACTTGGTAAATCTGTATACCTGGGGTCATGGGAACACTCCTCAGGTGAAAAGGAGCCGTGTGTGGGAGGAGTTGGAGGCGCCTTGCTCTGGATGGTTCAGGGTGCTGGATGCAGGGCAGGGCCGCTGGGCTGGGAACGCGTCCAGTAGTAAGGGAAGTTACAGCAGATGGTAATGCCTCTCTTCTCTCCACTAGATGCAGATTGTGCTGAATGATGACTGGAAGCATAGAACTAGAAGGGAATTGGAGAGCTTATTGCAATTTGGGGGCCTGTGATTAAAAAAAAACCAACAACATCAAATCTTCTCTGAGTGGTTTAGACATGTCTGATGATCAATTTAAGCTAGTAACGACACATGCAAAGATTGAGGCAGAATGGAGGTGCAACCCAGGAGCTCAGTGTGGAGGTGAACAAGGGTATAGAGAGAAAGGTGTGCACAGAAAAAAAAAATAGATAGGTCAGAGAAGGCTTCCTGAAGGAAGGGGTGTGCCTAAATCTACCTGCGCTGGAGAGACAAATAAAAGAAACAGCCAGCTGGGCGTGGTGGCGCACGCCTTTAATCCCAGCACTCGGAAGGCAGAGGTAGGAAGATCGCCGTGAGTTTGATGCCACCCTGACACTTCATCACAGTGAATTCCAGATTCCAGGCCAGCCTGAGCTAGAGTGAGACCTTACCTTGAAAAACCAAAAAAAAAAAAAAAAAAAAAAAAGAAAAGAAAGAAAGAAAGAAAGAAAGAAAGAAAGAAAGAAAGAAAGATGCAGCCAAAGAGGAAAAGGAGGAGAGCAATGAGAAGTGACCAGAGAAGCATCGTCCTGCAGGACAGGTTTGGTGGTTGGAGAGAAGGTGTGGGCAGTTGACTGGGAGGATTGCTGAGAACAGAGGCAGTGGGAGGCAGGTGGAGGATGTTGGTGACCTTACAAATGAGAATTGTGGGAGAGAAATGCACCTTGCTGGCTGTCAGCAAGACATGTCTTGCTATTGTTTTTTTTTTTTTTTTTTTTTTTTCTGTGTCACTCAAAGACATATCCTGTCTCGATTCTCCTTCTTAAATCCAAAGTCTGCCTTGACCATCTCGCCCCACCCTGTCCTACCTCACTTCCTACGCAAACGCGCTCGCAGGTTGAGAATCGCAGGCAGCAGTGATGTTTGAAGTGCGTCCACAAAGAAGGGTGACAACTTCAAAATGACCCACATGGGATCATTGCCTGGCCCTGGATAGCCAAGAGCAGATCGAATTCAGAATTTGCCTGAGTCAGATGAATAATTGCAGACTATGGGTTTCTGAGTGTGGAAGGGCGCGAGAGGGACGTTCCACCCAGGACACCCCGAGGGTGCCCCGTCAGGCAGGCTTCAGCCCTCCACCCTGCTGAGGGGCAGACTCAGCCGCCCTGTCATGCCGCCTATGGGCTGGAATGGAGCCTGCCAAGTGCCGATTGATTTTGTTTATTTGACTGTTACAGGCAAGGATACAGATGTGTTGACATTCTCTTCACCTCAGATTCTTTCTTCATAAATGGTAACCCCAGAGAGGCCCCTCTATAGTAGTCTTTCTCTTTCCTCTCTGTCCTTCTTGCCCTCTCTGTTTCCATCTCTCTCTATCTCAATCTTTTCCTCCCTTTCTCTCCCTTTCTTTTCTGTTTCTGTCTCTATCTCTCTCTGTCTCTCACCCACCTTTCTTCTCTCCCTTTCATTCTGTCTCCCTCTCTTCCTCTGTCTGTCTCTCTCCCTCCCTCTTTTTCTTCCTGGTTTTGTCTCTCCCTCTCTCCTTCCTTCCTTCCCTCCCTCTCTGTCTCTCTCTGAGTCACTTCCATATAAATGTCTGTTCTGTTGGTCTTAGAAAGCCTTTGATGTTCTTTTGGTATATTTTTTTAGTTGACACCCACCTCATATTTCACAAAGGGGTCAAGATGACAGGAAGATACCCTGCTCTGCCTGGAACGTGGCCTTTATGGGCAATAACTTGCTGCACCGGGGCAGTAAGGGTCACTGGTATGGTGGTAAGGGGGCTTTGTTTTTTGTTTCTCCATCATTCTGGCCCAGGAAGGCATGTGAGGACATGGGGTGCAGCACCCCAGTAAATGACGTGAGTACTGAGGGAAGGGCAGATGAGGAGACTGAAACTGGGGAAATTCCCTTGTTTTAATTGAGCCCGAAATGTATCCAGAGCCTATTTCAGGATTGATATACATAGCCAATGCCCTTCCATGGTTGGAAGACCTCCACAACCAGGTGATAGGCAGTAACGAGGAGGTTGGGAAGAGAAGCCAGAGTGGTCACCCCCAGAGGCTCACGGGGCTCCTCAGGAACCACGATGCTTTGGGTTCTCTTTTTTTGCAGTTTGTTTTTTCCCTGACATCCTTACTAACATCCTCCTCAAGAGTTAGCCCTGCCTGTTCTTAATAAGGGTTGGAAAATTCAATGGGTACCAAGCCTACCTTGCGTCACAGAATTCTGGGGAGGATCAAGTAGCATGGCATATGTGGATTGAGACATCTGGGGTCAACCAGGAGTGTGCATTGCCCAAGTGAGGGACTGGCCTCAGTCAGTGTCCTCCCGGCCCTTCTGGAATACTCTGGCACCAGTCAGTGATGAGAGGCAGACTTCCAGGCATCGCTGAGGAATGCGGCACAAACTCTTGAAATGGGAGAATTCAGGTGCTCAGCTGGGTTTCCTCTGTATGCTCAGCCTATGGGATGGTGCCACCTATATCCATGGTGGGCCTTCCCTCCTCAGTTAATCATATTTGGAAATGCCTTCACAGACATGCCCAGGGGTATGCCTCAGAAGTTTCTAAATTTAGTCAAATTGGCAATGAAGATTAACTATCCCTCAGGGATTTGAACTCAGTGTCAGATATCCTACTGATAGGGAAGAATGACAAAGGTAGCTGGCATGTGACACCAGAACAAGAAACCCGATCCTCCTCTGTAGAAAACTGGGTCTGCAAGACACAGAGCTATGAAGGGTCACAGCACCCTTGAGCCTGATAGTTACAGAGCAACGGGCCACCTGTAACTCCCTTTTACGAACAAATGAGGGGCCACGGGCAGCCACTTTCTTACCACTTTACCTGGTACATAAGCCACTCTTTCCTGAAGAAAGGAGGCTGAGACAGGGACGTGAAGTGGGTGAAGTGAGACGTTCTTTCTCCCTCCCCTACATGTATTAAAAAGTCTTAGTGGGTAAAAGTGATTGCTTTACAAAGCTGATGACCTAAGTTCAGACCCTTGGAGCCTCCACAAAGCCAGGCATAGTAGCAAGTGTCTATAATCCCAGTCCTCCAACAACAACATGGGAGATGGAGATAGGAGAATCCCAATGGCCTGGGGAGTGCACCAGTGACTCGAGGCTGTCCTCTGGCCTCCACATGCATATCATGGTATGTAGTGTGTCTATATATACACACAAACACACATACCACACACAATTTTTTAAAAAAGTCACAAAGATTAAGGATGATCCTGGAAGGAGGAAGAGCCCAGAGACACGTGTCCACAATGCTAAGTTACCAGAGGCAGATAGATGTGTAGTGATTAAAAACGTAAGCCGGTCTGGGATTGACTTATAACTCCGCAATTTATCAGTTACCCAATCCTGGATTTAACATCTCTGGGTAATGACCCTAACCTCACTGTTCATTTGGTTGAATCTTCTTTATTGTAAGGATTAATAGTGGAACCCGTGTACAGTTTATGGGTCCACGTGGACTCCCTGCATCACTGCCAGGGCTACTGGAGTGCTTGGCACGCTCCTCAGTTCATGAAGGATGGACCCACGGCTTTAGGTTTGGGACAAGGACCTTCACTAGCCATTCTGACAGTGAGAAGACATGGTCAGTGCGAGGAGCAGAGGTTCTGAGCGTGATCTACTTTGTAGGGAAAGAAGAATTTAGAAACTTCTGCCCACGCATCTAGTGACAGTTGTGACTCTGTGTCACTGTTCGTGTCATGTGCATAATCCCAGCTCTTCTAAACTTCCAGTGTCTGTGGGTATATCTCTAGCCATCTCTGGCCTCTTCTGATGACTGGAAAGAGAGCCTGTCTCTCCTGGCACCACCCTGGCCCTCCCTCTGGCCCCATTGTGAAATGGCAGTCCCCGGTGGAAACTTTGAGCTTAGCCCTTGCCAGCGGGAGGCTGGACTCAGGTGGCCAGCTCACTGACTGAGTGCAGGCTGAGGCGAAAGGCCAAAACCATTTCCTTTCTTTTATTGTGTCATAAAAAGCTTCTCATTGTTCAGGCAACACCATGACAAGGCTCCTGTCCAGGCCATGATTAGCAGATAATCTCCGAAAGGTCGGTGGTCCATCCAAGCCCATAGCCTGCTTGCCAAGACCCACCTGTGGGAGGAAAGACAGTGAACAGTGTCGACTCTTCCCATGATCTGAAGGGCTGTTTGGGGCTGATCCCACCCTCTGGCTC
Organism: Dipus sagitta; assembly: GCA_036346955.1. NCBI lineage: Eukaryota > Metazoa > Chordata > Mammalia > Rodentia > Dipodidae > Dipus > Dipus sagitta. Next base: position 154,708,612 of record CM070772.1, on the reverse strand, counting down.
ACTGCTGGCTTGATTCCCTAGCCAACAATTGCTTCCTTCAAGGGACTCCTGCTCACACACACCCAGGCTGCACGAAGAGAAAGAGAGCCCCATTCTCTCACTAAATTGTGGAAATTCTGAGCCCAGAACTTTGGAAATGGTTCAGTGGTTAAAGCTGTCTTCTTTTACTGATGGGGAAAATGATTCTGAAATGGTTTACACGGCTTGTCAATTTGACAGGACTTAGAATCAACTAGGAAACAAGCGTATGGGCCTGTCTGTGAGGGGTCAACTTGATTAGGTTAATTAAGGTGGGAAGGCAGATCTCACCTCTGAGTGCTGCCATCCCAGGGGCTGGGGTGCCGGACGGCATAAGGAGAGGGTGGGCTGAGCACGGACATCCGTCACTCTCTGCTTCCTCACTGCGGACTGAGTGTGACCAGCTGCCCTGAGCTCCTGCGGCCATATTTTCCCTGCCATCGTGGACTCTATCCTGGAACTGTACACCAAAATAAACCCGTCTTCCTCTTAAACCGATTTCTGTCAGGTATTTTGTCCCAGCAACAAAAAAGAATATAGTTCAGGAGGTTTCCTCAGAGCCATAGCATAGATGGATAGGTGACGGAAGAGGAAAGGATTCAGATCCCCTAACACTTGGGGCATGGAATGGTCAGTCACTTACTCTGTTACCATTCTGGGCCTCGTTCTAGGCCTGGTCAGCATATAATATGATGTAATATAGTATTTCATGGAAAAAAATCTAAGCTTAATCGCGATATCTAGCTAAACCTCACTGACGTGAGACCCAAAGTCCCAGGAGTCCGGCTCTTCATGGGAACTCATCAGAGCTGCCCTTCTGCCTGTCATCTGGGAGGGGCCAGAGGGGAGAGAAAAGGGGCTCATGACTGTGGTCAGCAGCGGTTCTGAGTGGGAGTTTGACATAAGTCTTTCTCGTGCTTCCACTCCCTTCTCCCCTGACATCCCCTTCCCTCCTACCCCTCTTCCTGGTTGGTCTATGCATCTGTCTTTCTTTCTTTTTTTTTAATTTTTTTAAATTTATTTTTATTTATTTATTTGAGAGCAACAGACAGAGAGAGAAAGAGGCAGATAGAGAGAGAGAGAGAGAGGGAGGAATTGGCGTGCCAGGGCCTCCAGCCACTGCAAACGAACTCCAGACGCGTGTGCCCCCTTGTGCATCTGGCTAACGTGGGTCCTGGAGAATCGAGCCTCGAACTGGAATCCTTAGGCTTCACAGGCAAGCACTTAACCGCTAAGCCATCTCTCCAGCCCCTGTCTTTCTTCTAAAAACAAGCACAAATCACATTATTGAGATATGTTTCTTGAAAGTGATTAATATAATAAAGTTAGAAAATGAAAATAGTAAAATAAGCCCAAATACCACTCCTCAGACATCACTCTTACTAAGAATAAGTGTATTTCCTGTGATTGCTTTTACATCCATATACATACACAGAAAAACTAGATATAAAATGGATACCTCAAACATTTTAATAAAATAAGATCATCATTCTAAATACTATTCTCAAACATGAAGCACCACCTTCAGCTTCATTGTATCTAACAGAGAGAATATGCTGAAAATAAGACAGCAGGCTTCTTTACTACGGGATGGGTTTTCATGAAAAGTCCTTGTAAGGTTAATCAAAAAGTGGCAGTCATCATTTATTTTATTTATTTATTTATTTGTTTTTTTGAGGTAGGGTCTCACTCTAGCCCAAGCTGACTCGGAATTCACTATGTAGTCTCAGGTTGGCCTTGAATTCACAGCAATCCTCCTACCTCTGGCTCCCAAGTGCTGGATTAAAGGCGTGCGCCACCACTCCTAGATCCACCATTTACTTTAAAGTAATAGTTTTCATTTGCTTACACGCTGGTACTTACCTTCTTGAAGAGAACCACCCCACACATTCTCCACAGAGAACCTCCTGTGGCTAAAAAGCATTTATGTGACAAGTCTGGACACTGAACAGGGGTTTGATGACTAACCTTGACTAACAATTTGATTGGATCAGGAAGCAACTCAGATACACATGTCCAGATCAGTCTGTGAGGGGCATTTCCAGGAAAGGTTGACTGAAAGAGCTGGAGCCTCCCCCGGAGTGGGCAGCACTTCCGTTCACAGCCCAACCACACAGTGGTCCGCAGACAAAGCATTGCTGTTCCCACCTGCCTTCCCCGCATCACTGGAGACCGTGTCCACCCTGTTGCTGCTGTCCTTGGCTGACATCAGGACCCTTCACCATGGACTGAAGACCAGCGGCTCTCCAGGAATCCTCCAGGCCTTCAGTGTCATGGTTAGACCGATGAGGTGTCCAGCTTCATGGACTGAGCAGCTGCCGGGTTCTCAGCTTCCTCTGCACGCAGCCATTGTCTGACCACCCAGCCCGGATCCTGTAAGTCAGTCAATAAGTCTCCTTTCTAATAGATATTCATTCTATTGGTTCTGTCCCTCTAGGAAACTCTGACTAATGCAAATGGGGCTCAGAGGCATCAAATGGCTTCCCTGGCGTCCCTGACAAAGGATAGAAGAAGGGTGGGAATTCGGATCTGTTGACATTCAAGGCTGTGTCTATATTGGGCTACATTTGGTCTGGAAAGATGAGGACATCATCATGTCCAGATTCTTCCAGTTCCCTTCTCCACGAAACTTGAGTCCTGTCCGTTATCTTATTACTTTTACCTTGCTTAGACTAATACCTCCCACTCTCTGTTCCATAGCCAGAACAGTTCCTATATGCTGCTCTGTGTGTTATGTGTCTTATTGCCACAACCAAAAACCCAACAGAAAACAATGGAGGGGAGGAAGGGTTTGTTTGGACTCGCGGTTTTGGAGGACACAGTCCATGATGGCCAGGAAGGCACAGGTGGGCCTTGAGGCATCTCGTCACCTTGCAGCTACGCCAGGAAGCAGAGGTCATCTGAATGCTGGTCCTCAGCTTGCTTCCTTCTTCTTTTATTCAGTCCTGGGTTCTGGCCTAAGCAAGGAACAGTGCTGCCCTCATTCAGGGTGGGTCTTCCCTCCTTAGCCAACCCTCTCTGAAAGCTCCTCACAGTCACAACCAGAGGTATGTCTCCTAGGTGATTCCGTATCTAGGCATGGTAACAATGAAGATGAACTGTGACGGCAGAGGAGGAGATAAGAACAACAAAAGTAAAATATGTGGCCACATGTTCCAGAAGGTGAGCAGGGAAGTGGGGTAAAGGAGATGAAAAATGCTGGAAAAGGTGGGGTAAGTGTCAACTGCATCAGACAGAGTGGGCCTCCTTGCTTAGTGTCAGTATACATGCGAGTCATGCCTCCCACTGATAGCTTTCCATGGTGCTTCGATTCCTAAATACTTTTCTTCTCTGTTTCTTAATTGGCTGAATGTCATTGTCACCTAGATTCAAGAAGGGCTCCAGGGTGCTATGTTCTTGGTTTTTCATGTTTGAGAATGTCCGTTGCTTTTTTTATATAACAACATTCTTGTGTGACTACAATATCCTCAGATGCACTTCTTTTCTCTAAGAACACTTGAGAATATCATTTTTGGCATAAATGCCACCTGGAGGATAAGCCTGCATTTACCCCCTTGTTCTGAGGTGCTAATTCTGTCAGCCTGAATGTTTGAAATATCATTACTTGTCAAATATATCTCTATCTTGCACTGTATGTTTAAATTTTCCTGGAATATGGTATGTCCTTCAATTTCCATATTCAATATTTTATTTAGACGATTTTTAAAAAATTACCTTTGGATTGGGATACTTCTGTTTTATTTATCAAGTGTTTTCGACTCTATTAGCTTCCTTCTACTTGCTCTCATGTCTTTGTTCTAATCTGCATTTTACCCTGATTATCTCAAACTCACATCCATATAAATAATTTATGCTCAGAGGAACATACCTGCTCCTTCCTTTCTCTAATTCTTGTATTAGTTCTATGATGAGGTGACTTGGGTCCTCAGTTCGTTTCCTCCATTTATTTTAAATCTCCTTTCAGTCTTTACATTCCTGATTTTTTATTCCTATTAAGGTGTTTTATAGCATGAAATAATGGTGACGAAGTTTTGTTTTTATTTCCTTGGCTATGTTTTCTCTTCGATTCTATTCTTATGTCCCTCTCTTCACTTCCCTTCTTTCCTCCTTCTGTTCTTCCCTCTACTTCCTTGTTCTCACTGGGTTTCTTTCTTCATGTAGCATGTTTGCATAGCTCTTCCCTAAATAAGGGGATATTTTAATGATCTGTTTCCTCACCAGCATCACTTTTGCTGAAGCCCATCCTAATGCGTCTGGTGCCTTGTCCCTGCCTGGACATTGTCCTCAGGAAATGCATTTAAACCTGTCTTTTCTGCTAGACCCTTTGGAGGAGCGTGGGACCTTCCCTCTTCACCATGTCCCCCACGGTCCGGTATGGTGGGGTGAGGCAGAAGACACACAGCATCTAATGGCTGGTAGGCATAGACACAGAACAGTGGAGACAGGATAGGACTACATGGCACCAGAGCCTAGAAAAACCAGCTTGACAAAGGAAGCCAGCTTCTCATATCCATAGTGAAAACTTAGCATCTCTTGCTCTAGTGACTTAGAGCTAGTGGTCTGGACACAGACAAACTGGTGTTGGGTCCAGACTCTGAGATGTCTTGGCTGTGTAATCTTGATTCTCTGCTTCCCCATCTCTATAGGGGGTCAGTAGTAGAATGACTCTTATAAAAGTCTTATAAAGACTTGATGAACACGAAAGAGAATCCTTATCCCAATGCTTGTTGCCTTAATAAATGCTAGCACTTTCTATCATTATAGCAAATGATATGCATAGTGCTGGTAGACACTGAACAGAGAACATATGATCAGAAGGGATCTTGAGCAGCAGAAATATGTATTGAAAGTGACCCAAAGCTAATGGAGGGCCAGCCACAGCATTTAGCGCTGTTGGTTAATTAATAGCAGAAGGGCCCTGGACTCAGCCTCCCTCCTGCATTGTGTTAGGGAGAGGTAAGGATGCTCCTGAGGCTCAGATAGGGGTCTTGACATAGCCAGTAGTTACAGAAATGTCCCCAGAGGAGTGCCATCAGCCTTGCCTGTTACTTGTTAGTCATGTGGATTCTCAGACTCTACTGGGACCCACACTGGAGCTGAGACACAGAAACTGGGACTCTCACAGGCCCTGCAGGCAGTTCAGAGGGACAGAGGGGTGTGTGAACCCCTGGGCTTACTGCTCAGAGACTTGAGTGTCAGATGGGAAGGCAATAACCCTAAGGAGCCTCATCAGTATCTCAGGACAGGAAGTGGGCGGTGGCTGTGGGAAGAGTGAGGACTTTGTGCTTGGTAATACTCAATGAAGATAAGCCTACAGTCAACCTGTATATTTATTCCTCTAAATATATATCTGCCTTCGTACCATCATCTGTATAGATGTGGAATGCTGCTGTGCTTAGCTATTTTTTAGCAAACTATAATTTTGATTATAAAAAGATAAAATATAGAAAAGCACTTGACTCATTTTTAGTTACGGTAAAAGCCTGGAGCTCACTGTGGAAGCCGGGTATTATCCGCCATCTGGTGGCAGCATACCCCACTGGCAGGTGTCCACAGCTGAACTGCAAGTCAAGGATTTCAGAGATAGGAACCGGGGAAGGCATGGTATCTTGCCAGGCACTGTGGTTTCCTCCTGAGAAGGGAGATGGGATGGGACCCGAATAAGCACACTCGATTGGGACGGAACTGGGTGAACCAACCTTCATATATCTCAGAGCCTACTTCCTCATTGTGCAGTGCAGATAACAGTATTCCTAATGCTTCTAGATCACCTTGTGTGTGTGTGGAGGGGGGTCACACGAGGGTAGGGGACAGCTGGATGTGTTTGGAAAGCTGTGACGAACTGCCCAGATGTGCATTGTTTATTATTTATGTCTAAAACTGGGTCTTTAATTGTGGAATGCGATGTTTCCTGTTGGAGGAATTCTAGATATGAGCAAGCAGGTGGAGGAGGTAGGGGTTGTTTGGTTTAGTTTTGAATTGTTTTAATGGACAGAGGGGAGGGAGAAGACCCAGCTCAACGATGAGTTAGGAGTGCAGACGCCTTGCTCAGCACCATCCCCCATGAGGCGAGGTGTCAGGGAGCAGAACAGCCTGCTGTTAGCCTTTGTGTTGCATTGTGCTCTTGTGTTGGGGAGAAAGTGAGAATGGGAATGAGGAAATGAGGGAGAAAGAGGAGAGGGCAAGCTAAAGAAGTAGTGACTTAGAACATCAGAGAGACCGAAGGACTGGAAGGAAACTGAGTTAGAAGAGAGTCAATGGAGGAAGACTCTAGCTGCTGCCCCAGTGTGCTCTAGATCTGTCCACGGGGGAGCTGGCTTTGGGTGACGGCCACTTGGTCTTTCCTCAGGGACCTTCTGTTCTCTCCATGTGAAGTGTTTGGCTCCCGTGTGCTTAGGGAAAGAGAAGAGTCAGACATCGCCGCAAAAAGCGACCAGATGTCTTTGAAATTATCTAAATTGTCTCTATTTTTAAAAGAAGTTACTCTTTCCATTGCTGGCAGATATGAAAGTCCAATTGCCAGGATAACATATCCGGTGTGGATAAAGACTCCAAACTGGAGTTGTGTGTTGCTTAGCAACCCGGAGGCATGGAGGGCTTGCTGGGGCTCCAGCCCTTCAACCTTCCGGGGATACCAAGTCTTCCCGAGCAGAGGCCTAGAAAGCACGCAGGCCGAGCCACTGTCTGGCATCCTCTGTCTCTCCCCTTCCAGACTTCTTCCAGGGCGTTAGAAAGGAAACCGGGGTAGCAGCTCTTTCTAAGGGGGGATCCCTGGCCGGCCACATACGTCCAGATAGTTGCTTCGTGCGCGGTTTGGGTGGGACAATGGCATGTGTAGTGTTCTGCAAAGACGATACCCATTTTACTCTGCACATTACCGTTGCTGCTGTCTCTGTCACTATTTGAGAAGGGTGTCTTGGGTCACTATGTGGTGCACTGTGCGCCCCCTCCTTAGTGACCCAGGATCTAATCTCCACTTCACGGCCTCAGGTCTTAGTTGAGTTTTGTTGGGAAGATGAGAGTGGGCACTGTGGCTGTCCTCCTACACCCATGTCCCTTTCAGCTGGGAAAGACCTGACTCTGGCCCCGTTTCTGCCCTTCTGCCTCTTGGAGGTTCTTATTCTGGCACAAAAGTGGTTTGTGTTCAGACCAGTTGGTGTATACAATCCTGCCCCAGGTTCTTGCTGGCTCCCAGCTGGTCCCGTGAAGAGGCTTGTGCTGCTGGGGTTCATGCATCGACAGAGACATCTGGGTGTGGCTCTCTCCTCTTCGGGCACACTCCAGTCCTGGTGGAGCTGTGACAGACGGCAGTCTTGGGGTGAAGCTGAGTGTGTGGGAGGATGCAGGGAGGGGAAACACAAGTAGGAACAAACGTGGGGGACATGGTTCCAAGTCAAACCACTACCGACGTTTAACGTTCTCTTGAATCTCCAGCTATGTAAACCAATCGTTTTCTTTCAATGCTTAAGCCAGTTTGAAATAAGTTTTCTGTTAAACTGAAACATTAATCTGGTACAGTTTAGACTGATGAAGTATTTAATCTATGTGTGATACCCTGTGTATTGTTTTTCTGTGTATTATTCTCGCCTACTTCTTAAGGAAGGCCAGTGGGGAGGAGGACATGACGTCCCTGGATCTTCAGCTGAATGAAATGCCACTTGGCAAAGGCCCAGTCCTGAGGCAGAGCTGAGCTGCCCATTGGAGGCAGAGTTAAAGCACATCCCCAGACTCGGGATGTCGGCAGATAGCAGAGGTCTGCACCGAGCAGAGGGCTGGGAGCAGGGAAGGCACTTATGGGCCCTAAGCTGACTTGTTGACCAATGCTAAAGCCAAGTTCCAAGCAGAATATGAAGTGGGTTCTGATGCTTGGACTTGCTCAGTGCCCTCATGTGACACCACATGGCCTTCTATGGCCTGACCATAACCAGCCTGAGACCCAACACCCTGACGCTGTGAGAAATGACAACCTAGTGACAACTTCTCATCCCTCCAGTCTGGCCTTGTTCCCTGTTGTGCTGTCTTCCCATCCATCGTCCTCTCCTGACTTAGGGTGAACCAGCAAACACTGGAAGGATAAGTCCTTTGGTACAATGATAATGGTTGCTGTCTGGTGAGTGTTATTCTCCACATGTGGTAGCTTGTATGTTAGCAGTATTTTGTCAAGGTCTTAACACAAAGGTGAACCCCTAGGTTCCGAGGGGTAGAACGCACAGTCCAGGGTCACACAGAGCACCCTGCTGCACATGTGGTTGCCATACTTTTTAAAGTCACCTTCTACTGTATGCCCTCATTTCTTGAATGAGGAAAGGGAAAAGACTATATTAGAGAAAGGAAGGGAGGGGGTACTTAATAGGATGGTATTGTATATATGTAAATAGAAGAATAGATTAATGGGGGTGAAAAGGCCCAAGTGAGGTCAGGGGAAGAGATTGACTAAAGGAAAGGTGGAGGGAGGGCTAATCAAAATCTGAAGAGGATATAATTAAATCATATGGAAACCTACTTTTTTGGACAATGAACACTCAGGAGCCATAGATCGTTGCTAGAAAATTTTCAGTGCCAGGGATGGGATAACTTCCAGTGAGTTGTTGGCCAGGGAGGTTCGTGATGCCCCCAAAACATTACAGGCCATTGCTGAGACCCTTGGTTTCCCACCAGGAATAGATGGTAAGACCCTATTGCTGAAGACTCCACATACTTGGGCTGCAAGGCCACTGAGAAATCCTGCTGGAACTGAGCTGATAACCTCCTCCATGTAGGCCAAGTGACAGAAAGCTGGAAGACTCCATTCTGCATGCAGTTCAATAGGAGAGAGAGAAATCACCAGTGAAGATACTCAACACTGGACACTGCAAGCCTTATATTTGGCCAGCCAGGTCAAATGAGCCAACGGGCACAATAGTGGCACATCTGTCATGGTGGAAACCAACTGCCTTCTAATTTGATTGGAGGCCCACTTCATGGGAGGGAATATATCCCTGATACAGAAAACCTAAAACAAGGTAGTCATGAGCCCTAGGGGTGTAATGTCTGCCTGCTGTCTGGCTAAATGTATATACTATGATCATCAAACTGCCCAGTAAGTACTTCTCTTAATGTTCATGCCTGTATATTAATGCTACTCTCACTTTTGGTAGAGAACCTTCTCTTTTCAGATGGCAGTGACCTTGGGATGACTCAAAAGGCATCATGGTGCTGGGAAGAAGTGACAGGAGTGCTCAGCACTGCAATATCTCTATCATACCTCCCAAGGCTCAGGGTCCATTGCGGAAGAGGTGGCAGAAAGAATGTAAGAGCCAAAGGAAGGGTAGGACTCCTTACAATGTGCTCCTCCAGACACAAAATGGCCTGGATATCCATGACCTCACAGTGTCTGACATTACCTACACAAGACCACCATAATAGGAGGAAAAGATCATGACAGCAAAATAAAAGAGACTGATTGAGATGGGAGGGGATATGATGGAGAATGGAGTCTCAAAGATGAAAGTGGGGGGAGGGAGGGCATTACCATGGGATATTGTTTACAATCATGGAAGCTGTTAATAAACATAAATAAATAAATAAATAAATAATCAAAGAAACTACTAACAAGAAACTAGAACTGCCAGACCTATATATACCACAGAGACAATTAAAATAACATGATTCTGTGAAATAAACGGTCAACACAAAATAACAAAATCCTCAGTATGGTGATTAGTATAAGCAGAATTGGAATTTCATACATGAAGGGTGAAGTGAAAACCATTACCAGGACTCATATTTGGAATTTTTTTCCCTCATGTAGGTGTTGAATAAATTCAAAAGTAAAATATAATAACCTAGGCCACAAGATATCTAAAAGAAAATTTACAATTATTATTAAGGAAGGGTTTCCTAAATATTACATCAACTGTAGCAATCATAAAAATTATGGATTTGACTGTATAAAAATTAAATATATTTGTAAGGCAAATATACCATGGTATATATGAAAGACTAAATGCTCAAAGGCTTAATATATATATATATATATATATATATATATATATATATCCTATTAATCAGTAAGATAAAAAAGAAACAGCAATATCAAAATATGAAGATATCAAGCTACCTTCATAAGCTGTTCATGGAAGAGTAAGCCTGCATATGATGGAACTCAGTGTGGTAAAATCCATCAGAACTCTTAATCATGTGACTCAGCAATCCCTCATCCAGAAATTTACCTCAAGAGAATGACTGGACAAATACACAGAGAAACGTGTGCCAAGGGTGATCATCGCCGTTTTTATTTATTTATGGTAATTTAACACCCTGGAATTTTGCTAAATGTCTAAACAGAAAATAGGTTAAGTACAATAAGTGTCAATACTTGTCCATGTAAAAAGCATTTAAGCCATAGATTAATAAGGGTTGGGTAGATGTGTCTTGAAAAAGAGGTTTGACCTGTTGTTAAGCAAGAAAAGGAAGTTATATATAAATGTGCACTTGCTTGGTTTGTGTGTTCTTATTTTTTAATAAAGTTGCCATTCATAACAAATAAGTCCCTTGAAAATGGAGAATTCACTACAGCATCCTCAACAGAAAAGGTCGCCATGGGTGAGAATAAGCAATAAAAGTAGTTGGCAGCCAGACCCTGAGCCTACCATGGCCTACGCTCCACAGAAAGCTTTCCTTCCTATAAGGTGAAGGCAGAAGGGTCAGAAGTTCAAGGCCAACCTCCCCTACAGCTTTGGATACATGAAACCCTTTCAGAGTGGGGTAGGGGAGAGTGAATTTCTTTACATTGTTATTCTACAGAACACATTAAATAAAATATATAATATATAAATATGTATCATATATAAAATATAATATTTAAAAAATGAATAAATAAAGATAAAGTCCTTCCCAGTGACTGCTCACAGAAAAGCACCCACAAATCTCATGGAACCCGCTATCCCCTACTTCTCAGCTCTGCTGTCCCCCAGATGCCATCACCAACCACCCCTGGCGGCCGACACTGTCTGTACTCTGGCAGCTGTCTAAGAACTTTCTGTGCAGCTCTCTACTGCTCACTTGGTTTTTGCTTGCAGCTCTTAAACACCACTGATCATGCTGGACCACCTTGGGGTCTTAAGTACCCATCTTAATGAATGAAGTCCTGAATGAATTACAATCAGCCCCGGTGATCACAATGTGGAAACACGGAACCATTTCTCTGAGAGAGTCATTTTGGAGGCATGTAGTCACTGGATCGATAATAGTTTTCTCTTTTAAACTATGTGAATACTGCTTTGTAATTCTATTTTGTAAAGAAGACAGTGGCGTGTTGGTAGCAGCGGAGTACTTCCTAAGCTCTCTCTGTAACGTCGTCACCCCTCTTCTGAAGGATAAACAACAGGGAAATCATGGTTAGAGGAGAATGCCTGTCACATGCTTCCAGGGTCCGATAGATCCTCTTTGCTTACGCAAGTCATTTTCCAGAATAGCACTTGAAAAGCCCAGAGGAATACTGAAGCTCCTTGGCAGCTGGACCAGTGGGTCTCAACCACTGTCTAGAGGAGCCTAGGGTGCACCAGGGTGAGGATGATGAACTATTAAATCAACAGGAGATGAGAAGCAAGAAGAGTAGAATGGAGGAGGGAGCAGGTGGGGAGGGCAAAAGGGTAAGCTTCCACTTACCGCCTGGGGCTGCTGTTTTGACTATCCATGTAGGTCTACCATTTTTATTTTTTTTTTGTTTATTTTTATTTATTTAATAGCACAGACAGAGAGAGAAAGAGCAGAGAGAGAGAGAGAGAGGGAGAGAATGGGCACGCCAGGGCCTCCAGCCACTGCATGCGCCACCTTGTGCACCTGGCTTACGTGGGTCCTGGGGAATCTAGCCTTAAACCAGGGTCCTTAGGCTTTACAGGCAAGCGCTTAACTGCTAAGCCATCTCTCCAGCCCAGGTCTACCATTCTGACTGGCCACCTGGATGTCCCATTTGGGGAGTCATCATCACTACCGTCTGACCAAAATTGTGAGGATGTGACTCATGTAGCATCATCAGGGTAGGGATATACACCAGACATTCTTAACACTCTATCTAGAAGACTTGTTGGACTTTAGAATACTACCCTATTTGTAAACTAATTTAAATGTAACAATTTCAGAGGTATGCTCAGTTGATTTCACTTCTATTTTACAATTTAAAACGTCAACCTATATTGAAATGACAGTAGAATGCAATGATTTATTGTTACAAAATTATATCAAGTTGACTGTCCAGAAAAATCTTAACACTAGGAAGAGGCCCTTTGCTGCCCTTCCTCACCAGGCCTCACCTCCCCTCAGCTACAGCCTGCACCCTAGAGCCTGTTTTGGTGTTCTGTTTCTGCTAATCCTTGCTAAGAAGAAACTGGTGAGCCAGAGGTTAGCTGATGGGGTCTCAAGGTGTGACCTTTCCCAGGAGTATTTGCATGTTAATAGAGGACCCAACCAGAGAACTCAGGACAGCTTCCAGGTCTCAAGTGAAAGAAGTCCTGAAGGTAGGTAGGAGGGGTAGGCCTGGCCCCAGGGGCCCTGCTGTGTGGGCCTTGGTGATTCTGCCCCTGTGCCTGGGCTGGTCTGGGCCTCTCTCCAGCTGCTTTTACAAAGACCTGGTTTGGAGGGGGAAAAAAAAAAAAAAAAAAACAAAAAACAAAAGCAATTGTGTTTATCCCCAGGCAAGGACGCCACTGCCAGGGCCTGTGAGCAATGCCCAGCTCTGAGTCAGAACCCCCCCTCCGCCCAGTGGGCCTTGCTTACTGGTCATGTGTTGAATGAATAAAGACTTTTTTCCACTTCCTGACCCAGGCACACTTTCAGTTTTGATGTCCAGGAGTCCTTTAAGCCCAGGGCCCACACCTAGGACCTGGTCAACTTCTTCCTAATGATAGAACATTTTACTATTTGCAATTTATTCTTTTTCTTCCTTATAACCAGCAAATCTCAAAACTTGTGCTGGGGGCTGGGGAGATGGCGTGGTGAATAAAGTGCTTGCTTCCCTGACATGTGGACCGGGAGTCTGGATCTCAGAGCCCACATAAATGCTGGGTGGGATGGTAGCTGCCCCGAATCCCAGGGCTCAAAATGTAGAGGCAGGGCCTCCAGGGCAAGCTGGGTAGCTAGACTAGCTGCTTAGCTGTGCTTTCCAGTGAAGACTCTACCTCGAAAAACACGGTGAGAACCATAGAGGAAGACGCCTGATGCTGACCTCTGACCTCCTTAGGCATGCACACACACAAGCATTATATCCACCCACACCTGAGACCACCACATGCATACGAATACATACATGCACATGCATGCAGAGCACACACAAATCCACATGCCAAAAAAACAAGCTTGTGTTGAATTTTGGAACCTCACTGACTGTGCTTCATGTTCCTCATTGAACTGCAGGTAAAGCAACTGCCTTTCAAGCTGCGGCCATACAGCAAAAAGTGACATCTCAACCTGGACACATTTGTTCCACGCAGATATGTTTCAGGGTCCTGGGATGTGGGGGGAAGGGAGGGAGCCATGAAGACAAGACTGTTTCCTGTTTGGCTGAATTCATCAAAAATGTCCAAACCCCATACTGAACATTCATCACTAATTAAGTCCTAGCACCATAATTCAGAGAAAACAATTACAGCATTTAGAATTTTTAAAGGAACTATTATTGCTGCCTTGGCCCTTTTAAAAATTATGCTCCCCAAAGGACAAAATGTGATCCATTAATATGTACGTATTATTACTTTTGGTAACGGGAAGACTGCTGATGCTGTGAATGTGGAAGCTTTATCGGTGCCGACAGCCGCTTAGTTGACTCACAGTTTTAAGTGCAGTATTTTCTAGAATCTAAAAGGCTATAACATTAATTACCTTTTGCCTTCAGCTCATCTCCTGCTTGTATCTGCCTGTGCCGCCTCCTCTTCCTGGGCCACACTGGGCACCAGCTAACCACAGGAGGGGCAGACCCAGGGGGAGCCAAAACCGTTGTTGGGAAGATCACAGGGGTGATTCATTCCATTTTGGATAATGTCTCCCCATTTTTGCCTTTGGTGTAGAGGAATACATTCTCACTTTCTATTTATTTGTATTTATTTATTTATTTTGGTTGAGGATGCCTATGTGTCCTGGAACTTGTGCCAAGTCTCTAGGCACAAGGCATTCTGGGTTTTCAAGTCTAGCTTGTGTGATTCTTCCCTGTCCAATGTCCCCAGCTCAGATAGAAGTTGAGTCTTTTTCTCTTTCACTTTTCAAAAAAACAAAAACAAAAACAAAAACCTTGTGTGTCTGGTGTGTGTGTGCATGCGAGGGTGTGTGGGTGAAGATCGGGTCAGGACAACCTCGAGTGTCATCCCTCACCTTCCATTTCGTTTGAAGCAGGCTCTGTCATTGCTCACCACTGAGATCCCGCAAGCTACTAGGAACTCTCCTGCCGTCGCTCCCATCTTTCTGTCCGTGTGCCATGATTACAGACGCTTGCTCTATAGCTTCTGGCTTCACATGGGTTCTGGGAGTCCAGGCTGGGAGCTTCATGTTTGTAAGGCCAGCACTTTATCCACTGAACACCCTCCCCTGGCCCTCCCTTTATTCTTTTGGTTCACGGGACTTCCTCATTTGGATAATTTAATAGAGAAATTGAGAGGTGAGTTATCAGAGTGCGGCCACCAGGGCCACAACTGGCCTGAACACATGCAGATGTATCGTGTGCCTGACACACGTACAGCACGTGCAAGGATGCACACACTCACAAGCGTGTGCACGTCTATATGCTTCCGTAAAGACACAACTCAAAAATTCCTATTCTGCTCTCTGATCAGCCTATTGTCACATGCATTTGGCATTCATTATCGTCGAGCCTCCGGCGCCTCTGGGCCTGTGCCCTGGCTACCAGCGATTTGGTTTATAGAGATCATATGGCAGGGAAACAGACCTTGAAAGACAGAGCTCTGAGAAGCACATTTGATGAATTTCCTATGATTTGAGTCTGGGTTTATTCTTCCCCATGGCGGGGCAGACACCCCAGAGCACACACAGCCGGGCGGCCAGGAGCGCGGGAGGCGTGGGGACCGTGACAATGAGCACACTGTGTTTTCTCTTCACACGTCTCGGGTTGCATTTCCTATCTGGGGTGGGGCGGGGGGGAGAAAGAAAGAAAAGGGACCCTTGTAAAGGATCCAGAATCCAGGCAGGAAACCACACAGAGTGAAGGCTGCCATTGTCATTAGCAATTAATGTAACCACCAGGGCTGGGAGCAGAAAGAGCTGCCAAGGTGTGGGGGAGGGGCCTCGGAGACGGAGACTGGGGGTGGGGGCTGCTCTCCCCCACTTGCCAGCTACTGGTGGTTGGTTGGAGGGGTGAGGAGGGTACCTCTCCAGGCACTCCCAAGGGATAGACCACAGTACTAACACTTAAAAAAAAATTATTTTAAAACAAGGTGTCCAGGATCTGATAAGTTATAAAATGTCTCTGCCACCCACTTTCACTTTCTGGGGCTCCAAGTCTAATTCTTTAGTTCCCTTGATGGGTTTTTTTTTCCCGAGTGTGTTGAGATACATTTCTTTAGTGGCATTTATCGAGTGCCCTCTGCGTGTGCCAAGTTCTTGGGGAGCTGGGCATGAGGCTGGGGTAATCTGAAACAGATGTCGGGCACCAGGCGTGGTGCTGAGTGCTTTCCACAGGCTACCTCATTCAGGCGCCACCACGGGGCTGTGAGCTGGGCTTTCTTCTCACTTCCTTTTACACACGGCCTCCTTGATGCCAGAGAGGCTAAGGAGCAAGTGATGCTGCGGCTCATAAAACAAATGACTCCTCTCTTCAAACAGAAGCTCCTCCCCGGCTTAGTCCCCTGAGAAGTCGCCATCCAGGGGCGATCACCAGTCAACTCCTGGCTACAAGAAAAGTCTATGGGGGCTGCGAAGTAGCTCAGCTCAGGCTGCTTGTGAGTCAGGAGAACAGACCCACAGTCTAGGCTGGGGAGGGGGCACTCACGGAAGGCTTCCTGGAGGAGGAGACTTGACCATTCCTCCTGTCCTCTTTGGGTTTCTATGATATATGAGCTTGTTTTGGCCGAGCTAAGCAATCAGAAAGGGAACATTGCTGTTGCCTTGGGGTGTGTGTGTGTGTGTGTGTGTGTGTGTGTGTGTGTTCTGTGGACTTGTTTAGTCACTGAAATGTTGGTTTCATATGTTGTGTAGCTACAGCCCCACAGATTTGGCAACAGTGACACTGCCAGCATTTCGGCTATATTCTGAGTAAATTTTAATCCCTCTCCTATTCTTCCTGCCTCCTTCCCTGCAGAGTCCCTCCTCTTCTTTATCCCCCCCCCCCACACACAAGTCTTTCTTTCTGGTAGTTTAAAAAATGCCACTTTTCATTAATGTGACCAAAATGTCATCAAGTCGTTTAATGCTCTTTAATGTCCTTGTATCGTTTACGTTTTGCGAACAGTGTGGAAATGAATCCCATCTGTGAGTTCAGGAACATCAAAAAAGTTGGACAGGCTATTTAGACGTGATATTTCACATCGCATTAGTGTGTACAATGTCGGGGGCCGAGCCAAGTGCTGCCTGGCCAGGCCTCCGCCGGCCCTTCCCGAGGCTTGGGAGTGACAGATCACTTACTTCTGGAATTCAGAGTCAATCATGGGTATGGAGGGTGGAAGCGAGCCCAGAGGCCCCAGGAAAAGTGTGAAGCCGAAATAAAAATGAGAAATGTTTCAGGAAAATCTCTCTCTTCCTTTTGGAGACCAGATGCCCCAACAATAGCTTTTTCATCACTTGAGTGCTGCGTTTACTTTGATTGCTATCTGCCTTCTTCAGAGATAATTAACTAGCCTGTGTCTCTCCTGGTCTGGCCTCCCCTTCCCTACCCCCTGCATTCCCCAGGGAAGGCAGTTATAGAGCTGAGATTGTGCTGGCTGTTTAACAGAGACTGTTACAAACCCCGCTTCACTGGACAACATCAAGTTTGGAGCTAGCAGAGTGCATTAAGAAGGGCTTTCAGGGCTGGGTAGATGTACCAGCCAGTGAAATGCTTGTCTTGCAAGCATGAGGGTCTGAGAACCCACGTGAAAAAAAGCTGGGCATGGTGGTGTGTGCCAGTAATCGGAGAGCTGGGGAGGCGGAGATAGGTGGATCCCTGGTCAGCCAGCCTGGCCTGCTTGGCAATCTCCAGACCTGGCGGGATGGGAAGAGGGCTTGCTGCGGAAGCATGGGGACCTGAGCTTGATTCCCAGCACCTGTATAAAGGCACCTGTACCCCAGCTGAAGGGTCAGTGACAGGAGGATCACTGGCAGCTCACTGGTTTGTCAGTCTAACCTGAAAACCAGGTGCACTCCAGGCTCAGTGAGAGACCCTGTGTGAAAGAAATAAGGTGAAAGAGCTAGAGAGAAGGACTCCCCATGCCCTCCTCAGGTCTCCTCATGTGTGTGCAGAGGATACACCTACATGCACACACATGTGCATACACCATATGCCCCCCACATCACTCATACTATACACACACACGTACATGGTGCCTCACGAGTGACACCTGAATTTGTCCTCTGAACTCCATATGCAGACATACGCACGTGTACCAGCACACACCCACACACACATGCAGCGCACATATACAAAATAGCTAATGAGTTAATTAATAAGGGGCTGTCTGGGGCTCTGAGGGTATCTCACAACCTCAATGCAGTGTGGTGGCCTCAGAGGGACCTTGTAGCTAGAGCATCCCCTGAGGAGCAGTGTCTGGCTTGTCCTGCCTGGGGCTTTACTGTAGATTCTCCTGCTTTCTGAATATGGACCCCTCATGCCTCGTCCCTTGTTCTTGCATGGGGGGCACTAATTGCACCAATCCACCAAACGGACCTTAAAGCACACTTAAAGTGCGCAGGTGTCCACTCACATCTGGCCTTAGCTGCTGTCAGTGAAGGGTCTCAATGAGCGGGTGTTTGTGTCTCCTGGTTGCCCTAATCTCATGGTCTAACCCCACCATGGTCCCCTCAGGTTAGTGCTGCCAGGCAGAGCCCCCAGCCTCCTTTCAGGAGCTTGCAAGCTCAGATGGGCACTTCTCCAGCAAGGACAGAAGCTGTAGTGGTGGATGGAGGGTCCCTGGACTCCAATAGGCTGGCTTTTCTCCAGCTCTGGAGGAACCTCTCATTCTAATGTGAAATATGTGGCTTTTGTTTCAGAAAAAAAAATAAAGCTTATATCCCCCCCCCACACACACACACTCTTTGGAGCTGAATGGCTAATCACCCACCTCTGTGGGGGGGGGGCGGGGGCCCCAGCCTCTGCCAGTAGTATAAGGTCTTTTCATCTTGCATTTGTTTAAATCTATATCATAAAATGTGTTAATGACAAATGTAAGCAAACCCATGTAGCTTCTGATGGTTCCTTCACAATTCTCAAGACAAGGTCATTCTGCTTTAACTTCTGAGTTAAACAAGCACAATTGTTCCCTTGGTGGGGACCACTTCCTTCTAAGTTCTTACAGAATGAGCTGTGAATCTCAAGGCCACTTGTGCTAAGACATGGGAGAAGACCAATGGGGAGCTAGATCTGGAGGCCCCCGGTATCTGTGAGTGCAGCTTACACTAGTGCTGTTCCAAGTCCTTACCTCCACACCACTGAGGGCACTAACGGCTGGCAGATCTGGAGCTAAGGACTGACCTAGTCAGATGCTAGAACCTTCCTTGACGCTTCTTCCTTCCATTTGAACTCTTATGACAGTGCTGTGGTGGTGGCGGTGGGGAATGATTATGAACGTGGAGATCACAGAGCCAGGGACCAAGTAGCATGGGGGTTAATCCTGGCTCAGTCACTTGCTTACTCTGGATAAGCCATTCAACTTACAAAGTTTATACTGGTATCTGCATCAATGAATATTAATTACAAGGACAGACTGAATTAACATGGGTCAGGCAATTGGTCTAGTGCCCAACATTCAGCACGTACTTTGTATAAGTTGATCAGCCTCTATTTTCTCTTCAGTCATTCAGTATCTCACTCATACTCTGCCCAGAGTCCTCCAGGGACAAGCGCCTGGTTTGTTTCTCTTGTCACAGCATACTGAGCAGTGCCCAGGACCTGAAAGATTCTAATTAATTGTTGAATTTGAATGAAGTAAAATACAGGATGTTCAATTGTTGTGATCCACCATACAGGAAATTTGTATTCTTGGCTCTGGAAGGAGGTTGTGGGATAGGACATCTCCCAGGTTCTCTCAGCAATTGTGGCTATGGCAGAGAGTAACGAGGCTTTGATCATCAGTTGACTGGTCAGTCTATGAGTCACCCCACTGTCAATGTCTCTGGGTCTAATTCTTTCCTTCCTGGCTTGTGCTAATTTGTGAAGAGTTCTACTCCACCAGCGTCTACTAAGTGCCCCTCCTTTATGTGGACGGCCCTATCCCCTCCAGCCTCATACTAGGGGGAGACACGACATGCGAATCAGATCCTGGCCACTCAGATATCCTGTCAATAGACACTGGAAAAGCTGAGTGCCTGACCCAACTTGGGCTTTCCTTAGAGCTTATGTACAGTGGCAGAGAGAAGGGTTTGCTCTTTACTTTTGGGCTGATAGCTGGCCATGGGCCTATAGTGACTGACCTTTCTTAGGCCATGCCTATTCTTTACATATTCCTTTAGGGACCTCATGTGACATAGAAAGAGATGAAGACATCCCACAAAGTGAAATGGAGAGGAAGGAGGAAGGAGGAAGGAACCGGGGCTCTTCATTAAGGCAGCTAGTCTATTTCAACTAATACAAACTCCGTCTTGTCTGTAGTCCCTCGTGCTGCCACATGCCGTCACTGAGATCCCCTCCCTTTGGACAGCTTGCGAAGTCAGCCAAAGGACTCCCAAGCCACAGACTGTGGAAGCTCAAACAGGGCTCTAAGACATCTTCCTGTGGACATGCTGGAGCCTCAGTGAGGTCATTTGAACATCCGTAGTGTAGCTTCCCAAAGCCAGTTCAATGGAATGAGATTCATCACTGTTAACTGGAGTTTCTTCTTCCTTTCCCTTGTGTCTGTGCCTTTAGGTGGGGCCACTCCTATGTTGCTCAGAGGTTCTTGGGGTCTGGATGTTAAAGAGAGCGATGGTCACCAGCATCCCTCCATGCAGGCGGCCGACACTTTAGCTTTCTGGCTCCCCAACTTTCTGACATGGAAGACTCCTTGCATCAATCTCTACACCTATGTCTCAGAAGATCAGGTATTGAAATATAAAGCACTGTTTAAAGTTATCATATATAGTGATCCATCTCCATTCAATCAACCTCCACATATAATATTGATTAAATAATGCTAAAATTGGTGTGCCAGGGCCTCAGCCACTGCAATCGAACTCCAGACACTTGCGCCACCTAGTGGGCATGTGTGACCTTGCACTTTCCTCACCTTTGTGTGTCTAGCTAATGTGGGATCTGGAGAGTCAGACATGGGTTCTTAGGCTTCACAGGTAAGCACCTTAACTGCTAAGCCATCTCCCCAGGCCCCAAAATCTTTTACTTTGACCTAAACTCTGCTTTAGGCACTATCTTTTGAGCTCACTGCTGTTACTGGGTCCTTTCCGTGTGCAAGGCACAGGAGCCTGAGGTAGAAGCACTTTGGATGCTCACGGTGTGCCCAGTCTTCGGTCTTAGAGCCTGCATCTCATCTTGATGCCCTTGGTGGGCACATGAGTGACCCAGGACCACTGAGCTTCAGATTCTTTTTTTTTTAAAAAATTATTTATTTATTAGAGATAGAGAGAGAGAGAGATGGAGAGAGTGTGAGAATGGGCAGGGCAGGCCAGGCCAGGGCCTCCAGCCACTGCAAACAAACTCCAGATGCAAGTGCCATCTTGTACATCTGGCTTTCATTGGACCTAGAGAATTGAACCTGGGTCCTTAGGCTTCGCAGGCATGCACCTTAACCGCTAAGCCATCTCTCTAGTGGATCTTTGCTTTTGAAGATGAGGTGTTAAGAGCGGCCAGCCTCCCCCGGACAACAACATTGACCCCAGGAGGAGCTCAATATCCACCCTGAACAGGTTCCATGCTCAGACGGAGCTGGGGCGGTGGGGCTTAGGAATGGAGAACATGTTCCCTCCTCTGTGTGTGTGTGTGTGTGTGTGTGTGTGTACACACTTGTGTGTTTGTATCCAGGCATTGTTTTCCTCAAGACTCTTGCTTGCCTAGAGGTTTTCACCATTTCCATGAGCAGAGGAAACCCCAAGGCCATGCTGTGACTTCATGCACACTGACTACTGTAAGTCACTGTCCTTTCAGAAGTGAGGAAACTGCTGGTCAGGAGCTCGGGAGCTCTGACTCACCGGAAGTTGAACACCAGCGCACAGAGAGTGACATGTTTCCTGGGGCATCTGGTCCTAGATCTGTATTCTTTTTGCTTTGTTGCATAGAAAAGAACACTGGGCCACAGCAACCACTGAGCCCAATTTGCTCAGCCAGCGTGCAGGTGTGGAAACTGAGGCTGAGAGAATCATCATATGCCTGGGATTGAAATTATCTGGGGGAAGAACCAGGCTTAGAAACCAAGTATCCTGACTCCTGTTCCAGTGTTCCTAAGGCACTTGAGCGCCCATTGGAGGTAAGTGACAGCTTGGGGTCCATTCATTCATTCACCCTTCCAGACTGAACTCTTCATTACAAATGAGGACCACTTGCCCAAGGCTTTCTCCAGCCACAGCCCACTGACTAAGATTGCACCCAGGCTTAAGTGTAGCCCATTCGTGGTTGGGGACCTATTTCTCTCCTGTCCTGACACTCTTGTTTCTTCTAGATGCTGTCTATCTAACACCCTCATGTTGAATGGACATCTCATCTCATCAGTCCTACCTCTAGCTCTCTCCTGCCCAATGTGCTCCTCTTCCAGGGCTCTTGTTGAAGTGAACCACACTTATTCTGTTGATTGTGGAAGTTCTCTTTCACTCCTCTTTTCCCCCTCTCTAGACAAAATCCATCAGCACACCCACTTGGGAGGTTGAGATAGATGGATCACCATGGGTTCCAGGTCAGTCTGGGCTATAGAGTGAGTTCCCACCTCAAAACCAAAACCCAAACTGTAATTCTCCAGTCTTATCAACCGTCCCTCTCTAATGCGCCTTACTCCAAGCTTGCTCACTACTGCCTGCTTTTTTATCTGGCCTTGGTGTAGTCTGCGATCCTCCCAAACTCTTCATTTCTTTCCCTTGTGGAAGAGCCCCCAGTGAGTTCCATCCCATTCAGAACACAATCCAAAACACAATCCAAAAGCCCTGTTCTGCTCAGCAGTCTAGCCACACTGGCTGTTCGCCTTTTCTCTGGTCTTTACACTTTCTGTTCCTTCTGACCCAAAAGCTTTTGCCCCAGACAGTCACAAGACTGGTGCCCACCTTCCATTCTTGTCTCTGCCTAAATGTTATTTCCCCTAACGTAAGACAGCAAGCTCATGTCCCTCTGTCTTTTTGCATGGCTTTACTTCATCATACATTTAGATTACTCGGCCTGACACTGCATGTTTATTACATCATATATTTTTTTGTGTTCATTTCCTCAACTATACTTAAGACTCCATGAAGGCAAAGAATTGAGTTCTTCTTAATATAACTATCCCTAGCATTTAGAACAATTCCCATGGGAACACAGGTATGCAATAGTGCTTGCAAAATGAATTTAACAGATGAGTGAGTGACTGAATGGCTTGGACCACTGAGGATCTGCCCCTTCAGGATGGAATGGACCAAGCTCTTGTGTCTGTGTGACTATGGTGCATTCTAGAAGCCCAGGAGGAAGGTCAAAGCGATGATGGACAGGAGCAGCAGCCTGTGTTGCGTCAACCTTGTCCCATGTCTAGGCTGACAGTCACTGGGCACTTCGGAGATGCTTCCCATGTTTCGTTTGCTTCCACACAGCAGCTAGGCAGTGGGAGGGTTTGCTGGGGCTCAGCCAAGCGGGAGCATGGAGCGTCTACTCTCCAGGCTAGGAGCAAGGCAAAGGAATGAGTTGTGACTTCCTGGGGCAGCAGGAACTCCGGACTGGGCTCCATTTGTTAAGTCCCCTGGTGACAGGCTGGTCCCCCAGTGATATCATTCAAGCATCTGCAGGCATTTCTGCCAGGAGCCTACTAACTGGAAATGACATCAGCCCCCAGCAAAGTGACCGGGGTGCCCAGCAGACACATCCCGCTGATCCCTGTCTGGAGCTCATCTCCCTGCCTACCTGGACGTTTTCTTGCCGGCACTTTGGCAAACAAAGAGGCATTTGAGAGGGAATTAACCTGACTTTAACAGATAGCCTCAAAGTGTTTCCCAACACATCGCTGCTTGCATTGAATTATAGGTGCTAATAAAGCTGTCAGAGCCCTGGCTCGGGAACCGACTGGGACTGAAGCTGAAAGATCCCGGGAAATGACGGGGATTTATTTGGCTCTGGAAAGTCACTCCTGGGCCCAGCTGGAGGCTCCCATACTCATTTCCAGGCCAGGCAGGAACAGGAAGTACCCATCCCAACTGTACTCACTGCTGATTGGCCCAAAGGTTAGAATGGTCTTAGAACAGCAAGCAGCATCCTGATCTCCCCAGCTCAGCTTCCCTCTGGCTGGCAGAGAACTCTCCAGCTCCGTAAAACCAAGTCTTCAACTCCACTCCCAGTTTTTTCTTCTCCTTCTTCTGCCAGGTAAGGCACTTACCTTCCCCTTGTTGGGACAAAATACTTGACCAGAAATGGCTGATGGAAGGAAAAGGTCAACTTCAGCTTTATTATTATTGTTGTTATTGTTATTATTATTATTATTATTGTTGTTATTTGGTTTCTCGAGGTAGGGTCTCACTCTAGCTCAGGCTGTCCTGGAATTCACTATGTAATCTCAGGGTGGCCTCAAACTCACTGCAATCCTCCTACCTCTGCCTCCCAAGTGCTGGGATTAAAGGCATGCGCCACCATGTCTGACTTTTTAAAAATCTTTAAAAAAATTATTTATTTACTTTGTATTTGCACCAGCTTACAGCTTAAGGAAGGGAAAGCATGACAGGCCCGAGCAGGAAGCCTGGGTCACATCTCTACACCAGCAGGGAAGAAGTAGTCCAAATGAGCTGTCTGTCAGCACCCAGCACCCTGGACTAGTAAACCTCAAGGCCCACGCCCAGTGACGCAGCTCCTCCAGCAAGACTCCGCCTAAAGGTCCACCAGCTGGGGATTGACTAGGAGGCTTAATGGCAGACACAGGAGGCTGGGAGGGATAGTTCACATTCAAAGCACCACAGGAACTCTTGGTCCCTGACAGCTTAGGGTTCCTCTCTTGAAAGCCCACTTCCTCATGGCCCCAGGAACAGTCCCATCAACTGTGGCTGTTGTCCACTCACCATCTGCACCCAGACCCTTATGTAAGCTTTTCTAAGATATGAGGGATAGGTAGTAGAATCAATCCGGCTTAAGAATAAAGGAAAGGAGAATATTTCTTCCTTGGATCAAATGCAGAAGAGATGCCTACATATTTGCAAAATCAGTCATTGCCCCTCATACAGGTTACTGAGTCATGAAACTAAAACATTCATTCCCTTTACGTGTGGCTCCATCTAGGTGCTCAAGTGATATGGAGAAGTTCCCCCAGCACTACTTTTTTTTTTTTTCTTTTTCAAATTTGGGATGCCTTCTTTTCCCAGGGCGACTGAGCTCCTGGCAAATCCTCCTCTAGCACTAATAACTGTTGAATGACATCAAGGCAGCTCAGCAAGGCCAGAGGAGAGAGGAGCCTTGAAGGCTACGGAGAGGGATTGGAAGGGAAGGGCGCTTGCAGAGCTAGCGCGAGGACCTGAGCTCGATCCAGAGCACCCCATAGAGAGCTGAGCGGGGCTGCGCGTGCCGGTGACTCCAGCACTGACGGGGACGGGGACGGGGACCAAAGGACTGCTGAGGCCAGTCTAACTGAGAAATCTCCAGGTCCAGTGAGAGACTCTGTCACAGTGAAATGAGGTTTATTGCACCTTATGGTAGAGAAGGGTGCCTGACAAGTTCCTCTGGTCTCTGCACACAGGGTGCATGCGTCGGCGCACTCACGTGCATACACCACACACACACAGACACACACACACACACACACACACACACACACACACCACGTACTGCAGTACACACTTCCAAGAGCCTCTACAGTAGCAGTTCCAATCAAAGGCTCCACTTGTGAGTCTTACTAAGTCTCCTTGAGTCACCTGACCATCTCTAAGCCATTCACTCTTACGGGGCAGTGAAGAACCCTCATTGGCTGGGCTGGAACCACATGTTTCCCTTGGAGATAGATGAGATAAGATGAGTTTGATTTAAATCAGGTAGACTAAGACAGATGCAGCAGCCACTTCAGACGCTGCTCCCTGTTGGTTTGCATGTGAAATGTGCCCCATGGGCTCATGTAGGTGAGCACCTAGTCCCCAGGTGGTGGTACAGCGTTGGAAGGTTACAGAACCTTTAGGAGGTGCAGCTTTGCTGAAAGATATGAGTCCATGGCAGTGAGCCTTGAGGTCTTAGAACCCAGTCCTGCTCCCCCTCCGACCTCCACTTCTTGGCTGAGGTGCGATGTGATCACCTGCGTCACGTTCCGGTTCCGCACCTTCATGACCGTGATGGCCGCTGCCCTGCTTCCCCACCTCTCACAGGACCCAGCTCATAGAGACTCTTCAAGCCGTGAGAGGCCTCCTGGAGTCTTTGGGTCCGAAGCCAGGCAGGACAAGTCCCCAGTGTCCTGATAACCAGCCCAGTTGAGTTCTCATGTTGACACAGTTTACCTAACAGGGGTGTGGGGGAAGGACGTTTCATTTTGTCCTCCCAACAATCCTATAAGAAGATATCTGGGACTTGGGAGATAGCTCAGTTGGTAAAGTGCTTGTCTTTCAAGCATGAGAAGCTGAGTTTGATCCCCAGAAGCCAAATGAAAAGGCAGCTGTGGTGGCATGTGCCTTTAACCTCAGTATTTGGGAAGAGGAGATGGCAGGTCTATGGGATTCACTGGCTATCCAGTCTAGCCTACTTGGCGAGCTCCAGATTCAAGAGATATGCTGTCTCAAAGAAGATGGATGATATTCCTGAAGAACACCGGGGATTGTCCTCTGGCCTCCACACACTTTCATGTACATGTGCTCGTACTTGCATGTGCATGCACACGTACACATACTCGTGAACACACACTCATGTCTTCCTGCACATATACACATTAAGAAGATCCCATCATTCCTTCATTTTGTGATGTAGAAACTGAGGCTTGCTCTACTCGGAGCTTCATTTGTATTCTGACTTTTATATTTCTTTCACTGGCCTTCTTAGAAAGTATGCATGTTTTATGTAAATGCTATTCCCTTCTATGGTGTTCAAAGTGTTTAAGGGGAGCCACCTAGGGAATTCTAAAAGGGACTGGGGTCTGACCTAATGGCCATGTTAGAGAATTCTGTCCAGGGTGCAACCCCCTGAGCTGACATCCTGGTTATGCCACGGTCTGTGCTCCCGGGCTAGCCGCTCACCGTCATCCCCACACCCTGGGACTGAGAGTGGACGTCCTCAGAAAGGGGAGGAGGAGAGCCTTGCCCTCGAGCCCAGAAACAATACGGCTTACTTACCCTCAGCCCTCACATGCCTTTTGCTTTCCCCACTAGACATGAGCTCATGGAATCTGCTTCACGTTCCTTTCGATAGATTTTCCTGTTCCTGTCATCAGGTCAGAGCCATCACAGAGAGGCATTCATCAGGAGCACCACTGGGTGGTAATGGGATAATTGTGCTGGTCCTGGTACCACAGAGATGATCCCTAGTGTGGCTGTAAGAATGTACAGAGGCCACATTTACGTTTCAGGCGGCCTTTGAAAACGCTGGCATAGGTCCCCAGCACTGCTTCCCTTCCCGCAGCGGGATGTGAGAACACTGCTACAGTGCGGGCCTTGTTTCAGCACAAGCCAGGCACTGTGCCGCCTGGGAGGTGGATTATGGCCCAGATGACGGGCGGAAGTCCTCGGCAGGGATGGCTTCGGTCCCTGCAGGCTAGGTGTGTGTGCATTACTGTAAGGTCGGCTGCCCACAAACCCCGTGGCTCTGGCTGGGGGTGGGGAGCAGCGGAATGGAGCAGGACATGAGAACACATGGGTTGGCGGCATTATAGATCTTCATATTCAAGGATCTGTGCGGTTCGGGTCTGCCTTGTCCTCTATGCTGATTGTCTGTTGGTGATATGTATATATTCAACATATTTGAGAGAGAGACAAATGTGCATTTATATACCACTGCATGTATGCCTGTGTCATTCATGAGAGAAAGTTAGTCAGATATGTATATATGAATGCCACTGGCGTATGTGTGTATGATTTATGTGAATACAGGCAGAGATAGACATGCATATGTGTATATAATATATGTGTTTATATATATATAATATATATGGCAGAGCGATGTGTGTATGTGTATCATTGGGCATATATGCATGTATCAGTTGTATATATTAGAAAAAGGGTCAGATGTGCATATATGTATGCCATTGGCATATATGATGTGTTGTACATGTCAGAGTATCTATTTCTGATATACGCATATGTTATTGCCACATATGTGTTATAGATAGAAATATATGCATGAATATATACCATTGGCATATATCTTATATCTTTAGATACATATACACATACACGTATATGGATTTAAAAGAGAGAGGCATAGCTGTATACTACTGGCATATGTATGAGCGTATATACACACACAATCAAGAGGGAAGCTAGGTTTCATTGTGCACCAACTCTGAGTGCTAGAGCAAAGCCGCTCCGAGCACTGGGTAGAGAAGGGTTCTGAGGCCATGTCCTGACTCAGCAGGATAAAGCTCCCTGATAAATTAGTGTGGGTGGCTATGCATGAGTATCAGGAAGTGTTGGTACACACTTCTACCATCCACCCCCCCACCTTTTCCTGGCATGTTACCTTATTGTAAATGGCATAATTTCCTGTCTTTTTCCACTCTCATCCTATCTGTTGGGAATTCCATCCCCATGAACACCTGCTAATATCCTTTATTATTACAGAAACCATTGCGACTTGCAGTTTTTGCAAAAGGCCATATACTGAATTGTGCTAAGCACCACACAGATATATCTTTATGTCTTTTTTTTTCCCCCGATGTAGGGTCTCACTCTAGTCCAGGCTAACCTGGAATTCACTATGTAGTCTCAGGCTGGCCTCAAACTCATGGTGATCCTCCTATTCCGGCCTCCCCGAGTGCTGGGATTGAAGGTGTGCACCACCATGCCCGGCTTTCTAACTTGAGTGGGACAGCTACACTCCTTCCGCCAACCCGGAATGCTATGACGATAAAAAATCACACAGGTCTTTACACCCCTATGGATTTTGGTTAAAAGATGACTAGATTCACAGAATAGGTTAGCTTGTTGGGTAAAGTCTTCATATTTGACAGATGGAAAGCTGGGATGTAGGACCAGATCAGATTTGCCAAAGACACTCCAAAAGTCAGAAATGCTGGCTCCACCTTCACATGTGAGACTCCTGGCCATGAGGGCTGGAAGGCCACCCCAGGCCTTACTGAGGTCTGTCACCAGCAGGCTCTGTGTGAGGGCTTCCACTTGGGCCTGCTTTCTACTTCCTGCTTTGAGGCTCTGATGTTCTAGTTGGTAAATGCAGCTTGATTGTAAGCCACACACAATACACACACACAGAGCATCTTTAGAAAAGACATGAGAGGAAATAGTGAGCAAATAAATACAAATTGGTCCATCCATCCATCCATCCATCCACCCATCCATCCACCCATCCATCTAAGGAAAATTACTGACATTAGCCTAGGGGATAGAGAAGTGTAAAAAATAGGCAAAAATTCATGTCCTTTGGAGCTTTAACTTGAGGCATTTGTGTGTGTTTAGTTCCACCCTTATTAATTCCTTAACAAATTGCATGTAATAATTATCATTATAATTATATCCATTATTTTCAGATAAAAATAATACTCGGAGCATTTAAATAATTGGTCAAGTGTTGCATCTAAGAAGGTGGTAGAGGTAAGATTTAAGATTTGAAATCAAGAGGTGTGACTCCAGCCATTCTCCCCTTAACCAAAATTGCCACGTGTTTAAGGTGGAAAATTGAGACTCAGAAAGAGTATTAAGCCAAGGCCACACACAGCTGTTTTAGGAACAAGGATTGGCTATCTGACGCTTGTGCTAGGTTCTTTTCAGGACAACAGTCTGCCTTTCCTTCCCAAGCTATGGCAGGGAGGGGGCAGACACATGCGGGGAACCATGGCTTGTGTGATGTGAGAACACACCATTCTCTTGTAGGAGAGTCATGAGCTGTTTGTGTCTCCCACTGGTGAGGTGGTGGGAGAGTGGGGAACAGACTTCCAACACACCAAATATCACCCTTATTGGCTCAAAGACCACGACTGTGTCAAGTTCCAGAAATGATGAGTGAACCAGACAGGCCTCTGCTGTTGGTGGGCAAATTATTGGCTTAAGTGTTGTAATTATTAAATGAGAGAGAGAGAGAGAGAGAGAGAGAGAGAGAGAGGAGAAGAGAGGAGTACACACAAGAAACTCAAACACTTAGTCCGAGATAATTGATCCAAAAATTATGGGTTCCAAGAAGACCAACACTTGCTTAAATTTAGATTTGGACTCAACTCCTGTCACTCGCACACAAATGACTCCTGTTTCCTGGACACCCACTCAGCACACACAATCGGCCCCTCAGCACTGCCAGCCCGCAGGAACAAAGGGGATTTTGATTCTGATTATTTTTAAACTTTAATGACAAATCCTTTCCTTCTCTACATTAAAAAGTAAAGGCTGTGCACAGCGCCATTAAGGGACTTGCTCGCTGTTACTCGATTCTCCGAGGCACTTACGTTGTTTAAATTTTAATTTCAGGGTTGAAATTTTTATTGAAAACATCACTATCTTTCTAAACAACAACAAAAAAGTTTTCTGCTCTTGTCACTGGGCTGACTTTTTTTTTTTTTTTAGCTGATTCTCACTTCCTGCTTCCCCAGGGGATCTGTGGCTGTAGGAAGCCAAGTTCAGGTGGGTCTTGCCCCAGATAAGTGGTTATCATCACCATTGTTATTATTTTATAACCCAGCTTGTCTTAGGGACCAAAGGTCCTTTGTAAAGATGGCAATGACATTACAATAAGGAGAATGATAAAACACTTCCCCAAGTAGAATTTTTGGGGTGTGTGTATTCATGTGTGTGAGTGCAGCTGCACACTTAACACAGTGAGGCTGTAGAGGTGTCAGTCCTGGCTGCTGCGTACCATGTTCCCAGCAGGGTCTCTCATTGTTCCGTATCGTGTTCACTTACTTAGCTGGCTGGTGCGTGGGCTTCTGGGAAATTCTCCTGTATCTGCCTTCTTACAAAAGGTGTGCTGGGGTTATAGACACTATTAGCATCTGGCTGTCTGTGGGAGTCTGGGGATCTAAACTCAGGTACTCACACTTACACAAGTGCTTTTTATCCACTGAGCCATCTCCAAGCCCCCTGCAGGTACTTTTTGTTCATTCTTTCCTTCAGTCTTCAACAATGTTAGTGGAGACCGATTACAACAGAACTCACTGCATCAGAGGAGGAAGATGCGATCATTTATCATTCTAGACTGATGTTGACAGCCTCGGATACCACTGGAAAATCTGATGTGAAGGCCTTAGTGAGATCCAAAGAGAGATGTTTTTAGTTGGGTGCTGGCAAAAGAGCAGAAAGGCTTCCTGACAAAGAAAGCATTTGAGCTAAACGTGGAAGGTGGGGTAGGAGTCTGACAAGTAGGAAAAATAAAAGGCCAGAAAACATTCTTTGCAGAGAGCAAGAGAGTAGAGGTATGTTTGGGAACAACTGACTCAGCTGTTGGAGGTGGAGGCAGGGCGAGATGCAGGGCACAGGGAGACAATCCGTAATTTGTTCTTGGAGGGTCTTGGATACCTGCCTGAGGACACTGGTGTACATTGGGGCCATCCTAATGTTTAAAATGCAGGGCCAAGAGATTCCTCTAGCAGAGAGTGCATGGGAAATCTGGGAGGTGAAGGAGAAGCAGGACACACTAGTGGAAGTCACCGCTTCCCAGCTCCATTTCTTGTCCCAGGTCCCAATCTGCTCTGCCTGGTGATAAGCCTTGGGCCCCAATCCTCCACTTTGAACCCCCAGGTGGCCCCATGGGTTCCCAACTTGACCCTCCGATAGCTCTCTGCTGCCCCCATCTGGTCAAGATGCCCAGGCCATAGTTCACATACAGGACCTGGTTCAGAGCAGTAACCCGGAATTAATATCACATAGGAATACAATGGCTTCTATTCCTGACCAAGATTCAGAACACATGTTCTTTGTTGGGCATGTTCATCGTGTCTTAC
This sequence comes from Dipus sagitta, assembly GCA_036346955.1. Taxonomy (NCBI): domain Eukaryota; kingdom Metazoa; phylum Chordata; class Mammalia; order Rodentia; family Dipodidae; genus Dipus; species Dipus sagitta. The sequence continues at coordinate 154,677,269 of CM070772.1, read as the reverse complement.
GTGCTTTCCAGTGGCCTTGCAGGAACAGTGAAAAGTAGCATTTCACGGGTGAGGGCTGAAGCATAGACATACTCGTCTTAGGGATGTCGGAAGTATGTTAGCATTTGTCAGGCTGCTGCCAAAATAGCTGAGTTCCAGTCTTTGGGGCCCTCCTGTCCAGATCCTGTGGGAAGGCTTGATCGGAGCTGCCAAGTGACAGAATGATGCTGTGGCTATCTCAGGGGGTAGCCTGGGCTGAAGGGACATGCGGAGTGGGAAGAGGGTGGCCACATACGGGACTGTAGAACTGGGCATCCGGGCTAAAGGGATAGACAGAACTTTGCCTGGGACCTGGGAGACAGACACAGAAAAGGCCAGAAAGGGAGAAGGTGTATTAAAGCAAGACCTTATGTGCAAGAACAGCGACTAACGGGAGGCTTGGGGCTAGCTGGGTGCATTTACTGATTTTCTTAAACAGATAGAGGTCTTACTGCCTAAAGGAATCCTCCCAACTTGACAATAGGAGTTAAGGCTCTGCCTCTTAGAGAATTCCTGTTGAGGAAAGCCCACAGGCATCTTTAAAACCAGGAGCAGGGCCCTGAGGTGCAGCAGCCAGAAAGGGGTGAGTTTTAATGGCGGCACAGTGGGGTGGGAAGAGCCAGGTCAGGGGAGCAGCTGGCAGCCTTGCAGGAGGCAACATCTGAGACGGCTTGTGTAGAGCCAAATGGGAGCTTCTCCCACTTCTGGGTTTTGCCTGGGGCCAGCTGTGGGCACAATGGCGGCATTTCTATCAACAATTCTCAGGAAGGCTGATAGGAGAGGGAGCAGAGCAGCACCTTTGCAAAGTTAAGTGCATCCTGCAGCCAAATAACATGGCTGGATCAGCTGATGTTGGGAGGGATTTTGAGCATATACAGTATTGCAGTCAGGTCCTTGTTGCAGGGACAAACATCCAACCAGAAGCAGCTTAAGGGAGCAAAGGGTTTGTTGCAGGCATGCAGATCCAGGGGAAACACCATCAGTAGTGGAAGGAACTGGCTTACTTCCATAGATCCCAGCAGAGAGATGTCACCAACAGCCAGCACCACAAAACAGCCAGAGCTCCAGCTGCTTTCCACTAAGGGGCTGGATTTAAGATCTTCTCCCAGTGAAATACCTCTTCCTCAGTAAGGCTGTGCCCATTGAAAACTCAAGATTCAAGCCAGAGTCTATGGGGCCATACATTCAAACTACCACATTCCACCCCTGCCCCTACAGAGTCATGACCATCTCACAAAGCAAATTTCATCTAGCTGAACTTTAACATGGTTCAAAAGTCACAAGTACAATCTGAGATTTAAGACTATCTCTTAACTGTGAGTCTTATAAAATCTAAACAAGTTAGTTACATACTTCCAACAAGTAATGACACAGAATAAACATTTCCACTGTAGAAAGGCATAACAAGGAAAGACTGGACCAATGCAAAATCAATAACCAGCAGGTAATCAACAGCCATCTATAGTTCAAGTCAGATATCCATAACTGATGAAAGTCTCTGGATTTCCATTTCTGCCTCTCCAGCTGGGCTGGTCACAGCCCAGGCCACCATCCTATCCCATCCTGATCTACCAGGTCTCCATGGTAGCCATTGCATAGTCCTAGCACATCTAAAATATCTTCAGACCTCCACTGCAAACCATAGTCTATTTTCACAGCTCCATACAATGGCCTTATTTGGCCTCCAAACAGGGAAGTGTACCCTGTTTCACCATTCTGCATCTCAAAAGCAGCTCCTGGAACTGATTCCAGTCATATAATGGCATTACTGGGCCGATACAAGGGGACCTCATCCTGCTCCACACTGCTGCTCACATGATGCCTGGAACCAGATGTACTTTATGACATGCTTCCATGTGTTTTTCATGTTTCCAGAACCAGCACCAGGTGTGTTGCATAGTTAAATTTGTAAATCCAGGAGGCGAATAAATCTTGACCCCAAAGAGCAGCGTAATCTTCACATTCTTCCTTCAAGTCACCTCCTTGTAAAGGAATTTGGATTACACTTTTGGGCCTTTCCTAGATGGATTTCATCCTCAGGCATCTTTTCCAATGCAAAGCAGTTGGCCCATCCTTAATGGTGGTAATCAACTTACAATTTCAGCTTCAGTAACCTAAAATTAGTATCTATGCCAGTAACTTTAAGCTTGCTTACATTTTTCTGTTATAAATTGAATATCCTTCATATCTTTCTGTTCTATGCCTTCCACCAAAAACACCAGTCCATTACTTTTAAGCTCAACCTTAATCAAACTCTCTTGTAATGGGCAGAAGAATGTAGTCAGCCTTTATGCCAGTAGCCCAGTTCCAACAAAATAACAATTTCCCCTTTGAAAGTTCATAAGCCAAGCTGTGTTTTCAGCATTTTCAAATGCTCACCAGAACAGCCCATCAAGCTCTGCCACAGCGTTGTAAGGCTGGATGAATCCAAAGTGCCAAGGCCTTCCATATTACTCCATTACACAAATTCCTGAAGACTAAAACCCACATGGTCAGTTCTTCACAGCAATAACCCCACTCCTGGTATCAAATTACTGTTGAAGTCAGTGCCTCATTGCTGGGGAAAACATCCAGCCAGAAACAGCTTATTAGAGGAAAGGGTTTATTTCAGGCTTACAGATGCAGGAGAAATAGCATCAATGGTGAAATGAGCTGGCTTTCTTCCACAGATCCAAGTAGAGAGAAATCACTAAGAGGTAATGTCACAAAACAGCCAGAGCTCCAAATGCTCTCTACACACCTTAGTGCTTGTATTAAGATCCACTCCCAGTAACATACCTCTTCTCCTATAAGGCTCCACCCACTAGAGACTCGAGTTGCAAGCCTGAATCTATGGGACCATACATTCAGAATACCACATATAGTGTTAGGCCTAGGATGGGAGTGTGTGTCTATGTATGTATGCGTATATGTACATTTATGTGTGTGTGTGTGCACATATGTTCTCAGTCTCCCAATTTCCTTAAGTCTTATAGATCATCTCAGTGCCCCAAATACTTCCTGTCTTCTCACCTCACAAGTTGTAAAACAGAGCCACGGTTTTAGTTAGTCCCCCTAGATAGACTAACCAAAGGATGTGAGTCAAAGTGGTAAGGAAGCCTTTTGGGGAGTGTTGCTCAGATAATGTTGGTAAGAAGTAGAAACCATCATAAAGCCAGAATGATCCATTGTAAGGATAGGCATGGGCCAGACCTGAACTTTGCTTATGCTTCAGGCCATAAGGGCCCTGTGGACCTATTGCTCCCCTAGTCTCACTCATGGGCTATGAAGTCCTGTTTCCATATGCTTCAACCAAGTCCTAAGCTTGAGGGGTAATTGTGGAGAGTACCCTTCAGCCTAAGGTACTTTCATCAAATAGAGAAGCTATCTTGGGCCTTGACAGTCACGTGGCTGGCCACCTGACGCCACAAAGAGATGCAGCTCCAACTTTTAGCAGCTGCATAGTCATGTCGGTCTGGGATAAGAGGTTGTATAGAAATTGATACTGTAAAAGACAGGTCCAGTGCTAAACACTGGCATATACCTGTAATCTCTGCACTCAGAGATCTAAGTCAGGAGGGTCAAAAGTTCAATTCCAAACTGGCTCACATCATGCAACCTTGTCTCAAAACAAAACACAATAACAACAAAATACATCCAATGCAGAGATGCATCCCCCATTGGTCTCCATGGAAATCATGTTAAAAGAAGAAGGAGGAATGAAGGAAAAAAGAAACAGGGACATACACAGAAATTAATGAAAAAAATATTTTCTGCAACTTTAGAAATGTTGAAACATACATTTGTGGAAGTCAGGCTTTGGAGAAAGGAGCCAATATCTGGAGTACCAACTGATTCATCCTGCATGTTTTGCACTGCCCTATAATCTTCCCGTCTAGATGTTTCAAAGCCAATGATTTAGTGGGTCACCTGACCTCTCCATAATGAAGGTGAGATCTGTACCACTTAGTAGGACTCACTGAAACATTCTTAGGTGTTTGTCCTGGTTGCTGTACAGTAGCATGCAAGCTTTAGAATGCCCAGACCACCAGTGGAAATGCTAATAGCATGTGCTGAGTTTAACCTGTGCACACAGTGTGACCACAGTCATGTCATGCACAAAGATAGGATAAGAAGAGACCATCAGCATATCACGTGGGTTTCTTCTGCCGACACATGGTTTGTTTGTGGCTTTCATCTTTAATCTAACCATACCTGCTTTATGCTTTTTTTGTTTGTTTTTGTTTTTGTTTTTGTTTTTGGTTTTTTGAGGTAGGGTCTTACTCTGGCTCAGGCTGACCTGGAATTCACTATGTAGTCTCAGGGTGGCCTTGAACTCATGGCGATCCTCCTACCTTTGCTTCCCAAGTGCTGGGATTAAAGGAGTGCTCCATCACACCCGGCTGATACCTGTTTTATTCTTACAATAAAATGAAATAAATCAGAAAAAAAATGACTGTTGGACTGCGGGAATTCATTTGAACTTGAGCCCAGAAAATAAAGGGGATTGATAGATGAAGTTTGTGTAGGGTGATGGCTCTTGTGACTGGACTCTTCCCTAATATACCTCTTCTTCCTCTACCGTTTGTCAGTCTTGCGATTTCAAAGAGATTGGTCTTACAGCCAGCTCTAGAAATGATCTGTTATTGGTGGAAATTACTCCAGATCCTCTCTTCTATAACAATTAAGCTTCGTTATCTGAGGATTAAGCCAGAGTTCATGGTCATTGTTTTTTTTTTTTTTTTTTTGCAGTGTTACTTATAATTTAAGAATGCCTGATACAAGTGAGGCCTATAAATCCAGCTATTTGGGAGGCAGTAGGATTGTGAGTTCAAGATCAGTCTAGGCTACAAGTGAGTTCAAGGTTCCTAGGCAACCTGTCCCCAAATGAAAAATGAAGAGAGGGGCTCGGGATGCAGGCAAGTGTTACAGAGCTTGCCTAACATGCATGTGACCCTAGATTCCATCCCGGGTACTGGGGAGAGAATTCCTGATACAGAATGATTCCGCGGATCACTTTCTTTAGACACATTATGGCAGAAATCAAAGAAGGAGGCATACAATAAAATAAGGACATGTATTTGGCTTCACTGTTGAGGGACTAGAGGCTGAAAACAGCCTATAGGTGAGGACACTGAAGCTCAGATACACAACTTGCCCAAATTCACACAGCCTCTGAAAAGTAGGATGTACATTTAAATTATAACTTATGACAGGAGCCTAATGAGTTAAGTTCCCACATGAGGTCATGTGGGAGAATATGAGGCACAGGAGAAGTTCAGAAGGAAAACACTGATTCTATCCTTGAAAGAAAAATCTCGGCAGATAGAGAGCAGTGGCAGGTTCTGAGCAGGAAGTCTGCTCTTAGCAGAGGAAAAGGGCTTGAGTGGAGACGGGGAGATGAGTGAGACTGGTACTTGTGCCTGTGTGTGGGGAGCAACCAGAGCTGGGTGTCACTCTGGAGACCAGATTGGTAGCAGGAAGCAGAATGATGGGAAGGGCTGCGTTTCTCAAGCTGAGGAGTTTGAACCTGACTGTGAAGGTGAGGGCTTTTTCTGAGAGCTATTCTAGCCTGGAGCAACGTAATTGGATTTGTGTTTTAGAATGATCCCAGAGGAAGGTAGGATGGCTAGAGCATTAAAAGGGGAGAAGACAGATGTACCAAAACTTATTGTTAGAGACTTCGGAAAACTCCATGCAGTAACGGTAAGAGGATTTGAGCCATCCCTACACCCACCTGGTAATCATTAGAATCGAGTTTGAACTTTGACCTCTGCTTTTCTAGAGTTAGGTCTGAAAATGGAAAATAAGCCTAATATAATTTATAACAGAATTTGTGTGTGCGCATGTGGTGTACGTGTGTGCATGGTGGGTGTGTACATATGGACACACATGTGCCATGGTGCACACGTGGAGGTCAAATGACAGCTGTACGTGTTGTCCTTCACCTTTGACCTTGCTTGCAGCTATGAGGGCCAGACTGTCAGGCTCTCATGAGTCAGGATTCCCCTGACTCCATCTCACATGGCTATAGGGATATTAGGATTATGGCAGTGTTCTCTACTTGTGTCTGGTTTACGTGGATTTTGGGAGTCTAAACTCCAGTCATCAGGCTTATGTAGCAAGTGCTTTTTAAAAAAATTATTTTACTTTTATTTGTTTATTTGAAAGAGGAAATGGGCATATCAGGGCTGTTGGCCACTGTGGACAAACTCCAGATGCATGCACTACCTTCTGTATCTGGCATATGTGGGTCCTTGGGAATTGAACCTGGGTTCTTTGGCTTTGCAGGCAGGTGCCTTAGCCACTGAGCCATCTCTCTAGCCCAGAAAATGCTTTTAAACACTGAGTCATCTCTCCAACCTCAATAGAAAGAATTTTGATAGCAATCTCTCATGCCTTCAAATTTAGCTCTGCCATATACCTAGCACATACGTGAAACTTTTACAACTCAATTTTCTCATATATAAACTAGTAATCGGAGCCAACTCATAGGATGCTGCAGGGCTGGGTGCAGCACCTTACGTGAAGTTCTCAGTACAAAGAAGCTCAATAAGTAGTAGTTCCCATCCCATTCATTCATACTAAGAAATGACAGATCGGTGCCCATGGACCAGTTATAGTCTGACCTGCCATATACTGACAATTGCCAAGACTGCAGTAAAAACTTAGTCCTTTGACCCATACCACTTTTTCTTCACTTTATTGATTCACTAAATTGATGAAAATTTTCACTTTTTTCCTACCACTTTAGCTACATTATTCAGGACAGACTAGGGTGTGCTGCCATAACAATTAGCCCTGGAAATATCAATGGATTAATAATGCAGAAATTTATTTTTCATTCATTTTTACAAATCACCTCCATCACTGAGGGCTTAACTTTAGGAAGTCATTCAGGGGCCCAAGCTGACAACGACCCCTCCCCTACAGTATCTTACATCTACCTTTTGGAATACAAAGTCTTCAGGCAGCCTGCAGAAATAGAAGAGCATTTTACCTGCTTGACATTAGAGATAGCATATGTTACTTCCATGCAAAGTTGCTTGTCCTGAGCTATGACATAGTCCCCCCGAGAGGCCGGCACATGTGAGAGAACAGGGAGTAGGTGGTGAGTACTACTGCCCTGTCATAGGCACTGTAGCCACATGAAATGATGGAAAATATGGTGGCAATGACTTTAAATCACCACAATGTCTGTGTTCTTCAAGTCCATTCTCATCTCAGCTCCTTGCTTCAGAGTGGGTCCTGGCGGAAGAACTTGGAAAGAACCTCCAAGTCAACCTTGGCATGGGAGTTCTCTGTCCTGACTTGGTCAGTGACCCACTAAAGCACCGAGTTTTATTTGACCGGAAAGTCTCTAGGTACGGGTGACTCCGCACAGCTGGTGGCTTGTTCAGACACTGCATAAGCTATGAAGATAAACTGTTTTCTAAATTACCCTGTCTCTCCAATTTATGCTCTAATATATGTTGTGCCAGAATCATGTATGGACCATATTTAATACATACACATTCAAGCCTTTCCTTATGTATACTGGACCTATGAAACAGGGCCCAGGAATCTCTAACAATGCTTCACCTTGCTTTGAGGTTAAGCCCGGGGAGTTTTAATCCATGTGAGTATGATGGTTCATTTGAGACTGGCTATGTGTGATTATAGATAGCTATCACCTACAGGATTCAGAGAGGAGCTGGGTCGAGTGTGGGACTGTGGGAGTGGAGTCACAAAGGGGTCACGCTCCCTCAGAGGATCATGCTGGCTGTGCCAGAGATGGAGACAAACAAGACATTGTTCCGAGTGTGCCAGTGCCAGGGAAGCGGGCCAGGGCTCACCAATGGCACCACACAGCAGGAGGAAGCGTTGTCAGCAAGGTCAGGGCCTGAGAAGGAGGTGGCAGAGCTCTTCCTCAGTGGATGTCCAATGGATCCCTTTCCACCATGCAGCCTTCGTGGGTCATGGATGACTGGAATCATGCTTAGGAGTGGAGGTTGGACGAACTACCTATCTAGAAGGTAGAAAAATCTACACTATTTGCAATTGAAGTTGGAGAACTGAACGACCCGATGTTACCAGACCCGGCATTGAAAGTTGCAAAGACACTGATACCGACATGTGCAGATGGCAGAGCTGAGGCCTGGGCAGAAGTTTTTCCTAAGTTTATCCTATGCGCATTTCCTGTCTCCTAATGAAGTGTTCTTGCTGGGGAACTCACCTGTTCACTGAACATTAAGAGCCTAGAAAGTCCCAGGTACAACTGTCCTTCCTGCATAAGGGCCTCCTTTTCATGCTTCCTTTTCTGCATTTCTCTGCTCACTGTTGTTGTATCTGGTTCTCACAGGCTGGTTTAATTCTGGGCAGGACACAGGTAAAGAACATTGTCTGGGAAGTTAGGGAAGTGCAGCAGGCAAAGTTGGAGAAATGCATCACAGGTGCCAAACCAATCCGGATGAACTCGCTGGATATGTGTAATCCTATTGGTCACACCTAACCCTATAGGCTTCCTTAAATCGCCATGGCCAGCTATCGATTCAGCAGCAACCATATTTACCTACTTCTTACTTCTGCTTATTGACCTGGGGATGTGGACATGGGGTGTGAGCACGGAGTGAAGATCACTTCACCTCTCTGAGCCCAATTCCATTATTTCATAAGTGAATGTTTTCACATAAATGAACTGCCTCGCTCTTAAAAAAAGCAATGTTGGGATGGAGAGATGGCTTTGCGGTTATAAAAAAAAGGACCCCTGTTCAATTTTTCAGGTCCCATGTAAGCCAGATGCACAAGGTGGCCCATGCATCTGGAGTTCGTTTGCATTGGCTGAAGGCCTTGGAATGCCCATTCTTTCTCTTTTTATCTGCCTCTTTCTCTCTCTTTCAAATAAATAAGTAAAAATAACAATAAATATTAAAAAGCAATGTTATCTCTGGCTTCTTGCAGAGGCTTCTTGCAGAGGCTGATACCTGATATAGCAGGTATTTAAACTTGCTTTCTTTTTATGATCACATCTAAAGGACAACCAGCAACCAGAAACCGCGAGACTGAGCACTCTTGCCAGCCCACCTGGGTGCTTGGCAAATATCTCCATCCTGGAAGCAGCTAATTCTGAAAGTCAGATGCCATGATAAAGAAATGTGGGAGGAAAAACTATTGACCTATTTCCTGGAGAAAGGAAAATAGTCTGCCAAAACAAAGATATTTCCAGAGAGTGGGCGGGTTTTGATAAATAATTAACTTGGGTGGATTTCATTGTGTCTGGAGGAGTCATTACAACAGCGTGTTCACACCCATGGAGTTCTGTTGTCACATTTTCCATGATAAAAATCTTCTTTGAAAAAAATGAAAACTGTTCAGAAACTTGGCCATAAACTATTGCTCTGGTCTAAAGAATGCTATGAAAACTCATAGTTTATGGGCAACATCTTTAATTGGATTAAAAAAAGAAACTCTATTGTTTCCAACTGGCTTGAATTAACTCCAGGTAAGTGAAACTGAAACCGTATTGCTTCAGGAAGCATTTCAGGGCCACCAAAGTAGAACAACCCTCCTGTTGTCCTATTGGGAATATCTCTTCACTGTTAGTAAGCATTCAGTCTCTGGCAAATGTCTTTCCCTGTGCCCAGTGCTGGAATGGGATTTGCCTACAGCAGGAGCTATAACTAAAGAGATCATACATTACATTGTAGTTGATGTTGATCCTATGGAGCAGGAGGGATATACAATCCAAACACAACATGTATGATATTGTCAAAGAACAAATAAAAACATGAACCAAAACAAATGGAAACATGTTGAACTAAAGAGCTTGATAGAAATTTCTTTTGCTAATGACATTGTTGCAGTTAACTTTGCACTGCTTATCAGAAGCAGCTTATGGGAGGAAAGAGTTTATATCAGGTTCACATATTCCAGAGGAAGTTCCATCATGGTGGAAGAAATTGGCTCACTTCGCATCCATAGCAGAGAGAGAGAAAAGCCAAGAGCAGCCAGCATGAACAGCCAGAGCTCCAACTAGCTCTCCAAACACCCAGGGGGGCCAGACTCAAGGACTGCACCCAGTGACATGCCTCCTCTAGCAAAGTTCTGCCTAGTGGAAACATAAGAAGTTTAATCAAAAATTCTTGAGTCTGGGGCCTAGAGAGATATGGCTTAGCAGTTAAGGCTTTTGCCTGTAAGGTCAAAAGATCCCAGTTCGATTCTCCAGGTCCCACGTAAGCCAGATGCACAAGGTGGCGTATGCATCTGGAGTTCGTTTGCAATGGCTAGTGGCCCTGGAGAACCCATTCTCTCTCTCTCTCTCTCTCCCACTCTGTCTCTAATAAATAAATAAAAATAAAATCTTTGAAAAATACTTGAGTTTGTGCTGGAGAGATAGCTTCGCAGTTAAGGCTTGATTTGGTTTGGTTTGATCCCCCAGGACCCACGTAAGCCAGATGCACAAGGGGGTGCATGCATCTGGAGTTCGTTTGTAGTGGCTGGAGGCCCTGGAGTGCCCATTCTCTCTCTCCTTCTCTCTGCTTCTTTTTTTTTTCTCTCTCTCTCTCTCAAATAAATAAATAAATAATTAAAAAAAATTTAAAACATACTTGAGTCTGTAGGAGACATACAATTGTATTCAAACCACCACAAAAACATAGGTGATAGTTTTGATGGGGGTTAATTTTTAGACAGAGTCTTCCTATGTTGCTCAGACCAGCCTTGAACTGAGGAAATCCTCCTGCCTCAGTCTTCCAAGTGCTAGGACTGTATGAGCTACAATGTTTTGGGTATGCTAACAAAATGTACAGGTTTCAATGACCAACTTTTATGAGGTAGTTGAATTAGGTGACAGATAAACTGTATCTTTCAGACAAGCTCTGGTGGTAGAGCATGCTAGATTGAGTGGAACTCCGAGTCATATCCATACTTGGCAGGAAGAGCATTATGAAAGAACAGAACTATGCTGTGCAAGATGGCAAGAGGGAGGATGAGAAGGAGCGGAAAGAAGGATGAAAAGGAGCTAAAAGATGTCCTGGAAGAATCAATGCAGTATTCTCATCCTATCTTCATTTTCCTTTGGGGACTCTTATACGACATTTCTCAGTATCCTCTGTAGTCAGAAGAGGCCATGCTACTAAGTGCTAGCCGGTGAGATACAAGCAGAAATGATGGGGGCCACTGCCTGGCTTGGCCCCTAAATAATCCTGCATGGTTCTCTCCATACTCAATTCTCCAGGATCATGTCTTTATCTCTCAGATGGATTTGGGAAGTCCACAGGATGCAGAGATTGAGCCACTATGAAGAGAGAGCTTGGATGCCTAGAATTCAATTCAACTCCTTGACTTAGAATGTCCTGCACAGGCTCGTGGTTGAAGGCTGGCTGCCCAGCGCATCGATGCTCAGAGGTGGGGCTTTTGAGCAGTGGCTGGCTCATGGGTTACTCCACTGATGGATTTACAACATGATAGGCTATTAGGAGTGATGGGGTCTTAGAAGACAGGCTTTAGTTAAAGGAATCACTAGGGCGTGTCCTTGGGCCTATATCGTATCCCTGGCCCTGTCACACATGCTCTTTCTGCTTCTGGGACTTACTTTACTACCTGCTACCTTTCATGACGCCTTGCCTTATTTTGCTACAGGCCTGAAGTGATGAGACCAAGCAACCAGGAACTGAAACCTCCAAAACTGTGACCTGAAGGAATCTTCCTTACCAGTTGATTGTCCTCGGGTATCTCATGGTAGTGACATAAAGCTAGCACTGCCTAGCGTCATCTACATACTCAAATGGACGACAATATGGGTCGGAAAGCTTTTGAAGTGACTAAGATTTGGAAATTTTTTTTTTTTTTTTAGCTTATTCTGATTTGAAAACTGTGGGGAGCAGGGTACGGCCCCTCACCCTCAACGTAGATAAATGATGGTGGATTTTTTAAATATGTAATTTTTTTCATTTACTTACTTAGGAGAGAGAGATAGAGAGAGAGAGAATGGGTGCTTCATGGCCTCTTACCCCTGCAAATTAACTCCAGATGCATGTGCCACATGTGTATCTGGCTTACGTGGGCACCGGGGAATCAAACCTGTGTCCTTAGACTTCGCAGGAAAGTACCTTAACTTCTAAGCCATCCCTCCAGCCCAAATGATAGTGACTTTTGGTGTGAGCATGGTTCATATTTATTTTAAGGACATTAACCTTCACATGACCTTCACATGATAGAAATCCTCCCTCATTTCATTTATTTCATTTAAGTCTCAGGGGCTTTGTAGGAATCCCGGTTAGAGGAGTTTCACAAAGAGGATGAATGCCTCAGTCTGGATCAACACAGAGAAGAGACAGTACCCCAAAGCAAGGGCATCAGAGAACATATGCTGAGGTCCTAAGGCCCCTGGGAGTCTGCAGTAGACTCACACAAGAAGTGGCATCAGATTTTGACGCATTTTGTCTAGCGAGAGATAGGAGATATTACCAAGATTTAAGGCCTCCAAACAAGGTAGTGATCTAGATATCACCGAGACACGGGCCTCCCTCAGTGTCTCCCCAGAGTCCAGAGCTCCCCTTTTGCCACCTTCTGTTCTGTCTTTCTCTCCTTTTTCAGGACCACCCAGACCACAAGAATGCTGCGCTCGAGGGAATCTCCTCTATCCAGAAATCCAAAGTGATCTCCCCGTGATGGGGTTACAGTTTGGCCCCTGATCTTGGATAAGTGGAATAAGATGTGCGCTTGTGTGCAGGAGGACAGCCTACCCCTCATCCTAGGGCTGGATCTGCTTACGAAACAGGATTGAGTTCTGTGAAATTCCTGGGATACATGCTTGTCTGTTTTCTTAAACGACATTAAGATAAAAGGTTGGCTTGGCTATGATTAGCTACCGGGGAATCTGTGCCAAGGACCGTAGGATGATTGCTACTTCATCAAGTTTCACCACAACTCTCAAAGAATACATATTTTTAGATGTGAATTTCAGATTCCAAGTGTTCTCCTTCGGCTGCGATGTCGGGAGGCTTGCCAGGTGGATGTGTTAACTTTCTAAGCCAGTGGCTGAAATCCGAACCATTGCTTTCCTTTGAGAGTTTGTCTCAGGACTGGGACTCCAGCAGGATGCCCTGAGCTGTTCACAGTTTGTGTGCTCTCAGATCCATGGTGATTTTGTGAAAGATTAGAACTCAGCACTTTCTTACCCCTCCACTCACTCCCTAGACGCCCTAACCCCCCCCCCCACAAAGCCAAGGACAATGACAATTCTCAGTATCCATTTTGCATGTTCCTCACACCAGAGAATGACTGGAAGACTGCCTCAAATAAGCTAGATAAAGTATTGCTGGAGCAGAGAAGCAGGGAGAAAAAGGGGTGCTGTGAGTCTGCATCATGGACAGAAAGTGAATAATGAGTGGATGTTTCTGGTGTACTGAAGTTGTGTTAAAACCAACTATGAAACAGGATACGTCAAAGCAAAGAATGAAAATACAGAAAGCCAGATGTGGTAGCTCATCCCAGCACTGAGGAGGCTGAGGCAGGAAGATTGCTGTGAGTGTAAGGGTAGCCTCGGCAATGTAGTGAGTTTTAAGACAGCCTGGGCAACAAAGTGAGACCTCTATCCCCTCCCTGACCAAAAAAATAAATAAATAAATAAAAGAAAAAAACAGGAAGTTTTGCAATTAGAATATGAATAAAAGAAACCGATAAAAGTTCTCCTCAAAAGATGGCTGAAACTGAGAAAAATTGGAGAAACAAGCAAGGGCGCTGTTTTCCTGATGAACCGGATACCAGCACAAGGGGGAAGGAGATCAGCACAGAGAAAAATCAACTCCTACCAAATCAGAGAGCCAGAGCCTCAGAGGCCCCCAACACCTCATCACTGAAGCAGACCCAGCATGGCTCAGGGAAATTTTGCGGAAGAGGGGGAGGAAAGAATGTCAGAGCCACATGTTGGGTCATGATATGCAGAGACATTTATCTTACCCATAACTGTGGGCTAACTCCACGATGCATGACCCATATACCTCAACAAGGAGGGGCCAAGGGGAGGGGGTAGGTCACGGATGAGCCTAATAATGGTACCAAACTGACTGTAAAAAAATAAAAAAAAAATAAAATGAAAAAAAAAACATGTGATAGAATAAACTGGAAAAATCAGCCCCCCCCAAAAAAGATAATTCATAAAAACCTCAAATAAATAAGAATTTAAAGATGCAAGCAAGTGTAGGAAACACTGAACTCTGAATAGAACCTGGGAGGTGTCCAGATCTCATACCATGGGTGGGAGTTACAGTGATTTGGACAATACTGAAAGAAGACACCGGACCCTGAGGCAGCAGAGGTGCTAGGAGAGCTGTGGAGAGACGCTGCCTCAGGGGCCTCGGTCTGGCCTTGACTTAGCAGTGACTGGCAAACACTGCCTGGGCACCGTGTGGAAGTCCATGTGTGCATAAGCCAAGTCAAACGCTCATCAGCTACAAGGGTGTCACAAGGACAGCACCTGCCCTCCCCAGTCACCTTGAAAGGGGGGTGAGTGAAAACCCAAAGCTCTCGTTCCTCCCCAACAGGGCGACCAGCAAGTCACCAACAAAATGACACTAGCCTTAGTTAGTTCCAAAATATTACACAGAAAGCCAAGACAAAATTCTCTTGTTGTCATTACACAAAACCTCAGCAACTCGTCCACACCCTTTTAGGCACTTACGTGACTGGAGTTGAGAAGAATCCAGTGTTCCAATTCATATTCCAAGGAAAAAGATTAAGACAAAGCTCCAGGTGACAGGAAACCCACCAGAGCTTGGGAAAGGAGCTACTTTAGAGTGGCCCTGTTCAAAGTGACAAGAAATTCCTGCAAGTAGACAGTCAAGGTAAGAATTCGCAGTTCAAACAAATACACGGATAAATGGAGCATGACATGCAAGGTACAAATAGACAAAATTGCAAAAGAAGATGTGTTTGAAGAAATAGAAAAACATTTCACAATAGAATGTATGCCAAGACCTGCCATTTAAGTGTCTTAGGTCTTCTGTTGAGGTCTTTAATCCATTTGGAGTTGATGTTTGTGCATGGTGAGAGGAGTGTGTCTGGTTTTATTTTTCTACATGTGGTTATCCAATTTGACCAGCACCATTTGTTAAAAATGCTATTTTTTTCTCTAGCGTATGTTGTTCGCTCCTGGGTCAAAGATCAAGTAGCTGTAGTTACTTGGGCTAAAGGCTGGGTCTTCAGTTCTCTTCTATTGGCCTATATGTCTATTTTTATGCCAGTACCATGCTATTGCTCCTATGACTGTGTAGTATAGCTTTAGATTGGGTATGGTGATACCTCCAGAGGTATTTCATTTAATAAGAATATTTTTGGATACCCAAGGCCCTGTGCCATTCCATTTGAATTTTGAGGTTACTTTTTCTATCTCTGTGAAGAATAATGCTAGGATTTTTATTGGTATTGCAGTGAAAATGTATGTTGCTTTTGGTAGGATGTCCATTTTCACAGTATTAATTCTACCTATCAAGGAACGTGGGAGGTCTTTCAATCTTCTCATGCCCTCCTCATTTTATTTCTTGAGTGTTTTTATCTTTTCATTACATAGGTCTTTCACATTGGTGGTTAGTGCTATTTCAAGGTATTTGCTTTTTTTTTGTGGCTATTGAAAATAGGACAGCTTTGCTGGTTTCTTTCTCTGTATATTTATCTTTTGTATACAGGAAGGCTACTGACTTTTGTGTGTTGATTTTGTATCCTGCCACTGCTGAAGGAATTCATCACCTTTAGAAGTTTTATAGTAGAGTCTGTTGTGTCACTGATGAAAAGGATCATGTCATCTGCAAATAGAGAAAGTTTAACTTTTTCTTTTATAATTTATATCCCTTTATTTCTTTCTCCTGTCTTGTTGCTTGGGCTAGGACTTCTAGTACTATGTTGAAGAGCAGAGGTGAGAGTCTTGTTCCACATCTTAATCAGAACTCTTTGAGATTTTCCTCATTAAGTATTATTTGGGCTTTAGGTTATTTATATATAGCCTTTATTATATTGCTATATGATCTCCTCATGTCTAATCTCTCTGGTGTTTTGATCATGAAGTGAAGTTGTACTTAGTTGAAGACCTTCTCTTCATCTATTGAAATGATCATGTGGTTCTTGTGTTTAAGTTTATTTATGTGGTGTATTATGTTAATTGATTTCCGCATGTTGAGCCATCTCTGCATCCCTGGGATGAAGCCTGCTGGATCGAGGTGGATAATGCTTTTGGTGTGTTGTTGAATTCAGCTGTGAGGATTTTGTTCAGAATTTTTGCATCTAAATTCATGAGGGACGTAGGTCTATAGTTTTCCTTTTATGTTGTATCTCTGTCTGGTTTTGCTATTAGGGTGATGCTAGCTTCATAGCAGGACTTAGGGAGCATTCCCTGTTCTCCAATTATGTGAAAAATCTTGAGAAAAAAGTCGTTTCAGTTCTTTGATGAAGTTTTGGCAGAATTTGGCTAAGAATCCATCAGGTCCTGAACTTTTCCTTTTGGGGAGGCTTTTTATTGTATTTTCGATCTTGATGGATGTATTAGGTTTGTTTAGGAGGTTTATCTGCTCCAAATTTAGTTTTGGTAGGTGGTGTGAGTCTAAGAATTCATCCATTTTTTCCAGCTTATCCAATTTTGTGGAGTAGAGTCCTGATGATTCTTCCAATTTCATTGATGCCTGTTGTGACTGCTCCCTTTTTATTTCTAATTTTGTTAATCTGAGACTTCTCTTCTTTTAATTTGATCAAATTGGCTAGGGGTTTACCAATCTTGTTTATTTTTCAAAGAACCAGCTCTTCGTTTCCAATTTTCTTAATTGTTTTCTTAGTTTCCAATTCATTAATTTCTGTTTGGGTCTTAATTATTTCTTTCCATCTGGAACTCTTAAGGTTGGATTGTTCTTGTTTTTCCAATGCCTTTAGGAGGATGATTAAGGTTATTAATTTGAGATTTCTTTATCATCAGAAAATTTAGTGCTATGAATTTTCCCATTAGGACTGCCTTCATTGTGTCCCATAAGTTTTGGTATTTTTTTTTCTGTTGTTGTTGTTGTTATCATTCAGTTTTAGAAATTTTACAAGTTCCTTTATGATTTCTTACATCATCCATTCATTATTTATTAGCATGTTGTTTAGTCTCCAGAAGCTGGTATGATTTATGTTGTTTCTCTTATTTTTAAAATCTAGCTTTAATGCTTTGTGGTCAGATATGTTGAAGAAAATTATGTTAATTTTTCTGAATTTATGGAGGCATGCTTTATGCCCTACAGAAACTTCTAAAATTTCAAGGAATAAGTGGCATTCTGATTTGGAGTTCTCACCCTTTTCCAGGAAATTGAACAGAACAAAAAATCAATAAAATTTAGTCTAATGAAACTGCTGATTTCAAAGAAAGTGGGAAAATATCCTTTAACTTTCAAGAGACTTACATTTCTTTATTTTTTAGACTTAGATTTCTATAGGGAAAATAAATCAATGTTACTTAAAGGTGCCATAAAAATGTAAGCAAGAAACAGTAATTCTATGACCAGTCAAGTTTCTACTGAAGTATGCAATAAACAAAAACTTGTTCTCAATTATATAAAACATCTTGGGAAATATTTTGTTCTATTCTTCCTGAAAAATCTACTTAAAGATGGAACTCAGACAACCAGGAGGGTTTTAAGAACAGTAAAGGTAAAAGATAATGGGCAAAGATGTGTGTGAAAGGGGTGGACCAAGTAATAACCATGTTAATCTTGTTTGCAATATCATATTTAATAATATAACAAACATGTAATTATACCTAAGGAACTATGACAATTAAAGTTAAGACAGTTTGTAAAGGTTAACAATTTTAAGAAAATTAATGTAGTGTTAAGGTAAAAAGAGTAGAAATAACACAGTCTCAAATAACACTATCATAGATTGTGGAAAAGTAAAATACTTTTGTTATCATGGGGGGAAGGATGGGATTAGTGACCATCAGTGAATTTGGTGTTCAAAAGTACAAGTTGATCTCATTTATAAATGATGATATAAAACTTCAAAAGAAATATTAGCACTTCAATTAGTAGATGGATATGACAAGTATTTATGAGCTTCTATGATGTCCCATGCTCTAAGTGTATAACTATAACATGCAAAATCCTGTCATGGTGCTTACATTCTAAAATGTGATCAAGAACAACTTTTTCTAGGAGTTAACACTGATGCCAGCATGCACTGATATGTCAGTATCTTAAGTCAGGAGTGAAAAAATTAAACTATATTCTCTTGATGATGGAAAACTAGCTAAGATTCCATTCTTGATTATAAAACGATGACAACCACATCTTTAGAGGAAACAAAGAGGAGATTTTCATTTCTTCCATGTGCAGATACTGAAATGTGCTTGATTGTAAGTTACTAGATGTGTTCTGATTAAACTCAAGCAAAACCAAGACACCTACTGTGATGGGCAGAATACCAATCCCCTAAGGTTGTCTCTGTTCTCACACTCAGACCTGGGGTACATCTCCTCTTCCATACCATGACCTTAAAATAAGATAACCCTGTGCCCAAGATAATCACATGAGTTGGGCTAAGTGAAGAAGGTAATGATTCAGTTACTTTTTATTGCTGAGACAAACACCCAACCAGAAGCACTTCATGGGAGGAAGGGTTTATTTCAGGTTTATTCCAGGGGAAGTTCCATCATGGTAGAAGAATTTGGCTCACTTCCATTGATCCACAGCAAAGAGAGACCACCAAACAGCCAGCCAACACAAACATCCAGAACCCAAACTGACTCTGAACACATCTTAGAGCTGGATGATCTAATCTATACCTTGTGACACCTCATCCAGTAGGCTGCTGGAGATTTAAGTAGGAAGCTTGATTTTAATTTTTAAGAATGTCTGAGTCTATGGGGCCATACATTCAAACCACCACAGGTAGGCAAATCACAGCACAAAGGCATGCAAAATTATTAGCTTAGAAGTTGGAGGGCTGGGCAGCAGGCATGGTCTGTGAGCAGCAGGTAGAATCTGGGAAGGGCAGATGAACAGACCCTCCACTGGAACTCCTAGAAAAGATCATGTTATGCTTCTTCTCCTCCTCCCACAGACACACTATGGTCTGAATGCCATGGGATCTGTGGTAGACCCAACCAAGATTGTAGGGCTGTAAACCTATATTGTGTATTGATGATGGTATGACAGCCTGAGAAACAAATACACCTAAGTTCTCCACATTTATAGTGCCGAGAATATGAATATGAGAAAGGAAATAGCAATTATAACTTGCCAGTCATACTGCTTAGCAGTTGGTTGTCTTCTCATTGTTAGGATAAAACCACCTGACCAGAAGCAGTTTGTAGAAGGAAATGATTTATATCAGATTAGGGTTTTGATGGGGAAAGTTTCATCCTAGTAGGAAAGTATGGCAGGAGCGGGAAACTGGCTCACAACCTCTCATAGTAGCAAGGAGACAGTAGAGGGTGTGAGTTGGCTAGCACTGGCAATCTGGACTGGGCTATAAAATCCTAAGCCCTCCCCTCCCCAGTGACACACCTCTTACAGCAAGGCTCCATCAGCTGGGGGCTAAGTTGGAGACAAATGAAAACCACTTGATGCTGTGTGTATGTAACTGGAAAAGTTGAAATAATGAAGAACTATTAGAAAATATCAAGTATTCAACTACACATTTCAGTTGGGTTGTAGAAATGGCTCAGCAGTTAAGGCATTTGCCCACAAGGCCTAACAATGTGGGTTTAATTCCTAGTATTCATGTAAAACCAGATGCACAAAGTGATGCATGTGTCTATAATTCATTTGCAGTGGCTGTAGGCCCTGGTGTGCCCATATTCACTCACTCTTTCTCTGTGTCTGTTTCTTTATCTCTGTTTCTCTCTCCGAAATAAGAAAAAAAGAAAGGAAGAAGGAAAGAAAGAAAAAGAAACAAACAAAGAAACAAAGAAAGAATGTTCCACTTGATGAGGAAGGTAAAAGCTAAAACATAATAGCTCTCTTAGATGTCAACAAAAAAAAAAGAAAAAATACAGTGCAATAAAATGCTCATTTTTTATAGGAAAAAGCCATACAGACATTAAAACAAGAAACGTACCAATTGTGTTTGAAGAAGTCCAATATACAATATTGAGAAGCACAGAATGACATGCATAAGAGAGGGTAAAACCTTCTTGTTCAGACATTGACAGTCTTAATATTATAAAATGTCTCTTAAAAGTTTAGCTTACCCATAACGGTGGGCTAACTCCACAATGCATGATCCGTATACCTCAACAAGGAGGGGCCAAGGGGAGGGGGTAGGTCACGGATGAGCCTAATAATGGTACCAAACTGACTGTATTTGCTGAATACAAAACTAACTAATAAAGAAAAAAAAGTTAAATTTAACTAAGTCCAAACAACATGCCTACTGTCCTAGTAAGAGAAAGTTGTTAATATGACTCTAAAATTTATCCCTGGAAGATTAAATATGCAAGAGTCACTGAAAAGAATATCATGTGAGAGATTTTAAAAGTTTTAAGTAGAATGGCATGATATTACCTTAGGGCTAGGAAGATAGCTCACCTTACTGAAACTAGTGAGGTCAGAAGTTGATCCAGTCAATGTGGGGGTGTATTTTATGAATGGTATATCAGGTTGGCCATAAGAAAAACAGTGTAGGTAACAAGTGTCGGAAGTAGATTGGCCATGTGGAAAATACTGAATAGGAATTAATAGTTTACGTTTTATAGAAAAGTGAATTTCAGATCATATATTGAAATGTAAAAATTAAAATCCACGAATACTTAAAAAAGGTAATTAACATTGTTTTCTCAGGCTATACCACAAAACTCATAAACATTAAAGGAAGCGTTTGACCCTGTTAAACATGTCCATGTTGAGAAAAACACAGAACATACAAAATTCTAGAAACAAACTGTGAAACATTCTCAACTAAGAAAAATACCAAATAACCCAAGAGTAAATTGAGTAGACATCACCCGACAGCCGCTGAGTAAAAATAAGCATGGATGCCTATAAACATCAGAAGAAGTAGCTCAACCTTCAGTGAAATGAACCTATGCCATGCTTTTGCTGCGCTCTATCAGACTGGGACAAGGGGAAAGCAGGTGCTACCCGGAGCTGGCACGGAAATGGGAATATGCGAGTTAAAGTTGACAGGTGAATCAGTTATTTTCTTTTTGCTGGAACATCATACCTGACCAGAAGTTTGTGGAAGGAAAGGGTTTAATTTGGCTTACAGTTCCTGAGGGTGGCATCGAGGGGGTGTTCATTATGGTGGGGAAGGCATGGCAGGCCCAAGCAGGAAGCTGTCCTCACCCCCAGCAGACAGGAAGCAGAGAGAAAGCAGCAAGTGGGGTCAGTCCCCAGTGACCCACTTTTCCCAGCAAGACTCCACCTCCTAAAGGTTCCACAACTGTTCCAAATCGGGCCACCAGCGGGGTCAAGGTATTTAAACAAATGAGCCTCTGGAGGTCATTTTACATTCAAACCACCCCAAGAGCTATGAAAATAAAATATTCTAGAAAGCCAGAATTTAAAATGTACATGCCCCCACATCACATCACCACACTACAACCTGTATACCTCACTAATATGAGTCTACTTTATGCAGATAATTAGGAAAAGAATTCAAACATATCAGCATGTTTGATGAGCTATGAGTAACAGTGAAACAGTGGAAGCTACCTGAGTAACTCTGGAATGCCAACTGTATAACTAAAAGGTGGCATATTTATACACTGGCATTACAGAAAACTAATTTTAATGATATATAACTGCTTAATAAGGGCTTGAAATTTTACTAAGTCTTATTTTAGTTTTAAAAGCATATAAATATCTGCATCTTGTGGAGCAAAGCACCTGATATTGAGGGGGATTTGAAAAATATCAATATTTTGATAGTAAAGTTGGGTGTGGTGGGCGTGTCTGTGATCTTCACACTCAGAAAGCTGAGGGATGAGGATTGTCATGAGTTTGAGACCAGTCTGGGCTATATAGTGACTACCAGGCAAGCCAGGGGAAGCATGACCATGTCTCAAAGAAACAAACAAATGTCTGGAGAGTAGAAGATATTGTTGCCTTGCTTTTAGATTTTGTTGTCTTTTGTATACTTTAACAGGATTTTGGATTTTCTACAATGAAGATGTACTTCGCAGACAGACATCAAATTTAGTAAAGTTAGGGGATATTTTTAAATTATGAAATTCTTTTTTTCAAAGCAAATGATTCTGTTAAAATAATTTTGTGTGCAAAACATTTCACTTAGTTGGAGCTATCTTACCAGGAAAAAAAAAAATGTTTTACTTTCTCCTAACAAGTTTCCTGTTATGCAAAACTTTTAAAATCGAAACAATTGCTTCAAGTTATGAGTACAAGGAATTACAGCTTGGGCTTGGAAGACTATTTACGATTGAGTATCATCTCCCGCCCTGTAAATATTTCTAGTGGTGCCATGGCAGAGACACGAGTCTCTCTGGTGGCCCTGGTGCAACCACTAAGATGGTTAGTAGATATAATGATGAAATATGAGGAGCCATAGCATTACTGAGGTGAAACAAAACTTACTGCCATTAACTTCCCTTTGCAGTTACAGAAAATCATGCTCAGAGGTTAAGTGAACTGAACAGACTCAAGCAGTGAGTGGAAGAGAGCTCAGGGACTTGTCCTGCAGCATTGATTTGCAAGGTGTTTCCTAATATGTCTGTCCCAGATGTCTGTGAAGTTGCTTCAGGGCCTCGTGAGTGGGTGGTGGTTGGGGGTCCATCCAGGTGGGATATAATGTGCAAAGAGAACAGCTCTGTTTGTCTGTGTGATACACTCAGCTTCTAGCAATGCTTAAAATCAACCCCCTAGGTCCCACAGTTCCTCCTCTGCATAGGTGTAAACCCAAAACTTAGGAGACTGAGGCAAAAGGATCATAAGTTTGAAGTCAGCAAATAGAGTGAGGCCGTATTACACACACACACACACACACACACACGACACAGAGAGAAAAGAAGCAAACAAATAACACCAACTAAATAAAACTGCAAAAAATAAACTTCTGTTATTCACCATGGTATTTTGCTTTAGGATCCTGAAAGGACCAAGTAACTAGATATAGTCCATCCTGTAGCCTCTGTGGTAGTCCACCAGAATTACTTTGAAAATGCTATGAAGTGGATTAACACTAAACATTTACTTTTTTAAATTTTTTATCTATTTTTTTTAAAGGTAGGGTTTCACTCTAGCCCAGGCTGACCTGGAATTCACTTTGTAGTGTCAGGGTGGCCTCAAACTCATGGCGATCCTCTTACCTCTGCCTCCCAAGTGCTGGGATTAAAGGCATACGCCACCACGCCCGGCAACACTAAACATTTATTTCTCAAAGTTCTGGAAGAAGTCCGAGATTCAAGTCCAAGGCTCTGGCAGATCCCATGTCTGGTGAGGGCCTATTCTTAGGCTCATAAACGGCTGCCTTCCTGGAAAGAGAGATCAGAGATGTCTTTGGTAAGGGCACTACTCCCAGTCATGAGGGCTCCACGCCTGTGGCATAATAACCTGCCATTCACTTGCCATCCTCCTGGGAGGTAGTCATTCAACATTTGAATTTTGGCAAGACACAATCATTCAGTCCACAATGAACTTATACTTCTATCCTCAACATACAAGGACACCAAGAATCAACAAAGTAAGGCGAGACTCCCTAGGACCTGTGAAGGATACGAGGCAGACCTCAAGCTTCTGTTGGTTGGAGTTTGAAAGTGGATTCAGATGCTCTGGATTCAAGCTTTCCGTACTTGGGGCACAGAGCAGGGTGTGCGGTAAAGCTCGGCACCCTGTGCATGTCAGAGGCGTGAGCTCACAACTACATGCTCAACTGTCTACAGAGCCCATCCTCAGAAGTTGTGACTAGAGAGGAGGTGCCAGTGCTCAAGTGTGCCCAGTTGGGAGGGGCAGGGTGCAGGATGACCCAGAGAGGAACCACCAGCCATCTATACCATGGGAGCTGCTGTTGCCAGGCTCCAAGCCAGCCAACAAACAGAATATCTGCGGGCTGGAACTGCCTTCTCCTTGGCCATAAGTTTTCCATCTATTTGATTCATTCCATTTGCTTTTAGCCACTTCTCATCTTTTCTGCAATTTGAATCTCACAGCAACTCCATGAGGTCGCACTATGCTACCATTTTACCAAATGAGCACAGCTGGGCCAAGGCAAATGAGTGTCTTGTCTAATTATGCTGGGGGTGGCCACTGGCTGTGGATGACAGTCCCATTACGCCTACTGCTCCATGAGTCAGCAGTTTTTACAAAGGTCTTTGTTAGTTAGGGTTCTCTAGAGGAGCAACTGAATGCAAACTTACCGTAAAGGGATTTGCTAGCTATGGACTGGGCAGTCCAACAATAGCTGTCTGCAGGTTGGGGAATTAGGGAACCCCACAGCTTCCCAGTCCATAAGGCTGGAGGCCTCAGCAGTCCCCATGCGACACTCAAGGCTTGGAGGATTCCTTGAGCCACTGGCCTTCCAGCCATGTTGGGAGGCCACTGATGTTGGGTGGCAATGGGGCTATGGTGGATGGTCACACCAGCTAGCAGGGTGGGCAGCCAGGTGAAAGCCAGGCTCCATGTTCTCTTGGAGCTTCTTCCTATGTAGTCCACCTCCAGAAGGGCCACCCGCTCTGGCAGGAGGTCCTTCCTGAAAACACCCTCACACAGTCACCCAAGAAACAGGCTTCTTACTCGATTCCTGATCTGATGACGTTGACAATAGAACTGAACAATCACAACTCCATAGACAAGGCACCTACTGTGCTCCAAGCAGTGTCCTCAGTGTGTGCACTAGGCCTCTTTTTTCCTGACCCCCATTCCTTGGCAGCACCAAAACTCTCAGACCTTCGGGAAGAGGCTTGAAAAGAAGCACAGGAGAGGACGTATGCTTTTTGATTGGCAGTTCTGGAAGCTCCAAAAAACTCAGAAACACTGGAGTCCATAACACATGACTGCTCTTAAAGCTGGTCTGTCTCATCGTTGTTCCAAGGAAGAGCTTGCCATTGTTGTCTCCATTTTTGGCAGTGGTCAACAAACTATCACCTATAGGCCAAATCCAGCCTTGTTCTATTTTTTTTTAAATAAAGTTTTATCAGAATGCAGCCACTCCTATTCATGTATGTGTTTTCCGTGACTTCTTTCATGCTGCTGTATTACAGGGTTTAATAATTGACAAGTACATGACCTGCAAAACCTAAAATATTTGCTCTTTGTAATATCTACTGTCTGCAAGACTCCACAAAAGAAGTTTGCCAAACATTGGTCAATCATATGTCTCAGTTTACTTCAGCATATTTTAATGAAGTTCCTCACTTTTCCAAAACCCAGGGATTAATATTAACTCTATCATTAAAAAAAAAATGTTTTGGCAGGTTGGTTATTTGGAGACGTAAATATTCTGCCAGAGCATGTGGCATATGTGAGCCTATGTATGTATACTGTAGCGATGGAGGGATTTCTTGGGTTTGACACCCTTTTTATAAAGTTGGCCTATGGCTGGCTGGGGGAGGGGTAGTATCCCTCTCCCTCCCTGAAAGCTCTAATTCAGGGAAGAAAGTAAGGTTGCTGTGTGGTCCAGGGGTCTGTTTTCCTTTCTGTTAGTGCTTGTGAGTTCATTAGAGACTTGTTAGGGTGGGAGAGCAGGTGGCCAGACAAGAATAAACCTTTGGCTGTGTTGTATAGAGGCCTTCAGGTCTGAAAATATTAGGCTAAAGAAATCTTAGTCCAATTTCTAGTGTTGCCAAAGCCCACGGACGATTCCCTTTTTCAGCAGTGAGAACCAGAAAATTGACTTGTTTTCTGTTTTTCTCCCCGTGTGGCAGGTTGGTCACTATGCTTGACATCGTCGCTGACGGGGCCGCCTGTTCTGCGTCTGGACTTTCCATTTGGATCTCCGCCTCTCTCCTTCTCCATCTCACTCACTTTTGGTCTTTGTTGTTGTTGTTGCTTTTCTACACTATGGACACATCGTGGAAAGGAATGGGGCATGAATGCATACAAATAAATATTCACAAACATAAATGTGCCTAATGAAAAAAATGCACACTTGCACAAAATTAAGAACAGGAAGCCTGTAATCGTGTTCAAAGTTTTGTGCGTCAGGCTAGAATTCTGTTGACTGAGCCTGGCGATGCGGGTTGTCCCTGCGGACGGGATTATTGTCTGCTGTCACTGTTGGATGCTCCGAGGCCCCTGGGAAACGCTTGGAAAAGTGCCCTCAGCAATGGGCATCTGAAACTACTGCAGTAGTGGAGCCTCGTGGACCCACAGTGGCCACACCGTGTGGTGGCTTTCGTTGGCACAATCTCTGACAGTTACCTGTAAATGCACCTAGGTGAAAGGTGCAGTCGGCATGGGAAGCAAGCCCGGGCTCATGGAGGCTGTTGGAGGACAGGAAGGTACGAGCCACGCTGTGGTCAGATCTAGACACTCTAAATAGAGGAACGTAGGTGAAGGCGACAGATCGTCTCCAGTGTCCCTTACTCAGTTCTTTGACGGTTTTTCATGCTGCATTCCACCCGAAAGGAACTCCTTGGAGCTTTGACATGTCCCTTACTGTTTCCTCCCAAGAAAATTTATCTGTCCCTTAGAATTCTAAAGTTTTCTTGGGCTAATCTGCTCAGCAGATTCCCATAGTTCGTAGAGAAATGGGTCAGATTTGTGTTAAGCCCAATCTTCAAAGATCTAGTCACAGCTAACCTGTGGGCCTTTAAGTCATTCTGACAACTGAAATAAATTGGTCAGAATGCAAGAGCTCCAAAGACCAGGCCTGTGTACCACTCAGACACTGATGGTGCGACTCTGCGCAAGTCACTGAAATCCTTCAGATATCAAGTTGCTAATCCGTAATGTGGGGTTACAAAGCCTAAATGGACACAGCTCTATGAAAAACAGATGACGATATATGTGAAAGTATCTTCCAAACCAAAAAAGTCTGTACCAATATGAGGCACCATATTATTACAAATAATTACATTTTTAATCTCCTACCATTGTGACGGTTGATACAAGACAATTGTGGAAGTGTAGCAGACAATAAGGCAATGTTTCAAGGGCCTCTCTGAATGGCAACCTATTATTCAGTGTTTTGGCACACCCTAGTCAGAACTACCATACATAGCACATGAGGCAGTTAGCCACGGGTGGGATCAACCATAGTCTGGTTACGTTATTCCCTGGCTCTCTGAGCACTTTTACCCAAGTTGGAAGCTGATATTAAAGAGTAATCTCTGTGCAACATTTTCCTATGGTGCCATCTTGCACTTCTTGAATATTCCACCAATTCCAAGAAAAGAAAGTGAAAATCCATCTTATGAGGGAACTGTGACTTCGATTTGCTAATTAGCATCAAATGTCCTGTGAAATTTCTAGAACTTTTCAGAATATTAGGAGTTACCTGTGCTTGCTTTGAGGCAATTCCCTCCAAGTGGGTCCTTTGGCTTATCTCAGGTGTGTTTAGTTCTGGATCATTCCACTCAAGGGGTCACACAAGCTCAGAGTCATTGCTGGTGTTTAAATGTAGGAAAAAAGTCACAGAAATATTGGAGGGCCAAAATAATGAGCATGAAGCATAAGGTTTAGCATAACAAGCTGAATGCAAAGTCTTTATTTAGTTTTAAAATTATAAAAGATTGAATAAAAATGTGCTTATGTGTGGGCTGAAGAGATGGCTTAGTAGTTAAGGTGCATGCCTGTGAAGCCTAAGGACCCAGATTCAATTCTCCAGGCCCCATGTAAGCCAGAGGCACACAGTGGCGCATGTCTGGAGTTCAGTTGCAGTGGCTGGAAGCCCTGGCCTGTTCATTCTCTCTCTCTCTCTCTCTCTTCCTCTGACTGTAATAAATAAAAATAATAAAATCTTAAAAATGTGCTTATGTGTGTGTCAGAAGGGCCATCCATACATCTTAGATAAGTAAAATGTCCAAACAAACCTAAAATGTTGTGATTGATTATGGCAAGACACTGCTAAGATCAGAGTGGGTGCAGTGTTGTCGGTATGGAGTAAGCACAGCTGAATACATTTCTAACAGACCAGAGATCATTCAGGGTCAACCAGGTGGAGAAGGACTCAGGAGCCATACGCAATGATGAGACAATCTGATGAATATTCCTAGAAAGAGCAGAAGCAGAAAGAAGGACAAAATGACACTTGAGTCAGGTAAATGCTTGTCACTTGGGGAAACTCAGATGCCACAGTAAAACCCGCAAAACTCAAGATAAGGAATGTGGAATTTGGCTCATGTGAGGGAACTCACTTGTTCTCTCTCTCTCTTATAGACAAATAAGCTTTTTGTAAAAAAAAAAAAACCTGAAATTAAATATTATGTACTTATTAGGGAATTTTTATGACATCCAAAAACAAAATATAAAGAATTAAAAACTGGCCTGTGGCTGTACCATCTGAGACGATTGTTACCCTAGTGTGTCTGTCATGTTCTCATTGCTGGGACAAAGTAACCAACGAGAAGCAACTTAGGGAAGGAGAAGAGCTCACAGTTCCAGAAGGTAGGGTCCATCATGATGGAGAAAGCATGGCAGAAGCAGGAAACTGGCATGAAATTGTTACAACACAGGCAGGACATGGAGGAAGAGAACAGCTAGCATGGCCAGGCTGTCACAATTCAAGTTGTTACATGGCCACCTAAAGGTTCCACAACCTTCCCAAATAATGCCATTTTGCTTGGGACCAAGTGGTGAAATGCACGAGCTTATGCGGGGGGAGAGGAGCGGGGGGCCATTACATTCAAACCACCACAACCAGGACTAGCTTTGTTCAAAGTCAAGAGCTGGGGAAAGCCTGTTCACCTCTCCTCCTCTGTGGTTAAGGCACTAGGAGCAGCTGGAGTCGGAGACACCTGAGGTCCCATTGTGAATGCTTGTTCTGATTCTAGATAGAGAAAATTCAAGGTGTGTTTCCCAACAGGCCCACTGGCATCATTTCCACAGGAACCTTCCATAGGTTGACCTGAGTATTCTAGACTGCAGGACATGACCAGTATGAGCGAGGGCAACGTTAGTTTGGGTCTTTCACATCCTATGTGGGTGGAGGCCAGTGCCATCACTGTCCACTAGATTATGTCCTACAATGACTGAGTTTGGAATCACACAGCATGTTAGCTCTAACAGAATTCTCCTCCTTCCCTCTCTGCATCTGATGTAGCCAAGAGATCCTAGCCTGAACATGGTACAAAGGTCCTGAATTCACAGAGACAAATGCAATGGACGTTTGGAGGGCCCAGGATTCCATGGAGAGAAGCCATATCCCGTGAACAACTTAAGGACCTGTCTTGCCCCGGCAAAGTGAATATCAGAGAAAGGGCCCAGATCAAAAACAACAGAAGCTAGCCGGGAATGGTGGCCCACGCCTTTAATCCCAGCACTCAGGAGGCAGAGGAAGGAGGATCACCAAGAGTTCAAGGCCATCCTGAGACTACATAGTAAATTCCAGGTCAGCCTGAGCTAGAGTGAAACCCTACCTCAACAAAGCAAAATAAATAAATAAATAAATAAAATAAAATAAAATAAAATAAGTAACAGAAGCTGCTGGGCGTGGTGGTGCACACCTTTGATCCCAGCACTTGGGAGGCAGAGGTAGGAGGATTGCTATGAGTTCAAGGCCAGCCTGAGACTACATAGTGAATTCCAGGTCAGCCTGGACTAGAGTGAAACCCTACCTCCAATATATATATATATCTGAAGCCAACGAGACAGTGAAAGCAAGTGTTTAAGGAGGGCATCAGGTCCATCAGCTCCTGAAGGGGATGTTCGCGATGTTCACAAGCATGGAACTCTGTTTCTTCCTTCTCTCCCACTCATTCTCTGTCTCCCAAACATAGAAATTTCTGTCAGATTCTGATTCCAATTGTAATTTGGAAGGAGCAGATATGAAATTGGAAAATGCGACTTAGAACAAGGATGGAAAGTCATACTTGTGAGTGGCACTGCTTTCCTCTGGCACTCTAACGACTCCCAGTGTCCTCTTCTCCCTGGCTCGCTGGCCTGCCGTGGAGCGAGGCTGCCGCGGAGGCGAGAAGGGGTGGCTGGAGGTGAGAGGTGCCGAGCGGCCAGCCAGGCCCCTGCTCTGGGAACACAGCAGCATCACATAGGACCAGCGACATAACCGCTGCTCTTCCCAACAGACAACTTCCACACAGTCACAAAGCTGACTGAGACAAACCCAAAGAAACACAAGAGGAAAGCAAGGGGGGGAGGAGGGACATCTTTTAAGTTTGCTTATGTTTTTGTTTTTCTTTTCAGTATTGAGTAGAAATGCTAACTCTGAAATTCTTCCTAGAATATACACTATTATGCAGCATATTCATGGCTTTTTTGTTGTTGTTGTTTACTTACAAGCAACTTGGAGTAAAAAGCCCCAAAAAGTGCTTTCCATTTCACCTTGAATTACCTAGCTATTGGCAGGATCAAGGCCAAAAACTGGATTCCTGCTTAGAAGGGAGAAGGGTGGCCCTGATGTCTCTTCACAATGACCCAGTGCTTCTTTGGAAGGCTAGGAAAAGATAGCCTTTCACGCTTAAGTTCTCACTGTGAATCAGGGACTCTTAGCATAACTGATTTGGAGTGGCTTGAAGCTTCAGACTTAGGAAGACCCCGAATCTCCAACTGGGCAGAGACATTGGAGGTCACAGCCCCCCCCCCCCCAAAGACCCGGCGTGGTGTGTGAAGGATTATAGTAGAAAAGAGAAGAACAGGGAGTCTGGCCAAATTGCAGTAGCTCCACCAAGAGAGATTTAGTCTATTTCACTTAAATTTAATTTACGACAGTTTTGGATTGGTGATGTTTTTAGTAATGAAAGCCTAAAATATGACTCAGCCTTTGAGACCAAATAATATTAGATTTCTATATCCCACAGAGTGCTCATTTTTTTTTGTTATTGTTGTTGTTGAACTTTAATGGCTAAATCAAAACATCACCAATCTTTTATTTTTAAACATCAGCTGAGGTTTTAAATACTTACTATAGATTTTAATAATGAAAAGAAAGCTTTAGTGAGGTAGAAACATAGCAAGAGCCTTGGGAGCCATGAGCCTTTATAAAGGAGCACTTCTGGTTTGGCCCAAATCCTACCTTTGTCTTCAGAGCTATTTTGCTGTAAATTTAGAACAGAAATACCCTTTCTGGAATAAAAATGGAGCTTTGTTGGCCACGGAAGCATGTTTGCTGCTTCACAATTTTAGAATTAGACGACGGACTTATTTAGTAGACATTGGAGGGTAAAAAGCGAGAGCCGTAATTTAAAGCATTCCACTGCACCACAGTCCAAGAAAAACACGGACCGGTGAACAAAACCAGCAGTATTGTAATAAGAAAACAACTAGGTGCATTTTTTCCAAAACCTAAAAACCAGGCATCTAAATGTATGAGTTACTGGCTAAAAATTCCATTTTCGTGTCTCAATTTTGAACTGGAAAAACAACCAAGACCCGATAAACATCATTTTAAAAAATGCACCAGTTTCCCTGCAGCCCGAGGTGTGGACAGGGTCTCGCATCCATCTTTCTATACTCCAGGGCACTTTCCCCTGCCGGGAGGGAGCCCGGCTGAAAGGGTTGTACTTGGCAAAGATTCATAGATGCCCACTCGGGTCTGTGGTAATGTCTGTGGCTCTCTCCCCACAGCATGCCTGGCAGTGCTGCTGAGGTATTTTATTTTTCTCCTAAACACTTTGAATATCTGTTCAAAATTGCTGGAGTTTTCCAGGGCAAGTGCTGTGGTGACTGTCGGTAGTGCAGGTGGGCTTGCCTGGGCTGAAGGCAGGACTGGCTTGTTTTCAGGGGTGAGCTAAGGCATACACACAATCCTCTGTTCTGTGGCAGTCATGGGACTGGCATATGGACCCTGAGGACCTGGCACGTGCAAGGCTGTAAGGCTCTGGGTTCAATCCCAGCACCCAGGGCACACATACACACATATGCACACACACACACACACACACACACACACACACAGTGACTAGGGACACAGGCAATGACTTGGGCAGAGGCAGGGGGATTGGCACAAGTTCCAGGCCAGTCTAATGTACACAATGACCTGCTGCAGGTCAGCCAGCATTACATAGCAGAACTCTGTCTCAGAAAAACCTAAACAGAAAAGATAGAAAAGTGTTTGAAGAAGAAGATACCGAATGTCAACATTGAACTCCACACGCATGTGCACACACGTGCACGGGCACCAGCATACACACATGCTCACGCATATATGAGCACCGTTGTGGTTTGAATGTGAAAGCTCCCAATAGACTCATGAGCCTGAACACTTGGTTCCAAGACAGTGGCACTGTTGAGAGACTGTGGAACCTTTAGGAGGTGTAGTCCTACTAGTGAAGTGAGTCGCTGCGGTGGGCTTCGAGATTTAATAGCCTGGACCTGCTTCCTGTTCAGCCCTGCTCTCTGAGTGTGGATACAGTGTGAGCAGCTCTGCTCTTGCCCCTTCAGCCACTCCTTCCCAGCCATGACACTTCCCCTTGAAACTGTAAACTGAAAACAAACCCTGTCCTTCCTCAAGTTTCTTCTGGTCAGGTATTTGTTCACAGCAAGGAGAAAGCAAGACAAGCAGACATGCACGCATATATGCATACCACAAACACAGACACATGCCAAAACAGTAACCAAGGTGACTTGGAAACAAACATGAAGAGCAGTGCACCTTAGAGTCAAGATTGTAAGGAGGGTTGGAGAAGCCTAATGACCCAGGTTTGATTCCCCAGGACCCACGTAAGCCAGATGCATATGGTGGCCCATGCGTCTGGAGTTCGTTTGCAGTGGCTAGAGGCCCTGGCATGCCCATTTCTCTTTCTCTCAAATAAATAAATAAAAAATAAACTATTTTTTGAAATTGTGATGAAGTAGGGCTTGGAGGAGCATGCCTTTAATGCCAGCACTTGGGAGGCAGAGGTAGGAGGAACAGCATGAGTTCAAGGCCACCCTGAGACTACACAGTGAATTCCAGGTGAGCTTGGATTAGAGTGAGACCCTACCTCAAAAAAAAAAAAAAAATGTGGTGACATAGCTGTTGTTTTATTTTTTGTTTCCAAAAAATATTTTTATTATTTATTTGCATTTCTGTGTGCACATGCACACACTCCAGGGCCTCTTGCCACTGAAAACAAATGCTAGTTGCTTGCACTGCTTTTTGCATCTGGCTTTATATGGGTGCTGGGGAATTGCAACCAAGATGGCACGTTTTGCAAGCAAGTGCCTTTAATGGCTGAGCAACATCTCTCCATCCTTACTGGAGTTTTAGACAAAGCCATACTCAGTGAAGATGGAAGGATTCTGGTTTTAGTATAAAACGTAAACTATCCCGGGAGATAAACTTCTGTAAAGAAGAAGGAAGGATATGAAGACTTTCTGAGACAGTATTTCCTGAAGGAACAGATCTCTTCCTTGTCAGTTTCTTCTCATTGTCACTCACCCACACCCACGTGTAGGGAGGGGCCTCAGGCCCTGTCGTGCAGGTGACAGGGCTGATACGTCAGTGAGCTTCCTTGACCTTTGAGTATATAGATGCAAGCAAGAAATTGCCTAGCAGGCTTAAGCCCACTGTTACAAAATTCGCATAGCATGACGTACATCACTCACCCACAGAGAGTTCCCCGCTTAAAAGGGTTTTGATGTAAGGAGGGAAGAAATGAAGATCTAACTTGCTGAGGATGGTGAAAACAGCCCATTTAAGGGAACAGTGTTAGACTCTGAATGGGAGATGTGTGTGCGTGCGCGCGCACGTGTGTGTGTGTGCATGCCCACACGTTTATATGGTGTGCATGTGTGTGCAAATGCATGTGCCCCTTGCACATGTGTGCAGAGGCCAGAGGAGAGCATCAGTGGCCCTCCTCTTTTTGTTCTCTTGAGATGAAGTTCCTCACTGAACCCAGAGCTGTCAGTGTTTTGCTCACACTGGCTGATTGAGCCCCATTGATTGTCCTGTTTTTACGCACCCCACAGGACTGGGGTTGCCTGCATATAGGGGTCCTTGCATATGTGTGTGCACATATATATGGAGATCTACTAGAGGCTACTCACCCTGGAAGACCCAATGAACCCTTAATGTCTTGCCTTTCCTTCCCCAGGAGATGCGGCATGGTTAGGCAGATGCCATCTTGACTGGAAGTCCCATGTTGCTTCTTGAAATGAGAGTTTTTCACTGAAGACTGAGTTTACCAACTGGGCTAGACTAGTTGATGAGCAAGTCTCAGGGGGTCCTCCTGTCTCTGTTTTTCCAGCACTGGGCTTACAGATATGTACTGCCACACCTGGCTTTTTATGTGAGTGGTGGGATTCAAACTCAGGTGCTCACACTTGTGTGGTAAGAAGTTTACCCACTGAGCCATCTTACCAACCCCATAGACTGTCTTTTTTAATTCTTGTCTTGTTGCTCAGAGAGTGAGGTTGACTTACTTTTTTCATCTCTGTAACTATTTTTTCCTTTCACTCCTATTGAAAGAAAAAATGAACAGTCCCCATCACTTGTCATTTAAATAAAGGAAGGATTATTACCTTTAGCCAGTTGTTATGGCGAGAATGCTATACGTGTCACTAGTGGCTATGTTCCCAGGTGCCTGGCTGGCTTCCCTGGCCTCCAGAGAATTCCTTTCCTGTCTCCACTGCCTTCACGTCTGGAGGCGAGCCCTTTGGAGTGTAGCCAGCAGAGAACCACAGACCACGGGCAGGCACTGCTGCCCCTGCTTCTGCATATACCCGGTCCCAAGCTCCCTCTCTGGCGACTCCAAAGTCAGAGCACAGCTTCCTCTGAGCTGAGTGTGGGCAGAGTGACTCTTGCTCCTTAGCACCCATTACTGATTCAGGGAAAGGAGCTCAGGCCTTTAAGTATCTCTCCACATAGACGAAAAGAGAAGGAACACCACCATTGGCTGGGATTCAGCCAGCTGATATGGTCTTGGTGTCCTGAGCAGGTTGCTAGGGAGACGCCAAGAAGTCCACATGATTCATCAAGATATCACCTTGTTCTTACCTCGTGTGTGTTGGGGGGGGGACAGAAGTCAATGTTGGGTGTCTCACTGTATTTCTCTCCATCTTACTGTTTTTTCGTTAGTATATAATAATTTTAGGTATCATTGTGTGGCAGTTTTTTTTGTTTGTTTGTTTTTTGTTTTTTCAAGGTAGGGTCTCTCTTTAGGCCAGGCTGATCTGGAATTCACTATGTACTCTCAGGCTGGCCTCAAACTCCCAGCGATCCTTCTACCTTTGCCTCCTGAGTGCTGGGATTAAAGGTGTGTGCCACTACACCTGGCTTCATTGTGGCGTTTTCAAATGCAATTTGTTTTCATGGATTCTCCTTCTCCTGCGTCTCTCTGCCCATCTCCCCCCCACCCCCATGTCCCTCTTGTATTCTCCTTCCCACACTTCCTTTCTATAGTATGGCCTTTGCCCACTCAGCCATCTCTGCAGCCCCACCGCTGTCTCTTCTGTCTGAAGATCTGTGGTTAAGGAACAGCCTACCATGGCATAGTGCGGGGAAGAGTCATGCTTTCCTGTACAGGTAAAGCTGTGTGATCAAGCACTTGAGTATGTCTGTGTGTAGGAAGGATGACAATGCACCTGCTAGTCAATCATGCTCAGTGCTTCAGTTATTTTGCTATAGAACTGTGAGAAAGCTCAACTGTGTCCCCAAAACCACAGTAAACCTTCATGAGGACTGGGACATGCATCTGTATAATACATTGGAAAATGACTCTCTGCAGGCAGGCCACATTCTGCTCAGTGATGCTGCGTCATCTCACTTCTGCATCTATCTCTTGGTGAGCCATTTCAGCCTTATTCTCTAGGCATGATGCCCACTAGGTTACTTAGCCCCAGGCCTCCTGGAGAGAGCGGGACTTCCTCTCCTGGCTGGACAAGAGCTTCTGCTTGCCATATGAGGTCCTAGCTCTTTGCAAGATAATGGACAATGAGTAGGCCATATCCATCCTTTATTTTTCAGGGTTGACTTTAGAAACAGCCTGTGTCACATTTATACCCAAGATGTGCACAGGCAATAGTGAAGGCAAAACAGCCTTCATCTGAGGCAGTGGCTTCCTGAGTCTGAGTGCACTGGACTAAGGGTTGTCTAAGATATTACATTCTAGGGAGTTCATAGACTCTTCTTTAAGGATTATTTATCTGGAGGCATTTCACTTTCATGCCTTCAATATAAAGAGTGAAATTTTTTCAGAAAAGACATTTTATATCACAACTCCAGTTTTCCCTTCTGCCCTATGAAGAGTAAGTATTAATCATCCTTACATAATAGATGAGAGAAGCCGGGCGTGGTGGCGCATGCCTTTAATCCCAGCACTCGGGAGGCAGAGATAGGAGGATCGCCATGAGTTCGAGGCCACCCTGAGACTCCATAGTGAATTCCAGGTCAGCCTGGGCTACAGTGAAACCCTGCCTCGAAAAACCAAAAAAAAAAAAAAAGATGAGAGAACTGAGGAATAATGAAGTGAAATACAGTGTATACAGACATAAAGTATATAAAGGTAAGTCATATATTATCAGAAATACATATACTACCACCTCACTCCAAATTGGTTGATATGGTGGCAAAGGGACCATTCACTAATTCTTCCTATTACATTGTGGTTCTTGCTGTCTTCACACGCTATCTTTTAGACTGTATGTTTCTTGAGGGTGAGGCTCAAGATTGGTTCATCACCCCATCCTCAATGCCCAATGAGTGTGGAAGTTTGAATGTTTGCTCAGGAGTTTTATTAAAGCTTATAACTTGGAGGTCCAGCTTCCTGGCTGGAAGGGGTGTCACTAGGGGGTGGATCCGAGGTCAAGCCCAAAGGTGTGTTTTGGGGCAGATCTGATTTCCAGCAGGAGGAAGGTAGGCAGAGTGCTTGAGCTCTGCCTGGTTCCTTGATGTTTGGGCTGCAAGGTTCCTGCTCTTCTTGTGGTGCTGGCTGGCTACTTGTGTCTCTCCGCTTGCATCCGTGAAAGGGGACCAGCTTCTTCTGTCATCAACTGAACTTCCCCCGGATGTGTAAGCTTCAAATAAATCCCTTCCTGCCATAAATTATGTCTGGTTTGCAAGTTCATCACAACAGCACGAAGCTGACTACAACAGATCCTAATACAAAATAGGTATGAATATATGTTGAGTGGATAAATGAATAAATATTGTTCCTAACATTATGTCAATAAATTACTTAAAAAAGTGGTCGTGGTTGATTGTCATTGTCAACTTGACTAGATTTGGAATCACCTAGGAAATTCACCTCTGGGAATGTCTTTTAGTGTTTTAAAGAAACTTAACTGAGAAGATTTGACCAAAATACAGGTGACATCATAGTCTGGGATCCCAGGCTGAATTAAAAGGAAAAGAATTGGAATCCAGCTGAGTACCAGCACTTATCTCTCTCTGATGCCTGACAATAGACACAATGTGACTCACCACCTCACACTTCTGTCTCCATGCCTTCCCTGCCAGGATGGATGACCCTTTCCTCCTTCAGTTGCTCTTGTCAGTTATTTTGTTACAACACTGAGAAAAGTAACCATTATCATAGTTTCATAATTATGTTTTCACAATTATATTATGCATGTTCATGTTTCTATAGTACCTTAACTCTCCAAAGAATGTTCTTTTTCTTAACAAAGTTTTCCTCAGGAGGGCAGAGTGAAAGTTAAGGGCCCAAATAATGGGAATAACAAATCACTTCTCTAACCCTGTAATGTGACAATCATGAAGGAGACAAGCCTCACAAAATTGCCTCTGCAGACTGTTTCCTGAACCATATGTTACAGGATCTCTGGAGCAGACCTGGTTGCTGTATCTATTCCATTGTCCCTATAAGGATAGTCTTACTTGTCAACTGTGTGTCCTGCTTTTTCATTTAGAAAATATGGTCACCACATGCACATTATAAAACTTGAGTCCCTGGACTAACATTCTCCTTCAGTTGCATGTGTGGCCAAATCTCATGCTGAATTTTCTACTTGTGCTTCAAATAAATACTGACCCCAGCATTGATCATGGGCAGATCCACCAACAATCCTACTTAAACTAATAACTTAATTTTCCATAAAAATGATTTCAGTGACAAAGAAATACATTTTTGAAAGCATATTTAATTATTTCTATGATATATAATATTCTTTCTATTCCATGTATTTTCTGATCCTTATAAAGTGTTTATGATGACTCCTAGGAGTGGATGAAACTTAAAGCTATGTTTTCCATTCTGTTGGACTTACTTACATATTTCTCAAGTAGGGGTCTGTATCAGTTAGTTCTCACTACTGGGACAAGATATCCAGCCAGAAGCAGCTTAGAAAAGGGAAGAGTTCATTTAACCTTATAGTTCCAGACAGTAGAGTCCCACATGTAAGGTAAAGCATGGCAGGATCAGGAATCAGGTATCATATCATCACATCTGCACAGAAGAAGTAGAGAGATCAATAGAGACCATCAAGAAGGAGCATGCTATAACACCTCAAGTTCTGCCTCCAGGAACACTTCTTCTAATAATGCTCCACCTACTAAAGGTTCTATAACCTTCCCAAATAGCTCCACTTATCTGGGGACCAAGTGTTCAAATATATGAGTCTATGAGGGGCTTTACATTCAAACCACCATCCAGTCTAAGGCAAATGAATGTATTTGAAAACTTTCATTATCTATTTCCATGGGTATATTGGAGGTAGAGTCTGGGATTAGAATAGACCTTGTTTCTTTGGGCTCTGACACCAATGGGTTCTGCAAATTGGGGCAGATTCCTCCCACTCAATGAGTCGTAGTGCTCCCCTTTGTAAGATAAGTGAGTCCAAACTGATAATTGATTTATTTTTCTATGGAGCCTGTGTGTTCCTTGGGGAATGAAAGATGGATTTGTTTCCATCCTTCCCTGCTCAGTAGCAACTTGGCACATAACTGTTATTTGTACATATCAAATGACTGTATTATGCTGAAAAAAAAGAAGTCTATAATTAACATTCAAGTTAGACTTCTTGTCATTATACTGTCCTCTAAGTGGGTTTCCTTTGACAGAAACTGCAGCCCAGCTCAAGCTGGGGCTCACCACACACACAGTTGGATGCAGTCAAGGTCCTTTGGCTCTCTATTTAGAGCTGGGCCATTTCTTGTTTATTTTCTGTCCATCCTGTCAATTTATACTGCTGAGGTCCCAGACTGACTTGAGACATCTGTCCAAGTTAGGACTATGAACATCTCATGCTGAGATACTCAGAAAGCAGTCTGATTTTCTGGAATCTAATAGCTCTACTCATTCTAGAATTTCCTCAGTAGAGAAGGCATCTTTCCTGCATGACCAGCTCCAGGGAAGGGTCCTGAGAATGTGGCTCAGTATCACCCAAGAAGGTCATTCAGAACTTCTAGGTTCTTGATGCCCACAACTTGAGAAGCTGCCTTCCCTCCTGAGGGGCCATTGTGGCCACAGTAGCTGGGAGTGAATTCAACTTTCCCTTATTTATCTTCCTTTCAGTTCTTGGCACCACAAGCGATAAATCTGTGGGGCTCTCTTTATTAGTATATCTCCTGTCTTGTCCCTGTCCTGGCTTTTATCCAGGAACTTCTGGTCTCCCTCCAAGGACTAGAGGAATTTCCAGGAACCAAAAGCTATTTCAGAGGATACTTGGCTTCAAACCTTCCCTGTGTGCCCTGAGGAGGGATTGGCCCGAATCCCAGTACCTTAGGGCAGCTCCACCCTCACCTTGCTCTCTCTCCTCTAAGGCTCTCTGCTCTTGGAATAGCAGAGCCCATGACAAGTTAGTTGATTTTTTCCAGAATGTGCCATGACAAATCTGCCTCCCCCAGGAGAGGAAGTGTGACCACCTCATTATATGTTGTGACCTTCAATAGCATAAGCCACCCAAAATCCATCCCATCCCCTGACCTTCCTGGTATCCCTCCCATCCCTGTGCTGCTTTTATGAGCTGATGGAGTATATCTGAGCCTATAGTATTGTCTCTGCACATAAATTCTCTTGGTTTTCTGATGGGGAGCCCTACAGGATTAGGGCTGCCATCCTATTCCATCCACCAAAGCCTGACTAAGTTCCACACTCAACACACAGAACTCACAGACTGAGCTAGCACAAACCCATGTGCTATCTAATTTAGACAGCAGCACATGTGCCCTATTATTTCATGTGACCTTGTGTCATAGCCAGGGTAATCAGGAAAAGTTGTTTGAATGGCTAAATGCTGGGATAGGTGGTCTTCATCTGTGTCTTTGTGTAAACTAGGGTGACTCCCTCTGCATATTACCCCTACACTGTGTAAAATAGAGGATTGCAATCCAGGAAGATCAACTTGTGGCCAAACATATGTGTGCCCACATTTACACACGCACATGCTCCACACCCATGTGCAGAAAGTACAATAGAAGCAGTGACAGTAAAGTTATGTAAGACTGATTCACATATGTATTTACAGGTCCATCTCCACTAATTGATCAATCACATGTTAACTATAGTAAGTCTGATAAATGCAAAATCATGTATTATACAGAAGAAAAGTCAGTCCCATTATCCAACACTACTTTATCTCAAACTTGAATTTTCTTTTTTTTTTTTTTTTTTTTTTTTTTGGTTTTTCAAGGTAGGGTCTCACTCTAGCCTAGGCTAACCTGGAATTCACTATGTAGTCTCAGGGTGGCCTTGAACTCATGGCAATCCTCCTACCTCTGCCTCCTGAATGCTGGGATTAAAGGTGTGTGCCACCATGCTTGGCTTTAAATTTTTAAATAATTCAAACTCATGAAAAAAAAAAAAACTAGCACAAATTTTAATATCATTTTCTCAGTTTCTCTGAATGTTTACATTTTGCTGCAATACTTTATCATTCCATTCATTTCTTTTACTCCTGAACCAATTAAAAATTTGTTTGAGATATGATTCTTCTTTATCCCTGAATACTTAGGGATGTACTCCCTTTAAAAAAAAAAAACACATTTTTTTGCACAACTAAAGTTTATCAAAATTAGGGAATGAACATGGGTATAAGTCTATCATCTATTATATAGACCTTACTCATTCTCTCTAAATGTCACTATAATGCTTTTAATGGAAAAAGATGCAAAAGTTTTCCCCAGGCTCTCACCCTGATCATGCATTGTGTTTGTGTCTCTTTTCAACCATGATGGGAGTTTCTTGGTCTTTTTCCTTTCATGATGTGTGAATTCTTGAAGAAGACTGGTCAGTTTTTTTTTTTTTTTTTTTTTT
Organism: Dipus sagitta; assembly: GCA_036346955.1. NCBI lineage: Eukaryota > Metazoa > Chordata > Mammalia > Rodentia > Dipodidae > Dipus > Dipus sagitta. The sequence goes on along the minus strand of CM070772.1, from coordinate 154,636,075 downwards.
TTTTAGTGCACCAGCCCTCAATTTAAGTGTAACTCCAGTTTTCATAATCGGATTAAAATCTGGCATTTTTGGCATGCACATCATAGAAGTAATCTTGAGCTATTCTCATCACATTCTACCAGCCCCGGGACATAGATCTGTCCCGTGGAGAGAATGTTAACTTTGATCACTCAGCTAAGGCCGTGTCTACAGGCTTCTTCATGCAGTGACTGTTTCCCCCTTGAAATTAATAAATATTTTTAGAAGATACTTTATGGCTAAATGTTTCTCATCAAAATTCTGCCTGCCTATATTCATAATTCTTGCTTGAATCATGTACCACTGTGGCAGCCAAGCAAGTAGTCCTCTTCAAATTTTATTTAACTCTTTATGCTGTTACCTGTACAACAGTCTACTGCAAGGGAGAGCATTATTTTCTCTCAAAATTATTCGTTTATTATTTAAGTAATTTATTGAACTCATTGCTCAGTCCAGGCTCAAGAATTCTTATTTTTTTGTCCGTTAATTGGCTATTACTCAGATTGATAAACTATTTTAGATTCAACTAGCATGGGAGTCCTTTGAAGCTCCATGTCCTTTAGACATCATGCTAACATTTTTTAAAATATATTTCTATACTGCATTGTTATAGGACACTGTTTACATTCCCACTTCCAGCCATAGAACCAGCCATTTCTCCAAGGACTCCTGGTTCCTTCGGGGGGACTGTGGTACTCAGAAGCTAAGATGTGGATGCTTGGCATTGTTGTTGCTGCCAAGGAAGTTATCACTTTTTACATTTACTATCTACTTCGACATTTTGATGTCCCTCGCTTTGCCACCTTTACCCCTATTGTTTTTGCAAACTGGAAATTGTATCTTGCTGAAATTTTTAGTCTTGATTTTTAAATGAACAGCACAGCACACATGTTTTCCTGGATTATTACAAGCACATTAGGTACAAGATAACTAGGTAACATTCACAAGTGCATGAGGTCAACAATTACTTCTGCATTTCCCATCTTTGTAATGTCATTTGCAGTTTACTTTTGTGATTTGAGGTAAGTCAAAATGAGTAGTTTCTGAAGTGTTTTCTCAAGGTGTCTTTTTTTCTTTTCATTTCCACGGCCTATTTGATGAACCAGGCACGTTGGTGCCTTTCTACAGAGGGAGATCTGAGGACTCTGAGCCTGTGTGACCCAGAGATGTTCTGTGATGAGCTGACCTGTGGGTCCAGGATGAGCCCAGGGGCTCTGGTTAGCTCATGCTTTGTTAGCCACTGCACATGTGTGTGTGTTGTCTTCTGAACTGAGTTCTAAGCTACCTCATGACAGAGGCCATATTTTAATATGCCTCACCGCATAGTTCCTGTACATCTCAGGTATTCAGCAAGAGTGCTAGAAAAGTATTTGAAGTCTTTTCTGGAACATATTCTTAGGAAGCTTTTCCACTGGAAGTTAGCTGTAAAACATGTCTCTCTCTGTTTAGGACAATGGTGACCAGACATCTTAATCTTTGATATTCTTTACAAGGGATGCCATCAACGAGGGAGAAAGGGAACAGTTTGAATAGGGGGGAGGGCAAATTGAATAAATGTGCTAGCTGTCTTGATATCACAGCAGCAAAACAAGGCACCTCATACTGCCTTATAACTGCGACATGAGGGAGAGGACATGGTTGGTCATAAACTACGCCATGGCAGCAGATGATGGACCCAGAGACCCCATGGGGACACACTTGCAATAAATGATATTGTTCCAATTAGGACTTGGTTCAGATGAAAATTAAAAGCACACAATCCAAATCGCTCCATCCTCAGCCACTTCCTTGCAGACATCCGGACCAGGAGGTTCTTTGATGTTGACTGCCCTTGCATCTCTCAGTTGAGGACTGCACCGCTTGTTCTAGTTACCCCTCCCCTGAGGTGGCAAACTTCTTGTTCATCAAAGGGGAGTTACTCCAAACTCTCACCGAGTCTCCAACGTAGCAGCTCTGTGTTGAGGACCTGGGTCATGTCAGACCTTAGCTGCGAAGGGGCCTCCAGCAGAAGCCTTTTCTTCTGAGTTCACTTACTAGAAAAGTGAAGGATCCTGGGGCTTTGAAGAAAGCAGGAATAGTAAGCATTTGGGCAGGGAAAGTGATCTCTCCATTTCTTTGATGGTCTCAACTTCCTCCTGGATTTTTCCACCTTTCCCTCCAGCATCTAAATGACCTATGGCTGTTTGCACGGTTCTCATGTCTCATCTCACTGCTACTGAAGTGAGTTCACTCAGTCCTCGGGGGTGTTCATGTCACAAGGAATAGAATTAGAACTTGAACCCAGAACCTGCGTGCCACTTCTGCTATGTGCTTTACTTATATTTATCGGACTTGGCTAACTGCAACAAAGTTCTAGAAGGATTTCAACGAGTACAGAAAATAGGATGCTGAAAGTTTTTCCTATAAGCTACATCCAAGTTGGGAAGGCTTAAGGAAGAACTCTTGACCTTGTATTTATTATCAGGACTATGTTGAGATAGCTGGAAATTTTTCTATAGGCTGTTATAGCAAAGTGCGAAAGGGATTAATACAGATCTCTTCCACTGATCCCCCCAAGACTTCACCTTCTCTGCCCAGTAGTGTGCCCAGGAGGCTGGCCTCCCAGGGCAGCATCATTTCTACCCTCTCTCTCTCTCTCTCTCTCTATCTCTTGCACTCTGTGGCTGACTTGGATGGATGGGAAACACCAGCTGGGCACAGGAGCTCTGGCAGAGTACTATGGATGCTAGTCCATAGGCTAGGTCTCTTCCTAAAAGCTCTTTCTCTCTAGGCTCTCATAACCACAACCTCTACTATCCCCCCAGGCCAAGAAGAGGTCATGGCCCCCGCTGGAGCTAGCCCTGGAGTGCGGCAGCAAGCATCCTGTTTGGTGTCCTTGCACACTTGCCATACCCTTATAACGTGCTCCCACGAAACCCTCCGGTGTTACCTACTCGATCATACTGCTTCTGTCCTGCAGGGACTGGGATTGAACGATTGAGTGTGTAACTCAGATCTTCAGCGGAGACACATGACCAAAGAGCATTGTACACACTTGACTTGAATCAAATCCCAAGACCTTGACATGAGCGTGGGACCTTCAGCGATGTAAAATGGTGACATCGCAGATGGCACTCAGGACAGCACGCTTGTCCTCTTTCCACGTGTCGGGTCCGACTCTAACCACTGACCATGCACCCACTCATTTAAAGAACCTTGTAAGAAAAGGTACTATTTTCATCACTAGTTTATAGATGAGGAAACGGAGGTTCATAGTCATATTTAAGCTTCTACCCCAGTGTAAAGTGACCAGGGAGCCAACTTCCAGGGCCTGAGTTCTTCATGTCTATCCCAGGCTTCTCCACAGGGACTGGATGTTGGTGCCAGTGGACACTGCAAGTGTGCATTAAATCACCCAAACTATGAAACCCTCTGAACATAGCTTTTGAAGAAAAACTGATAATGTTGGAATACTACTTTTAACTGTGAGACTTCTGACATGAATTCTAATGCCCAGTAATGCCATTTTTAGCCAGCCATAATTTAGGCAGATAGAAATGGATATTATTTGAATATTAAACACTATTTCAGTAGTACAGTGATGTACAGGAGACCTTGGCCCCACCATTCATTAGTGGGTGACCTTGAACAAGGTCATTCGTTCTCCTGGAGCCTCACTTCCCTTGTTTGTTTGATGAGGGTTCTCAATACTTCCCTCATCTGATGTATATGGCTACAACATCATCTGACCCAATCGCCGTGACTCAACATCGCAAACTAGTGTTTGTTTATGGGTGCTGCTTTAGAACACCCAGACACAGGGCTGTTCTTAAACAAAGAGACGGTCAGCCTTGGTCCAAGTACACAGAGAGAAGGGATCTCAGCCAGACAGCAGTTTGGAGCAAAGCAGGACAAGTGACAGTAAAAACTCTAGACGAGCCTGGGTGCCAGTCATTCTCTTTGAGAAGAAGAATAAAGGGTGAGCAGTGAAGGGGTAGGAGCTGGGGATGAAAATGAGGCTTTTAGCACAACTCCACAGATTTCTCTTGAACATGGTTCTGGCAGAGGGTTTTATAATTGCTCTGCTTATTCTCTTCTGAATTTTTTTTTTTGGTTCCTTTCCTCTTCCATGCCTTTGTTGATGCCATGAAATCTTTCTAAAAGGACCTCATCTGTCCAGTGAAACCACTTAGGACAGATGAAACCTCCAAGGTCCTATGAATTTAACTGGTGGTCTGCAAAGTCCTTATATGCTGCTGTGCACGCTGTTATTTATGTACGTAGTGAGACTCTCCCACTGGATGTGAACTAAGTCAGACTGACGTCTAAGTACGTGGACTAGAGCCCAATAATCTTGTCTGATGAAGGAGTCTAAAATCTCATTTTGCATCTACCTCATGTACCACCGATACATCACTACACATGAGCCTGGCATTTAAAACACCAGACCTTAGTTCTCAGCCCTAAGAGATACTGAGAGATATCCCAGTAAGCAGTGACTAGAAGAAATAAAATTTCATATGTAACCTTGTGGACTTCGTATAATATTTTAGTCCTTGATCCATATTAACATCCACACCCATTGGTGGTGCTATCCAATACCAAAGGTAGTTATCAGTTCAGAAAATGCATATTCTTCCTGACTGTGGTAAGTACTGCTTTCATACCTTGTCCTTGACCATGCCTTGCTTACCAGTGGTTATAGGGATAACCACTTGCATCACTGAATCGACAAGTACACAAATAGCCATGTTTTCCACTGTTATTACTATGCAGAAATTATAAACTTAATCCACACAAACAGAACCTTAGAGTTTCTGAGGGTCTTGACCAGGGAGTGATGTTTATCTCATCAGTGAATCCAAGCCTCTGAGTTATCTATTTTTAGCTACTCTTTGAGGAATGGCAGCTAGCACCTGACAAGTGTTATAGATGGGGAAGAAAGATGGAATGTTTGTGCAGATCTTGGAGGTACACCCAGCCCACACCTGGGAACTTATCTGTACTTGATAAGCACAGGATTTTTGTTATAACAATATCCTTTCAGTTCAAAACGAACAGCCTACTCCTGTTTAATTTCTTATTTATTGTTTTTCTGTCTTGGAAAACCCATAGATAACAGTTAAGCTTCAAAGCCCGGACAGTCTAGAGAATAGCTCCAAGATGAAGGGTGGGACCTGGCCAACCCTACTGGTCCAGGATAGATGCAGTGACTAGAGTCATGTTGCTGAGGATGCAGATGAGACTCAGATTTTTTTTAAATTTGTTTATTTTTATTTGAGAGTGACAGACACAGAGAGAAAGAGGCAGATAGAGAGAGAGAGGGAATGGGTGGGCCAGGGCCTCCAGCCACTGCAAACAAACTCCAGATGCCTGCGATCCCTTGTGCATCTGGCTACCATGGGTCCTGGGGAATCGAGCCTCGAACTAGGGGTCCTCAGGCTTCACAGGCAAGCACTTAACCACTAAGCCATCTCTCCAGGCTGAGACCCAGATTTTAAGGACTGAAGGTAGAGTCTGGAGAAGTCTGGACCATGGAGCTCTGCCCCAATGGAGACAGCTGGGGAAACTGAGGTAGCTGGAGTAAACTTATGTGATTTGTAGTAAGTTCCACCCTTATTTGTGAGCTTACTTGGTTAGATGCATTATAATCCCCATCAGACGATTGTGGTGGTTTGATTCAGGTGTTCCCCTATAAACATATACACTGGAGGCCATGTACTGTTGGGGGTGGGCTTATGAGTATTATAGCCAGTTTTCTCTTACCCGTGTTTGGCACGCTCTCCTGTTGCTGTTTTCTATCTGACATTGGCCAGGAGGTGATGTCCACCCTCTGCTCAAGCCATCATTTCTCCCTGCCATCATGGAGCTTCCCCTCAAGTCTACAAGCCAAAATAAACCCCTTTTTCCCACAAGCTGCTCTTGGTCAGGCATTTTTCTGCCAGCAACATGAGGCTGGCTGCAACAAGAATATACACAAGGAGGGAATTTGGCTCATGTTTATATCTCTAGATCAGGGTTCGTCCTAGGCCACCCTCACTCCTCAGCTGTTGAATGGAACTGTCCCCTAACCAAGCCATCACCTCAACTTTGCTCAGTGTCACCTGTTCCATGGACCAGTCAGTCCTCAGCCTGAGCCTAGACCCACCTTGATTGTGATCAGCGCTGAGTTGAGGTTGGGAGGATGTGTATTGAGCCACTGAACATGGGCTGGGTTTCAGTGCTGGGCCTCTGGGAAGAGATATAAGGAGGATACCAGCGGCCCCTCCTCTTGGAACCATTTTTATCTGCATCAGGACATTTTTTTCTGGCACCTTCAAACGCACAAAGAAAGAAGCTGTCCTGCGGGACTGTGCTTGCTCCAGCCTGCAGCTCCTGGGAAAGAGACAAAGAGCTGGGCCTCTCCCTTCCCCGGGGCCCTCAGGTGCGGGATCAGAGGAGCTGACAGTCATCTGTTTATCAGGCTGCTTTGTACCTTACAGGGCAGCTGTGTGGCATGTACAGGGATCTCTGAAAGGCAGGGTTCTGCAGGCTGTGTGCAGTTGAAGCCCAAGGGGCCATTCCTGTTATGCACTCCAAATCAGGAGACTCAGCCCTGGGACTTGGCTGGTAAAGTGCGGTGGCTCTTTCATAGGATCACAAGGACAATTAGGATCTCACTTAGTTCTTAGTAACCAAGAAAGCAAATTCTGGCTATTGGTGACTTCAAGTTAAAATACTAATTATAATGATTACAGCTAAGATTTATTGAGAGTGCACTGTGCCAAATGTCATTTGCTCTGTTGATGAACATGTTCCTTTCACTTGTGCAGGGGCAAGGTAACTAAGTTGGTTTCCAGTTGAGAAAGACAGGCACAGGTCACAACGTGTCTAATTGCATACATCCTAATTAGTAAGACTGGGATTTGAACCCTAGGATTCAGGTCCTGACCCACAAAGCAAACATCCGCTCTCCTCATGGAACTTTCAGGCCTGTGAAATTTATCTTTGCATATATCTAGAGAAGATAAGCTTGAGCCTGTTTTGGTGACTTACTTGTGTGGATGGTCCCCCTGGAAAGTCAAGTCTCAGCATAAATGTGACCCGTTCAGAGGTACCATCTTTGGCCACCTGCATTTGTTTCTTGGAACAGTCCCTCATTGTTCTGGAAGCCACAAGTCTGAAATTTCCTTTGACTCATGGCTGCATCAACGATATCGCCCTCTCCTCAGCATACCTCCATCCTCCCAGATCTTATACTCTGCTCTTCTGATGACACATGGTATTGGATTCAAGGCTAACTTGAAAATTCAGGCAGATACCTCAATCCAGCTGTGAAGATTCTTACTACATGTGCAGACTCCCCCCCCCCCCCACTGCCCCAGTGAGGGAACATTCACAAATTCTTGGGATTTTTATATGGACAAATCTTTGGGGTTTTTGTGGAGGGGGAGATACAATTCAACTTTTGTTTTCAGAGAGAGAGAGAAAGAGAATTGGCATGCCAGGGCCTCAGCCACTGTAATTGAACTCCAGATACTTGAACCACCTAGTGGGCATGTTTGACCTTCGACTTGCCTCACCTTTGTGCATCTGGCTAACGTGGGATCTAGAGAGTAGGACATGGGTCTTTAGGCTTCACAGGCAAACACCTTGATCGCTAAGCCATCTCTCCAGCCCCCATTCAGCTTCTTTTTTTTTTTTTTTTTTTTTTTTTTTTTGAGGTAGTGTCTCACTAGTCTAGGCTGACCTGGAATTCACTATGTAGTCTCAGGGTGGCCTTGAACTCCCGGCGATCCTCCTACCTCTGCCTCCCGAGTGCTGGGATTAAAGGCGTGCGCCACCACACCCGGCTACCATTCAGCTTCTTAAACTACTCAAAGAAGAATAAGTTCTATCACTTCTCCATCTCTTTGTCCTGATCTCTTAGGCATGGAACATGCCACTGCCTGGTGTCTTCTTACTTCTCCATGTGGTTTCCAGTATTCTCAACCAGGGCCAGGGGGAATGGTAGCATTCTGAATGGGGCAGATTATCTACCACACGGGAGTGAGGTTTTCATTGCCTTGTGTTTATGGTTTCATGCCCTTTTTCCTACTTAATATGAAGGCTGGGTTGAGATGGGCAGAGAGAGTCTTTATGGCAACAGCTCCTCTGCCCCTATATTCCGCAGGTTGCCAATGTCCTCATGGGCAGGAATACCCAGCAGCTTAGGTGTTCTATGATTGTTTTCTATATCCTTTCCAAAGAATGAAAGCCCCATGAGGGTAAAGACTGTGAGTGTCTTGCTCACTGCTGTATTTTCTGAGTCACAAGCAACATCTGAACCTGGTGTTCATTCTCTGAGTGCTCACAGGAGATACAGCTGCACTTTCTGGAAAAGTGGGCCAGATTTCTATTCAAGCTCCTCCAGCTTAAGAAGGGAGTCATGTGACAGTAATAGAGGCTTCAATGACGGTACGAAAATGATTTGGGAGGTGTCTAAGCTCTTTCTAGGGCCTCTCACTTTTCATTAGCCTGCACTACTTTCTTCTCTCCTGACTGCTCTTGGGCTCAGACCATTCTTTTACTTCTTAGCCTAATCCGGGCCATGTGATTCCTTCCCTATCAGTCTTAAATACTGTTCCTTCAGTTGAGTGAGTCTACTATTTCACCCTCTTGTCACCACCATGAGTTTCTTCCCAGGTTACTGTCACAAAACTAGAGGACAATTTTCAGGCCATGGGCTTATGATCTTGCCATCTGGTTGGGATGTTCTTCTCTGCTTTTGGTTCGCCACTAAAGCCAGCTGACATTTCAATTCCTACCTGTGTGAATGTCAGACTTACCTCTGTGCTTCTTAGAAACCTCATTTATAAGTCAGGAGGGATACCTGGTAGATGGATTTATTAGTGACAATAGCCCCTGGGAGGTTGTAGCAGTACCATAGCGACCATTTCTGCTTTCTTGCTCTTATTATGGAAAAGAAAGATGAGAAGGGATGCAGGGAAATCTATGTAGACTATAAAGACTTCTTTCGTCTGTGTTGGAGTTGACTGGAGGAGAGGTGGCAGGAGGCATCTGGGCAAGGCCTCCAAGTACAAACGATGTCGTGGGATTATTGACAGTTGGTGTAGGTGCTGAGAACGGCAATCTTGCCTAGGGTACAGTAAAGAGATTGTTATGCTTTGGATGCAAATGTTCCCCACAGGCCCATGTGCCTGAACACCTGGTCCCCAGCTGATGGTGCTGGGATGAGCCAGGACCTGTAGGAGGTGAAGCCTTGCTAGAGGAAGTGAATGTTGGGGGTGGGCCATGAGGCTTGTAGCCCAGCCTTATTTCCTATCTCCTTTCTGTTTCCTGATCTGCCCACATGTGCTCGACCACAGCTGAGGCCCCTCCTGCCACCGTGCCTTCCCCACCATAGCGGACTTCAACCGTGAGCTCAGATCAATCCTTCTTCCCTTATATTGCCTCTTGCCAGGTAAGTGGTCACAGTCATATGAAAAGTACCCATTTCAGGGACTTCAGAGAAATGTAAAAAAATATATATAGGATTAGCCCACTTTGGGTCTTTGTGCCTTTCAGTAATCTCAAAGGTGACCTTGTGCAAAGTACCTGTAAGGGAGAGAAAAGGAATCACTGTTCAAGGTCATGCAGCTGGGCATAAGCAAGCTGGGAATTGGACTCGGTGAGAACAGAAGTTTGTGCTTTACCTGCCGCGCCGCTCTGCCCTCCCTACCTGGTCTCTCAGGAGCAATTGTGGCTACAGGCTCCATGGCTGAAAGGCAGCCAAGACCGGCTTTGCTCTGCCCAGCGTATGGCTGCTTGAAGGAGTGCTGCTGGTTTCTGATACACTAGGAAGCAGAGGTACAGATGAGAGAAATCGTGAGCTTTCCCCAGGCCGTATGTCGATTTGGCTATGATAATCAGCTGTATGCTCACATACGCATACATCCACACATACACACACACACACACACACACACACACACACACACACCCTCATCACCATGACCACCACCTACAGACATGGTCTCAGCTTGAGCCAGCTTGGGAAGTCGGCATGGGTCCGGGCAACCACAGCAAAATCAGCAAAGCTATGGCAGCCAGTGACGTGCAGGTAATCGAGAGGTGATTGTGCAAGGATCATCGCCTCCATTTAGGTGTCAATTGTGTAATTTCCAGCTGTTCCTCGGCTCAACAGCTGGAGTTCAATATGCTCAGGGCATATCTGGAGGCCCCTAGCTGGGGAACTCAATATGAAACTGGCTTCCAGGATCCAGGAAAAATAGCTCATGTGCCACGGCAAACCACAAAGGACAGGCCTCCTTTTTCCATCCACTTAAGCAATGGTGGCTCTTTGGGGACAGTATTGGGGCTGACTGAAAAGTGGCTGGCCTAAGACAAAATGGAGCTAGGAAAAAGATATCCTAAAACAAAGATATGCGGTATATTAAACCATGGTGGAGGATTGTTATCATTAGTTCTAGTTTACACAAAGAAGTCAAATAGTTCTTCTGATGTCAAACAAAGCATGATTTGCAGAACTGTATGTTGAGGCCAGTTTGTTTTTGCCCCTAAGACCCAAGCTATGTGTTGCACACTCGTTAGAAGCAAGTTTCCCAGAAGGCTCTGCCCCACAATGGAAATTTCCTGCCAACTTCACTAGACTCTCTGGGTCTAAGCAAGTAAGCCTAGAGGAGACTCTGCTTCCTCAGATGAGGGAGGAGCCTCCGAAACAGAGGTTCCAGAGGGCTCTGAGATGTGCTCAGTTGACCTCAAGGACAAGCTTCCTATGCATACCAGAAGGGTCTCCCCTCTCACAGGACTGACTTCACCCTCAAAGTGAGTCGGAGGTAATTGAGGATTTTATTTTCCCTCCCACCTTTGGTTCCACTACATCACTTTTTGTTTCATTGAACAAAACCAGTCTGCATGCTTTTCTTCCCCTCTTTTCCTCTTTGGTAAGAGCAGACACTCTGCTACACTACACATTCTTAGGCCTATGGTGGGCTTACTAATTAATCCCAACATTCTTTGCAGCCCAGGGTCTGCCTTCCATTTCTTCTTAAAGCAGAACTCTAAGGATGTACTTCCAAGAGTTGTTGGCCCCTGACCTGAGACCACATTCAATGCCTGGGTTCTTGATTTGCTTTTTCATTCATGAAGTAGTTGAGAAGAATCAACTGCATCAGGGCATTGTTTCAAACCCTGGGAATTCAGAGCCAATAGACAGAAAAACCTGATCTGGGAGTATATATTTGAGTGACATGGGCAACAACTGCAAGCTAACAACGGTAAAACAGGGATCCATGGAGCAAAGTGACTGATGCTCGATTCCCAACTTCAAGCCAAGATGGGCAGTGCTGCAGGGCAGTGCTGGGAGTGGTAAGTCTCCCGGTCCTTCCCATCAGCCCTCTGGGTTCAGACTGCAAAACGGAAAATCTGCCTGGTGGCCAGAACTAGGAAGGCTTGGGATTGGAGGGTTGGGGAAGCTGAGGATCCTTGCATTCATTTAGTTCATTGAATCACCCAAGAATATAGACTAGGGCCCTTATCATGGGCCAAGGCACTGGAGACACAAGGATAAAAGGATGTTCACAGTGAAAAGAAGTGGTGGGTTGATGAGAGCAATACTTTTCTCAGTGGTTTCCTTCTACACAAAAGAATAGATAGTGCCTCTGATATTCTATACCATTTTGTGTAGCTATCTCTTGCCAGAGGACTGGTCATTCTATATCCTGGCTTTGCATTGATGTCGCTAAATCTGGAAGGCCTGGTGGTCAGGGACTTCTTGTCAAAGGTAAGTTTTGTCTTGTCCATCTCTTCCAACATTGCTCAGGGTTACAACTGTGGTACTTCCTGTTTGGGCTCAGTCCTTGAATACATTTCCTTCTGCTGACCTGTCCAGTATCCCATACCTTCAGGCTTCTGATTGGACCACGGAACTCAGACTTAGTTTATCCTCTTTCTTCCAAGTCAACTGTGGCTAGCTGTTGTGGTGGTTGTTTGAATGTAAATTGTCCCCCATGGCCTCAAATGTTTGTAATTATGCCTTTAGCTGATGGAGCCTTTGGGAGGCAGAGCCTTGCTGGAGGAGGTGTGTTACTGGAGTTGAATCTTGAGGGTTTTTTAGTTTGTCCCCACTGAGTAGTCAGAGAGAGCTCACTTTTTATCACTTCCCTGCTGATATGTGACAATGCGACTCAGCTTCCTGCTCTTTCCATACTTTTCCCACAGTGATGAGACTACCCTTCAAAACTGTAGTAAAGAAATAGATTCTTTCCTTCCCTAAGCAGCCTCTGGTCAGGTATTTTGCCCACCAATGAGAAGGTGACTGTTATATCTGCAAGTGTCCCATTGCTTTCAAAGTTACACCAGAAAGAGTCACTTAAGAGGGGCTGTCTTAGGTGACTGTTATATCTGCAAGTGTCCCATTGCTTTCAAAGATATTCAGCCAAGTTTTAGTCAGTCTTTCCACGGAATTGGTTAAATGCAATTTGCTGTGACCATGACAAGTTAGAAGGAATAAAAATAAGATATATATAATGCAGGAGGTAAGTGCCATGAATGCACGACTACATGAATAGGAAAATTCAGAGCAGAGAAAATAGGGAGACTCTACTGGGTATTTCTGATATCTCTGGATGATGGGAAGAGACGCTGAAGATTTTGCCTGCTAAAATTCAGTAGGGTGGGGCAGGGTTTGCCAACCTCTCATGGAGCTTGATTCTATCTTATAAAGAATAGTAATTAATCAGGCATTGTGGTGCACGCCTTTAATCCAAGCACTCAGGAGAGGTAGGAGAGATCGCCATGAGTTCAAGGTCGCCCTGAGACTACATAGTGAATTCCACCTCACCTGCCCCCCCACCAAAAGAATAGTAGTTGAGAAGTCAATATGCATGCTAAAGTGGTAGGGGAGCTCAGAATATGACTAAGCCCATGTACACCCTAACACCTACTTGGTTATTTTGTGCTAAAATACATCTTATTAAAATAATGGCACATGCAAAATATACATATGTACACATGAATATGTACATATTATGTTTTCATATGTCCATGCTCACATTAATATACTGTCTATAACTTTTACCAGTGCTGAATCATATAATAGCAAAGATAGGTCCTGGTATTTACTTAGGGATTACTAATTGTTTCTGGAATAAATGGGCCTATACACAATTAGGTACCCCATGTGTAATATAATGATTCCTCCTTCCCTTAGGGGGGCAGCCATGATCAGGGTGTGTATTCACACCCTTCTGTCCCAGCTCCTTACCCGTAGACTTTTTTTTTTTTTTTCTAGGTAGGGTCTCATTCTAACCCAGGCTGACATGGAATTCATTATGTAGTCTCAGGATGGACTCAAACTCTTGGTGAGCCTCCTACGTCTGCCTCCTGCTTGCTGGGATTAAAGGTGTGTGCCACCACACCCAGCTACCCACAGACTTTTAATGCAGCACATTTCAGGATCTACTGAAATTTTTGTGTGATGTAACAAGGACAAGAGGTGACTGCTGCAAAATTAGAAGTGATTGTGGCTTGCAGGTTTTTTTTGGGGGGGGATTGTTTTCCATATAACAGGATTTGTTGTAGAACAACAATACTAGTGATAGTATGTAGATAATATCTCAGTGTCCTTAGAAGCCACCATGTTAGCCACTGTCCACATATGCAAAGTGCTACTCTTAGTGTTAAAAATATTAATATTATTTACATAACTGAGCCAAGTATATGTTCAATACTTTGCATGCTGGGTATTAGCTCATCTAGTATTCTCATTTCTATGGAATTCAGATTGTCAGTGCTTCCTTTATGCAAAGGGTGAAGTTGTAGCTTACAGCAAGCTGAGTAATTCATCCCACATTACCCAGGTGACACATGGCCACCAAAATTCTCATCCAGGGGAAGGGGTAAAGATTTAAGTCACATACTTTGGGTGTGTGTGTGGAGGGGGGGTGGAGTGTAGATCACATAGTGGTGACCGCCTCCCAGGTTAGCAGTGGGCAGTCCAGGAGATCATTCAAGGTGATCATCTAGACTGGCCAGGTGAACAGGACAGTCTCACATAATGATGATCTCTTTCCCTCTCCACAGAGCAGTGAATGTGACTAAGGAAACAGTGCAAAATATGTAGTTTTAATTTTTTTTTCTTTTTGAGTGACATGCAGTTATTTCTAAACCAGTTTTGATGGAGTCTCATTTTCAGTGGCTCTGGAAATACTCATAGAAAAACTCCCATTAGCCTTCCACCTCTGACAGTCTCATGTTGGTCCTCATGGCAGAGGTTACCACAACAGACCCACAAGTAATGAAGCTCATAACGGTGAAGTGGCAAGCTCCCCAACTTTTAATACCATCAGCTCTCCATCTGATAGATGTCATTTCTTTCAACGGCTTCAACTTTCTTCAAGGCAGAAAGCCATTGAAGCCGCAGCATAGCTGAACATCTGTCTTATCATGTGGGCAGATATTGGGATTAAATTAACTAGAAATGAATAGAATGATGTATGACAGGGTGCAGATGTCCCAGGCACAGTGTGATAATTTCATTGCAAAACTATGTAATGAATTCCATACATTATGGAAGTACAAATGTACCACTTTAGGTAATTGTGATGAAAAGGTGTAATGTGCAAGGCATAAACAGAGTGGGAGCCCAAGGGCACGTCTTCTCTGCTATTCCTCTTCAGTCATTTCAGAATGACTTTATTTGGTTTAATGTAAGCCTATTATTATTATTATTAGAACCTTATTTTTTTTCAGTTGGCCCCTTTAGCATTTCTTGCCTGGTTGGTATAAGAAATATTTGGAGAAGAGAATGAGAATTTGGACACATCAGAGCTTCAGCCTCCTAGGGAGTATTTTGTTGTGAGCATTTCATAAGAGGAGGAATGAATCTCACCCTCCCTCCCTCCCTGGTTGCCTCCTCTACTCCCCACATTGATGGGCTAGGAAGAATATTTCAACATGCCCTTCTAATTTGTGGGGGGGCTCAGAGTTGATGATCAATTTAAAGCCAGAAGCCCAAGACTTGACTGCTGTGTGACCTTGGGTTAATCACTTCATCTCTTTGACCTGTCATCCCTTCATTTGTAAGAGACAAAAAAACTCCTTCTATTACTCCCACATCTTCATGTCACCAGGTATAATCAAGGGAGCTGAACGTAAGCTCTGTGACAATAAGTATAGTTGTCTCACCTGCTGAACTTTTTATCTCCGTGTCCGGCAAAGTAAGTAGCTGATAAGTTTTTAATACACAAGTCAGAGGGAGCATGTGTTAAGTGAAGTGACTGGCACAATGACCCATAAAAGATGTGAAATTACTAGTTCATGAATTCCAACTGCTTTGTGCTATCTGCAAAGACCATCACATTGGGTGGATGGTAACATGTTCATGGGACAGCCTATTGTCCGGTCAGAAATGCTGGTTTAGCACCAGGCAAACCTGGGGCTCAGAGATAGCCTGAAGATCTTCCAGGGTCACACAGCACAATAGAGGCAGACTACGTCCTCAGCCTCAGTTTACCAGCCAGCCTGAAGTGTATATCTCTCCTCTCTGCAGATACATGACTTCACTAGAGTGGATTCCATCCAGGGTCAGAAGGAAGACTGTGTGTTGCCTAGAATGTATGTCTAGCAACCTGGCTTGCCAAATGGCAGTGAAATTCCTCTGGTCACAGATGGGCCCAGCCCCAGCCTGTTCCCTCCATGCTGCCATCCTTCTACACAGCTCCTCTCTTCCCCTTTAAGTCTCCCCTCCACCAATCATTCGCCTGGAATGACATCAGTGGAAAAATGTGAGTCAATGGCAGCCGAGGGGAAACCTTAGCCTTCATCCCCAGAGCCAGAAAAGCCTGTTTTGAATACTCTGATTGGTCCTTGGTTTCACTGACTTGGTTGTGACATGTAACAGAATGCTTTGGGCACCAAGTAAACAGGATGGCCGAGGTGAGCCGAGGTCACCAAGGGCCTGGGTCCTCCTGTCCTCTGCACAGATGCTTCTGTAACTGCCTTCCTTTCTGAGCCAGGAACACTGCGGAACCAGTCCCAAGGAGAGCTTCCAGGGTAGAATATTCAGGCTGCGCAGGAATGTTTCTGCTGCACCAAAAGCTGTGGGCTTGGGCTTGGGCTCCACACATCCTCCCAAGCCCTCTCCTCTTCCAGCAAACCTCAGAGCTGTCTACAGGGCCCTGATGCTCTTGCCAACTTGGACGCCTTGGAAGGAACGTTGTTCAAAAAGGAGACTAGAAGGAGGTGCTAATCTTCCACTGCTTATCAAATTTGAGCAAAAAAAAAAAAAATGTTGACATCCCACTTTCCTAAGTGCTGGCTCAGCTCTTTTCTGTTCCACGAGGAGAGGGGAACCAGCTGTGGGCATCTAGCATGGGAGAAGAACTCCACTCGCGCTCTCCAGCCCTTCTTACCTGCCGTGGCCAGACCTAGGGGCATGGTGAGGAGCGTGGGCTCCTGGCAGGCTTCTTGGTCCTCAGGATTATAGCTCTGTGGGCTCCCCAGGGAAGCATCCTATTTATTGACTCTGCTACAAATACCTCTTCAACTCTCAAGGAAAAAAACAAAATGACACCGCTGAAAAGTGACTGCTTTAAATAGGGAGAGAGCACTTCATTCTCTCACGATGGGAGATGTGTTTGGGATCATCTGGTTTTGCAAGCAGATGCCCAGTGTATCTCACTTTAAATCGACTCAATGTGACTGGACCTTTTCCTGGATGAATTAATTGAGCGTGGCTAAAGCCAAAATGTTCTCCCGATTAAGGAGCTAGGCAGAGGGGCGCCGGGTCAGGATGTCAGCCTGGGAGGAGGGGGGCGACCTGTTTACTTCTATTCTCCTAACAGAAGGAACAGGCAGGCGCAGCCCACTGGAAATAATTTTGAATAATCTCACTCTATTACTTGAAGCGAAATTGAGTCTGCTCAAGCTACCCCAGTGATCCGACATCGCAGCGAAACGGGGGAAGCTAATATCCAATTCATGCTGCATCAAATAAGTGACAGAAGGAAAAGCTGGATGAAATCTGGAAGTTTTTAGTTTTCAATTTGTGTGGCATGCCTTCTATTACTGGACCCACTCATGAATGCAGCTCACATTAAGGAGTTTTATTACGATACTGGCCATTGGTGGTGGTGGTGGTGGTGGGGTGTGTGTGTGTGTGTTTTGTTAATTATTGATGTCCAACACTGAAATCAGATATACATTTTGCTATATACATCAAAACTAGAAAGGGAGTTTGTCTAAGGAACGGACAAATCCCTGATTGACCCACTAGAGCTCGCCTGGCTGAAGGAGCAGATGGCCTAGACATTAGATTTGACCCCTCAGTAGATGCTCCTGGTATGAGGGAAAGGGCTCATTAGCTTATCCCACGCTCGTCACACAGCCCTTGGGAGGCAGAGGTAGGAGGATGTCTGTGATTCCGGGGCCACCCAGAGACTAGAGAGTGAATTTCAGTTCAGCCTCAGCTAGAGTGAAACCCTGCCTCTGTCTGTAATGTAGACCTATATTTCAACTTAACCTTTATTAACTACCAATGATGGTCATACCCTTTGCTAGAACTTGAGGATAAAGAGAAATAAATAAGACATTGCATCTGTTCTCATGGGGCTCATGGCTTAGGATGGAGCAGATGTGCAGATAAGAAGTGACATGTGGGATAAGAGGGATGGGCACAGATGAGGTGGCTGAACTCTGGGTTTCAAAGCCAGAATCCTTAGGTGGGAACCCAGCCTGGTCACTTTTTTGCTTGGTGACCCCATGGAATTTCTTAACTATTCTGTGTTTATTCTTTGCCCATAAAAGGAGGATAGCCCATAGTACCTACATCAGGGGAGTACCTACCTAATGGTTACATGGATTAGTAAGCAAATCACAGCTAGAACGGAGCCTAGCATGTCACAGAGACCCAGTTATGGTTAGTTATCATCTCAGAACTCACTATCTTCTGACGCTTTTAGCTCTGGGCAATTTCTTTATTTGCCAAAGACTGAGCTTGTGTGACAATAAAGACATCACAGTTCAAAGAAACCACAGTTGTAGGGGATGGAAACCTCTCAGCGTCTCTGTGGCCATGCATTTGGAAGCAGGTCTGGCCTCCTTCCACTGAGCAGTCCCCCCGCATCTGGACACAGAGCTGTCTTGGACACAGAGCACTCCTCTCCCACGTATGCCCCTGGACAGCATCGTTTGCTCTCGAAATCTTAAAGTTCCATCGAGCCAAAGCATCTGCCCTCTTGGGCTTTTGTCCAAAGAATTTTCATCACAAAAACACTTCCTCTAGCCCTTCCTTGGCCATAGAAAGAAACAACCAACCAACCAACTAACATGACAGGGATGGGAGATACTCTGTTAGGAAGGGTTTTATTTTTTCTTTTGTTATGTGCATGCGTGTCCATGTGTGGGGCATCCTAAGGAATGCTGTCCATTTCCTTTTGAGGCAGCATCTCTCACTGGTGTGGAGCTTGCCAGGGAGTCTGGATTGACCAGCCAGCAAGTCGGAAGGTTACTCTTATTTCTGCCCCACTGGGTACAGGGAATGCTACCACACCTGGAAATTTTTCATGGTTACTGGGGATTGAATTTATGACCCTGTACTCACAAGGCAAGCACTTTCCTACCTGAGCTCTCTCTCCAGCAGTTTAGCAAGCTGCCTCAACTCCACTTCCTGCTCTTGTGGTCCTGACACTCAGCCCTTGTGACACACAGAATTCCTTTTTCTATGGCAGGTGGCATTGTTTTCCAATTCCTCCTAGGCTTGGGGGTCATTGTGCCCAGTGAGTGTGTGTGTGTGTGTTTCAGGGATGTCCCAGTTCCGGGAGTCTGGGCTGTGATTTTATTGATCCTTGACCCTTCCTATTCCAAAGTGACAACCAGAATGCTGGAGAGCCCTATTTTGGGCAAAGCAGCACACATCTACCTCTGACAGGTGTGTCACAGAGGAGTTGCTGCAGGAGCGGGAGCCAAGGGCGTATGCTGTGTGGTGAGTGTCAGGGAGGAGCATTCAGCTGAAGGAACGTTGGAGGTAACAGGCCCCACAAGTTCCTGGAGGTGAAGGGAAGGACCAATTTTTAATGCCAGCAAGCAAACCCTGCAGAACAGAACGAGCTCAGGGCTCTGGCGTGTGCATGCAAGCGTGTACGTGCGTGTGCGTCTGTGTGTGTTTCACTTGTGGGAATTGTGAGTGAAGCACAGCCCAGTCATGCAGCAGGCAGTACATAGCTAGTGCCCTTTCTTTCTCCAACTCCCATGGAGCATGCGGGTATGAAGTTATAAACACGGAAGTGAATCGAACTCCCTGACCCAGCTCCTTCGCACTCCAGCGCCGTGGTGGGTTAGGGTTCTACGGATTCCCCCACTGGATGTGAGCCCCTGTTGCTGTCATGAGGAGAGTGGACCCATGTCTAGAGTTAGACCGCAGTGCCCTTCTAGGGTGACAAAAGTTTCCTCCTTCTGCTATCTCAACTCATTTATTTTTTGGTTTCTCAGGAGGAGATTACATTCTCCTACCTACCTTGCTGGCTTGAGACTGAGGGGCCGAGGGGCTGAAAGGCCTTGGAGGGAAATTTACCAGTCTCCCCATTCAAAGACCACAAGCTTCATCACAAAGCAATCCCTGTCCACTGGGAAACTCCAGAAAGCCAATGGACTTGGACAGGAGTTCATGTCCTGGGATCCTTGCCATAACTGACAGGACAACTTCAAGGACTGTCCTTGCCGCCAGCCAGGGCAGCCTGGAAAGCTGTGTCCATGGGACAGCCTTCTCCTCACTTAATCAGGATGCTTATCCCTGTAGGGCTCTTTGATATGGCCTATGAGGGCCTCAGATGCCGCTGGGCAACCTACAGCCAATTCAGCACTTTCTTGCTCTAAGCAGGTAATTTTGGCACCTCATGGAGTCTTTCCAAAGCCATGCTTCCCTTAACTAAAAAAAAAAAAAAAACTAATGGGGCTGGAGAGATGGCTTAGCAGTTAAGGTGTTTGCCTGCATAGCCAAAGGATCCCAGTTCGACTCTCCAGGACCCACGTAAGGCAGATGCACAAGGTGGCACGCGTCTGGAGTTCGTTTGCAGTGGCTGGAGGCCCTGACACGCCCATTCTCTCTCTCCCTTTCTCTGCCTCTTTGTCTTTCTCTCTCTCTCAAATAAAAAAAAAAAGATTATTGGGGGAGGTAGAGATGATGCATGGAAAGCGAAGCACCCCCCCCCATGTCTGGCAGACCATGACAGTGATAACAGCAGCCTCCACTATTTCCCACTTACTGAGCGAGTGCCAGACACTGCAATGAGTTCTTTACATATTTTCGTAGGGATGGTATGCATTCAGAGGCCACACACTTGGTGAGTTGAATACACAGCATTCTCTACTTATTTCTTTACAGTTTTCCTTTATCTTTAAATCATCAGTCTAGATACCTTATCTCAAGCCTGACGAGTGTGTACCCCATCCAGGCTCCACCAGAGAATGTTAGCTGCCTCAGTGTATATGTGTGTGTTTGAGGGGGTTAAGCTTGGTAAATTCAATTACCTCCCCCTCAGTGTCTCTTGCTTTGTTGTGGCATTTCCATTTCAGGGGTGAGAAGTATTCTGGCACGGTGTGTGGGAGGGAAAGACTGAGGCTGTGACCTGAAGTCGTTCATTTCTGACTGGGGACATCTGCCAAGATGTGACTCCTGGGCTCTGTCACTGGCATTCCTGTCCCAGGCACACCCAGACTGCTGTATCTCACCCAGTCCTTAGCGGGGAGTCCTGCCTGTCTTCTTCCCTGCCATCCTTCTCTCTGAATTCTAGCACCATTCCACGATGCGCATGCAAGCTTGTTTTCAGTGCCATGCTGACCACTGTAGACCCCTGGATGTCCAAGGGCTCTGCCTCTGCAACCCCATGGAGCATCTCTGCTCCTGGCTCCAGGGTCTTGGGAGCTGCCATGCTCTGGATAGTCAGACAGAGATTGGGGATGGACCTGGCTGGAGGGCAGAGCAGAAAGACCACTTCTCAGAGAGTCTTCAGCTTGCCCTCTGATGCTCTGCAGCTTGGAGGATGGTTTACGTGTGTGTGCGTGTGTGTGTGTGGGGGGGGGGTGGTGTATGCATGTGTGTATGCAGGTATGTACATCCCATGAACATACATACAGAGGCCAGAGGACAGCATCCGGTGTTCTTCTTTTATTGCTTATCTGAGAGTTGGAGACGTTTTTATTATTTATTTTGAGAGAGAGAGAGAGATAGAAATAGGCAGGGAGAGAGAGAGAGATTGAGAGAGAGAGAGAGAGATTGGGAGAGAGAGAGAGAGAGAGAGAGATTGAGAGAGAGGGAGAGAATGGGTGCTCTAGGGCCTCCAGCCACTGCAAATGAACTCCAGATGTGTGCACCCCCTTGAGCATCTGGCTTACATTGGTCCTGGGGAGTCAAACCTGGGTCCTTTGGCTTTGCAGGCAAATACTTTAATCGCTAACCCATTTCTCCAGCCCCGAGAGCTGGACACTTGTATCAGGATGGCTGGTAAGGCATGAAACACTGGTTTTGCTTGATCACCTGCTAGACCTCCTAGGTATTGTTTGTCTTCTGGCCTGAGAGTGATGAGCTTTATAGCTGAGAATGCGATGCCTTCATTCCCTGGTTCTATCAGGTCAGGTTCTTAAAAACTGTGGTGGCACCAGTCCTCTTGTTCTAGAGGAGGAGGCAAATGAGCGAGTGAAGATGGCCACCATGTGTCTGAACAAACACTGTCTTATTTAATCTTTTAAATGGTCTTACAGTGTTAGCCCATTCTATAGAGGATGAGCCATTGCTCAAAGTGACATGGGTGGCTGACCCACCTCAGCCAGCCACCAACTACTTACAGAGTGTTCCTCACATGCAGACACTGTTTTGAATTTTAGAAAATATGGCCAAGACCAAGACAAGCCCTATTTTCTCATGGGGCATACATCCAAGTGGGACGGGATAAGCAGAAAAGAATCAACAAGGGAAGAGACCGAGAGAATAGCCCAATAGCATAACCTGTGTTGATGAGTTTTAGGGTTACATACGAATCATGAAGCAGGAAGAAAGAATGCCACAGGCATCCACCCCGAGACGGTGAATTAAGCGCAGGCTTCTGTGCAGGAAGAAACCATATCTCCAGGAGAGGGAACAGCTGGCAGTGTGCTTAACTGAATAGCTAGAGGGAAGAAGGGTCATGACTCGACCCCAGATCCCTGGCTGCAGAACCTACAGGCTTCACCGCCATCTAACGGGGTTAGTCACTAGTGCGTCTATTTCTTCCCCCCCGCCCCAGCCCCCCGATGGCCTAGCATCCAGTGCCCTTCCTCCTGTTGGGTGTTGATGAGTAAAAAAAAGTGCTGAATATTCAGGCCAGCTCTCCCTATAACCCTGGGAAAGAAGTATGTGCTGGGGCAAGCAGCAGAGACACTACCTGCTCTTCTAATCAGGAGCCAGTGAGGCAAGGAGTGGGGGCCAGGAGGAAGACTTCCTTGTCATATTGGTGTTTGTTAGCTAGATTTAGCTAGCCAGCAAGCCCTTGGGCTCCTTCTGTCTTCACTTCCCTAGAACGGAGAGTATGGGTGCATGCTTCTGCACCCAGCTTTTCATTTCTATGCAGGTGCTGGAGATCCAAACTGACATCCTCAGGCCCACATGACCAGCACTTTACTCACTGAGCCATCTCCCTTTCCCTAGCTTAGTGTTTGGAGAATGGCGCATCACTGGTGGCTACAGCAGGAGTCATGTTGGACATTGCTTGTGGCTGATTATGTCATGGATGGGGGCTTCGAGGTCGGGACTAGATGAAGCAGGGTATGCCTGATGCACGTGACCCTTGGCTATCTTCTACAGCTCGGCTGGGAGCCTGGACCAGGGACCGGAGGCTTCATGGCCATTCAGTGAACCAACTACCATCCATTTGTTTTCTCCTGCAAAAGAAACATAGATTTTTATCTTTAGTTAAATAAAAAAAATAAGATTAGAAGACAGAAACATTTCTTTTTCATTTCCCTACCCTATTCCCCAAATTTAGATTTTGCAATTTTTATCAGGCTTGCATGATGATAAGTAAGAAAGAGAAATGTTATTAAAATTGAAGTGAAGCTCCTTTTGGAGTGTAGAAATAATGAAAAAGCTATTTCATCTCTTTTCTTTTGCAGAAATTTAAAGTGAAACATGAGGCTGCTTAGTTTTGACATTGTCAGGCATGTCTCAAATGCCCTGGGCAGTTGTCACGTGACTCTAATAAGGTCTCTAAGCAACTAGCAGAAATAGGTCCTGGTCACCTCTTCTGCCTTTTGCAAGAGCAGTAAAAAGCCCAGCTTCCCCTTGGGTCATTTCAATTTGCCTGCTAACCAATCTCTTGTCTCCTTTCCCTAAAAACTGAAAGGCATATTTACTAGATTGAACTCATGTAAGTGGGGGGGGAGAATGAACACACCTCCTTTGGTTACATTACTCTCTAAAAATGACCTTTAAATAAAACTTGAACCAAATTCGCAGGCTTTTAATCTTATTCTATATTTCCCTTTCCAACTATTTTCCTTTATTTTTATCTTATTCTATATTTCCCTTTCCAACTATTTTCCTTTATTTTTAACTATTTGACTCAATTATAGACAAAATTTAAAAAGAATTATGTAGCTTTAGAAATCTCTAGCACAAAATTGTTCCTCTTCCAGTGATAGCATCTGTTATGACAGAAATACTAGTCCACTAGGGCTCAGGTTATGATAGATAGCCAATGTATGAAAGTTATGACAATTTATAAATTATCATAAAATAATACCAGAAGAATTTAATAGCTTTCCAAAGTCACTTATATCAAGCAGAATGTCCTTATCTCCACCTCACCATTTTCCTCCTTCCAAAGATAACCTCTTCACCTTAGCAAGCTAACAGCTTTGTTATTTACTCCTGTGATTCTCAGTGACACAGTCCTTTGTGCATGTTTAGGTATCATCTATGAGCTTTCCACAAGGGACTATGACAATTAAGCATTCTGTGCCCCTTGACCCAGTCCACCCTCTTCTCACCTTTCCAGTTACAGGACAGGAATATTGTGACTTTGTAGGGTAACTATTCAGTGCTTGTTTTTATCTCCATGCAGTTATTTGTACAGCCATTCATTTAGCAAACTGATATTCTTCCTTTCTCTTGCAACATGAAGTTTTCTTTAGTGATAATAGCTGTCATCCCCTCCCCTTTTGTTTACTATTCCATGTACAAATCAAGCTGAATGTTACGGCTCACAAGTGTGTAATTCCAGCACTCAGGAGGCTGAGGCAGGAAGACTATCATGAGTTAAGAGTTTGGAGTCAGCCTGGGCTGGAGTAAGTCAGACCTTGTCTCAAAAGAATAAAAGAATGGAAAGAGGAAAGGAAGAAGGGAAAAAAGAAGGGAGGAAGAAAAAAAAAGAACGCTACATGTACAAATCAGTGACTAAATTGCAACCCATTTGATATATATCTAAATGTCTTCTCAAGGCTTATCCATAGTTTCTGGCAGTTTCTGTCCAGGAGGCTCCTTTCTCCTGTCAACTGCCATTTGCCTTGTGTCCATGGGTCTTCTTGGAGTATGTGCCCATCATCTTCAGGGATGCCTCCACCTCCCACTGGGTTGGCCTGAAGCTCTGGGACTCCCCCTTCCTTCCTTCCTTCCTCCCTCCCTCCCTCCCTTCTTCCCTTCTTTCCTCATGTTACACAGAAAGCTAAATCAAGGCAACTTCTTTGTGATACTTATGACCTTTAGGATGTTTCTGTTCCATCTTTATATTTTATTAATATTTTGAGGATGGAATGGTGTATGTGTGTGTGTGTGTGTGTATGCACGTGTGTGTTCACGTGCACATGTGTATGTGTGAGCACATCTGCCTGTGCATAGGGAGGTCAGGTAACACCTCAGGTGTCCTTCCTCAGGAACCTTACACCTTTCTTTTGAGACAGACCCTCTCATTGGCCTGGAGCTCACCAAATAGGCTTCTGTGACTTGTGGGACCTACCCTGTTGTTTTGTTTGTTGTTGTTGATGATGATGATGATGTGTTAGGAGCTAGGGTCTCATTGTGTAGCCCAGCCAGGCCTGGAACTCTGACCTTCCTACCTTCTGCCTCCTAAATGCCCATACTATAGGCATGAGCTATACCACACCCTGCTTACCAGCGCTCACTACTGGGCACTTTCACAGTGCTAGGCCTTGCTGTAGTCTTTGAAGCAACTTACTTTAAAAATCCATTGTCCTGGGATCTGTTTTATCAAGTAACTCCTGTTCTCCAGCTCTGGGATCTTTTGTCGAACTGTGGATATTTTTATGATTCCATGTTTCATCTCCTCAAATGCCCTATAAATTCTCTGATTTGGTTACTAGGTCTCTCCATATATGTTTTAATAAATTTTATATTTTGCTTTCTGAGTTTTTCCCTTACATTTTTTCAAATGTTCCTCATTTTAAACTTCCTACTGTGTATTTATTTGTTATTTTTTTATTTATGTTTTCCAAGGTAGGGTACTCTAGCCTCTGGCACTCTAGCCCAGGCTGACCTAGAATTCACTATTTAATCTCAAGGTGGCCTCGAACTCATGGGATTCCTCCTAGCTCTCTCTCCCAAGTGATGAGATCAAAGGTGTGCACCACCATTCCCAGCTTGTACTGTGTTCTTAAAAACAATTTGTTTAGTTATTTTCAAGCACAGAGAGATAGACAGGGAGAGCAAAAAGAGAGAGAGAAAGAGTGTATGGGTGCACCAGGGCCTCTTGCCAATGTAAATGAACTCCAGATATATGTGCCACTTTGTGCATCTGGCTTTACATGGGTACTTGGGAATTGAACCCAGGCCATTAGGCTTTGCAAACAAGTGCCTTTAAACCCTGAACCATCTCTGTAGCCCTTCACTGTTTTTTTGTTTGTTTGTTTTTGTTGTTGTCATAGTTTTAATTTCCAAGGTCTACCTTTTGTCTTCTGAACTTTCTGCTTTCTAGTTTTTGAATACATTTGTGCAATGTTAATATTTTTTTAAGAATACAATTAGTAGACACCTTCAAAGTTTTCTTCTTAACATTCCTCCATGTTGTGCCAGTAAAATGACTGAGGCTGTTAGATGGTTTCCTTAGCTATGTGGAATGTCTGATAGCCCTGGCCTATGTCCCCGCACTTCAGAAGGAGGCAGCTTCCAAGATGAGTAGATCCAGTTTACGAGGTGGGTCAACTGTGCCCTTAAAGGTAGGTGACCCGACTGGTGGTGTACTTGGAAAGCCCAGCGTGAGTTCCTTAGAGGACTTCCCGTTCTGGTGGTCAGAAATCCAGGAGAGGACATTAGGTCTCTCATGGGGTCAGTGCCCGGCGTATTCAGTCTCCTAGTGCTGCAGAGTCAAGAAGAGCATAACATCGAGGCTCAACCGTCAGCAATTAAAGCTTTACCACCGCACGTGTTGTTATGATAGGATGTCTGCTTCAATTATGCTCGATGTCTTGCGGCTCAAAAAACCCTTTGCCTTAGCACAGTGTTTCTCTATTGTCACCTGCAGAGCTTGATATGCCATAGAAAATGAGGTCCCACCTCTAAGCTTTCTTCTTCTATAAGCTAGAGTTGGCACTCTGGGAATGAGGACGCTGCTGGTCTGGGGACACAGCCTTTGAGAGCGAGCAAGAGGCAGGGCCTCGCCTTCTTTAAGCTCCATCTTCCTGTAAGTTTCCAGAAGTTCTTACCAGCCATACATTCCGGAGATTCTGGAGAGTTCTGTGATGAGGACTGGGTTTCTTCTTGACCTTTCCCCTGCTGACCTAGCTCCAACTTTCTCACATTTTCTATTAGATATTTGTTTACTTACTGGATGCTTTGAGACAGTTTCTCCTCTCACTCTTTCACTCAGGCTGCTCCGTAGCCCAGGCTGGCCTCTGATTTCCAGTGATGCTCTTGCCTCAGTTTCCTGAGCACTGGGAGGCATGGATGAGCTATCACATCGGGCAGATTTTTATTTAATTTTCAAATTACAAAAAGTTTGCAGCTATTAGCTTCTCTCCTATTTTATCTTTCTCTATGCTAATGTATAACTTTAAACATTCCTTTATTGCCATTTTGGCGAGATATTCGAGGGATAAATGTATAGTGCATGTATCTAGTCCTCTGACATCATCCATAAGTTCTCATGTCTTTCTTCAACTTTGGGGGATTTCGCCGTTCTGTCAAACGTCACTGCTCTCTCATTTCCTCCATGCCCTCCACTGACACTCTGGCAGCTCAGCCCTTTCCTTCTCATCCCGAAGTTCATCTTCATGGAACAGCGTGTGGAGTAATTTTGAAAGATGAAAGTCCATTAGTGCTAATTCTTTTAGTATTTGTATGTCCAGAAATGTTCTTTGTCATTAATCTTCTGATTAAAGGATGACACTTATCTATGTGTAGAATTCTAGGTTGACAATTATTTTCTCCAGCATTCTGATGGTTTGATTCCCCTGAATTCTGTTTGCTCTAGTCTTTGTGGAGAGTCATGCTAACAGTCAGTTAACCCATTCTTCTCTCACTGCTTTGAGATCTTTGAAGTTCTATGTTTTCATTAAAATGTTTTCTTCCAAATAGCACAGCATACATTTGAACTCCAGACATAACCTATGTCCTTACAAGCATACACTCTTGGAGAAGATTTTTTTTTAATCTTAAAGCCCAATCAAGATAGATGTGCATTCTTAGATGCAGACAGTGTACACAGGGGCCTTTTAAATCTGCCCTTTCATGCATGGTGTCACTGCTTGAGTGTTCTGGCTTTATGTGGGAGCCGTAGCTCGAGCATCACATTGTGCAGGCCCACGGTTTGGTCATTTGTCCCAGTGTCAGCACAAACCCTCCAGCTTTTAGGTCAGAGATGCTGGCTGGCATTCCCATGCCCTTTCCCACCTCCCTGTCACCTACCAGGGCAATTTCCAGCTCAATACACAGAGAAGGAGTTTCTTCATTTCAATCCATTGGGGATAATTGACACATTTGCACACGTATCGGTCACACATGCATGTGTTTATGCATGTTTCTATGTGTGGGGCTGTGCATGTGTGCTCATATATGTGGAGGCAATGTTCTTTACATATGTTATCCACTTCAGTGAGAGGTAAGGCCTCTCTGTGGCCTGGAGACAACCAATTAGGCTAGACTAGCTGGCCAGCAAGCTCAGTGATCCTTTTGTTTTTGCTTTCCCAGCACTGGGACTAGAGATGCAGGTCATGACACGTGGCACTTTGCTTGGGTGCTGGGCATCTAACTCAGGTCCTTCTGCTTATGACGTGTGCTTCACAAACCGAGTCATCTCCCCAGCCTGCTTACACTTTTGTTGAGACCTTACAAATACAACATACATTTTGTTGTTCATCTCCATCTAGCATTTCTCGGACTTTGGTAGCAGGAGGAGCTAGATTATCACTCTTCCTATGGAAGGAGAGTTTCTCCAGTATCCTTTTTATAAAGTTTTCTCACGTTTAAAAATCGTATCTTTTAAAAATATTTTTATGTATTTTTTATTTATTTTCAAGCACGGAAAGACAGAGAGAAGAGAGATAGACAGAGAGAGCATGGGTGCACCAGGGCCTCTAGCCACTGCAAACGAACTCAAGATGCATGCGCCACTTTGGGGAATTGAACCTGGGTTGTTAGGCTTTGCAGGCAAATGCTTTAACTGCTGAGCCATCTCTCTAGCTCTAAAATCATTTCTATTGACCCAAATGTGTTTCTCAGTTGGACAATAAGAATACTGGCTGACACAGGGTGCTTTAGAATTTCCCCCTTGGCTCTGAGCCTGGGATTTCCTGTTTTGTGACAGACCTGCAGACTGGGCATGTTGGGAGGACACTCCTAGGGTTTTTTTTTTTATTTGTTTGTTTGTTTGTTTTTGTTTTTTGAGGTAGGGTCTCCCTCTAGCCCAGGCTGACCTGGAATTCACTATGTAGTCTCAGGGTGTCCTCAAACTCATGGCAATCCTCCTACCTCTGCCTCCCGAGTGCTGGGATTAAAGGTGTGTGCCACCACGCCCAGCTGCTCCTAGGGTTTTGCTGTTACCCAAGAACTTGC
Organism: Dipus sagitta; assembly: GCA_036346955.1. NCBI lineage: Eukaryota > Metazoa > Chordata > Mammalia > Rodentia > Dipodidae > Dipus > Dipus sagitta. The sequence continues at coordinate 154,607,064 of CM070772.1, read as the reverse complement.
TTCTCAACAAGCACTCTGCCCACCTCTTCAAGAAACTTTGCCAAAAAGCACTTTTATTCCTTAGCAGGGACTGAAGACCCCAAATGCCCATGCCTTGGGCAAACGGGCACCACATGCTTCACTGCAAGGCCGTGGGATCAGCTAAAAGGCAGTGGTGGGCTGGAAAGATGGCTTAGCGGTTAAGGTGCTTGCAAAGCCTAAAAAACTCACGTTCAGATTTCCAGGTCCCACATAGCCAGATGCACAGTGATGCAAAGCACAGGGGGAGCATGTGTCTGGAGTAATAAACAATTTAAAAAATACATTTTTTAAAAGGCAGACGGGTAGAGGAGGGCCAAGGGGCATGTATTATGGAGTTGGAAGAGTTGTGCTTGTCAGCCTTTGGTCGTGGCTCTGCCACTCATCCGTGAAATGACACCAGGCTCCAACTCTTAGCCTCAGTTTCCTTGGAAGATGATGGTGACCAGGTTGTGACCATGCCAACATTAGAGCTCTGCAAAACCCAGATCCTTCACAGACACTATGTGTGTTTGGGAAACGGGTATAATGTTGCCATCCTAGCCTGACAAATGCAGAAAGTGATCTCTCCAAAGTCACACAGGCAGCAAATGCAAGACACAGGACACAACTCTGAGACTGTGGACCCCAGAGCCCATTCCCTTCCCACCGTGTTACCACTATATAACCAGTGGAGTCAGGAAAAGGGGGATAAGAAGGTCAATAGCACATCCTTGGAGCCAGCTGAGGTAGCTGCCTCCCGTGGCTTCCTCCCTGTGTAGTCTCAAGTCACAAGTTCGCATCCCTTGGCTTGCTTTACACATGACCCAACTGGGCATCAGTCACTGTCCAGGAACCCAAGGCAGCCAGTGGTTTCAAGAACTCAGAGTTGAACTCTCTCAGCCTCTTCCAGGATGCTCCAGGCCCATCATCATGGTCCTCAAAACCCCATATGCATTTAGACAAGGTCCAAATCAATTAGTTCACACTCTCCTGCTCAGACACCTCTGTGCCAAAGGCGATGAAGGTGCTCCCAATTTTGCGCTTTCAAACCCAGTGAGGCCCCTTCCCTTCCTTCGTGCATGACAGCCCGGAATTGAGAACTACGGTGCGTATGGTGTTTGCAAAATGCTAGTTGTGTATGGGTGTTTAAACTCCAGTTTTGCATCTTTTAATTTATTTATGCAAGCAAGCCGCCTTTCATGAATTTTAATCTGCGCTGTCTTAAAGAAGCGCTTTCCAAATGGGACAGCATTTGTGATCACCACTAAGCCATTCTAACTGCTTGCAGGCCTGGGGAGAGAGGCAGCGGAGAACATTAGCAAGCTCGGCAATGTCCCTGTGTCATCCCAGGCATTGTGGCGTAAAATGTGCTTCGTGTCTAGGAAGGGAAAAAAAAATAATAAAACAAGTGTGACTCGGGTCTTTGGTTATTTTTAATGCTGAGTGGCAGAACCACAGGGAATATTATGAGTTCCAAGACTTCTGACAGGAGGGACTCGCCACTGAAGTGCTTCTTCAGGAGAGAGACACACGGCTACAAGTCTTTATTCATTTATTTATCATGCTTCAGTTCCCCCAAAAAGAAAACACTTCTCTAGTGCAGGGGAAATTGCTTCAATGGATAGATTGCATTTAAATAATTTAAGGATAAAATTACTCGAACAGGCCGACTGATATTTCGAAAATGAAACAGTCACAGTCACTTAGGGGAGCTGGCAAAGTTCGTGAGCCAGAGCGAAGATGAGGTGGAAGAAACTTCTGGCTGACTAGGATGGGGCTCTCTGTCCGGCCCACTGGCTGCCTTAGATGAAGCTGGAGTCTGACCATGTCCTGCAAAGAGAAAACAGCATTCACCGACCCCAGAGCCTTGATGCAGAGGTAAACTGTGCTGCAGCTTTGGGGTTAGAGTCTTCATTTGAGCAACTCAGTGAGGCTAAAAGGCTCCTACCTTATCTGTACACACCTATTGCTTGGCCTCTCTGCTTCTGGTGACAGGACGACCAATCACATGTTGATGTTGAGTGAAGGCTCAGCCTAGCCCTGTGAGTGATGGACCATGAAGTCAGGTCTACAGCCCATTCTTCCCAGGTCTGGAAGGCTGCTCCCACTGAGAGGCTATATTTGCTTATAGAGTCTCTCCTTTCTCAGGAGCACTTGGGCCATCCTAGCTAATGCAAGCTCTCTCTGACCAGTCCTTTCATGACTGCAAGCACTATTGGGCTAGGGGGTTCTGTCTTCTGCACAGAATTCCTTCAAGTTGAAGGAATTATATGGGTCTCTTGGACCCAGGAGTTTGCAAAACTGGATCTGAGGTCAAGTGCATTTGCAAATGATAAGCACTGCATGTCCCTTTTGACAAATCAACATGCCCAAAGGCTCTGAGAAGTCCCATAGATAAGAGAAGGTTTCATATTACCTACATCTCAATTAATTTGGCAAGGCAAGTACCCACCGAGTGTCAACTCATGTCCTTTGAAAGCGGACTTCCTGAAATATACTTAAGGGAACTCTGCTCCAAGATGATTCTTCCTCCTCCCATCCCACACCGTGGCCTTCTTACAGTCCTCTGACCCAAACAGACCAGCAGCAGTGGGAGTCAAGGTCTTCTTCTGCTTGTTGCTAAGCAATTAATGAAGCACAGGCCTGGAGGGAGCACCAAATTTAGGGTCAATCGAACACCATGCACACTCTATGCACACAACTCAGAGGGTCGCTGGCCTGTGGCTGGTGCTGTTAGCAAGCGCATGCGCAGCCCGCGCCCTGCAAACTCGCGATGTCAGGGGAGGTCCCCGGGAGGACAGGCTCACCTCCGTCCTCCGCGGTCACGTGTTTGGGGGAGATTTCGCCTTTGCGACACTCAGTAGGAGCATCTCTGCTCAGCGGCCCCAGTGTTTACTTTCAGGAGAAAATGTCTGCTTTGTAGGCAAATGTTTTCAGCATGGAAATGATCATTGCAATTGCTGTGGTTGTCACAAATGTTTCATCAGAGCCGATAAAGCAGCTGAGTGTTGGCAAAATCGATGAAAACATCTTGCGAAGTGTTCACTGCCTACTTAGCCGTCTGTGGCTCATCTGGTGTGAGGGAGGAGGGGACAGAGGCGGTGAGCTGAGGCCGCGCTCGCTCGGAGCGCTGAGCGCGAAGGTGGCAGAGTGGGGAGCCCAGAGCCATGCTTGAAATCTTGCCTCCAGCTCTTAGGGGCCTGGTGACCTTGCGCAGGTCACGAAACTTCCTTGTGTCTCTGTTCTTGCACTTGGAAACCGGATGATCGAAATTCAGGCTGAGTGGTCTGACCTGCTTGGGAGCATGAGTGTTTCAGTTTGGAGTTTTTCAGATTTGGGAATATTTGTATAGATGTTATCAACTGGACATGCCTCTTCTGAAAAATCCAGATTCTGAAATGCTCCAATGAAGATTAATGTCGGAGCATTTTGGATTTCAGACTTTTGGATTGGGGATTTCCATCCTTTACTGACTTCTGCTGTAAGTATTTAAAGAAGACAGAGATCAGCTGGGCGTGGTGGCGCACACCTTTAGAGGCCAGCCTGAGACTACATAGTGAATTCCAGGTCAGCCTGGGCTAGAGTGAATCCCTACCTCGAAAAACCAAAGGAAAAAAAAAAAGCTGAGCTTGATAGAGGTGCTCTGCCCACCAAGCGCTAACCTTGCAAGCATGAGGATCTGAGTTCAATCACCAGGACCCACGAGGAAAAGCCTGGTGTGGTGGCATGCTACTGTAACCCCAGCACTGGGAGGCAGAGAAGGAGGGTCCCTGGGGCTCCCTCTGGTGGGCCAGCCTTTCCCACTTGGTGAGCTCCAGACCAGGGACAGGTGCCATGTCATAGGAGGCTGGCAGCGTTCTTGAGGATGACACTTGCGGCTGGCCTCTGGCCTCCACATGCATGCACACCTGCACATATATGTGCATTGCACACACACACACACACACACACACACACACACACCCAAATCAGACAGCACGTTGTAAATGTTTCAGCACTGGGTGAATATTGATTTATGTGATCATTGTCAGAGGATGAAAATCTGTATATTCGCATGTGTGTTAACTGACAAGGAGGGTTACAAAGCACATTCACTGGACAAGTAGTGATCAAGAACCTTCCATGTGGCAGGCCTTGCTTTCAGGGTTAGGGACCCAGTAGTGACTGACACAGGCTTGTTAACTGTGTTCTTGGTGCGCTCATTCAGCGGAAGCAGATGGACTAAGCAATCAACTAAGAAACCTTCAGGAGGCTTGGGAGATTTCTCAGTGCACAAAGCTCGCTCTTGCTTTGCAAGCATGAGGATGAGAGTTCAGATCCCAGCACCCTCACAAATGTTCTGCCAGCTTTCCAGGGAAAGGGCAGCGAGCCGGAGGCATCTTGTCTGAGCCCTTCACTGAAGCAGGGAGCCCTTGCCCATGTCCTTCCTCCCCTGATCTGGTTGTTTTCCAATAAAATCCCATCCAAGTTCAGCACTGAGATGGAAAGGAAGAAAAATCAAAACCATAGCATCAGACCTTCTCTCCCTCTCTTTCTGTTTCCAGTTTTATTTTTACTCTTGAAATTCCTCACAAAGTCAGACCTGATGGCATAGGCCTTAGTAACAGTCACTTAGGAGGTGAAGATCATAGGTTCAAGGCCTGCCTAGTCAAGTTAGTGAGACCCTGCCTCCAAACAGAAAGAGAGCTGGGGATGTGGCTCATTGGTGATGCATTTGCCTGGTATGTCTGGGACCATAACTCCAACCCCTGGTATTGAAAACAGAAGACAAAACAAAAGGGTGGTAGAGATAGTTCAGTGGTTAAAGCACTTGCTGCGTAGACAGGATGGTGAGAATTTGGACCCCTAAAGCACACATAAAGCTGGACATAAGCAATAGTCTCATCACACCTAAGGCAGTGGGAGGCAGGGTCAGTCCTGGAGAGTCCTGGAGCTTACGAACCAGCTAGTCTGGTATTCACAGTGGCAAACCAGACAGACTCTGTCTCAAATAAGGTGGAAGGTTAGGACCGACACCCCAAGGCTGTCCTCTGACCACGTACACATTGTGGTATGCACACACACGCGCATACACTCACGCACGCGCACACACACACACACACACACACACTCATACATGGAAGGGTAGAGTTTTAGCTGAACCTTCTAACACAAAGCAAAGACTCTCAGAGCCAGGCTTCCAGTTCCAGCTCTGATAAATGAAGGGCTAAGAAACCATCACTTCTATTCTTACAGGAATTAAAGGTAAGAATAAAATCAATGGTCTTCTTGACCCACCAAAAAAGTACAGTGACAAGACAAAGCAGTTTCCACAGGTCTGGAGAGACAGGGAGATCCTGACAGCCATGGCTGAGATCTGCTTAGCTGGAGCACAAGCTGCTGGATCGTTACCATAGAAGGGACAGTAAAGGGTGACATGAATGAATTGCGGGGGGTTGTGTGTGGTACAGTGTAAGGCTAGACACTCAAGCACTGCAGCCCGGAGGAGCTTCGTGCATCATGGAGTATGCCTCTAGGAGCTCCACAAGTCTCTCATGGGGAAACTCTGATAAACTCCCCTCGAAGCTCTGGTTCCAGAAGAGAAGAGTAATCATTGTGAAACATCCAGAACATTCTGTATAACACAGAGAAACTTCCATGGGGAACATATTAAGAAAGCTTTTCTAGGGCCTTTTCTCTGCCTGACAGGAAGGGTTTTCTCCTACCACAAGCCCCTCTAGCTTTTCTCTCTCAACTAAAGGTGAAAGCATAGAGCAATTGAGAAACACCCATGATGATATGATGAAAGTTACAGGCCTAGAAAAAGACCAGATTTAATAAAATTAAGAAATACCTTCATTCTTACAAACCTTACAACCACACCAACAGGGCTGGAGCGTAGTAACAGTGGAGTACAGCTAACGGGCCTGTGAGGCACAGACTCCTCCTAAGAAAGAACACTTAATGAAGCCCAAAGACAACGGCAGAGGCAAAAACAAGGACACCAGAGGAATCTGAGGCCACTAGGACATACAGCTTCAGCAAACATGAATATAGCTCCAACCCATGCCAGACTCGTCATGTTGAAGGCCTCAGTTCCCACAACTCAGTATACCCAGTCTGTCTTTCAACAAACAAAACACATGCTAAAAGTCAAGAAAGAGCAAAGAATGAGAACCAGCCTGGGTTATAACCCAGATGTCGTCATTATCAGACATGGCATTGAAAATGACCATTATTAGTATGCTAGAGACGCTAATGGAGACAGCAGACAGTGTACAAGAATGGGCGAGAGATGTAAATAGGGAAACAGAGATGCTAAGAAAGAATCAAAAAGAAATGCTAGAAATCCAAACACACTAGAACAGAAATGAATGTCTTTAATGAGCTTTCAGTGGAGTGGACTTGGGGTAAGAAATTATCGGTTGAACTTTCAAGTAGGTTAGTAGAAAGAAACTTTGGAAAATGAAAGGCAGAGCAAACACTGAAGTGGGTGGGGATGGGCATGGTCAGGAATACTTAGGAACTGCATGGTAATTCCAGACGTATTACATATGTGTAACCGGAAAACAAAAAGGACAAAGGAGTCCAAGAAACAATTTAAGTACATGACTAAGAATTTTACAAAGTGAATGTCAGATATTAAGCCATAGATCCAGAAGGCTCAGAGAACGCCAATACATACCCAAGCCCTACACCTAGTTCTCAATCACAAAAGTTGAAACTGGGGTGGAGAGATGGCTTAATGGTTATGGCATTTTCCTGCAAAGCCAAAGGACCCAGGTTGGCTTTCCCAGGACCCACGTAAGCCAGATGCACAAGGTGGTGCAGGCGTCTGGAGTTCATTTGCAGTGGCTGGAGGCCCTGGCGCACCCATTCTCTATCTCTGTCTCTGCCTCTTTATCTCTCACTCTCTCAAATAAATAAATAAAATTATGAAAAAGAAATAAGTAGAAATAAAGTCAAAACTGAAAACTCCAAGAAACAAAGCAAGGTGCAAAAAACAATGAGAAGAGCCGTGAGTGGTGGCTCACGCCTTTAATCCCAGGACTCGGGAGGCAGAGGTAGGAGGATCGCCGTGAGTTCGAGGCCACCCTGAGACTCCATAGTGAATTCCAGGTTAGCCTGAGCTAGAGTGAGACCCTACCTCGAAAAACCAAAAAAAAAAAAAAAAAAAAAGAAAGAAAGAAAATTTTGAAAGAAGGCAGGTGAGAGATGAAAGAACCTTCCTTAAATAGGTCCAAGATAAGAATTATGACAGACCTCTCATCAAAAGTCTTGCAAGTAAAAGGAGAATGGGAGTTAAGAATGCAAAGCACTGAACAAAAAACAATCTAGAATTCCCTATCCAATTAAATGACTTCAAAGGCAAAGCAAAGACCTTATCTGATAAGCCAAAACCCAGAGAGGGTGTGTGCTTCCCAGAATGCTTATAAAAGCCAAAAGCTATGGAAGGCTCCTGTAATCCCAGCACGTGGATGATGACATGGGAGACACAGGAAGGAGAACTTCCTGGAATTTTTAAGGCAGCTAGCCTGGTGAGCACCCCAAGGTGGAGAACCTGGAAAACAAGAGTCCCTGGCCCAAAATGAGGTGGGTGGCAAGGACCAACCCAGAAAGTTGTTCCTTGACCTCCACCTCTGTGCTGTGGCATGTGTGCCCACACCTACACACATTATCACACACATATACAACACACGCACATACCAAAAAACTTAAAAAAAACTGAGAATTTATTATTTATGCATATTCCTCACACAAAATGTTAAAAAGAAGCTTTAGAGATGATAAGAGGAAAATGATGTAAGGAAGAAATTGGATCAAAAGCGAAAGAGAGAGAAGGAAGGAAAGAGTAAAAGAAGGAAGATAAAAGAAGAAAGGAAGGAAAGAAGGGGGAGGAAAGGAAGAAAAGAAGGAAGGAAAATATAAAATGAAACAAAAATCTTTGGATTGTGTTATTTCCAGTTGCCCACTGTAATAATAGCTATAGCGCATGGATAAGTGAGATGGCCAAGAAGAGTGAAGAAAGGGAAGGGAGGGAGGGAGGAGCTGGGAAGACTGGGCTATATGGTTTCCTCATGTCTAACTAGTTCCATTCACTTAGGAGATACCTTCTAACGTTGCACATGGATGCCTGAAACCTTGAGTGGTACCAAACCCTATCTATGTTGCGTGTTTTCCTAGATACATGTACCTATGATAAAGTTTAATTTATGAATTATATACAAAAAGAAATTAGCAAAGATAACTAACTGTACAACAGAGCACATGTAATAATCACTATAGTAAGACTTGTTTAAATATAATGTCTATCCCTGAAAATGTCTAATTGTATGGTGCTGGGTTGTTGTTTTTTTTTTTTTACTCTGGTTCATCCTAGATAAGTGAAACCTCAGAGAGCAGGTAAGGGGGGATTTTGCCTAGTTATATGGAAATGGAGTTACATTCGTGAAAAATGCCTGTTGGAAACTCAAGAGCAACAAAATCTTACCCCTTGCTGTGTGATTCGGTACAAGTTTTGGAACAGGAAGTCCACATGGCTGGATCTCTTCTTTCGCTTTATGCTTCTGAGGTGCTGAAGAAATGAAGGCGGGGGGGGGCTGCTGATGAGCGCGGTTATCTTCGCATCCCACAGGTCAACAGGTCTACCTGTCTCCTTCCCTCACGCTTCTTCCTGGCTCGAAGTCCTGACTATTACAGTGTAGTTTTGTGGGACCTTGAAAAGCCACTTTGCCTAGAGACCATTTGCCAGTGAAACCTGAGGTGATTTTTACATTATTTTGTATGTTAGAACCTACAAATCTTACTGATTCATATTAGTTACATGGGAGGCCATCACAGTAAGATCTTACAAGTCACTTAAAACAAAGTCAAAGAATCTAATCAGATTGTTGTCCTCACAGCAAGCCAAGATGAATTCTCGATCTTGGAGGGGAGAGGAAAAGAAAAAAAAAATTATAGAATGGAAAGAGTAATGAAAGAAGAGAGAGAACGTTCATGGTTAAGGAATGGATAGTAAGTCACAATGTTGTTTGGAAGTTTTGGCATCTGAAAACAAGACCAGCTTCCTGGGATGCTTGCGGGAAGTCAGTGAACAACCAGCGGGGATGGGTTATTAGGACTCCTGTTATTCTTAAGGCTGTGTCTACATCACTGTACTCCTGGCTTCCTGCTACAGTTGGTGTCTTCATTTTCCTTCTACCTCATAGTCTTTGTGGCCTCCTTTCATTATAGTGTAGGGTTTCCGAAAGCTGTTTAACACCCCAACTGAGCAATGCCCTTGAGATGTCAATGACACGAATGTAGCTGAAATACAAAGTTGACTTTCTACCTCTTCCCTAACTGCTCTTCTGGAATCCTGGGATGGATCGTGTGCACACCCCATGTCCTCCAACCTAGGGGTGACCAAAAGGGAGACTATGCTTCTCCCACATTTTGTTGGCTCTCAGGCCTGGGAACGGTGGCAGTAGAGATAGGCTCATACAGAGCAAGGTCCCTGCTGAATGCATGCAGGGTGGGGTGTAAAGTACTTTCAGGCACGGCGGGGTCCGCAGCTGCCAGTGGAAAGAATGAGGACTACAGCAAGCAGAAAAGTGAAGTTGGAGAACGGAATGTGTGAAATGAAAAAGCGATCAAAATCTTAGCGGCCAGGAGGGGCAGAGGTCACACTTTGCAACTCCCTGGTGGGGAAGGCGCTAACCTCTGGGGACTGGGTTCTTCATCTGTGCAGTGGGGTCTCGCAGGAGAGGACCTAGAAGACACCTTGCAAGGCTTCTGGCCCTTTCTGCCTGCCAAGGACCCCTTTGGCAGTCGATTGACCTATGAATGGACCTTCCGGTTTTCCCAGAAGCAGACCCCAAAGCGTTTCTTTGGGAGGTATGGAGAGCAGGTGCCGAGGAGAGGGAAGATGCCAGAGCAGAGCTGTCTTCTGCAGGGGTGCTCAGGAGACGAGAAGCCACTTCTCCACACGACCCCACGGGAGAGTGAGGAGCAAGGGCAGAAAGCCTGCCTCCTGGCCATCCACTCGTTGTCTCTTGTAGCGCACCCCGTGGACATCAGGCAGTGGGGCTTTGATGGCTGGCGATGCGGAGTGTTCCAGACCCAGGGATCCCGAAGCTGGTGTTGGGCATATGGGAAGTAGGAGGATATGTGGATGGGGCATTTCTAGTATCAGCCACAAACCACGTTCAGTATAATGTTTTACAATGCATAAAGTGCAGAGGATTATAAAGAAAACCAATTATATTGAAATTCAGTTCTACCCACAGACCCCTTGGGGGTCCCTAGGTTAAGAAGACTTGCTGGGATTTCTTTTCAATGTGAAATTATATGGTTTTATGACCCGAGCGCGTGGGTTGTGTTATTCTGCCAGGAGGTGGCTGAGTATCATCCTGCCTACTCTAAACAGAAATGTTTTCACAGGGAAAATGCACTCGCCCAAGCTAACTATTCCCCGCAGCTAAGGGACTATAAATGGTGCCAGTGGATTCTGTCACTCTCTTTTTATTTTTCACAGTGCTTGTTTTGCTTTGTTTGTGTTTCTGTGCTTTTCCTGTTTCTGTTCTGTTTTGTTTTGTGTTCTTTTTGTTAGGCCCCAAAGCACTGTGGGATGCCAGTTTGTCCCCATGTCACCCATCACCCTTGCAGCAGCTCTGCACCTCTCAGCTGTCAATGGGGACACCTTGACGTTGTGTTCTGAAGCACCACGATGCCCCCATGCAGCCACAGAGGGCCATGATGTGGCATCGCTGTGCCAACAGGTGGCTGTGTGTGGCACGTCACAGCGGCTGCCCCGCTGGGAGCTGCACGCCACCGAGACACTATACCACCTCCTAATGTGACTCTGTGGCTCTGTTACTCACTGCTAAATTACAGTATTATGACTTCATTGTTGAGTCCCAATTCTCCTAATTATAGCCTAGAGATCTATTATTTGATTTGGTAACACCACGTGCTTCTTTTCTAAATCATGTAATCTCTTGTAGCTTATTAATGTCAGGTTTGCGCACACGCAGGGACTTGGTTGTTTGCCAGGCAGAATCAAATTTTCAAATTTTCGCTGTGTTATGTTACAGGGCTTTGCTTGTTACAATCTAATTATATTGGCACCGAAATACCGAAAACCAATTTATATTAGGAAGCACTTTAACTCTTTCTTTGGAGAGAATTAACATGCGTAAGTGTCTACCATGCCAGTGGTCTTTTTGTGTTATTATTTTTGCATTGAGAAATGCCTTCTGAGGACGAGGGGACACTACTAACAGTTCAGTTCATCTTTGTGTTCAAGTCTGCTGCCTGGGGAGAACTGTGAGTGTGACTTTTCTGACACTTTTCCAAAGCCTAAGGAGATAAGCGTGCCCCTCACATCTCCAGATTTGCTCCCCATTGGGAATGCCATTTGCCTCAGTCACCCAGAAAAACCCTCTCTTAGTTGGTGACACCCTTGGAACTGCCCTTCAATCCATGCCTTTCCTGCTCCCTTGTTTCCTTCAGATATACTGTCCCATGCTCTGTTTTCTACTAGGGCTCAAAGGATCTGTTGCCCTGGAGACCAGGAGGGACTTGCTGCCCATAGACTATGCTCCAGGGCTGGGTAGACCCTCATCATCCTCAGGAGCAACCCACAGCAGCTTCAACCGGACACTGAGATATCTGTGTGCTGGGCACACTATTGAGACTACCCAGCATGCTGATGTCACAAAGAGGCCCCAGCTCCCTCCTGGCTTTTGACTCCTCTCCTGCCACCTGCTCCCTTCTTCTTCCTCGGTCTTCCTGGTAGCAGACCTTGCTTCTGCCACCCGGTGCAGGTCGAGAGAAAGGCAGCATGGGACTCACCAGAAAGGAACTCAGGAGGCATCTGGAAGGACACGAAAGAGAAACAGGACTGAAATCGTTCTAGATCTGCATGGGATGGATGATCCTAGCTCCTCGACTTCTTGCTGCACATCTTGGGCAGATCACGTAATCTTCCTGAGCCTAAGCCAGCCTCACCTCTAAACTGGGTAAAGCTGTAGCTGTGCTGGGGGTTACTATGTGGAGCCGGTGCAATGCTGTGTTTCAAACACCTTGCAGAGTTCTGAGAGGCAAGAAGTACTCACTTGGAGGGTTTGTGTCCTTTTCTTCTGAAAGAGTGTTCCTCTTGAGCTCACCCCCCAGGACTACATGGCTCCAGAGACTAGAAGTGCTTCTTTCTCTCTCCTGGAGTGTGTGGGGCCCTGCACAAGTCTGCTCCTAATCACGATAGCTGAACATAACCTACATGTCTGAACTGCAAACCTCTCATTGTTCAGCTGCGATGCTGTCAGCTGGTGCCCAACTTCAGAAAGACTCACGCACTCATGGTACATGTTTTGGGGCTTCAGTGAGTAGAAATTTATCCATGGCTATTTCCTGAGCAGAGTTAACATTGGTGATCAAAACCATAACATATCTCCAAGGCCTTTGTTCACTTCATCTGTTTGGTTTTATTTTTTATTATTCATATTTCAAACACATTCTCAAATGTGTTGCAAACACTAAGGCCTACATTCCCACCACTAGATTTATCAGGCTTCATTTTGTGTTGTGTTTACTTCACTTCTGTTCGAGTAGTTTCTGCCCCTGTGAATGCTTCTTTGATCCCCTTCTGGTCCCACTTTCCCCAGAGGGGTCACCCTGGATATCTGTTTTATATCAAGCCCATGCAAGTTTGAATGCTTTGTTTGCATGCATGTATATCCATGGTCTATTCCTGTCATGTCCTTGACTCATTTTAGAGTGGCATCCTAACCAAATGATGGGATCAGGTAGATTTCATCACTTTGTGTCCTCATCTGAGAAATGGGGACAACAATATAACAATGTCATCTTCTTTGTAGACTTGTATGTACAGTATTGGGCACAGTACTTGTCCCATGATGGGGATCAATGAATGTCTGCTCTTATCAAGATGAGAGTACACATCATGTTCATATATATATATATATATATATATATATATATATATATATAGATCAGGAAGCATTTAAACTCTTTCTTTGGAGAGAATTAAAATGCATAAGTGTCTATATATATCATATATATATTTATGTATGTGTATATGTATATATGCATATTTATTTATATATTTATTGAATTGAAAGCTCTTGGCAGACTCTACTTGTTCCCTTACTTCCCTCTTATTATAAAAGGTTGCAAATATGCACTGAAACACAGAGATACATATGGTCAATCCTCATGGGCCCCGAATAGGTACCTGCACTGGTCAGTGTTTCCCAAGACCTCCACACCTTAAGTGTCAGCATCTGGGAAAAGGTCATCCTTCTGTCGGGGAGTCCCTGGTCACTGCACCAGGCCAGACCCATAGGCCCAGGAAAGGCATGCGGCCATGGTGGGAGGAAGGGTGCAGTGCCTCTGCAGCTGTCTCTTCCACTCTCAGGCAGAAGGCTCTGCTATAAAGCTCTTGAAGAACCAGAGATGCAGCGGCACTGCCCTGACTCAAATGTCAGCATCTGGCCTGACTCTCTGATGTTAGCCCATGGCCTTAAGTACCCTATACCTAGGACTCCTCAGACTTCTCCAGCTTGGGTAAATCTTGAATATGGTCAAGACAGACCAACTCCCTCAAACCCCAGCAAAGGAACCTGGTGCAAGGTAGAGGCTGTGCCACTTCCCTGGAATGGGGGCCTCCAATGCAATTTGCAATGCTTTCCCAGGTCTTTCACTTAGGGAAGCGAGCCGGCTGTCTCCATACTGCTCCATGTCCATCTCCCTCCTCCCCAACCCCACACTGCCTGGAGTACTGCGCTCCCCACCTCACTGCTGCTTGGTGCTCAGCCCCTCCTTCACAGCCACCTGTTCAAGGCAGTGTTCTCGCATCTCCCTGGGCACAACTTCCCACCACCGCCCACCTCATGGGACTCCCCCATGTACTTTAAATCTAGGATCAACAATCACCTGTCCCTGGTTGCTTGAGACTTTCTTGATTCACGCCTGCTGTCCCCACATTATAATCAATAGCTGTCTTTCAGAAGTCCCCATTAGACAACAGACTGGATGGCATGGGGTCATGCTCCATGTGACTCCCATGAGCCATGCCCTTCTTCATCTTTTCTAGTCCAGGCTGACCTGGAGTTCGTTATGTAGTCTCAGGCTGCCCTCAAACTCACGGCAATCATCTTACTTCAGCCTTCCTAGTGCTGGGATTAAAGGTGTGTGCCACCATGCCCAGCCATCTCCTCCTCCTCTTACTGGAGAAGAATCTGTCTTTTGTTTCTGTCCAGTAGAAAGAATACCACTAAGGTGACAGAATGGCCACTCCTTGGTTATATGATCTTATACAACACTGTCTTAGCAGAGTAAAGAGAGAGAGGGTCCTGCAGGCTCTGCAAGCCAGCTGCTATGGGAGAAAGGGCTTTAGGAGCTGGAGTCCTCAGGCTTCTCAAAGCAAGGATGTGAATTCTGCACCCATATAAATAGGAAGGTCTAGAGTCTAGAAAGGAACCCAGCCCACTGCACACCTTGATGGGGAGACCCTCAGCAAATGACTCATGACTGATGTGAGTCTTGGCTTATGTACACCGTGATATAATAGAAAGTTCTTTTAAGCCAGGAAATCAGTGGTGATTTGCTATGTGGCAACAAGGACTAGTAGTATGGTAACCCTAGGGACGGAATGAATCACGTCCAGTGATCTTGTCTCCCTCACAGACCAGCATTGTCGGGAAGCCGGGTGCTTGGTACACTCATCTCTCCAGCTTCCCTGCACTCAGGACACTAAGAGCTGAGCAGTAGGCAATAGCGCAGGACGTAAGGACACAAGTGGCTGGGGGCCGCAGGGAGGCAGAGACATGGACTAGCTATGTGGTTTTGAACGCTTTGGGGCTTCTGTTTTCTCTTTTGCAGATGGTGATGCTGACACAGGAGCGCGCTCCTCTGGGAAGTGACGTTGTGAAGACAGACTGAATTCATGGAGAAGCTCTTACAGCTCTTGGCCCTGGTCTGGGTCTGTTCTCTATGACCCCCCCCCCCTCTCTCTCTCTGTTCCATTTTGTCCTCCTGTCAGATCTGCTGCAATCAGCCCCATCTTCAGCTAAGGAAACTGAAACGCAGAAAATTCAATAACTTGCCCAAAATCATACAGCTGGTAAGTGGAGAGAGTCAAACGTAACCCAGTCTACACTTGTTTTCTTCCATGCAGGCCACACTTGCATCTTCCCCGTGGATGCACATTTTGGAAAAAAGAAAAAAAAAGAAAAAAACTTTATTCAGAAATTCTTCGTGACTCTCCAAGAACCAAGGGTTCAAAACCCCAGACTTTAAGCTTGGCTTCTGTTCTGGAGCCCTCTGTTCAAAGATGGTGAGCTTCTGGAATCCTAATGAACAAGCAGGGGATGCAGGTGTGTAGTGGGGTACAGTGGCCCACAGATAAGCACAGGAGCCCCATTAAGCTGCTATACAACCTGATACATAAGGAGACTGTATTAGTCAGGGTTCTCTAGAGGAACAGAACTGCTAGAATGAATTATTTTAAAGGGGGATTTATTGGATCAGCTTACAGTAGTCCAATAGCAGTTGCAGGCCCGAGAATCACCGAACCTGGTAGTTGCTCAGTCCTCATGGCCAGATGCCTCAGCAGTCCCGACCCGGCACTGCAGATGGTGCAGGAAAGCCTGGAGGCTTCCTGAGGAGCCGCTGGGCTTCAATCCACGGGGGTCTTCAGTTGATGCTGGTCTTTCGTCCGCACTGGTCTTCAATCCACGCTGGAAGGTAGCAAGCAGCTCCGGCAGCCAAAATGGACGGGGGGCAGGAAGGAAGGAAGGGACTCTTTTTTCCCAGAGCTCCCTTGTATCAAGTCCCCCTCTGGGCGGGACCGCCCATTCTGGGGGAAGGGCTCAACCTTGGGGAAAGACTTCCTCCTCTAATTGATCCTTCCTAGAAGCAACCTATGGATTACTAAACAGATCAAGTTGACAACACCTTAACTATCACAAGTCCACCCCTTGTCAACTTGGCATCAAATCATGTCTCCTTACATCATACTTAATTTTCAAATGAAAACAGTAACAAGCTCATAATTCCGCCTAACATGGCATAACTATCCCACGTACAACCGGAACCGCAAAATCTTCCCCCCAACACAAAACTTAGTCTCTAGTATAATGGGTCTAATATAAATTCAACAGTTAGCTAATGATATAATCGTAATATTGGTGTAGATACATACAAACACTCTGTTATCAAGGCAGGACAGAAACATTGCAATCACAGTCCTCATTTCTGTAACTGGTCACGTGGCCTTAGCTGGTATTTGTAACTGCCTTCTTCTACTACCCATTCTGTATTTCCTCCACCTTCAGCAAGCACCTCACCAGGTCTTGGTTCTTTACCTGGAGGGGTAACCCATACCTTCATTCCTGAAGGATCTGGGCCATTTATCACACTACTTCTATTGGGTTGTTGCAGTCGTCCATTGACTTTGACAACAGGACATGGTAACACTAGCAGACGCCCTAAAGGATCTCCTGCACTCCAGGCATACTCTTCCTTACCTCCATTGTGGAGAAGCAGTCCAATTTCCCCCTGGTAATCTGGATCAATCACCCCTGCTATCACTGTAACTCCTTTCTCAGCCTGTTCACTCAAGGGCATTAGGAGCCCAAAGTGACCAGGGGGAAGTCTTAGCTTCCAGTTCAATGGAATGTTCTTTGTGTCTCCTGGCAAAAGCACTCCTCCCTCTGGAACCAAGACTTGTAGTCCAGCAGAGCATAAGGTTGCGGGAACAGGAAGCAAAAATCTAGCTAATGGGTCACTTGGAGTGATGGTAAGTGGGACTATTCCCATTTCCACCCCTTGATTCCTGGACCCGTGAATCCGGGCTATAGGAGAAACAGTACCATATATAGGACGCTGATTCAGAGCATACACAGCCTGCTGGAGGACACTCCCCCAGCCCTCCAAGCTATTGCCACCTAGTTGGCGCTGTAGCTGTTTCTTCAAAAGGCCATTCCACCGTTCTATCAAGCCAGCTGCTTCAGGATGGTGGGGCACATGGTAAGACCAGTGAATTCCATGATCATGAGCCCACTGCCGTACTTCCTTGGCGGTGAAGTGAGTTCCTTGGTCAGAAGCAATGCTGTGTGGAATGCCATGACGGTGAATAAGGCATTCTGTAAGCCCACGGATGGTAGTCTTGGCAGAAGCACTACGTGCAGGAAAGGCAAATGCATACCCAGAATAAGTGTCTATTCCAGTAAGGACAAAACGCTGCCCTTTCCATGATGGAAGTGGTCCAATGTAGTCAACCTGCCACCAGGTTGCTGGCTGGTCACCCCGAGGAATACTACCATATCGGGGGCTCAGAGTTGGTCTCTGCTGTTGGCAAATTTGGCACTCAGCAGTAGCCGTAGCCAGGTCAGCCTTAGTTAGTGGAAGTCCATGTTGTTGGGCCCATGCATAGCCTGCATCTCTGCCACCATGGCCACTTTGTTCATGGGCCCATTGGGCAATGACAGGGGTGGCTGAGGAAAAAGGTTGACCACTATCCACAGTACGGGTCAGCTTATCTACTTGATTATTAAAGTCATCCTCCAACGAGGTCACCTTCTGATGAGCATTAACATGGGACACAAGTATCTTTATATCCTTTGCCCATTCAGAGAGTTCTATCCACATACACCTTCCCCAAATGTCCTTTTCACCGATTTTCCAATTGTGCTCCTTCCAAGTCCCAGACCATCCAGCCAAACCATTGGCCACAGCCCATGAATCAGTGTATAAGCGCACATCTGGCCATTTTTCTTTCCAAGCAAATTGCACAACCATATGCACTGCCCGAAGTTCTGCCCATTGTGAAGACTTCCCTTCACCACAGTCCTTCAGAGTTGTCCCAGAAAGGGGCTGTAATGCTGCAGCTGTCCACTTTTGGGCAGTGCCTGCATAACGTGCTGAACCATCTGTAAACCATGCCCTAGACCTCTCCTCCTCAGTCAATTGATCATAGGGCACACCCCATGATGCCATAGGTGCATGCTTGGGGACAGAAGGCATTGCAACAGGAGTAGCAACCATAGGCATTTGGGCAATTTCCTCATGTAACTTACTCGTACCTTCAGGGCCTACTCTAGCCCGATCACGTATATACCACTTCCACTTAATGATGGACTGTTGCTGTGCACGTCCAACTTTATGGCCTGGTGGGTCAGATAACACCCAGCTCATGATGGGCAGCTCAGGTCGCATAGTAACTTGATGGCCCATTGTCAAACGTTCAGTTTCCACTAAGGCCCAATAGCAGGCCAAAAGCTGCCTCTCAAATGGAGAATAATTGTCTGCAGACGATGGCAGGGCCTTGCTCCAAAATCCCAATGGCCTCCGCTGTGATTCACCTATGGGGGCCTGCCAAAGGCTCCAAACAGCATCCCTGTCTGCCACTGAAACCTCAAGTACCATCGGATCTGCTGGATCATATGGCCCAAGGGGCAGAGCAGCCTGCACAGCAGCCTGGACCTGTTGAAGGGCCTTCTCTTGTTCTGGGCCCCACTGAAAACTAGTAGCTTTCCGAGTCACTTGGTATATGGGACGGAGTAAGACACCCAAGTGAGGAATGTGCTGTCTCCAAAATCCAAATAGGCCCACTAGACGTTGTGCTTCTTTCTTAGTGGTAGGAGGGGCCAAATGCAACAACTTGTCCTTCACCTTAGAAGGAATATCCCTACATGCCCCACACCACTGAACTCCTAGAAATTTCACTGAGGTGGAAGGTCCTTGAATTTTGGATGGATTTATTTCCCATCCCCTGATGCGCATATGCTGTACCAGCAACTCCAGAGTGGATGCCACCTCCTGCTCATTTGATCCAATTAGCATTATGTCATCAATATAATGGACCAAAGTGACACCCTGTGGAAGGGACAAGCGATCAAGGTCCCTGCGAACTAAGCTATGACACAGGGCTGGAGAGTTAATATAACCTTGAGGTAAAACAGTAAATGTGTACTGCTGACCTTGCCAGCTGAAGGCAAATTGCTTCTGGTGGTCCTTATGGACAGGTATGGAGAAGAAAGCATTTGCAAGATCAATAGCCGCATACCAGGTACCAGGAGATGTGTTAATCTGCTCAAGTAAAGAAACCACATCTGGTACAGCAGCTGCAATTGGAGTCACCACCTGATTAAGTTTCCAATAATCCACTGTCATTCTCCAGGATCCATCTGTCTTCTGAACAGGCCAAATAGGAGAGTTAAAGGGAGATGTGGTGGGAACCACCACCCCTGCATCCTTCAAGTCTTTTATAGTGGCATTAATTTCTGAAATCCCTCCAGGGATGCGATACTGTTTCTGATTCACTATTTTCCCTGGTGGTGGGAGCCTCAGTGGCTTCCATTTTGCCTTTCCAACCATAATAGTCCTCACTCCACAAGCGAGGGTTCTGCCAACTCCTAAGTATATCTATCCCAATTATGCATTCTGGCACTGGGGAAATAACCACAGGGTGAGTTCGGGGACCCACTGGACCCACTGTCAGTCTAACATTTGCCAAAACTCCATTGATCACCTGACCTCCATAAGCACCTACTTTAACTGGAGGGCCATGGTGCTTTTTGGGGTCTCCTGGAATCAATGTCAATTCAGAGCCAGTGTCCAGTAGGCCCCGAAAGGTCCGATTATTTCCTTTCCCCCAGTGTACAGTTACCCTAGCAAAAGGCCGCAGGTCCCTCTGAGGAAGGATAGGTGTAAGTTTAATATTGAAACTTTTGGCAGTTGCAGCAGGGTCCTTCCTCAAGGGGACCCGGCCACCCCTTCAATCAAGGGGCTCAGGGTCTGTAAACTGGCTCAAATCTGGAAACTGATTAAGAGGTCTTGATTCTCTGTCGCTATAATTCAAAGTGGCTTTATGTTCCCTTGCTCTGGAATTTTTCTGCTTATACAGATCAAGAAGAAATTCAGTAGGCTTCTTATCTATTTGACTTCTGGGAACACCATGATTAATCAGCCAATTCCAAAGGTCCATACGAGTCATACCTTTATGTGCATAATTTTGCCTACGCTGTCTATTATGAAAAACACGTTCACCCTGCCTTTGGCGATTCAGTGCTGCCACCTGGCCCTTGTTACCCCGAGATCCAGTTATGCCCATTGCATCTAAATCACCTAATGCAGCAACTGCAGCTCCCACTGTGAGGTCTTCTTTACATAAAAGAGCAATGATGGAAGACTTTAAGTATGCTGGTGCTCCCCTCACAAATCTGTTTCTTATAGTCTTAGTGAAGGGCACATCTTCTGGACGCTCCCATTGTGGGGGCAAAGATGAGTTTACATGGCAAATCCACTCCAGCATTCCAAGTTCTCTGAGCTTTTTAATCCCTTCATCGACATTAAGCCAAGGGATATCAGGCAGCTCGAGCTCACTCACAGTAGGCCATCTTTGGATCCATACTTCAGCCAACCAATCAAATAAACTCTTGGCACCCTTTCCAACTGCACGAGCTGCATTGTTAAATCTAAAATCTCTGCTCAATGGGCCTATTTCAGTAAATTCAGCCTGATCTAATCTTATGTTCCTTCCTCCATCATCCCACACCCTTAAGATCCATTCCCACACATATTCCCCATGCTTCTGCCTGTACAAGTTAGAAAACTCCTGAAGTTCTTTAGGGGTGTACCTCACTTCCTCCTGTGTCACACTTTCTATCTCACCTTTAGGGGCCTGCCTAGCCTTCCGTCTGGTTATAGGCCTAGAGGCAAAAACGGGTGGGAACTGAGAAGCACCAGCACTTCCTGCTGATTCCCCAGACAAAGAGGGATGAATTCCCTCAGGCAAGGGTGGGGAGGATAATACCTCAGGATGTGGGGGTGGGGATACAACTGCTGCTAAGGGAGGGCAGGCCATATTTTCATCCAAAACATCTTCTTCAGAATCTAACACTTCGATGTCCCCAGGTTCTTCAGGGTCTTCCCACACATCACCATCCCAAGTCACAGGATCCCACTCTTTTCCAATCAGTGCCCTCACTTTAACTTCTGATAGTTGGTGAGGCTGGGATTTGAATTTACGTTGCAAATTAGCCAATCTCACAATGAGAGCTTGGGTTTGGTTTTCTGCAATCCGAGCCCTGTTCTGGCTAGAGAGGAGACTCTCCTCCAGGGCACCCTTAGAAACCTTGAGATCATGTATGTGGGTCTTAAGCTTAGAATTTTCCTTTTTGAGCTTCTGCTGTTCCCTCACTAGTTTGTCCAGAGATGCCAAAAGCAACCAACCAGCCTCATCATTGGTCTTACTTTTCCACAAATACTCAAATGTTTTAAATACAGAGTTACTAAATTCCTCGCTCTTCACAAGACATGACTCAGGGTCATCAAATACATCTATCTCACGTAGTTCTTGAAATAGTGCACACCATGGATTATCAGTGCCCCCCTTATTTCCAGGAAAAGCGCTCTCCTTATCATCAGTGGGGCCTTTAGCAGCATCAAAATTGGAGAGCCAACCCCAGATAGCACTAAGCCCACTAGAGAAACCCATTCTTACAATTCTGTTTCTCTAGAACCACTTCTGGTACCAAATTCTGTATTAGTCAGGGTTCTCTAGAGGAACAGAACTGCTAGAATGAATTATTTTAAAGGGGGATTTATTGGATCAGCTTACAGTAGTCCAATAGCAGTTGCAGGCCCGAGAATCACCGAACCTGGTAGTTGCTCAGTCCTCGTGGCCAGATGCCTCAGCAGTCCCGACCCGGCACTGCAGATGGTGCAGGAAAGCCTGGAGGCTTCCTGAGGAGCCGCTGGGCTTCAATCCACGGGGGTCTTCAGTTGATGCTGGTCTTTCGTCCGCACTGGTCTTCAATCCACGCTGGAAGGTAGCAAGCAGCTCCGGCAGCCAAAATGGACGGGGGGCAGGAAGGAAGGAAGGGACTCTTTTTTCCCAGAGCTCCCTTGTATCAAGTCCCCCTCTGGGCGGGACCGCCCATTCTGGGGGAAGGGCTCAACCTTGGGGAAAGACTTCCTCCTCTAATTGATCCTTCCTAGAAGCAACCTATGGATTACTAAACAGATCAAGTTGACAACACCTTAACTATCACAGAGACTTTCAACAATGCCAGTCTACTGAAAGTCGGATACTTACATAAATGCAGATTATGAAGGCCCAATGGTAATTTGCTACCTGCTTGTTGTTAATGTGTCTGTGAGTGCTGGGGAGATGCTCATTCACTTAGTTCAGTGTCTGTGGGCTGACTGTCCTGTAAAGCAAACTGATACTGTGGTTCACACTTATCAAAAGCCGGGGCCTCTCTGCCAGGCAGGGAGCAGCACACGCAATGAGCACAGGGTTACTCGGCAGGCTGACTGGATGCATGCAGTCCTCATCTGAGAGCTTCCATGTCCCTGTCCTTAGGTAACCCAGCAAAAATACAGCTGCCATGACAGGGGTGAGTCTAACCACATTTACTGTGGCGATGGCGCAGGGTCGGGCACCAGGGCCCTGTAATCAGGAAATGCGTGAAGGCCATGGCCTGACAAGGCTGAAATCCACTTGCTGTTCTCTGCTGTGAATGTCCTTGTTCCCTTTCTAGCCTGCTGGGTTCCTGACTCCTCCCTCAGGAGAGGCCACTGGCACTTGGTGTCTTCTCTGACATTGTTGGACAAACACTTCCTCTTCTGTCTTCTGAGGGCCACTTTTATATCTTATAGAAGAACTTTAATTTTGTGTGTGGCTCAAATACTTCCCCATATTTAAGTGTGTGCATTGTGTGCAGAACTGCAAAGTTCTTTAGGGATGCATTTTTTGGAAATGCATGTTGTTACAGACACCATTCGAGTGTGGGGTGCAGTTGCTGGGGGTCAATGCCTGGGTTTCCATGCTTCCATTCAGTTCTTCCCACTCTGGGTCCTTGTGAGGAGCATTCTCCTTTCTTCACAGCTAGGGAGCCTTAGGACCAAAGCCCAGGCTAGCCAACCTACCCCTAGCAGGGGATTCATACCTTCACTTTTACTTTATCATCTTTTTTTTTTTTTAATGAAGGTGAGTGACTAATGGGAAATCACCTCCTAGAGACTAAGAGAATGTGGGTTTACTCATTGCACATGCAGCAATCCACATAAGGGGAGTTACTTACCCACTGGATTCACTGGACCCTCAATGGATGGCTGAACCTGCAGAGAGTCAGTGCTCACCCATGCGCATACAGATCAAGCATTGCCAAACCCCAAATCTGAAATGATCTGAAACCTAAAACATGTCAAACACTAAGATGAGGCTCAACATTTCATAGTTCTTAAAGTCTTGGCAAATACCTCCAAATCTGAAACATTTCTGGTCCCAAGCATTTCTTTTTTTAATATGTATTTTTTATTGACAACTTCTATACTTACAGACAGCAAACCATGGTATTTTCCTCCCCTCCCCTCCTCCACTTTATCCTTCATAACTCTGCTCTCTGTTATATCCCCTCCCTCTCTCCATTAGTCTCTCTTTAAATTTGATGTCATCATCTTTTTCTCCTATTATGAGGGTCTTGTGTGGGTGTCCCAAGCATTTCTAAGAAGGGATTCTCAGCCTGTACTATTTTTCCCTATTTGGTATATGAATGCCTATGACAAAGTTTACTTTATAAATTAAGCACACAGAGAGATATTAACAATAACAGGGAATGACAAACTAGAACTGTTATCACAGTAAAGGAATGTGATTTCTTTCAGTGTCTCAAAATATCCTATTGTACCACACTCTGCTTGTGATGGTATGAGATGATCCAATGCCTGTCATCAGATGAAGTGAGATGAGTGACATGGCCATTGTGGTGGACACAGTGTGTGTGGACGCAGTGGTGGGCTACTATCTGAGGGCCACCTGAACACTAGCACTGATACTGCAGTAATAGGTTGGGATAGCCAAGATGGCTATGTTGAAGGATGATAATAACTAGCAGCCTAATGGAAGGGTAATATGTACAGTGTGGATACTCTGGAACTCACGTCCTGGAAAAGACAGTGGAATGATACAAGTTCCTGCTCAGAATAGGAAAAAAATTTCTGGAATTTTCCATTTAATATTTTCAAACTATGCCTAAGGTCTGCTGTATTTCACAGGTAATATTGTCCTCCTGGAAATCTATGTATCAGTTCTTGTGGCTGTGACCAAACACCTCACAAAAAGTGATGTAAGGATGAAAAGTTTGTTTTTTGCCCATAGTTTGAGGGCATGATCCATCATGGCAGGGCAAGCACAGCAGCAGAAATGTGAGGCAGCAGGTAACATTGCATCCACACTCAGGAAGCAGTGAATGATAAAGGCAGGTGCTCAGTCTTTGTCTCTTTCTTCTTTTTACTAGTGTGGGACTGTGGCTGATGGAATGGTGTTGCTCAGAATCAGGATGTGTATACCTTCAGTTAGCCTCTCTAAAAACACCTTCACACACATGCCCAGTGGTGCGTCTCCTAGGTGATTCCCAATCCAGTGATGCTGACAGTGAAGATGAACCATCACAGCCCACAAGGGGAAAACTGATACTGCAACTGAGTGATAAAATTGTGTTCCTTAGCTTGGTCTAAACTATTGCAACCAGTAGTACTGATCATTATAGCAAGGCTTAACCCTGATGTAACTTTATTATATATGATAATACAAATGTAAGTGTTCAGGGTGGAATGTTGCTCTCTTCCACACAGAGATATAGTCTCATCTCATGGTAAGGCTTTCATCCTGGGCACAGTGTAATCCCCTCTATACCGTGGCAGCAGACACAGAAGTAGTACAGAATGGGTTATGTGGGAGGCAAATATCTTTCTTCTTTTCCTCCTCTGTTAGCCAGGTCTTATCCTCAGGGTCGTGCCTAACTGCAAGGAAATCTGGGAAAGACCCAGGGGGAATGGGAAGTGGATTTTAGTGAAGCAGACAGTGTGAGGAATGTGTTCAATCAGCTCCCTCCCCTAGCGTTTCCTTCTCATACCATCACACACATGCTGGGGGGTTGCTTCACACAGACCTGAATATCTGGAGCATTACTGAAGACGTCCATGTTTCCAGGTTGGTTTTTTGTTGTTGTTTTCCATTAGAATATGAGTGTCCCTGCTGAATTTTGTAATGGCCTTGGAGACATGTGTCTAAACACAAATTACAACAAATGCCACTTAAGGCAGGTAACAGGAGACCTTTGTTTACTATAGAAAGGAACCGAGTCAACATGATTAAAGGCCTTCACTGGGTTCCCACAGCTAGCATGTGGCAGGCAGCAGCTACTTTTCTGACTCAGAGTCCAAGTCCTCAAGCATGCTGGGCTGACTGCTGCACCACCCAGGGTCTCGCTACAGCCAGTTTCAGAATCGAGACGTGAAGAACTAGGCCCCAACTGGACTTTTTCCATGAATATCTTAGAGTATACTGAACATAACAGTTGATCTCTAGGAAGCTTGAGGTATTTTTTTAAATTTATTTGAGAGAAAGAGAGGAAGAGGAAGATAGAAAGAATGAGAGAAGAGCCTTCAGCCACGGCAAATGAACTCCAGATGCATATGCCCCCTTGTGCATCTGGCTTACATGGGTCCTGGGGAATTGAACCAGGGTCCTTAGGCTTCACAGGCAAATGTCCTAACTGCTAAGCCATTTCCCCAGCCCATGATGTTTCTTGTTTTTCTAGTGTTCGCTTGCTGTTATTTCATCCAACCATTGGTTTTTGGTAGGCTTTCCTCCCTCCCACCATCCTGCCTTTATCTTGTAGTGCTCAGCTTCTGTCCTTTGTAAACCTTTTGGGTATGTCCTTTGATTAGTAGTCATTTTTGAGAAAGGCATGGGTAATGCAAAACTAAGGTCAGGTCACACACATGCTGTAAGCCCAGGGGTAAGAATTAGGGTTGGAACGTATTCTGAAATGCATCAGGAAACAAGACAGGGCTGGAGAGAGGGCTCAGCAGTTAAATGCACTTCCTGTGCAAGCTGAGGGCCCGAGATCACCAAAGTTCGAATCTCTGGACAGATCCGATGTAAACAGCTGGGTGTGCCCTCGCGTGCCTGGAACCACAGTCCCTCAGCGGAGCAGACTAGAGAATCAACATAGGAACCCCACAAGCTGCGGGATTAGTAAAAGGAGATTCTGGCTTACAGCAAAACCATGTGGACGAGTGATGGAGTGGGACACCAGACTTCCTGCTCCACCACGGCAGCACACACGCACAAACACACACGAGTTAAATTGCATGAGTGGAGAAATGGATGGATGAATAAAAATATGACAAAGTAAACACTGCGAAATGTTACTTATTGAGTCTAAGTTTGAGGGTCCCCAGATGTTCACTGGATAGTTCTTTAAACTTCTTGCATTAAAAGTTTTCATCATAAAATATTAGGAAATATGTCAATAAAGATCTGGGCTCATTTTCATAAAAGTGTCTCACGAAGGAATAATTCCTTCTAAATAACAGCACGTAGGGCTTGCTTTTGTTAATACCAGCTCCAGCACTCCTCAAAGCACCCTGTCCACCATATGCAAGCACTTGACGGGCACCCACAGCTTTACTGGCCTGACAAGGTCCAGAATTCCATGTGAGCTTATGTTTTATGTCTCCAAGTGGCAGGATCTCTGCATAACCAAGAAAATGGATTTTTGTAAGCTAAGCAACTATTTTCCTTCCTTCCTTCCTCTCTCTGTCCCTTCCACACTCCCTGCCTTCCTCCCTTTCTTGCTTCCTTTCTGTTTCTCCTCCCTTCCTTTTCCTTTCTCATTCCTTCACTGTTCACCTCCCTCCCACCATATGCAGGACTGCATTAGCCAAGAACCACAGAGATGACTGGAATATGGAACTATTAGTCCAGTAGATAACTTCTGAAGAGTCTCCAAAGGAGGAGGTGTTGGGTTTTGCATGGGGAAGGATTTCATTAGACACACAAAGGCAGAAAGAACAAGTAGGCTGAATGCCTGCATAGCTGAAGGGTGCAGGGAAGAGGCACAGGAGGCTCAAGAGGGAGGCCTGAAGCGGGACAAGGCATTGAACCTGGAACTTACTGTTCAAGGTAACTGAGTGACCCTGGAGGATTTAAGTAGGGGACTTCACAGTAAGTTAGAGCAGGTGTTTTAGAAGAGGAATGACGAGGGACAAGGTGGTGGCAGAGAGCAGCCGGGAGCTGCTGGAATAGTTCTGGTGGAAGTCACATTATCGTGGCACAAAATCAACTGCAGTAGGTGGAAGGAGAAAGGCGAATCCAAGAGAAAGCCAAGGCAGCAAGAAGAAAAGCTTGACACCTGATGACACATGGGGACACAGAGACATTGAGTGACTCGGCTGCTGGCTGGGTGACATGGAAGTGGTGATGTCATTGTGTTGGGGGAGGGGCAAGGGAGGCATAGTAGGAGCCTTGCAGGTTGCCTAGCCGAAGTCACAGGTAGTATGGTTCCCTTGGCTTGGATCCATCTCTTGATGGGGGGAGCCCTGCTAAAGCTCTCATTTCTCCTGTGTGGATATTTCTCCTTTTCTGCTTTTAAGTGAAGTCGTTCCATGCTCTCCTTTCCCGTCTGGTCACAGCCGTCCGAGTAGGCACTCGAATGGCCTGAGACGCTTTCTAAGCCATCTGGGACCCAGGTTGCAGGAAGGTCCTGGGCACAGGCTCAGCTCTGACTCCTGGATTCCCTGCTTCACACCCCGAGCCTGCTGCCCTTCAGAAACGAACCCCGCACTGCTTCACTTTATTATGAAATTAAAATTGTTTCCAAAGACCTCAAAGGAGGAAAATGAAATTGTTTTCAGCTTTGATTGCGGTCATAATAAAATAGCTATTTAGAGGGGGGTTGTGTTATTCTTGGATAAATGAGGAGCAAAAATACTTTTTTACAGTTTGCCATAAAGACAGCAATAGAATTTTTCACAAGGCAAACACAATCAATGACTCGGGGAAGACGAGGCCATCTATATTTGCCTTCCCTTGGACATCACGCACAGTGAGCTGTTTGATCTCTCCCGAGCTGGGAGAGCAGCGAAACAGGTCTCCCAACCATGCCATCTCTTGCAGGAGTCAGGACCTTGGAAGTTGGCCTACAGGGATCCTGTCCACTGGACCGTGGGGTCTCCTTCCACTCCCATGTCCCATGCCCTTGTCTGTACCTTGCTCCCAGATTCTTTGTTGCAATGTGTCCAGAGCCTGCAGGACATTTAGTTGACTTATGCCGAGCACCAGCTGCAAGCAGTACACATGAGCAGGCCAGTCCCCTGAGTCCATTTCCTCTGACGGTTACACAAGGGTAAGGTGACTTTGCTTCCAGTGAGGAATTCTGTGATGATTCACGTCACGTCTCACGGTGGCCAAGTCTCACACACTGCATTTTAGACTCCTAAAATCCCCACTCCTGCTCTAAGTTTCTTTTCCCTCCTGGAGTCCCAGCCTTTTGCTCCTCTGGGAGGGTGCCACCAATCGGCCCTTCCCAGAGAAAATAGACCAAGTCCTGGAGTCTTGGAAAAGTCACTCGGAGGCTCTTTGATACTGTCATGAGGAAAGGAGGAAGAAAGGAATTTGTCCTAGAGTCTGGCGGCTTGTAAGGAGTGATGGTTATAGTTCATAGACAGTGTCTAGTAAAGAATGACAGCTCAGAAAATCAGTTCCCATGAAGGGGAAAAAGATTTTTAAAATCACACATTCCAGATTAAGGAAGTTAACTCCATGTGACAGGCTAGTATGGTAGGATGCTTGGGGGAACCCAACGGCCTTGGAGTCATCTAACAAATTCCACTGAGTCACAGTAGTTGCTTACTACTCTGGGTGGGGCCAGCACATTCTCTCCTTCCCGGCCTGCACTCACCCAGGAAGCAGCAGATATATGTCATTCTCTCCGTTCTGAGACAAAAGGGTAGACTGGTATGTTGGCATGGTACATCATCTGCTACAGAGCACTGCCCAAGCCAGTCTTCAGTTCAGAAGAGCGTTCACCTCACGATGATGGGATAATTCTGAAGAAAGGTGGAATTTTCAATCCTCTGAGTTTGCAAGCTAACAGTGTGAGTAGGGGGTCTGCAGTCTGTGGCTCTCTTTCTCTGTGTTTGCATGAAGACTCGTGCTGGTCTGGGAGGACAGTAGTGGATGGGCACACAGCCGGGAATTTTGTTGATCCAGTCACCTGTAGTGACTCTGAAACAAGCAGGGATGTCCTGACACTCAGACTTCTCAGGCTCAGTTCTGAACACATAGACTTGAGTTAGATGGAGCTCCCTTTAAATCTCTCTATCTCATGTGTATGTATGTGTGGTATGCGTGTGACTGTGCATGTTAGCACACGTGTGTGGTTATGTGAACATGTGTTGATGCACATACATGTGGAGGTCAGAGGTCACCCTTGGTTTCTCTGTACATTATTTGTTGAGTCAGAATCTCTCACTTAAACCCAGAGCTTGCTGATTCAATGAGCCTAGCTCACCATATTTCTGAGAAACCTTCTGTCTCTGTCTACTGAGAACTTGGATTATAAGAGGCCCCCAATATGGGAAATTATACTGGACATTATAGTGCACATTTACTTGGGTGCTGGGGATCCTAATGTAGTTCCTCATACTTGTATAGCAAGCACTTTGCTGAGCCATCTCCCCAGCCTGTTTTAACTCTTTTTAAAGTCTACACATTTAGAGGCCCTGGCCTGGAGACTTCATTGGCACAAAACATTTGAGTTCTTTGATTTTTCCAATAACCCATAAATCAAAGATTAGAGCAGAAGCTGCAAAAATCTCAAAAATCTGTCCCTAATTTATCACAAATCTCTTTATGTTTTCAGATGCTTTGGAAACACATTAAACATTTTAGCCCATATTTATGATTTTGAATACTTCCCTGGCTTTTGAAAAATGCATCTATAATGAGCAAGGGGATGGGAGGGACCTGAGTTGGCTGATGCTCCAACTACTAGCCTCCCTTCGCAATAACTCCTTGTGCCTGGGAATGAGCATGGTAGTTTACATGAATGAGCACAAGTCCTCACTCATCCAGGTTGTGCCCATGTGTCCTGGAAACTCAAAAGCTCTAAGAAAAGTCAAATTGCCATCCAAAGTTAAGAGCCAGTCCACCTCCACTAGGTCAGGAAGGGTCAATGTTAATGGGGAGGTGCTTATGTATGTTCACATCAGGGACACATGGAGGCCCACTTTCCTCTCAGTATCTTCTCTTATATCATGCTTGAATGCAACAATATGCTTTCCTCACCCTGGGTCATCAGGGAATGGGGAAATCAAGGACATTCAAAGGCACAAAGGATCATGAGGTTGAGGTAGAAGATACAAAGAACATGCATAAGCATCTGTTCACCCCAGGAAATTCACTGACTACGTGCCAAAGAAAGGACTCTCCCCAGTCCAGCCTGGGGAGCTGAGAGTGTGTTAGAGTTTACCTGAGGGAGCTTGGGTGACTCAAAGGCAGATGCATCACCAAATAGCCTACACTATGCCATGGTGATGACTCAGGAGAGCTGCATCCCCAGAGTTCTCTATACAGCTTATAGGCAATTCCACTGAAGAGTCTTTCTTTCTCTCCAGCAGTTGTTTACTCAAAGTGCAACCTTGGGGCTGACATTTTATGAATCTTAATTTTTTGAACTTCCTCATTTCCTTAGCTTCCCGAGTCTTCTGAGTCTCCCTCCTCCCTCTAGGAGAGAAGATTTCAATTGGAAGAAAGTAGCTACACAACAGGAGAGATAAGAAAGAGAGACAAGAAACACAAATTTTATCACCTTCATGGCTGACCTTTTCACTGGAAGCTCTGTGCTAAAGAGATCTTTGGCAAAGAGGGGCCCATACAAACCAGGGAATTTGGGACACAGAGGGTAAGACAAGCCATGCTGTGTGCAAAGAGCTGAAAAGCCAGACTGGTGATATGGAATTTGAGTCCGCTTCCATTAGGTCAGGTACCTGGAGAGTGAACAGTAAGGAGCACTTGTCCATCACAACAAGACAAGCCAGAGCTAGAAGGTTACAAAGGACCCCTACAAAGAAGGGAAGGAAAAATGGAATGCTACCATCATCGAGAACCCACTGTAGAGCTGGAGAAATGGCTGTGGTTAAAGGTGTTTGGTTGCAAAGTCTGATGGCCTGGGTTCAATTCCCCAGTATCCATGTAAAGGCAGATACACAAAGTGCTGCATGCATCTGGAGTTCCTTTGCAGTAGCAAAAGGCCCTGGTACACCCATTCTCTCTCTTTCTCTTTCTCTCTCTCTCTTCCTTTCTCTCTCTCTTCTTAAAAATAATAATCCCACCACCTGGGAGGGAGAGGTAGGAGGATTGCAGTGAATTCAAGGCCACCCTGAGACTACAGACTGAATTCCAGATCAGACTGAGCCAGAGTGAGACTCTGCCTTGAAAAACCTAATAATATAATGGTACCAAACTGACTGTATTTGCTGAATACAGAACTGACTAATAAAAAAAAAAAAAAACCTAATAATAATAATAATGATAATAAATTTATAAACAAAAGAGCCCACTGTGAGCCAAGGCCTATAAGAGGAATTTTGTATGTTTCCTGTATTAGGCATTTTGTGTGGTACATGTGCATGCATGTGTGTGTGTGTGTGTGTGTGTGTGTGTGTGCCTCAGCACATGTGAGGAGGCCAGAGGACAGCTCCAAGGTGTTGTTCTCTCCTTGCTTCTCTGTCTGATTGGAGACAGAACCTCCCTTGCTGGCTTGCTGCTGGGAAGGAGAGTTTAGCTGGCTCATGGGCTTTGGGATTCACGTGGTGCCACCTCCCATGACTTAGCCTATAGCTATGTGCATCACTCTTCATCCAGCGTTACGGGCTGCTGGGGATTGAACTCCCATTGGTAGGCTTGTGGAGCAAGCACGTTTAACCACTGAGCCATCTCCCCAACCCCCCTTTTTGTCATAAAGTGTTCACCCTAGTTCTGGAATTTTACATGATGAGAAACAGCAAGAGTCTGTAGACCTTATCTGAGTCCCCGGAGCTCATGAGCGCATAGGGAATAGTTTGAATTTGAACTTCTACCATCTCTGCACACTGACCCACTCAGCAGACTCTGTGTGACGTCACTGGGAGATTGAAGGGTGATTCCTGCACAGGTGAATGTTCATGCTGTCCTCTGAGGTCCCCACCCATTCTGAGCAACTCTGTGCATGGTCCTGGTGGCCAAGAAGAGTGGCTGGAATGTAGAAAGCAGGAGAGAACGAGGAGGAGGAATGCTATATGGCAAGTCATCTGTTCTGCAGAGTGAGATGAATGGCAAATGGGCCTCTCTCGGGACTGATTTTCTCCAAGTGTGCCCGCCAATAAAATGCTTTACAAAGAAACCTGACAATTTAGTTGTTAATTCAAAGCATCCTGTTTCAAGCTGTCTGTAACGACAGCCTAATTGGTGCAAGTTGGTGGTTTATTAAAAAAAGAAAAGAAAGTAAAATCATATTAAACACAAATGTGTATTTCTCCTGCAATGACTTAGTCTATTCTTATATTCTTTCCTCTCTGCACTCTTTCATGTGACTCATTAGAGATTCTTAATCCATGCAATAAACATTTATTTCTTTGAGAAGTTTAATGTCATTTCAGGAACTTAGAAGAGCCTGGCCTGGTGGTACTTGTTTGTATTTCCAGCTACTTGGGAGACTGAGGCAGGATGGTCACAAAACCAAGGCCTGCCTGGGCTACAGAATGAGTCTAAGATCAGCCTCAGCAACTTGGTGAGACTCCCAACTGAAGGTCAAAAGAGGGCTGGGGGCGGGAGAGATGGTTCAGCTGTTAAGGCATTTACCTGTAAAGCCTAACGACCCAAATTTGATTCCCTAGTACCCATGTAAAGCCAGATGCCCAAAGCAGCACACATATCTGGAACGCGTTTCCAGTGGCTTGAGGCCCTAGCATGCACATTCTTTCTTCTCTCTCTCTCAAATAAATAAATATGAAAAAAAGAGAGCTGGGTATGTGGCTCAGTGATAGAGCACTTGTTTAGCATTCACAAGGCCTGAGGTTCAATCGAAGCACTATTTAAAAAAAAAAAATGAACTCTTTTCAAAGAATATCTCAGAAGTTGGAATAATCTTAATTCTGAAACTTCATGCCTCAATTTAGTCCTGTGATGGAAGAACAGTGAGCTGGCCACTAAGACAACTAAGTAACTTCTCTTCAGTAACTCATCAGTAAAATAGCAGCACCTATACTGTAATTCTGTTAGGATACTAAAAAATTAAGCCTATAAAGGCATCTTTAAAGATCTAATAAATGATAGCAACATTTGGTATCTTCTAGCTCCAGGGTCTTGGCCCAAGAGCAGGGAATTGTTTAGAATTTGTCATCTCTGAACTTCCATCTATCCATTCATTCATCCACCCATCCACCCCTTCATCCATTCATCCTATGCACTTACCCATTTATCTACCTATGTAGCTTTTTTTTTTTTTTTTTTTGAAAATTGGTAGTGGAGTTGTTTCTATGTACTAGACACACAATCGGAATTTAGGAATGTAGGCATAGATAAAATATATTTTATAATCCTGTCACCAAAGTCCTTCTATCCAGAGAAAGTGGCAGAAACATTTATATGTAATTATATAATGAAGTGGTCATTGTAGGCCTATTAAGCTGTGGAGGAAATGAAATCGATTCAAATTATTTTTAAATGATTGATTATGGTTAACAAAGAACATTGTGAAAACTCCAATTGGCAATCATTCTGCAGTGGGAATTAGAGAAGGCTTTGGACATAGCAAAGGAAGACACATTCCCTGGAATTGGGGACTAGGAGGAGATGTCACTGGGAAGCTGAGAACAATTCTGATAGAAGGTAGCAAACATTTTGGCTCATGGAGGGGAGACGAGGTAAGTAAGTCTCTTCTTTCATTCTAGAGGAAGTGTCGGGGGATAAACAGTATCTTATTTAAATGTATCCCAACCTGGGCATTGTAGCTCATGCAAATAATCCCAGCACTCAGGAGGCTGAGGTAGGAGGATCCCTAAGGATTCTAAGCCAGCCTGTACTAGAGTGAGACCCTGCCTCGGAAGTAAATTGCTCATAAATGTATGCAGACCTTCCTTACTTTGTACAAGCCTGTCTTTGGCTTTATTTACTCCCCTACAGTGCATTCTCAGCAGAAAGCATTATCTTATATGTTACAAAAAACCCTCCCTGTGCATCAGGCCTGGACACTGACAACTTTTAAGTCACTCATCAGGTGATTCTGATGTGCAGCCACTATTCAGGATATGTAGACACACTGCCAATGTCTGAACTCCAGTCCAGAGAGTCCATCTAAGCCCTGTGGTTCTGCATTCCTTCCACTTACTCTGTATCATCCTGTCCCCAGCAGCCTATGCTCCCAGCTACTTCGTTTCTCATTGTATTAATTTGTTGACTTGTTTCTGGGGCAAAATAACTGACCAGGAGCAAGGAAGAAAGGAGTTTATTCTGGCTTACAGCTTTGAGGGAATAGGGTCCATCATGGTGGGGAAGGCCTAGCAGTAGGAGCACGAAGCAGAGCTGGTCACATTGTGTCTGCGGTCAGGAAGCTGAGGATCAACAGGAAGTGGATCCAGGCTGTAAAATCTCAACCTCGCCTGGTCAACTAGTGACCGTTTCCTTCAGCAAGGCTCCATTTCCCAGAGGTTCCCTAACAGCACCAGCAGCTGGGGGCCAAGTGTTCAACCTCATGAGTATGGTGAACATTTTACTTTCAAACCACATTCCCCTTTTATCTCATTTTGCTCCACTTGTTTTGACGGCCACACCTTTGGCTATTAATTTGGGCACTGCAACAGTGGCCCTGTAGGATGCCTGAAGTCAACTAAGCTACATACACATGACTGTTGTATCAAGTACCATGTGAAGGGCTGTCAGACCTTGGAGGACTGAGTGAAAATGCCTTTAAAATCCAAATTTCAGCATCATAATCATGTTATGTTGGTCACTGTCATTATGGAAGTATGAACTCCATGCCCTTCTGAGAATGGCCGTTCTTACTGAGAATACCCTTCCCTCCGGAGTTGTGGGTTAATTTGCCAATGAAAGATGCATGAGGTTGGGATGGTGGAAATGGCCCAGTCCTTCTTTTCAGAAGACTGTGCTGGGGAGTGAGACCTGGTGGCTTCCAGCCCTTTCCACAGTTTCTTTCTTATTTTAAAATTTATTTATTTATTTTCAAGCAGTGAGAGAGAGAGAGAAGAGAGAAGAGAAACAGACAAAAAGGGAATGGGCATTCCAGGGCCTATATCCACTGCAAACAAACTCCAGACCCATGTGCCCCTTATGTATCTGGCTTATGTGGGTCTTGGGGAATGGAACCTGGGTCCTTTGGCTTCGCAGGCAAACACCTTAACTGATAAGCCATCTCTCCAGTCCCTGCAGCCTCTTTCTTGTCAGTTGTGGTTGGTATACTCCATTCACCAGCACCCATTTTCGTAAGTGTTTGGATGCCTGAACCCTAAATGGCAGCCTTCTAGACAGATCTCCCTTCCCTCTACTGTTCCCATCCTTGAGGAACTCCTAAGTTCTATTTTCCATCCTTTATTCCTGTAATGCCCTGGTGACTTTACTTTCTTGACCAAGCCCAGGCTGACCCAGGGGTTTCATATGGTGGGCAGTGGAGAACTGAAAGCCCTTAACCGGAAGTCACATCATAAAATGAACATTGAGGGGAAATTGTATATTAGGAACCCATCTGCCTATGGATCAAGCAACCTCGTCTACTGTCATCTTGTCCGCAGAGATGAGTCTCTCTGAAACAGAGGCTAGCGGTTGTGGTTAGGGAGTCAGTATGTGTGTTGGTGTGGGCTCCATGAGGAAAGGTCACTAGCTCTCTTTCATATGCCCTGGAGAAAGAGCTTTCATGAGACAGGAACAAATGGCTCTGGCCCTGGTTGGTTATGTGAACTTGAGTGAGTCATTGACCTCACTCTGCTTCAGTCTCCTCATCTGTTACTTAGTCAAAGTAATCATTCCAGAGATGCTTTTCAATCCAAATGTTCTGCCAGTCCTTGCATCCACCAGTAGTGGTTTGATGTCTTTGGCTTGAAATGTCACAGTAGGCCAGGCTTAGGATAAGGTCAACAAGTGCTAAACCAGGCCTAGAAGCTGGCAGCTCTCTACTGGGCCTGTGACAGATGATTTATGGGTGTGACCTTACTCTTGGGATGGGACCAGAAGGAAGACAGAGAGGTGAGATCCCATAGTCCCTAGAGAAGTGAACAACTGTGTCTGCCAGTCAGGGCTAAGGGAGAGGAGCAGCCATGTCAGTTGCCGACAGACTGACAAATGAAGGGACCATCTCACATATACCTTTTGGACTTCCCTTACCAGAGCTCCTGCCACTTCTTATAGTGCTTATTGGACTCAGTTAAGAATAAGCCACGGTGTGAGTGGAGGGTGCCATGTGATTCTTTTCCAAAACAATCTCCTCTTTCCGGTGTCCTAACGTCCCAGGACTGAGCCACACACAAATCTTGATTTCATCACGAGCCCTCTGTTCCCTCAGCTGCTCTTGTTTTCTCTGTGAAGACACATGCCCTTCCCTGGAAGTTTTATTGTTCCTCACTCTCTCATTTTCTCACGCATTCCTTCCTGGCGAGCTGGGAGCCAGCCAGCCTCTTCTTGTGAGAAATAGACCCCAGCACCCACAAGAAAGACCCCTTTCCTCCTCATTATGTCACTCTGTTGTCATTAAAGAGAGAAAGAAAGACAATAAAAATCCCTCTTCCTCCTGTTGCTTTTTATAGATTTTCTCATTAAGTGAATTAAGAGCAGTCAAAGGCAAGCCTTTGCTGCCTCTCTTTAGGCACATCATCTTGAACTCTTTCCCACATGTCAAGTACAGTGATTGTTGGCTGCCAGTACTGAACCCCCAGGGGAGGTCTCATCATGTCTGCAGGGTGACCAGAGGCAAAGGGGACAGGCGGGGTAGCATTAGAAGCTGACCCAGCAGCCACGTGTCCCTCACTTCAGGGGCTAGGACAGCTCTAGACTTGGGTTCCTCCTGGGTCTCTGGAAGTATCCACACGCAGAGAGTATGAAGCAGTGCACATCCATTCCCAGAAAGGTTTGTGTGTAGAGTTGGCACCCTACTAGCCAGCGGAGCACAGGAATGAGACTGAAAGATAAGTCCCCTTTCACTTGGCATCTCCAAAATCTCGGGCTCATTGGTCACTAGTTCTACCATGATGAGAAAACAGGGATCCAGGCTGGAGGGATGGCTTAGTGGTCAAGGCATTTGCCTGCACAGCCAAAGGACCCAGGTTCTATTCCCCAGGACCCACTTTAGCCAGATACACAAGGGGGCACATGCGTCTGGAGTTCGTTTGCAGTGTCTGGAGGCCCTGGTGCACCCATTTCTCTCTCTCTCTCTCTCTCTCTCTCTCTATCAAATAAATAAACAAATAAATAAAAGTAAATATTAAAAAAAAACAGGGATCCATCAAGGAAGGGAGGGATGGAATATAGGGTCTAGGCATAGCCATAAGAGGTAGGTAGGTCTCTGAGAAAGCTGGCCATGACAGGACACGGGTTTAGGTTCATATGGAAGCATCTCACTGAATTCTTTGTAGCCAAACAAGCAATTCTCAGGACAGTGTTGGACATCACACACAGGCCATTAAGCAACAGATATATTATTGTAGGTTTCCAGGACAGGCTCAGCAATCACGTATGGTGATATTTACTCGGTGACTATATTAGTTACTTTTCTAGTCTCTGTGGCCATCTACCAGACACACACATGAACTCGGAGGCTGAGAACTTGAGCCAGAAGTGTGATCAAAGCTTCAAGTCCAGGGCCCAGCGACACACTTCTTTCAGCTGGCTTTCACCTCCGAGAGGTTCCACAACTGCCCAAAACGGTGCCAGTAGTGGGGAAACCAGTGTTGAAATACATGAGCCTATGTGACATTTATATTTTATGAGTGTGTGTCTGTGGGTACGCGTGTGCCATGGTGGCTGTGTGGAGAGCAGAGGACAACCTCCAGTGTCTATGTCCTTCTTCCAACCTTCTTTGACACAGATTCTCTTGCCACCACAACTATAAACTAGCCTAGCTGGCCCGTGAGCTTTGGGCTCTCCTGGCTTTGTTCCCCATTGTTATAAGCCTGCTGGGATCACAGATGCATGTACAGCCATCTTCTTGCATTTGCCTTTACACGGGGGCTGGAGAGAATCAAACTCAGGTTGGCAGGCTTTGCAAGCAAGTGTCTTTAACTATGGAGCCATCTGTCCAGACCCCTGTGTGGAACATTTGTCATCCAGTCATGACAGCGACTGTGAGCCGCCAAATTCCCTTGGATCCTACAGTGATCTGAGAGTCAGAAGAACATGGTCGCTGTGCTCTGTGAGCTTCTTGTGAATCTTTCTGAGTCTCAGCCTTCTCATCTATCAACATCTAGGCTTGTTCTGAAGTCCCACCAAAGGTTTTAAGGAAACCCAGTTCCATTAGATATTTCACACAAAATGATTCTGTGGCAAAATGCTTGCAAACTCCGCATGTGACAACGCCCTTTTGAGTACCCTGGGAAAGCGCTGACCCTTCTTCCTCCATGAAAGCATCTCTTCATCTGTACTTAACCTTGCTTGTGTATCTGGAATATGTTTGAACACACAAACGTTTTTCTCAGTGTGTACTGTTAGCACTCAAGGAAGTAGCGTTCCTCAGCACACACGATGGGAAAGTGGGCTCTAGAGGATGTCCAGATAATCCCTAGAGATACAGTGTCCATGGTTCCTTAGTCCTAGGACATTCCATGCTTCTTTAATCAGCAGGACAGTCACCCACATAAACCTTCACTGTGGTGTGCCTGAGAAAGACCGGGGCAGCTTCTGCCCCTGGTGCCTTCTGTGACTCACGTCTTTGTCTCTGGGCTCTGAGAGCACTCTGTCCTCCACCCAGAGCACCATCCACGGCTGTTTTGTTTGATGCATGTGTCTGTGCATGTTCGTATGCACATAGGCACATGTGTATGCCAGGTACACGTGTACTGTGTGCTTACACTTGTGGAAGCCAGAGGAACGCCTTGGTTATCATTTTCAGAAATGCTGCCCAGTTTTTTGGAGACAGGGTCTCTCAATGACCTAGGGCTCTCCAAGAAGGCTATCCTGGTTGGCCTCACCCATCTCCACCGCCCTAGCACTGGGACGACAAGCACTCGCCACCATGCTTGGTTTCTTTGTGTGAGCTCTGCAAAGCAAACTGTCGTCCTCGCGTTTGTGACACCAGCGCTTACTGCCTGAGCCAACTCCCGCCTCTTTCTTATAGCTTATGACTCAGTCAGCCACCTCATCTTGACACTGGCAGCACTTTCTCTCCACTGCCTTTCTACCCCTTCTGTCTGCTTAGGTACACATTTACATCTTGAACTTTCCTAACCAAGACTACACTGGGTGACTAAGAGGTCCCTGGAGACTGGGGCATATGTGCATGGGGTTCTGCATTCTAGTCTAGTGCCCAAGGAAGTGCCTGACACATGGTGATCCCCAACAAATATGTTCTGAATGATTGGACACAAACTAAATGGCGTTTGTAATTGCTCCCTTAGTTATAGTGGGAGAAAAGTGATTATCTCTTCTAGGAAGGGAAGAGACTCATTTCCTTGTGCTCTAGTGAGGAAGCCGCAAACAGGAAGTGTCTGAGTTGTTCAAGGTGGAACTGGCTGCTTGATAAACAGAGAATGTCCCGTGACTGGGCCTGCACAGCTCCGACATGAAGGAGACCTTCATTCATTGGAATTGTGAATTCAATGACTCTGACATTCCTGCTAATGCTAAGAGTCAAAAATTTAATCCTTTTTATCAGTGTTCTATGTAATTTATATTGCCTTATAAAATAAAACCTCTT
Organism: Dipus sagitta; assembly: GCA_036346955.1. NCBI lineage: Eukaryota > Metazoa > Chordata > Mammalia > Rodentia > Dipodidae > Dipus > Dipus sagitta. Next base: position 154,567,330 of record CM070772.1, on the reverse strand, counting down.
GTGTTATATATCTTTGGGTTTAAGAACTACAGCTAAATTTAAACAATAATTAATTTACTAACAATCTGTTACATTAATAACAGCTATTTAACACGTTAATGAAAATGCATCTTAAGCACCTCAGTTAAGGAACAATTAAGCTATATTATACAGTACTCAATGATGATAGCAATTGTAATTTTTACCAAAGTTTCTGACATAGTATTAATTGGAAATATACAGAGTTATACAAGCATGATCTGAAGAGTGTGATTTCTTATGGGTTATAGGCAGAAGCGAAAAGAAAAAAAAAGTGTACTGTTTGAGTAAGGAACATGGGACCAGATGTCAATTTTGTTCATCTGTTTTTTAATTTACTTCTACAACATTTTTCTCCCATTCGTTTTAATTTTCTTGTCTTAATTGCACCTGCCAAAGATAAACGTGAGATCAGAAACAGCAGAAGACATGTGTTTTGGCTCTGCAAACATTATTTTGTTTTGTTTTGTTTTCCTGTGTTTTGTTTTCCAACTGAGGTTTTGGGACCTTGTTCAACAATAACTGGATTATAAAAATAATTCCAGTCTTATTCCTCTTTCCCAGCTGTTTTGCAATGTCTTATGATAACAAGACAAAATACCAATTATCACCCAAACTCATTTTCCACCTAGCTCTTGGAGACCCCCAAAGTTTCTGAAGCAGAAAAATGTTGAGACATATAGCTGTGCTTCTTTTTGAGTTACATTACGTTTATTTGACAGGTGCAGGGGGGTGGCAGATCAGCGACCTTCTTCTTTGTCCCAAGGTAAATCCCTAAACTGTTCCCAGGGAAAGGAAAACACAAGTTTGGCTTTGGCTTTTTGCTCTCTGGCTGTAAACAGCAATGCAGGCTCCTGGGTGTTGTGTGCGCAGGTCCTAACCTCCAGCAGCCTGCCCTCCTATAAACATCCTTTCAACCGCTCAGGCCCAAGGCGCCAGCTCCTTGGTGAGGCTGAGGCATGGTTTTTGATAGGCCTAGCTCTTGATTCTGACCCTTCCTGCCGCCACAGTCTCAGCTCACTCATGCTCGAGTTGTCTGGACCCAAGACGGTCCCTGAAGTGACAGGTAAGAATAATTTGATGGAACGGAGACCTACCGTAGTGGAAAGACCAGGGCTTTAGGGAGGCAGAACAATTGAAGTTTGAATCCTGTCCCTCTGTTCTTTCAAGGTGACTTTGCTCAGGCAAATTAGTTACTTAACCACTAGGACTTCTCACTTGCCTTTTGGATAAAATGGTGCAAACATTCCTATCCAAGGGCTTTGGTTTGAAAAGAGCCCAAGATACAAAGTCCCTGAGGTCCCACTCTCGTGCTAGTCAGTGCCACAAACTGGGCCCCAGGACTGCAGACCTCCAAATCCACAAGAGTGCACACACTTGCTGAGTGGAAAAGAGGTCTCTGTTTGGTGGGTGAGCAGATCCAGGATGGGTTTTATTGTTTGAACTCACTCCTTTCTTCCTGTCTCAATGAAGCAAACAGAGGAGGCCTTCCGACATGTTAGATCACTGCCCTAATCATTCATCAGCCTCTATGAACTACAGAACACCCAGAGGGAAAGCCAAAGGACTCACCATGACCAGGGAGGCCAACGGGACCCACCCTATCACCTTGGCATTGTGTGGTACTTCAGTGGCATAGGCACAGCTTTCCTAGACACCTATTGTGGTTTACACCCCCTTTCCTTCCTTCTAATCTAGCATCAAGGAGCTTCTGAGACAGTAGACTCTTAGCCTAAGACACTAGATGTTTGCTAACACATAACACACCAGGTATTGTACCTTCGGTGCCCATACCTGTGAAAAGGAGGGGAGAATGAAACATTCAGCTGTGATAAAAGCCCAGGATATCCTGGGCCATTGCCCTGGGAGCTAAGGAGTTAGACATGCTCTTTAGAGTAGACCTGAATGAGTAGAGAACAAGCCCTTATTCCCCTTTACTGATTAGTTATAGAATATGGAACCATGGCAGCATGAAACCTTGGTCAAGTGGTTCTCAGTAGTGAGGAACAATGTCTTCACTGACAAGGGCACTGAGAAGCATGGCTCAGTGTCCCCGCAAAACATTATCAGGGCTTGGCTTTGATTTTCAGTTCAGTTCACTGGCCACCCAAGCTCACCTTAAGCCCTAGCAGCTTTGGCCATAGCCCAATAATTATCTTCTTCTGGACCTTCACAGTCCCACTGGCTGGTATCATTCTCTAAGCGGGGTGATCACTTCATACCTTAATGCCAGTACTCTTTCAACTTTGGTCATCATTTACTGCTGAAAGCTCAGTGCTATTCATCATTGGGGTCCTACTAGGACATTGACCCTCATCAGAATAATTTCTGCCTGTGGATTCTACTTGCTGAGTCCTCTCTCAAGTCACAACATCTCCACTGCCAAGTCAAAGTCCCCAAGCCTTATATCTGTTCAGTGGAGCTGAGAATGAGTTCATCCTATCATATTTACATTCATTCTACACTCAAGGGAGTCTTTGTTTCCATAGGGATGGCTTCACTGGCTCCCCACTTCTAAAGGTTAGAGCCCCAGCCCAGGAAGTAAGACTGAGTGCTTCCCCTGTGCTGCTGGGACTCAGGTGCTGGCCTTGCCTCGTATGCCAAAGTTTGTCTGCTGGGAATTTACTGCCTCTGTCATGGGGTCTTCCTGAAATCGCTGGCTTCTGTGTCTATTTCTCTTACTGCCTCTGCAGAAATAGGAATTTTCCTCATTTTTATTTCAATCTTAAGCATCCAGTAGAGTGCTTTACACAACTGGGGTTTCAGTACATGCTTAAGTAAACGAATGAATGAAAGAGGTCAATGGATAGATATTACAGGGAATTTCAAACTTTGTCTTTTTTTTTTTTTTTTAACTTCTAACAGCCAGGGCTGATCAATAGTTGAAGAGGCTAACTCCTGAGGTAGGTATAGTTCCCCATGGTTTGGAGGTCCAAGAAGAAGCAAAATAACAGTTTGGAAGGTCTGTTGAAAGACACCACAGGGAGAAATGAATTACATCTCTCAGAATACCATTCATGAATGATGAACCATGGAAGCTTCTTCTTAAGGATGCTGTGAAAAGATAACATCTCACTTGTGGGCTCAGAGGAACTTCAGGGAATACCTGATAGCAAGGGCTGAGACATAAAATTTAGCCTACCTCCTTCATATTCAAGGTCACATAATTTAAGAAAACTGCTAGAGTCAGAATGATGGAGAGGAAAAGGTTAGTATAAGGCCAACTGGACAAAAACAGCTTGGGTCTTGTGGTCTGAGCTACATGTTCCCCATAACCTCGGGTGTTTTGAATGCTCGGTGCCCAGCTGATGGCAATTTGGGAGGCAGAGCTTTGCTGGAGGAGGGGTGTTGTTGTTGGGGATGAACTTAGGGGTGTTGTAACCAGCTCCCCTTGCCAGAGTTTGCATGTCCTCCTGCTGCTGTCTCCTACCTGCTGTTGACAAGGAGGTGATGTCCAGACTCTTTTCATGCCGTGATGTCCCCTGTCGCCATGGAGCTTCCCCTGGAGAAAATGAAAACCTTTCCTTCTATCTGCTGCTTTTGGGGTGGGGGCTTTGTCCCAGCAATGAAAAGGCAACTGCAGGAGACCTCTATCCATCCTGGATCCCTAACTGTTCCTGCCTTCCTAAACTAAAATTCTTGACCCATTTATACTCAGTGGCCAGCCACAGACCTCTCTGGTAGAAATACCAAGAATAAAGAAGGGCAAATCTACCTTCCTCCTATCCTTATTCCTCAACTTTTCTGCACCATGGAGAGTAATAGACTGAAAAAAGTAAAAAAGGCTTGTGCTTTGCCCACTTTGGAAATGACATGGGAATTTGTTCCTTCTATGATGTGTTGGTTCCTTTTCTTGGTGCTATGACAAAAAGCCTGACATAAAGCAACTTACGGGAGGAAGGGCCTGTTTTGACTCACAGTTAGGGCACAGTCCATGGCGGCAGGTATGACACAGAGGCAGGGGCATGAAGCGGCTGGTTACGTTGTGTTGGCACCCAGGGAGCAGGACGAGATGAATGCTGGTGCTCAGCTTGATTTTTTTTTTAATTCAGTCTAGGACCTCAGCTCACGGAATGGTGCCATCCACAGTTGAGGTGGGTCTTCCCACCTCAGTTAACCTGGTCTAGAAACTCTGTCACAGACATGCCCAGGGCTTTGACTCTTAGGTGAGTCTAGATTCGGTCAAGTTGAGGAGGAAGAATGGGGACCAGTACACTGCCTTGAGCATCATGTTAGACCCTGAAATGGGGTGCAAGCTATACCCCTGCCCAGAGCTAGTTGAACGCGGGGAAGGGTTAACAAGCAAGCACTGTGCTTCTGTTTGGTAGGGAAAGAAAGACTCTCACAACTGAAGCTTTTGCTTTAAGACACAATAAAAGACACTGACATGCTGGGTAAGCATTGTTCCCGGCTGCAGTTATTCCAATTACTTTTTATGTTTTCTCCTTAAATGAGAAACATATCAGACACTAATTCAAACACGGAGATACCTATTTATGCTTCAGAACAAACAGTTTAAGGGCATTATATACAGATGTCTAAATATTTAGAAAGTGTCTGTTTATGGGAGCAAAATGAAAAGTACCTGTTTTCATTTGAAGGATTTTATGTGAAATTTGCATGTGAAAAAGGCAGGCCCAGTGGCAAAGGGTGTCAGAGCTGAGAAGTGTGTGCAGGCGGGGTGGGGGAGGGGCCGTGGTGGTGCGCAGCTGTCTAGGTCCTGCTCCGGTCCAGAGCAGGAGGGAGCTGGTAAGCCGAGGTTGGGTGATGTTCTCCAAACTGGGGCATAAATAAGTGCCTTGGAGACATGAGTGTGTTTTAATGACCTAAAATGAGCTTCTGAATTCGCCACTTATCTTCATATCAGACAGTCTTCTTAGCCCTATAGGGACATTTAAAAAGAAATAGGATCTGGGCTGCTTTCAAAGAGGGGAGAAACTGCAGGATGATTGGACTACCTGAGGGTGCTCTGGGCCCTCGCCAACGTAGGGTGTCACGGGAGCGCAGATGGAAGAGCTGAGAGACTGTTTGACCTGCTCTCTGACAGCTCACCTCATGGAGCTTGCTGTACGTAAAGACGCACAGCAGTGTGTGGCTTTGCGAGGCAGTGAGGGCTCTGGTGCCGGGGTGTTCTGAAGTAAGGTGGCCAGTGTCGGAGGGCTGTGAGGGGACTGGCTAGGTTGGAGTTTATCTCCAGCTTTCAATTCCAGAGATTCTGAGTTAGGCCGCACAGAAGCGTCTAGGAGGTGTCCTCGCCACATCCTGTCAACACTGCTAGTCACTGAGTTGGTGCTTCTATGAGCCCATTGGGCCTGCAGATAACTGGGAGAAGGAGCTGTTTTTTTGGGGGGGGCGGGGTACATGTGAGTGCACATGGGCCATAGCACGTATGTGGAGGTCAGGAAATAACCTTGCAGTGTTGGTCCTGGCCTTCCACGTTGTTTCAGACAAGGCCTTTCTTGTTTTATTGCCACTACAAACACTAGACTAGCTGGCCAACCAGCTTTGGGGTTCTCTTGCTGCACCCCCCTATTGCCATAGATGCATTGGGGTTATAGACACGTATGCTACTTGTTCGGGCTTTGATGTGGGTTTGGGGCATCTGAACCTTGGTTAACCACTGTGTCATCTTCCTAACCCTGAGCTGTTTGATGAACAAAGGAGAACTGTGTTCTTCACTGTCTGTCACTTAGTGTCCCTGGGAACCCCTTGCTGGATTCCTTGCACAGGCCTCTACTCCCTCTGAAGGAGTCCTCCTCCCTCTCTCAGCTCAGCAGTCCTCTCAGCCTTCTCCTCATTTGGATCTGGCCCCTGTGAGGCCAGAGAGCAGCAGTCTGGGGAAGGGCAGGATTTCTAAGCTTTCTCCCTTTCTCTGTCCCAAATCAGAATTCTGCAAGGAGGCAGGGCTATTCACCAAGGCTTTTGAGGGCCAGGAGGAAGCACTGAGCCCCATCAAAGCAGCTTTCGTTCCCCATCCCTCGCCCACCACAGAGCCACAGGAAAGCATGTGGGGGCGGACCAAATTTCTAATGGCTGTGAAGGTGAGCTCTGAGGCTAGGCACTCATTCATCATTTTATTTGTTTGTTCAGTATTCTCCCAGTGCTGCATAAGACAAACCCTGTCTGCATCCTGGAATGTAGAATCATGGAGGCGAGTGCGGATGGCTGCAGTCACCACATCCTAACCGGGACTATACACTCGATTGCCAAAGCCCAAGGTAGACTACGTGGGCAGCGGGTGACAGGGAGCAGAAGTCCATCAGTACCTGGAGAGAAGGCTTGTAAGAACAAGGCCTCTTTAAAAGAAAATGGTGGCTGGATTAGATTAATTTTGAATTAACCATTTCAGTCTTTTACTAGGAAGTACTTAGCAGGAAACAGCTCGAGTTCTCTGGAGGAGCCTCAGCTAGTGAAGGTGATGGGAGTGGGGCACACAGATGCCTGGTGGGTGACACCAACCACCTCCCAGGCCAGACCACCAGCAAGAGGGGCTATGGGAAAACAATGGAACCCTGAACTCAGGCCTGAGGAAATGACTCACCAAAGAGGCCATTGAGCAAGACAAATTACACTAAGCCTCACTGGACTGGATTCCAGGGATGCTTAAGGACTTCCTGCCTGTGGAACTGGGTCAGGGCCAGGCCTGCAGGTGGGAGCAGCAGTAGCCCAGCTGTGTGGTCTTCTGGTGCCTTTTCCTGTCTGCCAGAGAACTGGCAGCTTACCCGTCCACTGCCATTTGTAGCGAGGTTGAATTCAACTCTTGGTCTTTGTCCTGGTCCTCAAACTCAGTCCTTGAGATAAAAGAAACAGGCTCTGCTCTAGAAGAGGAAATGGCTAGCAGGGTCCAGGCCTCCTCAGCCATTCTGTAAGCAAAGTGACAGACGCGTTACACTGGAGGCAGATAAAGAACTTAGGGAAATGCAGAGAGATCTGCCACAAAGCAGGTACCGACTAACCCTCACTCATGAACCATACATTTATTCCAAATGAAAGATGAGCCAGGGAAAACATCATAGAACAAGTTCACTTAGACAGTTCAACCTTCTCTTGAATGATCAGCAGGTAAGACAATTCCAGACACCGAGACCTCTTCAAGTAACAGCATGAAAACTCAGTAAGCACAGTGTGCTTGGGGACAGTTGAGCTTCTCGGTATGACTAGAAGGCGATGAGGGTTAGAGAAGGGAGGAAAAGTCATAGTGGGCAAAGGATCTGGAACACAGTGTCAGCTTTTGTGGAGTAACAAACAACCACGGGGTCTTCGTGCACACAGGTAACACTCTTTGCTTTCTGGCTCATGCATTTGCAGGTGGTGAGGATGGCCTGAGATCAAGGTCAAGTCTGAGCTGCACATCTCATCTGGTAGGTTCAAGCCGTAAAGTAGCAGTCATCCTACACAAGCTCTTTTCACGGAGGAGGCCAGAAGCTCTCAGTGGAACAAGTAGAAATATCGCTAAACATTGTCACTTCTACCAACCCTACACTCAACGTGAATGGGAGAAATATATCACTTTTCCTCCAGGATGTAACAGAGGGAACAAGCTAATAGCTGTTTGGCAACACTCTAATGTAACAGAAATGCTGTACAATTTTGTTGTGATTCTGCAAAACTGAGAGTTGTCGGTGGTTTATCTGTCTAGGTGGGATGCTTTCACTTTACCACGCATGCCTGGGGACATGTGCCATATGAGAGGGACATGGTATTCATAAGGGAGTGCCACTCATGTGCTGCATAGCCACTCCCAGACAAGACTCCAGTCTTCGTGTCTAGGTGGGCTTTCCCATTTTTATCCTCTTAAGCTCTATGATAAAATCTTTCTAAGTCTTGTCCTCTGGTCTGCAGATTTTGTTCATCAAAATTCATAAGACAAAGGTCAGGCATGGTGGTGCATGCCTTTAATCCCAGCACTTGGGAGGTAGAGGTAGGAGGATCGCCATAAGTTCGAGGTCACCCTGAGACTACATAGTGAATTCCAGGGTAAGACCCTACCTGGAAAACCAATAATAATAATAATAATAATAATACAACAAGAACCCAGGTCACTGACTCAGTGCAAGTTTTACATGATTGTGAACTTCCAGGACCCTAGCTCCTAAGTTTTTGCCCACCCAAGAGCTAAGATAAGATTCTGACACTCTCAAAACTATCCCAAATTCTCATATTAACAGAGTCTAGGATCACCTAGGAGACAAACTTCTGGACATGAATGTGAGAGAGTATCTGGACTGGGTTATTTGGGGTGGGAATACCTTAGCTAGGGTCTTGGACTGAATCCAAAGGAGGGACTGAGCTGAGCACCAGGGTCCATCTCTCTCTGCTTTCTGACCATGTGGCCAGCGACCTCAAACTCCTGCTGCCCTCACTTCCCCACCATGAGGGACTATATTGGGACTACACAGGATAGTCCCAAACTGTCACCTAAAATAAATCTCTTCCATATTCGAGTTGCTTTTGTTAGGTATTTTGTTGCAGCAACAAGAAAAGCCAACTAACCTAGTTGCCCTTCCTGTGTCTCTCTGGTAGATGTCTAGAGATGAAAGTCTGACCACACTGGCAGGAACGAAGATATTCTAAAGACTTGCTTGGGTCCCTCCTCTTGTATAACAGACCCCTGAGGCAATGGTTCCCAAGGAGTTGGGGTTTCTCTGGGAATCCCATGCAGGGAGGAAGAAACCCTGGAGCTGGTGCCAGCCAGAGGAGGAGCTTGTACACACAGTGCAATCAACTTGTCAGACCCCTCACAAGGGAGACCTGTGCCAAGACAAATGTAATGGGCAGGACCACACCGTGACTAGGACTGCTTGATTATGAAGACCTCTGGCCTTCCAGTTAAACCTACACTTCCTTTAGGGCCCCACAGAGAGACTGCTCAGGGAGGGGGAGGTGGTTACTGGATCTCATTGCTCCTCTTCCCAATGTGGTCACATTGAAGAAATTCCCCTTTGCTGCTTTTCATTAAAGCTTTGTCTCTTTAATTGGTCTTATGAGGGCTTATGCTCTAGCCTAGCTTGTTAAAACTGTCAGGACCCAGGCTATGACTCTAACAGCTGCAATTATATCCTTACACCAGTGTGGCAGTGATGCAGGATTTGGGGGTCCAGGGAGGGATTTCTTAAATATGTGGATGATCACACATCTGTGAACCCCAACTTTTGGGTCCTTATTTGATTTAGTAAAGAATTGAAAAAAATGGACTTTGAGTAGGGTGAATTATGAGGTTTATTTTAGGTGCAATTATGATCCAGGGGAAGGCTAGATGAAAGATTCAAGCCAGAATGGGTTCCTTGCTGGGCTAGAGAGAGGAAAATGGAGAAATTCACCTTCACATGAGAAATCTCCAGGGAAGAAAGAAGTCTGTGGAGATGAGGCATGCATGCACACACGCACACACATGCACACACACACACATGCACACACACAGACATGCATGCATGCGCACACACACACAGACACTGACGCATGTGCATACACACACACACACACACATGCACCTGAGAACCCAGACCAAAAATATTAAGAAGATATCACAAACACACACACACACACACACACACACACAGGAAGCAAACATGAGAGTTCAGGCCCTTCACCCTCACATAGGGGTCAGAAAAGCCTCAGAGATTGGATAGTAAAGGGCTCAGAGCAGACAAGAAAGTGTGCGGACAGGAAGAAATCCCCCCTTGCCTTTCCAATCAGGCTTGGAAGTGGGAAAGCTTACTAAAGCAAGGACCAGGAGAGTCAGGAACCAGAGACCCTCAAGCACACGTACACACACACACACACACACACACACACACACACACACACATGTGCCTGTAGCCCGCGTAGTCGTCTCGCCAGCAAGAACGCACGCGGACACCAGGATCCTTCTGCAGCAAGCGTTTATTGAACAGATGAAAGAGGAAGACCCCGAGCCCCGAAATGGCGCCGCTTATATAGCCCCTAGGTGGCGTGTACTCTGCTGATTGGCTGCGCGCTCATATGACGCTCATATGCCCGGGCTGGGCAGTGACTTGGCGCGCTTTCACCACTTGCACATGCGCTATTCTACTTGTTCACCAGGGCCGAGGCCGGATGTCAGCGCCATCTAGTAATGGCGGTCACCTCTCGGCTCTCTACATCTCCCCCTGTTTGTTTTAATAAGATGACAACTGCCTCATAGCCCAGCCAGCGCAGCACCAAACAACCCTATGCTCGATCAAGCAAATTCCTTCCTTGGGGAATAAGCGATCAAGAGCTCACTCCCTCACCTTATCAGGTGCAATGGAGACAAGTCCTCTGAGTGCAAAGGCCAAGGGAGAGACAAAAAGGGGAGTTAACACCCATCCCTGTGCAATGGAATATTGTTCCTGGGGGTGCAAGGGCTGTCAATCTCATATTTTGGTGCTGCAGCCACTTAGGCAAGGGCTGATTAGACTTAGATCTCCCATCGACTCAGTGCAATGGGCTAAACCCTTGAGGTGCATCGACTGAGGGTCTCAGTCTAATTAATTAACCAAATTTCAGGAGATGATCCCTGTTCCATAGCCACAAGTGCTTGCGCAATAACGGCCTTGTCACATTGCTATTGAGCTCTGAGCTTGCAGAACAACCAAAGCAGGAACACTAAGCCACAACATAGGGCTGCACCAAACAGCGCCACTCCCACCCATTCCTTAAAGAAAGAGAAGGCTGAAGAAATCCAGGATGTCAGGCCCACAGCTAGGGAGGGGTCAACTCTAGTAGAGTAGGGTCTTCATAATGGATCTTGTCCACTTCTTCGGCTCCTGCACAGGATCTCGATGATTCGTCAGGTCTCACAAGTCTACGTGTTAGGCGTTCTGGTAGCCAGAATGGATTGTCTTCTTCCTGTGGAAAAACACAAACAGCTCCCCTGGATCTTATTAAAATAGGATCCGGGCCTCTCCATTGACCAGTCAAAACATCTTTCCACTTAACCATCTCCTGTGGCCTGTTAGGCTCTGAGCAATGACGGTCAGCCGCCGAATGGCCCTGACTGTCCAAATTTAAAAAATTAAGAGTAAAGAGTGCTATGGATATAGTCACTCGTGGGACTGAGGGCAGAGCCTCCTCGACTCCCCCTTTTTGTTTTATTAAATAAGACTTTAGAGTGCGATGAGCCCGTTCTATAATACCCTGTCCTTGAGGATTATACGGGAGACCTGTCAAATGGGTCACTCCCATCTGGTGACAGAACTGTCCAAATTTTTGAGAAGTATAAGCTGGTCCATTGTCAGTTTTAAGAATTTTGGGCTTCCCCCAGGCACTCCACGCCTCGAGGCAGTGTTGAATAACATGGGCTGCTTTCTCCCCGGTTAATGGGGAAGCAAACATAACTCCAGAACAAGTATCAATGGAAACATGTAAATATTGTAATTTGCCAAAAAATGGGACGTGAGTAACATCCATCTGTCAAATTTGTAATGGGCGAATTCCTCTGGGATTAAAGCAAGGAGAGACTAAAACAATGTAAACTCAAGCACTATCAAACAAACATCAAACTTCTGCAGTTCAAGTTCAATAGCCTTGAAAAGCAGGTTCCTCCTCCAGTCAACTCTTTCCAAAAGTGTTTGCATTTCTATGATAGCCTTTCCTCAGGCATCCTTTCCATTGTTTTAATGTAAAGCAGTTGGAACATCTTCCTTAAGATTGCTAATGTGTTTGACAATAGCAGGTTCAGTAACCTAAAACCAGTCTCAGTGCCTGTAATTTTAACTTGCTTGAGGTTTTCCAGCTTAAAATCTTAAATCTCTCAGTCCAATATCTCTAGCCAAGCACATCAGTCCATTACAAATTTAACTTTGATCAAACTCTCTGGACCTCAGCAGCAGAACGCAGCCAGCCCTTATTCCAATAGCCCAGTTCCAACAAAGTCCTCTGCAGTCTTTCCTTCATTGCCATAGTGGCGAGTCTCTCAAGCTGCATGACTGTAAAATTAGCATCTACTCCATACTTATTAACTGATTCAGCAAGTTCCTTAATGAGGGCATACTCTACCGGCGCATGGACGCGGTTTCCATCCGCAGCCTCAAACACCGGGAAGGCTTGTAAGCACCTCCTTCTGTCCCCCTCTGAAAGGAAGGAATCTGAACAATGCTTGCCGGCATAAGGCGGAGGAGCACTGGGAATGATAGGGGCGGCAGATTGAAAAGCCGCGCGGTTCTTATCTCCTATCTTCTTTTGTTTTCGATTTTGCGGTAGCAGCTCATCAAGATAGCGAGCCGCTTCTCTATCTAATTCTTCCTCCTCGGAGGGACTAAGATCCTCAGACTCTGAGCTATCAATTCCTAAAGCCTCCAATTCTTTTATCGGATAAAGAGGCCTCCTTTTTGGACTTCTTTTTTCCCTCTCCTGTTTCTCTCCCAGGGCGTCCTTTCCCTTGTCTTTTCTTTCTGTGGACTTAGCGTCCACAGAAAGGCCTTTTTTCTTAGAGACGTCTTTTTCTTTTTCCTCAAGGGCCCCTAACCTTTTATCCCGTTCTGTTTCTGACATGCTGTCTTGTAGCTCCGAATGTGAGGCTCCCATGTTCAAAAAGAAGAGAACGAGAGCCACCATCACAATAGGGAGAGCGAAAATTGCTCCTACCAATTTGGATGAAAGATGAGACAAGTCAAGACCAAACATGCCTCTCAGAACCTACCTCAGTCCTGCAGTTCTGAATCCTTCCCCGTGAATGGGGGGTCTCCTCGGCGCCGGCGATGACAGGCACCCGGCGTCCCGGGTTTCGGTACCAGTTGTAGCCCGCGTAGTCGTCTCGCCAGCAAGAACGCACGCGGACACCAGGATCCTTCTGCAGCAAGCGTTTATTGAACAGATGAAAGAGGAAGACCCCGAGCCCCGAAATGGCGCCGCTTATATAGCCCCTAGGTGGCGTGTACTCTGCTGATTGGCTGCGCGCTCATATGACGCTCATATGCCCGGGCTGGGCAGTGACTTGGCGCGCTTTCACCACTTGCACATGCGCTATTCTACTTGTTCACCAGGGCCGAGGCCGGATGTCAGCGCCATCTAGTAATGGCGGTCACCTCTCGGCTCTCTACATGTGCCAGGCCCATTTATATGGGTCAGACATCCAATTAGGCTGAGCCTTGCCACCAGACTCAGGTGTGTAAGGGAGAGACTGGCTGGGATGTGAACTCAAGAGGCTGGCTCAGGAGGGCCAGCCCACCCAGGTGTGCTGACCTAAGGAAGAAGAAGCAAGTTACTGCCAGGAACTGTTGTTGGCAGCCGTAGTGTTGTAGTCAGGCTCACATTGCTGGCAGAAATCACCCAACCAAGAGCAGCTTTGGGGGAAAAAAGGTTTATTTTGGCTTACAGGCTCGAAGGAGAGCTCCATGATGGCAGGGAAAACGATTACATGAGCAGAGGGTGGAAAACACGCCCTGGCCAACATCAGGTGGACAACAGAAACAGGACAATGTGCCAAACACTGGCATGGGGAAACTGGCTATAAAACCTATAAGCCCTCCCCCAACAATACACCGCCTCTAGGAGGCTTTAATTTCCAAATTCCATCAGCTGGGAACCTAGCATTCAGAACACCTAAGTTTATGGGGGGCACCTGACTCAAACCACCACACATAGTGAATGAGACTGGATTAGACATGGCTTCTACTCCTGCAAGGTGGCATCCTTGTCCTTCTTGGGCCTTTGTCCATGTAAGACTGCCTATAAGAGGCTATCTTTCTCCTGTTTCTTCTTCTACAGGAAGACCACTAATAAGAGACCAGAAAGTGAAGCTGGACCCTATCATAAGCTCAAGAACCCCAAACTATTAGCTGAGGAATGCTGTAAACCTGACACCACCGGCATCCTGAGGCTGACTTTTTGTCCAACACTACTCTTATTTTCATGACCCTGAATTGCATGGCAGAAATTTCACAGTTGGAAATTCAATTGTAAATTACATGTATAGTGGCTCACACTAACTACCAGAACTGTACTCCCGACACAGAAGACTGTATTCCTTCATGCAGCAAGAATTACAAGCAGGAAATGACACACAAAGAAATTCAGCCTAACCACCACAGGAGACCATTCTACTTGCTGCCCGACCTGTTGCTTGTCTGCAGTGCACTACTATTTCTTACTCTAGTCTAAAGGCTGAATCCCTTTATCAGCTTCCAATCTAATGGCCTTTTAGGAGACATGAAGGTCAACTTCCTTTAGGATAAGAAATAAATAGGGTGCATCTAGACTCTATTTTCAGTTAGATCCACTGTGCTAGAGCTTCTGCACATGAATTGAGGCAAATAAATAAATAAATAGATAAATATGCTCTGATCCTATTAGGTGAGGTTGGAAAACTGCTAGATTGTTCCAACCCTCTCAATTTTGTAGATGAGAAGACCTGAGAGGTGTAAGGTTCGGGAGTGACCAAGACCACAGAGACCACTCTGAGGCAAAGATGGAAGCTTTCATTTGGGAAAAGCTCAAGTTGCCAGGACTGATTCTCAGGAGTGGAGCACTGCCAACTTGAAATTCCAGACAGTGGGCTTTATAGGGCTCTTCATATGGGGGAAGGTGAGGAAGGGAAAAGAACTCCTTTGTTCTTTACATGAGCCATTTCACACAGCTAGGGTGTGAGACCAGAACAGTGAGCAGGTGGGAGATAACCTAGACCTGGGGCATTGTTAGGCAGGGAAGGGATAATGGCTGGGTGGTTTCTTGAGGAATGTGGAGGACCTACTTCCTTATGTCTGTCGCCATCCTGATGTCTTTGGTGACTCCATTTTGGGAAGCCCATCTTGACCTAACAAGAGGAGCAGGAAGGACAGAGAGATGACTAACAGGACCTAGTAAGTCCACCAGTGAGTTCTGACATAAGTCTTTCTATTGCTATTATTGAAAACAAGTTCTCCAGTTCCTTTCTTTTTTTTTTTTTTTTTTTTTTTCCTCCATCAGTCAGTGTCCCTCCTCTCCCCGTTGGGAGTCAGACTCCAGCTTACAAAGACAAAGCATCAAAGAGGAGAACACATCCTCCCAGCTGACTGCCCACCTACTGGGCCCACTAGGTTCAAAGCCTCGAGAGCCTGGAGGAAAGGCCCAGCCCCTCCTTGCACCTGAAATCCCTTCCCTGCTGCTTCCCCACCCGCCTTCAAGCCCCGAGCTGTCCTTCCACATGATTTTCCAAAGCCTCGCTGGTCTCTTTACTCTCTTGGACCACAGAGCAACCCGGAAAGCTCTGACTCCTAAACAAAGTGCATGGGGATGATGATGTGGGCGCGTGGGGTGAGCAGCGAGCGAGGGGCTAGCGGGCAAGCTCTTCCATCTGTTCAAACCGTGTACACGAGGCGCAGGTGGAGAAAGACGTGGCAAGGCACACGCTCTGCAAACTGCCCAAGAATTCTGTGGAAGCGCTCTGTGCGCTTTCAGGCAAGGCACTCCGGTTTTCTGGGTCTTGGCTTTCCACTTTTAGACATGAGCAGCTGGAGAAGTTATTTCTAACAAAAGCAGCCCTGCCTTCTTGTCTGTTCACTGAAGGCATTCTTTAAAGTTTTTTTTTTTTTTTTCTTTTTCTTTTCCCCCAGAGGAGAGTGCTTCAGAGGGCAAAATGTGTCAGGTATGCGTTCCCTGAGATTATCTTTAGGGATGATTTGGGGCTCAAGGGGACAGATGGAAGGAGGAAGACAGGGCCCTCATGGAATCTGCAGCAGGGTTTGCTGCTGTGTTTGAAGATGGAGGAGACCACTTGCAGAGAGACACCCAGGAGGCACAGGGATGACTCGATCCACCTCCAGGCTTCAGCTCCGGACCTTCAGAGTCCACTGGACCTCAGGAAATTTAAGCAGGGATCTATCTCAAGATGAAGTGTCCGAGCTGGGGCTGTGGCTCAGTTGGTAGAGTGCTTGCCTAGCATGTATGAAGCTCTGGGTTCTAATCCATGACCTCATGCAGCAGATGTGGTGACGCATTCCTGTCATCCAAGCTCTCAGATGGTGGATGTAGGAGGATTTGAAATGAGATGGTTTTCTGGGGTTCAGGAAAGTCCTTGAACCCCAAACCCTAGGTTCATGTCTACTTTTAACCAAAGAATTGAATAAAATAAGGTTGATGAGAATAATTATTAAATTACTATATTTATTGAGGGACATACAGAACCAAGGGAAGGAAAATGAAGACACCCATGGTGGGCCTAGAAAAACTATCAAGAGGACAGAAAAGAAAGTAAAAGAGTTCCTGCCATGTGGAGGACAGGAGGGGGTAAAGAGCCCATGAGGGAAGTAGGGGTAGGGGGTCTCCCCTCATCTCAACCCAGCCAGACCAAGATGTGGGGAAACTCACCAGAACTTTGAGGTTCCTGAATGGTTAGGAAGCTCAGAGAACTTACCCTCCCCTCACAAACTTATTTATAACCTTACAGTGGCAAGCTCTACCTTTGGGCTCAGGTGCACCAGAGAGACAGCTGATTGGTCTGGGCTAGGGGCTGTGTCAGGAAGAGGCTAGTCATGATGTCAAGTTCTGGGGGCTGAACTTGACCCACCACAATGTTAGGATTAGATTTAAATCCTGGGAAAGCCCTCCCTCCTGGGAGGGGCCCAGGCTGTTTGTGGAAAAACAGATCTCCTTTAAGCAAGAGATAAGGAGTCAGATCATCCCTTGATCTCTAGCAAAGTGGAGACCGCAAGGAGAGGCCCAAAGATGTTCCTGCTTCTTACTTTCAGGTGTGAAGTCACCCTAAGGGTCTAACAAAGCTACCTTACTCCCTCTAAAAGTCAAGGTCATCCTTAGCTACATGGAGAGTTCTAGGCCAGACTGGGCTACTATCTCAAAGAATAAAAATTTTAAAAAAGATTAAGTAGTAAGGAGTAACATGTAGAAATGAGAGACCACCATCTGTGACTTTGTTTCTGTAATCGCTGCTTAGTTTGTTCTCTTGTAACCAGTACAAATGCAATCAAGTAAGTCACTTTTATGAAATCATTTTGAGACGCCTTCTCCATGAATGTCTGATGAATATGGGGCTCCCACGCCCACTGATGGCCACCCCCCCCCCCATGCAGACCTGATCAGTTCATCTGCGCATACTGGGGTCTATATTTTGAACATCACCAGAACCTCCAGAAGGATCCACTTTTGAGGGTGGAGGTCAGATCCCCCTTCTGTTCCTGGTACTGTGGTCACTGTCTGTACAATCCTCCTTGTCTTAGGCCTGCCAACCAGTTCTCCAAGAAGTTTCAAGACAAACACAAACTCAAACTCTCTCACGAAAAGGTGCAGATCTTGGAGCAGGGGAAGATGGAGACATAAACATTCTCAAAGACTTACGGAAGTTCATAGTGTGTGTCAGACTGTCAGCTACACCTGCCACAGACTCAGGCCTGCTAGGGCACGTTACAGTGGGCAGCGAGGAATCCACGCTCAACACCGTCCTGTTCTGCTCAGCACTCACTGAGAAAAAGGCTGGAGAACTTATTTCGGGCGGAATCTTGGGATCTTTTAAGCTGGACAGAAGCCAGGATGAGAAGCTCTCCTGGACTCTATTCTGTCAAGCGCTTGGCCAGTTCAGAAAGGGGAGGAATTGTAGCCTCGGGGTGCCAAATCATCCTAAAATTCACTGATCCAGAACATTCTTTCCCTGGTTAAACTCCAAGGAGAGGGGTACCCCCTCCTGACAGAGGGGTATCCCAACTTTGAAAGTTTTGATTTCAGGTTCTTAGCTTTGAGCCCCTCTTTTCAGATGTCGCTGCCATGTGGGAGACGCAGCCATTACCGTCCCCATGATATCTACTTATCCATAACAGGTTGTCTTTCCCAACCAGACCTAGAGCTCCTCTGAGAATGGACCAGGTCTGACCTATCTTTGCCTCCCAGTGCCTGGTACGAGACGGAGCTTTAGAGATGCCTGTTAAGGAAAAAGCTGAAGGACTACATCAGTGAAAATGGATGAATAAACAAATCCATCCGTAGTCTTCTGGTTCCTTTAGCAGTAAGTAGTAAGTGCCGATATCAACAAGAAGGTCACAAAACAAACGAAAACAACCCCAAATAACAGAGGTTTCTTCAGAATAGAAGTGTCTTCCTCTCTCCTATGAGTATTTAGAAAGAAAAGCTGAGGTTCTCATGGCTCATTTCTGTCTTGCTGGACAGGACTTCCACTGCCATCATCACTGTAGCCCAGGACAAATTGTTCTAACTCTAGAATGCACCCTGGCTACATTGCACCTTGCAGGAAAGAAGGCTGACTAATAGTACATTATTTCTCTTTAAGTATATGTGCCAAATGGCCACATCTGGCTACAAAGATGTTGGAAAGTATAGTCTCTTTTCTATGTAGATACCTAAAATGTGGGGGCTATGTTACTATAGAAATATGGTATCTGAAAAACAGCGTGATGTCTTCTCTTGTGCATGTGTTTTGGTAAGGGAATGGCCAGATTAAATCTGTAATTGAGAAAGATTGGCTGACAGAAGAAGAGACTGGAGAAAGGAGAGCATGGAGACCAGTTTGAGGCAGTTGCACAAGTACAGAGTAGGGGACATGCAACAGATAGAGATGGGGGGTGGGGGGGGAGTGGGTGGAAAGGAGAGTGAAGCACTGTGAAACCCTGAAGAGTATGGTTGTGGGGAAAGGTGTCTAGAACTAGCCCCATATCTGAGTATGGTCTTGGGGAATGAGGCTTTCACAGGCTGATTTGGGAAAATCCAGACACACCACAGTGGGTGAAGTGCAGGTGAGTATTGAGAACCCTGATTTGAGTTGGAACCCTGGAAGAGCTGGAGGCCCCTGGGAGCACGCTCCAGGGTGCTCCAGAGCTCTCACTGAGTGGGCAACAGGTAGGACTGGAAAGAGTTCTTTAGAGCATGCGGACATGGGGGTACTGTGATCGCTGCCTCGTCCATGGGGTCCTCATTGTCTTAGGGGCTGCCAACCACTACTTCAGGGGGTTTCCACCCAGAAGCACTTTCAAATTCCCTGAAATTAAAGGGAGCAGATACCCTGTGCCCAGAGTCCTCCTTCTGCTGCTGCTAAGGAGAGAGAGGGGGCTCCCAAATCCCCAGCCAAGCCTTTAGGCAGATCCTGACTCCCAAATCCAGAGGGAGGTGATGGGGAGGGTGGGGAGGGGCCGCCACGTGCCAGCTGAATGTGCCAAGTGCAGGAGCCGCACGCCTGGGGTTCTGCCATGTGTTTGTTTATTTGGTTTGGCTGATGTAAAACACACACACACAGCCTCACCGCCTCGGGGCCTGTGTGCAGAGCCCACGTTCAATCCTCTGCTAAAAACCATAACAGAGAAGGAAGCCAAAATAGCAGAACGCGGCCAGGTAGCAGAGGTGGTTTGTCCTTTCATTCACTTGTTTACCCAGGCACTCACTTAGCAAGGTAATGCCAAGCTCATGCAAGGCAGAGGCTGGAAGCTAATGTACCCCATTCCCCCAGGAACTCACAGACAGGGTCCGGGGCGGTGCAGGGACAGAGGTCATTTTAGTACAAAGCGAGCCTGGCACACTACAGAGCACAGCTCATCTCGGATCTGGTCATTTCCTAGCTTCAAGCCACAGAGAGTTCGGCTCATCTCCACGTCAACACTCATAGGTTTGATAATCACACACTCAAACACTCAACATTCCAGTGTGTTCCACATTCAGGGGGCTCCAGGCAGCCCCCCAGGGTCACCCTCTCTCCTCTGTGTCCTGATGCTCCTCGAGTTTGGGGAGGGTTCCCCTCTCTTCTTCTCCACTTCCTGCTCAGCCCCAACAGTCTAGTGCGATGGCTCCTGTGGGTCCTCACTGCATTTCCTGAGCCTTTATTCTCGGTGCCACTCACGAGCTGCTCTTAGGACTCACCTGACCACTCCCTCATGGCCCTGAGCAGCTGGGCACAGCCCAGCCTTGTCTCCATCTCTCTACTGGCAGTTAACTGAGGCCTGGCACAAAAAACGCTCTCCATAAACGTCTGTGCATATGAACAGATATAATTTAGCACCACTATGTGTGACCTCAATGTGCTACCACTGAAACATAGTGGAGCCAAAATCCACTGTTATTCAATTCCTGACCTCTGTCACCTCCCCCAAGCAGCCACTTCCCTCGCCAAGTCGCAGCTGACTTCATTCTTCAACATTAGGCGGCAGTCCATGAGCCAGCCTTACCTGGAAAGCTTTCCTGGGTGCACATTCATGTTTCTTAATGGAACCTGGAACCTTTATCATTTTTATTATTATCTCAGAAGAAAGAAAGGCCCTGCTCCAGAAACCAAGGTGCTAAGAGGATGAAATACAGAATCAGACAAGTGAGTTTCAACCCTCATCAACATTCATGTTCTGAGGTGTCTCATCTCCTTCTTTCTCTCCTTCGATGGAGTCTTGTGCCAAGCCTAGACTTTGGTGGGAAGGACATATACCAGAGGCATGGGAACTGATTTCCTAGACATTGGTTGTATCAGATTGGGTTACCAAGCATCTCTGCCCTGGGTCCAACCTTTCAAAAGGCTCCATCCTGACCCATCCATGCTATTCCATTTGAGGAGCTAAGGGGATGGATGCCAGCCTAGCATCCTCATCATCTCCTTTCTGGTTACATGATGAGCATGTGGGTACCACAAGCCTCTGTCCAAATAGCCTTGCGTTTGCTTTGAGGCCTCCTGTGGCTTCGATTCCTTCAGAGCAACCTCCACATCACTGCACACATCCCAGGCTTGAAAGAAGTGTCAGGTAACTATGAGTTGGGAACGGAGCTTGGCCCCACATGGGAACTTGCAAGGCAGGGTATAGAGGTAGCAGGGGAGAAGCCGTAGTCCAGGAGCAGTGGCAGACTCTACCGGCCGGCCCTACCTAATCCCATGTAACAGGGGGGAAGCCGTAGTCCAGGAGCAGTGGCAGACTCTACCGGCCTGCCCTACCTAATCCCATGTAGTGCTGAATCTTGACAATTCTAAATTCCGGTCATAACAAAGGCATGTGTGACAAGACAGGAGAGTGGAAACATCCCATTCATGGGGTTATTTTCCTCATGCATCACTTCTAAGTATTTGATAAGTGGTATATGGGTCTCTGTGTTAGTCAGCTACCTTAGCCTGTTTGGGTCACTGTAACAAAATACCTTAGATTGAGTAATACATAAACAGAAAAAAAAAATGTGTTGTTCACAGTTCCTGGAACCGGGGAGCCTGAGATCATGATGGTGGTGGATTCAGTTTCTGTCGAGGGGTCTAGCTAGTCTGCAGATGGCCACTTTCTGACTGTGTCCTCATATGGCCAGGACATTTTATTTTATTTTATAAAAGCACCTATCCCTATCATGAGCGGCCCACCCTCATGATCTAATTATCTCCCATCACTCCCTCCCACCCAACCAACAGAACACCATCTCCTTTGGGCTTAGGATTTCCACATGAATTTCGGAGTACATGATCAATTCACATCCCCTTGAGCTCTTACTTCTCTGGTCTAAATCGTGCTCAGGGTGGGTCTGTAGTGATGAAAGCTGGCAAGTGCCCAGGACTCGGCTGCCCATGCATGGCCCTGGGCCAATGAGAAAAGTGACTCGGAGGAGCCTCACACATGGGTTGCTCTTTTCCCTTCTCTTCTTCGTTGGCTGCTCCTAGAAGTGGGTTCTTCTTACACACGAGGCCCTGAAAGTCCCAATGCCGTGGCTTACCGCCTAGGCGAGCTGCTGAGTGTCAGCGAGGCTCGGCTGGAGCGGCTCTCAGCCGACGCGCACAGACTCCGTCTTTCCTTGCCTCCGTTTTCCGTTCACATGGCCCTCTGCAGCCTGGGGAGCTTCTTCTCAAGGCCATGGGTTTCTCCTCCCAAAGGGAGGCCCTGTATCCCCTCCTCGGGCTTTCCTTTCTAGGAGATGTGGAAGGAAGGAAGTCTCTCGTCTGCCAGCCACTAGGTCTGACAGTGGGGCAGGGCACGTGGCCTCATCTGCCTCAGTGCTCTCGTCTGTAAACAGAGAATAAATGATAGTGGCCCCACACGGACTTGCTGGGAAGACTAAGCATCAGTGTACGTCACTTGCTGCCCTGTAACCACTAGTTTATTCCATTGCTATTTTGTTCAGGGGGTATTATGTTAATCTCTTCCAGATTCCACAGTGATGTACACTGATGAATCGCTCAAGAAACAAAAACTTATCTTCTCATCTTTATGGAGACCATAAGTCCAAGATCAAGATGTTAGCTGAGTTGGTTTCTTTTCAGGCCTTTTTTTTTTTTTTTGCTGGAAGATGCTGTCTTGGCACTGTGTCCTCACATAGTCTTTCTCTGTGTATGCTCATCCCTGCTGTCTCTTTCTGTATCGTTTCTTATAAAGACATCTGTCAGAGTGGATTAGGGTTCATTCTGATGGCCTCACTTTGACTTAATTACCCATCTGAAGGTCCCATGGTCAAGTAGCTGTCACATTGGTGAGGTCTTGGTGCGCAGGACCTCTACAGATGAATTCTGATGAAACACATCTCAGCCCGTAACAGAGATTCTAAAGTGTGACCTCTTTGTAGAGTGGCCTACTTGTCCAGGCTTGCCTGGGATTTTCTTAGTTTTAGAAAGGAAATTCCTCCTCAGTGTCAGGAAATCCCAGTTCTGGTCAAGCCAGGAAGTCAGGCCACCCTAACTCTTCCAAAGCCTTGCCTGAGTCATGCTATCCAAGAATGACAAGGAATTAAACTCTATCTAAGTGGGCTTTAATATACGATTCCGTGCATGGTAGTTTGACTTTACGTTGGTGGGAAACCAATGCATACTCAGTAGACATTGTACTTCAAATCCTGATAGTCTCCCAGGTTAGAAACACGTGTCCATACTGTCTTGTGATGGTGAGCTCAGCTTGCGGTCAGCCTGTGATCACGAGGGGAAAATAACCAACACAGTGGTGGGCTGTGTTGCTGAGCCATCATGCTTGGCAGGACAGGTGCATCAAATGCATTCTTGACAAAGTATTCTCAGCTCATGGTGAGTTTATCTGTACATAACCCTACTGTGAGCAAAGGAACACTGAGATGTATTTACAACGTCATATTTACTTGTGGTCTTTGGCATCTATTTACTTTCTAGAACTCCACTTTAGTCTTGTAGGGTAAAGAACACAGCCATTGTAGTTACCAGAAGCTTCCCAGAAGAATCCAGGGTAACCACAGTGGGGACTGGGGTCCACCCTGCTGCAAGGCAGAGGCAAGGCATAATCATGCACCCATGGGTGAATCCTGAAACTCCTTTATGCCCATGGGAATTTACTTTAGCAGACAAGCACACTTGTGGTACTTGTGTGTGGGTGAGAGGTGGTCCACAGACTGGAGCTCAGAGTAAATGAACTATCTGGAAAACAGGGAGGCTCCGGAGAGATGCAGGCTGTTTGATGATCTGCTCTGAAAGGCAAGGGAGGGGGGAAGTCATTGATTAGTGAGCTTTGTTTGATCTGCCCAGGGATCAAAGGGACAAACACCATGTGTAAAGATGAAAGATGACCTGGAAACCCCATCCGTCAGCTCGCTGGGATAGCAGGCTGCGCTGGACCCGTGAGTCAGAGTGGAGGACTCTCACAGCAAATCATGGGCAGGACTTGCTGCAAGCCCATTCCTCCCTCAGCTTGACCTCTGACCCTTCCCTGACCTGCTGCCTTTAAGAAGAGCCTTCATTTGCCCCGTGAGCCCTCTCAGGGTTCGGAGAGTCCAGGGTTAAGAGGGAATCCAGGGACCAGGGGCCACCTTTGGTCTTTGAAGAATACGGACAGGTCATCAGATAACAGGTGATGAATGCACTGGCCAGGCTGAGTGTGTGGACTGAAATATATCACCGGGCAACCCCTAAGCCCCTAACTCCTGTGAGGAAGATACCTCAGCTCAGGCTCAAGGCATAAGTGATGAGAAGGAGGAGGCTGCCAGTTCCCTTTCTGCAGGTGGGGAGAAGCACAGCATGAAGCCAAGCGGGCGACTGACACCATGACACATGAAGCAGCACCTGATATCAACTGAACGCCCTGGCCAGCCCTGGGCCTGTCATCTCACCAGATCTTAATGCCATCCTGTAAGGATAATCCTGGGATTAATTTATTTCATAAAGGAACAAGCTAGTGAGGCTCACAGAGGTTAACTGACCCCAAGTCACAAGGATGGCAAATGGCAGAGCCAGGATGTGAACTCAGATCTCTCTGTTTGAAAACCTGGATTGTCACCAACAGGGATGTGGTCATATCTATGTTCTAGAAAGTTCCCTGTGTGTTCTGGGCTACCCTTGAAGTAGAGGCAGAGATGGCAGCTGACATTCTATTGCATTCGTGTCAGAGGACTGTTATAATCTCCTGAGTCACAGGAGCAGGTGCACAAAAATGAAATTTATTTGCTATAAACTTGACAGGTCCATGGTGGACGGAAATGTAATCTTGGTTCATGGTGATAGGATACCTGACAGAAACAACTTTGGGGAGGAAAGGTTGGTTTGGGCTTATAGAGTTAGAGAGGGGTGTCAATGCATCTCGACAGAGAAGGCATGGAGGCAGAAGAAACTGGGGGTGATAGCAACATGAAGTGGCCTGTGAGGCAGTGAGGCCCCCGACCGTGGTGGTGGAAACTTGGGATGATGACTTTTCACAGTGCCCTCGACACAAACCAGGAAGCATGGACAGCCACTTTCCAAGGTCCTAATGACCTACTTCTTCCCTCCAGGCCCAACTCCCTAAAGGCTTCACAGCTTTCAAATTATCACCCCGAGCTGGGCTCTCAACATTCAAAACATGAGCCTGAGAGGGACATTTCAGATTTAAACTGTGACAAGGGGTTTCTTCCTCTCTCCCTTCTCCAAAGGCAACACCTGGGGAGGGCTATATGGCATCGGGTTATGCAACGGGATGAAGGTTGACAGCTGAGGGAAGGAGGCAGTGACTGACATCCAGTCCTCCCTTGATCTCCAGGGTCCCAGCTGGCCTTTAGTCAGGGGTTACCACAGGCTATTTTAGGGCCTTTTCTTTCTAGATGGTAAAGTATGGACTCTACAGTTTGGAGACCCTGCATGCTGTATGGCTGATGCAATAAATCTGAATTAAGCCCTATGCCTAGATGGCCCCAAGCCACTCTGTTGAAACCTCCCTGTTCCTTTCCTAGCAGAAAACAGTGGAATTCTGGGACATTGCTATTGGCCCAGGCAGAAGATGGGAGTTGGGGTGTATTAGTTACCTTTCTTGTTAATGTGATAAAAATACCTGACCAGAAGCAACTTAAGGTTTATTTTGGATAGCTGGGCGTGGTGGCGCCTGCCTTTAATCCCAGCACTCGGGAGGCAGAGGTAGGAGGATTGCTGTCAGTTCGAGGCCACCCTGAGAATTCAGAGTGAATTCTCTTTGTATTTCTGCTGTAAGCACCTTTGTGCTAGAAGCATATCCTCAAGAGTTAACCATAGCCTGTGGAAATCCATGCATCCATGTTGCATAGGCATAGACAATAAATTAGGATAAGCTACGCCAGGAGGTGGTAAGTGCTATGAAGAAATGTGAGCAATGTGGCATTTTAGACCAAGGCTAGAGAAGACCTCTCAGCTAAAGTAGCATTTGGGAGAGATCCAAATGAGTTGAAGGAACAAGCCCAAAGTATCCAATAAGGGGGATGGGAGCAGGCTTGGTGTGTTCAAGGAGCAACAGGAAAGGTAACAGAGTGGGAAAAGGATGGATGGGGGGAAAGTAGGTAAGTGATGAAATTAGAGAGAGGAGGTACCAGACCATAGAGGATGAGAGTCCAGTGGGTACAATAAGGGCTTGGAATTTTTATTACTTAATAAAAGAAGAAGACACAAAGGTCTTGAGCACGAAAGATCATGAGTAAATTACATTTTGACAGGCTTACACTTCCATGTGGAGCAAAGAATGTTGAAGACCCATCACTGGAAGTCTCATGCAGAGAGAAGTCTGATCACCAGCTTGGAGACTGTTGCAGACCAGGGGAGAGGTGGCCGTAGCTCCTGCTGGGTGTAACCATACAGGCAAGGAAAAATGATGAGACTTTGGATGTGCCATTAATACGTTTGCTGATGCTGCGGTATGAGTGATGAGATAATGTTAGAAGGACAGTGGAATGTAGGTACACGGATAACACTGTAGACCACATTTGCTAGGGACAGTCTCCACATCCATGAGATAAAGGTGTGGAGGGCTTATTTGGGGGCACTCAACTAGGCTGTCATGAAGCCATGACAGAGGGCTCTGATAATCCTTCAAGAAGATGGAGCTGAGACAACCCTCATTGGCTAATGTGACACAAAGGAAGGCCAAACCTTTATACACCTGTGTCAGCCAGCTGTCAGACGTGTAACTCAGGAGTAAACATCACCATGGAGGAGGTGGACTCTCCAGACCAGAGAAGATCCTGCAGACAGGTTCTTCTGGGTCCCCCAGCTGCCTTGGTCCTGATGAGGCACTGGGTGTCACACCTCACTGTCCACTCCAAGTGTCCATTCCAGACTCATCTAGGAATGGTCAGGAGGTTTCTCAAGGAGGTGATACCTTGCCTTATTCTAAAGGGCCCTCTGCTACTTTTCTAGATCATGTTAGCTTGGTCATGAGCCAGAGGGAACTTGAATAAGACCTAAGCCGAAGTGCAAAACTGCTGTACTTAGGTCCATTGATCAAATCTTGAGCTACATAGAATTCTGAAATTAATTGCCCTTTAAAGTAAAGTGTTTTCAGCTCCCTAAATTAAAATAAATTCTTGTGATTTATAGCTAGACCACTTTATACATATACATACATATGTACACACCCATACACATGATCCTTTAATGCAAAGAACATAATGATATTTTAAAGCAAAGATGATATTCCAATTGGTTCAAATTTCTGACATACAAGTATCCCTCAGAGACCAAAAGTTTAACATACTGATATATGATATGCATTACATTACAGGGTGTCTGATATGCCTGTGTGTGGTTGTGGATTTATATCTCTAGGTGTGTGCAGAGCTAAGTGTAAAGGTGTGAATGTAGGTATGTAGGAAAGCATGATGGCTTAGGGAGAGTGTGCGTATGCATGATGTGTTCGCATGAGCATCTGCATGCAATGAGTTGCTTATAATACATGCACATCTGGCCAGGAGACCCAGTGTGCATGCTTAGGTTTGTGACAGCACGAGTGTGTGTAAACTTGTCAACGATTCTTCCCAGCCACACGAGGTCATCAGACCTCCTGGTTCCGTGGCAGGAATGTCATTGCCAAAGTCAAGAATCTCGCCTGCAGCTAGCTCACTCTAGTGATCTTGCTCCAAACGTCTCCCCCATGGGCCTCTCTAGTTCTCTCTCTTCCCACCAGGAGTCAAAGCCCAGAGGGCCTCAGGAGGCTTTGTGGCCTTTGGAGTTGCTGCTCTGATGTCTGCCCCGGGAGCCTCGGCTATGGCAGCCTGGTCACGTTGGACTGTGCTGTCACTGCCACGGTGACAATTGATGATCAGAACTGGGGCTGCCCAGAAACCCAACTTCTCTACAGGGCCCTTTGATCTGCCTGGCCTTGGACTGCAATGGAGACTGGCACAGGCTCCTTTGATGGGGCTTGGCCAATGAGGGGCCTGCAGGCTGGCCCTGCCCAGCCCCTGCAGCCTTTGATGCCCACCCTACCGTGCAAGGGTCAGCTATAGAAGCAGGCTGGTTAGGGACAGAGCCAACCATGCTGTGCCCTGCCCCTTGGCCCTAGGGGAAAATCACCATCTGGGTGTTTGGCCTGGTGACGCGTGTGTCTCAGGAATGTGGAAGCTGATTTGCAGAAATATAACCACCTGCTTATCGATTCAGCCAGTATTTGTGGAGAACTTGCGGAATCAGCAGAGCAACGTCATCACATTGCATGGCCTGCCGAGGAGGAATTCATGAATTAATTGTAGCCACTTATTATTTGTCCCAGTGTGGGGGAGTTAAATACCTTGTATGCACCCCTTGGTGTCTCCGTGTGCTCATGTGTTATGACCTTGTTGTGAGGACCAAATTAGATGACGTAAGCAGGACACCCCATGTGTACTAAGCCCTCACGAGTGGCTCTGTCTCTGGGAGGCTGAGAAGTAGAGGTGTGAAGTCCTGTCATGTCTGAAGTCTGGTGCTGGATTCAGGTACAGATGTAGCTCCTGCCCCATGCCCTGTGCTTAGCTCCTCGTCTAGGGTTATGACAAGGGTTAGGTGAATGATTGTCTATGAAATGCTTACAATACTGTCTGACACAGAAAAAAGAGCTGGGTCATTAGAAAACACCATGGCTGTTCTGTTGTTATTTGACTTTTTTGTGTGTTTTGTAGACAAGGTCTCACTGTGTAGCTCAGGCTGGTTGGAACTCTCTACATATGCCAATCTCACCTGTCTTCTAAGTGCTAGGATTACAAGATGTATAGTGCCATATCTGGCTGAAACTAGATTTAAAAAAAATGGTTTTTTGATTTTTTAAAATTCATTTTTATTTATTTGAGAGAGAGAAAGAGACAGATAAGAGAATGAAAATGGGTGTACTGGGGCCTCCGTCCCCTGAAAACAAACTCCAGATGCCTGCAATACCTTGTGCATCTGGATTACTTGGGTTCTGAGGAATCAAACCTGGGTCCTTAGGCTTTACAGGCAAAAGCCTTAACCACTAAGCTATCTCTCCAGCCCTGAAAATAGATCTGATTTTCTTTATATATTTATTTTCAATCAGAGAGGAGGGGGAAGAATGAATGACCATGGGCAGGCCAGAGCCTCTAGCCCCTGCAAATGAACTCCAGATGCATGTGCTACTTTGTGTATCTGGCTTTATGTGGGTACTGTGGAATTGAACCTGGGTCATTAGGCTTTGCAGGCAAGCGCCTTAACTGCTGAACCATCTCTCCAGCCCCAAAACTAGATTTGTAATCATGAAAATAACTTAATACAAGGGCCAGCCTGGTACTCTGAAGTTCCTGACTTACTTCTGAAGCAAATTTTCAATACACCTACTCACTCATTTTTCTTAGAGATCACCTATCTTCCTAGGTTTGAACTGTTTCTCCTTGACTCAAAAGTACCGAATTCAATCATGCCACTTGCCTGCTTGAATTACTTTTGTGGAACATTCCCCACCTCTTAGCATGGCCTTCAGGCTCTCTACCATGTGTCCCTTGCTCATGTACTCAGTGCCATTCACACCCCTCTTCTCTCCGTCTCCCCATGCCTAGACCCTCGGCATCAGCATTGTTTGCAGGAACCCAGGCTCTTACAACACATATGGGCGTCTCAGGGCTCTACCCTCTGCCTTTCCTGCACTGTTTGTCTGTGTGCACCTCCAAGCCCTTCACAATTCATATTCTCAACCCTTCCTTTTTAAGGACTTTGGACTATTCCCTCCACCATGGAGTCAACTCTTATCCTTTTATGTTCCCCATTGACCCAGAACACACCTTGTCTCCTGTGATATACCAGGATCTTTGCTGGTGCATTCTTTTATTTTTAATATTTTATTTATTTGACAGAGAAAGAGGAAGGGAGGGATGGAGGGAGGGAGGGAAAGAGAGAGAGAGAGAGAGAGAGAGGGAGAGAGAATAGGTTCCAGGGGCTCCAGCCACTGCAAACAATCTCCAGAGGCATGTGCCCCCTGTGCATCGGGCTAAAATGGGTCCTGGGGAATCAAACCTGTGTTCTTTAGCTTTGCAGGCAAATGCCTTAACCACTAAGCCATCCCTCCATCCCTTTGTTGGTACATTATAAACTCCCTGATCAAGGTCCTACACTGCCACATTGTGAGTCACCAGACCCAGACTCAGTCCATGCCTGTCCCATGGCTAACACTCAGAACACATCAGCCCTCTGGAGCAATGAACTCCATCAAGGTCTGCCACGTCTCAGGTCCACTGACCTCCTAATCATTTTCCCCATGAGTTTCCCACAGAAGCACACAGTCAGACCACTACTTCCCAAATGAGCCTCCACGGCCTGCCCCTTCCTTGATGCTGAATGTTGTTCTGCCCACTTCTTTAATGAAACAGGCCTTTTTGACCTTACTGTACCTTCATAAATGTTACCTATCTTAGGAAGCCCCTCGCAGTTTTCCCAATGAAATGAGACCATTATTTCTTATGTCACTTGTACATGCGTACCTCAGTCCTACATTTGACTCTGGCCACTCCACACCATGCCATGCAGGATTTCCCAGGGAAAGGTTTTTATCTTACTGCCACCCAACTAGCATTGGCCTTTTGTGTCCAACACGTGGTAGGTTTCCCCTTCATGATATGCTCACCAAGGAGACTTTGTGGCCCCTCCAAATTTCTCAGTATATCCTGTAAAGGATTCAAACCTAGCCACCCAACTGGCAATGAGTCTCAGAAGGTCAGTATCTCCAAGCACAGCCCTGAAGTAAGGGCCGAGCTGTGAGAGCCATAATATTAACCCACTGTGGTGGTTTGAATGTATGGCCCCATAGACTCAGGCAATTCGATTAAGATTAAACTTCCTACTTAATTCCCCAGCAGGCAGATCACTGCTTAGGGAGTGTATCACTGGAGGTGGATCTTGAGTCCAGCCCTAAGGTGTGTGTGGAGCAGCAGGAGCTCTAGTTGTTCATGCTTGTTGGTGTTTAATGGTGTTTGGTGGTGTTTCTCTGCTTTGATCTATGAAAGTGAGCCATCTTCTTCTGCCATTGATGGAACTTCTCCTGGATCTGGGAACCTGACATAAACCCTTTCCTCCCATAAGCTGGTTCTGGTTGGGCGTTTGTCCCAGCAATTTGAACCTGACTGTACCAACCACTAAGCAGAAACTAGGGAAGAGTAGCCAATTAAGGCTTTATTATTAAGGTTGCTGCTTGGGACACAGGGGCTATATCTACTGCAGGCTCCCGAGTGGCTTCTGGAACATGTGTCAGGATAACTCATCTGTGGGACAGAAAGCTGGAGAGTTTGTCTGCTGGCTCCCATACTTCACAATTAAGATTGGCACTCTAGGGTTGGAAAGATGGTTTAGTGGTTAAGGGATTTACCTTTGAAGACTAAGGATCCAGGTTTGATTCCCCAGTACTCACATAAGCCTAGATGCACATGGTGGCGTATATGTCTGGAGGGCATTTGTAGTGGCTGGAGGCCCTGGTGTGCCCATTTTCTTCTCTCTCTCTCTCTTTCTGAATCTTTCCTTCTGTCTCAAATAAATAAATAAAATAACCTAAAAATCTTTTATTTTTATTGACAACTTCTATACTTATAGACAATAAACCATGATATTTTCCTCCCCTCCCCCACTTTCCCCTTCACAACTCTGCTCTCCATCATACCCCCTCCCTCTCTCCCTTAGTCTCTTTTTTAATTTGATGTCATCATCTTTTTCTTCTATTATGAGGGTCTTGTGTAGGCATTGCTAGGCACTGTGAGGTCGTGGATATCGAGGCCAATTTCTGTCTTGACAGTTGCATTGTAAGGAGTGGTATCCTTCCTTTGGCTCTTACATTCTTACCACCACCTCTTCTGCAATGGACCCTGAGCCTTGGAGGGTGTGATAGAGATGTTTCAGTGCTGGACACTCCTTTGTCTCTTCTTCTCAGCACTATGTTGCCTTTTGGGTCATCCCAGTAGTCATCACAATCTGAAAAGAGAAGCTTCTCTAACAAGAAGTGAGAGTAGCATTAATATATGAATATGAACATTAAGTGTTTTCAGGGCAGTTTGGTGAGAATAATATACACATTTATCAAGACAAGAGCAGGCTTTATACCCCTAAGGCTCATGACCTCCTCTGCCATAGGCTGTTGATTAGGTTTTCAGTACCAGGCATGTATTCCCTCCCATAGAGCGGGCCTTCAGTACTATTAGAGATCAGTTGGTGTCCCCCAGAGCAGACATACCACTATTGCACTTGTTCTGTCATTTGGCCTGCCTGGCCAAACTTGAGGCTTCCAGTGTCCACTGTTTTCACCACTGACTTCTGTCTCCCATAGGGCTGCATATAGTGCAACTTTTTCCAGCTTTCAGTTTGCTGGGCTACAGGGAGAAGGTTTTCTGCTCAGCACCAGCTTTATTTCTCAGTGAATTTGCTGCTCAGGGCTGTCTTCAGCAATAGGGTCTTACCATCTGTTTCTGAAGGGAAACCAAGGATATTGGCAATAGCCTGTAATATTTTGGAGGCAACAGGGACCTCCCTGGCCAACAACTCACAGGAAGGTATCCCATCCCTGGCACTGAAATTTTTCTAGTAACAATCTATGGCTTTTGGACGTGCCATTATGCAAAAAAGTAGGTTTTCATATGTCTTATTCAGAATATCTTGAATTTTGATTGACCCTCCCCCCACCCTTCTTTTACACAATCTCTTCCCCTGGCCTCCCTTAGGCCTTTCCTCTCCCTGTAATCTATCTTTCTACTTACATATATACAATACCATTACCTTTATTTGTTCCTTTTCCTCCATCCCTTATAGCCTTTTTCTAGCTTACTGGCCTCTGCTACCAATTTTTGGCTAAACCTCACACACAGGTCTATACATTTGTAGCTAAGATCCACATATGAGAGAGAACATACAATATGTGGCTTTGTGGGCCTGGGTTACCTCCCTTAGTATAATCCTTTCTAGATCCATCCATTTACCTGCACATTTCATAATTTTATTTTACTTTACCACTGAATAGAACTCCATTGTGTAAATGTACCACATCTTTATTATCCATTCTTCTGTGTAGGGACATCTAGGCTGGTTCCATTTCCTAGCTATTGTGAATAGGGTAGCAATAAACATGATTGTGCAAGTATCGTTAAGGTAGTGAGAACAGTCATTAGGATATATACCTAGGAGTGCTATAGCTGGATCATATGGTAAATCTATTTTTACCTGTCTCAATAACATTCACACTGATTTCAACAATGGCTGTACCAGATTACAGTCCCACCAACAGTTTAGAAGGGTTTCCCTTTTTCCGTATCCTCACCAACATTTATTGTCATTAGTTTTCTTGATGCCAGCCATTCTGACAGGGGTGAGGTGGAATATCAAAATAGTTTTAATCTGCATTTCCCTGATGGCTAAGGATGTAGAACACTTTTTTAGATGTTTATATGTCATCTGTATTTCTTCTGATGAGAATTCTCTAGTTCCATAGCCCATTTTTTAATTGGATTGTTTGATTTCTTATCTGTTTTTTGAGTTCTCTGTATATTCTGGATATTAATCCTCTGTCAGATGTGTAGCTGGCAAAGATTTTCTCCCATTCTGTAGGTTGTCTTTTTGCTCTATTCACAGTGTACTTTTCTGTACAAAAGCTTTGTAATTTCATGAGTGGTTGATTAGTGGTTTTATTTCCTGAGCAATTGGGGTTATATTCAGAAAGTCATTACCTATGACAATATGTTGAAGGGTTTCTCCTACTTTTTCCTCTAGTGATTTCAGAGCTTCGTGTCTGATGTTAAGGCCCCTGATCCACTTGGACTTGATTCTTGTTCATGGAGAAAGACAGGGTCTGTTCTTGTCTTTCTACATATAGATATTCAGTTTTTCCAGCACCACTTGTTGAAGAGTCTATCTTTTCTACAATGAATATTTTTGGCATTTTTGTCAAAAATCAGATGGCTGTAGTTGCCTGGATTAACATCTGGGTCCTCTATTCTGTTCCAGTGATCAATGTATCTGTCTTTGTGCTAATACCATGCTGTTTTTGTTATTATGGCTTTGTAATATAGGTTAAAATTGGGTATGGTGATACCCACTACCCTTATTTTTGTTGCTCAAAACTGTTTTGGCTATTAGAGATATTTTGTGCTTCTAAATGAATTTCAGGATTGTTTTTTCTATTTCTGTGAAGAATTCCATTGAAATTTTAATGGGGATTGCATTAAATATATAGATTGCTTTTGATAAGATTGATATTTTCACAATATTGATTATTCCAATCCAAGATCATGGGATGTCTTTCCATTTCCTTGTGTGTTTTGCAATTTCTTGCTTGAGTGTTTTAAAGTTCTCATTGTAGAGATCTTTTACTTCCTTGGTTAAGTTTATTCAAAGGTTCTTTTTTTTTTTTTTTTTTTACTGAGGCAATTGTGAATGGGAGAGATTCCCTGATATTATCCTCCACATGTTTGTTGTTAGTATATAGTAAAGCTACTGATTTCAATGTGTTTATTTTGTATCCTGCTACCTTGCTAAATGTGTTTATCAGTGCTAACAGTTTGCTGGCAGAGTCTTTAGGGTCCTTTATGTATAGAATCATATCATCTGCAAATAATGATAATCTAATCTCTTCCTTTCCAATCTGTATCCCTGTTATGAGTGTCTCTTGCCTTATTTATATAGCTAAGACTTCCAGTACCATGTTAAATAAAAGTGGGGACAGTGAACACCCTTGTCTTATTTCTGAATTTAGTAGGAAAACTTCAAGTTTTTCCCCATTTAGTATTATGTTGGCTGTAGGTTTGTCATAAATAGCTTTTATTATGTTGAGATATGTTCCTTCTATTCCCAGTTTCTGTAATACTTTTACCATGAAGGAATGATGGATTTTGTCAAATGCCTTTTCTGCATCTATTGAGTTGATCATGTGATTTTTGTCCTTCAGCCCATTTATGATGTTGTGTTACCTTTATTTATTTGCATATGTTGAACCATCCCTGCATCTCTGGGATAAAGCCAACTTGGTCAGGGTGAATAATCCTTCTGATATATTCTTGTATTCTGTTTGCCAATATTTTGTTCAGAATGTTTGCATCTATGTTCATGAGGGAGATTGGTCTGTAATTTTCTTTTTTTGTTCTTTCTTTGTCTAGTTTTGGTATTGGGGTGATACTGCCTTCATAGAAGGAGTTTGGTAGAATTCCTTCCTTTTCTATCTTATGGCAAAGTTTGTGAAGCAGTGATGTTAGTTCCTCCATGAAGGTCATAGCAACCCCTGCTTGTTTCCTAGGCCCATTTGCTTGAAGTATTGTTTTCTATCCTTTCACCTTAAGATACAGTGCCTATCTTTTATTGAGAGATGAGTTTCCTGGAGGCAAAAAAATGGTAGGATCCCACCTTTTAATCCAGTCTGCAAGCCTTTGTCTTTTGGTTGGGGCATTGAAACCATTGATATTAAGAGTTATTATTGAAAGGTGTGTATTTATTCTCTCCATTCTTCTTATTTTGTAGTGCTTCCTGTTTTCCCTTTACCTGCTTGTTTTAACTGTTATTTGAGCGTGGTTTATTTTTTCCTATTTCTTCCTGTGTGTGTTTTGCTTTCTCTTCAGCATGAAGAATTCCTTCAAGTATTTTCTGTAGAGCTAGTTTAGTTGTCATAAATTCCTTTAGCCTGTTTTTGTTGTGGAATGTCCTTATTTCTCCATCAATTAGCTTTGCAGGATAAAGTAATCTTGGTTGACAGTTGTTATCTTTCAGAACTTGGAATACATCATTCCAAGACCTTCTGGCTCTTAAAGTTTGTGTTAAGTAATCTGTGATTCCGATAGGCTCGCCTTTGTAGGTGACTTGCTTTTTCTCTCTAACTGTTTTCAATATATTTTCTTTGGTTTACATGGTTAGTAATTTTATTATAACATGGTGAAGAGAGGTTCTTTCCAGGTTTTGTCTGTTTGGTGTTCTAAAAGCTTCTTGTATCTTCATTGGCATTTCTTTCCCAATTTGGGGAAAATTTTCTTCTATGATTTTGTTGAAAATGCCTACTAAGCCTCTAGATTGAAATTCTTCTCCTTCTACTGTAACCTGAATTCTTGTTTTATCTTTTCATACTGTCCCAGATATCTTGAAATTCCCATTCATATTTTCCTATTAGCTTGTCTTTCTCTTTGTTGGACCCGAGTCCTTTGGCTTTGCAGGTAAACACCTTAAATGCTAAACTATCTCTCCAGCCTAACTGTGTGCGTGTATTTAGAGAGAACAAGAGACAGAGAGAGGCAGAGAGAGTGACACACTGAGAGAGAGAGGGAATTAGCATGCCAGAGCCTCAGCCTTTGCAGTTGAACTCTAGACTCTTGCACCACTAGTGGGCATGTGCAACCTTGCGCTTGCCTCAGCTTTGTGCATCAGGCTTACATTGGATCTGGAGAGTCTAACATGGGTCCTTATGTGTTGCAGGCAAGCACCTTAACCACTAAGACTTCTCTCTATCCCTGACCTTACTATTTTGAAACAGGGTCTCTTGCTGAACATGAAGCTCACTGATTCAGCTTTAGGGATCCTCTGTCTCTGCTTCTGCAGTGGTGGGATTACAGATGTGTGCCACCATGCCTGGAATTTGACATGGGCACTGGGGATCTGATGCTTGTGCAACAAACACTGCTCACTGAGTCATCTTCCCAGCCCTCCAACCCTGACCCCTGGCTCATTCTAGACAATCACATTAGCCACTCAAGGTGTCTTGCCCATTCTGGTGGTTTAGACTTTCATCTCAGAAGACTTTGAACATTTAGTATTCTTGATCTTGTTGGGCCTTGAATGCTGTTTGTGTTTGTCCACCATTGCCACAAGGTGGGTAACAAAAGTTGTATGACAAAGACTGTAAATTTCATTTGGTTCCTGGACTCTGACCTTATAACTACTTAGATATATAGTTGGCTCAATAATGACCTTTGGAAATATCAGCTTCATGTCTCTGGAACCTGTAAATGTTATATGGAAAAGTGTTCTTGTAGATATGAGTAATTAGGGACCTTGAAATTATGAGATTACCCTGGACTATCCAGTGGGCCCGAACACTATCACAAGCACCCTCATAAGAGAAAGAGAGAGAGGGAGAGGAGGGGCAGATGAAAGAGAGGGCCATGAGACAATGATTGTTGAGATTAGAATGATGCTAAAATGAACCAAGGAAAGCTGGTAGCCATCAGTAGCTGGGAAAGGCAAGAAATGAATTTATCCCTAGAGATGCTGTAGGAGGTATGTCCCTGCAACACTGATTCTGACTCAGATATATTGATTTTATAGGTTTGCCCTTTGAACTGTAAGAGAATAAATTTCTGTCTTTTTATGTGCAAATATGTGTATGTGTTCATGTGTGGTGCAGGTATTTGTACGTGTATGAGTGTGTTTGGGAAGACCAGAGGACAACTTTGAGTGCACTTTCTCCAATTCGATCCACCTTTTTTCGAGATGGAGCCTCTCATTGGTCTGGAACTTGGCTGAGTTGGCTAATCTGGCTGGCAAGACAGCCCAGAGATGTCCTTGTCTCCCCCTCCCCAGCACTGGCATTCCAAGCATGCCTGGCTTTATTTATTTTCTTTACATAGGTCCTAGGGATAAAACTCAGGTCCTTATATTTGCAAGGTAACTACTTTATCACCTAAGCTATCTCCCTAGCCCAAATTCTGTCATTTCAAGTTACCAGACCTACAGCATTTTTAACAACAACTTTAGGAATGATAAATAGAGGAACATTGCATGGAGGTTTTACTGTTTTGCTCTTATACCACACACTGTAAATCAATAATCTCCCTCTTAGAGTTTTGGCCCAAACTGGTGCCTGTCTGGGTTTCTAATGACCCATTTCATGGTTCCAGTAGATCTGAATTTTCTAATATATCAAGTGATTAGAAAGGGTGATGGACACTTTGGTTACAGTATTCCTGAGTCCACCTGACCCATGGCTGCAAGAATGCATTTCCACCTGGAGCCTCCTCCCCCTCCTCGGATCATCAATGACTTCATTAGGCTACTAGGAATCAAAAAGCAAAGATCACAGCTCATTTCCTTTGTTCACAATCTCTGAAGAGGGGTCATATCGAATGGGCTTCTGAGCTTTAGCTCTAAAGAACCAGGTAGTGGAAGCCTCTTTAGTTACCAAAGTGCATACTTTGCATGCATTCTGTTTGCTACTCAAGAGCCATGCTGAATTCTGAAGTAAAACATCTGGCCCTCAGCAAGAGTCTCTTTT
This sequence comes from Dipus sagitta, assembly GCA_036346955.1. Taxonomy (NCBI): domain Eukaryota; kingdom Metazoa; phylum Chordata; class Mammalia; order Rodentia; family Dipodidae; genus Dipus; species Dipus sagitta. Next base: position 154,529,564 of record CM070772.1, on the reverse strand, counting down.
ACTTCCCTGTGTGAAGGAATCCATACACTTAAGTCTTTCTCTGCAAAGCAAAATGAGGGGAATCTCTCTTCCACAGGTACTTGGCTGCTCTCCCCTCCTCTCCTCTCCTACACAGAATGCATGTACTCCTTGAAAGGAGAGAATGAAGGCCTATTGAGAACTTTCCCCATCTGTTTGATAAAAAAGCATGTTTGTTTTTGTTCATACATTTAAAGCCCAAAATGGGCCAGTACTCTAAATAAAACATGTGATCTCATTTGAAAAATTTATTACAAGGAATTCTGTTTATGATTTCATGTTCTCCAGTAATAATTAATTGGAGGTCTTCCATGGTCCCCACAGACCAGCAATCATTCAGACGGAAGGGAAGGAGGACCCAGCATGGCCTCTCCTTGGTCTCTTATCCACGGCCAAGAGAATGTCTCTGGTCCTGCTTTTGCTTTAGTCTACTTTGAGGAAGCAAGATTGATAATAGAACTGGCCTGTTAAAATGCCTGGGGCATACGTACCAGGCTCATGTGTGCTGCTGATTCTGGGGTACTCTTCTGTGAATTCCATGGGTCAGAGCACTCTCTCTAATTGTCCTGACCCTCTAGAGACATACCCTCCTTCAGTCCTGGTGCCAAGAATGCATGTGGATTCAACTGTCTGGTATAACAAGGGGAAAAGAGGAATATGCCCACATCTGTATCCACACCAATAATGCTAAAATTGTCATATTCATGCAGATGGTAATAACTAGCATTAACTGGGTGTTTTTGATGTGTGGATGTGTTTGCCATGTGCTCTTTATAAAATTTGAATTATCTCAATCCTCACGACAGCTGTTTGAGTCTATACAGGCTAGGTTGGGGTGTATAGCAAATATTCCATAAATCTCAGCGATTTACCCCACAAAGCTTATTCTGTCTCTTGATGCATAAGGACTGTGCCTCACGTGGTTCTCACTCTGGAACCCTGACGGACAGTACCTGGAGAGGAAAGTTCTAAGGGCATCATGTCAGCACATACGTGACACACTTCACTTCTGTTGAAAGGTTCTTGGGGGAATTAATCACATGGCCCTTCCATCTTTCAAACAAAGGGCCAGGAAGTTCAATCCCACTATGTTACTCAAAGGTGATTGTCTGGCAACTGAAAGTATTTGGTGAGCAGCTTTTGTAATGACATAAACACCTTATTTCTGAAGTGCTTTTAAAATACTGTTTTATGAATGTATGTAGATTAGGAAACAGGGAGCAGAGGATATGTTGCCTGCCCTAGGCCATGCATCTAGTAAGTAGAGAACTAAGATTTAGACTCGGCCATTTGATAGCTTCCTGTTAGTCCCAAAGCATATACACTGTCATGTTTGCATGCACACACACACACACACACACACACATACACATACAGTGTATAACAATGACAAATAGAAAAGTGATCAGGATGACTGACGGGGAGAAGAGAGGGCCACTCCTTTAGGATGGAGACATCAGGAACATCCTCCCTGAGGGGGTGGCATGCTGAATCTCTACCTATCATGGGCCATGCATGTAGAACTTCAATGACCATCTCTAGAATGTAGGAATGTGAAAAGCCTTTGGGAAGGAGGCATTGCACGAAATAAAGAAAGAAAGAAAAAAAGAAAAAAAGAAAGAAGGAAATTGCAAGAACCAAGTTAACTAGTAATTCCAAGGGGATATTCACTAAGGAGGAAACAAGGACAGAAGTCAGTTCCTTAGAGAGACCAGCGAGGCTTCCTAGAGGAGAGGGCCTAGGGGTTCCTTGGTGGGTGGGACTACTGAGTGGACAGAAAAGATTAGGAAGGACCTTGAAGAAGGTGGAGGAAGAGGAGTGGAGGAGAGAAGGATAGGGGTAGATGAAGACAGTGAATTGATGACAATGGAGCACACAGGAGGACTGCGAGTTTTGCAGGCCACAGGTAAGGACTCTCCAGATGCTTTGAACAACCTGCATTCATGCCCGAGGTGGTGGCTGATTTAACAACAGGCCAGGACTATTGAAATTTTCCTCTCTGCCCAAAATCAGTTTTGTTACTGTACTCAAATTTCTGAGCTTCCTTGAACTTTGGTTTGCTCATCAATAATGTGGGAAGAACCTGTGGCACAGTATTGGAGCACCTAGTAGGTGTGAAGTGGCCAGTGTCCTCTTGGCCTAAGAAATGAGTAATAAAAGACAGCTGCTTATCTGGACCAATAAGCAGCTCTGTTCTAGGCAGGAGTCCACCTTTCAGACTGTTCAGAGGACCGATCCTGAGGTCAGGTCGCCTACATTCAAACCTAGCTTCTCCTGAGCACACAAATGGATAGAGTAGTGAGTGACCTTTGTGGGCCTTGGAATTTTGTCTTTTTAATCTGCAAACTAAGATACCTGGTAGTAACTGTTATGTTCTGCCAATGTGAAGGATCCGTGAGACGCAAGAGAACTTCATGGCCCTGGTGCAGGGTGGAGATAACTGAGGCACCTTGAGAATCAGCTCCCACCATTGGTCTCAGATCCCCAGGTGCGCTGGGAGAACATCCACCCTGGGTGGTTTGAATGTAAAATGCCCCCTCTGGTCTCACGTGATGGAACATTCCATCTCTTACTGGTGGGAAGGTTGTAGAACCTTCAGGAGTTGGAGCCTTTGCTGGAAGAAGTGAGTCACTGTGGGCAGGCCTTGAGGGTATGTCGATAGGTGCCACTTCCTTTAATTTCTCTCTCTCTCTCTCTCTCTCTCTCTCTCTCTCTGCGTGTGTGTGTGTGTGTGTGTGTGTCATGTTTCACAGACGTCTTTTATTACTCATTTCTTAGGCCACATATAAATTCTTATTTTATGTAGTGAATGTTTGGTTATATGCAAAAACTCACCACTAAACAAGGTCAAAGAAATTGTTCCTTACATCGTCTCTAAAATTGTAGTTTTTTTTCTTTTTTTTTACATTTAGAGCAATGATCTCATTTTAGTGTATTGTCCTATCAGATACGAGATGTTGAAGTATAAATTCAACTTTTAAAATAGTTACAGAACTAATTATATGATCTATTTCAGCCTGAGGAAACTTTTTTCAAAAATATTATTTATTTATTTGTAAGCTGAATGAGACAGAGAGAGAGGAGAGAAATAGAGAGAGAGAGAGAGAGAGAGAGAGAGAGAATGAGCAAGCCAGGGCCTCCAGCCACTGCAAAGGAACTCCAGATGCATGCTCTACCTTGTGCATCTGGCTTACATGGGTACTGGGAAATCAAAGCCTGGTCATTAGGCTTTGAAGGCAAGGGCTTTAACTGCTGAGCCATTTCTCCAGCCTCTTGAATAAACTTTTGTTGTCATTCATGGCTTTCAAGGACTTATCCCATTTCATGCTAATTGTCACATTTATACGATTTGAGCTGTTGGTAAATACTTTTACTAACTTTCCAATGTTTAAAAATTCCTCATGTTGATAATTGATAGCCTTTCATCTTTTTTTTCTTTGCAAGTTTTACTGGTTATGTATACATTTTTTATTGATCATTTCTACTTAGAGGACTTTGTAGTTATCATAAATGGTAAAAGCTTACAGTGATGAATATGCTAATTACTCCAAGTTGATCATTGTCCCATTTATACATGAATCAAAACACGTTATTCTTATAAATATGTGTAAATACTATGTACTAATTTAAAACAATAATTATTAAAAGAATAACACGCATTTTGGTTTTATTGAAATCACTGCTTTTTGTTTGCTTGTTTCTATTTTATTGGCTGTGCTTCATCTTCATTTTTGTTCTACTTGCTTTTGGTTTATTTTACTCTTTTTTCTAGCTTTTAAAAAATATTTTTACTTAGTATTTGCAAGCAGAGAGAGCTAGAAGAGAGGCAGACAGAATGGGCACACTAGGGCCTCCAGCCGCTGCAAACAGACTCCAGATGCTTGAGCCACTTGGATACTGGGGAACGGAAGTCTGGTAGTCAGGCTTTGCAAACAAGTACCTTAACCACTGAGCCCTCTCTCCACCCCCTTTTTTTTAAGCTTTTTAATATTAAGGCTTAGCTTACTGATTTCAGATCTTTTCTTTTTTCTTTTTTCTTTTTTGGGGTACTATGGTCTGGAGCTAGGAATCCAAGTAGGCTAGGCAAACATTCTATCATTGAGCTACATCCTCTGCTCTTCTTTCTTAGTATAAGGATGGAATGTTGTACACATCCCTGTATGCAATGTTATTTGAGACTTTCTTTTTGACCCCATAGATTATTTAGAAATAATCTAGTTTCATTTTCATGTACTTACACACTCTTGTTAACCCTTCTATTATCAATTTCAAGTTTGATCTCATCTTGATCAGAGAACCCACTTTATATCATTTTAGTGCCTTTAAATTTACTGCCTTTAAAACTGCTTCATAACCCACTATGTTGGTGAGTGAGATTCATGCACTTGAGATGATGTAACTTCTGTTTTGGAGAAGTTTTCTCTGGATGTCACATAGATCCAGGTGACCAGTAGTGTTGCTGAGCTCCCAGACTCTTGTCTATTTCCTGTCTGCGTGTTCTATCCATTACTGAAGATAAAATAACCTACAAGTTCATGCTTCCATCAATAAAGCTTCAAAATAACTTAGAAATATAGACAATTCCACTATTGTCACCAGTTGTTTTTTTAAGAATCTCTTTGTTCTGCTTTCAAGGTAGGGTCTCACTCTAGCCCAGGCTGACCTGGAATTCAATCTGTAGTTTTAGGGTGGCCTTGAACTCACTGCAATCCTCCTACCTCTGCCTCCCGAGTGCTGGGATTAAAGGCATGCACCACCATGCCTGAAAAATTTACTTTTTTTGAAAAATAATAGCATAGTATCTCCCTAGAATACTTATAAATTTCTTTGCTCTAAAATCTACTTAGTCCCCCCAGATTTCTTTCTTTAAAAGTGTTTGCCTGGTATATCTTTTTCTACAGTTTTACTTTTAACCTTCCTATACTACTATACGTGAATTGAGTTCTTAGTAGATAGCATAAAAATGGCCTTTTAAATTTTCACATTGAAAATCTCTGTCTTTTAGATGGTCTGTTTAGACCATTTGCCTTTAATATATCGTTGTCTTAGAACTTAGGTGTACCATATCACTGTTTTCTTTTTTTATCCTCTGCTTTATTGCTTTGTTGTCTCCTTTTTCTTTCCTTTAGTTCATTGGCTTTATGAAAAATTGTTTTGAGTTGCCCATTGTGGTTTTCGCTGTATGTGTCTGTATATTTTTATTTAGTGGTTATGAAGGAATCAAAATATACATATTTATCCTCCCACAGTATATATTGGTTTCCACTTCTAGTAGAATGTAAGAACCTTACACTATGGAGTTCCATACCCTCCCCACTTTAGGTTTCAAGAGGAAAACCTGTGTGTGGAGACACCTGTACACCTGTAGCCTGAGGCAGGAAGATGATACATTCAAGGCCAGCTTGTAATACGTAGTAAGTTGACCTCAAACAACAGCTGCAACAGTAACAAAAAGTCCCAACCAACAGAACAAAACAGAAAAAAAACACAAGATTTTAACACATTTAGCTAATTACTTATCATTGCTACAATTCATCCTTTTTAAAAAATATTTAACTAATTTATCTATTTGAATGAGGGAATGAGAATGGATCGGGGCCCCAGGGCCCCCCTGCCACTGCAGACAGACTCCAGATGTGTGCACAACTGAGTGCATCTGGATTTCTGTGAGCACTGAGGAACTGAACCCAGGGCCTGCAGGCTTTACAAGCAAGCAACTTTAACCACTGAGCCATATCCACAGCCCTTGACCTTTCTTTGTGATTTTGCAAGTTTTTGCCTGGCATCATTTCTGCAAATCTGCAGGTAACAAATTCTCCTAGTTTTCTTTTTAAGAATCTCTTTATTCTGCTTTCATTCCTGATAGTTTTTTTTTTTAATTTTGTTTATTTTTATTTATTTATTTATCTGACAGAGAGAGAGGGAGGGGGAGAGAGACAGAGGATGGGCGCACCAGGGCCTCCAGCCACTGCAAACGAACTCCAGACACATGCGCCCCCTTGTGCATCTGGCTAACGTGGGTCCTGGGGAATTGAGCCTCCAACCGGGGTCCTTAGGCTTCACAGGCAAGCGCTTAACCGCTAAGCCATCTGTCCAGCCCATTCCTGATAGTTTTATTAAACATAGAATTCCATTTTGACAGTTCTTTTTCAGAAGTTCTGTTTCCTTCTCAAATAAGATGGATTTTAGAATTTTTGATATCATCCCATGGGGCTTTATACATTTTTATGCACTCTTATTAATTCTGTTTTTGCAACTGGGTAACTTTTCTTTTTCTACCACAACTTCACTGCTTTTTCCTTTGTGCAACTGAGCCAATCCTGTGAACTTTTGATTTCTGTCAGTTTATTTTTCAGTTCTGAAATTTCCATTTATTTCTTATTTACAGCTTTCATTTCTTTCCTGAGAGTTCCTTTTGGCCTATCTCACAAATAGTCACTATTACTTCTTGTAACATCTTTTAAATAATTATATTCAAGGCTTTGATGATTTTACTATCTGTGCCATTTCTGTGAGATATTGTCTATTGAATATCTGTTCCCTTGTGAGAGTAGACTTTTCTTAGCTCTTCATACACTGAACAGGATTGATTTCTATCTTTCCCATTTAAAAAATTACTTATTATTTATTTGCAAGGGGGGGAGAAAGAAAGAGAATGAATATAACAGGGCCTCTTGCCTTTACAAATGAATTCCAGATCATGCGCCACTTTGGGCATCTGGCTTTATGTGGATACTGGGGAACTGAAGCTGGGTCATCAGGCTTTGCAAGCAAGTGCCTTTAACAGCTGAACCACCTTCTGCTTGCTTTGAGTATTCTATTGTGGGACTCTAGGTCTTGTTTGAGACTATGGATAATGTGATTTTAGTTTAACAAGCAATCAACATGGCTGAGTTTAGATAACAGGTTCTAACATGGACTTTTGTGGGTTTGTTCTATCAGTTCCTCCTTCAGGGCCTTGCAGTGCTGCTTGGATGTGCCCTGCTGTCACCCACCTGACGGCCTGGCTGGGTGGTGGTCTCTTTCTCCCACAGCACAGTTATCAAAGCCTTTGTCACTTTTTTGAAGGATAGATCTACCACCTGAGGGAGGATGTGGGCTGACAGAACCCACTCCCAGTTTTAAATGACCAAGGCAGATGTCAAATGATGGAGCAGATTAGCCTCTGTGTGCTTGCAGGGGTCATGCTGTGTGGCACAGTGGAATCAGGCCATTGTGGGTACTGATGCCAGATCAACCACGCCTTACAGGGAGTTCAACTTCCCTTCTCAGCTTCCTCACTTCAAGAATGCACAGACGTGTATTGTCTAATGCCTGGCACATTGGAAGATCTCAATTGTTTTTGAGAACTCAACTAACCTGGTGGGAAAGGGTTGTGATATCAGGAGATAAAAATTAAGACTTACGTCTGAACTCCTTCAGTGGAGTTCCTTCCTTGTTCTCTGAGTTCTCTTAGAATGGTGAAGGACGCTCTTTCTATGAGCACCTTTCCATCATCTGAATTATGGACAGGACATAAGGACTTCAGATGTTGGTCAGGAACTGGAGGACATCATCGAAATTTGGGGGTCAAATATGCTGGTCCATGGTATTGCAGAAGAAGCTCCGTGGTACCCTTATTCTGAGCCTGACTTAGACATTACTAATCAAACATGACCTAGACATTACTAATCAAATGTGACACTTCCATTTGCAGCCTCCCATTCACAGCTTTAGAGCGCACAACTTGCAACAACCACCACAGGATGCATGCATAGCAGTGGGAACTGCAGCATGTCCCATACTGCAAAGTTCTGGAAAGTCCTTAGGGGAATCTATCCATTCAAAGACAGAGAGGACAGACCTAGCTACCATACAGTAAAGTCTCACTGAATGTCATGCAAGTCACATGCTGTGCTGTCAGCAACCTACAAGCCTGCTAAGGCTGTGAAGAGCTGGAGGAACAGGAGGAGTGGGAGGAGGAGGAAGAGGATGGAGAGGGACATGTGTAATACTGTCTTCACTAATGGCCATAAAGGAATAGCTAATATAGACTGAGCACTGTTTCTCTAGCTCCTGAGGAAGGAATGACCTTCACAACATGCCCTTGAATGTTATGGGAAATAGGTCAGAAGCATCCTTATGCTGAACCGGAGTTGGAGATCACTAATCAAACGTGGCAGTCTTCCTTTCATGGCCTATTCGGAGCCTCAGCACACACTTCAGCATAATCATCACAGATGGGACTGAAGACACTTGCCATCCTTGACAAAGATTAATATTCCATCAAGAGAGAGTGAGAATTGGGGCAAGAATTTAAATCTTTTGATTCCTAGTCTTCTATTTTTTTTAATAACATTGTCTTTCTGTGTTAAAATGTCATCAATAATGTTAGTAACCCTACATGCTGAGAGATGTTTTATAGCTTCCCAAGGAATTGGGGACCTTTCCCATTTGCTCCTATCATGTCCTATAGGAAAGCCCTCATCTGCAGGGTGCAGACACCTGTGTTTGTTCTGGGTTCTGAGAGAACATTCTAGAGCATTGAATAGGATGGAGACTTTGATGAGAGGTGAATTTAAGTTTCTTCAACCTCTAGGACCAAACTTAAGTCTTTTGTATTGATGGATTCTTAGAAATGGGCATGCCTGGCTCCCTCTGCGTGTGTCATGCCTGGGACTCCCACTCATGTGCTATATGCATGTTCCATGACCTCCTACAGGATTTGGGTACTGACCTGTGTGCTTGCTGTTAGAAGCTTGTGACACCCCATGTGTTGGTTGTGTGCACATATGCATGTGAATGGGTTTGACCCACAGTGCTTGTCTCCAAAGCTGTCGTCTTGTGGCAGATGCCACCATGTAGCTTCTTGGCAGATTCCCAAGCCCTCATTAGCACACACAATTGCTCTCCATCCTTCTTATCAGTCAGCTTTCGCAGTAGCTGGATGCCTGCCAGTAAGAAGCTGAAACTCCTCACATGTCTGTCCCTGTCAGTCCTTGGTTCACTCCAAGGCCATGAATATCCCTAAGGGTCAATATGGGGAAATTTAGCCAGTCAGCTGGACACCTGAGATGTACGTCCTCAGCTCCCTTTATTGGTGTCAGTGTTTCCAGAGGGTTCTAACTGAGAAGGGAAATCCCACCCTGGATGTGGGTAGCACTTGCTAAGATCATTCTATGTGCCAAGCACTGCGAAGTAGAGCTCCTTCCCTCAAAGAATGCCACAGTGTGTGAGTGCTCAATGCCAGTGAGCTAGAGCTGCCACAGCCAAGCCCCACAGATTGGGAGGAATGAGCAGCTGAATGTATTTGCTCACAGTTCTTGAGACTGGAAGTTCAAGATCAGGGTTATAGTAGGTTGGTTCCTCCAGAGGTCTATGAAGGAAGCATCCACTCCAGACTCTCTTCTTGTTTATAGACAGCCAGTTGTGACTCCACATGGTCTTCTCTGTGTGCCTAGCCTATCTTTGTCCATCCTTTCTCCTTGTATCAGGACATCAATTATATTCCATTTAAACATGCTCTAATGACCTCATTTTAATTTAATTACCCCTTGTGATGGTTAATGGCTGGTTGTCAACTTGACAGGATTTAGAATCACCATGGAAACAAATCTCTTGGCATGTGTATTAAGAATTTTTTTTTTTTTACATTACATTAGTTGAGGAGGGAAAACCCACCTTAGCTGTGGGTGGTGCCAATCCACGGGCTAGGCATCGTGGGCTAAATAAAAAGGAGAAAGAAAGCCAATGAACAGTATTCCTCACACTCTACTTCCACCCTACTGATGCGAGGATGTGCCACTGGCTCCCTGCTCCTGCCACGCTTTCCCAGCCACGATGGACTTCCCTCCACACCATAGGCTGACATAAACTCGTTCCTTCTCTAAGCTGCTTCTGTATCCATTAGTATCTCATTGCTGGATCAAAATACCCCCCAAAAAAGCAGCTTAAGAGAGGAAAGGGTTCCTTTTTAGCTTTCACTTTTGAGGGGAAGTCTATCATGGTAGGGAAAACATGGCAAGAACAGGAAACCAGTGTCTTATCATCCCATCAACAAGGAAGAAGTAGAGAGGGATGAATTGCAGCAGTGCTCAACCATACGGCAGCCTCCAGGGACACACTTACTCCTGTACAGCTTTGCTTCCTAAAGGTTCCATAACCTTCCCAACAGCTCCACCAACTGGGAATTAAGTATTCAGACACGTGAATCTATAGGGAACATTTTACATCCAAACCACCACAGGCTCATTTTTTTTTCTTTTCTTCCCCCCCCCCCAGCTTTAAAAGGGGATGTATTGGATGAATCCATGACTCCTGAGGCCCATCTGCAAATCAAGAGGCTACATCTTTCCTTGTTCTGCCTCAGGCCCCAGCCTTTCTTCTGTTACATTATTATTATTATTTTCTGGAACAGGTATGAGGAATGTCCGACAAGGTTTTCAAATTTCAAGTAAATAACAAATAAACAGGACTGAGATTGAAAATAGTCACTAATGTTTCATGCTTAGGGCTGAAGCTATTAATGTGTCATAATTTGTGTCATAATTGATGGTAGCCCCCCCCCCCCACCTCCATTCCCACATCTGCAGTCCAGAACATGTCTCTGATACAGCCAGGCAACCTATCTGACCCCACTGCCTGGCTCCTTGGTTTCTGGGATTGCTTTTGTCATTTTGCTCCCTTTCCCAAAGACCTCAGGATCTGTGGCAAGAGACACGCTGCCTCTGCCCCACCCTGGCCTGGGGCTCGCCTTTTTAGACCCTCTCCAGCCTTACTAAGTAGGGCTCGGGAACTTCCCTCTGCTTAGATACGATGGTTCATCTTGGTCGTCAACTTGACCAAACTGAATAATACCTAGGAAGATGGTAAGGCACACTTCCAGGCATGTGTGAGAGAATGTTTGCGGAGACAACTGGCATTTAGCTCAACAAACTGAGTGGGAAGACCTGCGCTGAGCACAGGCCATGGCTGGGAAGCCGCTCTGCTGAGGGCCTTCCCTGTCCTCCAGGCTGGGAGCATGCTCAGTTGCAAGCCAGCTCTGTCCACCAGGCTGGGAGCATGCCCGGCTCGTAACCTTTTCCCCTCTGCCATCGCATACATGAGCCACTTTCTGGCTTCTTCGGCCCTTGAACATGGACTCACACCAGACCTTCAGCCTTGGACTGTAACTGCATCTTTGACCTCTCTCTCTTTTCTTTTCTGAGGTTTCCAGCTTCATGAACTGAGCAGCGCTCGGTTTCTCTGGCTCTTCCCAAAGAAGTCAGAGTGGATTGGCCACCACTGACTGTGTGAAATCATACAATAAACTTCATCTATTCGGCTACTTCTTTTCCTCTCAAGAACCTTGATTAAAGGCTGGGGATTTCCGGAAACATGGGCTTGGTTCTCAGCTCCATCCAGTGTCCTCCTCTCTGTTCCTGGGCGTCTTCTCTCTGGAATCCTGGCCCAGATGGACTCAGAGGTGCTTCCCTGAACTTGGGCTATCTTGTGTACCTGCTGAAAGGTCCCTACTCCCATTTCCCCTTGACCCTGGCTTTTTGGGGTTGCTGGCCTGGGCTCAGGGGAAGGAGAGCATCAGCAGTAGTCAAGTGTGATTTCAGGTGCCCTCAGGTGTAGTGGCCTCAAAGCATCCTGACACCTCTGAGTTCTGCCCAGGGACCTCACAGAGCCCTGACCCTGACCTGAACCATTAGAAATCAGGATGGCATCCACACCCTGCCAGGTTCCTGGCATAAAGGACCCAGCTACATTCCTTTGCAAAGCCCATACTGTGAGGCATTCTGCACCGCCCTCCAGGCCATCCCCCCACTATCAAATCTTTCTAGAGCCTTTTGTTGTCAAACCAAATATAGCACAACATTGTCTGGCCTTCTACCCATTCTGGCTGGATAAAGGGGCCTGGTCCCCAGACTGGGGCGCACAGGGCTCGGGGCGGCCTCCTCAATGCTATCTTGCCTGTGCAGCCCGGCACCGGGAGCCTGCAGCTCCGCCACCCACCGGCTCTGCTCCCCGGCCTGCGGCTGCGCCATTGATACAGGGTGTATTCTTTTCCATAGGTTCCCACGAGCATGTCACTAACCATTTCCTGGGCCTTATCATCAGGAGGGGAAAAAAGGAGAGCCTTTGAAAAGTGGAAACAAAACATCAGGCCCCATTGTTGTGTGACTTCCGTGGCTACAATCGGGCCTTTCCATCTCCTGACGCGCAGAGACTACAAACGCGGTCTAATACAGATACTCCCATCGGCAATTTGAGCAGGACTCTTATTGTCCCCTATCTGCAATCTCTGCTCTTCGTGGTTGTGGCTTTTAAATCATCCTTTTCCTCTCTCTTCCCGCCCCCCCCCCCCTCCTCGGAGGCAGCAAGTCAAAGGCCCGCGTCTGCTGTACTTACTTTGAGAGGCGACCGAGTTAATTTCTAAACTTTGAGGTGCCCTCTTGCTACCTGGGAACTCACAGCAAACAGCCTTTTGTAGAAGCTCACTCTCATTCACCCCATCCAACCCTTCATCTGGTCTTTGCTTTTCTTTTTCTTCTTGCTTCCTCCATTCTCCCTCCACTCCCTCATTGGTGAACTCTGTACCTGACCCTCTGATGAGTTTTGTTGAATAAATGGAGGGGGAGGGTAAGACTGTATGGAGTATTGCCCCTCAGAGATGCATGCAGTTCTGGACTATTATATCTGAGGACACTGCCGAGACAAACTAGTCAAACCCTTTATTTTTATAGAGAAAGAAGAGAGGGAAGAATCCTGCCCGATGGCACACAGCGACTAGGTGACAGCCAGGACTCGCAGCTTCCTGACCATTGCCAAGAAGGTCTGTGTGTCAGCTGTGTCTGAGGAGCTCTCTAGAGGCATCAGTGACGTGTCCCTGCTTTAGCTGCACACCTGAGATAGAGGCGTAAATTCCCCTGCCCATGTTCCCCCATCTCAGAAAGCAGCAGGAAGAATTTCCTGGCAAAAAAAAAAAAAGTATCTGACAAGTACACTCTGCCTAGGAAGCCCAAGCTGAGCCGTGTGTTCCTGGGTAAGTCACTAAACCCTTCTGTTTCTGAGAGTATGCATTCGCAAAGGGGTACCAAAGTAAAACCTATTTCCTAGAGGCTTTGAGGGTCCAACGAGCTAATATATAATCTAACATAGACCCTGGCTCCCGGGGATCATTGTAAGTGTTAACTACTGAAGAATTCCCAGGAAGTGGCTTGAGCAAAAGTTCATTTTTAAGTACAGACTTCTCTGAGCTTTTCTTTTTTCTTTTGTTGTTTTTTCAAGGTAGGGTCTGTCTGTAGCCCAGGCTGACCTGGAACTCACTATGTAGTCTTAGGGTGGCCTAGAACTCACAGCGATCCTCCTACCTCTGCTTCCTGAGTGCTGGGATTAAAGGCATGCCCGGCTTCTCTGAGCTGTTCTTAATGAGTTCTTGCATGCTTTAGCTGAGCACTGCAGTGAGGACTTGGGCTTGCCATCATAGCCACAGTCCCTGTTCTTACCCAGCACACCCTCCTCCCTCCATCTGGAAGGGTGTATGGAGCTCTTGTAAGGTGCCTGACATTGTTTGGAGCTAATGGTCTGGCAATTGAGACAAAATCAAGCAAATATATTCATAAATATGCAACTACAAACTATAAAACAAAGAAAAAGTACAGGACAAGATTAAAAGTTATGTTAGAGGACAAACCTAAATTGTGGGTTTTAGTGAAGTCATCTTGAGTGAGTGACACTCAAGCTCAGGATTTGTTTCTCTCTTTTGTCTTATTGTGCAAGTGATCGAAGCTAGGGCCTTGCACATGACAGGCAAGATGAGTACTCTACCACTGAGCTACAGCCCTAGTCTTTTCTCAAAAATTCCAGACAGTCTTACTAGGTTGCTCAGGCAGCCTTTGAACTTATAAGTCTCCCATTTCAGCTTCCCAAGTAGCTGAGGTTGCAGGCCTATGCCACAAGGTCCAGCTAAGTTGAGTTTGAAAAGAGGAACAGAAGGAGATCAGATGAGTCAGCAACACAGAACTTTAGGTAGAGGCAGGGAAGGGCCCATGTGAGGACATGGTCAGGACTGAAAGAAGGAAGGCAGAGGGCCAGGAGAGCAGTAGCAATAGGGTGCATCGATCACTCAAGGCTGGGTTTGGGATTTTTTTCCCTCCTAAAGATAGCACAAAGCCTCTCCCAGGTTCTGATGTAAGTTGAGAACAGACAGAGTGGTGCTGTTAGAGCCGCAGCAAAGAGGATATTTATCTAGAGCAGACCAGAGAGGAGGAGAAGCTGGGACCAAAATGGAGGGTGCAGAAAAGGAGACAAGACCTCAAGGGCTGTCTGGAGCATGGTGTGGACATCTGGGCTCCTGGAGGTGACATAGACGTGACATTTACACCAAGCAGAAACATGGAGGAAGGTCTGCAAGCAGAGTGAGTACTAGCACTACTGAGCACACAGTGCATCCTTGGATCTGAAGAGTGCTGTGGTCGTCTCAGCTGGAAGTGAGCATTTGGGCAGTAACAGCACCCAGTGTGTTTGTGAGCGCATGTCTGAATGAATGACATGAAAACCTAAGATTTGGTCCCAGATCAACACTTGAAAGTTAATATTTTATATACATTCAATTGTCTTGCGCTATCTAAATTCAATAAAACTGACGGCTCTTCTAGCATGCACAGACTGTTATGTTCAAGGAGAAAAAATGATGGCTGCCAGGTGCAGAGAGCAGCTAAGGAGAGTGGGTCTAAGACAAAGAACCTTGGTATAGTTAGGAGTCCTTCACACCGCCCCCACCCCCTAGTCCACAACTCTCCTGGAGCAGGCATTGGTAACATTGTATTAAGATAATTTACAGAGAAAGAACCTAGTGCGCTGCTGGGCACAGAGAAGGTGCTCAGTAGCAAAGGTAGCTACTCCAGGCAGTAAGAACAAGCAGTCCCTAAGCCTCAGGGAAGTCCCATGGAGGTCAGGCAGCATTCTGAGAGGCATTTTGCAATGGTCACCCAGGAACCAGGCCTGTTTCCTCCTTTCAACTCTGATACTGGACCTGGAAGCTGCACAGTCCTTCTGCACTCAGGCTGCTGCTCAAGCATGAGCTTGACCTAGCTGCAAAGGAAGCCAGACAACAGAGCCTGACCTAGCTGCGAAGGAAGCCAGACAGCAGAGCCTGACCTAGCTGCAAAGGAAGCCAGACAACAGCAAAGGAAGCCAGACAACAGCGCCTGACCTGGCTGCAAATGAAGCCAGACAACAGAGCCGGGCCTGTGGTGATGATGCAGGGAGCAGCAGTTGCTTCTTTCTACTCGGCAGTGCTCCTGATCTCTCCTGATGGGAGGACCAAAACAGAAACAGGATTGGAAGATCCCTGTAGGAGATGACTAGAGGTGGCCAATGCTGGCATGGATGGGTTGGTGTGGGGAACATGGTTCAGCTAAGTTGACCTTTGACTCTAAGAGCTGGGACCTGAAATCTGAGCCTGAAACCTTGACTGTTCTGTACGTATGCAGCCCACTTTCTCCTACTCCATATGTACTCCTGTCCCTCATGGGGAAATGCCATGCTTCTATGACCCAAAGGAGAGGTTACAATGATTTACTATGCCAGTCTGAGGTCTTTGTCCTCTACTGATAACTGCTCAGAATCTATGTCCATAGGATGTCTGAGATGGTTGGCAACACTGTGTCCTGACTGAACAGGATCTTAAGGAGCCCATCAGGGAACTCCCCCAAGGGCACCCCTCAAGGAGCCAAAGCTCTCCAAGCCAGTGTCATTGTCTCCCTGAGCCTGTCAGTGAGTTTCTCTACCCCTCTGGCATAGTGATCTTATCAAAGCAGATTAACAATGAGAATGGGCCCATAAAACATACATTATGGTCTCTCATAGTCTCATAAAATCAGATGAATGCTCTGCTCCTGAGAATCCTAGATCCAGTTTACACTTCCCTCTCTCCCCCCATAATGAAATCGTCAACAGCAGATAATTGAAGTTAAAAAAAAAAATCAGGTAGCTTGTAAAGTTAAACTCAGTGCATTGATTGTTTGACCTCGTGATTGTCTGGAGGAAAAACAGATCACAAGTGAGGATGCCTGGCTCTCTTTCACTTCAGATAGCTGCTTCATGTTTCCCAGGAGGCTTGAAGCAAAGGCCTCAAAGGAAATCATGTGGGCTAATTCCATTTCTACATGGTTGTATCTCCCTTCCCACTGATACTTTCAGCCCTAAACCAAGCTGGCCGCAGATCTACCTCCAAGATAATAAGATATGCTATTTGCTACTTTTCTCATTGCTATGGTATAATACCCGAGCTAAAGGCCAGGAAGGAGGGCTTTGTTTGGGCTCTCTGTTTAAGAAGGCATCCAGTGTATCATGGCAGGAAAAACATGGTAGCAGAAGTGTGACATGGATGGCGACATAACATCTCCAGTCAGGAAGCAGAGAAAGACACGTGCTGGCACACAACTAGCTTTCTCTGTTTTATGCAGTCTGGGACCCAAGCCCATGGAAGGGTGCTGGCCACACTTGGGGTGAGTCTTCCCTCTTCAGGTAAACTTTTCTGGAAATGTCCTCACAGACACATCCATAGGTGTGTTTCCATGGTGAGTCTACATCCTATTAAGTTCATGATGAAGATTAGCCATAGAGACGTCTTCCTGAGATTTGGCCCAGTGTGAGAAAGCAGTGCTGGCAATCATTGCCAGCTCCTCTCATCCCACAGGGGTACGTTATCCACACATATCCACCCAGCCTAGCAGGCCTACCCTAGGGCAAGATGGGTTGAAGGTACTGCTATTGAACAGTAAGCCTCATTTTTAACACAGTCGCATCCCAACCAAGCTTCTACTTTATGTTCCAGCTTGACAGGCAGGTGTGGTTCAGGTGCACCCAAACCCTTGAATCAACACTGCATCCTTGGAACATGGGGATGGGCACTGCCCACTGGATTTTCAGTGGTCAGAATTCCACTTGGGCTTAACTGAGCCAACCACTGGAAGCCCCTCCCAGCACAATATCCCTCCTAGAAGCTCACTTCTGGAGAATAACCAGCTTCCGAACGAATGAATCTTACCACTCACCAGCTCCCCCATGCTCATCCCAGCCCTGGCTGCTCTCAGTCTACAGTTTCCAACTCATACCCAGTGTGGGCCTGACAGTGAGAGCAAAATGTCATTCCCTGCGAGTTTTGTGGCTTTCGTTTGGACTAGATATGGAGTTTAGCCAACATGGATACCAAACCTGTTTCTCCTGATATACTAGAAAAAAGACACATTCACTGAGTGTAGTACTGGGAAGTCTTGTTCCCTCTTTTCACACCTGGCTCTGAAGATGACTGGCTCACTTCTAGAATTGTTGTCCTCTCTTAATAATGCTTAGGCAGCACCTATATAGAGCATCCTTCCAACCTGGCCACTTGTGTATAACCACAGTCTCCAGATTAGTCTTCAGGGCACCATCTGCAAATTGCTTATTTGTCAGTGCTTGCTTGCAAATTTGCCTCCTGAGTCAACTTTTCAGAGGGCAAGGACCAGTTTTGACTCCGATGTCTTACACTACCATATCTTGCTACTATAGCTACATGCCCACCACAAAATATGTGATCAGTAAAGATGTGCAGAATGAGTAAATGTATTTAATGGTGTCTTGGTGTCTGCTTAGCCCACTTCTATGTGGGTGAAGACTTCTGCAATGTGCTGAGGCAGTTTGGCCACACACTGGGTAGGAAGGCACACTGACTCTATGACCTCAGGGGATGGGCTCAAAAATACAACTGAGACAGGAGAAATGTCTGGCGGTTCTGTTTTGACTGGTGACAAGAGTTGCAAGCTGATTAATACATTTAAAGTGGTGATCAATTTGTCTTATTCACATCCTCTTATCCTGATTGTAATGAGTAGATCTTTTAACATAATGAAAACTGCATATTTCACTCAAATTCACAGTTTTGCATTCCAGAGGAGATGAGATGCTCTTTTTTTTTAACGTTAAAATGAGATGTAAGCTGTTGTCCTGAGAGGCCAGGGAAGGTGACAAGCCAGCCCTCTTCTTAAAGGCCAGGAGCATGGCACTGTGTCCTCTGAATTTTAGTCTGAAAAAATCTATCCTTAGGATTTTAAAATGACAATACACCTTTTCAGTCAACTTTTCTATCAATTGCTCAGAGTATGGATAATCTCTAAATCAGACCAGACTAGAGGTGATCTGGTTTTGGCTTGAATAGTCTCCAATGACAGGTTGCATGCTCCTTTCTTTTCTCAGTCTCCAAGTAAAAAGCTAACTCTTACAGCGGTTCCAGACGACCTCTGTGTTGTCTATGCACTTACCTTTTCTATCTTCTTCTTTCTCCCTCCTTTTCTTCTTTCTTAAACTTCTGGCTCATTTTTCCTAAAAAAATATCTACTATCATAGTAACTGCTCAGAGTATCATAAAAGCTCGGAGCTGTCTCGTGCCAGTCACACTCCAGGGCTCATTTGGGTGAGTGACTTCCTTTTTGTTTTCTGGTGAGCTACCTCCTTCCCCTGGAAGTGGCCTCTTTGGTCCTCTAGGGTCCCTTCTGCCCTCAGAACTTGTCCAGTACACAGTGAGCTCTTGGTGCTTACTGAACTAATTAATGCACGTGTAAACAGATGGTGGCATTTTATTAGATGCCTGAGCTCCTGCCCATGGATGGTTGTAGAACAGTGTTTCTCCACGAAGCAGCCAGCAGCTCACAGAGGCAAGGTAAACACAGGGACGAAAACACATGCTGTCTTGGGTACTTGAGTCTACCAGGAAGCTCAGGAGATGTGAAGAGACTGCCTCTGCCAGAGGAGACCAGAGAAATAGAAGAAATCAGAAAATAAAGAAAAGAAAACCTCAGACACACAGAGCAAAAGCAGAGTGCTGAGGGCTGACCTGCCCTGGCACACAGCAGTCCCTCAAGCCCAGCCATATCCCTGCATGGGGCTCCAGGTGCTCACCCGGCCTTCTTATCCAAACCCTCTTTAGTACTACCCCCCAAACTCAGAGTAGTTTTTTTTTTCCTTGTCACTAGACCTGTCCAACCCAACAAAGGTAGACATGAAGACGCCTGATCCAGAGCCTTGAAGGGGGACTCAGGAGGGAGAGCAGGTCTGCAAGCCACACAGACAAGAGTGGTACAGTCGGGGCACTGCCATCTTCTAATGGCGTCCTAGTGCTGCGCTCCCTCCCTCCAGGGCTCCGTCCCATCACCGAAGCGCATCCCTGACCGCAGATCACCCAGATATAGCAGAGCAGTGGGAACCCAAACCAAGAGGAATTCACTCTCCATAAATTAAGCTTTAATAGATGTCAATTATTAATTCCTAAATAAATATTTGTTAATATTCAAAAGAGTTTGCCTACTCAGAAAAACTCGGGCTACACAGAATAATTAGTGTTTCTCACTGTGTGATGGCTGCGGCCCATGATTTCTTTTCCCTCCCGTTTCGCATCGTCGTTTCTCCTGAAGTGTGTGTGGTTTCCTGGGGAGTTTGGGCTGGCTCTTCTCAGAACCTTTTTGGCTCAAGGTGTGTGCACAGTGAGGGTGTGAGTGGCGGGGTGCCCACCCCTGGAAGTGCCCTCCTTGCTACAGAAAGTGTGTGTGAATCACCGAAGGCCAGACATGTCTAAAGACAGGAAATTGTAGATCTAGCCCAAAAACCTAGGGGAAGGGGGAAATGCTGTCCAACTGATCAAAGATCTGATGGAATGTATCAGTTTGGAGTGCCCTGGAGAGTTGGATTAGGCAAGCAAGGATGGCTAGAGTGAAAATGAAGTGTCTGGGTCTCTGGTTCAAGAAGTGTACCCTAACTAGTGGGGAGAGCTAAGTTCCTAGCCTAGGGGAGAATGAAATTGGTCCATAGGAGAATTTGACAAGATACTGGGGGACTTGGTGACTACAGAAACCACATTAAGTTAGGGATAAGGGGAGAGAGAGAAGCAGAAAAGAATCAGAAGCTTTCTGTACAGAAATGATTCAGAGTTTGAAGAAAGGGTAGGGTTTTGATAGGCCAACGTAGCCTGGGCATTTTTCTTGGAGACAGCATTCACTCATTTGCTTATTGTTTAAGATGTATTATGTAGAGCCAGCCCTGGTCTATATGCTGGGGATATTAAAATACAAGCAAGCAGTTAAGGTGGTTGCAGGCAAAACCTAAGGGCTCTCCAGGTCCCATGTAAGCCGGATGCACACGCCTATAGGAGTGACAGACTACAAGTTGTACAGCTTGAAGCCATGGGTGTGGCTGCAGCTAAAGGCTCACAGGGGGGCCACGATGGTCAGAGGTGGAACTGAGGAGGGAACTAGGGCCACGCTGTCAGGACCTTGCATGTCAGACTTACCAGGGAGAGCCTTGCCTGGAGCAGGGGAGGTGGGGAAGCAGAGCTGAGGAAGAGGCTAGCTCAGAGGAAGAGGTCTGGGGCAGAGAAGCCAGCGCAGAGTGATTGCTGGACAAATGGCTCTGTGGGTGAAGTGCTTGCCACACAAGCACAAGGCTCTGAGTTCAGATCCCCAGCACTCACATGGAAGCCAGACATGGCAGTGAGTGCCTGTACTCTCAGCACTGGGGAAGCAGAGACTGGGCCATCCAAGGGTTTGCTGGCTAGCTAGTCTGGCAGAAGTGATGAGCTATAGGCTTGGTTCAAGCCTCTGCTTCAAAAAATGCAGGGGACAGTGACTGAGAAAGACACCCAAGGTTGACCTCCGGCCTGTGTACATGCATATGCATGTGTACAACCGCTCCCCAGATTTGTTCACACCACACATACACATAAACACACACATGCACACAGAGTGAGTATAGTAGCCCAGGACATTCATAATGAAGGGCTAGAACCAGCGGTATAGGGGTGGGCATAAAAACGGTGTTTGAGATAGGAGTGTGGTTTTTCACTGTCTCTCTCTCCTTGTGTGTGTGTGTGTGTGTGTGTGTGTGTGTGTGTGTTTCTGTGTGTCTGTGTATATGTCTAAGCTCTTTGAAAAATATAATTAAAACTTCTGGACCCCCAAAAAATGTTCATACCCACCTACATGTGTCATTTTAAAGTTACTTCAAAGTGTGTGAATTCCTGATTCAGAACTTCTGAGTTGATGGTAGCAGAGGCCGGGAGGTGAGACAGAGCAGAAGAGGCTAGGGCAATGGTTCACTCGCAGATCCAGCACTGTACCAGTGTTCTGGTCAGAAGCCCCCTTTGGATTCCTTCTTCTGATTGTCCCATGCCTTTGGTGGCTACTGACCCCAACAACTTTTCTGTTTTCCTGTAGACTTTCCTGGTCTCATTCCTTCTTGATCAACTTATGAATGTTTTTGTTACACCCACCTGAGCCAGGAACCAGGGGATCAGCTTTTCTATTCTGCGGGCACATTTGAAGATGTAGCCACTGGTACTATTGTGCCTTGGTCTAGGTCAGAGAAGCAGAGTACTAGAGTGTGAGCACACCCCATTCTCTATCTGTGGACATGGGGGAGTGAAAGGTCTATGACAGGAAGAAATGTTTCTTCTACTCTGAGTAAATGGCTGTGCTGGCTCCTCCCAGGAGGCAATGTCTCCCTTCCTCATGCTTCCGGCCTCACAGATGGCCTGCTCTGTGGGACTGGCAGCAAGCTCTGATGAGCATGTCCAAACCCACTGAAGGCCTCCGCATTCCATGCAGACTGCGAGCAAGGAGGGTTTGGCCATTTGGAGACCTTCAGGTGTCTCTGCTTACACACCAGCCCATGCAGAGACACCCCCCTACCCCGGAATGTTGCTCCAACAGTACTTTGGGGATGGTTCCTGCTTCTCAGTGGTGTTGTATGACTTCAAGGTGAAAAGCAGTGAATAGCCTTGCCCAGAAGCACTCCTTCCTGCCTTTCCTCTTAACACTTCTTGCCATGCTCACACTGCTACGGGAAGAGCATGATGGGGAAGGTTGAGTTAGTGCTCAGAGAAGAAGGCAGAGGCTGAGTTTTTCCCTTGTTACGTCCCAGGGCCACATAACTTTCAATACATTGCATTTCCACATAAGCCCACACACCTCTAAAGGCTCACCAGGCCCACAGGCTAGGTGATGGGCAAGTGAGCTGGGATTTTCTGGGTGGACATACACCTCAGGATGCTGTTCTCTGTGAAAGTTAGCTGGGCCTGGCCCACAGACAGCACGGAGACAGTCACACCTCTGCTGGATTGGGCCTGAGGCTCCTAGTGACAGTGCCACGGCCCCTGCTCAGGAGTCTCATAGGTTTGTAGGTTGCCATGCTGATAAACGGAGACCAGAGAGAGGGCGGACCCAAAGCCACAGGACCTGAGTTGAAGGCTCAGGAGACACAGTGCCTCCTGGGATCAGTGCCTGGACCTCACACGATGGCCTTGTGCATTTGTTAGAGTGACTGATAGTCTTCCACACCAGCCTCCTGTGTCTCCATCCGTCGGACCGACCGGGATCACGGGCTCCACCCTGACATTGAGTCAGGAGTTACGTAACAGCCCTGAAGCACTTGGCACAGGGCTGGAATAAGGCGATGGCCAGAAAATCCAAGGAGACACAAACAAGGGTGGAAACACAGGTCTTCCTGGAGCCCCTGGCCACCACCTTCGCCCCAACAGCTGCCGAGTCCATCTGCAGCCTTCAGTTTTTATTCTTTAACTAACTGTGTGTGCTTGTGCATGTGTGAGTCTGTGTGTGCAAGTTCGCATGTGTGCACCCATGTATGTGCATGTGTATGTGCGTGCTTGTGTTGGGATGTTGGTCCTCTCCTTTCACTGTGTTTGCCACAGGGTCCTCCTGGTTATTTGCCACTGTAAAAACCAGGCTAGCTGGGCGTGGTGGCGCTCGCCTTTAATGTCCGCACTTGGGAGGCCAAGGGAAGAGGAACATTGCTATGAGTTCCGGGACAGCCTGAGACCACATAGTGAATTCCAGGCAGACCTGCACTAGAGTGAGATCTTACCTCAAAAACAAACAAACAAAAACAAAACAAACAAAAAAATAAGTAAAAGAAAGAAAGAAAGAGAAACCCAGAGCAGCTAGCTCACAAACTAGGATTCCTCCTGACTCCGCCTCCCATTCTGGTAGGCATGGTTGCAGTTACAGACAGTGCACTACTTGTATGTGGCTTTACATGGGTTCTACAGGTCAGATCTCAGGTTGTCAGGCTTGCACAGCAAATGTTTCTAACCACTGAGCCATTGCCTGAATCCCTTAACTAAGCAAAGGAAAATAAGGGTCAAGGAGGTGGCTCAGTGGGCAAGGCACTTTCTGCACAAGCATGACGACTTGAGTTTGGATGCCTAGTAGCCACCTGAAAATTGGAGATGACAGCCCACACCTGTAAGCCCAGCACTGGGGAGGCAGAGTCAGGAGGAATATTGGGGCTTACTGGCTAGCTAGCAGAGCTGACCTGGTGAGCTGTAGGTTCAGCAAGAGATCTGGATTCAAAAAAAAAATAAGGCAGAATAATTGCAGAACATGTGCTCTCACACACACATGCAACTACACATAGAGAGAGATACACACATACACATGCAAAAGAGAAAAAAGGAAAATACGCGTATGGAAGAGTGTGCAAGTCACCACACAGCTTATTGAGTTTCCCCAGGTGAGCGCACTGTGAAATTGGCTCTCAGATGAAGAGATGTCTCCTCACCCATGAGAGAAATACCGACTCCCCTTGGGCAAGGTGACTCCTCTCTGCCTCCTACCACACCATGGTTGAGTGGGGCTTTCTCTTGAGTTTTATGTTAATGGAGTAACAATTACACAAAGCCCTTTTGCCTTTTGCTCCCTTCAGTTACACTGTGTTTGTGTCCACACTGAGAGGAGGAAGTGTGATTTTTTTTATTGTCATGGCACGTGCTACCTTATGAGCACATTACTTACTGCTTATCCATTTATGGCTGGGGGGCTTGGGGTAGTGTCCAGATTTTCACACACAGTGCTGGCAGGCCATGCTGACACACATGCTTTTGATGACCATGCAGATATATTTCTGCTGAAGAGATATTGGCTTGAATAAAACTAAATTGATCTACTCTTGTAGATCAAAAAGTCAACTATTAGCAATTTTATAAGGCTTCATCTAATACTTGGGAATGAAAATGTCTAGTCCGTAAGCATGTATATTCCATTTTAGGAAGCAGATGCCACCAATTCATCCCTCTATAGTAGTACCAATGGTGTCTTCACCCACAGGGTTTGAGGCTTTCTATTTCTACAGCCTTTAAGTCACGATGTCTACCTCTTGTGAGATTGTTTTGCCAGTCCTAGCCCTGACCAAGCCCTGTTCCAGTGGATGCAGACAGCGGTTACACAGGAGACCCATGTGATGGTAGCAGAGGGGGTTAGATCTCAAATTCTTAAGACAAAGAACAAAGATCACCTAACTCCCAGTGATGACCTCGAAGAGCCTGAGTTTGACCAGCATTAACAAAGGGGACAATGCATCATGCCAGTGGTTTTCAATGAGTCCCCGGATAAGACAGGGCTTGTGGCTACTTCTTGCCAAGACCCAGAGGACATAGACATTTCTGAGATGTCAGGGTTGCTCAGCACCTGTCTGCTAGAGAAGGTGTAGTGAGCAGCCTTGTCTCCTTGGGATTACACATCCTGAGCCTCCCATGACCAGTTTATCCATTAATTACTGGCTGAGTGTCTGGACCCACAAGAAAATGTTTGTGTTCCATTAAAAATCTGGATGGTGGGGAGCTGGAGAGATGGTTTAGTGGTTAAGGCATTTGCCTGAGAAACCTAAGGACCCATGTTCGATCTCTCTCCAGATCCCGCTTAAGCCAGAAGCAGAAAGACGACACAAACGCAAGGTCGCACATATGCATTAGGTGGCACAAGCATCTGGAGTTTAATTGCAGTGGCTGAGTCCCTGGCATGCTAATTCCCTCCCTCCCTTTCTCTCTCTCCCTCTCTCTTCTCTCTCTCTCTCTCTCTCTCTCTCTCTCTCTTGCTATCTCTAAAAAAAAAGAAGATAAAAAATAAAAAAATCTGGATGGGGGAATTTAGGTCCAAGAAACATGTTTTAATTTACTATATGAATGCATTCCTCTTTGTATTAATATGAACTGGGTTGGTGTGTGTGTGTGTGTGTGTGTGTGTGTGTGTGTTCATTTACTTATCTAAGTATCCTTCTGTATCTTCATTGCTAGGACAAAATGCCTGATCAGAAGTTGCTTATGGAAGGAAAGGGTTTACTTCAACTGATAGTAGCGAGAGGCAGTTTCATCGTGGCAGGGAAAGCCTGGCAGGAGCAGACAGCCAAACAGCACATCTTCACACCAGCAGGAGGAAGCAGAGAGAACAAACCACCAAGCAGGCCTGGACTGTAAAACCTCAAGGTCTGCCTTCCGTGATTTACTTCCTTCAGCAAGGCTCTACCTCCCGAAGGTTCCATAATCTTTCCATACCATGCCACTAGCTGAGGATTAAGCATTCAAACACATGGGCCCCAAGAGGGACATTTACATTTAACCACCATAATCTGTTTATTTATCTACATGCAGGGCAGTGGTTAGGGCCCACAAAAGACAAAACATGGCCATGGGGTCTGTAGTAGAAAAACCACTGCGCTCTACAAAGCAGGTGACATGGACTCATGACACACCCCTGGCTTGGTTTCCTTTAGGAATACTGTGATGTATTAGGACCCCATCTACACTGGAATCAGGACACAAGCGTACCATAACTTCCTCGTTTTATGTCATGGCCAGAGATAGAGTGGGTCTTGCAGGTCCTTAGACCCACCTCCAAAGTCAATGTGAAATTGGGATCTTCTGACAGCATAGCCCTGCCTGGCCCTCTTGGAGTGATGCATGTGGGTCTCTGATAAGGACAGGATTTTGTTCTCTGGCTTCCCAAGAGGATTCTAGCAACAGCACCTGAGCCCTGCTTCAGTTCTGTTAGTCCTCTCCTTTGTTCTTCATCCTCCAGCAGGCACAACCCAGAGACTAATTTAGGGGCTGGAGTTGGAGGCATTAAGGTCTTATTTCTTCCAAGCTTGTCTCTGTTGGGCTGGACTTCAAGGAGCTATCGAATGATGAATAGCTGTTTGCTGACTGGAGGAATTTGGGAAGGATGAGCTGTTTACAGATCTGTGAAGCACAGCCAGGTTGCGAGCAGGGTCTGGTATCCACCCAGGGGATAACTGAATAGTTTCACAAAACACTAATTATTTAAAATATGAGCAGCACAGACCTGATGTATTTTATTTATACATTTACATCTGAATTAGGGAGGAAACTGGGCAGAGAAGGGAAGAGAAGAGAGCAGAGTGTTGGAGGTTGATGCAGGGAGCTGGGATTTTCTACCTGTGGTGTCTACACAAGTTTGCTCCGTCAGTCTTCCAGAAGCACTTACGTCTCTAGACTTCAGTACTGCCATCTGCCAAAGAGGCAATGAGAAATCCTGGAGGTCTTTTCCAGCTTTCAAATTTTAGCACATAGTAGGCCACTCCCAAGGGAAGAAGGAAAGCCATGGCAGTGACCACAGTAAAATGACACAGCTATGACATCTAGCAATGGGGACTGTGAGCACGTTAGCCAGGAGGAGGCTGGGAAGCCAAGCCCATCTGTAGAAAGCATTTGTACTGTCATAAAAATAGCCTAACAAGATTATATTGAAATATCCTACTATTTAACTTAATAATTTAAATGTTTGCCTAATGAGGTGGACTTGATTGGATTAGGACATTCACAATTAATTTTGATAGATCATTTTACATATTGGAGGTGCATTCTTCTGAACCAGGAGGTGGAACGGAAGTACAAAATGTTTACGTTCAAATGAGCATGTGATTTTGCAGAAAACATTAATCCCAGATCATGCACACTAAGTCAATTTCAGAAATGGCTTCTAGATATATTATTAGAAATTGCTCTTCAAATATAAAAAGCTTGTAATAGAGTTCTGTCCATTTTTCCTTCGGCTGATGGAAGTTGTTTTATAAATATGCCCATGATGTGATGTTTTCTTCATCCAGCCTTTTGGTACTAATTGCAACTTTTTAAACAGCGTAAGTAGTAGCTGTCAGGAATGCTCTGAGCCTTGTTACAAACACATCTGTCTGAACAACTTCATATTTAGGAATGATTCTTTCAACTATCTTTAACTACATTTTCACCTATTTTCTTTTTAGCTTAAAAAGCACTCGAGGGCTAGGTGTGGCAGTGCATGCCTTTAATCCCAGTGCTCACTCAGGAAGCAGAAGAAGGAGGACCACTGTGAGTTCAAAGCCACCCTGAGACTACATAGTGAATTCCAGGTCAGCTTGGGCTAGAGCAAGACCCTACATCAAAAACAAACCAAAACAACATCAACAACAACAAAAAAGCATGTGAACTGGAAACTGTAGGCCCCTTTTACCCTTTTTGTTAAGATTTTTGTTAAGAGAATGATTTTTATTACACAATAGAAAAATGACATCATTCACTCAGTACCTTTACCCTCTCAAAAATTGAAGAGCTAGGCATCAAGAACTCCTAGAGTCATGAATGACCCCAGTTAATGGCTCTGCAAAGGCAGGTTGAGTCTGACCCTTACCTCCATCCCAGAGACTTAAACCAACGAGCTTCTGAGGTCCTAAAGGTGACATCTGAAGAGAGGGAAGAGGGGGATAGAAACACTGGTTTGGAACCACCTTAGCAGGGGTCGAGTTGTAGCTTTGCCCTGGGGAAACCATCAACCCCATCAGACACCCTTGGCACAGAGTTCTGACAGGAAGCTGTCACAGGATTCCTCAGAAACCCGCCATGTCCTTTCATCTCTGCATCCTCAGGATCTTCAGAAACCAGGCTAAGCGGAAAGCTCTTAAAATCCTTCCAAGATCCCTAGGGAAGTGCATGCTACCATGGATGCATTTTGCACATGAAGAAATCAAGGTGCAGAGACACAACATAACTTGCTCAGAGCTACACAGCATGTGGATATTATGGAAAGAGATCTGAACTTGAAGAATCTCACTGCCAAGTTTGCTGTGTCCGCTGCTCTGGAAGGGCCTCTGCTTCATCTTACTCAGGAGGCGGGGAAGACCTCTTCATAGAAGAGAAGACTAAGGGTCTGAGAGGAACACTCTCTTCCCAAGGCTACATGTCTGGCCAGCTGTGGAGTGCACTAAAGATCTGGCCGCCATCCGTGAGCCACTGCCACCTGCTCATGGCACCCAGCACGACTGAGAATGTGATGCCTAAGGCATCCATGTGGCGTTCACAGCCCTTCTGATCTCCCTTACCACAGAAGTGACGAATAAACGACAAGGGCCATCTCTGCTCCCAAGGGATTCCAGTCACGCGAACTCCTCCAATTAAGGCTGGAGCGATGTCATCTCCTGAAATAGCATTTTAATGAGTGATGGCTCTGGGATAAATTGTTATCTCTTGATCCCTCGTTAGAGAGCTTAATTAGGTCCATCATAAAACATATTGATCGATGGTACTGGGCAGGTCTGCTGGACATCCACTGTCCCCTGGAACATTTTTGCCCTCTCCTTTGCAGAACTGGGTGGGACAGGTTCTAATAGAGACCCAAGGGTGCCCTCCCCTGACTCTTTCTTCTTTCCTTTCTCACCAGCTGTAGGCCAGGCACTGTGCTGACCATGCATCCTTTAACTCTTTGTCTTTACTAGCAGCTGCTGCTTGCTTACTTTTCAAGTGGCACGACCAAGCCTGGGAACCCCAACTGTCACTTGGTGTGGCCCCAGCCAACAGAGTTATTTTTCAGGTGATTGCTGGGAGAGTGGCTAATGTAAGAACAAAAGGGAAAAAAAAATGCAAGAAAAAGTGGATTTGATGATACCCTGAATGCGTGGTGTCACAGTTAACCTTTGTGTAAATCCAACCCAGTCAAAAATTAAATCTTTCCAGTTGGAGCAACATTTTCAGAAATTTTATTCCAAGTAGTACCACCAGTGAACTACAAGATGCCTGTGAGGATCTCCAGTCCAGACAGGTGTGGTTCCGAAACCCTAGGCATTAGGTACACAGTGTACAATTTTAAGCAAATTGCACAGGCCTTCTGAATGACACACTGCAGCTATACATTGACAGTAACAATTAGACTTTTCTCTCAGGATTATCATGAGGATTCAATGAAATAGTGTTTAAATGGTACCAGACCATCAAAGTGCTCAGTGAAAACTACTCTTCATTGAATGCCCCACTGTTTCCTTTTAGAAAGGGATTGTGCTTTCAAGCCTAAAACGGGTGTGCTCATTCCTGTCCTGGAACAGTATTTAGGAAGCACATTATAGAAGGTTGTGCTTCAGATGGCATTTATTTATTAATCACTTTCTGTACACCCAAGTGTTGGCCAAAAGTATAAGGAGCATACTTACTTCATGGGGAAATCTTATTTAAATATTTTATTTATTCATTTATTAGACAGAGAGAGAGAGAGAGAGAGAGAGAGAGGAGTAATGGGTGCACCAGGGCCTCTACCCAATGGAGATGAATTCTACACACATGTGCCACCATGTGCATCTGGCTCATGTGGGTTCTGGGGAGTCAAACCTAGGTCCTTAGGCTTCACAGGCAAGCACCTTAACCACTAAGATATTTCTCCAGCCTCTTGTTTAAGTTTTTGATCACCATTGTAAATATTATTAGAGTAATACATTAGCCTAAAGTAGCGGTGGGGATGGAGAGTGCGCCAAGAGGAAAAAAGTGAGGATGAGTCAGTAAGATCAGCATTCAAAAGAGAAAAGCTGATGCTCTGGTGGCCCAGGAATTGGTCTGGGAGTCCCAGAGAGACACAGTAGGTGGGCAAAGTGGCATGGGCTCTGCAGGACTCTTGCACATGTGTGGTGTGTACACACACATGCACTCTGTGTATGTCTGTATGAGAGAGCAGTGTGTGTACTTTCTCTGTGTGCACAGGCCAGTTTGCATGTGAAGGTGACTTTTCTCCCCTAAGTGTACTTGGAGATTTTCTTCAATTTTCTTACAATGAAATATATAGCCTGAAAGCTGGGCACAGCATAGCTTTTCCCTGAACACAGATCACATAATTTTCTTTCAGAGAAAAATACTCGAAATTAACCTACAGATGGTGAGTCCTTTTCTCTTTCTTCCTCTCTCTCTCTCTCTCTCTCTCTCTGCTTCTGTCTCTGAGGCTCTATTTATAGCTTAAAATGCTTTCATATTTTCACACTTAGCTTATAAAATGTCCCGTGTTACATAAAATAGGCTGCAACCGCATCAGTAATTAGATCAGCATCCCATCCCAGCGCACGCAATACTGCTGGTCACTGGTCCTCACCCTCACCCACAATACTGCCAGGCCTGGGTGTCCAGCCTTAACCCTTTTTCCTTTCACCAACTCCTAACAGTATTCCAATGTGACTGTCCCCTACTCCCTGTCTGATCCTCTCAGTTGCCTCCATGGCGACTTCAGTGTTCTTAGGCAGCGGGGACCTCTGCTCTGCTCTGTCTCTCTGCGAATCCAGAAGAATTGTGTTAGGAGGCCACTGGAACCCCCAAGAGAAATTACAAAGCTCCCTTCCCCAAACTGCCCCCCCCCCACGCAAGCATGCATGCACACACATGCACGCAGAGAAAGGCGAGCTAGGCTTCCCTTCTCTAAAATAAGACACATTATAAAAATAAAACAAATACATAAGGAAGAGAGGAAACGAAGCTTCATTTCTGACCGCTCTGGACATGTGCCACTGAATGTTGTTGAGGACAGTTAGGGATGTGTGAGTGAGGGGTTTATTTCTCACTCGCTTGTCAGGTCAAAAGACAATCTGTTTATTTTCCTGCGACAATTTTATTCAATAAACTGAAAGGATGGGGACTGGGAAAGAGGGTAGAGACAGGATGTGTGCTATCAATTTGTCAAATAAATAATCGTGCTGGGGAACAACAGATTTTATTAATTAGACAGGATGGTGTATTATTACCATTAAAGTGTTATATTGCATTAATTTTTATATTTTACTCGGCTACTAATTACTGTAAAAGATTTCGGGAACGAAGCAAAATAAAATCACGCAGCATTATACATAATGTAAAGATAGCGTGAATTAATTTGCGCGCCTGAGCGAGAGAGAAAGGCTTGGGGCAGCCGAGCTTCTCGCTTCATGAGCCCTGGGCCCTGGCACCGGGACTCCCTGCGGCTGCCGTGAAGCCCCAGGTTCGAGACCCACCGCACTGGTTTGCATCCTCTGGCAATTTGCCTCGCTGAGACTTAGGTGTCCTGCCTCCACCTGCTTCAGGGGCTGTGAGGAGCTAACAGCTGCCGACAGAAGCCGTGTTTTCAGTGTCAGAGGGGATGGGAAGGGTTGAGGGCCAGTGACAGGAGGTAGTAGCTGGAGATGGGTGTGGACGTGTAGACCCTGCCCGCGCATTCTGATGCCTGTACTGCTAGAGTCAGGAGATCGGCTCCCGAGGGAGTTGGGAGGGAATTTAGGGACTTGGCGGCCACCCAGACTACCTTTCAATCACTGCTCTGCACGGACCTGGCCTCAGAGAGGTCATGCCAGGGCGGGGCCAGGGGATCCCTCCTGCAAACGCAGTTCAGAAGCCAGGTTAGAGCAGGTGTCTCTGCCAGGGAATCCCCTCCCCGCCCCGGGGTGCTGGCACCGCGCGAAGAGCACGGCCTCTGCTCCCGGGCTACCTCTGAGCAGCCTTGCACGGGCAGTGTGGCCACGGCCAAGTGACTTGACCTCTCGGAACAGCAATTTGTTTCTTTCTCAGCTTGCAAAAAGCAACCCAGGTCGTGCCATGTTGCATTCCCACGCCGCCGCCGGGCGGGCGGGCGGGCAGGCGCAGGGTGTGGGGCCCCCGAGAGTGACCAGGGACCCCGGGAACTCCCGCGCCCGCACTGCCGGCCGCCCGCGCGCGCTCCGGCAGGGTCCACGCTGACCCCGTGCCCGGGAGCCGCCCGGGGGCAGAGCGGCCCCGAGCCCACCCCGGGGCGCGGCTCTGCGCGGCGAGGTGCTGCGGCCCGCCCGAGCCCAGCCACGTTTTTCTCCAGGCTGGGTCTCCGCAGCCCGGGCACCGGAGAGCCCGCATTTCTCACGGCGCACTGCCACCTACTGTCCGCCGCGGGGAACTGCAGGCCCCGGATCGCCCCTGGGGAGTGCTCAGGTCTCTGCAGGAAGCCTCAGTTTCCAGGATGTTTGGGGACCTCACATCAGATCTGAAAAAAAAAAAAAGAAGAAATCTTGCATTTAAAGGAGTGTTTTTGTTGGATAAAAACAAAACGTAACAAACAAACAAGAAAAAGATTTAGCCACCAAAAACAAAGATTGAGAATTTCCTGTGGCTGTTGTCTCTATTTTTGGTTTTCCAAGGATTAGGCTTTCACCCACCCTGGAAGTTTGGACGCTCTGAGCCAGGTATGCCTCCGGCCTTCTCTACTGTCTTTGGCTTTCTGATGTCACCTCTTCTTAGGGCGTGCACCAGTCCTGTCCCCACAGGCTGGCTTGGGGTAAGATAGTTAACCCTTCTGTACTTAATCTGCCCCATCTTTAACAGTGCAACAATAGTGCTCCCATATAGGATTGTCATGAGGTTAGATGCATGGATGTACAAAAAGGACTTAGAACAAGTTGACGCACAACAACCACACTACAAGCACGTGGTGAAGGCATTTGTACAAGAGTTAGGGATTACATATGTCAGCATTTCTTATGCACCTGTCACAGGACTTGCATTTCATTGTGAGCTGAAATCATTTCCTTTTTAAAATATTTATTTATTTACCAAGAGAAAAAGAGAGTGACAGAGAGTGTGGACACACCAGGACCTCTTGCTGCTGTAGACGAACTCCAAACCCATGTGCCACTGGGTATATGTGGCTACAGGAGAATTGAGCCAGGGCCAGCAGGCTTTACAAGTGCCTTTAACTGCTGAGCCATTTCTCCAGTTCTAAAACTCATTCTAAATGCTACATGCACATGAGAAAACGATGCCATTCATTCATTCGTTCATTAAGTGTCCCAAGCACTGTGCTCTGGGGTTATAAGAGTTTATGGAATTTGAAGAATATAAAAATAGGGCAAATAAGTCAAGTGTGGTGACATATGTATGCCTTTAGGCAGAAGCAGGAGAATTCCTGCGAGTTCAAGGCCAACCTGATCCAAATAGAAGTTCTAGGCCAGCCAGGGCTACATAGAAAGACCCTACCTGAAAACGAGGCAAAACACAAATAAATGCAGGGGGCGGGGCGCTCAGTGCATGCATGAGTGATAAGAGTGCTTGTCATGTGAGGACAAGTGCCTGAGAGGACCTGATGGTTCCTGAGCTCTGCCCTCACCTCACATGGAGGAACCAGCTGGGTGTGGCCAAGCATGCCCATATTCTCAGTCCTGTATGGGGCAGAGCTCTGAGAATCACCGGAGATTACTGGTCAGCCAGTCTGATGGAAAATGGCAATGCTGGGCTCAGAGAGAGGCTGTCTCGAGGGAAGAGTCAGAGGAGCCATAGAGGGGGCCACTGGCTGCTCTCCTCTGGCCTCTACACTGGTGTGTGGGGCTCGTGCATCTGCAAAGGCATGACCATGCATCATGTACACACCTTACCACACACATGCCTTAACACACGTGCACACACACACACAAGAAACACATACATGAATAAAGTATTAGGAGGAGACTAGCCAGAAAGGATCAAGAATCATGGAAGACAGCCACAGGAGGGCTGCCATAGGTGGAGGTCAGTGGTCAGCGAAGTCCTTTCTTTCAAAGGCCTCTGAGTGGCTGAGAGTTGGGCTGAAACCAGAGGGGTTGAAAAGAAACAAAGCTGCTGGCTTCCTGGAGCACAGGGCAAAGACCGACTATGAAGGGAATGGAGCGTGTGTTTTTGGTGATGACAAAGCCCTAGATCTTGGCTGAGTCACTTTGCACACATGCGTGCACACACTTGTAACGACTGACCAAATGCACTGTCAGGAGGGGTGAATTTCACTGCATGCAAGGTCTAATTCAACGAAGTCAATTAAATAGTAAACTATGAAAAGAAACTAGAAGATGAACAGGTCATGGTGTACATCTGTCTTAAAACTAATTAATCAACTAAAAAACTAAACAAAGAAAGAAGAGAGACAAAAAAAAAGATAGAGAGAAGGAATGGAAAAGAAAAGAACCAAAAGGAAAGTGAAGTGCATGCTAGAGAGGGTCCCAGATGTAGGCAGGAGCCAGACGCACAGTTCCAGAAGCAATGCCCCGAGAAAGCCTTGTGGATGGAGGCTGGTAAGGAAGAGGGGAGTTGGCAAGAGATGAAGCAGGGCTGTGGCTTTCGGATTTGATTCCCGATGTGTGTGATAAACAGAAACAGTCTTTGATTTGCTGTGGAAAGTCCCCAGCTCTGCTGTGGTCCTCCTCTCTGTGTCATCTTGGACAAATCCTCGACCTGCTGTGGACACTCTCACCAGCTGTAGAATGCAGTAATCATGATGTGAAGGGAGTCATCAAGGAAGGCTGCAGTGGGGACGGACGATGAAGGCACCTGAAGCCTGTGTTGAGAAGCACACGTGTCTACTGGGCAGTCAGGATTGCTCTTTGAATCCGGTACCACAATCAGTGCAGAGCAGAGAAGCCAGGCTTTTGGATTGCAGATGGGGAAGGAGGGGGTAGGAATGAGGAAATGAGGACTCTGAGTCCCCTCAATGTGCCCTCAGCTACCCAGTTCTGTTTTTCTTTCTTATAGAAAATTCTTTTTCTACTCTCACAGAATATGTCATAGTTTGTTATTATGCATTTTAATTCTGCATTTATTTGTTCAGTGTCTGAGTTGCTACTGACTACAAGTTCTCTGAGGGTCAGACCTGTGTCTGTGCCTAAACCACTGTATCTCCATACTTGGCACTTAATACTTGCTGAACAAATGAATGAATGAAAGAATGATAAACAACTGTGTCCATCCACTTATGCTAAAACAAGGGCCCTTTCTGGCTCTTTCCAAAGAGTCCTTCCTTTCCTTACCTCCAGTGATCTTACCTCCTATCCCTTTCTCTTTGGGGTCTCTCCAACATCCTCATCCTGAGCTCAGGTCCCCTGTAGAGATGCTGGGATTAAGGGTATGAGCCAACAGGTCATATTTTACCAGGAGCTGAGGATCAAACTCAGGGCCTCATGAGTTCCAGGCAAGCACTCTACCAACTAAGCCACATCCTCAGCCACATTCAGTAGAGGTTCTAGTTTTGTTTTCTTAAAATATTTTTAGAAAATACTTTCATTCTTTCCTCCCTCCTTTCTTTCCTTCTTTCTCTACTTCTCTCTCTCTCTCTTCCTCTCTTTCTTTCTTTCTTAGAGCAAGGGATGGTACTTCAGGGCCTCTAGCCACTGCAAAAAAACTCTAGACCCTTGTGCATCTGGCTCACATGGGTACTGAAGAAACAAACCTGGATCCTTAGACTTCCAAGGCAAGCATCTTAACCACTAAGCCATCTCTCCAGCCCCTGTTTTTTTTTTTTTTTAATTAAGGAACATCCACATACAACTAAACATGAGGCACTGGTGTTCAGTATCTCACTGGCCTGTCCATGCTATAAATGACTTTCACATGAATAGGATCCTCTGAAATGTGTCATGCAGAACTGACCATCATGTGCATGTCCTGATGAGGAGCCAGGCAGTTGAAGAGATGAGCTGACTCATCTGTGTCACACCTTGGGCATGGCAGGGGTTCAGCTATGTGGGTTTCCTTGTGGATTTGATCATAGATTCTTTGCAGGAGGCAGGGGTAGGAGGATCGCTGTTAGTTCGAGGCCACCCTGAGAGTACATAGTGAATTCCAGGTCAGTCTGGGCTATAGTGAGACCCTACCTCGAAAAACAAGAAAAAAAAAAAAAAAAAGAATGCACTAATGTTGGTCTAGACACAGCCAGTGCTCTGACTTTGGACAACTGATTGGAAGAGTCCATGTCGCAGGCTCCGCATCTGTCAGCTGGAGTTTGTAATAGTGATGGCCACGTAGATTTCTGTGTGGGATAAATCTGTCCCCACTTGACAAATGCTCAGAACAGGGTCTGCCCCATAGCCAAGGCCCCAAGGGCTCTCTCTTTCTGTCTCTCCCCCTCTGTACCTCCCTTTCTACCTCTCCTTTGTTCTTGATCCTTCCTTCACTCCTTCTTTCTTTCTTTATCTTGTCACTTTTCCCTTTTTGTTACTTTTTTCAGTTCTTTCTTTTTCTCCTCCCCTCCCTTTTTTTCTTCTCATGTGTTCATTCTAAATCCTGTCTCTTCCTTGAATGTAACATACTCATTGACTCTGGTGCACCAGGAAATCTTTATAAAATTAATAAATAAAGAAAGCAAAGGGAAGAATAGAGAGCTGATGTTGGGGACAGGACGTGAGAGTAGGAAGAATAGAACAAAACACGATAAGCTCATATTCTTCATGTTTGGGATTAAAAAGATAATTTCAGGGCTGGAGAAATGGCTTAGTGGTTAAAGTTCTTGCCTGCAAAGCTGAAGAATCCATGTTCGATTTTCCCAGGACCCAAGTAAGCCAGATGGACCCAGGTAAGCCAGATGCATAAGGTGGCTCATGCATCTGGAGTTTGTTTTGCAGGGCTAAAGGCCCTGGCTAGCCTGTTCTCCTTCCTCTCTCTCCCTCTCTCTCCCCCTCTCACTCTCTCTTCCCCTGCTTCTTTCTTTCTCTCTCATCCAAATACATCAATAAAAATAAAATATTAACAGAAAAAGAAACTTTCAGTGGGCAAGCCATGTTATGAGCTAAGAAATCTACCATGGAGCCCAGAACCCCCACCAATGCTGTATTCCTTTACACAAGTCAAACCCCTTCTTTGTGTCTCCATCTCTGCATGTGTAAGAGAGCAGCATTGGACTTGTTCATCCCTCTGTTTTCGGATTCTCTGATCTCATGAGATGATAGAGTTCTGTCAAAGTGAAACATGACCTTGGCTTTTCCTGACATTTGGGTGAGATGGGAGGGGTGGGGAGAAACCCTACGTGCATTGAAGACTGGAGTCTGTATGTCCTGAGGTATGCACCCAGGCCTGTGTGTCTGAGAACTCATGGAGTCTATATGTCCTGAGGTATGCACCCAGGCCTGTGTGTCTGAGAACTCACTCTGATCTCACTGAGGTGCTGAGTTCTAGCCTCTCCTCTGCCTCCTAATGCCATGATACTTTGAACAAAAACCTGAGTTTCTCTGAGCTTCCCAATCCTCACCTGGATGGTAGGATCGCTTAGTTCAGTGATTAAAAAGTAGTAGGCACTCATTCAATTATTATTGGTGTATGTTATTAAACTCTTGACAAAACCCACTTTAAGTTCAAATGCTGAGTTTCCAATACTGGCCGTATTTCCCATGAAGCATTCGTTGACAGTGCAGTCGATGTTAGCCAGCCGTGGGAGGGCAAGAGGAAGGTGAGTCGGGAGCTCTGGTCCCAAAGGTCAAAGGATGACCTGCATTTTCATGTCCTCATAAGTTATTCTGGGATGTGGCAACACTGTCACTGCATATCCTGTACAAGTCACTGCACTGGGGAGGGTCGGAGGGACCCACAGACCCCACCTGGGCCCCTCCCAGCTGCCTCCCTCCACTGACCACAGTCCTCAGAGGCTGACCGTGCAGAACATGGTGCAGGCCAGTGTGGAGATGCCTCTCAGCCTTCCAGGGTGGAAGAGACTTGTCTCCCTAGAGACTCCTTTCTTCCTCTCTTAAGGATTCCTGCCCCTCCCCTTCTACATCTTGCAGGAAAGACTCCAACATGAGAATCTGAAGCAGTGACTAGCTTTGCTCTTGGTTCAGGGGAATTGTTTTGCTTTTAGTAGATAAGTTACTCATGTCTATTTGAACAACATTCAAAGTCTCTACATTCCTACATAATGAGACTTCAAAAACTTAACCTCAGCCCAGTGCTCTTCAGCAAACAGCTGGCCTTCCTCTCCTCATGATAACCTGTCCATCACTGTCCTTTCTTCTCGCCCAAAGACCTGAACTTGTACACATCTTCATCTCTCCCACCTCTCTCTGCTGGTATGTTCTTCACACACTCAGACATTATCTCTATGTCAGGACCTGGTTCAGAGGTCACCTTCTCCCAGACTCCCTCCCTGATCACCTTGCAGGAACTGTTTGTCCTGTCAAAGAAATTACTGGAGCAGAGAGTCACAGTTTTATTTTGACTGTAAAAATTTTTTTTTTTCTGGTGAATCTGGAAGACTTTTATTTAAAATGTGAATTTGGACAGAGAAGATTCTGGGGAGATCGCTCAGCAATTCAAGGTGCATGGATGCAAAGCATTTTGGCCAATATTCAGTTCCCCAGTGCTCATGTAAAGCTGGACAGGCAGATGTAATGTCAGGTACAAAGTGGTACACACACGTCTGTGAACCCAAGCTGTCTATGGGAATGGGAAGCAGAACTAGGAGAGTTCATGGGCCAGCTAGACTGGTGCATAGGCAGTGGCTCAACGACAAGAGAGATCCTGTCTTCAAAAGAAGGCAGAAGAAAAGACCAACATCTCAAGGTTGTCTACTGACCTCCATGTGCAGTGTACCTACACACACACACACACACACACACACACACACACACACTAATTAAAAACAAGAAAAAAAAACCTGCTGCTTCTGTAGCCAAAAGTTGATCCAAATTTTGTGGGACCTGAGTTTATTCCATATGGAGGGGCTCAATGGTAGAGTACCTGCTCTGTTAGTATGTCTAAAACCTGTGGTTTAGGACCTTAGGCACCAAAAAAGGGTAAAAATTTTTTAAAAATGTGCTGGAGCTCCTTCCAGGGTTTCAAAAGGGGCTGGGCATGTGAAGGGTTTTGAAATACAGATTTCATTAATCACAGCAAGTCTGTCTTTGCCTGGGGCTCCCAGCCAGCAAACCTGAGGAGTCTGGGTCTATGCACGTGTGTGTTTTGTTGTCAGAATTTGTCCAGGTGAGCCTCACCAAGCAGTCTCACCCACCTACGGGGACTGCACGTGATCTCGTACTATCTTCCTGTATGCTCATTTTCCTTTCCTCCTCCCATTATCAAAGGTCTCTGAGTCAGGCACTGGGCCCCATGGCCACTAGGATCTATGGTGCGTGAGCTGAGACCCTCAGCGAGCCCTGGGTTGGCTGAAGAATGGGTTCTCCATCAGACGTTTGCCCAGGTGCTATGGAGATGCGGGAAGGGAACTGTAGCAGACAGCTTCAGGTTCACTGAGATGAACATCCAGACCAGGCACAGTTATGGAGGAAGGGGTATTTATTGAAGCCTACAGATCCAGGGGAAGTTCCATAAATGGCAGAAGAAGCTGGCCTGCCTTCACAGGACCAAGCAGAGAGAGAGAAATACAAGCCTAAAGGTCAAAAGCCACAGCACACTTCAGAAACTCCAGCTAGGCACACTTTGTATATCTTTAGATTGTAATCTGAAACCCAGCACCACACCTTAAGATCCACCCAGTGACACTGCCTCCAGCCAGGTGGCTGCAGATGCAAACTACAGATAATAAAAAACTGTATATATTGGGGGCCATCTATTCAAACCACCACAGGAACCAAGCTCAGCCAGGCCAGCAGAGTAAGTCTGGGTCTCAGTTGGATGACCTTGGTCTAGCTCTGGCCCAATGGCCAGTGACCATGCTGTTCCAACTAGAGGAAAATGCCTGTGCAAAGGCAGGCCGGACAGAGCGTGGTCTCTTCAAGAACTGACCCGTCACTCCCATGTGTGGCAGAGGAAGAGGGTGGATATTGGGGGCAGAGCTGGAAGAGATGGGCCTGGTAAGCTAGCCAGTATCAATGGAAAACACAGCTCTCACCTCAAAAGGAATGAGATCATTTATTCTCAGTCAACTATTAGTGAGGTTCGCTCTGAATGACATGTCCCCAACATAGAAGCAATCACATGAATCTTTTAGAGTCACAGATCAAAAGAGAATCATAATCAAGGCATTTCCTACATATACTGGTGGACAGTAGGTAGACCACTTATGGACAATGGGGAAAGCTCTGCTGTGGGTTTCAGATGTCATCTGATACTCTTCTTAACTTTTGGATTGATGGAAGCTAATAGTATCCCAAGGATACATTCCAATATATTCCATATATCCAGATTCCTGTAGTCAAAAAGATGTTAGTCAGTTACAAAGTAGAGCAATGAATGGCTACTAAGGGCTACTGATGGCTACTAAAAATAGCCCAAGGAAACTTGGGTCTGGCTTTGCAACATGCCAGCTCTCCAGAATCACAAAGTTCTAATCAGCCAGTCAGCCTTGTAGAATCTTCAACATAGATGTAGCTTTTTTTTGAGGGGAGGTGGAACTTCAGTTCACAGCAAGGTCTCTGGAGTGGGACTCACTGGGCATGAGGGGTAGAAGGTGGAACATTTTCAGGTGGGCCATCAGCACGAGCAGGTAACTTTTCTGTTTTGGTTTATTTCATGTGCATGTGTTGCTGTTCACCTCCATCATAATAGTTCTTTTGGTGAATTAGCCCATTATTAGATCCAGTGTTCTTCCTTTTTTTAAAAAAAATGTTAAATTCATTTACTATCATTTCTTTTAACTATTGTGTCAGGTAGGATGCTAACCACTTTGTTTCATATTTTATTGTTATTTAATTAATTTTTAGTTAAGGTACAAAGTAATGATTTTCATTACATTTTCATATATTCACATGCATATTTTTCTTACATATTATTTGCTTTCCTCACATTGAAATGCCCCTGTGCTCCCATTCCCTATCCTCCTCCACTCATTTCCTTCTTCCCCTAAGTGGTCCTCCTGCTTTCGTGCCACATGTGTGTTAAATCTTGATTCCACATATGAGAGAAAATGTTCTATTTTGTCTTTCTCTCAGTGTCCTCATCCTCCGCCCCACACCAGTTATCCTCCTGTAACTGCTAATATTTTTATTTCATTCATTCCCCCTACCAACTTTCTGGAAGACATATAGAGTAATGTCTATCTTACAATTTACCTGAATAGTAGATCAGAAAAGTGAAGGGACTTGTCCTAGAACAGAGATGGGAGCTAGAAAAGCCTGAAGACATGGGGACTAGCACCATGCCACACACACGGAGGAGTTGAAGATATCTGATGAATGAGTAGAGCGTCACTTGTGAAGGCAGTTTGGGAAAGCATGTGTCAAAGAACTTGAGGAATGGGGGGAGGCATTCTGTTGCCTGGCAACCCCATGCCTCTTACCCTTCAGGAGGAAAATCTTTCTCTGGCTTTGAGAATATGCTCCTCCATCATTCTCTTCTGACAGCCAGCCTCCTTCCTTGCGTACCCAGCCACTCCCAGGAAGGTCGGAGGGTCACAGGACTTTGTGAGCATAGTCGTTTGGATGATCTCACTTTATTTGGATTGGGGATGAGAAGATGGTGAGTTTTCACTGGACTGTGAACCCCATTTATCCATGTTGATTCATTTATTGCTATTAAAGCAAATGAACTTCAGTTTTAGAATATTTAGTGAGTCTAATATTGCCTTTTGGGAGGTAAGTGACAGAGTGAGTGAGAATTACCAGGAAACTACAGGTCCCTGGAAACACAGACTTGAACTCGATAGAGACCTCTGATGTCCATTTTTCTGGAAGACATTCTATGCACTGCAGAGAAGCGTCACAGTACCACCTCTGGCCACTCTATTTCCTCAGATGAGGTAGCCTCTCTTCCCAGCTGTCATCAGAAGTCATGAGAGTATGGCAGTTCACATAGCATGTGATGGAACTTTCTGGACTTCAGGGATACTCACCACAGGACAGGGCGAAATGCAGCATCAGATCGTTATGATTTTGCTCCTACAGAACAGACATTCACACAGCTCGGTAATTATGGCACTGAGACCAGAACCCAGCATCTGATGCCTGGAGAGGGACAAGTCCAATAAGACCATATTGATAGGTGGCCAATTTGCAGCTAATTAGCCTGTCCTTGATGACGCAGCCACTGGGGCTGTTCTGTCATCTACTCACACCAGTTAGGCTTTTTCTTTCCAAATAAGGTGTAGGCAACCTTCAACTCCCAGGAAGGAATCTCTTCTTATTATTTCATTTTCCACACATTTAATAGCTTCTCCTCTAAGCCAAGCACAGTGATAAGAATGATTATAGGAGGTACTGGGGGGTACAACTATGAATCAAATAAATATATCTCCTATCATCTGGGGGGTATAATCCAATGGAATACTCATATTTTATGACTTTAAATTTTTGCTGCATCTTAAGTTTTGTGCTGTCCGTTTCAGATGGGAGCAGTGAGACCAAGTAAGCAGAAAGTGCAATTCGAACAGCTGGGGTTCTCATGGCCTCTAAGAGGCTGGCCCTGAGCTGAGCCAGTGTGGCAGAACATAGCCGATTAAGAACAGGGCACTTGAAGCCACACATTCAATTCTCTGCTCAGCCAGTTTTTGCATGGTCTTAGGCCAGCTCTTTCTCTCTGAGCCTCAGTTTCCACATCCTAAGTAGGAAGAATGACAACCAGCTCCCAGTTTTGTTATATGAATTGATATCACATAAGACTTAAGTCAACACCTGATCTAGAGGGAGGGCTCCATAAACAGTCACTGTTACAGCTGTTATTACGATAGCACACAGATGAGCACGACTCTGTATGCATTTATGTGCATAATAGCTTGGTGTCTCTTCCCTGTAAATGCCTGGCAGTCCATGCCCCGGGTCCCCTGTACTCCAGCTCTCTGCATGCACTGCCAGGCGCAGAGGCCACTCGCAGGAGCAGCCACAGCATCTATGCCTGTGACCATGGGAGGCCAGAGGTCCATTTACCAATAGCAAAGCATCAGGACAGAGAAGCCTCCAGAGCCCTGCTAAGCCCTGATGCCCACTCCAGCAGACCCCAGGAAGGGGGTGACTGTGGCATAGACACACGTTTCCTTTCACTTGGCTTAGCTGACTGTGTGTTTTGTTAAACAAATTTAGGTTTGGAAAAGATTATTTTTGGTACACTGCTGCATAATTAGATGAATTTTCATGAGTTTATTCTTGAAATAAACTTTGAAATTGTCCATGTTTTACTGTTTTTTAATCATCTGCAGATACTGTTTTTTTCCCCCTGAGACTTCGCATAAGAAAAAACCTTGTTACATATCAGTTTAATTTAGATTCAAATAAAATAATTTTTTGAATTTGCAGCAACAACAAGTCTGTGAAAGTGGTTGTAACTGGTGTTGAGTTGTTTGAGGATCAAGATAATTACAGTATAAAGGATAAGAGAGAATATAATATCCTGGCATGCAGCGTCTATTCAGCTAATCCCCAGCCCTTGACAGATGTTCAAACACAGTATTTTTAAAAGCTGACTTTAAAAAAAGGGGGCGATTCACTTATTAGATGTAAACAACGCAATAAGAAATTCAAAGTCTAACATCCACGATGTAGGTCTGTGCTGAAACCCATACATGACAAGGGAGAAGGCCACATGTGCCGTGCTCGTGAAGCGATGCCCAAGGCAGGACTCCGTGGCTCACTCTCCAAGCCCTTGATGCCTGGCGCGCAGGTTCTGTCTGTGTCAGCCCCTAAGAAGCAGAGCTCCAGGAAGCTTCCACGATGCTCTCGGCCAGTGTGGAAGCTTCCACAGCTGTTTGAAGCTGAGGCTGCTGGGAACCAGTGCCAGGATGGAGTTCTCTGGCTTTGAACAATGGCCACTTAGTAGTGTCAGGTGGCCTTGGAAGATGGCCAGGCAGGTGCAGGGATGGTGAGCAGTTTGTCAGGGATTGCTCTTGTCAGTTGCTCCTGTACTCTTAAAAAAAAACACCACTTTTGTTTATTATTTCATTTATTTATTTGACAGAGAAAGGAAAGAGAGAGAGAGAGAGAGAGATTGAGAGAGGAAAGATGGGCACGCCAGGGC
Organism: Dipus sagitta; assembly: GCA_036346955.1. Classification (NCBI taxonomy): domain Eukaryota; kingdom Metazoa; phylum Chordata; class Mammalia; order Rodentia; family Dipodidae; genus Dipus; species Dipus sagitta. Next base: position 154,485,832 of record CM070772.1, on the reverse strand, counting down.
CTCCAGCCACTGCAAACAAACTCCAGACGTGTGTGTCCTCTTGTGCATCTGGCTAATGCATCTGGCTTGTGGGTCCTGGTGAATTGAACCTGGGTCCTTTGGCTTTTGCAGGCAAATGCCTTAACCAATAAGCCATCCCTCCAATACTTATTTATTATCTATTTTCCAGGAGAGAGAGAGAGAGAAAAGAGTGAGTATGGGTGCACTAGGGCCTCTTGCCACTGCAAACAAACCTCAGACGCATGTGCCACTTTGTACAACTAGCTTCATGTGGTACTGGGGCTATGAACCCAGACCATCAGGCTTTGCAAATAAGTGCCTTTAACTACTGAGGTATCTCTCCAGTCCCATCCTTCACTCTTTCATTTGCCTGAGTATATTGAGTTCCAAGACTTTACACCAGACTCTGGGGGACAGAAACGATAATACCACATCTCTGCCTGATGACAAAGTGTCACAGTCACATTAAATGACTCATAATAGTTTATATGCTAAGTACTCTTCCAACTTCCCACAGCAACTTCATGGAGTGGGTACAATAGTGTGCCCAACTCACAGATGAAGAAGCAATGGCACAACACCAGTAGTATACAATGAAATTGCATCTTACTGCTTATGGAGGTGTTGGAGGAGGAGGGAGCAGGGGATCTATGGAAAGGGCAGGATTGGGGCATTGAGTCTGTCAGGGGTACAGGGTACACAAACTGGTGATGCAGAAGGGCCTTAAGAGAGTGGACCATTGCCAACGCGCGCGTGTGGCAGGCAGCCCATGTGTCCTCCCAAGTGACTCTTAGTTCTCCGCGAAGACCTCATCCCACTGTCTCAGCCTGATTTAGCTTTTTCTTAGGAATTACCTGAGCAGCATCTTATTTTAAAACAATTTTGGAGCCTGGGGAAGCAGCTAGATCGGTCAAATGCTTGCATTGTAAACACGGGGACCCAAGTTTGATCCCGGAACCCATAGTTTTTAAAAGCCAGGCATGATGGCATAGATTGTAATCAATCCGTGTTGGGGTTCGCTGGAGATGGGAAGATGCCTGGGACAACTGGTCAGCCGCTGTAGCCTTCCTGAAGAATCTAGATTAGCACAAGACCATCGCAAAGAAAGGTGGACTATGCCTAAGGAACAACACCTGAGATGGTCCTTTGGCCTATAACCTTCCTCCACTCCCCCAGACACATGCACCACTCCACAAAAGCATGCTCGTACACACACAAACACATACACACAAATGCTGAAAAGATCTCCGCTCACTGAGTATCCCACTGGTCCCCAGAGCCCATCCTTCCGTGAAGCTCTTCTGTGACCACAGTGACCTGTGGCGAGGGTCTGATGGAGAGACTGTGACTGTGTGTCCCCTTCTGTGGGTGGCCAGCGTCGGGCACACTTTAGCTTTAGCGTGGGCCCAAGTTAGAGCTGTCATGTTCCTGGAGTCAGGGTGAAAGTGATGTGACTGGCACTCCTAGAGTGTGCCAGGCAAGTGTTCATTGCATGCGTTGTGGAGACCAGATGTTGGTAGCTTGCGAGCGACAGCCTGTGTGGGGTTGTCTTGGGTCTTCCCAAGGGAGCCATTGGGAGGGGCTGTGGAATCACGAGGCACACACAGAGAGAGCATTAACTCCTCCATCTCTTGCATGTCCTGGCACCACCTCAAGGGAGCAAAGGTTCCCACTCTGATCCTAGCTGTGCATGCTTGCAAGTCTCCAGAAAATTCCAGTGCTTCCAAAGATAAGCAATGTCAAGGAATGTGTCCATCCAGAGGTAAGATGTGAGAGGAGATGAGGCCGGGTGGGGGGTCACATGCTCCTTCAGCCGGGCCCTCAACCTCTCTCTGCGTGCTTCTGACAAGGCAGCTCAGGCCTCTGTGCTCAGGACGGATTCCAAAAGCTTCACATCATTTCCCCCAAAATCACATTAGCCAGGCTTTGTGCAGTGTCCCCTAGGTTTGAGGACTTCTTGAACAATGTCACACACACAGTATCCAATTTAAATCTCACCCAGACCTTCTCTTGAGCTGCACCCATATTCTGGTGCTTATTATTTCCCACACTTGGCAGAAATGCCATTAAGGAACTAAACAAACAAACAAAAAAAAATAATGATGAAGAAAGGAAATAAAGCAGTCTCAGGAATGTGATGAAATGGTTACTTGAACATTTATAGGCTGGAGTAATTTTAAATGACTTTTCTCCCTGAACCTTTTTTCTTCCCTTTACATATATATTTAAAATAAAAAGACTTTCTAGGGGCTGGAGCCATAGCTTAATGTTTAAGACACTTTTCTGTGAAGCTTCAGGACCCAGGTTAAAGCCCCCAGAACCCATGTAAGCCAAAGTGACTCATGTGCACAAATTGTGCATGCACACAAGGTGGCACATGTGTCTGGAGTTCATTTACAGTGGTAAGGCCCTGGCACGCTAATTCACTCTCCCATTCTCTGTCTCTGTCTCTCTCTCTCTCTCTCATAAATTAAAAAAAAAATGACTTTCTAGCACTGGAGGTGTAGATTGGATGGGAAAGAACTTGGCAGGACTGGGGAGATGACTCAGTGGATAAAATGTCTGTCATGTAAGGACCTGAGTTTGGGTCCTCAGTGCCCATGTAAAAAGCCAGGTGTGGTGGTATGCACCTGTGATCAGACACACTGAGAAGGCAGAGGCAGGAGATTCTTCAAGAGTTGCTGACTAGCTAGTCCGGCCAAACTGGTGAGGCCCAGGTTCGTGGGAGAGACCTTTCCTCCAAACGTAAGGGATAGAAAAGCAATAGAGGGAGACAGCCGTGTTGAGCTTGGCTTTCACATCCACATGCATGAACATGCACCCACGTACATGTGTGTCCACATGCAGATGAGCACACATGTGTGGACACACACCACACATACAAACACATGCAAAAACAATGGATGGGAATTGGGCTTGTTTGTTGTTACTGAGTGGTTCTCTATCTTTTCAGCTGACCAGCAGGCTCCGCGTTGCTTGTCGGGCCTGCCCTGGAGGAGCCACCAGAAGCCTTGAGCGCAGCACGAGCCTCAGGGCATCGAATCAGAGCTGCAGCTTCACATCGCTGCCAAAATGCCCAAGAGGCTGTTCTGCCTGTGATCACTTCCACAGCTCATTCTTCGAGGCTTTGTAACCCAGGCCTCCTGGTTGACCAGTTGCTCCCTACTTTAGGCTGCGATTTCCCACCTGCTGACTGAGCAAGGCCAAGGAGCTTCCCTGGGCTGAGTTCTAGCTGTTCTGCAGGTGGGATAGAAAATCAGAGACTCACAGAATATTTAAAGGGGATCTAAGCCACAGATTGAGGGAATCCACATGCAAAATACCACCTTGTGATGGCTGGGAAGTAAGGATTACTCAAGCATACAGACTGCTGGATTCAGTTGTTTCTCCTGGCAGCTAATTAAGGGGGCTACTCTTGGGCCCCAAGTGTGCAGTGTGATAATTCCAGAAATACTTCTCCCTAGGGAGGTTCTATGGCAGTTGAGGTTCATGGAAGTTCAATGGCTTCTGATTGGTTCACACCTGTCTGTGTGCACACCCTAGATTAAGATCCCCCTCTGTAATTCTGGATTTGGCTTATGTGACTTGCTTTGGCTATTGTAATATGAGCAGAAACTTCACAGGGGTTTGTGCATTGAACACAACCTCTTTTCCTCATCCTGCCACCTATGACAGCCACCATGTAATCAAGTTTGCATATAGCCCTGTTGCTCCCATGACTTCAAAGTAGCCATCTGACCCTCAGAAGTGGAACCACATGCACTGACTGGCAGCTGACAACTACAGGTGTATAGGAAGGCATTTGAGACCAGCAAACAAGGCCCAGACCAGACAGCCCTCAAGAGTCATCAACAAAATGTGGGGCTGTTGTTTGAAGCCACCAGAGTGTGGGTGGGTACCCAGGCTGGCCTTATCTAAATAAAATTCTATGGACCATTCTTCTAAGCCTGTCAGTTCCACCAGACTCAGAACTGTGTAGGCAAGAAATAGGGAGATGGCTCAGTGGATAAAGCTCTTGCTGTGTAAACAGAAAAACTGGAGTTTGGATCTTAGGTGGGCGAGGCCGCCCACCTATAACCTCAGCATTCATGAGGCATAGATAGGATCCTGGGACAAGCTGGCTAGTTAAGATTGGCCAAATTCAGGAGCTTTGGGTTCAAGTGAGAGATCCTGCCTCTCAGTCTATAAAGTGGACGGGGGAATGATGGACAAAGACATCCATGCACACATGCGCATATACCACACACACACACACACACACACACACACAAGCAAAACAGAACTGGTAAGACACTGGCTACAAAGTTAAACTCTCTCAACTGCATATTTACCCCTCAGTTAGCAAAACTCACAGGAAGAGTTAGGGCATGTGTATTCTGAGGTCAGAGCTTGCCAGAGGTCTCAGAGTGAACTGGTCCTCAGTGAAACTGGGCCTGGTTCCAACATTTTAGCGTTAATTGTCTCATGGACACCAACAGACCCATTTGCAGGGCTTCCTTTAGAGTCTCCCTGTGCTGGGCTCCATGGTCTTTTTTTTTTTTTTTTTTTTTTTTTTTAGTGAAAGCTGCTTTGCCACCTACATGCCAGAAAAGGAAGGCCAGAAAGGAAGAGGAGCTACGCAGACGCTGACCTGATGACCCTATCACTATCAATGGCCTCTAGCTAGCGGTGCCTTACTATGTGCTAGGTAGCCTGCTAGCCCTGAACACGCGTTATCTGACTCACCTGTCTGCTCATCAGCTGCAGCAAGGGTTCCATTTTGCTGACATGGAACTCACATGGCCACGGAGGTGAAGAACAAAGATGAAAACCCAGGCCCACTCGGGTTAGAGCCAGGACGGTCCCCAGCTGGGCTCTGCTGCTCCTTACATCTGGCTGTCAGGGAACAGCTCATGGGCATCATCAGGCAGCCTGAAAACTGCAAGATTTTTTTTTGACTGTGTGCATATGTATGTATGCATGCTTGTATGTGTGTGGGTGCACGTGTGTGCACATGAATGTGGAGGCCCAGAGGTCAATGTCACATATCTTCCTCTATTGCTCTTCACTTTGTCCATTGAGGCTTTGTCTCTCACTTGAATGCAATGCTCACTGAATTGGCTAGTCTAGCTAGCCAGTTTGCCCAATATCCCCCAATATCTGCCTTTCAAGCAATGGGATTGCAGGCAGGCCACCACACTCACCCAGCATTTACATGAGCCCCGTAGATCCAAACTCATGTTCGCATAGCAAGTGCTTTGTCGACTGAACAATTTCTCCAGCCCCACAAGCCTTTTTTTAAAAAAATTAAATTTTTTTTATTTATTTATTTGCAAGCACACACAGAGAGAGAGAGAGACAAGAGAGATAGACAGAGAGAATAGGTGTGCCAGGGCCTCCACATGCATATGCCACTTTGTGCATCTGGCTTTATGTGGGTATTGAGGAATCGAACCTGGGTTGTTAGGTTTTTGAGACAAGTGCCTTAACTGCTGAGCCATCTCTCCAGCCCCCAGCAAGACTTTTCTGTAGATACTAGGGCCAATGTTCTTTCCCATGTACTTGGGTTATTTGAGGCAATAGGGTGTGTGTGGTGTTTCTTTGCTATTATTTAAAAATAACAGTCTCTATATCTTTTGGACGCTGCTGTGTAGAGACTGGCAGAGAACTGACTGCCAGTTCTGTGCCCCAGGGCCTCATGAGGGAGTACGAACATGTGGCAAGCATCTTTAGCTCTGTGGTCATTGTGCTGGGTCTACTCTCCATGACCACATCACACGTATCACTTATATCACCCTACACGCCAGTGTGGTGATCCCCATTTTACAGGTCCAGGCACTAAATACTAAGCCCCCGATCAATCAAACCCTGAACACGGCATATTTCACTGTAATTGGGTACTTTCCCAAGTCTGACAAGTCATTTGCTCTCCGTAGCTCAGTAAACATTTCTCCAATTTTATTTGCTTCACTCATTTGCTCAGCAAACTCCATTTAGGCAGAGGGAAAATCCCATTAAGAGAAACCTCCATGGATATCCAAATTGTTTCATTGACAGAAATTCCAATCATAAGGGGGAAGTGGCCGCCACCCTTATCCCCAGCGATTCTGGGAAGCAAACAGTGACACGTCCTGGAGGCACAGCCCCAACCCCAGTGGGGTGAGTGGGCTCCCCCATCTTCCATGTGCAGTGTGGATTCTCTAGCCCCACCCATAGAGTGTCTTCATTTTCTTGTTGCCCTTCAAGTTCTGTTGGTTTTGTTCAGATGTTTTTAATGAGTTTGTCCTGCGGCAGCCAGGGAATGGCTAACAAGTCTTCTGGGCCCTTAAAAGCCCATTAGAATGTTATTTCTTACAAAGTGAAAAGCTAACCTCATGCCAGATGCAAATAGGGCTAAAGCCATCAGAAATAAAGTTTGATTCCTAAGGAAAATTCCATGGAGACATGAAAGTTCTTCAGCTTGGGAGAACAGTCTTTGATGTGGAGTCCGGCTCGGCAGTCTCATCTGATTATTAAGAGCGCAAGTGTTGCATAAGTTGGACGGAGTTCAAGTCACTGTTACTTGCTTGCTTAGTGATCTGGGGCAAGTTGCTTCATCACTCAGTGTCTCAATGACCAGCAATATCTGGGAATGAGAATAAAACCTACCTGATGGAAGTACTAGAGGAGTAACCAAGAAACTGTAGTGACATCAGGATATGTTCAGCTGTGATAGCAGAATTTAAAGTATTAGAGGCTTATTTTACTCCTTTAAAAAAATTCAAAACTGGAAATCCAGTATTGGCTACAGTTGTAAAGGGTTGGGAGGGCTGATGAGATGGCTTAGAGGTTAAGACATATGCCTGTGAAATCTAAGGACCCGAGTTTGACTTCCCAATACCCAGGGAAGCCAGACAGATGCACAAGGTGGCTCATGCGTCTGGAGTTCCTTTGTAGTGGTTAGAGGCCCTGGCATGCCCATTCTCTCTCTCTCTCTCTCTCTCTCTCAATTAAATACATATATACATACATGATTGTTTGTAAAGGGATGGAAATTTCCTTGCACTTTCTGCTGCACCTGTCTTGAATTTGCTTCCATTCTAGTCACCCCATGAACCTCATGGTTTATAACAGCTGCCAGGTACCAACTTTCACTGCTCATTCTAGACAAGAAGTAGAAGGAAAGGTGGATGGACAGAGAACAGGCATTCTTGCTTCTCAAACAAATCAGTAGCTTCTTGGGAAAATTTCTGGAAATCTTAATAATACTATACTGAGCTATTTGGGCCTCTTTAGGTGCAAAGGCAACTAGGAAATTCTGGGCACATTAATACTCAGAATAAAAACTCATGTGTTACTGGTTAAGGAAGAGGAACATAGAGCTGGAGCTGTATCTCACTCTGTCTAGTGCCTGCCTAGCATGCACCAAGCCTTGACATGAATTCCCAGAACTGCATATATGGGTATGAGAGTTGCAGGCCTGTAATCCCAGGTGGATTGGAAGTTCAAGGTCATCTTTTCCTACACAAGGAGCTCAAGCCTGGGCAAAGAAGAGAATTGACAACTACCTAAGATCCTTTGTTAGAATATTTTTTTGAATGTGTGTGTAGTGTGCATGCGTAGGTATATGCATGTTCATGTGCGTGTGGGTGCATGTGAACATATGTGTGGGTGCATGTGAACATATGTATTTAGGCCCAAGGATGACCTTGGTTGCTATCTGCAGAAACACTGTCCACCTGTTTCTGAGACAAGCTCTCTCATTGTCTTGGAGATCACCAATTCAGCTGGACTGACTGGCCAGTGAGATCTCTCTCCACCTCCCCAGTGCTGAGATTACAGGCATATACCACCACTCCTAGCACTTCAGGTGGATGCTAAGGATTTGAACTTGGATCCTTATGCTTGCAAAGTGAGTAGTCTATCCACTGAGCCACCTCCCAGCCCTGATGTATTAGGTTTGGCACCCAAAATACGAGGCAGCCTTTGAAGTTTAGTGGGCTTGGATTAGTTTTTGCTCCCACCCCTTGCTGAGAATGGGGTTCAAGACACTTACTGCATTTGCATGTGTCAAAATTTTTGTGGCCAAATGTAGTCACACACAGTGTGTTGAGCTGTTCGGGACATCTCTGGGAAAAGAAAGTGAGAATGAATATTTAAAGGCTGTTTGGTAAATGTACGTCTCTCTCCCTCTCTTTCTTCCTCTCTCCCTCCTTCCCTCTATCTCCCCCTCTCTCTTTCACTCAAGTTTAGACTCTTCAACGGACAACAAGGATCAGAGGAGTAGCCACCACCCTGCCCTGGGAAACGTCCACAAAGCTCTTAGGAAATAAAGCCATGCTTTGCCCCTAGGCTGCCCACAAAGTGCTAAAATGAGTGAAGCCAAACCTGCAATCAAACAATACCAGATACTTTAATTATAGTGCGTTTGCCATGCTCTGAATCACCGTTTTCATGTGCATTGCTGTGAATTAATCTCATAACAGTGGCGTTAATTCCTTGGTGCATAAAGAAGTGTTTTAGCTACAGAGGGATTCCGCAGAGAAGGGAATGGCATTCACATTTGATTAGCTCCAGCACTCCGCCAGGTCCTGTGTTGAGTGCTTTCTAATCCTTTCCTTGGTTTTCCCGCACAATAGCTCCGCCTGGTAGATATAACCATCCTACTTTATAAGCAAGGCCACCGAAACTGAGCTATGCTAGGTGATGTGCTCAATGGCAGAGTTGCACACATCCCAGAGGTGGGATTTGAACCCACATTTATTCAGCTTCAGCCATCATGTCCTGTTACCTTACTATCTCGCCAGGATCAAGAACCAACTGGTCTTTTCACAAATGGATTATTGGTGCATGGCTCCGAGGTATAATTCAAGATTGCGCGTTGAGGAATCTCCAGCATCGCACTTTCTGCTAAGGACCGTCTTGGCTACTCAAGGCTTTTTGTTTTTTTTCTTGTGCTTCCTTATAATTTTAGGACTAGTTCATTTCTGTGAAGAATGCCATTGGGATTTTGGTGGGGGATTGCATTAAATCTGTAGATCACTTTTGGTAATATAGCCATTTTCACACTATTAGTTCTATCAATCCATGAGCATGGATGGGTCTTTCCATCTTTTAGTGTCTTCAATTACTTTCTTCACAGTAATAAAATTTCATTGAAGAGGCCCTTTGCTTCTTTGGTTAGATTTAGTCTGAAGCATTTTACTCATTTTATTACATATTTTTAATTGACAACTTACATACTTACAGACAATAAATCATGATAATTCCCTCCCCTCCTCCACTTTCTTCTCCACAAGTCCGCTCTCCACCATATCCCCTCGTACTCTCCATTAGTCTCTCTTTTATTTTGATGCCATCATCTTTTTCTCCTATGATGAGGGTCTTGTGAAGGTAGTACTAGGCACTGCGAGGTCATTGATATCAAGGCCAGTTTCTGTGTGGACAGTTGCTTTGTAAGCAGTCATACCCTTCCTTTGGCTCTTGCATTCTTTCCACCACCTCTTCCACAATGGACCCTGAGCTTTGGAGGGTGTGATAGAAATGTTTCAGTGCCAAACACTCCAGCCATCACTTCTTCTCAGCACTATGGTGCCTTTTGGGTCATCTCAGTGATCACCATCATCTGAAAAGAGAAATTTCTCAGGTGCAAGTAGGTCCTGTTTCCATTTGGGGTGGCTTTGATCTCAGCTATGCTGCCTGCCTGCTTGGGTCCCTCTTTGCTGCACTGTGGGCTCGGGTAGCTGGCTGGGTCAGTGGGTCGTTTTTAAGAGCTATGTGAATGGGATTTTTCTCTCTAATGTCTTTCTTGTCAAGTTCAATTTTGGTATCTAGAGAAGCTATTGAGTCTTGTATGTTGACTTTGCATGTAGCTACACTGCTAAAAGTATTTACCATGCATAGGAATTTGTGGGTAGAGGCTTTGGGGGTCTTTTAATTATAAGTTCATGTCACTGAGCAGGTGGACAGAAGAAAGAAGACTGAGGCACTGCTTGGTGTCCTGGCTCTGACCACCTGCGTGGGGACCACTGGTGTTCATTGTCCCTTTGAGGCTTCAAAAGCTTCATTCTCCTTGCTTATAAAGCAGTTCCCAGTAAGGGTTTAGTAGAGTGATGTGAGATCACCATTGTAGCCCCAAGAATATTCCATTGTAGAATGAAAATACACCCCCCCACACACACAATCCTATGTGCTACAGAAAATGTTTGTACTGTCCACTCAACCTGCCCCTGGTCAACACAGAGAACAGACAGGATGGAGGAGCTGTCTCAGGGGAGTCACTCCTAAGTGGAGTGCTGTCTCTTTAAATATCGTAAGTTGAAAACGCATCCAATTCACCTAAACACCAAAAGCCATACCTTACCTTACCTTAGCAACACAGAGCGCTGGAGAATGTCAGGGGTTCTTGTGATTGCGGCGTCACCTGGCAGCTCTGGCTCTCTGCCTCTGCCTGACAGCATGGGAGGGTCTCAGTCATGTCTCCAGACCAGAAGGCCCAAACTGAGAAATTGAAGTACAATTTCTGGGGCTGGAGACATGGCTCAGTGGGCACGAGGACCTCGGCTCAGATCCTCAGAGCCATGTACAATGCCAGGCACGATGGCATGTATTAGCTGAACTAAATCGGTTCAGCAAGAGACCCTGTCTCAAAGGACAGGGTAGAAAGTGACTGAGGGCAACCCTGACAACAACCTCCATGTTACGCATGAGTGCACCTGCACATACATGTGCCCACACGTAGAAACATGGCACACACACACACATGTGCATACACTGCACACACACATGCACATGAAAAATTAAAGAACGCATAATTTCTACCGGATAGGGTATCTGCTTTGCACCATTGTGAAGTCAAATGTTAAATCAGAGACTGAGAAATTCCGTGAGTCTGTAGGAACTCTTGAGAACTTTCTAAGAATTGGATCTACCTATTCCAAAGAGTTCCATTAGGAGGTAGTAAGATGCCTGTCTCTGGAGCAGGTCCTGCAGGTGATGGGACCCATGGGATAATAACTGCTATTAGCCAACAGTTGAGCAAAAGTAACTCAGACAAAATGCATACCTAACATGTGGACACTGGAAAGGAATGCAGAGATGTAGACAGCCAACTTGACACTGCGCTCACTCCGCTCCTCAGAGCACTGGATTACACGGAGCTGCCATGCCCACCTGGCCATTATGTGAATGCTGGCAATCCAAACTCGGTCCTCATGCTTGCCCAGCAAGTACTTTAATCCAATGATCAGTCACCCCAAACCCCTTCCCATCTGACTTTTGGTCTTACTAACTACAGAAAGACTTCAATTTTCTTTCATCTTTTTTTGTTTGGTCTTTTGTTTTTCAAGATAAGGTCTTGCTCTAGCCCAGGTTTACCTGGAGTTCACTATGTAGTCTCAGGGTGGACTTGAACTCATGCCTGGCCATGTGTTTTTCTTTCTTTCTTTCTTTCTTTTTTCTTTTTGAGGCAGGCTTTCACACTGTAGATAGCCAAGGCTGGTCTCAAATTCACTATATAGCTCAGTCTGGACTCAAATCTGCCACATTCCTTTTGCCTCAGCCAACCAAGTGCTGAAATTCTGAGTGGTTCATCATTCCATGTTACCTACATTTTACCCATCATCATAACATCAATATAAAAGCATCACACATGCAGTGGCTTAACCACACAACGACTGACTCTCATTCTCACATCTGCAAAGTAAGCACTAGCCCGCCTGACCTGGGCTTGGCGTGAGACTGCCGCTTGTGTTCCGCTCCGGTCCAGTTATCCCTTCTCCCTGGACCAATGAACCAGCTGCCTTGTTCATCTCACAGCGATGGCAGAGTCACAAAGTACCCCACATCTTTGCTGACATCATGTCCAGATATCCTACTGGGGAGCAAGTAGCAGGGCCTGAAAGAATGTGCCTGGCCGGCCTCACACCTGCTCTGCCCAGTCTGATGCCCTCCAATGATGTGCAGTCGCTCTGAGAAGAGTTCACTTAAATGCAGTTTTCTTCATCTTGCTCCATTTCTTCCTTTTTTGCATGAATATGTGTCTGTGGCATGCATGCATGTATATATGTATGCTCACATGTATCTGTGGGCTCACATGTGGAGATGCATGCCCTCACACATGCATGTGTATATGGGGGTCACAGGTAATGTCAGGTGTCTGCAGTAAATGCTCTATGCCTTATTTTTGAGATAAATATCTCACACTAAACCCACAGCTCACCAATTTGTCTAACGGAGCTGATCAGCATGCCCTGGGCATCCTCCTGTCTCAGCTTCTGCAGTGCTGGGATTACAGGCCACCATGCCCTACTTTTACATTGGGTGCTGGGGGTCCAAACTCGGGTCCTCATGTTTGCACAGCAAGCACTTTACCCACTCAGCCATCCTGTCTTCATTCATTAAAACCATCAAACATCCCCTTTTGGTGTCTCTTGGAGATTAGGATCTTGGACAAACTTGCTATGGGTCTATTCCTCTGTAGTTTGGTGTGAGACCCTCCAAACTCCCTGGGGCCTTCCAGCATCCTTCTGAAAAGCTCAAAAAGGAGTCATGTGATTAGAACTGAGATGGATGGGGAACCGCAGAGGGCTCAGCATGAACCACACTGCTGTGTTATTCTCTTAGTATCCCAGGCTGGACCGGCGAGGGCCTCCTCCCCACATGAGTGTCCCTGCGCTGGTTCATGGCAAATTGGCTCCGTTTCTTGAGAGCAAGTTATCTAATACTTTTCCTGACCATGGAAACGCTTAACTACAACACTTTGTAAACATCGCAAACATCGGCTGAAATAAGAGAAGCAAAGGATTATTTCTAGTTTAGCAACAGACTATATTTGGAATTGCGGATTTATTGATAAAAGCACTTCCTTAATAGTCTGTCTTCTGGATTCCATTTAAATCATCTTTCCTGACCCACAATTGCTGCTTTGATGGAGTATTGGTCAGAATTCTTTCAGTTGCAAGTGAAGGACATCTACACCCACCCAGCTTGAGCAAAGGAGAGGGCTGAAGATGGGTGAGCCTCCAGGGCTCCAGGGACTCCCACCACAGCACAATCAAGTCTTTTCTTATCCCTCCCCCACTGTGCCCTCCCTCCCCTTCTGAATTAGCTTCACTTCCTATTCTTTCTTCCCTGTAGCTCCCAGGGGTGGCACTGGAGTGGCATTTGGCAAGCTCACCCAGTACCAGACTTGTAGCACCACCCCATCCCGGCGACACAGAAAGTGCGCTCTCTCTGTCCCTCTCTCTCTATTTCTCTCTCTCTCTCTCTCTCTCTCTCTCTCTCGCTGTCTCCAGTTTGACTGCAAAATCTCAGGGAAGGTTTTTAACTGTCCTGCTGGAGACAGGCACTCTTCTTCAAGTGCACAGTTCACAGCTCAAAATAAACACCTGGGAATCTTCCAAAAATGTTCATACTTGGGCCCTGTGCCCTGAGGGTCTCCAGGGGGCCTGGCTTCCTACAAGTGATTCTCCTGGGAAGCCAAGGTTGAGGACCATTGCATCAGACTCATTCATTCTTTCCATTTTTCAAGTATTTCCAAGTACCCCATCAGTACTGGGATGGACACTGGGCTCCAAAAGAGCAGTGACACGAGAGATAGAAGCATTCCTGTGATGCTCACACGAGGCAGGGTAATACAGACATAGTGGTCTGAATCATAAATGTCCCCCACAAGCTTAGGCTTTGGGTGCTTGCTGCCCAGATGGGAAGCTGTGGAACCTTCGGGCACTAGAGCCTGGCTGGAGGAAGTAGATCAGCAGAGGTGGGTCTTTGAAAGTTATTCACACCCCTAATTTTGTCCTCACTCTGTTTCCTGGTCTGTTGGGATGTGAACAGCCTCTTCCACACACTTCTGTTGCCATGCCTTCTCTGCTGTGAGGACCTGTAACCTGCTGACACCTTAAGCCCACATTACTGTTTCCTTCTGTACATTGTTTCTGTTAGGTATTGTGGCCACAGTGATATGAAAGTAACTAATGCAATAGTCAACCCTCTTGTAAGTGAATGCATAGATTGGTAAGTGATAGCCAGTGAATAAAAATGGATTGTTTTATTTGGGGAGGGGGTAAGACTATGAAAGAATGATTTGTGAGCATCTCAGAGGGCAGGACATTCTGGGAAAACAGAGCAGCTACTGCAAAGGCTGAGAGGCAGGGGCAGGCTAGATCTACTCCTGGAGTGGAAAGAAGGCTGAAATATGGCAAATGAAGGGAAGAATGGCATGGGACAAGGTCAGAGGGACAGGTGCAGCCAGCTGCCACAGAGCCTCATGAATTAGGCCAGGGGATATGGATTTAATACTATAGGCAATCGGATGCCAAGCAGATGTGGGGGATTAATGGTGTAGGATTGATATCATTTTAATATTTATTCTGGCTGCTGTGTGAAGAAAGGATTCGATGGGAAAAGATCGGATGCACAACCAAGTAGTGGACAAATGCAATTGTCTGCTGGAAAATGCTGCTGGCTAGGACTGGGTCCATTTTCTTGGGAGAAATGAGAGATTTCAGGCTAAGCTTTTGCAAGTGGATTGATGGAACCCTAGAAGATGGGCCCCTTTAGTTGTTCCCTTTATATCCCATTATCTAGAGTGGGGGAAGAGGGCTGTGTAGGTGGTGTGACCAAATACCTAACAAGAAGCAGCTTAAAAGGAAGGAGCGGTTTATTGTGTCTCGCACCTTCAGAAGCCCAGTCTATGCGGGCAGGTAAGGTGGCCAGAGCATTGTGTCTGCGATCAGAAAGCAGAGGGAGAACATGAAATGAGGTCAGGCTATAACACCTTGGGGCCTGCCTTCAGTGACACACTTCCTTTAGCAAGACTCCACCTCCTAAAGGTTCCACAACCTCCCCAGATATCACCACCAAGAGGGCGGGGGAAGTGTTCAGACATATGAATCTATGGGTGACATTTTACATTCAAATCACAACAGGGGTAATGTACTTGAGCCAGTAGGTGCTTAAGACATATTTGTGGAACTTTTGTGCAGGGATGGGTGAAAGATATGAGACAGATGCAAAGCATGGGACAATATGTGGTTAGAGGAGTCAGACCTTACAGGTATTCAGAGGGAAATAAAAATGTTAGAACTGTGCCATCAGTAGGACACAGAGCAATACGTACGTGTCAACTACAACACGCATACCAGTGGCATGCCCACAAGGAGATGTGCATAGTCCAGGGCATGGTTCAACTACATTGGAATCGGCTCCAGCAAGGCCAGGCATGGGAGCAGGATTGAGAGTTGTGGCAGGTACGTTAATACCTGCTGCCTCAAAGGTGTTCACATCCCAATCTTCAGCACCTGCAAAGTCTGGTGTGGTACATGGCCAGGGATGATTCAAGATGAAGATGGAGCTCAGGTTTCTAACACCAGATCCAAAGATTATACTGGATTCTCTACTTGAGTACAAGGTGATCACAGCACACTTGCTTACAAGTAGAAGAAAGTAAACAAAGGAAGTTAAGCAATTGACGACAAACTAGGTCTGCAGGAACTTCCTTTGAATTTGGAGAGAGTGCCATGAGCTAAGGAAAGTCTGTCCTGTAGTCACAAGGAGAGGGGCACACCCTGATAACACCTCCGTACTTTCCCAGCACAATCAGTCATACCCAAAACTGCAAAAGATCACATCTGAGTTGCTTTAAGCAGCTAGGTTTGAGGACAGTACAACAGCAGCGTTGTACTGGTGACATTTCTCACTGCTGTGCCCAAGTAAATACCTGACAAGAAGTAACCTGAGGGAGGAAGGGTCTGGCTCACAGTTTGTGGGTCCCCTCCATCATGGTGGGGAAGGCCTGAGAGGAGGCATGGCTCCCTACTGTGGCAGCAGGAACATGAGATTGCTTGCTCACACTGGGATGGATCAGAAAGCAGACAGAACAGGAAGCAGAGCTGGGCTACCCACCACCAGGCCCAAGCCCCAGTGACTTACTTCCTCCATAGAGGATTGACAATAGTCTGAAAAAGAACGGCCAGCTAGTGGGGAGGCAGTCAAACACATGGGCCTGTGAAGAACGATCGGAAGTGAATGCCAGGGTAAAGGGATGCAGGTGATCTCTAACATGCTAGAAATTGAAAAACCTTGGGCTGGAGAGATGGCTTAGCAGTTAAGACATTTGCCTTCAAACACTTAGGATCCAGGTTTGATTCCCCAGTACCCACATAAGCCACACTCACAAGGTGGCACATGTGTCTGGAGTTCATTTGCAGTGGCTAGAGGTCCTGGCGCACCCATTCTCTATCTGCTTCTCTCTCACACTCACTCAAACAAATAAGCAAACTGAAAACCCTGCACTTCCCTCAAGTCTGCACTCCCCTCATTCCAGGTCTAAAACAGTAGCAGCAGCAGCAGCAGCAAAGACAATACACTTAAAATTGCAGGGAGAGGGCTGAAGAGATAACTCCATGGTTAGGACATTTGCCTGCAAAGCCTAATGACCCGAGTTAGATTCCCCAGTACTCACGTGAATCCAGATGCACAGTGGTGCATGTGTTTGGAATTTGTTTGCAGTGGCTAGAGGCACTGGCATGCCCATTCTATTTCCCTTTCTCTCTCCTTTCTAGCTCTCTCTACTTGAAAATGAATAAATAAAAATATTTCCCTTTAAAAATTGCAGGGATAGGACTGTAGAGATTGCTCAAGTGTGTGGACTTGTGTTCATATCCCCAGTACCCGTGTAAACTGCCAAATGTCATGGTGCATGCCTCTACTCCCAGTTTCGGGGAGGTAGAGGCAAGAGAGTTCCAAGGGCTTACTGGCTAGCTACTCTAGCTGAATTGGGGCGGGGGTTGCTCTGGGTTCAGTAAGAAACCCTGTCTCAAGACTAAGGTGGACAGTGACTAAGAAGACATCCAGTAGCAATCTGTGGCCCTTACACACACGCTCACATGCACGTGCATGCATGCCACACGTACTAATTCCAGGGAGAGAAAAGTAAGACCCGGTCTTGGAAATTACAACCACATTTGACAGAAAACAAACACTCATTTCGTCCCCAAGAGTGAAGTGGGGACTGGCAGCATGAGAAGTGCTTCCCTGGTTTTTGGAGGTTGGGCACTGAGTCTCACTGGCGGCTCACCGACGGCAGGGACTAGCCCATGAGACCCATCCGTCTCTCCTCCTTCAGAGACCATCACCGTCCACACAGCTCTCACCCCACAGAGGAAGCCCTTCCCACTCTCCGTGCCCACCCACCTCTGTCCTAGCCCTGCCTCTGCCTATTCTCACAGCATGATGCCTCGTGTGGAGCTAAATCCAGATGATGCTTCTAGAAGCTCCCGACTCTCATGTTGCCCCAGCAAATGCCAGACACTTGGCATTAGTGGTCCATTCATGAAAGAGCTCTGGGACTTCCATGAGTGATTTATTCTAAACAGCTTAGAGCAACCCTCGGGGCCCCGGTGGGATGTTTGCGTGTCTAATTTCCGTGAACTATTGATAAGAGCCCACTCCAGCCAGCTAGTTGTCAGCCTCGACTCCGAGGGCCTGGAGAATGTACTATTTGCAATTACTTGAAAAGAAACTAATTAGCTTTAAGGAGGAAACCATAGGTAGAAATGACTGAAATCAGCTGTTCAACTGTGCTTGGCAAAAAATTAAAGGAGTAGGCGATTGTACCTCCCGTTTGTTTTTCTGGATGGGGGCGCAGGAAGAAGGGCAAACCGCACAGAGCAGGTTTTCTGTGCCGTGTTCTCTGCAGGGAGAGGACGCTGGGCAGAAGCAGTGTGGGCAGACCCATCGGGAGCAGGGAGTTATGACCACCATAAAGGCTCACAGGGGCTTGTTCAGAGGCAGCAGAGCTGAAGGTGTTCAAAAGGTGGAAAGATGACCAACTCTGGAATTCGCAAAGGCGCGCTGCTTTTCGGCGTTCGTACCAGGCTTCTGCCATGAGTAAATGGATTATGTGTTCACAAGCAGCTGCCAACCTGAATCATTTGTCCAAGCAAGCTCAAAAACAACGCATGAGGGCTGCGGGAGGTGGCTGGGTGGGCGAAGTGTTTTCTGGGCAAGCATAAGGACCTGAAATTAGATCCCCCAGGCCACACAAAATGGCAGGTGTGGTAGCATGCACCTGTGTTCCCAGTGCTAGGGAGGTGGGGGCAGGGGCATCTCCAGGGCAGGCTGGCTAGCTAGTCTAGTTGAATTGGTGAGCACTGGGTTTAGTGAGAGATCCTCTCCCATTGAACAAAGTGAAGAGAGATTGAAAGGAAGACACCCAGCATTAACATCTGGTCTCCGTATACACATACACACATGTCCATGCACACCTGCACACACATGTACACACACACACACACCCTATATACTAAAAATATAAGCCATGCGTTGAGATCGCCCAGAGCCTGCTATACATAATTGATATAGCAGCCTCCCAGGGGCAGTGAAATCACCAGTGAGCACCCTGGCCATGGAGATAAGGCCACGTGGAGGGCAAGAGTCTGGTGGCAGAGTCCTACAGAACCCATTGCAGCAATCGGAGGAGAGGCAGAGGCCGCAGAGGCAGGACAACAAAGACAAGATGCTCTGGATGTGCATGAGCTTACAATGGGATCACTGCTCCTATAGTGTCATATTCCTAGTGCTTGCTTTATCTTATATCTTACTTGTATATCTTCCTGTTAGTCCCCTTTAAAAATATTTTTATTTATTTATTCATAAGCAGAGGGAGACAGAGACAAGAAAGACAGCCAGAGAGAATGGGTGCACCAGGGCCTCTAGCCACTGCAAAGGAACTACAAATGCATGTCCCACTTTGTCATCTGGCTTTATGTGGGTCCTGGGGAATTGAACCCAGGCCATTATGTTTTGTAGGCAAGCGCATTAACTGTCTAGACTCCCCCCCCATCCCGCTCGCCATTTCTCTTTTATTCTCAAGAAAACTGAAATTTCAGGACTTGTTCAAGGTCATACAGCTCATAAAATGGCTATTCTGAGCTGAGAAGATTCCAAAGAAAGGACTGGGCTGTAAGTACATCCTCTAGGGAGATGGGTCCAGAGGCAATCAGTGCGGGTGTGACACATTAAGTAGAGGAGGGAAAGAACGTGCAAATAGTTGGCCAGCTGCTTGCCTCAGGCATGTGGAGCTCAGTTTTGCCGGAGAATTCTGGGAGATGGAGCTGAACACTTTTCAGAGCTATTACTCTGCCCTACAGCCAAGGCCGCTAGGGAGTTTGTCACAGATGCGCCTGTCTGATGGTGGTCAATGATGCTCTAGGGATATGACCCGTCCACACTTGCTGCTTGTCCTAGGCTCAGGTTGACATGCTGAGCTGCTGCTTGTAGCAAACACTAAAGGTAAGCAGCCTGTGAGATGTGCAGGGCACCGGAAGTGTCTGCCACAGGAACCCAGGCCCAGTCTGTACAGTGCAGTCCTAGAAACAGTCATGCTCTTCCTGTCATTCTCAAGAAGTTCTTGCTTTGGCCGTAGAAATCATACAGCCATGCCAGTCAGGGGAGAGGCAGTTTCATATCCTGACACGCGTGCATCACCGGACTTTTCTCTTTCTCCTCTGCAGTAGTTACCTCCTCGGTGCTGAGGCGACACACCCAATCAGAAGCAACGTATGGAAAGGAAGAGTTTGGTTCTGGATGATAGTTTTAAGGGAAAACTTCGTCATGGCAGCGGAAGTGTTGCACAAGCAGGAAGCTGGCTCACAGCCTCACCTACCAGCAAGGAGGCGGTGGGAAACTAAGCTAGCTACTGAGCTTGGAGCTGGGCTCTGTCACCTTACAGCCCTCCCTCAACCTCACACCACCTCCAGAAAGTCTCCTCCTCCTCCTAAATCCCCCACAACTTTCCAGACTTGCCACCAGCTGGGGACCAAGCATTCAAAGCCCATGAGCCTATGGGGGACATTTCATTCAAACCACCACATCTTCTCTCCCATCTCCTGGGTGTAAAGCTGCATCTTTCCTCACCAGGACCCAGGTGTCATGCCTGGGTGAGACAGTGGAAGAGGCAGAGGAGGATACAGGCCCCAGATAGACAGACGCACCCCCCCCACACACATGTCCCCAAACCTAGTACACCGTTCCAGTAAGGTCTTGGGGCCACTGCCTCAGCTCTGCACGTGATGTTTATAGTACGCAGGATCCTGGTGCCCGTCCCTCACCTACTGAGTCAGCATCTCCGTGGCGTGGGCCTGCCAACCTGCATGCTTGCTGTGTGCCACGAACTGCGTGTCTCCAGCTACCTGTACACAGTAAAGTGTGTAAGTTGCAGGTCTGGCAAAGTCAGTGGATAGGTTTTAGCACTAGCATTGTTTTAAGAGCAGTAAAGGGAGTGCTGCATCCCAAGGCCTCTGAGGTGGCTTGTCTGGTTCAAATCCCAGCTCTGCCACCTCAGCGAAATGATCATGAATGTGTTCGTGAACCTGTGTGTTCCTCGTTGGAACAACGGGGATAATTTAGCGTTGACTCTGTCAGGGCTGTTATGAGGATTAGGCGAGTCGATCCATCTAAAGCATTGAGAACAGTGCTAGGCACGTAGCATGCTCTTGAGAATGTTAGTTTGTGTTATCACTGGCTCTCAGCATAAAGCCAAGGGTCTCAGCTAGCCTCAGGTGGTGATCCTCAAGACAACAGCACGGGGAAGGTATTATTAAGGATTTGGGGCCCATCATTTCTCCTAGGCTCCAGAGGTTGAACTGCAACCTGAGTTTGGGTTTGGGTGGGATTCAGGCCCAGTTCTGGGACATCTACCTCTGAAGTCCCCACTCTCTCTGTCTGACATCAAGCTGCCCTTGGTAGGTTTATTCCCTGCATCTACCATGGCATCCAGTTTTGCTCCCCAACCCGCAGGTCCACCAGACATTTCTGGGCGCAGAGAGGAGGGGAGGGAGGCGGCGTGTTGGTAGGGATGACCTATAGTGTCCCATCCGCCTTGGCCGGGCTGGAGCAGCTCTCTGGGATCTGGTTAGCAACTAATGATCAGTGGGCTCTGGCTGTAATGATCGGATTAGCTGCGCTTTAATCACTGTCTATTGTTTCAGCAGGGAGAGAATTTCACAGCTCATTGACTGCTCTGACTCCTAATCTACACGGAGGAAACAATGTGGCAGCTCATCAAATGCAATCAGCTGCTAATTGAAAGGAAATGGAATTTTACAATTACAGGCCACCTTTCAGTGCTCAGGATTTCTAAGCACTTCTCCCCACCCTGCTCTGCCAGCTCAGCACTGGCAAAAGCAAACAACCTGCTACCAATATCTGTGTGTGAGGCATTTAGGACTGTTTCTCGCTAGCTCCAGAGCAGCAGCAAAGAGACGTGGCATCCTAGCCAATTCCTAGGCTGTCCTTCAAGGCTCAGAGTAAGGAAAAATGCCTGGGCTGAACACGCAGAGGGCTGACAGCCACCCTGCCTCACCTCCCAGACCTCACACCTTTTGGCCATGTGATCTTGGCACGCCTTCTTTCTTTCTCTGAAATCAAGAGGTTGACCCAGATGACCTCCAGGGTTCCTGTCGGTTGTAATGACTCTTTGCCGCTTCCCCTTTGTAGTACAAACAGCTAAATGGAACCTCTTCCTTGCCCAGATATCTGCTTTCCCAAATGCTTCTAGGGTGACTCTCTTGGGTCTCCAAAAGGACATGTCCTAATGAGACTTTAATGGGACAGAAAGCGAATTTGGGAGCGATCCCACTCAGTCCTGTGATCAGACATTTCTCTCCCCCTCCTGGATTCATTCACTCCCTTGGATGAATATCAATCATGATTAACTCTAATGACAACCCATGGATTGTTCTGGGTTCTGTCTTCCCCAGCGAGATTCTGTGGAGACAAGGCTGGGGCAGGGCTGCCAGCGGGAGAGAGCGTTGCTGCTCTGGCCCTGCCCGGCCCCATCTCCAGCTGCCTTTCCAGTGAGAACAGGACGGAGGAGCAGCGTCTGCCCTGAGCTCTGGTCTGTGTCACCGCTCAGTAGCACTTGTCCTTCCCAGAACACACTGGGGTTCCATAACCCTGCAGTGCCATGCTCTCTGAGTTCCCATGGCCTGTGGGCTTGTCTGATGTGCTTATCAAAGAGACGCTGGAGTCCCTCCACTTCTCCCCAGGCAGACGAGCTATGGAGTATCTCAAAAAAGAAAAAAAAAAAAACTCTTTTAAAAGGCACAATCAAAAATAGTTTTCGTTTGGCCAAAGTTCAAGTTCAGTCTCATTTGCTTCTTTGTTTCAGAAGAGCACTGACACTGACCTATAGCCTAGATAGATGGGCTGTGAATGAAGCAACGAAGGGCACGAAGCTTGGCTGGGTCTCCCCTGCATCAGCCCACAGTGAGCAGGAAGGGGCTGGGGCCAGGGCTTAACGGGGCTCATAGGAAGTCAGAGAGAAAACAACTGGAGCGAGTTAGGACTGAAGGGGACGGGAGTAGAGGAGGCTCAGAGCCGAGGTATGCACTAGAATGTGAATGAGATAGAAGCAAAAGAGGAGTCCAGGTTGGAGGCAGAAACAGGCGTGCCTCTAATCCTACCAACCCTGCCTGTAGGGCTGTTGGCCAAAGGACCAGTTCCAGAGGGCCAGTGTGGAGGGACGGGGAGAGGCAAGAGCAAGTTGGCTCCCAAAGGGTGGCAAAGAGCATGAGTGGCACCAGCGGGCTTGTAGATAAAGATGGACAACACCCCTTCATGCTGACACCAACCACCACCGCCAAATGCCACTGTCCCACGTGCTGGCTGTGGTGAGGCTGGGGATGGGTCTACCCACTTCAGGGGGGCACGCCAGGAGAGATTACACATGAAAACAAGTGTGCTGTGGTGTTCCAGAGATGCGGGTGGCATTTGGGGGTCTGTGGTAGTTTGAATAGATGGCCCCGATGTATTCAGGATTTTATTAAAGTTTGTAATTTAGATCTGCAGCCACCTGGCTGGAGGAGGTGTCACTGGGGCAGATCCTAGGTTCCAGCCTTAAGGGGTGGGGGTGGATTTGGCATTCCAGTGTAAAGATATTCTAAGTGGCCAGGCGTGGTGGCACATGCCTTTAACCCCAGCACCTAGGAAGCAGAGGTAGGAGGATTGCAGTGAGTTCAAGGCCACCCTGAGACTACATAGTGAGTTCCAGGTCAGCCTGAGACTACATAGTGAAACCTTACCTCGAAAAACCAAAAAGAGAAAAAAAGAAGAAAAAAAGATATGCCAATGCCTTCAATGGTGGCTTTTCTCTCTCTCTCTGTGCTTGGACCTGTGAAAGCCGGCCAGCCTCTTCTGCCATTGTGGAACTTCCCCTGGATCTGTAATTTTTAAATAAATCCCTTCCTCCGTATCTGTGCCTGGCCTGAAAGTTTCTCTCAGAGGCCTGAAGCTGTCTGAAACAGGGTCCTAACTTAAGCCCCAAATGATCTGACCTGTAGGTAGGACAGAGCAGTGACCAAGAAATAGACCTTGATCAGAGAGGCAGCCATGAGTCGTGTCAGTATAACTTATATACAAGCTTAAACTTATATTTCAGTTAGTCAAGGAACCTTGTCTTTTATAGGACCCTTTCCCCCTTTTCCTGCCTTGATTATAATTCTCAGCATAAAAATTCACATTAGAACTGGGATGTGTTTTATTTATTTATTTTTATTTACATGTATATGTGTGTATGCACACATGTGTGTGCTTGCGTATGGGCATGCCAGACACTCTTTGTTAGCTAGAACCCCTGTCCTTCAGCTTGTTCCAATGGGCCATCAGGTATAGTGACCACTGTGGAAACCAAAACAGACTTCAGAATTCAAGATGGTTCAAGAGATTATCCCTCAGGGACCAGTCTGGGGTCTAGAGGCCATCCGCCACTCTCCCAGGTGTCCCACAGTGGATGCCATCTCTACCAGTTACTTCTGTTCACTCACAGCAGTGGACTTTGTACAGTGACCAAGTTGGCTTTTTCCTGTGCCTTACATCCAGCTTCTAATCTTAACTGCTTTTCTGTATCTTAAGTGTGGATGTTTAAGAGAGAAGACATGATTAGTTCACAACAGCATGTTAGCACTTCCTGTCAGAGTCGTCTGCATGAGGGGCACTGCAGGTCTGCTTCAGGTCTACGCCCTCCTTGGATGGAATCCCACCCAAGGGTGGGTTGTGGGCAAGCCTCACAGAAAGAGTTGTGGCTGTGGTGGGCTGATTCAGTACATTCTGCAGTTCATTTATTTGTTTCTTAAATATTGATTGAGCATGAACTTCTGTCAGGCACAGCCACAGAGGGTGAATGCTGTGGTAGATACCTGGCTGGCGTGCTGCTGGGGTGAGAAAACAGGCATCAACTCTGCTTGAAGGAGTGAAGGAGGACTTCACAGAAGTGAAAATAAAGGCATTAGGGGTTGAGGACAAGCGGAAGGGTTTAATCTCGGAAGTGACGCAGGGCGTGTTTGGGGAGGAAGCTGGCTGTGTTGCTGGTGTGACTAGCTTGGGCTTTGCAGGCCTCGTGGAAGAGTTTGGATACATTTTGTGAAAGAAGAAGAAACATCTCTGGGAGACTTTAGAAGGAGAATGTTGCCAGCTAGATGACATGGGCAGCCGGAACCTGCATTAATTACTTGTCTTGTTGCTGTGGTGAAATACTGTGCAAACAAAATTTAGGGAATGAAGGGTTGGTTTTAGCTCCCAGTTTGAAGGCACGGTCTACTGTGATGGGGCTGTCATGGCAACGGGAGCTTGAGGCGGCTGGTTAAATCACATCTGAGGTCAGGAAGCTTGTTTTTTTCTTCTCATACAATCCAAGGTCAAGGCCACTGGACGGCACTTCAATTTCCGTAATCTGGACACTCCCTCATAGACACCAAGGAGGTTTGTTTCCATGTTGATTCTCAAACCTGTGCAGCTGACTGGCCAAGATGAACTATCAGAGAGCCCGGAGAGGAAGCTGTCCCACTCTGTTCTAGACAAAGAATGGCAAAATAAATGCACATTTGATTTAGAAAAACTTTATTAGATTAAGAGAAAGAAAGAATAGAGGTTATGGAGAACCCCTGCCAATGGGAAGGCAGGAGAAGGTAAAGCCACCAAATTGGGGTCACTTATAGATTCTGAATAGGGACGGAACAACCCAACCCTGATGCCAAACTTTGGGGCTGAGCTTAACCAACCACAATGCCAGGTTCAGGTTTAACGTCTAGGAATGTTAACTCCAAGAAAGGGGAACTCCTGCCTAGGGAGGGACTCAGGTTGTTTATGGAAAAACAGATCTAGGAAACTCCTTCAGGCTAGAAATAAGGAGAAGTCAGATCCTTCTCTGACCACTGCTAAAGTGGAGACTGCAAGGGCAGCCTCAAGGACATTCCTCACTTTAACTTTCAGGGTGCCCAGTTACCCTCAACTGCCTCAACTTCCCCTCTGAAGCAATCCTAACTATTGTTAGAGAATTGGGGCAATGACCAATCTGTCTTCTTCGAGCTGAGTGGAGTCGTTGAATTTGGCAGTTGGGAAACTTCTCCAGTGGATCTATCTGAGGGACCCTGAAAGTACATTGGTGGAGTATAGGAACACAGACCTGGATAAAAATGTTGGGGAGAAAGAATAAAGGCAAGGTGTTGGGGTGGGGGAGTGGACATTAAGTAGATTGGGGCTCTTCAGTGTTCCCATTCTTATAGAATTTCAGGCCTTGGAGGAAACCCAGGTAGATGGAGTTAGATTATCACAGGACCATGTGAGTGCGAGCTGACTGTGAGCAAGAAGAGACAAAGTTAAGACAATTGAGCACATAAGATTTTTAAATTAACTAAGTTAATATTAATTCCCTTTCACCATGAAGATCCAGAAATCCATTTCTAAAGCTGCTCACTGAGTGGCATGGTGGTGTTTGGCATGATCTATACCTGTTCTCGTAGACTCGTATAGCACATGAGACATCGGAATTGTCAATAACACATAACCTTGATGAAGGGCATAGATGTCACTCTAACTACTTTACTTCCTGGCTATCCTTTTCTTTCTAAGTGCTTAAGACCAAGTAGGTCACCAAAATTTAGCTCTCTCTATATTTTTGTATGCATGTTTCTATTTCTTTTTTAAAAAATTGTTTTATTTATTTACTTATTTATTTATTTGATACAGAGAAGGGCAGAGAGAGAGAGAGAAAAAAAATGGGCACACCAGAGCCTCCAGCCAGTGTAAATGAACTCCAGATGCATGCACCCCTTGTGCATCTGGCATATGTGGGTCCTGGAGAATAGAACCAGGATCCTTTGGCTTTGCAGGCAAATGCCTTAACTGCTCAGCCATCCCTTCAGCCTGCACGTTTCTATTTCTTAACCAAGTCCACGGAACACACCATTAATTGATCACAGCACTTCCGCACAGAGGCCAGTGAAATGTCTCAATCCTATTCACTTAGTATACAAGGTGGACTTTCCCATGGGATGCAACCGTTTTGCATCTAGGGTTCAACTCTCTCACAGTAGAGGAGGGAATAGGAAACAGAGGTTGGAAGTGTGCATGAACTCCTAGACCATCAAGAGAGTCCTTCCATTGCCCATCACAGCTGGATAGCACCTGATGACTTATGATAAAATTGTGATATTTTCCTTTCTTTGTTTATGTTTGCATATTTATTTGAGAGTGACAGACAGAGAGAGAAAGAGGAACAGAGAGAGAGAGAGAGAGAATGGATGCACCAGGGCCTCCAGTCACTGCAAACAACCTCCAGATGCATGTGCCACCTTATGCATCTGGCTTACGTGGGTCTTGGGGAATCAAGCCTTGAATTGGGGTCCTTAGGCTTCATAGGCAAGTGCTTAACCACTAAGCCATCTCTCTAGCCTCAAATTATGACATTTTCATTCTCACTAGACCCCTACAAGCAAGGCATGGAAAGTAATTCCCCACTTTCCTTTCAAACAGCCTGAAAACCTTAGACTGAGAGCTGACAGCACCAGGGCTTCCCCAGCATGCAGAGTTCGTAAGGCCTTTCAATCCCTCAACAGGTATTGGCTGAGAACTGCAATTCATAACTTAGTGCCACACACTGAGGATATAAAGCAAAATATGACTTGGACTTAGCTTGATTTTTTTTTTTATTGCCCATATTGGAATTATCTCAGTATATTTGTTTTATACCTTCTTCCAGATTGTCAGTTCCCTGAGGGCGATGTCTCTGGAAAATATTACCGTTCCTAATCATGGCCTGGTGGCAGCACACAAGACACTCTGCAGAGACCAGGCAAGAGGCCTGGATTTGCCCCGCGTTGGCCAGGACATCAGAGCTCAAGGATCCAGTTGCAGATCTTCCTGGCAGCTGTCTTTCATGCCTGCTAGTCATTGAACCTGGTGGTGAGGAAAGGCCTATCCCCCAAATAGAGTGCAAAACCACAACCACAGCCCACAAGACTGTGGGACATGCAAATCCAGCGGTCATCCAGTGGCAAGTAGAAGTTTGCTGGGAGGCTCTGACAGTTCCTCCAAATCCAGGTAACACTGCTCTGGCTCAAGTCATGGGACGATCCAGACCTCCCAAACCTGACACATTCACAGCCCAGAGGAACCTAAATGCTTCCTAAGCCTCCAATCACTTGAGGATTTCGTAAGAATGAGATGCATGGGATTGGCTGATGGTGATGTCATATCATGTCAACTCCACCTTCAAAGTGACTGGCATTTGATTTATGTATAATTCCTTATCATAGACAAAGCGACGCTCAAAGAAATGTCCTTAGCATCAGCCTCCCTCATCACCCCAGGCATGCAGTAATGTCCCAGAAATGCATGGCCTGTCATGTATTATGACTTAAATATAGGCCTGGGACGCTTCTCGGGATGACAGTGTAATGTGAATGCTACCTGGGTACGGCCCTAGGGAAGCACCGTCTCCCCAACATTCTTCAGGAGAGTATCATTTTCCAGAATTACTTCAATTAAAGCCGGGGAGGGAAGAGGGGTGCCCAGCTCCCCTTCCTGACATGCTAGGGTCAGAACAGAGCAAGGGACGTGGATCCAGAAGTCCTGCTCTGTGGCCCAAGTCCCCCCTAGTGTCAGGAAAGCCCGCTTGCTGAGTTGCAGTGGAAGGAGGGGGCGGCAACACAACTCGCCAGGCAGGCAGCGTTCCGTGGAAATGCGCTGTAAATGAGAGCTGTGCCCACATTACTTAATAACTATAATAATAACAACAGTAACAGCGATACACTGCCGTTCCCGTCCCTCCGCCCCAGGAAACGCGGGTTTCGTATGGAGCGGTGATATCAGCATCGAGTCTGCGATGCTCTCCAGCTTTGTAGAGGATGTGGAAATCCGCTCTTGCCTGTCTTATTCTTCACATAATAAAAGAAGAAGCGGAGGGCATTTGCTGGAATCTTCGCCGCAGCAGAGGAGCAGAGAGCCACTGAGCTCAAACCTCACAGCCCCGTCAGGTAATTTCCACAGGTACAAGTGGGACTGACTGTTGGTGTCACGTGGCGGCATAGGTGACAGCAGGAACGAGGCTGCTAGTGCCCTCCCTGTGCGCCAGGCCTCTGTTCCTCCTTGGTGACCAAGCCCCGGGCCTTTCCCTACCTTGCAAGGAGGCAACTGAAGCGTATGGCTGACAAGATGGTGTCGATCCGTCTTACCATGCGCCAGCCCCCGGTCCTGGCGCTGTGGTTACTGGGCCGCCGGCTTTCATTCCAAGCATAAGTGTCAAGTAGACCCTTTGTGCTGAGCTAGCTCTGCTGCTGGTCATTCTGCGCTCAGGCAACTAGGTCACCTTGCCCTTCTGTGCGAAGGTGTCTTTGGCTTCATTCCCTTTGTTTTCTGGAATCTTTGTGATATCATCCTTCCAAGTCCATGTGTGGCAGGGAATGAGATTTTTTTTTTTTTTAGTCTAATCTTTCCGGGTACAGGTGATTCCCAGGTTCCCCTGGAAACAGATCTGAAGCAAAGGCTGGTGGTGCGTGCAGGCTTCTGAAGGGAGTGGACTGATGGAGGGTTGACAGAGGGATATAGCCTAGAAGGGAAACGCTAATACACGTATGTTTTAAGGATGGACTATTGTGTGGGATGATGCTCATCCTCTGAGGTGAACCTCGTGAAATGAGAGTCTTCAGGACGTGCATTCTGGAACCACCCACTGGAAGTATGAGGGAGGCATCTACGAATCCAGCATCTTCTGTCTTCCAACCAGTTAGGGATGGCCCTTGACTCCTGATTTTCCCGCTGTACATGAGTATGCCTCTCAGCTTTAAAGCCCGAGATCCAGGACGGGAAGGGAAGGGATGTCATGTGTACTGAGGCAAAGGGAACTGTACAAGAAACCCATGGGAGGATCCAGCCTGGGTCCAACAGAACTGGTAGAGGTGGAGGCAGTGGGGGTAAGGAGAGTTGGGAGCACAGAGGACGGGACGTGAGCAAGACAGGAAGGTGTCCCAGAGCACGACAGTGTCCAGTGGCCCCTCAGGAGATCATGACTGTAGGGTAGGTGGTGGTTGGACCCTCCCTGTTTTGCTCCTATTGGTTTAGACAGGGTCTCAGTAGTCCAAGCTTGCCTTGAACTCCTGATCCTTCTGTGTCTACCTCTCAAGTGCTGAGATTACCAATGTGTACCAATATACCAGGCTGTGGATATTTGAACCTCATGATGTGAGGCCATCAGAGGGCACTGTCTCTCCCAGCTAAACACCCTAGGACTAGGGCTTGGTGGGGGAGACAACTGGGTTTATGCAGATGTAAGGACTGGCGTTTTAAAAAATATTTAGCCGGGCATGGTGTTGTATACTTTTAATCCCAGCACTCGGGAGCAGAAATAGGAGGATGGCTATGAGTTCCATGCCACCCTGAGACTACATAGTGAATTCCAGGTCAGCCTGGGCTAGAGCAAGACCCTACCTCAAAAAAAAATATTTATTTATTTGAAAGAGAGAGAAAAAGAGAGAGAGACAGACAGAGAGACAGAGAGACTTGGCACACCAGGGCCTCTGGCCACCACAAATAAACTCTAGATGCATGTCACCTTGTGTATCTGGCTTATGCGGGTCCTAGAGAATTGAACCTGGGTCCTTTGGCTTTGCAGGCAACACCTTAAACTCCAGCTCCAGGACTGACTTCTGACTCCAAATGACCAGCTCTCAGTGTGACTCAGAATCATCACTGGGAGTAGTGGGAACCATTAAGGATTTATTACAACACGGTGACATCATGTAGGGAACAGAGAGGCACTTGGCTGCCTTAGCGACGTGCTCCAGACCGTGCCGAGGGCCACTCTTTCAAATGGAAGGTGGTGTTGGAAAAGCAGAGCAGAGAGACTGATAATTATTCGAAACAAGCTTAAACATTCCGATTGCTCCAACTGCCTTAAATCTCTCTGCCATATTTATACTTGACTAGTGTTCTACATAACAACTTTCAAATCAAAGACTTTTGGAAAATTTCAATCACTGTGTTTTGAAGTGATTGAGAGCTCAGGGCGTGAGCAGTGTAGAAATAAGGCATATTAACATTATTAGCATGACAAATTTCCTGAAGTAGTTGCATTAAGAAATGATCAAGGCCTCAGCCTCTGTAAAGGAGAGGCTGCAGCGTGGGGCTCACGCGTTTGGTTCTGGAAGGATTCTAACGCTTTTGAGTCTGAGGAGAGACTGGTGGTCTGAAAAGGGTGAGTTCAAGTGAAGGTATTGCCAGGAAGAGCTGTGTCATGTCAGGACAATGACTGAGAAGGGGGCGGAGGGGGAAGGAGGAAGGAAATCATAAATGCACCTAACTTTTACATGGTACCTAGAGCAGGTCAGGTGCTCATCCACGCGCTTTCCATACGTTAATAATGCAAACGTGTTTGTACTGGCTACGTTTTGTTGCTGTGAACAAGTACCTGACCGGAAGCATCTTAAGGAAAGAAAGAGTTCATCTTGGCGTACGTTTTAAGGGGACATAGTTCATGATGGTGGGAGAGGCCTGGTTGCAGGAGCAGGAAGCTGACTTATCGGCATCTCAGTCAGGTAGCAGAGGAGGAACAGGAAATGGGGTGGGGCTATAAAACCACAAGGCCCACCCTCAATGACCCACTAACTCTAACAAGGCTCCACCTCCTCAAGGCTCTGCACCTTCCCAAACAGTGACACCCAGTGGGAACCAAGTGTTGAAGGACAGAACCCTGTGGGGGATGCTCGATATTCAAGCCACAACAATATTCAACTCGTAATTCATCATGGTCCTACTGAAGGCCTTTCTGACGGTAAATCATGACTGTCAACTTAACATATGTAGAATAGCCCACAAAACACACCTCTGAGTGTTTGTGTGTGAGGGCATTTCTAGAGAGGTTTAACTGAGATGACAAGCCCTACCCTGAGTATGGCTGGTGCCATGGCCTGGGCTGGAATCCCAGACTGAATTAAAAAGGAGAAAGTCCTGAGATTACATAGTGAGTTCCAGGTCAGCCTGGGTCAGAGTGAGACCTACCTCGAAAAACAAAACAAAAACAAAAAAAAAAAAAGAAAAAAGAAAGAAAAAGACAAAGGAGAAAGCAAGCTGAGAGCCAACATTCCATTTTCTCTGCTTCCTGACTGTGATGCAATGCAATAGCTACTGCCTGCTGCCACGCTGTCCCACCACGAGGCGAGCCAAAATCAACCTGCCCTTCCCTGAGTTGCTTCTGTCAGGCATCTCACCACAAGCAGAAGAACAGAACCGATACTATCCTACACGCAGGTAATGAAGAAGTCATGACAAAAGCCAAACTACTCCACAGTGTCTACTTTTACAAGTGGGGAAGAAAAGCTTATTTGTAGTGCTGTAACATGACAGGTACTTTCTTATTTAATCCTTCAGAGAACCTTCTAGATTTTGCTCTTTTACTCAATAGCTAAGAAAATGGAGACCTAAGCTGATTGGTCACAGCATGTAAGAGGCAAGTGGTAGGATTTGAATTCAGCTCTGCTTTTCTGGCCCCCTGGCTCTTGTTTCTGACCTCTTACTTTAGGGCTGGGTAACACTTGATGTACAGACAAAGAAATAATCATACTATGTCCAGACCAAATCAAAAGACATCTCTCCTTTCTTCCACCTGAGATAGGCACCTTGGGAGTAGTCTAAAGATGAGCATTCAGTTCAATTCCAAGTGGCACATCCACTTCCAAATCTATAAAACGACAAACCTTGGCTTAGATGATCTCAAGTTCTCATCCAATTTCATTCTGGAATCTCCCCTAAGATTCGGGAAAGGAAGGATGAGATGAAAATAAACATTTATTTTAACTGTGCAGACAAAAATAAATGCCAGAGAGTGTACCTGGCATTGCTTTCAATCTGTGAGAAGGCTCCCGATCACAGAGCTGGAGGCACCTAAGATCGTGACTCCAATCCATGCTCTACACCCAGAACCTGAAAATGCAGCTCTACCTTTAAGCCAGACAGGCTGAGACTTGCCGTGCATAGATGATTGGCTTCAAGAAGAAATCCCGCCTGCTCCTCTGTGAGCCTCCCTGCAGTGATGCCGGCATCCAGAGAGTCCAGGGTCCTCATCGCAGAGTCTCAAGGGGCACCGGCTGGTGTATGGGCATCTGACGAGCCCCTGAGGACTTCCCCTGGCAACCTGCATGATGGTAGCAAGCTGGACTGGTATCCAGAAAAGCCAAGCCCGGGCCTTTCCTCTGAACTTCTTTTTCTTCCTTCTCTCTCTGTCTCTCTCTCTCTCTTTTGTGTGTGTGTGTGTGTGTGTGTGTGTGTGTGTGTGTGTGTGTGTGTGTTTGAGGTAGGGTCTCACTCTAGTCCAGGCTGACCTGGAATTCTGTAGTCTCAGGGAGGCATGAACTCACAGCGATCCTCCCACCTCTGCCTCCCGATTGCTGGGATTAAAGGCGTGCGCCACCACGCCCGGCTTACTCTGAACTTTTGGCCCTTTCCTTGACCTGCTCATGTGCCCTGAGTTTTCAGTCATATACTCTTTCGTGTTCATGTTTGTGCTATAGTGGTCCTTCTGGTACATTAAAGATAGGGAGAGTGTCTTGTCCTGACTTGACAACCTGGGGACAGTAGGTGCCCCACAGAACTTAGTACAGTGCACGACTCTTTTCTTTCTTGGCTCCTACTTATCCCTTGCTAGCTAATCTGCGATGTTCCTGCCCTCACTGACACAGCAGTGGCCAAAAGTGAATTCCCTTAACGGTGTCACTTAGGACGAGTCGATAGTTAATGCAGTCAACTAAAGAGTTGATTTTTTAGGGGGCGGAGTTGGCAGTTTTATTGGAGGGATTTTAGAAATAGGATGGAATCTCGATTGTGGCCAGAGGCCACCATGTGTTGCAAACATTGGCATCCTGAGGTCAGAGCGACGCCAAGGACTTCCCTAGACCAGTGGACGTCGTTAGGCACCCGCTGTGGCAGCCCTGCCTGCCCTGTGCTGCCGGAGAACCATGTCTGCCCAAGCCAGGATGGGAGGCCGCGGCAGGTTGAGTGTTGACAGTCCTGCTGGATGCTAAGCCTCCTGAGGGAAGTGCCTGTGTGTTGTTCCTCATAACTGAGGGTCACAGCAACTCACCTAACAGTGAGTGATTTGCTTAGCTTCCTATACTTGATAGATCCAGAACAAACTGGCTTCTAGCAGTTTCTTCCCTCCAGGAAATAGTGCTTGAGTTGAGTGGATAATACTGGGTCATACCAAGTGGTGGATATGTGGAATTCGTACTGTGTGTCTCTGTGTGTGTCTGTGTGTGTGTTTGTGAGCCCAAGGTTGATGTCAAGTGTCTCAATCACTCTCCACCTCCTACTTCGGGGCGTGGACTCTCACTGAAGAAGAGCTCACCAATTCGCCTAGTCCAGGTTGCTAGCTCGTTGTGCCTCTGCCTCCTGCATGCTGGGGTCACAGGGGTGCTCTGCATTTACATGAGCACTGGAGTCCAAGCCCTCACTCTTGTGGGCAAGCTCCCCAACCCTAGAATGATCGTTTTTCTCTCCATGTTCACGTGCTCTTCCTTTGGTGCCCAGTGGTCTTCAGGCCAGGTGGAATGGGAAGAGAATTATGCTAAAGACCAGGGTGCTTGTTATCGGTGGGAGCTCAGGGTGTCACAAGCACATTTCAGCAGGGTGGGGGGGGAGGGGGAGCTCAGGGTCTCAGAAGCACATTTCAGCAGAGTGGGGGGAGCTCAGGGTCTCAGAAGCACATTTCAGCAGGGCGGGGGGGGGGCAGGGGGAGCTCAGGGTCTCAGAAGCACATTTCAGCAGGGTGGGGAGGGGAGGGAGGCAGAATCGTGTGGCTACAGCTATCTAGGCCATCTGAGGGCTGTGGGTCACTGAAGAATGTGGTTCAGACCAAGCGTGTGAGGAGAGCATATGTTTCAAAGCTTAGCTTGCATGTGCTCTCTGCTCTTTGCAACAAGCCCCCCCCCGAAGTGCAGGGGTCTCAGTGCGAGCACACGGAGACAGTGAGGAGAACCGCGGCTCTCCCCTCCTGCCATGCTGCCGTGGTTGGCTGTGCTCCAGTGACTGCAAAGAGATGCTGCACCTGTAGCAGGTTTAAGTGACCAGCCTGTAGTAGGTGTCACCACGTAGGGCTTGCTGGCTCTGGTCACATTGTCCTGTGTAGACACACGAGCAGGACTCGAGGCAGTGGGTGATCAGGTCTGAGCACTACAGCACACAGACCTCCTCCGCAGATACACGAGGCAACAAACGTGAACGTGGCTTGTGCCACGGGTGTGAGGGCCTTCATGGTGAATGCCACGTGATTGGGGGATGGAAGTGTTGGAGGGACCTCTGCACACATTACTGTTGGGATGGTAAGTCCCTTTCCTGGACTGAGGTTTCATATATCTGTAGCTCTTAAGGAAAGCCAAGACCAGGCCTGGACCTTTTTTAGTGGAGTCTAAAAATGTAGAGGCTTACACAGTCTTATTTTTGTGTCTCTGGGGTCTGTTAGACAGGTTCCTCCTGAGTATAGGAGATGCACAGGCAGGTTCCAATGCAGACAACCCAAGACAAAAAGTTCTTCCTGAGGAAGGGAGATGCACAGATGTGTCTGATGCAGACAACCCAAGATAGGGTTACTCTAGAGTGCGGGGCATGCGCAAAGAGCACATCCATAGCCCTCTCTTTTCACTCCCTTGTCTGCCACAGCATCAGTCCTCTTGTTCTAGCCTTTTCCTTGGCAAGTTTCCTGGGTTGACTTCTGTGGAAGGTGGATGGTTATTGGGGTATTGGATTCCGATAGCCCTGGCCAGAGAAAGCCCAGCACCCGCACTGCTGCTCATGTTTGATCTGTTCAACTTTTGGGAAGAAGTTGGCTGAAGTGAGGATCAAAGATTTCTCCACCCGCTTCCCCTTCTCCCCTATGACAGCCGCCGTGCTCGTCTTCAGCCCAGCAGCTCGTTAACTCCTCCCCTGCTCAGCCGCTCAGGATTTCTCACAGCCTCCTGAAACGGAGCCTGAGTGTACCCAGAGTTCATAAAAGAGGATTTTTATTCAGCTTGAATGTACCTAAAAGTAGAGTTTAATTTTCATCCATACATAAGGACCTCTCAGGGAAGCCTATTTATTTAATATTATTATTTTTCTATTTTTTTAATCTTTATGAGAGAGAGACAGAGGAAAAATTGGCATTCCAGAGCCTCTAGCCACTGCAAATGAGCTCCAGACACATGTACCACCTTGTGTGGGTGCGTCACCTTGTGCATCTGACTTACGTGGGTTCTGGGGATTCGAACTTGCATCCTTAGACTTCACAGGCAAGCGCCTTAACTGCTAAGCCATCTCTCTAGACCTATTGTTGATATTATTTTTTAAAACATTTATTTATTTACTTATTTGACAGAGAGAGACAGAGAAAGAAGCAGAGAGAGAGAGAGAGAGAGAGAGGGTATGGACTCACCAGGGCCTCTCATCACTACAAACGTACTCCAGACTCATGTTCCACTTTATGCATCTGGCTTTACATGGGTCCTGGGGAACTGAACCCAAGCCATTAGGCTTTGCAAGCAAGTGCTTTTAACCATCGAACCATCTTTCCAGCCCCCAAACCTGTTTATTTTTGCCAAGTGACTTTTTAGGACAAAAATCCTAGCAGGACATTCTCTCATAAACAGCAAGAACTTGGGTGTGTCTCTTAGAAACACACATTGAAATTTTGTGGCTTTTGAAATGATCAGACTGGAAAGTTAAGAATTTTCAGCAACGACGGGCTCTCTAAACAGCAGGTGTATTGGACTGGGGAGTGAGAAGCTCAGTGTGTGAGAGAACTTGCTGTGTGAGCATGAGCACCTGTGTTTGACCTCCAAAGCCCAGGTAAAACCCAGCCCGGTGTGGCTGTGCATGCTTGTAACCCAGTGCTAAAGGTCGGTGAAGACAGGAAGATCATTGGGACTGGCCGGTCAGCCAGCCTAACCAAAAAAATGGTGTGAGCTTCAGGAGGCAGGAGGCCTGGCACACCCATCTTCTCTCTCTCTTCCTCTCTCTCTCAAGTAAGTAAATAAATAAGTAAACAGTTTTACAGTTTGGAAGACAAACGCTAAGAGAAAAGTTGGTCTCTGCCTTTTCCACTGTACTTGGAGGGTGTTCTGCTTTTTACATCTTTAAACTAGAACAATAATAGAACTGCATTAAGTTAAATGAAGCACTTAACATAGAGACTAGCACCTAGCAGGCAGCCAATATTTTATTTAACCTTGAGCCAAAAAAAAAAAAAAAAATGGTCACGCGCAAAGCGTCCAATTCTAAGAACTTTCCAAGCCCAAAACATCTTATGCTTGGACTATTTTACCCTGGGTGAAGGGCAACATGCAGTTATTTGAGAGCTCTGACAGTGCTCTGGCAAGCCTAGAACATTCTGGGGCCAAGGTACTAATGATATAAGCATTAATAAAT
This sequence comes from Dipus sagitta, assembly GCA_036346955.1. Taxonomy (NCBI): domain Eukaryota; kingdom Metazoa; phylum Chordata; class Mammalia; order Rodentia; family Dipodidae; genus Dipus; species Dipus sagitta. The sequence continues at coordinate 154,449,145 of CM070772.1, read as the reverse complement.
CCAGAGATAGATCATTCAATTTTCCCTTAAATGCAGTTCATAAAAGAGGGAGGAAGATTCTGGTCAGGACGTCCTGAGGGTTTTACTGACTTTGAAGATTTTGGAGCATTTTGTAGCAACTGAGCAGGTCTAACACCATGCTGCATTTCTGCACACTCAGTGCCCGGAGAGGGCAGAGGTGAACCTGGGGTAATACCCTCCCTGCTTTCTGAATCCAAAACGATTCCTGAAACCCTATAATGCTTGCATAACACTTTCACCCAGTCCAAGTATTTCTACATCTATTCTCTCTCCATCCTCCCAAGCCCCACCGACTTAAGAGAGGCAGATAGAAATGCCCATTCAATAGATGCGCCAACTGAGGCCCAGAAAGTTAGATGTTTTCTTCAAATTCTCATAGTGGAGGTGCCGGGGGCCTGAGCTAGAAGTCTCCACCTGACCCCCAGGTCTGGACTCTGACTGCTGGACCTCACCCTGACACAGGTGATCCTGTGAGCAGGACACAGGACAGCACTGGATGTGGATAGGAGGGAGACACTCTCCCATGGGGGATGCTGTGGGGATTGATATGCAGCTTGGTGGGCTCTGGCTAATCTCTCAGAGAACCCTTCAATCTGAATAACAATCAATGAGATTTTAAAGAAAGTTGGGCCAATTTCCTGGAAGTCTATGATTAATCTAATTGCTGGGTTTTCCTCTGTTTTTGTCTCCCACTGTTAATTTCATTTATTTTCCTTTCTTCCCCGACACAGACCGCCTTGTCTCTGTGTGCAGTTTTTTGTCACTGTTGTTATTTGTCCGCAACATAGTTTGTCATTGGCGATGCATTCACTGGGATTGTTGTAGTCTGTATGTTTGGGAATGAAAAATTTTCAACAGACAACACATCATAGCAGGAAGAAAGAGCGCTGGGCAGAATTTCAGAGCCCCTTCTTCCAAGCCAAGCTCTGTGGATACCTGCTGAGTCTCTGGTACCTCGGCTTTCCTGAGATTAAGGAGGCCCTCCTGCTTGTCCTGGCCCCTCTCCATTAAAGAGTACCTGGGCCTGCGCAATAAACCTTAGGTCCAGAAAGGGGTGCGATATGAGTACAGAGCTGCTTGTACAGTGAATTACGAAGTGTAAAGATAATGTTTTGATCAGAAATAATTGAAAACCCCTTCTTCCAGCACAAGGGTCTGGTTCTCTAGAGGAGTCCTCAGAGGTCATTCACTGGTAAAAACGTTCTCAGACCTAAATGGACCACCAATATATTCCACACTTGATTTCAGCCCAAGGGACGAGTAGTGTCAGGCAAAGTCACCCGGGTGCTTAGCTTGATACAGGCTAAGGGATGAGTTGAAAAGAAATGTCAACACTGGCCATGGCTGTGTGCTTTAGAAGAGTCCCAGGGACTCAGGGAGCAGGGCAGCAGTTATTCCTTGTCATTGCTGGGACACAACCCCTCCCTCACCCCAGAAGCAGCACATGGAAGGGAAGGATTTAATCCAGGCTCAGAATTTCAAGGGGAAGCTTCATCATGGCGAAGAAAAGCAACTGGCTCCCAGCACACGTCTGTAACCGAGAGAGAAAAACCAGCCAGAGCAGGCTCTGAATCCACTCAGTAGGACTGTCGGTCCAAGGCCTGCGCCATTGGCACGCCTCCTCCAGCAAGGCTCCACCTCTCCAGCCCTCCTCCAGCTGGGGGCCGAGGCTGTGGGGGACATGGACATTCAAGCCGCCACACCCAGGACAGCCAAGGGGACGTCTGGTTGATCAGTGGCTGAATGAAGCTGTGTGCTTCTTCCGTTCCCTGGCATGGGCTTAGAAACTTCCAGAGGGGAAGACCACAGATGAGCAACAGACCGGACCGAACAGCACAAGAAAGGACCAAGGCACCCTAAGGTCTCAGGCCGCAGCCGGGCTCACTGGCTGGAGGCTGAGGCATAGAGAGGAAAACGTGACATGGGTCTAGGCCGCAGCTTGTCACCCCTGCTCATGACTGTGTAACTCACCACCTCCAGACCTGACCTCACACCCTGTAGGGGTCTCGGGAGGAACTTGTCCTGAAGCCAGTGTGGGTCTTTTTCTTCATTCAGTCTGGGTCCAATGCAGGAATGAAAGGTTCCTTGATTATCTCTGAAACCTAGAGAAGTCCTTTGCCCCTGTCAGCCTACCAGAATGATGGAAAGACAGCAGTACCTGGTAGGAAAGCCCAGAGATTATAATATGAACTCCCTTTAATGCTGGGCATTATGTTCACCTGCCTTATCTTGTCGCTCTTCACGTTGAGCAAACACACTTACAATAAATATTTATTTTGTATATAGCATGTGTATATGTGGGGGGGATATGCTTATGCATGATTGCATGTGTATGGGGGTGTGGGTATGTGTATTATCCAGAGGTTGACATTGGGTATCTTCAGTCACTCTCCACTTTATTTTGTTTGTGAGTGTGCGTGGGGGGGTGTGTAGAATAGGCACAGCATGGTGTAGTATGTGTGATACATGTGCCTATGTGTGTGTGGAGGCAGAGGAGAGCTTCGGGTGCCCCTCCCTGTTGCTCATCCATGTGCTTTCTTGATCTGGGGTCTCTCCCTCAACCAGGAGCTGTTGTTTTCAATAGTGAGGCATAGTGATTCTCTGGTCTTTGTCCTCCCCCATCCCTCACAGACTGGGGTTACAGATATGTATGGCCATGCCTAGTTTTCACATGGGTTCTGGGAAGTCAAACTCAGATGGTCTCCTAGGCCCTCATGCTTAAGCAGCAAATGCTCTTAACTGCTGAGCCATCTCCTCTGCCCTCCACTTTATTTTTATTTTTACAATATATTTTATTTATTTAATTGAGAGAGAGAAAGAGGGAGGGAGAACAAGAGAGAGGGAGAGAGAGAGAATGGTATACCACTGCACAAATTCCAGACACATGTACCACCTTGTGCATCTGGCTTACATGGGTACTGGAGAATCAGACTGGGATCCTTTGGCTTTGCAGGCTAATGCTGTTACAGCTAAGCCATCGCTCCAGCCCCCACTTTATTTTTTGAAACAGGTTCTCACTGAACCTAGAGCTCACCAATGTGACTAGATTAGCTAGCCAGTGAGGCCTAAAGATCGGCCTGTCTCCACCTCTCCATCATTAGGGTTATAGGAGTGTGCTGCCATGCCATGCTCAGCATTTTACTGGGGAACTGGGAACCCAAACAGCCTCTCAGGCTTTGCCTGGAAAGCACTTTACAGACTGAGCCATCTCACCAGCCCCTACATATTTATTTTATAATAAAGACCAGCTATATGAGTTAAAAAGCCCATTCAATGGGGGGAAAAACACCATAGGGCTCCTTGTTAAAAATAAATAAATAAAACACAGGGAACGAACATCAAGATGGTAAGAGCAGAACCTTGAAGCCAAGAACATTCTGATCATGGCTATGCACATATATAGGTCCCACACCTGCACACCCAGTCCTGCTTATAATAAAAGACTGGCTGTGAATGCTAGATAATTTCCTCATGATAACAAAGATAATAATCTGAGGGCCTATTTGATGGCAGAACCTGAACTTTCGGCCACTCTGGTGAGGTGATTCAAGTTAGGTAGACGGATAAGGTATAGCTCCCATGTGGAGCGAACTCAGGATTTGGTGGCCTATTCCCTTGAATACCCTCAGCCTGGCTGCACCGTGGGTGCTGCTTGGGAGATGAGATGCATAGATGGGTTTCCAGGCCTTGGTGTGCAGCCCACGCAAGCACCTCTGCCTCGCCTCCCTCATCTACAGGCAGCAATGGCTGCACACGTGACAACTGCAGCAGGGCGCAAGCCTGTACGTCAGGAGTTGCTGCACAGTTGGACCACAGACCTCGTCCATACTAGATGAAGGTGGGTCCTCTCTCAGCAACATACTCCAGCCCGGGCTTCAGGCCGGGGTCATTGCTTCCAGCTGCTAAGCCATGCAGATGGTAAAAGGCAGTGTGGAAAGGCCCTCTTGTCATTTCTCTGGGATATCTTGTCCTTGGGCACCAGTGTCTTTTGCCCATCTTCTCCTAGGAACATAGATCATCCTATGTCTCCACATCTCAGAGTTCAGATGTGGTAGCAAGGTGTGGCCTAACTTTCCTTAGCTCTCACTCTTTGACAGTTTTTACCTGCAATTTCATCTTCAAATATTCAAAGTGAAAGATCTCACCAGAATTTCTCTTAGCTGGATTTGGTGGCACTAACATAGATGACACAGGGCCTACTCACAAATCAGACCACTGTGTGAAATCAGCGGGCCTCTTGCGTGTGCTTTTGCCTGGAAAGGGAGAGATACGTCGCCACAGAGTGAGGTTGTTGAGCAGAGCAGCCCCGTGCTCTGCTGGGTGTGTAAGACCAGCAACCAATGAGGCCGGAACTCCCTTCCTGAAGCTTGCCATGATCTATCAGACAACAGAGAGCAAGAATAATTTTATAAGCACTTCTTAGCTCTAACGGAGAAAAGTAATGAGGGAAACCCAAGAAGACATGGAAGTGTCTGACCTTGTCAGGAGAAGAGGTCTGAGGAAAAGACATTGCACCAGAAAGTTTCATAAGAAGAGGCAGTAGCCAAGAAATGGGGTGAAGGAGGTAGTGGCTCAGGAGAGACCTGGCAGAAAAGATAGCACCCCTCAGCTGGGGCCATGCCTCCTTTATAGTCAAGCCATGTAAGACAACATGTAGAACTGCACAGGATGGTCTGAACGTGGCCAGGACAGAGAACACTCACATGGAACTGTCCCAGCCCCCCCACCCCTCGTTTTTTTTAGCACTTCTTGGTTGCAGAAGAAGGCAGAGATTTTTCCAGCAGTAGAGGGGGCACTAATGGTGAGAATGTTAGAGTTTCTAGCATGGTGGTTGGCACAGGGTCACCTCCAGGCAGCTTGCTCCTTCTACTCCTTGGTGATGGAAAAAAGCAGGCTGACTGAGGCTTGAAACCTGTTCTCTACACTTGCTTTGTGATCTTGAACTCACTACCACTTATCTTTCTTATTCCTACTTGTATCAACTAAAACATAAGGATAATAGGACATACTAATGCAAAGTTGCGTGGCCCTGAATCAGTACCATCCCTACCTTCTTATTCGTTCTTAATCGATGAATTGGTTAGGCAAATCCAGTTGGAGCGTTTGAGTGAATGAGGGTCTTTGCACATACAAGTTGCATGGTGTAGTGTGCTCACTCTTCCTTCTACAGACCGTATGTCCAGCCTGGAAGAGGAGATAGTCCCATGTCCACTGCTTATAGTCTTCAAAGACGGCTCATGTGCGTCCTTTACTGAAAAGAACCTTCTAGTAGGAGTTTGATTTGCATTTCCAGGAGAAGCAAACAGAAGCTTAGCAAGGACTGTAAGCCAGCTCTGAGCCCCAGCCTCACTCAGGAGCCTACCTGCATGTAACAGCTATAGAACAAGAGGACAGAGGGGGTCTGGAGAGATGAGTAAAGTTCTTAACTGTGCGACATGAAGATGAGAGTTTGCGCCCCCAGCACCCACATAAATGACATGTGAGTGTGGAGGCCCACATGTAATCAGTGTTCAGGAGGCGAAGAGGTGGTCCTGGGACAAGCTGGCTAACTAGACCAGCAAGCACAGAGAGCTCTAGGCGAAAAGTAAGAGATTCAGCCAGGCATTGTGACGCATGCCTTTAATCTCGGCCCTGGGGAGGCAGGCAGAGGCAGGAGGATCGCCATGAGTGTCAGGCCATCCCTACCCTATCTCAGTAAATAAATAAAGGCAGAGAGCCATCAGGGAAGACGCCTGGCATCGACCTGTGGTCTTCACATGTTTTCACACAGGCGTGCATGTGCACCCACATACACATATGCATGCACACACGGACACACCACACACACATGCAGAACAGCAGAACAAAAAGATGTTGGGGTTTCTGAGCGGAAAAGAAGTTAAGCAAGGTTCCTTGGAATGACCTTCAATGGAGACCAGTTTGGAGTAGATGTGGATTGGTGCAAGGTAGGAAGGGACTTCCAGGTGGAAGGAGCTATGACATTCAGGAAAAGCCAGGTCCCAGAGCTGCCCAGAAAGGCCCAGGTAGCTGGGCAGGCGGGCAGATCCGGGAGTGAATGCAGGCCTCCAGAGACTTCTGGCTCCTCCTCCCTCCCTAGAGAGAGCCTCCCTCCCCCGGGGCTCTCAGGCCCTCCCACCTGGGCTCTGTCCAGTCGCTCTGCTCTTGCCAGGGCTGGAGTGCTGGTGGCCAGGCTCCTCCGGCTTTGCCTCCGCTGGCCGGACTGAGTTCTAGCCCACTCTGGATATTAGAGCGTTCTCTCATTTGAAAGGCTTCTTTATTTTTAGTGCTAAATCAACAAAGCTGTTACTGTCATTTTCCATCACATCGTCATCTTCCACGGATTCAAAATTACACTCAGCTGCAAACTATTGACACTCCTCTTAACAAAAAAATGGTTTTAATAAATCTTTACATTAGCCTATGAGATAAAAAAATCTTTACCATGAAATATACAAGTGTATAAGTGTTTTATGAAAGTTTTATTAACTTTACAAAAGAAAAATTGGCAGTGGACCATGAACATCCTGTACTCCTAACACGTGGTTATAAATTACATGTTCTTTCCAATAACATCTGAAAAAGAGACTGTAATTTAAATTTCAAAACCACTTGGCATACCTACTATATAGTGCTGACATGAAGTAAAAGGAGGAACTAGAGAGGCCCAGACAAAGAAGGGAAATATAAAGACATCCTTAGCTAAAAAGCTGCTGATGGGAACAGTCCCCCCTCCAGCTGGACAGGGATCAAGTACTTGCTTGTCATATCAGTCAATGCACTGTTCAATCTGGGATTCTTCCTTTCAACAAAAAGAGAACTTAAGTGGTCGTAATCATCGCTTGCAGAACTTTATCTCCCAGATACCTTCTTTATGTCAGGATTTCTCAATGACCACTGTGGCTGGCAGAGGGATCAAAGTTGTTATTCAACACAGATGCAGACTCCAGCCCATGCAGGAGGTGGAAGCGAGGGTGCTAGCTCCCTGCCTCCGCCCCCCCCCACCCCACCCCAGGTGCCAGCAAACTTCTACCTGAGTGAGTTTTCATTTCCTGCTCCTGAGATCTCCAAGCCAACTTTCTGTAGTGTCTGCCCAGTGTTGGGACTAGGGTCCGGCTTTTCTGTGCAAGTGAGTTTGTGAATGTCAGGAACACTTCGGGATATGGATGCTACCTGGTGGGATGCTTGGCACCTGTTGAAGTCCTTTGGGAGTAAAGCGATGGTGGGAATGTGTCAATAACCCACAGTATTATTCACTGCTATGGAAAAAGCAGTTATCTACCAGGATGTTAGGGGACAGAGCTGGCCTTCAAGGAAACATCATTACAAAGAGACACACAAACCTATATTCAACAACTGGTCTTTCTAGACCTGTACTGTGTGACTCCAGAGCAAGTTCCATACCTTCTCTTTTTCCTTTGAATCATATTGATACTGTCTGAAGCTGCCGTGTGTGTGTGTGTGTGTGTGTGTGTGTGTGTCTGTGTGCGCGCGCGCACACACTCCCGCGCATGCCCATCCATGTGTTCAAGTTCCTCACTCACGTAGACTGATGCTATGGCTCAGGGGTCACCCTGTCCACATTTAGGAATTTGTCAAAAATTGCTAATGAGAGATGGAAGGAAGGAGGCGCACTCCTCTCTGCTCTGCAGGTGCTATCACCCAAACCTGATACTCTCCTTTCATTCGAATGGTGAAATTTTCTTGCTTGTCACTTATAACAATCTCAGTTTTTAAGATGTGTTCCTAAGTTGGAGGGGGGGGGGTCCCAGGCCCAACAGCCCAGGTAGAAAACACAGTTGAGATGCCCTCTTAGGTGGTAGATGACATTGCAAACTCTGGTTAGGTTTCTGAGACTTGGACCAAGGCCCGGGTCTTAGAAGGAGCTCTTGAAGACATTTTATTGCATTGTGGGAAGAGTTTGAATTCATCTCTGCTCAGCTGAGAAACATATTTATAATTCCAACAGAAACACCGAGGTGGGAGACTCCTGCTATCACAATCTTCCTTTGCCCTGCACCTTGGTGCAGTTAATTTACGAACTCATTTTCTTTCTTGTTGCATTCACTCATTGAAATAAGCTGAAAAAAGTCCAGCTCTGGAAGCATCTTGGAGACGGGCCTAGGTGAGGACCAGAAAGGCGCCGTCTCCTGTCACAAAAGGGAGATCTGTGTCCTTAATGGAAAAGCACAACAACTTTGGGCCAAATAAATTATTTTCTTCCAGTTTAAAATAAGTGACGGTCCTTACAAAGTAGAACTTGCCCTCCTTCCGAATGTGTTGAAGGAAAGTGACATGTGTCTGGATGCAGAATTACAAGGCCATCATGTTAATCGGCTGGGGTTCCATCACCAGGCAAAGGGGCGAGGGTGCTCACAGAGCTTGAGAACTAGCTGTGACTGTGCGGAGGTCACACTTGGGGACCGGGCAGGAACTGGCAGTGGCCAGCCAGGGCTGCCCAAACTTCATTATGTGGGAAAAATACAGTCAGAGGAAGATGCAGACGATCTGAGAATCGGTGCGAAAAGTTCATTTGGACTGGCAGGGGCTGGATTAATTTCAAGCCCGGTGTGTGGCGAGGGCCCCCCTGGCTTGGTCTTTGCATGTTAATGAGGAGTTCGAGGAAAGGCAGCAGCACAGGAACTGTCTTTGGGGTTGTGGCCACAGCACCCGTGACACCAATACTGACTGCAGCCACCGGGCCTGGGGCAAGGCTTCTGTTCATGGCGGACTCACCGTGAGCCAGGACGTAGATAGGTGTGTGATTTCTGATTTTTTTCTCACAGAACACAGCATCCACCGCCCCCTGCCCCTCCCCCCCCCGCCCCCCCCTGCCCAGCCAAGGCCCAGAGAGGTCAAATGTGTTGTCCAAAGGCAGACAGTCTAGGGTGGTTCCCAGTGCAAATCTCTAATCTTCACTGGTGCTGCAGCCAGCTCCCCATTGCTGAGAAGAACTTCCAAGCAGACACAGTTTAGGGAGGAAGGGTTTGGTTTAGGCTTACAGGTCCGGCAGCGGTATTAGGAGGAACTGCTTTCTTTCATGCAACCAAGCAGAGAGAGAGAGAAAAACGCAGCAAGCAAACACCAAATGCAGCCAACTCGCAAGCCCACGAGAGCTCAGATTCCTCTCCCTACACCTTGTGGCAGGAATCAGATGGCCCCCGGTGGCCCACCCCTGCCTGGCAGGATGACAAGCCGGAGGAGCAGGTGGAGACCTTGGAACAGGACGGCCAAGAGCACTAGAGACGGTGTGCCCGAGGGAGGCTGGTGGCAGGGCAGAGACTTGAGGACAAAGCCAAGCCCCAGCATCACACTCAGTCTGTGTGATGTGTGGAGGGATGCTGTGAGCATGGGACCCAGATTCCCATGGAATCACGAAGCCAACAGCGGAGAAATACGTCTTGTACCTAACAACACAGTGAGCTCTCTCATTGGTGAGCTCTCCCTTCTGTCCCTTGCTCTCTTTTCATTCAACTGCGAATGCACTTATCCCATAAGTATTATCTGAGCAACTCTTCTGAGACAGACAGTGGTATAAAGATAAATGAGACATATGCCAGCCTCCAGGCTCCTAGGATTCAATCCTGTAATCAAATGCATACACCAGGAAAGGGTATAGCTGCTGTCATGGTTTGAATGGGAAATGGTCCCCACAGGCTCATGTGGTTAAACATTTGGTCTGCAGCTGGTGATACTGTTGTGGGAGGTTGTGAAACCTTCCAGACATGAACTCTAGTACTGAAGAAGAGTCTGAGGAGTGGGACAGCTCTAGGGTTTGTTGCAGTCAGGCTCACATTGCTGGCAGAAATCACCCAACCAAGAGCAGCTTTGGGGAGAAAAAGGGGTTATTTTGGCTTACAGAATCAAGGGAAAGCTCCATGATGTCAAGAGGAAATGATGGCATGAGCAGAAGATAGATATCACCCCCTGGCCAACATAAGGTGGACAATAGCAACAGAAGAGTGTGCCAAACACTGGCAAGGGGACACTGGCTATAATACCCATAAGCCCACCCCCAGCAATACACTGCCTTCAGGAGGCATAAACTCCCAAATCTTCATCAGCTGGGAACCTAGCATTCAGAACACCTAAGTTATGGGGGACACCAAATCAAACTACCTCATTCTGTCCCTGGCCCCCATAAGCTAATAACCATATATGATGTATATTTCAATGCATTCAGCCCAACTTTAAAAGTCCCCATATTTTTTATCAATCCTAATGATGTTCAAACATCCCCATAATCCAAGGTCTTTTAACTGAGCCATAATACCAAAAAAAAAAAAAAAAAAAAAAAATCCTCCCCAAACCCATAATGGCACAGAGTAAATACACACTGCAAAAAATGGCACTGGGCATAGCAAAGAAATATTCAACCAACACAAGATTTAAACAGGGAAAACATATAACTCTGTAGTTCTAAGTCCAACAACTCTAGTCAGTGAAAAGTCTCCAAGTCTGATAATTCTGACCAGCAACAAGTCTCTGGAGTTCCAATTCCGCCCCTCCAGCTAGGCTACTCACAGTCCTGGAAAACTTCATCTGGGGCCACCATCTGTCCTCAGCAGCCATCTCGTGGTCCCAGCATCTCCACTGGATCTCCACTGCAACCCATGGTTCATCCTCACAGCTCCATTGGGTCTCCATGCAGGCATCCAGCAAACCTGCTTCACACTGCCCATGGCTGTTTCTAAAACACAAGACTGTGTTGCACAGTCAATGACCCTCTCTTTCCTGCATTTCTTACATGCCACAAAACCAGGTCGTGTGTCAATTTGTTAATACAGGTGGGGATAAAACAGACTTTGAAGAACATGACACTCCTTGAGCACTCAGGCCCCTTCACTGTTGCCCCAGTGCAGGTCAGCTATCCCAATCTCAAAGGTTGTAATCTCTCATATAATTGCAGCTGAACAAGCAGAAGTTTTGACCCAAAGATTTCATTTTTCTGTGCCATATCCCTTGGCTCACACCAGTCCATTTCTACTCAATGCAACCCTGCACAAGTTGTCAGGACAAGGGCATAACAGCAAGCTGCCACACAAACTATCTCTAACCCAGTCCAAGCAAAGCTCTTTCTCACCCTCACACAAGCCAAACCTCACAGTCCATAGTTCTTACTGCATTCAGGTCTTTCAACTCTGACCAGAATAGTCCATCAAGCTGTACTTACAGCACTGCAAGGCATCTCTGAACAGGCCAAGGTTTCAAATCCTTCCACATTCCTCTTAAAAATTAGCTCCAAAAGGCCAAAACCACACAGTCAGGTGTTGAGCAGCAATTGATACCACTCCATGGTACCAACTTTACTGTTGCAATCAGGTTTGCATTACCCAACCACGAGCAGCATTTGGGTAAAAAGGGTTTATTTTGGCTTACATTCTTGAGGGGAAACTCCATGATGGCGGGGGAAACGATGGCATGAGCAGAGAGTGGACACTACCCCCTGGCCAACATAAGGTAGACAATGGCAACAGGAGAGTGTGCCAAACACTGGCAAGGGGACACTGGCTATAATATCCATAAGCCCACCCCCCAAAATTCACTGCCTCCAGGAGGCGTTAGTTCCCACATCACCATTAGCTGGGAACCTAGCATTCAGAACACCTAAGTTTGGGGAACACCTGAATCAAAGCACCACAGGATTATAGGCAGGCTCAATTTCCTACCTGAGTTCTTTGCTTCCTGGTCAGGCAAGATGTGAGGAGTCCCAGCCATATACTCCTACTGTTATGAGCTGTTGTCTTTCCTGCAATGATGGACTGTATCCTCTCAAACCATGAGCCAAAATAAATAGTTCTTTTGTTACATTGCTTCTCGTCAGGCATTCATGACAGTAGTGAGGAAAGTGACTGATACCGCTGTCATATTCATGTTAGGGTTATGGAAGCCTACAGGAGGCAAATTAGTCATTTTACTCATTACTCTGACCAAATATCTGGCAATTTCAGGGGGGAAAGGGGGTGTATTCTGGCTCACAGTTATAGTCCGCCGTGTTGAGGACCCCATGGTAGAAGGAGTGTGAGACAGCCGGTTACATGTGTCCACAGTCAGGAAGTTGAGAGAGATGAATGCCGGGGTTTAGCTTGCTTGCTCTGTCTTCCCATCAGTCTTGGGCCCTAGCCCATGGCGGTGCTGCCCCCATTCAGGGTGGGCCTCTTCTCCTCAGTTAAATCTCTCTGGAACTGTGCTCGCTCTCATAGACACATCCAGAGTGCATATGGCCTATTTGGGACTGGTCCCGAAATATGGGTGAAGGCATATGGGATAAAGAGAGGAGGGATTTTCCCCTTTTCCAGAGGAGGAAAAAGGCTTATGTGCCCTGAGCCATTGTTCAGCAAGATCAAGGAACCAGGCTGTCCACTCCCAGTGTCCATCCCACCCACTTCAGGGAGCAGGTCATGTTCCAGAGTCCCTTGGGTATAGACAGATGTGACACAGTCTCAAATTCCCCTTATGCCTGACTGGGCTGGGAACCCAGGGGAATGCTGGAAGGACCATCTGGTTGACTGGGATAAATCTAAATGGAGAATAAAATCCAATAATGCTGGGACTGAACAACTTAGTGAAGTATTATTTAAAAATATTTATTGATTTATTTATGAAGGGAGGGAAAGTTACATAGGGGCGGAGGGGGGAGAGAGAGAGAGAAGGGAAGGGAAGGGAAGAGAAAGGACAGGAGAGAATGGGCATGCCAGGACCTCTTGCTACTTACTGTACATGAACTCCAAATGCATGAGTCACTTTGTGCATCTGTCTTTACATGGGTACTGGGGAATTGAACCAGGCCAGTAGGCTTTGTACACAAGAGCCTTTAACTGCTGAGCCATCTCCCCATCTTCTATAGTAGTTTTGCCATATGTCTCTTGTTTTGAACATTGGTGAGTGGATTAGAGTAACTGTATGTTCCTCGGGGAATGGGAGTAGGGGTCTAAGGTAGGACGTATCACTAGGAAGGTTGAAGCAGTAACCCAGGCATGAAGGAGTTAGGATGGCAGTGACCACCACAATTATACCATGCAGAACCTGAGTAAAGAAGGAGGTGTGGGGGGCCGAGGGGAATAACACTTATGAAACACCTAATGTGTGCTAGAAGTTACACTAGAGATTCCAGAGATGAAGGGAAAGCTTTGCTTATGATCTGATGGGGACTCTTGTTACCTGAATCAGATATGCTGAGTACTAGGCCCACGACCATTGTGTCATGGATGATAGAGAAGGGGGAAAAGGTCATCAAAATTGAAGAGAGACTACCTAGGAAGAAGAAATGATTCAGTGGAAGGGAACCAGAGAAGGGGAACAAAAAAAGGTAGTGGGAGGGATTATGATCAAAATACATTATGTACATACATGAAAGTTGTCAATAAAAATGGCTAAGAAGGCTGGAAACATGGATTAGCATTTAAGGCATTTGTCTTTGAAGCCTAAAAACCCTGGTTCAATTCCCCAGTACCCTCATAAGCCAGATGCTCACAGTGGTGTCTGGAGTTCGTTTGCAGTGGCTGGAGGCCCTAGTGTGCCCATTTTCTTTCTCTCTCTCTTTCTCTCTAATAAATAAATACTGTTTTAAGTCAAGAAAAGACACAATTAAATTAAGAGAACTAGGGATGGAGAGATGGCTCAGTTAAGCCATTTTAACTGATGGCTCTGGTTAAGACACTTGCCTGCAAAGGCTAAGGACCCAGGTTCAATTCCACAGTACACATGTAAAGGTGATGGATGCATCTGGAGTTTGCTTGCCAGTAGCAATAGGCCCTGGCATGCTCATTCTCTCCCCCCTCTTTTTCTTCCTCCCTCACAAATAAACGAATTAAAAATAAATAAATGAAGAGAACTATACAAATCAGTTTTTTTTTAAGTTAGTTAAAAAATATATTTGAGCCAGATATGGTGGCACACACTTTTAGTCCCAGTACTCAGGAGGCAAAGATAGAAGGATTGCTATTTGTTTATTATTTAGAAGTAGAGAGAGACAGAATAGAGACAGAATGGGCATGCCAGGGTCACCAGCCACCCAGATGCATGCACCACTTTGTGTATCTGGCTTTTTGTGGGTACTGGGGAAGTGAACTTGGGTTGTTAGGCTTTGCAGGCAAGTACCTTAATCACTGAGCAGTCTCTCCAGCCCTTTAAGTCTGCTTTCTACTCTGTGCCAACCACCTCCTGTGGAGGTTAATCAGAGGACAACCTAAGAAAGCTTCTGTCACACAGAGCAGTCCAGGATAACCCCCTCCTTTCTTTTTCCTCCTCAGAAGAAGAAACCCCTAAGTCCCCTATTCCCTCTTCAAATCCTGGAGGACTTGGTACCAGCCAGTCTTCCTTGAGCCTCCCACACTGAGTTTATCTGCAGGGCTCCCATTGCCCCATGTCCTCACGTCACTTACATGTCATTTCCTGTTTTTAGGTCCTTCTTCCCCAGTAGACTGTGCACTCCCTAGTTAGAGCCTGCCACCTAGGAGTCTGTGAGACAGGATTGTGAGGAGCTGCTCCCATAGCCAAGAACCTTGGGTGACCTCTGCTCTCAGCCCAGCCCGCATCCCACAGACTTGGAAGTGAGAGTCCCCCACCGAACACCGGGCCCTTCATTTGATCCACTCGCCAGAGGACAGCTGGGTCACAAGCCTTTTCTTTTTCTTTTTTTTTTCTTTCTTTTTTTTTGGTGAAAAAACAGTTCTACAGAGCCCTGAGAAAAAATCAGAGAGAGATTTAAATGCTGGAAATCATTTCTTGGCCTTGATGTTCTTGGGCTTGGAGGCAGGAGGACCTCGCTCCTTCTGATAACTACGCCCAGCATGTGGAAACATGACGAAATGAAATGCCAAATCCTGCTCTGGACCAGAACTTTTTTTTTTTTTTTTTAGTTGAATTCTAGCCTCATTGGAATAAGGAGCTGCTTGATGTCAGGATTAATCTGCAGCCGTCACAATCATATGCTATCAGGCTAAATCTGGTTCTGGGACTTGGGGCAAGAATGCGTGCAGGTAAAGTGGGGTTGTGTGTGCCTACTTGACTGGCATCAGTAGAGAAAGGTGAGCACGCTTGGCAGAATGTTGGCACAATGTGGGTCTTTTCTGGTTCCCAGGTCACCTCATTTAATCCTCACAGCACTCTACTGTCACCTCTCCCCCTCCCCCCATTTATAAGTGACTTCTGTGAAACTCAGTTAAGTTTTGCCTGAGGTTGCCTCTTTAGCTAGTCTCTAGCTAAGAACCTGCAAGGTAACTTAATAATGTAAGTGAACCGGAAGATTAATTAAGTCATGCAATTTGTTTTGCAACAAGTTTCTAAGTCTCAGCCAATCAAAGGAGCCATGATTCAGCCAATCGCAGGCCACCAGCAGATCAGATCATGTCCTCCCAGACAGAAAATGCTGAGCAGTGGCCAAAGAAGCTGTCTTTGTGCCTCTCTTCCATTTCCTGTCTACAAAAGGCCTCCATCTGGCTGTGCTGCAGTGAGGAGTCCTGGAGAATCATTCTTTGCTCAGACTCTGTTCAGCTCAGTTCATCAAAAGTTTTTCTTCTACGCTTTGTAGGTACCGGTGAGGTGCCCCACAGACAGGCAGTGGGGCTGATTGGAAATCCAGGCTATTGGGCCCCGAAGCACACATGAAGTGTGATTCCCCATTCAGAACGGCAGATGCCAGTCCAGACTTCTCAACCGTTGGCAGGGCTTGACCACAGCCTCTCAGCCTGCTCGCCGCCCCCCTTGGCTTGCTACCGCTGCTCCTGGATCGAGTTCAGCAGGAAGGTCCCCTGGGTGGGAAGACAGTGCTATGTCTCTCGTTTGCTCGTTTCAGAGGCCAGGGCCTTCCACACTCGCCGTTTTTCCTTCATCACGCCATGTGGAAGGATGGAAGGGAAAACAAACAAGCACCAGTGTCTGTTCTGACCAGCGTGAAGCCCCCTGCAGCAGCTGGAGGCATGGCCGTGCCAGGCTGGCGGGGGAGGCTGGCGGCCCTCAAGGACAGCCACACTGGAGGCCTCCTTCCTTTCTCGCCATTTCTGAGCATCTCAGAGCAACCAGGGCAATGACTCCTGAATCCCAGCATGGCCCGGGGACCCCAGCCCCTCTGGCGAGAGTGGTGCTGGGTGATATAGTGGGCACTGTAGTGTGTTTCTAGCACATTTCTCCCTCAAGGACCATGTTAGATTTTTTTTTCTCATTTCTGTGACAGAATATCTGACAGAAGCAACAAGAAAGAAAGGGGCTGTTTTGGCTTATGGTTTTAGGAGGAACCAGCCCTTCGCAGCAGAGAAGGTGGGTGGTTGAAGTGTCTCAGTCCTTCTCTGTAGGAGTTGGAGGTGGCTAGTCACGTCGTGGACGGTAGTCAGGAAGCAGTGAGCCTGCACAGAAACTAAAAGTGGATATCCTCTTCAAAGCCATCCCCCAGGGATTCCTTTCTGCTAGGCAAACCACAGTCCCAAAGGTTCCACACCTGACGAAAAAGTGCCTCCAACTTGGGACCAAGTGTCTAAACACATGGGTCTGTGGGGAACTTGTCCATCCAGGCCATAACAAGGACCAAGGCACCAATTGGCATACTGCTGGACATCACTGGGGATTGTTCTTCGTGGCATGGAATTGCCCCATTCAAGGTCACAGATGTTTCCTGGAGGCCCCAAAGCCTGGAGGCCCTTTAATCATTTAAGACAACTTCAATGGACCATTCAGCCCTAGACCTCCCGATGGCATCAGCTGAGGCTACCTTTCCTCTGCTTCCTCCTGTTCTCTCCCCTTTTCAATGTCTACCACCTTCTCCTAAGGAGCTACACCTGCCACCACAGAGGTAGCTGGTCTTGGAGACAGACAAACGTAGTTCTACATACCGTTTTATTATCAACTGTTCCTTAGCCGTGTCTGGCAGAGGTCATAGTTTGCCTGGCAGTGCTTGACCTTAAACATATCCATGATATCTGCAGAATGATCAGATTCAACCTTAGACTCTGTTTCAGCATAGAACATCCTCGAGTTGGGTTTGAGATACTAGCTGAGGGCCACCATGTAAAATCTGTTCTCTCCTGACTCAAGGACCATCCCCTGTCCCATTTGCCTGTGACTCTGTGAGGTATTCTGTTGTCCCACTGTTAGTTATGTTCTTTTGTTCTTAGAGCTGTCTTGGATTGAATAGTAAATTGTTTATCCTTTGTGAACATGAGAAGTGAGGCCAAGTTTGGGAGGAAAAAGTCACGGAGTGAAGTCAGTGGTCCAACATACTGACCCGTCTGTCCTCTGCGCTTTCCCTGACCCTCTGTCACCAGGTACGTCCCAGGCTTGCAGGTTAAGCAGCTCCACCTGTTGCCCTCCTCTGCAGCCTGGGGCCCAGAGATGGAGGACACTCAAGAAAGCAGTCAGTTTTCATGGGGCAACAAAGAGTTAATGCAGCTCCCAGGGAGCCAGACAACAGCCTCATCAGCAGGCCCTGATTCTGATTAAACAGCTGTGCACACAAAGGTACAGAGATGTGTGTGAGCTAGTGAGCGAGGGTGAACAAGTGTGGGGGAAGGTGTATTTGCAACTAAACGTGCCTGAGACTATGTGTGATGTGTGTACGTGAGTACAACTGAATGCGTGCACATGAGCATGCAGGGATTCTATGCGCATTTGTGTATAGGTGCATAAAATATGTCCACATGGAAACATGTATTTGAGAAGCAATTAAGATATGTATTTGTAGGGCTATGTACACAAGTGTGTATATCTGCCAGTGAACATATGGCATATGGGGGTGTATGTTGAAGAGAGTGAGGCCTTTTGAATTTACATACTATATAAAAATATAGTCATGATGAAAATGTTCAGTGTGTGAGCTAGAAAGATGGCTTAGCAGTTAAGGCACTTGTCTGAAAAGCCTAAGGACTCATGTTCGACTCCTCAGATCCCACATAAGCCAGATGCACAAGGTGATGCAATCACACAAGATTGCACATGTGTACAAGGTGGTGCATGCATAT
Organism: Dipus sagitta; assembly: GCA_036346955.1. NCBI lineage: Eukaryota > Metazoa > Chordata > Mammalia > Rodentia > Dipodidae > Dipus > Dipus sagitta. The sequence continues at coordinate 154,431,176 of CM070772.1, read as the reverse complement.
GGAGTTCTATTACAATGGCTGGGGGCCTTGGCACCCCAATCCTCTCTCTCTGTGTCTCTCTCACTCTCACTCTCTCACATAAAAAAGGCAGTTTGTTGGGCTTGCCTGAAAAAAAAAAAAAAGTCCAGTGTGGACATTAGTGCCTGGCTGTGCACAGGTGTGCATAGGTGAGAAAAACTGGGTGGGCAGTGATGTCTGGGGTGCCCATGGGGCAGTGAACTCATCCAGGGCGCCCTTCCGATCTATAGGAGAGCAAACTGCAGATTACAGTCTATGGTCACAAGAGTACCTGTGAGATAGAATGAATTCTTAGCTCATTGCTTCCTGCCACATGCCTTGCAGAGTGTGTTAGTTACTTTTCTTGATGCTGGGACTAAATACTTGATACAAACAACTTAAGGGGCAAAGGATTTCTTTTGCCTTATAGTTTGAGAGGACATGGCCAACCGTGGTGGGGAAGGTGTGGTGGGTATGTGACTCTGTGGTGGTGGAAGGGTGCAGCTGCCTCAAATTTCTGTGGAATGGAAAGCAGAAAGAGAGAGACAGAGAGAGACAGAGAGGCTCTACCTCCCAAGGATTCCAGATCCTTCCCCCCCCCCCCACAGAGCGAGCATTGGAGATGGGGTGTTTGAGCATATGAACCTGTGAAAAACATTTTGTGCCCAAGCCACAATACAGAGCTACAATAGATGCTATTTCCTTGCCACATCACTACTGGCTTTGACCATGGGACTTGCTTTGACCAGCCGGTAAGATGCGGGTGGAAAGGAAGAGGTGACAGTACAAAATGCCCAGAGTCACTCGGCCTGACGTCATCAGCTGGAAAGCTTGCTCCCGAGATGACTGCTCCCGGAAAGAGGAGAAGCCGCTGGGGCCCCGGATGGAAGGTGCAGCGTGGAGCCAAACCCAGCCGACCTGTAGCCTAAGCAGAGCAGCCCCGGCATGGAGCAGCTGAATCAGTCACCTGCACTGAAGACTGTGACTGAAGGCTTGCTGTCAGCCATGGCATTGTGCTCCTCTACCTGAAACGACGGGAGCTGAGGTGTGGGCCTCTCACCTGGGCTCCCAGGCTTATCTCCGGCTACTTGAGGAGTGGCATTCAGTCCTAGAGTCGGCCACCGAATTGTTCTGTTGTGGTCGCAGGAGAGTTGAATGGGGGGCACCGATGCACACTTGAAGAAGGAGGCTAGGTGATAAGATGGGAAGGGTAACCACAGGCCACCGGAAGCTTTAAGTGCTGAGGCAAGGAGCCGGGCCTCTGTTGTAAAAGTGACATGGAACCAGTGAAGGACTTTGAAGAGAATGAAGAATTTCCCAGGCGTTTGCAAGAATCGCCAAAATGAGGCCTTTATGTGGCTATCTCAAGGGTCCCCCCTGCTGGGAGATGTTGTAGACTTGAACCCGGCCCTCTTTCTGCCCACACCCGCATCCAGACGTTCACTGGGGTGCAACTGGTTGTCTCAGAGGAGAAGGAAGGCCTCACCATCTCTCACTTGGACAATGGGAGAATGAAATTGTTGTCTCTCCTCCCATGATCCTTCCTCCACTAGCATCCTATTAGCACCCTGCTGTTGAGTGGGGGTGGGGGGGTCCTGGTGCCTCTGTAGCTGAGTCCTCTCTTTCCCAGGGAGCTCCTCCTTTTCTGGCCCGCTGGTCTCGGTCTCTTTCCTGCTGCAGCTCTCCGCGGCCAGTAACACGAGGCCGAACGCTTCCGCAGTCATCTTCCCTGCGTTGGAACACGCCGGTCTGTGCTTGGAATGCTCTCCCGGGGTTTTCCACCTGCAAAAGCCATATCAGAGCTCATAGCTTACGTAGGCGCTTCCCTCTCTGTGAAACACTCCAAATGACTGGCTTTTTCCTCAGACCCCTGCTTGCCCTTTTGTCAGCTATGGGTGCCCGTGTTCCTTCAGCCTGTGTGAGTCCCGTGGTCTGGGACTCCGGCTTTGCCATCTCCTCCAGCACCGTTAGGAGGACCAGAAGGTGATACCTCAGTGTCTAGGCAAAAGGGTTAGCAAGAGTGAGGGAGTTCGGCCAGCATCCTCTCCTCTCCCCCAGTAGATCTTCCCTTGCTCTCAGACTCTACTCTCTTAGCAAATGCAGCTCTTGGAATGCTATTGCCCTCCCTTATCAAGACGAACCCTGGGCTATCGACATCTCTCTGCTCCACAGACTCAAGTGCCCGACAAGGTCCCAGGCTTTATCTTGTTTATGTCTGTGACATCCCTGAGGTTCCTCACTTCTTGACAATGTCACATTGCAGGCCTGCTGCCTGGGATGTGTCTGGCCAGTGGCCAGTTCCTTCAGTGCAGAGAAGAGGATGCAGCCATTGATGCTGTGGGGAATTCCAGGCCAGGGCCTAGGCTGTCTGTTTCCTTGTTTTCTTTGTTTACTTGAAGGCTGGATCTCCAGACAGGACTAAGCATGAGTTTAAAACACAGCATTGTGGGTTTGTCATCATTACCTTCTCGTTGCTGGGACCAACCACAAGCAACTGATGAGAAGTATTTTGGCTTATCCTTTCAAGGGAAAGCTCTAGAATGGCAAGGAAAAGCATGGTATGAGCAGAGGCTGGATATCAGCTCCTTGCCATAGCACGTGGCAAACAGCAGGAGAGTGAGCCAAACTCCAGCAAAGGGGAACTGGCTATACCACCCCTAAGTCTGCCCCCCAACAACACACCTTCTCAAGCAAAGCTCCACCTCCCAAATTGCCATCAGCTGGGAACTAAGCATTCAAAAGACATGAGTTTATGGGGACACCTGATTCAAACCACCGCAGGGTGTGATGGGAAAAGGACCTGAGGGCGTATGAAGCCAGCTTCTTTCTTTCTGACTGCCTGGTAGACAACCTCCTGAAAACGGAGCTGTTCAGTGGGGGGTGGAAGTGCAAAGTCAAAAGCAAAGGACTAAGAGTGCACCCTGACAGCAGAGAACCACATGTGCGAAGGACCGACTCAGTATGCTGCAGGAGTGCAGAGGCCAGTGAAGCTGGAGTTACTGGGCATGCCGAGGTTAGGAAGGAGAGGGAGGAGAATCCATGGCAGGCCGTGGTAAAGACTGGCTTTTATACTGAGCGAACTTGACCCTCTTAGGGGTCGTCCCATCTGCTTTGGATCACAATCCCCTGTCCTCCTCAGCATCTTTTCTTCTGTCTCGTTTTCGGCAGCTCTCATCCCGTGCAGGGCGTTTCTCACATAAGCAGGCACTCAAGCCCTGCTTCAAGAATATCTTGGCCACAGTCCTGTTCCTAGCATTCACTTGGCTCATTGTGCGCAACCCCCAGATGGGCATCTTCTCTGAGAGTTTCAACTCTTGTGGGACCTGATTCCAGATGTTAGGTTGAAATTGCCATATGCTACCCTCATCAACGGGCAGAAGCCCAGCTGACAGCGATCCCATGCACATCTGGTTCCCATGTGTCAAACCTTGGCCTTGGTATCTGTGAAGTGCTGAGCACAAGCAGGAGATGAGGAGAGTCCTGAGTGATAGAAGCAGATGGTGAGGACAAGGTGCTCTCGGGAAGGCCCGTGGTCATTTTACTGGAGTGACCTGGGACTCCATGCCAGGGCCACCAGAGAGGACTTCAAGTCTAGAGCACCTCACTTCCCCCTTAGCACAAATTCAAGTTTATAGTCAGGACCACTGGCGGTGCCTGCTTCCCCTAGTCATGCCTCCTTCATCTGGAAAGTGGACGATGCTGGGGCTGGAAGAACTTGACCATCATTTGATTGAAGGACCTCATTGCACAGTGGGGGTGTGTGTAGGATGCTGAGTGGGTCTGCCTGTTCGCAGAGACCTCAATTCTGTGCAAAATAAGAGTGATTGTAATCTCTTCCAAGGGAGGAGCTCCAAGGGAAAGGGAGAGGCTTCCAAAGGAGTTATCCTACACAAGTCTCACTTAGTGAACCTGTGAGTTTACTGGGGCCATTTACGGGAGCAAAAGTGTGGGGGTTAGCAACAGTGCATGGGTGACTCAAAGATGGCTGCTTTGCCAAAAAGCCCACCCCAGCTCAGGTTATGAGTCACAAAAGCCGCTTTCCTGGAGCTTTCTGCACAACTTGCAGGCAGCTCCACCGTCTCTCCCCTCTATAGCAGTTGTTGCCGTCTACATATCCTTGGGGTGTGTGGGGGACTTGGGTGAATCTGGTAACTTTCTGAGCTTCCCTTGTGTAGTAAGTTGCATCAACTTCTCTCCTTCCCCCAGCAGGGAATGTTCCAGTTGGGAGGATGTGAGAGTGCGTCACACAGGGCATAGTACACTTTAATCATAAGACCATCTTTCCTCTTCCTCCCCTAGGACCCTTTCCTTTCTCCTAATTGTCCCACTGGACTTCTGTGCTTTTTTCTGAATGAAGTGGAGGCCACTTTTTTTAAAAAAAAATTTGTTTATTTTCATTTATTTATTTGAGAGCAACAGAGGGAGAAAGAGGCAGAGAGAGAGAGAGAGAGAGAGAGAGAGAGACAGAGAGACAATGGGTACTCCAGGGCCTCCAGCCACTGCAAATGAACTTCAGACACGTGCGCCCCCTTGTGCATCTGACTAACGTGGGTCCTAGGGAATTGATCCTCAAACCAGGGTTCGAGGCTTCACAGGCAAGTGCTTAACCACTAAGCCATCTCTCCATCCCAGGAGGCCACTTTCTTGAATGAAAATAGAGACTTTCAGAAAACTGCTTCTAATCTTAAAATGCCACATTATTCAAGCCATTTTCTCCCCAAAGCTATCTTAATATACACACAGGCGCATCCACAGGGGCCTACTTTCAGCACCAGTGTGTATAGAACATTCTGAGTCTGCTCAAGGCTCTCCAGGTCAGGTCTCCAGGCTGAGGGGTGAGAGAAAGTGCTACCCAGGCTCCCGTGGAGAAGTGATATTTGGGTTGAAATGCCTCAAAGGGCTTAGTATCAACAGCTTCAAAAGGGAGGGTGTTTCTAGGCAGAGAAAGGACACTTGAAATCCAAAGATTTCTGAGGGAGGAGGTCATTTGGGAAGAGGAAAGCATGAAAAGTCTGGAGTGAGTTTGCCTCAGACTAACTGGATGGGTGTTTCCTTTAGTCCTCACACAGCCTTGGTGGGGATGGAAGCGCCCACACCTTATGGACAGAGTAATAGGCACCGTAGCCATCACCCTAGGAGTGATGCCACCAGTATTGGGGCCCAACTTCGTGTTCTTCCACTTCTTGGTCTCCACAGACAACGTGCAGATGCTTGGGCACAACTGTGGGACTAGGCTGCCATTCCTTAAAGACCATGGCCAGAAAAGCAAATGACTCTGGCTACAGGAGAATCTCTAAGCTCAGCCCTCTTTTCTTTTCCAGGAGTTTCCAGATCAGCACCTTCCTACTCACCGTCTCCTTTATCTCCAGGACCCTCACTGGGGGATGTGCAGACCACAGCTGGTTATATTCTAGCATCCTGTCACCCCTCCCTCAGCAACAAAAGCAGGGGGCATCAATATTGGCAGGATCCACATATCTCAACACTGAAATGTCCACTCACGTGGACATTTAGTGAGGAGGCCAGAAACTACATTTCAATCCTCCCAATATGGAAAATTCTAAGAAAGAAATCTGAATTTCCTTTCTAACCCTCCAGCTTTGATGATATTTGTGAAAAGCAAGTGTCTTTAGTGAGCATTTCTGAGTGGCTGCCATATGAGAGGATTCACTGGGCATTATTTATCCCACACAGGGCCTGCTGGTGAGCATCCATTCATACTCAGTTACTGTATCAGCAAGGAGGCTTTCTTTGTACAGAATACGTTGGCTGGTGTAAATATAAGGTAATGGGTTAGAAGAAAAACTGGAGCTTAAAGAATCAACAGATGAGTTGTCTGTTGAGGGAGAGCAAGGCTCACACAGGTTTGGGAAAGGTTCACTTGGTCAGGCAGCTTTTGAATGTTGACCAATGTGGTGGTTTGATTCGGGTGTCCCCCATAAACTCAGGTGTCCTGAATGCTAAGTTCACAGCTGATGGAGATTTGGGAATTAACGCCTCCTGGAGGCAGTGTATTGTTGGGGGAGGGCTTATGGGTGTTATAGCTAGTTTCCCCTTGCCAGTGTTTGGCACACTCTCCTGTTGCTGTTGTCCACCTCATGTTGGCCAGGGGTGATGTCCACCCTCTGCTCATGCCACCCTTTCCCCTGCCATCATGGAGCTTCCCCTCGAGCCTATAAGCCAAAAAACCTCTTTTTTTTTCCCACAAGCTGCTCTTGGTTGGGTGCTTTCTACCAGGAATGCAAACCTGACTGCAACAACGATCCCTCTCTTCTTAGTATATTTGCTCAAAAGTTAGGCTCCTCCCAGGGAGGATCAACGGGCCAAGGCCAGCCACGTATCTGCCCCAGTCCTGGCAGACAAGACCCCTTTGGCTTCCACAATGGAGAAGAAGGCATCTGAATCTACCTTTCCACCAAGATGCAAATACAGGGTGTGATGATTCGTTTTGATGGCCAACTTGATTAAGTGGAGAAACACCTAGGGCACTGAGGCATGCCCTTGGTATGTCTGTGAGGCCATTTCCTGAGGTCAAAGGATGAAGGACTGATCCACTCGGGATGTGGGTGGCACCATCCTATGGACTAGGGTCCCTGACTGAAATACAAAAGAGAGAAAGCCAGCTGAGTCCCAGATAGCTCTACCATGTTTCCACTACTGTGGAGCCAATCACCATCACACGTTCCCTGCCTCGATGGGCTTCATCCCTCCAAACTGTGAGCGAGAAGGAAACACTTCCCTTAGGCTTCTTTTGTCAGGTACTTGGTCACAGCAACAAGAAAAGTACCTACTATGTGAGGAAGAAGTAGTTTCCCAAAAAAGAACTAAATTGGGATTTTTTTTTTGTTGGAATGGCAAACAGAGGCTTTACAGCTCCCATACTGTGTGTGCATAACGGAGCAAGGGGAGGTTGAAAATCCAAACACTCAGCAAACACTTACCAGGCATGTTAGAAGTACTGGGAATGCCAAGGTGAAAGACTGAAGCAATGGCAGGAGATGCCAAAAACCCTGTATGCGGTACAGTAGAGAGACACACATACATCAGTTGGTACAGTGGAACACACCCCTGCTTACCTGGATACAGCCCAGCAAGACTCCGCAGAGGATGTGACACAACCCAGATGCCATGGAAACAGAAATGGGTTTTTCGTGAGGCTAGGTAAGCAAGCATCATTCTGTCCACTCACAGTCATTTGGACAATCATTAGGTACATAGGATGTGTGAAATATTGAGTGTAACTGGGTTGGAAAAATGACTACCATTGCACATAAAGCCATGAGCGGGCAACAGACAATCTCCTAATTATTTTTCTCCTGCTGGTAGATCCTGCCCCACCATAGTACCTGTCACTCACACAGGAAAGGGTAAAGCGCGCCAGCAGCCATACAAATACTTGTATTGTACCCCAAGCTGGAGTCTCTTTTGTCCTTCCTACAGCACTGTTCTCCCATCATGCTCCTAGGCTGGGATGTGCTGTGAGGAGAAGCGAGGGGAGACCCTACGTCCTTCTTCCTCCATTTCTCCCCACATCAAATAGATCTCTGGACATGATCAGGTGTGGGCCTATCCCAGTGGGCCTAGGGTCCAGAAGTGTCACCTCAGCTCTAGGCATGGATTATAGCACGTGAGTCTGGACAAGCACCCCCATTTCTGAATGTCTTTCCCATCTGAGACCAACCGTGCCATTTCTGTGTACCTGGCCTTCCTGGAAGACTTTGACCTGAACTGCTTCTCTGTCCAGGCTGAGTCTTCCCAGATACACCTGCCCTGGAGACCTGGTGGAGGTCACCTGCAATCACAACTCTCACTTCCTCCCCTCAGAGGTGAGCCTTTGCAGGTCCTTGGAGTCCCATAGCTACCAGCATACCTCACCCCACTTTACCATGCACAAATATCTTTCCTCCACTGGCAGCAGAACCCTTTGGCAAACACCTAAAAAGATAGCTTCAAGGACAGGTAAGCAACAAGACAAGGCAGGAAAAGTTCTGCAGAGAGACTGCACTTCTTTCTCTGCCTCCTGAACCCCTGGGGACCCCACACAGCATTTAGTTCAGCTAGGGAGTTTTGAAAGAACCTGGTGGGGCCCCCACCTTGGGAGAACCCTGCCCTCTGTGCTCACTCCCTGTGTTGTGACAGGTGCTGTTCTGATACCCTTGGTACCCAGCTCCCAAAGAAGAAAACAGATCACCCATCACTGGGTAATTACAGAGCAACTGAAAGGCCATTTAGCTACTGTGTGATAAGCAATAGACTATTTTAATAATAACCAATTACCATACATTAGAGTGTATCATTTGGCATTTGATGATCTACTGGGGTCTCACCTGCTTCTTTCCCTACGAAACATTTCACGGCTGTTCACACCTTCCCCAACAGAAGTTGTGTCAGTTTCTAATCGAAGCACTATTTTTAGGAAAGAGTTAGGCAAAGTTTGTAGAGGTGGTGCAAATTATATCATGCCAAGTAGAAGGATGTGTTCTGCCAAGTGTCTGTTCTGACAGCTCAGCCATTACATGGCACTCTGAGAGGTGAGGGAGAGTTGCCTCAGGGTCTGCCTCAGCTTTCAGCTTCGGGGAAGTGCAGATAGACCCTCAAGCCTGCTGCCCGGAGACACAAGCCAGCAAGGCAAGCAGATGCCATGCTCACTCTGCAGTGGACCATTCCTGACTTTGCTGGCATGCATCCTCGCTGCCTATGGAGCTCCAAGTCATGGACTGGGCATCCTTATGGGCCACAGTGGTTCTTCTACAAGCCAGGGAAGAGGACCCACCAGGCTGTGAAGTGAGCTTAGCCCATTCCCCTGGCAAGAGCTCCCGTGAGTGTGTGTGAGTGTGTGTGTGTGTGTGTGTGTGAGTGTGTGTGTGTGCGCGCAGGTTTGCACTTGCCATGATGTGTGGAGGTCAGAGAGCAACTTCAGGTATTGGACTTTGCCTTCCCTGCACCTCATTTGTGGCAGGGTCCCTCATTGTTCACCACTGCATCCATCAGGTTAGATGTCCCTCGAGCTTCCAGGTGCATCTTCTGTCTCTGCGCCCTTTCTTGCCCTAGGCACGCTGGGATCACAGACACTAGAACTAAGCATCCAGCTTTTATGTGGATTCTGGGAATTCAAACTTGCAAAGTAAGTCCTCTAGCCACTGAGAGATCTTGTCAGCCCGTGTTCCCATCTTTATCTCACTCTATTCCTCTCTTTGGACACAGGCTGCCAACAGGATAGCCCTGACCGCTGCGGGTCCAGAGTCCACCCTCATGGCTATGTGTCCATGTGTTCCTTTCATGATTCACTCCATGCGGAGGACCACTTACTCATCCTTACCTCTGAGAGTGACCTCGTGAAAATTCTAAACCTTCTACTCTTGCTCTCTCTCACACACAAACTTGTGTTCAACCTCCAAAAAACCCCATTGCTATAACTTCCCAAGTTTACAAAATTATGGCATGGCCTGCAGGGATGTCATAGTTCACCCTCTGTCTTCATAAACCACACGGGGCTCAGTTCAGCTGCTGCCATCGTCACCATATGTCCAGGAACTGTCAGCACATCCACTCCAACCATCCAGAACACCCCATCCACTCTGGGCTGCTGTAGTGACCTCCCAACTTTTGACTTGTCCTTAGCAGTCTGCTCTCAACACAACAGCTGAAGGCTTTGGCTAAATTATACACAGATCACGTCCCTCTTCTGTTCAAATCTCCTCCAGCAGCTTCCCATCTCATTCAGCAGGAGGATAAGCATGCCTTCACCTTCTCCCTTTGCCTAATGCTGGTTCACCTCACTCCCTCCCGTCCCACTCCACTGACCTATGTTCAAAGTCTTTGCACACATCAGTTTAACTTAGAGAAAAATCTTAAAATTATCTAGTATGCTTTTTATGAAAGACAGAGAGTGAGTGAGAGAGAAAGCAAGAGAGAGAATTGGCACGCCAGGGCCTCTAGCCACTGCAATTGAACTCCCAACACATGCGCCACCATGTGCATGTGTGACCTTGGGCACATATGTGACCTTGTGTGTCTGGCTTACATGGGTTCTGGGGAGTTGAACCTCGGTGCTTAGGTTTTTCAGGCAAGCATTTTAACCGCTGAACCATCTCTCCAGCCCTATTATAAAGCAAGATTCTTTTTTAAATATACATTTTATTTATTTGAGAGATAGAAAGGGAAAGAGGGAGAGAAATAGGGAGAATGGGCATGCCAGGGCCTTCAGCTGCTGCAAACAAACTCCAAACACATGTGCCCCCTAGTATGCATGTGCTACATTGTGCTCTTGTTTTACTGTGCATCTGGCTATGTGGGACCTAGAGATTTGAACATGGGTTCTTAGGCTTCACAGGCAAGCGCCTTAACTGCTAAGCAATCTCTGCCACCCTAAAGCAACTTTTATTCGTATTTCCATGCTACTCTCAAAAGCAACATTACAGTGAAGTAAAATTTACACCAACCTTGAATTGGTGAAGTATTTCCACAAGGGATTTCCTAGTGATAGACCACAGGCCCCTCAAATGAAAATCTAATAGAAAAGGAGGATCATAGAATAGGAAGGCAGATTCATGAAATAGGAAGATGGAATTCAGAAGCCTCCAGAATGGGCAACAGTGAGGAGAATAGACTGAAGATCTAATACCGCCCCCCCCCCCTCCCAGTGAACATCAATAACCCCACTGAGGAGGGCTCTCAGGGAAATGGGGACTGGGAAGAGAGTATAGAAGACTACAACCTATGTAAAAAAAAATAAGTTAATTAGAAAATGGCCATTGAGACAAGAAGATGGAAGCAGGACAGTGAGCAGTGGTCTCAGGAGAGACTGTGGGGTTGCCAGCTCCTCCTTTTCCTCCAGGAAAGACCAGAGACATGGCATGTGGTCACCACAGAAAGGAACTAATAGAGATTTGAGAGCAGCTCAAAATTCCCCACCTCAAGCTCAAGTGGCACCTGTGCCTCCATCTTAACAAAAAAATTATAACCACATACATCTCCAGTTTTCTAAGCATGAATCACTACATTAAGTTTGGGGAAAGATTCAAAGAAGTATAAACCCCTCCTTTTGAGCAACTTTCATCCTGACAAGAGAAAGAAAACACACTGGTGTGGAACACTTAAATATGCTAAGAGCACTGGAAAGCGTATTGACAGCCACACAGATCCGCACTGGTATTCTGTCTCCCCAATTTATAAAATGCACACTTTGGGTAAGTTTATTAAATCCCCAAGCCTCAGCTTTCTCGTGTTACAAAGGGGAATGGTAATATCTGAACATAGTAGTAGGTAGTCAGTAAACATCGGATTTTGTTTTATGACACAAAGACATTCTGTGACAGATTGTCAAAACAAATCCAAGCTTCCCTAACCCCCAAAATGTCCACAGGTAGTTCACAGAGAGGTGAATAATTATTTGATAAAATATATAATGTACTTTAATATATAAAATGAATAAAATAATCTTGAAATAATTATTTCAAGAACAATGGACGGCATGTTTTGGTTTCTGAAGGGGCTGGTGGAACTTCTGGCACCTACAATGGTAAATTTCATGTGTCAACTGGACTGTACCACCACGTGGTCAGATGTTTGGTTAAACATTGTTCTAGATGTCTCTCTGAAGGTATTTTAAATGAGATCTTCATTTAGATCATAGCCTGAGTAATTCAGATTAGCCCTCCTGATGTGAGTGGGTACCAAGCCAACCAGCTAAAAGCCTAAACTGTATGTGTTCATGAAAACCAGAGGATTTGATGAATATTACCAACAGTTGCCAGACACATACCATGTCTGTCCTGTTTCCCCTGCATGGTTTCATGTAGAGTTCTTAAGAGTCCATTAAAACTTCCCTCTAAGCAGGGTATGGTAGCACACGTCTTTAATCCCTGCACTTGGGAGGCAGAGGTAGGAGGCCAGCCATGAGTTCAAGGCCACTCTGAGACTACATAATGAATTCCAGGTCAGCCTGGGCTAGAGTGAAACTCTCCATTGAAAAACCAAACCATGACAAACCAAAACTTCTATATTAGTCAACTTTCTCTTACTCAAACAAAAAACCATTGTTTTGTTACCTCTGTGACAAGGCAGCATGTCGTGGTGGGAACAAAACCACTCACCATAAGGCCAGTGAGCAAGAGAGCAAGGAGGCAGCTGGGTGCTCATCATCCCATTGTAAGGTAATGACCACAGACCTCCCACCAGCACCACCTCTTAAAAGTTCTACTATCCCCAAATTGGGTCCCCCTGGAGAACAAGGCTTTATCACATAGGCCTTTGGAGGCCGGTCAAGATCCACACCAGCAGTTCTGTTTTACAAGGGGATAGCCTAATCACTTCCCAAGCTCCCACATGTAGCGAGTGGTAAGGTCAGTGTCCAGATGGCAGGGGTCCAACTCCAGAGCCTCCGCTCAGATCCCTGCAGTTCTATAGGTCATGTAGATCAGACTGATGCTGTTGGCACTAGCGCAGGTGAGTCTTCGAGGCCACAGAGTGTGCTAGGTCACCTCAGACCTGAGGCCCAGCTCCGTCATTCTGATGATGTAGAAACTGCAGCTTCAAGGAGGGAAGTGGCTCAGTGGGCTCAGCCAGGCCGATGAGCTGGACTCTTCTCGGCTGTGTCAGCTCTGTGGCTTGCTGCAGTCGGGGTCTCTGGTTCTTTTGGAGCCTCACTGTGACACGGACGTCTTCTCACTCTGAGTCTCTCTGGGGGGAGTGAATCCCTCCTGCTGAGGGTCCCTGTGCACCAGTCTCATCCTTGGAAAGTTGGGAGGAAGAGGGCCTCTGAGGCTAGCGTCACCTTCATATCCCGAGACTGGACATTTCAGACCCCTGTCTTTCTCATAGCCCTCACTTGCTCATCGGCCTCTTTTGGGCACCTGTTCAGACAGCTCCACATTGCTGGGATGAACCTCCAAACCAGACACAGTTGACGGGAGGAATGGGGCTTACCTCAAGCTGACAGATCTGGGGGGGAGGGTTCCATCACTGGGGACGAAGCTGCTTCCGTCCATCTGGGCAGGGAGAAACAACCAAACTGCCCATGAAAACCAAGAGCATCAAGCAAGAGCTGGCGGCAAATAGAAGCCCCATCTGAGCTCAGACTTCCCTGCACACCTTCAGGCTGGGCTTCAGGTCCACCCCCAGGGACATCGTCTCCAACCAGGCGGCTGGAGACCCAAGTTACAAGCTTTAATAAAACACCTGAGTCTATGGGGGGGCATACATTCAAACTACCACTGGGACCCTTTGCTCATTCTGCCTCATTTCTAACTCCAATAGTCAATTATTCCACAAGGGCCAGTTGATACCACTTATTTGTCAATTGTAAACAGGCTCAGGGGGAAGCTGCCTTGAGCTTGAGCTCTACTTCCTGTGTCACCTTCAGTCAGTTCCTGTCTGCTCTAGGCCCAACAATGAGTCAACTGTAGCCTCTACCTCACTCTAGGAAAAAAATAATCTTACAAGTGAACCCACAGAAAGCTGCTCAGTCACTTGGCAATATGGTTTGACTGTGTGGTACGTGTCAAATGGCAGTGGTGAAAGAGACCGTGCTTGTCGTATGGTGCTGGAAGAGTGAGGTCCGTCACACACACAAAAGCAGCCAGTGTCCAGTGGGCAAGTGTGTGATAGGGAAAATCCATAGTGGCTGCTAAGAGGAAACATCGGAGATGTTTAAACTCAGCCTGGCCTTCAGGGTTGAGGTCAGGCTGGCTATGAACAGCTCCAAGTAGCAGTGATGTTTGAGCTCAAAAATAAATAAATAAATACCTCTCCAGGAAACAGAGAGTAGCTGTGAATGAATGTACTGGGGTTGGCGAGAGAAAGAGGATAATTTCCAAGCAGAGAGAACAATGAGTACCTTAACCCAGAGACAGACAGGAGGCATGCTATGACATGGATTGAACGCTATGTGGCTGAAGCAAAAATTACACAGGAGAAGGCGTTAGTAAAGCTGAAGGCTAAGCCAGGTCTGGCTTGTGGGGAGCCAAGTGAGTAACTTTTGGGACTCTCAAATTGATCCTGTAGCCTTTTGCACCATACACAGAAGGAGAAGATCAGGCCATGACAGCAGTGTAAGAATGACGCCCTAAATGAAATATTTGTCTTATCAGGTATGGTGTTCCACATCTGTAATCCCAGGACTGGAGTCTTGAGTTTGAGTCTGAGGTAAATGACTGTGGATTATCCTGGGCTACATGGTAAGATGAAAGAGAAAAGGAGAAAGAGGAGGGAAGGAAGAAGATGAGGAGAAGAAGAAGAAAGAAGACAAGAAGAAGGAAGAAGAGAATGGAAGAAGAGGAGGAAGGAGAAGGAAGAGAAACCAATATCCATCTTATCTCTCACCTTGACCTTTGAGGATTCTAATTTAGTAGTCATGATAACCTTGAACAAGTTATTTCTCCTCTCTGACCTCCATCTCCTCACTTATAAATGGGTATGGTTACAACTTCTTCATGGGTTTATTCCAATTGTTCAATGACTAGCACATGTGAAGCTTTAAAAAGTATCTGTCACATAGAAACTTTCACACCATTGTTACTAAGATTGGTCTCCTCATCTTGGAATAAAGCTGGGCAACATCTTGTGAGGTAATTCAGCAAGTAGAGAACAGAAGTCAGAAAGTCAGGAAAAAGAAAAAGCAGTGGAATTCCACTCAAATAAGCAAACCTCAAAATATCTTCAAATTAAAAAGAAATAGACAATGATCTCTCTCAAAACATGTGTCAGCTGTTCAGTTGGCCCATTCTTGTTGGCTTCCCAGCTCTGCAGAATCTTCAGCTGCCCCTCACCGAACTCTTGGAGGAAGTGCACGAAGCTTGGATTCGAACCACTCTGAGCCTGCAAACTGGCTCTGCCACACCTGGGTGTGTGACCTTGGAAAGCTCACCCCAGTTCTGAGAGTCTTAAATTCCTCGTCTGGAAGGTGGGTGCTTCAACACAGCAGAGCTCCCAGAAAGTGAGACTTGAGAGACAGGGTGGTGAGGATGCCTCTCTCTATATACCCTCTTCCTTAGAGGACGAGACATTGTCACTCTGAGACCCAAGTCCTTGACAGAAACGTGAGGGTCAGAGAAAGGCAGAAGGAGAAGCACTGTCCTCCTTCAATGTTCCACATCCAACTGCCCCCAGGCTGGGCTGCCAGCCCACGAGTCATTAGCAGGTGGCAGGGCTGAGTGCGGTGCCATCCGTCAGAGGAGAGTGGCTGCCACAGTTCCTGGGATGGGATGGTGCCCCGAGGAGCCATTGGCAGTAATGATGATAGGTATTTAAGCAAATGAGCTGCTAATGACCAGGCAGAGGTGAGCTGCCTCCCAGACCAGCTGGAGCCCAGAGTTCACAAAGGAGAGTGAGGTAGGAAGGAAGGGACCCAGGAAAGGAGAGAGGCTTCTTTTTCCCTCAGAAATGGGCTCCTCTAGAGAGTCTTAGTTGGCCTTGGGGAAATGCTGGCTTTATCTGTTGTCCACTACCCCAAGTCCTCCAGTCCAGTTCCAGGACATATTGCCAACATTCCTGGCAGCCCTGACCAGGTAACCTACCTCCCCATATCCTTCAAGCATAAAATGCCACGTAGCATAAAAGGAATCTTATTGGAAGCCCACATCAGTAGGGGGTAAAAACAACAGGGATGCTGGCCATCTGATTCCAACCCAGTGGGCTCCATGAGTACCCGGAGGGACATCAGAATAGTCATGTGAACAGCCACACCCTGTACAGCTTGGCAATAGCTGGGCATAGAGTGCCAAATGTGTGCCAGAAATTGTTCTGTGCTTGCCACTGCTATTATTTGATGGTCATAGTCTTGGAGGGGGAAGTTACTCTCCCCATTTTAGATGAAGAGACTGAGGCTCAAAGAAAGGAAATAACCGGCCCAGAGATCAGAGAGCCAGAAGGCTGGCACAAAACTGTCCAAAAGGGAACAGGCGAATGAAACTGGAGAATTTAAAAAGTTTAACTTTTTATCACCTAAGAGCAGAATGTAAGGTGACAGAAGGATGCTTGGGTGAGGCACAGAGAGATGTTGGGCTAAGAACAGGAAGAGGAGCCCAGATCATGGCTGTGGAGTTCAGACTCCCAGAGGCGGATGGGCAGGAGGCTGGGGGCCTCAAGGCCCCATAGCCGGGCATGCTATTTCTTGCCTCAGCCTTATTGCCTTGTGTTGTCCCTTCCCAATATGTCCCTTCGAATCCAAAGTGATGAAGGAATGTGTGAATCACATGCATCAGCTCTTCCTTGCGGGATGACCTTGGGATCTGAACCTGCTTTCTCTCGTGAAAAAATGGGCTAGTAATGATGTCTTAACTCCAAAGCAAGTTGGCACACAAAAGCCACCTAGGAATAAGTTGGTGCAGAAAGCATTGCCATCTCCTGGCTTCGACTGCCAACAGCAGGGCAGGTTTGGTTAGGCGCTCATTGCTTTGACTGTCTTGGCTCTAATCTGCAAACGTGGAATTGTTTATCACTGCCTGGAAGGATCATCGTAAATATGAGAAATGAATGGAGTGCCGTGGCGTGGTGGTTGACATTCTGGAGTCTGAGAAATGATGCACAAAATAGCAGGCCCCTCATTGGTCACCCGAAGTAGGAACTGCAGTTAACGTTCCTGTCAATCAAGTGGCCCAGTGACCGGGTTCCTGACGTTTCTGCTCTGCCCTTGCCTTTGACATTTTTGCACCTTCTCCAGAAGCTTCTCTGGCCCTCCCCCGTCCCCCTCCCCCAATGTGCTGTCTCCTTCCAGCTCAGTTTCTTCCAGTCAGCTGGCGAGCTACTGGCTTTGTCCCCAGCTGTGCTGCATCTGTTGCTTGGTGGTCGCCCTGAACTTCATGGCAGTCTTTGTTTGGCTCTGTTCCCCGGGATACTTAGCGTTCCTCCTCTGTGATTGGCTATGTACATTTGACGCTTAGTGTTCCTCCTCTGGGATTGGCTGTGTGCCTTTGACGCTTAGCGTTCCTCCTCTGGGATTGGCTGTGTGCCTTTGACGCTTAGCGTTCCTCCTCTGTGCTTCAGTTTCCCGATGAACAGATGGGAGTATGAACCAAAACATGGTCTTCTGCCTCCAAACCACAGAGTCATCCAATTTCAGGATGTCCTGAAGCACAGCTCTGTCCACCCTCTCTCTTTTGCTTACATCTCCTTCCTCAGATGGCCACACCCACCCCCACATCTCAATTCCCACTTGAAATCATATACTTGTGCCATGAAGTCTGCATGGTCCCCTCCAGCAGATGTGACCTCTTCTTTGAACTTCCAGAAATTCACGTGGATCTTCCTGGACTTCACGTACAGGAGCTGAAATCACAGAAGTATGAGTCATGCGTTCCCAGGTCTCCTACAGTTCTAAGCTCTCAGTCTTACTTGGTTAGTGGCCCTGAATCTTAGGAACCTGTTGTGGCAACCCAAAGATGTTACTAGGTAACCCTTAAGAAGAAGCCCATACACCTAAGTCATCACTATCTTTGCTACAAAGGGAACAGACTCACCCAGACATCCCTTGCATGGCTTCTACATGGACAAGGACACCAGCACCCATCCTTCTCTGCTCTCTGATGTGGCCCTAGCAACAGCATTTTCATTTCATCCCATTTCTACTGACACCTGGCTGAGAGCTGTGGACCACAGCGAATTCCCTGAACCCAGGTGATATATTTTTCTCCTGCTGTAACTGGCATCTGCTCAGGTGGATGAGTGAGTATTTATTAGATCTCAGCAGGCTTTGGTCACTTTAATTGTTTTCTAGTGGAACGTGCCCATTGCCAAAAGCATATCTTATTGGCCATTTATCAGGACAGCTAAGTGAAAGAAAGCTGGGCTGAGATGGGAGTTCAGGAAGGTCCAGGGCATTTTGGATGCAGGAGGAAGTCTCACCCAAGACAAATGAGTCCTTGGATGATCATCTGGAACTGATGGATTAAGAGATAAGCACCGGAGTTGTGATCTCAACACACAGAATCACTGGACCGGCCATGCCCATAATTAGATACAAGTGGGAAGCATTTAGGGTAGTTTATTTTTTTATATTCTTAAAAATGCATGGAGCAAAAACCATTGGAAATGGCTAGTCTTTTGAAAAAGAGGTTAGGAAAAAGTAAGCAATACTTACAAAGTGCCTATTAGGTATTATTAACTTATGTTTTTGATGAACTTATTAATTTGTGATTTTTTTTCTTTCTTTCCTTCCTATAGAAAACCTTTTTGGCATAAATATTTCCTGCTATTTATATAAAGAGATAGTGGAAGAGTCAGTTGTGTTGCACCATGGGTGAGAGAGCTGAAGACCACCCACTCCTCTTGTTCTTTTCTCACTCAAATCCCCATTGGATTAGCCATTAAAACTCAGTGAAGGCCCTTTCAACAAACCTGATTGACTGGGTCCTGACTGAAGCTGTCCAGGGATGGTATTACCTGAGTGAGGCTCAGAGGGATGGTCACAGAGGCAGAGAGGGGGAGTGGACAGGAATCTGAGAACTCAGCCCCTCTGGTTCCCACAGGTCCAGGGCTCTTTCCATGCTGCCAGGACCCCAGGTGGCTGGAAGAGGAGAGGGGAGCCCAGAGTGAGCCTGTCCCTGTAACATGTACGGCAGACAAGGGCCAAGGGAAAGAGAGACACTGGAGAGGTCCAAGTACTAGTCTGTGCTTTCCGCGGAGATAGAGAAGAGGCAGCAGGGATGCGAACCCACCTTTATGCAGAGGACTCTCCCACAGCAGCAGTTCTGCATCTTCCTCTGCCTTCCCCAGCATGAGAATGCTCTGGGCCAACTCCCTCCCTCCTCCTTGCCTGAAGAACCCTCAGCACTGCCCCATCTCCAGGTAACAAAACCTGGGTGACAAAACCTGCCACCTGCAGAGAAGCAGTCATCACAGTCAAGATGGCTCTGAGCTTTAGTCTTGATGATTGTGGTGGTAGAGAAGGAGAAGGAGGAGACATCCCCTGATGGAAGGTAAAATCCAAAGGAGGTAACTTGTTTGTGAGAATGTTCCAGGCAAAAGTGACAGGTTGGGATAGGGCAGGGAAGTCTCCTTCCCTTTGGTAACCCTCTCCCCTGCCGCTGTGGTTAATATCCATTGTCAATGCGACTGGATTTAGAGTCACCATGAAACAGTTCTGTGTGAGTCCTTGAGGGCATCCCCAGGAAGTATGGAGGACCCACTGAATGTGGCAGCACTAGCCCATGGGCTGGGATCCCTGACTAAATACAAAGAAGAGAAAAGTGGAGCACCAGCGTTCCTCTCTGTGTTCCTGACTGTGGACACAACGTGACCCACAGCCTCACACTCCCGCCACCATGATGGACTGGACCCTTGAAGCATGAGCCAAGATAAAACCTTCCTCCCTTAAGTTGTCTTTGTCCAGTACCTTGATACAGCCATGCAAAACATAGCTAACATACAAGATCCTTCTTTCCATTCCTGTGAGGCTTCCTGCAAGCAGACGAGCCGCAAAGTAGTCCTTTCCCCAGAGAAATGCCCAGAAGCTCAGCCCATGTGTTTCCAGCCCTATCACCTTTCCTCTCTTCCAGTACTCCCAGAACACTCGTGGGTGAAGTTAAAGAGACAGCCAGTGAAAGCATCCGTACCACACTAATGGGGAGACTTAGTTCTGGCACGTGTGGTAAGCTCTTCACCATTTCCCAAATCCTTCTTCACCAGCTTTCAGCCGGATGTGCTGTTGTGGATCTAGACATTATGAACAGAAGCTTGAGGACTCCTTGGAAGGAGTACCCTTGGTTTCCTAACAGGAATGTGTTTCCCTCTTATCACTTCCTACTGGATTGCAGATGTGATAGAAAATGTTGCAGCAGCCACAGCGCAGTCATAAAGAAAAGGAAAAGAGAACTGGGAAGATAACAGCTCACATGGACTTAAGCTTCTAAGCTAACACTAGCAGTTGCTTGCCTCTGCATATCTTTCTCTATGAGAAAATTAAGTCTAGGTCTGTTTAAATCACAATGGCTGGCTATTCCTTCAAGTCCACCCCAGAAGAACTCCTGATAAGAGTACATGTTATGATAGGACCTTCACCTGCATTCTAGAAAGAAGGCACCATTGTCTCTCTTTTACAGTATGAAAAATTAAATTTGGAAGGTGTGGTAATTTGAATAGATGGCTCCCAACATGTTCAGCGTTTTATTAGCTTGTAGTTTGGATCTACAGCTACCTGGCTGGTGGCAGTGTCACTGGGCGGATCTTAGGATCCAGCCCTAATGTGTGGTGGTGGGTTTGAGATTCCAATCTAAAGATATGCAATGTGTGCCCAGCTGGAGTTCCCGAAGTGTGCTATGCTATGTGACTTTTGGCTTTTAGGCTCGTGCTTCTCTCTGAGTGTTTGGTCCTGTGAAAGCAGCCCAGCTTCTTCTGCCATCATGGAACTTCCCCTGTATCTGTAAACTTCAATAAATCCCTTCTTCCATAACTGTGCCTGGTCTGGAAGTTCATCTCAGAGAACCTGAAGCTGTCTGCTACAGAAGATGACTGCACAAGGGTCATTAATTAGGTGAGTTTGGAGGCACTCACATGCAATCTCAGTATTCGGAAGCTGGGCAATTTCAAGTTTGAAGCCATCATGAGCTATATAGTGAGTTTGAGGCCAACCTGAGGTGTATAGCAAAACTGTATCTCAAAAAATTATTTTGGGATGAGAGATGGCATAACAGTTAAGTCACTTGCCTACAAAGCATAAGGTTGCAAGTTCAATTCCCTAGTACCCATGTAAGCCAGGTGCAAGGTGTGGCACATGTATCTGGAGTTTGTTTGCAGTGTCTAGAGGCTCTGGTGCACCCATTCTCTAAATAAATAAATAAATAAATAAATAAATAAATAAATAAATAAAATATTTAAAATTATAAAAATATCTTTAATCTTGTAAGCAGAAGAGTTGGTATTTAATTGCTAGCATCACACACCATATTTTAAAAGTAATACATTAGTTATTATATATCACATGTATGTAACTTCTTACACACTTTTTTCTTTATATATGTTTTCTCTCTCTCTCTCTCTCTCTTTCACACACCCTTTAACCCTGTTGACTTGTCTCCAGCTAGCCCACAGGAGCGCCTCCTTCACCTTGAGCCTGTGGTAATTATCACACAGGCTCACATCGCTCGTACATGGCTGGATACAAGTAAAAATCATCCTGGGGAAAATACTGATGATTTGGAGTACCATGCTCTCTGAACATTAAGAAAGAAGAGAGTCTGAGTGCGGGAGCCAGCGTGCAGAGCATGAAGAAAGAGGGTCTGGAGAGAGATGGCAGTTGTCATCCAGTGCTGCAGATGCCCATCTGTCAACCTGCCCTGACAAAGCTAAGTGTCTCCACCTATAGGAGTGAGGGAATGTGCACATGTGTGTGTGTGGGCGGGGGAGTAATAGGCGTCCATAGAGAGAGGCTAGGTGATATTTAGAAGCATTTTAAGTTGAGCATTTGACATAAACATATATCTGTATGTATGCATATACGTATATACATACATGCATATAGCCCCATCCTGAGGATATATGTGTCTGGCAGCCAAGAACCCCACTTCAGACAGGACCATGGATTGACTTGTGATTTATTAACTGGAAAGGAAAAGATAGCGTGGAGAATGGAGATGCACAAAAGCCATCAAGTCAGCACTCTATGATTCTCTTCTCAACGTTACAAGGGTCCATTCTGCCACACAGAGGCCTTTGAACTGTGGCCCGGGGAATTAAAGCTGGCTTCTTGTTCCTGCAGAGACAGTTTTCTCTCAGAAACTCTATCCTTCTGGCTCTATACTGTCAGGCCCCAGCAGAGTACGTGCACATGCGAGGCATCTTCACCACTTCCTTCGAGGCCATCTCATCTTTCTCCTCCCACTCCCAGTGGCTACTACATTTATCTCTCTTGTGTTTCTGTAACAGAATGATCAAGGCCTGGTAATTGACAAAAAATTTTTTAAAAATGATTGGTCCATGCTAGAGACTGGAAAATTCATGATACAGATGCACTGACATCTGCCATTGGCCTTCTTGCTGCAGTCTACCTAAGGGGTTGTAGGAGGGGGGAGGGGGAGAAGTCTTCTTTCTTACATGGCAGAAGGGAAGGAGAGTAGATAGCTTCCTGCAAGCCCTTTGCAGAGTGACACGAGTCTGTCCGTGAGAAGTTCTGTCCTCCTGACTTCAGCACCTCCCAACACAGTGGCATTGGGATTAAATCGGGATTAAATCTCCTGCACATACACTGGTGGTGGGGGGGGGACGTGCAGGCCACGGCATCCATGCTCCTAGATTTCCAGAGGCAAAGAAGCTTCCCCATAGCTCAGGCTGTGACAGGCACCACCACTTTAGACAGTTCTTACTGCCAGTCCTTACTGTTGTGCTTTGAATGTGGAATGTCCCTGGCTGGCTCATCTGCTTAAACACTCAGCACTGTTTGGGGAGGTTGTTGAAGCTTTTGGAGGTGGAGCCTCTCTGGAAGAAGTAGGTCACTGGAGGCAGGACTTGAGTGTCACAACTTTCTGCATGCTCTCTGCTTCCTGACTGTGGACATGGTGTGACCAAGCATTGTGACAAGCCCCTTCCCGTTCCCACTGCCATGATGTACTGTGTCTGTCCTTAAACTGTTAACCGGAATAAGCCCCTACTCCCTTGAGATATTTCTGGTCAGGTATTTGGTCACAGTACTGAGAAAAGTGACCAGTGGAGTACCACTTCCACGGCTGGTACTACACTACTGTCACTACCATCTTCCGTGTGACCACGACTGTGACCACTATCACTCCATCACATCCCAATTTGGAGGGGAGAAGGGCTTCTGGATCTGGTTAGGCCTTCAGTGAACATCCTCCTGCAGACCTGATGCGGCATCCCCTCCAGCAAGCCATGTGGAGAACCAGCCTCACGAGGAAGCTGCTTGCTCTTGGGTTACCCTTTCCTGAGATCAAAATGTTTGCTGGGATTACACAAAACAGATCGAGATTAACGCACTGTGTTTAACTCAATAGCCTCAGGCTCTTGGCTTCCTTTCCTTGCTTGAGCTGCCAAAATAAATTCCCACCCACGGACATCCTGGGCCTGCCTGGCTTGCACAGAGTGAGAATATGGAGACAAATTAACCTGCACATAGCAGAGGCTCACATTCACAGAGAGCCCCAGAGCTCCTCCATCCGGGCAGCCCTCAGGCCCCTCAAAGGGAAGTTTCCCTCCTTCCTATCCTAACCAAAGACTAATCGCCCAAGTCTCATTGCCCTCTCAGTGTGACAGAACCTTCTAGAACCTCCCTGGTTTACCATTTAGGCAGTTGCTATTATATATCTTTGCACTCAACAAATATCCCATAGGAAAACATATTACTTAAACACTTGTCATGCCAACTATGGTGCTGGGCCCCAGGGATCGAGGGGAAAGTGATGATGAGGTCCTCACCCTTGGATATACTCTACAGTGTGCACTTAAGCAGTCTGCTTTCCTTCCTCTGCAAGGTCATGACTCTGTCTGCAAAGAAGGAATCATGGAGGAAAACACCTGGTTACTTAACCCGCGAGGGGTTTCAAATTTAAACTTATCCAGTGGTTTTTGAAATTCCATGCAACAGACTCCTGGGCTATAGGCAATTTTACATATGTTCAGCACGCTCCGTCGATGTCTGCGGAATTGGATTATTCGTCAACATCATCACAGCTGGAGAGAGTTATCACTTGCCCCAGTTTCCACTTGAGAAGAGGTGCAGAAACTTTCTGAAGATGCTAAGTGGTGGGGCCCCTTAGTGCTCTGTGACTACTGTGTTTACACCAAAATGCCTCCATTGATGCCACCCTCTAATACTGTCACTCCCAACACTGCTGTTACCACCACCATGGTGACAGGACTGTGGCCACTGCCACCACTGTCGAGGCTTCTACGACTACACCACACCATCCCTGTGGCTACATCACCACCTAGTGCCATGACTCCACCACGCTCACACCACAGCGAGCACCCCAAGCTTGCTGGCTTAGAAGTGCCCAAAACTAATACATTAAATTCATTCGTTGATCTTCACTTCACAATAACCCTGCCAATTAGAGGTCATTGCTTCCCACTTACAGATGAGAATATTCACTGATAACTATCAGCCAGAAGTGATAGATGTGGGCTCTGGTCCCAGGAGGGTAGACTTCCATGGTCATGCCCCATAAACACTATGCTATGCTTCCTCTCTAGGTCTATCTATTTCAGGGCCTCAATCTGAATTTGGAAACATCCTCCTCATCATACAGTTTGTAGCCAATAGAATCCATGTGCAGGAGACTCATAGGTGTTTTTGTTGTTGTTGTTGTTGTTGTTTGTTTGTTTGTGTGTTTTTTTCCCCCGAGGTAGGGTCTTACTCTAGCCAAGACTGACCTGGAATTCACTATGTAATCTCAGGGTGGCCTTGAACTCATGGTGATCCTCCTACCTCTGCCTCCTGAGTGCTGGGATTAAAGGTGTGCGCCACCAGGCCCAGCGAGACTCATAGGTTTTAAGAGTATTGCCTGGTACTAATTATGGCTTCAGAAATCAGTCTACACTTCCCAGAAGGAACATTCTAGAACAAGGATAAGTGTGCCATGAAATTTAGGCTGTGAAAGTGATAAGTGACAGTCTATGACATAATAAGGCAGACGCAGCCCCTAGTAAACCAGAGGCCCACAGTGAACCTCAAATCACTAAACTATAGGCATTGGCCACAGCACCTCTGGCAGTGTTAATAGAGCTGGTTACTATTCTAGTCACACCCAAGATGAGCCAGCAAGTCCCTGGCCTCTCATCCTCCCTGACACTCATGGCCCTTTGGGGTCCTAGCTACTTCAGTCCTTTCTGTAAGCCTGCAGTGTCCTCTTCCCCTCCTGACAATGGAAGAGACAGGTGGCTCCTGCCTGCTCTGGTCTCTGACATTTTCTCTGCTTGGGATACCTTTATCCATCCTTCATGTTGTCCCCTCTGTGGAGCCTTCCATTGTACACCCACGCACATGACAATAAATAAACTATTCCTCCCAGTTTGTCGGGACTCATCTCTGCTGGACTAGCCTCATGGAGGACTGTTCATCCTGGCATCTGTGGCAGGATCTGTTCTGGGACTTTCCTCATGGGTGGGGCCCAGAATGTATGAGATGACAGAAGGAAGGAGGAGGAGGAAGGAGAGGCATAAGTATTTAGAACTTATATGACTGAACTTTCCTGAATAAATCATGGACACCTCAGTCTCTATACAGAGCCCATTGGCCTAGGTCATGACCACAGGCCTGGGTTGATGACCACAGACCTGGAGTCTGACCAAAGCTGATCTCTCAGGACCTCATACCAGGAGAATGACAAAACAAAAGGAGACATTTGTAGGAGAGGGACACAGCATTTCAAGTTCGTAGACTTTCATTTCAGTCCCAGCTGCTTTTAGGTCTTGGTGAGCTTCTGACCTCCCACTCCTCACTTTCCTCTATATAGTGGAAACATCATCAACTTCCTCTAGACGTCGGCAGCAACTGTGAGGATGCACCTCGCAACACAAGGCAGGCAGCGTGTTCTGTATGTGGAAGCTTAGCATGCAAACAATTCTTACCCAGATTGAGTATTATTAGCCTACTGAATGCTGTTATTCTTCCCACTTGAGTTTTCTCCTCATGCGTATTAGCTCTGACCTCTTTGAAGGTGTGCACCACTTCGCCTGAGGGCCACTTGTTCTGGGTCCACCACTAGCCTGCTACACTTCCTGCTTCTTCAGATCACTGACTTCCTGTGCCATCCCATACTTGCTGCCAATGAGGAAGCTCACCTGGGATTGCTTGGTGCAGCATCTAGAAGGCATCGGAGCTGACCAAGACGGAGAAAGAAGGAAGGGGAAGGAGGAGGAGATGAGGCAGTAACAAAACAAAACAAAAAAACTCCTGGGGAACAAGTCACTCTAGAATAGTTCTCCCATGAGCTCTGCAAGAAGGCCTCACCACCGCAGAAAATGCTGGAAAAAAAAATCGCCGGCTAATTTCAGAGGCTCCACGTTGGTGGGCCAACATCCCAGGGAGAATGAGCAATTATGATTTCCATCTAAGCAACATATGCTGTTTGCTGGCCTCTTTCGAACAGCTGTAGGTTAGATGCTGTTAAGATTGGTCTCCTTCTCTCCTCCACATTTCAGAATTCAAATTAAACTAAAATAACAGCACCTGCTGAACAAAAACCCCATTGGAAATGTGTCCTCGTACACAATTACTGTAGGGAGGCTGGTCACCATTGTTACCCGCCTATTCTTCCTGAATGGGAACGGCAGCGAAGTTTCTCAGGCAGCTGCAGCGATTCAATTGTATAACTGGAGCTGGCCCCGCGCCAACCCTCAAGAACTCAAGTGCCACCAAAAGATACTATATTGATTTGCAATCGAACATAATAGGCCATCAGCTTAATTATTACTGAAGTGACAAGGTTCTGGGTATTTCATATTTATATTTCAGGGCCTGTGAAGGATGAATGTAAATCTTTTAAATGCATGGATTTGCATATCTTCAGCGGGGTTGAGTGCTCTTATTACATTCATAGCCTTTGAAAGACCAAGAGGACTGGCTATTGAACTCAGGTTGCCAGATCCTACCGGCATTTGCTTGGAAAAGAGACAAAAGGCATAAGATGGAAATTGCTTTTAGTTTAGTTTTGTATTTATTTTAAAGGCAAGAAAAAAAAATGAAAGCTCTCTATGCAACTCTATGAGCTCAGGCCTCTTTGGGGGCCTTGTCAGAGAAGAGGGTGCCAGGTCTTACGGAGACAGGCATTTGATCATTGCGAAATGAGACAGATACTGCCCAGACCCGTGTGGTCCTCACCTTCTTCGTCTCTCACGTACTGTTTCTGGCCTCTGAAGAACTCTGTCTAGTAAAACCCTAGGAGCCCTAAGATGTGGTCGAAGGAGTAATGTCACCACACCTTGTCACTACATGAAGACATAAAGACAAATGTTCTCATCTTCAACTCCCACACGAGACCCCTTCCTGTCTTTCTAATAGGACTTGTCACTCTAGCAAGACATTTTCAAGTTGCTCCAAATCTCTCCTCTTTACCCCTAAATCCCACAAGTCACTCATTCCATAGATTTGCCTTCCTAAATCTACACTGAAACAAATCTGTGAGCATGTCTGGGAGGGATTTTCTAGATTAGATCAATTGAGGTGGGAAGACCTTCCCTAACTGGTCAGCCTGCTATTCTAAGCGCTGGGGTCCTGGACTGTACAAAAAGGAGAAGGCAAGCTGAGCACCAGTGTTCCTCTCTCCCTCTCTCTCCCTCTCTCTCTCTCTGCTTCCTGACTATGGATGGAACATGACCAGTTGCTCAAGCTCCTTCTGCCATGCTTTCCCAGCCATGATGGACTGAACCCTCCAACTGTGAGCTGTAATCAACCCTCCCTTCCTCGAGTTGCTTTTGATTGACCACATCAATGAGGAAAGGAGCTCATGCACTGTCCCCATGGAATCCGCGTGCCACGGCCTGCAGGCAAGTCTCATCACAAAGCCTGGACTCCAGCGGTTCTCCCGGGGGCCTTGACCTGCCTTGGGAAAGGAATCACAGTCCATGTTCCCACCTGGTTGGCAGAAGGCCTTCTTGAAAATGCTGGAACACATTGTGCTCCTGCAGATACCCTTTAGTCGTACCCAGAGATGACGAACAACTCTCCCCATTGCCCACTCCAGCCTTCATGCCATCCAACCATTCCTACACAGGGCAATTTAATTCTCTGCCTAATTGCCATCTTGTCCATGGAAGGATAAGAGCACCCTCCCCTTTTAAAATACTGCACCCCACCTTACATCTTCCCCGTCCTCTGCTCAGCAGGACCACTTCACTCTGCTCCCCAGTGCACTGTGGAAAATCGTCACATTGTGTTTCGCTTAATGGTTCTCACAAGTGCTCCCTCCACTGAGAGGGCTTCACAGAAAATGTGCCTCTAAGCGTTGTATTGCCATGACCTAGGCAGGGTCTGGAAGGGAGGAAAGCGACTGGCAACAGTGAGCTGAGAAAATTTTCGTCCTTAAGAAAGGTCAAATATAGAGAGCATGTTTATTTTGGGCAGTTAAACGTGCTTGCTTACAAAGCTTGAATGCCTGCGTTCAATTCCCCAGTACCCATGTAAAGCCAAATACACAAAGCTGTACATGTGTCTGGAGTTCCTTTACAGTGGCACTAGGCCCTGGTGCACCCATTCTCATTCTCTCTCTCTTTCTCTCTCTACTTGCAAATAAATACATAATTTTTTAAAAAAAATGCTTATTGTAGTGGGATCTTATTGCACACACTGAACCAAAGATAGCCCACAGGCATTGCTGTATACCTTGAGGTCAATGCCAATATCTAAAGAGTGATTTAAATATCAGGTGTCCTTGAAGCCCAGAGAGAAAGGAAATTTGTGGTCTGGAATGCATGGGAGAAAGCAGAGGCTAGAATGAAGTCTCTTGAAACCCTATGATCTACAAAGGAGTGGGGGACCATCTGAACTCACCTACTCCAAAGTGCCACATTTTATGAATGAGAAATTCAAGAACCAAATAGGTAAGATTCACAAGCATACTAGAGTGACAGGGATTCCGTTTCTCAGGCTCCATTCTTCAGTGAAGCGGGCAGGACTGACTGGATATAAATGAGGAGAGCATCCCCGGTGGGAGCTCTCCATCACCGTCACCACCTCCACGTCATCCATCACTTTTGCCACCACCCCATCCACAGTGCACTTTGCCATCACCTTCATTGTGTCGACCACTGTCTGTGTCACCCTGATATCCACTGTCCCAGCCTCTCCTGCCATTGTACCAGTGCCCATGGGTCTTAGCGACAGGGCTCTTGTTTTCATGAAGGAAAGGGCCCTGATCCTTTGTCCTTTACTTTTTGTTTTTAAACTTTTTCTATTGACAACTTCCATAATTACAGCCAATTCACCATGATAACTTTACTTTCTCCACCTTCCCTCTTACCAATGTTCGGTTTCCTGCATCCTCTATAGTGCCTGCCCTTTCTTAGCACTGTGAAGGGCAACATGATAACCTCCCTACTTCAAGAAGGGTTTTCATTGTCTTGAACTCAAAAACTATCTCCAAAGTAGTTAGATCAGAGTTTCAAAAAGGGCCTGGAGAGATTGCTTAGTGGTTAAGGCATCTGCCTGTGAAGCCAAAGGACCAGGTTCAATACCCCAGGACCCACATAAGCCAGATGCACAAGGTGATGCATGCATCTGGAGTTCGATTATAGTTTACAGTGGCTGAAGGCTATTCTCTCTCTCTCTTTCTCTCTCTGCTTCTATCCCTCTCTCAAATAAATAAAATGAAACAAAAGAGAAAAGAAGAAACAATGTAGTATAAATCTGGGAAGCCAAAATTCTTTTCAGAATGAGGAAATCGGAGTTGTAATTATAGGAGGTCTAATTCTTTGAAAGGGATTGCTGAGGAACTCTAAAAGGGACAGATAGTCATGTTTACCTGGATAAGGAAGAACAGAAACTTCTTCAGGATGCGGCTGACTCTCTCCGACTCCCAGTGTGCTGACTCCTGGTGTTCTGGCTCTTAGTCTGTTGCTTGACCCTTGTGGCCATCTCTGGCCTCATCCCTATCTGGGATCTCCGTTTAGACCTGCCTCCCTGGCTTCATGTCCATTGTAAAGGGCTAAGCACCTCTGTTGGAATCACCAGGCAGGAGAGAAGTCCCAGAGCTGGCAGAGACTCAATCCCTGGTGTCCCGAGGCATCAGCATCCTTACACGCGCCTCTCCTGCCAGGCAGAGCACAAAGGCAGGCATTCTCATGAGAGGAGGAGAGGAGTCGCCGAGGACCACCTGCTCAGGCAATTCTGCGATAAAAGGAAGTGAGACTGGAAATTGGACAATTGTTACTAAGTAGCTGAGGACCCAGCTGAGTGGGGTTTTCTTTAATAAGGATAATAGAAGCCAGCTTTATAGGCAGATGGAAATTTTCCAGAACCCAAGGGTTCACAGAGGAAAACAAGAGGGAGGTAGGCTCAGGAAGGGACATGTCTTCACATCTCTATACAGAGGGAAGAGTGGAGTTCTTTCTTCCAGGCTCAGGAAGAATGTCACATGTGTCATTATTTCCTGCTTTCCTGTTAGACACACAACTCGCTGTGAATAGATGGGAGGGAGGAAGTGATCCCTTAGACCCAGACCCGGTGAAGAGTCCCCAAGTACTCATGCAAAGGACTAAACATATCTTTCACTGTTTCTCAGGCTGGAGAGTAAGTAAATCCTGAAGTCCTTCACGGGAAGGACAGAGGACAAGGGACAAGGTATTAAGGGAATTTAGAACTTGTTAATACCTACAATGCCTCAGGCACTTACCATGGGCCAAGTACTATACTGGCTTCTCTATATTCTGTGTCACCAGATCACCTCATGACCTATTTACACATGAGGGAAGTGGGTCTCAGAGCCTTGGTACATTTGAACTCAGAGCAGCTCAGAAGCACTTGTGTCCCTTCTCTCAGGTACTGTCACCAGGATTGAGTGCAACATGCCCATGGAAACCCCCATTGCACTCTGTTCTACCCATAAACAGACTCCCAGTCACAATCCCAATATGTTCAAGTTTACACACACACACACACACACACATGATGAGTGTGCACATGACCCTATAAATACAGACATGCTATCATACATGTCCTGCCTAGAGGAAGTTTTATCTATTTCTGCCTCTTCAGGTAATGGACAGAGAACACCGCGTTCATTAACTGGAAACCATAGGGAAGTGAAGTAGTCAGAGCAGCGGCCCAAGGGCATGGATGTGGGGCAGTCAGAAAGACAGACGGAAGAATTCATGGGCCAGACTTGCGTTCATCTATTCAGCCTCACTCTAGATTACCAGCATGGTCTCAGGGAGTCCCTGCACCCCTCTAATCCCCAACACCCTTCCGTTAAGATGGAGATAGAAATTGCCATCACAGGGACTGGAGGGCTGGAGGAACAGGACCAGGGAGGATGAGGAGTGCTATGCCTGCCCCAATAGTGCACCCCAGTCCATTTTGCCACGTTCCCATGCTGCCACCTTCTGATGCCAAAGCCACCTCCAAGGAACACTGCAGCACCACATGAACGGCACCCTGTCAGCAGCCCCCAGGGAAGAGGAGGTGGCAGAGTCAGGAGGGGGTTGAGACCCTCAGCTGCTCCTGGAGAGGCAGGGCTGACAAGGCGAGGATTGTTTGTCTCCCCTGGTGTGAAGCATGTTGACTTGCTGTTGATAGATGGTGGGATGATATTAATTAAAATGCAGGCAGGTGTGAGGGCGCCTCTTAGAGCAGCATTCTCCCCAGGGGGGAGGGGAGGGGAGACAGCGGCCTCTGTTTGTAGCCTTTGCAGAAAAGAGCATTCTCTGTCCTTTCTTCCTCCCTCTAAGAGCAGGTATGACTCAGAGAAAAGGGTCTGGGTTTCCCAGCCATGGACAAGTTCCGGAAGAGCTGCGATCATGGGCAAGCACCACCCCCTCCCGGGTCCTCCCATCCTGATGGGTGAGCCTGGTGTGTGTGGGGGGGGGGGGGAGAAGGGGGATGGTATAGACTCTTACCACATTTTCTGTACACGTGATGCTTGAAAAGTTTCTGTTCTTGGACACCTTGCTGAAGGAAACACTTACCTTTAATGGCCCTGCCCACTTGGCAGGATTGGGGTACAAAGGGCTTTCCGAGGATACAGAGCTTGAGGCTGTAATGCGGAGCCCACAGGCGAGAGGACAAAGACCTCAGTACACAGTATGGGGTCTGAATGCAGGCACGGGGGGTAGGGGCTGGAAATTGAACTTGGGAACAGAGAAGGAAAAATAAGAAACTGAGCAATGCGCAGAATGGCAACTGCATGACGCGTGGGAGCAAGTCAGTCCCCTTGATGGCCAGCGGAAGCGTTTCTTCCCAGTACCTCATCGCCTACAACTTAGTTTCTCCTTCTTGCTCTTCCTACAAGACTGAGTCCTAAGATGCCCTAATTGCAGGATGCTGGCATTGGACATGAAAGGAATTGTTGAAGACCCTGCCCTCAGTGACGGGGTTGGAGTGATAGAGCCAAGATTCAAACTGCTGGTCTGCAAGCTGAAGCAGAGAACCACCGTTTCCTGAACATATACTCCAACCGGAGCCAGTGAGGCGTCCCAAAGGCAAGTCTGTCCATCGCCTTCTCTCTACCAACCTGTGAGAGGCAAGGTCAGCCAAAGAACAATCAGACACTAGGCAGGCTAGCCCTTAAGGGATCTTACATCACACCCCTACCAGGCCTATGTCCCCCGCATAAATCAGCTTGCCCCTGCCTACTTCAGTCACAGGACTCAACTCACCCACTCAAATCTCTCTCCAGCATGCAGCCTGCCCAAGTGTGAGGGGATCCCTCCCTGAGCCCAGGCCGATTGGCTGGGAAACCTGGCCCACCTCAACCTGAGTGGGTTCTAAAATCTATCTGATTTGGGCTCACTGAGAAGGCTTCTCCTCCTCCCTGGCCCTTGAGTTGCACATAACTCCACGCCCCCAGTCTTCTGGTCTTCTCAATGGTGGGATCCTCTCTTCCCCACGGCCAGGCTGGTGGGAAGGGGCATTTATTTATTTATGGCTGCTCTCACTTTTTAATCTCTTTGGAAGCACATGCTTGTATTTTGATGCCCTGTCACCTTTTTCTCTGGATCCAATCTCCGCATTTGTTTACATGGACTCCCAGACCATGTGGTGTATTTTCCCTGATCTCTCCAGTCACCTTGCCTACCTCTTCAGCTCTTGAACCCTCCACCCATCCCCTTCTCTCACATTCCTGTCCCTTCATGTCTGAATGAAGTGTGGCAGTATAGAAATCACTCTGGCTTGTGTTGCAAATTTTTTGGTTAACAGACACTGACTTGAGAATTGGGATTCCAGAAAGGACTCCAGCCCCACAAATTTGTCTAAATCAAACCCAGTGCTGAAAAAGAAGCACACATCCCCTGTGCAAGGAGGAAAGATAAGAGCCAGGGGGCACACCAGAGAAGCAGAGCTTGCTGGTGCCTGAGCCTGGAACCTGGTGTGCAACGTGGAGGATCTTTACTTAGTTATGTGTAGAAATAACTGAATAAGATTAAAACTTCTCTCTCCAAAGCAAAAATCCTTCTTCCTTTCCTTTCCCTTTCATTTCCTTTCCATTCTTCATTCTACTCCCTTGCTCCAATATTTCCTTCCTTTTATCTTTCCTTCCTCCCTCCCTTCCTTCTCAGCTTTCATCCTCCCCCAGGCCTAGAGATAAGTAATGATCTACATTTTAGGTTTTTACATGTGCATTACACTTTCCACACATTTAGAAATGTTTTAATATTCCACAGGGGATTACAAGGAACACTGAACCTTGGCCTCCAACTAGCCTCACAGCTGGACTGCTAACAATGAGGACACGACACCTTTGCTCCCTGTAGACCTCACAGCTGAACTGCTGACAATGAGGACACTACACCTTTGCTCCCTGTAGACCTCACAGCTGGAACTGCTAACAATGAAGACACTACACCTTTGCTCCCTGTAGACCTCACAGCTGAAGTACTGACAATGAGGACACTACACCTTTGCTCCCTGTAGACCTCACAGCTGAACTGCTGACCATGAGGACACTACACCATTGCTCCCTGTAGACCTCACAGCTGAACTGCTGACAATGAGGACACTACACCTTTGCTCCCTGTAGACCTCACAGCTGGAACTGCTAACAATGAAGACACTACACCTTTGCTCCCTGTAGACCTCACAGCTGAAGTACTGACCATGAGGACACTACACCATTGCTCCCTGTAGACCTCACAGCTGAAGTGCTGACCATGAGGACACTACACCATTGCTTCCTGTAGACCTCACAGCTGAAGTACTGACCATGAGGACACTACACCTTTGCTCCCTGTAGACCTCACAGCTGAAGTACTGACCATGAGGACACTACACCTTTGCTCCCTGTAGACCTCACAGCTGAACTGCTGACCATGAGGACACTACACCATTGCTTCCTGTAGACCTCACAGCTGAAGTGCTGACCATGAGGACACTACACCTTTGCTCCCTGTAGACCTCACAGCTGAAGTACTGACCATGAGGACACTACACCATTGCTCCCTGTAGACCTCACAGCTGAAGTGCTGACCATGAGGACACTACACCATTGCTTCCTGTAGACCTCACAGCTGAAGTACTGACCATGAGGACACTACACCTTTGCTCCCTGTAGACCTCACAGCTGAAGTACTGACCATGAGGACACTACACCTTTGCTCCCTGTAGACCTCACAGCTGAACTGCTGACCATGAGGACACTACACCATTGCTTCCTGTAGACCTCACAGCTGAAGTGCTGACCATGAGGACACTACACCTTTGCTTCCTGTAGACCTCACAGCTGAAGTACTGACAATGAGGACACTACACCTTTGCTCCCTGTAGACCTCACAGCTGAAGTACTGACAATGAGGACACTACACCTTTGCTCCCTGTAGACCTCACAGCTGAAGTACTGACAATGAGGACACTACACCTTTGCTCCCTGTAGACCTCACAGCTGAAGTACTGACAATGAGGACACTACACCTTTGCTCCCTGTAGACCTCACAGCTGAAGTACTGACAATGAGGACACTATACCTTTGCTCCCTGTAGACCTCACAGCTGAACTGCTGACCATGAGGACACTACACCATTGCTTCCTGTAGACCTCACAGCTGAAGTGCTGACCATGAGGACACTACACCTTTGCATCCTGTAGACCTCACAGCTGAAGTGCTGACCATGAGGACACTACACCTTTGCATCCTGTAGACCTCAAAGATGAACTGCTGACCATGAGGACACTACACCTTTGCTTCCTGTAGACCTCACAGCTGAAGTACTGACAATGAGAACACTACACCTTTGCTCCCTGTAGACCTCACAGCTGAAGTACTGACAATGAGGACACTATACCTTTGCTCCCTGTAGACCTCACAGCTGAACTGCTGACAATGAGGACACTACACCTTTGCTCCCTGTAGACCTCACAGCTGAACTGCTGACCATGAGGACACTATACCTTTGCTCCCTGTAGACCTCACAGCTGAAGTGCTGACAATGAGGACACTATACCTTTGCTCCCTGTAGACCTCACAGCTGAACTGCTGACAATGAGGACACTATACCTTTGCTCCCTGTAGACCTCACAGCTGAAGTGCTGACAGGAGGACAGTACACTTTTGCTCCCTGCAGACTTCACAGCTGAACTGCTAACAGGAGGACACTGTATATTTGCTACTTGTTGACCTCAAAGCTGGAACTGTTAACAGTGAGGGCATATGCCATGGCCTTCCAATGATCTCATATCTGTAACTGCTAAAATCAGGATTATTTTGCAAAGTGACCCAGGGAAGAAATCTCAGTAAACTTAAAACCATTCCTTTCTCCTGTGTGCTCCATCTCCCTTAACACATTTTTTGATCCAAAAATCAGCTCAACGTGTGAAAAAGGGCTCAGGAAGATAAAAGACAGAATTTTATGTCCCCAGAACCCACTTTAATGCTGGATAGACGTGTGGTCTGCCTGTGTGTAATCCCAGCACTTGAGAGGCCTTGGAAACAGGATCCCAGGGGCAAGCTGTCGAGCTTGACTAGCTAAGCAGCAAGCTCTGTGCTCAGTTGCGAGACCCTGCTTCAGTAAAGTGAGCACTCACATGCAAAGATGAAATTCCTAATAACACTGTCAGCATGTCCATAATCTTAAACTATAATCTATGCTGCTATTTCAATTTAGGCTTATAATGTAATAATCTAAAGAAGTGCTTTATGGGCTGGAGAGATGGCTTAGCTGTGAAGGTACTTGCCTGCAAAGCCAAGGAACCCAGATTTGATTCCCCAGTACCCACGTAAAACCAGAGGCACAAGGTAATACATGTGTCTAGAGTTCATTTGCAGTAGCTAGAGGCCCTGGTGCACCCATTATCTGCCTCTCTTTCTCTCTTTCTCTCTCTATCTTTCTCTCTCTCTCTCTCTCTCTCTGTCTCTCAAATAAATAAATAAAATATAAAAAAGAAGCACTTTAATGTTTTCAAATATGATTTTCAAATATGGGAGATTTTATTATAGACTTTAGTTCATTTATTATTTATTTATTTATTATTTATTATTTATTTATTTATTATTTATTATTTATTAGAGAGGGACGGGGGGGGGGGGAGAGAGAATGGGTGCACCCTGGGCCTGTAGCCACTGCAAATGAACTCCAGATGCATGTGCCACCATGTGCATCTGACTTATGTGGGACCTGGATAATTGAACCTGTGTCCTTAGGCTTCACAGACATGCCCCTTAACTGCTAAGCCATATCTCCAGCCCTATAAACTTTATCTTTTAAGAGTAGTGTTTAGGTTTACAGCAAAACTGAGCAAACATCCCCTGTTCCTACCCATGTACTGTCTGTGAACTGTCAACTTCCCCTACCAGAGTAGAGCTTTGGGGAACCCATAGTAACACACCAATATTTCCCACAGTTTGCATTGCAGTCACTATTGCTGTTGTACATTCTATGGATTTTTTTTTATTTTTTTAAATTTTTTTCTCAATTTTTATTAACATTTTCCATGATTATAAAAAATATCCCATGGTAATACCCTCCGCACCGCCTTTCCCCTTTGAAATTCCATTCTCCATCATATCTCCTCCCCATCTCAATCAGTCTGTCTTTTATTTTCATGTCATGCTCTTTTCCTCCTCTTATGATGGTCTTGTGCAGGTAGTATCAGGCACTATGAGGTCATGGATATCCAGGCCATTTTATGTCTGGAGGGAGCACGTTGTAAGGAGTCCTACCCTTCCTTTGGCTCTTACATTCTTTCCACCACCTCTTCTGCATTAGACCCTGAGCCTTGGAAGGTGTGGTCAAGATGTTATTCAGTACTTCAGCCACTTCTTTCCAGTACTATGATACCTTCTGAGTCATCCCAAGGTCACTGCCATCTGAAAAGAGAAGATTCTCTACCCAAAGTGAGAGTAGCATTAATATAAGTGTATGAATATTAAGAGAAGTGCTTACTGGGAAGTTTGATAAGCATAGTATATACTGTAAGAACATATTGCATATTACTTTGGTTTTGTAAACCATTGATTTAATAAGAAAATAAGTAACTATTTCAGGTGACATGGTAGTCTTGTGTTCTGGAATTCAACTGAAATAATTCAATTGGCCTACACACACACTAGTAAAAACATTGAAGCAGTTGGGACTAACAATCATATTATTCTTTAGTTCATATACACCACATATACATATAGCAAGACTATATATGTATATGTTATAACAGCATACATGTAATTTGAAAAGAACAGTTATTTATTTCTCATAATTCTGGAGACTCAGAAAGCTAAGATCAACATGCCAAGCAGGTAAAGTTATCTGGCAAGGGCTCTTCTCTCTTGCAAACTGGTGCCTTATTGCTGTCTTTCCCTGGTACACGGCAGAAGCTCGAAGAGCTAAATGTTATGTGAAACCTCTTTCATATGGACCTCAATTCTATTTGTAGGAGGAGGAACCACCACGGCCCAACATCTCTTAAAGGTCATGTCTCTTAATATTATCATGATGGCAAGAACTGAAGAGTCATCTTGGCAACACTGACAGGAGAGCTGAGTGTTTGCCTTCAAGTCTGGACTTGTGCATCATAGCTTGCTGCTGAGCGTGCTGGTGTGATGTAGACACCACCCACTTCTCCTGCACACTTCGCCATCATGGCTGTACTTCCAGGTAGAATGAAGTTCCCCAGATTTTGTGCATTTTACCCATTTCCAATGGCTCACAAAGAGGACTCCATACTCTATCCAAGTGGAGCTCCCTTCTTCAAAAATTCATAGATTAGCCGGTGGTGGTGCATGCCTTTAATCCCAGCACTCAGGAGGCAGAGGTGGGAGGATTGCTGTGAGTTTGAGGCCACCCTGAGACTCTATAATTAATTCCAGGTCAGCCTGGGCTAGAATGAGACCATACCTCGAAAAACCAAAAGAAAAAAATTCATAGATAAAAAGGTATTGGAGGGCTTAAGAGATGGCTTAGCAGTTAAGGCATTTGCCTGCAAAGCCAAAGGACCCAGGTTTGATTCTCCAGAACCCACATAGGCCATATGCACAAGGTGGCACATGCATCTAGAGTTTGTTTGCAGTGGCTGAAGACCCTGGTGTGCCCATTTTCCCTTTCTCTCCATCTGTCTCTCTCTTCTTCTTTCTATCTCTCTCTCAAATACATAAAAATTTAAAAAAGACATAGATTAGAAAAAGAGAATTTGTTATTTTAAAAAAGGTATCAGAGACATATTGAGACTCACTAATTCAAGTATAAATAGATCATTCTTAAAATTCAGAATATTTCCTTGTGAAATAGATACATTTCCTTGCCCAGTTTTAAAATATCACAGTCCATGCTATCATTAAGATTTAAAAGGGTAGGTGTGGTGCTATGTGCTTTTAATCTCAGTATATGGAAGGCAGAGAGAAGAGGATCATGAATTCAAAGCTTCCTGGGACCATGTAGTGAGACTGCTTCAAAAACCAAGACAAAACAAAGCAAACAATGAGAAAAAAAAAAATACATGACTAGGATGTAACTCAGTGATACCTAGCGTCCAGAAGGAACTATATTCATCCCTAGCACAGAAAAAGAGAAAATAAAACAAAACAAATTTACGAGGGCAGCCCATGTGACACAAAGAAAATTAAAGATTAAAAAGCATAGTTCTGCAGCTGGAGAGAAGGTTCTATGGAAAGCTTATGCCATACGAGTGTGAGTACCTGAGTTCAAATCTCCAGGCCCCAGATAAAAGCTGGAACTGGTAACATGTATCTGTAATTCCAGAATTCCTAGATAGGAAGGGAAATGGAGAAGGAGAATGCCCCAGCAACTCATGGGCCAGCCAGCCTAGTGGACACAGTGGGGTGAAATAACAAGAGACCCTGCCTTAAAAAAAGGTGCAAGGTGGGCTGGAGAGATGGCTTAGGGGTTAAGGCACTTGCCTACAAAACCAAAGGACCTTGGTTCGACTTACTAGGACCCACGTAAGCCAGATGCACAAGAGGGAGCACTCATCTGGAGTTTGTTTGCAGTGGTTGGAGGCCCTGGCACACCCACTTTTTTTCTCTCTATCTATCAAATAAATAAATAAAAATAAAATATTTTTAACAAAAGGTGCAAGGTAAGGAACACCATCTGAAAAGCTGTTCTCTGACCACCACATACATAAATTACACTCCTGGAATTACAGACTTGAACCACCATGCCCACCTTCCCATGCTTAAATGATAAGGATTTAAGAATTCAAACATTTCTGGTTAAAACTGGCAGGTGGAAACATGACGCTCATTTTACTTCCACTTGAAATCTTGAGATTTCTATGAGAATGAGAGTCAAATAATGTTTAAAGACAGTCACTGAAAAATGGAGAAGAAAAACAGTGTAGTGATGTTTGGGGAAATGAGATGCACTTGGACCAGAGTAGCCAGCAACGAAAGCCGTAAAGAACAGTAGGAAAAGCCATGAACGTGATTTCCACAGGCAATACACCAACCCACAGCTATCAAGAGCCCTGTGCTCGGGGAACAGACAGAAGAGTATTAAGAAGCTAAAAGAAGCATTGATTAAATTCTTCTAGGAATTTCAATAACAGTATAAGCAAGCTTTTAGAAGTATGGGTATATGTTTAAAAAATTCAGCTAAAAACATTGAAAAGTAATTGCCCGTGGAGTAGTAAAAACAAAGATGGGAGTTATGTTATCTTATTTTGTTTTAGGTTATTATCCCCACTCTGTAAAAATTGGAAAAATGAAAAGCCAAATGAAAAACTCTATGAATAATGAAGGAGAGAGAAAAAATAAAAATTTATCCTTTTAGTATATAATTTTCTTTTATTATTTAGACTTTTAAATGATTTATAACTAATAAAATTACATCTCAAAAATAAAAATGATTAATTTGACCACAGACTTTTGCTCTGAAACCAGATGATAAGGAAGGCAAGGGCTATAGAAAGGAAATTAGTTGATGAAAATTTCTATAGTAGAAAGAGATCAATAACAAAGGTAAGAAAATGACTTAGAATATAAAACAACCACTTGTTTTTATTAAGAAAAAGAATCTCAGACAATTCTCTACATGTATGAGAAGGTGATAAAAATGAAGTCCTTACTTATAGGGAAACGTGTTATTAGGAAAATAATGACAAAGATGGTGATATTTCACATGTAAATGTCAGAATTTTTATATTTGTAATTAATAGGAAATTAAGAACACGAGTTGTGGTTTGATTCAAGTATCTCCCATAAACTTAGGTGTTCTGAATGCTAGGTTCCCAGCTGATGGCCATTTGGAAATTAAAGCCTCCTGTAGGTAGTATATTGTTGGGAGCAGGTTATGGGTGTTATAGTCAGTTTCTCCATGCCAGTATTTGCCACACTTTCCTGTTGCCGTGGTTCACCTTATGTTGGCCAGGGGGTGATGTCATCATTTTCCCCTGCCATCATGGAGCTTCCCCTTGAGTCTGTAAGCCAAAATAAACACTTTTTCCCCCCAAAACTGTTCTTGGTCAGGTGATTTCTGCCAGCAATGTGAACCTGACTGGAACAGTAAAGTTGGTACCGAGAGTGGCATTGCTGCTCAACACCTGGCTATGTGGCTTTGGCCTGTAGGAGCTGATTTTCAAGAGGAATGTGGAAGGATTTGAAACTTTGACCTAAGAGATGACTTGCCGTGCTGTAAGTACAGCTTGATGGACTATTCTGGTCAGAGTTGAAAGACCTCAATGCATTAAGAACTATGGACTCTGAGGTTTGGCTTGTGAAGGTGAACAGGAGTTTTGCCTGGACTGGTCTAGAAACAGTTTGTAGGAGAGGTTTGATGTTATGCCCATGTCCTAAGAACTTGTGCAGGGTTGCAGTGCATAGAAACAAACTGGTGTGTGCAGAGAGATATGGCACAGAAAGAAAGTTTGGGGGCCAAAACTGCTGCCCATTCAGCTGCAATTATGTGAGAGATTATGACCATTGAGACTGGGTCAGTGGACCTGCACTGGGACAACAGAGAGCATGTAAATTCTTCTGAAGGGGCCTGAGTGCTCAAAGAGTGTCCTGTTCTTCAAAGTCTGCTTTATTCCCCCCTGGATTAACAAATTGGCACCTTACCTGGTATTGTGGAGTATAAGAAATGCAGGAAAGAGAGGGTCATTGAATTTTCAATGCAGTCTTGTGTTTTGGAAACAGTGATGGGCAGTGTAAAGCAGGTTTGCTGGATGCCTACATGAAGACCCACTGGAGCCACAAGGATGAACCACCGTAGGTTGCAGTGGAGACCTAGTGGAGATGCTGGGACCATGAGATGGCTGCCAAAGAGAGCTGCGGGCCCTGGATGAAGTTTTCCAGGACTGTGAGTAGCTTGGCTGGAGGGGCAGAATTGGAACTCTAGATACTTGCTGCTGGTTAGAATTATCTGACTTGGAGATTTGTCACTGAATAGAGTTGTTGGACTTGGAGCTACAGAGTTTGATGTTTGCCCTGTTTTAAATCTTGTGTTGGTCAAATATTTCTTTGTTATGCCCAGTGCTATCATTTGTAGTGTGAATGTGTATTCTGTACCATTATGGGTTTTGGGGGAAATTTTTTTTTTTTTTTGTATCATGGATCAGTTGAATAACCCTTGGATTACAGGGATGTTCGAACATCATTAGGATTGATAAAAACTATGGGAACTTTGAAAGTTAGACTAGATGCATTGCATTTTGTATCATGTATGGTTATCAGTTTATGGAAGCCAAGGGAGGAATGCAGTGGTTTGATTCAGGTGTCGTCCCTGAATCAAACTTAGGTGGTCTGAATACTAGGTTCCCAGCTGATGGAAAATGGAAATTAACGCCTCCTAGAGGTGGTGTATTGTTGTGGTTGGTCTTATGGGTATTATAGCCAGTTTCCCCATGCCAGTGTTTAGCACACTCTCCTGTTGCTATTGTCCACATTATTTTGGCCAGGGGGTGATGTCCACCCTCTGCTCATGCCATCGTTTTCCCCTGCCATCATAGAGCTTCCCCTCGAGTCTATAAGCCAAAATAAACCCTTTATTTCTAAAAGCTGCTCTTGGTCGGTTGATTTTTGCCAGCAATGTGAACCTGACTGCAACATGGGTTATATACAAAAGTAACAAAACTTTCTATATAGCACTTATAGAAGATTTTCTAAAGGAAGTTGAACTAGCAACACTTAGATGATAGAAATAAATTAAGGAAATGGGAGTGGGAAGAAATGTGTAGTAGCAATCTATTGAGCTCAAATTTATATTAATTTTTATGTTTAACATATAAAGAAAAAAGGAAATACCATGTTACTTAATACTGACTAGGCAATGTAATCCAAAGTGAGGTCATAATTACTAATGTTAATCTACTAAGTAACATGGCACCAAAGTATTTTAGAGAACTATGAGAAGTTGTTGAACAAACAACTATAGTGAGAGATGAAAGTCATGTCTTAGTTTTTCACAGCACAAATAACTAGCAAATAAATGAGGCTAAAGATAATTTGGTTTAGTCTTTTTCTGTCTGTCTCACTTCTCTCTCTCTGTTTCCAAATAAGTAACTAATATTAAAAATATTTAAGGGCTGGAGAGATGGCTTAGTGGTTAAGGCATTTGCCTGCAAAGCCAAAGGAACCCGGTTCGGTTCCCCAGGTCCCACGTAAGCCAGATGCCCAAAGTGGCACATGTGTCTGGAGTTTATTTTCAGTGGCTGGAGGCCCTGGTGTGCCCATTCTCTCTCTCTCTCTGTCTCTCTCTCTCTCTCTCTCTCTTTCTGTCTGTCCGTCTGCCTCTTTCCCTGTCATTCTCTCACATAAATAAATAAATTTTAAAAAAAGATCCTTTATAAAAAAAATTTAAAGTTCTGTAGAGGTGGCTCAGCAGTTAAGGCACTTGCCTACGAAGTCTAACAACCCAGATTCAATTCCCAGTATCCACATAAAGCAAGATGCAAGTGGCACAGCTTAACTCAAAAAGGTATGAAAATTGATAACAGAAACTGTATCATGGCCTTTGGATGAGTTCTTGGAGGCTAAAGGTGGAGAGAAAGAAACTCCTGGGGACCTAGGTTTAGGGTTCCCAACTCAACCAACCCAAAGAGTTCCCACCATGGTCCAAGAAAGATGTAGCTGTGGTCTTTGGAGGGAAGATGGCACTGTGTGGCAGCCAGCATGTTTAGGGCAATGCCTTTTCTCTGGCAGGCATGGGGATGTCTTACTATAATATTCTCC
This sequence comes from Dipus sagitta, assembly GCA_036346955.1. Taxonomy (NCBI): domain Eukaryota; kingdom Metazoa; phylum Chordata; class Mammalia; order Rodentia; family Dipodidae; genus Dipus; species Dipus sagitta. The sequence continues at coordinate 154,387,968 of CM070772.1, read as the reverse complement.
AACCTGGGCAGAGTCATTCCTCTCACTTCAGGAGTGTCTAAACTTCTGACTATCATAAATGGGGAGAAACATCTAAGAAACACAAGTCCATTAAAAAAGCTAGTATTTCCTCATAAAATCATGGAAATCCCTTCCCTCAAATTTCATTACCATACCACCAGAACTCCAATATAATAAAAATGGATTATGAATTTTAGAAACATATGGGAAAAAACAATTCTGAGAAGGTGTTCATAGGGAAATGTCAAGACACTGAGAGAGATGTGGAAAAAGACCCAGAGGAAAGTGAAGCCACTAACAGCCACACCAAACACGTCCATTCCTGGCCCAGTTAGCACGAATGCTCACAAGAAGGCCTGTTCAACTCTGTTTCCAACACACATTCAGTGGAAGTTACAAAGTGAGCCCCAAAGAAAGAAAAGTCCACCTGAATCAAAGCCAGCACCACAGGAAACAGACTTAGATAATGGCATGGATGTAGAATAACCACACAGGAAAATTAAATAACTGTAATTAATGCACTAAGACTGTATGGGAAATAGAAAACACTCAAGAACAGGTGGCGAATATAAGCAGAGAAATGGAAATTTAAGATAAATACAAAAGAAGATGATGGTCCTTTGTAATGAGGATGTGTGGCCTATCTCAGCCATGGACTGGCTGTGCTTCAAGGAGTTAATGTGCTTAATGATACATCAGTAGAAACTGCCTACACTGAAGTGCATGAGGAAAATGAAGAAAACATGCTCAAGAACTGTGAGACATTTCACAAGCCATACCACACCCCTAACTGGGCTTCAGAAAGACAAGAGATCACAGAGAAGAGATCTTCAAAGCACATAGCACTTTCTAAAAGCACAGATTCAGAGCCCTCAGAGAGTGCTAAGCAGGATCATTTTGATTTTTTGGTATTTACCTAGAAATTATCATGTTATATCATAACTGACCTGCATATTACCAAAAGTAAAGTGAGGGAGTAGAGAAAAAGAGAGGGAAGGAGAGAGGGGGGAAGGAGACAGAGAGAATAGAGGAGAAAAAGCCACCTACAAAAGAACAATTAAGAATTGCAGCAAACTTCTTCTTAGAAAATGGACAATCAAGAAGAGAAGGCAGTAAAATATTTACAGTGCTAAAAGAACAACCCTCGCCTCCCTCATCAATCTAGAATTCTATGGGCAGCAAAATTATCCTTCCAAAGAGAAGGGGAAATAAAGACTTTCTGAGAAAAACAAAAACTAAGGGAATTGACTGCCAGCAGAAACCTCACAAAAGAAGATATACAGATAGCAAACAAGCTGGTGAAAAGATATCCAACATTGTTTGTCACTGGGAATTGCAAATTAAAACAATAAAGAGAAACCACTACAATCCTATTAGAATGGCAGAAATCTAAGACATTGGCAATATTAATTGCAGGCTGGGTTGTGGGACGAGAAGTCCCATGCATTGTTGGTGAGAATAGAAAATGGTACCGCCAATTTGGAAGACAGTTTTCGCAGTTTCTTACAAAGCTAAACATAGCTTTACAATGCTTGTTGACAGCCACATTCCCAATTATCTACTTAACTGATTTAAAACTCATTTCCAAGTAAAATCTGATATACAAATGTTTATAACAGCTTTATTAATAATCTCCAAAGTCTGAATGTAACCATGTAACCTTCAACTGATTAATGGATAAACATACTATGGTACATCCTCATGATGGAATATTATTGAGCAATAAAAGAAGTGAGTTATTAAGCCATGAAAAGACATGGATAAATTCCAACACATATTACAGCATGGAAAAAAGCTAGTCTGAGAAGCCAGTGCTATTTTATTCCAACTGTGTGACATATTGGAAAAAAAAAAAAAAACTATGGACTTCAAAAGGTAACTGTTTCTAGACAGATGGGTAGAGATTTTGGGTTAGACAGAACACATGCAGGGGATATGTTAGAGCAGTGAGTCTAATCTGGATGGCTATTGCAATTTGGATACCAGAAACTATGAGTTAGTAATAAATAGCACAGCAACATTTGTCCGTTATTAGAAAACATAGCTTACAAGTATAAGGTGTTACTGACAGGAGAAACTAGTTGTGTGCAGCAGTTATGTTCTCATTGCTTGGACAAAACATCTAATCAGAAGCAGTTTGTGAAAGGCAAATGCTTCCAGTTTAAAGTTTCAAAGAAAAGTCTCATCACGGTAGGGAAGGCATGGTAAGAATGGGGGAGCCAGCAGGGCATCACATCTCCACAGCAGCAGGAACAAAATTTGTTCAAGTTCTATGCTTGAAGCTGGGCTATATTACCTCAAAATCCACCCCTAGTGACACACCTCCTCCAGCAAGTCTCAATCTCTCAGAAGACCCACAACTTTTCTGAATTGCCACTAACTGAGGACCAGGTATTCAAACTACGTGAGTCTATGGGGGATATTTCATTCAAACTACCAGAGTTAGATATTTAGGAACACGTAGAATATTAGGAATTCTGTAAATGTAAGATTGTCCTTAAAAAATAAAAGTTTATGACTTCCAGTCAAGATGGCGGCATAGGAACCACGCCTAAGCAGCCTAGGGGAGAAAAAGCCAAAGAAAACCCAGCAAAATACACAAGGGAGGTGTATAAGAGATTAAAACAGCAGCAGAGAAGTAGGAGATATCCAGAGCCCACACGGGCAGGCCGAAGCAGCTCCGGCAGCGGCAGCTCGGAATCCGGCAGCAGCAGCTCGGGACCCGGTAGCAGCGACTTGGGCTCTGGCAGCAGCACCTCGGGACCCGGTAGCGGCGATTCGGACTCTGGCAGCGGCAGCGGCAGCACGGGCACCGGCAGCTGCATCCCGGGCTCCGGCAGTGGCGACTCGGGATCCAACAGCGGCGGCTCAGACCCCGGCAGCGGAAGCGGCGGTGGAAGCCGTGACTCCAGCCCCAAAAACACCATCAGCTGCTCCGGTACCGGCCACAGCGGCTTCAGGGCAGCGAATCCAGCAGCGGAGGCTCCAGCGGCTTCAGCGGCAGAGGCGGATCCCGCAGCGGCAGCACCAGCGGATCAGAGGCGGAGGACCCAGCAGCGGCAGCTCCAGCGGATCAGCGGGGGCAGACCCAGCAGCGGCATCTCCAGTGGCGGATCCAGCAGCAGTGGTCCCAGCAGCGGCAGCTCCAGCGGCAGCAGCGGGGATCCAGCATCAGGGCTGCCAATCTGCAGGGCCACAGTTGCCAGGCTTGGTTTGCCCCACAGGAAAAGCCAGTACCCAGTTCCAGAAAGCAGAACAGCGGCCCAACATCCCAGCCAGCAACTTGACTGAGACCAAAAGCATCCAAAGAGGTAACTGGGATTGAACCAGGGAAGGGTCTCACCTGGTCACAAGCTGACTTGGATCCCTCAACAGACCAGAAATCTTAACTTCTTTGTTGATAGAGGATCTGGTTTTTATAATACCTAATCTTGCATAAATGCTCGGTGCTGTTCTTGACTGAATGTGTATAGGGTTTAGTTAAATTTTAGAATATACCTGTATTTTATTCCACTCAACCTATTTGAATACTCCCATAGCAGGCAAACTTAACCCCTAGGACCACGTGTCTAGATACTCTGAGAGTGGTAAGAGCCACACCTAACATCTTAATCTCCTACATAGAAGATATACAATATCAGATCAATAGATACAGCAAAGGATACCTAGCTAACTGGAAAATCTAAGCAGTAACTTAATCCAAGATGCAAAAATATATACATTATAACACAAGAAACACCAAAAACCAAGGCAATATAAATCCACCAAAAAGCATCAATGCTTCAGAAATGACCTCTAGTGAAAACGAGTTAGAGAAAATGCCTGAGAAAGATTTCAAAAGAATGATTGTAAATATGTTCAATGAACTCAAAGAAGAAATCAAAGGAATCAGAGAAGATACAGGACACCAATTTAACGAAATAAAGAAATCAATACAAGACATAAATAAGGAAATAGAAATAATGAAGAAAAACCAGTCAGAATTACTAGCAATGAAGAACACAGTTAATGAAATAAAAAACTCTGTAGAAAATCTCACCAGTAGAATGGATGAAGGAGAGGACAGAATATCTAAGCTAGAAGACCAGGTGGCAGATCTAATGCAATCCAACAAAGAGAAAGACAAACTAATAGAAAAGTATGAATGGGAATTTCAAGATATTCGGGACACTATGAAAAGATCAAATATAAGAATTCAGGGTATAGTAGAAGGAGAAGAATTTCAATCCAAAGGTATAGTAGGCATCTTCAACAAAATCATAGAAGAAAACTTTCCCCAAATTGGGAAAGAGGTGCCAATGCAGATACAGGAAGCGTTTAGAACACCAGCCAGACAAAACCTGGAAAGAACCTCTCCTCGCCATATTATAATCAAACTACCAAACACACAATCCAAAGAAAAAATATTGAAAGAAGTTAGAGAGAAAAATCAAGTTACCTACAAAGGCAAGCCCATCAGGATCACAGCAGATTACTCAACACAAACTTTCAAAGCCAGAAGGGCTTGGAGTGATGTATTCCAAACTCTGAAAGATAACAACTGTCAACCAAGGCTACTTTATCCTGCAAAACTATCCATTCAAATAGATGGAGAAATAAGGACATTCCATGACAAAAGCAGGCTAAAGGAGTATTTGAAGACAAAACCAGCTCTACACAAAATACTTGAAAGAATCCTACATGCTGAAGAGAAAGAAAAACACACATATAAGGAACCTGGAAAACAACAAACAACACTCAAATACTAGTTAATATAAGAGAGCAAAGGTAGAACCAGAACCACAAAAAAAAAAAAAAAAAAATGGCAAGCATAAATACACATCTTTCAATAATATCTCTTAATATCAATGGCCTCAATGCTCCAACCAAAAGACATAGATTTGCAGACTGGGTTAAAAAGCAGGACCCTACAATTTGTTGTCTCCAAGAAACTCACCTTTCTACAAAGGATGGACATTATCTTAGGGTGAAAGGTTGGAAAACGGTGTTTCAAGCAAATGGACCCAGAAAGCAAGCAGGGGTTGCTATCCTAATAGCTGACAAAGCAGACTTCACTCCAACATTAGTCAAGAAAGATAAGGAAGGTCACTTTATATTGATTAAGGGCACACTCCAACAGGAGGACATTACAATCCTAAACATATATGCACCTAACATGGGGGCTCCCAAATTCATCAAACAAACACTGTTAGAACTAAGGTCACAGATAACACCAAACACAGTGGTAGTTGGTGACTTTAACACCCCACTCTCATCAATTGACAGGTCATCCCGGGAAAAAATAAACAGAGAGGCATCTGGACTAAACGAGGTCATAGAAGGAATGGACCTAACAGACATATACAGGACATTTCATCCAAATGCTGCAGAATATACATTCTTTTCAGCAGCACATGGATCATTCTCTAAAATAGACCATATATTAGGACACAAAGCAAATCTTAACAAATTCAGGAAAATTGAAATAATTCCTTGCATTCTATCTGACCACAATGGAATCAAACTACAAATCAATAGCAAGAAAGGATATAGAGCATACACAAAATCATGGAAACTAAACAATACATTACTAAATGATGAATGGGTCAATGAAGAAATCAAGAAGGAAATCAAAAAATTTATAGAGTCAAACAATAATGAGAACACAACATACCAAAATCTCTGGGACACAATGAAGGCAGTTCTAAGAGGTAAATTTATAGCTTTAAGTGCCTATATTAAGAAATTAGAAAGGTTGCAAATAAATGACCTAATGCTTCACCTTAAAGCCTTGGAAAAAGAAGAACAAGGCAAACCAAAAATCAGTAGACGGGAAGAAATAATAAAGATTAGGGCAGAAATTAATGAAATAGAAACCAAAAAAAACAATACAAAGAATTAATGAAACAAAGAGCTGGTTCTTTGAAAGGATAAACAAGATTGATAAACCCTTAGCAAATCTGACCAAAAGAAAGAGAGAAGAGACACAAATTAATAAAATTAGAGATGAAAAGGGTAACATCACGACAGATGCCAGAGAAATTCAAAAAATCATAGGGACATATTATAAAAACATATACTCCACAAAGTATGAAAATCTGAAAGAAATGGATGATTTCCTTGATTTATATGACCTACCTAAATTAAATCAAGATGAGATTAATCACTTAAATAGACCTATAACAAGCATGGAGATCCTAACAGTTATCAAAAATCTCCCAACTAAAAAAAGCCCAGGCCCAGATGGATTCACTGCTGAATTTTACCAGACCTTCAGGGAAGAGCTAACACCATTGCTTCTTAAGCTTTTCCATGAAACAGAAAAAGAAGGAATTCTACCAAACTCCTTCTATGAAGCCAGCATCACTCTGATACCAAAACCAGGCAAAGATAGAACAAAAAAGGAAAATTACAGACCAATCTCCCTCATGAACATAGATGCAAAAATTCTCAACAAAATATTGGCAAACAGAATACAAGAATACATTAGAAAGATCATTCACCCTGACCAAGTAGGCTTTATCCCAGAGATGCAGGGATGGTTCAACATACGCAAATCTATAAATGTTATACATTATATAAATGGGTTGAAGGACAAAAATCACATGATCATCTCATTAGACGCAGAGAAAGCATTCGACAAAATCCAACATCCCTTCATGATAAAAGTCCTACAGAGACTGGGAATAGAAGGAACATATCTCAATATAATAAAGGCTATTTATGATAAGCCTACAGCCAACATATTACTAAATGGGGAAAAACTGGATGCTTTTCCACTAAAATCAGGAACAAGACAAGGGTGTCCACTGTCCCCACTTTTATTTAATATAGTTCTGGAAGTCTTAGCCATAGCAATAAGGCAAGAGACATGCATAAAAGGGATACAAATCGGAAAGGAAGAGGTCAAGTTATCATTATTTGCAGATGACATGATTCTATATATAAAGGACCCTAAAGACTCTACTAGCAAACTGTTAGAGCTGATAAAAACCTACAGTCATGTAGCAGGATACAAAATAAATACACAGAAATCAGTAGCCTTCATATATGCTAACAACAAACACACAGAGGATGAGATCAGAGAATCACTCCCATTCACAATTGCATCAAAAAAAATAAAGTACCTTGGAATAAACCTTACTAAGGAAGTAAAGAATCTATACAATGAGAACTTTAAAACACTCAAGCGAGAAAATGCAGAAGACACTAGGAAGTGGAAAAACATCCCTTGTTCCTGGATTGGAAGAATCAATATTGTGAAAATGGCAATCTTACCAAAAGCAATCTACACATTTAACACAATCCCCATCAAAATTCCAAAGGCATTCTTCACGGAAATAGAAAAAACAATCCAAAAATTCATTTGGAATCACAAAAAACCTCGAATATCTAAAATAATACTGAGCAACAAAAACAAGGCTGGTGGTATCACCATACCTGATTTTAACCTATACTACAGAGCCATAGTAACAAAAACAGCATGGTACTGGCACAAAAGCAGACTTGTAGATCAATGGAACAGAATAGAGAACCCAAATGTAACCCCATGTAGTTATAGCTACCTGATATTTGATAAAAATGCCAAAAATATTCATTGGAGAAAAGACAGCCTCTTCAGCAAATGGTGTTGGGAAAACTGGATATATATCTGTAGAAGGATGAAAATAGATTCTTCTCTTTCTCCGTGCACAAGAATTAAGTCCAAATGGATTAAGGACCTTAACATCAGACCTGAAACTCTGAAACTGCTAGAGGAAAAAGTAGGGGAAACCCTTCAACATATTGGTCTTGGCAAAGACTTTCTGAATACAACCCCAATTGCTCAGGCAATAAAACCACAGATTAACCACTGGGACCTCATGAAAATACAAAGATTTTGCACTGCAAAGGACACGGTGAAGAAAGCAAAGAGGCAACCTACAGAATGGGAAAAAATCTTCACCAGCTATATATCTGATAGAGGATTAATATCTAAGATATACAAAGAACTCAAGAAGTTAAATAATAAGGAATCAAACAAACCAATCAAAAAATGGGAAATGGAGCTAAATAGAGAATTCTCAAAGGAAGAAATACGAATGGCATATACGCATCTAAAAAAATGTTCTACATCCCTAGTCATCAGGGAAATGCAGATTAAGACTACATTGAGATTCCATCTCACTCCTGTCAGATTGGCTACCATCATGAAAACAAATGATCATAAATGTTGGCGGGGATGTGGAAAAAGAGGAACCCTTCTACATTGTTGGTGGGAATGCAATCTGGTCCAGCCATTGTGGAAATCAGTGTGGGGGTTCCTAAAACAGCTAAAGATTGATCTACCATGTGACCCAGCTATAGCTCTCCTAGGCATATATCCTAAGGACTCATCTCATTACCTTAGAGATACTTGCTCAACCATGTTTATTGCTGCTCAATTTATAATAGCTGGGAAATGGAACCAGCCTAGATGTCCCTCAACTGATGAGTGGATAATGAAGATATGGCACATTTATACAATGGAGTTTTACTCAGCCGTAAAGAGAAATGAAGTTATGAAATTTGCAGAAAAGTGGATGGATCTGGGAAGGATTATACTAAGTGAGGTAACCCAGGCCCAGAAAGCCAAGCGCCACATGTTCTCCCTCATATGTGGATCTTAGCTAGAGATGATTGGGCTTCTGTGTGAGAAGGAAAAAACTCAGTAGCAGAGGCCAGTAAGTTAAAAAAGGAGATAGAAAGGGAAGAGAAAGAAAGGGAGGAGGGCTTTTATTAGGTTGGTATTGTATATATGTAAGTAGAAAGATTGAGATGGGGAGGGGATATGATGGAGAATGGAATTTCAAAGGGGAAAGGGGGGAGGGTAATACCATGGGATTTTTTTTGTTATCATGGAAAATATTAATAAAAATGGAGAAAAAAAAATAAAAGTTTATTAGGGGCTGGAGGTATATCTCAGTTGGTAGAGTGACTGCCTAGCATACATAAAACCCAGTACCACATAAAACCAATCATGTGAACTTGTTTATAAATATAACAAAGCAGTACATAAATTATAAATAACTACACAATTCTACAGAACTTATAAATACAGACAAAATCCTATAAAACATTAAAAAGAACAAATTAGCATTTAAAAAAATAATGCACCATGGTGCTATAGACTGAATATTTGTGTCCATCTTCCCTCAAAACATTAAAATATGACATGGGGAGGCTTTTGGGCAATTTTTAGGTCATAAGTGCATGTGAATAGAATTGTTGACCCTTCCTTCCTTCCTAGTCACAGTGACCAAATACCTGATGTGGCAGTTTGAACGTAAAATGTCCTCCATCAACTCACGCGTTCGAATACTTAATCTGAAACTGTTGGTATTGTTCAGATAGATTGTGAGCTTTTGGTAGGTGGAGTCTTGCTGCAGAAAGTGTGTCACTGTGGGCGGGTTTATAGTTTGATAGTTGAGCTTCACTTACTGCGCACAGCTGGCTCACTTTCTTCCTCCCTGTTGATGTGAAGATATAACCACCAGCTTCCTGTTCCTGCCATGGTTTTCTCCACATAATGAAACTTCCCCCTCAAAACTGTGAGCTATGGGGGCTGGGAAAATGACTCCATGGTTAAAGGCACTTGCTGGCAAAGCCTGCCAGCCTATGTAAGCCAGATGCAAAAAGTGGCACACATATCTGTTACTGGTTTGCAATGGCAAGAGGACCTGGCACATACACATGTGCAAATAAATAAATTAATTAAATAAACTGTAAGCAAAATATAAACGCTTTCCTTTCTTAAGCTGTTTCTGGTCTGCTTCTGGATGAGTATTTTGTCCCAGCAACAAGAAAGTAACTGATACACCTGACATAAAGAAGGATTTATTTTGGTTCAAGGTTTGAGCAAATACAATGCACTGCGACAGGAAAGGCATGGTGGCAGGTGGCTCCATGGTAGTGAGAGAGAGCCTGCAATGCAGATAAGACCCCTTTCCTCCTCACCTCTTGGTGGAACAGGAAATAGAGAGACTGGGGCTGGGATGCAACCTTCAAGAACCGTCCTCCTAGCAACACACTTCCTTCAGCCAGCCTCCCTCTCCTAAAGCTTCTGCAATGTCTGCAAACAGCATGGCCAGCCGGCAACCAAGTGCTGAAACACACGATCCTGTAGGGGGCATTTTATATTCAAATCATGACATTCCACCATAGGCACATGGCCATCTCATAATGCAAAAATGCAATTTGACTTCAAAACTATCCACAGTCTTGCAGTTACAATACTGTTTAAACGTGCAAAGTCTCATTGGAGATTTAAGTCAATCACCATGAGCTTTCACAATAAATAAATAAATAAATAAATAAATAAATAAATAAATAAATAACAAAGTACATATACTTCCAATACACATCATCACAGAATAAGTACTCCCTTCCAAAAGGGAAGAGGAGTCACAGTGAGGAAAGAATGAACCAAATCATGTCCAACCTGAGTGTTCCTGATTCATCTGTGTTCCAATGGGCTTGGGTAGCCCAAGCCCACAAGCTCTGCTGCCTGAAACACAGACAGCCTCTTTCCTTGTGCCAGCTTCACCCTATGCTGGAATCTTTCCTCAGTGAGCACCCCTTGTTTCTGGCATCTCCAGGATTCGAGGGTTACCCTAATGCGTAGTTCATGCAGGAGACATATCCAGGGAATCCAGCCCTATGACAAACTGTCTGGCCTCAGCAGCTTTCTGGAGCCTTGGTTTGGGACCCTTTACTCTTGTACCTTGCATCCATGCAAAGCCAGCACTTACATGGATAATTATGCCTAGTTGTGCTGCTAGCTGTAGAAGTCACCTGGTCACCTAGGACCACAGGCTCACTGGCCTCTGAGCATTGCCTGGCTCCCACAGGATGCCCTGGAGACTGTTTGAGCACTCCCCTTTCCAATGAGTTTGCCTTCTGAAAGCCTGGGAAATGTGTGCTCAGGTTTATCCCAGCAACATTTATACCTCTGAGTGTAACTTTAATGTATTTCTCACTTTTCTCATTGCTATGAAGACAAGAAGAAACTTCAAGGAGGAAGGATTTATTTTGGCTCACACTTTGAAGGAACAATCCAACATGGTGGGAAAGAGCTGGACTCAGGAGCAACTTGCAACTGTGGCAGGGGGAGCTGGCTCCTACTTGAGAAGATCAGGAAGGAGAGAGAGAGAGAGAGAGAGGCTCAGGACAGAAGTATCCATAAGCTCACCCCCAGCGATCCACTTCCTCCAGGTTGGCCCCACCCCCTCAAGTTTTCATAACCTCCTAGAACAACCTCATCAGCTTGGAGGCAAGCTCTCAAACTCATGAGACTACGTGAATCATCGTGCATCAGAATCATAGTGGTTCACTTATAAAAGAGTTCCCAAGAAGCCCCTCTTCTGTCCTGCTGTGTGAGGACACAGGGAAAATACAGGCGTCTGTGAATTAGGAAGCTGGCCCCTCACCAACCCATGGGTTCTGCTACACTTTGATCTCAGACTTCCCAGCTTCTTGACTGAGAAATAAAATTCAGGTTCACTGAGATGAACTTCCAGACCAGGCACAGTTATGGAAGAAGAGATATTTATTGAAGCTTACAGATCCAGGGGAAGTTCCATAATGGCAGAAGGGCAGGCCAAGCAGAGAGAGCGAGAGAGAGAGAGAAGCCATAAGCCAAAAGCCATACCACACATCACAGTTCAGGAACTCCAGGTGGGACTAGGCACCTTGCATATCCTTAGATTAGAATTTAAAACCCACCACCACACCTTAAGATCTGCCCAGTGACATCTCCTCCAGCCAGGTGGCTTCAGATCCAAACTACAAACTAATAAAACACTGAATATATTGGGGGCCATCTATTCAAACTACCACACAGGGCAAACATCAAACTCTATAGCTCCAAGTCCAACAACTCTAGTCAGTGACAAGTCTCCAAGTCTGGTAATCCTAATCAGCTACAAGTCTCCGGAGTTCCAATTCTGCCCCTCCAGATAGACTATTCACAGTCCTGGAAAACTTCATCTGGGGCCAACAGCACTCTTTAGCAGCTGTCTTGTGGTCCTGGCATCTCCACTGTGTCTCTGCTGCAACCCACAGTCCATCCTCATGGCTCTACTAGGTCTCCATGCAGGCAATACTTAGCAGACCTCCTTCACACTGCCCATGGCCATTTCAAAAACACAAGACTATGTTGCAAACTCTTATACTCTTATACTCCACAATACCAGTTAGGGTGCCATTTTGTTAATCCAGAGGGAAGTAAAGCAGACTCTGAAGAACAGGACACTCCTTGAGCATTCAGACCCCTTCAAAAAAGTACATTCTTCCTGTTGCCCCAATGCAGGACAGCTGACCCAATCTCATGGCTTGTAATCTCTCATATAATTGCAGCTGAACAGGCAGAAGATTCAGCCTTAAGGTTTCATTTATGTGCCATATCCCTCTGCTCACACCAGTCCATTTCTATGCACTACAACCCTGTACAAGTTCTCAGGACATGGACATAACAGCAAGCTTCTCACACAAACTGCTCCTAGCCTAGTCCAGGCAAAGCTTTTTCTCACCCTCATAAGCCAAACCTCACAGTCCATAGTTCTTACTGAATTCGGGTCTTTCAACTCTGACCAGAATAGTCCATCAAGCTATACTTACAGCATTTCAAGGCATCTCTTAAGCCATGATTTCAAATCCTTCCACATCCCTCTTGAAAATCAGCTCAAAAAGGCCAAAGCCACACAGTCAAGTTTCAAGCAGCAATGCCACTCTCAGTACCAACTATAATGTTGCAGTCAGGTTCTCATTGCTGGAAGAAATCACCCAATCAAGAGCAGCTTTTGGGGGGAAAAGGGCTTATTTTGGCTTACAGACACAAGGGGAAGCTCCATGATGGCAGGGGGAAACAATGGCAAGAGCAGAAGGTGGGTATCCTCTCCTGGGTAACATAAGGTAGACAATAGTGGCAGGAGAGTGTGCTAAACACTGCCAAGGGGAAACTGGCTATAACACCCATAAGCCTGCCCCCCAACAATACACTGCCTCCAGGAGGCATTAATTCCCAAATCCCCATCAGCTGGGAATCTAGCATTCAGAACACCTAGGTTTGTGGGGGACACCTGAATCAAAGCCCCACAGTGTGGTAGCATGCTCTTGTAATCCCGGGGGCACTGCTGGCTAGTTTCCTGAGCACAATTGGTGAGCTATCACTTCACTGGGAGATACAGTCTCAGGAAGTAAGGCAGAGAGCCATCAATTGAGTAAGATGACAACCTCTAGCCTCCACATGTGTATCCACATACAAGCACACACATTCACCACATGCATACACAGGGACAAAAAAGAACATATTATAAAATTCAATCATCATTTCTGGTTTAACATTTTTTTTGTCATAACTGGAAAGAAAGTTTTTCTTTAAAGAAAGTGAGAGCAATGGCTCAGTAAGATTTGCATCATAAGCAAAATTACTGTGTGTGTGTGTGTGTGTGTGTGTGTGTGTGTGTGTGTGTGTTATAAATAATCCCTTAGAGCAACTATGTTAGGTAATGATATGGGCTGTATGCCCCTCCAATCCACAATTCTCACTATAAAGCCCTGGCTTGTGATATGAGGGTATTTATTTTAGGAAAGAGAACTTTGGGAGGTGATCAGATTCAAAACTTATGTGGGTGGAACCTCCATGCATAACCTTCAATATCAGTGCTCTTGTAAGAAGAGAGAGAAGCTAGACTCAGAAGACAACAAAAATCGCCTGTTTCTGCATTACCTAACTTACAAAAGCAACAACAAAGGAACATCAGAGCAGAAGGGGGATTGTTTGGGAAGAGAGTATCAGGAGAATGAGGAAGGATAAATAAATACAGGGGTGAATATTACTGAATATTGTCAAATCTGTTATATGCATGTATGAAAATCCTGTGAGATCCAGGATTTTGTACCATTGATACATGCTAATAAAGACTTTCAGAGAGGAGAGTGATCTTTCCACATGCTTATGCCTAGCAACGCCATATGAACACACAGAGGTAAGGCAGCTCCCCGCAGGCCAGGAAGAGATCTCTTCTCACCAGGAGCTGCATCTACAGCATCTTGACCTCAGAATCTTCAGCCATCAGAACTGGGAAAAATACATGTGTGTTGTTTCAGCTACACAGTTATTTGGATTTTGTCACAGCTAACACAGCAGCCTAAGGGTAATAGTACGAGTATCTGTCCCAGTTTACAGATCTGTGAACCACACAGGTACACCAATGAGCCCAAAATAGTAATGACTGAGTCACAGAGAGAAAATTTGAACCTAAACTGTCCATCTTTAGGGTCCACAATTTTATTTATTTATTTATTTATTTATTTATTTATTATTTATATACAAAAAAGACAGAAGAGAGAGTGAGAGAGAGAAAGAGAGAGAGAGAGAGAGAGAATGGGCATGCCAGGGCCTCCAGCCACAGCAAATGAACTCCAGATACATGTGCCACTTTCTGCATCTGGCTTTATGTGGGTACTGGGAAATCAAACCTAGATCCTTAGGCTCTGCAGGCAAGCTCCTTAACTGCTGAGCTGTCTCTCCAGCTCCAGAGTCTGCAATTTAAACTACTTCAATATAATCTTTTGTTCTCTCTCCTTATTATAAACTTTTAAAATGATTCAAGAATAAAATCTACTATGAAGTAAATACCCTGTCATTCAAGGAGACTTCAGAAAACTTTAATGGTTATCTTAGTGAGTGCAAAAAATACTTACTGTAAAAAGAATGTAATTTTACATTCTATTAGAATCAAGACAACTTTGTATGATTTTTAAAAATTTCTCTGTCCCAAAACAGTCCTCATAGTACAATGTGCATCAAAACAGACATTTAACAAAATGAACCCTGTAAATATTATGGAGGAGGCAAAAGTAGCATTGTGGATAATTAACATTATCTACATAGAAAAAAACCAATGGGAATAGTACTAATAAAATCACTTTTTAAATTTTATTTATTTATTTATTTATTTGACAGAGAGAAAGAGAGAGACAGAGAGAGAGTGAGTGAGAGAGAGAGAGAGAATGGGTACACCAGGGCCTCCAGCCACTGTATACGAACTCCGGAGGTGCATGTCCCCTAGTGCACCTAGCTAATGTGGGTCCTGGGGAATCGAACCTGGGTCCTTTGGCTTTGCAGGCAAATGCCTTAACCACTAGGCCATCCCTCCAGCGCAATAAAATCACTTAATAAAAAGTGAACCATCTTCAAAAAATCAGTAGTTTGTCTGTATAGTAACTATTTTTAAATGCATAAAGATATATATTTAGAAACAGAATAGCTGCTCAGAAATACATAAAGCAAGAAATAACCATATTAGTAACAGTGACAAAAACCACAAAATAACTAGGTTGAGTCCTAATAAGAAATATGGCAGATCTGTCCTGGAAATATTACAAACTTAACTTGGAGACGTAAAAGATGTTAATAAATCAGGAGACTTTCCATTTTTCTGGACTAAAAGATTCCATATTTTAAAGATGTCATTTCTCCCCAAATTAATTTATATATTTAATGCAATCCCAATTAAAATTTGATGAGATTTTTGTTTGGAATCTGACCAAATGATTCTAAAGTTCATTTAGAAGAATAATTGTGTTAGAATAGTCATGAACAGAACAAGAAAAATGAGTAATGAGATTGACTTGCCCAACTTGAAATTAAATTATCACTGTAGGGTGACAGCAAAGAAGCCAGACAGATCCATAAAACTAAAAAGAAAATCCGGAAACCGAGGAAAGCAGGAATAATATCTTGGTTTATACTAATAGTTACAGTTCAGCATATTAGAGATAGAATCTACTGTTTATTAAGTGAGTGATTCAATCACATATGATTAAGAGGACATATATAAACGTTTGAAAAAAATTCATATTATACCATAACTAATATAAAAATCAATCCTGAATGTTTCATACTTTCCTTGGGGGAAATAACACTAAAATAGCAGCATGTATAAGTAGGTATTTATGTAATCTTGTAGTACTGATGTATGTAAGTACTGATACTTAAGATGTATACATCCTATGGATGAAAGAAAATGATTAATGATATCTCTGTTTATATAAAATTTCATGACTGGCTTATGAATAATAAAACCCATCCCAACCTATTTGTCTGCCTTCAAGTTAACCAGTGTTGTTATACCACAAACAATACTGGAAGACAAACTGTAAAGCAGTATTGTAAGCATATGTTTGGTTGTCTGCATTTTTAATCTGTGTGATAAAATTTGAGATAAAGTAGCTTGAGTGTGATAGTTCTAAGAGAATAGGGGATATGAACAGATCAGGCAATTCATAAAATAGGTATGTATGGTTTTAGCATTTTAGATGCTAAGGAATGAGGAAATTTAAATTAAAAAACACCAGTATGATACCATTTGTTGTCTACTAGGATGAAATTATGAAAGTATCAGTGATAGACAATATTGGTAAAGGATGAAAAGAAGTCTCATGTGCTTCAGTGAAAATTCAAATTGTTAAAACATTTTTTAAATGTAGTATTTTATTTAAATTTAAAATGCAAACATTGTTAGGTGCAACAGGTCAGCATGTAGAATTTGATCTGGGGACATAACTATCTACAGGGCAAAAGGCGCAGGTTCATGGAGGTCTGTTTCAGCACGAGAGTAGGAGAAACTAGAAAATGATGTCAACATTCCAAAATAAGAAATTCAATCAGCATATCTTGGTTCTTTGCACAGTGGAGTTTCAGGCAGCAGGTAGAAAAAAATGTTGGGTTACAGCTCTTATGTATCATTTAAATTTAATTTTATGTGTGTGCATAGTATATATGTGCATAAGTGGAGGATACTTGGGTATGTGTGTGGAGGTCAAAAGCTATCCTGTGATGTCAGTCCACTCCTTCTGCCTTGTTTGAGGCAGGTCTCTCCTGGTGTGATTGTGTGCACCAAGCTATCTGGCCCATAAGTCTTCAGGGACTCTCCGGCCTCCTCCTCCCATCTTGCTCTAGGCGCACTGGGATCTCAGACACTTGTACCATCGTGTCAGACATCATGTGAGCTCTGGACAGCCAACCTCGGGTCATCATGCTTGCACTGCAAGCGCTTCGAGCCACGAGACTACTTCCCCAGCCCCCAAACGAATTTTTGATAAAGCTAAATGTGGTAGTTCGAGTGTGATAGTAGAAAAGTCAGGTCCCATAGACTCAGGTGTTTATTAAAATGGAGCTTGCAACTTCAGCTCCTGACACAGGCAGATTCCTGGAAGAGGGAGCATGTCACTAGGGGCTGGATCCTGGGGTCCAGCCCTAAGGTGTGTTGGGGGCAGATCTTCAGTACAGCCCCACTAGGTGTGCTCACAGCAGTTTGAGCTCTGGTGGTTGGTGTTACTGAGGGCGCTGGCTGTTGGTGATTGCTCTCTGCTTTGATATGTGGAGGCGAGTCAGCTTCTTCTGCCATTGATGGTGTTCCCCTGGACTCGTGAACCTGAAATGAACCGCTTCCTTCCATAAGCTGTGTCTGGTTGGATGTTTGTCTCAGCAGTGAGAAGCTGACTGCAACACTAAAGTTATACCCAGACCATTTTGAATAGTATGGTATTATTTCTGTACGTATGCGTGTTGGGTATGTGTATATGATTATAAATATTTCTCTCTCCTCTCTCTGTCTGTTCATGTTTTCTGCTCTCACTTTTTTCCTCCTTCTACTTCTCTCTGTCTCCCTCTCTCATCCCGCTCCCTTTTCTTCTCTATCCTCTAAGAAAACTCAACACTTTCACTAAAACTTTAAATATTGCATCACAAACAGCCCCAAGTTGCTTACTGGTTCTTTGGTGTCCCTATCACTAAAACAGCATTTGTTTCCCAGCTTGTGAGAGTCAAATGAGTTACATGTAGAATAGGTTCTGGCATAGGGTAACACTTGTTCAATAATTTCCCACTAATACCATCATCATTATCGTCACGACTAGTAATATTTTCCATCAAAGTGCAAGAGTAAAGACAGCAACAAGCATTCCTTACAACAAAGCACAGTGCCAAGCAGCCCTGGCATGTCACATTCCTACCACTCCAGCACTATGTGACTTCCAGAAACCCTGGAAGAGCCATCAGAGCCAAGGTCACTCTTCGTGAGAATGGATTGATGAGCTAATCTTGCATAGACACCCCTCGGAGACTCCTGGAATGACCAGGTAAGACGTGGGAGTACTAGAGGCATGAGGATGACTGGAATTTCTTACTGTTAATAACCGGTCCTGAAAACTGACACCTGATACGCCTATACCATATAGGTAAGTTTGAAGCTCATATATATATGGCCCATATGAAGCCCATATTATATAGTCCTAAGTTTCTATTGTAAAAACTACACTTAATCTTATCACACAGTCACGACCACTGCAACTGATCTTGCTCCTGTAAAGTTTTTGCTGCAGGTACCACTATGGAGTATCCTCTGCCCACGCTAGTGAAAGCTACCCAGAAAGGCACCACTGGTCCAAATCAGAATGCTCTGTCTCCTATAGGGGCTGCCCACAGTGATGCCTACGCTGAGCCCCTGCCGAGGAAGCAGGGCTGGTCTGTCTTCTGAACCCTTTATGCCTCGCAGAAATGGAGCAACACCGGGACCTCTGCCAGCAGCAGATGAACAGCGGGATCTTGTTTACCAAGGAGAAATGTTGATTTCATATTTGTCTGTATGTGTGAGATGAATGCTGGCCATGATTTACTTACTCCAGAAAGTGTTGCCTGTAACGTGGAGACACAGAGCAGTTTAAAAGGAAGAGTAATCACAGCCCGTGCTATCCATCTTCGGCTGCCTCGGAGCGCTGGGAGCTGATTAACTCTTGCCACAGCTGGCTGCCAGGAGGAGCTCTCAGCTCCCCCCTCCCCATGGTTCGTCCTCTCTAGCTCCTCGCTGGCATGAAATTCCCTGGCCTCTCATTCCCCACTTCATTCCTGAATCCCTTTCAGTTGTGTGGAGAATTGAGTCACTTTTCTCTTTTCTGGGACAGGATGTTTTGCTTACCTTCACAAAATCATTGCTATCGGATCTGTAATTTCATGTAGATTGCATTATTTGTCTTAGCCCACATCCCTTTTCCTCTTGCGGGTTCAGCTTGTCCATCCTAGAATTCAGCTTTGTCCCCAAGTCTTTACTGGTGTCTTTGCTAATACCAGTCTCCTGCAGGCTGTGATCACTGTGACCCTTAACCCAAAGTGGGGTGACCGTTGTCATCGTTTGTCCAGTCAAGAATCCAAGATGGTCTGAGTAGCTGGAATTTCACACGTTATGTGAAGGCTTTGATCTATTTGTGGGCTTTGCCTTTCCAGGATCAGCCAGTTCATTATAGAGCCAGCTGTGCTTCTAGACCCATATGCTTCACCCATCCCAGATACTTTTCTGGAGACCCTCTGTATGCCAGTCTCACTCGTCTAAGGACTGGAGCCTCCTAAACAAATCATCCAAGTCCCAGGCTTCCCTGCTGTGGCTTCCTGGTAGAGCACAGATATTAAGTGCATTGCTGCACATGAGGTCATATTAGAGATGGGTAAGAGCCATAATGATCATCAATAGGATACTAGCTTAAGAGGCAGTGTAGTTGGGTACTGCTTCGTCAAGTGTCAGGAAAGTTCTCTTTGAGGAGGTAGGATGCTTACGCTGAGACGAATACAGAGAAGTCACTCTGAGCGGGCCCAGGGCAAGTTACAGCTCTGATCTGTGAGGGTGGAGAGGATGGCTGGCGTCAGGGAGAAGGGCAGGCAGCTGAGGACGAGTGAATGAAGACAGCAGTGGGTGGTGTATCAAGTGGGTGGGGGGGGCTGGGGCGGGTCACATAGGGCTTCACAGGCCACAGAGGGGTCAGCAAGTTAAGAAGCGGTGTGTCTGATTCCCTAGCTACTAGCTGACGTCCTTCCCCCATTTCAGTGGGCGCATAATGCCATTCTGAATATGCCGGGCGCCAGGCGAGAGCCGTGGCCCACTTTCACATAAGGGCTGAAGCAAATAGCAGAACCATCCCGGCCTTTACAACCGCAGCACGTCACCTCGGCCCATCCCTCGGTGGCAACTTCGACCTCTTTGCCAGGATTCAGTTGGAACTCAAAAAATCATCAGAGAGGAATTCAACATTGTGGCTGATGGCTGTGATTTCAGATAGTACTGGACTGTCTGCTTTGAAGACAGGTTAAAATGTCTCTTCTTTGACACCTAATTCAATGACTTTATGTTTGCAACCATTACTGCTGTAAAGTTCTAGTATGATTATCTTTGATAATTAGTTTAGTGCTTTATTTATTTATTATTTATTTTGTACAAGGAGTGGAACCCAGGGCTTTGTACATGCTAGGCTCTGAGCTACATCCCCAGAACCTGGTTTTTCTTTGTTTGTTCAATAGTTGTGTTTCTTTGCTTTTCAGATGGTTGAGGAAAATGCCATTCTAAGTGCATTATACTTGGGCTTTGCTCCTATGCCTCCATATTAAAACTCCTTCAATTTTAGTCTAACAATCAATTTAGTGTCCCAGGAGAGATGAATGGCAGGAGAGGCTCACGACGGAGTGCAAATAGCTATGAGCGCCTCAGACCACTCTTTGTGCATTCAGGCACAAGGCAGCCTGGGTCTTTGGTCTCCTGGCTGATGGGTCGAAGCCAGCCAAACAATCATTTCCAAGGAAACTGAGGGCCAGAACAGACCAAATGCCTCAGAGTGGCCCACATGTGAGCTGGTGCCCACCATGCGCAAACCCCAGTTACCACCCGCATTTTAACGAAGAAGAAGAAGAAGAAGAGTGCCTTTGGACAACTACAAGGAGTAGTTGCCTGAAGTTATATTACAAGTTAGAGTTAACAGAGAGTGAGCAGATGATGGGAAACAGACACAGGGAAGCCAGAAGAGATTTTTAGCAGACATAGGCCTCGGAAAGGCATTTGACACACTGATTGAAGCATTCTGCGTTTTTTTACTCACTGTCCCTCCACGGCTGGGGGCTCAGGGCCTGCTCTGTCACACATGCAAAACCAATCTGCTCCCGTGACATGGAGCATGAAAGTTCATCTCCTAAAACTTTACACCCTATTGAAGGAATATAATAGTGTTAAAGAAAAGCTAATTCCGTGATCCTTTTGCATCAGGCTACAGATGGGATGCCATTTTCAAGGGACATTTTATTTATTTCTTTGCCCCAGTTCCCATCAAGTAGCTCCAGTGATAGGCATGATACAGCCCCCTTGAATAAAATAAAATACCTTATTTAATTGCCTGAGTGACACTTGTGACTGTGCTGCCTATGCAAGTCCAAACAAGTCCAGGCAGAAGCAACATTAAAAGGGGGGAACTTAAGTATGCAGCGGCCCCAGCCCAGCCCACAGCAGCCCAGGCTGATGGCAATGCAAACGTGTCCGAGGACATGCAAATGAAATCGGAAGAGGAGCCGAAGGCAGGAGAAGCCATTTCCCAGGGTGATGAGCTCACTGATTACAAGGCTGGCGCCTCAGCCCGACCTCCAGGACGTGGACAGCCATTACTCAAGGGACAGCAACTAGGGCCAGCCAGGTAGGTGGCGCTTCCAAGCAGACACAGATACCAACTCTGCTCATAGACCTGATGTCGCAGTATGCCACGGTGACTCCAGAATTGTGGGCCCACCTGTGTGTGTGGATTTGCCCAGGGTCCATTGAATTCTTACTGTTAGAACAGTAGAAGACTTGGATCTTCCAGGAGAGCGCAACTTTGTTTATTAAATCATCCTAGTTTTAAATACTACTACCTACTTACAAGGGCATTGACTTATTGTACTCTCTATGTCATTCACTGTTGCTCTCCATAGAGCTCATGATGAGATCCTGAATTGTCCTACTCTATGGAAAATAAGAGTTTCTACCTGGAAATACTTACTACACTAAACCAAGCGGTGGTCTTTCCTCAGAAAATATCTTGGAAGACTTACTGCAACAGAATTGAACATATCTTGCCAAGAAGTACTGCAAAAGCATTGAAATTGACCTGCACAGTATTTCACACTAAGCTGATTGGATTCTTTATGCATCCCAGCCTTCTTTAGGACAAGAGAAGTTATGGGGCATTTTCAACATTGGATTTTTTTTTCCCCTGGGCCTCTCTTGCTTTCATAAAGCTCATTGGTCCCTCCTAATTCTCTCTGACTGAAATGTTCTTCCACAGTCACTCACTCAGAGTGAATATTTCCCCTGCTATCATGTTTTGGGATAATAGTTTGAGAATAGGTAGCTTATTTGGGATGAAATCCTAGAAACCATCAAAACAGCTGAAGAAATAAGGCAAAGAATGGAAGAAATTAATATAAGATGTGTTACTAAGTAAATTACCACTGTAATTCGGGAGCATGGCTTCTACTGGAATTCTGGGGTCAATATAGACCTGTCATAGAGTTAGCCCCACCTGAAGGGCCAGCCAACAGGGCTACTTGTACACCAAGCCCTGCCACTCATAAGTAAGGGCTTCATGGGATGCAGTAGTGATTCTCTACAGCGTTAGGCCCAATGAGCATATGAGCAGTGGGCCCAATCACCAAGGAGACCCTCAGGCTTTAGAAGCAACTTCTGATGGACAACTTCTGGAACCTCCTGTGTCAAGGAATGGGAAAAGAAAGGGGCTTTCCTAAAGTACCAGTGACTTCAGCTGTAAGCTACTCAGGATGGCATGACAAATCAAGGCAAGAAACCCCACGCCATTTTTTTCTTACCTAGACTTTGACAGAAAGGAGTAGCAATTTGTTTTCAAGAACACTGAACTAGAAGTCAAGAGGCAGAGTATTCTTAGTGTTGTCTTAAAATATTCCTAACACATAAGCCAATGATTTCATGGCTAAGCATCAGTCTTAGGGAAAGAATCTAAAGGGAAAACAGTGATTTCTGCACAAAAATGTTTACTGCAGAATTATGTACAACAAGAGAAAAACTAGCAACATCCAAACTAGATACTGGTTAAGGTGTAGTTAGTAAAGCTGTTTAATATCTAAAAATAAATTTTATTTATTTTGTTTTTTTTGTTTTGGTTTTCCGAGGTGGGGGTCTCACTCTAGCCCAGGCTGACCTGGAATTCACTATGGAGTCTCAGGGTGGCCTCGAACTCAAGGCGATCCTCCTACCTCTGCCTCCCGAGTGCTGGGATTAAAGGCGTGCGCCACCACGCCCGGCTAATATCTAAAAATAAATTTTAATACCTCAAAAGAGGAATAATGAGTGAAGAGAGCAGAATACAAGGACATATATAAAAGCAAGTTGTCAGGAGGAGGAGAAATGGCCGAGGGGAAGTTACAAAGCAGTAACATTTTGCCTCTGGATAGTGGGGTTACAAGTCATTTCTCTGTTTCTTATCATTTTTCTATTCTTCCATTTTTCTATACTTGTCTCTTTCACAATCTAAAAAAGATATCAAAATAAAAACAGTATTGCTCTAGCTATGCAATACTGACTGTAAGCCCTGATGATTATCGAAGATCCTGGGCAATTAGCTGGTTCAACGTGTGTTTCAGATAATAATTTCCATGTCTTTCTGCCCTACAAAGACAAGGTATTCATCCCTTTTGCCTTCCTGCTTCCTGATATGATGTGAGGCCACAGACATAAAGTGCCAGCCATGAAGCAGACCGAAGCCCTGGCCAGACACCAAATATGCCAGAACATTGCACTTGAATATCTCAACCTCCAGAATTTCGAGAAAATCAGTTTCTATTGTTTATAAATTTTTCAGTCTCAGGCATTTAGCTATAGCTCCATAAACAGACTATGCCACCATTCCTTTGCCTTATGGTTATGTGTATGTCTAATCTAAGGGTCTGTTATAGATATCATGTAAGTGGATCTTGCGTATGTATATGTTATCCATTGACATTTTTTGGAGAATTTAATTCAATTGCAATTGAAATTATTATTGCTAGTAAGGACTTAATGTTTACAACTTTCTAATGTTCCCTCATTTTCTTAGGACCTTCATTTCTTGCCCTTTTTCTGTATTTCTTTGTGAGTTAGTAAATTTTTGTAGGCATAAACTAATTTCTTTCTCTTCTGTGCAAGTTAAGTTTTTTCTTTGTAATTATTATGAGCCTTATGTAAATCATCTTACAACAGTGTATTTTAACCTGGTAACAACTTAACTTCAACCAGACACAAAAACTCTACACTTTAATGTCTCCTCCCCGACACTTTGATATTGATTTCACAACTTCTGTCTTTTTAGATTGATGTATCCATTGACAAATTTTTGTAGCAATATTTATTTTTATACTTTTTGTCTTTTACCTTTTATGCCACCAGAGCCAAAAGTGTTTATATCATTGTTATATTATTAGAGACTCTGATTTGACAACTCTGCCACCGTTAGAGTTAGTTTTCCATGTTCATATGTCATCATCTTGTTTATTAACATCCCCTCATTTCAACTCCAAGAAGTCTTTCTAGCATTTTTTGCAAGGAATGCCCACTGGTAACTAATGTCTATGGTGATTAATTCTTAGCTTTTGTTTGTCTAGTAAAATATCTGTTTAACATTGCCAGGTATAGTATTCTTGAATGGCTTTTTGTTTTCTTTCTTTTATGACTGAATACATCATTCCATTGTCTCCTGACCTACAAGGTTTTTGCTGAGAAATTCAGTCCAATGTATTCAATGAATCACTTTTCTTCTGCTTCAGATTAGGAATTTCAATAGTCTCTCTTTTGAGAATTTGAGTGTAATGTACATCAGTGAAGATCTCTTCTTGTTTAATATATTAGAAGTGTTACATAGATCTGGATGTTGGATTCTTTTTTAAAATATTTTTTATTTATTTGAGATAGATAGATAAAGACACACAATGGGGGGGGGGGAGAGAGAGAGAGAGAAAGACAGAGAATGGGCAAGCCAGGGCCTCTAGTAGCTGCAGAGTCCAGATGCATGTGCCACCTTGTGCATCTGCAGATGCTTGATTCCTCCTCCAGCTCTGCAGCTTTCTGCCATTATTTCTTCAAAATAATAAGAGACATCATCGACCTGTTCCTTTCTCTTTCTAGCTACTTTCTGGGATACTCTCAGTGTATATAATAGCTTACTGGTTTACCATTGTTTCCTTGAGCAATAGAACTTCCCTCTGGTTCTCTTTTATAGCTTCTACCTCTTTGTGGAACGTCTCATTTATTCACCTGTTAATACTCCCCGTTTCCTTTGCTGTTTATCTGTATTCTCTTGCACTTCCCTGGTCTTCCTGGTCCAGGAGCCCTGTGCTGGATGGTGTGCGGGCGGGCAGGTGTGGGGGTGGAACGGGAGCCGGACCTGAGGAATTAAATGACCCAGTGCACTCCACCCCAACCCCAGCTGAAATCACAGAGGAACTGGGGAATTGAGCAACAGTGCTGCTTTGTTGGTGAACCTGATATCAGCACAAGGGTAAAGGAGAGAGACACTGAGGACACTCAATAAAGTCCCAAAGCTTATACTTTAAAATTTTAGAAAAAAGGAAATATATTTAATAAAAAGGAGACATTTTTTTCTTTAAAAAGGCAGAAAATGACAGTTGATTTTTAAAAAAGGCAGAAAATAAGCTGGGCTCACTCGGGAGGCTGAGGTAGGCAGATGGCCATGAGTTCGAGGCCACCCTGAGACTATATAGTGAATTCCAAATCAGCCTGGGCTGGAATGAGACCCTACCTCAAAAAAACAGACATAAAACACACTAAGTCAAAAAGAAAACAAATCATATATTTGAGTATACTAGAAGTTTTAAATGTTCATTTAGTAAAATACTGTATTATCGAAAGAAAACTGGGGGACGGGGGTAATTTGAAATGGCTAATAGCCAATTAAGATTTAAGATGTAGGAGACAGAAAGTTCCCTACAAAACAATAATGGAAAGACAAAAATGGGGTAAAGGATAGAAACAGACAATTTAAAGACACTCAGTAAGCTTAAGCTGTTCAGGCTCAGTGAGTACACACCACAAATGAACCATGTTTAACTGATCAGGTGGGAAAAATTCAGAATTATCTGATGTTAAATGATTGCAGGGGCTTATTGAAAAGTCTACCTGCTACTTAGTGTGGATAGGAATGTAAACTTGTCGAGTCACTTTGGAGAAGTTTTAGCTGTTTTCATTAAAGCCATAAATGTGCAACAACTTGGTCCAAGCAACTTCATCCCTAATTGTTTTCCTGGATAAAATGATCATAAAATCCTTCACATGAATGATCATGTTATAACATTTTTTAATTTCAAAATTTGGGAGAAAATTTTTACAAATATTATTTATTTGTGTGAGAGAGAAAGAGGCAGATAAAGAGAGAATGGGCACCCCAGGGCCTCTAGCCACTGAAATGAACTCCAGACACATGTGCCACCTTGTGCATCTGGCTTATGTGGGTCCTGATGAGTTGAATCTGGGTCCTTTAGCTTTGCAGGCACACAGCTTAACTGCTAAGCCATCTCTCCAGCCAATATTTTCTTTTTCTTTTCTTTTTTTTGGGGGGGGGTGTTCAAGGTAAAATCTCACTCTAACCCGGGTTGACCTGGAATTACTCTCAGGGTAGCTATGAACTCATGGTGATCCTCCTACCTTTGCCTCCAGAGTTCCAGAGTGCTGCGATTAAAGACATGTGCCATCAAACCTGGCTTGATTTTTTTTTTAATCAAAAGTAGTACTGAAGAAATAGGTTGAAATACATTGATAACACACAACATGAAAAGAAACATAAAATCAACATGAATCTGCATGGAGAGAATTAAGAAAAGCATGTGAAGTGGAAAGGGCTAGTTGGACATTGGCACACACATGGCATTTCTACACCTGAAGCAAACAACACAATGCTGGAGTGCTTTATGGATGAGAACAAAAACATACAACTCACCATGTTTGAAAGGTGAAAAGAAAATGTGGTTTGAATGAAAATGGCCCCATAGCCTCAGGTATTTTTGATTAAGCTTCCCACTTAGTCTCCAGCAGGTGGAGCCCTGTGGGAGGAGGTGTGTCATGAGGGGTGAATCTTGGCTCAGTCCTAAGGTGTGTTCAGAGCCAGCTTGCGCTTGCTGCTGGTCTCTCTCTGCTACGGCTGTATGATGAAGTGAACCAGCTTCTTCCACCATGATAAAGCTTCCCCTGTAATCTGTAAGACTGAAATAAACTCTTTCCTTCCATAAGCTATTTCTGGTCAGGTGATCATCCCAGAAATGAGAGGATGACTACAACAGAAAAATAAACAAATCCATTGTTTCATGCTCCACAATTTCAGTTACCTGCAGTCAATTGTGATATGAAAATATTAAATGGAAAATTCCAGAAAAAAATAGTTCATTGGTTGTGGGTCATTCTAATGTCTGCTCATTCACTCACCTCACTTTGATGCATCATATTAGCAGCAAATCATCTATCATTATCACCAAAGACTGAGTAAAAAGAAAGATATTTTGAGAGAGGAAAGACTCATTTACATTATTTTTATAGCACATTGTCATAATTTTTCTATTTTATTATATATAATTGCTGATCTCTTTCTGTCCCTAACTGAAGAGATAAACTTTGTCATAAGAATGTACATATAGGAAAATACATAATATATATAGAGAACATTCTTACCCCTAGCTTTAGCTACCTTCTATTGGACTTAGGATTTATTTTTATTCATAAGATAAAATGCACATTAGTATTACATCTGTGACAGAGAAGAGGGACTCAGAATTACAAAAAGGTTCTTAAGATCTTATGAAAAAAGTATGGAGGCTGGGGTGCTTGCCTGCAAAGCCAAATGACCCAGGTTTGATTTCCCCAGTACCCACGTAAAGCCAGATGCACAAGGTGATTCATGTGTCTGGAGCTCATTTGGCTTGGCTAGAGGTCCTAGCATCCCCATTCTCTCTCTTTACCTGCCTGTATCTATATATGTCAAATAAATAAATGCATACTTTTAAACAAACAGAAAAAATAGAATAATTTTTTTAAAGTATGGAAATCAAAAGAATTTAGGAATAAAAAGCCAACAAATGAATGGATAATGAAAATGTGGTACATATACACAATGGAATTGTGTGCAGCAGTATGAAAAGATGAAATTTGCAGGAAAATAGATGGGTCCAGAAATTATATATATTTGTTTGTTTGTTTTCTCAAGAAAAAGAAAAAA
Source organism: Dipus sagitta (assembly GCA_036346955.1). Taxonomy (NCBI): domain Eukaryota; kingdom Metazoa; phylum Chordata; class Mammalia; order Rodentia; family Dipodidae; genus Dipus; species Dipus sagitta. The sequence goes on along the minus strand of CM070772.1, from coordinate 154,359,888 downwards.
AGAAAGAAAGAAAGAAAGGAAAAGAAAAGAAAAGAAAAAGATGAGCTGGAATAAGGAGAAAGTGCTGGCAAAAAGATATTTGTGGTATATAAATAGAAGGAAGAAAAATACATGGAGGTGGGAATTGGAGGAAAAAGTAGAAGGGGTTTGGAAGAGAAACAGGAATCAACAAGAACAAATGGTATTTGAAAATGGCACAAATTAAAACAGAAACCATACTGTATGTCAGCATATATCAGCCTCGTATATGGGGGAAAATGAGTGTTTTGTTTGTTTGTTTGTTTGATTGATTGCTTCTGGAGACAGGCTCTTATGGTCTAGGCTGGCCTCAGAGAATTATGTACCCAAGGCTATCCTTGAACTCCTGATTCCCCTAACTCCACCTCCACAGTACTGTACATTACCACACCCAATTTTGAGGATATTTTTCAGTTGTTTAGTGTTTATATATTTTGTTATGAAAATTATTTTCCTTTAAAGTGTTCAGAAGGCTGAGCCAATAGCATGTGTCTGTGACTAACTCTCATAACTCAACGGTTACCCCTTGACCATCCCACACTTCCTCATTAGTTCAAATATGTTTTGAATGATGGGATGAGTTTGAATTTCTACCCTAAGTTTAAACATTTCTCCAAATCTATACACTGGGGTTAAATCCTGCATTTTTGCCCCTTAGCTAAAAGAGACGTCTCCTGATGGCCTGGGTTAAGGTCATGGTCTACTGAAAAGGACATAGGTTCCTTCTCTTCAACATTACATTTACACCTTTTAAATATGATATCCCCTCTAGCTCCTTCCATTTCCCTTTTACAACAACCCTTTCTGTGATCATCCAACATCCCAGAGAAAGATAATAGATAGAAACAGAGAAGTCCAAAGTGAATTAAAATTTCAGGTTGTTGACAGAAGAAAAAAAAATAGCCCCTGCTAATAACCTGATTTGACACCTGATTTATGAAGCCCTAAAAGGACCATCATAAAAATGTGTAAGTGAAGGAATAACACCAAGTGATTTACAGGGGCCCTGGGAGTGTGGGTGACCGAATTCAGTGAGGGTGACAGCAATAAATCCAGCCATACTTGAGCCCTTCACCCTCCAAGACCCCAGAGTGCAAGGAGTCTGTGCTCAAAGCACTTCTCATTCATCCTTTCATTCAGCAAACACTTCCTGGGTCCCCTGGCCATGGCCAAACTCTGGCAAGAGCAAGAAGGGCATTTGTGTGTCTAGGAATGTCTAGGGATGTCTAGAGAGATAGACAACACTGAGTGGGACCCAGCGTGGTGGCCAGTTAGTAACATAATAAAGTAAAGGGCTAATCTAGAGATTATATGTACTCTCTATAAGAGGTGAAAGCAGGAAAGAAATTTAATTCTAACTAGGAAAAAAATCCATGGGGCTGTGACTACAGTTTCCAGGATCGCTAAAGCTTCACTGAGAGGAAGAACACTGGCACACCACACCGTAGTGGTGCCAGCGTGTATAAGAAAAGCAAACACAAGTAAGGCGTGGTAGCGGTGGCACCTGCCATCAACCCTAGCACTCAGGAGGTTGAGGTAGATGGAGCTGGATCTCTGTGAGTTCAAGGCCAGCCTGGGTTGCAGAGTGAATTTGGTGTCCTCTTGGACTAGAGGGAGACCCTGCCAAGGGAAAATCAAAAAAAGCAAGTTTCATCTACTAGTATTTACGTATTTACTGAGCACTTTCTATGCACCCAACAGCATTCTCAAAGCTAAATATCCAACAACAGTACAGAACGCTGACTTACCGAGGCATGGAGAATGATACTCTTATGAGAATAGAGCTATAACACACCAAATAAAGAAACCAATCATTTCTTCTATTTTAAGTCCTTTAATTACACTGTAATGCCATTCCAGTGTGATCAAAGGGCATGGTGAAGGAAGGGAAATTATTTAGGGAAGGTGATTAGAGAAGGGAGCTTACATTTGAATAATAAAGATCTAACCTCGTAACAATCTGGAGGAGGGAGAGCCAGAGGAGGGCAGTAAGAGTGGTGCTGAACCAGAGCAAGCAGGAATGTCTGCTCAAAGGAGCACCTTAGCCTCCTGGGGATTCAGGGAGTTAGTAGACTGGAGAATGTCACCAGGAGATATCAGCAGGGACAAGAATCTGGGCCGCGTAGACCTTGGCCAGGAGTTCGAACCATACCAGGAGAGATGTGACTCACATAAGTCGAGAAGGTTCCCAGGCACACTGTGGCACATTCTGTCAGAGACATCTAATGTGTAATATAGCTGAATGGACAGTTCCCATACATACTCCCAGCATCCCAGTTGCACAACTATGATCAACTGACTGAGGAGGAGAGGACTAGGGCATGGTTTACAGATGGTTCAGCACGTTTTGCAGGCACCGCCCAGAAGTGGACAGCTTCAGCATCACAGCCCCTTTCTGGGACAACTCTGAAGGACTGTGGTGAAGGGAAGTCTTCACAATGGGCAGAACTTCGGGCAGTGAACATGGTTGTGCATTTTGCTTGGAAAGAAAAATGGCCATATGTGCAGTTATACATTGATTCATGGGCTGTGGCCAATGGTTTGCCTGAATGGTCCGGGATTTGGAAGGAGCACAATTGGAAAATTGGTGAGAAGGACATTTGGGGAAGGTGTATGTGGATAGAACTCTCTGAATGGGCAAAGGATATAAAGATACTTGTGTCCCACGTAATGCTCATCAGAACATGACCTCATCAGAGAATGACCAATAATCAAGTAGAAAAACTGACCTATTCTGTGGATAGTGGTCAACTTCCTTCCTCAGTTACCCCTGTCATTGCCCAATGGGCCCATGAACAATGTGGCTATGGTGGCAGAGATGCAGGCTATGCATGGGCCCAACAACATGGACTTCCACTAACTAAGGCTGACCTGGCTGTAGCTACTACTGAGTGCAAAATTTGCCAATAGCAGAGACCAAATCTGAGTCCCCAATATGGTAGTATTCCTCGGGGTGACCAGCCAGCAACCTGGTGGCAGGTTGACTACATTGGACCTCTTCCATCATGGAAAGGGCAGCGTTTTGTCCTTACTGGAATAGACACTTATTCTGGGTATGCATTTGCCTTTCCTGCACGTAGTGCTTCTGCCAAAACTACCATCCGTGGGCTTACAGAATGCCTTATTCACCATCATGGCATTCCACACAGCATTGCTTCTGACCAAGGAACTCACTTCACCGCCAAGGAAGTACAGCAGTGGGCTCATGATCATGGAATTCACTGGTCTTACCATGTGCCCCACCATCCTGAAGCAGCTGGCTTGATAGAACGGTGGAATGGCCTTTTGAAGAAACAGATACTGCGCCAACTAGGTGGCAATAGCTTGGAGGGCTGGGGGAGTGTCCTCCAGCAGGCTGTATATGCTCTGAATCAGCATTCTATATATGGTACTGTTTCTCCTATAGCCCGGATTCACGGGTCCAGGAATCAAGGGGTGGAAATGGGAATGGTCCCACTTACCACCACCCCAAGTGGCCTGTTAGCTAAATTTTTGCTTCCTGTTCCCACAACCTTATGCTCTGTTGGCCTAGAGGTCTTGGTTCCAGAGAGGGGAGTGCTTTTTCCAGGAGACACCAAGAGCATTTCATTGAACTGGAAGCTAAGACTTCCCCCTGGCTGCTTTGGGCTCCTGATGTTCTTGAGTGAACAGGCTGAGAAAGGAGTTACAGTGACAGCAGGGGTGATTGATCCAGATTACCAGGGGATAACCGGACTGCTGCTCTACAATGGAGGTAAGGAAGAGTATGCCTGGAGTGCAGGAGATCTGTTAGGGCGTCTCTTAGTGTTATCATGCCCTGTTATCAGTCAATGGACAACTGCAACAACCCAATCGAGGTAGTGTGATAAATGGCCCAGATCCTTCAGTAATGAAGGTATGGGTCATCCCTCCAGGTAAAGAACCAAGACCTGCTGAGGTGCTTGCTGAAGGTGTAGGAAATACAGAATGGGTAGTAGAAGAAGGCCGTTACAAATACCAGCTAAGGTCATGTGACCAGTTACAGAAATGAGACTGTAATTACAATGTTTCTGTCCTACCTTGATACAGAGTGTTTGTACCTATCTACACCAATATTAAGATTCTATCACTAGTTAACTGTTAAATTTATATTAGACCTATTATATTAGAGACTAAGCATTCCTCAAGGAACCTTGCTTTGTGTTGGGGGGAAGATTTTGTAGTTCTGGTTGTATGTGGGATAGTTATACCATGTTAGGCAGAATTATGAAGTTGTTACTGTTTTCATTTGGAAAGTAAGTATGATATAAGGAGATATGATTTGGTGTCAAATTGACAAGAGGTGGACTTGTGACGGTTAAGGTGTTGTCAACTTGATCTATTTAGTAATCCACAGAAATCCCTTTCAGGTGGATCTCTGAGGTTGCTTCCAGGAAGGATTTACTGAAGGAGGAAGTCCTTCCCCCAGAATGAGCCATTCTCCCAGAGCAGGCAGCCCCTCTCCCAGGGGACTTTATATAAGGAAGCTCTGGGTGAAAAGAGCCCCTTCCTTCCCTCCTTCTTACCTTCCTTCCTTCCACTTGGCTGCCGGAGCTGCTTGCTGCCTTCCAGTGTGGATTGAAGACCAGTGTGGACTCAAGACCAGTGTCAACTGCAGACCCATGTGGATCGGAACCCAGTGGCTCTTCAGGATGCCTGCAGGCCTTCAGTGCTGGATCAGGACTGCTGAGGCATCTGGCCACGTGGACTGAGCAGCTACTGGGTTCCTTGATTCTCGGGCCTGCAACTGCTGTTGGACTACCGTAAACTAATCCAATAAATTTCCTTTTTAATATAATTCATTCTAACAGTCCTTTTCCTCTAGAGAACTCTGACTATCATGTGTGTGTGTGTGTGTGTGTGTGTGTGTGTGTGTGTGTGTACACAAACTATGAAAAATAGCTCATGGAGTATCATTTTTTTTTATGGTTTTTCGAGATAGGGTTTCAATCTAGCTCAGGCTGACCTGGAATTCACTATGTAGTCTCAGGGTGGCCTTGACCTCCGGGTGATCCTACTACCTCTGCCTCCCAAGTGTTGGGATTAAACGTGTGCACTGCTATGCCTGGCCCTCATGAACTATTTTTAATGAAGGATTCCTCAAAGATGTCATTTAGAAGGGAAAAGAAAGCCATTGTAGAAAACGTAGTCATTCCTCTATATCAGGGATGCTACATCACTGGGCTCAATCAACTGTGGGTAAAAATTTTGGAAAAGTCATGAATTCACCTGTACTGAACATGCACACACTTTTTTCTTGTTCTGCTGAATAATACAGTGGAGCAACTACTTCTGCACTGGTAGCTTCTGGCTGCTCTGACAAGTGCCTAGGGCAGTTTAAAAGGAGGAAAGATTTACTTTGGCTCCTGGTTTCAAATGCTTCAGCAACAATTGTCCGGGTCCTTGGTGGGCAGCACAGCATCATGGTGAAGGAGTCAGCAAAGAGAACCTGGATAGACACCAGGAGACTTGCCCAGAGACTGCAGCCTTGCACTCACGCTTAAGCCACAGCCTGTGGGGACATAACCAACTGCCTGGCTATGTTAGGCAACAAGAGGCTACCTGCTGAGAAGCCCCTTGTTGACTTGTGACTCCCCCTCCCCCGCCAGGAAACTAAAATAACTGATCAAATAGTTTGTAGCTCCCACTTCCTCACTTCTTCCTTCTTCATTTTGCAGCCAGAAAATCCCTACCCTCCACCCTAAGGCCCATAAAACCTCCCAGCCCCTTGTCCCCCAGCATGCTATCTCCTTGCAGGGTTATAGTACCATTGACACCGGAGGTGTCCCCTTAGGTCCTGCTTTTTGCCTCAAAACTTTTTGCTTCCACATGGTGCCAGGGACGTGTGGTGGAGGAGAGTGTTTATCTCACGGCAGCCACGAAACAGAGTAGAGATGCAAGCAGGGACTGAGGACATGGGACATCTTCCCAGGGTACACCCTTAGTGAATCCCCCCCACCTAGGGCCCATCTCCTAGGTTTCCTAATATCTCTCAATAGCCTATCTGCTATTAGAATCCATCAGAGGATTAATCCATCAATGACGACAGAGCCCTCACTTCCTATTTCCTCAAAGCTCTACCTCTCAATGCTATGGCACCAGAGACCAAGCCTTCATAGATGACTGTTTGTGGGGACACTTCTTATGGAAATCACAACATGTAGCCTTTGTATTGTCCTAGGTATTATAAGTAATGAAGGGAAGACTGAGACCTTGGGAGGTATGCATAGTTACACGCAGATATTAAATAAAACACTGTGTATGGTCATATTTTGCTATCTATAGAAATTACTGCTGCTAATTCCTTACAGAGAGTTCTGAAAATAACATGATACATACTTTAGTGATGGAAGGGGTAGGAGAGAATAGGATTAGAGATATTTATAAGGTATGGCAGACATAATTTGCCAGTGGACTTTATATTTGGTGGATAAAAACATGAAGAGTGAAAGAGGCCTCCAGCATTGTCCTGAGCAGGTCTAAGATTTCCCACAGTCACCAGCGTAGCCCATGCACTCTGATCTGTCCCTGGAGACTTTGTGACCAGAGCAGCCTTGCTGTTGACCCATATCCACTCCTTCTCCCTCTCTGAACCCATCTACACAGCACCGCCACTGCGGTTTCGCTAAAAAGTCACACTGGCCACAGCATATCTCTCTGCTCACTTCCCATCAGGCTTAGGATGGGAGCTCCAGGACTCCGCTTTGTCATGGTGACCACCCGCAATTCATTATGGGGGCAGCTGTTAATCATCAACTGTGCACATGCCACAGACGGCTGTATTTCTCCCATCTAGCATAGTACTATGGTCAGGATATGTATTTGATTTCGTTATGTCTTTTTTTTTTTTTTTTTAGGTGAATGATTGAATACTTGAAAATTGTGGTTCATATATGAAGTCAACAGACCCATAAGCTCAGTTATGCAGACTCACAACGTGTTTGACTCATGCATTCTTCCTGAAAAATTACTTCAAGATCTACTTCAGCCAGCTGAAAAATAAATGAATCAAAATCTAAAACTCATCAATAGCAAAGTCATGGTGTGGAAGAACTGGTAATGAGCAACTGAAAGCATTTAAGCACATAATTTATTCTAAGTAACTGTGGTAAATACGGTTACAAAACAGAATGAAAGTGTCATAAATAATTCTTGAAAGAGAGAATCCCTAATTTATAAAATTAACAATCATTAACTGGGTAAATTTATCATATTATACTAATTAAAATTAGTGGCGCCAGGTAAAATGAGAAAAGAAGTATTGTCCATCTCCTTGGGAAGTAGTAAGTAATCAAAAGGCATTCATATTACATACTTAAGTATCTGTTTTGCTTGCTTCCTGTTATTTTTTTTATTACAATAGAGATCTGTCACTGGCTATCACAGAACAGTTTCTGTAGATAGACTCTGCAACAAAGAATAATGATAAAGACTGGATAGGTTCCCAAAATGAATCTATGTATTTGAAGGCAGGCGAGGACAACCGAGGCAGCAAGAAACTGGGTGTATGTGGCCTCTGAGAGGAGAGAAGTTACCCCCCACCCCTCAGTCACTGTTGTCTTTTCCCCTGTAGGGTATTTTCCAATCTGATGTGTGGGATATAGACACTGAGCAGAAGCAGATGGCCTAATGTTTATAATAAGCTCATGTTCTTGAAAGACAAAAGTTAGAATCCTAGGTATATCAGTTACTTTCTAATTGCTGGGATAAAATGCTGGGCTAGAAGCCACTTAAGGAAAGGAAAGTGTGTGTTTTGGCTTACAGTTCCAGAAGGCAGAGGCTGCCATGGTGGCAGAAGCTTGGAAGAAACAGGAAGCCTGTATCACATTGTCAAGCCAGCAGGGAGGAAGTAGAGACACAGAGAGAGACTAGCAATCAAAAGGAAACTCTGAGACATGAGCCTGACTTTTGCCTCAAAGTATTGTCATTGTCTGTGGAAGTTTGAATAGATGGCTCCCAATATATTCAGTGTTTTATTAGCTTGTAGTTTGGATCTGCAGCCACCTGGCTAGATGCAGTGTCACTGGGTGGATCTTAGGGTCCAGCTCTAAGGTGTGGTGGTGGGTTTGAGATTTCAATCTAAAGATACTAAAGATATGCAAAATGTGCCTAGCTGGAGTTCCTGAAGTGTGCTGTGCTGTGTGGCTCTTGGCTTTTAGGCTTTTGCTTTTCTCTCTCTCTCTCTCTCTCTCTCTCTCCTTGGACCTGTGAAGGCAGGCCAGCTTCTTCTGCCATTATGGAACTTCCCCTGGATCTGTAAGCTTCAATAAATCACTTCCTCCATAACTATGCCTGGTCTGCAAGTTCATGTCAGTGAACCTGAAGCTGTCTTACAGTGTCTTAGCTGATCATACTCTGAGAAAGGGCATAAAAACCACAGAAACAAGGAGAAAGTGGCTGCTAAGAGAATGAAGTGCCAAGGACAATTTGAGCAGCTTCATATGCCTATAACCCTCAAATGGACTTGAGACATAGCAAGGTGTACCCTCTCATTGCTGGGACAAAACACAAGACCAGAAGCAGCTTATGGAAGGAAAGGGTTTATTTCTGCTTATAGACTTGAGTGGAAGTTTCACCATGGCAGGGAAATCATGGCAGAACAGAGACTGGGCATCATATCTTGTCATATTTTCTGGGTCGTAGAAACCAGAGGAAGCAACTCATTCTGAACACCCAGTGGACTGGGCTGATAAATCTCAAGTTCTGCACCATGACAGACCTCCTCCAGCAAAGATCTACCTCCTACATGCTCCACAGGCCTTTGGGGACCAAGTATGAGGCTTACTCAAAAATGAGGCTATGGGGGACATTTCATAACCTAATAATCACATAAGGAAATATTGGACTTTTAGCTGAGCTACTTTAAAAACTACACTTAAGAATTAAGCCAAACAAAAGAAAAATAAACTAGCCCTTAAAATTTCTGAAACTCATGCTCAAATAATTTAATTTTGGCTTTTGGTTAAGAAGGCAGGCTAGGAGTGGGACGTGGTGGCGTGTGCCTTTAACCCCAGCACTCGGGAGGCAGAGGTAGGAGGATTGCCGTGAGTTTGAGGTCACCCTGAGACTACATAGTAAATCCCAGGTCAGCCTGAGCCAGAGCAAGACCCTACCTTGCAAAACCAAAAAAAAAAAAAAAAAAAAAAAAACAACTCTGTTCTAAAGAGAGAAAGGGAGAAGAGCATCAGAAAAGAATGGAGAAAAAGATGGACAATAAATGCACTGACCAGTAAACTGAACATAGCTTCAGCCTGGCAGCTCCCCAGTGTGTGTGTGTGGGGGGGGTGTTAAGCAGAAGGGATTTCTAAAAGCTGCCTGCACCCTACTGAAGGGTGCTGGGAAATGAGTCTTTAAGAGTAGGCCACACATTAAGAAGGTCGCCAAACAAAATCAGGAGAATCATCCAAACCAACGGATACACAAATTGCCACTCAGAAACACAAGAGACCTGAAGGAGCAATGTAGCAAGACTCCTCCAAAAGACCATAGCTCTTCAAGTATTAAACTCAGAAATAATGAAATAGGCAAAATGCACATGAAGATTCCAATAGTGTACTGCAAAAATAATCAATGACCTGAAAGAGGATACAAACAAACAGATTAATTCAATCCAGGACACGGGGAGGAAAGTCAGCAATATAAAGGATAAAAATGTAAAATGGATGAGAAAATCAGGAATATGGGAAAAAATTAAGGAAGGAAATGGAAAATAAAAGTATAATAGAAAAGCTGGAAATAAAATAATCTCAATGTATCAAGTAAAAACACAGTGAAGAGCATTACCAATTGAGCTAACCAATCAGAAGAAGGAATATCAGGGATGGAGGACAAGCTAGTAAAATGCTATGTGTAAACATCAATAAAGAATCAATGAACACTTTCAGCAATATATGAAGATACAAAAATCAGTACACAAAGACTATTAGCTTTTTTATTCGTATACAAAATAATGAGCTTGCCAAGAAAGAAATACCTTCAAAAATCCCCAAGAATAAATGTAACCAAGGTGATGAAAAATCTTTACAATGAATGTTTCAAGACACTGAAAAAGGAAACTGAGGAAGACACTGGAAGATTGAAAGACTTCCTCTTCATAGATTGGCAAAATTAATGTGAAAATAGTTATATTAACAAAAGAAATCACAGATGTAACACAATCTCCATCCAAATCCCATTGCAATCTTCACAGAACTAGCAAAGTCTATCCTGAAATCTTGTGGCATCAGAAGACACCAATTAGCCAAAGCACTCCTAAGCAAATAGAAAAAATGCTTAGATTATCATCATATCTGACTTCAAAATATATTACAGAATCACAGTAATAAAATTTAAAAAGAGCCTGGTATTGTTACAAAACAGACATACATACCAATAGAATTAAATGGAAGCACCAGTAATAAACCCACACCAATTTATCACCTAATGTTTTACAAAAACGTCAAAATCATTCACCAGAAATATGACAGCCTCTTTAATAAATTGTGCTGGAAAACTGAATTTCTTTCAAAGAACCAACTCTTTGTTTCATTGATTCTTAGGATTGCTTTTTTGGTTTCCATTTCATTAATTTTGGCCCTAATCTTTATTATTTCTTCCCATCTACTGATTTTCAGTTTGTCTTGTTCTTCTTTTTCCAAGACTTTAAGGTGAAGCATTAAGCTGTTTACTTGAGACCTTTCTAATTTCTTAATATAGGCAGTTAAAGCTATAAATTTCCCTCTTAGGTCTACCTTCATTGTGTCCCAAAGGCTTTGGTATGTTGTGTTCTCATTATCATTTGACTCTATGAACTTTTTGATTTGCTTCTTGATTTCTTCATTTTCTAATTATCCACAGTATTGCTAGATGTATCAATCAATCTGATGTTATATATCTTCAGGGTAGGAGCTTAAGGTATTGGGTGTGTCTCTTAAGACCCTCAGAGTAACTACAAAAGTGACCCTAGATGTTGAATTTGCCTGATATGAGAGTATTCAAGTAGTCTGGGTGAAACAAAATACAGGCAGATTCTAAAATTTAACTAAACAATGTATACATTCAATGAAAATCAGCAGTGTGCAAGAGTAGGTATTATGACAACCAGAAAGGATGTGTGTTCCTCCACACCCTTAATCCTGTCAATTAGGAGGCTAAGATTTCTGATCTGTAGAGGTTTCTAAGTCAGTTTGTGACCTAGTGAGACCCTTCCCTAACAAATGACAGAAGAGGAAACAACGGCACTACAAATCAGGAAGCAACGAATGACAAGAACAAAATATAGCTTATTCAAGAATGGCAAATCCGACCATCCATCAGATTTAACTTATAATTTATCCTGACATGGAAAGTGCAATTAGCCCATCTAATTCAAGCCTATACACCAGGCTTATTTGTTGGGTACTGACTTGGTGTAATCCCAGTTAGCTTGTGGGATGGCTTTGGTCTCAATTATGTTGCGCTCCTGCTTGGGTCCCACTTTGCTGCACTGTGGTCTCAGATAGGCTGGCTGGGTCACTGGATCGCTGCTATGATGGCCTGTTCCAGGTGCTCAGTAGGTGACCTCCCTTCCCCTGGTCTCTGCTGCTTGCTGGCGCTTGCACTGTTGGTGGGGGAGGGGAGGCTATGGGTGGGGGTTGAAGTTCTCCCTCTGGTCCTCATGATCCTCTTCCTCATGAGGTGCTACTCTGTTGGTCACTGCCATCCTCCCTTCACATTTCTTCAGTTTGCAAGGAGCTCTGTTGTGAGTGGGGAATCCCCTCACCTGACTTTTCCTACAGCTCAGGTTGAGCCTTGTGGCTGTGGCCACACAGACCTGGTGCCACTGCTGCTCGAGTCACTTCTGCCTGCATCTATGGACTCTAGATGCTCTGGACCTCTCCTACTTCTCCAGTGCAGTTGACAGTTTATTATACACCTCACTTTTTAGTAGAAGAGTATATTTTTCTGAGTTTATTTTTGGCTTTTACTACCCTAGGCTGCTTTGGTGTGGTTCTTACACTGCCATCTTAACTGGAAATCTAAAATATTGACCAAAAAAAAAAAAAAATGAGAGAAGAGACACAAATTAATAAAGTTAGAGATGAAAAAGGCACTATCACTACAGATACCACAGCAATTCAAAAAGTCATAGGGACATACTACAAGAACATATACTCCACTAAGTTTGAAAATCTGAAAGAAATGGATGATTTTCTTGATTTATGTGACCTACCTAAATTAAATCAAGGTGTGATTAATCACTTAAATAGACCTATAACAAGTATGAAGATCCAAGTGGTTATCAAATATCTCCCAACTAAAACAGGTTCAGGCCCAGATGGATTCTTTGGTGATTTTTACCAAACCTTCGTGGAAGAACTAACACCAATGCTTCTTAAACCTTTCCATAAAATAGAAAAAGAAGGAATCCTACAAAACTCCTTCTAGGAAGCCAGCATCACTCTGATACCAAAACCAGGCAAAGATAAAACAAAAAAAGAAAATTACAGAGCAATCTCCCTCATGAAAATAGATGCAAAATTTCTCAACAAAATACTGGCAAACAGAATACAAGAACATATCTGAAAGATCAGTCATCCCGACCAAGTAAGCTTTATCCCAGAGATGCAAGGATGGTTCAACATATGCTAATTGATAAATGTAATATGTTATATAAATGGACTAAAGGACAAAAATCACATGATCATCTCATTAGATGCAGAAAAAGTATTTGACAAAATGCAACATTCCTTCATGATAGAAGTCCTACAGAGACTGGGAATAGAAGGAACATATCTCAACATAATAAAGGCTATTTATGACAAGCCTACAGCTAACATAATACTAAATGGAGAAAAACTTTAAGTTTTTCCACTAAAATCAGGAAGAAGACAAGGGTGACCACTGTCCCCACTTTTATTTAAAATAGTACTGGAACTCTTAGCCATAGCAATAAAGCAAGAGACACACATAAAAGGGACACAAATTGAAAAGGAACACATCAAGTTATCATTATTTGCAGATGACATGAAGGAGCCTAAATACTCTACCAGCAAACTGTTAGAGCTGATAAACACCTGTAGCCATGTAGCAGGATACAAAATAAACATACAGAAATCAGTATCCTTCCTACATGCTTACAACAAACACACAGATGATAAAATCAGAGAATCACTCCCACTCAAAATTGCATCAAAAATAATAATAATAAAGTACCTTGGAATAAGCCTAACCAAGGAAGTGAAGGATCTGTACATTGAAACTTTAAAAAACTCAAGCAAGGAATTGCAGAAAACACTAGGAAATGGAGAAACATCCCTTGTTCTTGGATTGGAAGAATCAATATTGTAAAAATGGCAATCTTACCAAAAGCAATCTTCACATTTAATGAAATCAAAATCAAAATTCCAATGGCATTCTTCATGGAAATAGAAGCAAAACAATCCAAGCATTCATTTGGAAGCACAAAAAAAACCCCTCAAATATCTAAAACAATTTTGAGCAACAAAAATAAGGCTGGTGGTATCACCACATCTGATTTTAATCTATACTACAGAGCCATAGTAATAAAACCAGCATGGTACTGGCACAAAAACAGATATGTAGATCAATGGAACAGAATACAGGACCCAGATGTAAGTCTGGGTAGCTATAGCCACCCAATCTTCTACAGAAATGCCAAAAATACTCATTGGATAAAAGAAAGCCTCTTCAGCAAATGGTGCTGGGAAAACTGGATATATATCTGTAGAAGGAAGAAAATAGATCCTTATCTCTCTCCATGCACAAGAATTAAGTCCAAATGGATCAACGACCTTAATATAAAACCTGAAACTCTGAAACTTCTTGAGGAAAATAAATGTAGGGGAAACCCTTCAACATGTTGATCTTGGGAAAGACTTTCTGAATATAACCCCAATTGCTCAGGCAATAAAATCATAGATTAACTGCTGGGACCTCATGAAATTACAAAGCTTTTGTATGATGAAAGACACTGTGAATAGAGCAAAGAGGCAACCTGCAGAATGGGAAGAAATCTTTGCCAGCTATGAATCTGATAGAGGATTAATATCTAGGATATACAAACAACAACAAAATTAAATAATAAGAAATCAAACAACCCAATTAAAAATGGGCCATGGAACTAAATAGAGAGTCCTTAAAAGAAGAAATATAGATGGCATGTAAACATCTAAAAAAATGTTCTACATCCCTAATCATCTGGTCCAGCCATTGTGGAAATCAGTGTGGAGGTTCGTGAGACAGCTAAAAATAGATCTACTATATGACTCAGCTATACCACTCCTAGGAATATATCCTAAGGACTCGTCTCACTACCTTAGAGATACTTACTCAACCATGTTTATTGCCACTGTATTCACAATAGCTAGGAAATGGAACCAGCCTACATGTCCCTCAAGTGATGAATGGATAATGAAGATGTGGCACATTTACACAGTGGAGTTGTACTCAACAGTGAAGAAAATGAAGTTATGACATTTTCAGGAAAATAGATGGATCTGGAAAGGACTAAACTAAGTGAGGTTACCCAAGCCCAGAAAGCCAAACATCACATGTTCTCTTTCATATGTGGATCCCAGATACAAATGATTGGACTTCTGTGTGAATAGGAAGAAAACTCAGTAGTAGAGGCCAGTAAGCTGGAAAGGAGATATAAAGGGAATAGAAAGGAAGGGAGGGGGGTCTTAATAGGATGGTATTGTATATATGTAAGTAGAAGAACAGATTAATGGTGGTGAAAAGACCTAAGTGAAGTCAGGGGAAGAGATTGAGTAAGGAAATGTAGAGGGAGGGCTAATCTAAATCTAAGAGGATATAAATAAGTCATATGGAAACCTACTCTTTTGGACAATGGAACACACAGGAGCCATAGATTGTTACTAGAAATTTTTCAGTTCCAGGGATGAGATGCCTTCCAGTGAGTTGTTGGCCAGGGAGGTCCCTGATGCCCCTGAAACATTATAGGCCATTGCCAAGGCCCTTGGTTTCCCACCAGGAATAGATGGTAAGACTCTATTGCTGAAGACTCCATATACTTTGGCTGCAAGATCACTGAGAAATCCTGCTGGAGCTAAGCTGAAAACCTCCTCCATGTAGACCAGCTGACAGTAAGCTACAAAATGCCATGCTGCATGCAGTTCAATGGGAGAGAAAGAAATCACCAGTGAAGATACTCAACAGTAGACACTGCAAGCCTTAAGTTTGGCCAGCCAAGCCAAATGAGCCAATGGGTGCAATAGTGGCACGTCTGTTATGGGGGAAACCAACCACCCTCTAATTTGACTGGAGGCCTACTTCATGGGAGGGAAAATACAACCCTGATAATGAGAACCTACAACAGGGGTAGTCATTAGCCCTAGGGGTATAAGGTCTGCTGCTGTCTGACAAAATGTATATACTACGCTCACAAAACTGCACAATAAGCACTTCTCATATTGTTCATACCCATATATTAATGCTATTCTCACTTTTGGTTAGAGAACCTTCTCTTTTCAGATGGCAGTGGCCTTGGGATGACTCAGAAGGCACCATGGTGTTGAGAAAAAGTGACAGAGGAGTGCTCAGCACTGAAATATCTCAATCACACTTTCCATGGCTCAGGGTCCATTGTGGAAGAGGTGGCGGCAAGAATGTAAGAGCCACAGGAAGGGTAGGACTCCTTATAACGTGCTCCTCCAGGCACAAAATGGTCTGGATATCCATGACCTCACAGTGCCTGACACTACCTGCACAAGACCATCATAGTAGGAAGAAAAGTTCATGACATCAAAATAAAGGAAAGACTGAATTTGAAGCGGAGGAGATATCATGGAATGTGGAGTTTCAAAGGGGAAAGTGGGGAAAGGGAGGCAATTATCATGGAATATTGTTTGCAATCATGGAAGTTGTCAATAAAAAATTTTAAAAACAAAGTAAAACTGAATTTCCAGGTATAGAATGATGAAACTAGATCTGTATCTCTCACTCCTTTGCAGTCAATTCAAAATGGATCAAAGACCTTAATGTAAGACCATATGCTTTGAAATTGCCAGAAGAAAAAATAGTTAAATTACCTCAAGATATAGATAAAGACAATGACTTTCTGAAATGGATTCCAATTACATAGGAAATAATCCTAAGAACTGACAAACGTAATCACATGAATTTTAAAAGCTCTGCACAGTGAAGAAAACAATTATCACAATGAAGAGACCACCAATGAATAAGAGAAAATATTTTCCGAGTACACATCAAACAAAGTCTGATACCCAGAAAAAACATAGAAGTGTAAAATTAAACACCAAATTTCCCCAATAGTCCAATCAATAAGTGGGCTAATGAACTGACAGAAAGTTCCCAAAAGATGAAATACAAATGGCCAATATATACTTCGAAAGATATTCAACTTTCTTAGCTATCAGGAAAATTACTTTGAGATTCCACCTAACCCAAGTCAGAATAGCTATGATGAACACAAATGACAGGAAATGCTGCTAAGGATGAGGAGACAGTGAAATCATTAGACACTGCTGATGGGAAAGTAAACTTGTAGAGCCACTATGAAAATCAGTATGAAGCTTTCTTAGAAAACTAGAGTAGAACCACCATATGACCCATCTTTACCACTCTTGGGTATACTTTCATGGGACTCAAATTCAACATACCACAGAAATACTTGCACATCCATTTTTATTGCTGCTCTATCCACTATAACTAGAAAAGGGAACCAGCCTAGTTGTACAACGAAAGATGAATGAATAAAGAAAATGGCAGATCAATCTGTTGCCCAACTTTAAGATGGCCCAGATATCCAATAAATAGATAAGCAAATACCTTTTGGAAAATTTATAAAGTAGAATACTACAATTACAGACCCACAAAATAACATGGGTGAATCTCAAATATATTGTCTTAAGCAAAGAAATCATAATACATGGGGACATTCAATTATTATGAAAAATAACCCCATTGGTGACTTAATGTTGAGATATTTCCTACAAAGGACCTTGAGGAAATTATGTGGATGGTGGGAAGTATCAATATGCTTATTGTTGCAGTGGCCACATAATATTACACATTTAATGACTCATGGGTGCATGCTATAGTACTTACAACTCAATCACATGAGTGTGTTGTATTGCATATTAAATTCTACACAATCAAACTGTCTTACTCCATTTGGATTGCTAAAAAAATTACCATAGACTGAGTGGTTTATAAACAATAAAAATAGAAGGCCAAGTTCAAGGAGCCAACAATGTCCCATAAGGGTGGTTTTCTAGCCCACAAATAGTATATTTACACTGTGTCCTCACATGACGGAAGCAGCAAGGCAGCTCTCTGAGTAATCTTTTATAGAAGGTACTAAAACAATTCATGAGGTCTCTACCCTCACTAGCTAACCACTTCCCATAAGCTCCACCTCCTAATACCATCACTTTGTGATTAGAACATCTGCATGTGAATGGGAGGATCATGGACATTCAGACCACAGCGCAAAATATCTTTCAAGGAGGAACAATGGTCTAAAACCCCACTCTAAATAACTTAGAAAAAGAATAAATTAAACCAAATTGGCAAACAACAAGTTAAACATAACACAAATCATTGAAATGTAAAACAAATAAACAACAGAAGAAACCAATGAAGCCCAAATATGGTATTGGTGAAAATATAAAACAAAAATTGTAAACTTGGGCTGGAGAAATGGCTTAGTGGTTAAGGCACTTACCTACAAAACCAAAGGACCGTGGTTGGATTCCCTGGCACCCAAATAAGCTGAATGCACAAGGTGGCACATGCATCTGGGGTTCATTTGCAGTGCCTGGAGGCCCTGGCATGCCCATTCTGTCTCTCTCTCTCTCTTCCAATCTCTCTCTCTCAAATAAATAAATAAATAAATAAATAAATAAATAAATAATAAAAATATTATATTACAAAATTTAAAATGATAAAACTTATGGCTAAGTGAATTAAGAAAAAAGAGAAATTGCAGTGTACCATTATATTATAAAAAAATTAATAGAAGGGACATCACTATAGATCCCACAGACTTTCAAACAATAAAGTCATATTATGAAACGTTTATATCAATAAATTTAACAACTTGTGTCAGTTGCACAAATTGCTTAAATAAGATTAATCATCAAAACTAACACAGAAATATGGAATCTGAGAATAGCTCTATAACTCTTCATAAATTGAATTTGTTATTGAAAGTATTGGAAAAACTAAATTAAGAGGTCTTCAGTGGTAAATCCTAGCAGACTTTGAAGGGACACATCTTACTTATAAATCCAGCATAACCTTGAAGACAAAAATCAAAAAAATTTCTCGGAAAAAATAGAAAATAATATATCTGTGCTGAACAAATTTGTAATAAAATCAGAAAATTGGTTTCTGAAATACACACACACACACACACACACACACACATATATATATATATATATATATATATATATATATATATATATATATATAAAGTTATCATGATCAAGTGGAATTTGTTCTAGGAATATCAGGCTCAGGTAACATTAAAATAATAATAATTGCTGGGTGTGACGGTGCATACCTTTAATTCCTGCACTCAGAAGGCAGAGGTAGGAGGATTTCTGTGAGTTTAAGGCCAGTCTGAGACTACATAGTGAGTTCCAGGTCAGTTCAAGTTAGAGCAAGACATTGCCTCAAACAAAACCAAGAATAATTATTATTAATAATAATATTATTAATTACTATTGTTATCAATAAATTATGGGAAACTCATAAATAACTTAGAGAAGTAAATCATGGTAACTTAAATGGCTGCAGAAAAAGCCTTTGAAACTATTCAATATACAATCATGGTTTAAAATGTTTAAAAAATTCTTGGAAAACTGAAAATAGAAAGTCCTCAGTTTGAATACGTAGAAAAGCAGAATGCTCACGTATCTCTGGCAGGAGAGTACAACAGTACAGTGTCTCTGGAACACAGCTTGGCAGTTCCTTATGAAGTTAAACAAATGTATGCCTTGTGACTTAGCTATTGCTTCCCTAGGCATTTACCCAAAGGAAATTAAAATTCAGGTCTACACAAATGTTTGTTCAAGAATATTCATAGAAGCTTTATTCATAATAGTTCCAAACTGAAAACAGCACAAAGGTCAGCCACCTGGTGAAAGGATAAACAAATCATGGCGCATGTCTATGATGGAATCATACCAGAAACAAAAGTCTGGTGCATGCGACACCATGAGGGAGCTTCACAGCCCTTTTTCTAAATGAAATAAACTATAAGTATAAAG
Source organism: Dipus sagitta (assembly GCA_036346955.1). Classification (NCBI taxonomy): domain Eukaryota; kingdom Metazoa; phylum Chordata; class Mammalia; order Rodentia; family Dipodidae; genus Dipus; species Dipus sagitta. Next base: position 154,340,632 of record CM070772.1, on the reverse strand, counting down.
TACAAATGTATTTAGTATATAAAAACTATGTCAATGTATTTAACATGGAAATGTGTTATATATGTATATATATGTATACATATTTAAAGGCAAAACTAGTAAAATGAACAAACTTGGACACCATTGTCCTGGAAGTGGCCCTGCTCTTCTCTTGTCTGTGGAGCAATGAGAATGTTTTGTATGCGGAGAGGCGTGCAGTGTAAGTGTGTGTGCACTGTTAAAGCTCAGTGAAGCATGGTGAAGATAAGCTGATCATCCCAGTCTCATTTATAGTTTGAAACTCGAGAGTTAAGAAAGGCCTGAAACACTTTCTCTTGAAAATCCTTCACTCACCCTTCCCTTGGTCATGCAGAATTATCTTGTGTATGTGTGCATTAATGCTTGAGCTTAAACCTATATAAAATTTTTAATTAATGAACTCAAAAAACGAAAAGAAAAAACTGGCTGCTTTAGCCATAATAATATCAAATAAATATATATATTTTAAATATTTTCTTTATTTATTTGAGTCAGAGAGAGAGAGAGAGAGAGGGAGAGGTGGGGTGGGGGAGGATGGGTACACCAGGACCTCTAGCCACTGTAAGTGAAATCCAGAGGCATGTACCACCTTGTGCATCCTGCTTATGTGGGTACTGGGTAATTGAACCTGGGTCCTTAGTCTTCAAAGGCAAGCACCTTAACCACTAATCAATCTCTCCAGCCCCAAAGAAATGTTTAAGACACATATATACTTGAAAGAGGCATAGATAATCCATTATCATAAATGATAGATTCTTCCATGAAAATACAAAAATTCTAAGACTACATATTTCTATTATCATTGTTTCAAAACTTACAAAGGAAAACTTTAATAGATTCCTTTCCCTCAAAAATTCTGAATATTTAGGCTGAGAACTATTGTACAGAGATGAGATCTATAAAAAGAGGCAAGCTGAAATTATAGAAAAAATATCATAATTGAAACTAATAAGAGTAGGAGTATTCAACAGTAGGCTTCACTAGACAACATGTCCTGGAGAAATCAGATGAGAATTTTCAGGAAAGAACTTTCAATATTTCACTATAAAGTACTACATTTAAAAAGAAATATTTAGTAGAGTTAAAAGCATCAGGTATACTTCAAAATGACCATAGAGAAAAATTAATGAAAAAGACGATAGTCCAAAAGAAACAGAAAGGAAAGATCAAATATAATAAACATAACAGAACAAGAACAAATGAATATATCAGTTATGACAAGAAATATAAATAATTTAAACTTTCCAATTAAGAACAGATGTCTTCCTCAGCAGCACTTGTACTGCAAAAATATTGGAAACATACTTGTCCAACCACAGGAAGGATAAACGAGTGATACCTCACCCCTTCGCTGGGAATGTTACACTGTAATTAAAGTTGTATCAACAAAAACTCTTAACAGTACTAGATATACATAAGTCCGAATATTAAGGAAAAAAAAGAGATTCACAATTCTTACATAGTATCATGAAATTTAAACAATGGAACTTAATAAAAACAAGATAGACGAAAGATATAAAATGTTAATTGCAGGTTATCATCAATAGGCAAGAGAATTCTTTTTGTTCTATTTATTATTCAGCTTTCCTTGAAATAGTCTAGATTCTTCTGAAAGGAGTATGCTCCTTTCATTTATTTTTCTCTTTTGATTTATTATTTGTTTACTTACTTATTCATCTGGTCTTTATTTTTCTGAGACAGGGTCTCACAATTTTGTCCAGGTTGGCCTAGATCTGAGGCTCTTTCTGCTTCAGCTGCCCAAGTGTTGGGATTACAGATGTGTACCACAATGCCCAGCTCATTTTTTTTGCTTTCATTTTTGATCGTGCTATGATTCTACAAGCCATACATGAGGATATTAGTGATTTAAAATATATAAAAGATGCAAAAAATTTCCCCTCAGTTTTCTAACCTGCACTCTTCTAATTTCCATCCCATTCCTTTAGACAGAAATGGCCATTGCTGCTTCATCTGATTCCTTCCAGATCATTTTCATGTGAGACTTTGACGATCTGACATCATCACTAACAAGAAATGGAAGCTGGGAGATGGTTCAGTGAGCCAGTGAGTAAGGGACTTCCTGTGTAAGTGTGAGCACCTGAGTTCCGATCTCCAGAACCTACATAAAAGTTCTGGAAACGGCAGCGCATGCACCTAAAACACAAGCCCTCGGGAGACAGAAACAGGTGGACTCTCAGTGCAAGCTGATCAGCTGAACTAGCCCAGTTGATGAGCTCTGGGTGATATGAAAGAGCCTGTCTCCACAAATACAATGGAGAGTGGTCAAAAATGATGCCCAATATTGACCTCTGGCCTCCACAGACATGCATGCATGATGTATACACACATGTGTACCCACACACATGGACATACATATGCATGCACACACCAGACGCACATGCACATACCTCCCCCTTCAAAAGTACTCCATTGTGAATGGTAAAATTTTCATGCTATTAGGCTCAGTGGCTACACGGATGGGTGCTATGACAGAAATGTCAGCACAGAGGTGAGTTTAAATACAGTCTAGTTTCATCCCATTTTGGGCTCCATTGTAGTAATCACAAGGAATTCGGGAAGAATGAGTGAATGAAGTATAGCTTAGTCAACACCATCTGGGTAAACTGGGATTCTCCTACATGTGGAATCTTAGGGCCAGGGCATGGATACATAAAGTTTAGGAATGAGTTTAAACAGAATAGTGACATTTAAGAAAACATGGTGATAAGAAATTCAGCCATGTGAGAAGTAAGGAAGGAAGAAGAAGAAAGCAAGGCTATCCAAAGAGGGTGAGAGCAGGTCACGTGGAAATGGCACCTCCAGGTCTGGATGGCTGGGGAGGCTGGGGGTGTCTTGGTGCTGATTTCAGAAATTTTCTCATCATCAAATTGACAGCAACTGAGTCCTATCTGAGGTTAAGTTGTTTTGGTTTATAAACTGGTGATGTGGGTTATGTGAAAATTAAATTAGATAAGGAATATGAGATTGCTTGGCACCATGGGCTGACATCACAGTAGCACATGGAACAGAAGGAGACACTGAGTTAAGTCTGAGCCTGTGCCCCAGGGAGCTGACTTGATGGCTTCCCTGTTGATATTTCTGGAAATCACACAATAATCATGCCAGCATCTTGTGAGTAGAGAGCCTGTGCTGGCACCCATATCTTGGGAGGGAGCAAATTCAATTTTTCTGATGCCCCCAAGGCCAATGTAGTCCCTGCCTTCCCAGAGAATTACACATGTGGTTTGGTGTGGGCTCTTTGCAAACACAATTGCTGTACACTTAATCATTTCTTTTTTCAGGGAAAACATTACGTTAGCTACTGTACATGGGTGTGCAACTCATCTCTTTTAATTAGATGCTAATTAATGACTCACTAGCTTTAATCATATCAATCTGGTAATACTATTTATGCCCCCACAGAATAATGAACTACTTTATAAGAAATGAGTGTGGCACATGTTGACATAGGAATGCATCCAGCCATAATTCGCTTTGGGTAAATATCCCACCCAGACTTGGATTCTGAACAATTTACAAGGCAATATTCACATGATACATGCGGGAGAGAAGCCGAGACTTCCAACTACCAGATGGAGACAGGGGAACAGAGTGAGAGAGAGAGGTGGGGAGGGAGAGAGAAATGCCACAAAGGAAGTTTTCATTTGTTTGTTTGTTAGTTTTTCCCTAACAAGTGGCCTCTGTCCTGGTCATTTTTCTCCCAGAGGTGAGTCGGAGACAACATTTGCTTGAGGGAGTTCAAGAAAGGGTTTGGATATTTACATGGTACCTACAGAAATTGCCTTTCCTGGGTAAGGAAGATTGCAGCTGGTACGTGGCATGATTTTAAGACTTGGCTACCAGTCATAGCTTGGGATAGCCAAGTTCACAGGGTATGCAAGGTGATGACTAGATTGCAACCAAGATGGGCATAAGGAAAACTCTCTGGCTGTTCCAGTGAGGAAGGGTGGCCAGAAGCAAATACTCTGTGTCCACATAAATATAATGATGTTGGACATGTCTCAGGCCTTCTGGCTTTAAGAGCCAATTCCATCCAACTCAACTCTCATAAAGCCACACAACAAAAATAACATGGGACAGCCCAAACTCATAAGATTGATGACCCTAGCAGTCCAAATGTGTAGTAGAATCATGATTCCAAAAATGACTACCAGCCAGTGTCTGGAAGAATAAGACCGATGTCCCAACCCTAAGGGGAGAAAATCGCCAAGACTTGACCAATACAGCAACAGTGATTAGTGAGTGAGACATTATTCTATGCTAGGCAGCTTATATTCATGATCACACAATTCCCTATGGAATGCGTACCCTTGTTCCCATGTGACAGATGAGGAACATAAAACTCAGGGAAAGTAAGCAGCTAGTGCCACATAGGCGCTTAAGTGACAGCGTGGTGGCTCTCACTCTGCACAGACTCACAGACTAACCCTGCACTAGTCCCTCCCCCCCCTCTATTCTTTCTCTCTCTCTCTCTCCTATCTAACCCCATTCCCAGCCACACTCGCACTATTGGAAGAGCTGTCAGGAAAAGCGAAACTAAACATGGGAAAGTGAGGCAGATGTTCATTCTTGCAGCCTGGGATCAACCAATGATGTTGAAGTGGAAATGTGTTGGGGGTCCAGGATTCTAAGTAAAACTGTAGCCCTATCTTCTGCATTCATTTTCATGTTTCTTTAGTAAGTCAAACAAATTTCTCGCTCAGGGCATAGGAACCATCTCTCTTCTGTGGGGACCTTCCTCCTCCAGTTTTGCCACATTTGCAAGGATGAAGAGGCATTTCAGGCTGCAGGATCTGCTTGCATTGACACTTCAGCCCAGATAAGACTCCCCAAACCCTCTAGCACATACTAACTCTCCTTTTAATTACAAGGTAATAGATTTTCTCATATCACTCCCCTGGCCTTAGTTTTTAACACCACGTGTTGTTTGACTCTCAGGGTAAATAACAGTTACTTTCTCATTCTGGGACAAAATACCCACCCAAAAGCAGTTTAGGGAAGAAAGAATCCATTTCATTTTCCAGTTCCAGCAGGTAGAGTCGGCCATGGCAGGGAAAGAACAGCAGGGGCCAAGAAGCAAAGTCTCATTCTCCCTTAGGCAGAGAGGAAGAAAAGCAAGCAGGGTCTGGGTTAACTGCTCAAGGCTCAGTGACACACTTCCTCCTGCAAGGCTCCAACTCCTAAAGGTTCTAGAATCTTCCCAAACTCCACCAACAACTGGTGGTTAAGTATTCAGACACATGAGTTCATGAGGGGTGATTTACATTCAAAGCACCCTCGTGGACGTGACCATAGGAAAGCTAATCAGATCATCAGGGGGCTCTGGCCCCTATCGCGATTGATTCAGGGATGACATGGACTTGATGTCAGTTCTAGGGGAGATGCTGTCAAGGTTGTTTGTGGAGCTCAGATTTGAATGGGGAGGATGTGAATAAAGGGTGCACACATCCTGGTCTGGGAGAGAAGAGTGCGTGGGTGGAGTGTACTCTGGGAGAAGAGCTAAGAAACAGAGCGTGACCCAGTTCTGATGACAATGCTCCCAGCAGAATTGTCCTTTAGTTTGTCTTTGGGAAGGGGATATGGTAAAGGAATAATTAATTCTCATGTTTCCCAAGCCATTTTGTGTTGAATTTTCTACTAGCAACTAATGAACACAGGGATGGAAGCAAAATGAGTTCACAGTATGATTTTTTTAAAACTTACATGTGTGTGAGTGTGCATGTGTGTGTGTGTGTGTGTTTGTGTTGTATATATAGTTTTTGTGCATGTGTGTGGTATGTGTGTGTATTGTATGTACGTATGCATATGCATGCTGTTTGTCTGTGTGAACACATGTGTAAAGGTAGATATACACATACATACGTGTGTGGAGGCTAGAGGACAGTCTTGCATGTTATCAGGCATGTTATGCCATCCACCTCTTTATGAGACAGGCTCTCTCATTGTCCTGGAACTCATCCGTTAGGCTGAACTATGTGGACAGTAAGCACCACCTCCTCTCTCCACCTCCCTCGCCGGTACTGTGATTATAGGAGCATACTACCATGCCTGGTAGTTTTAAGTGGATAATAGGGGACCAAACTCAGGTCCTCATGCTCGCAAGGCAGGTACTTTATCCACAGAACTATCGCCCCACCTCCAACAGTACCAAACAGTTAACTCTGAAGATCATGGCAATCTTGTCCTGTCTTGCTGAAGGGGAGACTGAGGCCCACAGAGATCACACTCAGAGAGGGCCAGGACAATGGAGGAACAGAGGAGGAAAGGAGTTGGATTTAGGGGGAAGGAAGCAAGAAGTAATGGAAATTTTTCCTTTATCGTTTGGCCCTAAGCCAAGGGGAAAGAAGCCACAGAGTGGACATGGGACAAGAAAGTCCCATGAACACTTGGTCAATACATGGGCAATGATGGCCTGGTGGTCACTGTCGGTATGACATTCCCACAGAGGCTTTCAGACTTGCTTTGTGCAACCAGGATGTGAAATTATGGACCCTGCTTTATGAAACCACCTTTTAAATTAGAGAGACCCTCACACAAATCCTGTACCAATGCTTTGAATAATATATATTTTTCAAAACTGCAAATGGGGAACCAGGATAGCTCTTAGCACTCAAATGTGGTTTCCCCCCCAGATAGATGGATAGACAAGTGACTTATGCAGATGTGGTCTATACATTCCGCACAATTTGACCATGGTTAAAGGGTATTTATATTCTGATGCAGATAAAATTGAACGTGTCAACACTAATGCATTTTTTGAGGAGAATCACCACTTTCACCATAATTTCCATGGAAAATTTGTGTGCACACGCAGTAATAGACACATTTATAACATCAAAAGGATTCAATTTTCTTTTCAATCATACCACAGTATGAATCGCTTTTCCTATTGAATTTAACAATGAGACACATTACCAGAGTCTAAAGGATGGGACACTTCGTCTTGCTCTTATGAAAGTACGTCAAACAATGGGTAATACATCACACAATGTCTCGGGTTAACTGAGCCTTTACACGGGCTGGCTGCTAATTTGCTTGGGCCAGCAGAATGTCACTTTTATTTAATTTTGCCAATAAGATCAGCAGGGATCCAAACTCTGTTTAACTCCCAGTTATTAAAAGAGGTTTTTCTTGTTACATGAAGAACTCATTAATTCACATCTCTCCTAATTCAGAATTTGAGGTCTTTGGAATAGGAGGTGGGAGGGGGGAGGGTTCATCTCTGCTATGAAGGAAGCAATTTTCTCCAGTACACAGGCACCCCTGCCGACTACCAAGCAGTGATAAGTCTTTCACAGCCTTTAGGACCATGTTGGAGCTGGTGATTACAAAATATTCCTACGTGGTTCTGAGAGGCTGATCTGAAGAAGTGCAATAGGGAAGACTTAAGCCACCTCCATCCATTCATTAATTGATTCATTCATTCATTCTGTCATTGCATTCATCTATATCAACCTTCCTTACTTGAGTGTGTGGCTAGAGGTACAAATTAAGAAATACATCCTACGTTGTAGAGGATACTGAGGTCTAGTGAGGGAGGCAGGCTGGAAATGTCCTACTTACCTATCATGACTTCCCACAGCCATGACACTGCCTTTCTACGTCCCCTGTCTGCTCTCTGCTCTGGGCGACTCCTGGACTGTGTGGGTGGCCTCCCTTGCTGCTGGCTTCTGGTTGGCTTTGGTCCATAAGCATCACTGAGGGGTCAGAGGGTAGAAGGGCAAGAATGTCAAGATGCTTCTTCCCAGGCCTCTCTAAGAAAAGACACCAAATGACGTAGCTGCTGTGAGGGCCACCGCTCCCAACCCTTCCTCCAGCAGAGCTGGGCTACGAGAACTCCTTCTCTGACTTGTTCTAGGGTCCCAAACTGTCTCAGGTTGTGTTCCCTAAACCCTGACATATCCTGTTTATTCAGCTACCTTGACAATATCACTCTGACTGCTCCTTCTGTTTCCTGGATATGCAGGTAAACCAAAAGTCATAAGCAAGGAGTGTGGGTTGTGACAAAGGTGACCCCAGGAGGCTGGGTGCCTGAGACAGAATGTGCCAGTGGTCAGGGAACTTCCCAGGGGTCATTCTTATTCTGATGTACTTTCTAAGTAATTGCAGTTGTTTAAAACACATATCAGGGCTGGAGGGATGGCTGAGCGGTTAAGGCGTTTGCCTGCAAAGCCAAAAGACCCAGGTTGGATTCCCCAGGACTCACATTAGCCAGATGCACAAGGGGGGGCGCATGCGTCTGGAGTTCATTTGTGGTGGCTGGAGGCCCTGTTGTGCCCATTCTCTCTCTCTCTCTCCCTCTTTCTCTCTCTCTCTCTCTCTTCCTCTGTCAAATAAATAAATAAATCACATATCAAACCAGATGTGTTAGTATACACAATTTCAGGAGGCCTGGCTTCAGAGTGAGATGCTATCTAAAAAGAAAAAAAAATTAAGTGTATATGCATGTGAGAGAGAGTGCGGGGGGCGGGCTAGAGAAGGTAATTTAGACTTTCTACAAATGTCAACTGACTTCTCTTCACCTGTCCAAGAAATTGAGAAGTCTGTTTTGTATAAGTTAAAAATAATTATGCTCTAAATATTCTGGATATTAACCCTCTGTCAGATGAATACCCTGCAGTTTTTTTTTCTTCTTTTCTAGGGCGTCTCTTCATTCTCTGTTTCTTCAGCTGTATGGAAACTTTCAGCTGTGAAGCCATTTGTCACGTTTTATTATTTTATGAACTACTGGAATCCTTTCCAGACACTTAGGGGAAAGGAGCCCTATTGTACTGCTGGTAGAAATGTAAATTAGTGTATCCACTACAGAAATTAGTATGGAGACTCTTCAAAGAGCTAAAAATACAACTTCCATGTGATCCAGCTACACCGCTCCTAGATCTCCTAACTACATACATGAAGGATTAAATGGCAACGTGCAACAGAGACACCTGCCCACCCGTGTTTATTGCAGAGCTATTCATGACAGCCACCATAGAATCAACACTAAACCACAGTGCCTGCTGCTTGAAGCAGCTATTCCAAACTGCAGCATCACTGGCCTTTCTGGGGTCCCGGAGCACCTCTAAACATCCTATCTCCTCCTACACCTAGTCTCCCTTCTCTGGCAGCCTTGGTAGCAGTATACGGGCAGGTCAGAAGGAGCCATCAGGTATCATCACAGTGCCTGTGAGGTCCTGTCAGGAGCTCTCCAGCACTCTCCCTGGCTCCTTCTCAACCTACTCTGTCCCTCACTCAGAAGTCTGTAGCCACTTTAGTTCTGTGTCCTCCCGGGACAGGACAGAGCCTGTTGAGCCAGTCCCTTGTGTCAGTTACTTCCTCTTCTTAGAATGTTTGTACCATCTTCATCTCTTTCTCCAGCCAACTTCCACCATGTATTAATGCTTTTATAATGTCATTGCTTCTGGAAGTTCCCTTAATGCTGTCCTCCAACCCTGCCTCAACTCCCACCAGGCCAAGTCTCCCTATTTTCACTTTCAGAGAACCTTGCTGCGGTCTCTTCACAGCATCTACCACATGATGCTTTGTATATGTATAAAAGAGTCAGAGTGACTTTGTGCTTACCACCTCCATCCCTCACCTGATTGTGAAGACTACCTGGAGATGTGTCTGATGTGTCCAGTACCTGGCTGGTGCTTGCCACAGAATAGTTGCCTGACAAATGTTTGCTGAATGATTCCATGCATAAAGCATCTTTCTGTTTATTTTATTATAGTTATAAGTACATGTTATCTGTACATATTAATGTGTGTCGCTGTGACATTTCCACGTATGTGCACATTGTGTCCTGAGTATCCAATCACCTAATAAAACCCTTCAACGCTTTTCCCACCAGCAACCCAGCTCTCCTTAGAAGTCCCTTTAGTACTCATAGGTAATCTTTCGTTGTTTTCATTCTAGCTTCTACATATGAGAGAAAACGTGTGATACTTTCTTTGCCCACTTTCTTCCATTCCCTAGTGTCCCCCAAGTATCTCGTACCTTCCCTGACACAGAATATGCATTTAGTAAACATTTATTAAATAAATAGAAGATTCAGTAAATAGACAGAAATGCTTGCCTAAACTAGATCATATTTTTAAAGAAATCTCATCTAATATCTTTCAAGTACTCATGGCAACCAGCTAACACATGAATTCTGGAGGGGACTTGCTTTCATAAGAAAGAACAGCAACACGTATAATCAGCATATCAAGCACACTTAGAAGCAGTCACATTTCCCTCCAGTTCTTGTTTATGTTTCTTGTTACTTTTGTAAACACTTCCTTCACAGTCAGAGCAAACACAGTCCTGTCAGCTCCTCGCCAAAGGACTATCACTTCTCATTTGCTGAGGACCTGGCCATAGTCACTTTTCACCACGGACCAAGGGAATGCCCTCCAAAGCACCCCAGGGTCACGACCAAGGACTTTGTTGTCATCGATGTCTTGTCCCCAAGCCAGCCTGGGAATGATTCTCAGAACTCTGGGCACTTGTGACAATCGAGGAATTCAAAGGAAGGCCAGCTATATTGTTCACAAGATAAAACTCCTCTGTTTCTGTCATGGGGATTTCCTGGGCATATCAATTCCTTTCTCATTGCTGGGACAAAATACCTGACCAGAAGCAGCATAAGAAAAGAAAGGGTTTATTTCAGTGTACAGTTGGAATATCCAGTCCATCATGGCCAGGAAGCATGGAGGCAGGAACATGGAGCAAGCAGCTGGTCATATCGCATCTGTAATCAAGAAACAGAGAGGGGCTGGAGAGATGGCTTAACAGTTAAGGTGTTTGCCTGCAAGGCCAAAGGATCCCAGTTGTTCAACTCTCCATGCCCCACATAAGCCAGATGCACAAGGTGGTACATGCATCTGAGTTTGTTTGCAGTGGCTAGAGGCCCTGGTGTGCCCATTCTCTCCCTCTCTCTCTGCCTCTTTCTCTCTCTCAAATAAATAAATAAATAAATAAATATATGCAGAGGCATTTCTCCTACCCATAACTGTGGGCTAATTCCACAATGCATGACCCATATACCTCAACAAGGAGGGGCCAGGGGGAAGGGGTAGGACATGGACGAGCCTAACAATGGTACCAACTTGACTGTATTCACTGAGTACAAAACTAATTAATAAAAAACTAAATTAATTAAATTAAAACACAAACTATATATGTATGTATATATATATACATATATTTTTTTAAAAACAAAAGAAGAAACAGAGAGAAATGAATACTGGGACTCAGCCAGCTCTCTCCTTCTTATATAGTCCAGAATCCCAGGGCACAGAATGGTGCCTCCAATCAGTTAAGGTGAATCTTCCACCTCAATGAACCTAATCAAAACAACCCCTTACAGGTATACCCAGACAGTAACCTAAACTAAATAATCCCTCTCAGGCACATCTAGAGACTGGTTGTCTAGATGATTCTAGGTCCTGTCAAATTTACAATCAATACAAACCTTCATACCATGCTTCCCCACATCTGGAGAAAACAAGCTGATTGTTCTGGCAGACAGAGACCGGCCGTGTGCTCAGAGCCCTGGGCCCAGTTGACAGCCTGGCCCTGCCATGTCAAGTGTGCCCACGAACCTGGAAGTAGGTCAGCCTGATGCTGGCTTTTCCAAGTGGCTGCATGGAATAAGGTACCAGGAAGAGACAGAGCATCGAAGGAAGGGATGGACTAAGGATCCGAGGACGCAGTTTGTATGACCACGAGGAAGCAGTCCAAATACCTTGAGCATCTAATTGACCATCTGTCTGACTAGGCAGATGGTAACAGGGGAGTCACATCAAGGATGAAGTGAAACCATGAACCACTAACCACAAAGATGACTGTGTTTGGCCTTGGACACAGAAATAAACCGCTCCCTAAGCAACAGCTTTACCTCCATGGCAGTTTGAATGTGCAGCGTCCCCCAGTAGCCCCATGTGCTTCTGACTAAGCCTCACACTTATTCCGCAGGTGGGAGAGTCTTTGATCGGTGGAATATTGCTAGAAGAGGTGTGTCACTCAGGGAGGGCCTCGAGGTTTATTAGGGTTTATTAGTTTAGCCTGCTGGGTGTTTAGGGGCTCATTCTTGTTGCTTCTTCCTAACTGATGTGAGAAGATGTGATGCCCAGCTCCCGACTGATGCCATGCCTTCCTCCATGAGGAAACCTCCCCTAGAAACTATAAACTTCCTTAAGCTGCTTATAGTTGGGTATATTGGAATATTTGTTTTTGTCTTTAGCAAATGGTAAAATTATATGTGTGCCAAAGAACTGTTTTAAAATAAACTTATTATTTGTTGTGAATAAATGTTTGATTTGTGTCTTTATTTTCTGTATGTATACCCAGGGCCACATGAAGATGTCTCTAGTAAAAAGGGTGCAGTAGAAAGAAACCAAGGTCCAGAGTATGGGTTACATAAGCCCACCTGCTCACAGGGTGAAGGGTCTTGGGTACAGGAACTGGAGGAGGCAAGCCTGTATTAATGATGAGGGAAAGCCTTGGCATAGGACCCTCACTGTCCTCATCCTACGCAATCACACAAGACTCCACAGGGGGAGAAAGTGTGCTATAGTCAAAACTCCAAAATATCCTGTCTTCCTCTTCACCATCATGTCGTCATGAATGAGTTGCTAATCTCTTGGAGCCCTGGTGTCCTGTTTCCTATGTCAAAAAAGCTTTGGAACAAGCAAGAATAAGATGCTTTCATAGAATTGGATACAGATTTTAAAGGAGACTGCAGAGAAAGATGAAACTAAAGATAGGCAGGGAAAATACTATTTTTTAAAAAGCCACTTGAAGAGTTGATATAGTGAGAGAGCTGGGAAGACATAGAATTGCCTCAGTTGTTGATGGAAAAAAAGAGATATGGAGCTGGAGAGACGGCTTAGCAGTTAAAGCGCTTGCCTGAGAAGCCTAAGGACCCAGGTCAGACTCCCCAGAACCCTTGAACCCTTGAAAGCCAGGTACACATGGTAGTGCATGCATCTGGAGTTTGTGTTTGCAGTGGCTGGAGGCCCTGGCATGCCAGTTTTCTCTCTCTCACTGTCTTTGTCTCCCTTCTTCCCTCCCTCAATAAATAAGTAAAAATAAATTTAAAAAACAGAGATATGGAACAGTCCTAAGTCCTAAAAGAAGACAACAGGAAAAGCATAAGGGGATTATCAGGAACACACAGACTCTATTAATACTGATGAACTATAAAGAAAATAATTTTAAAAGGAAATAATTTTGATTGGAGATCTGCTTACCTGTTATAATCATTTCACTCTATACATGTATCAAAACAACAGGCTGTATACTTAAGTAGATCTAAGTTTTTAAGCCAAGGATATACAGAGAAATAAGGAATGATTTAAGTTGATCCCTTCTCAGGGTCATTCTTATGATAAGTTTTGTCCTTCAAAATAAAATAAAAGACTTGATCCTAACAGAATTCTAAACCTAGTCCACATCCATCCACTCCCTCCGTATCACTGGGAGAAGCCTGTCCTAGATGACTCTTCACTTAGCTAACGTCCCTTCTGCTGGTTCTCCAAGAGTCTTCTCTTGAGTTCCTGAGAGACTCCCTTCTCAAGCATTCAGCCCTGTTTGCCGAAGTCCACAAGCTCTTTCTGAGTCCCTTGCTTTTCCAAGGCATCTCATCAGCCTGCAGGCTGTTCTGCACTGAGAAAGCATGGCTTCGTGGTCTCACAAGCTAAGCTCTGGCCTAGGAAGATGAGGAAAGCTGAGGCGACACAGTTCCTAGTAACAGTCAGCAAGCATGGGGACCCCAGCGAGGGGCTGGCCATACTCTGCTTCATGGGAGAACCCCAGCGAGCAGCTGGCCATACTCTGCTTGGGAGAGTTTCCTGTCCTAAAGGCTCAGGTTAGCCCAGTCATGACCAGCAACACCATCTGTCTCACCACAACAAAAGTTTCCATGATTGGCTCCAGAAGAAGTGCACGGGGCCAGGAGTCAGGATTCTTTGAGTTTGGGCTCGTTCTTCATCCTTGTTGAATTTGGGCAAACCAATTTTTTTTCCTAGATAGCTTATCTCTTCATGTTTAACATGAAGGATCAAGACTAATTCAGACATTCCAATTTTTTAACTTATGTTAAAGGTTTTCACTTGTAAATATAATGGAGCAATTATGTAATAAGGTTTATTTTATAAGCCAAAGATAGCTAAGAGTTGAATATTGAGATCACATCATTATTACCCAATTCAGGAAAGATCTACACTGTCATTGCAGTCAATGACAACTTCTAGTAGGTATGAAATATCCAGGGCCACGTTTTCCTAGTGTCTTTCCAGCCCAAAGTCAGGATTCTCAGTAAGGACTATTGATTGATTGAAAGCATGAAGGGATAATGAATGAAAGAGATAGCCAAGGAATGAATGAAGTGACGAATGGTGTGAGTTCAAATCAAAATACCAGTTGTGGACTGGAAAGATGGCTTAGTGGTTAAGGCATTTGCCTGTGAAGCCTAAGAACCCAGGTTCGATTATCTAGATCCCACGTAAGCCAGATGTACAAGGTGGCACATGTGTTTGGAGCTCGTTTGCAGTGGGTAGAGTCCCTGGTGTGCCCATCCTCCCTCCCTCTCTCTCTCTCTCTCTCTCTCTCTCTTCCTCTCTCTGTAATAAATAAATAAAAATAAAAAATCTACAAAGAAAACTTAATCTCCTCCACCAGCTGGAGATTCCTCATCTACTTCTCTCCTCTTGTTTCAGTCTTCTCAGGGGTGACTTGTCAGGGACAAAGAGCCCATCGCTCTGTGTTTGGTTTTCCAATTGAGCCTTTTTCTTCTGGAATGGTATCCCAAATCCCAGGCCAATCTGATTCTTGGCTCTATTACTCAGACCTAGGATGATGAGTTTTAAAATTATCTACCTTTCCATTCCTTTTCCACATTCTCAGAGAATTCCAAAAGAAACATTCCTCTCCTCCTCCTCTCCCTTGCCCTCCCTCTCATCAGCCTCTCTCCTCCATCTACCCTTTCTGTGACTGTCAGTCTTTTTTTTTTTTTTGAAATTTATTTCTTATTTTATTATTGACAACTTCCATAATTATAGACAATAAACCATGATTGCCACCCCACATTCTCCTTCACCACTCCATGCTCCATGTCCCTCTTTTGAGTCCAAGCATTGTGGACTCTTTTGAAGAATGAGTGCATGGCTGCCGTTGTGGCCCCAGTGACACCAACTCTTCATTCTCTCTCATGTTGGGCTCATGTTGATGTGCCTCTTATTAATGAGGCATTTGTTCTGCACCAAGGAAACAATCTTTGAATATCCTTCTCATCCTAGTGAATTGTGTCACAAAGTCAATTATGAGGTGACCTGCCTTGGTTCCAGAAGGGGAAACCAGGTGTTCAAGCCTCACCTGACAATAGTCTTCCAGAAACAATGACTTAGAGTTAGATGCAAGGAGGTCACGAAGACCTGAATCTGACACTCAGGGATGCACATATAACATAGCTCCATGCTCAACAGCAATCTTGAAATCCGAATTCCCCACTGCCCTTTTCTTCCCATCTCCCCTCCCATATGGGGCAACATGATAAAGGAGAAAGTATAGCCTTGCTGTCTGAAACATCCAATTCGAGAGCTGTGTGCCTGTGAGCAAGTCACGTAAGACCTCTGAGTTTCTACCACGAGAATACTGAGGGACCTCATTGCTAGTCCACGGCCTCTTTGTTGGGCTTTGGGGAATGACGCATGTAGTAAGGCATACACAGCTAGCATAGAACAGAGCCGTGAGAGGGTTTTTGCCCCTTCTTTGACCTTTTATTTTATTTTATTTTTATTTTTAGCTAAGAGCTCTCATTGCATGGAAGCTTCCTCATCAATACATCTTCTGATCCCAAGTTGTTAACAGCCCAGAGTTTGATCCTCTGGGATGTTGATCCCTTCAGCAACCTGGTAGCCGCTGTTGGGGAAGTTGACTGCTTTTAATGTCTATGTTTTCCCTATCCCAGCTACATTTTCTCCTATAAGGCTTAAGGTTGCCCTGATACTAGTATTACTACTACTCTTCTCAGTCCAAACGTCTGAGCACTAGATCTGGTGACAGGTTGTGCTTAGCTGGCCTTTGTGGAGGTAGCTGGAGGGGAGGGCAGATGTTGGTGATGCCAATGGATGTGGACGACTGTCTTCCTTACCTCCAGCCCATTCGCTTGGGATCCATATCGCATCGCAGATAGATTTCTCATGTCTTCCCTTCTAACTCCATGCAACACCCCTAGCTTCAGAGGGAGGAAGGGATTTGTTGAGGTACATCCATCAAATCAGTGAAATCACTTCTGCTCATTTCTGATTGGATTCATAATTTTGTTTTGCCACAGCCATCTCGTTCAGACAGTTGACAAGCCCCTCCTGCATTCATGAACTTGGGAGGAAATGAGCCAAAGGGACTGAAGAGTACAAATTTGAATTGAACTGGGGTATGTTTGTCTCCAACTTCATTAACGATTTCAGGAGAAAGTGTACCAACTGTGAAAAAGACCAACACACCACTGAATGAGAACATCTGCACCACACATTAACCATTTAAAAATATTACACAGAATTACATGAACAAGCACAGCACTCAAGCTGTGTACCTATTTCTCCAAAGTATTTGCATGTTTGTTTTTGCGCCAAGTAATGAATTTCATTCATCCACTTAACAAATATTTACAGCCACTGGTTTGACATTAGACATTGTTCTAGGTGGTTGGGTTGTAGAAGGAAATAACCACAAATGAAATTATTTTTGAGATTGAGATGTGAGTTTTGAATGTGTGTGTTTTCTCAAATGCCTTCATCAATTTCTTACCCCTTCCAGAAGTTACTACCTATTTTGATCCTTCCTTAGTGCCATATTGTTCTTAGCAGAGTAGTATGTCACTAAACCTGACTTCCCTTCACATTCTCCTGGGTTATTTATTAAG
The DNA here is from genome assembly GCA_036346955.1 of Dipus sagitta. NCBI lineage: Eukaryota > Metazoa > Chordata > Mammalia > Rodentia > Dipodidae > Dipus > Dipus sagitta. Next base: position 154,323,702 of record CM070772.1, on the reverse strand, counting down.
TCTAGAGATTTTTGAGAGACTCGATCTAAAACTACCAGAACAAACATCCTAGAAGTAGAGTCCAGAAATCTTTATGTGAGCCTCGCACTGGAGATATTCTAGGCGATATGGGCAGAAACCAATCAAAAACAATGTTTATCTCCTCAGAAGAAAGCCCAGAGCTTTCTGAAACATGGTCATGAGTATGAATCCAATGCCACCATCTACTAACATTGTGGCCAGAAGTAAGTCATAGTTTTTCATATTTCATGTTATCTCTATGATGTAGATAAGAAGGCTTACCTGATTGGTCATACTGCAGAGACATTAAATGATGCAATGCAATTCCTGTAATTAATCAAGTCATCATCGGTACATACTGGGAATTTGATATATCTCAAACTTAGTGGGAAACATTGTTATTTTGTAGTTCAGTAATATTCCCTCATGAAATTGTGATGTGGCTATGTGCATGCTCGCGTGTGCACACGCATCAGAGAGAGGAGAGAGAGGAGAGAGAATATGTGTGAGTGAATGAGAGCCCATGAGTGTGTCTGTGTGTTACTTTGGCTATAAGGCATAAGAGGAATATCTGGATATTATACTTCTTGAATATCTACTTAAACATTGCTACTAAAACCTGAATTCTAGCTCAGTAGCAGCCAGTATTCCCAAATTAGTTGGCATGAAGTCAGAACTTTAGGGATTAACTGGTTAATGTTAACATCTGACCAATACTTAAAATGGTTCATTTCTCAGTATCATTTCCGTTCCTAGCCAATTACTTTGATTAGCATTAAATTTAATAATATGAACATCATGCATTTGTATGTTATTTTAAAGTTTTGAAATATATTCACATATCTTTGGATCTTCACAACTACCCTGGGAATTAATCAAGGCAGATATAATTATTCTAGTATCGCAGAGGAAACTGCTGAAATCTATAGAGGTGAAATAATATAGTCTTGTACCACAGATTTAGAAACAAAGCTTAGGCTACAACTCAAAGTAGCCTAGGGCCATTGTTAATGCCTGATACTGCCCACTGGAGCTCTAGACCTTGTAGTAAAGGCAGGCCCCATCTGCTCTGCAGTACGTCCCACTTCACTGGGAGTGCCAAGAGCCTGCAGCTAATACAGGCCGTGTGTTTATTTTATGAAGAGGGAATGATCATGTCTGTGAACCACAGCAATATATAATAAGCTCAGTACACAGATAATTAGAAAGAAGTAAAATGTGTACAGACCATAAGGGAATACAAACAAGTGTCCTTAACTCTTTGGGGAACCATCTCAACTGAAAGTCTCCTGCTGAATTGTGGTCATGTGGGGTGAAACACGAAGCAAGGCTAATGCCAATGAGCATATGCGCATCCTGCAAGAGTGGAGTTCTGAGGATCTGATTAAACAAGCAGTCCACAAGACTATGAGAGACAGAGTGAGACTGAGGGGGAGGACCACAAGTTCGAGGCCTGCCTGAGTTATGGTGAACTCAAAGCTGTCCTGGGCAACTTAGTGAACACTTATCTCAAAATGAAAGGTGCAGCTGGGCATGCCTATAATCCCAGCACTCAGGATGCAGAGGTAGGAGGATTCGTCATGAGTTCGAGGCCACCTGAGACTGCATAGTCAATTCCAGGTCAGCCTAAGCTAGAGTGAAACCCTATCTCAAAAATAAATAAATAAACAAAGAAAAATAAAAAGTACAAAAGAGGGACATGGATAGAGCCCAGAGGTAGACCACCTGCCTGGCATTTGTGAACTCCGAGTTCAGTTCCAAGAACTGGAGAAAAAAACAACCACTGGTCACAGGAATATGAAGAAGTTAGAGGATCAGTGAATAGGTCAATGCTCGATCATAAAGCTAGCCATTTCCAGGAGCAGACTGTTTGCAGTTAAGGCATGGAAAAGGCAGATATCAGAAGAAGGGCCATGACTCCTTTGCTGCCTTCCCCAAGGGAATAATTTTAAGAGTCAGTAAAATAATACTTATGGAAAAATAGGGTGTCTTGGGAGCGACTCGAGGAACACTAATTGGGTATTTCCCTAGTTGTCATGATCAAACCATACAGAAGAGATGGATGAAAACAACTCAAGGGAAAGGACTATTTATTGAACATCCAAGTGTTTATCTTACCCAAACATCAGGACCACCCTATGGCAGGTGCAATTTAAAATACCATTTTACAGGCACAAAATTTGAAGTTTGGAGAGCTAAGTTACCAATGTGTACCAAGAAGTCAAGAAGGTTTCCCTCTTGGTCCTTGTCTCCTGTTTTGGAAGGGCTATGGGCTCTCTCCTCATGCTTGAGTTCAATCCATCTCAAGAGAGGAGTGTGTGAGCTAGAAGTGGGTATGAGTGGGAAGGTTTACTAGGGAGGGAGAGAGAAGGGCTGGAGACTCAGGCACCAATAAAGACAACCTCCTAAAACTGGGGAAGAAATTAAGCAACTGGGTGGACTAGACATGGGGGTGAGCCCCAGGCATGGGGGTGAGCGCCAGGAGTGGGGGACGGCTGCTCCAAATAGAGTCCACAGATGTGTCAGCTCTGCTGCCAGGAGCCATGGGACCAGAACTCCAAGGAAGCGGGCTGCCATTCTTGCATCTCCTTGGTTAATGTATTAGGTCCTCTAGGACCTGGTGTCCCTTAGAATTGTAAAGACACTGTTTATGATTCCTGACAGTAATCTGGAAAAAAACGTGAATGGGCTTCTGGGGTCCCTCCAATTCCCATGAAGACCAACGTGAGCCTGCAGGATGCTATTGGGCAAAAGAGAGTGTTAGCCCAAGGCCTGGTGCCAAGTGCTGAAGGAGCTGAGAAAATCTGAAGACGCAGGGCCACCAAACTCTCGTGGACACACTCCTTCGTGCTCCTCACTCCATGTTCAGGGGGTGAACCAGGTCACAGATACCTTGAGCTGGGATGTGATCACGTGGTGCAGTTCAGTGAAGTTGATTGGACAAGGCCTTCCTGGGATCCGGGTGGCAGTGCTGAGCATAGATCAACGTGTACGCTAACAGAAAGGTGCCTCTGAGGGAAGCAGAGCTCTTCTGTGATTCGGACACAGGCCAGACATCTTTCTCTGGGCCTCTCCGACTGGGCAGGATTCTGCCAGTGTCGGCAACTCAGCTCCACGCTATGGATGTCTCCTCTCCCAGCATTTGGCTCCTTGTCTGGAGAATCTCCTTTAACTGAACTCATTTTGTTTATTTTCAGCAGGGGAACATAGTACATTTTTTTCTTTCGTGCATGTGATGTGCACATGCATGTGTAAAGGTGCACATATGTGTAGGGTGCACATGCGTGTGTATCCATGTGCATGCATTTGTGTGCGCATGTGGAGGCCAGAGATTGACATCCAGTGTCTTCATCCATGCCTTATTATTCTTCTCTTTATTCTGCTAACACAGGGTCCATCAGCTGAGCCCGGAGATCACTGATTCAGCGCATCTGCTTAGGCAGTTTGTCCCAGGAATCCTCTTTCTCTAGCTCCTGAGCACTAGGGTTGCCGGTGGCCGCCACACCCACCTGGCGTTTACGTAGGCGCTGGGGCCTGAACTCAGGTCCTCGAGCTTGCACGGCCAGTGCTTTGCCCACTGCGCCTTCTCCTTCGCTGCAGTTCTTGCTGGGCAGCACTAAAAGTGGTAAGAGGAAAAGAACGCGGACTCCGTGGTTTATACACTTTGTGACTTGAAACCAGCTCTGAACCTTGTCGAGTCTCACTTGTCTCAGAGGGACACATCAGGTTCAGTAAGATTAAGCTGACTGTTTTTCTGGCACAGACCTGGCAGAGCTGCACCCTTCCGAAGCGTTATTACCAGCACTCCGCTCCCCCTGTCTCTAGCGAGGAGCCAAGATTGCTCATGTTCTGTGAACTCTCTGTATTTTGGTAACTAGTCCCCAGGACTCTCCAGTCTTTTGAGGATGGAAACCAGTCTCTCTATGGGTTCAAATACTTTCTGAACCACTTACTATGTAGCCTTGAACATAGTAAACCTCTGTAGCCTTGAACACTTTATTAAATGCTCTGTGACTCAGTCTCCTCCACTTAAATGGCAATAATGACAGTTGCAAGGGTTGTGATGAAATTACACACGCAGGCATGCACCGACACACACACGCACACTATGGGCTGTATCAGTTGTTTTATGCATTGTTGTGATCAAATACCTGACAAGAATCAGCTTCAAGAAAGAAATTTAATTTGCCATACAGTTCCAGGGGAAGAGGGTAGACTCCTTCATAGTGGAGAAACATGGTTCATGGTAGCTGGAGAAGGAAGCTAACTGGCCACATTGCATCCAGGAAGAGAAAGAGAGACAGAGAACAGGAAGTAGGATGCCCACAATGACCCACTTCCTCCAGTGAAGATCCCACTCCACTACCTTCCCAAACCGTATCACCAGCTAGGAGTGAAGGTTCATACCCATGAGCCTATGGGGGACATTTCACATTCAAACCACACCAGGGATGCTCTACTGTCCCCATCCTCTGTCTGTAAACAACTCCAAGAAAAACTCCCAGGACCAAGTCTTTTGTTTCAGCTCCTCCCATTGGACTGGGAACAGCAGTTACTCTTAACTATGTTCCTAATGGTCGCACAAGGTTCTAATCACCAAAGACCTCCCCCACAGGAGACAGAAACAAAATACCCACAATTATTAATCACACGAGTCTAGTGTTTAGTTCCTTAATATTTAATTGCTTAATTTCCAAGGTTATATTTACTTTTGATTAAATTCTTTAAGTTCTAAATCTATGCAAAATATGTTCTAAGAATTTTTCATCTTTTTATGTTAATGAACAGTTAAATGAACAAAATTGTTTGCAATCAAATAATCAACATGTTCACCCCCCCCCCAAAGAAAAGTCATATTATGGGTCTATAGAATTTATTTCAAACATCCTGGAGCAAGCATGTTTTTTTTTTTTTTTTATTCTAGGACTTACAAATTTTCTCAGAAAAGTTTTTACAAGCAAATGAGTTCCAAAGACAGCTGTGACTTTTCTATCTTCAGAAGATGACAAATAACTAACTGGCCACTGGAAACCTGTTTCGCCTGTTTCACTTTGGGGTTTAGGAAGTAACAGGAAGTGACTATGAGTGTCAGTTTCCATCATCCACTCTGGTGGGACAGATGTCCATTTATTTGGGCCCCAGGAGGGCTATGTGTGCTAGTAATGGGTGTCAAGTTGCCGGAGAAGGATAAGTGGAAATAGAAACACACACATAGCCAAGGAAATAGAGGTAGGTGGGCCCTGAGCACCAGGCAAGGCAGCTCTCGTGGAAGATAAACTGAATGTCCTAAAAGAATACGACTAGGCTGGGAAACGTAGATCAGAGAATTGAAGAGGGCGAGAGAAGAGAAGAGAAAGAGAAGAGAGGGGAGGGGAGGAGAAAAGAGGAGAAGGAAGGTGAGAGAGAGCAGAGGAACAAGAGACAGAAGAGAGAATCTTCAAGCAAGGAAGGAGAAATCCCAGGACAGAACATTGTGGACTCTGGGGCCACTGAACAGGTTTACTGCCAGTGCATGCTGGCGACAGTTACCAAGTCATTCCCACCCCATCCTTACCCCACACCTGCTGTGTGGCCTCTTCGATAAAGTGGTCCAGATGCTTACCTCACAGGCTCAGGGCAAATTAAATGAGACGGTGATTCAAAATCACTGAACACAATGCCTTTCAGGATGGAGCTGCCCTAGGGGAGAAACCTCCTATTATTGCATGAGGTCTCAATTTCCCATTTCCCATTCTCATACAATCCTCTGATCTTCAGCAGCCTAAAGAAGTTAAAATAGCAGGAGAGGGAAGCAGGCCTAGGAATGAGGATGACAAAACAGGATTTCACCCTCAGAGATCTCAGAAGTCAAGCAGGGGAAGAGAGATCCAGGCTTTGGTGCTTTGAGATCTAATGCAGAAAAGTGCTGCGTAGGTGATGTCATAGAGCGTTTTTGTTTTGTTTTGTTTCATTTTGTTTTTTTTTTTTCTTTTTTTTCCAAGGCAGGGTCTCACTCTAGCCCAGGCTGACCTGGAATTTACTATGTTGTCTCAGGGTGGCCTCAAATACACAACAATCCTCCTCTTACCTCTGCCTCCCAAGTGCTGGGATTAAAAGCATTCATCACCATGCCCAGGGAGTTTTTAACACCTCCTGCACTGAGTGCCTGGAAGAAGGGCCATTTCAAGAGGAGAAGAAGTGAGAAGGCCATTTCCCCTAGAACAAATCAGCCATAGACACAAAGCAGGCATAGGCAAGGAATACGCTGTGTGGAATCAGCTCTTGAGTTAGCAGGTAGTGTGTGTGACATTGGTGGAGTCATCAGGACCCCTAGAAGAATTTTAAACAGAAAGTGAGATGTTTGACCCTAGCATTTACAAAATACCCTCAAAGCTTTTGGATTAGAGACAGCTGAGCCTGCATACAAGAGGATAGGTTCATCAAGAGGAGATGGGTGATTTCACAGTGGGACTGGGAAGATAGGAAAGAGTTAAGTAGGTAAAGTCATTTGGTGAGGTAGGACACTGGGAGGGCCTCATGAGCTCCTGGGAAACTTCTGATGGCTGGGTGTTGGGGGGGGGTTATGTGCTGGAATATGTTCCTCACAACTACTCCATCCGGATGACTGTTTCTTTCTTGAGATAGCATCACAACTGAATGTTTTATTTATCAACATTGAGTTACCACTGTGTTTATTAATTCATTTAAAGAAGTCACTATATATCTTCGCTGTTTGTTTTTAGGTGTGCTGCATAATTCATTAGTAGCAAATGCTTGGAGGAGCAGGCTGTACCAGACTCAGGAGACCTGCGAGAGAATAAAGAGCCAAATACTCATGTGACCAAATGTTCCCCCTACCAGACTCCTCTGGGGCCTCTGGATCCCAACATCTCCAGGGACTATGGCTCCAGATCCCTTCTCCAGTCTTTTCCAGTTTACATACACAGATGCACTTCAGCCTAGGGTGTTCTGGTGGGGGCGTGGGCCCATCTCCCCAGCACACACAACCTGCTTTGTCAAGGCTGCATATTCACTGACCATATTCACTGAGAGGATGAGAAGAGTCGCAGACAGGTTGGTGTGAAGATGTTCATCCCATGGAGGAGGGAGAGGGGTGGCCTTACTCTGCATGGTCCTTAAGAACAGAGCAACAACCCAAGGGTAGATGTCACCTGGAGGCAGATTTTCACTTACTATCATATAGAATAAAAAGCAAGAAATCTGTGAAGCAGAAAATAGGCAGTGCCCTCAGGCAGGGTAGGTTGGAATTGTATTTAGCACCCACTGCATTCCAGTTATTGTGTGCCAGGACTCCCAGTCGTTTGCTCTTTTAGACAGCCCACTTCCTCTGTCCGTCAGGAATCTTATCCCCACCTTAGAGATGAGGGGTCAAGTGGAGGCTGAATGACCGACCCCATGGTCACACAGAGGGCAATGGTGGATCTGGGATGGCCCCCAAACTGAACGTGATGCTTCCTGGATACGTGTTTGGCTGGCCTGTCAGTAGTTCTAGCAGAATGGCTAAACACTGAGAAGCTGTAGAAAAGATTCGGCTTTGTGCAGGACAACAGCCTAGATGAACGCAGACTTACTTCTTAGCTCCATCTCTAAGTTTCAAAATGCAAAAGGGAACACAGTGGCGTCCCCAGATGCAAAGTCTCACCATACTAGAGAAAAGGGCAGTTATCTGCAACACCCAGAGTTTCCAGGGCTGGGGAGGTGGCGCAGTGTGTTAAGAGCATTTGTTGCTTAAGCCTGAGATCCTCTCAGGCTAGAGACCACCAAGTTCGATTCTCCAGAACCTGTATAAAACTGGTTGTGGCTCTGCACATCTGTAACCCCAGTCCAAGGTTTGTGTGGAGAATCTTTGGGTATTGCTAACAGGCAGCAGCTCCAGACTGAGGAAGAGACCCTGTCTCAAGGAAAAATGGTAATGAGCAAAAGGAGGACAATCAATGTTCTCCTCTGGCCTCTGCACGCAGGCACATGGGGTGTACACACACCATACTTCACACATACCACAACACAAACATACTACACACACTTTAAAATGAAAGAAAGAAAGAAATTAGAAATGACTAGAAGCGGCAAACACATATTTTATAAAACATTTTTTCATCGCTCAAAGTTGTTTTAGGTATTCTTCTTGCATGTTTTCATGCTGAAACCTATTTGCAAATTATTTTCTCACTTCTTTTTCCACATGAAATGTACCCTCGATTATATGACAAGAAATTATATGGTGCTAATAATTTATTTAAAACCAGATCCATGTCTCACATTCATTCTGCGTTGTGAAATCAAGTAGATGCAGAAGGGGATTTTTTTTCCCTCTGAACTTCCTGACCACCTCCATTGTGCAAGAGAGAGTAATAGCAGGTATCGAGGGTGGCAATTATGTGGTGATGTACAAACCCGCTGGAGAAAAATCTATATGATATTTTAATGCTAGCCAAACAGAACGATGAAGTTTAAATTATCTTGAAGCTACTGAAAATTCTAGCTATGGCTCTGCCTTCATTGTACGTGTGGATGAAAAATAGCCGTACAGAAAAACGTGTGCCTGTCTTCTCTGCGGATAGGCCGCCTGGCTCCCTTCTCGCCGATGTACAAGGCTCCATTTTTGTTTGTTTATAACTCCACTTTATTTCACTCTTCCTTTGCCTTACTTTCCTCTCACTCATTTTTTTTTCCTTGCTAACCACTTCTCCTCCCTTGTTTCGGACATTTCATCTTCTACTTTCTCATAGCAATTTCTCTAACAGCTTTTTAAACTCATACCATCTGAGAATGTTAGTATTAGAGAGAATTGTGGGGAAAGTCAGTCAAATTCTACCTCTTCATGGTCCAGAAGAGCAGGTGGGTAGGAAGGGAAGAGAGTTGAGAGAAGACACAGCTTGTTAAAGGCCACCTGGTAATTTTTTTCAGCCTCCCGAGTGCTGGGATTACAGATGTTAGTCTGTAGTCAGTCACTCAGCAGTTTCTCCTAGGAATAGTCTGCTCAGGCGGTGGATCTCACAGAGTATTGAAGTCTGAGTTAGAATATAAAAATGGAATCCTCGCCTCCATAGACTATCCAGTATTACAAAAAGTCAATGTATAATATTTATACTTGTAAAAAGATTTTTCCAAAACACACCCATCAGACACATCCAGTCCTCCTGTGAGCCACGCAGATGTGAAAAGGAACACTCCCATCATATGGAAGAGGACATGGGGTAGGGCAGGGGAATGAGGTTTAGTAAACACTTCTGCTATACTTTAGATCTAAAATGTCACTGAAAGACCCATGTGTGAAAGGCGTCATTCGAAGAGCCTTTACTGGAAGGGCCTAATGAAAGGTTATGACAGTCGCGGAGAACACACCTTCACGGGGGACAGTGGGGTTCTTTTCCATTACTCTTCCTCTCTTTCACTTCCTGTCCATGAAGTAAACAACTTCTCTCCACCACAAGCTGCAGCCCTATATTGTGATAGGTCCAAAGCAATGAAAACAACCAATCATGATCTGAATCCAATGAAAACTGTGAGCCAACTAAACCCTTTCTCTTTAGAAGATGTTCATCTCACCTATTTGTTATAGTGACAAAAGAATGAGTGGTGTAGCTCCCTGTAGGTAAGGCATATTCTCATGGCATTTAATCCTTATCCATACCACAGCATGCTTATGTCACTTTTCTACTGACCAGGAGCCTGGAGTTCAGTAAACTTCAGGTCACAATGATGGAAGAGTGACAGCTGAAATCAAACTTGACCAAAAGATCATCTTGTCTATGACCTGTGGCCAGGCCCTCAACTGTCACAAGAGGCCTGTGGAGGTTATCTGAGCTGGTGATAGAATCTTTTTCCAACTCATAAAAATTCCCAGAGCTTCTCAGAAAATGTCCCCAGGGTGTTGGTGGGACCTCATAAAGGGACAAGAGAGTTAGCAATAATTTCTTGTGGATGCTGATGCTGATAGCCAGGACACAAAAGCATGGCAGGGTAGAAAAAACTCAAGTTGAACTTGGGGAGTTACACACAGTTCACTCTGAAAACTTGATTACATCAGAAAAAGCCTTAAAAATATTTTTTAAGTAACTATGGATGGTGGAGCTGTTGATTTTTTTTAAAAATTATGTACATGGAAAATAGCTGCCTTATTTTCATAAGAATGAAGTAGTGTAGAAAAGTTCATGTCAACTAGTGAAAATCATCCCAAATTCCTCCATATGTGCACACATCACTAGTAACAGTTGGGAGGTATTTGTACTCTGGCCAGTTTCTCTACATATCATGTGTATTTGTTTTACAAAACACACATAAAATTTTTAATTAGAAAACTCAGCTCAGGGATTGATAATAGTGACAGGCTTAGAGATTTGGCTATCTGTCTGGCCTGTCTGTCTGTCTAATTCCCTGTTCCCAACCCCTGCTTCTTTTCTAGAAGTGACTAGAATTTAAAGGACTTGACATCTAGATTTTATTCAATAAACCACTAGGAAACACTGAATAATTTTGAACAGTGATGTAAAACATCATCTAATTAACAAATGAGAATAGTCATCAAGCAGGAGGCTCACTCTCAAACTTTGGCCCTTGGACCACCCCCATCACCATCAAGGACTTGTTAGAAATGCAAATTCTTGGTCTCCACCCCAAAAGTACTGAATTGACATCTCTAATAGTGGAGATCAAGAAATCTCAATTTTAGCAAACCCTGAAATGGTTCTGTGGGGTGTTGCAGTTTAAGAAGCTCTAGTGTTCTCTACCAGGATCTAGAAAACATATTTTTATGGGAAGGAGGCAGGAGTAAGCATGTAAGTCCTATCAGTTGGTCTGGTGAGCTGTGATGAACTGGGGTGGGAGTTATAACTCCCAGGAAGGACTGAGAGGAAGTCTGTGGGAGTCTGGCCCCTCCTGTCTGTGTCCAGGTTGGTCAAGCTAATGGTCGAACTCCCAACACAGGATCCACAGTCTACATTCAAATACTGGCCTAGCAGGACTTATGAAGCCATTTCTTTTTCTCATGAATGTAAATGTAAATCTTACAAACACACACACACACACACACACACACACACACACACACACACACACAATTTTCAGTTCATTCATTTCAAAAATTGGATTCATCTGTTAATTCCTAAATCTGAACATTTGCCTTCTTGTGCACATTACTATAAAAAATATTTAAAACCCTTCCCAGCTTGTCAATCAATATCCAAGTTTCTAGAAAGAGACTATTTTTATATGTGTGGCTATTTCTTTCTTTATTTTTAATCCTCTAAAAATGGAAGTGTGTAAGAATCAATTTTGAGACCTTCATCAGCTCTGATACGGGAGCACAGATTTTATTTTAAAGATAACTTCCCAGGGTCCCCCATCCCCCAAGTTGAAAGATGACATTGTTCACCATAGCGATTCCCTCAGGATTCTGCCACGTCGTGCCTGCCAAGCCCCAGTGACAAGATATAGGGGCCAGTTAGGCTGTTCCATACTCTCCTTGTCACTTTCAATCAAGCCTAATGCAATCAGAGACACAAGACTACATCAGCATAGCTCCTTTAATCAAATGTGATTAAGTCAGTCATTAGTTTTTCAAGACAAATAAAAGATACAAGTGCTTCTATGACAAACGTAACCACCCCCCTTCTTAAGTGATTTGTCAGAAAGGTAGCGCCACTAGAACAGGACTCTGGGACCCGCAGAGGTCTTTGTATCTCCCTGCTGGTGCTTACTCGAGGGCACATCCTTCTTGCCCCCCCCCCCCACAACCCCCATGTTGTCAAGCAGAATTTGGCTTCAGCTTGATCAGAATGATTTCATTATCCCATTGTTACCATTATGACTTGGGCAATTAGTAGTTTATAAGTATAAATTTATGGCAATCTGTGATCCAGGCGCATTGGCAGTAGTCAGGGCATAATAAAAACCCAATCAATTTCTTTCATTTGATATGTAGGCTGTGACCCCAGTTTTGATTAGAACTCTTAGCTATTTCATCTTTAAATAAAAAAGAATGTCTGCAAGCAATTATATGGTGTGTTAATTGGATATTCCTTTTTATCTCTTATACTACTGAATGCATTGCTAACGAAATCCTTGTTTTCTCTTTCTCCTCATCCCCCGCCCCCACTTTTTCTCATCTGTTACTGCCTTTGTCCCCTGCTCTGTCCCTACCTCCTCCCTTCCTTCTAACTCTCCATTGTGACTCACAAAGGCCATATACACCTAGGCTGCATTGTAAGGGGTTTTTGTGTCCTCCATTCCTGAAGCCACCATTGTCACCCTATTCTATGTGCTCATTCTCCCATCAGCTTGTGGAGCTTGGAACACCAGATTGCCTGAGAGGCACAGCTAACAGCAGGTGCTGCATGATTGCTAATTAGATGAGTGAGGCCACCCCCCCATCTTTTGTGTCACCTTATCACCTCCATTTCCTACATTGCTACTACCTGCTCTGTTCTTTTGTTTCATTTTGTTTTCAGAGTAATGCTTCATGGAAAGACCAGCAGGTTACTCTGAAGAGCCACATGGTTGGAGGCAAAACAGGGCTCCCAAACCCAGATGGAGGTCGTAGGTCTACCAGACTCCTGGCTATCATGAGGTTATAGAGCTTCTGTTCTCTGTCACATGGAGCATGTCCTCCAGGGGACGATTAACAAAGCTGGATTAGCCAGTACCTCAAAAGTGACCTCTGCAGTTAGTCATTATTTCTCTTAAGAATACTTCAATAGACCTTAATAGTCTTCATTATCAGACTCTGCCAGAGTTAGCAGGACAGATACTGCCTTATGTATTTCTAGGAGGCATCCCCGTGCTCCACAGGGAGTCTCCAGCTTCCTTTCCACCCATGCCTCTAGCCCTGCAAGCTCACCTTCTGGAGCTGTCTTCCCAGAACACTGCCATCCCCTCAGGAGCCCTGGTTTCCGAAAACCACAGTCTTTCTTAGCATTTGTGAAGCAACTTCTATAGTTGCAACTTGAGAAAGCTATATAAAAGACTATATATACATATAAAATAGAGCCACAGATATATAAATATATATGTATATATACATATATATGTATATTTATTTTTATATACATATATATGTATATATGTATACATATAAAAATATATGCATATTTTATATATAAATCTGTGGCTTTATATATATAAATTTCAGAACTTGTTTGTCTGTGGCTTTATGGGTCATGATCACTTGGTTTGATCTGAGTTCCAGGCTTCAAATCCTTTCTCCTCAGCACATTCTAGGCATTGCTACCTGTCTACAGTTCTGTGGAAAAGCCTGCGGCCCTTCTAAACACTAGAACTCTACGTGACTTCCTTTTCTCCCAAAGCCCTAAACAGGATAAGAGGACATGGGATGAGAAAGAAGCCCCTTATGCTGGAAGCATCTGAGCATCAGACAGTTGAACTCATGGATAAAACTGAAATTGCCTGCAGGGATGGTTTGTGTTCCTAAAGACGTCTCCAACAAGGATGTTTACAAATGAGAAACTGCGTGTACTTGGGTCCAAATGTTCATGATCTTGAGGGCCATGTGTTAGCACGCTGCTCTCATCCCTAGACCTAAACAATACACCTCATGGAACCTACTCACAATTTCATTTACAAGTTGTAAGGATCACAGAGCCCTTGTGAAGACACTCAAGGCCTTGCTTTAACATTAGACTCAAATCTAAAGCCCGTACTTTCCCTCATGTTAAACTTGCTAACTAACTTTGCTTCACTCTTGGAATTCTTTTCTGGAATGCAGTAGTCAAGGACAGCTGCCTTCCCCCCTCCCCGTAGAGACCCCCAAAGGGGAAGTGAGCCCATGAGGCTGAGGGAGGCAGTGTTGAGCTGTGTGCTTTTCTTGCTATTCTGACAGTCCTGGGAACTTTCGGAACATCTTCTGTCATCATACTCCAAGACTTTGCAGTAAGGGACCTTCAGGTGAGTCTCTGGACTCTTCCATTCTCCAACCCTGAATAAGCCTTCACCCTTTATGGATGTGTCCTGTCTTTTAAGGTGGGTGTTTTCCCCCTGTATTCCTTGGCTGATCATTTCTTCTCTCTCTGTTGCCTCATTCTGAAACTCACATTAACCAAGCAGCAGGCCATTATTGCAAGATCTTTTCTCTCCTACTTTCTGCCTCTTCTGATACCTTTACCAAATATGCAATAGTTCTTACCATATTCTTTTTTTTAATGGGGTCTCCCTTTAGCCCAGGCTGGAATTCAGTATGTAGTGTCAGGGTGGCCTCAAAACTCACAGCAATCCTCATGCCTTTGCCTCCCGAGTGCTGGGATTAAAGGCCTGCACCACCATGCCTCACATTCTTTCCATATTCTTTTTTTTTTTCTTTTTAATTATAGAGACAGACACAGAGAAAGAGGTGTATGGGCACACTAGGCCTCTGGCCACTGCAAAGGACCTCCAGATGCATGTACCATATGCATCTGGCTTACATGGGTTCTGGGGAATCAAACCTGGATTCTTAGGTTTTGTAGTCAAGTTCCTTAGCCACTAACCCATCTCTCCAGCTCTCTTACTATATTCTTAATTCCAAGATCTTTATTTAGTAATTCTTTCATTCATAGCATACCATTTGGGCTCCAGATGTAATCATTTCTACTTGCTGTCCGAGAATGCTGACACAAATATGCCTGAAATTCAAAGATTAGATTCTGGTTAAGACATTTTGTCAACCAACCTTCTTCCTCAGTTTCCACATTCTAAACCTTAGAGAACCTGGAATCTATCCAAATTGCTTCTAGTTGGTAATAACAAAGTATATGTAACAACAGAAGGAAAGAGACTGTATGTGCTTAGTTACCAACATTCCCTGCTCTTGATATGAGTCTTCCCAGAAAGTGGGCATTCTATAAATATTTGGCAAATGAATAAATGCATGAATGAATGAATGATGCACGAACTGGAGTTCACTGACTTTAATGAAACAGTCAGTAATGATGAAAAGATGGGCTTTTGGGTTCCCGTGTTATCACTACCCTGCAACAGCTCCTGATGTGTTTAAAAGCATGGCTGTCCCCAGCCCATGTCTGCATGTTAGACATAGAATCCTGTACAGAATCGCAAAAGCAGCGGGAGTGTGGTGTTTAACAAGGCTGCCCAATGAGCTCATTCATGATGTTAACAAAGCGGTCCTGAAAATGCGCAGAGGCCACTGCTCGACCTGTCAGCCAAGACAGACAGCTGTCGGTCAGGATTCATGGCACACAAGCCTGCCCCAGGGCCGCCTGGCAAAGCGGGGGCAGGGGTGGTGCTTAAGGGAGTGGGAAAATAACAGAGATAAATCTAAATTCATTCTGGAAGCAGTCACACTCAATGACATATTCACTGACTTCTTGAACAGCTCATTTGATAATGTTCTCTCCGCACTATTCATTTTTCTGAAAGATGAAAGCTGGCTGAGGATCTCATCTGCTCGCTGATGCAGGGAGAGGATTTGAAATTAACACACACACACACACACACACACACACACACACACACGAAAGTGTGAGCTGCTGGGAAAGGAGGAATGTACTGATGACCTGTGTTGTGCTTGGTCCTGACACAGGAGACCCAACAGCCTGGTGTGAGGTCACCTTTAATTAGTTATGCATTATAATTCAACAATATGTCAATGGCAGATGCAAGGCTCAGCGGGAGGGGTGGGCATTTATCATGATAATTAATTGCTTGAAGAATGTTAGCTGCCTGGGGAGGGACAGATCTTGACTTGCAGTGGGAGGGGACAGAGGTCAAAACTTCAGGACTAGAGGCTACTCTCTTTCTCCGTGGGTTTCAAGTCCCAGTGTGCCAGTGACATAAGTCAATGGGTATTTATTTTGTGCCCGTCACTGTGTGAGGTCCAGTAGAACAAGAAAAAATGAGATACAGGCTGGATTTCTGCTGTCCCATCCTAGCAAAGAAAAAAGCTCAAAAACGTTGAACTTCAAAGTACACGATGTCAATTCTAGAGTGCAGAGTGTCCTCGGACGGTATCTACTGTAGAACAGGAGCTCTAAATTGGCTACTGATTTAGGGGTGATAGGACCCCAAAGTGAATAGTGTTCTCCTTGACTAGATGCAGGAATTGTTCTTGAGCCTGTCAGGGAAAATTCATACTTTACTATAGTCCGAAATAACAGAAGGGTCTGGCCTTTCCTTATCTCTGCGTTATTAGGGAGTCCTTCTACTCCCTTCTGAGAAGACCCTTCCTGCAGAATTAAGATTTCTGGAAGGTTGCTCTTTTGCAGAAATCCTGAGCCCAGATCCCTGATGTCAGGACTAGACTGGTTAAGCCTGCAAACCATCCATGGGGCTCACAGAAAATACCAACCTGAGTCTCAGCGTGGTCTTCTCGAACCCCTCCTTATCTCCCTGGGCAAGAGCTCTGCCCTGCTTCCTTCTCTTACATGGTGGGCTTCAGCCCTTCTTCTCTTATCCCGCCTAAATCTCTAAACTATAATATAATCTTTCTGAACCTTATCCTCTGGTCTGTGGATTTAATTCTCCAAATTCATATGACAAGAATCTGAACACACTGCAAAATTATCAGTGCACTGGCAGATCATATGGTGCACAGTTGAGGAACCCCAAGGTTCCCACATCACCACTGGCAAGGAGGACCAACAGCCCTTTTCTTTTTATGAATGGATGTTCTCTCAGGGCTTCATTAATTCTTTTTTAATTTTTTGTTTATTTTTATTTATTTATTTGAGAGTGACAGACTGAGAAAGAAAGAAGCAAAGGGAGAGAATGGGCACACCAGGGCTTCCAGCCACACACTCCAGATGCGTGTGCCCCCTTGTGCATCTGGCTAACATGAGTCCTGGGGAATCGAGCCTGGAACCAGGGTCTTTAGGCTTCACAGGCAAGCACTTAGCTGCTCAGCCATCCCTCCAGCCCCCCTTTTTTCAAATTTGTTTTTATTAACAACTTCCATGATTATAAAAAATATCCCATGGGAATACCCCCCCCCCACTTTCCCCTCTCCAGCCCTTTTTAAATTTTTTAAATTTTTGGTTAGTAAAAATATTGAGAGTGCAGGCTTTTGAATGAAGCAAATCTGAGTTTGAATATTGACTTCTATTTTTTAAATATTTAATTTAATTTATTTATCTATTTGAGAGAGAAAGAGGCAGACACACAGAGAGAATGGGCACACTAGGGTCATCAGCTACAGCAAACAAACTCCAGATACATGCGCCACCTTGTGCATCTGGCTTACATAGGTCCCAGAGAATCAAACCTGGGTCCTTTGGTTTTGCAGGCTGGCCCTGTAACTACTGAGCCATCTCTCCCACCCTGACTTCCACTTTTTTTTTTAATTATTGTGTGTGTGAGTTACATGTTCATATGTGTGTACAGGTACGTGTGCATGGGTATGTTCATTCATGTGGAGACCAGAGATCTATTTCATGTATCTTCCTCAACCTCTCTCCACTTGATTTTTATTTTTCAAACAGGGTCTCTCACTGAACCTCTAGAACTCACAGATTAGCTAGCCAGTAAGCAGTGAAGATCCTCCTGCCTCCACCATACCCCCAACTCCGGGATTACATGTGCATCCTACCGTGCCCTACTTTGACATGGGTGCTGGAGAGCTGAATCTGGTCATGCTTGTGTGGCAAACACTTTGCCAACTGAGCCATCTCCCATCCCCACAACTTCTATTTTGTAGCAGTATGATCGTGACCAATGTGTTTGTTGGGCTTATAAAACAGATATAATAAAATCTACCTTTTTAGGCTTAAATCATGCTTAATCTGGCATGAGACATAGTGGTGGGGGGATGGCCAGAGGTTAGGGAGAATGTGAAAGGAGGATCATTTCCATCATTCTCAAAGATGGAGCTGGGCCCACTAGTGCTCTGCTGAAAATCAGTGCATTGGTGGTTCATAGCATTTCATACTTGTTCAATGAATGATGTTTCTTTCCAATCACACAGGAACTTGACACAAACAAAAACAGAGACTGTAGATTCAGAGCTCCTTCTCTTGCTACTTCCTCGGAGGCAGCACCCAGTACCTACTCACCTGTGAGCAATTGGTAGTCAGATACATCCTGGAGAAAGGGAGATGCAAAGCTAAGTTAAGCCAGTATTTGGTACAAGCTTTGTGAGGGCCAATGTCTCCTTAAAGCGACCTGTCAAGGGAAACCCTCTATTTACTATTTCATATGTATGTATAATAGGGCATGCCCGTACATGTACATGCACAGATCGTCCAAAGTATGTAAAAGCCCATCTTTCTATTAGGCAAGGATCCATCTCATGCTTGCCCCTGCCTAAACTCATAAAGTGAACCCAAAAGGGAACATGGGCTCCTGAACCACATGATTGCTCAAGCCTGCTGCTGTTCTGCAGAGCGAAGTCTATGCTTCACCTTTAATAAATCTATATGTTTACCACTACTGCTCCAAGTTTTGTCCAATTCATTGTTTGAGATGCAAAGAATCTACCAACATTATGCCATGGGACATCCCAAAACTCCCTCTGGTAACAGGCTCAAGGACAAAAAGAGACAGAGACACACAGAGAAGGGAGGAGGGAAGGAGAGAGAAGAAGAGAGACAGAAAGAGAAAATGTACAGGCAAACCCAATAGAAAGGGAGAAAAGACAAAATTTAGGAGGCACTGTTAGGAGATAATTCCTTAGCAATGCTCAACCCAAATTCAAATGGCTGTGTCATGTTTTTTTGTTTGTTTTGATCATATTCAGAAATCCTCTGATGTAGAATAATAGCCACAAGAACGTTAAGAGCAAAGTAAGTAACCTACACTTAGTAGGCGCTCTACCATGTGTGCGGAGTTCACTGAACAACCCGCGTGTTGGCTGCAGGGAGACTTCACCCTCAGCAGGAAGCCATCATCGCGTGCCAGTTACCTTCTCACTGCTGGCACAGAACGCCAGAGCAAAGGCAACTTCAGGAAGGAAGGAAAGGGTCTGGTTTTTGCTTCCAGTTTTGAGGGAAAGCACGGCAAGAACAGGAAGCTGGAGCCACTTTATCACATTGGCAAAGAGGAACTAGAGGACCCAGCACCAGTCAGGCTTTGATGATAATAAAATAAAATAAGGCCCACCCCGGTGACACACTTCCTCCTGTAAGGCTCCACTTTCTACAGGTTCCGCAACTTTCCCCTATAAAGCCCCCAATTGAGTATTCCAACACATAGTCGATGGAGGACATTTTACATTCAAATCATAATTCTGTGTCCACATGTTTTCAGCATCTTTTTTTTTCTTCTTTTTGTTACTCTCCAGAAGGAAATTGATTACCCTACACCTAAGATTCTGATTACTACAAAACATAAACTGATCAAAAGACAGGAAGAAGAAAAGGAAAATGTTTTCAATCTTGCAAAACATGAGTCATAACAGTCAATAATAGCAAAAATAAAGCAGGGACGTGGAAGTGGAAATGGGGTAAGGTCACACAGTGTGCAGAACAGAACAGTTAACCATCAGGTCCCCAGAGAACAGGAGCCAGCCCTCCAGAGCAAGCCGCCCCCACCTGGGCGTGATCCGTCCTGCGGGGCCAGCTGACCTCTGCCAGAGGCACAGCATATGGAAACACAGGTGAGAATCGATGACCAGGCGCAGAATGCTTAATTGGCACATGCTGTATGCTCTGAGGAGGGACTGCTTAATCAATGCAAAGATCCAAACCCTTGCCAAGGCTTGTCATTCCTCCTGATGCCATGAACATCCACTAAGTGGCAGACAGAGAACAAAGGTGGGACCCGGCTGGAACTAGTGTCCACTCCCATTCAGTGTCCAAGGACAGGTAGGATCTTGGCCATCTGGAGGTCATAGATCAAATAACCTTTAGTAAAGTCTTCCTGAGCACAGAACTCCACACCGAACTTCAGACCCACAGACCAATTTGCTCTCAGTGAACATAAAGCGACATTCTAACTTTTCCATTTTCCTGAAGTTTGGGCCTCTGGTTCACTGTGGAATCTCAGCTGCTTCTCTGACTAATTTTCAGAATGAAGACAGGAAGATTGGTTAGGTTCAAACCCTGTCTTAGTTTGGCCCTTATAAAGTCCCATCAGCATGGTGCATGGGCCATAGATGGCCTTGGAAATGGTGGTGGGGTCAGAGGAGCGAGGCTGCCAACTCAATTTCCTCTCTCACAGAACTGGTAAGCAAATCTATTGGAACACTATAGAGCAAATATACATTGAAAGACCTAATGTCTTCTGGGCACTGGGCCAAAAATGTGCATGGTTGAGGTAATAAGGTCACAGTGTATTGAGAGTGAAAGGTAGGGAAACAAACATGTAAGCTGTTACATGAGTCATGAGGGGCAGAGAGGAGCAGCTAAGAGAGGGTCAGCTCAGCTGGGTAATAGTCAAGACAGGGCTGGAGAGATGGCCTAGCAGTTAAGGCACTTGCGTGCAAAGCCAAAGGACTTCAGTTCAATTTCCCAGTACCCATGTAAGCCAGATGCACAAGGTGGCACATGCATCTGGAGTTCATTTGCAGTGGCTGTAAGCCCTGGCATTCCCATTCTCTCTCTTTATCTCTCTGTCTCTCTCTCTCTCTCTCACTCTGCCTCTTTCCCTATCTCAAATAAATTTAAAAAATATTTTTAAAAATTTAAAAAAAGAGTCAGGAGAGGCGCTGCCAAGGGTGTAGCAGTTGGAGTAGGATTGGCAGAGAACTCCAGCATTGTAATGGGACAAGACACGGAGCACAGAACACTTGTGCATTTGAACGGACCAGCTGTGTTTCATAGTGCCAGTTGTTACATTTCCAAGGATTTTTGAGCCAACTGTTAAACACAATCATTATGAAAAATTATGTGGGAAACAATATGTAGGTTCCACAAAAAAGTAAACATAAAATTACATATGCTCACTCACTTACCTGGCAGGGGAAATATTGTGGACAAAAGATTACATATGCTCCAGCAGTTCTTTGGGGCATGTGTCCAAGAGGACTGAACACTGGATAAGTACTTAAACTCCCTGGTCAGAGCAGAATTGTGAATAACAGCACAGGATGGCAACCATCCAGATGTCCGTCAATGCATAGTGAGTTGGTTTGAACCTAAATGCCCCGTAGGCTCATATGTTTGAATACTTAATTCATATTTGGTGGCACTGTTTCAGAAAGTAGCAAAACCCTTTTTTTTGTTTTAGGAGGAATCAGGTCATCAGGAGGTGGACTTTGAGGTTTTAGAGTCCAGCCTTACTGGCTGTCGTGTGCTTCCTGGATGCTGGTGTGACGTGATACCAGCTTCCTGCTCCAGCCAGCCATGCTTTTCCCACTGTGATGCACTCCACCCTCTGGCACTGTTAGCCAGATGTGTGGTTATGTATGGTTATGGTGGTGTGTGTCTGTGTGTGATGGTTATGGTGGTGTGTCTGTGTGTGATGATTATGGTGGTGTGTCTGTGTGTGATGGTTATGGTGGTGTGTCTGTGTGTGATGATTTTGGTGGTGTGTCTGTGTGTGATGGTTATGGTGGTGTGTGTCTGTGTGTGATGGTTATGGTGGTGTGTCTGTGTGTGATGGTTATGGTGGTGTGTCTGTGTGTGATGGTTATGGTGGTGTGTGTCTGTGTGATGGTTATGGTGGTGTGTGTCTGTGTGTGATGGTTATGGTGGTGTGTCTGTGTGTGATGGTTATGGTGGTGTGTCTGTGTGTGATGGTTATGGTTGTGTGTCTGTGTGTGATGGTTATGGTGGTGTGTCTGTGTGTGATGGTTATGGTGGTGTGTGTCTGTGTGTGATGGTATTGGTGTGTGTCTATGTGTGATGGTTATGGTGGTGTGTCTGTGTGTGATGGTTATGGTGGTGTGTCTGTGTGTGATGGTTATGGTGGTGTGTGTCTGTGTGTGATGGTTATGGTGGTGTGTCTGTGTGTGATGGTTGTGGTGGTGTGTCTGTGTGTGATGGTTATGGTGGTGTGTGTCTGTGTGATGGTTATGGTGGTGTGTCTGTGTGTGATGGTTATGGTGGTGTGTCTGTGTGTGATGGTTATGGTGGTGTGTGTCTGTGTGATGGTTATGGTGGTGTGTCTGTGTGTGATGGTTATGGTGGTGTGTCTGTGTGTGATGGTTATGGTGGTGTGTCTGTGTGTGATGGTTATGGTGGTGTGTCTGTGTGATGGTATGGTGGTGTGGTCTGTGTGTGATGGTTATGGTGGTGTGTCTGTGTGTGTTGGTTATGGTGGTGTGGTCTGTGTGTGATGGTTATGGTGGTGTGTCTGTGTGTGATGGTTATGGTGGTGTGTGTCTGTGTGTGATGGTTATGGTGGTGTGTGTCTGTGTGTGATGGTTATGGTGGTGTGTCTGTGTGTGATGGTTATGGTGGTGTGTGTCTGTGTGATGTTATGGTGGTGTGTCTGTGTGTGATGGTTATGGTGGTGTGTGTCTGTGTGTGATGGTTATGGTGGTGTGTGTCTGTGTGTGATGGTTATGGTGGTGTGTCTGTGTGTGATGGTTATGGTGGTGTGTGTCTGTGTGTGATGGTTATGGTGGTGTGTCTGTGTGTGATGGTTATGGTGGTGTGTGTCTGTGTGTGATGGTTATGGTGGTGTGTGTCTGTGTGTGATGGTTATGGTGGTGTGTCTGTGTGTGATGGTTATGGTGGTGTGTGTCTGTGTGTGATGGTTATGGTGGTGTGTCTGTGTGTGATGGTTAGTGTGTGTCTGTGTGTGATGGTTATGGTGGTGTGTGTCTGTGTGTGATGGTTATGGTGGTGTGTGTCTGTGTGTGATGGTTATGGTGGTGTGTGTCTGTGTGATGGTTATGGTGGTGTGTCTGTGTGTGATGGTTATGGTGGTGTGTGTCTGTGTGATGGTTATGGTGGTGTGTCTGTGTGTGATGGTTATGGTGGTGTGTGTCTGTGTGTGATGGTTATGGTGGTGTGTGTCTGTGTGTGATGGTTATGGTGGTGTGTCTGTGTGTGATGGTTATGGTGGTGTGTGTCTGTGTGTGATGATTATGGTGGTGTGTCTGTGTGTGATGGTTATGGTGGTGTGTGTCTGTGTGATGGTTATGGTGGTGTGTCTGTGTGTGATGGTTATGGTGGTGTGTGTCTGTGTGATGGTTATGGTGGTGTGTGTCTGTGTGATGGTTATGGTGGTGTGTCTGTGTGTGATGGTTATGGTGGTGTGTCTGTGTGATGGTTATGGTGGTGTGTGTCTGTGTGTGATGGTTATGGTGGTGTGTCTGTGTGTGATGGTTATGGTGGTGTGTGTCTGTGTGTGATGGTTATGGTGGTGTGGTGTGATGGTTATGGTGGTGTGTGTCTGTGTGATGGTTATGGTGGTGTGTGTCTGTGTGATGGTTATGGTGGTGTGTGTCTGTGTGATGGTTATGGTGGTGTGTGTCTGTGTGATGGTTATGGTGGTGTGTCTGTGTGTGATGGTTATGGTGGTGTGTGTCTGTGTGTGATGGTTATGGTGGTGTGTGTCTGTGTGTGATGGTTATGGTGGTGTGTGTCTGTGTGTGATGGTTATGGTGGTGTGTGTCTGTGTGATGGTTATGGTGGTGTGTGTCTGTGTGTGATGGTTATGGTGGTGTGTCTGTGTGTGATGGTTATGGTGGTGTGTCTGTGTGTGATGGTTATGGTGGTGTGTCTGTGTGTGATGGTTATGGTGGTGTGTCTGTGTGTGATGGTTATGGTGGTGTGTCTGTGTGTGATGGTTATGGTGGTGTGTCTGTGTGTGATGGTTGTGGTGGTGTGTCTGTGTGTGATGGTTATGGTGGTGTGTGTCTGTGTGATGGTTATGGTTGTGTGTCTGTGTGTGATGGTTATGGTGGTGTGTCTGTGTGGTTATGGTGGTGTGTGTCTGTGTGTGTTGGTTATGTTGGTGTGTCTCTGTGTGGGATGGTTATGGTGGTGTGTGTTTGGGTGTGATGGAATATTATTACTCTTTTTAAGAGGAAGAAAATTCTCAATATGGGACAATATGAATAAACCTTGATGATATTATGCTAAGTATAACAAGACAGTCACAGGAGAAAGAATGCTTCATGACTTCCTTGTGTAAGGTATCTAAAACCCAGCTTCTTAATCTGTGTGACAACCTCATATGGAGATCATGTACCTGAATGTGGCAATTATGAAAAGTCTGACAAAGGTAAGATTTCAAATGCTCAATGCCCAAAAATTAATTAAAAATCAAACATACTGTGAATCTAATTTTTTCAGGTTGTTTTTGCCTGTGTTGAATCATGGAACTCCAGTGTTGGCTTGGTTCTGAACGTGTAGCATTCACACTTTGCGCTACGTGTGCATTCACACCATGCAATAGCAGCGTAAGCTGCCTGAAGCACCTTGGCTCAGATTCAAGGTAAATGCAATGAACTGCTTTGTTTTTACTATGCACACAAAGTTTTCTGCTCCCTTAGAAACGTAGGTTTAATTAGAGAAAACAAGACTTTTAATACTTTTCTACTCTCATTGTATCAGATTAGTATATCTTTGAATTGTGTTATGTTAGCATGTTTGACTTTAAAAATTGCTGTTTGATTCTGACTTGAATTTCATAAAAAAGTCATTAGATGAATTTTGGTTTGGGATTGGGACAGAATTTTCAACAAGTTCTGAAATTGCCCTAAACATACTTCTGAGATTTTATATTATGTGTTTATGTAAAGTGGCATTCTAAGCACCAATGATCATAAAATGAAAAGATTGATCAACTGTGACACAAAGTTAAAATGTTCTATGTCTGACAGAATCAAATATTCAGTGAAGATTTAATTCTTTATGTAAAAATAATAAGCACATGTAGCTCATTAGAATAATTTGTTTTTGTTTTTAATAAATGGTAAGATTATATGTATGCCAAAGAATTGTCTTGAAATGAATTTCTTTATGATTATTATCAGCAAATGTTTGATGTGTGTACATATTTTATTACCTATATAACCAGGGTCACATAAAGATTTCTCACATGATAAAAGGTCACAAGTGGCAAAAGTTTAAGGAGCCCTGACCTAAAATAGTCAACTTCATTTTTAAAAGATCTACAGGGACAGAGAAACAAAATTTTAAATAGCATAAAATTTCACTTCTACAACACAACTAAGTTCTAGAGAGCTGATTTACAACCTGTGGCTATAGATTTCAACACTGTATTATACACTTGGAAGTGTTAAGAGTCTGAGTATGGTGGTGCATCCAAAGACTCCAAAGGTTGACAAGGGAAGATTATGAGTTCAAAGCTAGCATGAGCTAATAGTGAGAACTTGTCTCAAAATAAAACAGAATTCTATTAAAAAGATTTCTTCCTCTCATCACACGAGGATGCAGGAAGAAGGCACTATCTTTGCAGTAGAGGAAGGCCCCAGTAGACCTGCTGGTGTGTCGATCTCTGGTTTCCCACCTCCAGAACTAAAGTGATGAATTTCTATTGTCTATTAATTACCCAGTATAAAGTATTTTGTTATAGCAGCCCAAATATAATATGACATATTCGCAAAGTACATTTTGTTTACACATGCATCTATTCATAGCCATTGAGTTGTTTCTATCTTGTGGGATATTTTATATTAGTGCCAAGAACATGGGTGTTCAACTATTCAGGTCCCTGTTACCAATCCTTATGGATGCACGAGCAGAGGTGGAACTGAATCCTGACACAGTCCTACTCTTGATGTCTTAAGAACTCCCACACTGCTTCCTATAGCTGCATAAGAAAGTATCCTTGTCAGCCACATACAAGGGATTCGGACTTCCTACATCCTGGTCAATGCTTGCTTTTGTTTGTTCCTTTCAAAGACAACCTATAAAGAATTAGGTTGAAAATGAATGGGAAAAGAAAAAGCAAGGAGCTGGAGAGATGGCTTAGCAGTTAAGGCATATGCCTGTGAAGCCTAAGTACCTAGGTTCTATTCTCCAGGTCCCACGTATTCCAGATGCACATGGTACACATGTGTCTGGAGTTTGTTTGCAGTGGCTGGGGGCCCTGGTACACCCATTCTCTCTCTCTCTCTCTCTCTCTCTCTCTCTCTGTCTCCTTCTCTCTGTCTCAAATAAATAAGTAAATAAAGTAGATAATAAAATGTTTTTTAAAAGCAAGGAAGACACAACAATTACATGTGTGACCTGCTAGTACCTGGTGGCACCATCATCAGACAGCAGGTAGATGCGCTTGCAGCAAGGAGGGTTGGGAAGACAGTCAGGGCAAGGAAGACAAAGGCAGCACGTGCAGGTTTCCCTTCCGAGCGGAAGGATGGATGCACGTGTGCCGCACGGTGCTATGGAGGGTGGGCATGGGCCTGGTGTCTCAGCACGGGTATACCCAGGTCTGAGCAAGCACCAGGCTCTGGGGTATGTGCTGTCACACATTAGCTCAGTCCTTACAACACTGTGCGTGTGAGCATAAGTGTAGGCACTTTTTGAGATACTGATCGAGAACCAAAACCAAATTGTTGCCTGTCTAAACACCAGTGAGGGATAGCACTGTCTAGGAAAGAGCACACCTCAGCCAGAGTATTAATAACATGGGCTTGACATTTGCCCTTTGATCTGTGAATTAAGATTTTTGGTATTATTGCTTTCAGCTTTCATAAGATTATGTAATTTTTTTAATCTGTAATTATTTTTTTGCTTTGCTACGATGTGGCTGAAGAATGTAGCTTCTGTAACTTTTGCCTGTACTGATTTTCTAACAAAGTAGTTATGATTAATTTACTGTGCTATAGTCTTTGTACCAGGCAGTGGGACCCTGCAAGTAGCTATTCTTTTCCAGACTTTGTGGATGGTGGTGATACTCGCCAGTGATTTGTGGTGATTAGTCATATTGGACTCAGGTTCAGTTCCCTAGGACCCCTGTAAACCAGATACACAAGGTAGTACATGTTTCTGGAGTTCATTTGCAGTGGCTGGAGGCCCTGGTGTGTCCATTTTCTCTCTCTCCTTTTCTCTCTCAAATAAATAAATATATTTTTTTTTAAAAAAACCCTATATGCCAAAATAAAGCCTCTTCTTCCATAAACTGCTTCTGGTCTGGAGTTTCATTCCAGCAATGTGAAGGTAACTGATATATCCATGAATATTTATGAAAATACATGTGTTCTGCTTATAGTTTGTCTGCACATATTCAACACATAATTCAACTTATTAATGGCAGTCCTCAGACCCGTTACACCCTGCTTTGCATCTTCAGTCTGCAAGAGCTTAAGGTTTTATGTTCATTCTCCCAAACATTATTTCTCAGTTTCAGATTTTAAATTACTTGAATTTTGTACTCTTTGATGTTTAAAGGTATAACTTTCATCAGTGGATCTTTTCTCCTTTTTGTAGTTTTGGGGATGGAGTTTCATTTAATTAATATTAATAATGGTAGTGGGATGGAAAGATTGCTCAGTAGTTAGATGCGTGTCCTGTGCAAGCATGAGGCCTTGATGGGCCCTTAGAGTGCCTGAGCTCAATTTTTTCCAGATCCCACCTGAAACAGCTGGGTGTGGCCACATGCTCTCGAAGTCGCACTCCCAGAAGGAAGCACGGACTAGACAATCAATGGAGCCCGGCCTTGTCTCTTTCTTCTGTGGGTCAGTTCCAGTCTTTTCCAGTCCTTCTGCCTCTGCGTTTTAGCTCACCTGCGCTTAGGCTCTGAGGGTTTCTGGCCAGTCTTCCAGGTTTTCTAATCAAGACCCCAGGAAGACACATGAAGGTCATCTGGCAGCCTCTGTCTGCAGCTCTTGGGTCCAGGATTCATCCCTGGGTGTGTGTAGTTGTTCACCCTGGCAGCCATGCCTGGAAAGGGTGCTGTCCAAGAGAACACCCCTACAGAAGCTATGGGCTCTTTGTCTTACTGATTTGAAAAAAAAAATGCACTTTTTTTTTCCTATTGGAAATTATTTGGGGGAATGGAAAGATGACACAGCAGTTAACGGGGCTTTATTCTAAAACCTGATTGCCTGGGTTCATTTCTCAGCAACCCATGTAAAGCTGACAGGCATTTGTTTGCAGAAGCAAGAAACCCTAGTACACCCATAAACACACACACACATACAAGTGTGTGTGCATGTATTCGCACAAATAAATAATAATTTAAAGAAATTAATTTCAAGTCACGATTTGCCTAAATTTGTCTCAAATTTTTCATCCATGCTGCGAATCAGATAGCACCTTTGCTTTCTTCTTGTTTCAGATGGAGAACTTAGCACACATTAGATTTGCCCACCCATTCCCTCTGTGGGTATATAATGGATTTCAGATACCCATTGGATGATTATTGGTAGTATAAATTGTCTTAAAATAACATTCTATCAATATATTTATTATATATTCTATACAATTTCCAATCTTAAGTTTTTTGTTGTTTTACCACATTATTCTATTTTATGACATTTTAGTTCTTGAATTCTTCTCATTAATATTGATACTTTAGTTGAAATTCAAGCTATGAACACTATTCCATTCTCCCATCCCCCATCCCTAAAGGACTTCAGAGTTCTCTACTGAATCCATATATGCATGACTTCTTAATTTATTGGAATAATCTGTTACAATCTTCCATTTTCCCCCTTTATACTATGTTGAAGTATTTTTTTTGTTTGCTTGTTTTGTTATTATGATGATTAGAATTTAAAGAGTTTTTCTTTTCCTTTCCTCAGGAAAGTATCCTGCTCGTGTGTTTTGCTTTCTTCCTTTTCAATCTAAATCCGCCCAATGTACAATGGGACTGTTTAACGTGCAGTTAAATCTCTTCAGTTGATAACTTTTTGTCTGTTTTTCTTCTGTTTGCTCAGTTCTCATCTCCTGATGTTGCTTTGTGTGTGTGTGTGTGTGTGTGTGTGTGTGTGTATACATGTGTGTGTGTGTGTGTGTGTGTGTATATATATATATATATATATATATATATATATATATATATATTATAATATATATAATTGTATAATATGTATATATTGAACTTCCAGAGTCTGATTACCATGTCTGCCTTTACCCCAGCTCCTCACCTATTTCTTTTTCTCAAATAATGTCCTTAAATGTATCTTCTATCTGTTCTTTAGGCCTGTGTCTGTGATCTTTCCCTAACTTGCAACACCCATGTTGGCTTTTTCCTGTCATTTCTCCAACAGAGCATATTAAGAAGAAGACAGAGGTGAGAGAGTGGTGTTCTCATGATCCAGCCTCAGTTGACCATCACATGTCTTCTCGTCCCTGGAAAATGACATCCTGGTAATTAATGTGAAATGAAACATAGGCAAAAGCATTGTGTGGGGGATGGAGGATAAGATTCCACATGACTAAGAATGCTGTCAAGGAAACAAAGTTTATAACTGACTTGGTTGACATGTATTCCAAGGACATGATGGAAAGAATGGGGTTGGTCCACAGCAGAGCTGGAAAGTCAGGTCTGAATCAAGTGCTGTTCCTAATGAGAACAGGGCTGTCACAGAGGCCCATGGTCAGGGTCACCCTGACCACACTTCCAGCTCTTATAGTCAATTAATTACTGGCTTTTCTCAATTAATGTGCTAAATGGTAAAAAAAAAAAAATCATTTTCTTCTCATATTTTCTTGCCACCATCCTCACCCACCGTACCTGGACCATAATAGGCTTCTGGCTGACCTCCTTGCATCTCTGCAGCCTCCTCCTACACCTGAAATGGAACAACCCTCTCAGATGAAAAACTCCACAGCTTCCTCTGACCCTCAGGACTTGTCAGGACTTGATGTGGCCTTCCAGGCCCTGCTGTGTGTGCCTCCCCCTCACCGTTCATAGTCCCCTTACTTTCTTCTACCTACTGGCCACCACCTCTCATTCTTGCCTCGGGGCTCAGTGACAGCCTGTTCCCTTTGCTGGAAACACTCCTTGCTTGTCTTTTTCAGCGCAACCTTAGCTCATCCTTGGCCCTAACTTGGGTTTACTCCCTATCTGAGCATTTGTAAAACACCTAACTATTCTGTTTAACCCCATAAGTCATTCTTCTGAAGTCTGTACTAGGTGCACTAAAGGAACAGCTCATTGTGGTGAGGTGAACAGTGGCACCTTAAGAGGTATGCCCATGTCCAATGCCCAGATCCTGTGATTTTTACCTTGTATGGGAAAGAGCCTTTGCAGACATGATTAATGACCTTGAGATCACCTTTGATGACACAAGTGGAACCCCAGTACAATTTCTAACACTTTTATAAGATACACGATGCTGGGCTCCGAGAGCCCCACGTTGGGCACCAGATGCCGGGCTCCGCTGGCAGGGGCAGGTAGTGCTGAGGGAAGGACCAGGCCCACTGGTTCCTCCCAAGGGGTTGAGGAGGAGATGAGCGTCCGACGTCTCAGACCTCTCCTGGCCACCAGAGAAAAACCACACTGAGTCGGGAGTCTTGTTGAAGCAGGAACTCACTTTATTGCTATGAGCAGTTGCCTATATAATGTTGAGGATGAAGGTGGGGATTCTAGGATGGGGGGACAGGTAAGGGCCAATAGTAAACTGTGACTATTGAAATGATAATTCTAACTCCCATGTGGAAGTAGCAGGCAAGAAGCCATTAGGCATCTTGCTGAGTCACGTCTGGCCAGAGGCAGATCACCAAACTTTAGCTAGGCTCAGGAAGTTCCACTAGGCCTCATGTCCGGGCTTCTCAAGGCCCAACACACATCTTGTACATACAGAGGAGAATCAGAGGCTGAAACTGTGGGGATGGGTCCATAAATCCAGGGAGCCTACAACCAGCAGAGCTGGGGAAAGAGAGATACTCCCCATGAGCCTGTGGAGGAGCAGGGTCTTGATGACACCCTGACTTCACATTTCTGCTCTCCTAAACTCTGGAAGACTATATTGTATTGTTTTAAGGCACAGTCTTTGGGTAATTTGTTATGGTAGCCTTTTGAAGACTAATACATGGGTGTATGGGTGACCAAGTATAGAGTGACTTACACGAACAGTTACTGTGAGCTTTATGACCTTTGGGAGAAAGAACCCGGAGCCCAGGCTCAGGCCTGCTCCCCTCTCCTTACTCCTTTCAGAAGGATGATTGGGTGTGCCAAGGTACTTAGGTGATTTAACCAATGGTCCACTCTAGTCTAGTGATTGGTGTTTCCTAATATTAATATAATCTCATTCTCTCTGTATCCTCTCTCTCTCTCTCTCTCTCTTCCTCTCTGTCTCCCATCTCTACCTTCCTTCTACTTTTTCAGTTTGCTTGAGATTGAAGTACACAGCCAGCATGCCCTGTCTGAAGTGGAGAGCCAAATTTCATTACCAACTGGAGCACTTTAAGTCAATATTTGGGCATTTAATAATTATTCCCATTTTCTTTGAATACATTAGAGAAGTCTGATATCTCTATTAGGGCCCCTGTGATTAACATCTTTGAATAAGCAAAAGGTACCAATTTAAAAAAATGTCTTATTTTAGCCCCACCATTAAAATGTGCATAATTTAGCAATTATTTTTATCATTTTTAATATATATTAAAAAGTAGTTTTCAGTGTTTAATTAGAAGAGAGTCAACATACTTTAAAGTGAGATACCCCTCTCCATGGTACAGTTGAGAGTAAGAAATATTTAAGGCCAGCTCCAATTTGCGAACTAGCCCCAAGTCATATTTCTGCCCAACGAGCATGCAAGCCTCAATCATCCTGCAAGCCCCTCTCGTTAGCAACCAATTTCCCATTAATCAGATGAACTCGAGCTTCCCTTAGAGAGCACAGTTCATGAAGAAGCTATGTCCTCCAAACTCAGTGACTTTTTTAAGTCATACCACCAGAGGCAGAAATCCTGGAAGCTTTCCTGACCATATTTATCCTAGGAGGGCTAGATGTGACCATTTCCCAGTGTCTTCTTGCACAAATTAAAGTATAATGACACATATATTTTATAGAACGAACATTCTATAATAAAACCCACTACTTAAAATATTAAAACACATGAAAAAACTTTGATCAATACAATGTGATTCAGTATCTACATATAGAAACAAATTAATAAACACAAAGAATTAATAGTTAGGGGGAGGTATATCACCTGTCCAGCCTTCCTAGCTTCCATCATTTAGCACCTATGAGGTAGTGGCACCTGCTAAGGACAAGTTCATAACTAAGTATAAAATCCAGACAATTGTCCAGTGTTTAGTGGACCTAATGCTCAAAGGGCTCGAGAGGACATCAGCTAAATAGGTCACTATGAAAGCAGTGGAAGGGAAGGAAATGAGAGAGTGCTTTAGCAGAACAGCATGCTGACATGATATGATATAGATGCTGGCAGCCACAATGCGTCATAGAGAAACACATAGTGGGTACTTGGTCATTCTCTGCTGGGCTGGAAGATGTGGAGCTATAGAAAAGGGAAGCAAACCATGGGCAGAGTTGGTGTTGAACTTCAACAAAGCTGGGAGGAGTGGTTACGGGTTCTCAGCAAAGGTTCCCTGGAATGGGCACATGCTATGCAGGTTGGGTATGCTTACTTCATGTTGCAGGCAGACAGTGGAAGTAAAGAAATCCCACTCGGCTGACTTTATCCCAGAATCTGTCTCCACCATCACCTGACTCTGGTCCATCACCCAAGATTCACCCAGCATTCCTGGCTGTTGTCCTGACTGTCCCATCATCCACACTTCACCCACCATACCTTGTTCTCTTTCTTTGCCTACCGTCTTGTCATACTTCCCTTTTACACTTAAGAACCAATTTCTTCTCTTTCCTTCTTCATTTTAGAAGCAGCCCTTTCTAAGTTGTCTTGCTTCTTCCAAGGACCAAATGGAACTTGTAGTGATAAAAATCAAGTTGAGAGATGAAAACTGTGTTGAGTAGGAATGACATTTGACTGAGTGTTGCAGGATAAAATGGTGAAAAGCTCACTGAGCTCAAAGGCATAGCAATACAAGCTCTCCAATAACAAGCACAGAAGTAAAATAAAATGAGGAAGTCCTACCCAGAGCAAATAGGCACTAAAAGGAAAACAAAACTACCAAAATTAGGAAGAAATAGAGAGAACTGTATCTGCAGATAAAATAATTTTCCAAAACATTCTGCTAAATTCTATTAGGATTAATATGCAAATTTATTAAAGTTGCAAACAAAATCAAAATACAAAAATCAGCAGCATTGCTTCACACTAATAAGCCATTTGAAAAAGAAATCAAATTCACAATTTCATTTATAATAGCTACAAAAATACTTAGAAATAAAAATTTTACCAAAAGTGAAATTGTTATGCATTGTAAACCATAAAACATTGTTGAAACTGAAGAAGACAGCTAAACATACTGCCATGGATTGAGGAGATGGCTCATGAGGAAAATTCTTGCTGCAGAAGCATGAGGACCTGAGTTTGGGTCCTCAGAACCCACAAAAATGCCAGGCACGGTGATGTGTGTATATGGTCCCCATGCTTGGGGGTCAGAAATGGGAAATCACTACGGCTCACTGGCTAGCAAGCCTTGCTGAATCAGTGCACTCTAGGCTCAATGAGGGCCCTGCCTCAAAGAAAAAGATAGAGACTAACTGAATATCACACACCCATCATTAACTTCTGGTCTCCCCATGCATGTGCACACAACTGCACATACGTGTACACCACCACACAAACACACATACCACACACACAAAAATAAAAATAAGTAAAGGCATTTGATGCCAATGGACTGGACATTGTTAAAACATCCACACTATAGAAACCAATGCACAGAGTCAGTGAAATTGTTATCAGAATTCCAGTAATTTTTAAAGAAGTAAGCACAATAATTCTTAAGTTTGTATGGAGCCACAAAATATCCCAAAGATATCTTGAGTGCAAAGAACCAATCTAAAGGTGTCACCCTTCTTGATTTCAATACTCAGCTGTGATAATCAAACAGCAGGACATGGTGCTGGCATAAAAACAGACACACAGACCAATGGAACAGGATGGAGAGCTCATTTGTGAATGAGTGATTTTCAACAAAGATGGCAAGAACACATTGGGAAATCTCTAATAAATGGTGCTACAGAAACTTGGTGAGTTCATTTAGAAGAATACAAGTAGACCATCATTTCACACCATAGCCGAAACACAGAATGTTTGAAAGAGTTCCAAAATAAAGCCTAAACACGTAAAACTACTCAAACTGAGCATTAATGAAATGGGTATAGGCAAATACTTTTTCTGGATGTAGCCCCAAAAGCATAACAATGAAAGCAAAGATTGACAAAGGAAATTGGTTCTATGAAGTTCTGTTCATCACAGCAAAGGAAATGACAGAGTGAAGAAATCGCTGGTGTAATAGGAGAATATACTTGCAAACCATACATCTGATCAGAGCTTAATGCCCAAAATACACAAGGAGCTAAAAAGTAAAAGAAAAGAAAAGAAAAGAAAAGAAAAGAAAAGAAAAGAAAAGAAAAGAACTCTCAGTATAAAAAGAGAAAAATTAGAAACTGATAGAAAGAATCAGCTATTTCTCAAAAAAGGGGGCTGGAGAGATTTCTCAGTGGTTAAGGCACTTGCCTGCAAAGCCTAATGATCCAGGTTCAATTCCCCAGCACCCATGTAAAGCCAGATGCACAGGTTGGCACATGTATCTGGAGTTTGTTTGCAGTGGCTGGAGGCCCTGTTGTGTCTCTTCTCTCTCTCTCTCTCATAAATAAATACAAATAAAATATTAAAACACTATATTTTGGGCCTGGTGTGGTGGTGCAAGCCTTTAATCCCAGCACTTGGGAGGCAGAGGTAGGAGGATCACCATGAGTTCAAGGCCACCCTGAGACTACATAGTGAATTCCAGGTCAGCCTGGGCTAGAGTGAGGCCCTTCCACGAACCCCCCCCCCCTACACACACATAAAGTTATACAAAAGCTAACAGCTATCAACCTCACTGCTCACCAGCACCAGAAAGTGCAAATTTAAATCCACACTGTGAAGTAACCTCATTTTGAGAGCATGTAGGCAAGGGGTTAATATGAGGTCACTAAGGAAACCTGCAGCTGCATGCTGGGCTCTTGTCTCCTGATGGATGGTGGATGTCCCTTTGTGGTCATCAACTTTGAAGCTCTTGTATGTTGTTCCTGCTGTAAGAGAAGCTAAGGCACGCTGGCATTGTGGCACACGTGGGCACTGATGAAGGAGTTTCATCCTCACAGTACCTGCTGTCATTATGACACCACTTGCACTATGACTTTGATACTCTTTTGAACCCACCCTTGCCACTTCTCTAGAGTAGCATGCGAAGAAATGCCTTGAAGTGGAGTTATAGACCACCATAACTTTGAGGGAGGCGGGGAGAAAGGTCACCTTATCTGGTGAGTATGCAACCACTTCACAAATAGTCAAAAATTTCATTAAAATCTGCAACCGATGATCTGGGGAGATGATTCTGCAGAATTGAGTGGGTGTGAGAGAGCCTGAGTTTGATCCTTAGCACCCAAATAAAAATCTAGGTGTGGCCACATGTGCCTTTAACCCCAGTTCTGCTGGGATGAACACAGGAGAATCACCAGGGATGGCTGGTCAATCTGACCAAAAAAAAAGTCCTTCCAGTTCAGAGACGAACCGTGCCTCAAACATACAACTCAAATGAGTGATGGGGGACGATATCAATGTTCTCCTGTGGTTTCTGCACACATGTGCGTGGGGAGCACACACCTACACACATGTGCACATACTATATATATGTATATGTACACACATACCACATACCCACACCACACACTATACAATGCCCTCATCAAAATGCCCTCCACCCAGAACCCACTGCACAACTCTCTGCCTTGGGGCAGCCCACTCCAATCTCTCTGTTGAGTTTGTTTTGCTTAACTTTCCTAAATAAATTTATGTTCAGGCCTGGGAAGATGGCTCAGCAGTTAAGGTGCTTGCCTGCAAAGCCCAATGGCCCAAGTACATTTCTCCAGTATCCATATAAAGCCAGATGCACAAAGTGGCACATACAGCTGGAGTACATTTGCAGCGGCTAGAGACCCTGGCACGCTCAATATCTCTTGTCTGTCTCTGTACTTGCAAGTAAGTAAATAAAAATATTTAGTAATGGAGAGATGGCTTAGCAGTTAAGGCACTTGCCTGCAAAGCCTAAGGACCATATTCAACTCTCACAGATCCCACGTAAGCCAGACATACAAAGGTGAGGCAAGCACAAGGTCACACATGCCCACTAGGTGGTGCAATCCCATGGAGTTTGATTGCATTGGCTGGGGCCCTGGCACACCAATTCTCTCCCTCTCTGTCTGTCTGTCTGTGTCTCACTCTAAAATAATTTAAGTTTCTGTTCAAATGGTGTCCCGGCTGAATTTTTCATTCAAGAAGACACTCTATAAAGATACCCATTCAATTGATTACTATAAACATGATAAAAGGTATTGGGGAGGATATAGAATAAAGGAATCCATGATGTACTGTCAGGGGAATGTATTAGTATAACCACTAAGGAAAGCAGAATGGACATTTCTCAAAATATTAAAAATATAACCATATCATCTGCTATTGGGCATCCATGTAAGGGACATGAGATCCATATGTTGAAGAGATAACTATATCCCTACATTCTGTGTTTGTTGCAGCCTTGTTCACACTGTAGCCAAAATTCTGAGCCCATATGAGTGCTCGTCAGTAGAGACACAAAGACAGTGTAGCTTATATACACAGTTCCTGTTCAACATTCACGCGCTCCTTGAAAAATCCTTCTTACAAAAAAAAAAAGAGAATTGTTTACATCAGGGATGACACTAAATGTCATTTTGTGAGGTGAACTATGCCAGGCACAGAGAGACAGACACTGCATGATAGTATGTATGAGTGTGTGTGCACATATATGTACATGTATACATATGTGTGCAGGCACACATGCATGAGTAGGTGCCCATGCACATACGTGAACACATGTGGAGGTCAGAGGTTGACATCATGTGCCATCTGAAGTTGCTTTTCACTTTATTTTTTGAGACCAGAGATTCTTGCTGAACCTGGAGCTCACTGCTTCAGCTAGATTAGCTGCCAGCACGTCCCAGGTATCCATCTGCTCTGCCTCCCCAGCTCTGAGATCACAGGAGGGTACCATCATACCTGGCATTTTATGTGGGTTCTGAGGTATGGAACTCAGGTTTTTATGCTGTCACACAAGCACTTTGTCCTCTGAGCCATCTCCCCACAGCCATGTGATCCAAAAAATTCAAAATTATAGAAAGAAAGCAAAATGGTAGTTATCAGAAGGTAGAGTGGTGAGAGACTTGGGATAGATATTGGTGAAAGGATAAAATTTCAGGTACACAAAATAAATTCAAGAGATTTACTGCTTAACAAGAATGCTATATTTCATAAAATATTGTACACTTGAAAGCTATTCAAAGTATATTTTAAGAATCTTCATCACAAAAGTATGGCTGAATAAAGATAGACAGACAAGAGAGAACTAAGTAATAATCCACCTGAGTTTCAATGAATTGTGAGAGAAGCTCAAGTCGCATTAACATAGAACCATAGTAGTCCCAGATGACTAGATAAAACTTGAATGGCGGAAAAAACAGTTGAAATTTTCGAATTTGGTATGAATTTATCCAACTTCGTTAAATGTCAGATCTGATGATGACTGTACACCCGTACATGTGGGGTGCACACTGGGATCAGAGCACACCCGTACATGTGGGGTGCACACTGAGATCAGAGCACACCCGTACATGTAGGGTGCACACTGGGTTCAGAGCACACCCGTACATGTAGGGTGCTCACTGGGATCAGAGCACACCCGTACATGTGGGGTGCACACTGGATTCAGAGCACACTCGTACATGTAGGGTGCTCACGGGGATCAGAGCACACCCGTACACGTAGGGCGCTCACTGGGATCAGAGCACACCCGTACATGTAGGGCGCTCACTGGGATCAGAGCACACCCATACATGTGGGGTGCACACTGGATTCAGAGCACACCCGTACATGTGGGGTGCTCACTGGGATCAAAACAGAAGAAACAGAAGCAAAGTATGTTGTAAACAAAGAACTGCAAGTCGGAGGAGGAGAAACTTTTAAAATTATTTATTTATGTATTTATTTGCAAGCAGAGAGAGGAAGAAGAGAAAGAGGGAAGGAGGGAGAGAGAATTACAGAGAGAATAGGCATGCCAGGGCCTCCAGCCACTGCAAGCAAACTCCAGATGCATGTGCCACTTTGTGTATATGGCTTTACATGGGTACTGGGGAATCAAACTTGAGTCGTTAGGCTTTGTGGTCAAGCGCCTTATTCGCTGAGCCTCTCCCCAGCCCAAAGAGAAATTTTTAAAAGAGCAGATCAGAGTAAAGAATGACAACTGAATTCCTGTCCTGATATATACAGACTAAGACACTCTTAACTTGCTTCTGAAAGAAAAATAAAATTTAAAACAAGAATTTCCTCACAGAGAGACTATCCTTCAAAATCAAAAGTTAAATAAAAGCATTGCAAACAAATTTTAAAAACTAGAAAAAAAATATTGCTGCCAGAATTTCTACAAGAAAGATAAAGTTCATGTAAATTAAAAAATGATAACCGGGGAAAATTCAGATTGTCTTAATGTTAAGTGAGAAACAGTAAGCATGCAGAAAAACCTTAGAGGATTTTCTTTTTGTTAAATGGACTTCTAAATACAAAGATAACAATGCCGACAAAGTTTATATACATTTGGAAACAAAATCACAATAGCAGCAGC
This sequence comes from Dipus sagitta, assembly GCA_036346955.1. Taxonomy (NCBI): domain Eukaryota; kingdom Metazoa; phylum Chordata; class Mammalia; order Rodentia; family Dipodidae; genus Dipus; species Dipus sagitta. The sequence continues at coordinate 154,285,153 of CM070772.1, read as the reverse complement.
AAAGAAGCAGAAATATAATGTAAATTTGTTACAGTATTGATGAAGTGTTATATTTTAACATAATTAAAAGATGTATATTATAAACTCTAAAAACCATAAAAGTTATATCTAAGAATTAAATAGTGGGGAAAAGGGAACCATTGAAATAATCAAGTAACTAAAAGGGGGCTGGAGAGATGGCTTAGAGGTTAAAGCGTTTGCCTGTGAAGTCTAAGGACCCTGGTTTGACTCCCCAGAGCCCATGCAAGCCAGATGCACAAGCTCACACATGCACACAAGGTGTCACACAGGCCTGGAGTTTGACTACAGTGGCTACAGGCCCTGATGCACCAATTCTCTCTCTCTTTCTCTACCTCTCTCTTTCATAAAAATAAAAAGGACATGTAGCATACTGAGGAAAAAGGACAAAAACAAGTGGTGAGCTGGAAGATTGAAACCCAACTATATGACGAATTATTAAATCAGAAATTTAATGGATTAAAAATCAAAAAACAACTATATGGCATCAATTTTAAATAAAGCATCACAGAGTAAAAATAGATTGATGAAAATATTATGGTCATGTTTAAGCTAATTGGCAGAAAGTGGGAATGCTATGTTAATATCAGAAAAACTGCTTCCAACAAAGAATTCACTATGCATAAAGAGGAATTCTACATAATGATGAAACTGTCCATTCATAAAAAGGCATAAGAATGCAAAATTCAATTGTCTCAAAATAAGAGAAAAACTAATAGAACGGTCATAGTAAATGGCATATTCAAACTGACAAATGCAGTGGGAACTTCGACACCCTTTTCAATAATAGAACACGAAGGCTAAACATAAAAACATAAGGGTTTAGAAAGCTTGAGTTTTGTATTAACAATCATGGTTCTGTTGACACTTGTGCATTGAACATTCCAGCCAATAAGAGGAGAGCATGCATTCTTTTCAAGAAGGAACAGCACAGACCGTACCCTGAGTCCTAAATCAAATCTTAACAAATGAAAAGCACACTAAGTCCACTGACAAGAGGAAATAAGCTATGGACAGGTAACAGGAAGATATCCACATAATTCCCAAACTTACAGATTCCTAAAATAACATATGAGTCACAAAGGACGTATCAAGAGTAATTAGACAACATTTTGAATTAAAGAATAAAAACACAATGCACAAAAGTTTGTATTATATAGTTAAAGCAGTGTTTGGTACAGAAGTCAACAAACACTATGCATATATCCCTCAAGCTAAAAATAGGTTTTTACATTTTTGAATGGTTGAAAAAATAGGAGGATGAGGAAGAGGAGGAGGGAAAGATGACAACTATTTAACACAGACTGTTCATAGACTATTATGTCTGAAGTATTTATTATCTGATTCTACCTTCTCCACTGAAATAGACAAGAAAAAGAAATAACCATCCTGTAGATTGGAAAAGAAGTAAAACTGCTAATTTCTAATTTTCATGATTATCTTGAAAATCCAAAGATATCTTAAACCACTGTTTGAACTAGTGAGGTCAAAAGATAATGGTCTCAAATTTAAAAATCAATAGCATTTCTATAATCTAACAATAACCAATTAATTGATTAAAGTTAAATCAGTAAAGGGGCTGGCATAATGACTCAGTGGTTATGGGCACTTGCAAAGCCTGGTGGCCTGGGTTCCAATCCCAAGTACCCACATAAAGCCTGATGCACAAAGTGGTGCATGCATCTGGAGCTCATTTGCAGCAGCAGGAGGCCCTGGTGCACCCATCCATCTCCCCCCACTCCTTCCCTCCCTCTCTCGCATAAATAAATAAATAAATAAATATTCTTTAAAAAAGATCAATAAAACTATTTGTGACAGCATCAAGAAGCATAATTTAGGATTAGAACCAAACAGATATTCACAAAATATTGCTGAGAGAAATTACTGACCTAAACAAGTAAAAAAAAAAAAAATAATAAGTTTCCAATTCAGCATCATTAAAACATCAATTTTCTCCAACTAGATTTGATGCAAAGCCAGTCAAAAGACTAACACAATCTTGAATAACTGAACAGACTAAAGTTAAAGATTTATAGAAGTGCTAATTCAGCAGTTTAATTGCCTGATTTTCAAATATTGACTTAAAAACTTCAGCAGACCTTCAGAGTTATTTATGTAAAACTCCATTCTCACTCACTCTTGTACTTTGCTAGATTTCATTATTTTGTTCACATATGTACCTTTCTCCTTGGTGGCCCAGTCCCTGTTCCCCAGTAGATTCTTTTTTATTTTTATTTTGTTAATATTTTATTATTTATTTATTTGAGAGACAGAGGGAAGAAGGGGATGATGGACACACCAGGGCCTTCAGCCACTGCAAATGTACTCCTGATACATGCACCGCCCCCCTTGTGCATCTGGTTTATGTGGGTCCTGGGGAATTGAACCTGAGTCCTTGGGCTTTCCAGGCAAGCATCTTAACCACTAAGCCATCTCTCCAGCCCCTGGTTTTTACTTTTTGAGATAGGGTTTTGCTCTATCCCAGGCTAACTTGGAATTCACTCTGTAGTCTCAGGCTGGCCTCAAACTCACAGGGTTCCCCCTAACTTTGCCTCTCAAGTGCTGGGATTAAAGGTGTGCGCCACCACACCCAGCTTCCCACCCGCCCCCGCCCCCACGCCCAGGTAGATTCTTGAGCTATGAACTCACTCACCTCACTGAGTGGAAAGAAGAGCAGGTGATCCAAGCCGGCTGATGTGACATGAATTAGATGTCTGAGAGGAAGCTGCTGGGAAAGGGCTCCTTATGACCGAGGACACAGACCTCTTCCCCACCTCCTTTTGCTGGGTCCAGCGCTGAGTGCATGTTGGCCCAGGATTCTGGAGACCATGAGATGAGTTAGTCTCTCTGTGCTTGGTTTTCTTATTCAGAGTTATTATTACTCTTCCTTTTAATAATAATAATACTTATAAACATTTTAGTCCAGGTAATTGAAATGATGTAAGCATATAGTACAATAGCCAGTAAATACTTAAGATATATAAGATGTTGATATCATGATATTATTAAATAATATGGTTTTTGAGCTGGGCATGGTGGCTCACGCCTTTAATCCCAGCACTTGGGAGGCAGCGGTAGGAGGATTGCCATGAGTTCGAGGCTATCCTGAGATTACATAGTGAATTCCAGGTCAGCCTGGGCTAGAGTAAGACCCTACCTCGAAAAACCAAAACCAATATATATATATATATATATATATATATATATATATATATATATATATGGTTTTCTCTTCTCTAAAAGTAAGAGAAACTTTAATTCAATAAATCAACAGCATAGACTGCTATATTGTCATAGGCTGGATTATTGTCATGATAAGTGTGAGTTCCTGTCTCCCAAAGCTCACAACCCAGAAGGGAAGAGAGTCCAGAAAAAGGGTTTTTACAGTAGTCCTTTGGATATTTATGGTTTCTTTGACTAATTGACTTTAGAATACCAAGGTTACAAAGACTTTGGTTGCCGCAAGCCAAGTGTTAAGACAGTAAGGATTACCGGAGGACTTCACCTAGAAGTCAGCATCTGAGGAACACGCATGAAGTATCCCAATGAGGGAAGAGCATGGACACAGGCTTGGACATAAGGAGGAGCCCAGGATAACTAGCCATTCACAGCAGCTGAGCCGTGGGCTGCCATGCTAAGAGATGAACGGGCACAGGGAAGACTCATGTGGAGCCTTCCAGAGTCATGAAAAGGAGGAACCTGCAGGCTTCTTAGGAGGGTTTCTAATTTAGAAACCAGCTTAAAGTAGGTCTTAGTGATGAAAACTGCTGTTCCTGGTTCATGTCTCTAAATATGAATTTGACCTGTTATTTATTTAAGATGTGAAGCTCTTGCCTATACATCAAAGACCTTCATTTAAAAGAAACATAAAATCTGGCTCAAGTTAAGTTCGGAACTTTTAAAGTGGAGCAAGTTATAAATTAACAAGTCTCCTACTGTATGCATGAATTGGAGGCTTACACTGAATTGGGTCACAGACCTGGACCAGACTAATTGGCCTTCATACTTAGGGTCCCCAAGCTGTGATAGATATTAAAAAAAAAAAAAACAGCAAAGAGGAAGGCTATAGAATACTAAATTTATGGCAGGGGCCAGAATGTCAGAGTCATCATAAACAATCATCAGTTCAACATGGTTCTTAGAGATGCTCTGGTCAGAGTCCTTAAACTTTATGAAATAGCACCTTGGGGCCAGGGAGATGGCTCAATGATTAAGAGGCTTCCTGCACAAGCCTGATGACTGGAGTTTGGGTTATGAGACCCCCCACATAAACAAGACATAATTCTCACATGCATCTGTAATCTCAATGTGCCTACAACAATAGGAGATAGAGTCAGAAAAATCCCATAGCTCATGAGCCAGCTAGCTTGGCATTCCCAGTGGGAAACCAGAGAGACCCCATCTAAAAACAGGCAGCAGGTAAAAACCAACATCATGAGGTTGGCCTCTGACCTCCACACATATGCCACAGCACATGTGCACACACACACACGTGCGCGCACACACACACACACATGCATGCACACTGGAGAAACGTATTTAGCATCTTTTCTTCAACCATCCAAGTTTAACTTGGTACAAAAAGAAAACAAGCCACTAATCTCTGTATGCATGCCTTTGGTTTTGCAATGTTACAATTTTCCTTGCCAAGAAATACAGTCTCCACACCTTTGTTTGGGCCAGTGGCGTATTGCCAAATATGACACAAGCCAAAGTTTAGGAAACACTTGCTTTTTGAAATATGTCTTTTTTTTTCCTGCTCTTTTGAGCCCTTAAGGGCATCAAAGAACCAAGCTCAGGCTAACGTACTAGGGGCTACATAAAGGCAGATTATTATCCCAGTGGTCCCAGTCAACACTACCACAAATAACCAACCACCTGTTAGTCTCACAGATGAGGCAAGATGAAGCTCAGTCCAGCCCGAACTTCTGAGCCACTGAGTCAAGAACTACAGAAGCAGTTACTTTAAGCCTCTGTGCTTTGGCATGCTTGCTATGCAGCCAGTAACAATGGGATACATTTACTAAACAATTCAATTTTACAAGCCAGAGGAAATAAGATCTGATCATATTAAACCAATTAGCACTTGGAATGGCTGGTTTATGGTTCATAGATGAGCGCATGTAAGAAGACACAATAAGAGGACAGACGGTGTAGCAGACAGCTTCAGGTTCGCTGAGATGAACTTCCAGACCAGGCACAGTTCTGGAGGAAGGGATTTATTGAAGCTTACAGATCCAGGGGAAGTTCCATAATGGCAGAAGAAGCTGGCCTGCCTTCACAGAACCAAACAAAGAGAGGAAAAAAATAAATAAGCCTAAAAGCCAAAAGCCACACAGCACAGCACAGCACACTTCAGGAACTCCTGCATATCATTAGATTGAAATCTCAGACCCACCACCACACTTTAAGGTCCACCCAGTGAAACTGCCTCCAGCCAGGTGGCTGCAGATGCAAACTACAAAGTAATAAAACACTGAATATAGTGGGGGACATCTATCCTGTCAAATAAATAAATAAAAATAAAATATGAAAAAAATTTTTTTAAAAGAAATCAATTTGATGAAGTTTATTCCTTATTTTGTAGATAAGAATACTGAAGCCCAGAGTAGCCCCGATCATATTAAGCTAATTAGCACTTGGAATGGCTGGCTTGTGTTTCATAGATGAGGGCATGTAAAGAGACACAATGAGAGGACAGAGAGTTAAGGAGTGACTATCCCCGTGGGAGATAAGCTCACCTAAGAATGGACTCATCAACCAGATTTCAGAGTGGACAGATGCAGAGAAGTCAGGCTCAGATGGACCCAGCTGAAAGTGAGCTTTGGACTTGCAGTTACGTGAGGAACAAATCCCCATGTGTCTTAGGCCAATTTGAACAGGATTTTGCCATGTATAACTGAGGTTTGTAATTGATTCATTTTTACTAATTTTCTTATTCAGGCTTATAAGGATGTTTAGAGCCCAAGCTGAGAGGACACACTTGTTTCCAAGTCCTTCCCACTTCTCAACAGCACAGGCCCTTCAATTGAATAAATGTAAGCTTCTCATCTCTTGTGTCTTTGCTGAGTCTGGAAATCTTTACATGAGGAAGGTAGGGGTGACGAGGAAGCAGGTAGACTTTTATAGCGATGTCCTTGGGGTCAGAATCATGGAAAATTCCAGGATGATGAACTCACTATGAAAAGAGACATGTCACAAGTGAGAAGCTGAGCCCAGCTCTTTAGACTGAGTCATTAAATGACAACTTTAATAATTTCATTTTTTTTTTCTGTGATCAGAGTTAGCACCAGAATGTGGAGAGAAAGGGAAGCTTTGCTGCTGGTGGGGTTCAGGAGATCTTAGGTATGGGAAGATAGTAGCTGCATGGGGCAGGAAGCCAGATTGGGTATTATCATAGGTCACGCATGACATAAGGCATGCAGAACAGTGTCACTAACCTGAGAAATGGAGTCTTAGAGCAGAAACCCTGTCTCTCTAAGGTGAGCCTGCGCACCCCACAGTTGGACAAATGTATGCTCTACCTAATCACTGGAAAGTAAAAACAGGCCTTTCCTTCCTCCACTTGTTTGCAAATTGAAAGTCTAACAACTTTACCACTCTACTGCTTGATGATTAGTAGGATGTAATTTAAACTATACACATTATGCTAAGTATCCTTATATTAATTCAGTCTGAGTGAGTTTTTATAAAATGCTTTGTTCTGCTCAATAAAGTTAATTATATGTTCTATGTTTCATAACTGAGTGTCTTGATTTTTTTTTAAAAAACATAATGGCAGTTTCAATTGCATTTCCTCAGAAATTCTGGTGTGTAACCAAAACCGGTCCATGTAAGGAAGCAAAGCTATCGACTGCCCAGCCGTCCTGCCCTTGTGCCCCCAATAGCCTTGCAAAGGTGGGACATAGCCTACGTCTTGATAAGGGGATCATTATACTGAAGGGATCCAGGACCCAGATCCCTGAGCAACTGCCCTTGGAGTGCCTCTCCAGTGTGGAAGGAGAAAGTGAGACCTCACCTAGGAGTTACCCGTGGATGCTTTGGGGAATTTGGAGAGCCTGTCATCAGAAGTCAAGGAAATAAAACATACCCAGTGTGTGAGCAAGTCCGTAACACGCGGAGCCCATTCTGTGAGGAATGACTACACATGGTGTTTGGGAACCCTGGGCAGATAAGCTCCCAGCTAAGCAGGTGAGTGTGCGGCCCCATGTTGCAGAGCCGTGGCTATGGACTTCCTGCAGGGAAGCTCATGAAACTCACAAGACCCATGGGCCCCTCCCAAAGGCTTTACCAACAGAAAATGTTTTCCTTGAGCAAACTCTCCACTTCAAGGCATGTACCTTTCCTGAGTCAGCACTCATGCTGGGACGGGTGTTGAGTGACACAGCAGACTTCGAGTCACCCATGCTCCTGTAAGTAACCCCCTTGCCCGTGAGCCTACAGTTACCCCCAGGATACTCATTGGGTCACCTAGCTAGACTCGTGTGGAATCAGTTCTTTGGTCTATGGCCAGTGCCCTATCTGTGGTGAGCAGACGTTTGATCATGTCTCCCCCCAGAAAAAGTGATCCAGCTTCACAGTTTGGGTCTAAGCTCAGGAAGTCACAGAAGAGAGCTAGCTCTTACATGACAGGAGAGAATATGAGTATTTACTGTAAGCACCAGGTCTGAATTTTACGTTCGCTAGAACCCTGTGAGGCAGGTACTCCATTTACTCCCACTGCGGACATAAGGAAAACAGGTTTGGAGCAGTCAGGCAACTTGGCTACAGAGTTAACTAGCAGCAAGCAGTTGGACAGAATCCACAGGGGTGACCAGGAGCCAGCACCCAAGGGGACAGTAGGATCAATGCCAGGTGGTTGTTGTGTAGATGGGGACCATGCAACTTAAACACCAGGCAAGGTTTCAGGGAAGGGGGAGGGGCCGAAACACAAGTGGAAGAAAAGGCCTGAAACAGTGCACTGCAGAAGCCCTGGTCTTTGGTGATAAGCTTCAGGAGGCCTCTGAGGGGCTAAGAGACACCACTGGGAAACGAGAAGGCAAGACTCAGGACATGAAAGCAGAGAACATGGTCATTATTTATCTACTTTTCACTAATAAAATAGTACTGTCTTTTAATTAATAATGGTGAGCTGGAGGGATGGCTTAGCAGGTAAGGCGCTCACCTGCAAAGCCAAAGGACCTCGGTTTGATTCCCCAGGACCCATGTAAAGCTAGATGTACAAAGTAGTGCATGTGTCTGGAGTTCGTTTGCAATGGCTGGAGGAGGCCCTGGCATGCCCATTCTTTCTCTCTCTCTCTCTCTCTTTCACTCAAATAAATAAAATATTTAAAAAGAATTGGAATTAATATTGGATAATTTCATGAATGATTCACCCAGAACAGAATTTGGCACAATGTAGATACTGAATCAATATTACATAAATGATGTCACAGGTGATTCTTCCTGTAAGTAACTTACATATGTCATGCAGCATGTGGCCATGTTTAACGAAAAAACCCTACAGTGTACATATAGGATAGCCGTGTCTATAACTTCCAACATTGTAACCTATGTGGTCTTGGACAAGTCTTTTTTTTTTTTTTTAATTTCAAATCTTTTTCATTCAGCAAATGGGAATAATGTAGCAGTAAGCTAACTCTCGAGGTGTATTGGTCACTTTTCTTCTTGTTGTGACAAAAGTGACTTTGGGGACGGAGAGTTAGCTCCAGCTCACAGGTTAAGGGAGTAATACATCAGGGAGGCTTGGGAGCAGCACCAAGAGGTGGCTGGTCACACTGACTGTGGGTTCGGGAAGCAGTCTTGACAGGAAGCGGGGCTTGGGCTACAATACTTCAAGGCCCACACCTAGTGACTCACTTCCTCCAGCGAGGGCTCCGCCCACTAAAAGTTCCACAATATCCAAACAGCGCCACCAGTTGGAGGCCAAGTGTTTAAACATGAGAACCTACAGAAGGCACTTCACAAACAAACCACCACTGGGGTCTGTTTCTAAGATCAAGAGCAATAATGCATGTGAATGCATTTTAGGAACTGTAAAATACCATCTCCAAGTCGGTTTCATCACCCTAATTACTGCCTTCCTGATTAGAAATGCATTGCATTTTGACAGTAAATATTTCACTGGATCAGTCCCTGGCATTTGCACTCAGAAAGGACCTACAGATGCCTGACTTTTCCTTGAATTATGTAATCATAGGCAAGAGAATGGAATTGTTAAATTCTACCTTTCATTCTTGTAAGCATGCTATATCTGCCATGTCTGCCTTACAGAACTGTGAAGGAGGCTGGGAATATGGGAAATCTACATGTCCCAGGCATGTTTACATGCTCTGACTGACCAGCGTGTGTGCAAGCCATAGCACACAGGCCTGCTGTGATTCCTTCAAGATGCAGGAACAGTATACCAACAGAGTCTAACAGGTTCTGAGTACCCAACACCCAATTAAGCAAAGAAGCATGCATTTCACATAGAGGAGAGGCACCCCAAGCTATGCAGACCATCAACTAACCCCCGCTTTCCAGCCCTAAAGAGGACAAATTCACTTGATCAATGTACATCTGCTGACAACCCATCTAGTGCACTCAGATTTTTCCAGGCACATCTCTATTCATACTTTCAGTAACCTCATAATACCCCAGAGAGACGAATGCTCCAGTTCCAAATACAGAGAAGAAAACATCACATCATCACTGTGTGAGGCAGACCGTGCCCAGGGCAGTAGACAGCAGGATGAGTCAAGACTCCAGCATGAAAGTTGGACATCCACTTGGTCCCTGGCTCTTCCCTGCAGACTTCAGTCTACCTGCCCATAACACCAGGCTGTGGAGCTCTTGTCCATAGTTGTGGCAGTTGGTGATTTCGAGAAAGACCGAGGCCTTGTTTCTATGCTTCTCATGTTTGGAATCCTATGAATGATTTATGGTCCAAGTCTTTTCTTCTTTCCATGCCCTCTTTGAACTTATTTTTAGATATTTGTCCATTCCGTTATGGGCTTTACTGAAAGCTGACTTCATCAATCACAGCCTGCAAACCATGGGAAAAGAAAAAAGGACTTGAAGTGAATGTTCCACACAGTTCTCTTCTTCACAGAGAAACTTCTTTTTCCTTCACTTTGTAAGAAAAAAAAAAAAAAACAGCGCGGCAGTTTAAACCACTAATCACAACTAATGGAAGATGCACTCTGCCGCTCTGGACAACAATGACTGGAGACAAACCCCAGGGAGGTCAATATTAGATCAATTTGTGCAGCCTACGGCTGGGGAAAGTGTGAAAAGCTCCCACCATGGGTCCATTGTAGAGCCCTGTGAGGTCTGCACTTGACTGGGAGACATTTAAATCTATTTTCTGTTGACCTCTGAGGACTCTTAAGTGAAAGGCGGGGAGAAAAAAGGCTTTTGCAACAGGTCCGGTGTTTTGACATTCATTTCCCTGGGTTCGGGGTCTTTCTAAAGAAGGAGAGGGCAAATGTTCACTGTTAATGGAAGCCATGCTGGGCAATTGGTATCATCAGAACCCCAGACTGAGCTCAGAGGCCTGACCAGAAAAATCGAGGGAACACAGATGGATATAAGGCTGAATCTCATGGTGAGCCAAGGATGGAAAATCAGGTGTGGACAACCTCAGCCAATGGAAGTGCGTGGGAAGAACAAAGAGCCATCCAGGGCAGGTAAGGATGTGGTCTCTTGTTGCAGCCAGCATTTAATAAGCATGTTTTATGTACCTGGTATGGAATGAAAAATAATGTGTGTGTGACCTCACAGGTCTTTCTGATACCCTCATGCAGTAGATGCTACTCTCATCCCCATTTTAAAGATGTGGAGAGCGAGACTTGCTAGAGGATAAATTAACCACAGATGCTTATAGAATAGAAGATCTTTGGAACACAACCATCTGTCTAATGATGGACAAAGGCATCAAAAAATAGGATTTATGGTAGTCTGAATAGACGCCCCCAATAGATTCAGGAATTTATTAAAACTTCTTGAGTTTCCAGCCACCTGGCTGGAGGAGATGGCACTGGGTGGATATTAGGATCCAGCTCTAAGGTGTAGTGGTTGGTTTGGAGTTCCAGTCTAAATGTATGCAAAGTGCATGGGTTCCACCTGGAGTTCCTAACAGTGCTTGCATGTGGCGTGGCTTTTGGGTTTACTGACTTGGTGCTTCTCTCTCTCTGCTTGGTTCTTTAAGAGGAGGCCAATTTCTTCTCCATTATGGATGGAACTTCTCCTGGATCTGTAAGCTTCAATAAATATCCCTTCTTCCATAACTGTGCCTGGTCTGGAAGTTATCTCAGTGACCTGAAGCTGTCTACTGCAGGATTCATCTGAACTGGACAATGTGAACCTCAGAAAAGAAACATTTCTCACAGGTTGTAGAATTAGGGTTAGATCATCACCCCTATCCCAGTATCCCTGTTCCACAGCAGCTTTAAGGTTAGGATAAGACTGACTACATTGATTCCTGGAGACGAGGGCGATTTAGGAAATATTTTAGGTGTTGAGAGATAGATTGTTGCAACTACTTAACTCTGTGGTTTTGAGGAAGCAGCCAAAAACAACTAATAAAAGTCTCTGGATGTGTTCCAATAAAACTTTATTTAAAAATAGACACTCGGTAAAATTTGTTCTGTATTGGTCTAAACTTACCAAAGTATCCCTGCCATACACACACACACACATACTCTTCCACAATCATATCTGAACATTTCAGTGATTACACTGATTGGCACTGGTGTAGTCTAGTGAAAGTAACTATCAGGAATTTTACTTTCTGAGTTTGTGGGCAAAGAGGCTGAGTAGAATGCAACACTTCTCTATGAATATAACTAAGGAAATGATGTTAGTTTAAACCAGGATAGCTAGTAAGTAGGAGAGGTACTTAGAATGTAACATAGAAACCAAACTGGAAGGCTGATTAAACCATGCCTGAAGACTGCCTCATATTTGACTTTATAATTATGAAAACTAATACATTGTCATTTTGTGCTATTTTGAGTTACATTTACTTTACTAGTACTTCCACCAATCATCGTACACTGATAGAGGTCGAAGATTGTGATGGTTAATCTTGATTGTCAACTTGACGAGATTTAGAATCACCTGGGAGACTTTCCAATTGGTGTGTCCGTGAGGCTGGTCCCATAGAGGATTAACTAATTGGGAAAAAAAAAATCTACCTTGGATATGGGCAGCACTAATGCATGGCCTGGCATCTCTAACTGAATAAAAAGGAATAAGCCAGCTGAACATTTATCTCTCACTGCTTCATGACTGTGAACACAATGTAACCACCAGCTTCATGCTCCTACTGCAACATTTTACATTCAAATCACAAGCCAAAGTAAAACTTTTCTTTCTTAATTTTTGTTTGTTTGTTTCAGGTATCTTTTCATATCAATGAGAAAAGTAATAAAAGGATTATATTAAGCAATGGAAGGAAAAGAGCACTGTGCTATTCTGCAAACAAAGCAAGAAATCCTTAGCTATAAAAAGGTTTTGATGTAGCTCCAGATAGAGAGTCAACATGGGTGGGTCTCCACTCACCCTAGAATACCTTGTGGATCCCGAGATATCTCCCTATCACCTAGATTCTGAACGCATATTTTGAACACTTTTCCTACCTGCTAAAATGATCTCTACCAGCTCTTTTGTTATTTAAGTAGATATCTCTGAGAGAAAGAAGGTCCAGCTGGATCACAGGGGTTCTATACTTCACTTCATCCCTATGTTGTGGGAGTTCTGTGAATCCTGAATTCCAGAATCAGCATCTTGGGTTCCATGGCTATTAGAAAAGCTCCATCACAACATGGCCACTGTCAGAGTAAGAATGGGCAGATGATCACATCTCTGATAGGTTGAAACGGGATGTTTGTTTTTGTATACAAGTGATACAACTTCTATGAAGAGACTAGACATAAGTTGAAGGAAAAAAGGAAAAGAAAATACAAGTCATTCTATAAGCACTTTCAAAGAAAGCCACTGTAAGGATCTGGGGAGATGGCTCAGGTGGTATAGTACTTGCCATGCAAGCGTGAGGACAGACCTGACTTTGGAGCCCCAACACCTGCCTCAGAGCCAGGCGTGGTGAAGTGCACTTGTAATCTCAGCACCCGGGAGGCAGACACAGAAGATTCATGGGTCTTGCTAGTCTAGCCAAATTGGTGAACTCTAGGTTCAGTCAGAGGCTCTGACTCAAAAAAAAAAAAAAAAAAAAAAAAAGATGAATGCCACGTGTGGTTGTCCACGCCTTTGATCCCAACACCCAGGAAGCAGAAGTGGGAGGATTGCTGTGAGTTAGAGGCCAGCCTAGGACTAACAGAGTGAGTTCCAGGCCAGCCTGAGCTACAACAAGACCCCACCTTGAAAAAGTATAAGATGACTCGGTAAGACATCCAATATCACCATCTGGCCTCCACACACATGTTCACAGGCACTGTATCCACACATGGGCCCAACATGAACACACACACACACATAAACACAAATATGAGCACTGCAAAAATGCTTTATGCATATATTCAAACTTACCCCCTTCTCACATGCAGATATATGCACTGAAATATTAAAAAAATTACTGTGTGCATATCTTGTTATAACCTGTTGAATTACTTTAAAGTATAATGATCATCTTTCCCTACCAATAAATATTTTTCCATAATCTACTGTTTTAATAGCTATGAAGCATTTTTGTGGCACAGATATACTGAAATTTATTCAGCTAATCTCTTTCTGTTAGAAATTTAGATTTATCTGATTTTCTGCTATTTTAATAGTATGATGAACATTATTGTAGCTAAATTGCTTCACATTTGCATTATTATATCCCTAGGATTTATTTTTAGAAATAGAATTACTAATTCAAAGGGTATAAACATTTTTAAGTTCTTTGATGCATTTTACCAAATTATCCAGAAAGTTTATGCAAATGTAAACACCCTTTCCCTGCATATGAAAAGTTACTTGCTCACCCTCTTGCCACTACCAAGCATTGTTATATCATAAGAATTTACTAAGCCAGATGGAGTGAAAAAAAATGGCTTTGGTTCCTTATGTGACAAACCCTTAGAATTTACTTTCTTGTCAAAAATCTCCCAGGTTCAATTTGTAATTGTAACAGGAGATACATTAGAGTCTATCTTTGGATACTTACTTATAAATACAAGAGGTAGAATATGAGAATAGGTCATTTCCTCTTTCAAGATCTAAAGTTAGATGTAATCTGGGTATAAAGGACCATGGCCTATAAATAATATCAACCTTGGGAACACTGAGGCAAGGAGAACTGCTTATAATTGAAGGCCAGTCTGGGCTACCTAGGGAGTTCCTGCCATTCTGGCTATAGAGTAAAGGTAAAATAGACAAGGAAGAAAAGAGACAAATGGATGGAGAGGGCAAAACCAAGTTTTCTGCATTCTCATAGGTGCCCCCTTTCAACCCTTGTACCTACAGTCTTACCTGGTTAAAGCCTTCACGGTGACACAAGGCTGGATCTGTGTGTCATTGACAGAAGTTCTCACTCACAAGGCTAATCTTAATTTTTGTCATCTGCCCTATGATTCTTCAAGATGACATTTAATAGTCATAAGCTACATAGCATTTCCGTCAACAGTGGACGATGTTTATGAGTGTCGACCCCCAAGATGATGATAAGGTGGGAAAATTCCTGCTTCTTCTGATGTTGTAGCTCTAAGCACAGTTGAGCACAATGTATCACTCATGTGTTTCTGATGATGCTGGTAATGATCAAACATATTGTTTCATCTTATCCCACTCGATAAAGATACGGAAATATAATTCTGAATACTACACAAAACTGAATAATGGTAATAAGTAACTATGTTCTTGGTTCGTATATTTATGGTGCCTTTAATTGTTATTCTAGAACACACTCCTACTGACAACCATAACCCTTTGCTGTTGGCCTTAATGAAGCAGTCCTTCAAGAATTCTATAGCTACAAGTTGGCAAATTCTGGGAACAGCATTGTGAGTTTGGATGCAGATCCTTTCCCATCTGCAACTCTGATGAGACTTTAGCCAATGCCTGATGAGACCTGGAAGAAAAAGCTCAGCTCAGCCATGCAGGGGCCTTTGGACCTCTGTAAAGTGAAAGAATAACTATTTATTATGTGAATCTTCTAATTTTGCAGGATTTTTTTCTGCAGCAATGGAAAGCAAACATATATGCCTCTGCATTACCTATATCGATGTATTAGTCAGGGTTCTCTGGAGGAACAGAACTGCTAGAATGAATTATTTTAAAAAGGGAATTTATTGGATTACCTTACAGTAGCCCAATATCAGTTTCAGGCCCGAGAATCACCGAACCTGGTAGCTGCTCAGTCCACGTGGCCAGATGCCTCAGCAGTCCCGACCTGGCACTGCAGATGGTGCCCGAAAGCCTGGAGGCTTCCTGAGGAGCTGCTGGGTTTCGGTCCACGTGGTTCTTCAGTTGATGCTGGTCTTCAGTCCATGCCGGTCTTCAATCCACGCTGGAAGGTAGCAAACAGCTCCTGCAGCCAAGTGGAAGGAAGGAAGGGAGGGAGGAAGGGGCTCTTTTTACCCAGAGCTTCCTTATATCAAGTCCCCCTCTGAGTGGGGCTGCCCACTCTGGGGGAAGGGCTCACTCTGGGGGAAGGACTTTGTCCTTTAGTTGATCCTTCCTGGAAGCAACCTCTGATACCCACCCGAAAGGGATTTCTGTGGATTACTAAACAGATCCAGTTGACAACACCTTAACTATCACAATCTGTAATGAGATTATCAACTATAAACCAATTCTGTCTGATGTAAACAGAAAATTCACTGGAAGCTTGCCAGCAAGGCCAGAGAATACATAGGGAGCCTATGGTGCATGGCATGCAGCACATGAGATCTATAGCAGGAACCTCAGCCAAGGGCTTTGGAATCAGCTGTGTTAAGATATCATACTGCTAGACAGCACTTGGATTGTGGCTGTTGTCAGATGTTGGGTACCAATGCTGCCACCACTGGGTACCATCACCAGGTAGCATCTTCTCCACTACATTAATCTTTGCATCCATTTGTTGAAACGCAATATTCAAATTGAGTATTTGAGTACAATTTAACAAACTTAAGTAAGTCACACTGCCTTACCCTCGCTGCCAGGAAATACTGGGCTGAAGCAGCTGACCAGAACTGTAGAACTGCTCAAATTCAGCCTGTGCTTTCTGCTTCCATATCCAGAGCAGACATAGCTGGTGAACAACAGTGTAACTGATGTTGTTCAAGAGTATGCAGTGGGCACCATGACGGTATGTTGCCCTCCATGCTTGCCCATCTAATTTCCTCTGTCGAAACAGAAAACTGCTTCTATCAAGATTTACACTATGGAATACCCCTTTAATAGAAAAGTGTCATGATGCAGGGCAACCACAAGTAATAAAAAAAATGGGATTGATATTCAGTCATTTTTGCAGTTACCTTTTTGCTACTGGGACAGACATTTGATAAGAAGCAGCTTATGGGAGGCAAGAGTTTAGTTCATGCTTACAGAATCAAGGGGAAGTTCTGTCAGAGAGGAAGAAGTTGGTTCACTTCCATAGATCCAAAGCAGAGAGAAAACAGACAGAACCTGTAAGCACAAAACAGCCAGAGCTCAAGTTCATTCTTTACATACAAAAGATCCACCTCCATGACACATCCTCCAGCAAGTTTGCTGGAGACTCAAGTTGCATGCTCAATCTTAACCAAAGATACCTCAGGCTATAAGGCACATGCATTCACATCCAAACCACCATATTCTTCCACAGACCCCATAGACTCAAGATTACCTCACAATGAAAATTGCATTCAGTACAACTTCAGAGGTCCCCATAACCGTTACCAACATTGACATTGTTCAAAAACTCAAAATCTCATCTGAGATTCAAGACTGTCTCTTCACTGTGAGCCCTGTCAATTCAAACCATAAGCTACATACTGATACATAATGGCATGGAGTAAACATTTCCATTGCAAAAAGGCATAACAAGGAGACACTGTACCAATAAAAGAAAATAATAACCATCAGGTAAATATCAGACAGCTGTAGCTCGAGTCAAACATCCATAAACAATGATAGAAGCCTCTGGATTTCCAATGCTACCCCTACTGTGTCCTAGCATAGCCCAAGGAAAATTCCAAGCCATCAGCTTTCCGTGGGAGCAGGTCCACAGTCCTGGTACATCCAAAACATCTTTGGGTCTACAATGCAAACTATCTTCATAGCATCATGCAGTGGCCTCACTTGGTCTTCCTAGAGGAATCTCAAACCTGCTTCATATGCCACATCTCAGCAGTGCCTGAACTGGTTTATCTTCACACAGTGGTATCATTGGGCTTCCACACAGGGATGTTAACCTGCTTCACATACCACATATCACGGGCCCCTGGAACTGGTTCACTTTCATACAGTGGCCTTACTGGGTCTCCACACAGGTATTTAAACCCTGCTTCACTTTGCCCAGGGGTCATTTAAAAAAATTGTGTTGCACATCCAATGACCCATTATTTCCAGAATTCATTATATTCTTTAGTACAAGGTAGGCTACCATATTTGTTAATTTGGGGGGAGGGAATAAATCTTAACCTTGAAGAATAGCATACTCCTTTAGAATTCTTCTTTCAAGCCTTCTTCAAGCTTCCTCGTAAAAGAATTTGTATTCCTACTCATTTGATCCTTCCATGGCTCACCCTCAGGGCATCATTTCTATTGTTTCTGTGAAAAGCAGTTGGCTTACCCTTAATGGCAGTAATCTGCTTGACAGTTATAGCTAAGTAACCTAAAACCAGTCTCTGTGCCAGTAACTTCAAACCTACTTGAAGTTTTCTTGTGAGAAAGTACATGTATTAGCCAGGGTTCTCTAGAGGAACAGAAATGTTACAATGAATTATTTTAAAAAGGGAATTTTTTTAACCAAAAAAAGGGAATTTATTGGATTAGTTTACAGTAGTGCAATAGTAGTTGCAGGCTCAAGAATCAAAGAACCTGATAGCTGCTCATTCCAAGTAGCCAGATGCCTCAGCAGTTCCGATCCAGCACCAAAGGCCCGGAGACTTCCTGAGGAGATGCTGAGTTTCTATCCATGTGGGTCTGCAGTTGACGCTGGTTATCAGTCTGCTCTCGTCTTCAATCCATGCTGGAAGGCAGCAAGCAGCTCTAGCAGCCAAGTGGAAGAAAGGAAGGGGCTCTTTTCACCCAGAGCTTCCTCATATAAAGTCCCCCTCTGAGAGAGGTGTCCGTTCTGGAGAAGGGCTCACTCTGGGGGAAGGACTTCCTCCTTTAGTTAATCTTTCCTGGAAGCAACCTCTGAGACCCACGCGGAAGGGATTTCTGAGGATTACTAAACAGGTCAAGTTGAAAACACCTTAACTATCACAGTGCAGTCTTTCATATCTTTCTGTTGTATACCTTCCACCAAGCATACCAGCCCATTAGCTTGAAATTCAACCCTAATCAAGCTCTATGGGCATGGGAAGAACACAGACAGCCTTTCCATGAGTAGCCAAGTTCAAGCAAAGTCCTCCCCTTCCCCTTTGAAAGTTCATAAGCCAAGCCTTCACAGTCCATAATTCTCTCAGAATTTAGCATTTTCAAACTCTCACCTGAATATCCCATAAAGCTCTGCTTACAGCACTGCAAGGCTTCTTCAGTCCAAAGTACCAAGTCCTTCCACATTTGTCAAGCAAAAACATTCCAAAAGACCAAAGCCCATATGGTCAGATTTATCACAGCAAATCCTCACTTCCTGGTACCAATTTTCTGTAGCAGTTACCTTTTCATCACTGGGACAAACATCTAGCCAGAAGCAGCTTATGGGAGGAAAGAGTTAATTTTGGGCTAACAGAATCCAGAAGAAGTTCCACCATGGTGAAAGAAGCTGGCTCACTTCCACAGATCCATAGCAGAGAGACAACAGCCCTCTCCCACAAGCACAAAATAGTCAGAGCTTAAACTTGACCTTCACACCCCTTTGGGAAGGACTAAAAGATCTGTGCTCAGTGACCTCTCAAGTTGCAAGATCAATCTTAATAAACCTCAGGCTATGGAGGACATACATTCACATTCAAACCACTACAGTCATAGATGGCATTGAAACCATATGTGTACATAATATTTCTTGGTCCTAGAGTAAAGGATGAAGATAAAAGAGGAACATAGAGAAATGTCCTAAGGACTTCACTGGGGAGAGAATAAGAACTGTCCAGAAATTTATCCATTGCTTACATCTGCCTCACAGGGGAAATTCCAAAGATGACTTGAGTTTCATATGCAAATTAATTTTTAATGATAGACATAAGGTATATAAATGTATTTTGACTTTAATAATAGGCAAAGAAGAGGTAAAATAGGATATTTTATTTAGACTGTATGTTGGTTGAGGAACAGAAGTTGTGGTTAGTTCAGAGGAAATATTTACATTTCTATGCATCACTTGGAGTTAAAATAAGTAATAAGGATTCAGGACCTCTGGTTTAAAAATATTTTAAATCAAAATAATCTCAGGTTGCAGCCCATCTAGTCCTCTAACTCCTTAAACATTCAGTATCTTTACCAAATTGAATAAAACCTTCCCTAAAATAACCAAAACAGATTTGAATATTTTGATACTTGGGAACATGGAGTAGCCATGATATAAGTCAGAAAAGCTAATCAAGAAAAGTTGCATAAGTTAACAAATTGGGTGGGTCAGGCAATCACTTTCTCTATAGAAAAACAAAGACAAAATCAAATGTTCATCAAGTGTGACTGACTTCTCTGGCTCAGAAAGAGTGAAAGAAGAATCTACCTGCTAATGTTCATCTTAGAGACAGGATCAACAAAAGAGGCTTTCCTAATCTCCACTCTCATGTGGCTTGACTCCCACTGAGACCAGATGTGTGGGTTATTTCCCCACACAAAGAAACAAGCAATATTCTAGAGTGGACACCAGCTGAGTGTCCCCTAATTCAATTCAATTTGTGCACTGCCTAGAGAGAGCTTCACATCTCACCGGAGGAGGGTTCAGCCTGAGCAACACAAGACCACCCTCAGATTTTGATACCAGTCACAAATAGTTGTTTCCTACTCTTCTGTCTGGCTATGAATGAGGAACTCCTACAATCCATTCTGCTAGAGCAGTTTACAGAGCTCCTGGAAATGCTTTGCTTACATTTACCTTTTAATTAAAAAGGATCTTACAGAAGACAGAGATCAATTGCCAGACAGGCAGATGTGTAAGATAAGGTATGGAAAGAGGGCATAGAATCTCCATGATCCCTGAGGGCACCACACCCTCCAGGAATTGCCCAGTGTTCAGATACCCAGAAGGGATTTTATGGAAGCTTCATTATGTAGGCATGACTGATTACATCATTGGTTACTATTGATCAGCTCGTCCTTCAGCCACTCCCTACTCTGGTAGAGGAGGTTGAACATTACAACTTCTAATCACAGCCCCAACCTGAGGCTAACCAGGAGCCCTCCCTGAATCCTCTCTTTAGGGCAAAAGATTTCTCTTCTGCAGCAAATGTCAAAGGATTTAGTAGATCGGTGACAAGAGAACAGGAGTCTCCTAACATCTGCATGTATCAGGACTTAAGAGCTATTTATCAGGAAATTAGGGTGAAGATCGAATACCTGTTTTATACTATTACAGCTTGTGATGGAAAAGAGGATAAAAATGAAATACACACATATACACACAAGTGTAATAGTTAACTTTGGTTGTCAGCTTGATTGGATTATGAAACACCTAAAGCATTGGCAGTGAGGCACACCTTTGAGTGTTCTGTGAGAGATTTTCCAGAGACAGGTAGAGAAGAGGGAAAGACTTGCTCTTACATGGGTATACCATCCTTTGGGCTGGGTGTCCAGATTAAATAAAAGGCAGAAAAGGAGGGAGCTAGCTGGGCACAGGCATCTCCTTTCTGCTTTCTGACCCACCAACTTGAGAGCAAGTAGCCTTTCACTACAGACAGGAGTGAGTCCCTCCTTCATGTTCCTCACCATAATGGATGTGACTATATTCCCTAAACCTTGAGTGAAAACAAATCCTCATTTAATTTTTTTCTGATTAGGTAATTGGCAATAGCAATGAGAAAAATAGTTTGATACAGAAAAAAAAATATTCTTGCTCAAGTGTGGATTATAAAAACAGAAAAATTAAAGACAAAGTAAAGGAAGGTGGGCAGCAATAAAGAGAACTACTGGACATACAAAGTATGAAGGATCATGGTAAGGCAGTAGCATATAAGAAGAGGGATGTGGGGCTGGAGAGATGGCTTAGTGGTTAAGTGCTTGCCTGTGAAGCCTAAGGACCCTGGTTCGTGGCTCAATTCCCCAGGACCCACGTTAGCCAGATGCACAAAGGGGCACACACATCTGGAGTTCCTTTGCAGTGGCTGGAGGCCCTGGCGTGCCCATTCTCTCTCTCCCTCCCTCCCTCCATCCTTCTCTCTCTCTCCGTCACTCTCAAATAAATAAATAAAAATAAACAAACAGAAAAAAGAAGAGGGATGTGTGGTCTGTGCTGTAGCCAGCTACATGGCTCAGGGCAACCTTTGAGGATAATCTATTCTTATATGACGAATGGTTTCAGGGTGTGCTAGAACATTCTATGAATTTTTGAGGCTAACACCTTTCCCTTTCTAGGAGTAAACTCCAACACCTTTCTTTGCTCTTCAAAACCTTCTACCCTAACTCATAGCTCACATCAGGGCCCTGCCTTGAATTCTGATGCCAAACTCACATTCAGCAATTCCTCACCTTTGGAAGTTCTGCTCCTGCCTAGCCTCATTCTCAAAGCAGTCATCACCTGGCCTGATATTTTGGTATGACTTCCTGAAATTGTTTATCCTAACCAAATAGAGCTTGCCATTATTTTGAAAAGGAAGGATTTTGACAATAGGATCAGGAATGTAAAAGAGAGAAGGGAACCAAATCAACAGTGTGGCTGGCCCTCTTGTAGGTTTCCCCGTCTGAACAACTTATCCATGGAGGGTCAGTGAGTGAAGAATTCGCTAGTGTCAGTCAGTGTTGGCACTAAGTAGAAGGAGGGAAGATGTCCTCACTGGTCCACTTGGAAGAAGACGTCAAGTCAGGGCCACAGGAGACACATGTGGCAACAGTAGAAAGAAGTCTGGAGAACCAAGAAGCTGGTAAGACTATTTTTACCAAAACAGGAATTAATTCCTCGTAGAAAAACCAGCAGAAATATCTTGTCATCAATTACTATTACCATAACTACTTGTACTACTAAATAATGACAATGCTACTGAAAGCTATCATTAGTTGAATCTCCTCTGTATTCATCTCTGGATCCAAGTGCAACAGGGTTTATGGGAGTTCAGGAGTTCACGTCTGTCTTTAACCAAAGAACTGAGATAAGCCAGACTGAGAAGGATAATTTATAAACCATTACATCTTATTTAGAGATATCAGGAATATGAGGGAGTGGGAGGGTTGAGAACTGAGGAAGGGAAAGAGGACACACCCACGTGGTCTGAGGAGAGGGAGAGTAGAAGGAAAGGAGAATGGATCCACCCACATGGCCTGAGAGCCCCCCTAAACATGAAGATAAAAAAGAGGGTTTTCTAAAAAGGTGGATGTTTTCAAAGAAATCAGAAAGCCACAGAAATAGTAACAGAGAAGTACCCCTTCCCAGTCTGGCAGCCAAGAGCAGGAAGGACATGGTCTTACCGTTGGGGATCTAGGCACAGAGACATGAACAGCCAAAGAGCCGGAAAGGGAATTCCCTCCACTGAGCCGAAGTATGACATTTGAAGTCAGGACTCCTGAAGAGCTTGGCACACCTGTGTCAGTTGTGAAAGCCAGTTGCCCTGGGATTAAACAAGGGGTCCACCCACACCTGGGTGGGGTGCAGCTCGAGAGCTCTGATTGGGTGAGATGCTGAATTCCAGTCCTGTACCTGGGGTGGGCAGGCGAGAGTGTGACATAAACAGCCGCTTGTGTTCCAGACAGCAAACAGAAATCAGTTTAACATTTTCCTTACGAGCCTTTTCCTGCCTACCTAATACTTAACTCATTCCCTCTCACAATCGTTAATTTCTTGCAATGGCTTTAAAGTTTGCATATTATCATTAGCTTTTATCCTGAAGATGGCAACCTACTCACCATAGACAGAAAGTAGCAGAGGTAGGGTTCAAGCCACTAGATCCCAGAGCCCACACATTCATCATCCTCTGAAGACCCTAAAACCAAAGCTGAGTCTAAGTTGTCTCTGAGCAGAAATTGGCAGTTATCTTCAAGTCAAAGGTCATCAGTACTCTGGAGCAAGCCCCATGCACACTAGCTCTCAGCCTTCTGGCTGCATACCTAGTGTCATTCCTCCCTGTACCTGTGCCTATTGGAGAGGCTGAGGGCTGTGTGTGCGTGTGTGTGTGTGTGTGTGTAGTATGTGTGTAATTTGGGATATGTGTGTGTGTATGTATGCATATGTGCACACCCCATGAACGTATGTGGGGAAGCCAGAGGAGAACTTCAGGTGTGCTCACCATCCAAGCACTTCAGCCTAGATCTGCTGTCTGTCAGCAAGCCCAGCAATTTTCTGGTGTCTGCTTCCCAGTGACTGGTGTGACAGACATACATGGCCATATCCAGCTTTTTATGTGGATTTAGAGGAGCCAAACTTGGCAGTCCATGTCCTGAAAGGTTCTCAAGCTCAAGCAGCAAGTGTTCTGAACCACTGAGCCATCTCCCTAGCACAGGTGAGTCTTTTTCTGTACTGCCTACCCAGTGAGGACTGGCCATGGGCACAGCATGGTCAAGTCTGTGGTCAATGGAGACTGGGGAAGACAAAGCATGATCCATTCATTGTTCATCCCTTGCTGCAGAATGAGCTCATTGACGACAGCAGCTGAAGCCTGGGTATCTTCTCTACTCGTCCTAGATATTGGTCCATAGTAGGTCCTCGGTGTGTACTTGTAGATAGGCTGGCTGGTAAGTGGTTGAGGATGACTGGCAGAATCAAAGGGCATTAGGGATAGCAATGATGGGCTTGGTTTTTCTCAGACTGCCTTGTGGAGGGAGATGTGGCTTACAGCTTTCCCTATGCCCCCTCATCAGAGAACATGACCCAACCTTTCTAGTCCCCTGGATGATATTTATTTCTTCCCCTGGGTACTTTCAATTTGAATCAAGTGAAACAATGCTTACTTTGCATTCTCTTGTCTCTAATAGGCAGAAGTTCTGATTGTCCTCAGTGTCCTAGACAAATAAATGATCCAAATCATATGAGCTCTGAGTAAGTCCTATGTGCCAAGCTTAGTTCAGCCCAATGTGGGCAATAGCTCCATCTCTCATCACCACACCTATTCTTATCTCATATTGCGATATTCTGGTTAACTAGTTTAAGATGTAAAGACAGGGCACTGAGCTGGAAGCTTACAGGACGGCACATACTGATCCCCAATACTGGAGATGGTTGCTGGGTTACCAGCACATAAGGAGACAAAGGTCTAGTGAGTCAGATCCTTCATCTCCAGGGCCTGTCACCAGCAGTGGCCATCACCTACGTGACACTGTGAGACAAAGTCAAGTCTCATCACTTAACTGTCACACAGCCCTGGACACTAGCCTATCTCTCTCTCAAAGCTGCTACACATCTTCTCCCTGGCATCCTGTTGTTTCCCAGATAGAACCATGGGCTCTTTGTCCCAGAACTTTGCAGCATTTTATGTTCTTATCTCACAATATTTATTTGCCAATGTCAGCTTACTAAGATATTCACATTAACCCTTAATCCTGTTTTAATTTTTAGTGATATAATGAGCGAGAGAGCATGAGAGAGAGAGAACTGGCATGCCAGGGCTTCAGCCCCTGAAATCGAACTCCAGATGCTTATGCCATCTAGTGGGCATGTGTAGCCTTGCACTTGCCTCACCTTGGTGCATCTGGCTAACATGGGATCTGGAGAGTTGAACATGGGTCCTTAGGCTTCGCAGGCAAGTGCCTTAACTGCTAAGGCATCTCTCCAGCCTGACCCTCAGTATGCTACTTATTTATTTGAGAGAGAGAAAGAGGCAGATAGAGAAAAACAGATAGAGAGGATGGTGGTGCCAGGGCCTCCAGGCACTGTAAACAAAATCCAGACACATGTGCCACCTTGTGTATCTGCTTACATGGGTACTGGGGAATTGAACCTGGGTCCTTAGGCTTCACAGGCAAGTGCCTTACCTACTAAGCCATCTCTCTATCCCTGACCCTCAATTTATTTTCTGAGTCAGGAAAGTTTGTAGTGAACAGGGATAAGGGGAAGAAACAGGGACTGATCTGGGCAAAACAGGACAGGTGGTGAACTTAATATTGCCTTCTCACATTGCAATATGAGTCCCTACATGCAGAGTCAGACAGCTTTTCCTCCTCTGCTCCACCATTCCTCCATCATCCCCAGTCCTTACTTAGTGTAACAGGTACCTTCTCATGGATGAGACTAAACACTCAACCAGGAGCAGTTTATAGAAGGAAAGGGTTTACAGTTTTGAGGAAAACTGCCGTCCTTTGCAGGGAAACATAGCAAGAGCAAACAGCTTCTCTCACATGTCCTCATTAGCAGGCAAGAAGGCAAAAGAGTGAGCTATGAACACCCAGTGGGGCTGGACTAGTAAACCTCAAGGCCCGCCCCTGTTACACACCTCCTCCAGCAAGGATCCACCTCCCAAAGGTCCTACCAGCTGGGAATTAAGTATGATGCTTAATCATAAACACACAGGATTATGGGAGACAATAAACATTTAAGTCACTGTACTCAGAGTGAAGTAAGCGCTCTGTAGGCACTCTTTCATATGTCCCCTATTACTTTGCAGGCTTGAAAGCATAGGGGCATCTTCAAAGTCAGGACCACTTACTCCTGACCAACACATGATTATTCCAAAGAATCCCAGTCACAGTTTTTTCTCCACCCCTAAGCTCTTGGCTAACTTGAGGTGAGTTTAACTTATTTCATTTTAAACAGTCTAGAAGCTTCACCATGCCACAGCAGTAGGTTGATGAACCAGGACAGTGTGGAACTAGAATCCCCAAAACTCATCCTGGATCTTACTATAGCATCAAGAGAGGATCAGTGATAGCTGAAGTCAAGCAAGGATAAGGACCTACCCTTTAACGGAGCCTGCAAGTCCCTGGAACGCTGTGGGTATTGTACAATTCCTGCTCTTCCCGGTACAGCTTCTCAAAGCCACCTGGTCTGTCATGCCACAGCCCTTCTCTCCTGCACAGTCATCATGGAACTTCCTCTACCTGGTTTCTGGGGTCTTAGCAGTTGCAGGAGGTGAAAAGACCCTCTGTCTTACCCTTGCTTCCCAGCCTGAACAGAACCCTCCCAAGCATCTCCCCAGCATCCTCACAGGCTGTTCAGTACTGCAGTTTTAGAGGGTACCCCCGAATTCTCTGAGGTGCCACCATATAATCATACCCCCTTTTCTTCCATCCACAAAAATGAAAATGCAGGTCTTGTGAGAGAAGCCACCACAGTCTTGAAGGTGAGGTGAGAGGAATCTATGTTTCCTGGGTCGCTGGGCTGTTAGGAAAACTGGAGTGAGCATTCAGTTCTCTCTCTGGGGCACAGTTGGACATTGTGGTGGCAACAGCACCCTTATTATCTTCCTTGTTCCTCTTTCTAGTCTCCTAAGTATGCTACTGTCCTTTTTTTTTTTAAAAAAAAATGTTTTTTGTTTATGAGAGAGAGAGAGTATTAGTATACCAGGGATTCCTGACACTGAAAACAAAACAAAAAAAATGCATATGCCACTTCATACATCTGGCTTTATGAGGGCACTGTGGAATCAGACCCAGGTTATCAGGCATTACAAGCAAGTACTTTTAACCATTGAGCAAACTTTCCAGTCTCTGTTGTCCCCTTTCACTGTACTGGGGCTACTAAAATTCGGGTTAAGGAAGTTTTATTTGTAAGTCCAGAGGAATGGAGGTTTTTGCTGCACTGTGCAGAGAAAGGGGAGATTGGTCAAATAGAGACTGGACAATCTTACTGATGCTCAGACACACCAATTAAGGACCATACTGGCAGACTGGACAGGGTGTCCAGTAAACCAGGAAAGAGGCTCAAAGGACTTAGCATGTGAGACCCTGACAGGAAGACACATGCAGGGAGAGATTTACTTGTCTATAGTCGTCATTAACCAAAGAGCTCTGCAGGGTCTTCTAGGACCTGAAGACCCAAAGAAGGCTCAAGAAATTGAGACTCCTGAGAACTCTGCCAAAGCTATATATATGTATATTTTTAATTTCTACTTATTTATTTAAGAGAGAGAGAAAGAGGGAGAGAGAGAGAGAAAACATGGGCATGACAGGGCCTCCTGCCACTGCAAATGAACTCAGATGCATATACTACTTTGTGCTTATGGCTTTACGTGGGTATTAGAGAACTGAACCTGGGCTGTCAGGCTTTCAGGTTTTGCAAACAAAAGCCTTTAACAACTTGTAATAGTCAGGGTTCTCTAGAGGAACAGAAATGCTAGAATGAATTATATAAAAAGGGAATTTATTGGATTAGCTTACGATAGTCCAGTAGCAGCTGCAGGCCGAGGATCAAGGAACCCGGTAGCTGCTCAGTCCACGTGGCCAGATGCCGCAGCAGTCCCGACCTGGCACTGAAGGCCTGCAGGCTTCCTGAGGAGTGGCTGATTTCCACTGGCTTTTAATCCAGGGGTCTTCGGTTGATGCTGGTCTTAAGTCCACGCTGGGAGGCAACAAGCAACTCCAGCAGCCAAGTGCGAGGAAGGGCTCTTTTCACCCAGAGCGTCCTTATGTGAAGTCCCCTCTGAGCGGGGCTTCCTGCTCTGGGGAAGGTCTTACTCTGGGGGAAGAACTTCCTCCTTCAGTTAATCCTTCCTGGAAGCAACCTCGGAGACCCACCCGAAAGGGAATTCTGTGGATTACTAAACAGATCAAGTTGACATCACCTTAACCATCACACCAGTGAACCACCTCTCCAGCCCTCTGCCAAAGCTATTTCTAAGAAAATATTTATTTAATGATTTGCTGAATAATCCTGCAATTACAGCTATGTCTTAAAATGCACAAATGTGAACAAAACAGCAAGATGATATAATAGGACTGAATGTGAAGAGGTAGAATTTAGACATTTCATTGTATTAAAAACTGCACATTTGGGTTGGAGAGATTGCTCAGTGCTTAAAGGCACTTGCTTTCAAAGCCTGACAGCCTGTGTTTGATTCCCCAGTACCCATGTAAAGCCAGATGCACAGAGTGGTGCCTGCATCTGGAGTTCATTTTCAGTGGCAGGAGGACCTGAAGCACTCATTCCTCATTCTCTCTCTCTTTTTCTCTCTTTAAATAAATGAAGAAATAAACTGTACATTTTACAAAGCTATTCTATATCATTTTGTTTAAGTGTGGTGGAAAGAAAACACTACAGCATTTCAGCAAAGGTCACTCTGTACTGAGTTTGTGAGTTTTATTTCTCTGAGCCTTGGTTTCTTCATCTTACAAACAAGCCTGGACATAATATAATTTTACATATAAATTGTCTAGGTCACTATCTGTGCTCAGTAGAATTCTTCATTTCTTCCTCACACTAAATGAAAACGTTGTACCAAGACATTCGGGCAGTGGTATGCTGGTCTCTTCCCATAGAAAAGTTTCTCCAGAGTTAGAAGGCTAGCATTAGGACCCAGCTCAGTGCTCAGAGGTTCATCTCCTTCTACCACTCGCAAAGCATCAAAAGAACGGCTCTGTCCAAGGAAATCCTAGCAGGAGGAGGGAAATCAAACCCAAAGTTAATCAAACAGGATGTAATTCCCTGAGCAAACACGCATCAATTAGGGGAACTGTTTCCGTCCAGGTTCCGGGTTGGGGATCTCAGGAGGCACTGATAAGGTGAACCCACTCAGCTCCGACATTGATTATGGAAAGTAGCCGCTGGTTGATGCCAGGCTGCTGTGATCACTCCAGCCAGAAATTCACTTGTCGGCACCTTCATTCCTGCGATTACCTTTGTGCTGCTTGACAGCCAAGGACAGAAGAACTGCGCTGTTTAATGCAAAACTTTCTCTGATCTGTTCATCTAACAGCCGGGTGCTCGGACCAATGCTATTTATTTGCCTGTTTTTGAATTATACATGTTCTTTCAATTGGAGCTGGTTAAAGGGAAAACTTCTCCATTGCCCTGTCCATATGCAAAGCAAAACATTAGACAGAGTGAGGAGTACAGAGATAACAAAAAAGTTCTACCTTCCGAGAAAAGAGGGAAGAAAATGGAGTTGCTGCCAAGAACTTGTCCTTCATGGCTGTCCCCTACGTGTGGGTGCACTGTCATCCAACTCGCCCCCACCTGCACGTGAGGTAGGCCACCCATCCTGTTCTCATATGCAAGCAAAGCTCCATGTGGCAACTGTGTTGACCCTGGCTTGTAAACCTCTGAAACTCCCGAACTTCATAATTTCATGACCTCTCTTCTGACGGATAGCCAGGAACCTTCACTCTTTGTTGTTGCTACTTGTGTTTCTCTTACAATATTTAAAAGAAGGTCTTGTGTAGTCCAGGCTGGCCTTGAGCTGGCTACATTGCTAAGGACTCCTGACACTCATGCCTCTACCTGCTATGGAATGTGGGGAACAGGCACCACCATATCTAGCTCCAGAATTGTTTTAGAAATAGTTTATTTGCAAGCAGAGAGAGATCGAAGAGAGACACAGAGATAGAGAGAATGGGCATACCAGGGCCTCTGGCCACTGTACACAAACTCCAGATGCATGCAACACCTTGTGAATCTGGCTTTTATGTGGGTACTAGGGGATCAAACTTGTGTCATTGGGTTTTGCAGTCAAATACCTTAGACACTGAGCCATCTCTCCAGGCCTTAGCTCAAGATTTTTTTTTTTTTCTCCACATAAATCACATAATGGGGTTCTGAGGAGCCAGGCAGAATCAATTCACCCAGCAGGTTCAGCAGATACAATCCAAACATTTGAGGATCTGCCTTGTCAGAAATTGAGCAACCACCAGACACCACCCTCTGCTCACCTGTGAGTGTGTCTGCCTGCCCAGGCCGTCCTCTGGTCATGGCGCTCACCCCGCCCCTCCCTGTGACCATCAGTCACTCCTTCCTGGGCCTTGTTCTATCTCCTTTGACCTTCCCTCGGTAAAATTCTTTCCTTGGTCTATATATTGCTTGTTGATTATTTGACTGTCCTCAACCCTGTTTGGTCTGCTGGAATCCTGTCTAACACATTTTTGTCTGTTCTTAAAGCAGATGTGCATGTCCATCCACCAAACCAGCCTGAAGGTTTGTCTGAGAGATCCTCGTGTTACTTGGTGCTCACCCCTATTTTGCCTTTGTGTTACTTGATACTCAGCACTCTCTCTCAATCCTGTTACTTGGTACTCAGTGCTCTCTCCCCTTCCTGTTACTTGGTGCTCAGCACTCTCTCCCCATCCTGTTACTTGGTACTCAGTGCTCTCTCCCCTTCCTGTTACTTGGTGCTCAGCACTCTCTCCCCCTCCTGTTACTTGGTACTCAGCACTCTCTCCCCATCCTGTTACTTGGTACTCAGCCCTCTCTCCCCCTCCTGTTACTTGGTGCTCAGCGTTATCTCCCCCTCGTGTTACTTGGTGCTCAGCGCTCTCTCCCCCTTGTGTTACTTGGTGCTCAGCACTCTCTCCCCCTCCTGTTACTTGGTACTCAGCACTCCCTCCCCCTCCTGTTACTTGGTACTCAGTGCTCTCTCCCCCTCGTGTTACTTGGTGCTCAGCACTCTCTCCCACTCCTGTTACTTGGTACTCAGCACTCTCTCCCCTCGTGTTACTTGGTGCTCAGCACTCTCTCCCCCTCCTGTTACTTGGTACTCAGCACTCTCTCCCCCTCCTGTTACTTGGTACTCAGCACTCTCTCCCCCTCCGTTACTTGGTACTCAGCACTCTCTCCCCCTCCTGTTACTTGGTACTCAGCACTCTCTCCCCCTCCTGTTACTTGGTACTCAGCACTCTCTCTCCCTCCTGTTACTTGGTACTCAGCACTCTCGTCCCCCTCCTGTTACTTGTGCTCAGTGCTCTCTCCCCTCCTGTTACTTGGTACTCAGCACTCTCTCGTCCCCCTCCTGTTACTTGGTGCTCAGCGCTCTCATCCCACTCCTGTTTATTGGTGCTCAGCCTCTCTCCCCCTCCTGTTACGTGGTGCTCAGCGCTCTCTCTCCACTCCTGTTACTTGGTGCTCAGCCCTCTCTCCCCCTCCTGTTACTTGGTGCTCAGCGCTCTCTCCCCTCCTGTTACTTGGTGCTCAGCGCTCTCTCTCCCTCTCCTGTTACTTGGTGCTCAGCGCTCTCTCCCCCTCCTGTTACTTGGTGCTCAGCACTCTCTCCCCTCCTGTTACTTGGTGCTCAGTGCTCTCTCCCCCTCCTGTTACTTGGTGCTCAGCACTCTCTCCCCTCCTGTTACTTGGTACTCAGCACTCTCTTCCCCTCCTGTTACTTGGTACTCAGCACTCTCTCCCCCTCCTGTTACTTGGGTACTCAGCACTCTCTCCCCTCCTGTTACTTGGTACTTCAGCACTCTCTCCCCCTCCTGTTACTTGGTGCTCTAGCATCTCTCCCCTCCTGTTACTTGGTGCTCAGCACTCTCTCCCCCTCCTGTTACTTGGTGCTCAGTGCTCTCTCCCCCTCCTGTTACTTGGTGCTCAGCACTCTCTCCCCCTCCTGTTACTTGTGCTCCAGTGCTCTCTCCCCCTCCTGTTACTTGGTGCTCAGGCTCTCTCCCCCTCCTGTTACTTGGTGCTCAGCGCTCTCTCTCCCCTCCTGTTACTTGGTGCTCAGCGCTCTCTCCCCCTCCTGTTACTTGGTGCTCAGCACCTCTCTCCCCCTCCTGTTACTTGGTGCTCAGCCTCTCTCCCCATCCTGTTACTTGGTGCTCAGGCACTCTCTCCCCCTCCTGTTACTTGGTGCTCAGCACTCTCTCCCCCTCCTGTTACTTGGTGCTCAGCTCTCTCTCCCCCTCCTGTTACTTGGTGCTCAGCGCTCTCTCCCCCTCCTGTTACTGGTGCTCAGCGCTCTCTCCCCTCCTGTTACTTGGTGCTCAGCACTCTCTCCCCTCCTGTTACTTGGTACTCAGCACTCTCTCCCCTCCTGTTACTTGGTACTCAGCAGCTCTCTCCCCCTCCTGTTACTTGGTGCTCAGCGCTCTCTCCCCCTCCTGTTACTTGGTGCTCAGAGCTCTCTCCCCCTCCTGTTACTTGGTGCTCAGCTCTCTCTCCCCCTCCTGTTACTTGGTGCTCAGCACTCTCATCCCCCTCCTGTTACTTGGTACTTCAGCTCTCTCTCCCCCTCCTGTTACTTGGTGCTCAGCACTCTCTCCCCCTCCTGTTACTTGGTGCTCAGCGCCTCTCCCCCTCCTGTTACTTGGTAGCTCAGCAGCTCTCCTCCCACCTCCTGTTACTTGGTGCTCAGTGCTCTCTCCCCCTCCTGTTACTTGTAGCTCAGCACTGCTCTCTCCCCTCCTGTAGCTTGGTGCATCAGCACTCCTCTCCCCCTCCTGTTACTTGGTGCTCAGGCTCTCTCCCCCTCCTCGTTACTTGTGCTCAGACTCTCTTCCCCCTCCAGATACTTGGTGGCTCAGCCTCTCTCCCCCCCTCCTGTACTTGGTAGCTCAGCACTCTCTCCCCCTCCCTGTTACTTGGGTAGCTCAGCTCTCTCTCCCCCTCCTGTTACTTGGTGCTCAGCACTCTCTCCCCTCCAGTAACTTGGTGCTCAGCACTCTCTCCCCCTCCTGTTACTGGGGCTCAGCTAGCTCTCATCCCCCTACCTGTACTTGGTACTCAGCGCTCTCTCCCCCGTCCTGTACTAGGTGACTCAGCACTCTCTCCCCCTCCTGTTACTTGTGCTCCAGCACTCTCTCCCCCTCCTGTTACTTGGTGCTCAGTGCTCTCTCCCCCTCCTGTTACTTGGTGCTCAGCACTCTCTCCCCCTCCTGTTACTTGGTACTCAGCACTCTCTCCCCCTCCTGTTACTTGGTGCTCAGGCTCTCTCCCCCTCCTGTTACTTGGTGCTCAGCGCTCTCTCCCCCTCCTGTTACTTGGTGCTCAGCGCTCTCTCCCCCTCCTGTTACTTGGTGCTCAGCGCTCTCTCCCCCTCCTGTTACTTGGTGCTCAGCGCTCTCTCCCCCTCCTGTTACTTGGTACTCAGCGCTCTCTCCCCCTCCTGTTACTTGGTACTCAGCTCTCTCTCCCCCTCCTGTTACTTGGTGCTCAGCGCTCTCTCCCCCTCCTGTTACTTGGTACTCAGCACTCTCTCCCCCTCCTGTTACTTGGTGCTCAGTGCTCTCTCCCCCTCCTGTTACTTGGTACTCAGCGCTCTCTCCCCCTCCTGTTACTTGGTGCTCAGCACTCTCTCCCCCTCCTGTTACTTGGTGCTCAGCACTCTCTCCCCCTCCTGTTACTTGGTGCTCAGCGCTCTCTCCCCCTCCTGTTACTTGGTGCTCAGCACTCTCTCCCCTCCTGTTACTTGGTGCTCAGTGCTCTCTCCCCCTCCTGTTACTTGGTGCTCAGCACTCTCTCCCCCTCCTGTTACTTGGTGCTCAGTGCTCTCTCCCCCTCCTGTTACTTGGTGCTCAGTGCTCTCTCCCCCTCCTGTTACTTGGTGCTCAGCACTCTCTCCCACTCCTGTTACTTGGTACTCAGCACTCTCTCCCACTCCTGTTACTTGGTGCTCAGTGCTCTCCCCCTCCTGTTACTTGGTGCTCAGTGCTCTCTCCCCCTCCTGTTACTTGGTGCTCAGTGCTCTCTCCCCTCCTGTTACTTGGTGCTCAGCCCTCTCTCCCCCTTCTGTTACTTGGTACTCAGCACTCTCTCTCCCTCCTGTTACTTGGTGCTCAGCACTCTCTCCCCCTCCTGTTACTTGGTGCTCAGCG
Organism: Dipus sagitta; assembly: GCA_036346955.1. Classification (NCBI taxonomy): domain Eukaryota; kingdom Metazoa; phylum Chordata; class Mammalia; order Rodentia; family Dipodidae; genus Dipus; species Dipus sagitta. Next base: position 154,251,256 of record CM070772.1, on the reverse strand, counting down.
CTCTCTCCCTCTCCTGTTACTTGGTGCTCAGCGTTCTCTCCCCGTCCTGTTACTTGGTGCTCAGCGCTCTCTCTCCCTCCTGTTACTTGGTGCTCAGCGCTCTCTCCCACTGGCTGTCATTCTTACCTGTAGTGTCACTTCAAGGTTATTTCCATAAGTGAGTCCACCCCTTATTGTTATGCCTTATAAGCATTCAGAAGGTTCTTTACTTCTCTCCCTCTCTTTACACCTCCAGAAGCATGGTCAGCCACTCCATTCAGTCAGCCTCATTGCTTCCCTGAAGCCCTGCAGGAGAAGCTGGTCCGTCTGCTCTCAGATTTTTCCGGCTTGTTTTGTGTGTGTGTGTGTGTGTGTGTGTGTGTGCGTGCGTGCATGTGTGTTACAAAGAGAAAGCAGCAGATGCATTAAAGACAGTGACAACAACCCAAAGATTCTCTCTGGACAGAAATGAAGCAGATACAGAAGTGGAGTTACACATGTGGTTGTGGTCACTATTTAAATCCTGCTGTCTGACTAGACAAGAGCCCCTCAGGCCACCAAAGGAAGAAGTCCTGTGTTGAAGGAAAGATAAGTGTCCACAGCTCCAGCATTCTGTCTCATCCTATTCTCTCTGCATTCATCTATTTGCTCACATCCTGCCTCTTGTCCAGAGCCACATACTGTACTTCTATTCTCAGTCAAGCAGCCAGGCCTCAGTACCCTCCAGTATTACTGCCTGCCTGAGTGTGGAGAATTTGTGAGGTCCCTCTTTCCCCTCCTGGGTCTCATAACCTCTGCATTTGATCTCCACAGGGACTCTGTTCTCCCTCTGTGGGTCTTGCCCATTCCACTTCATTTCCAGCAGCAGGAGACCAGCCACTGGGGTTCTGAGGCCAGATGTGCTCCTAACACACCTGGCCATGCAGCTAAAGCCTGTATTTTTCATGTCTCACACTTGTCTGCCTGTGTCACTCACACCTATGGTCAGCGCTTTCTTGAAAACACACCTGTTCCAGAGCCAAGCCTGCAGGGAAGGGTGTCAAGCGTGGCTAATGTCCCAGCAAGCCCTAGGCCACAGCTCTCAGAAACCTTGGATGATCTGATCCTTCCCTTTCCAAGGTCAGCCTGAATTCAGCCTCTTTGTGGAAACAAGGAACATTAATTTGTACTTGGGAAGCCGGGGTAATAGTCTGGCATACTGTAGGTCTAAGAACACATGTACAATGTTTGTATACATCTACAATGATGGGGCTAAGGGGGATGGCTCAGTGAGGAGAGAGCACCTCCCATCTGGCTTCTGCACGTATGTTCACAGGGCATGCAACCTGCATACACCATGCATCTACCACATGCACATACCCTGTAATACTACACACACACACACACACACACACACACACACACACACCAAAAATATATTTACAATGAGATCTAAGCCATACTCCACTATTTCCACCATTCCCTTCTGGCCACTATAATTCTTCCCTTTTCTATTTTGAAAAATACAGAGTCTTCTGCATCCAAGAGGTAGCAATCACATACCAAGAAGCACTCTTCCACATCCACCCAGGAACTGTGTGCTGTAGGAAATCTAGTTTTGAATGCATTGCTTGGCTCTTAGAACATAGGAAACACTCCACTCATTCACCTACTAAAAAAAAAAAAAAAAAAATCAAAAAGTAGTGTGGGCTGTGAGCAAATGTGGACATTAAGGCTTGTCTGAAGGAGGGAAAACAGCGTAGTCTTATTCAGGCGAATGTGGACAGGAAGGATTGTGTGAAGGGAGGGAAGACAGCATAGTCTTATTCAGGTGAAGGTGGACTGTAAGACCTGTCTGAAGGGAGGGAAGACAGCGTAGTCTTATTCAGGTGAAGGTGGACATTAAGGCTTGTCTGAAGGAGGGAAGACAGTGTAGTCTTATTCAGGTGAATGTGGACATTAAGGCTTGTCTGAAGGAGGGAAGACAGTGTAGTCTTATTCAGGTGAATGTGGAGTTAAGGCTTGTCTGAAGGGAAGGAAGGCAGCATAGTCTTATTCAGGTGAATGTGGACTGTAAGGCTTGTCTGAAGGGAGGGAAGACAGCGTAGTCTTATTCAGGTGAAGGTGGACATTAAGGCTTGTCTGAAGGAGGGAAGACAGTGTAGTCTTATTCAGGTGAATGTGGACATTAAGGCTTGTCTGAAGGAGGGAAGACAGTGTAGTCTTATTCAGGTGAATGTGGACTAGTCTTATTCAGGTGAATGTGGACTGCAAGGCTTGTCTGAAGGGAGGGAAGACAGCGTAGTCTTAGTCAGGTGAATGTGGAGTTAGGCTTGTGTGAAGGGAGGGAAGACACCAGCCTTACTCTCGTGACTACTCCTCAGACCAGCTGAAGAGTGTCGCTTCTCATCCTTCAACACTCACAGTTAGGTGTAAATTCAGGATGGAATTTGAAGGTGTCCTGCATAGAAGCAAATAAAACTTTGTCCTTACACTGAAATCATCCTTGATTTAAACCAAATAGCTTTCCCTAAAATTAAAATCAATCAAATGAATGTTTATGGTTAAAAAATTAGCAACAATTAAGGGGAAAGAAGTCATCATGAGTGAAAAATAATTAATCAGAACAATAAATCCCAGGATTAGACACAATTAGGTCTTCTTGTGTGGACCAGCCCTAATGTGCTTCATTGTTTGACATGCAGCTCACCGTTCTCATGTGGGTTCCCATCAACTTCGTACAAGTATAGCCTTGATATATCTCACCTCAGGCCTCCTATTTCAGTGCTCATCTAATGATGCTGAGGTATGAGACACCAAGAGACCCTGGCCCATATATGTAGAAACCAACAGTGGGTAGATACCCATGGGCAGAACTGAGCAATGGGAGGTAAGAGCCCATGAACAAATCTTTGCTTATATCATCCTCCTAGATTGCTGATACTGACATTTATGTGGCTTCCCGAGAGACCACTGCATCATAGCCTTATGAAACTGAACAAGTGGCTGCATTCAGGGGCAGTCAGCTACAGTGCCTCCACATTAAGACTGTCCTCTTCACAGCCTCACTCACCTCTGCCATTGATCATCTTCAGTACGACCACCCTTCCTAAAACATAATCATAAATAACTTCTGATTTTTAGAAAAATCTAGGCTGAGTCAAGAACTTAAAGTTGACAGTTATTACATAAAATACATAACAGCTATTCATGAGTTACTAACACAGAAAACAGAAGGCAACTTAATGCTATAAAGCAGCCAGATGTATTGAATATAAAATACAAATAAAAATATAATCACTAAACATAATTTTTAAAAATCCCTGGATATAAGAAATTAGCAGACATGTACAGCTGAAGAGAAAAAATAGTGAAGTGGAAGATATGGCTAAAATTATTATCTCGAGTGCAGTCCAGGGAACAAGACTACAAGTATTAGAAGTTAAAAATGGTGCAGTCTGAACGTGGCCCCCATAATTTCCATGCTGAAACTTAATCACCAGTGCTACAGTACTAGGAGGTGAGGTTACCAGGAGGTGGTTAGGTCAGGAAGCTGGAGCGTCATGAATAGGTTGAGTGTTCTTTGATATAGCAAGAGGCATCATCCATGAGCCAGGATGTGACTCACCAGATACTGAATCTGCCATTTCTTTGAGATCAGGAGATCAGTTAAGTTCCACATCAAAGATCAGCAGGCCTAAGATGCAGTAAGAGTTAAGGGTTCAGTTCCATCCTGAAGAAAAGGAAAGGGTGATTCCAGTTCAAGGTAGCCAGACAGGAAGCCCGCTTTTACTCAGGGTGGGTCAAACTCTTGTTCCATTCAGGTTTGGGGCTAATCAAATGAAGATTACCCACACAAGGAAGGGCAAGCTGCTTTACCCAGCATTCCAGCTTAGAGTTCATACCACTTGAACACACACCTTCATAAACATGTCCAGAATAAAGTTTCGCCAAATGTTTGGACACCTCATGGCCAGAGTCCAGCTGAAAAATAAAACATTGCATCAATTATAAAGTGGTTGACTGGAATGATAGTTGGCTGGAAACAGAGCAGTGCTTTCAAAGTGCTGAAGAAAACTAGCGGTGAACTTAGGTTTCTATAAGCAGCAAAAATACCTTGTGGAAGTACAGATAAAATAAAGCTTGTCTATTAAAATTCATCAACAATATGACAGCAGGTAGGCAACAAATTAGATGCCAAGAACAATGCAGCTTTGTCTTGGTGGCTGGGTTTTCTGACAGTCCTCTACCTTGTTTCTCTGTAGGAGAACCTCCTGGAAGCTGTAGACAAGTTCTTTGGACTCCACGGCATTACAGCTTGCCACAAAATATGAACTTAGTGAAGGGCGTGCCTTCCCAAAAGGCCCCAGATTCATTATATCATTTGCATTGTGACTTTTATAGCCCTGTGTGGTGTTCTCTAGAGAACCATGGGAAGAAATACCCTAAAAAGAAGATCTGTTTCATCGTGATTTGGTTGGGAGGGAAGAAGGGTCACTTTATCCCCATGAACATACTACCCACCTCATAAATATGCATAAGAATTTCTTATAAACCCACAGTGCAAAACCCACGGTACCGCTTACCCTGCTTTGTGCACAACCCAGTCCATTGTCTCTTTGGAGAGCATGCTTTCCTAATAAGCTTCTGCTTAAATTGTGCTCCTAAACTCTTTCCTTCAGGAGTCAAGAACCAAAGGGAAAACTTCACCAGTAACAAAGGACTATTTACTTAAAAAAAAAAAAACTATAAAAAAATGGATGTGGTGGTTTGATTCAGGTGTCCCCCATAAACTAGGTGTTCTGAATGGTAGGTTCCCAGCTGATAGAGATTTGGGAATTAATGCCTCCTGGAGGTGGTGTATTGTTGGAGGCAGGCTTATGGGTGTTATAGCCAGTTTCCCCCTTGCCAGTGTTTGGCACACCCTCCTGTTGCAGTTGTCCACCTTATGTTGGCCAGGGGGTGATGTCCACCCTCTGCCCATGCCATCATTTTCCCTGCCATCATGGAGCTTCCCCTTCAAGTCTGTAAGCCAAAATAAACCTCTTTTTCCCCACAAGCTGCTCTTGGTTGGGTGATTTCTACCAGCAATGCGACCCTGACTGCAACAGTGGACATAGCCTAAACCTGAGTGGGATACCTCTTGCTCTTGTTGAATTCTCAGCCAACATTCTGTGAATAAGTCAACTGCTGTCTTCGACAGGCCCACATGGCATGGCATTGATCATGGCACTTTCTAGTCATCAAGACCTAAACAATGATCTGGTACCCTCAGTCCAACTGCCCATGAAGACTTGAGTGCTGTCTGAACCCATCCTTCCCCTTCAGATGAGGTCACAGACCCTGACTGAAACCCTAGTACCAAGTAACCTTGTGAGAGGCAGTGGAATATGGACTGTAGCAAAGTCCTGCCCAGATTCCTAATTTACAGAGTCTGTGAGGTAACTGCTTGCAGCCAGTGTGTTTTGCCATCGTTACTCAGTAGAGGACAACAGCATCTCAGGCTTGACAGAGAGAGCATTGTTAGTTAGGTGAGCATCACTGTTCAGAGAAATGTTCCTCACCAGGAAAACATAGTGATCCTAAACTTACAGGCATCAGAGAGACAAACTGAAGTTATAAATAAAATCAGAATTCTGGGAAACATAGGCATAGCAACAGAGACCTGGGTCAACAATAATACCAGACCTTTGCTGAACCTACATTCCTGTGACATATCTAATGACAAAACTGTCTCTGCTGTACCCCATTCCATTTTCCTTATGTTATCTTAAGTCTACATGTATCTACCATATGGAATAGCATTTACATGTTATTCTAAATGGACTTGTTTCTCTTCTGTGCAACTAACAGTGCTGTGGACGTGCTTAAAGTTCACATGCCAGCCCAAACACATGTCCTATATTGCTATCTAGGCTGACATGATTACAGTGAGCCAAGGAAGTGGCTCAAAAAAGAACCGCATAAGCTCTTTAAGGCAAAGTCTACCTCTCTACCCAGAGGATTAAAAAAAATGATGCATTTTCTTGTTTGGTTGTTTTTTGGTTTTTTTTTTCTAGGTATGGTCTCACTCTTCCCCAGGATGACTTGGAGTTCATTATGTAGTCTTAGACTGGTATCAAACTCATGATGATTCTCCTATCTCTGCCTCACAAGTGCTGGATTAAAGACCTGTGCCAACAAGCCTGGATTCTTCCCTCATTCTTTAAAAAAATGATTTTTTAAAAAACTATTTATTTATTTGTAATCAGAGAGGGAGATAGAGAAAAGAGAGACAGACAGAGAATGTACGTGCCAGGGTCTCTAACTGCTGCAAACAAATTCTGGATGCATGTGCCACTTTGTGCATCTGGCTTTTACATGGGTACTAGGGAATCCCACCTGGTCTTTAGGCTTTGTGGGAAAGCACCTTAACTGCTAAGCCATCTCTCCAGCCCTCTTCCCTCATTTTTAAATCATTGGTCATAGGTTAAGTCACCATGAGTGAAAATGTCCAAGCCACATGAACAAGCAAGCAGTCAGACTAACCAACAAGCCACATGTGGGTGAGGTGTAAGTCAGAGGTAGAGCACATGTTTAGATGCTTAGCATGCACAAGGCCCTGAGTTCAGTCCAGAGCACTGCCAGACGAAGGCATGTTCATGACAGAGGGACATCTCCTGGAGAATTTGCCCCCAGAGCTGTAACACCATAACCCTCTATAGGAGTCTAAAGATCCCACTGAGGTGGACAGGCTCATGTCCCTCCCAGTGCATTAAATAATGCAGAAGTCAGCCAACCAGATATTGATTTGGCATAAAAAGTTTCACTGGTGAGGTGATATATATATATATATATATATATATATGTATATATATATACACACACATATATACACGTATATATATATATATACGTATATATATGTGTGTGTATACATATATATATAAAGTTTCAACAAAGAAAGGAATATACAGTCAGACAAAAACATACATACATACAAACACACACACACACTGACACACAAACACTCTACTTTCACATGTTAAGCACCAATCTTTGTATTCAGGCAGAAATTTAGCCATATTCTCCTGCAGGTAAGTCGTCTACAAATTCTAGCCTGAGGGCAGACTTTTTTGCTTTGTATTTAATGCTGTTTGAAGATGCCTGCATGGAACTTATGAAATTCCCAGCATCACAGCAGAGGCTCACGTTTTCCACTTAACCCCTGAATTGAGTCTCCTCTTCACAGATTGTCTCTTCCCTGTGGGCGGCCCTTCCAGCTTGGAGCCACCTGAACGCAGAGGCTCATGGGGGTCTTCCGGGACACTGATGAGTTGTGCCTCAGCATTTTCACTGGGCCTGAGCCCAGGCAGGTCTGAAATTGGGAATATCCACCACATACCAGAACACATTCCCAGCCTGGAAACAAACCCCGTCTGCACAGCTGAAGGAAGCAAAGGCGTGTGAACATTCCAGCACAACTTCTGGCACCAGACAAGACTGCTTTCAAATCCTGGCTGGCCCACCTACTGTTTAACTTTGGGTAAATTTCTTAACCTTTTGTGTTCTTCGTAACCTCATCTGTAATATGGGTATAAGGATGGTTTACATGTCAGAAATATCCTCTAAGAAAATAAGTGTTAAAATACATGCAGTGTTTGACATGGACTCTGGCATCTAAAAACTTTAGTCAATTTTAGGTTCTTCATAAAAATATTTTTATTTATTTATTTGAAAGCAGAGAGAGAGAGAGAAAGAGAAGAGAGACAGAAAGTGGGCCTGTCAGGGCCTCCAGCCACTGCAAATGAACTCCAGATGAATGTGCCAGTTTGTGCATCTGGCTTTATGTAGATACTGGGGAATCATTCCTAGTAGGCAAGTGTCTTAACCGCTGAGCAATCTCTCCAGCCCAATTTTAGATCTTAATAATATAATAATTACTATCATCATCCAGTATATGGTCTAACTACTGAGCTACCCTATCTCACTTAAAAGAAAAAAGACACATGACAATTTCACTGTGTCAGAATTCCCCAACATGTCACAAGGCAGATAATCCAATGCTGTAGAGACTATAAAGATAAACCTCATTATATATGCTGGAAACTTGAGTCTCAGGGAGGTCAAGTAAATTGTTCCCATACACACAGCAAGGTCAGGTATAGTTTGACAGACAATTAGCTGAACTCATGTTACCCAAAGCAGAGTCAGCAGGGATGCCATGAAGTTAATTCAAATAATTCACCCCTAAAGTTAATATATTTTTAGGACTGATAAAGCCCAAGTAATGGGGAGTGCTCAGAAATCCACATCTACTTGGCATTCTCAGAAGCGTCCTTGGGCTTCTTCAAGATTCTCAGCCTATAGCTTTTGGCAGTCCCCAAAGAGGGAGCTCTTTCCACTAACAAAATACAAAATGCAAAATTAATAAAAAGACCCTTTGAAACTGACAAATGTGCCTCAGGCAAACTATCTGCCCAGCAGCTGGTTAAAATTTAATCAGCTTTTTTTTTTTTTTTAATTTTCAGGCCTGTACATCTTTTGTATGGAGCTCCCCAGTCTGAGTGTGGCCAAAGTTTGTCCAACAAGAAATAATAGCCAAGGCGTTTTAATTTTGCAAATAAGCAACGGGTGCTTTCAACGGTTCTGCTGCATTCAAGAAACAAATTGCCTGGGTCTCAACAAAGCTGAGTAGTTCTTTAATAATTCTATTCTTTCTCTTAGAAAACCCAAATTGGCAACTATCCTCTGTGCAGTGAATCTTAACATTGATTTAAGCTTTTGAATTACATTGTGTTTTTTTGTTTTTGTTTTTTTTTTCCCCCTGGGAACTTGATGGATCCATAGATAGAGAAGTGCAAGGACAAGAGGGAAGGTGCGAATGCATTGACCAGTGCAGTGCTGGACCTTGTATAAAAAGCTCCTTGAGAACTTCATGCGGTAAGTAGCTGTTCCTGGGACATGAGAGATTTTCAACTCTTCACCAGTCAGGAGAACTAGATTACAAGGTCAAGCCCCGATTTGATTGGTTTTACCAAGTCTCCTTCAGGGAAGGAGAATAAAGTTACAGACCGCAGTGAATCCCAGACAAACCACTACGCAAGATGGAAACGGTCCTCTAAGAAGTGAGCCAGGTGGGCTCACTGATGCTTTCCGACAGCAGCAACGCTCACTCCTCCTGCTTCAAATGTAGTTGTTCATAAAGGAACAGTTGTGGAGGTTGGGTAGGGAGCTGAAGAAGAGGAGATGCTTCTGTTGGGTGGCTTTGAACCTGAAACGCCAAGGCCTTTGCACTGAATTCTTAGAGAAAGCCAGGTGTGAGAGCCCGGGGACAAGCAGGAGCTAAAAGATGAAGTCAGAGTAGAAGTTCTTTCTAGGTGCGTCTTTGATGTGGGCACATATCTCTCAATTCAGCACAATGGATAATTGCTTGTAAGCACTTTATCCTAGTGGAAGAATCTAGGCTCTTCTGTTGTGTCTTTATGTATATCCCATGATGCCTCATTTTGAGATACTGTCTGGCAACTTTCCTAATAAGGGAAGGAATAGTGCCCCCGATGCTTGGCTCTCATCACTGTGGAAGAGGGAGCGCTATTGGCTCGAGAGTCTGTCTCTTCTTTCCACATACCAAGGACTTGGCCAAAAATTGTCTTTGCCTCTTTAATGTTCATTTTCCTTATTATAAATTGAAATAATTATACCCAACTGCCAGGGTTACTGGGGAGATTGTTGGAGATTTGAAAAAAATATTTATTGGGCTGGAGAGATGGTTTAGCAGTTAAGGTGCTTGCCTGTGAAGCCTGAGGACCCAGGTCTTCCTAGTACCTATGTAAGCCAGATGCACAAGGTGGTGCATGCCTCTGGTGTTCATTTGCAGTGGCTAGAGGCATGCCCATTCTCTCTCTCTCTCTCCTCTTTCTCTTTATCAAATAAATAAATAAATAAACAAATAAAAGAAGTTTAAAAGTATTTATTTCCAGTTGAGAGAGGACGAAGTGGGAGAACAGGCAAGTGGGGCTTCCTGCTGCTGCAAAGGAACTCCAGAGGAGTGCACCACTTGAGCATCTGGCTTTACATAGGTACTGGGGAGCTGTACCCAGGCTGTCAGGCTGTGCAATCAAACACCTGTAACTGCTGAGCCATTCTCCCCAGCCCAAGACTGGGGTTTTAATAACTAGAAGATGCATGGCACATGGCCTATCATGGCTAGTTTCTTATACACATAATTGTGTAGGTGCTGACCACACACGCAGGAGCTCTGGCCATGGCTCCAGCAGAGTCCTATTCACTCACCTTCTGCCCTGATTTCAATTCTTTGGCTCCTACTAGCCTCACCTAGCTTGGGAAGCCCAGTTACCAGTTCTCCCTTAATGCCTTGATTCTGCTCCTAGCTTCTGAAGCCTTATTTATTAGACCTTTGGAAAGTATAGGAACTTAAAAGTAATAAAAAGAATTGCCAGCCCTTCTTTAGTGCTTAACTTGCACTAAACTGTTCTAAGAAGTTCATCTATTAAGTCTCTAGACAAACGCATAAGCAAGGGTACTACTTTATCTCTATTTTGCAAATGAGGAAACTGAATAAGAGAGAAAAAAGTGACTTGCCAGAGGTCAAACAGTAAAAGCTAGGATTTTAACTCAGCTGAGCTTCAAAAGTGGTTTCTTTTCATTTTGTTTTAAGGTTAGAATTAAGCCTGGAGTGGAGCTACCCTGTAGGGTTTGTATGTGTGCATTAGTGGAGAATGTAGTGGTGTTAACTACTGGATGGGTGTATAACTGGTGTGTTGTATGCACTTAAATTATTTACAAAGTCCTTGGGAAGTAGGTGACACTATTAATTTCATTTTCAGAAGAGAATGTCAAAGCTGTGGTATGTTCAGTGGTTTGTTTCAAGCCTGTCTGACTTCAGAGCTACCTGTTGGGCTGAACTTGGGATACTGCCTGCAGATGCATACATCATCTTAACAGTCCTCAAAATGCTAAGATGATGCCATCTGGATATCAATAAGCATTTCATCTTCAAAGACCTTCATTCCAGAAACAGTAACCCCCAGTTTGACATCAGCTACTAGAAATTTCCTAAGACTGGTTGGTTCTGCCCTCTTCTCTTGGCTACAGCTGTGCATGCCCCAAACATGCTTGGTTTTGCATATTGTTAAGGTATCTATGTTAGGACATCCACTCTTGCCTTAAAAGAAATCATACATAACAGAAATTTCAATTTTAATGAAATTAAATATTTAACAAATTTGTAAAAATGTTCCTGGAATTTTCTTTGTGGGAAAATTTTGCCTTTGCTTTATTCTGTTATATTAAAAATTCTCCTTCTATTGAATTTTACAGGGTCTCGTTATTTAGCAAACACTGGCTTGGTACTTAATTATGGAGCCAATGCTGGCCTTAAACTCCTAATGCTTCTCAAGTGCTGGAATGATAAGCATGCATCATTATACTGGCAGAAATGCTAATTTTTAAAGGAACATGCTATTCAGATTTTCTATTTCTTCTGGTGTCAGTTTATGTCCATTTTATATTTCTTAAGGAATCTGAGTTCCTTGAGAACCCTATGATATAGACTTTATTGGCATAAAAATACCCAAGATGTAGGCTTTTATTCTCTCTTCTGATGTCTGTAGGATCAGAACCATAACTGCTTCCTCTGTTATCAATATTAGTAACTTGCATATTCTGTTGGTCAGTCTCTCCATGGTTTATCAATTTTACTAATCTTTCCCTAAAACGAATGCTGACATTACTGAGTCACTATTTTTGACTGTGATGTCACTGATTCCACTTTTATTGTTATTATATTGTTCCATTTACTTTAAATTTATTTTATTTTTGGCACTGATTTCTAAACTTCCTTTTTTTTTTCCCTAAACTAAGCACGCAAGGGCAGAAATTTCCCCTCATGCACTTAGCTTTAGCTATACTCTGAAACTTTTGACAAGTTAAACAATCATTCAGTTTCAATTATTTTCCATTTTCCTTTATGGTATCTTATTTGACTTATCATTTGTTCACATCTATCTTAATTTCCAAATCTTTAAGGATTTCCAAGCTATCTTATTGTTATTGGATTCTAAATCACTACAGTATGGTCATAACCAAACTGCTTGAAACTGCATTCATTCAAAACGTATTAAGATTTGTTTTATTGCCTGGGTTGTCTATCTCGGTCGTGGCTGCATGTACAATTAAAAAAATAACTATATCCTGCAGTGATGGGATACTGTTCCCTTTACAGTCATTTTGGTCACGTTAGCTGGCATCTTCTATATCCTTACCGAAGTTTATTTCCCACATGACATCAGTTACTGAAAGTGTTACAAATCCCCAAAATGTGGTTTTATCTAATTTTCTCTTCAGCCATATATAAGTTTGCTCCACATATTTCAAAGCAGCCTCATGTGGTACATGCCCATGGAGTATTATTAAATCAATCCTTTTATCCTCAAGAAATACCCTCTTTATATCTACACTATCCCTAAACTCAAGTCTAGCTCGCCTGATATTAATACAGCTAGTCTTCAGCTTTCTCGTGCTCATTCGTTGAAAGGTGTATCCCCACCTTTCACTTTCAGTCTATCTATGCCCTTTATTTGCAAAGGGATCAGCTGATGTAATGATGTAACATACATGCCAAAATGAAAGACTAGAACAACGGCAGCCTCTGTAAGTTGTCTCTCATGACCCTGCCCAGCCACTAACCCTGAAGAAAACTACTAATCCGACTTCACATATCATAAAATCACATTGCCTGTTTTTGAAGCTTACACAAGTAAAACACCCTCTATAATCTTGTTAAACCTTCTATTAGTGGGATTCATTCATGTAACACATGTTTTGGTCATTTATTCTCTAATATCGCTGCATCTCTCCTGTGAGAAATGACACCATGATGTAGTTTTCAGCTCGTCTCATGATGTGCTTTTGGGTCGCTTCCAAATGTTGACTACCATGGTGAGTGTCATAAACACTGTTCCACCCACCTTTGGTATGGGACATGTGTATACTTCTGTTAGATATCACTGAAGTTCCATTCACTATCTTGTAAATATCTCCCTTTCAGACTACTGATGAGCATTTTGGAACAATGTTGTGAGGTACTATTATTTCTTCAAGCCCAGGAAGAAAGCTGAAGGATTCGACCTCACGTGCATAGCAGCTGAAGTTCAGGCAGCAAGAGGTCCCGATTAGACTACCTTCATAGCCTCATGCGTTTGTGATTAAGCCTGATCCTTGATCCCCAGCTGGTGGAGGGTTTTGGAAGATGGAGCCTTGCTACAGGAGGTGTGCTGTTGAGGGTGGTCCTTGGAACGTTGCAATCTGGCCACAGTTGCCAGCACGAGCTAACTCGTGCTTGCTGCTTCCTCACTACCGGTGTGACAAGGTGTAATACCCCTGCTGTCTGCTGTGCCATGCTTTCCCTGCCATGATAAAACTTCCAGCTGAAGAGACAGCTCAGCGGTTAAGGCACTTGCCCGCAAAGCCAAAGGACCCAGGTTCAGTCTCCCAGGACCCACGTAAGCCAGATGCACAAGGTGGCACACGCTTCTGGAGTTCATTTGCAGTGCCTAGAGGCCCTGGTACACCCATTCTCTCTCTCTCTCTCTCTCTCTAATAAATAAATTTAAAAAAAGAAAAACTTCCCCTCAAAACTGTAAGTCAGAAATCAATTCTTTCCTTCCATATGCTGCTTCTGCTTGGGAGTTTTGTTCCAGCAACGAGACGATACCTGCAACATACCCTCATCTCCTAATTTACCCAAAACATCACAACAGTGTGTAATGTCCAGAGTTCAACCCCACTGTGATGGTTTGAGTGTGAAAGATCACACATAGCCTCTTGTGTTTATGATAAAGCTGCCCACTTAGTCCCGAGAAGTCAAAGCCTTTCCGAGGTGGAGCCTTGTAGATGGTATGTGACTCAGGGAGGACCCTGGGGTTGGGTAGTCCAGCCCACCAGGTGTTGAGAGCTAGCTGGGTCTTGCTTTTCCTGTCTGATGCTGATGACAATGTGAGCTACTTGCCACGCTTTTCTCCACCATCGTTACTCATGTGAGTTTAGCAATGGCAGCGCTGCCAATCTTGGGCCTGGTCTGCCTGGAGGTAGTACTATCCAGCCCTCCCTGGCTGCTTTCCAGAGTTCTCGTGGTTTGGCTTCTGTTTCTGTACTGGGTTTTAATATTCACTGGAAGCCCTCTCCTAGGACTCCCTGTTTTTAGTCTCTAGGGTCTCTTCCCCCACCCATCCTTCCCTGTTCACCTACTTCAGTGCCAAGAAAAGGGGAGTGTGAAATTCTGCTCAGCTGCTAACTACATGACACGTATCAGATGTCACTAGATTGGGAAATAAGTCCTTAGAGGCCTACAAGTCTGTAGAAAATCTTGAGTCTGGCACTGGTGATTCAGTTTTCATCCACATCTGCCATTGGTTCCCCTGGCAGATACACTGCTTCCCATCCTCCAGTGACACAGCCCCGCCTCCCTGACTGCTACATACTTCTTTCACACACTCCTTTCTTGAATAGCTCACCACGTGCTTCTCCAACTCTGTCTATTTAAACAGCTCACCTTGGCTGTACACACTCACCTACCTTTGTGCTTGAAACATTACATAAGTGGGCTTAGGAAATAAAAGTAAGAAAACATATTCATAATTTTATTTTAAAAAGTTTTCTTTTGTTGGGAGTAAACAGTTGAGGCAACATAAGGGAAGGGTGAACGTAATCTCTGACAGGTGACTATAGATACTTACATATGACTACAATGGCTTTTATGCACCTGTCTAGATTAGAGCTAATTGGAACGTTCTGATAGATAAAGTGGGCACATACTTTGTAAGGCACTGCCAAATTAAAAATGAAGACTCCATGATAATAATTCTTTGTGCATTTAAAAATAGTGACAACAGATGTCGGGCGTGGTGATGCACGCCTTTAATCCCAGCACTCGGGAGGCAGAGGTAGGAGGATTGCCGTGAGTTTGAGGCCACTCTGAGACTCCATAGTGAATTCCAGGTCAGCCTGGGCTAGAGTGAGACCCTACCTCAAAAAACAAAACAAAAAAAAAAATAGTGACAACAAGGCATGAACCCAAAGACAGCCCTATGATCAGCCCAGGTTGCCCATGAAATCAGCCTCATTCTAGACGCTTCTTCAGGAAGAGAAAATGGAATATGTCAGGCAGCTGCCTGTTGAGGGAGATTCAATTAGCTGAGAATAAAATTGAATCTCAGAGGTATAAAGAGAAATCTAGGCAGACATCAACAATAAAACAAGCCAACTCTTACTACTTATAGGGACAAAAAAGATGCTGGGTAGAAAAGACCAGGAACTGTTTTCATGATTCAGCTATGAATCCGCTTTGCATAACATATTAGTTAGGGCTTTATTGGGAAACAGATCTAGTTGATGCTTATAAAGAAAAAAAATTTACAGAATTGATTCACACAATTCCATGTTCAAAGTATGCAGAGCAAATCCCACGGGCTGGAGACTCACAGATGAGTTAGTATTGAAGCTCGAGCCTGAAAGTGGTCCGGAGCCAGATTTCCCTTCTCAGTTGGATCTCAGTCTTTCTCTGATTAGATGAG
Organism: Dipus sagitta; assembly: GCA_036346955.1. NCBI lineage: Eukaryota > Metazoa > Chordata > Mammalia > Rodentia > Dipodidae > Dipus > Dipus sagitta. Next base: position 154,235,723 of record CM070772.1, on the reverse strand, counting down.
GTCCACCCACTTACTTCATGGAAAGCAATCTTCCTTATCTAGTCTCCTGACTAAAATCTTAGGGCTGGAAGATGACTCAGTGGTTAAGGGTGACTTCTCCATAAGCCTATGGACCCAAATTTGGACCCCAGCACCCACATACAAGCTAGGCACAGAGTGCTGCATACATCTGTAATCTCAGTGCAGTGATGGGAGGTGGGGCCAGGAAAATCCCGAGGCATGACGGACAGCTAGACTGGCCTTCCCAGCAGCAAGCAACAAGAGAGACTCTGCTTCAAACAAGGTGGAGGAAGAGGACCAACACCCCAAGGCTGTCCTCTGATCTTCATATGCACACTGTGGCATAAGTGTATCCATATATATACACACAGAGAGTAATAAAAAATAAAATGTTAATCTAATATTTTCAAAAAATGCCCTCCCAGTGACTACTAGTCTGGTGTTTGGTGAAACTTCTGAGTCACTGGACATGTTTACAAGTAAAATTTAGCTTGCATATAAAATTAAGCATTACACACAATCATAACAATATTATAAACTTGAATATTGAGCTAGCCATATGTACGACAAGGTTATGGGGGACATAAGGATGCATGCATGAGTAGTGATGAGCTCTCAGGAGTTCAGAAGTCAACCTCAACATAGAGCGAATTTGAGGAGACCTGGGCTATATGAGACTGTCACAAACAAACAAGAAATTCATTCATAAAAGAACAGGAACCACCAAATGCTGAAGCAGATTGAGTCCTACATTCTGTGTGTAAGGAAGGGGCTACCAAGGACTGCCTGATAGAGACAGGAAAATCTCCCAGTGGATAATTCCCCACACCGAGCACAAAGAACGCAGAACACAGAAGAACACAAGTCAGTCTTCCAAGCAGGGCCCAAGTCCTGTGACCTTCGCTTTATTCTGACAAGTCGCCCTGACATCTTCCCCCCACAGAGCTTCTCTCCCTTCATCTGAATTCCTACATCCTATGATGTCACTCCCACATCCAGAGGACTGCTGTTAATTGAATCTTCTCCCCTTGACACGCTCCCAGGTGTGACAGGTCAGTCCTCTGTCTGATATTAATAATAACTGTAGCCACTATTTGTTGAACATATGTTTTTTTTGTTTGTTTTTTTTTTCCTGGCCCTGGGCTAGGGCCCTGAATGTATACCGCTTTAATCTAATAGCTCCCTGTGAGTAAGGTGTTACTATTATGTCGGCTTTATGGGTAAGGAACTCCAGGCTTTGAGAGTTGAAATGATTTGCTGGCTAAGAAGCAACAGAAAGAATTCCGAATCAAGGGCCCTGGAGAGATGTTCCAGTGGACGAGGCACTTGCTATGCAAACATGATGACCAGAGTTTAGATCCCTAGCACCCACACAAAAGCTGGAGGAATGGGATGTGTCTGTCATCCCAGCCTGCCTAAGCCGACATGGGAGCTAGAAACAGGGGAATCTGAAGGTTGCCAGCCAGCTAGCCTGGCAAATATGGTAGCGAACTACAAAGCCACCCTGCCACAAACAAGACAGAAGTTGCGGATCAAGATCTGAAGTTATCTTACAGTCTCCTCCCCCCCCTCTCCCACCGACATCACACACAGAAAAAAAATTCAAAGTCAAATCCACAGTCCATGCTATTGACCTCTCTAACATACTGTAGCAGACAGATTCAGGTCACTGAACTTCCAAACCAGGCACAGTTATGGAGGAAGAGATATTCATTGAAGATAGAGGGGAAGTCCCATAATGGCAGAAGAAGCTGGCCCACTTCACAGATCCAAGCAAAGAAAGGCGGGGGGGGGGGAATCATAGCCAAGACCCAAAAGCCGTACCACAAACAAACATACTTCAGGAACTCCAGGTAAAGCTCAGGCACTTTTATATGTTTAGACATCAATTCCAAATCCACCACCACACCTTAGGGCAGGACCCTAAGATCCATCCAGTGACACCTCCTCCACCCAGGCTGCTGCAGATCTAAATTACAAACTGCAATAAAATCCTGAATATTGGGGACCATCCATTTAAACTACCACACATACCCTTCCCCACTTCTTACGAGCTTCCTGTTTTATTCCATAAAGCACATAATGGGGACGTGGGAAGAGGTAGCTGAGTGGGAATGAGAAACACAGAGAAAACGCAGCCAATTATTTGGAAGGTGTGTTGCTGCCCCCTTGGAAGACCAAGGGGAGCCAGATTTCCATAGCCATGCTAAGCTGTCACAATGACAGAACATGGCTCTCCTGACCCTGCATGTACATCTGATGACAGCTCACTGTACATAAACAGTTGTCAGATTTAAATCCATCTCGCTTCCTGACACCTTATTCTAAAACAGTAATTATGTATTCATATTTGAACATGCTGTCCTAGGTAAATTATCTGTCTCCACCCTCCTCTCCAAGTTTTAATTTTTTAATATCAATTAAGGCCTTGTTCAAAAGAACTCACAGCAGGGGACACATACAGTGAGCCTAAAACAGAGAGAGAGCTTCTGTAGAAAGTGGGAGAGAGCAACCAGCTAGGGAGGTGGTACTAGCCCTGGTGGCAGTCAGAGGGCATGGCAAGTCCAGGTCTACAAAACCGTACGGACCAGCCAACTGACTTTGGTAGGAGAGCAGGGTCTAGCAGCACAGATTGCCTGGACAGAGCAAATGCAGTGAGATGGCCAATTCTAGTAAGAACAGATGTCACTTTGGAGAGAACCAGTAAGGAGGTGCTCAGAAATGCTCTAATTCCCAAGGACTTACAGATTCAGGACCTGCCTGTTCCTGTGTGTCTCTTTTGTAAAATATTTTTTAATTTATTAATTTTCAATCAGAGAGAGGGGCATGGGCACACCAGGGCCTCCACCTACCTCAAACAAACTCCAGATGCATGTGCCACCTTGTGTACATGAATAAAGGGAATCAAACCTGGTTCCTTTGGTTTTGCCTACAGGTACCTTAACTACTAAGTCATCTCTCCAGCCTCTGTGCAGCTCTCTTATTCCATTTGCACTAGTGTAACAAAATGCCTGAGACCAGGGAATTTATAAACAAGAGAAATGGTTTTCTAACAGTTTTGGAGACTGAGAGACCTAAGATAATCAAGGCAGCAGCATTGGGTGCCTGATGAGGCTGCTCTAGGTATTCATAGTTTCACCTTGCTTCGTCTTTGGAAGGGACATTGCAGGAGGAGAAAGAGCAAGAGGTCTTTACCAATAACCTGTAACCCTTTCACAAAGGAACCATCCACTGGTGTGGGCTCAGTTGCCTCCCAAAGGCCAACTGTAATGCTGTTGCAATAGGAAATCAGTTTTAACATGAACTTTGGTGACAACATGATAAGTAGTTGTGGTTTGAATTTTAAAAAAAGTTAAAGCTGGGCATGGTGGTCCATGCCTTTAATCCCAGCACTTGGGAGGCAGAGGTAGGAGGATCACCGTGAGTTCGAGGCCACCCTGAGACTCCATAGTGCATTCCAGGTCAGCCTGGGTTAGAGTGAGACCCTATCTTGAAAAAAAAAAAAAAAGAAAGAAAGAAAAAGAAAAAAAGTTACACATAGCCTCATTTGTTTGTAATTAAGCCTCATACTAAGATCCCAGTGGGTGGAGCCTTGCTGGAAGAGGTGTGTGCCGGGGCCAGGCCTTGGGGTGTTATAGGCCAGCTTCACTGGGCACACAACACTCACTTTTTCTACTTCCAGCCTGCTGACGTGGAGATGTGATGCTCTGCTGTCTGTTCCTGCCATGCTTTTCCCACCATGATGAAACTTCACCCTCAAACTGGAAACTGGAAGCAAACTCTTTCCTTCCATAGGCTATTTCTGGTTGGGTGTTTTGTCCCAGCAATGAGAAGGTAACTACTACAGTAGCCCATGATTAAGACAGGTCAGTGATACACACTCATGTCCCTTCTTCCTCCCATCCCTCCAGATGCTAGATCAGGAGCATGAGCACTCTCTTGTGCCAGGACTTCTGATTCAGGTCTGAGTTTGAATCTCAGTTTTCCATGCTGTGTGTTCACAGGCAAGCATTCAAACTTTCTGGACTATGGAAGATTAAGTATGGTGCCTGAGAGGCTGTGTTTAATGTAATGTTACATAACTTTGAACAAGTTTTATAAAATACCTAGATTCCAATTTCTTTAGCTGCAGAGCTGTGACATTGCGGGGAATGTAATGTAAATGCCTTACCATAGGGTCTACTACAAATCACCAAACAGCCCTTGTCTTTGTAAGGCTAATGATGACTGAATTAGAGGAGGATATATGCGAAGTTCTTAGCTCAGTAACTGCCAATTTAATTTTCATTTCTCTAGGTAGATTCATGTTTAATCATGGATTTGAGACATCCCTGTGAGCTCTGTTAGATGGGTTAGCCTAGTGAAAAGGAAGGATGTATGACCTTGGCCACCAGAGTTCTATCCTTGGCGAAAAGGGTGAAAATTGAAGGGAATGAAGTTAACAGACACAAGAAGCATGGTGGGACTGCTGGCCAACAGTAACATAATCTGGGCAAGACCAAGGGCAAATGCCCAAACTGAAGACAGGCACAGGAAATAGGGAGATGGTAACACATCTGTTCACCATCACATCAGGATGCTGGCGGAGTGTCAGTGGATAGGTGGATAGATTTTTAGGAGTCACAGAGCAGCTGTCTTCTTTTTCAATGGGGTTCAATGCACAGCCTCATCACAAAGTAGAAGGAAATGTGAACCCATTTTCTTCTCCTCAAAAGGACAATCAGACAAAAATAGTCTAAACGACTGTAGAGGTGGTTCCAGGTTTGACTTAATCAGTGAAGACATATAGGCTCGGGCTCCTGACCAAACTGGCATGATCAGAATAGACTCCCACAGAACTCTGTGTATCTGAACCACAGGATTCATGCACACAACTTGTCAGTAGTGACTTACAATAATTTAGGTGCCCTAGAAGACAAGGGGAAGGTGGTAGGCCTTGGGATTTGAGATACTCTTTCATGGAAAACCTAGAGTTCTAGACTGACCCTAACCAAGAAGTGGATCTTTAAGAGTTCTAGCTCTCCTGCCCACAGCAAGGACACAAAAGTCTGTCCTTCCTCCCTTCCCTCCATGTCTTGTGGGTGTTGCCTCACCCACATTTATGATGTACTCCTGTCTCTGCTCTGGTTTGATTATTGAAACACTGATATTCTTGGGAGTGGGGAGCTAGCTCAGTGGGTAAAGTGCTTGCTGCACAAGCATGAGTACTTGGGTTCAGATCCCCAGCAACTGTATAAAATGCCAGGTGTGGTGGATGCACTTGCAAGACCAACCCTGGGGAAATGGAGACAGGGAACCCCCAGAGCTTGCTGGCTAGCTTGTCTAGAAAATCAATGAATTCCAGGTTCACTGAGAAAGCTTATTTCATAAAACTTAGGTGGAGGAGCTGTGGAGGAGGAACACACATGTGCACATGCACACACACACACACACACATGTGCACGCACATTCTCAGAAAAGGACTGATAGCCTGTACTTTTAGCATTTAAAAAATGAGTGGGACAAAGGGCTCATGCTGCCCCAGCCACACAGAGAAGTGCAGGACAGAATGGTAGATGGACAAGTCCCTAGAGACACAGCCCCTTCTCTGTGCTCACCCATGCATCACCGGCCCCTGGCTCGAGTGGTGTTCTTACTCTGAACCACCATCAGGGTCCAGCCCCCTCCAGCCCCCTTCATTTTACGCCATTCCCCACTTCTGGCCTGGATACCTTACCCCACTTTCAGCTCTGCCCCTCCCCCAGATGAGGTTTTAGTGCTGGCTCGGGGGTCCCAGTTAGCTTCTCCAACCAGACTGTTTCTCAGGCTCACCTTCCTTTACTGCTGCAAGCCACCATAGATGATAACTGCTTGGATCTCCATGCCCCAGTTCTCTATTCTGTTCTCAGCATCACTAGGACTCATGGGTGAGCCCCCCCCACACACACACACACACATGCTGGATGTATACAAAAGTCAAAATTTCCCCTGAGTGTTGGGAGAGGCTGTTCTCCTTCAGAGTGACACAGCCATTCTCTGATTTTTTTTTTTTTGTATATTTGCTCTATTTTGTTCTAATTAGTCAGTGAGAGAAGTCCTGAAACTTCACTTTAATGGGAAAACATGACTATAGAAATGTAAAGACATTAAAAGTAGTGTGGGTGGACTAATCCAGGGACTTCAGTGTGTCCAAAGTAGAGGTGCTACTGGGGTCCAGCCATTGTATGGAACAGGGGTAATGGTCATTTGTCAGTGTTCCTGAGTAAACTGGGGATCATCTGGAGTAGAACTGAGACCCTTCATCTTTTAGGCTCCTAGCCATCACATGTAAGCATTTCTGCTTACAGTTTTAATGAAAAGGCCACCTGCACTGGCCTCTAATAGTTCGCCAGCCTCCCTTAGCAGTGTAGGCAACAGAGTGAGAAGGCTGGTTCATTTCCCAAGTGTTTCACTCCAATGTCATCCCATCCACCTGTACTCAGGGTTCCATCTATTGCTGATCTACTTGGACTTGAGTTTTGTTCTTTGCCTTTGCTTCCCCCTCCCACCCCAGCTTTGCATATTTCTGTCTGAGATTGGCTCTCTGTGACTCAGACCAACTTGAACCATTAAACAATCTGAGCCTGTCTGATTCCTCAGAAGGGAACAGATCAATATTACTCTAGGATAATATACCTTAAGCGTTCTTCCAACAACTTTGAGCCTCAGGACTGGAAGACATGTTGCAGCCATAGTGATGCTGAGCTGGAAGAGGGGACAGTGCCCATGGCAACAATCGGAATCTGTAATCACCGAGGTATGGCAAGTGCTCTCAACAGCATCAGAAGGTAGAGATCATCCCTCTCTTTTCTTGCATTCTTCCCACACTCTCTTTGAGTATCTTAGAAAGGCAGGACAAGAGTCCTGCTTAAAGGATCTTCAGTCTAGACTCCTGGGATCTACTCCAGACCCATCAATCCAGAGGCTCTAAGGTCTGCGGACCCACTATACAAGCTCACAGCACTGGAAAACCAGAGCCTCACCCTGTAACTCAATGGCTCTTAATCCAGACCCCAAATGAAGCATGGGAGGGCAGAAGACCTGGTCCTGTGTGATCCTTTCAAATGCCCAGTTATGCACAGGCACTCGTGCCTTGGCTTCTCAGACAGCTTTCTACAGAGTCAAAGCCCATCTTCAACACACTTCCTGCTGCCTTTCTGCCCCCCCCCCCTTCTTCTAGGAACATTGGCACCTGTTTGTAGCATGCTTCCTCCAGAGAACTCTGTGGTCTCTACTCTCACTCCAGCATTTTCATTTTCATTAGTGAGGCCTTGAATGACCAACACAGAAAACAGAATGCATGCCCACTCTGCTGCTCCTAGATTCTTTATAAGGTTAAGATATCCTGCATGTGTATGTGTGCTTGTGCATATGCCAGGGTGTCCTGGTGCTACAATGAGTGTCAGACACATGCACTACTCTGGGTCAAATTTTACGTGGGTGCTGGGGGAACTGAACCCAGGATTGAACCCAGGCTAGCAGGATTTGCAAGCCAGTGTCTTTAACTACTGAAATGTCTTCCCAGTTCCCATGCTCCTAAGTTCTTGATAACAATTTGACTGCTTTATTTCGGTCCACAGAATAATTTTGTCTAAACTCCTCTAGAAAAAAAAAAAAACTGTCTTCTAAAAATTGAATTGTTTTTACTTTCCAGTTACTATTTTCTTATCCTTTAAACTGTCTCCATAGCATATGTTGGAATTTGGAAACTTCCCTCTCTGTCCACACCCTGCTGTTTGTCCATAATCCGGCCTTGTACTCTGAGGATAATTCATGCTCTCACGCTCCCTCTGGCTGGATTTAGCCACCTGTCTGATGCCACCCTCAGGTCCAGCTGCTCTTGCGTGCAACCTATCACCACCCTTGGCTGCCACAGTTCCACGTGGCTCACACTGCTGGAGAAAGGCCCACAGGAGTGCCCGTCGGCCCTCCCACAGCAGATCCGAGCTTGCCCTTGACTGGAGTGTGGGGCATTGCTTACCTCAGTGGAGCACCTCCTCCACAACTGCTCTGTGCCTGTAGCTTGGGGTCTCATTGTCCTTGACAGTGTCATCCACCTGGACTTTTGACAATGAACTTGTCTTAATGTGAGGCTAGTAATATGTTTACAGGTTTTGGTAAAAATCAACAGAAATATTCTGGGTGTTTATCATCCTTTGTAATAATAAAATGTGTAATAGAAACTTCAGGCCTGGAGAGATGTCTTGCTGTGAAGCCTCAGAACCCATGTTCTACTCTCAGGTCCCATGTAGGCCAGACACACAAGGTGATGCAAGTGTGCAAGGTTGCACATGCCACAAGGTGGCGCATGTGTCTGGAGTTCGATTTCAGTGGCTGGAGGCCCTGGCATGCCAAACATCTCTCTCTCTTTCTCCCACTCTCTCTCTCATAATAAAGGCCAATCAGTTGGACCTACCTCAAAAAGAGAGAGAGAGAGAAACAAAAGGAAACTTCAAGGCTGGCTTGATACCAGTTGGTAAAGCATTTGCTGTGTGATCGTGAGGGCCTGAGTTTGGATCTCTAGCAGCCACCTGAAGTGGGCCTGTAAACCCTGTGCTGTGGAGGAAGAGGAAGGAGGATCCTGGAGCATGTTGGCTGCTTGTCTAGTCAATATGTGAGCTCAGGGTTCAGAGAGACTGTCTCCAAAATGGGTAGGAGACACCTGACATCAACTTCTAGCTCCACAGGCATGCACACATGTGCACATGCTCCTGTACATACATGTGCACATAGCACTTCAGCCAGGCCATCTCCATCCTCTTCCTCCCACGATCCTGGACAGGAATGGAAGAGTCGCTTCTACAAACTTTCTGAGGTCAGGCAACCGAATCTGAAACCCGTACATGATGGACTGTATTTCTTTGAGTTAGAAGCTGAAATCAGTATGTCCTTCCTTAAGTTGCTTCTAGTCAGGAATTTGGTCACAGCAATTATAAATTAATACAGAAAAGTAGTGCCTAGAAGTGAGGCTGTTGCTGTGATAAATCTGACCATGAAGTTCATAGGCATTTGGAACCAGTTTGTGGGAAGAATTAGGAAAAGTCTGGAACGTTGGCCTTGCAAAGCCTTTGAGTAAGCAGGGCTTCATGGGAAATACTGGTGAGAGTTTATAAGATGAGGATGCTGAAATGTCAATGGTAGAGAGCTGCCTCATGAGGTTGCAGCGGGGAACCAGAATTCTGTCAGGAACTGGGCTACAGGTAGTACATATGATATGCCATCAAAGAAATCGGCTGCATCCTGCCTATAATCCTGAGAACGTCAGTGGCACCGAGCTCACAAATAATGGACTAAGCTGATAGACGGTGGAAGTCTCAAAACTGGGTGGCATTCAGGCTTGTGCCGAGAACGCAGCCATAGTGTTAACGATATCAGCACCACTGGAGAGAAGCCTCCCGCACTGAAGTGGAACAAGAGGAAGGTAGCCCAAGAGCAAAACCCCACCTACTAGAGGTTCAACGTTGCAATGACAAATTCACTTGAAGAAAGAAACACAGAAGTGGCTGGGAGGATTCTCTGCTTAAATGTAACTGCCGAGGGAAATATCGCCAAGGTCAGCCTGAGAGGAAAGGAGACGTTCAAAGCTGTGGTGCAAGGCTCAGACTCCATCCTAAGCTGGCGGGACTTGCCAGTGTCATTCACTTGGCAATGGTTTTGAAGGAATTGGTGATGCCAGATTCAGGGGGTCATGGAGTGTTTAACCATGCCTTCAGAGAACTGCTAAAGCCAGGGAATCATGACAGGGGTCGTCGTTAGTTCCCGTCTTGTAGCTGGTGCAAAGCACCTGGCCAATAGCAGCTGATGGGAGGAAAGTTTTTATTTTGCCTCACAGTCTCAAGGGGAAGCTCCATGATGACAGGGGAGAGCGTGGCATGCATGAACACAGGCTGACAAAACCACTGCCTCATCGGGAAGAAAGCAGCTTCAGGAGAGTGAGCTGAACTCTGTGAAGGGGGAGCTGCTGTAACACCCCTAAACCTGCCCTCAACCACTCACCTCCTCAAGCAAGCATCCTCCTTAAAGTGTTATCACTTTGGGGATAAGCATTCAAGACACGAATATTCGGGGCACATCTGATTCGAAGCACTACAGTAGGAGTGGAGTCCCTGCAAAGAGCCCCTGAGAGGCCAGTGCATGAAGGTGTGAAAGTGAACTCTGAGCTGCAGTGGGACCCCCAAGATGTTGGAGATGTCAGGACCATAAGACCTCCACCTAGGAAGGCTGCTCAGTGAGGAACCCGCCCAGGGGAGAGGCTGTTATTTCTACATGCAGCACACCTACAGAGCTGGGGTTACCCAAGTCCTTTGAAACCTGAATTCCATCACAAGTACCAGAATTGGACATGGACTTGCAGAGCTCAGTGCTTGCCCTTCTGGGTTTCAGTCTTGCTTTGGCCCGATCTTCTTTACTCTGCCAATTTATCTTTCTTGGAATGAGGTTTAGTCTTTGCTATGGCACATTGGAAGCATTTAACTTTTTTTTTTTATATATTTTTGAAGTTATAGGAGCTCAAAGTTAAGAATTTGCCTCAGTCTCACAAAAGACTCTGCACTTACACGATTATATGACTCTGAACAGAATTGAAACTGTTAAAGATCATGGAGATTTTTGAGGCTAAAATGCATTTTAATGACATGAGCCTATGGGGACAAAAAGTGGAAGGTTATGACTTAAAAGTGATTCATTTGTGTATCAAGTTGACAAGGGATGGATTTGTAGTGGTTAATCTGAGTTGTCAACTTGACAGCATTTAGAATCACCATGGACACAAATCTCTGGGAAGTTTCTAAATTGGGCTCATTGAGGTGGGAAGACCCACCTGAAGTGGGGACAGCACCATTTCATGATGTAGCTGGGTGTCAAAGGTCCAAAATGCTAGCTGAACAAGCATTCATCACTCTACTTCCTCGCTGCTGAACGAATCACTGAATGTGACCATCCGCTTCATGTGCCTTGCCCACCTTTCTCACCACGTGAGCTATAGTAAGCTTACCACGTAAGACTGTAAGCTGAAACAAACCCTTCCTCCCACAAGTTACCTCTGGTCAAGTATTTGGTTACAACAATAGGAGAGTAACTAATATACTCTTCATGGACATTGTTCTCAGTAATAATCAAATAATCCTACAAATAAACTGTTTCATTTTTTTTGAAAGAGGGAGGGAGAGAGAGAGAGAATGGGTGTAGCAGGGCCTTTCAGCCACTGTGGGCAAACTCCAGATGCATTCGCCCCCGTGTGCACATCTGTAAGATTGCATGCTTGTGTCATTTTTGCATCCGGCTTACATGGGACCTGGAGATTTAAACATGCATTCTTGTGCTTCAAAGGCAAGCACCTTAAGTACTAAGCCATCTCTCCAGCCCCAAATAAAGTGTCTTAAATAATCACTGTGCTAGGTAAATGTCATACAGCTTTGTCAAAAGAGTTTAAAATGTTGTGTCTTGCAAGGAGGTCACAGAGCAACCTCTGCTCCAATGTGTGCAAGGACCTGTGTCATAGCTACCTTCTCATTGCTGGGACACAACATCTGACCAAAAGCAGCTGCTAAGAGCAAAGGGTTTATTTTGTCTAACAGTCTCAAGGGAAAGTTTAATGATGGCAGCAAAAGGATGGTAAAACAGGCTGGACATCACCTCTTGCCACAGCAGGTGGCAAAAAACAGCAAGAGAATGAACTGGGCTCTGGTTAGTGGGAAGCTGGGCTACAACCCCACAAACTAATGTAATAATTATCACTGGGATCTCAGTTGGACTCACTCATCTTTCTGGTCCTTGTGCTCTCCATGGAAAACATTCAGTGGACACACTCACAGTGTAGTGTAGAATTTACACAGAGTTTACTGCAGGACAAAGAATGCTCTCAAGGGGGAGACTGGACAACGACCAAAGAGGCCAGGGCCCCAGTCCATATTTGAGGCAGTTTCTATGCTATTTTTAAAAATATTTTTATTTATTTATTTGAGGGGGGAAGAGAGAGACAGGCAAATAGAAAGTAAGAGAGAATGGGTGCTCCAGGGCCTCCAGCCTCAGCAAATGAACTCCAGACACATGTGCATCTGGCTTACATGGGTCCTGGGGAATCAAACTGGGATCGTTTGACTTTGTAGGCAAGTACCTTAATGACTAAGCCATCTCTCCAGCCCTATGCTGTTTTTAAAACCTTTAGAACAAGAAATATTTACAGAGACTTAGCCCTGTCTAGATTTGAACTGACTTTTAAAGGAAAGAGAACTATGTACGTGTCTTCTCCATCAGAAAGCCTCGTGCTGGATAGTAGTCATAAGATCTACAGCCCCTGGAGCCAGTTTTAAATAGTTATCCATTAATATCCTTTTGGGCAGATCTGGATGTCAAGTCTGTACAGAGGACCATAGATATGACACAGGTCCCATTCTTTTAATCAGAGAATTCAAATCCTACCGAGGAGCTGTCTCAGGAGTTAAAAAGCACTTGCTGTGCAAGCATGAGGGTCTGAGAGAGCAGAAGTTACACTCCCCAGCAACCATGTGAACAGCTGTGCACAGCCACACACATCTGTGGTCTCAGGCTTGCAGAAGGTAAAGAGAACCACTGGGGCTTTTTGACCAAAAATAAATAAATAAATAAAAGGCAAAAACATCAGCTGTGAGCTAAGTGAGAGATTCTGTCCAAAGACAACAGGTGTGTGGGTGAAGAGAGGAAGATAGCCAACATTCTCCTCTGACTTCTACATGTGTGTACACAGGGCAAGATCCACAGATCTATACACGCATGTGTATACGCCACTCACCCATCACATCATACACCACACATACTCTGTTCAAACTCACATACACATACACACAAATAATTTTAAAGATTTCCGCTGTTCCTGTCCTTGGTTTTACAGGCTGTTAACTATGAGGGACAAGTCCTACCTCTGTCCTCCGACACTGCTAATCTCTAATTGACTACCTAACAATGATGATCTTACTGCTCTGTCTGATTCAAGATGGAAAACATCTTCTCAGGCCCTCCTGTAAACAGATTCATACCAGTCCATAGGTCACCAACTCTCCTTCCTACCCAGGCTCGCAGCAGACAAGTCTCACCCACTGAGAAGTGACTTTTCAAAGCAGGGCCTCAAGTGGAATGGCTATATCAGATGCAACTACTGATCACCTGGTGATCTATAGCTTGTTGCCACAGGCCAGTCACCAGAGAAGTCTGGGCAAAACAATGAGAACTGAGGTCCAAAGCTGGCCAAGAACATAGAGTCTTCATGGTTGGGGTGGGGCCCAGACAGCATTGCACTGTTGCTGCTCTTCCCAGCGATTCTAATGCATAGTCAGGTGAGAACATCTGAATTTGTTTTCTCTTCTCTTCTTTCTTTCTTCCTTCCTTTCTTTTTTTTTTTTTTTTTTTTTTTTTTTTTTTTTTTTTTTTTTTTGTTGAGGTAGGGTCTTACTGTAGCCCAGGCTGACCTGGAATTCACCCTGTATTCTCAGGGTGGCCTCAAACTCATGGCAATCCTCTTACCTCTGCCTCCCGAGTGCTGGGATTAAAGGCCACCACACCCGGCTCTTTCTTTCTTTTTAATATTGTTGTTTATTTTTATTTATTTATTTATTTGAGAGTGACAGACAGAGAGAAATAGAGAGAGAGAGAGAAAATGGGAGGGCCAGGGCCTCCAACCACTGCAAATGAACTCTAGGTGCGTTCACCACCTTGTACATCTGGCTTATGTGGGTCCTGGGGAATCGAGCCTCCGAACTAGGGTCCTTAGGCTTCACAGGCAAGTGCTTAACTGCTAAGCCATCTCTCCAGCCCTTCTTCTTCTTCTTTTTTTTTTTTTTTTTTTTTTTTTGCATCACCAACACAGTTTAATAAGGTGGCTCAACCCTTCAAAGACCTTGGTTCTCCAATACCACTACTGACTACTGAATTCAGGTCACAGGGGCATAGGTCCAACGATTAAAGTAACAAACGTGAGAGCTACACAAAATGGCATTTTCATGAGAGGTTGGGGAGATGGCTCATTGAGTAAAGTGCCTGCAATCTGGGAACCTGAGTTTGGATCCCCAGAACTCACATTAACCCTGGGTGTGGTAGTTCACACCCATCATCCCAGGGCTCATCAAGTGGGGACAGCTGGATCCCCAAGGCCAGCTGGCTACTATACTAGTCAACTCAGTGAGCTCTGAGTTCAATGAGAGCCTCTGTCTCAATAAGTAAAGTAGAGAGGAAAACACCCAATGCTGACCTCTGGCCACCACATGTACACACACACACGTGGGCCCACACATGCATGGAAGTGTGCCCCCACATGCAAACACGTGTTCACATAATATTACACACACATATATACTAACATATCTGAATACAAGACTCTTTTACATATAGATGTATCATTTTAAGATAAAGAGTAGTAACAGTGTATGAGTTGCCTTAACTTTGAAAACAATATCACAGTCTCTCAAGGCTGAAAGAAACTTAGATAGCACCCAATGTATGTCAAGCCTTCATGCTTTAAAATTATTTATTGATTTATTTTCAAGTAGAAAGAAGGGGGAAGAGAGAGAGAAAGAGAATGGGTGCACTGGGGCTTCCAGTCACTACAAATGACTTCAGATGCATGCACCACTTTTTGTATCATCAAGCCTTCATTTTTAAGTAGTGGGTGCTGAGATCAAAATAAAAATTAATGTCATACAGTTAACTCATGGCTGAGCCAGGAACAAAGCCAGTTCTTCCACTCTCTCAAGCCAGTGGCAGGTACCAGCACCCACTGACCTCCAATCCCCCTGTTTCTTCCTGTTTCCAGGAAGCAGCCTGGGACACAGGTGTTCACCCAGGTTATGTGGTGCACACTTGGGGAGCTTCAGGAGAAGCATGCATTTCTTACTTTGTAAACACTTGTGTTTGCTGCCAATGGTTCCCTGCATGTCCTCAGGAAGGTCACTATTGACTTACCAACCACCCAGCTGCTACAAACACCTGTTTTCCCTGAAACTGGCTCAGCCTGTAGCAGCCTCCACCCATCTGCCCCTGGGTCCCTCCACCTGCCCTTGGTTTCCCTCAGCGAAGAACAGACAGGTCTCCCTTTGCACGCTATCTTTATGAAAGGACCAGATCCATCTTCTAAACATTTTAAGCAGTATGTGTTTTGAACACAGCGTTTAAGCTTTCTCACACTTACTTTCTGTGGGAAAACTTACAACCCTTCACCTTGCTGAGGTGTGCACCCAGGGAACTGTTCTGTTGGTTCCACTCGCGAGTGAGGGGGGATGAGCAAACACTTGAGCCAGAATCCCATTGGGAGCCTGAGCAAGAACATCTTGCCTAGTATGAAGTCTGAAGTTCTGCCTTCAATATTTCCAAATCCTTTGCTTCTTAGAGCCTCACACACTCATCACCAACCTCCCAAATTTCCCACCACTACCTTGCTCACCTCCATACCCCATATTCTGACACCCCCGGCTCATTCTGTGTACAGCTACCAGGATACTATTCAAAGACAGTGCTAGACCATGCCCAGGGAGGTGATGTGGCCTCCTGTCACACAAGCATGAGCACCTGACCTCAGATGCTCAGCACCCACATAAAATGCCACGTGGGTGGCATTCACCTGTAACCTACTGCTGGGGAGGCAAAAACAGGAGGATTCCCCTAAGGCTTGCTAGCTAGCTGTCTAATCAAATCCGTGAGCTCATGCTTCAAAAACTGAGGTGTAGAGAGATTGCCAAAGGAACCTCTGGCCTTCACACATGCATGCATAAACACACGCACACACATGAACATGCATGCATACTCATATGGACTCCACATACATATTTTTTAAAAAAAGAAAATGTTAAATCATTGTAAAGCCTTAGCATTCTCCTAGCCCCTCATGGTAGAGTGGGAGGAATGAACCAGCTCTTCTAAGTTGGTAGGCTTGAGTGCAACCCCAGGGTACTTGTAGATATGCCCGCTGTAGATCAGTGAAGAGACTCAAGTGGCCCAGCCTTGGGAGCCACTTAGAGTAGCTATAGGAAGGAATTCTAGTGCAGTTCCAGGGCTCAGAAAAGAGGCCCAGAATCTCTCCTGCCCCTCACAGACTCTCACCAGAGTCTCATGATGCAAATGATGTCCCCCCACCCCACAGACGTAACACCCTTGTGCATGACAGCCTGAAAATGATGCACAGTGGTGCTACTTAGTGGCTCTCTACTCCCTGTAGAGTCCAAACTCCTGGTGAGACCTGCTTGAACTGGCCCTACCTAGTCAGACCTCCATTTACCTTCTGCCCCATGCCCGGGGCAATCTGAATTTCTCAACGTCTCCAGGTTGTCCTCCAGCAGCCCTTGCTCAAGTTGTTCCCTGTCCTGATACAGCCATGCCTCAGCCTTCTCAGGTCCTGGTGTTGTGCCCCATCAGGAAGGTCCTTGAAACTGCAGCTGGAATGGACTGTCCTCACCTCTCCATCAGCATTTACTTCCCTAGCACTGACCCAGCCACTTCCAATATTCTTCCTTACTCTTGAGCTGTTTCTAGGACCTTGAAAATAAGTTCGTGTCTCATCTATACTTAGGACACCGACCATCATAGATTGTCAGTACAGCTAACCTGGCTTCTCTCCCCTGACTATTCTACAAGCTCTCAGCTGACCTCCACCCTCGGACATGTCCTTTGCTCCAGTCCTCTCCACTCTGTAACTTCTTATCTGAACTCTATCCTATGGTTCTCTTTATTTTTCACTATAATTTCCAGCCTCCATTTCCAGAAGCTTCGATTCTGACTATTACAGATTTAGACTGAGGAAATCTGAGTCCTAGGATGCCTCATGGCCCTGGGCATGCCACTTAACTTCCATGGGCACAGTTACCTTCATCTCTAAAGGAGCAGGTTAACCCAGGTGAACTCTAAGGTCTTGCTCAAAGCTTCGCATCGCCTAGCCCTGAAATCCAAATGTGTTAGTACTATATCCACAAATTTATAATATCATTATGTGCATATTAAAGGGGGAATGCAGCAAGGATTCCAGGGATTTTTCTGACCTCCCTGTTCCAACAGGACCTTTCCTCGGGGAGAGCTTGTTTTCCCCGCTGTCTTTGAACCTCTCACAGGCCTGCTCGTTATGTTGTTGTCTGAAGTTAGGCAGGAACATTTCTGTGATTAATTAAGCAAAAGGCCCTGGTGCTAGTTGTGCAAGCACCATCATATAATCACGCCTTTGGGGCACTCGTCAGGCCCGGGCATCGGCCAGGCTGGGGTCCACAGAGGCTTGATTAACTCTGGGATTCTCTGGCCTGCCCCAAACACAGGCATGCCTGAGACACTTTATAAAAATAAAGACTCAACTAGACCTGCAGGGTGGTGGGAGACTGGAAGGTCAGGGTTTTAAAGGCCCTTCCTATTGTGGTGAAGGATCCAGGAGTAGTCCTTGGAAACTCTTGAACCAGAAAACTTTTCATTTGTTTTGCATTTTTACATTTTTTGAGACAGGGTTTTGCTACGTAGCCAAAGTTGGCTTTGAAATCATGGCAATTCTCTTGTCGCAGCTTGCCAAGTGCTGGGATTATACGTGTGTGCCACCACAGGGAGCATCAACTGGAAATTTTATGCTGTATGTGTGCGCATGTGTGTATGTGTAGTATGAGTGGTATATGCATATGTGTGTTTGTGTAGTATGAGTGGTGTAAGCATGTGTGTGTGTGTGTAGTATGAGTGGCATATGCGTGTGTGTGTGTGTGTGGTATGAGTGGCATATGCGTGTGTGTGTGTGTAGTATGAGTGGCATATGCGTGTGTGTGTGTGTGTGTGTGTAGTATGAGTGGCATATGCGTGTGTGTGTGTGTGTGTGGTATGAGTGGCATATGCGTGTGTGTGTGTGTGTGTGTAGTATGAGTGGCATATGCGTGTGTGTGTGTGTGTGTGTGTAGTATGAGTGGCACATGCATGTGTGTGTGTGTGTGTGTGTAGTATGAGTGGCACATGCATGTGTGTGTGTGTGTGTGTGTAGTATGAGTGGCACATGCATGTGTGTGTGTGTGTGTAGTATGAGTGGCACATGCATGTGTGTGTGTGTGTAGTATGAGTGGCATATGCATGTGTGTGTGTGTGGTATGAGTGGCATGTGTGTGTGTGTGTAGTAGGGGTGGCATATGTGTGTGTGTGTGTGTGTGTGTGTGTGTGTAGTATGAGTGGCACATGCATGTGTGTGTGTGTGTAGTATGAGTGGCACATGCATGTGTGTGTGTGTGTAGTATGAGTGGCATATGCGTGTGTGTGTGTGTGTGTGTGTAGTATGAGTGGCATATGCGTGTGTCTGTGGTGCACACACGCATGAAGCATAGGGGAACGCCAGCTGTCCTCGTCTATCACTCTTCTCCTTGTTTCCTTGAAGTGAGCTGTTGCAGTCAGGTTCTCATTGCTGGATGAAATCATCCAACCAAGAGCAGCTTGTGGGAACAAAAGGTTTATTTTGGCTTATAGGCTCTAGGGGAAGCTCCACAATGGCAGGGAAAATGCTGGCATGAGCAGAGGGTGGACATCACCCCCTGGCCAACATAAGGTGGATGATAGCAACAGGAGAGTGTGCTAAACACTGGCAAGGGAACACTGGCTATAACACCCATAAGCCCACCCCCAACAATACACTGCCTCCAGGAGGCGTTAATTCCCAAATCTCCATCAGCTGGGAACCTAGCACTCAGAACACCTAAGTTTATGCGGGCACCTGAATCAAACCACCACATTCTCCCCTTGTCCCATAAACTGGTAACCATACATGATAAAAAATGCAGTGCATTCATCCAACTTTAATATTCCCCATAGTTTTTATCAATCCCAATGATGTTCAAACATCCCCATAGGCCAAGATCTTTTAACTGAGCCATAATACCAAAAAATAACCTCAAAAAAACCCATAATGGCATAGAATAAACATTCACACTGCAAAACATGGCATTGGCCATTGTAAAAAATTCTGAAGTGGGGCTGGAGAAATGGCTTAGCAGTTAAGTGCTTGCCTGTGAAGCCAAAGGACCCTGGTTCAAGGCTCGATTCTCCAGGACTCACGTTAGCCAGATGCACAAAGTGAAGCACACGTCTGGGGTTCATTTGCAGTGGCTGGTGGGCCCACTCTTTCTCTCTATCTGCCTCTTTCACTCTCTGTCTGTCACTCTCAAAAAAATAAATAAATAAATAAATAAATAATAAACAAAAAAGTGTTTTTAATGCTCAAGCAATACATGATTTAAACAGGGAAAACACCAAAATCTGTAGCTCCAAGTGCAACAACTCTAGCCAGTGACAAGTCTCTAATTCTAACCAACAACAAGTCTCTGGAGTTCTAATTCTGCCCCTCCAGCTAGGCTACTCACAGCCCTGGAAAACTTAATCCAGAGCTGGAAGCTCTCCTCAGCAGCCATCTCATGGTTCCAGCATCTCCACTGGGTCTCCACTGCAATCCATGGTTCATCCTCATGGCTCCATGGGGTCTCCATGCAGGCAACCAGAAAACCTGCTTCACACTGCCCATAGCAATTTTCCTTCCATAAGATCGTGTTGCAAACTCAATGGCACTCTCTTTCCTGCATTTCTTGTACTCCATAATACCAGGTAGGATGCCAATTTGTTAATCCAGGGAGGGAATAAAGCAAACTTTGGAGAACAGGACATCTTTGATCACTCAAGCCCCTTCAAAAGATTCTACATTCTTCCTGTTGCCCCAGTGCAGATCAGCTAGCACAAACTCAAAGGTTGTAATCTCTCAATTGCAGCTGAATGAGCAGCATTTCACCCAAAAATTTTTCTTCCTGTGCCATATCCCTCTGCTCACACCAGTTTATTTCTATGCAAAACCACCCTGCACAACTTCTCAAGACATGGGCATAACAGCAAGCTTCTCACACCAACTGCTGGCCTAGTCCAAGCAAATCTCTTTCTCACCCTCATAAGCCAAACCATGCAGTCCATAGTTCTTACTGCATTCAGGCCTTTCAACTCTAATCAGAATAGTCCATCAAGCTGTACTTACAACACTGCAAGGCATCACTTAGGCCAAGGTTTCAAATCCTTTCACATGCCTCTTGAAAATCATCTCCAAAAGGCCAAAGCCACACAGTCAGGTGTCTAGGAGCAACCCCATTCCTGGTACCACTTTACTGTTGCAATCAGGTTCGCATTGCTGGTAGAAATCACCCAACTAAGAGCAGCTTGTGGGAAAAAGAGGTTTATTTTGGCTTACAGGCTCAAAGGAAAGCTCCACAATGGCAGGGGAAAACGATGGCATGAGCAGAAGATGGACATCACCCCTTAGCCAACATAAGGTGGACAACAGCAACAGGAGACTCTCTCACTTGCCCCACAGTTCCTGTTTTTGGTCAGACTGGCTAAACAGCAAACCCCAGAGATTCTCTACTCTCTTCCCCGCTCAGGACTAGGGTTACAGGTATATGTATGGCTCTGCCCAGCTGTTTACATGGATGTTGATCTCAGGGCGAATCATCTCCTCATGCCTGCACAGCAAATCTCTTATTACTCAAAGATCCCATCTTAAGAAAACTTTGAGGCAAGGTTTTCAAGCTGTCTTGAGGAGCTGCATGGTAACTCAGGATGCTTGATCTGATTTGAGAGCAAGCGTGCAGGGCTTCTCCCCCACTCAGATCAGCTTTGGCTCCTGTTTTACTTTTCTTGGCTGGCTATAAGAAAGTACCTTGGTATGATGGCTTTAGGTGGGTGAAACTTACTCTCCCTCGGACCTTGAATTCAGAAGACCTGAGTCACGATGGCATCTGAGGTGGCTCCTCTCCGAGGTTCCATGTTCCTAGCCTCTAGTGCTTGCTGCTGACCCTTCAGATCCCTTGACTTGAGCTTCTTTCCAGCCTCTGCTTGCCCCCCTGGACCTTCTCCCAGTCTGCCATGTGGACATCTGGGTCTCCCTCAACTTTCCACTACATATACGCCAGTCCTTGCCGTCTGGTCCCAGTCTAATACTAAAATGGTCTCCGGTCAAGGCATCTTCCAGGACCATATATCTAAATAAGACCACATTGTCAGGTACTCAGGTTAAGGCTTGAGCATAGGATTTTGGAAGACAACCCCTTATAGCCTGCCTACTGTATTGAGCCCTCACATTAGCTTTCATGTCATTAAAGGAGTCCACAAGTAAGACAGAGCCAGAAACTAAGGCTGAATAAATACTAGATGGATCATAGCTATAACCTTCTTACTCCAGAGCACTGAGTGCAACTATAATGCTAGCCTGACCATGGGCAGGAGACTGTCAAGTGTCCTCAGTACCTCTCTGGCTGCTCGTCCCCCAGCCTTCCACCTAACGTTTAAGTCAAGATCCAATCACAGAAGTGGAATCTGGTGGGAGTTGTCTAGGCAGTCTATGTAAGGCTGGTGCTGGAAGACTGTTGGGAAGATTGTCAGGAAGGCAGAGTTAGGTAAACTGGTGAGGGTGGGGGAGCAAAACAAAAACAAAAACCAGAGACCACATGAGCTAGAGCCCAAGAGAAGAGTCATAGCCAGCCAGTGCAGGTCTTATGCCCTCTGACCTTGTTGGGGGGTGGGGGTCCTACAGAAGTGGAAGCCTTTTATCAAAGGGCAGAACACATACACTGGCCAGGGAGTCAGAGAAACTGAAGGAATATCATGGAAAAGGAGGAGCAATGCAGGCCTGCCTGTGAGGAGGTGACCTAGCAGACAAGTGACAATGAATGTGAACTGAAAAGGTGGTGGGTGCACACACACAGCAGTGTCTCCTGTGGCCCACCCTAGCTGCAGACATAAAGAAAAGAAAATTCTGGCAAATATAATTCAGCCTAGCCAACTTAGTGTAATTCAAAGCTACCACTGGCCAGGTAGATGGTTCGATAATTCAATAGCTTACCACACAAGTGTGGTGACCTGACTTCAGATCCCCAGACCCATGTAAAAGCTGGAAGCTGCGTTGGGTTTCTGTGATGTCATGGTGAGATGGGAGGTGCAAGCAGACTTTCCAGGAAGCTCGCAGACCAGCTAGCCAGGTGAATGGAGCTGTGAACAAGAGATCATGCTTCAAACAAAGCAGAAGGGGAGGACTGATCTGACAGTTGTTCTCTGACCTCCACCTGCATGCCATGCCCACACTCACATGCATGAACATGCACATGAACATGCAGTGTCTCTCTCTCTCTCTCTCTCTCTCTCTCTCTGTCACACACACACACCCTCTCCCAACAAAAGCCATCACAATGAACTAAGCCCTCCCTATGTCTGTCCTTTCAAATTCATATGTAAATAAGACTAGAGACAAACACTTACTCATCCTACCTCCACACTGAGCACAGAACCTAGAATTCAATAATTGACACTTACCAAATCATAACTGAATTATAAAGAATACAGACACAAGGAGAAGGCAAACCTCCAAGACAGAACCCAAATGACCGTGGCATTTCAACTGCACTAGAGTCGGCACACGCTCACTGGACACTAACTGCACTAAGAACAATGCCCTCGGGCGCGATCCCTTCAACTTCAGGCAATGCTACAGGTGGGTATGTGCACCTTTCCCTTTTAGGCTTCAGTGAAGGAAGGTTACTAGGTTGAGGCCATATATTGAGACAAGAGCAATCTTATATTTAGATAGAAATATCCTGAAACCATGTCCATTAAGGAAACTATGGCTGAAGCTCTGATTTCTGGCAATTTTTTAAAAAAATATATCAGTTGCATAGCTCACCAAGAACAAAATCTAATGTGACTTTGAAAGACTGTACCCAGCTGTCAGTGGTATACTGGCAAATAGCAAAGTGTGGTGCCAGAGGCAATTAACCCAGAGTAATAGGACTTTTAGCAAGCTGAACAGGCCACATGCTAGACTAGCAGGAGTGGCCATTTCCAAGGGGGAAATGATGAACTTGCAAATGAGCTTTCCACCTCTTCACGTTCTTCATACCTGGCTATGAACCTCCATGCAGCAATGTGCTTTCTCGGTTGACTAATGAGAAGAATTGGCCTAAGGGACCTTTACCAATGAGAAGGAACAGTGGTCAATGGAAGGAGGAGAAAGGTGCAGTGAGGGGGGCAGACAAGAGCTGAAGTAATAGTTCTGTCCCTGGAAGGCGTCCAGGTAGAACGACAGTAAGGGGCCTAGGAAAAAGAGGAAGGCTGGTCCTCGTAAACTGAGTGAGCTGGGTGGGCTAAGAAGGTGATCTGAAACATTGGTCCCAGAGAACCTTCCTTGCTTCCTACTTCCCTTAGCAGATGGAAGATGAGGGAAGTTATCAGGATAGTCAGGCACGGGGGGATTTCCAAACAGTGCCTGTGGAAATGGGAGGTCTAGATCTTAAAATAAGTTCAGACATCACAGCAAAACTAGTAAAGTACAAAGAGAAACATGGCAGCCAGTCAAAATCATAAGATTTTCAGTGATTCCTTTCTCTGAGTTCCTCTACCCCAAAGCTCATCCTGATTCTCTATCTAGAAGACGATTTTGAGGCAGCAAATGCCAAGACCATTTTGAGAGACTGATGGACAGCTTTATTAATAAGAATGAAGAGAGTGTTGGCCTAGAAAGATGAAAACAAAACAAGGGAAAGGAAAGCCATGATCATTTTTTTTAAACTTGTCCTGTAAGAAAACTAACCAAATAGAAGACTATGTTGGTAAAATGTCTGTCAGAGAAAGCCAGAAGTCACGTGGTAAATCACATTTGTAAGAAGCAAAACCCACTAAAGCTGTTCGCATGCCAAGTCATAAGGAGCCTTCACTTTCATGCTACAACGGTAAAATCACAGGCTTTCGGAATTTAGGTTTGGCATTTATTGATCACGATCATGGGCAGATTACCTCGTCTCTGTAGATCACGTTTGGTCCATTTAGACTAAGAGAGGGTCACATCCAACACAGTGAAAGGTGATCCAAAACAGTGCTTTCCTCCTGCTGCCAAGTGTTTGGACTCACCAGACCTCAATCCACAGAGACCCACTGAGGACGCAGGAGTTGGAATGTCAGTTCTCTGGGAGAACAAGGGTGGGTGTTGAAAACCCAATAAAGCCAGGCGTATATTGTGGCTGCTTTTACTCCTTCAAGTCATTTTATGAAATAATTTTCCCAAGTAAAGAAGAATTTAATTTCATATTGGAATTGACTAGGGAAGAGAAATCATGAGCTTTTTAGTCATTTCAAGATTTCCATACCTTCCAAAGAAAAAGTTACACCAGCTATTACCTTAAAACATGATATAATACAATTCGAAACCCACTAAAATATGATGTCATGTAAGTCTAGAAAATATGTGCTAGGAATGTAATCAATAAATCTATTTATATTTATAGGAAGAACATGCAATCATATCCAAAAAATCATAACTAATAGTACAGTGTTGTTAGAATAGAATGGTATTTATGAGACACAGGCAGTTTTTAGAAGAAATTTTATAGCTTTTAGTAAACTTACCAGAAAACAAAAGGAAAGGAAAGGAAAAAAATGAAATAAATATTAGATTCAAAATTTGAGAAAATAATAGTAATATCAATTTAAAGAAATAAAAATAGTCAGAAATAATGATAGGGACAAAAACAGCAAAAATGGAGAAAGTGAAGGAAAATAAATAATTTGCTTCCAAAATACAAGTCTCATTGATAAAAACACAACATTAAATAAATAAATTGAAATGGATAGGTGAAATACAAATAAAATGAGTTTTAGGAAATTTTAAAAACTGAGGTTACAATGGTCATGAGCTTTTTCTAGATGATCCTACTTTGTAGAACCATCTTTAGACAGACCACAGTCTTTTGCCAACCCACAGATACTCCCAGCGCCTCTAAATCCCATCACTGGAGCACACAAGGACGGCTGAGCCTCTCACATGCAGTGACAGCCTGAGCTCACCTGTCTCTCCCTGAGCTGCTGGGCCCATCCCGTACCACCCTGGAAGTTGTCTCATGAAGGAAGATGAAGTGTATCTTCCAGCATGTAGGTATATTCTACTGAGTGTTCCCATTTCCCTGTCTCCATGCTGAGGCCGGGCATTGCAGAGTGTGGGCAGGGGAATAAGAAGTGTGAATGTCATGATTCTTTATCCTCACAAAATCCTTAGTGATTAGGGAAGTTTTGCACTCTTTCTCTTCTTGTCTAGCCCTCTGATACAATCTGACCCACTGGTCCACCTTCTTATATACTGAATGAGCAGATAAAGGAAGTTAGAAATCTGTTTTTTTTTTTTCCTCATAATGTCTGTATTTCTATACTTCTATTTTCTTGTTGGACACTGAGAGTCAAATGTTGGGGGTCCTGGAGAGATGGCTTAGCATTTAAGGCATCTTCTTGTGAAGCTTAAGAACCCAGGTTTGATTCCCCAGTACCCATGTAAGCCAGATGCACAGGTGGTACACAATTCTGGAGTTCATTTGCAGTGGCTGGAGGCCCTGTCACACCCATTCATTCTCTTCCTCTGTCTCTCTCTATCCCCCTCTGAAATAAATAAAGTCAAATATTGGGGAGGGATTAAAAAATTACAACATATAAAGAAGCCATATGAAAACCCATTTATTTATTTTGAATATGTATAGATACATAAATATAATTTTAAAGACTTTTAATACAAGTTTTAAGTGTGGGTGAACAATGCTCCTTCCAGAAGCCACAGCCTATTATAGGAAAATCCCAGTGTATGGATGGGATACCTCTTAGTGAATTGTTGGTCAGGGAGGTACCTGCAGACCCCAAAACAATACAAACTATTGCCATTGCTCTTGGTTGTACATGAGAACTAGATGGTAAGACCCTATTACTGAAGACACCACTTGTTTCAGTTGAAGGACACTAAGAAATCAAGCTGGAACTGATCTGGAAGCTTCTTGCCTGCTGGCTAGCTGTCATAGCACTAGAAAGTGCTATGGGTTGTTGGAGAAAAATCATCAATAATCTTACCTAAGGCTGGACCCTGTGAGCTACATGACTGACAAGCCAAGCAGGATACACCCACTTGAGCAATAGTGGCATGCATGTTCTGGGGGTAACAAACTGCTCTCTGGTTGAAGTTGAAGACTGCGTCATGGGAAGGAATTCATGCTTGGTACTGAAGCCTAATCAAACGCCTATGACCAGGCATGTGGCACATGCCTATAATCCCAATACTCAAGAGGCCAAGGTAGGAAGATTGCCATGAGTTCAAGGCCATCCTGAGAGTACATAGTGAATTCCAGGTCAGCCTGGGCTAGAATGAGTCCTTACCTTGGAAAAAAAAAAATCCAAGAGCCTATGACTGGGAAGGTCATAAGGAAAGCTGCTACTGTTGATTGCTTAACTGGATATTTTTTTGCCCATCAAGTTGCCCTCTGAATATTTATGTTTACACCTATAGATTAATGCTGCTCTCACCATTGGTTCAAGAAGCTTCTTTTACAGTTGGTGGTGACTACTGGGAAGACTCAGAATCCATCAAAGTGCTGTAAGTGACCATGTAGTGCTCAGCACTATATAAAACATCTGTATAACCACCTGCAAGGCTCAGAAAATATTGCAGAAGAAGGTATGGAAAGAAGGTACAAGCAAGAGGGTGGGGAGGAGTACCGTGACACATTGTGCTCCGCACATGAAACAGCCATGGCAGTCACGACCTCAAGGCAACTGTCCTTACCTGCACAAGACCTGCACACACTGGGTCTATCTATCAATGCTGTCATGGATGGTGAGGAGGGCAAAACCAGAGAGCAAAGCAGAAGAGGGACTGATTGTAAAAAAGAAGGGATTCAGTGGAAAAGGGACAGAGGAGGACAAAAGGAAGTCATAAGGGAGGACTATCATCAAAATACATTGCATATATTATAACACGTGTATGAAAACTGTCAATAAAAATAAAGTCAAATATTAACTCTGAATGGGCTTTGTAACTGTACCACTCACTTCCTCCCCATCCTGAAAACCACGTAATGGTAATGGGCAAACAAGAGGAAAACAATGTATAAATAATGGAAGCAAAAAGAAGTAGATAAGACAGATAAAAGAAAGCTAACCTGCTTGAAATTAAGATGCAATTAAGCACTGGTATGAAGAGAAATTTTGAGTGATGATTATGACCAATGATGCAACTCTCTACTTCTCCAGATTTCTTGACTTCCTTTGTTGTATTATAGTCTTTAATTCTACAAAAGAAATTGTTCTTTCTGCATACTGCTCTTTTCATCTCCCTTTTACCTCCTTCTTCGTAACTTTCATTCATCATGACATCTTTCATATGGAGTTAGCTGTTAGTATATGAATGTCAAACCTCTGATTTTATTTCTCCTAAAGAGGCTTGTATATCTGCCCTCAGTTTTAAATAGCAGTTTTTGTTACGTCTATCTATGTTGATGCACAAATTTTATCAACATTTTGAAAATATATTTGAATATCTTTGGTCTGTATTTCTGAAGTTGATAGTCTTCATATTCAAACTGTCATTTGTTTTCAATACCTTTTCTTTCTCATTCCTTTTAAGTATTCCTTTTAATTTTGATGGCCTGTAGTTTTATCACCATGCAGGTAAAGCGATTTGTTTTTACCCATTCTAATCAGAATTTTCTAAATCTGAGACAGATGAGGAGACCCACCTCTCCCTTGGACACTGGACAGGTGATAAGCATTATTTAAGCACTGTTAAACATGGGTAAAAAATACTATTAATGTCAATAATATGTCCTTATTAGCTATATCCCTTCTGATATTTATGTTTCTGTGAATAAGCAAAGGCTTGAGGGCAGGGTGATTTGACTCCCTGACTGCCAGCTGTTAGATTCCTTCCTAGAGCCCAAGCCTGGAGCAAAGGCCTAAACGTCATGCTACCCACCAGACGATGCTTGTTAGAACCAGACATTTCAAGCACTCTGCAGATGCTCTGAGAAAGTTACATAGCCATTGCAGCTGCTGGCTGCTAAAACCCAAATCAGTCCCTGAAGGTACAAGCCCAGGTACAGGTGTTTCAGTTTGCATGACACATTTCGCCCTCACCAGTCTTGGATCCTGTGACCTCTTCAACACAGACCAGAGGGAAAGTACTTTCTTGGTGGCTGCAGAGGGACTGTGGTGACATGTGCAGAAGGGACAACAGTATTTATTATTTAGTATAAATATAATTCTTTTTTATTATATTTATTTGACAGAGAAAGACAGAGAGAGAGAGAGAAAGCAAGAGAGAATGAGTGGGTGCGCCAGGGCCTCCAGTCACTGCAAACGAACTCCAGACCCGTGCTCCCCCCTTGTGCATCTGGCTAACATGAATTGAATCTGTGTCCTTTGGCTTTACAGGCAAACGTCTTAACCGCCAAGCCATCCCTCCAGCCCTAAATATAATTCTTGATTTGAAAGAAGGTGGCTAGGGCAAGCAACTCTCTTTCTGGCTATATTACCAAGATACTCAGCTCACTTTGTGAGCCTTCCAGGAAAAATAAAAATGTCTCTCCCTGTTGTACCACCTCCCTGATGTTGTAACACTAGGCTCCAGGGAGATTTTTCTTTTCCTGGAGGTCAGTTGGAATCAGCTTACCCTGTCTCTTAGCATGCCCTCTTGTAGCTCCTGAACTGCTGGATGTCCTTAAATGGTTCTTCCTTTGGGAAGTATTCTCTCCCTGTCTCGTATCATCTGCATGTAAATCCTCACTGCTTTGTCAGGCACGAACATGAGAAGCCAAGCCAATGACTTACAGGACCTACAACTCTGAATTCACTAATCACAGGGCAACAGTCGCATCAGCTCTCCTGCTAACCACCTAAGGTTTTCTTTTCTTCCTTAAGAGTTTAGGTAAAGATTTACATTTTCCCTCTTGCATTATTTTTTACTTTTTATTTATTTATTTTTATTATTTGAGAGAGAAAGAGGGAGAGAGAGAGAGAGAGAATGGGTGCACCAGGGCTTTGAGCCACTGAAAATGAATTCCAGACTCATGTGCCACTTTGTGCATCTGATTTATGTGGGTACTGGGGAATTAAACCTGGGTCCTTGGGCTTTGTAGACAAGTACCTTCACTGCTAAGCCATCTCTCCAGCCCCATCTCTTAAATTTTATCCAGTATTCAAATTTTTGGCTTACTATTTTGCTGGATATAGAAGTCCACATTATTTTTAACAAAATTTTATACATTTCTTGCTAAATATCTATTTATTTGTTTTTATTAATATTTTCTTGCTTTAGGGAATGAGATTACTTCTATTATTGATTTTTTTTTTTTTTGCTCTTTCTTGCTGATTTATAGTAAAAGGCCTGAATTTTACAACTGCTTTAAACTTTAATATTACTAAGTATAATAACTAGCTCAAAATAAATATCAAGTGATTGCTAAGAAAATAGATGTGTTTAATATAAAAATGAAACAAGTACATTTTTTTGTAATAAAAAAATGTTCTTTTGGGGGCTGGAGAGATGACTTAGTGGTTAAGCCCTTGCTTGTGAAGCCTAAGGACCCCAGTTCGAGGCTCAATTCCCCACAATCCATGTAAGCCAGATGTACAAAGTGGCACATGCATCTGGAGTTCATTTGCAGTGGCTGGAGGCTCTGGCACACCCATTATCTCTCTATCTATCTGCCTCTTTCTTTTTCTGTCTGTCTATCAGTCTCAAATAAATAAAAAAATAAGCAAAGACATGTTCATTTTGTAATCTAGAATGTTCATTCATTCATTTTATTTGACTTTTCATTTCATAGCTAGGATAAATATATTTTAAAATAGTGAAGATCATAGAGATTCTTATCTTTATATTGAGCACAATTTGTTCAGTTTTTCCCACAATTTCCATGTTACCTGCTTAAAAAAGTTTCATAGTTATTTTAAGGATAAAAATTTATATTCCTAGTATAAGGAGTTTAAAAATTGTGACTGGCTATTGAGCCATCCTTGCATTTTTATAGTAGTGTCTTTTACTGATAAACTACATTAAAATATTTTGCTATATTGGATTGTCAGGCATTTTATTTGCTGTTTCTTACTTTTATATTATAAGTGTTTTTGATCACAGTCAGATCTTCTAGCATTTTTCCTCTTTGTTCCTTCTACCCTGCATCCTTGCCTATAACTTTTTCCTTTCTGAATTTATTATGTTTAAATGGCTTCTAACAAGGCTTCTCCAGAGCATCTTCCTCTGTCAATATCCTATTCCCCAAATTCTATCTTCCTTTATATATATATTTTTTTATGAGAGAAAGAGAGAGAGAGAGTGAGAGAGAGAGAATTGGCATGCCCGGACCTCTAGCCACTGCAATCAAACTCCAGATGCATGTGCCACCTTGTGTGCATGTATGACCTTGTTTGCATGTGTCACCTTGTGCATTTGGCTTATGTGGGCTCTAGGGAGTTGGGCCTGGGAAATGTAGGCTTGTAATCCCAGCTACTCAGGAGGCTGAGACAGAAGGACCAGGAAGGCTGGTAACTCAGACCTTGTCTCAAAAGAAAAAAATTAAAAAGCCTATGGATATAGCTCATTGGTGTAGAGTACTTGATTAGCATGAACCAAGGCCCTAAGTTTAATCCCAGTACCACAAAAAAGTACAATCTTCCTCTTTTATTTGCATCTGTTAACTTGTACTTATTCAGTAATTTGCTTTGCTTCCCTATGAGTCATTTATTTCATGTTTAATTTGATAGTTTTCACAATTTGAGATTATTATGTAGTATAAACTTTTAACCAATTTGGATTGTAATAACTAATATACTTCTGTCTTGCTTAATGTTTCCTGGGATTTTCTTGGGCTTTGCTATTTTGTACCTTAATATTTAAGCTAACAATTATTTTATTAAATTGCAACATATGCATAAGAATTAAAGTAATGCTTTACAAATTCAATGTAGGCTCTTCTAATATTAGTATTAATAAGTACAACATATTATTAATTATATTTCTAAGGAAAATAGAATTTCACATTTTTAATTCTTTCCATTCTGCCTTCCTAGTCTGATCAATAGCTATGCTTTACATTTAGTTCATTATTACCTCATATTTACATTATATACCTACATTAGTCATTGATAAAGATACATGAATTTGTTTATAAGAAAACGATAGGCCAAATGGCTGATCCTTCACCAGGCCCTTACAGGGAACACCTGAACCACAAGACACTGGAGAGGGTAAGATTAAGACTAACCTTAATCTCCTACATCTTCCCTCCCTCACTTCCCCTCTCCCTGTCTCTCTCTCTCTTATCTCTAACTCTTGTATATTAGTTATCTTTTTCCTCATTTTCTTAGTGGGCACTGACCTGTAACTCCCAGAACCAGCATGGGGCTATCATCCACAATGAGCTTTTGATCAGTGAGACCTACAAGGTTTCCTAAAAGACAGACAGATTTCTGTCAGAGTACTTGATGACCCACCAAAGGTTAGTGGTAAGACCCTACTGCTGAAGATACCTTATGTGATTGACATGCAAATTAGAATGGCATGGCTGGAAGTTGGATGAGAGTCAGTCCCCAGACAGTCAGCGCGTCTAGTGCCAGAAGGTGCTACATGGGCGACTGGGGGAAATTGACCAATATCTATCGAAGCAACGCATGGTCTAACCTACTTAGCAGCAAATAACTTATTGTGATGCCCACACAAGTGCAGTGGGTGGCACACAGCCATGGTGGGGAACCAACTGCTCTCAATTTGGCTAACTGATCCCCTCACTGGTATGGGACCCATAGCTGGAGCTGGGAAACAAGTCAGAACCATATCCAAACATAAGCCCACTCTCCAATATCAAGCTACCGTCAATTGTGGGCTACAAGAGGGCCTGCACCTATTAAATTCTCTATGAAAAAAAAAAAGGTTATCTCATTTGTCCTGGTGCTAACTTACTCTCCGTTGGAGAATCTGCTTCTCTTTTTCAGATAGATGTAGACCCTAAGGAGAGAGCCACCCCATCATACCTCAAAAGGGCCCCGGCTGAAACTAAGAAAACTTGGAGAAACAAGCAAGGGGGCTGTTTTCCTGATGAACCGGACACCAGCACAAGGGGGAAGGAGATCAGCATAGAGAAAAATCAACTCCTACCAAATCAGAGAGCCAGAGCCTCAGAGGCCCTCAACACCTCATCACTGAAGCAGAACCAAAATGAACCCAACATGGCTCAGGGAAATTTTGCGGAAGAGGGGGGCGGGAAAGAATGTCAGAGTCACATGTTGGGTCATGATATGCAGAGACATTTAGCTTAGCCATAACTGTGGGAGAACCGACATGAGTGCAAGGGAACGGAACAGGAAGAGAAGCGATTCAGGGCATAACTATTGGGATGATGTAAATATTCCTTTATATTAATGGAGGTGTATTTG
Source organism: Dipus sagitta (assembly GCA_036346955.1). NCBI lineage: Eukaryota > Metazoa > Chordata > Mammalia > Rodentia > Dipodidae > Dipus > Dipus sagitta. Next base: position 154,203,479 of record CM070772.1, on the reverse strand, counting down.
TGATACAAACATTATTACTACATGTATAGACTGTAAGCTGAAAAAAAATTTATTCTATACAATATAATCATTTGAAGCTATATATTTTATCAAACTTAATGGATCAGCTGAAGTAGAAAATTTTACACTGTATTTTAAGACAGCAGAAGGATAACAGAAATATTAGGGATCATTAATTAACTTCATGAATGAATGCCGAGAATTTACAGCTGTTATTGTATAATGATCAGTTGTTGGATATAAATTACCTGGCAAGCCCATTCTCTTTATCCCCCACCCTCTTTCTCTGTCAGATAAATAGTCAAAAATATAAATAAACAATCCTCTGAGGAATGTCTGCAGTTAAAAAAAAAAAAAAGAAAACCATAGACTTGATTTTGGATTTATATTCATTTCTAAAAAAATACATTTAAGGGACATCTTATCTAATTGTAAGTTCTTTGTTTTGAGATATTTTGGGTGAGCTACAACAAAGGTGTTCAGAAGAGGATATATACACTTGACAATATTAAGCTGAAGTGATGCAGGACTTTAGTAGTATTCATATAGTATATTTCTAGATCTTCAAATGTTTCATATAATCTATTTGCTTAAGGAATCACTTCAGTGATGAAATTTCAACAAGTTCATCTTCTCAATGCTCTTCTCACAGTCACCTTTAGTCATAGTTCTCGCACATGGTGTGTATACAAAGATCTTCTGGGCATAAAACACAGATTATTTTAAGTGTTTGGTAATGTGAAAATTTTTTTAAACAGAAGTATAAGTTCATTACCTTCTACCCATCTTATTAAAATATTTTTCAAGTAAAGATACATTTCTATTTGTTTGTTTAGATGACTGACTAGATACTTGTTGAATATACATTAGCATATACTAAATATATATGATAATACTATAGTTACATATAATAATATATATGCAACTATTTGAAATATAGATTAATTTAATTCAGAATAAATAATTTAACCATTAGAGCTGTATGTTCTCAGAAGTAAAAACGAATAAATTTTTTTTTTTGGTCACAGGAAAGAGTGATAGTGGACTCAATAAAGACTCACAAGCAATGTAATATATTGATGTTAGCATATAATGCTTGAAGGATAAAGAATGAGTGCAGGAGGTTAAAAAGAAAGAGGAGCAAAGCCAAAGTCCTGGTAGCTAAAGATAGCTTGTTACTTCATTATAAATTACAGTAGGTAATAAAACCTGGTTTTTCTATTCCATGGGATACATTTTCATGAGTAAAGAAGAAAATTGAGTTGAAAAATATTTATGTGGCGCACTCACCCCTCTGTCAAATATCTATCTGAAACAAATAAAAACCTCTTTGTATAGAGACCTTCATATGAAACTTCATAGCAATGTTACTTTTTACCGTTAAAAACTAGAAACAACCAAAGTATCTGTCAACTGGTGAATAAATACGTTATGGTACATCCATATATTGGAATGTTACTCATGAATAAAGAACAAACTCCTTACAAGATGGATAATTCTTCAACATGCTTTGCAGAGCAAGTGGAAGAAGAAGCACTAAAGGAGATTTGCTATATCCCGTCCATGCACACATCATTCTGTAGGGCAAGGGAGAACAGACATGAGGTTGCCAAGGGAAGGAACAGGAAGAGAAGTCGATTCCAGAGTGCATAACTACTTAGGATGATGAAAATATTCTTTATATTAATGGAGGTAGTGATTACATGATTACATACATTATTACATACATGTATCAGACTGTATAGCTGAAAACAAAATTTTATTCTATACAATATTAATCATTTGAAGCTATTATATTTGTAATACAAAACTTTAATGATCAGCTGAAGTATGAAATATTTTACACTGTGTTGTTTAAGACAGCTAGAAGGTAAAAGAATTATTGAGGATCATTAATTAACTTCATGAAAATGAATGCCTGAGAATTTACAGCTGTTATTGTAGTAATGATCAGTTAGTTGGATATAAAATTATAAATGTCTGTCTATCATTTTCCAAGTTAATTTTACCTAGATTTCTTTTGGATTGTTGTTCCAGGCTTTCCCCTACCCAACACATTTCTGTTCCTATTTTGGGAATCAAAAGCATGTGCACATTAGACTTCCATTCTCTGCTTTCTCTATATATCAATTTATAACTTACTGCTTTTATCTTGAGAGAGGAGACTCTTTAATTTGTCTTCTACACGACCGATCAAGTTTTCTACAATGCTTATTTCATTCTCTAAAGCATCAAATACAATATAAAATTTTCCATGGCATGTTCCTCACTCTTTACCCAGTTTAGTTTCCTTTTGCAATTTATGTCTTATCATATTGAATTTTATCGACTCAAAGTGGAAAGAGGAAAGCATTTCCTCGCATTTCTGCTTTTCCTCCACCTGTCAATGTCATGTTCATACATGTATAATGTTACATATCGCTTTGAGTAGATCTTTTCTACTTTATTGTTTCCTATATTCTCATTCTTGAATAATAAAAGCTCTTTCAAGACCAAATTTTATCCAAAAAAGGGTTGTTGGGGATATTCCCTTTGGAGTCTCTTGCTGTCCACCTGCAGTAGTTAAAATGTTTCTTCCAGAATGTACGATGTAGGTCTGTCATGTGAAATTTTGCATCATTTGTTCAGGGATGCAGCAAGCCTGAGATTAGCAGTCAGTGTGAAGATGGGGTCTTTGGGGGGCATTAAGTTTAGAGAAGGTCTGTAGACTGATTCACTCATGGCTGACTGGCTCATGGTGACTTTGTAAGAAGAGGTGTGCTCCCTGCCCCTTGCAATATGATACCCTGAACCACCTTGGGACTCAGCCAACAAGAAGGACATTACCAGATGAGCCGCCAGACTTTGAACCTACAAGACCATGGGCCAAAATAAATCTATTTTCTTTAGAAATCACACTGCCTTTGGCATTTCCTAACAATAATAATAATGATCAGAATCATAGAACAAACACTTGGCTTGAATGCTCCCCAGTAAGGGCAAGTATCTGCACATCTGTTTTGCAAGGCATTGGAGGGCCAGAGTCCACATCAGGGGGTTCTATTTAGATGATTTATATTTCAGGTAGCTCCTGACCTTTGAACCAGAGAAGGCTGGTACTGAACAGCTTTCTGTCTACGGAAGCCATGTGTAGTGTATTCTTCTGGTGGTGGGTGACAGGAGAAAGTGTGCTTGAAGATCAGCAATCCCCAGATATCAGGAGTCTTCTAACCTAGAAGGGACCAGAAGATTTTTCAATGCACTCTCATAGGCTACCATGCAACTTCCTCCAGAAGAGCTATCAGGGCCAGACTTTGGTGTCCTGCAATCTGCCCACAGCTAGAGTCAATGGAAGAGATGCACCTCACAACTCTGGATGCTGCTGTCTCATCTCTAGATACAGGTTTTTATTTTAATATTTTTTTTTTAGCTATTAAGATATTTCATGGGATCCTGGCAAGGTGGCACTCATCTTTAAACCCAGCACTTGGGAGAAGAGGTAGGAGGATCGCTGTGAGTTTGAGGCCACCCTGAGACTACATAATGAATTCCAGGTCAGCCTGGGCTAGAGTGAGACCTTACCTCAAAAAAAGAAAAGAAAGGAAAGAAAAAAAAGGGCCCTAGAGAGTTGGTTTAGCAGTTGAGGTGCTTGCCTACAAAGACTAAGGACCCAAGTTTGATTCCCCAGGACTCACATAAGCAAGATGCACAAGGTAGCCCATGTGTTTGGAGTTCATTTGCAGTGGCTAGAGGCCCTGGTGTGCCCATTCTCTCTCTCTCTATTTCTCTCATCTGCCTCTTGCTCTCTTGCTCTCTCTTTCTCAAATAAATAATAAAAATAAAAAACAAAAAGTTATTTCTTGGGCTGGGGCTATGGCTCAGTCAATAAAGTGTTTGCTTCATAAATGTGAGGACAGGGAGGTCCGATCCCCAGGATCTATGTAAATGTTAGGTGCCTGTAGCAGCCTTCCTGTATCTCAGGGCTCAGAAGGCAAAGGAAATGTATCCCCAGGGCAAGATGGATGTGAGCTCTGAATTCAAGTCTGAGGCCCTATCTCAATAAATAAGGTAAAGAATAATTGAGAGGACATCTGGTGTCAATTTCAGTTTCCCATATGTATGAATACCCAAACATGGCCCCCACACATGTACCTGACACACACACAATTCAGATTTGAAAATAGGACAGTCAGTGCCTAATTTTTAAGTTCATTCTAAGTTTGCCTGTTCTTTGAAGCACAGGTAGATGGAAGAGGAAAGCGTCATGACAGGTGGAAGCACCACTGTGGTTTCTGTGACACAAATACGATGTGTCATGTTGAGAAGAGCTTACCCAGACCTCCAACCAGGGCTCTGGCCCAGGCATCCCCACAGGTTAAAGCTTTCAGCGACCTCCACTGAGCTGCCCTGCTGGATCAAGACACTCTCTGGTTCGTCTGAGAAATGACTGGTTCCTGCCAGGCTCTCAACTCCTGCAGCCCATAGGCTGCCCACGGAGTGCCCCACGTTCCTGCTCTCCTCCCCCTGTCCTTCTATACAGACCTCTTTACCCCACAAATTAATGGCAAACATATGAAAACAAAATTTTATTTCTGTGAAAACAATGTTAACTGCTTTGGGAAAGTTGTGGCAAGTTGCCATAAATATATATATATATTTCTGTGAATTAACAGCAAACAAGACAACCATAGCACATCTGGAAGGTTAAATCATAAAAGTCTAATAGGATTCCTATTTTGGATTGTTTTGAACTATCACTCACTGCATTCATTGTACAGCTAGTTAACTGGAAATTGGAATTTGTGCGTTATGGAAATGATTTGTGCAAGAAGGATTCAGAAATCCAGTTAAAGGAGCATCTAATATGCATTTATTTTGCTAGCTATCATTTCTGCAGCATAAGGAACCACAGCACCCTCACCAGCTCAGCCAGGCTCTGATGTGGACCTGTGTTTGCAGTGTGGTGCTATCCTCATGTGGAATCCATATGTTACTATGTAAACTTTTGTGACGCATTACCGTAATGTCTACTCTACTACCCACAGGACACCAACAACAGAACACAATTCCACTCAAGTCTAGCTTGGTGAACTAATGGGGGGATACCTGCAGGAGTATGGGCAATTTGCAGGAGGCTTTACCACTGAGGAAAATGCCTCTCTGTCCTGGCAACTGTTAACCAAAACAAGCCTCAGGGAGGGGCAGGCCTCCTCAAATGGAGTACCAATGGGCCCAATCTTATGCAGGTCTTCTGCAGGGAACCACAGCTACTAAGAGTTCAAGAAGTTAAAGGCCATGTCTTGCTTGGAGGACAGCATCCCAGAATGCTAATGCTGTAGAGAAAGCAAGGCTGTGGAATCAATTTGGGCTATAAGATGTTGAAGACATTTCTGTGTGTGTCTCACACTCATTTTCCATCTGTGAAATGAACAGATCTTAAGTCTCACAAGGCTGTTGTGAGACATAAATGAAATGAAGATAAACACGGTGCTTAATTATTTGGCTTGGGTGTCTGAGCAAATTCATAATCAATATTGAGAGAGTTTCCTCTCTCCAAGATCACTTGATCCCAGGGCATATGGTCACAGAAGTCCAAACACTGAAGCTCCCTGCACACAGACATCAGCAGTACTGACAGGCACTGTGTCGAGGGAGGCTGAGTGACTGAGTTCAGATTGCAGTGTGAGCCTGGGTGGCTTGTGAGCTGCTACAGGAAGAGTTTTCTATGCAGTCCTTCCTTCAATAGGACAGTACAATGGAGACCATGTCTGATATGCACTGTACAGCTTTGAGATGGAATCTTCCTCGGCCTTTCTCAAGAGCTTCACACAAAGTTGATACCTCACAGGGAAAATACATGCAAATATGTACACTACTCTGCTAAACCCGACACATACAGCATCTTTGTAGCTGTAGGAACCAAAAGCTCTTATAAACGGGTGTAACAGAAGAGTGTAGTTAAAGGTACAGGATGTGGAGTACACATACATCTTAACCCGTGATGTAATACTGGGACAAACGTTCAGTCTCCCTGAGCCTAGGCCAAGTATGGAATCAATCTAACATACCAACCTGGTAGGGTTATTGTTTAAGTGAAATGGTGTCTTGCAACACTTGTTTATAATATCTGGCACATAGCAAACACCAGTCAGAAGCAGTAGAAACAGATGGGAAGATGGCTCAGTGGGTAATACACTCACTTTATGTCTGAGGACCTGAGTTTGGACCCCAGGAGTCCACACAAAAGCCAGAAGCAGAAGCATACATCTATAACCCTAGTGCTCTTACGACAATGAGGTAGGAGGTGGGCACAGGAGAATCCCCAGGAGTTCTGGGCCAGCCAGCCTGGCAGAAGTAGTAGTGAACAATATGAGACCTGGCCTCAAACCAAGGTTGAAAGAGAAGGCTGACACCAACTCGACCCTCTGCCCTCCATTCGAGTGCTGTGACATGCATGCGCCCATCTCACAGACATGAATGTCCGCAGCACACCAAACACAACACACAGATGCAAATGCAATGGCCATCATTGCTGCTTGGGTGTCCTCTTCTTCCTTCCTCTCTCAAGGATAGTAGTGAGCGTGGCCAGGCTCTCTGAAGGCTGGGCATGAGATCTGCACTTGACCCCTGTGCTTCACCCTGAGCACTGCTGGAAAGATCAGATGCTCTGCAGGCCTTGCCCAGCCACTGGCGTCTGAAATGGAAAGGAAATGATGACAGACTGTATCCCACACCCTGGCAGTATCAGTCTTTCCACAGCCCCAGCAGCTTGCAGTCATAACCCTGTGATTTGAGAACAATGGATCTTAATATAATTGAGTTAACGGTATCATTTTTAATGTAAGACCATCTTGATTACAGCCAAAGGGCACCATTAATACACGGAAGGAATGGCCGAGATTTTCATGTGAATGTTGTACAGAAAATAGAACTAATTAGTGCTAATTTAATTCGAAGATTAAAGAAAATCCTGCTTTTAATTTTTAATTTAAGACAAACCATTTTACTCTGAACAAAGAAAGAATAATAAGTACATTTTTTTCCATCTGAAAGGCAATTTTTACTTTTGCATTATTACATTAATATGGGACTGTGGGAATCCTGACCCCATTAGAGATCAAATAATCAGCATTTAATTATTGACAGCAAATTAATATTTAATAAAGACACAAGGGTTCCCATATATGAAAGAAAGACACCAAGGTTCTGCTGACCCAGAAACGTCCAGAAGGTTCCTTAGCCAGAATGAGCTCTCCTGTAATGGGGTAACAATTCAAGATCCCTAAAGAGTTGGGGCAGTTTATTTCCACCCCAGCCACTGAGAGAGGAGCCAGAAGACCAGTGTCTAAGCAGTTGCTTCCTTTCCTCTTCCTCCTCCGCCCCCACCAGCTCGTCCTTAATCAAGCACTTAAGCTAAATAATACATCGAATGTCATAACCAAAAGGAGGACAGTCATAATAAAAAAATAATAAAAGAAGAGACCAATCCTTCTTTTTATTCTGCAAAAATAATACTGACTTTTCTTTGCTGTGGGACTGCTTGTCAGGGATAATTTCTAACCAAAGAAGACATAATGGATTTACAATGAAACTGTGATGCTTTCCTCAGCCCCACAAAGATTCTGAAAATAAGCGCTATTACATTAGCAGCCCGAGACAAGCCTGGGAAAAGCTGTTAGCTGATTTCCAGAGAAAGCCAGCGCTGTGTGCAGCGAAATGGCCTGTAGGTGACCCAGGGCGGGGGCGGGGGGCTCTGAAAACCTGTCTACACCCATCCGCCAGCTCTCTGCAGGAAAACTTGGGTGAGCTCGGAGGGGGACATTCTTAAGACAGGCCCTGGGGGACTGAATGTTTACCACACGCTCCCTGGCTCCAGGCCTCAGACCCTCAGGGTGTTTTTCAGTATTTATATTCAGACACATCAGGCCTGGCTACTTGGTGATGTTAACTATACTAGTTACTTTTCTTGTTGCTGTGACAAGACACCTGGCAAAAGCAACTAAGGGAAGGATGGGTTTATCTTGGCTCACCATTTGAGGGTACAGCCTGTCATGGTGGGGAAAGCATGGCAGTGGAACTAGGAGGCAGCTGGTCACATTGCACACAGTCAGGAAGCAGAGAGAGATGAATACTTACTGGCTCTCAGCTCGCTCTCTCCTTTCTTATTTTCCTTTCTATTAAGTTAGGGCCCTATCTCATGTTATTGGCTCTACTCTATGTGCAATTTTCCATCCTCCATTAAACCTCTCTGAAAACAACCTTATAGACATACTCAGAATTGTGTCTCCTCGGTGATTCCAGAGCCAGTCAAGAAGACAATAAAGATTAATCATCACACCAGCTTAGATGGCTGTTGAGACTGTGTTCATGCCGTGTAAGAGGTGCTTTCTCAGAGCCACCTCATCCATGCCACTGACTCCCCTCCACAGACCCCCTGAGCACCACACAGTACATGCTAACTTGTTGTCTACCCTGAGCAAGTCCCAGACTCCACACACCTCCATGTCCAAAACTGAACTCTCTCCACTGATGTGATCTTCCCATAAACTGGAGCTATCAATGTCATATCATCCCCTCTCCCATCAGAGTATTCTAACCCCTATATCTTTCTTTAACTTCTGTTAATTTTTACTTTATTGTTATTTATTTGAGAGACAAAGAGAGAGAAACAGGCACAGAGAGAGAGAGAGAGAATGAGCTGCCAGGACCTTCAGCTACTGCAGATGAATTCCAGATACATGCACCCCTTGTGAGCATGTGCAACATTGCATGCTTGCATCACTGTGCATCTGGCTTATGTGGGACCTAGAGATTCAAACATGCATTATTAGGCTTCACAGGCAAGCACCTTAACCACTAAGCTATCTCTCCAGCCCTCTAACCCCTATTTCTGAGGCTTTCTCCTGAAGGACAATCAAAACTCCAGATAAGGTGTAGGTGTGAGGAGCTGAACAATAGTAAGCACTTTAGCTCATATATATAAAGAGCTACAAAGACATTTTATAAATCAAAGGCCAGAGCAAAGGGCTGGTACTACTTAGTATAAGTGCAAGTACTATTTTCTTAGGAGTTTGCATAGGTTATTTAATATAAGGGTTGTTTTGCCTTATTAGTGAAGATCTGAGATGCTTCTTTCGGCACTGATGCCAGACTTTGCAAAATATTGGCCTGAATCTAAGTTCAAAACCTACTAGACAATTATCAAGAGCTTTAAAAAATATATTATTTGTTTTTTATTCATTTATTGGCGAGAGAGAAAAAGATAGAGAGAGAGAGAGAGAGAGAGAGAGAGGAAGACAGAGAGAATGGGCATGCCAGGGCCCCCAGCCACTGCAAACGAACCCTAGACACATGTTCCACATCACGTACTGGCTTTCATGGATATTGGGGAATTGAACCTGGGTCTTTAGGCTTTGCAAGCAAGCACCTTAACCACTAAGCCATTTCTGCAGCCCCATAAGAGCTTTTATTTTTTTCTTAACCTCAAAGTTGACAGAGGCCTTCTTGTCATGTTTGTCCTACTAAAACATCCCTGGATCTCACGGAAGAATTGATGTAAGGAAGACATATAACCCAGGCTCATTGCATCCCAAGTATTATGTGCTGGGGGGAAAGGGATGGATTTTAGGATAAAACTAACTCTGGCAGTAAGAATGAGAGTTTATCCGAAAAGGAATGGCTGATTAGAGTGAGTTTATAGCGCGAAGGTACCTTCCCCAAGCAGCTGAACAAGCCAGCTTTTCCCACGCTGCAACCCTCTGTAGATGACTTCCCTTCTCCTGGGGTCCGAATCAAGTCAAAAATGGATGGAGGAGGAAAGGGGGAAATTATGTCAAAGCAGATATACAAACAGCATTTGGCAGCTGATTGACAATATGAGCAGTCATGTGAGTTTAACAGTTGTTCTCACTGGGCTCTTTTTCCTGCTTGTCAAAATCTGAGATAACCATGCAGCCATTTTTGAGTTTTATGTGTAGAATAATAAAGGCTCTGTGACAAACAGGAAAATATCACCTAGCTACTTTTGTTATGGGAGGGTCTATGGGGAGTCCTGGAAAGTCTTTGAACCCCAAACCCTGAGTACCCAGGAGCTTCCAGGAATCCCAAGTTCATATTTGTATTTCACCAAATAATTGGGCAAGCCAAAGTGAGAAGAATAATTATTAAATCATGACCTTATTGAAGGAAGTGCAGAACCAAGGGAAGGAAAATGAATGAACCCACGTGGTCTGAGAGCCCATGTGGTGGGCCCAGAAGAAATGTGAAAAGAGATTTAGAGATAAAAGAAAAGCAAGTGCAGAGAGCTCCTGCCATGTGGAGGGCAGGAGGGGGTAGAGAGCCCATGGGGGAGTGAGGATTGGGGCTTCTCCCCCCCCCCCCCCCCCGCCATCTCAGGCTAGTCAGGCCCATATGAGGGAACCGCACCAGAACCTGGAGGTTCCGGAGTGATTAAGGGCAGTCAGGAGAGAGGCTTGCCCCCTTGCATGCATCTATTTTTATAACTTTATTATGGTGGGTTTCAGCTTCTAGCTCAAGTGAGCCAGAGAGACAAGTGACTGGTCTCGTCGAGAGTCTGGCTTAAGAGTCTCCTCAGGAAGAGGCTAGCCATGAAGTCAAGTTCTGTGGCCAAAGCTTGACCAACCACAATGGCAGGATTAGATCTGACCTCTAGAAAAGGAGAACTTCCTCCCAGGAAGGGGCTGAGGTGTGGAAAAATAGGTCTAGGGAATTCCTTTAGGCAAGAGATAAGAAGGCAGATTCTTCTCTGATCTTTAACAAAGAGTAGACTGTAGGAGCGAACCCAGAGACATTCCTGATGTTTACTTTCAGGGGCCCAGTCACCCTAACTGCCTAACAAAGCTACCTGACTCCCTGTCCCATTCACTCTTACAGTAGCAGTGATATTTCATTTAAGACAGTAAAATGAATGGAGGTACTGGTAGAACCTACATGGAAGGAAAAGTGGCTGTTCAGAGAAGACTCAAAGTGGACATATTATATGCAGCTCTCCAAATATATGCCAAAGAATGGGACCCTCGGGAAAGGGACCGAGGAGCCCATTCAACCTGCAGTCCTTCAGTGCCTCGTACTTCAACTAACTTTCTGCCCACCATCAGGTCAGACATCTGGAATTCATCTGTAGGACCTCTCTTCCCTATTCACATCCACATCTAGTTAGCCCAGCACCTTCGCTTTATGAGTCCCATGAGTTTCCCCCTCTTCTCAATATACCCAGAGTCTTAATCAGAACCCATCACATTGTACATCTATTTTTTGTTTTCAAGGTAGGGTCTCACTCTAGCCCAGGCTGACCTTAAGTTTACTTTGTAGTCCCAGGATATCCTTGAACTCACAGTGATCCTCCTACCTCTGCCTCCCAAGTGTTGGGATTAAAGGCACACAACACCACACCTGGCATCTTACTTCTATTTTACCAACATTTTAATTGGTCTCCCATCCTCTAGTGCTATACTCTAGAGCCCAGCCACCATAAATTTTTAATAATTAGCCTAGATCCAAACATGGTTTCCCAGCCTAGTTTCCTAAGTCCCCACATCCTCATCATGAGCTGGAGGCAACGCAGTGATGAAGGAGAAGACAGATGGACCCCGTGTGTGGAGCTCACCGAGGGCCCTTTACCCATGTAGACACCAGAGAATCATCTGCCATGATGGAGAGCATTGTGTGACTTCCCGCAAGTTAATGAGCTTGCTATGTCTCAATAGCATAGTCAATTCATCCATAAAAATGAAGCAACTCAGACTCTAAAGATTGGATGTTAATGCCACAAACATGAGGCTGTCATGTGGCACTAAACTGGAACAGGCATACAAAGGGGCTACCATATACCTTTTGCATGTGACAAAATCTATGATCCTTAAAACTGAAATACTCTTATTAAAACTGAGATACCTTCATATCTCATTTCCATCGTTACTTCATTGTTATGTTGTATACAAATAACAATACAAAATTTTTAAAAATATTTTATTTATTTATTTGACAGAGAAAGAGAGAGAGAGAGAATGGGCGCACCAGGGTTTCCAGCCACTGTAAATGAACTCCAGATGCATGCGCACCCTTGTGCATCTGGCTAACGTGGGTCCTGGGGAATCGAACCTGGGTCCTTTGGCTTTTCAGGCAAATGCCTTAACCACTAAGGCATCCCTCCAGCCCACAAAAAAATATTTTTAAGACCCTCTGGCAGCCCAGTGTGTACCCAGCAAGGTGCTGTTTGTACAGGATCATACAGCAGGTGTGTCTTGTGGTGGGTTAGCTTGGAAGCTGAGAGCCGGACGACTCTAGTCCCTTGCATCTTGGTGTGTTGACTCCATAGTGTTTGAGTGGAGCCACAGGGTTTGGAATAAGAAATCGATTAGACCTGAGATGAATGGCCTACATGATGGGTGTAGGATCACTACAACAGATAGCTATTTTAAAAAAAAATCACATAGGCAAGTAACAGGAGAGTCTCATACTTCAAGTTTAAGTGAGGGGGAATATATCAAAAATAACCTTAGTAACTAAGTTCTTAAAAGCCCACAGCTATCAGTATCATTTATAAGAATGATGGTTGTTTTGTATTTTCTTCATTAGAGAGAGAAAGAATTGGAAGAATCCACAGCTATGAGGAAGCCTATTCCCTGCAATTGGAACTGGAGACCCAGGGAAGTCAAACGCTATCTTGTGGTAACACAGTAGGAGGCAGAGGAAAAACACACACATATAGTCCGAACCCACTCTTTCCCAACCTGGAACCTATGGGGAGTCAAATAATAAGAGAAACTGAGGCACATTCTGCCTCAAATGGGATTGAGCTATCTGTTCTCTAGGAACACACTCAACTCAGAGGCTATGTCTCCTGGAATTCTCTTGACACATTTTCTATAACATCCAGCAGGAAAAGACTTCTGGATTCCAAGGAAAAATGAGAAATATATATATATTCCCAAATGCATATGTCTAAGGAGTAGAGCTTTCTGAGAATCTTGTGGGTCCAAGATGCACTGCAAAATTTAGTTAGCTCCAGAGGCAGAAAGAAAGCCTCACACTGCTCCTGAGCAATTACTTCCTTCCACCCTTGCATGAGACGACAACTATGCCTCATTATACCCTGACCTGAGGAAGGTGACTATTGCTATACAAATTGATGGAGTCCGAAGGAATACTCCAAACTCTGTGAAAAAATTTTACATGTACCACATGTATTGAGAATCTCATGAGGTACGTTTTACAGTCCAAACTTTTAAGAATGAGAAAACTAAGGCCAAGAAATATTAAAAAGTATTGGCAAATAAATTTGAGAGTGAGTGTTTGAATTCTAGGCCTGTTAACCAGCCAAGCTAGCCTGTATCCTTCTTTTATACCATGAATTCTGACAGTGTTTGTGCTTGCTGTCATTGTTATTGTTGATAACTGTTACAGCTGGAATCCTGAACCACTGTGACCAACCTTAATCTGATGCTCATTTCATAATGCTGACAAAAGCTCAGCAGCTCTGGTGGCTGTGGCTGGGGCTGGGGCAAGGCTAGGCCCTTCCAATTCAACCTCTTCACTCCTCCTCACCTCCCCTTCCAATTCAACCTCTTCACTCCTCCTCACCTCCCCTTCCAATTCAACCTCTTCACTCCTCCTCACCTACCCTTCCAATTCAACCTCTTCACTCCTCCTCACCTACCCTTCCAATTCAACCTCTTCACTCCTCCTCACCTCCCCTTCCAATTCAACCTCTTCACTCCTGCTCACCTCCCCTTCCAATTCAACCTCTTCACTCCTCCTCACCTCCCCTTCCAACTCAACCTCTTCACTCCTCCTCACCTCCCCTTCCAATTCAACCTCTTCACTCCTGCTCACCTCCCCTTCCAATTCAACCTCTTCACTCCTCCTCACCTCCCCTTCCAATTCAACCTCTTCATTCCTCCTCACCTCCCCTTCCAATTCAACCTCTTCACTCCTGCTCACCTCCCCTTCCAATTCAACCTCTTCACTCCTGCTCACCTCCCCTTCCAATTCAACCTTTTTACTCCTCCTCACCTCCCCTTCAAATTCAACCTCTTCACTCCTCCTCACCTCCCCTTAAAATTCAACCTCTTCACTCCTGCTCACCTCCTTGTGAGACTTTCTCTGGCCAGTTAATTAGCACTTACTCTTCTACACATATATAAAAGAAAATGACATCAATTTGCCCGTTTTGCACTAAGCCTCTTTCTCAACCATCCTACACTTGGATTCCCAGTACTTTTCCAAATCTCACCTCCAGTCATATTGCCCCTGTTTGGAGAAGGCTTCCCTCTGCCCATAAAATTCTGAGTCCATTCCTCCTTCTGGCTCTGACACCATAACATGGGTTCAGCATACATTTCCAGGCTTGTCACCCAAAGAAGAATGACTTCTACCTTCAAATGCTACCATTGTTTCTGATGTTGTGCTCTTCCACACAGTGTTTCCTCCTCCTAGAACACCTTACAGCACCCTCCTCTGGCCTATGTGTAGCCAACAGCCCACCTTCAAGGTCTTTAGGCTTGTCTCCAATAAGCTCCCAGCCTGGGGAACTCCCCTTCTGTTCAGCCTCCAGATTGCTTTCCCGTGTCTTTTATGAGAGTCTGACTTGTGTTAGCTCTTTGTCGGGACGTTGTAGCCTTGTCTGAACACTGAGACTATTCCATGTTCTTTATTGTGTCCCAGCATTATGTCCGGCACAATTTAGGGGAGGATTTGTTAACTTGGATGTATTTGCCAGTATGGATTTTGTGGCAAGAAGTAAAGGATACTCCAAATTTCATAGGAGGTCATCCTCTATCCTTCCATTACCAGCATCTTTTTTCCCCACCACACATCTCAGTTTTTCTTTCTAAGAGGTGATTTCTCTGCCCTAGGTGCCCCTGGGGAGAAATGGGTTTAAAAGTAACTAAAATCTTGAACCTAGAAAGAGGATGTCATCTGAGCCTTCCAGCTTCTAGTGAATGAGAACTGTTTCCCCAACCCAAGTGCACTCTCTGGAGGGAGTGAGCTAAAGAGTTCAGCCAGGAAAATAAAAGTAGGCTTCTGGTTAAGATGGTGATGTAGGTAACATGCCAAAGCAGCCTGGGGGCAAAAAGCCAAGAAAAAAAAAAAAACAACAAAATACACACTTTTACTAAAAAGTAAGGTGTAGGGCTGGAGAGATGGCTTAGTGGTTAAGCGCTTGCCTGTGAAGCCTGAGGAACCCGGTTCGAGGCTCGATTCCCCAGGACCCACGTTAGCCAGATGCACAAGGGGGCACATGCGTCTGG
Source organism: Dipus sagitta (assembly GCA_036346955.1). Classification (NCBI taxonomy): domain Eukaryota; kingdom Metazoa; phylum Chordata; class Mammalia; order Rodentia; family Dipodidae; genus Dipus; species Dipus sagitta. The sequence goes on along the minus strand of CM070772.1, from coordinate 154,188,228 downwards.
AGTTCGTTTACAGTGGCTGGAGGCCCTGGAGAGCCCAATCTCTCTCTCTCTCTCTCTCTCAAATAAAGAAATAAAAATAAATAAATAATTTTTTTTTTAAAGTAAGGTGTATAGGAAATTGAAACAGCAGTGGAGAAGTAGGAGAAATCCAGAGCATCCAGAGCCCATACAGGCCGGCAGAAGTGGCTCCGGCAGGACCGCAGCAGGGACGCCTCAGCTTGAGCCACAGGAAAAGCCAGGTGAGGGGATTTTCCACTCACACCGGAGCTCTCCGCAAACTCAAGAAACGTGAAGGGAGAATGGCAGTGAACAATGGAGGCGCAGATCACAAGGTAGAAGACCACGTGGAACAGCGAGAGAACTAGAGCAACATCGGCAGTCTACCCTACCCCACCGCCAGTGCCTGGCTCCATCCCCCACCACCAGTGCCCAGCTCCAGCAAACAGAGCAGTGGTCCAGGGAGCCAGCCATGCCTACTTGAAGCAACAGTGGGACCCAAGCATAACTAAGACAAAAATCATCCCAAAAGGTAACAGGGATTATACCAGGTCAGTACCTGCCTAATAAACCTGGTATATAGGCCTGAACCAGAAGTGCTAATTGCACCTTTCATATCAGGATAAATTTTGTTAAATCTGATGGATGGTCAGATTTGCCATTAGCAAATAAGCTGTGATTTGGGCTTGTTATTTGTTGCTTCTTGATTTATAGTGGCTTTGTGTCCTCTTCTATTATACATTAGGGAAGGTTCTCACCTGGTCACAAGTGACTTGGAACCCTCTACAGACCAGAATCTTAACCTCTTTGTTGTCAGCATTAAGGGAGTGGGTGAGGCACCACACAGCCTAAGGGACAGACAGAGGATCTGGTTGTCATAATACCTACTCTTGGATAAATACTCTGTATTGTTTTTCATTGGCAGTGTATATTGTTTAGTTAAATTTTAGAAACTATCTGTATTTGGTTCCACTCAGCCTACTTGAATACTCTCATAATAGGCAAACCCAACACCTAGAGTCACTCTTGTAGATACTCTGAGAGTCTTGAAAGCCACACCTAGTGCCTTAAGCTCCTACCCTGAAGATAAATGACATCAGATTGTTTGATACATCTAATAATACCCAGCTAACTAGAAAATCCAATCATTAAATAATCCAGGATGCAAAAATATATACATTATAACACAAGAAACACCAAAAATAAAGACAATATAAATCCACCAAAAAGTATTAATGCATCAGAAATGACGTCCAGTGAGAACGAGTTAGAGGAAATGCCTGAGAAAGATTTCAAAGGAATGATTATAAATATGTTCAAAGAACTCAAAGAAGAAATCAAAGGAAGCCAAGAAGACACAGAATGCAAATTTAATGAAATAAAGAGGTCAATACTAAACATAAGTAAGGAAATAGAAATAATAAAGAAAAACCAGTTAGAATTACTAGCAATAAAGAACACAGTTAATGAAATAAAAAACTCTGTAGAAAATCTCATCAGTAGAATGGATGAAGTAGAGGACAGAATATCTAAGCTAGAAGACCAGGTGACAGATCTAATACAGTCCAACAAAGAGAAAGACAAACTAATAGAAAAGTATGAGTGGGAATTTCAAGATATTCAGGACACTATGAAAAGATCAAACATAAGAATTCAGGGCATAGTAGATGGAGAATAATTTCACTCCAAAGGCATAGTAGGCATCTTCAACAAAATCACAGAAGAAAACTTCCCCCAAACTGGGAAAGAGGTGCCAATGCAGATACAGGAATCCTTTAGAACACCAGCCAGACAAAACCTGGAAAAAACCTCCCCTCGCCATATTATAACCAAACTACCAAACACACAAACCAAAGAAAAAATATTGAAAGCAGTCAGAGAGAAAAATCAAGTTACCTACAAAGGCAATCCTATCTGGATTACAGCAGATTACTCAACACAAACTTTAAAAGCCAGAAGGGCATGGAGCCGATGTATTCCAAGTTCTGAAAGATAACAACTATCAACAAAGGCTACTTAATCCTGCAAAGCTGTCCATTCAAATTGATGGAGAAATAAGGACATTCCATGACAAAAGCAAGCTAAAGGAGTATTTGAAGACAAAACCAGCTCTACAGAAAATACTTGAAAGAATCCTCCATGCTGAAGAAAAAGAAAAGCACACATATAAGGAACCGGGAAAAAACAAACAATACTCAAAAACTAGTTAACACAAGAGAGCAAAGGTAAAACCAGAAGAACTACAAAAAAATGGCAAAAATGAATACATACCTTTCAATAACATCTCTTAATATCAACGGCCTCAATGCCCCAACCAAAAGACATAGTTTTGCAGACTGGGTTAAAAAGCAGGATCCTTCAATTTGTTGCCTCCAAGAAACCCACCTCTCTACAAAGGATGGACATTATCTTAGGGTGAAAGGTTGGAAAACGGTGTTTCAAGCAAATGGACCTAGAAAACAAGCAGGGGTTGCTGTCCTAATATCTAACAAGGTATATTTCAGTCCAACATTAGTTAGGAAAGATAAGGAAGGCCATGTTATATTGATTAAAGGCACCCTCCAACAGGATGACATTACAATCCTAAACATATATGCACCTAACATGGGGGCCCCCAAATTCATCAAACAAACACTACTAGAACTAAGGTCACAGATAACACCAAACACAGTGGTAGTGGGGGACTTCAACACCCCACTCTCATCAATTGACAGGTCATCCCGGGAAAAGATAAACAGAGAGGCATCTGGACTAAATGAGGTCATAGAAGGAATGTACCTAACAGATATATACAGGTCATTTCATCCAAATGCTGCAGAATATACATTCTTTTCAGCAGCACATGGAACATTCTCTAAAATAGACCATATACTAGGACAAAGCAAATCTTAACAAATACAGGAAAATTGAAATAATTCCTTGCATTCTATCTGACCACAATGGAATCAAACTACAAATCAATAGCAAGAAATGTTATAGAGCATATACAAAATCATGGAAATTAAACAACACACTACTAAATGATGAATGGGTCAAAGAAAAAATCAAGAAGTAAATCAAAAAATTTATAGAATCAAATGATAATGAGAACACAACACACCAAAATCTCTGGGACACAATGAAGGCAGTCCTGAGAGGTAAATTTATAGCTTTAAGTGCCTATATTAAGAAATTAGAAGGGTCACAAGTAAATGACCTAATGCTTCACCTTAAAGTCTTAGAAAAAGAAGAACAAAGCAAACCAAAAATCAGTAGACGGGAAGAAATAATAAAGATTAGGGCAGAAATTAATTAAATAGAAACAAAAAAAAAGACAATCCAAAGAATCAGTGAAACAAAGAATTGGTTCTTTGAAAGGATAAACAAGATTGATAAACCCTTAGCAAAACTGACCAAAAGAAAGAGAGAAGTGACACAAATTAATAAAATTAGAGTCGAAAAAGGCAACATCACAACAGATACCAGAGAAATTCAAAAAATCATAGGGACATACTATAAAAACATATACTCCACTAAGTATGAAAATCTGAAAGAAATGGATGATTTCCTTGATTTATATGACCTACCTAAATTAAATCAAGATGAGATTAATAACTTAAATAGACCTATAACAAGTATGGAGATGCAACCAGTTATTAAAAAAAAAATCTCCCAACTAAAAAAAGTCCAGGCCCAGATGGATTCACTGGTGAATTTTACAATTTTACTTTCATGGAAGAACTAACACCAATGCTTCTTAAGCTTTTCCATAAAATAGAAAAAGAAGGAATCCTACCATCTTCTTCTACGAAGCCAGCATCACCCTAGTACCAAACCCAGGCAAAGATAGAACAAAAAAAGAATATTATAGACCAATCTCCCTCATGAACATACATGCAAAAATTCTCAACAAAATATTGGCAAACAGAATACAAGAATATATCAGAAAGAATATTCACCCGGACCAAGTAGGCTTTATAACAGAGATGCAGGAATGGTTCAACATATGCAAATCAATAAATGTAATACATTATATAAATGGACTGAAGGACAAAAATCATATGATTATCTCATTAGATGCACAAAAAGCATTTGACAAAGTCCAGCATCCCTTCATGATAAAAGTCCTACAGAGACTAGTAATAGAAGGATCATATCTCAATATAATAAAGGCTACTTATGACAAGCCTACAGCCAACACATTACTAAATGGGGAAAAACTGGAAGCTTTTCCACTAAAATCAGGAACAAGACAAGGGTGTCCGCTGTCCCCACTTTTATTTTAATATTGTACTAGAAGTCTTAGCCATAGCAGTAAGGCAAGAGACACACATAAAAGGGATACAAATTCTACAGGAAGAGATTAAGTTATCATTATTTGCAGATGACATGATTCTATATATAAAGGACCCTAAAGACTCTACCAGCAAACTGTTAGAGCTGATAAACACCTACAGCCATGTAGCAGGATACAAAATAAATACACAGAAATCAGTAGCCTTCCTATATGATAACAACAAACACACAGAGGACGAAATCAGAGAATCACTCCCATTCACAATTGCATGAAAGAAAATAAAGTACCTTGGAATAAACCTAACCACGGAAGTAAAGGATCTCTACAATGAAAACTGTAAAACACTTAAGCAAGAAAATGCAGAGGACACTAGGAAATGGAAAAACATCCCTTGTTCCTGGATTGGAAGAATCAATATTGTGAAAATGGCGATCTTACCAAAAGCAATCTACACATTTAATGCAATCCCAATCAAAATTCCAATGACATTCTTCACAGAGATAGAAAAAATAATCCAAAAATTCATTTGGAATCACAAAAAACCTTGAATATCTAAAATAATACTGAGCAACAAAAATAAGGCTGGTGGTATCACCATACCTGATTTTAACCTATACTACAGAGCCATAGTAACAAAAACAGCATGGTACTGGTGCAAGAGCAGACGTGTAGATCAATGGAACAGAATAGAGGACCCAGATGTAAGTTCAAGTAGCTATAGCCATGTGATATTCGATAAAAATATCAAAAATACTCATTGGAGAAAAGACAGCCTCTTCAGCAAATGGTGTTGGGAAAACTGGATATGTATCTGTAGAAAGATGAAAATAGATTCTTCTCTCTCTCCATGCACAAGAATTAAGTCCAAATGGATTAAAGACCTTAACATCAGACCAGAAACTCTGAAACTGCTAGAGGAAAAAGTAGGGGAAACCCTTTAACATATTGGTCTTGGCAAAGACTTTCTGAATATAACCCCAATTGCTCAGGCAATAAAACCACAGATTAACCACTAGGACCTCATGAAATTACAAAGATTTTGTACTTTAAAGGACACTGTGAATAAAGCAAAGAGGCAACCTACAGAATGGGAAAAAATCTTCGCCACCTATATATCTAATAGAGGATTAATATCTAGGATATACAAAGAACTCAAAAAGTTAAATAATAAGAAATCAAATAAGCCAATTAAAAAATGGGCTATGGAGCTAGAAAATTTTCAGTGCCAGGGATGGGATACCTTCCAGTGAGTTGTTGGCCAGGAAGGTCCCTGATGCCCCCAAAACATTATAGGCTGTTGCCAAGGCCCTTGGTTTCCCACTAGGGATAGATGGTAAGACCCTATTGCTGAAGACTCCACATACTTGGGCTGAAAGGCCACTGAGAAATCCTGCTGGAACTGAGCTGATAACCTCCTCCATGTAGACCAGCTGACAGAAAGCTGTAAGATGCAATTCTACATGAAGTTCAATGGGAGAAAGAGATACCACCAGTGAAGATACTCAACAGTGGACACTGCAAGCCCTATAATTGGCCAGCCAGGCCAAATGAGCCAACTGGTGCAACAGTGGCATGTCTACCATGGTGGAAACCAACTGCCCTCCAATTTGACTAGAGGCCCACTCCATGGGGGGGAATACATCCCTGATACTGAAAACTTAAAACAGGGGTAGTCATGAGCCCCAGGGGTATAACATCTGCTGATGTCTGGATAAATACTATGCTTTTCAAACTGCCCAGTAAGCACTTTTCTTAATATTCATACCCTTATATTAATGCTACTCTCACTTTGTATAGAGAATCTTCTCTTTTCAGATGGCAGTGACCTTGGGACAACTCAGACGGTATCATAGTGCTGGAAAGAAGTGACTGGAGTACTGAGTAACATCTCGATCACACCCTCCAAGGCTCAGGGTCTAATGCGGAAGAGGTGGCGGAAAGAATGTAAGAGCCAAAGAAGGGTAGGGCTCCTTACAACATGCTCCCTCCAGACATAAAATGGCCTGGATATCCATGACCTCATAGTGCCTGACACTACCTACACAAGACCATCATAAGAGGAGGAAAAGATCATGGCATCAAAATAAAAGAGAGGCTGACTGAAATGGGGAGGGGATATGATGGAGAAAGGAATTTCAAAGCGGAAAGTGGGGGGAGGGAGGGTATTACCATGGGGTATTTTTTATAATCATGGAAAATGTTAATAAAAATTGAGAAAAAAAGAAATATATGCAATCAAGTGAAAAAATAAAGAAAGAAAGAAAGAAAAGTAAAATTCCAAAAAAAAGAGTTCAGTCAGACCAAACAAGTGAGTGAAGTCATCCTAGATTCTGGCCTCAGACGTCCCACTCTGGAATCTCTCATGTGACTCTCACACCACTAAAAAAAAGTGCGACATCTCTTGTTGTCCGTTTACCATCTTCATGTCATTGAATTTCCTACTACTCCTCTTCTTTCTGACCTGTTACCCAAGTGGTCACCTTCCTCAGTCAGAGACTTCTGGGCTGTCAGACTTTTTGTTTGTTTTGTTTTACGAGGTAGGGTTTCACTCTAATCCAGGATGACCTGGAATTCACTGTGTGATCTCAGGGTGGCCTTGAACTCAACTTTTGTCCCTGTGGCAAAATATCTGACATCAACACCTTAGGGAAGGAATTCTTTATTGCAGCTCACAGTCTCAGAGTCTTTCAATCCATAGTCGTCTACCAGAGGCAAGTCTAAATATCATGGCAGCAAGCTTGTGATGGAGAAAGCTTGTGATGGAGAAAAACTCATGGTAGACAGGAAGCAGAAAGAGATAGACAGGAAGTGGACAAGCCAAGACATTCTTTAAAGACATGCCCCAATGACCTATGCCATTCCACTAAATCCCTCCTTCTATGGTTAGTTCTACTAACCTCACAATAGTTTAGCCAAACTTGGTATCCATCCATGGATTAATCCTCTGGTGGGGCAAAAGGCCTCATGACCCAACCCCTTGTCAAAGGTCTACCACCAAATACCACTTGCACTGGTGATCAATCCATGAACATAGGAGATTTGGTGGTTGGGGGTGGGATTTTAATCCAAATCATAAAACTCTTTAATAAAATGACGTTTAAAGGAAGCACAGTGAGGTTTAATAAGGTCCAGAAACCTATTTTAACAAGTTTTCCAACTTTCCTCCTCCATTCCTCCCCCTGCCCCATGCTCACTCACCTAAGCTCAGCAGTTTCTCAAGGCATCAGGACTTCTCTTGATATCACAAGTCCATTCTTCCTTCACAAGGACAGAACACATCACCTGTACTTCATCATGTCAGTAGCTCTTGCCCTGACCCTGTGACCTTTTAGCTTTCATTCTTGCTACCAACTAATTTGGTTACCTTGGTGGAGTCTCCCCACACATAACCTGATGGGCTTGACCTGACTTCCAGTGGGCCAATCATCCACTGCCCTATTGTCCCCATGACATTCAGAGGCAACACATTGGCAGGACTATGTACAGGTTGTAATTTCAAAGATAAGGACATGGGCACACAGCTTGTAATATTGTAAGGAGTGTCAAGGAGACTATGAGGTTTACAGAGCTAGACTAAAAGATGAAAGATGGAGGAGATGGAGCTGAAGAGGGAGAAGTAATAAAACTAAACATGTGTGGAACCTCTACATTACGCTGAGTGTGTTAAATCATCCTCATTTAGTCTCATAGTAATTCATCCAAGTAACTCCTGTAAATTCCTCATTCCACATTTAAATGATTGAGGTACCCAGAGCCATCCAGTAGCCAGTGGCAGGGTGATGATCTGACCATCTGACTTCAGAGTCGGGCCTGACAAGAGTCTCATCAGAGGTGGACATTTTACATGATGCATTTGAAGCGATCACATCCAAAAGAGATTCTTGAAAACAATCACAACAACAGAGTGATTATCGGAGAATGTTGAATGATACCTCACTCCACTGGTTACTTCCGCTTGCTGGCTTAATTATTAGTAGCTTCACTGAGTTTCATTAGGGACCCATTGTGCCGCTGTTGGCAAAACAACACTGGCATCTCATGTTCAATAATTAAAGGCAGGAAAACAAACATTCTCTTTGGAGCCCTGGGTTTATAAATAGCAATGGTATGCGATTCCTTTAATCAATAACCAGGCTATCCAGCCTGGCATGGATGGTGGAGACAACGGGCCTGACGGTCTCTTCACCCCCATTTCCTAGCCCTGCTTTCATCGGACTGACCTTGCAGAGACCTCCCATGCCGGTCACCATTCTGAGTGAGCTTTGCCTTTTGGCCATATAGATATTGAAAAACAACTTTAAAAAAAAATCAAAATCCTGATTCTCTCACATGTAAATGAATATAAAATGTCAAATGAACCTATGTGAAAGAATTTGAAAAGATGATATAACCTGCTCAAAGGAGAAATCAAAGACTGACACATTTATATGAAATAAAGGAATGGAGCCATGAATTTTCAGGTTGCTATAAGACTGGTGTTTTGTTTTTGCTTTTGCTGAAGGAGTAGAAGGGGAGAGTCAATTAAAGCCAGACTGGACAGGATTTATTTGCATTTTGCATGGCTCTCACTTGTATACAACTTATGCTGTCAAACAACACAAGGATGATAAGGGAAGACTACAGTCAGATTAACTTCAAGACTGTGCACAAACAATGGACAGGTTTCCACTGGTACACCCAGTAATTTTTCAAGCTTATTATAAATTTCCTTACATAGCATAAAAACAACTTAGTGATTTAGGGTTAAATCCAAGTTCAAATGAATTCTACTATTCATTTGCTTGGATAAGTGACTAACCTGTCTGAACCTGACATTCTTCATCATAAATTATGCTCAATTTATTCATTTCATATGCTTAAGTTGTGGATCAAGTTAACAATATAGTGCATGTCACAGAGTGACGGTCCTTAATTACTCACCCTCATGGTCCTTCACCTCACCTCAGCAACCCAGGGACTCCAGAAATCAACCTCCATGTGGTGGCTTCCTGGAGGATGGGCGAATATGAATTGGGTTGCCCCAGTAGACCCATGTCTCTCTGGCTTCTGACAAAATGACACAGAACTGTCACACTACAGCACAGTGTCTCCTCTGTCTGGGAGCTGAGCTGAGACTGTGAGGTGAATATGTCATCAAGTGCTACCAGAGACCAGGAGCCCAGGGAGCTGAAAGGCCGAAGTTTACCCATCATCTCTGAGGTCTTCCTCAGCCCTCTGTTCTTCCTTAAAGAGGCCACGCAAGAGATTCCAGAAGGAACGGAAGAAGAGATCACAATTCCTCTTGCTAGTTCATTCACCAAATGTATGCCTCAACCACTGCCTAACGTCACAGGGCATTGTGGGAGGGGGCACAGAAAGTGGGTCTAGTCACAAGGTTGGGGAACAGACAGCCCCAGGACTGACTCCTAACCCTGCCATTGCCTTAGCCTATGAGCACAGATAAAGTTCGTTCACCACCATCCTCGAATTCCTCACTGGAAATGCTGGAATAACAGCAGGAACACAGCCAAGGTTTCTTTCTCCAGATGAGCGAGGGGATATTTCGTTGACCACAAAAGTAGTTGATTATAAATGGTAGCTTATATGAATTGGTGTGAAAGGGAACATGAGTTCTACACTGCTCTGTGTTTAGACATACTTGGGAGTGTTTACCAAAGAAGCCGATAGCAGAACTTCAAATCTGAGGTGGGGGGGGGGGGGCCAAGGCAATGACTATGAGTGCAGTTACACTAGTGAGCACACCCAGCTAGTTGGTCCTAAAGCCAAGATGCAGAGGTGCTGTGACCACACACACGCTGCCTGCACCATGCCCAAGCAGCCTAGGTGCACACCCGTCCCAAGATACACACAGGAGCTGTGGACTACATCTTCCGTCAACAGTCATGGGGTAGACTCGGGTTCTTGCTCTCAAACAGAGAGCCGCGGAAGCTCGGGGTAGTGCCGGAGCAGAGCGCTACATACCGTCAGGCTCCTCTGAAGCAGCCCACTGTGTTCTCCGCCTCCTACACTGCCAGCACTGAGAAGCATCCTGCCAGCATCGCAGCTGGCCAGGATTTCCTGAATTCTGCCCTCAGCACCAGGGACTGAGCAAGAGAAAAATCTCCCTATGCTAGCCTTACAGGTGAGTCACTTTCTTTCCCTCTGGAACTCTCTAACAGACTTTCTGCGACAAGGTGGCACCTCTGCCCTGCTACCTCGTGGTTCCTGAGGAGCTAGTCTGTGTAACAAGTCACCTGAGATTTCAGTGACACTGGCCATAGGCAGCTCTGCCTCTTCTTCCCCTTGACCCACTTGATGCTGTGTCCTCTCCACTCCCTGGGTAGCCTAGGGCACACACATGAGCGTTTCTCTTCAGTCCACTGCTTTAACCACCACACCTGCATCCTCATTCTTCTTGCCCATCGTCCTAGGCTCCTAGATGCAAAGGTGAAGTATGTACCCCTAATTCTGTAGGTGTTATGGATATAGTGGTTGTGAACCAGGGACTCGGGGCAAAGAAGAGATATAGATTCCAAAGCGGACACTCTCCCAAGGGCTGGGCCCCAGAAACGGAGCCAGGGAGCCAGAAGCTCACTCTAGTCCCTGAGCCCCGGGGCTGTCTTGAATTCTCTTTACTACTGAGCCCTGGAGGGGGGGGGGTCTCTGTGGATGAGTGATAAGTTAACGAAGCCAATGTCAGATCAAGCATGATGGAGAGTGTATATCCCTACTCCAGACTCTTTATCACTCAGACCGAGTGTTTTATAGCCCTGCATAGAGGTTGCCAGAAAACAGCATTTTAAGGAGCTCGGGGCCATATTTCATCCATTAATGTCCTCTTGCCCCAAGAGGCAAAACAAACTAGCAGGTGGCTCAAGATTAACATCTTTATTACAGATGACCTCACTATTGTGTTCTCTATAAAGAAAAAATATTACAAAGCATTAACGCACTTTAACTATTAAATTAATTCAGATTTATGGCTCATATCCGGATCTAAATTTCTTGCCTTGCAAGGCCGTTATTTTTCTGTGATTTTTTTTTGACAACATTGCTAATGGGGACCAGAGCAAAATTGATATGAACTGTGATGCTAGATGCATGAATTCAGGGAGGCAGCAGGTTACGTCTGTACGTAAATCACTCCCACGGCAGTTTGCACGAGAACTTATGCAAGTCTTCCCCGTGTCTGAGCAACAGCTACAGACGGATGTTGAGCGGAGGAGACGCAAGTGCTAAGATTCTAATATTTACTCGGTCTGACAAATGGCAACGCACGAAGCCTGAGCTTTAATTAGTTGGAGAGCTTTGGCGCCTAACTCCCCTGCCCACCCTCTTCCCGTGCTTCAAGTGGCCATTGCTTATCTTATGTCGACATGTCACTAGTGGATATCACGCTGACACATGCTGCGGGGCTGAAGGTCCCCTCTCCCCTGCCCTCTTCCAGCCTCCTGAAGGATGGGGTGATCTGGTCGCTCGTCAAATGGTAAAAGCACATCAGTTATATTTTTAATGAGCAGCAAATATTCAAAGCCCCAAAGTTTAAGAAAACGGACTCTGAAAAAGAACTTAAGACCCAGTTAGAACAGAAACTTGTTCCTTCATTCAAAATTTAAAACTCCATGGGGCCCCAGTCATTCATGTGTTAAGGGGATGAAAGAGAAAAATGGCCAACACACCAATGTACTAATTACTCCACAGTGGGAAGCCCAAGGGGAAGTGGGGGACTGAGAGGGCTTCGGTATGAACTCTGGCCTTTAATACAGAATTCTTTCCCGTGGGCAGCATGGCCTCCAGTATTAGGGTTCTACCCTTAGGGCAGCTACATCTCTGTAAGGGCCATGTGAGTATCCAAGGTACAGAGTAGCAAATGTGCCTATCAGCACCTGGGGTAGAAGAAGGGAGGCAGATGTTTGGCTAGAAAGCCTGCGTTTCCTGTAGGATGACGAAGGAAGCCTGGGAGAAGGTAAAAAGTGGAGTTTGCTTATTTTAGAGGACACACCGTCCAATTTACCAGTATCCTATCCAAGTTTCATACATTTAGGAGGGAGACTATGTCTTGACCCGTGGGCTCTGAAAATAAATACACAGACCCTTCCTCAGAGCCCCATGAACTCCTGAAAGAAATGCATGCCCATCGAACCAGGTATAGTATCTGAATTTGAGAATGCAAAAAAAAAAACCTTTTCTTTGAGATTAGCAGTGGTTGTTGGGCCCCGAACTCTAGTGCTGACCTCTGTTTGGGTTGCCTGGGTAGAAGGTAACCTGTTCTCCGCACGTTTCCACCTGCGCTTCATGAGCTACGTGACCTCTCGGGCACACCACTGCTGGTGAGTGCCCAGCACCACGGTGTTCTCCAGGCACGTCACAGTGCGAGCACGGAAAGCTCACGCTGCAGAGGAACAGCTGGGGAAGCAGCACCTCCCAGGCCCCTCTGTGAGGCATGGAAGCCCCTTCTAGGTCACCACCCCTGGCAAACAACACGGGAAAGGGAAACAGCTTGGCTAGCCAACAACTAACCCACAGAAAGGAATCCAAATGTGGACCATCGGAACAAGTTTCTAGAAAGCACAGTTCAACTCCAAAGCCATCCTTAGTAGCAGCTGCCACGGGGTCCCTAAGATAAAGTCAGTTGTTCCAGGCCACTAAGTCCTTCTCACGTGCCCCTTCATGATCAGTCATCTCTCTCCTCTCCCTATTCCCATGCTCGTGATGAGAAACCAAGAGTCGAATCAGAAGAGAGTGCTCCTGGGGATACTCCACCCATCCAAAATATCCCAGGAGAGGGGACAGGTGCGCGTCTCTGACATGTTGTGGCATCAGGAGGCCTCCTGCTAGCGGAACAAAAGAATCTTAATAAGGAACAAGGTAGGGATGTGGAAAACCACTGACCGTGGGATTTCTATGTCTTGAGACAGTCCTTGTCTCCTCTCCTCCTAATACGTGGTGTGTGCTGTCCTGTAGCTGCACCATGCTCACAGGGAGCTGTGCACACGCCGTCGTGCGCTCTGTGTGTGAGCACAGGCCTCGTATACACGCATGGGAGTCAGATACATGCATGTTGATATGCTTGCACGCACAACCTGCAAATAATCACCCCTGTGCATGTCTGCACCCGTGGCTTAGGCGCATGGTTCATGGGACTCCCGTGCCTACTTTGCACATGCTGCTGCACGTGCGCATATCCGGGGGCGTTGAACATGACCTGGAAATCACACCCCGTGTCTGCGAGAGTGCACCCACCCGGCAGTTATGCATCTGAGTGTTTGTGGGAGTCCAGGTCCTGAAGCCTACCACGCACCAGGCTGTTTGCAGCCAGTGTGGACCTGCTAATGATTTTAATGAGAGTGCCTCTAGATTCATATTTTTTTCATAAAATACATCACACTAAAACCAAATCAATGAGAAACATTAATTAGGGCCTTTGTAGATGCCTTCTGTGGTGGTGTTTTTCTTTTGAGAGGCACCAGGCGAAGAATGCTGGGCTTTATTTAAGCTAAGTTGTTTGACATTTAGATGAGAGAAAAAAGGGGAAGAAACTCTCCGGCCCAGGAACCGTTTTTGACAGCTCTTTGTCATGCAAGGGAGAAAAAAGGCGCCGGCTGTGAGAGTCTACTTTGAAGCCCTGGAAATTTGTAATGAAAAATTTAAGATACAAGAGAGGCAGAAAGATGAGCTATTCACGGGGCTCTGCATATATTAACACTTGTAATGCAAACTAAAGGTTTGCTATGTGTTTTTATAATTTGGCCGCTAATAAATATCTTCCAGAAGTGCTTTGATTTTCTAAGCTTGGGTATAGAGTTCGAATCCATTAAAAAGTAAAAGAAACAATTGCCATCGGACTCTGTCCCTGATTAGGGGACTATGCACATCAATTATTACAGACAGACCACTGACTGATATCAAAGGATCCTGGGAGCCCTTCCACGCTTGGAGGAAGACATGCATTTGTGGACAACTCCACCTTGACCATCCTCCATGTCAACCTTAGATCCACCCATCCCAAGTGCTTGACCTTTCGGGGCATAATTACCAACAATTCTAAAGATCCCCGGGAACCCACTGAGGAAGACTCCCAAGAGCATCATTTTCATTATTGAGAAAGGAATTGAGAAATAATGCCTGCCTGCCCTTTGAATTTGTTTAGTCTTTCTTCCGCTCTGCATATCGAGGAGACCACAGCTGGTCTGAGCACTCCCAGCTCTTCACGGACATTCCTGGATGGTCCCTTCATATCCTCATGCAGAAGCCTTGACACGTTAGAGCTCATGCTGCCAGGCTAGATTCCGGCCTCTATTTGCCATCCCCACCAGCCCTCCATTGCTTTGGCTCCTGGATCATCCAAGTGACTCCAATGTCCACATGACTTCCTAGTCAGAGCTATAAACCTCATAGCCTTGACATCCCCAGACACTTTAGGCTTCACTCTCCATTCCACCCCTTTGACTACAATTTGATTGCCTTTAACTGCATCCTCTCCTCAGAATACCTTAAGTTATCAACACTCATTTTTTAAAAATAGTTTATTTATTTATTTGTAAGCAGGGAGAGATAGAAGAGAGGCAGAGAGAATAGCCATGCCAGGGCTTCTAGCTACTGCAAATGAACTCCAGATGTATGGGCTACTTTGTGCATATGGCTTTGCATGGGTACTGGGGACTCAAACCAGAGTTGTTAGACTTTACAGAGAAGGATCTTAAGTGCTGAGCCATTTCTCTAGTTTCCATTTTTATTCTAGTCACCTACTTTCCTACGTTTCCACTTCCATTGCATGAGATATTTGGATTCAATCAGAAACTGCAAAACATGGGCTGGAGAGATGGCTTAGTGGTTAAGGCACTTGCCTGTGAAGTGTAATGATCCAGGTTCGATTCCCCAGGACCTACATGAGCCAGATGCACAGGTGGTACATGTATCTGGAGTTCATTTGCAAGGGCTAGAAGGCCTGGCATGCCCATTCTCATCCTCTAGCTCTATCTGCCTCTCTCTCTCTCTCTTTCTCTCTCTCTCTTTCTTAAATAAATACATAAAATATTCTTAAAAAATTTTTGAAAATGTTAAACATACCTGAAGGCCAATTTGAAGGTAGCCCCTTCTTTCAAAAGCCCCACTGTGCTAGGATGCTTACCAACTGAGGCTGTCTCAGACTTTCTTCTTTTCACCCTGAGATTTTCTTTCCTTTCTAACATGAACTCTGTGCTGAAATATAAGTGATCACAAATGAACTCATTTGCCATGACTTTATACATGCATAGTCTTGGCTAGGGAGATGGCTTGGTACATAGAGCACTTGCCCTACAAGCGTGAAGAGGGGAGCTCAAATCCCCGGTACTTATATAAATGCCAGGTGGTCATAGTGGTTTGCCTGTGATCTCAGTGCTCAGGCAGAACAGATCTTACCTCAGTAAATAAATAGCCTGGGCTCATTTTGTCTCCAACCTAATTGTTTCTTTGGTAATGGACAACACTGCACTCAGACAAGAATTCCAGAAAGGCACATGACGTTTGGCATGGTGATACAGATAACTGTTGGCATTCTGAAAGGAAGTTGGCAATATGTGCACTCCCAAAACACCAAGACACGAGCCATCCTGCTCGCAGCCCTCCTGAGAAAGGTTATGAGAAATCTTCAGAAAGGCCTTCATTCCCAATGCCCCCAGCTTCCCCAGAAGCCCACATGAAGTGGTAGAACCGAGATGTGAGTTACAGAAGCATCCCTCCCCAATCCATGCTTTCATCTTTTAAAAGGAAAATAAATAAATAAAAACATGAAGGACACAGGGCATAGAGTCCGAGTGCAGTGGAAGGAGCAAGACAGGAGGTTCTGCCTGGGCTCTGTGCTCTGCACGCCACTCCAGTGCAGTTCTGGGAGCAATGACACTCGGTGCCCAGGAGCTTCATGCCTCAGTTCCCACTTCCATGTGCTCTGGTACCGGTAAAACTGATTTTGGCCTTGGAAAAATTTCTACCCAAATACCAGGTCTCTGAAAGCTACAAACCAAGCTCCGGACATACTTCCTGCCGTGGTTTTCATGTGATTTTTGCACATCCGCTCATGTTTGTAAGGCTGTGGAATCTTTGGGAGGTGGAGCCTTGATGGAGGAACTAGGTCACTGGGTGTGGCGGGAGGAGCTTGATGTCTTTATAGCTTGGTCCCTCTTCCTGTGCTTCCTCTATTTCCTGATTGTGCATGCAGTGTGACCAGCTGGCTTCCTGCTCCAGCTGCCATACCTTCCCTACCAAATGTAATGTATCTCCGGGAACTACAAGCCAAATTATTTCCTTCTTCCTCAGGCTGCTTAAGCAGTAGCAACAAGTGACTAGCACTTTATAGGTTTCTACTGGTCCATCGAGTCAAAGCGACACACTAGTCAGGGTTTTCCAACTCCTGCTTTATTTACATTTAAATCTGCATTAGGTACTTTTCTCATTGCCCTGACAAAATACCTGATAAGAAGCAGGTATTAATTGAAGGAAGGTTAATTTTAGCTCCCAGTGAGGGCACAGTCAATCATGGTGGGAATGTATGGCAGCAGGAGCATGAGGCAGCAGAGAGATAACAATGACTTCTCCTCATTCAGTCCAGGACCCCAGGCCTTGGAATAGTCGAATGCCCTCACAGACACGCCCAGGTGATTCTAAATCTCATCAAGTAAGACTGAGGCATAAAACTTGTCTCTGCATACTATTAACTAACCTGATTCCCTCTCACCCAAGCAGACATCACCTGAATTTCTGACCTCATTGACTATTTAGGTGAGATCCCATAGTCATGGCTTGTAAGACTGGACAGGAATTGCCAAAAAGGGTGATCACAGTGAGTCAGGCATATGGAAGCAATTTTTTTAATTTTTTGGTTTATTTTTATTTATTTATTTGAAAGTGACAGAGAAAGAGGCAGATATATATATATATATATATATATATATATGTATATATATATATATATTTACATATATATATATTTACATATATATGTGTCTGTGTATGTGTATGTGTAGAGAGAGAGGGCGTGCCAGTGCCTCCAGCCACTGCGAACGAACTCCAGACACATGTGCCCCCTTGTGCATCTGGCTAACGTGGGTCCTGGGGAATTGAGCCTTGAACCGAGGTTCTTAGGCTTCACAGGCAAGCACTTAACTGCTAAGACATCTCTCCAGCCCTGGAAGCAAAGTTTAACTGGCAATTTAAGAGTTCAACAAAATAACTGTGGTGGTTTGATTCAGGTGTCCCCCATAAATGTAGGTGTTCTGAATGCTAGGTCCCCAGCTGATAGCAATTTGGGAATTAAAGCCTCCTGGAGGCAGTGTATCATGGCGGTGGGGGGCCCTATGGGTATTGTTGGCAGTGTTTGGCACACTCTCCTGTTGCTGTTGTCCACTCTTTACCACTAAGCTGGGAGGTGAGAAAAGCTGTGAATGGGAGGCAGCCCACGCTATCTGGAAGGCAGAGAGCAAGGGGTAAATTCTCAGATCCTAATTTCTGCTGGGCCTCATTTCTTTCTCCAGAAGTGAGGGAACCATCAGAGCAGTTTTGATGGGTCACATCCCCAGAGGAGAGGGGAGAGTGAGTAGATAGTAGGACAGGTGAAAACTTCAAACACTGCTGATAAAAAGGGGGACATGTCTTTCAGACCAGAGGCTTCTGGCCTGTACTCTGGACAGAGCATAGTCAAAGGCATAGAATCACAACCAGAGGCAAAGCTAGACCCACAAAGACCAGAGCTAAGGAAACAGCCACAGTCAGCAGTGAGAAGTGACCTGGAAGAAGTTTGAAGATAAAATGATACTGGTGGGCTTGTGTTAGCTGCAAAGATCACTTCTGATGGGACAGGTTTGTTTGAAGGAGCAAAAATGGAGGAAGGACAGACCCAGCCAAAACTCTGTACTGCTTTACAACTATGAATCAAAGCACATTTCATTTGGATAACATACCTCTTGGGGACAGAAACCTTGTATGGGTAGTCTGGCATAGTGCCTGGCAAAGAGGAATCATTCCTCAGGCATTTACATGTGAATCTGAAGCTGTGAGCTCTAGCCTCCCTGAGCAGCCCCATGTCATCCTGTGATAGCTGATGGGAGGCAACTTCCCAGAGTCACTGTCAAATAAGAGGTCTTTCAGTTCTTTATTCCCTTCCACTGAGGGAAACATTCTTCCCACAAAGTGTGCACAGTTCACAAAGGTACCCAGTTACCTACCGACCTGGCAGGAGATCAAGGAGTGGAAATTTAGGATTGCAATACTTTCTTTTTGCATGTATATATGCATAGGTGTGTATACATGTTTACATAATGTGTGATCAGGTGTGCATGCACATGTGTGGATGTAAATGTGGAGGCCAGAAAATGATATCAGGAGCTTTTGCAGTCACTCTCCACTCTCTTTGGCACACGATCTCTCACTGAAACTAGAACTCACTGATTCAGCTATCATAGCTAACCAGAGAGCCCGTGATTATCCGTCTTTACTTCCCCAGTGCTAGCACTAAGAGCATGTGCTACCATGCCCAGCATTTTGTGTGGGTGCTAAAGATCCGAGTGGCAAGTACTTTACCCATGGAGCTGTCTTCCAAGCCCGACACTGCTTTTTTTGTTCCTCAAGTTGGACCAACTTTCACCCAGGCCATGGTTAGAGAAAACCACTCAGACATCATTCTATAAGCATACTTTAGAATCTTGGCTTCTCCAGCTGGTAGAATGATGGGCACAGTGGTCCCTCTGAATAGATCCTCATTCTACAGACACAAATGAAGTTCCAAGGCACCAAACCATTCTAATATATGAGAGTAACAAATGTCCCATGGCCCAGACTCCTACAACAAACCTGGCTAAAAAAACAAAGCAAAAAAAGAAACAGCTAGTCCAGCCTCCTTGCACATGCAAGTTGCCCAGAGATCACACCCCAGGTATCTCCTCTCCTCCTAGGAAGAAGCACAGGCCCTAGTAGAGCCCACCTCGGCAGAGTCCGGATGTCCCTAGAATTCTGGACTAGAATACTCTGTGCTTCTTCTCTGAGCTTGGGTGGTGATTGCCAATGAGAAACCTTAGAAATAATATGTCACTTACAAAGAATGTTAGTCCAATTTAAATAACATTTAAATTGATCCAAAGCACTCAGGAACCATGGGGATAGTTCAGAAGAGAAACAGCCCTTGCAGATAGGTGTAAAATAGAGGATAGTGTAAGCAAGTCTGAGAAGGCAATAGGGAACTATGCTATCTGTTACAGTTTACATCTAGAATGTCCTTTAAAAACTCATGTGTTAGCTGGGTGTGGTGGTGCATGCCTTTAATCCCAGCACTCGAGAGGCAGAGGTAGGAGGATCACCATGAGTTCGAGGCCACTGTGAGGCTACATAGTGAATTCCAAGTCAGTCTGAGTGAAGGTGAGACCCTACCTCGAAAAACAAAAACAAAAACAAACAAAAAACCCTCATGTGTTAGGGCTGGGGAGATGGCTCAATGGTTAAAGGTGCTTGCTTGCAAGCCTTAATGGCCCAGATTCAATTCCCCAGCACCTATTCAAAGCCAGATGCACAAAGTGACACGTGCACCTGGAATTTGTTTTGTTTGCAGTGGCAAGAAAAGAGGCCCTGGTATGCCCATTCATATTCTCTCTCTCCACTACTTTTTGCAATTAAATAAAAATTGTTTTAAAAACTCATGTGCTGAAGGCTTGGTCACAAATGCATCTATGTCCAAAGTGATTGAATGAATCATGATAGCTGTGACTCTGTCAATAGATTACTCTGAATGGGTTCACAGTTTGATGAGCAACTGTAAGGAGATGGAGATGGAGACTTAAGAGATGAGACCTACTTGAAGGCAGGGGTCCCTTGGAGGCATGCCCCTGGGGATGACCTGGTCCTGGGCTTTCCTCTCTCTGTCTGTTTCCTGGCTGCTATGAGGTGAGCAACGCCGCTCCAGCACGACCTTCCCCGCCACGACATTCTCTGTCACCTCAGGCCCACAGCAATGGGGCTGACAGCCATGAGCTGACCGCTCTGAAGCCATGAGACCAAATTAACGTGCGTCTCCTGTAAGGTGAGCCCGTCTTTTGTCGATGGAAAGCTAACACACCCCCCTTGTCTTATCAGCAGACTCTGGTCAGCAGAAACGACCACATCTTTGCAGTCATCTCTGACAGCCTTTCGCCACCCCATCCTGCCATGCTTATTTCTGTCTGTGGTCACAGGAGCAACTTCAGGACGGAGATGTCCTGGCAAAGTTGGTTAAACAGCTCTGCCTCCGGTTCTCCATGTGAAACTGACTTCCTGATTCTGCACCATTGCCTGGACATCAATGCATTTATGTCTATTAACTTTTGCTCTACTTAGCAGAGGGGTCACTTAATTAGATGTCTCCAGTTTTTTGGGGGGAAAAAAAATAATCCATGTGTCCACTACCAGCGTCCCTCCACCCCGCCGTGTCCTCTGCTGCTCAGTGAATCTAAACACACCAGTTGTTGGTTTGCGTTCATTTGTAACCCCAATGCTGCTGCGTTTACAGGAGCAGATATTAAAAAGTAATATCCAAGACCAAAGTCGCTAGACTGTTTAGTAGATTTTTAAATTGAAACCAAAATTATACAGATTTTTCATTCTGATAATTCCACCAATTCACTAATTCTTTAATCTTTACAGGTCATTGAACAGTTCCACATTAATGAGATGTAGTTAAGAACAAATTTTACACTTTTTCCTTTTTTTTTCCTTGAAAAATGTTTCCTATCATTTGTAAATTAGAAAGAACTTGTTCCATTTATGGTCCATTTATTTAAAATAATCGAATGCATGGGATCTGACTGAACACTGTGTGTAATGATGCTTTTAAACAAATTACCATTTATTTATAAGCAAGAAATAGACTTTTAAAAAGCATCCGGACTTGGCTTTATTATTAATGGCATTTTCTAAGCCCAACAGCTTTTGGGGTGTGTGTGTGTGTGTGTGTGTGTGTGTGTGTGTAGCACTCGTGGCTAACTGCATATACACATGCAGATGGGAATACAATTGCAGTTACAAGGTTGAAGATTTGGGACCGATATAGGAAGAGTCTTTCAGAAAAGCAGTATGCATTTCCTTTTCGTGAAGCCTCAAACATTGTTGAAATCAGACATGATGAGCCAGCCATCTAAAATATCTCCTCTGTGAAGACGGTACGTCATCACCAAACACCCAGAGCTAAACGCAGGGGTAACTCTAACCCAGCCTCTGCAGTGTGTCTAGCTGAACACGCACAGCAAACGGGAAAGCCCTGCATCCCACCTAACGCGGATGCAAGTGCCAAGATGCAGAGCCCAGCTCTTCCACCAGAGGCCCGAGAGTGTCTACTTAGAGAATAATTGCATTTTCATGAAATGCTGCTGAGTTAATTGCTTGGATTCAAGTATTGTAAATTACTATTATTCCTTATCACACTCTAGTGCAGGGAGGAAAATGTTTATCCTGTTAAGTGTTATTTAAAGAGCTTGAGTTGTAGTGAACCAAGGGAGATGGTTGACTCTGTGAGAAGTGATGGGGAGAGATGGTTCTGGCCTTGTCAGATTTAGTCCTAAAAATTAACAAGACAGTCTCCTTTTCTTTCTCCTACCCCTTTTCACTTGCTGAAGAACACATACACAGTAGGGGCTGGAGACATGGCTTAGTAGTTAAAGGTGCTTGCTTGCAAAGCCTGGTGGTCTGGGTTCATTTCTCCGGTGCCCACATAAAGCCACATGTCCAGAGTAGTGCATGCCTCTGGAGCCTGTTTGCAGTGGCAGGAGGCTCTGGAGTTCCCATGTCTTTCACTTTCTCAAATAAATAGATATTTAAAAAATACATAGTAGGTGCTTCCCGGGACTTCTGATACCTAACATCAGCCCAGGAACATTTCCATATAGTGTGCAACCCATAAGATCACTTGCCAATGCCAGCAAAGGCCGTGACTTAATCTTATTCATCCATTCCTTTTATTTGAGATAAGGGTCTCCAAGCACAGAAAGGGTAAAATGAGAGATAAAGAAGAAAGGATGAAAAGATGCCAAGAATAGGGGCTGGCAAGCTAAGGCTACAATCTGCAGCAGTACCAGGGCAAGTAGCCACCCTGAAAAGGGTACGTGAAAGACAACACTCCCTGCCAGTGCTTCCTGAGAATCCATGAGGGGAATTAATTCAGTATCAATAAACACGCTTAGAGATAGTGTGAGGGAATCCATAAATCTCTTTTCTGTTGTCAGCATCAAGGGACAATAGGACAGTGACTGACATAAGAGACACTCAATAGATATTTATTGAATGATGAATGAATGAATGAATGATAGTGTCTAGGCTTTTCAAACAAGGCAGGAAGCAGGTACACAGGCCCTAGAAAATG
Organism: Dipus sagitta; assembly: GCA_036346955.1. Lineage (NCBI taxonomy): Eukaryota > Metazoa > Chordata > Mammalia > Rodentia > Dipodidae > Dipus > Dipus sagitta. The sequence goes on along the minus strand of CM070772.1, from coordinate 154,165,621 downwards.
ATTATAAAGTCAATGGCTTTAAAAGCTTGGAAAACAATCAATAATGGCCATGCCCCAGCAAGACAAAGCTTGCCACACTGGCGTCATGGCGTGGTGCTCGTTAATTTGTCAGTAGAGCACGTGTAGCTTATTGTAAGTCAGGTTTTAACAAAATATGCTATGCTATGTCTGCAACCAGGAAACGGTGGAACTGAGCAGTGGCACAGCACCCTGGTGTGCCTATTCTCTTTCTCTCCCTCTTTCTCTCTGTCTCTTCTCTCTCAAATCAATTTTTAAAAAAATTAAGTAAAAACAATTCCCAGCACTCCGGAGGCAGCGGTAGGAGGATTGCTGTGAGTTCGAGGCCACCCTGAGACTATATAGTGAATTCCAGGTCAGCCTGGGCTAGACTGAGACCCTGCCTTGAAAAACAAAACAAAAACAAAAACAAACAAACAAAAAACCCCAATCTTTAAATAGTAAAAAGGTGGGAGGGTCATCAGGTAACTGAATGAAAGGTAGGTAGATATGAGCCTGAAGGGGTAAATGGAATGTTCTCAAGGCTCAAAAAGGCAACTATCTACCAGCAGACAAATGTTTCAGGCAGAAGAATTTGAAGTGGAGGTGGGGGACAGTAAGCTTAAGTTGTTTCAGTTAGCAAGAAGTCTGATATGCAAAACTATCTTACGTGATTATCAAAGAAGTCAAGGTTGTTGGTGTCTGTATGCAGTGGAGCTACCGCTGGAGAGGGCAAGTGATTAAGAGCAATCAGGGTGAGTGACGTCACACAGAGAAGACAAGCCTTTGGTCAGATGGGGGTTTAATTAGTTTTTAAATGTCAAAAGGACTGTCATTTAGAAGAATATCCTTTATTGTGCTGTGGGGAAATGTTCCAGATGGAAATATCTAGAAATTAAATAGAGTGCTTTGTAGATGGTTATGAGCCTCCTATTCAGTAGGAGACCAGATGTTCCTGCCGGAGTTTCAGAGGAGCTGACCTAGCACAGAGGGTGAACTTGGCTATGAAGATCTACAAAAATCAGAGGTGCCTTGATTCTCTGATCAATGCCAAGAACTGAAGTGTAAGTATGGTAGGGTGCTACATGGATTTGGGAGTAGGACATATGTATGTGCCACTAAAATACAAAGCAAATAATTAAGTTGGAGCTACTGATTATGTTTCTAGTTTCCACCATAGTACATTCATAAAAATACAATCAGCTGGGCGTGGTGGTGCACCTCTTTAATCCGAGCACTCAGGAGGCAGAGGTAGGAGGATTGCCGTGAGTTCGAGGCCACCCTGAGACTACATAGTGAATTCCAGGTCAGCCTAGGCCAGAGTGAGACCCTACCTCTAAGAAAAAAAAAATACAATCATATATAAATAGATGCCATCTTTTAACTACTGGGCTGGCTGCACGAACTTACCGACTACAGTTCAGCTGCAGGAAGCCACATCAAGTAGGAAAGAGAGAAGCACTGGCACAAGCACGTGTAGTTCCAACGCGCTAAAGCAATGGGAGACAGAGCCAGGAGAACCCCAAGGTTCACAGGCCAGCCAGTCTATGCTGGGCAATGGCAAACAGCCAGGGAGACCTTGTGTCAAGCAAGAGGAAGGCAAGGACCAACACTCTGAGGCTGCCTTCAGACTTCCACATGCACGACGTAGCATGGGTGTGCCTCCCCCACACCCTTACACACACACAGAGCAAAACTAGGAGACTTTGCCTTGGAAGGATGTCTGTTTTTTTTGTTTTTTCACAGTGGCTCCCTGTGCTGCCTGAATCGAACACTCCACAAGAGCTGTTTCCTTGCCCCGTGACTCAATCAACAAAGCAAGGCATCAGCTTCCTGCCTTGTCACGCATTTACATAAATGACTTATAGAAGTGACAAAACTATAAATATTAAATAGACACATCATTTTTCTCAAAACATTATTGACAGTTATCCTGGCAATTAACTCTGTGCTATTTATTAAAAGCTCCAACTATCACTCTATGATCAGAAAATCATCTTTATCATATGCTAAGTTATTCTTTATATATTGAGGCAGATGGTTGCATTTGATTTGGTTAGTCCACTTACTACTGCCTAAGAAGTCACTGAGGCTATTTTGACAACATTATATGGATAATACTGAGAACTGGAAGTCATCACTAACATTTGCATTTTTAAACATTTTTTTATTTCTTTATTGGAGAGAGAGGTAGAGAGAGAATGGGCATGCCAGGGCCTCTAGCCACTGCAAATGAACTCCAAATGCATGCACCACTTTGTGTATCTGGCTTAACGTGGGTCCTGGGAAACTGAATTTAGGTCCTTAGGCTTCACAGGCAAGTGCCTTAACCGCTAAGCCATCTTTCCAGCCCCTCTCTTTCATTTTTAAAATTTTTATATTTATATTTATTTTTATTATAGACAACATCCATAATTATAGAAAACAAACCATAATAATTTCCTCCCCCCTTAATTTCTCCTTTACAACTCCACTATCCATCATATCCCCTCCCCTTCTCAATCAGTCTCTCTTTATTTTGATGTCATCATCTTTTTCTCCTATTATGATGGCCTTGGGTAGGTAGTGTCAGGTACTGTGAAGTTATGGATATCCAGGACATTTTATGTCTGTAGGAGTACATTGTAAGGAGTCCTACCCTTCTTTTGGCTATTACATTCTTTCTGCCACCTCTTTCGCAATGGACCCTCAGCATTGGAAGGTGTGATAGAAATACTTCAGTGCTGAGAACTCCTCCGTAACTTCTCAGCACTATGGTGCCTTTTGAGTCATCCCAGAGATCAGAACTATCTGAAAAGAGAAGGTTCTGTAACCAAAAGTGAACAGTAGCATTAATATCTCGGTATGAACTTTAAGAGAAGTTTTTACTGGGCAGTTTGGTAAGCATAATATATACATGTAGCCAGACACCAGTAGACATTACACCTCTAGGGTTCATGATGTTCCCTATCATAGGTTTTCAGTATCAGGCATGTATTCCATCCTGTGGAGTGGGCCTCCAGTCCAATTAGAGAGCGGCTGATTTCTCCCATAACAAACATGCCACTATTTCACTCATTGGCTCATTTGACCTGGCTGGCCAAACTTAAGGCTTGCAGTGCCCACTATTGTTTATCTCCACTAATGACTTCTGTCTCTCCCATGGAGTTGCATGCAGCATAGCTTTTCCCAGCTTCCTGTCAGCTGGTCTACATACACACAAGGGTGTTTTCAGCTCAGCTGCATCAAGACTTCTTGGTGACCTGGCAGCCCAAGCATGTGGAGTCTTCAGCAACAGGATCTTACCATCTATTCCTGGTAAGAAACCAAAAGTATTGGTAATGGCTAGTAATGTTTTGGGGGGCATCAGGGACCTCACTATTCAACAACTCACTGGTAGGTTTCCCATCCCTGTCACTGAAAATTTTCTAGAAATGATCTATGGCTTCTGGATATGCCATTGCCCAAAAAAGGTTTACACATGACTTATTCATACCCTCTTAGAATTTGATTAACCTTTTCCCCATCCCTCCTTTATTCAATCTCTTCCCCTGACCACACTTGGGCCTTTCCACCTCCAGTAATTTGTTCTTCTCCTTACATAAATGCAATACCATCCCTTTAAGTCCTACCCTCTCCTCCCTCCCTTATAGCCCCTTTCTAGATTATTAGCCTCTGCTACTGAGTTTTGCTACAACTCATACATAAGTCTGAACATTTGTAACTAGGATCCACATGTGAGAGAGAGCATGTGGCACTTAGCTTTCTGGGCCTGGGTTACCTCACTAAGTGTAATTCTTTCCAGGTCCATCCATTTTCCTGCAAATTTTGTAATTTCATTTTTCTTTATTGCTGAATAGAACTCCATTGTATAAATGTGCCACATCTTCATTATCTACTCATGAGTTTAAGGACATCTAGGCTGGTTCAATTTCCTAGCAATTATGAATAGAGCAGCAATGAATATTCAATCTTCCAGACAAGTTGTAAAATGAGTTGGTCAAATTTCAGAGATAAAGCTCTTTTTTTAGTATTTTTTTGGAAGCAAACCCAACACACTGCATTTTTTTAATGCAACAGTGAGACAGTGAGAGAGAGAATTGGCATACCATGACCTCCAGCCACTGCACTTGAACTCCAGACGCATGAGACCCCTTGTGAGCATGTGCGTCTGGCTTATGTGGGACCTGGAGAGTTGAACATGAGTCCTTAGGCTTCACAGGCAAGTGCCTTAACCACTAATCCCTCTCTACAGCCTCTCTCTTTAGTATTTTAAACTATTGAAAGTTGAAGATTAGTTTGCAAAGCACTGACATATTTCACTATGAACCACTTCATCCAGAAGCATGCATGCTGCTCCATTTCATTCACTGGGTGCTTCTTATGTGTTCCTCCTCAAGAACAGCCTTCACTTATTCATAAGACCTGGGAGATTCTTTTTGAGAATAGCACTCCTAGTGTTTAAGAAAAGATTCTCAAGTTGTTATCAATGGTATCTGTTTTCACATTTTTCTCATACACAAGAAATCCAATTTTAATGTTATTGTCATATAACCTACCGAACCTGTGTATTGATTGCAGTTGATTCATATGGTTTTGCTATGAATCTTTACATTAATACCTTGCTAAGATTTATACTGATATGGGATAATATTAATGTGATGAGAGTATGCATTGTTATTATCCTTTATTCATTGTGGTTATTGAAGTATTTCTCAACCAGGAGTATGTCACCTCGTAGAAGTGTCCCTTGGAATGACAGACATGGGAAAAGGTACAAATATTTCTTACTCTCAGAGATTTGGATAAGCTGATTTCAAAGTCACTCAGGATTAGCACCTCAGCATCATGACACACTACCAATAAATTTGTTGCATCCTTTGATCTGGGCAGAAAAAAAAAAAAAACAAACGTTAACAGAACAGTATCTTAGTGCCGTACTGCCCACTGTTTCATGTTCATGTACAGTGAACATTTCAGCAGAATGTATCATTGCATGCCTACATCATTAAGATATCTCTCTCTCCCTCTTTCTCTCTCTCTCTCTCTCTCTCTCATTTAAATTTATTAACTTTCATGAAATGTGTTGGAAATCTGATAAAATTACATAACAAATTATCAAATGCTTAAAGGGTAGGTCCCTGCAGAAAGCCAGTCATAGTAGCTTCACAATGCTACTGATTACAAATTCTGACCATTTTGTTTAGACATTTTGCAGCTCTGTTTATCTTCTGTCTTCTTTCCCTACATATTCGGTATATCCTACCCTTCACATTCACCTGTGTTACATGCTTTTCAAGTTCTATGCCTTCACCCATGCTATTCCCTGTTCATTCCATCATCATTCTCCTGCCCAGACCCAACTCAACACCACTTCTTTCATAAAGGCTCCCTGATACAATCTCCCTCTTTAGTAATTCTGATTTCTCCATGCTATGAAGGCTATCTTATCTCTTCTGCAAGACAGTGAGCTTATTGAAGGGTCTGTGGCCTATTCACCTTGGCATTCCTCACTGCATTTTAGAACGGTATGCAAATGCACTGTGAGATTCTAGAATCCATCCTATCAGAGTTTCTTTTTAGCAAAGTAAAGTTGCACATGTTATTTAACTTTTCATGCTTTCTTTTTCTTCTTTACCATAGAAAGATCAATAGTAGCTAACTGGAGTTGGGGGTGGGCTGTGAGAATAGTGACATCTATGAAGTATGGCTAGAAAAATTTAGTTCTCTATTTATTGTGACCTAGTAAACACAGATTCCATGTGAGCTGCTGTTTCTGCTCTGTGGTTATATCATTTGGAAGAGTTCTTAGTGCATACTGGGTATGAAATTAATATTTATTTAATAAGGATTAGATAAGAAGATATATGAACAATGAAATTATCCTTTAAGAGTCTGAATTCTCATCTTGGTTTTAGCTTCCTCTTACTTCTCCCAGGGAAAACTGATCCCATATGTTTGAGAACCCACAATATTATAGCCTATAGTCTCCTTTCGTCTGGAAGGCTGATGACGGCCTGAGACAAATGTGCAGCTGAGGCAGGAAAAGGACTTAAGGAGCCTCTAACAGCTGAGTATAAAGCTAGGACCTGTCTTCCGCTAGCACGTGGTGGCCACAGTGAATATGTCCCTTCTTTTACAAGTGTCAGATGCTCAAGGTTATTCTTCTGCTATTTATAATGGTATGAAGGAGAACAGGCCAAGAGGGAGCCACGTACTAGGAAAAGAACATATCACCAGCCACAGGACAGTGCTTAAGGCAAGAGCTTGAAACCAGAGACCTCTCCCAATTTGTGAACAGTGATGCTGGGAGCTACTTCAGAAGACTGCCACAGAGAGTTACTCCAAAGATGCTTACATTCCAAATGATAAAGCTGAGATTCACAGTGGTAGAGATGAGGAACATGGCAACTTTCTTGTGTTGGTGGTTAGTTTGGGATACAGGCCCAAAAGAACATAGATGTCAGTCTGCCCTGGAAAGACTAGATGGCAACTCCAGTCTAAACCTACACCTGACTCATCAAGATGGTGGTCAGAGACAGCTTCCTGGTTCTTCTTCCTTCTGAGAATTTTTCACTAGGTTTTTTTCCCACTAGAAAGCCCATGTTGAGTCTGTGCTCTTCTTCATTGCTGGCCCTCCAATCAAGGTCCTCTATGTACATTTTAACCAGTAAAGCTCATCCAAATTGATCTCTAATTTACATCCTCAAGGTTGTAAGAGACCCCCATCCATGTCAATATGTTGATAATCTTCTCAGGACCCCTCCCAACTTGGGAGCATTATATTTTACTTTCTTTTCTAAAATAAATTGTGTCTAACCCATCCTTCTGCCAGGTCTGCAAGATCAAGAGCCACTGGTGTGAGGTTTCCTGGCTCTCAAAACCAGAATCCACAAAGCACAAAGAGTAAGTCCACTTCCACAGGAAAAAAAAATTAGAATGGGTAGTTCTTGGTTTATTTTATCATTGTTTTAGGTGGTATCTTTTTATAATCCTTTCTCTAAAAAATTGTTCCTCTATCATGTGTAGTCACTTTTAAATTATATTAGCAGCTTTGAAAATGATATACACAGAATGGGAAGGAGAGGAAAAATTCCTGTCTTACAAACTACTCTGGGAAGAAAAGATTTTGAGCTGAAATCCTTTGTCTAAACAGCCAATGCCCTTGACATAGACAGTGCTTTTATATAAATTGTCTGTATATATTTGTAATTATTTTATCATACGGAGAGGTTTATAATTAATGATATGATTGATCTATTTTCTTCTCTTCCCTCTACATATACACATTAGCATTAGAAGCAGTCTCTGAAATCACATCATCATGGACTGAATTGCATATGGTCTTAGAAAGATAACTTCAACCATCTGGCCTCAGTTTCCCCATATCTAAATACCTACCTCATAAATTTATGGAAGTGATTGAGATCACATATAACCCTGACGAGACCTGGATGCATAAAAAATGTTTGCTATATGATAAGCCTTTCTCCTTCCTACCACTGTTTCATTTTACCATCTTTGTGAATGTCATATGCTGTTCCAAATATTTCCATTCTATTGCTGAAGACACAGAAAAAAGAAGTTAAAAAAACTGTTAATGTTTCTCTCATACCAGTCACTCTCTCTCTCTCTCTCTCTCTCTCTCTCTCACACACACACACACACACACCATACCACAACATGGATTACAAACATACAAACTAAAAGTATAAAACTAAAACAAAAAGTTAGAAAATGTTTGGACCTTGGAATAGACAAATATTTGTAGAACACAAAAAAGTACAAAGCATAAGACAAAAAGAGAAATGGTAAATTTTATTTAATAAAAATTAAATCTTAAAAACTTGGATATTAGGAGACTTTATAAAGAGAGTTAAAAGTTGGGCTGGAGATATGGGTCAGAAGTTAAAGGCACTTGCTTGCAAAGCTGAATGGCCAAGGTTAAAAATTCCACAGTATCCATGTAAAGCCAGATGCACAAAGTGGTGCATGTGTCTAAATTTAATTTTCAGTGGCAAGAGGCCCTGGCATACCCAATCTCTCTTCTTCTACTCCTTTTCTCTCTCTCTTTCTCTCTCTCTCTCTCCTCTTGTGAATAAATAAATAAATAAATATATTTTTTTTAAAGAATTAACTCACAGACTTAAAGTAAAGATTTGAAAATTGTGTATCTTGATTAAGGATTCATACCAGAATAGACAAAGGACTCTCCAATTTAAATATGAGAGCAGGGCTGGAAAGATGGATTAGAGGTTAAGTAAGGCGTATGCCTGTGAAGCCTAAGAACTCATGTTCGAATCTCCAAGTCCCATGTAAGCCAGATGCACAGAGATGCATGTATGCAATGTTGTACATGTGCCCAAAAGGGCACATGTGTCTGGAGTTCGTTTGCAGCAGCAGAAAGCCCTGGCATACCTATTCTCTCTCTCTCTCTCTCTCTCTGTCTCTCTACTAATAAATAAATAAATATAAGAGAACAAACAACACATAAAGTAATAAGGAAATATTTGAATGGACACTTTACCAGAGAAGATGCATGAGTTTCCAATAAGCTTGTGAAAAAATACTGATCAGAGGGAAATGCAAAATCAAAGACTGGTGAACCACCAGCACCAGCACACGCCCTCCCGGCTGAGGTCAGAGGCCCATTCTGGATGCTAGCTGCAAAGAAGAACAACAGCAAAAACACAGCTCTCAGGAATACCAAACCTATAAAGATACCTGAGCAAAGAGTCCAGCAGTTTCACAAGTAAACGCAGGTTTTCTATCTGACCCAGCGATACTACTTCTGTAGGCCTCAAAGCCAAATGAAAATATACACCCACATAAATACTTGAGCATTCGTGTTCATAAAAGCTTTGCTCATACAAGCCGCAAACTGGAAATCATCCATTAGTACATGGATAAGCAAATGATGACATGTCCATGCGATGGTACATCTCAGCAACGTGAGGAACTCACTGGGGACGCATGCCACAAAACTGCAGGGTGTCAGGTGCACTGTGCTCAGTGAAAGAAGTCAGGCACAAAAAAAACCCATCTGATTCAACTTATACAAAATTCTAGAAAAGGCAAAATCATAATCATTGTCTGCCGGTGTGGGTTCTTGAGCCTACTAGTGGGATTGGCATTACTGCAAAGGGGGCCAGCGAGGCTTTTGATGTACTGAAAATGTGCCAGGTGTTTCCTTTGTTGGGTCCCACCACTGCATCCATCTGACAAGATTCCTCACACTGCACTCTTAAAAAGTTTTCAACAAAAATCTTCGCCAGCTATATATCTGATACAGGATTAATATCTAGGATATACAAAGAACTCAAGAAGTTAAATAATAAGGAATCAAACAAGCCAATCAAAAAATGGGCTATGGAGCTAAATAGAGAATTCTCAAAGGAAGAAATACAAATGGCATATAAGCATCTAAAAAAATGTTCTATGTCACTTGTCATCAGGAAAATGCAGATTAAAACTACATTGAGATTCCATCTCACTCCTGTCAGATTGGCTACCATCATGAAAACAAATGATCATAAATGTTGGTGGGGATGTGGAAAAAGAGGAACCCTTCTACACTGTTGGTGGTAATGCAATCTGGTCCAGCCATTGTGGAAGTCAGTGTGGAGGTTCCTAAAACAGCTAAAGATTGATCTACCATATGACCCAGCTATAGCACTCCTAGGCATATATCCTAAGGACTCATCTCATTTCCTTAGAAGTACGTGCTCAACCATGTTCATTGCTGCTCAATTTATAATAGCTGGGAAATGGAACCAGCCTAGACGCCCCTCAACTGATGAGTGGATAATGAAGATATGGCACATTTATACAATGGAGTTTTACTCAGTGGTAAAGAAAAATGAAGTTATGAAATTTGCAGAAAAGTGGATGGATCTGGAAAGGATTATACTAAGTGAGGTAACCCAGGCCCATAAAGCCAAGCGCCACATGTTCTCCCTCGTATGTGGATCTTAGCTAGAGAGGATTGGGCTTCTGTGCGAGAAGGAAAAAACTCAGTAGCAGAGGCCAGTAAGTTAAAACAGGAGATAGAAAGGGAAAAGAAAGAAAGGGAGGAGGGCATTTATTAGGTTGGTATTGTATATATGTAAGTAGAAAGATTGAGATGGGGAGGGGATATGATGGAGAATGGAATTTCAAAGGGGAAAGTGGGGGGGGGGCACTACAATGGGATATTTTTTATAATCATGGAAAATATTAATAAAAATTGCGGAAAAAAAAAGTTTTCAACAACACTAAAGCTCATCAGTCGCTAATCAATAGCCATTCGCTAGGTCACTCCATTCCCATGATCAAAATCTGTCAGCGCCTTCCTGTAATGTTCACAAGAAAGGGAAAATGGTTGGCCATGGTCTGTAATGTTGCCCAAGGACTGCCTGTAACTTGGCTGCCGTTTGCCCCCTCCAGTCTCCTACTGTGTCTCTTCTTCAGCCACACTGTCTTTCCTGCAGACCCTGGGGAATCCCAACCATGGCTCTAGGTCAGATGATGGACCCATGCAAGTCCTCCATCTGGGGCGCTCCTCCCTGCCCCCATGTCACATGCACACTTCTTTTGAACCTCCACGTCATGTTAAGTCACTATCAGAACACTTTCCTTCACACTCTTCCAGTAACAGCACCACCTTGCTCACTACTCCTCCTCTTCTGCTCTGTTTTCTTAACAGCCCTGCCATTCATGCCCTGGCATGATCTTATTGTCTTACTCATGCTTTCTTTCCTATTTGAATCAATTCCATGAAGGGGGTGATATCTCCAGCCACCAGCGCAATGTCTGCGACACAGGATGCCTTTGTGATAGTCAATTTCTACTGTCAACTTGATTGGATTAATAAACACCTAGGACATTAGTGAAGCACACCACTGGGTGTGTTTGTGAGGCTTTGCAGAGAGATTTACCTGAGGACGAAGACCCACCCAGAAAGTGAGTCACACCATTCCACGGGCTGGGTCCCTGGACAAATCAAGTGGGAAAAGAGAAAGACAAATGTACACCAGTAAGCCCCTTTTCTCCCTTTCCGGGTCAGAGACATGAATCAAACTATTTCTAGTATTGAAAAGTTAATATTGAATAAGGATGGAACTGAAGGAATTAAACATTAAGCTGGAGAAATTAAAAATAAGATGAAACAATCCTAAGCAAAACAAGGTGGATTAGTAAAGTAAAGCAGAAATCAATACAATGGAAAGTAGGGATAGTGACTGAAGTACCAAATAAACCCAGGAGCTATTTCTGAGGGGAAAAAAATAATCAGATGATAAGTCACTGACTTGTTTACTCTTAAATAAAATGGGATAAGGTATGGTATAAGCAGACAAAATTAGATATAAAAAATTAAGGAATTTAAAACAGAGAGGAAATATTTAATTATAAGGAAATGTTTTGCCCAGTGAAAAGCAAAATTATTGAAAATACAGAATTGCTTTGGTCCCCAGACATTAAGCGTAGCTCAGCATTATTTTGGCCCCTTCCTAATTACTAACCTTCATATGATTCCATCACTCACATAGTCCCTGGACCCAACTCTGGAAAGTGACCCTAGAAAGAGAATCCGGAAGCAGTCGCCTTTGTTTGGGTAACGATGGCCCTAGTTACCCATAACTCCAAACCTTAGTGCCATCACTAGTGGTAGATAAGCGAAAGAATGGGATATGATGTTCTGCATCTAAATGCTCCAGAAGCATGAGCTGGTATATTAGGGTGTACACAAGCTCTTAGTTGGGGTGACAAGGGAATCCTGTCATCTGATCTGGAAGGGGCTGATCAGCAGAGGGGCGGGCGGCGGAGCCTGACACTGCACACTTTCCTGGCCCTCTAACTTCAGTCATGCACCATGTTTGGTCAGTGAGGAGCTGTGTAGATACAGATGGTGGAGGCAAGGTCGCTCCTGCTGTTGGACAAGGTCCCGGCTAGGAGGAGGTTTTTACATGGCTGGAACTCCATGATGGAGCTGAAACCATTCAGTTCTCTGTGTCTGGTTTTCTTATCAGTAATAGCACTATTTTAGGCTCTCACGAAAAGGAAACTGTTTCCTGCTGTAGAGAAGTAAGAGTTCTGAAAGAAAATAAAACTAAAACCATTTGTTGTACAGACCTATGCTCCCTATATAAATATAAGAATATGACTAATAAGAAGCTCTCTGCAAAGTTTTGGAAAAAAAAAGAATTACTTGGTCCTCCCATTACAACACCAGAAATTCCGTGGTCCACCTCGAGGACCTAAGGCCAAAGCATTTAGGTTTCCTGACCCTACTGACCTACCTCTACCCTGTACAGGAATTTGTGGTGAAAACTTAGGTCATGTAGTGAATATGAATGGAAAATGGTGTGAAATAGTCTGTCTAGCACTTTGCTGGTGTATTTTTGTTGAAAATTGAATGTTTTGATATTTCCTGGAAAATAAGTCTGCTTTTGTTCTGTAGTTGTATAAATAAAACACAAGGTTTTGAGGAAGGCAGAGATGCCGGAATCACCTGAAACAGCAGCCTGGCATCTCTCATTCTTCCCCCACCACTCTGCATTTCCATCGCGGACCTCTCTCCAGCTGGGGCTGGCTCTCCCGGCAGATACCAGTGGTCTTACAAGATTATAATGGAATTGAAAATCCCTACTGCCCAGTGATCTTGCTTTTTTTTTTTTTTTTTTGCAGATTTTTTTTTTAATCTCTTGACTTTGAATTCTTTTTTTTTATTTTTACTTATTTATTTGAGAGTGACAGACAGAGAGGGAGAGGGGGAGAGAGAGAGAGAGAATGGGCGCGCCAGGGCTTCCAGCCACTGCAAACGAACTCCAGATGCGTGCACCCCCTTGTGCATCTGGCTAACGTGGGTCCTGGGGAATCAAGCCTCGAACCGGGGTCCTTAGGCTTCACAGGCAAGCACTTAACCGCTAAGCCATCTCTCCAGCCCTGATCTTGCTTTTTTGTTATATTATTTTTTATGTTTTATTTATTTAGTTATTTTATTTATTAGAGAAAGAAAGGGAGGAAGAGAGACAGGGAGAGGAAGAGGCAGATAGAAAATGGGCATGCCAGGGCCTCGAGTCATTGCAAATTGCATGTGCCACCTTGTACATCTGGCTTACATGGGTATTGGGGAATAGAACCTGGGTCCTTAGGCTTTGCAGACAAGCACCTAAACTGTTAAGACATCTCTCCAGCCCAGTTTTGTTGTTTATTTTTTCTTAAGGACAGGTCACATTCTAGTTCAGGCTGACCTGGAGCTCACTCTATAGCCCAGGCTTGGCCTCAAACTCATGGCAATCCTCCTATCTCAGCCTCTGGAGTGCTGGGAATAAAGGCATGAGCCACCATGTCCAGTTTTTCCCAGTGATCTCACAGTAATTGTTATATACTAATCAACACATTCTCACATGGCAGTGGCATGCTAGTGCTAAAAAAAAAAAAAAAAACTGTTTAGATATTGTGAGCACACAGACACTAAGCAGTGTCACACCATATAGCCTGTGAGTGGAGGAGGCTATACCATCTAAGTTTGCATAAGTACATGTTTGTACAATGACAAAATTGTCCAAGGATACACTAATCAGAAGCTCAGTGTCTAATGTATGTATAGCATCGGCTAGGCTGCCACTGAAATATATCATGAGAATCTTTACAAGAATTGCACCTTGGTTTGATCTAAAGGAGATCGGTCAGCTATAGTGGTTACTCCCTAGGGAACTTGACCTGAACAATTTGTAGGTTACATTTACTAAGATGCTCTCTGGCTCAAGCAAGACTACCAGGTTTTTCTGTTAAATAAACAGGACAGACTGTCCCCCCAAAAAATGTCTAGTAGAAGCCGGGCGTGGTGGCGCACGCCTTTAATCCCAGCACTCTGGAGGCAGAGGTAGGAGGATCACCATGAGTTCGAGGCCACCCTGAGACTACATAGTGAATTACAGATCAGCCTGAGCTAGAGTGAGACCCTACCTCGAAAAACAAACAAACAAAAAAGTCTAGTAGGAAGATCACCTTGGCCACCTCAGCTCACTAGTCCACGTGCCTGTGTTCGGGGCAGGCTCAGGCACATACAAACCTGGATGAGGCCATTAGCTTCCCTCAGAGCTGCACAATTGCCACCTGGTGCTGTGTAGAAAGTGGAGACGATGCTGACAAAGCTTTTTACAGATTGTTCCCTGTCACATGGAGGAGAAACTAGCTCATGTCCTAAGGCAGGTTCAGATAGCCCCTAAGTCCTCAAGCATGTGAACTGGATGGAACAAACCAAGCAAGTGCTGTCTCCCACCCAGGGAGTCTGCAGCAATGAGGTTCCAGTGGCCTGGGATTGACTGAAAGCCAAAAACAAAGTGAAACCCATTTAAAGGCAGTCACTTGTTGTTGAACTTAATAAACAGGTTCTCAGAGATTTTGGTCTTAGGATAAACTTCAAAATTTAAATAAGTGGGCTGGAGAGATGGCTTAGCAGTAAAGCGCTTGCCTGTGAAGTTTAAGGGCCCTGGTTCGAGGCTTGATTCCCCAAGACCCATGTTAGCCAGATGCACAAGGAGGCGCACGTGTCTGGAGTTCGTTTGCAGTGGCTGAAGGCCCTGGTGCACCCTCTCTCTCTCTCTCTCTCTCTCTCTCTCTCTCCCTCTTTCTCTCTGTCTGTCGCAATCAAATAAATAAATAAAATAAACAAAAAATTAAAAATTAAAAAATTAAATGAGTGAGAACAGAGAAAACAAAACAGTTGCACTAATCCAACCTTCTTTCTAGAATCCCAATGCTTCTTTCTAGAATGCCAATGCCTCTTTCTGGAATCCTGATGAATTCACACCTTAGGGCTGGACTCCAAGATCTGCCCCCAGTGAAACTTCCTCCAGCTAGGTTGCTAGAGAGCCAAGTTACAAGCTCAATTGTTTTTCAAAAAATGTTTCATTTATTTATTTGAGGGGGGCATATAGAAAGAGAGAATAGGTGCACCAGGGCATCCAGCCATTGCAAATGAACGCCAGACACATGTGCTACCTTGTGCATCTGGATTACGTGGGTACTAAGGAATTAAAACCTGGGTCTCTAGGCGTCACAGACAAGCGCCATAACTGCTAAGCCATCTCTCCAGCCCCACAAGCTCAATTCTTAATCAAAATACCTGGAGATAAATGGTGATGGTTGAAAAAATGGAGGATATCCAAGATCCATCCATAAGACAAGTCGTCAGCTGACTGCCCATCATGAGACGTGTGGCCTCTACCACATCAGACAGGGCCTGGGAGAAACTGCCATGAAAGTGGTCACATGAATACTGCTCTTACTGCTAGCCTGACAAACAGCTACAGGTTGATGGTGACAAATACGGTGAGAAATCCAGAGGCTACAGAGAACTCAAACTAAATCAGGCTGCTAATAGCCCTGCTATGGCTCAGGGGGTGGAAAGAGCCACAGAGTGGGTAGGAATATCCTGAGGCACAGTCCCCGGCTACCACACAGGGGACTGCCCAGGTCCTTCGTTACCCCACAGGGAATATCATAACTCCACTGGGGAGGGCTTTGAGGATAAAGGAAAACAACCTGCTGTGATCTATAAAATAAAAATATATATACAAAAAATATTTTAAAAAATACCTAAGTCTATGGGTCTATATGTTCAAACCACCACACTGGCCTATGCAAAGAGAAAGACAGATCAGGGACAGGCTCAGAAGGAGAAACTACCCATTCCTGCCCTGGCTCAGCTCTTCAGCTGCACCAGACCGCAGACCTACACTGGCAAATTCAGAAGAATTCAGGTGGCCTGAACCTCACGGGCACCAGATGTTTTGCTTTTGTCTAGACATTGTTTAGAATGTGAGAGGAAGGTCTCAGAAGACCTTGGGATAAAGTACCTTTGAGGTGAAACAGAAATATGGACTGGATGGATCTGATGGTCTGTGAACTTCAGGTGGAGGGAAGCCTCTCGATTGCCTCCACCGATCTCCCTGCTGCTTCCACTCTGGCGCCAGGCACTGTCGTCTCTGGGTGATCTTCTGTTTGAAAATCCAGAATAACTTCTAATTCCACTACAGAGAAGCAAAATGCGAGAAGCAGGCTGCACTCAAACCAGAGCCAGGTGATGAAGAGGGAAAGGAAGACAAGGAGCCTGAAAGAGGAACTGGAGTTTGTGAGATTGGTGCAAGGGACCAATCCAGAGTGGGGAACAGCCATAGCTACAAGTAGAAACTTCATGCTGGACATCAATGGAGCAGTTGAAGGGAACGGACAGAAAGCGGCCTGCAGTTAGTAGCCACTGTCTGCTGCAACGTCACAACAAACTCTCCAGCTCAGTAACAAGGACGTGGGGCAGGGGGCTGGAGAGATGGCTCAGTGGGAAACGTGCTTGCCACACAGACCATGAGGACCTGAGTTCATAACCCCAGCACCCACATAAAAGCGGGTCTTGTTGGTGCACACCTATAATCCAAGTGCGGGGAGGCTGGACAGGAGGATTCCTAAGGGTTTGTTGGCTAGCCAGTCTAGCCAATTGGTGGACTCCAGATTCAGCAAGAGACCCTGTCTCAAAAGAATCGCGGAAGACACCTGATATCAACTTCTGGCCTCCACAGACACACATGGGCACATGCGCCCACACGCATATGCACCCACATACAAACACACATACACACTCATGCACATCATATACATATACATGAACAAAAATATGGCAATAAATTGGAAGCATGTTGATAAAGTTAGATGCTGCATGTCAATGCAGCTTAGGTATGTTTCTTCACCCATGATTGGCTACTAGTTCCATTAATCACATAATGAGGCAGGACTGGTGGCAAACATGACCTGCCTTAAGCTCCTAAAGAGCCTTAATAAGCAATAGTCTGGGACTGGAGGGACAGCTTAGCGGTTAAAGTGCTTGCCTGCAAAGCCAAAGGACCCAGGTTCGACTCCCCAGGGCCCACATAAGCCAGAAGCACAAGGAGGTGCATGCATCTGGAGTTCATTTGCAGTGGCTGGAGGCCCTGGGGTGCCCATTCTCTCTCTCTCTCTCTCTCTCTCTCTCTCTCTCTCTCTCTCTCTCTCCCCCCATGCCTATTTCTGTATCTCTAATAAATAAATATTTTAAAATAAGCAATAGTCCTTCAACTTCAGAGTTGAACAGGACCTGTTGAGATTTGGACATGAAATCCCCACAAGCTACAGGCTCCTGTGTTTGAACAGTTGGTCCCAGCTGGTGGCGCTGTTCTGGGAGATTGTGGGATGGAGCCGAGGTGCAGCCTGCCTGGAGGAAATGAGTCACAGGTGGGGCAGGTTTGTAAGTGGGTCCTGCTTCCTGTCGCATCTGTCCTTGGGCCAGGCAGGGTGGAAACTGTTCAAACTTTCCAGTTACCCAGAGTCATCCCTGGATAACTGGGATTGGCAACTTCTGCTCCACTGGAATATATTGTATAAAATAAAGGACTAAAAAAAAGGGCAAACAAAAGAAATTGAGGTAAAATATTAAGCAAATAGCTTTAAATGCAAGCATCTAAATTTTTCTTCTTCTTTTTTTTTTGTCTCCCAAGGTAGGAGATATTCTGTGTTCTGTTCTGATGCTGAGAAGAGAAATGGTAGGGATCAGAGATCAGGGAGAGACCGGTAAATGACTAGGGAACCGAACTTGACAGGAAGGAAGGAGTTCACTGCGAACAAGGAGAAAGGCTTTAGAGGATGAGCAATTGATCAGGTGACTCACGTCCTGTTCATCTGCGGAGTCCCCACACCGTGGGCTGAGGTCAGGTCACGCCATCTTCCCTACTGAGAGGTAAGTGGGTCCTTTGCCAATGCACCTGTTTTGTTGGTTTGTTTGTTTTCCAGGTGAGGTCTCACTCTAGCCCAGGCTGGTCTGGAATTCACTGCGTAGGCTCAGGGTGGCCCCGAACTCATGGCAATCCTCCCACCTCTGCCTCCTGAGTGCTGAGATTAAAGGCGTGCGCCACAATGCCCAGCCCAATGGGCCTCTTGTGAGAAGGACGGCTTAAGGTCTCTTTCAGGAAAGAAATAAATGAACCTTAATGCGGAAGTGCAGGGGAAATGGAAGTGTCAGAATAGGGGAAGGAAATGATTGTAGGAATAAGCAAAGGACTTTTTTGCTAAACTGGGTTCTTGGGATTCATGGAAATCATGTATTCAGTTTGGAAAACACAGATGTACAACATTACTATCCAGCCAGTCCAACTTTCTGTGAACTCTCTGACATCACAGACATGAACAAAGATATAGAGAATTTCTTTTATTTTACTTAATTTTTTCCTTTTCATTTAGTCATTCATTTATTCACTTATTTTTGTGGCTCTGAGGATGAGACCCAGGGTTTCCCACGCATGTAGTCCACCACTGAGCTATACACCCAGACCTGAGAATTCCTTTTACACAGAAGTCCCTCCTGAATTCCAAATTGCCATAGCCACGGCAAACTCGCCTGTGTAACAGAAGAAATGATGTTTCATAGGATGGGTGCCGAGGACAGAGGGCCAGTACTCCACGGAGGGATGCCCCCGGTGACCCCTTGGCAGTCGGCAACTGTGATGGTTCCGCCTGTCATAGATAAGCCTCGAAGGCCCAGTTGCTTGCGTCTTTGGACATGTGTTTGTCTTATATTCTTGTTTTTCTTCCTTATAGCCCTTTCACAAGAAACCCCACAAACTAATCATAAGCCTATTTCTGTGACTGATGGGAACACTGAGAACAATCTGACTATTGGGGCAGCTCCACCGTTGATTCGGGCCGTTGAAGAAGTACACAATATAAGTAGAGATAAAAATCTATCTTTAGGGCAATTCCTGGATGCAGTAGAATGGAAGCAGTTATTCATTTATGAAAATGAGACTAGTCCTTTGAAGGTTAAAATAGAGAGGCTAAGAGGGAACAGATATAGTGGGTGTAAAACAACAGAGAGGAGAAACAACAGTATTTTAAAGAAATCAGGCCTGCTTTACAGTACTGGTGGAATCATGGCTGGAAATATTTCCAGCCCTCTTGAGGAATTAATAAACAAATTATTCAGTGGGGAAGAATCATTAAGCCCCTAACTAAGAAGAAAAACAAACTACTTAGTGAAGAAATATCTCTTACTCAGTAACTAAAGAGTTAAGAAATGGAATTGCATACAGCTGTGTCAAGTTCCTAGGAACACTGTGAGCAGTGGCGTGCGCCGCGAACCATGGTGTGAGACGTAATTCTTAGAACTAGCAGTATATTTCCTACCTCATAACCCTTGATAGCTCTGAATGTCTGAAAACACTTATTGTGGTCAATGGTGCGAGACATGCTTGAGAAATGGGTATTTCCTCCTTGATAGCTCTGAATGTATAGTTAGAATGGAAAGTAATTAAGATTCTTTTAAAATAATAAAGTCTGAGATCACTTGTTAATATGCTAAGTTTCCTTGTTCAATCTGTATAAAACCTTCATGAAACCTTCAGTAAATTGCAGCAGCATATTCAACTTAGAGTGTGTCTGTCTGTCATTTCCTCGCCGAATCCCGAGTCCTCCTTGAGCCTTCGCCCTTGTTCTCCCTCGGTCCTGATCTCCCCGAGAGTCAGTCCGCGGCAGGTGGCGCCCGAACAGGGACCTGAAGGACAGGTAATCTTTCTTCTTTCCTTTTTTCTTTCTCAGGATTTAGGATCGGCTCTCACCAGGGAACTGCAGTCCCGCCAGTAAAGGATCACTGGTTAAGAGTGAGTAATCATAAGAGGAACCATGGGGCATTCATTGAGTAAAAATGAGAAAATGTTAGGGGTCATGGTACAACGCATGTTGGCTAAAAACGGGTTCAATGTGTCAACTAAGGTTCTGGAAGAGTTCATGTTATTTTTGAAACAGGCCAGCCCTTGGTTTATGGAGGAAGGTGCCATGACACTTGAGGATTGGAAAAGAGTGGGACGTGAAATGCGTAGATACGTTCAAAAGCATGGGGCAAAAACCTTGCCCGCCCAGGCGTTCTCCCTGTGGTTACAAATTCGAGAAATTTTGAGTGAAAATCCTTTTGAGGGACTCATTAAAGAAACAGCATCAGAAGAGCCCATTTATGGTGAGGTGGCATTAGAGGAAGCTGAGGATGGGGAGTTATGTCCTTTACAACCCCCAGAGACTCAGCCAACAGCCCCTCCTCTAGTAGAGGTTAATATAAATGATGATGATGATTGGGGACTAGATGATGAAATAAAAAGAATACATATAGATGAGGAAGATCGAGATCATTTCCATGGACACCCACCGTTACGGTGGAATGTCAAAAAGACTAAACCATTGAGGACATCTAAGAGGCCACCTTTGACGTTGCCACCCTTGGGGTTCCAGGGGGCAATGAAAGAGGCTAGAGCCTCAGGGGGACTGTTCTATGATGTTCCCCATAGCAGAACAACTCACTGATAATGATGAACCTGTTTGGGAACCTATTCCTCTTAAAACCTTAAAAGAATTGCAATATGCAGTTAAGACCTTTGGTCCTTCTGCTCCTTATACCATACAAGTATTGGAAATGTTGTCCAGTCTTTGGCTAACTCCATATGACTGGTATCAAACTGCTAAGGCTACTCTTTCCCCTGGAGATTATATTCTGTGGAGAACTGAATATGAGGACAGAGCTAGAGAATCTATAACAGATTCTATAAAGAAAAGAGGCCCTAAGCCAACAATAAGTATGTTCCTGGGCACAGAGCAATATTCAACCAATCAGGCACAAACAGCCATTCCTCGAGAAGTATTAGAATTGATAACTCGAAATGCAGTCATGGCTTGGCGACAGCTCCCTCCTCCGGGAGCCAAGGGTGGAGCTTTAGCAGGGATCAGACAGGGCAATGAAGAAAGTTATCAGGATTTCATTGCCCGATTAGAGGAAGCTATCCATCGTATGCTTCCCCCTTCAGAGGGGACATCTATGCTTTTAAAACAATTGGCTTGGGAAAATGCCAATGCGTTGTGCCAAGACCTAATTAGACCAATTAGGAAAACAGGAACCACACAAGATTATATCAAAGCATGCATGGACGCCTCACCAGCAGTAATCCAGGGAATGGCTTACGCTGCAGCCATGAAAGGTCAGAGATTCAGCGCCTTTGTAAAGAAAACATATGGAGGAGGGAAACAAGCCTCTACACAAAACCCAGTATGTTTCAAATGCAATAAGCTAGGTCATACACAAAAGGATTGTAAACAACAATCTACAGGGCCCAATAAGAGAGGGCCACCTCCAGGATTGTGTCCCCGATGTAAAAAGGGGAGACATTGGAAAAATGAATGCAAATCTAAGTTCCACAAAGATGGAACCCCCCTTACAGGGGGAGAAGAGGAGGAAAAGGAATCAAAAAACTAGAGAAGGGGCGAGCTCCTAGCCCAGAACAAAAGGGGGCTCCTTCTCAAGAGCAGAAGGAATTAAAATTAAATCCTCTTGCTCCAGAGTTTACTATTCATCAACTTCCTCGAGCCACACCAGGGAGTGCAGGGCTTGACCTTGCCAGCAGTAAAGATATGATTCTCTCTAAATGGGATGGAATAACTTTAGTCCCTACAGCTGTTTCAGGACAATTATTGCCTCAAACAGTTGGACTGATTATTGGAAGGAGTTCTAATTATCAAAAGAACTTTGAAGTTCTGCCAGGTGTTATAGACGCTGATTCACAGAACGATATAAAAATCATGGTTAGACCATTATCAGAAACAATACAAATACATAAAGGACAAAGAATAGCACAGTTATTGCTGCTACCCTACGTTAACTTACCTAATCCTATCCTGAAGAAGAAAAGGGATATGGGTCAGTTTGGTTCTACAGATATAGTAGCCTGGGTGCAGGAATTAAATGAAAGGCCTTTTAAGGTTATTAAAATAAATGGAAGAAAATTTAAAGGACTTTTAGATACAGGGGCAGATAGGACATGTATTTCAGCCTCTGAGTGGCCCTCGAATTGGCCTGTACATAAGACAGGGTCATCTTTGTTAGGACTAGGCTCTGCCTCCGGTGTTATGCAGAGTACAACTCTATTGACATGGGAAGATGAAGGAAAATCAGGTTATATACAGCCTTATGTTTTACCTTCCCTGCCCTTTTCACTTTGGGGAAGAGACATGCTAGAAAGTATGAATTTAAGACTGGTAACAGCTGATCAACTTAATGAACAGCATTTTATATAGGGGCCACTGCAGAGAATTTATATGCAGATAAAATAAAATGGTTAACAACAGAGCCTGTATGGGTAAGTCAGTGGCCCCTAACACAGGAAAAATTACAGGCTCTAGAACAACTTGTACAAGAACAATTAGAAAAAGGACATTTAGAGGAATCTAATAGTCCGTGGAATACTCCAGTATTTGTGATAAAGAAAAAATCAGGTAAATGGAGATTATTGCAAGATTTAAGAGCTGTCAATGCAGTCATGGAAGATATGGGGGCCCTTCAACCTGGGCTTCCCTCTCCTGTAGCAATTCCAGAAGGTTGGCAAATTATCATAATAGACTTGCAGGACTGTTTCTTTACAATAAAATTAAATCCTGAGGACAGTCCATGTTTTGCTTTTAGTGTACCAGCTTCAAATTTTCAACGACCTTATAAGAGATATCAATGGAAAACATTGCCACAGGGTATGAAAAACAGTCCAACGTTATGTCAAAAATTTGTGGACCAAGCATTATTCAAGATAAGAAAAACATATGCAGATGCATATATAATTCACTATATGGATGATATTCTATTGGCACATCTTGATAAAGAAAAGTTAGAAAACATTCTTAAAGATACTATAGAACAATTAACAGCATATGGTTTGATTATTGCTCCTGAAAAAATTCAGAAAAATAAGCCTTTAAGTTATTTAGGACAATGGATTCATAATGATTATATTCAAACACAGAAAGTCACTATCAGAAAAGATAAGTTAAAAACTTTAAATGATTTCCAAAAATTATTAGGAGACATCAACTGGATTCGTCCACACTTGAAAATACCCACTGGGGCTTTGAGTCCTCTTTTCTCTATCTTGCATGGAGACTCACATCCGAGGTCTCCCAGAATACTGACCTCTGAAGCCTTGAAGGCTTTAGCCTTAGTTGAACAGGCTTTAACAGAAGCAAGAGTTAAACAAATAAATTATCAAAATGAATGGTCATTGCTAATGTTTGCTACGGGACATACTCCTACAGCTTGCCTATGGCAACAAGGAGTGTTAGAATGGTTACATCTTCCTCATATACAGGTAAAGATTTTAGCAGACTATCCTTATATGTGCTCTTTGTTAATTATGAAAGGCAGACAAAGATCAAAAGAATTGTTTGGCAAAGAGCCTCACATACTTGTGACACCATATAATAAACAGCAAGTCGAATGGTTGATACAGAATAATGAAGATTGGATTATTGCTTTGCAAGGATATGTGGGCCAGATTTTATATCACTATCCAAAACATCCTATTATTGAATTCACTAAAACAGTGGAATTAGTTTTCCCCAGACTTTGTTCACAGGAACCGCTTGAACAGGCATTAGTTATTTTTACAGATGGTTCTTCCTCAGGAAGGGCTGTGGTTTATACACCAGGTATGCAGCCACTTACAGAGGACGTAAACCAGACCTCAGCTCAGCAAGCTGAAATTAAAGCAGTCATCTTAGCTTTTGCAAATTTCCCTCAACCTTTTAACTTATATTCAGATTCTAAGTATGTGGTGAATTTGTTTCCAGCCTTAGAGACTGCCCTTTTAGTTGGGACTTCTACAATTTTACCTTTATTACAAGAATTACAGAAATTAATTCATAACAGGAAAGAAAAATTCTATATTGGGCATATACGAGGGCATTCCAATTTGCCTGGCCCTTTGGCCCAGGGAAATGCCATGGCTGATATGCTAACAAGAACTGTTGTAGGGACTGTTGCAGAAGCTCAGGAGAGTCATCAAATTCATCATCAAAATGCCCTAGCATTAAAAAGAATGTTTAATATCACTAGAGAACAAGCAAGACAAATAGTGAAGCAGTGTGGGGCTTGTCCACCAACTCATCATGTGCAAAAAATGGGAGTTAACCCCCGAGGTTTAAAACCTAACACACTTTGGCAGATGGACGTGACACATGTGCCTTCATTTGGGAAATTAAGCTATGTCCATGTTACAATTGATACCTTTTCTCATTTTATATGTGCTACTGCTAGATCTGGAGAGGCACTAAAAGATGTAATACAACACCTTATTTATTGTTTTCAAGTTATGGGTTGTCCCTCACAGATAAAAACAGATAATGGTCCTGCATACACTTCTAAAAGTTTTAAGCATTTTTGCGCTCAATGGAAAATTGTGCATACAACAGGTATTCCTTACAATCCACAAGGCCAAGCTATTATTGAAAGAGCTCATCAAATCTTAAAGTTACAGATTGAAAGGCTGCAAAATGCTAATAAATATTTTTCTCCTCATCATATTTTATCTCATAGTCTTTTTGTAATAAATCATTTAAACACAAATGAGCAAAAGAAAACTCCAGCGCTCTCGCATTGGTCTCATCAATCTTCTGCCTCGTTGCCAAAAGTGTTCTGGAAAGATCTCTTAACCGGGTCCTGGAAAGGACCGGATGTGTTAATAACCTCGGGACGAGGATATGCTTGTGTCTTTCCACAGGATGCAGACACTCCCGTGTGGATCCCAGACAGACTCATCCGCCCAGA
This sequence comes from Dipus sagitta, assembly GCA_036346955.1. Classification (NCBI taxonomy): domain Eukaryota; kingdom Metazoa; phylum Chordata; class Mammalia; order Rodentia; family Dipodidae; genus Dipus; species Dipus sagitta. The sequence continues at coordinate 154,141,008 of CM070772.1, read as the reverse complement.
CTGCACGCAGACGCAGAAGAAGGATGAGGCGACGAAGCGAGCAGCTGCTGAGGCAGATGGAAAAACTGAAACTGAAAGCGCCAAAGAAAACCGATCTGACATGGACGAAGCTGAGACTCTTCACGCGAACAGCTAAAGATTTATTGCGCGCTCAGGGGAAGCCCCTGACTGCTTCCATGTATTTTATGGCTTTTCTGTCATTACTGGCTGTAACTCCTAAAGTGCGGGGAACTCCTTACTGGGCATATGTTCCTAACCCTCCTCTATTGCAACCTGTGGGATGGCTAGATGATAATCATATTAAAATTCTGACTAATGACTCACTGCATGTAGGCGGAGCCCAAGATTCAGAGGCCAGACTAAGTACCTCCTCGTTTATAAACTACGAAGGACGGGCTGATTCTTTACCGATCTGCCTGGTCCTTCAGGGGAAGGTACCTCAGGGCTGTCTCCGCACCAGCTATAGAACTTTTCTGACAGACGCCCCTGACAGAAAGGACGCCGGTAAGCGATGGATGTGGGAGTTACAAATGCAAACATTAGGTTTCACTACTTTTAATGAATCTTATCTTCATGTATACAAAATGCCAATTACTTCTTGTTTATTGAAATATAGAGATAAGGATCAATTTTGGGATTCTTCTTTAACAAAATATCCTGCCTGGTTGTCATGTGGCTTTCCGAATGCAGCTACTTATTTCAACCCTAAAGGATCAGATATGGAAATTTGGGATTTTTCTGCTTCCTCAGGAGAAGGAAAATATGAGGAATACATTAAGGCTAACAAAGCAAAGTTTAATAATTTCCAACTACAAGACATGTTTGGGGAAAAAATAAGACGTTGGTATTCAAGTGGCTTTGTTAGTCCAATCTGGGTTGCAATGCAAGGCAATGTTTCTCGAATTCATTCAGACCTGTTTAGGTTAGTAGCTGCTTCTGGTATGATATTGGAAAGAAAGCCTAATATGACTAAACCTGAACCTATAGCTATTAAAGCCTGCGCTGCGTATCCTAATGCTTTACTATTAGCTCAATCAAGTCTTGTTAATATTACCAAAGTAGGGAAATCTTATCATGTGCATTGTCATTTTTGTAAACTGACTAATTGTATTTCTTCAGGAGAATCAAAAGATTTAGGTACTATATTAATAGTACGGCGGCCACCATATGTTATGCTGCCAGTAGATTTAGGGACAGATCCTTGGTATGATAATTCTGCTTTGCAAGTTTTAAAATCAGTAAATGAATTGTTGCGACCAAAGAGATTTGTTGCTGCCCTTATCTTAGGTATCGCAGCACTCATTTCAATATTAACAACTTTCGCTGTTGCAACCACTGCTCTAGTACAGGAAATTCACACAGCTCATTATGTGAATTCTTTAAATAAAAATATTACTTCTGCTTTATTGGAACAAGCTGCTATTGATACTAAATTAGAAGCAAAAATTAATATTCTTGAAGAAGTAGTTTTAGCTTTAGGGCAAGATTTGGCTAACTTGAAGACCACGCTGTCCACCAGATGCCATGTTAATTTTCAATCTATCTGTGTTACTCCTCTACCATATAATGCCTCGGAATCCTGGGAAAAAGTTAAGGCTCATCTTCAGGGAGTATGGAAAGATAATGATATTACCCATGATTTAGAATCTTTACAAAAAGATATAACAGCTATGAGTCAGTCTCATTTGCAGATGGGAGGATTGGAATCTTTAGCTAAGGATCTTGAGACACAAATAAGACACTTAAACCCTTTAAATTGGATTCAATACTTTATCTTTATTGGGGTAATTATTTTTCTTTTGCTATTGGCTGTGTTTCTCTTTCCTATCATTTTTAAATGTCTTTTCAGTGCTATCAACACTGTGAGGCAAGAAGCCTTCGAGCTGCATTTTAAAAACAAAAAAGGGGGAACTGCCATAGCCACGGCAAACTCGCCTGTGTAACAGAAGAAATGATGTTTCATAGGATGGGTGCCGAGGACAGAGGGCCAGTACTCCACGGAGGGATGCCCCCGGTGACCCCTTGGCAGTCGGCAACTGTGATGGTTCCGCCTGTCATAGATAAGCCTCGAAGGCCCAGTTGCTTGCGTCTTTGGACATGTGTTTGTCTTATATTCTTGTTTTTCTTCCTTATAGCCCTTTCACAAGAAACCCCACAAACTAATCATAAGCCTATTTCTGTGACTGATGGGAACACTGAGAACAATCTGACTATTGGGGCAGCTCCACCGTTGATTCGGGCCGTTGAAGAAGTACACAATATAAGTAGAGATAAAAATCTATCTTTAGGGCAATTCCTGGATGCAGTAGAATGGAAGCAGTTATTCATTTATGAAAATGAGACTAGTCCTTTGAAGGTTAAAATAGAGAGGCTAAGAGGGAACAGATATAGTGGGTGTAAAACAACAGAGAGGAGAAACAACAGTATTTTAAAGAAATCAGGCCTGCTTTACAGTACTGGTGGAATCATGGCTGGAAATATTTCCAGCCCTCTTGAGGAATTAATAAACAAATTATTCAGTGGGGAAGAATCATTAAGCCCCTAACTAAGAAGAAAAACAAACTACTTAGTGAAGAAATATCTCTTACTCAGTAACTAAAGAGTTAAGAAATGGAATTGCATACAGCTGTGTCAAGTTCCTAGGAACACTGTGAGCAGTGGCGTGCGCCGCGAACCATGGTGTGAGACGTAATTCTTAGAACTAGCAGTATATTTCCTACCTCATAACCCTTGATAGCTCTGAATGTCTGAAAACACTTATTGTGGTCAATGGTGCGAGACATGCTTGAGAAATGGGTATTTCCTCCTTGATAGCTCTGAATGTATAGTTAGAATGGAAAGTAATTAAGATTCTTTTAAAATAATAAAGTCTGAGATCACTTGTTAATATGCTAAGTTTCCTTGTTCAATCTGTATAAAACCTTCATGAAACCTTCAGTAAATTGCAGCAGCATATTCAACTTAGAGTGTGTCTGTCTGTCATTTCCTCGCCGAATCCCGAGTCCTCCTTGAGCCTTCGCCCTTGTTCTCCCTCGGTCCTGATCTCCCCGAGAGTCAGTCCGCGGCAGGTGGCGCCCGAACAGGGACCTGAAGGACAGGTAATCTTTCTTCTTTCCTTTTTTCTTTCTCAGGATTTAGGATCGGCTCTCACCAGGGAACTGCAGTCCCGCCAGTAAAGGATCACTGGTTAAGAGTGAGTAATCATAAGAGGAACCATGGGGCATTCATTGAGTAAAAATGAGAAAATGTTAGGGGTCATGGTACAACGCATGTTGGCTAAAAACGGGTTCAATGTGTCAACTAAGGTTCTGGAAGAGTTCATGTTATTTTTGAAACAGGCCAGCCCTTGGTTTATGGAGGAAGGTGCCATGACACTTGAGGATTGGAAAAGAGTGGGACGTGAAATGCGTAGATACGTTCAAAAGCATGGGGCAAAAACCTTGCCCGCCCAGGCGTTCTCCCTGTGGTTACAAATTCGAGAAATTTTGAGTGAAAATCCTTTTGAGGGACTCATTAAAGAAACAGCATCAGAAGAGCCCATTTATGGTGAGGTGGCATTAGAGGAAGCTGAGGATGGGGAGTTATGTCCTTTACAACCCCCAGAGACTCAGCCAACAGCCCCTCCTCTAGTAGAGGTTAATATAAATGATGATGATGATTGGGGACTAGATGATGAAATAAAAGAATACATATAGATGAGGAAGATCGAGATCATTTCCATGGACACCCACCGTTACGGTGGAATGTCAAAAAGACTAAACCATTGAGGACATCTAAGAGGCCACCTTTGACGTTGCCACCCTTGGGGTTCCAGGGGGCAATGAAAGAGGCTAGAGCCTCAGGGGACTGTTCTATGATGTTCCCCATAGCAGAACAACTCACTGATAATGATGAACCTGTTTGGGAACCTATTCCTCTTAAAACCTTAAAAGAATTGCAATATGCAGTTAAGACCTTTGGTCCTTCTGCTCCTTATACCATACAAGTATTGGAAATGTTGTCCAGTCTTTGGCTAACTCCATATGACTGGTATCAAACTGCTAAGGCTACTCTTTCCCCTGGAGATTATATTCTGTGGAGAACTGAATATGAGGACAGAGCTAGAGAATCTATAACAGATTCTATAAAGAAAAGAGGCCCTAAGCCAACAATAAGTATGTTCCTGGGCACAGAGCAATATTCAACCAATCAGGCACAAACAGCCATTCCTCGAGAAGTATTAGAATTGATAACTCGAAATGCAGTCATGGCTTGGCGACAGCTCCCTCCTCCGGGAGCCAAGGGTGGAGCTTTAGCAGGGATCAGACAGGGCAATGAAGAAAGTTATCAGGATTTCATTGCCCGATTAGAGGAAGCTATCCATCGTATGCTTCCCCCTTCAGAGGGGACATCTATGCTTTTAAAACAATTGGCTTGGGAAAATGCCAATGCGTTGTGCCAAGACCTAATTAGACCAATTAGGAAAACAGGAACCACACAAGATTATATCAAAGCATGCATGGACGCCTCACCAGCAGTAATCCAGGGAATGGCTTACGCTGCAGCCATGAAAGGTCAGAGATTCAGCGCCTTTGTAAAGAAAACATATGGAGGAGGGAAACAAGCCTCTACACAAAACCCAGTATGTTTCAAATGCAATAAGCTAGGTCATACACAAAAGGATTGTAAACAACAATCTACAGGGCCCAATAAGAGAGGGCCACCTCCAGGATTGTGTCCCCGATGTAAAAAGGGGAGACATTGGAAAAATGAATGCAAATCTAAGTTCCACAAAGATGGAACCCCCCTTACAGGGGGAGAAGAGGAGGAAAAGGAATCAAAAAACTAGAGAAGGGGCGAGCTCCTAGCCCAGAACAAAAGGGGGCTCCTTCTCAAGAGCAGAAGGAATTAAAATTAAATCCTCTTGCTCCAGAGTTTACTATTCATCAACTTCCTCGAGCCACACCAGGGAGTGCAGGGCTTGACCTTGCCAGCAGTAAAGATATGATTCTCTCTAAATGGGATGGAATAACTTTAGTCCCTACAGCTGTTTCAGGACAATTATTGCCTCAAACAGTTGGACTGATTATTGGAAGGAGTTCTAATTATCAAAAGAACTTTGAAGTTCTGCCAGGTGTTATAGACGCTGATTCACAGAACGATATAAAAATCATGGTTAGACCATTATCAGAAACAATACAAATACATAAAGGACAAAGAATAGCACAGTTATTGCTGCTACCCTACGTTAACTTACCTAATCCTATCCTGAAGAAGAAAAGGGATATGGGTCAGTTTGGTTCTACAGATATAGTAGCCTGGGTGCAGGAATTAAATGAAAGGCCTTTTAAGGTTATTAAAATAAATGGAAGAAAATTTAAAGGACTTTTAGATACAGGGGCAGATAGGACATGTATTTCAGCCTCTGAGTGGCCCTCGAATTGGCCTGTACATAAGACAGGGTCATCTTTGTTAGGACTAGGCTCTGCCTCCGGTGTTATGCAGAGTACAACTCTATTGACATGGGAAGATGAAGGAAAATCAGGTTATATACAGCCTTATGTTTTACCTTCCCTGCCCTTTTCACTTTGGGGAAGAGACATGCTAGAAAGTATGAATTTAAGACTGGTAACAGCTGATCAACTTAATGAACAGCATTTTATATAGGGGCCACTGCAGAGAATTTATATGCAGATAAAATAAAATGGTTAACAACAGAGCCTGTATGGGTAAGTCAGTGGCCCCTAACACAGGAAAAATTACAGGCTCTAGAACAACTTGTACAAGAACAATTAGAAAAAGGACATTTAGAGGAATCTAATAGTCCGTGGAATACTCCAGTATTTGTGATAAAGAAAAAATCAGGTAAATGGAGATTATTGCAAGATTTAAGAGCTGTCAATGCAGTCATGGAAGATATGGGGGCCCTTCAACCTGGGCTTCCCTCTCCTGTAGCAATTCCAGAAGGTTGGCAAATTATCATAATAGACTTGCAGGACTGTTTCTTTACAATAAAATTAAATCCTGAGGACAGTCCATGTTTTGCTTTTAGTGTACCAGCTTCAAATTTTCAACGACCTTATAAGAGATATCAATGGAAAACATTGCCACAGGGTATGAAAAACAGTCCAACGTTATGTCAAAAATTTGTGGACCAAGCATTATTCAAGATAAGAAAAACATATGCAGATGCATATATAATTCACTATATGGATGATATTCTATTGGCACATCTTGATAAAGAAAAGTTAGAAAACATTCTTAAAGATACTATAGAACAATTAACAGCATATGGTTTGATTATTGCTCCTGAAAAAATTCAGAAAAATAAGCCTTTAAGTTATTTAGGACAATGGATTCATAATGATTATATTCAAACACAGAAAGTCACTATCAGAAAAGATAAGTTAAAAACTTTAAATGATTTCCAAAAATTATTAGGAGACATCAACTGGATTCGTCCACACTTGAAAATACCCACTGGGGCTTTGAGTCCTCTTTTCTCTATCTTGCATGGAGACTCACATCCGAGGTCTCCCAGAATACTGACCTCTGAAGCCTTGAAGGCTTTAGCCTTAGTTGAACAGGCTTTAACAGAAGCAAGAGTTAAACAAATAAATTATCAAAATGAATGGTCATTGCTAATGTTTGCTACGGGACATACTCCTACAGCTTGCCTATGGCAACAAGGAGTGTTAGAATGGTTACATCTTCCTCATATACAGGTAAAGATTTTAGCAGACTATCCTTATATGTGCTCTTTGTTAATTATGAAAGGCAGACAAAGATCAAAAGAATTGTTTGGCAAAGAGCCTCACATACTTGTGACACCATATAATAAACAGCAAGTCGAATGGTTGATACAGAATAATGAAGATTGGATTATTGCTTTGCAAGGATATGTGGGCCAGATTTTATATCACTATCCAAAACATCCTATTATTGAATTCACTAAAACAGTGGAATTAGTTTTCCCCAGACTTTGTTCACAGGAACCGCTTGAACAGGCATTAGTTATTTTTACAGATGGTTCTTCCTCAGGAAGGGCTGTGGTTTATACACCAGGTATGCAGCCACTTACAGAGGACGTAAACCAGACCTCAGCTCAGCAAGCTGAAATTAAAGCAGTCATCTTAGCTTTTGCAAATTTCCCTCAACCTTTTAACTTATATTCAGATTCTAAGTATGTGGTGAATTTGTTTCCAGCCTTAGAGACTGCCCTTTTAGTTGGGACTTCTACAATTTTACCTTTATTACAAGAATTACAGAAATTAATTCATAACAGGAAAGAAAAATTCTATATTGGGCATATACGAGGGCATTCCAATTTGCCTGGCCCTTTGGCCCAGGGAAATGCCATGGCTGATATGCTAACAAGAACTGTTGTAGGGACTGTTGCAGAAGCTCAGGAGAGTCATCAAATTCATCATCAAAATGCCCTAGCATTAAAAAGAATGTTTAATATCACTAGAGAACAAGCAAGACAAATAGTGAAGCAGTGTGGGGCTTGTCCACCAACTCATCATGTGCAAAAAATGGGAGTTAACCCCCGAGGTTTAAAACCTAACACACTTTGGCAGATGGACGTGACACATGTGCCTTCATTTGGGAAATTAAGCTATGTCCATGTTACAATTGATACCTTTTCTCATTTTATATGTGCTACTGCTAGATCTGGAGAGGCACTAAAAGATGTAATACAACACCTTATTTATTGTTTTCAAGTTATGGGTTGTCCCTCACAGATAAAAACAGATAATGGTCCTGCATACACTTCTAAAAGTTTTAAGCATTTTTGCGCTCAATGGAAAATTGTGCATACAACAGGTATTCCTTACAATCCACAAGGCCAAGCTATTATTGAAAGAGCTCATCAAATCTTAAAGTTACAGATTGAAAGGCTGCAAAATGCTAATAAATATTTTTCTCCTCATCATATTTTATCTCATAGTCTTTTTGTAATAAATCATTTAAACACAAATGAGCAAAAGAAAACTCCAGCGCTCTCGCATTGGTCTCATCAATCTTCTGCCTCGTTGCCAAAAGTGTTCTGGAAAGATCTCTTAACCGGGTCCTGGAAAGGACCGGATGTGTTAATAACCTCGGGACGAGGATATGCTTGTGTCTTTCCACAGGATGCAGACACTCCCGTGTGGATCCCAGACAGACTCATCCGCCCAGACTGCACGCAGACGCAGAAGAAGGATGAGGCGACGAAGCGAGCAGCTGCTGAGGCAGATGGAAAAACTGAAACTGAAAGCGCCAAAGAAAACCGATCTGACATGGACGAAGCTGAGACTCTTCACGCGAACAGCTAAAGATTTATTGCGCGCTCAGGGGAAGCCCCTGACTGCTTCCATGTATTTTATGGCTTTTCTGTCATTACTGGCTGTAACTCCTAAAGTGCGGGGAACTCCTTACTGGGCATATGTTCCTAACCCTCCTCTATTGCAACCTGTGGGATGGCTAGATGATAATCATATTAAAATTCTGACTAATGACTCACTGCATGTAGGCGGAGCCCAAGATTCAGAGGCTAGACTAAGTACCTCCTCGTTTATAAACTACGAAGGACGGGCTGATTCTTTACCGATCTGCCTGGTCCTTCAGGGGAAGGTACCTCAGGGCTGTCTCCGCACCAGCTATAGAACTTTTCTGACAGACGCCCCTGACAGAAAGGACGCCGGTAAGCGATGGATGTGGGAGTTACAAATGCAAACATTAGGTTTCACTACTTTTAATGAATCTTATCTTCATGTATACAAAATGCCAATTACTTCTTGTTTATTGAAATATAGAGATAAGGATCAATTTTGGGATTCTTCTTTAACAAAATATCCTGCCTGGTTGTCATGTGGCTTTCCGAATGCAGCTACTTATTTCAACCCTAAAGGATCAGATATGGAAATTTGGGATTTTTCTGCTTCCTCAGGAGAAGGAAAATATGAGGAATACATTAAGGCTAACAAAGCAAAGTTTAATAATTTCCAACTACAAGACATGTTTGGGGAAAAAATAAGACGTTGGTATTCAAGTGGCTTTGTTAGTCCAATCTGGGTTGCAATGCAAGGCAATGTTTCTCGAATTCATTCAGACCTGTTTAGGTTAGTAGCTGCTTCTGGTATGATATTGGAAAGAAAGCCTAATATGACTAAACCTGAACCTATAGCTATTAAAGCCTGCGCTGCGTATCCTAATGCTTTACTATTAGCTCAATCAAGTCTTGTTAATATTACCAAAGTAGGGAAATCTTATCATGTGCATTGTCATTTTTGTAAATTGACTAATTGTATTTCTTCAGGAGAATCAAAAGATTTAGGTACTATATTAATAGTACGGCGGCCACCATATGTTATGCTGCCAGTAGATTTAGGGACAGATCCTTGGTATGATAATTCTGCTTTGCAAGTTTTAAAATCAGTAAATGAATTGTTGCGACCAAAGAGATTTGTTGCTGCCCTTATCTTAGGTATCGCAGCACTCATTTCAATATTAACAACTTTCGCTGTTGCAACCACTGCTCTAGTACAGGAAATTCACACAGCTCATTATGTGAATTCTTTAAATAAAAATATTACTTCTGCTTTATTGGAACAAGCTGCTATTGATACTAAATTAGAAGCAAAAATTAATATTCTTGAAGAAGTAGTTTTAGCTTTAGGGCAAGATTTGGCTAACTTGAAGACCACGCTGTCCACCAGATGCCATGTTAATTTTCAATCTATCTGTGTTACTCCTCTACCATATAATGCCTCGGAATCCTGGGAAAAAGTTAAGGCTCATCTTCAGGGAGTATGGAAAGATAATGATATTACCCATGATTTAGAATCTTTACAAAAAGATATAACAGCTATGAGTCAGTCTCATTTGCAGATGGGAGGATTGGAATCTTTAGCTAAGGATCTTGAGACACAAATAAGACACTTAAACCCTTTAAATTGGATTCAATACTTTATCTTTATTGGGGTAATTATTTTTCTTTTGCTATTGGCTGTGTTTCTCTTTCCTATCATTTTTAAATGTCTTTTCAGTGCTATCAACACTGTGAGGCAAGAAGCCTTCGAGCTGCATTTTAAAAACAAAAAAGGGGGAACTGCCATAGCCACGGCAAACTCGCCTGTGTAACAGAAGAAATGATGTTTCATAGGATGGGTGCCGAGGACAGAGGGCCAGTACTCCACGGAGGGATGCCCCCGGTGACCCCTTGGCAGTCGGCAACTGTGATGGTTCCGCCTGTCATAGATAAGCCTCGAAGGCCCAGTTGCTTGCGTCTTTGGACATGTGTTTGTCTTATATTCTTGTTTTTCTTCCTTATAGCCCTTTCACAAGAAACCCCACAAACTAATCATAAGCCTATTTCTGTGACTGATGGGAACACTGAGAACAATCTGACTATTGGGGCAGCTCCACCGTTGATTCGGGCCGTTGAAGAAGTACACAATATAAGTAGAGATAAAAATCTATCTTTAGGGCAATTCCTGGATGCAGTAGAATGGAAGCAGTTATTCATTTATGAAAATGAGACTAGTCCTTTGAAGGTTAAAATAGAGAGGCTAAGAGGGAACAGATATAGTGGGTGTAAAACAACAGAGAGGAGAAACAACAGTATTTTAAAGAAATCAGGCCTGCTTTACAGTACTGGTGGAATCATGGCTGGAAATATTTCCAGCCCTCTTGAGGAATTAATAAACAAATTATTCAGTGGGGAAGAATCATTAAGCCCCTAACTAAGAAGAAAAACAAACTACTTAGTGAAGAAATATCTCTTACTCAGTAACTAAAGAGTTAAGAAATGGAATTGCATACAGCTGTGTCAAGTTCCTAGGAACACTGTGAGCAGTGGCGTGCGCCGCGAACCATGGTGTGAGACGTAATTCTTAGAACTAGCAGTATATTTCCTACCTCATAACCCTTGATAGCTCTGAATGTCTGAAAACACTTATTGTGGTCAATGGTGCGAGACATGCTTGAGAAATGGGTATTTCCTCCTTGATAGCTCTGAATGTATAGTTAGAATGGAAAGTAATTAAGATTCTTTTAAAATAATAAAGTCTGAGATCACTTGTTAATATGCTAAGTTTCCTTGTTCAATCTGTATAAAACCTTCATGAAACCTTCAGTAAATTGCAGCAGCATATTCAACTTAGAGTGTGTCTGTCTGTCATTTCCTCGCCGAATCCCGAGTCCTCCTTGAGCCTTCGCCCTTGTTCTCCCTCGGTCCTGATCTCCCCGAGAGTCAGTCCGCGGCACCAAATGACTTTTAACCTGAAATGCCCAGTATATTGGTATCCTCTGACCCAGATCCAAGAACACTGTCACAGCACTCAGCCTTACTTCATGAGCCAGTCGGTCAGTCCTTAGCTTTGGCCCAACACTTGTGTTTTTGGTTAATTTTGTTTTGCGAAGGACCTTTCAGCAACCCAGGCTGATCTTAAACTCACAATCTTTGTATCTCAGCCTCTTTTTTTAAATTTTTTATTTATTTATTTACAGAGAACAAGAAAGAAAGAAGCAAAGAGAGAGAGACAGAGAGAGAGAATGGGCATGACAAGCCCTCCAGCCACTGCAAATGAACTCCAGACGCATGCATCACCCTGTGCATCTGGCTTACATGGGTCCTGGGGAATTGAACTGAGGTTCTTTGGCTTTGTAGGCAAACACCTTAACTGCTAAGCAGTCTTTCCACCTTGCTGTCTCAGCCTCTTGATGAACCACCATGCCAGGCTTGACCTAAAGCTTTGAATCCAAAAGGAAACACCATGCCAGGAAGAGCACATTAGACCAATAGACGGAGGTGAGTATGTACTTTTCACTCACTAACTGTAGAAGCCAGTCCTTGAAAGACTCAAGGAGCAGGCATGGGTCGTGCTCATCTCTGTGCCTGGCATACTTAAAGACCAGAAGGAAAGGCAGTGTGGCCTTGCGTAGATGAGGCCAGCTCACGAAGGGACACATCCTGCAGGCCTGGTAAAGGCTATGATGAGGCCCGGCCTTGAGTTTTATTCTAAATATAGTGGAAGGCTGAGGAGAAGGCTCAGTGGTAAAAATGCTTGCTGCCCAAGTGTGACAACCAAGTTTGGATCCCCTGGGACCCGTGTAAAACCAAATGTGGTAGCATGAGCACCTATAATCCCAGCCTCCCTCTGGCGAGATGGGAAGCAGAGACAGAGAACCCCATAAGCCCGTGGGCCAGTCAGCCGGAGCAAGCAGCAGCCAGCAAGAGACCCTGCCTCAGCCAAGGTGGAAGGTGAGGATAGACACCTGGGGTTTTCTGGTGGTCTGCACAGGCACATGGTGGCACGCAGTGCCCACATTCACACACCTGAGCACGTGCACAATGCTCAGAGGCCAAGTGAGTGTTCCTTTCCTGTTTTTTTTTTTTTTTTGTTGTTGTTGTTGCTTAAATTCTACAATTCTATGACAATGAAGGATGCCCTGGAAGTGGAATTGTTAATAATACTGATAATACTTTAGAAAACATAGACTTAGTTGGGCATGGTGGTGCACACCTTTAATCCTGGCACTCAGGAGGCAGAGTTAGGAGGACCGCCGTGAGTTCGAGGCCACCCTGAGAATACAGAGTGAATTCCAGGTCAGCCTAGACTAGAGTGAAACTCTACCTTGAAAAACCAAAATAAAAAACAAATAAACAAAAACATAGACTTCCACATACGACAACAGGACACAACTTTCATGGTGTGTCCTGACAGAGAAAAAAGTCTCTATTAGCTCTAAAGTGTGCTTTCTGCTGTGTTGGGAGGACGGATGCGAGGCATTGCTAAGTACCTTTCCCCTTGGGGTCCCTCATGAATACCGCACTGGTAATTGCCTCCGTCCCTTCTCTATGGGAAGAGGATTACCCAGCGTGATGCCCCTTGCTGTCAGGAACGCACAGAACCCTCAGATGCTAAAGACACAAATGGGGTGAAAACCACTCTCACCACCTCCCACCCACAGGGGCGGCTGAGCCTCTCCAGTGTGAGGACACACAGAGACTTAGGGAACATCTGGCCTCCATGAGACCTTCGGGAAGTTGAAGACCAGATCCTTGCACCTCCTGGCTTACAGACTGAATGCCACTGCTCCTCAGGGGTCCCCACTGTCCTGACTTCAGGAACAAATGGAATGAGAGGGTCTGGGAAGAGAAGTTTAGTATTGTTTCTTCCAAGATCTTTAAGGAATCCAGAGAAAGAGGACTAAGGCTTGCCTCATAGTCCTTTCAAGGCCAGTTTTTCCAAAAAAAATATTTTATTTTTATTTATTTATGAGAGAGAGAATGGGCATGTCAGGGCCTTTGGCCACTGCAAATGAGCTGCAGACACATGTGCCACCATGCATCTGTCTTACGTGGATACTGGGGATTTGAACTTGGGTCCTTAGGTGTCCCAGGCAAATGCTTTAACTGCTAAGCCATCCCTCCAGCCCCTCAAGGCCAGTTTTAACATCAGAGGACATATCTTATAAATGCAGTGACTAGATCCCATTATCTCCTCCTGTTTTGAGAGCAGAATTTCCTGGGGTTGCCAGTACTTTATTTAAATAAAAAGAAAGCAATGGACAGGGGTAGCCAGGGTCATCATCGGTGGTTTCAATGCTTCTTTGTTCTTTTCACTTGTTTTCCTTGCTTACTTGATCTTCAGAAATCACACAAATGTAGAAATTCAAGGTTAGGCTCCTCATATGAGAAAGAACATGTGCAATCTGTGTTCCTGAGCCTGAGTTACCTCACTCAATATAATGTTTTCCAGTGCCATTTTCCTGCAAATTCTATAATTTAATTTTTCTTCACAGCTGAATAAAATTGCATTGTGATATGTGTCATGACTTCATGATCCATTCATCAGTTGATGGGCATCTAGGCTGATTCCATTTCCCAGTTGCTGTGAATAGAGCAGCAATAAATATGGCCCAGCAAGGGACCAAAGGGAAGGGAGGGGAACAAGATTTTTGTGTAGGGGGGATAGTAGACCACACATGACATGAACGTGGGGAGGTGGTAATAGTGGGAGGGAAAACTTTTAGCAGGGATGAGGTGAGGCATGGGGGAGAGAAAAGGGTGGTGGGGAGATGAACCAAAACAAAGGGGCATATGAATAAGCTATACAGAAACCTAACTGGTAAGACAATTTAAAATGCAAATTTAAAAAATTACATAAAGATCCCCTACATTGGTTGATAAAGCTGCTCCTGGAAGCCATGCTATTAATTGAAAATTCCAGTGCTAGGGATGAGATATCTCTTAGTGAGTTATTGGTCAAGGAGGCTACAGAGGCCCCTAAAATAATATTACCATTGATCCTGGTTGCTCACTGGAACTAGATGGTCAGTTTGTATTGCTGACGTCTCCACATACTTTAGCTGTAGTATACAGAGAAATCAAGGTGGAACCGAGCTAGAAGCTTCCTCCACGCTAGTTTTCTTTGTGCCCGAGGGTGTTGTGCATGCTGCTATGAAAGAAAAGCACCAATAGTCCTGCTCAGCTGTGGACCCTGTGAGCTCTTCAACTGACGTGCCAGGCGATATGTACCCACTTACGCAATAGTGGCATGACTGTTGTGAGAGTAACCAACTGTTTGATGATGGTATTTAAGGGCCACTCCAGAGGTAGGAACTCTTGCCTGGTACTGTAAACCTGGTCAAAAGCCTATGGCTAAGTACATAGGCCCTGGAGGGATCCTGCTACTACTGTTCTTCTAAATGGACAGGATATCAAACTGTTTTCTTAAATACTTGTGTTTGTTCCCATAGAATGGTGCTGCTCACACTTCAATCACAGAAAATTCCTGCAATTGGCAGAAATTAATGCAGAAATGCATAGCTGAGGGCTAGAAAGATTGTTCAGTGGTTAAAGGCGCTTGCTTGCAAAGCCTAATGACCCAGGTTCCATTCCCCAGAACCCGCGTCTGGAATTCATTTGCAGTGGCAAGAGATCCTGTTGTGCCCATTCTCTCCTCTCCTCTCCTCTCCTCTCCTCTCCCCTCCCCTCCCCTCCCCTCCCCTCTCCCTCCCTCCCTCCCTCTCTCTCTCTCTCTCTCTCCTTGCAAATAAATAAATAAAATTTTAAAAAGAAATGTGTAGTTGACAAAATTGCCCCAAATAAGTGGCTATGGTCTGCTCAGCATCTAAACCACTCCCTCCAAGTCTCAGATAAACTTGTGGAAGAAGATAAGGAAAAAATGTAAAGGCAGAAGGAGGAGGAGGGCTGTGGCCCGCTGTCTTCTGATATGACATGGCCATTCCACTCATGAACTCACAGCAAATGTGGTTCCTGCACAAGATTGACTGTCAATATTTCCTCATGGAGGGGGATATTAACATAGTTGGGGAAAATAAGATCAAAATGCACCATGTGTGTGTATTAAAGTGTCAAAATAAATAAATAAAACCACTCAAATACAAAGCAAAATCAGTCCTACTAGAATATGAACTCCCTCTCATTCTGAATATAAAGTCCAAATTGATGAGGGATGGCTGTAGTTACCTTGGTATGGTTACCTGAAGGTCCCATATCGTAAGGTTACAAAATTACTGGAATGCCAATCAAGCAATAATAGAAGTGGAATGACAACACATAGCCATGAAGGAGAGTCCTTCCCAAAGAGCATGGCAATTATACTCATAGGGACATATCCCGGGGTCTCTTCTCAGTTGTCTTTATTCTTCATTGAAACGAGAGGAGATGTACACATCATAAAATCCAGAGTTGATCTCATAGAAGTAGGCAGTAGAGCGGCGGTTGGAAGAGAAAGGGCAGATTCATTAACAAGCAGCAAATTACACTTACATAGGAGAAAGAAGGGCTAGAAGGATGGCTTAGCAGTTAAGACACTTGCCTGCAAAGCCAAAGGACCCAGGTTCGATTCCCCAGGACCCACGTTAGCCAGGTGCACAAGGGGGCGCACTCCTCTGGAGTTCGTTTGAAGTGGCTGGAGGCCCTGGCATGCCCATTCTCTCTCTCCCCCGCCTTTTTCTCTGTCAAATAAATAAAGAAAAATTAAAATAAAACAGGAGAAAGCAGTTCAGTGTTCTTTGCACAGTGGTGAGGTTACAAATAATGATAATGTGCTGTGTATATTTTTAAGAGTTTACAATAAAGGATTTAAAATGCTTTCACCAGGTAAAATGGTAAAGATTCGAGGAGGTAGATATGTTCACCCTAATTATAACATTATACAATGTACACACGTATCCAAAAAAATCACACAGTAACCCATTAACATGTATAATTTTTAATGTATTGGTTAAAAATAAGGTAAATAAAACACAATTAAGAAAGACACGTGATCCAATTTCTTCCTCTCATGAGTGGTGAGACTGAGGTGAAGGCAGCAGAGGGTCAGGAGGGCGGAGGGGCAGAGTCAGGCCTACACAGGGTTTCCTAACTCGTGACTGATTCCATGACACTGCCTTTTCTTCACAGTTCCTCAAGTCTTTACACACATGCTCTGCCTAGAGCTGTCCAGTCTTATGGGAGTTAGGATTCTCTGGGGATCCTGTGAATAGAAGAGATAAGAAACAATCATAGTGTAAGCATCCAGAAGACCCCAGCAGAGCATCTGCAACCACAGAAAGTCCTGCCCCCCCCCCCCCCCCGCAGGTTCACAAAGAAGTGCTTTGAGTTACAGCCGCTCACTGTTGCCGCACTCCGAGGCTCACCTGGGTGTGGTATTACACTGAGCATTCGTGTATACACTTCACAGATCACCCACAAAGTCAGGCCACTGACTCCATGAAGTGGTTAACACACACACTCCAAAGACAGACAGCCTGCCCTTGAATCCTGTCTGCCCTCTCTACCTGCTCAATGAACATACATTCTCAGGTCTCGGCTTCAACATGGAAATCATAATACTGATGTTATAACAATTCAATAAGTGGCTTCAGGTGAAGTGTTTAGGAAAGTGCCCTCCCATGGCCAATGCCCAATTCAGTGCCACAGTTATTACTGCCTGCAGATGAAGGAGAGGGAGGCTTATAGAGAGCAACGAGTGTCTAACTGCAGCATGTGGAAGAACTGCATCTAAGGGCGTGCCTGTAACACCCTTTACCAACCACCTTGCCAGCCCAGGCTCTCCAGAGAGATTCCACTGTAACATTTGCTCTGAGTCCCTGTGATGGTTTGTACTTTCACCTTGACAGGGCCTAGAGTCACATGTGAGAGATCACTTAGTGTAGGTTAGTCTCTGGGCATGCCTATGAGGGATTATTTAATTGAGAGAGGAAGACCCACCTTTGCTGTGGGCAACACCATTCTATGGGCTGGAGCCTTAGGCTGTGTACGAGGAGAGAGATGGCTGGACACAAGCACTGACTCATCGCTCTCTACTTCCGCACGGTGGGTTGAGTGGGACCAGCTCTGCGTTAAGCTCCTGTTGCCAGGCTTCTTCCTCCACGGCGGGAGGAGTAAGTCTTTCCTCCCGGAAGCAGAGCCCCAGGCATTGGCGCCGCCCTCCTTCTCTGGCTCAGTCCACCTTTCCTGCGTCATCTTTCTCACCCACCACCTGGTAGCCTCATGGGGGTCTCCTACCCTAGGCCAGCAGGCTCCGTCTGTTTGTGGCACTCTGTCTGTCTTTTATTCAGAGGATCCCCTCTTCACTGAAGTCCCTGTCCACTTTGCCCACTTTCCACAGCTTTCCATTCACCCCTCATGGCTTGCGCCCATACCTCTCTACCCTGAGCATAACTACTGCTCCCTGAGACTCAGAGACAGTGAGAGGAGAGCGGTCAGCAAGATAAGAGTTTATTTCCAGCACTTTCAAGCTGTCACTTGAGACAACTACTTCACCTCTCAGAGACACTTTTGGCATCTATACATTGTGGTTAGTATCTTCCTTGCTAAGTTTTTTGAAAGTTAACACACCCAAAACTAACTAGTATATGACAGATTTTCAAGACATAAAAGGCATTGAGATCATATTTTCTTTCTCCTTCCTCTTTTGTGTATGTTTGGTGCTGGATTTTGAACCTAGGACCTCACTAGGTGAGTATTCTACAACTGAGCTAGATCCCAGCCTTTTTCTTTTCGAGACAGAATTACCTTATGTTGCCCAGGCTGACCTTGAAGTTAGGTGACAGGAAATTTAAATCCAGATGTTTAAACTGAAAGAGTAATGAAACCCCAGCTATGTGCAAAACCTTATGCCAAAATGTAGCTGCTTGCAAAAGCCTCCTGCTCTAACGGCCTCTCTGCTGTGTAAACATGCTTACTGCTAAAGATTCCTGCCCTAAAGCTTCCTGCCCATGGCCTTAGTCAGGCAGATAGGAAATTTAAACCCACCAATGGATAGAGTCAGATATGACACTGAAATGCCAATAAATGCCCTGAATGGCTGTGGTACACAGCTCAGGCTTTGAAAATACTCCCTTGACTCTATGTCACCATGAATAAATTTTCTGATTCTCCACTTTGTCTCCAGTGCCTATTTTGTGCATAGTGTTTTCCATAACTCTCATGCTGCAGTCCAGGCTAACCTTGAACTTAGGATCCTCCTGCCTCAGCTTCTTAACTAGCCTGAGTGTAGGCCTAAACACCAGGCCTGGCTTGATCATATTTTCTGTTGACTGTCTGCCAGTTCTCTATTTGATTCTTAACATGTTCAATTATGTTTTCATACATGTTTCAAACAATAGACTATGAATTTATCAAGGTCAGGTTGGTGACATCCTTGGGACATAACATAGTATCTGGTAATGAATGCATATGACTCTTTGCACGCTCATTAGGTTGACTTCAACCATCACTCGTTCATTCATTCATCCACAGACCAGGACCAGAGGGGAGACAATGGTTTCTATGGAATATGTGTCCCTCCTAAGGATTAGAAGACATACACATTTTGTTTGTGTGTGTGTGTGTGTGTGTAATGTAGTGTGTATTTGTGTGTGGCATGTGTAGTTATATGCACGATCTCCGTTGTCCTTCTGCCCATTCTTATTTGAGGCAGAATCTCTTACCAATCCCAGAGCTTGTCATTTTTTTCACAAGTTCTGATGATTCTGGCAACTATGCTCCTGTGAGACTGAGGTTACACATGTATTACCACCCAGCTGGCGGTTTTCAATCTTTAAAAGATATCAGAAACCTCTGGAGGGCCCATCCCTCGAGTTTCTGCTTTAGTAGGTCTGGTGTAGGGCTCAACGATTTGCATTTATATGTAACCTGATTCCATCGGTCAATGGACCACACCATATGAGCTGCACCCTGGCCCGTGTGCCTAATCATGTCCTTACATATCATCTAACATAAGCTATTCAATTCAGCTCAATCACACAAAGATTCACTCAACAAAGCATCAGTCAGGATGCAAAGGTAACCTTTGAGACTTTACAAGTTCAGTGAAAAGAAAAGTCAATACATAAACGAGGTTAGCACCATAATTTCAAAAGGCCTTTCTTGAAATCAAAGATCACCATTCAAACACTACAGTAGCAATAACTGCTTCAGGCAAGATCCATTGATAAATGCTAATGTTAGTGGAGGGTGAAACATTTTTCCCTGAGGAGACTCGAACACACATCTACTCACTCCAGATAGGGCTCAGACAAGAGACCAAAACACAATTGTACCCAACCCAGTTTGGGTGAACCAGTGAGTTTATTAGGGTCACTTACTGAGCAGGGTGTGGGTTGCTTACATGTGTGTCGGCACTCATCACCGAAAAGCCCACAGCAGCATTGAAAAGCCACAGACGCTGGACCTCTGGAGTTCATTACAAAACACCTGAGGCAGAGAAAATTGCTAACATAACACTGGCCAGACTCCATCCCTCAACAGCTTACCACTCCTATACCCTTGGGGAGTGGTACTGTGAACTTTTAAGTTTCTGCTCCCCCAGACTTGGTCTTTTGAGTGTTTCTCCTCCCATCAGGAGCTAGTATTTTATTTTTTATTTTATTTTTTTATTGAGAGGAGAGAGACAGATAGAGAAGAGAGAATGGGTACACCAGGGCTTTCAGCCGTTGCAACGAATTCCAGAAGCACGTGCTACCTTGTGCGTCTGGTTTACGTGGGTCCTGGGTAATCGATCCTGGGTCCTTTGGCTTTGCAGGCAAGCGCCTTAACCGCTAAGCCATCCCACCAGTTCCTGGAGCTAGTATTTTAATTCAGAGGAATTTGCTACATAATAGTAGATAAAACATTAAAGAAAAATAAGATATTTGCATCACATCCAAGTTTCCCCTCCAAACACTTAATGCTGGGGTGACTTTAACATTTCTTCATTAATTCTGTGATGTTTCTTTTGGTAGGAGGTGGGGCTGAAATCCGGACTCATTTCTAGCAAATAACATATGGAAAAGAAACACCATGTAACTTCATATTGGCAAAACTTGATTCACTCGAATCAAGTGACACCAATAACAAGCCAAGTTGGGACCATGTAATTCCTGGTGGGAGGAGATGAGAGCATTTCACCTTTGTAGCACCCTTTCCAAAGTGTCCACCTCAGTCTGATCCAGTGTGATGGTTTACATGTGATAAACCTCACAACCAGTCCACAGCTGGTGATATGTTACAGGTACCTTTCCACTGCTAGGACAAAACACCTGAGCAAAAGCAGATGATGGGAGGAGAGTTTTTAAAAATATTTTATTTATTTATTTATGAGAGAGAAACAGGAAGGGAGGGAGGGAGGGAGAGAGAGAGAGAGAGAAAGAGAGAGAATGGGCATTCCAGGACCTCTAGCCACTGCAAACGAACTGTAGACACATGTGCCATCTTGTGCATCTGGCTTACGTGGATCCTGGGGAATCGAGCCAAATTCGTTTGGCCTTGCACACAAGTGCCTTAGCCATTAAGCCATCGCTCCAGCCCTGTGAGGAGAGTTTTAATTTGGCTTACAGTCTTGAGGGGAGGCTTCATGATGGCAGGGGAAAGCATGGCATGAGCAGAGGCTGGACCTCACCTCTGCCATAGCAGGTGGTAAATAGCAGCAGGAGAGTGAGCTGATCTCTGGTAAGGGGGAGCTGGCTCTAGCGCCCCTAAGCCTGTCCCCAACAACAGACCTCCTTCAACAAGGCTCCACCTCCCAAATTGCCACCAGCTAGGAACCAAGCATTCAAAACACATAAGATTATGGTGAATATCTGATCAAACTATCACATTCGACCCTTGGCCCCCATAAACTGATGACCATCCATAATGTGAAATGCAATGCATTCAGTTCATTTTTAAAAGTCCCCATAGTTTTTATCAATCTCAATGATGTTCAAACATCCCCATACTCCAAAGTCTCTTACTTGTGAGCTGGTAAACCAAAAGTTCATAACGGCACAGAGTAAACATTCACACTGCAAAAAAAGATGGCAATGGGCAAAGCAAGGAAAGATTGGACTAAGGCAAGATCTAAAGTAAACAAGGAAAGCATCAAATCCTGTAGCTCTGCGTCCAACATCTGTAAACAGTCTCTGAGGTTCCAAATGGGACATGGAGCCTTGCTGGAGGAGGTGTATTGTTGGGGGTGGGCTTAAGGATATTACAGCCAGCTCCTCCTTTCAAAGAGTGGGCTCACTCTATTGCTGCTATTTTCTACCTCCCAAATTGCTACCAGCTGGGGACCAAGCATTCAGACTACATGAGTGTATGGAGGGCATCTGATTCAAATCACCAAATAGTAATTTGGGAGATGCAGCCTTGCTGGAGGAGGTGTATCACTTAGGGGAGGCCTCAGGGTGTTACAGCCCAAGCCCTCCTTGCCAGAGCTGGCTAACTCTTGTTGGTACTCCCCAGCTGCTGTGGTAAGATGTGACAGCCAGCCTCTCTCTGCTCTGCCATGCCATGATGAAACTTCGCCTGAGACTGTAAGCCTTGAAATAAACCCAGCAACGAGAAGGTAACTTCAGAGAGCTCCTCCAAACAACCCGACTCGAAGGACATCTCACAGATAGCTCACCTGAAGTCTTCACATGTTCCAAGGTTTCAAGACAAAGAGAAACCAAGGAAATGTCACAAACTAGGATGATATGACAACTAAATATAATAGATATCTTGGATTGGGCTGGAGAAGAGACAAAGACATTAGTAGAAAAGCAGGTAAAATCTAAATGACGTTTCTGGCTTTGTAAGTAGTAGTGTTTCAATGTTAATTTCTCAGTGTCAGTAGCTGTCCTGTGATCATGTAAGGTGTTAACAGTAGGGAGGAATTGACTGCATAATTTGACAGATCTAATAGGAGATGGAAATGTAGAGTCACTTGTTCAGAACTTAGGAAGTACCCAGGATGGTGACCACAGAAAATAAACCAAGCACAGGGATGTTCTGAGCAGAGCTCCAGTAAGACTCCACGGACGTGTGGTCCTGAAGTTGGCCCTGCAGCTGGGGAAGCTGGAGGAAGGGTGTGGGCAGAAGCGCGTTGGAGCTGGGAGACAGGGAGAGCTCTGTCGGGAGATGTTGGAGGAGCCAATTAAAGCAACACACCAAAGATGAAGCACTTGTCTTAGTTCTTCGTTATTCTTTTGTTGGTATTGCTACAACCAGGTACCTGTGGCCGGTTAATATATCAGAACAAAGAGTTCTACTTAACTCACAGCTCTGGCGTTCCAAAAGCATGACCGGGGCTCCTGCTTGGCTCTGGTGAGGGCGTCGTGGCATGTGCGTGACAATGGCAGAAGCAGTTGTGGAGGAGACTGTGGTGAGCCAGGAAGCTAGAGGCGTTCAGTGATAGCACTGCTTTGTAACAACCTGCTATTGTGAGAACTCGTTTAGTTTTTTTAAAATAGTTTTATTCATGTATGAGAGAGAGAAAAAAAAAATGAACATGAATGAGTGCCCCAGGGTCTCTTGCTGCTACAAAACTCCAGATGCATGCTCCACTTCGTGTATCTGGCTTTGCATGGGTACAGGGGAATCTAAGCAAGGCCAGCAGATTTGCAAGAAAGCACTTTAACTGCTGAGCCAATTCCCCAGCCACTAAAACCTCATTTCTTAAACCCAATAATAATCACTTCTGAGAACAGCATCTTCAGTGAACCAGTCTAATGGTCAATCTTGAGCATCAACTTGACCAGATTGAGAAGAGCATGGGAGATTAACAAAACACACTTCTGGCTTAAGGGTGTGTTTCCAGACAGCAAAACCACCTTGAATGTGAGCAGTTCTACTCAATAGCCTGGAGTCCCAGATGAATAAAAGGGGAGAGGCTGGAGGTCTTGCGCACTGGAAGAGTGTTTACATAGCAAGAGCAAGTCCTCAGCACCAAAATTTTAAAAAAAATCACAAAAAGGTCAATAAAAGAAAAGGGGGGCTGGAGAGATGGCTTAGTGGTTAAGGCACTTGCCTGTGACGCCTAAGGATCCACATTCACTCTCCAGATCCCACATATGCCAGACGCACAATGGTGAGGCAAGCACAAGGCCACACATGTGCACTAGGTGGCGCCAGTGTCTGGAGTTCAATTGCAGTGGCTGAGGCCCTGGCACATCAATTCTTCTCTCTCTCTCTCTCTCTCTCTCTCTCTCTCTCTCTCTCTCTCTCAGAAAATGGGGGAACTGGAACAGGGAAGAAAGAGCTCACTGACACAGGGTTATTCACTCTTGGTTTCCTGGACACCGTGAAGTAAGTCGACTTTGTTGAACTGAAGCATACTATACTGTGAGCCAAAATAAATCTTCCCTGCTTTAGAGTTCTTCCTCTTGGGCATTTGGTCACGGAGATGAAAAGTCCTCACTAACATACCGACTTGCCTTCTACCAGGCCTCACCTCTAAAATGTCTTCCCAGCTCTCATACTGGGGACTGAGCTTTGAACAAGAGCCCTTGGGGACACGGTCAAAGCAGATTCAAACCACGGCAGCCTTTCCTCACTTCCTGTGGTGGTGTAAGCAAAAGGCAAACCCTGGAAAAGCCAGTGAGTCTCCAGCTCCGATTTGCACCCTTGTAACTAGTTGAAGCTCCAAGTGGACCAGAACAGATGTGCGTCCTCTAAGTGTCGGTGGGGGTCTCCCTAAAAAAAAGGCTCATTGTCCACAAGGACTTTGGAGGGAAGGAGAGAAAGATAGGATAAGAAAAGCACTGGGTACTGAGTCAGAGTCGGGGAGATGCCAATGACCACACTGATGTGCACACGCGTCCCATAAACAGATTCAGCAGAAGAACCAGAGGATCTCGGTAACAAGCTTCAGAGGAGAGCAATGGGCTAATAAAGGTTCCCAGCTAGGAATATAAACATGTGGCTTATCATGACTGGCCCAGGGGCGGGGGCTCTTCACAGAAGCTCTGACAAAAAACTGCAAGACGCTGTCAGCCAGGATAGCCCTCCCATGAGACCTGCCAGGTAAGGCCTTCATAGGAACCTGCACTCGGGCCAGGAAACACACACAGGATTTTAACAACTGACATAGTCACACATGGAAACTCTTTAGTACTTCTGCACATTTTCTATAAATCTAAAATTAGTTCTAAATAAAAAACTTAAAAATAGAAAAAGACCACTCCATCATCCTTCCTCCCCCAGGCCAACGAATGGTGCTGTGGGATCGCTCAGCCTCGTAAGCCGGTTTCTCTGTCCCTTTTTACATGGATCTCAAGCATGCATTGTTGGGGCTGTACTGGAGCCCTTGGCAGAGTTCCCTTCTCTCCACACAAGCAGATCACAAATGCAAAGAATCAACTCAAACAGTCTAACTTCCTTTTACCCCTAAGCCATCTCAATGATGTGACGTATGCATCTGTACAGACTGGTACCCAGTGTTGCATACAATAAAATCTTGCTTTCAGCCAAGACAGTAACTAGTTTTCTCTCCTTACACCACTGAGAATACACATATAAACAAAAGAAAGCACAGGCTCCAAGAACCAACAACAGGAAGGTGTGAGCCCCTGGGAACAATGTCTGGACCTGGCATGTGTCGAGAGGGGGCATCTGCAGAGAGTGCACCCAGTGATGACACCACCCCACCGGGGAGCGGAGCTTTGGAGTTCTCTCATCTCCCACTGCACTGCTTTGGACAAGTCACCACGGGCCCCTTCCCAGCCAAGCCTGGCCAACAGCAGTGCACCAAGCAAGCCCTGCTTGGTTGAGGTGCTGAAAGCAGGTTGGGTCACCTCTTCTACATTTAAGTTTCACACCCTACCTCAGCTCCTCACTGAGGGCTTGTGAATATAGCCCAAAGAGAATGTTGTCTCCCAAAGCTACGTACCCTCCTATAGAGTGAAAAGTAAAACCCCAGTGATGGGCCTGGAGGCCCGGGACTTTCTACTCTGGGATTCATGTTTCCTTTTTAGCTTGTTTGAAGGTTCTAGTAGGGATATAGATATAGGTATAACCTTGACCAAATAATTGCCTTATCTACCAGGGAAGGTCACCCTATCCTCGTCAACAAAGCACATAGCTTCAGTAAGTATGAACATGGAATGATGAGGAAGGAGACACCCACCTAGTTAGCCAGATGAACTGCATCCATTCCAGCAATCAATGGGGTGACAAATGCCATAGCTAGATCACCCTTACATCCTCCCCATGTCTTTAAATATATAGGGATAGATGTCTGACCTTGACCTATTCCTCAAGATACAAACCAACATGTTTGATTGACAGTTTCAGGAAAAGATTACTTCAAAAGATAAAATAACTACTTTAAAGAATATAATTACTACAAAAAGACAACAGCTCAACTCTGAAGCAGAATTATGCAAACAAATTATTTAACAGTATAAAGCAAATATGATGAATAAACTCAATGGGATATGTGAAGAATAGTTAGAAGTATAAAGTAAGACACAGACAAACAATTCCAAAGAGAATTATCACATGTAAGTTGAATTGTGAAAGCAAACAGCAAAATCAGGGTACTAAATTTCAAAATGAATTTGATAAAAGAAAAGAAATGAATGAGTTAATGGATGGACTGAGGAAATGACAGAGAAAAATATAAAAGAAAAGCTAATAGATGTGGAAGGCAGAAGAGACTGTATGCATTGTATGAAGCCTAGGTACGTAATGGGGAAGCATCTGAGACAGTAAAGAAATATCTCTAATGCCTGCTGGGCAAGTGAGAAAAACTTAACCAGAGTAATTTTCAGTCTGAGCCATGAAGGATGGTAGGATCTTGTCAGGTGGCCATCAATGGAAACACATCCCAGGTACAGAAAAATAATACCTGCAAATGCACGGAGGCACGATGTACACAGTGACTGCGACCTGGAAACAGCATGTGGCTCATAGTGTCTGAGCAGATGCCACTGGAGATCAGCCAGCGGGTGAAGCTTGACACGCAGGCAAACAAAGGTCAGATCGGGAAGGGCCTCAGAGGCCTCTCCATCCACTTTAAAACTGAGAAAGCTGCAGATAGCTCAGTGGCTAGGAGTACGTGTCACTCAAACATGAAGGCCTTTTGTCAGGAGACCACTGGGTTCCACTCCCTAAAACCCACATAAAAAACCGGCCGTGGCCACACATGACTGTAACTCCAGAACATGGCGCGTGGAGACCAGAGACTCTCTGGGCCTTGCTGACCAATGGCAGCTCTGGGTTGAGGGGGAGACCCCAGCTCAAGGAAGCAACCAGGTAAATGTTTAGAGGACTCTTGACTCTGGCCTCCACACCCATGTGCATGGGGCACATGCGTGTGCAAACACATGTGCATATACTACACTGTACGTATCATCACACACCCTGATACACACACGCGTACTGTAAAATAAAAAGTGAGAAAACCAAGCCAAGTTCTGATGTGACAAGGGATCTGCTCCGTGAGGACTTACCCCTCCTGATCCTTCCCGTTGCTCGTCTTCCCTGCTCAAGGATGGCTCTGCAGTTACTTAGCTAGAAGTTACTTAGCAGAGAAGTTCAAATTATCTTGATAGCAAAGGGTAGAGTTTAAAGGTAGAATACCTACCTAGCAGGCTCAAGGCCGAAATCAGAGCACCAACACAGAGAAAGAGAAGTAAACTAAATAAGGAGAAGGACTGTGAGTTCAGATCAGGTGGATTTTTCTGGGAAAAAAAAAAAAAAAGAATGACCTTGCTGATAATTAGTAGTCCAAGGCCAGAAATAAGAACAGGGACTGGGGAGATGGCTCAGGGGTTAAAGGTTCTTCCTTGCAAAACCCTGGGTTCAAATCCCCAGTACCCATGTAAAGCTGGACGGGCATTCATTCTGCAGTGGCAAGAGGCCCTAGCTTGCCCACACACATACATGCAAATCAATAAATAAATTTTCTTCAAAAGAAGACCAAAGCTAACAACAGAAATTTTGTACTTATCTAAACATTGTAGGAGTTAGTGCACCTCGGGGGAGTGGGAGAGTTTGCAGTGGTAATGCTTCACGTAAAGTTGGCAAACATTTTCTTAGGATAGAAACCCAAAACCAAGAGGAGGTACCTTGAATTCCAGGTATCCAGGGAAGAGTCCTTTTATCCAGGAAGAATAGATTATTACTTCTACCTTGTAGGTAGGGAAACTAAAGCTTAGGGAGAGGTTGAATGACTTACCCAAGGTCACTCAGGTGCTACAGTGCAGAGATAGGATTCATAGGAAAAGCTGACTGGCTGTAGAATCCAGGAGACGGAGATGCAGCCAGCGTTGGGTGCTGCTCAGCAGCCATTCTTACTTCTGTTCTCAACACCCAGAACTGACAGAATCAGTGGGTAAAGTCTATGCCATCGGTCCTCAGAAACTTGAGAGCTGAGCTGGGTATTTGACAAGGAAGAGCGAGCCCTGGGCTGCAAGTCCGAAGAACTGAGTTCCAACAGGAGCTTTGACACACTTGCTGTGTGGCTGTGACCAAGTCATTTCCCTTTTGTAGTCCCCAGTCTCTCTCCAGTTTGGAAGACTCAGAGATCCCAGATAGCTGTACCTGGCAAGGGAGCCTTCTCCACCAAAGTGAGCAGCATCTCTTTCTCTTCTCCCAACCCCTTTCTCCCCTCCATTCACACCGGCCATTACAGCCAGGGTTTCCAGCTTAGGGCCGGGCTTGATTGTTTGAAAAGACATATGGCATCCCAGTACAGCCGAGAGTCCAATCTCAAGGGGAAACCATTGTTCATTCATCTGGACCGAGTGACATTCTTTATGCAAGAATAACTCTTGATTAAAGGGTGAGTTTTAATGGAAACTAATTAGGCAAACTCTTTAGCCTGGGCATAATGATCAAATGAGCTGTCACACCGTACCTGATACAATGATCTCACTCGCTACAAGATTTTATTCCTTAGCAATTACACTCCCACATGGCACTGCGTGCCGTTATTGCCTGGAGCACACATGTCAAATTAAAGAGCAACTTATGCACCTGATATTTAATTATTGCCTAGTACTACAGACACCCGGGGAATGTCAAAGTGAGCAGTCCTGCTTGGGAGAAACGAAAACTGAAATCTTCTTCTACAAGGGAGTCAGAAAAAATAAGGATAAAATATGTATAGGCTCCTATAGTTTCCTATTCAGCCATCTTACAATTCACAGTTACAAAACCTTCTCTCCCAAATCTTGAATAATTCACCAATTTTTTTTTTTCCCGTTCATCCAGAAAAGTCAGCAAAGGCGAGTTGCAGGTAGATGCACCGGGCGGATGGGTATCTGTTTACTTCTGAGCGATGTGGTGTGGCCGGCTCAAAGCGGGGCTCTTCCTGCAGGCGGTCTTCTCCCCAACAGGTCCCGACAAGAAAGAGGGCGCCTCGCGTGCCTCACTAGCCCAAAGGGAAATGTCTGCCCTGGAGGCTGAGCACTCAGAAAGTCCCACCTTGTACTTCAGCCACACTGGGTAACAAACTTAACAGTTGACCAAAGTTTCTCACCAATGTACTTGTCCAAAATCTGGGAGGGCAAGAAGCCATTGAGATACCATGTTCCATCCCGGCTCTGGCCGTATGTAAGGATAATGTGGGAAACCCTCCAAACATACTGATGCTTGGAGCACCAGTGTAGGGTAATTAAATTAAAACCTAGAGAGGGAGATAGGTTCATTTTGAAAGCCTCTCGGAGGGTTCTAGAAGTATGCAAATAGGTCTGAGAATCACATGCCTGGGAAGCACCCCACCAGACTTGAAGAGGTCCTCGGTGTTGCGGGAGCTTATGTCTGTCCCTGAAATGACAGACTCCTGGCCCATGTGCCTTTGCTCGTGCTCTTATGGTTCCTCAGCTTTGCAAAGGCTTCTGGGCCATAGGCATACACAGGGAGATGGGAAGGGAAAAGAAGGCAGAATGCTTTGAATGAAGGAGGATTCTACCCTCCTTATGGAGACTTAGAGACTAGAAGGGCCTCCCCTATATTTTTTTTCTATCTGAAGAAACCCTATTTATCTTCTACATCAAGTAAAATGTCACTTCCTTTATAAAGTCTCCCTGCATTTTCTCAGAAAGTCCTTCAGCATCTATCAGGGGCCACACCCCATGCTTGCTGCTCAAAGGCCCATTGAACCAGGCTGCCCTCATCAGTGGGGGCTCAAGGAGGGAATCCCTGGGTCTCCCGCAGTTATCTGCATCCTCCAGCTGAACAGATTTTGAGAGTGTCTTGGTCCCTTTCCCTCCAGATTTAGAAATTCAATTACCGGTTATCAGGATTGCACCGCCTAATACTAAAAGGCCTTAATAAGTGTGTTTTGTATTTAGTAAACGGCACAGCTTGTGAGAACCCCTCCGAACATCTGGCAGGAGGCCAGCAGAGGTAAGGCTGAGCCTCTAATGATGGCAACATGGAAACAAGTGTTTTGTTTCAACTGATAGTCATTAACTTCCAGTGCCAGCCTTATCCCCAGAGGTCTGGTTCCTGAGCCTTGCAAAGGGTTCTGGGAAGAAGCAGCTGGAGGTGGGGCCTCAAAGGGAATGAGGAAGGAAAAGGAAGCAGGACACATCTGGTGACAGAAAGCACATCTCCTCTCCTTTCAGGGGACATTGAAGCTGGATGCGAATTGACTGTGGACTGTGACACTTGCTGGCTATGTGACCTGGGGCAGGACGTCTCAGTGTCTCTCTGTGTGTCCAATGGGGTTAACAATAGTAAAGACTGCTCACAGGACAGTTTCGAGAAAACATGACCTAGCCAAAAAAATAAATAAATAAATAAAAGTATAAAAAATAATCAAAAGAGGGTTGTAGGGACTGGGGCCATAGCACAGCTGGTAATGTGTTTGCCTCACCCACATAAGAACCTGAGTTTGATCTCAAAAGCCACATACAATGGTAAGTATGGGGGCATTTATTCGTAATCCCAGCACTAGGAAGTTCATTGGTCAACCAAACTTTCCTAATTGGCAAGCTTTAAGCCAAAGGGAGACCCTGTCTTAAGAAAGGTGGGCTGCGGCTGAAGAGTGACACCCACAGTCACCCTCTGACCTCCACAGCATGTGCATTACACTTGAACATCTGCACACACATACACCTGCCCCAGCCGGCCTCCTGATACAACACTGCCCTGACAGTCCAGAGAGGGGATTTCTTTCTTCGTTCTGCCCTTCCGAGACATTCTTAGTGGGGGCTGACAGCAGTCAGAGAAGCCTTTTCCTAGCGCAGTGAGGGAAGGCTACTTGAGCCTGAAGTCCAAGGTGTCTGTGCACATAAATACTTCAAAGAAGCTGACAGGGAAGCAGCTTCAGTTTCTCTAGCCATCAAGAAAGAGTATCCCCGAGTCGCCCTCCACAGTGGAACAGTAACCATTAGCTGAGTAGGTACTCTGACTCTGGTACCGTGTGCAACAGGATGGTCTAGAAGAGTGTCCACAGGTCAGACTCACTAAAAGACACTGAGGCAGGCATTGGTGTGCCTATGTAAATTGGAGAAGTTATGAACACTCCAACATGCTTGAAGTCCTAACCCTAGTCTTTATTCAGATATAGGGCCTTTGAGGAGGTAAGTATGGTTACACCCGGTGTACTACACAGTTTCAGGTTGCTGGGAGGAATGTCCAAATCAGGCACAGTTTATGAAAGGAATGGCATTTATTTGAAGCTTACAGATCCAGGGGAAGTTCTATAATGGCAGAAGAAGCTGGGCCACTTTCACAGGCCCACAAAGACAAAAGACAAAAGCCATTGCCACCAACAGCGTAAGCAAACAAGGAAGCAAACTTCAAGGACTCCAGGCAAAGCTCAGCACTTTGCATATCCTAGGCTGGAATGCAGATCCACCCCAATAACACCTCCTCCAGCCAAGTTATAAACTGGAATAACACTGCTGAATCTAGCCTAGCAGGGAGTGGTGGCTCACAGGGAGGCCGACGTAGGAGGATCGCCATGGGTTCAAAGCCACCCTGAGACTATACAGTGAATTCCATGTCATCCTGGGCTAGAGTGAGACCCTACCTTGAAAAACAAAAACAAAAGAAAACCTCCAAAATCTCTTGGGGGACATCTATTCAAACTACCTCACCTGGCTCGTGTGTGAAACGCCTGAGCGGAGGCCAGCCCTCTTCCCTAGGCGGCTCCTCTGACCTTGGTGTTTAACATGGTGCTGAAATCCGGAAGTTTCCTGCCACAAGCACTCCCTGTCCTCCTCTGCAGCCTCCTTGTCCCCTGTTTATCTCTCTTCAAAGCCACATAAGAAGGGATGAAATTATGTCATTTGCAGGAAAATGGGTGGAGTTGGAGATCATCATATTAAGCAAAATAAGCCTGACCCAGAGGTAGAAATACCTATCTTCTCTCATGTGCAGGATCTAGATCTAAGTGTGTGTGTGTGTGTGTGTGTGTGTGTGTGTGTGTGTGTGAAATGAAATGAAATTATAAGGGGGACTCAGTAGGCAAAAGGGAGAAAAGAACAAGAGAGAGCAGTGGAGAGAAAAAGACAAATATGTTTTTACTCATATGTATGATCTAGGTTTAGCTGTATATACACATACATATGCATATATATATATATATAACAAAAAAGTGAAAGAGAGGCTATTTGAAGGGGAAGAGAATCATCAAAAGAGTGGCTATGAATATGGGCAAAATGCATTATATACATGTGTGAAAATATCATGCTTCGTACATGAACATTTTTTTTAATTTTTTTGTTTATTTTTATTTACTTATTTATTTGAGAGCAACAGACAGAGAGAGAAAGACAGAGAGACAGAGAGAGAATGGGCGTGCCAGGGCCTCCAGCCACTGCAAACGAACTCCAGACGCGTGCGCCACCATTTGCATCTGGCTTATGTGGGTCCTGGGGAATTGAGCCTCGAACCAGGGGTCCTTAGGCTTCACAGGCAAGCTAAGCCATCTCTCCAGCCCTACATGAACATTTTATTGGGATAAATCCTAGAAGAAAAGCCACACTCAGACTGTTACTCTATGCAGTATGGGAAAATTTTAACTCTTAATATATGGGCAGTTTAGAATATTGTTGTTTTGTCTTTTTGTTTGTGACTCAGTGGTATTATGTTGCTCAAGCTGTCCTTGAACTCACAATCTTTCTGTCTCATCTTCCTGTGTAGCTGGGACTACATGCACACTCCATGATGCCCACATCTTAGCATAGTGTTTCACGAGGGCTCAAAATGCAAGGAACAAACTGTCTATTATTTTTACCACTGTGATGAGCACAGACATCTGTTACATCTATCTACGTTACTGACAGGATGTGGGCTTCTTTCGACCCGTGAGGTCCGATCCAGATCACATCCTAAGAGTCTCATAACCAATCCTAAGACAAAAAAGATCAAAGCTCCCATTACTTCATGACTCTGAGATTTCATGTGAATTAGGACCTGAATGACAAGAAGTAGCTGACCTCCTGAAAATCTAGGAGGACAGCATTTCAGAGGAGGGAGAAAGTGGGTTCAATGGCTCTGGGATAGAATGAAGCTTGACAGTGTTCCCAGGGACAGAAACAAGGCTGTCAGCTGGAACATATGAGCAGGTGGTGACGGAGAAGAACGAGAGGGTGGTAATGCCTGGGGATCAGGACCAGGAGACAGACTGTCCCTTCCGTGCATGGTAGGAGG
This sequence comes from Dipus sagitta, assembly GCA_036346955.1. Taxonomy (NCBI): domain Eukaryota; kingdom Metazoa; phylum Chordata; class Mammalia; order Rodentia; family Dipodidae; genus Dipus; species Dipus sagitta. Next base: position 154,108,172 of record CM070772.1, on the reverse strand, counting down.
TTGCGTTTTATTTCTAGCACAGCAGGGAACAAATAGAGAGCTTTAGACAAGAGGGAAGTGTAATATAATTGAAGGGTTTTAAAGATCACTCACTCTGGCCAGCAGAGTGAAGAATGAATTGTGGGTAACAGAAAAGAAAGCAGGGAGACTGTTGACTTTCTGCCGGGCATCTTGCTGAGTGATTTGACTCTTGCGTCCAGCCCTGAAATTCTTGCTCAGCAGAGCAGATTCCCTGCTTTCCTCTTCCCTGACCCGGGACTCCCCAAGACTCAACCTGTTCTATTAGCCACTGCAACCGTCCACCCTCTCTCCTACCCAGCTGGCTTTGTACCAGTGGGGATCAGAAGGGTCTTCTGGATCCCCAAAAAGCAGTGGTTTGGCCCATGAATGTCACTTGTATAGCCTGGGTATGTAGTTCAGATGGTTAAGCGCTTTCCTTGCAAGTATGAGGGAGAAGCCTAACTCAGTCCCTAATACCCACATAAAACACTAGCACAGCAGTGTGCTGGGCACTTGTCACTCCTGGCACTGCGGAGGTGGAGACAGGAGGATCCGTGGAACTCACTGGTGAGCCAGTCTAGACTAATTGGCAATCTCTAAGCCAATGAGATATTCTGTCTCACAGAAAATGGATGGTGATTTTGAGGAATAACACTTGAAGTTGCCCTCTGGCTTCCACATGGTTGCACACACATACATCATGCATGTAAACACACACACACAAATAAAAGACACGTGTAAGCCAAACAGCGTTGCAAGATCTAGGAAAGCAGAGAAGAGCTGTCACTAATCATCAAGTCCTACACATCAGGCTCTCCAAAGCGATGGGTTGTGTGGATGTATGGACATGATGTCAGATGTTCTGAAGTCATCACACTGGGGTTGAGAGGCCTTCACCAACAGCGAAATCATGGCAAAAGCCTGGCAAACATCTCTTGATCTTGCTGAGGTGAAGCTGCCCAGAAACCCCTTCTTGAATCGGCAGTGCCTACTGACGACCAGGCTCACTCATTAGTGGTCTGACATTGGACATTTGAGTTGGACAGTTTCTATGTGAGCTACTGCCTCTCAGCTATAATGAACACTCATAACTTTTTTTTTTTTTTTCGAGGTAGGGTTTTGATCTAGCCCAGGCTGACCTAGAATTCACTATGTATTCTCAGAGTGGCTTCAAACTCATAGTGATCCCCCTACCTGTGCCTTCCAAGTGCTGGGGATTAAAGGCATGCACCACCATGCCCAGCTATAACTACTTTTGTATAAAGCTGATTATGCATTGGCACAGAGATTAGAAAGGGGCTGTGATTGTGAATGGTCCTGGGGAGGCCACAATGTACCTTGGACAGCCTACTGCGTCTGTGGGGTGGGTATGAATCAAGAAAGAATAGGTAAGAGACTCTCCTTGGTGGGTATAGGATAAAGCAGAGCAGGAAGGGTTTCTGGGAAATGACTCTGTCCTCCATAACTCCAGTATCAACCTATCAGTGTTCAAGATAAACTCAGAGTGTGATGATAACACTAGGTCTAGGAGAAAGCCATTATTTGTAGCTATCTATCTATCTATCTATCTATCTATCTATCTATCTATCTATCTGTAAGCAGAGAGATACAGAAAGAAAGAGAGTGAGAATGGGCACCAGAGCCTCTAGCCACTGCAAACATACTGCAGACACAGGCACCACTTTGTGCATCTGGCTTTACATGGATAGTGACGAACCAAACCCAGGCCATTAGGCTCTGCATGCAAGTGCCTTAACCACTGAGCTATCTCTGCAGCCTTCTTTTGTTTTCTTAATCTCTCTCTTACTTGAGCATATTTGTATATGCATGTAAGATATTTTTTCTCTTCTTATTGACTTTTTTTTTTTCTTAAAAGGAAACCACACCTTTTGCTTGGACTTAGCAATGAGATAGATGATAAAAGACTTTAGAGGACCAGGCTAGGGATATAGCTCAGCAGACAAAAAATCTCTAGAAAAGTGTTAAGCACCTCATTCCAGATCTCCCAAGCCCACATAAAGAGAGCTAGCATCTGGAATCCCAGTGTGCCTGTGGTGAGAAGGGAAGCCGGGTAGTGGAAGCACTGGGGAGCTGGTGGGTCATCGAGACCGATGAGCACAGCAGCAAACACTGAAGGACCCCGCCTCATACAAGGCGAGTGCTGACACCCAGAAGCGGTTCTCTGAGACGCAATTTCCTGAGACTCAGATAGAAACACCATTTGCCTATTTTTAACAGAACTGGTTTAAAGAGTAAAGCATGACATTACCTACTAAGGCTTAGTTTCTGGAACTTTGTGGGTTTCCATACAGTTAAACTCAGAAGCCTCCATGGGGCACCAGGGGGCATCTCAGTAGAGACTGAGAGGTCAGAAAAGTGGTATGTGGTCATGGTACGTGGCCAAAGAGCTAGTTAGCGAAGGAGCCAGTGTGAACCCAGCTCTAAAAGATCAGCCTAGTTCTTGGCAGAACCGTCTGGAATAAAGGACAGTGCTCCTCATCATTGTTACCCATGGCAGCCAGCTCTATGTTACCATCATGAGACCTTGCGAGTGGCTCGTGGTTCTATGAAAGGGTAAGTGATGGCTCTAAGAGGGAGGCAATACCTGATACGGACAGTCACTAGAACCTCTGGCTACAAAAGGGACAGACACAGCCCCTCTCCAAGCGTAAGACTGGAAGCAGTAATAGCAGGAAAGAGACACATTAAGGAAGAGCAGAGAGACCTGGACTCTGGCCCCCACCGTAACCTGCCCAGCACGGGCCTGTGAGCAGGGGCAGCTGTCCTCCAGGGCGCGCTCACACCATTCTGGGCTAGCTCCGGAGTTCAGAGAGGATAAGTCACGCCAGGATGCTCACGCTGAAATGTGATTAGACTAACCAAGGGATCCTGGGTCCTATTTTGTCCAGATTTTCTTGAGGCCATTTACCATGTGTGACTGTCCTAAGGTAGTCCCAGATTTCAATGCTAAGGCCATGGTAGGCAGGGTCAGCTCAGGTATATGGCCCTTCTGTCCTCAGTTTATTCCATGTGTAAAATGAAGAGGTTAATTATGCAAATTTTAATACCTCTATGGTCTTGAAAATTCCACATCTCCCAGGCTCACTTCATCCATGGCGATAGATTAGCATCCTCAGGGCAAAGGGACTTAACTTAGGTCAAATGATTCCTTGCTCATAAATAGGAGGGAAACAAAGGCCCCTTTATTTGAGTCAGCTCCTCTCTCTCTCTCTCTCTTTAACATACACTGTCTCTCTCTACCCTCATAATGTTTACACAACCCACCCCCACCCCAGTCACTCACACAGTCACACAGAGGCACAAACACCTGGACTCTCTAAGCTGCTCTTTCCCCCACCCCCACCCCTTGTTCACTCCCCACACCTCCCTTTCTAACTCCCCTGCTGGGAAGCAGAGGGGCCCTATCGGTACACTGTCAGTCACCTAACCTGATGGGCTGGTGCCACCCAACGGTCAGGATCAGAAGTGCATTCAAAGGCCCAAAAGGGACTGGACAGAGCCCAGGGTCATTCAATCCATCCTTCTCTGTAATGAGGCTATGTCCAAAGCTGACCTAGATAGAACACATTGCCTGTGGTCATAAAACCTTTTAAAGGTCAGGGGATTGTCACTGACACTCAGGGAAGCCTTATGGCCAGGCTAGAGCCTAAAAATATTGGGTGCAAACTGTGTACTCAGCACCATTCTAGAAGGTTTATCTGCAGAATCCTTTTGATTCTCACACCTGCTTTTTGCAGGACATGCACTGTGGTCTCTGTTTTAAAGAGCTACAGTCAAGAAGGGTGGCTCTGAGACAGCACTCCAGCTCTGTGTGACACCAAAGCGGGTGTTTCTTTCATCAGCCACTTGGCCACCCTGTGGATTCCGTTCATGAGTGATCATAATCATTCATTCAATCATTCATTCCTCCGGTAAGCAGAGCATGGTGATGGACACATTACTGGACAGGATCTGTGTGGGAGACCGAGAATCCAGCTAGCACCGGGGTATGTCCCTTACTTTACATAGCTACCAGTCTTCTGAAAGCAATGACCTCCATGTCTTCCTGAGCCCCTAATGCTACACCCTTAGTGGCTCTTCATTGTCAGGTTGTATAAAGGTCTCAAGGAAAGAATAAGGGATTAAAAAAAGAACAAACTCTAGCCCTGGGGGACAAGGCACCCAGCCCATGGAAGGGGAGAGCAGTCAAATGGGCTTGCCCATGTACCCTGGTCCATGCCCTGATGGTCTAGGACTGCCACAGTCCTGGGCCAAGACACTGCAGAAGAGAGTGGGAGGAGCTATGGTTATCTGGTGTTTAAGATAGTGGTGTTTGTGTCACAGAGGCATTTGTGTCAGAGAAATAATTGTATGGCTTCTTATTAACATTCACAGTCTCTGCAACCAGACTCCAGCCTGTGTTCCTAGACATCTGTCTCTAGTTATTTCTCACAGATGCCTCTGCCTCATGTCCACTGCCTATGCTCCACCCACCCCCCATGGTTCACTAGCTCCTCATCTTTGTTTGTGTTCCTACTAATGAATGGAGAAAGAAAGGGAGTAACGGAATCCTGCGGTGTCAGGCACTGGAAAAAATCATCCAGTCTAAACTCCATAGGTGAGGAAAATAGGTCCAGAAAGGAATAAGGGCTCATCCAAGATCACAGAGCCAGTGTATGGTATGGAATGGTGTGGTGTGGTGTGGTGTGGTGTGGTGTGGTGTGGTATGGTGTGGTGTGGTGTGGTGTGGTATGGTGTGGTGTGGTGTGGTGTGGTGTGGTGTGGTGTGGTATGGTGTGGTGTGGTATGGTGTGGTGTGGTGTGGTACGGTGTGGTATGGCATGGCAAAGCACCAAACTGTATAGCAGCCCATAGAATAACGGAGTATATAAATCATGTCCCTTTCTAATGTGAGAATCTTTTTCTTCTATTCCTTTCCTTTTCTACCCATATACACTTAACTAGGAAAGTCTGCTTTGATTCTGAATCATCTTTTTACTCTTCTCCTCCAGTTTCCCAGTTTAGTCTTTACTAGTAGAGAAGTCCCATGGAGACAGAAAATGTCTTTACTTTTTCTAAAATCTTAATTCTAGCATAATGATGAGCATGTGAATACTCATGAGTGGATGCATGGGGGGATGTTTAGATGGATAGACAAAAGGATGGATGGATGGATGAATGGATGGATACATGGATGTGTACTTTAACACTAATATCTGCACCCATATTTTACCTACTCTTCTTGTTCCAGACACCCACACACCCTTGCCTATTATCTACAATGGTATCACAGTAAGTCATATACAAGTAAAATAAATAAACAGAATCCTTCTTCTATTCCCCATGCCAAAAAGCAATAGAAGCCAGGCCTGAAGATACAGAACTGTAATCCCAGCTCCTTGGGAGACTGAGGCAGATGGATGATAAATTCCAGGACTAACTGGGGCACAAAGTGAATTCAAAGCCAGCCTGGGAAATTTAGTGAGATTCTTTCTCAAAAATGAAAAGGAGAGTGGGACCACAGCAGGGGTAGAATACCTATGTAATTAATGTTCACAAAGTCCCAGGTTCAACCCCCAGCATCCCACATAACATAGCAGTTGAACACTTTCCTACTATCTAATGAGTCATATGAATCTTTTACTTACCATACATGATACATACGCCATAAACCATGCAAAGGCTCACATATCCCCACCCTAACCACGCGACAACTTGTCATTCCCTGAATAGAGAGTACCTGTCTTCAGTTCCAGGGCTTCCTTTTATTGTGTGTGTGTGTGTGTGTGTGTGTGTGTGTGTGTCTGCATGCGCACGCACATGAGCATGCGCGCCACAGTGTGCATGGAGAGGTCAGAGAACAACCTTGGGTGTTAATCCTCGCCTGTCCCCTTGTTAGGAGAGGGTCTCTGTTGTGTAACACTGTGAATTCAGATTAGCAGCCCCTGAACTTTGGAATTCTGATTCTGCCTCCCATTACCACAGGCACGTTAAGCTTGTACATGCGTGTGTCACTGCAGCTGACTTTTACGTGGGCTCTGGAGATCCAAGTTCTGACCACCACGCTTGTGCACATGCGCGTTACTCACTGAGCCATCTCCTCAGGCCTCCAGGACGTCCTAGTGCCATTCCTATACTCTCAGATTCATTTCCTGCCATTCCCAGAGCCACTTAAAAATCCAGCCAGCCATCAAATCCAAGTTCAAATGCCACCTCCATGAAGTCTTCCCAACTCCCCAAGAGGATCGTTTTGCTCACGAAATGCAGTCCTCAGGCTTTGGGTGCAAGTGCTGCACCTCATTTTGCCCTTACACAGGGATAGCTCAGGTTTTATTTAGCTGGGTACCGTAGTTGGTATGTCCTGTGCGTCTCTCCTGACAGACTCTTAGCTACAGAGCAGACACCAAGCGTGCTTATTAAACATCTATGGAATCAGCCTCCTCTCACTGTGCCACATGCTCTCACTGCCTGAGGGCTCAGTTCTGCTTTACACTAAAGCTCTTCAGTTATTTCCAGGATCATTATAAACAGGAGCCCAGGAGCTGGACCCAGTGTCTGCAAAGAGCCATAGCTTTAGGGCAGGAACAGAACTGGATTGCAGAGCTACAAACTGAATATCAGCAAACAAGACACCTCTCAGAGGCAAGGAGGACCCACGAAAATGAACTGGATCTCAGAGGTAGGATGTTCAAGGACTCAAACTCTGAATGAATACAAGTATTCTCCCCACCTTGATTAGAGATATACAGCAAGGGAATAGTCTGCCAGGAGTTAGAGAACCTTCTGCTCTTAAATCTATGTAAGCAATTGCTACAGGCAGCCACCAAGGAAAACTCAAGGATATGCATTACTGTCTCAGAGAGCATACCCTGATTTGTAAGGTCTATGCCATCACCGAGAACTTATCGTTTCACTAAACCTAGAGTTGATTTTTATGCACCATTCCTATCCTTCATTCCAGTGCCCCCTCCAGCCCTGATGTCCCCACGATTTCTCACCACAGACTTGTTATTAGTTGGTAAAAGATTCCCTCAGCCCAACCTGTAGATCACCTGGGTTTTTGTGGACATTCTCAGATACACCAACTTCCCAGAAGGTCTCAATGGGATAGAGGCCCATGTAGCCCAGCAGCTACCTGTTCACTAGAATTCAGCATTCACTCACTCACTCCTCTCCTCTCCTCTCCTGGGTACTTCCCCCACTATCTACTGTCCAAATAATCTACCTCTAGCCACAGCTTTTGTCTAAGCATCTGTGCAGGGGGCAGCCTTCCTTGGATTCTATGTTACAGGATACAATTACAGTCTCCTGACAAGGTACCAAAACACAATGTCCTGCAATTACTCAGCACTGGATAGGAAGCTAAGGTTTGTCATGGCATGGTCAAGGCAAAAAAAAACCTTATGATCCTCTCTCAGTAGGCAATAGATGTTGAACAGATATATTATAAATTTTATTGTGTTGTGGTTCAGCTCTGAGGGGATCAATGGAATGATCTCAAGGTACCAGTATCCTGAATCACCCTGGTGTCCCTGAATAAATGTCAAATGTTCTTAGGAGAGAAAAATAGAAGGCACAGGGGAGAAGGCCATGGGAAGGAGGAGGTGGGATTAGGATATGCAAACATAAGCCAACGAGTGTCTAGAAGCACTAGAAGCTTGAAGGGGCAAGGAAGCATTCTCCCACTGGAGCCTTTGAAAGAGACTAGACTACATGATACCTTGATGTTGGATCATTTGCCTCTAGAACTGAAGAAGAACACATTTCTGGTGCTGCAAACCACAAGATTTGTGGTAACTTCTTAGGGCATCTCTGCGAAATCGATATGAGGTATTACTATCCTCATTTTACAGACAAAGCAACTAAAGGTTAGAGAAAAGTGAGCTGTTCATAACTACATAGTCAGGACATGGAGAGATTGGATTTGAACCCAGATCTCCCTGACCACACAGGAGCCACTTTTAACCATCATATCGAGTGAAATAAGTGATACAACGTGTCTAATACGATGCCAGTCATAAGGAAGATGGTAAGAGAGTGTTATTTCATTTGTTCTCTATCTAAGCCTTTCCCTCTTGCTTGCCATTCTACCATAATAAAGTGGTCAAGAGCTCACCAGATAACCCAGATTCCTGCTCCTCGCCCATCACCTTTGCTGGAGTGGGCTTCCGCTTGGGGTACAATCCTCATGTCTGGAAGGTCCTTAGGAACTGGCTTGTCAGGTAAGGGTTCTGTCACCATGGCAGCTGGTGGGGAAGATAGATTGGGGCTGTGCCTTGAGTTAATGTCAGGCGGAATTGAAGACGCGCCAGCCTCATCAGGACAGCTTCTTTAATTAACCTGCTAATCCTGTCAGGGACGGGGTTTACTCTCTTTCTCCAGAAATGTGTTAGATGTCTCTTCTTTCACCACTCTGTCATTTGCTCCAGTTCAGATCCAAGGTGTCCTTTAAACAGTGCTTAAAGAAACTCTCTGTCCTCCAAGTCAACAGCTGTTGGAGAACGTGGGCCCTCAGACACTGCCTCATCACTGAACCACCACGGCCCTTCTCCCAGCACAGCTCTTAGCAGGGAATCAGCGAATCCAATGCCATAAACACACAAGGAATAGCTACTGCCTGCCTGGCTCTGTCCTGTGCCTTGCAAAGGAGCAAAAGAAGAAAGAAATCCCTGGTTCTGTGTACAGGCACCTGCGTTTCGGAAGGGCATAGAACAAAACAGGTGACTATAATCTTCCTCCACCTTTTCACTGTATGGTAAGCACGCAAACTGATAGCAGTTTAAAGGACGGATGAGAAGTTGTGAAGCTGCTCGTGTGAGCTCCAAATTGCAGTCCACTAAACCGCCACACACAGGAGAAACCGGTGCTCCTGCCTCAGTCATCTTCTGTTGCCATAACTGGCTAACACAGTCTTATGACGACTAGAGAACATTATTCAGTTCCCAGTTCAGAAGGCTACACAATTCAAGAGGAGGCAGCCACACCAGTGAGGGCCTTGCTGGGGTGAGGTCATTGCAGGGGTGAGGGCCTTGCTGGGGTGAGGGCCTTGCTGGGGTGAGGTCCTTGCTGGGGTGAGGTCCTTGCAGGGGGACAGTAGGGAAACACTATAGAGGTGACACAGAGCAGCACATGGCGAGGTGGAATAGAATGTTCTATTGAATGTTCTAATGAATAGAATGTTCATTCTATCTCAGGACTGCTCTTCTCTTCTTGTAAAGCCACAGTCCCATTGGATCACCATGCAACCCTTATGGCCTCATTTAACCTTAATTACCTCCTCACATCGCAGTCCAAATGCCACAGTCAGGTTAGGTTTCCACCCTCTTAATACAGTCACAGGGATTGGATTGCAACTTGACTTTTGATGGGGCCTTCAAATTCTATCCCGCACACACCAGTAATCCATTCACCCCACTCCCACAGGAAAAGTACACCATTTTCAGCTTCCCTCTTTGGTGTTGCGTACACAGATTCTGCAGCTAAAATCCAATATCATGCATGTATTTACAGCATGTAGAACACAAAATGCTAATGGAGGACATTTTTAACTACACTCTTTTGTTCTTATAACATAATTTTGTCTTTAAAACTTCAGACCTGGATTAAAGGCGCTGCTGCCAGAGCCTGTCCGCCTGCGTTCAATTCCCCAATGTCCACATGAAGCCAGATGCACAGAGTAGCGCATGCATATGGAGTTTGTTTGTAGTGTTGGGAGGCCATGGCACATCCCTTCTCATTCATTTTTTTTCTCTCTCTCTCTCTCCCCTATCTCTGCCCTTCACAAATAAATAAAAAATATTTAAAAGATAAACATCAGACCTAGCTACCCATGGGCTCCTGCTAGGCTCATTGGAAGTAATGAGTACAGAGAGGGAAAATTGTACTGAGAGAAAAGCTTAGAGGCCGAGAGAATGACTCCTTCACCAGTACTTGTTTCTCACCCTCCATGAGGCTGAGGGGGGAAAAAGTTTGCAGGTTATTTTGGGGAATGCACATTTAGTGAGAAAATCTTTCAAACTCCTTCAAAAGAGTCTTGATTTCCAGACATTCAACAACCTAAACAACTTTCTAGAACCACTGAAAAAAAGTGATAACTAATTAATCCATCCCACCCCAATAAGACACATTGACACTCTAGAAGTTACAGTTTTTCTGTATATGAAGAATGAATTTTCCTCCTTAGTTATATTCTTTATTACTTTCTGGTTTTAGTTGCAAGTGGAGTATGTAGGGAGGGGGGAGCTGGAAAGGCAACATGACATCTGATACCTTGGAAAGGACACAAGAATATTAGTGATTTCCTACAGAAAGTCACATAATTCTAATCAGGAGAAAAATCTGGGAGGATGGTTCAGAGGGTAGCGGGTAATCCCCAGCACTCACATAAAATGCCAGACATAGTGGTATGTGCCTATAATGCCAGGGACAGGACGGAGCCAGAAGGATCTCTGGGACTTCCTGAGTAGCATTTAGTGAATGACCCTGTCTCAAGAAAGTAAGGTGGATAGTGTAAAATACCCAACATCAACCTCTGGCTTCCACATGCATATTTACACACATGAAACCACGAATACACACGAGTCTCCTCTCTGTCTCTCTCTCTCTCTCTGTGTCTGTCTCTGTCTCTCTCTCTCTCTCTCTCTCTCTCACACACACACACACACACATACACTAAGAAAAAATTAAACACCAAATAAGGCATGGTTTATAAGACAGATGACCTAGGTCTGGAGAGATGGCTTAGCAATTAAGGCACTTGCTTGCAAAGCTGAAGGACCCAGGTTTGATTCCCCAGGACCCACATAAAGCCAGATGCACAAGGTGGGGCATGCATCTGGAGTTCGTTTTCAGTGGCTGAATGCCCTAGCATGTCCATGCTCTCTCTCCCTCTCTCTCTCTCTCTCTCTCTCTCTCTCTCTCTCTCTCTCTCAAATAACTAACAATCTAAAATATTTTTTAAAAGACAGATGACTTATATTCTTCAAAATATGTCAACATTATCAAACAAAGGATCTTTTCAGGTAAAGAATTAGAGATTTATGAAACAGCAGCACAATCTTGAACTGAGTCCTGAAGCGGGGGGCGGGTGCTATGGAAGACATTTGAGGTAACTGGTGAAATTTGGAGAGTGTCTACTAGTTATATCAATATTAATTTTTCAAATTTTCATTATTGTATTACAGTCACATAAGTAAATATTCTCAGAACCTTCAATGACAGGCTCAGAAATAAAGGAGCATAGATAGATAAATAGACAGGTAGATATATGATCAATGGGTGGATGGATTGATAGATATAGATGGTAGAATAGACAGATGATAGATAGATAATAAGGAAAATAAGATAAAATGTGAGAATGTTGACAATTGGCAAACTTGGCTGAAAGGCACAAAAAGTTCTTTCACTATCAAAGAAAGTTTTATGTAAGACTAAATTCGTGTCAAGTTAAACAGGGAAATAGTAGAGGGGATGCTGGAGGAAATCACAAGTTGTACCCAGCATTTCCCATTGTTTTCCTCTGTCTGCATTCTTTGCTCACTTTTCTTATTGCCTTCACACCTTCCACAAAAATTCACTCTCCAAAAATAAGAAAAAAAATAATTCTGACACCCCCGAATACAAGCGTTGCAAACAAAGCAGGGATGTTTACTGATAACTGATGCTATTCAAACGTGTTGGTCGATAGTCGAGGAGAAACTCAGAGCAGAAGAGTTTGGCTTCTGTTTGCCATGATTCCTTCATCTCCATACATAACTCTTTCTAAACAGTCTCAAAGCACTTAAGTTTAAGGAATATTCTTCAAAAGACATTGCACAGGGAGGAGATTGTATTGCCTCCCCAAAATAGTCCTTAATGCTGAGATTTTCCATATTTAATCAAGCTAAGCCCAACGGATCTACCACCTTACCAAACAGAGGGCCTGGGAACTGGTTTACATTTGGAGTTCAGTTTACCACTGCAGTAGTTTGTTACAGCTGCTATAATTGCAGGATTAGTGAATCCTTTCAGCCATTCATAAATGTTTTCCAAGTGTCTGCAATGTGTCAGGCATGGCTCTAGTGCTAAAACAAAGAGTTCAAGACCTATGTGTGAATGGAGTTCACATCTTGTGGGATGCATGAGAAACATGGTCACTGCCAAGTACATCCTTGTGATTAAATGGATTGGAGAAGAGATGGGAGAAAACAGACCTAAAGTGATAATACTTAAACACATCATAGCAACTTTCTCTCCACTGTGACAAAGTGCCTGACAGACAGAAGCTACTTACAAGGTAGAAGGATTTTTGGTTCATGGTTGGAGTGGTCCAAGCACAGTCCACCTCAGGGTAAGGAGTGACAGAGTTCACGGCAGTGGGAGCCTGTGGGGGCAGCTTCTCATGTCACAGTGGACCTGGAAGCTGAGCGCTTGGGTTGCTGGTGCAGGGCTACAACTCTCAACACCTGCCCCTGGTGGCCCACAGCAGCCAGTTAGTATTATATCCCGAAGGTCCTATAACCCCCAGAAGGAGTGCTGCCAGCTGGGACCAAGTGTGCAGACACACGAGCCTTGGAGAACGTCTTACGTCCATACCACAGCCCATGTATCAAGGCACACCCTGGAGGAAGTCTGACGTGACAGATTGCCGTGGGCCACTATTTCCTCATCTAGCTCTGTTTCTGTTTCTATAGGCCATTCATAATGAAGCTTCCCAAATCCCTTGTTTGATTTTGAGAGATTTTTGCCTTACATTTTAGAGCCATATACACACTGCCTAAGACGAACTTTACTGATAGGAATGTCCAGTTGATGGATTTATGATCAATTCTGAGTTTGCTTAGTAGAACAGGCGAAAAAGGGATATCATACTAAGAAGTCCCCTCTGGTGGTTTGATTCAGGTTCCCCCATAAACTTAGGTGTTCTGACTGCTAGTTTCCCAGCTGATGGAGATTTGGGAATTAACACCTCCTGGGGGCAGTGTATTGTTGGGGGCGGGCTTATGGGTGTTATAGCCAATTTCCCCTTGCTAGTATTTGGCACACTCTCCTGTTCCACCTAACGTTGGCCAGGAGGTGATGTCCATCCTCTGCTTATGCCATTGTCTTTCCCTGCCATGGATGGAGCTTCCCTTTGAGCCTGTAAGCAAAAATAAATCTCTTTCTTCCCACAAGCTGCTCTTGGTCAGGTGATTTCTTCCAGCAATGTGAACCTGACTGCAACATCCCCCTTCTATGCCTCTCTTCATTAGACAGTGTATTTGTAGGAGGGAGCAGAGTCTGTGTTCAGTTAAAGGCTCTGGCTATCACAGAGCTCCAGGACTTGCACTCGCCAAGAATTAATTACAAGGTATGAATATAGCCCTCAAGGTATGGTCACGCAAAGTTGAAACTAAAATCCAGCTTATTATTTTCCCCCAAAATCATCAGGGTTCTGCCCCAGTCTTGAGTCCACAATAGGCACTCGATTAAAATCTGTTGGTTTTTAAAAAAAATTACCTTTCATTATGATGCATTTCCTCATTTTTCTTCCATATTGAGAGTGACAATTTCCATTTGTGATGATCAGCCACAACATAGATGCAAATGTGCTAAGTAAAATTAGGTGTAGCAGAGCAACTGTCTTATAAAAGACCATTTTCCAGCCTAACCCAGCAAGCGGAGAACTGCTCCTGCTCTATGTACTATATGCAAATGCTCAGATTATAGCTAATTATATTGTTGCAAAGCAGAGCCAAGAAACTGCTACAATACTCCTAGTCTCCTTGGGGAACATCCATGAAAAGAACTTTTTTTCTCCTTTGTAAATTACACTATGATATAATTGGGTCTCACTGTTCATGTAACATTTCGCTCAGGGATAGTGCAAGAGAAATGAACAATGTCTTACTAAGTCCCTGTTAAGATCATTAAATGTAGATCACAACACACAAGCAGGCGTCCAAATCTTAATGTGTCACAGTAACAAAACTGGGAAAAGAAAAAAAAACCTGACAAGTTGCGTCATATTATTTTCCTCTTACAATGGAGTTTAAGGTAATAAAGTGTTAATGAATTCAGCCCTGTGTAGTTGGCATTGTGAGGGAACTTTTTATTTTTTACTACATTGTAGGAAAAATTGTCAAATTCTGTTAGGCAGCTGTTGAGAGAAAAGCTTTGACAGTGTATAATTGACTCTATTTTTACTGCGTTTCCACACAGCATTGTTAGGAGTATATACTGTACTGCGTTTTTGCTTTTCTGTTTTATACACTTAGAACATTTCTTATTAGACAAATTTTGTTGGGAATAAATTGAAGCCCAGCTAGTCCCGTTAAAAGTAGCATGTCCCTAGCTTCTTGGACACCTTGGTGGGAGTTACCTGAATGATTGTCAGTATGCCTTTGGTAGGAAAGGACCTCTAAGACCAACCACCTCATCCTATGGACTGACGAATATAGAAGTATGTCTTCAAAATTATACACACAGACCAATCAAGTGGCCACAGTCATCCACAGGGGTTTATTCTACGAGATAAGACAGAACTGTGATTCTTTTTACTGTTCTTGCTTGGGTTTTTGCATTTGCTTTTATTTATTTATTGAGTTTCATTCTATAGCTTCTCTCTCCTAGGGGGTGGTCATCTTTAGCAGCCCAGGCCTCCTTCCAGCACCACAGGGCTCCTTCCCTTCCATCCATCATCTCATCAGGTGTAGCAAACACACTTGACCACCTTATTCCTATGATCTTGAGGTCTTGTTCATTTTGAAAATTGCATTATTTTCTTTTTGATTCAAATCAATGTGTCCATCAGTTCCAAAGGATGTACCACATTTGTCCCCTCCCCCCATCCCCACAACTTCCACCTCCTCTGATTGTAAAGGTAGACTGCCTCTTGGTTGAGGTAAAGGTAATAGTGGATCTATGTAACAGATCTTGTGACTACCCATCAGAAAAAGCAGTGGCCACAATCTGGCATGTCCTGGCTGGATATTGTAAGGGTCCAAGAATTGCTGAAGAAAGACCCCAGAATCAAATAGTATGTAAAAACAAAGAGCGTTTATTCTGCAGAATCAGCCAGCACGTGGGGGTCAACCATTCATACAAAATGGTGGCCCGAGAGGAACACACAGCCCCTCTGAAGCACAGCTAGGGGAATTCCAGGCGGGTTAGGTAATATTTTAACATGATTGGCTAGGCAAGCAGCAGTTACAGTTGTACATCTCTGATTGGTTGGGGCAGAAGGCGCAAAGGGATTGCGGAAGGCACAAAAGGGCCATTTCTGGGCATGTCTGGACATGTCTCCAGGAACTGACTCAGCCCCCAGAGCACACCACCTTGGGCATGCCCTTTGTTCATAGTTTTTCCCAGAAGTCTTGCCTGCCCCTCTGGGAAACTGAAATTTAGGCCTAGCTATAAACTGGAGCAAATTTGATCTTCTTAGATATCAGCTGCAGCTTCGACCACACCATTACTTCCTGGAATGAGGAAAGTTTGTGTTTTCGCCATGGCTCCCTCACATCCTGGTTGGGTGACCTCAAGCTAGTTAACCACTGAGACCGCTTTCAAATGGTACCAGAATCCTAGGGAGTTGGGAAGACTAAATATGAAAATGCATTTAGAGAGGTCTCAGCAACATCCCGATGCCTTGCACACATGGTAAGAGGCTGCGGCAGCCACGGTGAACCTTAATGGACAATGACCCAGCAGATTCTTTTTTTTTAATAAAAGAGAAGCATTAATAGTCTTGTCTTGACAAACTGCAAATTGATTCTCTGACTCTCCCACATCATCCCCATGCACGCACCTTCCCCTTGTCTCTGCATATTTGGCTATGAACTTGCCGTTGCTGCCAAGTGAGGAGAGCAAATTGGGACTCAATTTTAGAATGCTGTGTCAATGTCACTATGTGAAATAGGCATGGCTGCTCAGGCCACCACTTCCTGGCACACAAACACATTCTCTCTCTCACACACACACACACAGAGAGAGAGAGAGACAGAGAGAGAGAGAGAGAGAAACTCTCCATCCCATCTGAATACTCTTCACATTGGGTTATGATTGCCTACTCGCCTACCCCCCCCCACCCCATTATAAGGTAAAAGCATGAGTAGAAAGATCTGTATCAGCATATTGCATATGTCTGGCACAGAGAGGACTTTCAATAAAGGTGAATGGATGAATAAATGAATGAATATATGGTCAGTCCCTCAAGAATGCAGTCAAGGAACATCATCACCCATACGCTCCTTCGGAGCTGTTCTGAACTAACCTGAGCTGCTCATTCTTCCTCATCCAGGTACTCTCGTTGGAAGGCTCTAAAAAGGTGAGCTTCTAGGTTCACAGGTCACTTGTGCTCCAGTCCAGACTGCTAAGTCGGATCAGGTCCCAAGATGGAGTCGCTGTGGATGACAAAATGGAGATGAGAAGAGGCCTTAAGCTGACTACATTCCTCAGAAACCACCCGACCCATTGTTTCTCCTTGCCCCTAGGCCACCGTATTTTGTTTATCTTATCTCAAGAGCCACCTAACCTCTGTTTTGGTGACACACCCTAACTGCCTGACCGTGACCTTGTGATTAACAGGAAAATTCCCCGTGAAGAAACTCCTCTGACCTCACTAACAAGCCCCCACTATCCTGACTCCACCCAGCAGACTGGCATTATAAAGCCTCACCCTTGCAAATCCAGTGTTCTGTGCTCTTCTCTCACGAGACAGCCTGGCAGCTCGTGTATTTCCAGAATAAAACTTCTACTTTGCTTCAGAGCAGTCTTGCCTGGTCTGGCCATTCTCAAACCTTTCACAGACCTTTGTCTTCTGTCAGCATCCCATTCACTAAGAAAGTCAAACTTGGTTTTCTCTAGTTCTTAGCGTAGCATTTAAATTTAAACTTAAAAACTTACCTTACTTCCGTTCTCGTTTCCAGTAGCACGGGGCTCCTCTCACAAGCGTCAGTTCCTGGAGACATGACTCGCTCGTATGTCTGTACCTCCATCCATACCCAGCGGCCCAGTGCTGCCTCCTGTGTGTGCGCATGCATGTGGGAGGTCAGCTGACGGTATTTGCTAAGGAAGGCAAGCTGGTGCTACTGTGAAGGCAAGGACTCTGCATCAGTGAATTCTCACAGTTCTTACCACAGAGAATGAGTGAGCGAATGAACGAAAGAATGGGCAGCTGGATGAAGTAATATTCTGAGTGTTACACATGCATGTTCCATTTAACTCTCATGGAAAGCCCATGGGTGAGGTCTGACTGTCCCTAGTAAATTATCTGGGAAAAAATTGGAGCTTAGAGTCATCTTCACCTGACACGAGATCAGACAGCTGAGAAATGATAACTGAGGCTCCAAAGTGAAGCACCACTCCAAATTCCACACTTTAAATGCCTGTCAAATGAACGGAATTCATCTTCCAAATGACGACCACCAGGGCCCGTTCACATGGCCCAAGGACACCAAGGACAGCAGCTCACTGAGCGTAAAGACCAGAACAGTCCTTATAGTCTTTACAGTCAGTGTTTTTACTTGTTTTCATATCTGGTTGCTGTTAGGTTCAACCATCCAAGCAGGGGTGGGCAGAGCCAAGAACTGGAAGTCATATTTGAAGAGAGAAGTCAGCAAGTTTGACTCATCTGAGGAAGGTGATCATACAGGGGCAGAGCCCGGAATGAGCTCAGAAGACAAAGAACTAAAGCTAAGAGGCCTGGAGAAGACAACCCATCCCCAGCTCCACCCTCTAGGCTGCCCCACAAAAACAGAATGAGCCCCAGGCTTGTTTCCTATTGTGCCCTGAGGCTGACAGAATAAAAAACACAGGTAGAGCATCAGTGATAATGAAGTGTTCTTTATAGTCAGCACTAAGGAGGGAGGGAGGAAGAGAACAAGGGAAGGGAAGAGGGGCAGGACACAAGCTGTTCTGCATGGCCTTTGTCCCTGTGACATCTTACATCCATTACTTTCTCGTAGCTGGGACAAAACACCTGACCAGCAGCAATATGGGGAAGAAAGAGTTTGTCTTGGTTTATATTTCCAGAGGGTAAGGTCAGGGCACCATGGTGAGGAATCATGGCAGGACCAGAGAGCTGGTATCACATCAGCAGCAGGAGATGCACAGAGGAAGTAGAAAAGCCCAGCCCCCGGGGCCTGGAATAACATCGGAAGTCCTGCCCCCTGAGACCCGCCTCCTCTAGCAAGGCTCCACCTCCTAAAAGTTCAATAATCCTCCCAAACAGTGCCACCTACTGGGGATTAGGTATTCAAACACATGAGTCTACAGAGTATATTTTACACCGAGGACAGTCATTTCCTGGGAGGCTGGTAGGAACTTCTTCTTGTGCGGCTGTTTAGTCAGAATTGGACAAGATTATTGCCATCTTGAATCAGAGCAGTGTGATCAGAAGAGCAAAGCCCTTGGCTTTGGACTTGAGCCTATTTATATTCCTACATGGAGAGAAGGAAAAGGCTCACAAATTCCTTTCATCCATGGAAGATAAATAAGCAACAAACATTTGCTGGGGGTCTACAGTGGCATAGCTGCCTGTAGACGGCCCATGCTCCTATAAGTAAGTAACCCTTTGCCTATGCTTCTATAAGTAACCCCAATAAGCTCACTGGTTCACCAAGCTGGGCTTGGGTTACAATCATTTCTTTGCTCTGTCATTGACCTCTGTATCTAGGATAAATAGAAAGAGACTCTTCAGGGAAAATCATTCAATAGTACTAAACACAAAAATGATAGTGGTTGTTGGAATAGCAGGCCTTTAAATTTCCCTCAGCCCCATAAGTCACCCAGAAAGTCCCCAAGAGTGACGCCTCCTTCTCTATGGCGATCTTGCCATCTCACCTCCACTGCCCTTCGCTGCTGTCTCTTCAATCTTTCCACCTCACCAATTCAAAATACTTTCCTAACGCACGACAATAAAGCGAAAATAGCGGAACTCAAGTCCCAGTTTCTGCCAATTCACCTGGTCATAAAGCTACCAATGTCAAATGACAAAGTCTGGTGAATAAAATTCCCCATCACAACAATGAACACTTGACCCAGAACTCTGGCCAGTGACTGGGAGTGTCATTCTCCAATCCCATACTGGATCAAACAAGGCAGTCTTTCAGAAAGTCTTCCACAGTGGCTATCCTCACCATTAACTGACTAAACTTTTTTTTTTTTTTCCTGCTTCTTGTCAAAGGACCAAGAGTGAAGCTTCCTTGGGAAGATACCCAGGGGCTACCTGCAAACCCATTACATCAGATTTCTGGAAGAAATGGAAGTATAAGCCTCTACAACAAATTTAATCATAACCAGGAAACATTGCAGGGAATGCTGCCAGACATAATTAATTCCTTCTCTCCAGATGGTTCTTTCTCAGCCACTGATCCCACAGCAGATATCACACTACAGTATATTCACTCGGGATGTAGTTGTTGAACACATACTATTTACAAGGCAAGTTTGTACTCATATACCATAAGCATTCCTATATGGCTGCATATGATTACTGGGACATGTGTATGTACATACTAACTACATACCAGGATACACAGACATGCAAATTCCACAGACTTGAGCATCCACACCAATATACCTACAGGTACAAAGCAGTGTGATTATACATGTGTAGAATCATGTAAGAGTGTGCACACTACATTAGCCTTGTGGTACATAACAGAAACCCAACCCACATTGACTTCATGCAACAGGGGCATGCGTTCCTAGCCTAGGCAAGGTGAGGGACAATGAAGATGGGGCAAAGCAAGGGTGCAGGTAGACCTCAGGAGCCACTGAACCACAAACCATGAATTTCATCAACTTCATGATGCACTGGGTCTCTTCTTCTCTGGTCTCCAATCCTCTGTGTACTGGCTGCACGTGGGAAGCACGCATGTAGCCAAATGTGGGAAACACGGCCACACATCCTTGTCTCCGGCCACAGCACATGGCAAACAGAGATTACTGGAAGTGTTGTCTAGGTGCAAGACCAAAGTTCCAAGGGAAAGGACAACTAATCTCAGTGACTACATACTGTAGTCAACTCTGGGCAGGTTGTGTTGCAGTGACCAAAAAGAAAGCTTAAAATTTCCATTTCATACTCCCACAAAGACGATGTCTCACCTGCTGTTGGTTCATGTTTATCATGCTCCTCCGCACTATCTCCTTTCTGGGACTCCAGGTGATAAAACAGGCCTTATCTTATATATTGAATATTGCAAACTTCATGGAAGAGAGAAAAGAGAGGTGGCAAGCCTTATCTGGGCTTTTAGAACTTCTCCTCATGTGTGTTTTGCATCACTTGAATTCTCATCCATAGGCCATATTCAGTCATCTGATAGCAATAGCAGAAACCAGGAAATAAATACTTAGAAAGCTAATACAATCTACCATCACTTAACCTTCTGTGACTGGGTGAGAGGCCCTGGAATTGACTAGTCCCTTGACTAACTGAGCAGGGTCTAGTTGTGCTACTGTGGTGATCAAGCAGCACTATTGAGAACGAGGAAGGGAGAGATAGTTGGCCCAAATGGGAACTGCAGGGCAGACACCACCACCGTGTTACAGAAATACCTTGAATAAAGTTACTGTGTGCAAACACGACTTTGACCTAACAAACCCCACAGAGCCCACAGGTAAGTGCACTCGCTAACTTTCACACAGTGATAGAAGAACACACATGCAGACATGAACATGTTCACACACACACATGAATCAAGAGGTGCATGTGTGCACACACACATACATGCACAATGCACACATTGGTGTCCAGCCTACCCTCATTTACATGTGAACCCACACGCACAGGCCACCCTCAGGCACACATGCGCACTCCAGCTCAGCGGGGAGTGACTGCTTCTGCAGCTGGAGAGATCAAAGGCAGCTGCTCCCTCTGCATATTTAAGGAGCCCCTGCTGCTTCCCCGCAGCTCTTAGCTGAGCCCCCTGCCTAGCCAAAAGCCCACTCTGGGAAATGCCTCCCACCCCCAAACTCCTCCCCAGGGGAAAGGTTTAGAGACCTAACCACTTCTTTCCATAAGCTTTGTAGGAAGGACAGACAGAGACCCCTAGGCAGGAGTGGAGGAGCCTCCCGGCTGGCCCCCACTTGCAAACTGGATAGCCCCACTGGGACACCAGGGAGGGGAACACTGACGTCATGGATCGTGGAGGACTTGGATTTCCCTCTCAAAGAACACCCATGCTGTCCAGAGGCTCCGTGTAGGATTTGAGTGCTTGAAGCGCAGCAAGTCCCACCCAGAGAGTCAAGCGCCAGGTTATATTCCCGGTTTTGCCACATGATCACTTGAACCAGTCACTTGCCCTCTGCACCCTAGAAATTCAACACAACTGGAAACTATCCAATCCAGGAACACAAACACCTGGTGAACCCTTTTCTTACCCAAACTGCATCATGGCGGACGTCACTAGTCCACCTCAGCACCCTTTATGGCCAATTTAGGAAACGGTTCCTGAATAATTTTGCACAAAAACACGCTTTGTAGAAATATTAAGCCATCAAAGTAGACTCACATGAAAGGAAACCTCCCAGCAGCCCTGATATAATCCTAGTACTTCACTGGATTCCTGAAGAAAATGAGCTCAGAAGAGGGAAACTCTTGTCTCCCAGAAGTAAAGTAGGAGGTTGAGATAGATGTGCACTTAGCCCTCATCTCCTCCCCATGGCCACTTTTTAACGAGAAGTGCTAAATGGGATCCATCTTATTGGCCACCTTTGGCGAGTAACAGCAGGAGGAAGACCATATTGAAAGAATCCCAGAGACTGCTTCAGGACTCAGTGAGAAAGGAAACCGTGATCAATGACTCACATCTGCAATCACACTGACATGCAGTGGGGCTCCCATCTGCCTTCTAGGCTCAGCCACATGTACATGGGCTGAACACACACTTTCCTGAATTACAAGATAACGACCCTGACCTGCCCTATCTGCAAACAGAAGTGTCCTGTTTTCCCAGGAGGGCGGATGCTTTGGGTTGAGCTCCGAGAGATGCATACAGGCCTGTTCAAACTGGCACTGCCAAGGAGGAGATAGGCCATGGGCTCAGCAGCTAATCACCATTCCCTTACCACCCCTGGGATTATGCAAAATCTATTTCTATTGTGGATTCAATCTCCCCATCAGAGAATAAGGGCATAATATACATATGCTCCAGTTCTCTATGAAATCAGAACACTAAAATACAAGCTCAGCCAGCAGTTCAAGGAACTTGGTTATAAAGCCTGACAGCCTGGGTTCAATTCCCCAGCACCCATGTAAAACCAGATGCACAAAGTAGTGTATACATATGGAGTTGATTTGCAGTGGCACCCATTCATTCTCTCTCTTTCCTTGCAAGTAACTACATAAATAAAATAGTTTTTTTTTAAAAAAAGAATACTAAAATATGACAGCATAATAATTTATTGCATATGTACTATATATCAGCTTCTGTGCTTGGCTCTTCACATACTAATTCTCTTTCTCAACACTGATTCTCATGACATTGCTACAAAACAGGATGTATACCGTACTGAATAAGAACGGATGCTCAGAGATGCCAAGTGACCTGCTCAGCACCACATAGACAGGACGAGGGTAGGATTGGAGTTATGCCTGTCTGATGCCAAAGTCTGTTCTCTTTATTGTTGTTGTTCGTTTTTTTTAATTTATTTATTTGGGAACAACAGACACAGAGAGAGAAAGAGGCAGATAGATAGAGAGAGAATGGGTGCGCCAGGGCCTCCAGCCACTGCAAACGAACTCCAGACACGTGCGCCCCCTTGTGCATCTGGCTAACGTGGGTCCTGGGGAATCGAGCCTCCAACCGGGGTCCTTAGTCTTCACAGGCAAGGGCTTAACGACTAAGCCATCTCTCCAGCCCTCTGTTCTCTTTTTAATCAGATCTGTCTGAATCAAAATAAGAGGCAATGGGTTTTGTGAATAAGAAGTGCAGGTAGAAAGGTGGGGGTAAGGTGGAAGACATGGCACGCTGGTCCTCAAGTCTTGATGGCGTTTTCCCCAGTGCTCACTTCTTAAATTTTGCATTTGCATTTCTACAAAATGAAAATTAGATTTTTCAAGGTTTGCTAAACGGAATCTGTGAATTTATTTTTAAGAACTGCTTGGCTCAGTTTCATGAGTCACTCCCATTTTTTGTTTGTGTGTCTATGTGTGTGTAATGTGCTTGCCCATATATGTATACATGTATGCACACATGTATGCAGGTGCATGTGCACAGATGTACACATGTGTGTGGAAGCCAGAGGACAACCTCAAGCGCCATCTTTCAGGTACATTTTTCCTCTTCTGGAAACAGTGTTTCTTATTGGCCTTGAACTCACCAATTAGACTAGCATGGCTGTCCAAAGAGCTCCAGGGATCTGCCTCCCCAGTGCTGGGAGTGTGGGTGCGCATCATTCATGAGCGTTCTAAGGATTGAACTAGGGTCCTCATCCTTGCAAGGCAAACACTTTACCAATTCAGCTCTCTCCCCAGTCCCTTCATTTTCTATATACTTTGTTTACACAGTGAATTCATACCATAATACCATTGCTCATAATCTACCTCTTAATGATATTTCTCAATATACGCAAACAGCATGATTCTAACTCACCTGGTTGCTATCTTCTGTGAGGTTTTATCAGATTTTTAGTTAGCCAACACTGTTATTGGCATTTTGGTTGTTTTCAACTAATTGCCACCATCATAAAAATACCATAATTAAACTTTGAATCTCTTCATGGTAGATAATTTTCTCAGAATGAGTTCTTAGAATCTGAAGGTCAGATGTATGACTTGCCCTCCTAGAAAATGTCAATTTGCTAATTCGATCATCTTCTCCAGATCCTTTCACAAACTGGACATTTCATTTTGAAGGCTTTGCTTCTTAACATGTGTGAACATGAAAACACAGAGATGCACTTTGGAGGGAGCCCACGTGGCACTCCAGGGGGCACAGGCATTGACTGTGGAAATGGCCTTGTTGATTGATACAAGTGGACAAGTGTCAGCATCACTTGAAGAGAAGGTGCTGAGACACCGGATCCTATGATGACACTGCACACAGTGGTACTGTCTGACCCAGATCTAACACACTGCCGAGGGCTGCCCCCAGCCAGAACACAAGCCCATTGAGGATGGGCATGATGCCCCATATACTTCTGAGACACGTTGGGGCCCGACACAGGCCTTCTCATCAGCAGTCTCTTCCTCTGTCAATACTGACACTCACTGTGACTTAAAGAGACTGACCAGTGGTTCCCATCCAAGAAAACTAAGAGATGGCTTCCTCAGGAGCAGTTCTGGGTTTGTATCATGGAGTTCTGAGCTCTCGTCCTGGCTCCTCTGAATCTACTTGCCTCATCTACAAAAGGGGTAATAACAGCAACCCTACAAAGCGAGGGGAGGAAGTGAGGCCATAGAAGTGGAAAAGCCCTGAAGATAATGGACACTGTCACAGGCCCTAGACTATGGTCATCTCGGACACGGGCTCTTGTCGTATGGTTGCCCCTCACTGGGCCGGAAGAGCGTATTTGGGCTTTACCCTCTGAAACACTTCTCCTGAAGATCTCAGTAAATGATAAGGGCTAGAATGCTCAAGAGATGGATCAGTATTTGAAATCCAGCTTCACCACTGAGTAGCCTTGTGACCATGGGCAATAAATACAAGTATTTTGAATCTTAGTTCTCTTGACTTAAAAATGAGGGTTACAATGATGACTCCACAAGTGCATGCATGCACGCACGTATACAGAGCCAAATGGAGAACAGAGAATAAAAATGCAAGTCAAGCTTAAGGGTAGAGTACTATCTACAGAAAGATATTCCCTTCTCCTTTCTGACAGCTATAAGGCAAACTGTCAGTCAGGCAACCTGGCCTTCTGTCATCTTTTCTTGCACTACAAATCATCCCTAAATGTAATGACATAGAGTCCCAATCATGCATTTAACTCAGAAATCTGTGGGTCTGCCAGTTTGGGCTAGGATCAGCTGGGTGGCTCCTCTGCCAGTCTCTCCTGGGCTTCATTGTCCTTGCGGCTGCAGTCTGCTGGAACTGATGGCCTCTACCACGTACCTTGACACACGGTACACGACTGTTAGACGACGGAGTCTCGGCAGGGACAAAGAAGGTAACTGGATCTTCAGTCTCATCCCTCAGCAGGCTATGCGGACCTCATCCACATGATGGTGAGTGAAGAGGAAACATCACCAGGTACAGGTCTGCTTTTCTGTCCAAAGGCATTATATGCCCAGTGAAGATTCAAGGGGTAGGAAGCAGGTTCTTCTCCTGGGTGGGTGGAGCTCCAAAATGAAAGTATAAAGGGGTGCCCCTACTGGGATGGGGAGAGTCTGCGGCCATTTGAGCACCCCCCTCAGAACTGAGAGTTTCTTCTAGGACTGTCTGTGCCCTGAAGGTTCATCGTCCATTGGCTCCCCTGGAAAACCTCCCCTGTGCTTGTCAGAAAATTTTTCATAACTTTGGAAGGTTCTCTCAAATCAGTGCCAAATTGGTACCATGATCTTCAGCCTAGAAGCCTGCAGAGTAGGAGACGAGACAAAAGAACAAATGCTTAAATTATCTGATGAATGTCAGATACATTAAACTAATTTATGTAATAATGTAAGCATGGTGATGGGAAGGTAATATGAGAGACATAAATTATACATTATTATTGTCAGCTCTAGCACTTATGTTAGTAGTGTGTCAAAATACATCCTGATATGTTAACATTTATAGAAATGAACAACAAGTGTTCACACTCAAAGCCCCGGCAGTGAGAAGAGGGGTGTCATTTGCATGTATGCATCAGGTCGTCATTGTCTCGCTCAGGACTGACAAGGCAAGAAGAGGGGGTCCCGTGGGCTTAGCCTCCCTAGAGGGCCCTGGGTCAGAACGCCCTGGCAAGAATCTGGGTTGGAGGATGTGGGAAAGAGCATCCTCTTGGGGGTCAGACTCACAACTCACCAGCAGTTACACCATTGTGCAGCTGAGAGCCCGTGATGCCTCTCTGGGCCCTGGATGGGTTTAGAACTTCCCAAGCCAGTCGCTCTCAATGCTCCAGTTCTTTTGTCTTACAATTAGCCAAGAATCGGAAAGCAGACACAAAAAAGGGTAAATGATGAAAGATTTATGCTAAGAGAGGGTCGAAATGGGACAGAGTAACAACTGCCAAGTCTCCAAGCTGGGAAACCTGTCCCACCCCTGCCCAAGCTGGGAGTGGTCCCCAGAGGGAAAATCAGTGTGGCAGTTTGAATCAGGTCTTTTGATCAATTCAGCATCCAAATGGAATGAGTCTCGTTGCCAAGTTCATATGTATATGAAGGGCCTTGATTGGTTGGTGGCCCAGATGGAGAGCACAGATTCAGAAAGTGCCCACCCATGGGGGAAAAGACTTGGAAAAGCGAAGGAAAACAAATCAGGATCTTTCTCCTTGTTGTCATCTTGATGCATCAGACTGGAGTTCTAGTCTCACCAGGACAGGGTGGACTCTGTGATGTCTTGGGCCTGTGCACCTAAACTGACCATGTGTGAAAGAAAGCCACCTTGCTCCTTAAACTCTACCAATACCAACCTGAGTTTCCACATCTCTGAAATGGGAACAATAAATCTATCTTTCAAGGATTGACATATGAGTGCAATGAAATGATTCAGTCTTTCTTCTCTGTGACAGTGGTGACAGGGTATATGGATATAGAAATATTGGATATAGAAGCCTGGACCTTTCCATGAAGGCAGAGCTTACGACTGCCTCGCATTGTTTTGTTCATTTATCTTTATTCTGTGAACAAGGTATTCTGATGTTCCAAACCTGTTGTCATCACATTGTCATTTACATCCAGAGTAGAAGATCTTTTCTTAATATTTTATTTTTATTTACATATTTGAGAGAGAGAAAAAGTAAAAGAGAGAGAGAGAGACAGAATGGGCACACCAGGGCCACCAGCCACTGCAAACAAACTCGGGATGCATACACTACCTTGTGCATCTGCCTTACGTAGGTCCTAGGAAATCGAACCTGGCTCCTTAGGCTTTGCAGGCAAGCACCTTAACCCATATCTCCCACCCAGAGTAGAAGTTCTTAATAGCAACATTCCAGTGGTGGAAAGGCCTTCAGGGAAGCAAGTTGATCTTGGGTACTTCTACGGCTTAGCTTCTGTGTCACAGTTGAGACCCAGAGTCTGAGAGACACAGAAATCTCGGATATGAGTGTAATGGGTACAGACCATGGTCTTGCAGGAGACTCTAGTACATGAGGTTAGACAGGTATTAAACTGTGCTTGAGATAGATAGCCCAAAGATAGGCCTTGGCCACAAGCTTCAGGCCAGGGGCCAGGAGTGAGCCTCTAGTTGCATACAAGCCACATTCTGAGTCTGTCTAGGGCACTGAGATGAAAAGGAGAGGTGGGAAGAAGCTCAGAGGAGTGCTGCCAGGGACACATGGTGAACAGCTTTTCGTAGCTCACCATCCCCAGTAAGAGCAGAAGTACATCAAGTCTGCTCAACTCATGCTTTGCCTGAGTACTTATTGATCTGAACAGGAGCAAGATGGCTCTGTAGTGGATGGAGTAGTGATTCAGGATATGGGGACTTGGGGAAGCCAAAGCAGAGTTGGAGAAGGGGCCATCAAGTATCCGGAGGCTGGACCCTAGGCCAATGGAATCTACCTTCTTCCCCCTTTCTTCCCTTAAAACCCCTGCCTTCTAAGTCTATTATTCCTTTCTTATGCTGAGCTCAGGCAAGTCCAGATCCCCTTCTATACTCTCATTTTTGTTTTGAACCTGAGCAGGGGCACGCCTCTCTACCCCAGCTGTCTGGCCCAGATCCTGAAAGTGATACCTCCTGATGTACAGCATCCTGGTTGCCTTCTCTGCCTCCTCCTACCTCGTCCCATGTGAGGAGTCTCAGGGTTATGGCAAAAAGCATTTGAAGTTTTCAGTGAAATCCTCAACACCCCATGCATACTCTTCTCTAACAAACATGCCTCTATAGATCTAATTCAACAAGTGAGATTAAATAAGTCTTTGGGCCCCAACAGCAAGATTCCAAAGACAGAGCATCACTATCATAATGTGATCTTCGTGCTCAGAACACCTTTGTAAAGAGCCATCTGTTATTGCCATTTGCCCAGCAAGCCTAGGACGTTAAGCAAAGGTGAGAAAATATTTCCTGGGAAGTAATAAGTCCTTTTCGTATAATGTATTCACGTTGATGTGTCCAGACCAACACCACAGGGGTCATCAAAAGTGGCCTTTGGCTCATGGTTGGCCCCAGATCCGTGTCGGCACACAGGCCACTTCCATTTGTTTATCCTTGGCTGCTTTCTCAGGATAAGGGTGGAACTAAAATCGACTGACTTGTGTCTTACAGGAAAAGTGTACTGACCTCTGACCTGGAAGATCTTCGAACACAATGCATGGTCAAGTGCAGAAGCTAAGTGGTGTGATGAAAACTCTGCATGACTTCCTCTACAAGATGGTACCCTTGTCAAGTCAGTTTCCCCAGCACCATGTTGGTGTCATGACCTGAAATCCCCTCCCCATCCAAGGGCAGTGCCCAAGAGCCACACTTTGGCTGGTAGATAGACTAATCCTCCCCACCCTCTTTTCTACCCCTGACACCCAGGCAACAGTATCATTTCCCCATCTCCTAGCAAAGCCCAGCAACTTTGCCCACCCATTTGCCATTCGACAAAGTCTTTTAAACAGATGACTTTTAATAAGTTAATCCATTCATTGTCTGGAGCCCTGAACACTGACACAAAAGCACAATGACGCCTAATTAAACTTGTTCTGTGAAAACTAATTTGTCAAACCCAGAAGCACAGTTCATAGATAAATGCTAATATTTGAAAGTCAAATTAAAGTTGAAAAGGTTTGTAATAACAGTTAATTAACTCTTGTTTTGTTTTCCTTCGCTGCAAACTTGAACCAACTGCTTTGCAGGCGCCTCTTTAACATTTTGGACCACAAAGATAAAATTCAAAGCTTTGAGATACGCCTTTGATGTTGGTATTCTCTGCAGATTTGATATTATTTTAAGTCTCTTTGTTTAAAAATTCATTTTTATTATCCCTGCATGAAATGCATGGCAATTCCCCAAATAACGAGCTATCAGTGCAATTAACATCGCCGATCGACACCAGCGTCCCGATAATTAATACGGACGCACTGCCTCCCCAGCGAGAACTGCGAGGGCTTGATTTTTCAGAGCAACTGTTCATTTACAGACTCAGCTTCAACCTAATGAAAATGGATTGTGAAACTTTAATGAACAAGACTTTGCTGTCACAATAATAAAGACTTTGAAACAACGCGGAGCCTCCACAGCAAGCGTCTGGCGCTGAGCTTGTTGCTGTGGTGCATCAAACCAATTAAGCCAGATGATGAGCACTTACACCGAGTCTTTTTTTCAACCCTATGACATAAGATAAACTCGTAAAAGTGAGCATTAATTCTGCATCAACAGCTTCTGACATTACATCCTAGCCAAGACGGGCGTGCATCCACCCAGCCAAGGGGCTGTTGTCCGCTCACCCCTGTTTTGTCTTAGTAAATGTCAACAAAGGATTAGAACGTTCAGAAATCCCAATCTGCATGCACAGGTTGTGAGCACGAGTGAAAGGAGCTTCCCTTCCTGCGGGTGCGTGCGTGAGGGTGTTTGTTTTGCTTGGGGGATAGGCGTGATGGTCCTCCTGAAGCTGGGTCTGCACTTGGAGGAACGCGTCCCAGCGCTGTGCGTATGGGTGAGTAAGAGTAGTAGTGCCCAGCCTCATTCCCCTGCGCGTACATCACATTCACATATATGCCGATATAGTTGTGAGCACGTGTATGACAGGAACTTTAAGGGTAGGTGTGGTTTTGTGTTATCATTCCTTATATCCATTCAACACTATGTACTGAGCACCTTTTATACGCTGGACAGTGTGGGGTGGCAAAGGTCATTCAATCTTCAAGCATCCCCTCTTGTTTGGTGCAACCTCTACATATCAGTTAATAGGTCATCACAGCATAACCAAGATGGGGAAGAAGATAATTTTTAGTGGTGTGTGTCAATGTAATGTATAATATAAATTGAGAGAAATTAGGATATAATGTACAATATAAATTGAGAGAAATTAGGATAGAATACTTCGGAGGACATGGCCTTTCGATGGGAGCCTGAAATAAAGTGGGATGTCCAGGTGGAGGAGGGGAATGAGGTGAAGACAGTGTAGATAGGCACCTTTGTGCTTACAGCTGGGTGTATGTCAGGGGAATCTTGCACAGGGTTTGTGTGCATTTCTATATGTCTACACACATGTGCTTGGTCTGCCCAGGCTTCCTAAGCTACACACACGGTAGCTTAGGAATTTCCACATCCGAGATAGCTAACTTATCTTCTAGAAATCAGAGAGCTCGACATGGATAAGTCAACCAAACTATAGTCACTTCTGAGTCTAGTTGTATCCCAGTCACACAGAATTATGTACCCACACGTCAACACAAACAAGTGAATCTTCACACTTCTATAGTGGGGGAGGAAGCTGCAGAGGAAGAGGAGAGAGTAAGGCAAGGGGTCACCGAGATACTCAGAGACACACACAGACTCAGCTGCTTCTCTGCCTCTTAGACAAGCTGTGTCTGAGCAGTGTGAGATCCCACAGCCTGTGTTCCACTTGCAAGACAGGTCATAACTTACGTTGCGCATGCTCGGAGCACATCCAGGTATGAGGCAGGAAGTAATCAAGACCTGAACCAGCCAAAAGAGCCGTCACAAACCTATGCAGTTGATCCACAGGGAGCCCTTCAGACATTTGGAAACTCATGTTTCTGACAACACTCTTAGATGTTGTTTTCCCAGCCTACCGAAAAGAACAGTCAACTCACTTTGTACAGAAAAGCTACAGCCCACGGGTGCGTCAGCAGAAGCAGTGAGACAGAAACTTCCACTGCAGCGCTTTGTCACGGAGACAAAGAACGCTCAGCCCAAGGGCCTCCCTGAGCAGAGGCTGTGCTCATGGCCAGTCACCAAGAGAGATTGGTCATACACACCTGTCTCTGACAAAGGAGAAATACTGCCACCAAATATTCTTATTTTAAAGATTTTGTTAGAAGGATGATCCCTTGGCCACCTAGAATGTTCACCTGTCCAGATTCCCTTATATATCAAGTTCCAGTCACCTCAGAGAACCCTTACTAAAATCCTACAAAGTAGGATTTATCATCTCAATTAAAAGAAGAAGAAGAAGAACTGGAATCAGAGAGAAATTGGGTAGTTAAGAGCAGGGACAGGTCAGGCTGTTTCCTTTTCTATTTCCCAATACTTCCTCCAGCAAAAGTAGAGACTTAAGATCTACAGCAGTGCCTGGGGCGTGGCTCAGCAGATAGGAGCACTTGCTGCACTAGTGTAAGGGATCTGAATCCAATCCCCGAATCCACGTAAAAAGCCAAGTTTGGCCATGCATGCTGGCAACTCCAGTGCAGCAGTGAGAGCAGAGAAAGGAGACAGAGACTCTCTTCAGCTCACTGGTCAAAAAAAAAAATCTTTTTAAAAAAGGAATAAAAACCAGCATGAGATTCAGGATTCAGGTTCAGAGAGAGACTCTGCCTCAGAGAAATATGCAGAAGAAGGTTGGAGAGATGGCCTAGTGGTTAAGGCACATGCCTGCGAAGCCTAAGGACCCAGGTTCTATTCTCCAGGTCCCATGTAAGCCAGATGTACATGGTAGCGCATGCATCTTGAGTTCATTTGCAGTGGCTGGAGGCCCTGGCGCATCCATTCTCACTCTGTCTCTCTCTCTCTCTGTCTTTAATAAATAAATAAAAGTTAAAAAAAAAAACAGAAACAGGCAGAAGAGTGATGAAGGACTCCTGACTTCGGGCCTCCACACACTTACACACAGGATGCATTCATATGCACACATACATGTGTATACTGCACATGCACACCCACATATACACACAGCACAAAAAAATGTTACAATAAATGCTTAAAATCTTCCTTCCTGTCAAACAGCAAACAGTGATGTTACCTATCTGAGAGGCTCTTTTCCCTGCATCTTTATCTGTCAGCCTCCATGCCCTGTCTTGTTCTTTCCTCCCAGAACCAGCAGGACATGGGGGTTCCTGCCAATAAGGCTTGGAGAAAGATGTCAGGTCCTGAGAGTGACACATCAGAAGACACAGATCCCCTCCAGAACAGCAGAAGGTCTTGGGGAAAGACAAACGGCATTTGTGTTTCCCTTCACACACTCCCATCGAGTGTGCACAGCTGTCATGTGCCACAGCCCATCTATGATGTGCAAATGTTGGTGCACACTGTACAGTTCATCTAGGCTGTTCCAGGCCTTGCATTGTCTCTATTACACTGCAATAAATACAGATGACCCCAAAAATGTGAGGTGCAGAGAGTTGTGCAAGTTGCCCAGTCACAAAATGAGTAGTATTCCTGTAATCGAATGCAGAAGATCTAACTCTGAGTCCAATTCTTCATTGCATCATGTGGCCTCGGAGAGAAATCTTCCAGACCCAAAAGGACTAAGCCCATCACATATATAGAAGATCCTTCCAGTGTGGGGTATGGTACAATGAGCACTAGTTGTCTCTTATGGACAATCAGAGCAGTAGGGTTCTGGCTGAAGGCCTCTGTGGCTTAAAAGACATTGGCAGAAGGTCTGGTCCCAAGCCAAGTGAGAACTAGAAGGCTTCATTGTCCAGTCTGGAAATTAAGAACCAGAGACTCCCATGGTCCTGGCTACCTCACACATAGCCTGTCTCATCTCTTTGTAATATCCCCAAGGACCTCTGCTGAAAAACTCTCGGTGGCTAGAAGCTCATCTCCATGATGAATCTATCTTTGTATCAAGTTCTGTTCTATAGAATTAAAATCTCTTTCCAGCTTCAACACACTAGTGTATCACTGAGTTCTGCCTCCACAAGATCCTTTCTCCATCAGACAGCAAAGGCGGGAAAACATGTGTGTCCCACCTGGATGCAGCCCTGGAGCCTGCTGGTGGTTTCCATTCTTCTCAGTGAGCTCTAGAGGCTCCTAGACCTGCAGACTGTGATGCAGCCACATTTGCTGATTATTAGGGTGGTCTAATGGTCACCTGTGACATGGGCTGAGGGAAGATGAGCATTCTAGTTGTGATCAAGCTTGAGCTGCTATTGTCAGACCCACCCGTCCTCAACCAGATAGTCCTTTTCTCCATCTTCAACGTTGGGGGGGGCAGAGTCCCCTGTGAATCACCTTCCTCAAAGTCCTAAAGATCTGCAACATCATTAACAAAGTAATTAGTAAAGGAGGAGTGGAAACTTGGTATATGCTCTCATTACCAGTATTGTAATCATTACCTCGACATAATACTTTCACCCTAAACAGTCTTTGTTGAGCATAAACTGTGCTCTCATGAGAATATGGGCTCTATTCCTTTCCCATCATTTAATTTGAGGAGGAGGATGGTTTTGGTTTTGATGATGAGAGCCGCAATGAAAGCAATCACCATTCCTACTGTGAATATAAGTGCCCAGCAAGGTGATCTGAGTGCATTCTATAAAGTATATATAATATCTGTCTTCATCTTATAGATGAGGAAACTGAGGCTTAGTGAAGGTTAAGTAACTTGCCAAGTCATATATCCAATAAATGAAGAGATTCCTGGGGAACCCCATTAACCACTACATGGTATTTCCCATCATTATCTTACTGTATGAGTTTTGGCAAGACACTTCCCCTCCCTGAGACTCAGTGCTCCATCACCCAGGGCTTTTACAACTCTAGCTGGACCAAAGATTGACTTGAGAAAGCCTGTGGAGGTTCCCAGGGAAGCCAAACCTGCCCATCTTGGCATACTGCCCACCACCTCCCCGCATATGAGTTCCCTCCAGGCTGCCAGTGCATCTCTCAGGCTCATCTGAACATGCAAATCATAATTAATTATTCAAGACCAGGCCTACTTTGCATACCAATTCCATTTTCTTCTGTGTGGTAAGGTTCTCACCCTTTTTAACAGTTTAGAATAATGTACAGCAGACCTCAAAAATGAAAACAAAAATTAAAAAAAAAAGAAATAGGAGAGAGGGCAAAATTTGTTTCTTTGACTGGTTGCATGCCATGGTTGGGGCAAGACAGAAGCAGGCTGGAAACCTGGGGGACAGCCCCCCCCCCCCCGGCTAGGGTGGCAGAGAGGGAGGATCTGGAATTTCTAGCTTGTGGATATCTTTGAGAACATCCAAAAGTTATAGACTGTCGCCTCCAGAAAAACTTCGTGCATAAAAACGTGACATGCTATTTGGGGCATCCCCTGAGAACCTACAACTCAGGCTAGAACTCCTGGGTCAATCTGAAACCAGAAGAAACAGCAGACAGTGATGCAAATGCTTGGTTGGGCACACGGGGCATCAGTGAAAGTTAGGCAGGATGCCTGAGGCAGTGGTCCAAAACTTTGTCCATCATAATTCATCTGAGACGCTTAAAGAGCCCTGTGCTTCTAACACAGCCAAGGTGGGCCGGAGCCCCTCTAAAGCTTTGACTGGCTCCTCTGAGAGTATATGCTTAAAGGAAGACATATTCCAGTACACACTTATGAAAAATAGAGAAAAAAGCTATTTCTAAACGAAACTCTTTTAGATGAAGAAGAAAAAAATAACCACACACAAACAAAAGTGAAAAGAACATCCGGAGAAGCTATCTTTGAGTTGTGTAACAATTGATCCTATTTTTCTTTTGAGTTATTTATCTTTTCTTTAATTTTCTTTATTTTAAATATTTTATTAAATTATTAGAGAGAGCAAGAGTAAAAGAGGCAGATAGTGAGACAGGATGGGCATGCCAGGGCCTCCAGCCACTACAAAAGAACTCCGGGTGCATGTGCCACCTTGTGAATCTGGCTTATGTGGGTCCTAGAAATTGAACCTGGGTCCTTAGGCTTCACTGGCAAGTGCCTTAACTGCTAAGTCATCTCTCCAGCTCTTTTTTCTAATTTTCTATAATGAAAAATTTTGTCTTATGTTGAAATTGCGTGAGTTTGCCATGAAAACTTTCAAATGCTGGGCCAGAGAGATGGCTCAGTGGTCAAGCTTGCTTGCAAAGCCTAACAACTGGGGTTCAATTCCCCAGTGCCCACATAAAGCTGGATGCCCAAAGCGGCGCATGTGTCTGGAATGTGTTTACAGTACCTAGAGTCCCTGGCATGCCCATTCATTCTTTCTCTCTCTCTCTGTCTCTCTCTCTCTGTCTCACACTGTTTCTGAATAAATAAATAAATTAAATATTTTAAAAAAGAATTTCAAATGGAAGTCCAGTTGGATATCTTGTGACTAGCTTCTGAGAACAGAGACACATTAACTCCACCATGATATTTAAAGAGAACATGAAAGGTTAACAAGTAGAAACATTCGTGGTGAGCTGAAGGCAAGCAGACAAAATAACACTGGCCAACAAGAGGCGAAGAGCTACAGAGAGGCAGCAAATAGAAACCAGAATGTGCATAGCCTCACCCCTGCCCAGAAAGACAGCAAAAAGGATCATATCTAGTCCCTTAGCTTGCTCTGGACACCTAGCAGTGTTTTCCACCAAAGTTCTGCAACACGGCTTTAATCTTTCCAACCAATCTCTTTGCTAAGCTGCTTTGAGCGGACTTGATCTTCTGTAACCAAACAATACTTAGACATACATTGTGAAATGGATGAATGGCTCCTCTACCCTGCGACTGCGTGCCTGAGTCATTGGAGGGCGTGTGGGTGACATCTGAGAATTCTGTGTGACATCTGCCTGGGTGTGTTTGTGGAACGGGCTGAGTGTGTGTAATATCCAAGCGTTTGTGACATCTTGAGAAGAGTGTGTGCGCGAGATCAAAGTGAGTATATGTAGTGCTAGATATGTATGCATAGTTAGCTGGAGTCAATAAATGTTCAAATCTGTGACCTGTCAGTTGTAATTTCTATCAATTTCCCTCTACAATCTGGTCTTACACTCAGCTCAACAGTCCCATCTCTGCAAATCTCACCTGGGACCAGCCCAGACTTTCTCTGGAAGCGTTTCTGCCCAGCTTTACAGACTGCAGAGAAAAGAAGCTAGTCAATTTCTCCCCTTCCTTGCCATTCCTTAGCACTGCCAGCCAACTCTCTGCCACCCTTCAAAAGACTTAAGTCACAGCCTGAGAAGCAGTCCATCTTTGATCTCAGCATGTGCCCAAGATCTCATCTGATACACCAAACATCCCTTGGGTCTATTCAGGGCAGAGAACTATTCCTGTGTCATAGATAGGTAATTCTGAGCCACACAGCAAGAAAAGGACTCACACAGGTTAGAAACATAGGATTTGGACTTCGCTCTCCTAACTCCTGGGTCTGGGTGCTCAGTTTATCACACTCCGCTGAATACATATGCAATCATCAGGCTTTTACTTCTCAGTTCCCCTCAAGAGCTCCCATGGCAACACTGAGCCTGTGACAACAGGAATTTCAGTTACCACTTATGATGACATTCAGCCCATTAGCCCGGGGGTTGACAATGGACATGAAAGGCAGTGAGCCTGTAAAATGAGCCAGTTATACCTGAGAAGTTCCTGAAGGGCAGGCACATTCTGCCACTGTCTTCAGGTTGGTTCTGTTGGCAGAACCAGTGGTGCACACTGCTACATGACAAAGCCCTATGGACGGGGCTTCATGAACTAAGGCTGATTGATGCCCAAGAGACCCAAGGCCTGGGAAAGC
Source organism: Dipus sagitta (assembly GCA_036346955.1). Taxonomy (NCBI): domain Eukaryota; kingdom Metazoa; phylum Chordata; class Mammalia; order Rodentia; family Dipodidae; genus Dipus; species Dipus sagitta. Next base: position 154,071,538 of record CM070772.1, on the reverse strand, counting down.
ACTCCTGATAGATGTGCTTTCAAAGTGCAACCAGGAAAATATGGAAACTCTAGCAGTATCCCACAGATGTTAGCAAGGCATCTTACTGGGAAGCCTGGAAAAGGAATGTATTTTTCTCTATGTGCTTAAGCATTGGGGTGGCATTGGATAGTAGCACTGGCCGCTTGTTTAGTGTTGCCTGCTTCCCTATTGGTACGAGGTCTAGTCAGCCGCAGGACTCTTCAAAGTGCCAAAAACATTGTGTGCATTAACCTTTCGTCCATTTTCCAATTATGACTTCCTCTCTCAGATATGAATTCCTACAATGGGCTCAAAACATCCTTCCCTTAAACTCTGGCTCCAACTCGATCCTTACTCATTGCATTAGCCACTTTTCTTGTCACAGTGATAAGATACCTGAAAAAAAGCATCTTAAGAGGCTCTTGTTTTTGTTTGTTCATTTTAGTTTATTTATTTGAGAGCAGCAGACAGACAGAGAGAGAGAGAAAGAAGCCGATAGAGAGAGAATGGGTGCACCAGGGCCTCCAGCCACTGCAAACGAGCTATAGATGCATGCACCATCTTGTGCATCTGACTTATGTGGGTCCTGGGAAATACAAGCCTCGAACCGGGGTCCTTAGGCTTCATAGACACATGCTTAACCACTAAGCCATCTCTCCAGCCCAGGAGGCCCTTCTTTTAAGCAGGCACGGTTCTTCGTGGTGGGGAAGGCATGGCAGAGCTCTGCAGCTATGGCAGTGGCAGCACCAGAGCTGAGATCAGAACTGAGGGGAGGCTGTCCCACTCAAAGGCCACGCACACCCTAGCAACCCACTTCCTCGTTCTACACCCACCCTCCCAGAGGTTCCACTGCCTCTAGAAAAAGTACCACCAGCTGGAAACTAAGTATTCACATTTTTAAGCCACAGAGGGGCATTTCACATTCAAACCATAACACCCAGGGGTCATCCTAAAGAACATAATTCCTTCAACACTTCACTGAGAGAAAATCCATGAGAACTTTTCCTGAGAGAAGGATTATATGAGGAGGCTGTGTGAAACATCCATCTATCTATCTATCTATCTATCTATCTATCTATCTATCTATCTCTATAACATGGTTCCAATGGGAGAGAGGTAGAGAATATGGAAACATAAAGTTAGACAGTTAAACACTTAGAAGATAAACTGTATCTGCATTTCATTATGCACAAGACCTGTTCCTTGTCTTTCAATGTGGCAATCCTTTAGGCTGAGCCCTAAGGAAACGATTTCTATTTGTTGGGCACAGTTCTTTATATATATTGGCTCTCCCAATCTCTTTTCTTTCCAGCTCTTAGACTCACTTCTTTGTACCAACAAAGTAATTTGTGGGCTATAATATGACCAAAATGACTGAGATATGAAAGTGAGACTCTAACAAAAATAAAAGAGGATCACCAGGGAAATGGCTACGTGGCCAAAAGAACTTGCTTCAGGTGCCTGAGGACTGGGGTTGATACCCCATCATCCACATAAAGCCAGACACAAAACGGCACACATGTCAGTAATCTCAATATGTCTATGGCAGTGGGAAGCACAGTCAGGAGAGGAGAATCCAAAACCTTGCTAGCCAACTGGTCTGGCCTTCCCAGTGATAAAAACGAGAGAGACTTTGTCTCAAACACAGTAGAAGGAGGGGACCAACACCCAAGGTCGTTGGGGTGGTTTGATTCATAAATTTAGGTGTTCTGAATGCTAGGTTCCCAGCTGATGGAGATTGGAAAATTAACAACTCCTAGAGGCAATGTATTGTTGGGGGCAGGCTTATGGGTATTATAGCCAGTTTCCCCATGCCAGTATTTGGCACACTGTCCTGTTGCTATTGTCCACCTTATGTTGGCCAGGGGCTGATGTCCACCCTCTGCTCATGCCATCGTTTTCCCTGCCATCACGGAGCTTCCCCCTTGAGCATGTAAGCCAAAATAAACCTCTTTTTTTTTCCCAGAAGCTGCTCTTGGTTGGGTGATTTCTATCAGCAGTGTGAACCTGACTGCAATAGTAAAGTGGTACCAAGGAATAGGATTGGTACTAACACCTGACTGTGTGGTTTTGGCCTTTTGGAGCTGATTTTCAAGAGGAATGTGAAGGATTTGAAACCTTGGCCTAAGAGATGACTTGCAGTGCTGTAAGTACAGCTTGATGGACTATTCTGGTCAGAGGTGAAAGAGCTGAATGCAGTAAGAATTATGGACTAAGAGGTTTGACGTATGAGGGTGAGAAAGAGCTTTGCTTAGACTGGGCTAGCAGTTTGTATGAGAAGCTTGCTGTTATATCTGTGTCCTGAGAAGTTGTGCAGGGTTGCTTTGTGTAGAAATGAACTGGTGTGAAGAGAGGGATATGGCACAGAAAAAAAAAAAAATTGGGGGGTGAACTTCTGCTCATTCAGTTACAATTGAGAGATTACAACCTTTGAGATTGGACCAGCTGACCTGCACTGGGGCAATAGGAAGAATGTAGACTCTTTTGAAGGGGCCTGAGTGCTCAAAGAGTGTCCTTTTCTTCAAAGTCTGCTTTATTCCCCCCTGGATTAACAAGTTGGCACCATACCTGGTATTGTGAAGTATAAGAAATTCAGGAAAGAGAGGGTCATTGAATTTGCATCACGGTCTTGTGTTTTGGAAATGGTCCTGGGCAGTGTGAAGCAGGTTTGCTGGATGCCTGCTTGGAGACCTCATGGGGCCATGAGGATTAACGGTGGGTTGCAGTGGAGACCCAGTGGAGATGCTGTTACCATGAGATGGCTGCCAAAGACAGCTGCCAGCCCTGGATCAAGTTTTCCAGGACTGTGAGCAGCCTAGCTGGAGGGGCTGAAGTGGAGCTCCAGAGACTGATGCTGGTTAGAATTATCGGACTTGGAGATTTGTCACTGACTAGAGTTGCTGGACTTGAAGCTTCAGAGTTTGATGTTTGCCCTGGTTGTTTTAAATCTTGTATTGACTGAATATTTCTTCGCTATACCCAATGCCATCTTTTGCAGTGTGAAAGTTTATTCTGTGCTATTATGGGTTTTGGGGGGATCTTTTTTGTGTTATGGCTGATCTTGGACTATGGGCATGTATGAAAATCATTGGAATTGATAAAAAATTTGATGGCTTTTAAAGTTGGATGAATATATTGTATTTTACATCATGTATGGTTATCAGTTTATGGGGGCAGGGGCAGAATGTGGTGGTTTGATTCAGGTGTCCCCCATAAACTTAGGTGTTCTGAATACTAGGTTCCAAGCTGATGGAGATTTGGGAATTAATGCCTTCTGGAGGCAGTGTATTACTGGGGGTGGGCTTATAGATGTTATGGCCAGTTTCCCCATGACAGTGTTTGGCACACTTTCCTGTTGCTATTGTCCACCTGATGTTGGCCAGGGAGTGCTCTGCTCATGCCATGATTTTCCCTTGACATTATGGAGCTTCCCCCTCAAGCCTGTAAGCCAAAATAAACCTCTTTTTTTTTCCCACAAGCTGCTCTTGGTGGGGTGATTTCTACAAGCAGTGCAAACCTGACTGCAACAGTGTTCTCTGACCTCCACACATACATTGAGGCATGCATGCACCCATACACATACACATCAAGAACAATATAATTATGGAGAAGAGAGTGTCCCAGGAGTAATTCTCTTCTGTCACCGATATTAGTTTAGGAAACATTTTCCTATCCATACGGTTCATTATTTTCAGTGGCTATCTTTTTCCCCCTTGGTTAGGAAACTCTCAAATGAAAAATGGTAGATTTCAGTTAGAAGTAGAAGACAAAATCACATATACCACTATTGATGATGTGACTTTAAAATATACATAGATTCAATCAAGAGTAATTGAAACTGAATTAGTAAGTCATGGAGCATTATAAACTAGGACCACTCCAGGGCAGAGCAGACTACTAAAATCTTTGTCACACCACTGCCTACAGAAAGCAGCTGGGGACTGTGCCACATGGAAGGTGGAAGTGGCATGACCTCATTCCCTACACGGGCTTGAAAAGAAGAGACAATCAGACGCTGGATCAAACTTCACTGAATGGAGATTCTGACAAAGAACAGCTGAGAATGGACTTCTCAAGAGCAAGGCAGGAGCTGGCTTATTCATGGAAGGAGCATTCAGTGGAGACATTTATTAAATAGCCATTGTGCACATTTGAACCAGTAATCCCAGGTAATTGAATTCTAAAAACAACTACACATGGCCCATTTTAACCCATCTCATGGATGAAGACAGAGTTGGGTCTAGAGAAGCCATTGTCTGTTCAATGTTCTCCTTGATCCAGAGCAAAGCCTTCCACTGGATGCTTAGACCACATAGAAAGGGAAGGAGGGTGATTGATGTAGAAGGGGAAGGAGGGTGATTGATGAAGACGGGGAAGGAGGGTGATTGATGAAGAAGGGGAAGGAGAGTGATTGATGTAGAAGGGGAAGGAGGGTGATTGATGATGACGGGGAAGGAGGGTGATTGAAGTAGAAAGGGAAGGAGGGTGATTGATGTAGAAGGGGAAGGAGGGTGATTGATGAAGAAGGGGAAGGAGGGTGATTGATGAAGAAGGGGAAGGAGGGTGATTGATGAAGAAGGGGAAGGAGGGTGATTGATGAAGAAGGGAAGGAGGGTGATGATGAAGAAGGGAAGGAGGGTGATTGATGTAGAAGGGAAGGAGGGTGATTGATGTAGAAGGGAAGGAGGGTGATTGATGAAGAAGGGGAAGGAGGGTGATTGATGAAGAAGGGGAAGGAGGGTGATTGATGAAGAAGGGGAAGAGGGTGATTGATGTAGAAGGGAAGGAGGGTGATTGATGTAGAAGGGGAAGGAGGGTGATTGATGAAGAAGGGGAAGGAGGGTGATTGATGAAGAAGGGGAAGGAGGGTGATTGATGTAGAAAGGGAAGGAGGGTGATTGATGAAGAAAGGGAAGGAGGGTGATTGATGTAGAAAGGGAAGGAGGGTGATTGATGTAGAAGGGGAAGGAGGGTGATTGATGTAGAAGGGAAGGAGGGTGATTGATGTAGAAGGGGAAGGAGGGTGATTGATGTAGAAGGGAAGGAGGGTGATTGATGTAGAAGGGGAAGGAGGGTGATTGATGTAGAAGGGGAAGGAGGGTGATTGATGAAGAAGGGGAAGGAGGGTGATTGATGTAGAAAGGGAAGGAGGGTGATTGATGTAGAAGGGGAAGGAGGGTGATTGATGAAGAAGGGGAAGGAGGGTGATTGATGTAGAAGGGGAAGGAGGGTGATTGATGTAGAAGGGAAGAGGGTGATTGATGAAGAAGGGAAGGAGGGTGATTGATGAAGAAGGGGAAGGAGGGTGATTGATGTAGAAGGGGAAGGGAGGGTGATTGATGAAGAAGGGAAGGAGGGTGATTGATGAAGAAGGGGAAGGAGGGTGATTGATGTAGAAGGGGAAGGAGGGGGATTGATGAAGAAGGGGAAGGAGGGTGATTGATGTAGAAGGGGAAGGAGGGGTGATTGATGAAGAAGGGGAAGGAGGGTGATTGATGTAGAAGGGAAGGAGGGTGATTGATGTAGAAGGGGAAGGAGGGGTGATTGATGAAGAAAGGGAAGGAGGGTGATTGAGTGTAGAAGGGGAAGGAGGGTGATTGATGAAGAAGGGGAAGGAGGGTGATTGATGAAGAAGGGGAAGGAGGGTGATTGATGAAGAAGGGGAAGGAGGGTGATTGATGAAGAAGGGGAAGGAGGGTGATTGATGAAGAAGGGGAAGGAGGGTGATTGATGAAGAAGGGGAAGGAGGGTGATTGATGAAGAAGGGGAAGGAGGGTGATTGATGAAGAAGGGGAAGGAGGTGATTGATGTAGAAGGGGAAGGAGGGTGATTGATGAAGAAGGGGAAGGAGGGTGATTGATGAAGAAGGGGAAGGAGGGTGATTGATGTAGAAGGGGAAGGAGGGTGATTGATGAAGAAGGGGAAGGAGGGTGATTGATGTAGAAGGGGAAGGAGGGTGATTGATGTAGAAGGGGAAGGAGGGTGATTGATGAAGAAGGGGAAGGAGGGTGATTGATGAAGAAGGGGAAGGAGGGTGATTGATGAAGAAGGGGAAGGAGGGTGATTGATGTAGAAGGGGAAGGAGGGTGATTGATGTAGAAGGGGAAGGAGGGTGATTGATGTAGAAGAGGGAAGGAGGGAGGAAGGGTGATTGTGTAGAAAGGGAAGAGGGTGTTGTGAAGAGGGGACGGAGGGTGATTGATGAAGAAGGGGAAGGAGGGTGATTGATGTAGAAGGGGAAGGAGGGTGATGATGATGACGGAGGAAGGAGGGTGATTGATGAAGAAGGGGAAGGAGGGTGATTGATGAAGAAGGGGAAGGAGGGTGATTGATGTAGAAAGAGAAGGAGGGTGATTGGTGTAGAAGGGGAAGGAGGGTGATTGATGAATGAAAGGGGAAGGAGGGTGATTGATGAAGAAGGGGAAGGAGGGTGATTGATGAAGAAGGGGAAGGAGGGTGATTGATGTAGAAAGAGAAGGGGCGTGATTGGTGTAGAAGGGAAGGAGGGTGATTGATGAAGAAGGGGAAGGAGGGTGATTGATGTAGAAAGGGAAGGAGGGTGATTGGTGTAGAAGGGTAAGGAGGGTGATTGGTGTAGAAGGGGAAGGAGGGTGATTGATGAAGAAGGGGAAGGAGGGTGATTGATGTAGAAGGGGAAAGAGGGTGATTGATGTAGAAGAGAAGGAGGGTGATTGAGTGTAGAAGGGGAAGGAGGGTGATTGATGAAAGGGTAAGAGGTCATTGATGTAGAAAACAAGGAGGGTATTAGTGAGAAGGGAAGGAGGTATTGTTAAAAGACAAGGCAAGGACCAGGTATTATTACAAGGGGGGGTGATAGAAGGAAGGAGGTATGATGAGAGGAAAGGTGATGTGAAAGGAGGGGATGTGAGGAAGGGTGGGAGGAGGTGATTGAGAGGAAGGATTGATGAGAAGAGAGTGATGTGTGAGGAAGGGATGATGAGAAGGGAAGAGGATGAAGAAGGAGAGGTGATTGTGGAAGGAGGGTTTGATGAGAGGGGAGAGTGATGATGAAGGAAGAGGGAGTGAAAGGTTCAGTCAAGTGTTGACTACAGAGTATCAGGAGAATGTTCCTTATTTCAACACAGCAGAGACCAGATTATACCACTCTCCTTCCAGACACTTCTCTTTCCACCATCTCCCAGGTAACTGGAGAAGTGTGGGATGTTTTGTATACTAACAGTGCCCACATCGTATCTGTTCTGTACACCCAGGTGCCATGACCTTCAGTGATATTCTCTCCCTAGAGGCCACCATGTATCCCAGGAGCATAACCCTCTACTGCAACCCTCAGCACCAAGCCAAGACGAGGACCCTTGTAACCTGGGTACACGTTTTGAGTGATCCGCACTTCTGCCTGGTGCTCAGGAGTGGAGAGGCACAGATCAAGTGCTCAGACCCATAGCCGCGAGACTCAGACACTGGGTTCAGCTCATTCTGAACTAGCTGCTGCAGGACCTTGGATAGGCAGCTGAACTCCTCTTGAGTTTTTGTTTCTTCACTAGCTGAGAAGAAATTTTTCCTCAAATTTGCACACTGGAGATTTTCTTTCATCAGGAAATGGGAGATTGCAAAGCACACCAGGTCTCCACACCGAGTTATTTTTGGTCCATCTGGGTGACAAGTTCTCTGAAGTGTGTCACATGGAAGAGGAGAGGGCTCTCTTTTCATCCTGGCATCAAATAGACCCCCATCTCTCCAGGGTTTCCCAAAACCTGGCACTAGGATGTCCAGAGATGTGTGAAGCTGAAACTGTGCCAGGACCAAGTATGTGACTCATTCTAAACGGATCGGAACAGGGTTTGCATCGCTGTCCTTGCCTGTCATACAGACACTTGCAGAGGCATCCCAAAATTCTGTCCAGCAGCCCTTTCTCTCTGAGAAGGAAACTGGCAGCCCCAGAAAGCCAGCAGGTCTCAGCACCGACTTGATTAGGGACCAAATTGGACCTGTTGGCCAAGCCTCCAGTGTCAACCCAGCCAATGCCTGGCCCAGCCTGGCCCACAGCTGGCTGCTCCCTTCCAGGCTGAGCCCTTTTATTTCCAGCCGAGCTCTCCCTGGCCTGAGGCAAGAGACCATGGCGGTAAGAGAAATGACTCCCTCCGGAAGTAATGGTGTGGGCGGAGTTTCAGCTGCAGCATTAATTAAAACAAGAATCCGCAATAAACAGTCTTGTGGCTTGTGTATAATAAGTATGAGAATTTATAAACTCTCCCCAACTATGGGGCTCTGATGACTATTAAACTTCACGTCTGGCAAGGAATTTTGGCCTGATGGGCTAACTGAGCTACTCCATCCCTGCCAAACCAAATAGGCTGGCAATGAAGAGGGAGGCTAGTGACGGAGCTCAGCTCACACTGGCCACCACGCACTTGCAAGGGCTCTTGAGGCTGGGCTGTCCTCAACCTGAGGATGGTTCCCAGGAATGCTTGGTGTCTGCCCAAATGCTCATCCTCCTGCTCCTTTCTCTGTCTCTGAAAACAAAACAAAACAAAACAAAATAATAAAAACAAAAACAAAAAAAAAAAAAAAAAACCCTGCTGCTGGCTCCCTCCAAAAGGCATTGCTCCCAGCAATGCAAGGGACAGGGGTAACTGCTCCAATACTGTACTGTTGTTTTCCTTCTCGCTGGTGCTACCCCAGTCTAGCAGCATTCAAAACTCCTCCCACTCTGGCAAGAAACTGTTCTTGTCCCTCTCTCCTTCCCATTTCCGGTTCCCATAGTCTCTTGTCTGTGGGCCCTTGCTGGTTGTACTGCCTCTGCCCCCAGTGGACAGTTTCTTCTGTTCTTGCCTGGTTTAGAGAACTACTCAAGAAAATGGACCCTAGAGTCAACCTAGTAGTGTGCATTCCAGCTCACCACACTCCAACTGTTTAACTTGGGTGTGTATGTACCGTGTTTTAATCTGCCTTTGCCTTCAAGAACATCAACTGTAAATGGAGAATATGAGACTTACTTCATCTCTATGTGTGTAATCCCCATGAAGATGACTCTGTGTGTGTGTGTGTGTGCACGCGTGTGTGTGTCTAATGTCATTTCTCTTTGGCACAAAACATTATAGAGCTGTTATTATGATCTTTAAGATGAATGTCTTCAAAACCTATCTACCTATTCTCATAAATAATGTTTTATTGGCACAGGGCCACAGCCATTTGTCCTGTGCTGTTTTGCCTACTATAATGGCAGAGATTATATGATCCCCAAAGCCCTACTATTTATCTCTTTTCAGAAGAATCCTGTTGGCTTCATCTTTAGGACTCAGTTAAAGAAGATGACAACTGTTGCATCCCCACCCCAGGCTGAGAAGGCACCCTACTTCATGTCCTGTGCCCCATGCCTTTCTGTTTTGCACACTTATAGCATGATTGCTGGGACCTATTGGGGAATCTGCTTCCACCACTGTCAGCTTTGAGCCTTCCAAGGGAAGGACCACGTGCTCTCCATTTCTTTATCCCCAGTAGGGCATTTGGAATGAATTACAGAAAATTATGGAAAAGGGTGATATCTTGAGCCAGAGAGACCTAAACATAGCTCTTATAACTGAACAGTACTGCCCAGTTCAGAACAGGATAGCTCTGGCTCACTAAGGAGGGGCTCCTGTGACATGTGACAAGAAAGGTCTCATCCCTCTCTCTTCCTATCTGTGCTCCTGACAGAGTCATGTCAGAATGAAACAGCTCTCTGTGTGTGAGCGGATGAAGGAAGGACTACCCTGGTGTCTACCCACATTTTGATTATTAATTCTCATTGTTTCAAATATCTCATTTTTTCTCCTCTATCCTCTTGCACTGACTTTAATATAAGCTCAAAGATAGCTTGCCAAACTATTCATAGGAAACTTGAGGGAAGATTTCATGAGGTAGAAATGGACTGAAAATGAACAAACACAGCAGTTACAACATGGGGAAATGGACTTATGACCAAATATCAGGTTTTCTAGGACTTTATTTTTATTTTTATTTTATTTTTTTTTGGGGGGGGGGTTTCTGAGGTAGGGTCTCACTCTAGCTCAGGCTGACCTGGAATTTACTATGTAGTCTCAGGGTGGCCTTCAACTGCCAGCGATCCTCCTACCTCTGCCTCCCAAGTACTGGGATTAAAGGCATGCGCCACCACGCCCGGCTCTTCTAGGACTTTCTTCTGCCTAGCCAACGATCAAGGAAAGTTAGAAAATCTAGGCTTGAAGGCAAAGGTTCTGGGAGGAGGGAAGCTATGATGGACGCACAGCTCACGTGGCCCTGCCTCAGACCGCACACTCTGCATCTTGAAGATGGGGAAGGTTTTCCGTGTGGCCAAGGGGAAGGAGGTTATTTAGTGACAAGCAGGTAAAGACCCAAAATGGAAACTCAGTCCCTGCCTTCGGGAAGCCCATCATCTAATGAGAGGTAAAAGCCACTAGGGTTGCAATTGTCCTTATAAACCATAGTGAAAACCCAACCAACAAGGTGTACAGTGAACCCCAGGGACTGGATTGAATCTTATTACTGTGAAGTCTCCCTTACCCCGAGATTCCCAGCCAGTGACGCACTTACTACAAGCAATATTTAAAACAATAAAATCCCCCAGAACAGGAAAAGAATTCAAAGAAGCCCTTTGGGTCTCTTTAAAAAGGCCTGCCTTATATAAACACTTGCTGTTTAAATGGGGTGCCCAAGAATACCGAGGAAAGATCAGATGAGAGGTAACCCTGAGAGTTATCAAGATGAGTAGGGATAGTAGAAATCCCAGAACTGGTAATGTCGGCATTTCTAAAATATGTTCCTCAGAATGAGTCAAGATAGTTTACCCAGAAATTATCACTTTAAAAATATCTTTGATTCCCCAGTACCCACATAAGCCAGATGCACAAGGTGATGCATGCATTTGGAGTTCGTTTGCAGTGGCTGGAGGGCCCCATGGGCCCATTCTCTCCATCACTCTCTCTCTCTCTCTCTCTCCCTCCCTCTTTCTCTGTCTGCCTGTTGCTCTCAAATAAATTAATAAAAATAGACAAAAAATTAAAAATAATTCTTTGCAAGCTGGGCATGGTGGCACACACCTTAAATCCCAGCACTGGTGAGGCAGAAATAGGAGGATCGCCATGAGTTCGAGGCCACTCTGAGACTACGCAGTGAATTCCAGGCCAGTCTGGACTAGAGTGAGACCTTACCTCAAGGAAAACAAATATATCTTTACAATAAAATATATTTCAATATATCTTTTTGCCATGTGATTCTTAGAAAAGGGATAGAACAAGCAAAATGTCTTAAATGGTTTACATTTATACATATATGTGTTTATAATTTATGTGTTTATTTACATGCCAGGAAACAGTCGTCTAGAACATTAACCAGCTCATATTACGCAGAACGTAAATAGGGATAAAGTTGACGGTAATGCCATGAGCTCTTTGAGGAAGGTGTTTGGTGCTCATGGTGCTCAGGAAAGAACCTGACACAGACATGGTGCTTTGAAAATAAGTGTTATGGGAGCTGAAGGGAGAGGTCAGCAGTTAAGAGTGCTTGCTTGCAAAGCCTGCAGGCCCAGGTTCAACTCCCCAGTACCTACATACAGCTAGATGCACAAAGGGGTACATGCATCTAGAGTTTGTTTGCAGTGGCAAGAGGCCCTGGCATACCAAATCTATCTCTCTTTCTTCTCGTTCTCTCCCTCCTTTCCCTCCTCCCTCCCTTCCTTTCTCTGCCACACAAATATTTTTTAAGAGAATAAATGTTAAGGGATGGTACTGAGCTCAGATAGGGGTCCTTCCATAGCCTGGAGGTTTTCTACACATTTCCCAGCCCAGAAAAGTTGGTGAATGTGCTACTTTCAATCTAGACTCCAGTTAAGCCCAACTCAGAACAGAGGTTTTTCCAGAGTAATGTGTGACGCTGTCCCTGGACATGAAGTGACTGGTGCTGTCATGATTTTGCAGTGAAGGTCGCTATCACCATAAGTCATGCAGTATGTAGACTCTAACATTTCAGCAGATGGGGGAGAGATGGGCACACGAGCGCACATGCGCGTGCTTGTGCACGCACACGCACACACACACACACACACACACACACAGAATAAGACATCAAAATAGACAAGGAGGGAATAATGTGGAATAAGAGTAGGAGAATAAGAAAGGGTAATGGGAAGGGATTACGATCAAATTACAGCATATATACCTATTAAAAATCTCAACAATTTTATTTAAATAAATCTTTATTTAAATTTATTAATTTTCTAAATAAATTAAACATTAAATAAATTTATTAATTTATTAAAAATATATTTAAATAAAAATTTATTTTTATATGAGATGGAGAGAGAGGGAGAGAGAAAGAGAAAGAGAAAGAGAGTGAATGGACATGACAGGGCCTCCAGCCACTGCAAACAAACTCCAGACACATGCACTACCTTGTGCATCTGGCTTATGTGGGACCTGGGGAATTGAAACTGGGTCCTTAGGATTTGCAGGAAAGCACCTTAAGTGCCGAGACAGCTCTCCAGCCCAGTAGTTTTTTTTAAAAAGAGAACAACAACAACAAAAACAAAAAGTACTATCTTGGACAGCCCCCACACTTGTTCCTCTGCTGAGATAAGGACTTTTCTTGTAGTGGCCCTATAGTCCTTGTTTCAGAACTGGAGGTGACCGCCCAGCTCGTGACCATCCCACAGGAGAGTGGCTTCTGGCAATTGCATTTGAAAACTGGCAGTTTTCTAGGCCAGTGGCGTTTAAGACAATCTTTCAGTCCATGTGCTTATCACAATATAAATATGTTCCCAATTATCTGCAGAACAAAATTCCATAACATGCTTACTGTTCCCTTACATACTCTATTAAAATGCCTGAAATTATAGAAATTATTTTATCGTCTACATTAATTTCCTCTTGAAACATCTCAACATCTCAACTCAAAATTAAGCATCAGAATTCTGCAGTTGCATTTAAATATGTTAATATTCGTAGGTAAACAAACCCAAGGCTGAAATTGTCCACAAAGAATGGAGGGCAGCATGTTGGAGATTCACAAACACAATGCAGTATAATTATATGCTAAATCACTTAACCTTGGTAACACACAGAAAATTTACAAAGATCAATTGCTCATAAAAAAAAAAGAAAAAGTTTTAAATCAAATGAGAGAGTTATCTAGTAAATGGTTAGAAAATTGATGGGAATTCCTTTGATAACACCATTTTGATTTGATTAGTTGTACTATTTTTATATCTTCAGTAAACAGAATTTGATTATACCACTGAGCTCCTTTTCTGCAGAAATATTACAAACTCATTAGTGGTTAAGAAAAAAGTGTAGAAGGAGGATTCAGAAAATATGTTTAAAATCACAGCCCTCTGCTCTTTCCTTTTCCTTGTTGTCTGTTCGGGTTCATTAAACCAGGCTGACCTTGACCTAATAAACCACAGACTGGGTTTTCTGTCACCTCTGAGGGCTGGTCAGGGGTCAGGGGTCAAGGTGGCAGTAGGGGTGCTTTCTCCTGTGACCTTCTCCAGCGTTTCTACAGTCGCCCTCTACAGCCACTTATGCCCAACTGCCTGTCCTTATAAGGACACCACACCAGTCCCATTGAGTTAGGGTCCTCCCTAGGGTCCTCATGTCTTTAATTTTTATTTTATTGATTAACAACTTTTATGTCTTTTGATCTTAATTACCTTCTCTTTTTTTTCTTTCCTTTTTTCCTCTGAACCCCCTTTTCTTCCCAGCTTGTCCTTCTTCTGCTTAGATATGGGTGTGTATGTGTGTGTGTGTTTGTGTGCACACGTGTGTGCCCACATGTACTGAGTTTAATTAGGGTTCCTTCCATGACCATGGGTAGGGAGCATGTTTTCCAGACCACATGTAATTTACCAGTGCCTGTACAACTGAAGAAAAGGTCTCCCCACCCCCCAGCAACCCTATACTGCTGATAACTCGTCAAGAAGGAATGGGGCCTCATGCCCCCCTCCACCATCCATGACGGAACACTCCATTTCCTCTTCAGGACCTGCCTCTAATCACGCTCTGCAGTGTTTGGGTTGGAGATTGAACGTATGAATTGTTGAAGTGGGGAGCACATATCTCTAACACAAGCAGCTGTTCTTTCCCAGCTTCTACTTTCTGTAAGAATGCTATTACCTTAAAAAAATTGTTCTTAAACATTACACTCCTCAAATCTGTCAACCGTATCAAATTGTAAATATGTCTTTTGACTTTACCTCCTAAATTTCCTTTCATCAAGTCCTCCTCCTTCCTGAAACAGATTCATGTAACAGCTTCCCCCCTGACCTTTGCTGGCATCCAGTAGCCCAGCTGATCTTCCTGAGGAAAAATCTTACAGCTGTTTTCCTGCTTGAAATAGTTCCTGGTTACTACTTAAGCACCCAAAAGTTCTAAAGTTTTGAGTACATTTCTGTAGATTTAACTAGAGGAAAGGATTAGAGCATTCTTTACAAGTACATACATGCAAAGGATTTTGTTTCAACATTGTTTACAATGGAGAAAATTGAAAAATCAAATCTCAAATAATTCAAGGTGGTTAAACAAATCTAAATGCATACCCATGTATTAAAATAGCACAGTGAAGATGAATCCAGGCTATGTTTGTTGACAATGGAAAAAGAAAGTCTGTCATCTTTTAGGTTGAAAAAAAAATCTGAAAAAGTAATGAGATGCACTTATCATATATGTTCTTGTTTAAAATAATAATCCAACAGACAGGAGAGAATGAAAGAACAAGAATGAATTATGGAAAGGTAAACAACAAATTATTTCTACTGGTTATCATAATGGAGTGAAGCTAAAAATGAAATTTCTATTTATTTATTTAGGTTATCTAATTCTTTAAAAATATACACTGCTGGGATGGAGAGATAGCTTAGTGGTTAAGCGCTTGCTTGTGAAGCCTAAGGACCCTGGCTTGAGGCTCAATTTTCCAGGACCCACGTTAGCCAGATGCACAAGGGGGCACATGCGTCTGGAGTTCGTTTGCAGTGGCGGGAGGCCCTGGCCCATTCTCTCTCTATCTATCTGCCTCTTTCTCTCAAATAAATAAATAAAAGTGAACAAAAAAATTAAAAAATACACACTGCTTGTGTAATGACAATGTAACATTTACAGAGAAAAAATTCTGACAATTCCCAATCACCACAGACATAAATACAATATTATTAGTAGGATGTCCAAACATTTTTACCCTGGATCCATTCTACCTTTCAGGAGGACTTTCTGTTACCCCCCCCCCCACACACACACACACATACACTTCACTACTCGCTGTTCCCCAGAATACCATGTTGGCTCCTACCTTGCACCTTTTTGTGTGTCTTTCTTTCTTCTAGGTTGCTTTCCTTACACTCTTTGGTTGACACTCATCTATGAAAATCCCTATCAAGCTTGGGTTCATCTGTGAAGTTTTCCCGAACTCTTCACACATAAGTGCTCACATTTCTGGACCCACATAGTTCTCTGTCTGTCCTTTTAACCCAGGAGACAGGTTTTCCATCATGTTCTTCATGCTAGTCCATGGCAACTTCAAAGCCTCCATCTGGATCAGGGTGTTGGGATTTAAGAATCCCATGGGATGTTGGTCTCCTCTGTGATTGTGGTAAGCTTGAGGAAGAGCACAACAAGAGAGCTGAAGGAACTCTGGGTGCCGTCACAAGATGAGACTTTATGTCCTTTCTAATTGAGCTTTCTATGGCATGCGGGATCATGACTACGCAGTGTGAGGGTGTGAGCCCGTAGCTGCTGTGTGAATGTGCCATTAGTTGTCCATCAGTCTGAAGCAGCTTCCCTCCCACCCCCTTTATCTTCAAGCT
Source organism: Dipus sagitta (assembly GCA_036346955.1). Taxonomy (NCBI): domain Eukaryota; kingdom Metazoa; phylum Chordata; class Mammalia; order Rodentia; family Dipodidae; genus Dipus; species Dipus sagitta. Next base: position 154,055,730 of record CM070772.1, on the reverse strand, counting down.
AGATATCCTACTTGCTCCCTTGAGACTAAACAAGAAAGTTCTAAACATAACCCAGATTTGTGCATAGTTCCACTTTCTTAGCCTCATTATCTATTGGGGTGGCTGTTTCCTGTTGTGTTGAGGTTCTTGACAGACCCATGTTCTACACTTTCACATCATATTTCAAAGCCAGCTATTAACCTTGCATTCAACCACCAGTTGGAAGAAGAAACCAGCACAGAAGAGCCAGTGTCTGGTCTCAATAGTCAGGGACTGTGGGAAAGACCCCTCCACACATTGCTCACTTTTTCACACATTTGCCTATGTTACAAAACTTCATTATATCAAAAATACACTCCCCAGAATAAATGCTGTAAACCCTACTCCATCACTATTCTTACCTGCAGCCATCCTCACGCGGAGCCCTGACTCTCAAAATGAATGGATATTATTGTCCTACTTTATATCACAGAAAATCCGTCCACACAAGCATAGCTCATCACCTTGGTCCAGTCCAGTAATCCACCTCCTAAAGACTGCACTGTCAAGTCTGCTTAAGATGAATGTGTAAGAAACGGATTTCCTTCCTGTCAACATCATAAACCAGTCTTTGCATGACTCAAGGACATAAAGAGCCTCAAGAAGATCACCTGCTGGGGCTGGAGAGATGGCTTAGCTGTTAAGTTGCTTGTCTGTGAAGCCTAAGGACCCATTTTCGACTCTCCAGATCCCACTTAAGCTAGATCCAAAACTGTGAGGCAAGCGCAAGATGATACATACCCAATAGGTGGTGCAAGTGTCTGGAGTTCCATTTCAGTGGCTGAGGCCCTGGCGCGCCAATTCTCTTGCTCTTGCTCTGCTCTCACTCTTTCTCTATCTAAAAAATAAAAGTAAAAAGAAGAAGAAAAAATCACATGACCAACCCTTTGCCATCAGGGAAGAGAAAACAAGGAACTTCCTGTCCTCTCCATGGCTGGAAGCCTACAGAGACTTCTTCCACAGATCAGAGCCCAGCTTTCATGAAAGCTGAAATTGAGCCAGTACACCCCCCATTAGATTAGGGCTGATTCACGACGAGGCCCTTGGACTGTAAAGCTGTTGGAAATCATGCAAGGAAACTAGATGGGAGCTGTTGTGGAAGTGGCTCCAGTCATATATAGAGGACCGCGTGGCTGCCTTGCCCTTCTCAGAAACCAGAAGAGGAAGGGAGCCATGAGTTCCTCCCATCCAACTCGCCCTTCTCTATGCCAGAGAATCATGACTGAGCAATGCTTCTGGGAAGTCATACATATAAGCCGGGCACAGTTAGGGTGGGAGTCCAGCTCCTCACACGTGAGCTGGAATGAGGCATGGTGTCTGCTGTCTCACACCTGGAGAGGCTTCCCACTTGTTTTCTTATTGGCCCAGGGACTCCTTCAAACCTCCTTGGGGCAATTTGTTAATGCACACAACATTCAAACTCATGTCCCTTGTGTGGGACTCCCGTCAGCTCCACATTGCTTTTGTCAATGGGATGTCACCCCCTGCGGGGGTGGAGGGAACCTGCATGTCTCAGACTCAGTCATTTCATTCTATCATTGATACCCAGGGGCCACAATCCCACAGCCTGGGGAAGTAAACCTTTACAGGCAGCCTAGGACGAGGTACAGGGAGCCCAAATAACCTTCCCAGACCATGGGTTAGCTGTCTGTGTGGTGATCTACCAGAAATCCTGTGCCCACATAAGCCAGAGATGTTCTCTTGCCCAGGGAAGGTCCATTGGCCTCAGGAAGAAAGTTTCAGAGCCCCAAGAGGCAGAGAAGTCCCAAATCCTGAAGACATTTGAGGGTTTTTTTGTTTTGTTTTGTTTTACTTTTTCTTTTCTTTTCTTTCTTTCTTTCTTTCTTTCTTTCTTTCTTTCTTTCTTTCTTTCTTTCTTTTTTTTTTGACAGCCTAAGCTTCCTCTAATGATCCTCACGCGACCTGAACCCCATCACTTTCATCACCCACTTGTGGCTGCTCCCAGTCTCAACTATTGCTCTCACCATCTATTCCCATGAGCTGAACACAGCGTCCAGATCTAATTTGCATGCTAGGGCCTGTGCTAGGGCCATGCCCTTCACATTGACTCGTGTTAAGATCCGACTACTCGGAACAGAGAGGCCCAAAGGCAGACAGCCTCAAATCAGACTGCCCTCCTCCACACCCCTTCAAGAACTTGCTCCAACACCAGCTGTGTGATGCTGACCAAACATTTTGCATTTCTGGACCCTAGCTCCGTCTTCATAGGATGGGGGTGGTCAACAGCTGAACCCATCTCAGAGGGCAACTGGAAGGATTCATGGGGTCACCTGGGTAAGTGCTCAGCCAGCCTCTGGCCTGAGGAAGAAGCTGTGCAAATGCTCTGTGGTGAGAATTCTGTCACCAAAAGTAGCTCTGGCTCCCGTTTAGGCTCTTCTGTTTTGCTTTGATGAAGAAAGGAGTTGAGCTTCTAAAATTCCTCATTGGCTGATAACTAAGACGAGAGTTAAAACCCTTAGATCTTCCATATCCCCCATGCAGGAATTGCGTAATTGATTTTTGAACCTAGAGGCAGCACAACAAATTTGCATCTTTCCCAGAGAAACTCCAGAGGGAGAGGGAAGCGGCAGGCGAGAGAGGGGCAGAGAATGAACAGTGACAGAAAGCAGAGGGAGAAAGACAGAGACGGAGACGGAACAGACTGGAGCTGCCACCCTGGCAGCCGGAATGAGGGCCTCCAGAAAGCTGCTCATTTCCCAGCTGGTTTCCTGGTTTTTTTTTTTTTTTTTTCGCCCTGATTTTTCATTTGTGTTCACATTTCCCCCTCTTGTGGCTCATCATAAAATCACAGATTCTCCTTGTCTTTCAATGGATTTCAAAGCTGGTTAGAGGTTCTGGCAAAGTCAAACTTCACTTGAATCCCAGAATGGGGAGACGAAGCCAGTCTATGCCTTTCCCATCCCATGTTCCTTATGCAAGTGTCATGTGAGCAGAAAGAACCTTGTCCTCCCCTCACAGCTAAAAGGAAGAACTCCAGAAGTGACCCACAGTCCCAGATAATGCTATGAAATACCCCAAAAGGCTTATGAAGCCAGTGGGGTTGATCCATTTAGGGACAAGCCAGCAGGAGAGACAGGATATGCACATGATATGCGCATGCATTTAATAAGCAAGTCTAAAGGAGAACTGATTAATCATTGCTTAAAGTCACCACACTCCAAGCCAGCTCCAGGCCATCTGTCACACTGTAATGGACACTCAAAGTGCTTGTTCATCAAGGATTTGGGTAAACATCACGTTTTGCAAACGCATCCCCAGACTCTTACCAATAGTGAAAGCGTGCAGTCTCCCCACTCCCGGTAGCACATTATCTACTTCTGTAATGTAGCACTGGTCCAGTCTACTCTCTACTGCAATTACGTGTGTCCTAGTGGAGTCATCGCATGGGACAGACAAATGGAAAGGGGAGGTTGGGCTTCATACAACTCCAGGGACCCAGCCTCCAGTACAAGGCCTCCTGTATAGAAGGTGTCGAGTTAGAATTTGATGCACGTGGCCTCACCCATGCACAATGAATAGTCCCATCCCATGACAGAGAGGGCAAGTGATCCTGGTCTAAGAGTACAGCAGCCCCAAAGGGCATGCACTCCTTTCCCTGAGGACTTTCCATAGATAGTTGGCTACCTCTGCATTTCTATTTCATAGCCCACTTGTATTTGAAAAATACTTAAATAATCTCCGTAGTTTTAAGTAGTTCAGAAGAAGAGAGAAGGAGAGAAGGAGTGGAGGGAAAGAGGGAGACAGAGGAAGGGAAGAGAGATGAGAGAGGGAGGGAACAGATGAAAACCAGAAAGAAGACAAAGGAGAAGAAAAGGGTGTAACAGTTGTTGCAGGATGTGTGGATACCCATTGGAACTTTCTTTCCATCTTTCTGTAGTTTTGATTTTTTTTTTTTTTTAGCAAAATGTTAAGGCAAGTGTGTGCAATAGCAGTTGCATTCACAATAGCTTGAAAGTTTATAGATAAGTCAAATGCAAGTGTAAGGACTAAAATCAGGAAAAGAACCTAAATTAATTTTTCATCCCAGAGACCACAAATCAGCTTTTGGGGTTACAAACTTCAAGTTCTATGTTTATGCATTTTTCTACGAGGAAAGTATTCTACATTTTATCAAATTTTCAAGGGCTTAATAAGCCCCTCATCCCCCCAAAAGTGCTGAGATGGACACATGCCAGGAAACAAAAGACTTGTTGTTACTACACATGAGGGTCATTACCTGTAGAATGATTAAAATGATAGAAGAAACCAGTCAAATTTCAGAGACAAGAAATACCTTGGAAATTGTGTAGCACAGACCTCTACATCCAGATGGGGAAAATAAACCCTATGAGAGGTCAGTCAGATTGACTCTCAACAAATTTGACATGTCTCACTGATGTGTAAATGACCACCAACCCCACAATGCTTTCCTTATATCATGGGGATTTTTTTTTTCTCTAAACAGCAATTCAAAAAAAAAAAAAAATTACCCGACAACAATGGCCATCTTGTCAGCTCTCTTAGACAAGGATATGCATCTTTGTTGGGAACCAGATGACCACATTCTTACAGAGCTGATTGCAAAGGAACTCTTATGGAGGTGGTGTGGGACGCATCAGTGGGACCTAGGACACTCTCAGCTGTAAGGAGGACAGAGCAGACCATTAACTAAGATTGATGGATGGTGCCAGCCCTGGCAGGCCAAACACAATGCTGGGATGGCCAAGTGGGGGAAGAAAATTAGTTTGCAAGATTAGAACGTATTAACACAAGTCAGACAACTGTCATGTCACAGCTCGTCACCATAATGCTGATTGGCAGGCAAGCATTTCTGATTCTGATGGCCACGGTGCTGAAGCGTCTGCAATCTGTCTCGCATGACATCCTGTCGGCTTGCAACCCCCACCCCCCCCCCACCCCTGATGGAGAAGTCAGCTTTTCTTAGAAATCTGTGTCCCCTGGGTCTTGTTTGGCAGGCCCCTAGACAAAAGGTGCAGGGCAAGGTGGGACAGAACCGGGCAGAGGTAGGAGTTGTTGAGAGCATTAGCTGCTGCTGAGGTAAAAATGGAAGGCTTTCTGAACTTGGAGCAACAAGTGCTTCCAGACCATTCGCAGGCCTGGTACCAGGATAAGGAGTGCTGGGAGAGACAAGGAACGCAGTGTCTGAAGATCTTCTCTTGCTGGGAAGCCCAGTTCTGCACGTGTGGCCAAGTTCAGCAATGAAGAGTGCAGGCCAGTGTTTGTAGGGCCCTCCTGTGTTGAACCGCATTCACCGATTCCATGAATGCCCACGACCGCGCCTCAGTCCATCTCCTCTGGACCTTCAGGAGGTCAGCGGATCAGCTACGAGTTTTCATTACCTTTCAAGCCAGAGGAGTCTGGAAACAGTCCTAACTTACGGCACTGTTTCTTGATTGGTTGATACTGCTTGACATTTTTCTGAACTGATATGAATAAATTTTGAGTAAATACAGTGCACTATTTATAAAAGTGTGTGCATTAGTGAATAAGGCTAGGTTAGATTACAATGGCAAAGGACGCTCAAATGTCACTGGCTTAACACAACAAAAGGCAGACTCCTCACCTTGTAAAGTCAGCTGTCCTGATCCAGGTGAGCTCTTCTCTCCCCCTGAGGTACTCTTCCACTGTTCTCTGGGTATTAAGGGGAGTCTATAGGAGGAAAGAGTATGTGGACTTTCTTATTGTTTTATTTTTTAATCATTTTTATTTATTTATGTATTTGAGAGCGACGGACAGAGAAAGAGGCAGATAGAGAGAGAGAGAGAGAATGGGCGTGCCAGGGCCTCTAGCCATTGCAAATGAACTCCAGATGTGTGCGTCCCCCTTGTGCATCTGGCTAACGTGGGTCCTGGGGAATCGAGCCTCGAACTGGGGTCCTTAGGCGTCACAGGCAAGTGCTTAACCACTAAGCCATCTCTCCAGCCCCACACTAACTTTCTTAATCTTTGGTCCAAAGTCACTCACTCCAACACGCACTTACCAATCCTGCTCATAGCTCCTATAGCTCAGTGGTTTAACCCAGTAATGTGGCTTTGCCTAACTGCAGTGGGCGGGGCTGGGAGGGAAGAGAAGGCATGCCTGTGCCACACTGTGTGAGCATAGAACAAGCCCTCAGGCTCCAGGAGTTTAATTGAAAACATTATTCGGCTTTCCACACTCCTTCCTCAGGTGCCAGCTCTTTCCTTCTTCCTCAGAAATAACTGTCATCCTGGGCTGGAGAAATGGCTCAGTGGTTAAGGCGCTTGCCTGCAAAGCCTAAGAACCCATGTTCGACTCTCCAGGTCCCATGTAAGCCAGACACACAAAGGTGACACAAGCATGCAAGGTTGCACATGAGCGCAAGGTGGCACACATGTCTGGAATTCAAGTACAATGGCTGGAGGACCTGGGGCACCAATTCTGTCTCTCTCTCTATCTCTCTCACTGTCTTGCATAAAAAAGAGGGGCCCAGTCTGTTGTGCTCACCTCAAAAAGAACTAATCCTGAATTTTATATATCAATAACTGCTTGTCTCTTAATCATCTTTTCCATATATTATTGTGTTTTCATACAACATGTTCAATTTCGCTGTTTGGAAATTCACATAAATGGAACTATACACTATGTATTTTGTAACTTTTTTGCTCAATATTATTGTGTTAAAATTTATTCATTTCTTGTGCACACCTGAAATTTACTCACTTTTCAGGGTTTTTATAGATATCTATTGAAGGGGTATGATGAAATATTTATGCATTGTACTATGAATGGACACTGGGCTGTCTCCAGGTTTGGAGATCATATGAATAATATAATTTGCTATGCACATTCTTGTACGCCTCCTGATGGACTTCAATAATAATTTCTCTACAGAAAGTTATCTGAGATGAAATTTCTGAAGTGAAGGTGGGCATGATAAAAATAAATTTGTAAATATGTGAATCCAAGGGAATTTCACTTCTGTAAAACAAAAGATCAGTGTCTCGTGGGTTAGACAACAAGCAGGAATAAGTGTCCCAGAGCAACAGCAATCCTCTGAAAAAGATTGACTAGAGACATATTTCAAGGCCCTTTTAATTGTTGGGAAGGTGACAAATTTATGGTTTAATTTTTATCCCTAACAACTATGCATCATAAATTGCAAAGATAGTCATCAAAAGAACTAAGTAAGCCTAAAAAATACATTGATTAAAACAATACTGAATTTGAAAATGGACAGGAAGGTAGAGGAAATATAGAAAAGGTAAGATACATAATTACAAAATGATGTGCTGCATGCTTAAAAATGTAAATGGACTAGGTTTATTTAAAGACAAGTTGTCAAATTGACTTTTAAAACTTCAACAGCAATCTGTGGCCATGAAGAGACTCCAATAGCATGGGTCCTCAGACACAGCTTTAGAATAGAGGTGTTGGTCCCACATGGTAGACCTGTGCTCAGCTGTGGGTTCATGTCTCTTTGTATTTTTTTTTATTAATGCTACATTTATTACTTGAAAAATATTCCAATCTTTCTGAATTTATCCCTGAACTGGAACTACTTCTGAACCATTGAATTTACATTTAAGTGTTGGCTCCAATCTAGCTTTCAAGCCATCCATTTTGGTTGCTATTTATAAAATTTGTTCATGAATGTAGTAAATAAAACTAAGATGAATGTTCAAAAGGAAATTGGTGATGAGCAGATTTACTGTTTAACTAGTTCTGGGCTGTAAGAGAAAGGAAAAAATTAGATATAATTCTAAAGCTTTCAATCTGAGCGATTAGATGGAGGGATTGTCATCATCTGAGAGGAAGATGCCTCTAGGAGCAAGGACAAGATGGCCCTGGAGGTGAAAGGCATACTGATCATGTCTTTTTATCTGGTCTAGGTGACTACATCTCATGAAAAGCAGACATTTTATGAGTCTTTAATGAACAACTTCACAACAAAATGCCAGTACTAAAATCTAGATATCTCCCGAAGAAGACCCCAAGGTGATTATTTATCCAAATTCATATGATAGTCAACAATTTGGCTCTGGGGAATTTAAGAATAATTTGGCTCAAGAATGCAGAGTAGGTTAGTACCAAGAGGCACCACTTAGCTAGGTGACAATGGTAGCAATGTCTTCTCGGAACTATAGAATAAACAGTAGCTCTGGGCTGGAGAGATGGCTTAGAGGTTAAGTGATTGCCTGTGAAGCCTGAGGACCCTGGTTCGAGGCTCTATTCCCCAGGACCCACGTTAGCCAGATGCACAAGGGGGCGCACACATCTGGAGTTGGCCCTGGTTGCACCCATTCTCTCTCTCTCCCTCTTTCTCTCTCTGTCTGTCAATCTCAAATAAATAAATAAAAATAAACAAAATAAAAATAAAAACAATAGCTCTGACCTGACCAATCTAATTCTATTTAGAAAAATCCTGGGGGGAGGGAGGAGAGAGAGAGGGAAGAGAGAAAGGATAAAAAGAGAGGGAGAGAGGGGAAGAAGGAGGAGGAGGAGGAAGAGGAAGAGAAAAGAGAAGAGGAGAAGACAGAGGTACCTGTTCTAAAAAGCTTGATAAAAGCACACTGCCTTGTACTGAAATTTGCAAAGAATCAAGTCAGGCATTGCCACGGAAGGCCACTCACATTTATATCCCTGGAAAACCACCAGACCTTAGTTGATAGGCAATACTTTAAGCACTGAGCCATCTCTCCAACCCAGCTTGCAGGCAATACATGAACTGGGACAGAGGTAGGCAAGAACAAGAGGATGTTACGTGGGATGCTGCTGTAACAGAGCACCTGCCGAACACGTACGAGCACTGGGTTCAGTCCTCAGCACTACAAAACAAACAAAGAATAGGACCATTTCTCCCACGCAGACTCTCTTCTTTACAAGGGGCGGTCCTCCTAATGACTACTAGTGAAGAAACTTGCGTAAGACATTTTTTTCAATGAGGCAAGCCCAACATACTGACCTTTTTTTTTTTAATGTGAGAGCAAGAGTGAGAGAGAGAGAGAGAGAGAGAGAGAGAGAGAGTAGTGTGCCAGGGCCTCCAGCCACTGTAATCGAACTCCAGGCATGTGTGCCACTTTGTGTGCATGTGCTACCTGCCGTGCCTGTGTCACCTCGTGCATCTGGCTTATGTAGGACCTGGAGAGTTGAACAAGGATTCTTAGGCTTTGCAGGCAAGTGTCTTAACTGCTAAGCCATCTCTCCAGCCCAAGACTCTTTGATGTAAAGGAAAAAAAAAAAAAAAAACTCACCATCAGCCAGACAGAGACGTACAAAAAGTCACCATATCACTTCTAAGAAAGGACAACAGGCCTTCAGAAAATGAGAAGTTGGAAGCACTGCACTGCTAATACCTGAAGATAATCAACAGACCATGGCCATTTCCCTACAGATGAGAAAAAGAGACATCAGTGCCTCAAAAGATACACAGGGAAAGTCATGATGTCTCACAACGGTAGCTAATTGAACATTTAATAAGCCAGCTTAATATGTAATAAACAAAGATTTAATCAAAGTACCCAATCCAAAAGATTACAGAGTATTCTAAATGTCTGAGCACCTGGAAGGAAAAAAAAAAAGTGTTACTGTGCTGATGAAATAATAACTTCTAATGATATATACATGTCTGCCTTTGAAGACAGAATTGCTGACATACTGAGGAGAATAACATTGTTTCACAAGCAGTGACTTAATTAATTGGGAGATTTTATTATAAGGAATTCAGATTCAAATGAATGCAAAAAATGTAAAAATTGCAGATTACACTGTACTTATCTGCACGAATAGCAAATGTTAAAGACCCTGTATCAATTTGAAGTTAGTATTGTAGGTAATTAGAATAAAACTTACTTTCAAACACCATCTTAGAAGCTCAAACTATCAGAAAAGCTGCCAGAGTTATGCTGCCCGTGTCACACTATAAATCTCAGTCCCCATGACCATCTTGAAAGGGTTATACTGAGGTATAATACTGTTCTAAAAGTTCTGTGCATAAATGAAATATACCACAGGTACACCCTGAAAGCAGGCATCTTACCAATGCCGGCAGGAACACGAAAAGTGTGGAGCTCAAGCTACTAAAGCTCTTGCATGTACCCATAGCATGTTCTCTTCCGGGTGGATAAAGACAAATATTCCTTCTAAGCCAAGGTGTTGCTGATACCTCAAATCACTTATGTAAAAAATAATCTGATATTTTAGAGGCTATATCACTGAGGAGGGCCCTCAGTAGAATGGGATCAGGGAGGAGGGTCACAATAGCAACACATGATGTGTCCACACGAAGTTCCTGTTTAATAAAAGGTTAAGAAAATTCTATTCTACAAGAAAAAAAATCAGATATTCAAAAGCTGAAAGTAATCAACATGACAAATTCATACTCTATGAAATGTTATCAGAAGTCCTCAAGAGAGAAGAGTGATATTAGAACAGTTAGTTATATAATAAAATGAAAATTGCAGGCACCAGCATCTACTTTTTCTTCATTGATGAACAGAAATCTGGTGTTCTATGCAACAAATGGAATATCTTCCTATCACCTATTGTTTGACCTGTCATAAAAAAGTTTTCCTTGATAAACACACTTAAAAAAATTGTAAAGTGTTTTGGAATCAAAATTAAAGCTTCTAAATTATATGGAGATAAATATGTCTTTATCTTTTTTTATGATGGTAACAGTACAAACTTCCCAACTGCTGTGCATGCTGTAACATACCATTACTCACGCGCCTTAGATAAAACTATACTAATATACTCTTATTTCAAAAGGGTATGTTTAATAAGGTATTTCATAGCTTACATGTGGGATTCAATAAATAGTGAGATATATGGGAAAACACTAGGCATTCATCTGGCCTCTTGATCTACGTAATTAAGAAAGGTTCTACTTGTCTCTCGTAGCTCAGTCACTGAAGTTCCTGTGACACATTACTTACAGATAACAGGATGTCTTGGAATTCTGAAAATTGTTAGTAGACTCCCATGACATCAGTGTGACTCTTAAGGCATCTAGAAAAAATTCCTTCCTAGTGCAGGTCCATGTCATTCAAATATTGAATAACATGCAAGGTGCATTTTTTGAAATTACATTTTATCATCCACTGGTTGAATTCTACCCATGACTAAAGGTGAACACAAATGTGGGACGTTCCTTAGACTTTTCATTTAAAATGTGAATCAACAGCTGATCAGGAGAATGAAATGTTTCCGCTGCCTCTTGAGGAATGTCTGTGGTGTGCAAACCCGCTGCTGACTTCTTTACACGCTTCCTCGTGACTGTAGTCGTGACTTTCATTCTTTGTCACACTCTCTGTGGATAACTGAGCTACCCCTTATTAAAGCTGGATCAACCTTGAACTTCCCTTTTATAATTGTGCCCAGAAATTTTAACAAGGACCTGTCCTGTTGCAGTCTTGTGAAGGAGAACTATCCTACATGTTCTTGAATCCTGTATCATTGATGTAGGAGTTGAGAGATCTTACAATTCCACCCTGAACTGGAAAAGAATCAGGAAAGTATCCAGATACATGATTCACATTATATGGATCTTCTGATCTTCTCTCATTAAACTTTGATTGGAGACCTGGTGGTGCCTTTGATGAGGTGTCTAGTTGTTTTGGCCTTAATTGGCTGTCTTGTCTCTTAACATATGTGCCTAGAGATGCTTATGTACAGCCTTAAAGACACCCACATGAGCTGCAGAGAAGATCCAGTGATGCCCCAATGAAGAACCATGGTTTAAATATATCTTTAATCTCATATTGTTAGTATTGGAGTGTTTCATACCATCAATAATTATATATAGATGTGTGCTTTTTCGCTTTTGTTATGAGTCAAAGTGGCATATCTTACATTCACTGTAGATTGGACCCACTTATCCATACACAAGTAACATTAGTACAGCAAATTTCTCCTCTATTCTTGATCTCACTCTAGAAAGATCTTTAACCTGCTCTCCTTACAGTTACAGAACCACAAGACACATAAAATTTTATTTACACAAATGATTTTGTAAACTTCTAAGTCTTAAGTTTATTTTCCCATGATGACTGAAAAGATAACAAGAAAACTAAAACTAAGAAAAACAACAAAAAGAATATGTTCCTTAAAAAAATCCTACCATAACAAAGACATAATAATAATTTTAATGAAGAATAAAATAAGCATACAATAGGTAGTGCGTACAAAACTAGGAATTAATGCTTTGAATAGGACTAATAAAATTTGCAAACCTGGCAAATTTGAACGAAGAAGATAAAAGCTCAAGAATATTAGAAATGAGGAATGAGTCATAATCCAGTTCAGTAGATTTAAAAGATAATAAGGAGTTATCCTGAAATTTTTATGCCAATGAATTATTTATGTATGAATTATAAAATTCCTCCTAAAATGTAACTTATGAAAAATGAAAATTGACTATGGAAAAGGTGAACAGTCCAGTAACCCCTAAATAACTTGAATTGGTGCTTTAACCATCTCCCAATAGAGAAAGCCAAATGATCTTATTAATTAATGAGTTGTAGTGACTATTCACAATTATTAATATCTTATAAATTATTCCAAAAGGATTATTATGTAACTTTTATTAAAAATATAACATCACTTTGATCCCATCACCTTACTCTACAGGGCTTTCTCTGTGTGGCATATCCATCCCAAAAACCTATTTGCACTCAAAGACTGCATTCATTTCATGCTGTTTATGCCTTATTGTCACGTATTTTAATTTAATCTTATTTTGTTAAGCCAAAAACCACTCTTGCTTCTGTCTCATACAATGATCACGGGATATACTGACAGATTTGCACCTCTTTGCTGTCCACTTCTTCTCATATCTTATACTTTTCTTCTAGTGCCACATTTCTTCTACTTAAAATCTATTCTTTACATTTTTATTTAGTAAGGGTTGTTTGGTGATGAGTCCTCTTGGCTACTTTCTATTTATCTAAAAGTACCACAACCCCTTTCCTCAAAAAATATACCAAATAAATATTTACTTTCTCTCGGTATGTGACAGGCAATTAAAACTCCACTCTCCAAAGTGACTACTCTCATGTCAGGAATCTGTGAGTTGGTTACATTATATGGGCAAAAGGGCATTTTCAGATGTAATTAAAGCTACTGACCTTTAAAATATGAGAGCATCCTACACACCCAGGCAGGTCCAAGCTAACCGTGTAAGACTTTGAAAGCAGGAAAATTCTCTGGCTCTAGTTAGAGATACGCAACAGCAGAGGAATAAGAGCGCTGCATGACCCCTGGAAGATTCTAAGCAGGAGAATTTGAGATTCCATTTCTAACTCTAAATAGCAAGGCTGGTGTCCAAGAACCAGACCAAAGTTTCTAGACTCTGGAGGCTGTGCCCAGCTGACAATCAGCAGAGAAGCAGGGACTTCATTGTGCAGCTGCAAGGTCCTACATTACGCTAAGAACCTTAAGGAGCTTGCTGGTGGAGTCTTCCTAGAGTGCCTCATTAGGAACCCAGCAAGCTGAAGCAGGAGGTTCACAAGCCTGAGCTACAGAGCAAGTTCAAGATCAGCCTTAGGAAACTCAGATTCTTTCTCAAAATCTAGATAGGGCTAGAAAAAAGAGCTGGGTGATAAGGTTCCTAGCATGTGAGAGGCTGTGAGTTCAATCTCTAGGGCTATCAAAGAATTTAGAGCAGGGCTAGAGAAATGGCTTAGTGGTTAAGTGCTTGCCTGTGAAGCCTGAGGACCCCGGTTCGAGGCTCGATTCCCCAGGAGCCACGCTGGCCAGATGCACAAGGGGGTGCATGCGTCTGGAGTTCATTTGCAGTGGCTGGAGGCCCTGGCGCATCCATTCTCTCTCTCTCTATCTGCCTCTTTCCCTCCCTGTCTGTTGCTTTCAAATAAATAAAAATATTCAAAAAAATTTTTTTTAATTTAGAGCAGAAGGCTGGAGAGATGGCTTAGCAGTTAAGGTGCTCACCTATGAAGCCTAAGGACCCAGGTTCAATTCTCCAGGTCCCAAGTAAGCTAGAGATGCACATCATGGTGCATGCATTTGGAGTTTGTGTTCAGTGGCTGGAGGCCCTGGCATGTCCTCTCTCTCTCTCTCTCTAATAAATAAATAATTTTTTAAAAATCTTTAACAAATTAGAACAGAGAAACCAGCTGAGTCCACCAGGATTTCTGAGCTCCTGAACTGTGGTGTATGTGTGTTCATTTAAGCTTCTGAGTTCTGACAGCCAAAGAAACCTAAGCTGTACATTGATAGCCGATAGCTGCTGTTTCAAAGATCATTTCTCTTAAAGTCATGTAATTCTTTTTTTCTCTCTCATAAGCTTCTACTCTTCTCTTCAAGGTCCTGCAGGCTTGGTGTTTTTACTTCTACATTAAGAGTTTCCGTTATTTATTCTGCAGGGACATCAGGGTTTCTGAACAAAAGGGTGACGTGCTAGCCCACTGTTGGAAGCTGTTGACCTGACCCTCACATCTTTAGATGTGACCTCTTCTCAGTCCTGCCTTTCCTCTTCTCTCACACGGAATTCCAGTTAATGCACATTGAGTCTTCTGGTTTCGTTTTTTCTTAACCTCTATTCCATGTTGTCCATCCAGTGCACAGGAAGGAGCCCTTCAACTGCATCATCCATTCTCTGCACTCACCGTTTAGCTGCTTCTAGCTTCACAACCATCTGTCAGCCAGACGTGGTGGCTCACACTGTAGTCACAGCATTAGAGGCTGAAACACGGGGATCGTCACAGGTTCAAGGCCAACATGAGTTACATGGTGGTTTCCAGGAAAACCTAGACTACATTATGAGGTCCTGTCTCCAAAAAAATTATAACTGTCTTATCAAACTCTCATTACACTTTTTCTATTTTATATCTGTTTGCTAAACTTTCTTTTATCTTCAAAAATATGAATCTCCTTTTTTTCTTTCTCTAAAACTTAAACATTCATATTTATATTCTGTATCTAAAGAGTTGGCTATAAATATTCAATATAGGGCAAATGCTTCTAGTTTTTCATGTATGTGTATATTGTATTTTGATATGGTTAACCCAATTTCACTCTCTTCTCCCTCACCCCTTCCTATTGAACTCCTTTTCCTTTCCAGCTACTTTTTTTTTTTTATTTTGACTCTTTCTAGAAGGCTTCATTTGCTTTTGTTTCTCCTGGGCTTTTGGACTGAGCTTATGTCTTGGAACTTTATCTGTAGAAATATTCGTGGCTTTGATACAGTTTTGTCCAGAGAGACTTGAGCTTTCATCTGATTAGAGTGAGACTTTCATCAAAAATCTTGGCCTGGAATTTTTTTTTTTTTTTATCACACAGATAATGTGCATTCAGGCTGAAAACTCTTGTGAGAGCCACCCTGTGACACAACCTTCCCTTTCTATTGATGCCAAGATTTCCCTTCCAACCTTCTGAGTACCACATTTGGATTCACTCCTAGCTCACTCTTCTGCTGTGGATAAAATCTCTTAGACTTTCAGGGTGTCCAACATCTAGATATTGTGACTTGACGCTGTCTCTAAAACTGTGTTGGGCCACATTCACAGCTATTCTGGAATGCATACAGCCCAGATTGGTCACACACCTGTTCCGAGCCTCAGCTTCTTTGGCTGGGGCCTCTGTTTAGCGTCTCCATCTCGGTTATATTGGTAGTGGCTTCCTGCAGACTGTTGGTGAGACTTCTGACCGGAGCAGGAAAGTGTGCTCACGTTGCAGAAGCAGTACATCAAAGATACGGGCTTGGTGTCTGGAGCCCGACTCCTCTGTTGCTGGCTTGATCTTAGATCAGTTTCTTTTTTTATTTTCTTTTGTCTTTTCATTTTTCCTCTTCTCCTTTCCTCCTCCTTTCCTCTTTTCTCCTTCTGTCTTCCTACCCTCTTCTCTCCTCCCATCTCTCTTTCTCCCTCTTTCCCTTCCCCTCTTTCTTTCCCAATCCTCAGGCTGACAACCTAATCCTCATGACCATTCTGCCTCAGCTTCGTGAGTACTGGAAATGAAATCTAATGTCCATCTTGGGCCCAGAGATTCCTGGCTTAGGGTCTTTCATTAGAGAAGAATTGGGGGAGGCAAAAAGCATCCCATGTGCTTCAGATCCTATGTGATTTATAGTTTGGGGCTCTATGCTATTTGTAGCCCTCTTATATAATTATGTGTTAACTCGTATCAAGCCACATAAGTTGTACGCACTTTGGTCTCAGTTTGTCATCCTTATGTGTTTATATGCCTGCCTGCAGTTAATGTACATTTCTGAGTCATGAAAAATTCTCATTCCTCCATTTAAGTGTCCTCAGGTCTATGCCAGTTTCTGTAGCATTAATGTGGCACAATGACCATTTAATCATACAAATGCCAAAGACAATAGTAGCTAACATTCTGTTTTGTATCATCAATAGGCAAAGGCCTATGGTAGATATATCCTGTACACTGTGGTAATTCTCACAGCCATGTGAGTGCAGCGTGTTTCTCATTCTATAGAGGAAGTACGGAGATGGTAAAATGTAGTCGTAGATTAAGTAGACAGTGGCTAACTGGGATTTGCATCCAAGTCCATGTGGCCCATACCTGAATTCTGTCTTATAGCATCAAGAAAATACAATAGCCAAGCATGGTGGTACACATCTGTAATCTCAGCATATGGAAGGTAAAGGTAGGAGGATCAGGAGTTCAAGGTCATCCTCAGCTACATAATGGGTTGGAGGCTGTCCTGTGCTACATGTGACCAGTCTCATCCCCCAAACGTTTAAAGGAAAAGACAGAACTAATCACTTATGAGATTGACAATTTAGGTTGTGCATCTCATCACAAAAGTGTTTCAAGCATAGTATACTATTTCCCCAAATGCCCAGTGCCCAGTGGGTGGACGACACTTGCAGTCATTATCCTATGACCAAGAGGAGGCAGAGAAAGCTGAAAATTGCCTCTGTTGGCTAACAGAATAGGAGGCGAGGAGGGCCAAGGACTTTGGAGGGCAGCTTCTGCATGGCTATGGGATTGTAGCAGACAGCTTCAGGTTCACTGAGATAAACTTCCAGACCAGGCACAGTTATTGGGGAAGGGATACTTATTGAAGCTTACAGATCCAGGGGAAGTTCCATAATGGCAAAAGAAGCTGGCCTGCCTTCACAGAACCAAACACAGAGAGAGAAGCACAAGCCTAAAAGCCACACGGCACAGCACACTCCAGGAACTCCAGCTAGGCACACTTTGCATCTCTTTAGATTGAAATCTCAAACCCACCACCACACCTGAAGTTCCACCCAGTGACACTGCCTCCAGCCAGGTGGCTGCAGATGCAAACTACAAACTAATAAAACCCTGAATATATTGGGGCCATCTATCCAAACTACCACAGGGATCCCTACCAGAGACCCACAGTTCTCATCTATTTGCTCTTCACTATTTGCCCACTGATAATTCTGCCATTTTCACCTTATGACTCCCATGTCCAAATACAGAGCTGTGGTTCAAGTTCATGCTTACTGGGGTTATAATTCCTTTCAGTCATTTAGACACACACAAAAGATCTAAGTGGGCTCATGAACTTCTTCTCACACAGCATCTATAACCAGTAGTAGACACGCTGGTTTGAATCAGATGTCCACCTTATGTAAAATCATGTGTTTTGAAGGCTCAGTCCCCAGTTGGTGGAGCCTTGCTAGAGAAGGTATATTGTTGGGGGTAGTGTTAGGGGTGTGCAAGCCTGCTTCCCCTCGCCACAGCTCGGGTCACTCTCCTGCTACTGTTTTCTACCTGTTGCAGCAGACTGTGAAGTCGAGCCTGCGCTTTGCCATGCTCGCTCCTGCCGTTGTGAAGCCTCTTCTAGAGACTGTAAGCCAAAACAAACCCTTTACTCCCATCACCTGCTTTTGAAAGAGTGTTCCATCCCAGCAACACCAAAGAACCTACAACAGAAGACAATATTATGCTGGGGAGGACCACAGCCTTTGGAGTGCAACAAAACCAGCTTTCTATCTGCTACTGACCAGTCATGATATTTGGGGCAAAGTATTTAACCCTTTTGAGACAGAGTTTCTTGTCTGTAAAACATATATAAAGTACCTGCATGAACGAAATCCAGAGATGCATATAAGCTTCATGCACTTCTGCAAACAGATCCTTCCACACGGTTTCCTAAACAGAAAGACACCAAGGACTAACCTTCATGTAACAATGGGAGTGAAAGTTGCTTAAAAATCCAAACTCACTATTTTTGTTGTCCTCATTTGGCAACAACAAAGTCACATGGCTGCTAGAGATTTTAGTAATCACGTATCCAGTCCATCCCGAACAAAGGGATTTGGGGCCTCAGTTATCTGAACTACTTCATCTTGGGGATCCATATTTACACCTTTACGGTCTCTCCCATGCACCCAGAGTTGTGAGTGAGCTCAAATTTGATTCTGGAGAGAGAGCTAGGCAGTGAACTTGCATTTACGGGCCAGCAGACCTCGACCTGACAAGATTTTCTTTTATACTTCACAAAGGATAGAGCAATTGCTGAGTCAGGCCCCTGCAAACAAGGGCTTTGTTTTGTATGGTTATCACATAGCCCCTTCCTCTCCCTTTGGAATTTGACAAGCAAATTGGCATTTGTGTTTCTGAGACTGTCATAGAATAGTGATTGTTAATTATACCCTAGATGTCCTGCCTCGTTTTGCCATGGATGTATTATGCTAAATGTGTGCAGTGAGCAAAAGATCTTAAATTTGATTTCAAGTTGCATATCTCAGCATGCTGCCAGCCCCGCCCCAGGTCAGAGAGCTCCTAAGGGGGCTGCCGGGAGTTCTCTTGCTCCATCATTCTTGGGTCTGACTTAAACCAGAAAGTATTCAAAGGGCCCAGCAGATGTCACTATGAAGTCTTGAGTCTCTCCAGGTTGAATATTAACAAATCAAATTACATCACTACTTCCCCAGAGAGCTGTCTCTATAAGGGGTATTGAGTGAAGACTGGTTTCAGAAACAGTTTCAATAAGAATCTACTTCTCTAATTGGTTACAAAGAAATCTGACCTTACATCTCAACCCCAAAGCTAGACAAGTGAGGTGGATGGTAGAGAAGCATCAGGGGATAAAACAAGTGGATAAGGAACGGTCTCTGCAAATAGAGCTATCTGTGTGTGCGCACTATTGCTCTCTCTGCATGCGCATTAAGGTGAAGTCTTAGCACCGTTGGTCTAGCCCAAGAGGTGCTTCCTTTGCAGCTGAAGGTAACAAAGGTTTCAGGTTGAACACAGCTTTAGACACCTTTGCCAGGCCGGCCATAGGTGTCCTGATTCACATAAATGTCTTTTTGACTCGTTTTGTGATTGTTTTCATATAAAAATATTTGCAGAGAAAACATGAGAAATATCCACATGTCATTGGCTTGATTTAACAACTCGTAGCATTTTGCTTATGCACTGCAAGTCTCTTATTATTATTGAGATAAAAGTCTGATCTAAGCCAGGCGTGGTGGCGCATGTCTGTAATCCCAGCACTCAGGAGGCAGAGGTAGGAATATCACAGTGAGTTCTAGGGCACCTACATAGTGAATTCCAGGTCAGCCTGGGCTAGAGTGAGACCCTACCTTGAAAAACCACAAAATAAAAATAAAAATAAAATAAAAAGTCTGATCTACATCACTTCAGTTCTCTCCCCAGTGATGGCCATTACTTTGAAGTTCTTCTGTATCCCACCTGCCTTCCTCTGCTGAGACGTCCACAACAAAGTGTCATGGCTGAGTGGCAGAAGTGCAGTGTTCCCTTGTGCTTGGAAGCCAAAGGTTCCAGACGAAGACATCAAAAAGGTCACAGTCAAAGTCGCCAAGGTGGGCTGCTTTCCTGAACTCTCTCTCAGGTTTTAAAAAATGAAAACAACCTCCTCTAATATGACCTTCAATTAACTAATTACACTTTCAATGACCCTATTTCCAAGTAAGATCATATTCTGAGAAACTGGTGGTTAGACTTCAACATATGAATCTCAAGGGGATAAACTTCAACCCACAACACTTATTTGTTAATACTTTTTGTGGTATTTTGAATAGATGGCCCCCAATATATTCAGTTCTTTATTGTTTGTAGTTTGCATTCTGCAGCCACCTGGCTGGAGGCAATGTCGCTGGGTGGATCTTTAGGTGTGGTGGTGGGTTTCAGATTTCAATCTAAAGATATGCAAAGTGTACCTAGCTGGAGTTCCTGAAGTGTGCTGTGCTGTGTGGCTTTTGGCTTTTAGGCTTGTGCTTCTCTCTCTGTCTGCTTGGTCCTGTGAAGGCAGGCCAGCTTCTTCTGCCATTATGGAACTTCCCCTGGATCTGTAAGCTTCAATAAATCCCTTCCTCCATAACTGTGCCTGGTCTGGAAATTCATCTCAGCGAACCTAAAGCTGTCTGCTACAGAATTTTAACTATCACACTTTTATTTATTTATTTTGTTTTTTCAAGGTAGGGTTTCACTTTTTTGTGTTTCATTTTTGTTTGTTTGTTTTGTTTTGTTTTTCCGAGGTAGGGTCTTACTCTAGCTCAGGCTGACCTGGAATTCACTGTGTAGTCTCAGGGTGGCCTTGAACTCATAGCAATCCCCCTACCTCTGCCTCCTGAATGGTGGGATTAAAGGCATGTGCCAACATGCCCAGGGGTTTTCACTCTTTTTAATGCTTTTACTACATATGGTTTGGCCATAAACACTTTATAGTATTTTGTATATATTCAGTTTTGATATAGATAGCATTATAATATACATATCTTCTATGACATCCTTTTTTTTACCCTGGCATGTTTTTAAGATATATTCATATAACAAAATTTTTCAGTTCATTTATAATATTTCACTGTATAAATTCACTACTAGCAAACTCTTCTCTATACTGAATTTTAAAATATCTACTTGGGCAAGAGCTAGTATCTGTGATCTTCAGTGTCCTTTATTTGTAAGGAAGGGATCAGTGGGGGCTGGGGAGACGGCTCAGTGGTTAAAGGTGCTTTCTTGCGAAACCTTCCAGCTGAGGTTCGATTCTCCAGTACCCAAGTAAAGCCAGACACAAGGTGGCACATGTATCTGTGAGTTCAAAGTGCTTATGACAATGGGAGGCAGAGCCAAAAGAAGTCAAAGCTTGAGGGATAGCTACATAGCATTTGCAATGGCAAGAGAGACTGTCACAAAGAAGCTGGAACACAGAGACTTCTGTGCTGTCCTCTGACCTCCCCAGGCACAACACCCCACATACATATGTACACTCATACATTCATATACACACATATACACACACACAAATAAATTTAAATAATGCATAAATGAATGAAAGAAAGATAGATCAGTGGTGACTGTTGAAAGGAACTATTTAGAGCTTTGGTGAAGCATTGTGTACCGAGCAGGTACCCAACCATGGTCGCTATGGTGGTAGTAACTATTTCTTGCATCGAAGCCCTAGCCTTCCCATGCATTTGATCTGTGATTTTCAGCATTTCTTTGGAGGACAAAGAGATTAAGTCCCTCACATAATTGATGTTCTTTATTTCCAACACATGCTGGATCTACCTTTGAAGTAGTGTCAGATGGTGTTGCAGTCAAGTTCACATAGCTGGTAAAAATCACCCAACCAAGAGCAGCTTGTGGGAAAAATGAGGTTTATTTTCGCTTATAGACTCTAGGGGAAGCTCCATGATGGCAGGGAAAAACGATGACACAAGCAGAGGGTAGACATCACCTCCTGGCCAACATCAGGTGGACAACAGGAACAGGAGAGTGTGTCAAACACTGGCAAGGGGAAACAAGCTACAACACCCATAAATAAGCCTGTCTCCAACAATACACTGCCTCCAAGAGGCATTAATTCCTAGATCTCCATCAGCTTTGAACCTAGCATTCATAACACCTGAGTTTATGGGGGACATTTGATCAAACCACCACATTCCACCCCTGGCTCCCATAAACTGATAACCATCCATGATTTAAAATACAACGCATTCATCCAACTTTAAAAGTCCTCATAGTTTTTATCAATCCTAATTATGTTCAGACATCCCAATAATCCAACATCTTTTAACTGAGCCATAATAAAAAAATCTCCCTAAAACATAATGGGACAGAATAATTATTCACATGGCAAAAGATGGCATTGGGCATAGCAAAAAAATATTCAGCTAATACAAGATTTAAACAGGGCAAGCATCAAACTCTGTAGCTCCAAGTCTAACAACTCTAGACAGTGATAAATCTCCAAGTCCAATAATCCTAACCACCAACAAGTTTCTGGAGTTCCAATTCTGCCCCTCCAGCTAGGCTATTCACAGTCTGAGAAAACTTCATCCAGGGCCAGCATCTTCTCTTAGCAGCCATCTAGTTGTCCTGGCATCTCCACTGGGTCTCCACTGCAACCCATGGTTCATCCTCACAGTTTCATTGGGTCTCCATGCAGGCATCCAGCAAACCTGCTTCACACTGCCCATGGCCATTTCCAAAACACAAGACCACATTGAAAACTCAATGACCCTCCTTCCTGCATTTCTTATATGCCACAATACCAAGTAGGGTGTCAATTTGTTAATCCAGGGGGGAATAAAGCAGAATTTGAGAACAGGATACTCCTTGAGCACTCAGACCCCTTCCTAAGAGTCTACATTCTTCCTGTTGCCTCAGTGCAGGTCAGCTGGCCCAGTCTCAAAGTTTGTAATCTCTCAATTGCAGCTGAATGGGCAACAGTTTTGGCTCAAAGATTTCTTTCTGTGCCATATCTCTCTGAACACACCAGTCCGTCTCTATGAAAAGCAACCCTGCACAACTTCTCAGGACACAGGCATAAGAACATGCCTCTCACACAAACTGCTTTTAGCCAAGTCCAGACAAAGCTCTTTCTTACCCTCATAAGCCAAACCTCACTGTCCATAGTTCTTACTGCATTCATGTCTTTCAACTCTGACCTGAATAGTCCATCAAGCTGTACTTACAGCACTGCAAGGCATCTCTTAGGCAAAGGTTTCAAATCCTTCCACATTCCTCTTGAAAATCAGCTCCAAAAGGCCAAAGCCACACAGTCAGGTGTCTAGTAGCAATCCCACTCTCGGTACCAACACTATTATTGCAGTCAGGTTCACATTGCTGGCAGAAATCACCTGACCAAGAGCAGCTTGTGGAAAAAAAAGAGGTTGATTTTGGCTTACAGACTTAAGGAGAAGCTCCATGATGGCAGGGAAAATGATGGCATGAGGAGAGGGTGGACACCACTTCCTGGCCAACATCAGATGGACAACAGGAACAGGAGAGTGTGCCAAACACTGGTAAGAGGAAACCAGCTACAACACCCATAAGCCCTTCTCCAATAATTCACTGCCTCCAAGAGGTGTTAATTCCCAGATCTCCATCAGCTGGGAACCTAGCATTCAGAACACTTATGTTTATGGGGGACACCTGAATCAAACCACCTCAGATGGGATCAGACAACCCAAATAGCTGCAGAGTGACTTGTCCAGCTTTTACTATGTCACATCTACTGAACACTTCTCTTAGATGCCAGTATAATCCTTTTCCAAGTATTAACACATTGAGGCAGTATCATTTTCCCATTTCACAGATGAGGCAACTGAGGCACAGTGAAACATGCATCTTGCCTAAAGTCACACAGTAAATGCTACATAGAGCCAAGAGTTAAACCTGGATAATCTAAAATTTCGACCACTGTGCTTAACAGCTTTGGGCAGTAGATTGGCCTATCTAACACCAACCCATCATCTTCCAGTCTAAAATCAGAGATCATCCAGAGTTTACTTGTTTATGCTTTTCCTTCTTCATCCTCCCGGTAGTCCCTCATGACAGTGCCTGGAGGGTGATGATTCCACAGAGGCCTTGAGCCGTATCTGCGTTCTAGAAAGCACCAGGGGCTTTCTTCCCGTTTGGCCTATGAAGTCATGTTAGCTCTGACTTTAACTCGTTGTTAAAAGTTAACATTAAGCCGGGCGTGGTGGCACACGCCTTTAATCTCAGCACTTGGGAGGCAGAGGTAGAAGGATCTCCAAGAGTTCGAGGCCACCCTGAGACTACATAGTTAATTCCAGGTCAGCCTGGGCCAGAGTGAGACCCTACCTCGAAAAAAAAAAAAAAGAAACAAAACAAAACAAAACAGAAAGTTAACGTTAATTCTTTGACTTTACACAGCTGCTTAACCTCTCCTCCAGGCCTCAATTTCCCTATCCGTAATGGCGACTATGGTTTGAAATGTTGTACACAGCACCTGAGTCACAAATATGAAACTGGGGCAACACAGGGTCCAACGACAGTGTGCAGGAAGCACCCAGTAAATAGACGCACTTAGTTACTTCTATTGTTGCTGTCACCAAATCCACAGCACAAGGAACTTCAGGGAGGAAGGGCTCATCCTTGCCCTTGACTTGAGGGTGCAGTCCAGCAGCAAGGGGGGCGCGGCGGCGGCAGAGGTGACTGGTCACATCGCATGCGCAGTCCAGAAGCAGGGTTGTGCCGCTCAGCTGTTGTTCTCTTGTTTGAAATTTTTATTCAGTCTGGGATCCCAGCCAGTGGGATGGAGGGTCTTCCCTCCTCAGTTAACCCTCTCTGGAAAGCCCTCAGAGACACACCCAGATGTGCATCTCCTAAGTGAGTCCAAATTAAGTGGGGATGTCAGCGATGACTAACCATCACAGTGGGTTCCGCACTGGTCCCATTCTTCGCAGACAATGCCACGTGGAGCATCTGAGCTAAGGAACGGCTGCCTCAGCTCTCTCCTGTTCTGAGTCCTGAAGGAGACTTCTTGCCTGGGGGTTCCAGGTATGACTTCCTGTCTAGGGCAACCCACATAAGAAGCACAAGAAGACACCGGGGGTGGTGGCGCACGCCTTTAATCCCAGCACTCGGGAGGCAGAGGTAGGAGGATCGCCATGAGTTCGAGGCCACCCTGAGACTACATAGTTAATTCCAGGTCAGCCTGGACCAGCGTGAGACCCTACCTTGAATAACCAAAAAAAAAAAAGAAGAAGAAGAAGCACAAGAAGCTGCTTATGCCTGTGGCCAGACGTGAACCCATGCTCCAAGGCCACTTTGAAATTGGTATCACTTTGAAAGACTCTGAGTCAGTGCTCAGTCAGGTCACCCTTCTTGCTGAACATATCCCAGCCCAGAGAGGATGGAAGGGAATTTCATCCTCATTTTTTATGAATTCTAACTGTTAATTCTATCAAAAGTCTCATGTCATCCTTTTAAACTTTCTGTTTTAAAAGTTCCACCTTCCTGAAGAATAATTTTAAAAAAATACCCTTCAAGTCGTGCTTTGAGATTCTCACTCCGTGTCTAACTCCCTGTTCTTGCTCCTTCTCCTCCGGTTATCAACAAAGTTTCCAATGGGACACACAACCATTGTGTTACATGCTTGAGAACATCCTTAATATAGCACAAAAATTGTTTATTTTCTTAAATATTGACCACTTGGTCCATCTTTTTTTTTTTTTTTTAATTCTGGATGACAAAAGCAGAATGCAGTTTCAGGCATTTCTACTGTGTACTGACATAGAAGTGTGTCAGCTTCAAGAAAAAGGCCCTTGTGTGATTGTTTGAATTGTGAACCAGCTGACTTTCCTGTGGTAAAGCACTTTTTTACCCAGAAGATCAATTGACAGGCAAACTATGGCTATTGAAAGTGTGGCATTTGGCTGACATTTTTTTTCACAAATGAACAAAGCAAGGCTGTCTTTTCAAGAAAGACAACTGACAGCATTTGTTGCCAGTGATAAAATTTGAGCTTTCAAGATCGGTGACTTTTCAACATTTAAAGACTTTTCTGATGAGAGCAGCCATGATACTAATAACAGTCACATGACGATATGTAGTGAACGGTGTCCAAATCTGAACAACCCTCGTTGAGCTTGGTGAGCTATATCAAAGGCCTTATTCCTGGCTATGGAACTTTAGATAGACCTTGGTTTGGAACCTTTTTACTTGCTGTCTCAGGTCTCTGTTTCCTCATCTGTAAAGTGGGAGTAAGACCAACCTTGAAGAGCTGTTGAAGAACTGAATCAATGATATATGTGTTCATGTGTACTCATGACATAGTATATAGGATACAAAGCAAATGTTTGGCCTGTGGTAAACGGCATACAAGTGTTTTACTACTATCATCATCATCATCACCATTAGGACCTAGACATCATTTTTCTATGTAGGACTTTAGAACAAAGGCTCTAGTTAACACTGCCAGGTTCAGATTCCAGCATTACTTATAGGCTACTGAACTTGGAGAAGGGACTTATTTATATGATCACATCTAGTACAATAATGGTATATAGTAATTAATAATCATAGGGTTATTGTGAGGAATGGAGCTAAAACATGTCAGAAACTCAGCTTGAATATGACACGTTAGGTTAACCCATTTAGAGTTCTAATTGAGAATTTGAGAAATGCTTCTTGACCTTTACACAATTATATCACAATACGATGGCATTAAAGTCTTCAGGATCCACAGATCTTTGGATTCTGTCATGCTCTCTGAAAAGATCAGTATGTGTGATTTACACATATGCCTATTTGGGAGACATAAATATTCTCACCATAGTCAATTTCACACTAGCAACATGAGGACAATGAGCACAGAGGTGATAAGAAATGTTCCAAATTCCCCTTTGGGAGCAGACATGAGCGTGCGCCAGCACAGCTCACCCCCCACATCCTTCCCGCAGAGGAATTACTCAGTGGACCTTATCTTGGGATTCTAGTCAGCAGGAGGTGATGGGTTACTAGAGCAGAGCAGCCAAAGGAAGCTGAATGTGGGTGTCTTACATGCTTTTTCATTGCTGGGGGGATGGCCCTGTGGGTAGAGCACTTTTCACACAAGCATTAGTGCCTGAGTTCAGAACCCCAAGATCCACATAAAGTCAGACACTGCAGCATGACCGTCTGTAATTTGAGCATGCCTACCACGAGGTAGGAGGCAGAGACAGAATCCTGCAGAAGCTCATGGGAAACCCAGCCCTGTGAACACAGTAATGAATAAAAAGAGACTGCCTCAAACAAGGTGGAAGGCAAGGACTGACACCCGAGGTTGTCCTCTGACCTCCACATATGTGCCATAGGACACACGTACCTGCACTAACATGTACACATGTCTCTCTCTCTCACACACACACCCCAAAAAAAGAAAAGGAAAAAAAAAAGCACTCAATATGATAGAATCACTCAAAACTTGGCCCATTTATACACCTATAAAAATAAGACAACTCTGCATACTTGAAAGAGTTGAAGAGGTTTTTATGACATGAGACCTTAGGGAGCAATAACTTAGACACAATTTTATTAGAAAAAAAATTCCAGGACACAATTTGCATGATTCCATTTATTAAAGAAATGCATTTCTTTCTAGTGTATCTGTCCAAATATGCAATCCATTTGAAATTTTTGAAAAAAAGCAAATACAACCTAAAAAAAAATGCTAGGCAGTTAAAAATACCCTGGTTCCAAAGTTTAAAAAACATTAGAAAGACTGTACAGCGAAAGGACAGGGAGGATGATGTGAGGCCACTCACTGCCACTGTAATCATCACCATTATTCATTCTAACACCTTCAACTGAAAAGCTGCAGAAAACAGAAATAAAAACGAAAAATATCAATGGCCATCTGTTATTTGATGATGTTTCTAGATTTCCCTTTCTATTTCATGTAAAAAAATAAATTATGCATAAATAAGGAGGCGAGGAGAGTTAGTGGGTACTCAGAGGGGTGTAGTGAAGGTCTTTCCTCTTTCCCACACTCACTACACAAAACTCTCTTCCATGTTGCTGCACAGCAGGAAGGAGTCCACGAGCCGAGGCTGGACCAGCTGCTGAAAGTCAGAGTCCAGCAGGCCTTCAGGACAGAAGTCAGCCAAGCGACGCAGAGCAGCCTACGAGAAAGCAGAAGAGACGGCACAGGTGAGACTGGGCTCTGCTCGGGTGAGATTCATCTGAGGAAAGGGCGCATTAACCAGACAATTTGATCTGATCACCATCTTGGCCCATGGAATCTTAGTCGCCATTTCCACCGCCTGGCCACCACCATACCACCCTCAGCATCCTGGTCACCCGGTTTTATTAGTGCTTAGCCAATGGGGAGGGGTCCTCTGGAAGCTCTAGTGATTGCCTTGCCATCTTGTTTTGCCTTTTTTGTAATTATCCTGTGAAACTCGTTTTCTTTTACTTTTAGCAGTGGTGTCACATGTGTGGTGTGTACACACATGTGCACGTGTGATAGCATGTATGTGTGGGTATGCCCACATGTACTCAGGCCAGAGGAGAACTTCAGGGGTCCTCTTCTATGCAGCGTGCATCTTGTTTCCACGAGACAGGTTTTCTAGTTAGACTGGCCAGTGAGCCCCAGCAATGTTCCTATTTCCAACCAACCTCACACCTGGATTAGACACATGCATAGCCATGCCCAACTTTCAACAATTACATGCTGGAGATTGGACTCGGGATCTTTTTTTTGTTTGTTTGGTTGGATTTTGGTTTTTTGAGGTAGGGTCTCACACTAGCTCAGCATGACCTGGAATTCACTCTGTAGTCTCAGGGTGGCCTCGAACTCACAGCGATCCTCCTACCTCTGTCTCCTGAGTGCTGGGATTAAAGGCGAGCGCCCCCACGCCCGGCTGGACTCAGGATTTTAAACTTGTACAGCAGGTGCTTTGACCTGCTAACATATCTCTGTGGCCCTTCATCATTTTAAAGATCTGCCATCTTCTGTGTGGTAGTCTAAATGTATGTCCCCCATTGACTTAGGTGTTAAAATCAGACTTGCAACATGGATCTATAGGCACGTGGCTGGAGGAGATGTCTGGGTCCTGGAGTCCAGCCGTAAAGCATCTTGGAGGAGTGGATCTGAATTCCAGCCCAAAGGTGTAAGAGAGAAGTTTGAGCTCCGGGAGGGGGGGCAGGGTTCCTCCCTGTTGTCCGTTCATGCTTGCAACTCTTTGGTATTTGCTGGATGCTGGTGGTTTCTCCCTATGCCTGGATGTATGAATGGGAGCCAGCTTCTCCAGCCATTGACAGAACTTCCTGTGGATCTGTAAGTTTGAAAGAAATCCCTTCCTCCCATAAAACTATGTTTGGTTGGATATTTGTCCCAGAAATGTGGAACTTGTCTACAATATTATGGATCGGGTCATTTTAGTAATATATGTAAGTTCAAAATGTGTTCTTCCTAGAGGCTGGAACTGCTAGAAGACTCGATAGAATTATTTTATTACGTCCAGGTGCCTTGGGTCACCTTTGAGCAACAAGGACTATTCATTCACCCATAAGTACAGCAAGGTCCCTTCAGCACACTATGAGATGGAAAGGAAAGAGAAAAGAGAAGGAAAACATAGAGTCTAGGCAAGTAAAGGTCATGATGCTGAGAAATTCAAGTCAGGCTAATGGGCTAAGCAGAAAAGAGGTCCAGACAGAGTGAAACAGCGCCCCTGCTGGCCCACTGAGACGTGCAGACGCTGCTCTTGCTTGGCATCCACGCTCCTTGCCCACGCACTTTCCTAGGACAAGACTTCCCACTGCTCTTCTGTAGCCAGCAGAAGCATTCCCTCACTGCCAAGTCTGCCACGAAGCCATCCTTGGCTACCTTCTTCTCTCCCTCCTATACACCTAGGGTCCCTGGGCAGACCTCAGCCTCTCACAAATGACTGTCACGTTGGTTACTGTCATGGTGGTTAGATATTTATCTCCACCCTGGACTGTGAGCCCCTTGAAGGTAGGAATATTTTTTTTTATTTCTCTGTATCTGCATCTGGAAACAGAAATACATGATCTAGCGACATGCTTTAAATTTGATATCATGAAACTGTAAATGTGGGCTGTACACCATCCCTGATCACAGTCACCACTGAACTGAGGCACCCTCTCAGCATTAAGGCAAAGCAGGGGACAAGGCACCCCCACCCACCTACCCAAAGGACAGACAGAGTGGAGGGGATCTAGAATGGCAGAAGAAACAAAGAAGAGGAGGTGCCACCCCTTGCTGAGTACCTACACAGTGGACCTGATCCAAGCCCTGTGCGAATCTACAAGGAAACTACCATGGTCCCCATTGAAGAGGGAAGAAAACCAAGGCTCGGGTGGAGACAACATTCTTCCTGAGACCACCCAGGCTCGGCAAAGGCTGCGCATTGAGTCACAGTGAGAATAGAGTGCAGCTCATGGCCTCAACAGGGCAGGTCATCTGGTTCAGAACAGGACAAGAACAGAGGAATGAGTGACATAAACAGGGGAATGAATGTTGTGAAAAAACTACAGGATGCTCTGCTCAAATGGATCAAGGAGTTTCTCTGTACATATGAGAAAGCCTGGGACACTAGTGGCAGGAAGTAGACCCTCCCCACCCCCACCCAAAGTCTAGCCTGACTTCTACTATGGTGGTTTGATTCAGGTGTCCCCCATAAACTTAGCTGTTCTGAATGCTAGATCCCCAGCTGATGGAGATTTCGGAATTAATGCCTCCTGGAGGGAAGGTAGTGTTGGGGACGGGCTTGTGGGTGTTATAGCCAGTTTCCCTTTGCCAGTGTTTGTCACACTCTCCTGTTGCTGCTGTCCACCTGATGTTGGCCAGGAGGTGATGTCCACCCTCTGCTCATACCATCATTTTCCCCTGCCATCATGGCGCTTCCCCCTCAAGTCTATAAACCAAAATAAACCCTTTTCCCTCAATCTGTGTTTGGTTGCGTGTTTCTGCCAGCAAGGCGAACTTGACTGCAACATACACCTAGGGCCAAGGAGCTGAAATCCATAGTAGATCTACCCCATCCCTACCCCCACCCCACCCCCACCCCATCCCCAGCCTCACCCCATCCCCACCCCAAGACTAGCCTGACTTCCTCCAAGAGGCCAGGAGCTGAAATCCATACAACTTCCTGACTGGGAGAAATAACCCCATTGTCCCCGAGATGCCACAGCCAAAATGCAAAGGGAGCGCATCCTGCAGGTCAGAATAGAGGCTGCCCACGCACCACGGTGGGTAGAAAACACGACAGTGGGACAGGGAAAGCAAAGAAAGACAAAGACATGGACAAAAAAATAAAATGGGCCCATCAAATGAGCACGAAGAACAGCAGGGTGGGGTGGGAGAACAGAAACAGAAAGAGAATAGGGAGACATTTAAATGGAAACAAAGAGATGAAGTTAGTGAAAGAAGGAGGATCAAACATGGATGGGAAATGGGAAACAGAAAGAGAAATAGTGACAAAGAAAAAGAGAGTCCAAAGGGGAGGAGAGTTAATAGTGAGATAGGAGATGAAAAGGCAGAGAGGAAAAGGAAATACTGGGGAGAGAGATGAGGGGATGCTTTTAAAGGGGAAAGATGAAAACAGAATACTAAGAAAAAAGATAACTTAAGAAAGCGAAAAACCAAACAACAAAAAAATAAAATACAACCAAGGCATACACCTAAACAGACACCTACATCCTCCCAGTATCCCCAAAACATCTATGGCATGTGAACCCCACATCAACTCAGCATCTAGCACTCTTAGAAAACCCTGCACCCCTCCCAAATCTTACTCTCAACATCTGCCTTCCTGGGAGGGTTAATAGACAGACATCTCATTCCCAGACAGCCTGCAACACCCACATATTAAACGAACCCAGCAGCCTGCTGACAGCTGCTTCATTAAGGAAAAAATCAATTCCGTTTGCAAGGGGCGATGTGCGTGGCCACTTTTCCATACCCGGGAGACGATAATTGAATCGTTCTCCCTCCACCTGAAGTGAGCCTTTGAATCTGAAGAGGAGGCCTGTTGAAGAGCAGGAAAGGGAGCTCCCGACTCTATTCACCGGGCCAGGCTCCAAGTGGCACCCATCTCTCCAGCCAGGGACCACACCCTTGTCAGGAGCTTTGATGGACCATGCCAGGAGCCCTCACCAACACTGGCAGTGGGTGAGGGTGGAGCTGGGAGATAAGCCTGCTAGTTCCAAAGTCATACAAAAAATAGTCACTAAACTCAAAGTAGTGTGGAAATACACAGAGCTAGGCAAAGGCCCTGGCCCTTAGAACATTCTAGACAGAGAAGAGAGGGAATAGAAGTGCAATCACAGCAAGAAACCCAGCACCATGAATGAAGGGAAAAGAAAGTGTGTGGCTACCAGTGAGATGTTCTGTTCGAAAGACCAGGCCTTCAAAGTCAGACAGGTCTGAGTTTGAATTCCAAGTTCATCAAACACAGACAACACAACCAGGTGCCTCAGACAGGTGAGAAAAATTTGAGCAGGGAAGTCAGTTCACTGGCTGGGCTCTCGGACTCTGAACCACCGATCCGGAGAAACCACCTGGAGGAGAGGGACGTAGATCTGAGCCTCCAGAGGTGAACCACCGTGTTGTAACAGAGCTGGGGGGACAGCATTTCCTTGGTGTACGGTGCAGACGATACTGCTTGGTGGGGTTGGTCAGGGTCTGCAAACAGTGGGAGGACTTCAAGTCCCAGGGCAGGGCAGGCGCTGTGTCTGTGTGGGAACCCTAGTTGAGGTAAATAATGGGGAGCCAGGAAATGTTCCATGTGAGCTTTATGGAAGATTCATGATCAGACACTGTCTTTATGAGTGTTAAGTCAGGTCACACAAGGACAAAAGAGTGAAGACGGGGCTCTTTGTGTGACTCAAGTTAGGAGCCAGGACCTTCTGTGTGCTGTCCTTTAAACTAACAGCAAGTGACAATACTTAGTACTAAGCCCAGTGAAGGGAAATTATGGTTTCCCAAGTATCTGCAGGTCCCTAACTTTTCACCGTAGCTTGCTGGGTCAGCCAGCTGCTATTGCCAGAGAGAGAAAGATAACGATTGCTGAAGCTAACCACCTATGTGTTTGTCAGCTACTGATTTTCTCCCCCATTTATCTCAGAGGATCATTGGACATGGTGAGAAAAATGACATCTTTATTTTCATTAACTTATTGAAACTGGGCATCTCACTGAATTGTCAATGTTTTGACAAATCAGTCTGGATAATCTCTGGCTTTGATCAACAGAAATCACATTTCCATTTCCCTTAAAGTTGTTTAAGATATCAATTGTCACATATAAGGCACCTAGTTTAATATGCTCTGTGTCTAAAGATCCAATAATGATTTTATATAATTGGTTTATTTTTAAAATTATACTACATATATTATTTTGTGTTCTTAAAACATGATTCATAGAAGGGATCCAAAACCTTCTCTAGACTGTCAAAGGAACAGAGTTAGGACTGTCCCTTACCTCCAAGAATAAAAGCCACAGAAGAGTCAAGCTCACCTGTCTTTTCCTCACAGCTATACCTCTATAACTTAGAAAAGCAAATGACATATAAAGCCATTCTGTAAACTTTCACAGAATATCATTCAGACCTTTGACATAGTCAATGTCACACACTCATGAAGGTAACACCAGGACAGGTCTGCTGACCACAATGCCCTGCTTCTTCCACAAGTGCATGGTGCCATTAGAAATTAGATGAGCACAGTGGGAAAATGAGGTGAAAACAGGACTTTTCTATGACACACTTGATGGATCCCTACATTCATCTCTTCTCCCAAGTGCTCTTTGAAGACCAAAGAACCAGCATTCTTCTCTTGAAGCTAAATTCCCTGGTTTATCCAAGGGCTTTTCCACTACTCCACACTTCACTTCCAACTAGGAGCTGCCTTGCTTCTCTGCCCTGGGATTCATTACAGCCAACCATACATATCAGATACATATCAACAAAACATCATTCTCCACATGCCACTGATTACTTTATGGTAGATCCCTAGCACCAGTAAGTGGAGTGGGAATCTACCAGAATGCACTTGATTAAGCTGCAGGAGGAGATACTAGCAGCTTGTTGAATCACTCTCCTTGTCCTGTCCTGTTCCCTCCTGTCCTATATACAGAGGGTAGAGATGCAGGGCTAAAAGAGCCCATCAAGTAGTTTAATTCTAGGGGGGAGAAGGGGGCATTCCCACAATGTCCACTTTGGATACACAAGAGATGCCCAGATCTTGGCTCCTATATTCCACCAGCTCTGTGACCCCTCTCTGGTTTTAATCTGCTGTAGATTTCCCCAGAACCTGAAAGGTACTAAGATTATGGTGGAGGGACAGGGATCAATTTCTCATCTTAATCTTTCACATGCATCACTACATATGACTTTAGTCACATTTTTTAAAAACAGAAATAAGTAGCAATTATTACCCTTTTAAGATAGAATCCAGGGCTGGAGAGATGGTTTAGCTGTTAAGGCGCTTGCCTACAAAGCCTAAGGACCCAGGTTCAACTCCCTATAACCCATGTAAACCAGATGCACAAAGTGACACATGCACACAAGGTCACACATGTGCACAAGGTCATGCGTGTGCACAATGTGGCACACACATCTGGAGTTCAGTTGCAGTAGCTAGAATCCATGCCATGCCAATTCCCTTTCCCTCCCCCATAAAAAAATAAAACAAAATAAAGATAGAAGGCTGTAGAGCTGGCTTAGCGGTTAAGGTGCTCGCTTGCAAAGCCAAAGGACCTAGATTCGATTCCCCAGGATCCACATAAACCAGATGCACAAGGTGGCACATGTGTCTGGAGTACATATCAGTGGCTAAAAGCCCTAGCACACCCATTCTCTCTCTATATCTGCCCCTCTCTCTCAAGTAAAGATAAATGAATAGCCGGGCGTGGTGGCGCACGCCTTTTAATTCCAGCACTTGGGAGGCAGAGGTAGGAGGATCCCCATGAGTTCAAGGCCACCCTGAGACTCCATAGTGAATTCCAGGTCAGCCTGGGCTAGAGTGAGACACTACCTCGAAAAACCAAAAAAAGTAAAATAAAATAAATGAATAGAAGATAGAATCTAAGCCCAGAGAGATGGTAAGACTTACCCAAGATGACCACTGTTAAAACCAGCTCTCATGGCCTCCAATGTGCCTTCTCAAAGACCAAGGGGGAAACTGGGGACAGGCTGAGCACTCACCAGGCAGGCCACAAGCACAGCGTCACTGCTGTTCCTTTCTGACGGGGATCTGCAGAGTTCGATGAGACGGGACATACCTGCGTGAGACACAGGAGAAGCTCACACTCAGGTTGGGGAACGCTGGCCAGGCAGATCCGGAAGTATTGGCCCTATTCATAACTGAATCAATGAATTAGTAAGTGAACGAATGTGTGGCTAGGTGAGTGAATGAGCCAACAACAAAATAAGGGACTAAGTGTGTACATGAGTGCATGAAGGAAAGAAGAGGGCTCTGAGAAACAGGAAGTGTGCAAGCAAGTCGTTCTTCACTCCCACACATCCTCCGCTCTTGCTTTAGTCCCAGGTTACAAACTAGTCCGAGGGCTACAGCCTGGGCCTCTGCCCCAGCATTTCGCAGCACCCAAAGAGCGGGGTTCACCACAGCTAGCCCTCACCCTCGCGCTACTGACACCACCACGCAACTCAGAGGGACTTCCGTCCCCAAGCTCAACCACCCATGGACAACACCACTGACCGCTGAGCCTCACGGCTTCTCTGGCGACGTCCGGATCTCGGCTGAGGCGGGCCAGGGTCACTGCGGCTTTCTGCTGGACTCTCTCACAGGCCGCCACTTCAGCAGGGGTGCCAGCTCTGGGCTTCTCAGACAGCATGCCCATGATGAGCTGGACTCCTAGGCAGGAAGCGATGGAGAGCTGGTACTCGGCCTCAGTGAGGAGCTTTCTCCCTGGGGCGAGCTAGACAGATGGCTACAGGCCTTAAGCAAAAGCCTGAAGCGCCTCAACAGAGGGTGGAGGCTAGAGAAGGGCACTTTTCTCTTAGTCTACACAGATGTGTCTGATTTCCTGCACCAAGTCACTGTACTTAGGAGGGACATTTGAAGGTCAGGTTTAGTATTTTAAATGCTATCACTGATTTCAGGACATGCCTGGCTGGCACTGTGTTAAACTCTCAGTAAATGCATGATCTCCTGAAACCGCTCAGCAGCCAGTCTTGCTTCTACTATGAGGCCCAGGGAGAGGGAAGCCTCTTGCCCAAGGCCACACGGTTGGCATTGCAACTGGGTTACCGGTTACTGCCATCACCTCTTTGCCTCTGATGGGAGTTGCATCTGAAGCAGGTCCACAGAGGATGAGTCCCCTGGTGGAAGGCTGGGTAACACTAGATCAAATATCTGTAAGTGACTCCAGGCATCAAAAGTGGGAGGATAGTAGAAGGGCAAGAGTTAGCCTGGATTTAGTGCTGAGATGCCTCCCGCTACCCTGTGCAGTCAGCCCTGTCTTCTGATTGTTCCTCACGCCCACCCTCCCTTTCCGGAGGGATGTGCTTTCCCTCTTATGCTGCAAAAAGCTTCCACCCTGCAGGTTTGCAGTCAGCGTCTCTGTGAGCTGCCCCAAACCAGCCAGCTTGAAACTTAAGTGGACAGCATCTGTTTTGCTTTGTTTGCAAATTGAGGGATTTCCATAAAACTCCAGATTTCTTGTTTCTAAATGATTTCCTTGTAAATTGCTAATAGAACTCCACACATTCTTATATGTGGCAAGAAGATCTTATTTTATTTTATTTTATTTTATTTTATTTTATTTTATTTTTTTGGCCAGGTACTTACTTTGTAGCCACAACTAGTCTGAACTCACTATGTAGGTCAGGCTGGTGTAGAATTTTGTAGCAAGCCTCCTCCATGCCCGGAGCTCACAAGAGCACAAGAGTATTATAAGCTTCCTTCTCTCTCTCTCTCTCTGATACTGGGTCTTACTATGTAACCCAGGTTCACCTGGAACTCATGTTATGATCCTCCTTTCGAATTGGAGGCCTGTGTCACCACAGTTGGCGTAGACCTCCTAATGCTAATGAGACTGGCTCAGTCCCTGGTGAGCTTATCTCAGGCATTTTACCACCTGTATGGGCGTGCAGGTACCTAAGTTTTCAACCTATGACTTAGACCGTGGGCTACCTATACTCCTACTACATTAACAGGGCTTTCTCAGACCTAGGAGTCTTCCTGGCTTCCAGTGGCCTCTGGCTATGGGACAACTCTTGCTGATCCCTCAGATCCCTGGAGCAGGAATTGCTAATTTTCCCATTTTGCAAATGGAAAACCAGACGGGCCACTCTGTTAGATTCAAGCCCACATGGCATGGTTCCACGTTAATCCTGCCATCCCACCTCTACGGCAGTCATGTACATCAGATGTTACATTTTTACATGTCAACACTTTGGTAAAGCTAGGCCCTTGTTCTGGAGGGGGACCGCCTGGGAGATGAAGGCAGGGGCTTATTTACCTACGAGCGCATTGTCCAGCACAGCACCAGACACAGAGGCGTTTTCAGTCACGGAGGACTGAGCGAGTCAGTCAACCGCCCACTTCGTACACCATAACTCCCTCTCCAGATGCCAGGCACTCCAGCCTCAAAGGTGCAGGCGAGCGGCAGCCGCTGCTGTCAGCCGGGCCACTTGAGCGTAGACTCCAAGTGCTGAAGGAGCGCACAAGTGACTCGGCGCGGCCTCTCGGCTTGGCCTCAGCTGGCTCAGTACAGCTCCTCATTATTAGCTCAATCACAAGAAATTAACACAAAATGATGTCTTTCAATTAGTGGTAGAGTAGTGGGGGTGGGTGGGGAAGTGCATGTTTGTTAAGCCTGCAGGGCAGCCTGGGGGAAGGGGGTTTCATAGGAGCAGAGGCAGTGGTGCAGGCTCTCGGTTCACTCTGCCGCATTAGCGTCTCTGGTCTCCAACCGGTTGTTAATTGCTCCCTTATTTCCCAGTCGCAGGAAGCCCTCACCGCCCAGTGCTGCTCCCAGCTGAACGTACTGTGACAGAAACTGCACAGATCAAACTCCAGGCCAACAAGCCTGGCACTGCTTCCTCTGGACCTCAGGGATGCCCTCAGCACAGGGCAGCACAGAGGGTCCAAGGGAGTGGGCAGAGGCTGTCAGGGCATTGGGAAGCCAGGCCAGCCTGTCTTGCTCCTCACCCCTTCCTACGTACTAGCTTTGGTAGGAATAGGTTTTTACTTTTTGGGATCGTACTGAAATATCTGCCTTCTCCTACCACCCCAGTTAAAATAGCAGCAATTGCTTCATTTTACCCATGCCACTGTTACCACCAGATAGTCTCTTCTCTCCTTCACTGCATGTCTCCCATTAAAATTTAAGCCCATGAAGGCAGACAAATATTTCACCCTTGGTCCAGCTGTACAAAAAATGTGTGTGTGCATATACACACACTCACCGAGACATGGGGACACAATATGTATTTGTACATTATACTAGTCAACTTCTCATTGCTGGGACAAAAGGCCTCCCTTTAAGGGAGGCAGGATTATTTCATCTTATAGTTCCGGGTCGTAGTCCATCATGGCAGGGGAGGCGTGGCAGCAGGAGCTCGAGGCAGCGTGTCACACACAGCGGTGAGGAAGCAAAGAGCACTGAATGCCGCTGCTCATCCAGTTCTCTCCTTTATACATGGTCTAGGACCCCAAGCCATGGCATGGTACTGCCCACAGTTAAGATGGCTCTTTCCACTTTAGTTAACCTAATCTCGATCATCCCTCACAGGTGATTCTGGATCCTATCAAGTTGATAATCAATACAAAGCTATCACGCATACCTACACACAGACATTCGCATGAGCACACAAAAGCACAGGGTCCCATATATCCAGCTATTGTGCACACTGCTATCCAGACGTACCATTCTCCTGAATGATGTCAGAAGCACACTGCTCCAGCACAGACATATTGGCCAAGATGGTCACAATCTAGAAAAGGGAATGGACACATGTGATCCGTTGATGCTCTCTACACACAGGTGAGCTAGGGACTACAAGCCTCCCTTCAGCCCATGACTCCTTATTGACCACCTGCCCATCCCTGATGGTACCTTCTCCTAGCCTCATGGGCTCATGCCATCCAGATGTAATTCAGAAGTGACTTCATCAGCATATGACTCCAGAGCCCCAGGACCCCACTGGTGAAACACCATCACCCTGAGTGAAATTAAGGCCCACCTAAGTGAAGGGCCTTTCTTTTCCTAAGCCATTACAGACAGAACTGGAAGGTTCCTACCTACCACCACCCCTGCTCAGTGCTGGCTGGGCCTTCTGGAAGGTTGGATCAACCCTTGGATTGAGTACCTCTGTCTTGATTTCCTTGCACGTTGATGATCTCCCACCTGAACTGAATGAAGTCTTCGGTCAAGGTGAGGAGCATGCATAAGAGACAGCTTTACACTGCCATGCCTCAGATATTATATGGACTCTAATGAAAAAACTCCAACTCAGCTGTACTATCCAAGGCTGTAGTCTATGAGCCTCTTATGTGGAGCATCGTTGAAGGACTGTGTCCTTAGTGACAGCATGCTGACAGCAGGGGTCAGCTAGCCTTGGTTACTGCCTCATTGGTTTCCATCAACCCCATCTTCCTGGCATGATCGGAGTTCAATGAATTCACAACACAAACGTGGACTAAGAATATTCCAACAAGAAACTCAAGCTATAAAAAAAATGCCAAAGCCACTGAGATATATGGATGTGGTATCTACTAACACTACTCCTGAAAGAAGCCACCAAATAAAAGTCCACTCACCTTCATGGGAACAGACAGATTGTGCAAATGGCATTTGAAATGTTTAGTAAAACAAATATTGTCTTTCCTGGTATGGGATTAATGTCCTGAAAGCTTCCTTCTAAGTCAGTGGGTGATATAAGTGGAAAGCAATGCCTCTGCCTCCGAAACAGCACAGGACAGTCTCCAAAGAATAATTATGGAAGCTTTGATGTCAAAAATGGACAGTAATGAAATATTTACCAAGAACAAGTATTATCCACCTTTTTAAAATTGGTTTAATATTAGCATATTGTTCTGGATACTAAACAATATAATAATCTCATCTTTTAAACAGAAGGGAATAGATTTGTAATATTAGTAAATTATCTGTCTTCTCCTTCCTCTCCAGATACATGTTGAAAATGAGGCACTGTGTCTATGAATCAGTTCCTTCCTGCTCAGATCTGGCCCAGGGGTTGAGAGGGGGAAGCATGAGTTAAGTGGGCTGTCAGAGAGAATAGCTCAAAACCTTGATCCTGAAATCAACTCTGTAACACCTACTGTTGCATGAGGGTAGTGACCGGCTTATGTTTTCATTTCAGAAGGATAGTTGAGAGGGTCGTTCTTCAATGTTCATTTTCTCCCATTTTAGGATAGTGGGTGTATATGGGTAGGTTAGAAGGAGTTATAGAGAAAAAACTGGGTTAAAGATATAGCCCCCAAGTGGAAGCTTCCCCCAAGATGCACAGAGTCTTATCTGGGAGAGATACAAGGCCAAGAACTTGTCATATTACAATTCATTTGCCTTTCTCTGGCTGAAAATGGTGACAGAAGCTGGACTTCTGTCCCCACTACAACAGAGGATACCACACCCCAACCTCACTAGCATGGCCTCTCTTAATAAAGACATTTGGTTGGCATGCAAATTCATGATGGAAGGAAAGAAGGAAGGGAGGGAGGGTGGAAGAGGAGCATGAAGGAAAAGAGGAAGGAAGAAAAGAAAAGAAAACCTTTGTCTGCTACAGGGAGTTCATTACCTGGCAATCATTAGCTGGGTCACAGGCACCAGGCAGGTCTTTGTGTCAGACTAATTTAGATCCTGTTAATGAAAATTACTTCCTCTTTACAGAGCCTGTACCCCATGTGGCTTTCTGAGGTGCAGATGAAGTAGTCAATTAAGTACAATTTGAATAAATGCCAATTATACCCTGCTTTGAGTCTCCCTTTTGAAACATACTTGCATGCACTATGATGTAGTGGGGGAGAAAGGTCAGTGTTTTCTTCTAGCTGTTAGCCCCTTGATTGGGGTGTTGTGGACAACTGGTATACCCGGCTAGACAACAGTTAACAATGCTGCCAGGAGATAGGAATGCAGAAGCCAGACTGACAGTTACCCCTGGCCCAGGAAAGCTGGGTCCTATCTGGTGATGTTCAATTAAGTCCTATCCATCCATATTCCCATGGAGTTAGTGTGTGAACACAGAGGACAATGGCCTCAAGAGAGGCCCTGCATGGGAGGCAGTGCATGAATCCACAGTGGTACAATTCCTCCTCTACCTCTTGTTTGCCATATGACCTTAACCACGGTACCTAACCTTCTGTGCCTTGGTTAATGAAGAGGTCTGCACTTCCTGCTGCTGTCATAACAAATTACTGTAACTTGAATGGCTTAAAGCAACACTATTTTGTAATGTTGCAATGCTTGAAGTCAGAAGTCCTAAATGGGTCATTAGGAGTTACCATCAAGGCATCGCCACGTGTGTGCTCCTCCTGCAGGCTTGAGAGGAGAACTTAATGAACTGTCATTTAACATGGACTTGGCCTTGTATCTCTCCCTAGTAAGCTGTGCACTTCATGAATCTTGGAAAACCTTTCATTTTGGGGAGGGGAACTACATCTTTAACTCATCCTTCCCCTCTA
This sequence comes from Dipus sagitta, assembly GCA_036346955.1. NCBI lineage: Eukaryota > Metazoa > Chordata > Mammalia > Rodentia > Dipodidae > Dipus > Dipus sagitta. The sequence continues at coordinate 154,014,385 of CM070772.1, read as the reverse complement.
ACCCTTCCACTCAGGCCACAAACATTCACTGTTCTAAAATGGCAGAAAAATATTTTTTTTTCAAAGTAGGGTCTCACTCTGGTTCAGGCAGATTTGGAATTAACTATGTAGTCTCAGGGTGGCCTCAAACTCATGGCGAACCTCCTACCTCTGCCTCCAAAGTGCTTGGATTAATGGCATGCGCCACCACGCCTGGCCCTCAGGAAAAGAACTTTTAAGAACTAAATCTTGGATTATTTGTTACTCTGACCCCCGCCCCCACCCACATCCTGTTACAAGAACCTTACATTAGGCCCACCATCTGAAGAACATTCCTATTGTTAGGAACCTTAACCACTTTATGTAAAATCCCTTTTGCTATGTAAAGTAACTTATTCATCGGTTTGGGGGACTAAGACATAGACACCATTGGAGGAGCATTGTTTGGCATACCATAGGGGACAAGAATGAGTAATAACACTACTATGAGCATTCCATGGATCAACATCTCATCAAGCATCCATAATACTTAGTAAATAGAACAACCAATTTACCTCAGGGAAGTACAGCCTGAAAGGACACAGACCTTAAAAGACTGGGTCAAGGAGCACTAACCTATGTGACAGCAACACATATGGGGCTGTGCACTAGTTTTTCCAAGAGGTACTGGGAATGGGAGCTCCCCATCCCCTGGACAAAGGGAATAAAAGTCTCAGGGCAGGAAGGGGCCTTTGAAGCTGGGAAATAGCTAACATTGTTCTCACAACAATCTGTGACATTCTTAAATATTTTTTCATTTGACCACCAGAGACTTTAAGAAACTGAGATGAATAGATAATATATCTAATGTAGGAAGGAACCTCCCATGTCACTATTTCAAGAATAATTTAGGAAAAAAAAAAAAGAATAGAGCTGGATGTGGTGGCGCATGCCTTTAATCCCAGCACGTGGGAGGAAGGATCACTGTGAGTTCGAAGCCAGCCTGAGACTACAGAGTGAATTCTTGTTCAGTGTGGGCTAGTATGAGACCCTATCTCAAAAAACAACAACAACAAAGAATAAATTTTCCTGTTTGATAGGAAAGAAGTTAGCTGAGCTACTGATAGTAGTGCATGCATGCATGTACACACACACAAACATACACACATAAAGGCTGACCTTGGACTGGTCCAAAAACACTTGTCAATAGACCAACCTGAAGGTATGACCCAGGCTACCTCATATCCCTACTGTCTCAGGAGTCACTCTGATCACCCTTGACTCTACCCGCATGCCCCCTCATCTGCTATGTTATTGGCTAATCCTGAAGACCAAAGTGCATGAAACTTTCCTGACAAGTACCTAGAAGGTACTTTGATCTAACAGACCTTACAACACAGAAAACCTGGCATATAGCTAATCAAAAATTATGATTACTTGTATGCTATACAGGGATGAGAATGACTGATTCACAGGTCTATAATTATGATTCCTCTTAAATTACCAGATAGAATATTTAGATGTCTATACCACCATATTAACTCTCTAGAAACTTTGCAACAATGTCCAGTGCAGCCCTGAGACCAGCAAACCAAGCTTCTGTTTGTACTACTCTTCCCCCCTCCACACGCACACATGCATACACACACATAAATCCACATTACACACCCCCACAGACATTATCCATTAATTAGCAGCACGCAACCTTCTCCACTGCATTGACTACATTCTCTGGCCTACATTGCTGACCCAAAGCTGACCTTCCCACCTCATCCCAGTGTGTCCTATTACAGACACATTCATTGCTGCACATCTACTTTGGTTCTAAATGCTTCATTGGTGTCATCATCTCATCTAGTAATCATGACCTGAGGGATAAGGAAACATTATTGTCCCCATTCTATAGAATTCTACAGATGAACAAATTGTGGCTCAGAGATCTTCAAAAAAGACTGGCCCAAAGTCACCTACTTGGGAAATGGCAGAGCCATGATTTAAAGTCAGATCTACCTAAACTCAAGATTTGTGTTGATTCTACTCTTAGAAATCTATGTGACAGAGACTTACAAACTACAAAGGACCTTTGAAATTCAAGTCAAAATTACAACTCTCAACAACTGGCATTCTTGATAAGGGAAATGGTATTGACAGTTGAGGTCCGAGAAGTGCTACACAATTGAACCATCCTAAAATGTCAGACTATGAATTTCCATGGGAATGGTATAGCACCCTTTACTATTATGAGAGCAATTCAGAGATAGGCATCCTCTGTTGTGGGTCCCCACCAGTCACAGCGGTCACTCAGTATTTGATAGGCAGGACCTGGAGCCTGGAGCCAGTCCCTTTCCTGCCCTGAATCCCAGCACATCAGCTCCTGCACAACGCTCGCCCAGCATGAAAACAGGACCATACAGATTGCTTGTTGGCCAAGTCATCCTTGATGTCTGGCCAGATCCAACTACAGCCTGTACTGGGGCCCCTGGATTAACAGAAGGGGATGGAGCAGCCCAGACCCCAGGCGATGTTCTCAGCTGCTCCAAGTGTGGGCACTGGATAGGCATGGCTGCCAAAACTTCTGTTGGGCAGTTTAAGTGGACATGGCCTGCCTGGATGACGGAGGAGTTCTCACTGTCCAAACAGAGGCGCACTCAGTACAGACCCGAGGCCAGGAGGCTGTGCGCAACACCGGCGTCACCGCCTTGTTTATTACCGGAAACCTCACAGGGCATTTAATCTCCTAAGTATTTCAGGGAGCGGTGAGCACTTCAGAGCCTAATTCATCTTCTGTCTTCATTACACAGAGCCCTCTGATCACCTTAGTCCTCCCTCTGCCACAGCAAAGAGCCATTTGTTTCTCTAATGGGTACACTCTCTCTGGCTAAGTGGCTGCTCAGAGCCAGGGCAGAGGGACAGTGGGCAATGTGCCTGGCTCAGACATGGGGACACATAAAGCTCCTGATTCCAGACGCAGAGCAAAATGTCATGTGCCTCCAGCTTGACCACATGCCCTCCCTCCAAAGCGCGAGCCTTCTTGGGAATCAGTGAAACTTCAAGAGGAGGCCCACCCCTTCTTGTGATCAGAAGGGGGGTCTTTACTGAGTCATGGGACATCCAAGCGGGAAGTAGGATCTCCCCCGCACAGGACACTGTTCTCTGGAGGTTCCAATTCAGCAACGCGGTACCAACAGACAGTGATACTATAACGGTGGCTGTGGCCTCCTTTCACTCGATGGCATTTACGTGTCAGGGTCTGCACCAAGAGCTCCTATTGAACCATTGCTCTGATTCCTACTTCAGCTTTGTAAAGTATGACTTATCTCTACTTCAAAAAAGGAGAAATGAATTGCCCAAAGGGACATGATTATTAACTACAGGGAATCTTTGAACCTTGTTCTTATTAGGCCATCACTGGATTTTGTATAAAATGACCACAGGAACGGGAAGGCACTTGAAATCGTGTCAGGTAACAGAGAGACATGGTAACTGAAGATACGGGGCTTAAGATAGAAAGAGCAGCATAAGGAAGGGTCCACAAGGTGGACCCTCAAGCTGATGAGTTCTGTCTCCATGACTACCAGCTGTGACTACACAGATGTCGGGCAACCCCCTCAGGACTCAAGTAGTCAGGCAAGCAGCAAACCCAGTGTGAACAAGCTCCTAGCTTGTTCCCACCCTAGCTCCTTGGGCTCTTGTCCAGCTCTGAGAGATAAGCTGTACTAGAAAGGAAGTTTGGAAGCACATCACATGTGACTTGGCAGGCCGGGTTGAGGATTTGTGATAACTCACTATTCTATTATCACTCTTTGGAATTTGAGGTATGAAAAATTAGATTCATCATTTATTGAAAACTTATTAGGACTCAACATTGTATCACGTCCTCACATGCATGACTTCACTCCCCTTCACACAACACACACACACACACACACACACACAGTTCCCTGTAAGACAGACATTAATGTACCAATTAATAGATGAAAAAATACACAACAAAAAGAATTTGACTTGCCCAGAATTTCTCAATTAATAAGTGGCCCAGGCAGGAACATGAAACACCCTGTCTCTCATCTCACACTGCATGCCTCCTGTACTTGACTTTCAAAGATGGCATCCTAGACCAATACTGGTTGGCTGGTTGGCTAGTTGACAAATATATGATTTGGGGATCCTCCTCCAAGGCATTGTGGGACCACAACCACAGGCACCCTAGGGCTAGGGCTCATAAGCACTTGCACAGTAAAATGTTTTCTCCTTCCACAGATGATTTGATGATTGATAAACAGCTGACAGAGTGAATCCTGCTTCTATCCATTCATGTCCCAAACAAGTATTCAGAGAACTTCAACAAGGACATCAACACTGGGCTAGAGGGCCCAAGAAATCCTGGAGAAGTTACAGAACAGGATAGTCTATGCCTTCAAAGGAAAATCCACAGGAAATGAACGAGAAGCAAATATCAGTAGACAAATCAAGCCTACACTGTTAGGTGTGGTCTCTAAGAGAACAAGGCAACTGCAGCATGCAGACACCACCAGATGTTGAGCCACTGGGATCTGGGATTGGTGACAGACCCTGTACCTGAGACGTCACCTGAGAGACATAAAACGGATGGGGATGGGCAATGAAATACTCACAGGGGAAAAGCTGAGTTGGAGGCAGGGGATCATCTGAGAACTCAGGCATAATTCACAGAGACCTAAAATCCAGTGGTACTCAAGAGCCCCATACTTTAATAGGGAAGAGGAGGCCAAGTGTACTTAGACATGGGATGGTATAAAATCCCAGAACATCAACTCAAAGAGCCTTTAACACTTGTTTATTTCTCATTCTGTTGGAGGTATAGCTCAGTGGTAAAGCCTTTATTGAGCATGTGACACACCTTGATTCCCAACACTGAAAAAAAAAAACAACAACTAAAAAGCCAACTTACTCTTTCAAAATCTTAAGTAGTAAATTTCTTTTTCTCCAAATGAAATATTTATGAAATTCAGGTATGCAAAATTATTGTGTGTAATACAGGGTATATGGCCCAGAATGAGTCTACTTTAAGTCCCTGGTTGGTTGGTCAGCTTGTTTGTTTATTTCATTCATTTGTTGGAACATCAAATGATTCACTACAGGGCACAGTGTCAGAAAGCACCAAAATGACTGGGACACAGACATTGACAGGGGCTTCAGGGACCTGCCCATGGTGGAAGGGGAAGTGAGAGGTTAAAGAGTACTTAAGGCCAAAGAAAGATGTTGAGATCATCATTTCTCTTCCCAAAAAGTTCAAAGTATCAGAAAAGACTCTAATGGACGGACCCTGTTGCCTGGCCATGCTTGGTTTCCAGGCCCCAGAAATAGTATTCAGCCTCTTCCCTCTGTCCTTCTGGTTACAGGTCCTGGACTTGGGCCCAAGCCCTCCTGGGCTTCTCACCTGGTCCCTGGTGTAAGGTGTGTCCACTCTCTTCTTGTCACTGCAGGCTTCCAGGAGGACACGGATGGCATTCAGCTGCAGAAGCATCTCACAGGCCATTGTGTCAAAGAAGGTGATGTTGGCAAGGGCCGCAGAGGCCAGCAGGAAGACTTCCCCAGATGAGGCCTCTTGGCACAGTTCTAGATGGCAAAGAGGAAGAAGACAGTTCCAAGGCCAGGTGCTTTCACACTAGTGACTTCATCTGGTTCCCACAGTACTAGCTCTGGGAGATGATTTGGGTCAATGTCATAGTTTCCTTTATAGAGATGAGCAAAGCAATCGCTAGAGAGGGAAGTGATTGTGTCTCTGAAGGTGGCAGAGCTGGGATTGAAAACCCAGTGTGTGGTCCCTGTTCACTCCTCTACCCTCAAGAATTCATGAGAGCACACTGTGTGCCTGGTGTCTTTGGACGGCCCAGTGAACAAAACAGCATTCTTGCCTTTGTCTTGATTATGTTGTATGTGAAATCAAGACAAAATGAACTCTTAAAGACTGATATCAACAACAGCAAATTCTGATAAATATGAAGGAGAAAACAGACAAGTGCTAAGACAGAATGAGCAGGGATTTGCAGGAGCCAATAAGGAAGGTGTCCTAAATAATGTGACCTTATAGCTGAACCCCTAAGGGGCCAGGCATGAAAATATCTGGAAGAAGAAAGGGCCATGCTAGACCAAAGGGACAGTGTGAGCAAAGCTCCTATGGCAGGAAAGGGCGCACAGTCTGGTTTTCTCTCCAGTAATGGACACTAGACCATCGAATTTTCCTTAAGGAAGAAGCCGAAGTAAAGCAGAGACTCCCAGCTGCTACCAGCAGAGTTTCCATGCCTCCTTTGGTCTTGGGATGACAAATGCCAGTGTGGAGAGTCCAACATTGCCAGAATCTCCTAGTGGGCACCATTAATTCCTAACCAAATACCCTCATTTGACATTTGTCATTGCACTAAGAACTTCTGGGACAGTGGTTCTTCCTCATCACCCAGCCTAGGTTCCCTTGGGCCAGAGAGAACCTGCAGGGGATGCCCATCAGAAGCACCAGAGCTCTGTCCATGGTGCTGCCCCGTCCCAATGGCCCTGGCTCACTTCTGACTTGGTCCAGCTTGGTCCCCAGTCAGCATGCTTGAGCCTGAGCTCTCTCCCACTGATAGCCTGCCTGCAAAGCCAGAGGTTCCCAAAACAGCACAAGCAGAGAAAGCGCAGGAGACAAAATTGATCTGTGTCTCATCCTGGTCCCTAGTTCTTGCCTCCAGACTGCTTCCAGGTTCTGACATGACAACTGGACCCTCTTGGTATCTTGCAGTGATTGTGGTTATGTGTCCCCAACTAAACTGTATGGGCAAGAAGTCGAGTCAAACACCTGTAACGTGCCTCGTTCTGTGCCGCTGTGCTCCAAGCAAGCTCAGGGGTAGAAAAGGAACAGCCCTATGTAGAGATAGGGTAAGCCATTTCCTCTGAGTTGAAACACTTCCTCCTGAAGGGAGGAAGGAGGGTCATAAGGCTCAGGAAGCAAACAGCTCAGAAAGCTTGTGAACTTTGCCCGACTCACAGGGCTCCTCCTCAAGGTTAGATACTGGCTGGAGAGGAAACTCCAGGCAGGGGAGTGGCCTGCAAGTCACGCTGGGAGCTCCTGGGATGCAGACTTCACTAGTGGTCTCCCATGCGGCTTCCCTTGAGTCATCCATGCTCTTGTGAGTACCCCCCACCCATGCTCTCTAAGTGACCCCGACAAGCTCATTGGTCACTAGGCTTGGCTTTACTGTAATCATGCTTTGGTTGGTGTCTGTACCTTATTTAGGGTGAAAAAAATGTCTGTTCATGTCTCTACCCAGGAAAAGTTTTCACACCACAATAGATGACAGAAGCTGAGTTTCAGGAAAGAAGCAGTGGGCACCATTTGTTGGGTGTTTACCCTTTACCAGGCATTGCTCTACATTTTTCACATTAAGTCATTTGAATTTCATAGTAACCCAATTTTATTATAACCTTAATAAATATAAAACAGCAGATGAATTCAATGTTAACTGATTTACTATTGCTATAATCATTGGGTGCAATAATTGACATTTTAGAAGCAAATTTAGGGCTGGAAAAATGGTTTAGCAGTTAAGACACTTGCCTACAAAGCCAAAGGACTTTGGTTCAATTCCCCAGGACCCATGTAAGCCAGATGCACAAGGTAGCACACACATCTGGAGTTCGTCTGCAGTGGCTAGAAGCCCTGGCACGCCCATTCTCTCCCTCTCTCTCCATCCCTCCCTCCCTCCTTCCCTCTTTTCCTCCCTCAAATGAATAAATAAAAACAAAATAAAAAGAAGCAAATTTATTAGAGTCTCTCTGGCCAAGGATCTGAACCCCAAACCCAGTCTGCCTGACTCCAACATCGCATTCTGCCTCTAGTTTCAGCCCCTTAACCATTCTTGGTGACACTCCCATAGACCCAGACCTCAGTCCCACCAGGAAGGTAACACCTACCCCTGACAGGCTCTGCTCCCCACAGTTCACATCCAGAATCTGGATCTAACCACCCAGGCTATGACAACATGTTGGCAAAGGGATTTAAAACTCTGTGACTCCCCATGTTCAATGTTCAGCCATCCTCTGATGTGTGAGGAACCACTGAGGTCACCCAACTTCTCCCAAGCTAGCCTCTCTCTACCCGGGCTTTTGTGTGAGACTACGGGCCTTACCAGTCCACTCTGTTACCAGATCTTTTCAAGGTCCAAATACCCCCCCCCCATTCTCATGCACTTGCCACTGCTGCCGACACAGCAATATTGTTACCACGGCCACCTAAGTGCCTTTTAATTTTGCTGCCCATTTATTTGAACGACAGTGTGAGTCACGTGGGATGTGTTAGGGAGATTAAATTGAGGATTCCAGTGAGTCATTTATAACTGCTTCCAGGGAATGGCTAGAAATCGGAGGGCTATTTCCCACCAAAGAACAGAGCTCTGGCTTCCTGCCCAAGACATATATCCCATCTGCTGTCTGCACAGAGGACGCCGCAGTGCCTTCTTCCTCAGGGCGGGTTTCCTAAGCAGGCTCTCCCTCCCCAGGAACAAGCCCAGCCTGGGCAAAGAGGCATGAGGTGGCATGGCAACAGTGAAGGGTTGTTTGGACCATGCATGTTTCGGCTTATTTGTTACTTGATAATATTTATAAACTGGGAATTTTCTACAGAGTTTGGAATTTGCTTCTTATTTTAAAATATATAGGTAATTCCTACAAGGCAATAGTCAATTGTGTTTTACCAGTTATGGTTCACCTTTAGTCAATGTATGTGCTTGTAAATTCAATGCAGTTCCCAATGCCTCATATCTTTTTCTTCCTTCCATCTCTCTTAAGATCATTTGTTTCCTTCTGGGCTCTTGGGTGGGTCTGAATGTGAGACCCCCCTGGCATGGCAAATCGTAACACCAGTGTGAAGCCCTGGGAAAGGTCCTGATCTCTCGGCCTAGACTTCTCATTCAGATCAAGCACTGGACTTGGTGGTCTTCTGAGCTCCCTCCAACCAGGGTTCTACATGATTTCTTGACTTTGAATCGATGTGAGTATTGGCACATCAGTTTCTGCCATCCTGGTCTGTGATTGCTACCACCTCTGTGACCAGAACAAGCCACGTTGTCAACATAACTGACATCTACCAGTGATGAAATGACACAGAGATGGTGAAATCCTAAATTAGAAGACCCCTTCAGATAAACGGATTATAACCCCTCATTGACTGTAGGAGAAAAAAGATGTCAAGTGAGGTTTTCTATTTGTCATGGTAACCAAGTGGCAGAATCCCACTCAGTGTTCACACGGGGTTACTGACCAATCGCTCTCTGTTGAATGAACGGGGGGGAGGGGAAGGGGGCGGGGGAGATACTGGGCCAGCTGTTCTGAATCATAGCCCAGTGTTCCTCTATGCTGCCCCTAAGCACAGGCCATTGTGTATAATCTCAGCCCTGGTGTAGTAACTCCGAGAGCTCACCCAAAATCTCCTGGTAAAATTATTTTTTTTCATTCAGTTTCAATAGGTAGGAGGTGCTTTGAAAAGGATTGTTCCAAATGAATCCTTCTAGTTTCCGTTGTGCAGTTCAGCAAACGACAGCAAGAGAAGTAACGTATTCCAGAGCAGACATGATTCTCCAGCCTCCAGAAATATTCGGATATCTATATCTATATCTATATCCTTATCTATATCTGTATCTATGACCCGTGGTGGGATTTCCTGAAGCAGGTGTGTTCAGCTAGCTCTCCCGGTGAAGTCATCTGCTCCAAACCCCATTGCTACAGTCACTGTGTACAAGGATTGGCATTTTAGGAGCAAACTTATTAGAGCCTCTCTGGCCAAGGGTCTGAAGCTCAACATTTCAGGTCACATCACACCTGATCCCCTTGTCCTGGACTCTTTCTGAAAGGCCATCTGATCCCTGACCACAAACCCATGGAGAGCTGCATGCATGTTAACAAGATATTCTTGACAATAGAGCTATTGAAAGCCTGGCTCTGCTCCATGCATGGTAAATTTCAGCCAATGTGACCATCCGTGAGGGTTGTGGGGTTTGGTAAGAAGCTTCCCTGGCCCCCCTTGAAGACAGCTGCATGAGGACCTTTCACCCAGAGGTCCCACCCAGCCAGGGTGACTCACTGATGAGGGCGGTCACAATCTCCTCCATGCTTTCCAGAAAGCTACTGAGATGCTGGGTGAAGGAAAGGTGTGGTGAGGTGACCTGGGCCACTACAGCTGCAGCCTCTGCCCGAGTGGCCTCTGAGTGGCTATCATCGGTTAGGATGTCGGCCAAGCACAGAACACCGTCCACCTGCAGAGGAAGAGAGAGAGTTTCCCTGTGCATCAGTCAAATCATTTGCTCCCTGCTGGGCTCTGCTTGGTGTCTGAGTGTGAAACCCCTGGCACGGTGATTCTTAACACTACTGTGGAGCAGAGACCACCACTGCCGTGGCAGTAATGCAGGCAGACCCCAAACTCCCTCCTTCTACAAGGCCATACCTGGATTGTGAGTGCAGCCCAGGAGTCAGGCTCAACCTAGTGATGAGCACCCTCAAAGGACCCAAATTTGGGTATTTTTTGAGCCCAGAAGAGATGAATGGCCTGTCACAGGCTTGCTAATAGCAGACAGCAACCCAACTGTCCAGGGGATGACGTTGGCCCCGCACCACAGCAGCCTGCACCAAGAGCATTCGCTTAGCCTGGACTTGCCATTTAGCACATAGCCACCCTGAGACGACTCCATCCACCAGCAGGGTATCCTCCAAAGAAAAGGGGCTGATTTTGAGGAAGGCTTGTTCTCCCTGCCCAGCCAGAGAGCTGCAGGCCTGGTGGGACACACGTGACAGATAAAGACATGTGTCCCAGCTCTGCCCCAGCCATACCTACTCTTGGCCTTAGGAATAGCTTCTGCTTATAAAGCATTTACAAAGTGCCAACTTCCAGGGTCAGTAGACTGCATATGCCACCGTGCCACTCATTGATTCCCCGAACCAACCCTCCCCATTGCACAGACAGGAAAACCAAGACCGAGAAGCTTGCTGACTTCCCCAGACCATTAACTTATTTAAAAGCCCTGGATTGGGACTTGCGCCATGTGGTCTGGTTTCAAAACCAAGGTTGTGAGAGGACATTAGGCATCCTCCTAAGAAGTGGTGCCTGAGCTCAGAATCCAGCCTCATTCGAGGGCGGCTAGACGGAATCTGGAAGGGAAAGGATCCGTGTCTTGTCACAGCTCATCAGTGCTCCTGCAGCAATTCCAGTGCCCCAGGACACCACTATGCCAGAGGACCCAGCCAGCAAGTACCAAAGATCCCTCCCCCAGGCAGGAGTAAGAAATGTGGGTGAGGCAGAGGAAGAAGGGGGAGATGGCTGCTTTCCCCGACGCCCCTCATATCTGCCAGAGGCCTGAGCATCCCGTCCCTGTGATCTTACTTCTTGTCACTGCGCTCCAGTGGACCCTTGGGGGTTTGGCTTGCCTTTCCTTTGACTAATTACCACCGCTGAGCTCCGTGCCTCCCTTCAGTGGCTCTTGGGAGCTGTAAGGTCCATTAGCTGTGAAAGCCGTTGGCAATCTCAGACCCGAAGGAGACAAATGTGGAAGTAAGAGCCCAGGGACTGGAAAGCAATAAAACTTACCTGGATGTGCTTAATAAAGAGAACCAGCAGCAGCAGCCTGCCCCCCGGCAGGACTGAATCTGTGCCAGGTGTTTAACTAACAGGCCCTTGGAGAGGGGCCTCATCGGAGTTCAGGACAGAAAGCAGAGCTGCTCAGGGCCGAGAAACAGGAAACAGCCCTATTGTCAACGCGAGAAACCTCTTAATCATTGCCCCTTAGCCTCTTTCCTCCTTCCAGCAGGAACTGAGCGTTGCTAAGAAGCTACCAGGTGTCTAATTGGAAGAGTTCAGTCGATTCATTCTCTGTGATCTCGCCTTGACTACAGATGAGATTGCTACCATGGTTCATGTCACACCAATCAGACCAAAACCTCTACCCTGCCCTATCCTCCTCAAAGAGGCCAAGCGGTGGGTGATCTCAGGGCGCAGGGAAAAACCAGTGCCTGGCCATGAAGCACACTGTCCAGCCCAAGTTCTGCGCCCCCTAGCGGCGAGGAAGGTGACTTACAGCCATCCACGCCTAACTAACCACCGTGTGTGGCAGGATTACAGGCAAGGAGTCTACTGAGAGGCCTCCTGGAGCAACTCTTAACATGGGCCACACTTCAACTGGGGTGATGGTTTACTTCCGGCCCGTATGCTTAAGTCTTCATGGCGTTCGCGACTCCAAAGAACCTGACTCCCCAAGTGGCGTCTGTGGCCCAAGCTGCATCCGTAACTTAGCAAATCCCTGTGCTCCTCCCAAGGGCTATTCTACCAGATTCACCGGAATCTTCCCAGTAACAGGCCCAGAGCTAACTTTTGTGCCGCACCAGCAATGGGGAGGGAGAAGCGCTGTGGTGTGGTTCCCCACTCCTTTGCCTGCCTGGCCCCTCTCTTCTCCTGCCGTCTCTGCAGGCCTGGAGCCACCGCTGGCTTAGCTCTGCGCTGATCCACGCCTGGAATGTGTTGAGCTTTCAGGAGATGGGCAACATGCAGGAAAGTGAGACCAGCTGCCCTAGGGCTTGAACACAACTGTAGAGTAGTACAAGTAGAGGAATGCCATCGAACACGGCAGGAGGCTGAGAAGGAAGGCTCGGAAAAGGCAGCACATTCCACATACCTCTTACAAAATCACGACCCCTGGAAAGTGACCCCAGCCCTATGCAGACCCAACTCCTTTGCTGCCCTCTGCTTTCGCAGAAGCCCTGTGGATCTTGGCTATGTAAATTACCAGTTCCCACTGTTTTGCTTTCTTTCGAATTTGTTAATGGTGCTTCATATCTCTTCTGTTAATAGTACTTATAAACCATATCATTCCTTTAAAAATATATAATGTACATATGTATGTATGTTCATATAAACATACATTATATATACATATACACTACATATATTTAGATGGATAACCAAATTTGTAAGGGACACCAATAAATAAAATAAAATACATATATCTGTATATTCTGAATATCTAAAATTTCTTAATCTTAGGAATAAAATTAAGTCAAGATATTTTCTTATATGCTTATGTAAATCTCATGCCTCGGATCCCTTCCTGTTGGAAAAACTGTCACCCTAAGTTTTGTACTTATCGTTCCCTTGTTTTTGTTAGAGTTATCACATGTGTGCCCTGCTTAGTTTTACAAGGTTTTATAACTGATGGGGGGAGCATCATATTCTGTACAGAAACTTGTTTTCTTTCACAGGAAGCAGTGTTTATGAGATTCCTTCCTGTTGTTACATGTAATAGGGGGCCTTTATGTCCCCTGCTGTGTGGTGTGTCACCATGGAGATCTATGGCAGTTCATGTGTGCATTCTCCTGTCCCCTGGGTTTTTGAGTGGTTTCTCAGTTTTGCTTTACTGGTCAGGATTGCCTTCAGTATTCTGAGTATCTTTGTGGTGAGCATATGTTATTGTCCCTGGAGTTCTTAACATAGAAGTGGAATGACTGGCACAGGGACTTGCACGCCTTTAACTTTGCTGATAGTGTTAAACTGCTTTGCAGCATAATATTATCAATTTACACTCACACCAGCAATATATATATAACTCCATATCACTACCATATATTTAACTGACAGCAATTTGATGGATATAGATTTTCTATTTTAACTTGTGTATGTCTACATACCATTTTGCTTTGCTTTGATTTGGTTTGTTTGGACTTCGTGTTTTGCAAGTTTGGTGTCCCCTGAGTTCCCTGTTCGTGTGACTGGCTTATTTTTCTATTGGCTGCTCTTCATAGAGGCCTGGCTCCCGGAGCCTCTGGGTCTGATACCATGGATTACCGACAACCTGCTGCCAGCAGGCTGATACCACCCCATGCTGATCCCAGTCCTTTCAGGGTTTACCTTCAAGGGCCATCCTAGGGAGTCCGAGAAGCTCCAACACAGCCCAGCTCACCACTGAGGGAGGCCACCAAAGGCCCCACACCGTTGGACTACCCAGCACTAACATTGGGGTTGGATCTATCCACGTCTGAACCTTGTCTCTGTCTCACACTTGCTGAGCAATTTCCTTACTTGATTTCAGTCTTTATCTTAAAAATTAGGTTAACAATATAAATATCATATGGATTTTATCTTTTTTTCTCATAAAACAAGTATAAAGATATCAACTTCAAAGAACTCAAATTAGTCAGCGAGCGACTGCATGTACAGCTCTCTGACACATGGTGGCGCCAGCATTCCACCCATCCGGCAGGCGGCAGCATCTCCCAGGGGCTTTTGGCCCTGAGCTCTAGTTTTTTAGTTTTCCTCGGTTCTCTGTGTCCTGGCCTCTTGACTAGGCTTCTTTCTGAGGTCCCTCAATTCTTTGGGTGATATTTAGTCAGGATTCCTTCCTCTGCTGTAAGAAAATACCCGAAAACGTCAACTCATTAGAAAAAAGGCTTATTTTGGCTCACGGTCTCAGTGGTTTCATGACCAAGGCTGCTTGGCTCTGTTGCTTCAGAATATATAATGATGAGAGGACGTAGCAGAGGAGGCCTGTTCTCTTCAGGACAGCCATCAGGCAAAGAGAGGATGGGCCAGGCCCCCAGCACCCCCTTTAAAGGCATTCCAAAGGCCCTAACTCGCTCCCACTACACCCCATCTCTGAGAGGTTCACTTACCTCCCCACAGACTAAGACAACACAGCTCTTAGTATATGGGACTTTGGGGAAAAAATTAGGATCCAAACTGTGATTGTGGTATGGGGGTGCGGTGACCAGCTTGTTGGACCCCTGATCATGCAACCCAGACCTGGGGCTTTCTTAAGTGGATGTTTTCTGAGTGGGGCTTCTAAAAGTGGGAGTTCCCTGACTGACTGGTAAAATAAGATTCACAATATCAACCCGTCAGCAAGGAATTCATAAAAAAATACGGCATCACCCCTGCATTTCTATCATTCGTCCGATATTGATTGAGCATCTGCAGTGCGGCAGGAGTTGAACTATAAGCACAGACACAAACACAAAGCACAAAGGATTTGAGCGACTGTGTGACCTAAACCCCAGCCTCTCAGCCCCACCGGACTTAGTCCCTCACAGCTCTTCCCAATACCTCTCTCTCAGGACTTCAGGACACCCTGCATTGGGGCCTGTCTCGTCTCTATCTCCTGGCTTAGCCTCTCCTCCTTGGCTTCCATCTAACAGGACTGTTGCCACTTTGAACCATACTGGAAAATGGACCCACATCCAGGAGGCCCTAATCACTCATGAGTCTTGAAGTACGCCCTCACCTTCTTTCCCAAGAGCCACAACTCCATTTCCAAAATGGTATGGGTTCATTTTCTTCCGTGCCTGAGTATTCTATGGGTACCTCAAACTGAGTTCACTTAAAACTGAAGTGATCAGGATGGGGAGATGGCTTAGTGGTTAAGGCGCTTTCTGTGAAGCCTAAGGACTAAAGTTTGACTCTCCAGGTCCTATGTAAGCCAGACACACATGGTGATGCTAGTGTGCAAGGTCACACATGCGCACAAGGGGGCACATGCTTCTGAGGTTCAACTGCAGTGTCCCTTGTTTGTGCCAATTCTCTCTCTCTCTCTCTCTCTCTCTCTACACATACATATAAAAAAGGCCAGTCTGTTGGGATTGCCTAAAAGAAAGAAAGAGAGAGAGAGAGAAAGAAAAAAAAAAAAAACCCAAGGTGATCATTGTGCCTGTGCTGTCCCTTCCTCCCATCTCAGACCCAGGTCAGAAGTCACTCGCATCCTCTGACAGAGCTGGCTGAGTCCTCCCAGCTGCCACACCACTCTGGACTGACCTCAAGGATGCCATTTGGAATCAGGTTATGTGCCCATCCCTGAAGACAACTGAGTCCCTCAGGGAACTCTTATATGGAGTCCCAGGTTCGTCAGCACCCAGCTGAGGCCCAGCATTCCACATGAGAAGTGTAGCAAGGATAGTGAGGAAACTGCCCAGGGGCGCGAGGGGATTGCCCAAGCCACACAGCAGGTCAGCCTAAGGTGGAATGGTTACCTTCTCTTGTTGCTGGCACAAAACACCTGACCAGAAGCGAAGGAAGGAATGGGTTTATTTCCGGCTTGCTGTTTCAAGGGGGGCTTTTCTTGATGGCAGGAGAAGGAAGCTGACTCACACCACAACATACCAGCAGGGAGGAAGCAGAAAGAGCGCCCAGTGGGACTACACTAATAACCCCCAAGAACCACCCCAACGACGCCCCTCCTCCAGCAAGGCTCCACCAGCTGGGGACCTACTGTGAGCCTTCACGTGCACATGAGGCTGTAGGGGGACATTTCACACCCAAACCACCACGCGCGGGCTGTGACTCCAGTCTTTGTTTCTGGGCTCCCTGTCCTCTGCCTCCTTCAGTGGGGTCTCTGCGGCAGAAAGAGAGGAGCTAGCAAGAAGGCCAAGTAAGGGGAAGCTGTTCAGCTCAGCTCCTGTAGTAGCCAAGGAGTCGCCAAGCCTGAGGCCAGCTCCCTGAAACACCAGCCCCATTTCAGGAACGTCTCCAAGCCCAAACCACCCATTTCCCATCTTAGCCATAAGCCCCATGCCAAGAGGGCCATCTAATCAAAGCGCTTTCACACCCTTAAAGAAATTGCTGCCAGAAGCACTTATAGATAATTAGCTTTTGCATGGAGTGGGATGGGCCTCGGCCTGAGGCCAGACCTTCCTCATGGGTGGATGGGCAAGTGGAGATGTCCCGGGCATCACCTGGGCAGCAGGGCCTGTGACACAGGAGGATCGAGGACACACTGGGATTCTCCCTGGGGCGTGGAGACAGCGTAGATGCCACGCAGCCGAGGGCACAAAATCACGGCAGATGTATGAGTTCTGCTTCTAATTGGAAAAGTGTCAGAGCCGATTTTTGTGCAAATATTGAAGGGACACAAGTACACAAAGGCCCATTGTGTCGCTACTGGAGCTGTTCTACATGCCTCAGTTTTGTTTGGGTGGCATTTGTTTTGTTTTTGCTTTGTGAGTTTCTATTTTAGTGGTAGGCAGAGGAGTTAGCTGCTAGTTTACGACAATTATGTAGAATTGTTCAAATGTAATGAAAATTCAGCCATGGGAAGAATAGTAAAAAGAACCCCCCCTCCTTTTTTAAAAAAATTGAAACAGGGTCTCACAATGTAGTCCAGGCTGGCCTTGAGCTTATGATCTTCTTGCCTCAGTATTCAATGTGCTAAAATTACAGACACACAGCATGCCCAGCTCCTAAGACCCCCAGTTTTCTCCTTCATGATTCTGTCCACTTAGACACTTAAAGCCCGCAAGCAAAACACAGGACTAGTGGGATTTGGACTCCTCCTCATGGATCCAGGAACAACGAGTCAGTTTGTCTAGAGCACAATCAAAAGGAAAATTCAACTGTGGTCAGAAACAGAAGCAAACACAAGTGGATGCCAAGGACAGGGCACAGCATGGGTGGAATAGATGAGCCTTTGGGTCAGAAGCAGAAATCAAATGTGGAATATGAACCAGATGTGGACAAGGTTAAGGACAAGTTGTGACGGTGTCAGGGGTTTGTAAGTGATGGGAGAGCTGTCAGCTCAACGGAAAGCTACAGAAACTTAAACAGGCCTGCAAAAGGTCATTCTCCCTCAGCCCAACATATTCAGACACGATTCAAGCTCTCCTGCTATGTCAAACAAGAATCTTCGGTTAAAAGCTTAGTGCTAAAGTGGATGAGGACAAACACTGGTAGGTAACAGGGAAGAGAGTACTGGATGAACAGGATTATGTAACCAGTTTAGTGGGCAAGTCAAACAGGCAGAGAGAAGGAGAGACGTGGGCAAAGAAAGCAGAAATGAGGGTTTTTGTTTTTTTGTTGGAAAGAAATCATAGTTTGACTTGCTTGAGTATAAATAGAAAATAGCCCTTCTGTCAAGCAGATGGTTTCCTTGGAACACATTTCAAACAGATGTTGTAAAAGCCTTTAGGCTTTGGGGCTGAATTTTCCTATCGGTCAGAATTACTAGACATAGGCTGATACGAAAATACCAAGTTCTCAGCAAAGTCCTACTGGGATCCAGCTGGGCCCTGAATTGTACTCAAAGTGTTTTTAGATCAGAGGGACTCAGGTGTTAAATGCGATCATCTCAGAAAGTTTTTATGTTCTTACTATCTAGGTTTTACCACTGGAATTTGAAGTTAATGATCTGTATTTAGTTTCTTTTAAGAAATCTTCGTGGGCTGGAGAGATGGCTTAGCGGTTAAGCGCTTGCCTGTGAAGCCTGAGGACCCTGGTTCAAGGCTCGATTTCCCAGGACCCACGTTAGCCGGATGCACAAGGGGGCGCACACATCTGGAGTTCGTTTGCAGTGGCTGGAGGCCCTGGTGTGCCCATTTTCTCTCTCTCTCTCTCTCTCTCTCTCTCTCTCTCTCTCTGTCTGTTGCTCTCAAATAAATAAATAAAAATAAAAATAAGAAATCTTCGTGTAAGTCTAACGGGTTGAGCACCATGGCCTGGGGCATCTGTGGTATAAGGAAGTGGCAAAATCATCTTAGTGAGAAAAGCATGCAGCTTGTTGGCTTAGTTTCCTTAAAATTCCGCTATCACACTCCGCAATGAAATATTAACTGCAGCTCTCCTTGAAATTTGCAACAAAGCATCTCTCACAATCTCATTTCCCTTTAATATTGCACTAGCTAAATGACATACCAAGACATAATGCTAGAAAAAGAATTAAAGTTGTCATTCTTCATAGATAGTGCAGGTGTTCGCTGAGAACCTAGAATGTCTAAGTGAATTTACCAAGATCATTAGGCACAATACCTAAATTGTATTTTCCATGTATTAATACTTAGAAGATGTGCAATGTGTCACTCCTCAAAACTTAAAACAGGGCTGGAGAGCTGGCTCAGCCGTTAAGGCACTGTCCTGCAAAGTCTAAGAACTCATGTTCAAATCTCCAGGTTCTTCCCGTGAGATGCACAGTGATGCAAGCACACGTGTCATGCACGCACACGGGGGGGGGCACACATGTCCCGAGTTCGTTCACAGTGGCTGAAGGCCCAGGAGCACCCATTCTCTCTCTATCTCTCAAAAAATAATAAATAATAATAAAAAATTTAAAAACTTAAAACATTACTAAGAGAAACTAAATTTTGGACCGCATTACAGAAGCTTACTGTCATGTTCATTGCTTGGAATAGTAAATTTATTTGACTTGTCAATTATCCAAAATCTTATCTAGATATTTGAAGAAACTCTAATCAAATATCAGCAGGTAGTTTTGTAGCCATTGAAAATCTGATTGTACAATACATATAGAAAAAAAATACTTAGGAATTGCCAATATGATTTTAATGAACAAAGAAACTGCAGGATTTATACAACTTAACATCAAAATTTTAGACTGCAGAGACTCAGTACCATACTGGTGTAAGGACAGACAAAATAGAGATGAACGGGACAGAGAAAATGAAGTTCCAGAACAGACTGTGCACACACCATCATAGTATTAGAACAGAGGCAGATCTTCAACCTTGTGTGAGGCAATGGTCTTTCCAATAGGTGCTGGCTCCACTGACTCTCCATAGAGAAAAAAAATAAACTTTCAAAATCATTTAGAAAACTAATTTCAAAAGAATTATGCTTCAAAATGTGAAAGGTAAAACGATGAAGCTCCTTAAAATACAGGAGACTGTACTCACAGTTTTAGAGGAAAACAGTGATTTCTTAAATGGACACAAACAGCCCTAACTACAAAAGAGAATGCTAATAAATTGGACTTTAACAAAATTAAGGATTTCCACTTATCAAGAGACAGCATTAAGAGAATGAAAAAGCAGACTGCAGGCTGACAACCTACGTGCTTATGATACATAACTGACAAGGGATTTCTATCTAGAATACATTTTTCAATTTGTAAATCAATAAGGTAAAACGCATGCAAAACAATATTTTAAATGAGAAAAAGTCTCGGACTGACATTTCATAGAAGAAGATACCCAAGTGGACACTATGGATATGAAAGTGCTTGGAATCTTTACTCACCAGAAAGATAAAAATTACGATCATATTGAGAGATGACTATAGGCCTGATTAGGTCAAAGGTGGGGGACTATGTGTCCAGCTGTCATAAATCTACTAACAACTTAATCTTTATTTTTGAAGGAGCTCAATGATACTGAAACCCTACTTTCGGAAACTGTACATTTCATTACTTATGTGTGTCTTTCTCTGGAAATCTCCTGAGGATAAAATCTTTCTCATAGCCCTTCCCTCTCCATGTCTTTGTCTCTGGGTGACTAGAAGACCCACCGCTTGCTGCCGGGGGACAGCAGACACTGATTCCTGATCAGTGCTTGCAGGGCTGACCCTGATGGTACTGTCAGTACCAACTGTCCCCATGAAGGAGGTCATCGCTCATCAAATCCCACCCTAACCTTTATGCATCCTCTCAATCTATTTCCTCCTGCTTCCCCAGAAACGTCCTTTCTCTGCTCTCTTCCCAGTCGCTCTTCCTCCACTCCAGAAGCCAAAAGGAAAACTGGTGTTGGTGGCCACAAGTGCCACCTCTGCACCTAGTCAGGTCTCCTGTGTGACCCTCACTGTCTTGAAGATACAGTGTCCCATCTCCTGGAATTATCCATCAAGTTCACACCCAAACACTTAATAATTTTCTCTTTTCACCAAATTATTTGGGAACTAGGCCCAGTGAATAACATTTTATACCACAAGCCTATGTCTTCTCACATCTAGAAAGTGGAGAGAGCTTTTAAAAGCATAAATTTATAAGCCAGGTGTGGTGGCACAATCCTTTCATGGCAACACTTGAGAGGCCGAGGTAGAAGGATCGCTGTGAGTTCGAGGCCAGCCTGAGACTACATAGTGAATTCCAGGTCAGCTTGAGCTAGAGTCAGACCCTATCTCAAAGAACCAAAAAAAAAAATGCATAAATTTATGAATTTATGGGAAAAACAAGGTGTAGCGCTTTGCTTTAAAGATGTCTGGAGAAACATCTCCCCTCATATACCCCACTCCAGGAAACAAGCATCAGCATCAGCGCCCAGACCATTCAACACCTTCCAACTTTCCTACAGCACGTTGCATCTTGCAAAGTTTCTTTGTGTTCCCTATGCTTCCAGCAGACCTTCCTCATGGAGATTAGGAAACTTCCTTCTGGTCCCTCTGTGAACAAGTGGGCAAGAGAGGAACCACCCAGACTCCACCTGAGATGCGCGGTCAGTTTCAAGGGCTTGCAGCTCAGCTCGCTTGCCTCACATTAAGCCACAGCTCATCCTTGGCCACCGGCCTCCTGGGCCTGCTTGAGGGCCTAGGAACTTGGCCTCAGGGCCATGAGAGGGAGGAGAGAGAAATGGCTATAAACCACCAGGGCTAGATGCTAAAAACTAGATTCAGGATGAATTCCATAGATTTTTTGGAACCATTTTAGATAGTTTATTGCTAAGGGACGTGACAAACTTTACATTTCCCTGAACCACACCATTTCCACCTCACTGGACCTAAAACCGCTGGTAGAAGCCAGACCAGACAGAGATCCTACATTCTAACCTCAATCCTGTGGCTGGTATAGGCAACACCCACCCACCCACACACACACACACACCACACCCCTCCGTCTTCTCACCTGCTGTGTTTCCACAATCTTTTACTACATACCATTCACTTCTAGTGCAAGCTGACTCCGTGACCAGCAAAGGCAGTGGGCAGGAGTGTGTCCTAGGATGGGGTGGGGTCCAGGCCAACCTCTAGGCGTCTCATGAGCATCAAGAAGGCAGGAGAGCACTGGGGAGGTCACAGCTGGCTCTGAGCCTGACTCCAGCAAGCCGAGGTTAAGCACTCAGTCAGGACACCCCAGAACAGGCAGAGGCTGTACACGAGGAAGCCATGGGGTTCTGTAGGACAGGCATTCAGGGATCAGCACCCCACTCATACCTACAGTGAGCTCACAGGGTGAAAGACCGCATGCTTCACTGGAGACACCCACTGAACATACCTATGAGGAATAATGGGGAGAGACAGCAGGTGGCCAACCCCAATATATGAGATGAGGACTTTGGACTGTGCCCACTAGTGTTTGGGGGAGACAGAAGAGACTTTTTTACTCCAGAAATGACACAAAGCTGCCCTTCTGACGAAGCCTGGCAGTTGGGAATCTATAAAGATTTGTCTACATTCTGGGCCTGGAGGAGACCACCTCTGTGGTAATAAGACATTGTCACTATCCCCATCAGCCTTGACAGCTCTCGAAGGCAGCCTAGTGGGGCTGTCACTGATGCTGTTGTCCACCAGGGGCCGCTGTTGCACAGCGCATGGGGTCCCTGGGAGTGCTGAGGTCTGAGTAGTTCTAACCAGACTGGCTGCTGCTCCAGGGACGCAGACTCCCTGCCAGCCCCAGCTAATACCAGCCCACATTCTTGTGAAGTGAGCAGAGGGGAGGCACAGCAGGGTGCCTGATCTCGCCTCGGTCTTTTCACATCTGCCTGACTTAAGCCCCTCCATCCGTACTCTTGAGGCGGCTAGACAGGAACCTAGCAGGAGGGGAAGGGAATCACTTCTTCCTCGTAAAGCTGGGGAAGGTGGCATTGGCCCTCCCCACTCCTTCCTGCCTGTCAGTGGGTCATAGCAAGGCAGCTGACCTGGAGCCTGAGGTCAGTGACTTGAGGGTGGAAGCAGTTCATAAGCTCACGTGGGTTGAGCCCTTAGAGGTAGGAGAACCATCTGGGACCTCCACCCAGACCATTCTCTGTCTCCTAGTCAGACCATACTCGCAGGAAAGGGTCTGCAGGTCAAATGGAGCACAGACTCCTGCCTGACATTCCGTGGCCCTGTCTTCTCCACTCAGGCTCACTTAAATATCAGAACTGGGGCCTGGGGAGATGGCTCAGCGGTGAAAGGTGCTTGCTTGAAAGCCTAGCCATCGGGGTTCAATTCTCCAGTTCCCTCGTAAAACCAGTTGCACAAAGTGATACATGCGTTTGGAATTTGTTTGCAGGGACAAGCAGTCCTGGCACACATATTCCCGCCTCCTCTCTCCATATACATACACACATACATATATACACATCTGTTATATATATACATACATACATATATATTATATAATTATATAATATTCTATATACATATGTTATATATACATACATATTGTATAATTATATAATATTCCATATATACATATACATATTATGTATACATTCATATATATTATATAATTATGTAATATTCTATATACATATACATACATATGCATATGCTATATATATTTACATACATCCATATATATTATATAATTATATAATATTCTATATACACATACATATATTTACATATGTATATATACACACAGCCATATATATTATATAATTATATAATATTCTATATACACATGCATATATATACATATGTTATATATTCACATCCATACATATTATATAATTATATAATATTCTATATACACATACATATATTTACATATATTATATATATATCCATATATATTATATAATTATATAATATTCTATATACACATACATACATATACATATGTGTTATATATATACATACATACATATATATTATATAATTATATAATATTCTTTTGTATGGTGGGGCACCTCCCTCATGGGGTTGCTATGGTGATAGTGTGATAACATATATATATAAAATCTGAACTGACCTAAGTAAAATGAAGTCACTGTTTGCTCTTTTCTCTAGGTTTTGCACACTACAGCATCTTTTGGTTCATGGGGGAAAAAAACGAAACTTGTGAACATCAGACCAGGCTCTGAGCCTGCCGACAGCTATCCTCTTTCGACTCAACTGGCTCTACTAGAAAATGGGGTCGAAGCTGGCCATCTTTGTTTACCTTACTTAAAAGAATACCTAAGAGCCAGGCGTGGTGGCATACATCTTTAATCCAGCACTCGGGAGGCAAAGGTAGGAGGATCGCCATGAGTTCGAAGCCACCCTGAGACTACATAGTGAATTCCAGGTCAGCCTGAGCTAGAGTGAAACCCTACCTCGAAAAAAAAAAAAAAATCCTAAGAATCATACAGGCAAAAAGTGATGGGATTCTTTTTTGCAAAAATGAGCTATTTCTGACCACCCTCAATGGTACAGGCAGGAGAATGTGGAAAGGGATTCCTATTAAACAGCAGCTGGAGCTGCAGGGCCTCCTGGCTGACCCTGTCCAGGACCCCGTCTCCAGCTCGCATCCAGCTCCAAGTCTCACAGGTAACTTGCTGCGCACATTCAAGCGGAGATTTCCCCTCCCGGCCCCCTCTCCCAGGGATTTTCTTCTTGAACTTGAAATTGAGCCCTCCTATATGCCCCCATTTTTAATTTCTTTATTGATCTTCATTAAACTCTCCCTTTGGCTCCAGCACAAAGTGAGCTAACTTCTTATTTGGAAAAAATATTAAAAAGGAGGGGGCGGAGTAAAGGGATACTCAGGTGGAAAGCAAGACTGTCTCTGGTCCAAGGCTGGAAAGAAGCAATTTCTAGAACTGCCTAGGGAGTTGGCTGAGATTGAGCACTGGGTTTTGAGTGCCCCCCACCTCTTATAGCCCTACACCTGTTAGCTTCTGTCCCTTTGCAGGGGCCGTGGCCCCCAGTGCAGCTCTAGCCCCAGTCACCTCTAGCCCTATCCTGTGAAACAGCAGCACCCTGACCTTCCCTTTAGCCACACCTAGAGCTCTACCAGAGACCACTGCAAAATCTTCATAGTCAAGGTAGTGCAGATCTCCCCAGAGCACTGAGTGGAGACCACCAAATGAGAGAGTGAGTGAGTCCTCACACGGGCACCATGCTGAGAGCCATCATGTTGTTACACTGTCACCATAGCAGCCCCATGAGCGAGGTGTTGCCCCACCATACAGAAAAAGAAGCCAAGGGTCAGAGGAGTGGCTTGTTCCCCCGGTCTGCTTTCAGCCTCCCCAAACCCTGCAGTTCTTGACAATATCAATCCTCCTTGCCAGTCAGTCCTCTAAAAATGCCACCCTGACCAGCCCACGTCCTCCGAGTTGGGTTTTTATGTCCCAAGGGGTCTTGATTCCATCCCAGACTCTGGCCATCTTCCCCTAGTCTTCTCCTAAATGTGGCCCAGAGAATACTCGCTGTGCTCCGGGCTCCCCATGCAGCCAGCGTGAGCTCCCTAGAGATTCAGGGCCCCACAGGGAGGTTGGCCAGCTGACTGTACCTCTCCTCAATAGCCAGAAGCAATGAAGAGGCGGTGATGAGTGACTTCAGGGGAGTAATCGAAAGTCACCACAACTCCATGGTTCCTCAAGCCCGTGAAGGCCTGGGCATGGACGGGGGTATCACACTGGGGCTCAGAGGGCCGGGCTGTCTGACAACCTAGCTGGATGCACACCTGCTCTGGGACTGTGTAGGATTTAAGGTTGAAGGGAAAGGAGAGAAAAGCCCCAGGAGACAGGTGACATTTACTGAAACAAGCTAGTGGTCTTATTGCCAGTGGGCATAGCAAAGCCGAGTGAGGAGCCAGAATTAAATCTATTTAGAACAACCCCCCCCCCCACCTGCGCCGCCATACCCAGTGTCAGAGTACCACTGTTGCTCTGTCATTTCCGCAGCATTGCCTTCTCTGGGCTTCCCTACTTCCCCCCTAGACTCTGACCACTGACGAGGGCAAGCCTCGCAGGCCAAGGCTGAGCACCCCAGACGGCAGAGGGCGACTGGTGTGGAGCAGACCGGGGAGGGGCTGCGGTGGAGTCGAAGGCCATCCTGGGTGGCTTTAGACCTTGTCACAGCTGCGGAGACGATGTGACGTGGAGGAAAACAACGTACACTGGCTTCACGCCACCATGGCAGGGTTTGGTTCCAGGTCTGTGTTCTGTCTGGAAAAATGATCTCCGATACCAGTCCTTTCTCTAGCAAGCAAACGTGAAATCAGTAACTGCAGAATGGCAAGCTGGGCACTTTACCTCCAGCAGAAATGGCTGGTGAAGGCCCACTGTGACAGCCCAGGCGGCACGTGGCAGATGGAGGGCAGCACAGCAGATCCAGCGCCCGCAACAGTCGCAGAAATGCGGGGGGGGGGGGGTCATGGAGACGGTCAGCTGGAGTTCACAATCCAGGGTCCCCGTGCAGAATGTCTTCTCCTTTGCTGAGGTTTCCATTAAGCCATTCCCACAACAGGCATTTTTATTTCAGGGGAACAGCGACCTCTGCTCAAGTCTTAACTTTTTTTGCGGGGGGGGTGTTGGCAGGTCTTCCAGCTGTTCTCAAGGGCACAGTGCTTTTAGCTCTCAGACTGTTTGTTGCTCTACTTCCTGCTTGTCACGGGATCAGGCCGCCAGCCTCCCCGAGGACAAAGGGTCTCAAAGGACACAAGATAAGCTTGCTTGGATATGAGCTGGTGTTTTGGGGGGGAGTACCCCAACTTTGAGAGTCAGTTCTCAGCCAGCTTAAATTGCACGCGACGATTTAGTAATGTATTAGGGTCTGCCTGCCACTTAACAGCTCGGGCTGGCTCTAGCCCAGCGGAGCTGCAACGGAATTACCACCTGGGCAGTTTATTAGTTGTGTGCCCTTGAGCAGGTCGCCTCACTTCTCCGAGTCGCCTTTCCTTCCTTTCTAAGCAACGAGGGATAATGGCAAGCCCAGGGGATGTGGTTGTGGCCAATGGCCTGGTGAATGGAGGGACAAGCCAAGTGCTTATCCCAAGCAGGTCCTGAAAGAACGCATCTCTTTCCATCCTGGCCACTTTGACCGCCAGCCACCAGCACAAGCGAGTCCTCTGGGTGTCAGCCAGCCCGAGAGTGACTGGTGTGGCAGGCTGCAGGGACGCCCCGCCATCGCAGGGTGACGGCGGACCCAGGGCACGCCTAAGTGAGCGGAGCTGTGCTCTCAAAAACCCTGGCGGGGGCTAGAGGGATGGCTTAGTGGTTAAGGCATTTGCTTGCAAAGCCAAAGGACCCAGGTTCAATTCCTCAGGACCCACGTTAGCCAGATGCACAAGGGGGAGCACACATTAGAGTTCCTTTGCAGTGGCTGGAGGCCCTGGCACTCCCATTGTCTCCCTCTCTCTGTCTCCCTCTTTCTCTGTCAAATAAATAAATAAAAATAAAAATATTTGAAAAAGAACCCTGATCGGCTGAGAGGTGAATTTCACAAAAGTTTTTCATGAGACACAAAATGATCTCTTGGGGTTTTATCTCTGCCATTTAAAAGTGACAAGAAAAGCATTGCTAGTCTGTGAGCCATGGTTAAACAGGCAGAGGTTGGGTTCAGCTCATAAGCCATCACCTGCCACCCTTAGATGTCCCCAAGAACAAAGGACATCATCTGCTTTGCTCAGGGTTGTACCCTAGCACCAAAACCATGCCTGGCAAACAGCACACATGTAATGAGTGATTGCTGAGGGAACAGCACACATTGCGATTCCCCACAGGAAGCCATGTCAGCTCTCTGGGCCTCAGTTTCCTCATGTGCACAATGGGGATACTCTCAAACTTGAGACAAGCATCACATTGAACCAGACTGTGTGAGCTCTCCTCTCCAGCTGCCGCACAACACCGGGGCCTGGGGGTCAGCCTGACTCCTCCTCAGAGCCTGGCGTGGAGGAGCTGTAGGAGAAGGTAAGAAATGCCTACTGCTCCTGCTCCTCCTGTGCGTGAGAAGGATAAGTGACCTGAGTGAAGTTGCCAGGACTTTGCCTGCTACTCTTAGGGCATGCCAGATACCAGCAAGCATGGGGGGGGGGTCTCACTAACACTGGATTATTACAGAGAAAGCCCAAACACTCATCACGCAATTGTAGATCAGTTACAGAAGCAAAGACTCTCGCTCTCTCTCATTCTCTTGCTCTCGCTCTCTCTTCTCTTTCTCCACATGTGTATGTCTGTACAGAGTGTAAGCCTGTGTGTACGCATGTTTCGTTTGTATGTGAGCACGTGTGTGTGTGTGGGTGCATGTGCATATGGCGGACAGAGGTTGATGACAGCTATCTTCCTGGGGCACTTTCTGTTCTATTTACCAAGGTGGTCTCTCACTCAGCCTTCATCTTCCTCCTCCATTCTCCCAAACCCTCCCACATCCTCCTCCATTCTCCCTACCCCTTCCTCCTTCCTCTCCAATTCTCCCTACCCCTCCCACTTCTTCCTCCATTCTCCCTACCCCTCCCAATTCCTCCTCCATTTTCCCTACCCCTCCCACTTCCTCCTCCATTCTCCCTACCCCTCCCACTTCCTCCTCCATTCTCCCTACCCCTCCCACCTTCCTCCTCCATTCTCCCTACCCCTCCCACTTCCTCCTCCATTCTCCCTACCCCTCCCACTTCCTCCTCCATTCTCCCTACACCTTCCACTTCCTCCTCCATTCTCCCTACCCCTCCCACATTCCTCCTCCATTCTCCCTACCCCTCCCACTTCCTCCTCCATTCTCCCTACCCCCTCCCACTTCCTCCTCCATTCTCCCTACCCCTCCCACTTCCTCCTCCATTCTCCCTACCCCTCCCACTTCCTCCTCCATTCTCCCTACCCTCCCACTTCCTCCTCCATTCTCCCTACACCTTCCACTTCCTCCTCCATTCTCCCTACCCCTCCCACTTCCTCCTCCATTCTCCCTACCCCTCCCACTTCCTCCTCCATCTCCTACCTCCCTCCACCCCTCTTCCCACCCTCCCTCCTCCATTCTCCCTACCCTCCTCCCACTTCACTCCTCCATTCTCCCTACCCCCCTTCTCCTCCATTCTCCCTAACCCCCATTTCCCACTTCCTCCTCCATTCTCCCTACCCCTCCCACTTCCTCCTCCATTCTCCCTACCCCTCCCACTTCCTCCTCCATTCTCCCTACCCTCCCACTTCCTCCTCCATCTCCCTACCCCCCACTTCCTCCTCCATTCTCCCTACCCCCCACTTCCCCTCCATTCTCCTACCCCTCCCACTTCCTCCCCTCCCCCCTCCCCTCCCACTTCCTCCTCCATTCTCCCTACCCCTCCCACTTCCTCCTCCATTCTCCCTACCCCTCCCACTTCCTCCTCCATTCTCTCCCTCCACCCTCCCTACCCCACTTTCCTCCTCCATT
This sequence comes from Dipus sagitta, assembly GCA_036346955.1. Taxonomy (NCBI): domain Eukaryota; kingdom Metazoa; phylum Chordata; class Mammalia; order Rodentia; family Dipodidae; genus Dipus; species Dipus sagitta. The sequence goes on along the minus strand of CM070772.1, from coordinate 153,985,407 downwards.
CCTCCCTACCCCTCCCACTTCCTCCTCCATTCTCCCTACCCCTCCACCCTTTCCCCCCCTCCACTTCCCTCATCCCCTACCCCTCCCACTTCCTCCTCCATTCTCCTACCCCTCCCACTTCCTCCTCCCATTCTCCCCTACCCTCCCACTTCCTCCTCCATTCTCCCTACCCCTCCCACTTCCTCCTCCATTCTCCCTACCCTCCACTTCCTCCTCCATCTCCCTACCCCTCCCACTTCCTCCTCCATTCTCCCTACCCCTCCCACTTCCTCCTCCATTCTCCCTACCCCTCCCACTTCCTCCTCCATCTCCCTACCCCTCCACTTCCTCCTCCATTCTCCCTACCCTCCCACTTCCTCCTCCATTCTCCCTACCCCTCCCACTTCCTCCTCCATTCTCCCTACCCTCCCACTTCCTCCTCCTTTCTCCCTACCCCTCCCACTTCCTCCTCCATTCTCCCTACCCCTCCCACTTCCTCCTCCATTCTCCCTACCCCTCCCACTTCCTCCTCCATTCTCCCTACCCCTCCCACTTCCTCTTCCATTCTCCCTACCCCTCCCACTTCCTCCTCCATTCTCCCTACCCCTCCCACTTCCTCCTCCATTTCTCCCTACCCCTCCCACTTCCTCCTCCATTCTCCCTACCCCTCCCACTTCCTCCTCCATTCTCCCTAACCCTCCCACTTCCTCCTCCATTCTCCCTACCCCTCCCACTTCCTCCTCCATTCTCCCTACCCCCTCCCACTGCCTCTCCATTCTCCCTACCCCTCCCACTTCCTCCTCCATTCTCCCTACCCCTCCACTTCCTCCTCCATTCTCCCTACCCCTCCCACTTCCTCCTCCATTCTCCCTACCCCTCCCACTTCCTCCTCCTTTCTCCCTACCCCTCCCACTTCCTCCTCCATTCTCCCTACCCCTCCCACTTCCTCCTCCATTCTCCCTACCCCTCCCACTTCCTCCTCCATTCTCCCTAACCCCCCCCACTTCCTCCTCCATTCTCCCTACCCCTCCCACTTCCTCCTCCATTCTCCCTACCCCTCCCCACTTCCTCCTCCATTCTCCCTACCCCCCACTTCCTCCTCCATTCTCCCTCCCACTTCTCCTCCATTCTCCTACCCCCCCACTTCCTCTCCATTCTCCCTACCCTCCCACTTCCTCCTCCATTCTCCTACCCCCTTCCACTTCCTCCTCCATTCTCACTACCCCTCCCACTTCCTCCTCCTTTCTCCCTACCCTCCCACTTCCTCCTCCATTCTCCCTACCCCCCCACTTCCTCCTCCATTCTCCTACCCCCTCCCACTTCCTCCTCCATTCTCCCTACCCCTCCCACTTCCTCCTCCATTCTCCCTACCCCTCCCACTTCCTCCTCCATTCTCCCTACCCCTCCACTTCCTCTCCATTCTCCCTACCCCCTCCACTTCCTCTCCATTCTCCCTAACCCCTCCCACTTCCTCCTCCATTCTCCTCTACCCCTCCCACTTCCTCCTCCATTCTCCCTACCCTCCCACTTCCTCCTCCATTCTCCCTACCCATCCCACTTCCTCTGCCATTCTCCCTACCCCTCCCACTCTCCTCCATTCTCCCTACCCCCCCACTTCTCCTCCATTCTCCCTACCCTCCCACTTCCTCCTCCATTCTCCCTACCCCTCCCACTTTCCTCCTCCATTCTCCCTACCCCTCCCACTTCCTCCTCCATTCTCCCTACCCCTCCCACTTCCTCCTCCATTCTCCCTACCCCTCCCACTTCCTCTCCATTCTCCCTACCCCTCCACTTCCTCCTTCCATTCTCCCTACCCCTTCCACTTCCTCCTCCATTCTCCCTACCCCTCCCACTTCCTCCTCCATTCTCCCTACCCTCCCCACTTCTCATTCTCCATTCCTCCCTTCACCCCTTCCCCACTCCTCCATTCTCCCTACCCCTCCCACTTCCTCCTCCATTCTCCCTACCCCTCCCACTTCCTCCTCCATTCTCCCTACCCCTCCCACTTCCTCCTCCATTCTCCCTACCCCTCCCACTTCCTCCTCCATTCTCCCTACCCCTCCCACTTCCTCCTCCATTCTCCCTACCCCTCCCACTTCCTCCTCCATTCTCCCTACCCCTCCCACTTCCTCCTCCATTCTCCCTACCCCTCCCACTTCCTCCTCCACTCTCCCTACCCCTCCCACTTCCTCCTCCATTCTCCCTACCCCTCCCACTTCCTCCTCCATTCTCCCTACCCCTCCCACTTCCTCCTCCATTCTCCCTACCCCCCCACTTCCTCCTCCATTCTCCCTAACCCTCCCACTTCCTCCTCCATTCTCCCTACCCCTCCCACTTCCTCCTCCATTCTCCCTACCCCTTCCACTTCCTCCTCCTTTCTCCCTACCCTCCCACTTCCTCCTCCATTCTCCCTACCCCTTCCACTTCCTCCTCCACTCTCCCTACCCCTACCACTTCCTCCTCCATTCTCCCTACCCCCCCCACTTCCTCCTCCATTCTCCCTACCCCTCCACTTCCTCCTCTATTCTCCCTACCCCTCCCAATTCCTCCTCCATTCTCCCTAACCACCCCCACTTCCTCCTCCATTCTCCCTAACCACCCCCACTTCCTCCTCCATTCTTCCTACCCCTTCCACTTCCTCCTCCATTCTCCCTACCCCTCCCACTTCCTCCTCCATTCTCCCTACCCCTTCTCCTCCTCTTCCATTCTCCCTACCCTTTCCACTTCCTCCATTCTTTCTACCAAGCAGACAGGGACGAGTGTGAGGAACAAACCTCACTGGCCATTATCCAGGGAAGAAAGAGGGGAGAGTCATTCATCACATGAAGCTCAAACCGCTCAGAGCATTTCCTTCATGGAGTCTGTCTGTCTGACTGTTTGTTTCTTTTATCGCACACCCATGTGGATGAGCACACATACATTCGTGTCTGTGCTCGCACCATCACACAGCACACTGGAATGGAGAAAAAAAATGGGTTCATCTTGGAGAATCTGGGATTTGACTCTTGCTCCCCCGACATCTTAGCTACAAATCCTTCTGAAAGTTGCTGCCATCCTCTGAGCCCCTCCCCTGCCCAGCAGCGGGAACAAAGCATGTGCATCAGCGATCTTAATCTACTACCTCTGGCCCAGGACTGCCAGTGGCCAGTAACAAAGGCTCCCGTCCAACGTGAAGAGGACATTGTGCCCAGAAGACTGGATGTCTTCCCCGCTACCTGGCCATGTGACTTTACACAAGTTAGGCCCCATTTTGTGATATGGCAGGCCCTGTCAGACAAAAGAAACAAAACAAAAGAACAGACTCTCCATTTTCCCTTCGTGCATATCTAAAAACACCTCTCCTTGCTCTTTCCAGACACCAGAACGTGGTTGGAGAACGGCCAGGTAGAAAGGTAGATGACCATTTTCTTAAGCGTCTGGACCAAAGCGAAGAAACTGGGGGCAAGTGGGGACCATCCAGATATCCAGAGGTCAGATGTGAAAGAGGGGGGGTAGCTCACTCGCCCCTTCCCATTTAGATGAACTCACAGGAGCAGAGCACTTGCCCTGCAGCCTGTAAATGCCACAGTTGTTCTGGAACATACCAGGTCTTCTTCCATAGGAATGCTCAGCATCTATCCTTCAAACATGGTTGGGAAAATCCCTAAACTTCAGCTCAGCCTTCCAAGCCCTCCAAGCTAGTACCCCAAAGGCCCATCTGCCAGCCCAGATCTTAGTGGGTATGTAGAACGGCTGGGATGAGTTATGTTGTCTTGGGCTGGCCTGACACAGAGCCACATGGGGCCTTTGGAACTCAAAATTCCTTCTCTGTCCCCACCCTAGCCCCCACTACATTGACTGGGCAGGCCCTCGCATTGGCTTCATTTCCCCTATCAAGCCCTCTAGTCGTTCATGGAGTAGAGTCCACTGGCTTGCCTAGACACCCGTTAAGAGGGTTTAGTCCATTGGCAACTTGATTGGATCAGATGATGCCTAGGGCATTAGTAAAGTATGCCTGTGGACGTGTCTGTGGGAGCGCTTCCAGAAAGGATGGGATTCACGGGTGGGGAAGCCCGAGGCCCAGGCCGGACAAAAGCAGAAAGAGGAGGTCAGCTAGCTCAATCTCACCAGCCCTCCTTCCCTCTTTCCCTTCCCACCCATCTCCTTCTTTCTCCTTCCCTCTTTCCCTTCCCATCCATCTCCCTCTTTCTCCTTCCCTCTTTCCCTTCCCACCTGTGGTGGTTTGATTCAGGTGTCCCCCATAAACTTAGGTGTTCTGGATGTTAGGTTCCCTGGTTGATGGCAATTGGAAATTAAAGCCTCCTGGAGGCAGTGTATTGTTGGGGGTGGGCTTATGGGTGTTATAGCCAGTTTCCTCATGCCGGTGTTTGGCACACTCTCCTGTTGCTATTATCCACCTTATGTAGGCCAGGGGGTGATGCCCACCCTCTGCTCATGCTGTCATTTTCCCCTGCTATTGTGGAGCTTCCCCTCTAGCCTGTAAGTCAAAACAAATCTCTTTTTCCCACACGATGCTCTTGGTTGGGTGATTTCTACCAGCAATGTGAACCTGACTGCAACACCGCCCATCTCCCTCTTTCCCTTCCTACCCACCTCCCTCTTTCTCCTTCCCTCTTTCCCTTCCTACCCATCTCCTCTTTCTCCTTCTCTGTTTCCTACCTACCATTAGGCAAACAGCCTTTCCCACCACGTTTTCCCACCACTATGATGCCCTGCTTGACTTTAGGCAAAGGATCCCGTCAACCTTTGAAACTGCGAAGAGGAAATGAATCTTTCTTCTGTTAACTTGCTTTTCTCTGGCATTTTCTCACAGTAATGACAGCCGACTAGCCCAGGGTCCAGTCCCTCTGCTCCACAAGGACCTGATCCCTGGCCCCTCTCCTTTAGCTGTGAGTGAGGGAACATCCAACCACACTCACTGCCACGTTTCTCCACACCAGCTTAGCTGCCCCTGCTTGTCCCACCCATCACACTCTCAGTTACCCTGCTAGGAAGTACTAAGTGTGCCTTTGGACCCTGCCGTTCCTGGTCAGACTTCTGAGTCTCTCTCCCCTTCGTGTCCCCGTCAAATCCCACAGCCAGCATGCCCAGCAGGCCCATCTGAGAGGGGCCTGGGAGAAGAAGGGGCTTGGAAGGACTTGCTCCATGAAGGGGCCATCATGAGACACAGCACCCCTCCCTTGCCCCTCCCCCCCGACTCAGAGAGCACGCCTGCGCAGCAGCTGCCTTACCTCCTCCAGCTGGTGGATGCCCTCCTCCACGCAGCAGATGGAAGCCAGCGTGCGGAGAGCCTGGGGATACAGGCACCGGAAGCTGTCCTGCCGGCAGACCTTGAAGAGCGCCACCACCCCACCCTCCTGTGGAGAAGAAGACAATGTCACGTGGTCCTGCCCAGGGGATGCTCTCCAGGGTTCCCCTGCGTCCATGTAATTCACATTCACAGGGTCACGCTGTCCTGCTGCTCCCGCTGAAGGTGGAATTCTCCACATGCTTCTGGAGCTTGAAGGCCAGAGGCCGGGGCAGACGTGTCTTAGGGTGGGGAACTACAGTTCAGCTCAGCTCCTAATACCTGGCCACACCCTCCTAGCAGCCCTGGAGGAGCAGGTCTGGAAACTTCCTCACAGGTCCTACAACCTGAGGGCGGCAGGTGGAGGGACTGGAAGTCTAGAGTCCAGGGCGGGCTCTTACTCTGCCAGCAGACCCTCCTCAGAGCCTTTCCGTGGCCATGGGAAGCCATCAGAAAAGGAGATTTCCTTATATCATGTCCACCATCCATTCCCACACTGATGGAAAACAGCAGACGACCAACAGGCAGTTACTCCTCCAGAGTCACCGGGTCATCCCGATCGTCTCTCGTGCCTTTGCTCCTGCTTGTGGAAGTAGACAGCGCCTTGGGCTCAGTCAGCAGCCTCTGCGTGCCTGTGCTCCCCATCCTCTGTGCCCGTGCTCCCCGTCCTCTGTGCCCGTGCTCCCCGTCCTCTGTGCCCGTGCTCCCCGTCCTCTGTGCCCGTGCTCCCCGTCCTCTGTGCCCGTGCTCCCCGTCCTCTGTGCACGTGCTCCCCGTCCTCTGTGCCCGTGCTCCCCGTCCTCTGTGCCCGTGCGCCCCGTCCTCTGTGCCCGTGCTCCCCGTCCTCTGTGCCCGTGCTCCCCGTCCTCTGTGCCCGTGCTCCCCGTCCTCTGTGCCCGTGCGCCCCGTCCTCTGTGCCCGTGCTCCCCGTCCTCTGTGCCCGTGCTCCCCGTCCTCTGTGCCCGTGCTCCCCGTCCTCTGTGCCCGTGCTCCCCGTCCTCTGTGCCCGTACGCCCCGTCCTCTGTGCCCATACACCCCGTCCTCTGTGCCCGTGCTCCCCGTCGTCTGTGCCCATACACCCCGTCCTCTGTGCCCGTGCTCCCCGTCCTCTGTGCCCGTGCGCCCCGTCCTCTGTGCCCATACACCCCGTCCTCTGTGCCCATACACCCCGTCCTCTGTGCCCGTGCGCCCCGTCCTCTGTGCCCATACACCCCGTCCTCTGTGCCCGTGCTCCCCGTCCTCTGTGCCCGTGCTCCCCTTCCTCTGTGCCCGTGCTCCCCTTCCTCTGTGCCCGTGCTCCCCGTCCTCTGTCCCTGTGCTCCCCTTCCTCTGTGCCCGTGCTCCCTGTCCTCCGCTGAGAACCACGGTGGGCTATTTTCTCTCACTGTTGGGACACCCCCGGAGAGTGCTCGTGAGAAGCTCGTCCTTCAGCCTGGAGAGTCCAGTGTAAGTCCTTAGGGCTTTGCAGGCAAGTGCCTTAACAGCTAAGCTATCTCTCCAGCCCTTTGTTGGTATTTTTGAGGTAGGGTGTCACTCTAGCCCAGGCTGACCTGGAACTCACTCTGTAGTCCCAGTAGGGCCTTGAATTGATAGTAATCCTCCTACCTCTGCCTCCCAAGTGTTGGGATTAAAGACACGTGCCATCACTCCTGGCACTGGCTCTTTTTGCTGCTGATCACCGTAGAGATCAAGAAGGAATATAACTCTGGAGGAGTTGTTAATCCCTGAAACTTTATAGTCAGATAAGATTGACTATAAACTTTTAGATCACTAATTCTTGGGGTAGTTTTAGTGAGAAAGAGATATACCCTTGAACAAGAAAATGTATTCATGCATTCAAATATACCACTAGGTTATCATATGGCAAACACAGTCTTGGTCATCATTCATACTGAAAGAATGTTCTGACAGGCAATTCTAAAAGCAGGTACAAAGCTGGCTAGAGGTGCAATGAAATGAGGGCTGGAGGGTGAGGAAGTGCTCAGGAAACATATAGCAGGAAGCCCTTGTTCCAGGAGGGGTTTGTCAAAGACAAGGCAGAATTCCTCTGGTTTCAAATGCATATTAATACTCCAATTACAATGCATCTGTCACGTGACAAGATATCTGCCCCTCTGATTCCATGCTCTCTATGACCCTTTATCCCAGGGAAAGCCAATGAGTGTCACAGAAAGTCCTTACTTAGGGGCTGGAGAGACAGCTTAGTGGGTACAGAGCTTGGAAGCAGGAAGCTGAGTTTGATCCCCCAGTACCCACTTAGAATGATAGGTGGGAAGGTGGAGACAGGAGGACCCCTGCAGCTGGCTAGCTAGCTCAGCCTTATTGGTACGCATCATGCCAACAAGACACCCTGTCTCATAAGGAGGTGGATGGTGTTCCTGAGGATAATTCACTTGCATACTACACACACACATATGGAAAGGGGGGGAGAAAGAGGGGCGAGAGAGAAAGTATGTGTCTGTGTGTGAAAGAGGGACCTTCCTCTGAAAGGCAATGAAGTACAATGGAGTTATTATCTCAAGCGAGAAGAAATGAAACAAAAAAGTCATACAAGTTATTGATAGGTTCCTACAGACATAAATATATGTACCTATACACGGATGTATATTTATATATGGGTGTATTTATACTTAATCATCTAAATAGATTGGGTGGTAAATGATTAATAAATTGCTATTTACATTCAGAGAAAACAATAAAGACACTGTGTCCAAGAACCCAAGGCTAAAACCACAAAGAATGTGGCAAGCCTCCCTTGGCTCAGAAGGCGCCAAGACCACGGGGTATCTTTAAGGCTTTGCACGCATATGAATTGAATCCTCATTCCATGCTCTCCCAAGCCTGTGAAAAATGTTCTTACCATGCATACACCACACCACACATACTTTTACACACACACACACACGCACACAAATACATCCTTTTTAGTATTTTCAGTTACAAGGAGAAGAAAGAGGAAACTCTTGGACACTAGGGGGACTGCCCAAATCCTGGCTCTATGGCTAATTAACTAGCTAAAAATGGGGTCATGGCAGCTACATGACTCAGCAGTAGGAGAGGCAGTTGAGGCGACATGTGGAAGGGGCTGGTTTACAGTTCTAGACAGTAGCATTAGGGTCAGGCCATGGACGGCTTCCTAGTCACAATGTGGCTTCATCCCTTCATGAAAGGTGTGAAGGGGCAGGATGAATGAAGAGGGGAAGCAGGGAGGAGCCGCTGGGGAATTTAGATGGATGATTCCGTGGACCCCACTGGAGCCCCCACTAACGATCTGAGAGCATTACACATGCTGGGGTGGGACTGGGATCTCCTGAGCTAGCAGATCACTGTGGGCTGAGGCTTGTTTAATTTTATAGAAAGCTCTGGGCTGCAAGCCCAGCTACATAATAGCATGAATTATTTAGACATGCTCACGATGGGCTGGCATACTGCTGGCTGAGGCCACTCTGGTGTGTAAGCTGGTGATGGAAGGAATAACAGAGTATTAGGGTAATTCTGACGGAGGATTTTGGGGAGGGGGAGTTCTGTGCTCTGCTCTGGGGACATGAGCAGGCTTGTCATACTCATCATAGAGAAGTCTGAACTCATTCCTTAGTCTTTAAAAGATTTTAACCGAGTTATAGGACACACATCAATCAGTCAGGCTGCCAGGTTCTCTCCTAGAGCAGTTTATGTAGATGAATGACCTGCAGATTCCAGGGAGCCCTAAAGATATGGATGGGGAAGCCTACTGAGATGAACCTCCACGTCTATCCTATGTGGAACACATGGATTGAGAATGAGGAAGGCCACTGAGCAGAACACCCCCCACACACATATGTCACATGCTGTGCACATGGACTGAGCATCTGAGGTAAGGATGTCACACAATGTGTGCCAGGGACTGAGTACCAGCACCGCTGTCCGCATGGACAGCCCCACACAGTGTTTCTACTGGCAGAACTCGACTTGCAAGATAGGAGACATTGCTGAATCTCCTCTCTGCTTCCACCTTCTGTCTACCCATCCTGAGGACCAGACCCAAGAAGGCTGAGATGAAGATGGGAGTTGACAGACCTGGTTAAAAACCTAGCTCTGCACTACTGTGCGTGATCTTGAGCAAGTCATCGACTTACTTCCTAAACATTTCTTTCCTCACCTTAAAGAAGGGAACAATAATTCCAACACATCTAAAGATGGCTGGAGCATCAGATGAGATACCATACCAAGTGGAAGGCACAGTGCTTGAGTCCGTAATCAAAGACACAGGAGACACATGTGGCAGGAGCAGGGGGGGAGGGGAGGGAGAGGGAAGCAGGTAAGAAGGAGAGAAGGCAGTACTTCTGAGAGGCAGTTCAGGATGGCAACAAAATCATTTAATGCTAAACATCTGGGTTCAAATTCTGCACTTATTACCTGTGTGACCTCACTATCTGATCACCCCTACCTGAACACTGAGGCACTCTGTTTCTTCTACACAGGCCTAAGAGAAGGCTTCAACGAGCTACTTAAATGAGGATAAAGCACTTAGAACATTATCTGGCATATAGTAAGTGCTAAGAAACATTTTGTCGCATATGTTTTGTGCCTTATTGCTGCTGCTATATCAACCCCATCACCATTGTCATCAAAGCTGACCACTTCCAGACTTAAAATGCTCCCAGCGTGGCTCAGGGAATTTTGCGGAAGAGAGGGGCAGAAAGATGGTTAGAGCCACAAGTTGGGACATTTTGCACAGAGACATTGCCTTTGCCCCTCATAATGCATGAACCGCAATCCCCATGGGGTTGGCCTTGCATCTCCAACAAGGAAGGCCTTTTCAGAAAAAGGGCAAGGAGGATGGAAAGGATGGTATCAACATGTGTCGTTTACAAGAAAATATGTCCACATTTAATTTTAAAAAAATGAAAAAAAAAGTTGACCACTTCCAGCTGTAGAAATCTCAGGTTGCCCTTCTCTCCCCCTCTGCAGCGCCTCCCAGGGCTACTTTCCTCCAGTCTCTACCAAGGCAGGGTGGTCATTCTTCGTGCAGTGTGGCACGAGCCAAGGCAGAGGACATGCTGACTGAGACGCAGCTGTTAGAAAGGAACTTTGCCTGGTCAGGGAAGGACCCCAGGTGTGAAAGAACTGACAAAGAATGCTGACTTCAGAACTGAATAGAACGTGATTTCAAGTATAAGCTAAGCAAGGCATTCAACCACTATGAGTTCTAGACATTTCATCTGTAAAACAGTCAGGAATATCCATCTCAAAGGGGTGCATGTGGACCAGATACCAAAACTACCCAAAAAGTAACAGCACAAGGCCTGGCCCATAGGACACAACCAGGATACAGTCATTCTTACTGTTATTGTAGTTAATATTCAGTGAGACTCATGGCTTCCCTTACTCATGTTCTGGTGGGGCATGGCCCATGTAACACTCACAGGATCATGGCAGAGCCCTTAGAGGGGACAGCCCCAATGCCCACTTCATCTCCTTTGCACCAACACTACCACAAGCTTTTGCTTTGAATCTCAATGCCTCCAGAGGTGATTGGTGGCCCACGTGACATAGTAGGGAATTAGAAAGCACCTGGGAGGCTAACCTAGGACCACAAGCTCCATTCTAGACCAATTAAATCAAAATCAGAAACCACTTAAAGTTCCCTTGTGATTCATATGGGCTTCCAGCCTTGAGAACTTCTGAGTCACACTCTAGCCCGAGGATCTGACACATGAACCAGGAATCACTACTGTGAGTTTTGGAGCATGAACTCCAAACCCAAAAAACCTGAGTTCTAATTCTGTGTGACTTTGGCAATGTCCCTCAAGCCATAACCTCAACTATAAACAGGAACGTGGTACCCAGTTCATAGGCTGATTTTGTTTCTAGAAGTAAATAAGTTACGCAAGGCATTGGTCAGACGGCACAGCACCGATTAAATGCTACCTATTGATATTATGTGCAACTAATTTATCCCCTATCCAGAGTTGACAAGCAGTTATCCTGTTCTTCTAAATCCATTTAAAGGCTTTAAAGTCTCTGACCTAAACCCTGGAAGAATCTGAGGCTATCTTCAGAACAGCAGGGTTTTAAAATACAGTTCTAACCATCTCCCAGGATCACAGGAAATCTTGGGTGGGGCCAGAGTGTCTGTCTTCCTCAAACTCTTTGGAGGATGGTGATGCAGGGAAGACTGGAAATCATTACCTGTGCCCTTTTCCTGTGATTGGCATCCTGAAACTACTGAAGACCAGTCTTAGTTCCAGTTAGATCACTGGTTCTTTCCCCAATAGTTGTGTCAACTTCTCAAATGAAAATGGATGAGAGAAGCCGCTACAGTTGTTTAGTCAAACCGATGTGTTGTGCCCATCAGTTGTCCTCTAGATGCTTATGTGCTTGTCCATAGATGAGTACTCCTTTCACTTTTACTCAGAGAAGCTTCTTTTGGCATAAGGAGGTGGCTACTGGTGAAACTCGAAACTCAAAGCACTTAGAAGAAGTGACAGTTGAGTGGTCTGCACTAAAGGAGACATCTCTACAATCCACTCCAAGGCTCATTAGAACCCCGTAGAAGAGCTGGTAGAAGAAAGGGCCAAGGGATGGGGAGATGCGCTAGACACAATGTAGCTATTACATTCATGACCTCAGGGCAGCTGACGTTACCTACACAACGCTGGGCCCATCAACATGTCGTCATGGATGATGGAGGAGGGCAAAATAATGACATAAAAATAGAAGTTGAGGGCTGGACAGATGTCTTAGCTGGTTAAGCGCTTGCCTATGAAGCCTGAGGAACCTGATTCAAGGCTCGATTCCCCAGGACCCATGTTAGCCAGCTGCACAAGGGGGCACACGTGTCTGGAGTTCGTTTGCAGTGGCTGGAGGCCCTGGAGCGACCATTCTTTCTCTCTCTCTCTCTGTCTCTCTCTCTCTCTCTCTCTCCTCTGCCTCTTTCTCCCTCTGTCACTCTCAAATAAATAAATAAAAATAAAAATTTTAATAAAGGAATAGAAATTGAAAAGAGGGCTAGAGGGATAGCTTAGTGGTTAAGGCGTCTGCCTGCATAGCCAAAGGACCCAGGTTTGATTCCCCAGGACCCACGTTAGCCAGATGCATAAGGTGGCACACCCATCTGGAGTTCATCTGCAGTGGCTGGAGGCCCTGGTGCTCCTGCACTCTCTCTTTCTCTCTCTCCCTCTCTCCCTCTGTGAAGAAGAAGGGGTTCTGCGGGAGAGGGATGGGGATGAAGACTAAAGAAAGAAATTAGAGAAGATTACGGCCAAAATATCTTATCTGCATGAATGAAACTTGTCAGTAAAATTCGTTAGGATTGAAGACATGGCTCAGCAGGTAAGTGCACTTCCTGCACATGTGTGAGTGCCTGAGAGGGCCCAAGATAGCCCAAGTTTGAATCTCCAAAACCCACATAAGCAGATGGATGTGGTCACACACACCTGTGGCACCAGTCCTGTGGCAAGACCAGAGGATTTCTGGGGTTCCTGGACACCAACATTTTGTTGCAAGGAAAAAACAGGCTGGTGAGTGACGTAAGGGGACAGTCAATGTTCTCTGGCTGCCACAAATGAGCCCACAGGGTACCACAGGCGAACACAGGGTGCTGCCTCAGCACATGCACACCACACTACACATACTACACATATGAGGAAAGATAAAAATAGACAGAGTAAAACAAACCTTAGTTTGGTCCTATACCTTCCAACCATTTATGTTTGCTCTAAGTTTTGGAGGCTATAGTAAAGATCAAGCTAACCAGAAAGCTAGTGAAGTCCACCCTCGATTGAACTGAAGCAAACCACAGGCCCACTTTGATTCCACTCTCTCCTCATGTAGTGCAGGAGGGCCATAGGGATGCAGCAGGAAGCTTAGCACATGTGTATTTAGAGGACCCTCGAGCACATGTCTTTGATTTCAGATAAAGGTCATGTTTACAGACATGTTCCTCCTATTTCTCCTGATGGCACTGCTGCTGATTATAATGGGGTAGGGTTGATCATGAGAGGCATTAAGACATGTGGATGGAGCTTAGCCTAGAGCCAAGACTATATTTTAAAGCTTTTCTTTGAGCTGGGTACTATGTTGCTTACAACCATTATGCCCAGAAGTCATGTAAAATCAGACTTCTAGAATGCTACCTGACAGTCTACACCTTACTGTGAAGACCAGGAGCAGCACCACAGGTAAGAAAAGGAGGGCATGTGTAGTGGGGAAGGAGGCTTGGCATTCATAACACCCATCACATAAAGCAAGAGGGTAGAGGCTCTGGGAACACTAGCTTTTCATTTCAAGTGGGAAAGGAAACCACAGAATTCCCACCTATTAAAGACAGAAGCATCCAGAGCCAGCTAGGAGAGCTGACTCTTCCAAGGTCACACAGCAAGTTCATGCTGTGGCCAAGACAAATTTCTGGAGCCAGCTGTTCCCACCCACTGAACCAGTGAGCTTCCCTTTACTTCCCCAAGACCATGCAGTTCACCTTGGCTATGATGCGGCATAAAGGGGCCCCCTCCTGGGTCAGGCTGAACAGGTTCCCTGTGGTGGACTCCATGGTGTAGACATCATCAGAGGCATCAAGTTTTCTCACCAGTGCCTAAGAAGAGAGAAAAGCCAGCTAATTAGCTCATGCTCCACATGGGCTTTGTTTGTCTTCCTTAATGGAATGAATACCAGTGGGCCTGTGCTTCTCACAGCCCCTATGGCATCTGTAATCCTGCCCTATCCACCGCCTCTGCTCCGTGAGGGTTGCAGGTTATAGCGTTGAGTGAGATCTGAATGACATCTCAGAGATGGAAGATCATTTCAACCACTAGCAATGGACAACAATGAGATTTCCTTCACTCGAGCCCACCAGAAAATCACCTCTTGGCACTTACGGCCTCAGCAAATACCATTTTGTTGTGCCACTCATGCCCGGTGAGAATAGAAACCATTTGTGAGGTATACATCAAGGTGAAAATCAGGGAGTAGACAGCTGCAGGGGGCTTCACTATAGCCCAGGCTAGCTTCAAACTCATGACAATCTACTGACCTCAGCCTGCTGGGATTAAAAGTATGAGCCACCACACTCAACTGAATTTGCTCATTTTGGATGGCGATTATCCAACGGTGAACTACAGATGGTTGATGGGTCCAGGGGTTGAGATAAGCCCTCCACAATAGTGTCACACTCTTTGAGGGCATTTGCATCGAGTATATAACCTGGTAAAACAGTGACATGGGGAACTTTGCCAACAGGTGGTAACTGTGAGTGGTATCATACTGACTGGAGCATTCTAGGCATTGGTGAGAGGGGCTAGATAAAAGACCAGAGGAACCATTAATGTAAGAGTAATTAACAAATAAGATATGGAGACTGTTCCTAGAAGAGTTTAGCAAATTTCTGGGAAAAAGCCTTTTATGAATTGAAACCACTTCATAATCGGCCATTAGCTTTGAAGCATGTAATTGATTATCAATTATTCCTACCTGCTGACGAATGCCAGTTGATCTAGATTCTCTTGAGAGGTATGAAGGTGAAGATCAGGGAGCTATGCCTTTCAGTGTCTAATACCAGAAAGCCCAGCCTCCAAGTCTGAGCAGCCTCTGGTAGAATTTCAGTTGTGTTGTATTGTGTTGTGATAAGGTGTCATGTAGTTCAGGTTAGCCTCCTATAACTTCTGATCCTCTTGCCTCTGTCTCCTCAGTGCTGAGATTACAGCTGTAAATCACCTGGTACCATATTTATTGTTAACTATTAAAATTAAGTATATTTAAATATTAAAATTTAAACATAAAATATTTAATATTATTATATTAAATTAAAATATTTTAAAATATTATTTTCTTAATAATTGTGGTATACTAGTTACTTTCTTGTTGCCGTGAATACCTTACTTGAAGCAATTTAAGGAAGACAGGATTTATTTTGGCTTCCACTGTGTTGTTACAGTCCATCATGTCTGGAAGGTGTGGTAGCAGGAGCATGTAGCAGAGCTGGTTAAATTGCATCAATCAGGAAGCAGAGAGTAATGACGCTGCTGCTCAGTTCACTTTCTCCGTTTTTTACTCAGTCCAGGACTCCAGCTCAAAATGATGCTTCCTATAGTTAAAGTGGGTCCTTCCACATTACTTAACATAATCTAGAAATCCTCTCACAGACTGTTTCCAGAGATTGCTTCCATGATGACAATTCTAAGTCCTGACAACTTGACAACCAAAGATTAACCATTATACCTCATATTTTGAAACAAGCACTTGGACTGAGATCTGTGCTCTAATCCCAGCTTGCTTTTAACACTCTGTGCTGAAGAAGTGTGCATATGATAAGAAAACATTGAGTCTGAAGCCAGACAGAATGGGTTCAAATCCTGACTCTGCCACTTCTGTGGGTCCTACAGCAGATAATACTCTTTAACCTTTCTTCACCTTAGTCTGTAAAATGTTGGAATTAACAGTGTCTATGTCTTATGGTTATGGTGTCCACATATAAAGTCTGTCAATATATAGAAAACTTATTCTTTGCATGTGTGCGCTGTGTGGTACTGTGTGTGTGTGTGTGTGTGTGTGTGTGTGTGTGTGTGTAGGTGTTTTTACCCACTGCACGTGAATGCAGAGGCCAAAGTAGAATGTTGAATGTTCTCAAGCACTTACACACAGGTTTCCTATAAGGAGTCTCTCACTGAACTTGGAGCTGCCATCTTTAGTCAGACCGGTCAGCCAGTGAGACGCAGAAATCCGGCATTACCACTCCCCACGGGACTGGAGTTACAGGCACATGTGCATATTCCCAGTTGCTTACGTGAATGCTGAGGGATCAAACTCAGGCAGTGCTGGGTCCTCTTGGACCCTCAGGCTGACATGTCAAATGCTCTTACCCACCGAGCTACCTCCCAAGCCCTAGAGAAAACACCTAAAACTACCTGCTGCATGGAAGCCATATGAAATTATTAGCAGCCATCATTTTGTGATCTTGGGGCAATAGAGATAATATCCCTAAAGTTTGTTTTCCCCACTTATGGAATGAGTAAAATTAAGAGGGTTTAAGGCTGGGAGTAGAAGACTTTTGGAATTCTACACACACACACACACACACACACCATGCTAATCTTCTACATAGAATGGCCTTAGATTAAGTGTGTACCTAATCAAACAACATTCAATATAAAAATTACTCTCTAGGATTTGATAGGTGCCCCTTATAAGAGATTCAACAAAAGGTAGCATTAATTAGATTCGTCTCTACAAATCTCTGTAATGAGCATGCTTCATTAAACCCTCCCCCACTATTGCTATGAGCAACATCACATGCAATGAAAATGTTCAGGTAAAAATGCAGGCTTCATATATTGGGGTCCTGTACTGAAATGATAATTACCTAGTATTCTTGATGAGTGTTTGTGCTTGAAACAAATTAGCATTACATTAAACAATTCAAACCCAATGTCTTTTGCAATCAGCTGCTAATATTAGACCATTTATGTCTAAGAATAATTTCCTATTAATGTCTGTACACATATATTGAGTAATTACACACCACATATACTCAGTGAAAAAGAAAAGTTGTAACACTTTCTCACAGCATAAATCTGGAAAAAAAATCAAAGGTCCCAATAGACTATGCAAGATCCTAAATATCACAGTGCCAGAGCTGGCAGGGCTCTCTTATCTAATTTTCGTTTCACAGTTGAGGAAACCGAGGCAAAGAATCCTGACAGGGCCACTTATCTGGTCCATCGAAGCTAGACCTGGTCCCTTATATGATGGTTAATCTTCATTGTCAACTTGACTGGATTTAAAATCACCATTGTAAAACACACCTCTATATGTGACTATGGGGGTGCTTCCAGAGAGATTCAACTGAGCAGGCAAAACTCATCCTGAATGTGGGCAGCACTGTCCCATGGTCTGGCAACTGGGACTGAAGAAAGAGGAGAAGGAAGTTGAGCATCAGTATCTCTCTGCTTCTGTGACCAGCTGCCTTACACCTCTGCCACCATGCCTTCCCTATCGTGATGGAATGTCGCCCTTCCTGAGCTTCCTTCCTTCCTTATGTTACTTTTGTCAGGTACTTTGCTGCAGCAACTAGCAAAGTGACCAATACACTCTGAAAGTTGACCTTCCCAGTTTGAAGATCAGTGACTCTGTCTCTACTGTGGAGGACAGGACCTCACTTGGACTGTCTGAGCTAGAAGCCAGGGAAGGCTGTGATCCATTGTTCACTGTATCCTGACTTCCATCAACATCAACAGTGAGGCCACCAAAGACCCCATAACAGGAGGCATAGCTGACCCAGACACCCTCCCTTGTGCACCCACCTGGTCTCCTATTGTGTCCTTGCTGATGCTACATTCCCTCCAACTACTCCCAACCGAGACTGAACACAGCATGGCTGTGTGACAGGGTTCCTCCCATCAGTGCCTTTGCCTTGATTTCCCTACTCAAGCCTTCTTTCCTCCATGTCAGACTTGCAACATGGCTTTCCATTTCTTGCTTGGTCTTTTTAAAAAAAATTATCTTTATTTATTTGAGAAAGCAAGAGAGAAAGAGAGAGAGAGAGAGAGAGTAGGCATGCCAGGGCCTCCAGCCACTGAAAAGAACTCCAGATGCATGTACCCCCTTGTGCATCTGGCTTATGTGGATCCTGGGAAATTGAACCCAGGTCCTTTGGCTTTGCAGGCAAGCGCCTGAACCTCTAAGCCATCTCTCCAGTCCTCTCATTTTGCCTTTCTCTGGAACTGATTTCCCCATCCTATATTAGTACCTGCTTCATACTAACATGTTTCTTCATGTCAAGATTTTGGAGATTTGTTTCATTTGATTTTTGTTTCTCAGGAAATCAAGAAGTTCTAAAAAGTATGTTTTACTCTATTTCACGAGAATAGTGATCAAAGATGGAAGACAATAGCAAGAACTGTATGATATGAGGGCAAAAAAGTGATAACATCAAAATAGAAGAGAGATTAATAGGAAAAAAGAAGTGGTTGAATGGAGACAGGAAAAAGGGCAAAAGAAGGTGGTGGGAGGGCATTATGATCAGGGTACATTATGTATGTGAATAGAGGTTGTTGATAAAACTCTAAAACAAGGCTGAAGAGAAAACAAAGAAAGCTAGATTTAACAGGAAGGATGAGCCATGCTTTTTTAAAAGACAGAACAGGCAGATTTGAAACAACCACCACTACAGTAGTATCTTTAAGATCAGCAGATAGGGGAAAGGGGAAAGTTACGGAGATTCATGTAATCTAATTGTTTAAAATTAGGACTAAGAAAAGGTGGACGCATTTTTAATAGTTTCTCAATCAGAAAGAGCTACTGAGACCCAGTGAAGTCCATCAGAAGGGAAATAAGCTGTTATAGAGGCAGCTGGAATGAGTTTCTCGAGAGTCAGGGAAATTCTGTGAGCCTCTTCCTAAAGCATTAGACAGAAAGTCCATAGTCAGATGCGGTGCAGCAGCACATCGGTGCCAAGGAGTTACATCAGATGCACGCCGATCTGGCATGGTATAGTGGTTTTAAGATGGATACACATTCTTGTCTACTTGTCTCACAAAGAAATGCTCTATTTCCCTGATTCAACTCAGAGTCTGTCTTGATCAACTGAAACCAACTATTGGAAGAAATGACCCTCAAAGAGTCCTAAGCCTGGATCATCATCGGAAGCCTTGAACCTTCCATCTAGGATTCCTGAGACGCTCTTGTGAGAGCCCTGAGCTGCCGTGTGAGATGTTTGGTGACTCTGAGACTCATGCTGGAAAAGCTCCCAAGCATCCCTGTCTACACCCAAAGCTGAGAAAAAAGCCTTCTATACAACTTCTCCAAGGCACCATACATGTGACAAGCTGCCCCGAGCTCACCACATCGTCTACTAGCTGAACAGTCTCACGGACGCCAAATGGAACAGAGAAGAAGTGCTCAGTTTTGCCCTTCATTGACTCTTTAAGTCATGAGATGACAACATTGTCACTGGAGTTCTTAGTCCTGAATAGAATAATAACCCCCTCTCTCTCACACACACACAAATGGCCAACATGAATTTTCCAAAGGGCTACTGAATAAATCTCCAGGTGAAAGCTTTGGGAAGTGGGGATAGAGAAGTGCCTGTATCTGAGAGAACATGCTAGAGAAATACACAAATTAGGACTCAGAGGGACAGTGCAGGAAGGATAGTACAATAAAAAGAAGCTTGACAAAATTACAGTAAATCCAAGCTTGGGTGAGCTGTTGGTCACTTGGGAAAATACTTCTCAGAAGGGGATATCCCATTTAGGAAGGTACATTTGAATAAGATCTATGAGAACTGGAAGTTTTTGGAAGACCCAGAACTTAACTCCTTTCACTTCTTTCAAGACGAAAGAAACTCATCAAATCTAGAAGAGTTTGTTGAGGGAAAAATAGGAATATGCTAGAAAGCTAAGAGTTGCTGAACTCACTCTAGGGGTTAGATAAGGAATGAGACCTACATGAGGAAAAGAGTAGGTGCACAAAATTATATGCAAAATTTGAATATCTTTGAAAGCATTAGAGTATTAACAGGAAGAAAGAGAATGTTAGAGGCATAGTTCATTACTGAAAGAAAAAAACTGAAGATGTAGTAGAAAGAAATGCTACACAAGGCTGGGCTATTCAAAAGCATTAAAAGATGGTACTTGGCGAAGCATTTGGCTCTGAAGAGGTCCTCGCTGGCCCAAAGGGGCCAGACCTCTGGTATCTGTATGCCAAGGATATTTATTTACATGAGCAAACACAGGAACCTGAAGGAAACTCTCTGGCAGATAGAAGTCACAAGGCCTAAGAAACTCCAGTAAGAAATAGGTACCACAGCCATGATCACACAAAGCTAAAAGTGCCCATGGTTTACAATTTTTATGATTCCCTGTGGGAGTTTGAATGTGTGTCCTCCATAGACTCAGGTGTTTTATTAAGGTTGTAACTTGGGTCTCCCGCTGCCTTGCTGGAGGAGATGTCGCTGTGGGTGGATCCCGAGATCCAGCCCTAAGGTGTGGGTACAGAGCTCATTTCTAGTCCAAAGGTGTGCAGAGCCATCTGAGCTCTGGCAGGATCCTGCTGTTTCCAGTTTGTGCTTTGTTACTTTTAGTGCTTGCTGGGTGGTGATGGTTGTTCTCTGTGCTTGGATGTATGGAAGCCTCTTCTTCCACCACTGATGGACCTTCCCCACCGCTGGGTCTGTAAACTTGTAATAAGCCCCTTCCTCCCTGAACTGTGCCTGGTTTGGATGCTCATCCCAGCAACGTGAAACTGGCTACAACACCCCCTTTGCCTTTTTTAATTTGACAGCTAAGATTTTTTAAACAATATATTTTATTTACTTAATTGTTTGAGAGAAAGCTGGAGAGAGAGAAAGAGAGAGAGAGAGAGAATGGGATTGCCAGGGCCTCCAGCCACTGCAAACAAAACTCCAGATGCATGCGCCCCCTTGTGCATCTGACTTATGTGGGTCCTGGAGAATGGAACTGGGGTCCTTTGGCTTTGCAGACAAACGCCTTAATCGCTAAGCCATCTCTCCAGCCCTGACAGCTAAGATTTTTCATCACAGGTTTAAAACACAAAGTTGGAAAGGATGTAATTTCCAGCAGATTATAGATATTGACATAAAATTAAATCCTGGCATCAATCTTTCAGATGCATCCAGTGAAGCTTAAATAACAAAGCAAGTTAACATCATCATCATCCATTCAAAGATAGATAAAAAAATCTTTCTTAAGTATTTTTGCATCTCTTTCACCATTAAACTTACATCCCTAGAGCACTTTTTACTCAGAATTTCCCCTTAACAGCTTACATTGAAATTTTTAAGTGTTTTATTGATTATCTTCAGAATTACATATTATTAAAATTTTAAATTTTATTTCATCTCCTTTTACTGTAAGGCACAAGTATCAACAGAAAATATTTCTGGGTTGAGTTGCCCATTATAGTTATAATTATCACAATTGGGCAAGACAAAACAAATAGTTTATAAATTTTGATCATTATAAATCATAATAACTAAGATTTTAATGAAAATGAATGGGTCTTTTTAAAATCTTTTATAGGCTTTTAAACCTTTCCTGTATCCATGACTGAATAGTAACATCATGGCACCTTTTCAGATGTAAAGTCTGAAAACGTTAGACCCCATAAACCCATAGTGAAGAGTAAGAGGAGTTTGTGACCATGTTGCTCAGCACTATGAGCATCCTGTGTGTTATGTAAAATCACACAGTAACCTGTCATCAAACACTCCTTTACAATCTTTCATTGCTCCTAAATTGGCAAAAGAATTCAAAACTATGTGACTTGCCAGCATCTGTTACTCATTCTTCCACCAGCATATCCAGGAAGAAAGAACTGGGTTAACTGAAATATTCATTCCACTCTCAATAGTATTTTTAATAAACGATTTCTGTATTTCCAATATGTTTAATCAAAATCTCAACGTTACAGCTTTCTCTTATTTGGCTAAGGAAAATACCCAACTTTTAAACAAATTGGCAAAGTTGGTCTTTTTTGAGTCAAGCCAGTCAGCATCGCGAGAGTTAACTTTCTCTCAGGAAAGACCTGAATTCATTTTTAATTAAAAACATTTTGATATATGTTTCAAGAAATGCTAAACACCATGATAAATAATTATGAAGACCATCCTCCAAGGCAAAATGCTAAAAAGTGTCAATGTTAAAATATTGTAGGGCTAAAATAAAGCTTGATACATTTACATTTGTTATAAATCCAAGATAGAACAATTTATTGAATTTATAATAATGTAAAGAAGCATGTATCTAACATTCTCAATTAATTATAAATCTAAGAATATGATAAAAGGCATAGAATTTTCTCAGTAAGTGGGTTTATATATGTATTGAACTTTGGTATTCAACTTCAGGGAATAATTAAATAAGGACTGAGATTCAAAAACCAAAAATAATTCTATTAATCTTTGTAGCACTTATGATCAGACTTCCCTATGTATTTGAAAAAAAGTACATTGCATAGATGGAATTAGGCCAGCTGCCAGAAATTTAATTTTGTCATTTTGAGAGGAAGTAGAAATTAGTCTATTTCTATTACCATGGTATAAATATTTCAAAAAGTATTTTGACAAGTGATTTTAATTACTTTCTTAAATAATGCATACCAAACCTGAAGAAAAATCAGACAGACTTCTACCTGTATTTTATCCAACATATATTTTAAAAAATGTGCTCTTGAAAACACTCTGCTTGCATTTAGAATAATCAGCACCATTAACCTTTAGAGTCTGGCTTTTCAAAGACATGTTTCTTCCCAGCTAATGTCGCAATCTAAGGATGAGTATGAAAAATAGCTGGAATTGTTCTAATTTAAATGTGTGGCTTCCAAAAGCCATTGTGAAGGGCTGATATCTCCTGGCAGCCCTGTCCATGCATACTCTGATCCAAGGAGCTTGTACCTCAAGAGCCACATCCTATTGGAAAATAAATGACTAAAAAAGATAAAATAATTGGAAATTTTCATAGCCTCCACTCCAACCACATACTCGCATTCTGCCATCTATCTAAATCAGGAAGTTTCTACACTGGGGAAAACACACACTTTGTAGTACCCCTTTCAGCAGAAATATGTACAAACCCAGAACTAATGCCTGGAACCTAAGGGTTTTGTGGCTCCTGAATAAAGGCCTTTGCCTTCTTCATTCTCCAGTCCGTGGGATTTTGTACTGCGTGGCAATGCCCTGTATCATCTGGGATATGTGATGAGCATGCGCTTCCTTTGGAAAGTGGCAGAAGTGCGACCCAAAACTTTATGCATTGCTTGGAAGATCGTTTAAAAAAATGGAAACTGAAGATGTACAAATAAATTTAGTTTAGACAATCTGTGATCTCGTGTCTCTTGGGAGTTCCCCAGGAACTTGGGGAGGGGAGTACATTGGGAGTGGTTTGATGACCAGAGGCCCAGGTGGGTGGACCCCAGGGTGGTAGAAGCATCGTGCTGTGACGGAGCTAGAGATGAGGGTGGTCTGGCTACCCCGGGTGGAGGGAGTGCATACCAGGCACATCCTTGTAAAGCACTTAGAAAATCCTGACTTTGCAGGAAGATAGGAACAGCCAACTGCCCTTCTGTGAGAATGGGAACATTTTTCTTCCATATATGGAGAACACAGCACCATAATTAACCCACGGTGGCTCTTTTCCCCTAGCGAGTGTATGTTCACATCCTTGTGTGCTGAAACAGATGCACTGACTGACATCCTACCCAGGTAGCACCTTGAATCATGCCCCCTTTATCTCAGTTACACATGGGCACATAAGGCCATAGGATGGAATCCGGGGCAAAATGTTGCCTGAAATTTCTGGCCTCAGGACAGAGACTTTACCTATTTGAACCTTCAGAATGTATAGGATAGTGATGATGAACTAACTCTCTGGGCACTTCAGTTAGATTTCGATGGACCAGTACAGCCTGATAATTCCTATCAGCCTGAACTGCAGGATTAAGCCAGCCAGGTTGACCCTAAACACCCACACACTGGTTAAGATGAGTAGAGTAGGCTGGGTGTGGTGGCGCATGCCTTTAATCCCAGCACTCAGGAGGCAGAGGTAGGAGGATCGCCGTGAGTTCGAGGCCACCCTGAGACTCCATAGTGAATTCCAGGTCAGCCTGGGCTAGAGTGAGGCCCTAACTCGAAAAACCAAAAAAAAAAAAAAAAAAAAAAAAAAAAAAACCAAAGATGAGCAGCCTAAAATAAAAATCTTCTTATGTTTTCCATCTACTTTATTCCCCTGAAGAGTTATAAAGTGGAATGGGATGAATTTTGGAAACCTTTGTATTTCCCACAGGACAAGCACATTTGGATATCTCTGCTGCCATTTAACCTCACTGCTACTTCAAGTATACTTATGATAGGCAACCTAGTTGAGCAAAATCCAGATTGCATCAGTAGGAAGTAAACATTAAGCTTGAGTTACAGAGCACGCTTAGTTAATAGGATGGCGGTGATATTATGAGCTGATTCTGAGCCTCCTAGAAGCGCAAAGTCTAGATTGCCCACTGAGGTTCCAGAAGGATCCACAAAGGTGTGTGGTTGTGCCTGGGGGATGGTTTCATGAAGGTGAGAAAGTTGACCCACAGGCAACTGGCCTCCTTCCCCCAACACACACATGCTCAACACACACACGGTCAATCACACTCCTGCCACTAGCCTATACAATACCATCTACGCTGGCTTCCCACTTGGGCCCTTATTAAAAGGAGAGGCATGAATTATTTGATTGACCAGGTTCAATGAAGGGGCTGCCTGTGTCCATCTTGGCACAGGCCTCTCTTCCTTTAGTTTTTTAATTTTTTTTTTGTTTTTGTTTTTTTGTTTCATTTTTATTTATTTATTTGAGAGCGACAGACAGACAGAGAAAGAGGCAAATAGGTAGAGAATGGGCACGCCAGGGCCTCTAGCCACTGCAAATGAACTCCAGATGCATGCGCCCCCTCGTACATCTGGCTTATGTGGGAGCTGGGGAATCGAGCCTCAAACCACGGTCCTTTGGCTTCCTAGGCAAGCGCTTAACCGCTAAGCCATCCCTCTGGCCCCTTCCTTTAGGAAGGCTCCTCAGGCTTGATCTGCGTTACGGTACTCAAGTCTGTGCCCCAGGTGAGAGCTGTCCAGCTTGGTCTGGGACAAGGAGAGGAATTCACTGTTCAGAAAAGATTTTAATGATTACATCAAGGCCAAAGCCATGTTGCCTAATTAGTTTTATTAAGGTGGAGGTGATATTTTAAGCTGAAATAAAAGTGATTCAATTAATGATTAAACAGCGTTTGTTCTCACGAAGATGCTGACCTTACAAGTCATTAGACAAACCTCCATCTACTGTGTCTGTCCTTGAGGCCACAGCCTGACCCTCATGTGATTGCCCACCAGTGGCTCATCAGCTCACTGCCTGCCCTAGAACCTCATCTCTCTGGAACCCCCAAAACCTCAGCCTCTTGCCCCTCCTTCCACTTACTGCAGACTCTAAGGCTAGAAAGGGTGGCCTTTGAGGACCTTTCTGTAATTGGGAGGGTAGGAAAGCCTGGAACCAGCCATGTTGCCGTGGGTGGGACCGGGGATCCCAGACTAAGGGAGGACCAGCAGGTGATTCAGGCCAGAAGGGCTTCGTGTGAAATGAACCACATGCAGGAAAATGAGAAAGGAATTCCTGGGTTCAACAGAGAGGCTGTTTTGGAGAAGAGCGGGCACGGAGAGGGGTCTGTTATTTATGGGAGGCTTTTACTTAGTGGTGGGAAGAGAACGGCAGGAATGAGACACAGAACTGCTGAGCTATAAATAACATGTAAATAGCTTTCCTAATGAGAACCTTATGGACTCTGCTGTACGGCCAGGCTTTTAAAATAGTAAAGGGCAGAGAGGGGAATGACATGCGTTGAACCTACAGCCATGCTAAGCACCTTCCACATGCTTGTCTCTTCCTCTCCCTTTCCTTCTGGGGTTGGTTTCCCAATTCAGTGATAGGGAAAAGGAGACCAAGAGAGATGAAGGAACTTGATGGTGAACCAGTTTGGCAGCAGATCTGTCAAGCTCCCAAGCCCTTCCTCTTTATGGAATCATTCAACAGCCTGACTAGAAGCAGAGGCTAGACAGCGTGAACTTTCTGGATTCTTCTCTGTGGCCAGAACTTGTAGAATTGGCTTACTCCCTGCAGGAGGCTTAAGCTTTTCAGGGCAGTAATGCTCTCTTGGGAGGAATAACCCAACAGACAAGATCCAGGGTGGGAAAAGTCCCAAAAAGGCAAGCGGGAGATGCCAGGACCTGCCACCACCCCCTTGTTGTGTGGCCTTGGATGAGGTCTGCCCTCTGGGAACTCCAGTTCTGAAGGCTGGAAGATTCAGCATTGGGTTAGGTGTTCTGGAAACCTCAGTCAAGCTCTGACAGTCTTTACACAGATACTCAAGTGCACTTTGGTGGTCTGAGTAAGATGTCTGTCAAGACAGGCCACTTTGGAGGCCCGGGAGATGGCTCAGTGGGTACAGTGCCTACCACTTAAGCATGAAGGCCTGAGTTTGGTTCTGCCAGAGCCCACATGAGAATGACAGGCACGATGGCATGATGGTGTGCACCTTTAACCCCGGTCTTCGAGACAGACAGGCAGATTGCTGGGGTTTGCTGACTGGCTAGGCTAGCCTAATCCGGGCTTCAACAAGAAACCCTGTCTCAAAGAAAAAAAACAAATGGTGGGGATCAACTGAAAAAGACTTTTGTCCTCCACACAGGTATGCACACACATGCCCACACCCAGAAATACACATACACACACCAAAAAGGGGAGAAGGAAGAAGAGGAGGCAGAAGAGAAGGATCAAAGGATCACTTTGTAGCTTCCTCCAGCCTGGCTTAGGCCCTCTGTCCTCCCTTCAAAGTGACCACACAGTGCCCTCTGCAGCCGGTTCATACTGACCTGCACCTCCCGGGTCAGAGCTAGCTCCAGCAGCTGGCCAAAGTGCTGGCCCAGTGTGCTCAGGGTCTCACTCACACAGGCCTTCATGGACTTCAGGACATGCTCGTTCTCCACCTGGAGGCACCTGAGAGAAAGAACCATGCGGTAGGACCTGGGAAGAGGCCCATGACTGGGCCAGAACCACAGCTGGGGCCAGATCTGGTGCCTGTTCCAGGCCAGCTGTGTGGGAAGAACAGACTCGAGGGAAGACATCTGCTCCGAGGGCACACGTGGCTCAGCCACGGGCCCCTCAGTGCTCAGAGAAGTGCTGGACGAATCCACGTCCCTGCCTGTGGGAAGTGCCTTCGTCAGACAGTGGCAAGTTCAGGTCCCCAGGAATCCCTCTGGCCAGTTTGCCATCATTGCAGCCAAGGCGTCTGGTGTCAATGATGTCCAGGGAATGCTGTGGGGAGGGTTTCTGGAGCGCGGGGTGCCATCGCTCTCCAGGATCAAGGCCATGGTGAGGCCTGTGAGAATACCATGTGCAGAAAGCAATATAGAGGATTTTCCTCCCAAGCGGGAAGAACAGAGGGGGTCAGGTTCAAGTACATCCCAGGGCCTGAAACTATTTCCTCTAGAAAAGTCAAAGTCCCCATGGGACCTCGAGGTTTACTAAGATCCAGATTTTGGGCTGGGAAGAATGAAGGAACATGTGAAAACACACCTGGGATTGTGATCATGTGAGGCTACGTGTGTGTGTGTGTGTGTGTGTGTGTGTGTGTGTGTGTGATACAGATTTCTGTTATCAAGGGAGTGTGTGCTTATATATCTGTAGGTGAGCAAGTACGTGTCTTTGAAACATGTGTTTGTGCACATGTGTAAAAGTGTAAGTGTTGGCTTTCACCTTACCTTGATTTGGGGGAACAAGGGCCTTTCCTTGTTACCACTTGAGAAATCCTTTATGCCCATGCACTGGCCTTTACAGAGAGGTAAATAAAAATAGGGCAGGAACTATCAAGGGAATCTTGGTTTTCGCTGTTTGGCATTTTTGAGGCAGAGTCTCACTGTGTAGGTCTGGCTTTCCTGGAACTCACTGCATCGACCAGGCTGGACCTGCAGCAGCAGCAGCTATTCTGCTTCTGTCTCCCAAGGTGCTGGGATGATAAGTGCGTGCCACGAGGCCAGGCTTCAAGGGAATCTTTTGAGGTTTCCAATAAAACTCATAATGAGGGAACTGCAGCCCACCCACCACCAGCTGCTGTGTTACTCCTCTGCCTCCAGGGAAGACCCTTCCTAGACCAGAGGTGGACTGGCTGAGCCGGGACCCCCATGGTGCACTTACTTCTCTGTGACAGCCGAGAGCTCGGAGCACTTCTGCATGAGAAGCTTCTCCGCCTGTGGGGAGAGAGATGCGTGTCGTTCAATGCAGCAAGCATCATCGTGAGGAGCGGCTGCTGCTCCAGGCTCTAAGAAGGAGGGAGCCAGCCTGGGGAGGAGGCCCATAAGCTACAACACACTGTGCCCTGAGTGGCCAAAGAGCTCAAGGTCATCAGAAGAGAAGAAAACTGTGCGATCAGTGGCACCAAGGCACACGGGCTGGGCCGGGGAGGAAAAGGGCTTTAAGCTAGGTTTCAAAGAGTGAGTAGAAACTTATTGCCTGCAAAGTGGACGGGGGAAGGTCTAGTTTGCAAAGTGAGTAAGAGGAAAGAGAGACCATATTCATGGGTCTTCAGTGGCTCCCTCTTGGCTCTGAGGAGAGTCAGATGAGTTGTGGAATCGGAAGAGCTGAGGCTAAGCTGCCTGTTCACCCTCCCCTGCTGAATGCTGGGCGAGTTATTCAGTCTCCAAGCTCACCTCAAGAATGAGGATGATAGAGCTGGAGAGATGGCTTAGCCATTAAGGCGCTAGCCTGCAAAGGCTAAGGACCCATGTTTGACCCAGGCTTCACGTAAGCCAGATGCACAAGGTGATGCAAGCACACAAGGTCCCACATGCGCACAAGGAGGTGCACACATCTGGAGTTTGAGAGTACAGTGGCTTCAGGCCCTGGCACGCCAGTTCTCTCTCACACACACTCTTGCTCTCACTCTCTTTCATTAAAAAAAAAAAAAAAAATCAATCTGTTGGGCTTGCCTCAAAAAAATTTCTTTTTAAAGAATGAGGATAATACAGTATGTTTGATCAAATGCTTGAGCCATTTTGCATTTAGTCCTCACTATAAGCCTGTACAATCAATGTTGTTAATGTGCCCATTAGGATGAAGGCATTGGGGCACAGAGAAGTTAAGTCCCTTTCTAATCATGCAGTGGGCTGACATTTGAACCCAAGCAATTTGGCATTAAGGCTGGCAAACTTCACCAGCACGTGACTTCTCCCAGGGGTGGTAGCTGCCATGATGGCTGTGCAGGTTAACAAACACCTGCCACAGTGCCTGTCACGTCATACGTACTTATTAATGGTTTTCATAGCTCTTCCCTAGTTTCTTGAAGGGAGACCACCGGCCGGGAATGGTTTCGATTCCATACAACTCAGACCCACTCTCCAGAAGGCACCCCTACACTCCACCTCCACCCGGCCCCAAGTCCCCACAGCTGACCTGCCCCATTTCCTGACAGGAGCTCCTGCTGACCGCACTGTACTCGCTGACCATGGAGCGGGCATGGCACGTCAGCCGCACGCTCATGCTGTGCACACGCGCCCAGCGCTCCTGGGCCAGCTTCTGCCCGATCCTGCGCAGCTCCATGCTGATGACCCAGCCCCGCTTCAGCAGCAGTTGCAGGGGATCCCCAGGGCTGGGACCCCCAGCCAGGATGAGATCACCCTGAGCATCCTCCTCCAGACTGATGGGCTTCGCCTGCAGGACGCACATGCATTCACACTCGGTCATGAGCTTCAGGTCCTCCATCCAGCGCTGGACCGAGTCCACCTGCATCAGGTGCAGCCTGAAAGCAGAGAACAGTGCCAGGTTGACGGCCAGCACGCCGTCCTTTCCACAGAGACTTCTTCAAGCACCTACTATGTGCTCACAATAGTGTCCCCCTCCTTGGAACTATCTCTCATTAACCCCATCTAACAGAGAGTAAGACGAAAGGGAGGCAGGTGACCAAGCGGATCAGCAGGCCATGCTGCCTGACAACAGAGATGGCCTACACAACAAGGGGGGAGAGAAAGAGCCTAAGTATCTAATAGTGGTGTCCACTGAGCTGTGACAAAGCCACGTGGGTATATTACGTGCATTTATTTAATGCTTTCCAGAAAGTTTAAGAAAACTGCATCCTAATGAAGTAGAAAAGCATTTTGCAGAACTGTAAATATAAACCCAATACCATGAGAGTCATGTTGAACGGTCATATCTAGAACATGCATTTAAAGGAAAGATTTGAAGTCCTAAGGATCTTTGAGAGTGATGAGATTAATGCTTCTTTCTTTTTTCTTTTCTTAACTTTTTTCTAACTTCCAATTTTTCTGTAGTAAGGATGGAAACTTCTAATGGATGGAGACTGGTCGTTTTTAGCATGACAGTGGGGCAACATACATCAGACCCCAAGTCTTAATCAAACACCATGCACTCTGGAGTTCACCTAGTCAATCAGACGGGAGCAGCAGATAATGAGAGACACACCTAACCTGTGCTGAGTGGCTTATATTTAATACCAGCCCCTGCGGGGACATAGACCTCAAGCGTCTACGCTCAAGAACTTCAGATCTGTCTAAAGGAGCAAGTGGAAAGACAATGAAAAGAGAACAGAAGAGAGGAAGAGAAAAGTCAGAGTTCACCATCCCCACAGCCAGGTTATTCACCTGGGCTGGCTCAAGTCTTTCTGCAGCTCGTCTGCCTGAGTCATTTTCGACCTGCCACCAATTCTATAAGAATATGTTTGGAGCCATCGGATGTCCTTAGACTTGAGTAGTTTCAGTAAACAATCTCCTCCCTTAACAGAGGTACATCCAAGTAAGAGGACAGTTGAACCTCAAATTAATAAACAGGTCTGGAGAGATGGCTCAGTGGATAAGGTACTTGCTGCTTAAGCTAGAGTGTCTGTGATTCCACACACCCCATGTTAAAAAAATTTTTAAATAGCATAAACTGTGGTGGGCTTCTGTCATCCCAGCATGGTGATGCTGATGGTGAGATGGGAGGCAGGCAGAATTGGTTTCCTGGAAGCTCAAGGTAAGCTCAACAAAAGAACACAGAATAAGAATGCAGAGGCAGAAACCGTGCCTCAAATGAGGTGCAGAACAAAAGGTGGCCTTTGATTCCCACACATGTGCCGTGGTATACACATGCCTGCACTTACACATGAACACGTGCGTGCACACACAAGAACATGCACACACACAAACGAAAATTAAGAATAAATAAGTAATGGACGGACATACTATGTCGGAAGTAGTAAGTGCTGGGAAAGGAAGGAGGAAGGCTGAGAGGGACGGAGTATTGGAGCTTAAAATAACTACATCTGCAATGACTCACTGGAAAGCAGGGCATTTGGGCAAAGATCTGCAAGATGAGAGCAGGGACTATGTGGATATGTGGGGCAAGTTGTTCCAGGGGAGAAGCACAGCAAGGATGAAGGCTCTGGGGCACAGGCACCCTGAGTATGTGAGGAACCGCAGGCCAGAGCAGTGGAGAAGAGTCCGCTGAGGTGCTGTGGGAACAGACTCCGCAGGGCTGTGTAGGACCAGTGAGGCCCTTACTCTTACTCTGAGCTCATACGGCAAACGAGAGCCACCTGTGAAGCCAGCCTAATGGAGCAAAGGTACCAAGTAAGTTTGAAGTGACAAAGGCATGCCCCCATTACCAAGGTTAATGTGATCTTTCTGTTTATCGTTCCTTAACGAGCCGGAGCAGGACTTCCTGAAGGATGCAGTTGTTTGGGGATAAGCTTTTAAATGTAATTGTTGACCACAGAAATCGTACTTTGTGGTTTCTTATAGAAACTAATCGGAAATCGTTTTAAACAAAAACTCCTCAGGGACCTTGCTTCCTTCCTTTCCCTTCATGAACTTGACTATTATATGTTGTACAGAATGTGAATGTGGATGCATATGCATGAGCATACATGTGGGAAATCACAGGACTCTGCTTCCTATTTCATCTTTAAACTCACGACTTACAGAAATGAGCTCATGCACACAGACTCTGACTCTAGACTTAGTCTCCCACCCCTCATCCTTGTCCTACCCCACCATATCGAACACAGTGATTCCTAGAAGATACCATTCTACATTTTCCTATATACTCATACATTCCTACACAGATTTATATCTACACAGGCGCGCGCGCGCACACACACACACACACACACACACACACACACACACACATGATTTGCTGGTCCATTTGCCTTGTTTCACAAATATGACCCTATTTATATGCAAATCTTGCTGCTTTTACTTTTTTGGCTAGTGTTGGAAGTAATGGGTGTCATTATAATACTTTTGCACATCCTTGGTTTGCAATGGGTCCCTTTCTGTGGTGGTTTAGATTAGGTGTCCCCCATAAACACACATGTTCTGAATACTCAGTCCATAGTTGGTGGCAATTTTGGAACTGGAGCCTTGCTGGAGGAGGTGTGTTGTTGGGGGAGGCCTTATGGGTGTCACGGCCAGCTCCCCCTTGCCAGTGTGCAGCACACTTTCCTGTTGCTCTTGTGTGCTTGATGTTGGCCAGGAGATGATGTCCAGCCTCTGCTCATGCCATGTTTCCTCCCGCCATTGAGGAGCTTCCATAATGGAAACTTTCCTAGCACAAGCTGCTTTTGATTGAGCGCTTTGTGCCAGCCACAGAAGGGACTCCCACACCCTCCCAATCCCCTGACACACTCTCACTGGTCCTCTTCCCTTCCTCCAATAGATTCCCCTTAATGTCACACGTATCTCACGATCCTTTTCCTTTTTTCTTTCTCCCTTCCCCTTAAGATCTCTTCTTCCCCTCTTACACCGTAGTAGTTTCACGACCTGCATGTGCACATACCCACATGCACACAAATGTATACAAATCTAGCACCTGCATGTGAGACCAAACATGTGGCATTTGTCTTTCTGTTCAGTTCCACAGCCCACTTTTAGTTGGGTTGGTCCATGTTTTGTTTTTTGAAGTTTAATTTTTTTTTGAGTTACTTGTAATTCCAGATATTAGCCCTCTGTCACACGTGTGGCTCGCGAAGCTTCTCCCTTTCTGTAGACCACTGCCCCTTCACGCGATCGACAAGTCCACTTGCTGTACGAAAGCTTTTCAATTTCACGAGTTCCCACTTGTTGATTATTGGTCTTATTTCCTGAAACACCAGACTCATATTTAGGAAGATTTACTTTTCCCTATGTCTTGTACTATACTCCCTGTTTTTACCTTGAGCAGTTTCAGAATTTCAACTCTCACATTTAGATCTTTGGTCTATTTGGAGTTGATTTTCATGCCAAGTATAAGGATTGAGTTATATTTTTCTGCATGTAACTATCCAGTTTTCCCAGCACCATTTGTTGAAGAGTTTGTCTTTTCTCCAAGTGTAAATTTTTTTGGGATCTTTGTCAAAAATTAGGTGGCTGTAGTTGCATGGACTGGTATTTGGGTTCTCTGTTTTATTCCGCTGATCTGCATTTCTGCTTCTTATGCCAGAATTATGCTGTTTTTATAACTACATCTACGTCTTTATTATTTATTATTTACTATTATAGCTCTGTAGTATAACTTGAAATCAGGCACGGTGATACTGTCAGCAGTGTTTTGTTTTGTTTTTTCTTTTCTTTTCTTCAGGATTGCTTTGGTTATCCAGTCCTTTCTTCCTGGATTGTTGTCATGTCCCTACATACACTTTATTTAGTTAACGTACATGAAACACTTGTTGAGAACCACCCACGTATTGACATGATTGTCTGCACATGATGAGACTTTTTAGCCTTCCCCAAGATTACAGAGCACCCCAAGACTACCACTGTGAGAAAAGTGAAAATAAAAGAAACTTGCTACTGTGTTCTAGAAAAACATAACCAGGAGACAACTTGACAGAGAAGCTTTCAGTAGGCAACAGATGTGCTACTTAAGGTTTACTCCATGACTCATCCACTCCACAACATTTTCCTGAGGGCACCGGTTACATTGTTTGCTAATGTCACTTCCCCTCTCTTCTTTGAGGGTAGCTGCCCACTTTCTGCTTCACCTTCCTCTTTGGGGAAAGGTCTCTTCTTTGATGGCAATCTTCATCATCAACTTGACTGGATTTAGAATCACCTAAGAGAAAAACTTCTGGGAATGTTTGGGAAGGAATTTCCACAGAGGCTTAACTGAGGAAGGAAGACCTACTCTAGTGTGGGTCTGAGTATCCCCTGAGCTGGGATGAGAAAGAAGGAAAAGGAGAAAGTCAGCTGAGTACCGGCACCCATTGTTATGCGTCTTGACGATGGATGCAATGCAACCATTTCTTGCCCCTGTCCCCATGCCTTTTCCATCATGATGAACTGTATCCTTCCACACAACGAGCCAAAATAAACCCTTCCTGCATTAAGTTATCTTAATAAAGTCATCGTAAGCATTGGGACAGTAACAAATACACCCCCCCCAAAACAGAGGAATGATCCCCTAGGGGTCTATTTCACTTATTTTCTCATTGCTGGGACAAACGCCCAACCAGAAGCAGCTTATGGGAGGAAAGGGTTTATTTTAGGCTTGCAGAATCAATGGCAGAAGAAGCCAGTTCACGTCAGCATCCACAGAGACAGGGGGTCGTGGGGTGGGGGACAATCACAGTCAGCAAGCATGAACAGCCAGAGCTCCAACTGCTCCTTTACATGGAGTAGAGCTGGACTGCAATATCCGCCCCCAGTAACACCTCCTCCCCAGCAGGGCTCTGTATACTGGAGACTCAAGAGGCAAGTGCAACCTTAATAAACAATTCCTGAATCTATGGGGTCATGCATACATTTGAACCACCATAGAGTCTTTATCCTGGCTGCATGAAAACAACCAGAGGTCAATCCGGAAGCTTGGAACCAAGCTGCAGTGATTCACTTCCCTCCCCACACTGTGAAACTAAGGGTTGTAGGGATTGGTGCTGTAGCCCAGCAGTCACACTGATGACTGCAACCTCGGGTATTCACCAGAAACTCCAGGATCACCAGGGGAGGGGAGGGGAGGGGAGGGGAGGGGAGGGGAGGGGAGGGAAGGGAAGGGAAGGGAAGGGAAGGGAAGGGAAGGGAAGGGAAGGGAAGACAGCTGGTAGACATCATTTTTCCAAGTGAATGAGGTCAACATCTCTCATGTCAAGCCCCATTGACAGCAGGCACCGCTGATATCCTAGGATAAGAAATTGACTCTTCACTTCTGTAGCATTCTTCCTTCAGAACATGTAACCTCAATCTTATGACAAGATGACATAGCTGAAACTAAGGGACACCCTACAAAACCATCCGATCCTTGCTCCTGTTGAGGTGATCAAATTAAGAAAAGCCTGAGAAACTGTCATAGACCAGAGGAGTCTTAAGAGACATAGTGACTTAATTGAGATGTCACGGGTGAAAATCTGAAAAATCTGGAAAACATCTGGACTACAGTTAAGAAAAATAGATTCGTCTGGGCTATATGTGGTGGCACATATCTATAATCCCAACACTCAGGAGGCAGTGATCACTGTGAGTTCAAGGCCAGCCTCAGACTATATTGTGAATTCCAGGTCATCCTGGGCTAGAGTGAGACTCTACCTTTCAAAACAAAAACAGAGAGAGAATATGTTCTAGCTGGTTCCTTAATAGGCAGGGAAGCTGGATATGGGGGAACGGGAACACTCTACTGTCTTTACAACTTTCTTTACTTTAAAAAAATGATATTTTTCCCCTAGAAAGAATTTCACTTCCCTTGCTTCTTCCCCAACTCAGACTGAGACCACTGCCTCCCTAGCTGTGCCTATCAAGTCCCTTAGGAGCAAACTCTAGAGAGTCCAAGCTCTTGGAAGAAGGCTGATGGGGCCCAGTTAAAGAGCCAGGAGGGATGCTGGGGTGAGAGCTCAGTAGGAAGGTGCTTGCTATGAGGACCTGAGTTCAGATCCCCAGGACCAGGCAAAAGCCAAGTGTTACAGTGCGTGATTTTGGCCCCAGCACTGGGGAGGTGGAGAAAGGAGGTCTTGCTGGATCGCTAGCACAGCCAAATCAGTGAGCTCACGGTCCGTGCAAGGTCCTGTCTCAAAAGGTGAAGGAGACAGTAACCAAGGAAGATACAAAGTTGACCTCTAAGCTCCACACACACACGCACACACACACAGAGAACATGCATGCACACACAAACATTTATAGAGAGGGACAGAAAGTGAGAGAAAGAACTTGATGCTGCCTCTTCAGAGGATCTGGGAGTGGATGGAAAGAGGACCCTTCTTGGGCTACAGGATGGAGTTGTTTGTTCAGCGCAAAGAACATGGCAAGGCCCTCTGACTTTGTCATCCACTGGGACCTTCATTATCTGCCTCAAAGCCAGCAGTGGCGGAATTCCTGTTGGCCTCTTTGTGCTGTGCCTTCTGCACTTGGCTGCCTCCAGGGTCTCCTATAACCCCTCTGGCTGGATCTCAAAGTCTTTTCTCCCCCCTTATTCACCCAAATGATATGTTTTTTTAAATATTATTTGTTTATTTTATGAGAGAGAGAAGGAGGGAGAGAATATGGGCGTGCCAGGGCATCCAGCCACTGCAAATGAACTCCAGATGCGTGCGCCCCCTTGTGCATCTGGCTTATGTGGGTCCTGGGGAATCAAACTGGGTCCTTAAGCTTCACAGGAAAATGCCTTAACCATTAAGCCATTTCTCCAGCTCCCCAAAATGATGTTTATGACAGAATTTCCTGTGATATGGCCTACTGCGTAAGGACCGCGAGCATAGAAGTTGTCATCCAGACACAGGCTGAGGTGTGTACAATGGCATGTTGGGACAGAAAGAGCTGGCTGTATGACTTAGACAAGTCCCTGTTCTTCTTTCCTCAGTTTCTGAAACTGTTATTGAAATGTAACGTAGGTACATGAAAATGAACAAACTGATAAATTCCAATAAGCTCAATCCACCCACATGCTCAGTTAGGCAACATAATTAGCCATGCATCATGGCACATGTCTATAATCTCAGCACTCAGGAGGCAGAGGCAGGAAGATTACAAGTTCAAGGCCACTTGGTCTATAAAGTGAGTTTCAGGCCACTTTTTTTTTTTTTTTTTTTTTTTTTTTTTGCTGCAGAATAAAACCATCTCAAAAAAAAAAAAAAAAAAAACACCCAGAATTATTTCTTTTTCTCTTTCTCAGAAGTTACCTTGGTACACACTTTGGATCATTCTCAAACCAGGATCTTCAGAATTCTGATTGTTAACAAAGTCCCTTGATATATTTGTACCTTAATTTCATTGTCTGCAAAATAGAACTAATAGAACCTTCTGCTTAGGATCAATGGAAGTTCAATGGTAAACGTAGTGGGTCTAACACACTGTATAGTGAGGAAAAAAAAAAAAACGATTGTTCCTTTGGCTGCCTGCATTAGTTCCTTTCTTGTGGCAGGTATAAAATACATGGCAAAAGCAACTGGGGAAGGAAAGGGCCTCTCTTACAGTTCCCAGCACGGTGGGTGAGAGCATGACAGCAAAAGCAGGAGGCCATCTGGTCACATTGCATCCATTGTCAGGAAAGAGTGACGAACGCTCGTGCTCAGCTTTCTCCTTTCCTTCACTTTCTCCTTCCTGGGCAGTCCAAGAATGCAGGACTGGAATGGTGCTTCCCTCAGTTAAGGTGTACTTTCCTTCTCAATTAACTTAATCTAGAGAAGCTCTATCAGATATACCAAGAAATTCATTTCCATGGTGACTCTAAATCCTTTCAAATTGACAACCAGAGTTTAACTATATCAAGTCCCTCCTTTATCAACATGATGCTCAAACATGACATTTGTAAGCCATTACCTTTCACCCTTTGTCCCCATGGCAATCTCATAATGCAGAATTCATTCAGTCCAACTTCAAGAGTCCCCATAGTCTTTAACAGTGCCGGCACTATTCACAAGTGTAAGTTCAGTCTCTTCTGAGACTGAAGCGACCTCTGAACTATGAATTTCGAAGATATCACACAACAAGTTACATATTTCCAACACAGAAGGGCACAAATAAACATTCCCAATCCCCAAAGGAAGAATGAGAATATAGCAAGAAATGACCAGACCAATGCAAGACCAAAGCCCAGCATGGAAAACTCCAAATCTTGAAGTTTCATGTCTGGCATCTGGGACTTGGGATGAAATTATCTGGGATCCAAAAGACTTGAACAGCCCCATCCCCCCCCCCATCTCTGCTGCCTGTAGCACTCCTGCTCCCTCTCTCTCTCTCTCTCTCTCTCTCTCTCTCGCTCTACTCTAAATTTGCAGCTTTCCTCAGCCAACATCCTATGGCATCTCCAACAACTCCCCTACATAGCTTCCTTCATGCAGTAACCTCCCAGAGCCTCCTTGTAGGAACTCTGACCCTACCACACATTTCTTAGCTTCAATGGCTCTGGGCCTTGTGGAGTAAGACCCTATGACCCCCTCAGTCATGTATCTTTCATGCCTCCAAAACCAGTACCACGTGGATGCTGCTGCCAAGTTTTGCCACCAGCTTGGAGTGTAGCCTGGTAGCCCTTGGATCTGTTGTAGCAGCCTCTGTATGCCTTAGTTAAACACTTCCTTGAATAGCTGTATTCCAGCAAGGCACCTCTTCAATGTAGTCTTTCTTCTTTAACGTGAATTTGGATTTAGATAAGCTGGAACCTCTAATGGCTGGGCTTTACTCTCAGGCACCTTTCCTATTATCTCAATATAGCTCAAGAGGTTTTTCTTCAAATGTTCTTATCTATTTAACAATTATAGCTGTTTTCTTAGCACCAGGATGAGTAGCACCCTGCCTTGAGATTTCCTCTGCCATTACATTTAAATCCACCCACATTCAAGTTCTCAGGGTATGGGTATAATGAAACCAGGTTATTAGACAGCATGTACCATGAAGTGACTCTAGCCAGGTTCCTACTAGAGAGTCCTGTTCCCTCTGAAACCGCATAAATTGGGTTTCTACTCTCAGCATTTATCTCAGAATTCTTATCTTCCAAGCACCCAGTAGAATACTCCATTAAGCTCTGCTTATAGTATTCAAGGGCTTATTCTATCCCAAAGTTCCAGACACTTCCACTTTCCTCCCATAAATGTGAAACACATGGTCAGGTTTTTCATAGCAACACCCCAGCTCCTGGTACCAGTTTATTGTATTAATTACTTTTCCATCGCTGTGACAAAATATCTGACAAGAAGCTTATTTCAGTTTACAGTCCAAGGCTACAGGCCGTCATGGTGTGGAAGGTATGGCAGCAGGGGCATGAAGCAGAGATAGTCATGTTGTGCCCACAACCAGGAAGCCGAGAGAAACAAATGTGGTTCTCAGCCAACTCTCTCCTTTTCATTCCCCAGTTCATTGAATGGTACCACTCACGCTTTTCATACCCCAGTTCATCAAATGGTTCCATTCATGCTTTTTATAACCCATTTATTGAATTGGTGACACTCACACTTTTCATACCCCATCTCATTGAATGGTACCACTCACACCTAAGGTGGGTCTTACCACTTCAATAAATCTAATCAAGATAATCCCTCACAAGTATGTGAGGCTCATTGTCTAGGTTGTTCTAAGTCCTGTCAAGTTGACAATCAAAATGAACCATCACGTGTTTTTGTTTTTTTTTTACTTTTAGAGATTGCTTGTAAATACACCCCCCAGCCTCTCCTAAACAATGAGAAGAAACAGAGCAGAACAGTAAACTCAACCCCCCACCTCCTCCTTGTCCCATTCAGTAGCTAGTTTGTAGGCTCTTCCAACCAGAAACTCTCTAGTAGATCCAGATCCAGCTCTGACCAGTGTGGAGAGGACGCTGGAAGTTCTGACACCTCAGCAGAAGGGCAGAATGGGATGTTTGCTCAAGACCCTTCTCCCAGCAGGACCTCCCAGAACGATTCGTATAAAATCTTTCCAAGTTACAACTGAATCACTCAGGTTGATAACAAAGTTTTATTTCACTTGCATAATATATAAAGAGAGGGATGAAAAACAGTTCTGAAATCACAGAAAAAGAAAAAAGCAAAGCAAAGGTACCAATAAATAATGGCTAGTATTTGGTAAATCCTTAAGGCTACCCTAAAGGCTGTGTTGCTATCATGCATTATTTCACAACACAACTAGGTTCATGCTTTCACTGTGACTGGGAAAACAGGTGTGGAAGGGCTCTGTAACCTGACTGCCTGGCACTCATGCTCATGGCCCTGCCGGAGAATCTGCCCCCCAACGACGCTGCATCTCTCCTCCACACACTGAGTACACAGTGTCGGATTCATTTCTGGAACACCAGCAAATAGAAGAAGGCCTGACACACAGTAGGCATCCAAAAACTGTGTAAGTAAGCCAGAGACTGCCTGGGAGACATAGATGATAGGCCTTGCCAAGCCAGCTGAAAATATGTTTGGGACTATATAAATGTTCCCTGCCCCGTAGTAGAAATGATAGCCTTGGGCAAATAACAAAACCCACAAAAAAACATGATAATGATGATTTTGGTTTTAAATAGAAATACTTGAAATGGATATAAGCAGAACCGGAGAAATGGTTTTTTGCAAGACATTTTACAAACATTCCAGCCGTGCATAGATACAGCTCTAGCCCTTAGCAACTGTTGCCTCAATCCTGAATCTGAGCTAAATCTATAGACAAATGATGCTCTAAGGAGGTGTGTAGAATTTGAATATAGATATATACACATATATGGTGACCAGCCCATGAAAAGTACTGCCTAAAGAGAAATCCAAGCTCCCAGGGGAAGTGGCTGTGCTCACACGACACCAATAACAGACATAAGCTATTCTCAGCCAGCTCAAAGAGGTTTCGACGCAGTGAGAAGCATCTCTCAGACAAACCCTGGTCAACCCGATTCAGAAAACTGATGATGACGACTGAGTTTCAGCCTTGTGCTGGCGACCCCCGTCTGGAGGAGGCACACACAAGTGCAGTGGAAGAGACAGACAGCATAGACAACCCAGCTTCATGCTCATGCCGTCATGGTAGGTCATAGGTGTCCCTCAAGTGTTCCCAAGAGCCCCCAGAGTTGATCCTGTATGCCCCTCCTCCCTCAGTGAGTTATAGGGAGGGGCGGAAGTGGATGATCCATCACCTGACTGTCTTCCTGCAGTTCACTAACCCCAGGTATACTCTCAGGCATGTCCTCCTCTCACAGTAGCCTTCCATTCTGGCTCAGGGCATGCTCTCTGGACTCCAGAGACTCCCAGTCTCCAGATCTCCTCTATTGCTACCTCTTCTAGGTACCATCCTACCACCACCTGTCATGGCTGTGGATCTCCTGGGCATGACTGTGGCTTCTGGTGGGCACCACAGCTCCCACAGCAGCGTGGATGACCTGGATTCCACTCCCAGCTCGGCCATGTGCTAACAGCATGCTTTGGCGAGTTACGTGACCTCTCTGTGCACTCATATCCTCACTGGCAAGTGGCAAAGGTAACAGTACCTCACTTTGAGGCTTTTTGTGAATACTTCTTGAACTGATTATTATAGTTATGCACGTAATCACAGTATATGTACTATGCATCACAGTAGATTCATATAGCATATTCATTTATATCAAATCTACATAATATATGGGCTTCAGAGATGACTTAGTGGTTAAGGTGATTGCCTGGGAAGCCTAAGGACCCAGGGTCGATTCCCCAGGACCCACATAAGCTAGATGCACAAGGTGGCACACACATCTGGAGTTCGTTTGCAGTGGCTGGAGGCCCTGGCATGCCCATTCTCTGTCTCTCTCTCTCTCAAATAAATAAATAAAAATTAAAATACTATTTAAAAATCTACATAATATATACATATATGTATATATATGTATTGACAGGAAATATCATACATTAGTTATTATTAGAATAGTTTTTTAAAATATATTTGTTTATTTATTTATTTATTTATTTGAGAGAGAGAAAGAGGCAGGTAGAGAGAGAGAATGGGTGCTCCAGGGCCGCCAGCCACAGCAAACAAACTCCAGATGCATGTGCCCCTTGTGCATCTGGCTTTCATGTGTCCTGGAGAGTCAAAGTGGAATCCTTTGGCTTTGCGGGCAAACGCCTTAACCACTAAGCCATTTCTCCAGCCCCTGGAATAGTTTTTTTTTTAATATTTTAATTTATTTATTTGAGAGATAGAAAGAGAGAGGCAGAAAAAGAGAGAGGAGACTGAGAGTGTGGTGTGACTCTAGATGTCTGCACCTCTTTGTGTGACTGACTCTATGTGGGTCCTGGGGAATGGAGCCTGGGCCAGCAAGCTTTAAAAGCAAGCGCCTAACCGCTGAGCCTCTCTGCAGCCCAGAACATTTTAATAAGGCATCAGCATCAAAGAGCTTTGCTGCTTAGAAGTGAGCAAACCGAGGAGAGTTCTGAGCAGACGGTGGTGGTGGAGAGTTTCCATCTCTCCAAATCCCCACATGAAAACTGACAGCGACTATGACACAAAAGCCCTCATAGATAATACATGCAACAACGTTATGGTACAGTATCCCATCCAACTCTCAAGATATGAAGACACAGGGGAAGCTGCCAGCTGTGTGCTATCTTACAAGAAGAAGGCAAAGAAAGCCTCAGGGGAATCTGTCTGTCTGCTAGAGGCAGGGTGGTGCTCTAGTGCAGGTGGATCTAGAACTCACTCAGACAGAGACCCGGTGTAGGTATAATCTAGTAAGCATAGGAAACAGGATCTGGGTGCTCCTGAAAAGCACAATACAACCGTGAGAAAATAGCAGCTGGCAGCAGGAAGAGCCTCTTCAGTACCTGCTGAGTCCAGGTGCCCACTACCAACTCCCGACAAGGACACACCAGGAATCTCTACTAGAACAAATCACAGTGTGAAGGGCATGGACCTCAGAGTGAAATCCAAGCCAAGTGTATAAGACACTAGAGGCAAAGGAAAAAGAAATTTGGGTGGATATGAAGTGAGGACTTGGAGCTAGGAACCCTCAGAGGGCAGGGCACCACATCTTTTAGCCTGATGCAAAAAAAAAAAAAAAAAAAAAAAAGTCAGGAAGCTTTCCCGAACACCATCTTCCTCAAAGAGTTCACGAAAATTAATTTCACACAAAAGTGAGCGACAGAAAATTTGTCTCATCCTTTTACACAGCGACTTTAAAAGAGAATAAAGATCATAGTGAAAGC
This sequence comes from Dipus sagitta, assembly GCA_036346955.1. Classification (NCBI taxonomy): domain Eukaryota; kingdom Metazoa; phylum Chordata; class Mammalia; order Rodentia; family Dipodidae; genus Dipus; species Dipus sagitta. The sequence goes on along the minus strand of CM070772.1, from coordinate 153,942,538 downwards.
CCCAAAATGAGAAAATGCCAGAACCATGTGCTCAGAAACCAGGTAAAAATGATAACTTTTTCAATAGAAACTTACTTGAAATTAAAGACAATATCCAAGACATGAAAAAGAAACATAAATTCTCAGAAAGAAGATATTCTAACTTGGGAAAGAAAAATAAAGTGAGAAAATGCATTTTGGGAGCAAACATAAAATAAGAAGATATGTACACAGCAATGTCTTACAAAACTCAAATATAAAATGAAGGAAAGTTTAAAATAAGAAAATGAAGAAGGTTAAAACAATTTAGGAGGAAATGACAAATGTTAAGTCCAGGCAATGAGTACACAGCATGCATGTGAGAAAAGTTCCTAAGAAAGAGACCCAAAAATGAAAGAACGCTGAAAACTGTTACTCAGAGAAACTTTCCTAGGATCACAGAAAAGATTTAAAACTGCACATTGACAGAATATAGTACGCACATAAAGACCAAGGATATGCAGTCTCGACCTCTTCTGGGTAAGATTACTGAACAAGAAGAAAATCCAGATGGGATGCTGCATGTCTGCAGGCCCAGAGCTTGGGAACAGAGAAGGAGGCTCAGGAATGCGAGGCCACTTTCACCTGCAAAGCGAGTTTAAAGTCAGCTTGGGATACTTAAGACATTGTTTGAAAAATAAATAGAGAGAGAGAGATGATAGATAAGTAGATAGATAGATAGGGAGACACTTAGGGAGATAGATAGATAGATAGATAGATAGATAGATAGATAGATAAAAAGTAAATAAAGTTTGTTGAACAATAGAAGAAATAAATGAGGTGGGAAGAAGGAAGGTTTCTTTGTGAATCTAGAAATAGGTTCATGTTATTGCTAAAGAATATAAATTTATGCTAACATTAGATTTTTGACACTAATCCCTTATATCAAAGAGAATCTCTATGTATATGTACATATACATAGATTCTCTTTATATATATATATATTCTCTTTACATATATATATATGTGTGTGTATATGTGTGTTTAAAATATATATTAGTCTCTCTTTATAATATATTTGAGATAATCAAGAAATAAGGTATGAGCCAAGGATTTTATATTCAGCCAAAATGACTCTAATACCCAGTGAGAAGGAACCCTGAGCTCTGGTGGCAGCAGTGATGCGAAAGAATGGTCCTTCAAGAAAGATTAAGAAAAGCCAGGCGTGGTGGTGCACACTTGGGAGGCAGAGGAAGGAGGACTGCCATGAGTTTGAGACCAGCCTGGACTACCGAGTGAGTTCCAGGTCAGCTTGGGTCAGAGTGAGACCTTGTCTTGAAAAACCAAAAACAAAAAAGGAAAATCGTTAAGAAGGGGTCAGAGGTGTAGCTAGGTCAGTGGCATAGTGCTTGCCCTTCATGTCCAGTGTTCCAAGTTCAATACCCTGCACCTGAAAGGCAGACCATGAAGGAGAGGAAATCAGCAACACTTTCACTGTGGTTCTCAGAGGCGATGAATGAGGAAATGGACAAAGATGAGACCTGGATACTGTGACTTGTACAGCTGAATAGGTAAAATAAAAAGCACTTCAAGTGGAGTATTGAGTTCAGGCCGAGACATGGGTGCTCTGAAAGACCTTCCATCACTGCCTTTCAAGATGCCCAGTCTCTCAGTATACTTCCCTTCACAGAACTTTATTCCAAAACTGCCTGAATGCTCTCAGCATGCGTGTGGAGGTGTGGCCCACGTGTCCTCACAGATCCCGCCCAGAAGATTCAGTCATCCATTAGACCGTCCCTTACTTCATGCCTGCAAGGGGTCAGAAGTGCCCTACTGCTGGGGACACACCAGTGAAGAAAGCAAATCAACACCTCTTCCTTTGTGGGGGTCAGAGAGCAGTGAAGCGTGAAGCCAGGAAGGCAGATAGTAATAACAAACAACCACCCGAAAACCTGTGCAGTGTGTTCAAAACTGACCAGCCCTGTTAAAAAGCAGAGGTAGGATAAGAGGGATGAAGACTGTGCTGTGGGAAATGGGAGGTCACTGCCATGTTAAATAAGTGGTCAGCGTAGACTTGACTGAGAACGTACGTCACAGTAGACTCTACGAGGCCGACCAGGCTGTGTGCGCAGCAGCCACACTGAAGCACGGGAGCTGCGTGTTCCAAGCCGAGGAAGAGGCCGGTTCAAAGGCTCTGGGAGGAAGTGCGCTGATTAGGTGGAGGAACGGTGAGTCTACAGTGAAATGTGCACGAGAAAGATGAGTAGTAGGGATCTCAGAGAAGAGGGTGGCAAGCACACCAGTAGCTTCAGGGATGCCATAAGCACATTGGGGCCTTGCTCTGGTTAAACAGAGCACTTCCTATGTTCCCGGGAATCACATCAGCGATGTCAGCTGGGACCACCACATGCCTTTCTAAAATCAACTTAGAAGTCTCTCTCTCTCTGTGTCTCTCTTTCCTCTGTCTCCTTCTTTTCCTCCCTCCCTCCATTTTGACTTTATAAAAAACAACATATAAAACATATAAGCTAACTTAGAATGACTTAAACTTTGCTTCTCTGGGAACTACACACTGTTTACTAAGCAGCCAGTTTAAGCACGCTTATTTATGCAACGAGCTATAAATAATGGGCAGTGTGGTCAGGGATTTTAACTTCCAGCCCCTCTGTCGGGAGGCGCTGACAAAGCCCACGCTGAACGGAGCCGGAGGAGGAAATGTTGCTCCTTCCTCTTGCTCAAGTTCTCCATTGCTTTCATCAGCCAGCTCCTGACTTGCTTCAGAATCCCTCTCTGGACATGGGAGCAGACACAGCTCCACTTCTGAATCCCCGCCCACTCCAAGTTCACAAGCGACCTACTGGGGAGCCTTCACATGTCTACAGTGCCCACAGAGCTACATCCGTGCAGTGCTGGAAGCGCTGACCAGGTCACTGTGTCTCAGAGGTTTGCTCTCCCTCTCAGGACTCTGCACAAGCTTCCTTTACTTTACTATATGTGGAAAACGGCCTCTTGTCCCTATGCTCCTCCATGTTCTTTCCCATCTGCACGCACTGACCCTCTGCCCCAAGCTACAGCAGCAGACTGTCACACTGATGTTAGCCAGGACCCCAAGTCTACTTAATTTCTCCTATTCAACATTGGCCTCCTATGACCTATGACATTTTCTGTTCATTAAACTGATCTACATTTGGGATAATCCCAGGAGGGAAGCAGGGCACACCAATGACCTGCACCCAGTGAGTGGGGACAGCCTGTGAAGGGGGCATAGACTGTGACAATACCATCATATCGTCACACCCATTCTGCAGGCTATGACCCTCCCTCAATCAATAGGAGAGCCTGAGGGTAGAGAAGAGGCTGCCTACCCTAGTTTTGAAAGCTACCATAGTTGCAAGCCCGCTATCAGACAGATGTTCAGTTCTGAAGTGCCTACACATTCTGTCTCTAACCTGCACTCCTAGAAATGCCGTTGACTGTCGCCATTTCACAGAGGAGGAAAGTCTGCAGCTCCAAGGGGCTCCTGCAGTGGGCTGATGACAGTGTCAGGACTTCGCTTCAAGTCTACCTGACCCCAAAGCCTGTGCTCCCACCGCCCAGGCCGTCAGAACACCCACAAGGCTCATTGTACTTTCTGTTTCAGAAACCCGGGGGACCTGAACCTGGCTGCAGGTGTATCTGTTTCCAGCTCAAGGAGCTGCCATGAACATCTGACAGCTGCCCCTCCCCGATGACCCAGGGTTCTGTCTTGTCAACTCCCACATTTTAACAACTCTTGGGTTAAAACAAAAAGTGCATTACTAATATCTCTGGCATCTCATTAACTCCTATGTGACTTTTTTTTTAACCTCTGTGAAAGGAAGCTGTGCACTGTCAACCTGTCAAAATATGTTCATCATTGTGACAAAGTCAGCTGGAAGGGACAAGGACCTGAGAGAGGGTGCATATAAGTCTCCAAGCTCTCTCAGGGCGGAGACCAGGCCTTGTGAACCCCACCCAGCCCCACAACCAGCTCATCCACTCTGTGGGTACACAGGCCACTTCTTCCAGCCTCGGTCACTGTGCCGCCACAGAATGAGCAGGTCTCCTCAATGTTGGAGTCTAGGCGCTGTGGCTCATTAAGGTTTGGACTATGTTAGCACTGAGCATCGCATAATTGCATAGCTCGCCTGACTGTCTGTCATTAGCTCTCTGGGCTCCACCTCTCCTATTGGATTTGCTGACTGACCCAGCATAGAAGGTCTAGTTAAGCAGGCAGCTCCTGCTGTCTTCTGCCTCACTTCCAGTCGTTCCACTGTCCTCAGCCGTGAACTCTGAGCTGCCGAGTGTGAGATCTGTCCTTTGCAAGTACAGACGGCTGCTCCTGTTGCTCACATGAGGAGAATTCAAATTGAGGTCAAGGCAGAGGCACCGGCAATGAGTCACATGCCTGTCATAGTAGAAAATCACCAGTCAAGAGACTCTAGGGTCTCTGACCAAGGAGGCCAGGGCCAGAACGAAGGGTCAGTTTCTGTCAACTCCATGATAAAGTAGAGTCTGAACCTGATGCTGTAGAGGTTGTCCTGTGCCTAAGGAGCAGGGTAAGGGCATCTCAGAGACGGGGCCTCGCAGAGTCCTGCCAGATCCTGGCAGATGTCTGCTCCCCAAGTATCCAGGGCCTCTTGCTCTTTGACAGAAGTTTTCCTAGACATCTGGAATGAGGTGACAAAGCCCCCTAAATCTGGGCTTTCTGGAGCCTGGCAGGCACAAGCACAAAGCCAGATGCAACCACAGTCATCTCCACTCACTAGACTCCTGGCTGGATGGTGTTATTTAAGCTGGAATTCGCAGGGTGGAGTGCGAGTGGGGGAAGGAGCCACAGTCACATCCCCAAGGAACCGAGTGTGAACCAATGCCGTCCATAAAGCGTTCCAAGGAGTGCTCTAGGTCAGAGGGAATAACCCCAACCCCAACGAACGAAGGACCCGCCACTGCAGAGCATGCTCTGTGGACCAGGTACCTTCTGCATCTGCCCTTGGCACAGACTGATGGGTGGAGAGTCCCAGCCCATTTTGCATGAAATCTGGGACTTAGGGCCATCATGTAACCTGTCTGAGACCTCACTGCCAACAGTTATAGTGAAAACCGGAGTGTCCATGACATTCTGGGCACTGTGCTGAGTGCCTGATTCAATCCTAATGGCTCAGTTAACCCTCAAAACAACCCTACAAAGGTTCTGTAACTGTGACTAAGTGACTTGGCCAATATCATACCATGGATAAGTGGAAACAAACTTCCAGGCACTATGAGGCAAAAGCCTTAAACTTCTCTATCACACTGTGCTCTTGCATGGTCTTTGGCAACTTAGCTGGTATTCAAAACCTTAAATCCAGCACTTTTCTCTAAACAAGACTAGGCTGGGAAAATGGTTCAGTGGCTAAAGGCAGGTGTCCCCCCACACACGCAGGGGCAAATCAATCAATCAGTCAGTTGTTCTTTTTTTAACTGGCACTCTCTCCACTCTGCAAGACTATTGTTAGGTGTATCCTATTGCCTTGTAAAGCTGGGAACCATTTGAAGCCCGCAATGTACTAGCTATTTCTGAAGTCCTCTAACATCTCTTCCTGAGAGAATGGAGCATGTATTACTAGAATTCAGAGTCAAACTACTGACCATGATCTCACGACTGTGGATCTCTGGTGAATCTGGAACGTGTGCATTCCCAGGGCAGAGAAGCCTGGAAACCATATCAACAGAGACACGGCGACTCTCTCGGGACTCTGCTGACCTTGGGGTCTGCTCACCCCCTCCCTAGCCCCGCCTTGCCTCCTGCATTGCTCCCTTCCCTGCCCCCCATCACCAGGGCTGACCCTTTCAATGCCAATGGGAACAATCTTCTCAGTTTAGCAGTTCCATGCTCTGGCCTCCAGCTGCAGGAAGCAGCTCCTCATTCCCAGCTTATCCTGATGGCCTGGCATACCCATAACTCTGGGGTAAATACTTAGTGGAAATATACACCAAAACTCTTCTTGGGTGGTTTTAATGTCTTTATGTTTCAAATGGAAGTTTCATCTAAGCCTTCCAGGCCTCAAACTTGGATTTCTCTGTCTCATTCTTTTCTACCTGTGTGAGTTTTCGGCAAAGAAATAGCTTACTATATTAAAAGGCTAAACTTTATATGAAATTTACCATGAACTCTGGGCTGGGTTCTGTCATTATTCAGAGGGAGATGCCAGGATATTATCTACATGAGGGTAGGACCTCTTACTGCAAAAGACACATTCCTTCCAACAAGGGTGGTACACATTGAAGTTAACATAGAGTATCATGGGAGTACAGAGAAGGACTGCTTAACCAAAGCTAGAGATCCCTGAAGGTTCCCATCCTTGCAGCGTGCCTCCAAATTCATCATGATTTGGAAGCGGATACCTTCACATAGAAGGAACACCAGGAAGCAGAGATTCACGTGCTGGGAATATAGCAAGTTGCCAAGTATAGCCAGTGGGGTGGAGGTGAGGTTGAAAAGGACTGGGTTGAATCCTGAGGCATGCTGAAATGCTTTGATCCATCCATGGATTTATCTGCATTATTTGCCAACAAATCAGGGCATGTCCTTCCCCCTCTGAACACTTGCAGCCATACCGTGGAGTTTCTACACAATCTCAACAGAGCTTAATCTCAAATGATAGAAGGACTCCCTAACTCGCAGGCCTTGCAATTTCTACTCCAGCTATAGGCCAATGCCAAATGCTTTGAAGGGCACCACAGGAAGGAATGAGGACACCTACGTTAGCCAAGGAACTTGCTTTCCCAGACCTGTGGCACCAAAGTAGAATATTTTTGTCCAGTAAAAGGACAGGATGAACAAAACTCACTCCTTGACTCCTAGAATGTTAAACCAGGTGATTTGGGTCTACCTCCTTTTCTTCAGAGGAAGAAACTGAAGCTCAAAGAACGAGAAGGATTGTCCACGAACAACAGCTGAAGCCTGCTGCTGATCATGTTTCCTATCACACTGAGCTCCTACAAAACACTTGTGGAGGAAAAAAACTATTTCTGAATCATTCTTCTCCAGACAAGAAATGAATAATGCCTTTTCTGAAATCTCCAACTCTTAACCCATTAAATCTTTGGCTCACACTCAGACAGAGTTCCTAAGATAAATCTCTAGCTTACCCTTTCCCTCCAAACAACAGTTTTCTACAAAAATCAAGGATGAAAAGAAAGAAGTAAGGGAGGGATGGAAGGAGGAAGAGAAAGAGGGAAGGAAGGGTGTCTCAGAGAAAGGAATGCAGTCCAAAATACAAGCTATCCAAGTTTAATCTCTCTTACATGATCTCCAGCCAATGGCTTGTATTCATTCATCAAACATTTGTTATGTATTTATTCATTCAACAACAACTTATTGGGCTCCTACTACATGCATGTTGACCACAGTGAAAAACATAAATATGAATGAGTTAAGAATTCAGCCCCAGGCACTCAGAATACTCATTGTGGAGTGGAGAAGATGTCATATACATAGCCAACCACCAAGATCCTGGCTCAAAGTAAGATCATGATCCAAAATAAACATTTGAGTGAATGACTAAAACCATTTCTCTGTTATAAATCCTTGCTATGGGAGATTCCTGGGGGCTGGGTGGGAAAAAGACCTTAAGAAACACAGTAGAGAAGAAAGGACTCCACAAAGGGGGGGAAGGTGATAGAAGTGTAATCAGTTCTACTCCCCTCTCTAGGCCTCTGTTTCCTCTGCTTATAACAAAGGGAATGGCACAGATCAATGTTGAGGGAACTTCCAGCAACAACATCCAAGGCTTCTATGATCCCACTTCCCAGAACTGCACAGGAATTTAAATTCAACCTCTCTTCTTAAAAATAACTACTGAATCATCATCCGTCTGCCTCCTCGAGGTCACACTCTGTGTTTTTGTGGATTTCTCTTGGGAAATGGGAGAAGGGAGGCAATTTAATTCTAGCTTTGATTGGCCTGACTTTTGGCTTAAACAACAGAAAAATGTACAATGACCCGTTGACAATTACAGCCTGCACACTTTACCATCATCATAGAAAATGACCCACAGCAGCAGAAAACCAGCCACAGAGCTGGGAGCACACATGTAGACCATTAAAGACTTGGAAACAGGCTCACCTATAACAGCTCCCACTGGCTCGGGGAAGGAGAACGTGTCTTCAGCAGGCTGCACGATCCAGAAAGCCATTCATCCCAGGCTGCAAGGTCACCTAGCCACCTTTCATGACAGATCCCTAGCCGAATAGAAATCATGTGACAAAGGGATTCACCACAGTGAGAGGTCTCCCAGACACAAGCCTCAAGTAGTGTACTTGATACAAATCTAACCCAATCAGGCCAGGAGGGAAGTCACAAAGTAGAGTGTGAATCCCCTTTTGGAGAGAGACTTATGTCCAGTCAGGTCACCATGAACCCTCCGCCACACTGCACCACACAAGGTGCATGACCTAGACTCGATCAATATTTGTACAATCATTCCATTGGAATCCAACAAACAAATAACCACTTGAGTCATTGAGCACAGGCTGTGGTGTATAATGCCCCAAGAATGCCATGGAAAAGACAGCCTGGCCAGAACCTTCTCCAACCTGTAGGAGGAAGCATGATCCTCCCTCTATTACTTTACATCTATGTCCTTGGGCAACACAATTCACCTACCCAAGCCTTAGTTCCCTTGGCGTGATACACACTGTATCTTCCACCCAGATTCTTCCTCACAGAAAGACGTGTCACTCATGTGCTGAAAGCATCATTAGCTGACAGCCTCCAGCTGTTAAAACCTCCAGAGCCACCTCACCTCGAATGACATCCTTTCTAGAGCTGTCCACTTGTTCAAAGAGAAACTTTAGACACATTACATTTCATAGGATGTGATAGTTTATCTTGATTGTTAACTTGACACGATCCAGACTCACCTAAGGGGTGAGCTTCTAAATCTATGTCTATGAGGAAGTTTCCTGACTAGGTTAATTGAGGTGGGAAGACCCACCACCCTAGCTATGGGCGGCACCATTCCATGGCCTGAGGTCTTAGACTGCGGAAAATGAAGAAAGTGAGCGGAGCACCAGCATTCACCATTATCTGCTCCTGACTGCATATGCCACCGTGACTTCCCTGCTGGGAGAGCTTGTCTCTGGTTATCAGCTTGACAGGATTTAAACTCATCATGGAAACAAATCTCAAACCCAGTCTGAAGGGTATTTATAGATGAAATTATTGGGGAGAAGACCCACCTTAAGTGTAAGCAACACCATCCCATGGGCTGGGGTCCTTCACTATAACAGATGGCTGAGCACCAGTATTCTTCCCTAAGCTGCTTTTTGTTTTTTGGGTTTTTCTTTGAGGCAAGCCCAACAAACTGGTCTTTTTTATGAGAGATAGAGACAGAGCCAGAGACAAGACAAAGAGACACACGCAGAGAGAGAAAGAAAATTGGCATGCCAGGGCCTCCAGCCACTGCAATTGAACTCCAGACGTGTGTGCCACCTAGTGGGCATATGCGACTCTGCATGCTTGTGTCACCTTACACGTCAGGCAGGTACCTTAACCTCTAAGCCATCTCTTCAGCCCCCCAGTTGCTTTTGGTTGGGCATTTTGTTTGTCTCAGCAGCAAGAGCTAATTAACAGACCCACCATGATGGATTGCAGCCTCAAACTGTGAGCCCAAATAAGCCCTTCGTTCCTTGAGTTACTTTTGTTGGATATTTTGTCCTGGCAAACAGGAAAATAATTCATGCACAGATTTGATCTGAGCCAAGAACACCTCATGCATCATGCATCGGGCAGCACCAGCAAGTGTGGAGCAGCCGTGTGGGCAGCGGGCTTGTAAGGCTGAACATGGGCAGAAAACCGAAAATCCCCTTAGCTGGTCAGAGTGCAAAGAGTCCAGTGAGGGCCTAACTGGTGGCTCTGACTTGTGGAGTCAGCAGTTCCATTTTACTATTTACATTGAACTTCACTTCGCTCAGCATAAAGCTCTAACATAGCCCCAGCCTGCTGGTGTCTCGATGAGGAAACAACTTGACACTGCAGTGGTAGAGTCCAGTAGACTGAAAGGTGCTGGCCACTGGGCCAGTGAGCAACACAATTCCAAAGCTCCGGGCAGGTCAGCTGAGTAGTCACCGAACGAGCCTTGAAGCTCAACTTCCCTCTGCTCAGCCCGGCTTTATTCCTCTGACTTCCAAGGGCTCCCCCAAAGCCATCCTGTACTCTGACCACCACCTCAAAGGATGCTTCCCAGAGAACTCAACGTGTAACTCCTTCATTTGCAAAATAGACAACAATTAGCCAGATGGCCATAGTGAAGCCTGAATGAGTAGCTAGCTATGCTGGTGAAGGACCCTGGCCACCAGAAATTCTGTGAGTGGAAGCCAATGTTGTTATTGGTTATAGACCTGGTTAAGGTCAGGCCTTTAGCAAAGTGTGGGGACCCCACCTCTTCACTGGAGGGAACCCAGAGAAGAAACTACCATGCCCTAGCCTGCTCTGTGGGCAAGAAAAGTGGTAGGAAAGAATGGGGAAGGAAAGGGATGCCTGGACATGGCTCTGCATAGATACTGACCTCCAACCAATCCTCCAAGAATTGTCCATAGAAACAGCTATATCAAGGAAGTGGACTGCAGAGGTCCCCACAGAAAGTTGGGGGCCATGCTGTAATATTGGAGAGTGCAACCCAAGGAGGCACACAGACTGGTTCCTTCACCACAGGTGACTGCTGTCAACTGTCTCTGCAGCACACTCCCTTATTACTCTGGAGGAGAAAGCACTTAGACTTATTTTATTATTGATTTTGTACACAGTGTGCATACGGTCAAGTTGGTACCATCGTTAGCCTCCTCCCTGACCTCGCTCCTCTACAGGGACCCTCCTCACTGGGGAATATGGGTCATGCATGGAGGGGTTAGCCATCAGTTATGGGTAAGAGGCAGTGTTTCTGTGCATAATGACCCAACTTAAAAACGAAGCCAATACGGCTCAGAGAAATTAGCACTTATACTTTAAAAATACTTGTACTTATTTATTTGCAAGCAGAGAGAAAGAGACAGACAGAAAGAATAGGTACAGCAGGACCTCCAGCCACTGCAAGCGAACTCCAGATGCACATGCCACTTTGTGCATCTGGCTTTATGTGGATACCAGAGAACTGAACCTGGGTCATTAGGCTTGCAGGTTAAGTGCCTTAACCACTGAGAAATCTCTCCAGCCCAACACTCATACTTTTAAAGCAGCCATCATAGCCACCTTTGGATACAGGACAAAACTGGTGCTCGGACAGGTTAAGTGGCTGCCCAGTGTCACAGATCTGTTAAGACGTGGAGCTGGGATTAAGACCAAGTCTGACTTCAAGGCCCATTTACTTTCAACCACTTAACCTCTAAGAGAAAGGGTTGTTCTCTTATTTGTTGCTTTTCTATTTATTATTATTATTTTTTAACTTGAGAGAGAAAGAGGAAGAGAGAGAGAGAGAGAGAGAGAGAATGGGTGCACCAGGGCCTCTTGCCACTGCAGATGAACTCCAGATGCATATGCCACCTCGTGCATCTGGCTTATATGGGTCCTGGGGAATTGAACCAAAGTCCTTTGGCTTTGCAGGCAAGCTCCTTAGCCACGAAACCATCTCTCCAACCCACTTTTATTGCTTTGAAACATGAAATCACTCTGGAGAATTCAGATGCAATCGTAGGTGAGGACACTGCACCCTGGCATGCTGCCTGCCATGGCCTGTGCCAGCTCAGCGTGGGACAGGCGCTCCTTGGACTGGGGGCCCATTGCTCCCTGCCTCCTACTCGCTTCCAGGAGGGAGTACGTAGACCAGCTCTTCTGCTTCTATTTACTCAGGGTCTCAAATACCAGTGGCCTAACCCATGTAAGGCTGCTGGATAACCCAACACAGCTTGACACTACACCCTCACTATTTTTATCTGATGAACAGTAGCATTGCAAGTGACATTCCCTTTCAGCAGAACATGAGAAAGAAGTCAATTATTAGCATTAATTATTAACCTGGAAACAATAGTAATGGTGCTATTCACCTCTAGAGGCCTCTACAACTTCAAACAGAAGGGAAGAAGTGACTTCTATCGTTGGCCTATATATAACACAGCATCTGATTGAACAAACCCTCAGCATCCTTCTGTGTGAACATGGCCTGTGTCTGGGCCCTCGGCAGGTACATAATGGACGGATCAGTGGACAGAGGGGCAGACTCCCCAGGGCTCTGGGTTAGCCTGGCAAGGCTGGCTGTGAAGATGTGAAGAAAGCACGCTCCTCGCTGACTGCAGCCCACCTGCCCCATCAGAACTGCAAGGCAGAGGCTCTGGGAAAAACCTGTCTCCAAAGACTGAAGCTCTTATGGTCAGTCTGGTAGCCTGAGGTTGACTTAGTCTAGGGTTTTCTCCCAAGGTGTCTAGTGGGCAAGATGAGTTGGTATCCTGGCTTGCCACCAATGGAGTAATCATTTGGCTCCCATAGCATGTCACACAGCTTAATTTCTTCTTTCTTTAAAATTTCTGAGGACAGGGCCTGAGGAGATAGCTCAGTCAATAAAATGCTTTCCTGCACATATGAGGATCTGAGTTAAATTTCAGAATTCTGTAATAAGCCAGGCATGGTGGCATACACTTGTAATCTCAGTACTGGGGAGGTGGAGACAGGCAGATCCCTGGGGTTCACTAACATAATTGGAAAGTTCCAGACCAATGAGTGAACCTGAAGTTGGGTTTTGGCCTCCACATGAACATACACATTAGTTTAAAAACTTGTGAGGCCTTTGGAAGTTGAAAGAGAGGAAGAGAACAGAAAGATCAGTAGTGTCCAGGGAGACGTGAGGGCAGGCTAGGTTCTGGGGCTCAGGGACACAGACCTAAAAGCTACCAGGACCTCACCTTCACCCCATAACCTCCATTTGGGGACAATCCTACTCTTCATCTGAAGAAGAGACTGGCTGAGCAGTTCCTGTGAACCAGGCAGGTGCTCTGCATATCTATCTTATAGTCTCATAGCAAGTCAGTTACCTAAGCATAGATCATTCACACTTTACAGATGGAGAAACTAAAGCCCAAAGTTACAGTGACAGTACCAGGAATCAAGCTGAGGCAATTGGATTCCTCACCACTGTCCCAAACTGCCTCTCCACCTCTAGCACAAGCTCTGGTCTAACCAGCCAGCAGGACCCCGTGGCCAGAACTCCTGCTGTTACCTGGCCTGCCACCTGAGCCAGGCGAGCAGACTGACACTACTTCACCCAGAACGGTCGCACTTATTTGTGGCTTAAAATACTACTCTGTTGGGAGTGTCCACCTATGCTTTCTTCTTTTCTCAGTGAGGTCAGGAGAGAAGATTCCAGAAGAACTCCCTTACACCACATGCTTGCAGAAACCCTAGCATAGGCAGGAAGTTGGTCAACAATAGCTGCATGTGGAGATCTCCAGATGTGATACTTGGCATAAACTAATCCCTCCTCACATCAACCCTGTGTAGTGGGCACGTTATTCCCCCTGTCTTAAACATGAGGAGACTGAGAAGCACATGGGGCTCTGGGATTTGTACCAGTCATATAGAGTAATTTATAGCCAGGTGGCCATGTGGCCAAAACTCACCATACTTGCACATCTCAGGAAGGCTGAGCTATTCCAAGCCAGGGCAGGCTTCATCTCCTAGATATTCCAGCAGGCTCGCGTCTCACCAGCTCTAACTTTTTTTTTTTTTTTTGAGGCAAGCCCAGCTGACTGGCCTTCTTTTTAATAAGAGAGAGTGAGAGAGTGAGAGAATGAGAGAGTGAGGGAGCGAGAGAGCAAGAGAGGGAGAGAGAGTATTGACTCTCCAGGGCCTCCAGCCACTGCAATTGATTTCCAGACACATGCACCACCTTGTATGCATATGTGACCTTGCGTGCTTGTGTCACCTTGTGAATCTGGTTTATGTGGGACTTGGGAAGCTGCACATGGGTCCTTAGGCTTTGCAGGCAAGCGCCTTATCCGCTAAGCCATCTCTCCAGGCCCATCTCAAACTTTTACCATAGAGACTGTATACAAAGATGATGAGTCCCCTGTGATCCCTTATTCTCCATGTCTAGCTTCATGGGAAATTCTTAATTATGTCTTTAATAATCCTCGGAGGCTTGCAGGAGCTCTATCAGTTACTTGCTCATTGCTGTGAGCGAAATACCTGATCACAAGCATCTTAAGGAAGGGAAGGATTTATTTTTGACTTGCAGTTCTGAGGGAAGCCTCCCGGTAGGGAAGACATGGCAACAGGACAGAAAGAGAGCTGGTCACGTCATCAGGTGAACGCAGAGAGCGGAGCGGGGCCATGAAACCTCAGGTCTGCCCACAGTGACACTCTCCCTCTAATAAGGACAGGAACAGAGCTGGTCACATCATCAGGTGAACGCAGAGAGCGGAGCGGGGCCATGAAACCTCAGGTCTGCCCACAGTGACACTCTCCCTCTAATAAGGACAGGAACAGAGCTGGTCACGTCATCAGGTGAACGCAGAGAGCGGAGCGGGGCCATGAAACCTCAGGTCTGCCCACAGTGACACTCTCCCTCTAATAAGGACAGGAACAGAGCTGGTCACGTCATCAGGTGAACGCAGAGAGCGGAGCTGGGCCATGAAACCTCAGGTCTGCCCTCAGTGACACTCTCCCTCTAATAAGGACAGGAACAGAGCTGGTCACGTCATCAGGTGAACGCAGAGAGCGGAGCGGGGCCATGAAACCTCAGGTCTGCCCACAGTGACACTCTCCCTCTAATAAGGACAGGAACAGAGCTGGTCACGTCATCAGGTGAACGCAGAGAGTGGAGCTGGTCCATGAAACCTCAGGTCTGCCCACAGTGACACTCTCCCTCTAATAAGGACACGAACAGAGCTGGTCACGTCATCAGGTGAACGCAGAGAGCGGAGCTGGGCCATGAAACCTCAGGTCTGCCCACAGTGACACTCTCCCTCTAATAAGGACAGGAACAGAGCTGGTCACGTCATCAGGTGAATGCAGAGAGCGGAGCTGGGCCATGAAACCTCAGGTCTGCCCACAGTGACACTCTCCCTCTAATAAGGACAGGAACAGAGCTGGTCACGTCATCAGGTGAACACAGAGAGCGGAGCGGGGCCATGAAACCTCAGGTCTGCCCACAGTGACACTCTCCCTCTAATAAGGACAGGAACAGAGCTGGTCACGTCATCAGGTGAACGCAGAGAGCGGAGCTGGGCCATGAAACCTCAGGTCTGCCCACAGTGACACTCTCCCTCTAATAAGGACACGGACAGAGCTGGTCACGTCATCAGGTGAACGCAGAGAGCGGAGCTGGGCCATGAAACCTCAGGTCTGCCCACAGTGACACTCTCCCTCTAATAAGGCACCACCAGCCAAGGGTCAAGCATCCAAACACACGACAGCCTGGGGACTGGGTGCATTTTACACCCAAACCACAACAAGCTGGAAGTCACAACCTTAAGCCTCTTTCTAATGATGGTTTTGGAGAAGCCGAGTGTGCTTTCACAGAAGCTAACCCTGCTTCGATAGAGTTTTAGCAACTAACTTACCTGTCTGATTTTTTAAATTTTTTTTGGTGGGGGGATGCTTTACAAGGTAGGGTCTCACTCTAGCCAAGACTGACCTAGAATTCCCTATGTAGTCTCAGGGTAGCCTCGAACTCATGGCAGTCCCCCTACCTCTGCCACCTGAGCGCTGGGATTAAAGGCATGCACCACCACACCTCTCTGATTTTAAAAGCAACTCTTGGGCTGGAGAGATGGCTCAGCAGTTGAAGGCACTTGCTTGCTAAGTCTGACGGCTTGGGTTCGAGTCCCCAGTACCCGGATAAAGCCAGATGCACAAAGCGGCACACACTTCTGGAGTTTATTTATAGTGGCAGGAGACCCCGGGGAGCCCATGCTCACTCTCTTTCTGTTTCTCTGGCTGGTTGGCTCTCAAGAAAATAAATATTTTTTTAAAGCAGCTATCATCTACCTACCTATCATCTATCTATCCATCTATCTGTCTATTTATCCATCTAACCCAGAAAACAAGCAGGCAGGATAGAAAAGAACAATGGAGTTATTTGAAATCCCTGGCAACTCAGTATAGACCAAAAGGGAGATACCAGTGATGTATGTGATATGTAACATAAAACATGAAAAAATAAAACAGGGAAGTAATAGGCTTACAGAGACTGCTTGGGTTATGTTGTCCAAGGTAAACCCATCATAATATCCCAGAGAAATCAGAAAAAAAAGACTAAGCAGAAGCCTGGAACACCCAGCTTGCAAAGCTCCTCTGGAGACCAGGCCAACCTCAGAGTAACCTTCACTGACCCGACCGCCTGAGACTGAGGAGTTTTCAGAGGCGAGAGCGCTTCATGCTGGTAACGCTGGAAGGGAAGGAGCGCGGCTGGCCAGTTGGATGAGCGGCAGCTGAGACAATGACCTTTTAGAGATAAAGCTTTGCTAGGAGAGTTGGAAGCACTAAGCCCAGGTGGCATCGTAGAGTCCAAAGCTAGGGAGAGAGAGAGAGAGGACTCCAGGAACCCAAAGAGCACAGCAAGGTAGTCCCTTTTAAGAATTTCTGGTGGGGGCTGGAGAGATGGCTTAGCGGTTAAGTGCTTTCCTGTGAAGCCTAAGGACCCCGGTTCGAGGCTCTACTCCCCAGGACCCATGTTAGCCAGATGCATAAGGGGGCGCCCGCGTCTGGAGTTCGTTTGCAGTGGCTGGTGGCCCTGGCACGACCATTCTCTCTCCCTCTCTCTATCTGCCTCTTTCTGTCTGTTGCTCTCAAATAAATAAATCTTAAAAAAATGAAAAAAAAAAGAATTTGTGATGGAAAGGGGTGCGTCTGGACCCATGCTATATAAGAAGTCATGGAGGCAATGGTAGAGAGAGAGACAAAGACGGTCTCTAGTCCCTCTACGTCTCTAAGGAGGTGTGGCTATTCTAGACTGCTCTGTTCTTAGGACCCAAGACTGTTACCCAGGTGGCTTTTGGTTTCTCTGGCAACAGAGGACTGGTTATTGCTTTCCAACCTGGCCCTGGTTTGGACAGCAGAAGCCTCTTAAAGTGACTCCATGTATTTTCTACTACACGCCAAAATCAGGACAGCCCTAGTGGCACCCTGGACTTCCACCGCTGACTGTGGCTCAGGCCTCCAGGACATGCCGGTCCACTTCCGCACTGGTCTCGCTGTGAGGTGGACTTCTCAGCTGGATGCAGGCACTTCCGGTAGCTCTTCACCTCTCCTTCACACTCAAAGCTCCCAAGTCCTCCTCCCTCACCCTCTCAGCTTCACTTTCTGCCCACTGTATGAGGCCAGCCCCACCTCTGCCCACACCACACCTCCCTGCTGAGAACAAGAAGCCCCCACGGACCAGCTCTCGGCTCAATTCCCTCCTGGCAGGAGACAATGGCCGCGGGACTTACCGCTGCCCTGGCACCGCGACGGAGTCCAAGTGGCGGCCTCCGGGCAGCGCCATCATGTTGATTCCAATCTGCAGCACGGCCTTCCCACAGCGGGCAGGACCCTAAGACAGAACAGGAGGTCAGTCCAGAGAGGAGGGGTGGTCACTCTGTCTCCCAGATCCAGGCCACCAGGAGCCAGGGCAGGTGTGGGTGGGTGGTCTCCCCTTCTCCTCTTCTTTGGAGCCTGTTTACACCTTTGTGTCCTCAACACAAGTGAGGCAGCACACAGATCTGACCTTTCTTCAAATCCATGCCCTACCATAACCCCTACCATCTTCCCTTTGTCCCATTGCCAAATATTTACCCATGTTGGTATGTGCCAAATATTGGGACACATAGGACAGCAAATACTGCAGAGGACATAGGACATACTTGTTTCAAAATGCAGCCATGACTGACTTTACTGGTGGTTTGTGTGTGTGTACATGTGTGTGTGTGCACATGCATGTGTATGTGCATGCCTGTGTGTGTGTGTGTGTGTGGTGTTCCTGGGTGTATGTAAGTGTGCAGATGCACACTTGTGGGCAGAGGTCAATGTTGGGTGTATTTATCAATTTCTCTTCCGCCTTATTTTTGAGATAAGACCACTCATCGAACCCAAAGCTCACAAATTCAGCTAGACTGTTTAGCCAGTAGGTCCTGTCTCTGCCTCCCCAGCACTGGGATTACAGGTGCATGCCATTGTCCCTAGAAAATTTAACATGGGATCACAGGACCTGAACTCAGGCCCTCACGGTTGCATGGTGAATGCTTTATGGACTTAGCTCCACATTTAATGGTCCTATAGTATTTGCTAAATCTTATAATTGCATGCTAATCATATAGATAATATATACATGATTATATATACAAATATCTATTCCTATATATATGTATATATATATATGTATGTATGTATGTATACATATATATAGAATCCAATGGCCAACCTGCAAAGTGTGGGGCAGGAGGAGCCCAGAATGAACTGGGGCTATGCATAATTTCACAGACTTGTTTGCTCTAATGGCCCGCTTCCTTATCTGTGAGACCCACCAGACTGTGAGCCCCTCAAAGCTGGGGACTGCATGTACCCCTGGCAATCAGGCACTCAGTCTTCCCTCTTATCTGCTGAATGAGGGAGCACAATGAACCTGAGACAGAATGTGAGAATGGGGTACCAGGAACTCTTGCTACTTCAAACAAACTCCAGACTCCTGCTCCATTGCTTGACATGAATACTAGGGAACTGAACCTGGACTTGAAGGCTTGGCGAGTAAGTGCCTTTAACCACTGAACCATGTCCCCATCATGAGCTTTTAACACATTTATGTTTAGCTCCATTTCTGCATCTGTAGCTGAGGCTAATGATGGTGACTTCATAGAACTTTAGAATGACGACATGCGATAAGGAATGTGGACATCTTGGGCTAGAGTGGGAACTAAATAAAGAGTAGGTGGTCTGCTAGGTGCTTAGTCCCATGGGTCAGCGATTGTGGGGAAGAGCAGAAAACAAGGTACCACATATAGGGAATTAAGCACAGCGGCAGTGCTCCATGAGCGTAGGTGGCCCAGTGCCATCGCCATCATATTTCTCTCATGATGATCATTGTCGAGAAAGTACCTCTAGAAACTACTGAGCCAGTGGTCAGAAAAGGATGGAACAAACAGGCTGGGTATAGCTCACTGGTATATCACTAATGTAGTGTGTGTGAGGCTCTGGGTTCAATCACTGTACACACACACTTACACAAAGCACACAAAAATAATGAGGTATTTTCTTCTTTTGTGATGTGTTTGACTAAATTATAAAACAGGAAAATCGCAACTTCTCAGAGTAAAAGCTCAGGTACAATTAGATGGCAGCAAGTGGGGAGAATTTATCCTACTGTCTTCGTCACAGAGAAGAAGAGAGTCAAAATAAAAGTGTTAAAGAGAAGATTAAAGCCTAAGGTAGATGAGGGGACAGAGACAGTAGTGGAGCCCCAAGGCATGTTATAGTGTAAGCCAACAGGCTTCTGGGGAATAAGGTGGAGAGGTCATAGAACATTGGAGAAACCTCTGGGTATGAATCAAGATACATCTGAGAGAGCCAGAGGATAGACAGTTGTCATGAGCAGAAGCCTAGATGCAGGCAAATGTTCTGAATGTCTTTGAGGAGTTTTCAGAAACATGGCTTGATGACAGAAAATTCTAGACCAGATCCTAAATCTGTGATCTGTGGCCCTTCAGAAAGAAACAATGGGCAGTTTGTTTTTTTTCATTTATAGCTTCCCAGAGGTGAAGCAAGGGGAGCCCAGCAGCTAAAAGAACCTTATATCAGTGTCTTCCCTTGCATCTCATGCCTTCCCAGGCACTGAGGAGGCCTCCTGGGGATATCTGGAATGCTGATCAATAAATGCAGACTATTTTTTATGCCTACCTGTTTCCTAGGAAGGGGCAAGATTCCTGGATGCCTTAAACCACATATTGCTCCACATGGTACTCATCACAGGATCCTCTCTACGCAATGACCCACATGGTCAAGAGCCTCTCAAGGGAATAGTAGCTTACACTCACTGGGGATAGAGATAACTGAAGAGGCTGAGGGAATAGCTTAGCTGGTAAAGTGATTGCCTCACAAGCATGAGAGTCTGAATTCAATCCCAGGTACTCATATAAAAACACGAGACCCAGTGGCATTTGCCTGTAATCCCAAACTGGAGAAGCAGAAACAAGAAGATCCCTAGGACTCACTGGCCAGCCAATCTAGCCTAGCTGATGAGCTCCAGGATAATGCAAAACCCTGTCTGAAAAGAGATGGACGGGGTTCCTAAGGATAGCACTCACGTTTATCTTCTGTCCTCCACATGAATGTGCTTGCATACCTCCACACACACGTGTGCATAAAAATGACCGAGGGAGATTACCTGGGGCCCACTAGGAGCTTAAGCTAGATCCTATAACAATAATAGCTGATGCCATGGAGTAGATACTGTGCACCGAGCACTGTTCTCCATGCTTCACATAGCATCAACTTATTGCATCCTATTGCCCCTTATCACACACGACACTTCTGAAAACTCAGTGAGAAACGTGTAGCAGAGACACAGCACTGGAATACAGATGTGTGAGTGGAAGGCAGATGCTGAGCAGGTGAAGATGGTAACTGCAATAAGCTACTCAAGTAGGTCGGCTGTTGGCCCATGAACAGCCTGACTCTATGCCCAGTGGCAACGCACAGCCCAGGGAGCCCTTCACTGACAGCCCTAGATAACGTTTGGTTCAGATGTTGCCACCTTTACAGTAGAAACCACTGAGCATGGGACACTGCTCAGCAAGGTCCACTTTCCTTCTGATGCTGCTACAGCCAGTGGCCTCCCACCGCCCTATGTCCACCTCATTCTGCTGATTCTGCTGAGCAAAGGCTCAGAGGAAATGTACAACTCCTGCAAAGCATCACAGCACGTCAGGAAACCAAGAACATAGTTGAGGCTATACCCTGTGTCCTCACGAGCATGAAAATCAACGGGATTAAATTTGGGAATGTGATGAATTCCACAACCTGACTCTGCACCTCATTAGTACATGCCATTGGGAAAGTCACCGTTCTCTGTGACAGCGGTTCCCTCAACAATGCCTCTTCCTAGGAGCTCTGTAAAGAGTAAATGAGTACCCACAAAAGGCTCTGATGTGTGCTTGCCTTGGGAAAGTCCAAAGACAGTACAAGCTTCCTCTTAGGAGGAGTTGAGAAAATAGTTCTCAGAGGAGAGATGCATTTTACCCAGTAGGAGAGGTGGAAAGGATGTGTATAGGTAAAAACAGTGAAGAGGAACCCTCTCTTCACTTCCTTGGGGTCCTCCCCCTTAATTCATTGCAGAATCCACCAGAGATCCTCAGTTTTGTGTTTCCTTCACCAGCAATGGCTGTTTACAAGGCTTTAAAGGCTTGAATGTATTGCTGACTTAATGCAGAGCCTGTTGTGACAATAGCTCCATTTAGACAGCCCAGCCCTGTTCCTATATCCCATTAAAGGCAGCCTTTCCTTGCCTCCATTTGGCTAAGGCAAGTGGCCTCGTGCAGGAAATTAAGGCTATTTACAGTAAAAGATTCAATTAGGACCAGCAGCAAGGGCATTTCTGCCCTTGTCTAATGGGCCAATCTGGGGACAGCTCAAGAAATGGCTGGGATTGTTTAATTTTCAGAGTTGATGTACTAGCCCTGTCCACACAGGAGGGAAAGAAAATTCTGTGGAAAGCTTACAGCTCCAGGACAGCCCAAGAGAGAAAGAGAGAGAGAGAGAGAGAGCACTGCTGCTCACTTTTTACCTTATTGACAACCTTCATACATTTACATAATGTACCCAAATCCTGATCCCCTCCTCTGTTATGTATTATCCTGTGGGTGACAGGGAGTCATTGGAGATGTCTGGGCAGGGAAGTGAGATGACCAGAGTGGAATTTTGGTTCATATGGAGTAGGGGATCCAGAAGGAAGACCAACAGCCAAGGATCATTTTAGTAGACAGTGCAAGCTTCTAGGCAAGCAGTACAGTTCTGGGGAAGGAGAGGTGGGAACATGGAAGAAAAGAAAGGATGCAAACAACTTGTGAAGGTAATGATGAATCTCCCTCCCACCTTGACTTTAGACCTCTCTTTAACCTGGGCAAGGGTGGGGATGGTCATTGGAAACATGCCAGAGTCCCGATCAGGGGTGGCTCTCAGCCCATGGCAATCAGATACAACAAGAACTCTCATTCCCATGGGAAGCACAAGAAACCAAGCAAGCTGCCACCCAGCCCTGCCTAACAGACTGAGCCTCATAAAATATAGAGAGCTCTGGCTCCCTAGAGGAAACCGCAGTAGTCCCTCACAGCTGTCAGGCGACAGAGGGCAGCTAGCAGACAGGAGAGACCTCAGGACTCACAAAGCCAGGCCTCATCCCTTCTAATCCTTCACAGTCCTTGCTGGATAGCTCAGAACACTTTCAGCAAAACACAGACAAAGCCCTAACCTTCTGCCTAATTACCTGATCCATCTACCTTCTAACTCTTCCCTAGAAGACAAATATTCTAACTATATAAACACCCATGAACTTGACAGAGCTAGGATCGTAGTGCCCAGGGATAATCAGACAGCCTTCTTTGAGGAGCTCATATCAAACTCCTAGAGTATTAGAACTTGTGGGAGGGGGCTTTGATATTACCCACTTTTGCAAAAAATAATGACAATAATGAGAGGGGGAAGGAGAAATATGCTTACGTACTATATAAGGCATTGTTCTAAATGCTTGACATAGGCCGGGCGTGGTGGCGCACGCCTTTAATCCCAGCACTCGGGAGGCAGAGGTAGGAGGATCGCCGTGAGTTCGAAGCCACCCTGAGACTCCATAGTGAATTCCAGGTCAGCCTCACCTAGAGTGAAACTCTACCTTGAAAAACCAAAAAATAAAAAGTAAAAAAAATTAAATGCTTGACATTCAGTCCACAAAATTTTAACACCATGAGGTAGATTATTATTGTAATGCCCGTTTTCAGATGAGGAAATGGAAGCAGACAAGTTAGTATGGACAAATGGAGATACCCATTCAAAGAGAGAAAGGGATTACTCAAGTTCAAATGGTAGGCCAAGCTATCCCTAGGATATGCACACCTGTCTCATAATGTCCACCCTCCCTAACCTCCTGAGAAATCCCACTAATGCTTAGTCTGGAAAGGCCTATAGAGTGCCTGACCAGGGCCTCACAGCAGTTTGTATGGTAAGTCAGTAGAGCCTCCTACCCCAGTTGTAAACCAGGCATAGCTCTCCTGCGGTTACCAATCACAGGGATCTAGAGTAGATAGAGCCTGGCTCTGGAATGGGACAGGCAGGCTGGCTCTGAGGTATTCCTGAGACCCTAGAGTCAGAAAGAGAAAAACACAGCATAAAGTTCCCCTACCGAGGCCCACACTTCCCAGGACTGGATTTAAACCAACCGCCAGGCAGCCTCCCTTGCCAGTCTTGTATAAGTCAGTCACGCCATGAGTCTGTCTTAGGATAGTCTCTTCCAGCCTCTTGGGTTTAGGTTACCCAGCTTCCCACCAGAGACCCCACTTCCTCAGCCTTGTGCTTGGACAATCTGGGCAGGAACCTACCTCTGGCTTCCAATATTCTTGGAGCCAGCCCTAAGATGAGGATTTTCTAAGTCATACCTAAGACACTTATGCCCAGAACCCCAAGATCTTAGAGGTCTACTCCCCCTCCCCCACCGGGGATTTGGCTAGGTTTTTGAGCTGCCCTTACCTATACCACTATTGTCTAAAAGTATAGATTCAGGAGTTAGACTACCCAAGTTCTTATCCAAGCTGCATTTGTATGTGACCTTGGGCCTTAGGTTTTGTTTGTCTATAAGATGGGGTACATAATAAGGATGAAATAAGAACTCTGTGCATATCACTGAGATCATATGTGTGAGACACCACACTCTGGGAGCTTGATTGGTACCATGCCTCTTCCAGTGAGGAACAGTATGAGCTGTAGGGAGAGGCCATTCTGCTAACTCAACTCCAACTACGCAATTGCTTTTTCCTCTTCAAAGTTTAAATGATCTTACTTTCTAAGTTTCCCTGATGTAATTGTTAGCCAACTGCTCAAATGTTCCTCTAGCTTCAATTTGCAAAAGAGAGCGACGTCTCCCACTGGGCCCAGGTCCCAGGGTGCTAAAATTAACCATCAGTATACTTTAAGCTAATGACTTACTGGTTGTGACTGCCATCAGTGGACATAACTCTCAGATAAAGGCCATTAGAGAAAATTGAATAGCTCCAATATGGTGAGATTTGGATGCATCTTCTTTCATAAATCATACTCAGAGGTCACACTGTGCAAGATTATTTCCCTCTCTGATTCATGATGAGACCCAGGTTGAAGGGGACCACATACCCTTGGGGAAGAGGACACATGGGGAAGAGCTTGCAAATTGAGTCTCTCCTTATTTCCAGAGCCATGAGCATTCGACAGGGTAGACCAGCAGTCCTGGCCATCCTGTCTTCTCTGGTTTGATTTCTTTCCAGACCCTCCAGAATGGAGTTGCTCAGTAATACTGGGAAAGCAGCAGGGTGGAGGCCATGAAACTCATTGCTAATTCCCCTTCTGCCTCTCCAGCCTTCATTTTCTCTATCTGCCACACCAAGACGAACCAATTCGGGGATGTGAGAATCTAGCCTGCATGATCCTTCAGAAAAAGTTGAGCAATATGTTGAACAGTGACTCAGTGGTTAAAGCTGCTTGTTTGCAAAGCTTGCGAGCTTGTGTTCGATTCCCCAGGACCCATGTAAAGCCAGATGCACAAAGTGGTACATGTGTCTGCAGTTCATTTGCAGTGGCAAAAGGCCCTGGCCAACCCATTCTCTCTCACTCTCTCCCTCTCTGCTTGCAAATGAATGTATAAAATATTTTAATAATAAAAATCTAAGAAAGTTCTTTGGTCCAGGAAGCTAGTTAGTGAATCTACCTAGGGAGTTTCATAATATTCCAATGAATGATCCATTTCTTGTAGAGACTTAGAGTTCAAAGATATGCTTCCCAGCAAAACAGGATTTACAAAGCATAGATATGTATGTATAAAATAATCAAAACCTTTGATGAAGGATATTTTGTATTTTTTAAAATTTCAGTACATCAAAACAGCTGTGGTTTACATGTTTGTGTCCCTACCAGAATTTATACCCTAAAAATCTAATCCCCAGGGCTGGAGAGATGGTTTAGCAGTTAAGGCACTTGCCTGCAAAGCCAAAGGACCCAGGTTCGATTTCCCAGGACTTACATAAGCCAGATGCACAAGGTGGCACATGTGTCTGGAGTTTGTTTGCAGTGGCTGGAGGTCCTGGCACGCCCATTCTCTCTCCCTCTCTCTGCCTGCTTCTCAAATAAATAAATAAAAATCTAACTCCCAATGTGATAGCACTGAGAAGTGGGGCCTTGAAGAAATGATTGAGTTATGAAGGTGGAGTTGCTGTTAATAGATTAATACCATAACATAAAGGACATGCTGTCGTGCTGCCCTCACCTTTTGCTGTGAGTGTCCATCTCCTCCCTCCCCTCTGGGGGATGCAGCACCTAAGCATCATCTTGGAGGAAGACAAGAACTTCTCTAGACACTAGACCTACTATTGGGCACTTCATATTAAACGTCTCAACCTCTTTAACTATGAACCAATACATTTCCACTCCTTATAGATGTCAGAGTCTAGGCACGCGTGATAGCAGCATAGGACAGAAAGGATGCTTTGAAAGAGCATAGATAAGAACACTAAGATATTTCCTATGATTTGCAGCCTTGGCCCTGAGGAAGCAAACCACCATCTCAGCTCACAACCTGCAAGACCAGAGTATTATGGGATATCCAAATGATGAAGGGCGCTCTCAGCAGCTGATCAGTAAAATGTAACCAGGGATATAAGCCATTCTGGGGCCTGACTCACTCTACAGTTGTAAGCAGAATAACCCAGAGTGTGAGCACAGCACAGCTCTTCTCAGCAAGCACTGTTGGCATTGGCATAATATATGCAGCTAGGGCATTCCTTAGCTTGAGGTGAGAAGGTGGCACATACACGGACCACATGACCCACTTCTATTTGAGTATTAAATGCTCAACCATGAAAAACAGAATTCTGCAGCATGCTGCTTTAGCAAGACTTGTTATTACATCTAGTATACCACACATCATTACACCATTTGCCTGACTCCTAAGATAGTGTAGGAGGCCATAACTATAAGGGGAGCTGGAAGAGATGCATATGCGTGTTGGAGGTCCTATCAACACTGAGACCACCAGTCTGTATCTAAACCATCTTTTTTGCTGTCATGCACCCATTCATAATAATAGTGAAGGTTTACTA
The DNA here is from genome assembly GCA_036346955.1 of Dipus sagitta. NCBI lineage: Eukaryota > Metazoa > Chordata > Mammalia > Rodentia > Dipodidae > Dipus > Dipus sagitta. The sequence continues at coordinate 153,916,288 of CM070772.1, read as the reverse complement.
CAGTCATGTCATTCTAAGTGTATTTTTTTTTTTCTATTTTAGCATCTGAAATTGGGATTGTGTTTCAACCAGTGGTATCTTGGCATTGTGTCATAGTTTAATTGGAACCATAGTTTCCTTTTTTATAAAATAGTAGGGCATCTTACAATGTACTGCATCTTAAATATAGTGAAACAAGATACTGGATACTTTATACCATTTTGAGAACTGTTCTACTTTATATAAATAAACACATTGATCTTGTCAAATGGCCAAAAACAATAAGTATTGCTACTTTCCCTATTTTTAAGATGTAGAAATGGAGATCAAAGAGCTTCTATAATTGGCTAGTGTACCCTGCTAACAATTAAGTGACCACCAGCTTTCCTTACCTCCCCCCATACATGGCACTATTTTTTAGTAGCTAATTTTTAATTGAAATCAGAGACAACTTCTTATAGAGAAAGCTCGCATGGGATTTTTATATCCAGCAACATGATAAACTAAAAACTATAAAATGGGAACAACTTTAAATATGAAGATATGGGGCTGAAGTGATGACTTGGCAGTTAAAAGCACTTGCTTGCAAGTCTACTAACGTGAGTTCAATCCCCCGCAGCGCTCATGAAAGATGGGTGCAAAGCTCACAAGCAGCAGTGTCAGAGAGTCTCAAAAGAAGGCAGAGGGGCTGGAGAGATGGTTCAGTGGTTAAGGTGTTTGACTGCAAAGCCTAACAACCGAAATTAGATTTCCCATGTAAAGCCAGATGCACAAAAGAGCACATGCATCCAGAGGAGTTCTTTTGCAGCAGCTAGAGGCCCTGAAACATCCATCCTCTCTGTTTGTCTCCCTTCTGTCTCTCTATACTTGCAAATAAACAAAAAACATGTTTTAAAAAGCTACCTTAAAAAAAAGAGATGAAGGAGAGAAGGACCACTCTGACATTGTCCTCTGACCCTTATACTTGCTCTGTGGGCCCACCCACACATACCCACACATACACATGGAAATAAATAATGAAAAGGTGACAATATGTATTACCTCTTCTTGTTGCTGTGATAAAAACAACTTAAGAAAGTTTTACTTGGGCTCACAGTTTGAGGGAAAGCACGGTTGCAGGAGAACAAGGCAGCTGGCAACACTGTATCTGCAATCAGGACGCAGAGAGGAATGAAGGCTGGTGCTCAACTGGCTTCCTCACTTTTCCTCATGTCTTCAGTCCAGGACTCCAGTCCATGCAATCATGCCACCTCTACTCATGGTTATTTCCCCTCTGCAGTCAAACCTTGTTAGAAACACCCTCACAAACAAGCCCACAGATGTGCCTCCCAGGTGATTCTCAATCCAGCCAACTTGACAAGGAAGAGTAACAGCCATCAGATGCTTGTACTGATTTTTCTAAATATATCACTGACCTATTAAAAAATCTATAACAGATCTGGAGAGGCCAGAAGCAAAACAAAATCACCACAACGGAGCATTGAAGGGGGGGTTCCACTGAGGATGCCTGTCCTATGTTGTATCCCCAGAGCCTCTGTCACATGTGTGTGCATGGCAGGGAGATGGCTGACCAAGCTAGAGACTGCCCAAGGAATCAAATAGCTGTCTGTAAGAACAGAAACTTGGGGTACCGATAATTGGAATTCAACTTTTTTATAGAAGTGTCAGCAAGAAAATTTGAGAATTCATCCCCATAGTCTGACCTCATAGAGGCGATGGCTTGAATTTACATTACCTGTCAGAGAATCAGCCTGAGGGAAGAATTTTGTTTCAAGAAACAAAGGAGAGTGTTAGAAACAGTCTCAAAGACCAAAGATAATAAAATACAGCCCAGCAACTTTGAAAAATAGCCAAAAAGCTAAATAGAACTTCTATAAATTAAAATACAATAATTAAGATGAAAACCCTATTGGACTAATTAATCTCAGCTGAAAGAGGTATCGGTGTGCTAAAAGACAGAACAAGGGGAATCACCCAAAGTGCAGCCCAGACAGACAAAGAGAGAAAAGAATGAGGAAACTAAGGAGCTGTGATGGGTTATATGGATGGCCAACCTGACAGGACCTAGAATTACCCCATGCTGTGAGAGAGTACCTTAACTAGGATGATAATTGAGACAAGAAGACCCACCTTAGCGGGGGGGGGGTGACACCATCCCATGGGCGGGGTCCTAGACAGTTATAAAGAGGAGGGGGCTGCTTGACAACAGCATTCTGGACTGAACACGACCAGCTGTCTCAAGCTTCATGACTCAAGACTGCCATGTCTGTCCCGCCATGAAGGACTGTAACCTTGAACACCTCCTCTCTTAAGTGGCTTTCTGTCAGGCATTTTGTCCCAACAGCAAGAAAGTAACTAAAACAGAAAAATAGAGCAATATAGTCCTGCAAAGATTGCATCATATTTCCAAAGGAAGGTGAGAGAGAGTGCGCATATGGAGGAGAGATGCTCAGAGTATCTTTCAAATCCACAAATCACAACGAATGTCAGTGAAATAAATGCCAAGCATTGACATATCCTGGGCAATTCAAAATACTAAAGACAAAGATGTCTAAAGCTTCCAAAGGAAAAAAGAAATGAAATTAACATACCTTCTAAGTAGCAATGGTGGAAAACATGATTGTGGGAAATGATTGTCCTCAAATTCTATATGCAGAGAAACTCTTTCAAGAACATGAGTGACTGGGCGTGGTGGCGCACACCTTGAATCTCAGCACTCGGGAGGCAGAGGTAGGAGGATCACTGTGAGTTCTAGGCCACCCTGAGACTACATAGTGAATTCCAGGTCAGCCTGGGCTAGAGTGAGACCCTACCTTGGAAAAAAAAAGAATGTGAATGAAATAAGACATTTTCAGGGAAAAAATGACATGATAGTCTCACACTAAAGGAAATCCTTTACATCAGGTAGATGTAATATAATATCACATGGAAGGTTTGAGATATATGAATGGATGCTGAGAAAACTTGAAAAAAAAAAAACACAAACATTGACCATAAAAACACATTTACTAATTGATGTGTGGTGTAAGAGGGGAGGGATAAATCTAAAATATTACCTGTAAATTCAGAAGGGGTTTACTAAAGAAAGATAAAGTATTACAAGTTTACTCTAGTTGTACAGAATTGCAAATTAACTTTGTTTGTTTGTTTGTTTGTTTGTTTGTTTGTTTGTTTTGAGGTAGAGTCTCACTCTTGTCTTGGCTGACCTGGAACTCACTATGTATTCTCAGGGTGGCCTCAAACTCATGGCAATCCTCCTACCTCTGCCTCCCAAGTGCTATGATTAAAGGTGTGCACCATCACACCATATACATAATATATAGGATAACTAAATGAAAGAATATACATAGATATTCTCCTTCAAATACATGGGAAAGAAATAAATGAGCAATAAATAAACAGTTAATCTGAAAGAATAAATGGTATTATTTCCCTGGAATTTGAAAAGTATATAGCAAATTATGCCTAAAGAAGACAGTGGGGGCCTACCAGGTGAGACTTTTCAAAATAGTAAGTATAAAGTAATGCCAAGCTGAAATGAATAGTAGTTCCAGGACAGAGCTAGCAACTCTGAAACCTGATTCATGACCGCAGTGGGGAGACAGAGGGTGAGATTCAGAGTGGATCCACAAACGCGAGTAGTAAGCACATAGAGACGGGGAGCCGCTCAGGCCCACGGCGACTCGTTCCTGCCCACGTGCCAGGGCCCAGCGGCCCACATGCTGCCACCCTAAGACTCCGCTTTGCCTTAGAGCAGAGATCTCGCCAGACTGATCCAGACAGAAACAAGCTCAGAGCCATTTCTTCCATCAAACAAGTAAGTCCAGCCGCAGCACAAGATGACCTAGCTTCTGAACACAAGGAAGGGGGGCTAGTTTAAGAGGCTTTGGGGGCTGGGGAGATGGCTCAGAGGGTAAGAGCACTTGATGCCCAAGCATGAGGACCTGAGTTCAATACCCAGCATCCACGTAGAAAGCCAGGCATGGCCCTGCATGCCTGTAACCCTAGTGCTGATGGGTGTGGAGACAGGAGGATCACTAGGACCCCCAGTCAACCAGTCTAATCAGCTCAGGCTGACGGAGAGGCTCTGTCTCAGGGAAATAAGGTGGAGGAATGATAGAAGAGGACACCTGAATCCCCCACTGGCCCCTGTACACATGTGCACATGGGGCACACATACCTGCACATGCATGTGCATATACCACACATTCGCATATACATACAAACACACACAAGATGCCTTGAGCTGTGGCAGAAACCCACCACCTGCTAGAACCTCCGTTGAGCATGAAGGAGAATAAAAGCCACCTTAGAGGAAGTGTGTCCCACCCCTTAACTTATCCCACACAGGGTCAGCAGAGCCCCTCACCACTGCGGCTGCTCCAGGCTAAGAACAGGTATCCTTGCTCAACCTTCCATGGCCCAGATTTATGCTGTCAGATACCCTCATGCTGCTGCCACCATTGCTGGTAAACCCACAGTCTATATATCCTTCCTATCTTAAACCCCAAGGGCAACAGAAAACAGCTCAGGACATAAGCAGCCAAGAAACCTACAGCCGCTCAGAGCTCTGTTGGTACCACGTAACCTCTCTGGGCCTTTTCTCTCCCATGTGCATGAGGGATACTAATAACATTTGCTTGGCTTACCGGGTGTAGTTGTAAAAGTCAAACTATAATAGTGGATGTGACATCGTGACAGTGCTTGGTATCCCTTAAGCAAAGCCATGGCAATAGCGGGGACTTTATGGAGATATGGGTCTCTAAAAGACTCAAAGGAGGGCTGGGGAAATGGCTTAGTGGTTAAGGTGTTTGCCTGTGAAGCCTAAGGACCACAGTTTGATTCCCCAGGACCCACATAAGCCAGATGCACAAGGGGGCACATGCATCTGGAATTCGTTTGCAGTGGCTGGTGGCCCTGGCATGCCCATTTTCTCTCTCTCTCTCTCTCTCTAATAAATAAATAAGTAAATAAAAATACATTTTAAAAAGACCCAAAGGATTTACTCTATAAAGGTGGTATCTCAGACACCATAAAAACGTGATGTAAGAACGAAGCTTAGAATGTTGTATTAGCATCGGTCCTCAGAAATTATCTTTTTTTTTTTTTCAGGCCTTGTACTTTATACAAAAGGAAAATAGGCCCAGAGAGGGCAGATTGCCCAAGTATAGTGTCGCTATTTCCTCTGCACTGAGGCTTTCCCCCCTAAAGGGAGGAGAGAGACTCATGAGACAGGAAGCCCACAGAACGTACAAGGCTAAGGGAGTCATGAAAGTTACAGGGTTCACAAGACTAATGTCCCAAGGCCATATAAGCGGCAAGTCATTGCTTAGGGGGAGGTTAGAGGGAGACAGAGACTCTAGTTCAGAGGGGAGCTTTAGGGTGGCATCTTTTGTGTGCTCTCATCCATACTGGGCTGAGCTTCCCAGTGATACAGCTGCCTCTGAGTCATCCACACTCCTAAAAGTAACCCCTCACCCACCTGCCTGTGAGTACCCCAGTGAGCTCATTGGTTCCCTGGCCAGATTGAGTGTAACTATTTCTTTGGCCTCTCATTGGTGGCTCCCTTCCCCTTTCAGCGTTACCATCCCATACTTCCCAACTGGTCCCTTGGGTTCACCCTCAGGAACAATGCCCTATTGCCCTCAATTATGGCCTACCCTCCCTGCCTGCCAAGATTTGGCATAAATGTGGCCTTCACCTTACTCTTACTCTGACCCCCACCATGGGACTCTGGCAATGCTGGGTTTTCTGGGACTTGCTTGGTTCCTAAATGTCCGGTGGCCTCCTATGGTGCATCTCATCTCCCTGTTAAGGTGAAAGTCCTACAAGAAGATGCCCCTTTCTGCCAGCACCTGGCACAATGCTCCACATGTTAAAAGCAGTGAAGAGAGCTGGAGCGATCCCTGGGGAACAGAAGGGATGGAGGAATACTGACAACGGGCTGGACACACAGGCAGTGTGGCACAGGCCATGCAGCAAAGGTCAAAATGGACAGATAAATCCTTTGTCCCTGGAAATTACTAAAATAAGTTGCTAAGTGCTCTCTCCCCTCCATCTCTCCCTTACATAAGCTATTGTCTCCACAGAAACCAAAGCATGTCATTGCTCTGCTCAAAACCTTTCAGTGTCCTCCCATACCACTCAGATTCTTGCATGAGTAGCATCAGAGGCCCTGATGACCTGGGGGCCACCGTCACTGTGCGGACTTCAACTCCTTCGGCTCTCCCACCTCTCACTCCACTGCAGTCACACCGAAGTACTTCGAGTGTGGCCCGGAGCCGTGGCCCTTGTTCTTTTCTGTTCTTCCTGAATGTTACCTCCTGTGCACCTTCTCCTAGCCTTCGCTTATGTTTGATCTTAGCCCAAAGGCTGAGAAGCAATTTTACACGTTTGCTTTCCTAGAGAACCTTCTGTATAAAGTACAAATCCCTCCCATTCTTTATATTGCTCCGTAGCACTGGGTACTATTTCACACACAGTATATGGCCCTGTCGACTGTGTCCTCCCAAACCAAGAAGCAAATCCTACAAGACATGAAGGCTGGCTTTTGCTCACTCTTTCTGCAGGGCCTAGAGGAATGTACAGACTATAATATATGCTAAATAGATACTTGCTAAATGAACGTTCAAGCTAGAGAACAAGTGAATGAGTTTGTAACTTAGACCCTTGGCATCTTCGGGCATTGCCCCAAGATGCTCTTATCTGATGTGACTTCCATTGTCCTAGACTGCGTGGTCCCAGCCCTGTCTGCTCCCCCCCCCCCACCCACACACACAGCAGATGGGCAGCACACATTCAGGGAGCTCTGGAAATGACAGTCCTCACAAAACTGAAAAGCAGCTTCTGCGGGGCAGGGGCGGGGCTGGAGCTGCCCAGTGCCTGGTCACTAAATGGCACATTTGAAAGCCTGCTCTCTCCCTCCCCCCAGCCTTTGTGCAGATTCCACAGGGTGAAAGGGCAAACATTGTAGAAAATGGAGAAAGCAAACAAAAGCCTCCTCTTTGTCCAAGTGAGCCCGGAGGGAGTTCTCTGTTCCCCTTGGGGCCTGAGCCTTTGCCTGGCCTGCGGAGTCCGGCTACGACCTCACAGCTACCTGGCCACAGAACCAAACTGTTAAGTTCTGCTCAAAAGGGAAGCCAGGAGAGCAGAGATCAAGGCAAGAGGGCTCAGCAGCTTAGCAGCTTTTGTTCCACCGCCTTCCTGTTGATACCTCACAGTCACATCATCCAGCCAGCAGAGTGTCACCAGCCCTGACGTCTCCTTACCTGGGCTGCTGGGCTGTGAGGACAACAGAAGAGGACAGAAGGGGGAAGAGGCTCGCCAGCCTTCCTAGAGTCTCGCCTATAAGCCCAACATAAATTCTTGTCTGTGAGTGGATAATTGAGGGGCAGATGGGTGGGTGGGGAAGTGACTGAAAGAAGAGGAAAAGATCAATGAATGACAGGAGGGTGGAAGGCGGGAGTGAGTGAGCCAAAACGATCTCATGGCCCCTTCCAGTGCCCACCGTCTTTATAAGGGTTGCTTCTTGGGTTGGTCACTTTAAGTTTCGGTCTACCAAATATTATCATCATCTCTCTGGTTGCTCCATAAAACTCCATTCATCCATCCATTTGTCTTTTCATTCATCCAATATGTCTTTGTGGCATGTGCCAATAATGTAGCGCCTTCTAAAGAAAGGAATAAAGAAAAGCAGACAAGCACCAGCACCAGCAGGGTTCACTATCTCATCACGAAGACAAGCACCCATCAACTGCAACAACACACGAGGAACTGTACCCACGATGAAGCCTTGAAAAAGGTGTACATTGAAAGATTTTTACAAAGGCACTGGACTGCGTCACAGAAGTCATGGACGTGCACAGTGAGCTGAGAACTGAGAGGTAAGTGGGAATTTGGTAGATAAGGAAAAGAAAATTGTTCTAGGCAGAGGGACAGCCTGTGTTGGAAGGGAGAAGAACAGGCCTGAGGGACAGCCACTGGGCCAAGGCAACAAGAGGACTGCTACATGGGAAGGTGTGAGATGGGCGCAGAGCCACACAAGCAAGCCCTGGTAGGCTTATTCAGGGAGTTGATCTTTATCTTAAGATCAACAGGAAGTCACTGACCAGAGTTGTGTTTAGAAATTTCTTCTGGCTTCTTTGAGAAGGACAAACTGGAGGACAGCAAGCACGGACACAGGTGAGTCACCTAGGGGGGTTCATGCAAATGGTACCTTGAACTAGGGATGCTGGCAGAGATGGAGAGAAGGGAGGGACTCGAGAGATATGTGTTAACATCAATAGCATGGAGATGGCTGGATCTGGCCTCGGAGGAGAGAGGTCCTGAAGACGATCGCCATGTCTCTCTGGCTTGTGCAGCTGCAGTGATGTAAAACTGTGCAGTGAGATATGAAACCCTGGGCAAGGACCAGGCAGAACCAGGGAGAACACCAGAAACTCCATTCTAACCATGTGGAGTTTTACAGGCCTTGGAGACTAACCTGAGAGCCCACTTGACTGCATCTCCCCAATTTTCTGCATTCAACAGTTACTGTATATTGTTGACTCTAGCTGTCTCCATTCTGACTCAGCTCAGGCCCTTGTAATTACTCCCTGTATAATTAAAACAATCTCTAGGCTCTCTCCTTCCCACCCATCCTCTTCATGCTGCAAATCTTTCTAAACACCATCTTCTGAAACATAAACCCTCCTAAAACACACACTTGACATACCCCTGCCTATGACTCTTTCCCACAAGCACTTGGAATTGTTTCCTTTAAGCACGTAGCAGCAGATTGGATTGGTTTATCACAGAAATAAAAAAAAGAAAACATGCATGCCCTAGCTCTGTCCAGAGGGCACAGAAGTGATATGCAATAACAAGGGGCACATGTAGCCTCCAGGTGTGGGCTTCTAAATGTCATCTTCTACAGAAAAGACACAAATGGATCATTCCAAGTCTGGAGCAAGAAAGGAACAAAATGAACCCTCAGCCTTTTGTTACATCAGATAGTGAGGAAGGCTCAGAGAATCTGGAGACGAGTGGAAAAGAAACAAGACAGTTTGCACAGCCTCCATTGAATGACTCTGGGACAATGTGACCATCAAACTAAAGACAGTAATTGATTATAACCGGTAGAATGAATTAAGGACATTGAATTGAGGCCTTCATGAGTAGGACAGAGAGAAACAGAGACAGAGGAGGGGAGGGATAGTCTTTTTCATAGTAAAATATCAAAAATGTAAAAATAATGAAGGGCTGGAGAGATGGCTTAACAATTGAGGTGCTTGCCTGAGAAGCCTAAGGACCCATGTTCAACTCTCCAGATCCCATGTTCGTCAGACACACGAAGGTGAGGCAAGCACAATGTTGCACAAGCCCACTTGGTGATGAAAGAGTCTGGGGCTTGATTTCAGTGTCTGAGGTCCTGGTGCACCAATTCTCTCTCTCTCTTAAAAATAAAAAAAAATAAAAAATGATGAAATCAAAATTATCAATGATAAGATTGGTGGGTATAAGTTGGATGACATATAGAATATATGTATACTCTCAAAGCATCTCTTCATAAATCACTTATTACTTGCAAGAGAGAAAACAATAATTTCACCATGGAGAAACTGGTGAACGCCACCTTAAGTGAGAGAACCCTTCCACCAGCTTTGCTTATTCATCACCAGCAGCTAGGTGATCCACCCTCCCCACCCCCACACCCATGGCTTGCTGTCATGAGACTATGGAGAACACATTTTCCTACCCAAAATTCATAGTCTGAGTACAATTACATGGAACCATCAGACAGCCAAATTGAGGGATATTCAACATAATAACCACCTGTACTATTCAAAAATATGAAAGTCAAGGGACACAGCACAGAAGCAGGAGACTAAACAGACACACAGCTAGAAGTAACCCATAGACTATCACCAATGGGGTGAGGGAGATAGAAGCATGGCAAAGACGCTACCAGGATTGTAGTGCTTAATCATTATTATCAACTTGGCTGGATTTGAAATCACCTAGGAGACGCAGCTCTGGCTGTGTCTATGAGGATGTTTCCAGAGATTAACCAGGGATGGAAGACCCATTTTGAATGTGGGCAGCACTGATCCATGGACTGAGAACCCAGACTGAAGAAAAGGGATAAGGGGGGAAAGCAGCTGAGTAGCAGAGTTGCCCTCTCTCTCTGACACCTCACACATTCCCTGCCATGATGGGCTGGAGCCTCTAAAATTGTGAGCCAAAAAAAAACCCCTCTCTTCTTTAAGTTGCTTTTGCTGGGTATTTTGTAACAGCAATGAGAAAATCACTGATACAACGACAAATTGGACTGTGGTAAGAGAATGTTCTTTCTTTAAGGAAATACACACAGAAGTATTTAGGAGTAAAGAGGAATTGTGTCTCAATGCATCCTGAAATTGATCAGAAATATGAACACTTTACATGCACTCACACATATAATAAAAATATTATGATAACATTCAAAATATAAGATATAATTATATTAAGCAATGAAATGCATTTGGGGGAGAGTTACGAGGTAGGATCTCACTCTAGCCCAGGCTGACCTGGAATTTATTTTGTAGTCTCAGGGTGGCCTCGAACTCACAGCAATCCTCCTACCTCTGCCTCCCGAGTGCTGGGACTAAAAGCGCATGCCACCATGCTTAGCTTGAAAATGCATCCATGTCAAAGTGATTTGCTTTTATATTATTTGGAGGAAAAAGAAATTAAAATGATGAAGTAAATGGAACATCATGTACACAGTTGAGGAAAAAAGAGAAAATTCTTACACCAATGTTGCAAATTCTAATTAAGTTTGATTAAAAAACTGAAAATGCTATAAAAATAGTAACCATCCAGCAGGGCATGGTGGTGCACACCTTTAATCCCAGTACTCAGGAAAAGAGGTAAGAGGATCCCTGTGAATTTGAGGCCAGCCTGGGACTACAAAGTGAGTTCCAGGTCAGCTTTGGATAGAGTGAGACCCTACCTCAAAACAAAAACAAAAAAGCAGACAAAAAAAAAGGAACCATCCATAAACGTTTGTTGAATGAAAGAGTGAGCTCATATTGAACCATGACCCTCCCCATTTTCAGTGCCTGCCTATGAACACATGAGAACTATCTGGATGTATCAGCATGTCAAGGCCATCTGATCTCTTTGTAGCATCTCATTTCCCAGAGCTAATGACCACCTCTGCCACAGGCTCCAGCAACAACTGCTTAAAGTCTCCCAAGCTTACCACTAAACAGAGCTCAACGCCTCAGCCCATTCTGTTCTCTCTGTCTAGACCATCCTCCTCCTCACTTCCCAAAGCTTCCGTTATATGACAAGATGCAGAGCACCTGCCTCCCCCTCTTCAAAGGCCTCTGATGCCCACAGCTGGAGAGGATGCCTGCTCTGAAGACACCTGCAGACACCTGTCTGACAGCTGCTTGGGTACTGGGAATATTCCACACTCCTTTATCCCCCACTTTGCCCTTGCATAGCAAAGGATCTTAATGAATATTTGAGAGCTGAATAAATGAATCAGTATTGACAGAATTGTCTAGATTTTTCCAAGAGTCTCTGACTTAGTTACGGCTCAAAACAGCCAGAGAAGTGAAGGGAAAGATCTGCCATTGAACTTGGAAGGAAGGGGCGACACAAAGAAGGAGGCAGCCCACGACAGCGCAGCAGGCCTGGCGGCTGAGCTCTTGCTCAGCCCCGTCAGTCTGATGTTCTTTCACAAAGGAGGACTGGGGCACGAAGGAAAGAGGGCGACTTTCATGGTTTGTGGTTTCTCTATCTGTGCCACGTGCTGCACTTCTAATGAACGTCCTCCTTCTACCTTCACGATTGTATTACCGATGGGCAAACTGAGGTTCCAAGACAGATCTTTTGAGCTGAAAAACCTCTATGCTCTCCTCCGCACACTGCCAGGATGTGCTGCGCCCTCTGTCTGAAGTGAGGGGGCCTTGGTGGAGTGTTTGATCTCAAAACCAGCATCTTGTAAACCAGCTGGACACACAGACCCGCAATGCAGCGCACATTCTCAGACCACAGGACGCATTTCACGTGGCTTCCAAGCCAGGGTATTTGGTTTGTAAGACAAAACCTCCATACCAAGTGAATGCTATACACAGTTACCCAGCCAAATTGCTGACGCTTACAGACACTGCATCACGCTGAACCGAGTTCAGTCCACCCAGAGCTGTCCTCTGAAGATCCAGGACTCCCCCAGTTTGGCCCTGAGGAGTGCTGGAGCTGGAGGAGGGGGGCTGGCTAGGTCAAGGAGCCTGAGTGGAGGCCGGGTTCTAGGACAGTAATTGCCCCAGGGAAGGATGGAACCACAAAATCATAGTGCTGAAGGATGGTGCAGGGTGGGGGACCCCTGCCCAGTCCAAGAGGCCTTCCCAACCCCACATTCCATCTCTGCATCCCATAGAGCAGCAATCTCCATCTGAGGCCAAGGAGGATGCTGCTGACACATATGTCCTTGGCCTGCATGGAAGTCAAGCCCACAACCCCTTCACCAGTGTGCTTGAGGGAGTGAGGTCCCTGCCTTCACACCTTAAGCGTGGGAAGGGTCCCAGTCCCTCTCAGTGCCAATGGTCATCCACTGCAGACCTGGGAAGGAAATGTGGCTAATTGGGCTTATTACTGACGGTACCCTGCTTAAGTTTCCTTATCTTCAAAATAGAAGAGCCCATCTCAGAGGGTGTTTAAATGTTCATGAAGCAAAAGGTTCAGAGAGGCAAAATGATGGGAATAGCCTTCAGTGGATACGGAGGGAAGGTGAGGAGCCGCAAGACTCCATGCCCTCCCTACGTGCAGACACCCCAATCCCAATGACGTGTTTTTGCTAGATTTTAAATTTGTTCTCACTGGGGTGAGTTTCAGTGTTGGAGAACAGCCAGAGCATAACCAAAGTGAATCCTCACCGAAGATACAACCTCCTCTTTGAGGTGGCACTTGTGTACGAAGTTAACACACCTCTTGCCCACAGCAAGCCACCAAGTGATACCTAAGAACAGGCCCCAAGGCGTTTCCCTTTTCTTGGTCTGTGGTCACATGCTTCTGGAGCGATTACCCTTGAACATGAGAGATGGTCACCAGCTGGGGTTGACTTAGCACGTCCTGAAAAGCAGGCACCCATGTGTGTCCTAAAAGTCTCCCGGGGTGCTGCTAGGCATGGCACTGACCCTTTCCAAACACAGGGGTCTCAGGCAGATAAATTAGTCTCTCAGAAGGAATAAATTACAAGTTTCCCCAACTATGCCATATGGTGGGAGCCCTACCCTGTGTCTCTGCCAGTGAGAGATGACAAATGACTTTCTGACCATCTGGCAGAGTTGAGACCCCTTCCAGGGACAGAGACAGTGTTGAACACTGTCCTGTGGTCTCCAGCCCCAGAGGAGGGGGCAGGGTAGCTCCTCTCATGCCCCTATGTACTCCAGACTCCAAATCAAACTGAACTGTCTACACGTGGCCCTGACAAGAGAAACCGTCATCTCTGATCCCTGCGGGGGAGTCAGGGCTTGTACCCAAGAGACACAGACCTCCCAGCAGAGCCGTAGGCCACATGAGGAGGGGGTGGCCATGGGGCCAGGGCTAGGTTTAGGGCAAGGGTCAAAGTCCCCCGAGCACCCAGACACTTGAGCTTTTGAGTCAGAGAGGAGCTGTCAGCTAAAGGTCTCAGAGCAGGGGGGTGTCTATCAATGGCCCGATTCATTCCCAACAGTCCCCGTTGTCAGAGCCAACACAGAGATGGCCATTATCTGCCCAGCCACTAGGAAGAAAGCCCCAAGACATAGTCACCAACCAGAGTTCAAGCACACAGAAGCTGCAATTGAGACACAAGGCTTAAAAATTTGATGAAATATTTGAAAATTGAGGATGCCTCAAAAGAAAAGTCCAAACACTGCCGCCCTTATCCTCAGAGAACAACAGAATGCTAAATTTCTGGTTATTCCTTGATGGATTTTCATCTTCTTTCTAGAGCATGTGGAAATACACAGTTAAAGTTATCTGGTTGCCAAAGTAGAAACTGAAAGTGAAAGCAATGGCTCTAGCAGGAGAATGGAGCAAGATGGCGGACCAAGGTTCCTAGAAGCAGAGGGAGAAGGGAAACGTGGTAAGAAAATACTTCCTCCTCCCTGTAGACTGGCTCGGCGGACCCAGTCTGCCATTACTTAACCACCTCCAAGGGTGAGGCCTAAGGTCAGGCCAAGGGAAGGGTAAATCCTAGCTAAATGACCGAACCAAGCTCATTTCCCAGCACAGTAGGAGAGTTGAGAAGGTGTATTCAGTATGAACACCTCACCAAAACCTGCCTCCAGAAGACAGTGGCCAAGATAGGATAGGTCTAGAAGTTGCAATAAAATATTAACAGTAGTAATAATGAGCATGAGTCACTAATATTTGGGGCACCTAATGCTTCAAGCACTATTTCGAGTATGCTCACAAGAGAGAGAGGGGTCGGAATAAAGGAAGCCCTCAATTAGCCCCGAAGCAGAGAAGGAGTGGGCTGAGATCCACTCACCACACTGTCCCCACAGTCCAGTCTCTGAGGGCGCACTGAACTTTGCAGCAAGAGGTATCCAAGGAGATAAACTTGAGCCTGGCACAAGTTACAAGGTGCCAAGGTCAAGTTGGCCTCACATTCTTTCCTGGCCTGGCTCACCTAGTGAGACTGGCCTCTACACTCCAAGACCTTATGGCTCAATGGTGCTCTCTGGCTAGGCGACATGGGAAGCCCCAGTCTAGGTTAAATGAGGCACCCCAAAGGCATTATATAACCTCCCTCCCCACCCTAAACCACTAGTCTTAGCCCCTGACTTAAGGTATGGAGCCAGATTTCTGAAGCCACTGTCTGACGTGTACTTTTTAGGGTCTACGGAGTGAAATGAGCTCTAGATGCTGAGGCTGAGGCCAAATCAGGGGTGTGTGTTTTGCATGCTTTTTTTTTTTAATAACATGGGTGCATGTTGCAAACATGTCAACTGACATGCATGTCTACATTAAATGCACACGAGTCTGTGTGGAATGCTTGCATGGAGAGGAAGGGCATTCAGGATAGGCATGTGCGAACAGGAAGGTGTGTCCACGGGAGCCGCAGCTGCAAGCCCGGCAGTGTGGACGCTCAGTGAGCGTGTGCAGATAGGCAACCCACTGCGGTCTTGTCTCCTCTCCCCGGGCAAAAGCGGGGTTGGTTTTACCGCTGGCCCCATGGAACTGGGTCAGTTATAATCCCAGTCACCCCCATGCCGGCCAAGAGCTCTGAGCTCCCATTCGGCTCAAAGCCCTGAGAAACCAAGGCTGCCTGACCCACAGACAAGACACTGCAGCTGGGGACAAATCAGGTCACCCTGGAAAGAGTGGTTCAGATGTCACTCTTCTCCCTCCAGCTTCTGCCTTCCCCAGCGCACCCTCACCGTGGTCCACAAGGGCAGGCTGGAACCCTTTGCGTCTCCTACACAGATGAGCTTTATCTCCACCCGCACAGGTCTCCCCCACTCTGTGCTACAAGCCACAGCAGCCATCTGTGGTCACACTCAGAGGCCATCAACATACCTACGCGCTCATCCAGCCACGTTCACCACCTTCAGTAAGTACTAGAAAATTCTGTGCGCTGACATCCTGAACCAGACACTGACAATTGTCCCTGCTCCCAAGTCCTCACGCTGTCACAATCCAAGAAGTCACAAACCTGCTCTCTCCCCTAAAGAGGCCAGCCACGCCAGCCCCCGCCCAGGATCCAGCCAGAAGAGCTAGTTAACGCAGCAGCAGCAGCAGCAGCAGCAGCAGCAGCAGCAGCAGGAACAAGACTTACTTACTCGGGGAGGGAGCGGGCTGGTGCGTGCAGAGGCCAGCGGTGGCAGCAAGCAGCTGGAGAGTCAGAGGCCAGGCACAAAGTGGCCAGGGGCCGGCGCCTCCAGAGGCCATTCGCTGCCCTCCGCCCCTCCCGGGGCCCAAGCCCTTCCCCAGAGGCTCACTGCCAAACCTCTGCCCTGCGCCAGGCACCAGGGCCTGAGAGGCTCCACTGGGCTGTGAGGTCTCTTCCAGTGGTCCTGGCCGCGGTCGAAACCGCGGGCTGTCATCTGTGGAAGCCCTGGAATGGGGGCGCGGTCAGGCCTAATTAGAGACCCAGCATGCTCACCCCTGGGCTGGGCCGTCACCCAGAGTCAAGGGAGCCAGCCAGGCGGGGGCGCCCACAGGAGACTCTGCAGCCAACATCTGGAGAGGGGAAGGTACTGTGCTGGAATCATTTCCCCAAGAGCTGAAAGAGAACAGGGAGGGATTTGGGGGCCATTGGTACGCCCTTCCCCCAAAGACCAAGCAGCATGTGGCTTGGTTTACTCACCACCAGGTGCTTCCCTTTGGAGCCTAAGTTACTCAGTTAAGTCACCCTCACATCACAGACCTGCCAAAAATGCCAGGGGCTGGGGGGACGCGCAGACAGCAGTTTTCCACCCAGGACGCATCAGTTTCCCCGCCTCCTCTGGGCTCCCTGTCAGATGGCTGCCTTCTACAAAAGAAAGCCTGATTCCTACCCAAAAGCCCAGGAATGCTGCATTCTTAGACTGAAAGGAAGTCTCTAGGTCATTCCCTCTAGTCCCCACCCTGCCGTGAATCCTCAGGGCCTGAAGAAAAGGCAGTCTTTGCCACCAGCAGACCCTGTTCCAAAGCCTAAACCCTTTCATTGGCAGGAAGTTTTCTCTGGCATCTAACCTAAATCCCTCATGTGTAAACTATGTCAACTTCTTAAATTCTGTGTCCAGGGAGCGAGAGCGCTAAGCGCCACCTCCATGACGCACGGGCTCCGCATCAGGTTTCTCTTCCGCGATGCTAAGGGTCCCTGTTCCTTTCCTCAAGCTCTGACGGGCACTGTTGTTACCTGGCCTTGGGCACACCATAGCCCTTAACATCAGTTCACCTGCCTCAGCGCTCTGAGAACCCAGGGTTGGTTCTGCAGGTGGCCCAGTCATTTACTCCCTGGGACAAACCTGACTCCGTTAGTGCAGACAGCTGGATGTCACACGGCCACCCTGCACAGACCACTTCAGAGCCTGCCTCAGCACCGATGTGAGGACAGGGCCCTCCAGGCAGCCCTGGTTGCCTGCGAACTCTGCACAGCACCACCTTCCTCAAATAGCAGAGCTTGCTGAAACGTTTCTGCTTCTGGTGTGGACTTTGTCCTCGAAGAGACCGAGCTTGACATCCCGGCCCTTGTACATTCTAGCTGTGTGCCCTTGAACGTGGCCTCTCACCTCTCAGCTTCTCCTCCCGCACAGGGATCAGAATCATTTCCCCTTGCTCATAAGGCTTTGGGAATTTGGAAGGTCAAGGATGTGAAATTACCTGGAAAGTTAAGATTTTTTTTTAATCATGCTAGCAATGAGGCCTAGGTCATAAATAGCACCCTGATGGCAAAAAAAAAAAAAAGCCTCAATTCTGGGTCCCAGTTCTGCATCTGGATTTCATGGCAGAAGAGGAACAACTTGGTTTGGTTCATGTCCTCGTGAGGCCCTTGTTAAGGCTCCCATACAACATGCACTTTCACACGTGAACACGCACGTATGCGTGTGCACACACTTGCATGAATACCCTCACAGATGCACACATATATGCCTCTGCACTCACACACACATCTATTCTCACCTATGTACATATATGTACTCATATGCACACATATGAACTCTCACACCGGCACGCACATATACACATATACATGTGCATATACACATGTGCATGTACAGACACATATACACACTCACATTCACCAATTCATGCACATACACACACCGTGCCTGAACACAATATTTATACACACACACACTCCTCCCAGATACCTACAGCGCAGCACAGCCTCCGGGACTCCTGGGCTCCCCACAGGCCCCGGCTGCCACCGCCCTCACTGGTGGCCTCTCCATTCCCTGGAGGCCTCCTCATGGCTTCAGTCTGAGCTGCCACTGTTCTTCTTCAGGTGTCCTTACAGAGGCCCCTGTGAGCAGCTCCTCTCTCCCTGCCCATCTTTCTGGGCCATGGCCCCTGGAAGACCTGTGACTTAAGGCCAAGCCAGCAGAGGCCTTCAAGGCCACTCAGGTCTGAGTCTGCCTCTGGAGCTCAGAGTTGATGCATCTATCCAGCATCCCCCTCCCCTCTGCTGCCTGGCTCCCAGCTCTGTCCTGCTTAATTCTTAATGGAAATTCCATCCTCCTCCAGCGCAGGGCCTAGTTGGCTCAGGGAGTCCAGGCATGGGCCAATAGCAAACTCCACCCAGAAAGAAGGGGCTGACCTGGCCATATAAAAACGTCCATGTGTGTACACAGATAACGGCAGAGAGACATTCAGAAACTCAGTGTTACCACGACACTTCTACATTCCTCACATTCACACACTGACGTGACAACAGGGGACTAGTACTTCACTCCTCTGATCTCCCTACCAGGGTTTCAGTACCCCCCCCCCATGTTATGTACAAGGAACGGAGGTGAGGGGAAGGGTTGAGAAACTCACACAAAGCATCAGGGCCTGTGCCATGGGGCATTGTGTCACGTCCCACCATCGTAACTTTTTCAGAAGTTATTATTCCCATTCCACAGACAAGTAAAATGGAGGTCAGGTGATTGATATCACATATCTGAACTTACAGCTAGAAATGAAGGGTGCTATGGTTTGAGTGTAAAAGGTTTGCCATGGTGGTCTGTTTTGGGGAGGCTATGCAACCTATAGGTGGGCCCTAGCTGGAGGAAATGGGTTACTGGAGCCCAGGACTTAAGTGTTATACATTCAATGTCTCCAATCTCTCTCTCTCTCTCTTCTTCCTAGTCACCTGAGACGTGAAGTGTCCCAGCCACACACTCCCTCTACCATGAACTCCATCATGCCTTCCTTGCCATGATATACCACAAACTCTCAAACCGTGAGTTTAAACAGGCATTTGGTCATAGCAATAAGAAATATTAGCAATGCACACTGTGACTACAGAGCTATTCATGGGAACCCTGACACACGCACCCAGAGACACACAGTAAAGACTCACAAACACAAGCACAGATGGGCTTCCTGACCCAGGAAGGAGCCTGGGGACTGGTCCAGGGCTACGTCAGGCAGTGGTAGCCTCCAGCTTGACTCAGTATCCTTGCTCCCTCTCAAAGGGCCTACTCCTAATCCACCAGTTCCATACGTTACTTCAGGAAGGACAAGTTCAAGCTTAATTGGAAGAAGGACTTCAAGTTTACATTCCACTCATCCAGGTCCAGAGTGAACCCCTAGGCTTGGTTCTGAGTCTAGCTTTGCCAGCAGGCCCTGCCTGGTTACTGAGAGAAGACTCAGCCATACCATCCCACCCTTCTGATCTGGTCACTGACAGTGGCCAGGGAGCTCTGAGAGGTTCTAAGCAAACAATGCCCAGGGGCTGGCAAAGGGGGATTCCAGCTTGGGTTTTCCTCCAGGCCAGAGGAGGATGGGTGAAACCCATAGGGGCCGAGCATGCTGTAGGAACCCCAGAGTCAGTTAGAACGGAGCCATATGCCAGAGAGATGGTCAGGTCTTGGTGAGTGGGAGGAGCCAGGACCTGTCCATGATGGAGGGCACACAGCGCAGCCCATGGCCTGAAGAGCCGAGAGAGCAAGAAAGAAGCAAGAGCAAAAGAATTCAGCAGGTCCAGGAACCCAGGCACTGCTTGCAGTTTCCCTGACACACTAAGCATCTCCAAGCACGGGACAGGAGATGTGCAAGCCTAGACCTCCCCCAGAACATCCCCAAAACAAAATGCCCAGGAAAGCCTGAGGACAACTTAACTTAACCTGACGGCCTGGGGGAGACAACCAGGAAAGGAAGTTTCAGAGAGAGAAATGTGTAACTCTTTTATCAGTTACCTTCCTCACTACTGTGACCAGATATCTGACAAGGAGCCACTTAAAGGCGGAGGGATTTTTTTTTTTTGGCTTGCAGTCTGAGGGGGTGCATAGCAACAGGAGTCTCCATGACGGCAGGAATGTGCAGCTGGGACTACCCACCTCCTCACTTGATGCAACCATGAAGCAGAAAGGAAGTGGGGCCAGGGTATGAAACTTCAAGCCCCGCCCCAGTGTCCTACTTCCATCAAGGCTTCAGAACCTTCCAGAACAGTGTCACCAGCTAGGGACTGAGTGTTAAACACCAGAGCCAATGGGGGACATTTTACATTCAAGCCACACCACAATCAAACCTAGGATTCTCATGGTTTAGGCAACGGCGCTAAGACTGGGAAATATTGTGAACCCAATAACTTATGTGAATCGGAAGTTCCCAGGGGATGCCGTTAGCTCATTGGAGATCTCACATCAGAACCTTCTAGAGTAAGGGAAAGCCAGGGGTCGTTTCCAGGACAAACCTAAATTTCCAACCTAACTTCTGAGTAAAAATGATTTCTTCTGAAATTTCCCTAAAGAAAGAGTCCCCAGTCCTGTTGTCATCCTTCCAGCCCCAGCGTCATCCCTGCTGTCTACTGCTGGGTCTTTCCTGGGCTTCGCAATGCTCTGTCTGCTTCGGCAAACCTTAAGACAGAGATAGCATCTTCCACTCCGTCCTCCACCACCTCAGAGAAGGTCATCAAGATGAGGAACCTGCACAAAATAGCCGAGGACCAGACTGGCTCTCAGTTCTGGGGATAAAGACAGCAGATCAGGTTACGGAGATAAGAGCTGAGTGGCCAGCTTCACCCACAGAGATGAGAGATAGGCCAGAACCCCAGTATCAGAGATGCAACCGCAGGCCCTGTATCCTTCCCACGTCCCTGAGCTGTGCGCACTGAGATGTTGCCCTGGCTCCAGGAGGAATGGAGGCCCAGCAAAGTCAGAAAGCACAGGAAGAACTGCATCCCAGACGGGCAGGAGTAGACACACTGTTGACTGCCTTGGGCAATGGCTCATCAGTGTCTCCAGGCTGGTTCTATAATTCTTTGAGAGGGAAAAGCACCATAGCTTCTAGCTCCAGTGTGAAAACCTGTCATTTAATGACTCTCTGAGGTCTCTGGTGTAGGAATTCTTAGGTCTCCCTCAGAGGTTTGGAGTCAGAGGTGTGGAGAGGTAAGTGGTATTATAAAGTTCATGTGCACCACTCTTCCCAACACAGAGTCCAGTGGCTTCACATTATTAGCTTGAACTTGGCCATGGTAGGAGTATTTATTTACACCACAGAAACTGGGCAAGCACTACAAGTCATGGGTCTGTCTTGCTGTGTTCCATTGTGCTTTGGTTTGGTAGCCTGTTATTAACCAGTTGCTAGCATCACATGGTGGGGGCGGGTATGTGGGTCCACACATCCCAAACAATTTTGATTCAAACCTACTTTGAAAGGCAAGAATCTAGTGATGAAGTTCTAAATCAAACACTTCATTTGATTCATCTTTTTTTTCATTTATTTTTTTCTTGTTCCTTCCTCTACCCCCCTTCCAGTAAACCTCTTCTTTCCAACTAGTCCCTCCTTATTTTGATGTCATTTTTGGCCTCCTCCATCATCCGTAGTGACACATTAATAGGCCCAATGTTGTGCAGCTCTTGTGCAGGTACTGATGGCCACTGTGAGGTCATGAAAGAAACAGCCACTTTGTGTTCAGAAGACAGTGGTCCGGAGCACTCCTCCCTGTCCTCTTGGTTTTACATTCTTCTACCCCTTCTTCCACATTTTTCCTGAGCATTGGAGGGTGTCCTAGTGATGTCTTCTTTAGTGCTGAGCACTCAAACTGCCACTTCTTCTCAGCACTTTGATGAGTTTTGGGTCTCCCATGTAGTTACTGTAATCTTCTAAAAGAAGCTTCCCTGACCAAAAGTGAGAGCAGCACTAATCTTTGGGCATAAACATAAGTATAGGGCAATCTGATGGTCACAATACATCTATCTAGCCAATGAACAGTAGCAGCTTCTCCCCTATTGCCTATGACTTCCCCAGCCATAGGCTTTTGACAAGGTTTTCAGTTCAAGGCATGAATTCCCTCCCATGAGAAAAGGCCTCAAATCCAATCAGAGAGCAGCTGGTTACCTCCATATCTCATGACACCAGTGGGTATATCATGTCATTCTGTCCACGTGTGCAGCTTGCCCCTGGTTCATCTCTGATTTCCTTTACCTTCCATCCCATGTTCTATATCCTAACCAGTCAGTCAGTCCTGCCTGCTCTGCCTGCAGACTGACTCCATCACTGCTTCCTGTCTTCACTGACATCATGCAGGTCCAAGCCATCACCTTAAACCCGAGCTCTTCAAGTTAAGAGTCTCTGCCTGACTTCCCACCTTCATTCCTGCCCTCTGACCTCCATTAGTTCTGGTGCCCTGAATTACCCCCTGCCAATGAGAATGAAACGTCTAGCTCCCCAGCCTAAGGCTCCTCTACAGCTTAGAATGAAAATAGCAAAGTCTTTACTTTCACTCATGAACCTCTACATGAGTGTTCCTTTCATTAAGAGCTCAGGCCACACTGTCTCCCTAGAGAGGTCACATCCATGTCCTGGAAGACCTCACCCTGTCATTCTTTGAATACCACGTACCACTCTCTGGCATGCCCTTGTTTATCTGATTGGCCCTTCTCTCTTTGGCATGTGTGTGTGTGGGGGGGTGCGTGTGTATATGGGCATATGTGTGCCATGGCATGTGTGTGGTGGCTAGCGTATTGGTCTTCACCTTGTGTGGTGCAGGGTCTCTCTTGGTTCACTTTTGGGAATGCCAGAGTAGCTGGTCTGAAAGCTCTAACCTCCCACATAAAGTGAGATGGGCATTTATTTGCAGCAACACACACACACACAATCTATTGTTTTTAAATCCTACTGGTGCTTCAACATTGAACTCTAACTCCTCCCTAAAACTTTCCTGTTTTTACCTTCACTCATTCTCCAGCTCCAGCCAGGATGTCTGTCTCTAAGTCACCCCTGAGCTCAGCCAGCATTTAGAAGTAGTAAACCTTAGGAAAGACAGACTTGGGACCAACAGTTGTCCTGTGTCAAAATGCATTCATTCTTTTGGCAGTTCTTCCATCTCTGTCCTTGGAAGTAAATCAAGATTGCAGCGAAATAAGCCTAGTGTGACTTTCTTTGCTCATCCCTAGCTCCACAATCCCCCCAAAATAAGAACTTACACACCTCCCTTCACTCTTAGGGTTTCATCTGTCCCCAGAAACTTGTGTGCTTGGGGAAGTTGCCTCGCCTCTGAGAGCGAGGCAGCATTACGGTAAATTTACAGGCCAGAAAACCTAGGCTAAAAGGAGAGGAAGAATTGGAGATGAACCTAGGCAACTCGCCTGGGACTGTCTTGGGAAGAGGCCATATTGGTCCAAGTTAAAGCGCTGCTTAGTGCGCCCTCTGGTGGAAACGAAGTTTCATAACCGGAGCAATTACGGAAGAGACAGGTTGCCAAGCCTCTGCGCTTAAAATCCTCACCCCACATCATTTTAAGTTGTACCTGTATCTCACACTAAATATAATTCTTATATAGCTATATATTATTTGATTTATAAAAACAATTGGTGGACATTTAAACATTTAAAGATCCCAGTATAAAGATCCCTGTTGAACTATTCTGTTTCATACTTTTGTTTTTTGTTTTTTTTGTCTCATATCAAGGTTAAAATTCAAGTATTCATTGGTCGTCTACTGTGTTAAGCTTTGACTAATGAAAAACTTGAGTCATTAACAAAATCAAGATATTTTAGCCAGCTTTGTGTGTTTGTTTAAGCTTAATTTAAGTGTGACATAAAAATCAAAAAATACAAGATTCTGCCGGAGAGATAGCTTAGCAGTCTTAAGGCCTGTAGGGGTTTGATTCAGGTGTCCCCCGGAAAACTTAGGTGTTCGGAACGCCAGCTTCCCAGCTGATGGAGATTTGGGAATTAACGCCACCTGGAGGCAGTGTATTGTTATGGGCGAGCTTACGGGTGTTATAGCCAGCTTCCCCTTGCCAGTGTTTGGAACACACTCCTGTTGCTATTGTCCATCTGATAGGGGGTGATGTCCACCCTCTGCTCATGCCATCATTTTCCCTGCCATCGCAGAGCGTCCCCCTTGATTCTGTTAGCCAAAGTAAACCTCTTTTTCCCCACAAGCTGCTCTTGGTTGGGTGATTTCTACCAGCAATGCTGAACCTGACTGCAACAAGGCCTTTGTCTGTGAAGCCTTAAGGACCCAGGTTCAATTCCCCAATACCGATGTAAGCCAGATTCACGAGGTGGTATATGTGTCTGGAGTTTGTTTGCACAGGCTACAGGCCTTGCCATGCCTATTCTCTCTCTCTCCCTCTCTCTCTCTCTTTCTCTCTCTCTCTCCCCTGTCTCTTTTTCTCACTGTCTGTCTCAAAATAAAATAAAACAAATACAAGATTGATGTAAAGACCATATAGACCTTTACAGTTCCATCAATCTACATCAGAGAGTTCTATAACAGATTAACTCCCATACTCTCATACATAGAAATTTATTGCATACAGTTCTGGAGGCTGAAAAGCTCAGGATCAAGGTACCAGAAGATTTAGTATTTGGTGTGAGTTCACTCTCTACTTCATATATTCTTTTAAGATTAAAATTATATTTTGGGGCTGGAGAGATGGCTTAGCGGTTAAGCGCTTGCCTATGGAGCCTAAGGACCCCGGTTCGAGGCTCAATTCCCCAGGACCCACGTTAGCCAGATGCATAAGAGGGTGCACGCATCTGGAGTTCCGTTTGCAGTGGCTGGAAGCCCTGGCGTGCCCATTCCCTCTCTCTCTCTATCTGCCTCTTTCTCTGTGTCTGTCGCTTTCAAATAAATAAATAAATAATGAAGAAAAACATTTTAAATTATATTTTTAAATAATCCCCTCACACCATTCTCCTTTGTTCCCACTCCACTGAACCCCCTTTATTTTCATTTTCTGAAAAGAATAAAATATGCTTTGTAACCTCAAACACTTTTAGGAATCTGTGAAGAAAATGCCAGGCATTTGGCTCAGAGCTCTGAGATCTGAGTGACAAGAAGCCCACACACAACCTTGAACTGGTGTCTTCACCCTTCCTTCTCTAGTGAACATCACTCCAGTCTGGGAGCCAAGGATCAGCACAAGTGGGGACAAGCAAGATGACCACAAGCCAGGAAGACACACAGTGATGAGGCGGCACTCCAGACACAGCCTGAAGGGTTCATGGGAAGATGCAGAGCTTGTCCACTGCAAACACCACATATCCCTTCTCACCTCCAGCTCATACAGAACACAGGCCTTCCCATCGCCTCCCTCAGAGCTCACCAAGACGGCAGAGAGCTCTCACTCAGCTGGTGGACAAGCACCAAAGGAAGAGGTGGCATGGCTTCACAGCCCACGGCTGGCTTCGGCACTAGGACTAGTGCTTGGGGACCTTTAACATTGCACTTTTACCTCAGAGTAACTGCCACCAGCTACCTTCAAGACTAATGCTGTCCCTAAGATCCTTGCTGTCCTAGCTCCAAGTTTAGTGAACCTCTTGCCCTAAATCAAGACCAAAAAGGAGACCCATTCCCCTCTGGCCTTCTCCCAGTTCTAACTTCTAATCTGAGAAACAAGTTCATCCCCCCAGATAACCTCCAAAACAAACTGTGAAAGGCATTTGATGTAGCTGTCTGCTACTGTCCCTCCAAGAATGGCTGCCTCTCTTCAGTTTTTGCCAGGGAGAAGAACCAGCCACTGCTAAAGGTGGCATTGTGCCATGAGATGGGCAGGAGCAGGTAGATGAGAGCATTTCTGCTTGATTGGAGTTGCCAGACCTTTGAGGGATACTGCACTTTGCACAACAGAAACCTAAGAGACACCATAGCAGGAAAGGCGTATAGGTGAGTCACCTCCTAAGTGTGGTTAAAATAGTGAGAAATCAGAGAAGATGTGCTATTTTTGTTTGCCTCATTTTTCTTAGATATTTTACTCTACATGTCAGTAAGCTAGGGTAAAGGATGTTGAATGTTTTCACCATAAACATTGTTCAATGTTTGAGAAGACAGATGCACTTAACCTGATTTAAACATTGTACAATGTATAGAGGTATTAAAACATCACACTGCACCACACAGTGTGCTTAATTTTAATAGTTTTTAATATATTTTATTTATTTATTTGAAAGAGAGAAAGAGGCAGAGAGAGAGAGAGAGGGAGAGAGGGAGAGAATGGGCACACCAGGGCCTCCAGCCATTGCAAATGAACTCCAGATGCATGCTCTACCTTGTACATCTGGCTTAAGTGGGTATTGGGTAATCAAACTGGGCTCCTTTGGCTTTGCAGGCAAACATGTTAACCACTAAGCCGCCATCTATCCAGCCCTAATTTTAATATTTTTATACATCAGCTCAAAATAAGTTTAATTTAAACTTAACCTTTATTTAAATTAAATTAACCATTCTCTGTCTATCTGCCTCTTTCTCTCTCTGTCTGTCACTCTCAAATAAATAAATAAAAATAAACAAAAAATATTTTTTAAAACAAAGTCCTGAAGAGATGGCTTAGAGGTTAAGTGCTTACCTGTGAAGCTTAAGGACCCTGGTTTGAGGCTTGATTCCCCAGGACCCTCGTAAGCCAGATGCGCAAGGTAACACATGCATCTGGAGTTTGTTTGCAGTGGCTGGAGGCCCTGGAGTGCCCATTCTCTCTCTATCTGTCTCTTTCTTCCTGTCACTTTCAAATAAATAAATAAAAATAAACCAAAACAATTTAAACATTAAGTTAAAATCAGTGGGCAAATATTCTAAGTGTTTATATTGCTTTCTTCTCTAGAAACACTCATTACCTGTCTCAGCTGTGTCACATCCTGGTGAATGGCAATGACAAGAAATACATGTGGGGGCAAGAAATCACATTTCTACATATATAAAGCTGCAGCAGCTACTTTCTAATTACTGAGACAAAATACCTGAAGAGAAGCAGCTTATGGAAGGAAAGTTTATTTTGGCTTACCATTTTAAGGGGAAGATTTTATCATGATGCAGAAAGCATGGCAGGAGCAGATAGCTGATGTCACATTGTCACGTCAGCAGAGGAGAAACAGCAAACTTAAAGAGCACCAAGCAAGACCATGCTACAACATCTCAAGGTCCACTCCTAATGACACACTTCCTCCACCAAAACCTCATCTTCTAAAGGTTCCACATACTTCCAAAACAGCACCACCAACTGAGAATCAAGTATCCAAGCACATGAATCTATGGGGGACATTTTTGCATTCAAGCCACCACAGAAGCCAAAGAAAAACTTTGAATTCAGGGTCAGTTTTTTTAAAAACAATTTTCCCTTTCAAAAACTAACAAGGATTGCACAAGAAAGCATTACTGTCTTCTAAGGTCAGGGACCTCAATGATACAATAACCTCCCACAAGACCTCATTTATTAAAGGTCCTATTAATACCACCATGACCTTGAACACATGGGCTTTTAGGTACAAATTAAATCCAACCCATAGTTTTAATTGAACAAACAGATATCTGTGCTCATAAAGTGGAAGGTGCAGTGCTGATAAGATGGAAACACTCCTTAAACTGATACACAGTACCTGTCGTGGTTTGAATGTGAAGTGCCCCACAGAGACCCACATGTTTGAACACTTGGTCTCTAGCTGGTGTCACTGCTTGGAAAGGTTGTAGAACTTTAGGAGGTGGAGACTTGCTGAAGGAAGTGGATCACTGGGGGTGAACCTTGAAGTTTGATAGCCCAGCCTCAGTTCCTGCTCATCTCTCTGCTTCCCGATTTTGGCTGCAACATGACCAGCTGGTCTCCTGCTACCACACCGTCAGTGCTCCCTTCAAAGTCTTAAGTTAGGATAAACCCTTTCCTTCTTTAGGTTGTCCTGGACAGGTATGTTGTGCCAGCAATGAGTAAAGTAACTAAAACAGTCCCTATCAAAATTCTTGCTATTACTGTGGTAGAAACACACAAACTGACCCTAAAATATATATGGCAATAGAAAAGACTCTGATAGGTAACACAATCTTGAAAAAAAATGGAGGATTCATACTTCCCAATTTTAAACGTTACTGCAAAGCCACAGTAATTTAAAATGTGAATTATGGTTAAGGGAGGATAAACATACTTATCAATGGAATCCAGAAATGAGTTTGAACCTCATAGTCTTTTGATTTTCAACAGAGATTTCATGACAAAAGAATCATACTTTCAATAAATTCTGCTTTGACAAATTAACATCCACATGCAAAAGAATGAACTTCTGCCCTTACCTCACACTACAAACAGAAATCAACTAGAGGAGTATCAGAAACCAGGCTGGAGATATTTCTCAGTAGTTAAAAGTGCTTGCTTACAAAACCTGGCAGCCTGGGTTTGATTCTCCAGTACCCATATAAAGCCAGATGCACAAAGTGGCACATGCAACTGGAGTTCGTTTGCAGTGGCAAGAGGCCCTGGCATGCCCAGTTCTCTCTCTCTCTCTCTCTCTCTCTCTCTCTCTCTCTCTCTCTCTCTCTCTGCAAATAAATCAATAGAATCTTTTTATAAAAAAGTATCAGAAACCTCAATATAAGAGTTGAAACTGTAAATTTCTTAGGAGAAGCATAAGCAACCTTGTGACATTGGATTAGGCAATGGATTCCAATATAAGATACCAGAGGAATAAGTACCAAAAATAAACATAAACTGGACTTTGTCAAAATTTCAAACTGCTACTTTAAAGAACACTATCAAGAAAGTAAAAGGATAATGTACAGAATAGTAAAAATTGTGAATGATTTGACATCTCAGTTGTTACAATAGAAGACTGCAGTGGGCACTTTCAGAATGGGAGGAAATTGAAAATCATTTATTTGATAAAAGAATATATGGAGAATGCATAGACCCATAATAAAAGAAACAGCTCAATTAAAATGGTTAAGGAATTGGATAGACATTTCCTTAAGTGTGTAAATGGCCATCTTCTACTCAAAAAGGACATTCAATGTCATTAAATTTTAGAAAAATGTAAAACAAAACTACAGTGAACTATCAGTTTAAATTCAGTTAATCACATGTTTGTGAATGTAGATAAATTAGAATCCTCATAGCCTCTGGTGGGGATGAAAAATTATTCCATCACTTTGAGAAATAGTCTAAGAGTTTCTCAAAACATTTATCAAATCATATTATATTGCCTAGCATTCCCTCTCCAAGGTAGATAACAAAAAAAAAAAAAAACCTGAAACCAAAAATGTACACAAGAACTTATCCGTGAATGTTCATAGAGCTTTATCCACAAAAGATGAAATTAAGAAAATTTTGCAATCAACTGGTGAATGGATAAACAAATGTACTATATCTATGATATTTAGTCAGCCACAAAAATACAAAGTACTGGGCTGAAGAGATGGCTCATTGGTTAAGGCACTTGCCTGAAAAGCCTAAGGACTCCTCAGGTTGCAATCCCCAGTACCCACATAAAGCCAGATGCACCAAGTGGCACATATATCTGGAGTTTGTTTACAGCGGTTAGAGACCCTGGTACACCCATTCTCTCTCTCACACTCATTCACTCACTCTTTTGTTCTCTGTGTCAAATAAATGAATAAATTAAATATTTTAAAAGAATATAAAGAACTTACATTATTACAACATAATTGAACATTGAAAAATATTCTGATAAATGAAGGAAGTCAGAAAACAAAGGCCACATGATTTATATGAAATATTCAGAAGAAGCAAATCCAGAGAGAAAACAGGAGTTAATAGTTATGGGATGGGGGTAGTGGTGAGGAAAGGGAAATAGATAGTGAATAGTAATGGATTTGAAGTTTCTTCAGAAATTTATTAAAATGTTTCAAAATTAGATAGTGGTGATAATTAGATGCCCATAAGAATATGTTAAAATCTACTAAATTACATATTTTTAAAGAGTGTCCTTTATAGTATGTGAATTATGGTGGTTTAAATAAAAGAGTAAGGCAAATAAACACTCTTAGATGAAGAGACACTAAAAGAATTTGTTGGCAGAAAGAGGAGAAGCCAGGATGGCAACATGATGGTAAATATCATTTAAATATGATGATGACTAAGAGCAACATGTGTAACATTGTCTACCAGGGTGTTCAGTGTAGCTAGAGGGGATATATAAATAATACTTACACATTAACAAGAGGAAGACTGACAGCCCTATATGCCATAAGAATTCTATTTGAAGAGGTAAAATATTCATTCTGAGCAGACTATGAAGCATTAGGCTGTAAGCCAGGTGTTATGGAGCATGCCTATAATTCCAGGACTTGTGTCCTTGAAGCAGGAGGATCAGGTCTAGACCACATAGCAAAGCCCAAGTCAGCATAAGCTACATAGCAAAATTCCTTCTCAAAAAGGAAAGGAAAGAAAAATTATAATTCTGAGAGAATAAGGTATATATGCTGGAAATCAAAGTCCAACATGCATATTACACTACCATATTTCTAAAGATTTAATAGAAAAATTCATGTAGTCAAAAGGGCAGAAAAGATCTTAAAAGGACAACAAAATATTAGAGGGCACAAACTGGAAACAGACAGAAAAATGAGAAACCTAATTCCAAATAATACACTACTTACATTTTATGGAAATAGCTAAAATAACCAACACTACTTACATTTTATGGAAATGGCTAAAACAAACAACTAAAAGACAGTGTTGGATTTTTTTTAAAGCTCACAATATGCTCTATGTAAAAAATATCCTAAGCCAGACGTGGTGGTGCATGGCTTTAATCCCAGCACAGGTAGGGGGAGGTAGGAGGATCACTGTGAATTTGAGGCCAGCCTGAGACTACATAGTGAATCCCAGGTTAACCTGGGCTAGGATAAAACCCTACCCCAAAACAAAAAACTAAGATATGATGATAAAAACAGTATACTAGGATTAAAAACTAAATTTTGCTTAAAATCACATTATGCAAACTACAATCAAAAGAAAGCTGGAGTGCTGGAGAGTCTACTGTTTAAGCATGAGGCTTTGAGTTGAGACCTCCAGAACCCACAAGTGTTTGTAATCCCCACAAGCCTACAGTGTAATGGGAAGTGATATCCATTGACCAGATAACCTGTACTGCACAGAATAAAATAGCAAGACCTGGCCTAAACAAGGTAGAAGGTAAGAATGAATTAATACCCGAGGCAATCCCCTGTCATCCACACATGTACAATTGCATGCACATATTCTCCCTTTCTTTCTCTCCTTTTCTCTCACTCATAACACACAAACATATATCTATAAATAAATAAATATATATCTTATATATCCTTATAAGATATATCTTCATAAAATATATTTTAAGCATATGTATATATATACATATATGTATATATATACATATATATATATATGTATGTATGTATAAAGCTGGAGTAGCTATATCAATAAATGAAACCATCTTCAGAAAACAGAAAATTACCAGGGTGAAGAGAGAGATTGCATTAAAATAAATGGGTGAGTTTACCAATAAGAAATAATTTTAAATGTGAGTATGAGTGTACCTACACAAAATCCGATAGAGCTAAAAAGAATGTGTACAAATCTAGGATTAAGACTTAGGGACTTCAACAGTCTTCCCTTGGGGATGACAGAACATAAAATCAGTAACAACGTAGAATAGCTGAACAATACTTTCAATCAACCATCCTTAAAGATGCCCATTGACAGTCCACAAAACAATAACAGAAAACAAATTCTCTCCCAGTGAATATGGAATATTAATCAAGATGGAGATTAGATCATAAAACAAACTTCAAAATATGACCAACAGGTGATTTGTTCATACAATAAAGTTCATAATATTAAAAGTAAAATAAATAAATAAAATTGAGTCATACATGGAAGTAAACTTTAAAGTAATAATAGACAGAAGAAAATGCCCCTAATATTTGAAAAAAATTACAAAATACATTTCTAAAAATCCTACATGTTAGGGCTGGAGAGATGGCTTAGCAATTAAGGTGTTTGCCTGCAAAGCCAAAGGATCTTGGTTCCATTCCCCAGGACCCACATAAGCCAGATGCACAAAGTGGCACATGCATCTGGAATTTGTTTGTAGTAGCTGGAGGCCCTGATGCACCCATATTCTTTCTCTCATTCTCTCTCTTATTCTCTCTCTCTCTCTCTCTCTCTCTCTCTCTCTGTGTGTGTACGTCTCTTTCCCTCTCTCGCTCTCTCACTCTCTCGAATAAGTAAACAAATGGCATTAAAAAATTTTAAAACCTATATGATCAAATAATTAGTATCAAAGGAAATAAAAAATATTTTGACAGGAATAAAACTTAAAAGCACCAACAACATTTGTGATATATAGCTAAAGTAATTCTTTGTTTGTTTGTTTGTTTTTGAGGTAGAGTTTCACTCTAGCTCAGGCTGACCTGGAATTCACTATGTAATCTTAGGGTGGCCTCAAACTCATGTTGATCCTCCTACCTCTGCCTCCTGAGTGCTGGGATTAAAGGCATGCACCACCAAGCCTTGCACTAAAGTAATTTAAAGAGAATATTATAATACTGAATCCTTCTTATATTAAGTAAATAATAAAGAATTGAAATCAACAACGCAAGCTGTCCGCAAGAAACAAAAGAGGCATGCCATACCTAAAGTAAAATAAAGGGAAGAATAAAAAAGATAAGCAGAGATAAACAAGATTGAGACCAGGAAACAACCCACAAAAGCAACAAAGTCAAAAGTAAATCTTTGTGAAGATCACTAAAATTATAATCTGTAGCCAGGAGAACAAATAAAAAATAAAACTGCAAATTACTTGTATTTTAAATGAAAGAAAAAGGTGGGTGTAGACCCTATAGATAATCAAGTCTAGGAACCATTCAATTCCACAAGCTCAACATCTGAGGTGAAAATTATGCCACCCCTTGAGAGGCACCAAGTACGAAAACTCATCCAATAAAGACAACCCGAATAGTGTTACAAAAATTGGCATTGCATGTGTACACACACCTGCGCACATGCACACACACACACATAAAATAAAATAAATATAATATATGACTTAACTTTTCCACAAAGAAAACTGCAGGCTCAGGAAGTTTCATTGGTAAATTATTAAAACATTCAAATCAGAAAACACAAACTCTAACCAATCTCTTGCAGAAAACCAAAGAAAAGGAGACAGCTGATTTTTTGAGGTCAGAATTTCCCTAACAGTGGAGCAAAAGCACCAAGCACAGAAACGAGTGCTGTCCTTGAACGTGAACTCAGACGGCTCTTCAACAAGTTTATTAGCAAATGGATTCCTGTACATATGCACAAGGTTTCTATATAGAAACTATTAAATTGGATATTAAATTTTATATTATATATTAAGGTTAATACACCAAAACCAAATGGGTTTTATCCTGGAATTGAAGAATTTCAACACTTTAAAATCAATTAAAGTAATTTATCATATTAACAGACTAAAGAGTAAAATACATAATCACATCAGTACATGCCGGAAAAACACTTGACAAAATTCAATATCCATCCATAGTAAAAATAAAAATAAACTGAACAAAGTAGGAATCAAATGAAATGTTCTCAATGTGAAGAAGTTCATCTATAAAAGCAAATGTATAACTGATGTTGCATTTAATATCAACATATGTGACTTATTTCTGCATGACTGATTGCTCCAGGTCTTGGTGGCTTTAAACAAGTATCTTTTTCATAGTTTCTATGGGCAGGGATTTGGAAATGGCTTACCTGGGAGGTTCTTAATCAGGGTCTCTCATGAGATAAGATGTCCATGAGAGCTACGGTTATCTGAAGACTAGAGGATGGGATGGCAAGCTCGCTGTGCACATGGTGACTGTCAGAAGGACCCAACTCCTTGCTAGGTAGTCTTTTCCTAAGAACACTGGGTATCTGCACAAGTCAGCATACCTCACACGCTCTAACCTGATGTCACATACATTTCCTCTGTCACATTCTGTTTACTGGAAGAATAAGGAAAGAATTTGTGGAGATTCTTAAAGTCCCATAGAGACTGAATATTCACTATTATACCAAAGGTTCTAGAGAATGTAATAGGTCAAGAAAAAGAAAGGAGAGACAGCTCAGTTTAAAAGGAAGAAATAAAAGTGACTCAACTCGCAGAAAATATATCTACACTGAAAAAATTCCAAGGAAACAACGAAAAACTAATGGAATAAGTGAGCTTAGTAAGTTACAGAATATAAGGTTAATGTTTTATAATATTCTACCTCTATACATCAGCAATGGGCAGTTAGAAACTTGAACAAAATATTAAATACCACTTAGCTTAGCACCAAAAACAAAACTATTACAAATCTATGGGGCTGGAGAGATGGCTTAGAGGTTAAGCGCTTGCCTATGATGCCTAAGGACCTCCGTTCGAGGCTCGGTTCCCCAGGACCCACGTTGGCCAGATGCACAAGGGGCCGCATGCATCTGGAGTTCCATTTGCAGTGGCTGGAAGCCCATTCTCTCTATCTCTCTGCCTTTTTCTCTCTCTGTCGCTCTCAAATAAATAAATAAACATGAACAAAAAAAATTAAAAAAAAAAAAACTATTACAAATCTAGCAAAATAGGCACAGGTATTTATGCTGATAAAAGAAAACAAAGACCTGATAAAAGAAAACAAAGACCTAGAAATATGCATAGTGTTCACAAGTTAATGACTTGGTCTTGTTAATATGCTAATTCTGCTTACATTGATTTTCTAATGTAACATAATCCAAATCAAAATATCACCATAAATTCTGTAGAGGTTAAACAAGCTGATTCTAAATGTATAACAATAGAAAAATCTAACATAACCATAACCAAAATTATTTTGGGAAGGTGTTAACACTGTTGGTTAGCCCCATGTGCTTGATTGCAAAGAGGTTGGCCCAGAGTACAACTTCCCATTACCTACTTAAACACCAGTTAGCTTAGTCAGATGCATAAGGTGGCACATGTGTCTGGAATAATTCCTTTTCAGAGGCAAGAGGACCTGGTGTGCCAATTCCCTGCCCTCATAAATAAATGAATGAATAGATGGATGATTGATAGATAGATAATAAATATTTTATAAAACTTCAAGAGTGAAAACTGTGGCACTGGCAAAATACTGTCCACCGATCAATGGGATAGAGCTGAGAATCCAGAAATACACCTTCACAAACACCACAGAGGTGCACAGACCGTTTAAAGAGTGAAACAATCATTGTCTTTAGAAAATGATTCTGTAACAATGGGGCATCTATATGCAAGGAAAAATATCAACCGATGCCTCCCACCTTGCACAGAAATAAAGCTAATGTGGATTCATGGATCCCAAGGAGAAACATAGGAACATAACGTTTTCATGGGAAAGCACAGCTTCTTTATGACTTGGGACCTTGGCATAGGTGAAGAGTTCTTAGATATGGACTAACATCACAATTCTTAAAGAAAAAAAAAAAAGAAAAATTGGTCTTTGTCACAATGTAAAACTTTTCTTCTATGAAATATATGGCTAAGAATATGAACAATTAATCCAGCATTAGAGGAAAGCATTTTAAATTGAATGTCTAATAATAATCTCGCATGTGCAACATATAAAGAACTCTCATAGCTCAGCAATGATAACGTAAACCTCCAACTAAGGAGTTAGCAAAGTGTTTGAAGAAAGAGTTCTATGAAAGTAACAAACATGGCAAATGAACAAGGAGAACGTGCTCCACATGTTTAGTCTTGGAATGGTCCAAACTAACGCCACAAAAAAAATACTAACACGTACCTAGCTCTAGAAATACCAGAACTTTCATGTGGGGCTAGTTTGATTGCAAAATGGCCTGGTCACCTTGAAAAAGTTCTTAAAAAATTAAATATATACTTTCCAGATGACCCAGCCATTGTCCTCCAAGATATTTACCCCAAAGACATAGACATGTGCCGTATTAGTTAACTAGCACGGCCAGAACAAATTGCCAGAAATGTCGTGACTTGAAACAACATACATTTGTTCTCTTCAAGTTCAGTAGGGCAGAAGTCACAGAGCCTAGGTGTTGCAGGTCTACGCTCCTTCCAGGGACTCTTGGGAGAATCAAAGCTGGGCTTCTTCCAGCTTCTAGTATTTCCCTGCCTCTGCCTTCAAGTCATTGTCTCATTATGTGTCTTTTTTCTTTTTTCTTCTTTTGATTTTTCTACATAGGGTTTCATTCTAGCCCAGGCTGACCTGGAATTCATTATGTCATCTCAGGGTGGCCTCGAACTCACAGCTATCCTCCTACCTCTGCATCCCAAGTGCTGAGATTAAAGGTGTGCACCACCACACCTTTAATTTTTCTAGTGTGTGGGGAGGGGTTGCATATGTGTGGGTGCACACTGCTGTCTATCTTTTGTTTGAGGCAGGATCTCTCTTGCCTTGGAGCTCACAAAAAAAAAGGCTACACTGGCTGGGAGCCCCGCCTCCACATCCTAAGTGCTGGTATTATCACACGTCACCACACATACTTGGCTTATGTTAGTTCTGGGATCAAACTCAGTTCTTCATGCTTATAAGGCAGGTGATTTACTGACCATATAAAGCTATCTCTCTAGCCTACATGTCTTCTCTTAGGAGAATTTAACCCATCTTTATAATAAGATGATCCATTCTCGTTCTAAGACTATTGACTTCATTACATCAGCAAAGACTCTTTCCCAAATAAGGTAATATTTGTTCCTAAATTCTAATGATGAAATATGGGCACATATCTTGGGGGTTCCTCCTTCAGTCACTTTATTTTTCATCACATAAAATTCTCTCAGTGAATGTTTATCATACCTCTACTCATAAAAATCAAAAACTAGGGCTGGAGAGAGAGCTTAACAGTTAAGGAGCTTTCCTGTGAAGTCTAAGGACCTGTGTTTGACTCTCCAGGTCCCATGTAAGCCAGATAAACAAGGTGACGAAAGCGCACAAGGTCACACGTGCACAGAAGGTGGTGCACACATCTGGAATTAGATGGCAGTGGATGGAGGCAGTTGGGTGCCAATTCTCTCTCTCTTCTCTCTATCTCTCTTTCTCATGAAAAAAAAAAAATTACAAAAATCATCAAAAACTAGAAAGTACCAAAATGTCCTTTAGTCAGTAAGCAGGTAAGTGAACTGTAGTCCACCCCTGCAATGTAATCCTCGTCAGCAGTATGCTTGTTAAGACATTCTGTGAAGCAAAAGAAACCAGACTCAAGACTCATACTGATTCCATTAACCTGACGTTCTGGAGAAGTTGAGCCCATGCAAATGGACAACAGGATGTTTCTCAACAGAGCCTGAGGGCTCAGGCAGAGGTAGACTACTGCACAGGGGAGCAGGGGCCTTGGGAGAATGATCTAGTTGCTTTATGTTCTTGTTGTGGCCGTTACATGACTCAGCAGATTTGACTGCAGAACTGTACACCAAAAAGGAATGAGCTTTTCAATATGTAAATTTAAAAATCACAAATCTAAAATGAGATCCTATATTGGGACTCAGCCAGTCATATTTTCAGCCAGTCATATTTTCATTGGCCAGCTGAATGCCTTTAGGACTCTCATTTAGTGGGATAGGTCCTAAAAGGAAACAAGACAGCAGGAGGAAGAACATGTCTTCTAATTCTGATCTCTGTTTCCATCAGCATCACCCACATCAACCACAGAGTTGCTTATTTCTAGCAGTAAAATTATTCCCAGTTCCCAGCATGGTTTGAGTTTTCCAGACTCCTAGAGTAGCCTTACTGTATAGCCCCCACCACCCAAGGATCTCAGTACCTGGGGGCCTCCTCCAAGGTTGTCAGTTTTAATTATCCCAGCTCTTCTCATGGTTCCTGGCCTTGTGAATGGTGACTACTCCCTATGTGTCAACCTCTGCATATCCTCATGTTCACTTGGGCGTTGGGGGCACTCTAAAACCTGGTTAGAACATTCCCAGTACTAAATACTTTCTGTTAGAATGACTGATATAGCTCTCCCCCTCAACTAGAAATTAACTGATGGAAAGCCAAAGTTCTTCCTGAGCCCTACAGGGTCCTATAGGATCTATCCTCCCCCTTTCATCTCAGGTCTCATCTCCTTCCTCTTCCCCATCACTCGATCTAGGTCTCTCACTTCTATGTGCCAAACCTCACCATGCAATCCTGGGAATTCAAAATGTGGGAAACTATCAACTATATAATATGGTCTCTCCAACCAATACATTGCAAAGAAAAAAGGAAAAACAGATAGGGGTGACCTCTAGAACAGTGAAAGATGATCCTAAAGCTATCAATCAGAGGCAACTTGAGGATACAGTATTCACGCATACCTAGAAAGAACAAGGGGACTTGAACCATGACTGCATTGTGATAGCAAAAATCTAAGAAATTATTATGAACGTATTGATGGTAGTTGTTGCATGGGATCTGGTTATGCTTAGAGCCCTTCCCATTTAGAAATGCATGATGAAATATTTATAGACTGATATAACAGCACAAAGTAGATTATAAGTAACTGTAGCCACACTAACCATTGATCATTCTTGAAGCCAAGTAAGAGGTACAAAGAATTCATTATATAAGGAATAAGTTATGTAGGTTTAACATTTTCTAGGTGGTATTTCCAAAAGTTAGAGGTCTACCATGTCAGACAGCAGGACCAATGAATGGCTCACAAATCTCTGGAAAACTTCATAATTTGTAAAGCATACAGTGTGGTCATTCCAACTGCAACCTCTTGAATCCAACGAGGGTTTGCCAGTGCTCCTTGGTGTGACCTTAGACTTCATCTCTCCCTGCCTGTTTCCTCAGAGGTGAGTATCTCCCTGTGAGCTCGCTGCGAAGATTAAGTGAATTCACAGATAGAAAGTGCTGTCTTAGAACATCAGGATCATGATTACTACTCAAAAATATTAATACTGGATTGGAGAGGTAGCTTAGTGGCTAAGGTGCTTGCCTGTGAAACCTAAGTACCCAGGTTTGATTCCCCAGAACCCATGTAAAGCCAGATGCACAAGGTGGCACATGTGTCTGGAGTTATCTACAGTGGCTAGAGGCCCTGGCATGCCCATATTCATGCATTCATTTATTCATTCATTCTCTCTATATATCTACCCCCTCTCTCTCAAATAAATAAATAAATAAATAAATAAATATCACCACTATTATTATTGTTAGTGTTACTATTATTATTACACAGGAAAACAAAATGACATGAACCACGAGGGACTTGAAACGAATGTATCCAAAATATGTTTTAATCTTGATGAAGTTCACAAATGGTACAATTTTGACATTTCCTTAAGCAAACTGAACAATCATGTTCTTAGACATAAAGGCACAGCATGACCATGACCAGTGTCCCCAGAGGCTGCAAGAGGCAGTGATTTCATGTCCCCTCCCCCCAAGACTCAGCACAGCTGCCGTGGTCAGTGGGGTGGCTCTCAGAGAACCAGTTCTGTTTGCTACTAGAGAAGCCAGTGGGGTATGCCATCACATTGACTGGAAAGAGACTCAAATATAAAAAAAAAATGATGCACAACAAATACAGAGTTAGCTTGTTTTACATTCAGTTTCATTCCTTTCAAGTGACAAAGGTGCTTATTTTTTTCCAGTATCTATTAGGATGCAAACATATGCAGGCTTCTTCCATGAGGTCTTCTCACCAAGTTGTTGTCAACAGAAAATGTGGAAGTGGCGAGCTCAGCGTCATAGTAACCTGAGAAGATAGAGGAAGTGGAAGAAGAAACGGAAAAAAGATAAGGGAAAGAAGTAGATGAGAGGACAATAATCCCACTTATCACAGGGAAAAAAAAACTCTAATTTACATAAGTGGCTCTCCCACTAAACAGGCCTC
The DNA here is from genome assembly GCA_036346955.1 of Dipus sagitta. Lineage (NCBI taxonomy): Eukaryota > Metazoa > Chordata > Mammalia > Rodentia > Dipodidae > Dipus > Dipus sagitta. The sequence goes on along the minus strand of CM070772.1, from coordinate 153,876,633 downwards.
ATGAATTATGGATGTAGATTTATGGAAGCTTTCAAGGTAAATAAGACAAAATAGCTCAACTGCTCCTGTTTGTGTTGGTGGTGCAGCCACCCTATCATTTGAAGGATGGAGGCAGGAGGATCAGGAGTTTAAAGTCAACCTGGGCTGTTTGACCCCTGTCTCAAAAGTTATCGGCAGGTGGTATGCTTATAGCTCAGCCTGAATCTTTAAATGCCACCTAAGGCAGTGCACTTCTGAACCTGGGCTCATGAAGGAGGTTTGGCCTTTTGTAAGGTGTGCAGATGCCTATCTTCCTAACCCTTACCAATATTTTTCTTTATTTCTCTTCTTAGCAAAAAAAAAAAAAAAAAAAAAAAAAAAAAGGCTCTGAGTCTCTAAAAGCTGTCTGTCTTGCCATTTTGACTTCAATGTCAAAGTCATTTTTTAGAAAGAACTGCCTTGGGAGAAGAATGGCATTAGAGGGAGGAAACCTGAAGGACTTACCAACCATGGTCAGTGGATTTCCAAAGCCCCTTCCTCCCCCAAGCCATGCCCACCTTCTTCCAGGAGCCGTGAGCAGATCAGGCTTGGAGGTCCCTGCGGCGCCGGCCAAAGGCTTCTGAGCCTACGTCGGTGGGCACAAAGTTGTCCTTCACCACACCCCCAGATCTGCTCAGCAAGCCTGCCAGCCGATGGGTCACACAGGTAGCGGTGTTGCAGGATCGCTTCTGGGAAGTGACACTGGTTTGCAGGATGGAGGAAGAAGAGAAAAGGGCCTGTCGGTGAGAGGCTGAGGGGAAGAGCCTGTCTCAAGGGAACTCCATAAAGCAAACAGCATTCCTTTGATACTCCTTTAAGTGTGTTTCTCCTCCTAAGTACAATTACTGGAGCTGTAAGGATGTGACCTGGCAGTCTTTGCCAGAAGCTCTGACCAAAAGTCATCATAATAAACAAATAATAAATAAATAAACCATCAAACCTTCCTTCGACGAAGTTCAGAAGAGAGTGCTTGCATGGTCCTCTCCCAGAGTGCTTGCCTGCTCCAAAGCATGCTACTTGCTGTGTTAGCCAGGGTTGTGGAGATGGCCCACCAAGCCTATACTGGCCAAGACTACCTCTAAGCAAAGGCTCTTGCCATTCCCAACCTTGGAGGTGGAGCAGAGCAATGACCACATCAGCTCGGCTCCTTTCAGGAAAACAGACTTATCAAGCGGCCAGGTCAGAGCCACGGACTTACTCCCATGTTCAGAAGCTCTGCCATGAACTTGTCTGAAGGCTCAGGAAGGTTCCCTCCCTGTCTTACCTCAAATCTGATCTATGGCTTCTGTTCTCTTCCTTTCCTGAGATCAAAACCATTTGTAGCCATGTACAAACGCCCCAAACGCCACAAGGCCAGCTTGCAGAGCAGTCAGAGAGGAGCCCACATGAAACAAGTTCAAAAGGAGGAGCAAAAAAGGAAACCAGGCGGGGCGGGAAGGGGGGGAAGAAGCTCACTTGGTCCCTGCAACCATCCCAAAGGGACAGCACTGGCCCCTCTGCAAAGCCCCCAGCTGTGTTTCTCCTGTAATTCTTTTCTCTATGTGAGAGGAGGTAGGAAAGGCGTTCCGGCCCTTGTGAGTGCTTGTGCAGCACTCAGGTACTCAGTTTCCCACAATGCTTAGATCTATGGCTGTGGGCAAAAGACATTCCAGAGAGTTCCATGCACCAGAGGCCACCCTGTGGGAAGCCAGCTGGTTAGGCCAGGCAGGGGCAGCAGGAGCTGGGGCAGGAGGGCAGCTCACACATACTCCGCAGGAAGGGCTCCGCGGTGCAGAGGATCAGGACAGTGTGGGGAGCTGCAGCAAGGCCAGGGGCTCTGTGGCGTTCCACAAGCTCTTCAGTCCCTGGTGCTTGGCGGGGGTTGCTAAGGGTGCGTGCAGCTCGGCACATGCTTCTCCAGCAGCAGCGCTGGAGCCGGGCCAGGGCTGCTGTCTGCAAGCTCAGGGCACACAGAGAGCCGAGGCTACAGAAAGCTGCTCTCGCTGGCCCTGTGACCACACGCATGTTTCCACAGATGTCCTACACCTACCTCGGACACTGCTCTACCTGTCCCTGCCCTCTCTTTCCCCTCACTACAGAGGCTTCCCCTTCACCTTGCAAACATGAAACGAAGACTTCTTACAGGTATAAAAACACAGGTGCAATTTCGAAAGCCTTCTGAGATACTGAATCCATCCGCCGGGCTCCATACTTATCAATCCCAATTCATCCGGTGCTGAGATGTCTCCCCGGTGCTGCAAGACTAACTCCACATCTCCTCATATCCTGTCCCACTAATTTTCAGAAATTATTCTTTTTAATGTGTCTAACCCCAGTCCCCAAGTCACACCAGGACCTCTGTCTTCCATGGAGGCCTGCTGGACTGCTACCTAGTACGTCTTGCCAGCTCTCTAGGACACGTCCTCCTGGATAAGCCTGTGCCAGGAGAGGGGCCCTACCTGGAGCCCTCAGCCTCCTGCTCCTGCTGCAGCTCCAGCTCCAGCTCCCTGACCTTCCTCTGCATGTAGTTCTGCGCCAGAGCAGCCAGCAGGAGGCCCACATCCTCCTCGTTGAAGGTGGTCCGGTCTGGATTGCTTTCCAAGGGTGACCTGCGGAGGTGAAGCAAACTCAGTGCAATTTTTTTAAAATATAGTAATTTTTAATTTTTTTAATATTTTTTTTATTTTTATTTATTTATTTGAGAGTGACAGAGAGAGAAAGAGAGAATGGGCATGCCAGGGCCTCTAGCCCTGCAAACGAACTCCAGATGCATGTGCCCCCTTGTGCATCTGGCTAACGTGGGTCCTGGGGAATTGAGCCTCGAACCGGTGTCCTCAGGCTTCACAGGCAAGCGCTTAACCGCTAAGCCATCTCTCCAGCCCTCAGTGCAAATTTTGATAGCTGGTCAACCTCCTCCTCTTGCTTCCTTGTTCCTGCTTCCCCTTGGGTTGTGGCTGCTCTGCTTCCCAATGAGGTTATGAGGACAGGGTCCACCCACGGACTCTGACTCACTAATAGCCAAGTGGGATTCCAGAGCCACAGAGCTGTCTGCTCCCAGGGGCAGCAGGAGGGAAACGATGCAGAAGAAAAAAGAAATAGAAATTTCGGGCTGACTTACCTGAAAGGTGCTGCCTGGAGGCCGCACACCTGGCATAGGACCAACACGCTGAGAGCCAGGAACGGGGAGAACTTCAGGAATCCCATGATACCTCTCTGTGAAGGGAGATGATGTTACCACCGCACCGGTACCACAGACCTGGCTTCTACTAGTCTTGCTTCCACCACTACTGACAGGTGACAGGTTACTTCAGTCTCTTTGTTTTCGCAAAGGGGTGCTGTGCATCTCACAAGAGATTGTAGTGAGTGGTAACTTGGGAAAGTGGAAACAGGTGGGGGAGGGGTGGACTTGATTTGGTTTTCTGTTCTGCAGTAGGACAGGGACAAGCCACATGCACCCATTTGCCCGCTCACAGAAGGGTGTGCGCTCTCTCTCTCTCTCTCTCTCTCTCACACACCCCTCTTGCACTGATCTATGCAGAAATCAAGAGCACCCCAGACCTCGCTTGGTGCAGACTTGCCAGCCTATTGCTCTCCGTCTTCTAGCTGACGTTTTTAGAAACACCTTTTCTGCAGAAGGCAGCCCGGGAAACAGGGGAAGGCAGATGGGAGAGGAAAGCTCCGCCAATCTGAGGACTGGGGAGATTTGTAAGGGGTGAGTTCACAGATGACCAAGAACTGCAGGCGAGCAGCTTAGAAGCAGGGCAGGGGGAGCGCTATCCAGCTGGACTCCGGCTCCTTGGTCTAGGAAGGAACCGGATCCTTTCGGACACAGACTGTGTCAGGTACTCCCACCCCAAACTTGGGGAGGACTCTGCATGCACACCCCGCAACGCAATCTACTCCGGAGCTACAGACATGCCTGGGTGGCTTGTGGCTTGTTCAGAGTCTTAGGGGTGCTCAGTGTTCCAGTCACTCTAGTTGGGAGAAAATGTTAGGAATGCCCTCAGTGCCAGAGCCAACAGGCTGTAAGTAGGAGGGAGTGGCCATGGAGGGATGGAGAGAATGGCATGGAAAGAAAGCAAGCTAGATAGAGCGGTGGCTCTCGCCGCAATCCCAGCCCTGGGGAGGCTGAGGCAGGGGGGTTATTGTGAGTTCAAGGACAGCCTGGACTACAGGGTGAGAACGTGCCTCAAAAAGAAAAAGGAAAGGGGGGACAGAAAGGAAGATAGGAAGGAAGGAAGGAAGGAAGGAAGGAAGGAAGGAAGGAAGGAAGGAAGGAAGGAAGGAAGGAAAGAGGGAGGAGAGAGGGAGGAAGGAAAGGAAAGGAAAGCAGGGGCTGATGGAGAGGCCGGTCTGCGTGAGCAGAATCAGAATGGGAATTCCTCACCTGAAGACGCGAATGTCAGGACGGCAGGAGCAGCGGCTCCACCAGAGAGAACACAGCAGCGGTTTCAGTGGACGCCTTGCCCGGAGCCCTGCGCTCTTATTCCAGTGATGTTGGAGGCCGGTCCCCGCCAGCCCTCTCCGCCAATCCAAAGTGGCCGGGGCCAGCCAATCAGAGCGCCGACCGAGTTCGAATGGCGTCATAGCTCTGGCCACGGTTGCCCACGGGAGGGGACCGTTGGCTCCCGCTGTCTTTGGCCTTGAGGTCATTGTTAAGGAGCTGGGGCCGGGGGAAGGGCTGAGAAAGAGTGGGATCTGTCCAAAAGTAGGGGAAGTTAGGGAAAGTTTGGAGTCACCTCCGACGCCAGAACTCCGACCTTGCACCTCCTGAGCCCGGCCACCTGGTGAGAGAGCTCGGGGTTTGGAGCCCAGGACTGGGTGTGGATTTTCTGTTCTGTGGTAGGGCAGGGAGAAGCGACACGCACCCATTTGCCCACTCACACAAGGGCATGCGCTCCCCCCCCCCCTCTCTCTCACCACTTACATTGATCTGTGCAAAAGCCAAGAGCACCCTAGACCTCCCTTGGTGCAGACTTGGGTCCTGGGCTCTAGAGGACTTATGCAGAAGTAGCCAAAAAGAATGAATGCCTGCTAGGGGTAGGGGGGAGAGGATCCTCAGAACCATCGGCATGCTCCTGGCCCGCTTGTCCCCAAAGGCCACTCTCTCCCTAGGGCCTAGGACCCTCAGAGTGCAGTTAACTCCCCAGCCTCCTCTGAGATGGGTAGACACAGAACATGATTGCGGAGAGGGGTAAGCAGGCTCCGCCGGCTCCAAGGGTTCCGCACCCCTCCTCCCGTGCCCATTTTCTCCAAACACCGGACTGTGGTTTTAGCACGTTTCGTCTCAAGCCAGGACTGGAAGCAGCTGTGCCCAGGCCTCCCCTCTCCTCCCGAATCTCCTCCCACTGCTCTGCGGCGCCTGAGAGCTGAGCGCCCCGGGGCGCCGAGTGCTGCAGCCCAGGGCACCGTTGCGGACTTTGAAACCCGCTCGGCTATGGTTGCCTACCCGCAGGTGGGCATTGAGATCTAGCTTAGCTGGACTCCCCCTCGCTCCCTCCCTCCACCACCGCCTTTCACATTCCCGGGCAGTCTCCTGCCTCCGGAAGCCTGCGCGCGCACTAATTTCAAGTAACGGCCAGCAGGCTGGAAAGCAATCCCCCCGCCCGTTTCTGCTCTGGCAAACCCGGGCGTCCTACGCTCAGACATTTAAAACTTACTTCCCACTTCTTCCCGAAGCATGCACACCCGCTAGCTAGCGCGCATGCACGCAACAGAACTCAGCGTCTCTCTTTTTGCCTAAGGAAGGCCCAACTCTTGGAGCCCACGCGGCCAGCTCACCTGTTCCTGGGGGTGACCCAGCCGTGCCCAAAGGTCCTGGAGAGCAAGGGCGTGGAGATGGCGAGAAGCGACAGGAGGCCACGCGCTTCAGGGCTTCAGGCTGGCCCTGCGACCTTTGATTAGAGGTACCAGTGGGCGCCCAAACCCACCCAGCCTTGGGGAAGCCTAGCGCCCTGTCCGGGGCGGGGGAGGGGAGAGGAGGAGCAGCCAGAGACTCCCAGCCAGACTGCTGATACATTTAGGAGTCAGAAAAAAAAAAACAAAAAAACCCTCAGGCTAGGTTCCTTGGGTCATTTCTCCATGTCCCAGGACCCAGCTAATGAGGCAGGGATGAGTTAGCCTAGAGCCAGATGGACCTCCCCTTGCCCAGGTCCAAAAGCAGAGTGTTAAAGTTTCAGGTGAGCCCCGCTGGTTCTGCAATCCGAGTGCCAGGAGGCAGAATGGGCGGCAGCTGCCTCTTACCCAGCAAGGTAGCATTGCACCTCCAAAGTAGTTCGAATTTGCAGCAAACCGACCAGGAAGGTTTGGCAATGCCATTCAGCAACCCCCTCTCCTTTCTGAGAAAGGGTCTGCCCAGGCTGCCCTGAAATTCTTGGCAGTCCTCCTACCTCAGCCTCCGTAATAATGGTATCAAAGGCCTGCGCCACCAGGCCCTGCATGGCATCGCCGCTCTCTACGGTGTTAATCTATAATAGGAAGGTCTCTGGATTCACTCTGGATGCAAGGAGAAACACCCAGGAGACCTTGACATGAGAGTCTTCTTACAAAATCCCTGCAAAGAATAGGGATACATTTGTGATTCTGGCCGGGTGAGGGTTGCACTCTAGAAAGGCAAAGCTAGGGCACTACCCACCTGGGGCCTCTGCCCCCACGCCAGCAGTCCGGACACCAGCAATCCCCACATTCCCACCACTGCCTTTGGGGTCTGGCAGAACTGGTAGTCCAGTAGCTCCAAGCAGCACTGCCCTCCACAGGGCTCTGGGACACCAGGGCATGAAGAGGGTGGAGCAGCCAAGGGTAAAGGTCCAGAAGACCTCACAGCCTGAGAAGCCCAGTTCTCCAGCCTCACCCAGTGGTCCCTCAGTGGCTCAGGCAGGTCCCACAAAGCCCATGAGGTACACAAGAGTCTGACTGGTGTTTAGCCTCCTGAGGAACCTCAAACACTCATTGGGAGGAGCTCTAAACCTTCAAGATTAGACACAAAGAAATAAGCTGGCGAAGTCTCCAAAGGCCTAAGGACTTGTCAGAAGTATTGAGATGGGCAATCTGCTCCACTCCACCAGCAAGCCAGGTGGCCCACATCCCTGTACAGAGCTTCTAACTAGGGTAGAGGAGGGGGCAGTTTCTATAAAGGCCACAAGCACATCCTGGCCTCTGACAAGAGTTAAGTTCAGCTGGTTAAGCCAGATGCTTATCTTCCTGGGTACTCCATGGGGCTGGTTCTTTTAGCTTCTAGAACCTGAATGATTTGGCCTAGTGTTTTTTGTTTTTTGTTTTTTGTTTTTTTTTTTTTTTTTCCTCCCTGAGCTTTTTAGGCTGGTGAATGGTGCATGGTAGGACCACAGCAAATAATGTGAAGTCAGAAAGAGTGAGGCAGTGGCTGGATGGGTGGGTGGATGGATGGACGGCTGTATGGGGCTATTTGCCTAAGAATCAGACGATACATCCATGACCAAACTGAACTGCCCTAGAGATTCGATTTAGAACTATTAGGTGGAAGAACAGCTGATCCAAAGAAGCCCCTCTTTTCATCTGAACAGAGATTCAGTGTCCTGGTGAAAACTTTCTGCAATCTAATGCCAGAAGAAGTGCTGATGGCTTCTCTTCAGGAGAGTCCTCCAGCTTGAAAAGCAAAACAAGGCAATTTTTCCCAGCCCATCCTTGAATTATATTAGAGAGGGAATGAGAAGAAAAGTCAGCCAGATAATTTGCTTTCCAAATTGAGAAAATTGCATCTTGATTTCTCTGGAACTGGTCTGAGATTCAGTCCATCTCCCATCAACCCAACTAGCATAAGGATTTACATGCAATTGTTTCCTAAGAACATATTTTGCCTTTACATAATCTTGTAAATATTCTGATGCTCAGCTTAAGTATTTTATTTTAAATTTTGAATAGAGTTCCCTTGAAATTTTAGGGAGAAAAAGGTTCCATGCATTCAAGATTTTGAAGTTTTTGAAAAATATTTATTTATTTGTAAGCAGAGCATGACAGCAAAAGAAAGAGAGAGGGAGATAGGAAAGGAGAGGGTGAGAGAATGGGTGTGCCAGGGCATAGTGTCACTGCCAACAAACTCCAGAAGCATGCATCACTTTGTGCATCCAGCTTCAAGTGGGTACTGGGGAATCAAACCCCAGCAACTGGGCTTTGCAGTCACCTTAACCGCTGAGCCATGTCCCCAGTCCAGGCTGTTCTGAAGTTTTTAAAAGATATCTTAACTAGCTATTTTCTTAATACATTTCCTAGGAAAAAAAATAGTCCATAGCAGGGAGTTTCCTTCAATCAGTATATTTATTGATGACCTACTATGTGCAGAGCATTGTTCTAGACACTAGGAACTCATAAGAAAAGAAAATGCCTACCTATCTGGTGCTTGTAGTACAGTGATGGGCTTAACAAGAGTCCCTCCCCCTAATAAATGCATCCTACCTAATCCTGGCTCTCAATACAGTAATGCCACCTGTTTGTCAAATGAGCATTCATGGTATACATTAAAAAGTGGTCCTAAGAGAGCCAGGCAGCAGTGCTTGGCTGAATTTCTTTGCAGATTTATGCTGACTTGGTCATTCCCTCTGCATCACCTAGTTTTCTGTCTGCCTACCCCTTGCTTATCCCTTTGCCTGGGTCCCGCCTGCTCCTCATTGGTTGGTTCTTGACTCTGAAGAAGCATGTTCATCATGATGTATGTATGACTGATGGCTTTCCTGGGAAGAATTCTAGGCTGGAAATAATTTCCACAGTAAATTTTTAAAAATATTTTTATTTATTTATTTGAGAGAGAGAGAGAGAGAGACAGAGACAGAGAAAGAAAGAGGCAGAGAAAAAGACAGAATGGGTGCTCCAGGGCCTCCAGCCACTGCATATGAACTCCAGATGTGTGAGCCCCCTTGTGCATCTGGTTTACGTGGGCCCTGGTGACTCAAACCGAGGTCCTTTGGCTTTGCAGGCAAACGCCTTAACCACAAAGAAATTTTCCAGCCCTCCACAGTAAATTTTGAACACATTCTCCACTGTCTTCTATCTCCAAGGTGGTTCCCTTTTCTTTTTGTTGTTGTTATAGGATCTCTGCCTGTCGTGTCAGTAGGGTTCTGAAGTGTCACAGTAACGTGCCTTGGTGGGGACTTTTTGTTTGTTGCTGTGAGTCCACAGGAAATACTTGCCATCTGGATTGAATGTCCTTCACGAGGAGATTTTCTTGATTTCTTTCAGAATCTCCTCCTTTTGCTTCTCTTCCTCCTGCGGCCTGTCTCTCATTCTCTCCTATAAGGTGTTTCTGTCGTTCAAATTTATGTTATTAAAATCCCTTTGACTACATTTTTTTCAAGAGCCTTTATTGTTGTAGCATCACTTCTTGGGGCCTCTTACTTTGATGGGTGGAGTACCTCCGAGCTCGCTCTCCGAGGCTATTGGTAATAGATTATTTGTTCCTTTCTTTACTCAATCCAGGTGACTGTGTTTTCCCTTTCTCACCCTCTTTCATTGCCGATTTATGTTATGAGGGAAGCAACCCAGTGCTGACCAGTAAGGGTGGCAGAGTTGCCTGGATATGGGCTGCAGTACCAAGTGATTGGATGGTAAGTGCTTTGACCATGTCATTGAGGACAGCCCCAAAGTAGCACTAGCTGTAAGTCTCCTCTTCTAGTTTTTGCTCACCCTGAGAGGAGCCCTCCACTGTCTTATGTAAAGAAGCAGGGTGGAGGTTGAGATGAATAATAAATAATTGTAAGGAAGGGAGTTAAGAGACTACCATTTGCCAGGGTAATCCTTCAGGCATTTTTGGTACTCAAGAGTAATGAGAGAGAGAGAGAGAGGAAAAAAACACTTCCTCCTTTAAAGGCTTTGCAATTATTCCTGCTTCGGGCCCATTCTACAACACTGCCAACAGAGGTAACCTAAGGCTCAAGGCCCTGAGCTCTCGGAGGTGCTAGCATCTCAATGTCTTCCCTTAGTGGACTAGATTTTACACCAGAAATACACATCTTTACACTGCTTTCCTTTCCGCCACACCCAATAAAAAGACTGACCTAGGACTGGAGGGATGGCTTAGCAGTTAAGCTGTTTGACTGTAAAGCCAAAGGACCCAGGTTCGAGTCCCCAGGACCCACGTTAGCCAGATGCACAGGGGGCACACGTGTCTGGAGTTTGCTTGCAGTAGTTGGAAGCCCTGGCGCACCCATTCTCTCTCTCTTTCCCTCTCTGTGTGTGTCTCTCTCTCCCTCTTTCTCTGTCAAATGTATAAATAAATTAAAATAAAATATTTTATTTTAATTCTAAAATAAAAAGATCAGCCTAGCCGCAGGAGGCCCAGGCTTCACAGAACCTTCCAATGAACCTTGGTCCCTAGGCACTCTACCTTATGGAATCCCACTACTCATCACAAGCCACCTGCCTGGAGGCTGCTCTCCTCAAGCCCAGAGAAACAGAGTTGCCAACATCAAACCAGCAGAAGTCCCTTCTAGAGAATATTTTTAGATTTGTTTGTGCCTGCCAGAGAATGAGCAAAGAATGGTGGCCCAGGCCCAAGCTGGTCACTCTGAGAGGTGGGCCGTCTCAGCGAGTGACGTCAGGAATTACTCAGGCTGGTTCCTCTGAGATAATTAAAATTCTCTCTTGGCCCAGACTTACAGGACCCAAACTGACTCCCTCCCTCCCTAGATCTGACAGCATCACTCCACACTGCAAAGGAGATGGAAATAGAAACCCTTAAAACTTCCTTGTAATGCCAATTAGAGCAAAACGTCCTTCAAATGGTGTTCTCAGACAATGAGTGTTTTGCTAAGGTGAATTCACAGGTAGGAAACATACTGGAAAAACACACCTTTAAAAAGACATCCATGTGTGGGAACCCTCTTAAAATGCAGGACAGTTTCTTCATAATCTTCTCTGGATGACTCACGCCTCCATCAAAGGAGCATCAGTCATAGTGTACTGTGTCCTGGACGTTTATGTTCACACTGCTGACCCCAAGGCTGGGCTTTGGTGATCCTGGTCCACTGTTATCGGCTGTTCACTTCCTTCCTTATGGAATCTCAATATCATGTTTTTGAGTTTGATGGTTTCTTCTAGGCATCTGCCTTCTGGCTCCAATTTCAGTCTAGATGAATTTTCATCTTCTAACTAATGCCATCAGAAAAATGATGGAATTGTGTTCCAACAGAAGTGGCCAGAGCACTCCAGAAGTAAGGAGGGTTACGGGAAGGCTCTGAGTACCTTCTCCCATGAGCGATTCTATAAAGCTCTAATGCACTGACATGGGACAGCCATTCAAAGGCCCTTTCCTATCTTGTGTAGTCCTTAGCTGTAACCTACAGAAAGGAAAGTTCAGATATACAGATGTTTCCATGATGTTTTTCAGTCTTTCTATGATGTCAAAGAAATTTGCAAATTTAAAAAAGTTTTTAAATGGACTAGAGAGATGGCTTAGAGGTTAAGCGCTTGCCTGTGAAGCCTAAGGACCCTGGTTCGAGGCTCGATTCCCCAGGACCCACGTTTGCCAGATGCACAAGGGGCGCATGCATCTGGAGTTCATTTTCAGTGGCTGGAGGCCCTGGCGCACCCATTCTCTCTCTCTTTCTCTGCCTCTTTCTCTGTCTGTTGCTCTCAAATAAATAAAAAACAAATTTTAATGAGAAAAAGAAATTTGCAGGCTGGGCAGGTGGCTCAGTTGATAAAATGCTTACTGCACAAGCATAAGAATCTACATCTCATCCCAGAACCCACAGAAAAGAGCCAAGCATGCTGGGAATGCAGAGATGGGAAGATCTCTGGGACTCACTGGTCAGACAGCCGAGCTTACTTGGTGAGCTCCAGGCCAGTGAGAGACACAGCCTCAAAAGAAGATAGAGGGTACCTGAAACAATACCCAAGGCTGTCTTCTGGCCTCCACGTGCATGTTCACACACATCACCTGTGTACCCACATACACACATGGTCCTGCACTCACACAAGTGTGCATGTGCATGCATGTACACACACACACACATGTATGTGTGCATACATGCACACCAAGAAGTCTGATATAGACTATAAATTTAAAAGAACATCCTTCACGACAGTGTTATCCAACAGAACATTCCACAGCAAAGGACATGTTCTATACTAGATTCGGTAGCCACTACCTATTGTGGATCTTGGGCATGTTATATAGCTAGCATAACCGAAGAGTAGAAATGTTTGTTTTACTTATTTTTTCTTCTTTGTTTTTAATGTGAGAGAGTGAGAGCAAGAGAGAAAGAACTGGCATGCCAGGCTCTGCAGCCACTGAACCAAACTCCAGACGTGTGCAGCACCTTGTGCCCACATGTGACCATGGGCACTTGCATCACCTTGTGTGCCTGGCTTATGTGGGATCTGAAGAGTCAAACATGGGTCCCTTAGGCTTCACAGGCAAGTGCCTTAGCCACTGAGCCGTCTTTCCAGCCCCATCTTATTCTTAGTGTCTTTTCCCCCATGGTATCAAGAAAATACTTCCATGGCCTCTTAGTCCTTGATCCAGTTTTCTGCCTGTTCGACTTCAGTAGCCGCCTGACGAGCACATCTGCGGTGGCAGGACAAGAGGTCAAACTGGAGCTGAGGCAGAAGCTTCCATTCCTCTGTCTAGTTCTCACAGGGCCGGAAGGCTGCAGGCTGCTGGCAGAGAAAAGCCATATCACCCAGCAGTGAGTGCAATACTGACCCACCAGGCAAGACTCGTCCTCTTGTGTAATAGTGGCATGACTGATCGAACTTGAGGCCTGTTCCACAGGAGAGAATTCATGTCTAGTAGTGAAAATAATGTCAAGAGCTCATGGCTGGTGGACATAGGCCCTATTTATAATAGATAGATAATAGAATATAATAGATAGAACCTACAATGTGTTATCAAACTGCATCTTAAAGATTTCTCTTTATAGCCACAAATCAGTTCTGTTCTGAGCCCTGGTCAAAACGGCATCCCTTACCCCGACACTGGGAGGCAATGGATGCAAGTGCTTGTCCCTGCACACAGACACCGTCCCCTCCAGAGCTCAGAGAACACTGTGGGAGATAGCATAGAAAGAATGTGAATGTGAGAGCTGGAGGGTGGGGAGGAGTGCTGTGGAACTCTGGCACCTGGACATGACTAGACTATCACACTTAGGAATTCACAGCAGCTGTGGCCACCTGCACAAAACCTGAACAAGGCGGGGCCAGCCAAATTCTGTTATGGATAAGGAGGGGGATTTCAAGGTCACTCCCTTCCCTAGGTAACTAATGGCACTTAAAGGTTGCCAGGGACAGGGAGTTATTCTCTGCTGAGGCACAGCCACTGGTAAGCGATGAGAAGAAGTACAGTAGAACTGAGTGGGGATAAAGGATGATAATATGGATTGCATTTGATCAAAATACAATATATATGTATGAAAATGTAAAAATGTTTTTAAAAGGATAGTCATATTGAATCATTTCCATTCTGATACTTCTCCATGCAATTAGGATAAAACTGTCAATACTTACCATGTTGCTTCTGAAAGTTCCGTGATCTAGCCCCTGTCTACCTTTCCAAGCCTTGTCTCTCCTCACCCATAAAGCCACGCTGGCTTTGTGATGAGTACTTGAACTCATATGCCAAGATTCCTCACCCAAGGGCCTTTAACCTTGCTCCTTCTTCTCCCCCTTCTGCCCACATTGTCTCACCACCACTCCTTTTGTGTCTGAATCACTGATGAGTGAGGCTGAGTGACTCCTCAATTGCCAGCTGAAATGTCAATATTATCAACTTAAAAAAACATCTTGGTTAACTGACCATCCTTCATCTCTAACATTATTGTATTTCCTTTACAGAACTTCCAGTTTTTGAAGTTATGCTCTAAAATGTACTTACTTGCTCCTCCACCAGAAAGTTGAGAGCAGTCATCTTGAATACCTTTGTCATCACTATATCCCTATGGTGGCTTGACTATACATAGTTCCCCACAGCCTCATAATTAATCCCCAGCCTGTGGAACATTTGGGAGCTGAATCCTTGCTAGAGTAAGTTTGTCCCTGGGGGCACAACTTAGGGTGTAGTAGCCCAGCCCTGCCTGCCCCACTCAGAGCTTACTCCCTCTCCTTCCTCCCTGCTGCTGTGGAGAAGTGACACTAGGCTCTCCTGCCCTTGCCATGCTTTCTCTGTCATGATGAAACATCCCTTCACGATGATAAGGCAGAAACAAACTCTTCCCTTTCATAAAGCTGCATCTGGCTGGGTGTTTTGTCCCAGCAACAAGAAGATAACTGCTCCAATCTCTGAAACACATAACCATGTCCAGCACCAAGGTCAGGGTCACAACATCTGAAGACTAGGGGAAATAAATGAATGGAGTTTCAGCTCAGAGTGCAAATGGGGCTGGACTGAAGGCAGCACACTCAAAAACCGAAGCCTAGAGATATAAAGCATGAAGCAGGGTTTGAGCTGAACCTAACCTGTATGGGAGGGGTAGATTCCAGCTGACATGTGGACTATGACAATACATCAGGACAGCCATTCAGAGAAGGGGATCCTCAAGGTCATTAACAGTAGCAAGGTCATTCCACCCTTCTGTGACATGGGCATTTGGAGAAATCTGAGCAGAGGAACAGCGCTTCACATCAAGTAGTGTGGATGATGACCACATGAGAGACCACTGCAGGCTGTTCTCAAAACATCTCCACATCATTGCCTCAGCCCCCTTGATCTCCCCTATGCCTGCCCTTGCTTAGCCTGTGACTCACAAGTACCCTGTGGCACAAGAAGTCCAGCAGAGGTCAAAGCCCTCGCCTTACCTTCCTTTTAGAGACCTTTAACGTTCCCATGTGTCATTTCATAATTGAGATTGTCAATTAGTCGCCTCATCTTTGATCCTGCTTCCCATTCTCCCAGCTAAACTCAACCTTCAGCCCACACAATGGAATTCGATAAAATGAGGTAACAGTTTTTCTGTGTGAGTCACTCCAGCTGATTGTGCTCAGAGAGCACTGTGAGGTGAGCAGCCAGAGCCCAGGCAAGTGTTTCAACCATCCAAGAACTGGCAATAGGCCCAGGAGACACTCACCTGATGACGAACTGGCCGGATGAGGCCTGGAGGAAGCAGTTGAGAACAGCCACAGAAAGTCTCTTGGCTCACGCACAGCAATGCTCTTCTCAATTAAAAACGCTATCATCATTCACGCTGCAATGTGAAGTCCTCTTATGCAGTGCCCACATTGCTACAAACTTTCATCTACTCTGTATGTTAAAGACAGGACCCTTTCACGCAAGGACAACATCCCTAAGCCACTGTGCCAAGCAAACAGCTCTGTATCATGGATAGAAATGGAGTGCGGGCTCTGAAGGGCAAACACGAGAAGAAAGATTTCCATGAGCTGCTTCATGCTGCTGAGCACACAGGGGAAAATGATAAGTGGTTGGAAAAGGCTATCATTTCTGAAAAGATTTTTCATTATTCCTGAGAGATCCCTCCACTCATTCCCAGGGGAGGTCATCTCTCAAATGCCATCAGTGGGACCCGGATTGGCAGCTGAGAAGAGGTGCTCAGAGAGGTTTTCAACTAATGCAGCCAGAGGAAATCTGCCAAAGAAACAGGCCCCTTAGCATAAGTAAATGGAAAGATATTTGGGGGATGAAAATAAATCATTTTTGAAGATGAAAGATGAAGAGATGCTGTATATACAAATCACCCATTTCTGAACAGTCATGTTGCCAGGACAGTTCTGCAGGACAGTGACATAAGCAAAGATGTTCTCAGACATGTCAGCTGGTCCTTTCCTCCCAAAGTGTGTATCCTGGTCCCATCTCCTTCTCACAGAACTGGCCATAAGGTGATAATAATTATTTCACCTTGATCATAATACTGGTGGAGTGGACCTCCCACTGGCACCTTAGGATAGAGAAATTCTGCATAGGGGTTTGGGGAAAAGCAATCTAAATACAGAGATTTGCAAAAGAAACCTAGGGTGACCATCCTGGTACTTGGGAGTCCCTGCTTTCCAGTGCGTGCATCATTCCAGAAGCAATTAATCCTCAGTGTCAGATCCCACTGGAGAAAGGCAAGAGAATCCAAGGGAGGTTGAGACAAGAGGATCCCAGTGGCTTGCTGGTCAGCCACTGTAGTCTGATTTGTGATCTTCAGGCCAATGAGAGACCCTGTCACAAAGAAGGATGGCACCCCAAATTGTCCTAAGGCCTCCACATACCTGAACAGACACATGTATGTGCACTCACACACATTCATGGCCCACGCATATACAAATACGTACATACATACACATGTATTCCCCCTACACCAATGTGTCATTAAAACATGGGAAATCTACAAGGTAAAGAACCACTTGTTGACTGAGGTATTTCAGGTCCAGAGTATGAATCTCACTCCAACAATTCACCAGAAAATTGGGGGAACTGGAAACTGAGAGACTCCTCCCCCCCCACACACACACACTGTAGAGGGTTAAACTTAGAGATTCACAGTTCTGTTCTGAGGGTGGAATGGGTGGGGGGAGCAGCTGATTAGCAGAGACCAATACAAAAACTAAGAGTTGGGTTCTTAATCTTAGGGCAGAAGGAAGGGGACTGGTTTGATGCTGAATGAACAGCCAGGGCTGCTCATTATCAGCAGTGTGCAGGGAGAAAGTCTGCGAACCCAATGGTAGCTGAGAGGCTAGGAGGTTATGTGAAGACCCTGCTGTGATACGTCCTGCCAGGATGGACTGCTGCTCAGTGGTAGAGCACTCACCTTGTGTGAGTTCACGCGTCAGCCACTGCAAAATGGAAGAGAAGAGAACATGTATATGCTGCCTCCATGGGATGTTCAGCCACAAAATATTCACAATTAAAAGTGCACAACAAGAAATGCAAGACTGAAGCAGAGGATGGATTTTTTTTTTTTTGCAATTCTTAAAGAACTCAAAACATAACAAAACTCAAAACCCAGGTGACTATAAAGACTGAAGAGCTTATAGATGAATTGTTCATAACTAATCCAATCGGGACATTTTGCAGTTTTATAAAATCTTGTGGACCATTCCATCTTTCATCCCAAATTTCAGCTATTCTGTCTACCAGTAAAGCACCTTAGCTAATTAGACTCTGTTCTTGAACATGTAAGATGTGTGCATAACAGTTTTTTGTAGTCATTTGCTTTGGATTGAAACAAGCCTTCCTGGAGGGAGGCTCCTTAAATCTCTCAAAGTAAATGAAACTGACACGGCTCAGGAAGTAAACAAAGCTTATATATTTCTGGAAACTTCTAAAACTTACCAGATCTGCAAAGCCCCTCCACAAGGTTATATCAGCGGTAACAGTCTCTAGAGAGAGGAAACTCTCTGACCTACAGAACTGCCTGCTGTCAGTTGGGAAGCTATCATTCATAAAGTCACCCACATCCCTGTAATTAATCCCAACAACCCCCCTCCAGGGTACTAATCCAGACTTGGATGGAACCATTTTTCTGGTCTGTCATTGGTCCCTGTGTTGATAAAAATTGATTTTCAGTTGGACAAGTTTAAGAATCATCGTGGAAATACACCTCTGGATGCATCCATGAGAGAGTTTCCAGATGGGGTTAATTGAGTGGGGAGACCCGCCCTAACCATGAGTTGCACCATTCCACAGGCTGGGGAACTGGGCTGAGGAAAGTGAGCTGAAAGCTAGCATTCGTTCCTCTCTGCTTTTTTTTTTTTTTTTTTTTTTTTGGTTTTTCAAGGTAGGGTCTCACTCTAGCCCAGACTGACCTGGAATTCACTATGGAGTCTCAGGGTGGCCTCAAACTCAAAGCAATCCTCTTACCTTTGCCTCCCGAGTGCTGGGATTAAAGGTGTGCACCACCACGCCCGGCTTCGTTCCTCTCTACTTTCTGAATCAGATTGAAATGTGACCACCTACTTCACGGTCCTGTCCCCCCCCCCCCACATACCCTCTCCAGCATGAGGGACTGAATCACCTCAAACTGTAAGCCAAAATAAACCTTGCCCCTCTTAAGCTGCTTCTTGTTAGTGAGAAAAGTAAATGATACAGTGGCCTATCTGGCTCTTAGCAGACGTTGGTTAACGTTACCCCAGTAACAGTCGTACAGCCTTAGATACTGTGCTTGGTGCTATGTGGTATGTAAAACAGAGATCTCAACAGCAAGCCTTCAACAGCTTGGCCTGATTGTTTCCCATGGCATGATGCAGCTCCTTCGACTCGGGGACATTTTAATGGCAATAATAATGGAAGGCAATGTTTACTACCTTAGCTGAGTGCCATATATATGATATATAATCATTTATATATACTTTAGCTAAGCATGGATGATAGTGCATGTACTCCAAAACATATATACTGCATGATTTAGTAAGTGCAGTTAGTATTTTTTTCACTTTTATATAGCTCATCTTTGCCAAATAAAACTTTAAGTAAATACTCTCAAATATTCTTAATAAATAATGTCTGGATAAGGAACAATAGATATTTTTATTTGTCATGTTCATTTATGAGTGTTAATCACCTACCAGCATGGGATGGATTCCACAGAATTATAGTTTGATCATCAAAATGTTGAGAAAATCAATTTATCAATGCTGATAATTAAGCTAGATGCCTTAATTGGTTATAACATAGGATTTCCTTGTTTGAAAAAAAAGAACAAAAATATTCTATTTCAAAATGCCAGTTAGTAGATTTCTAGTCTCCTTAGGGTTTTTCTCTTAACCTCCTATCACCTCTAATCACCTCCATCCTTCCTCCCAAACCAAATATAAAATGTACTTACTAAACATAGAGTCTGAGCTACAGGGTATCCCTGCACAAGCCAAAACTGAACAGCTCTGGATTATAAAAAGATACAAAAACTCAAATGGCCTGCCCTAACTAGGAAAATGGTTTAAATTCCTGAATGCCAAAGAGGTACATGCTACTGAAGTTCAAGGGTAAAAGAAATCGTTTCCAGCAGTATATGGAATTTAAGTTATAGAAATGGATAAAGTAATTACATTAAATATCAGGTAATTAAATTAACTGAAGGAGCTTTCTTTCTTTTTCTTTTTGTCCAATATGTACACTTTAGAATATTAGCCCACAGTCTAGTGCAGTAATTTGTCCACTAAGTCCATCAGACACTGGAGACACCTCCACAAGAACTACAAAACCTCTAAAGTCAAGTTGCCCAGGGCCTTCGAAGCAAGGCGCTCCAAGAAAAGTGAAAGGCATGAATGTTTTACAAGCCATGCTAGAGTGCAGAGGTGTATGAGTCTAGGAGAAATCACTATCTTCTGATCGTACCTTTACCAGTCAGTGCTGTGGTTATGTGTCCCAAGTAAACACCTGTTGGAAACTTAATCCCTAAGGCAATGGTGTGGGAGGCGGAGCCCAGTAAGAGGTGCTTAGATGGGGATGGTGCTGTCCTCATGAACTGACTCCTCCCATTGTCACTGAAGTAGGGCCATTATTTCAAGTGGGTAAAGTATAGAAGGGTGAGCTTGGCTCTGCCTTGTTCTCTGTCTCTCTCTGTGTTTCTCTTCTCTATCTCTTCTTTCTCTTTTCTGTTTCCATTTCAACACTACATTCTCTCCGTGCCCCCTTCTGCCTCTCATTAGATGATGCATCAAGAAGCACCCCCACCCATCCAGAGGCCCTTCCCAGTCTCCAAACTAAGGAGCCCATAGACCCCTATTCATCATAAAGCTCCCACTGTGTGCATTGTGCCACAGCAGCACAAGCTGGGATGAGACATTCAGTGTAGATGCTGCTCCCAGATTCTTCTGGCCGTACTTGCCTCTCATTGCTTGTACCCTCTGTTCTTCCCAACCACACAGCTTTGAGATGGTTCCCACCATTATAGAGCCAGCTCTGTGCCTCTTACCCCTCCTGCAGCACACACACGGACTAAGTGGTCCCAGAAACAGGGGAAGCTGAGAAGGAAGTCCCAGCAAGAGAGGAGAGGTAACACAACACACAGCGAGGCAGAGTAAGACCTCAAGTTTAACCAAAGGGAGAAAACACTGGAAAGATGGAGTTACTTCATTCCCTTCCTCCCTTTCCCTCAGGGTCTCCAGCTCTGAGCCACAACTATTTCCAAGGTGAAGTAACGGTGCATTTGCCTTCAGCCCAAGAAAATGCCTGTGCTTGTCATCTATGAGCAGTGGCCAGCTCAGCGACATGACTGTCCTACTCCTTCCCTTGCCAGAAGACTTCCCATTTTCCCCGGTTCTGTTTCCCGGAGCTTAAAAATCTCCTCTGAAATGTTAGCATGAATGCTTTTTGGGAAGCCCATGATAAGACAGCGCTTAGCCCAAGGAAAGCAGACCTCACAATGGACTTGGACATGGATTGTTCGTGATCTGAAAGCAGCGGTGCTATGGTTTAGACGTGGAATGTCCCCAGAGGTCTGTGTGTTAAATGTTTGATCTTCACCTTGATACTATTGCATAAGTCATAGAGCATGGTAGGGGTTTAGGGTTTCTGTAGGCATGTAATCAGAGGGGATCATGGGACTCCAGTCTCTTTCTTTTTCACTTCCAAGAGCAGATTCCTCTCCCACCGGCTGTCCATCATGATGTACTTCCTGACCACAGACCCAAAGGAACAGAGCCAAACAACTATAGGTTGAAACATCCAAAACTACATCAGGTATTTGTTACGGTATAGGAAAGCCGGCCCATGCAACAAGGACCTCACGAAGGTTGTAAGCAGAGTGGAGATGCACTCTGGTAGTCAGGCCAAACAGACTTCCTAGTGGGATGCAATACACAGGGTCTGAGCATTGAGATGACTGAGGGTCCACTTTACTTCATTTTGTGGGTCCAGAGAACACTCGTGGACCCCAGAAGAGATGGCTGTCTGTCCTTGCTGCGGCCAGTGCATCCCATCATCTGAGTGAGAATTTGCCTTCCCTGCTCAGCATCTCCTCCCATGGTCTTAAGGACGCCTGGTGTCACATTTGCAACCCGGCAGCTCCTGGGAGGCCAAGGCAAGAGGGTGGCTACGAGTTCAATACAGCCTGGGCTGCATACTGAGTTCAAGACAAGCTTTTTGAGATCCTGTCTCAGAAATCACCAAGAGAACAAAAAACAATATTGATCTATTGTTATTATGTCTCATGCCTAGGATGAAGATATTCATGTACCCCCTCAAATAAAAGCAGCAATTATATTTTGTTGAACTATTCCTCTAAATATCCAGTTTATAGAAGGATAAAGGCTCAGTTGAATCATCATCTCAGAGACATTCAGCAGACCTGGGCATCTGTCCTCCAATATCTATTATGTATTAACCCAATGTACTGTGTGTGCTGTGTCTTTAGTAACTAAAATAAAAATAACACAACAAGAGGTGAAATAGTATGGGTATCTATCACCATCACTCCCAGTGGCCCAGTTATAGAATTCATGTATATATTATTCCTGTAACCTTAAGCTCTCCTATGGATGCCATGAAATCCTGGTAAGCAAAAAATGTGTAAGTGGTGGATGTTTGTTTATGGTTCTGTGGTTCAAACTCACAGCCTTGCACATTATAGGGAAGTACTCTACCACAAAACTATATGGCTAGCTCTTGAAGGTAGTGTGTACATAATAAAGGACAGTTGATTAAATGACAGATCTAAGGGATATTGATGTACTAACTTCCAGCAGGAAAGAGCCATCTAGTGACATGACATAAGGCTATATGAGCATGTGGGCCAATTTTTCAGCTATAGCTTTGAACAGTGTATCAGCAGATATATCTGGGGCTCAAATTCCTAGTTCCCAAGGGAAGGGTGATTAATTATCTTGGCCTCAGAGTGGACTTAACCGTGACATGTACAAGAGAATAGTGAGCCCCTGAGGGTTGGATCTGCAGTCAGCACCTTGATATGAAGACATCTGGAGTACCCCAACTTCATCTTTTGGGGGGATATATTCTTAAATTCTGTCTTCTTGTATTATTATTTCAGAGATATTGAATGTAACACACACCACAGCACAGCATCTCCATCTCTACTTAGAGAAAATCCCCCAGGCTTAATCTATATGCTCTAAGGTAAGTGGAAATAGTTTCTGAGAGCAGAAAATAATACATAAACATAATGACTGAAAATGCAGATAAAATGAAGTTGTTTAAAACACCAGGAAAATTTGAAGTGTTATAGTCAGTAAGCATTCAGCAATGAAATATTCATAGAGACATCTGTTCTCAGGACAAAGGTCTATTGAGTTAAGTACCATGTGTGCACAGTTCAGTGAAACTTCTGCCTTAAAGAATTATACACACTACTTAGCAAAATTCATCTTATGGAATAGAAAATCCAAAGAATCCTAGCAAGAAGAGTGTACCAAAAATACCTGTTCATAGCCAGAAAACTACCAGGATGTCTAATCTACATTATGAAAGAATGAAAACACTTTCCATTTAACTTGCCTTCAGGTTTTCAGCCATACTCTTCCCCCCCAGAGAGTTTCTGACTTCACTTCTGATAGTTTGTGAGACATATTTTCAACTGAGCTCAGTGTTATCATTGTATCTGTGTCTAACCTTCCACTGCAGTGAGAAATGTACCACTTTTATTCAAACTTGTTCAGAGCTTCTAAAAATGGTTTGAAATGTTTTCCCTTGAGATTAGGCTGTTGGGAGCAACATGGAGAGATCAGATGTTAGGTATGAAAACATTACCAGAGATCCTGGACATACTGTCCGTCCCTCAGCATTCTCTTGGACATATTTTATATGCCCCAGCATTCTGCAGAGTTGTTGGGTAACACTGCTGCGTAGTGTAGCCATGTTCTGTGGGGTTGTCTAAGGAGCTGGCTCTGGAGATGGTGCGATGGCTGACAGGTGGTGACTGTCATGGCTGCTCTGGTTGTTCCTGAAGATTTGGTCAAATGAGAAGATGAAAGACACAATTACAGTGGCTATTCAGGCAGGGGTCTCCCTCTGGTCAGTATCTTGGTGTGTTCTCAATAACTAGATCTGTTCTAGGTTTTGAAGTCTATCAATTCAAGTTTTCTTTCACTGTACCCAGACTTGGGGAATTAACTCCCATAAAATTAAACTCACCATAGGCTGATGTGCACTGCTTACGATGAAGAGTGTGCTTTCCTTTTTCCAAGGACTGGAATTCCATGCTTCTTTCTACAGCTTAACTGTCATCATGTTAAGATACCAAAGAAGCTAAATTAATCATCAGTGTCTGTGTTATTAAGAAAACTGAAACACAAGGGTATGTCATCTGATCATGGCCAAGAGCCTACACCATGACAGGGTATTTCTCCATTGTTCATAGTACCATCAGAAACAGAATTCTTGCTCCCAAGGTAATGTTGAACTGATTCTGGAAAGCACTTATCTTCCAGTTTCCCCTGCTGTTGATTTCATATGCAGTCCTCACACAAAGCACTTCCCTGAGTGCTTGCCCTGCTTTTTTCTGGTCGGCATGAAGCAAGCAGATCAATTCATAACCACTGTTACTTGGCTGGTGAATCAAGGCACAGTGCTTACATCCACCAACGAGTAGCTGCAAGGCTCTTTAATGGCATCTTGGAAATCTTCCAAGAGGAAGCATAAATGCCCTGGGTTCATGTATAGGTCATAATTTGTAATTTGTCTCTAGAGTTTTTAAAAAGAAGTATGTGTTTATATTGAGATTGATAGCCCAGCATCTTTAGCCCTGACTAAATAGGTTTAGGACAACGTATACAGGCTACTAAATGTCCTGTAGTGGATATATTTCCTGAAAGCTTCTTTTAGCTCACAACTTTCATATAGTAAATCACCAGCTACCGTAAATTCATCAAAAAGGCCTACCCTCAGATAAATATGAAGAAGTCTGTGTTACCATAGAAATGTGAGATTGTATCCACAATCCAATGACAAATTTTACCCACACCACAAATATTTATTTACATCCTAAAGTGTCCACAGCATTTTGAGTGTTCCTCAGTCACTTTAAGCTTCTTTCATAGGAATCATTATATCTGCTTTAAGCATGGAGTAGACAGACTAAGAGAGATTAACTTTTCAAAGATTATACATTTAATATATGGTAAAGCTAGAAGAAAACTCTTACCTTTGTATATTAGCAGAAACCCTCACAGAAAAGACTTATCCTCCTCTTAATCACCTGGACTTGGTTGAAGTGGCTTCTTTGAAAAGGATGAAGTTATGTTTTAATGGAAAAATTGATACATTTAAGTGACCGAGAAAACCCAGAAAATATAGACAGAAAGTTACTTACTCCTCCAAAAACTTGAATCTATTAACAATCCCATAAATGAATTATAATCTGTCCTTATCCCGATCTTAAAGAAAACTCTCTAATTTTAAAAATTACTGTAGTTTTCTAAGTCGTTCCAAGGCCATCAGCAGTACATAGCACAGGACACAACACACACTGCTGACGTCCTCTGTGGAGGTCCAGTTCAGCTGGGGCTTTGAGCTCTTTAAAGACCTTTCAGTGTTCGCTCTCCAAGAACCTCTTCACACTATCACTTCATCAGTAGCAGTCATACACATGGCTGGCTTGAGATCCTTTGGCAAATGTGAAGAAACAACTTGGCCTATTAACACATCATAGGGAAACCATTAAAGATAAACCAATAAACCAAAGACTTAAAAATTTGAAGCTTTTCTGTTTCATCATTGAGTCCTTTCTGATGGGCTCTATCTATGGTCATGTCTAGTTCATCAGCAAGTCCCACTGCACATCTATACAGATCTGGCTAGATTTCACATCTGATCTCTCCATAAAGGTTCATTTATAAAAGTTCATGACCTGATATTTAAATTAGATCTACATTCATACAATCCCTTGCTCTTCTATTTTCCACCCTTCCACACTCCCTTCCTCTATTCCTTCACCAATTTCTGAACTATGAGAAATAGGTTTCCATCTTCCAAAGCTGAAACATAGGATGTATAAAATATAACGTATAAATAAATCCAGCGATTGAGAACTACGACATTAGAGAGACAGATGTTCAATAAGGGGAGTTAACAAAATTCATAAATAAGAATTGAAACATATCATTTCCTCTGAGAACAACCAAACAGATCTTATAAAAAGTATGCACTGATTTTATTCTAATTTTAGGCCTCCTATAATCAAATAATGACAATAAATTTGTTGATGGTCTGTTTTCCTTTCAGAATAAAAATGTCAGTACATGTTAATATATTCAAATTTTAAAGACTTTCTCAAGGATTTCTCTAGAATGTGATATCAAGATGCGAGCTGATTAGATTGGGAACTAACAGCAAGTGGGACCCTTCCTGGAGAATCTGGAAAGGTCTATGGTGTAGTGACCTAGACCCCAGTAAGTGTGGCAGAATCACCTCAGCTGCATGGACTGGGCACCTGCAGTGGTCTTTAGGGAGACTGCCAGGTTCATATCTGCTTTGCTGCTACTAATGCATGCTAGATTCCTGCCCTGGTTCCATTTCATCACTCCACTTTATTTTGTCAGTAATTTTGTTTGGTTGTGTGTTTGCTTGTTTGTTTGTTTGTTTGTTTGTTTGTTTGTTTGTTTGTTTGTTTAAGCTAGGTAATGGTATCTTATGCTCCATCGGAGGATATGTTCCCCAAGAATGGAAGGATCACCATTTCTCAAACATGCCATTCACAGCACTCTTCTGGTGGCTTCTCTCCTTATTTCCTGGAACTCTGCTCTTAACGCCTCATTCTCTAGAACCTGATTAGGTGTCAAGAATAAAATAGTTAGGCAGAATGACAGCTCCCAACCTGCCCATGCTTTCAGAATCTGGCCTTACATGGCAAAGGGGACTTTGCAAAGCTTATGGAAGGTCTTGAGATGCCAAGGTTACCAAGATTATCTGGTCGATCAAGTATAATTAAGAAAACAGGAGAAAAATAACCATGGCCACAAAACCAGAGGTTGGAGTGATATTCTATGAATATAAAAGAAAGGGCCACAAACTGAAAAGGATAGTTTATCTCTAGAATCTAGAAATAACAAAGAAATGGACTCCTCCCTGAAACTTCCAGAAAGAGCACAAGTGTGTCAATGTGTTGATTTTAAACTTGTGACCACCAGGACCTTAGGAATATAAATGCACATACTTTCAGTTGAGAAGTATATGTCCATCTATAGCAGCAGAGAGAAGAAGCGAATGTGCTTACTATTCACTGGGTGGTTGGTAGTGAATG
The DNA here is from genome assembly GCA_036346955.1 of Dipus sagitta. Classification (NCBI taxonomy): domain Eukaryota; kingdom Metazoa; phylum Chordata; class Mammalia; order Rodentia; family Dipodidae; genus Dipus; species Dipus sagitta. The sequence continues at coordinate 153,850,540 of CM070772.1, read as the reverse complement.
AGGGAATGGATAGATGTGTGCACATGCAATGTGTTCCATAGAGAATGTTCCTGCTTTTATTCCTGACAGAAATTGAGCTACCTGGTGTCTAGACAATGGTCAGACATGCTGGCTTCCTCTACACCATCCCCAGCCTATCTGAGTTCAACTGATATTAATCACTGGCAAAGATCTATTGGGTAGATGCGGTGGGGCATGCCTATAATCCCAGCATTTAAAAAGCTGAGGTACAAGCATCAGAGGTTTAAAGGCAGCCTGGGCTACATGAGACCAAGGAAGGAAAGAGGGAGAGAAGAAAAGAGGAAGGGAGGAAGGGAAGGAGGGAAGGAGAGAGGAAAGGAGCAAGTTATTGGGCTATTTCCTGTAGGGTCTGAAGGTAACCCACCCCAGCACCCCAGACTTTGAAGAGATGCCCAGGCGCATACAGAGCAATCTTAGTTTGTCTTTCAAAGTCTGGAGGTGAAGGAAACATCAGTTCATTCTCCTAAGCCATGAAATAAACTGAAGTATATTGTAATTACCTCTGAAAGATGAAAATTTAGATGCTTTTCCCTCTTTCATATTTACTCTCTGTGCTTTATAACTTTCCTCACTAGGGATATTTTTATGAGAAAAATCAATAATAAAATAATTTTCTTTGTGGAAAACAAATATCCCCTTTTGCCTATGTACTCAAAATGCATCTCCACATCCATGACTGCTTTGTTTCTGGAAAACAGATCAGCTACTTACAAGAACTGTCTTATTTTTTCAAAGAAACTGCATATTAAGATAAGGATGGAGACTATATGGGATCATCCTTGATGCTTTTCTCTTGCTGTCTTCTCTGATCGGGATCAGTGTCCTCATTCACACGAGGGCTCTGATGCTGTGAGTGGAAGAAACACACCCAACCAGGCGGTTCAGGACTTTGGCATTGGCAAGGGTCTTTGTGGCATTACTGGCTTATTATTTTAAGAGTCAGAAAATTTCTCCTAAAGGCAAGATAGCAAATATTTCAGACTTTGCAAACGGTGTGATCTTTGTCATAACTGCTAGCCCCTGTCACTAAAACATGAAAGCAGCCATCAGCAACACAGCAGTGGATGTGGTCCAATGGCTGCGCTTCTATAACACTGTATCAACAGGGTTGGAGAGATGGCTTAGTGGTTAAGGCGCTTGCCTACAAAGCCAAAGGACCCAGGTTAGATTCCCCAGGACCCATGTAAGCCAAATGCACAAGGGGGCACATGCATCTGGAGTTCCTTTGCAGTGGCTGGAGGTCCTGATGCACCCATTCTCCCTCCTCTCATAAATAAATAAAAATTTAAAAAAAAAAACTGTATTTACAGTTTATGAGTCATGTTGATGTTGCTATAACAAAATACCCGAGATCAGCAACTTAGAAGAAGAGAAGTATTATTTGGTTTCAGTGGTTTTCAGCTCAGGGTTGGGTGTTACTATTGTTTGGGGACCTGTGGCAAGGCCTGTGGTCAGGAAGCAGTACGAGAGAGGAGGAAGAGGAGAAGGGGCAGGGGAGGAGAGGAAAGAACAGAACAGAGGAGGAGATGAGAGTCTCAATATTCTGTCCAAGGACATGCATCCAGTGAGTTTCTTTTAGTAGACCCCACTTCTTAAAGGCTCCACAATCTCCTAATAGCAACACAGGTTGGCTACCAAGCCTTTATCACATAGATCCTTGGGTAACATTTAAGACACAAACCATAACATACCAATGCTATACTGTAGACTACCCATAGTTTTCATGTATCACAAAATTTCATCCATCTTTAGATATTTTTTTTCAGCTTTTGAAATGTAAAGGAGATTGTTAGCCTGCAAGCTCACAGAAATAAGCAGGAGGTTGATTTGGCCCGTGAAACACAGTCCATGTAATGGATTTATTTTTTTTTTAATACATTTATTTGTTTATTTATTTGAGAGATAGACAGAGTCTGGGCAGGTCATGGCCTCTTTCCATTGCAAACAAACACCAGACACATGTGCTACTTCATGTATCTGGCTTTGTGTGGGTACTGAGAAATTAGACCCAGGCCATCAGGCTTTGTAAGCAAGTGCCTTTAACTGCTGAGCTATCTCTCTAGCCCTGTAATTTTTTTCTTATAGAGAGTTCAAAGGATAGAATAATTTCCTATTAATTAATTTTGTAATAAGGGGATTTTCTTACAAAATATAGTTCTATTGCCTTTAAAATTACTCCTATGTCATTGCTATTGCCATATGTGTGTACACACAATAATTGTACCTAGATATTTGTAATTTTTACATGATAAAAACTCACTGTCAAAAACATTCTCTTGAGTTGTAGAGATGGCCCAGCAGTTAAGTAACTTGCCTGCAAAGCCTAAGGACCCAAGTTTGAGTCCCCAGTATCCACATAAAGCCAGATGCATAAAGTGTCGCATGTATCTGGAGTTCATTTGAAGCAGCTGGAAGCCCTGGTGTGCTCGTTCTCTCTCTCTCTCTCTCTCTCTCTCTCTCTCTCTCTTTCTCTCTCTCTCTTCTCTATAGCTCTCTCTGCTTGTAAATAAATAAATAATTCAAAAACTAACAAAGAAATAGACCATTGTTGTTATACACTACTAAGATTTAGAATCCCAGAGAAAACTTTAAAAATTTTTCTTAGTTTTTAATTTTTCATACCCCATCAAATAGGACACTATGGAGGGATCTTTAATATATCTGTTAGAAATGATACATACTATACAATATCATGCAGGAAAAGGAGCCAAGTTTGAGTCACCACTTAGCTACACATCATTACCCACTCGGGTATGGCGATGCAATGGTAAAACAAGTATCATGCCCCCAAGTAGCAGCACCCATGACAGACAGACTCTCAACCAGGACGAAGGCATGGACTCAGCAAACGGAGAACACTGAGTACCAGGCACAGAGGACAAAGGGCCTGAAGCAGAGAATAGCAGAAAACCACAGGACCAAGCCCATTCAGAGAGGTCATTCCTGGGGCAATTCCGAATGACACTCGGCCAAGCATGCTGGAGGTGACGATGCTCCCCATAAATACAAACAGTAAACATCAGACTCGGGGTGAACTGTGAGCAGGTTCATGACCACATTAAGAAGTGATGCCCTAATCAAAGGAAGAAAGCCAAGGAAATAATGTCCATGGATAACGTGTTTTGAGGGGTAGTACAATGTGGTGTTTTAAGTTCATGGACTTAAGAGCCAAATGCCTGGGCTTGAACCCCAACTCTGCCGCTACTGGCTATGTGACCAGCTTCCATGTCATCTTTGTGCTTTATGAGGTAATCCTGTCTGCTCTAGGGTTTCACAAGTGGTACAGAATGAATAGAGAATTCCTCAAACAGTGCTAAGTTCAAAGTGAGGGTTATATTAATGTTAACCACTGCTATCACAACTCGTACATTTTTAAATTTTTTTATACTTTTTTCGTGCCACACACAATGCCAGATTCATGAGAGAGATTTACTTATGTGGTTCTCACAACAGTTCTGAGTTGTGTAACTATTTCCCACCGTGCATGTGACAAAGATGAGGCCTAAGACCACGGAGCAAAGCCTGGGAGCCTCACTGCCTCCAAGGTATCAAACTGTGGACCCCCCCCCCCCCCGCAATGGAGGTGCAAAAGGTCAACAGAAGATGGCCGTCACCTGAAAAGGGAAGCTCCATCCAGCCTCTTCCACCTTTACCTAGTCTGTTTCCTCAGCATCTCTGTGTGGCTGCCTCATAGGCCTTCCTCCTGCTATCTTTCCCATATTCATTCACAGAGACACCGTCCTTCAGTTTAAACCCTGGAATCTCCCTTGACTGCCATTTCTCTCATGCTAAGCCTAAAATCGAACAACAAATTCAGTTTGGCTCAATATCTTAAAAATTTACTAGTCCCACCGTCATCTATTATCTCTCCTGCTTTTGCTTGTTCTCCACTCTCACTGCTCACTGCTTGTGTGGCTATCGTGCTGCGGTGGTTTGATTCAGATGTCCACCATAATTATGTGTTCTGAAGGCTAGGTCTCCAGTTGGTGGGAATTTGGGAATTGGAGCCTGATGGAGGTGGTAGATTATTGGGTGTGGGTTTATGGGTGTTATAGCCAGCTTCCTCTTGCCAGTGTTTGACACACTTTGCTGCTTCTGTTGTCCACCTGATGTTGGCCAGTAGATTGACGTCTGCTCATGCCATTGTTTTCCCCTGCCATCATGTAGCTTCCCCTAGAGTCTGTAAGCCAAAATAAACCCTTTCCTCCCACAAGCTGCTATTGGTCAAGCGTTTTCTGCCAGCACTGTGAACCTGACCACAAGAGATAAGTTATGGGATTAGTCTAGGTCCCATTGACAGATGAACAGATAAAGAAAATGTGATTATGTACAATGGTGTGATATTCAGCCATAAAGAAGAATTAAATTACATGTTTGCTGAAAAATCGATGGAACTGGAGGTTATCATATTAAGCAAAATAAGCCAGACTCGCAAAGACAAGTTTTGCATTTTCTCTCACACATAGAGGGAAGGCATGAAAGTAACTGGGGGGTGGGGGGGAGGGCTATTCAGGGCATGTCATGGGGAAAAGGAAGGGGTGGTAAGAAGAAGCAACAGAGGTGTGAATTAGATCAAAATATGTTCCACGCATGGATTAAAATGTCATAATGAAACCCATTACCTTGTACAATATAGCCTATTAAAAATCAACCTTTCTGGGCTGGGGAGATGGCTTATCGGTAAAGGTGTGGTTAAGGCACTTGCCTGCAAAGTCTAACAACCTGAGTTCAATTCCCCAGGACCCACAGACAGCCAGATGTACAAAGTGACACATGCATCTGGAGTTTGTTTGTTTGCAGCAGCTGAAGGGCCTAGCATGCCTTTTCTCTCTGTCTCTCTTTGCTCTCTCTCTCTCCCTCTCTCTGCTTGCAAATAAAAAATAAATAAAATATTTTTAAATGATTTGTACATATCTAGTACAGATTTAATGTTTAAAAACAAATCAACCATTCTTCCCCAAATCAAATAAACAAGCAAACAAAAGAAAGAGGAAACATTAAGAATAAAAATGTACCTCAATTTGATAAAAGGTTTCCACCCATAAAAACCATCAGGAAAAAGACATTGTAATTATTCAGTATAATAAATAATATATGACTGCCAGAAAAGTAAGAGGAGTGAATATTGGAAAACAGGAAATGGAACATCATTGTGGTATACTCAGATGCCAACAAGAAAACCTAATGATGTTCCTAGTTGCCAACAACAAACACTGAGGAGCCTTAGTTCCACCTCCAGCATGACTCGTTATCCCTTCTCCCTTCTGAGACCCAGTTTTGCACCTGTGATGACTCTTTCCTGCTATGACACTGTCTCTGTGTGCATTGGCAGGAGCCACCGACAACCAGGTCCCTTTATAAGAAGACAGGGGCTAGCTTTGGGAAGTTACCCTTTGTTCAGAGTCACTAGGGCAAAGGTGGTATCTTAATTAAGATTCTAGGACTCTCCTATGTTTTTCTTAGGGAGCTGATTGGCCCTATGGTTGAGTCCATAGCAAAACTGTCAGAAGATTAGCATCACACATGGACCAGTGTGGAGAAGGAGAAGCAATAAAGGAGAGTTAAAGTAGGTTTCGTATTCTTTCTTGATACTCTGCATGTCTGTTCTGTTCCAAGGAGTTCTGCCCTTTTGTGGTTCTGACAGATACCAATAATGATTGTGCTAGAGAATGGCAACAAAAATATCCAGGTCAGGCATAGCTGTTCATATCATTAATCCCAGCACTTGGGAGGATGTAGTTGGAGGATCACCATTAGTTCAAGGGCAGCCTGGGTTAGAGTGAAACCCTGCCTAAAAAAAAGCAAACAACAACAAAACCCTAGACTCTGAATCATGAGCTGCCATGTATTTTCTAGATCTTTTGTAACATGAGAGAACAAAGTTAGCAGTGTTCTTAATCTGCTTGCACTGCATAGTGAAATGCCACAGGTAGGTAATTTGAGAAGAACATCGATCTCTTTGCTCACACTTCTGGAGGCTGTAAGGCCAAGAGCCTGATCCAGTTATGTGGTCTGAGTGCCTCTCTGCCTCTAAGACAGTGGCTACAGACAGATCCTCAGAAGAGAAGCATGGCATCCTCACATGGCTATGGGCTGGAGGGAAAGCTGACCAAATGCTTCTTGAAACCTCTTTGATTAAAAAGGTTCCCACCCCACTCATGGGAAAAAAGCTGTCATTGCCTAATTAACTCTTTCAGAAGCCACCCTTACTACCATCACACTGGGGAACACCCAAACCTTAAAGTAGATGCATTCAAGTCACAGCAGAATGTTAACTAACCAGTAATCCTCAGTGTTGAAACCCAGCTATGTATGCATTGCTGCGAAGTACTAAGTGCATGTCAGTCCACCAACACATACATAGAAGTATGCCTGTCTGAAAGTCTACAAACATCTTAGGAATGATTCACACTTTCATCTTGGCAGTCTGGGAAAATTCTACCTCAGTCATGTATACAATGAAATCTCAACCATACTGTCAGTTTCTGAAAGCAGGCTGCTCAGAATCAGAACCTGTGAAAAAGATTGAGAAACATCACCAGGAAAAGTGGGTAAGAAAAGGAATGGAGGACAGAAAAGCAACCTTGGGGCTGGAGAGATGGCTCAGTGGTTAAAGGCACTCACTGGCAAAGCCTGAGGACCCAGTACCCACGCAAAGCTAGATGCAGAAAGGAGTTCATTTGCAGTTGCAAGATGCCCTAGTGCTCTCTCCCTCCCTCCCTCTCTTTGCAAATAAAAATATTTTTTACAATATAAGAGAAAAAAGGCTAGAGAGATAGCTTAGCAGCTAAGGTGCTACAGACTCATGTTCAGTTCCCCTGATTCCACATAAGCCAGATGCACAAGATGACACCTATGCAAGACGGTGCACGCACGACAGGCGAGACATGTGTCTGGAGTGTGGTTGCAGTGGCTGGAGGCTCTGGTGTGCCAATTCTCTCTCTCTCTCTCTCTCATAAAAAATAAGAGAAAAAAAGATAAAGAAATTCGCACAGCCAGGCATGGTGGCACACGCCTTTAATCCCAGCACTCGTCAGGCAAAGGTAGGAAGATTACCATGAGTTTGAGGCCACCCTGAGACTACATAGTTAATTCCAGGTCAGCCTGGACTGTAGTGAGACCCTACCTTGAAAAACCAAAAAAAAAAAAAAAAAAAAAAAGAAAGAAAGAAAGAAAGTAATTCGCACAGTATGGAGAACAGGACCTATGTGGTTACTGACTCAATCCTACAGGTGAGCTTTGCAGATCACAAAGATGAAAATGCCTATCCTGCTTGGGAGCTATGCACACCACCCATCCCTGGAAAGGCAGCTCACCAGGGGTGGAAAACTCACATGAGCAGCTGGCCTTCTTGGGTGAATGGGTGAATCCGAAGTAACTAGTCTCTGAAAACCTGAGGAAAATCTGACAGGAAGATGCAGAAACCAAGCCTGGATGGTTCTAAAAGGGACACAGGAGACAAAGGCAAAGAAATGGCTGCCACGAGATGAGCCATGAGCCACTCAGATCCAGCATGTCTCACATGGCGTCTAATCCGCTGAGTCCTCAAGATGGCAGCTGGTCACAGTCGCAAGAAAAAATAATAAGACTTCGTGAGAGGAGGGTTATGAAATAAGCTAAAACCTCTTGCCTTAGTCTGTGTAGCAACAACAAGTTTATCTGAGACTGGGTAATCTATAAAGAGCAGAAATGTCTTCTCATGCCTGAGATCAAAATGACAGCAGAAACAATGTCTGGAAAGGACTGCTCTTTGCTTCCAAAGGTTGCCTTGTTGTTACATCCTTGAGTACCAGAAGGGCAAGAAGGACCAAGCAGTTCTCTAAAACCTGTTGTCAGAGCTAGTGCCACTTATAAGACAGGAGCCCTCAGACCTGTGGCCTCATCACATCCCCCACATCTTTAGCTCTCAGTACCATCACTTGGGGATCTAAATTCCAACACAAGGATTTTGGAGGGACACATATATCCAAACTGTAGCACTTCAAGTGCTGCACTTGACCTCAATATAATCATTGATATTCATTATCTCTCTCCCTTACTGATTATCTCAGGTGCCCCTTTGTTCATTACATATGCTAGGCTATAACTTTTTCCTGGTATGGTGACCCTAATTGTCATCACTAAGTAGTCTGATCCTCTACTTACCTTATGTCCTTGGGTTGTCTTTTCAAAATTATAACTGGGTTGGGGATCCTATGTAATGCTCCAGTGTGTCTCCTGAGTTCAGATGTACTCCTCTCTGCTTCCATTATATAGATTCCATGACCTATGGTGATCTGTACTCTAGTAACTTTTCTCTATCTGTTATTCTGCTAGCAGGAGGAAACAATGTTATAAGGTAGCAGCCATAGATTCAAGCTTGGTAAAACACATGGATGTGTCTCAAGTGGAAGAACCTCCCCGTTCCTAGAATCAGGACTTACAAGTGTTAGGCCTCCAATGGCTGGGACATGAAGCTCAAATTCTCCAAGTGAGCCACTGGGTGTAATAATGCAAGGTATTGCCCTCATGCCCTAGCATCATATAATCGTGGTGTTCCTAGATACGACTTAGAAATGATTGGGAGAAGTATCCAAGTGTAATATATAATGCCAAGTCCAATAAATTGGACTTGATCTTGGAGGGAGACACCAACATATCCCATATAATTAGATCTTAAAAACCACCACTGTGGTAGACCCCTGAACACTGGTAGACTTTTACCCCCACTCTGTGGAACACATATACACAGTAAGAGAATTTGCTACGTCCTACTCACAGCAGGGGCCAAATTACAAGATGTCAACACTGAAGTAAACCAGCGTGACGCTCTTCAGAACATCCAGATGATCAGTCTGTCTACTATTGTGACAGGAGGCAGGAGTATGCCATGAAGTAAGTTCATGAACGTGGACTACCAGTCATCACGAGTGGGTGAAAACTGTGGCTCCTTACTTACCAGTATTGAAAAACAATTAATCTGCTACATCAGTAGCTGCACAACAAGTCCTTTAAAGAACATCTCATACTCTTGAGAACCTATAGAAGAATTGTTTTGGAGAAAGAACTCAACAGTTCAATTTAAAATGCTCTGATGTCACTATCTTTTATCCCACTTGTTAATTCTATCAGACCTTATGTGAACTTTCTTATGTATCCTGTCTCTCACTACATCTGTGCTATTCACCCCTCTTAACATTTCAGAGAAACTCACTGAGTAGACGTGGAGTAGAGGCTTGATTGTGGTTTTGTAAATAGTTCTGTAGAACTTGTATCATGTTTGACATCGTGCCATGCCACTGCGAAAGACATGATTCATTTATTCAGTCAACACCTACTATGTGCCAGTGGTCTAGACACATTTTTCATCAGTGACAAATAAATATATAATGTGTATATACCTATTTTACGTAAACACTGTATAACTTAATCTACAAAATGAATTAACACTGATGTATTACTATTTATGTCTAAAGGGTGGCTCTTCTTCCCTTGGTTTTTCCAGTAGCTTTTTTTTTTTTTTTCAATTTGGCCTTATTGTAAACTCTCTTGTTGAATCCCTGCTTTGCTTAATTTTCTTCAAAATACAAATGGTCATTGTTGAATTTTTTGTTTCCTGGAGTAAATATTCCAAAATGTTATTTTCATCCATATTTTGCATTAATTCCCCTGTAATCCTTTTACTATGAAATGTTTATGTGATTTCCGTGCCAAATAGTTCCCTACATATGTATCTCTTACTGTAAAGTCTAATATTTGTCCCAGATTAGAATTGGTCACAGGATTCTCTGTAGTCTCTTTCCTGTTTACTCACCGATGCTGGAAGGATGAGGTTCATAGTAAATGTTCTCTCTTGTATTTTCAGCCCAACGTACTTGGCCAGATTGGGGTGTAGGGAAGCTACGCCCATGTCCAGCTATAGTCTGGTAAATTTGACCCTGCATTTTCCTCCCAAATGTATTGAAACTCTCCCAATTTCATCCAGTTTTAACTACCTACACTGTGGGAAGCATCCCTTAAACACAGGCTTTTGGCACCTTGGATATAAACTCTACTTTTAATATTGAGAGTCATCTGTAAAGGCTTGGTACACATTCGCTTTTATATTGTTATATTTCTCAACCACAGCTATGATGACCTTTCTTGTAAATAGAAAATTGAGTCACAAAACAAAAGGGTAGTTCTTAGTCACAGAATTTAGCTTCTGTCCACTCCACTCCAAGTAAGGTGTGCAAGGCATGTTTGCAACACCACTATGGACTCCCCTGGCTCAGATGCCCTGGGGTCTTAGCCCCACCTCCCGCCTCCATACGGACCAGCTGAGGTGGTTTTAATGGGAAGTAGTCCCCCCCGTAGCCTCATGTGTTTTCAATACTTGGTGCCCAGGTGGTAGCAATTTGGGAAAGTGATAAGGCTTTGGGAGGTGGAGCCTAGCTGGGGAGGTATATTTCTTTTTGTGTGTGTGTGTGTGTTTTTTTTGAGGTAGGGTCTCACTCTAGCCCGGGCTGACCTGGAATTCACTATGGAGTCTCAGGGTGGCCTCGAACTCACGGCAATCCTCCTACCTCTGCCTCCCAAGTGCTAGGATTAAAGGTGTGCGCCACCACACGCTGGGGAGGAATATGTCTATGGGTGAAGCTTGGGGTTTATCAGTCTAGCCTTGCTGGGTGTTAGCTCACTCACGTAGACTGTTTTCTTGCCCGCTGTTGCTATAACTAAGTGTGATGCCCAACTTCTTCTCTGCCAAGATGAAACTTCCCTTCAAACCCGTAAGCTGAAATAACCTTTTCCTCTAATAAGCTGCTTCTGGTGGGTGTCCTGTGCCAGCAATGACAAGGTTACTGCAAGGTCACCCACTGAGACTGCCTTTCTATCCACTATCCAGAGTTTACATGGTGGAGGTAAAGCCCATAGTCACAGCACTAACAACTCTTCATTTTTCTTGGATCATTCTTCATCTTCATTTCAGTAAATGTGTATGAGGCTTACACAAATGTGTGATTCACTACCCCTTCCCATTAATTTCATTATGTTGATAATTGTAAACAAACAAAAAGCCTTTTCCATTTTTTGAAAAATAAAATCCATTTGAAAAATACATGTGATGGTAATTCCAATTCCAGGAAATGGGTGCTTTTATGGAATAGTCTAGTTCTCTTCTGGATATGAAGTCAGCTTATTCATTATCATTTTCATTCCATCTAGATATAGTAAAATATATAATACTTTTTTAGCAGTTTTTATGTTTTATTTTATTTTAGTTTGTATTTTAGACATTTCACATGTGTATACAATGCATTTTGATCCCATGTCCCCAAACTCACATACATCCCTCTCTCCTGCATTAAAACATATTCTCTGGGGCGGGGAAGGGGGGGTATTGTGTGTGTGTGTGTGTGTGTGTATGTGCATGTTTGTGGTGGTTTGAGCCAAGTGTCTCCAATAAACTCATGTTCATAATGCTAGGTTATCAGCTGATGGCAATTTGAGAATTGAGAATTGGAGCCTTGCTGGATGAGGTGAGCTGTTGGAGGTGGGCTTGTGAGGGTTGTAACCAGATGACCGTGTCAGTGTTTGGCACACTCTCCTGGTGCTGTTGTCCACCTGATGTTGGCCAGGAGGTGATATCCAGCCTCTGCTCATGCCACATTTTCCCCTGCCACTGTGGAGTTTCCCCTCAATTCCCCTTCCCCAGGCTGCTGTTGGTTAGTGTTTCTCCCCAGCAACGAGAAGGTGACTGCAACAACGTTCACGAGTGAGTGCAGGCACACACGCGGCACAGCATGCGTGTAAAGGTCAGGGGCAACTCGGGGTCAGTTCTCATCTTCCACTTTGAGGCAGGGTGCCTTGGTTGTTCACCACTGCATTAGCCAGGCTAACTGGCCCGCAGGCTCCCAGGTGACCGTCCTGTGTCTACTCCCTTCTCACCATGGCACACCAGGACTGCAGATCTCTGCTACAGTGTCCAGATTTTCCACGGCATCTGGGGACCCGGACACTAGTGTGGCAAGTTTCTTTATCCACTGACCCCTGTTTCCAGCTCCTGACAGATCCTTCTTTCAGGGTATTTCAACACCATCAAGTCCTTCTCTATCTCCCATAGCTTAAAAGATCTTTAATGTTTATGAGGGGCAGAGATGCCAGCTACTTTGTGTGGATTGAACACGTGCACCTCCAGTCCTCGGGAGAAAGCTCTCTACTGTGACCATGATAGAGTCCCAGGATGGCACGCTGCTCACTGTTTTGAATGACTCTTCTTTAAGCTACGTCTTGCCTGATAGGAGTCTATACTGTTGCCTTCACACGCTCCTCACTGTGTAAAGGAATGAGCAAAGAACAGAGCTCACTGGTGTCTTTCTCCACCTTTGATGTCACATAACCTGCGGTTCCCCAGCCTCCTCACATCATTACCAATTATAGAATTCTGAGGATATGTTATGAAGCTTTTGAAATATTCCCCTTTGTGGGCTGTTCTTGTACTGCTACCATGGAAACACATATATTTTCTTTTAACAGGACTACTGATTCACTTTAAATTAACTGCCATACAAAGTGTGTGTGTGTGTGTGTGTGTGTGTGTGTACAATAAAATACTGTGGCTTTAAGTAAAGTTAAAAGTTAAACTTTATTCACAACCACAGGGTCAGAATAAAATTCTTTGTTTTTTTATATTATCTTGGATTACACTGCTTGCCAATAAATATCCTAATATTTTGTATATCAATTTAGCATGTGAAAAGTCCTATCTCCCCTCGCTCCTCCAAAGAAACAACAGACTCAAGCATGGAGATTTGGCTCAGCACTTCAAAGGTACTTGTTCACAAAGCCTGATTGCCAGGCTTCATTCCCTAGTAACCACGTAAAGCCAGATGCACAAAGTGACATAGGCATCCAGAGTTTGTTTACAGTGGCAAGAGGCCCTCCTGTTGTGGCCATTCTCTCTCTCTCTTTCTTTCTCTCTCTCTCTCTCTCTCTCTCTCTCTCTCCTGGAAGTTAAAAGATAAAAACATTTTTAAAAGATACAGCAAACAGAATCACAGATTACCCACCTGAATTTCTGATGAAAGCTGCAGTAAATACTTCACGTTTTGCAGACAGTAGAAGACACTGGGTACACAGGCTTCCACTCCCAGCCTGATCTTGGAGCCAGTGTGCCCTACGAACATACCGAGAGTGAATACATGAGCGCATGAAAATGCCAACGATGCCTTACGTGATAGCAGGGGCAATAGTTTTGTTTCAATTGAAAACAATTATTGAGCTGTCCATGGTGCACACACCTATAGCTCTGACTCCTCAGGTGGCTGGGGTGAGAGGGTAGCAATTTCAAAGACAGCCTGAGCAACTGCTGCCCATTCACCTGCAATTGTTTGAAAGATTACAACCATTGAGACTGGACCAGTTGATCTGCATTGGGACAACAGGAAGAATGCAGACGCTTTTGAAGGGGCCTGAATGCTGGTTAACGGCTGGGCTTTATTCCCCACTGGATTAACAAATTGGTAGCTAACCTGGTATTTTGGAGTATAATAAATGCAGGAAAGAGGGATTTCTGGCATCTCTTGAAATCAAGAGTAACAAAAATCACTAAATATATGTCATAGATTCATCTACACAACCAAGTCACTCTCAACCTTTCTGTGCAAATATACAGGAAACCTAATTGCAAGGACATAACTCCACTTGTATTACAGTTATTACAGGCAACTTACCCATCAAGCTTTTATTCACATTCACTTTTTCAAAGCCTAATTAAAAAAAAAAACACCCCAGCTGTCAGCGGGGCATGGTGGCACACACCTTTAATTCCAGCACTTAGGAGTCAGAGGTAGGAGGATCACCAAGAGTTCGAGGCCACCCTGAGACTCCATAGTTAATTCCAGGTCAGGCCTGGACCAGAATGAGATCCTACCTTGAAAAAAAAAAAGAAAGAAAAGAAAAGAAAACCAGCTGTCAAAGTGCTGGTCAAGAGAAATATATTACACAAAGAAAGAAAATTGTTGGGCTGATGAATGCTTCATAAAACATAGAAGATGTTTCATAAAATATTCTAATCACATAAAATATGCAATTATGTAGTTATATATCGTGGAGATATCTTGTATGCTGTGTTTTATGGTAGAAATGGAATTAATTGACTCAATGGAAAGAGGTACTTTAACTTAACAGGCATAAAAATGTCTTTCTCAGCAAGGCATTTGATAGTAAAATTGTAAGGGGAAGAAAAAGACTAAACTTTTGATTTCTTTTCTGGCACCAAGAAGGGAGATAAAAGTAGATTTCAAAAGAAGGACAAGCAGAGAACGACTGGGATTTTTAAAGGAATGGTTATAACAATAGATGAAAGAAGATTTTAACCAAGGAACATGTCTTGGGATCAATCCCTGCCACGTTCCATCTGCGAGCGTGACGATTGTCAGCAGGTAAAGCCAGGTCACCGCTAAGCCAGGTGCCTCTCTGATTTTGCTACTCACATTTGATGCAGGGAAAATACCACAGGTTGAACATGATAATACACTCCAAACAGCGGCGTTAGTGAATAACAGATTCCCAGGAAAGCAAAAGCCTCAAATCTAAGTAACTCTTACTGGTTGTTGAGGAAGCTAGAACCCACCTAGGAAGGGGTAGGATGAAGAAAATAATATGACTTTAAGCTGGTAGTTTTCAACAGTTGTTCGATTTATTTAGAACGTGTAGTATGCCTCATTATGCTGAAAAAAAGTTATGTTTAACATAACACATTTACTTGTTTAAACTATAGAACTATGAGAAGATCTTTTTAATGGGCTACTTTTAAAATTAATTTTTATTGACAACTTCCATGATTGTAAACAATATCCCATGGTAATTCCCTTCCTCCCCCCGCTCACTTTCCCCTTTGAAATTCCACTCTCCATTACATTCCATCACCTTCTCAATCCGTTTTTTTTTTTCTTTTATTTGATGTCATCATCTTTTCCTCCTATTATGATGGTCTTGTGCAGGTAGTATCAGGCACTGTGAGGTCATTGATATCCAGGCCATTTTGTGTCTGGAGGAGCACGTTGTAATGGGCTACTTTTTAAAAGCATTTTTATTGAGAATTTGTATAAATGTATTTAATGTATTTTGATCATAACCCCCTCCTGATGCCTTCTCTTTTTCTCTTACATTTCTAATGAACTCCTTCTTCTTTATAATCACTTTTCTACTTTGAGGTCTTTTTTTTTCCCTACCTCCACTATCCATGAAGAAATATTATGAAGGTCTTGTGTAGATAATGATATTCACTGTCTACCACACTTGAAAGGCATATTAAGGAGAAGAAAAATTGGACAAAAAACTGACAGTATATTTTCTATTGCTGTAACAAAGCATCTGAGGTTGGGAACCTTATAAAGAAAAGAAGTTTATTTGGCTCACAGTGTAGGAGTCTCTCATTTTATATAGGGTGGCCCTATCAGTTCATCCTCTGGAGAGGGTCTCAGGTAGATGCCATTAAATGACAGGAGCAATGATATGATGAGATTAAAAAATCCAGAACCAAGAAATGGCCAGTATTGCTGTTTTTGCAATTCCTTCTTGTGAAGACAAACTCACTGTTCAAAAGAACATGAATCCCTTCAGAGGATAAAGCCCCCATGTGCCCCAGTCACCTCCCATTCTTAAACCTTGTTCTGCCTCCTACCATCACCACTCTGAGGACCATGCTTCCACACGGGGACCCTTCCCAGTGTGAATGAATCACTCATTCCAGACAAGAAGCAGGGTGCCATGTATCTGCACAGTTTGGAATTTTTTGTTGACTATGACAAAAGACGTAAATCATGGGTTGACTCTGAGTCAGTGAGTCTGAGCTGTTCAATGATGGAAAGGTTCTATAACACTAGCCATGAGCCATGTGTAGTTACTAAGCATTTGAAATGTAGCTAGATAAACTGAGGGCTAGAGCTTTTTAATTTTATGTAATACATACGAAATTAAAATAGTCCCGGGGAGGGGGGGTTGCTGGAGGGATGACTTAGTGGTTAAGGCATTTGCCTGCAAAGCCAAAGGACCTCGGTTGGATTCCCCAGGACCCATATCAGCCAGATGCACAAGGGGGCGCATGCGTCTGGAGTTCATTTGCAGAGGTTGGAGGCCTTGGCGCACCCATTCTCTCACTCTCTCTCTCCCTCTTTCTCTGTCAAATAAATAATTAAAAATGTTTAGAAAATAGTCACAGCGTTCTTGACGAGAGAGCAAGTAGGATGACACCAGCAGGGAAGGTATTGTTGCTTTAATTTCCACTAGAGGGCACAAGCTGCTTCAGCAGAAGACAGGGGTGTGCAGTCAACATTTTCCTTGGGACAGTGCACAAAAGAACTGGCTTCATAACGATGTCTTAACTTCTGGATCGGTGCTCCAAGCAGCCACCCATCTGGAGTGACTCTCAGTTATGACTCTCTCCAGCTTCCTTTCATGAGCTAAGTGCAGAGCATTTAGCAAGACGCTCTGAAGACAGAACCAGCACATACGTGAAGAGCAGAAATCCAAAGCTAATGGGATATCAAACATGTTTTCAAAGTAAGTGAGGAAGAATATTCTGTACAAATACGTTCTCCTCCCCACAGACAAAATTTAACATTGTATTTTCCATCTTCAGTATATTGGTGGTGTCACAAATTTGCAAGGAGGCTTAGGTTTGAAATTGCTCAAGCTTGTTTGCCAGTAGCAGCTTTACTATGGAACACAAACCAACATCCACCTAACCCAGTGTTTCATTTTATTATGAGCTTTATTGTACAAACCTATCAGGTGTTGGTCATATTCCCATCAGGTTAGAGTCCTATAGACTCTCTTCTCTGTCCCCAGTCCACTGAGGGCCCTCCTCAGTGGGCTCACTGGTGTTCCCTGTGTGGTCACGGATGCATCAATCAGTCTCTGTGGGTGGGCGGACAATGCCTCAGGATACTCCTCCCCACCCCTTCCCACCCCTCTTCTGCAATGTTCCCTGAGCCTTGGCGGTGTGTTATAAAACTGCTTTAGTGGTAAGCTCTCTGCAGTCTCTGAATTTCTGCTCTGATCCATTTTGAGTGTCCTCAGGGTCTATCACCATTACTCTGAAGCTGGTTGTCAGGCTAGCAGTGAGAGGAGCACTCAAATTTAGACATCACTTCCTCTGTAATGTGTCATGGGCCCTGGCAGATGTGGGGTGTGACCCAGTGTTTTCCACAAAACATTTGAAATAAATTTATCAATAACCTTGAGACATATTCCATAAATACTATTATTTGCCCACAGTTTCATTGTACCCATCCCTTACGTACCTTCACATGGTTCATAAGTATTGTCCTCTAGTTACTTTTTCCTTCACACACACACACACACACACACACACACACACAGACATAGGTAGATAGATGATCAATAGAAGATAGATAGATAGATACATAGATACATAGATTGATTGATTCACTTCAACCAGCACAGTTTTTGAACCCTTACTATGAGCCAAACTCTGTCCTAGGTGCTGGGTATCTTATAGTAAACAGAGCCCTCAAAGATTGTTACCTTGTTAAAATCTAGAGAGAATAGACAAAGAAAAATAATTAGGTTAGCAGGTATTGATCAATATTATGGAAAAATTAAGCCAAAAGTGGGAATGTACTTATAATCCAAATATAGTGAACTAGGGAAGGTCTCACTGGAAAGTTTTCATTTCAGCAGAAACAGGAAGCTAGGGAATAGGTCTTCAGCAGATATTTGGAGAAAGGTGCCTTCCAATCAGAGAAAGGCAAGTGCCAAGGCCTTAAAGTAGGACCATGTCTACTGTGGTTAAAAACCCAAAAGATGCTGGGCAGAGCGACCAAGTGAGTGGATCCTGAGAAACGAGATCAGGAAAGGCTTAGGGGACAAATTAGCTTGTAGGGTCTTCAGAACATTGTAAAGGCTTTGACATTTATTCTGGGGGATGTGGAAAGTCCTGCAAAGATTTTAAGTAGAAAATGTGATCGGGTTTACATTCTCATAGGATTGCTTTGCTTCTGTGTTGTAAGTGGCCTAGGTGGAGTCTGACAGCAAGGAGTAGAACAGGAAACCCAGTTTCCTTGGGTCTCGTGGGTGGTTCAGACCACGTGGCAGCAGAGGAGGTGGAAAGAGAAGTGACCTGGGTTTGTTTTGGAGTTCAGAGCTGGCAAAACTGCTGATAGATTTGTCTGAAAGAACTGCATTGCCCCAGTTTTCCTGGTTACATTTGGGTCTTACCAACTACTGACATATTTTTCTAACAGGATGGAGAACACTGTACTTGCAAGTTGTTCATCCTACCTCAACTCATAACAGAAATAAACTGTGTTTCTCCTCTCATTTAAGCCAGATTTCCTGAAATCTATACCTAAGGCAGGGGATCCTAGATATGTTAGCTTTCCATCACTGAGACAAAACGCCTATGGCTGACTCAAGTTATGAGGAAAGACTGACTTTTGTCTCACAGTTTCAGGGATTTCAGCCCATGGTCAGTTTGCTGTATTGTTTTGGAGCCTGTGGTGAAGGAACACATTGAGCCAGGAGCACTTCATCACATGGTGGTCAGAAAGGAAGGGGCCAGGGGCCCAATATCCCCTTCCAGAGCATACTCCCAAGAACCTAACTTCCTTCCTCTCTGTCCCTCGAACATTCTACAATGTTCCACACTGGCTGGAGACCGAGCCTTTAACACATGAACCCTTGGGAAGAAAGTTACTTAAGATACCAAATAATGGCATTGAGTAAGTGGTCCCCTGAAAGAATAGGTGTGAGGGCACAGGACAGGATAGGACAGGGAATGAAAGCTAAACAAAGATTTAAATTATATATATTTGGAGAGGGGGACTTAGAGAAGAATAGTGGATTGAGAGGGGCTGTAAGAGAGGGATGAAGTAGATAGGAAGGTGAAAATGAGAAAGTATATAATATAGCTGCACCAAAATATCAGAATGAAACTATCACTTTCTACAATGAATGTATGCTAATTCAAAGAAGGAGAAGGAGAAGAAAGAAGGTAGTTGGGACTGGAAAGATGGCTTAGCAGTTAAGGTGCTTTCCTATAAAACCAGAGGACCGAGGTTCAGTTCTCCAGGACCCATATAAGTCAGATGCATCTGGAGTTCATTTGCGGTGGCTGGAGGCCCTGGCATGTTCTCTTTCTCTGTCTTTCTCTCTCTCTCTCTTTCTCTCTGTCTCACCAATAGATAAAGACAAAATATTTAAAAAAGAAAGAAGGAAGGCATGCAAGCATGTTTTGCCCAGATAGTAGCTTGAGTCTAATTCCATAGGGGGCTTGAGAGCAACACATATAGCAGCAAGAGATTTCCACCTTGAGGAAGAGTCACCTTTATGTACCCCTGATAGGGAAAGGGACAAGGCAGTGCCTCTGTGAACAGTAACCACTGCCCATCCCCCATTTTTAGAGGAGTAACATTTTAGATGCAGATTGTCCTCCCTGGGTCTACAATTGTAGCACACAATCATCTCCTTTCCTCTGGAGTAGGCATTTGGTGCCTCGCCTCATTCCTCTCGTTGCAGCTGCTGCTGGCTTGAATAACTCTCAGCTACGTCCTTCTCCAGAGAACGGCTCTTGCTCATGACTGCCACCTAGCACAGATGTGGAGGTGGCCTTCCTGCCGTGGGCCAGCACTCAGCCACTGCCTGACTAACGCACTGTGCAAACACCCCGCACCTTTGTCTCAAGGCCAGACAATCGCAGGAACCATTGACGACTCCAGCTTCCTCCTGTGACGAGGCTTAGACTACACTTAGCTGAATCTTCCTCTTGGTTTGATTCCTTCCCAACCTATCTGCATGCTTCATTTTGCTACAGGCTCCTCTGAGAGCACGATCTCAGAAAAGCATATACACACGAGCCCCTCTCTCTGACTGTGCTAAGGGACCCTTACCTAAGGCAGCCCCCTCCCCAAGACAGTTCCTATGACCCAGGTGCCCAGCTCAGCAGTCTTATAGGCCATGCCTTCCTAAAATGACGCACCGAAGCATGTTAAGCTCGATCACAATTTGAACGGCGCTGCCGCTGGGCTTGGAGGTGACACACCTTGAACTGATTTCTACCTCCACCATTTAGCAGCTTGCCTCGCCTGGGACAAATCACTTCCCCTCCTAGGAGCTCTGCTTTTGCAATAAAGGGACACGCTTTAAAAAAAAAAAAAAACAAGTAAAATAAAATGCCTGAATTTGCTCATGGAATATTTATGTAATAGCTAAAATGGGGCTTAACACATAGACTTTATTTAGCTATGAAGGAGTGGGAAACTGATTAGTTTACTGTTTTGGTCTTGCCCGCGTTAGGTGGTACCCAGATAAATCTGTCATTTATCTAGCCAGAGCTCCCCCACAGGCTCTGCTCACTGCAGCTGGAGGTGGCCAAGCCTTCCTTCTTTCTCACACAGAACCACTCAACTTAGTACCTTCCCTTGGCTAGTGGAAAGGAGCAGGGCTTACTTTCATTCCTCAGCCTTTGCATTGGTTTCATAGCATGGTGCACTGTAACTACGTCTATTTTCGCACAGTAGAAAACTGAACCTGAGATGAGTATCTACTTGCTCCATTCAGATTTCAGTTTTGCTTATTCACATTCTCAGGTGTCACATAAGTTTAAGCAGCTATGAAATACGAACTTCCAGTACATTACAAATATGTGACATTTTAAGCTACTATTATTGATCATTTAGATCAGCTTTGAGGATCTATATACCACAGCAATTTAATAATGACATAGTCCATTAAGAAATAGAAGAGAAGAAGTCTTTAACTGTCAACTGGGATAGGAGAGGATAAGAGAGGGGTAAAGACAGGAGAGAGAGAGGAGAGGAGAGGATTTTTTTGGTTTGGGGTTCTGGCTTTTTGCCTTTTAACTTTATTTTTTTTTTTTTTTTTGGCTCTTTAGAATTTAGTTTCTGGTCTCTTTTCTTTGCATAGTCTTTGGTGTGGGATTTATTTTTATTCTGGCTTGGTTTTGACTTTTTCTTTTTATTTTAACTTTTTATTTTACTTTCTTTTGTTATCTACATCTTTCATTTACGTTTTGCTTCTAACTTTATTTTGTGAGGTTTTTGTTTTGGCTTTTTGCCTTTGGAAAAAAATATATTTTTTGGCTCTTTGTTATTTACTTTCTGGTTTGTTTTCTTTGGGTAGTCTTTGGTGTGGGATTTCTGGTTTTTCTGCCTTGGTTTTGACTTTTTATTTTTATTTTTAATTTTTATTTTACTTTCTTCGGTTACTTACATATTTCGTTTAGATTTTACTTTACCTTTTTGTTTGGCATCCATAGCCTTGCTACGATGTCTCAGAGTGATGAGACCCTGTGGTCTCAGTATGAGGACCTCGGCCTCTTAGGTATGGGCGCCTGTTCGAAAGTATGCAGAGCACACCACCGCCTGACAGGCGTCAATGTTGCCATCAAGGTCTTAGAGAAGGCGGAGGAGAAGTTCCTCAGAGTTACAGGGGAGGTGGACATTTTGAAGACCACCACACACCCGAATATTGTGTCGCTGTTTCAAATTGTTGAAACGGAAAACCGTATCTACTTGGTTCTGGAGTTGTGCCAGACTGAGCTGCTGGACTATGTACGCAGTAATGGCTGCCTACAGGCGGACGAGGCACGCAACATTTTTTGCCAGATTTTGGATGCCATCTGTTACTGCCACAACCAAGGCATAGCACACCGTGACATCAAGGCAAATAACATCATGGTGGATGACAGCGGCAAGGTCACGGTCATTGACTTCGGCATGGCCACCAGATTTCTTCCAGGTCAGACGTTCTCCAGGTACTGTGGGGCCTACTCGTATATGTCTCCTGAGGTCATCCAGCACCAAGCATATGATGCCTCCAAAAAGGACATGTGGTCCTTGGGTGTTCTTCTCTATTTTATGGTTACCGGGACCCTTGTATTTAGGCATAAGACACTTTTGGAACTCAAAAAGAAGATTGTCAGAGGGGATTACAAGGCACCTGAATTCCTCTCTGAAGAATTAAGGGACCTAATAAGGCTCTTACTAACCGTGGACCCAAAACAGAGGCCCAGAGCACAGGACATCATGAAGCACCCTTGGATCCAGCAGGGCAAAGGGGGTTCAGATCCTCAGGAGCCGCTCCCCAGGCAGCTGGATAATGACATCCTTTCACTTATGAAGTTTATGTGGTTTGACTTAGGGGAGACCGTTAAGTCCATCCAGGAAGGAAAGTTTGATAAATTCATGGCAACGTACCGCCTATTGCAATACGAGGCACAGAGTAGGGTGGCAGAAAATATCCAAGACATACCCACATGCTCAGGGACGATGCCACTCCCCACCCTCACTGATCCTTCTGCCTTCCCTCTGGCCCCAAAGAGGAAACAGTATGTGCCAACCTTCTGGGTCTTGACTTCATGCTTAAAAGCCCAGGAAGAGTCTGAGGATGGCCAGCAGGCAGGGCATGAGGCTTTCAGGAGTGCCAGCTGTCCTTGCATACACCTGTCCTGCCAGAAGAAGAGGCCCACTGTCACCCCAAGTCCCAAATGTCTTCGCCCACTTACTGCCCCGGGCACCCTCTGCTCCAGCCCTGGTCCACAGCTTCCAGAAAAGGCAAGCCTTCCAATGAAAGAAGAGAGGCCTGAAGCATCTACCCGGGGCTCCCGTGGTCCAGGGAGCAGCCCCGAGCTCCTGGAACAGATCATCAGCCCTGAGGTAACAAAAGACAAACCGGCTGCACCTACCCAGGGTACCCACGACCAAGGGAGTGGGCCGGAGCTCCTGGAGAGGATGGCCACCCCGGAGGCCAGCTGCGAGGAGGAGCCTCAAACCCCAAACCCTGGCCTGCGCAGGCACTGGAAGGCCTTGCGGGGGAGAATCCAAAACTGCCTGCAAAGATTCTGTGTCCGCCTCAGGCCTTCCCCGAACTGCCTCCCGTCCAGGAACAGCGTGAGCCCAGTGAAATCAGAGGACAGCTGTGAAAATCACGAAGGCCACGGCAATCTATAGGACAGCCAGGTGTGTGCACATCCTTGTGGCCATGGCAGGAGAGGGAAGAAAAGCGCCTCCTGAGCAGTCTTCCTGTGACGCCTTGCTGCGAGCTCCCCTCCTCCTGCAGCCTCTCTCCCGCCTTCTCCCACAGCCTTGACAGAATATATCTGTGTTGACTTCAACCATGCAGCTTGTGACTTTTTTAACATCTCTTTCAGCAAACTAATATGTATGTGTAAACAATATTTGCTAATTAAATGCAGAAAGCAGTAGCTCAATGAAAGAGAAGCATAAATTGAAAAGCAGCAAATGAAGGGCGGTGTGTATGTTCACAGGGTCCAAAGCTGGCCTCACCGGGTGTGGGTAGGGTTCCCCCTGTTCTGGAAATAATTCATTTCAGAGTGTATTCATCAAGATGACTCAAAAGACCATGTTTTCATAGAGTGTGCACAGGGTTTCCCTTGTTTGGATATCATTCACCTCAGTGACCACAGTCTGGCTCATTTATGTTGCCGCAAGTTACCTACAACGTGCAACGTTGTAAGATAGCCCCTATGGGACCAGACCACTTGGAAAATCTTAGTTTTCCATTGTCGCACAAATATCTGCTCTTCACATCCCTGGTCACTCTGGCATAGAAGCCTAGGTTCATTTGTAATTCTAATTTTATACACTGGGAAAGGAACTCAGGCCCCAGAACATGCTCGGCATATGCTCTGCCACTGAGCGAGACCGCAGACCTGTCCGTTGTGTCCTGAACCCACATCTTGCTTGTTTCCACTCCTCTGCCTCTCACCTGGATTATTTCAGTATCTCTTCCTGGATTAATCTTTTAATTTACCTGACCACATCCTTCCCATTATAAGCCCAACCTGACTCTGGGTTATATCAATACAGCAGTAACCTTATTGCTGGAACATAACCAAAAACACCGTATGGGAGGAAAGCCTTGAGTTCAGAACGTGGCTGCAAGTGGAAGCTTCATTGTGTGGGGAGTGCAGGGCAGAGCAGCTCTCCGAGCTCACGTCTTGCCGCTGCAACGGTGGAGTGAGTAATCTGAGCTCACTCTGAACACCCTGAGGGATGGTGGAGTGAGTAATCTGAGCTCACTCTGAACACCCTGAGGGATGGTGGAGTGAATAATCTGTGCTCACTCTGAACACCCTGAGGGGTGGTGGAGTGAATAATCTGAGCTCACTCCTCTGAACACCCTGAGGGATGGTGGAGTGAGTAATCTGAGCTCACTCTGAACACCCTGAGGGATGGTGGAGTGAATAATCTGAGCTCGCTCTGAACACCCTGAGGGATGGTGGAGTGAATAATCTGAGCTCACTCACTCTGAACACCCTGAGGGATGGTGGAGTGAATAATCTGAGCTCACTCACTCTGAACACCCTGAGGGATGGTGGAGCGAATAATCTGAGCTCACTCTGAACACCCTGAGGGATGGTGGAGTGAGTAATCTGAGCTCACTCTGAACACCCTGAGGGATGGTGGAGTGAATAATCTGAGCTTGTTCACTCTGAACACCCTGAGGGATGGTGGAGCGAATAATCTGAGCTCACTCTGAACACCCTGAGGGATGGTGGAGTGAGTAATCTGAGCTCACTCACTCTGAACACCCTGAGGGATGGTAGAGTGAATAATCTGAGCTCACTCTGAACACCCTGAGGGGTGGTGGAGTGAGTAATCTGAGCTCACTCTGAACACCCTGAGGGATGGTGGAGTGATAATCTGAGTTCACTCTGAACACCCTGAGGGATGGTGGAGTGAGTAATCTGAGCTCACTCTGAACACCCTGAGGGATGGTGGAGTGAATAATCTGAGCTCGCTCACTCTGAACACCCTGAGGGATGGTGGAGTGAATAATCTGAGCTCGCTCTGAACACCCTGAGGGATGGTGGAGTGAATAATCTGAGCTCGCTCTGAACACCCTGAGGGATGGTGGAGTGAATAATCTGAGCTCGCTCTGAACACCCTGAGGGATGGTGGAGTGAATAATCTGAGCTCACTCTGAACACCCTGAGGGATGGTGGAAGTGATAATCTGAGCTCGCTCTGAACACCTGAGGGATGGGGTGAGGGAATAATCTGAGCTCGCTCACTCTGAACACCCTGAGGGATGGTGGAGTGAAATTATCCTGAGCTCGCTCTGAACACCCTGAGGGATGGTGGAGTGAATAATCTGAGCTCACTCTGAACACCCTGAGGGATGGTGGAGTGAGTAATCTGAGCTCACTCTGAACACCCTGAGGGATGGTGGAGTGAATAATCTGAGCTCGCTATGAACACCCTGAGGGATGGTGGAGTGAATAATCTGAGCTCTCTCACTCTGAACACCCTGAGGGATGGTGGAGTGAATAATCTGAGCTCGCTCAATCTGAACACCCTGAGGGATGGTGGAGTAGAATAATCTGAGCTCGCTCACTCTGAACACCCTGAGGGATGGTGGAGTGGAATAATCTGAGCTCACTCTGACACACCCTGAGGATGGTGGAGTGAAGTAATCTGAGCTCACTCTGAACACCCTGAGGGATGGTGGAGTGAATAATCTGAGCTTGCTATGAACACCCTGAGGGATGGTGGAGTGAATAATCTGAGCTCGCTCATGAACACCTGAGGGATGGTGGAGTGAATAATCTGAGCTCGCTCACTCTGAAACCCTGAGGGATGGTGGAGTGAATAATCTTGAGCTCACTCTGAACACCCTGAGGGATGGTGGAGTGATAATCTGAGCTCGCTCACTCTGAACACCCTGAGGTATGTGTGGAGTGAATAATCTGAGCTCACTCTGAACACCCTGAGGGATGTGAGTGATAATCTGAGCTCACTCTGAACACCCTGAGGGTGGTGGTCTGTGAATAATCTGAGCTTGCCTATGAACACCCTGAGGATGGTGGAGTGAATAATCTGAGGCCTCACTCTGAACACCCTGAGGGATGGTGGAGTGAATAATCTGAGCTCGCTCACTCTGAACACCCTGAGGGATGGTGGAGTGAATAATCTGAGCTCACTCTGAACACCCTGAGGGATGGTGGAGTGAATAATCTGAGCTCACTCTGAACACCCTGAGGGATGGTGGAGTGAATAATCTGAGCTCACTCTGAACACCCTGAGGGATGGTGGAGTGAATAATCTGAGCTCGCTCACTCTGAACACCCTGAGGGATGGTGGAGTGAATAATATGAGCTCACTCGTCTGAACACCCTGAGGGATGGTGGAGTGAATAATCTGAGCTCGCTCACTCTGAACACCCTGAGGGATGGTGGAGTGAATAATCTGAGCTCGCTCTTAACACCCTGAGGGATGGTGGAGTGAATAATCTGAGCTCGCTATGAACACCCTGAAGGATGGTGGAGTGAATAATTTGAGTTTACTCTGAACACCCTGAGGGATGGTGGAGTGAATAATCTGAGCTCACTCTGAACTCCCTGAGGGATGGTGGAGTGAATAATCTGAGCTCACTCACTCTGAACTCTCTGAGGGATGCCCTAATAAGACTCAAAGTCTGCTCTTGGCATTACACTTCCACGAGCCATGTTCCACCTCCCAAAGGATCCACAACCTTTCTAAATTGCCAACAACTAGGGACCACGTATTCAAAACACATGAGGCTATGGGAGGCATTTCACAGTCAGGTCATTAGCTTCTGCCCCTGGCCTCCATAGTCTTATTGCCATCTCCTGATATAAAATGCATTTAGTTCAACTTTAAAAGTCCCCATAGTCCCTGGACGTGGTGGCGCACGCTTTTAATCCCAGCACTTGGGAGGCAGAGGTAGGTGGATCGCTGTGAGTTTGAGGCCACCCTGAGACTACATAGTGAATTCCAGGTCAGCCTGGACTAGAGTGAGACCCTACCTCGAAAAGCCAAAAAAAAAGAAAGAAAAAAAGGCCCCATAGCCTTTACCAGTCCCAAACTGATTAGAAGTCCAAAGTCTCAGTTGAGACTGTCCTTTAAGAGAGCTTCTTAACTGTGAGTCTGTAAAGTAAGAGCACAGGTTTCATTCTTCCAATACACCAAAGTGCAAAGTAAACATTCCCATTGCAAAAAGAAGCCACAGCAAGGAAAGTCTGGATCAATGTAGTGAAATCCTCAGGGAAAACATCAAATCCTGTGGTGCCATGTCTGGCACCTAGGACTGTGATGAGATCCTCTGGGTCAAAGTGCTTTGGCAACTCCCCACCCTCCAGCTGGGCCACTTGCAGTCTGGGCAGATCCACCCCGAGGCTGCAGTTTTCCTCGTTGGCCATCCCACAGTTCTGGCCTCTTTAAAATCCTGGGATTTCAACTATCACCCAAGGTTCATCTTCACAGCTCCATACAAAAGCCTGACAAGTACCTCTAAATGCCTTTTACTGTCCAGAAACCACGAGTGAACTCAATAACCCTTATATTTCCTGCATTTGTCAAACTTCAAAAACCAGTACCAGGTGGGCTATCATATTTGTATATCCAATGCAGATAAAGGTGACTCTGAGGGCCAGGAAACTCCTTTAGCATTCTTCTTTCAAGACTCTCCTTACAAAATAACCAGCACTAGTCCTGTGTGACAAATATTATTAATGGAAGTGATTAAGACACCAGAAATTTGTTACATATATTGCTAAATATTATTAAGTATAAAAAGTCAATTGTTACAGGAAGCATATCTCATCTCTTAAGAAGATGGATAGGATGTTTTTTAATCAGCTCCAGTATCCACCCACGGGCAATCCTTATTACTAAAATGAAAAAGTGCTCAGCAGCAATTCTATTACTATTTTTGTAGTTGTTCCAATGAATATAAGAGAAAGAAACATCAATCACAGAGGAAGTGAGAATAGAAATGGAAAAAGTTTTGTCCTCAAAATACCATCATCCTTTGAGCCATTTCTGAGTGAATGCCAGGAAGTGATCAGGCTTCTGAAACAATTTTTGACCTACGATGATTATATAATTAGGTTGTTTTATCAAAAACAAAAAAAAATGGAAACCATTTACTTGAGTTGCCAAAGGCTCAGCACCAGCATCAAAAAAAAAAAAAAATCTAGACAGTGAACCCCTACTTTGAAAAGAAAATCCAAATAGTCATCACGATCCTTTTTTGGAGTAGAATGGGAATCATGAAGTGAGTGAATTGAGTGAGTGATTTTTTTTAAAATACTTTCTTCACCTTGGATTTGTTGAACCTCAAAAGACAATACCCTAAAAGTGGGTACCTCTAAGAAAGAAATCCCCAGCTTCTGGGAATTATGTGGCTAACTTACAAACTAGGGTTGACTGGGTACAGCCTGAAGCTCTGGGAGTTTAGGGCCCTAGGAGTTTAGCCAGAAACATTGTGGTGGGCTAGGAGTGACTGCTTCTCTAAAATAGCTTACCAGACAGCACACCCTGGTCTATAACTCCATTACTGCTAAGAAACTTCAAATTGACAATCAGCCTGGAACACTTTTCAATTATGGATAGAGACAACCCTGACATACTTAAACCATCCCCAATTCAGCCCTCAGAGGAGTCCCACTTTGTGGCTCCCACCCATTTATGATTGGATGCTGTCTTGCTTGTAAGTAAGCCTACCTGCTGTTTATGTCCTTGTTGTAATTCTGATTCCAGGGTAATAAAGACTGTTACATACATCCCTGTACTTACCTTATAGGTTGCTCAAGGACTAAGTGGTACTTCTTCATGTCCCCTGGGCAAGGTCTTGCTCCTGCAGAACTCAAAAGGAGCTTCTGCCCTCACTTCTCCCCTTGACATGCTGACTTCAGAATCAAAGTACCTCTGATCTTCCTCTCTTTCTGCCACAGCTGCTGTGCCAGGAGAGGGTTTCTGCAAGATTCCTCATCCACCTTAGGTTTGGACCCACCAAAAAGCACTGAAGTTTGTCTCCATACCTGGGCAGCCTTTTGTCACATGTCTTTTTTTCTCTGTTTTGGTCCCTAGTGATCCATTTGCAAACCATTATGTGTTTTCTTCACCAAACAAACTTTGGTTCAAGTTACTGTAAGTCCTCCAGACCTACTGAGTTCCCCTAAGGCTCATTTACCATACCCCTCAAAATTGCCTGTATTCCCCATTCTCTCCCTCTCCTGTAAAAAGTGATGTATATAAATCTCTGAGTAACTTTGGGCTAGTGGGTAATCACTCCGGTATTAGTTCCCTTTTGAACATTGATAAATTCGCATGCTTTTCTACTTCATCTGTCTTTGTCGGTTTACTCCACATCATACTGACTGGATAACGTAGAAATCTCTCCTTTTCCCCTGCAAATACAATAGATTGATTTTCTGCCTGATTGGATTTTGCAATTGTTTTCAGTAGCTTTTGAATTGGCTCTAGATACATCTCTTAAATACATTTAAATGTCTTTTCCTCAAGCATACAAATGACTGGGACCACACAATGAAAAGTAGCTACTTATAGGTCAGTAGGTGTGTACGTGTGCATGTGTAAAAGATGAAGTCATGAATTTTCAGAATTTGCATGACATGTATTTGGAGGATCAAGAAAATAAGCATTCACTTTTAGGCCAAACCACAAAAGAACTCCATATTTCCATTTTTCCCATTTCTGCCCTTTTGATCATCTTGTTTTGTGACTCTCTGAAAACACTTTTGAGGCAAGTGATTTTGAAGTGATCATTTAACACTTTGTAAGGGCTTTAATGGAAAGGATCAAACAGACTAGCTATGAAAATATCTTTCCAAGGACCTTTAGACGTTTAACCATGCCACAAGCAAGATCTATCACCTGTGTGGTTTACAAAGCAATTGTGTTTTCTTTAAGAGTCTTTGAAGGTGTCACAGTAATTGGCTTTTAGTCACCAAATAACTTAGCAAAACTGAAATTTCTATTGCTAAGAATAGAAAACTTCTTGATGGCTATGAAACACCTTTTGGAGGAGAGAAAATTAGACCAAAGTGAAAAGAAGTTTTCTGGGCTGGAAAGATGGCTTAGCAGTTAAGACACTTGCCTACAAAGCCAAAGGACCCAAGTTTGATTCCCCAGGACCCACGTAAGCCATATGCATAAGGTGGCACATGCTGTGTCTGGAGTTCATTTACAGTGGCAGGAGGCCCTGGCATGCCCATTCTCTCTCTCTCTCTCTCTCTCTCTCTCTCTCTCTCTCTCTCTCTCTTTCATAAAAGGAATTTTTTTTTAAGTTTTCTTTCTTAAATTACAACTAAGTGCTACAAAGGGACTGATCATGGTTCAGGGAAAAAGAGTAACAGTGGCATACTTATCAGCCTAGGGAATAAGAGGTCTTTCTAGGTAATTAGTATCTGGATCAAGACCCAAGTGATGAACAAGCTTCAAAGAAGCAGATGGAAAGAAGTATCCAGACTTCCAAGAGGAGAGGAGAAACAGTCCTCAGCTAGAAAGACCAAGGGGCACTCACGCCTAGACAGAACAGGGAGAGCCACCCTGAAAAGAAAGCCAAGAACTGTCACAAAAGTAAACAGCCTTAAAATAATATGACAGGAAATATAGAAACAAATTTCTTCAAGGGCAAAACTTTATAGAAATATGTAATAAACATGAAACCAATGATATAAGAGCTAAAAATTCAAACAAAAATAAAGTATTAGAGAAACACAAATTCTAAGGTCAAGGAAACAAAAAGAGATCCAAGCAACATTATACATAATTTGAAATTGTCTCACCGAACAGAACACAGCTAAAATTGCAATTACAACAGATGAAAAACAACATAATAATTATGAATTAGAGGGGGGAAAGGTAAATGGTGTGAAAACAGACATACAATTTAGATTTTTAAAAAATCTCAGATGAGAATGTTTGGTGTCCCTGAAATAATGAGCCCAACAAAGAAAAAGAAAACCAAGAATCATCAAATTAAAAAGATGCACCACCCCAAAGCTTGCCAGTGGATAAAGTGCTTACCACACAAACATGAGTCTAAGCTCAGATCCATAGCACCCACGTTAAAATAAAATCCAGATACTTTGACAGGTGTTTGTAATCCATCCAGCCATTCCTGTGGGTGAAGAGAGAGGAGACTGGAGGATCTGCCAGAGGCTCATAGGCCAGCTAGCCTAGCAAGAAAGCAGCATTGAACAATATGGAAACCTGCCTCAAAAAGAAAGTGGAGGGTAAGGATCACCACCCAGAAGTTGTCATCTGATCTCCATATGCATGCTGTGGCATGTGCACACCTGTACTCTCACACATAAGCACGCACATGGTGCTGGAGAGATGGCTCAGCAGTTAAGACATTTGACTGAAAAGCCTAATGACCCCAGTTCAACTCCCCAGTACCCATGTAAAGCCAGATGCCCAAAGTGGCACATACATCTGGAGTTTGTTTGCAGCGGCTAGAGGTCCTGGTGCACCCATTCTCTCTATCTGTTTCTCTTCTCTTGCTCTCTTTGCTTGCAAATAAACAAATTCTAAAAAGATATTTAAGTAAACACTCACACACACATACATATGCCAATAAAGACACAATATATACCTCCATACTCCATACATATATATGTGTATATACACATATATATATGATATATCTTGATTATAATTGAATTTAAGGATAGAAATAATCATCTTGAGACCTGTGAGTGAAAAGTAAAAAATGAAATAACTACAATTTGAGTTAGATACCATAGTTCCTCAAAGTAACATAAAATGTGAGAAAAGAATGTCTACAAAACATAAGGAGAAAATATGAGTGACTGATAAATATTGAAACCGTCCAATCTGTCATTCATGTGAAAATGTTATCTCTTAGTTCCCTGTTGATTTTCTGTTTGGATGATCTGCCTATTGGTGATAGTGGAGTATTAAAGTCTCCAACTAGATGGGCGTGGGCGCACGCCTTTAATCCCAGCACTTGGGAGGCAGAGGTAGGAGGATCGCTGTGAGTTCAAGGCCACCCTGAGACTCCATAGTGAATTCCTGGGCTAGAGTGAGAACCTACCTCAAAAAACCAAAAAAAAAAAAAAAAAAAAAAGTCTCCAACTATGATGGTTTTGATGTTTATTCATGTTTTGTTGTCAAGTAGGTTTTGTTTTATAAACTGTGGTACACCTGTGTTTGGCACATATATATTTATGATTGTGATATTCTCTTGTTGGATCATTCCCTTGATGAGCAAGTAGTGGCCTTCTTTGTCCTTTTTTTTATTACTTTTGGTTTGAAGTCTATTTTATCAGATATTAATATAGCAACACATGCTTGATTCTTTTTGGCATTTGCTTACAATATCGTTTTCCATCCTTTTACCTTGAGGAGGTGTCTGTCTTTAGTAGTAAAGTGAGTCTCTTGAAGACAGCAAATCGAAGGGTCCATTTCTCTGATCCACCCTGTTAACCTGTGTCTTTTGATGGGTGAATTAAGACCATTAATACGTAAGGTTATAAATGTGACGTTTGATTTAATCCCTGAAATTTTGGGGTACTTTATGGGGTCAAAATGCTTTTTTAAAAAATATGTATTTTATTTATTTGAGAGGCACACCAAGACCTCCAGCCACCACAAACAAACTCCAAATGCATGCGCCACTGCAAAATGCTTTTTTAGAAAAGAGATCAAACTGAATCATAGTTATTTGATTACCAGAACAAAATTCTAAAGAAATAAAAATATGTAGCATTTAAAAATGAAATATTTTACACTTAAAAATTAAATGTTTGCAAATTCTAATATCTAATAAAAGTAGGATGGTGTTGTGTCCTTTGATTCTACAACCTTGTGGAAATGATTCTTTCCATGCCTCGTCATTCTCATCCAGTCTTCTCCATCAGACAGTATCCTTTGATATTTGATGTTTTGATATTTGATAGATAAAACCCAATAGAAAGAATCCCTGTAAGCACTAACTAATCATTTCATCATTAGAGTGATTAGTATTTGCAAAGTACACCTTTTATCTTTCCATTTTCAGCTATCTGTAACTTTTCATGTAGTTTAACAATATCTGTCTTTTGAGTTCTTAGGTAATTAATCTTTATTATCAATATTATTGAAGTTTAATTTACCACCTTGCATTACCTGAAATTTATTCCTTTTTCTTTTTTCCTTTCCTGCTTTATCTTGGATTGGTGATTTATTATATTAATTTAATCTCCACTATTTGTCATAACAGTTTCTGTAGAGTTTATAGGATACATTGCTAATATAACCTAGTTTAGCCTCAAAAATATGCCTCTTCCTATAGAACCTACAGGTTTTGTAGTAATATACCTCCATTTCTCCTCTTTTCCTCTGTGACCACATTGCCATGAATTTTCATTCTTAAAAACTGCAACATGGGACTGGAGAGATGGCTAAATGATTAAGGCACTTGTCTGGAAAGCCTAACAACCCAGGAGCCCTTGTAAAGCCAGATGCACAAACTGGCACATGTGTCTGGAGTTCATGCGCTGCAGCAGCTGGAGGCCCTGGCATGCCCATTCTCTCTCTCTCTTTCTTTCTCTCTCTCTCCTTGCAAATAAATAAATAAAATATAAAAACAACTGTAACATACTGCTGTTATTTCTTTCTTGAATAATCAATTATTAAGAGTTTAAAAAATTGTTGAATGAGCTGGGAGATGGCTCAGTGGGTAAAATGCCTACCATATGAGGATGAGGACCGATATAAAGTGTTGGGTTTGTAATCCCAGTGCTGGGGAGGCAGAGACAGGGAATCCCCGGTGACTCACGGACCAGGTACATTAGCTGAATTGGTGAACTCTCAGTTCATTGAGAGATCTTGTCTCAATAAAAAGGTGGAGAGCAATAAAGAGAGTTACCCTGTACATCCCTGTGCCCCTACACAAAACCATGCATACACACCACACACCCAAACCTGTTAAACACCCATACCACAGACAATGTTTTCTACATTGTGTGCTAAAACACTTCACAATACTATAGTAAAATTACAGGTGTGTCCTGAGATATAGAAAATTATATATATATATATATATATATATATATATATATATATATGGAGAGAGAGAGGGAGGGAGAGGGACATATGCACATATAGATTCTATTGGACATAGCATGAACTATTAACTTTAGTTAATTGTTTCCATATTCAACATGCTTTCTTACCATCCCAGGAGCTGGCAAATTCAGTGAAGGATAACGAGTACCACACAGAGAAAATCAGTGTGGGGTGCCAGGCTATAGAGTTGTTGGCATCCCATATGATTCCAAAGTCTGGAAAGATTCATAATACTAGCAGGTACACGCACCCACACACACGCACATGCACACACACACACACTTACTAGCTGTGACTATTTAAGAACAAAAGTAAAATATTCTTTTTCCTAATTAGCATATTTGATGTTAGAACATAAATATTTGAAATTGTATAAACATGACTACTTAATAAATGAAAATATTTAGCTTAATTTTTCTCATTTTAAAATTGGTATTATTGTACAAAATAATGGGTCTCATTACAACATTTTCATACATTTATATAATAAATATTTCTTTAGGTCAAGGAATTTGTGAAAAAAATTAACAAGGCACTAACAGTACCATGAATCCCCAACATTGTTACCCTCCATTAAAAATAATAAATATGGGGGCTGGAGAGATTGCTCAGTGGTTAAGGTGCTTGCCTGCAAAGCCAAAGGACCCAGGTTCCATTCCCCAGTACCCACATAAGCCAGATGTACAAGGTGGCACATGGGTCTGAAGTTCATTTGCAGTGGCTGGAGGCCCTGGCATTCTCTCTCTCTCATAAATAAATAAAGTATTTAAATAATAATAATGAATATAGTGGCTTTCCAGGTGACTTGAGCTTCAGTTAATTCTTATTAAAAAGAGAAAGATTCAAATAATTGTTTATAAAAAGCTTGCTTTAAAAATTAACATGGTTCTCTTAATCCTCTGTCTTGGGTAGGTTTACACCTGATTTGAGCATGTGTGAAATGATATGAGTGTGTAGACACTGGGGAAAGAATACATTATTAATAGCGTTACAACACTAATACTGTAAGCCAATGACCAAGAGAAGAAAAGGAGAAGACTTTTTAAAAATATTTTTTAATGGGCTGAAGAGATGGTTTAGTGGTTAAGGCACTTGCCTATGCAGCCTAAGGACACAGGTTTGATTCCCCATTACCCATGTAAGCCAGATACTCAAGGTGCTGCATTGCATCTAGAGTTTGTGTGCAGTGGCAAAAGGCCCTGGTGCACCCATTCTCTCCCTCTCCCTCTCCTTCCCCCCTCTAATAGGTCAATAAATAAATTATTTAAAAATAAATAAGTAATTTCTTCATTTTAAATTTCTTTTTATTTATTTGCAAGCAGAGAGAGAATGTGTATGCCAAGGCCTCTGGCCACTGTAAAATGAACTCCAGATATATGTGCTAATTTGTGCATTTTTATGTGGGTCCTGGGGATGTTAGGCTTTGCTGGCAAGCATCCTAACTGCTGAGCAATCTCTCCAGCCCAAGACTTACTTTTTAAAAATATTTTTATTTATTCATTTATTTATTTGAGAGAGAGAATGGGCACACCAGGGCTCCCAGCCATGGCAAACAAATTGCAGATGCATGCGCCACCTTGTGCATGTGGCTTACGTGGGTCCTGGGGAATCAAACCAAAGTCCTTTGGCTTTGCAGGTAAGCTCCTTAACCACCAAGCCATCTCACCAGCCTCAAGAAGACTTTCTTGATCAATTAAGAGATACTGAATTAAAAAATGTCTCAATTTTTAAATGATCTCATTCACGAAAATGAATGTGCAACACACAAGTGTGAACATGTAAGCATAACAATATGGGTTGGGGATGGTGGTCATATTAGAATTTTCAAATAATTTTGCTGTCTCACACTTTTCTATGTTTTTGACATTTTTCCAGTATGAATGTAATATTTATATAATTAGAAAAATGAGATTTAAAAACTTATTTTAATTGATACAACAGAGAGGTTGGCTGCCTTGCATCCTACCTCTAATGATGGATGAGGATGGTCTTACCTGACCCTGGCTCCAGGGATTCCTGACTCAGTGTCGGGAACATGTGGCCTCTGCCAACAAAGCTTCTCTAAGGATAAGTTTCCATTCTTGGCATGCTGTCTCCAGATGAGACAATCCTACATTCTAACCAACCACTCAGTGTGAAAACATGAATTCAGTTTGTCCAGGACTCTTTAAGAATCCCTACATCTGGGCTGGAGAGATAGCTTAGCAGTTAAGTCACTTGTCTGAGAAGCACAAGGACCCAGGTTCAATTCCCCAGTACCCACATAAGCCAGAGGCACAAGGTGGTACGTGCATCTGGAGTTCATTTGCAGAGGCTGGAGGGCTTGGCACACTCATCCTGCGTCTGTCTCTCTGTCTCTCTCTATCGATCTATTTCTATCTGACTCTTTTTCTCTCCCAAATAAATAAACAATTAAAAAAAGCAAAGAATACCTACATCCCTTTGCCCTTTAAATTGCAGGGTTTTTTGCACTGCAACAGCTTTATTCTGTGTTTTCTTTAGTTTTCTAAAAATTTTATTTTTTAAATTAGTTTTGTACTC
Organism: Dipus sagitta; assembly: GCA_036346955.1. Lineage (NCBI taxonomy): Eukaryota > Metazoa > Chordata > Mammalia > Rodentia > Dipodidae > Dipus > Dipus sagitta. Next base: position 153,814,107 of record CM070772.1, on the reverse strand, counting down.
AGTGAATAGTCAAGTTGGTACCATTGTTAGCCTCCTCCCTGTCCTCCCCAACACCCTTGCCCGTCCTTGTTGGGGTATATGGGTCATGCATTGTGGGGTTAGCCCACAGTTATGGGTAGGAGGAAATGTCTCTGTGTATCATCACCCAGCGTGTGACTCTGACATTCTTTCTGTCCCCTCTTCCGCAAATTTTCCTGGGTTCATTTTAGGTCTGCTTCAGTGATGAGGTCTTGGGAACCTCCATGTCTCTGGATATCTGATTTGGTAGGAGTTGATTGTTCTCTGTGTCGGTCTCCTTCACCCTTGTGCTGGTACCAGGTTCACCAAGAAAACAGCACCCATGCTTGTTTTGCCGATTATTCTTAGTTTCACCTGGGGCCCTTTCAAGGTATGATGGGGTGGTTCTCTCCTTTGGATCTGCGTTTATCTTAAAAAGAAGCAGATTCTCCGATGGAGAGTAAAGTCAGCACCAGATAAATGGTATAACCATTGTTTTTTTAGAGAGAATTTAATAGGTGTAGGCCCTATTGTAGCCCACGATTAGTTGTAGCTTGATAATGGAGAGCAGGGTCATTTTTGGATCTGGTTCTGACTTGTTTCCCAGCTCCAGCCATAAGTTCCATTCCACTGAGCAGATCAGTTAGCAAAATCAAGAGCAGCTGGTTTCCCACCGTGGGTGTGCACCACTATTGAACTTGGGTGAGCATCATGACAGGTTGTTTGCTGCTAAGTAGGTTAGACCATGAGTTAAATTGCAGATTTTTTTAAAGTAGGAATTTATTTCTATTTGATTAAAGTTTGAGTGGAATTCTAAAAACACAAACAAACATAAAAATAAAAAAGAATCCCTCCAAACACTGCTTTTCATTTGTAAAGAATGTATGAATCACAAAATCTGAAGTGAAATTAAAAGGAAAATGTGTTTAAATGTAGAATTCACCATTATGTAGAATGGAAAATTATTTATCTTATACTAAGTTATTTTGTTTGAATATTACATAAGGAGCTCCAATGGTACAATCAGCAATGCACAGCACTTGTGTGGATATTAAACAAACAGTGGCCTAAGAGGCCACAGCACTTGGAGATATTTAGGTTGTACTTTAAAAAAATCGAGGGGAATTCTGGAGAGATTGCTCAGTGGTTAAGGTGCTGTCTGGAAAATCCTAAGGACCTGGGTTTGATTCCCCAATACCCACACAATCCAGATTCACAAAGTAGCTGGTGTATATATCTAGAGCTTATTTGCAGTGGCTAGGGGCCCAGGTGTACCCACATTTTGTTATTCATTCTCTCTGTCTCTCTCTCTCTCTCTCTCTCTCTCTCTCTATCTATCTATCTGTCTGTCTGTATATATATATATATATATATATATATATATATATATATGTATATATGTATATATGTACATATATATATGTGTGTGTGTATATATATATATATTTGAAAATAAATAAATACGATATTTTTTAAAGATTTGGGGGATTGGAGATATGGCTCAGCAGTTAAGGTACTTGTCTGCAAAGCCTGCGAACGAACTCCAGACATGCTCCCTTGTGGTGCATGTGCGACATTGCATGCTTGCATCACTGCATCTGGCTATGTGGTACCCAGCAATGCGAACATGAGTTCTTAGGAGTCACAGGCAAGCACATTTACCATTAAGCCATCTCTCCAACCCTGTGATATTCATCAGTCAGGCCTGGATCCCTGAAGGCAGGTCCCTAGATGCTATGTTCTCTCACTGTGGCCAGCATACAGTCATAAACAATAAATCTGTTTGAGTGAGTGGATACATTTCTCCCATTGAAAATGAAGATTGATGAGTTGTCAATGTGATGTAATCAGTTTTATTTAGTTCATATGATATATATACACATCCATGGTGCCAAACATCCAAGTGAAAGGGGAAAAAAAATCAGTCTAAAACCTTGTCTTGTTTCAGCTGAGCATAAAATAGTCAAGGATCTATACTGTCAGAATTGCAAATTGTTCCCCACTAGCTGTATGACAGTGGCTCTCACCAATGTCAGGTGTTCAATAATGGCAAGAATCATGGCCTCAGACATGTAGGTAGGGAACATTTTCATTTTCCTTATCACAGAAAATTCAAATCATCAACAGAAAGCTCCAGATGGTTGCTTGCAATGTTCTTATTTTACCTTGTAAGTATATCAGGTGTTCAAGACTTTTCCTAAATATCTGTCAGAAGCCCTTGAAGGCAATGATGTGAGGAGACAGGATGTCCTGTGATTTGGATTTATGAAAAAAAATCACTCCAAGCTGAGGAGAGACTGTTAAATACACAGTGAAGTAGATTAATGTCTCCTGTGGACAAGGTCCTTGGAGTTTTCATCTCTCTATTCCACAGAACCTAAGAAACCATACATAGTGAGCTCTGAATGATGTTGAATAACGTTACATAAGAACTCTCCTTGAACATCTCACAACCTCATATTTGTGTGGCACTGATTTCAGATGGCAGGAAGTAGTAGATTCTGTTGCATACAGAATAGAGAAAGGCCTTGCTTACACTTACCCATTTTCCTTCCTTCTCTTACCTCCAAGACAGTATGTCTTTTCTGTCATTCATTTAAGTGTGGGTAGCTTCCCTGAATTTATAGTGACTGATCCATGTCTGGCCCTGGGGATGTCATATAAGGTGAGAATAGAACTTATTATCTATATTGGTGTCCTTTCTCAGGGAAGAATCAAGGTAGGAATTAGGGCTCCATTTGGACACTAGACAGAATCAAAGATCACTTAGTTGGTTTTGTTCTTCCCTTTCAATAGTTCATGTCCTTCTCTGTAAAATATAAAGTGCTTCTAGTAGTTACATGTCACCGTGGCCCAGGGGCCAAGCAAGCCTCCTCTGTATCATCCTGTGTTAGCATACGCACTGCTGAACGTCGTTCCAGGAGTTGCATACCTGCCTTTGTCTTTAAACCAGCCACCCTCAACAGCACATCCCACGCCCATACCCAGACGTGTGCCCATCCATCATGCCCCTTGGGTTCAGGTTATCGGTGCTCGTTGATCAGCAAGGTGTACAGCGGCTTGGTGGCAGTGAACTCCAGGGAGCTTATGCCTGGATGTCCTCGCAGTGGTCCTGGGAGAGGATTTCTCCACAGCCTGGAAAGCTGAGTCACCCTCCACAACAAGGTCTTCGGTCCTGACTTTGTTAAAATAACAACTCACGGCTGGGGGTAAGGCCTGTAGAGGCTCCCAGGAGAACAGAGCGCAGGTGCAGATGAGGCAAAGATGGAGGCACCGAGAGCAGAGACAGGATCCAGCCGCACAGGACACTTGTGAGGCCTTAGTGCAAGAGTTCCAAGTCAAAAGATGTCATCGTTCAGGCAAGGGTCCTTCAGTCACGTCATGTTTTAATTTCAAAAACGATTGATTTCCATTCAGTAAACGTTCTCCGGATTGCTTATATTAAGGACCATTCCTTCATTGGCACGCCTCCCCTGGAGGCATTAGCGGAGGAGAACTCAGAGTTACTCTTGGCACTGACTGTCAGGTCCTGTGAGACGCCTCCCACCCCAGTGCCCCCTGGAGGATGGTGGGAGAGGCCGCATAGGGAATCGCTCAAAGGCTTTCAAGCATGGAGCCTTCCCTGTAGCCGTTTATCACATTCTCTGTGTGTTCTTTGAGCGACAGAAAAGGATCAGCAATGCTTCTCTATGGCTGTATCGTGCCAGAGGTGCTTGGAGGCAGGCGCAGGAAGTGGAGGGCTGCTGGGAAGAGTGGAACAGGTGCCTGGGGAAATGTGAATCCCTGTCCAGGGCCTGCCCGGTTCTGTGTGCAGGAGGGTGATGGTTACACCAGACGAATCGCTCCAGGACTCATCCTGAGTGCCAGCCTTGGGCGGCAGTGTCTCAGCAGCCCTGGGCTGAGCCCTGGTGCTCACTCTGCAGAGCTCCTCGGCTCTGACGGGCCTCTGTGAACGCGCCATCATGTACGCTCGTGGCTGTGTCAGTAGAATGCAAGAAAGGGAGGGCCTAAGGTGGGGCACTGTAGACACAACAACCAAAATGCTGCAGTCATTTTCTCTTTTTTAATGTTTTATTTATCTATTTGAGAGAGAGAATGGACATGTCAGGGCTTCAGCCAGTGCAAACGAGCTCCAGACACTTGTGCCACCTGGTGCATCTGGCTTTATGTGGGTACTGGGGAACTGAACCTGGGTCCTTAGGCTTCACAGGCAAACACCTTAACCACGTAGCCATCTCTCCAGCCCTCATTTTCTTAATATAACCTATGTTTGGTCAAACGATGATGTACCTTTAACCCCACCTGGTGGGACTGCAGAGATAAAGAAATAAATAAATGAAAGCCAAAGAGCTGGCATAGGTAAACATGCATTCTCAACCCACATGGCAGATGTAGGACTATATTTCTCAACAACATCTTCCCTATCCTGCCTGAACCTGGATTCTTCAACTTCCTGCAGAAAGAGGAGAAAGGATTTCTAAGCGGTATTTTACTGGTAAAAACTAGAACTTCTGAGACACAGGCAAAGGGATGAGAGAAAGAGAAAACCACTTTTCTCCTAGGACTCCTTGGAATATCAAGCAGCCTTTCTGTCACATTAGCAGGGTTCTCTATGGACAATGTCCACTGCTGCTTTAAAAAAAAAAAACAGCAGATGGAGGAATGGCTTAACAGCTAAATCACTTGCCTGCAAAACCTAAAAGAATCCAGATTTGATTCTTCTATTTCCCAGTACCCCAGTAAGCCAGATGCGCAAAGTGATTCATGTTTCTGGAGCCCATTTGCAGTGGCCAGAGGCTCTGCCATGCCCATTCTCTCTGTCTCTCCTCTCTCTCTCTCTCTCTCTCTCTCTCTCTCTACTTGAAAATAAATATTTTAAAAATCAGGCATTGATCACTTGAGGATGCTAAACTGCTTAAACTTGCAGAGGACAATTGGCCCCAGTTCTGAGGGGTCCTTTAAAGGTTCTGTCTTTGAAGCCAAATAATAACATTATAGAAATCAATATAGGCTCCAAAAACTTGAAGCTGATTGTGCCCCAGCTCCTAAGAACAACTACAGATGTCCTGGAAATGAAAACATCATTACTGCTCATGTTCTCAGAGCCCTATTAACCAGAGACATAGGGACAGACTCCCTGAAATATTGGAGCCTGAAACTTTACTCTCCTCCACGCCCCCCCCCACACACACACTGTGCGGTTTATTATTTTCACCATTACTGTACTTTCTGGAAAAATAAAACCTGCAAAGAAATTCATTCATCAACTGTCACTTGTACAGTGACATCTCTTACATCAGACAAAGCTGAGAACCAAGAACCTAGAAAACAACATCTGAATAACTGGCCTGGTGTCATGACAATCCATTATCGACACTATAACCATTGTTCTGTTCTCACTCAGTGTCTACAACACATAGCCCCAGCTTGTTGGCTTGTTCTGTTTATTTCACTGAGCACAAGTGGTTGAAGCTGTCTTAGAAAAGACCGTGGTGTTCCCCACCTGTTTGATCTGTGTCTACACATAGTTCGGACAAGCTTCATTTCTGCTCTCATTAGCTGAGCAGATGTAGTATAAAGCAAACCCTCTTTGATAGTTCTGAACCAATATTTACAATTCTAACACAATGACTACAGGAGGTTTTTTCCAGTGCCATTCCTACCCAGTGTGAGTTTTGTTTTGGTTGTGGTTTTGTTGTCTATTTCACTACATACCAAATGAGAAGGAAAGTAAAGACCTTGTTCCTAAAGACGATTATGGGGACAACAGCAAGAAATGATAGTTAACAACCTGATAGAAAGGAATGAGATGGAGTAACCACAGACTTGTACAGCCATCAGACCTCAAAAAGAAAGAGAGAATGATAGCATTTCATTCAGATCTATTGGCCCTGTATATCTTAGAGCCCCAGAGAGTATGCTGCATGCGTGTTGCCCAACAGTGGTATTCTTTTTGTTTGTTTGTTTTGAGAGCAACAGAGAGAGAAAGAGGCAGATAGAGAGAGAGAGAGAATGGGTGTGCCAGGGCCTCCAGCTACTACAAACGAACTCTAGACACATGCATGCCCCCTTGTGCATCTGGCTAATGTGGGTCCTGGGGAATGGAGCCTCAAACTGGGGTCCTTAGGCTTCACAGGCAAGTGCTTAACTGCTAAGCCATCTCTCCAGCCCAACAGTGGCATTCTTAAGACCATGATAATAAGTCATAAAAGAGGGATTGCAATTATATTTGCTTTATTCTTTAAAAGAAGATGGAGAAGAGTGCAATTCAGTTTTTCTAACTTTCCATATATTGTGAGGTGATAGAACTTGGCACCAGAAGGGAGAGCTTTTGTTATGATGCTAACGATGCTGCCGCCCTCCAGGGCGGGCTCCATGCCAGGCAATGCCCCAGGTAAATAACATATACAACCATTAACTCTTCTGGGCAGCGAGACTGCACCATGGCCAGCCATGGACCTGAGAGGCTTGGGAGAGACAAATCCATTGTGTTGTGGTCCTGGCAATTCAATTTATCTTGAGAATTAAAGACTTTCTAAATCATCTTCTTTAGAAGGCCAGGGAGTGTGTAATGGTTTTATTTAATTTACTATATTAAGCTGAGATAATTTGGCAACAAAAATGATAAGTCTACCTCATACTAAGAATAGCTACCCTTCCTAAGTATCTGCTTCATGCCAGGCAATGTTTCAGGTATGTGACATGAAATATCTTTAATCCTGCCAGGTAGCTACTATGATAGCTCCATGTCGCATGTGGAAAACTGATATCTCAGTAAGATTATTATCTGCTTAAGGACAGTAAGTGCGTGGTAGATCTGAGACTTAAACCTAGTTGCCTAACATTCCAAAAACATGCTGCTCAGAACCCCATTCAGACTCAATTCATATAGAAAATCCCCATACACACCTTATTGGTCCCTGGCAATGGTAATAGGAACGCCATCTCTCTAATGAGCTTCCTGGTACAGTGAGAAGATTCCTATTTCTCTGCTCATGTTCCATGGGACAGTGTTCCTAGCCAGGAAGAGAAGAGCCACTCTGGATCCAATGAGTCTGAGCCAAGAAAGAATTTTAATCATATTAGAGGAGTCCATCCTGAGTAACTGCTGACGTCACCCACTGAATCTATTCACCCCTTAGTCTGGCCCTTGTCCACTGAACTTAGCTCTTTCCTGGCAGCTGAAGACACACTTAAAATAGCTTTGGGGCCTTGAAATGAACTTCTCTTGGTGCCTACTGCAAAGAAGTTTGTTTCATTTTCGATGTTGGGAAGAGAAGCCCTTCAGGCAATAGTCAGCTGTCCTCAACAGGAGAGCCAGATAAATGTTCCCATGCCCCAAGAATGAGAAGCCAAGAAAACTCCAAGATACAGTACCCCATTCTTCTTTTCTGCCACAAATGCTTTTCTCATTCCTGATCTATCCTAAAATCCACCGTCTGTGTGTCCCTCTCGCTACCCTCAAAGACAGCTTGTGCGTCCCTTGCTCAACTTCACTGCAGCCATGAAAGTTTAATGACAAGAGTTCTACAAAACTGGGTCAAGTTTCAACCCAGTGCTCAATAAATTAGAAAACTTGCTCCTTAGTTACTGTCAAAGGCATCTAGACAAAGATCTAATCCATGAGGCTCAAAGTGTAGCCCTAACTTTAAGGTATTGTGATGTACTGACAATGCTCGGAGTTGTGTGCTAGGAAGTTTCCATCCTGACCCCAACCTGTGTTCACTAGTGACACCTGAAAAATTTCACAGCAAGTTGGGCTTAGTCAATAGTGGACACTGCAAATCTTAAATTTTGCCAGCCAGGCCAAATGAGCCAACAGGTGCGATAGTGCCACATCTGTCGTGGTGAAAACCAACTGCCCTCTAGTTGGACTGGAGGCCCGCTCCATGGGGGGGATACATCCCTGATACTGAAAACTTAAAACAGGGGTAGTCATGAGCCCTCGGGGTGTATCATCTGTGGCTGTCTGGCTAAATGTATATACTATGCTTTTCAAACTGCCCAGTAAGCGCTTCTCTTATTGCTCATACCCATATGTTAATACTACTCTCACTTTTGGTACAGAACCTTCTCTTTTCAGATGGCAGTGACCTTGGGATGACTCAGAAGGCATCATGGTGCTGGAAAGAAGTGACAGGAGAAGGACAGTGCTCAGCACTGCAATATCTCTATCACACCTTCCAAGGCTCAGGGTCTATTGAGGAAGAGGTGGCAGAAAGAATGTAAGAGCCAAAGGAAGGGTAGGACTCCTTACAATGTGCTCTCCCGAGACACAAAATGGCCAGGGTATCCATGACCTCACAGTGCCTGACGTTACCTACACAAGACCATCATAATAGGAGGAAAAGATCATGACATCAAAATAAAAGAGAGACTGATTGACACGGGGAGGGGATATGATGGAGAATGGAGTTTTAAAGGGGAAAGTGGGGGGATGGAGGGCATTACCATGGGATATTGTTTATAATCATGGAAGTTGTTAATAAAAATAAATAAATAAAAATTATGAAAAAAGGCCAGGGCTGGAAAGATTACTTAAGTGGTTTAGGTGCTTGCCTGCAAAGCTAAAGGACCTCAGTTTGATTCCACAGGGCCCACATAAGCTAGATGTACAAATGTACAAGTAGGTGCATGCATCTGGAATTTGTTTGCAGTGGCTGAAAGCCCTGATTTGCCCATTCTCTCTCTCTCTCTCTCTCTCTCTCTTTCCCCCTCCCTCTTTTGTGCTCTCAAATAATAAAATACTTCAAAAATTTATTTTAAAAAGGCCAGACTGTTAGGCTTACGGCAAAAAATGTTCCACCTTTGCATGTGAAGTGACTTCCCCAAAACTGCAGAGATGGAGCCCCCATTCTGTTACTATTCCACACTTCCACACTCTGTATTCTCCAGCCCTGCTGTAACTGGGCAGAAATGTATGCAGCTGGGGAAGTGAGTGGCCAGAACCTCAAATGAGTCTAATGTTCCCCCCAGTCTCCTTTCATGAGAAAATGCAAGTAGTCTAGATCTTGTGTGACTAACCACAGATGATTTGATTTCAAAATGATAAAAGCCAAGTCATCCCCAGAGAGCAGGACTCACTCCTCACTGGAGTCTCTGCCATGTTTCTCCTCTGGCTCTGGTTGCCTCCCCTTTTCCAGAGGTCTTCCTGACATGACCCAGCTGACAGTGTCATCTTTCTCTGAGACCCCGTGACTTACAGTCCTTGTCAATCAACCCAACATGAACATATGATGGCAGACACAACAACAGCCTCCCCAGAACATCCCCAGCCTAATTCCTGAGCAGAAGTGAAAGGGCCCTGTGCATCTGGCTAAATTCAAGACCTCAAGATGGAACAATCCTCCTGGCTATCCAGCTGGGCTTAGGATGATCATAATGGCTCTGGCTAACGGAAGAGAGAAGAATTATCTGAGGACAGAGTGACATGATGTGAGAAGCACTCAAAGTTAGTGGGTTTTCCTGGGGGGAATAGCATGTGTGTGGTGCTATGCCTATGTCCCATACTCAAGTGTACAGAGACCAGAGGAAGAAGTAGGGGCATCCTCTATTGCTCTTGCATCTTATTTTCTTGAGAAAGTCTCTCTCTCTCTCTCTCTCTCTCTCTCTCTCTCTCTCTCAACTTAGAGCTCACCGTTTCTCAGACTGGCTTAGCAACAAGGTCCAGAGATCATCTTGCCTCCACCCCCCCTCAGTGCTAGAGGTACAGGTACACGCAGCTATGCCTGGCTTTTCATACAAGAGTGCTGGGGATCAAACTCATGACTTCAAACTTGTGTTGCAAGTGCTCTAACCCACTGAGCAATCTCTCCAGCCCCTCAATTCGAATTTTGATGGTGGAGGAAGGGGACCACAAGCCAAGGGATGTGGTTGGCAATGAGAGACTAAATGGAAAGGAAATGTATTTTCCCCTAGAACATCCAGAGAGAACAATTCTCCAAACATTCCTGCCTACAGAGACCCATGTTGGATGTTGAACTTGAACAGAAGTATAATAATTTTGTACTGTTTAAGCTATTAACTGTGTAATAATTTGTTATAGCAGCAATAATAAACTGATATACTTATCCACTGAGTATATTATTGCTTTCTTTATTCACTATGCATGTGGTGGTTTGAGTCAGGTGTCCCCCATTAAACTTAGGTGGGTCTGGATGCTAGGTCCCCAGCTGATGGCAATTGGAAATTAAAGCCTCCTGGAGGCAATGTATTGTTGGGGGCAGACTTATGAGTGTTATAGCCAGTGTCCCCTTGCTAGTGTTTGGCATACTCTCCTGTTCCTGTTGTCCACCTCATGTGGGCCAAGGGGTGATGTCCACACTCTGCTCATGCCATCATTTTCCCCTGCCATCGTGGAGCTTCCCCTAGAGCCTATAAGCCAAAATAAACCTCTTTTTTCCCACAAGCTGCTCTTGTTTGGGTGATTTCTGCCAGCAATGTGAAGCTGACTACAACCATGCATGTGTCTTATCTCCCTGAGATACTACACAAGTTTTTAATAAACTAGCCTTATTCATTTTCTCCTTTTCCTAAATCCTGTTAGCTCTAGTAGCTCACTTCCTTTAGACAAGGCCAACTCAACCCATACTCCAGCTCTCCTAAGATGATCTCAAGACAAAGGAGGACTCTACCTGTTGGCTTCATTCACACCCAGCTTTCCTTCTTACAAGGAGAGTTAGGTAAATGCCATGGGACCCATCATCACTCAATTCCTGTTCCCTGGTTATAGTTTCCCATCATTCTTAATATAGCTGATTAACTGTACTTACTTGCTGCATTCTATTCCTACTAACAAACCACACAGAATATTTCCAAACAGGCAGAAGCATTGCAATTATAATTTTATCATTCTAAACAAATGTATGTTACATATTCATTACATCTATTCCTTGATCTATTTTCCTATGTGTATCAGTTTATCTCTCTCCCAATCAAATTACTCGCCATGTATTCGTTGATATATTGGCTAGACTTCCGTGAAGGTTAAATCCTTACTGCACAGGGGTCCTCCAAGGAGCACTTCTTGGAGCTGATTTTCAGGCTCCAAAAGGAGCCTGTGTTGAGCTCCAGATGGACACTCTGGGTAGCCAGATGAGGAAGCTTCTTCTGGCAAATTGCAGGACAGGACACTCAGGCAGGAATAAGAGCAGCACAGATCCATCTTCACAGGGCTAAGAAAATAGGGCTCCAGTCCATCTCACATGCTTTATCTACTTCTTTGGTTAAAAAAAAAAAAAAAAACACTATTGTACCTTGTGGAGGCAAGAAAACCTTTTGCCTCCTACCTACTTTGAAAACCACTTATTCCTCACCCGGGAGGGACAGCATCTCTCTGACTGGACCGTTCGGTGGAAGAGCATATTCTGCTCTTTTATGCTGACTTCTTCAATGGCCCTTTCACAGGACAATGGTCCATGGCTAGGCAAGTGAAAGAAACCAAAGAATGGGTGACCTCACTTCAGAGACAAGCACTAGAAAGATAGCAAGAAGTACACAGTACATGTATAAAATGTCAGAATTAGAAAGGAAAGTAGGGCTCTCTCGGTCCAGTGCTCTTTAAATCGTAGCAGCAATCAGAACCCTGTGTCCTGACTCCTGGTACTCTTTCTACTGAGTCCACCAAACCAGTCCACCTCCACTGGACATCCAAATGCTATGAAGTCAACCACAAGGCAAAGCGACAAGTCACACTAAATACAGAAACTTAAGGCATTTGAATGAGCTTTGAAGTGTTTAAAGTCATTTTATGGCTCTAATATGAGTTTTATTCTTCAGCCATTTATTTATCTTAAATGGTGGCACTAACATTTATTTTCCTGCTGCAAAGATGTCAATCCCCCCAAATGTTGGTCCAGGAACTGCGGGTGATTTATGTCTAGCCATTGAGCCTCTCCCCACAAATCCCATTAGCCCTGAGGAAGGCAGACAGAGATATATCTCCCTCTGAGTCAGTCTGCGGGTCCAGGGGATCTTTTACCTGATGTCCCAAACTGATAAACCATGTTCTGGCATTTTTGGTGCTCCAGATGAGCTTGGAAAATATAATTAATTCAAACCAAATATTCTTACTTAACAATACCCATCTTATAAAACTGATAGGAATATCAAAGATAATATATACATCAGGCCTAGCACACAGATACATTTCATTTGATGGTAGTTTTAATATTTACCATTTAAATATATATTTAATTGAATATATATTTAATATTTATAAAGTATTTGTTTTGTTTTACTTCAATATGGTTTTATATAACTTTCATACTTAACACGCATTCAACAGCTTTTAGATAACTTTATGTCTAGGTTGCTAATAAGACATTGATATCCTGTCCAATATTTATAGAGGTCCATTTGTCATAAAGATCTCAAGAAAATCTTCCACGGTGTACTTTTTCCTTCCTGAACTCGTTCCATAATCAAGTGTTACTATTTTAAGATGTATGGTGTGATGTTTTGATAGACATATTCATTGCTGAATGATTACTAGATTCAGTCTAAGTACTAAACCCATCTCATAATGACCTCTGTGTGTTGGGAACACTTGGAGACCTAATCTCTTAGTAAATCCAAAGCATGTTGCTATGTTGCTATCTATAGTCACTATGCTACACATTGAGTCCCCCAAATTTACCCATTTTACAGGTAAAAGCTTGAACTTTTCCTCCGCTCCCCAAGACCTAGTAGCCAGTCCCGCTTTGTTTCTGTGAGTCCCCCTTTGTCCCTGTCACACAGATAAGTGAGGCTCTGCAGTACGTTTTCCATGCCTGATTGTTGCTCTGTGGCTAGAAGCACTGCGTGCTCTCAAGAGTAAAGTTTCAAATGACAGTTGCCCCGCCCTGGAGGCCGAATCATATTCTGTTACACACACGTGCACACGTTGCACACTGCCTTTCTCTGTCCATCCGTCCATGGACACCAGGTGTTTCGTGCACCTTGGCAGCCATTCCTGTCTTTGTCAGCAGGGTTTTTAGTGCCCCGAGCATTCACCGCTGGCTCTTCAAAAGCATGTGGATGGGAACCTTTGGTTTCTGCTATTCTCAAAGTAGCACGACGGCATTTCAATAGCCACTCTCCAGTTCCTTGGAGAGAAAGGGCCTGGGTTCTGGGTGCTGCTCCTGCCCTTCTGTTGGCATTGAGTTGACAGGTCACATAACCACACAGAGGCAACATACTTCTCATAGGCACTGAACTTTGAAAGTGCTTTGGTGTCCTTTCTGGTTCTTGTTTTTTTTCGCACAGCTGGCTTCCTTGAGTAAGAGTAGTCCTTCTAGAAGCAGGCCTTTAATCCCAGCAGAGGTAGTTGGATCACTGTGAGTTCAAGGCCATCCTGAGACTACATAGTGAATTCCAGGTCAGCCTAGGCTAGTGTGAAACCTCAACAACAGCAACAAAAAACAGTCCTCCTGGTGACGTGGAAATTCGCATAAGAATATTCTGCAATATTTTCTCTATATTTTTATTTCTACATCAAATTGTACCAGAATCTGACTTAAATGAATGGGAATATACATTAAAATTGGAGCTTACAGGAGTGTTCTAAACGAGTCCCCCACCTCCCCCAAGCTATAATGTTTCAAGAGTAACCGATTTTCAGACTTAAAAGTCATGAAATGACCGTAGAATAGCTAAGAGTGAAGGGGCTATTTTCAGATGGACACTTTCCTTAGCGACGTTCCTGGACCCCTTAGGTCGTGATGCTTGGAAGCGGTAGGTTCTCCAGGAGCGGGAGGAGGCCCACGGAGACCTGGCCTGGGGTTCACTCTTCAGCCCAGGGTGGGCTGGGGGAGAACGGTTTAGCATTTCACACCAGGAGCCCTGCGGGAGACCCTAACTTCTATCCGGGAATGGATTGTGTCTCCGGCAAAATGGGAAAACCTTGCCTGGATGTTCTGAGAACTACTTTGAGACACCTTCCGCTGAATTTGTCGAAAGGAATTAATTTCCATTTATTTAACATTGGCTGAGCGCCTACTGGGCTGCCTGGTAAAGACGCTAATTGACAAAGAAAAGAATTAGGGGTGGGGGGGGAGTGCTCCAAGCTCTTCCTACAAAGTGGGAGGATTTGAGGGATAATCGGCTCCCCTGTCTGAAGAGTGCGCCTCACCGCGAGGCTGGACCAGGGACCCTGGATGAAGGGGACTCTCGCGCCCCCTGGGCGTAGGCTCGGGTTACACACTCGCACCAGCCCGAGGTCTGCGGCTGCAGGTTTCAGACAGGGATGCGGGTCTGCCCGGGGCTGAAGGAACACCCCTCGGCCAGGGGCTGAGCTCCGAGCCCAAGTGACCCGTGGTCACGAACCCCGCTGCTAGAGCAGTCCTTTCTCGATCATTTTGCAATCACCGTTGCCCAGGTAAAAGCTGTGAGCTCCCTCTTTAGGAAAATGCACAGTAAGGGAGGTAATGCATGCTTCCAACCCTCCCCCCCCCCCACACACACACACAGGTTAGAAATCTGTGGAGCTGAACGTCCCATGGATGTGTGCTTGGCGCCCGAGAACAAATGCCGCTCTACAACGGCCTCAAGCGGCAGTGGCCCAAGCGCTGCGCGCCCCACAGCGGCCATACCTTGGCCTTCTCCAACGTGTCTTGTTAGTTCCTCAAGAAAACCCAGGCCAGGCAGGGCTCAGAAACAAACTGCTGGAAAGACAGAAAGGCCGGGACTGCGTCTCCACGGTGATGTCTGCTCCCAAGCTCCGGGGCGCTCTCAGCGGTGGGTGGGTCCACCTTGCCAAGCCCGTGCCCGCCGGCACCCTCCCACGCCCAGCTCTACCTGTCCCGGGTCTCTCCGACGCCCAGAGGCTGGTCCTCGGACTTTGGGCGCCAGCCTCGCGGTTCTATGCCCTCAGGTAGCTGTCCAAAAGTTAAGGAGGAACAAGAAATCGAAAGCCACCATCGCTGCTGGCTTGTAAGGATTTGAGTCTGGGGGTGCTGGTGGGACCCGCAGGGTACCGCGAGCTCCGTGCTTCTACCACCCAAGACCTTCTTGGAGACCGGCTTCTGCTCGGCCTGGCATTCCTGTGCACAACCCCCTCTCCCCAGCTCCGCTGTGTCGCTGTGCGCACAGCTCAGTCAGCTTCTGCACCCCGGGGAGCCGCCGAGGTTGCTGTTTTCAGGAGACAAACTTGTATCTCCCCAGCCAGCAAACACCTGAGTGAGGACCTCAGTCCCGGGTGAGCCTGGAGCTCAGTGCCCAGGCCCAGTGAGTGAGTGGTTCCCAAGTCAGGAAGCTGGGTAGGAGAAGGGTTCCGGTCGTACGAGGTGTCCGGAGTCTTGGAGACGGGACAGCATCCTGCGGGGCTGTGGGCTGGACCGCAGGAGCGACAAGGAGGTGACAACTTTGAGACACATTTGAGAGTGGACCCCTGAGGATGCCCCTGTGTGTCAGTCTCTGCTCTGAGCGCCTGTGCTTTCTGGCTGGAAACAGCGAGGGGTCCGTGTAAGGATGTGACTGGAAGTGAGTGTGAGGTTTAGTAAGGACAAGACCAGGGCACTGGCAAACCCGCCAGCTCCTGAGCGCAGGACTTAAGGGAGGGGCAGGGGTGCGCCCGGAGTCAAACAGCCCCGGGACATCTTGGCAAAGAGCCCTGGCAGCAGCTGTGCAAATGGCTCCGCAGGAGGACTTAAGAGAGGTGACGGATAGCCTGAGAAGGGGGGGAGATGGAGGGCTGAGGGGGGCTTTGGAAACATTGGGGTCTTGCATCTTCCTCCCCTCAGGCCCGGCTGGATATGGGACATCTCCTCACAGGTGGGTGGGATGGATCTGAACAGCACCCTGGAAGTGCCCAGCTGAGTCGAGTTGGTCTACATGGCAGGGCTTCCAAACAGCATCCTTAGAGATCTGACAGGCTCCCTATGTAGACCAGGAAACTTTTCTAGATCTAATAGGGGCCAGCCACTGGGCTCTTCCCCCTTACATTCCTTCAAGAGAGGACTATGGTACCCATTTCAAAAGTGAAGGTTGGCGTGGTGCTGCACGTCTTTAATCCCAGCACTCACGAGGCAGAGGTAGGAGGATCACCGTGAGTTTGAGGCCACCTACATAGTGAATTCCAGGTCAGCCATAGCTACAGTGAGACCCTACCTCGGAAATCCGAAAGAAAAAGAAAAGTGAAGTGATTTGCTCGGATCACTCAGTCCGGAATGGCTCAGGTGCAGGAGGGCTCAGGTCCCGCCGCTCTTGTGCCCAGCTCCTGTTTCCCCAGCCTCGCCCCTCTTCATGAAGGACGCTGCCTGCCAGAGCCCAGAGCTGTCCCTAGTCCCTAAACCCATCCTGCGGCTCGGCTCACCGACCCTCCAAGTCGGGCTTGGGCGGGGGTCTAAAGTCAGATTTGGGGGAGCCAGGAATGCCGGCCATCCTGGACCCTACCCTGTCCCTCCAGGATCCTAAGGGTGGTTGGGGTGAGCGAGTGTCCAATGCCAAGCAGGGAGAGATGAAATTCACCGTGACGTCAAGCTGCCCTCAAATTCCTGCTCACTTTAAAGGTGGTTCTCGTTGACACCCCCAACACACACACACACACACACACACACACACACACACACACACTTGCATCAATGACCTCAATGCAAATTCAAATGGGGCCGTCTTGCTAGATGCTCTAGGTTCTGGAAGTCCGGAGCTGACGCAATCTGGCTAAGGCATAGGACCCCTGCACCCATTGGCTGCCCGGCTCTCGGGGACCCCTCCCGGACCCGCCGCGGCGGGAATAAGAGCAGCCTCGGGCAGGCGGGAGCACGGAGGCACCCGAGCCACGCCGCCCAGCCCGAGTCGCTGTGCTGCCCCGCCGCCTCTGCTCCAAGCCACCGTTCTCCAGGTGAGCCCAGAGATGCCCAGGGATGCCCAGAGATGCCAGCTCAGGTGCACAGGTCTCTGCCCTCTCCTCCGCGCCCTCTCTCGCCTAGTCAACTTCGCATTCTGTCTCCCCTCCAGTCTGGCTCTCTTCTTCACCCGTCAGCCCACAGTTCCTGCTGCAGGTCGAAGCGGACAGCGCGGGTTTCGGGGGTCCCCCTTCCTTGGCGCTCCCCGCCGGGTTGCGGGCTCCGTTCTCGCGCTGAGCGCTTGCTTGGGCCGGTCTCGGCGCCGGGGCTCCCCACGCACCGCGCCTGCAGCCGGACGTGCACGCAGCTTCCCAAATGCGCAGGTGGCGCGCTCGGGGGGCGGGGGTTGCCCCGTTTCTGGAGACGGCGGGTAGGAGACTGGGCCAGAGCGACTGGGTGGCTCAGCCCCTGAACGCCCCGCAGCCCAGAGGGCCAGGCCTGCGCCCCGACTCCGACTCGGAGAGCCACACAGAAGCGCCTTGGGTCCCAAGCCCACACCGTGGTCCAGTCCTTGCAGGCCACTGAGTTGCCAGAGGGAGGAGCAGCTGGGCACCGCTAAGGGCCTTGGGTTTCTCAGATTCCAGGGCAAAGCTGCTCCGTCTCCGCACGGGGAAGTCAGCTCTGGCTTTTCTTGCGCGGGGAGCCACTGGGACAGAGGTCTCTCAGGGTGATCCCAAGACCGCCAACAGGTTTATACTGCATAGCCTGTTGGGGGAGCCCTGAAGGGCTGGGACACTCACCCCACCCTCGCTCCACCCCACCCCCCTGTCCCCGCTAAGATCCTTCCTCCAGCAATTCCAAGCTCCGCGGGCTGCCTGCGCCCTGGTCCTCACAGCGGTCCGCTTTTCTGCCCAGGCCCTTCCGAAGACATACAGCCAGGGGGTCGCAGGCAGACAGAAGGACAAGCCTGTGGGCTCCCAGCACTTCACAGTGGTGCAGAAGGTGGTGATGTCATTCTTCCCTTGCAGGGAGGTGCCATGGCCTTCCAGAAGTTCTCCCCGCTCCTGGCTCTGGGCATGCTGCTCCTGCTGCCCGCAGGCAGCCTGCACGCCGCGCCCTTCAGGTAACGTCAGTCTGAAGACAGCAGCGCTGTTCCCCCGGCCCCCCGGGACCAGACAGCCCAGGCCTGTTAGCTGAGGCCTACCAAAGGCTTAAATAGCTTTCCTAAAGGAAATGTACCCGTGCGAGTAGATGCACGCGCGACTTTATTACAAACTTTTCTACATAAAGATCGGGATGCACGACTTCCTAATGGAGACAAGACATAGAGTAGTCTCTTTGATAACGTCATATAGCCGGTTAACTGTCACAAAATCCTTGGGTTGCTTTTTCTCCAAGTTTGGTATCGGCAGCTAGCAGATTTAAACCCAACTCGCCTACCGTTTTAGATACAAACTGCAGCCTGATCTACTAACTAATTTGCTTTAAAAAAAAAAAAAAAAAACTTGTTTCTAATTCTGATTTGCAATCTGCCGATCAAGTTCTCACCTACCTAGAAATTTCATTTATTCATCTGAACCTTTTTCTAGATTCAGCACTACATTTTATCATGTAATTATTTACTAATGGCCGCACTTAACACTTCGCTTGAAAACTTAACCATCGGCCTTCAGTAAGCCTGGGATGAAGTGGCTCCCTCCGGCACACTTCTGCCTGGCGGTGGCACCAGTGACTAGCTAGCAGTGAGGACCCTGGCTTCAAGTCCCCAGGGGAAGAAGCAGGGAGCAGGGGGTCCAGAAGCCCGCCTGGAAGGAGGCCCGGGCATCAGGCGGCGCTGGGGTGGGTTCCCTCCGCAGGTCAGCCTTGGAGAACACTGTAGACCTGGCCGCCCTCGGGGAGGAGGAAGCGCGCCTCCTGCTGGCCGCACTGGTGCAGGACTACATGCAGATGAAGGCCAGGGAAATGGAGGAGCAGGAGAATGAGGCCAACAGGTAAGGCTCTCCACCCTGTCAGCACAGCCCCTACCTCCACAACACACCTAGGAAGGTGGAACCCAGGAGGTCGGAGAGAACACGCTGGTCGGGAGGACATGGGGCCTAGCTCAGGCTCCACTGAAGACAGAAGTCACCCTGATAGAGGGTGGTTAGATCACATTTAAAAGATCTATTTCTGACAGTAACTAGGGAAGGTGTGGGATCACTTCCTGTGGAAATTGGTCTGGTGATCCTGGGGAGACTGGCACAGGATCAGATAAGATCGGTAAGGGTTAAATCTGAAGTATGGGGACACCTGCGGAGATAAGCATGTGGTCACAGGACCTAGGAGAGGCCACCTCCTCTGCCCTATGTGCCCTGAGCCTGCAGACGGACCAGCCCTGGTCTGGCTCAAGTATTGCCGAGGGAGAAGCATGCGCAGACTTGCATACACCCTGACACGACCCCGCCATGCATGAGGGACTGAACAGCATGTGGAATGCCAGAACCAGCCCCCTTCCCCACGGCAGTCCTCCCCATCCCCCTTCTTTACTGACCCACTGCAACTCCCAGTGGAGTACGAGTGAGCCGCCCTTGTACCCCACCTCCTAGTCCCCCTGCCTGGGCTAACCTGATGACTGCCCCCTGGGCAGTTCTGGTGCATGGAACTGTCTGGCATGTCTTTTCCCCACAGCCTGGACAGCCCCAGATCTAAGCGGTGTGGGAATCTGAGTACCTGCATGCTGGGCACGTACACACAAGATCTGAACAAGTTTCACACCTTCCCCCAAACTGCAATTGGGGTCGGAGCTCCTGGCAAGAAAAGGAGTGTGGCCAATGACGTGGACACAGACCCCCGCTCTCATGCTGCCAACTAAGCTCCCCTCTCCTTTGCAATGTCCTTCCCTCCTCCCTTCCTGTCACGTGTTGCATGCTGCTCCCCTCTTTGTCGCTCTCTGGGCTGTTACCGATGGCTTCCCTGTGGCAGAGGATGATGCTTGGAATGCAGATGGGTGAAGAGAAAGGACTCCCAAGCTGAAGGAGAACCATCCAGGAAGATCCAAGCGCAAGGGACCTCCTCCCAGCCTCTTAGCCTCCCGTCGCTTCTTGTTTGTGCTAGCCACTTGAAAAATAAAACTATTTTTCTAAAAAGATCCAAGCCATGGTGGTCATTGCTCTAGCCTATGTCCCAGCCTTCTGTGGAGTTTAGGACCTATGGTTAGAAGTAGAACTTAGCGCTGGGATAACTGGACACAGGGTATGGTAAGTGGTGCAGAAACCAGCTCAAGAGCAAAGAATGGGGTGCGAAGGAGCAGGTAAGCCCCTCTGAGCCAGGATGCTGAAAGCGCCGCTCTTCTTCCAGGTAAGACCAGCAGATTTTTTGTTCCACTGAGACGGGTGGTGCTTGTGTCTGTGACTAGACCGTGAGTGTCCAGGCCTTGTGCGTTGGCTTGGATGCGACACTGGAATTCACCCTGGGGTATACGTCCTTGATGACTGACCTCTATACAGGAAAGGGGGCTGTTGCAGCCCTGTGTTCCAGGGCGAGTCACCCAAGGTCACCTGTGGGTTTTCTTGGCACCTCTGGAAATGTCTATGGGGGTTGAGCACTGCATTTCCCCTAATGGCTTGTGATTTTCTGCTCCGATAACTGTGTTTTGGAGAAACACTTAAGGTTAATTGGTGTCTCTCAGAGCAGCAACATTACCATGATAGTCCCATGGGGCAAGGCTCCTCCCCTCAGCCTCTCACCAATAGGCCTTCTTCTCTTCTTCCTCCATCCTGCAAACCAGTGTCACTGCCCAGAAGAGATCCTGCAACACCGCTACCTGTGTGACCCATCGGCTGGCAGGCTTGCTGAGCAGATCTGGGGGTGTGGTGAAGGACAACTTTGTGCCCACCGACGTAGGCTCAGAAGCCTTTGGCCGGCGCCGCAGGGACCTTCAAGCCTGAGTAGCTCAATGGATTCAGTCAGAAGAGGCCTGCCCTGCACAGAGGTGGGAGGATTAGTGACCAAATACCAGATAGAGTCTATGCCCTGCATCTCCCTGGTTCCATATGTGGGGGTGGTACCCAAGCCATGTCTGGAGAAAGGACATGGCAGAGACACCATCTCATTTCTGGCTGGCTTTGCTTGTTTGCTTATTTGTTTATCTTCTGCCCTCTTCTTGTAACATTGAGATCATGGGGCCCAGAAATACAAATTCTGTTCACCTATCACCATAATTATTCCGGCATATGGGCTTTAAAGACCATGGCATTGTCTTTTGGAGTATACACTACAATGTTCTTTACTGTTAAATTGACAGCAGTCTTGGGCTCAAGAACTTTCTTTGCCTTCTTCTAGCTACATGACCATCTGCTAGTCACTGAACACTCTCTGAAGTACTTTTATAAACTGAGGGTTCAACAGTTCCTACCTCCTAAACTAACAAAACAGACTTCAGGAGCCTGACAATCAATATCTAAACTGTTGTTTGCTTTTTTTTCTCTAGGTTACAATGGAACTGAACTCCACTTCTTTCTGTGTGTATCAAACATAATCTGTAGGAAAGACTCCATGGAAAACACATATTTGCATCCTTCTTGACACTGAAAATGCTCTTCTTCATTTTAAAGGGACTAAAGCTAACTGCAGAGCAAGCTCACCACAGTTACTAGTGTGGATCATTTTGATATTTGAGTCTATATCCAATAAACATGGTCGCATGTCTCCTGTGTGCTTTTCTGGTAGCAAATCTGGTCCCCATCAGCCATCATGTTGCGGTTGACAGCTCTACTCATCTGGGTGGGGAGGCGGGGGGCATGAAACCACTGCCTCTTGGTCATCTGGGGACGTATGTTAATGCCTTGACTTAATGGAACTATTTGTTTAAAGAAATGTCACTGTTGTCATTTGTGAACCAAACCAAAATTAAAAATGTATTTTCGATACCCTTAAATGGAGTCTCTGCGAATATTTATGTTGTTTCACCAAGGAGAACATTAGGGCCTGTGAGCACTTTGTTGACCAAGCTGACTCACTTAGAGCAAAGGCATCACACTTTGGATGGATGGATGGATGGATGGATGGATGGATGGATGGACTTTCAGTCTTTATTCTCAGTCCTAGAGAAACCTCCTCTTTTAGGAATTAGAGCGCTGGGCATATCAAGGAGAACCACACACATCTATTTTTAGGGTGTGCTCTGATCCACAGCCCCAGAGGTTACCCATGACTGCATTTCCAGGTTTATTCAACCAACCCTTGTCTTTCCTCCCCTAAGACCTCTTTCATGTACCTCTTAGCCTGCAACACCCTTTAGGAAAGATGCCTCAGAGGAAAGAAAAGTCACAGTCTGGCCAATCCAGAATGCTCATCCATGCTATTAAGCACAACTGCTTATTCTGTGGGGTACAGAAACAAGTGTGCTTGAGGTACAACAAGTCTAACATAGACATTATTCATTTAATGGTGTTTAGTGACTACCGCTACCTACTACACTGCTCTGGACACTGCGCATTGAGCAACCTACAGACTACACAAGATACCCTGTGCAAATGACTTAACATTGTGCTCAGGAGAGATGGAAGTGGTATAGGCATGGAATCACAGACATTCACCACGGGAAGGAATCCGGGATGTCATAGTCTGATGCCCTATGTCATGTAGGAGTTTCCCAGTGTCAACATGACTGGCATTTTCTGGGACCACCAGTGGCAAGGAACTTAAGGAGACTGGGCCTGCCAGATTCAGTGGTAGATAGTTAGAAAAGTCAGCCTTTTCTACCATGGATTATTTTCTTCGTATCATATAAAAGCATGTCCCTTCGTGATCCAGTCTGTATTCCTCAAAATAGCCCAGCCAGCTGTCGCTATTAAAAGAGGATTAGGAGTTGGAGAGATGGCTTAGCTGTTAAGGCACTTGCCTGCAAAGCTAAAGGACCCAAGTTTGATTCCCCAGAACCCATGTAAGCCAGACACACAAGGTGGTACATGCTTTCAGAGTTCATTTACAGGGGCTGAAGGCCCTGGCACACCCATTCTGTCTCTTTCTCTCTCCCCCGCCCCCCGACCTTATCTCTCTCAAATAAATAAATAAGTTATTTTTTTCTAAAAAAATAAGTAGATTAGAACATGGTCCTCATCTGCTCAAAACACTCCAATGGCTCATGAGGTGAACACTGGAAACACACAATAGCTTGGAGGTCCAATTTGCCCCTCCCTTCCTCTCCCCTTACTCAGAGCCGTCACCTGCCTGACCTCATCCTCTGCCCTTCCCCACGCCTGCTTTCTTTGTATTCTTCAACCCTGTCTCCCAGCGCTCAACGCTGCGAGGGTCTTTACACTGACTGACAGCGCTTTGTGTAGGTGCTCCTGCCCAGCGTCTCCCTCTTCTAATTATCTCAGTTATCACCTACCTTGGCCATCTTTTTGGAAATTGAACTCTACCCTCGCAAACACACCTTAGTACCTTCTTCATTGGTTTTCTCCTTAACACTTTATTACCTCTTACCATAAGTTCTTCTTATGTATAAGGTTCACATGAGCCAAGATATGATCATTTTGTTAACTGCTCTACCACCAATATAAGGAAGAGTATGTCTGGCACAAGTCAACACTCAGATATTTATTGAATGAATGAGTGAATGAATCGAGTTAAATATTCCCTTTTATGTCTGTGGTCAACTCTCAGGTTACTTGTGGGCCTGACTTTCTGCAGTCTAAATTGCCCAGCGACGTTGACCATCAGTAATTGTCTGCAGAGTAAATCCCTCCACTGCCCTGAGTTATCAGTGGCTGCCGGCCTGTCACTAACTCTGCCTCAAGGCACACACACACACACACACACACACACACACACAATTTTTTTTTTTTTTTTTTGGTTTTTCAAGGTATGGGTTTCACTCTATCTCAGACTGACCTGGAATTCACAATGTGGTGGTCTCAAGGTGGCCTCGAACTCAAGGCAATCCTCCTACCTCTGCCTCTTGAGCCCTGGGATTAAAGGTGTGCACCACCACACCCAGCCACATTTCATTTTGAATCTCACCCTAGTCCAAGCTGACCTGCAACTCACTCTGTAGCCCCAGGCTGGCCTCGAACTCATGGCAATCCTCCTGATTCAGCCACTACACCCAGCTTACACTTTCCTTTTGGATACACATCTATCCCTACCCTTCTTCTCCACCCAAGTAATTGTGTTCTCTAGAAAGGCAAGGAGCTCTCTGGGTACGGCTCTGATTAGACAAATAAGTTCAAGTCAGGAAGGGCAGTAGTGGTAAGACTAGTTTAGTCTTGGATCCAGGGTTTCATCACTAATAATAGAACTAAACTTTACTGAATTCACATCAGGGCCCTGTGGACATTTCTCACTTGTTTCAGAGCTTATGAATTAAAGAGTGGTTAGCTTGAATCCTCAAACAGCATCGGAGTCACTGGCTCAGAAACCTAAGAGATGTCAGGAGTGAACAAGGTAGCTCAGCCAATGTGGCAGAAGAGCAAGCTTTCCTGTGGGCTCAGCCTCTACTCTTCCCACACAGCCGCCACAGAAAAGCAAGGTCTTCTAATGCCAGCGAAGGCCCACTCCAAACAGGCAGAGCTCCAGTGTTCATGCTGTGGCTGACTGAATAATTAATCGCTCCCTACCCTTTACCATGCTGTGGGTGATAGCACACTCGCAGCTCTGCCATGGCTGCGTGCCGGGCAAGGCTGACTTCTCTGTCCCTTGACTCTTGGCTTGACTGTGTGACTTCTTTGGATTAACAGGGCGTTGATAGTCACAGTGCAAGCAGAGGTCTGAAATGACTTTATGTGGCTGAAGTTTGTGCTCTTATGGTTCTGCCATCACCCTGCAAAGACAGACATCTGTGTACCCTTCACCCTATAATCTTGGGCTCCAAAATCAAACATATGGACCTAACCCTGACCTTTCTCATGGACCCATGTGCAGCCAGCACCAACTAAGACCACCTGACACAGCAGCCCACACACCCACGAACAGGAAAAGGACACAGTTGTTGTAAACCACTGGCACTGAGGTTGCTTTATGTAGTTTTATGCTAGCAAGAGGTAAATAATGTACAAGAATTGGGGAGATTGTAGATTAAATCACCCCTCTCAAGTTCATAGGCAGAAGCCCTAACACCTAAAGTGACTGTGTTTGAAGTCAGAGCCTTTAGGAAGATAATTAAAGTGAAATGAGGTCATAAGGATAGAGCCATAATCTAATGGGACTGGTATCTTTATATTTTAATTTATTCATTATTTGAGAAACAGAGAGAAAGAAAGAGAGAGAGAAAGAGTATACATGCATCAGGGCCTCCTGCCACTGCAAATGAACTCCAAATTCATGTGCCACATTGTGTATCATCTGGCTTTACGTGGGAACTGGGGAATCAAACCTAGGCCATCAGCCTGTGCAAGCACCTTTAACTGCTGAGCGGTATCTCCAGCCTGGGACTGGTATCTTTATAAGAGGGAGAAATGGTCTCCATTGCTCTCCCAGCACACATAGGGAAGAGGCCAGGTGAGGCCCCAGCCAGAAGGCTGCGATGTGCGACCAGGAAGAGAGGGCTCCGCAGATACTGACCCTGATGCACTGACTCTGGACTTCCAGCCTCCAGACACGTTGTTAATGCCTGTTGTTTAAGACATCTGTCTTGTGGTATTTTATTAAAGCAGCAGGAGCAGGACGGGATCATTTTTGTTGTGGCAGCTTATTTTTTTGTCTTCTTGAGATTTGGAGTTAATTTGGTAAAAGGCTAATTTATCACATTTACTTCTTTTTAGTAATTCACTTTGGTAAGTGCATACATTTGGTCTTAAAATATGTCTATTTTGTCTCTATTTCAGCCTCCTACTTTGGAAATGGGATAATATATGCCTTAGATATGCCTTATGTGAATTCATTATGATTCATTCATGTAGTGGATATTTATATATATATATATATATATATATATATACATTATGCAGCATTGAATACAAATATTGTATCAGCTTTGTCTAAATCTCACACATGATGTGCTAAGTGCAAAATAAACCTAGTCTCAAATAATACAGACCAAAGGATACCATTTATTTTAAGTATACATAACAACATTATACATAATTTAGAATAAAAAATATTGTGTCATGTACATGGATAATAGGAATGATAAGCATCACATTTAAAAGAGTAATTCTGGGCTGGAGAGATGGTTTAGCGGTTAAGCGCTTGCCTGTGAAGCCTAAGGACCCCGGTTCGAGGCTTGATTCCCCAGGACCCACATTAGCCAGATGCACAAGGGGGCGCATGCGTCTGGAGTTCGTTTGCAGTGGCTGGAGGCCCTGGCGCGCCCATTCTCTCTATCTCTCTCTATCTGCCTCTTTCTCTCTGTCTGCCACTCTCAAATAACTAAATAAAAATGAACAACAACAAAAAAAATTTTTTTTAAAAAAAGAGTAATTCTGAGGGGATAAGAAGGAGACATCATGAATGGAGGTATACAGGTGGTATCTGCCAGGGTTTTGATTCCAAAAGGTTTATCTTCTGAGCTGGATAGTTGGCATATATGGATATAAATTATATTCATGACTAATAATATAGCTCTTTTTAAAGTTAAACCAGTTATCATGAAAATAAATAATAATACATCACTTTTAAACTAGCTACAGAAACTGCTCCATCTAACACAACATGGGAAAAATATCTGAAAATATTTATGGGAGGTGTACCATGTGAAAACTAATGCAGTAGTAAATGCCTATGTTCGTTCTCTCTTCTATTTTTATCTCTCTTCTTCTTTCCCTCTCTCGCTTATCTCTTTCCACTCTCTCCCATTACAATAATGTCTTAGATCCAAAAATAAAATGTCTATGTCACTTTAAAATAATTGTAAATTAATCAAAATCACAAAATAAAGGATCAAGACTGCAAGACTGAAAAAGAAAGACTATCAGGGTGCATCATTAAAAAGGTCCTCCAGCAAGAGAAACTTTCAGAACAAAATAATTCATAATGGATTAAAACAGTAGAGTAATAAAATATATAAAAGATAAATATAGAGGCAACTTCTTTATATAGGTCAAAAAAAGATTCTAGGCAAAAAAAGTATCTTATGGGGAAAGGGAAGGTATTGCAGCATTACATTTCAGAGGAAAAGGGACAACAGAACAAGAAAGTGTGTTTATCATGAATAATGCACTCAATAATATGGCCTCAAATTATGTTTAAAAAACTGAAGAGTTATTGTTAAGTAATGAACGTGGCCTTCTCAATAAGGTCAAAACTTCTTGAATCACTTTCCAGTGCTTGGTTCTAAGTTGACTTGGAACTGGTAACATTCCAGAGAGCAGTAACCATATAGTGGTTTCATTCACAAAGACACTGTACAATTTATTAATTCATTATTTGAATTGTCTCAATAACATTTATTAAATATACTAACACACTCCCCTTCTATTTGAAACACAAACCTATCAGATGCTGATCTCTTGGCTTGCCTTTCATTTCCACTGGTGTGTCTGTGAGCTAATAACATGGTTTAAAAAAAGATAGCTTGGTGACCTTTTTTCAAGATGCCCGTAACAAACTGTATACATTTATTCTCCAGCATGAAGGTAGAGTGATTGAAATTCTGCTTCTTAGAAATTCCATTTCTATTTTGGTTGACATTGGGGTTTTTAGGTAGAAAATTATATTATCGATAAACAGTTGCTCTTATTTCATATTTTTGTTCTTGTTTCCATTTGAACTTCTTGAACAATATTGAGATGAGAATGGTAATGAGTAAGCTTCAATCTGAAGGCTATTGCTTTCAGAAACAGATTCCTTCCTCCTGCTATATACTGAGATACTTTTAATAACAAATACATGATACATGTAACCAAAGTACATTTCTGCATCTGATGAGATTACCTTATGGCTTTTTTCCTTTAACTTATTAATATTAATAATATATTACTCAACATAGAAACCAATAATAACCCTGGTATTTTTTAATTTTTTTTCCTCTTTTAATATTTTATTTATTTATTTGAGAGAGAGAGAGTAAGAATGGGCATGTGAGGGCCTCCGGCCACTGCAAACGAGAACTTTGTACTATCTGTTGGGTTTAAAAGTGGGACTATGCCAATGTTTTCAAAGTTTGGAATCTTTTCTGTTTTAAGATAGTGTAATTAGCATTAAACTATCTTAATATTGAAATAATTCACCTGTAAAATGTTCTGGCATAGTGTCTTTCATAACACAGTTCTCCATCTCTTCCCTGGTTATTCTACTACACTATTATTTCATTTATATCACTCTATTTTTTGATTTATATGTCTTTTTCTAAATTTTAAGGATTTTGCAGGCATCAACAAAATTTTAAAGTTTATTAACTAACACTTAAAATCTAAAATTTAAATTTATAATCTAAACTTTTAAGTTGGTCATTTTAAACCTTCATATTTGAGGTTTTGTATTACTTTTTAGTCTGGATATGCATTATCTGTATGCTGTTCTTTCCCTTTATTGACCTAGCCTGTCGTTTCTATTTAGGGCCTTGAACAATCTAGCTTTAGCATTTATTTTTCAGTTTCACTAACTTTCTGGTTTCTAATTCACTAATTTATTACCTACCTCCTTCATTCTTTTTTCCCATATTACTGTTGAAAAATTTAACTGGTATGTTCCAAGGTCTTCTACTAGAATTAGTAAATGATGGATGGTCTCCTTTGCTGACTTGCCTACCTATGTCCATTTCTCCCAGTTCTACTGACAGCATCCCACACTGTCTCATCTCATGGATTAGGTGTTCTCCCTGGTCCTGCCTTTTTCACTACCTAGATGATTCTGGAGTGACCCTTTCAAGCTGCAAGTCACAGCACATCTGCCCATGCTTAAAAGTCTCTAATCCAAAGCTTTCTCATTCCACCCAGAATAAAAGTCAAAGCTCTAATGATGTATATATACTAAGACACACACAACGTGACCCACACAGTTTCTGTGACCCCTCTTCCTGCCCAGTGCTTGCTCACTACCAGCGTCGTAGGGTCGTGTTTTCTCTGCATGGGCCAACCACAGCAGACTGACTCCACTCGAATGACTGTCTTAGTGCTTGCCTGAGGACGCCCTTGCTTTCTTCAAGACTGTTATATCATCAGCTTCCCAGAGAAGCCTTCTCTGACCACTCCACCATCTCTGTTCACTATCTACCCTATGAAGATTTACTTTCATTCATAGAACTTACCACCTGCTTAAGCAGAGATATATTAACTTCGTATATATATGTATATACATATATACACAGATATATATGGTGATGGTGATAGATAGATAGATAGATAGATAGATAGATAGATAGATAGATAGATAGATAGATGATAGATATAGGTATAGTTTTCTGTCTGTGTTCTTCCACTAGCACATAGCTCTGAGGGAAGTTGTATGTATCTGTTTATTTCCCTTCAACATAGAAAAGTTCTTAGATGATAATAAGCCCCCAATAAATATTAGTTGAATTAATAAATTAATTATGAAATGACTTAAGCTGATTTTAACAATATGCCATGCTTTGAGATGTACAAACTTAATTCTTTTAAAATTTTTATTTATTTATTTTCATGAGTATATGTGAGGAGAGGAGCATGCCAGGGTCTCTTGCCACTGGAAATAAATGCCTGACCAGGCTTTATGTAGTCAGCTGGAGAATTGAACCCAGGCCTGTAGGCTTTGCAAGCAAGTGCCTTTACCTACTTAGTCATCTCCTCAACCTCTAAATCTCTTTTGTTGTTGTTGTTGGTTTTTTTTTTTTTTTTTTTTTTTTTTTTTCGAAGTAGAGTCTCTCTCTAGTGCAGGCTGACCTGGAATTCACTCTGTATTCTCAGGGTGGCCTCAAGCTCATGGCAATCCTTCTACCTTTGTCTCCCAAGTGCTGAGAAAGGGCATGCAGCACCACGCCCAGCTAAATCTCATATTTTTAAATATACTTTTGAAAATATTTTATTTATTTATTTATTTATTGGAAAGAGAGAGGGGCAGATAAAGAGAGAGAATGGGCATGCCAGGGCCTCCAGCCAGTGCAAACGAACTCCAGACACATGCGCTGCTTCATGCATCTGGCTTACGTGGGTCCTGGGGAGTTGAACATGGGTGCCTAGGCTTTGTAGGCAAGCACCTTTAACTGCTAATCCATTTCTCCAGCCCTAAATCTCATTTTTAAACTCAAACTTTTGTCTTAATTTCCAGCATGACACAAAAGTTATTGAGTAGAACATTTTAAAAGTTAAGACAACTTTTAAAATTATATGTCAAACATTCAGTTCCAAAACAACTTTTAAAATTATATTTCAAACATTCAGTTCCATGGTATTTTTTGCACTGAGGTTTGATAAAATGACCTCAATGATTTTTTTTTACTTGGGCTGGAGAGATGGCTTAGCAGTTAAGTCATGTGTCTGTGAAGCCTAAGGACCCAGGTTTGATTCTCCAGGTCCCACATAAGCCAGATGCACAGGTGGCATACATGTCTGTGTAGCAGACAGCTTCAGGTTCACTGAGATGAACTTTCAGACCAGGCACAGTGATGGAGGAAGGGATATTTATTGAAGCTTACATATTCCAGGGGAAGTTCCATAATGGCAGAAGTAGCTGGCCTGCTTTCACAGGACCAAGCAGAGAGAGAGAAGCACAAGCCAAAAAGCCAAAAGCCACATAGCACACTTTAGGAACTCCAGCTAGGCACACTTTGCATATCTTTAGATTGAAATCTGAAACCCACCACCACACTTTAAGATCCACCCAGTGACACTGCCTCCAGCCAGGTGCCTGCAGATGCAAACTACACACAAATAAAAAACTGAATATATTGGGGGCCATCTATTCAAACCATCACAGTCTGAAATTCATTTACAGTGGATAGAGGCCCTGGCGTACCCATTCTCTCTCTCTCTCTCTCTCTGTCTCATCTCTCTTTATTTCTCTCCCTCTCTGGCTCAAATAAAAATAAAAATAAATAAATAAAATATTTTTTACTTAAGAAATTTAATGATATCCTCTATAATGCTTATACTATGATCATTTCCACAAATATTGTATAGATATCAGAAAAAAGAATTCTTTTCAACTATGGTTACAAAAAAGTGCATTTGTATCCATTTACCTAAATATCCTCATGTATATGTAATTATAGTGTTTCATTATATTTTTCATATATAGTCATATATAAGTATACATGAATAATCATGGAAAGACTCAGAGATGACAGTGAAATTACCAGAGGCTACTTTGTGTCTGTGAATTACCTTTTGCATATCTAATTATTTAAGGTTATGTATTTTTTCTCACTTTGAAAATTAAACTTTCATGATACGTAAGTATATACCACATAATTCAGTATCACTTCCACCATAACAAAGAATGTTTTCATATTCCAGAATATTTCTCATGTCACTTTGAAGTTGCTGTCCGCGAGCCCCTATTCCAGGACATCTCTGTCCTGATTTCTCTCACTTTGGATTCATATTTAGATGAATTAAATGGATGATAGATAGATAGGTTAAAGATAGATAGATAATAGGCTAATAGACAGATGATAAACTGAACATACTCTCTTTTGCTAGCTTCTTTCATTCAACATAGTGCTCATATGTTGTATTGTTATGGATTAATTGGGTATTAGTGTTTGAAGATTTGAGGGAAGGAGAAGTGTGTATGTAGCATTTCATTGTATAAACATTGGATAGGTATTTGAATTGTTTCCAGTCTTTGGTTATTTTAAGTGTTTTCCTATGAACCCTCATATACTACTCTTTCTGGAAAGCTGAAGTCACTTCTAGATGATCACTCCATCCTTGCATGTATAATTAACTGAGATTGTATGAATAGCACTATCGGTGTACACTCCCAGGGGAAGTGGATGAAAACTTGACTTGCTCTACATAGTTATCCAATGCTTGGTGTTTTTAGTTCTTTTTATTTTAACTAGCCTTATGATGCTGTGGCAGTATCTCACTATGAGTTTTAATTTTTATTTCCTTAATGACTACTAATACTTAAGTCTTTTCTTGTGTATTTATTGGCAATTTGTTTATCTTCTTTTTGAAATTTCTGCTTAAATATTTTGGCCATTTTGATTCCATTATCTAAATTCTTCCTAGACTTTTATCTGTCCATTTTCAAGAATGTATCCTGGGGTTAGGGATAAGGTTCTTCAATTATCTCAATCTTCAGAAATCCCTTATTTTGGGGAAATGTTGCTGAATGCTCCTATAGCTGCTGCTGCTGCATTGAGATAATATGTAGAACTAACAAACGTCCTTCCCTTGTCTCTGGTAGGGCCCTGAGCCAATTGCTATAAATCTGGCCTCATCTTTCCCACTTAGACTTGCCAGCACAATGATAAGATTAATTGTTGCCATAAAGAGGGGTGTTTTAGGGACTTCCTGGAGAGCTTGGCTCATCTGTAGATCTAAGTTCGGAAGAATGGTTTCTTGCCTTCATATTCATGGCCAACAGTGTGCTAAGTCCTGTGCAAAGCCTTTAGCACAGTCCACAGAGCCACATATGCGATTGTTCCAGCCTCACTCCTCACCACACCGCCCTCCCACTCAGCTCCAGTTATCGGCTGCCTGGCAGCATGGTCCTTCTGCCACAAGGCCTTTCCACCTGATGTTGCTCTGGACGATAGCCCCCTTACGTTCTCTATTCCCAGTTAATTCACTCATTTTTCAGCTCTTGGCTGGACATTGCTTCCTTAAGTAAGTCTTCTACACTCCCACATCTAAGTGATGTTTCTTTCTGTGGACATACTTGTCCTTCCTGCTCATAATTTCAGTTTTTACACATTTATTACTGTGATTAGTTAATTAATATCTACTCTCAAACACTCATTCACACAGGGACTATAGCCATCTTTGTCTCTGTTATAACACTTTGTGTCAAGATTAGTTGGTGCTTAGTAAGTATTTATGGCACAAATTATATATAATTAAAACCCAATGGGGGGTCTGGAGAGATAGCTTAGCAGTTAAGGCATTTGCCTGCAAAGCTAAAGGATCCTGGTTCGACTCTCCAAGACCCACGTAAGCTGCCATGATATAAATGCTCTGCTCTGTTATGCCCACCCCACCAAAATGGACTGACACCCCTAAAATCATGAACCAAAATAAACCTTTGCTCCTTTAGGATGTTAATGTCAGGCATTGTGTCCCAGTAATGAGAAAATAAGCAGTCCACTTCCCTTGTCAACACTCACCCTCATCCCTGTGTGTGGTTACTCCAGGACATTAGATCTTCAGTTTCTTCATGTTCACTTAGAAAGACCAGACCTCTTACCTTTTCAAAGTACAAGTCTTAAAGGGATAGGAAATGAGATTTTTTTTTTGCAAGTCTGCAGTGTGACAAACACTGCTAGGTGGTGGAGATATGGTGAGCAGGAAATGTTGTGCAGTCTCAGAGGCAGATGGACAGGGAAGATGGACATCAAGCACTAAAGTGAGGTATGACTAGCAAGAGGAAAGTACTCTATAATGGGTCTACATGTAACAAAGATGTAGCTAGGTGCAAACTAAGGAACCAACAGTCCTTTACCTGAGATCTGAGACTAAAAGTTGGAAGAACTGTGGGAGAATTCTGTACAATCAACCACAGACACCGTAAGCCATCAGAGTCTCTGGCAGGCTGGAGCGTGCTCATGCCGGTTCATGGAAACCTACTGTGAGAATCTCTTCCCAGCTGTGTATCCAGTACACCTCACTAGAAGCATGAAATCACATATTGTGTGTGTGTGTGTGTGAGAGAGAGAGAGAGAGAGACAGAGACAGAGAGATGGATGTGGGTGGGTGTTTGGTATACGCATGCGTACATGCTCTTGTAGGATCCCGTGTGCTTGCCTGCAGCAGGTGCGCTTGCCTGTGTTGGCCAGAGCACAAAGTCAGGTGCCTTGCTCCATTGCTCTTCCACCCTTTCTTAAGAGTCTGATCACTTACTAGTCCCCAAACTTGCCTCTTGCTTTTTCATGAGCTCAGAGATTTCCAGGTCTCGGCTCCACTGAGGGGCTGAGATTCAAGCATGACCACATCGAGCTATTTCTATAAGTTATGGAGTCTCAACCCTGGTGGTATTCATGCTTATGCAGGAAGTGTACTTAACCACTGAGCAATCTCTTTGCTGAAATCACTTCTTGCTGGGGTATTTATACACTGAAAATTAACTAATGTTACACATCAGGCCTTTTCCTGACAGAGTTGGCAACTATTAAATATTTACTATACCCAGCTGCAAAGCATGTTTCAGAAAAGGGAAAATATTGGACCACAGAGACATGAGGTGGAAAGAGAGGGAGAAGAGTACATTTTTCAGGATGGTGCCTGAGCATCAGTACTTTGCATTCAGTTTCTTGAATGAAATTAGACTGCCAACAGGCCTGCCATGGCTCAGGGAACATTGTGAGGGGTGGAAAGATCGTAAGAGCCACAGGATGGGTAGGAATACCCTGAGGCACGATTTTCCCATGACTCCACAGAGACTGGCTGTGGCATTCACGACCCCACAGTGCATATCGCAACCTCACTGAGGAGGGCCCCAGGGAAACAGGAGTAGGGGCAAGGGGATAAAAGAGTATTACCTGTTATAATACAAGTATGAAATGAGATTTAGAAAAACCACTGCATTATATTTAGAGAGCCTTGTCAAGCATGGAAGGAGGTAAGCATTCATTTTAAGATCAAAAGCAGGGGAGGCCGTCCGCAGTCAGCCATGAACAAGCCCCACATGGGGAAAGAACAGGAGCAGATGCATCACAGGTGAGTCACTGGGTTCCCTCAGAGAAACGGACGTTATACATTATACAGTAGACCAGAGAATAGGACTCTTTAGGCTTCCTTAGAATTCTGCCTACAAAGCTGGGCGTGGTGGCGCACGTCTTTAATCCCAGCACTCGGGAAGCAGAGGTAGGAGGATTGCTGTGAGTTCGAGGCCACCCTGAAACTACAGAGTGAATTCCAGGTCAGCCTGAGCTACAGTGAGACCCTACCTCGGAAAACCAAAAAAAAGAATTCTGCCTATAAGAGTCTCCTCTGATGCCCAATGATTCACACAGTGCCAAAAGCAAAGTACATCCACTGCCCTGCAAGGTTCCCAAGAGTCTCACTGCCCTGACGGCATCAGCTGGAAATCCAGGATTCCATCATCAGGTCTGGGTGTCACTAAAGCTCCTGCTGGCTGTAATTGAATAAATACAACGGTGGGGGCACAATTCCTCTCCATGTGTGGACCTGTTAAACTAAGAGATAATGTGTCCCCACTCCAACACCCCTAACATGCAACACTGGGGTGGATACAGAATGACAGGTCTAAGCATTTTGTTCCAACAGGAGCAGAGACTAGAGGCAGAAAGGAGTAAGTGGCCCATGGCAGTGCTGAGCCTGAGGAGGGCAAAGCCTCCTGATGAGCTCTAAGACCTGAGAATCCTTCTGCCTGGCTCTCCGAGCCATCCCAGACATCTGCCTTCTTGAGGAAAGGTTGCACCTGCTTACAGCGGACCAGTGTTGGCAGCTGCTTCGTGTCAGTACAGCTGTGAGGGTCTCAGAGCCCTTGCTGTGTGTGCACTTCCCTCCCCCTTTTCATCCAAGCTTGCTTTCTGCTGACTTTTTTTTTTTAAAGAACCGTGTGGTTTGTGGATTTTACAGGGCGTGGCTCCATTAGACAAAAGTAACACCCACAAATCAACTCAGATAATCCATTATTTATCCTTGTCTCCTGCTACGATACCTGAGGAAGAATGTCTCTGCGTCCTAGAGACCCTGAGTTTTCACAGAGAGAACCCAAGGTGCTCACGGAATCTCTTAAA
This sequence comes from Dipus sagitta, assembly GCA_036346955.1. Classification (NCBI taxonomy): domain Eukaryota; kingdom Metazoa; phylum Chordata; class Mammalia; order Rodentia; family Dipodidae; genus Dipus; species Dipus sagitta. Next base: position 153,778,578 of record CM070772.1, on the reverse strand, counting down.
GTGACTGAACAGTGATCTCAATCTCAGAGTGATCAACCTGATGAGTACTGCCTTTTAGGCTCAGGAGATTTTAGAAATCATATGACAGCAGCCTCAGCCTTGTCTCCAGGGCCTTTGCTGAACAGTGAAACTTTTGATGTTTTGTGTTTGTTTCTCTGCATTGATTCTAATATCTTTGTCTCTCGGGAGAGGCCGAGACTTTCCTAACTCATAGCCCTGGTTCCTTTTCTTTTCTTTTTTTTTTTTTTTTTTTGTGTGTGTGTGAGACTGTATGGTACATGTATGTATAGTGCATGCACATGGGTGTGGAGCCCAGAGAACATTGGCTGTCCTGCTTCATTCTTTTGCATTATTTCCTTGAGAGAGTCACTCACTGAACCTGGAGCTGCCATTTTCAATCATCAAACCCTAGTGATTCTGTGGTCTCTGCTGTCCACAGGACCGGGGCTACGGGTGTGCATGGCCAGCCCGGCTTTTTATGCGGGTGCTGAGGATACAAGGGTTGGATTCAGGCTGTTTCAGGCCCTCTTGGGCTTGCAGGGAAAGTGCTCTTGCCCACTGAACCACCTACCCAGGACCTGCCCCATCCAGTCCTTTTTATGCAACACACGCCCCTCAGAGCACCTCCCTCCTCTGATAGTTTACCATGGACAGGAAGAAACCAAATCATACCTCCACCTTCTGCTTGGAGCTCTTCCTTAGCTCTGTATTGATGCTGACCACTTAGAATTTCTGCTTTCCACACAACTCCAGAAGAATAAAAAAAAAAAAACAATTTATCGGGCATGGTGGTGCACGCCTTTGATCCCAGCACTTGGGAGGCAGAGGTGGGAGGATCACCATGAGTTCAAGGCCACCCTGAGACTCTATAGTGAATTCCAGGTCACCCTGGGCTAGAATGAGACCCTACCTCGAAAAACCAAAAAAAAAAAAAAAAATTACTGATTTACTTATGTGTGTGTGTGAGGGGAGGGATGGGCATGCCAGGGCCTCTAGCCACTGCAAATGAACTCCAGACATATGCACCACCATGTGATTCTGGCTTTACATGGGTCCTGGGGAGTTGAGCCAGGGTCCTTAGGCTTCATAGGCAAGCACCTTAACCACTAAGCCATCTCTCCAGCCCCAGAAGAAAATGTTGCTCGTTCAGTTCCTAAATGGTGAGGACTTTTGGTCTTTCACTTTCCAATAATGCTCTTCTTACCAGCCGTGCCCTTAACATCTAGATCTCTCCTAAGATTCTGTCAGGCAAATTAAAGTCATGCATGCTTTCCACAGTTCTGGCTTCTGCCTCCTCTCTGGCTCCACAACTGCTGCCATGACTTCACCTACTTGTTACCGCATCATCGCATCCATGTACCACAACGTGTGCCATTCGTGCATTATAAAATGACACAAATTCTGCAGCTTAAGATAGCATGCCCACCGCCATTGCCTTGTGCCTGTACTTATTTGTCCCATGCCTGAATTACTTCAGTGAGTAAGCTTCTCTGGACTTCTTGCTAGTGCTTAGCTTTCTTCCATATTCTACCCTCTTCAGTGATGTGAGAAAGATGTGTTCTTGCTCCTCTGCTCAAAGAACTTGTTGAGTCACTATTGTCTAGTCTTGACATAGCATAAAAGATTTTTTTAGAAATCAGGCCCCAGCTTCGCACATTTTCCTCAGACCACTCACTACCATTTGCAATTCCGTACATGTCATTTTGATTCCCCTGTGTTTCTATTTGTGTCATTTCCTCTACATGGACTTCCTATCCTCTTATCCTCTCCCTATCTCAGTAAAGTCTCCTCTGTCCTTCCCTGCCCAGTGCATATATCACCTTTCCTATGAGGCTTTCAATGACATTCTACCCCTTCATTCAGCTGGGCAGCATTCCCTTGTGCTCTACACCTACATTCCCCAAGTGGTACCATGAACATTACTAGGTGGCTTATGTGCGCATTATGTTAAAATTGAAGTTCTGGACTTGGGCCAGACGTTCTGCAGTTCTTACAAACTCCCCAGTGATGCCGATGTGATAAATGCTATCCTCTAGCTAGCAAGTCTTACACAGCACTTTGATTATAGCACACTTTGTTTATACCTGACTACGTGATACTATAATTAACTAACACCTATGTCTCCTCTCATATATTGTAAGTATCTCAAAGACAAGAGCTGTTTACTTCATTCTCTGTAGTCCCCGGGGAGTCTCAAAGCACCTGGTATTTGAAGGATGCTAGTAAAAGCTTACTGACCGCATTTTGAATTAGAGAGTGGCACACAGATCCCTTATATGAGCCTCTGCACTAAGCGTGTCTGTGTAAGAGTGGATAATGAGCTGGCTTCATGGAACAGCACTTGGGAGTGAAAGCAAGAGGGTGAGAAGTTCAAGTTCACTCTCAGCTACATAGTGAGTAGGCCTGTATCCAAAACCAAAACAATAGAAGATTGTACATCGAATGAGTTTGGGACAAGAGAAGGTCAAGGATCAAATGGGACAGGAAAAGTCATCTTAGGCCAATATGCAGATGAACGTGTCAGACAGATCCAAGATTAAGAAGCATCTTAGAGGGCTAAAGCAAGAGGCAGATACACATCCCTGGAGAGGGAACATAAGATGCCAGAATCCCTAAAGTCACCCTTGGAGGCAGTAAAAGAAGCCTCCTTTGAGGAGATGCTAGCACACTTGCTGGAATAAATACCTGAGAATCACTTTATCTAGAATATGGGATCTGGGATCTAGGATCTGGGCATGATCATCCTCCCACATGCTAGCCAAGCAGAGACTGGAGAGAGCTGCTGAGTCACTAACTCAATAAGGCAGCAAGAACACAGACTACAACAACCTCTTCCTGGTTCTCTGTCTCCTCCTGTGTTTCTATTGAGTCAAAGTAGCTTCTGGGAATAGATTTTGATTATAAATAGCTCCATCTTGACTTAGGAAACCTTATCTTTGTTCAAACTTCCGAACCCCAAGAGAATGGGAGTGAGAAGGCTAGAGAGAGAAGTGTACCTCCTTATAACTGCTCCTTTCTCACTGCTGGGAAAAAAATCCCCAAAGGGAGGTAGCTTAAGGAAGAAAAGCATTTTAATTTGACTTACAGTTTTAACGGCTAGAGCCCACCATGGCTTGAAGACACAGCAGGCCTGAGCAGGAAGCCTGTGAGTCACATAGGTAGGAAAGAAGCAGTGACGATAACAGCAAGTGGGGGCAGGCCAAAACAACTCCAAGACAAAAATAAAAAAAAATAATAAAGGGCTGGAGAGATGGCTTAGCACTTAAGCGCTTGCCTGTGAAGCCTAAGGACCCCTGTTCAAGGCTCAATTCCCCAGGACCCACGTAAGCCAGTTGCACAAGGTGACACATGCATCTGGAGTTTGCAGTGGCTGGAGGCCCTAGTGTGCCCATTCTCTCTCTCTCTCTCTCTCTCTCACTCTCTCTGTCTGTCACTCTCAAATAAATAAATATAAACAAAAAATTTAAAAGAAAAGAAAGATGAGAACTTAGAGTGGGGAAGAGAGCTCCTTCTTTAAAAAAAAAAAAAACTCCAAGACCTGCTCCCAATGAAAGACTTTCTCCAGCAAGACTCTGTCACCTAAAGATTCCATAACCTTCCCAGACAGCCCCAACAACTGAGTACTAAGTATTGAAACACATAGCCTATGGGGGACATTTGACATTCTAACCACCATAGTACCAAAGCCTGCTCTAAGACTGCTTCACACGATGGACTTTCTCCTCTGGGTTGCGCAGCCATGGATTCAAGCACATGACACTGCCAGATTTAGCAGTGTAATACATGGAAAAGGTCTTGAAGTCTGGTATCTGTGTTCCCATTCTTGCTCTGCTGTAGCCTCTTTGTGAGACCTTGGGCAGGACAGATCTCACCAGGCCCCTGCTTTCCCTTCTATTAAATGGAGGAGTTGGTATCATGCAACCCCTGAGCCCCTTTCTAGTTCATAACCTATAGGATCGTGGCAGGATATGGAACAAAATTTATGGTTTACGACACCTTTGCAGACCTCTCCTGTTTGAATATGTCAGCCACTGACCTTCTGATCTGTTTCCTTCATTGAAGGATCTGGGGTCTGCCTGGCATCAGGTATTTTTATACCAATCTTACATCTTGATCACCTTTTTATGTAAATGTTTATGAAAATAGTGATACTTTGCTAATCCTGGAAATGTGTTAGAAGGTGACCTCACAGGGCCCACAAATAACCCACCACGAGGCAGTAGAGCTGACTAAAGCTGAAAAGACTTAGGTAAGATAAAGAAAGAATATGCTACCAGAGGAATTACAAGGTTCCTTTCTTTAAGGAGCCTTCAAGTGAAAAGCCTTAAAACATTGAAATTATATTGGAATTTTAATGTGGATAGTAATGGTCTTTACCCTTCTCCAATTCAGCGTGAGGTTTAGTTTTCAGCAATTCATTCATTTTTCTGGTAGAAACAGAAGTCTCTCCACTCTATCTATACACCCTTCTCCACGTCATAAATCAAAGTGACACTTCCTCAGGAAACTAGAGGGATGAGGCAGTGGCAGTCTCAGCTTTAGACATTTCTGGGTCTTGAGGTAGGGCTGGTTAGATATGAGACCCCAACCCTCAGCACGGAGCCCTTGCTCACAAGCGCCCTGGCCTCTGCAGGACCATCCTGGAGGAAGCTTCACACTCCTTTTGTGCCTTTGGCAGAACCTGTAGCTCAACCTGGGTGAGGGAACAAAGCCTCTAGAAGCCAGAAGAAGGAAAACAATCAAGCTGTCCTAGCCTTAGCCTACACGATAGTTACATAAGTGACCATATGTGTGATGATATACATACCTCTTTCATGTATGCAAATATATGTGCAACTTAACATGGGGCCCAAGAGCACATGATCTGAGCTCTTGCTCAGTGGTACTACTTTGGGCTTGGTAAGAGAGGCCCTATGCAAGTAACTGCTTCTCCATCATGGGTCTGAAAAAATGAAAGCAATGAATCAGCTATTAATGGGGGCCATGGGTGAGCTTCAAAGACTATAAACAAAAGTGGGTGATTGTGAATAAATAAATACATGGAAAAGTGAATCAAATTCCTTCATTGCATTCAGAAGTGAAGCCTTGGACAGGAGAGATAGCTCAGTGGGTAACTGCACTTCTCGCACAAGCAAGAGGGCTTAAGGGGGCATGAGACTGTCTGAGTTCAAACTCCAGATCTCACTTAAAACATATGGGTGTGGCCATCTGCGCCTGTAACCTCAGTCTATCAGAGAATCAGAAACCAAGGAATGTAAGATGTGGAATTAGGAAAGGGAGATGAGGGAGAGAGAGAAAGAGGCTTAAAAACAAGACCAGTCAAAAGAGAAAAGTGAGAGTGGAACCCCATGTTCCACTCTGGCCACCACATAACTGTACGCTTCGGGGTGTGATGAGTGGGTGAGGAAACACCCACAATTAAATGAACAGGTTGTCACAACACACCAAATAAATTAAAAATGAACTGAATCTTGTCTTTAAAACTTGGAAATTTTTAATCTTCAGATCACATCTTCCATCTTTTCAAGGAAGTAAAGAAATCTTCCCAGCCTCGGTCCTTATTAGAATTTGTAAATGAAAAAGCTTGCCAAGTATAACCTATGCATGTGATTTATAAAACCTGATATTTATCCAAATTCTCTGTACATTAAAGTTATTCAATCTACTCTAATGGCTCTTGTCTTAAAGTTATGTCTATTCATAGCACACAACACCTGTGAGTCATTTCCTTAAAGTTCAATGCTTGTTAATTTTCAACACTATTGACTTGATCTAAGGGAGAAAGCCTTTGAATTTTGTAAGCTGTTTTAAAATGGCTGCCTCTCCTATTCGAAAATTATAAAGTCAGAAAATTAGTATGAGAAAATTAGTATGAGAAAACGTATGAGGATGATTATTTCTCATGACAGAAAAAACATGAGAGAAGCAAGATGGTTGTAAGTGATGGTTTAACATGGTGCCATACTGGTCACCATCTACCCTTTGACCTCTTCCCTACTCCCACCAGTTCTCACTGATCTCAAAAATACTTGTGCCATTAAAAATAATACCTTACTGTTTAATCTTACCCTTTACACTGATATTGGGGACTGCCAAATTGTAACCATTTTATAATATCAGATGGCAAGAAGGCAGGTTTAGACAAATGGCCTTTAGCGTCTGTCCTGTCCTCTGGTCTGAAGAATAAACTTAGCACGTGACCTGCAGTGGTGGGGTGAGGTCAATTTCTGAAAAGCCTCGTGGCCCGCAGGTTCTTCCTTGCCCGCTCTGTTTCTGGAGCAGAATCCAGAATTGTTGAATCTTTACAAAAGTGCCATATCTCTGTGAGGTAACTGACAAATGCAATGCGCTTCAAGATTCTTCTGTTATAATATCCAGAAGCATTCTTAAGTTCGCTTGGAACCTTAAGCCATCAAGAGCTCCATAACAAATATGTGGGGAATAGGACAGTTCAAACAACAAAATAATCACGGCCGGGGCAGATGGCTCGGGAGATAAAGTACTTGCCTCACAAGTGTGAGGAGCAGAGTTTGCAGCCCCAGAACCCACAGAAAGTGGCATGCTGTAGCAGGAGCATCTGTAATTACAGCCCACCTGGGATGGGAAGGAGGCAGGAGAATCATCGGAAGCTCACAGGCCAGCTAGCCTGGCAAATGCAGTGGCGAATAACAAGAGACCTTGCCTCAAACGTGGTGGATGGTGAGGACTCACACCCAAAGCTGCCCTCTGACCTCCTTACAGGCACCGCAGCACGCTCATGTCAACACGCACACACACGCACACACACACACACACACACACACACACACACAGATATCCGGCACACAGTAATTATGAAACACTTTAGTTCTGATATAATACGGAAATGTGTATCTGAGGTACAAGTAGTCCCAATGATTTAGACAGAGGAACACAGATATAGAGCTAATTAGCACGGACAGAAACTCTTGGACAGGATTTCAACTATTCTGCAGACAGGCACAGTTCAGAGATCCATGAGTATTTTAACTTGAAAGACTTGAGAATAAGAGAAGAAGATATGTTCAGTAGCTAATGCAGCCCAGAGAATATTTGCCAACAACAAAGGCAATTGTAAAACACGCCGGTTTTGATGGAGAAAGGCGCCATGAAAGCGGAAGTGCTTCAGATCCACGAAAGCGTGGAATGGGGCTGCCGGGTGTGACGCTGACCCTGTTCTTGAAAAGGCCTAGGAGTTTAGCCAAAGAACACTTCTGGGTGTGTTTGTGGGGGCTGGTCTAGGGAATGGCGACAATCCAATAGCATTCTTGGTAGATGGTGAAAACTAAGAGATGGAGTGTGATGGAAGGAAGTAGGCTACGAAGGCCCTAGTCTTGGGAATTATATTTTGTCTTGGCTTCTCTCTGCACTGCCTTCTCTCCTTTAAGTACACCATGAAGTGGAGAACTCCTTTACCATGTCCTCTAGTGCCAAGATGTCCCTCTCATAAGTACGGGACCAAGGAATCATGGTCTGGACCCTCTGAATTTGGGAGAAAAGTGAATTTTCTCTTCCTTGATTACAATGATACCAAAACTAATATACTTTGAAAAGTTGCCTTTTCTTCTCCAGATACTCTGTAATTTTCAACACCATCATCAAACTACCAAATAAGCATGCAGTCCAAGTTAAAATAATAAACTCAGGTTAGGGGTAAGGCTCAACCTTTAAAGTTACTTGCTCTGCAAGACTGCCAATCTGGGTGGAGGATAATCTCAGGATCCCACATAAAGCTGGACACAAATTAGTGAGTGTGTCTGTAATCCCCGTGAATTTATGGTAATGAGAGGTGGAGACAGGAGAATTGAGAAGCTCATAGGCCAGCTATGAAACAAAAAAAGACCCTGTCACAAAAAAGGTAATATTCTCTGACTTTGACATGGACACTGTGGCACACACACACACACACACACACACACACACACACACGTACATGCACACCATACACACACACAAAAAAAAACCCTGATTGCTCATTATAGAAATTCAGCTTCCATCCAAGAAGCCCACTCTTTTCTTGTCACAAGGTTGTTCCATCAGCCTCTCACAGATAAGGTCTGAAGCTACCACCACCTTACCAGTTAAACAACATATGAAGTTGTATCAAAATTTTACATTAAAATTATGAATTTATTTGGCATGCTACAAAATCAACCAGCCAGGCAAGAGGTACACACCTGAGCAATAGTGACCCACAGGCTATGGGGGTAATCAACTGCTCTCTAATTGGATATGAGGCCTGCTCAATGGGAGGGAAATCATACCTGACACAGAGCCAAGTCAGAATCCTATGGATAGGACATTCATAGACTCTAGAGAGGAGCTCCCATCCAAAATATTCAATGATATAGACTCTTTGGTCATGGCTGTGTGAAACATACCAGTATGTAGACAGTATATGTAATAAAGGAGATGAAACAGACTGTGCTTGCTCCTGCTCTTTCCCTTTAAAAACAGGAACAGGGCTGGAGAGATGGCTTAGCGGTTAAGGCACTTGCCTGCAAAGCCTAAGGACCCAGGTTCAATTCCCTAGTACCCACATAAGCTAGATGCTCAAGGTGATATACGTGCCTGGAGTTCATTTGTAGTGGCTGGAGGCCCTGGTGTGTCCATTCTCTCTCTCTCTTTCTCTTTCTCTCTCTCAAATAAATAAACACCAGGAAGTTGCTGAGCTTCTCTTTGGCATCTACACAAGCTCTTCCATCTTTGTCTCTCCCCTTTTCATAGTTCTCCCTTACCCATTTACTTTGTAAATGCAAAACACACACTTCTCATCTCAAAGGGAAGGGTGCATACTGGAGCCAAAACGTGAGTGACCATGGCCAGGGAACACAGACCTCAGAATTAGCTCTCCCACTGGGTCTTCATTTGCTCAGGTATCCCAAACCCCACGTTGTATTATGTTAACAACTTCATTAACTTTTCGTAGTTACAAAACAAAATATTATGGTGGAAATACCAGGCACGCAGTTAAAGCCAAGTGGAAAAATCTCTGTGATAGGCTTCAGATGTTATCCAATGGCATTCTTAGCCTTTGGGCTGGTGAAAGCTAGTGGTCTGTTAATACATTCCAAAAAGGGCTCACCTGATCACCTGATAGTCACAAGAATGTTAGGTTAGACACAGAGGTGAGTGATAGTTCGCTATTATGGGGATAAAGGTATCTCAAGGTAATTTGGCTTGGAATCTGCAACTTTCACTGAAATTCCCTCAGCCAATCAACCTTGTAGGCTGATTGGGGTGGGTGCAGCTGCATTTTGAGAACTTTTGTTCACAATTTCACAAATTCATGTTGCTCTAAACTTAAAAAATAAACAGACAAATTTATTAACTGATTCTTGAGCTCAAAATACTTACACTTTATCTACATCTAACTATTGAGGAGATAGTTAAGACATAGAATAGAAACTCATAAAGTCATAAGGAAAAAAAAGAAGATAAGTAAGAGCCAGAATCCTTAGGAGTTACATATTTTATGAGATTATTTTTCTTCTCTCTCTCTCTCTCTCTCTCTCTCTCTCTCTCTCTAGTGCTGGGAGTGTAACCCAGGGTCAATTCCACTTTAGGCAAGTACTCTACTGAGCTATACCTCCATTCCCACTTCAATGGGAATTTACATTTCAAAGGTGTTTAAGGAATCTTATTTCCCTTTCTAGACCATCCTTTAGAGATATCAACATGCTTATCTCCCCTATATAACAAAAACAAAAATCATTTATTTATTTACTTATTTATTTGAAGAGAGAGAGAGAGTATGTGTGTACAAGGGTCTCCTGTTACTGCAAGCAAACTCCAGATGCATGCACCACTTTGTGTATCTGGCTTTACATGGGCACTAGGGAATCAAACTCAGGCCATCAGGCTTTGCAAGCAAGCACATTTAACCAGTGAACAATCTATCCAGCTCCCAAAACTATAATCTTAAATACCATATTCCTCTCTTATCATCTTTTCTACATCTCTCCTTCCTTATTAAAAAAATATTTTATTTTAATTAATTTATTTATTTGACAGAGAAAGAGGGGGGAGAGAGAGAATAGGCATGACAGGGCCTCCAGCCACTGAAAATGAACTCCAGATGTGTGTGCCCTTGTGTATCTGGCTAATGTGGGTCCTGGAGAATCAAACCTGGGTCCTTTGGCATTGCAGGCAAGTGCCGTAACCGCTACTTCAGCCCTCCTTCCTTTTGAGTTCCAACTCCATAGTCATTATTTCTGATACCATCCTGATCAGTGTTTCACTCACTGGTATTCAAGTAAGTTGTGGTAAATATAAAACCACCAGAAACAATGATCTTATACAGGAAGCTGTATGGATCAAGCAATCCAGGCAGAAGAGAGAAGGGAGAGTGACAGCCAAGGGAAGGATTGTTGGTGGTGAGGGGACTGAGACAAGGCTCCACAGTGTCACAGTCAACAGACTTTTAGGGACCTTAACCCAGGCTAAACTAATTATTTGTGGCTTAACAGGAAGGAATTCCAGGAAGAGCCGACAAAAAGCACAGTTGAAGATTTTACTAGGTACATTAGGATCAGGAGGAGTGGGGCCTTCCACAAGGGGGATATTATAATGTAGTTTATGTTTCTAAAAGATCACCCTGCTTGTAGTGTAGAAACTGAGTCAATAGCACCAAAGCTGAAAACATGCCATTGCTATAATCCTGGTTTAGTCTAAGGTCATAGTAGATGAGATAGAGATAGATAGATACGGAAGCATATGAGTTATATTTTGGTTGTAGAATCAACAATGTGCTAATTAATTGCAAAAACAAAAGGTCCTAAAAGGAGAGAAATAAGGACTCCTGTACATTTGACTTGAGAACCTAAATGAATGGCTGTCCCACTGACTATAAGGAGCAACTGTGCTACAGAGAAGTTTAGGAGAGGGGGTGACCAGCATAACCCTCACTTGGCACAAGGCTTTGTAAAAGAAAATAGAAAAGTGTCCAGGTGTTTGAAGGGGACAGATCATGTGCTTATCTTCTGCCAGGGTCCTTGAAGCTGTCCAGCAGCTCATTCAGTTTCTCAGAAACCATCTTCTCATCGGGTGACGTTCTAGATGCAGGACACAGAAGCAGGAGCTTCTCCGTCTCCATAAACGCTGAGACAGAGTCAGCGTCTGCTTAACAACTCCAAGAACAGAGCTTCCCACTTCCCAGGATGCTCACGCGCTTACACAAGTCACATTCGGGGAGACTCCAAAATATGCTTTCCTACCAGGTATTTATGGTTCATATGCACTTTGTTCAACTCCAGGTCTACAGTATAGTAGGAAGTAATTTTTACTATAAGAAATGTTGCCTATTAACATGTCTGGCCTGTTAATCTCCTCAGGTTATTACAATAAATATGACAAATAGGCGGCAGAGCAAACCAGCATCTGTAATCAATTCTGGGGACTAAGGATGTACCATGAGCTTCAGTGAGCTGACTTCCATCTTTTCTAGCTGGAACCACTGAGTTCCTGCGAAGGCTCACTCTCGTGGATGTCTTGGGCACCAGTACTAGCCTAACTGCTAAGTCCAGCCTAGAAGTAACTTGCCAGAAAAACACCAACAACAAAAGAAGGTATTTTTCTCTCTCCTCCATTTGCTTTTCTATTATCCCCTTTCTTTATCTTTATTCCTTTCTGGTCTGGGGAGTTCACATCTATATTGTACCCTGCTATGGGTTGAATATTCTTTACAAAATTTATGCTAACATTTAACTGCCTCTATGACAGTATAGGGAAGTAGAACTACTAAGAGAGGTGATTAGGTCATGAGGGCAACACCCCCGTGACTAGATTAAACTAGTTCCAGTGAAAGAATAGATTAGACTACAGACAGGCAGTGGTTTTGTTATAAAAGGGAGTTGGGTTCCCTCTTATTCTCTCACCATGTGATATCTCTGCCCAGCTATGATGCAACAAGAAGACCCTCAAATGATGCAGGAACTTTGATATTAGACTTTTCAGCCTCCAAAACTGTGAGAATAAATTTCTAAAAACAAAATTGCATCAGCTAGCCTGTGGCATTCTATAGCAATATAATGAACTACGATACTCCCTGACTCCAAATCTCTCCGTGTCAACTGAGCTCAGACCTGGCCTCTGTGGCTATTGACTGGGTCTCCAGTGGGCTGCCTGGAGTCCACCTCTAGCCATCCAGGTTTGCCTTTTCTCCTACATCTTATGTCTCATCACAGGGACAAAGGGCTTAAATGAGGTAGTTCCACTATTGGGCACAAGGCGTCCAGCACATGCTCCTGTCCTGGTAAATAAGATTAACTACATGAATCTCTCGGGGCCTGTTTGCAAGGTGCTCTGGGCATGAAATCTAAGTGGGTAGATTCCAAAGTATCATGCTAGGATTCTTATACATTTTTCCAAATCTCTGCTTAATTGAGGACTCCAGTCAGTCCTTAACAAAGTCATTCATTGTGGGAGGGAGGAAGACCCCGTCTGGGAATGTTTAGCTACTCAGATCAAGGATTGAGGTTCCCTCTGGACTTGTTAATTCTGAAGATCAAGGAAATTATAGAAATGAAGTATGTTTGCACAAGAGAACATGATTGGGATTCAAGCTTTCTAGGGCCACGGTCATCATTTTAGGAGTATGAGGGAAGTGCTTTCTGGAGAAGTGTAATATAGACCAACACTGTAAGGATTCAATGGTCAAAGTATGTACCTCAACATGCAGCCTCATTTGCATGAACTAGGTAGGGCCAACCCTGTACTTGGTGGTCACTAGAGGAAGAGGCAAAAGCACTAGACGATTCATGTCCACTGGCTTCCTAAGGGACAAATGACATCAGCAAGGGGGGGTGCACCCTGGCCATAGGCTCCTCAACATTCTGACTCTATTTTATTACATCTTCTGGAAGAACAGAAAAAGTGTCAATGGGTATTGAAACATCTATCAGCCACCCATTTCTATCTTACACCTGCCATTTACTCTCATTTGAAATCCTCCACCTAAGAACTACATCTCTGCTGTTTCTTCTCTCATCTTCATGAGCCTGATCCTCGTGGCAATAAGAAGTAAATTAAATTGAACCAGGTGTGATGTTGCATGCCTCTAATTCCAGTACTCAGAAGGCACTGGAATTAGTCCTGGAAAGTCAAGAGTAATTGAGGAAGACACCCAATATCAATCTCTGGTCTCTACACACATGCATATACACACTTGTACTCATACCTATATACACATACGTGCCCACACACATAAACATGCATAAACACATAAATGTGCAAAAAAACAGAAGAAGGAAGACAGGAAGAAAAGAGGAAGTGGAGGAAGAAAAACATAATCCAGACCACATGCCTAAAGAATAAGGGTGATTAATCGACCTGGGGACTCAAAAGCCTTGCTCTTTCTTTGTCACTCACATAGGAAGGAGACCTTCGCCTCTTGGCTAGTTCTTCTCTGTAGGGGTCAGTTGTGGTTTGAATGTGAAATGCCCCCCACAGGCTCATTGCAAGAATGTTTGGTTCCCAGCTTGTGGTGCAGTTTGGGCAGATGGTAGGACTTTCAGAAAGTGAAGTCTTGTTGGAAGAAGTGTGTGACTATGGGAAGGCCTTATGTCTTCCTAACCCAGCTATACTTCCCGTTCTCTCTCCTTGACCATGGATGCTTCGTGACCAGTAGTAGGCCATGCCCTCCTTCGAATTGTAGTGTATTCCCTTGTATGCTAGAATAAGCCCTTTCCATCCTTAAGCTCCTTCTTGTCGGGTGTTGTGTCACAGAAACACATAAAGTAACTAATACAGGGCTCTTCCCATTCTTCACTGTGAAATGTCAGAGCCCTAAGCTGGGGAGCCTCCCAACCCTCATACCCAGGCCACAGACCAGATGACTCAATCAAAATGTGGGGAGCGCAGCCGTTTTGTAAAACTGCCGGGAGATCCTAGTTTGCATCCAAAGTTGAGACTCAGTGTGTTCGGAGCCTTGGAGGGGCAGGCTTTAAGGCTAGCCAAGGCCTGCCCTGCCCTGCCTTGTCTCTCACCAGCCCTCCAGGCACCTCTTTCAAGCCCCATAACTGCTGCTGAAGTTACAACCAGGCCATGTTTCTTAACTGCCCTCTGGAGTGTTTACTGTCCTGGTCGGCTGACAGCCCTAATGGACTCTACCGATTAAACAGTTCCTAGCACTCTTGAGCTGCCCTTGGATTGGCTCATGAGATGATGGCATAAACTGCCTGGCTCCTGATTCTAATTGAATAATTTATTGTAAATAGCCTCCGTTTCCTCCCATACCCATCCTTGTTAGCCAAGTGGAGGTGAACAAGGGCTGCCTCCGATAGGATGTGGGAACTGTCCAAATGGAGGGGAGGTCTCAGCATCTGCTGAATTAAGTAAAACACACTCCTGTGTTCCCTGTGCATGTCTGTCTGTGTCCAAATACTAGAACACCAGTAATACTGAGCTAGGATCCTCAACTAATGACTGAAGACCTCAGCTTAGTAAACTTAATTGCATCTGTAAAGGTCCTGTTTCCAAATAAAATCACTTCCTGAGGTCCTAGGAATTAAGCCTTCCACAAATTTTTGAGGGGGAGACATTATACAACTTATAATTGCATAACATTCCCCATCCCACAGCAATACCTGAGACAGCCATGCAAGAAGAAAAGGCATGCTTTTATCTCTCTGCTGTTTTACATGCCAAACCTCTTCCTAAAGCACTCTTCCTCTCTTTCTAAAATTTCAAGTCTCCAATAGGATATCATCTACTGCTTATGCATATCCTTCTACAAAGAAGGAAGGAAGGAAGGGAGGAAAGGAGGGAGGGAAGGAAAAGATGTCTCACTGTTCCATTTCTCATGGGAATGGTTCCTATCTCAAATTAACTATTGCCAACACTTTATTAAAATCTGTACTGGGGTGTCACTGGCCCCAGTAGTAAGACATTGCTTTCACTATAATACTGCCTGGCACATATAGATATTCAGTATATGTTGGATGAAATAAAGTTTCAGGTAAAAGACATTATTTATTAAATAGAAAAAATGTTTTCTCACCCATCCCTTAAGAGGATAATGATTTGGCAAAAGACTCAGGATTTGAGGCTCCAGATTTATGATATGAAAATGGTCTTGGATGAGTGGGAGGAGGAGTGATAGGAACACTGACTGGAAGTACCCTCATCCCAGATCTTCCCCTCTTTAGACTTTTCCTTGATGCTAGGAATTCCATTATAAAACCCTTGATCAAGTACACCACCCTCTAATTGTTTACTACGGCAGTTTGCGGTCTGCATTATTGTTCATTAGTGGTTCTCTAATGTTCCCATAAAGTTTGGCATGAACATGGAAGAATAGAAACATCCCAATGAGTATTTCTGTGAAGATGCCACTGTATTGCGGGGGGTGGGGAGGAACAATGTTCAATAGTGCCATACTGCCAGGCACGATGGTGCATACTTGTAGTCCCAGCTACTAAGGAGGCTAAAGTGGAAGACTTGACTCCAGGAGTTTCAAACCAACATGGGAATTGAAGCAGTGGGTAGAACCAAGTATCCATGAGACCCCATCTCAAAAACAAAAATTATTGGCATCTAGGAAGTAATCAGAGTGAGGTCTACAGGTGATAAAGGGGATGGTACAAGAGAGGTGTGGCACCCACATGCAGTGCTCTACTGAAATCTGGGTTCTCCTGTTCACTGGCTACTCTAGGATCATGCATGCACTATTGCTGATGTGAGCTTAAGAAATAATTCCAAGGGCCAGAGTTATGGCTGAGAGGTCGTAGTAGTTTGAATTTATGTCCCCCAATATCCTCCTTAAAAAGAACTTATTTATTTAAGTGGGAGATAGAGACAGAGACAGAGAGAATGGGCATGCCAGGGGTCTCCAGCCACTGCAAATGAACTCCAGGCACATGCTGCACCTTGTGCATCTGGCTTATGTGGGTCCTGGGGAATCAAACCTGGGTCCTTTGTCTTTGTAAGCAAGTGCCTTAAGCCATCCCTCCAGCCCTCAAATGCTTTCTTGAAGCTTGTAACTTGGTTTTCCAGCCACGTGGCTGGAAGAGGTGTGGGTGGATCCTAGGGTACAGCCTTAAGGTATGACTGGGGGCAGATGTGATCTCCAGCCTGATGGTGTGAAGAGTGCTTGAGCTCAGCCTGGGCCCTGTGGTTTTGCTGCTGGTTTTGCTCTTGCTTGTGGCGCTGCTGGTGCATTCCCTCTCTCTGCGTGGATCTGTGAAAGGCGACCAGCTTCCTCTGCCACTATGGAACCTCCCCTGGATCTGTAAACCTGAAATAAATCCCTTCCTCCCGTAAACTGTGTCTGGTTTGGAAGTTCATCCCAGCAGCATGGAGCTGACTACAACAGAGATTAAAGGCACTTGCTTGAAAAGCCTTTCAATCCCCCAGTAGCCGCCGCCACGCCCCCCCCCCACACACACACGCATGCATCAGGACCTCTTGCCGCTGCAAATAAACACCAGATGCCTGCACCACTTTTTGCATCAGGCTTATGAGGGTGGCTTTGAAGTTGAATTCAAGCCATCAATCTCTGCAAGCAAGTACCTTTAACCTCTGAGCCATCTCTCCAGCCCCTGCTTACCTTTTGTTAAAGAGCTTTACTATTCCACATAAAATCCATGGCAGTCAGGTACCAAATGTGTTGGAGTCAGTGGCTCCATGTATGAAAAATTTTGTGAACAGATATGATCATCCAGGGTGGTCAAACATGTTTGTAAAGTTACCCTTGCACCTTAGATTAGAAATGCTTTTTAAAGAAAACTGAGAAGGTAATTGTGATACTGTCAGGCTAATCTGCACTGTTTCGATACATGTCAAAATCATTTTATATAAAACTCATACTCAAAGTTTAAAAACATAGAGTGTGTAGGAAAGGAAATAGGATATCCTTTTCCCATAATTTCATGCCACACTCCCATACCCTAGAGGTGCCATTACTAAGAGTTTATTAGGTCTCCTTCCAGAAATTTTTATCCCTATGCAACTATATAAATGGAGTATCTACTATACACTTTAATACCAGTAGAATCATCTTACATATATTTTTTATATTTTTCATATTATAAGTATCTATATACCATTGTATATATCCATATGGATGGACATATATAATCTCATAATTTATTTATTAGCAATTTTTTTCTTTCATTCTTTTTTTTTAAAAAAAAGTTTTTATTTATTTTAGTGAGAGAGAGAGAGAGAGAAAGTGCCCACTAGGTCCTCTAGCCATTGCAAACAAACTCCAGACACATGTGCTACCTTGTGCAACTGGCTTATGTAGGTCCTGGGGAATCAAACCTGGGTCATTGGGCTTCTTAGGCAAGCACCTCAACCACTAAGCCATCTCTGCAGCCCTCTTTCTTTTTTCACTATTAAAAATAGCATAAGTAAAAATATAAAATATAAAAATAGCATTGGTCATGGTGACTCACACCTTTAATCCTAGTACTAATGAGTCTGAGATAGGAAGATGGCCATGAGTTCAAAGCTGGCCTGGGCTACAGAGTTCTAGGTCTGCAAAGGCTAGAGTGAAACTTGCCTCACAAAGAAAATAGTATTACAATGAGCATTCACTCACACACCTGTCTTTTCAAACTTCAAGAAATGCATACACTGCTAAGGCTTAAAGTTTTTGAAAAATCTACATTGAAGCTTAATCTCCAATGCAACAGTATTAAGACAGGGAGCCTTAACTTAGTGATTAAGCCATGGGGGTACTTTATTAAAAGCACTTGAGGGGCTGCAGAAATAGTTCAGTGCATGAAGCAGTTGTTGGCAAGGAGGAGTACCTGAGTTTGGACCCTCGGATCCCATTTATAAAGTTGGAGGCTGCAATAGGCATCTGTAATCCCAGAATCCCTTCAGGGAGAAGGAAGAAAAAGACAAGAGAATTTTCCAGATGCTCACCGACCAGCTACCTGGAAATGACAACAGTGAACCACACAAGAACATTTTCCTTTAAAAAGGTGGAAGGTGAGAACCTATTCTTAAGAGTTGTCCAGCTGCCTCCACGTGTACACATGCGCACTCACACACACAGGGAAGGGAGGCTGGGGGAGAAAGTTCTGCCCTTTTGTTACATGAGGACAAAGCCAGCTGTCCCCTGTAGAGGACAGAGCAACAGCTTCCATCTTGGAAGCAGATAACTCCTCTGAATAGACACTGAACCTGCTGTTGCATGACCTTCAGCTTTACAGTCTCCAGAACTAAGAATAACTTTATGTTTTTTACAAATTACTCAGGGTGCAATTTTTTATAAATATTTTTAAAATTTTTTATTTATTTATTTGAGAGCGACAGACAGAGAGAAAGAGGGAAAGAGAGAGAGAGAGAGAGAATGGGCACGTCAGGGCCTCCAGTCACTGGAGATGAACTCCAGACACGTGTGCCCCTTGTGCATTTGGCTAATGTGGGTCCTGGAGAATTGAGCCTCGAACTGGGGTCCTTAGGCTTCACAGGCAAGCACTTAACTGCCAAGCCATCTCTCCAGCCCCACAGTGTGCAATTTTAATAGTGCCAATGGACTTGAGATACTCACTATAAAAATTTTAAGCAGGAACCTAAACACTGTTTTCAGTAATATTTTTTCAGTTGAACTGAGTGCTCAAATTCTCCATCCCAGCACGTCAGAGGATAACTTCAGAAATGCTAGCATGTGGTATTGATAGACGCATGTCCAGGAGCATTTGCTGCTGCTTTGGTAATCTATTGCTGCATAACAAACCATCCCACAGCTAAATCGTATAAAACAGACTATTCATTTAGCTCAGAAGTCTGCAGTCGGTTCAGTGAGTGGCAGAGAAATCTGTCTGGTCCACATAGCATCACCTGTGCATGGCACAGTGAAGTGCTAGATAGTCCATCTCCAAGACCACTCACTTAACCTTTTTGGCACTTGCAGTTGGGAACTCAGCTGGGACTCCCTGCACAGGTCTTTCCTGTGGTCTGACTGTCCTGTCGACATGATGTCAAGGACAAGTATTCTGAAAGACAGAGCTAGGCAGAAGATGTAATCCTGACTCTTAGCCTTCATCTCAGATCTCTTACAGTGTCCACCTGCTATACATAATAATTGAGTATATAATAAAGATCTGTCCAGATTCAAAAGGAGAAACTTTAAAGTCATTTCTTGATGTGCTCAAGCCAGGGTCTCAAACAGCATTTAAGATGGGAAATAGTCTAGCTACGCTGGGAAGTATAACCTGGTACACCAAAAAGATACCCTCTCTTCTAGAAAGTTCATTCTTTTTTTTTAATATATTGTATTGATTTGTTTGAGAGAGAGAAAAAAAGTTGAGAGAGAGAGAGAATGGGTACACCAGGGCCTCGAGCCACTGCAAATGAACTCCAGATACATGTGCCACCTTGGCTTACATGGGACCTGGGTAATTGAACTGGGGTCCTTTGGCTTTGCAGGCAAATACCTAAGCCATCCTCTACAGCCCTGGACAGTCCATTCTTGATATAATATTTTTAATTTTTGAAATGTGTTTTCTTTTTTAAAAATTTTATTTATTTATTTATTTATTTATTTAGGAGGGAAAGAAGAAGAGAGCACCATTGCTTCCAGCCACCAGAAAGAACTCCAGACGCATATGCCACCTTGGAGAATTGAACCTGGGTCCTTAGGCTTCTCAGACAAATGCCTTAACCACTAAGCGATCTCTCCAGCACCAAAATGTTTTTTTTTTCTTTGAAATAATTTAGAGAGATAAATTTTACTGGAACCACAAACTTGTCTTCTTTGTGGAGGTGTCCTAATCAGGCCAAGTGCTATGACAGTTAAAAGCTGGGGTAGGGCTGGAGAGATTGCTTAGTGGTTAAAGCATTTGTCTGCAAAGAGAAAGGACCTAGGTTCAAGTCCCCAGGACCCATGTGGGCCAGATGCACAAGGTGGTGCATGCATTTGGAACTTGTTTGCAGAGGCTAGAGGCCCTGGCATGCCTGTTCTCTCTATATATCTACGTCTATCTCTCAAATAAATAAATAAAGATTTAAAGAAACAAATTTTTTTTTAAAAAAAAAAGGGCTGGAGAGATGGCTTAGCAGTTAGGCGCTTGCCTGTGAAGCCTAAGGACCCCGGTTCGAGGCTTGATTCCCCAGGACCCACATAAGCCAGATGCACAAAGTGGTGCATGCATCTGGAGTTTATTTGCAGTGGCTGGAGGTCCTGGTGTGTTCATTCTCTATATGTCTGCCTCTTTCTTTCTCTGTCTATCTGTTGCTCTCAAATAAATAAATAAAAATCAACAAAAAACTTTTTTAAAAAAGCAAAATAAACAAAAGGTGAGGCATGCATGATCTCCAACGTGGCTTTAAAGGATGAGAAACCATTCATTCTGTTTCCCACTTACCTTCCTCCCACCACAGCACTTCATGACATTCCCTATAGCTCTAGGGAATAAACAAGCACCTCACACATGCTAGGCAAGTACTCTATCACTGAATACTTCCCTAGTCCCTACTGACTACTAGGTATTATTACTATGATTAGGATGTGTAGATGTGGAAAGGCAAAGCAATGTCTAAGCTCATGGTAGTGATGCAGCTGGGGTGTGGCTTCGAGACTAGACCCTTGTTCTAAGCCTAGAGTTCTTACTACCCAATTTGTTTCTCAAGCACTGGGTCAAGGATTGTGTTGTGTCAAGGTCATTAACATATTGAGAGGAAAACACTTCATTGTAGCTCAACCCAAGTGTACTGTTACCCTCTTAGAAAACTGTATTCCATAGCTTACTTTTGTTCTAGGGATATGGGTCACACACAGATTTCCAGCTGAGTATTAAGATGCTCCTTGTTCTCTGAGAGATAATACTTGAATGAAGTAAGCACATGCGGATCTAAAGCACCAGTGTGGGTCCAAACAAACATGTGATGTTACAGCTGCCCTATTCTTTTCCAAATTCAATTTTATGATTTTATAAAATAATACACTCTGATTAAATGGCATATTAAGATAAGGGAATTAGTAGATAAAATGAACCACAGAGAATTTGCCAGTAGGACAAAGGAATAAATCACAGAAAGCTTCTTCAAGGAAGCTGAGCTTGGTCCATGAGATGAAAGAAAAGAAGGATTTGTCCTCAGGTTTCCCTGTTACTTTTAAAAACCCTGCTCTAAATCGGAGTCACCTGGGAAATACGGTCATGCGTAACACCAAGACTTGGCCCCTGGAGATTCATCTGGGCATAATATATATAGATATATACAGATATATAGAGAATGAGCACACCAGGGCCTCCAGCCACTGCAAACAAACTCCTGGGAATAATGAGGGCAATGTTAGCAAGCCTTCAGATCTCAAGAACACACAGGTTTAGGAACACAGTTCAGGAGTTGTCTTTTAAAAGCAAACTCTAATCTTGAGCTTTGTCTTTTTTAAGATGTGAAGCTATTCTCTCTTGTCATCAGTTCTGCTTTGCTGGCTCTCTCTTTCTTCCCTTTTCTTTTTTTATATACCTTCAAGGTAATGTCTGTTCTACACTAAGTGCCAAGACTCTGATTCATTCTTTTGCAATTATCATATTAGCTTATTGTAATACCTTTGTGCTGAATCAGATGAAACTCAATTTTCATTGGAATTTAACAATAAAATAAGATTTCTAGAGTACATGATTATGGTCTGCTTGATTTTTTAGTACTTACATGTCCTTTGTATATTAATGCTTGCCCCTGAGCTACACTAGTAGCATTTTGTTGATTGTCTTAACTACAGAAATTACTAGTTCTTACAGTTAGCTTTCTTTCTTCTAATGTTTGCAACATCTTTGAAAACTTGATGGCTATGTAAGTGACTTACCATAAGGATGATTTTCTCAAGAAGTCAGCTGTTACTGTTTGATATTCAGAATTTACCAGAAGCATCTCGAAGGCTTTTAGCTCCTTCCTTCTATAATCTGAGAGTGCACTAAGAAAGGTACACTATAGCTGTGCTGAGGATTTTCTTACTGAGCCACTTTAGTTTGAGTTGAAAATTCATTCATTTATTTAATACTTTTTTGAGTATACATTATATTCTAGGCACTAAAAATACAAATAAGCAAATAAGACAGGTAGCGTGTATGTTCACAGTCTGATGTGAGAGAAAGTAGATATTTTTTAATTATATAATCTGGTGTAGCAATTGTACCAAGCATTTTTCAACCACAGAAAGAGAACTAGTAGATACATACATATATGCACATACATTTACAGATACACACATGTGCATATACATGCATGTGTGTACACACACACATATATGAGTGTGTACACACACACAAACACACGCACACAGCGATACAGGTTGAACATTGCATAAGTTACGTTACTTGTTGCCGAGACCAAACACCTGACAAGAAGCAGCTTCAGGAAGAAAAGGGTTTATTTCAGCTCACAGTTGCAGGAACACATTCCATCGTGGCAGCGAAGGCCTGGCAGCAGGAGGCTGGCTGAGCTCACTGCATCCATAGGCAGCAGTCAGTGGGAGAACGAGATATGGGGGTTAGCTATAAAACCTCAAGGTCCACCTCCAGTGACCCGCTTCTTCCTGCAAGGCAAGGCTCTGCTTCCCAAAGATTCCACAACCTTCCCAAGCAGAACCACAACTGGGGACCAAGTGTTCAAGTACATATGCCTTTGGAGGACATTTTTCATTCACACCACAACAAGCATATCTAAGCTGAAAATTGAGAATTGAAAATCATCCAAAATCCAAAACTTTCTGAGCACTAATAGGACACCACAAGGGGAAATTACCCTCAAGCTATGCATAAAGTATATGTGAATATACTAAGATAAGATATAGTAAGCCTAAGTTTTCTCTTCATATATTCAAATATTCCAAAATCAAAAAAATCTGAAATCTGAAAAAAAAAAAAACCTTTCAGATAAGGGATATTCAACTTGTATGAATGTAAGGAGATTTATTACAGGAATTTGGCTTGCAGGGCTGCAGACGTTAGGGAGAGAATTCCAGAATCCATAGAGCAGGTCATCAGGAGGAAAAGGTGGAACATTTCCAGAGAGGGACTGAGAACACAATTCACCGGGCTTCCTTCTTCCTCGGGAAGCTTTAAAGCCTCATGCCTTCTTAAATAAGGCCCACACATACTACGGAGGATGGCTTTACAAAGATATGATGATTGTAGATCCTAATCACTTCTAAAATGTACCTTTCCAGAAATATCTATATTAGTGTTGGATTGGTAGCTATCAGCTAGCTAAGGTGACATACAGAAACTGGTCCTCGCCGTACCACTTAGGAAGTTCTATGATCAAGAAAGTAAAAAATGCTAATGACACAGATCTGATATACATTTAAAAGGTATCAGGATGCACGCCTTTAATCCCAGCACTTGGGAGACAGAGGTAGGAGGAGGATCATTGTGAGTTCGAGGCCACCCTAAGATTACATAGTAAGTTCTAGGACAGCCTGGGCTAGAGAGAGACCCTACCTCAAAAAAAAAAAAAAGTATCAGGGGTTACTATCTCAATGTAAGGGAGTCAAATAATATTTCCAAAACCTGATGACAGACTAAAGGATAAGTAGATGTCAGCTAGGTTTGAAAAGTATATAAATTTGCCATGCGTAGTGGCACACGCCTTTAATCCCAGCACTTCGAAGGCAGAGGTAGGAGGATCGCCATGGGTTTGAGGCCACCCTGAGACTACATAGTGAATTCCAGGACAGCCTGGACTAGAGTAAAACCCTACCTCAAAAAAACAAATAAATAAATAAATAAAATGAAAAGTACATAAAAGCTAGGTATGGTGGCACTTGAGAGACTGAGGTAGGATAGCCATGAGTTCCAAGCCAGCCTGGGACTATAGAGTTCAGGTTCAGCCTGGGCTAGAGCAGGATCCCACCTCAAAATAAATAAATAAATAAATAAATAAATAAATAAATAACTACATAAAATCCTGCTATCCTAGGATGTGAAAACAGTATAAGCAAAAGCTCAGAGAACAGAGGGAAAACTACAGATGGACTTTTCTTTTGTCATCAGAAAATTTTTTGGCATTTTTCTCATAATACCTTTAACAGAAGCCAAGATTTTACTCTTTTAAAAATATATAGATTACTGTAATATCCTTGGTGCTGAATCAGATAAAATTCTATTTTCACATTTTAATTTACATTTCTAATTATAAATAAGATGAAGCACCTTTTCATATGTTTATTTCACATTCAAATCTCCTCCTCTATAGATTACTTATTTGTGATCTTTGTACATTAGTGTGTTGAGTAGTTTTCTTTTATTTATTGATTATAGGATTAGGTATTGCTAGAATCTCATTGTCTTGATTTACATTCTCCCAGAGTGTATCCGTTAAAGCTGGGAGGAGTTTACTGACTATAATTTGCAGGTAGAAGAAAGGTACCAAATTAAGTCTAGGTTAAGAGAATAATGAAGTGGTCTGTAAACTGTATTTAGTCTTATTACCTCTCGGACAAAATATACAGGGAAGGAAGGGGCAAAGAAAAGAAAGAAGAGCCAGCTCAAAGAGAACAGTATTCTTTAACTCTTTACGTAAACTATGGAAGAAGAAGCTCTGAAACTCTGAACTAGGAAAATTATGCTTTCTTTCTAGGGTAGACAAATACATCTTAATGAAATACAGACAATAGGAAGCATAAATAGCTAAACCCATTCAAAACTATCATAAAATAATATTCCTTCAGCAAATAAAAACAAGCCAAAAAGACTTGCCTACAAAATGAAGGAAACTTGTATCCTGTTATTTGTATAAATGAGCTAAACAAAAATTTAAATATAAGCCTGGCATGGTGGTGCACGCCTTTAATCCCAGCACTCGGGAGGTAGAGGTAGGAGGACCTCCATGAGTTCGAGACCACCCTGAGGCTACATAGTGAACTCCTGGTCAGCCTGAACTAGAGTGAGACCCTACCTTGAAAAACAAACAAAAAAAATTAAATATAATAGAATTTACAAACAAAAAAAAATTAATTGGATCAAAATATTTAAACATAAGGAAAAGGAGAATGGAAAGATGTGAAAATGGAGTTAATAAAACCAAGGTAAGTATTAGCCTTATAAATAAAAGAAAAACCCTGCCATCGTGGAGCTTCCCCTCGAGCCTGTAAGTCAAAATAAATCTCTTTTTCTCAGAAAAAAATAAAAAATAAAAAATAAAAATAAAAATAAATAAATAAAAGAAAAAATATTTTAGAAGTAGAGAGTAAACTGTAACTAACACACTGGTAAGCAAACATCATGGGTTATAAAGATAAAAATGGAAAGAAGGAAAATTTTAAAATATCTTTTATTTCTATTCTCTAATAAGAGAGGGGAGGGGGAAAAATGGGCACACCAGGACCACTAACCACTGCAAATGAACTCCAGATGCATGTGCCACCATGTGCATCTAGCTGAAGTGGGTACTGGGGAACCAAACCTAGGTCCTTAGGCTTCACTAGCAAATACCTTAACCACTAAGCAATCTCTCCAGCTCCTTGAAGGAATTTTTTTTAGTTTAAATATGAAAGAGGGCTTCAAAGATAGGTCAGTTAGTAAAGCGCTTGTCTCACAAACATGAGGACCTGAGTTCAATTACCAGTAAAAGGAGAATTACACAAATTTACATAGTTGGAGAATTTGCCACATCTTTTTCAATAGCCAACAGGAAAGAAAAACAGCCAAAAATTACAGTGTTCATAAGATTTGAACAACACAATTAAGCAATTTGACCTAATTCAACAACTACAGCATATACATCTCTTCAAGTAACCTGGACCTTTTACCAAAATAGAGGTGTGCTAATCATAAAACAATTATCAATAAATTTCAAAGGATTAGAATCACTGAGAGAATAATTCATGTAACTGAGAAGAAACAGACATAGAAAAATAGAACATATTTTGAACTGAAAATGGAAATATGACATCAAAATATGCCTTATCATATGTGGACTATAATAAAAATGATTACAGACAGAAACATGTTTTGGCTTTGAATACATATATCAGAAAACATCTCCAGAAGCTGCAAAAACAGAACATAAACTAAATCCAGAATAAAGAGTAAAAAGAAAATAATCAAGATAAGAGGAAAAATAAATTAAATAGCACAGAGAAAATCAACAAAGCCAAAAGTGGCTTCTTTGAGAAGATTAATATTATTCACAAGCCTCTGGCAAGACAGAGAGAAAGCACAAATTACAAATATCAGAAAATTTTAAAAATGTATACCACTGAAGATCATGCAGATGTTAAAAGGCAGTAAGAGAATTTTATGGGGCTGGAGAGATGGCTTAGCGGTTAGGCGCTTGCCTGTGAAGCCTAAGGACTCCGGTTCAAGGCTTGATTCCCCAGGACCCACGTTAGCCAGATGCACAAGGGGCGCACGCGTCTGGAGTTCGTTTGCAGTGGCTGGAAGCCCTGGCGCGCTCATTCTCTCTCTCTCTCTTTCTGTCACTCTCAAATAAATAAATAATGAAAAAAAATTTAAAAACCAATAAATAAATAAATAAATAATTTTATGAATAATCCTGTGCCAATACTTTTAACAATTTTGACAAGGTGGACAAATTTCATTTTTAACTATTTTATTTAAGGGGGAACAGGCATGTCAGAGCCTCTTGCTGCTGTTATGGAACTCCATATGCATGTGCCACTTTGTGCATCTGGCTTTACATGGATACTGGAGAATCAAACCCTGGGGCTAGCAGGCTTTGCAAGCAAGCGCCTTTAACGACTGATCCATCTCCCCAGCCCATAAAATGGACATGTTTCTTAAAACGGAGACAAGCTACCAAAGTTTACACACAAGGAAATGGGAAGTCTCAATAGTACTGTATCTGATAAGCAGTACTGTGCTTGAAAATATGGTTTAAAACCCTCCTACAAATGGAAACTCCAAGAAATAAAAAATATATAATAAATCAGGAACATTTTCAGAAAAAAAATATTTCCCAACTAATCCCACAACCACTGCTGGTGTTATCAGGAAAGCAAAACCGAAACAGACGTGGCTCATGAGCACCGAGGGGTGACCCGGGGCAAACAGACATCAAAGCCAGTCTCCAAGGAAAAGCCAACCCTCAGAACTGGAAGCCTGGACCTTCCAGAGCCCAGCTTCATCCTTAGCTACTTTACAACTCGGAACCAACTGCTGAACCTTCTCTGCCTCGGTTTTCTTATCTGTATGTGGCATTTATTCCAGGAATACAAGATTATTTTTCCACCCAAAACTCAACATCATTCACCATTTTAATAGAAGAAACAAGAAACAGAAGACAATCACCTCAATGGATGTAGAAACCCAAGATCTTTCTGGATAAAAACTCAAAAAAAAAAAAGCCTAGAACTTACTTATCCTGAAAATATATTATAGAAGTGTCATAGCTATCATCCTTTAATTGGCTGACTTAATTTTTTTGGCCCCCAGGTTTGTGAATCTAACACAGATGCACTCTCTCTGGCTCTACTCAATTCTGTAGTGGGTAGCAACGAATATCCCCAAGGCATTTCTGCATCAATTAAAGCCCAGAGATTTCAATATATTTTCCTGTAAACTTAATTATTTAGACATGAGAGCCATTTCCCTGCGTTCTACGTCAGTTTTTTTTTTGTTTACAGATTAATTGATCATATTGTGAAGAGCTCTTAGCTGTCATCTGGGTAGCTCTGTGCTGCCACCTGGTGGCGACGAGTGGTCCCAAACTGGTTAAAAGCGAAAGCGGAGAAAAGGCAACGTCCGATTGAGTCGGGGTGACGACTGCCTCCCACACCCCACGGATGGATCTGCACACATGACTAATGAGCAGCATAAGCAGCAGACGTGCTGATTAAGAAATGGACTCGGGCTGGAGAGATGGCTTAGCGGTTAAGGCGTTTGCCTGCAAAGCCAAAGGATCTCGGTGCGATTCCCCAGGACCCATGAAAGCCAGATGATGCACAAGGGGGCGCACGCATCTGGAGTTCGTTTGCGGTGGCTGGAGGCCCTGGTGTGCTCATTCTCTCTCTCTCTCTCTCTCTCTCTCTCTCTCTCTCTCTCCTTCTTTCTCTCAAATAAATAGATAATACATATAAAAAAAGAAAGAAAGAAAAGGACTCTGAAGGGGACTGTAGAAGTTAATGCCAACAGCAGCACTAGCCCTTCACACCCAGTGTGGGCAGCCTTTATGCAGCCCAAGTAAGCACTGCTAAGGGGAAATCACGTTGAAGAACTTCCTCAACACACCCAACAGCAACAGCAATGGAGGATCATTTAATTTTTCTCAAAATGCATGTATTTCAAAGGTTTTAAATGCGAGTTTTCCTAATCTTTAATCATAAGCAGCAAATTTTAAGTGTATCATACTTAGCTCTTCCACAGTCAGTATGCACCTCTATGCCCCTGTTTTCTCTGTCATAGCTTCCCTCAGGACCTGGCTTTCAGCAGAACACAAATCCTCCTTGGCACCTTTCACGTTGGAATCTATCTCAAGCTGGCCTTTACTCTGAAACAGAAGCAGCAAAGTATAGCCTCCAGGCCAGATCCGATCCTTGGACAGCATCCAGCACTGAGTTTATAAATAAAGTTTGATCGGAGCACAGCCACTTCCCTATTGTCTATGATTGCTTAGTGTGGTGGTTTAAATCAGGTATCCCCCCATAAACGTATGTATTCTAAACGCTAGGTCCCCAGCTGGTGACAGTTGGGGAACTGGAGCCTCCTGAAGGTGGTGCATTGTTGGGGGTGGGCTTATGGACTATAACTGGCTTTCCCTTGCCAGTGTCTGGCACACTCCCCTGCTGCTGTTGTCCATTAGATGTTTGCCAAAAGGTGACGTCCACCCTCTGCTCATGCTATCATTTTCCCCTGCCATCATGGAGCATCCCCTGGAGTCAGTACACCAAAATAAACCCTTTCCCCTGCAAAAGAAGGAAACAAACAAACAAACAAACAAACAAACTCTGGGGCCAGACTACAGGGATCCCAAAGCCCAGCCTTACCATGTACTAGGTTTTGATTACTTCACGCCTCACCTTCCTTGCTGAGTTTCATCCCCTGTTAAACAGGGATAATGACAGGTCATAGCTCCTGTGACTATTGTAAACTGTTCACAACAGAACGCAGCACGAAGTCAGCACTAAACAAGGATGCTTACTTCATAACCATTACAGCTAATGGCAGGAAAAGATACGAACCATGTCTGAGTTGCATCACTTAACCAAGTAAGTGTTTCTCCCAAACAGAATTATTCAAAGAAGATTGCTCAGTCGTTAAAGGCACTGGCCTCAAAGTCTGTCAGCCTGAGTTAGATTCCTCAGCACCACATAAAGCAGGCATGCAGAGTGGCACGTGGTCCGTGGTCCCAATGCACCTGTGGCATATGGGAGGCAAAACCAGGGGAAGCTCAAAGTTCACAGGTCAACTAGACTGGTGCACACACAGCAGCAAAACAAGAGCAACCCCATCTCACAAAGAAGGAGGGAGAGGACAAGTGCCCCAAGAGAGTCCCCCAATCTCTGCACTCATACTGCGGCAATGAACCCATGCGCACACTTACACATGATGCACAGCCTCACGTACATGAATAAAGAGAGGAGATTAGCAAGGCCATCTTTGCTAGGACTCCTCCCTAGAGAACGCCACAGCAATGTGGGACCCCCTGAGACTCCTGATTCCCAGTTGCCAGGCGCTTGCTAAAAGCCTGATCTTTCCATCCCTTGTGGCCAATCCTTTGGGAGCCAGTGAGTTGTGCTTGACAGAGACCAGAAGAACTGTGGTGAAGGTAGGAGTTGCCCACAGCCCTCCTCTCAGGCACACAGGGAGCATCCAGAGGCCAGGCTGGAGGACATGACCACACACAGACAGGCACAGAAAATGCAACAATCTTATCTGAAAGAGGCCCAGAAAGCAGGGCCTGTCATGTCTTTCAGAAGTGCGTCCTGTGCCGCCACACGCCTGTTCTTGCTGCTAGAGCTGGTTACAGCGCCCACTTACCAAGGCTGTAGTTGAATCGCCCCGAACAACGTTACTCCTAAGCACATCCCCCCGAGACCTGAAACATGAGCAACAGAGGTCCCCAAGAGGAACCATATGCATCCAGGTACAGGAAGCAGGAAAGGAAACCAAGCAAAAGTGGGAGGAGCTCTGTTAGCATGCTGTGGCACCCCAAGAGGAGGCAGCCTTCCCAGAACAGGCTGCTGTGAATTCTCTTTGCTTACCAGGTGTTTCCAGCCTGAAGCTGGTGCCAGAGAAGGTATCAAACTTGTCGAGGTCCTGCCAGTACACAGCTGCCTTGCATATATATTTAGGGCTGGAGGAATGGCTTAGCGGTTAAGGCATTTGCCTGCAAAGCCAAAGGACCCAGGTTCGATTCCCCAGGACCCACGTTAGCCAGATGCACAAGGGGGTGCACACATCTGGACTTCATTTGCAGTGGCTGGAGGCCCTGGCCCGCCCATTCTCTCTCTCTGTCTCTGTCTCTCTGTCTGTCTGTCTGTCTCTCTCTCTCTCTCTCTCTCTCTCTCCCTCTTTCTCTGTCAAATGAATAAAAAATAAAATATTTATATGTATATATTTGCAAGCAGAGAGAGAATATGGGCACATCAGCGCCTCCAGCCACTGCAAGCAAACTCCAGATGCATGCGCCCCTTTGTGTATCTGGCTTTACATGAACACTGGGGAATCAAATGCAGGTCGTTAGACTTTTCAAGCGAGTGCCATAACCACTGGGCCACCTCTCCAGTCTGCTAACAGCATTTGAAAGTCGAAATGTTTGTGTGCTATCTCTGAGGGCTGCTGCTGACCTCTGTTGTCAGTGGAACTGAGGTTGCTGAGCCCAGATCATGGTGAGCAAGGTCCACCTGCTGGACTGCTGCCAGCGTGCCTGACCACCTCTCTAGGACACAGTCTCCTGGGTATGATGGTGCCAGGTGGGAAGCTTTACCTGGACCCTCAGCCTCCTTCCTCCTCACCCGCCTGGTCATCCACATGTAGTCCTGAACCGTGGGAGCCGGCAGGAGGCGCAATTCCCCCTCACTGAACCAGGGTGGCAGGCTCTGGGCTCCTCTTCAAGGCTGACCTGTGAAGGGGAGGCCAGCCAGGGTCCGCTCTGATTCCTGGCATGCCCCCTCCCCAGGTAAGCAGCCTAACTTCTTGCTCCCGGCCTCTGGCCTCTTCCCATTGGGATGTGGCCACCCTGGCTCCCAGGGCTCAGGGCCTTATTCACCAAATGCCAAGCATCAGTGTGGTGTGGAGTGGAACGGAATGCTCTGATCCAGAGGCCATGGGAGGAGGATGTATCTCAATCACCTAGGAGTGCCCATCGCCCATAGGATGAGGACCCTGAGAGGCACTAGATGGCTGTAAGAGGAAGAGGATCCCACCACCAGACACGGACTCTCAATCCTAAACTGGACTCCCTGTCACAGACCTTTCCAGTCCCTTGAGGTAATCTGGCACATTCAGGGTCTCCTCACTTTCTGGAGAGCTGAGCCCGGCCAGCTGTGACTGTGTTTACATGTTTCCTCAGGCCAAAAGCTTCACACTCATTTCTGAGCAGCTTGTCTGAACACCTGCTCTCTCCCCTGCCATGGAAGCTGAGCCCACCAGACTGAACAAATAGGCAGAGGGTCCCCTTTGCTCTCTGCCCTACAGTCCTCACACAGGAGTCCTGGGTTTCCTCAGACCTTCATAGCCAGAGTAACTTCCCATCTAGGAGTTCCCAAGGCTCTTCAAGTTTCAAGCCCCAGTCCCACATCTCTCCATGCACACACACCTTCCCCCTGAAATCTCTCTCCAGCGCACCCTTCTAAAAGTCTAGAACATGTGTGGGAGGCTCAGTTGCCCACCCTGTGCTTGGCTTCTTAGTAGGGATTTCAGTCTTTGGGGTTTACAATTCTGTGTTTGTGGAGGGAACTCGGTCGTGTTGCCTCACATCTTGTACATCTTTGGAGGCTGTTTTCCAACAAAGTGAGTGTGGCAGGTGGTTACAGGCCTGGTTCCTAACGCCGCTCCTGTCTCTCTGTGACCCGGGTGAAGTTAAGGCCCTCTCTGGACCTCTTTGTTCCGCTTCAACGGCATTGCCTTGAAGTTCAAAGGTACACATGAGTGGAAACAGCCTGGAAGCTTGAAAGTGCAGGAAGGTTCTTCATTTATTTCAATCACACACACACGCACACGCACACGCACACGCACACGCACACACACACACACACACACACACACACCTCCCCCTTCCTGCTCATCTATCAGGCTGAGGTTAGCCCTTCAGAAGACAGGTCGTTTGCACAGCTGCCTCGAGCCACAGACCTGTTTACACAGCTGCCCTGGTCCTGGCCAGACCGTCCAGGTTAGTCACCTGCTGCCAGGTTCTCAGGTTCTTGAGGCCAAAGCGTTCAGAAGCACTACCGCCCACCCTCCGGTGCCCTCCAGAGGACGACACGACACGCTGCAGGCCCAAGGGTTACCAAGTATCTTCTCAGCCATGGACAAGCGTAGTCACTGGACGCTGTCAGACTGCTCAGACCCACGGGATTGGAAATGCAAGCCCTGCAGCGGCTCGCGGCCTCCTAGACGTCTGGCACCTGCCTCACTGCGACGCCAGAAGCACCGTGGCTGGGAGCAGTGCATACGCAGCCAGCAGACACAGCACACGGCTGGCACTGGCATCCAGGACTAACAGAACATTAAACTGAAATGCGCACCCTCTCCCACCTTCCGCAAGTGACGCTCCTTCCAGGAGTGTATGCTTCTCGGGTCCCAGCTCCCCCACTCCCCCTTCCCACCGCATCCAGTGAAGGTACGCACGTTCCAGACACCCCAGTCTCCAGGTCCTGGCTTCTTTCTGCAGGCTCCTCTGCAAGGAAAGGGGTCACCATGATGGTAGAAACCGTGCTGAAGTGAGGCAGGAGGACTCTGCGCTATTGGGTGGAGACCTTGGTCCAAATTCCCACAAATGAGGGGCGCCTGGGGTCTCCCAGTCGGCTGGCCTTCTCTCTTGCTGCCGGCAGGGGGTGCTGTTTTGGTGTGTTGAATCCTCTTGCTGCAGGAGCGCAAAGCCTGGCCTCCGCCCATACACCCCAGGAAAGCACGTGCAAACTGCTCCCCTTTGGAACACTCTTCAGCCTAAAATCTTCCCACGATGGCGGTCCAGGGCTTCTCCAACCTTCAAAATTAAGAGCTACCCTGTCACGACCGTACAGACCAGTGGGCCTTGCAAGGACACATAGCAAGGGCTACAGAAACGTTAAAAGCACTTTTTTTTTTTTTTTTGGTTCACTTAATGTGCAAAAATAAAAATAAAACTTTGTAATTGTTTTAGTAAACAGTGTACTAAGAAAAAATGGAAAAGTTCGGAATTGAAGGAGCTGTGTATGGAGTACACATGCGCAACGTCTAGACTTAGCTTTTGGCTCTGTATTTGTTTAAAGCCCAAGTAGATGTCTGTCCATGAGGCATATTGCTTTAAGTATGGCTCAGAGTGACTTGCATTTAACAGAGCCCTTCCCTCCCGAACTTCAGCATGCATGTCTTTAAACATAATTCAATATTTGTTTATTGATTTTAAGTAAAGCTTCCATACAATGAAATGCATAAATATTAAGAGTAAAGTCGATAAGGTTTGACAAATATGTACACTTGTGAAGCATAAACCTCTTTTAAGACACAGGGCATTAGCATTATTCTAAAAATCTGCCTCATGCCCCTTTCCATCAAATTCTGCCTCTAATGCCTCCCTTTTCCCAGAGAAAACTACCATTTTCAGCTTTTAAAATTGTGCTTTACTAGCAGGGCTTCATGGTGCATGCCTTTAATGCCAGCAGTCTGGAGGCAAAGGCAGGAGGATTGCTGTGAGTTTGAGGCCAGCCTGTAACTACAGAGTGAGTTCCAGGTCAGCTTGGGATCGAGTGAGACCCTACCTCAAAAACAAAATGCAGTTTACTTGAACCAATTTCAGACCTTTATGTAAATGGAACCATATAGGTTTTATTATAAAGGATCTTTCACAAAGCATATTTTGTATATATGTGCAGTGCTTGTGTGTGTGTGTGTGTGTATGCAAGTTCATATGTGTGTGGGTGCTTATACATGTTGAGGCCAGAGAACAGCCTCGAGTATCATTGCCAGGAAAGTTGTCCATCTCTTTTGGAGATAGGACCTTTCACTGGCCTAGAGCTCATCCATCAATCTAGACTGGCTGGTCAGCAAGCTGTCTCTCTACTGGGATTACAGGTGCAAGCGAACATCGCCAGCATTTACATGGGTATTGGGGGTTGAACTCAAGTCCTCATGCTCACAAGGCAAGCACTTTACCAACTGAGTTTTCTCCCCGGCCCCAGTCAACGTGTTTTTGAGATTCACCTGTGTTGCTTCATGTAGCAGCATGTTTCCCTTCCTTATTGCTGAATAGCATTCCCCTGCATTAAAACACCACAGCAACTTACTTCTTTTCTATTATTGACACATGAGTTCGTCAATTTTTACTCGTTTGAATAAATAAGTTATGAATTTCACAGTTAAACACCTTTTTACACTTTTTGAGTGGCTATGAATTTTCACAATGTGTCTTTCATCCATTGAATTCCTCTTTAATGAATTATGCATTCATGGCTTTTGTATAATTTCTTGCAATAGCAAAGGCTTTATTACATAAGAACCTTTTTCATGGTGAAGGTGTTCCATAACTCCATAACTATCTTGCTTGACTATTTTCCTTTTCTTTTCCAATAATAAACAAGTCTAAAAATTTACTTATAAAGACTCCATTTCATAATATACTTTAAAATATTCTCAGATGATTGTATGTTTCTGTTTATGCGTGTGTGTGTATGTGTGGGGAGGGTTATGCATGTGCATGTACCCTTATGGTTTCCCCATGCACTTGCCTGGCATAGCCAGAGTGGAACCTTAGCTCTTCCACCTACAAGTCCCTGGTCTCTGCTCCCCCACAGGGCTTGGTTGCAGGTGCATGTGGCCTATGCCCAGCTGTTTAATGTGGGTTCTGGATATTCAAACTCGGCAAGTCTCAGGCCCTCTTGCTTGCATAGGAAGTACACTTAACTACTGACCCATCTCTCCAATTATTATATATATTAATTATATATTTTTTAATAATTGTTGTTCTCTAGAAATTTAATAGCACACATGCACAATTGTGCAGAAATGGATGTTTTCAATTTGATTTTAAATTCCTATGTAAGTTTTTGACTATTATCAGAATCATAGCTAAATGATTATTGTAAAGTTCTGAAATTGTGTAATATATCATATATACAAAATGTATTTTTTCAAGGTTTTCATTTGCCCTAGGATAATAAATCCTGGAGAACAATTTGAGAGTTCAGGTTAAAATACTGCTTTTGAGTTAATCCATGTATGAGTTAGACAATATTTTCTAAGCTGGGTCCTTCCTCTACCTTGGCAGAGTTTGAAAATCTTTAATTAGATTAAGTGTTCCAAACTACATGGAAATCAGTTTTCAAAGTAAAGAGCCAAAGACCATCTATCATAGGGGCCATGGTGTAAGAAAGTACATGGGTCAACTGCTATACAGCAGTGTGTTACCACAGAACACCATAGCACTTGCCTTTAGAGGACCATCAACTCCAGATGGCCCAGATGAGGATTCTGCTCAGAGGTCTATCAGTGATCCAGCAATTCTATGTTTGGAAGCCTCCACTAACTAAATGATTTCAGACTCAGGGAACCCAGTATGAAGGGAAATGTATATATATAGTCTTCCCACAAGTATATATAGGGAACTTTTGAAAGTTTGATTTTAAATCTAATTGCAATACTATAGGCTAAAGATATTAACATAGCGATGTAATGAGAAGTGCCAAAATAAAGACTTGAGACCAAAAATTATTTATTGTCTGTGTATTATTAAGCTGGGACTTGGTAATAGTATTCTGAATATGCTTAAATCTATAAATCATTGATATAAGTCAAGCATAAGCTTATTCCAAATCTACATTTGTCCACAGACATACTTCTGCCATATTTACTAAGAAATTTGGTTCTCTAGGTCAGTGGATGTGCTCAAATAAAAATAGAGCAAGGCCTTTTTACCCAAGTCTTCAAAATAAGCAAACTGACTTATATTGAAAAGTACGAAATGACAGTACATAATTACCAAAAGATTTTTTTCTTTATTAGTTATGTACATACTGCATACTCAGTGTGTAAACAGCCATGTTGGTACCATTGTTAGCCTCCCCCTGTCCTCCCCCCTCCAAGCGGACCCTCCTCATTGGGGACTGTGGGTTGTGCATTGTGGGGGTAGCCATCAGTTATGAGGAAGAGGCAATATCTCTGTGCATCATGTCCCAACTTGTGGCTCTAACAATCTTTCCGGCCTCTCTTCTGCAAATTTCCCTGAGCCATGTTGGATTCGTTTTAGGTCTACTTCAGTGATGAGGTCTTGGGAGCCTCTGTCTCCGGACATCTGGCTTGGTAGGAGTTGAGCATTCTCTGTGTCTATCTCCTTCACCCTTGCGCTGGTACCGGGTTCACCAAGAAAGCAGCACTCTTGCTCATTTCCCCAATTACTCTATGGAAATCTTCCAGTTTCATAATACATTATGTGCTTGCAGATGTCAGAGTAAATCCCCAAAGAAGCCCCTAAGTAATTAACGTGAAAGAGAAAACTGTACCACAGAACACTTCTCAGCTCATTCCATTCTGTGTTGATAAAGCTGTTTCAAAAGAATATCTTTAGCATCTGTCTCCTTCACTTTGGTGCTGCCCGGCTCATCATGGAAGCAGCACTCTTGCTTGTCTCCCCACTTCCTCTGTGGTTTCGCCAGGGCCTTGACTGAGAATTTTTCATGGAAAGTGCTTTATCCACTAAGCCATCCCTCCAATCTTGCCCCCAACCTTTTTATTCGTTTTTTTTTTTTTTTTTTAATTTGTGACAGGTTCTCATTAAGCTATTCACATTAGCCTTGGACTCACACAGTGTTCCAGGTAGGCCTTCAACTCAAGGTCCTCCTGCCTCAACCTCCCAAATAACTGGGGTTACAGGCTAATACCATGAAGTCTGACTGTTGCTTCCTTAAAACAAGCCTACATTGAGTCTGGGATCCTACTTCTCTGAGAATAAACTGCCTTTGAATAACAATGACAATATGCCTTGCTGTAGACAAAAGTTTTACCTTGCCATTGTGTGATCAATCTATCTGGAGGTGAAGCACATCTAAGGAGGTATCTGGTCAGGGAACATTCCAAGCAGACCCAACCAACCATCTAGCATGACTTCTAACCATGTACCAGTTGTAGGGTTCAGGAAAAGAATAAGACTCAGATCCTACCTCTAGGCATCTAGGGTCATTCTCATGAAATAATTAATGAAAAAAAAGGGAAGATATTTGAAGGAGAATGTTAAGCTCAGTCATAAGAAATGCAAATGTTAAAGGGTGTTCCCTTCAGTGGCACATTTGCTAAAACTGGAAGCTAAATGGTCTCAGAGATGGAGACCATTATGGGCCACAGCACTTGCAAAGGCTCCCCAGCACAGGTGCCTGGGCTAGACTGCAGAAGGTAGTAGGAGGGAAGATGTGAGGACAGAAGAAAGGAGAAAGCCAGGTATTGCTGTGGGAAGTCTTACTGACTGCCCATCTTCTACAGGTCCAGAAAATTTTCCACTCCATTTCACACTCAGAATATGATCTCAAAATCCCAGAGAAATAAACATTCTGTACCAGAAGATACCTATGAATGTCCTTTTCTGAAACCCAGAAGATATTTTCAAAGAGCACTGGCTGAGCAGCACCATTCATCTCTCTGCTCTGCTTCCTCAGTGTTAGACTGAATGTGACCAGCTGTCAAGCCTTCCCTGGCATGATGGACTATAACCTGGAACTGTATGAAATGAACCCTTCTTCTCTTAAACTGTTTCTCTTTTTTTGTCAGTTATTTTGACTCAGCAATGAGAGGCTAAAATACAAGTTCAGGTTGTACATTCTAAGGGCTGAACACACCTACAAATGACATCACAGAATTTCTCAGCTTGTTTCACAATAATCTCAAGACTATTTTGGTTCATTGCAAAAGATAAATGGCTCCCTTCTTGTTCCCCTGAGAGCACTTTCTAGAATACTGAAGTTAACCCCTTAGGTGCTAAGAGTTTTTTTTTTTATTTAGAAAGTCATAATTTTCAAAAATATACCTGACACTTCCACTACACCCATAAATTACAATGTTCTTGAAATGGTTTCAATCTTCTTTGGTGAAGATGCTCATTACACGAGACCATGGATAGATGTGCTCCACTGTCCCGTATGTGATGTCCACAGGCTTTGGGACATATGAGCTTGACATGCTGAATCCCAAGCTACTGTGCCTTTTGGCTGTTTTACATTAATATTATGTAATTACCATGTCCCTTTTCATTGTCAGATTGTCAGGGGTCCCTGCCAGTATTGTTGGTGTAGTTACCTCTCACATCACTTCAATTTGTTGTTCCTGCTGCTCCTTCAAAGCTACTGCTATCAGGAGCATGATATAAGAATATGAAAATATGGGCTGGAGAGATGGCTTAGCGGTTAAGCACTTGCCTGTGAAGCCTAAGGACCCTGGTTCAAGGCTCGATTCCCCAGGACCCACGTTAGCCAGATGCACAAGGGGGTGCATATGTCTGTTCATTTACAATGGCTAGAAGCCCTGGCGTGCCCACTCTCCTCTCTCTCTCTCTCTCTCTCTCTCTCTCTCTGCCTCTTTCTCTCTCTGTCTGTCGCTCTCAAATAAATAAACAAGAAAAGAATATGAAAATAATTTACAATGCTAGAGTAAGAAGCCTTCAAATTAAGAGTTTGATATCACTCTAATTGCTATTCATGGATTTTAAAAAATGAATCCCACCTGGAGACACTACTAATCTGTCAGCCCTACCTCAGTGCCAGGCCCTAAAAAACACAATGAAAAGATTTGTATAACCTGCCACCCAGGCCTCAGCTAAGGCAAATGAGGAGTTCACTTTGAGTGGAATTCTTTTTTTTTTTTTTTTTTTGGTCTCACTCTAGCCCAGGGTGACCTGGAATTCATTGTGTAGTCTCAGGGTGGCCTCAAACTCACCGTGATCATCCTACCTCTGCCTCTAAGTGTTGGGATTAAAGGCGTGCGTCACTACACCTAGCTGGGTGCAAAAGTTAAGGGAGTACCAAAAAGTTTGGTAATCAAGATAATATTTCAGTACAACATTTTATGATCAAAAAGAAATATTTGTGATGGAGAAGATATCAAATTTTTAATAAGGATCCACATTATTGATTTTTTTCTTTTGCCTTAGGCTCCACTATGGCTTAGCTTAATTCTTTCTCACTTCCTTCTATTTTGATGAAAAACACCAGGAGTATGCACAATGGAATGTGCAAAGGAGGCAAATTTGTACTGGCTGAATCACTGTGTGCCAGGGGAGCACTGTGGGGGAGCAATCAGAACCACACCACCCACCTCAACTGATACTGCCTCTCAGGGTAAAGTCTGGACTGCCAATTATTGTCTTAATCTTTTTTCTGGTTAACAGGCTAGAGAAGGCATAATAGAGAACTTCTATGTTTTTATTTTATGCACATTTTTACATAGGTTGTAATGTAACCCATATTCCCAGGTCCCCATTTCCCTGTGGGGCCTCCTGAGTAGCGTGATTGGTGCCCACTGTGGTATAATTAGGGCCTCTGTCTCTGGGGGCAGATTTCCATAGCTCATAGTTTCGCAGGTCTAAGGGCATGGCACTAGCATGTGTGTGGTTCTGGTGAGGGCTTAGTGCTGCTCCGTGACAAACAGAAAACAAAAGTAGAAGGGATGCATGTTCTTGCAGAAGAAATAACATGGCCAGGAAAGAAGCAACAAGAGCCAAACTTACTTTTGTTACTAACCCATCTTCAGGATAACTAACCAACCTTGAGATAACCACATTAATCCCTTTATAGGAGAATAACTCCTTAACCTAATTACCTCTTAAACTTCCTAAACGGGGCTGGAGAGGTGGCTTAGCGGTTAAGCGCTTGCCTGTGAAGCCTAAGGACCCCGGTTCGAGGCTCGATTCCCCAGGTCCCACGTTAGCCAGATGCACAAGGGGGCGCACGCGTCTGGAGT
Organism: Dipus sagitta; assembly: GCA_036346955.1. Classification (NCBI taxonomy): domain Eukaryota; kingdom Metazoa; phylum Chordata; class Mammalia; order Rodentia; family Dipodidae; genus Dipus; species Dipus sagitta. The sequence continues at coordinate 153,738,562 of CM070772.1, read as the reverse complement.
TCGTTTGCAGTGGCTGGAGGCACTGGCGCGCCCATTCTCTCTCCCTCTCTCTAACTGCCTCTTTCTCTCTCTGTCGCTCTCAAATAAATAAAATAAACAAAAAAATATTTAAAAAAAAAAAAAAAAAAAAAAAACTTCCTAAACGGTCTCACCGCTGCTCACATAGAGTGAGCCTCATTGTCAGCATGAGTTTTCACGGCCAAAGTATATTCAAATCACAGCAGCTCCCAAAGGCAAAGAATTAAAAAGGGGGGGGGGGGCGTGGTGTGCATGCCTTTAATCCCAGCACTCAGGAGGCAGAGCTAGGAGAATCGCCGTGAGTTCAAGGCCACCCTGAGACTACCAAGTGAATTCCAGGTCAGCCTGAGCTAGAGCGAGACCCTACCTCGAAAAATCAAAAAAAAAAAAAAAAGGCTCTCACACAGAAATGGAAAGGCCTTTGAGAAAATACTACATTTCTATTTCTCCAGATGCCCATTCTGCCTTTCATGTGAAAGAAGTGATCCTGCACAGTGAACTAGTGAAATCCTCCACTTCCAAGCACCCTGATAGTGATAAAAAGCCATAGACAGGTATTACTGATCATTCTCTATCATTCAAAATGCTAGAGGAGGAATGAAGGCAGGGGCTCACAGTGAGCTATTTGTCTTTTGCTGAGATCCAGAGAACATAATAAATGGCTACAGGGAAAACGTCTCTGTTCTGAGTTTTAATTATTCTTGACTACTCCTCTTATTCCCTAAGAGTCAGCGGGGAATATGTATCAGTGCTGCCAGTCAGATGAGTGGCATTAGGAATAACTCTGAACTCTCTACTAAGGTAGCAGGGCAAGAACGTCAGTGAAGGAATGTTCATGACTTGAAACAAACTGAGGACAATTTTGGAATCAAAACTAATCCTTTGTGAAAATAAAAGATAAAAAGGGACCACTCCTGAATTGAATATCTGTACTGCATGGCAGCTGTGACCAGTCCAGATACTGCCAGCCTTGAAACAATGTTAGGAAAAAAGCAAGACTGACCTCAGGCATCTGGTGGGTAATAGTCCCCCTGTTCTGGTGCCTCAGCATTACTGTTCCCCGCATGAAACCTCAACGTCCACTCTGTAATATTAGAAACTAAGTTTAGCAATAATCTCTCACCATTATTTTTCCAATCTATTAGAAGGTCAATAAGAAATTTAAAGGATCTAAACATAACAACATCAAGCATTTGTAATAGATAAAAGGTGGACATTCTGTGGGTGGAAATCTTGTGACCAGTAGAGATTTTGTTGCTCTTACCTACCCATGTATCTTCAACTGTTTAGAACACCTGCACAAAATAGGCATTCAATAAATATTTGTTCTATGAATAAAACATAAGCCAATAAGAAATATAAAACTTTTGCTATTGCTAACCCATAATTAGAGGGCAGCTGTTAGGAATCCCAAGACCTGTACGTCCTGTGTTGCAAGAAATTGCCCAATAAAAAAGCAGGAATAGAGGCTGAACTAGCAGTATGAAATCAGTTGCTTCAGCCTTGGTAGGAGACAGAAAACCTGTTGAATAAATACTATCTCCTGAGCAACTGCAGATAAGAGAGGCCTCTGTGATTACTAATAAGTAACCAGTTTGGGAGGCCCAGATTGGAGTGCAAAGAGGTAACCTGAGGTAATCCCAATTCTTAAAGAATCACATTGCAGACACACTTTCAGCATGAGAAACCATAGATGAGTAGAGCAAGAGGCTATGCAGTAAGGTTATTTTCTTTTTAGATTAATGAGTGTACTCCAATGGACACTCTACTATCAGATTCAGCTAAAAGATTGCAACGTTGATTACCTGCCCACTCTTCAGGGTCTTCAATAAAAACCGTATATAAATAGTCCTGGTGCCTAAAAAGACATCTTAAGAAAATATAGTGTGGGCTAGAGAGATGGCTTAGCAGTTAAGGCGTTTGCCTGCAAAGTTAAAGGACCTCCATTCGATTCCCCAGGACCCACGTAAGCCAGATGCACAAGGTGGCACATGTGTCTGGAGTTCGTTTGCAGTGGCTGGAAGCCCTGGTGCGCCCATTCTCTCTCTCTATGTCTCTCCTCTCTCTTCTTCGTGTGTGTGTGTGTGTGTCTGCCTCTTTCTCTCACTCTCAAATAAATAAATAAAATAAAATTATTTATTTATTTATTTTCGGTTTTCGAGGTAGGGTCTCACTTCAGCTCAGGCTCACCTGGAATTCACTATGGAGTCTCAGGCTGGCCTGGAACTCACTGTGATCCTCCTACCTCTGCCTCCCTAGTGCTGGCATTAGAGGCGTGCGCCACCACGGCCGGCTTCAAAATTAAAATTTAAAAAAAAAATTTTTTTTTAAGAAAAAGATAGTGAAGTTGGCCTGACATGTCAACGTCCTAGAGTCAACACTCTGGAAATGGCACTGCGGGCTCGGTGGTCCCCTAGATCCAAAGGTTTCCCAAAGCGGACTCTGAGCCCTCTTAGCTGAGCCAAAAGTCCCAGCTTCTCAGCCAATGGGCGTGCAGCAGGGGGCGGGACCTCTGGAGCGCGGGCCAATGAGAGGGCGGCAGGGCTGGCGCGCCCGCGGCGGGCTTCGCGGCCCGGCAGGCGGCCTGGCGGGCGGGCGCGGGCCGATGAGGGAGCGGCTGGGAGCCGAGGCATGCGCGGCGGCGGCGGCGCTCGGGGCCGCGCTCTCCCTGCTGCTCTTGGCGCTGGTGGTCCGCCAGCTCCTGAGACAGAGGCGGCCTGCGGGCTTCCCGCCGGGGCCGGCGCGGCTGCCGTTTCTCGGCAACCTCTGCGCGCTGGCGGCCTCCGCCGAGCTGCCGCACGTCTACCTGAGGCAGCAGAGCCGCGTCTACGGCGAGGTACGGCGGGAGCGCGCGGGTCCTCGCGGCGCCCGGAGCCACTTCCGGCCGCGTTTCCCGCCTTCGGGCGTGTTTCTGCGCCTGCGCCGTGCGGGCCGAAGCCTGTAGGCTCTGCGGGCGGCGGGTTGCACGTTCACAGTGGACCGAGGGCCGGCTGGGCGTTCCGAGAGGCGTGGCCGAGCGCAGGTGGACTCAGGGCCGCGAGGGAGAGGCGGCGGCCCTCCCGAGGGAGATGCGACGGTGACGTGTGCGCGGGTTAATAACCAGAGACCAGGGGCCTCACAGCTGCCCACTGTGTGCCCTTGCCACCGTATGCTCATTTCACACAGCTACCCAGCGACGTGCGGATTTCAGCTTTTGCCCATTTCCCCGGGGTGGGAGGGGTGGTGCAGCACAGAATTGCAGACTGCCAAGATTGACCATCTAGTGGGAGAGAGAAAATTAACGACCAGAAACTGTGCTAAGAGCTTTAAGGAAATATATATATATATGTGCTTGGTGATTGCATTTCAATTTAGTACTTACATCCTTAATTGAATAAATCCTAAATTGTATGCAGAATGGTGCTTAAGCCAATTTTTAAAAGAATTATCACTGAAATTAGCATTTGTCCTTTATTTCTTTGAACCCTAATCTTTCCTCATCTGGGTAATTAGAATAATGATAACTGAAAGCTACTAGACTGTTACTCCTCTAAATATTTTAATCTCCAGATGAAAAATCTCCAGCACCAGGCATGATCCCGGCTTATGGCTACATATAAGTAATCACATAAATGGAATTGAAAGCAAAACAGGTGCGTTTTGGCTAGCGCCAGTGACCTGGACACCCTGCTTCCTTCTGAAAATAAGGACACCCTCCGAAATGCCAAGTGTGTGCTCCGAACCTTTCTCCTGCCAATAAGCTGTTAGTCAAATGCTATTGGTTATTGCATATGTTCGTGATTACTGTACACAAGAGATTATTTAGTGGAATTGGGAATTAAGCCCAAGGCCTAGCACATGCTAAGCAAGTGCTCCACCAAGGAACTGCACACCAGTCCAGTATAAATTTAGTATACTTAAAAAAGTTTAAATTATTTTTAAACCAGTTATTTTAAATTATTTCCCATAGAATAGGAAATTAATATTTTCATGTTTTCATATTTGAGCTGAAAAGAACTCTCTTTACTGTAATTATTCATTTGGATGACTGTTGTTATAATATTACACATTAAATTGTAAATGTCTGCATACTGCCATAGGTAGATTTGATTAGATAGGTAAGAACTTGGTGTGGATAACTAATTTTGTTTCTGGTATCACTGTTTGAGAGAACCATGCCATTCTTTACAGTGAGGGCTGTTTACAACAAATCAGGTAGGGCTGGCTTGTGTTGGTAGTTGCAAAAGGGACAGAGGAAAAACACCCAAAAATGAGAAAAGAGATGGAGAGATTGCTCAGTGATTAAGGTACTTGTTTGCAAAGTCTAACAACAGGGTTCAATTCCCAGTACCCATGTAAAGCCAGATGCACTAAGTATCACATGCATCTAGAGTTCATTTGCAATGGTTGGAGGCCCTGGTGCATCCTTATTTTTATTCTCATTTTTTGTCTTCTCTCTTTCTCTCTTCTTGCAAATAAATAAGTAAAATATTTAAAAAAAAAAAAGAAGAAGAAGAATGGGGCTGGAGAAGTGGCTTAGCAGTTAATGCGCTTGACTGTGAAGCCTAAGGACTCATGTTCAACTCTCCAGATCCCATGTAAACCAGAGGCACAAAAAGTGAGGCAGGTGCAAGGTCACACATGCCCACTAGGTGGCACAAGCATCTGGAGTTCAATTGCAGTGGCTGAGGCCCTGGCGTGCCAATTCATTCTCTCTCTAAAATAAAAAAAATTAAATAATTTCAAAAGAATCAAAAGAATGTATACATCCAAGCATAAACACTGTTTTTGTTGGACTTAAATCAGTAGCCACCAAACAGTAACTCTAAGCTAATTCTGTATTTAATCTTTATTCTAGTTGTCTAATCCCCCAAATATCTCCCATTATCTTCCAAAATCTCAATTCTGATAGAGTCTAAAAATTAGTATAAGTTGTTAAAATACATTTTTGAAGGCAGAAAGAGAACGTTACCTTCTGTGCTTCAGAAAGATCCTAGAAAGTAGTTTGTAGAGTTATTTGGAAATAGAATCTTGTTTCTCCACTCTTTTTCTGTTAAAAAAAAACAAAAAACAAAACAAAAAAGATAAACCTGAACTTTAAAGTAACCTGAACTTTAAAGTAACTGACTTTTGTGCACTGCGGATTCTGCTCTTGATAATTCTTGAAAGTAGCAGTGCTGAAGACACATCCATTTTAAAGCAATCTAAACAGAAATATACTGCACCTTAAAGTTCCTTTGCTTTGTGGAGATTCGGGACTTTTGACCTTATGCGGTGATTGTAATCTTGATGCAGATTTTGAGCAGCATTCCATGACTAGCATATCCAATATGAGTGCTTTTGTCAGGTTCTTTTGCAGGTGATACACTTAAGGACAATAAAAATAATGGCTTCACATTAGTGCAAGAGGAATTGACAACTCATTAATTTATTTTTACAGCAAATATTTATTGAGGACTTATGCACTAAGATTCTGTGGAGGATTCAAAAATGAAAAAAAAAATCACTGCTTCTAAAGAGTTTAACATGCAAGCAGAAGATGAGAATGTGAATATTTCTGGTTCAAAGTAATATTAAGCAAATGGGAGTTCCTAGCATAAGGCATGGTACTTCAAAGAGGAGAGAAAAAGAGAGTGTACCAAAAAAGGCTCCATAAAATTTGGTGCCTCAAGACTTGGTATGGCCTGAGTAGCAGGGCAGTCAAGGGAGACATTATAGACCAAGCAGAGACTATAAAGAGAGCCAGTCGCCTATTAGTTTTCATCAACAACACTTTGTACATTTTTTGTTATTAGTACTTGGTTCATGATATACTAATAATATACTTAAATGTATGTCCCCACCACAATTCATTAATTCAACATATGTGTCAGTTATTAGCATATGTGATATACTATCCTAGGTGTTAGAGATATAGCAGCGAACAAAACAGGTCTCTGCCCTTAGGCAACTTAGATTTTAGTAGGGAAAAGAAAGGCGATGTACATACGATAAGTAAATTATAGAATATGTTAGAAGAACATAGGCTGTGGCAGAAGCTAACTTAGGGTGACAGAAATGGAAAATGCTAGAGGGTAAAGGTTTAATTGGTTAGTCCGAGCAGAGCAGGCATCACTGCAAAGACAGCTTCTGAACAGAAACTTGAGAAGAAATGGAGTGAACTTCCAGGAGAAGAGCACTCCAGACTGAAAGAAAAAGCAAGTCAAAAGGCCTTGAGCAGCAGTATGTCATGTTGACCAATAAGGAAGTTGTGATATCCTAATGGAGAAGTGCAGGTGGCTTGAACTAGAGTGTCAGGATAGAGGTTATGCAAGCCAAGATACTGAGAAAATAAAAGAAAAAGAAAGATGTGTTTTGGTTTATATTTTGGAGGTCCATGGTGGATTGGGTCCATGGGTTTGGGGCAGGTGGTGAGGCAGTATATCATGGTAGGAGTGTGTGACTGAGGAACCTGCTCACCTCATGTTAGTCAGGAAGCAAAAAGGAGCGAGAAGGGCTAGTGTCCCAATATTCCCCTCAAGGACATACCCAGTAATTTAAAAGCTTCCATTAGACCCTACCTGTTAAAGTTTCTGCCACTTCCCAATAGTGCTAAGCTAAGGACTAAGCCACATATAGGCCTTTAGGGGACATTTCCAAACTACAGAAGTGATAACAGATTTGACCTGTTTACAACCTGAAAGAAACAAAGTGAGTACAGAACACTTGAATATGGGGCTTGGAAGAAAATAATTCTACAATGATGATTGCAGTGTTTTGGGCCTGTGTTACTTTACCATCACTTTGACCAAATATCTGATAGACAACTTTAAGGGAGGTAGGATTCATTTTGCCTCACAGTACAAAGGGTCCATTGTGGCAAGAAAGGCATGGGAGCTGGAGTGGGTCAGTCTGGTTGACAGGAGCTTTCAGTGGCCTTTTGCATTGAGCTGACCAGAAAACAGAGGGGTTGGGTTGGAAACAGGATCAGACTAAACCTGTCACTGCCCACCCCTCTTCCCCCTACACTCGCAGGAACCCACTTCCTCCAGTTAGGCCCCACCTCCAAAAGGGTCTATAATTTCCCAAAACAGTGCTACCAGCTGAGGATCATGTGTCCAAACACATGAGCCTGTGGGAAGCATTTCACATTCACAACATTTTGAAGGATGGATGGAGTGTTTATTTACTCAGAGTGAAAAATACAGAGTGCAGCTGGTCTGAGGGAAGAGAAGAAGTGGCTTGAAGATCATGATTGACTTCTAGAAGGCAAGGAAAATGCTTCATGTATTTCTGTATACATCTCTGTCAGCATCATAATTAGGTTATAGTAGGTACTAAAACTGTTGAATAATTCAAATATTTTGTAAGCATTAATAATGGCCCCTTCCATAGTGAATCCCAGGTCAGCCTGGGCTAGAGTGAGACCCTACCTCAGGGAAAAAAAAAAATAGTTGTTTCTCAAGCCTTTTGCAAACCTCTTTCCTACCTAAGGCTGGAATAATAATAGGTAGATAATAATGATGATTCATTCATCTTGGAAAGAAAAGGAATCCTACATCTTGAATATTTTCAGGTGGTATGACTTCTAAAATAGTATCTAAATCAAACGTATTTGTGGCAACACTGAAGCTCAAGAAGCTTGTTTTCCCTAGTGTCTTAAATCTGTTTAGGGCAAACTTTAAAATAGAACCCAGGCTCCTGAACCCAGTGCTCCTCCTGCTTTCTATTATAAGATTATGGCTTCAGCTATGTAATAGTATAATGAACCACCTATCTAAACATTGCCTGCTGAATAACAAATCTTTGTATTTTCAGAGAAGTAACAAATACGGGGAACAGGGGGAAAGTTTGGCACAAGTGGATTCCATGTTTATATTACTGTGTACGTTCTGTTGTTTATTGTTTTTCTTCTCAAAGATTTTCAGTTTAGATCTTGGAGGAATTTCAGCTGTGGTTCTAAATGGCTACGATGTAGTAAAGGAATGCCTTGTCCATCAAAGTGAAACTTTTGCAGACAGACCATGCCTGCCTTTATTCATGAAGATGACAAAAATGGGAGGTATGTTTATTTCCAACTATTTAGCGAGTTACTAAACTAGTTTAATCATATTCCTTGTTGTAAATATTTTATGTCAATATTCTTTTGCACTTTATGGAATCTAGTATTTGAGGAACTTTTAGGTTGAATTCAGTAATATTTTAAATCATTAAATGCTAATTTTATTGCAGTTCTAATATAAAAAAATTGAAGTAATTAGGGAGAGTAGATAGTTTAGTCTGTAAAGTATTTGCCTCACAAGCACGAAAACCTGAGTTCAATCCTCACAACCCAAATAGCAAATGCCAGAGCTGGGGAAGCATAGATAGGATTCCAGGAGCTCAGTGGTCAGCCAACTTATCCTAAACTGGCAAACTCCAGGCCAGTGAGAGACCATATCTCAATAAAAGGTGGATGACATTTCTGAGAATTGACACTCATGATTGACCTCTGGCCTCCATGCATGTGTGTGTGTGCGCGTGTGTGTGTATACATGCATGCACACACACAAATCAGAAATTTCTTTTTGATGCCAATATTGAGTATTTGGTGACATTTTTACTATCATTTTATTTTTAAGCTTATGAAAGCTATAGGAGTTTCTTAACTATCCATCACTGTGCTATGTAAATGGAGTATTGTGGGATTTATTTAAAGGACAAGCTTATGTGTAGCTCAGTGTTGATCACTGTTGCATGATGCCACATGCAAAATCAGTAAGAAGAAAGAACAAAGAAAGCCTAAAACAGAATGCTGAAATCAGACACAGTGGTTTTAGTAGTAAAGAATTTTAATAGAGATGGGGCCTATGATAAAGTGCTTGCCTTGAAAGCAAGAAGACCTAACCGGCATTCGATCCCCAGCACCTGGTAATGCCGTATTAATAGGAATCCTAGAGTCTTTTGATCACTGAAAAATCTCTCTGACCCTGTAGAATACCACCTAGAACATAGGTGTTCTGTTAGCACATTTTTAATGAATACTGTTGAATGAATCTACATCTTGGAATGTAGAAAACAAGAATAGACTATGGAAATATAAGGTGGCTGCACTGTAGACTACATACAGTTAACTTTTAAAACTATTTCTTGACAATTTTTATATAATGTATTTGATTATATTCACCTCCCATTACCTTCTCTTGTCCCTTTCCAACTAGGCCCACTTATACTTGGATGCCTTTTTTAGTGTGTGACTTACTGAATTTAATCAGGGTTGCATAGGTAGGGGGTTATTTATTGCAGTATGGGCAGCTTACCAGTGGCTATACCACTGAAGAAAATGTCTACCCCCAGCAACTGTTAAATACCAGTAATTCCTTAAGGAGCATAGGTACCTCACAAGCCTCTCCACTATCCATGATGGAATGTTGAAGGACACAATCTTGTGCAGTTAACAAAAACTGTACGAGTTCATGAATGCAACAACCATGTCATGTCCAGAACACAGCACTGCAAAGCACTCCTGCTCTGGCTCTTACATTCTTCCTTCCTCCTCTTCTGCAGTGTTCCCTGAGCCTTGCAGGGAACAGTTATACATGCCTTATTTAAGGCTGAGCATTCAGATGTGCCTCTTACAGTAGCATGTGACATTTGCCCCAATTTAAAAAGAAATTTCACAAAGTGGTCAGAATGTAAATTTTAGACGTGTCTCTCATATGCAAGAGAATGTGACAATTTTCCTAAGTACATCTATGTTCAGTGGTGCATGAAATTCCAACTAAAGTGCATAGTATATAAATACATGCACTGAAGCTGATGGGATTTTTCCCCTTCATAGTTAGGGGGTAATTGTCTATAGTAGCTACTTTAGAACAGCAGATATACTGTGTATATTCTAGAATTTTATGACAAGCAACATTAGGAAAGTTCGTAACTTGAGCCAGAGGTGGTGGTTCATGCCTTTAATCCCAGTACTTGAGAGGTTAAGGTAGGAGAGTCACTATGAGTTCAATGTCAGCCTGGGATATAGAGTGAGTTATAGGCCAGCCTGAGCTAAAGTGAAACCCTGACTCAAAAAGAATTAACTAAAAAAGAACAACAAAAGTTTGGAGCTCATTACTTTCCTTTTTTTTTTTTTTGCACTTTTAAAATATGAATATCTCTACTGAATTGACAGTTTATTCAAGCTACACTATTCCCTGTCATTGACCTTGCTTGACATTATATCCCTTTAACAGAATGAAATTTTATTGCAAAATCTACTGTCTTTCAAGCAGAAACTTACTAATATTAAAAGGATGACTTCTGAGTGTTTGTTTAATCTGAGATAAAGATTTGTTCTTAAAACATAGTCATTTGTCTTTTGTAAATTAGCCTGTAACAAAAGTTGAATAATAAATTTACCGGGGCCCAGATCACCCAAGTTGAATTACATAAAACTGGACAGTTTCCTGTGGGAGAATTACAGGTCTTTTCTGCCATTCCTTATATAAGGAGAAGACAAGCTTTATCTGTTACGATATTCGGTGACTAATGAGCAGCAAAGTACTCAGTCATTACTTGGATAATTGGGAAAAATCATTAACTGTCCAGTTTTTACTTTTTTTCACTCCATAGCATTTTGAGTTGTTAAATATAGAGAAGTATGTATTTTACAATATTTTTTAATACTTTCTATTCAGGCTTGCTCAATTCCAGATATGGCCGCGGATGGACTGATCACAGAAGATTGGCTGTTAACAGCTTTCGCAATTTTGGATGTGGCCAAAAATCTTTTGAATCTAAAATCTTAGAAGAAGTCAATTTTTTCCTGGATGCTGTTGAAACATACAAAGGTGTAGCTTTTGACTTCAGACAACTAATAACAAACGCTGTTTCAAACATAACTAATCTGATCCTGTTTGGAGAACGGTTCACTTACGAGGACACTGATTTCCAGCACATGATTGAGTTATTTAGTGAGAATGTGGAACTGGCTGCAAGTGCCTCAGTCTTCCTATATAACGCCTTTCCGTGGATCGGCATGTGGCCTTGTGGGAAACACCAACAGCTGTTTAGAAATGCAGCCATAGTGTACGATTTTCTCTCAAAACTTACTGACAAAGCTTCAGTCAACAGAAAGCCTCATCTACCTCGGCATTATGTTGATGCTTATTTAGATGAGATGGATCAAGGTAAAAATGACCCTCTATCTACTTTCTCCAAAGAAAATCTGATTTTTTCAGTGGGTGAACTCATCATTGCTGGAACTGAAACTACAACCAATGTGCTCCGCTGGGCAAGTCTTTTCATGGCCCTGTATCCTAACATCCAAGGTGAGGACTGCTATGATGGCTCTGGTTCTGTCCTCACATGCAGGGCTCACACACGTTTCAGAGTTGTTAGCCATGGATAATGTGCTTTTAGGAACTCTGGGCATGCTGGCCAAGAAGAGATAGACTTCATTGTTAGAAAAAGCTTTCAAATCTAGTATCTTAATTCATGTAAAGAAACAGTGAAGAAAACCAAAAGCCATTTGAAGGCTGGCATGGTAGTACATGTCTGTACTCCTAGCATTTGGGACACTGAGACAGGAGGATTCCCAAGTCCAAGGCTAGAATAGTCCACATAGTGAGTTCAAGGCTAGCCTGGGCTACATAGCAATACTCTTTATAAACAAACCTTGGAGATAGATCTTTTATGTATAGTTTGCAAACAAGGACAAAGGCTGCCCAGAGCTCGAAGAGATGGATATAACTCTGGTTTTCTTCATTCAAGTCCTATGCTTCACTGTCGTCCTTGCTGAGAGTGATGTTACCTTAATAGTAGGGTTATTTAAAGTTTTAATCCTTTTGCTGTTTTCCTTGGCTTCACCTTAGCATTGGCTACTGTCAATGCAAAATGTATATTCACCTACCTCACAGATAGGAAACAATACAAATCTAGACGTACCCATATTCTACTGGTTTATTATAAGTTATCCCATGTTCTGCTACAAGGAGAAGTTAGTTTGCATGTAACCTGAAGAGGTTCGTGATAAGTGCAGCACTCTTTTCTTTGACAGGACAAGTTCAGAAGGAGATTGATTTCACTTTGGGCTCCGGGAGGAAACCTTCTTGGGATGACAAGTGCAGAATGCCTTATACTGAAGCAGTTTTGCATGAGGTTTTACGATTCTGTAATATAGTGCCACTGGGGATTTTCCATGCAACCTCTGAAGACGCACTTGTACGTGGTTATTCCATTCCTAAAGGCACAACAGTAATTACGAACCTTTACTCGGTACACTTTGATGAAAAGTACTGGAGGGACCCAGACATATTCTATCCTGAGCGATTTCTGGACAGCAGTGGATGTTTTTCTAAGAAGGAAGCTTTGATTCCTTTTTCTCTGGGTAAGACAACATGCATGCGTATATGTATCTTTCAGTTATAGTGATGTGTTATGAATAACATCTTAATTTGAGGTATCCTGCTCTAGAATAATGCAGCTATGAATACGTAACATTGATTCTTACAGGAGAGAATGATCTGGTTAAAGTAAGTGTTTCTATTCAAAATAAGCCTTAATGTAATTACGTGGATAACTTATTGAAAAGCTCTAATTCAGAAACTTTTTTTTGCTTATAGAACTTTGTGTTTCAATCATACTTTTAGAGCAAGAAGTCAGTAACAGGTGTTTTGATAATCAAATCCAGAGGAAGGAAAACCTTGGCAACTTAAAGAAAAACTAGAATCTAGGCTTCTTGCTTTCCAGGTTATCACATCATCTCCAGCATTGCTTCAGCTGTGAAGTAGGACATAGCTATGGAATATGGACTAGAAACTGTTGCTCATCTCTGAGAAAATACATACTTACTTGAAATGGGCCTCCCTTGGGATCTAATGACAAAGTTTCACCCCTCAAAGTAGACCTTCATCTCAGGCTCTATTGCACTGTGCAAGCAAAGTCAGAGTTGGGGGCCAACATAGGGAAGGAAAGGAATATGTTTCTGAGAGATGAAGTACTAGGTTCATTAAACTTCTTTAATGCTCTAATCCACTTTATATTATAGACTACCCGAGTGGTATTCACATATTAGTCATTGATTTTAGTAAATGTTGGAGTTTACTCTACAACCTTTTCTGTTTAGGGAGAAGACATTGTCTTGGAGAACATCTGGCTCGGATGGAAATGTTTTTGTTTTTTACAACATTGCTTCAGAGATTTCATTTGCATTTTCCACATGGACTTGTTCCAAATCTGAAGCCCAGGTTAGGCATGACATTGCAGCCCCAGCCCTACCTCATCTGTGCTGAAAGACGTTGAAAGTACATAAATGTTTTGGAGGATATCCCTAATTAATCAAAAGTCACAGTTTATAAAGCCAATTGAACACACTTGTATTGTTATTAAAAAAAACAGTACTAGAACAGTAACAAGGATTTGTTGATATTTTATCAAGCTTCTATGACTTCTAGTGGAATTCTCTGTGGTAGAACAGAAACCTGCAAATGTCAGGTGTTGGTGTCTATGCTAAGGAGGGTCTGTGCAGAGCTACTCATATAGTGTAAGGCCCTCTCACTTTTGGACTCATCTGATTTTTGTCCTAGGGAGCTTTGTTTCCAAATACCAACCCTTTCCCATCAGGTACTATAATTAATAAGCTGTAATGGCAGTCCAGGACTAAAGAAGAAATTAAAACACAAATAAATTAATTTCATCTATAAAGGTATCTATCTCTAAGCATTACCAAGGGCTAGTGCTGGTCTAAAAATAACAGTATCCAAGCATCCCGATCCTCACTCTTAATGAAACCAAAACCATCTCTCATGGCAGCTATCACATCCATTTTCCTGGCTTCGTTAGTAAACTGAAATGTATTAGATAGAACATCTGTGTCGGTTGCTTTTTCCAATTTGTCACACTAGTCTGTTGAGATATTAAACCTAACATGGTCATCTTCCTGCAGGGTCACCTTGGATTTCATGTCTTTGTTTCTAAAGGGAAGTTCTTTAGGAATCACAAGGTCAACTTTGATTTGTCCTGGCAATGGGTCATTCCGGTTTTTACTGGGGACTTTTGGGATAACTTTGGTTACAGCTATTTCAAAATGTTCATTGCTGAGATCTTCAAAAATGACCATTCCTTGAGGCAATAGTCTGACATCGGTTGCAACTTCTTTGTCATTTCTGTCCTTGATTGTGAACTCTAGGTCACTTTTAAATTCACTATAGTGAAAGAATATCTCCTTTACAACATCACCTCTTTCAATGAAGCCAAACACCTCCTTCGTGGCACAGACTACTCCCTGACAGCCAACTTGTTTTGTCTTGTTTTTAACAACATCATGTTCCAAGCACTTATAGCACCAGTATATTTATTGTTATCAATTGTGTTTATTTTACCTCTGGTTTCCAGCTACATGTTCCCTTCCATATCTTCAGGAGTATAAGTCAGATAAAATGCTTCTTGTCCATTCATTCATTCATTCTTCTGGGTGGATTTCTGGTTTTATCTTCACCAATTTATTAGCAGTGAATTTTCTAGTCTGCTGCTCAGATGATCTTTGAACTCAACATCATCTACTTTTAAGTCCTGGAGGTTGTTATTATATTGTGAACAATGTAGGAAAAGTCTGGCTTGACATTCTGAACACTGAATAAATCCATAAGAGATTAACAGGTTTTCAGTAACCTCTATTTCTCGCAGTGCTGCAGAAATATCATTGGGATACCCATTGTGTCCATTATTGTGGAGAAGGTTTGGATCAAAGCTCACCTCTCAGTGATAATCAAATATTGTACTTCCCGTACTATTTTCTGGTTCTTCTTTTTCAGCACACGTTTCAAAGGATGAAAGTGGCTAGTATTTACCAAAAAGAGAGAGAGAGAGAGAGAGAGAGAGAGAGAGAGAGAGAGAAGATGATCTACCAAGCTAATAAGGAATACAACTGCTGCAACAGGCAATCTCACATTAGAGCACTGGCGAAGAAAAGACTACTGGTAGTGTTGGGAAGTGCTCTTTTGAAGCTGTTGAGTAGGCACAAACTTCTTGTTTCAGATCAAGGGTTGTGTCTTCAACTTACGTGCACTCTTCTTTGGTTTTGGTGGTTACAAGGTTTGTTTTTTGCCTGATCTGAACTCGAAGCAGCAGTTTCAGGTGGTAAAGTCTGTTCTGTTACACTCCATACCCAATTAATAAATGGAAATTAGCCTATCTTGCCTTTAAAAAAAACTTATGCTAGGCATGGTGGTGCACGCCTTTAATCTCAGGACTCGGGAGGCAGAGGTAGGAGGATTGTCGTGAGTTCGAGACCACCCTGAGACTACGTAGTTAATTCCAGGTCAGCCTGGGCCAGAGTGAGACCCCACCTTGAAAAAAAAATATTTATAAGCAGAGAGAGAGGAGACAGACAGAATGGGTGCATCAGGGCCTTTAGTCACTGCAAAAGAACTCCAGATGCATACACTCCCTTGTGCATCTGGCTTACATGGGTCCTTGGGAATAAAACCTGGGTCCTTTGCCTTTGCAGGCAAAGCGCCTTAACCATTAATCCATCTCTCCAGCCCTTGCCTTTTAAATTAAAATGTTATAAGGACTAAGTCAGAAAACAAATGTAATGTTATGTATAGATACCTGGCCTAGAGTGAGACTCTGCTTCAAAAAGAAAAAAAAATTGCAGCCATCTCTGAGAATACACAGGTGAGAAGCAGAACAAGGGCTGCCAACAGTTCCCACCAATTCCACGACTCACTTGTTCTACACAGCAGCAGATTCCTCCTTTGATTGGATTAGGTGCTGCTGCCCCCAGTGATAGGGTAGTCATTGGCACCCTACAGCCTTAAATGTTTCTTTGAATTGCCTACAGAAGTGGCATCACCACTAAACTTGTAGCACAGAGACTGGCATGATTGGCACTGCCTGCCATTGTAAGGCACCTGCCTTGTGGTGAGCAGCCACCCCCACCAGGCTGAGCTCAAGTCAGCCACCTGCAGGTCAGTGGTCTGTGTTAATGAACTTCATGAAGCTGCTGCACCGGGAGCATCACCATGAATAACCTGACTGGTGAAAACCACCGGGAACAGATGAGCAGGGTAAGCAGAGGAGTGCAACTACATAAAGTGAGGCCAGGCAGCAGCAGTCCCAGCCCTGCCAGATCAGGTTACAAGGAAGCACGGTGCTGTGGAACCTCGTGTTCTGCTGGCAAACGTACTCAGATGGGAAGGACTTGTGTTCACCTTCACAGAATCGCTCACTGAGGACCAGCTGGTGGAAAGTTGCGACCCTAATGCTAAGGGGGCTAGACTGTATCTGGCTGTGGGGCCAGGAGGACCCAGGCCAGGAAATGATGGCAAAAAAAGTCTCCATCCTCATCTGCAGGGCACAGAGCTAACTTGCATGAACTGATGAATTTAGCAGTGCTTCCTCCCCACTAGCTGTGGAAAGTGATCCAGGTGACAATCCCAGGGAAGGAATATAGACCAAGAGCATAATACTTTTTCTAGTATTATGTATTTCAAGTATTAAGTACTTTTTTCTTTTTCAAGTTACTACCCTTTAAATTTTTTATTTTTAAAATATTTAATTCTTTGTTCCTTGATCTAATTGGTTATTTTATATTACTAATTAAAGTGTATGTTAATTGTTAAGCAACCATGTTGAGGCAATTTAGGGTTAACCGGGCTCCCTACAACAAGGGATAAATGCCCTTGATCCTGTAACAGGGAATCTGATTCTTCCTTATCTTTTTCCCTAGGATGTTCCTGCAGCCTCCATCTTGCTGGAGGCTAGGAACACCTGAAGGGGATTCTGATTCTTCCTTCTCTCTTTCTTTCCAAGGAGCTCTTGGACAACTGGCGTAGGGGCTGGACTGGCCAGCTTAGCCCTGTCAAGTAAGTCCCCATAGAGACCCAAATCAGAGACATCAAGGCAGGCTTTCCTATTTCCAAGTACCCCCTCCTACTTCAAAGCAGGAGTTCTACTTCTTCTTCTAAACTATCATAAAGTCATACTAAACTTTGTCCTGTATGGTAGGTGGACTTCATTTGTCAAATTCAGAAGATAAGAACACAGAGACCTTCCTGTGTTTCTATATCTATACTAGTCTCTACTAACTCTCACATTACTAACCCATACACTTTCCTCCCTTTCCTTTTTCCACTTTCTTCATCTCACTAAATACTTATAAGTCTCACTCTCAAAAAAATCTACAAAATACACCTCCAGCCAATGTCTGGATGCCACTATCTCTGAATGTTTATAAAAATATTTTAGATTTATTTGAAAGAGGGAGAAAGAGGCACAAAGAAAGAGAGAGAGAATGGGCATGCCAGGGCCTCCAGCCACTGCAAACAAACTCCAGACACATGCACCATCTTGTGCATCTGACTTATGTGGGTCCTGGGGAATCAAACCTGGGTTCTTTGACTTTGCAGGCAAGCTCCTTAATGGGTAAGCCATCTCTCCGGCCCCCTATCTCTGAATTTTAATGGGAACACAAGTTTAGTTCACATTAAAAGATCATCTACAACTAGACAAAGCCAAGACTGCTGGTAAATAATGATACCACTGTGTCTCCTCTCACCCAAAATAGCTGCAGGAAGCATTTTCCTAGTGAATACAACTTCTAGGATGATGTGCAAAAAACAAAACAACCAAAAAGAGTGGGAATGGGGGAAGAAAACACATCTGTACAAATAGATATACAGAATGCAACAGAGAACATCAGACAGCAACTCTCCATGACAGTCCCAACTTCCATATAATGGAAACAAAATCAGTGGCTAGAATGTCAGAGAAGAATTCAGAGTCCTAGTTTTAAAAAGGATCAATAACTGTGTAGAAGACAGATAAGCAAACTAAGAAAATCGAGACCTAGGATGAGATAGTTTCCAATGTGAATGAAACAGTAACTTGAGACAGTTAAAAATATGGAAGAAAAATTCAAACAAGTTCTGAACAAGAACCAAACAAATTCTGGAAACGAAAGAAATAATTTAAAATGTGACACACACACACACACACACACGAGAAGACAAAGAATCTAACAGATAATACCATGTAGAAGAATTAATTTCATGGATGGAAGACAAAGCTGAGACACCAGTACACTCAGACATATGTAAAGACAAACAAATTAATGAATATATGTAGGATATATTCAGGAAGCCAAACCCAAGAATCCAGGGAAGAGAAGAAGCAGAGATAAGGTCAAATAATAAACTAATGAAATTACAGCAGAAAACTCCCCAAAACTAGAGAAGTTCTCATCAAATAAGAGGCATTTAGTACATCAAATATACATAACCAGAGTAGAACTTTCCCACCACACATCATAGTGAAAATGTCAAAGATATGAAATAATCCTAAAAGCTCTAAGGGAAAAGTACCAACTTCTATGCAAGGAAATGCCAGAATAACTTCGTATCTTTCCTCAGTAACCCTAAAAGCTAGGAAAACATGGAATGATATACTTCAAGCCCTAAAAGTAAATAGCTGCCAAGCAAGATGGCTATACACAGCAAAGGTATCTTTTTTAAATTTGATGGAAAAAGAAGAATATTTGAAGACTGTGGTGGTTTGAATAGAATAGATGGCTCCCAATATATTCAGTTGTTTGTTTGTAGTTTGCATCTGCAGCCACCTGGCTGGAGTCTGTCAGTGCCATTGTGTGGATCTTAAGGTGTGGTGGTGGGTTTCAGATTTCAATCTAAAGATATGTAAAGTGTGCCTAGCTGGAGTTCCTGAAGTGTGCTGTGGCTTTTGGCTTTAGGCTTGTGCTTCTCTCTCTCTCTCTCTGCTTGGTCCTGTGAAGGCAGGCCAGTTTCTTCTGCCATTTATGGAACTTCCCCTGGATCTGTAAGCTTCAATAAATCCCTTCCTCCATAACTGTGCCTGGTCTGGAAGTTCATCTCAGCAAACCTGAAGCTGTCTGCTACAGAATTTGGTACCGAGGAGTGGGCTAAGATGTACCTGGCCATGCGGATGTTGATCTTTTGGAACCTTTGTTTTGGAGGAATAGGCATGGACTTGGTGCTTGCAATTGAAGATGCCTTCTGGAGTGGTAAGCCAAGTTTTATGGACTATTCTGATGAGAGTTTGAGAATGCTAAGTGCAGACAGCATTGAACTAAGAGGCTTGCCTTATGAGCTTTCTAAGGAGAAGGAAAGACTGCAGAGGACTTTGTTGGAACTGGGCTACTGGCATAAGGGCTGGCTATGTCCTGCTGCCCAGGTCCAGAGTGTTTGATCAAGGTTAAATTTGTAATGGACTGATGTGCTTGGCTAAAGATATTGGACTGAGAGATTTAAGATTTTAAGCTGGAAAACCTCAAGCAAGTTAAAATTACAGGAACTGAGACTGGTTTTAGGTTACTGAATCTACTATTGCCAAACACATTAGCAATCTTAAAGGAAGATGGTTTAATTGCTTTACATTAAAACAATGGAAAGGATGCCTGAGGAAAGACTATCATAGAAATGCAAACTCTTTTGGAAAGAGTTGACTGGAGAAGGAACCTGCTTTTCAAGGTTATGATTTATTTCATCTGTGAATTAAGAATATGGCTGTGTCCTGCACACCTAGCATTGGTTTCAGAAGCATGAAAAATGTGAGGAGTGGTCGTGAGTTGCACATGCTTCCAGGAGCTGCCACTGAGATGTGGCATGAGGTAGGGCCTGATGTCCTGATAGGCTGAAAGAGCCTTTGAAAATGTGAGCAGTGATCATGAATTGCACACGGTTCTAGGAGCTGCTGCTGAGATGCAGCATGAGGCAGGGCATGATGCCCTGATAGGCTAAAAGAGCCTTTGGAAGATGGGCCATGGTTTGCATGAAGATCTCAAGATGTTTTGGATATACCACGACTGTGCAAAGGCTACCATAGAGCGCACTGTTGCCCTGGGATGGAAGTGTTCCCTGACTGCTCTGCCCAGCTGGAGGGGTGGAATTGGAAAGTCTGGAGACTGTTAGTCTCTGGATATATTGAACTTGAACTGCAGAAGCTTTGATGTTTGTTTGATGGTGGTTGAGTTTGCATTGTTTTAGTCTCTCCTTGCTATGCATTATACCAGTTGAAAATGTTTACTCTGTGCCTTCATATGTTAGAAATGTTTAACTTGTTTGATTTTACAGGTCTTCATATCTTAAATTGGTCAAGACTGTGGGGACCTTTGAAATTGAACTGAGTAGAATTTACAATGTGTGATGGTTATAAATTTACTGGGGGCCAGGGGCGGGATGTGATGGTTTGAATAGAATAGATGGCCCCCAATATATTCAGTTGTTTGTTTGTAGTTTGCATCTGCAGCCACCTGGCTGGAGTCTGTCAGTGCCATTGTGTGGATCTTAAGGTGTGGTGGTGGGTTTCAGATTTCAATCTAAAGATATGCAAAGTGTGCCTAGCTGGAGTTCCTAAAGTGTGCTGTGGCTTTTGGCTTTAGGCTTATGCTTCTCTCTCTCTGCTTGGTCCTGTGAAGGCAGGCCAGTTTCTTCTGCCATTTATGGAACTTCCCCTGGATCTGTAAGCTTCAATAAATCCCTTCCTCCATAACTGTGCCTGGTCTGGAAGTTCATTTCAGCGAACCTGAAGCTGTCTGATACAAAGACAAACATTTTAAGTGAGTTCATGACAACCAAACCAGCACTGGAAAATTCTTAAAGGAATGCTATCCAGAGAAGAAGGCAGTCTCATCTACAAGAACAAGTGAAAGAACACACTCTGTGAGAAGAATGATAAAGAACTGTGAGAAAATCCATCTGTCCAATGCAGCAAACCACCCAACTCCAAAAGTTAACAGGAGAAGAAAAAAGAAACCAATAATCCATCCAGCTAATCATCACCTAACAAAATCAGAGTAAATATAAAATCCCTTTCAATAATAATTATGTAAATGTCCTCAACTCACCAACAGAAAGATGCAGACCAACTGACTGGATTAAAGAAAACAATATCCAACAATCTCTTCTGAGAAATGCACTTAGCTACCAAAGACATCCAAAACTTGAGTGTCAGTGCATAGAAATCAACCTACAGAAGCCATAAACAAGCAAACATAGCAATCCCCATATTTATTTAATGGACTTTAAACCAAACCTAGTCAGGAGAGATGAAGAAGGTCACTACATATTAATGAAGGGAAAATTCATCATGAAGATACAATAACTGTAAATACTTATGCACTGAATATTGAGGTCAGGACAATAACAGTGGAGACCTTAACACCCCACTCTCATTTAGATAGATCTTCCAAACTAATCATTAAATCATCAAAGTATACTACTAGTAGGTCTCTCTGGTCAACAGCTCATTGTGGATGTAGACCACATCCTGGTACAGGGAATTACAGGCCAGCACCAAGTGAAAAGAAAAAAGAAAAAGCCAGAGAAGAGAAACAGGATAAATTTGAGGTTAGGTTTCATCTCACTCTCTCCAGGCCCTTTGATTCAGGTGCTCCCTCTAAGGTCTGCTTGAGGGTTCCACCTTTTAGTCTGATTTCCAGAATATAGGATTCTATGGTACCAGTTCAATTTGGGTTCAGATTTTGTGTCTCCCTCCCCCAATCTTTTCCCTTACCCCAAGCCCTACCCTCCCTATTGTCCAAGCCTCAAGATGTTATTCAGTTATGTCAGCAACTTGGGCTGATCCAAGTTAGGAACTGCAGATGAGTGAGATCATGTGGTTGTTGCCTTTTTGTGATTGTGTGAGTTCACTTAGAATGATCTGTTCCAAGTTTGACCATATTTCTACAAATTTCAGTGTGTCATTTTTTCTTACTGCTGAGTAGAATTCTACTGTGTAGATATACCACAACTTGGTTATCCATTCATCCAATGATGGCCACTTGGGTTGATTCCACTTTTTAGCTATTACGAATTGAGAAGCTATAAACATGGTTGAGCAAATATTTCTGAACTGAGATGTGGAGCTTTTAGGGTAAATGCCCACTAAGGGAATAACAGGCTCTGCTGGTAACTCTATATGCATTCTTTTCAGGAGTCTCCAAATTGATTTCCACAATGGTTGTACCACCTGACATTCCCACCAACAGTGAATGAGGGTTCCTAATTCTCCACAGCCTCACCAACATTTGTTTCCTTTTGATATTTTAATGTTTGCTATCCTTACTGGGGTAAGGTAGAATCTCATAGTTGTTTTAATTTGCATTTCCTTAATGATTAGGGATGTTGAACATTTTCTTAACTGTGTGTTAGCCATTTGTAATATTTCTTCTGAGAACTCCCTATTTAGTTTTCTACCCCACTTTTGGAGTGGGTTGTTTGATTTTTTTGTTGTTTAGTTTTTTGAGTTGTCTTTAGATTCTAGATATTAGGCTTCTGTCAATGGTATACCTGGCAAAGATTTTCTCACATTCAGTGGGTAATCTCTTGCCTCTGCTTATGGTATATTTGTGAAAAAGCTTTTTAGCCTCATGAGACTGCAATGGTTGAGTGTTTGTTTAATTTCCTTGGCTACTGGGTTTTGTTCAGGAAGTTTTTTCCCAGTCCTATATTGTGGAGAGTGCCTCCTATTTTTTCTTCCAGTACTAAAGAGTTTCAGGTCTTATTTTGAGGTCTTTCATCCATTTGGACTTGATTTTTGTGTATGACAAAATGAGTGGGTCTAAGCCGGGCGTGGTGGCGCACGCCTTTAATCCCAGCACTTGGGAGGCAGAGGTAAGAGGATTGCCATGAGTTCGAGGCCACCCTGAGACGACATAGTGAATTCCAGGTCAGCCTGAACTAGAGTGAGACCCTACCTCGAAAAACCAAAAAAAAAAAAAAAAAAAAAAAAGAGTG
This sequence comes from Dipus sagitta, assembly GCA_036346955.1. Classification (NCBI taxonomy): domain Eukaryota; kingdom Metazoa; phylum Chordata; class Mammalia; order Rodentia; family Dipodidae; genus Dipus; species Dipus sagitta. The sequence continues at coordinate 153,715,847 of CM070772.1, read as the reverse complement.
GGTCTAATTTCACTTTCCTATATATGGTCATCCAATTTGTCCAACACCATTTGTTGAAGATGCTGTCTTTTCTCTAGTCTACAATATTGGCACCTTTGTCAAAGATCAAGCAGCTGTAGTTTCTTGCCGTAAAGTCTGGGTCTTCAATTCTGTTCCATTGGTCTATGGTTCTGTTTTTATTTCAGTACCATGCTGTTTTTGTCACTATGGCTTTGTAATATAGCTTTAGATCAGGTATGGTGATACCACCAGAGGTGTTTCATTTGCTGAGGATATGTTTGGATATTCGAGGCCATCTGCCATTGCATATGAATTTTGAGATCATTTTTTTCAGTCTCAGTGAAGAATGATGCTGGTACCTTTATTGGTACTGTGTTACATCTGTATATTGCTTTTGGTAGAATTTCCATTTTCACAATATTAATTCTACCTATCCAGTAACATGGGAGGTCCTTCCATCTTCTCAAGTTCTCCTGTATTTCTTTCTTGGCTGTTTTTATGTTTTCCTTATATAGTTCCTTCACATCCTTTGTTAGTGTTATTCTGAGGTATTTAATTTTTTGTTGCTATTGAAAATGGGACAGCCTCACTGATTTCTTTCTCTATATATTTGTCCTTTGCATGAAGAAAAGCTACTGATTTTTGTGCATTGATTTTGTTTCCTGGCACAGTGATAAAGGAATTTATCATCTTTAGAAGTTTTGACATGGAGACTTTTGGTTCACTTATACATAGGATCATCTGCAAGTAGGGATAACTTGACTTATTCCTTTCCAATTTGAATCCCTTTTATTTCTTTCTCCTGTCTTTTTGCTTGGGATAGTACTTCCAGTACTATGTTAAAGAGCAGTGGTGAGAGTGGGAACCCTGTCTTGTTCCAGATCTCAGTGGGAACTCCTTGAGTTTTTCCCCACTAAGAATTATTTGGGCCAGGTATGGTGGTGCATGCCTTTAATCCCAGCACTCAGGAGAAAGAGGTAGGAGGATCACCGTGAGTTCAAGGCCGCCCTGAGTCTACATAGTGAATTCCAGGTCAGCCTGGCCTAGAGTGAAGCCCTACCTCAACCCCCCCCCAAAAAAAGGAATTATTTGGGCTTTAGGAGCTTTATATATATATAGCCTTTATTGTGTTGAAATGTAAACCCTCCATGCCTATACTTTCCAATGCTTTGATCATGAAGTGATGTTGTATTTTGTCAAAGGCCTTCTATGTATCAACTGAGATGATCATATAGTTCTTATGGTTCACTTTATTTATATGGCATATTTCGTTGACTGATTTCCTTATGTTAAATGATCCCTGCATCACTGGGATGACACCTACTTGATAAAGGTGTATAGTGCTTTTGATGTGTTGTTGAATTCGGTTTGCTAGGATTTTGTTCAGGATCTTTGCCTCTAAGTTCATTAGGGATATAGGCCTACAATTTTTTTCCTTGTTGTACTTCAGTCTGAAGTCAGGGAGGATTCCCTTGTCTCCAATTATGTGGAATAGTTTGAGAAAAAATGGTTTCAGTTCATCTATGAAGGTTTGATAGAATTCAGCTGAGAAGCCATCCAGTCCTGGACTTTTCTTTTGGGGGAGGTTTTGATTACCTTTCAGTCTCCATGGATGTGATAGATTTGTTTAGGAGATTAATCTGCTCTGAGTTTACTTTTGGTAGGTGGTATGTGTCTAGGAATTCATCCATTTCTTCCATATTATTTAATTTTGTGGAGTACAGGTTTTCTAAGTATGCCCTGATGATTCTTCCAATTTCATTGAAGTCTATAGTGATCTCTCCTTTCGCATTTCTGATTTTGTTAATTTGAGACATCTTTCTCTTTTCTTTTTTTGCTTGATCACTTTGGCCCGGGGTTTGTCAATCTTGTTCGATTTTTCCAAGAACCAGCTCTTCATTTCATTGATTTTTAAAAATTGCTTTCTTAGTTCCAATTCATTAGTTTCTGCTCTAATCTTGATTATTTATTTTGTCTGGAGCTCTTTTGTTGGGCACAGGTAAGGGCCCCAAGCCACTGAGGGTTAAAGCGGGCCTAAGCTGCCAGGCATAGCTAAGGGCTGCAGGCCACAGGAGGTTGCAGCTGGCCTAGAGCACGTTAACTTTGGGTCCCAAGGCTGGCAGGAGTGGGGCTGCTCCCTCTCCGAGGATGCACGCCTGGACCCTGATAACCTTGGGCCCAAAGGCTGGCAGGAGTGAGGCAGCTCCCTCCCCCAGCCCAGGACACCTGGATGTCCTGATAAGACTTAGGTTTCTCTTTCCCCAGAGCCTTGTGACCTCTTGCCACTTGCCCTGCACGTCCCTATATGTTAATGAGGTACCAGCCAGCAGCCTTCGTATAGCCAATCCCCCTGAAACCCATACCCTATACCTGTTCCCACCTACTAAGACCTTGTGACCCTTTCCCACTCACCCGTGACATCACTACATGCTAATTAGGCATCAGCAGGACCTTTGTACTAACCAACCCCCCTTATGACCTGTACCTCTTCCCACTCTTTCACAAATGCTTATAAACCCATTCCCCTGACAAATAAAGAAGCTGCTCTCCAAAGCTGCCTCCCGGGTGGTTTTTTGTTTTTTTTTTTCCCGTCACACTCATGGTCACTCAAGATCCTGCTCCACAGTTGTCTGGATGCATCCGGGGAGTGGTGCCCAATGGCTCCCTGCAGAACCAGGGACCCACACATTGGGTTGGATACTTCTTGTTTTTCCAGTGCCTTTAGGTGGAAAATCAGGTTGATTTGTGATCTCTCTGTCTTTGTAATGAAGGCATTTAAGGGCTATGCATTTTCCCCTTATGACTGCCTTCATTGAGTGCCATAAGTTTTGGTAGGTTGTGCTGTCATTATTGTTCAAATCTAGGAATTTTACAATTTCATTTTTTATTTCTTCCACAACCCAGTCATTGTTTGAAAGTGTGTTGTTTAATTTCCAGGAGTTGGTGGAGTTCTTGATGTGTCTCTTGTTGTTAATTTCTAGCTTTAAAGCATTGTTATCTGACATGATGCAGGAAGTTACTTCAATTTTCCTGACTTTATGAAGGCACGCTTTATGGTGTGAAATATGGTCAATTTTGAGAAGCTTCCATGAGCTGCTGAGAAGAATGTGTATTCTGTAGAGTTGGGGTGCAAAGTTCTGTAGATATTCATTAGGTCTAGGTGACCTATAACATTGTTGAGCTCTATTATTTCCCTGTTGATTTTCTGTTTGAATGATCTGTCTATTGATGATAGTGGAGTATTGAAGTCTCCAATTCTGATGGTGTTGGTGTTTATTTCTGTTCTATTGTCGAGTAGACTTTGTTCTATAAACTGTGCTGCCCCTGTGTTTGGGGCATAGATATTTATGATTGTGATGTAATCATGTTGGATCATTCCCTTGATGAGTAAGAAGTGGCATTCTTTGTCCTTTTTGATTACTTTTAGTTTGAAGTCTTATTTTATCAGATATTAATATAGTAACACCCACTTGTTTTTTATTTCCATTTGCTTGGAATATCATTTTCCAGCCTTTCATCCTGAGGAGGTGTCTATCTTTAGTGGTGAGGTAGAAGGGTCCAGTTTTTTGATCCATGCTGATAGCCTGTGTCTTTTGATGGGTAAGTTAAGACCATTAATATTTAAGGTTATTACTGTGAGGTTTGAATTAACCCCTGCCATGATGAGGTGTTTTATGGGGTTGAATGCTTTCCTGTATTATGTACTGTTCTGAGCCTGGTTTATTTTGGTTATTGTGATCTTCTTGTTGCTCCCGAGATTTGTTGATTGACTGTTCTATGTGGAGTATTCCCTCAAGTATTCTCTGTAGGTTTGCTTTGTGTTCATATAATCATAGAGTTGAGTTTTTTCATGGAAAGTTTTTCTCTCATTATCTATTTTAAGTGATACTTTTACTGGGTAAAGGAACTTGGGTTGGAAGCCATAGTTTTTCAGACTTTGAAGTGTTCCATTCCAGGCCCTTCTTTCAGGGTTTCCATTGAGAAATCTGATGTTATTCTAATGGGGTTGCCTTTGTACGTTGGGAATTGCTTCTCTCTTACTGCTTTATCACTCTGTTTGTTTTCATTGTTAAGAGTTTTAACTATGATGGGCCTTAGAGAGTTTCTTCTTTGGTCTTGCCTGTTTGGTGTTCTATGGGCTTCTTGTATCTGGATGGGTCTCTCTTTTGCAAGATTTGGGAAAATTTTCTTCAATAATTTTGTTGAGTATGTTTTCTATGCCTCTGGTCTGGATTTTCTCTCCTTCTGGTATGCCCATGATCTGGATGTTTGGTCATTTTAGAGTGTCCCACAGTTCCCTCGTATTCTGTTCACTTGATTTTTTGAACTTAGCTAAGTTTTTGGTATCACAATCAATTTCTTCTGTCTTATCTTCCAGGTCAGAGGTTCTGTCTCCACATGAGTAACTCTGTTGGCCAGTGTTTCTAGAGATATTTTTACGAATTTGATTTGATTTTTGTTTTCTGTTATCTTATTTTGTATCATATCCATCTCTTTTTTGAAGTATGATTTCAATTCAAATTCTGATTTTCTTGATGCTTCCTGTAGTCCATTCTTGCATTTGATCAAGTATTCATTAAGCTGAATCAACCAGTTGTTGAGGTCTTCCATTTCTTGACTTACCTTCAATTTATTCACATCTCTTTGGAGGGTTCTAACATTTTCTTCAATCAAGTTAAGCCTACTGTAAAAAAGCTTTTCATGCAGTTTTTTTTTTTTTTGTATGACTTGTATTTTTTCTTTTGCAGCTTTATTTCAGATTGGTTTTTCTTCAGGATTTTTATTTCTCTATTGAGTTCCATTTTCATAGCCCAGATAGACGTTCTCATGTCATCTAGCTGTTTGTGTCCTCTTTAAATTTATTCAGGACTTCTTTCATGCATTTATCCATGTTTGAGTTCGTTGTACATATTTATAATAATTCTTTTGAACTCTTTAGAGTTTCCTCTAAGTAGTTCTCACAGGGGTCCTCTACTATAGGATTGGTGTTTCGGGAAATGTATTGGTTTGAGAGACAGAGTGAGTGTTACAGTGAGGTTTACCCACCTGGAAATAATTTGGTGGTCAGGTCTTTCTGGCTCACCTGTGTGTCATACAGGGCATGGTGCTTCTTGTTTCCTCACGTTCTTTGTTCTTTGCTCTTCTTTGTGAAACTTGGAGTTGTATGTGGAGGTACTTAACACTGCTGCTTCAGTGGGATGGGGTAGGTGAGTTGGCCACAGTTCAGTTGCAACTATGCTTGTATGTACACTTGGTGACCCTTACAATGTCAGGAGGAGGATTGCAGAAGGCAATATGGATGCTAAAACACAGCACAAGTCTTAACCCCAATGACCAGTTTTCTGCATCAATATGATGATGGAGTAAGAGGATTCTTGAGGAGATTCTGAATGCTGGAACTGAATGCTGGATCCAGTTGCAATACCACGCTGTTTGCGTACTTATGGGATGAGGGGGAAAGGATATGCTGCTGACATAAATCAAGTCCAGATCATAATAACAGGTTATACAGGTGCAAGTGGGTTAATGGGGTAGAAAAGAACAGGATTCATACCAATCCAAACCTGTCTGTCCCTGCTTTATCACAATGCAGGTGAGGTGGGTGAACACTGGTGCTGGGTGGAGTAGAGAGGATTGACACCAGTCTCAAATCTGACTGAGCCTCACTATCACAATGGTAGATGGCATGGGTGTGTAGCCTCCTGGGTGGAGGGCTGGAAAACAATTCACACCCTTTCCCAATGATCACAATGGCAGGTGGTGAGGGCGTGCATAAGTAGAGTGAAGAGGAATTACGCCAGTCCCCAGACTGTCCATCCTTCTTTATCACAATGGCAGGTGGCGAGGTGCCTGCCACAGCAGGTGGAAGGTAGAGCCAAGATGATCTTTGCCCTTCCCCAACCTGTCTGTCCCTTCATTTCACTCCCACCATTTTCAGTGAAAGAAAAATGTTCTTTTATAAATAAAATTTTAAAATGAACTTCTCAATACAAAATTTAAATAACATGATAGAATAGAAATTTGATTGAGTCTCATTAGACATGAGCATATCACATATACGTATAAAGTAGTCTGTGGGAAAGAAAGCCATAACAGAAATACATCTGTGTAGGATATAAAATGTAATCTAGAGGAATATAAGGACAGCACATACATACATATGTGTGCAAATTCAATAAATTATCAGTCAAAATTTTATTACTCCGTATTATGTTAGGAACAGTTTACAAAGGGTGTGGCAATGGTAGCAAAAGTGGCAGGAAGGAACTTAGCACTCAACATGTTTAATAAATAAAGCTTAGTGATTCATTAAATATAGTATTTGCAGGATAAAAATCCTAGTATTTCAGTAGATCTTTTAACTGATATCTTTCAAACAACCCAAATATTCTAGATAGGAAGGAAATTGCCAGCATAACAATTTAAAGGAAACTAACAGTTTACTGTCTACAAAGTTGTATGGCTCCAAAATACACCGTGGCCATGAAGAATAGTGAAAAGTACTATTCACCATCTCAGTATTATTATATTGGCTGCTGCTTCTTACAACTTCAAATACTGTTTCACCACCAGAATTCATATTCACACCCTAACAAGTTTATGAACATCACAAATGTGGTCCAGTTCATCACCTTCTTCATGGGGTGGTTATTTATTTGCTTTTGTGTGAAATTATTTAGTAAACTATTTAAATTTCTGTATAAAAATTAAACAGGTATTCCTATTATTGACTTTATTTCAGAAATCAGTGTTTCAGCCCACTCTAGAGTTACTGTGGTGTGGTGATAGGTGCCTGTCATGTGTTCTTGAAGCAAAAAGAAATGAATGCAAAGATGAATCAATTGTACTGCAGCTAGATAGATGATACCTGAGAAACATATCTAAAGATCACCCCACACACCAGTCATTTATGCAATGAGCATGTCCTCTTAAGCTTACTGCATTTCATTTGTTTTTTTTTTTTCATTGATGGGATTAGTTTCATTTAATTTTTCATTAAGGCAAATGATAGATACCTACTTTTTCTTGGTTTTAATTAGTCTCAAATCCACCTAAGAACAGAAAATAATGGTAATTTCATTATAGTAACATCACTGTTAAGATAAACGTTTTTTCTTCTGATAATCCTATGCTGTGTTTATAACAACCAGATGTTTAAAAATACTAATCCTGAGCAAGAATAAAAAATAAGAACAGTTCTGACTAAAGAATAAAGTTCCTTCATGTTAAATACCTTTAAAATTCAACCATGGAACATAGACTGGAATTCCAATTTCTGATGTCCACAGCAAACCTGAATACTCTAAGCAGAAATAAAACATACATAGTAGATTATACACAAGAGTAAAAAGCATCAGAAATTGATGCACCTGGATTTTGTTAAATATAACAAAGGTCCTCAATCCTTCATGGATAAACCTAGCCAAGAGAACCACACTGCACAGTGTATTGCATTGAGTCGAAATCCTTCAGAAAGGCCACAATGGATTGGGCATAGGCTCCCCACCCTCAAAACAAACAAGCCATAAAAAGACTCATTTAGAAATATAAGATGAAACCCATTTTCATGAAAGTATCATGGCCACTTAGAAAACAGAAGTCACTTGAGTTTTCAGTTACAGCCTTCCCCCAAAATGATAATAAGAGCTAACTACCCAGCAAAGCAGCATTATAACAAAGTATTTACACACCAGTGAAGGCTTTGAGGAAGGGTTCTGAAAAAGTTGGGTGAAGCCTAGCTAAGAGTTAGGTTCTAGTTCATGTGGTGAAAGTGCTTAGGAGTGGGACACTGCCAGCACAGCAAGGGTCCTCTCACAGTATTAAGGCCTGTCCATGTGGGAACGGTCAGTTGACAGTCAGCACAGTGAGCATTGGGCAATGGTTTCTGACCCTGGGCACAGCCCTCTTGTCTTCTTCAACAAGATTATTTTTTACTCAAATATTTGCTCTTCCTCTTCATCTGCTTCTTCAATCACTTGGATCTCGTCAGCTTGAGATAAGGAGGTATTTTCCACCTGCAGTTTGGTCCCCTCAGCTTTGCATTTTTCTTCTTCTTCTATGATTTCCTTCCATATCTTGTGGTTTTCAGCAAGGTGGTGCATTAGCTGACAAAATATTCGCCGTCTGCCTTTCCTTCTTTGTGGTTCTGTGAAATTAAAGCAATCACAGCATTTGTTTAACAAATGTCTACAGTCTGCTCTAGACTAAAAAGTTAAGTAAGCTGTGAGCAGTGAGATAAACAATAATCCCTGCATTAGGAAATCACTCTAATAGAACAGTCTAACAAACAAAAGTATTGAGTGTTAGACGGCATTAAGTACTGCAGATAAAGTAAAACAGAAAGTGAAATAGAGAAGATTGAGTTTGGGAATATAATGCTTAAATTTATAATAAAAATTGTAAAAATCCAAAGTTAAAAGCAAAGATTTTGATGACTTTTATGTGTTGAATTAGATGTCAGCCAACCATAGCAAAGTTACATTTAAATGTTAATGGCACAAGGTGACTCTCTGCTATGCTAAGCTCAAATATAAGGCACATGCATGTAAAGCTGGTAGAAGAAAGTTGCTTTCTGTAGTCATATCTGTTCTGATTTATAGCATACTTAGAAAACTGTATAGCTAGGTATAATTTTACATCATTAAATATATCTAGGGAGTAACATTTCACTCATAACTACAAAGGCAACATATTTTTATTTTCCATTTATTATCTTATATAGAAAACTATCACTGTAGTTTGATACCTCAAATTCTTTTTAAAATATCTTTTTTAATATTTTACTTATTTATTTGCAAGTAGAGAAAAAGAGAGAGAATGGCTGTGCCAGGGCCTCTAGCCACTTCAGATAAATTCCAGATGCATGCACCACTTTGTGCGTTTGTCTTTAAGTGGGTACTGGGAAATTAAACCTGGGTCATTGCAGGCACGTATCTTAACCACTGAGCCATCTCTCTCCAGCCCTCAAATTCTTAATACAAAACCTGGTTCTTCCTTTACAGCCTGAGACTGCATTTTCCTTCTCTCCCCACTGTGTTGATGCATCTCCCTAGACCGTGTGAAGGGCAGGCTAGCAGAGTGCTTTGGAAGTCGTGTGCCTCAACTGTCTTAAGGTTGGGTTGGGTGTTTGAAGAGCATGAAGCAACGGAGACTCACTGCTAGGCTTCCTGCATCACAGGTGTTCAGATGACGTGATAGCACTATCCCGTCTGCACAGGTGCAGCCTGCTGGGAAGCACTGGTTGGAGGACAGCATCTCCAAAGTGCTACTTGCATTAAATAAGAATAAGACCCCTCACTATGTTCTTACACTAATATAGCACCCCACATACAGCAGTGACTCAAAACATGACTATTGAATCTGAACATTTAGATAACTGTTACTCAAAAGATGGCTGCTGAAGTTCTAAGAAGAAAAGATCTAAATCCAAATTAAGTGTACATTTGTAGTCAATACATTAAACTAAAGTTCCTGTATATTCTTACTAGGATTTAGACTGTCTTCCATTTCTTCATCGTCTGTATCTAATTCTTCACCACCATCATCATCATCACCACTCTCAGAATCGTCATCCTCTTCTGCTTCTATCCACTGACCAGGTAGTAAACCAGCAGCATCATAGGAATTGCACAGAGGTCCCACAATGTGGGTGATAAAAGATTCCTGGAGTTTTGCTAGTTGAGGAGAAGAACGATCCATGAAGGGACTGATGGGTAGACCAAGATTTGCTTCTTCATCTCCCTGAGCATTTTTTGAAAGAAAATTGCATTTACATTTTAAGTGTTAAAAAATCAACCATTAAGGTTTACTATTAAAATTTTCTTGAGGTTTTTAAAATATCATCTATATGTTTTTTGAGGCAAGCCAAACAGACTGGCCTTTTCATGAGAGAGAGGGGAAGAGAACTGGCATGCCAGGGCCTCCAGCCACTGCAATCAAACTCCAAACGTGTGCTGCCCTTTGGGTGCTGTACGACCTTGTGCACTTATGTCACTGTACATCTGGCTTACATGGGACCTAGAGAGTTGAACATCAGTCCTTAGGCTTCACAGGCAAGTGCCTTAACCACTAAGTGGTCTCTCTACTCATCAAAATATTTTTTTTAATATTTTTATTTTTATTTATTTATTTGACAGAGAAAGAGAGAGAGACAGAGAGAGAGGATGGGCACGCCAGGGCCTCCAGCCACTGCAAACCAACTCCAGATGTGTGTGCCCCGTTGTGCATCTGGCTAATGTGGGTCCTGGGGAATCGAACCTGGATCCTTTGGCTTTGCAGGCAAGTGTCTTAACTGCTAAGCCATCCCTCCAGACCACCAAAATATTTTTAATAAAGAATTATCACTGAACATAATTGCTTGACCAGGCTGTGGTGTGGCTCACTGATACAGATTGCTTGCCTAGTATTCAGGAACACTTGTGTTCAATTAATAGCACTGAAAAAAAACTACTTTGTCCTTTCAACAGTACGAATTTTTCTATTTGAATAATCTTAAACAAAATTTTATTCCCACATTCTTTCCATATCAGCCATTAAAGTTGATATTTATTTAGCAAGAAAAATACACATCTTTTCAAATAAGTATCAGTAACTTTACTAACAACTTGCAACATTTAATAATGTCAAATATAGATCCTCTTTCACTTAAAGAGAAAGACATTAAGGTCATATTATTGTTCTTAAAATGTGAAGGGTTGGACTCTGCCATTGATTTCAATATCCCAAACCCTTTTAAATAGCAAAATCACTCTAGTAAGACTAAGTTAGAAAGCTCAATATATAAACAAACAACAGTTGAGTTGTCCAAGTCCTGTCTTCTATCTGATACTCTACTACTGTGGCTTCTAAGGGTCTAAACAAGTGTAAAGCACAATGTGAGATCAGACAAATGTGGTTTAAAAACATAGTTTTGCCAGGCATGATAGCACATGCCTTTAATTCCAGCACTTAGGAGGCAGAGGTAGGAAGATCACTGTGAGTTCAAGGCCAGCCTGAGACTACATAGTGAACTATAGGTTAGCTTGGGCTAGAAAGAGACGATTCCTCAAAAAGAAAAAAAAAAAAAGAAAGAAAGAAAAACCTATTTTTGCCACTTAGGACCCTTGTGGCATTGTGTAAGCACTATGCCCAATATTAAAATAACATTTGAATAGTAATCTCCCTTACAGGGCTGCTATGACAATAAAAGGCAGTATTACTCAAAATAAAACCTTTGCCAGGGCTGAGGAGACAGCTTGCAAGGCATAAGGAACTGAGTTCAGTCCCCTCTCCCCAGGTAAAATGCTGGGTGTGGCAGCATGCACCTGTAATGCCAGGACTGGAGGGGTACACACACGAGGATCCATGGAGCTCACTGGCTGGCTAGTGTAGCCTTATTAGTGAGCTCCAGACAGATGAGAAACTCCATCTCAAAAGGTGGCGAGTGTTCCTGATGATGATACCTAGTGTTATCCTCTGGCCTCCACATACACACGTGATCCATCATCCAGGCAAGCATGTACACGCCACATGCACATAGAGGACAAAAAGCTTTCCATCATTTGAACAGTCTTCTGATACTCTCACCACTTACTTTCCCAGGTGTGGTGCACCAGTGAGACCCAGGGTTTCTCCCAGGGTTCTCTTCAGTACTGGGATTACAGGCACACACCACAACAGCTGACATCTTTACGTGGGTTTTAAGGATGTGAACTCAGGCCTTCATGCTTTTCTGGGAAGCACATTACTGAGTGAGCCACTGCACTGTCCAGGAAGGTGCTGTTGCTCTGAGCATGGAAGAACTGAGTGAGCTTGGATATGAGAGCTTAACGTGAGAACAAATAGTTCATATGTAGGCCAGGATAAGATAATCCATCTCCACATTGGAGAAGCCAAAAGAAATTTAGGGTGGTTGTAACAGAGTATAAGAAGAGGTAGTGGAACAGTGTGAGCACTGTAGGTCTTCCATCGTCCTTACAAGTTTGGTATAATTCATGGGGGGGGAGCTCAGCAGGCCCACCCCTCCATGAGAATTTTTACGCAGTTAATGTTTCCTGGTGGAGGGAAGTTTTTTTTTTTTTTTTGCCAGTGGTATAGCCACTGGTAAATTACTCATGTTCCTTTGAGCAATCCTTTTTAAACTAAATTGGTCACCAAAACCAACCAAAAAAATAGAGGACATAAAAGTAGAAGGACTAGTTGGGAGGAAGAAGGGGATAGAGGAGTGGGGGAGATAAGAGAGGGTAACAAGGTTCAATGAAACCCATTATTTTGCATAGTGACATTTTGCTCCCTACTGTCTGGCTGGTTGGAAATTACTCCCCACAATGCACAGTTCTTAGGGGAAAGCAGTGCTTATCTTTGATGAGCCAATATAACCCCAAGGGAATAATCAGGAACTGTAACAGAGACCAACTATCTCATAGTTAAAGGTCATCTACGATTTTTATCTTCTAAGAGGAAGAAAATGATTAATATTTTTCAAAAGTAAATGGGTTGGGGCTAGGGAATACAGTACAGTGGTAGAATTTGCCTAGCATGCAGATTCAATCTCCAGCACAGCAAACAAACAAAACCAGTTGAGCTTCTCCAGAGGTCTCAGGTGTGTCACAGGAGTTTTTCTTTTCTAAATTCATGTCACTTAAATTGTTAAAGTATTATAAAGACAGTATATATAAGGTAATCATTTTTTAAGTTAGAAAAGACTAGAATAGTGTATTCATATATAAAGTTTAGTAAGATAACAAAATAAGTAGGAAGTTAAATAGTTCTGAGAAGAGAGGAATAGGACTTTTTCTAGGGTAAGGTATCAGGTGATACTTTTATCTTTTAACATGAAAAATGAAATCCAGAAAGACGAGGTGAAACGGTCAGAAATCATACTACACTCTTTGTAGTGACAGATCTGCAATTATAATAGCTAATATTATTGAGCATGTATTGCCAAAAACTATGCTAAAAGATTTTCAGATATTATTGTATTTAATCCTCACAGCAACTTTATGAGGTGGGTATCAACACTATGCATATTTATTAATGAGAATATTGTGCCACAGAGATGGTGGGTATCTAATCAAGGATATAATTCCAAAGAGAAAGAGGGATCAGGATTCAATCTCAGGTATAGCTTCCAAATTTGCTTAATAATTAATTCTATATACACTTAAAAAATAATTCTATAAATGGAATTTAAATACTTCTAATGTTATTACACTGAATTAGTATGTTTCCTAAAATAGGCGTATACTACTGCTTTTTTGTTCTTGTTTTCAAGACAGGGCCTCACTCTAGCTTAGGTTGGCCTGACACTACTGACTCTTTAGTCCTAGACTGGCCTGGAACTCACAGAGATCCTCCTGCCTTTACCTCCTGAGTGCTGGATAAGGCATGTGCCACCATGCCCAACTACTACTACTTTTTATTATATATTTGTATAGACAATATAGTGAGACCCGATCTTAAAAAGATGCATTTTCCTTAGTATAAAATTCCTCTTTTGTGAAGACAAGAACTACTAAAGAAATCTGAGGCTTTAGTTATCATTGAGAATGAGGATAGAAATACAAAAACTGCATTTGACATTAGTACTAATTAGGTAAATGTAACAATTTATTATCAAGAATTATATAAAATTTAGCTTAAATGTATTAGGAAATAGTAAACTATTAACAATGTTGGAACACTTATATGGTATTTTATAACTTTCAACTGTGGGTGAAAGGCATTTCACATTTACAATACAACATGGGGTAAGTGAAGACCAGGAAAGTATGCATAGTTAGACAGGCTTAACTTCATCATTCCTACTTTCTCCTCAAAGAAAGTCCTAACACAACAGAGCTCTCACTTAGTAAAGAGCTATCTTTCATAACTACTGGGGTCAAGAAGGAATCCTAGAGGATATAATGTGGGAAGATAATATATGATATTTTACGGTTAGTGAAATGTAAGGCTTGTAAAGAAATCTCATTGACATTGTAGAAAACTCATTGACAATGCCTTCTGCACATTTCAAATGCACACCCTGAACTTTTGCTGGGTCAATTACATCTGCTAGCTTGATGCACACCTGGAAGACTACGAGGTGATTATTTTCATTCTCCATTCACATAATTAGCTTATTTTGGGAAAACAAATCTGAGGACACGGGAGTTTTCTAATGTTGTTTGTTCTTATCAAACCTACTGTAGCCATAAAAATCCTTACACTCGTACAGTTATTGTAGCTATCCACATCCTGACACCTTACACTCTTACACCTACTGTAGCTATCCACATCCTGACACTTTACACTCTTATACCTACTGTAGCTATCCACATCCTGACACCTTACACTCTTATACCTACTGTAGTTCCAAATCCCCAAATGTGTATTTTTTTTTTTGCATGGCAGCTATTAAAACTCCCATCAGTCTCACGTGTCAGCTTACCTGCTCATAAAACTCATTGACAATGCCTTCTGTCCATTTCAAATGCAGATCGCGAATTTTTGCTGGGCCATTTATATCTGCTAGCTTGATGCACACCTGGCAGACTAAGAGGCGATCATTTTCACTACTCCATTCTATACCATTACTATTTACATCATTGGCCTATTTTGGAAAAACAGAATTATTTTAGGTTCAGAGAACACAGAAGTTTTCTAGGAATTGTTCTTATCAAATTAAGTTAAAATTGTGTTTTTGCCAAAACACAAGAAGACATTTCAGTAAAATGACCTTTAAGTCAACATAAGTTACAACATGGACCTCCACAGGTAAAATTTCCCATATGTTATTAGAATTGTTGTTGGTGGGGGTGGTGGTTTTTCGAGGTAGGGTCTCACTCTAGCTCAGGCTGACCTGGAATTCACTGTGTAGTCTCAGGGTGGCCTCAAACTCATGCCAATCCTCCTACCCATGCCTCCCAAGTGCTGGGATTAAAGGCGTGCACCACCACACCTGGCTGTTATTAGAATTTTGTTTAATGAGAGCATAGTTTCTAAAAATAAAAACAACTGTGGGTTTAAATCTCTGTTATTTCCACAGAGCATAATAATTTATTATTATTTTAACGCACATGTGTGTATTTGGGTGTATGTGTAAACACACATCAGTGTGCATGTAGAGACCAGAAGACAATATTCAGTGACATCCTCAGGAACACCATTCACCTCTATCATCATCTCCCTGGCCTGGGGAAAATAATAAACACACACACACACACACACACACACACACACACATATTCTGTGTATATGTGTGTGTGTCATGTGTAATAAATGTATGGATATACCTCAATAAACCACAAGAATTATGATGTCAGAAGACTTTGAAGAATAGATTCAGAAGTATTGAGCTAGACAATCTGGCACCTATAAATGGTGATTTAAATCATTTGTTTTGAGTCTCAAATACAAATGAAAGTGAATACAATAATAAAAATAATTTAATGGTATCTGCTTTCTCTAAACTGTTTATTAATATTATGGTGGCAATATATTTGAGTTTACACAAGTATTGTTTTGCTGCTACTTTCTTTACCCTGAAAGTACAGCTTCCATTAAGACACAAAAAGCATGAAGGAAACAGCAGTGACCTGCTAGCCTGTAAGAAGGGGGCCTCGTCCTCTCAAGAACTGAGAGCAAAGTTTCTCAGCTGTTTGCTGCTCCATGCACTGCCATTAGTTTCACCTCCTTTCACCAACTTCTCCATAGCTTACGAAGCCATTTTTGAGAAAAATGAAGAATGGGTCACACACAATTCTTCTCTCACATTCACTAGAGGGTCTATAATCACTGAGGGGAGGAACTGTGTGGCCAGGGTAGGTGTAACTAGCATATTAGAAACATATATTTGATTACAGATAATGTCTTACTTGGCACTGTACTTGCTTTTTGTACTTTTTGAAATCTGCTATTTTTTTCCCCTCGTGGTGTGTGGGAGGGGGTATGGTGAGTGGGTACGTGTGGGTATGTGTAACTTCAGGTGTCAGTCTTCACTTTCTACCCTTTGTGAGGCAAAGTCTCTTGTAATTTGCTCCTGCATAAACCAGGCTGGCTTGCCTACTAGCTTCTGAGATTCTCCTGACTCTGCCTGGGAAGGCTGGGATTAGACACTCCTACAGCATTCATCTTTTACAGGGATTCTGGGGATCCAAACTCTGGCCCTATGCTTGCACAGTGGGTGATTTTACCCACTGAGCCATCTCCCCAGCTCCCATAAAATCTTTTGACATAATTAATTGGTCTGTTATAACTTAAACGAAAATTATAGTGTCTATGTGCCAAAAGAAAGCAATGCTTATTTTCAGACATCTTGATTTAGTAATAAAATGTGTTATTTATACAAATGTATTTTAATACTATGATCATTGTATCATCGTATACCAATTATTATTACTTTGTGAGTAGTGTTAACTCTAACAAATTTTTAAAAGCCTTTTATCAGTAACACAAGCAACAATAACTTCCCTTTTTTAAATCAGTCAGTACTTTACATAACAAACCTTGGCATTGAATTCAGCAAGGAAATCAAAATGTTTTTTAAGATCTGTGGCAAGGATTGCTTCTATTACTAAAAAACGAAAGCGCTTGAATTCCACATGATCAAGATTGAGAAGGAAGTTGTAATCTGGGCGAGAAAGATACAGATTCCAAGCTGATGCAGCATGATGATTTTCCAAAACAGATCTGTCATTGTACAGAACTGCCTAAAAACAATAAAGAAAAATGAGACAGGCTATCTCAAAGTTGAAACTTTAACAAAGTTAGCAGGTCAGAATACAAGGAGTACTTACTAAGCATATGACTAGGTGTCTTAATATCTTTGAAACAAAAAATTATGATTTTTTTTTCAAGGCAGGATGTCACTCTAGCCCAAGCTGACCTGAAACTTACTCTGTACTCCAGGCTGGCCTCAAACTCCCTGTGATCCTCCTACCTCAGCTTGCTGAGGGCTGGGACTAAGGTGTGCACCACCCTCCGGCATGGTTGTGATGATTTTGTTAGTGAGTGGGCTGAAGCGCTGCAGGTCAGGTTTACCTTTCATTCTGGTTATACGTGTCTCAGAAGTGGGAGGTTAATCTCCAAATACGATGTACATATCACTCTGCCTCCCAAGATATGGAAAGGTGATATTCTTTTTAAATATTTATTTATCTTTTTATTTATTTATTTGAGAGAGAGAAGGAGGGAGAGAGGGGTACGGGTAACCAGAGCCTCCTGCCACCGTAAACAAACTTCAGATGCGTGTGACACTTGGCCCATCTGGTGTGGCATGGGTACTGGGGGATTGAGCCCCAGGCTTGCAGGCTTTGTGAGCAAGCGCCTTCACCTGGAACCATCTCCAGCCAGAAAAGGTCATTCAATCTATAAACCTCATATACAACTTCTGATAATGAAGTCATCGGGGATACAGAGCAGGTATCAAGCTACATTTCTGCTCTGTAGCCAATGGGAAGTCACTGTGGTGGTCACTACAAAGGAGAAGCACCTGTCCAGAGTGAATGAGGGACCTGCGTGACCGAGGGCTGGGGTTCTAGCCTAAACGGTCTGGAAGTAAGAGGTAAGTGTGAAACAGGGGAAAGCACAAACACTGTGTCTTAAACTGGTATGGAACCACTCCCACCAGGGCCTCCTCAGGAGCTCTAGGACTTGGGAGGACAGAGCCAAATCCACCATACTATAAAATTTCTAAAGCCTCTTCCACCTCTGAACATTAAAATTTTAAGATTACAAAAGAAAGAGTAATTATCAAAACAACTTCTACATCAAGTTGTACCAAAGGCCAGGGATAAAAGACACACACACACAGAAACAAAACAAACAAAAACCTGGCTCTTGTTTGCATATAGGTTACTGTGCAAGAGGAAAGAAGGACAGATAAAATAGGATGCAATATCAGGTAAGACATATTCTGAGAGATTGTTTTATTTGATCTCTAAAAATTCATTACAGCCTAGATTTAAACATAGATATATAACATCATAGGGTTATTTTATACAATGAAATAATTTAAACTTTTTATGAGCTACATCAAAGCTTCTCATCAATCTGAATAGAATTTTTAAACAACATAAGACTTTGTTTCAAAGAATCCCTAAGGGGCCAATTTATATTTAATAGTGTTGACAAATTTGTGTTCTACTTTGATGAAGATCAAAATTTGTCTCATCAGAAGTAATGAAATTCTAAGCTCATTAAAACACAATGTACAATGAGTACTCTGTGAGTTTTCTGGCTTAGTAAACCCTCATAAAGACAAGTCAGTAAAAGAAGTAAATTCAGAGTTCCTTTACCATACAAACTGCCATCTGAAATTACCAAAAAAGATAAAATGGAGGAAAAATAAGAATTAACATCACAATCTAGATAGAATCATGATAGAAAACATAAATAGGTTAAATAAAGGCTAAGCCAATACATAAGAAGAAAGAGTTCACACTGGAGAGATGGCTCAGTGGTGAAGGTGCTTGCTTAAAAAGCCTGCCAGCCTGGGTTCAATTCCCCAGTACCCATGTAAAGCCATATGCACAAAGTGCCACATTCCTCTGGAGATATTTTGCAATGGCAAGTGGCCCTGGCATCCCCATTCTCATTCATTCTCTCCCCACCCCTCTCTCTTTATACATAAAAAGTATTTTTCAATAAAGAAGGAAAAGTTGGGGCTGGAAAGATGGCTCAGCAGTTAAGGTATTTGCCTGCAATGCCTAATGACCCAGGTTTATTCTCCAGTACTCATGTAAAGCCAGATACACAAAGTGGTGCATGTATCTGGAGTTCTTTGGCTGTGGCTAGAGGCCCTGATGCACCCATTCTCCCTCCATGTCTATCTATTTCTCTCTTTCCTTGCGAATAAGTAAATATTAAAAATAAAGGAAAGTTCACATAAAGAATAAGTGGAAGAGGTTCCCTGTGAACCTCAGTAAATTCATTAGTTCATACTTGAGTGGAAACAATAAGTAAATAAATAACCAACCAAGTACAGAGCTGTGATAAAGGAAAATAATTCCCTTTCAGGAAGAGAAGGCAGCACACAGAGCAACAGACCAAACCTAAACATAGGAAAATGTTCCAGGTTGGGCTGGAAAGATGGTTCTGTGGTTAAAGGCACTTGCTGTTCAAGCTTAACAACTGAAATTCAGACCTCAGATTCACATAAAGCCATAAACAAGCAGCACAGTTTGCAAGTCCAGTGCACCTATGGCAATGGAGACATATGCAGGACAATCCCAAAGCTTGAGGTTCATGAACCAGCTAGTCTGAAGTTCTTGTGATTCACAAAATGGGTACAATTTTCAAACATCTGAATTTTGTAAAATGATACTGCAAATGAGGACATATGTAGTTATAAAAGGGAACTTTCTCCAGAACAATACTTAGAAAGTGAATAAATATTAATAATGAAGTTTAAATTAACAGAAATTTACATGTGGAAATCGTGAGCTATTAATAATGTCTCAATGAAGAAATGAATCACATGACCCTTCTATTCCACTTCACACACACACACACACACACACACATATGCATGCTCAAATATACCTCCCTAAATTTTCAACACCAAATGAGACTGAGAATCTATCTCCTATATTTAAAAACATTAGCATGTTTGAAATAGAGAGACATGAAAAGGAAACATAGAAAGTGGCTACAGATTATGCAAAGGTAAAAACGGGTTTAACAAGTGCTTCTCTAACAGCTGGCCTGACAACCTCCTCTGGGGAGATGGTGGTAGACACTGTGGAGACTCAAAATTCATCAAAGCAGAAATTCAGAAGGTATAAAATTCAACACTACAGGGGACTTACAACGTGCCTGACAAGGGTCAGGGAACATTGTGAGAGAGGGGGTTAAAATACTTTAGAGCCAAAGAATATATCCTGAGGCACTGTCCTTGCCACAGAGATTGACTGGTGTAGTCATGGCCCCACAGTGAATACCAATAACCCCACTAATGAGGGTAGAGGGGAAGGGATATAAAAGTATAATCCAGTAGGAACATGACCAATAACCAATATGTTCATACTATAAAGTTCATAATAATAAAAAGCTTGGGTTTGAATATGAAGTGATAAAGTGACAGGACAGATAAATTTAGTAACAATAAATGTGAACTTGCTTTTTGTAAGGCACATAGTTAGAAACAGACAGAACATTTAAGCAAACTCCAAAATGAACAAATACCCCAAAGCACATGAAATTCATAAAGCAATATATTTGGTTACAATTTCTTATGTTTACAGCTATTGCAGTTATAATATCAATTTATTGGGAACCATGGTACTTTATTTCAGTTGTGACCTAAAGGAATTTTATACCTGATCAGCTATACTGGATACAAAAGTAATATTTTACCAGAAGAAATTCTTAATATACTAAGGCATTTGCAGCTGAGAAATTGAGGGTCCATATATTATGGCAAATCTTAGGAGAAAATGAAGAGAAAGACTGTTATGCTTAACCATCATAGCTTTTAGTCATATTATTGTCCTAGTTATAAGGGACATACATCTTAGATCTAGCCAGCAGAGTCATCACAGACAAAAGTATTTTCACCAAGCTTTCCAAAACTTCACAAAACATGAGATTATTGTTTCAAAAACTACTGTTCTGTAGTTAAAGAAAGTGAATTGTTCCTCCTAATTCCCTCAGAACTCATCACGTGTTTTCGTATGATTCACTATGGATGCAGAGTCTTCAGGGCGGATGTGAAGGCACATGACTAAGTGGAGACTGGCTGGTAAAGGACATGTTAGCAAGGCTGTAAAATCCCAAAGTACTGTTGAGCGTTATGAAGAAGTATTTCCTACCTGAGGTGCATTTGTAGCCACTAGAAATGCATTTGTCCTTCCTGGGTGATCATAATCATGCATGGCAGCTGCCACATACAGAGCCATCAGTTCTAGGGCAGGAATGTTTGAAGATAGGCAGCCATAGCTCTCATCTGGAATAGAGCAGCTCTTCGAAGAAATGTAAGTAATATGTCCAGAATGAAGTCTACCATCAGAATCTGGGGGATAATAAATAGCAAATAAACAAACAGCACATAATTTCCCCACAATTATACTAAGGACAGAAGTTCCTATAGTTAATATCATTACTTGTCATTTATTGGCTTAAAATTGTTGCCATGAACTTAAAACAATACTCTTTTTCCATGATATACCTTATAGGCCATGATGCTTTACTAGACTAAATAATTTGTAAAACTTCTAATTTTCCAAATATTTATTTAAAGGATAGATACAATGTTGAGGCAATAGAATCTAACAGGAGAATGAAACAGTTGAAAATAAAATGTGATTGAGCTGGGGAGATAGCTCAGAGGATAAAGTGATCACCACTTAGGCTAGATTAGCAGAGCTCAATCTCCAGACCTCACATATAAAGCTGGAAACCTGTGAGGGTTTCTGTAATTCCAATGGTAGGCAAAAACAGGAAACGTCCTGGGAAGCCAGTGCAGTAAGGGACAACAGCAGAAGGAGCTCATAGCAAGAAACCTTGCCTCAAAAGTAGTACACAGGCAGAGGACTAACCTGAAAGTTTCCCTGTGCCCTCCACTCCTGCACATGCAGCCACACAAACATGCACACACACATACAAACAAATAATAAACTTGAAATTAAAAAAGCAGAGCTGGAGAGTTGGCTTAACAGTTAAGGTGCTTGCCTGTGGAGCCTAGGGACTCATGTTCAACACTCCAGGTCCCACATAAGCCAGACACACAAAGTGACAGAAGCACACAAGGTCGCACATGTGCACAGGGGACACACGAATCTCGAGTTCAATTTCAGTGGCTGGAGGTCTTGATATACCAATTCTCTCTCTCTCTCTTTCTCTCTCACACTTGCTCTTGCTCTCTCACATTAAAAAAAAATGACAATATGTTAGACTTGCCTCAAAAAAAATTGTTTAAGCAGCATGGACATTTACAAGATTAACATTTTATCAAAATAAGCTCCTCAATATAAATATTTTTCAAATTTCACGCAGAAAGATAATATTTCAATTTACTGCACTGACAAGTTTCTCTTTCCATTCTTTTTCCTTCTTCATAATGTAACAAGAAGTAACAAAGATGAAAAGGCATGTCATACTGGGAAATGTTTCAGTCGGCACTACTGTAGTTCATCCTCTTGTCATAAATAGTAATGTTGTCTACTCACCCAGTACCTCTGGTCCCTAAGACTGTTTGTATTAATCATCTTTGTATTGCATTAACTTTTTCTAAACGGTCGTACTATTATTTTTAATCCTACACATAGAAACCATATGAGAGCAGGTAACTATACCAGGCAAAATAAATGTGAAGTCAAAAACTGTAAAAAATGAGAAAATCATTATATAATGGTTCAATTTATCAAGAAGATATGAAGAACTATAAATACAGATGCACCCAACTCTTGAGCACCTAAATATATAGATAACATGTTACTAGATCTTGAGGAAAATAAAAAGAGTAATACAGTAACGGGGGGGGGGGAGCTTCAATGTACTACTTTCAACAATGGACAGGTCATCCAGACAAAAATCCGACTGGCCTTTTTTATGGGAGTGAGAGAAAAGACAGAGACAAAGAGACAGAACTGGCATGCCAAGGCCTCTAGCCATTGCAATCAAACTCCAGATGTGTGTACCACCTCGTGTGCATGTGTGACCTCGTGTATTTGTGTCACCTTGTGTGTCTAGCTTACATGGGATCTGGAGAGTCAAACATGGGTCCTTAAGCTTCACAGGCAAGTGCCTTAACCACTAAGAAATCTCTCCAGCCCTTTATTTTGAATTCTTATTTGGCCCATTGGTTGTTCAGAAGTCTTTTAATTCTGCATATTTTATAATTTCCCATATTTCCTGCTATAACTGATGACTAGTCATGATTATCATAATAAGATATGGTTTGATTTCATTCTACTTAATTTTGTCGTATTGTGGCTTAATATGATTTATCCAAAAGGCTGTTTCATGTGTACAGAAAGTGTATGTTGCTGGTGGTAGATTAAATTTCGAGTATATTTGCATTAGATCTTTTTGGCTTACAGTTCTAGTCTGATGTCTCTGAGTTTCCCCCTAACGTGTTGGTAATTTAATCCATGGTCTTGTTGCATGCAAGGCAGTAATTCTACCACTGAGCTACCACCCTAGCCTCTTGGTTACCTTTATAATTTTTTTAAGATGTTAAACAGATTTGAAAATTTTATGCCGTTATTATATGATATCTTACACAATCCTATGAATGTGTCAAAACATGTATGAGGACAAATTTTAAAGATCAGAACCAATGAAATGGAATAGCTTGATTTGTTGTTCTTAATTAAATAATAAAAGATTTAAAGGAGGAAATACCTGTCTCTTTTCCTGTTTCATGATTATTGTGGATCTGTTGTAAACCAGGAATTGGCCGTGTTGTCAGATACCAAACTGCATGCAGGACGTCTGTGGCATGTATACGATTATGATCTAAAGCAGCAAAATATTTTACTAAAGCAAGCATTCCACTTAGGTTTGATATAAAACAATTAAAATTAAAATAATTTTATATACATGTTATGTCCTGATATATAAGATATATGTTTAAATAATTTCCTGTAATTGCATTTTGTTTAACTATTAAGATACTGGGATATATTTAAAAGATCTCCTTTAGAGGATCGCTGTGAGTTCGACGCCACCCTGAGACTACATAGGAAATTCCAGGTCAGCCTGGGATAGAGTGAGACCCTACCTCTAAGAACCAAAATAAATAAATTAATTTAAAAATTATCCTTTAAAAACTTTCAAATATTCTATAAAAAACATACATAGTAAAGAGCCAAATAAAGGAAGGCAAAAAGGATTTAAAGGCACTTGAAAATTATGTTGAAGTTTCTATTTTATGGCTTTTTATAAGTAACATATAGTGTCTAAATAAGGGCAACAAAACAAAGTTTCTATTTACTACACAGTTCAAATGCTTATGTTTTTGCAAAAACAAGTAAATACTCATAATTAGTATTTCCCAAGTACCACTCACCTTAAATTATTAAGTATCATTATTAGTCAGTTATACCAGTTTACTCTCTACATATGACTAATTTCCCACCTAATGTGTCCATATGCAGGGAAACCATAGAATGTTCTAATACATAAAAAACGTATCTTTTCTTAACCTGAAATTTAAATTATATTTACCATGGATTCAAATAACTATTAAAAATCAGGCTGAAGCCAGGCATGGTGGCGCACGCCTTTAATCCCAGCACTCGGGAGGCAGAGGTAGGAGGATTGCCATAGTTCGAGGCCACCCTGACACTCCATAGTGAATTCCAGTTCAGCCTGAGCTACAGTGAAAGCCTACATCGAAAAACCAAAAAGAAAAAGAAAAAAAAATGAGGCTGGAGAGCTTGAATCAGTGGGTAAGAGTGCTTCCTGCGCAAACATGAGGGCCTGAAGGGGCCTGAGACCACTTGAGTCTGAATCCCCCAGCACCTATGTAACAGCAGGGTGTGAGTACCCACATCTGCAAACCAATCCTGTTGGGAGAAGACACAGAAGAATCTTTGGGGCTTGTGAAAAGGGAAAGGCTCAGGAAGCAGTACGAAACTCAGTCTCCAGGAAAAACAGGCAGATGAGCCATGGAGAGGGACACATAGTGTTCTCTTCTGGCCTCTGCTGGTACATGCACTGCACAGCACATCAGCACACACTTGTGTATACACGTACACACACACAAGACACACTATATAAGTGCAAAAGAAAATCATTTCACAGATCAGAACACAATTAAAAATGAAATTCTATAGATAAATTTTGAACATTTAAAAATGAAGAATTTTCTAAAATTTTTCACTTAATATTAGCAAATATTTAAATGTAAGGTGTTCAAATAATTATTAATATAAAAAGACATACCATATAGCACGAAAGTGAGAAGCTGATTATAAATAGACATCAATATTACAATCCACTTTACAAAAACCAAATTTCCCTTTACAAAGGGAAAAGACTCGAAGGACATATATCAAAATGTTCTCAGTAGTCAACACCAGAGAGTAAGTTACAGATTTTCTTTTTAATTCTTTATTTAAAAATTTTCAAAATTGGGCTTGAGGTGATCACTCAGTTGTTAAAGATATTTGCTTGCAGGACCTTCCAGCTCTGGTTCAATTCCCCAGTACCCACATAAAACAAATTCACAATGTGGCACATGTGTCTAGTGGTTATCTGCAATGTCAAGAGGCCCTTGTGTGTGCATACTCTGTCTCTGCCTCTCTCTCTCTCTCTCTTTCTCTCTATCTTTCTCTATCTCTATCTCTCTCTTGGTCTGTGTGTGTGTGTGTGTGTGTGTGTGTATGTTGGTGTATGTATGTGTGCATGTCTGTCTCACCAAAATAAATAAATAAAAATATTTTAATTTTTTCAAAATGTATACTTCAAAAATGTTCTAAGGAACCATCTAAACAGAAAGATAAGGAAGAGTTTTAAATCAGTATTATTTAACTTAAATACTTACAAGGAATGTCTCGATAGCCATTTTCTAAGGCACGAAAATATTTCATGAATTCTTGAGTGGGAATTTTAAATATTTCCATTAGACCAGTGTCTTGAAATAAGGTATACATAACCTAAATGTAAAATAAAGTTCACTTTAAAAATCAGAATTTATTTTTCTACCTACAGCTCAATACAGTTTTGTGATGTGCATTGTGACTGCACAGGACTGCATCATAAAGTGAAACAGATCTTCAAAGTTATTCCATACTTCAGAACACAGTGAAAGCAGAAATGCTATAAATTCTCTAAAATTCTTGACCTAACATTAGTAAACACTCACGCATGGACGCCACAGTGAACCCAGGGCTCCCCTCACGATACAGAAGCACTCAGCACTAGCCCACATGCACAGCCCTACTGGCAGTTTCATTTTGAGGCAGGGCCTTACAAAGTTATCCAAGCTGATCTTGAACTTGTGATTCTCCTCCCTCAGCCTCCTGATTAGCAGGGATTATAGGCCAATCCCATCACACCTGGTATATTTCTTCAAGTTAAATTATCAAAAGCTTCTCTAAGGTTAATTCTTTCCATAAACCAAGAAAAGAAGGTAGATAATCATCCTCATATCCATGAAAATCAGAGCTTACGAAACATTTCATGTCCTCATTTTTAAATTTTTTTGTCTTTAGCTTTTTAATTCCTAATTTAGTGAAAGTCATTGTGAATTCTGTTGTATTCTTTAAAAAAAAACAGGGCTAGGTAGATGGTTCAGTGGCTAAAGGCACTTGCTTGCAAAGCCTTACAGCCTGGGTTCAAGCCCCAGTACCCATGAAAAGCTAGATGCACAAAGTGGCACATGCATCTGGAGTTCATTTGCAGTGGCAAGAGACACTGGTGTGCCCATTCTCTCCCTCCCTCCCTCTCTCTCTCTCCTTGCAAATAATAAAAAATATGATAAAAAGTACCAAAAATAGAGCCGGGCGTGGTGGCGCACGCCTTTAATCCCAGCACTCGGGAGGCAGAGGTAGGAGGATTGCCATGAGTTCGAGGCCACCCTGAGACTCCATAGTGAATTCCAGGTCAGCCTGGGCTAGAGTGAGACCCTACCTTGAAAAATGAAAAAAAAAAAGTACCAAAAATAAATAATAAATTTGGGCTCTAAAAACTCAATGACAGGGCTGTATATGACTGCCACATAAGTTGTTCTTATGTTTCCATAAGTAATAATATTAAAGGAATTAATGAAACATATTTTGGCTTATGTGTGTGGGTGCACGTTTGTGTGGGGTGTAGGTACCTATGTGTGAGTACATATATATGGAGGCTAGAGGACAACCTGGATAGAACCCTCAAGTATGCTGTCCACTCCATTATCACAGAGGGTCTCTCATAGGCCTGAAGCTCAGCAGATTAGGCTAAAATGGCTGGCAGAAAGCTCAGAGATCCCTAACTCTGCCTCCCCAGTTCTGGGAAGGCAGGCATAAACTACCATGCCCAGCATTTAATTGGGAAGTGTTGACCAAACTCAGGTTCTCATACTTGCCAAGGCAAGTACTCTACCAAGGAACCATCTCCCTAACCCCAATATTCAACTTTTTGAAAAGTAAATATGATTCAGTGCTGTGAACTGACCAGGTCAAACATTGACTCTGAGTTTTATCATGAGATGAACTATAAAGGTAAAGAATAAGGAGGACAGATGAAAAGTGAAAATCACTCTTCATATCCTTTTCAACTCAAGACTCAAGTAAGTGACTATAGCTGCCTGATCTTTGACAAGGGGCCAACAACATACACTGGCGATAAGACTGCATCTTCAATGAATGGTGCTGGAAAAATTGGAAAACCACATGTAGAAAAATGAAACTAGACGCACAACTCTCACTATGCAGAAAAATCAACTCCAAGTGGATTAAATACCTCAATATAGGACCTAAAACCCTCAAACTACTTGATGAAAAATAGGGGGCACTCTCTAAAATATAGAACTTGGTGAAAACTTCCTCAACAATACCACACTAGCCTAGGAAATTAAAGAATCACTCAACCAGTGGAATCTCATGAAGCTAAAAGATTTGGTACAAACATACCAATAATACAGCCAACAGACTACACACAGAATGGGAGAAAATCTTCGCCAGCTATACCACTGACAGAGGTCTAATATCTAGAATCCACAAAGAGTTCAAAAAAAACTAAGCAATAAGAAAAATCAAACAATCCACTTAAAAAATGGGACAGAGAACTGAATAGAGAATTCTCAAAGGAATAAATACAAATGGGTAGTACCTACCTAAGAAAATGTTCAACATCCTTAGCCATCAGGAAAATGCAAATTAAAACAACTATGAGGGCTGAAGGGATCTTAGTGGTAAAGGCGTGTCTTGCCTGTGAAGCCTAAGGACCCAGGTTTAATTCCACAGAACCCACGTAAGCCAGATGCACATGGTGATGTGTGCATCTGGAGTTCATTTGCAGTGGCTAGAGGCCCTGATGGGGCCATCCTCCCTCCCTCCCCCCTCATAATAATAAGAAATAAATAAAAATAAGTATACTTTAAAAATAACTATTAAATTCTACCTTACTCTAGAGAGGATGGCAATCATTAAAAAAATCAAACAACAATAAATGTTGACAAGGATGTGGGGAAAGAGGAATCCTCATTCACTGCTGGTGGGAGTGCAAACTCGTACAACCCCTGTGAAAATCAATATGGAGACTCCTGTAAAAGATGAAAATAGAGCTAACAACTAAGCCAGTCATTCCTCTACCGGGCATCTACCCTAAAGACTCCACTCTTCACTGCAGAGATATTTGCTCAACCATGTTTACAGCTGCTCAATTCACAATAGCTAAGAACTGGAATCAACCCAGATGTCCATCATTTGATGGCTGGAAAATGAAGATGTGATACATATAGAAAATGGAATTCTACTCAGCAGTAAGTAAAAATTATATAATGAAATTTGTAGGAAATTGGGTGGACTTGGAACGGATCATAGTAAGTGAACTCACACAAATACAGAAAGACAAATGCTGCGTGTTCTCTCTCATTTGTGGTTCTTAAGCTCAAACAGCTTGAGTTGAAGGCCTACTTGATAGACAACTCAGGGAACAGGTAAGAGTGATGGAAGGGTTTGGGGGGAGGGGAACAGCAGGGAAGGGGAGATATACATAAACACATCCAAAATGAATTGGTATCATAGAAAACTTCATCCTGGACAGCAGACTGAAAGATATAACCCTCAACAGAAGCATGGAGGGAACATCTGGTAAGAAGGGCCCTGGAGAGGGTAGGATGAAGCCTAATCCTGAAACATTTTGGCTCTGACTTGTAACTCCTAGTACCATAAATCGGTTACAACCCACATTGAGCTGTTGATCACAGAGACCTATGAGGTCCCCAAAACAAGACAGGCTTTTGCCAAAGCACTTGATTACACACGGAGGTAAAAGGTAAAACTGTATTGCTGAATCCACCACATGCTGCCAACATAGAACATCAAGAGATCTGGCTGAATCTGGAAGGAAGCCAATTCTCAGATGATCTGCCCATATAGTGCTGAAAAGCGACACAGAGCTGCTGGGGGGAAATGGCCAACAATGTTCTAAGCAAGCAGGGGACAGTACTATATGAAGGCAACCTGCCTAACAAGATGTCCTCACCTGTGTCATAGCGGCACACAGCCTAGGTGGGTAACCAATGGCTCTCTGATTGGCTATGAGATCCACTCAGTGGAAAGGAACCCATAACGGGAACTGGGACCAAGGCAGAATCTCATGGAGACCAAGATTATGGACTCCAATGAGAAACTCTCACTAATCTTTGTCCAAATGTGAGGCTACACCCATCAGAATCTCTCTAAATTAACAATAACTATCCCCTTTAACCTTTCCTGATCTCACTCTGTGTTGGAGAATCTGTTTTTCTTTTATAGACAGTAGCAAGAACCAAGGAAAATAGAAACTATCAATGAGACAAGGGCAGCTGACTCCATGGCAGGAGATGGACCTCCCTTTGCACAGCAGCCAGGGCTCAGGTAAATCCAGAGGAACTGGCAAGATGAAAAAGTGCTTGCTCCACAGCAAGCCTGACAACCCAGGCCAGGGTGATGGAGACAGACACAGGCTACTCAAAACGCAGCAAAGCAGAAATCCAAAAGCTGCTGGCAGCTCAACACCAACATAGACTTAAAGCACACCCAGCAAGGCTCAGGGAACTTTGTGGAAGGGGGTATGGAAAAAATGTAAGTGCCATAGGGTGGGAGGGACTATCCAGATACATCCCCCACCACAATGACTAACTGCTGCTCTCCCAACTCACAACCCACACAACTCCATGGTGAGTACCAGCAATCCTACTGAGGGTCCTCAGTGGAGTGGGGATAGGAAGGAGGGAAATGATGTTAACACATGATGTGCCCTTACAAAGTTTCTACTTAAAAAAAGAATCAAGTAAAATATTGTTTTACTAGCCTATAAAGATTGTTCATACATATTTACATGAAAAATACATATTATATATAGCATATAAAATTATTTATATGTATTTTGAATTGAATGTAGGATGAATGCCAGTGATGAATTCATGCCTTAATCAATATCATGGTATTTATATTTTGTTTTTAGAACAATAAGATAAAATGTTAGTAAAAAAAATGATAAAGGTAGAGATTTGAAAACAAACCTGGCTGAGAATCCTTCCCGATTTCTCCCCCATCTTTTCTACAAGCTCAAATATTTGGAAATTCCAGTTGCTCATCTTTTCTATTAATGAGTCATACTCTTCTACTAACATGAGTTCTAGTGACTCTTCCTGTTCAAGCTGAACATGAAGAAGAAAAAAAATAACTTTACCCTTTGTTAACATGGCTAAACCCACAATTAAATGGAACACTTACAACTGAACATTAAAAATGGTGAGTAATATTTTCTATAATGGCCATCTCAAATCTCCTTTTATCTATACCTTCTATTTCTCTTGGTCAAATGGAATTTTGAGACATCTTTAAACATGTTTTATTAGCATCAGGAAAGTGATTATGTTTACTTTTATTTAAATTATTTCCAAATGACAATATAAATTGAAAATGTATTATTTTCATTCATGGAAGTTATAGATATCAAAGGCTGAAAAAGAAGTTAGGGTAGCATTAATTACTTGAAAGCTTCCTCATCAATGTATGGGAGTTTTCTAATAGCTTAAATTTTGAACCTTAAGGGGTAAAAAGGAATTACCATGAATAACTACTCTCTTTGTTTTGAATGACTAAGTACATATTTTCTGCACTTTAAAATACTAAGTTGAAAAAAATATCAGAATAAAATTAGTCTACCATAAAATTAAAATATCTTCATTTAAAAGTGAATATTGGGGGCTGGAGAGATGGCTTAACACTTAAGGCATTTGCCTGCAAAGCCAAAGGACCCAGGTTCGATTCCCCAGGACCCATGTTAGCCAGATACACAAGGGGTCACATGCATCTAGAGTTCGTTTGCAGTGGCTGGAGGCTCTGGTGTGCCCATTCTCTCCTTCTCCCCCTCTTTCTCTTTCAAATAAATAAATGAATAAAAACAAAATATTAAAGTGAATATTGGGGCTGGAGAGATGGCTTAGCAGTTAAGCCAGTTGCCTGCAAAGCCTAAGGACCCAGGCTTGATTCTCCAGGTCCCATGTAAGCCAGATGCAAAAAGTGGCACATGCATCTGGAGTTCGTTTGCAGTGGCTAGAGGCCCTGGCATGCCATTCTCTCTCTCTTCCCCTTCTCTCTGTCTCTAATAAATAAATAAATAGCTAAAACTTTTTTAAAAAAATAAAATGAAAGCTACATGTTGGGTCATGATATGCAGAGACATTTAGCTTACCCATAACTGTGGGCTAACTCCACAATGCATGACCCGTATACCTCAACAAGGAGGGACCAAGGGGAGGGGGTAGGTCACGGATGAGCCTAATAATGGTACCAAACTGACTGTATTTGCTGAATACAAAACTGACTAATAAAGAAAAATAAATAAAATAAAATAAAATGAAAGTGAATATTACTTGTTGTTTTCTGATGATAGGGTAGAACTAATTATTATTTATAACCCAAGTATTATTCAGTTATTGTGACTTATTAATGAAAACATTAATTAAAATTTAAAAATTAGTTAATATTTTTGTTTTTCATCAAAACAATGAAACTAGTATTAACTTGTATTATTTAGCACCTTAACATAAAGATATTGAAAGTTTATCTTTTACATTTGGTTGCTGTGGCTCTTCTGTTAGGTGATTAACACCTTCCAAAAATAAATTTCTACAGTCTGTCTTCTCTGTTTCCTCTTCTTGTTGAGTTTCCATAAGGTTGAGTGATTCTTTTGAGAAAGTGGTGTTGTCTTCTTCACCTTTCAAACATTATGTAACAAGAAACAGAAAGAAAATTTACCTTAGATGTATAACTTCTAAGAAAATTAGTTATTGGCTTAAAAATATTCACATGGAATGAGCTGTAATGCTTCTCAGTTTCAAGTACTCCAGTGCCCCACTAGCTGCTTCCTGCTGAACTACTGTGTACAGGTGCCTGGTGCTTAGGCAACACACACAATCACACTTTGCACTCACTTTGTCTGCCTACTTATAAATAAAAAAGGACAAATATCTTTATACAAGAAAGAAGTCAGTCCCTACCAACAGGAAATGTCTTGAGATTTACATACAAAACTCAAAATTAATAATTATAAATAAATATATTTAACTCACACATAAAACTTAGACAACAATATCATGAACTTTGAGTTACTTTTCTGTCTATATGATTAATAATATTTTTTTTCTCAAGTCACACAGAAAAGCAGAACAACATTGGCAGCCAAGTAGTACTTATTGCCATGTGTAAAAATGTCCCTACTCATTTGTTTATAATACCAGGAACAGGCAAATTTCCCCAAAAATCTATTAACAGTTGAATGAATAAACTACACTTTATTCGTATAACTGAATACTACTGAGCAACAAGAATGAACTGTAATTACATGTAACAATGTGGATGTTTCTTAAAGACAAAATGATCAATGAACAGAGCTGGGGGGAAGGTACATATCCTGTGACCTTCCTTATGGAAACTTTAAAACCATATCAAACTGATACACATGAGTGGTACATGTGAGCACTGAAAGACAAGAAGATCATTACCTTTGGGGTTAACAGCTGGAAGGGTGCTTAAAGGGAAAATTTAAGATTAAAAGTAATTAGTTTCTAGATCTGGGTACATATTATATAATGTCTGAAAACTAATCAAGCTTTAAACTCATGATCTGTGTACTTGTCAATAAATAGCATTTTTTGTTTTATTTATGTATTTATTGAGATAGTCTCATTAAGTTGCCCAGTCTGCCCTTAAATAGCAATCCTCTCACTTCACCCTCATAAGTTGCTGTGTCTATAAGCACAATAATCTGCTTTTGTTGTTGTTGCTGCTGTTGTTGTGTGTGTACCTGCCATGACATACATGTGGAGATCAGAGGACAACTTCCGAGTATCAGTCCTTGCCTTCCACCTCATGTGAGGCAGACTACCACTGTTCTTTATGTTGGCCAGGCTAGTCCACAGGAAACTGTCTTGTCTCCACCTTCTATCTTACTGTAGGCAGTGCTGGGAATTCCAAAGTCTGCCACAGCTTCCAGCTGTTATGTGAGGTTTCAAGATTTTGAACTCAGATACTCATGCTTTCATAGCAAATGGTTTATCCACTGAGCCATCTCTCCAGACCCTACTTTAAAAAAAAAACAAAACAAAACCAAAATTGAGTTCATTTTGTTTTGGCTTTTGTGAGACAGTCTCTCTAGCACAGGCTAGCATGGACATTACTATGTTGCCCAGGCTGGTCTTGAACGCAATCTTCCTGCCTTACTCTTACAGATATAAGTCACCATGCTGGGTGTTTATGAGTTCTTCAGAGTGGGCAGTGAGCCAGGTCAGTAGTGAATGTCTACAGTCAGTCCCAGACACTGGGGAGGCTAAGTGGCAGGACCACTAGTTGAGGCCAACCTGGGCAAGTTAGAGAGAAGCTGTCTCAAAAACAAAGAAAAAAGTATTTAAAAAATGCTCACTGAAGTTGAGTTTCCAAGTATTCCAGTATTTGTGATTTATAATAACAAGGCTTCTCCCCACTCCTAAAATGTGAGTAACACCTAACTTACTAAATATTATACTTGGAGGAGGTCAATAAATGTTACTTGATGCTGAGCCTAAAATACTGAATACATAATAAAATTATTAACTGAAGATTAGAATACTGTCGTTGAAAACATTTAGGAAATGAAATTTAGAACACAGTAGTCCTGCCCTACTTGCTTCTTCACTTTACAGTTCCAGCTACTCAAGGTCAGCTGTGGTCCCAAAATATTACGTAGAAACTTTCAGAAATAATTCATAACTTTCTAACTCTGTGCTCATCTGAATAGAATGATGACATCTCACAGTGTTCTGCTCCCTCCCACCCAGGACCTGAATCACTTATTCTTTAGTGCCTCCAAACTGTGTCTGCTCCTACCTATCTGACAATTAGTACCAGTTGTAGTACACTTAATTTAATGATCCCAAAGCAGAACAGTGATATTGCCGATCTCATTATACTATATGGTTATAATTGTTCTACTTCATTATTGTTGTTCATCTCTTAGTGTGTCTAACTTATACATTAAAGTCTATCATAGTATGTATGTATGAATGTACACACATATGTGTGTATGTATGTATGTATGTATGTATATATACATATATATATGAAAAAACATGACCTACCATGGGATATTTTTTATAATCATGGAAAATGTTAATAAAAATTGAGATAAGAGAAAAAAAGAATTAAATAAAATGTTTTCAGTATCATAAAAAAGTATATATAGAATTCAGTATCCATGGCTTTGGGAGGCATTGTAATGTAGGTAGAGAGGTCTATGATATTCATGTATTCTTGGTAAGTCAATAACTACAACATTCTAAAATAGTAACATAGGGCTGGAGAGATGGCTTAGCAGTTAAGGTGCTTGCCTGCAAAGCCTAAGGACCCAGGTTCAATTCTACAGGTCCCACATTAGCCAGATGCACATCGTGGCACATGCATCTGGAATTTTTATGTATTGGCAAGAGGCCCTGGTGCTCTCTCTCTCTCTCCCTCTGTATCTAATAAATAAATGAAATGATAAAAAATTTAAGTAATAACATAAAAATTGACAGATTTGATGTATTGAACATGAATTAATTCTAGTAATCTAAACAACTAACTATTTTATAGGTAATAATTTTAAAAATAGCAATTTCTTTTCCAAAGATGTCTATAATATTTTAGTTCTACATATTTTTCTGAAATTCACTTTGTGTTTTAAATTTGCTAAACTTTTTTATTGTTTCCAGTAATGTGTGTATATTTATGTGTCTTTTAGAGTCTTCTGCCCTATAGGATCTATTAATAGAGACAGTTTTATTTCTTTAAATTCAGGATACCTTTATTTACTTTTCTTTCAGATTTCCCTGACTAAACCATAATGTTTAATAGAACTTCTGAGACCAAAAATCTTCATACTTTATTGTGCCTAGGAAAAGAATTAGAGTTTCTCCATTAAGAATGTCAACTAGGGCTGGAGAGATGGCTTAGCAGTTACATTTGCCTGTAAAGCCAAAGGAATCAGATTCAATTTCCCAGGACCCACATAAGCCAAATGTTGTTTGTTTACAGTGGCTGAAGGCCCTGGCGTGCCCATTCTCTCTCTCTCTCTCTCTCTCTCTCAGATACATACATACATACATGTATATATATAGATACATACATACATACATACGTGTGTGTGTGTGTGTGTGTGTGTGTGTGTGTGTGTGTGTATATATATATATATATATATATATATATACACACATTTTTTTTTTGGTTTTTTGAGGTAGGGTCTCACTCTAGCCCAGGCTGACCTGGAATGCACTATGGAGTCTCAGGGTGGCCTCGAACTCACTGTGATTCTCCTACCTCTGCCTCCTGAGTGCTGGGATTAAAGGTGTGCGCTACCACACCTGGCTCTCTCTCAGATAAATTTTTAAAAAATATTTTAAAGAATAATGTTAATTGTCTGAACAAACAGTGGATCCTACAAGCTACAAAATCAACTAGACAGACAAGATGTACCCATGGGTGCAATAGTGCCACATGCTATGGAGATAATCAACTGCTCTCTGATTGGATATGACGCCCACTCAGTGGGAGGGAATTTATACTTTGTCTAAGAACTAAGCAGAAAGCTATGGCTTACAAGGTTATAGATCTTATAACGAGCTTTCTACTGTTCTTTGGCTAAAGGCAGAGTTTTTTCCCATTATAAAGCCTTCTAAGTGTACACGTTTATCTCCTTTGATTAATGTTCTCCAGCTTGGTTAGCAAACCTGCTTTTCACAGATAACATCAAATTCCAGGAAGACAGACCCAAGACCCATCAAAATGACAAGATGAGAAAATCAAGTGCCTAGCACTGGACAAGTCATCTCTCCCACACCTGCCAGGGTCCAAGAAGCATTGCAGAGTAAGTGGCAGATTGAATGAGTGTCGGTCCCACACTGCTAGCCAGAAAACCTTTTTTATGGAGATGGCAGTAGCTACTAAAGAGACTCAAAACTCATCAAAGCTGAAAGTAAGAGGTGCCAGGAGCTCAATACTAAAGGAAATTTCTTAAGTGCCCTCCAAGGCTTAGGAAACATTGTGGAAGAATGTAACAGAGTGGGAAGCTGTTCTGGGGGCACTGTCCTGACAGTAACCAATAGTTGCATTCATGACCCACAGTGATTACAGTTACCCACACTGTGAGGGCCCTCAGTGGAATAGGTACCCAGGAGAAGGGACCAAAGAGAATGACTGAGTAGGAATATGATAAATTTATAGTATGTTCACATATTAAGGTTCCCAATAAAAAATAAAAAGAATATCAATTATCTGTTTTCTATTAAGGATGTCAGCAGTGAATACATCCTTTTTCAAGCTGAGAAAATTCTCAGCTATTATTAGTTTGTTTTTCATCACAAGAAAGTGTTGAATTTGGGCTAGTGCTTTTTTTACCCTGCACCATCTACTGAGATTGTGTGACATTTTTATTGCATAATGTATTGTCCTGCAGGCATTCCTGCATTCCTGGAATACCACATATTCCATAGGACATATTTTTATTGTTGGATTCAGTTTACAAATATTTGGGGGGGAACTTTTATTTCTGTATATATAAAAGTCATGCATCTGTTGTGTTCTTTTCCTGTGATTACTTTGTGTGGCTATAGTATGAGGGTAATACCAGTTTCACAAGATGAGTTGGGAAGTTTTACATCCTCCTCTATTTTTTGGAAGAGGTTATGAATGACTGGTCACTGTCTGCTTATGCTTTTAAAAAATATTTATTTATTTATTTATTTATTTATTTATTTATTTAAGAGGGTGCGAGAAAGGGAGGAAGGCAGAGAGAGAGAGAGAAAATGGGCATGCTAGGGCCTCTAGCTGCTGCAAACAAACTCCTCATGCATGTGCCACCTTGTGCATCTGGCATATGTGGGTCCTGGGGAATCAAGTCTTTGGCTTTGCAGGCATGCACCTTAACCAACAAAGCAATCCCTCCAGCCTTTCTTATGCTTTTAAGCAACCTTTTAAGATGTAAGAACAACAATTTTAAAAACTATTGAATTGCACACTTTAAAAGTATGAATTTCACAGTTTGTGAAGGGACTGTAAAAAGCCTATAATCCCCAAGCAGACCTGGTTCTCTTTTACCTCTTTTCCTAGGGCCTAGCCCTTTAACATTTATGTTTCCGCAGCAAGCCTTTAACTTTGGCCTCTGTCTATTTGGTCTAATGAAACTACCCAAAAGGACTGTTTATCCTATCAGATACCAAAACACTAGACACTCTTTTAACAGTCCCAAACTTAGTTTCTAAAGCTCTTATCCTTTTCCAGGTCTTGTACTGGTAATTTTTTAAGAGTTTGTTAGTCCTTCAATGGCTACAAGTTCATTTAAAAAATTTTAATTTGCCCAGCTTCTCTAGCTGTGTTCAAGATGATATTGGTCTAAGTTGCCTAATTTACTACTGCTGATAGTTTATAATTATAAAACAATTATAATTTCATCAACAGTAACATTTCTTTTTTGAGGATATAAAATGTTTCAGAATCATTAGTCATTCCTGTTTGTGCCATAAACACACAACCCCTCTCTATGCCATAAAAACTGTGCAAACTCAGACTGTGTAGTACTTGCTTTGACATTAATAATTTCACTACTTATTGACGCCAGCCATAACCAAAGACTATATTCATCTGAACACACTTTTTACTCTTCAAAATGCTTTTAGCATCTATTATTTATAATTTATTCTTAATTCCTACGGAGTGAAGAATATAATAATATTCATTTGAAAGATGTATAAATGTGGGCTAAGGATGTAGCTCAATGGTAGAGCATTCATCTAGAATAGATAAGTCACTGAGTTTGATCACCAGTCCCACAAAAAGGGGAAAACACCCAAAATTTAAAAGTATATAAATAAAAGTTGAACTCATTAATTTAGCCATTCCAAGAAACACTATAGTAACTAATCTCAAATTCAAAGATATATAACTTACACAATCTCACCTGATTTTCCACTGTGGTGATCTCTACCATCCAATTCACATGTTGAAACATATTTTAGTATTTGATGTCCACAGCTTATAGAATAAAACAGATAAATACATGTATATGATAAATGAAGTTTAAAAAGTGTTATTAACTTAACCATAATTAGAAAATCTGATTGAGGGCTAGAGAAGATGGCTTAGTGACTACGGTGCTTGCCTATGAAGCCTAAGGACTCATGTTTGACTCTCCCAGGTTGGATGTAAGCCAAATACAAAAAGTGATACAAGCAAGCAAGGTCCCACATGTGCACAAGGGACACACACATCTGGAGCTCAATTGCAGTGGCTGGAGGCCCTGGCACACCATTCTCTCTCTCACACACACACAAACACAAAAAAGGCAGTCAATAGGGATTGCCTCAAAAAAAAAATAAAGAAAAGCTTCTTGGTATTTAAGGAAGGTCCCAACTGTAATATCTCTTTATCTATCTAATATGATAATCTGTGTATAAACTTAAAAAGTTTTATTCTAGGAAGGTTATGTGTGACCTTGAAGGAAATAACACATTTTTGAAAGCCCACATTGGAATCTGGGGTAAAATCTATATTCCTATCAAAGCAAAACTAAGAAAATGGTATCATCTGGGTACTACAAATAAGCACTTGAGTGGCATATGCTGAATAATTCTCTATTTACTAATGTTATGATGAGATTACCATTATATTTTACACTAAATGAGGATTATTTAATTAGAAATTAATAGCACCATAATGAGACTTTACTTGGAATAAAGACTACTATGAAAACAGAAAGGATGTACTCTTAAATCTATACTCTAGCTATAAAATTAGAAAGCATAATAATTCATTAACATAACATTTATTTTGAAATAGGAATAAGAAAGTTTGGAAACTTACCTGTTACATAGATTGCTATCAGAATTTCTAAGGTACTGATAAAAATCTGATGTGCTGGGTACATTGCTCAGAGATCTATGCAAAATAACACTTGGCTTAGTAATAAAACCAGCAGTGTCAGGAAATTCTATAGGTGATCGATTAGTTACAGAGCCAGCAGACAGTGGCACATGGCTGGGAGAATTCACAAGACTCAGGCTGGGCAAACCACCTTTAAAAATCAAGAGAGAAGGTATGTAAATAAATATGTATGTATGTGTTCATTGAGTATGTTTTTTTATAAAAGGAGCTTTCTTCATTAAAAAACAAAGTATTCACAATCAAATGATAAATTTCTTTATGGGGCTTCAAGGAATTTAAGCAGCAGTTGTCATATCTGTCATCATATGACCACTGAATGAATAGCCTCTGGTATAATAGCACATAACAGGTAAAACTGAGAGTGTTACTAAAATGTGCATATTGTATGGCTCAAATTTTCCCATAAGACAAAAGATTGCATGACTTGAAGTGAAACCTGCCTTACTGAGGCATAACCAAAAAATTCAATATACACAACTTGATGAGTATGAATCCTATACACTGTGAAATAATGATCTCGTCCGAATTAACATACCTATGTGTACACATGTGAGTGTGCATGCACACACTCAGAATAGTGACAAGTGTTCCTACATCATTTTAATTTTTCCAGGTTATTTCATTAGTTAAAAAAGTCTAGGGCTGGAGAGATGGCTTAGCTGTTAAGGCACTTGCAGAAGCCTAAGGACCCACATTCAACTCTCCAGGTCCCATGTAAGCCAGACACATAAGGTAACACAAGCATGCAAGGTCACACAAAGTGACACACATGTCTGGAGTTGATTACAGTGGCTGGACGCCTCCTTAAGTAGGAAAGTAGTTCTACATTTTCTACTGCATCCTCAGTGCCTAACAAAGTCCCTGACACACATGCAGGTATTCCAAATGTGTTTACTGAAGGAATTAGCAAGTGGTAAAACCACAGGCAACTCAAACGGCTTAAGTATATCAATTTACAGCACATCATATGGTTGAAACTTCAACATAAACATGAAGTAAAAAAGAAGCTGCATTTCTATATACTTTGAGAAGCCCCTGTTTAAATAACAGAATAATTTCTAAGCCAAATAGGGTGACATGCACTGACAGTCCCAGTTATTTGACAGGCTAAAGGCAGAAAGATCCCTGGAGCCCATGGGTTCAAGGTCAGCCTGGAAAATTGTATGATCTTGCTTCTTATAAATACACTAAGAAAAAAAGAATGACTTCTTACCAGCTCTCCTCAGACCTGCATGGTGGGTCAGAGATATAGTTGATGACCTCTGTTTTGGTATTGTCAGGAGATTTGAGCTAAATGGACCATTTAGGTAGCAACCTTGACTAAAACAACAACAACAAAAAAAAAAAAAAACGAGAATTTTTAAATCATAAAATTTCCACTTTAGGGCTGTAGGGATGGCTTAGCAGTTAAGGCATTTGCCTACAAAGCCAAAGGACCAAGGTTCGATTCCCCAAGACCCACGTTAGCCAGATGCACAAGGGGGCACACGCATCTGGAGTTCATTTGTAGTGGTTGGAGGCCCTGATGAGCCCATTCCCTCTCTCTCCCTCTTTTTCTGTCACGTAAATATAAATAAAAATAAAATATTTTAAAATTTCACTTTATTTTTTGTGGTCTTTAATTTAATTAGCAAATATCTTCTTATAAATTCAAACTCTAATCCTCTACCTAATGCCTAAGGACTAAAGCAGGCAAAAACAAACTTTTTTTTTTTCCTGTTAAAGGTCAAAATAATAAGTTCTTTTGATTTTTCAGTACATAATGTCTCTGATGCAATTTCCCAGTGCTACCACAGTAGGAAAAAAAAAAAGAACTATGAATAACACTACATTGGTATGGTTGTGTTGCCTTAAAATTCTATTCACAAAAACAGGTTATGGACCAGATTAAATTCACTGGCTGTAGTGTGTTAATCCCTCCTCCTAAAACAAGTTATTACCTGGAAGAAGGCTCTTCGTTGCTGACCTACTCCCCAGGTTTTCAATTCAGTGGGTCTGGAGAGGGCCAGGGAATTTGCCTAACAACTTTTTAGATAGTTGCAGGTATTGATATCCCAGCACCCTCAGTAATAACTAGTGTCCTAGGCTGGACAGATGGCGTAGCGGTTAAGGCATTTGCCTGCAAAGCCATAGGACCCAGTTTCAATTCCCCAGGAACCACATAAGTCAGATGCACAATGGAGTGCATGTTTCTGGAGTTCAATTGCAGTGACTAGAGACTCTGACATGCCCATTCTCTCTTTCTCCTCTTTCTCTCACCCTCTCAAATTAAAGAAAAAAAAAAACTGTGGTCCTACAATACAGTGTTTTTTCATTTTCTATTCTCCTTTCTCAGACACTATCATTAACCCAGTCATTTCCTATAACTGAAATATTTACTGTTAAATGTTTCAGGATTTTATGAAGGATGAAATATGGACTGACCGTCCTAGTACAGTAACAGAAATGAAATATAACATATGTTACAAAGTAAATGAGGCAATATATAGGAAAAAAATTGTTCCTGTACCATGGATATAAGAAATCATAAGTGTTGTCTTTCTTTCTCTAGATATTCATGGTCCTGCTTTCTGCTGTTAACTCACTCCAGAAGTGGGCATTCTGCCATAGACTTAAAGACAATATAGATGCCACACCTCTTCAGACACCTCCTGTTAAGCAACCATTTATCTTCAAAGATCCATGATAACACAATTACAAACTCATTACAGTAACTGAACAGACATCGGTACCAAATTATCAGGTTTTGTTTAACTTTTGTGAGTGTAGTTAAGTTCTCAATAGACTGCTCCCCAGTTCCTTCTATCCTTCCTTCACTTTCAGGCTCCATTTCTCAAGGAAGGGTTAGTCTTCTGGGACCCTAAGGCCTTTGCTCACGTTACTATCATTGTCCAAGCCTCCTCCTCATGCTAGAAAATTCAAATGTTAAATATGCACATGTAGCTAAGGCCCACCATTTGGACAGAGAAGATATAAAAATACCTCTTTTGCTATAAATTTCTACTGCGCAGCATGGACATATAGACTTGGACTAGAAAAGCTGGGTGGATACTCAGTGGGTAAGAGCACTTGCTGCTCAAGCATGAGGGCCTGAGTTCAATCTCCAGCACCCAGGTAAAAAAGGGAGTTTTGATGGTGCCTACCTATAACTTCAGTGATGAGAGGGGAGAAGTGAAGACAAGAGGATCCCTGGGATGCCCTGGTCATCCAGCTTAACTGAAAAACAAGGAGCTCCACATTCAGTGAGACTCTTTCAGGGAAGTAAGACAGAGAGCACTAGAGGAGGAGAGCCAGTGTCTTCCTCTGACCTCTGCAGCACACACGTCGTATGTATCCATCTACACACACATGCATATGCAGTGCATGCACATGAACACACACACCACCAGCAGCAGCACTAAAACTAACAAAATGAAAGTGATGGAGAAACATATTTCTACCATTTCCCAACTATATTCTAAGTACACTTAAGAGACTTATTCCTGAGTAGTTCTTGTTTCACTCACTAAAAAAATTACAGATAGCCTTTAAGGCAGATCTCTCTTTTAAAGGAGACTTACATCATAATACCAAGTGTTTTTTTCTGTAAATTCCTAAGTCTTTTATGAAGCATGTGATTTTATTTTAATGGGAGTTAGGTGAATACATAGAATCTGCCTACATTTACTTTGTATGAGCAACTCTCAGAGTTAAAGATTATGTTTTCTCTGGAGCATGCTTCTATTTTAATAAAAATTCTGAGGCAACAGGATGAAAATGACATAAATTTATATATAAAATGTTTCTTGAGGCTAGAGAACTGGCTTAGCAGTTAAGACACTTGCCTGCAAAGCCAAAGGACCATAGTTCGATTCCCCAGGACCCACGTAAGCCAGATGCACAAGGTGGCACATGCATCTGGAGTTCGTTTGCAGCAGCAGGAGGCCCTGCCATGCCCATTCTCTCTCTCTCTCAAATAAATAAATAAATAAATATAAAGCATTTTTTAAGTTTCTTTAACTACAAATACATTCCTGTTATATATTTACACCCTTGCTTTTCAAAGCCAGTAAGATTCCCATAGCTAAGAAATATGTGTTTTAAGTTTACTTCCCCACATCCCATATCCCCTTTACCCATATTGTACTTGTGTGTTTTTTAAAAAAAGACTATCATGTTTTGGTTAGGTAACTTGGGCCACTGTTCATTTTCCTGTGTTGTACCCTACTCTGCATACTTCAACCAACTCATATTCTACATATCATTAAATTTTTCTTTTTTTAAAAAAAGGAATTAATCTACTCAAATATATCCTAAAAATCCAAGTAAATAAGCCAAAGGAATGCGGATATTATAGTTATTTGAGCTATGTTCCAACCCTGCCATCTACTGTTTAAAATGTGTAATTATAAAAGTTAATCTAAACATAAAGCCCAACACATGACCGTAATACAGAGAGAGGCTTAACATGGACTTTTCATTAATTTCAATTTTAGTAATGTCAAAAAAAAAAAAAAAAGCCGGGCGTGGTGGCGCACGCCTTTAATCCCAGCACTTGGGAGGCAGAGGTAGGAGGATTGCCATGAGTTCGAGGCCACCCTGAGATGACATAGTGAATTCCAGGTCAGCCTGAACTAGAGTGAGACCCTACCTCG
Source organism: Dipus sagitta (assembly GCA_036346955.1). Lineage (NCBI taxonomy): Eukaryota > Metazoa > Chordata > Mammalia > Rodentia > Dipodidae > Dipus > Dipus sagitta. The sequence continues at coordinate 153,672,163 of CM070772.1, read as the reverse complement.
CAAAACCAAAAAAAAAAAAAAAAAAAATTTTAGTAATGTACATGACTGGGTAAAGACACCCAAGAGGTCCATATCTTTTCTGGCTTTCAAAATGCAAAGTATTGAATCTTTTGTTATAAGAGAAAATTATATTTCAGTTCATAAAAGCTTAATTTCTGCATTTTACAACTTCATTTAATTATAATTGCTTATGCCTTTAATTTTGGGGCCTAGCACACTTCATTTTCCAGCAAATTCTCAGAATACAGAACATGCTAGTGGCCTCAGACTTTGGTAGGAGCAGGGTTTGAGAGTCTGGCTACCTTGAATCAGCAAGTGTGCTGAGCCCAGGGACATGCGCTTCCTTTCACAAGTCACTAACCGCTGACCTACTTTTGTTAGTAACCATTTGATTGGTGATTTCCTGAAATACAAAAGCTTTCCCAGCTCAGGGTGTAGCTCAGTAGGAGCACTTGCCTAGCACATACAAAAGTCTGGGTCTGATCTTCAGCCAGACTGGAGGGACAGACCTTGTTCTTTATTGATTTTAATTTCCCTAAGCCATCTCACTCATTTAAAGATCTTTTTAAAAGTTTTTATGTTTATTTATTTATTTGTAAGCAGAGAGAGAGAGAGAGAGGAGAGGAGAGACAGCCAGAGAAAATGGCCATACCAGGGTCCCTAGCAAATGAACTCCAGAAGCATTTGCCACCATGTGCATCTGGCTTACGTGGGACCTGAAGAATCGAACCTTTAGACTTCACAGGCAAAGGCCTTAACCACTAAGCCATCCTTCCAGCCTCTTACCTAAGTTTTGAAAAAAACCCAGGTTCAATGCCCCAGCCACCTACATAAAGCTGACATGCATTCGATTGCAGCAGTAAGAGACCATGACACATGCTCACACACACATACATACACACATACGTATGTACATACATAAATGTTTAAAAAAGAATCAGGGGCTGGAGATATGGCTTAGTGGTTAAGGCGCATGCCTGCAAAGCCTAAGGACCCAGGTTCAATTTTCCAGGTCCCATGTAAGCCAGATGCACATGGTGATGCAAGCATCTGGAGTTCATTTGCAGTGGCTAGAGGCCCTGATGTGCCCATTCTCTCTCCCTCTCCCTCCCCCTCTCTCTGTCTCTAATAATAAATAAATAAATAAGTAAATAAAATCTTTTTTTAAAAAAAAGAATCAGTTTCTTGATTATACTTATTGTTGAGACAGACTAAGACGATCATAACAACAAGAGGCAAAAACAAAACTGCCTGTTCCCATCATGCCACATCAGCAAACCCCATATAAGGACAATAGTAAACTCTATTTAGAGAAAAATTAACATCCATTCCTAGGATTCCCCACCATAACTCATAACAATCTTCCCTCAGTTTAAGTTTGCCCTTAAAACAAGCTGTCCAGCATCCCACAATGCTACTCTCTTAAGAAGCCTAAACTCATCCCTTTAGAGTGTACCTGTGACTTTTGATTAACTTCCAATTCCTTTCTTTGTCTCTTCTCCAAATTCTATCTTTGCTGGAGACAAGAACCTGCATCTGGCTAGAGGCCTCAGTTTGGTCTATCTTTAAGACAACCCAAGACTTCCACCTATAACTATTACTACCATGTTGTCCTACACCAACAATATAATTATTTTCTGATTTTAAAACTACTTCAAATTTTATTGTAAAAACAAAGTGGATGCTTTACATTTCTTTAAAGGCTCTGAAAATTTTACCTTGAAATGCCAAATTCCTGGTGAGGCCTTTTGCCATTACTGCGCTCCCATCTTGAAGACTGCTCGGTAGGCAGCAACCCTGAAGTTCCTGAGCTCCTCCTCGGCTGGGAAGTTGGGATGCTATTCCTACTATGCAGTCCCTGTTAAGTAATTGAACACTGGTTAAAACGATCATCCTTTAACAGGACACACATATATATGTAATGGTATAGATAGCGGCATATAATAATAATTGTATTAATAATACAAACTATTTTAACAGGTACAGGTAAGAAATCTTTATTCTGTCAATTGGTTCTAATTTCCACATTCATTTCCTGAACTCTTGTAATTTAAACTATATTTTCTAATTTATACATTTTATTTCTAATTTCAAGAGCAAGAAAGAATTAGGAGATTTAGAAAGTATACATGAACTTGAAAATGCCCTATGTTATAAAAGTTGTATAGAAATGATTGACTCCAAAAATCAATTTGAGAGGACAAGCTTAGGATCAAGGGTAACCAATATTTTAACTGTTAAATCAATCTCCCCAGTCCAACCAGCACTATATTTTAACATTTTTATATTTCAGTACAAGTTGTCTGATACACAGAGTGGTTTATGTGAGAAACTGCAGGGTTTTGAATTACATTTTAAAATAATTATTGAGTACAGGGCATCTTAAACATTATTTTACCCTAATTTTTAATATATTCTCAATATACCAAAGTGGTTCAATTAAAGTGAATAAGCCATTTAAGAATTATCATCTTTGGGCTGAAGCAATGGCTCAGTGGTTAAGAGTACTTCCTGTGTCCACATGAGGGCCTGAGGAGGCCTGAGAAACTGCTCAAGTTTGATGCCCAGGACCCACATAAGAGACTGAACATGGCCACGCTTATCTCTCACCCCAGTCCCTGTGTGCAAGAGAAACCTGAGAATCACTGGACCTCATGAAGAAAAACTGGCAGGCTCAAGCATCAGTAAGAGACTCTGGTTCAAATAAAAACTGGAGGAAGAGTGATGGAGCAGGACACTCAGTGCTCTGCTCCAGCCACTGCAGGGTGGCATAACGGACATTACACTGGGCATACACTGCACAAAAACACACACATGCATGTGCCCAAAATAACAAAGTATCTTTTAAAATCACTATCCAAAGCAACAATTGTCAGTGGGAAATGCATAAGAACAACATGTTAGGTGGAAACTTACTCAAGAGCATGTTAGAATCATTTTGTTTACGGATTGGAATCCCTTCTGGATGTTTATGATTGGTCTTTCTTACAAAGTAGTGTGTTAAAAAGTAGTAACATAAGCCAACTGCAGCACATTGGTTGTTTCTGCTCATCACCATAAAAAACAAAACCTGGAGCCAGGCGTAGTGGTGCACGCCTTTAATACCAGCCCTCAGGAGGCAGAGGTAGGAGGATCGCCCTGAGTTCCAGGCCACGCTGAGACTACACAGTTAATTCCAGGTCAGCCTGAGTCAGAGTGAGACCCTACCTCGAAAAACAAAAACAAAACAAAACAAAACAAAAAAGTCACATAATAAGTCCCACTGTTGAGTGGGATCTAGATGATGCAGGCATTATTGGATAAGCCTTTTCATAATAAAGGATCTCCTAACTACCTGTGAACCAGATGAGCAGTGGTTCTCAAGTCCTTTGTTCTTGCTTGATTTTTCAGCATTTCTAAACCCTAATGTTGAGACTTGATAAAACAAAATTTTTTGATCAATGGACTCTCCAAAAATTGCCTTTGCCTTTTCCTGGGTTCTGTATAAACTATTATAATTTTTAAAAGTAAGTGATTTGGGGCTGGAGGAATGGCTTAGTGGTCAAGGTGCTTGCCTTTGAAGCCTAAGGACCCAGGCTCGATTCTCCAGATCCCACATAAGCCAGATGTACATGATGGCACATGCATCTGAAGTTCATTTGCAGTGGCTAGAGGCTCTGACATGCCCATTCTCATTCTCTCTCTCTCCCTCACTCTGTCTCCAATAAATAAATAATTTAAAAAATTAACTGATTTGAATTTCATATTGTCTTGTTTGGTGTACAAACCTTGAACTTAAATTTGCTTCCTGCTTCTTCTCTTGACAGCAGGTACCAATGATGATCAGCAGTTGTTATCATTTAAGTTATGACTGCTGAACATGGAATGTGGTTAAAATAAAAGATGCTGGGAGTAGAACACCTGCCTAGCATATGTGAGGCCCTGAGTTCAGCCCAAGCACCAAGAGAAACTACAAAATAAATAAAACATGAGTGCACATCTAGAATTATTTGGGTTTATAACTGCCTCTAAAATCCCAAGCAACGTAATATAATATTAAGTTAGCTGATCTTTGAAGAGGAAATTGTATACTATGTAACATTTAGAAAAAAAGTTTAACTTTGAACACATCACCAAATGAGGCATACAGACTGGCTCATTACTATAGTTTAACCTTGTGAAGTTTCCGATCTCCTCTCTCAGCTGGATCCTCTATTTCCGAGCAGGGGTAAAATCCAGGAAATGGTGTAAGAGGATTAATCTTTGGTCTGCAGGAACCTGAGAAAGCACCCATCAAGCTGCTGATACTCCGAAGGGAAGAAACCACTTGTGGGGGAAGGCTAGGGTCAACCAGAAGATCTGACACCATATTGCGAGCCTCATTTAGCACTGAAAGGTCGACTCCATTTCCACCTCCAGAATTCTGGGGGCACGGGGGGTGGGGGGTGAGGGGATGAAAAAGGAAAAGAATGTACTTGTTACACAAAGAAGTTAACACTTTATTGAAAACTTAACTCTGATTTAAATTGAGGTCTTTCTCACAATACTTAAATAATTTAATCTGTAATTACAGATTTTCATAGACTTTGACCTTACACAAATGATGTAACAAATGGTATAATTCTAATTTGAACTCTAGGTGCATGTTATATGTATATGTACACATACATATACATATATATATACATATATATACATATATATACACAACAGCATATATATAGTAGCTTTATGATTTTTTACTTTTTTCACACCTCAGTTATTACACTGTTTTCTTTATTTTCATTCACTTATCTCAATTTAATGGTATTTATTACTGACTATCATCAGTATATAATTAAATATGTACTTATTTTAAAGTTTACAATCTGGATATTTCATTAATGTATTGATGACTTCCTTTCCTTTATGGCAAAATTTCTCATAAACAAACACAGTACTTATTTCACTACCTTATTTAAGGGACAGTATAGCACAGTGGCAGAACTGTGTTACACAGATTCCTAAGTCTGGAATGTAGACTTCAACCTTAACTATACCCTTAAGTTACTTAACATCTGAATGTTTTTGTTTCTTTATTTTAAAATGAGGAATAACATCTACCTCTTGGGTTGATATAGTATTAAATATGATAATACATATAGATCATAAAAGTATGGTATATGCATTTAATATTAATAAATGTTACTATGAAAAAAGGTATGAGAGTTAAAAGTTAAATTTAAGCTGAATGAGTAAGACAACTTTTGTTTTTCTTTTTTTAATTTTTTTTTGTTATTTTATTTATTTGAGAGCGACAGACAGAGAGAGAAAGAAGCAGAGATAGAGAGAGAGAATGGGCACGCCAGGGCCTCCAGCCACTGCAAATGAACTCCAAACGCGTGCACCCCCTTGTACATCTGGCTAACGTGGGTCCTGGGGAATCGAGCCTCGAACCAGGGTCCTTAGGCTTCACAGGCAAGCGGACCGCTAAGCCACCTCTCCAGCCCGAGTAAGACAACCTTTATGGAAGGTGTGGTTTGAACTGGGTCCTAAATATCAAGTAGGATTATATTTAACAAGATTTGGAAGAGGAACAACTTTTACAAAGAAACTAAAGAAAATATTAGAGAAGCTTAGAATAACAGCATAAATAAAGATACAAAAGTGGAAAAACTGGGCTGGAGTGACAGCTCAACAGTTAAAGAGCACTTCCTGTACAAGCATGAAGGCCTGAGGAGGCCCGAGAGACCTCTCAAGTTAGATTCCCAGGACACATAAAGAGCTAGGTGTAGCCAATGTGCTTCTGTAACCCCAGTCCCTGTGGGAAGCAGAGACCTGAGAATCACTGCTGGAACTTGAGATTAAAAAAATAAAAGGATAATTTTAAAAAAGAACAAGAAAAAAGAAAAGTTCCTGGATCATTAAGAGACTCCAGCTCAAAAAAGAACAGGTAGAAAGAGTGATGGAGCTAGACAGCAACACCGTTCAGCTCCAGCCACCGCAGGTGAGCACATGTGGTCCTATAAGGGCACACACATATGCTATACCACATACACACCCAAAGAAAAAATTGGAAAAAGTGGTACTATGCTTTTTTTTTAAGTATGGGCTATATAAAAGTAAGCAATGAGCAGCTAGAGGCTCTGGTGCACCCATACTCTCTCCTCCTCCCTCTCTCTGCTTGCAAATAAATAATAAACAAATAAAGTATTAATTTTTAAAAGTAAGCAATGAAAAATAAGGTAAGTAAGGTACACAATTATTTTGGCATGTGTGTGGGTGTTCATGTGTGTGAATGCAAACACACACTTGGAAGACAGAGGACAGTCCCAAGTGTGAGACCTCCCCTTTCACCTTGCTTGAAGCAGAGTCCCTGGTTTCATTATTCTCTGTCACAAGCACAGCTGGGCCTGAAGGGGAGCTTCCAGGCATTTCTGTCTGTTTCCCATCTCATCCTGGGCACTCTGGAGTTACAGATTCCAGAGCTACAGCATCTGACTTTATGTGGGTTCTAGGGTTCTGAACTCGTGTACTCGTGCCTGCGTAGCTATTACCCTAGTTCAAGGCACACAATTTTTAAGATTATCAAACTCTGTATTAAGTAATGTTTGTTAACGTTGGGTGGTGTAGATTTGGAGCAGGTTTTAAATTAAATGTTTAGGGGCTGTAGAGATAGTTCAGCAATTAAAGTACTTCCCAGGGTTCAACTCCCCAGCCATCCATATAAAGCCAGATGGTCGTTCATTTGCAGCAGTGCAAGATCCAGTCATGTGTGTGCATGTGCACATGCATGTGCAAACACACACACACATACATACACAAATAAATAAAACTTTATAAACAGCAAGGAAAAGGAAAAGAAAGTGATGGAGGGTGATGCAATTTTAGAGAACAGTCAGACCTCTCAGGATCAAACAAGGGTATGGAAAACAAGCACTCTCACAGACCAGCAAGGACAGAAATATAGCATGCAAGAATGAATGAATGAATGAATAAATAAATATATATATTCATACAGATTAATATATGTTCACATATATATTCCAGAATGCATAAAGAATTCTCACTGATTGAAAATGAAAGACAGAAAGCTGGACAAAAGACCTGACCAGAGAATACCTGGGTAATCAATTAACATATGAATAGCCCTCAACCACTCATGGTAATAGGTGTCTGAACTTGGACTCTCACACTTGTACATCATTTTTACAGACTGATCCATCTCCTCAGCCCACAGCTAATTTTTTTAAAGAAAGAAATAAAAGGAAAAGTACACACAATGTTCCCATTTATATAAAATTCAAAAATACACATGATCAGGTTCCAAGGGCAGCCGTCAGCATGAGGTGGCCTTTAGGATACTAGACTGTGATGGGAAGAGAAGCATGGGAGGACTTGGGGAATGCGTTCTTCATCTGAGTGATGCTCACATGTATGTTCAATGTGAGAAAACTCATTAAGGTATCATTCATGAGTTTTGTACTTTTACAGATAAACATTACACTTCAATTTTAAAAAATGAGTATTAGACAAAGAAAAAAGCAAGAATGACTGCGGGATGCCTGCTGTTAAACCCCTGCCAGTCTGCAGCCCATCATTCTGACCAGCTTTGCTGACTTAACTTTAGACTTTACCAGCAATCACTAGAAGTCAGGATAGAGATGACCTTTGGGGCTTTTAAGATGACTCAAAGATGTATAATATTTTAATTTTTCATATGGGTACTAGTTATATGAAATGTTTAGCTTATGAAAATTCATCTAGCTGTACAATTTTCTGTATCTGTTAAAAATGAATACGAAGTTTATCACAAAATGGAAGTATAGCACTTTTGTTTCACTAATAATATATATGCCAATTGTTTTCCTTTATCTCATATTTGGCCTTGAGTCTATTTCTTTCCCTCTGTAGTCAGTGTTCTATATCAGGAAAAAAATGATTTCATCTTTTAGTATAAAAAATTAGTTTATTCTGAGCCAAGATGATATTATAACACCTTTATATAAGTTTAGTTTCTTATTTCCTTTTCCTTTACACTTAAAAGAGTCATATTGATGGCTCCAGTTAACTGAGCTTACTTAAGGAAAATTTTATGACACAGAAATCCTGTGAATCTAACTTTATTTTAAAGATCAAGAGTCTCATCACAGATATCAGGTGTTAGTGGTATCATTTATATTTACCTGGTAATGAGGTTTGTACCACTGCTTTAAGTCCCAATCCCATAGAATCATCTGTTTAAAAAAAAAAAAAAACAGAAAAATCCACTTGGTTAAAAAACACAAATAGATAAGCATATGCAAAGACAAATTACAGCCTCTTCAATTAAAGATATCTAAAAGATCTTACAAATCTGAAAGGAAATTAGGATGATTACAATAAAAATAATCTTTTGACAGGCTAGTTAACTTATATAATCTGTAACTGCACGATCCAAAGGAAAAAGAATTTTCAGGATAAAATCAGTAAAATAACTTTTATCAACCTTCAAATGCTTATTACCACAAAAAGTAAAATATAAATCCTAAATCACAAGTTACTAAAAACACAAGAAAAGACAAATATCATCAGACATTTCCCCCTCCCTACCCTCTTCAGAGGTTCATCATTCATCATCTTAAAACTAGTGCCCAAGCATAGAGCTATTTCTTTACCAATAGACACTTCCATGGAAAGTACTACAGAGAGCTTTTGGTCTTTGGGGTTAGATTATGTTTAAAGAAATGGATTTAAGCTAAGCATGGTGGCACAAGCCTTCAATCCCAGCACTTGGGAGTCAGAGGTAGGAGAATCCCTGTGAGTTCAAGGCCACCCTGAGACTACATAGTGAATCCAGATCAGCCTGGGCTAGTGCGAGACACTACCTGGAAAAAACAAAAAGAAAGAGAAAGGGAAGGAGGGAGGAAGGGAGAGAGGGAGAGGAGGGGAGGGGACAGGACAGGACAGGAAAGAAAAATGTGGGCTTGAGAAATGGCTTAATGGTTGAGGCACTTGCCTGCAAAGCCAAAGGACCTAGGTTCAATTTCCCAGGAGCCATGTAAGCCAGATGCACAAGGTGGCTGGAGGCCCTGGCTCTCCTCTCTCTTTGCATGTCTTTTCTCTCTGTCCTTCTCTCTCGCTCTCTCAATAAATAAATAAACGTATTTTTTTAAAAAGTATTTCTTTCCATATACAGACAATTGCTAATTGTATGCCTGTTCATTACCTTCATATGCTGTCAGTGATAACTTCTCAATGCCTCAGAATTTTTCTTTCTTCTTTTTCTTTACTTTTTTTTTGCCTCTTCCTAGCAGGCTTCCTGGCTGCTTCCCCATCCAGTATAGTAGTCATTAAACTCAAAGCAATAATAAGTTCCACTTAATGAGCGTCTCTCTTCCTATCATTTAAATAATTCATTATAACTGCTATTTTCTAGAAGTCTTTGAATACCTACTCAATTCATAATAAATCATAAAAATTACTATATACTTCACTAGTTATGTTGTTTCTTGTCTTTGGTCTCAGTCCATTTGGTTTTTTTGTTTGTTTGTTTGTTTGTTTTGTTTTGTTTTTGTTTTTGTTTTTGAGGTAGAGTCTCTGGCCCAGGCTGACCTGGAATTCACTATGGAATCTCAGGGTGGCCTCGAACTCTCGACGCTCCTCCTACCTCTGCCTCCCAAGTGCTGGGATTAAAGGCGTGTGCCACCACGCCTGGCCTTCTTAGTCCATTTGGTTGCAAAAAGAAATATTTCAAAGTGTTACCTATTTGGTCACTGGTCCAATATTTCAACAGGAGTTGGCAAATGTATGCTTGTAAAGGAACAGAGTGTTTTGGGGTCTGAAAGCCAAATAAGGTCTCTATGGCTAAGACTTTTCTCCTTTTTTTTGAATTAAGAACACTTAACATATAAACATAATATAATTTGACCATGTTTCATCTGGTCATCCTGTTTTGTCCCCTCTCCAGCCCCTATTCCACTGAGGACCCTCCTCTTTCAATGCAGTCCTTCCTGTTTGTCTCATTCCTTTGTCCTCTTCCTCCTCCATGCCAAAGATTGACAGGCTCCAGCAGTGCAGGTCTTGTGGTATGGGTAGATTGCTATCATTCCCTCCATGGCTCAGTGATTATGGAAGATGGGGTAGAAAGAATGGCTGTCTTTGTTTTTTGTTGTTATAGAAAATATGCCACCCTTTGTCATTCAAGCAATATTATTATTAGCATTTCCCTGTCAATGTCTTTGCAGAAGGTAATTTCTTTCTTGCTTGCTAGTGAAATCTGTTTCTTTTCAAAATCCACATATACTACACCCACTTAGGAGAATTCATGGCCCAGCATCCACAGATGGGTTTGGTGTAGCTGCACACGAAGGATGTATTTTAGTAGATATTCTTCGTATTTACACAGAATTTTATATGGCTCTGAATGTTGTCCTGACATAATTATTTTAGGTTGTGAGTTTAACCAGCATACAATTTAGATCCTAAAGCTTCTAATTTTCACAGTGTAGGATGTGAGCAGCTTCCTGAAACACTCCTGTGGAGAGTAACAACCTAACACCTTAAGAGTCTTATACACTTGGCATCTCTATGCTACATGCTCTCCATGCTGCTCACATACAACTTGCTTTTGAGCCCTAACCATAGTACTTTACTACTGTCCTTACTTTAGCATGTCTAACTCTTGTAGATGAAGGCTATCTGAGTCTATATCTGTCATCAATCATCTCTCTCACCATTCTGACATTTGTAAATCTGTATTCTCAATTTCACTAACAAAAGTCTAGAATAGGGAAAAGTGAAGCAGCCATATGTATATCACAAAAATTACCTAAAGGTAATGCATTTACTAATCTGCATTCTGGATCTACAGACTTACCAAAGAGCACTATCATTTGACTCACACTTTTTTATTTCTTCCCTAAAGACATCATCATACAGAGATGAATACCTGTCTTTGTTTCTCAGAGCCATTAGTCCACAAAGAAGGGGTTTTTGTTTTGTTTTGTTTTGTTTTTGTTTTACTAACTCAGACATACTTGTATAAGGATAACTTAACTCTGAGTAATCTTTTCTCTCCAACTTCACTGACCTATATGGTTAAATAAGCATGTCCTTTTTAAATTATGTGTATACCGAGTTTTCTTCAAGGGGGTGATATTACTCCCTAGGTGATAAAATCTGATTCTTAGAGACTTCCAAAACACTCAAAAATTTAAATACTTTGTAGCCCTCCAAAAGCCATGCTAAATAAATATATACATATACTGTCACAAAGATATGTGTTGTACATCTGGGGAACTAAAGTATCCAACTGGGGGGAGAAATAGTTAAAAAAAAGATGTTTAGGGCTGGAGAGGTGTTTGCCTGCAAAGCCAAAGGACCCCAGTTGGATTCTCCAGGACCCACTTAAGCCAGATGCACAAGGGGGCACATGCGTCCGGAGTTCGTTTGCAGTGGCTGGAGGCCCTGGTATCCCCATTCTCTCTCTCTCTCTCTCTCTCTCTCTCTTTCTTGCTCTCAAATAAATAAATAAATAAAATATATTTTAAAAATAAAAGGATGTTTAGAGAACTAAGTGGGTCAGGGATATAATGAAAACAAGGTTGAGAAGCACTGACATAAAATAGTGTTACAGCTTGCATCTAAGAGTGTCCCACCTTAGCTGACATTCTGAGAAAGTTTCTTAATGCATTTAGACAATCACAAGGCCACATACTCAGAAGCCACGGCTAATTGGAGAAGCACACTCCACTTGCACTGTGCTCTTAGAGGCACATAAAACAATGATGTGCAGTATTCAGTCCTTGTAGGTCCTCCGACACAGTATTTTCTGCTCTAGAACATCTCTCTTAATAAATTCACTCCTCTTCGCCCTTTATCCCATTATCACTGTTTTTCTCTCATTTATACTTGCTAGATTGGCTATGAACTGACACTTAGGTACTGAGGAGATGGCTGTGTGCTTAAAAGCGCTTTTAGGCAGCAGCTCTCCTTTGTTTGCAGACACTTTCTACCAGACCAAAATTGCATTACCAGAAAGCAGCAGGTCTTAAGGTGAAATCCCTGCAAGTTACTAATTCAAATCAGATACAGTGGAAGCCACAAAGAATTAGAGGACTGCCTTCTGTATGATGGGAACAACTGAGTGTTAGTGATTCTGAGAAAGCAAAGTTTTCTACATAATTAGTAGAAAGTAAATGCCTAGGAATCTATAGTGAAGTATCTTTAGAGCACAAGGTGGTTCATAAAACGAAAAATCCAAAACCCATATAGTGAATGTGAGACATCCTAGGATACATTAGACCCTGTCTCAAAAAGATGGGGGAGGGCAGGGGTGAAGATATAGCCCAGTTGGTAGAGTGCTTGCCAAGAATGCCGGGTTGATTCCCAGCTCCTCATAAACTGGGCCCAGCATCAACACCTGGAATCCCAGTGCTCAGGGGGTGGACACAGGAGGGTTAGAATTTAAAAGGAATTCTCAGCTTCATAGCCAGTTGAAAGCCATTCTGGGATACATGAGAAATTTTGTCCCAGAAACATGACAGTAACCAAAACTTGGCCTGTCCGTTCTTCTCTCACTCTCTCTGCTGCCCTTCTGCCACAAAGTGAACTACTCTCCACCACTGTGATGTTTTTCCAAGGCTCGTGCAGCCAGGTAACCATGGGCTGAACTCTTGGAAACTGAGCCAAAATCAATCTTTTCACCTTTACGTGCTTATGTCAGGGCCTGTGATCACAGCAACACAAAAGTAACTAGTACAACATGTTCTACATGTGGAAAATCCTAAGGACAGTCACACACATACACACACACACACACACACACACACACACACACACACACAGACCTGTTACTATCAATGTTCAGACAGCTTGGGATGGTGGCAGACGCCTTTAATCCCACCCTCAGGAGGCAGAAGTAGGAGTATCATCGCTGTGTGTTCCAGGCCACCATGAGACCCCATAGTGAATCCCAGGTCATCCTGGGCTAGAGTGAGACCCTACCTTAAAAAACAAAATAAAAAAAATATTCTGCCATGAAAACGGATGGAACTCTATTTGTTGCAATACTATGGGTGAAGGTAAAAGATATAACCTTAAATGAAATAAGGCAAATATAAAGTCAAATACTACATATCTCACGTATACATGGAAGTGTCAAAAGAGTTGATTTTATGGAAATGGAGTAGAATAGTGGTCACTATAGGCTAGGAAGGGTTAACTGAAGACAAGAGGTAAAAAATGGAATTACACAGATGAACTAAGTTCTACTGTTCTACAGCATAGAAAGTGGTTATATTCCAAACCACTTATAAAATTAAGACAGGAGCAGTCAAAACTTCTCAACACACACACACAAAAACTAAATGTTTAAGACCAAAGAAATGCTAGTTACTCTAATCTGTGGTGTACATGTATGGAACTATGAATCATAAATACACATAATTATGTGCCAAATTATAATTTTTTTTTTGTTTTTCGAGGTAGGGTCTCACTCTAGCCCAGGATGACCTGGGATTCACTATGGGGTCTCAGGGTGGCCTCAAACTCATGGCAATCCTCCTACCTCTGCCTCCCAAGTGCTGGGATTAAAGGCATGTGCCACCATGCCCAGCCCAAATTATAAATTTTTTGAATAGTAAAAATTTAGAAAATTTTATGGAAATTTAACAACAGTATGGTATTTTTTAATATCTTATTTATTTATTTATTTATTTATTTAATTTATTGCAAGCAGAAAGAATGGGTATACCAGGGCCTCTAACCACTGCAAATGAACTCCAGGTGCATGTGCCACTTAGTGCATCTGGCTTTAAGTGGGTCCTGGGGAACTGAACCTGGGTTGTAAGGCTTTGCAGGTAAGTGCCTTAACCACTGAGCAATCTCTCCAGCCCCAGTGACGCATTTTTATTGTCCTTTACAAAAGCAATCTACAATAAATTAAGGGGAAAATTTTCAAAACTTTGCTGTAATTTGAGGCAACAACAAAGACCCACACAGCTGCCCAATTTGCGGTGGGAAACAGTTGGGTACAATCTATCAGCAATAAAATGGGAAAAGCTATATATTCATACAATGGAACAGAGCAGTGGCCATGAAGGAAAGGCAGGTACATACTGTATAGTTGAATCTCAGAAACATCTCAAACACAAGAAAAGGAAGTCACAAAAGAATACAAAGTAGATTTCCCCCATGTAGAAAAAAATATGCTAATACTGATATATACTGTTTAGGAATATAAATATATGAGATACTATAAAGAAACTTGAGTAGTGATTACCTCTAGAAAAGGGAGGCTAATTACATCCAGCAGTGGAAAGAGAACACTAATTCTAATGGTGATATTCAAAGTTGAAGGAGAGCCAAGTGTGGTAGCACATGTCTGTAAGACCAGAACATAGGAAGCCGAGGCAAAGGACCAGGAGTTGATGGCAGCCTGGACTACAGCCTAGTGATTTAGGGCCAGCCTAGACCACGTAGCAAGTCTCAGCCTCAAAAAAAAAGTAAAGGGGTAGGTGAGCCTTCTTTGGTCACTATAGTTTTTATGCATATTTATTCAGCTTTAGCTATAAAGAACTTAGGGAGGTCAAGAAAAATAGACAATTGTTGAATAACATGCATGAGAAATTGTGACATAAAGAAAAATGAAATGTATCAGTAATTAGATAAGAATTTTGTTTTTTTGTTTGTTTGTTTGTTTTGTGTGTGTATGGATGCATGTGGACGTGAAGGCTGGGCCAGCATCGAGTGCTATTTCTTCAGAATCCATCGACTTCTTTGAGAGGCCATCTCTCTCTGGTCTGGAGCTCACCTCTTAAGCTAGTCTGGCTGACCAGTAATTCCAGGGATCCACCTGTCTTTGCCTCCTCAGGGCTGTGATTGAAAGTATGTGAAAACCAAGCTTGACTTTTTTATGTGGGTTTGGAGGATTAAATCCGGGTCTTCATGCCTTTAAGGCAAGCAATTTACCAGCTGAGCTATCTCCCCAACCATGTAAGAATTTTTTTTAACATAGAAGATTGTACAGCATGACTGTCCTTGATGCTAGGAGAATAAATTAGACTGCATAGTGAGAGAATCTAAAAGAATGAAACCTTTTTTTTCTTTTTTGCAGTGCTAGATCAAACCCATACATGTAAGGCAGGCACTCTCCTTAGCAAATCACATTCCCAAACTGCATAAGCAAAACCTTGATGAAAATATTGCTAATTTTTTCTGTAATGTCAGGTTATATATTAGATGAAAATTTAAACTATGAAACAATTAAGAGTACTGGCCATTGTGTATCAAAATATGATTTTAATCACTCAGTTTCCCAGTATCTGGAATATTTAGAAGTATAAAAGATAACTTGGGGCTTAAGAGATGGCTTAATGATTAAAATGTTTGCCTGCAAAGCCGAAGGACCCAGGTTCGATTCCCCTGGGCCCACGTAAGCCAGATGCACAAGGTGGCACATACATTTGGAGTTTGTTTGCAGCAGCTGGAGGCCCTGGTGCACCATTCTCTTAGTCTCTCTCTTTCTCAAATAAATAAATAAAATATTTAACAAAGATAATTTAGCTTATATATTCCATAATTGTGAATTCTAAAATTAATTCTGAGTTCTACCAAAAATCTATTATTATCATTATCTTAAGAACCATTAGCTTTAGGTGCCCAAAGACTTGCTTATTCTATGAATACAAAGTAACTTAACTTAACTGAAACATTTTATGTCATTTGACTATTATTGGATTCTACTTAATTTGTATTCTTTGAATTATACTGGATGACATTCCCAATTAAAACACTAGAATGTCTCAAAATAGATTTACTAAAGCCTAATACACCAAAAAGAGATCGCTATAACTTAGAATAACTGTTCACTCTAGATGGAGAACAGGACTCTATTACAAACAGCACACAAACATGGTAGTGTAATGACATTAGTCAAATGGAGGAAAGGACACTGGAAACATGGGTTGTTTTAGGCTGACTATTCACCCTACATTCTTCTGCAGGTAGTCACTCTAAAGCTTCATCAATAATGACAGGATGAGACAGAAACTTTGAAGGAAAACACAAAAACTCCTAGGGTAAACCAACAGGTATTTTTTCTAGAACAAGCAAGTAATGCTTTCTTGCAAGAAACAAAGAATTTTTGTTCTTCAAAGACAAGAGACACAAACTACCAAAGCACCATACAGATTTTGTGCTCCTTGTAGGAAAAACATATAAGATGATAAAGTACTGCTGAGATTTATACACGCACAAGCACACACACACACACCTTCAACATTATGCTGAAATAAAGTACAGATCAAATGAAGTGCTGGGTAAGTACGCTTAAGTGCAAAGTGCAAGTCTTCCCTGTGTGAAGTGCAGTGCACATGACGAGGTTAGCAGACAAGCTTCTGTGTGCTTATCGCTGGAGACCAGTGCTGTCAAAGAGGACCCTGTCCTCCTTAATCTTTTCTTTGTAAGCTGAGGGACAGACTTGGAAATACACACCGAATCAGTGCCAAATGAGGACCAGCTATCTCTATGACACTGAAGCGACGAGAGTGTGGCACTGATGCAGACCCACAAGCTGATTTCTTTTCCTCCTTTCTTTGTGGAGTGGAGTCTTATGTAGCCCAGCCTGGCCTCAAAGTCACTATGTGCCCAGGGATACCCTTGAATTTTTTATCCTCCTGACTCCACCTCCGAAATGCTGGGATTAGTGGAATGTGCCACCATGGCAAGCTACACAATGCTTTTATTCACAGAAAACTGGTGGTGAAAACATATGCTGAGGATGCTTCAATATAAACAAATAGGATACATGTAAATACTCTTAATTTTCTACCACAAAGCATTCACCACTTTAGCATGCTTTGAAAAAGTACAGCCAATACTAAAACAATTTCAAAAAACAAATATGAAGTATAAATAACAAATACAAATGTGTTCTCAATAAAACACAAACAATCTATATTTTTCAAAACTTAAATAAGATAAAGCACATCAACAAAGACTGAGAGATCCTGAAGTAGTCTTCAGTGAAAAATCTCTATAATTCCAGGCAACAGTTAATAAACACCTAGTTTATTTTATTTCCTCATAAGTTACCATTTTGGTTGAAATTTTCTAATTTAAATGAAACAAAATATGATTGGAAATAGAATCAATATAAGACATGTGACCAACTTATAACTGAGTTGAATAGAATATCTTTAATATTGCAAACAGTATACAATGATATAAAACATTATTTTAATTTCTAAAACCAGTAATGCATTTGGGATTATGGTGCATATATTCTTTTATTTCAAGTGTTTGGGAACCTCTACTACTATTGATCCATGCATCTTTGGCATAAATTCTATGTGATTGTTTTTATTCAACTTGCTAATTAAAGTATATCATTAGGCTGGAGAGATGGCTTAGCAGTTAAGGCATTTGCCTGCAAAGCCAAAGGATCCCAGTTTGATTCTCCAGGACCCATGTGAGCCAGATGCACAAGTGTCTGGAGTTTGTTTGCAGTGGCTGGAGGCCCTGGCATGCCCATTCTCTCTCTCTCTCTCTGTTTCTCTATCTATCTATCTCTGCCTCTTTCTCTCTCTCTCTCTCTCAAATAAATAAAATATTTTTAAAAAGGATATCACATGTGTAAAATATCAATGATGTACCACCATCCAAGGCTCAAGTCCCATTGCAGAAGAGGTGGCAGAAACAATATA
The DNA here is from genome assembly GCA_036346955.1 of Dipus sagitta. NCBI lineage: Eukaryota > Metazoa > Chordata > Mammalia > Rodentia > Dipodidae > Dipus > Dipus sagitta. The sequence goes on along the minus strand of CM070772.1, from coordinate 153,654,518 downwards.
AGAGCTAAAGGAAGGGAAAAACTTCTTACAATGATGACTTCTAGATACTAAATGGCCTTGATATTCATGACCTCACACTACCTACACAAACCTTTATAACAGAAGGGAAACATGATGAAATCAAAATAGCTGAGAGACTAATCGGAAAGAAGAGATTCAATGAAGGGTGGATTTGGGGGGGGGTAATGGGGGAGGTGGGGGAGAATTATGGTTAATTTTCTATATTTATGGAAGTTGTAAAGTTTTAAAAATCATTGATGAATTGTTTTCATACACTTCTTAAAATTGGTGAGTAACTAACATACACACTGACTGCATAGTGGATGACAAGTATATATTTGAAGTTTTTTTGTTTTGGTTTGTTTTGGTTTGGCTTGGTTTGGTTTTTCAAGGTAGGGTCTCACTCTATCCCAGGCTGACCTGGAATTCACTCTGTATTCTCAGGGTGGCCTCAAACTCAGGGCAATCCTCCTACCTCTGCCTCCTGAGTGCTGGGATTAAAGGCGTGCACCACCACGTCCGGCTTTTTTTTTTTTTTTTTGGTTAAAGTTTTAAAAATATTGATCTATGTATTCATTTCTCCTGTATAGTGATAGTAACAGCAAAAATTTTAAAATCTTGCTTCCAAGTCAATAATCAATCAACTGAATGGACATTGTTTCCAAGTCAGAAAAAGCTCAGGCATCTAAACTTCAATCTCATATAAGTAATGTAAACATAGGAATAAATAAATCTGAATTTTAAATCACATAAAAGGAAGTCTCAGAGGCAAGTTATGTTCTTAAAACATGATTCTATAAGATATCGACATCATATATTGACAATAACAAATTCTAACTTGTTGATTTTGAAGCGTCCAGTATTATACTTATCTGTTTCTTTCTCGCTCAAATATAATACATTCTCTGAAAGTGCTGTGTTTTCGCATACTGTGGTTATATGTTGAAAACTGATTTTAGGAGCAATACTGTTTTTGCTAAGTAACATGCAAAATGTATAATATTAAAAACTTTAGTTGACTTGACAGTTGTACTCAAGACTACATTTATTTAAATTCATCTTTTCTTTGTGGTTAGAAGTTGAATCCTGATAAAAGTTTCTGTTTGAATATGTTTGTAAGCCCAACATGCTTTACGAAGCTCTACAAAGCCACCAAAACCACAGTGAATCATCTGCAGTACGACCCGGAGATGTTATCAAGCTCAATTACGTCAATGAGGTTTTACTTCATTTTTCCCTGGGTAGCCAAAAAGAAAAACATGTATGCATCCTCAAATCAAACTTTCAGAACCATCATATTTATGTCAAATGTGAAAGCATACTGATTGTGCTTCATTCTGCACTCACGGTTAAAACATCTAGCCTTTGCCTCTTTCCCTACAACCTTTGCTTAAGCCTCCAGCTTAAATCTACATGAGTGAAACTGCAAGAACTGCAGCGCTTGCAACTTCCTATTTCTAGGCCTCCAGCTTAGGCCCGGTGAAGACATCCAGTCAACTCTGTGTTTATGGCACATAAAAACATAAGGGATGGGCAAATAATTTAACTACTGAATCTGTGATTTCTAATAGTCTCAAAGTGCACAGAAGTAACCTTGAGCCTTGTGAGACAGAGAACTCCATTCAGAAAAACCAAGCTGAAAAAAAAAAAAAAAAACTTAAGACACTAATTGCACTATGCTCACTAAGCAAAATACAGGATGATGACAGAGGTAATTCTTACGCCATGTTATATACTAGCCTCATGTTAGGCACTTAATAGTGTCCTTTAGCCTTTACTAGAATTGTCCATAATTCTGTAATTATTTGTCTTACTACTCTACTTTACAGACTCCTCCAAGTCACATAACTAGTAAGTGGCAAAGACATAATTTAGATATGTTTAATTTCAACGCTTTAAGAGGAGTGACCACTATGAAATGCCAGCCTGTACTTATCATTTATTAAATACTACCATGCACAGGCAATGTGGCAGGTGCTTGTGAGAACATTTTATGTCATGGCAACTTGGCATGTTTACCCCATTTTATATGTGTAAAGATGGGGCTCAACAAATGTACTCACTTCTCTGCACTTGCCTCCAAGACCCATTCTTTATCCTCCTTCGGGTCCTTGGGAAGCTGGATCCTGTAACCCATGTCGCCAGCAACATTGCAGCAAGTTTCCCCTTAGGCTTCGACAACAGAAGTCAACAGCAAGAAGCTGGGATTTGGGGAGAGACGCTCCTTCCCTGCTGCCTCCCTGGCTGTAGGCACCATCATCTCTGGCAACAGCTACAGCCCTCCATGACGATAGTTTTTAACCAGATGGTCCTTTCTCTATAGCGTCAGCAGTCACTAAACTCTGCAACATCATTTCCATCCTTGTTCCTTTAGTCTCAGGAGACAACAGCTTTCCACAGTTATAAGTATCTAATTGTCTAACCTTCTCTTGCACATTTTCTACACTATATTCATTCTCTGAAAGTATACTCTTCATTAAAATGTTTTTATTTAAACCAGTCTTAAGTGAATTGTTTCTTGTTGGGACCATAAATAATACAGGAATATTATAGCTAAGTTTCTCCACCTGTCAACTAAAAAAAAAAATAACAGAATATAAATTCAGGCTTCTATCTTCCTAATTTCATTCTCTTCCACTATGTGATGGTTTTTATGCTTTCAAGAGCTTTTCCTTGGCTCTTGGTGTCTTACCATTGTTATGTTCTGAATCCCCAGAATTAGATCTCTTCCCTTTTCTCTTTTATCTAGTCTTGCAACTCTAACTACCTTCAGTGAACTAACACACAAATTTATAGCCTCTCTTCCCTAGCTAAAAAATCACATGTCAAATGACCTATTTAACATTGCTGGTTAGCTAACAGATATCTCAAACTTGGTATGACCAAAACTGAACTGTTCCTCCAAACAAGTTTTACACACGTATTTACTCCATAGCAGACTAGAAAGAAGGCTCCGTGTTTAAAGGTGCTTGCTTGCAAAGACCGCCAATCTTAGTTCAGTACCCATGTAAAGCCAGACACAAAATGTAGCCCAGGAATCTGGAATTTGTTTGCATTGCCAAGAGGCCCTGGTATATCCATACTTTCTTCCCTCTCCCTCCCTCCCTCCATCTCTCTCACATAAATAAATAAATGTATACATATATATGTACATAAATAAATAAATGTATACATATATATGCACATATATATGTATACATTTATTTATTTATTTATACTTTTTTAATTTGTCCCACATATCACTTAAGGCCAGACATATTATTTCAGCTAAGCCAAAAACAAAACCCCTCTTCTTTCTCACACTTGATATTTGTAAATCCTATTATCTCTACTTTCAAAATCTACACAACACCTGCTCCTATTCTAGCCTAAGTCACCCTGATTTCCAGCCTGGATTACTACCATAGTCCTTCATCCCCTTTTCCTGGGAACAATCTGCTGCAGAACAGTGCTTATTATCGAGCTAGGAATATCTCAGTGAAAACACACAGCCTAACATGTGGGAGGCCCTGTGCTTGATCCTCACACACTGAAAAAAAGTTAGCCTCTAATTTAAGTTACATCATGTCACTTCTCAGCCATTCACTCCCCAGTGGTTTACCACCTCGACCTGAGTAAAAATTTAAGGTCTTAGCCACTCCTCTCCAGCTACTTTCATTTAACAAGTTCAATGTTTAATAAATATTCATTCCCTTTCCTTGTAAATAATAATAAATTCTAATGGAAAAACAACATTATACTATGTACAGTGTGATTTTTCTAAAGATGCACTGATACATTCTGATTTTCTAATAGAGTGCTTTTGTCCTATCAAGAAGTACAAAGCCAGAAACAATGTATTTGAAGTGATGATGGATGAACATGATCGTGTAATAAATATGAACAAAATGTGAAGTTACTGGGATCATGAGATCACATGTGTGGTGATTTGATTCAGGTGGCCCCCATAAACATATGTGTTCTAAATGTTACGTCCCCAGATGGTGGCAATTTGGGACCTTGAAGCCTCCTGGAGGCAGTGCATTGTTGGGGGAGGGCTTATGGATGTTATAGACAGTTTCCCTATGCCAGTTTTTGGCACATTCTCTTGCTGTTGTCCATATGATGTTGGCCAGGGGGTGATGTCCACCCGCTGCTCATGCCAATGTTTTCTCCTGCCGTCATGGAGTTTCCCCTCAAGTCTGTAGCTAAAACAAACCCTTTTTCCCATAATCTGCTCTTGGTCGGGTGTTTTCTGCCAGCAATGCAAACCTGACTGCAACAGTAACATTGGTACTGAGAAGTGGGGCCATTGTTGCTATAAACCTGATTCTGTGGCTTTGGCCTGTTGGACCTGCTTTGCAGGAGGTATGTCATTCCTGGCAGAGATCACCCAACCAAGGGCAGCTTGGATAAATATCTACATAACTCAGAAAAGAGCAAACAATTCATGAAAAGTGAACCATCTATCTATTCCATTAAATACTCTTTGAAGTTTTTTTGGTTTTGTTTTTGTTTTTGTTCTTTTTGGTTTTTTGAGATAGGGTTTCACTCTAGTCCAGGATGACCTAGAACTCACTATGTAGTCTCAGGGAGGCCTCAAACTCATGGCGATCCTCCTACCTCTGCCTCCCAAGTGCTAGGATCCCATGCCCGGCCTTTTGGAAGTTTTTAGCTACCTAATTGGGTCAAGCACCATCTCATATTCACATTACTTTGTCCAACATCTTAGTCGTTTATAAGATCTGGGGGTTTTAATGTATATTCTATTTAACATAATCTAAACAGCACAGGAAATTCCCAATACATGCTTCCACATATACTCTATCTTGTTCAAAAATAAAAATAAATAAGCCAATAAGATTTTGTTGGTGCAGAATAAACTACATTTATAAGAAGATTGAAGTTTTTTTAGCTTCAAAAGCAAAATACCATTCAGTGATCTAAAATCAACAGACATTCAAAAAAACCTACTTCAAAGCCAGGCATGGTGGCCCACGCCTTTAGTCCCAGCATTCAGAAGGCAGAGGTTAGGAGGATCACCGTTAGTTCAAGGCCACCCTGAGACTACATAGTTAATTCCAGGTCAGCCTGAGCCAGAGTGAAATCCTATCTCAAAACAAAACAAAAAAAAAAAAAAAAAAAAAAAAAAAAAAAAAACTACTTCAGTTTTCCCAGAAAAGCAATGACTTGAGGCATTATGTGTATTTCTCTTACTAAAATATGTGCACACTCTAGCTGACTGGACATAACAAAAAACTTATCATTCATCTTGAAAATAATAATTACTATAAGAACTTAAGGTAATTTTTTGGAGGATGTGAAGCCTCAAATCCATGGCCTTCACATATGTCAAGTATACACTCTAACACTGAATTAACTGTCCTGAGTTAATTTTATCAAGCCATAGGCAAGGGCTGGGAAGATTCTTGGTGTATAAAGCACTTACTGCACAACTGTGAGAACTGGGATTCAGATCCCCAATAGCTACATAAGTGTTGGGGGTGGGGGTGGCCCATCTCTAATCCCAGAGTGCAGGAGACAGAAGCATGGGGCCCATAAGGCAAGCTGATGAGTATACCTACCTAAGTCACTGAGCTCTTGGTTCAAGTGGCAGTCCTGCCTCGACATCAATCGCTGACTGCTACACACACACACACACACACACACACACTTGTCTGAGGACCTGCACATGCATGCACTCACACACATAACACACATTCACATATGCATGCATACCATACATACATGAAAAAAAACCATACTCTGACAGAAGTCTGTCTTGTTTGTTTTGGGAGATCTAGTAGGTCTCTCTGATCAACAGCTCACTGTGGATGTAAACCACATCCTGGTATAGACAGTTACAGGCCAGTGCCTACATGCCCAAAGAGGAAGGCCTCTTCGGAAAAGGGGCAGTGAGGAGGGAAAGGATGGTGCCAGCATGTGCTGTTTACATACTAAGTATGCCCATATCTAATAAAAATAAATTTTTTTTTTAAATTCACACTGATAAACTCATTTTAGTTGTGCTAAAATACTTTTTAACCACTATGGTGTTTCTATTCACCATGGGAGTTTTAATGGTTAATTTTGATTGTCAACTTGACAGGAATTAGTATCTTGGTAATAAATGCTGGCATGTCTGTGAAGAATTTTCTCAAGTAATTAATTAATTAATAAAGACCCATCCTAAATGTGAGTAGCTGGTATCCCAGAATGAAACAAAAGGAGTAAGCTACCTGAGCACCAGAAGTCATCTCTGCTGCCTGACTGAGAACCCAATGTGACCAGCTAACTCACGCTCCTGCATCGATGACTTCCTGCCATGGTGGACTGTACCCTCAAACAGTGAGCCAAAACAAACCTTTTCTTCCTTAAGTTGCATTTGTCAAGAGGTTTTTTTTTTCAGCAACAAGTATAACTAATAAAGACGTGTTGACATTTTCATTCTCTTTTCAATTAAATTGCCTTATTTATTTCTACGACACAGAGACACAGAAACAGTAATCCCTCTTCTAGAAAATGAAGAAGTTGTGGCACTAGATGCCTGGTTAAAGTTTACCTAGGAAAAACAAAGCTACTAGATTCTAAACAATCCCAATTCTCAGCCCATGAAAATCAGAATTGGTTTCTGAGAATATGTCAGCATAATATGTCAACTTTATATAGCCAATGATTCAATTTTCAAGACCCCAAATTATCATAACATCAAATCTTATTAGAGTGTATTTTATAACATGAAGCATCCATCATAAAGTCATTTAATTTTATTTTGATATTGAAATTCAATTACCTATTAACATCACCATCTTCTTACTATACATATCCTGGATGGCAAGAGTCTTGCTTTATCCTGAACAATTAACAAAGCCATGGCTCATGAATGGCACTGAAGTGTATACTGAGTGGATAAGTAAGAAAATACAAGTAACTATCAAACTGAACCAGAAAAAAATCTATGACCTGCTAACTTACACAAATATCTCTTTCTTCTTGACAGGAAATTTTGCAGAGTTTGAGAAAATCCTCCCTTAAATATTTTAGCACACATTATTAAACATTGAGTGATTAGGCTAGTTTGGTACAAAGCTCACTACTTTTTACATTTTTTAAATAAAGCAGCCATCATATTTGGAAAGTCATGTTATATACAGTTCATCCACATGTGTGAAGTAAAGATCAGTAAACAATAAATTGCCATCACAATTGTTAACAAAAAAAAAAGCAAATTTATGTTTATAGGTCTTGGTGATCATTCACACTTGAAATGATCATTAGATCTACACACAATCATTAAATCAATCCAATGAGCATTTACTGAAAAACATCAGTGAAGTATTCCTATACTAGGAAACAGAACAAAACACATATATACACATGCATAAATACGGTCTTTTTTGTTGGTTGCTTAAAATCACAAAATAAACTGTGCTTTTCGTACTCAGATAAAAGTTATTAGAGTTCTTACCCATTTTTCTCAGTTTATCTTTAGAGTATTTTATTTTTATGTATTTGAGAGAGAGAAAGAGATTTAGAAATAGGCAGAGAGAGAGAGAGAGAAAAAACGGGCACGCCGGGCCTCCAGCCACTGAAAATGAACTCCAGATGTGTGCTCCCCCTTGTGCATCTGGCTTACGTGAGTCCTGGGGAATTGAACCTGGGTGCTTTGGCTTTGCAGACAAGCACCTTAACTACTAAGCCATCTCTCCAGCCCTTTTAAATGTTTTTTTTTAAGTATTTTATTTTATTTTTATTTATTTATTTGAGAGAGAGAAAGAGGTAGAGAAATAGACACCCAGTTTATCTTTAGCAATGAAGAATACATTTTAGGGCTAGAGATATGCCTCAGCAGTGAAAGGCACCTGCTTGCAAAGCCTGATGGCCCTGATTCAATTCCCCAATACCCACGTAAAGCCAGATGCACAAAGTGCCACATGTATCTGGAGTATATTTGCAGTGGCAGGAGACACTGGCACACACCAATATTCATTCTTATTCATTCTCATTCTGTGTGTGTGTGTGTGTGTGTGTGTGTGTGTGTGTGTCTGTCTGTCTGTCTGTCTGTCTGTGTCTATCTCTGCCTCCTTATCTTTCCCTCTCTTTTAAATAAATAAAAATATTTTTAATAGAGTACGTTTTGCCATAAATAAGGATCTCAAAATATTTCACCTTCTGTTTTCCTTAAATGTTTTCCTCCTTGTTGCTCTCAACGTTTTCTCCTTGGGAATTTTAATTAATTAGCCACAAAAGTAAATGATCTTGAAATATATACTGAAGAAAATGTACTTACATATTCCTAACTCTAATACTAGCTGAGGGGAAACATTTACATCTCTCCCTCCCTCCGAAGAACCAAATTATGCTTCATTTAATTCCAAGATTAGTAAATGGTGGGTAAGAAAAAAAAAGTGGAAAAGCAGGGCATGCTTTACTATCATGCCTTAATACCTGATCACCAACTAGCTTCGACGGTCAGCCACAGTCACTGAAAACGTGTCAAACAATGAGAAAAATGAGAGCACAATGGAAATAGTCCAGGATGAGAAAGGCAAGAGGTCATACTAGAATACTAGACAACTTTCAGAGGAAATCCAAAAGGTTTAAACAATTTCTACAATATGGAAACTAAAGCCTGACACAGGAAAGTCCAAGTCCTTGTCAAGATGAATGATAGTCCCAGATGATGAGGGAACTAGCATGTACAGTTATACTCCTGGGTGCTAAGAGTACCAGCACGTGTGGTTACAGTCCCAGATGCTGAGAGAACTAGCACGTGCAGCGGAGGTCCCAAGTGCTGAGAGAACTAGCATGTATGGTGACTTGTAATCTCTGAAAACCCACAGAAACAAATTCGGCTGGTGATTAAAGAAAAGAGGTCATTCCATAAAATGTAGAAGATGAGCAAGTAAGTGGCACTGATTGGTGTGTCATGTCAAAGCCCCTCAGCCCACTGTTATAATACCCGGGCCAGATCTTCCTGAACCTCACCTCACATTAACAGACTGCTACTTAAACAGGCTTCCAGCAATCTTCCACTTTCTGTTCCAGAACTTTCAAAAACCACCACAAAACAGTCCCTTGGCTCAAGAGACCACTGGAATTGACAAGCCAGCTTCCTAAGGTGGAATGAGGAGATCAACGACTTACCAATGAAAGCCCAGAGCTAAAAATTTTCTAGTCACCTATCCTCAGATATAAATTATAGGAGGCATTTTGAACCCCTTTCCAGATACCCCGGCTGAATCCCCTACGGAGCAGACACTGCAATGATGTACCCTTCTGTTGGCTTCCTCTGCTTCCCTCCTTCACTCTTTCTCACTTTCATTCACAGTTCTGTTTTACAGGATCACCTCTCAAATAAACCACCTATACTATGTCTCTGCTTCAGGCTTGCTTTTAGGGGAACCTAAACCAAAACACTAGGGTTAATACTAATTGTCCACAAACAACATGTAAATAATGCTTTATGAGAAATAAAGTAGAGTAGTAATTAGTACATATTTATGCCCATTCAGTAGAAAAGTGAGTAATAGCTTCTCTTGCCAAGACATATTATTAGATGCCATATGAAATAAAACACAGTAATGATGTTAATAAATTATCATTTGAAACAAAGGGTGCTAGCTTTTATAACATTCTGGTGAATAATATAAATTACATCAATGATCCAAAATAATGGGGTTTCCATATGTGGATCCACAGACCAATGACATGCATGCTGCATAATCACCATATGCACCACACTTCTGACTAAACATGAGGCAGGCTCACCATACACACAGCCCTTATGACTGAACATGAGATGGAATCACTATAGGAACACTCCTTCTGACTGAAAGTGAGGCAGTGTTGACTATCAATAAATTGATAGTCAATTTATTTATTTATTTATTTTTATTTTTTGAGGTAGGGTCTTGCTCTAACTCAGGGCTGACCTAGAATTTACTATGTAGTCTCAGGGTGGCCTTGAACTCAAGGCAGTTCTCCTACCTCTGCCTCCAGAGAGATGGGATTAAAAGCAAGCACCACCATGCCTGGCTGTGAGTCAATATTCTAAAGCTCTTCAGGTGGCTGAGGTATGTGGTGGTTTGACAATGGTAACAGAGTTCAGGCTAAATATTTGCAGATGACAGAAAACACATGAAAATGATTCAGAAACTTAAAAGACCAGGACAAACTAGAATCACAAGATGGGCTAATTCCAAGTAGTATAAAATGACTGCCCCCCAAAAGTGAATGAGAGCTGAGTTTATATTGTGCAGAAGCAAGGAGAGGACAAACTACCTTACTTAGAGTAAGTGAGCCACACACATGAAATGTTTTCCTCTGAAACTCATAGCAGGCCCCCAATACACCCCCACACCTGGAAAAAATCTATAGATGCTTTTCAGAATAATATTCTCAAAGGCATAAAATAAACTAAGAAAAGAGAGGATATGAATTAGTCAATAAATGTCTACCTTATATCTAAGTGTTATAAACTATGCAGAATTCAATGACATGGGCTCCTGTATCAGAAAGGGGCATAATACAGTCACACACAAGTCCTCCAGAGTGCTGTATTACCTATAATAATTTGTCAAATGCCAGATCTCAGGCACAAGTTTGTAAAATTTTATCACAATAAATGTCTCACACCTGTGAAGATTAATTTTATGTGTCAACTTGCCTAGACTATGATGTGTCAAGACATTAGAGCAAACATTATTCTGAGAGTGAAGATGTTTCCAGATTAAGTGAATATTTAAATGTATGGACTGAGCAAAGCCGGTTACCTCCCTTAGTGTAACAGGTGTACATCTGAGACTAGACCAGAACAAAAAGTCTGTAAGAGGAACTTCTTCCTGACATTGACTTCTTGGAGCCTTTTCATCTAAACTAAACTTCATGTCTTCTCCGATCTAGAACTACATTCTTTCAAATTGACCTGACAATTTGTCCTAGAGTTCCTACTTCCCCATGCAGATCTAAGGACTTCTGTTATGGATGCATACACCTGCATACTCATGTACATGCGTGTACATGTACACACACACACACACACACACACACACACACACCCTATGGCTCTGCCCTTCAGAACACTAACATTATATTCAAATCCAGATTCCCTCAATTTTCTTCTGAATTCTACTCTAGAAGACACCATCTATAACACACTATATGACAGAGAAGGCCTTTGGGACATTGAATAAAGCTGAAGAAGCTAAAAAAATTTTACCTGGAGAAGAAACTTTGAGATTAAGGGAGAAATGGTAGTCATAAATGCTATTTGTAAGTATTTTATGATTATAATATGGAAAAATATTTTGTTGTCTCTAGCCCCAAGGAATCTAGGTCAATGGGTTGAAAAAACACACAAAAAAGGAAACTTTTGTTCATTGTGTTATCTGTTGGCTTGTCAATGTGGCCAAAGATGGGATATATTATCTTCAGAAGTACAGAGTTATTCGTCATTGAAACAGTCTCTGAAAAAGCTGCCTCATTACCTGATGTGTTTAATTTATTTATTTATTTGACAGAGAGAAAGAGAGAGAGAGAGAGAATGGGCACACCAGGTCCTCCAGCCACTGCAAACGAACTCCAGACGCACGTACCACCCTCTACATCTGGCTAACGTGGGTCCTGCGGAATCGAACCTGGGTTCTTTGGCTTTGCAGGCAAACACCTTAACCACTAAGCCATCCCGCCAGTCCGATGTGATGTGTTTAAACACACTTGAGCATTGCAAGCTAGACTTCATGTGCATGTCGCTTCCAACATGAAGACTCACCTCTCATTTACATGTGACTAACCCAGAGAGAAAACACGGCTTAGGAAAAAAGAGAAAGTTCCCAAGGTAACTCCTTTAACATAAACTTAATTTTTTAGACTCATTAGTATGAATATGTGAAACAATGAATAATTATTTTTACCTTAACTTATAATGTAGCTTACCTAGACACTGTCCCAAAACATAATGAATGATTTTTCTGAAACAACTAAAAAGTTAGATGGTGAGAATTTTATTTGAAATGATCTTTGCAGAGCTGGATATATGGCTTAGTGGGTAAAGCATTTGGCAGCAAAGCCAAAAAACCTAGGTTCAATTCCCCAGTACCCATGTAAGCCAGATGCACAAGGTGGTGCATGTGTCTGGAGTTCATTTGCAGCGGCTGGAGGCTCTGGCATGCCCCTTTCCCTCTTTCTCTCTCTCTCTCCTTGCAAGAAAGACATAAAAATAAAAAATGAGGGCTGGAGAGATGGCTTAGCGGTTAAGCGCTTGCCTGTGGAGCCTAAGGACCCCGGTTCAAGGCTCAACTCTCCAGGACCCACGTTAGCCAGATGCACAAGGGGGCACACGCATCTGGAGTTCGTTTGCAGTGGCTGGAAGCCCTGGTGCACCCATTCTCTCTCTCTATCTGCCTCTTTCTGTCTCTGTCACTCTCAAATAAATAAACAACAAAAAAGAACAAAAAAAATTTAAAAAATAAAAAATGAAATGATCTTTGCAGTTTTGAATAATTAAAGTAAAATATATTAACCATTGTATTTTTATAGAAATTTAAAATTATTTGTAAGAAGTATAATGTAAAATATAATTAGTATCTTTTGATCTTACTTGCACCATAAAATAAGTCATGAGTTATTTCATAAAACTAAAAAAAAATACTACATACATAAAAGTAGGTTGATACATACTGATTACATGAAAATCAAAGAACATTATGACTTTCAAATTGCCTCTGTAGTAAAAAGTCTTGAAGTTTCTGAGAAAGATTTAAAAGTACCCAGGAAAAAACATTAGTGTTTTAATTTATGGATGCTGCCTCTCCGGACCACCTGCCTCCAACAAAAACAGCTGTCAATGATAGAACAGGACTGCAGCCAATCTGAAACATAAACAGCTACATATCCATGAGAACAATTAACAAATGCCACAGAATAGCTACCCATTAGGTAACTAATTTCAAGGTCAAGGTTACAATGTGGAATTACAATCATGTGTTCTAAAGTAATCCTCAATGTTGTAAAACTTAATTTTCAGTGTATGATCTATTGTTACCAATGTTACGGGGGGGGGGGGCTGCATTAATGAATTTTTGGTTCTACAAGTAATTTATAATGCCCATCTAAAATATAATGCTAAAATGTTTATAACACTGCATGGAGTGAAATTATTAAACATGAAATCTAATCATGAAAATAAAAGTACAGTTTTTTAAAATACATTTTTATCTATTTATTTGCAGGCAGAGAGAGAATGGGTACAGTAGGGCCTCCAACCACTGCAAATGAACTCCAGATGATCTGCCATATTGTGCATCCAGCTTTATGTGGATTCTGGGGAATCAAACCTGGGTCACTAGGCTTTGCAGGTAAGCACCTTAACCACTGGGTCATCTGCCCAGAAAAAATGTATAGCTTTCAATTCACTTTCATTTCATATCTAGTGAACAGACAGTGATTATTTATTCAAAATGGTTTAGAGCAAAAGGACACAGGTAATATTAAACCAGAAAGGAATACAGGATACAAGGGGGGAGCAGACGATGGGAAAGATGGGTTTGAAGGCACCATAATGACACCTTATATTTTATATGCTAATTATAAAAGTTAAGTTGTTTGAAATGTAATAAAATGCTTTCAAACTCTAAAATATAAAAATGTTTGTACTTATAGTAAAAGGCAATCAGAGCCATACATAGGGGCACAGGCCTATAATCCTAGCTGCTCAGGAGACTGAGGCAGGAGGATTTCACATTCAAGGCTTCCTTTGGCAACAATGTAAATTCAGAACCAATACAGGCAATTTAGTAAATGAGATCCTATCTCAAAATATAAAGTAAAAAGAGGGCTGGGACCTAGCTCAGTGGTAGAGTACTTCCTTAGCATGAACAAGGATTTTGTTCAATCCCAGTACAATGAAATAATACTCAAAGGCACATTTATAAAATATCTGCTGTTTAATTGTTTTACATTCTTATAAAACAACTTTTACATTTTTTCCAAATTTCAAAATATGAAAGTTAAAAGAACAAGACAGATTTTTAAAAGATTTTTTAAATTTTATGTTTTTAAATTTTTATTTATTTGAGAGAGATAGAGAGAACAGGCAGATAGAAAGAGGGAGAGAGGATGGACGAGCCAGGGCCTGTAGCCACTGCAAACCAAGTCCAGACACATGCACCACCTTGTGCATATGGCTTACTTGGGTACTGAGAAATCAAACCTGGGTCCTTAGGCTTTACAAGTAAGTGCTTAACTGCTAAGCCATCTCTCCAGCCTTGTTATTTATTATTTATTTATTTATTTATTTATGAGAGAAAGAGGCACAGTGAGAGACAGTGGGCATACCAGAGCTTCTAGCCATTGCAAACAAACTCCCAAAGTGTGCCACCTTGTGCATCTGGCTTTACGTGGTACTGGAAACTGAACCTGGGTTTAAGTTCTAGATTTGCTATTCCATTATTAGTACTTAAAATACCAAGTTATTTGAACATACAGAACTTACTACTAATCTAAAAATCGGAGATAATACTAATAAACATTTGTCTCAAAAAGGTCCAGCCTATTTTCTCTGTGTATTGTACCTTATGGAGAGGGGGTGCCCACAGGACAGTTACCTCATAAAATTGTTACAAAAGGTTACATGAGGAGATGTCTTCACAGCACTCAACGGGACATTAAGATAAAGTATGAGCTCAACTGGGGCTATTTTAATTACTAGCCACCTGCAATGCCTGCGCTTACTCTTTCTAACGAGACACAATCATTCAGTTCTTATCAATATGTGGGTATCAGTTAATATACTCATCCAAAATATAGTTACTGAGTGGCAAACTAGCCACTTTCAGGAAAGTCTGCCATATGTTTATCTCTTATTTAACTTTTCCATTTCCTAATTAGGAAGTCCAGTCCATCTATGAATTATCTTTTGAAGGGGCATTTTTAAAGCATGGGCTTTAAAGAGAGTGCCAAATACACTATCACAAATAACTTCCAGGCAACAACTTAATGTGTGAGTGGGAAGTTGGCTTGACTACAGAAAGGCTAAAGCTGCACAGTGGGTAAAAGCGAAATACAGAATAGTTTTTGAAATAGAGAAAAGATCTTTTACTAGGATTATGGTACAGGTATTATAATACTACGGCTATTACCAGGCACTAATATCTCAAGTAGATAATAATATCTAGAAAGCAGTAGACAAGGGGGGTCTTAGGAGAAAAGATCTTAGGTAAAATTTAAGAAATAACTTTCAAATATAAGTTGTACTACTTACTAGCATTAAATTTACCTTTATGGCACTTAAGTTTTCTTGAAATATATGAGAAAAATGGGATAGGGATGGTTTCCCAAGTTCATGAAAATCAATTAGGAAATATTTTTTAAATATTATTATTCATTTAATTCAGAGCGAGAGAGAGTATATGTGCACCGGGCCCTGTTGCCACTACAAATGAACTTCAGATTTATGTGCCCCATTGTGCAATTGTCTTTACATGAGTACTGGGGAATTGAACCAGGGCTGGCAGGCATTGCAAACAAGCATCTTTTACCACTGAGCCACCTCCCCAGGCCTCAGAAAACAGAGAGAGAGAGAGAGTGTGTGTGTGTGTGTGTGGTGCATGCACGTGTTTGTGCCCTGGTGGTGCCTCATATGCTAGCCTATGTTTGGAGTAGCTTGCCTGAGGTGACCAAAGCAGAACCTGTGGTATTCGCTCCATGACTCTTCAGCCTCAACATTGTTTTCAGCCTGAGTCTCTGTTTGTTGTTGTTTTTTGTTTTTTACTGATTCTGGAGCTTCCAAGGCTCCAAAGGTTCTCTGCTCTCTGCTCCCCTGTGGGACTAGGATTAAAGGTACAAGTGGCCACTCCCGCCTGGAGATTTGAACTTGGCCAGTCTCAGACCCCTTCAGGGGGTCTTGCTCAGGAAGTGTACTTAACTTCTGAGCTTTCTTTCTACAATCCTCAATTAAAAAACATTTTTAAATGTACAAATCCTAGGCCCCATCCTAAACCTACTAAATTATAATCTCAATGAGTGGATATGTACTAATAGTAATTTTCAAAGCTACTCAGCTAATCTTGAGGTATGGACAAGAAGGGGAGCTCCCAGTACTGAAAAACTAAGGTTTTAAATAACTTGAATGGTTGTTTTCTTCATTCTGCCTTTTCTAAATTAAACCAATCATAGGAGAATAAACTGTATCAGGTATTTTCTCAAAATAAAGAGTTTACCACTATTAGTAGGATCACAAGAAGCTGACCTAGCTCATGTTTCCCAAAGAGTTACAATGTAATGAATGAGGCATTTCAGGAGTCCACATATTTGGTACCAATTACGGGACCTTAAGCAACTCACCCTGTAGCCATTTATCTGCCTCATCTGCAGGAGGATGCCAGGCCAACCATGCAAGCACTGGGCTTAAAAGGCACCGGTTAAATTACAGTCCTGAGCTGAGCATGGAGCCTGCCTGCAATCCAACATGCAGGAGGCAGAGGCAAGGGGAGGACGAGTTTATGGCTATCCTTGGAAACATGCTGAGTTTGAGACCAGTCTGGAGTGAGCTACATGAGACCATGTCTCAAAAATAAAGAAAAACCCGGGCATGGTGATGCACACCTTTAATCCTAGCACTCAGAAGGCAGAAATAGGAAGTTCGTTGTAAATTCAAAGTTGCTCTGGGACTAGAGTTCCAAGTCTGCCTGGGCTACAGTGAGACCCTGCCTCACTGTAAATAAATAGATAAGTAAGTGAAAAAGAAAATAATATAGTAACTTAATACTAATAACTTAAGAGTCAACTTTCTTTATTTCCAAGAAAAAATACTGTAGTGTACACTGTAATTAAACTAAGGTAGGTATAAAATTGACAGCCTAATTTTCTATAAAATTATTCAAACTAATTTGCCATGCTTAAATATCTGTAGTTGACAATTCAGAAACTAGAACTCATGAATTATGGTAGAGACTGAAAAAATTATTTAAGATTAAAAACAATTTACCACTGCTGGTTTAATAATTTATAAATTAAAAAAACTATGAATTTAAGAATCCAGCTAGATTAAAGTAGTAGATTCCACAATCCAATAAAAGGAAACCTACATGATAACAAATGAGAAGTACAAATTCTGATCCCAGAAGAAAATGCTACGAACACTACTGAGCCTAACATTTATTCCAATTGTCTGAAGTACAAATGTTACATGCAGTTCTTTACAGGTGGGCAAAACTATAATTTTAAGAAAAATAAGAAGTATTTTATAATTGCAAAATCCACTGTATGCATTCTCCACTGACTTTTCCAATACAAAAATATTAAGAAAAAAAATAAAACATATCCCAGAGTATAGTTACAAAAGTGATTACTTTTTTTCCCTAGGCAGTAATATAGATGCATTTGGTTGCTGTTAGCTACTTTTCCTGGATGACTGCCTACAGACTTTCTAAAAGACAGAGTAATGACAAACACGTGTTTCAGGAAAATAGAAATGTCACAAGCTGAGGAAGGTCAACTATATTACGTCAGAAATGAACTTTATTCTACAATAGCACATTTCAAACATGAACACCATATTGTAGAAAACAATAGATTTGTGGCATATCTGTGACCCTGTTTTTCACAGAAAGAAGCTAGAACAATGTTTGACTTGGTTCCCACAATATTTAGAAACCTTTCATCCCTACATTTCATGAAAGACATTTGCTTGATGATGTATTGCCTTGCTAAATCCTTTTATCCACCCCTATGTCTCTTCGTTTCTGCTTATTTCTTAGATTATTTATCATTTTCCTTTGGTTTGTAGTATCCTAGCCTGCTTCATAGACTTCCAAGTGACAATCTGGGATGATGTTATAGTCAGCCAGTGCTCTTAAGGCCAAATGCATTCTTAATTTCTGGAACATTCAATTCCTCATAATTATACCTTAAATTCTTCCCATACCTATTATGAGTTTAACTTTAATTACAATGAATGTAAAAAGATGAAAAAGAAAAAACAGAAAAGTACCAAAGAAAAACTCAGACTGGAAGGTTAAGTAAACTAATAAATATCTGGATACATTTTAAAAGTATGTTTCAACAAAAAATTATTGGTTAGAAATTGAAATATAGAAAATTTTAAAGTCTTTATATTTGATTATATAATCACAACTTTCTACAACCAGAATGGGATAAAATGGAGAAGTAAATAAAGGTGGTGGTGAAAAAATATGAGTTCTTTTTATTAATGTAAAATATCTCAATATGGACATTTGAAAAACACCTAACCTATTTCTATCCAGTACAGCAATTTATTGCTTTTGGCCAGAGGCCACTGGAAAACTAAGTACAATGTGATTTTTGAACTACTAAAAAAAAAAAAAACACAAGTATCAGCATATCCAAGTTAACCTCAAAAAAAAGGAACCATCAGATTAAAACATGAGAATCATTTTATTTGAAATTCCTATAAGCAATTGACCTATGAAACTGATCAACAGAAAGGATTAATATGTCTTCTTATTTGTTCAAGCCAGTCAATACTGTCTTTATTGTTAGTTTCCTAAGGTAAATGCTAGGAAAAATATCTCCATCAAACACCTGATCTTGTCCAATTTATCTGAAACTCCACCAAAAACAACAGGGAAGGTTCTCTAATGCGGGCCTCCTCAGAGACACCCACTGAGTGAAAGGACAGAGCAGAGGAGGCTCTTCTTGTTGAGTGTGGTCCAGAGGCTCACTGTTATAAAAGCTGTCTGAGCTTTGGAAAAATACACATGATCATGTACATTTCAAAAATATACTATAATGGGGCTGGAGAGATGGCTCAGCACTTAAAGGTGCTTGCTTATAAAGGATGGGATGGCCTGGATTCAAATTCCCAGAACCCATGTAAAGCCAGAGGTACAAAGTGGTGCATGCATGTGTAGTTTGTCTGCAACACCAGGAAGTCCTGGATGCTCATTCTCTCCCTCTATCTCTCTATCAAATGTACGCGCGCACGTGTGTGTGTGTGTGTATACAGATAGATTAGATAGATGATAGACAGACAGACATATAGATAGACAACAGATCAACAAACACAGTGTAAGTACCTTTACAGCACTTTGAACGATAATACTATATATAACAATTATTTTCTTGATGCTAGGACAAAACACTCAACCAGAAGCAGCTTATGGAAGGAGAGGAATTATGTCAGGCTTACAGTTTGAAAACATGGCAGGACCAAACAGCTGAGCATCACATCTCCACATAAGGGAGGAAGTTCAGAGACTGGGTTCAGTGTGACAAGCGGAGCTAGGCTGTAACACCATAATGCCTCCTTCAACACACCTCCTTCAGCAAGACATCGCCTCCTAAAGACCCCCCAGCTGAGGATGAACTCTGAGGCTTGCTCACAAACATATGAGCCTATGACATTTTACATTCAACCACAACATGGCTCAAAAAATGTGCTATGGCACAGAAAAGTATTTCTCCTAAGAAGGCTCATGAACAAGGATACACATAAGTCCAGCCTCCACCTCACCCAGTCTGGCTGGGTGTGGGGAAGAGCATAAAAATGTTTCTTGGGCTGGAGAGATGGCTTAGCAGTTAAGGTGCTTGCCTGTGAAGCCTAAGGAGCCATGAGGTAAGCGCAACGTGGCACATACCCACTAGGTGGCACAGGTGTCTGGAGTTCAATTGCAGTAGCTGAGGCCCTGGCATGCCAATTCTCTCTCTCTCTCTCTCTCTAAAATACAATTTAAAAAACTGTTTCTTGGTTTGGATGGCTTTTCTGCTTATCTCTGCTTTACAGTTTGGGGTAACTTCTTTGGTTACATGCATGATTTTCCTTTGATTTCTGAATGTACCATGTACAGGTTCTCCTCAAGTTTCCCTACACAAGCTCCTAGAGCACTTTCCACATGCCAGCAGCTTTACTCTAATTTTTCTTTAAAAGCCTCTGTTTCTCTTAAGACCACATGTTTGCAGTTTTACCCTAATTTCTCCTTAAAAGCCTCAGTTTCTTTCAAGTCCACATGCTTGTGGCTCTACTTCTGTTTTTCCCCAAAAAACTTCAATTTCTCTTAAGTGAACCTTATAAACTATGCATGCAACGTTTCCACATAAGAGCATGTTTCCTACTTCCCATGCATTTTTGACACAGTTCTAGCTTTCCTTCATAGATCCCAAACTCCCTTAAATAGACCCCCACAATTTGTGTTTTCCCTGCATTAAACTTAATAATTCATAATTTTTTTAAAAATAGGTCCATGAATAACTCCATGAAACAAACATAGATTCGAGTTTTCTATCAAATAGATATGTATTTCAATCTATATGGTGTTTCTCAACCTTTCCAAATTCAGTTTCCACATCTGTAAACTGATACATATATGTTTAACTTGCAAGACTTCTGTGAGATAAAAGGAAATTATATATGTAAACATTCTATTATTAAATTAACTAGGACACAATAGAGTCACAAAATGTTACCTCATCCATTTTTTTGTTTTGTTTTGTTTTATTGAGGTAGGTTCTTGCTGTAGCCCAGGCTGACCTGGAACTCACTATATAGTCTCAGGGTGGCCTTGAATTCACGGCAATCCTCCTACCTCTGCCTCCCAAGTGCTGGGATTAAAGGCGTGCACCACCACACCTGGCTCTCCTCATCTTATTAATTTTTTTGGTGGGGTGGCTCGAGGTAGGGTTCCATTCAAGCCCAGGCTGACCTGGAATTGACTATGTAATCTCAGGGTAGCCTCAAATTCAGAGCAATCCTCCTACCTCTGCCTCCCAAGTGCTGAGATTAAAGGTGTGCGCCACCGCACCAGCTCTCCTCATCCTATTCTCTAGTCGTCCAGATCCTCCCCATTGCCTCTGACATTTTTTATAATGGCACCATGAAAAGTGGACTGAATTCAAGTTCTTGCAATCTTTTTAACAACTGTTGCGGTGAAAATATTTTCATAAGTTATAAATATGTGACTTATACAAAAAGCATAAAAACTTACATGTTCAGCCTTTCAGTATTAGTTGATAATATTATTAGCCACAGATACTTAGGCCAATCACCTGAAATGAAGAAGGGCAATTTGCATCTTAAAATTACCTCAAAACTTAAATTTCTAAAATCTATTTGCCAATTAAATATATTAGTAATAAAATTATTTTAAAGACCTATTCATATATTATGATATTACAGTACGTACACTGATAGACTTTCTACAACAGATAAACGTAAGAAACTTGTAGCACTGTCACATAAACAGTGCCAGCAATCCTTTCAATGTTGTCTATGGGCATGCTCTTCACCACTGTCCCAATGAAAGTCATGGAACCCAGAGTGCACTTAGGAAGTGTAAACCTAATATGCTTACTCTACCACTCCCAAAGTGGTAAGCCTTATAAACAGTAGCATAACCAATTAAGAAGTAAACACAGTTTGTTGTTATCAGCACAAATACATTTAAAATTAAAGTTCACAGCCACCAGAGTAAGCAAAAACAATATAGAGAAGGAAAGAAGCGGACTAGGAAACAGGTCTATCTGATTAGTAAATTGTATTCTACTCATTATTTAATTAACTATCCAATCTAGCTCAAAATTTAATTATTACAAAAATATTAGAGTTACCAATGACCCACTAAAGACATACATTTATATAGTAGATATAAAAGCAGAGAAAACTCCTACATCAAAATGATTCACCAAAGGCATATATATTTAACATAATTACAAGGTAAGCCATCGGCTTTGTTAGTGTAGAGACTAAAGAGCATTGTGGTTAAGAAGAGAAGCTCTACAACCACACAGGCTGCTCACAAGCTGTAAAAGCTGTAAGAAATTACATAAACTATGATCTCAGATCCCTAGATCCTCTGTTGAGGATAAGAACAATACCTGCTTCTTGAGTAATTTTGAATTTAAAAATTTAAAACCAACGGGCATGGTGGTTTACGCCTTTAATCCCAGCACTCAGGAGGCTGAGGTAGGAGGATTACTATGGGTTTGAGGCTGGCCTGGAACTACAGAGTGAGTTCCACATTAGCCTGAGCTGGAGTGAGAGCTTCCTGCCTCAAAAAAAAAATTTAAAACCATGTAAATCTCTTGCTCCACGTACGTAGTAAAAGCTAGCTTTTACTTGTTATTATCTTATTATTATTACTTGTTATTATCTTGTTATTACAGTTACTGTTACTATTATTAGCACTTGAAATTATGACAGCTATGTAACATAATAGAATCAGCAACAGAGGAAAAAAGATTTATCATTCAAAGAAATATGAATAATTTACCAAGAACGCTAATGAAATGGAAGAAGAAAGAGAACTCTGTAGACAGTGTGAGAAGGATGCTAGGTTTTCCCTTCTTGCAAGAAGGGGTCTGAGGAGATGGCTCTGTTGGTAAAGTGCTTTAATTGTAAGCATGAAGCCTTGAGTACGATTCCCAGTATCCATACAAAATGCCAGGTGTGGTGGCATGTGCCCATAATCCTAGCACAAGGGAAGTAGAGATAGGAAGATGCTTGGAAATTGTTGGCCAGCTGGCTAGTCTAGGCTAATTAGTGAGCTCTAGGCCAATGACAGACCTTGTCTCAAAGGAAGGAAACAGTTTCCCTGGCAACAAATACCCACGGTTGCGCTCTGGCCTCCAACTGCATGTGCGCACACACACACATGCATGCATGCACGCACAGCACACGAGTCTGCACAGATACATTCATAAACATGCACGCATTTATTTAAAAAAACATTAATAACAATCCTACAGTTAATTGGTGACAGGTAGAATTCAATGTAAGAGAAAACAAAGATGGATGGATCCCAAATTTAGGGATACTCTAGGGAATACTTAAGCCTTCTATTGCCTCCATTTTTTTCTCCGTCAATGATCACTTACTTCTCTGGGTTATTCCCCTTCACGTGAACCTATCGACTTTTTTCAGATTCTTTCTATTGTCTCCACTGCAGCAATTCATAGACACACAGAGAGAAAGAGAGAGACAGAGAGAGAGAGCAAGCAGGCACTTAACTGGATAATTTTCCAAAAATTTTATTTTCATTATCAGTGACACAAAATTCCATATTATTGACTACTGCAAAGTGCCCATGGCCTTGGACTCAGAAAGGGAATGTACTTATCAACATGATCATGTTAAACTCATGATGAAGAGCACAAATCAATCTATCCCATCACAAAATCCATTTCAATAATAATTAGTTAAAGAATTAGGCAAGGCAGCCGGCCATGGTGGCGCATGCCTTTAATCCCAGCACTCAGGAGGCAGAGGTAGGAGGATCGCTGTGAGTTCAAGGCCACCCTGAGACTCCATAGTGAATTCCAGGTCAGCCTGGGCCAGAGTGAGACCCTACCTCGAAAAAAAAAAAAAAGAATTAGGCAAGGAGCCAATATTTCAAAGGGAGCAAGGATGAGAAAAATACTGAAGTTACAGTGTCTCAAAAGCAGTACTTTGTAGAGATTCATTCTGCTTTAAGCACTTAAGGTGTGCTATAATCTGCTAATCTGTATATAGTAGCAGATACTCTGATACACAATTACTGGTCTATGCTTTCAAACACAAATATTACTCACATCATTGACTCAAGCTGTCCATTTCCTGAAAAGTCCTTAATAAAGTATTCCATGACATAAAAATAGAAAATTTTAAAGCTAGGCACAGTGACAGTGGGGCACCTTTAATCCCAGCACTCCGGAGGCAGAGGTAGGAGGATCTCTGCGAGTTTGAGGCCACCCTGAGACTACATAGTGAATTCAAGGTCAGTCTGGGCTAGAGCAAAACCCCACCTCAGAAAAAAAAAGAGGGAAAACTTTACGTATTTATATTAACTAAAACAAAACAATATTATAGATCTTATCATGGACCAAAAGATAAGAATACTACAAACAACTTTAGGATAATAAATTTGGCCATATGAATAATAGGAATATATATAAATAAGAATTACAAAATTCACAAATATTTTCAGATCATTAGAGAACTCTAATCTACTATGAAAAGCTTTTACTGAGGTTGGGGAGACGGATCAGTGGGTAAAGTGCTTGTCTCGCAAATGAGAATCTAAGTTCAATCACAATACCCACATAAAAATTCCAGGCATGGTGATATGCACCTGTAATTCCTAGTGCTGGAGAGGTGAAGACAGGGTGGTACCTGAGCTTGCTGACCAACCTGTCTAGCCTAACTGATGAGTTCCATACCAATGAGAGACTCTATCTCAGAGGAGGCGGACAGTGTTCCTCACGATGATACCTAATACTGTACTCTGACCTCCATAGACACACATTTAAAAGTAAATAAAGTAGTGGCTAGGGTGACGACTCAATGGACGAAGTGCTAACCTCTCAAGCTGGGGTACCTGAGTTTGATCCCCAGACCCCATATAAAAAGCCAGAAGTCATGAGCAGCTTCCATAATTCCAACATGCAAGATGAGAATTGGAGACAGGAGAATTCCCCAGAATAGTGAATTCCAGGTCAGTCTGAGCTACAGCAAGACCCTACCTCAAAAAAAAAAAAAAAGAAAGAAAGAAAGAAAGAAAGAAAGAAAGAAAGAAAGAAAGAAAGAAAGAAAGAAAGAAAAGAAAACTGTCTCAAATGAGGTAGACACATAAGGACCAACACACACAAAATGGCACATGCGCACCTGCACCCACATGCACACATAAAAATAATAAATTAAACTACATAAAAACAAGTAAGTAAAAACCTTAGCAGAACCTTAACTCTCACTCAATAACCGCTACTTCTGGCCAAGATGACTTTACCAGGAAACTCTTCCAACACAAGTTAAGTAATTCCCCTTGGCACAACAAATCTTGGGTACTGTCTAATAATGCTAAAGATATGCACTGATCAAGAATGAAAGCCAAATCAGGGTACTTAATGACAGTGTGCTCATCAAACAGATCTTTAAACTCTGCCTTATAACATGTGCTCTTTATATGACTAAAGTATAAATCCAATTGGGAACTAAGATAAGGAATAAATCTGAGGGATAGAATTAGGGTGTATTTCAAATTGTTTCATTTCTTTCTTTTAGCCAACTGTACCATATTCAGTTAATTCTTCACTTAGAATAAATTCACAAAGGGCTCCTTCAAAAAGTTCCAATAAGCCTAACCCACTATTTCAGCAACTGAAAAAAAAAGTTACATTTGAAATCCAAGCTGTCCCCATAGGCAAAAACTACACTTGATAAAGAAGAGAACTACATAAAACCACGTGGTTTTATCCTCCAAGGAAGGTTTTAATAAGTGTACCATTCTGATCTACTGAGATGGCCAATACTCAGCACTCAAGTTCTTTGGAGGCCATTAATATACTATTTACAAGTATTACTTATAGTCTGATTAAAAAGAGGAAGAGTTGGGCTGGAGGGATGGCTTAGCAGTTAAGGAGTTTGCCTACAAAGCCAAAGGACCCAGGTTCTACTCCCCAGGACCCACATTAGCCAGATGCACAGGGGGCACATGCATCTGGAGTTTGTTTGCAGTGGCTGGAAGCCCTGGTACACCCATTCTGTCTCCTCTCTCCCTCTTTCTCTGTCAAATAAATAAATAAATAAAAATAAAATATTGAAATTTTTGTAAAAAAATGGGAAGAGGAGACGGGCATGGTAGCACACACCTTTAATCCCAGCACTCGGGAGGCAGAGGTAGGAGGATTGCTGTGAGTTCGAGGCCACCCTGAGAATACAGAGTGAATTCCAGGTCAGCCTGGGCTAGAGTGAGACCCTACCTCAAAAGACCAAAAAAAAAAGAGGGGGGAGAGTATTAAACTTTAGTTTGTCCCTCCTTATTTCAAGTACCATATGCATGTTTTTAAAAACCTATTCCATATCTTGGGAAATTTTTTCAACTGCAAAGAATCAGTGGGAAAGGGAAGTTTTCACATCACCTTCTCTGCTGTTTTCAAGACAGCTTTTACAAGTTGATGTTTCATCAAAGTCAAACTAGTTCCCTAGAGCCTACAAAGTTAATAATTTTATTATACTTTCAAATCCCCAATTAAAATCTTTCTTGGATATTTATTTCACAAAAGCCACGTGTGGACCAACCAAGTACTTCCCACAGCCCTCCACAATGCACCACCAAGCTTCACAGTGTGTAAGAACTGACTTGCACACTCATCTTTCTAAGCATTCAAGTTTGCCAAGTTCATCAGCTCTAATGAGGAGATGTACCTCCACTGCCAAGAACACACGTCCCAGATCTTGAGAGTGACTTCTTGTCATCCAAGTCAAACTCAAATTTCATCTCTTTAGAGCTATGCAACCTATACAAGTCCTTCTAGAAACATCTATTCATTTCATTTTTCTCTCCTCAGCATTTAACCCCTGAAGTTAGTGCCTCTTTGATATGCTCCCCTAGTCAGTCTCTCCTCCATGAGCAGAAAGATTACTGTCCTGTTCAATGGTGCAAGGTTTCAATAGGAAGACCTGGAAAGTTAGCAGGTCCTTGATCCTTGCTAGGTGTCTGAATAAGGGGAACTCATTCTTGTCACTTTTCAGATTTGAGATATATTCTAATATAATATGCACTACAATGTTAAAGTAGGAAATTATAAAAATTCATATTTACAGCTATTCTAAAAAGCATGAATTGCCCAAAATGCTCTAAAACTGAATAAATATTTTTCTGATGTAAAGGTTTATCACATGCATCTAATGAATTGGTAATAAATATAATATTTTTAAATATTTTATTTTTATTTATTTATTTACTTGACAGAGACAGAGGCAGAGAAAGAGAAAGAAAGAGAGCATGAACGCACCAGGGCCTCCAGCCACTGCAGATGAACTTCAGATGCATGTATCCCCCTGTGCATCTGGCTAACGTGGGTCCTAGGGAATCGAACCTGAGTCCTTTGGCTTTGCAGGCAAACGCCTTAACCGCTAAGCCATCCCTCCAGCCCAAATATAATATTTTAAAACTCAACTTTTTAGTAACTATTTACAGTACTCAGTGGCATATCACCAGAATTTTTCTTTAAAATGTAACACACTGCTCAATAACACATGCATTTAAAAAGCTACAGGAAGATCCTATCACTTTGGATATGACCATAATGTAAATATTTAGAGTAGTTATTAATGTGCAAGCACTTTTTTTAATATTTTATTTTTTAACACTATTTATTTGACAGATAGAAAGAGGCTGATACACAGAGAGAGAGTGTGTGTGTGCCAGGGCCTCCAGCCACTGCAAAGGGACTCCAGACGCATGTGCCCCCTTGTGCATCTGGCTAACATGGGTCCTGGGGAATCAAACCTGGGTCCTTTGGGTTTGCACCTTAACCACTAGGCAATCCCTCCAGCTCTGTGCCAGCACTTTTAACACATGCCCTCTTTTAATCCTTGTACCAATAGGAATTGCAGTAAGTAGCAGTTCTGCCATTTTACAAATGAGAAACTAGATGGATAGATAGATAACTTAAGTACTTTATCAAGGTCATCTAGTAACTTGCCAACTTAAATTTCAATTTCAGTCTATCTTCTTTACCGAATTTTTTTCTTTGATTTGTTTTCATTTATTTATTTGAAAGAGGGAGAGAAAGAGTGAGCATGCTAGGGCCTCCAACCACTGTAAACAAACTGCAGATGCATGTACCGCCTTGTGCATCTGGCTTATATGGGTACTGGGGAGTTGAACCTGGATACTTAGGTTTCATGGGCAAGTGCCTTAACCACTAAGCCATCTCTCTAGCCCCTTCTTTACCAAGTTATAAACATTAAGGAAAAGTAACACTTTAATGGACAAATTCCTTTTATTTGGCTGTTTATTTTCAGGTACATGTCTGGAATTAACTAATTAAAATAATAGTTTTAATTTTTCTTCTGCACTCAATTTCTTTATATTTATGCATGTCTGAGCTTATCTTGTGTACAAATTCAACTTGTATGGCCATTACCAAAGAGGAGGAAGGAGAAGGAAGGAAAAGAAGGGAGGGGTTAAGGAGAGAGGCAAAGGGAGAGACAGGCAGAGGGAGGAAAGGAAGAAGGAGGGAGAAGGGAAGAAGGGTATTACTAACAAGTACTGTGCAAAGTGTCTCCGGGACAACTGCTAACAACCCTGCAGTGACTTCGCACTGCTCAGACTCCAGCAAGCTGACAACATGGTCAGAGCCATCTCTTCTGTTCAGCAGTAACTCAAAATATACTAAACAGTGCTTAAACTTTTGTGGCTTTAATAGGCTTACATGAAACACTTGAAGTAGTTACTTTCAATAAAAAAAAAAAACAGCTCTCATTCTAAAGAGAATAACAGCTATTTATTTTGAGCTAAATTTAAGTGACCATGTCCCAGGAACATAGATCTAGGCTGCTCCAAATGATATGTCTCAACATGGAAGTGGTCACCTAAACCTTTATAGTAACAGAACAAAAGAGTCACCAATCAATGTGTTTTTAACAAATACACTGTGGAGACGGCAAGGAGACAGGTTACAGCAAAGCAGGAGAGGGTCTGCTCTGGGTTTCGTAAGCCATGAGATGACGTCCTTCACTTCCGGGTTGCTGGAAGGTACTGGTCTGCTAAGAACACATTTCAAAGGTTTGATCTGGCCATTAAAAGGATGTTAGGTCAGATACAGAGGTAGACGATAAATGGCTACTGAGGGGACTAAAGACAACCCAAAGACAGCTGCTTACTGTGTGAGCATGAGGATCTGAGTTCAATCCCCAGCATCCACGTTTAGCTGAACATAGCCTCACGTGTGTGTAACCCCAGTCTGAAAAGGATGTGAGCAAGAGGATCACTGGGGATCACTGGTCAGCCAGTCTAACTGAAAAGAGCAAGCTTCAAGTTCAGGGGAGACTTCATCTCAAGGAAGTAAGATGGAAGAGCCACAGAGGAAGACACTCGAAGTCCTCCCATGGCTTCCATATGAATGTGCAGAAGGCACACAAATCTTCACACACATGTACACACACCACACATGCCAAACACATGCCTAAAAGAATTTTTTTTATTAGCCCAAGATAATTCTGGTTTTTAGAAATGCAGCATTCTAACTCTCTATACTCATGTAAGTTCTAATCAGCCAGTCAATTCCTTCAACATAGGTGAACATTTTTCAGGGAACTACAGTTCACACTATTATCCACTGTTGTTTAAATGTGTAAAATTTCTCACTCTATTTCTACGAACATTATAAAAGTAATTCCCAGAAATATCAAAAAGCAATATAGGGCTGGAGAGAGGGCTTAACAGTTAACATGCTTGCCTGTGAAGCCTAGGGACCCATGTTTGACTCTCCAGATCCCATGTAAGCCAGATGCACAAAGACAAGGAGAACAAAAGGCCACACATGCCAATTATGTGGCATCTGGAGTTCGATTTTAATGGCTGAAGCCCTGGTGTGCCAATTCTCTCTCTCTGTATCTCACTATCTCTAAAAATAAAAAACATATTTAAAAAAGCAATATATACTTATTAGATGTTTACATGGAAGTTAAAATATCTCTTTTGCAAATAATCCAAGACCATATATACAATACTCACCACTACAATTGAAAAATGTTTCCATTACTGACCAAAGCTCTTTCCTGTTCCTCGCAGTTGATGACAGCTGCCTCTACGCCAGGCAAGCCTTGGTCTGTTTTTGGATACTACCACCTACATTTTCTGTAATTGTATATTAGTGGACTGGTAGAGCACGTACTTTATGACATGTGGTTTCTCCCGTTGGTATGTTTTTGTTTGTGCTTTTAGATGAATCCATGTTGTCAGTATCCATAATTCAATTCCTTTTACTGGTAGAGATATACCACAATTTGCTTGTCTATTCACCTGAATTCAACATCTACGTGATTCTCAGATTAGAGCCATTATAAGCAAAACTTCTATTAAAAAGCAGAAGCTAATTTCTGCATACAGCATGTTTTTATTTCTCTTTGGCAAAATATCAAAGATATCATATGTTAAGCTGTAAATAATTTTCCTGGGAAATGTACCATTTTATATGTCAATTAATAGTGTTTAAATCTGTTGCCTATTTTTAATTGGGTAATTTATTTTGTTTTATTGGGTTTGAAATATTAAACTAAAATAACCACATATAGCATCTAGAAGAAAAT
Source organism: Dipus sagitta (assembly GCA_036346955.1). Lineage (NCBI taxonomy): Eukaryota > Metazoa > Chordata > Mammalia > Rodentia > Dipodidae > Dipus > Dipus sagitta. The sequence goes on along the minus strand of CM070772.1, from coordinate 153,624,490 downwards.
ATAGTCCACAATAACAGCAACTACACTAGAAAAAATAAACTGGGTTTCTTCAATATTAAAAACCTGTCTTTTGAAAGTTATTAGCTAGAAACTCAAATAACAATCCAATCATGAGATATCTATGAGAAATGACTTATATCCAGCATATATTGCTGTAACCCAAGCCATAAATAAGTAGCAATAAGTTGACAATACTAATTTAGTCACTTAAAGTAAATCAAACTCATTAAAATTAAAGATGTCTGAGAATATCTATTACTTCTGTCATAAATATTGCTGGCCTTTAATTGGAAACTAGGAAACCTACAACAGAAGTTAATTTACACTTACATCTATGACCTAACCTAAATAAACTTCAGGTTGAATATCAAGAATCTTTGTCATCATGGCAAACTTAAAAAAAAATGAATAAACCCACAACATTTCAAAAGATATATAAAGAAGAAAACAGATCAAAATGAAAAAAAGCCTTGGACTGAAGAGATGGTTTAGCAGTTAAGGTGCTTGCTGACAAAGCTAAAGGACCCAGGTTCAGTTCCCCAGGACCCACATAAAGGCAGAGGCACAAGGTGGCTCATGTGTCTGGAGTTCATTTGCAGTGGCTAGAGGCCCTAGGACACTCATTCTCTCTATGCCTTTCTCTTTCTCTCAAATTAATAAGCAAAATATTTAAAATATATTTTTAAAAAGAAAAAAACAATCCTCAAATTCTATATACAGACTATGATTCAAGTATAGGAGTTAAACAAAGAAGCATTGACATACATAAAAGAAAAAAATGATCACATACTAGTTCTAAGCGAATGAACTGTTTTATAATGTATTTTAGGAAGAAAGGTGTCTGAGAGAAATGTTACATACACACACATACAAAAAAAAAAAAAAAAAAAAAAAACCAGACTCAAAGCAAGGAGTTAAATCAAGAGGTCAGGTAACAGCACATCCCAAATCTAGGTAACAGAAAAGGAGGTAACAATTCTTTTTGATAAGTCTATAATCAGAGTAGATGTTACAAGGAAAAAAAAAAAAACATTATAGGTCAAGATGTTTTCTTTTATTTATCTGAAAGAGGCAGATAGAGAGAATGGATACACCAGGGCCTCCAGCCACTGCAAATGAACTCCAGACACATGTGCCACTTTGTGTATCTGACTTACGTGGGTACTGGGGAATTGAACCTGGGTCCTTAGGCTTTGCAGGCAAATGCCTTAACCACTAAGCCTTCTCTCCAGCCCCAAGATGTCTTATGTAAATAGATATGAAATGTTGCAAGCTAAACACAGTAAAAGGAAGAGAAAAAAAGACAATACAGACTGATATTAGTGAATGGTGTCTACTCCCCTAAGGTTTAATCAAATAAAATATTCCTAGTAATTTTTCAAGACAATATTGAAGGATCTAGTTGGACTTATCCAAGCAATTGGCGAAATGCATCTAAACTTTTCTTTATATTTTCCACATGGTTTTTATATATCATAACTTTTCTTAAAGTACGAGTAGCAATTTTTGAATCAGGGATAGCTGAAACCATAATGAGCGAGGCAGGGATAAGAATAAGAGGTCAATTTATTCCACACAACCCTGCAAAGACCCAGCAATAGCAGTTCTGTGTCAGAGTGCTATTTCCCCACAAAAATCTGAGGAGCTTCATTGAAACATGCATTTCTGTAAATATAAGAGACTCTCCCTCTCCTATACTCAGTCAAGTGACTGCTTTGCTCAGAGAGACCTGAATTCTCATCTAGGGAATAAATAAACTAAAGGACTGAGATTGTAACTTAGTGGCACAGCACTCGCCCAGGAGGTACAAGGCCCTGAGTTCAAACCTAATATAGTGGGAGGAGGGAATAAGAAAAAAATATATACATATATATATATATGAAACATATAAATATTTATATTTATAAAAATATTTATAAATATATTTATATTTTTTCTTCTCATTCCATATATATGTGTGTGTGCATGTGTGTGTCTATAGTAGAAAACAGGTAAGGCAGAAGAAGAGTCAGGCCCTTATACGGCAGGTCAGAAGTGTCAGGAAGTTCACTCCAGTAGCAACCCTTAACCCATTCAGCCAGTAAGGGCAGATGTTAGAAGATAAGAAGACCAGTTTTCTATGATGTGTTTTCTAAACCAGGATGGGAATGCTCTGTACTGCACTGTCCTAAGACAATAGTCACCAGTCACACATGCCTACTGAATACGGGATGTATGTCCAGTGTAACCAGAAACTGAATTAAATGAGCATTTAATCTAGGAGTTACAATGTCCAACTAATAGGAAGCCCCAAAAAAGAAAGTAAGGAAATTATCAAAAACACAAGAAAGTTTTTTTCCAAAATTAAAAGTTATCTTTAATATATAACAAATAAATAAATAATAGAACAAATTAAAAGACCCTGTAAATATCCACATAAAGACTGAAAACATCCCCATTACCAATGTGCTGTATTACAGAACTGCAACCATCACCAGTAAAGGAAGTCTTAACAGCTTCCAGAGAGACGTTAGCATGGCTCCCAACCATCTAACAGTGGTGCTGGAGGTGCAGAGTAAAAGAAATGTCAGCTTTTATTTCACATTAAGTAGCATCTTCACAATAAAAGGATATAACCACAGGAAACAGACTTTAAAGTGACTGCAGAGAGAAAATGGAGTGGAGGGAGAGTTAGAATTGCATGAGCCACAAATACGGTAGAAGAGCCACATCAAAGAAGCAATGGGAAAAATAATTAGGAATGACTGCTTTGGGGGAGCAGGGCCAGATACCGAGGAAGAACTAGAGAGGGAATTGTTCATCTTATGTCTTTCAGCACTATTTAACTATGTGCATGTATTGCTTTGAAATTTTTCAAATTATAAAACTTAAGCAGCAGTGTTAACATTAAAGATTCAACTTTTGAAATTATTTTTCATTATTAGCTATGAACAGGACAAATTAAATTGAAATCCAAAGATAACCAGAACAAAGATCATGTCAACTACTTATTTTATTCATCTTAACTCAAGAAAACTTAAGGAAAGGCTAAAAACAGTTAAACCTTTAATTCCAATGGCAAGGAGCTACAGTATAAATAAATATACTTATTTTTCCATTAAAATAAACAAGCAAAAATTGTGGGAAATATTAAATTTCATATGTGAGAAAAGTTAAGCTTTGTATGTATTACAAAACTAAATAAAATTATTTATTGGCACTTAAGCACAATCAATACAATGGATGGTCACAGAAGTGTTATACACATAATAGGTACCTGGATACGTTAACTGAATGAGGAAACTGATGAACTGAGGGATCCTTAAAAATCTAGCATGTACAAATTCAGACACTACCACGGATAATGTGTGTGTGTCTGTGTGTGTACAAGCGGGGACTAGTAACGCTGGTGTGAATTTAACCACTTTTACTTTCAGTTTCACCACATTTATCCAACTGACCTTTGGCCTTTTCATTCTATCAGGTTCACATAAAATCACTAAACTAGGATAAAATACAGAAAAGGAAAGCAATGACGTCCAGACTTCTAGAAAGTAGAATAAACTCACTCTAAGAGTTACTGTCAGCCAATAAGTTACCACACTTCCATCTGGATGTTGTAGCAAGAACACTGAGAGAAAAGTAACGGAACTTCATTTGGAGGAAAGACTTCGTTTGGAATTTTAATGACTTTTTAAACTTTTTATTGATTTGAGAGAGAGAAAGAGAGAGGGGGAGAGAGACAGAGAGAGAGAGAATGGGCACTACAGGGCCTCTAACCACTGCAAACGAATTCCAGATGCATGTGCCACCTTGTGTATCAGGCTTACATGGGTCATAGGGAATTAAACCTGGGTCCTTTAGCTTTGTAGACAAGCGCCTTAACCACTAAGCCATCCCTCCAGCCTAATGATCTTTTCTTTATTTAACAAATGTAGTGAGAAATAAAACCCTAAATATGGGGAAGAAGACTGTCAATCCTTTTCTGTGATACCTTTAAAGCATGCTAGTATGGTTTTATTCTTAAGCAAAGAGTTACAGGTATCAATTCAGAAGTGCACTGAACTTGCCTTTCTTCTACTTACTATCAACAGCTTCTGGTGTCATTCTCTTTCTCCACTTGACAGCATTATCATAATAAAGTCAATCAACTTTTTATTTCTCAGAATTTTAAATAACTAGAGCCAGTTTTTATACTTTCAGTATGCTGAATTTCCTAATATTAAGCTTCCATGATTCACAATAATTCACTACCAAGCCCGTGCATAACTTCCATTTTATTTTTAAAACACAGTTAAGTCCTTTTCATAGAAATTAACTTTGCTAAACCTTAAAATCCACACACTAATCAATTAGAACAGCAAAACAGAAAGACAATAAAGATCTGCTATTACTAACGGAAATGCTATTTCTACAGAAAAGGAAAAAGAGACCAGCAAGCCAATGCTTTAAGCCTCATTTTTAAGGTTTTCCCTTGCCATTATGATGGATATCCATAATTAATAAGGATTTTTTGTTTTTGTTTTCTCAAAGCAGTGTCTTGCTCTAGTCCATGCTGACCCGAGATTCACTATGTAGTCTCAAGTGGCCTCAAACTCACAGTAATCCTACTACCTCCACCTCCTGAGTGCTGGGATTAAAGGTGTGCACCACAACCCCTGACTTACTAAGGATTTTTAGGCATTAAAATTTTTATTTTAAAAAAACACTGAATACTGTATTTGTAAAAAGAATAATTATACTGGGATTAAGATATAACAAATACTAGAAGGGTTAAATAATCTCTTGAAAGTTTCTATCTAGAAAAGTCTGAGATTTTTCATATAGAACATTTTCAGCTGAGCACTACCTTTTCTAATGTTACTCTCCTGTAGGTTTCACTAAACAACCCTTTATGCTTTAAAAATGAGAAGCTGCTGCAAAGGGAGCCAGACTTTCTAATTAACTTAACTGGAAATGAGACAAACTTATATGAAGTAAATCAAATAATATCACTAGGACAGTATAAATTTGAGTAACTAAACATTAAAACATTAAATGTTTGGCTCATAAAGGAGCCAAACATTTCCAACACAATACTAAAGAAAAAATTTAAATAGCTATAGGATAAATCATTAGTAAATAATTCTGAAAACTGAGTTTTTAATATTCAGCAAAGAATAGCTCATTAAGTATTTTGTGTCACTTAACTAAAGGAAAATATGCTTCCACATAAAGTATAACTCAATTTTTTAAATTTTTTTTTAAAAAAAAAAGGTTCTCTGACAACAATGACTGAATTTGGGTGCTAGATGAGTCACTGTAACCACCTCCCTTTGTATGAAGCCTTTCTCCCTTATGCCTGGCCTGTCAGTGTAAGATAAAATGGCCCCCTTACCTATCATATGCTGCAAAGAGTCAAGGTTGGAAATATTCTAACTTTATGAAGCCAAAGAAATTTTGCCAAGACTATGTGGCTTTGGAAAAAAAAAGAGGAATCCCAGTAAATTCCAAGTAACCATTTATTCCCACAGAGAAATAAAACTGATTTGTTCATTTTGGGATGGATAGACTTTTCATCTGAGGAGCCAAGAGAATTATAAAGCTTAAGCTACTTTAAGCTACAACTGAGAATATTCAGAGGCAGTGTGCCTCTAAAGCGGGCAGAAAGCAAGATCCCAGAAAAAGTCTACATGTTCACAAAAGCTAGTGTTTCCTATAGCCCCACAGAAGCCCCATCTGCCAGTCACTCTGTCCACATGCACTGTGAAAAATGAGCTTTGAAGCAACACAGAATCAGGATTTGCTTTGTTCTGTTTCCCAACAGACTCTCTTAACATAACCCAGAGTGGCCTCAAATGCACAGTCCTCCTGCCTCACTGGCCTGAGTGCTGGGAGTATAGAAGTGCACCATCACATGGGGCTAAAATGGGTTAACCTCCAGCTGTCTAATGGATCTGTACGTCACTAAGCTTCAGCTCTTTAACTACAAAAGAAGACAGCTATGGCCTATTTTGATAACTACCTCACCAATTTCTAAAAGCTATGATCATGAGCAAGGTGTGGTAGGGCACACCTTTAAATCCCAGCATCCAAGAGGCATAGGTAGGAGGATCACTGAGAGTTTGAGGCCAGCTAGAAACTACAGAGTGATATGCAAGTCAGTCTGGGCTAGAGTGAGACACTGCCTCAAAAAAAATAGTTATGATCATAAAAATCAAAAGTAGCAGAAACCAATCTTCCACAATCTTATCAGCAAACAGTGAAAGGAAATAACATTTTGCAAGTCATTGTATGAAACCAGCATAACCCAAATACTGTTCCTGACTTGACAATACAAGATTATTACAGATCAAAATCTGTCATGAACACAGTGATTGCAAAATAAAAATAATAACAAATAAGAAATAGCAATACATAAAAAGAAATATAACTATTTGGGATTATTCAAAAAATAATTCTCATCAACTTTCAAAACTAAAGCAAAGGGCTGGAGAGATTGCTTAGTGGTGAAGGTGCTTCCTTGAGAAGGCAAAGGACCCAGGTTTGATTCCCCAGGACCCACATAAACCAGATTCACAAGGTAGAGCATGCATCTAGAGTTGGTTTGCAGAGGCTGGAGGCCCTAGAGCACCCATTCTCTCCCTCCTACCTCTGTCTGTCTTTTTTCTCTCTCTGACACTTTCTGTCTAAAATAAATTAATAAAGATTTTAAAATATTTAAGAAAAAAATAAAGCAAAGTAACTTACCACATCAACAAAATAAGATGGCAAATCCCAAGGTCACCTCCACCAATGCAGGCAAAGTACTATAAAATTTAACATGGGCGTGATGGCACACACCTTCAATCCCAGCACTCAGGAGCCAGAGGTAGGAGGATCACTGTGAGTCTGAGGTCACCCTGAGACTGCATAGTGAATTCCAGGTCAGCCTGGGCTACAACAAGACCCTACCTTGAAAAACCTTTTAAAAAAATTTTAACACTCAATCTTCCTTAAAAAGGAGAAAATCGGGAACCTAGGAATAGAAAAAAATTTCCCTTATCTGATCAAAGGTATCTAGTACCAATGATAATCATAATATACAAATCACCCATAACACAAATCTCAATGGGAAAATGTATTATGCTAGAGAGAAGAAAAAAATCATTCACTATTGTCACTTCTACTAAACATTATATTGGAGATTCTAGCCAAGAAATGGGTAATAAGATGGTGGGAGAGAACTAAGATTGGAGAGAAGTAACAGATTTTACTCACAGGCAGCATCAATATAATAGATAGAAAATGCAAAGTAATCTACAAATGAACAACTACAATTAACAAGTAATGTTAACACAAGCTCATGACTTAGCTACTGTATATCTAGCCCCTAACAACAAACCCATGAAATATAAAATTTATGAAACATCATTTATTATATAATAGCATATAAAAACAAAATACCAACAAATAAAACAGCCAGGTATCCACACTGAAAATTCAAAACTATAATGTTTTGCAGGAGCTTTTGTTGTTTCATTGTTTGTCTGCTTTACTTGTTTGGTTTTGGTGTTGGAGATTGAACCCAGGACCTGGCATATAAGAAAAGAGTTATAAAACTGCAAATAAGGAGTTGGGAATTACTTCAGTTGGTACAGGGCTTGCTTAGCATGCACAAAAGCCTGAGTTTAGTCTCTAGCACCACATAGGATGGGTGTGATAGCATACACCTATAATCCCAGCACTTGGGAAGGGGAAGCAAGAGGATCCTAAGTTCAAGGTCATTTTGGGCTACATACCAAGTTCAAGGCCAGCCTGCACAATAGAAAACCCTATCTGCCAAAATACAAAAATAAAGTAAATAAATCAGAAAATGCAATATATGTATGGTTTAAAAGATTTAGTTTTAAAAAAAGGAAGGTTCAGTGTTATTCTGATGTCAGTTATTCTCAAAGGAATCAAAAGAAATCAAAATCCCATTATATGGAGGATGAAGAAATAGCTCAGTGGTTAAAGGTGCTTGCTTGCAAATCCTTATGGCCTGGGTCTGATTCCCAAGTATCCATGTAAAGCCAAAGGCACCAAGTGGCACATGCATCGGGAGTGGGTTTCCCGTAACATGAGCCCCTGGCACGTCTATATACTCTCTCCTTCTCATCCCCTCATTTCTCTCTCTCTCTCTCTAATATATATATATTAAAGATCCCATTAAATGTTTCTGTAGAAACTGAAAAGCTAATCCAAAAATATATATGGAAATTCTAAGCCCTGTATTTGCAAGGGTATTTTGTTTATGTTGTTGTTTTCAGGGTAGTGTCTCACTCTAGCCCAGGCTGACCTGGAATTCACTATGTTGTCCCAGGATGGCCTAGAACTCACAGTGATCCTCTACCTCCCAAGTCCTGGGATTAAAGGTATGCACCACCACAACTCTACCAAGGGTAATCATTAAGAACAAAGTTGAAGGACTTATGCTGCTAGATTTCAGCAAATAGGACAATAAACAGTCCAAATAGACCCATATGTACACAATTACTTGAAAGTTGAATTTTTTGTGAATAAGAGGTACTACAATAAAGCTAAAAGAGAGTCTTTTCAATTAATGATGATAGCACATTAGAAACTAGACTGGAAAAATGATGAAACTTTACACCAACTAATTTTGTTCCATGTCCAAAAGCTAATTTTTTTAAAAATTACATATTTAAAAGCAAAAGGAGGCTGGAGAAATGGCTCAGCAGTTAAGTGTACTTTCTGCACAAGTATGATGATCTGAATGGACCTGAGATCACCTAAATTCAAATCTCCAGATCCTACATAAAACAGCAGGGCATAGCCATGTGCACTTGCAACCCCAGTTACAGGGGAGCAGAGGTCCAAGAATAGTCAGAGCTTGTAGGTTGTGGAATCAGTAAAAGGAGATAGAGATTCTGGCTCATAACAAGGCCGGGGGGAGAGCAATGAAGCCGTCCCCAGGACACATGGCATTCCACTATGCCACAACACGCCTACTGCAGAGCATATACATGTGCATATATCATACACACCATAGAGCATATTACACACAGAGAGAGAAAGAGAGAGAGAGAGAGAAATAGTAAAAGGTAAAACTATAAAGCTTTTAAAAGAAAATATGAGAAAACCTTCATGAACTTTGTATAGGCAGATATTTTTTCATGTTTAAGTAGCACTAAACTCCTAACAAAAACAATGGTAAGTTAGACTCTATTAAAATTAAAACTTTTTCCCAAAAATTACATTAAGACTAAGAAGATAAACCTCAGGAAAGACATTCCAAACAAATTTTAAATCTAGAAGAATAAAGAATGTAAAGAAATATTAAAATAAATTCAAGAATATATGATCCTGGTTTTCTTTATATTTTTGCTCTTTGACAATTTCATACATATGCATATTTCATTTGGTCATAGACCCCACAGTATTCTCCCTTTTCCCTTTCCACTCTCACCAAACCCTCCCTCTATTCTTCCTACTACTTACCAATGCCAACAGCACAGGAACAGAATGACTTCCCCTCCCTCAGCAGCCATTCCATGCTATTAGCTCCTCAGAGCTGGGCGGGACCAAATGAGCCCTTCCCCTATTCATGACAGAATACTGGCAGGCCCTATCACAGGCAGGATTCCACAGCTGCTCTACATTTATTGAGTGTGATGGCCATATCACATCTGGAGGACAAGAGTACCACAGCATTCCTCCCCATCCTCCAGCTTTACCTTCTTTCTTGCATGCCTTCTTCAGTGATGTTCCCTGAGCCTTGGAGAGAATGATACAGATGTCCAGTACAGGGGGAGCCCTCAACAGTCACAAGTGTTCAGTACTTTTTAAGGCTCTGTATGACAAGCCTATAACAAACATCATGCTAAATGGAGAAAAGCTGGAAGCACTTCCATTAATACCAAGAACAAGACAGGAAGGTCCACACTGTCCTATTCAGTACCATACTTGAAGCCTTAGCTAGAACACTAACACAAGTGAAGGTAATAAAAGGGATATAAGTAGGAGAGGAAGAAGTTAAAACTATCCTTACTTGCAGATTTGGGATTTTATAAATAAGAAACCCTAAAAAGCCGAGCGTGGTGGCTCACGCCTTTAATCCAGCACTTAGTAGGCCAAGGGAGGAGGATCACTGTGAGCTCAAGGCCAGCCTGAGATTACATAATGAATTCCAAGTCACCCTGGGCTAGAGTGAAACCCTACCTTGCAAAAAAGAGAAAGAAGAAGGAGGAGGAAAAGGAGAAGGAAGAGGAGGAGGAGAAGGAGAAAAAGAAAAAGAAGAGAAAGAAACCCTAAAGACACTACCAAAAAGCTTCTAGAGCTGACATTTTCTGCAGAGTGGCAGGATACAAAAATCAACATAAAAAATCAACAGCCTTCCTATATATTAATGATAAACACATTGGAAAAGAAATCAGGAAAACAATCCTATTCACAATAGCCCATCAAATTACCCTCTAGATATTTATGTTTATACCTATAGATGAGTGCTTCTCTCACTTTTGTTCAAAGAAGCTTCTTTTATGCAGATGGCAGTGGCTACTAGGAAGACTCAAACCTCATCCAAGTGTTGAGAAAAAGTGACAATTAAGAGTTCAGCACTAAATGAGACATCCCTCTCACACCCCCACCAAGGCTCAGGGAACATTATAGGATGGGGAAGAGTGCTCTGGAATGCAGTCTGCCGGACACAACATGGCTATGGCATTCATGACCCCACAGCAGCTGTCATGCTGGGCCCATCAACATATCATCATGGAGGAAGGCAAAAATAAAGAGATACTGAAGTAAAAGAGGGTCTAGTTGGAAAGAAGAAAGGATTCAGTGGCAGGTGAATGGGGCAGGGGAGATAAGAGAAAGTAATAGAAAAGGATTACGACTAAAATACATTACACATATTTGTGAAAATTATCGATAAAAAATTAAAAGTAATTTTGTGGAAGAGGTGACAGAAAGGCTTTAAGAGCCACAGAGTAGGAGGAAATATCCAGAGGCATTGCCCCCGCACACACAAAATGACTGACTGCTGCTCTCACAACCCATAACCCACAACTCCATGGTGAATACCAGCAGTCCCACTAATCCCCTGGGTGGAGTGGGGGCAGGGAGGAGGGAAATGATGGTAACAACACATGATGTATTCATACAAAATTTCAACTTAAAAAAACGGAAAAAAAGGAGTTAAAATTTGAAAACAACAATGGCAACAAAAATGCCTGCCAATATTTATGTGGAAACCTCAGTCATTGATGCAAAGACAATATGTACATTAGATTCAGAATTCAACACATTAAAAATTATACATTGTAACTCTATGACTTTTAAATATTTTTGCTTTCTAATTTTGATCATTAATTATGCTTAATTCAAGGGAAATAGTTTGATGAAAGAGGTTCCATATTTTATTTATTTTGGTATATGTGTGTGTGTATAGTGTGTGTGTGTATACTTTATATATATTCCAAAATTATGATATTAAATAATTAAATTGGAATGTAAGGCTTTGTATATTACATTAGTTGTTCAACTTAATAATTACAGTAGATAATAAAGGTTACATTTTTTAGAAAAAGTTAAAAGTAAAAATAAATGTAAGGGCTGGAGAGAGAGCTCAGCAGTTAAAGGCACTTGCCTGCAAGGCTGTGGCTATAGGTAAGATTTCCCAGCACCCAAGTAAAGCCAGATGCACAAAGCAGCACATGTACCTGGAGTTCATTTGCATCGGCAAGAGACCCTGGCGCACCCATTCTCTCTTTCTTCCCTCTCTCTCTTTTTCTCTTCCTCTCTTCCTCAGCTTGCATATACATAAATAAAATATTACAAATAAGTAAATATCTTGGAATTAACCCAACCAAGGAAGTGAAAGACTTACTTCTACAATAAAACTTTAAAACACTAGAGAAAGAAATTGAGGGGCTGGAGAGATGGCTTAGCAGTTAAGGTGCTTGCCTACAAAGCCTAAGGACCCATGTTTGATCTCTTTCCAGATCCCAAGTAAGTAAGCCACATGCACAAAGGTGAGGCAAGCACAAGGTCACACATGTGCACTAGGTGGCGCAAACATCTGTAGTTCAAGTGCAATGGCTGAGGCCCTGGCATGCCAATTCTCTCTCTCTTGCTCTCTCTCTAAAGAAGAAGGCAGGTGGGCAGAGAGGGAGGGAGGAGGAAAGAATTGAAGAAAACATTAGAAGATGGAATGATCCTATGCTCATGGATTGAAAGAAATAATATTATGGGGCTGGAGAGACGGCTTAGCGGTTAAGCGCTTGCCTGTGAAGCCTAAGGACCCAGGTTCGAGGCTCAGTTCCCCAGGACCCACGTTAGCCAGATGCACAAGGGGGGCGCACGCATCTGGAGTTCGTTTACAGAGGCTGAAAGCTCTGGCGCGCCCATTCTCTCCCTCCCTCTCTCTCTCTCTGCCTCCTTCTCTCTGTTGCTCTCAAATACATAAATAAAAAAAAATATTAAAAAAAATAATAATAATATTATGAAAGTAGTCATCTACCAATCTGCAGATTCAATGCAATTCCAATCATAATTTCAGTACCATTCCTCAAAGAAATGAAGAAAACATCATCTTAACATTCATATGAAAACACAAAACACTACTGAGTGCAAAAGCAATCCTGAGCAAAAAGAATTCTAGTGGAGGTGTTACCGCACCTGGTTTCCAGTTACACTACAGAGCCAAAGTATTAAAAACAGTATGGTGCTAACACAAAAATAGACATGCATGCAGATCAATGAAATAGAATAAAGGATCCGAGTAAAAGTCCATGTAACTACAACCAACTGGTTTTCGATGAATACACCAAAAATAAACATCAGAGAAAAGACAGAATCTTCAACAAATGGTGTTAGAGAAACTGGATTCCATTATGTAAAATAATGAAAGTCATCAATAGTCTCACCTAGTATTGGGCACTGCATAATACAATATTGATGTGCCAGGCAAGATGTGCTCACAAGTGCAATAGTGGCATAACTGTTGTGGAAGTAGCTAACTGCTGACTGGATTGAGGTTCAGTCCACAAGACAGAATGGATGCCTGGCACTGTAAACCAGATCAAACCTGTGGCTGGAAAGATAACAGGCCCTAAGGAGGAAGTCATGTTGTTAAGTGGATTTGTTGTCAAACTGCCTTCTAAATAATTATGTTCACATCCACAGATTAGTACTGCTCTCAGCATGGTTGCAATACATGTCTTTAATTTTTATTTATTTGAAAGAGAAAGAGGGAAGAAAAAGACAGAGAGAGATTGGGCATGCCAGGGCCTCCAGCCACTGTAAACGAACTCCAGATGCATGAGCTACTTTATGCATCTGGATTTATGTGGGTACTGGGGAATCAAACCTGGGTCATTAGGCTTTGCGGGCAAGTGCCTTAACTGCTGAGTCATTTCTCCAGCCCCACAATAAAATTTTTAATGGACAAATATCTAAAAACAAATTCACAGAATATCCAAATGGCAAGTGAATATACGTATGTGTGTATACATATATGTGTATGTTCATATATGTGTGTTTATGTATTACCTAAGCACCATAGTATCAAAGAAATACAAATTAAAGCAACAAGGAGGTACAACTGTGTACTGCCCAGAATGGCTACCTGCCTCATTTACTCGAGTGTCCACAAATGTGAAGCAACTGAACTCTCAGCAACAGCAGTTGGGCAAGTAAACCGATACAATCCTAGAAAATTTCAAGAAATAGTTTATCTGTGTTATGACTCTATAAACCTATTTCTAGGTATATAGTGAAAAAATTTAATATATATGTTTACCAAGACTAAGCACGTTCACTCTACCTGTGTTCATAACTGAGCCTCCGGATGAAAATAATGAATAACCACAGAGAATGAATAAGTAACTGGTAGAACATTTATACCACTGAATATGACACAGAACTCAAATAAACTAGTGATGCATGATACCATGGGGACAAATTTTATAGGCATTATTTTCAGCAAAAAAAAAGTAGGTGTGAAAAATATATACCATACAATTCAATTTGTATAAATTCAAACAGATAAAACAAATACATACAGAGAGAACCCCAATCATGGTTATCTACAGGGACAACAATGACTCAAAAAGTAAGCAAACATGTCTTCTGGTGTTCTGGGAATATTTTATAATTGATCTAGGTGGTGATTATACAGGTGTATGCCTATGAAACATTCACAACACAGTATATTTTGAATTAGTGCACTTTACAGTATGTTTGTGCACCTCAAAATTTTTTAAAACATCAATCTCCAAATTGGAAACAAAGTAAACTGAAGCTTAACTCTAAAATTTAAAGGTATATACATTAACAGAAGGTATTTAATCAAGTTGTTAATCACCTTCTAGATTATTTGATTCATATAAGATCAAACGGGAAAAATAGGAAATAAAGACATGATTTTTTGAAAGAGGTGTTTAATGTTTAGAGTTGGTAGCATCTCAAGAATTCTACCAGCACTACACATACAAAAACACATACACGCTTTCTGAAGCCACACAACAAACTTAAGATGTAGGTGTTATTGAATTTTACAGATTAGAAAACTGACGCATGTAAATGTTGCTCCTATTAAATTTTAAGTGATTTTTACCTTAGTAAACACATTTTGGGTTGCATAGAATAATTTCCTAAATATCCTGACCAAAAGAAATATTTGTCTGTCCTTCCTGGCATTTCTAAAACACCACCCCCACAACCCTCGGTCATTTTCTGTCCCTTTTATCCCATGCCTGGCAGAACATAAATGCACACTAAATATCCTACCTGATACTCAATTCTATATCCTTTTTATGCCATCTATAAAGCTGAGAAGATAATCTTATTTCATGTATCATATTATTTGATTTATATGGCCTTACAAGCAAAGTAAAATTGATACATCATTTAACTTTAAGCTGGTTTAGAAGAACTGATTTATACAAAGAAAAAGCTGGAAGCCTAAACTTAATTTGTTAAAGTAATGGAGATGATTCTCTTCAAAGCATATTATGAAATAAACACTTTATTTTAACAAACACAAATCTTTTAAAATTGTGTTATATAAGAGGCTAAGCATAAAATGTGATTTTAGGAAAAACTGCTTGGGAGCAAACAAAAAATGACAGTATAAATGAAGAGCAAGTATTGTATCAGGATTAGCACACTCACAATGCACTGATGAGTTAGTTCCCTTCACTGAATCCCACTGAGTAGTGCCAGGCCCACTTCCCCTCACTGGCCCACGTCTACATCGTGATCCCATTTTCTTACATTTTAAACTTTCAATTGAGCAAAAGAAAGCATACTTGGAATCCTGAATTTTTACTTTCTCAAACTAGCAATGCACAGTAACTTTACAATTAGAACAGCAGCAGGAAGCTGTAATTCAGAGTCAGTCACAGGATCACAGGATGCTCAATACATCATTATAAAATAGGTTTCATGTTAGATAGACAATTTTGTACATCTATAAGCTAACATATTTTAAGTACATTTAATGTAAGCTGGGCTAAGTGATGATATTTGGTAAGTTAAGTGAATTAAGTGCATTTCAACTTACATTGTGAACTTATGGTAAGGTGAGAAACATCTGTAATCTCAGTAGTATAAACTACACACATGTCACTCAAACTAAATGTAAACCTTAAATTCAAATTCCCTTATCTGGACCTCAAAACTGCCTACAGTAACACTAACACCACATGACATGGAGGTAAATCAAGGGTGATACTTGATAGCAATCTTAGAATATCTAACTTTTCGAAATCTTACAGAAACATATGGACACGTGAACACCTTCTCAAATAGGGGAAGGAATTCTTACACTTGCATTAAATTAGCTTCACAGTAGTGACCAAATCCTGCCACTCTTTACTCTGCCACACTCGCTCCTCTGTATCATACCAACCACTAAACATAGATATTTCCCACATTCCTTAGCTTTCTCCTTAAAATGTACACAATATATATATTCCCCTAAGTAGTTTATCTGGATTTTTTAATCAAATTTATATTCCTCATTTATTAGCTCATCCATTCCCAAGTTTCAACTATGACCTGATAAGAAAATAATTCTCCCTCTAGAATCTAGTGACCATATTAACAACTCTATAGGCAAAGGGGAGGGCTAGCCTTGTGGTCTCCATGAACTCTGGGGCCTGAATTGGCAGGGCCCTCGGCTGACCTTCAACAGGACACACCAAATAACAAAGTGAGTCTCTTGCCTCATTCTCTTGCTACCAGCTCCAAACTTGTCATTTCTTTTTACTGGCTTGAAAAAAACTACAAATCTCAAAAATTCCATAATACTTGGAATATCCTGAACTTCACTTTAATAATCAATAATAAGTTTGAAATGCACAGTAAATAATTAAGGCCCAATGAAATTATAGGCCTCATGACAAGTCCAAATTATTCCTCCTCTCTAATAGCTTGAACTTCCCTCTTCAGACACAAGACAAGTGGCTTACCAGCCACGTCAATCTAATTTAATAATAACTTACCTGGAATCACACTCAGGGTCCTATACCAAAACACCATCACTACAAACACAAAGCCACTATCCTACTGTTAGCAACAAAAAGAAATGAGGACTATACTTAGGGAAAGGAAATAAATACAATAAAACTAAACATCAGTAACAAGTAGCAATAAACAGGCCTGTACACATATGAGGCATGTACACAGGGTATATTTAGACAATAGACTTCACATTCAGTCATACAGCCTGCACTGAAAGCCCTCACTGTAAACACACCGCTGAGCACGACTTCCCAAGCAAACAGGACAAACTGCTGACATCAGGGCCAACACTTGCACACAGACAGTGACGCATGTCTATTTACTTTCAGTTGCTAGGATTCAGAATGTCCATTTTTCTCTCAGCTTGAAAACATGCCACTCTGACATTCTGAAGATTCCATAGTTAAGCAAAAGATGGAAATATTGCTTGACACGTGAAAAGCAGCATAAATTCTCTAATTTTTGAAAACACTCCTTTTTATCCTATGGTTAAAAACGAATGAAGGCAAAATTTTTATGTTCTTTACCAAAAATATTACAATTTCAATATAATAAAATGAAGGCACATACTTTCCAGTTACTAGAATAGAAATAAAATTTTGAATGTAGATTTGGAAAATATTTACTATCTATTGAGAATCTTTTTTAAATTTATAGGGACTGGAGAGATTGCTCATCAGTTAAGGTGCTTACCTGCAAAGTCCAACAACCTGGGTTTGAGTCCCCAGTACCCACGTAAGAGCCAGATGCACAAAGTGGCACATGCAATCTGGAGTCCATTTGCAGGGCTGGAGGTCCTAGAACGCTCATCCTCTCTGTCTGTCTCTCTCCTCTCTCTTTCTCTGCTTGCAAACAAATAAAAATATTTTTAAAAATAAAATAATTAAGTTTGGCCAGCCACGCCAAATGAGCCAACAGGTGCAAAAGTGACATATCTGTTATGGGGAAAGCCAACTACTCTCTAATTGGATTAGAGGCCCAGTCCATGGGAGGGAATACATGCCTGATACTGAAAACCTATGATGGGGGAGGAGTCACTAGCCCCAGAGGTGTACCACCTGCTGGTGTCTGGCTAAATGCATATATTATGCTCACCAAACTGCCCAGTAAGCGCCTCTCTTAATTTCATACCCATATATTAATGTTACTTTCATTTTTGGTTAGAGAAGCTTCTCTTTTCAGATGGTGGTGACCTTGAGATGACTCAGAAGGCACCATAGTGCTGAGAAGAGGTGAGAGAGGAGTGCTCAGCACTGAAACATCTCTATCTCATCTTCCAAGGCTCAGGGTCCATTGCAGAAGAGGTGGAGGAAAGAATGTAAGAGCCAAAGGAAGGGTACAACTCTTTACAATGCACTCTTACAAAATGACCTGTATATCCATGACCTCACAGTGCATGGCACTACCTATACGAGATCATCATAACAGAAGGAAAAGATGATGACATCAAAATAAAAGATAAACTGATTGAGATGGGAATATGATGGAGACTGGAGTTTAAAAGGGGAAAGTAGGGGGAGGGAATTACCATGGTTCACTGTCTATAAATAGAAGTCGTCAATAAAAATTTTTTAAATTTAAAAAATAAAATAAAGCCAGGTGTGGTGACACACACCTTTAATCCCAGCACTGGGAGGCAGAGGTAGGAGGATCGCTGAGAGTTTGAGGCCACCCTGAGACTACACAGTGAACTCCAGGTCAGCCTGGGCTAGAGTGAGACCCTACCTCGAAAAACCAAAAATTAAAAATAAAATAAAATAAAATGTGTGTGTGTGTATTAAACTACATAATCAAAATTATGTATTTATATTATCCAATGAAAGACAATTATGTAATGACCTTAATAAATGCTTAATAATAATTCTAATTAGCATATATTTTGTATCTAGAATTAAGATCAAAAGCTAACAGATTAGATACTAATAAACTGAATTGTAACTCATCCACATGATCTGAGAGACAGAAGAAATGTCAGACAATTTACAACAGAAACAGTGGCTATCCTAGAATTATTTTTTCATAGCTCCTTAATCACATCATGCTCAAATTATGGGTCAGGTTGGAAAGTTCTCTCAAGAATGTCTACATGTTCTTGGTACTGTCCAGGATGGTACCTCAAGTAAGCTTGGGAGATAGCTCAACCACATTTCCAGGGAAATCTTTAGAAATTCAGTTCTTGGTATTACATGAACGTAGTTTTGGTTCCCTAGCATTTGTGTTACACTTCCACTGGCTGTAAAGTATTCAAAAGGTTCAAATTTTATATAGTTTAGAAAGAATATCCACACTCCAAGATTTGAATAATTCAAGTAAAATAGTTATAAATTCTCCATAATTTTTAATTTAAATTAGCATCTAGGAAGTCATGAAATACTAATTCTTCTACCCATCAAGTTTTATATCTTCACTAATGTTACAATGAATATTCTACACAAATCAAAATTTGTGGTCTGGAAAGATGGCTCAGCAGTTAAAGGTACTTGCTTATAAATCAAAATTTCATTTTTATAGGAAGTACCTTAAATGGCTGTTATCTTAGTTTTTATTCCAACTGTCCAGCTTATTCTTTCACATATATATTAGCATAAAATGATAAATGGAAGATGCTGTCAAATTTAATAAAATCATGTTACCAAAAGGAATCAATATAACTATCATAGTTAACTTTTGGGGTGTGTTTTTATTTTAAAAATCATTTTGATAAGAGAATGACACATTTTACAAACAAAATTGGTTTACATTTAAGTTAAATATGTGTTGTCATTTTATAACTTAAAATAAGCATAAAGATAATTCATTTTTAACCTTCTTTAAGTTTTAGTCATTGATGAAAAATGGTAGATGTTTTCCTAGATGTTTAAAACTAAGGCTATCTCATATTAATTTAAAGAAGATATCCTTCAATTACAAAGTGACCACTATTTCAATAGCCTCTAATTATGGGTCCCAACAAACTTGGGAAAACAACTGACATTATTTTCTTAAGTGTAAGCACTTTGAAGATCCTAGAGATGATGGAGTGAGAGTGTGAAAGACCCCCCAGCCTGTGCATGCTGTTGTGTGAGAAACAAACGTCAGTCTTATCTGAGCCACTACATTTGTGCCTCTCACTCTGCCTGGTCATGCTATAGCCTGTCCAAGAGAACAATGAAACTAGTTCTTGATTTTATTTTCCTAAGTTTTTCTGATGTTTTATCTCTAACAAAAAAAAAAAGGCTTTCTCTTCTTCGTAGGCATTTCTTAACTAGATGTAAGCTATGTGCACTGATTCTCTGTATAAAGTATAGGGAAGTGTACTTCAGTCTATACCAAATCCAAGTTATTGCAGGTATATGACTGACTTGTGCCATCTAAATGTACCAAACATGGAAAGCTCTGAGTTCAAGTAACAGTAACTTCTGTCCATTTAGTAACTTGGTGCTGCCTGCAATGGGTGAGACATAAAGGAAGGTAAAACATAATCTTGGTGCTTAGAAATTGCAAACCTAATGAAAACAGCAATTGCATATCTGACTAAAACGCAGAACAAGGGTATTTTTGTGGTAGTTTTTAGTAAACGTAAAATATTTTGAAAAGGACATTCTATGTACATATCAATGAGAAAGTAGGACATATAGAGTAGTGTTACCTGAGATATTTCAGGCCAGTATTAATCTCACACTTGGACAGACCCTTTTATCTCTCACTTAGACACTGTAACAGCCTCCTGTCTTCCTGCTTCCACTCTAGCTACTCCCTGCCAACAGCCCATAAGCAAGCCAGAACAACCTCTTAAAATATAAACTACATCATAAAATTGTCTCATGACTTCCCATTAGGATGCAATTAGAATGACATGAAAATGTTAACATGGTCTACAGGCCTTCTGTGATTCATGCTCCTTAGCTCTCCTGCCACTCTCCAGCCACTGAGTTTTCTTCCTAAGCCCCAAGCATGCCAAGCTGACTCCCACCACAGTGCCTTTGCTAGTCTCTTGCCTAGAGTGCTCCACCAACACGGCAGCTCCTTCTCACCACCCATACTCCAGCTAGTGTCACCTCTTCACAGAGGCTCTCCTTGGTGACTCACCTGAAAGTACCTCCTCTGTGTACACACCCCTGGCCTTAGTGTCTCCTCACCCGTTAATACGACTTGCCCCATGAATCATGGCACTTAGACTACCAAAAGGCATTTCTCGGTTTTTATTTTCTATTCCTCTGGGCTACAGTTTTAAAGCTGAATTAGCTCAGAAGTGTGTGTGTTCACAGCACTCATCATGAAACCTAAAATAAAACCTGGCTTGTATGTACGTGCCCAATAAATGTTGCAAAACTAATCAGGATTAAGGTCAGACCTGTAGACATCTCAGTGTGCACACTCCTCACCTGAGACAGAACATGAGGGAGCCAATATCAATGCTCTTTATTTTTATCTGACTGGTAAATACAAAAGTGTGTTCACATATAAAAATTCATTGAGTTGTTCACTTTACGACATGCATGATATACCTTACTAAGAAAAGAATCTATTTTTGCTAAGACAATCTGGTGGGAAACTAGGTAAATGGCTAAGTCATTAAAGGCACTTGCTTGCAAAAAGTCTGCTGGCCTGCGTTCAATTCCCCAGGGCATTTGTTTGCAGCAGCAACAGACCCAAGTGCACCCATAAACACACACACACACACACACACACACACACACACACACACACACATTCATATAAATAAATGCTTCATTTATCCAGACAGTGTTCACTAAAGCAAGCAAAAACTTCTTGTAGTGTCAAAATAGATACTGTAAGGCTGGAAAGATGGCTTAGTGGTTAAGGGCTTGCCTGTGAAGCCCAAGGACCCCGGATTGAGGCTCGATTCCCCAGGACCCACATTAGCCAGATGCACAAGGGGGCACACACATCTGGAGTTCGTTTTCAGGGGCTGGATGCCCTGGCGTGCCCATTCTTTCTCACTCTGTCTGTCGCTCTCAAATAAATAAAAATTTAAAAAATTAAAAAAAAAATAGATACTGTAAATTCCATATGCTGGACCCATGAGTAAATTGTCGTGATAACCTTTTTATTCTTTTTTTTTTTTTGGACAATTCCAATTTGCTTGATTATCCAGTTTCCTGACCCATGTTAGAAATCAGTAAAAAATTGAGGAGGTTCTGTAATTGAAAACAATAAGAAGTAATAGCAAAAGTCAAGCAAAATAACTGAAAAGAGTGGGAAGAATTTAAGATACAGTATGTAGTATATTGCAAAGAGACTTGGGCATCTTTGAATCAAGGACATGTAAGACTGTTAAAAAGACAGTCCTTATTTATCAGGGAACTAAATTATTTTCATCAAGATCTGTTGGATATGAAGAAACAGGAGTGAACATGAGAAATGATCATAGCAAAACTCAGTCTAACTTAAAGAAAAACTGCGTGTAAAAAAAGACAGTATTTGCACTTACTTAATAACAAAGTATTTACAGTAATCACATTTCTAGTATTTTCCAAATAATTACAAATAATGATTATCTATTATCTTCCTCTGTGCTAAACCATAAAAATCCAAAGATTTCCACTAAGAATATAAATTTAAAAGTGCAATCAAATCACTGAAAACATTCTATCAACACTTGTTAACTGAAAAACAATTCAAGCACCTAAGAATTTTGAAACAATTCTCAAGCATTTTTGTAAGGAGTATCTGAAATAATGCCAATTTATTTATAACGCAGCTGTACCACTACAGTCTTGCTTCAAATCATTCTACGAGCCAAGCGTGGTGGCACACGCCTTTAATTCCAGCATTTAGGAGGCAGAGGAAGGAGGATCGCTGTGAGTTCGAGGCCACCCTGAGACTACATAGTGAATTCCAGGTCAGCCTGAGCTAGTGTGAAACCCTACCTCAAAAACAAACGAACAAAAAAGCATTCTATAGCCCTACCTTTTATTAAAAGTAAAAGAATCAACTTCTGCCCAATGTTCTGTATTAGTTTATACCCCATCAACTTTCAACCTTCCAAATTTCATTTTATAAAATCAGCCACTCATGTGAAAGAAGCCTCTTTACCCTGCTAAAGATTATTGCTGGGTCTTGTGATTTCAAGAATGTGCTCCTGTGGCTAGGGAGATAGCTCAGTCAGTAAAGTGCTTGCCCTGCAAGCATAAGGACCTGCGTTTGACCCCAGTACCCATGTGAAAGGGTGTAAGTAAAATGGTACACATAAACAACATCCTACTAAAGATGAACATGGAAAGTTATTGGTTGAATGCATGCATATGTGTTTATCGACATAGATATATATATTTTAGGAACCCAGAATTTAGAACTTAGTCTTTTTGATAAATAAAATGTTTTACAATTATATAATGATCAGTTTTTTCTCTACTACAATTTTTGCTAAGTTGTCTGATATTAATATTTTACCAACAATCATTTTTATTAAACAGCTATTTATTGGTTATAAAATACTGACTACTTTCTAGACATGTGGAATACTTTAGTAAAAAGACTGACATTATAAGCCCTCTTTCAACTTATGTTTTGGTGGAGTAGAACAATAGATAGAAAACAATCAGAAAATTACATGGAACAGGGCTGGAGAGATGGCTTAGCAGTTAAGGCACTTGCCTGCAAAGCCTAAGGACACAGGTTCCATTCTCCAGTACCCACACAAACCAGATGAACAAAGTGGCACATGTGTCTGGGGTTTTTTTGCAGTGGCTAGAGGCCCTGGTGTACCCATTCTATCTGCCTCTTTATCTCCCTCTATTTCTCTCAAATAATTTTTTAAAGCTTTTAAAAAGTAAATTATATAGCATGGTCTCAATGGGTAAGTCCTACAGAGACATACATATGTGCATATATATTTAAATACATTACATTCCAGCAGCAGCTGTGGAAGCTTCAGGTATGAAAGGTGTACTTCTAATTTTCTGATAAACCCTCAAGTGACAAAGGTCTACAGATGATTAGCAATGGTTTCTTTCTCTCAAAAGAAGCATGTATCCAGCTACTGTCACTGTGTGAACCTTCTCATGAGCACACAATTTGGCTTTGTAGCTAAAGGACTTTTCACATGTTCAGTATGTGAAAGGCTTCTCTCTTATGTGAACCATCTGGTGCACTCACACATTACACAGATGACCTCTCATTCCTGTATTTTCTCTCATAGTCTAAAAAGTGATGGAAATACCAAAATATCCTGGGACATCCCTAACGTATGTATGGTCTATGGAGGGTTTGGAATCTTTCTTGGTGTCCCTTGCACGTGGAGTTTTCCTCGCTGCTCTGGTAGATAGGCTCAGGCTCAGAAGAGAACTGTTGGCGTGGAGAGACCCTAACCGCACCTCTAAAAGAATATCTTGATAAGGCAGAGCTGGAGGGGCCTCACCTTGCCCTTCTGGAGTTGTGTGGGTTCTCACAAGAATGCCTCCCCTTCAGACCTAGAACAGTTCCATCCCTGGATAATGATTAGGGAAGCTATTTGATTTCCTTGACTAATAATACTTGAGTAGTGTCAGATGGAGGCACCATGACAAATGGTTCCTTGACTTTGTAACAGATGAGAGAGAGAAGGGGGGAAGAAGAGAGGAAGGGGAAGAGAGGGGAACAGACAGAGGGCGATAAGAGAGGAAAAGAGAGGAGAGGAGAGGGGTGCATGCACTGTGGAATAGGAAAGACATACAGAGTAAGGGAGGGCCAGATAGAGGGTTCTCTGGGAAGAGGAGGGAAACTGCCCTGTCCAGGAGGCCCTGAGTGGGGTGCGGACTGGGGGAGAGGGAGTGCCCAAGTCAGGAGAAGGCTCTGAAATCCCAGACCTCATCTAGGCATGGTCAGTGGGAGAGAGGAGAGAGCTCTGGGATTTCTGTAAGCAGTTTTCTAAGAATTATGGCAGCCATCTTGGTCTTCCGTTCCCATGTGAGGTGTTTTGAACGCAAAGCCTCCCCCATAGCCTTGTGTGTTTATGATTAAGCCTCATACTCAACCAGCTGGTGGAGCTTTCAGGAAGTGTTGGAGCATGTCACTGGGGATGGACCATAAAGTTTATTAGCCTGGCCCACTGGGTGTTCAGAACTAGCTCAGGCTACTTCCTTCCTATTGATGTGGACATGGGACTCACTTCTCACTCAGCTTGTCATGCTTTCTGCACCATGATAAAACTTCCCCTCAAAACTGCAAGCTGGGAAATGGAGAGATGGCTCAGTGATTAAGCCACTTGCTTGTGAAGATTAAGGACCCAGGTTAAATCCCCCAGAACCCACATAAGCCAGATGCACATGGTGGCTCATGCATCTGGAGTTCCTTTGCAGCGGCTAAAGGCCCTGACACACACATTCTCATAATTCTCTCTCTTTCTCATAAATAAACAAATAATGTTTAAAAAGTTGTAAGCTGAAATGAACTGTTTGCTCCTATAAGCTGCTTTTGGTCAGGTGTTTCATCTCAGCATTGAGAAGGCACCTGTGCCACCATGAGAATATCTTGGGAAATCTGGAAGGGATCCTCACGTTATCGCCTGTTGGGATTTCTACGGGAAGTTCTCTGTACATGAATAATGACTTCTCTGAAGGATATACTCTCAGAAAAGAGAGCTTCCTATAGACATGAACTAAGGCAGGAGGCTTCATACAGTTGCCATTTTGATTTTCATTAATTTCTCCAGGTTCCTATCATTGGATTTCCACTTCTCTTTTAAAATGGGCTTATCTCTGCAATATCCACCACAAAAAAAAAAAAAAAAAAACCTCCTCTAAGACCAACTAAGAAATCATCCATCCTTGTTATGGTTTTCTTGCTACAACTGTGAGTTAAAAACCAAACCTCAGTCAAACCGGGCACAGTGGCACACGCCTTTAATCTCAGCACATGGGAGGCAAGTGTAGGAGGATCACTGTGAGTTCAAGGCCACCCTGAGACTACATAGCGAATTCCAGGCCAGCCTGGGCTAGAGTGAGACCCTACCTTGAAAAACAAAAAACTCACAGTCGGCAGTTCCTGCTTTACACATGAGTTACTGCCACGTTGAAGTTGAGCCAACTGGTTGAGAACACAGAAATGTCCTAAGTCTGCACAGCAAAACCTGTCTAGATTTTCTAACTCAAGATCATTTGGACCTTGAGTTTTGAAATCCAAAGCCATTCTTAACAAGAACTCTGAGAAAGATTAACTTTAAGGGCCTCAGCTTTAAGCAGAGGTCTTCTACTAAATTCCTTACATTTGACAGACCTAGGCTTCATATTCTGAGCACACGCATGCATAGCAGGAGCCAATATTAAAGGCCTTTAAAGATGGTAAAAACTAGTTCAGTGACTGCTTCTGCTTCCCTCTTCTACTTTATAAGGACCTTTTTAATTAGACTGGGCCCACTCAGAAAATCCTACGTAATCTCCTCATTTCATCTAGAAAATCCCTTTGATATTTAAGGTAACATGCTCACAAACTCAAGAAATAAGAACATGTACATCTTTGGAGTGTCGTTGCTTTGCCTGACATACATAGTAAAGTTAAATATGAGCATAACATGCAACCTATAAGCCCTACTTCCACACACACACATATGCACCAGAAGACATTGCAAACAATTTTCATAGTAATACATGATATTTAAAAAAAAAAAAAAAAACCTGAAAAACAGCCAGGTGTGGTGACGCACGCCTTTAATCCCAGCACTCAGGAGGCAGAGGTAGGAGGATCACTGTATGAGGCCACCCTGAGAATACAAGTGAATTCCAGGTCAGCCTGGACTACAGTGAAACCGTACCTCAAAAAACAAAAAAAAAAAAAAAAACACTGAAAAGCACCAAAGAATCTATAAGCAGTAAAAAAAAAAAAAAAAAAATTAATTTATTGTGTTTATACTAGAAAATATTATACAGCTATAAAAAAGATAAGTAAATTTATACTATGTTCATCCTAGGAAATATTATACAGCAGTAAAAATGAACTAAACCTATCCACATCAACATAGATTTCAGATTGTCAAGCAAACAGAAAGGTTACAGAAGAATGCATACACTATGTTGGTATTCACCTAAAGGTCAAAAGAGGCCTGACTAAGGACAAATCACTTAGGGACGTGTTCAAAAGAAGTCATAATTACAAAGATGAACAAGGGAATGAATTAAAAACCACCCTTGAGAGAGCAAAGTGGGATGTGAGAGAAGTCAGGGATAAGACGACATTCAAAGAAAACAAGTAATGAACATGTAACTGTTGCAATGACCTTCCCACTGCTGGGACAAAGCACGTGGCCAAGAGCACCTATGGGAGGAAAGGGTTTATTCTTGCTCACAACCTCTAGGGGAAACTCCATGATGGCAGTGGAAAGTGTGAGCAGAGAGCCTGGATATCTCCTCCGCCACAGCAGGTGGGACACCACAGCATGAAAGCAAGCCAAACACTGGCAAGAGGGAGCTGTCTATCACCCCAAAGCCCGCCCCCAACAACACTGTCTCCTCTAGCACAGCTCCACCTCCAAATTACCATCAGCTAGGAAGGAAGTATATAAAACACATGAGGTTATGGGGGACACCTAATTCAAACCACCATAGTGATATTTAGTATTTTCTTGTTTTTTTCTTAAACCACATAAAATATACAGGAATAAACAGTCTTTATGTATATTTCTCATTAAAGATTTAAATCTGGGGACCTGGAGAGATGACTTAATGGTTAAGAAGCTTGCCTACAAAGCCTAATGACCCAGGTTCGATTCCCCAGGACTCATGTAAAGACATATGCACATGTATCTAGAGTTCATTTGCAGTGGCTAGAGTCCCTGGTATGCTCATTCTCTGTGCAAATAAAATTAATTAATTAATTATTTTTTAAAAAAAAAACTTGAATTTGCCAGGTATCATGGCACATGCCTTTAATCCTTTGAGAGGCCAAGATAGAAGGATCACTGTGAGTTCAAGGCCAGCCTGAGACTATATAGTGAATTACATGTCAGCCTGGAGCAAGACTCTACCTTGGGGGAAAAATTAAATTCTAAAACTAAATCTATTTAAAATGTGCAGGATGAAATTTGTATTAGATATAAGGGAGGAAGAAAGATTCAAACATGTACTAGCTGATAAAACAGGAAAGAAATCTATAAAGAAGGATACCTCCTAGAAAAATCAATACTGGTAAGAAAGTTCTAGATTACAAAACAAGAAAACCATTGAGAGATTTTCACAAACACCTAGATGAGCATGTATCTGCTTGTAAATAACAAGGTGAACACCAACTCTATGTTATAAACTCTCAAAAATTACCCACAGACCAAATCCAACTCAAAAAGTTTTATTTAGCTAACACAGTTGTTCAGTTGGTTTTGTTTAAACGAAATGTCTTTAGGCAAAGCAGGCATCTGTCAATTCACTTCTATTCTTCCATTTTTTTTATTTTCTGCTCCCTATCAACATAGACATATATGACTGGCCACTGACAGCACTTCAGTTTGAAACTAGCTACATCTTGACAAGTTAGCCATATCAGATCTACAGTCTGTCTTCAAGGATATTATTATGGGCTATGTGACTTCAAGAGTTTGTCCTAATTCTCTCTCCCTTGTCTCTCCCATTACTGGCTCCTACCTCCTATATCCAAGGACATTGCTTTTTATCACATAATTAGATGCCTGGAGAAATTAAGGACTGCCTTGGAAAACCATGACTGCTGGTATATATGTTCTTCATGAGAGGTACTAGTGAACTGCAAGTCAAGACCTAGCTTCCAGGTTTTATTTTCACAATATCTCCCAGGATAAACCTAAGCCAATACTTTTATTCCTCTGGAGTTCAATTTCTTCCCCTGATATATTAATGAGCATGTTTCAATTAAACCCTAAATTGTTCCAATACCCTCTATAGAAATATTTTTATTAAAATTGGTTTTTCAACAAGTATAGTTTCTTCTTGCTTTTTAAGTATAAAAAAAGCAAGGAGTATGCTAGGAAAATAGACTGAACTGGTAGTTAAATAGAAATGACCATTGAGGAAGACAGAGCCTGGGGACAGTGAGACACACTGTATACTTTACTTGCGGGTGCCTTTCACTCAGTGTATGAAACCTAAGTTTTAGACGTGATACTATCTGATAGAATTGTCTTTCACATAATTTATCACCTTTTAGTCTTAAACATGGTCAGCTCAGCTACAATGGAGTTTTGTTCCCAGCTTATATAGTAAATATTACTTTATTATACAAATACTACTTTTTTTAAGCAATGAAGGGTTTTTTTAACATTTTTATTTATTTGCAAGCAGAGAGAGAACGGGCATGCCAGGGTCTCTAGCCACTGCAAACAAACTCCTGATTTATGTGTCACTTTGTGCAGCTGGCTTTATGTGGGCACTGGGGAATCAAATTCGGGTCATCAGGCTTTTCAAGCAAGTGCCTTAATGGCAGAGCCATCTCTTCAGCTCTGCAAACACTTCTTAATCTTATTTGTTCCTTAAATAATTCAACCAACAGAAATAGAAAAAAAAATGAAAAGGTTCACAAGTTCAATAAAAATAAGCAGCCTTCAACTAGTTGGAATCAAGGATGGATACAGAGAAAAGGGGATCCATAGTCCTAAAACATGCTTTAAAAAAATTAAGGCGGAGCTGGAGAGAGCTCAGAGGTTAAGATACTTGCCTGTGAAGCCTAAGAACGCAGGTTTGATTCCCCAGATGCACAGCAAAAGCCAGATGCACATGGCAGCACATGCATCTGGCATTCATTTGCAGTGGCTAGAGGCTTTGATGTGCCCTATGTCTGTCTGTCTGTCTGTCTCTGTCTCTCGCCCCCCACCCCGCCTCTTTCTCTCTCTCAAATAAGTATTTTTTTTAATTACGGCTAAAAGCAGGTTATAAAGGACTCTGCAAGCAATAGTCAAGTGCAAGAACTTTATCTTGTGATAATGAAAAGCCACTAGCCGTTTCTTTTTTAAAGCAGGGTGAGGGACTAGTCAAATCTATGCTCGTGGAAGATGCTGCCAGAGGACATACAATAGTTACAAAACAGAATGTGAAACTATTACATGGGTACAATATTTTGATGAAATTAAAAGAAAATACTTATTGAAGCCAAAAATTCAATTTCCAAAATGCCATGGTATTATTACATAAATTTACAATGGGTGTGCCTTGAAAATTCCTTGGAGAGTGTTAAGTAATTACGCTTCAAAACTTTTTTTTTAACTCTTCACATTATATATTTACACTTTTTTCAAATAAAATTAACACTTTAATATTTATGAGCGTTAAGGCCACAGAATTTTTAAATATTTACCTAACCATTTAGAAAACACATGGCATTTTAGGTATAGAAGAACCACTTACACACCAACTTGTGGCTTTCAAAAACTCACATTTACCTAATCACACATGAAATGATCAGCTGAAGAATATGAAATTAAAATGTTATAGAAATATATTTGTTCAATTCTAGTCTTGAATTTTATATAGACAATGATTTTTTAACTTCTTCCTAGTTTCAGCTGACTCCTGGCATACTGTACACTTACTGCTTCTTAAATCAATACTAGAAATCTAATTATTAAATCAAACATCTTATAAGCATGTCCCTATTTTCAACATGGTACCTAATATAACATTCTAATAGTCAAAAATTACTTCTAATATAATTTAAAATTTTTATGCTAATATGAATTTTCAAGTGGTTTTCAAAGATGTTAATAAATACATTTAAGTATATTACAAGACATTAGAATGAAATAATGTTCCCATAAATAAATGAACCCACATATAGTTTGGAAAAAAATTTAAATAACACTCCAAAAAAACTGAATGTTCATCTTTTCCAATTAAAATAGCTTAAAAGATACACAACTGCAATAACTTTCTATATTGAAACTTGAAGATTACAAATTTGTGACTACTATATTTTTATTTATACCTTACCAAAAGTAAAAATTAACTGAGTAAACTTAATTTTAGAGTTGGAAGGCATTATAGAATTCATCTGCTGGGATTTTCCTGGATTAACAGCACAGAAATAAATAAAATTCATGACTAGAATTGAACAAATACATTTCTATAACATTTTAATTTCATATTCTTCCGCTGATCATTTCATGTGTGATTAGGAGAGATTCACTGGCGTCTCCAAGTTAGACAAGAAAACAGAGATTTGACCCTCGATCCTCTGCCTGTGAACCCAGCACATTTTCTCACACATTAGTTTTCACCCATATTTCTATTTCTCATTATCGGAAACAAGAAAGTGCTTTTTTACAATTGTCCTATGCAACACTTGAAAATTTGGAAAACCATATGATTTTTATTTGCAAGAAAGTACTAACATTTCCTTAATTTATTTAAACAATACACATGCAAAACACACTCAAACACACAAATCCTCTATTAGCCTCCAAGAACTGCATTAATAAAAATTGCCTTTTAAGGCCGGGAGTGGTGGCGCATGGCTTTAATCCCAGCCCTCGGGAGGCAGAGGTAGGAGGATTGCCATGAGTTCAAGGCCACCCTGAGACTACATAGTGAATTCCAAGTCAGCCTGAGCTAGAGTGAGACTGTACCTCGAAAAAAAAAAAATTGTCTTTTAATCTCTGCTAAGTTAAAATATCCTTTTCAGGAAATGCTAAATAATATCATTTTGTGGCACTAAACTAAGTGACCATGTATAAATCTCTAACTATTAGTATTTATACACCAAGATTCTCAAAACTATTTTTACTCAGAATAAGGGTGTTCTGTTCTAAGGAAATATGCTGAGTTTAGAACTACAAATTGCATTTTCTTCTAATTTAAATAATAAATGAAGCTACCCAGCATAACATGGCACCTAGCAAAATGTTGACAAAGGTGAACTAGAGAGAAAATCATACTAGGATTAATCATTAATTTACAAAAACAAACCAGACATAACTGACTACAACAAATTACAACTAAAATGTGTTAAACTGTAATACAGTCAGGAAAATTCCCTACAAATGTGATGAAACTGTGCTAAAAGACTTTCCCAATGTTTAAAATGCAATCTAGTCACATAAAAATTAAAATTGTCATTCCATTTTATGAAAATAGTTGACATTACTTGCTGTATAGTGAATCCTCTCCAAACAACTTTTCACCTGATGCACACTTCTCTACTTCCTATTACTACTGGTAGTGAGCTTAGAAAACAAAATGCATCACTTTTCTTTTCAAGCATTTAATCGAATTATCACAGACCACACAAGAATGGTCTCAAAAAACATTTCAGTTGGCAAAACGTGTGGCCCAAGCCTGTAATCACAGCACCCCAAAGTGGGAAGCAGGAGGATCCTCCAAGTTCCAGGCCAGCCTGGGCCATACAGAGAGTTCCAGGCCAGCTAAGGCCAGCCTGTTATAGAAAGATCCTGTCACACAAAAAAAGCAAGCAATAAAAGAAAAGATAATGCTGTCTTATTGACACACACTACAGATGGGATCAGAATTTAACAAAATCAGTGTAGTTGCTTGTAGATTATTTTGAAGAGAGATGGAACAGAAGGAGGAGATTGCCTTAATAAGATAAGAAACTTTTGTTTTCAATGTATGGTTGCAGTGTAAAAAATACCACCAATCAGTAAAATCTGAAAACTAAGGATGTACATTCCTTAAAACTTACACACACACACACTTCCACACTTACCATTTAGGTTGCATACAACACACCACTGAGAAATAAAAACCTAACCAAACATAACACTGCCACTGGACCTGTCAAGTTCGGGTGATCTAGTCTCTAATCTGAGGTTAATGTCACCTACTAACAGGGTCCTTGTGCAGATTTGAGACAATAAATGACAAGCACTTCAGCCGGGCGTGGTGGCGCACGCCTTTAATCCCAGCACTCTGGAAGCAGAGGTAGGAGGATCGCTGTGAGTTCGAGGCCACCTTGAGACTCCATAGTGAATTTCAGGTCAGCCTGGGCTAGAGTGAGACTCTACCTCAAAAAAAAAAAAAAAGAAAAAGAAAAAGAAAGAAAAGCACCTCGCAGTTAGTAAACATTCAATAATGAGTAACTATGCTTCATGTTGTACACCAGGTAGATGTTCCAACACTACAGCACTAGACAGAGATAGATATATAGATATAGATGTGAGCTTATTCCCTGGTGATGATTTTAATTCCTTTATTTAAAAAAACAAAAATATGGAAGCCTTTAAAAAGGAAATTCTCTGGGCATCTTTCCAGACATTACAAAGTTTAAAGGTTAAATTGCTAAAACATTCTCCTAATTATGCAACAAATACACAAGACCATGAGTTCATCTGAAAAAAAAAAATGTATTTGTGTATTTTCATCCAAAGCTCGCTTCTGTTCTTTTAAGTATTAAGTTTCTGATTCGTGTTCTCAATTATCAGGAGTAATTAAACCTCATTGTTGAAACCTCATATATACTTTCACTCTAAAAGCCATCCTGTGTGGGCAGACAACCTCATTTTAACAGGAGGTATCATATATACATATATACATATAGAGAGAGAAAAAAATTAGAATGAATGCCAATAGTGGGAGCAATCAATGCAGTAAACTGAAAGAATTCTCCTCGCTCTTCTCAGAACGCATCTACTGCATAAGCCGAGCGCTTTCTGGGCTAAGTGAGTGGTTAGCGGTCTCGGTCATGTCACGTCTAATCACAAACAGCAGACACTTGTCCTGCGTTCTGGATAAGCTTGCACGTCAGGAACCTTTCCAGCATCAAGGCTTGGTTCGTGTGCGCAGAAAGCGAGCACTCGCCCTTTGGGGGCCACCGTGCACGCACCCGGGGGTCAGAGGGGGGACAAGCCGCAGCCGCCCGGCGGGGCTTCCTTCGGCAGACCGCTCGCTCGCCGGAGAACCTACCTGCTCCCGGGAAATGCAAGGCAACGAGGGTCTCCGGAACATCTTGCCGCTGCCGCAGTAGCCGGCCGCGGATTCCCCGAGCGACACGCAGCTGGAGCGCCTGCGGGGTCTGATCACCGGCACTTTGTCCTCCGCGGCGCTGGACGAGCGCGGGGGGTGAGCGGGGGCTTCCCTGACGTGCAGGAGGTGGTCCAGGCCCAGGGCCAGCAGGCAGCCCACGTCCCCGACCAGGCACGAGAGCAGCGGCCCCGCGGCCGCGGGCAGCGCCCCCAGGGTGCACGAGGACACCCCCCAGAGCACGCCGGCGAACAGCAGCACGAGCGCGCCGTGCCGGGGCGCGGGCGGGCGCGCCAGCCGCAGCAGAGCCGCGCAGCTCAGCAGCACCAAGCCCAGCCGGCCCGCCGCGGCCAGCGCCGGGTCCCCGCCGGGCCGCCACGGCCACCACGGCCACAGGGCCCCGTCGCCCAGGTAGCAGCAGGCGGGCAGCGCCAGCAGCCACCAGGAGCCGCCGCCGCCGCGGCCCGGGCCCCGCTGGCTGCGCGAGAGGAAGCAGGTGAGGAAGAAGAAGGCGCAGGCGATGCTGAAGAGCGCGCTGAGGCCGCGCGAGCAGGCGGCCGCCCTCGCGGCCCAGGCGGCGGGCTCGGCGCCCAGCAGCGGCAGCAGCGCGGCGAGCAGCGCGAGCAGGGCGCCGCCGAGCCCCAGGCGCGCCCCGGAGCGCGGGCGGCGGCGGCGCGGGGACGCCGTCCGCAGCTCCACGTTGCACAGGCGGCCGAGGTGCACCCAGAAGCCGCGCGGGGGGTCCCTCCGCAGCGGGCTCACGCAGCCCTTCACGTAGCCGTTCCGCACGCCCTCGCCGGGGCCCGGGCCGGACGTCGGCGCCCTCATGGTGGGCGCGCGCCGCTCGCGTCTCGCTCGCTCGGGGGCCCGAAGGCAGGCGTTCGCCCCGCGGTCCTCCTCCTCCGCCGCCGCCGCCTCCTCCCCGCCCCGCCCGGGGGTCAGGGCTGCGCCCGCCGCCGCCGCCGCCGCCCGGGGACCCCGCCGCGCGGGCTGAGGAGCGGCCAGGAGCGCCACATGCCGGCCACCACCGCGGCCCGCGCGGGCGGCCGCCGCCGCCTCCCGCCCCTCCGCCGCCGCCGCCGCCTCGGGCTGCTCGGGGGACCGGAGCGTCGGCGTCGCCTGCCCGCTCGCGCTCGCGCCGGCTTCAGCCTGGTCCGTTGGGCGCGGGCGGGCGCTCCTCCTCCTCCTCCTCCTCCTCCTCCCCCCCGCCGGACGCGCGCTCCCCCTGGCGCCCGCGCGTGCCCGCGCCGAGGATGCTGCGGGGCGCTCGCCTAGCGGTGCGCCGACCGCTCGTCCGCGGGGGAGGGCCGGGCGCCCGCACCCTGGGACCCCCGCCCACCCCGCCTCCCGCACGCGCACACCGCGCACCGTTTCCCCCCGGGCTCAGCCCGCAGACGCTCACCCTGCCAGGCTCGGTCACTTGGGTCCGGGCTCCCCTGGGGACTTGGGACAGCGGTGATCCCGGGAGCCCAGGATGAGAGGGGCGAGGGCCGCCCTTTGGCCTCAGCTGGGTTCAGGGTGGGCCTTCCACGGTGTGACACCCACCCACCCGGTGAGGGACAGCCACCTTACCCAGGCCAAGAGGAAGAAACCCGAAATCCCTGGGGCTAGATGTGGCCTCCATGCGGAAGGCCCGAGAGCCCCGTGGACGTGCACTCCGCAGCATCCTTGCCTTGCTGAGGAACCATTTGCAGTTAATAGAAGAACTGGCCTCCGGTCCTGTGCTTCGCATCCATGCCCCACATATGCACTGCCTCCCACCCACCACCCGCCTCCCCACCACCACCACAGCGTAGATTTGATGTGGCAGAAGTTCTTTCCAAATGAGAGGCTTTTTCACTGTAGCAGCCTGTTCTACACGGGGCTCAGGATCTCAGTATACATCTCCAAGACCACTCCCCAGGCTGGATGGGTTGCCCTTAAAATAAGTCAAATAAGATGCTGTCCGTGAAGGAGGAGGGAAGCTAACAACGCTGGAAAAAGCAGACTTAAAATTGGGAAGAAGAAGAGAACTTTGCTGTACCAAAGGGACTGCTCTGGAATCTAACCAATCATAACTGCCCGAGAAAGTGAACTGCGTTTTCCTCCAACGAAACTCTCCCTTCAACCTCACGACAGACCTGTTTTACTCAAAGCGCTAATGCCACATTTTTCCAAGGAGATGAGAAACCTGACCGTGTGGCAAATCCCACAAACAGGCCTATTTTTTACCAATTAATCTTAGCCCACAGCCATGATCTAAAGCAGATCATTTTCATGTAGTCGTAGTTTACATACTTAGAAGACATCACTAAGAAATTAGCACAAGAATTTGACTATTTTGAAAAAAAAAGTCACAGTTCCTTTTCCTTTTCTATGTATTGAATAAGGGAAAAATATCAATAGAATTTTCTAACTGGTTGTTGAAACGCTTGTCTAAAAGGTAAAAATTAAACATCTTTTTTTCCCACCAGACAATTCAAAAACAAAAGATTAAAAAAACACTCATTTCAGCAATACTTGACAAATACATGTCTTTAGCCTTGTGCATAGAACTGTCACATATACACACTATTAAATGGGAAAGTCAGCACATAGTTATAATAAGACTTGTACAGAAGGACATGACCGAACTAACACTAACATTACCGAAATGCCCATTATAAATTCTTTTTGAAAATAATAAATTTAGTAGGAAACTAGAACAAGTTTAGGTTAAAGTCATTGTGTTGTTAAAGTCTGATATAGGATAAGCATGGTTTCTTAAATTTAGGTTTCAACCAGCCATTCATATCCTGACATATACAAACCTCATCTCGAATGATGTTTAACAAAAATGAGAAGGGCTGGAGAGATTGCTTACCGGTTAAGCGTTTGCCTGTGAAACCTAAGGACCCCAGTTCAAAGCTCGATTCCCCAGGACCCGCGTAAGCCAGATGCACAAGGGGGCACACATATCTGGAGTTCGTTTGCAGTGGCTGGAGGCCCTGGGGTGCCCATTCTCTCTATCTATCTGCCTCTTTCTCTCTGTGTCTGTCGCTCTCAAATAAATAAATAAAAATAAACAAAAAATGAGAAATTTGGGCTGGAGAGATGACTTAGCAGTTAAGGCACTTACCTGTGAAGCTAAAGGATCCAAGTTTGATTCCCTAGGACCCATGTAAGCCAGATGCACAAGGTGGCGCATGTGTCTGGAGTTCATTTATAGTGTCTGAAGGCCCTGGTGCACCCATTCTCTTTCTGTGTCATTTATCATTTATGTATCTATCTATCTATCTGCCTATTTCTCTTTCTCTCTGCCAAATAAATAAAATTAAGTTAAAACAAGATATTTTAGATGACTTTTAAAATCCCTCTGGTCTTAAAAAGCTATAACAATGTCTGTATGCCAAAAACATATAGACTTCCTTAGAATTTGCTTTTCACATTGACAAGAGCACCACCCAACTTAACCACGTTCTCAGTATTGACAAGTAAAAATAAAGGGGTTTGTACAAAGCACTGTTTCTGGAAAATAAAATTTGAAGCCCCTTCATGAAACTGCTTTACTTCCCAAGGCTTGACCCTTTTCTCTGCTGTCATCAAGCTCTTTCTGGGGCTAGCAGCACCACTCCCTCAGTAACTCATCACTGGGCAGCACCCTCTCAACACCAGCCCAGCATCTGAGAGGATTCGAAAATAAAATCGTGAGGATGGAACCAAGACTATCAGAGGTTTGCTTAACTAAAAAAATGCTCTGAAAGAATGAGCTTGCTATGTTTATAGCAACTCCCTGTTCTGTTTAGTCTTTGTCAAAGATGACTGAGCTGCATTTCTTAATTAGTCTTCTGCCACACTTAAACAACTGATAGATTTAGTTCTCATCCTTAGGTTCAAATACCTAGGACTGTTATCTGCTGTGACGAAAGACTTAACCTAACAGCATGCTTTTAACGTCTATCAACTTCCTGTCCCAGCCATATGTCACCTCATTTTGCCTTGCCTCACATTTTTGTTTTGTTTGTTTGGTTGGGTTTTTTTTTTTTTTTTTTGTTTTTTTGGGGTTTTTGTTTTTGTTGTTGTTGTTGTTGTTTCTCCAGATAGTGTCTCACTCTAGCCCAGGCTGACCTGGAATTTAGTATGTAGTCTCAGAGTGGCCTTGAACTCATGGAGATCTTCCAACCTCTGCCTCCCGAGTGCTGAGATTAGAGGCCCTGTGCCACCATGCCCAGTGTTTCCTCACATCTTGATCTATGTCTTTCTGCTTTTTAAAACTTTTTAATTATTTATTTATTTACAACCAGGGAGAGAGAATGAGAATAGGCTTCCCAGGGCCTAGTGCCACTGCAAATGAACTCCAGACAATGTGTTACTTTGTGCATTTGGGTACTGGGGAATTGAAACCAGGCTATCAAGCTTTGCAAGGAAGAGCATTTAATTGCTGAGCAATCTCCCCAGACTCCACATCACTCCACTTTCTAATAGATCCCTTCACTCTCCCAGTTTGATAGTCTATGACATGGGGTTCTAGCACTAATCGGCAAGTTACCAAATCATTCTGAGAACATGCAACCCCCTGTGAATTGAATTTTTGTGATAATAGGGTCCTTGCCTTCAAACTTCAAAGATCTAATGTTGCCCTATGTGATATGTGCAAGGTGAGCATTTTGTTTTGAACCTCTTAATGAGTACCTAAGCCAATAAACCACTGATGGTCCCCTTAACTATGGAGAGGTCCTGCCCCACCCTTTTCATCTCAGGGCCTAGCACCCTGAGACCCTAAACACTAGTTTTTTGCTTTTGGACACTGTTATCGTTGACAGAATAAATGTTATGTGCCCTCCTGTCTATATAGCTTCAGAAGCACCAGTTGGGACATCCCAGTACTGGGCTCAGCCCAACTGTTACAATGCCTTCTGCATCAAGACATCTGTTGCTAGTCATCGCTCCATCAGAAATGTCCCTCTCTGTGAATTCCCTGTTCTCTCCCAGAGCCAGAAAACAACTGGGTGCCATGTTTGATTTCTGCCACTTTTCCATTCCTGCCCTATCCCATCCTCATGTATCGTGCCTTCAACCTTTGTTTTTAAGACAAAGATGTTTTATAACGCTAAAATCCATTTCTAGAGCTATATTCCAAGAAATTCCCTTCCAAAATTAAACATTTTTCCGTGAGTCTTGGCAGCTGCATTTATGGTGATTGTTAGAATTGCTATAATGGAATATAAGTGGGAAGGAATAGAGCAGGAGATTAAATTAGATATAGCGCTTGGGCCGTCAGTGCTTGTCACACAAAAGTTCCATAATCAGACAACTCCTCAAAATCTGACTGCTCAGATGTTTTATGAAGAAACCTCAAGATTTGCTGAGAGAAGCCAGGTATGATGTGACACACCTGTCATCCCAGCACTCATGCGCATGAGTTGGAGGCCAACCTGGGCTACACAGAAAGACCTTGTCTTAAAACAACAAAGAAAGAAGAGAAGGGAAGGGGAAGGGAGGGAGGGAGGAATGAAGGAAGGAAGGAGAGGAGAATGAAGGTTGGAGGGAATGGAAGAGAAAAAAGGGGGAAGAGGAGGGGAAAGGGAAGAAAAATTATTAAAATTTGATAAGAACTCTTGGAATAAAAATAATGTTTTCTAGTTCTTTAATGATTTTATTACTGTTCCCATTCTACACTGTCACCCTTCAACCATGATTTTTCAAACATTTTTCGAAAGAAATGTTACACAAATAAAAAACATACTGCTCTTGCAACTCAGAAGCAAACAACCTGACATGATGCTCACACAAGTGCAATAGTGGCACACAGCCATGGTGGGTAACCAGCTGCTCTTGGATTGGCTAACAGATCCACTCAGTGGAAAGGAAACCATATCTGGAACTGGGAAACAAGTTAGAATCATATCCAGACAATGACTGTCCTTTCCATTGTCAAGCTCCCACTAACCTTGGACTACAAGAGGGCCTACACCCTTTTAATTCTCTGTAAATTAATAATGATTATCCCATTTAACCAGTGCTGAGTTCATTCTCTGTTGGAGAACCTCCATCTCTGTTTTAGATGGGAGCTGGACTTGAGGAGATGAACGACCCAGTGCACTCCACCCCGGCCCACAGCTGAAACCACAGAGGAATCGGAGAAGTAAGCAAGAATGCTGCTTTCTCAGTGAGTCTGATATCAGCACAAGGGTGATGGCGAAAGACATTGAGGACATTCAACACCTACCAAACCAGAGACCCAGAGGCTCCTAAGTGCCCATCGCTGATGTAGACTTAAAATGCTTCCAGCATGCCTCATGGAATTTTGCGGAAGAGGGGGCGGAAAGATTGTTAGAGCCACAGATTGGGACATTTTGCACAGAGACATTCCCTCTCCCCCCAGCCCCTGCATAACGCATGACCCACAATCCCCATTGGGTTGACCTGCATCCCCAATGAGGAAGGTCTCTTCAGAAAAGAGGCAGGAAGGAAGGAAAGGATAATACTAACATGTGTTGTTTGCATACAAAATATGTCCATATCTAACAAAAAAAAAAAGAAAAAAGAAAGAAAAAGAAAGAAATACTGCTCACTTCTTTAGAGACAGGATTCCTCATTAGCTAAAAGCTCACCAGAGATTCTCCTTTGTTCATCTCACCAAAGGTAAAATTACAGGGCTGGAGAGATGGCTTAGCAGTTAAGGCGCTTGCTTGTGAAGTCAAAGGACCCAGGTTCAAGTCCCCAGGACCCACATAAGCCAGATGCACAAAGAGGCACACGCATCTGGAGTTCGTTTGCAGTGGCTAGAGGCCCTGGCACACCCATTCTCTCTGTGTCTGCCTCCTCAGTATCTCTCTCTGTCTTTGCAAATAAATAATGTTGTTTGTTTGTTTTTTTTAATTACAGGGCCATGTCTCTACACTGGGCATTTGATATAGATTCTGGGCATTAAACTCAGGTCTTCATGCATTAGCACAGGCACTTTGCTGACTGAGATATTTTTCTAGCCTCTTGCTAAAAAGATTTCTAATAAATGTATTGAAGTAATTAAAAAAAAAAAAAGCATACTGCTCTTGTTTAAATACTGGAACTCAGACCCAGATCCTGACAACTCAGCAAGTCTTTCTCCACTTCAGAGCTGAAGCCCTATATGGAACCCTTCATTTCCAAAAGAATAACAATCTGAAATAGACAACACAAAAAAGAAACTTAAATTTAATTTGACAAAATGCCAAGAAGCACTGAATGTTCCTCCTAAATGCAACTTTCCAGAATTCATTGATGACACCATCCTAGCTTGTCAGGAAGATACAACAAAGTAAGCTGACAATTTTTAACTATCAAACTTTATTTCTTGAGGTAAGCTCTTGTTCTAGCCCAGAATTCACTTTGTAGTTTCAGGCTGGCCTTGAACTCATAGAGATGCTCCTACCTCTGCCTCCTTCCTGAGTGCTGGGATTGAAGGCGTACACCACCACGCACGGCTCAAACTTTGAAGAGTAAGAAGTAAATTAACCAATATCACTGAAATTTCAAATTTTCAATACTATGAGTCCTCAAGTTGTATGCAAACCTTGTAAGATTTCAAAATAATTGGGAAATTAACATTTACAGATTTGGATTGGAAAATAACACGCTAACTTTTTACCAGTATAGAAAGGATTATTCTGGTTTTTGATAGACAGTGGCTACTCTGTTTCCCAAGTGTGTTAACAATTATCTAGTTCACTTCCAGCTAGTACCTATTTCGGAATCCAAACCTCTCTTACTTACTTTTAGTTCACCTCCAGTATCTACTAAGGGCACACCAATTGCAAAGTTTCATGCTAGGAGAGATTCTGAACATTAAAAAACTGTAAAAGAAGTTGAATGCAAGCACTTGGTGGGAGAGGTGGGAGGACCACTGTGAATTTGAGGCCAGCCTGAGACTACATAGTAAATTTCAGGTCAGCCTGGGCCAGAGAAAGACCCTACCTCAAAAACAAACAAACAAAAGAAAACTATAAACATTCCTTCATAGCTGCAGCTTATCTAGAAGATAGGGAGTACAATCATAAATTATTAAAGTGTAACAGAACACATGGTAAAAAAAAAAAACTGTTGTCTACAAGTGCTTCATAGACTATTAAAGAAAATCATTCTCTTCAGAATTTCTTCACTCTGTGGCTGCTTCATCTTGTTCTCATGTTTGTTTCTCCTTCTCTGTAGGTTTCTCCTTTACTGTCTTCCTCCTACCTTGTCTTTTTCAGAGCTGCATTTTAATCCCCTCACTTCCTTTGCTGCTTGTATTCTCCTTTGTACCACCCTCCAGGAACATGCAGTGTTTCTTCCTTGATGGATGCCTTCGTTTGTTTGGAATTTAAATGCCTGTCATTGTGCTGGACATTGATGACAGATACAGTGACAATAATTAGCCATAGTCTAGAGGAACAGAGAATTTTTTTAAAAAAGATTGCCGTAGCTCTGAATAATCCTGAGTAAGGGGAGCTGTGATGGAGAGGTAGGTAGACTGTACTCTAGGAGCTCAGCGAAGGAGCACCTTACCTAGACAGAGTATGGCAGGAATAGACTGAAGACTAGTGCTGTGGGCGGGTTGGAGAAAAGACTCCGTATTGAGAGATGAACAGAAGAAGTTACCTCAAGTAGAGAAAAGACAATATGGGCAAAGGAGATAAGCAAGTGCAAAAATTTGTAGGAATTCTTGGCTAATTCTAAGCATCCTATGATAATAAGGTATACAAAAGCAAAAAAAAAAAAAAAAGTGTATATACTATGTGGCCAGAGAGAGAGATGGTACTGGCTTAATATGAAAGTGGAGTTTTTGTGACTATTTGTTAAAGGTTGTTGTTGCCACCATATCTATTACCTAGCAACCTCTACAACATAGTCCTCACACACGAAAATTCTTACTCAGTTTTAACCCAATCTCCTGTCCAGCACAGACCTCAGCCTGTAGCAAATGTTCATATATTTCTTCATGTTATTTAGGTTTCTCAAAGCAATTTTTGCAAATTAAGTTTTACATGTCCTTTGATTTGTTATTTTTTCTTTTTTTGCTTTATTGAATGGTTTTAGTAGAAAGCCCTTAAAATTATTTTGTAGAAGAAAAAAGATCCCATGTTGTTGAGAAATCTTTTTAACATCCATTGTCACAAAATCAGGGAAAGAGCACTTTCCCTTAATTTATAAAACAAAAAAATGTACATGCACACATTAATTTCCAGCATCAAATGGTGCTAAGAGAAGTGTGGCTGACTTTTTGAAACTTTTTTAAATTTCATTTTCTTTTACATGATTTTTCAATTTTATGTTAATTCAAATGATAGTGCCTGGGTTTCTTTTGCTATGAAAGAGGATATTATTTTAAGAATTTTCCTGCTTTACTTTTTAGTTTTCAGAACAAAAATTATTTCTATACTGCAAATTCACTGTTGTCCTTTAAATATAACTGATAACTACCTTAAACCTGCAATTAATAATCTGAGATTTCCTGAGCTTTTTGTCTTAAACCTGAAAGCTGAACAAACGAACAATAAACAGCAATGCAGACTCTCTCCAAGCTTTCCTGTTCCCTCCTTAAACAAGTAGCAGTGTCTTCGGCTCTGGCTATCCCAGCAGATCTGAAGGATCCCAGCCACGAAGGTGGCAGCCTACCGTTGACACTGAACTTGTGGTTAATTGTGGAGTTCTGCCACAAAACCACCTCACTACCACAGCTGGATACTTGCCCAGCAAAGCGACAAACTGCCAGGCTGAGCAATCTCCAGGAGGCAGCAGGAGCAGCATGCCTTTTAGCCCAGACAGCAGTCTTTTCGGGATTCCAAAGGGAGCCAGTGGTGGGGCACATGAAAGAATCGCCCAGAAGTGGGCTGTCTCTCTGAAACCTGCTGCAAATGTATCGACACCATTTTGCAAGGGAAGTTCAAGAGAGTCCATCCAATTCATTATATAGTGTCATCAATAAATGTGAACTATTCTTTTCATCCATCATTTCAAATGGGATGAAGTCGCAAATAAACTCCTAGTTACTTTATCCTAAACTGTTGTCTGCGCTTTCTCCACG
Organism: Dipus sagitta; assembly: GCA_036346955.1. Lineage (NCBI taxonomy): Eukaryota > Metazoa > Chordata > Mammalia > Rodentia > Dipodidae > Dipus > Dipus sagitta. Next base: position 153,581,167 of record CM070772.1, on the reverse strand, counting down.
TGATCATCGCACATAGAAGAAAGCGTCTGTCTTTATGAGTGCTACGAGGCTGCACAGCAGCTCTGGGGCTTTACTGGAAAGGGAAAGCAGCACGATGTGAAAGAGGAAAGGCGACTTTACCCTCCATCTGATCTGGTGGCCACTTTGTAGCTGTGTGACCATGAGTTATTAATGTCATATTACCTACCTCATCCACATAATGGGGATACCAGAGGCTGGAGACGTGGCTCAGCCGTTAAAGGCACTTGCTTGCAAAGTCTGATGGCCCAGGTTTGATACCCCAGTACCCACATAAAGCCAAATGCACAAAATGATGCATGCATCTGCAGTTCATTTGCAGTGCCAAGAGGCCCTGGCATGTCCATCCTCCCTCCCTCCCTCCACCCTTCCTTTCCCCTCCCTTTCTCTCCTTGCAAATAAATGAAAGCAAAAATAAATAAAATGGGAATACCAATGTCCTGCTCTTAGTTTATTGTTATTATGGATTGTTGAATGACTTGTGTGTGACAATGTAAGTGGGTTCTTTGTAAATGTAAATCTACTGTGCTCTTTACACCGCCCTCATCCCTTAAGGACTTCCCAGGATTCTATTAGTTCTGAGTTCTGCCAAGAAGATCTCCAGAACATACATCGTTTAACTCTTCCTCATGGTTTTCAACGTTATTTTGTTCTAGTCCATTTTGGTTTTCTTTTTTTATTTTTTTCAAAATTTTTATTAACAACTTCCATGATTATAAAAAATATCCCATGGTAGCCGGGCGTGGTGGCTCATGCCTTTAATCCCAGCACTCTGGAGGCAAAGGTAGGAGGATCACCGTGAGTTCGAGGCCACGCTGAGACTACATAGAGAATTCCAGGTCAGCCTGAGCTAAAGTGAGACCCTACCTCGAAAAACCAAAAAAAATAAAATAAAAAATTAAAAAAAAATAAAAATATCCCATGGTAATACCTTCCCTCCCCCCACCTTCCCCTTTGAAACTGCATTATCCATTATATCCCCTCCCCTTCTCAATCAGTCTCTCTTTTATTTCGATGTCATGATCTTTTCCTCCTCTTATGATGGTCTTGTGTAGCTAGCGTCAGGCGCTGTGAGGTCATGGATATCCAGGCCATTTTATGTCTGGAGGGAGCACGTTGTAAGGAGTCCTACCCTCCCTTTGGCTCTTACATTCTTTCTGCCACCTCTTCCGCATTAGGCCCTGAGCCTTAGAAGGTGTGATAGAGATACTGCAGTACTGAGCACTGCAGTCACTTCTTTCCAGCACCATGATACCGTCTAACTCTACAATCATATAAGTAAATGAGCAGCTCTCTTTCATCACAAAGCAAATGGTACAGGAGCTTTAGTATCTATTATAAATGCAAAATTAATACATTAATCCTCATGGAATAACTACAAATTATTCTTGTGGGCCTGAAAACCTTAGAACTTACTCTGCAAAAAGATATGGATTTTGGGCCTACATGCAATGACAGGGAGAAACAGAAAAATCAAACAGCAACCTATTTCACCCATAATAACATTAAACACTGTGAATGAAAGAAAGCATTTATGTAATTCAAACGTTTATTCATTCAGGGGCTGGCAGGATTGCCTAGCAGTTAAGGCACTTGCCTGCAAAGCCAAAGGACCCAGATTCAATTCCCCAGGACCCATGCAAGCCAGATGCACAAGGTGGCACATGCATCTGGAGTTTATTTGCAGTGGCTAAAGGTCCTGGTGCACCCATTCTCTCCCCACCTTTCTCTCTCACAAATAAATAAAATAATTTTAAAAAGTTTATTTAGTGGGCTAGAGGGATGGCTTAGCAGTTAAGGCATTTGCCTGAAAGGACAAAGGACCCAGGTTCGATTCCCCAGGACCCACCTTAACCAGATGCACAAGGCGGTGCACGCGTCTGGAGTTCATTTGCAGTGGCTGGAGGCCCTGGTTCACCCATTCTCTCACTCTCTCTCTCCCTCTTTCTCTGTCAAACAAATAAATTAATTAAAAAATAATTTTTTAAAGTTTATTTATTCATTTAGCATATACAAGGCACTATTAAAGCTACAAACATGTTCAAGTAAGTTATAGCCACTGCCCTCAGCTTGAGAGAAGAGAAAATATGGGGCTGGAGAGATGGCTTAGTAGCTAGGGCGCTTGCCTACAAAGCCAAAGGACCCAGGTTCAATCTCCCAGTACCCATGTAAGCCAGATGCACAAGGTGGCATGTGCATCTGGAGTTCATTTGCAGTGGCTAAAGGCCCTGGTGCACCTCATTTTCTCTCTCTCTCTCTCTCTCTCTCTCTCTCTCTCATCTCTCTCAAATAAATAAATAAAATATTTACCAAAAAAGTGCTTTGTATTTTAAAAATTGTAAACACCGCACAGTGTGAAATGCTCAGAATTCTCATCAAGTGAGTGGAGAGACAAAGAGGAGCTCACAAACAGAGATGCTGGCGTGAGTGTGAAGAATAAATAAGAAGTTCCTGAGGTGAGGCACCTGGGCAGAGAGTACCATGAAGGGGGCCGTGGGCACCTCTGAGACTAAGGAGGTTGCTGTGACTCAGGGTGAAAGGAGGATGGACATAGAGAAGAGAAACCAGACGGATGCATGGAAGTCAAGTCACAGGAAGCCTACAGGTCACTGTAGTCTGAAGTCTGAAGGGCTTCATTCTGTGAGTGCAAAGGAACTATTAAACCAGCAGGGCAGGGTGGGGGGGGGGAGACATTGTCAGTTTTAACTGTGCATTTCAAAAGCCAGTGCCAGGTCTGGAGAGATTGGTGAGTGGTTGAGGCGCTTACTTGCAAAGCCAGACAGCCTGGGTTTCATTTCCCAGTACCTATGCAAAGCCAGATGCACAAAGTGACACATGTGTCTATAGTTCATTTTCACCAGCAAGAGGCCCTGGCATGCTCGCGCTCTCTCTCTCTCTCTCTCTCTCTCTCTCTCTCTCTCTCTCTCTCCAAATAAACAAAAATGGCTTAGCAGTTAAGGTGCTTGCCTATGAAGCCCAAGAACACATGTTTGAATCTCCAGGGTCTATGTAGCGAGACGCACAAAAGGGCAATGTTGCACATGCACCACAATGGGGCACACGTGTCTGGAGTTCATTCATAGTGGCTGAAAGGCATCCATATTCTCCCTCCTCCCCTCCCTCCGTACCTCCCTCCCTTTTTGTCTCTCTCTGTGTGTCTCTCACTCAAAAATAAAAATAAACTAATGCTAGTCCTGCTTAAAGGATAATTTGGAAGAATGAGAAACCAAAACCAGGAAAGCGTTTGAGAAACCTTTGTAAATCATCAAAGGAATGATGAAGTTTTTAAGGCAATAGCAGTAGATTTGCAAAGGAGAGGTGCATGAATAACTAGCTACAGGACCTTGCTAAACTCAAAAGGACTGAAATGGGAACCATGAAGAATATTCTTTGGATCTCACCTGGAGGACTACAATTTCTTTCTTTCTTTCTTTCTTTCTTTCTTTCTTTCTTTCTTTCTTTCTTTCTTTCTTTCTTTCTTTCTGTTTTTTAAGATATTTAATTATTGATTTGAGGGGCAGAGAGAAAGAAGAAGATAGAAAGAGAGAGAATGGGCACGCCAGGACACCCAGGGGCTGCAAACTCCAGGCACATGTGCCACTTAGTGTGCATGTGACTTATGTGGGTCCTGGGGAATCGAAACTGGATCCTTTGGCTTTGCAGGCAACTGCCTTAAACGTTAAGCCATCTCTCCAGCCCAACTACAATTTCTTGAAGCCTTCAACCACAATAAGAAGCAGAGGAAGAGTAGAGAATAAACATTATGATTTTCATTTTGAATGGTTGGATCCAAATGGAGATGTTTGTCGCTGTTGCTGTTGGATGCATGACTCTGAAATCCAGCAGCAACCCGGGCTCCACATACAAGTTGGAAGCCTGTGAAACACAGCTCGTAGGCTCAAGAGGGGAAGAGGAGACATCCCACTGGGGAGTTTAATGACGTGAGAAGCGACCAGGATCACTCTCCGAAATCTGAGGAATACCGACATGAAGGGCGCAAGCAAACAGCAAAAGGATGACAACCGAGGAGACAGCCAGGCTAGAATGAGAACCCAGCTAGCGATGTCACAAACCACAATGAGGGAAGTTTCAAAACACGTAGAAAAATAAAATAAGATAAAATTCAAATTTCTAAAAAGAAGAGGGTAGGCAAGTGCCCACGGAAAGTGAGAGCAGAGCTGACCTGGAGCAGGGCTTGCATCCGTGCAGGCAGAGAGGCCAGATCGCAAGAGGTGGTTTAATCCTACACAGAAAGCTTTACTTTCGGCTTTATCATTACTTTTATTAGTTTGAGCTTTGAAAGCATACTGATATAATAAATCCATATACCTACATTTTTTGTTGTTTTCTTTTTTTTTTTTTTTCAAGATAGGGTCTCACTCTAGCTCAGGCTGATCTGAAATTCACTCTGTATTCTCAGAGTGGCCTTGAACTCACAGTGATCCTCCTACCTCTGCCTCTGGAGTGCTGGGATTAAAGGCGTGCACCACCACACCCAGCTCCAAACACTTCCATTTTTCACATGTTTAAAAAAATTGGGTTTCCCAGGCATGGTGGTACACACTTGTAATCACAGCTTGTGAAGCAAGAATTTCACAAGTTCAAGGCTGGCCTGGGTAATTAGAGAGACTCTGTCACACTTGTGCTTTTATTTCATTTTCTAAAGAAAAGGGCTAGGGATATACTCATATGCTATAGTGCTTGCCTCACATGCATGAGGTCCTGGGTTCAATCCCAAAAGCTCAAAAAAATAATAATAAATGTAACAGATTCCTCTCAATGGTATACTACAGTCCTTTCTACATTTTTTCCTAAATAAGTTTTATAAGCCAGCCTGACTTTGTATTCGCACTGATATCCTGCAAGTGAAAGAACACAGATGATGACAGCTACACCACAGATTCTTCATGACACAGACACAAGTAGAAACGCCCAGCGCATTTCTGAGAGGTTCTTTTTCAATTACACAATTGTCCATCCAACTTCAAAGGGCAGGGCAATCCAAATCTGATTCTTTTCCTTGCACCCCTTTGAAGTCAATGAGAACTCTGTTTTTATGAAAAGACTCAGAGGATGAGACCCTTTAAATGGTCCTTTTCAATATTCTTTCCTTAAACTCACTATATTTCATCAGCTCTGGACATAGTAAACAACCAGCTAGATCTACTAATTAAAAGCAAAATTTGGAGAATTTTTTTAATGTTTAGTTAGATAATTTGGACAAAACCAAAAAAGCCTTTTATATCCTTTTTCTGCTAAATACCCAGGATCAGCTACAGTACTTTAGTCTTAACCGAACATCAGTCCTCACTAGAGTTATGCTTGGACTGTTCCCAGGGACAACTCTCTCTCATGGTTTGGTGCTCTGGTAACTGTATTAAATGTAAGTACAAACTATGAAAAATAACAGGAACCCTTATATAAATTTAAGGTTTTAATACTATATTTTGGGGATGTTTAATCATGTTTAAAAGGTTGACTACCATCTACTTTAATATGAAAAAGACTTTAAACAAATCAAAACTATGGCTCTTGAGCCAATAAACCTCATGGACATGGCTGCTTTTATTTCTTAGCAAAGCTCATTTTTACAGGTGAAGAGGTTTACATCAGATTTCCCTTCATTACACCCTCTCAAATGTTGTCCGGACCCACAACCTACTCTCTTTAAACAAATACCAGCCAACCAGGAAACCATGAGGTTTTATTGTGCTATAAAATAGACCAGACATTTCTAAACCTTCATAGGAATGAACCTGACTAAATCATTACTAAAAATAGTTTCAAAATAAACTGTAGGCTCCAAGTTTCTCTAACAACCAAGATTACTTCATCCTTCACCAGTCTTGCTCTCTCTTCTAGAGCCACACTGCAGGAGATCTTTCCAGCCATGTATTCGTATTAAGAATATTCCACTTCTGGGGCCTGGAGAGGTGGTTCAGTGGTTAAGGCGCTTACCTGAAAAGCCTAACAACCCAGGTTCTATTACACAGTACCCACATAAAGCCAGATACGCAAAGTGGCACATGCAGCTGGAGTTAGTTTGCAGCAACTGGAAGTCTTGGCACACCCATATTCATCCCACACCACTCACCAATAAATAAATAAAAATATTTTTTAAGAAAAGAACATTCTTGGCTGGAGAGATGGCTTAGTCATTAAGTCACTTGCCTATGAAGCCTAAGAACCCATGTTTGACTCTCCAGATCCCATGTAAGCCAGATGCACAAGGTGACACAAGTGCACAAGGTTGCACACATGAGCACAAGATGGCGCACACATCTGGAGTTCCATTGTAGTGGCTGGAGGCCCTGATACGCCATTTCTCTCTGTCCCTCTCCCTGTCTTTCTCCCTCTCTCTCTCATAAAAAAATAATAAAATAAAAAAATATTCCACTTCTACTAACAAGTACATGAAAACATATATTTATGAAAACATAGCCAGATAGCACTGGGGACCAGGAAAGATGACAGACACAAAATAGGTGGGATCTAAAATATTAGGCATATAGCTCAGTGATAAAGCACTTGCCTATCATGAGCAAGGCTCTGGGCTTGAACCCCAGCCCAGAAAAATACAACACATACTTAAAATCTATCTTAAGGAATAGTTCAATTTAGAAACAGTAAAATGGTATTGCAAAGGAAAAAAAAAAAAAAAGAGATAATGTGAAGTGTCCAGGGAACCATTTTTTCACCAGAACAAAAGGTTAAAGAATGATAAAAATAAAAATGTGAAGCAACATGTGTTGAGTCCATAATCGATCCTCTGACTAATTCATACAACAGTTTACAGGTCCTCCTTTTACATATGAGGAAATTGAGGCACAGAGAGATTAAGTAATTTGCAAAGATTACACATCTAGTAACTGGTGATCCAGTAGTTAAACCCAAACTTTGTGACTCCAGAGCTCCTGTGCACATTGTATCAGTAATTATTAAACTTGGTAGACAAGAATCATCCAGATAACTTGTACCATATGGTAAAAATGCAGATTTCTGAACTCCAACCCGAAAGGTTCTGATTTAGTAAAAGCAAAATGGACCTAAGGAATATACCTTGCTAGCAAGCACCTTAGGTATCCCTGACACAAGCGATCTAAGAATCACATGACTTTGAGGTAGACCAGCTGTTTTGAGTAGAATCTAGACCATAGAAAAGGTGTGAATGCACTTACTGGTGATTGTTATAGAATGAATTATTCCTATAAAATTCTTATGTTGAAACCCTAACCCCCATGTGAAGGTATTTGGAAATAGAGCCTCTTAAAGAGGTAGTAAAGGTTAAATGAGGTCATAAGGGTGGGGCCCTAATCCAATCTGACTGATGTCTTTATAAAAGGAAGAGGCACAAGGCACACCCAGAGAAAAGGCCATGAGAGGACACAGTGAAAGGCAGCCTTCCTCAAGCCATGGAATCCCCAAGCCTCAAAAGAAACAAAACCTGCAAACACTTTGATCTTGGACTTCCAGAACTATGAGAAAATAAACTTCTGTCTTAAGCCTCCTAGTCTGTGGTATTTCACAGTAGCCTAATACAGTAAGCTAATTGCCTGCTTCTCCTAAACTGTATATGTCATATATCAGAAGCTTTCCCAATGACAATCCCTAATTATCATAACAGTTCACATATATATAACGTTTTATAATTTGTAAATCCTTTTCTCATGTTCTGCTGCCCTTGAGCTTTCTAAGTCTATCAGGTAACTAAAACTCAATATAACAATAGAACTTACCCAGATTTCTTAGTAGTTATAGAGATGAGTTCAGAAATTCTAACCCAAATCTTACACTTATTTTCCCTACAACACACACACACACACACACACACACACACATCATGAAGTATGATCAACATAGAAAAGACTTATATAGGGAAATGCCTGTCTTTCACACCAGGGATTAAGTAGCTTTACTTACTATTTTCTAGTCAAGTAATAACATATGGTTCAGTACCTCAAGAGCTGTGCTGAAATATTAATAACAATGATAAGATCAGAATACTGTATAGGATTCCTAGTGTTCAGTTCTCACCTTAAATAATTAGACAAAAATGTTTTCACTTGTCTGGGCTCAGATTATGCTAGTATCCCTTTAGGAATTGTACATTTTTGTAGTTTTCTAGTATGAGCATTGTTCTACACAAATGCTAGATAAGTTTGTAGAATCCTTCACTATACAATAGGGTATAGGCAAAGTAATAATAAAAACTGTAAGTAGAAAAAATTAAAGATATAAAAAAATATTCACCTTTTTCTTTTGCTAACATGTTATACAGGGTAGAAAAAATATGAAATATTAACGGAAAATAATAGCAACACTAAATAAGAAATTTCTACAGATCCAGTACAGGAAGGCAGATTCTGTGTTCTTCATACCATATAACTTTTCTTGTTAACTAAAGTCTTTCCGCAGGGGCATTGCTGTCAGTTTGTATGTTCTGAGAAGCAGGTATTAGGACAGAATTGGACATGTGAGAGATTTATGGGGGGAAGTGTCTGTGAAGAACACAGGAAGATAACAAAAGAGGGAAGAGGCTTCAGACTGTGATGCAAGCACAACACTGATGCAAGAGGGAAGGAAGGAGGAGGAGGAGGAGGAGGAGGTAGGAGAACCCTGAGACTGCAGAGAAGTGTGTGCCCAGGAAGCATCAACCGGCCAGTGTGGAGTCCTCAGGTCAGAGTCTTCTGTTAAAGGAGTCTCTCTAAAAATAGTAACGGACGCATATTATCCCGCTGCTGTCACTGAATAGGAAAGCCCAAGAGAAGTGTAAGCCCAGTGCAAAAACCAGAGTGGACAAGTGAACCCAGCAGTCAGGTGTGCTCCCCACAGCAGATTTTAGCAACACTCTTGCTTGCCACAGTCCACCCCTTGCTCTGGTCAAATATGCTCCTCTGTGCAGACTGAAGGTACAGATCTCTTCCCATGAACCTCTCCTTTTTTTTTAATTAATTAATTTTGTATTCAGCAAATACAGTCAGGTTGGTACCATTATTACGCTCATCCGTGACCTACCCCCTCCCCTTGGCCCCTCCTTGTTGAGGTATATGGGTCTTGCATTGTGGAGTCAGCCCACAGTTATGGGTAAGATAAATGTCTGCATAACATGACCCAACATGTGGCTCTGACATTCTTTCTGCCCCCTCTTCTGCAAAGTTTCCCTGAGCCATGTTGGGTTCATTTTTGGTCTGCTTCAGTGATGACGTGTTGGGGGCCTCTGAGGCTCTGGCTCTCTGATTTGGTAGGAGTTGATTTTTCTCTGTGTTGATCTCCTTACCCCTTGTGCTGGTATCTGGTTCATCAAGAAAACAGCACCCTTGCTTGTTTGCCAGTTTTTCTTACTTTCAGCCAGGGCCCTTTTGAGGTATGATGGGGTGGCTCTCTCCTTAGGATCTACATCTATCTGAAAAAGAGAAGCAGATTCTCCAACGGAGAGTAAGTTAGCACCAGGACAAATGAGATACCCTTACTTTTTAAATAAAGAATTTAATAGGTGTAGGCCCTTTTGTAGCCCACGATTGATGGTAGCTTGATAAGGGAGAGTGGGCTTATGTTTGGATATGGTTCTGACTTGTTTCCCAGCTCCAGCTGTGGGTCCCATACCACTGAGGAGATCAGTTATCCAAATCAAGAGCAGTTGGTTCCCCACCATGGCTGTGTGCCACTATTGCACTTGTGTGGGCACCACAACAGGTTATTTACTGCTAAATAGGTTAGACCATGAGTTGCTTGGACAGATATTGGTCATTTTCCCTCAGTCGCCCATGTAGCACCTTCTGGCACTAGACTCACTGACTGTCTGCGGATTGACTCTCTTCCAACTTCCAGCCATGCCATTCCATTTTAAATGTCAACCACAAAAGGTGTCTTCAGCAGTAGGGTCTTACCACTAACCTTTGGTGGGCCATCAAGTACTCTGACAGAAATCTGTCTTTCTTTTAGGAAACCTTATAGGTCTCTCTGATCAAAAGCTCATTGTGGATGATAGCTACATGCTAGTACTGGGAGTTACAGGTCAGTGCCCACTAAGAAAAGGAGGAAAAAAGCCGGGCGTGGTGGTGCACGCCTTTAATCCCAGCACTCGGGAGGCAGAGGTAGGAGGATCGCCGTGAGTTCGAGGCCACCCTGAGACTCCATAGTGAATTCCAGGTCAGCCTGGGCTAGAGTGAGACCCTACCTCGAAAAAACCAAAAAAAAAAAAAAAAAAAAAAAAAAAAAAAAAAAACAAAAGAAAAAAAAAAGAAAAGGAGGAAAAAGATAACTAATATACAAGAGTTAGAGAGAAGAGAGAGAGAGAGAGAGGGAAGGAGAGGGAGGGAGGGAAGATATAGAAGATTAAGGTTAGTCTTCATCATACCCTCTCCAGTATCTTGTGGGTCAGGGAACCTCTCCTTTTGATGGATAGCTTATAAGAGGTCAGGGAAATAAACCACAGACCCCAGTGCTGCAATGGGCTTGGCACTGCAACCAATATTCTTTTTCCCTCACCTCTGTTTTCTGTTCCAGTTCCCCGGCAACCTCAGCTATCACCTTGACCAGGTAACTTACCTTGTCTTATGACCCAGACCTTCATAGCCTTTGCAAGTCATGTTTGTTACACATACCCAAGCACAGTTACAGTGGGCCAAGGGAGTGCCCCAAGACTTCCAAGTAGATCACCCCAGTACCATACACAGACCCTGTCTGAGCAGGAGTGGTGGCAGATACCTTTAATCCCAGCACTGAGGTAGGAGGATTTGTTTGCAAGCAGAAACAGATAGAGAGAAGAGGGACAGAGAGAATGGGCCTCCAGCCACTGCAAACAAACAACAGATGCATGCACCACTTTGTACATCTGGCTTTATGTGGTCGTTGGGCTTTGCAAGCAAGCACCTCGAATGCCGAGCCATCTCCTCATTGCACCCTGCATCTTTTTCCACCACTGACATCTCCAATGCCATAGGATATGCTAGACTATGGCCCAAGTGGCAGAGTTGTTTGTACTGTAGCCAGAACCTCCTCACGCAAAGATAGCAAGCCTTCTACATCAGTTAGTATATGGAGAATTTATAGCTTCATAATGTGTTGCCTCAAGAACACAGAGAGGTTTACCAGGTACTTTATTCCTTTCTTTGTGGTAGTAAGTAGAAGTTATAAAAAAAAATTGGGAGGATGGGATATCTTGTCATGCTTTTAACTGCTAGATCCCCAAAATCCTCACTGAAATGCCAAGTCCCCAAATCTTCATAGGGTTTATTTCCCAACCTTCTCAAAACCATGTTTCATCAAGGCTGAGCCATCGGCATGATGCCATCAGTGTAATCCATGAGTGGACTCCAGCCCATCAGAGCTCTACCGTGTCAGATAACAGAGGTCAGGAAATCAATGTAGCCCCAAGACAAAAGGGGAACTGAATATTACTGTCTGATGCGTGGGCATGTGAATAACTTCTGAATCTCATTAGAGTAGAAAAGAATGCACTTACCCTATCGGTTGCCACATAACATGTGCCTGAGGCCTCATTCATCTGCTTTACCAGTTACACAACATCCAGCAAAGCAGCTGCAACTAAGGGCTTGACCTTGAACTCCTAAAGGTCAGGGAAAATACCCAGTCTTGATGTACTTTTTAAAAAATTTTTTATTTATTTATTTGAAAGTGACAGACAGAGAGAGAGAGAGAGAGAATGGGCACGCCAGGACCTCCAGCCACTGTAAACGAACTCCAGACGTGTGCGCCCCCTTGTGCATCTGGCTAATGTGGGTCCTGGGGAATCGAGCCTCGAACCAGGGTCCTTAGGTTTCACAGGCAAGTGCTTAACCGCTAAGCCATCTCTCCAGCCCTTGATGTACTTTTTTAACAGAGCACACAGAACCATACCTAGCACTTAATAACGTTCTATAAGAATTACGTAAATTAATAAATTAATAAATTAAGTATGAAGTTCAAGAAGATGCCAAATTACTTTGGTAGATTTAGATGACCTGACTCTAATTCATAGGGTTACTAAATGAAAGTATTGACAGTGGTATCTGGCACATAAAAACACACATCAATTTTTCCAGGTCCCAAAGAAACATCAGATAGAGAGATAGGGTGGTAGGCTAAGTCTTTGATCAGAAGCCTGAAAGAAATATAAGAGATATGAATTGCCCTTTAAAGTGAAAGCATTTGGAATAATTTTCTTAAGGGTGTGTGACTTCCAAGGAAAAGTAAAAATAAAATGATGTTAAATCTAGAAAGAAATAATTGCTTATAGGAACAGACATTAACCTAATGGGGAAAGGGTTGGTTACCATAAGCCAATTTGCTACCAGCATCACTGTGTTTAAGATAATTTCATCAATGAGCCAGGCCAAATGAGCCAACAGGTGCAATAGTGGCACGTCTATCATGATGGAAACCAACTACTCTCTAATTGGACTGGAGGCCCACTCCAGGAATACATCCCTAATACTGAAAACCTACAACAGGGGTATTCATGAGCCCTAGGGGTGTAACATCTGCTGCTGTGGCACACGTGCACCTACACACGCATGCATGTGTGCATACACACACACACACACACACACACACACACACACACACACTGGCTTAATGGTTAAGGCATCTGCCTACAAAGCCAAAGGACCCAGGTTCAATTCCCCAGGACCCACATAAGCCAGATGCACAAGGGGCACATGCATCTAGAATTTGTTTGCAATGGCTAGAAACCCTGGTGTGCCCATTCTCTCTGTGTCTGTCTCACTTCTCTCTCTCTCTCTCTCTCTCTCATCTTGCAAATAAGTAAATAAAATTTAAAAACTTAAAAGAAAAAAATGGATTATAGTGTGACTGAGAGGTATTAGAGAGGGTAATGTGGGTTATACATGATCAAAATAATATATGTGTATGAAAATGTCAAACATTTTTATTTAGGACAGGGAGAGAGAGAGAGAGAGACGGAGGCAGAGAGAAAGAAAAAAAAAAAAGAGGTGTTCCAGGGCCTCTAGCCACTGCAAGTGAACTCCAGATGCATGTGCCACCTTGTGTTTCTGGCTTTACATGGGTACTGGAGAATCAAACCCAGGTCCTTAGGCTTTGTAGGCAAACACCTTAACCATGGCTTAACCTGAGCCATCTCTCCAGCCTACCCCCTCCAAAAATTTTTTTTAAATTATCTTGCTAACTCTTGGGTAACTTCCAAGTCTCATTAACTTTCCCAGTACCTGTCACAGGGAGAAGTATGAAACAATCTCAAGGTCTATAATAAAAAGGGAATCCGCACTTGCAACTTTGAAGAGAGTTAGTAAAGAGGGTTGTTGGGCAAGATTTAAACGTGGTTTCTTTCATTTAAAAAAGCTAAGCCACTATGAGAAATCTCCAATACCCACCTTGACCAACCTGCTACCTCACATCCAGACCTAGGTGACCTCAAAACTTAGGAGACTGCCTGCTGCTTCATGGCGTCTCTTTCATTGCAGACCTTCCAGAACAGAACCTTGAAGTTGAGTTCATCCCACCCATGAGACAGTTGCTTATGAGCACTTCTGACCTGCACACGGTTTGAGACAAAGGCAAAATCGGGGATAACTCTCAAGGGTAACCATGGAAACTCTTCTGCTGAGGGACTCTAGTCTACTGGGCTGTGTTCCAGGGTGTGGGTTTCTTTCTTAATGTCTCAGCACTGCTGTGGTCTTTTCTATTACAGTTGTAAGTCAGTTCACCCAAGAGGGCAAGAGTTAAACAGGTTGTATAGTCTGAACTGCAAAGCTTGGAAGTGAATCCAAATGGACCAATAGCCTGGATCTATTTCATGAATCAACACAGGGACCCTATAAAGCTAAATCAATATTAGTTATAGAGGAAATCTTGTTTGTTCTTTCTTCTGTTGTAGTTGCTTTTCAAAAAGAACTCAAGCAAAGCCTTTTAATATACTATAATGCTAGAAACACCCTTTAAACACACACACACACACACACACACAGAGAGAGAGAGAGAGAGAGAATATTTATAACCAAATGGCAATCACTTACTGTCTTCAATATTAGAAACATGAGAATTGAAAGTATTTGCTCATGGTCTGAGGATGTAGCTCAGTGGTAAAGCATCTACCTAGCATGTATAAGGCCCTGGGTTCAATCCCAGCACCTCAAGAAAAGTGCCCAATATCATTAAAAACTTTTAAAATAACACTATCTGCAAGGTGGGAAATAGTCCCCAAGAGTCTGATGTCATGTATTTACCTTATCATGATTAGTAACATAAAGGTAACTAACTAATTGGAATTAAAAACCATTAGTTCTCTTGTCTGGCAAAAGTTTCTCTTCATATCCATTGCCTAGAAATTTCATGTAACAAGGTATGAGAACTCCAGTGGTCAAATGTCTACAGTGCCAGGACAATGATTTCCAGCCTCTTTGAAGTTGTGACACCCTATTTTGTTTGTTAGGTTTCACAACGACCCCTTCTGTCACACCATCGCCAAATTCCCAAGGGAAAACATTATCTATCACATGGCATTTTAGCACACACATGAATTTAATCTTATTTTATTTCAAGGTTTTGTTTACTCACTTTTTTTGCTTGTCAGTTTTCTGCATAATTATCTCTTCTTTGAAGCCTAAGCCTTCAAAGCTTAGGCAGAATTAACCTCCCCTTTAAGTATATTTTTTAGCTCTTTATATAATAGTATATTAACATGATAGTTCTGCCAGTTAATTTTAAATATTTCTTCCTGGTTTAAATGCAAGGGCCATGCTATATTCACATTTTTGTACAGAGTTTCTAGCACAGTGTTTAATACATAGAAAGAATAAGTAAATATGGTCTGGAGAAATGGCTTAGAGGTTAAGGTGCTTGCCTGCAAAGCCTAAGGACCCAGGTTTGACTCCCCAGAACCCAAATAAACCAGACACATAAGGTCACACAAGCACACAAGGTCATATGTGTGCACAAGGTGCTGCACATGTCTGGAATTTGATTGCAGTGACTAGAGGTCCTGTTGTGCCAATTCTCTCTCTCTCTCTCATGTAATCTCATAAAAAATAAAAAAAATCAGTAAATATTAGCTGAATGAATTAATGAATGAGTTATGGTGTTGGAGGCATAAACATATAAGGATGACAAAAATACAACCAGAGAATCATTATTCTAGTAGTTTAAAGATGGACTCATGTAAGGTCCTCTTCTGTAACTCAGATTCGGTGACAGAATGGATTATTTATAAAAACACTTTATAAAACTTCAATTCCTGCATAAATGTAAGCAAAGCAAATGTCACGGCTGCTCAGTACTTAGTAGATTTCCATAAATAGTTTCTGACTTTGTAAACCAACAGCCTGTGAAAACAGGCTTGGAGCTTGCACTCATTAGACTGGTACGTGGGAGCAAATGAACAAGAGTTTGTCCTGCAATCAGTGAACATAGCTATCACAATGCTCGCTTCTGCGCCTTGGTTTATGAAGCTACAATTTATTTATTATTATTTCACTTCAATTTGGAAATTCCATACAGTGTTTCCAGAAACGAGTGCTCTCTACTACGTACCAAACATACAGGCTTGACTGGACAAGGAACTGTGGCTGCATTTGAATAACTCCTGAGAGACTCAAAGAGCTGACGCATTTTGAAGTGACCATTGGTAACAAGCTTCAGTCGTTCTGGAAGAGGCAATGAAAATATCAGGGCAATTTGACAAGCTTCTGTGGTTCAAATAGATGCTAGAGGCAGCCAAAGTTCACGAATTATGTCAATGAAGCTGGATTCCATTAAGTCAATCAGTAACTAAGGAAATAGTTAATTGAGATACGATCTCAAACTCGAAAAACAGGACAAATTAAAGAAATAAGAGGAATAATCACATTTCTCGATAGTCACATGCTATCAGACAGCAGAATCTGATGTCTGGAAGATAAAGCAGGCATACTTTAGAAATGGAAAAGGCAGCCACCTGCTAAGGCATGAGTAATTCTATAATAACTGGTGAGACTGGAATCTTTCTGAGGCAGGTGACGGCCATACACAAGGGAAGGACTGAGAAACAACTAGAACATAGTTCCTTTGCAGCAAGTGGGATCTGCCCAGGGTGGTACGGCTGGTAAGTAGTAGAGTGGGCTGGCAAAACTAGGTTAAGTTCCAAGCCACGCCCTCCACACTATGCTTCTTTCTGCCAGACAGGAGAT
Organism: Dipus sagitta; assembly: GCA_036346955.1. NCBI lineage: Eukaryota > Metazoa > Chordata > Mammalia > Rodentia > Dipodidae > Dipus > Dipus sagitta. Next base: position 153,565,007 of record CM070772.1, on the reverse strand, counting down.
AATGAGACTGCCAGGCTTTGTGTTCCTTAGACGTTCTTAGTCACCTCAGGAAAACCAGGAGTCACAGCAGAGATAACAGTGGGAATCTTTCTACGTGCTAAATGCATATATATATATTGTGTGCACATATATATATTTCAATACAATATGTTGCATTATGAATATATAAATGGAGTAATATATAAATATGTATATATATATATGTATATATATGTTTATTAAGCCAGACAATAAAGATACTAAATATGAATTTAAACCAAGTAGTAGCTAAATTTCTAAATTCAAACTAAGTAGCTGAAGTTCTGAAGGAACTATTCTAAGGTAGTAACTAATGTCACTCAGTATTAAATCCTTCTGTATTTTCTGAGTATTAGATATAAACATTTATTTATCCATTCCTTTATTTACCAATTATTGTTTGTTTTCTGTATACCAGTTACTAGACACAGAAGAATAAGAAAATATTTCTGCTATTAGGAAGCACATAATTGAGGAAGGAAGAAGGTAGAAAAACAGACATGCAACAGATTACACTACAATGTGACATTGTTATTCAGAACTAAAAACATGGTCAATATAGGGATGTTACACTGAGAGAAAATGAACAAGTCTTCAGTTTCCTGCTAAGTGAAAGGGGTTCTAATTGTATAATACTCAAAGATTTTCTCTACCCCTCAACTCTTTCCTTCCCAGGAGAGGAAAGTTTACTTAATCTGACTGATGAGTATGAAAAACAAAATGAAATAATAAATAATAAAATAAATATAAAATAAATAAGGAATACAAAATAAATAAAATACAACTTAAGGCCCTGGTCTGCTTTTCTCCCCTACCTCTCTCTTCCCTACCCCCAGCTCTCCTTCTTCTCAGTAACCAGCCTTTCTGCCAAGAAGGTAGCTTCTGTTCTTCCATGACCCAAGTTTTCCAAAGACAGACTCTATAGAAGTCTGGCATTGTCTATGACTAAATGTTCTCTAAGAATCCTTCTTGTTCATATCTACAAATCACAGCCTCCAACATCCATTTTATCTGAAGGAAATATGTTCTGTCTCAAGAGGTAGTGCAGTGTTGTGGTCATGTGCATAGATTCTGAAGCCCAGCTAATTTATACTCTAGGTTTGCCACTTAATAGAATGAGTCAGTTACTTAACCTCTCTGTGGTACAATCTTCCACTTAGAAAACAGGGCTGATTGGGCTGGAGAGATAGTGTAGCGGTTAAGGCACTTGCCTGCAAAGCCAAAGGACCCAGGTTTGATTCCCCAGCACCTAAGCCAGATGCATGAGGTGGCACATGCATCTAGGGTTCATTTGCAGTGGCTGGATGCCCTGACATGCCAGTTCTCTCTCTGTCTCTCTCTCTCTCAGTCTCAGTCTCGCTCTCGCTCTCTCATTCTCTCACTCTGTTTCTTTCTTTCTCTTTCTCTCAAATAAATTAATTAAATTAAAAAGAAAACAGGGCTGATCATATCTACACGTAGCTCTGTAGACAGTGAATTAATATATATGAGGCCCTTAGACTGAGCTCTCGGTGACTGCTATTTTAGCATTATTTTAGCCTTTGCCAGTCTTAATCTTATATTTCTCAGCTTGTTAGAAACTTGGGAACAAGGGATCCTCCAACTCTCACCTTTGACAACTATAGAAGTCTAAGAAATCTTGCATAGTTCCTCGAGTCATCAGTCTTCTTTTATGGTTCTTGGCGACTTACGAGGTGACATCAGGAAGACTCCGTCAGCAGGTGAGCAATGCTGGGCCAAACACCTCGGACTTTGAGTCAGCCTGGCAAACAATGCTCTGCCTGCTTCTAAAGATGACTCCCATGCCCATCACCTGTCTCCATCCCAGAGGCCCTCCTCACTCTGCTCTCCCCCATCCTACCCTGTTTGCAAAGCCCTCCTAGGAAAGAAGAGCTGTTCCCTCCCCAGCCACAATGTCCCTTGCCCCAAGACCTGCCTTTAGGGAAGTTCACGAAAGAAATAAGTAAGTCACAATATTTTGAATACAATGTGTTAGTACTATGAAAGAGATACCTAAATTGTACCCAGGAGTGAGCCACACAGGATAGGAAACAGATAGCATACTCAAAAGGAAGGATTAAAGGGAGTCTAATAAAGGGCTTATTCCCAAAGGTGTTATGGATAATAAAACAGTAACTCTTACTATTGTTCACAGAAGCCAGCCTCTGAGAACACAAGACAAATAGAAAACGGTGGAGAAATGATCCAAACCAAGAGCAGCTCAACAAAGGGCAAAGGCATTAACTCTTCATGAGGAGCTCAAGACCTTTCAGGGAAGATAACATGAGTTAGGCCCTGAGGGTAAATAGGGACTTAAAAAGTCGAGGAGTAACGGTATCCCAAGCAAAGACGGAGCACTCAGCCACAGACATGGAAAGAGCATATTTAGGCATGAAATGGGCATGCATGGCATGTTTATTTACACGAGCCCTCCCATTCAGCAGAAGCACACAGTGTATGTAGAGATGGGACTGGAAACAAGACTGAGGACCAGATTATAAAGGCCCCTGTAGTTAAGGGAGGACCCATTCAAAGATTTTTCAGAGAGAAAGTATGTAAGCATGGTTACGTTAGAAAGAAGTCACTCTAGGGCTGGAGAGATATGGACCGGCAGGTCAAAGTGCTCCCTGCAAGCATGGGGACCCGAGAGAGCCTGTCCCACCTGAGTTCAGTTACCCAGCATCTGCGTAAACAGCCAAGTATGGACACACATACCTCTACCTGAAACCCAACCCCCGTGGGAAAGCAGAGACCTGAGAATCACAAGGGCTCATGAAATCAGCAGTTCCAGATTGAGAGAGAGACTGGGGCTCAAGGAAGTGCGGGCATGAGTAACGGAGGAGGACACCAGATGTCCTCTGGCACACCAGCCACACACGTGCGCATATACCACACACACAACACGCCACACACACAACACACCCACACACAAAAAAAGAACAAAAGAGACAACTCCACTGTCTACAGTCTCCACTGAACTAGGACTTCCTAAGCCTTTTCTACTTGTTACGACCCCTTTTTTGCCCAACAAATTTATGTGATCCCAGCACATGCCAGGTATATAAGATATATAAAACATCTGTCATAAGTCGGAAATTTATTGTAAAATAATGCTTTGGTATACATACAATTTTATCGTTTACTAAAGATGAAGGAAAATTTGCATGCTAATAAGATGAACATGCTTATTTATATTGAAATAAAAATATAATCCGGGCGTGGTGGCACACGCCTTTAATCCCAGCACTTGGGAGGCAGAGATAGGAGGATCACTGTGAGTTCGAGGCCACCCTGAGACTATACAGTGAATTCCAGGTCAGCCTGAGCTAGAGTGAGACACTACCTCGGAAAACCAAAAAAAATAAAAAAATAAAACTAAAAAAACAATCTTGGCTGAATATTTTATATTGGACATGAAGCATCTTGAACTTTTAAAAAATATTTTTATTTATTTATTTGCGAGAAAGAGAGGAACTGAACATGCCAGGGCCTTCAGCCGCTGCAAACAAACTCCAGATGCATGTGCCACTTTGTGTATCTGGCTCTACATGGATAATGGAGTCAAACCCAGGCCATCAGGCTTTGCAAGCAAATGCCTTCAACCAACAACTGAGCCATCTCTCCAGCACTTGAACTTTTTGTTCAGTTGATCAATATTTGATATTATATTCATTAATTTTGAGAACACTTCTTCACCTAAGTACATCATACAAAATGGCAGAAGTATGTTTAGGGCCATTTCAGAAAGTGTTGGAAATTCTCTTCTAACACAGAGTCAAAAATCATTTAATGATTCTTTTAAACTCAAATCAGCAATTAAAATTAAAATTAAACAACCTAACACAGTACAATCCGAAGATATAATTTGATCACTTACATGACAGTAGGAAAATACTACTTTTCTGTAATTAAACAATTATGCTTCTATAATAGCAGAAAACTTTGTGTGTACACTAGAAACATGGCCGTTCATAATGCAGAACGATCCAGACTCAGAGCTGAGCTGCTCCAGGCAGTGTTCCCCGGCATTACGTAGGGGCATGCGCAGTGCAAAGTGCACAGGTGGTGTGTTCAGAAACAAAGCCGTACTGAAGTCGTGTGACGTAACGTTGCCCAGCAATGCCCAAAACATCTCGGCTTCCTTACAGGTCTGATTTCGAATTAATTTTGGTCACTGTGCATTGAGAAACCTTTCACGGGTACTGAATTTTCTGTGACCCTCCCCCACATCCAGTTACACAGCGTGTGAGGTCGTGACACACAGTGTAAGGACTAGAGCCTTGGGGCCCAGAAGCTGGCTTGCTGCGGAGTTCCCCACAATAGTCCAGGCACAGTAAGAACAGCACTAAAGCAATAGCAGGGATGAGCAAGTGAGGATTTTAGTCCTGTTTTGAACACAGAACAAACAGAACTGGACTACCCAAACACTACGGAGGATGAGAAGAGAAAGGCAGGTGCTAGATAAGTGTCCGGCTTCTAGCTTGAGAAATCAGATGATGGCCCTACTGATCTGCAGATACAATTTAAGAAGACTGGATTCATGGGTAACTCCCTGGATTTCAATTGCATGTTGTGGAATGCTGAGCAAGGTCCAGTTAGCATTAACGATTGACTCTCACCAGGACTCTGAAGCCAAACATATACTTTGGAGGACTTTTTTTTTTTTTTTTTTTAGCACATATAAAACATACCCTCAGATTTTTCTGAACCTCTGTTACTAACAAAGGGGACAATGTGACTCAGCATATAATAACATGAGCCACAGTAAGAGTCAGAAACAAACACTACTGTTACTCCTTACCCTGGGAAGGATTGTTCATTTGTTTATTGGTGCCAGAACAACATAACTCAGAATTGCAAAGCACTTTGGGAGTGTTTTTTGAAAAACAAACAACCCTCAGATTGTTGTTTGCCCTTTATATTTAAACTCATTCATTTTTTATAAATAAAATCCAAGTTTCCCATAGCAGTTTCATTCTATTCTACAAGCCTCTACCCCAGTAACATGTAATTATTTTTCATTGAAGGCATTTGCTAATGCTGTGACCAAAAGTTCTTCCCTTCCAGTACCTCTATAATGAATATTTACTAGAGAAATGGGGGAAAGGGTAAGCCAATGGGTAAATGAGAGCAATAGCTTATACTAAAATAGTTTTGATTTTATTATAAATTGATGCACACATAAGTGTGTACAAAACAATCAAGAGAAAACAACAAAACCCAGTCTAGGCTAGGCATTGTGGCACATGCCTTTAATCCCAGCCCTTGGGAGGCAGAGGTAGGAGGATTGATGTGAGTTCAAGGCCACCCTGAGACTACAAAGTGAATTCCATGTCAGCCTGGACTAGAGTGAAACTCTACCTCAAAAAAAAAAAAAAAAATCGGGGGCTGGAGAGATGGCTTAGCAGTTAAGGCACTTGCCTGCAAAGCCAAAGGATTCAGGTTCAGTTCCTTAGAACCCACATAAGCCAGATGCATGCTTCTGGAGTTTGTCTGCAGAAGCTGAAGACCCTGGTGCACCCATTCCCTTTCTCTCTTACACACACACACACACTCTCTCTCTCTCTCTCTCTCTCTCTCTCTCTGCCTCTTTCTCTGTGTCAAATAAATAAATAAATAAAAATGAAATATTTTTTTAAAAGCAGCCTGGTTTTATTTCAGCAGAGATCTTTCATCGTGTCCAGCTGCCTGGACCAGCAGAACTGAAATACTTTTCTTCTAGTTTGTCCCTGGGCTAATTAGCACAGGTATAGGGTCTCGCATTATGACGTCTTTTGTATAGCTTCCAGTGTAATTATTTTAAAGTCTTGGAATCTGGTTGTGATTATCTGAAACCAGTAGGGGTTCTGCGCTCAGAAGCACATGAGACTCAAGTAGAACCAACCAGTGGATTTCTGACTCCTAACTTTATTCATGACAACTATGCGACTTAACATGCCAGTTAAAGATGGTGTGAGGCCAGGCGTGGTGGCCCATGCCTTTAATCCCAGCACTTGAGAGGCAGAGACAGAGTTAGAATTGCAATGAGTTCGAGGCCACCCTGAGTATACAGAGTGAATTCTAGGCCAGCCTGTGCTAGAGGGAAACCCTGCCTCAAAAAAAAAAATAAATAAATAAATAAATAAAAAGTAAAAAAATTTTTTAAATGGTGTGAGGATGAGAGGGTGGGGTTCCACACTGGAGTACTTGCCCAGTGTTCACAAGGCCCTGAGTTTGATCCCTAGCAGTGGGGGGAGGGGGGGAGAGTAAAATTGTTGACTAAACTCTTTTTTGTTAATAATCCTCTTTTCAAAATTTTATTCAAGATAACTTTAAAAAATTTTTTTTTGTTCATTTTTTATTTATTTATTTGAGAGTGACAGACAGAGCGAGAAAGGCAGATATATATAGAGAGAGAATGGGCGCGCCAAGGCCTCCAGCTATTGCAAATGAACTCCAGACGTGTGCACCCCCTTGGGCATCTGGCTAAAATGGGTCCTGGGGAATCGAGCCTTAGGCTTCACAGGCAAGCGCTTAACGGCTAAGCCATCTCTCCAGCCCAAGATAACTTTTTTTTTAATGTACTGCTTTGTGTGGTTGTCCACACAAAAGTGAAATTTGGAATGAGTTACTAAGGCGTCACATGGGACAGGCATGCAGACACTGCTTTCTCTGGAACACTGACTCCCTACTAGGCCCGTGGGCAATAAAAGCAGGACAACAGCCTGACATCGCTGCCCGATGTGTCTGTCTCCTTTACTTTGGCTACAGGCCTAGAGATAATCATTGTCCTAAACTGCCAGTCGCCTTGGATTCCAGGAAGAACAAAGCCCCACAAGAGGACAATTATCTATGATGGTGAGGCAGCACCCTGGAGCAGAGGTGACCCTCCAAGGAGGGCCGTAATGGGGACTTCATTGAACCGCGCTGCAGAACCAGAACTAGTGATCAGCCAGCGCACCGTGGCCAGGACTACATGTCCTTCTTGCTCTCTCTCTCTTTTTTAATGTTTTTATTTATTTGTTTGTTTGTTTGTTTGTTTGTTTGGTATTTCAAGGTAGGGTCTCACTCTGGTCCAGGCTGACCTGGAATTAACTCTGTAGTCTCAGGGTGGCCTTGAACTCATGGCGATCCTCCTACCTATGCCTCCCTAGTGCTGAGATTAAAGGCATGTGCCACCATGCCTGGCTTAATGTTTTATTTTTATTTATTTATTTATTCACTTATTCATTTATTTATTTAACGGAGAGAGTGAGAGAGAATGGCACCTGCAGCCACTGCAAACGAACTTCAGATGCATGCGCCACCTTGTGCATCTGGCCAATGTGGGTCCTGAGGAAAAAACCTGGGTCCTTTGGCTTTGCAGGCAAGTGCCTTAACAGCTAAGCCATTCCTCCAGCCCCCTCTTGCACTCTTTTTAAACCTAAACCTCACGTCAAGACCCAAGACATATACTTGGGGACACTGGACATCTCTAACTGTTCCTCTTCCCATGTGGCCACAATGAATAAATCTCCTCTCTCTGCTTTTCATCAACACTCATCTTTTTAATTGGCATATTAAGATGGGTAGCCAAACCCAGCCTCTGGGGCTGCCAGAGCTTTTGGCCTAAAAACTTCAGTTATATGCATAAACGTGCCCCATTCCTACTTCTGCCTTCACGAGCTGGTCTTACCATGGACAGTATCAACTCTGGATTCCACTCATCCACCTCTGTTCCCAGCCCATATAACAAATGGGAAGATTTCTTCCTCATTCCTGCCTCTCTGTGGAAAGAACTGTAGCTACATGAGGCCTTCAGAGGCTGACCTCTCAAGCTTAATCATGGTAAGTCTCAGGCACCCAAATTGTTTGGTTTCCAAGTAAGCAGAAGACATTGGAGCAATAAATTGTTTGGCAAATTTTAAACTTCTGTTGAATATTTAAGGTACATATACTTATTTATATCTCTCTCCTATAGGGTACAGCCCATGTCCTAGTCATCTGTGAGTTTTTCTCAGCACTGAGTACAAATTAATTGTCAGTAGAATGAAAAAAATTGCTCCAGATATATTTTCTTCTTTCTAAATTCTTGAAGTCTCCATTTTTTCTTTGATGGATTGAAACTGCTATGTGATAAATTAATTAAAAGTTCCAATATTTTGTTTTTATTTTTAATGTATTTAATCCAAATGCATAGAACAATGGGGCTTCCATACCTATGAAATTCCCACTCTTAAGTTCAACTAACTATAGATCAAAAATACTTGAAAAACATTTGCATCTGTACTAAACACATGCAGAATTTTTCTTATTATTCCCTAAACAATATAATTAATATTTATATATCATTCACCTTGTCTCAAGTGTTACAAATAATCTGAGTTGATTCAAAAGTTTATAGAAGAATATACAAGTTATATGAAAATACTAGTTTTATGTAAGACATATTAAGATTTATGGATTTTGGTAGCTGAGGAAGGTCTAAAATCAATCTTCCATGGATACCAAGAGATAGCTGCCTGTATGTATGCAGTATGTGTGTATGTATACATGTAATCGTCATGGAAGGAAAGATTTTTTTTTAAGTTTTAAACTGCCTCATAAGTGAGTACATAACTCAATTTTAACATCATAAGATAAATTGCTAGCTGCAAAAGAGAATGTTTGAACACTAATTGTGTCTTTGTGCTAGTCGAAACGGATGGTTAGCTAAAACTGAAATGAAAGTCCTGGTTGTTTTCCTCTGATACAACTGGGTGAGAAGCAGGACTGCGCAGAAGTTTCATAATGAAGCTTCAAACCACATCAGACTTGTCCACTATCGGGTTCTGTTACACTCCCTCTCACTCACCCAGACTCCCTGAGGTCGGCTAGCAGGGCAGAGTTTGAGTCAAAACCACACCCTTCCTTTGAGCTTTAGGGATGCACTTAGAGTTCTAGAGAAACCAAAAGAAATAGTTGGTTTTTTTCCCCCCTCCAGATATGGCAAGTTTGTGGCATTCGATGTTTATTCAGACTCCAAGTCAGGCACAACACATACAGACAGTAGGCTGAGGGCTGAGGTGTCCTAAGGTTTTATTCAACTCAAAATAAAGTATTGATGATGCAGACTTCCTAAAAAAAAGGGAGTAAGTTAAGGAGGAGGCAGAGCAGAGGGAAGAAAAGAAGGAAAAAGAAGGAAGGAAGGAAGCAATGAGGAAGGTATGTTACAGCCAAAGATTAGGATTAGTATAACATTATGGTTCAGGGAAAAGTTTCACCCCAGACCTAATCATGTCCATCTTCCTGGAGGCTCCATGAGGCCGACTGTATTCTTAGATGGCTGTTAAAGGGACAGTTCAAAGCAGAGCATTACCTTAAAAACTGGAGAGGAAACACCCAATATTGCAGAACGTGTTCAGTTGTCCTGTCCCTGCCATTTACACCCTTTTCTACTATAAACAAGAAACCAAGAAAAAATTCTCATCTCGGTTTCTCAACCCTCCTGTTGCGTATTTGTGAACATTTACCATCAGCTTCACTTTAGGCTCTGTGGAAAGTATGCTACGAACTTCCGTGAAGAAACTCATTCCTGGGCTGGAGAGATGGCTTAGCAGTTAAGGGGTTTGCCTGCCAAGCCAAAGGACCCAGGTTTGTTTCCCCAGGCCCCACGTAAGCGAGATGCACAAGGGGCACATGTGTCTGGAGTTCGTTTACAGTGGCTGGAGGCCCTGGCGTGCCCTTTCTTTCTGTGTCTCTCTTCTCTTTATCTCTCTCTGCTTGCAAATAAATAAATAATTTTTTTTAAAAAGAAACTCATTCTTCATTGATGATATTTCCTTTGACGTGGGCGGGCACCCTTGAGGGTGACCACCTGGACACACCCATATGTATTAATATCTCCAGGGAAAGAGAAGAAACTCCGATGAGCTTGGGGTGAGGAACAGGGCACATGATGAAAATCAAGTAGAACTGAGGGCTCCTTGGCCTTTCTCCATTCTCCATTAGGTAGCCCAGTCTGCAAAATGCATGTGTTCAGGCCTGCTCTTGGCAAGGCAGATAGCAGACCATGGGAGAGCTATGGCCCTGCATGGCTGGGTAAAGACAGTGACAGACCAATTCTGGACCTGGTTGGATACCGATCTATAAGGATCTATCAGGAAGCTTGAAATGAAAATGAGAATTTATTTGCTTTTAGTAAACAAACAAAAAAAAAAACTCATGCATTTCAGATTCGTCATGGTAATTAATCTCAATGGCTAACTTGGATGGATGGAGACATGCCTAGGAGGTTAGGAAAGTGTACGTTCTGAGTAGGTCCGTAAGGTTTCACTATGAGGGGAACACCGGCCCCGAGGGTGGGTGGCAGCATCCCACAGGCTGGAGGCCCAGCTCAAAGAAAGAGGAAAAGGGGGAACGTTGTTAGTGCAGGCTTCCTGGTTGCTGTGGTGGGAGCTCTCTACTGCACTAGACTCTTCCTGTCATGGTGGGTGAAACCTCTGAAAACTATAGGCCAAAAATAATTAATTCCTCCCGTTAGGTTGTTTTTCTCGATTAATTTGCTACAGCAACCAGAAACTAACACAGTAAGTCTGGATTATGAAAGACGTCATGTATTTGTTACTTTTCTCATTGCTGTGACCTGACAAGAAGTGATTTAAGGGAAGAGGGGTTTACTTTGGCAAATGGTTTGAGAGGATGCAGTTCATTATGGCATGGTAGGGCACAGCGATGGGAGCAGCTCTTGGCTCTGGTAGCAGGAAACTAAGAATGGTCACTCACATCCGAATGGGCCAGGCGGCAGAGCAAAGGGAATGCTGGCCCTCAGATGGCTTTCTCCTTCCCCACTTTGTATTCAGTCTGCGGCCCCAGCCCATGGGATGACACCAACCACATTCAAGGAGGGTCTTCCCCCTTAGTGAGACCTCTCTGGAAATGTCCTCACAGACATGCGCAAAGGTATGCCTTATAAACACCCTAGTTCTTAATCCAGTCAAGATGACAGTTGGAAATTAGCCATCACACCTCACACAGCAAAACCTAATGGAATATGTAGGAAAATGCATGCATGAACAACCAAAGAAAGAAAAGTGTCTGTGTAAAAACAAGAGAGATAGTGCACAGCTCCAGCCAACAGTATTAGTTTTCTCATAGTTACAAAAAGAAAGAGACAAAACTAAATTATAGATTGAATTTTCATAAACCCAGATGAGCCCTTTTAAGGAACAGTCACTGGACAGAGGAAAGAAATAGAATACCAGAGACCTACCCTTTGCTGTAGAAAAAAAATGGAGTCAAAAGAAATGCTACTTTAGGGCTGGAGAGATGGCACAGTGGTTAAGGTGCTTGCCTGCAAAGCCAAAGAATCCCAGTTTAATTCCCCAGGATCCATGTAAGCCAGATGCACAAGGTGGCACATGCATCTGGAATTAGTTTGCAATGGCTAGATACTCCAATGCATCCATTTTCTCTCTCTTTCTCTCTCGCTCTCTGCCTCTTTCTCTCTCCCTCTTCAAACAAATAAATAAAATGTGTTTTTTAAAAGAAATAAACCAGGCATGGTGGTGCACACCTTTAATCCCAGCACTCAGGGGACAGAGGTAGGAGAATCACCATGAGTTCAAGGCCACCCTGAGACTACATAGTGAATTCCAGGTCAGTCTGGGCTAGAACGAGACCCTACCTTGAAAAAAAAAAAAACAAGAAAAGAAAGAAAGAAAGAAATGCTACTTTAGGCTTGTGGTATTCAAAGTAAAGACAAAGTCTTGGGCTGGAGAGATTGTTTAGCAGTTAAGCAATTGCCTGTGAAGCCTAAGGACCCGAGTTCGAGGCTCAATTCCCTAGTACCCATGTAAGCCAGATGCACTAGGTGGCACATGCATCTGAAATTCGTTTGCAGTGGCTGGAGGCCCTGGTGAGCCCATTCTCTCTCTCTCTCTCTCTCTCTCTCTCTCTCTCTCTCTCTCTGTCTCTTTTCTCTCTTTGTGTCTGTCTGTCACTCTCAAATTAAAAAAAAAAAAAAAGACAAAATCTTGAGTTGTCCATGCAGAGGTTTAGAAACTCACGTGACCCATAGAAGCACAAGTGTCTAGTATAGGCGGAATTCAAGTCTCTGCTGAATTAGATCCTAGGACTGACTACTAACTGAAGGGAGCAGAGGTCATCTATAGGAGGCTGGTATCCCAGGCCACAAGAATAGAGCTAGCAGATCAGGAAGCACTTGTTCATCTGGAGGCCTTGTCGCCAGACACAACTGATCTTTGCGGCATAGGGTGCAAGGAACAAGACACTCAATAGAAACAGAGAAATCGAGAGGTTTTAAATACCTTAGATAGGAAAGAAAGGAATGGTCATTGTGTGAAGATTTTAAAACTCTTAAAAGCCAGAAGTAGGGCAGGTGTGGTGGTACATGTCTTTAATCCCAGCACTCAGAAGGCTGAGGTTGGAGGATCACTGTGAGTTTGAGGCCACCCTGAGACTACATATTGAATTCTGGGCCAGCCTGGGCTAGAGCGAGACCCTACCTAAAAATACCAAAAGCCAAACCAAACCAAACAAGCCTGAGTCACAAGTGCTCTCTCCAGGAAGAATGTTTCCATTTAAAGGAAATAGCTACACAGTATAGATGAATAGAACAACCTTCCTTGATATTCCCAAATATTTTGATGGCGACTCAACTTTCTCATTGTCCAGGATGGTTTTGCCCAAGTATCTGCTTTTGGTAACTATTTCTGTCACAACAACTAAGATCCTAAGCAGGTCATAGGTTCCTACATGTAGCTGGACTCTCCTCCTCTAAACAATAGTTATGCCCTCATACCTGTCCTGTTGAGCCTGAGCATTCTGCACTTGCCTGTGTGCACTGTGCTGGGTATAAAACATAATGCCGTGCATCTATAATGAGGCACCAGTGAGAGCCCAACACTGAAAGGGAAAGGTTGACTAATGAGGGTAGAAGTAAAGGGCCAGCATGGACTTGAGTCTCATTATTTTTTAATTAATTAATTAATTAATTTGATAGAGATAAAGAGGCAGAGAGAGAATGGGTGCACCAGGGCCTCCAGCCAGTGCAAGTGAACTCCAGATGCATGTGTCACTATGTGCATCTGGCTTATGTAGGACCTGGGGAATCGAACCGAGGTCCTTTGGCTTTGCAGGCAAATACCTTAACTGCTAAGCCATCTCTCCAGCCCCCTGAGTCTCATTATTATTTTATTATTATTATTAGGACAATAAGCCTGTCACAGGATTTTCCTCATGTGTGTAGTTACTTGGCATTAACTTTGACTGATGCCTCACTTGGTATGTTATGTACACCAGTGTTGAAAGTCAGGGGAGTTGGATTTTAATTCTCATTTTTTCCCATTTACCAGATTTGTGGTCTTACACAAGATAACTAATCAAGTTCATTCAGGGGGAGGAGTGCTCAGTTTTGATCTTTAAGGCACCTAAAATGTTGTTAGAATCCAATTCTGAAGCCCATCACCATCTGAGTTTTCCCAAAGGTACCATGTAAATTGGATAATTGGTTCAAATTGAACATACTGTCATATTTGTTTTAAGCATTCATTCCCATAGAGTTACCAACAATCCAAGAGGCTAGTCCAAAATCCACAAGCCACACGTTGAAGTTCTCAGGCAAGAACACAGGGAGCTAGTTTTGTATTTTGAGGGAGTGAAATGGCAGCCCTAGTGGGTTTTGAATGAGAATTTCCTAAGACATCCAAACAGATAGATATGCAGGAGGTTAGAAACTAGCTTAGGAAAAGAGACTCCTAAGATCCTCAGTATACTGGTTTGGAGATCTTTACCCTAGTATTACACCATTGACCTCACACAAGTCCCACTCCAAACAATTTAGGCAGACCTCTCACACTGGCCCTGACCCATTTGTGTTGCAAAACCTTGTGCAAGTTGGATGAATAACTTTAGCCCAGCTCCCAATCCTGAGAGAGTCAACTGAAATTCACCTGAAATAGGATCCGAGCTGAAATTCTAAATCCAAATAATACATGGCCACTGAAACTGTATGGTTTGTTTCTATTTAAAATTGAATCCATTGAATATTCCTCCTAAGATATCTGTTTTAAGAGGTAGAAGCATGTAAGAAAACTGAAACAAAGAATAAGAACTACAGAGAAGTGAGAAGGAAATACAGAAAGGGAAATAGTATTGAATACCTAATAACTATATCCATACAATTTATACCCAACATCAGCTAATATAAGTGACAATTACGATTTGACATTATGGCATAAAAATCTATTCCAAGTAAGTTTAAATTTCAAGCTGTGATATCTCAATTTCAAACACACACAAAAAAGAAATATATCACTTTAATTAGAAAAATCAGATGCTCTATTCCCGTTTGTAGCATTTACCTTCTCAATGTTAGAACAAAACACACAACTAGAAGCAACTTATGAGAGAAAAGAGTTTATTTTGAATTACAGTCTTGAGGGAAAGTTTCATAATGGTGGGGAAAGCATGGCAGAGCAGACGGCAGAGCAGACGGCAGAGGGGCCACATCTTGTCACAGCAGCTGGAAAGAAGCTGTCAGCGTGAACCAGCTCATTAACATCGCAGTGGGGCTGGACTAATAAACCCCAAAGTCCATGGCCAGAAACACACTTCTCATAGCAAGGCTCCTACTCCCAAAGGCCCCACAACCTTCCCTAATTGTCGCCAGCTGGGGACCAGGTTCCCAAACACAGGAGCCTGTGGGGGACAGTTCATTGAAACCACCTCACCATTAAATCATATTGAGCAAATCTGTGGTGATATGCATTTTTGTTGATCAGTCACCTACCTGTCATTTTGGATAGTAACTCCGGACCCTTTGCTTTCCCACTGAGTCAGCCTCAGCCTCTTCATTTCTCTATGCCTCTTGGGTGCTTTAGACCACAGGGGATTACAATTCAGTGATGTTCTTATCCTGTAACCAATGTGCCAGTTAAATGGAGCAGATAATTTATGGCAGTATTTCTAAAAGTATATCTATAACCCTCATAATGTGCTATAGAAACAGAGGACTCTGTGGTCAAGTAAGTTTTAACAAATTGCACATGCTTTCCTTTTCTTGTGATTTGTACATTCTGAAGGCTCTAAGAAGTCCTACAGCTTAATAAACTAACTCAAAATGAATTCTAGGGTCAAACTGTCTGTGTTCAAATCTATATTCTAGCACATTCCATCTATATGAACCCCATAGTCCTCCACAAGAAGCTTTCTGCATAATGCTTGTACATTCACTCACTTAACATATATTATTGTCTACTATACCAAGTATCCCAGGCCTCCTACAGCCTACATTCTAATGGAAAACAGAGGAGACCAATGACATAAACAAGTAAACAAATGGAGCAATTTCAGATAATGATGAATACGATGAGGGAAATGCAACATAATGTTGTAGCCATAGCTAGGATGTGAATGGATGCTTTAGTTAGACAAATCAGGACATTTCTGAGAAAGGAATTTTATCAGAGACCTGAGATACTAGGAAGAAACTAGAATCATGTATACCTATTCATTTATTCATGCAACAAATGCTTGTTAGCCACTTACTATGTTCTGGAAACTGTTTTAGATGGTAGAAATAAAGGAATAAAAAAGATTAGACCAGTCTATCTTCCACATTATAATTCATGTTCCAGAGTGAAAAAGACAAAATATGGAAGGTTCATATACAGCATGCCAACTGGATAAAGAAGGAAAAAGAGAAAGAACGATTTATCTTAACTTTAAATTGTGGACCAGAGGGATGGGTGCTTCCTCAGTGGCAGGGTGATGCGTAACAAAGCAGAGGAGAGGGAGACAGCACGCAGAGACCTGCGGAAGGAAATCTAGGCTGAAAGAAGCCACAGTGCAAAGGTCATGAGCCAGAACGCGCTTGGTTCTTAAGGAAGAGGAGACAGACATGCCTAAAGGAGAGTATGGAAAAGTGAATGTGGTAAGGAATAAGGTGTCAAGTGATGTAAACATAAGCAAAAGACTGTAGTAAGGGCTGGAGAGATGGCTTATCCTGCCAAGCCTAAGGACCCAGGTTCGATTCTCCAGGTCCTACATAAGCCAGATGCACATAGTGGCGCATGCATCTGGAGTTCATTTGCAGTGGGTAGAAGCCCTGGTGCACCCATTCTCTCTCTCTCTCTCTCTCTCTCTCTCTCTCTCTAGTAAATAAATTAAAAATAAAATCTTTATAAAAAAATTAAATAAGACTTTAGTAAATCTCCCAGGCAGACGGAACAACATCTGCAAAGGCCCTGAATCAAACCCAAGGTCGTCCTGTTCAAGCAATGGAAAAGTGGCTGATAGAGCTGGAACACACTGCAAGGGAATCAGGAGAGTCAAGGACCAAGAAGAGATCAGTTTCTGATCGTGTAGGGTCTTCTATATAATTACAAGCCAGTGTAAAAGGCCTGGCATTCTAGAATAGGGTCCACACTGGAAGGCCAAGCAAACTGGAGTCAGATGTCAGCAGAGGATGGCAACAGTGAGGTACACACTTACTCAGGCAAAGTGAAGGCAAGCACACGCACGACTTTTTCTTGGACTCCTTTATATCAGGGCCTCCCGTGGGTGAATGCCATCTTCTTTGAGGTTGGGTCTTCTACCTTAGTTAATCCTCTCTGGAAACACCCTTAAGGCACTTTAAGACCCCCAAAGTGAATGGTCTTCTCTTGGTTAAACATGGAAAGTGTCTTTGGGCCTATAAGGGATAATTGGGCTTTTTTATTACCTCCTAAAACCTCACCAGAGGAGGCGAATGAGTGCCTCCATCCTTATCTCTACCTTTCCTGGGAAAGAAGGGAAGGTAATGAGAGCCTGATGCTAGACACTCGGTGTCAGGAGTGAACTGACTAGGCTAGCTGCCCATCCATGGGGCTACATAAAAGACCTCGATCCAGGTCTCTAGGCGTGATCTCACATTTCCAGGAACCCTGTCTCTGCCTTCTCACTGGTTAAAGCTCTATGTATTCTTTCCTTTTCCTTCCTCTTAAGCAATATAAACTTTATGATTTCTATAATAAAATCTTTCTCAATCTTATCCTCTGGTGTGCGGATTTCATTCATTGAAATTCATAGGACGAGAATCCCGAGGCCATTGTATGACCATTGATCTAGGGTCCTGGCTTCTGAGTTATCACCCTCCAAAGCACCTAGATGACACTCTGATGCTCTCAAAGACCCCAAACACACCTATCACCCTCACAGACACACCCAGAGGTGTGTCTCCTGGGTTATTCTAAATCCCACCAAATTGATAAGACCAGCCATTATACATATATATTAAGTATGTTGAAAAATAAAAAGTTGGATATAACTATTATTATTTGTTAGATGCCCTGCTGAGTGCATTAAGAAATGCTGTGTCAGAGCCAATTTTAAACTAATTCCTGCTCGTCCTCCATAGTGATCCATCCCCAGTGTGTGAATTACTTCAAAGGAAGACCTACAATAGCAGGAACTTGCTATAGGTCTCCAAATTCTTATTTAAGTTTTCACTGGCCAAATCCCTCCTCTCCACAACAATTTTCACTGTTTTATTTTTACTTGTAGAGTCGAACTCATGCGGTGTCCACCACAGCTCCAATTAGAGGTGCTCACTTGCTCTGAGTGTATACGTATGTTCATTTCCCTAACACCTAGCTCGTGTTATCCCTCAGCCCGAATTCTGCTTCCCACTCTCACTTGCTTGTTGGAAGCCATCTGCTTGCTCAAAGGCAGCAGAGTGCGCCCCCCTCTCTGATGAGGTACCTGGTATCCCCAGGCGGGACCACTCACTCCTTCAACCACATGCCCTTCAGCATCACTTGTGTCTCAGCGTGGTGTGTTTGCCAGGTCTCTCTGCAGACTCATTCTCATCAGATTGTGTGAGCGTGCTAAGGGCAAGGGCTACATTTCCATCCTGTTTTCTGGAGCATTTGCTAACATGATTACTAGCACATAGCAGAGACTTACAGGTGAAATGAAATTTAAGAGTATATAAAGGAAATATGTGTTCTATTTCCTGGTTGCAGATGCAAAGTAGCTAGCTGCCCCACACTTCTGCCACCATGCCCTTCTTACCACCATAGACTATATTCCTTCAGACACCATGAAGGAGAAACCTCCCGCTCTGTACTGAGACAACAGGAAAGGTGGCCTGAGCGCAAGACCCCACCCATCTCTCAAAGGCTCCATCTTGTGAAAGTGTAAATTCATTTGAAAGGAGGAAGCATGACATGAAAATGTCACTGTTGAAGTTCCCTGCTTGAAAACAGCAACCCAGGAATGTGTTTTCATAGATGCTACAACCCGGGCACGCAGATGCCACTACAGCTTTAGCCCAAGGGACCAAGCTACACCTCAAGTTGGCAGAAAAGCTTGTCAACATCAACTGTGTGATATTGGTTACAAGCAGGAAAGCTGTAAGTGCATGGGGTTAGACAGGCTTGCCCCAAGATTCCAGAAAGCTGCTGAGGCCAACATATGGCATGGCTGGATTCCCTGCAAGAAAGCCTTTAGAGACCACTGTTGTAAAGATATGAAGGTGAAACCTGAATTGCAGTGAGGACCCCAGGATTGAATAAGCCAGGATTATGGGGCATGCAACTAGGAAAGCTGCAGGTAGGGAGGAACAGGCCCAAGACAGAGGCCATGCTACAGGGAGCAGATAGGGATGCCCTAGATGCCAGGCATGAAACTACAGGATTTGGTGTTTTCCCTGTTGGGTTGGATCTTGTTTTGGTCCAGTCTTTCCTTGGTGGCCTCCTATTCCCTCTCCTTTGGAATTGAGACACTTCTGTACTGGCCCTCTGGTAAGTCACCTGTCTTCCTGGTCAGAGAAGACACAAAAACCCAAGAAAGAAAAAAATAATCATTGTAAAGTCTAAAACATAAGAGTCACATAAAATAAAAATCTGATCCCCCGGTTTCCCAAAAGCAGGAAGAATATTTGGCCAACGTTACCCTGACTCATCCTAACAGATAACACCAATACTGAAAAAGCTGTAGTGTTCCTCCCAAGTCCCTAAACTCTCCTTTGGAGAGCCATTAGTGACTTCCAAAATTATCTCCTTGATAAATTGTGACTATCTGCTTGGTATTAAACACTCAAGAAGAAGTACAACCAAATATTTTAAAATGCCCCAAATGTATAAATGATTCTAACCAGGGGTCATTTAGGTCAAAAAAGGTCCTTATATTAAAACAATGGTAAGTCCCTTGTAACTTATTCCAAAACATCATTATACTCCAACGATAAAATGGTTTGTTACTAAGTAAGTCCTGAGGCCAAAAGTACACTGGACAGCCCTTAATGACACCCACTGGCTCTGTGATACCAACCTTTGTCCCTGGCTACCACAAGATAGATTTGAAAAGGTACACTCTGAGAGTTATTATTCAAAATATGGCATATTGGCCATTATCAAGTTTAAATGTTGGGATAGCTCATCTCTTTCATAACAGAATGAAGCCGTGTCAGACACTACTGTGCCATTTGGTGCACAGTTCTGGGAGAGAACATCAGTCTGCTCACACTCAGATGGTCCTGAGACAATCTAACTCCATCCACCTGGGTTCACTCAGATGCTCTCCAAGGCCTAGAAGTCCACAAGGATAAAAGTCCTAAAGGTGACCAGTTTCCTGGGTGCCCACTTCCCCTTAATGCCTTGCTTTTACTCTTTCTCCCCAACATTTTCTTCCAGGACTATTTTCCTACACTCTATCAATACACTTTTGGGGTCCTTTAAAATAGTTCCCCTCTCTGAGAGAGACTCTAACTCCCATATTTCTACACTCCCATTCATCTAAAGACAGTTAAAGACTGAGCAGTCATCCTCCTCCTTCTTCTAACAGCAGTTAGAGTGTCTTCTCAAGAGAGGGGGGAACCAGTTTTAGGCAGTTAGAGTGACTGGGCCCCGAAAAGGCAGGAAAGTGTGCACTTTCTGGAGATCAAAGGATGATCTGACTTTGTATTTCTTGCCTAGTTCCCTCGATCTATTTTTCCATACCAGAGCCCCTCCCTGGGAGGGAGGTCCTTTTCTGGAAGCCTGACATTGTGGTTGGTCAAGCTTACACCCCAGAACGCATTGGCATCATGGTTGGCCTCTTCCTGAGCCAGCTTCTAGGCCAGACCAATCAGATGGCTCACCTGAGCCAGAAGGTGGAACCCAACCACCATAAGGTTATAAATATGTTTTACCAGGGGAGGGGAACCTCTGTCCCACTCCCTCTCTCTGTCTGGGCTGCCTGACCACTGGTGAACCTCCAGCTTCTGGTGAGTTTCTCCTGCCTCTGCTCAGCTAGGCTGAGATGAGGGGAGAACCCTGTATCCCCTAGTTTCACATGGGCTCTTTGCCCCTCCTGCCCTCCACATGGCAGGAGCTCTTTGAACTTCCTTTTCTGTCCTCTCCACGGTCCACGTGGGCTCTCAAACTATGTGGGTATATTCATTTTCTTTCCCTTTGGTCTGTACTTCCCTAAATAAAAATAATAATTTAATAATTATCCTCAGTCTTGTTTAACTCAATTTTTTCATTAAACTAGACATAAACCCAGGGTCTTGGGGTTCAAGCACTTTCCTGAACCCCTAACGCCCTGTTTCAGAAGGGGAATGTTACTCTGTCCTATGTCATGTTGGAAGTATGTAACTTATTTTAACAGGAGCTCACAGTTAAGAAATTGCCTTGAGTCTTGGAAGAGGCTTTGGACTTTTGAAATGTGTTGGGACTATAAAAGACTATGGAGACTTTTAAGGTTGGAAAGAATGCTTTTTGCATCATGAGATGACCATGAACCTCTGATGACCAGGGATGGAACGTTGTTCTTTGAATATGAAATGTCCTCTGTGTGTTTGAACACTTGGTCCACAGCTGGCGGCACTGTTTGGGAAGATTGTGGAACTTTCAGGAGCTGGACGCTCATACTGCCACACGTTCCCTGCCATGATGAACTGGGTTCCCCCAAACCGTAAGCTGAAATACACCCTCCTTTCCCCCAAAGTAAAAGAAAGAGACAATAGCTTATTAAATGCTTCTTAATAAAGTACTGAAACATAAAGAAAAGAATATGGCCTTGTTAGCCAGGGGTGGTAACGCATTCTTATAAATCCTCAACACTCTGGAGGTTGAAGCAGGAGAGCAGTTTCAAGACCATCAAGAGCCACATAGTGAGACCCTAGCTGAAAAAAAGAATATGAACATGTTAGAAAGTTTATGAATAATAACTTCCGGCAACCCAGTATAGCCTTATGATCTCTCGTTTATAGGGTGTACGCTAGATAACTTGCCAAAATCCACAGAATAAGCAGCATGATAACATGAATCAAATGTAGTTCCTTCCAGCATCCAAGTCTGTGCTGTCTTCACTGCTCATGGCCAACCAGAATCTCGGCAGGAAGTGAAGTCAGTCACTGAGAGGAAGGGAATTGTTTTTAAACAGATGAATGGGAAAGGAAAGAAGCTAAATCAAGAATAACGAAGCAACCCCCAGGTCAGCAGAATCAGGAAGTCATTCCTCTTGTTCGTGGGTGACACCAGGGGAGGAGGGTGTCACCACAGCCCAAGCAGGCTGCTGGGCAGAGGGAACTGCCCTAGGACAACTGGGACCAGGAAGGGAGGGGTGGCCCAGTGGAAGACGGCCACACTCCCCAGGAAGCAGGAAAAGAAAGAGCAAGAAATGCCGGGGCTCCTCCCTGTCCCTGCAGGCCAGACTTCTGCTCACTGCTTTAGTGGGCCAAGGGCCCAAGAGCAAGAAAGTGCGGGAGAGCAGGGGAAGGGTGGGGATCACTCTGATGCACCCCTTTCCCGTATGAAAAGGCCTATGCAGTGAAGCAGGGTGGCTAGGATGAACATCAAAGGTATTAAGTAATTCACAAGAAGGGGACATTGCTGGTGGCTACATTAGCAAGGGAGAGACTCTTCAAGACGCAGGAAATTATGAATGTTCCTGCACAAAGGCAGACCTGAGCGTGAAGAAAAGTGAGTAGGTGTTTGTTATGGTTTAAATCTGAAACGTTCCTCATAGGCTCCGTTTAGAATGTTTGTTCCTCAGATGGTGGTGCTGTGTTGGGAGGCTGTGGAACCTTGAGTAGGTAGAGGCCAGCTGACAGAAAGTAGGTCACTAGGGGGTGAACCACTGAAGGTTATAGCCCAGCCCCTGGTTTCTCTCTCACTCTCAACCTCTCCTTCTCTTCCCTTCTTCCCTCCCTCGCTCTCACTTTTCCTGCCTTCTACCTTCCCTTCCACACTCCGTCCCACCACGATGTGAACAGCCTCTGTCCCACACTCCCACCACTACGGCCCCAGGCACTGAGCTGCTCTGCCTTCTCTCTGGGATGACCTGAAACCCTCAGAAACCAAAAGCCAAAAACATTTTTCCTCTTGTAAGTTGTTTCAATCAGGTATTTCAATCATAGCCACACAAAAAATAATGAGCAGGACAGGGAAGAAGGTCCAGTGGATAATGTGCTTGCTTTGCAAACATGAAGACCTGAGTTCAGATCCCCAGTAGCCATATAAAATGCCAGGCATGGTGGTGCCCACCTGTAATCCCAGAGCTAGGAAGGTGGACATAGGGGATTTCCAGGGCTTGCTGGCTAATTTATCTAGCTGGATTAGTAACTTCTGGGTTCAGTGGGAGACCTTGTCTCAAAAATAAATAAATAGGGCTGGAGAGATAGCTTAGCCGTTAAGCGCTTGCATGTGAAGCCTAAGGACCACGGTTCAAGGCTTGATTCCCCAGGACCCACATAAACCAGATACACAAGGGGGCACATGTGTCTGGAGTTCGTTTGCAGTGGCTGGAGGTCCTGGCATGCCCATTCTCTCCTCTCTCTCTCTCTCTCTCTCTCTCTCTCTATCTCTATCTGCCTCTTTCTCTCTATGTCGCCCTCAAATAAATAAATAATTTTAATTTAAAAAAATAAAAATAAATAAATAAATAAATAAATAAGCCAGGCATGGTGGCGCACGCCTTTAATACCAGTACTCAGGAGGCAGAGGTAGGAGGATCACCATGAGTTCGAGGACACCCTGAGACTACAAAGTGAATTCCAGGTCGGCATGGACTAGAGCGAGACCCTACCTTGAAAAACCAAAATAAATAAATAAATAAATAAAAGGTAAAGAAGCAGTACAGTAAGATGCACAATGTTGATGTCTGACCTCCATGTGCGCACACATACCTGCATACACACGTATGAATATGTATGCACACACACCTGCATACACACGTATTAATATGTGTATGGACGTACATGCACATAAATAGTAATGAATATGATATTCTTGACAGAAGCCATCTAAGTTTTTCCAATTGGCAAAGAGTATCATTCATTCACCTTAAAAGTCCTTTTACTCAGTGTGTAAAATACAACAAAGAATAATGAAAAACACCATAAGCCCATTTCCAGGCACAGAAAGTAATAGGTCACTGTCTTAATTGACTTTACAGAAAAATGCTTATGGATTAAAAATATATATATGTGACTAAAAACAAAGCATAAAAAAAAATATGTGTGTGTGTGTGTATGTGAGACCAGGCATGGTGGCTTACTCAGGAGGCTGAGTCAGGATTTTGAGTTCAAAGCCAGCCTGGACAACAGAGAAAAATAATTGCCATTATAATCATTTTAAGCGTACAATTCAGGGGTACAAATTCCATTGAATGCAGTACAACCATGACCACAATTTCTAAACTTTTTTTCAATACCTGCAAACCAAAACTCTGTAACAAGTAAAACTCTCCATTCCACCTTCTTTCGCCCTCAACCATAATTAATTTACTTTTTAATATATTTTTATTATATTTATTTTATTTGTGAGACAGAAGATAGAAAGAGAGAAGGAGGGCTGCAGAGATTGTTCAGTGGTTAAAGCACTTGCGTGCAAACCCTAATGACCTAGGTTCAATTCCCCAGCATCCATGTAAAACTAGAACCACAAAGTGGCAAATGTATCTGGAGTTTGTTTGCAGCTGCTAGAGGCCCTGGCTCACCCATTCTCTCTCTCTCCTTGCAAATAAGTAAATAAAAATAGATATAGAGAGGAGAGAGACAGACAGAATAGGTGTGCCAGGGCCTCCGGCCACTGCAAACGAACTCCAGATGTATGTGCCACTTTATGCATCTGACTGTATGTAGGTTTTGGGAATCAAACCTGGGTTGTTGGGTTTTGCAGGCAAGTATCTTAACTGCTAATCCATCCCTCCAGCCCTAATTTTTTTAAAATAGAGAATGGGTATGCCAGGGCCTCCAATCACTGCAAATTAACTCCAGATACATGCACCAATTTGTGTATGTGGCTTTACATGGGCACTGGGGAATCGAACCTGGACTATTGGGCTTTGCAAAGCAAGTACCTTTAACTGCTGAGCCATTTCTCTGGCCCCATCCATTTACTTTTAATGCATCAAAAAATAAGGTAGGGGCTGAAGAGATGGCTCAGTGGTTAAAGTACTTGCTTGCAAAGCCTGACCGCCTTGGTTTGATTCCCCAATACCCATGTAAAGCCAAATGCATAAGGTGGCACTTGCATCTGGAGTTCGTTTGCAGTGGCTAGAGGCCCTGGAGCACTTGTTCTCATGCTCTCTCACTCTCTCTCACTCTCTCCTTCTCTCCTTGAAAATGAATAAATAAAAAAAATATGATGGAGCCAGGCATGGTGGTGTATGCCTTTAATCCCAGCACTTAGGAGGCAGAGGTAGGAGGATTGCTGTGAGTTCAAGGATAGCGTGGGATCTGGAACTGAGTTCCAGGTCAGCCTGAGCCAGAGTGAGACAACACCTCAGGAAGAAAAGAAAGATGGATTAGAGATTCTAGGAACGATAGATAGATGATAGATACATAGATAATACATAGATAGATAGATAATGACAGATGATCATGATGATAGATAGGTAGATAATGATAGATAGATAGATAGATAGATAGATAGATAGATAGATAGATGATAGAGAGATAGATAGATAATAATGATGATGATAGATAGATAATCGATAGATGATATATAAATAGGTAGATAATGATAGATGATTGATAGATAGATAATGATGATGATGATAGAGATAGATAGATAGTAGATAGATAGATAGATAGATAGATAGATAGATAGATAGATAGATAGATATATGGGTAGATGATAGATAGATTGATGATGATTGATAGATGATAGATAGGTAGATAGATAGATGGATGGATAGATAGATAGATAGATAGATAGATAGATAGATAGATAGATAGACAGATAGATGGGTAGATGATAGATTGATGATGATAGGTAGATGATAGATAGATAGATAGATGATAGATAGATAGATTATAGATAGATAGATTATAGATAGATAATGTGATAAGAAAATGTTACTGGATTCCGATATATAATAAAGTGTTAATAGTAGATGCCATATAGTGGGTACACAAGTACCCTGTATATTTTTTCAACTTTATTATATGCTTGCAATTTTTTCTTAATAGGATATTGGGGTTTGGTGCTGCTTAGGCTCCCAGAGACTCTGACTTCATCTTTTTTCTTTCTTATCTTTGCTGAGGCAGAGTCTTTGTGTAGCCCAAACAATACTCAAACTTGCAATTCTCCTGCCTCAGCCTTCTAAGTGCTCGGATCACAGCTGTGCCACCAGCACACGTGCCTCTGGACATCAGAGTTCTTTGAAGGTCTCTGGATGAGTCCCAGTGTGCACCAACTGGGCTAAAGATCACAGAGCCAGGGTAAGCAAAACGGGGCATAGGGTAAATGGGAGGGGATGCATATCAGAGATGGAGCTTCAAGGCTGGGCGTTCTGTGTCAGGACGGGCTCCGTGTAAAAGAAAAAAAGAACTGCACTGTGCATTGCAGAGAACACAGAACTGGCCCGGGTTCTCTGACGTTCATAAAGTGAAGCCGCAATGTTTCTACTTAACCTAAGCCTCTTATTTGACATGATTCGTGCCAATGTTTTGAACAAGGGCATCCATCCACTCAGATGATGTGTTTGCCATGTGTGCACTCCTTGACCTCTGAGAGGTACACTTTCAACATATCTGCAGAAGCACTTTCATGCTTTTCTGTCTTTTAACCATCAATGTGGCGGTGAAGAGATTGACCTGTTGAAGCAGAGAGAAAACACTACAATCTCAGGAGCTTGGGGTTTGTGGATCAGCAAGGTGGGAACCAGAGAAAGTGTGTCCTGGGAGAACAGGGGCCAGCAATCAGCCTAGCTATGGGGCTGGGAAATTTCACAGTTCCAGAAATGCATTTGCAACTCAATTAATCAATAAAAACATATAATTGAGGCTCCCCAGAGAAACAATTTCCACAGTGCCTGATTGCAAAGTGCCCTCTGCAGCAGATCTGTCCTGACCCTTTGCCTCTCCCAGCTATTCCCAGTCCTGCCTGCACTGGGAGTTTCCTTGAAGTTGTTTATTTCTTCAGCGAATTGTCCCTGTGAAAGGAGACAAACACTCTCATCTGACTCCTTGTCATGGGACCCCAGCTTGGCTCAATACAGTTGCCAGCTGGAGGCAAGACAGGGCCCAAGGGCAAAGGCAAGGTGGCATATGAGGAAGAGGGCCAAAGGTCAGCCACAGAGCAGCTGGGTCACAGGTGACATCTAAAAGGAAACTCCTGGGTTCAAGCAGAAACAAGCAGATGTTCAGAAGGAAGAGGAGTGCAAGACTGCCTCAGAAGATAGGACACAAGACAGGAAGAGATTGGGAGTTTGGTTGTGAATGAAACCAGACTATATATGAGGCTCCTGAACTTCATTGTTGCAGGGAGCTTGCCCTGTGGTTGGATAAGCAGGCACTAGGACGGGTGTGTGTGTGTGTGTGTTTGTGTGTCAGAGAGAGGGAAGGAGGGAGAATGAGGAGAAGAGAGGAGGGAAGGAGAGGAAGAAAGAGGGGAGGAAAGGAGGAGGAAGAGGAGGAGCCACCAGCCCAGCCTCTTAACACATAGCATACTATCTGGTACTTCCTTTGATGATCCTAAGCCATCCAGAAAAGGTTCACAATGGCATGCCCCATTTAATTTTATTTTTTAATAATTAATTTTTATTTATTTATTTATTTGACAAAGAAAGAGGGAGGGGGAGAAAGAGAGAGAGAGAATGGGCATGCCAGGGCTTCCAGCCACTGCAAATGAACTCCAGACACATGTGCCCCCTTGTGCATCTGGCTAACGTGGGTCCTGGGGAATAGAACCTAGGTCCTTTGGCTTTGCAGGCAAACACCTGAACCGCTAAGTCATCCCTCCAGTCCATCATTTTATTATTTTTTTTATTTTAGAGAGAGAGAGAATTGGCGTATCAGAGCCTTAGCCACTGCAATCTAACTCCAGGCACTTCCGCAACCTAGTGGGCATGTGCTACCTTGCATTTTCCTTACCTTTGTGCATCTGGCTAAGGTGAAATCTGGAGAGTCGAACATGGGTCCTTAGGCTTCACAGGCAAGCGCCTTAACTGCTAAGCCATCTCTCCACTCTTCCATTTAAAACGTAAGCTAAAGTATGTGAAATATTTTAGAAAAGTTTGCAAATAAAGATTCTTTTTGTTTTTTTGGTCCTAAAGAGATCCTTCTATCCCTGAAAGGATGACTTCCAGCACCAGGAAGATACACATCGCCTCCACGAAGCTAGATGTCTGTGGCTGTGACTCAAACGTGGAGTCATGACCTTGTGACGCTAGCAGTTGACGTCTCCCGGCTACCATGACTGCCATTGTCCTTTTTTCACCCTGACTTTGTATATGAACACTCTTCTGGAGCTTAGTCTGACATGGAAATTTTGAAAACTTTCAAGGAAAGACTGCAATGGGTCAGTGAAACTGTTTTATGCATGGTGTCTAGATGTTGTAGCCCTAGAGTTGATCATGCTGTGTACTGTCACTGAGTGATAAGAAAGGAGTAGGACAGGAGAACAGAGCTCTAAGGCCATATAGAGCAGGAAATCTGTGCTCCCAAAGGAAAGAGGCTTCTGTTTTATGAAGAAAGTGCAGTAAAGCACACTGCGCAGATGTCTACCACAGTCTATCGAATCCACACAGGTGGTGAGTGAAATCTGAACTGAACCCATGTTTGCCTATCTTTAAATGTCTTTATTTCCTCCTACCATTGTATCTACTGTTGCTGGGGGAAACCACTTGCAATCGCTGCCAAACTCCTGGTGTTCCGCCATCTGCCCTCTCTCCTACCCTGGTCGACCGCCCCCCCCCCCAGCCTGGAGTCCACTTGGGTGGAAACTCGGCCTGTAATGAACCCAGAGTTAATCATCGGCAGGCTTCCCCTGATAAGTCACAGTGTGTTTGCTGCGTCCCTCCCAAGAGTCAACAGCGGCTGCGGGGATGTGCCCACAGCGGCCTATGGCACGCCGAGCGCTGGTCCAGATGGGAGGCAGTGTGCTGGGGAGCCTCTCTGAGTGCCACCGTCTGGAGTGCCGCTGTTGTCCTGGAGGCAGTTACTTGTCTGGGTCTCAAATGGACGCAGTTCAAAGATGCCAAACATTGAGCCAAATTCACTGAATGTACAAATGGTCTGACGTCAATGGAATTTGCTCATAATTTAGGCCTCATGTGTGATGCTCTGTCTGAACCAAATGAGCTGTCAAAACAATCAGAGGGGAAAAGAAGAAATAAGTTAAGGGGGAGAAAAGCTGGAGGAAGCAAAGAAGCAATAGGAGGAGGAAGGCAAAGGAGGAGGAGGAAGAGGAAACTAGGACACAGCCAGGAGCTGTGGCAGGACAGGTTCAGCTTTTGGCTCATGGGGTCAACAGTCCCTGGACGTTTGTTGAAAGCTTCGGTGCCAAATAAAGCATGGCCTTTTCAAGCACTGTATTACATGAGTGCAGAGCCGTTAAAATCTTGTAGTGAAAATCCAGCTGGGTTTAGCCAGAGCCACAAAGTACAAAATGATGATTGTTTGTACTGCCAGCACCAGAGCCCCAGATGCAGTGGCCTACGCAGTTATTTGAATGTATGTCCAGACCTCCATTCCTCCCTTTTTTTTTTTTTTTTTTTTTTTGGTTTTCTGAGGTAGGGTCTCACACTAGCTCAGGCTGACCTGGAATTCACTATGGAGTCTCAGGGTGGCCTCGAACTCTCAGCTATCCTCCTACCTCTGCCTCCCAAGCGCTGGGATTAAAGATGTGTGCCACCACACCTGGACAGACCTCCATTCTTTACACAGAAGAATCTGCTATTAAGACATGGATATCTGCCTTTGTCTTCCTGTTTTTTATTGAGAATTTTAATATATGAGCATACTGGAATTTGATCATAACCCCCCGCCATTACCTTCCTTTGTCCTCCTTCCCTGCCTCCATTCCACAGACCCCCTCCTCTTTCCAACTAGTCATTCTATGATGATGTCTCTTTTTTTGCCTTCCTCCTCCATTATCCCTGTCAAAATGGTGATGCATTCAATACTGCGTAGGTGTGGTGGAGGTTAGGACACCCAACAGCCACTGTGGGGTCATGACTGCACCGGTCACCTCGTGTCCAGAGGATAGTGTCACAAAGTACTCGTTGCCACCCCTCACCCCTCGTCTGTGAGATCCCCTGAGCCTTGGAAGGCATGGCAGAGATGTCGCATTGAGCTCTGAGCTCAGCAGCCTCTTCTCTTCAGCACTGTGATGAGCTTTGAGTCTACCCATGGCCTTCTCCAGAGAGTGGCCTCTCTGGCCAGTGGCAAGAGCAGCAGTGACCTTCTATCCGCCACCTCCTCCACAATGTTCCCTGAGCCCTGGCAGGTGTGAGAGAGCTGTCACACCCAGCACAGAGCACTCAACTGTCACTTCCTCTCAGCTTCCTGACTAGTCTTGAGAGTCCCAAATAGTCACCAATATCTCCAAAAAGAAGCTCTTCTGACCAAACATGAGAATAGCGCTAATCCATGCACATAAGCAGAAATATTTAGCGAGCAATTTGATGGGCACAATATATTCATTTAGTGGAAAAAAAAAAAACAGTGGTAGCTTCCCCACTGGGGCCTGTGACCTTTTCTCTGCACTCTGTGTCCACGGGAGGCTTCATCGTGAAGTTGACCAAGCCTCCACTTTGGCCTTCTTACACAGGGTGTAGGTGTGGAGAGGAAGCCGGTTGCAAGAAGTAAGTATTGATAACTAGCTTCTCTGGTAAATTGCCTAAATTGATCTTCAATGAAAACAACCTAAGTCTCCAAGATCCTGATAATTTGTTGAGATTTATTTTCTCTCTCTAAATAAAATTCAGAGCTGAGCATGGTGGCACACACCTTTAATGCCAGCACTTGGGAGGCAAAAATAGGAGGATTGCCATGTGTTGAAGGCCACCCCAAGACTACATAGTGAATTCCAGGTCAGCCTGGGCTAAAGTGAGACCCTACCATGAAAAAAAATTCTGAGCTGGAGAGATGACTCAGCAGTTAAGGCACTTGCCTTCCAGGCCTAGAGGCCCAGATTCAATCCCCCAGTACCCACATAAAGCCAGATGCACAAGGTGGCACATGCATCTGGAGTTTGTTTGCAGTGGCTAGCCTCTCTCTCTGTGTGTGTGTCTCTCTCAAATAAATAAATGTATACATAATTCACTTTTATACCTATTTTAAACTTTTTAATTAAACAGAGGCCAAAAATTACAGCTTTGAGTTCCAGAAAACTGAATCTAACCCTGTCTGCTTCCACCGTCTTTCTTCTGATAACTGCACCTTGATTTTCATTTGTGAGGAAAGGTCCAACTCTTCACATAGACACGTGATCCAGACCTCATCTGTCAGGGAGATCAAGATGACTTCAGAACAAGGGTAGGATCCCATGTGTGCTGATGGGAATTGGGGGTCTTCTACCAGGTTAAATTATGAAACTGTGGTAATGCACACCTGGCACTGAAAACAACCATGCTGCTTCTACAAGCGGAACTTACCTACAAATAAAAGTGCATAGAAGGAATCTGAGCTGAGAGATTAAAGGACACTAACATCTGATGATGTTACTTTGTCCCCTGAAACCAAATGTACTGAAATCAGAATAGGGTGTGTGTGTGTGTGTGTGTGTGTGTGTTTTAAACAAGCTAATAAAGCTTTTTCTTTCTTTATTTTTATTATTTATTTATTTTTGCTTAAGCTAGGTTGAGTTGGGTTTCTGCCCCTTGCAACTGTGTCTTGACAAAAACAATCTCTATTATGCTAGAAAAACAGAACTCTATTATGTTCACTCAGAAGGTGGTATTAAACACGTTTACCTCTTATAATAAAAACGAACAACGGGGCTGGAGAGCTGGCTTATCATCGGTTAAGGCGCTTACGTGCAAAGCCATGACCCAGGTTTGATTCCCCAATACCCATGTAAAGCTAGATGCACAAAATGGCACTGAAACTGGAGTTCATTTGAAACAGCTGGAGGCCCTGGTGCACCCATTCTCTTTCTCTCTGTCTTTCTCTACTTGCAAATAAACAAGATATTTTTTAAGTGCATTCCCTCCCCGCCCCCCAAGAAATAACTGACTGCTGCTCCCACGATGTATAACCCACAACCCATGAGGAATACCTGCAGCCCCACTGAGGGGTCTGAGTGGGCCGGAGGTGGTCTGAGTTAGATGCAGAGCACCAACCTAAAAAGCTGGGTCTCAGCCGGGCGTGGTGGCGCACGCCTTTAATCCCAGCACTCAGGAGGCAGAGGTAGGAGGATCGCCGTGAGTTCGAGGCCACCCTGAGACTCCATAGTGAATTCCAGGTCAGCCTGGACTAGAGTGAGACCCTACCTCGAAAAACCAAAAAAAAAAAAAAAAAAAAAAGCTGGGTCTGGCCACACACAGCAGGCAGGAGAAGCCCTGGGGCTCACCGCTAAACCAGTATGACCACCACCAACCACGGCGACAAAATAAATCAATAAACAAAACAACAGCCCTGGGTTCCGTGCGAGACTGTCTTTAGGAAGCATGCGGAAAGTGATAGGGGACAATGTCCGCTGGCCTCTACGTGTGCACACACAGTACATGCATCTGCACACACACGTGCGTACACCACACATATCATACCACAAACACTGCCACCACACATGCCACACACACACATCGGCCCCCCTTGTCAAGGACTTTGCTGATTGTAATGTGCTATATCTTTATGAAGCAGGCCCTGTTATGTCCATCTTAATAAGGAAACTGAAAGCAAATAGAAGCCCTGAGAGAAACAAGAAAGGAAAGGTTCGTTTTGGCATTACAGAATGGGAGACACGGGGGCTGCCAACTCCACAGCAGCACGAGGCTCCACGGCACATGAGGCCTGAAGCTGAGACGCCTCACTTGCTCACATCTCCACAGAACTTCAGACTTTCTCAGGATCCACATGCACCAGACTCTTTTGCATGTAACCACAGACACCCGTCGGGTGTCAGCTCCTGTTTGCCACCCACTAACCACTGCCCTCTCCCCCAACCTCCTCTACTTCCTGTTTGCGTAAATTGCTGCTTCCTGGCCAAGAAAAACTAAACAGTTTCAGCCAGGCTGCCTTTGTCCTGGACCCATGCCGAGAATACCTTCTTTGCTCTCCTCTCATTCTGTTTCTCGCAGTAGGAGCCATCGCATTAGTGAGGAGCGTTTCTCTGCCTAAGCGATCCCCAATTAAGCAGCTGCTCCTTTGTGTCTATTGAACTAAAGCAGATGGACACAGGGAGATCTGCACAGCGAGCTTGCCTCTCCAAGCTGTTGGTCCAGGTGCTGTCTTCATTCAAGTGTGCTGAGCCTCCGGCCCGAGGCTCAGCCCTGACTCATTTGTGTGACACAGTCCTCACCAAGCAAGGCAGTAGAAGGTCACACTCAGCCAGAACCTCAAGGTGGGGAGTTGTTGAAATGATATAACTTGTAGCCCTCAAGGTAAATATCCAAAGCATCTAATAGGCACTTTCTAATAAATAAGCATTTGGAAAATGAGGAGGTAATGAAGCAATAAGAGGGGTAATGGGGCTGGAGAGAAGGCTCAGCAGTTAAGGCGCTTGACTACAAAGCCTAAGGGCCATGTTCGACTCTCCAGCCAGCCACACAAAGATGAGGCAAGTGCAAGGTCACACATGCCCACTAGGTGGTGCAAGCATCTGGAGGTAGATCACAGTGGCTGAGGCCCTGGCCTGCCAATTCTCTCTCTCTCTAAAATAAAAATAATTTAAAAAAAATTGTAAATGAGGCCCGTCTAGTCAGTATTCCCAAGTTATCACTGAGGAATCGTGCCAAAACACAGAATCCTAGGCCTCACCCTCATTTAAAGAACCAGTGTCCCTGTGACTCAGTCCAGGGCTATCCCCAGAGCTGCATGGCTAATGGACATGGAGCAGGTGTGAGAACCTGAGGAAAGGGAAGGCATCTGTTTCAATTACACAAGGCAAAGGATACTATAAGACCTGTGAGGGCTGACGCTTCTATTGTATTCCAAGAGCCATGTATCAAATAGATTTTTAAAAATATTTTATTTATTTATGTGAGAGAGAGACACAGACAGATAGAGAAAAATCACACATCCCAGGGCCTCTAGCCACTGCAAACAAACTCCAGACGCATGTGCCACCTTGTGCATCTGGCTTGTGTGGGTGCCAGGGAATCGAACCTGGGTCCTTAGTCTTCACAGGCAAGTGTCTTAACCACTAATCTATGTCTGCAGCCTGACATTGATATTTCTATCATAAAGTTTAAAACTTAAAGCAGATAACAGGATGGAAAATTAGATTACCTTAAAGAATAAAAATGCTCTCTGAGTAAATGGCAAGACTTGTGTCTATTTTATTTTGGTGCTGGGCAAAGGAAGTGAACTTTGAGTTTTGAGGGCCCTCTGGGATGCAGTAAGGAGGGGAGAGGGCAATTATGCAAGATGGTTAATGTGCTACACACAACCATCACACACGAAATAAACAACAGACACCATGTATGCACAAGCACACATGATAAAGTCTAGCAAGCTAAAAAATGTTTGTCGCCAGTTTTCTGGTTGGGAACAACTTCTGAAAAGACTGAGTTTTCCATTTGGGCTGACTAAGAGCAAAACAGACCCAGCACAACAGGATGGGAGGCAGAGACGACCAGATGCATAAACTTCTGGAAATCCAAGGAAAAGCTGTGTTACCTCACACTGTGGAACTGGGTAGTGGAGGCAATTCCACGCAGCTCTCATTCTCCAGGGAGGATCCAGCTTTAGACATCTGCATTGCAGGGGAGGGGGGGGAATAGTTAGTAGAATGGCCTGTGGGACTGGCTACCAGAACTATCTGACCCAGGCACTGGCCATATGAGCTTCTGCCCATTTGCAGACCCTTTACCAGTGTAGCCTGCCTCTGAGGCTGTCCTATCCCCCTATGCCTAGAGTGGCCTATTCTCCAATGGTGCCATTCTTATCATATCCTAATGGGTGTCCCAAGAAGGTTTATGGACAGTCAGTGCTCTAGGTACAAGAATCTGAGCGGCTGGTAAGGGAAGACATCAGAATGGATCTGAGCTATTCGGTGTCTGACTTTCCCTAAATCTGAACGGTCACAGATCAGCCTGAGGAAAGGAAGGCATAGGCTAAAGTGGGGCTCAGGCAGGAGGCTGGAGTAGTTTTGGGCATCGGGAGTGAGTGTCAAGTTCCACACAGCAGCTGAGCTAAAATAGATATGGAAAAACATAGATTAGAGAAATTCATATTACCAGTTGAGCCTTTGACATCACATCTGCATTAAATCAAAGCAATGAAGAATGTTCTGGTTGGGAAATGAAGAAACTCAATGTCTGGAGTAGACAAATATATCAATGGGGCCAAGTCAGAAATGCACATAAGGTGTCTGTAGCAGACAGCTTCAGGTTCGCTGAGATGAGCTTCCAGACCAGGCACAGTCATGGAGGAAGGGATAATTATGGAAGCTTACAGATCCAGGGGAAGTTCCATAATGGCAGAAGAAGCTGGCCTGCTTTCACAGGACCAAACACACAGAGAGAAGCACAAGCCTAAAAGCCAAAAGCCACACAGCACAGCACACTTCAGGAACTCCAGCTAGGCACACTTTGCATATCTTTAGATTGAAATCTCAAACCCACCACCACACCTTAAGGTCCACCCAGTGACACCGCCTCCAGCCAGGTGGCTGCAGATGCAAACTACAAACTAATAAAACACTGAATATACTGGGGGTAGCAGTTTATGGTAAGAAAGGGTTTATTTCTGGCTTACATTTTTTTTTTCCCCTGAGGCAAGCCCAAAAGACTGGCCTTTTTTTTTTTTTAATGCAACAGAGAGAAAGAAAGAGAATTGGTGCACCAGGGCCTTCAGCCACTGTAATCAAATTCCAGACATGTGCGCCCCCTTGTGGCACACGTGTGACATTGCGTGCTTGTGTCACTGAGTGTCTGGTTTACGTGGGATCTGGAGAGTCCAACAGTAAGTCCTTAGGCTTCTCAGACAAGTGCCTTAACCTCTAAGCTATCTCTCCAGCCCTGCCTTTCAATATTGAGAGTTTAGTTTCATCATGTCAGGGAAAGCATGACAGGCCTGAGCAGGAAGCCTGGATCACATCTCTACACAGCACAAGGGAGGAAACAGCAAGAGTGCACTAGGCTGGATTTTAAAATGCCAAGGCCCGAGCTGGAGAGATGGCTTAGTGGTTAAGCACTTGCCTGTGAAGCCTAAGGACCCCAGTTCAAGGCTCGATTCTCCAGGACCCACGTTAGCCAGAGGCACAAGGGGGTGCTCGCATCTGGAGTTCATTTGCAGTGGCTAGAGGCCCTGGCATGCCCATTCTCTCTCTCTGTATTTGTCTCTTTCTCTCTCTGTGTCTGTCACTCTCAAATAAATAAATAAAAATAAACAAAAAAATAAAAAATAAATTAAATGCCAAGGCCCACCACCAGTGGCACAAGTCTTCCAGCAAGGCTCCACGTCACCAAAGTCTCCACCAGCTGGAGATCAAGAATGAGGCTTAATCACGTCAGTCCATGTGGACATTTTACCTCCAAACTACCACAGATGGTATCTCATCTTGACATTGTAGCCTATTGGATGCTGACTTGAAACTTTCAGTTATCTTCTTTACAGATCCAAGGAACTGAAGCTCTCCTGGGACTTTGCTTACTTTGAGAGTATAGCACTGACTCACTAAGAGCCAAGCAGTGACGGTAGCAAGGCAGACTCTCAGAAGTTAGCCTAGCTAGATATGATCTTTGGAAGCAAGGGCTCTCAAAAGGACTGTGCCTCCTTCTCATACCTCCTTCACCATCATCATGGTCAAGGTTTCCTTTATATAACGTTTG
This sequence comes from Dipus sagitta, assembly GCA_036346955.1. Taxonomy (NCBI): domain Eukaryota; kingdom Metazoa; phylum Chordata; class Mammalia; order Rodentia; family Dipodidae; genus Dipus; species Dipus sagitta. The sequence goes on along the minus strand of CM070772.1, from coordinate 153,528,836 downwards.
CAGGCATAGGATCATATTCACCTCCTACACAATTCTCACTTCCTCTCTGATCACATTCTGTCTGTGGTGCAGACAAGTGCTTGGAGAATGGTGTTTCTTCTTTATCTTGGTAATTCCTGCATTACTCAGTAGTTAAGATGCATTGTATGATGTCTTTCCTTCTAGTCATCCTCATCCTTCTAAAGCCCCTGATGCACATCCAGTGAGACCCAAGGACACTGGAAGAATTGACTAATTGACTGGCAGCAACTAGGATAGACTGCCTGCCCAGGCTGTGGGCAGGGCAGTCAGGTTCTAATATAGTTAGGCAGAACTTGACCCTACCTTTTGCTCTATTGAAAATGTTATATTGTCGCTGAATCTTTAAAGTTGATAACACAAGTACTAATCTTGAAAGTCTAAGGGCGTATATCTAATCCAATCAGCTTGCTTTTGCCAAAAACGTTTACTGCTATGTGAAGAGTCTGGAGAAGTAGTCCCATGAAACCCTGATGCTCACTACATTGGTATCAGTTTGAACATCCTTGTTCTAGTCCACATGGAGGAGAAGGAAGAAGATTGGAGTCAGAAGGCCTGGTGTCCAATGTTGAGTTCTGTCTCTTTCTAGATATAGGACCCTGAGACCTCATTGATTAAAGCTTCCTTCCTGCACTATCATGAGAATGAAAGTAAAATTATGAATTAAAATTGCTGGCACAGAGCAGGTTCTCAATGTCGGTACCTCCCCTTTCCTTCCCCTTGAAACATGATAATGTCTGGGCTGGAGAGATTGCCTAGCAGTTAGGGCACTTGCCTGCAAAGCCTAATGACCCATGTTCAATCTCCAGATCCCATGTAAGCCAGACACACAAGGTGAGGTAAGCACAAGGTTGCACATGCCCACTAGGTGGCATGTCTGGAGTTTGATTGCAGTGGCTGAGGTGCTGGTGCAACAATTCTCTCTCTAAAAAATACATGATAATATATAATACATCTTTAATGGATGTTTAACAACTTTTTCTCACCACACTGGTCACTGTGTGCATGTGTCTCATAAAGGCCCCCATATATGTGTGTATATACATGCATGTGTATGTGTGTGTGTGTGTGTGTGTGTGTGTGTGTGTATGACTTTATGATTGGGTAAAAAAATACAGATAAGAGCTGGGAAAATACCTCAGTTGGTAAAGTGTTTGCCAGGAAAGTGTGAAGACCTATTTGATTTCCCATTAAAAAGAAGCCAGTGGGTTGCAGAGATAGCTTAGCAGTTATGGCGCTTGCCTGTGAAGACTAAGGACTCCTGTTCAAATATTCAAGATCCCACATAGTCAGATGCAACAGTTATGCAAGCATGCAATGTCGTGCGTGCCCACAACAGGGTGCACACATCTGGAGTTCTTTCACAGCGGCTGAAATGTCCTGGTGTTCTTTCTCTCTTTCTCTCTCTCTCTCTCACTCTCTCTCTCTCTCTCTGCCTGTCTCTGCTTATTTCTCTCTATATATCAAAATAAAAATAAAAAAGACACTTAGCTGGGCATGGTGACACATGCTTTTAATCCCAGCACTCGGAAGGCAGAGGTAGGAGGATCACCATGAGTTTGAGGCCACCCTGAAAATACACAGTGAATTCCTGGTCAGACTGAGCTAGAGTGAGACCCTACCTCAAAAAACCAAAAATTAAAATATAAATAACTAAATAAAATAAAATAATAATAAATAAAAAAGACATTTTTTTTTAAAAAAAAGAAGCCAGTCAGGTGGCACGCTTGTAATCCCAGATCTGCAGAGGCAAAGACAGATGGAGCTCCTGGCCAGCCAGCCTATTTTGTGAGCATAAAGCCAATGAGAAACTCTGTCTCAAAAAAAAAAAAAAAGAAAAGAAAAAAGTGGGGCTGGAGAGATTGCTTAGTGGTTAAGGCACTTGCCTGCAAAGCCAAAGGACCTCAGTTCAATTCTCTAGTACCCATGTAAGCCAGATTCACAAGGTGGCGCATATATCTGGAGTTCATTTGCAGTGGCTGGAGGCACTGACGGGCCCATTCTTTCTTTCTCTCTCTCTCTCTCTCTCCCTCTCTCAAATAAATAAACAAAAATAAAATATTTTAAAAAAAAAACAGTCGTGGTGACACACATGCCTTTGATCCAAGCATTGGGAGGGAGAGGTAGGAGGATTGCCATGAGTTCAAGACCACCCAGACACTACATAGTGAATTCCAGGTCAGCCTGGGCTAGAGCAAAACCCTACCTCAAGAAACCAAAAAATAAAATAAATAAATAAATAAATAAAATAAAGGTGGATGGCACCTGAGGAACAGTACCCAAAGCTGTCCTCTGGCCTCCACATTGATGTGCATATACACACACATGCAGCTGCACACTCACATACACAAACATGCACACACATACACACAAAAAATACAGGTCACTTCTAGTTAATTTTAGGAACTGGTAGCTAATGATTATTGTAGTTTGTGTAAACTTACCCCAGGCATTAATTGAGTTAATGAAAGTGTTATCAGATAATGTTATGACGTAGTATGAAGGAACAAGCTTATGTTTGCAATTATCATTAAAGAAAAGTAGGGCCTATTATCACAACACAGAATCTAAATGGCATTGAAGAAATAAAGAATAGTTTCTTCTACCTACCTATTTGACCAGAGCAACAAAAGTACTCTCTTGCTCAGTGTAATATACTGTGAATCATTTTACATAAAGTCAAGTGGCAGGGAGGGACCCAGACTCACTCGTGGATGCTTGTCACAGAAGAGGTGGTTCAGACCTCATATCCGAGAAGTTTGCTGGTTTCAGAACTAACGGCAGAATCTGAGGACAGGACATGAATAGTGAATAATGGTTTTAGAAGAGAGACTAATGCCTCCAAAATAAACCTGTATTCTAACCCCTGGAATCTGTGAATGTGTTATGTTATATGATAATGGAAATTATGGAATTATAGCAAGGGTTGCAAATGGGATTAAGGTTTATACTCAGAGTTGAAAGACAATATTAGCTTGTTTGGGTAGACTCAATATAATTTCAGGGTTTTAAATGTGAAAGAGGGAAGGTAGAAGAATCAGCAGATGACTTAGCCCATTAATTCTGCTATGACAAAATGCTTAGATAAATTATAAAGAAACAGAGTTGCTTCTCACCTTTCTTGAGGCTGGGAAAAACAAGATCAAGGTACTAGCAGGAGGAGTATCTGATGAGGGCCACATTCCCTGCTTCCAAGTTGGCACCTTCTTGCTACGGCCTTTGAAGTGGTCAAACACTGTGGCCTCACATGGCAGAATATTCAAGGGCAAAGGGCCTAAACTAGTTCCCTCCAGTTCTCTTATAAGGCTCTCATTCTCCTCCCAGACCCCCCCCTCTTCATATCACCGCAGTAGGGTGTAAGTCTCAGCAGGAACTTTGGAAGAGGCACATTCAAACCATAACAGAAGGAAATGTGATGATGAAAATGGAGATTGGAGTGAATCAACACCAGGGCCTGATACATTATTGGCTTTGAAGATAGAAGGAGGCTAAAAGCCAGGAAATGTAGGTGGTCTCTAGATGCTGGAAGAGGCAAGGAAATAGATGATTTCTTCCAGAGTGTCTGTGTAGAGGAAAACCCAGGCCTGCTGACAACCGGGTTTTAGCAACCATTTTGACCTGACTTAGAGAACTGCAAGGTGGTAAGCAAGCCGTGGAGTTTATGAAATTTGTTCGATTAGCAGTGGGACACTGATGCAATGGATGGTGGGCAACCACTGCAGGGCTGTACAGAGCGGTGTGTACTGCTGGAGAAGCGTGCACATTGAGCCAGGCTGGGAGAAATTCTGTGCCGAAGCAGCTGAGCAGGTGAAGGTTGGCTGTGGAGGCTGAAAGTGGCTTCACCGCAGTTGTTTCTGCCTCATGGCTTATTCCTTAGAGAGCTCGGGGCCTCTGCTTACTCTCCAGATTACACAGGTAGGGCAGCAGGAAAAATTCCCCAACCCAAGCCAGGCTCTCACTCTTTTCCTAGTTGATCACACTATGCTGTCAGAAACTAGTGGTATCATACAGCCTACGTCAGTTTAATCCCTGATGGGAAAGCCTGCAAACTTCCTGATACACCACCAAGATTACTTCTGGCATAGAGGATAAAATTCTGTTTGTAGTAGCTAGAGGCTCTGGAACACCCATTTTTCCCTCTTTCTCTCTCTCTCAAATAAATAAATTAATTAGTTTTCTTTTAAAAAAGAGTCATGGGCTGGGGAGATGGATTAGCAGTTAAGGCATTTGCCTGCAAAGCCAAAGAACCTAGTTTCGATTCCCCCGAACCCACGTAAGCCAGATGCACAAGGTGGTGCACATGTCTGGAGTTTGTTTGCAAAGGCTGGAAGCCCTGGTGTGCTCATATTTTTTTCTCTCTCTTTCTGCCTATTTCTCTCTCTCAAATAAATAAATTAAAATATTTTTTGAAAACTGAGTCATGATCTGGACATAGTGACACATGGCTGCAACCCCAACTCTTCAGGAAACTGGAGCAGGAAGATTACTCGAACCTAAGAGTTTAAAGCCAGCCAAGGCAACATAGACCTTTCCCACCCAAAAAGCTATAAAAGTCAGCATAGGTTTCTTATTAAAAAAAAAAAAAACTAAAAGTATGGACTGAAGAGATAGCTTAGTGGTTAAGGCACTTATCTGTGAAGCCTAAGGACCCAGATTCAATTCCCCAGGATCCACGTAAGCCAGATGCACAAGGTGGTACATGCGTCTAGAGTTCGTTTACAGTGGTTAGAGGCCCTGGTGTGCCCATTCTATGTCTCTCTATTTGCTTCTTTCTTTCTCTTTCTCTCTCTCTCTCCTCTCAAATAAATAGAATATTTTTAAAAAACTAAAAGAAGATCTACTAATTACCCAGCTATACCACTCCTGAGTTTTACCCAAAAGAATCTAAATCAGCTTATTACAGAGACACTTGCACATCAATGCTTATTGTAGTACTATTTGTAATAGCTAAGATATAACAACAACCTATGTGTCCAAAAACAGAGAAATGAGTAAATAAAATGTGGTATATGGGAGATTTTTCAATCACAAAGAAGAATGAAGTCATGTCATTTGCAGAAAAGTGAGTGTTACTGGAAATCATCACATTAAGCCAGTCTCAAAGGCAAACACATGTTTTCTCTCATTTGTGCATCCTAGGCTTTATATAGATACATAAAATCATATATGTATATATGAGATGAAGGTAGAAGTGAAACTGTCTATGGTAACACAGGGAACTAATGGGAGAGAAGGGGGACTACAGAAAATATGCTCAGCGTATAATATATACTTGTAAGAAAATGTCTTTATATAACACAGTATCATGTACAATATACGATAAAAATATTTTTTCTCCAGAAGGCTCACCTGTCCAACACTTCATTTTACAATTTTAGTAATAAACACAGTACCCTGCTAAGTTTAAACTCCACAAAGATAGAGATCCTTGCCTGTTTTTGTTCCCTGGTATTTATTTAAAACTTTTCCATTTTGTTCCTTTATATATATTTAAAACAGTTCCTGGCCCAGACTCTCCATAAAAAATTTGCTGAGGTGAGTCACATTCTTTGGTAGGAAGTTATAACATTACAAGAACACTAGGACTTTCCCTCTGCAATATATGTCTTTCAGGGAATTTTACAGCAATAACATTAGAAAATAGCAATTGCCTGAGGTCAGTAGTCTAAGTTCCCATGCAAGAACCTAGAAGGTTTTGAGTTTCATCCCTAGTATTGGGGGGAAGGGAGGCAAAAAGAAGGAAATAACAAAGGGAAATAGAACAGAAGAGGAATAGATAGATGATAGAAGATAGATAGATAGATAGATAGATAGATAGATAGATAGATCGATAGATCTCCATATATATGAATTTGATAATGTGCCAATTCCTTGAAATTACCACAACCACTGCAATTCACATAATGTGAAAATGTTATTTTAGTAGCACTATGAAGGAAATCCACTTACCTATCAGAATGGCTAGCCTTTTTTTTTTTTTTTTACAATGATATCAAAAGAAGCTAAGGATACTGAGAACCTGGATCAATTACACACTGGCATCTGGAAGTAAAACAGTAAAGTCACTCTAAGTCAGTTTAGAAGGTTCTTTGGAAAATTAAAACATGACCACAATCCAACTTAGCAATTGGACTGTTAGTCATTTATCCCAGAGAAATAAAGATTTACATTCACACAAAGATCTGCACATGGGCTGGAGAGATGGCTTAGTGGTGACAGCACTTGCATGCAAAGTTTAAGGATCCATGTTCAACTCTCCAGGTCCCACATAAGCCAGACGCACAGTGACATAAGTGAGCAAGGTTGCACATGTGCACAAGGAGCACTCACATCTGGAGTTCAATAGCAGTGGCTGGAGACCCTGGTGTGCCAATTCTCTCTCTCTCTCTTGCATAAAAAAAAAAAAAGGCCAGTCTGTTGGGCTTGCCTCAAAAAAGCATTCTGTACACGAATGTTTACACCAACTGTATTGGTGTTCCTGAAAACAAGAACTGTTCAGAAGCATGAACAATTAACAAGCTGGGGACATTGATACCACAAAGTATTGCTCAACAACTAAATCAAGGACATAGGATTGATATATGCAACATTATTGATACCATGCTGTGGATGAGTCTCCAGAGAATTATGCTAACTAAAAAAGCCAAACATCTACATACTGCATCATTCCATATTCCTCTTACAGAACATCCTTGAGATGACAAAATTTCAAGAATGAAGAACAGAGTCAGCCATTATGGTACACCCTTATAAGCCCAACTGAAATAGGAGGGTTGTGAGTTTGAGGTTATGTAGCAAGACCCTGACTCAAAATAAAAGAAAAAGGAGAGTAAACTGATGGCTGTCAAGGGCAACCGACTAGGTGGGAAGGGAATAGTGGAAGAAGGTGGTTATAGAAGGCGATGGAGGATTCTTGTGGTGATGAAAATGTGCCCCATTGATGTCAGCTTGCTGACTGGTACTGCATCATAGTGCCACAAGATGTCAACCCTCAGGGAAACTACTTAAAGGAGATCTTCCCATATTGTTTCTTGCAACTATCTGTGGATTTGTAATTATCTGACTATAAAAAGTTTAATGAAGCTTCCACCGCAGGCCCAGAAGGGTGATGTGGCTGGGGCTCGGCCGGTCTCACTATGTCTGCCATTTTCAATTTCCAGAGTCTGCTGACCGTCATCTTGCTGCTTATATGTACATGTGCTTACATCCGGTCCTTGGCACCCAGCGTCTTGGACAGAAATACAACTGGATTGTTGGGGATATTTTGGAAATGTGCCAGAATTGGTGAACGAAAAAGTCCGTATGTCGCAGTGTGCTGTGTAGTGATGGCCTTCAGCATCCTTTTCATGCAGTAGCTTGGAAAAAGCGACACTTGAATTTCCATCATATTACACTATAAACAAGGACTTGTCTTCAGAAATAGTGGGAAGAATGGTTAACCCGTTTATCTCTGCACATTGGATGAGACAACTTTCCAGATGCTGTTCTCTCTTTTCATGTTATTGGACCAGTGATCTGTATAAATAGTTAAGATGCAACCATTCAGTACAGAGTTTGAGAGCCTGTAACAATTACCTTCAGCGCTGTTACTCAATATGACATTCTGCAAATGTGCTTCTGTTTTGAAGTAAGGTAGCTTACAGGCACATTGTAGAAACAAAATTGGGAAGTGACTCCACTCCTTCCACTGGGACTTAGAAATGACACATCTCTACAGAATGGCTATAGAGAAGAATTATTTTTCTTGTTGTGGATTGCATTTGTATTACCAATTTTGCTTTTCACCTGACCACACTTTTATCCTTAACCATAATACCTCTACTCTTAGGAAATACTGCAGTTTATTTCAGGTTTTAAAAATATTTAAAACAAACCAGGCATGGTGGCATATGTCTTTAATCCCAGTGCTTAGGAGGCTGAGGTGGTAGGATCAGCATGAATTTGAGGCCAGCCTAGATCTACAGAATGAGTTCCAAGTCACCCTGGGCTAGGGTGAGACCCTATCTCAAAAAACCAAAAAAACGTTTAAAACAAGCCTATGTAGTTCTTAAGCACTAAGATAAATGAGACAACTTACAAGTAGAGGTGAGAAAATGTTCAAACTTAACATATGCATGCGGCCTCTGGTCAAGTGTGGACACATGATTTACGTGTGACTAGCTACCTGTCATTCTTTGAAAAAGACAATGTTGTTAAAAAGAAAAAAGCAAAACTGAGCAATTGTAGGATGATGATTCTAAATATTTTTTCCTTACAATGCCGTGTCTTCTAAATAGAACATTTTTGTAACTGTGCCAAAAAAAAAAACCAAAAAGTTTAATGAAAATATTTCAGATTAGAAATGTGGTTCAGTGGTAGAAGTGTGGTTGGCATGTGAAGGCATGGATTTCATCCCCAACATGTCAAAAAGAGAAAAAAAAAGAAGGAAGGAAGGAAGGTAGAAAGGAATGAATTTTTTAAAAAATATGAAAAAGTATACCTTACAAACTAAGGTTTTTTTAACTTCTGCAATACTTAGGATCAAATGCAGGCAATCTACCCTAAGATACTCCCCAGCCCAAGGAAATTTTTAGGTACCATATTTGTTTGTGTAATTATGCATTCCCCACATTAAAAAAAAAAAGCATTGCAATTAAAGACAGCAGTCTAAGCCACACCTTGTAGCTCACACTTATCTCAACACTCTGGAGACTGAGACAGGTGGATCATCATGAGTTCAAGGCATCTGGTTTACCCAGTGAGTTCAGGACAGCCTGAGCTATAGAGTGAGACCCTACTTCAAAACACGGGTGCATGCGCGCATACACACACACACACACACACACACACACACACACACAAACTACCAATCTTAGCATTCATTTTGAGCTTATCTGCATCTTCTCATTTTCTACAATGACCACATGCTGTTTATGTCATTACAGAGAGACCACATTTGAAGACATTTAGAACAAAGCCCTAGCCATTGCTTGAAAACCTCCAACCAGTCTTCAGTCACGCCAGCCTCTAGTATAAAAATCAATAGCTCCCAAAGCAACACAGGCTGCTCTAATTATTTGAAATGAGAGCTGGTAAAAGCCAAGGTCTGCACTGACATGCGTTTAGCTGGTCCCCATGCAGGTCAATTAACTGGGCTCATTCACAGAGGAAAATGGTAAAAGCAACCGGCTTACAGGGCCTGGCACTACTCAAATTGTCCACAAGGGACTCAAACATAGGAAAGTAAATGGGCAGTGAGTGTCCATCTCTGCTTAGCATGTATTCTGATACTGGTCAATTCCCCATTACTTCAAGTGATCATCAAGAAGCACAAATTTTAAAATAATTGTTATAATCAATAATAGAAATGAATGCAGGGCTGGAGAGATGGCTTAGCGGTTAAGCACTTGCCTGTGAAGCCTAATGACCCTGGTTCGAGGCTTGACTCCCCAGGACCCACGTTAGCCAGATGCACAAGGGGGCGCACGCATCTGGAGTTCGTTTGCAGTGGCTGGAAGCCCTGGCGCGCCCATTCTCTCTCTCTCTCTATCTGCCTCTTTCTCTCTGTGTCTGTCTGTCACTCTCAAATAAATAAATAAATAAATAAATATTTAAAAAAAAAAAGAAAAAGAAATGAATGCAAAAAGCAATCGCATTTACAAGGAAGACTCTAAATCCCCATCAAATGTTTTTTTTTTTTTTTTTTTTGGTTTTTCGAGGTAGGGTCTCACTCTAGCTCAGGCTGACCTGGAATTCACTATGGAGTCTCAGGGTGGCCTCGAACTCACGGCGATCCTCCTACCTCTGCCTCCCGAGTGCTGGGATTAAAGGCGTGCGCCACCACGCCCGGCCCATCAAATGTTTTAATAATGCCTAACAAGAACTTCCAAGAAAACACCAACACCATAATGACGTCATAAAGGAACTCAGACTAGATGGACAGCAGTGCCTGCTCATAACCGGAAGACTAAACAAATGACACAACACTTTCCATTTAATTCATATATTTAATGCTGTCATGGTTTGAATATTGTCTTCCATGGGCTCATGTTTTGAACAGTTGTTTCCTAGCTGGTGGCGCTATTTGGGGTGGTGATAGAAACTGAGAGGTGGGACCTAGCTGGAGGCAGTAGGTCATGGGGAGCTGGTCCCTTGGGGTGTCTTGTCTTCAGCCTCTCTCTGCCCACCTCCACCACTTCCTGCTGTAAACTGCTCTGCCGTGCCCTCCTGGTTATAATGGACTTTGAAAACCCTCTGAACCTATGAGCAAAAATAAATATTTCCCCTAAGTTATCACATCAGCTATTGTTCATGGCATTGAGAAAAATAACTAATATAAATGAATGCTGGTTAGCGTAACATTGATAGTTTTGTAAGCTAGGACAGGGCTGGGGAGATGGTACAGCAGTTAAAGGTGCTTGCTTGCAAAGCCTGCCAGCTCAGGGTTCAACGCTCCAGTAAAGCCAGACTCAAAAATGGTTCATGTGTCTGAAAGGTTTTGTGCAATGGCAAGAGGCCCTGGCATGCCCTGGCACACACACGCGCACACACGCACATGCACATGTATACACACCAACAAATAAGTAAATTTTTAAGAGATAGAACAGCAAAAGAATAAAACTTTTGTGAATAGAAGCATACTTTTAGTGTTGTGAGAGGAAAAAATAACACTGTAGTAGTGTTTCATGAATGTAAAACCATTGTAGTGTTATAATGAAACCCTGACGAAGCCAGGCGTGGTGGCACACACCTTTAATCCCATCACTAGGGAGGCAGAGGTAGGAGGATTGATGTGAGTTTGAGGCTACCCTGAGACTACATAGTGAGTTCCATGTCAGCCTGGGCTACAGTGAGACCCTACCAAAAGAAAAAAAGAAGAGCCGGGTGTGGTGGCGCATGCCTGTAATCCCAGCACTCAGAAGGCAGAGGTAGAAGGATCACCACGAGTTCGAGGCCACCCTGAGACTACATAGTGAAGTCCAGGTCAGCCTGAGCTAGAGTGAGACCCTACCTCGAAAAAAAAAAAAAAGAGAGAGAGAGAGAGAGAAGAAAAAAGAAAGAAGGAAGGAAGGAAGGAAGGAAGGAAGGAAGGAAGGAAAGGGAAGGAAGGAAGGCAGGCAGGCAGGCAGGCAGGCAGGCAGGCAGGCAGGCAGGCAGACTGATGAAAATTCTCAGTTTGCATGAAGGGGCTGTTCTGAATTGATACGGTGACATGCTGGGGAAGAAGTGTGCATTACAGCCGCTCAGAGGCAAGACACAGGGACCTCCCCCTTAAGGTAACTCAAGTAAAAGGGCTGATTCTGGGCCTGGGACGATAGGTCAGTTGGTAGCGCATTGGCATCTCAGGAGCTGGAACCCAGGGGCCACAGAAAAGGCAGGCGTGGTGGTGAGCACTGCAGTGCCGGTGCTGGGCAGGCCGAGGCTGGTGTACCTTGGAGCTCACCAGCCGATCTAGCCCCATCGGTGACTCAGACGCTGTCTCAAAAGGAGGTGGATGGCATACCTGAAGAGTGATACCCGAGGCTGTCCTCTGGTTTCCACATGTGCATGTCCCCACACACATGAACATGCATGTACCACACAAACACACACACACACACACACACACACGAATGACTCTAAGGCTATAACAAGGTAGCTCATCTCCTCTATAAACAGAAACAAAGAACAACTGGACCTTACTGCTCGGAAATGCTGACCACAGACAACCTTCTCCATAGCTCAAGAAACCCGCGTGGTGCCCCTGTGAGGTCTGAGCCCCACTTCAGGGGCCTCAGCCCACCTGCACACCCAGCCGTCTCTGCCTGAGGCAGAGGCAGCTCTGAAGGACGAGCACCGCCGCTCCTGGCTCATCACCGCCGTCTCACCGGCGGACGCAGCCCTCGGAATGGACACCTCCGGCTTTCATAGCTTCTCCTTTTTGCTTTCCCCTCTTCCAACAAACTGCCTGAATTAAGTCCTTTGTGTTGAACAGGTCTAGAAGAGTCCTGTCGTCCTGATTTAACCCTCACTGATACCCTGTTGACTTCATCACTGCCCGGGGCTGTTTGGGGGAGAAAAAAAAATGAAGGAATACAGAGAAATTAGAGTGGAGTTCCCCACACACAAAGGAAAGCATGACTCTGTAAATTCAGAACTCAGGGACCAGCAGTCAGTGTGGTAATGAACTAGGTCAAAAGCTTAAGACAGATGCAATTGCAATCACAGAGAGAAATTCCAGGAACAGAACTGAGACAGATGGGACAGACACAAATGGCCATTTCAGAAATGCTAAGAAGAGAAGTGCTTACACAAAAGTCTGGACATGTCCTGTTAGTAATATAAAGGGACTCAGGAGCAAATGCCATTTGAGTTTACGTCTCATGTGATATATTTCCAAACCTTCCCTCTTCTTCTTTTTTTTTTTTTTTTTTTTCTTTTTTGAGGCAGGGTCTCACTCTAGCTCAGGCTGATCTACAATTCACTATGTAGTTTCAGGGTAGCCTTGAACTCTCAGCGATCCTCCTACCTCTGCCTCCCAAGTGCTGGGATTAAAGGCATGTGCCACCACACCTGACCTCTTTTTTTTTTTTCTTATAATTGCCTTTTTAGTTAACAGTTACTATTTTTATTTTCTTCATTTTATTTAAAGAGCTTCTCCTTTTCTAAGCAAAGAAGTGGTGCTGTTTTGGGACGTGATATACATTATGCTAAAAAAAAAATGAAAAGAAAAATAGCAAATTCATCTGTGCTCTCGCTCAAGGTTAACCATGGCTTAATTGTGGTTGCATATTCATATGAGTATGCCCGTGGTCATATGCATATTTGTGCATGTATGTGCATACCCACATGTGCAAGTAGACATCAAGGGTCAACATCAGGTGTCTTTCTTAGTTGCCCTCCATCTTATTCTTTGAGACAGGGTCCCTTTTTGAACCTAAAGCTCACCAATACGACTAGACTAGCCAGCCAGTGAGCCGTAGGGATTCCTGGCTCTACCTCCCTGGGGCTGGAATTACAGGTGCCTGCATTTTACACAGATACTTGGTATCTGAACTCAGGTCCCCATGCTTACGCATCAAGCACTTTTACAACTGAGTCATCTCTCCAGCCCCACAGGCATACATTTTAATACCAAATTTATTCCGTTTCTGTAAACTGAAATAAAAGAGATACAGCTACACTTTATACAACATGCCATAAAAAATGAATAGAGGTTAAATAATGAAAATGAAATCTATTTTCATTAGAAGATGAAAAGGCTGATATTTTCCTAACAGAAAAATAAATTATTCATTTTAGAGGGACTGGAGGTAGAGCTCAGTGATAGAGCATTTGCCCAGCAAGAATGAGGCCCTGGGTTCAAGCCTCAGTACCCCCCCACACACACACAGAGGTATATAGAATATAATAGATGTTTATAGAAACATCTAAAGAAAGCATTAGTAGAGACAAGTCAATGGGTTTTATGCTATTGAACAAAAACTAACAAAATAGTGAATTCTAGATAAAAAGCAATGGAATGAAAAGCCACTGGTAATAAATTGACAAATTGCACTATCTACGATATATAAGGGAATGCTAAAAGTATGAAAGAGAAGTGTTTTATAAGAAGATAGGGGTGGAAAGATGGAACTTTCTTGCAAAGCCTAAGACCTGGGTTCAATTCCCCAGTACCCACGTAAACCCAGATGCACAGACTGGCACATGCATCTGGAGTACATTTGCAGTGGCAGAAAGCCCTGGCACACCCCTTCTCTCTCTCTCTCTCTCTCTCTCTCTCTCTCTCTGCTTGTGAATAAATAAATAAATATATATTTTTAAAGAAGATAAATAGTAAAAAGTATAGAGGCCAAAATTAAAAAATTATCAATCTCATTAATAATTAAGAAAATGGAATTTAAAATAAAGATGAGGCAAAAACAGTTCACTTGAATATTCAAGTCCACTTGCTAGCAAGTTTATTACACTGGAAGGAAACATATTCTGGGTTTGTTTTTTCTGCCTCAGGGCCTTGGCCAACACCATATCTGAGCACATATAGAGTGTTTCAACAATCAACAAAGAATCCTGTGTAATATTTTTATCAGAGACAAGAACTCACATTGCAACAGAGTGGGCCATCAGTGACATGTGACTTCATGATGCCCTGCCCCTTCCTATTCCATGTCACACAGCTTCTGTTACAGAAGCAGTCAGCTGACAGAGTAATGTATATAGTAGCCTTTTGAAGGTATAACCAAAGTGTCACTTTGTAGGAGACAGTCTGTAGAGATGGAGTGGCATCTTCCAGAAGGCAGCATGCATCCTAAATCTACAAGTATTACATGAGCCTATGCTATCTCACAAATAGTCCTGGGAAGGACAGGAAGGAAGTAGGAGTGGCCCCAGACCCTGCTTACCAGACTCACAGTGACCCACTCGTGGTATTTGTGCTTCCTGTCTCTGTACTTCCAGGATCTGTGATTTGGAGGTCCTAGTGACTGTCTGGGACATCACTTGTTATTCCTTAGCTAAGTTGAAGCAGGGGCAACCATAGCCACCTCAGAAGGACATGGTAACCAGAAGCCCAACAAGCAGACCAACGAGATCACCTGAGTTAGAGGAATTTAAACGGCCTGTAGAGCAGGGGCACAATGACGATCTCTTGCAAGCTTTAGACCAGTAGCTCCAACAGGAATTGGAGTTTGTCCCAGTACCCTTCCTCCTGTAAGGTCCCTTAGGAAGAGTTCAACACAGACACTGGAGAAGCTGTTCCCAGACTTATTATACAAAGTGACTAGATCCCAAACAAAAAGTTGACTTCAGTCAATGCTGTACTATGCCACTCAGATTCCCTTTTATTTCCCGGAAGTTACCATTCCTTCTGCTACTAGGAGTACTGACAGAAGATGGCTCTCAAATGAGTCTTGCCCCAAATATTGTCTTCATCCGCAAAGAGTCACCTTATCCAAGTTCATAGGTAGCCCACACGTAAGGACCAGTCTATGCCAGGTATGCAGGACCAACCTTCTTTGCTCTCAAACAAGACACCTCCAAGGTCCCCTGTAGGACTGACTGAAGAATGCGTGTTGTGACCCCATCACCATTTACATCCTGTCCAGTCCTACTACTATATTCTTCTGCTGGTATTAAATCCATGGGTACTTTCCCAATCAACTTTATATATCTACCTCTGAGTTTATTCCTACAAAACTCAGTAAGCAATGGTAATATTTGTTTGTGTTTGTGGTGTGGTTTGTGTGCATGTGTGAGTATATGTGATGTGTTGTGTGTGTGTGTGTGTGTGTGTGTGTGTGTGTGTGTGTGAGTGCATGATATATGCATGTGTATGCAGATGAACTCTCCCTACGCAGGAAGGCAGAGAAGAATGTCAGGTTGCCTCCCCTACCGCTCATCACACGTTTCCTTCAGACAGTCTCTCACTGAACCCAGAGCTGGTTTGTTCTTTCCTGTTAGACTGTTTGGGCACAGTTGAGGTCCCCGGGCCACTGGAGGTTTAAGCAGGCCTAAGCTGTCAGGCATGACTAAGGTCCCTGACCCTGGAGGTGGCAGCATGCCTAGACCCCAATAATCTCACCTCGAGACCAGCAGGAGGGAGGCCGCTCCCTCCCCCAGCCCGGGGCGCCTGGATGTCTTGATAAGACTTTCCCCAGAGCTTTGTGACCCCTTGCCGCTTGCCCAGCACATCTCTATATGGTAATGCGATATCAGCCAGTAGCCTTCGCACAGCCAATCCCCCTATGACCCATACCCTGTACCTTTTCCCACTGCTACTTAGAACATGTGACCCTTCCCTGCTCACCCGGAAAGTCCCTACATGCTAATTAGGCATCAGCGGGACCTTTGCACTAACCACTCCCATTATGACCGGTACCCACCTGAACCTCTTCCCGCTCTTTCACAGACGCTTGTAAACCCATTCCCCTGATGAATAAACAAGCTGTTCTCTGAAGCTGTCTCCCAGGTGTTTCTTCCCACCGCACTCACAGCCGCTCAAGACCCTGCTCCGCAGTTGCCTGGACACCCCTGGGAGACCAATGTGCAGCGGCCCCAAGGCGGCCAGGAACCACAAGCCTGGGTGACCAGAGAGTCTCTGCTCTCTGTCCCTCACAGAACTGAAGGTTATGGGTGTAAGTGGCCATGTCCAGTTGTTTACGTGGGTTCTGTAACTCAAATTCAGGGTGAATCAGGCCCTCGTGTAAGCACTTTAGCCCACTGAGCCATCTCCCCAGCCTCAGTTATTTGTTTTTAACAAAAAAGCTATTTTAAAAATACTATAAATACAGTGTGTAACTGTATATAGATATCAAGAACGCCTGGGTGATATTTTTCCAGAAAGTCCACAGTCCTCACCAGCAACACAGTCACTATTTCTTCTCTTTATGAAGACTTTGTGTTCTTGGGACAAATGGGGAATACCAGAAGCCAAAAAGACTTTAATTCTGCTTCTGATGATTGTGTCTTCCCTGCTTCACCTCTCTGGTTGTTTCAGACCCTCAGCTTTCCCATCCTTCTTCCCAGAAAGCCACTGGTCCCACTAGCTGTCACTTGTCTCCCTCCACCCACAATCAAATAGGTTCCAGATGACAGCAGAGTTGTGGGAATCTCTCCAGCCTTGCCAGCAGGAAGAGAAGTTAAATTCCTCTGGCTAACACTCACCACCCATCTTGTTTCTCTTTCTTTCCTTTGTCCCAGTCTCTCAGGATCAAAGAGTTACTCCCACGCCCTACTACATCTCCAACTTCCACTGCCCATTGGGATTTCAACACTTTTTTAAAGTTAAGCCTCATACTTGGGAAACATTACACTTTCAAACTTCTAAATTGCAAAGCTGTAAATGGGTATAAGCTGTTTACTTCCTTCCTTCCATCTTTCCTTCCTTGCTTGTCCCATCCTTCTTCCACCAAATTTCTTGCTCAGCAGTTCTGAGTCTTCTCATTGAAGCTAGTCTCTGCCTACGCTTATTTCAGGTTAGTAAAGTGTGACATCAGGGACACAACCATGCCCTCTCCAAACCCCCTGGGGGCCAATGTTGGCAGCACATTGCTGGTCTGGCTGAGTCTTGTGGCACATCCCACTGGAACAACGGAGTTCATGCCCTTATCAACAGTATTCTCTTTGTCTAGGAAGGGCTCCAAATTTTGTAAAGGCCCCACTATATTTCGTGTAGTAAAGTGGAATATCCCTAACCAGTAAGTTCCTAGGAACCAGCCAGTCTTCAAAAGCCAGCTGGACATGGAGGCTGGAAACCACAAGCCAGCCCTCTCCCAGGCCCTCCTGTGCACCTCTAGATCAAAAGCCATGTGAAGCTATGCTTTCTGCATTTCAGCACTGATGCCTCCTATAATCCTGAAGTCAGAAGACGCTTCTCAGGGGTTTTTTTTTTTCTTTCTTTCTTTCTTTTTTCAATCTCCAGCACAAGGAATTCCTCCACAGCATGTTATCTTGAAGTAAATATTTTCAAATGGAGGAATGTATAGAGAAGGCAGACAAAGATTGGAAATTTTTTTTGGTTTTGCTTGCTTGTTTGAGACAGAGTCTCATGTCGTTCACTCTACCCTAGCTATGTATCCAAGATTATCCTGGAACTCTTGATCACCTGGCCTCTACCCCCGTAGTGCTGGGATTACAAGTGTGCACTGCCTCCACAGCACAGCGTTGGGATTTGTTGTTGTTGTTGTTGTTTTTGAGGCAGGGTCTCACTCAAGCCCAGGATGAACTAGAACTCACTGAAGCCTAAAACTAGAGTGAGATATGCTGAAAGAAAGAAAGGAAGGAAGGAAGGAAGGAAGGAAGGAAGGAAGGAAGGAAGGAAGGAGTAAAGGAGAAAGAAAAGAAAAAGAAAAAAGAAGGTAGGAAGAAAGGGAAGGAGGGAGGAAGGAAGGAGAGTAGGCACCTATGAACAGTATTTTCATAATATTAATAGTGTAGCCGGGCGTGATGGCGCACGCCTTTAATCCCAGCACTCGGGAGGCAGAGGTAGGAGGATCGCTGTGAGTTCAAGGCCACCCTGAGACTCCATAGTGAATTCCAGGTCAGCCTGGGCTAGAGTGAGACCCTACCTCAAAAAATCAAAACATAAAAATAAATTAAATAATGTAAGCACTGAAAGCTCTCAAGCAAAACTGTGATACAGTGGGAAGACAGGGACAGGCAGAGGGTATGTGTTGTAGATGGTAGGATAAGAAAGCCAAGTCCTAACTTGCCTGTTATGGAAAGCAAGCGATCACCTCTAAAACTGAAAGGTCAGGAGGAAACAAAATGGGTCAGCACCAGAAAAAAAAAAAAAAAAAAAAAAACAGCTAAAGATGTTGTATATGACTTCTTATACTATGTGCTTGTATATCTGAGGTTTTTTTTTTTAAAGAAAATAAGTAGGTTGTGGGAAATACAGGAGGAGAAAATATTAGGGTGGGAGATAATGAGTCCTCAGTGATGCTAGGCACCATGCACACCACTGTGGGTGACAGGCTGGAGCCTGGGCTCTGAACTCTAGAGCAGTAGCCCAGTGTGGGCAATGTGACCCTTTCTGTATTCACGGTGTTCAGGAAAGAGCCCATACCACTCACTCAGAAGAAACAGACCTGTTGGCTCATTTGGCCTGGCTGGCCAAATATAAGGCTTGCAGTGTCCACTGTTGAGTATCTTCACTGGGGATTTCTCTTTCTCCCATTGAACTACATGCAGTGTGGCTTTTTCCAGCTTTCTCTCAGCTGGTCTACATGGAGGAGGTTATCAGCTCAGTTCCAGCAGGATTTCTGAGTGGCCTTGCAGCCCAAGTATGTGGAGTCTTCAGCAATAGAGTCTTACCATCTATTCCTGGTGGGAAACCAAGGGCCTTGTCAATGGCCTATAATGTTTGGGGGGCACCAGGGACCTCCCTGGCCAACAACTCACTGGAAGGTATCCCATCCCTGGCACTGAGAATTTTCTAGTAACAATCTATGGCTCCTGAGTGTTCCATTGTCCAAAAAACTAGGATTCCATATGATTTATTTATTTCCTCTTAGATTTTGATTAGCCCTCCCTCCACCTTTCCTTTACTCAGTTTCTTCCCCTGACCTCACTTAGGACTTTTCACCCCCAATGGGTGCAATAGTGGTACATCTGTTATGGGGGAAACCAACCATCCTCTAATTTGACTGGAGGCCAGCTCCATGGGAGGGAATACATCCCTGATACTGAAAAACCTACAACAGGGGTAGTCATGAGCCCTAGGGGTGTAATGTCTGCTGCTGTCTGGCTAAATGTATATACTATGCCCACCAAACTGCCCAGTAAGCACTTCTCTTAATGTTCATACCCATATATTAATACTACTCTGACTTTTGGTTAGAGAACCTTCTCTTTTCAGATGTCAGTGACCTTGGGATGACTCAGAAGGCACCATGGTGCTAAGAAGAAGTGACAGAGTGCTCAGCACTTAAATATCTTTATCACACCTTCCAAGGCTCAACATCCATTGCAGAAGAGGTGACAGAAAGAATGTAAAAGCCAAAGGAAAGGTAGGACTCCTTATAACATGCTCCTCCAGACACAAAATGGCCTGGATATCCATAACCTCACAGTGCCTGACACTACCTACACAAGACCATCATAATAGGACGGAAAGATCATGACATCCAAATAAAAGAGAGACTGATTAAGAGGGGGAGGGGATATGATGGAGAGTGGAGCTTCAAAGGGGAAAGTGGGGGAAGGGATGAAACTACCATGGAATATTGTTTACAGTCATAGAAGTTGTCAATAAAAAAAAGAAATGGGCTGGGGAGATGGCTTAGCGGTTAAGCGCTTGCCTGTGAAGCCTAAGGACACCGGTTCGAGGCTCGATTCCCCAGGACCCACGTGAGCCAGATGCACAAGGGGGCGCATGCATCTGGAGTTCGTTTGCAGTGGCTGGAGGCCCTGGCGTGCCCATTCTCTCTCTAAATATATCTGCCTTTCTCTCTCTGTCACTCTCAAATAAATAAACAAAAATAAACAAAAAAAAAATTAAAAAAAAAAGAAGAAACATACCTGTTTTTGGTACTGAGCTCTGAGAGACAAGTTTCCCATCTGTCCACCTAGAGAGGACACCATATAACACATAGATCCACATCCTTGTCAATTTGCCTACAATGAGAGCAACAAGATCGTCAATGCTGTCTATCACATCTCTCAACACGGTTCCATGGCGGAAAGCCAACGTGGAGTTCACGGAAAGCAGATCTGAGAGGAGACAAAAACATGATCACAATAAAACGCAGAGGTCACGGGGCCAGCCTGGGTTCTGGATCTGTCTCTCAAACAAGTTATTTAACTATTTCCACTCAGTGTTCTCACCTATGAAATGAGTTTAACTGTAACCATTTCATGGGATTTTGTAAAGAGTGAATGAGTTTATGCATGTGTAACAAAAGAAGAAAGCCTGGCATATATAAGAGCTTTTAAAATTTTATCTGCTTATGAGAGAGAGAGAATATTGGCATGCCAGAGCCTCCAGTCACTGCAATTGAACTCCATCTTCTGCACATGTGCAACCTTGCATGCTTGCATCACATTCTGAGTCTGGCTTACATGGGACTTGGAGATCAAACATGGGTCAGGCTTTGCAGACAAGCACCTTAGCTGCTGAGCAATCTTTCCAGCCTTATAAGAACTTTTTAAAAAATGTTGGTGTATCCATTACTCAAGCAAGGTGCAGTAGGATATACCTGTTGTTCCAGCACTCAAGAGACTGAAGCAGGAGAATCACTTGGGTTCAAGACCAGCCTGGGCAACATAGTCAGACCCAGACTAAAACAAAGCAAAACAAAAAAGGCTGGAGAAATGGTATTGTGTGTGTGTGTGTGTTTTGGGTTTTTTGTTTGTTTGTTTGGTTGGTTGGTTTTTGGTTTTTGATTTTGGTTTTTTGAGGTAGGGTTTCACTCTAGCCCAGGCTAACCTGGAATTCACTATGTAGTCTCAGGGTGGATTCAAACTCATGGCAATCCCGAGTGCTGAGATTAAAGGGGTGCGCCACCACGCCCAGCTGGGCTGTAGAAATGGATTAGTGATTAAGGTACTTGCCTGAGAAGCCTAAGGACTCAGGTTCGATTCCCCAGTACCCACATAAGCCAGCTGCACAAGGTGGTATATGCATCAGCAGTTCATTTACAGTGGCTAAAAGCCCTGGTGTGCCAATTCTCTCTCCCCCCCCCCTTCAAATAAATAAAATATTAAAAAATTTAAAAGTGCCAGAAAGATTTCCATTACGCAAACATGAATGTTTAACAGACCTTAAGATGAAGGTTCTGTGTTGGAGCTTGCACCTCAGTATGAGGTTCTCTTGGGTTGGAGATCACTGAGTTCGACTCCCCAGAGACCATGTAAGATGCGTGTGGTAGCCACACACATTTGTAACATCTGCCTGCAGTGGGGGTGGGGTGGGGCCTGGCGAATCACTTGTGCTCACTGATGGACAGCAGCTGGTTAAGGGAAGACTCCTTCAGGAAAATAAATATATACAAACATATATACAGACACTTTCCTGGCCTCTGCACACACGTGCATGGGGTACATGCATCTGCACACACACACATGTACCTATACACCACACCCATACTCTACACACATACAAGCAAAAAAACAAAACAAAAAAAAGACTAAAGAAAACAGAAAACAGTGTAGTCTTGATTAAGAATAGATTCTTGGGTCAGTGGAATAGAACAGGGAACTAGATATACATGGGGATGGCTAATCTTTAACAATTCAAAGAAGGAAATAGAAAAATGGTGCTAGAACAAGTGAAAGACGTGGGCAAGGAAATTAACCTTAGTCTAACCTCATACCTTATATAAAGATTAACTCAAAATACCTAGAAGATTTGGATAGAAAATGTCAAATAATAAAAGTTTTAATGGCTAGGTATGGTGGCACACGGCTTTAATCCCAGCACTCGAGAGGCAGAGGTAGGAGGATTGCTGTGAGTTCAAGGCTAATCTGAGAAAAACATAGTGAATTCCAGGTCAGCCTTGGCTAGAGTGAGACCCTAACATAAAGAAAAAACATTCTAGTTTTGGGGGATATATCTCTGTAGAGTGCCTGCCTGGCATGTGTAAGGCCCTGGGTTCAGGCCACAACATGACAGAAAACCAAGTATGGTGACATATGCCTCTAATTCCAGCACTCAAGGGGCAGACATAGAATTATCAGCTCCTCCTTGGTTATATAGCGAGTTTGTTGTAGGCAACATGAGACTCTATTAATAAGTAAATAGTGAAGAAATAAAAAAAAATTAGGGAAAAACAAAGGGGAAAAGCTTAAGGACATAAGGCAAGATGAGCATTCTTAGATTTTATGCCCGAAGACGAACCAGAAGAGAAATACTGATAAATTGGATTTAATCAAACTTAATACTTTTGTTCTGCAAAAAAAAAAAAAAAAAAATACAGTTACGAAGATGAAAAGACAGACACAGGTGGGGAGAAAGCATTATAAGAAATATTGCTAACTAAACATCTGACAAAGATCCACAGAAAACTCTCAAAATCAACAGTACGGAAATAAGCAGTCCACTTAGAAAGTGGACAAGAAACATGGAGAGATATTTCTGCAAAGATGGTAGACAAGCAAGTGGAAATGCGTTCAACATCATTAGTCATTTTGAAAATGCAAATTAAAACCACCATGAGGTCTATTAGCCTATTACAGTGGCCCAAATAGTGACAATACCAAATGCCAAAAGAGAAAACAGTCTCAGAAACTGCTGGTGGCCATGTGCAGCAGATGTTAGCAATTTAATAAAAAATAAACCAATATTTACCATATGGACCATATAATACTCCTAGTTCTTTACACAGAAAAATTTATGCCCCCCCCCCGACACACACACAAAGGCATGTATAAGCAAGTACTCATTGTAGCTTTATTTGCAATTGCCCAACATTGGAAACAATTTACATGACCTTTAATAGGTGAATGATTAAACAAACTGTGGTGCATCTGTATTATGGAAGGGAACTCATCAAAAAAAATAAGCTACTGAAGTTTGTTCAGGTCAGTCTGAGCTACAGTGAGACCCTACCTCATAAAAACAAAATAATAATAATAATAACAACAACAATAATAATAATAAGCTACTGATACATACAGAGTTGGAATGAAGCTGGTACGTTTCAGATACTGTATTATTCTCAAAACAAGAGATGGAAAACAGATTAGTGTTGTTGGGAATGAGAGTATAGGTACATCCATAGCAAAGTAGCATGATGGCTCCTTGTGGTAACAAAATAGGGATGTATTTTTTATTTTATTTTTAAATTTTATTTTCTTATTGACAACTTCCATAATCATAGACAATAAACCATGGTAATTCCCTCTCCCCCTGCCATGTCCCCTTTACAACTCCATTCTCCATCATATCCCTTCCCCCTCTCAATCACTCTCTTTTATTTTGATGCCATCACTTTTTCCTCCTATTATGATGGTCTTGTGTAGTAGTGTCAGGCGCTGTGAGGTCATGGATATCCAGGCCATTTTGTGTCTGGAAGAGCACATTGTAAGGAGTCCTACCCTTCCTTTGGCTCTTACATTCTTTCTGCCACCTCTTCCACAATGGACCCTGAGCCTTGGAAGGTGTGATAGAAATGTTTCAGTGCTGAGCACTCCTCTGTCACTTCTCAGCACTATGGTGCTTTCTGAGTCATTCCAGTGGTCACTGCCATCTGAAAAGAGAAGCTTCTCTAACCAAAAGTGAGAATAGCATTAATACATGGCTCTGACCATTAAGAAAAATGCTTACTGGGCAGTTTGGTGAGCATAATATATGCAGTTAGTCAGACACCAGCAGGTGTTACACCCGTAGGCCTTATGTCTTCCCCTGTCATAGGTTTTTAGTATCAGCCATGTATTCCCTCCTGAGGAGTGGGCCTCCAGTCCAATTAGAGAGCAGCTGGTTTTCCCTATAGCAGGAATGCCACTATTGCATCTGTTGGCTCATAGTGCTGTATTTTGATTGATACTGTTGACATGAAGTCTACTAGTGTGACATAATTGTATTCACACACATACATACACAACAACAACACAAGTGCATGTAAAAATGGTGGAACCTGAGGGCCAGAGATGTAGATCAGTGGTAGAGTGCTTGCTGAGAATCCATGGTGCCTAGGCTCCCAACCTTCAGCCCCATATACACACACAAAAGGTGTGCTATGGTTTGAATGGGTAACGTCCCCTATAGACTCATGTGTTTGGACACTCAGTCCTCAGATGGTGGTTCTGTTTGGTGAGGTTATTGGATCACTGGGGCAAGAGGCCAGGCTGGCAGAGGTGTGTTGCTGAGCGCAGGCCTCTGAAACTAACATGGTGGCCTGGCTACTTCTGCACATGAGTAGTTTCTACCACACACTCCAGCCACCATGAAGGCCGCCATGCCATGCCCACCGTGATGACTGAAATAATAAGCCTGAAGGAATCTTTCTTCCCTTCCATGGCTTCTGTTGGATATTTTGTCACAGCAGTGAAGAGGCAATTAATATAAGGGAAGTCTGAAGATGGTCTATAGATTATACCTAATAACAATTTCCTGGACCTGAAATCAAACTATAGTTTCATGATACCATCATTGGGAGAGTTTTGGGTGGAAAGTATTTGGGACATCCTATATTGTTTGCAACTTCCTATAAACCTTTACTTTTATAAAATAAAACATTTTTAAATTATTTATTTATTTGAGAGAGAGAGACAGAGAGAGAGAAAGAGAGTGAGAGAATGAGCACACCAGGGCTCCAGCCACTGCAAATGAACTCCAGACACATGTGCCACCTTGTGCATCTGGCTTAAGTGGGTCCTGGAGAATTGAACTGGGGTCCTTTGGCTTTGTAGGCAAATGCCTTAACTGCTAAGCCGTCTCTCCAGCCCTAAAATATTTTTTTAAATACAAGTTATGGGCTGGAGAAATGGCTCAGCAGTTAAGATGCTTGCCTGAAAAGCCTAATGACCCTGGTTTGATTCCCCAGTACCTATATAAAACCAGATGCACAAAGTGGCACATGCGTCTGGAGTTTGTTTGCAGTGACTAGTGGCCCTGGCATGCCCATTCCCTCTCTCTCTCTTTATCTATCTATCTATCTGTCTATCTATCTATCTACCTCTTTCTCTCTCTCTCTCAAGCAAATAAATAACTTTTAAAAGTACATTATGAAAAATGTCAGGTATGTGCTATAATAAACTCTTAATAAATAGAGGATTAAAGTTTACCTTTATTTAACAAAATATCTACGTGCAATACTAAATGATAGTTTTAATATTTGAGTTGTTGGTTAGAAATGTGGTATCTCATCTGAGAATACAGAAATACAGAGGACAGAGGGGTATCTATACCAGATATTTTTGTGTGTTAGTGACTAACTTTGTTGTTTAATGTGACCAGATGCCTGACAGGAAACAACTTAAGGAAGGAAAGGGTTTGCTCACAGTTCTAGGGATACATTCCACCATGGCCAGGAAGGCATGGCAGCAGGAGCAGGAGGCTGGGTTGCCACACTGCATCCACAGCCAGGAAGCAGAGGACAAACAGGGAGTGCGGCCAGGCTCTACCGCCTGGGGTCTTACTTCTAGTGACTCACTTCCCCCAGCAAGGCTCGGCATCCTAAGGTTCCACAACCTTCCCAGTGCCACCAGCTGGGGACCAAGTGTACAAGCACACGAACCTGTGGAGAACATTTTGCATTCATACCACAAGGCGGGGCCTTGCCTGTTTCAAACAGCTGGACTGCCTATTTTCCAGAGGCCTTAGCCCATGGCACTAATTATCATAGGTCAGGTGTCTGGCCATTGGCCTTTCGGGTTCAAAATCTGACTTCCTAGTGGACAAAGCAGCATGGTTTCATATTACCTGAGCAAACAAGACTGACATATGGGCGGCAGTGCCAGTCACGACTTCAATGTACAAGAGAAGCCAAGCTGCATTTTGTTCTAAGCCCCGCCCACAATCAAATAAGATGAAGGGAAACTCAGCCTCAGTAACTATTTGCGAAGGTGCGGTGGGTCTGATGGCTCTCCAGACCCTGCCATGGTCTGAGGGATATTCGCGGAAGCGGGGCCACAGCTTTTTCAGTGCTTGGGCCTTGGGAGCTCCAGTGCCTAGAAGCCAGCTTCCAGGGGAGACCATTCACCTTCCTGCGTTGATTCTCACTCACACCAGCCTCAAAAAGGAACCTAAAGAGACCTCTTACCCTCTGTTGCACTAACTGCTTCCGAGGGAGACATTCACCCCCAGATAGGGCAACAACAACACACCAAAGCAATGATGACACTGAAGTCCAACTTCATGAACCAATGAACCTTTTGAGGTTACGTACAGGAATATAGCTGAGGGGTTACTTATAAAGTATGGATGACTCCAAGAGCCCAGCCCAGCCCAGCACTGGGGACACGGTGACAACTCCAGGTAGCTGCGTCTCTGGAGCTCACTGTGAGGGTTGCTGGCAGCTTGGGTCCCAAAGCGTCTCCTCCTAAGCAGTTCTTACACCTTGGGAAAAGGCCTTGTGAATCTTGTAGTTTTCAGGGCTTTCCTGATATTTGTAAGGTTCTTAGCCTTGTTTATTTCCTGAGCCTTAATGAGCTACTGTGTTTTAGTTTCCTGAGTCTCCCTCCAATTTGGTGAAATATATATTTGTGCCCTGAGGACTATTATCTTCTACATTATAGAACAAGAAAATATAATTGATAATAGATTATAAAACTATTTTTCTCATTGAGAAAAGAAGAACGCTATCACCCGTGACAGCAAGAGTAAAAGTCAGACTGAGGGCTGGAGGGATGGCTTAGTGGTTAAGGCATTTGCCTGGAAAGCCAAAGGACCCAGGTTTGATTCTCCAGGACCCACGTAAGCCAGATGCACAAGGTGGCACATGTGTCTGGAGTTTGTTTGCAGTGGCTGGAGGCCCTGGCACGCCCATTCTCTCTCTCTCTCTCCCTCTTTCTCTGTCAAATAAAAAAAAAAAAAAGGCAGACCGAGTTCCCCACTCTCCAGGTCATGGACTTTGCTTACCACATGTGCTGTAGTCTCCTTTGGCTTACCTTACATCTCTCTCTGATTGTTTTCTCTTCTAGTATTTTTTAAATGGCAGAAGCACGGCACACATAATTACTAATGAGGCCTTTCCCAATCTTAATCAATTCATTATGACCAGCAAATTCATTTAAAAAAAGTCAATTGGCCTTGTGATTTTGTGATGGCTTCATGAATCAAGTAAAATCTGTACACCATATTTGGGTTTGTGAAGTAATTTCATTCTAGTTTTTAAAATTCAATTTACCTGGTCTTGGAGTAAAATAGCATAATTTTTCTATTAAATAATACCATTTTATTTTGAATTGATTTTTTAATTTAATTTATTTATTTGAGAGAGAGATCGCCTGTAACCACTGCCAACAAACTCCAGACACATGTGCCACCATATGCATACAGTTTATGTGGGTACTGAGGAATCAAATCTGAGTCTTTAGGCTTCACAGGCAAGTGCTTTAATCACTAAATCATCTCTCCAGTCCTTATGTGACTTTTTAAGTTTTTTATTTATTTATTAGGGACACAGAGAGAGAATATGGGAGCACCAGGGTCTCCTGCCACTGCAAACTCCAGATGCATGCGCCACCATGTACATCTGGCTTACGCAGGATCTGGAGAATCGAATGTGGGTTCTTAGGCTTCGCAGGCAACCGATAAACCATCTCTCCAACCCCCTGATTTGATATTTTGACTGTTTATGAAATACATAAATGCTTATGAAATACATGAATATATTCACTTTAAGCTCTGCTTACCCCTAATTCATACATAATGACCCTTTTATTTATGTAAGCTTGCAATGATAATAATAAGTCAGTTGTTTTCATCCCTGTCCTTTGATAGGAAGAGACACCGTCATGGCCCCAGAGGGAGGTCATATGGTCACCATAGCCTCTCGGCATGTGCTCAGAACCTATGCAGACAACCCCTCTGTCCAAGGCATTTAGGGGAAGATGGGCTGGAAAGAGTTCATATGCTTTGCTTGCTCGGATAGAAGAGATGAAGTCACACATATTACCCTGCTAGGCCACCCTCATGCAGGCAGGACTTTGGACCGAATCTATTCTTATTCTCATGTCCTCAGCCATAGCTCTGGCCTTGCACACACCCTGTGACACTCATTTGGCCAGAAAGACCTAACTGGCACAAGGAAAGCTTCTTGCTGTTGCCACACACTAAAGGTGGCAAGAATGCCTCTTCAGATGTGGTTTTCGTTCTAGGAAATGACAAAATCAGATTACTGAACAGAACAGGACTTACTCTGAGACACCATCGTGGATGTAAAAGCCCTTTAACCCACTTATCAAAGTGCTTACAGGACCTATTTCATCATGGAGGAAACAATATTAATTACTTAGCAGAGGGACTTAATTTACATCTGGAGGATTTTATTAAGTTAAACAAAATAAGTTGTGCAGATTCCAGGCAATAAACTTCATGTAAAATTCACAACAACCCATAGGCACATTTTATCAAATCCAGACATAAACATTTTAAAGCATCCTTTTTACTAATGACTCTATCATGACTTTAAATAAAAAAGTAAATAGGGCCTGGAGAGCTGGCCCAGTGGTTAAGGTGCTTTACCTGGGTTCAGTTCTCCAGTATCCATGCAAAGCCAGATGGACAAAGTGGCACATGCATCTGGAGTTTGTTTGCAGTGGTTAGAAGCCCTAGCATTCATTTTCTTTCTTCCCTCCCCCCCCCTCTCTCTCTCTTTCTTTTTGGTTTTCAAGGTAGGGTCTCACTCTGGTCCATGCTGACCTAGAATTAACTATGTAGTCTCACGGTGGCCTCAAACTCACAGCAATTCTCCTAGTGCTGGGATTAAAGGCATGCGCCACAACACCCAGCTTCTCTCTCTCTCTCTCTCTTTCTCTCTCTCTCTTCTGTCATTCTTTGGAAATAAATAAATAAAATATTTTTAAAATAGTAATAGCAATATAACATATTTAGGACTCACAGGGATATATCATGAAATGTCCAAGAAGACATACATCTTGTGGGCTGAAGAGATGGTCAGTGGTTAAGAGCCCTTACTGTGCAAACATGAGGGGCTGAGGAGGTCTAGGAGACCACTGGAGTTTGATCCCCAGGACCCACATAAATAGCTGAGTGTGATCACATGCATCTGTAGCCCTAGTCATGTAGGGAAGCAGAGAACTGAAAATTGTGGGAGCTCATGAAGAAAACAGCAAGCACTGATATCAGTAAGAGTCTCTGCCTCGAATAAGAATGGGTGATGGAGCAATGGAGGGGATGTGCTGGCCTCCACAGACAAGTGTATGGCGTGCTGTATAGGCACAGACACATGCACACATCATATACACACATATGCACCTATGTACATGCATACACAGTATATGTTTTTCTTTTAGGAAAAATAAAAGGCTGGTCTGCAAGTCACTACACAGCCCAGGCTGGCCTCAGATTGGAGCCCATCTCCCTGCCTTGGCCTTCTGAGTGCTGGGATGCCCAGTGTGAAACAGTATGCCCAGCAGAAGTGTCATTCTTTTCTATAGTGAAATTTAATTTAACACTCTATAACTAGTACGTTCCCCTTTTATGTTTGTTTGGTTCTTTCAGGGCACAGAAATGGGTTGTTCGTTTGAGCAAGGTTTCACTCTGTAGCCCAGGCTGGCTTTAAATAACAGCAATCCTTCTGCCTTAACCTCTCAAGTACTAGAATTACAGGCATGTGCCACCACACCTGGCTTCATAAATACAAACTGAAAATACAACTTTGTGTGTTCTCTTAATATGGTGTTAGGAAATGAACTCACAGTTTCACACATGCCAAATGTCCTCTATAGAGCCCCAACCCCATTTTTTTTTTATTTTTAATTTTTTTAATGATTATTTATTTGAGAGAAAGAGAAAGAGGCAGGGAGAGAGAGACAATGGGTGCACCAGGGCTTCCTGCCCCTGCAAAGGAGCTTCAGAAGCATGCACCACCATGTGCTTATGTGGGTACTGGATAATCAAACCTGGGTCCTTAGACTTCACAGGCAAGCATCTTAACCACTATGGCAGCCCTTATTTTAAAAAATATTTTATTTATTTATTTATTTGAGAGAGAAAGAGAGAGAGAGAGAAGGAAAGAAAGAAAAAAGAAAGAAAGGAAAGAAGGAAGGAAGGAAGGAAGGGAGGAAGGAAGAAAGAAACGAAGAAAGAGGCAGAGAGAGAATAGGCATACCAAAGTCGCTAGCCACTGTAAATGAATTCCAGATGCATATGCCACTTTGTGCATCTGGCTTACATGGGTACTGGGAAAGTGAACCTGGGTCTTTAAGCATTGCAGGCAAGCACCTTAAATGCTAAACCATCTCAACAGCCCCCTTGTTTTGTTTTAAAATGCAGAGCCGGGCGTGGTGGTGCATGCCTTTAATCCAAACACTTGGGAGGCAGAGGTAGGAGGATTGCCATGAGTTTGAGGCCACCCTGAGATGACATAGTGAATTACAGGTCAACCTAGGCTAAAGTAAGACCTTACCTCGAAAAACTAAAAAAAGCTGGGTGTGGTGGCACATGCCTATAATCCCAGCACTCGGGAGGCAGAGGTAGGAGGATCGCCATGAGTTCAAGGCCACCCTGAGACTACATAGTGAATTCCAGGTCAGCCTGGACCAGAGTGAGACCCTACCTCGAAAAACCAAAAAAAAAAAAAAATCATTTTTTAAAGTTTGCATAATCATTTAAATTCCAGTACTAAGTTGACCATAAGTCTCAATTGCTGATTCTGAAACACAGTGGAAATTCCATTATCAATACAATTGATAGAGCGCGGAGCACCCAGAAACCTCCCTGCCCTCACTTCCAAATGGCAGGAATGTCACACATTCTATTTTATTTATTTGTTTGATTATTGTTTGATACAGGGTTTCATTCTAGCCCAGGCTGATCTGGAACTCAAGTCTATAGTCTCAGGGTGGCCTCCAACTTATGGTGATCCTCCTACCTCAGCCTCCCAAGTGCTAGGATTAAAGGCATATGCAATGCACCTAGCTCTGTACTTTTTTAAAAAAATATATTTTATTTATTTATTTATTTGACAGAGAAAGAGGGTAAGAGAGAGAGAGAATGGGCACACCAGGGCCTCCAACCACTGCAGACAAACTCCAGACACATGCTACCCCCTTGTGCATCTGGCTACTGTGGGTCCTAGGGAATGGAACCTGGGTCCTTTGGCTTTGCAGGCAAACACCTTAACCGCTAAGCCATCCCTCCAGCCCCTAGCTCTCTACTTTTATTTGTAAAACTTACTTTACTTCACCCACTGACTCAGTCCCTGTTGACAGATCTTCTGCTTTACCAGGTGTTCAAAGGCAAATTCTAGAAAATATTTCTTCTGTAGAAACTTCAAAATCTGTATATCTGCTAGAGCTCCAAAGCACAATTATCTCTGTAAGTTCATGTTCACTGTTGAATGGGAAAACATACCATCACTGCTGGTAATGCTATCTGTGGGGATGGTGTGAGGAGAAGGCAATTGGAGGAAAGGGGATGTGGTGTTTTGAATGTGAATGTATGTCCCTCACAGCCTCAGGGATTTTTTATGAAGATTAAGCTTCCTACTTAAGTCTCCAGCAGCCTGCTGGAGGAGGGGTCACTAGGAGCGGATCTTTAGTCCAGCCCTAGTTGGCTTGTGAAGAGCCCGTCTGAGGGCTGGCTGTTTGTGTTTATGAGCCCTAGGTTTGATCCCTAGAACCCAAAAGAAGTGAATTCCTATAACTCAGGATGTGGAGGCAAGGAGGATCAGGCGTTCAAGGTCATTGTTGACTACATATCAAGTTTGAGGCCAGTTTGCACTACATGAAATCCTGTGCCAAAAAAAAAAAAAAAAAATTGCAGGCCTCTTGGCTTGGTCCAGTGATCTTAGTTTCCCCTTCCCCCTATCTTTTCATACCAGAGGTTAGATACAAGAGGACAAGTTCAATTTAAACTACAGATGGAGTCACTTCTACAAAAGAAAGGCAGCTGGGATTGTAGCTCAACAGGTCAAACACTTGCTTAGGTACACTGACTCTGGGTTCAGTAATCTCTAACACTAAAAAACAACTACAAACAAAACTTTCGTGTAAAAAGAGGGAGAGTGTTTCTATGCTGAATTCTAAAGTAGAGGGTTTTGACTGCGACCCTCTGTGGCAGTTACTCTCTCATTGCTGTGACAAACACCTTACCAGCGGCAGCTTGTGGGAGGAAAGGGTTTATTTTAGGCTGGCAGAATCTAGGGAAGTATCATCCCGGTGGGAGAAGCTCACTCACTCCCATAGATCCATAGCAGAGAGATACCAGCAACAGCCAGCAGATATACAGATTGTGATCTCGATGTAATTTGTCTTCCTTGGGCTCAAGATAGTTTAATTTTTTTCATATTAATTTTAATTTTATTTACTTATTAGTTAGCATACAGAGTTTTAAGTATCATTATGTAATTTTCAATTATAATTTGTTTTGGTTGACTTTCCTCCTCCCTCTCATGTGCTGAGCTCCCCTTTAAAGTCTCTCTACCTTCTGTTTACCTGTCATGTGTGGCCTTCCATACTTTTTCCATGCCCCTTTCTTGTCATATTTTAGGACTCACTTTTGGTCACCATTCTCGCTTTTTAGGCCTTGACATTTTTATTTTTAATATTTTCATTTATTTGTTTTTAAGCAGAGAAACACTGAATGAGAGAGAGCTGGGAAACAGGTCCTCTTGCCTCTGTAAATGAACTCCAGATGCACACACCACTTTGTCATCTGGCTTTACATGGATACTGTGGAATTGAAGCCAGGCTGTCAGGCTTGGCAAGCAAGCACCTTTAACTGCTGAGCCATTTCTCCAGGTCAGATTTTTTTTTTACATTTTTATTGAGATAGTTGGTATAAAATTTACCCATTTAATGGGTACAGTTCAGCTGGGTGTGAGGTACATGTCTGTAATCCCAACACTTAAGAGACAGAGGCAAAAAAAAAAAAAAAATTCTACAAGTCAAGGCCAGCCTGCCTGGCCTGGTCTTCATAGTGAGTTCCAGGCGAGCCAGGGCTACTGTGTGAGAACCTGTCTCAAAAAAGGGGGAGGCTGGAGATATTGCTCAATGATTAAGGCACTTGCCTGCAAAGCCTAAGGACCCAGGTTCAATTCCCCAGCACCCACATAAGCCAGATGCACAAGGTGGCACGTGGGTCTGGAGGTCATTTGCAGTAGCTAGAGGCCCTGGTATACCCATTCTCCCTCTCTCTCTCCCTCTCTCTCTGTCTCTAATACATAAATTTTTACAAACGTTTACAATTCAATGGTTTCAACACATTCATAAATTATGTGATCATTACTAAAATCTTAGTTTAGAATATTTTTCATCACAACAAAATAAGCTTATATCCATAAATAGTCACTTAAAACTCTCTTCCACAGGGCATGGTGGGCACTGCCTTTAATCCTAGCACTCTGGAGACAGAGGTAGGAAGATAACCATGAGTTCGAGGCCACCCTGAGACTACATAGTGAATTCCTGGGCTAGAGTGAGACCCTACCACAAAAAAAAACAAACAAAAACTCTCTTTCCCTCCACTTTCCAGCACATTGGAACTATGCTTTTCTTGTTGCCGAGTCATATTCCATTGTCTGGATATGCCATGCTTACTTATCTTTTGATGGATATTTACATTATTTACACTTAGCTCTTCTTGTTAACAAGATAGAAATTGTGGGTACACATGGAAACATATTCTACAGTTGGCAATCTTGAGTCCCTTGAGCGCTGCCCAAGGCCTGGGGCCAGACTGGCCTTGTGGTGGTTTGAATCAGATGTTTTGCATACACTCATGAATTGGGAATGCTTGGTCCCCAGTTGATGGTGATTTGGGAGATGGAGACTTGCTAGAAGAGATGTGTCCTAAGGGTGTGCTTTGGGAATTTATAGCCAGCTCCTCTTGCAGCTTTTTAAAAAATATTTTATTCATATTTATTTATTTATTTGAGAGAAAGAAAAACAGATCGAGAGAGAGAGAGAGAGAGAGAATGGGCATGCCACGGCCTCCAACCATTGCGAATGAACTCCAGACGTATGTGCCACTTTGTGCATCTGGCTGGTGGGTCCTGGG
The DNA here is from genome assembly GCA_036346955.1 of Dipus sagitta. Classification (NCBI taxonomy): domain Eukaryota; kingdom Metazoa; phylum Chordata; class Mammalia; order Rodentia; family Dipodidae; genus Dipus; species Dipus sagitta. Next base: position 153,494,734 of record CM070772.1, on the reverse strand, counting down.
GAATCAAACCAAGGTCCTTTGGCTTTGCAGGCAAACACCTTGATGGCTAAGCTATCTCTCCAGCCCTTCCTGCAGCTTTCTTTAAGCTGCTATGACAAAGAGTGATGTCCAACCTCTGCTCTACCATCTTTTCCCTGCCATTACGAGGCTTCCCCATGAGACTTTTAGCCAAAATAAACTTTTTCCTCCCATCAGCTGCTTTTGGCCAGGTGTTTTATCCAAGCAATGGGCAGGTACCTACAACAGGCTCCTACAGCTAACAGAGGCTTAACAGCTCCAAGTGCTGAGACAGTTAGGGGACTATTGCTGTAGACTTCAGGTTGGAGGCTTATTGCTCTGGGCTTTAACTGCCTTGGTACTTGGCAGCTATTGTAATCCTGGGCCTCCAGCAGCAGTGAGGAGGTGGCAGCATGCAGCACACACTGGTGTTTTACAGCTCCTAAACAGGCCCAAGTGCTGTCTTCCAGTGGCTAGTGTGGTAGCTTTAGGACTAGGGGTTGCAACCCATGGCCTTTAAGGCTTTGCAGCTCCCTGGGACTCTTCCATGACTAGAACCAGGTTCTCCTCTTCGTTTCTCCATGGAGATCTCTTCACCTTTGCTCCCCGCCCTCTCCCGGTGCCTGTCACTTTCTGTACCGCTCCAGCTGTCCTCTGCCACTTCCCCACTGCGCCATATATCTCATGTCTCCAGCTCAGCCCACTATGGGTGTGTGTGTAAGGCGGGGAGGGGTTGCATGTGAAGGCTAACTTGGGATGAGGTCTCCCCAGGTGCCATACACCATTTTTATTTTTTGAGACAGGCTCTCTCATTGGCCTAAAATTTGCCAAATAGGCTAGACTGAGCAGGGTGTGGTGACACACGCCTTTAATCCCAGCACTCCGGAGACAGAGGTAGGAGGATCGCTGTGAGTTCGATGCCAGCCTGAGACTACAGAGTGAATTCCAGGTCACCCTGGGCTAGACTGAGACCATACCTTGAAAAACCAAAATAATAAAGAAATAAAATAAAATAGGCTACACTGGCCTGGCCATCAAGCTCCAGACATCCACCTGACTCGACCTCCCTAACTGTGGGATTAAAAGTACATGCCACGGGGACTGGGGAAATAGCTTAGCAGTTACAGCATTTGCCTGCAAAGCCTAAGGACCTGGGTTTAATTCTCCAGGACCCACCAAGCCAGATGCACAAGGGGGCACATGTGTCTGAAATTCGTATGCAGTGGCTAGAGGCCCTGGCATGCCCATTCTTTCTTTCTCTCTATCTGTTTCTTTCTCTGTCATAAATAAATAAATAAAATATTTTTTAAAAATGCATGCCACCATGCCCAACTTTTTACATGGGTTGTAGGGATCGAACTCAGATCCTTATGCTTGCAAGGCAAGTACTTTATGGACTAGGCTGTCTGCCCACAGCCCTCAGCTCACACTGTTACTGATAAAGAACAAAATCAAGGAAGAAAGAACCCTGGAGAAAAGTCTTTTAATGGACCTAAATTTATACCACCAGGGTGTGACTGTCTCATGGCTAACCCAAAAAGTGACTGAGGTTGGAGGGAGGGCTCAATAGTTAATGGCCTTTGCTTGCAAGACCTGATGGCCAGAGTTCAATAATCCAGGTACCCATGTAAAACCGTATGCACAAAGTGGTGCATGCATCTGGAATTTGTTTGCAGTAGCAGAAGGCCCTGGCATGCTAATTTTCTTTACATAAAATATAAATAAATAATTTTTTGAGGCAAGCCCAAGATACTGCTTTTTTTTAAATGTGAAAGGGTGACCTTGCAACCTTGTGTGCTCGTGTCACTGTGCATCTGGCTTACATGGGACCTGGAGAGTAGAACATGAGTCCTTAGGTTTTGCAGGCAAGCACCTTAACTACTAAGCCATCTCCCTAGCCCTAAATAATTTTTTAAACTGACCCACACAATCTGTTTAAATAGCCAGAGGTGGGTGGGGTGGGGTAGGGCAGTGGGGAGTGGCAGAGTACTTGCACTAATCATGACAGCCTTTCCTGCAATTGAACAATTGTGTTTGCACCAATTGCAGACCTTCTACTGGCCCACCAAGGGTGGTGTTCCCGCTCTGGCCTGGATGAAGACGGTTGCAGGGTCGTGGACAGTTCAGCCAGATGTGTCTTGCTTACAGCACTGCTTTCCTGGCTGGCGCAGAGCATCTGGAGCGGTCTTGACTGGAGCGCACATTCAGCTGTGGTTGTAGAGTCCTCTCAGCCACTGGAGTGTCCTCAAAATTGTCCTGAACAGCGAGGCTGCCTTGAGGGCATTCCAGCCAGTTATTAATAAAGGGGTTGCTTGAATGACAGTTTAACTATCAAGGCTGTCAGGCACGAAGGATGAACCTATCAAATCCCAGCTCTTCACAGTTCTAATCAGTCAGAGTGCTAATGAGGGGTTTACAGTAATGACTTAACAAAAGCTCAAAGCACAAGTAACAATTCTGAGAACATTTAAAATTACTGAAATTTTGTTTTGTTCTTGCTTTTTTCAAGGTAGGGTCTCACTCTAGCCCAGGCTCAAGTGGAATTCACTATGTAGTCTCAAGGTGGCTTTGAACTCACAGCGACTCTCCTACCTTTGCCTCCCAAGTGCTGGGCGCCACGAGGCCCGGATGAACAGTTTGTAACAATGCTCTCCTGCCTGAGTACTTGCAGGAAAGGCAGGCCCTCTGCTTGGTCCCATTATGAACAATACTGTTAGGAACAGTCATGGAAGAGTTTTAGGGGTGCACATGTTAATTTCTCTGGGATTTATAGTTAGGGGTAAAATTGCTTGAGTCACAAGGTAACTTTATGTTGAAAACTTTGGGGAACTGCTAGATGGCTTGGTGGTTGCACTTTCTGTCACGGTTAATCTCTGGTTGTCCACTTGATGGGATTTAGACTCACCACAGCAACACATCTCTGGTCTTGTCTGAGGGATTACCTAGATTATTTTAGCTGAGGTGGGAGAACCCACCCTAACCATGGGCAGCACCATCCCAGGGCTGGGTTCCTGGGCCTTCTGAAAAGGAGAGAGATGACTGAGCATTCAGCCTCGCCACACTGTCTGCTTCCTCACTGCTGGACTGTGTGTGACTTGCCCCTTCCCCGTGACTTCCCTGCCATTATGAACTACAACCTGGAGCTGTAATCTGAAATGAACCCTTGCTCCTATAAACCTATTTTTGTCAGGTATTTGGTCCCAACAATGAGAAGGTAATAAAGAGAGGGGAGGTCAGGTGAAGGAGAGAGAGGGGAGAAGAGGAGAGGGAGAAAGAGAGGAAATGGAGGATTTTAAATATAGATTGGTTGATTCTCTTTCAAAATTAATTAAATGATATAGCTTGCATTTTTTAAAACTTTAGCACCAAATTCTAAATGCTATTTGATCACTACATGTATTTTGGCTCTTTCTAGAATCTAGTTCTTTTTTTTTTTTTTTTTCCAAGGTAGGGTCACTCTTGATCAGGCTGACCTGGAATTCACTCTGTAGTCTCAGGATGGCCTTGAACTCATAGCAATTCTCCTGTCTCCCAAGTGCTGGGATTAAAAGCGTGCACCACCATGCCCAGCCTAGAATCTTATTTCTATAGAGTAGAAACATTGATGACAATTATGTATAGAAGGGAAAATGTATGTTTGCTTCCGATTAAAAGTGAAGTCCATTAGATATGCAGTTTTCCAGCTGGGTGACATGGCATATGTCTATAACCCAGGGTACTTCAAAGACTTTATCAGGAGCCAGAGTTCCAATCTGAACAGCATAGCAAGATCCTAGCTCAAAAAAAAAAAAAAAAAAAAAAAAAACTGGGCTGGACAGAGGCTCAGTGGTTAAGGCACTTGCCTCCAAAGCCTAAAGACCCAGGTTCCATTCCCCAGTACCCATGTAAAGCCAGATGCAAAGGTGATGCATGTGTCTGGAGTCCGCTTACAGTGGCTAGAGGCCTTGGTGCACCCATTCTCAATCTCTTGCTTTCATAAATAAAATAAAAAAAATTTTTCAAATGGAGTTTTGAAAACACCATCGGAGGGTTGAGCATGTGGCATAGTGGTAGAGCACCTGCCTAGTGTGCAACAATACTGGGGTCACTCCCAGGCACAACCCCCCCACACACAAATACAAAATAAAACAAAAAGAAAAACAACAAGCCACCCAGGATGCTTGCAAAAAAAGAGCAGCATATTCTCCTGAGGTTTATAAACTAGCTACCCTGATGCATAGACCCTGCTCAATTCTCTGTCTGCAATTTTCCCATGCAAGATGTTGAATCAGTCCTTGCAAGTGAACAATCCCAGTCCTTGTGAAGGAAGGAGGAAACCCTGAGAGGCTCCAGAGCCAGGACTCCCGCTTTTCTCTCCCCAGCATGGCATAGACTTCCCTCCCTCTGAAGAGGTACCAGCAGCGTGGGGAAGAAGAGGCGTGCGGGCAGTGAGGCAGCGGGGCCCGGGCTCGTGAGCTCTGACAAGCAGCTGAGAAGGGACCGCCGGCGAGGACAAGGACGCTGACTGCACTGAACCTGCCGATCTGGATGGCAGCCCATCTCCATCGCCTTCCTGGGTCAGCGGGGAGCTCCGCGCAGGTCTGCACACCCCGGCACCAAGACAAAAAGCTCTCAGTAGACACAGCGTCATTTCCCCTTTCTAGGTGAACAGACTGAGCAAGGTTTCCACGGCAGGTCAAGGGCCAGAGGACAGACAGGACCGAACCAGTACGTGCCATGTGGTGTGTCCGAAACATACAGGCTTATTTGGAAAGACTGAAACTAAATAAAGACCTGTTAGCGAAAGATGTGAGTTGTGAAATCTGGTCAGAGTTTTATGCAAAGATGCTCCTTGATATATATGTTCTCATAGCAATAGAGAAAAACACAACATGTTAATAAAAGGAGGGAAACTACTGTTTTATATTAACTAATAAGATTTCTCATGTCAGCAACTTTAAAAAAAATTTTATACTAGAATGTGGGAATGGCACTGCTAAGTTTTTGCCTGCCTTTCCCATGAAAGGAATGCAAAATTATTTTCATAAAAAAAAGTACTATACTTTCAGTTTTTTTAAAGATTAGTAAGCCAACATTAGCTGACTTTTTTCTTTTCTTCTTTCAACAACTTATTCTAAAATTATCTTCCTTTTTGCAGGGCTTTTCTTCTGATTTTCTAAGAGGAAAAGGGATGTCTAACTCCATGTGTGAGTTCCTTTCATGCTTTCATAGTTTTTTCCTCACATCTCCTTTCTGGTGGGAGTATATTTTATCGTCCTGTGAAAACCCAACTGCAAGGCAACAGATACCAGTTTTTAGTTAGAAAATGTGTATAAAACTGAAAAACAGACATTTATAGAAATGAAAGGCTTTTTGCTCTTTCTGCCTTTGAGTGATTTCAGCTTATCCTCTGGAAACGTGCATTGAACTATGATATTGCAGTGACATTACATCTCTCCTGAGGATATAATCTTTCCTAAACGCCTGTCTAGTTCACTGTGTTTTTCAGAGGAGAGTTCTGAGGACTGGGTCCAACTGGGAGGAATGTTACCCACAGTGGCCCAGGGCAACATAGTTGGATGCACAAGCTCAATTTTCATCATCTCCGTTGCAAGGCCGGGGGCCTAGAGGGCCGCTTTGTGCATTTGTGGACTGTGCAGACAAGCATGCATGGAGGCTAGAATCAAGGAGTGAAGACCTGACCAGAGCTGAGCCGTGCACTCAAAGGGAAGCATTTCGGTTCTGAAGCCACAAATGGAAGCTTGGCCACACTGGCCCTGTGCTGGCCGCTGAGAGATTCCGCCGCAGGAGAAGGCACTGCAGGCGAAACGCAGTCAGTCAGCTATGCAGAGGACATCTATCTCTATCCTTTTATAAAATTCCTTTTCATATCAGGATACATATGGCATCTTCAATTCTTTCTTCCTTGAGTCCTGTCTTCAGTTGTTCTTTACAATTCTAGTTTATTTCATTCTTTTTTCTCTCTCTCCTTTTCTTGTACTTTCCTCCTCTTCTCTTTCTCCTTATTTCCTCCTCCTCTTACCGTGTTCTCCTCTTTCTCTCCCCCATCAAGCTTTCTAAAAGCTAGCACTTAGTAGAGCTTTTCCTCCCCTCCTTTGTTCAGTACTCTGGTCTCTAAACCAGGGCTCTTTTATATTCACGTTTTTTAAAGACAAGGTCTCATGGATCCCAGGCTGGCTTCACACTTGCTATGTAAGCCAGGATGAGCTTAACCTCCTGATCCTCCTAACTCTACCTCTCAAGTGCTAGGATCCCAAGCATGTGGCATGTCTGGTTTACGGGGTGCTGATGATGCAACCCAGGACTTTGTGCATGCTAGGCTAGGATTCTACCAACTGAGGCACATCCTCAGTCCAAAACTAGGTCTTCATATTGGTCCAGCTTTCTCGATTCTCTAATCAGCTGTGGAATGTGAGACAGCTTGGCAACAAGCATGATAATAGTAATAATAATATTTAATAATAATGACAACAACAGTCTGCACAGAGAAATAAGAGGGAAAGTGACGTGCAGTCAGGCTTTCATCTGAAAATACCATTTCTAGCCACTTAAGAAGCACCGTTGCAAACGAGTTACTAACATCTCTCTAGGTGGAGAAAGGCAGAACCATAAGGAAATTTTGCCTGACTGTTGATTTTGCTTTGGTATATTAACTTCTGGGAAAATTCTCTCTCTCTTTCTCTCTCTCATACACACGCACTCTTAAAGTAAAAAAAAAAAAAAAAAAAACAATGGCTGCCACTAGTGAGATTTCCAAGGGTACTTGAAAAACAGGACAGATCTGTTTCCCTGGCATGACTGTTTTGGAGAAGTCCCCACTTAAATCCATGCTTGGTCATTTTATATTTGCCATGACGCATTCTTGTTTGCTGAATGTAAGTCTTGTCAACAAGTTATTTAAAAAAAATACTTTTTTTTTTTTGAAATTACCCACACCCCAACCAGCAGCACTGCTCTGTGTATACAAGTGCTCCGGAAAGACCCAAGTCAGGTCCTGGGTGTAGGCACAGGGCAAACCGCAGGGCCTGCCTTGGCAACCCCATCCTCACCTGCAGGCTGCCCACACACGCTCCCTTCCAAACGGAGTCCCTCTGATGCCAACTGGATGGTTGTGTGTGAGAAGCCTATGGTGGGTGGAGGGAGGGCAGGGGGAAAAATATTTTGTAAAGTCAGTTTCAAGCTTAAAATTGGATTCACCCTTTCAACGAAAATCACACTGGGAGCCCCCCGACCCACCCACTTTCTTAACAACATTAGGCATTCAAGAGTTAAAGTGGTCTGGAAGCTGGTGTCGCCTGGGGCTGTCATCCAAGGCCAGCTGAACGGGCAGCAGGAAGGGTTTGGTTCTGGCCAGGCTACAGACAGGCCATCTGGATGCAGGAAAGGCCTAGAATGCCAGCAGTGGCTTTCCTCACAGTGTTGGGCTTCACTGAGCCCCGCCGGCAGAGGCTTCCATTTAAGACCCAAACTGACAGGCTTCTTTCAACAGGGGATTGATACTTTGAATTTTACATGGAAGAAATAGCCACAACATATATTCCTTATGGCAAAAAGTCACAGGGGCAGTGTATACACAATTAAATATACTTGGAAAATGGGGTTGGGGTGACCCAGAGTAGAAGAGTGTTTGTCTAGAATGCATAAGGCTGTAGGTTTGATCCCCAGCATGGGGTGTAGGGATAGGATACAGACTACATTTTCTAGACTAACAAATACATAGAGATTTTTGTAGTCTTTGAATAATTTTGCCAAGAATCTGGATAAGTTATCTGGAAAAAAAAATAGGTTGCATTTTCTATTCTGAACCTCTGTTACTCTTATAAAGAACTGAATTGTTTTTACTACATAGGTCACTTGAAAAAGTATCTTTTTGCCACATTGAAATTGCTTTTAGATCTTTAAAATTCTTTCACTTCTCTATTATTTTATATTATTATAATTAATTACACTAGGCATAATGTTTGTGTGGATCATTTGGAATTCCTTCTGTAGGCTTTTTTCTTTAGTAAAGTTAGTAGGGAGGGGGAGAAAGAAAGAAAAGAAAAACTGCAAGGAAATTTGTAGCGACTTGCCACTCTCTTGTCACGGGTGAACATACTTGGTAAACCACCCCTTCAGGATATGATCTGCTTTTCCCTAGCTATAGCCAAGTGTTTGATCTGAATGTGTAATTCTGAACAAGGAAAGGGAAAGGGAAAAGTAAATTCGCTTGGGCAAAACAGAATATTATCCTTAACAGAATTCTTACCTTACAGAAGAGAAAAACACTTATCCTTCTGGATGCAGGGGATGGGGTGAGGAAATATTGGGGAAAAAAAAAAGCTCAGAGGCATTAATTGCCACCTAGCAGCAGAGAAGGGAACTACATACTTAACTAGGGACTGAAAATTCTAGAAAACATAGTTTAAAAGAGCATATTGCTTTTATTGTGAACAATACCTCAGCAATGATTAGCCTACTGTTAGAATAAAGGTCGAATTTTCTTTCTTCTTTTAAAAAAAAACCCGAAAATGTAAGGTTTATTCATTGGAATCCTCTTTCCAGGGCTGGGGAGATGACTCAATGGTTAATGGTACTTGCTTACAAGACCTACTTGCCCAGGTTCAATTCCCTACTGCCCACATAAAGCCAGAAGCACAAAGTGGCATATGTGTCTAGAGTTCATTTGTAGTGGAAAGAGGCCCTGGCACACCTATGCTTGCTCTCTCTCAAATAATACATAAAAAAATATTTTTAAATGAATACTTTTTCCATCATTAGGAAAAACAAAACCCCTGTTTTCTTACCTTTGCCACTTCAGCCCACTCTGGCAATTAAAAAAATGCTAGCTGTGGTCCAGGAGAGGAAGAAATACTTGTTTTTATGAACAGAAAACACTTTCCCAAATAACTGCAGAATAGATTTGTTGAAAGAAAAAAAATAGAAGCCTGGCATGGTGGTGCACGCCTTTAATCCCAGCATTTGGGAGGCAAGACGTAGGTGAATTGTTGTGAGTTTGAGGCCACCCTGAAACTACATAGTGAATTCCAGGTCAGTCTGGGCTAGAGAGTGAGACCCTACCTCAAAAAAAAAAAAAAAACTAAAACTAAAAACAAAAAAAGAAAAGAGAGAAAGAGAGACTTCACTGCGCAAGGACAGTGAAGTCATTTTATAAGGGATAAAGTAACTTCCACATCAAACTATTACTCAAAGTTGTTAAAGAAAGGTGTTTTTCTTTCAAACTCCACCAGCAATGTTTTTATTTTTGTAGCAGTCACCCTGAATGTCAAAGCTTCAAAGGAGAGTCTCAGGCTGAGAAGATGGCTGGACAAGTGTACCCAAGTTCGGATCCCCAGCTCACATGTAATGCAGTAGCAGGTGTCTGTAATCCCAGCACACCGACAGGTAAGAAAGGAGGCAGAGACAGAAGAGTCTACCAGAGCTCAGCGGCCAACTGCCTTGGTGAACAGTGTGAACGTGACCCTCTCTCAAACAAGGTAGAGGGCACAGGCCGAACCCAAAAGTTGTCCTCGGACCTCCGCATGTAGTGTGCGCCATGGTACCCGCGTGCCGATAACTCACACACGTGAGCACACACTCTGTTATTATGCTTCATAGATCCTGACAGGTAAACAAAAATAAGTAAAATTGCTCAAAGAGATTAAAGCAAAGCTGAGGTGTGGCAGTTTGGATGTAAAATGACCCCTGTAGCCTCAAGTGTTTGTGATTAAGCCTCGTGCTTGGTCTCAACGGGCGGAGCCCATGGGAGGTGGGGTCTTGCTAGAGGAGGTGTGTGACTGAGGGCAGGTGCAGCCCCAGTGGGTAAGGCTAGCTCACCCTTGCTGCCTCCTCCCAGCTCATGTGACAGCCCTTTGTCTGCTCTGCCATGTTTTCCCCGCCATGATGAAACTTCCCCCTTGGAACTGGAAGCCATAAACCCTGTGCTTCCATAAGCTGCTTCTGTTCAGGCGTTTTGTCCCAGCAATGAGAAGGCAACCACTACAGGAGGATTTTCAAATGTTGTGAAATGGAAAAGGTGGGTTTTGGCTAAAAGGATAACTTAAGACAGTTGAGGAGGTTGTCTCGCTCTCTACTTCCACTTTGCCTCTGCAGCTAGGTAAGTAATACACGTGGCTACTACCATGACTACAGGAGCATGCATGATCACCGAGACAAGGGGCGGCACTTGGGAAGATGAACAATGGTTCTAAGAGCAGAGATAATAGTAGCTGATGCCTATGGAGTGCTGATCATGTGCCCAGGGTATACTCAAGCACTTTGAATGAGAAATCCTAATTATTACAACCATAGGAAACACTGCCAATATTGTATTTTTCCCCATTGTTGTATATTTACTGTACTGTTACTGTTACTGCTTTGGGAAATTTTCATACAAGTACATAATATACTTTGAACATATCCCCTAATGTCTCCTACCCACTCCCTTCTCTTCTTCCCATTACTCCCTTTGTTCCTCCGGACAGTTTCGTTTCTATTTTCATGTCATAATGTCACATATATATACACATAATTTTATGTACCTATGTAAAATCCAGGAACCACAAATGAGAGAAAACACAGTAATTGTTTTTCTGAGATTGAATTAATTCACTTAATATACCTCCAGTTATACATATTGTGGTGGTTTGATTCAGGAGTACCCCATAAACAGGTGTTCTGAATGATACATTCCCAGCTGATGGAGATTTGGGAATTAGCGCCTCCTGGAGGCAGTGTATTTTTGGAGGCAGGCTTGTGGGTATTCTAGCCAGTTTCCCCTTGCTAGTATTTGGCACACTCTCCTGTTGCTATGGTCCACCTCATGTTGGCCAGGAGGTGATGTCCACCCTCTGCTCATGCCATCGTTTCCCCCTGCCATCATGGAGCTTCCCCCTCGATCCTGTAAGCCAAAATAAACCTCTTTTTTTTCTACTAGCTGCTCTTGGTCAGGTGATTTCTGCCAGCAATGTGAACCTGACTGCAACAATAGTGTTGGTACCGAGAGTGGCATTGCTGCAAGACACCTGACTGTGTGGTTTTGGCCTTTTGGAGCTAATTTTCAAGAGGAATGTGGAAGGATTTGAAACCTTGGCCTAAGAGATGCCTTGCAATGCTGTAAGTACAGCTTGATGGACTATTCTGGTCAGAGTTGAAAGACATGAATGCAGTAAGAACTATGGACTGTGAGGTTTGGCTTATGAGGGTGAGAAACAGCTTTGCCTGGACTGGGCTAAAAGCAGTTTGCTTGAGAGGCTTGTTCTTATGCCTGTGTTCTGAGGAGTTGTGCAGGGTTGCTTTTCATAGAAACAGACTTGGTGTGTGCAGAGGGATATGGCACAGAAAGAAATGTTTAGGCCGAAACTGCTGCCTGTTCAGCTGCAGTTGAGAGACTACAACCTTTGAGATTGGGCCAGCTGACCTGCATTGGGGCAACAGGAAGAATGTAGACTCTTTTGAAGGGGCCTGAGTGCTCAAGAAGTGTCCTGTTCTTTAAAGTCTGCTTTATTCCCCTCTGAATTAACAAATTGGCACCCTACCTGGTATTATGGAGTATAAGAAATGCAGGAAAGAGAGGGTCATTGAGTTTGCAACAAGGTCTTGTGTTTTGGAAATGGCCATGGGCAGTGTGAAGCAGGTTTGCTGGATGCCTGCATGGAGACCCCATAGGGCCATGAGGATGAACCGTGGATTGCAGTGGAGACCCAGTGGAGATGCAGGGACCATGAGATGGCTGCTAAGGAAAGCTGTCAGCCCCGGATAAAGTTTTCCAGGACTGTGAGTAGCCTAGCTAGAGGGGCAGAATTGGAACACCAGAGACTTATTGCTGGTTAGAATTATCGGATTTGGAGACTTGTCACTGGCTTGAGTTATTGGACTTGGAGCTAGAGTTTGGTGTTTGCCCTGTTTAAATCATGTATTGCTTGAATATTTCTTTATTATGCCCAATGGCATCTTTTGCAGTGTGAATGTTTATTCTGTGCCATTATAGGTTTGGGGGGAATTTTTTGGTATTATGGCTCAGTTAAAAGATCTTGGACTATGGGGACGTTTGAACATCATTGGGATTGATAAAAACTATGGGGACTTTTAAAAGTTGGACTGAATGCATTGTATTTTACATCATGTATTGATATCAGTTTATAGGGGCCAGGGGCGGAATGTGGTGGTTTGATTCAGGTGTCCCCCATAAACTTAGGTGTGCTGAATGCTAGGCTCCCAGTTGATGGAGATTTGGGAATTAACCCCTCCTAGAGGCAGTGTATCGTTGAGAGCAGGCTTGTGGGTGCTATAGCCAGCTTCCCCTTGTCAGTGTTTGGCACACTCTCCTGTTCCTGATGTCACCTTATGTGGGCCAGGGGGTGATGTCCACCCTCTGCTCATGTCGTCATTTTCCCTGCCATCATGAAGCTTCCCCCTTGAGCCTGTAAGCCAAAATAAACCTCTTTTTTCCCCACAAGCTGCTCTTGGTTGGGTGATTTCTACCAGCAATGCTAACCTGACTGCAACACCCATTTTCCGGAAAATGAGGTAACTTTGTTCTTTGTGGCTGCAATAAAAACCTTTGTGTATATATATTATTTTTCTTTCTCCATTACTCTGTTGATGGACACCTGGGTTGGTTCCATAGCTGCTTTGACTAATGTTGTAATAAACACTGATGCACAACCATCTCTGCTACACCGACTCAGAGTCCTCCAGCAACTACCCAGGAGTGATGTGCCTGGATCAGATGGCAGATCTAGTTTTAGTTTTTGGAGCAACCTCCATACTGATTTCACTCACGAGGCAAAGACAGAAGGATCACCAATTTGAGGGCATTTTGGACTACCTAGCTTCCAGCCTAAAAATTAATAATAAAAGTATATGACATGAAGAAACATTTGTGGGTTGGCCTAAAGATGCCTTCATGCATATTTTAACATTGGCCTAGTGAACTGTAACTCATCTTGATGGATAATAGACTGTAACCTAACCTGGGAGAATGTACTTCTAATTAGTTGTGTCTCAGCCAATAACAGTAACTAAGCCTCCAGCCAAACAGAGGCTAAAAGCTGTCAAAACCACCTTATAAGGCAAAAGCCAACTACAGCCCATTGGTTGTTTCTGCTCATCACTATAAAAAACAAAACCTGGAGCCAGGCGTGGTGGCGCACTGCCTTTAATCCCAGCACTTGGGAGGCAGAGGCAGGAGGATCGCTGTGAGCTCGAGGCCACCCTGAGACTACATAGTAAATTCCAGGTCAGCCTGGGCTAGAGCGAGACCCTATCTCAAAAAACAAACAAACAAAACTCTACAGATCTGTTAACCATTTTTGATTCAAACTGCTGCCTGACTCATGAATTCTTTCTTAATTTATTAATTTAGCTTTTTGGTGTTAGGGATAGAACCCAGAACCTTTATGTGAGGCAAATACTGCACATCAGTAAAATAGGAGTTGCTTCTCTGCTCAAATAAATTCTGTTAAATTTAATGTATCTAAAAGTTTTCTTCTAAATTATTTCCTAGCAGGTTAAAACAGAATCACATAAGGACACAAATTTTTGTGTGACATACTTAATGGATATTGATTCTATATTTCTCCTATCCAGCTTTCCTTTTCTTCCATTCAAGCAGGTATTCAGACTTCTGTTGTTGTTTTTGGTATGTGCATGTACATAGTATGGTGTGTGTGTGTGTGTGTGTGTGTGTGTGTGTGTGTTGTATGTGTATGCATGTACAGATGTGACACCCAGGCCCATGGAGGCCAAAGAACACTAGGTGTCCTCCCTCCATCACTCACCCACGTGCTGCCTTGAGATGGCTCTCACTGATTCTGGAGCTTGCCATTTTCGTGAGCCCAGGGATTCTCATCTCCACAGGACTGGGGTGACAGACAAGAGGTGCTTCGCCCAGCTGTTTATGCAGGTGTTGGAGAATTCAACTAAGGTGGTCTTAGGTCCCTTTGGGCTTTCATGCATGTACAGGAAACATATTTAACCACTGTGCCATCTCTCCAGCCCCCAGACTTCAATTTTTGTAAGCCACAGAGCAAATGCAGTGCTGGAGAGATGGCCTAGCAGTTAAAGACACTTGCTTGCAAAGCCAGTGCCTCAAGTTCAGTTCCCCAGTACCCACGTAAAGCCAGATGCACAAAGTGGTGCATATATCTGGAGTTTATTTGCAGTAGCAAGAAGCCCTGGGGCCCCTATAAACACACACACACACACTCTCTCTCTGTCTACCTCTTTCTCTTAAAAAAAAAAATTTTTTTTAGTCAGGCATAGTGGTGCATGCCTTTCATCCCAGCATTTGGAAGGTTGAGGTAGGAGGATCCCTGTGAGTTCAAGGCCATCTTGAGACTACATAGTGAATTCTAGGTCAGCCTGGGCTAGAGCAAGACTAACCTTGAAAAGGAAAACAAATATATTTTTTAAAAAAAGCATTATAGCTCCTCCTTGTCTTTTGACATAAAGTAGATTTCTCAAATTTAGAAGCCTGGTTGGGCAAGCAGTTAAGATCACCATCTTATTATGTGACAGAGACTATAAGAGTGACAGAGACCATGAGGGTGACAACATCCTTAGGAGGCTGCACTTGGGTACAGTGGCTGGAAGCACTTGCTTGATTCTTCATTACCAAGGACAATAAAGAAATACCAGATCTGGGCTGGAGAGATGGCTTAGCGGTTAAGCACTTGCCTGTGAAGCCTAAGGATCCTGGTTCAAGGCTTGATTCCCCAGGACCCACATTAGCCAGATGTACAAGGGAGCACATGCGTCTGGAGTTCCTTTGCAGTGGCTGGAGGTCCTGGCGCACCCATTCTCTCTCACTCTTTCTATCTGCCTCTTTCTGTCTGTCACTCTGAAATAAATAAAAATGACAACAACAAAAAAATTAAAAAAAAAAAAGAAATACCAGATCTGAAAGGAAAATGGCACATAAAAGAATCCCAGCACTAAATCAATATGGATTGATTTCCAAATAATTTGAGATGATAACAGTATTTCCACAGTAGGAAGGCCCTGAACCTGTGTATGGTGGCTTCATAGAGAAAAAAAAAAAATGCCCATTGATAACTGAGACTCGGTTCCCTACCTGCATGGCAAGGTTTGAGTTCTAAGTTAGCTTCTAGTTGAATTCAAGAAATCTAGTATTTCTTTCTATGGAATGTGAGTCACACCTACAATATACATAGACATACACAGACCATAAATACAATACATACTGGAAAGTATATTTCTCAGGATAATTTTTCTCCTTTCTCTAGATATTGAAGAAGGGAAAATCATATTTGAATTTTTCTCTACCTAGCAGATTAACATTTTCATTTGAAATAAACTAATGTGTATTACTATTTGGTGTGTGCATGTGATGTACGCATGTGTATGTGGCATGTAGCACCCCATGCACCTGCCTGTGGTGGCCAGAGGGGAACATGGGACACCCAACTCCACTGCTCTTCTGCCTGTTCTTACTTGAGCCAGTCTCTTGCTGATCCTGAGCTTAGCTTTTCATGAGCTCCTGTGATTCTCCCGTCTTTGCTCTTCTATGGGACCGGGATTACAGATATGCATGGCCATGACTGGGTTTTATGTGGGTCTTGGGATCAAACTCAAGTGATCTCTCAGGTCTCTTCAGACCCGCATACTTGCACAGGAAGTGCTCTTAACCACGGAGCCATCTCTCCACTATATTACTTTTTAATCAGAAAAAAAGAAAAAACTGTAGATTGATTTTATTTTATCTGTGCTTCCTCAATGAAATATGTTACATATGTCAAGAAAATTTTTTCCTTTTTTTTTGAGATAGGGTCTCCCTGTAGCCCAGGATGACCTGGAATTCACTCTGTAGTCTCAGGGTGGTCTTGAATTAATGGTGACCCTCCTACCTCTGCCTCCCAAGTGCTGGGATTAAAGGCATGTGCCACCATGCCTGGCTTTCCCATGAAATTTCTAGTCATCCAAATAATTTTTTTTTTTTCTCCTAACAGCCTCTCACACCATTACCACCAACTATGCTACCTTCTTCCAAGGTGAAATTGGAAGGGACAAGAAAGTTCTTAGCTTGGCTTATTGAGTTCTGTGACTCCGGCTAGTACTTTGAGCTCCATGTTCACAGCTAACACATGCTACTTTATGGGTTCTCTGGAAACACCTTCATCTTCATCCCAGGGAGTACATGCTGGTAATCTCTCCCCTGCACTTGGGTCAACAGCTCATCTGGCTGCCAGCTCACTGTTAGTTGCTAGCAGCTGTGGGTATAGGACCAGCTTCGTTGTATGGAGGTTTCTTGATCCTTCCTGTGACTCTTAGAGTAGCTTGTTCCAATCTACAGAAACATCCATGGAAGGATACATCTACCACTGTGAACTTTGACCATACTCCAGGCTCATCTTCATAGTCAGCCAAAATGTCTTCCTTTCTAGATTCCAGCAGCATCTTGGCACCATGAAGTCAGAGAATTTTGTATTTTGTTCCCTATAGTTTATTATTATTATTATTTGAGAGCGAAAGAAAGAGAAAAAGGCAGATAGAGAATGGGCACGCCAGGGCCTCCAGCCACTGCAAACAAACTCCAGATGCATGTGCCACCTTGAGCATCTAGCTTACGTGGGTCCTGGAGAATTGAGCCTCAAACCTGGGTCCTTAGGCTTCACAGGCAAGCGCTTAACTGCTAAGCCATCTCTCCTGCCCCATTGTTCACTGTTTGGCCTGCCTATTCGTGAGAACTGCAGGTAAGAGCACTTGCTGCTTAAGCATGAGGTCGTGATTAGCCCGAGTTTGATCTCCAGCACCCATGCAAACAGCTGGGTAAGGCCAGGGATGGGGTGGAGACAGAATTGGTGGGGCTTGCTGGTCAGCCAGTCTAACCAAAAATGTCAGCTCTGTCAGGTTCAGTGAGAGATTCCCTCTCAAAGAAACAAAGCAGAACAGCTATAGAGGAGGACACGTAAGGTTTTCCTCATGTTCTACATGTGTGTGCAACACACGACACATACTACACACATGCAAAAAGAACAGCCAAAGTTTAAAAATATGTCAAAGAACCAATGCTGATGAATTAAAACGGAGCGATCTTATAAACTACTGATGAAAGCATATAAATTGGTAAAAAAAAAAAAAAAAAAAAAAAAAAAAACATTTCAAATGGAGGGCAATTAAGCAGATTTGTCAAAGGTTTAAAATATCCATTTCATGAAACCTACTAAACAGCAGGGATTTGGGTAAATATTATATGTTCACAATCAGAGCATTAGAGATTAGTGTTTGACTTGGAAAAATGTTTAACATGGAATGATGTTCAAAAAATATAGCCTAGCCGGGCGTGGGGGTGCACGCCTTTAATCCCAGCACTCGGGAGGCAGAGGTGGAAGGATCACCGAGAGTTCGAGGCCACCCTGAGACTACATAGTTAATTCCAGGTCAGCCTGGACCAGAGTGAGATCCTACCTTGAAAAACCAAAAAAGAAATATATATATATAGTATATGTATATATCCTAAACTGGGTGTGGTGGATGTTCAAATATATATGTACAGTTGGGTGTGATGGCAAACTTCTGTGATCCCAACATTGAAAGACTAAGGCGGGGCTGGAGAGATGGCTTAGCGGTTAAGGTGATTGCCTAGGAAGCCTAAGGATCCAGGTTTGATTGTCCAGGACTCACTAAGCCAGATGCACAAGGTGGCACATGTGTTTGGGGTTCATTTGCAGTGGCTATAAGCCCTGGTATGCCCATTCTGTCTCTGCCTCTCTTTCTCAAAGAAAGAAAGAAAGGCCAGGAGTGGTGTAGACCGCCTTTAATCCCAGCACTCGGGAGGCAGAGGTAGGAGGATCACTGTGAGTTTGAGGCCACCCTGAGACTACATAGTGAATTCCAGGTCAGCCTGAGCTAGAGTGAGACCCTACCTTGAAAAAATAGAAAAGAAAGACTTAAACAATCTTGCCAGAGTTCGAGGCTACCCAGAGCTAGAGACCCTGTCACCAAAAAAGAAATTGTGTGTGTGTGTGTTACTAAATTACTGTGAACTTGAATAAATCAATCTAAGAAACTTAAGGACCCTTGCCTTACCTGAGACCAGGTACACATCTTTTCCTCTTCATCAAGAGAGACTTTAAGGTGAGAGCTGTTGCAGAGCTGTTTTACATTATTTCATTTTAAGATAAGCCAAAAAATACTCTCAAAAGAAAAATCCCTACTAAAATGCCCATTCCGCACCTCTCCCTCTCCGCCTAATCTACCAGCCAGCGCGTCTGGTTTGGGGATCCACAAAAAGATAACAAAATCTAGGGCAGGGCGTGGTGGTGCAAACCTTTAATCCCAGCACTAGGGAGGCAGAGGTGGGAGAATCGCCATGAGTTCGAGGCCACCCTGAGACTTCAGAGTGAATTCCAGGTCAGCCTTAGCTAGAGTGAGACTCTACCTCGAAAACAACAACAACAACAACAACAACAAAACAAAAATAGATAACAAAATCTATCTGGCAGGAGCAACCAAGGATCATAAATGAAATAATAAATAAATAAATAAAGCTCTCCAGAAGTCGGGACTGCAAAGAAGACGGGGACGCACGTACACAAAGCACTAGGCAAAGTCCCACACGGACACGATCTTGCGGCCGCTTCTACGTCTCGCTCTCAGTCACGGAACCGAGCCGGAGGCTGAGCAGCAGAGTCAGAGCTCCAGACTCTCGTTGATGGGTCTGTACCCAGGAGGACAGAGAAGTGGCGGGAATCTGCTCCCAGGCAACGCTGACTAGGCTCCGCGCGGGGGCGCCCTGGTGGCTCTCGGCACGCCGCGGCCACGCCCAGCCCAGGGCTTCTAGCCAATCTCTGCACCTCGGTCTCCCTAGGCCACGCCCACCCCGAGCTGGCCGGGCGCGCCAGGGCTGGGAAGCGTTTGACGTCTATCGATGTCTCTGGGAATAGACTGCCTATCCTGCGCCGCCGCCAAAAGCCCGCAGCCTTCACTGTCGATCGCCGAGCAATAGTTCCGGCGGCGTTCCTCGGTTCCGCGGCTGTCTCTGATTCTAGCAGCCAGGTCGGCGCCGGAACCATGGTGCGTTAAGTCTGGGTCCTGGGACGGTTTAGGGCAGAGATCCGCTCAGTGGAAGGCCGGGCGGTCAATGATCTTGCCGTTTTGCTATCTTCGGAGCGTGCGGGGCCACCGGGCAGAGGAGCCGTAGCGGACGGGAGGGCTCCGGCAGTGATTCAGCATCTCAGGCCTGCCCGGTGTTTGCCCGGGGTGGTGGGTAGCCGGGGCGGCCTTTCCCCCGCGGCTTCTTTTCACTTTCCCCGGGGCCTCTAACACTTCCCGTCGGTCAGTTAGCGGTGTTCGCTTCGGCTGCCTTCCATGGAGAGGATTCCCCCGGCCCCGCGTGCTCTTCATGGGAGAGAGAGAGGGAAGGACCGGTCCTGGCTCCCAGGCCTCCCGGTCCCGCCAGTGCTGACCTGACCCCACGGCGTGTGCTCTTGGACCGTGTACATTTAACTTGTGGGTCCTTTTGTTTCCCTGGACCTCGATTAGAAAAGGCCCTTTCCAGTCACTGTGCAAGTCACCTAGGGTGGGAGGGAAAGTGATGGGATCAGGTTTATAGTACAGGGTTGTGGACTAGGACTTCCTCGACCTCTTGATTAATTCTTCCAGGTACTTAACGTTTGACGTTGTAATGTTATCATACAGTAGTGTTAGGTCCCTGCACCTATTCTGAGTTCCTGAGGACTATTTTGTGATTGTATTCGGTATGTGCACAGTGCAAGAAGAAAAAGTTCAAAGATAAATCAGACATGACTTTAAGGGTAGTATAAAGATAGAAAGAGATGTATAGAGTCCAATGTGGGGGTATACACCTGTAATCCCAGCTTTCAGGAGGTAAAGGCAGGAGGATTAGGATTTCAAGGTCATCCTCAGCCACATACCTAGTTGGTGGCCAGTCTGGGGTACACAAGACCCGAGCTCAAAGTGTGTGTGTGTGTATATATATATATATGTATAACTGTGGGAGTATGTGTTGAGAATCTGAGGAGAAAAGATGAAAACTTAAAGAGCCAATTTAAAGAAAAGGAAACGTTTCACCATTTATTAGGGCCCTGTGTAAGAGGACAGCAATAAGAAAAGATAGGAAGAAAAGTTGTTCCATGTGAACTTTAGCAATTGACTGCCCAAGAGAAGTGCTCTGGAGAGTGCCAGAATAGGAAGTTGGGAGATCCCAGTCTGCTCCTCCCTGTCTGCACTTGCTAAATGTAGAATTGACTTGCAGCTGAGTATAGTAATAATGTTCCAGTGACGTTGTGCTAATTGAGTCGCTTTAACAAGTTCAGTGTAATTAACAGAATTGCCTTAGTTGAATGCAAACATACGTCTTAATGTTAAATTTGAGGATTTGTAATGTGCTCATATTAAAAGATTTTTCTTTTCACTTTCAGTTTCGTAATCAGTATGACAATGATGTCACTGTTTGGAGCCCTCAGGTAAAATGTTTTATGCCATTTATTTTTTTTAATTTATCTACATTTTTTTTTTTTTTGCAAGCACAGAGAGAGGGAGAGAGAAAGAGTATCTATGTGCCAGTGTCTCTTACCACTGCAAATGAACTCCTCCACACCCATCCTATGCCAACTTGGGCATCTAGCTCTACATAGGCACTGGGGAATCAAACCCCGGTTGTCAGGCTTTACAAGCAACTGTCTTTAACTGCTGAGCCATCTTTCCATCCCGATTTATGGTCTATATTTGATGTAGAAGCTACTGAGATTGTAAACTGGGCTTGGTAGTGCACACCTGTGATCCTAGTTACTCAGACTGGGACTGGAGGACCAAAGAATTGGAGTTCAGTTTGGGCAACACTGAGACCTTGCCTCAAGAAAAAGGAAAGAAACATGTGAGATTGCAGTGCAGGATGTGAGAAATAGAGTATATCACTTTAGACATTCTTAGAACTTAAGTCTAGAGTCTAGAATGTGAAATTTAGGTACGTTTCTTGGTTAAAAAAATAAAATTTGGGCTGGAGAGATGGCTTAGCGGTTAAGTGCTTGCCTGTAAAGCCTAAGGACCCAGGTTCGAGGCTCAATTCCCCAGGTCCCATGTAAGCCAGATGCACAAGGGGGCGCACGCGTTTGCAGTGGTTGGAGGCCCTGGCGTGCCCATTCTCATTCTCTCTGTCTCTCTCTCTCTCTCTTCCTCTCTCTGTCTATTGCTCTCAAATAAATAAAAATGAACAAAAAAAATAAAATTTAATTACACTTATGTGAGGTTTGAAACTCTTAATTTTTAGCTGTGAAAGGATATTCAAGGATAACTCTTTTTTTTTTTTCACTCTCTTTCTTTAGGGCAGGATTCATCAAATTGAATATGCAATGGAAGCTGTTAAACAGGGTTCCGCCACAGTGGGTCTGAAATCAAAAACACATGCGGTCCTGGTTGCACTGAAAGTAAGTAAAGGGATGATGTTTCTTCTTCCTGTATCAAACAGCCACCCATGTAAATTTCATTGGGTCAGTAACAAATTGTAAGCTCACTCACATGTCTTACAATGTCTCCATTTAGAGGGCACAGTCAGAGCTTGCAGCTCACCAAAAGAAAATTCTCCATGTTGACAACCATATTGGGATCTCAATTGCCGGGCTTACTGCTGATGCTAGACTGCTATGGTATGTGTGATCATGCAAAACTAAAGAAACGTCCCTTTTGGTTTGTAGCTCATTGCTTCTCTAGAAAAGATGTAGATATTTTAGGATGTTTTTTACATTTAACATCTAACAAGATGGTGAACACCTTAGTGAGTTTGGATTAGTTGCTGAGTATTTCCATTTCTTAATTCTCACATTGCTGATAGAATTAGGTATATTAATAGTTTTTTTAAAAATATTTTATTTAACTTAGCCGGGTGTGGTGGCGCACGCCTTTAATCCCAGCACTCGGGAGGCAGAGGTAGGAGGATCGCTGAGAGTTCAAGGCCACCCTGAGACTACATAGTGAATTCCAGGTCAGCCTGAGCCAGAGTGAGACCCTACCTCGAAAAATAAACAAACAAACAAAAAAATATTTTATTTAAGCTGGGAGTGGTGGCATATGCCTTTAATCCCAGCACTTGGGAGGCAGAGGTAGGTGGATCGCTTGAGACGACATAGTGAATTCCAGGTCAGCCTGGATTCAAGTGAGACCCTAACTTGGAAAACCAGAAAAAAGAGAGCGAGAGAAGGAGGAAGAGGCAGATAGAGGGAAAGAGAGAATGGGCGTGCCAGGGCCTCTAGCCACTGCAAATAAACTCCAGATGCATGCGCCCCCGGTGCATCTTGTTTACATGGGTACTGGGGAATCGTACCAGGGTCCTTAGAGTTTGCAGGCAAATGCCTTAACCACTAAACCATTTCCCCCGCCCCCATATTAATGCTTTTGAGAAGTCACTGAATAATGTGATAGTTTTTAATACATTGTGTATTATTTGAAGCCATACATATCTACGAAGAGCCTAGCAGTTTTTCTGTTTAAAGATGACCTGAACCACCCTTGATTTCTTGATTACATGAATACAGTAAATAACATGGGGCGAAGAAGGGTGACTCAGACATGATGTTTTACCTGCGACATGAGATAAGAAGTAGAGTAAGGGGGTAAATTTCTGTGAAGGTCCAGTAGAGAGAGAGATTATTTCTTGGGAAGTCATATGAGTCAAGCAGTGTGACTTTGAACTCACACTGATTGAATTCTCAGTTCTTCACTTAATATCTGAGTTTGGGCTAACTGCTGAGGTTCTTAATTATTTTCTTTGTCATGATTATTGTTAAATAGTATACCATGTACTACACTTACACAGTGACTTTGGGGGTGTTGGTCTTAGTTGAGGGTGGGAGGTAGTCCAAGTTAATCTCTTCAATTAATGACTTGATTTAGAAATGAAAAATGTAGGCAAATAATAGGATCATTGCATAAGACGTTCAAGTTATTCAGCCACTGTCTTGCTTTCTTAACTCAATAGTATAGTGACAGCATTTTGGGTTTCTTTATGCTCCCAAAAATGTAAATAATGTGTTATATGGTCAAGCATCTTGTTTAATCCAATCTAAAATATTGCCATGCTAACATTTAATTACTATGAAAAGTTGTTTTAAAATATTGTATGATTTATTTGCAAATAGAGAGAATGGGCACACGGGCCCTCTTGCCACTATACACAAACTCTAGATGTATGCATCACTTTGTGCATCCTGCTTTATGTGGGTTCTGGGGAATAGATCTTGGGCCATCTCGCTTTCATGAACAACTTAATGAGTTCTGATGATTAGTTTTGGTGTGAAGTCTTTGAAAATGGGTGGATAATTTGTACTTAGGGTATGTCTCTCTTTATCTACTTTTCTTTTTAAAAACTTTTTTTTTGTTGTTGTTTATTTAAGAAAGACGAAGAGGCAGCTAGAATGAGGAGGGGTGTGCCAGGGCCTCCAGCCACTGAAAACGAACTCCCGACTCTTATGCCACCCGTGCATCTGGCTTAACATGGGTCCTGGGGAATCAAAGAGAGAGGGGCTGGGGGTGTAGCTTGGTGGAGAGCACTAGTTTATGATAGAGAAGACTTGGGTTCAATCTCTAGCACAAGAATAAAAAATAAAAAGGAAAAGATCCCTTGGTTTTCAGATGTTACCTACATACACTGGGAAAACACATGAAGAAAAGGAGTGTGTCTCTTTCTTTCTTTTGTCTTCCTTTTTTTTTTTTTTTTTAATATTCTAGCCCAGGCTGACCTGGAATTCACTATGTAGGCTCAGGGTGGCCTCAAACTCACAGCGATCCTCCGACCTCTGCCTCCCAAGTATTGGGATTCTTTGCATGCACTGCCATGTCCAGCGAGCATGTCTCTTTCTGAGTGACCTCTTTAACAGGCATAATTAACCGTATCTTCAGTACTAACCTTGATAGACTCTTAACTCAGGTTTACCAGTGAGATTCAGTCTAGTATCCTCTAGAGCTGCTTATGAAGAGGAGTAATTCTGGCAGGACATGGAAAGGTGTTCTCTGCTAGGGATTCTATTTCTTTCTTTTTTGGTTTTGTTTGTTTGTTTGCTTTTTCATGTTCTCACTCTAGCCCAGGCTGACCTGGAAGTCATTCTGTATTCCCTGGCCTCAAACTCATAGAAGTACTCCTACCTCTGCCCCCTGAGGGCCCATATTAAAGGTGTGTGCCACCATACCCGGCAATTCTATTTATCATTGCTCTGTTGAAATTTAAGCTTTCAAGAAAAATGAGGACTGGAGAGATGGCTTAGCTGACCTGTGATTCCTAAGGACCCAGGTTCGATTCCCCAGTACCCACATAAGCCAAATGGTGGTAGATGCATCAGAATTCATTTGCAATGGCTAGAGGCTCTGGCACACCCATTCTCTCTCTCTCATAAATAATAAATAAATAAAATACCTTAAGGAAAACAAGAGTAGGTGCTTTCTTTGGCTAACAATTAATTTGATGACTATTAGGACATACCATTGCCCTTGCAGGCACACAGAACTTATGTCTGCATTTACCACATACTATACACACACAACAAGAAAAGACAGGCTGTTGCTGACAGTGGGAAGAGAAGAGTGTGCTCTCTTTGTGCTCAGTGCTCTTCATTCTGTTCTGTAAGTGCTTTGAGACAGGATTCTGCAATACTAAGGAATAATTTGGCCATTTATTTATTTAGAGACTGTGTCTCATATAGCCCAGGCTGACCTCAAACTCCTGATCCAAGATCAGATTCTAGACATGCACCTCCGTGCATGGCTCAGTAGCTTATTTTTAAAAACCTCATGTAGCCCCAAAGTTTTAGCATAAAAATGCATCCTTTTGCTTTGTCTTTCTAGTTTGTTGTATGGATGTAATCCATGGAAATGTTTGCAAGAAAGCAAGGTGAAATCAACCTGCTTTGATTAGCGTAGATTAGCTGTGAGATGGAGATATGGACTCAGTATTTCTTCTTGTTTCTTTTTTCAGTAATTTTATTTGATTAGCGTAGATTAGCTGTGAAATGGAGATATGGACTCACTAATTTTTCTTGTTTCTTTTTTCAGTAATTTTATGCGCCAGGAGTGTTTGGATTCCAGATTTGTGTTTGACAGACCACTCCCTGTGTCTCGTCTTGTATCTTTAATTGGAAGCAGTATCCTTTCTATGTCAACATTTATGAATGTGCCTTTTTTTTTTTTTTGGTTTTTCAAGGTAGGGTCTCACTCTAGCTCAGGCTGACCTGGAATTCACTCTGCATTCTCAGGGTGGCCTCGAACTCACAGCAATCCTCCTATCTCTGCCTCCCTAAGGCTGGGATTAAAGGCATGTGCCACCACGCTCAGCCATGCCCAACTTTTTAATGTGGTTTCTGGGGCATCAGACTTGGCATGTCCAGCTTAGAGGCCCTCATGCTTAAGCTAATGGCTGAGCCATGTCCCCAGCCCCTTAACCTTTTTTTTTTTTTTTTTTTTTTTTTTTGTAGTTTTTCAAGGTAGGGTGTCTCTCTAGTCCAGGCTGACCTGGAATTCACTATGTAGTCTCAGGGTGGTCTTGAACTCTCCGTGATCCTCCTACCTCTGCCTCCCAAGTGCTGGGAATAAAGGCATGCACCACCACATCCGTCTACAGAGCATATTTTAAAGAGCATTTGTGTGATGTTTTTCTACAAGGAACCTCATTAGAAACTCAGTGACTTGAAAACTGCCACATAAGCACCCTTTGCAGAAGACTTTGCAGTCTAGGTAGAAAAATAATGATTTGGAGTACTGCCACTTGTAATACAGTAAATGGTACCTAATTTAAGGGCTCAGCATAGGGCATTTTGACTTTTTTTTGCGTAAGTATGGTATGGTATGGGCGATTATGATATATGCACATGTGTGCAGATGTGTGCACCACTTGCCTATGTATGCAGAAGTCAGAAAAGAAGGTTGGTGTCCTCTTTTCTACCAGTTTCTTTCCTTTAGATGTCTCCCTCAACCCAGAGCTGCTGTCTGTCAGTGAGCCCCAGCGATTCTTCTGTCTCTGCCCCACAGGCTGGGGTTACAGATGTGTATGGCCATACACAACTTTTTATGTGAGTTTTAGGGAGTCAAACTTGGCAGTCTGGACAGCAGGTAACCACTGGGCCATTTCCCCAGACCAGGATGTTTTGACTTTTTTTAGTTTGTTTGTTATTTTTTTGGTTTTTCAAGGTAGGGTCTCACTCTAGCCCTGGTTGACCTGGGATTCACTATGTAGTTTCAGGGTGTCCTCAAACTCATGACGATTCTCCTACCTCTGCCTCTTGAGTGCTGGGATTAAAGGCATTTGCCACCACACCCTGCAGAGAGATTTTGACTTTTAGATGGTATCTAAGCAGTGTGCGCTCAGTAGAAGCAGATCTTCAGAGTTTACACTTGATCTCTGCCTGAGCTAGCCCATCTGGTAAGATACTCCATATAATACTGGCAGCTGCAGTGAACCACACGACCACACAGGTAAACAGTGGATCCTCTACCACATACTGTGTTGCCAAGCTATTGTGTGGTGTTTGGGTCAGGTGTATTAAATCCACTTAAACATTGTTTATTAGGCGTCTTTGGGATGTAACCCCATCATAAGTCAAGCAGCATCTGTACAGATTTTGAATTCTTTCCATTTACGTAGGTTTTTTTGATTTCTTTCAGTGGTGTTTCATAGTTTTCAGTAACCAAATCTTATGTTTCTTTTGTTATATTTACTCTTATGTATTGAACTCACTCCATGTTACTTATCTGTCTATGTGGATTCCTTAGATCTGCAATTGTGTCATCCAGGAATAGTTTTACCTTTTGCAACGCAAGATGGATCTATTTCATTTCTGTCTGATGTCTTGGCTAGAATCTCAAATGCAGTGAGCAGAAGCATTGAGAGCAAGTGTCCTTGTTTTGTTTCTGATGTTGAGGGCAAAGCATTTCAGCCATATTAAGTATAATAGTATCTGAGAGCTTGTACATACCCATTACGAGAGTCACCAATTAGTTTGGTGACTTTATATTATGCAAGATTTGGGGAATTATTACACAAATTTTAATTATTTACTGAGGTGATGGTGCAAGTGTGTTTTTTTTTTTCTTTTTTTCTTTTTGTCTGTTCATTGTCTATACATTGATTGACTTACAAATGTTAAGCCAACTTTGCATTCCTGAGGAAAACCCCACTTGGTCATAATGTATAATGCTTTTCTATGTTGTTGGAGTCATTTTGTAGTGGCTTTAGTTGTTTGTTTTGTTTTGTTTTGAGTTAGGTTCTTTGTAGCTGAGATTGACCTGAAACTCCCAGCATAGCCCAATGCACTCATAATTCACCTCATCTGCCTACTAAGGGCTTGTATTGCAGGTGTGTGCCACCATGCTTGCACCCCAGTTTATAGTATTTTGTTGACAATTTTTTGTCTGTATTCCTAGGGCTATTGGTCTGTTTTACTGTGATGATTTTGTCTGAGTTGGAAATGTCTTTCTTATAAAGAAAGAATCTAGGGGCTAGGATTCTACAGAACACATTCTACAAAACTGTCATTTGTAAATTAAGGCTTTCATTTAACCTAGCAAAGAACAAGTTAGACTTGGTTGTTTGTCCTCTCATTAAATAAAATAACAGTCAGTTTTGTGGCTACTATTTGATTAAGGCACTAGCATTAAACCTTGGCTTTTAACTGTGCTCAATTTAGTGTGGCACTAAAGCCACAGTTCAAGGCACAGCATGTGGCTGTAGGATTGATAAATAAAAGAAGCTTTGTGGTGATGAAATTGAATAATTTTTAATTTTTTGCATATAGGCAATTTAAATGAACTGGTTAAACATGGTCTACGTGCCTTAAGAGAGACACTCCCAGCAGAACAGGACCTAACTACAAAGGTAAATTCATCTTTTCCAAGTGTACATATCAATGTCGTACTTTAACCTTTAATTGCATACATGTAGTATGTAAGTGTATATTTAAGTTGTTTCCTTTGTGTGTGCAATACATGTATTTGCTCATACACATGTGCATCAAAGCTAGGTTGACAAGTGTCTTCCTCAATCACCCCCACTTTATTTATTGAGGTAGAGTTTCTCCTTGAACCCAGAGCTCACTAATTTGGCTAGTCTAGTTGGCCAGCTTGTCCAAGGTACTGTATCCCTGTCTCCACCTGACAAGAGCCGGGAGTACAAGCAGGCGTGGCATTTATGTGGGTTCTGAGAGTCTCAACTCTGATCTTCAGGCTTGCATAGCAAGCACTTTATCCACTGAACTTTCTCCCAGCCCTTTAAAAAAAATTATTTGAGAGAGGGAGACAATGGGTACTTCATGGCTTCTAGCTACTGCAAAGAACTCCAGACAAGTGTACCACCTTGTGCATCTGGCTATACTTGGGTATTGGGGAATCAAACTAGGGTCCTTTGGCTTTGCAGACAAGTGCCTTAACCACCAAGCCACCTCTCCAGCCCTTCTGGCCCTTTTTAAGTTCTTTAGTTATTTGAAGATGGTTGCCTTAGTTCATTTTTCCCCCTCTTTATGATATTCACCAAATGATCACATTTCAAAATGTCTCTCTCTCTCTCTCTCTCTCTCTCTCTCTCTCTCTTTCTCTCTCTTTTTTTTTTTTTTTTTTTTTTTTGAAGCAGGGTCTCATGGTAGGCCAAGATGATCTGGAATTCAACTCTATAGCCCATACTGGCTGCAAACTCACAGCAATCTTATACCTCATCATCCTACCTAGTACTGAGGTTATAAGCATGTGCCAACCATGCCTGAATGCAATGTGCTTTTTTGTTTTTGTTTTTGTTTTTTGATTTTTCAAGGTAGGGTCTCACTCCTTGAACTCACAGTGCTCCTCCTACCTCTGCCTCCCCAGTGCTGGGATTAAAGAAACATTTCTTTTTGTTATACAGCCAGCCATAAGACCATTAGGAGTTTTTAAGAAATTTATTTATTTGTTAAGAGAATGGATGTACCAGGGCCTCCTGCCACTACAAACGAACTCCAGATGCATGTGCCACTCTGTGTTTCTGGATTTTATGTCGGTACTGGGGAATCAAACCTAATCAGAAGGCTTTGCAAGCAAATACCTGTAACAGCTGAGCCATCTCTCCAGATGGATACTGGGGAATTGAACCTGAGTCCTTTGGCTTTGCTTGTAAGCACCTTAACCGTTAAACCATCTCTCCAGCCCCCAGAATCCTTTTTTAAACATTGTTTCTGGATGACAGAACTTTGGTGGTCCTCATAATGAACAGAAGTGAAGATTGAGTCAGTAGGTGAAAGAGCCACTAGTTTTCTTCTTTGTGTTGTCCCCCCCCCCCACCGACCTACATAGTTTTTATAGTCTTAAATTCAAATGCTACATTTGTTTTTATTCTACTATTTACCCCAGCATTTTATCATGTACATTTATTTCCACCTTTTCCCCTCAGAATGTTTCCATTGGAATTGTTGGTAAAGACTTGGAGTTTACAATCTACGATGATGATGATGTGTCTCCATTCCTGGAAGGTCTTGAAGAAAGACCACAGAGAAAGACACAGGTGTGTAATTAGCCACAACACAGGAGGCTTTGGTCCTCTAGGCTGCTTTTCTACCACAACTGAGTAGATCCACCACTTTTGTCTTTAATTATTGAGATAAGTATATAATTCAGATGACAGTAGGAAAACTAAGAACACAGTCAATGTTGAGGGAACAGTGATCTCCATGAACACAAGAAGGGACTTGATTCCAGTTGCTGTGTAACAAGCTCCCCTCCCAACCTACAGGCTCACAAGTATGTGACAGAGCAAGGCACAGCTAAGTGGCTCTTTTTGCTGCTCTCCCTTGGGACCTCACAAGTGGTACAGAACATTTCGGTGATCTGACTCCTGCCATGTCTTCATTAAATTTGGTCTTGATGTCTCAGGGGCAGCTGGAGACTGTAGACTACTAGAAAGGACTGAGCTTCTGTCCAGTGGGCTCAGAGCCTCATTCATTGGGGCCTCTTCAGCAGGGTGGCAGCTAGAGTTTGCGGAAACCTTAAGTGAAGGCTACAGCTATTCCTTTGGCTGAACCCAGAACTAACTGCATCACTTCTCATGTCTGTTACTTAAAGTGAGTCACAGGCCAGCCCAGCTTCTTTGTGAGTAGGGCCGGGAAAGATGTATTTGATGGGAGTTAGTTTTAGACTCTAAGTTGGCTGACAAAAGCAGTAAGAAATGTTGATAAGCTCATAATCCTGCCTGGGTCTCTCCAAGTGGTGGGATTACAGGTGTGCACCTTACATCTCAAATGGCATTTTCTGTTAATGGATGTTTATTTGATAGCTATGAAACTGAAATTAAAAAGTGATCCATAAATTAGACTCAAGACAGACAAAATATTTCTTCCGGGATGAGTTCTTTTCAACTTGAAAACAATACTGTTGGTATTGTCAGGAAAGTGATAGTTTGCATTGTTCAGGGTGCTGTTGGTAAGAACTAGTGATTAGGAAGAGTGCTGTGGAGTTTACAGAGCTGGTTAGCTTGATTTTTTATCTTTGCTGTGTTGGTAAAGGAGAAAGGAGGTCTAAAAAGTGCTGGTTATGTTTTAACTTTGATAGTAATAATACAAGAAGCCTTCTAATTCTTAAGCAAGATAAAGTGTGGTAATACAGTAGAATTGTTAAATGAATTTCAAGTTTTCAGAACTGAAATTAAATCTTTTTTAAAAAACTTTATCCTGAGATTCTAACAAGACAGGAGTATCCAAGATAACACCTATCCCTTTTTCTCATTCATTTGTGTAATGTAATATTTGTTGTTTAGGAGTATGTATTAAGCGTTCATTGTACATCTTTTCACTCTTTTCTTTGAAGCCCTCACAGCCTGCTGATGAACCTGCAGAGAAGGCTGATGAACCCATGGAACACTGAGTGACAACATGTTCTCTTGAGCCTGGCAGCATGCAGGAACACACAGTGGCCGCAGTGGTCTGTGCTATGATCCACCCGGTGCAGAGTGGTGGGGCAGTATGTTATAGGAGTAAATCCAGATGTGAGGTTTTTTCCAAGCAACTTCCCTAAAATCATATAATGGGGTGCGTTTTTCTTTGAAGGGGTCTATATAATCATTTTCTAGAAAGTATAGGTATCTAAACCAATGTTTTTTATATGAAGAAAATATTGTCTTTACAGTTTAAAAGACAACTGTGAAATAAAATTGTTCCACCTTCTGTTGTATTCACTTTCTGTTTTAAGCAGTCTCAACCATTGTGCAGGTATCATACTGGTCATTTGCCAGATTATATAGCATCTTATGTATTTATTTACAAGGAGAGAAAGAATATTAGTGTGCGAGGGCCTCCTGCCATTGCAAACAAATTTCAGATACATGTTACTTTGTCCATCTGGCTTTATATGGAACTGGGGAATCGAACCCAGGCCATCAGGCTTTGCAAGCAAGAGTCTTTAACACTAAGCCATCTCTCCAGCCCAGCATTTGCTCTTTTAGTGATGCAGTAAAATTCTTATCAGCCATAGTCTTTTAAAAACAATTGTCAGGACAGGTGTGGTGGTGTATGCCTTTAATCCCAGCACTTAGGAGGCAGAGGTAGGAGGATTGTTGTGAGTTTGACTCCAGCCTGAGAGTACATAATGAATTCCAGGACAGCCTGGGCTAGTGTGATGCCCAACCTTAAAAAACAAAAATATTGTCAGTGTTGAGACTGGATGGAAATTCATAAGGACTGGTCTTAGAGTACAAATTTTAGGTGCACACTTGGAGATTATGCTGATTCCATTATAGGTGCATGCCTCTACAACCCCAGTGTTTGGGAGGTGGAAGCAGGAGAGTTCAAAGTCGTCCTTTGCTACATATCGACTTTGAGGACAGTCTGAGCTACATGAGTCCTGTCTCATAAATAAAAATAAAAATAAAAATAAATAGGGACTGGAGAGATGACTTAATGGCTAAGGCACTTGCCTATGAAACCTAAGGACTCAGGTTCAACTCCCTAGAACCCACATAAGCCAGACGCACAAGGTAGTGAATGCATCTGGAGTTCTATTGCAGTGGCTAAAAGCCTTAGCACGCCAATTCTCTCTCATAAAAAAATTTTAAGGCTGGAATGTGACTTAGTGGTAAAGGCGCTTACGTGCAAAGCCTAAGAACTTGTGTTCAAATCTCCAGGTCTCACATAGCCAGACGCACAGTGACACAAGCATGCAATGTTGCACTGCATACGTCTGGAGTTTGCAGAAGGTGAAGGCCCTGGCGTTCCCATATTCCCCCCCCTCTCAAAAATAATAATTTTTTATAAGGCTACTTTATTTTTTAAAAGTTGTAGGGTTTTTTTGTTGTTGTTTGTGTATTTTTTTTTTTTTTAATGAAAAAGGGCTGGAGAGAGAGCTTGGCTGTTAAGGTGCTTGCCTGCAAAGCCAAAGGACCTAGGTTCAATTCTTCAAGACCCAAGTAAGCCAGATGCCAAAGGTGGTGCATGTGTCTAGAGTTCATTTGCAACAGCTAGAGGCCCTGGCATGCCCATTCTCTATCTGCTTCCTTCTTTATCTCTTGCTCTCAAATAAATAAATGAATCAATAATAATTTTTTAAATGACAAAAAGAAAAAATAAATGACTGAAAGAAGGAGGAAGGAAGAAGGGAAAAATAAATTATGGGCTGAAGGTTTGGCTCAGTGGTTAAAACATTTGCCTGCAAAAACCAACAACCCGGGTTTGATTACCCAGTACCCACGTAAAGCCAGATGCACAAAGTGGCACATGCATCTGGAGTTCATTTGCAGTGGCAGGAGGCCTTGGCATGCCTGTTCTTTCCCTCTCTCTCTATCTCCCTCTCTCTCTCTCTCAAGAAAAGAAACCACCACATTCCCCCCCAAACTAGCAAGATTAGTCTGGGATGTTGCTCAGTGGGAAAGGGCATGTTTGGCCAGCGGCAGACCCTGGCTTTGATCCTCTGCACAATAAATGAATTAAATAAATGCAAGACTTTTAATATGAGCAGTTTTTCTATCAACAGTAATACCTATGCTTTTTGAGAACTTTGACAAAAATAACAAAATGGGCATTTTAATTGCAAGCCTTTTACCTGCCCGGCCCCAATATAGCATAATTGGTAAACTGCTACCCTCATGAGCGATGTACTCAGGTATTGCAAAACAGTTTTTATTTCTAACCATATGAAAAGAAATTAAAAGTCATTATTAAAAATCAAAAGCTTTGCTGCCTCAAAGTCTAGAGGAGTCATTTTCTGAGATAGTACATCTTTCTAGAGAGGAAGGTTTATTTATAGTAACCCAAATTTTGGATCTAATATTCATAATTAGTTGTTGTTAGCTTTGGACAAGTCACTTAGCCCTGTTTTAAAGAAGCCTTTTGGAAAATTATTATAGGGTTAAAAGGGAGAATTTATAACACAAACTCCAACTTCATAGGATATTTGTTTTTCCTAAACCTCAAAAGATCAGTTGTCTAAATCCCTTTATGATTTCTTTTTTATTTTTTTAAAGTAATATAAAGGAGAATTATTGAGAAAAAGGTGGAAAGGCCCCAAAGTAACAGGGCAAGCATGCTTAGCACTTCAGCCGGCATCCGAAGGAGAGAAAGCAAGGCTGGGGGAGGGGGGGAATTAGGCTTTTTGAGTTAAAACTCAAAAGTGGGCAGGCTCAGCTGTGAGGGTCTGAGCAACTGCCCCTTTATGACTTTTTTGTTTTATTTGTTTTTTAGTTTCTTTGAGGTCGGGTTTCACTCTAGCCCAGGGTATCCTTGAATTTAAGGCAATCCTACCTCTGCCTCCCGAGTGCTGGGATTAAAGGTGTGTGCCACCAAGCCAGGCTTCCCTTTATGACTTTGTTTGTTTGTTTTTGTTTTTTGAGGTAGGGTCTCACTCTGGCCCAGGCTGACCTGGAATTAACTGTGTAGTCTCAGGGTGGCCTCGAACTCATGGCGATCCTCCTACCTCTGCCTCCCAAGTGCTAGGATTAAAGGTGTGCGTCACCCCGCCTCCCTTTATGACTTTTTGAAGAGAGTGGTAAAAACTTGCAGCTTCACGGCGGCAAGCCCTCTGAGTACTGGAGTGTGGTGGACATCTACCTTGGAAACAGCATCAAGAAGCAGCTCTTTGAGCTTGGCCACAAGTGCTGTGTGGCTGAACTACCATGAAGCTTCACCAAGCATTCATAATGTTCATACATAAAACAAAACCATTTACAAAAGGATTCTTCCCTACTTCCTGCACACACTGTTCTGGGGAAGAAGCATAAAAGTTAATAACCTGTTCCTTGAGGTAGGTAGATCTCTTCCCCTGGGCCTTTCATTGGGCAGCCTGTCTTTGCTGAGTAATTCTGTTGTTTAAAGTTAAAAATTGTGTTTGTATTTTTTTGTGTATGTGGCACAGTTTTGCTATGTAGTCCTGAAACTCAACTATGTGCACATCTTTATTTATGAGAGATACAGAAATAGGCAGAGAGAGGGGGAGAGAAAATAGGCGTACCAGGACCTCCAGCCACTGCAAACAAACTCCAGATGCATGTGCTCCCTTGTGCATCTGGTTTACATGGGTCCTGGGGAGTCAAACCTGGGTCCTTTGGCTTTGTAGGCAAGCGCCTTAACTGCTAAGCGATCTCTCCAGCCCAACTATGTGCATAACTTTTTTCTACCTATTCCCTAAGTACAGAACACTGATTAGCTGAAACTCAGCTGAAAAAAAAAAGTGACCTACATTACATTTGGGGAAATTTTAGTAGCTTCTTTTTTTCTTTCAATATGTAGTTTTAGTCTTAAACACTGACTTTAAAAGAAAAAAAAAAAATCTCCCTAGCTGGGACTTAGTGGTTAAAGGCACTTGCTCTACAAGCCTGCTGACCAGAGTTTATATCCCCAGCACCTATATAAAGCTGGACAAAAAGTGGCACACATGTCTGTAATCCCAGTGCCTCTGTCAATGGGAGGCAGAGTCAGGGGAATCTTCAAGCTCATGGGCCAGCTAGTCTGATCTTTCCAGCAGCAAAGGAGAGACTCTCAAACAAGATGGAAGGAGAGGACAGCACCCCAAAGTTGTCCTCCTGTCTCCACACACATGCCATGGCATGCACACCCCAAAGCTTCCCACTGTATTAGAAAGTTCTCTGATGCCCTTTCATGTTTTTTTTTTTGTTGTTGTTGTTTTTTTTTTTTTAATTGAGGTAGGGTTTCACTCTAGCCCAGGCTGACCTGGAATTCACTATATAGTCTCAGGGTGGCCTCGAACTCACGGCGATCCTCCTACCTCTGCCTCCTGAGTGCAGGGATTAAAGGCCTGCACCAGCAGGCCCTGCCCCTTTCATGTTTTGTGTGTTGAACTCAATTATTGCACTTAGTCTGTACTAAATAATAGTGAACAGTAAGATTCCTAATATCTTAAAAGTCCTATCACATATAGAAGGATAATGCTTAGCTCATCTGGAATTTAAGGATCTACAGAAAGTGGCCCATGCTTCTGGAGCGTATTTGTAGCAGCAGGAGGCCCTGACATGCCCATTCATTCATAATTCATTCTCTCTCTTTCCTTACAAATAAAATTTTTAAAAGAAAAGTATATGGGTTTATTATAATCAAGTCACTCTACAATTGTCAAGGTTAAACATTTTTCAAAATAATCAATACACAGGTCAATTGTAATGGCACATACCTATAACCCTCGCACTCAGAAGGTGGAGGCAGGAGGCTGGCAGATAAAGAGCTGGAGGCTAGTCTGGGATACGTAGCAAGACCCTGTCTAAAAAACAACACAACAACACACAAGCATACCCACACAGTTTAAAAAGAATGGGCTGGGGAGATGCCTCAGCAGGTAAGGTGCTTGCTGCACAAACCCCACATAAAATACCAAGCATGGTGATGTGCCTGCAATCCCAGCTCTGGG
This sequence comes from Dipus sagitta, assembly GCA_036346955.1. Taxonomy (NCBI): domain Eukaryota; kingdom Metazoa; phylum Chordata; class Mammalia; order Rodentia; family Dipodidae; genus Dipus; species Dipus sagitta. The sequence goes on along the minus strand of CM070772.1, from coordinate 153,458,932 downwards.
AGGGTACAAATGGAATCCCTGGAGCTCGCTGGCTGGCCAGTCCTGGTGAACTCTATGTTCAGACAGACCGTGTCTCACCAAGTAACCCTGGTGGAGAAGCTGTACAGGAAGATCTCTAATGTTTACCTCTGACCTCCAGACATGTATACATGTACACACGTGACCACACACACACACCATACAACATATACACAAAACAGGGCAAAATTTTTATTAACAACTTCGATGATTATAAAAAATGTCCCATGGTAATACCCTCCCTCCCCTCACTTTCCCCTTTGGAACTCCATTCTCCATCATATCCCCTCCCCTTCTCAATCAGTCTCTCTTTTATTTTTATGTCATGATCTTTTCCTTCTCTTTTGATGGTCTTGTAGGTAGTGTCGGTCACTGTGAGGTCATGGATATCCAGGCCATTTTGTGTCTGGAGGGAGCATGTTGTAAGGAGTCCTACCCTTCTTTTGGCTCTTACATTCTTTCCACCACCTCTTCTGCATTAGACCCTGAGCCTTGGAAGGTGTGATAGAGATATTGCAGTATTGAGCACTGCAGTCACTTCTTTCCAGCACCATGATACCTTCTGAGTCATCCCAAGGTCACTGCCATCTGAAAAGAGAAGATTCTCTACCAAAAGTGAGAGTAGCATTAATATAAGGGTATGGACATTAATAGAAGTGCTTACTAGCAGTTTGATAAGCATAGTATATACATTTATCCAGACAGCAGCAGATGTTACACCCCTAGGGCTCATGACTACCCCTGTTGTAGGTTTTTCAGTATCAGGGATGTATTCTCTCCCATGGAGCGGGTCTCCAGTCCAATTAGAGGACAGTTGGTTTCCACCATGATAGATGTGCCCCTATTGCACCCATTGGCTCATTTGGCGTGGCTGGCCAAATATCAGGCTTGCAGTGTCCACTGCTGAGTATCTTCACTGATTTCTCTTTCTCTCATTGAACTGCATGCAGAATGGCTTCTTCAAGCTTTCTGTCACCTGGTCTACATGGAGGAAGTTATCAGCTCAGTTTCAGCAGGATTTTTGAGTGGCCTTGCAGCCCAAGTATGTGGAGTCTTCAGCAATAGGGTCTTACCATCTATTCCTGGTGGGAAATCAAGGGCCTTGTTAATGGCCTATAGTGTTTTGGGGGCACCAGGGACCTCCCTGGCCAACAACTCACTGGAAGGTATCCCATCCCTGGAACTGAAAATTTTCTAGTAACAATCTATGGCTCCTGAGTGTTCCATTGTCCAAAAAACTAGGATTCCATATGATTTATTTATTTCCTCTTAGATTTTGATTAGCCCTCCCTCCACCTTTCCTTTACTCGATCTCTTCCCCTGACCTCACTCTGGGCCTTTTCACCCCCATTAATCTATACTACTTACATATATACAATACCATCCTATTAAGTAACCCCCTCCCTTCCTTTCTCTTCCCTTTATATCTCTTTTTTAGCTTACTGGCCTCTGCAACTGTGTTTTTTCCTTCTCACACAGAGGCCCACACAAAACAGGGCAAGAGAGGCCTCTCTTACATTGTGTTATAAAGCTGTGGCCTTTCTGGTATGTTGTGATGCTCAAGAAACTTTTTAGCAATGGTTCCCCAAAAGTAACCTCAGAAATAGCTAGCTTCGGGCTAGAGAGAGATGGCTTAGCCGTTAAGGTGCTTGCCTGCCAAGTCTAAGGAGCCAGGTTCGATTCCCCGATATCCAGGTAAGCCAGCTGCATAAAGGTGGCGCATGCGTCTGGAGTTTGCTGGCTGGAGGCCCTGGGGTGTCCATTCTCTATCTGCCTCTCTCTCTCTCAAATAATAAATAAAATAGTTTTTTAAAAAGGAAATAGCTTCTAGGTAGGTGAGATACTATTTGTGTTCTATGTCTCTTAAGTGAGGTGAACCTTTCAATAAGGACTGGTTCTACCAGACCTTTGTGTTTATAATAAACTGCTTAGGCCTTCAGCTTTGTTAATAATCAGCCAGAACCTTCAGTATGGGATATAGAGCCGCAAATGAGTCTTTGGAGATAAGTAAAAATTCTTGAAGGGGAATGATCTCCCTTTACGCGTAGAAAAAATAAACTGCTGCGTGCTCAAAAAGGGTTGCAAGAGGCCATTACTACATAATGAACACAAAATTATACAAAGGTGACTAGGTATGTTGATGCTCAAATGACTCCATCTCACCTGCAAAGAGGCCAGTACAGGAGATGTTAATTGAAATGGGCGTTCATAGTTGCCTTATTTAAAGACCTAAAAATCACTTGCCCAGTTGAGATCTCGTTTTCCCAGATTACTAGCAAGAAAGCAAGAAAAGGGCTCCTGGGCTTTCCTGTATCACATACTCCTCCTTGATGTGTTAGTTCCTGGAAGAACAATTTCCAAGTATCTTTTGAATGACCACAGCGCTGACCGAGAAAACAATAAAACAGGCGATTGCACACGACCTTTTGGGCCAAGGCCAACTCGCGCCCCCCGGAGGGAGGAAGAAACTAGGACGTGCATTCAGCGCGCAGACGCAGCAGGACAGAGAAGGCATGTCCTCTCTGAGTCTCCGTAGACGCTCGGTGGCCGCGGCCACGTCTCCCCACCCCCTTCCACGTCAGCCGAGGACTCGGGAGACGAGCTGGTATCTCTGGCTGGAGCCGGTGTCGACGGTCCCGCGGTTGGTTTTTCCGTCAGCCGCTGCCGCTCCGGAGCCAGGTAGCGGGCCGCGAGTCCCCCACGTCGCGGCGGCGTGATGGGGAGCACGGAGCCGGAGGGCTGGCTGTGGGCCCGGGCGCAGCGGGAGCGGCTAGGCCGCGGCCGGCCGGGCCTGCGGGGGGCGGGGTCCGCCGGGCGAGGGCCGCGGTGGGGGCCCCGCGAGGGCCGCGGGGGTCTCCCGCCCAGCTCCAGGCCTGCGGGACACTGCGCCTCCTGTCACCGGTGTCCGCGCCGGAACCCCCTGGGGAGGGCCGGCGGCTTGTCTCCGCTTTCCGGGGGGCTCTTCCTTCCACGGTACATCACGTCCAGACCCTGGGCGGGCGAGGGGCACGGACATCAGACCCCACGCGTGTCTTTTTGTAACTAGAATTCGTTTTCACCCGCGCACGGTATAGATAGACCCTCCCCATCCAGCGCTCTGAAACTCCAGTGCCAAGTGCAATGAACTTCAGATAGTGAAAGATTAATACTGGTTTGTGGGATGTCTTAAAAATGTCTAATGATGTCTCTTATCGAATTTTCTAGATTTTTCTGGCTCCTTTCATCCTTTTAAATCTTGCATCAGGGATTGACTAATAACCAAAAATCATGACGGCTGCAGAGAACGTATGTTACACGTTAATTAATGTGCCAATGGATTCAGAGCCACCATCTGAAATTAGCTTAAAAAACGACCTAGGTAAGTTATTATTTAGTTGACGTTGAACTTGTTTCTTTAAACTATACATACAAATTGCATGTATTGATGTAATAGTTTCATAAAGTTGTGTAATGTTCAAATACAACTTTCTCCTTAAACATTCATCATTTTTTCTTTGTGGTGGAAACAAGACTTTCATCTAGATTTTTTAGATATCCAGTGTTTAATTGGTACATAATTATTATCTGGAGTCATCGTACTGTTCAGTAGCACCCCAGAACTTCTTTCTTTTATCTCACTGTGACCTAGTACCATTCATCAACCTTTCTCATCCCTCCTTACACTCCCATCCTTGAGTAACCACCAGTCTACTTCCTTTTAGCCCAGCCTGTCCTGAGATCCACTTATGTAGGCCAGGGTGGTCTGGTACTCCCAGCCGTCTTCCTACCTAAGTCTCCCATTGTTGGGATTACAAACACAAGCATCACTCTCTGCCTTCTACTTTCAGCTTCTGTGGTAATCTCAGGACTTCCTCTTTTCACCTAGGAAATTTTCAAGCTGCCCTGGGTATATAGATATATGAAACAAGCATACAAAACAAGCATTTACTGATACTTAGAAATGTATTTTAAAACAATTTTTGGATATATGTATAATGTTACCATTTATTAAAGACTAAAGAAACTGTGCATACTAATGAGATGGATGCTGTTCCTTACTTCCACATGAAGAATTAAACCTTGGGCTAGGGAGATGGCCCATTGGATAAAGCACTTGCCATGTTCACATGGGTACCTTTGTTCAGATCTGCAGACAGGCATAATGCAGTCCCCACATGCCTGTGGTGAGATAGGAGGCAGACACAGAACGGTCTTGAACCTCACAGCTCAGCTAGTCTGTGCTGAACAACTAGAGACCGTGCATGGGGGTGGAAAACAAGGACTGACACGGTCCTCTGCCCTCCGCACGAGTGCAGAGTACGCAGCATCTTCAGTGCTCTTCAGAGCTCACTGACTAATTCCGAGAGCACCACTTAGAATAAGCAGATAGCTCAAAATAGGAGAGGTATGCTTAGGGAAATTTCAGAAGTTGTTAGAAATTCTGTCCTAAGGCCAAGCCAAAATTCACTTAGTGTCTTTTTAATGAATTCAAGCCAGCAGTTAACAAACACTTTTAAAATTAAACGTTCTAATACGATACAGATACACACTGAGAAAGGAACATAGAAAAATATTAAAAGCTTTTTTTCTTCCCCATAATTAAACCATTATACTTCTGTAAGACCAGAAATCTTTGTATCTATAGTGAAAACACGGCAACTCAACCCATGGGAGTCAGGGTGTCTGAGGTAACATTTGTGGCTTGATGTGAAGACATGTGCAATGCAGAGTGCACATGTGGTGTGTTCAGAGCCAAGGCTGCAGTGAGGTTGTAGAATGCAGTGGTGCCAAGTGCTGTAAACTTTCACTGTTGCCAAAGTTTTCATGACTCCTCCCCCACATTCAGTTAGGGTTATGACCCACAGTTTGAGACACGATGATCTAGGTAAGCTTTGATAATATTTTGAGAATGAAATTGTTAAAATTGTGGCAGTAAAAGATTCATTTATACTTCATGTTCCTTTATAATTAGAAATGCTTCATTTTCATCTATAGTTTCCTAAAACGCCTTCACTAATCCTTTTGCCTTAAGAAAAATGAAAAAAACTCACTGTCTTTAGACTTGTGATGCTGGTTTATAGACTAGAATAATATGTCAGTCTAATTTAGGAATTCTGTCTGGTGAGATAGCTGTCAAAGTGCCATAATTGCTTTTGTGATTTAATATGTTACACTTAAAAGTTACTGACAGTTCTCTGGGTAACAGGTTGACCTACCCAAACAGATAAATATGTGTCTCTAATGTTTGAATTTTCATTTTGAAAACATTTTTACAAAGAAAATGAGACTTGTTTCCTAAATTTTGAAAGTGTACACTCATGTCATCTTTAAAAGTATTTACTGACCATGCCCAGTGGTATATACCTGTAATTCCCACTATGCTAACTACCTGCCTGTAATTCCAGCCTCACTGCCCAAGACCACTGTGGGCAACACAAAGAAGACCCTGTCTTAGTAAAGTGACTAGGGTAGGAGCACAAGTCATTCATGTATAGCACATGCCCAGCACTTAAGAGCCCCTCAGTTCTATCCCTAGTTCTAAAAACAAAAATACCTGCTGTATGATTTTTCTTTTGTCGGGAAGAGTCTTACCTGCATAATCTGGCCTGGAACTTGCTTTGTAACCTGGATTGGCTCTGAACTCATGATCTTCTTGCCCCAGCTTTCTAGTGCTAGGATTACAAGTATGTGCCCACTCACCGATTTGGCTAGACTGGTTAGCCACCAAGTCGTGGGATCCTCCCCTCACTTGGTAAGGGAACAGAAATCTAGTCCAGATCTTCATAGTGAGTGTGAAGTAGCTCAGGTTCTGAGATGATAAGATGTGCAGCACATTGGTGGTAGAGCTAGGCGGAGAAACCTGTCATCTGGATTTGTAACGTTATTACCACTGCTGAAAATACCGTCTTAAGGAATTTTCATTTGAAATGTGCTTTTTTGTTTTGTTTTGATATTTAATTATTGAATCAGAGAAAGGAGATGTGAAGTCAAAGACAGAAGCTTTGAAGAAGGTCATCATCATGATTCTGAACGGGGAAAAGCTTCCCGGACTCCTCATGACCATCATCCGCTTCGTACTTCCCCTTCAGGATCACACCATCAAAAAATTACTACTGGTGTTTTGGGAAATTGTTCCTAAAACAACTCCAGATGGGAGGCTCTTACATGAAATGATTCTTGTATGTGATGCATACAGAAAGGTAATCAGACCATAATTATCTCTGAAAATTGCTTTGACATTAAATAATATAAAGTAGGTATAATGGATTTTTTTTTTAGTTTTCAAAATTAAATCTTTGATGAGCTGAAAGTTGTAAATACTTGTGTGTGTGTATGTGTGTGTGTACATGTTTACATTCACACACACCATGGCACAAGTGGGGGACAGAGGACAACTTTGAACATTTGGTCCTAGCTTTCCACCTCATTTTTGAGGCAGGGTTTCTCTCATGCTCACTATTCTTCGCTATGCTTGCTGCGATCTTCTGGGAAGTTCTGTCTTTGCCCCTCATCTTGCCATCAGCATGCTGAGATGACAGAAGCCCGCTGTAGCTCTCAGCTTTTTATGTGGGGTCTGGGGAACAAACTTGGGTACTCCGGCATGAGCAGCAAGCACTCTGAGTTACTTCCCCAGCCTGTTGTTACCTTTATATAACATTTTTGTTGGTTTTTGTGAGGCAGGGTCTCACTGCAGCTCAGACTGACCTGGAACTTGCCCTGTAGTCTCAGGCTGGCTTTATATTCACAGCTGATCCTCCTACTTCAGCATCCCAAATGCTGGGACTAAAGGCATGTGCCACTACATCCGGATTTTCTTTTTCCAGTATTTTCTGTACAGTTTATGTATGTTACTAATAAACATCTATGGCACATAGGACAGGGATGGGATGTGTAAACGTTTTACTCAACAGGAATCTGAAGGAAATGAGTAATCTAGATCTAGTTTTTCAAACTAATTGAGTTTTTTCATTGGAAAGCTTTGTATTTTGGAGGTACAGTGGTTCATGCCTTTATTGCCTGTACTCAGGAGGCTGACAGACAAGAATTGCCATGAGTTTGAGACCAGCTTGTACTACAGAGTGATTCTAGGTCAGCCTGAGCTAGAGTGAGACCCTGCCTCAAAAATAACCAAAAACCCTTGATTTTTATAAAAAGCCAAAACTCAGTATTTCATACTCAAATTTTCATACCAGGACCTCCAGCATCCGAATGAGTTTATCCGTGGGTCTACTCTTCGTTTTCTTTGCAAACTGAAGGAAGCAGAATTGCTGGAACCTTTAATGCCAGCCATCCGTGCTTGTTTGGAGCACCGGCACAGCTATGTTAGGAGAAATGCTGTTTTAGCCATCTATACTATCTATAGGTAAGTAAAGACATTGCTTTAGTTCTATGAGGATGGTTTAATCTTTTTTTTTTTTTTTTGGTTTTTCGAGATAGGGTCTCACTCTGGTCCAGGCTGACCTGGAATTAACTCTGTCATCTCAGGGTGGCCTTGAACTCACGGCGATCCTCCTACCTCTGCCTCCCGAGTGCTGGGATTAAAGGCGTGTGCCACCACGCCTGGCTGGTTTAATCTTTTAAACTAGAGGTTACAAAGCGGTTACTTGCACAATGTATATGCCTTGTAGGTAAGTTTGTTAATCAACACAATATGTTTTCCTTATTTTCATTAAGTTGTCAACAATGAAAAGTCAAAAAAAGTGGGTAGCACTGTATGTTAGTTTCTGCATGAGCACAGTCAGCTGAAATTCAGTGATACTAAGGCCACTTAATAGGAGTACACACTTTTTAGTTTAACATGCTGTCATTCTCACTTGTATTACTCCATTTCACTAAGTTCATTTATTTACTTCCTAAAGGCTTTGTGGATTTGCTTGTTTGTTTGTTTTAACTTTGTTTTAGAATTGCCCTTTTGAGAATTGTACTATGTTACAGGCTTTGAAAAAAATTTTTGATGAGAACATTAATTTTTATTATTATTTTATTTATTTATTTATTTATTTGAGAGAGAGACAGAAAGAGAGAGAGAGAAAGAGGTAGAGAGAGAAAGATGGGCACAGCAGGGCCTCCAGCCACTGCAAACAAACTCCAGATGCATGTGCCACCTTGTGCATCTGGCTTACGTGGGTACTGGGAAATCGAGCCTCAAACCGGGGTCCTTAGGTTTCACAGGCAAGTGCTTAACCGCTAAGCCATTTCTCCAGCCCGAGAACATTAATTTTTAAATGAATTTTTAAAAATATTTTTATTTATTTATTTGACAGACAAAGAGGGAGAGAAAGAGAGAGAATGGGTGCACCAGGGCCTCCAGCCACTCCAAACGAACTCCAGATGCATGTGTCCCCTTGTGCATCTAGCTAACGTGGGTTCTGGGTAATTGAACCTGGGTCCTTTGGCTTTGCAGGCAAATGCCTTAACCACTAAGCCATTTCTCCAGCCCCTTAATGAATTGTGGTTTTTTTGTTTTTTGTTTTTTGTTTTTTCGAGGTAGGGTTTCGCTCTAGCCCAGACTGACCTGAAATTCACTATGTAGTCTCAGGGTGGTCTTGAACTCATGGCGATTCTCCTACCTCTACCTCCTGAGTGCTGGGATTAAAGGCATGTGCCACTACATTCTGCTTTAATGAATTTTTTAAATTTTTTATTGACACCCTTCAAACAGATAGACAATATATCTTGGTCATAAGCCCTTCACAGACTATAATTCTTAATTCCTGTTCTTAATGCTACTAAAGATTTAGCCTGACCTAGTGATACATTCCTCTTATTCACAGCCATGGGGAAACCTGAGGCAGGAGGGTGGCAAATTTGAGAGCATTCTGGACAATTAAATGAGAACCTGTCTCAAAATAAAAAGGAGGAACAGGGGAGATGACTCAGCTGTTAAGGCACTTATTTGCAAAGCCTACCAGCCTGAGTTCAGTTCCATAGTACCCATGTAAAGCCAGATGCACAAAGTGGCGCATGTGTCTAGAGTTCATTTTTCAGTGTCAAGAAACCCCAGGCACACCCATACTGTCTGTCTGTCTCCTCTCACACATAAATAAACAATTTTCTAAATTTAAAAATACAATGGAAAAGGGCTGGGAATGGAACTCAGTGCAGAGTATTTACCTAGCATGCACAAGACCCTGGGTTAATCCCTAGTATCAAAAGTGGGAGGTTGGGCGTGGGGGTTGGCTAGAGAGATGGCTCGGTGGTTAAGGCACTTGCCTACAAAGCTTAATCACCTGTGTTCGATTCCCCAGTACCCATGTAAAGCCAGATACACAAAGTGGCTGCATGCACCTGGAATTTGTTTGCAGTGACTAGGGGCCCCGTTGCACCCATTCTCTTTATCTGCCTATTTATCATTCTCTCGCAAATAAATAAATAAATAAAATATTAAAGAGAAGGCTAAAGATTTTTTTAAATTTATTTGTTTATTAACACTTCCATGATTGTAAACAATATCCCATAGTAATTTCCTCCCTCCCCCCACTGTCCCCTTTGAAACTCCACTCTCCATCATATCCCCTCCCCTTCTCAATCAGTCTCTCTTTTATTTTGATGTCATGATCTTTTCCTCCTATTGTGATGACCTTGTGTAGGTAGTGTCAGGCACTGTGAGGTCATGTATATCCAGGCCATTTTGTGTCTGGGGGGAGCACATTGTAAGGAGTCCTACCCTTCCTTTGGCTCTCATATTCTTTCCGCCATCTCTTCTGCAGTGGATCCTGAGCCATGGAAGGTGTGATAGAGATAATGCAGTGCTGAGTACTCCTCTGTCACTTCTTCCCAGCACCATGATGAAGAAGGCTACATATTTTGAATTTACAACAATGGAACCAGTTAGAGCTGTGGTGATAGCTCAACAGTTAAAGACGGGCTTGCAAAGCCTGTCAGCCTGAGTTCAATTCCCCAGAACCCACATAAAGGCAGATGCGCAAAGTGGCATGTGCATCTGGAGTTCATTTGCAGAAGTCTGAGACCTTTGGCACACCCATACTCACTCTCTCAAATAAATAAAGTATTAAAGGTAAATCAATAAATATAAAAGAAGCAGAGGAAGCTAGAGTGCTTGTTTTGACACCATTACTGTCAATCCATCTGGAAGTAGAATATAGAGGTTGGGATATAGCTCAGTAATAGTGTACATGGGTAGCATGCTTGAGACCCTGGATTCGATTCCCAGCACCACCAGCTTAAAGTATGGCATGTAGATGGGCTTGTTTCATGCCTTTAATCCCAGCACTTGAGAGGCTGAGGTGGGAGTCAAGGCCAGCCTGGGCTTCAGAGTGAGAGACTGCTTCAAAAACTAACAGGGAAAAATTAGGGTATGATTTTTATAATCATCTTTGTATCCTAATATATTACTTGACTGTCATAATTTAATGTTATGCTAGAATTTATCTGTTAAGGAAAGTGGCTTTTTTAGTTAATAATGTAATTATTCTTTGAATGTTCTCATAGACATACAATTTTGAATTTGTAGGGTACACATTTATAAGACAATTGGAAATTTAAACAGTGGCTTACTTATATGGTCATATTAGGAATCATTAATTTTTTAAAGTATAATAGAATATTATATAATAGTATATATTATTAAGTAATATAATTATGATTAGTATTAAATTTTAGAGAAACTAACATCTATGGAAGAAATTATAAAAATGTCTGGAATATACTTAATATGAGAAGAGGGGAAGTAAGCAGGGGCATAAGTTAAACAAAATTGGCTAGGAGGGTTCTGGAGAGATGGCTTAGCATTTAAGGCATTTGCCTGCAAAGCCAAAGGATCCAGGTTTGATTCTCCAGAACCCACATAAGCCAGATGCACAAGGGGTTGCGTACATTTGGAGTTCATTTGCAGTGGCTGGCCCTGGCAAGCCCATTTGTTCTCTCTCTCTCTCCCTTCTCCTTCTCTCTCTCCCCCTTTCTCTCTCCCTCTTTCTGTCTCAAATAAATAAACAAAATATATTAAAATTTAAAAAAATTGGCTAAGAGTAATTGTTGACACTAGGTAGTGATATCTTTAAAGCTGGTGGTTAGCATTCAGAAAACTGAAAATATTTGTAAGCCTCTAAAGCAAGTATATGTTACTAAGTACATTGCATAGCTAATGAAAAGTGGCCATTTTGTTCTCTACTAATTATGAAGGAAAAGTTGTAATGTTATAGGTATTGATATTTTTAAAGTATATGAAAGACAATTATTAAATGTCAATAGAGTAAATGTTGGATTTTTGTCTATTCTAGAAAATAATTTGGTAACTTAATAAACAAAGGAATAATTATCTTTGATTTCTTCCCCTATTTCTAATTGATGTAAAGTTCCAAAAAGCAGAAGAGGCCAGCGTAGTGGCGCACACCTTTAATCCCAGCACTCGGGAGGTAGAGGTAGGAGGATTGCCATGAGTTCAAGGTCACCCTGAGACTACATAGTGAATTCCAAGTCAGCCACCTGAGCTAGAGTGAGACTCTAACTCGAAAAACCAAAAAAAAAAAAATAAATAAATAAATAAAAAATAAAAATAAAAAACCAGAAAAGAAAAAAGAAAACAAAATGCAGAAGAGTATTTTTTTTTGTATTTTTTTGTTTTGTTTTTGTTTTTCGAGGTAGGGTCTTGCTCTAGCCCAGGCTGACCTGGAATTCACTATGTAGTCTCAGGGTGACCTTGAACTCATGGTGATCCTCCTACTTCTGCCTCCCGAGTGCTAGGATTAAAGGTGTGTACTACTACACCTGGATTCAAAAGTGTACTTTTACAAAGTTTAAGTTTTAATGTTGGCATTGTCCAGAAAGTAACTAAAATAGTAAAGTGTGTTTTTATTAAATATGGATGTTACCTGTTTTATTTAAAGAAACTTTGAACATCTTATACCTGATGCTCCTGAGCTGATACATGATTTTCTGGTGAATGAGAAGGATGCAAGTTGCAAGAGGAATGCATTTATGATGCTAATTCATGCAGATCAGGTAAAGTACTTTTAGAAAATATTTTTATGGACCTTAAATGAGAATTAAAAATACTGCACAGGCTGGGCATGGTGGTGCATGCCTTCAGCACTGAGGAGGCAGATGTGGGAGGATTGCTGTGAGTTTGAGGCCACACTGAGACTACAAAGTGAGTTCCAGGACAGCCTGGGCTAGAGTGAGACCCTACCTCAGAAAAACTTAAAAATAAAAGCTACACAGGGGCTGAACAAATGGCTTAGCGGTTAAGGCGCTTGCCTGTGAAGCCTAAGGACCCAGGTTCGATTCTCCAGGTCCCACGTAAGCCAGGTGCACATGGTGGCACATGCGTCTGGAGTTTGTTTGCAGTGGCTAGAGGCCCTGGTGCGTTCATTCTCTCTTTGTGTGTCCTTCTAATAAAAACATAAAAATAAAAAAACTACACAGGCCATATTTTCAGTTAGTTTTGTTTGAAATAAGAGTGGTTTGAGTAATTTTTTCTTTTTTCAATTAAGAATTTAATTTGAAGAAGCCGGCATGGTGGCGCATGCCTTTAATCCCAGCACTTGTGAGGCACAGGTAGGAGGATCACCATGAGTTCAAGGCCACCCTAAGATTGCATAGTGAATTGCAGGTCAGCATGAGCTAGAGTGAGACCCTACCTTGGGAAAAAAAAAAAATTTAATTTGTATAAAAATTTTTAACTCTAAAATACTACTTATGTACTGTATTTTTCTTTCAAGACAGGGTCTTAGTCTAGCCCAGTCTGGTCTTAAACTCACAGTAGCCATCCTCCCTCTGCTTCCTGAGTGCTGGGATTAAAGGCATGCGCCACCACACCCGGCTCTGTTTTCTTTATGTTGGTATAGATCTGAAGTTGTTTATTAGTGCAAAACATACCTTTTATATAATGTCTACCACTAGCCATGTCTGCAGAAGTAGGATGGCCTTCCGTGTAGATCATATCCTTATTAGGCTCTCAGTTTATACATAAGTATATGCCAAATGTATATCCAACTTTAGATCTGCTTTGTATAGATGTTGACTCTATATACTTTAGTTGCCTCTAGTTTTAAAACTTATTATCCAGTATTGTCAAAACTGGAAAATAATATGAATGAAAAAAATCTGTCAATCTCTCTGAAATATTATGTCATTTTTCTCCCAGCTCTTCTTTTAATGGATTTTCTTTTTGGTTCATGTAATTTTTACTAATTTATTTTTGAAAAATTTTATACATATGTATAATATATTTTGATCCCTTTCATTACCTTCTGTTACACTCCTCCCATGGTCACTAAATTCCTACTTTCAACTAGTCTCCCTTCTACTGTCAGTTTTATATTTTAGTTTTTTTCTTCTGCTGACTCACTCAATTTAATTAGGGCTGCCAGTGTGAGCATGGATGGAGTTATTTACTGAAGAATGAGTACCTTGCCAGTGCCTACATGACTGAAGAAAATGTTTCCCCATCCAGCAAGCATTAGCTGGGTTGTAGCTCCTCAGGGAGTGATGTTTTTATTATGATTAAATACACCTAACAGGCTGAGGAGATTGCTCAGTGGTTAAAGGCACTTGTATGCAAAGCCTGCTAACCTGGGTTCAGTTCCCCAGCACCCATGTAAAGCCAGACACAACAGTAGTACATGTGTCTGCTGTTCATTTGCAGCTACAAGAGACCTGTCATGCCCATATATACATACACATGTATGGACATAAATGCTTTAAAAATACATGTAGCATAAAACTTACTCTCCTGTCTTTGAGTATACAGTTCAGTTCAGTAGTAAATAAATTCATGTTATTTACTAATCAGTCTCCATAACTTTTTTCATCTTTTTAGGTGAGGGAGGAAACCTTGTTTGTTTGTTTTGTAAATTTTTGAAACAATGTGTTATCTAGCTTTAGCCAGTCTTGAACTCACTATGAAACTTCCTTGAACTTGTGATCCTCCTCTCTCCCTCTCTCAAATGCTGGTATTACAGGTATATGCCATCATACCTAGCTCACTTTTTTTATCTTATGAAACTGAATTAGATAATTGCTTGCTGTTCCCATTTGGCCCCTATCCCTGGCATCATTCTGTTTTTGATCTCTATGACCTTGACTTCTCTGAGTACTTCACATAAGTGGAATCATTTAGTATTCATTCTTTTATAACTGGATTATTTCACCTAGCATACTTTTCACAGTTCATCTGTGTTATAACATATATCAGAATTATCTTTTTAAGACTGAGTAATGTTCATTGTAAGTATGGTTAACATTTTATCTATTTAACATTTCTCAGTCTATCACTGGATGCTTGGGTTCCATCCAGCTTTTGGCTGTTGTGAATGATAATGTAAACATGGATATCCAAATATCTATTGAAGTCCCTGTTTCCAATTACCTTGAATATAATCCAGGAAAAATCTACCATACTATTGTGGTTTTTTTTTTTTTTTTTTTTTTTGGTTTGTTTTATTTTGAGACATTGTCTCACTGTATAGCCCAGGTTGGCCTCTGCCTGCCAAGTTTAGGAATAACTATATTCTTTTTTTTTTAATTTTTGTTTGTTTGTTTATTTATTTGAGAGCGACAGACAGAAGGAGGGAAAGAGAGAGAGAGAGAATGAGCGCGCCAGAGCTTCCAGCCTCTGTAAACGAACTCCAGATGTGTGCGCCCCCTTGTGCATCTGGCTAACGTGGGTCCTGGGGAATTGAGCCTTGAACCGGGGTCCTTAGGCTTCGCAGGCAAGCGCTTAACCGCTAAGCCATCTCTCCAGCCCAGAATAACTATATTCTTGAGCAGCTAGTTTGTTTCAGTAATATGAATATCCTGAATCAAAATTCAGACCCAGCTGAGCCTTGTGGCTCACGCCTTCAATCCAAACATCCAACCACTTGAGAGGCTAAGGGAGGAAAAGAAGTTAAAAGAAAAACTTCAGACCTTTTTTTGTTTGTTTGTTTGTTTGTTTTTTGAGGTAGGGTCTCACTCTAACCTCAGGCTGACCTGGAATTCACCATGTAGTCTCAGGTTGTACTCGAACTCACCGGTGATCTTGCTACCTCTGCCTCCCAAGTGCTGTGATGAAAGGTGTGCGTCACCACACCCAGCCCAAAATATCTTTTTGTTTGTTTGTTTGTTTTGGTTTTGGTTTTTCGTGGTAGGGTTTCACTCTAGTCTAGGCTGACTTGGAATTCACAATGTAGTCTCAGGGTGGCCTTGAACTCACAGGGATCATCTGCCTGGGATTAAAGGCATGCGTCACCATGCCCTGCTAGACCCCATATTTTTGCCCCATTTTAAGAAGATGTATTTTGACCTTCTTTCTTGTCTTCTTGTTTTTTTGAGTTCAGGTCTTGCTCTAGCCCAGGATGACCTGAAATTAACTATGTAGTCTCAGGCTAGCTTTTAACTTAACACAGTGGTCCTCCTACATTGGCCTTCTGATGCTGGGATTAAAAGCATGCACTACCATGCCCAGCCCAACCTTCTGTCTTACAGTTTCTCTGTTAGCATACTTCTTGGTTTCTTCACTCCCCCCCCCCCCAATTAATTTCTCTGCCCTGATTTAATTTGTTTGATATTAAGGGTTATATGTGTATTTTTTTGCTACATTGTCATTGTATTGAATGAAAATGTGATAAATGTATTCTTATTTTCATAGGATCGAGCTTTAGATTATCTAAGTACTTGTATTGATCAAGTTCAAACATTTGGAGACATTCTACAATTGGTTATTGTTGAGCTAATTTATAAGGTAAGGATGATAATTTATGATGAGATATTATGAGATGGCTCAGCAGTTGAAGGGACTTGCAAAGCCTGACAGCCTGGGTTTGGTTCCATAGAACCACATGCACCATGGTGCGCGTCTTTGGAGTGCGTTTGCAGCAGTAAGAGGCCCTGGTGTACCCATATTCACTCTGCAGGTGTGTCTCTCAAATAATAAATAAATAAAATACATGCTAACAAATGTACATATATATATATGTATGTACCCTAACAGTTTAAGCAAGAGTAGTCTCATTCTTAAGTACTCCACAGTTAGAATGTGTATCAGACAGCTTCAGGTTTGCTGAGATGAACTTCCAGACCAGACACAGTTATGGAGGAAGGGATATTTATTGAAGCTTACAGATCCAGGGGACGTTCCATAATAGCAGAAGAAGCTGGCCTACCTTCACAGGACCAAGCAGAGACGGAGAAGTACAAGCCTAAAAGCCAAAAGCCACAGCACACTTCAGGAACTCCTGCTAGGCACACTTTGCATATCTTTAGATTGAAATCTGAAAACCACCACCACACCTTAAGATCCACCCAGTGACATTGACTGACTCCAGCCAGGTGCCTGCAAATGCAAACTACAAACAAACAACTGAATATATTGGGGGCCATCTATTCTATTCAAACCACCACAGAATGATTGTATATTCTAATACTAGAAACTTAAAAAGTTGCATAGCATGACTTCTTAAAGCCTTCAATTCTTTTTCCTTCTGCTTTGGTTTTTTTTATTTTCCAAGTACTCTCTGTATGCTTTCCAGACCCCCTGTAAGGACTTCTGGAAAAATGCATGGCTAGAGTCACTGTAGCGTGTACAAATATGTGTACTGTCGCTGAATGGATTGTGAATTGGGCTTTAGAATAAAGCACAAGATTTTTCTTTAGCCTACATCAGAACTTTGACATCTGAAAACAACCAAGAGAAAAAATCTATAAATACCTTGTTTATAAAAGTGAGTAGAGAAATTTAAAATATTTCTTTTTTTGTGCTTTATAAGCACTTGTAATTTTCATTTCGAAGGTTGTGGACAACCCTATGTAGAGCAAGTACCATTTTTCATGTTATTGCAATATTCCAAGGTTTTTCATTGTATTTGCTGTGGTGGTCTAGGTATTTAATTATTTAGGGGCATCATGAGCCACACCCATATAAGAGTACAGACTTAATAGACATTACATGTATTCTGATTCCTCAACTTAACATTTGATCTGCCGTCTCTTTCCCTCTCTTCAGGCCTTCCTAGTCCCTCACATAAAATAATGAGTACTACAAGAAAAGGGACTGATAGCTCTCACTATAAATCAAAAGCTAGAAAAACTTAGTGCTATGGTTTGAGTGTACCCTCAAAAGTTCTTATAAGATTCTTGCCTCTGTCAATGTGGTGGTACAGAGGTGGTGGAACCTAATGGGAAGTATTTGGGGATACTGCCTTCAGGAGTGATAAAGGTGGTACCTATGGAACTCAGGAGGGCTGTAGAAAGAGCAAACCCAGAGAACGAGGATATAGCACAGTCATGGTGTACTTGCCTGGTTTGGAGGAGGCCCTGAGTTTGCTCCTAGCAATACTAAAAGGAAGGAGGAGTGCACTTTATTTGTTGTTGTTGAGGGTATGTGTGTCAGAGGCAAGGTTTGGCTGACCTGGAACTCCTGGGCATAGGCAGTTCTCCTGTGTTGTCCGCACTTTAATTTGCTATATCTTTTGAAAGAATTGATTATTTCCTAGCATTCTGATAAAATGAAAGGTAAAATCCCATTGTGTTTTGCTGTCAATACAAGTCTAGACCAACAAAAACATCTCGGCAGACACCACTGACAGTGTATAGCTGTGTCTGTTTCATTTGGAAAATAGTCCTTCTCAAAACAGTGTACCAGCTGTTTAGAATTGGCATTTAAGGTAAAACTGGTATTATAAACAAAGTACATTTAAAATTTATTTATTTATTTGAGAGAAAGAAAATGTATACTCCAGGGCCTCTAGCCACTGCAAATGAACTCTAGACATGTGTGCCACCATGTGCATCTGGCTTATGCGGGCAAATCAAACCTGGGTCCTTAGGCTTCTCAGGCAAGTGCCTAACCACTAAGCCATCTTTCCAGGCCACATGTTAATTTTTGTTTATGGTTTAGGGATGACATTCAGATTTTCAAGAATGATATTCTGTCTTGTGACTTTTTTTTTGTTTAGTAGGGTCTAGATTGTATAAGAGGTCTTCTCCATGTAGTAGAGATTTGGCTGTGTGTATATTTTTGGAAAATCTAATATGGATACTAAAAGATTGAAGGAAGAAGTTTAAAAAAGATTTGCTTCATAAATAATGGTGTAGGATGTTTTTAGAACAAAAGTATTTAATTTCCTTGCTAGTAATCAATGTGGTCCCAAATAATAGGAAATAATATTGACCAAAAAAAGTTGATCTTTCTTGCTTAAAGAACTAGTATTTTATAGTTATGTCATCTGTATGTCTTGCATTTTGAGACAGGATCACACTAGTGTGACCCAGATTAGCCTAGAACTCACTTTGTAGTCCATCTGGCCTTTAACTCAAGATCCTCCTGCCTTCATCTCCCATATGCTGGGATTACAGGCATATACCACCATACCAGACCTTTTTGTAAACACAGGATCTCGACATATAACTGAGGTGGCCTTAAACTCAAATCATTCTGCCTCAGCCTTCCAAGTGCTGGGATTACAGTGGTCCTCCTCCACTCCCAGCATGCCTTCCTTTTAGACCACATTTTATAGACTGTCCCAGCATTCGTCTTCATATACTTGGTTAAAGTATACTGTGTGTGTTACTTTGCATTTCTCTTTACCTGTTCGGAATACAAATAAATACCTCTGAGTATTAACCAAGTGAAAATCTTTTGTGAAGTAATGAAAATATAAGTTATGATAGAATGAATGAATGTGTAGCTGTTATTTAGAGAAGAAAATTCATTGCAAAATGGTTAGTGTTGTATCACACAGTCTCTCTCCATGTCGGCTAATATCTTTACATGTAAGTCTGTTCTTAGCTTTCATATTAAGAACATTGGCATACCATAAGCTGACTTCCATTAAAAATGAATTCCAGGGCTGGAGAGATTGCTTAGTTGCTAAGGCACTTGCCTGCAAAGCCAAAGGACTTGGGTTTGATTCCCCAGGACATACATAAGCCAGATGTACAAGGTGGCTAATGCATCTGGCGTTTGTTTGTGGCAAGGGTCCCTGGCATGCCCATTCTCCCTCTCTCTGTTTCTGCCTCAGATAAACAAATAAAAATTTTTAAAAAATGCCAGCCGGGCATGGTGGTGCATACCTTTAATCCCAGCACTCAGGAGGCAGAGGTAGGCAGATCGCTGTGAGTTTGAGGCTAGCGTGGAACAACAGAATGAGTTCCAAGTCATCCTGTGATAGAGTAAGACTCTACCTAAAAAAAGTCAGAAGCAAAGAAAAATAGTGAATTCCATTTATATCAGGGCTAGGGAGTGGATTAGTGGTATAGCACTTGCCTGTCATGTATGAGGCCCTGGATTCCATTCCCAGCGCTGCAAAAGAAGAGCAAGAAAGTGTCCCTGAAATCAGTTGAGCTTAAATGTTTTCCTTTGCAGGTCTGCCATGCTAATCCATCAGAAAGGGCTCGTTTCATTCGTTGCATCTATAACTTACTGCAGTCATCTAGTCCTGCTGTAAAGTATGAAGCTGCTGGGACATTGGTAACACTGTCCAGTGCACCAACTGCAATCAAGGTACTTTTGGGCCAGCTTTGATGGTAGACTTCTTCTCTTATCACTCATGATTTAGTAACATTGCAGTTTACTATGGGTTATGTGGCATAAGGAGAGCTACCAATTTTGTAAGATTATTTGCCTCCTTACATAGTCTAACCTTTCCTTCCTTCCTGCTTTCTTACAAATATACAAAGAGAAAGAGACAGAAAATAGCAGTATTTTACTTCATACTTAATTATATCAAAAACTAGATCTGGGGGCTGGAAAAATGGCTGAGCAGGTAAGAGCAGTTGCCATGCAAACATGAGGGCTGAGACCACCTGAGTTCATTCCCAGTACCACAAGAAAAGCTGGGTGTGGGACTCAGCAGTAAAGTGCACTGTGTGTGAGGGCCTGAAAGGTCCTGAGACCACCTCGCTTCTATCCTCCAGCACCCATCTAAACAGCTGGGCATGGCCACACATGCCTGTAACTCCAATTCTGCAAGGGACAGAGACTGGAGAATTGCTGGGGTTCATTGACTGGAAAAAGTCCGAGAGAAAACAGCAAAAAAAAAAAAAAAGGGCAGCTCTTACTTGCATGAGAAACTTGTCTCAAGAAATCAAGCAGATGAGTGAAGAGAGGAGGACATGAGGTTTCTTCTGTCCTCCATAACATATGCATACAGGGTACGCGCTTCTGTGCACACACACAGGCACATACCACTCACACGCACACAAAGCTGGGCATGGGCGTGGGCATGCTCTCCTATAGCTCCAGCTGTGTGGTGGGTAGAGAACTTCTGGGGCTCACTGGCAGCCATTGTGACTGAAGACAGCAGCTCCAGGTTCCGTGAGAGACTCTGTGTCTCAAGGAAACAAATGAAAGAAAGAGCAATAGCAAAAGACATCTGACATTTTCCTCTGGTCTCTACCTGTGCACGTGTGTGTGCGTGTGTATGTGTCTCCACACATACGTATACACCAGTAAAGATGTTTAATAATTTTTTGTTTTGTTTTGTTTTTCTTTTTTGGTTTTTCGAGGTAGGGTCTCACTCTAGCCCAAGCTGACCTGGGATTCACTATGAAGTCTTAGGATGGCCTCGAACTCACGGTGATCCTCCTACCTCTGCCTCCCAAGTGCTGGGATTAAAGGCGTGTGCCACCACGCCCAGCTAAGATGTTTAATAATTAACATATGTCTCCTGTATACAACTAGTCTGTGTCAATCCCTCTATTGTATTCACAGAATGAATTCTAGAAAATCAAACTGTATAAATAATTTACTGCCCACTAATACTTAAACCATTTGTAAAAACCTTATAACTAATTTCAAATCTATAGGCAAGTCAGAAAACAGCACAAAGTCTTTACTTACTCTTTTTTCCCCTCATTCATGGAATATTTAATAAAATAACACATTCTCTCTCTTTCTGTAAAAAAAAATTAATTAATTAAATTAAAAATTAAAAAAGGGCTGGAGGGATGGCTTAGCAATTAAGGTGCTTGCCTATGAAACCTATAGACCCATGTTTGACTCTCCAGATCCTACATAAGCCAGACTCACAAAGGTGAGGCAAGTGCAAGGTTTCACATGCCCACTAGGTGCCACAAGTATCTGGAGTGCTATTTCAGTGGCTGAGACCCAGGCACACCAATTCTCCTTCCCTCCCTCTCTCTTTCTCTCTCTCTAAAATAACACATTTAGAGGAAAAAATTAATACAATGTATACATTATTACTGAAAACTAGATACCATCATGAAAAGGGGCTTTATTTTGGGAAGCTGATTTTTAATTCATGGCAGGTTTTACTTTCAGAAATAGAACTACAGAACAGACAATCTATGCCAACCACAAGGACTGAGCAAGGACTGTCCTTGCTGTCGGTAGGAGCTCCTCCTCTACCCTGTCAGGTACCAGGGCACTCTGCCTTTTGAAGAGATTGCACCCTCCAAGGCATCACCAGTAACGTGATCTAGGCCTTTTTCTTTAATTACCTCTTCACAGTATGCCTTCAGTTGATCCTAACTTAGTTCTCAGCAGCTCTTGGAGGTGTTTATCCTTGCCCTCCCATGTCTGTTAGCTTTTGGTTATCAGTGTTCTCACAGCACAGCATTGTTCTCTTGTCAAACATCATTGTCCGTCGTGATCATCATCATCATCGGCAAGGGCTGCCCCATCCTAGCCGCAAAACTCCCTTGCAGTGACAATGGTACCTACCACAATCTTCTTCTAGTCTTCCCTTTATTCTTTACATGCTGTCCCATAATGGTCACATATTGTATCTTTATACAATCATTAAAACTAAGAAATTAACAGCTGGGTGTGGTGGTGCATGCCTTTAGTCCCAGCACTCGGGAGGCAGAGATAGGAGAATCACTGTGAATTTGAGGCCCCCCTGAGAGACTACAGAGTAAATTCTAGGTCAGCCTGGACTAGAGTGAGGCCCTACCTCAAAAAAAAAAAAAAAAAATTAGAATAGTGTTGACTTTTAACTGTAGGCTTTCTTCAAGCGTTACCAGTTTTTCCATTAATGTCCTTTTTCTGCTTCATGATACAATTCAAGATCATACATTACATTTAGTTGTCTAAGTCTTCTCCAATATCTCAAGAATTCTTCAACTTTTCCTTGTCTTCCATGCTGTCATATGTCTGAAAAATACTGGTTAGTTTGTCTATAAAAGATCCCACAATTTGAATTTGACTGATGTTTTCTCATTTATTGGTGTTATGCATTTTGGAAAAGAACATCACAAAAGTGATCTTCTTATATTAAGGAGTAGATGATGTCTGTGTCTTTTATTATTAGTAATGTTAACTTCGATCAGTCAGTTAAGATGGTATCTGCCTGATTTCTCTGTTGTTCTGATTTTCCTATTATAGTCAATATTATAGGGAGAAACTTTGGACTTCAGATGTCTTAAAGATCTTTAAATTGATGCCTACTAATTTTAGTACCTATAAGTGAATTTTCCCAGCAACAGTTGTTACTGTGATATTCTGAGGATGATTTTCTACTTTCCCCATTCTATCCTCACTCTTCCATCCTCTTCTCCCTTTCCTTTCTCCTCTATAACAGTATGAACATTTTATTCTATGGGTCATAATCCAACATTATTAGTTATTTTGGTCACATTGTCCTAGCTTTGACTATTGAAAACTTATCCAGAGTTCCTTTTTCCTTTACTTTTGAATTTTATTCTAAAAGGTAAACATTTCTTTGTCTTATTAAAAAAACTGTTATAAAGGGGCTATGGCTATAACTCAGTTATTTAGCATTGTCCTAGCATGTGTGAGGCCTTGAGCTCAATCACCAGTACTGCCAAAAATCCAAAACTTTATATTCTAAATATAACCTTTATATAATTTCTGAGCTCAGGGTCATCATCTTTACCTTCTTATATTCTTGTTTTTTATGCATTGCAACAGATATGTGGTAAAATTTGTCCCCAAAGTGAAATAGGTTTAGTAGCTATACTTGGGATTCTCTTTCTGTCCTTTGCTCCTTAGTTTTCAGTCCTTATTTTTGGTTGTTAATAAATATTTCTATGTGTACCTCTATCAGCTCCTTTCATCCTTGTAATTTTGAAGCCTTCCAGTTTGTTGTAAGCTAGGGTGACATTAAAGTCTGTCAAAGGAGGGAGCAGAAATGCATATTCCTCTGAACTGCGTCACAAACCCAGTGCAGAGCCTGTTGATTACACTGGGCTTCTTGCTGCTTACTTTCAGATTCTGTGTATGATTTTTTAAAAGGATTTTTTTTTCGTACATAGGCTGCTGCTCAATGTTACATTGATTTAATTATTAAGGAAAGTGACAACAATGTAAAGCTCATAGTTCTGGACCGATTGGTAGAATTAAAAGAGCATCCTGCTCATGAACGCGTTCTCCAGGTAAGTGTCATCTGAATGAAGTCCTGAATCACATTTTTCAAATTTAGACCATTCCCAGCCTTCTCCCTCCACCCCCCAGGTAGAGTCTCCCTTTAGCCCAGGCTGACTGGAATTCACTCTGTAGTTCCAGGCTGGCTCTTCTACTTCTGCCTCCCTCCCAGTGCTGGGATTAAAGGTACCTCACCACACCTGGCTCCAAGCTTTGTCATTTTAATTTGCCTTACCTAAAGCTTTTGAAGCCTCAGCAATTCACATTTTAGTCACCTGAGGTGCAACTCTTGAATCAGCAAATCCTTTTAGGTCTTTTTTCATGACATTGATTTGTTGAAGATATCAGACCATTTGTCCCTATAAAATGTCCCTCTTTCTGGATGTGGTTGGTTACTTTTTTGTGTCTTTTAGCTTGTTCCTCCAACTTTTGTTTTCCCACATACTAGGAGATAGCTCAGGGTAAGAATGTTTGCTATACAAACATAGGGACCTCAGTTTAATGCCCATCACCCACATAAAAAAGCTGGGGCTGGCCACATATGTCTGTAACACCAGCTCCTGAGGCCCAGGGACAGCAGGCATTCTAGGGCTTGTTGGTCAGTCTGTCGAGCCAGAAATCAGCAAATTCTAGTTTCAGTGAGAAACCCTGTCTCAAGGAAAAAGGTGGAAGAGTGTTAAGAGTGACACCTGACGTCTTCCCCTGGCTTCTGCCTGCATGTGCACAGGCTGCTTGCATCAGCACACACATGTACATGCACCACACACACAATATAAGTTGCATCTGATTCTTGATAATGTGTAGTGCACATTGTCAGTGTGAGTGTATTATGTGGTATTATTGCTTCATACTACATTACATTGGGAAACCTAAGCTATCTAGCTCTTCCAGCACTAGGAACTTGTTAATCAAAGGATTAGGTGATGGTAGACAGTTATGATTTTGAGAAAGATTGGTACTAATCCTTGGTTTTTGGTTTTTTGTTAGGATCTGGTAATGGACATCCTAAGAGTATTGAGCACACCAGACTTAGAAGTACGCAAGAAAACTCTGCAGTTAGCGCTGGATCTTGTCTCTTCTAGGAATGTTGAAGAGGTAAAACAGAGCCTGGCTGGTCGGCGTTTGTGAGTGTTCTGATCAGACATGTTGTAATTATCCCTTGTTGTCATGTTTGTCCGTAGCTAGTTATTGTCCTGAAAAAAGAAGTGATTAAAACCAATAATGTGTCTGAACATGAAGACACGGACAAATACAGACAGCTCCTCGTGCGAACACTGCATTCCTGTTCTGTCCGCTTTCCAGATATGGCAGCAAATGTTATTCCTGTGGTATGTCATTCTGATTACCTGAACTGTAAAATTCTCTAGAAAAACAATTTTACATTGAATCTCCTGAAGTCTCATCTGTGTGAGACTAGAACATCTTATGGCAGGAAATGATCTCTCTGTGGTGAGAAGGGTAAGGACTGATCTCTCAATCTTCATCAAAACCTTTGCTTCACATAGGGACACCATTATGATTTTGTTTGCATAACAGTGCTTCTCTCAACTTACATTTTGTTGTATATTGAAATTTATCAGGAATTAAATTCTTTGAAAGTTTGATTTATTTTTTCCTGAAAATTGTGCAACTGTTAGTCCACTTTTCTTTTTTCCTTTAGCTAATGGAATTCCTCAGTGACAGCAATGAAGCAGCAGCTGCCGACGTCATGGAGTTTGTTCGTGAAGCCATTCAGCGCTTTGACAACCTGAGGACGCTGATTGTTGAAAAGATGCTTGAAGTCTTTCATGCCATCAAATCTGTCAAGTAAGTACATTGAAAATTCATTTAAATATAAGGTCAGGCATTTTTATCAGTGCTTATTTTCAAAGTTGGTTCATAGGTTGTAATGGAGAGTAGATAATTCAGGGTGAGCCAGGGCCTGGGGAGATGGCTCAGTGCGTAAAAGCCTGCCACACAACCATGAGGGCTTGAGTTCCGATCCCCAAGTACTCACGTAAAACGTTGGGTGTGAAGGCACACACCCATAATCTTAGAGCTAGGGATGCAGGGACAGGAGGAGCCCAGGATTTTTCTGGCTACCTATCTAGTATCAGTGAATCTTAGATTCTAAAAGACTGTGGCCCTGTGTCAAAAAACAGGTGAAGAAGTGCCAGGCATGGTGGCATATGCCTTTAATCCCAGCACTTGGGAGGCAGAGGTAGAAGGATCAGTGAGAGTTAAAGGCCACACTGAAACTACATAGTTAATTCCAGGTCAGCCTGGACCAGAAACCCCCCCCCCCAAATAAAAACAGGTGAAGAGTTGGGGAAATGACTCAGCAGTTAAAGGCACTTGCTTGCAAAGCTTGCTGGCCCTAGTTTAATTCCCCAGTCCTATGTAAAGCCAGATACACAAAGTGACGCATATATCTGAAGATTATTTGCTACAGCAGAGGTCCTGCCACACCCATTCATAATCTCTCACTCTCTTTCTTATAAGTAAATGTAAATAACTTTTAAAAATGGGCTGGAGAGATGGTTTAGTAGTTAAGGCACTTGCCTGCAAAGCCTAAGAATCCACGTTCGACTCTCCAAGTCCCACATACGCCAGATGCACAAGGTGATGCAAGTACACAAGGTTGCACATGCACACAAGGTGGCACACACATCTGGACTTCAGTTGCAGTGGCTGGAGGCCCTAGCATGCCAGTTCTCACCCCCCCCCAAACACATTACAAAATAAATTACAAAAAAAAATACAAGTGGACAAGCTGGGCTGGGAAATGGCTCAGTGGTTAAAGGCACTTGCTTGCAAAGCCTGATATACTGGTTTTAATTCCCAAGCCGCCCTTAAAAGCCAGTCCTTTGCAGCAGCAAGAGGCTCTGGTGCATGTGTACATACAAACCTTGAATTCTTGTCCTAGGATTTATCGAGGAGCATTGTGGATCCTGGGAGAATACTGTAGTACCAAGGAAGACATTCAGAGTGTGATGACTGAGGTCCGCAGGTCCCTTGGAGAGGTATGTTTTACTTGAGTAGTTCTACTTATATGGTGGTTTATACTTCAGAACTCTGACAGGCTGAGAATGTGTCTTGTTGGGAGAAAATGGACTTAGAATACATGAGATCTTGGGCTCAGTCCCTGGCACTACACACATACACACTGACATTTATGTGATGACTAGCCTTGGTGTCTTTGTTTAGCTGTATGTGAACTGAAAAACACTGAAGATTGTGTTTTAATTATACATATAATTAAGCCTTAGGGGCTGTAAAAAAATTTAGGGTTACACCCTGCCCTCCTTGAGAGCCACAATACCTGTCTGTATTACTTATTTACCTTTGGGTAAGATTTTGTTTGAATAAAATGTTCTCTGGATTTTTGTTGTTGTTTTGTTGTTTTTCATTTGTTTGTTTTTCGAGTTAGGGTCTTGCTCTAGCCCAGGCTGACCTGGAATTCACTCTGTAGCTTCAGGGTGGCCTCGAACTCACTGTGATCCTCCTGCCTCTGCCTCTGCCTCCTGAGTGCTGGGATTAAAGGCATGCGCCACTAAGCCCAGCTGTGTTCTGTGGTTTTTTGTTTGTTTGTTTGTTTGTTTGTTTGTTTGTTTGTTTTTATTTTTTGGAGAGCAACAGACTGAGAGAGAAAGGCAGATAGAGAGAGAGAGAGAATGGGCGTGCCAGGGCCTCCAGCCTCTGCAAGCAAACTCCAGATGCCTGTGCCCCCTTGTGTATCTGGCTAATGTGGGTCCTGGGGAATCGAGCCTCGAATCTTGGTTCTTAGGCTTCACAGGCAAGTGCTTAACTGCTAAGCCATCTCTCTAGCCCCCTGTTCTGTATTTTAGAAAAGGAAAGGACAGGCTAGGGAGATGGCTCAATGGTTAAAGGCACTTGCTGACAAAGCCTGATGACCCAGGTTCAATTTCCCCAATACCCACATAAAGCCAAATGCACAAAGTGGCACATTCAGTTCCCTGCAATTCCTTTATACTGACAAGAGGCCCTGGCTTGCCCAAATATATTCATTCATTCATTCTATGTCCTCTCTCCCTCCCTCTCTGTCTTTGTGCTCTCAAATAAATAAAAATATTAAGAACAAAAATAGAAAAGGGCTAGTAAAATTCTGCTTTATTCTATGTGTTCTAGAAGAATACCTTAGAGCAAGGCTAACTTTAGACTTTTTTCTATATTAAAACAGGCAGTATTCCTTCATCCAAACAAACTTGTATAGAATACGAAGAAGACTGGTCTTTGTCAGGCTGAGCTCTACTCTTGATGCTGCCAGTAATTAGCTGAGAGACCTTTAACTGAAGTTCCTTAGCTGTTTGACCTTCATTTTATAGATTTTTTTCACCTGTAAAATGAAAGAATTAAAATAAGGCTGGTGTATTGGCTCAGTGGGTAAAGTACTTGCTCTTTACCCACTGAGCCTGAGTCAGGTCCCCAGCACCCCATGTATATTCTGGGCATGGTGGCGCATACCCATAATCCCAGCCCTCGGGAGGCAAGGGCCGCAAGTTTACTAGCTAGGCTAGCCGAGTCAGTGAAAGAGCCTGTCTCAGTAAGTAAAGTCAAGGGAAATCAAGGAAGACGCCTGGCATTGACCTTACCGCCACACACACGTGAGTGTGGGCATACACATGCGCTGACATACAGATGTGCATGTAACGAGAAGAGGATTGGGGCATGGCTCAGTAAGTTGGGTGCTTGTCTAGCATGCACTGAGCCCTGCATTCAATTCCCAGCATCACGTAACTACGGCGCATACTTGTAAGTCCAGCAGTCAGGAGATGGAGGCGGGAGGATCCAAAGTTCAAGGTCAGCTACCTACCAAGTTGAAGGCCAGGCTGGGTTACAAGACCCTGTTTCAGAGTGAAAGAACTCAGTGTGAAGTGGTTTAAATAAATAGACATCTTGAATAAATACTTATCTTAAAAATAAAATAGTTAATAGTTTAAAATTCTTAGGTTATCTGACAAGCTTAAGATGAAGTATTGAACAGAGGATTAGACTTTCCCTTTATCATGTAAGAGGGTGGCTGATGAAGTCATTAGTACAAATGAGTCTTCATTTCAGTTTACCAAAGATGAGTATTGTTTTGGTTAATATTTCACGGGAAGGAATGTGCAGGAGGAATAAGACCCAGTGAACATTTACTTAGTATTAGACACTATCCTATGCATTTTTCAACGAAGTAGCTTGTACACAAATATTTAAAATTCTGTATAATAGGTTGAGAACTGGGTCTCAGAGTTGTTTAACTTGCCTAACACCATACAACTAGTCAGTGATTGAATGAGAAGTCAGACCCAGGAACATTCAGTGCAAAGCCACTGTTCTTCCCATTGTTTTATTCTGAGAAGGAAAGACAATTGAAAAAAGAGTTCCACGTTCCAAAAATCTTACTGGGAGATTGCCTTATTTATAGAAATTATTGTCTATTGAAGTGTAATTCTGTTTGCTGTTGGTATCATTGCTAAAGCAGCATTTCCAATTGACTTTCAGATCCCAATTGTAGAGTCAGAAATAAAGAAAGAAGCTGGTGAGTTAAAACCTGAAGAAGAAATAACTGTGGGGCCAGCTCAGAAACTGGTAACTGAAATGGGCACCTATGCGACTCAGAGTGCCCTCAGCAGTTCCAGACCTGCCAAGAAGGAAGAAGACAGGTAACGTATGGCACCTGCACCTTGCCAGCTGCACTCTTTATTACTGTTCTTGTGTGTGAAGCAATCACGTGATCTCTTCTCTTAGTGTGCTTTCACTGCCAAACTTGGGAGAAGGTAAATATTTACAGAATTGTGTCCCTGACTTTAGTCACATGTTCTGTTCATCTGTTTTCAATGAAGTCACTATATTCAGTTAAAACTTACTTTACCCTACATAGAAAATGCTAACTTGAAGTCACTATGATGATACTTTGAGTTTCATTTGCTAAGGCATTTAAGAAAGACATTTTTAACTTATTTTTCTTTTTAGTGTACTTCTGAAGGTTGAATCCAAGGCACAACACATGCTGTGCAATTGCTCTGATATTAAGCTATAGCCTCAGCCCTCAACCTCAGCAATTGATAGAATAACATTTTACTGTTTTCTTCTCTCTCTCTCTTGTTAGAGAGAGAGAGAGAGATTGGGCATGCCAGGGCCTCCAGCCACTGTAATAGAACTCCATACGTGTGTGCCACTTTACACATGCACGACCTTGCACATGCATCACCTTGTGTGTCTTGCTTACATGGGATGTTGGGAGTTGAACATGGGTCTTTAGGCTTCACAGGCAAGCACCTTAACTGCTAAGCCATCTATCTCTTCAGCCCTTCTTCTCTTTTTGTAATGTGTATGCACACACACGTGTGTGCGGAGGCCAGAGGACTACCTTCGTGTTGTTCCCCAGACACTGTCTATCTGATTTGAGACCTAGGTTTTCATTGACCGAAACTTAACAAGTAAGCTAGACCATTGAGCCCCAAAGTTCATTTTGTCTCTGCCTCCCCAGTACTGGGATTCCAATGTGTACCACCATGTCTGGCTTTGTTACGTAGGTACTGGGGATTGAGTTCCGTCCCTTATACTTGGATGGAAAACACTTTATTATTGACTGAAGTATGGCCCCAGTCCTTTATTTTTCTGTCGTCTTTTTATGGGAAGATGATGAAAATGATGCCTCAAATGGTAATGAAAACAAACTGTGCTAAAAATTGTGCTAAGTGTTAAAGTTGTATTTTTTTAATATTTTATTTTTATTTATTTATTTGACAGAGAAAGAGGGAGAGAGAGAGAATGGGCATGCCTAGGGCCTCCAGCCACTGCAAAGGAACTCCAGATGCATACGCCCCCTTGTGCATCTGACTAACATGGGTCCTGGGAATCAAACCTGGGTCCTTTGGCTTAGCAGGCAAACATCCTAACTGCTAAGCCATCCCTCTAGCCCAGCATTGTATTTTTTTTTTTCTTTTGAGAACAAAGAGAATTAACTGAGGTCCTTACCCCTGAAAGGTAGCAGTAAGGCTGGTTGTGTGAATCATTTATGCAGAGACTGTATGCTGATGAAGCATTTTTCGGGTTTCATTTCTGCTGGCTTCACAGACCTCCCTTGAGAGGGTTCCTGCTGGATGGAGATTTCTTCGTTGCTGCTTCCCTGGCCACCACTCTAACCAAGATTGCATTGCGCTACGTGGCTTTGGTTCAGGAGAAGAAAAAGCAAAATGTAAGTTCATTTGTTCTATATTTACCAGTTTATTGTTGAATGTCTATGTGGTGATTAGTGAGAAACTCAGAAGTTGATTAAAATTCTGTTATAAATGAGCTTATGGTTTAATAGGGGAATTGAACACAGTAGTGTAACGTAACTAAAATTGACAAAAGTAATACCATAATAATGTCATGTGATTAATCAAATAAAGAAAATAGAAGAGGGGCGGGAGAGATGGCTTAGTGGTTAAGGGGCTTGCCTGTGAAGCCTGAGAACCCAGGTTCAGTTCCCCAGTGCCCACATAAGCAGATGCAGAAGATGGCACATGATCTGGAGTTTGCAGTGGCTGGAGGGCCCTGGTGTGCCCAATCTGTCACTCTTCTGTCGCTCTCTGCTTGCAAATTAATACTTTTTAATGAAAGAAGATAGAAGAGTTTATGAAGTCACTTCTGTCTGCTTTGGTTAGCCAAAGGCCAAGGAAGGAAATGCCCTTCTCTCTGCAGCACCTTCAGCACTTAGTTTATCCCAAAGTTTGTTTTTTTTTTTTCTTTTGCGTTTTTGAGGTAGGGTCTCACTCTAACTCAGGTTGACCTGGAATTCACTCTGTATTC
This sequence comes from Dipus sagitta, assembly GCA_036346955.1. Classification (NCBI taxonomy): domain Eukaryota; kingdom Metazoa; phylum Chordata; class Mammalia; order Rodentia; family Dipodidae; genus Dipus; species Dipus sagitta. Next base: position 153,427,869 of record CM070772.1, on the reverse strand, counting down.
TCAGGGTGGCCTTGAACTCACAGCAATCCTCCTACCTCTGCCTCCCAAGTGCTGGGGTTAAAAGCGTGCACCACCATGCCTGGCTCCAAAATGTTTCTTAAATAATTTTCATCTATAATTGGTTCTTTAATTATAGCTAGTCCCAATCACCCACATGTTATTTTATAAATTTGTGATACAATATTATTATTTCTTTTTTAAGTTGGCATACAAAGTAATGGGTTTCATTGTGGCATTTTTATCCATGTGTCATTATACCTGGTTTAATTCTCCCTTCTCCCACTGTCCTCCCCCATGCTTTTTGCCCTCCACCCCCCCCCCAATCTCTTTCTTGCTCCAAATAGTCCTCCTTTCTAATTTTGTGCCATATTTTATTTATTTGGGGCGGGGGAGGGGAGCAGGTAGGGATAGAGAGCAAAAGGAATGGGCACACCAGAACTTCAGCCACTGCAGATGAACTCCAGATGGATGCACCACCTTGTACAGCTGGTTTACATGGGTCCTGGGGAATTGAACCTGGGTCATTTGGCTTTGCAGGCAAATGCCTTAACTGCTAAGGCATCTCTCCAGCCCACCCTTTTTTTTTTTTTTTTTTTTTTTTTTTTTTTTTTTTGGTTTTTCGAGGTAGGGTCTCACTCTAGCTCAGGCTGACCTGGAATTCACTGTGTAGTCTCAGGGTGGCCTCAAACTCTTGGTGATCCTCCTTCCTCTGCCTCCCAAGTGCTGGGATTAAAGGCGTGCGCCACCACGCCCAGCCTACCTTCTTTTTTTTTTTTTAAGAGCTCTTCTAGCCTTCTCATGATGCCCTTTCTGGTATTACAGGCATATGCCACCATGCCCAACATTTTCACTTGGAATCTGGAGATCGGATGTAGGTGTGATCTCAATAATGCAAATCAATTTCCTTCTAATTTTACTTTTGGAAGTTAGGACAGTGCCTATTTAAAAAAAATCATATTTCTTGTAACAAATCTGGTTTATACACCTTGCTACTGTTGTACAGAGAAGAAGGAAACTTGGCTCTCATGGGCACTCCTCCATTTGTGCTACTTTTTTATTTTCATTTTCTGTGTGTATGGCTAGGAATGCCTCAGGTATCCATGACCTAAAACGTTTGTATCTACTTAATTGTAGTGTAGGTCTTTTAGCAGAGTTCTTTGTAAAAAGTGTATTACTCTTCTATTTTTTTGAGAGATGCCTTTGTATTAGGTTCTCATTTGACAGTTTTCCCCTTCATACTGTAAAAAGGTACAGTTCATTTTCTTCTGCCCTCTGGTGAGAAATCTGTCACTCTCAGCCTGTGTATAGAGGGTATCCTTTTTTCACTGGCTGGTTTAGATTTTTCTGCTTATTACTGGGTGTTAACAGTTTGATTAGGTTATAGCTTCTTATGGTTCACCAAGCTTGAGTCTATAGGCATATAACTTCCACCAATGTGGAAAATATTTGGCCATTGTTTCTTCAGAATTTTTTTCCCCCTGTATTCCCTTCTCTTTTTTCTCCTGGAGACAGTATCTAAGCTTTAAAGATTAAATACATGCTTTTCTGCTGATTCTTCCCCAGGCCTCCGTAGTTTTTCATGCATGTTTGTAGATCAGCACTTAGCCAGATACAGTTTGTCAAGGTCAGAGAATGTCTGTGTCAAATAATGCTATGTGGGACACACAAGTTTGAATTCACTGTGACTTTGAATAGCAGCCCACGTTACATGGACTTCAGTGTGAAGGTAGAGGGAAATCATTACAGGTATTTACAAGGAGAGCAAAGTAGTGTGAGTGCAGTAGAAAAACTGACATCATGCACCTGGTGATTATGCTTAGAAGTACCAATAAGTGTCATACTGATACTATATGTCTCCTGATGCAGTCAAGTCAGGAATATAAAACTTCACCTCCTATAATTCTAACCATAAGTGATGGACATTCTATTTTGAAAAATTGATCTTGGTTCTTTCTTTAAAAAATATTGTGGGTCTGGAAAGATTGCTCAGTGGTTAAAGGCACTTGCTTGCAAAGCCTGACAGCCCAGGTTCAACCCCTCAGTACCTACTTAAAGCCTGATGCACAAAGTGGCCCATGAGTCTGGAGTTTGTTTGCATTGGCAGATCACCCTGGCGTGCCCGTTCTCATTCATATTCATTCCGGCTCCTCTCTGTCAAATAAATAAATACATTTTTAAAAAATAATAAATCACTGTGATTAAAAAACAGACAGGGTCTGGGGAGCTGGCTTAGCTGTTAAAGATGCTTATTCACAAAGCCTGATGGCCTGAGTTTGATTCTCCAGTAGCCAAATAAAGCCAGATGCAGAAAGTAGAGAATACATTTGGTGTTCATTTGTAGCAACAGAAGGCTCTGGTGCATCCAGACTCATTCTCAAGTAAATAAATTAAAACATTTTTTAAAAACTAGGGCTGGAGACATGGCTTTGTGATTAAGGCACTTGCCTGTGAGACTTAAGGACCGAGGTTCAATTCCCCATTATGCACATAAGCCAGACACACAAGTAGTGCACGCCTCTGGTGTTCTTTGCACTGGTGTGCCCATTCTCTGACTGACTCTTTCTATCTCTCCCTCTCTCAAATACATAAATAATAATAAAACTTGTGATAAAATAAACAAACAGGCAGGAAACTGGTCTAGTTCAAAAGAGGTTAAAGAGAATAATAGCTGAGGACATAGATGAAGCTGATCCTGATTTTAAAATAAAATAAAAACATTTTGAGACAATTTAGGAAGATTTATTTGAATTCTGGGCATAGTACATATATTTGGGTTTGTTCAGTTTCTCTGATAAGAAAATGATACTGTTGTTTTAAAGGAAACTGACCTGATTCTTACAGATGAATGCTAACACGTATGAGAAGTTTTAACTTTTCTGTTGTTGGGATTAAAATGAAAAACCATTAAAAGACCATTGCTGTTTTATACTTAAGGTCACTGAAGTCTTTGAAGGTTGGCAGTGAGAATAATAAAGGAAGGAGGATTAAAAAAAAAACCCTCAAGGGCCAGGCATGGTGGCACATGCCTTTAATCCCAGCACTTGGGAGATAGAGGTAGGAGGATTGCTGTGAGTTCGAGGCCATCCTGAGATGACATAGTGAATTCCAGGTCAGCCTGAGCTAGAGTGAGACCCTATCTCAAAAACAAACAAACAAACAAACAAACAAAAACCCACAGAAAGATCACAGAGAGAAAATCTAGAGAATTTAAAGTCTCACCTCCAGGAATTTTTGTAAAGTGATACTACTGCGATTGGAGAAGCGTCATAACCAGTTTCTCTGATTTTCTAGTCTTTTGTTGCTGAGGCCATGCTGCTCATGGCGACTATCCTTCATTTGGGAAAATCCTCTCTGCCTAAGAAGCCAATCACTGATGATGATGTAGACCGGATTTCCCTGTGCCTGAAGGTCTTGTCTGAATGTTCACCTTTAATGAATGACATTTTTAATAAGGAATGCAGACAGTCCCTTTCTCACATGTTATCTGCCAAACTCGAAGAAGAGAAACTATCCCAAAAGGTAAGGACAAGGTGCTTGGTTGAGTAGTTTTTAATTTTTTTTCTAATTTTGTTGATTTCAGTCTTCATGAGTATCCCTGGGAAAGGCCTGTAAAATGCTGTTGTTCTTTCCTAATCAAAAGACATATGTATTGTTTTCCCAACACAGAAAGAATCAGAGAAGAGGAATGTGACAGTACAGCCTGATGACCCCATTTCCTTTATGCAACTGACTGCTAAGAATGAAATGAACTGCAAGGAAGATCAGTTTCAGCTGAGTTTGTTGGCAGCAATGGGGACCACACAGAGGAAAGAGGCAGCTGATCCTCTAGCATCGAAGCTTAACAAGGTGACAAAATAGCAAATACACTGTAAATTATTTAAGTAGTTTACCTAAGATAGTGGCAATCAGGCCTACTGTGGTGGCACATGCCTTTAATCCCAGTACTTGAGAGGCAGAGGCAAGAGGATTGCTATGAGTTCAAGGCCAGCCTGAGACTACATAGTGAGTGAATTCCAGGTCAGCCTGGGCTAAACCAGGACCCTACCTCGTTTGGGGGGGGGGTGGCATTCAATTAGGAAGTTGCTGGTTTCTTCTCTCTCTCCTCCCCCCCCCTTTTTTTTTTTTACAAAAATGAAGTTATAAAATCAAGGGAGCTTTGCAAGGGTTTCTTTTTTTTTTTTTTTCAGTGTTAAGGGTTGAATTGAACCCTCAAGCATGTTAGGCAAGTACTGTGCCACTGACTCTCCAGTCGTAGCATCAGTTTTTCTTCAAGTCACCATAATTGGTGTCCATTAAGCTTCAGTTGAATCAGGCCTGGTGGTACACATCTGTAATCCCAGCCCTTGCAAGACTGTAAGATCAAGACTAGCCTGGGCTACATTGCTAGATGAAAGAACTAGCAAGCAAGGTTAATCCCTCAGCTCTCATATGAGTGAGTATTCAAATTGATTTTATTGCTCAAGATACAGTCAGTGGCAGAATTAGAACTACTAAAACACTTTGTCTTTTAAAATTGGGAATTTAAACTCGAGAGACTGAGGCAGGAGGATCACAAATTCAAAGCCAAGCCTGGGTTATATAGTAAGACCTTGTTTCCAAAAAAAGGAAAACCAAAAACCTGGGCTGAAGAGATGGCTCAGTGATTAAGGCGCTTGCTTGCAAAGGTTAAAAACCTGGGTTTGATTCCACAGTACCCACAAAAAGTCAGATGCACAGACATCAGGCATCTGGAGTTCATTTGCAATGGCTAGAGGCCCGGGCACGCCCATTCTCTCTTTTTATCTCTGCTTACAAATAAACTAATTAATTTAAAATTTTAGGGGGACTTGAGAATATTACATTTATAATTTTTTAAATTTTCTTTCAGTTAAGGTAAAATTCACAGAACATCAAAATTGCATTTTCACTCTTTTATTGTCTTAATTATTTTTGTTTCCCACTGCTGAAGATTGAACCTAGGATCTTGCTAGGTATAGCACTCCAACTGAGCTACCTCATTTTAACCATTTTTAAGTATGTACTGCCATGTATTTATTCTTTCTCTCTTTCTCTCTCTCTGTTTACAAGTAAATAATTTTTTAAATTCACATATAACCATCTCTAGATCTTTTTTCATCTTGTGAAACTGAAATTTTTTGCCCATTAAATAATAAACACCCAGTCCCACTTTTTCCTTGACCCTGGCAGATGCCATTCTACTTGGTGATTTTGACTTACTCTAGTATGTCATGTATGCAGAATCATTAAATTTTTGTTCTTTTGTGACTGGCTTTTTTCACTTATTATAAGGTAATTTCTTCAGTGTACATTATGTTTATAGCATATATCAGAATTTGTTTTCCTTTTTAAGCTTAATATTCCATTGTAAGTATAATCCACACTATTCTGTTCATTCTCTGAGTTGTTAAACTTTTTGGCCACTGTGAATAATGCTGTAAATAATGAATCTCTGCTTTCATGTTTTGAATATATACCCAGAAGTAAAACTGCTCAATTGGCAATTCTATTTATACTTTCATTTTTATTGAGAAACTACCATCGTTTTGTTTCTTCTTCCTTCCTCCCTCCTTTCTTTCTTTCTGTTTGTTTTGGTTTGAGACGGGTTGTCATTATGTATTCCAGGCTGGCCTCAAATTCAAGATTCTCCTGCCTAGGTATACAGAGTACTGAGGTTACAGGCATGTGCTACCACTTCTGGCTTCATATGTTTTTAGTAACAGCTGCACCATTTTACATACTACCAGTAGTGCATAATGGTTTCAGTTTCTCCACATATTTCACAACTTTTGTTACTGTCATTCCTGTTTTTTTTGTTTTTTTTTTTTTGAGATGGTGTCTTATTTGTTTGAGTTGCATGCCCTAATGAAGACTAGTGTTGGACATCTCTTTATATGCTAATTGCTATATTTTAAATATTTTGAAAATAATATTTAAAATATTTTTAAAAGAGCGAATGGGTGTGCCAGGGCCCCCAGCCACTGCAAATGAACTCCAGACGCATGTGCTACTTTGTGCATCTGGCTTTACATGAGTACTGGGGAATCTAACCCAGGCCAACAGACTTTGCAAGCAAGTACCTTAAACTGCTGAGCCATCTCTCCGGTTCCTTATTGGTCATTTTTATATCTTCTTTAGAAGAATGTACATTTAAGTCTTTTGCCCATTTTTTTCCCTCAGGTTATTTGGGTTTTTTTGTATGTGAATAAGTCTGTATGCATTCTGTTTATTGATCCTTTCTTAAATTTGCAAATATTTTCTACCTTTCTCTATTTACCTTTTCACTCTGTTGTCATTATCCTTCATAATGTACAAAATAGTTTAATTATTTTTTTGTGTGTCTTTGTGCTTTTGGTCACAGTATGAACTGCTCTGTTTTGTGAGTTTTTAATTTTGAGGGAGGGCATTTAAAATTTATATTTGTGATATTGTAAGCATATATTATTATTGTTTTTGTTTAGTCCCTAATTTTGAGTAGTGGAGACTACCATATTACCTTAATTTTATTTGACTCCTGGTTTCAGAGAACAAATTACAAGCTTAGTATCTACTTGCTGACATTTACTTATTAAGAGATGTAACTGAAACGTCATCCAAATGTTTTCAGTAGCTACGTTGGGATTGTGCTTAATGTATTTATTAAACATTTTAAACATCTTTCTACTACTGAACTACTATCTTTAAATCACCGTATATAATATTTCTTACACTGTGTTATGAGCTTAAAAACCACAGGTGGGTTTAGGTGTAGTTCAGTTGTAAAATGCATGGTTAGCATAAGCAGAGGACTTGAGCTCTCAGCACCAACCCTCAACACCAAAACAGAGCAAAACCCAGTAAATCTCTGGATGCCATCTTTTAAATTAAGAGTCTGAGTTCTACATTATTTGAATAACTTCTTTAGAGCTCTAGCCCTGCTACTTCTAAACACATCTGTAATTCTCAAGAGTTACTCTTTTGAGTAGGGTATGTTTGGATGAATTGTTATTCATTTGATTATTTCTTTATTTTTGTTTTGCCAGGTCACCCAACTGACAGGTTTCTCAGATCCTGTGTATGCAGAGGCCTACGTTCATGTCAATCAGTATGACATTGTCCTGGATGTGCTCGTTGTGAACCAGACCAGTGACACTTTGCAGAACTGCACATTAGAGTTAGCTACTCTAGGTGAGGAAGCTTACCATAAAGGGAAAGTTTGTATATGGTATATCTTTATGACAGATTATTAAGAAAAGTGCAGTCTTTGGCATAAGGGTTCTTCTAAACTCTTTGTAACATTTTTAATCAGGGCTTATTTTATCATTTGAAATTTTGTTTCCTTCAACTTCTGAACCTTTGTCATATTGATTTGTTTATGCTCTTGACACATTCAGATGGGTTCAGTCTGACTTTGATCTTTCACATTTTAGTTTTTCTCCACACAATAAGAGCTGTTCAAGGCACAGAATTACAGGCTCAGTAATAGTAGCTCAGATTGTAGAGTGCTTGAATAGGATGCACAGAGCCCCAGGTTTGATCCCAGCACCACATAGACGGTTGTGGAGTACATACCTATAGTCCCCAACACTCTGGGGTGCACGCAGGAGGATCGGGAGTTCAAGGTCATCTTTAGCTACATAACAAGTTCCAGGCCAGCCTGGGTTACATAAGTCTGTGCCTCTAAATGACTAAATAAATAAATAAATAGCAGATTTACCAAGTAGCTCATTTAATTAAAATTTCAATTGCCATGGTATAGAATTGTTTTGTGAGACCATGTTGTTTTCTGCCACATGTGGCCAGAGCAATGCATCTCTTTAGCAGCATGGAATTTTTGTTGTTGTTGTTGTTTGAGGTAAGGTTTCACTCCAACTCAGGCTGACCTGGAATCCAGTATGTAGTCTCAGGGTAGCCTCGAACTCACAGCGATCCTACCACTGCCTCCTGAGTGCTGGAATTAAAGGCGTGCGCCACCATGCCTGGCTGAATGGAATTTTTTATGAGAGAGAATTGGCCTTTCGCCACTACAGTCAAACTCCAGACACGTGCGCTGCCTTGTACGCATGCGTCACCCTGTGCATCTGGCTTACATGGGTTCTTTTGAGTCAAACCTGCATCCTTAGGCTTCGCAGGAAAGTTCCTTAACCACTAAGCCATCTCTCCAGCTCCCAATTTTTTTTACTGTATGTATGTATGTGTGGTGTGTATGTGTGCGTGTGTGTGTGTGTGGGGGTATGGGCACACACACACACCACAGCGCATGTGTGGAGATCTGAGAAGAACCTCAGGGTGTTTGTTCTTTCCTTTTACCTTGCTTGAGACAAGGCCTTCCTTGTTGTTTCTGCTGCTGCATGTGCACCAGTCTAGCTGGCCTACAAGCTTCAGTATTCTCCCGCCTCCACCTCTTGTTGCCATAGGCATGTGTTAAGATTGCAGACATGTGCTTCATTTTGCATCTGGCAATGTGTGGCTGCTAGGGAGCATCAGCCTGGGGTGGGCAGGCTTGCAAGCAAGAGCACTTCACCATTGAGTCCTCTCTCCAAACCCCGTGTTTTCTTCTTAATAAAGACTTGAATCAGATTTCCCTGTAACCACGTCTATATCTGGTTTTGAAAATATAAAATGTATATAGGAACATTTCATTGCCCCCTGAAAATTCCATATGGCTTATAAAAGAGATAAGGTATATTTGGATATCAAAAACATGTAATTTTGGCCTTTCTTCCTTAGCACATCTTGATGGCTACAAACATTTAAACATGTCTCATAGAAATTTACAAGTCTTTTTGTAAATCATGTTATCTCTTTAATGGAATAGGTAACCTAAGACACACTTTTTGAGAAGTTTGTTTTCACTCATTGAAATAAAAGCTAATACTCATAAGTACCCATCTGACACATGAACTAAATGTAGAATTATTCTGAGATGTCTCATCTTTTTGTTGTTGTGTTTTTTTTGTTTTGTTTTGTTTTGTTTTTTTTTTTTTGAGGTAGGTTCTCACTCTAGCCCAGGCTGACCTGGAATTCACTGTGTAGTCTTATGGTGGCCTTGAACTCATGGTGACCCTCCTACCTCCCCAGTGCTGGGATTAAGGGTGTGCACCACCATGCCTGGCTAGATGTCTCATGTTTTAATAAAAAAAAAAAAAAAAAAAGCATGTTAATGGGAATTACAAGGATAGTAAATGTTTTCCTTATTTTGTCCTTGTAGTATTTGAATCATACTTTATTTTGCTAGAAACTATTAATATTTTATGGCTAATGTGTGTGTTTTTCTCTGTGCTCAAACTTTGTTTCCCACCCAGGGGATCTGAAGCTTGTGGAGAAGCCATCTCCTTTGACTCTTGCTCCTCATGATTTTGCAAATATTAAGGCTAATGTCAAAGTAGCATCAACAGAAAATGGAATAATTTTTGGCAACATAGGTAAGGTACTGTTTTATGGCATGTGTAGTGAGTAGCTATGGACATAGCTTGAGGGTGGGACCTGAATTCATGTATTATTATTTGTAGGCTACTCTGTACTTAGCAAACATTATGTTATCTTATATTCTAGACATATAAAATGAGCCAGATGGAGTCCCTGTACTCAAGGGATCACCAGGCAAAAGGAGGAGACAGATGGGGAAATAATAATTAGGATACAGTGTAATGAGGGCTAGTTGATTAACCTATGTGCTTTGGGATCATACAGGAAAAAAAAAATACTATTACAGTATGGAATGCTGTGCAAAGGAAAAAGATGTATTATTAAAGGATAATATTAGAACCGAGCCTAAAGCCCTTTATGGGCACATGTGGCCCAGCACACAGGGATATTTCTGACACGCAAATAAGGTTGTACTGTAGCATTTAGCCAATAAGAATATTTTCTAGCAACTTCTACCGAGTGCTACAAAAGAAGCCTATGCTAGGCAGGGTGAGTGTCCGTGAAAGGATGTGGTTAGTGTGGTTAGTTCTCAGAGTGGTACAGGGGACTGGAGGGAAAGGTTTGGGAAGACTTCATGGATGAGCTCATGCTTAGTGGGTTTTAAAAGACCAGTAAGGAGCCAGGTGTGGTGGCGCACGCCTTTTATCTCAGCACTCGGGAGGTAGAGGTAAGAGGATCACCGTGAGTTCAAGGCCACCCTGAGACTACATAGTGAATTCCAGGTCAGCCTGGGCCACAGGGAAACCCTACCTCAAAAAACTGAAAAAAAAAAAAAAAAAAAAAAACAGTAAAGGCTGGAGAGATGGCTTAGCAGTTAAGGCACTTGCCTGCAAAGCCAAAGGACCCAGGTTCGATTCTCCAGGACCCATTTTAGCCACATGCACATGGTGGCACCCACATCTGGAGTTCATTTGCAGTGGCTAGAGGCCCTGCCATACCCATTCTTTCTCTCTCTTTCTCTCTCAAATAAATAAAAATAAAATATTTTAAAAGACCAGTAAGTACTCTCTAGATGAGTAAGTGCAGCTGGAACAATTGCAAGTAGTTGGATGTGCTTGGTTGTTACAGTGGGTTGGAGGAGGATGGTAGAAGAAAAAGAAATTAGGAAGGTTCAGTGGAACTGTATTCTCCTTGCCCTGTTAAGGACTCAGCCTTTATCTATGGAAAACAGACATTGGGCTGAGACTAATAGATGTTCAGGAGATGGTTACTGATTTCAGGGAAGTGACTAACATAGCCTTTGATTTCTGAGTTGAGTTTATTGGGGCGTTGACATAAGTCAGCCACCAAAATATAAACATGGAAGAACAAGTTTGAGAGAAACAGATAAGCCTTGAATAAGTTGAATAAAGTGTCCCAACATGTCCAAGGGAAGTTTGATGGAGTATGACTTTTAGAAAAAGATCAAACTGTAGATAAATATTTGTTTCAGAGCCATAGGAGAGGGCTGGGGTTGTCGCTCAGCTGGTAAAGCTCTGGCCTGGAGCAGTAGGGAAAGTCTTCAAGAAGTGTCTCAAGTAACAGAGTCTGAAAGCAGCCTCCATTGCATTCGTCAGTTACGATCTGTAACTTTTCCTGTGGCATGTGCATCCTTGTCAGGGTGTAACTCAAAAACCATATAGGTATGAAAGCAAAGATGAGGTGGGATTTTTTTTTAAGAAAAGGTCTTGCTACATAGCTGAGGCTGGCCTAGAATTGACAGTTCTGCTCAGCTGCTAGGGGCTGGGATTACAGATGTATGCTACCACATAAAGCTAAAGACTATTTTAGAAAGCAACTTAAACCTTAAAAGAAAAAAGAAACCCTTGAGTATATTTTTGAGTATATTTATAGACTGTGTATTCGTAATAACATGGACAGAATGAAAAAGGAAAGACATAGCCGGGCGTGGTGGCGCACGCCTTTAGTCCCAGCACTCGGGAGGCAGAGGTAGGAAGATCACCGTGAGTTCGAGGCCACCCTGAGACTACAGAGTGAATTCCAGGTCAGCCTGTGCCAGAGTGAGACCCTGCCTCAAAAAAAATATATCTATATATACTAAGAGAGATAATGATTGGTGGATAGAGGTCCTGAGCCAAGGTGGGGATGACAGGAGGCAGGGCGATGAAGTCTTACAAAAAGGAAGCGGCCTGTGCCGCTCTTACAGGGAAGGAGGTGAGAGAGGCTTTAGAAGCGCATTTGTTAGATACAGGGCTGGAAACTAAAAAGAACCTCTGCTTTTTTTCCTGAAAGTTAAAAAGAAATGGCTAAAAAGAAGAAAAGGAGACTACAAGCAGATCATTATGTTTCTTGTCATTTTTATTTTTTTTTTTATTTTTAACATTTTTATTGATTGTTTGCAAGCATACACACATACAGAGTGAAGAAAAGAGAAGGGACACGTCAGGGCCTCCTGCCACTGCAAACAAACTCAAGACACATGTGACACTTCGTGTTACTGGTTTTACATGAGTACTGTGGAATTGAACTCCATACTGTCAGGCTTTGCCATGAAGTGCCTTTAACTGTTGAGCCACCTCTTCAGCCCTACTTTTGGTTTTTGAGATAGAGTCTGACTCTGTAGCCCAGGCTGCCTTCAAACTAGAAATGACCCTCCTGCAGCTCCTGAGTGGTGGAATTACAGGCATGCACTATTGTACCTGACCCAGATTATGTCTGTCTGCTGTGGAAGAGAGTCATGAAATCATGATTAAGTAATAAGGCTCAACAGTATTTATTCAAAAATAATAGGAAAAAAGGAGTGTTGGATGGTAGGTGGATACCTACACTAAAACAGTGTACTACTTGTGTATCTGGTGCAGTGCCTGGCCCACTATAACTGCTATATAAATACCCACTGAATTGAATTATTTAACAAAAAATAAATTACGTGTGCCTGAGTTTGAATCTTGGTCTCATTGTTAATTACTTGTGTCACCTGGAGCAATGTATTTGATTTCTCTGTTTTTCCTGTCTGTGAGATGAAAAATGGATAGATTTGACAGGAGAATTAAAATGGTAATACTTCTAAAGTACTTAGAACAGAGTGCATATAAATACTTGCTAGTATCATAGATATTATTTGTATATATTAAAACTTCCAAATTGACCTATGTACTTGTAATTGAAGATCTTTTCATATATCACAGTTTATGATGTCTCTGGAGCAGCAAGTGACAGAAATTGTGTGGTCCTCAGTGATATCCACATTGACATCATGGACTATATCCAGCCTGCAACTTGCACTGATGCTGAATTCCGTCAGATGTGGGCCGAATTTGAGTGGGAGAATAAAGTTAGTCCTTGAGCAATTTCCTTGTACTTCTTAATCTTCCTTTTGGCTGGTTCTTTAAAATTAATCCCACTAAAAAGTATCAGATGTGAAGAGCAAATTTTTTTAAAAAACATTGTGATCCTGCAAATTAGCCTTAAATAGAAATCATGTTAGTAGCTTGACAGTTTGCTAATGTAAGTTGAGTTCTTTTTGACCTCTGAGATGGGATCTTGCTCTGTAGCCCAGACAGGTCTCAGTGGATGTGCATTATCTAGCTAGAGTTGCACTTTTGTAGTTAATCTGATTGATTGAAACATTGTAGACAAGATTCCATCCTTTTAAAGTTAGGTTCCCAGAGGCTTTGAAGAGTCTGGCTTGCTGGGGACTTAGTCCTTTAGCCTTGGCTTTGATTTGTGCTCTTCTGCTCTTTTTTTTTTTTTTTTTTTTAAGACTTACTTATTAGAGACGGGGGGAGGGAGAGAGAATGGGTACGGCAGGGCCTCCAGCCACTGCAAATGAACTCCAGGCGCATGCATCACCTTGTGCATCTGGCTTATGTGGGACCTGGAGGATCGAACCTAGGTCCTTAGGCTTTGCAGGCAAGCGCCTTAACCACTGAGCAATCTCTCCAGCCTGTATTCTGCTCTTTTTGAGTATCTGCATCTGAAACACTGATGTCTGCAGGTGGCTGACTTTGCAAGTGCCATTTACTTTTTGGTTGCTCTTTCCTAGTGTGAAAACCAGTAATTCACAATGTTGTCATTGTAGGGTTTATGGTCTCCTTGACATTTTTCTCTTCCACAGGTAACTGTTAACACCAACATGATTGATTTAAATGACTATTTACAGCACATATTGAAGTCAACCAACATGAAATGTCTCACTCCAGAGAAGGTACAGTTTGATGGGAAAATTCTTAACTTTATAGGTAGATATATAGTCACTCCCAGCCTTCTTGTTTCCTGTAGTATATTTTGCTATAATTCAGCTTGAGAATAGCAGTGTCATTCTAGAGTATCTAAAAGAAGTTACCCATGGGATGTTTGAATCTGTTTACCTCTTTCTACTAAAATATATCATTTTACCTGCTCATGGTACAGTGGCCCAACTGAAATAAATAGTCCAATTAGTTTTTTTTTTTTTATTTTTGGTCCCTTCACCTTTATTATTATTATTATTATTTTGTTTTGTTTTGTTTTTAAGGGTAGGGTCTCACTCTAGCCCAGGCTGACCTGGAATTCACTATGGAGTCTCAGGATAGTCTCAAGCTCACAGCGATCCTCCTACCTCTGCCTCCCAAGTGCTGGGATTAGAGGCGTGTGCCACCATGCCCCGCTTTTACCCTTCCCCTTTTAGATAGAGGTTTATTCCAAAATAGTTTATTTGTAACACTGGATTAACAAATGTCTGTGCTGCCTGTTGAATGAGTTTAGGTTAGAATAGATCTGCCCAGCTTCATATTATTGACATACAATGACTTTCGGCTGTTGGTACATGAAAAAAGAGTTGAAAAGACAAAAAGGAATCTAGTCTCTACAGGTTTGCTTCCTTTTAAAGTTTGTGTAAATGTTGCACTATACACCTTGGAATGTGCACCATCCGGGTGGAGGTGTCGCTCAGCGCTCATGTGCACCTCACATGCAAAGTAGAAAGAAAGCGTGTCTGCTGCTGAACCAGCGCTCTTCATCCACGTACACACCGAGTCCAACAAGGCCCGGCCTGACCTGGGATTCACTGTGTAGTCTCAGGCTGGCCTTGAACTCATGGTGATCCTTTCACCTCTGCCTCCTCAGTGCTGAGATAAAGGTGTTCACCAGCATGCCTGGCTGTTTTTTTGTTTGTTTTGGTTAGGGTGTCTTTTTTTTTTTCTTTTCTTTTTTTGTACTATATGGCAGCATCAAGTCTGGTGCAGAAGGCAAAAAGCATTGAATGTATAAATACAAATTGAAATAGGTACTATTTCTTAAAAGCCAGGCTTATTCAGTGAAATATACACAGAAAATTCTCATTTTTAATGTTATTGAAACTTTTGACAGCACCCTCCATACATATAGACTTACATACCATAATACTTACACCATGATCACAATCCCCTCCCACCATCCTTTCCCCCCTTCCAAATCCCCCTTCCACGGAATCCCTTCTTTCCAGCAAGTCTCTATTCTATTTTGATCTATCATTTTCCCCTTCTATTATGTAGGTCTTGTGTAGGTGGCATCAGCCATTGTGAGGTCATGAATTTCACAACCACTTGGTAAATGCTTACTTTTTACATGTGTATGCTAGTTTTGGCAAACTAATGGTTCTGTAACTATCACCACAAAAGTAATATTTCAAAGGGTAATTTTCTTATGCTGTTTGGGATTTTCCAAAGTATATTTCTCTAGTAAAATATTAAATTCATTGCAAATTTCTTCCAGGCCCTTTCTGGTTACTGTGGCTTCATGGCAGCCAACCTTTACGCTCGCTCCATATTTGGAGAAGACGCACTTGCAAATGTCAGCATTGAAAAGCCCATTCACCAGGGACCAGATGCTGCCGTCACTGGCCATATAAGAATTCGTGCAAAGAGTCAGGTAATGATTCCCACTTTTGAGAAATATTCTCATAGCATGTTATTTGCATGAGATGCATATATACAAGTACTACATGCTTTGAAAAGAAATACAACTTTTTCTGCATTTAAAATGGCTGGAGAGATGGCTTAGTGGTTAAGCGCTTGCCTGTGAAACCTAAGGACCCTGGTTCGAGGCTGGATTCCCCAAGACCCATGTTAGGCAGATGCACCAGGGGTCGCATGCATCTGGAGTTCGTTTGCAGTAGCTGGAGGCCCTGGTGCACCCATTCTCTCTCTCTCTCTCTCTCTCTCTCTATCTGCCTCTTTCTCTCTCCCTCTCTCTCTTGTTCTCAAATAAATAAATCAAATAAACAAATAAAAAATAAAATAAAATGGCCTGCCTTTTGGGCCTATTACTCCGGAATACCTACCAACAGCCAAATGGATTCCTATGGTTGTGAAATGGATCCTGTAGAGGTGTTTGAAAGTCAAGGTATAAATATTGTGACATAATGTAAATCTAATACTACAATAGACTCTAAAGTAAAGTTTGGGGAGTCTGTTTTATACATCCTTGGTTTTGTTTTTGTGTAGTGCCATTGTGTTTAGTTCAATTGAAATACCTTATTGGCTGTACAGCATGTCAGTGATTATAAACATCTTCATTGGAGCTCAGTGGTAGCATGCTTGCCTGGCAAACATAAGGCCCTAGGTCCAGTCTCCAGCGCCACCAAAAAGTAATATAAAAAGTAAACATCTGGGCTGGGCATGGTGGCACATGCCTTTAATCCCAGCACTTGGGAGGCAGAGGTAGGAGGATCACTGTGAGTCAAGGCCACCCTGAAACTACATAGTGAGTTCCAGGTCAGCTTGAGCTAGAGTGGAACCCTACCTCAAAAAAAAAAAAAAAAAAAAAAGAAGAAGAAGAAGAAGAAGTAGACATCTTGGGCTGGAGAGAGAGATGGCTTAGCAGTTATGGCACTTGTCTGTGAATCCTAAGGACCCATGTTTGACTCTCCAGATCTCACATTAGACAGATGCACAAAGGTGAGGCAAGTACGATGCCGTGCATGTCCACTAGGTGGCGGAAGCATCTGGAGTTCAATAGCAGTGGCTGAGGCCCTGGCATGCCAGTTTTCTCTCTCGCTCTCTCTCTCTCTCTCTCTCTGTCTCTAAAAATAAATAAATAAAAATATTTTTTAAAAATAAACATTTTCATTCTTCTTTACAGGGAATGGCCTTAAGTCTTGGAGATAAAATCAACTTATCTCAGAAGAAGACTAGTATATAAGACTAAACAAGAACTCCTGGAAGGTTTATAGTTAAAATTTAGATATGGGATTATTGGACTCCAACATCTTTTGTACTCTTTCATGCTTTATGTTATATAGAATCTGAGTTCATGCTAAATGCATTCCAGCCAATAATTTATAGCCTTTCCCTTAGATCAAGAATGAGTTTAAAATTACAGCTTGTCCTCTGTTCTGAATGCTCTCCTGAAAGGTATATAATGTTTCTCACAGTACCAAGACCATTTTCACAGTACAATAAAGAGATCTATTCATAAATTTTTGTTATTTTATAAATAAACAGATAATGACTTAATTGTATATATATATATATATAGCAGTGTATTTTTTATACTCTGGTTATAAATTCCCATTATAAATTCAAATTGCTTTTTGAATTATTGACATATGCAGCTTTATTAGAAAGGCATTGGTATAAAATGAAACAGGCCTTGATCTACTTGATTACTTTGTTTTCTTATATATCAGTATCTCTAGAAATGTCTTACCATGTTTTAAAGATCATTTCTCAAACTTAACTCCAGGGAGAAAATAACTTGAGAAAAAAGATCCTTCTTCATCTTAAAGGAATTATTACAAACCCTGACTGAAGTAGACATCTTAATTACTATAAATAATAAGGTAAATGTTCTAAAATAGATTTTTAATATTTATTTATGTGAGAGAGAGAATGGGCATACCAGGGGCTCTAGCTATTGCAAATGAACTCCAGATGCATGTGCCACCTGTGCATCTGCCTTATGTGGGCTCTAGAGATTCAAATCTGGATCCTAAGGCTTTGCAGGTACATGCCTTAACCACTAAACCATCTCTGCAGCCCTAAAATAGTTTTTTTTTAATCATTCACATTAGCTCTGAGTATTCTGTGCTTGTTAGAAATTAAATTGATTCAAGCCAATTAAGAGAAGCTGTGCTAGGAAGATTAGCTCTAGCATTCAGTTGGAGAAGCCTTGCTGGGAGGATTAACTCTTGCATTCATTTAGAGAAGCTGTGCTGGAAGGATTAACTCTAGCATTCAGTTACAGAAGCCGTGCTAGTAGGATTAGCTCTAGCATTCAGTTAGAGAGGCTGCGCTGGGAGGATTAGTTCTAGCATTCAGTTGGAGAAGCTGCACTGGAGGATTAGCTCTAGCATTCAGTTATAGAAACCGTGCTGGGAGAATCAGCTCTAGAATTCAGTTACAGAAACTGCGCTGGGAGAATCAGCTCTAGAATTCAGTTACAGAAGCCATGCTGGGAGAATCAGCTCTAGAATTCAGTTACAGAAGCCATGCTGGGAGAATCAGCTCTAGAATTCAGTTACAGAAGCCATGCTGGGAGAATCAGCTCTAGAATTCAGTTACAGAAACTGCGCTGGGAGAATCAGCTGTAGAATTCAGTTACAGAAGCCATGCTGGGAGAATCAGCTCTAGAATTCAGTTACAGAAGCCTTGCTGGGAGAATCAGCTCTAGAATTCAGTTACAGAAGCCTTGCTGGGAGAATCAGCTCTAGAATTCAGTTACAGAAGCCATGCTGGAAGGATCAGCTCTAGAATTCAGTTACACAAGCCGTGCTGGGAGGATCAGCTCTAGAATTCAGTTGGAGAAGCTGCACTGGAGGATTAGCTCTAGCATTCAGTTACAGAAGCTGCGCTGGGAGAATCAGCTCTAGAATTCAGTTACAGAAGCCGTGCTAGGAGGATTAGCTCTAGAATTCAGTTGGAGAAGCTGTGCTGGGAGGATTAATGGTGGAATTCGGTGAGCTGGTCTGTGTAGATTACCTCTTGTTTACTTACTCCTCGCCTATTGGTCACTTTCAGTAGAGTTGGGCACCATCACCTCTCAACCCCTCATTATGATCTCAGTTAATTGTGCATTTTTGTGGGTGGGGGTTACAGGTGCAAGTGGAGACCAGAGGACAACTTTGGATGTCAAGCTCCTTCAGATTGCCATCGGCCTTCTTTAAGACAGGGCCTCCTTTGGCCTGGAGCTCACCTGCTAGGCTGGGCTAGCTAGCCAGTGAATCCTAGGGATCCACCCATCTCCTCCTCCCTGGTGGTTGGATTACCAGTCTGTGCCACCATGTCTGGCATTCTGCATGGGCATTGGAGATACAATCTGAGGTCCACATGCTTGCAAGACAAGCACTTCACCCACTGAGCTGTCTCCCCAAGCCCACAAATGTGGGGTTTCTCTAGGGCTTCAGTCCTCACTCCCCAGGAGTTCATGACACAGTCTGAGAGAGTGAAAGCAGCATGCTCTCCTTCAGTGAGAGCAGAAGGATTTCCTCAGTGTGTGAGGAGACTTGTCCTTTGTATGTGTGGTGGTACGTAACCTTGAAGCCACTTGCTTTTTTAATCAGTAAGGCAGAAATTCCATGGCACTGAGATCTTAAAGCCTGTGGCTGCCAAACAGGAGAGAGACGAAGAACGCAAGAAAGGACTGATGTGTTGACTCAACGAGAGGAAACGTGATGGAGCAGAGGAACCGGGTTCAGATTGGATCATTGCCCACACTGTTCCCTGAACATTAGTTTCATGAGATGGCTCTAGATATTCTGAGAGAGAGAACTGAGTGAGGATGTGGGGAAAGCTGCACGCTGGGCTGGGAATCGTACATGGTAGCACAGTTGATCCTGAGAGGTTCTTGAACCCAAGTGACCCTAATGCTGCACTAGGGATGCCCTTTACCATAGGACTCCTGTTGACAGCATGTGAGGTGGTAGCCTTGTTTTCACAGTTTATGATCTCAAGGAATGACATCTTTGCATGTCTTTGAAAATACCTGTTAATTATTGGAAGTTGTGTTTTGTCTAATGGGTCACACTTTCATGCCATTTTTGTTGGAATCAGATACCTGTTTTGAGACAAGGTCTCACTGCATAGTTCCTGTCTCCTGCCCCAACCTCCTGAGTTGCTCAGATTATAGGTGTGTGCAGCTAGGCCTGACTCACAATGCCATTTTTTTTTCAATTCGTAAAGAAAGAGAAAACCAAGAAATCGATGCATTTTTGAGAAATTACAGTTTAAACAGTTGACTGCATTAAAATTTCATTAGCTCTGCACAGGTAATGATTATGAATTAAATCAGATAGCAGCACTTCGTGTGCAGAAGCAGTTGACAGTCACCTCTCAGTTTGGATGCAGCATATTCCTAGTAGTTGAGGCTAACACTAGAAGATACCATATAATGAGGACTGTCATTCCATCTCTTAAGAGAATAGACATCTAACACCAAGCTCAGGCTTTCTGTATTAATGTATTAGGTTAAATATTAGGACAAAATGTATTTCAGTAACTTCTTGCCACTAGAGGGAGTGCTATGTAATTATTTTCAATTGGGAATTAGCTATGATTTGTGTTTAAAGATTTTATTTGTTTGTTTCTATTTATTTATTTATAAGAGGAATAGAAATAGAGTGAGTATGGTCACACCAGGGCCTCCTGCCACACACATGCACCACCTTGTGTATCTGGCTTTACATGCGCACTGGAGAATCAAATCCAGGCTATCAGTCTTTGCAAGCAAGTACCATTAACCGCTAAGTCCCCTCCAGCAGTAAAGTTTTCTATATAAGAAGAAAAGGCAAGATGATTGTTTTTTATTAGGAAGGTAATTAATAAAGAGAACAAAAAGAGCTAGGTGTGGTGGTACACACCTTTAATCCCAGCACTCAGGAGGCAGAGGTAGGAGGATCACTGTGAGTTCAAGGCCACCCTGAGACTACATGGTGAATTACAGGTCAGCTGGGCTAGAAGGAAACACTACCTCAAAAAAAAAAAAGAAAAAACAAAGAGAAGTTAACCACTGCCATATATAGTGAGCTGATTACTGCCTTGCTAGCAGAACATTTTCTTGTTCTTCTAATAAAAACAACTTCAGCTCTAACTGGGTATGGGAGTGCAAGCCTATAATCCTAGTGCTTAGAAGGCAGAAAGACTGAACTTGAGACCAGTTTGGCTTTGTAACCAAGACCCTCTCTCAAAAACTGGTGGCTTGTTCCTTATACATAGATAAACACTCCACTCAGCTTATAATGCATATCCTTTCTTTTAAATCAAGATTGAATTTAAGGGCTGGGGATATCACTCAGTAGTAGAAGCCTATCTAGCATGTACAAATATCCTGGGTTCAATTCCTAGTACCACCGAAAAAATGATTTTAAAATTGTAATTTGGGGCCTGCGGAGATGGCTTGGTGCTTAAAGGCACTTGCTTGCAGAGCCTGCTGCCCCGGATCCAATTCCCCAGTACCCACATAAAGTCAGATGCATAAAGTGACACATGCATATGGAGTTCATTTGCAGTGGCTAGAGGCCCTGGTGTGTGTGTGTGTGTGTCCTTGCAAATAAATAAAAATATATTTTTTAATTTTTTTGTTTATTTATTTGAGAGTGACGGAGAGAAGGAGGCAGAGAGGGAGAGAAAGAGAGAGAATGGGCGCGCCAGAGCTTCCAGCCTCTGTAAACGAACTCCAGATGCGTGCGCCCTCTTGTGCATCTGGCTAACGTGGGTCCTGGGGAATTGAGCCTCGAAACCGGGGTCCTTAGGCTTCACAGGCAAGCGCCTAACCGCTAAGCCATCTCTCCAGCCCTAAAAATATTTTTAAAAATAGTAGTTTATCTTTTGTTTTGAAGAGGCAGGGTTAAGCAGACCAATTCCTTGCCTTAATGGAAATCTCAGTACACTACCAATGTGGTTCCCCCCCCCCAACTCTGGTTCTTATCTGCAGATCTTAGGAGCCTAAAAAAGTATGTAGTGCCAAAGTTTAGTTTAGACTTAGCAAAATATTGAACCCTGGCTGCTGTTAGTTGCTGTGCAGTCTTCTACAGTGGTAAAGAGCTAACATTGTGGCTATATAGCTAAGTGTAGAGCACTTGTTGGAATGCACAAGTCCCTTTGTTCTATCTCTGCCACCACAAAAAAAGTGAGTGCTTGTGTCAGGCCTATCACTGAGTGCTTCTTCCATGGCACACTCACCTTACAGTGAGCTTCTGAGGCAAAACCTATAAACACCATCGTTTACAGAGGATAGTTACGGTTGGAAGGAGTTAAGTTATTCGTTCAAGGCTTAATAGTAGAGAGCAACCCAAATGCAAGGTCAGGGTGCCTCACAGCTAAATCATCACTACCTCATCTTGTTTCTGGAGGATACTTGCAATGTCTATTTCACAGAATTGATACAGTAAATTATTCTGATTTTTGACGCATAGTAAATATTCAATAGCTTTCATTGCTTATCTGCCCCATTCACCTTCCTTACCTTGCAGAAAAGACTAACCCCTATTCCCACTATTGTTCTATCTCATTTCTCCATTTTAGACTCTTCTTGAATGTTTTCTGAAGTATCATTGACCTCAACTTTGTAACTATTTGTTGTATTGTTTGCTTAAGGTCTTGGCACTTTTCCTATCTACACTTGATCTTAGCCAAGAGGCCAAGAAACGATGGCACTTTTCCTGTCTACTTATTGCCTCAGCTCAATGTAACCATAACAGTTCATATTCTTCTTCTTCTAATAGGTAGGATGAAAACAGGGGTTTTACTTTAAGAATAACAAATGATTGGTTCTTAAAAATTGCGCTCCAAGCTAGGCATAATGACTGTTGCAGTCAGGTTCGCATTGCTGGTAGAAATCACCCAACCAAGAGCAGCTTGTGGGAGAAAAAAAGGTTTATTTTGGCTTACAGGCTCTAGGGGAAGCTCCATGATAGCAGGGAAAAATGATGGCATGAGCAGAGGGTGGACATCACCCCCTGGCTAACGTCAGGTGGACAATAGCAACAGGACAGTGTACCAAAAACTGGCTATAATTCCCACAAGCCCACTCCCAACAATACACTGCCTCTAGGAGGCGTCCAAATCTCCATCAGCTGGGAACCTAGCATTCAGTACACCAAAATTTATGGGGGACACCTGAATCAAACTACCACAATGATGCATGCCTTTAATCCTACCACTTGGGAGGCAGAGGTAGGAGGACTGCCATGAGTTCAAGGCCAGCCTGGAACTACATTGTGAATTCTGGGTCATCCTGGGCTCAAATAAGACCCTACCTTGGAAAAATAAAATGAACTCCAGATATTGCGCATATGAGTTACAGTATCAGTGTGATACTGAGGGCTGCTTGTGATCAGAAGTTCCTTCTAACGATCTGAGCACAGCCCACTTGTTGGTCTCTCCATCTAGCAGCGGCAGGATTTCTTTGAGAAGTCTGTTATGCAGTGACAAGAGTGTAAACAATGGGCTGGAGTGATGACTGAGCAGTTAAAGGAGCTTGCTTACAAAGCCTGCTGGCCTGGGTTCAATCCCCAGTACCTATGTAAATCCACAAACAGAGGGCAGTGCATATGTCTTGTTTGTTTGTGTGCAAGAGGCCCTGGTGCAGGCGTGAAAATGCACTCACATACATGCAAAGAAATAAAGCACGAGTGTGAGCAGGATTTATGCATTTTATGTGGGGTTTTATATGTGCTTGTGGATTCTAAGAAAACTTCGCTGTGTATATTATAGAATTATTGAAAGGCCAACAAGATATACAGATGGGTTGCAGCCTGGTGGACAGCCCTGAATGAGTCTTTCCCAAATCTAATCCCAATTCTGTAAGTAGCTTTCCAAATGTAATGTCTAGGCCTGTCTCATTATCCAGAAAATGAAAGATTTTCATTAATTTACCTCTGGAATTCCTAGCTGAAAATCCATGCTCCAAATAAATTTTAAAATAGCTTTGTGCTTTTAAGCTCTCTCTTCAACAAGAAACAAGCTCAGGAATGAATGTGGGTGTTTCCACCTGATATTACCTACCAGTACCTCATCAGCATCTTGAAGTGGAGTAAGAGGCTAGCTCAGTGGGAGAGCTGTTGCCTAGTATGCCTAAGGCTCTGGGTTCAGTTCCTAGCACTGACAGAAAATGGTATGAAATGTAACTTGCTCCCTAACCTTGTTCCTCCACTGTGTTCTGGTCACTTACTCTAAAAACCCTTAATTCTACTCTCTTCCATTTCATCAAATACCAAGCCCTTCAGTACTTTTCTAGCCTTTTTGCCACAAATACAGTTCCATTTCCCTGGCATGTGTTCTTGGCATCTTTAACCTGGTCTACTATAGTAGCCTAAATGTAAATTTCACATGTTCTTAAAGCCTCTGTTTTGAATAAAAGCTATATAATTCTAACCTGCTCAAAGTTTTCCCTGCTATTACTATTTTCAGAGACATAGCAAAAAAAAAAAAAAAAGATTTTAATAATATCTGAATAAAAATTTGAAAGAGGCCTAGAAAGATTTCTCAGTGGTTAAGGCACTTGCCAGCAAAGCCAAACAACCCAGGTTCAAATCCCCAGTACCCATGTAAAGCCAGATGCACAGAGCAGTGCATGCATCTGGAGTTCTATCTTTCTCTGCTTGCAAAATAAAGAAAAGATTTTTTTTAAAACATATTTGAGGGCTGGAGGTATAGCTTAGTGGTTAAGGCATTTGCCTGCAAAGCCAGAGGAGCCAGGTTCAATTCCCCAGGACCCACGTTAGCCAGATGCACAAGGGGGCGCACATGTCTGGAGTTTGCAGTGGCTGGAGGCCCTAGCGCACCCATTCTCTCTCTGTCACTCTCTCTCCCTCTTTCTCTGTCAAATAAACAAATAAATAAAATAGTTAAAAATATATTTGAAAGCTGGGAGTGGTGATGCATGCCTTTAATCACAGCACTCAGAAGACCAAGGTAGGATCACTGGGAGTTTGAGGCCAGCGTAAGATCACATAGTGAATTCCAGGTCAGCTTGGGCTAGAGAAATACCCTACCTGGAGAAAAAACAATTTTTTGAAAGTATCGTGATTCATTAGGATGAGTATTGGTGGGGCTGGGGAGATGGCTCAGTGGCAGATGTTTTTGGAAAGCCTCTTGGCCTCGGTTCAGTTCCCCAGCTATTAATTTAAAGCTGGATGGGCATTGGTTACAGCAGCAAGAGATGCTGACACACCCATACACACACACACACACACACACACACACACACACAAATACTGTTTAAAAAAGAGTTGGGGGAGATTAATCACTTAAATAGACCTATAACAAGCATGGAGATCCAAGCAGTTATCAAAAATCTCCCAATTAAAAAAAGTCCAGGCCCAGATGGATTCACTGCTGAATTTTACCAGACCTTCAGGGAAGAACTAACACCATTGCTTCTTAAGCTTTTCCATAAAATAGAAAAAGAAGGAATCCTACCAAATTCCTTCTATGAAGCCAGCATCACCCAGATACCAAAACCAGGCAAAGATAGAACAAAAAAAGAAAATTACAAACCAATCTCCCTCATGAACATAGATGCAAAAATCCTCAACAAAATATTGGCAAACAGAATACAAGAATATATCACAAAGATCATTCACCCTGACCAAGTAGGCTTTATCCCACAGATGCAGGGATGGTTCAACATACGCAAATCGATAAATGTAATAGTTATATAAATGGACTGAAGGACAAAAACCGCATGATCATCTCATTAGATGCAGAAAAAGCATTTGACAAAATCCAACATCTGTTCATGATAAAAGTCCTACAGAGACTGGGAATAGAAGGAACATATCTCAATATAATAAAGGCTATTTATGACAAGCCTACAGCCAACATATTACTAAATGGGGAAAAACTGGAAGCTTTTCCACTAAAATCAGGAACAAGACAAGGGTGTCCACTGTCCCCACTTCTATTTAATATAGTACTGGAAGTCTTCGCCATAGCAATAAGGCAAGAGACGCACATAAAAGGGATACAAATTGGAAAGGAAGAAATCAAGTTATCATTATTTTCAGATGACATGATTCTATATATAAAAGACCCTAAAGACTCTACCAGCAAACTGTTAGAGCTGATAAACACCTACAGCCATGTAGAAGGATACAAAATAAATACACAGAAATCAGTAGCATTCCTATATGCTAACAACAAACACACAGAGGATGAAATCAGAGAATCACTCCCATTCACAATTGCATCAAAGAAAATAAAGTACCTTGGAATAAACCTAACCAAGGAAGTAAAGAATCTCTACAATGAAAACTATAAAACACTCAAGTGAGAAATTGCAGAAGACACTAGGAAATGGAAAAACATCCCTTGTTCCTGGATTGGAAGAATCAATATTGTGAAAATGGCAATCTTACCGAAAGCAATCTACACACTTAATACAAACCCCATCAAAATTCCAAAGGCATTCTTCACGGAAATAGAAAAAATCCAAAACTTCATTTGGAATCACAAGAAACCTCGAATATCTAAAATAATACTGAGCAACAAAAATAAGGCTGGTGGTATCACCATACCTGATTTTAACCTATACTACAGAGCCATAGTAACAGAAGCAGCATGGTACTGGCACAAAAGCAGATATGTAGATCAATGGAACAGAATAGAGGACCCAGATATAAGTTCAGGTAGCTATAGCCACCTGATATTCGATAAAAATGCCAAAAGTACTCATTGGAGAAAAGACAGCCTCTTCAGCAAATGGTGCTGGGAAAACTGGATATGTATCTGTAGAAGGATGAAAATAGATTCTTCTCTCTCTCCATGCACAAGAATTAAGTCCAAATGGACTAAAGTCCTTAACATCAGACCTGAAACTCTGAACTTGCTAGAGGAAAAAGTGGGGAAACCCTTCAACATATTGGTCTTGGCAAAGACTTTCTGAATATAACCCCAATTGCTCAGGCAATAAAACCACAAATTAACCACTGGGACCTCATGAAATTACAAAAATTTTGTACTGCAAAGGACACTGTGAATAAAGCAAAGAGGCAACCTACAGAATGGGAAAAAATCTTTGCCAGCTATATATCTGATAGAGGATTAGTATCTAGGATATACAAAGAACTCAAAAAGCTAAATAATAAGAAATCAAACAAGCCGATTAAAAAATGGGCTATGGAGCTAAATAGAGAGTTCTCAAAAGAAGAAATACGGATGGCGCATAAGCATCTAAAAAAATGTTCTACATCCCTAGCCGTCAGATTAAATGCAGATTAAAACTGTGTTGAGATTCCATCTCACTCCTATCAGATTGGCTACCATCATGAAAACAAATGATCATAAATGTTGGCGGGGATGTGGAAAAAGAGGAACCCTTCTACACTGTTGGTGGGAATGTAATCTGGTCCAGCCATTGTGGAAATCAGTGTGGAGGTTCCTAAGACAGCTAAAAATTGATCTACCACATGACCCAGCTATAGCACTCCTAGGCATATATCCTAAGGACTCATCTCATTTCCTTAGAAGTACATGCTCAACCATGCTTGTTGCCGCTCAATTCATAATAGCTGGGAAATGGAACCAGCCTAGATGTCCCTCAACTGATGAGTGGATAATGAAGATGTGGCACATTTATACAATGGAGTTCTACTCAGCAGTAAAGAAAAATGAAGTTATGAAATTTGCAGGAAAATGGATGGATCTGGAAAGGATTATACTAAGTGAGGTAACCCAAGCCCAGAAAGCCAAGCGCTGCATGTTTTCCCTCATATGTGGATCCTAGCTACAGATGATTGGACTTCTGTGTGAGAAGGAAAAAACTCAGTAGCAGAGGCCAAGAATCTTATCTTTTCAGATGGCAGTGACCTTGGGATGACTCAGAAGGTATCATAGTGCTGGAAAGAAGTGACTGGAGTACTGAGTAACATCTCGATCACACCTTCCAAGGCTCAGGGCCTAATGCGGAAGAGGTGGCGGAAAGAATGTAAGAGCCAAAGGAAGGGTAGGACTCCTTACAACGTCCTCCCTCCAGACATAAAATGGCCTGGATATCCATGACCTCATAGTGCCTGACACTACCTACACAAGACCATCATAAGAGGAGGAAAAGATCATGACATCAAAATGAGAGACTAATTGAGATGGGGAGGGGATATGATGGAGAATGGAATTTCAAAGGGGAAAGTGGGGGGAGGGAGGGTAGCACCATGGGATATTTTTTATAATCGTGGAAAATGTTAATAAAAATTAAGAAAAAAAATTTAGAAAAAAAAGAGTTGGGGGCTGGAGAGATAGCTTGGCAGTTAATGCACTTCCCTGCAAAGCCAAAGGACCCAGGTTCATTTCCCCAGGACCCACGTAAGCCAGATGCACAAGGTGGCACATGCACCTGGAGTTCGTTTGCAGTGGCTGGAGGCCCTGACACACCCTTCTTTCTATCTGCGTTTCTCTATCTCTCAAATAAATAAATAAAATGTGTTTTTAAAAAATGAGGGCTAGAGAGATGGCTTAGTGGTTAAGGCACTCGCCTGCGAAGCTTAAGGACTCATTTTCAACTCTCCAG
Source organism: Dipus sagitta (assembly GCA_036346955.1). NCBI lineage: Eukaryota > Metazoa > Chordata > Mammalia > Rodentia > Dipodidae > Dipus > Dipus sagitta. The sequence continues at coordinate 153,400,062 of CM070772.1, read as the reverse complement.
TTCCCACATAGGCCAGATGCACGGTGATGCAAGCATGCAAGGTCACACATGCGCACAAGTGACACATACATATGGAATTTGATTGCAGTGGCTGGAGGCCCTGGCACCCCAATTATTTCTCTCTTGCATAAAAATAAATGTCTTTTGGGCTTGCCTCAAAAAATAAAATGAGTTTTGGGGACTGGATAGATGTCTCAGTGGTTAATATGCTTGCCATTAAAGCCTAGCAACCCAAATTTAATTCCCCAGTAAAGCCAGATGCACAAGATGACACATGTGTCTGGAGTTCCTTTGCAGTGGCTAGAGGCCCTGGTGCACCCATTCTCTCTCTCTCTCAAAGCTAGGTGTGGTGGTGCATACCTTATTCCTAGCACTCGAGAGGCCAAGGTAGGAGGATTTGTGAATTAGAGGCCAGCCAGAAACAACAGTAAGTTCCAGTTTAGCCTGGGCTAGAGCATGACCCTACCTCAAAAAGAAAAAAAAAAAAAGAGCTGGAGAGATGGCTTAGTGGTTAAGGCACTTCCATTCCCCACTGCCCACATAAGCCAGATGCAGAAGGTGACAGATGCATCTGGAGTTCATTTACAGTGGCTGGAGGCCCTGGTATGCCCATTCTCTCTCACTCTGCCCCTCCCCCCTCGAAAAAATAAATAAAATATTTTTAAAAAATAGTTCTTGGCTCAGTCCCTCATAAAGGAAAAGTAAGAAAGCACAAAGGAAAGATAAGAGAGAAGAAAAAAGTATGTAGATTGCACCATGGATATGTACCTGTGAAGTAACAGAAAAAGGGATATCACTGTGCAATAATGTATGTCTCCTACATTAAGAAAAATTAGGAGACTGAGGAGATTGCTTAGTGGTTAAAGGTGCTTGAAAAACCTGATGGCCCAGGTTCGATTCCCCAGTACCCACATAAAGCAGATGCACAAAATGACACATGCAGCTGGAGTTTACAGTGGCAAGAGGCCCTGGCATTCCCATACACATTCACAAACGCTTGTTTCCTCTCAAATAAATAAAGATTTTTTAAAAAATAGGATATTATACCTTCTGGCAGTCTTCCCAAAGGAATAGAAAGTTAAAATTGGGGCTGGAGAATGGCTTAGTGGATAATGGCAAAGCCTTATAGCTGGGTTCAATTGTCCAGTGCCACATAAAGCCAGATGCACAAAGTGGTGCATGCATCTGGAGTGGAGTTGATTTGCAGTTGCAGAAGGCTCTCGTGCATCCATATTCACTCACTCTGCTGCTTTTTGTCTCAAATAAAATATTTTTAAAAAGAAAGTTTAAAAAGTAATATTGGTTGTTTCCCTAGGATGGCTTGAAAATAAATGCAACTTTGTGTGCTTGCATCACCTCGTGCATCTGGCTTGCATGGGGTCTGGAGAGATGAACATGAGTCCTTAGGCTTTGCAGGCAAGCGCCTTAACTACTAAGCCATCTCTGTGGCCCTGTTCTGTTTTCTTAATCTGTGATTTTGATCTCTTGGGCTTCAAAGTAGCCAAAGCCTCAGCACGTCCACCCACAGGGCTTGCTCGCGTCCCCTTGTAGGGAAGCATTGCATTTTTCTAATAGGGTGGGGATTGACTGACGAGCAGGACTTCACCAGGAAATATCCTTCTGCCTGAGTCTGTCACAGAAAGATACTGCACTTTACTAAAGCATTTCTTAAAGTCCAACAACATAACAATGTGAATTAAATGAATCATCATAATCATAACGTTCTCTTTAGAGCCAAGTGTGGAGGTGCACACCTTTAATCCCAGTACTCAGGAGTCTGAGATAGGACAATCACCATGAGTTCAAGTCCAGCCTGAGGCTACAGAGTGAGTTCCAGGTCAGCCTGGGCTAGAGTGAGACACTGCCTCAAAAAAAAAAAAAAAAAAAAAAAGAACCTCTACAGTTATTTAAGGTCACTCCCCCCCCCCCCCAATGGCCCCTTGTTTTGAGTAAAGGTATGGTTGTTGTCTGTGAGGCTAGGAACATGGTTTTCCAACTTCTCTGTGCCAGAACCCTCGTATTCCACATGCCAGACCAAGATGTTCTCATAGCTAAAAGCAGATGATGGGCCTTCCCCCAGGAAAACACAGATTGATAGAATTTTATTGACTTTGTTTCTTACCGTAATTTTTTAAAACACTTTACGACCTGCAACTGAATTTTTAAAACTCTGAAAAAGTGCTCTGGGAATGTTCGGCTAGCTGACGGTGGTGACATAACCGCTTGTCTTCGTGCTTGGGCGTGTCCCTGGGGTTTTACATTGCACACACGTATGTCATGCTAGTGGCTTATTCCTTACTCATCAAATCGAATTAAACATGTCCGTATTTCATGGTGCCAACAAAGAACAACCTAATTTCTTGTTGATCCACATACATGTCTCTGAAAAATAGCTTGTAAAACCAAAAGCACACAGTTCTTCAGGCAGAACCCAGCCCATAGGCACTGTTTAATGAAGTAACCTTGAGAATAGAAGTGCAGATCCCAGTTTCTGTAGTCCCTAGCTCCTCCTTTCAGGTGAAACAACCGTGGGGAAGGCCTGGACCCGAGTGCCCTGGATTTTTGGTACTCATCCTGTGAGACTAGGGCTGACGATGTAGCACAGCTGCTGGTGGGCTTGGCACGTGAAGCTCTCGCTTCCGTCTCCAGCACCGCATAAACCAGACGGTGGTGCATGTCTGTAATCCCAGCACTCAGGAGACAGAGGAGGAGGACTGGGAGTCCAAGGCCAGCCTGGGTGACAAGAGACCCTGTCTCAAAAACAGAAACATCAGTCTGTAAGGTTTTCCTCATGCACTAGGGGGAGTGGCAAGCTAGGCTACTAGGACCCTTGGCTTCCGACTGACATCTTTACTCTAGTGCTGTGCTGTATTATGCACAGTGTGGTGAGTGCTTTGGTGGCATAAAAACAGTGAGCCGGAGCACTGTTTACCTATTTGAATCTTATAAAAGAAATAACTGGGCTGGAGAGGTGGCCTAGCGGTGAAGGCATTTGCCTGCAAAGCCAAAGGACCCCGGTTCTATTCCTCAGGACCCACGTAAGCCAGATGCACAAGGGGGCACATGCATCTGGAGCTTGTTTGCAGTGGCTGAAGACCCTGGTGCACCCATTCTCTCTCTGCCTCTTTCTCTCTCTCTCAAATAAATAAATAAAGTTTAAAAAATATTTTAAAAAACGACATAACTGCAGTGAGAGCACAGAGAACCAGTGACTGCTAGAAGTAAGTCAAGCATGGTGTCCTAAGGAGGTGCCTTCTGAATTAATCATGGAAAGTATCTAACTATAGAATGTCAGATAGGGGCTGCGAAAATTGGTTGGAAGAGACATTCCAAAGACAGAACAGTTTGGATAGCCATAGAACTTGTAGCACATGGGGCTGGAGAGATGGCTTAGCGGTTAAGGCACTTGCCTGCAAAGACAAAGCACCCAGGTTCAACTCCCCAGGACCCACCTAAGCCAGATACACAAGTGGCACACACATCTGGAGTTCATTTGCAGTGGCTGGAGGCCCTGGTGCACCTATTCTCTCTCTGTCTCTCTCTCTCTCCCTCAAATAAATAAAAATAAAATATTTTTAAAAAGAACTTGTAGGTGGGTTCTACTCCACATAGGATTTTGCAGGAGGCAATGGGAGATGGTGAGGCTGGAGATGAGAGCCACCAAAAAAAAGAAAGAAAGAAAGAAAGAAAAAGACAGACTGAGCAGGGTGTGGTGGTGCACATGTTTACTTCTAGCACTTGGAAGGCAGAGGTAAGAAGATTGCTGTAAATTCAAGGCCACTCTGATACTACATAGTGAATTCCAAGTCAGCCTGGGCTAGAGTGAGACCCTACCTAAACACAAACACACAAACAAAAGAGCCCAGACTGGGACTGGAAAGATGGCTTAGTGGTTAAGGCACTTGCCTGCAAAGCCAAGTACTCATGTTCAAATCTCCAGGTCCCACATAGCCAGATGCAGTGACACGAGCACGCAATGTTGCACGTGCCCACAAGGGAGCACACGCATCTGGAGTTCGTTCACCACAGCCCATTCTCTCCCTCCCTCCCTCTCTCTCTCTCTCTCTCTCTCTCTCTCTCTCTCAGAATAAATAATAAAATTACAGATTTCTCACAGGACAAATGCTGCTCCGACAAACAGGGTTACCATGCCCACTTTTCCTTACATAAAATGGAACTGACTTTATATTGTTCCTGCCTTAAAGAGATCCCAAAATGATGATGAAATGCAACTTGTAAAGATATACACAGCTGGGTAGTGTTGGAGTTAATAAACTGTTAGTGTAGACTCCATCGAAAGGACTAATATCAAGAAGTTGAATGAATTGAAGTTCCCTCTTTTATGGGTTAGGTCAAATATCAGAAATTTCATTTGGATGACTTAGTTTTCTTATTACTTCCTGCTTCAATTCATAACATTGTTTTTTGTTTTTGTTTTTTTAAGATGACCAGTACATTTCATCAAGGGAATTTCCAGGAACACTGGGAGGCAAGTGTGGCAGAAAGAAAGTACGCAGACTTTAGAGCCAAATCAACCTACAGTTAGATTTTCCTCTGTAATTTACCATCTGTGATCTTGGGCCAGTCAGTCGGTCTCAGCCTTATTTTTACCCTGTTATAAAATGGCAATAGGGAGCTGGAGATATGGCTTAGTGGTGAAGGAGCTTGCCTGTGAAGCCTAAGGACCCAGGTTCATTTCCCCAGTACCCACATAAGCCAGATGCACAAGGGGTGCATGCATCTGGAATTCGTTTGCAGTGGCTGGAGGCCCTGGCATGCCCACTTTCTCTCTCCCTCTTTCTCAAATAAATAAATGAATAAATAAAATTTAAAAATAAAATGGAAATAGGGGGATGGAGAGATGGCTTAGTGGTTAAGGCACTTGCCTACAAAGCCAAAGGACCCAGGTTCAATTTCCCAGGACCCACATAAGCCAGATGCACAAGGTGGCACATGCATCTGGAGTTTGTGTGCATGCAATGGCTAGAGGCCGTGGCATGCTCATTCTCTCACTGTCTGCCTCTCTCGCTCTCTCTCTCTCTCTCTCAAATAAATAAATAACAATAAATATTTTTTAAAAAGAAAATGGAAAAGATAGTCTTGGTGACCACACCTGTTAATCCTAACACTCAGAAGCTGGAGGACTGTGAGTTTGAAGTCAGCCTGGACTACATATTAAGGCCCTGTTTCCAAAACAAAACAACAACAAAAAAAAAAAAAAAAACAGGGCTGGAGAGATCGCTTAGTGGTTAAGGCACTTGACTGCAAAGTCAAAGGACTCAGGTTCAAGGACCCACATAAGCCATATGCACAAGGTGGCACATGCGTCTGGAGTTTGCAGTGGCGGAAGGCTCCGGCGCACCCATTCTTTCTCTTTATCTGTCTTTCTCTCTCTCTCTCAAATAAATGAAATAAATTTAAAGTTAAAAAAATAAAAATAGAAAAGCTGGGCATGGTGGTGCACATATTTAATCCCAGCACTCGGGAGGCAGAGGTAGGAGTATTGCCGTGAATTCAAAACCAGCTTGAGACTGCATAGTGAATTCTAGGACAGCTTGGACTAGAGCGAGACCCTGCTTCAAAAAACCAAATAAATAAATAAATAATATAAAACAGCCTCATTAAATGAGCAAGTGCTTGGGTGGTTAAGTATTGACATATAAAAGATGCTTCATAAAACAGTCTCAGCACCAGCACGGTGGCTTATGCCTGTGATCCTAGCACCTGACCCTGTCTTAAAGGAAAAGAGAAGGAAGAAAGAATAAAAGAAAGAGGCTAGGGCTGGAGGGATGGCTTAGGGGTTAAGGCGTTTGCCTGCAAAGCCAAAAGACCCAGGTTTGATTCCCCAGGACCCACGTTAGCCAGATGCACAAGGGGGCACACGCATCTGGAGTTCGTCTGTAGTGGCTGGAGGCTCTGGCACGCCCATTCTCTCTCCCTTTCTCTGTCAAATAAATAAATAAATAAACATAAAATAGCTTAAAAAATAAAAAAGAAAGAGGCTAGTCTCAACTGTTCCACGCCCCCCCCCATCTTTCTGACTTGGCATAGAATTATCTTCTTATATCCCAGAATAACTGAGTTATGCCAGGAATCTGGGTGTGTATAATAAATGTTTAGCTGTCCTAACTTCAAGCCAAGATCTTTTAGACTGAGTAGCCATTAAAACCATCATAATATTCCATGGAATCGGTGTCAGGTTTTTCCCGATTGCCACAAGCCTCATCACTTCAGTCAGGAAGTTACTCATTTAGCTCTGACATCCAATAAATTCAGACATATAGACCATGTCACATTCCTTCTGGAAGCGTCATCATCGTTTTGGGCATGTAATAACTACTCTGCCCCCCCCCCACACAGTGCTGAGGATTAAACACAGATAACTGCTTTTGAACAGGAAAATGAAGTTGAAATGGTGGTTATTTCCTTATACTTCTGACTCAGTCAAGCCCCAAAGGTGAGATCATCGTTGCTGGCCTTTTACACCGCAGAGTCCAGTAGACCACGGGGCTTGTGCCTCAGCCCTTTGCTTAGCTTTTTGTTCGGTAACACGGATCAGATCCAGGGCCTCGTGCGTGCTCAGTAAGGTCTCTGCCATTGAGCGACACCCCAGCCCCTGCCTTGCCTAACATCGTCATTCACTGGTGCGGCGTGTGATTGCGCACTGCTTCCGCGCTGGGTATTTTATCAGGCTCTCTCCATGTCGTGCAGGCACCATTCCTGTCACAGTATGTGACGCTGAGCAGCACGCTTTGCACCCACGAGCTCGCATCCTGTGGCAGCAACCAAATAAGGACTCTTCAGAGTGAATGAGGGCAAGGCAGGAAACAAGTAGGCTAATGGGATAGATAGTGGCTGGTAGATAGGCGAGGAACCTACTTAGAAAGGAGATCAAGGCAGGAAGGAAGTAACAAGAACCTAAGGTGAAAATGGGCTTGGTATACTTGAATGGCTGGGATGGCTTTTGTTGTTGTTTTTTTTTTTCTCTTATATATAGTTTTATTTATTTATCTATTTTTTATTTATTTGCAAGGAAAGGGAAAAAATGGGCACACTAGGGCCTCCAGCCACTGCAAAAGAACTCCAGGTGCATGTGCCACTTTGTGCATCTGGCTTTATGTAGGTACTGGGAAATTAAACCCTGGTCATTATTTGCAGACAAGCGCCTTAACCTAAGCCATCTCTCCAGCCCAGTTTTTGTTTTCTTCTTTTGTGACAGACAATAAAGTGGTAGAAAATATAGGTAAGAGACAAATAAAAATTAATATCATGGGTTGGAGGGATGGCTTAGTGGTTAAGGTGTTTGCCTGCAAAGCCAAAGGACCCAGGTTTGATTCCCCAGGACCCATGTTAGCCAGATGCACAAGGGGGTGCAGGCATCTGGAGTTCATTTGCAGTGGCTGGAGGCCCTGGCGTGCCCATTCTCTCTCTCCCTCCCCCCCCCCGTCTCTCTCTTTCTCTGATAAATAAATAAATAAAAATATTAATATCAGAGCTTTGATCCCAGGTCCCTGAAGGGTTTGGATTCTCTATCGACTCCCTTTACTCACGCGTGCATTTCACTCACTCAGCAGGGCCTTGTGCACTCCAGGCAAAGGCGCAACCATCTCACCTACCACAAACCCCTACAACTTCTTTTTAGCCAGAAGCATGACATCCAGAGGTCATGTGACTGCCATTCTCTCCTGCACAGCACATGGCTGCTTTGTCCTACCTTTTGTGTTTTCCCAACATGAAATCAAGCCAGAGTCCTGGATTCTCTACTAAATGATGGCACTGACTGTTTTGGTTTGTTTTTAATTTCTTTCCTTTTTTTTTTTTTTAGAGATAGAGTCATATGCTATTGCCCAGGCTGACCTTAAACTCTCAATTCTCATAGCTGAGCCTTTGAAGTTCTAGAATTGCAACATTACCAGATAAATGATGGCCTTTTTGAATTTAAAAGTTCATTACTAAGTTATGTCTACTGAAGATAGAAAAGAGAGACGGAAATAAATACCAGTTTGTAAGGTGAAGAAAGCTAAGTGACTTGTCTGTTACCACACAGCAACAGTGCTGAACAGAAATGACATTTGCTAAGCAGGCACCTATGTGAGACACAACGCTGGCCTCAGCAGGGAGACCTCTGCTGTTCTCCTTAAGTCTCCCAAGTCAAAAGTCTGCAGCTCTTCAGTAACCATAGTGGAAAACAGGTATCTGGATATCCACTCTCTGGAGGTTACCTGGGGTAGCTGTGAGCACTCTGGACTCTGAATATCAGAATACCACTCCCACCAAGACTGCACAGTATAACGTGCTCAGAACTGGGAAGGAGGAAATGGGTGCTATATGGCCAAATGTCCACAGTCATTGTCATTCCTGAGCCTTAGCTGTTTCCCTGACTCATGATGGTGTCTTTCCAGGGTAGATCCCCCACCATGAGCCTCCTACCCTGTCTGGGGTGTATGTGCCGTAGTTATGATTGTTGGCTGTAACATAGCAAAGGACCTAGCCCTGTATGACCAGGTCTTCAAGACTGAGGTGGGTTACTGGGTCCATCCCAATGCCCTTTGAATTTTAATTTATTTTATTTATTTATTTGTTTATTTTGAGGTAGAGTCTCACTCTAGCTCAGGCTGACCTGGAATTCGCTATTGATTCTCAGGGTGGCCTCAAACTCACAGCGATCCTCCTTCCTCTGCCTCCCGAGTGCTGGGATTAAAGGTGTGTGCCACCACGTCTGGCTCACCAATGCCCTTTGGAACAGTATAAAGGGAACATTCAGAGCTGGGGAGCCTGAGACTGAGGAAGAAGAGAACCTGATAGGGTCAGGTTTTCCCCCAAGGCTCCTGAAGGAAGTAGTGAGAGGAGACAGACGAGGCTGGAGGGACCTCCAGCAACCTCACCGAGGTGGAGAATAAGCCCTGTGTCCTGTTATGTATCATGATCCCCTTAGGAACCGGGCTGGTTTTCTGGGAGAGCTGCTCACAAGTTAACCCACTGGCCTTTCCTGCGTTCCCAGGTCTCAGGCAGGACAGTCCCCTAAGGCATCATCAGAGTTGGGAAGTGGCTGGGAGGCAGAAACACAAGCACCATGCCTCTGTCTGGGAGACCTGAGCTGTTGACGGCAAATTATAAAGAGATTAAGCAAAACTGTGGTGTCCCCGGGGTGGTCAGAGCTTTAGCAGAAGTGGGGAGAATGTACTCCCATGTGGGACAGGAGGGTTCTCTCCTTCGAGAGAACCCTAACTGCATGTCAGTGGCCCTGGATTCTCATAGGCCTTCTTCCCTAACTCCTGGGAGTCGAATAGCTCTGCTCCTCTCTGTCCTGACCTGAAGCTTGTACTCTATAGTTCCTTCAAACCTGAGCGCCCATCGCTGTACATGTGGTACAAGGTAGCGTGTGACTGTGTCCGTCTCTCAGGCTGCGAACTCTGAACTCAGGGGTGCTGTCTGATTCCTCTTACCAGCACCTTGCTTGGCTCAGTCACTGACAAAGAGCAGCACTCAGTAAATGTTTTTGGAATAACTGAGAGCGCCTTTGTTTTCTATCTGTCAAGAGGAGATAGCCTTTGCCCTGCCTTCTTCCCAGGCCTCTCTAAATTTAGAGCACTGGGGCTGAGGAGATACGTCAGTCCATAAAGTGCTTGCCTTGCCAACATGAGGACCTGGGTTGGATCCCCAGAACCAGCATAAACGTGCCTGATGTGTTGATGTGAGCTTGGAAACCCAGCACCGGAGAGGTGGAGACAGGTGGATCTCCAGGGCCACTGGCTAGTGCCAGGCCAGTGAGAGACCCGGCCTCAGAGGTGGACGGCATTCCTTGGGAAGAATATCCTCCACACATATGTGCACACATATGTGCACGTTTTACACACACGTATGCCCACAAACACACATACGCATGAATTAAGAAACGTAAGTAAACTTAGAGTGAGAAGTCAAGAGCTTTATTACCATGAACTCACGAAGCAACAGCCATAACTTGTGTGGATAGAACTTTACAGTTTAGGGCTGGGAAAATTTGTCATTAAGTCACTTGCCCGCAAAGCCAAAGGACCCAGGTTCAATTCCCTAGGACCCACGTAAGCCAGATGCACAAGGGGGCGCACACATCTGGAGTTCGTTTGCAATGGCCAGAGGCCCTGGCACACCCATTCTCTCTCTCTCTCCCTCTCTCTCCTCTCTCTACCTGCCTGTTTCTGTATCTCTCTCTCTCTCTCTTTCTGTCTCTCTCTCTCTCTACCTGCCTGTTTCTTTATCTCTCTCTCTCTCAAATAAATAAAAATATTTAAAAAAAAGAGATAGGGAGTCAGAGGTAGGAGGATCACTGAGAGTTCAAGGACACCCTGAGAGTACAGAGTGAATTATTCCAGGTCAGCCTGAGCTAGAGTGAGACCCTAGCTCGAAAAACCAAAAAAAATAAAAAATAAAAAATAAAAATAAAAAAAAGAAAAGTGAAGCAAACTTGCTTACCCTAGCTGCCACCTGATCTGTCCCCTTCCTTTTGTAATAACTCACAGTAGTCTGCTCTTACTGTGACACAAATATGGTGGTGCTCCCCAAACAATCCATCTACTACCCACGTGTCCTGACGACTTTGTTGCTAGGCAGGCGGTAGGTGACCTGGATCACACTCTGGACCGAAGCGTGGAATGGCTGGAACGAGGGCCTTCAGTGATCTCTTCACGTGCAGACAACACCTCAGGAAGCTAGCGGCTGCACTGACAAGATGACGGGACTGGAGCTGCGGCATGGCCCGGAGGCAGAACACTTACCTCGTGTGCACAAGACCCTGGTATCACATTAAAAAAGAGAAAGGATGGCATTTCCACCACCCTGAGCTCATCAGCGACTCTGTAGAGCAATCTCACCCTGCCCCCTGATTTATTGGTACCAGTAACGAAGCTTTATTACGCTACACTGAACATGCAGTCTTTTTTGTTGTTGTTTGTTTTTTGAAGTAGGGTCTCGCTCTAACCCAGGCTGATCTGGAATTCACTAGTATTCTCAGCGTGGCCTCAAACTCACAGAGATCCTCCTACCTCTGCCTCCCGAGTGCTGAGCTTAAAGGCGTGCGCCACTACCATGTCAGTCTTATGCAGTCTTTTTTAGAAAAGAATAGCACTGTTGGGCATGGTGGTGCACGCCTTTAATCCCAGCACTCAGGAGGCAGAGGTGGGAGGATCATCGTGAGTTCGAGGCCACCCTGAGACTACGTAGTGAATTTCAGGTCAGCCTGGGCTAGAACAAGATCCTACCTTCAACAACCAAAAATTGTTTTATTTCTTCATCTTTTTTTCTTTTCCTCTTTTTTTTTTTTTTTTTTTTTGTTTTGTTTTTCGAGGTAGGGTCTCACTCCATCTCAGAGCAAACCTGGAATTCACTATGTAGTCTCAGCATGGCCTCGATTTCACAGTGATCCTCCTACCTCTGCCTCCCAAGTGCTGGGCTTAAAGGTGTGCACCACCACACCTGGCTTCTTCTTTTTTATCAGAGAGAGAGAGAGAGTCGGTGCACCAGGGCCTCCAGCCACTGTAATCAAACTCCAGATGCATGTGCCATCTTGTGCACATGTGTGATGTTGCACACTTGGAGAGTCGAACATGAGTCCTTAGGCTTTGCAGGCAAGTGCCTTAATCACTAAGCCATCTCTCCAGGCCAGCAGTAATGTTGTTGTTGCTGGGACAAATTGCTAGACCAGAAGCAGCTTATGGCAAGAGAGGACTTATTTCAGCTTATAATTTTAAAGGAAAGGTTTTGTCATAATGGAGAAAACATGCCAGGTCTGAGCAGGAAGCCTGAGTCACATCACCACATCAGCTGGAAGGAAGTATTTTGAGTCCTGGGCTTGGAGTGCTTACCTCAAGGCCCAGAGACACACCTCCTCCAGCAAGGCTCTGCCTCCCCAAAGCCCCACAATGTCCCCAGATTGCAACCAGATAGGGACCAAGTATTCTAAACCCACAGAGGCTGTTTTATTTAAAGCACCACAACACTGTTCCTGATGCAGTTTTCACCTTCCTCGTCCCTGCTAACTTCACTCAGGTAAACACCGCAGTTCTGCTGCTGCTGAGGCACTGAAGCGTCTTCACCCCCGGCTGCTATGACACTGAGTTGTCTGGGTTTTCCTCCAACTGCCCTAGAACACAGGGTTTGGAGGTGAGCAATTGGATTCTCATGCTATCAAAAGGGAATTAGAGAATTTTTTTTATCACTTTGAGTTCCTTTTTTTTTATTTTGAGGCAAGCCCAACAGATTGGCCTTTTTTTATGCAATAGAGAGCAAAAGCAAGAGCAAGAGTGAGCTAGAGAGAGAGAGAATTGGCACACCAGGGCCTCCAGCCACTGAAATCAAACTCAAGATATGTGTGCCACCTTATGCGCATATGCGATCTTGTGTGCTTGCATTACTTTGTGTGTCTGGCTATTGTGGGACCTGGAGAATCAAGCTTGGGTCCTTAGGCTTCACAGGCAAGTGCCTTAACCACTAAGCAATCTCTCCAGCCCAAGCCCCATGTTCGAAATATGTATGGTTTTCCAAACCTAACCTTGGTGATGAAATTTTAGGGTCTCCACAATTATTCAATACCAGCATCACTTTCTACTACTTCCCTTTACACAGCTTATGTTTTAAACCCAGCATGACCTTGATGCATTTCTTCTCTCAGATTTTCCTCATACTGCTCTTCAACAAATGGAGCTATAAAAACTCTATACCCAGAAGTGAAATTGGATTCCTATCTTTCACCTTGCACACACACACACACACACACACACACAACCCAATTCAAAATGGATCAAATACCTTAACTTAAAACCTGAAACACTTAAACTACCAAGGGAAAACATTTCAATCTGCACTCTAGGCCAGAACGTTTGGAAAAGTACTCTAGCAGCACAGGAGATAATCCCAAGAATCAATATATGGGATGATATGAAATCAAAATGCTTTTCCACAGCAAAGGAAACACCAGCACCCTGAAAAGTTAACCTACAGGATGAAAGAGGATCTTTGTCAACTATGCTTCAGACAGAAAGTTAATATCTACATTATATAAAGAACTGCAGGGCTTGATAGATGGCTCAGCAGTTAAGGCGCTTGCCTGCAAAACCCAAAAACTCAGGTTCAGTTTCCAAGTGCCCTCATAAAGCCAGGTACACAAAGTGCATGCATCTGGGGTTCATTTGCATCAGCTAAAGGTCCTGGTGCACTCATTCTCTCTCCCCCACCCCTGCTTGCAAATAAATAAATAAAAATATCTCAAAAGAACTGCAAAAAGTAAACAGCAAAGAATCTTTCAATCAATAAATAGACTAATGAACTGAACAGACAATTCTCAAAAGAAGAAACACAAATAGCCAATAAATATTTGAAAACATGTTGAACATCTTCAGCCATCAGGGAAATATGCAAATTAAGATGACTTTGAGGGCTGGAGAGATGGCTTAGTGGTTAAGGTGCTTGCCTGTGAAGCCAGAGGACCCATGTTTGACTCTCCAGATCCCATGTAAGCCAGATGCACAAAGATGAGGCAAGTGCAAGGTTGCACGTGTGTACTAGGTGACGCAAACATCTAGAGTTCAATTTTGGTTGCTGAGGCCCTGGCACACCAGTTCTCTCTCCCTCTCTAAATTAAAAAATTAAAAACAATGACATTGAGCTTCTATCTCTGTGGTGGTTTGACCTAAATATCCCCAATAAACTCGTGTATTCTGAATGCCAGGTCCCCAGCTGGTGGCCATTTGGGAATTGGAGCCTCCTGGAGGCAGTGTAGTGTCGGGGGCCCATTTATGGGTGTTATATAGCAAGCTTCTTCTTGCCAGTGTCTGCCACCTCCTGTGGCAGAGGTGATGACCAGCCTCTGATAATGCCACATTTTGCCCTGACATCATGGTGCTTCCTCTCCTATCTGTAATACAAAATAAACCCTCTCCTCTCATAAACTACTTTTGGTCAGATGCTTTCTCTGAGCAACATGACACTGACTGCAACAGTGAAATTGGTGCTGAGCAGTGAGGTTGTTGATTCCAGGAACCTGACTGTGGCTTTGGTCATTTGGTACTGATTTGTGGGAGGAAAGTCAAAGGATTGGCAACCTTGGCCTTAGAGACACCTTGCAGTGCTGTAAATACAGCTTGATGGACTATTCTGGTCAAGGTTGAAAGACCTGAATGCAGTAAGAACTATGGACTGTGAAGTTTGGCTTATGAGGGTGAGAAAGAGCTTTTTAAAGACTAGGCTAGAGGCAGTTTGTGTGAGCGGCTACATTCTGCCTGTATCCTAAAGACTTGTGCAGGGTTGCACTGCATAGAAATGGGATGGTGTGAGCCACCATGTCTATCTCTGTGTGTGTGTGTTTTTTCAAGGTAGAGTCTCACTCTGGCCCAGGCTGACCTGGAATTCACTCTGTAGTCTCAGGGTCATCTCAAACTCACGGTGATCCTCCTACCTCCGCCTCCAGAGTGCTGGGATTAAAGGCGTGCGCCACCACACCTGGCTTTTTTTTTTTTTTTAATCTTATATTGATTCAATCTTTCTTTGCTATGCCCAATGACATCTTTTGCAATGTGAATGTTTATTCTGTGCCACTATGTTTTCTTGGTATTATGGCTCAGTTAAAAGACCTTGAACTATGGGGATGTTTGAATAGCATTGGGATTGATAAAGACTATGGGGACTTTTAAAGTTGGATGAATGCATTGCATTTTATGTCTTGAATGGTTATCAGTTTATGGGAGCCAGGGGTGGAATGTGGTGGTTTGATTCAGGTGTCTCTCATAAACTCATATGTTCTGGATGCTTGACCCCCAGCTGGTGGCAATTTGGGAATTAAAGCCACCTGGAAATGGAGTATTGTTGGGGTTTGGATGTTATAGCCAGCTTCCTCTTGCAGTGTTTGGCACACTCTCCTGCTGCTATTGTCCACCTGACTTTGGCCAGGAGGTGATGTCCAGCCTCTGCTCATGTCATCATTTTCTCCTGCCATCATGGAGCTTTCCCTCGAGTATTTAAGCCCAAATCAACCCTTTCCTTCCATAAATTGCTTTCTCCCAGCAATGAGATGTTGGCTACAACAACCTCACTCCAGTCAGAATGGCTAACCTCAAGAAAACAGATGATGACAAAAGTTAGTGAAGATGTGGGGAAAGAGGATCCTTTATGGAAATCAGTGTGACAATTTCTCCAATATCTGAAAATAGAACTACTGTGTGTGACCAGCTATATCACTCTTGGGCATATATGTGCCTTAAGGACTCTTTGTATGTGTGTGTATATGCATGCATGGGTCTGTACATGCCAGTGTGCATGTGGCGGTCAGAGGATGACTGCAAGAGGTTGGTCCTCAACTTCTAAGTCCCACCGTAGAGATGCATTCACACCCATATTTACTGCTGCACCATCCACAATAATTAGAAAATAGAACCACTGTAGATGCCTACTAACAGATCAACAGATAGAGAAAATATGGCTCATACACAATGGAATTTGATTCACACATAAAGAAAAAAATGAAATGATGATATCTGTAGGAAAATAGGTAGACCTGGAAATTATCGTAATATGCTAAATAATCCAGAGTCAGAAAGACAACTATCATGTTTTCTGTCATATCTGGACTCTATATTTTTATTTTTATTTAAGTGCATATATGTGAGGGGTAGATATAGGTCATGGAACTAGAAAAGGGACCATGAGAAGGGGGAAAGAGGTCTTTAAGAAAAAGGGGAGGAAGGGGAAAAATGATAATAGAATGCATGTACCATGACAGCACAGTAGGGACTAGTAGGAGGAGGGAGAGGACAGGGGAGAAGGACACCCAAAACAAAGTATGGTAGCCAGGCATGGTGGCACATGCCTTTAATTCCAGCACTTGGGAGGCAAAGGTAGGAGGATCACCATAAGTTCGAGGCCACCCTAAGACTATATAGTGAGTTCCAGGTCAGCATGAGCTAGAGCGAAACCCTACCTCAAACAAACAAACAAACCCACAAAGTATGTAAGAATATATGATAATGCACACCATTACCTTGGGGCTGGAGAGATTGCTTAGTGGTTAACACACTTGCCTGCAAAGCCTAATGACTTAGAGTTCTGTTCGCCAGGACCCACATACAGGCAGATGCACAAGGTGGCACATGCACCTGAAGTTCCCTGGAATGCCCATTCTCTCTCTCTTCTCTCTAGCTCTCTGCTTGCAAATAAATTTTTTTAAATCTTTAAAAAAATCCATTATTTTGTATGCTATTATTTTTTCGAACTCATGCGATCCTCCTACCTCTGCCTCCCGAGTGCTGGGATTAAAGGCGTGCGCCACCACGCCCGGCGCAAATGAATTTTTTAAAATCTTTAAAAAATCCATTATTTTGTATGCTATTACTTTTTCGAGGGTTTCACTCTAGTCCAGGCTGACCTGGAATTCACTATGTAGACTCAGGGTGGCTTTGAACTCATAGTGATCCTACTACCTCCAGGAGTGCTGGGATGAAAGGCGTGAGCCTCCACAACGGCTCCTTTGTATGCCAATTTTAAAAAACAACAAAAGTATTATTCAGGGGAAAAAATTCTTTCTCATACTGTCCCCTTCACGTGTCACGTGCTTCAGCCCTGGTTTCATCATCGCATACTTTAGACGCGTGCAGAGATGTTTGTGTAATAATTGCTCATAGCAAGGCATGGCAGTATTTTACTTATTTAAATACAAGAGAGAAAGAGAGAGAAGAGAAAGGGACATATACGGAGAATGGGCACACCCCGTGCCCTAGCCCACACAAGTGCACCCTTGTGCATCAGGCTTGCGTGCATCCGCTTGCATTCGTCCCGGATATTTCAACCAGGGTTCTTTGGCTTCAGAGTCAAAGGCTGTAACCACTAAGCCATTTCCCAGTTCCCACACCTTCCGGGCCTTTTTTCCTTTTCCCTTTCTTTTCCAGATAGGCTTTAGTTCTAGTATCGGGTGACCTGGGATTCAGGATGTAGCCACACAGTGGCTGCAATGTCATGTTCATCCTCTTACTCTGCTGGCACTAAAGGTGCCTGCCATGACTTCAAGCTCCCTGTGTTGATGATGCCCAACTGCTCTGATCATTGAAAATCAGAGATCAAATGAAAACTCTGCAAGATGGGTCAAAGGTCACAAACAGGCCTAAATGTTTGTCCTTCAACAGGGATACACTAGCCAGAAATATGTATATGACTACATTTGACACAAAGACATTGCTATCATTTTCTGGCAAGTAAAGATATCATTCCAGTGCAATGTACAAGAACCTGTTTGGAAAAGTGGAGACGCTGGGTGCAGTGTTGTCTACAATGTCACCATAAAGCATAGTCATGCCTGCTCTTTTTCTTCCATGTCAGATGGGAATTTCTCATGATTGTGAGGAGCAAGTAAGGCCACAACAAATTCTAACTGTGTTCACAGAGGACCGTGTTACGTACTTACCATATTTTCTTGATATCTGTGAACATCACTCAATGAATGAGGGGCATGTCCATGATTTTCCAATACTTACCCTTCTGGTCCTTCATTCGACCTGCATCCATTGTGGGGTCAGGATGGTTCTCGAGAGCCTACAGAAAGGCTACCCCAACCCTCAGAATACATGTCTGGACCCCTGACACTCCTAATTCTTTCTGGCCTGGCTTCAGCAATTTTGCCCTGGGCCTCTAAGGCATAAAGAATGTCAATACTTGCATATGGGTTTTACGTGACTCATATTTTCTTTCCCCTTTCGAACTTGGGAGACTCCTGTGTGCCTACTGCCTCAAACAGACGTCGGTCCTCCTGCTAGAAAGGGACTCAGGACTCATTGGTAGTGTCTCACTTCACCTGTAAGCTTTGCATGTCCCATGCACATGTGACCACTTAAGTCACATGTGTGTCAGGGGCCTCCTTTCCCTAGCACACAGACATTCTCTGCATCTTCGTGGCATACTCTTTGACCTAAAAGCTCCCGATTCTCTAACCTAGGGTGAGAGCGAAGCTCTCACCCTAGGTTAGGGAATCGGTTCTCTTCAGAAAAAGGGTCAGTTTTATCCCATCCACAAAGATGGCTGATGCGTGGCCATGTGCCAGCCTGAGTCATTCTTGTTCACATTGAGCACTTTTTTCGGGTTCACCCCCTCACTTACAAGTGGTGAGCCTACTGGAATGGGGATGTCTGAAATGTGAGGGAGCAGGGCCTGGAGTGTTTCTCTGGGAATAAGAGAGCTCAAGAAAGTATCCTTTAATTGGCTGAAGGAGGAGGGCCTCCACGAATGCCAAGCCAGCTGATAGACCAGGAGTACTTCCTCAAATCTCACACATTCAGAGATTTGAAAATCATCGAAAATGTCTGAGTCCACTTCCATGGACTGCTCATTTACCCTTGTCACTGGTGATGATTAGGTGTCACCTTCTCTGATACCTGCAGGGATGCTGGTCCAGGTTTCTTGAGAGAGAGCCTGACAACTCCAGGACTTATAAGGAGTGATGTTTTCTCCACTCAATGACAGAGGCAGTAGGACTCTTGCTTCTTGGTTGAACGCCACTTACATAGGTTCTTTAATTCCTTCTTCATTTGTTTTGAATATGAATTGATTTGCTTACCTTCTATCACAATAAAATTCCTAAGTACACATGAAAGGTGCTGGCTAAGGAGGCCCTCTCTCTTCAGAAACCTGTGTTGAGCACATTTTCATCCCCCCACCAAAACACGTATTTTACTTATTTAAATATGAGAGAAAGTGAGAGATAGAGAAGAGAAAGGGACATATACAGGGAATGGGTACACCAGGTGCCCTAGCCCACATAAGTGGCCCCTTGTGCATCAGGCTTGCGTGCATCCCGCCTGTGTACATCCCAGGGGATTCGAACTGGGGTCCTTTAGCTTCAGAGTCAAAGGCTCTAACTGTTAAGCCATTTCACGGTTCCCACGCCTTCCATGCCTTTTTGTCTTTTTCTTTTCTTTTTCCAGCTAGGCTTTAATTCTAGTACTGGGTGACCCGGAATTCATGATGTAGCCACAGGGTGGCTGCAATGTCATGCTCATCCTCTCATCTCTGCTGGTAGTAAAGGTGCCTGCCATGACTTCAAGCTCCCTGCGTGTATGATACTCGACTGCTCTGATCATTGAAAATCGGAGATAAAATGAAAACTATCCAAGATTGGTCAAAGGTTACAAACAGGCCTAAATGTTTATCCTTCAGCAGGGATACCTCAGAAAGAAATATGTATGACTTCCATTTGACCCAAAGACATTGCTATCATTTTCTGGCAAGTAAAGGTATCATTCCAGTGCAATGTACAAGAACCTGTTTGGAAAACTGGAGACGCTGGGTGCAGTGTTGTCTACAATGTCACCATAAAGCATAGTCATGCCTGCTCTTTTTCTTCCATGTCAGATGGGAATTTATCATGATTTTGAGGAGCAAGTAAGGCCACAACAAATTCTACCTGTGTTCACAGTGGACCGTGAAAGCTACCCCAACCCTCAGAATACACGTTTGTATCCTGACACTCCTAATTCTCTCTGGCCTGGCTTCAGCAATTTTGCCCTGGGCCTATACAGCAAAAAGAGTGTTGATACTTGCATATTGGTTTTATGTTGCTCATATTTTCTTTCCCCTTTCGAACTTGGGAGACTCCTGTGTGTCTACTGCCTCAAATAGACGTCGGTCCTCCTGCTAGAAAGGGGCTCAGGACTCATTGATAGTGAGTCACTTCACCTGTAAGCCCTGCATGTGACATGCGCATGTGACCACTTAAATCACATGTGTGTCAGGGGCCTCCTTTCCCTAGCACACAGACATTCCCTAGATTGTCATGGCATTCTCTTTGACCTAAAAACTCCTGATTCTCTAACCTAGGGTGAGAGCATTAAGCTATCACCCTAGGTTAGAGAATCGGCTCTCTTCAGAAAAAAGGTCAGATTTATCCAATCCACAAAGATGGCTGATGCATGGCTATGTGCGGGCCCATTTCATTCTGGTTCAAATTGAGCAATTTTTTGGGTTCACCCCCTCACTTACAAGTGGTGAGCCTACTATAATGGGGATGTCTGAAATGTTAGGGAGCAGGGCCTGGAGTGTATGTTTCTCTGGGAATAAGAGAGCTCAAGAAAGTATCCTATAATTGGCTGAAGGAGGAGGGCCTCCACAAATGCCAAGCCAGCTGATAGACCAGGAGAGCCTGCCTCAAATCTCACACATTCAGCGATTTGAAAATCATCGAGAACGTCTGAGTCCACTTCCGTGGACTGCTCATTTACCCTTGTCAGTGGTGATGATTAGGTGTCACCTTCTCTGATACCTGCAGGGATGCTGGTCCAGGTTTCTTGAGAGAGAGCCTGACAACTCCAGGACTTATAAGGAGTGGTGTTTTCTTTCCACCGAATGACAGTGGCAGTTGGATTGTTGTTTCTGGGTTGAACACCACTCACATAGGTTCTTTAATTCCTTCTTGACTTGTTTTGAATATGAATTGATTTGCTTACCTTCCATCAGAATAAAATTCCTAAGTACACATGACAGGTGCTGGCTAAGGAGGCCCTCTCTCTTCAGAAACCTGTGGTGAGCACATTTTCATCCAGAAGTCAAGAAGCTGAGGCAAAAGGGCTGCAAGTTCAAGGCTACTGGGTTACACAGTGAGTTCCAGGCCTGCCTGGGCTATACAGCAAGGCTTATATCTTTAAAAAATCAATGAATAAATAAAACCACAACTGTTGATAATAGAAAAAACATTGGGAGTGATGTATTATGGTAAGTTCATTCAACATACTCTATGAAGATAATAGTGGTGAGGTACAGGGAAATCGCTTGTAGTTTATTAAAAAAGCAGTGAAGTATACACACCGTCGTTGTTAAGATTTAGAAAACATCTGGAGGGGTGTACATCAACATATTAATGGTCCCCAGGTGTGGTGGTGCACACCTTTAATCCAAGTACACAGGAGGCTGAGGTGAATACCAGATCAGCCTGAACTATAGCAAGACTCTACCTTGAAAAAAACATTAGTGGTCACAAGTAACACAAAATAGATAAATTGGACTTCATCAAAACTTAGGGTTTTTAGCTGGGTGTGGTGGCGCACTGCCTTTAATCCCAGCACTCGGGAGGCAGAGGTAGGAGGATTGCTGTGAGTTTGAGGTCACCCTGAGACTACATAGTGAATTCCAGGGCAGCCTGGGCTAGAGTGAGGCCGTACCTCAAAAAAATACCAACTTACTGTTTTAAAATATATATTTTATTTGTTTATTTTCAAGGATAGAGAGAGAGAAAGAAAAGGAGGGAAAGAATGGGCACACCAGGACCTCCTACAACTGCAACTAAACTCCGGATGCATGTGCAACCCTGTGCATCTGATTTTATGTTGGTATTGGGGAATCAAACCCAGAACGTGAGGCTTTGTGGGTAAGTGCCTTAACCACTGAGCCATCTCTCCATCCCTTAAAGAGTTTTTAGGTTTTAAAGGTTGCCATTAATAAAGGTGAAGAGTCAACTCATAGAATTCACACATTTGCAAGTTGCAGAACTAATAAAGGACTTGTGGCCACGGCACACAGCTTCATAGTAAAAAGACAACCAGTTAAAAATTACCAAGAAGGCCGGGCTTGGTGGCATACACCTTTAATCCCAGCACTCGGGAGGCAGAGGTAGGAGGATCACCGTGAGTTCAAGGCCACCCTGAGACTCTATAGTGAATTCCAGGTCAGCCTGGGCTAGAGTGAGACCCTACCTTGAAAAAAATTAAAAAAAAAATAAAAGGAAAAGAAAAAAAAATTACCAAGAGAATGAATAGACATACCTCCAAAACAGACATACAAGTAGCCAATCAGCACATGTGCAACATCATTAGAAATGAGAGAAATGCAAATGAAAACCATGATGGCACAGTATGTCATATCCACAAGGTATGTAATCAAAACAAGATGTGGGAGGAAAGATGGCTCAGCAGGTAGGAATGCTTCTCATGCAACCGGGAGGGCCCCAGAGAGTTGGAGACCACTGGAGTTGGTTGGGCTGGGGCATGGCCGTGCACACCTGTCACCACAGTGCTGTGGGGAGCAGAAACCAGAGAATTGCCAGGGCTTGCGAAAACCAGCAAACTCAGGAATCAGAGAGTGCATCTCAAGAAAACACACAGAGCCATGGAGGGGGGCACCCGATGATCTCCTTGTCTGGCCTCCATACTTGAGGGCAGGGGGTGCATACCTCTGCACGCGCACACACACGCAAATGCCACACACACCACACCATACATACTACACCATAAATACTACACACAGGCATGTGTAAGTGTGGATGAGGATATAAAGAAATTTAAACCCTCATACATTGCTGGTTCACTCTAAGATGGCACCGCTACCTTGAAAAATAGTCTGACAGTTTCTCAGGGTAAGCATAGAGTCCTGGTGTGCATTTTTCTCATTGCTGCAACAAAATCCCTGATACAACTTCAGGAAGGAAGTGATTATTCTGGTTACAGTTTAAGGGGATACAGTCCATCATAGCAGAAAAGGCAAAGCAACAGGAGCGGCAGGTAACTGGCCACGGTGTGTCCGCAGTCAAGAAGCAGGGCAAGCAGGGGCGTGGGGGCGCATGCCTCTCCTCCTGGCACTCTGGAAGCCCAGGTAGGAGGATCATTGTGAGTTATAGGCCAGCCTAGGACTACAGAATGAATTCCAGATCAGCCTGAGCTACAGTGAAACCCGACCTCGAAAAGAAGGAGGAGAAGATGTAGTGAGAGATGAATCTTGGTGCCAAGCTTGCTTTCTCCTTTTCATTCAATCTGGAACTCCAGCCCATGGGGTGGTGCTGCCTACATTTAGGAAGGGTCTTCCCCCCTCAATTGACCTAACCTAGAAATTCACAGGTATGCCCAGAGGTTCATGCTTATGGTGAATCAATCAAAACTCCACCAAGTTTACAATCACAATTAACCATCACACCATATGATCTATCCATTCCATATCTAGGAATAAACCCTAGGGAAATGAAATACATCCAAGTCAAATATGGAAGAGTATGCCTGTGGTCCTAGCTTTTGAAAGGCTGAGGCAGAAATATCAATTGAACTCAGGAGTTTGAGACCAGCCTGAGCATCATAGCAAGAAGAACCTATGCACAAAGACATACAACGAACATTCACGGAAGTGTTCCTCATGACCATCAAGTAGAACCATCAACCCGGAGGAGATGGGGTATATTCATTCGATGGAGTATTATTTTGCAGTGAAGAGAAATGAAGTCCTGGCACATGCTTCAACTTGAATGAGCCTTGAAAGCAGCACACTAAGTGGAAGAAGCTATCCAGAAAAGATCCCGTATTGTACCATTGAATTTACATGAAAAGGTCACAAGAGGCAAATATATACATTGACCATTGCCTATGGCTGGGGTGCTGAGAAGAAATAGGAAACGATTGTTATTGGGTATAAAGTTTGTTTGTTGGAACTGGGGATGTAGTGCAGAGGGAGAGTGCTTTCATAGCATGTACAGGTTTGCTCCCCAGTGCCACACATATCAAAAAAGAAATTTTTTTGGGGGGGTGGTTTCAAGGTAGGGTCTCACTCTAGCCCAGGCTGACCTGGAATTTACTATGTCGTCTCAGAGTGGCCTTGAACTCATGATGATCCTCCTACCTCAGCCTCCCAAGTGCTAGGATTAAAGGCATGTGTCAACACTCCTGGCCTCAATTTTTTTTTTTTTTTTTTTTTTGGTTTTTCAAGGTAGAGTCTCACTCTAGCTCAGGCTGACCTGGAATTTACTATGTAATCTCAGGGTGGCCTCAAACTCACAGTGATCCTCCTACCTCCGCCTCCTGAGTGCTGGGATTAAAGGTGTGCACCACCACGCCCAGCTTTCAAAAATTTTTTAATGATCAAAATATTTGAGTTTTTTTTTTCAAGGGAGGGTCTTATTCTAGCTTAAGATAACCTAGAACTCATTCTGTAGTCCCAGACTGGCCTTGAACTCATGGCGATCCTCCTACCTCTGCCTCCTGAGTGTTGGGGTTGAAGGTGTGCACCACCACACCCAGCTTATTCAGTTTTTTAATATTTTATTTACTTACTTATGAGAGTGAGAAAGAGAGAATGAGCATGTCAGGGCCTCTTGCCACTGGCCACTGCAAACAAACTTCAGATACATGTGCCACTTTGGGCATCTGGCTTTACCTGGTACTGGGGAATTGAATCTGGGCTAGCAGGCTTTGCAAACACTTTTAGATGCTGAGCCTTCTCTCCAGCCCCCAAAAATTTTTTAAAGAACTTTAAATATTTTTATTTGTAACTATTTCTTACAGAGAGAGAGAGAGAGGCAGCAAAGAGAGAGAGACAGAGAGACAGAGAGACAGAGAGAATGGGCCCCCAGCCACTGCAAGTGAACTCCAGATGCATGTGTCACCATGTGCAGCTGACTTACATGGGTAGTAGGGAATCAAACCTGGGTCCTTAGGCTTCACAGGCAAGCACCTTAACTGCTAAGCAATCTCTTCAACCCGTGAAAATATTCTTCATTGCCATGGTTGTACAATTTGAGAATAACTTTTTTTGAGGTAGGGTCTTGCTCTAGCCCAGGCTGACCTGGAACTATGTAGTCTCAAGGTGACCTCAGACTCACCGAGATCCTCCTACCTGCCTCCGAAGTGCTGGGATTAAAGGCATGCACCACCACGCCCAACAATGACTGGCTTTTTAATTTAAAATTTATATCATGGGATTGAAGAGATGACTCAGCAGTTAAGGCACTTGCCTGCAAAGCCTAAGGCCTGGGGTTTGATTCTCCAATACCCATGTTGAGCCAGATGCACAATGTTATAGACTGCATGGCCATACCCAGGGAGTTGAAGTTGGTGTTCTCCAGGCCCAGAGAACTTTGGCTGGCAAACTTTGCAAGCAAACTCTTTTAATCACTGAGCCATTTCTGCAACCCCATAAGTTTAGATTATTTTTAAGTTTTTTTTTTTTTTTTTTTTTTAGTTATTTGCAAGGAGAGAAGGGGGAAGAGAGAGAGAGAGAATGGGTGCAAGACATGTGTGCCACTTTGTGCATCTGGTCTTACGTGGGTACTGGGGAATCGAACCCAAGCTGTCAGACTTTGCAAGCAAGTGCCTTAACCACTGAACTGTCTCTCCAGTTGAATAAGTTCAGGTGCTTTTGTGTTTTTGTTCTTGTTTGTTTTTGTTTTTTTGAGGTAGGGTCTCACTCTAGCCCAGGCTGACCTGGAATTTACTCCGTAGTTTCAGGCTGGCCTCAAATTCACAGTGATCCCTTTATCTGTGCTTCATGAGTACTGGGATCAAAGCTTCTATTCTGTTTTCATAGGGCTATCACCTATCACTCTCCCAGGTCATGGAATTAAAAGCATTTGTCACCATGCCCGGAAACGTTTAGTTTTCTTAAGCCAGGAGCTCTACCTGGCACTCCAGTGGAGCATGTGTATTTAGGGTGAATGCCGACCTTGCGTGGTGAGCCTCCAGGTTTCCAGACACAAGCATCCAGACATCTACCCTCAGAGACAGATGATCTAACCATCCTCTGACGGATCTGTTCAGTGGAAACAGACAGAATGTGGTGATTTCGAAGGTTCCCTGACAAAAGATGCAATCACAGCAACCCACAGTAAATACTGAATCAGCAATACTCACCCACATGCTCAAAGACTCCCCCGAAAATTGTGGTTTTTGCAATAGAGTTTTGCTGTGTAGCAGCCTAGGCTGGCTTGGAGCTTGCAGCCTTCTTCCACCTCACTGCCAGGGTGCTGGGATTACAAGCATGAGCCACCATGCCTGCTCCAATCAAGGGTCTAGTGTCCTTTCTTTTTTTCCAGACATGATAGTGCATGCCTTTAAATTTTATTTATTTGGGCTGGAGAGATGGCTTAGTAGTTAAGGCACTTGCCTGCAAAGCCAAAGGACCTCGGTTCGATTCCCCAGGACCCACGTAAGCCAGATGTATAAGGTGGCAGGAAGCCCTAGCGCACCCACTCTCTCTCTTTCCCTCTCTCTCTGCCCCTTTCCATCTCTCAAATAAATAAATAAAAATAAAGTTTTAAAAAAGACCCTGAGGTCAATTAAAAAATTATGTATTTATTTATTTAATTATTTATTTATTTTGAGAGACAGAGGGAGAGAGAAAGAGGCAGATAGGGAGAAAGAGAATGGGTGCACCAGGGCCTCTAGTCACTGCAAACGAACTCCAGACACATGTGCCTTCCTCCTTATGCATCTTGCTTACATGGGTCCTGGGGAATCAAACCTGGGTCCTTAGCCTTCTCAGGCAAACACTTTAAGAGTTAAGCCATCTCTCCAGCCCTTAGTATCCTTTTCTCAACAAGAGCTGACAAGGGAAGAAAAACAAACACCAGAGGAAGGGAAGAGACCAAAATAAACAAGCAGATAAAAGTGACTGTGAGGAAACAAAGATAATGCCGGAAGAGGAAAACTTCTAAATCGCCATCATTAATATGCTCAAAGAGATAAGCAAAGATCATTATTTGCTTTTATTAAATGAAGGAAGACACAGAGCACAAAACTAAAACTGTTATAGTGGAAATTAAAAACTCAGTAAGAGAACTGGAAATTGCAGTTAGGAAAATCAAAAAGAAAAGAAAAGAAGTCAAGGGGAAATTTCAGAAACAGAAAATAAGGGAGCAATAAGAAAATGAAAAAAAAAAAACACTCCACATTGCCAACATTCAAATAATAGGAATGTTAGAAAGAACAGGAAAGTCTAAAGGAAAGAAATCATTAAATAAATTAAAATTTCCCAAATAAAAGGTGAGTGTTTTTTTTTCCACATTGAGAAGGCTCACAGAAGACCCGAAATGGACTCACACCTCCACACATGGTGGAATTCAGAGCAACCATTGTGTAATTACAGAGCACCATGGATGAGGAGGAAATCCTGAAAAGTCCCCAAAGAAGTACCCGTTGGCAAACTGCTGCGCCTTGGCGCGCTGGCACACAGCTGTGATCTCAGCACTTGGGAGACAGAGGCAGGGGGCGGAGCTCCACGAGTTCAAGACAGTGGTATGCCTGATGAGTGTCAAGTCAGCCATGGCTATGTAGTGAGAGTCTGTCTCAAAACACAAACGGGGTTGGAGAGATTGCTTAGTGGTTAGGGCTCTTGTCTACAAAGCTTAACAACCTGGGTTTGATTCCCCAGGACCTACATAAGCCATATGCACAAGGTAGTGCATGTGTCTGGAGGTCGTTTGCAGTGGCTGGAGGCCCTAGAGTGCCCATTCTCTCTGTCTGTCTCTCTTTAGCTCTCTGTGCTTGTAAATGAATAAATTACTTTTTTAAGATTTTTTAAAGTTTTTACTTTTATTTATTTATTTGACAAACAGAAAGAGGGGCTGGAGGGATGGCTTAGTGGTTAAAGTGTTTGCCTGCAAAGCCAAAGGATCCAGGCTTGAGTCCTCAGGACCCACATAAACCATATGCACAAGGTGGTGGCGCATGCATCTGGAGTTCGTTTGCAGTGGTTGGAGGCCCTGACATGCCCATTCTCTCTCTTTCTCTCTCTCACGCTCATAAATAAATTTAATTTTTTTGAATAAAAAAGGGGAAGAGGTAGATAGAGAGAATGGGTGTGTCAGGACTTCCAACCACTGCAAACAAACTCCAGACACATGCACCACCTTGTGCATATGGCTTATGTAGGTCCTGGGGAATCAAACCTGGGTCCTCTGGCTTTTTAGGTATGCACCTTAACTGCTAAGCCATCTCTCCAGCCCCTTAAAATATATACATATATAAAAATCACATACTGAAGTATTCCCCAAAGTCTTATGTGTTGAAGACTTGGTTTCCAGCCATTGGATCCAATTGACATGACTGGAGCATGAGGACTATGACTAACTAATGGATTAGTCCCTTGAAGGATTCATGATTTGATGGCATTGCGGGGAAGGAGTCCATGGCGGGACATGTTCTTAGGGGCTGTATCTTGTTCCATTGCTTCCTCTCTCTCTTTCTGGCTGCCATGATCTAAGCAGTCTTGTTCCCCCTCACCAGGATGACCTGAGACCTCTTACAAGGGACCAGAATAAATCCTTCCACCTTTTCAATTGCTTATCCCAGCAATGAAGACTCTGACAACCCCAACGACAATCAAGAATCAGAATGGTCTGGAGTGGTGGCACATACCTTTAATCTTAGGGCCCAGGAGGCTGATTGCTGTGTGTTCAAGGCCAGCCTGAGACTACATAGTGAATTCCAGCTCAACCTGGGCTAGAGCAAGATACTACCTCAAAAAATAAAATAAAAATTAAAAAGAATCAGAACACCTTCAGGTTTCCTAACAATGTTGGAAGCAAGAGGGAAAATAAGCAATGCCTTAAAAAACATCTGCACACAGAGCTGGGGTTGTAGCTGAATGGTAAAGCACTTGTCCAGTCTTCACAAGGCTCTGGGTTCAATCATTAGCAGTGGAAAAAAAAGCAAAATTCTGTAGGTAAATAGTTTCCAAGAATTCTAAGACTTGAACTACAGAGTGAAGAAATTTTCAGTTGTACAATGTCTGCTTTATACCCCTTCTCTTCAAAATGTAAAAACAGACCAGAAAACAGAACAGAAAAGCCAGCAAGGGAAGGAAGGAAGAACACCAGGAGGAGGAGGATGCTGAAGAGGGATGCTAGGGGCACAGCCCTGCATTGGCACAGAGCACCGACAGGCACGAGTGTGGCGATTCAAGACAGGAAGGATGGAGGGAAGAGAGGGGAGAGCTGAAGGGAGGGCATGGTAGATGTGTAAGTAGAGGGGCAGAATACTGGGGCAGAAGGGACTACCTAAGGGGAGGGGATGGAGGAGAGGAGGGTGTGGGAGGAGAGATAATCAAAGTTTACGGTTTATGAAAAAGCTATATGGAACCCTACTTCTTTACTAGCTAATAATACGTATGTTTTAAAAGGATGGGCTGGAGAGATGGTTTAGTGGTTAAGGTGCTTGTCTGCAAAGCTTAAGGGCCCATGTTCAATCTCTCTCCAGATCCCACATGAGCCAGATGCACAAAGGTGAGGTAAGTGCAAGGTCATGCCTGCCCATTAGGTGGCACAAACATCTGGAGTTTGATTGCAGTGACTGAGGCCCTGGTGTACCAATTCTCTCTCTTGTTCTTGCTCTCTCTAAAAAACAAAATTAACTTAAAAAAAAAGATGGGGGCTGGAGGGACGGCTGAGCAGTTAAGGCGTTTGCCTGCAAAAACAAAGGACCCAGGTTCGATTTCCCACGACCCACGTTAGCCAGATGCACAAGGGGCACACATGTCTGGAGTTTATTTGCAGTGGCTGGAGGCCCTGTAGCACCCATTCTCTCTCTCTCTCTCTCCCTCTTTCTCTGTCAAACAAATAAATAACAATGAAATACTTTAACAATAAAAGATGGGCTGGTGAGATGGTTTAGTGGTTAAGGTGCTTGCCTGTAAAGCCAAAGGACCCAGGTTCAATTTCTGAGGACCCACGTAAGCCAAATGCACAAGGTGGCATATGTGTCTGGAGTTAATTTGCAGTGGCTGACAGCTATGGCATGTCCATTCTCTCTCGCTTTCTCTCTCAAACAAAATAAAAAGTTTTTTTTTTTTTTAAAGAGAGAAAAATTTCAGTGCCAGCAATGGGATACCTTCCAGTGAGTTAGTTGTTAGTCAGAGAGCCCCCTGGTTCCCCCAGATTATTATAGGCTATTACCAAGGCTCTTGGTTGCCCACCAAAACTAGATGATAAGACCCTATTGCTGAAGACTCCATATACTTGGGCTGCAGGTCACTGAGAAATCAGGCTGGAGCTGTGCTGGAAGCCTCCTGCCTGTTGACTATCTGTCAGGATGCTGGGAAGCCTGTTGGGGGAGAAAAGTCAGCAACAGTCTTAACCACCAGGGGACCCTGCAAGCTTTATGGCTTGCTAGCCAGGCCAAATGTACCAACTGGTTCTATGGTGGCATGTCTGCTATTAGGAAAACCATCTGCTATCTGACCTGACTTGAGACACACTCCACTGGAGGAAATTCCTGCCTGGTACTGAAAACCTAATTAAAAGCCTGTGGCTGGGGAGGTCATAAGCCCTACGAGGAAAACTACTACTGTCATCTGGCTAAATGGATATGTTATGTCCACCAAGCTGCCCTTTAAACAGTTATGTTTATGTCCACATATTAATGATACTCTCACTTTTGTTAGAGAAGCTTCCCTTTTCAGCTGGTCATGACCAGTGGAATGGCTTAAAACTCATGAAAGAAGCCAGGCGTGGTGGCTCACGCCTTTAATCCCAGCACTTGGGAGGCAGAGGTAGGAGGATCGCCATGAGTTCAAGGCCACCCTGAGGACTACATGGTGAATTCTGGGTCAGCCTGAGCTAGAGTGAAACCCTACCTCGAAAACAAAACAAAACAAAACAAAACAAACAAACAAAACACCTCATGAAAGTGCTGAGAAGAAGTGACAGTGCACTAAGTGAAATATCTCTCTCACAGCCGCCAAGGCTCAGGAGCCATTGCAGAAGAGGTGGCAGAAAAGAATGTAAGAGCCAAAGGAAGGGGAGGAGCGCTCACAATAACTGTCTTACAAATACAAAAAGGTCTTGCCATTCGTGACCTCAGTGGCTGACACTACTTACACAAGACTTGCATAATAGGAGGGCAAACAAAAGTGATGACATTAAAATAGAAGAGAGAGGGCTGGAGAGATGGCTCGGCAGTTAAGGCACTTGCCTAGGAAGCTCAAAGACCCAGGTTCGATTCCCCAGGACTCATGTAAGCCAGATGCACATGTTGGCACATGCATCTGGAGATTGTTTGCAGTGGCTAGAGGTCTTGGTGCACCCATTCTCTCTCTCTCTCTCTCTCTGTCTCTTAAATAAATAAATATTAATAAAATAATAGACGAGAGACTACTTGGAAAGAAGAAGAGATTCAGTGTAGGGGAGTTTGGGAGAGGCAAAAGAGAGGGTGGCTAGAGGGGGTTATGATCATGGTATATTTATGTTTATGAAAGTTGTCAAAAAAAAAGTTTTAAATAAAAAAAATTAAACAGAGGAAGGTTGAGGATTATCGGGTTAAAACTGATGTGATCTCTCTATAAGGATGTAACCCAAGAAAGAGGAAGATAATAATTCTAGGCCACAGGGTCTCAACCCAGAGGACACACAGTATTCCCAGGATGACAGGGAAGAAAAGTGCCAGGGAGAGAGATGCGCAGGAGAGCTGCGGGCAAACAATTGAGGTCAGCAAAGGGGGAGGGATTTCTGACAGGAAAAGGGAACTGACAGGTTATTTGATGCCATTAACCATGAGGAAAACTATAGTGAAAGATCACTGGAAGATGCTAGAATAATTCGCTCTATATAATAATTACAAACAAAAATAAAAAGTGAAGTTGGGCATGGTGGCACACCCCTTCAGTTCCAGCACTCAGATGGCTGAGGTAGGAGGATGGCTGTGAACTTCCGACTGGGGCTGCAGAGTGAGGTCCAGGCCAGTCTGGGCTACTTTGAAAAAAAAAAAAAAATTGCCAGGCGTGGTGGCACACGCCTTTAATTCCAGCATTCAGGAGGCAGAGGTAGGAGGATCGCCGTGAGTTCAAGGCCACCCTGAGACTACATAGTGAATTCCAGGTCAGCCTGAGCTAGAGTGAGACCCTACCTCAAAAAAACAAAAGAAAGAAAAACAAAAATTAAAAAGTGAGTGGGGGCTAGAGTTCGGTGCCAGCCTGGGCTACAGAGTGAGTTCCAGGTTAGCCTGGCCCAGAGTTACACCTTGCTAAGAAAGAAAGGAAGGGAAAGAGGGAGGGAGGGAGAGAAGGAGGGAGGAGAAAAGCTGGAAACTGCAGGCAAACTTGCCCTACTTACTTCCCAGACAAAGGCATTTGCTTAATGAAATGGTCATGACACCAACCAGCCCTTTACTATGGAAGGAGACACTTTGTCCCCTTTTGCAAGACTGTGTACTCTACAACCTTACAAAAGGTAATCCAGGGCCAGTCAGTAGTACAGTAATTGCCTAATTCTTGTAAATACCTAGTATGCTGCTAACAAAACCCCTCTAGAACAGGGCTGGAGAAATGGCTTAGTGGTCAAGATGCACCTGCAAAGCCTAAGAACCCAGGCTTGATTTCCCCAGTACCCACATAAGTCAGATGCTCAGGGTCATGCACGCATCTGGAGTTTGTTTGCAGTGGCCAGAGGCCCTAGTATGCCCATTCTCTCTCTCTCTCTCTGCCTCTTTCTCAAATAAATAAATATATTTTTTAAAATCTAGAACAAAGCTGTATAGGATGTGCAGAAATGTCATGGAGAATCGTCTCCCAAGACTGACCCATCAAAACTATGAGGTTGCTGGTTGCTTTAATAACTTTTTATAGTAATAGATG
Source organism: Dipus sagitta (assembly GCA_036346955.1). NCBI lineage: Eukaryota > Metazoa > Chordata > Mammalia > Rodentia > Dipodidae > Dipus > Dipus sagitta. The sequence goes on along the minus strand of CM070772.1, from coordinate 153,367,737 downwards.
ACTAACGTACCCATATATTCTTTTTTAATATTTTATTTCTTAGAGATATTTCTTTGTGTGAATCTGATGTGATTTTCTGTTTGCCTAAAGTAGTTCTAAATCTGTTCTGTTTGTGATAATTTTTTTTGACTTGACTTAAATATCTGAAAACTCTTAAGTTTTTGGTTCCTTTAAAACAATTTTCTTTATTTATTTGCAAGGAGGGAGGGAAAGAAAGAGGGAGGGAGGGAGAATAGGCACACCAGGGCCTCCAACTGCTGCGAACAAGCTCCAGATGCGTGTGCCACCTTGTGCATCTGGCTTTACGTGGGTATTGGGGAATTGAGCCCAGGTTGCCAGGCTTTGTAGGCAAGCACCTTAACCACTAAGCCATCTCTTCAGCCTTTGTTTTTTTTTAAAAACAGATTTACTGGGGCACAATCTATGTGACATAAAATTTATCCATTCTTAATGTATAGACTCTGTGATTTGGCAAATTAATTGAGGTTTGTAGTCATCAGCACAACCCAGTGTCAGGACTTGTCTGCCATGCGAAAACTCCCTTAGTGCTCACGTGAAAATCTCCACTCTATCCCAAGCTAGGCAGACCCTTGACCTGCTGGCCCCTTATATTTGCCTTTCCAAGATGTTTTATTTAAGTAGACTCATACATGTAATTCTTTTTTTAAAAAATATTTTACTTTTATTTATTTAGTTGAGAGAGAGAATGGGCACACCAGGGTCTCCAGCCACTACAAATGAACTACAGACACATGCGCCACTTTGAGCATCTGGCTTATGTGGATCCTGGCAAATCAAACCTGGGTCCTTTGGCTTTGCAGGCAAACACCTTAACTGCTAAGCCATTTCTCCAGCCCCCTCATACATGTAATTCTTGATACCAGTTTCTTCCACTTAGCATCATGTTTTTGTAAAAATTTTTTGTTTATTTTTATTTATTTGAAAGTGACAGAGAGAGAAAGACGCAGATAGAGAGAGAGAGAATGGGCGCACCAGGGCTTCCAGCCACTGCAAACAAACTCCAGACACGTGCGCCGCGCCCCCTTGTGCATCTGGCTAACGTGGGTCCTGGGGAATTGAGCCTTGAACCGGGGTCCTTAGGCTTCACAGGCAAACGCTTAACCGCTATGCCATCTCTCCAGCCCAGCATCATGTTTTTGAGGTTCATCCATCGTATTATCTATCAATTCATTATTCTCATTAATTGTGGAATATTTATTTGTTCCATTGTATGGATATACAATTTGTTGATGAGCATTTGCATGGTTTGTTTTGGCTGTTATGTTATGTTAAATACATTATGGCATATTTGGCTGTTATGTGGACATTCACATTCTTTGTGTGGTCATATGTTCTCAGTTATCTTAGGCAGATTTATAGAAATTGCATTGCTGGGTGTGTCATGCTCATGGGATTCTTGGAGATTTAACCCAGTACTTTAATTTACTACCATGAACAAAGCCTTGGGTTTGGTCACCAGTACCAAGAAATTATAAGCTTATGCCTAACTTTACTTTTGTTTCCGATTATACAGGGATCAAACCTAGGATCTTGGGTATCCCTGGCCCCACCCTTCCCTGACACATGCACACACACTTCTGGTTAAACTGCCTAGGTTGGCCTTGAATTCAAGATTCTCCTGCTTCAGCCTCCCAAGGGCTGGGATTACAAGTATGAGCCACCACACCTGGCTTGTGTTTAACACTGTGCGTGCGCAGGTCAGAAGGCAACCTCTGGTGTGCGCCCTTGTCCTCCACCTTGTTCAGGGTCAAGGGTCTTGTTCGCTGCTGCATTCTCCAGACTAGCTGGCCTACGAGCTTCCGGGGTCTCCTGCCTCAGCCCCTTACCCCCCTGAGCACAGGAGTGCTGACGTGACCGGCACTCACACTGCCACGCCCTGCTGTATGTGGGTGCTGGGGGTCTGAACCCAGGTCCTCAGGCTTGCAGAGCAAGCGTTTCTTCTGTAAGTCTTCTCCTGCCTTCTTGTGCTCGACATGCTGAGAAACTGGCCAACTTTTCTGAGTGCTTACACTTAACTTTTGATGTTTGCATCAGGAAAGCATGAGGTTTCTGTTCTCCCCATCCTCGTCAATCCTTGGCATCTTCCTTACTATTGCTCTTCTAGTTTGAGTGTACAGTAGCGTATTTTTAAAAATAACTTTTTACGGGCAATTTTCACACAAATAAGTAATGTGTTTTGATTATAATCTCCTCCCGTGTCTTTCTTTTTGTCCCCTCCACATCCCTTTCTAAATAGCGGCATCTTATGGTTTAAATTAGCATATTATTGACAAAAGACACTAAACATTTTTTTCATGTTCTCATCAGCCATCGGTTTATTGGGTGAGTGGCACCTTGATGTTTTTATTTATTTATTTATTTATTTATTTACAAAACAAGATAAATTCACTTTATTCTTCTCATATAAGAACCCTTGTTGTAGCCACAGTTGGCACCAGGGTCCTCTGCACAGAGACTCTGGGTGGACTTTTAACCAAGCTGGTGGCCGAATTCCTGGTGGAGAGATTTGGTGAGGTCAGTCTTTTTCTAAGCATCAGGTAGCTATAGATTTTGGAGGTGGTATCAAAGGTGGCCTTGGCAAAGTTGCCCAGGCTAGTTGAGTAGCCTCTGGCCAAGCGCAGCAGTTGTCAATACCTGCCATCCGCATCCGCAGAGGTCCAGAGGTCATGAGACCCTCTGGGGGCAGGGAGATGTGCCTGTGTGGAGCCACAGCAGCCTGGCATCTCGCATGGGCCACTGTGGGACTGGCAAACCTTGTTCACCCAGTAGTCTCTCCATATAGGAACAAGGATTTGTCATCCCTGATGGTGACAAACCTTAGACCTGGTCCACTGTAAGTCTTCTTCTGCACCATCATGACCCTTGAGGGATGACCCCAGGAAAATGTCGGGGATCGCAGACTTCCTGATGGACAGGGAGAAAAGGGCTCCAGCCTTCCGCCTATGGTCATGCCCTGGGGACTGTCTGCCGGAACCCCACCCTGGGTCACCTGCCACTTGTTTTCCTGGAGAAGATCTCAAGACTTTAAAGTGGGAATGTGAGATCTCTTTATATATTGTCTGGAATAAGTTCTTTATCCCAACCTACAGTGCTCCAGTCCCCCAAACACATACGGTTCTGGGGAACCAACCCAGGGCCTTGAGCATGCTAGGCAAGTGCTGAGGTTATATACAAGGCTCCAGCTTTTTTGGTTTGTTTCTGTTTTTGTTTTTGAGACAGAGTCTGACTATGTAGCCCAGGTTGGTCTTAATGTAGTGTTCTGAATGGCTGAGATTTCAGGCTCACCTGAATCATACCCAACCTACAGAGTGTTCTGAACACAAAAGTGTGTTTTGTTTTTTCTTATTTATTTGCTTGATGAAGTCTGTTTTGATGTCTCTTTCTATGCACCAGTCACTTCACATCCAGAAGGTACTGTCCCAAAGTCCTCCTTACCACCCTCCAGCTTTTACATCCTTCCAGCCACTTTTCTGTGATGTTCCCTGAGCTTTTGAGAGACACACAGAGAGAGATCCCATTTAGCACTGCTTCCCAATAGCTTCTTATTCTTAGTACTTTGATAAGTTTTGAGCCTCCCCAGTTATCAGCAAAAAAAAAAAAAAAAAAAAAAAAGTTTCTCTGGTCAGTGATGAGAACAGCCTTAATATTCTTTGTGCCACCTTCTCCATATGTTTCCTGAGCCCTGGAGGGTGTTACCAAAATTGATAGCAGCACAAATCTATGGGCATAAATATCAATATTTAAAGTGCAATTTGATGGGCATAACATATTCATTTAAACCAAATAACAGTAGCAGTTTTCCCCCTAGGGCTTATCACCTTCCCAGCTATAGGCTTTTGGCTAGATTTTTAGTACCAGGCATGAGTTTCCCTCCTACAGAGAAGACTTCACATCCAATCAATGGGCAGTTGGTTACCCCCATAATACACATGCCACTGTTGCAACAGTAGGCACATTTTATCCAGCTGGCCAGTTGTCTAGCTTGGAGGGCCCACTGCTATAAATTCCTTTTTTTAAAAAAAAAAACAACTAGAAGACAAGCAAAATATAAATATATGAGCATATGTGGATGCTGACTGACAACTTTCTTTACATTGCCATGTTTAACTTACGACATATAGGCTGTCACTGCTTCTCTCAGAGAAGGAAACTGAATGATTGTTTAGTCATTCAGCCATTATGACTGGGTCTCCCACCACTACCTGCTCGTGCTTGTGTTCTGGAATCAGTTAATCTTTTTTTTTTTTTTTTTTTTGGACCAGGCTGACCTGGAATTCGCTCTGTAGTCTCAGAGTGGCCTCGAACTCTCCGCGATCCTCCTACCTCTGCCTCCCAAGTGCTGGGATTAAAGGCGTGCGCCACCACGCCTGGCCAATGAGCCATTTTGTAAAAAGCATCTGGTTGTCACACTTCCAAAGAGAGATATGAGAGAGAGAGAGAGATTGCCAATGGGCATGCCAGGGCCTCCAGCTGCTGCAAATGCACACCAGATGCATGTGCTACCATGTGCATCTCGCTTTACGTGGGTCTGTGGAATCAAATTCAGGTCATTAGGCTTTGTAGGCAAGTGCCTTAACTGCTGAGCCATCTCTCCAGCCCCTACAAAATCCTTTTTAATGTTTCATTTTGGAAAGCTTCTATTGCTATGACTTCAAATTCATTTGTATTTCTTTTCTGCAGTATCTAGCATCTCATCTATATTTTTCACGTCAATGTTGCAGTTTTCAATTTTTAAGTGATTTAGGCCTTTTTTTGTTTTTCTTATTTTGGTATTTGAGGTAGGGTCTCACTTTAGCCCAGGTTGACCTGAAATTGAATGTAGTCTCAGGCTGGCCTCGAACTCACAGTGATCCTCCTACCTCTGCCTCCTGAGTGTTGGGATTAAAGGTGTGTGCCAGCATGCCTGGCTCTGATTTAGGTCTTTTTTAATACCATTCATTCCTCTCCTTGACATTTTGATGCTTCACTGTGTCCTCCGTCTAATTCTATCAACCTGTCATTGTGGGTCTGTTTCTATTGTTTTTCTCCTTGTTGCGGGTCATAGTTTCCTGCTTCTTTACGTGTCAGGTAAGCCTGGGTCAAGCCAACATCATGAACGTTTAGGTCGATGGCGCTGGACTTTTTTACTTCCATGTTTGGAGATGTAGTTAACTTACTTGCAGACAGTCTGGTGCCTTTGAGGTGACTGTAGTTTGGGGAACACTAAGCTGGTTCCCTTATGAGGCAACCTCCTTCTGAGAATTCTTCCCAGGCTTAATATATTTTAAAGTTCTCTTAATATTCATACCCTTATATTAATGCTACTCTCACTTTGGGTAGAGAATCTTCTCTTTTCAGATGGCAGTGACCTTGGGACAACTCAGAAGGTATCATGGTGCTGGAAAGAAGTGACTGGAGTACTGAGTAATATCTCGGTCACACCTTCCAAGGCTCAGGGTCTAATGCAGAAGAGGTGGCGGAAAGAATGTAAGAGCCAAAGGAAGGGTAGGACTCCTTACAACGTGCTTCCCCCAGACACAAAATGGCCTGGATATCCATGACCTCACAGTGCCTGACACTACCTACACAAGACCATCATAAGAGGAGGAAAGGATCATGACAACAAAATAAAGGAGAGACTGATTGAGATGGGGAGGGGATATGATGGAGAGTGGAGTTTCAAAGGGGAAAGTGGGGGGAGGGAGGGTATTACCATGGGATATTTTTTATAATCATGGAACATGTTAATAAAAATTGAGAAAAAATATAATTAAATAAATAAAAATATATTATAAAGTTTCTTCCCTCTAGGTTTTGGGAACATGAACTTTTCCAACTCTGTGCGAGCTGCTAACTTTGTGCCACTCACCTGTTCCCGCTGCTCTTTCCTCCGTTGCTCTTCCTACAGGCACGTGACCAAGAAGGGACTCCCTCCCCTGGGGCCATCTGGAGCTCCCTCTGGGTGACTCTAGCCTGTGAACTCTAGTCACATTGGCTCCCTGAACAACCAGTGCTGATGCCTCCCCTCAGAGGGCGTGTCCGCTCTCCCCTGGATGCCCCTCAGGGCTGCATAGCTAGAAAATAGGAACCATCTTAGGACTCATCTTACTTTTGCCCTCTTGTAGGAATAGATATTCTGAACTGTCTTGCAGACATTCGCCAATGTCTGAAATGATTATTTTATGTATTTGTTTAGTTACATCATTGTCTTGGGCAGGAAGTTAAGCCCAGCGCCTGTTACCCTATCTTGAACAAGTGCCCAATCCCTTTGTTCCTGTGGCCTCCTAAAATTTCCCTGGGCTTCTCTCATTGTTGAAACCTGGTGCACACCCACTGGAGAGGCTTAGGAACACTGTGGTCACAATGACAGTAGAGCACAAAACTCCCATAGTCCCCCTAGAGTTACACGTCTGATTCATGTTTTGGGTATTTCATGTTTCCTTGCATTCATCTTTCTATCTTCATGCGTCTTATGGCTTTTACATCAGTCCCTTGCTTACTTGACCTCTTCTTAGCCTTTGACACTAACGATCACTTCCTCATTCTTAGAGGGTTGTGCACTGTTCGCTTCCAGGAAGTGCTTCTCTCCTGGCTTTACTCCTAGCTGGGTCTCCCTCACAAGCCCCTCTTCTCCCATGGGCTTCGAGTGTTGACCCCTTTCCCGCTCCTGTCTCATTTGGAACCTACGCTTGCTTGGGGAGCTCATCGCCACCCATGATTTCAACCGTCACCCGTCTGCTCGTGACTCACAGCTTTCTGACTTCAAGTCTCTCCTCCCGATGCTGCACACCTCCATGGCCAATTGCTACGTGTACCTCTCTGTACATGAGATGGTCCACATTACGTCCCAGCGGGGCTCGCTGTCTTTCCCAAGGCCTGTGCCACCACGCGGTGGGGCCGTCTCAGTGACGCGCACTGACGTTGCCTTTCTGACAAACTGGAAGCACAGAGGCCAACTCTGCCTCGTTGCTTTTTAACCTAAGTCTTGACTAGCTCATCTGCTTTCCCTAGCTTCCCGGCATTCCTGGTGTTGACATCTTCCCTTTCTCCCACAGGCAACTGCCTCTTGATCTCTGGGTAAGTGCTGGCCACACTTCGGTTCATCAAAGTCAGTCTCTTGTTTAAAGAAAGCCATTGGGGCTGGAGAGGTTGCTTAGTGGTTAACGCACTGGCCGGCGAAGCCTAAGGACCCAGGTTCTACTCCCCAGTACCCATGTAAAGGTGTCACATGTGGCTGGAGGCCCTACTGCACCTATTCTCCCTCTCTTTCTATCTGCGCCCCCTCAAATAAATATTAAAAGAAAAAGAAAGCCCTTGATGGGTGTGGTGGTGCATGCCTTTAATCCCAGCACTGAGGAGGTAGAGGTAGGAGGACCGCTATGAGTTCAAAGCCGGTCTGGGACTACAGAGTGAGTGCCAGGTCACCTGGGCTGGAATGAGACCTTACCTTGAAAAGAAAAAAAAAAAAAGCGCCCACAGTCTGCCTCTAGAACTCCCTTTCAACCTTCCTTCCTGCTCCACTTACCCACACGCACTGCTCCCAGCGCAGTGTCCTCCTACTCTCCTACGCGCTCTTCTTGATGCGGGACCGTCCTTCCCCATCGTCACTATTTCACAGATGCCTCCCATGTTTCAGTGTCCGGCTTGAGCGTCCACTTCTCCCCTGGCAGCTCTTCACCTGGCCGTCATGACACTTGTCACGGGGCTGATAGTAACACGGACACCTAGCTCTCCTAGAGACTGACTTCCTTTCTAGCCAGGACTCAGTATAGGCGGCCCTGGATATGTGCTTACCTGATGCTCGGCTCGTGAACTTCCCATCCATGCACCGGCCTTGGAGGGCGCCTGGAACCCCATGGTAATGCCTGTGCAGTTATGTGTTTCTGAGGCTATTTCTCTGCAGGGACCCATCTGGTACCTGATTTTCAGAGGAGCCCCAGATTCATGAGCAAAAAAATATCCTTAGGGGAAGACTGTAACCAAGAAACTGTGCTTAATTTGCCTGCAAAGCCAAAGGACCCAGGTTCGATTCCCTGGGACCCACATACACCAGATGTACAAGGTGGCGCATGTGTCTGGAGTTCCTTTGCAGTGGCTAGAGACCCTGGCGTGCCCATTCTCTCTCTGTCTTTCTCAAATAAATACATACATAAATAAAAAGAAACTGTGCTTAGAAACCTGAAGCTCAACCAGAGACGGTGTTTCGCACTGGGTATGGGGCGGCTGCCTGCGCCGCTAGCTGTCAGTGAGTGATGAGGCCAGAGCCTAGGCCAGAGGCTCGCAGCAGCTCTGCCGCAGGTGGGGAGAGCCAAGGGCACCCGCGTTCTGTGTTGCTCCCTTCTCTCTGCCTCCCTCTTTCATCCTGTGAGCACGCATACCAGAGCGGATGCAAATCTGAAACCTGAGCACATATACACACATCTGAATGCCCCCCGCCCCCAGCCCCCAGCCGGGCATACACACGCATACTGATGGGCATGCAGACGGACACACAAACTGGCTACATCCAAGCAAGCATGTAGGTGGTACAGACAGCCTCACTGCTGTACATGCTCAGTGTACTCACACACATCCACTTAGCCCTGCATGTGATGCTCAAGTGACCCGGCTCCCGCCCCTCCCTCCCGCAGCGGAGCAGCGCTGGCCCCGGCCCCAGGCCCGCGGAGGCAGCCGCGTGGAGCATCTGTCATGCCGGGCTGGCGGCGCCTCCCATCCCGCCTGAGCTCAGCCGGTCGGCACGCCAGGCACGCAGCCTCGCGGCTCGCTCCAGCTGAATCATGCTGAGTGAGCTGGCCTGGCTAGAGTTTATCAAATCGGAACAGAATTTTGGCCAAACAGATGACTTGTGAGCTTGGCATTTGCGGGCTCGGGAGGTGGAGACCTGGGGTGGGAGGAGTAAAGAGGAAACTGCTTCTAGCTGTTCTGAGATGCTGCAGACCCCGGAGTAGTGGCTAAGGGACGGAGGTGCCAGGAATTATGCTTTTAAAAATACACGCCTTGAAGCCGGGCGTGGTGACGCACGCCTTTAATCCCAGTACTCGGGAGGCAGAGGTAGGAGGATTGCCGTGAGTTCGAGGCCACCCTGAGACTACTTAGTGAATTCCAGGTCAGCCTGAGCTAGAGTGAAACCCTACCTACCTCGAAAATAAATAAATAAATAAATAAATACACACCCTGATTCAAATTACAGTTTCTCCACTTAGTAGCCACGTGACTTGGGGCCTGTTAACTTTTCTCTTTGAGCCTCACTTTCTTCTACACGACTGACTTCATACCATCACCTGACTCAAAGGTTTGGTTAAAAAAAAATAAATGAGTTAATTGTTATCAATTGGCACAGTGAAATACAGCAAGGACATAAAAGGTGGTTGCTATTATAGTCAGAGAATATGTGAGTCTAAAGAGAAGCTGTACCAGATAGTCCAGCCTGATCATTACTTTTAACCAATGAACCCAGGCCCACGTGGAAGCCAGCCTTTGTACCCTGTCATGGTGCCCGGTCTCCGTCTGAAAACCCGATGCCTTGATTCACTTTGCAATCCATCAGCCACTTGTCAGTTTCCAGTCTACTGTTCCTCATGCTTTTCCTGCCCTGTCCTTTGTTTTTATTTATATACTTTATAAAAAACATTATGAGAGAGAGAATTGGCACACCAGAGCCTCCAGCAATTGCAGCCAAACTCCAGACACGTGTGCCACTTTGTGTGCATATGCGACCTTGCATGCTTGCATCACCTTGTGCATCTTCTCTCTCTCTCTCTCTTACACACACACACACACACTCTCTCTCTCTCTCTCTCTTCTTTCTGTCAAATAAATAAATAAATAAATAAATAAAATATATTTTTAAAACTTAAAAAAAGATATGGAGGTGGACAGCAAGGAAAGTACATTTCAGAATTAATGAAACACAATAATTGTATTGGAGCCAGGAGGTGGGCTCTGGAATCTATACTGCCCCAGAATCATATTTAGTGACCAAATTACAGAACAGACACCATGGAAGGTTTTTAATACGCTCTACCTTATTTAATATATTTAATAATAGATTCTACTGATGAGAAAACCAAGGCTCAGAGAAAGGTAATGTCATATGTCATCAACATGCAATTCAAAACCAGGCCCAGGGACTAGAGAGATGGCTTAGCAGGTAAGAGTGCTTCCCACACAAGCTTGAGGGTCCAAGAGGACTTGAGAGAACCTGAGTTGGAGTCTACCAGCACCCACGTAAAGAGCTGGGCATGTCAGGCACACCTGTAACCCCAGTTCTATGGAGAGCAAAGACCAGGGGATTGCTGGGACTCAAGAACCAGTAAGCTCTGGAATCAGTGAGAGACCCGTCTCAGGACACAGGCAGACGAACAATGGAGGGGACACTCAACAGTCTCCTCAACCTCCACACGCGTGCACATGGGGAACACACAGCTGCACACATACACACGTGCATATTCCACACGTGCCACACTGTACCACAGTACTAGCACACATACGCACACACACATCAAAAACAAAACAGGTGGGCTGGAGAAATGGCTAAGCGGTTAAGGTGCATGCCTGAGCAGCCTTAGAACTCATGTTCAAATCTCCAGGTCTCACGTTAACCAGTCGCACATGTGCACAAGGGGGGACCTCACATCTGGAGTTCATTTGCAGAGGCTGAAGGCCTGGTGTGCCCATTCTCTCTCTCTCAATCTCTCTCTCTCCCAAATAAATATAAAAACAACAACAACAACAACAGGGGCTAGAGAGATGGTATAGTGGTTAAGGTACTTGCCTGTGAAGCCTAAGAACCCACACCAGGCAGATGCACAAGGTGGTATATGCTTCTGGAGTTCAAGGCTAGAGGCCTTGATGTGTCTATTCTCTCTCTCTCTCTCAAATAAATAAATAAATAAATAAATAAAAGTAAATGTTCCCATCTGAATCCAGAGTCTCCACTCGTTTTGAAGGGGAGAGGATTAAGATAGGGTCTTACTACGTAGGTCAGGCTGGCCTAGACCTCAGTATGTAGCCCAGGCTGACCTCAAACTCTGAGCCATCTTTCTGCCTCAGCCTTCTGAACGCTGAGTTACAGGCATGTCTCATCACGCCTGGTTCAGTCTCCATTCTTGTTGATGCTTAAATATTTTATTAGTTACTTATTGGGGGAGAGAGAGAAAGAGAGAGAGAGAGAGAGAGAGAAGCAGAAAGAGAGAGAATGGACTTGCCAGAGTCTCTAGCCACTGCAAACAAACTTCAGACATATGCACCACCTTGTGCATCTGGCTTATGTGGGTTCTGGGGAATGGAACGTGGGTCCTTTGCCTTGGCCAGTAAGTGCCTTGACGGCTATGCCGCTTTTCCAGCCCCTGGTCTCCATTCTTAACTATCATGCTGGTCTTTGCCTTCTCTCCACCCAGAAGGTCTTGAGCTGAGCCCTCGCTGCCATTCCGGGGTGCTCCAAGTCTGACTTCCTTTGTGCTGTGGAGAGGAGGAGAGGGTATCCACGGGCTAGGGGCAGCGCACCGGGCTCCCTGTATGTTTCCCTCCGTGGGGTGAGGGGTGGAGGAGGCGGCTCACAGCAGGAGGTGTTGGCACTGGGCCCTGCTTACCCATCAGACGGGCGGGGGGGGGGGAGGATGCTACCACTCGGGGTGCCTGCCAATGTCAGTAGCCGCCCCCTTTTCCTTTTTCCTTAAATTGTATGTGGAAGAAATCTACATGAAATACTAGTGTGTCATTGGGCCGGAGGAGATTGCTCAGTGGATGAAACACTTCCTGTGCAATTCTGACTAACTGAGTTTAGATCCCGAGACCTCACCTGAAAGCCAGAAACTGTGGCAGGCTTGTGTAATCCCAGAGTGCCTACAGAGAGACAGAAGGTCAGAAACAAAAGAGTTATCCCAGTGAGCAACAATGAGGGACCCTGACCTGAACAGGTAAAAGGCAAGGTCTGGCCCAAGAGTCATTTTCTGCTTTTCTTTTCTTTTCTTTCCTTATTTACAAAGAAGAGAGAGAGAATGGGCATGCCAGGGCCTTCTGCCACTGCAAATGAACTCCAGCTACATGTACCACTTTGTGCATCTGGCTTTATGTGGGACCTGGGGAATAGAACCCAGGCTGTCAGGCTTTGCAAGCAAGCACCTTTAACCACTGGGCCATCTCTCCAGCCCTGTTCTCTGACTTCTACACTCACACTGTGGTGCACACACTCACAAGCACACACACACACACACACACGCACCCCTACCACAGCTACATCAAATTAATAGTTAATTAGCAACTTTATAAAGATTAATGCATTATTAGTTTATGGCTCTAGGCCCAACCAAAAGCCCAGACTTTGATTTCCAAGTTTCCACTAGATTTGGAAAATCGCTTAAGAACCCCTGCTTCTCAGGCCCTTGGCTATGCCTTTCCATTTCATCTGAAAAGCCTCATCATGTTCACCTACCATAACCCAACCTATCCAAATAGGCTTCCTTCCAGCGAGTATCTCTGTATAGCTGGCCTTGGAGCGGTTCATGTCTCCTCTCTAACCTTGACTAGAACAGCTTTGCATACAATTGATGTATAGGACACTTCCTCTATGGAAGACGTGTTGGTTTTTGCCTACACAACCTTCTAGTGTGATTAACTGTCCTTTTCTTGAAAAACATGGCTTTGGCCTGGAGAGATGGCTCAGCACTTGAGGTGATTGCTTGCAAAGCCTAATGGCCTGGCCTCAATTTCCCAGTATCCACATAAAGTCAGACGCACAAAGTGGTGCATGCATCTAGAGTTTATTTGCAGTGGCAAGAGGTCCTTGTGCTCCCATTCTCTTTCTCTTTCTACTTGCAAATAAATAAATAAAATATATTTTTTAAAAAACGGCACAACTTAGCCGGGCGTGGTGTTGCACACCTTTAATCCCAGCACTCTAGGAGACAGAGGTAAGAGGATCACTGTGAGTTTGAGGCCACCCTGAAACTACATAGTGAATTCCAGGTCAGCCTGAGCCAGAGTGAGATCTACCTCGAAACACGTTAAAAAAAAGGTGGGGGGGGGCTCAACTTTGCTTCATTTAAACAAGCAAGAATATACTTTACAGACTTTTGAAAAAAATAGAGTCTTGGGCTGGAGAGATGGCTTAGTGGTTAAGGCGCTTGCCTGCAAAGCCAAAGGACCTCAGATTGATTTCCCAGAACCCACATAAGCCAAATGCACAAGGTGGCACATGCATCTGGAGTTGGTTTGCAGTGGCTGGAAGCCCTGGCATGCTCATTCTCTCTCTCTCTCTCTCTCTCTCTCTCTCTCTCTCTCTCTCTCTCTCATACATACACACACACACACACAGAGAGACCCTTTCCCTCTCTCAAATAAATAAATAAAAATAAAAATATTAAAAAAATAGAGTCTTACTACATAGCCTAGGCTGGTCTCGAACTTCCTATGTAGCCCATGCTGGCCTTGCATTTGCCGTCCTCCCACCGCAGCCCCCTGAGTGCTGAGGTTCTAGGCATACCTGACGATGCTCAGCTGTTCTGGGACTTTTGTTGGAACCATTGGAATAAGAAGCTCCAATTCTGATGTAAAGGTGGAGCCGTTAGGGGTTTTCACATGGACAAAGCATCCTGAAGAGCAAGTTACAGGAGAACTAACCTTGTGAACACCATTGTTGAAAACCTTTGGATCATGGGTTGAGCTATTCCTGTAGAATTCATCTTCCTGGGACCAATTAATTTTGCATCCTGCCCATATACGTTTTCCCCTTAAGCTAGTTCGTATGTATAATTAAAAGATAGGAACATGTCTTCAGTTTGTTCACAGACTTCAAGAAGACAAAGGCAGGCTGCAGGGATGGCTTAGCGGTTAAGGCATTTGTCCTGCAAAGCCAAAGGACCCAGGTTCAATTCCCCAGGACCCATGTTAGCCAGATGCACACGTCTGGAGGCCCTGGCATGCCGGTTCTCTCTCTCTCTCTCGATCTCTCTCTCTCTCTCTCTCTCCCTCTTTCTCTGTAAAATAAGTAAAAATAATTAAAAAAAAGACAAAGGTCTGGTCTTTTCATCTCTGTAGGGTCTTAGTCCAGTGCCTGGTAGAGGGTTTTCAAGAAGGTGTGAGAATTGATGGATGCACACATACTGTGTTCAATTCCATTTGTTCTAATTCTAGAGTACTGGAGAGAATGAGTTAGCCTGAGCGCTGGGACAACAGGAATCAAGTATAGTCCTTGCCTGCAGGGAGTTCTAAGCTTAGTGAGAGAGGACAACATGAAGTTAAGCACATGATAATATTACCTGGGCAGTAAAAAACATGAGGTAGAGATTTGAGGTCAACCTGGGCTATGTAGAGTTTCAGGTCAGCCTGGGCTACAGAGGAAGACCTTGTTCTCAGAAAGCCTGACTTGGTTGGTGATATGGGCCTATAATTCCAGCTATTTAAGAATCACAAATTTCTAGGTCTGCCTGGGCAACTTCATGAGAGCCTGTGTCAAAATAAAAATTGGGAAAAGAAAATCTACAAAGGGCTGGTGATGGAGCTGAGTGATAGGGAGCTTGCCTAGCATTGCAAGGTCCTGGGTTCAAGCCCCAATACTACAAAAGAAACAAACAGCCAGGCTGAGGTAGGAGGATGACTCTGAATTCAAGGGCAGCCTGGGCAACAGAGTGAGTTTTGGGTGAGCCTGGGCTAGAGTAGGAAGTTGCCTTGAAAGAAAGAAGGAAAGGAAGGAAGAAAGAAAGAGAGAGAAAGAAAGGGGATTCAGAGAGATGGCTTAGCAGTTAAGACCCTTACCTGCAAAGCCTAACAAAGCAGGTTCCATTTCTCAGGACTCACATAAGCCAGACGCACAAAGTCATACATGCATCTGGAGTTCACTTGCAGCTTCTAGAGGCCCTGGTGCGCCTATTCTCTTGCTTTCACTTCCTGTCTGCCTCTTTGCCTGTAAATAAATAAATAAAATTTTTAAAAAAGAAAGAAGAAAAGGGCTGGAGGGATGGCATAGCAGTTAAGGTGCTTGCCTGTGAATCCAGAGGACCCAGGTTCAATTCTCCAGGTCCCACGAAAGCCAGATGCACAAGGGGGCGCATGCATCTGGAGTTCCTTTGCAGTGGCTAGAGGCACTGGCGTGCCCATTCTCTCTGTGTCTGTCTCCTCTCCCTCTCTCTCTCTCTCTGCTTGCAAATAAATGAAATAAAATAATCTTTAAAAAAGGAAGAAAAGACTCCTTCCTCTTTCTTCTATCTCTCTCCTTCACATAATGATAGAAACAACACAATTAAGAACACAGACCAAGGGCTGAAGAGATTGCTTAGTGGTTAAGGCACTTGCCTATGAAGCCTAAGGACCCAGGTTCAACTCCCCAGTACCCACATAAGCCAGATGCACAAACTGATGCATGCATCTGGAGTTTGTTTTCAGCAGCTAGAGGCTCTGGTGTGCCCATTCTTTCTCACCTGTTTCTCTCTCTGTCTCTCTCTCTCAAATAAATAAATAAATAAAATTTTAAATTGGCTCTGCTACCCATAAGACCTTGAGGAAAAATCACTTACCTCTTACAAATAAAGACAATAGTTGTATTTGCCTCATAAGATTGTCAAAAACAGTCATTGAAATTACAATTTGCAGTGGGTTGAGTGCTGACCTAACATGCACGAAGTCCTGCAATCCATTCTCAGTGCTGGGCATGGTAGTGTAATCCCCAGCACTCAGGAGGTAGAAGCGAGAAGGTCATAAACCCAGGTCATTCTTGGCTACTAGTGAGTTTGAGGCCAGCCTGGGATATGAGACCTTATCTCTAAATAAATGAGTGGATAAATAAATAACGTGCCTGGCACAAGCTAATTCTCAGGAGATATTAGCTGCTATAATTTTAGTGTCATAGTTAAGAGTCACTAAGCACCAGGGAACACAAAAGCTGACTGAAAAGGGCCCAAACAGTGCAGAGCTTGTTCGAGGCGTATAATGGGGAGTCTTAAAGGAGAGCCACTGCAGCCCTGGGATAATCAGAGCTCTGACTCCATTTCTCTGTATCGCTCCCCACCCTGCCCCCCTTTGTATCGGCCCTGTCTGCGAGCTCCCCAGAGACCTTCGTGTCACCACGTCCTGAGCAGCTGTGACAACGTACCTCCTTGTTCGCATCTATCACAACAGAAGAAGACCCCTCCTCCCACACACAGAAATATAAATCCCTCCTTTTCCTCTGTTTAGGTCAGTGACAATGGCCAAAGGACTCCTGTGCTCATTGGCTTAAGCCTGGTTCCCTGAACCTGTGGATGGGAGGTGAGGGGGGCTTGTCACGAGTGGCTTCAGAGGGACTGGGGTCTAACCGGGAGCCACCCTGGCATGAGAGATGGGGTCAGCTTTCACGTGGCCACTGATTGCATCCTGGCTGCTGCGAGGCGTTCTCAAAAGAAAGGAGTCACTAGATGTTGCCTGGATAACCGTCAGCATTCTCTGACATGATGCTATTCCATTTATTTTATTATTTTTTACTTTTGCATGCTAGCTCACAAGGGTCTCTCAAGGCCTTGGCTTAAATGGCTTCTTGTCATGGAGGTCCCCCTTGACCATGTGACCAGTTACAGGAAAGAACACCCCAGCTCTCACCTCTCTCCCGCCCCTCTCCTCTGCACTTCCTTGCACTTAGTTTATCCTAAAGTGCTCATCAGCACTGAACAAGTCGTCTACTTATCGCTTGTTGATTGTGGTCCTTTCTTGGTCAATATAAATTCCAGAGCTTTTGTGTTGCTCAGTGTTGTATTTGCAGGAGCCAGAGGAATGCTGGCTCCCATTAGGCACGCGGGAATAGTTTGTCCACTGGACCTATGATATGACCAGAGCCGGACGGCGAGGCCCTCCTTGCAGGCTGGGCCCCTGCTCTGGGCTAGTGGGCCGCCTGGCCTTCCGAGCCCTCTCTTCTCTGCCTTCCCTGTGCTATCTCGGGTCTTTGGCCTGTCTCTCTAATTAATATCCATCTGCTGAGTGGGCTGGTATTTGTCATTTTGCTTTTGTCCTACATTGTGTTAATTATAAATTTCTTCTCCTTTTTCATGCTGGTTACTTGTTTTTTACATGCAAAATAGTAAACCTTCAAATAAAAGGAGAGAACCTACATATCACTTACATCCTACAGAGATTTAAGACGTGGCGTTTCGTTGTCTTGAGTACCACATTGGTGGTTTTGCACAGGCGTCTGAGCAACGCATATGAAGCACTTCAGTGGGTTCTTCCAAGTCCACCATCCAAGGATTCCTGACTTGTGTCATCCTGGAAGTCCCCTTGCTTACAAATATATATGGTGTGTGTGTGTGTGTGTGTGTGTGTGTGTGTATAATTTGAAGGGAAAGCCGGGCCTGGTGTCGCACGCCTTTAATCCCAGCACTCGGGAGGCAGAGGTAGGAGGATCACCGTGAGTTCGAGGCCACCCTGAGACTCCATAGTGAATTCTAGATCAGCCTGGGCTAGAGTGAGACCCTACCTCGAAAAAACAAAAAACAAAAAACAAAAAAAAAAAAAGAAATTGAAGGGAATAGAACCTCTACTTCTTCCCTTATCATCCCCCACCATAAAACTTGTCTGCCTGAACTGGAGAGATGGCTTAGCCATTAAGGCACTTGCCTGCAAAGCCAAGGGACCCAGGTTCAATTCCCCAGCACCCACATAAACCAGATGCACAAGGTGGCACATGCATCTAGAGTTCATTTGCAGTGGCTGGAGGCCCTGGCATGCCCATTCTCTCTCTCTCTCTCTCCTTCCTCTCTGTCTCTCTCAAATAAATAAATAAAGAGTAAATTAAAAAAAAAAAAACACGTGTCTGCCTTTGGTGAGGGGCCTCAGGTGGAGCATTCATTTCCAGGGTGACATTTCACTATTCTTTGAATGACAAAAACGTGGTGGGGGTGGGGTATGGCTCAGGGATAGTATGCTGGGAGCCTTGGGTTTAATTCTTAACATCAAAATAATAATAACAATAATGACAAAAATATAACATATGGCTCATTAGCCCAGCTCTGTACAATGAACCGTTCCTCCCATGGTTCTTTCCTTAGTTACAAAGTGAATACAAACTTGAACAGTGTTACGTGCTCCTGGTTAAAAGTGAGTCTCACCATCTTCTCTGTGTCCCCAGACACAAGCACCATGAACAGACTGGTGTGTGTGTGTGTGTGTGTGTCACACCTTTTCCTTGAATACATGCCATCAGCACCAGAGCATCAGTTCTACCTGCGGCACAAGCTGTTGCCAGGAAACAACCGTCATGCCGGTAGGACTTACATCTCAAGCTTCCTGGCACCCAGGTGTGGCCATGTGTACAGTTTTAACCGGTGGGATGTAAGCAGAAGTAGGTGTTATTTCTGGGCCAAAGCTTTCAGGAAGTGAGCATGTCTTCTCCGCACCCTAGTTCTCCTGCCCGCTGAAGCCCTGGGGGAACACAGAAGCACAGCACCAAAGGACCCCGGGCCTCTGAGTCACTGGACTGAATGTGAAAGACAAACTCCAATTCTGTTTGTCTTTTTTTTTTAAGATTTTATTTTTATTTATTTAATTTTTGTTCATTTTTATTTATTTATTTGAGAGAGAGAGAAAGAGGCAGATAGAGAGAGAGAGAATGGGCATGCCAGGGCTTCCGGCCACTACAAACAAACTCCAGACGTGTGTGCCACCTTGTGTATCTGGCTAAAGTGGGTCCTGGGGAATCAAGCCTCGAACCGGGGTCCTTAAGCTTCAGAGGCAAGCGCTTAACTGCTAAGCCAACTCTCCAGCCCTTAATTCCTTATTTATTAGAGGCAGAGAGAGGGAGAGAGAGAATGGGCACACCAGGGCCTCTAGCCCACTGCAAATGAACTCCAGACGCATGTGCCACCATGGGCCTCTGGCTTACGTGGGATCTAGAGAATTGAACCTGGGTCCTTAGGTTTCACAGGCAAGCACCTTAACCAGTAAGTCATCTCTCCAGCCCTATGTTTGAGTCTTCATGCAGTTGGTGATTTATTATTTACCATGGCTTGCAGTGACATAATTAATATAGGATATAGAGTACATGTCATTACACATTGTGTTCAACCACACACTTGAAAAGGCAGGGATCATGGGACACAATCATGTTATTTGGCTTCCACAGGCTGAGAGAAGTTATCTCAGAAATATGGCAGGAGCCGGGGTGGTGGTGCGCGTCTTTAACCCCAGCACTCTGGAGGTAGAGGTAGGAGGATTGCTGGGAGTTCGAGGCCACCCTGAGACTAAATAGTGAATTCCAGGTCAGCCTGGGCTAGAGTGAGACCCTGCCTCGAAAACAAAAAAAAAAAAAAAAAAAAAAGAAAGAAAGAAAAAGAAAAAGAAATATGGCAGGAGGTAGAGGCATCTCCGTGTGGGTGTTAAGCTGGCCTCCCGCTACCTCTTTGATGGGGCCAACATGAAAGAAGGTGTTTTGTGAGGCATCTCCCATGACTCAGACCCGCTGCATTCCCCTCTGAGGCGGGGTGACCCCAGGTAGACTCGACCCACCCAGTAGTCTGTGGCTTCCTGCCTCCTTCAGTTCAAGGGTTTCCCAGACAAGGAGGAGCCTGAAAAACTGCTCCTTCTTCCCAGAAGACATACCTTGGTTTGACCAGCGCAGGATACTGAGGAGAACAGTCTGGACTAGGGTCACAGCAGTGGAGACTGGAAGAGTCTGGGCTGAAAGCCTCCTTTTCCAGCACCTTAGCGACACCCAGCTAAGGCCTGAGTTCACAACCAGTGTAGCTTGTGTCCCCGGTGGGAGAGGTGGGGGGAGGGTTCAACCACCAGGTCCCAAATGCCACCTGAAGATGCGTTTCAGATAACCAGATGGTCTCAGCTCTCACAGGCTTCCAGGAACACTGAGTAGTTCTAAGAAGCCCCCATTTCCTCCTTCACACCCACAGCCTGGTCCTTGGTGGAGCAAAGCAGAGACGCTCCCTGGCCTGGGGCCTCACCCTGGGGCCCCCTCTAGGTGCACAGCAGCTCACAGAAGCAGTAGGGTGGCAGGAGGGAGCCCCTCAGCAAACCAGACACTGGCTTCCTCCGTCTTTCCAGGGAGCCCTCTGTACTCATTCCTAACTCATGATCTAGCACCTCCAAGCTAAGGGCTGGCCTGGGGGGTTAGCCAAAGCAACAATAACCCAGAGGCAGGCCACTACACTTGTGAACTTGAAGCTACCATACTTCCAAATCTCCATCACTGATAGGTAAAGTGATTTAAGGTTTCCACACAAATATCAACACTAAATAATACTTCTTCCCTTTCCTGTACTTTTGATCCTCTCAAAAATAACATCTCTGTGGCTTAGCAGTTAAGGCATTTGCCTGCAAAGCCAAAGGATCCTGGTTGGATTCTCCAGGACCCATGTAAACCAGATGCACAATGTGGTCCCTGCATCTGGAGTTCTTTTGCAGTGGCTGGAGGCCCTGGTGTGCTCTCTCTCTCTCTCTCTCTCTCTCCCTCTCTCTCTTTCTCTCTCTCAAGCAAACAAATACAATATTAAAAAAAATAATAACATCTCTACTCAGAGCTGTTAGTCTCAGTGTTCCCTTGATACCTGTACGACTCATCAGGGAAAGAGATAGAAAGGAGACGCAAACTAATAATATTAGAAATATAAATGAGATAATAAAACATTTCCTACTGTAATGTAATTTTTAACAAGATGCCTTTCACAAAACCCACACAATTTTATTCATGTAGAAGGAAATCTAATAAAAGATGTGTGCCTTGTCTGTATTGAGAAAATCATGACACTTTAAAGAAAAACCTGAAATGAAAGAGGAGATATTGCATGGATTGGAAGAAGAGTTAGCATGATAAAAGGGTCAGCCAAGTATGGTGGCCCACGCCTGTAAGTACCAGCGCTAGCAAGGCAGAGGCGGGGAAAAGGCAAGTTGGAAGCCAGCCTCAGTTACATAGCAAGAGGGAGAGAGGAGGAGCAAGGGAGGGGAGAGGAAGGAAGGACAGGGAAGGAAGGGGAAAGAATATATATATATTCCCATGCTGGCTTTGAACTCTTGGTGATCCCCTCCTGCCTTAGCCTTCCAAGTGCTGGGATTATAGGAGTATACCACCAGACCTGGATAAAAACATAGGCATTATAATTAGATATTATGTTATTATCCATTTCTCCCAAATTATTCTAGGCATTCAGTGCAAAGCCAATCAATATTCTGGCAGGGAGCATGTGTGAGCGATTTCTCGATGATTATGCAAGTTATTTGGAAGAGCGAAGAGAGCTGCCGCTCTGCACAGGGTGTTTGGGAGAGCCGTCTCTGAGGACTGACATGTGAGAGAGAAGCGTTCCAGCAGCCTGAGCCAGGGCTGTGAGGAATGTTCCAGGAATACGGAGGGGGTTAGTGTGGACTAACATGAGTGGCAGAAATGAGGTCAGAGAAGCAGCTAGGGGCATGGCTATGTAGGGTATTGAAGGCCGCGGTGAGCGTGCTGGGAGACTGGCACTCACTACAGTCATTTAAGAAATGAGGGATCCAAGCAAATTTAAACAGTGAAACATCTTGGAGGGCAACTCCCACCCAGTGCAGGAACCCCGAGCCCTGTGTATGCTTGGCAGGGGCTCTCGTACCAAGCTATATCCCACACCTCTCCCTTAAAGACTTTGAATGTGGTCCATAAACATTTGCTGGTGGCACAGACATGCAGGAAAGAAAAACCATGAGGGGCATAGAAATGACTACAGTTTGAGAAGTTCTGAATTAAGTAATTCCTTGGGTCAAAAATGTGTCTTTCTAATTCAGCTAAATCCTAGCAAGAGCAGGAGGAAAGGAATCTTTGTTCTCAGCGCTCAAAGTGACCAGCCCACAGAAGCTGCAGGCCAGGCCCAAGTCCTGCCGCTGATCCTCGGCCTGTGGCTGTTGTCCCAGGAAACTCCCCAAGGCCGGGCCTCCAGTCCCAGCCTCCTGGAGAGCGGGGAAGAGTCCAAAGAGCAGCGATTCAGTCAGCTCCTGGCAAACATCACTGGCCTCCAAACTAATGAAGTTTAAACAGGGGCCAGAGCTGAAGCCGGACACTGTGGAACACATCTGTAATTCTAGCACTAGGGAGGCTGAAGCAGTAGGCCTCATGCATGGACTGTGGACTACATAGTAAGACTATGTCTCAAAATAAATAAACAAAATAAAATAAAATAAAATAAAAGAGGGAAGGGGACTGGTTCCTCCAGAAGTAATAAGTTATACTGAAAAACTAGCATGTCCCTTTGGGAAATCATTCCCTTGGGTCAACACTGCTTCTAGCTCTGGTATGTCCTAGTCTAGTACGGAGGACCTCCATTGTTTATCCAGTCAGTCAACAGATGCTCACTGAGCATTCACTGCCTGTCAGTGCTGGATCTGCTGTGAGGAGCACTGTCCACCGAGGCTCTGCTCCCACAGCAGTTGGGAGAAGGCAGTGAGGAGGTTGCCCAGTAGTCACTGCTGAGCAGGAAGTGAGCAGGGCTCTTTGCGAGAGCAAGGGCCACCATGCTAAACAGGTGGGAAGCCTGCTCCCTTGGTATGAATAAAGTTTTATTGACACACAGTCATGTTCATTAGTTTAGGTATTGTCTGTGCTTGCTTTCATGCCGTAAAGGCAAACTGAAGAGTTGTCAAAGACACCTGTGGCCTCGGAGGCCTACAACGTTTACTATCTGGCCATTTAGTGTGGCATAGCTCTTTCTGTTATAGAGGAAGACATAGCAGGCATTGCTACAGATAGCAATGGAGCATTTGAAATGAGGCCAGGCACGGAGGAACTGAGAGCTTACTTTATTTTATTATTTGAAATGCAAATTTAAATGACTACATGTGGCTCGTGACTGTGGCGTCGAACAGCATAGCTCTATCCAGCCTTCAGGACAGGCATGTGGAGACCTCTGGATTCTTGCTTCCTCATCCTTCGGCGTAACTCATGTGCAAGTGCAAGGATTGAGTTCTGGGAATTGAACTCAGGCCCTACACGGTAGGCGAGGACTCTCACAGTGAGCTTCAAGTTCCTATAAGTCAACAGAAGTCCCAAGCAGAGGGTATGTTCATGGTCATTATAAAAACGTGCACAGGGGGTCGCTGGGGAGGTGGCTCAGCGGGGGAAGTGCTTGTTGTGCAAATGTGAGGACCTGAGTTTGGGTCCCCAGCACCCACATGGGAGCGAAGCCCAGCAGTACACATCTGAAAGCCTAGCCCCGGGGAGGTGGAGATGCGAGTATCCCTGGAGCTTAGTGTCTACCTAGACTAACCAAATCTGTGGGCTTCAGGCTCAATGAGAAGCCCTATCTCAAAATAATAAGGTGGAGAATAACAGAAGCAGATATGCAAATATCTGACATTGACATCTGGTCTCCATATGTCACCTACACATATGTAGACACACATATGAACATGCACATACATATGCATAACACACACAAATGTGTATAAAAGGCCAGGCCAGGTGGCGCACGCATTTAATCCCAGCACTTGGGAGGCAGAGGTAGGAGGATTGCTGTGAGTTCAAGGCCACCCTGAGACTACATAGTGAATTCCAGTTCAGCCTGGGCTACAGAGAAACCCTACCTCAAAAAAAAAAAAAAAATCAAAAACCAAAAAATGCATATAAAGATATGTGTGCATGTATGTAATTTGTAATAAATGTACGTAAAATGAAAACGTATGTATAAATGTATGTAATTTGCTGTGGCTGGAGCAATGTGCACTCAAACACTTTTGTCCTTTTCTGGGTGTGTAATGGTTGTAGCCTGGGCTCTCTAAATCCTCCAAGAAAGGTGTCCAGGGGAAGCTTCTTTCCCTCTGTCTTCCAGGTCAGAGATTTGCTTCAGGTCCCATGATGCAGAACTGGAAAGATTCTTAGAACCCCCCCACACCCTGCACAAAACCAGCCTC
Source organism: Dipus sagitta (assembly GCA_036346955.1). Taxonomy (NCBI): domain Eukaryota; kingdom Metazoa; phylum Chordata; class Mammalia; order Rodentia; family Dipodidae; genus Dipus; species Dipus sagitta. Next base: position 153,343,896 of record CM070772.1, on the reverse strand, counting down.
TCCTATTACAAACAAGGAAACTGAGGCACTGCGAGATTAAATGATTTGCTCAACCAAGGACACAGAGAATGAGATCACAGTCAGACTAGGACTCTGGTCTTTATCAGAGGGGCAACCCTGCGTTCACTTGCTCCAATTCTGAACACAGTTCTTCTTTGATTCCCACCTCCCCCATCTATCCCCAACACACACACACACACACACACACACACACACACACACACACACACCTACCTTTGGGGTCCTATGCTCCCTGCTATCTCCCTCTCCACACCCAGTAGGTTCCTACAGCCCATGGGCAGTCTGGGGAGTTGCCTTTAGTTGAGACTAAAGCCTCCAGGTAAGAAGAGGGTTTGGAGGCTTATCTTAGGTATTCAGAGCAGCTGGGGAAGGCATGCTGAGAATGGGAAATTTCCAGGTTCCCCTCCCTGGACGTTTGACTGCATGGAGTCCACTCGGCCGGTTTAGGAGATTCCCAGGACCTTCCCAGACAACACCCATCACCGTGCCTGCCAAATTTGGGAGGCAGCAGATTTAATTCTTGAACTGAGCTCTGCGTCAGAGGTGGGCCAGGAGTCAGAACCCAAGCCAGCGCTGTCAGGGGTGAAACTGCGAAAGTAACCCCTCAGGCTCAGGTCCCATCTTCCCCGAATTAATTACAGAAAAGCAGAAACGGTGGCCTCTGCTGCAGGCTTCCTCCCAAGGGACTGCCCTGTTTTTGTGGCTCGGAGATTCATGTGTGGGAGGCGCTGTCCGTTCCTGACTTGCTTAAGCCTCACTAAAGTGGGGAAGGGAGAGGATGAGTCCAAGGGGTTGGGTGGGAAAATAACGGGTTTGCCCCAGCCAAGCAAACACAACACCTGAGAATTTATGGCTATGAAGGAAGTCAATTCAAGATCATAGACCAGCTTCTGTGGTAGCACACACCTATAATCCCAACACTCCGGAGGCAGAGGCAGGAGGATTGATGTAAATTTGAGCCTTCTGGTCAACTAGGCCAACCAAGGTTACATAGCAAGACCCCGTTCAAGGCCGGGCCTGGTGGCACACAGCTTTAATCCCAGCACTTGGGAGGCAGAGGTTGGAGGATCACCGTGAGTTCAAGACCACCCTGAGACTACACAGTGAATTCCAGATCAGCCTGAACTAGAGTGAGACTCACCTCAAAACAATAACAACAACAACAAAGACCGTATTCAAAAACAAAAACAACAATAACAGACCCTCAACCCCTAGGGTACAAAGCCCATGGGTTAGACATAGCACCGCAGATCCGGGACCTGAGAGACAGGCCCAGCGTCGATGAGACTCAGTGCATCAGCACCACCTGTTAGACTCTTGGTCTCTCCTAAGGGAAAATGCTCTGCCCCTTGTCCCTGCTACAGGCAGCCGCGCACAGCCCTGTGTTCGTCATGTGCTCTCATCTCCCTTTGGGCACAACCGCCTGGACAGGTGGCTGTAGACAGGTAAGTTCACACGGAACAAAGCCGCAAGCTGCGGAGCAGACAAGGGGAGCCGGGAGAGACTGGAGGGACGAAGATGCAGAAGCAGGAACAGTCAAGGCTTGTGCCACCACGCCTGGCCTTAATTTAGATTTTTAAGAAGTATGATTTTGAGCCGGGCATGGTGGCACATGCCTTTAATCTCAGGCAGAGGTAGGATCACGGTGAGTTCGAGGCCATCCTGAGATAACATAGTGAATTCCAGGTCAGCCTGGCCTAGAGTGAGACCCTACCTAGGGGGAAAAGAAAAAAGAAAGAAAGAAAGAAAGAAAGAAGGAAGGAAAGAGATATGATTTTGGAGACTGAGAAGGTAACTCGGTTGGCAAAGTGCCCGCTGGCAAGCACGAGGAGTGGAGTCTGACCCCCAGCACCCATGTAATGCCCAGCATGGTGGTTCACCTGGAATCCCAGTGCTGGGGTGAGCTGCAGGCTGTCGCATAAAGAGGTGGACAATGCGCACGCCTTTCATTCCAGCACCTGGGAGGCAGAGGTAGGAGAATCAAGGTGAGTTCGAGGCCAACCTACACACTTTCAGGTCAACCTGGGCTAGAGTGAGACCCTACCTTGAAAAAAAAAAAGGGTGGAGTATACCAGTATACCCACTGAGGATCTCTGCGGTTGTCCTCTGGCCTCCACATGCACACACACAGGCATGCACACACACACATGCACACCACACACATGCAACCACACACATGCAACCACACACATGCACACACACACATGCACACCACACACATGCACACCGCACTATGCACACACACAGGCACGCACACACACACATGCACACACACACACATGCACACCACACACATGCACACACACAGGAATGCACACACACACAGGCATGCACACCACGCACATGCACACCACACACGTGCACACCACACACGTGCACACACACAGGCATGCACACCACACACATGCACACCACACTATGCACACATACACATGCACACCACACACATGCACACCACACTATGCACACACACAGGCATGCACACCACACACATGTGAAGAAGAAATATGATGATGGCAATGTTGAATGAAGAAGAAAAATCTCCTATCAGGCTTTGTTATTCAGTAAAATAGTATTATTAATAGCTTTTAAACACTAACCATCCCCCTGTGTTCATCATTATAAATCGTAAAATTTGTGTCTATACTGAACCTATAAAGTAATTTTAAAATACTTTACGGGCTGGAGAAATGGCACAGTGATTAAGACACCTGACTGCAAAGCCTGATAACCTGGGTTCAATTCCCCAGTATCTACATAAAGCGAGATGCACAAAGTGGCACATGCATCTGCAGTTCATTTACAGCGGCTGGAGGCCCTAGCACTCCCACTATCTCTGTATCTCTTCTTCTCTCTTCCTCCCTTTCTCTCTTTCTCTCTCTCTCTTTCTGCTTGCAAATGAACAAATAAAAATGTTTTATTTATTTATTTGAGAGAGAGAGAGAGAAAGAAAGAGAGCTAGAGAGAAAGAGAGAGAGAGAATGGGCACATCAGGGCCTCTAGCCAGTACAAACAAACTCCAGACACATCTGCCACCTTGTGCATCTGGCTTTATGTGGGTACTGGAGAATCAAACCCAGCCTGGAACTCTATAGAGAGTGAGTCTGGTGTAGAGTGAAACTCTGCCTCAAAACAAGCAAAAAAAAAAAAAAAAAAAAAAAAAAAAAGATGCACACTTACTTTTATTTTCTGTTTTGCTTGCGTGTGTGGGGGGGGTATGCATACGTAGTCCCCTTGCAGCACCCCATGAGCTCACCTGCAGTGGGGTTGCTCCCCGGTGATGGCAGGAGTGGAATGTGGGGTGTCTGCTCCATCGCTCTTAGGCTTGGTTTTGTTTCTGAGCCAGAGTCTCCTTTTAATTTTTGCTGGAGCTTGTGGAGGGCACGTGACCTCTCCCAGGTATGTTATGTGGGACCTGGAGATTTGAACTCCTGTAGCCTCAGGCCTCCCTCAGGCCCTCATGCTTGCACAGGAAGTACACCCAACAGCTGAGCAACTTCTCCAGCCTGTATTTTTATTTATTTACTTACTTATTTTGGTTTGTCGAGGTAGGGTCTCTCTCTCTGGCGCACTATGTAGTCTCAGGCTGGCCTCGAACTCACAGTGATCCTCCTACCTCTGCCTCCCTAGTGCTGGGATCAAAGGCGTGCACCACCACACCTGGCTCCAGCCCTCATTTTTTTCTATATTATTTGTATTTATTTATTTATTTATTTATTTATCTGACAGAGAAAGAAGGAGGGGAGAGAGACATAGAATGAGCACAACAGGGCCTCCAGCTACTGCAAATGAACTCCAGATGCATGTGCCCCCTTATGCATATGGCTAATGTGGGTCCCGGGGAATCGAACCTGGGTCCTTTGGCTTTGCAGGCAAATGCTTTAACCGCTAACCCATCCCTCCAGCCTTTATTTTTGATGTAGGTGTATATAGAATATATGTGGCAGTGTGTGATGAGATATGGTGTAGTATACGCACACGCTCACACCCAGTGTACACATGTGCAGAGGCCGGAAGGGAGCATTCGGTGTCTTCCTCCTCCTGTTTCCCTGAGACAGGGTCTGAACCCAGAGCTGCTGTTCTGGACCCCACTGAGTTAAGCCCTCGTGATTCTTCAGTCTTCACACCCTACCCCAGCGTTAGGGGTTACATAGATTTGTGGCTACACCCAGTTGTTTATACACATGCTGGGGAGTGCATGGCTTTAATCCCAGCACTCAGGAGGCAGAGGTAGGAGGAGCGCTGTGAGTTCCAGGCCAGCCTGAGATTACATAGTAAACTCCAGGTCAGCCTGAGTTAAAGAAAGACTCTACCTCAAAACACGCCCCCCCCCCCATAAACAAGATCTATAGGTGCTGGGCAATCAAACTTGGCCAGTCTCAGGGCTTCTCAGTCCTTCATGCTTGTGTTGCAAGTGTGCTCATGTGCTGAGCCATCTCCCCAGTCCAAGATCTAAATTGTTGTTTTTGTTTTCTCAAGGTAGGATCTCGCTCTAGGCCAGACTGACCTGGAATTCACTATGTAGTCTCAGGGTGGTCTCGAACTCATGGCCATCCTCCAATCTCTGCCTCCTGAGTGCTGGGATTAAAAGCAGCCCGGCTCTCAAGATACACATTTTATACAAGTTCCCTGACACTGCTGGACTGAGGCCTCCACGTTGAAATGACCACTGTAGATACTAGACAGAGTCTTAGTGGTCATCTAGCCCATGCAGATGAGGAATCTGAGGACAGTAAGCTATGGCATTAGAGTGGTGACCACATTTCTCATCTGGTCTTCTGTCCATTTCATCTTGCTCATCCCTGGATAGTGACTGTGTCAGCCTCCTCAACTGTAACTTGATGGGATCAGAAATCAAGTAAGGGGGCTGGGGAGATGGCTCAGTGGATAAGGCACTCGTCACATGAGTACCTGAGTTCAGATCCCCAGGCCCCATGTAAAAGCCAGAAGCCCACGTGGACTTCTGTAATCTCCGTGTGCTTGTGGCAAGAAAGTTGTCAAAGGCAGGAGAACTTCCTGGAAGATCTTGAACAGAGTGGAGAACAACAAAAGGCCCCACTTCAAATGAGGCAGAGGGTGAGAACAAACTTGAAAATTGTCCTCTGGGGCCGGGCGTGGTGGCGCATGCCTTGAATCCCAGCACTCGGGAGGCAGAGGTAGGAGAATTGCCATGAGTTCAAGGCCACGCTGAGACAACATAGTGAATTCCAGGTCAGCCTGGGCCAGAGTGAGACCCTATCTTGAAAAACCAAAAAAAAAAAAAAAAAAAAAAAAGAAAGAAGGAAATTGTCCTGTGACCTCCACATGTGTGTGGTGGCACATGCATGTTCACACTCACACATAGACACACAATAAATAAATAACTGTTTGATTGTTTTGGTCAAGTAAACTATCTGGTCAGGTCTGTAGGATATTTCCTGGAAGAATTAACAGAAGGGAAGACTCTTCCCAGAGCAGGCAGAACTTTCGGGCAGTGGCCAGAGGCCTGAGGGAGGGGCAATGCTGCTTCTCTGCCCGCCTGCCTTCGCTGCACCCACCCTGTGGTTGCCGTCCTTTGTGGACCTCGGAACCCAGCTTCCTGGGCCTTCCAATGGGGACTGAAGACCAGCGGCTCTCCAGGAACCCTCCAGGCCTCCAGTGCCAGGCTGGGACTGCTGAGGCATCCAGCCCTGTGGACTGAGCAGCTGCCCAGGGTTCTCAGACCCTCTGGTGCGCAGACGGCCTGGATCATGTAAGCCAGGCTAATACAGCCCTTCATAATACACACTCGTTCCTTCAGTTCTGCTCCTCTGGAGACTCCTGGTGCAGTGACACTGATGGACATTCAGAAGCTCTGAGGAACGGCAAGGCTGGCCTGGGCTCCCTGAGGGCAAGCCTGTGGCAAATGGGCACACCCCATGGCTGAAGCAGGGGCTCATTAAGGGGTCTCGCTGAGTGCAGAGCAGTAAGTAGCTCTCTGCTCACCAGGGGAGGACGGGCTTCCGCAAGGACCGCTCCCTCAAGCAAATGTGTGGGCCTGAGTTTCCTGGTCCTGCCCCGTCTTCTTGCCTCATCCCCGCCTTGGCAGTAAAGTCCCAAACCTTGTATTTCATACTCGAATTCTTTCTTTTTAAAAAATTTTAAATATTTCATTTATTTATTTATTAGAGGGCGGGGGTAGAGAGAGAGGAGAATGGGGGCTCTAGGGCCTCTAGCTGCTGCAAATGAACTCCAGATGGATGCACCACCTTGTGCATCTGCCTTTACGTGGGTCCTAGGGAATTGAACCTGGGTTCTTTGGCTTTGCAGGCAAGTGCTTTAACCACTAAGCAATCTCTCTAGCTCTCTTTCATTAATTTTTTTTTTTCTTTTTTGGTTTTTCGAGGTAGGGTTTCACTGTAGCTCAGGCTGACCTGGAATTCACTATGTAGTCTCAGGGTGGCCTCGAACTCTCGGTGATCCTCCTGCCTCCTGAGTGCTGGGAATAAAGGTGTGCGCCACCATGCCCACCTCTCATTAAAATTTTTTTATTTGCTTTTTTTTTTTTTTTTTTGGTATTTTGAGGTAGGGTCTCACTCTAGCTCAGGCTGACCTGGAATTCACTCTGTAGTCTCAGGGTGGCCTCGAACTCTAGGTGATCCTCCTACCTCTGCCTCCCAAGTGCTGGGATTAAAGGCGTGCGCCACCACGCCCGGCTTGCTTTTTTTTTTTTGAGGTAGGATCTCACTGTAGCCCAGGCTGTCCTGGAACTCAGTCTGTGGTCCAGGCTGGCCTCACACAGTATCCTCCTACCTCAGCCTTCCAAGTGCTGTAATTAAAGGTATGAGACACAGCACTCAGATGAATTTTTAAAATTTTTATATATTTATTTATGTGTGTGTGTATGAGCAGATGTGTCGTGGCACATGTGTGTAAGTTAGAGGATGACATCTAGGTGTCTGTGTTCCATAGGGTCTCTTGATGCTGCAAGCAAACTTCCAGATGGTAAAGAACCATCACACTAGCTGGCCTGAGCCTCAGACCCTCCTGGCCCTGCCTCCCACAGTCAGGTCCTGTGAGATCTCAGACAATGCAGCACTTTGCCTTGGCCTTACCTGGATGCTGAACGTGGACTGGCAGGCTTTGCACATGAGTGCCCTCAACCCTTACGCCGTCTCCTCAGACCCCGAATTCATCTTTAAAAATATTATATTTCTTTATTTGCAAGCAGAGAGAGACAGAGAGGAGAGAGAGAGAGAGAGAGAAAGAGAGAGAGAGGCAATGGGTGAACCAGGGCCTCTAGCCACTGCAAACAAACTCCAGATGCATGCGCCACTTTGCGCTTCTGGCTTTATGTGGGAACTGAGCAATTGAACTCAGGTCGTTAGGTTTTGCAGGCAAGTTCCCTAACCACCAACCAATCTCTCCAGCACAAAAATAAATATATTACTGATAAATACATATTTACAAATACATATGCTTATGTATTCATAGAGAAATTCGGAAAGAATGCAAAAGAAGCTGTGTTCTAGGGTAGAAAGGGGAGGGAATGCGTAAGGATGTAACTGGAGTGCATACTTCTAAATTTAGAACCACGGGATACACTGTCTACTTAAAAAGGATGTGGAAAAGCTGAATTATAGTAGATTTATCCTGGGCTACAAAGTAAGTTTCAGGTCAGCACAGTCTAGAGTGAGACGCTGCCTCACAAAACAAAGGAAAAAAGAAGGTCTGAGGGCGTGGCTCAATGGTAGAACACTTGTCTAGCACTTAGGAGTCGCTGGGTTCCATGTACCATGGTAAAATTAAATAATAAAGCATGAATGATGAGAGGAAGGGAGGAAGGAAGGAAGGAAGGAAGGAAGAGACAGAGGGAGGGAGAGAGAGGGGGAAGAAGGAAGGAAGGGACAGAGGAGGGGCGGAGGAAGGGAAGGGAAGAGAAGGATGAGAGAATGGGACGGTGGGAGGGAGGAAAGAAGGACGCCACACTTCTGCATCTGCTTCAATGACCCCCGAGGTGGGTGCTGAGTGTCCCGCTGGCCTTTGCTGGTGACTATTGCTAGCTCAGTTGGGGCCTCTCAGTAGGAGCACTGCTGTCCTCTGCATTTCTGGGGCCCCAGTGTGAGACAGGACCTTACCTTCACACCCCATGCCCCAGCAGAAATCAGCCGTGGTATGCAGAGAAGGCTCAAGAATTTTAAAAAGGGAAGAATATAGGCAGACTGCAGCCTCCAGTGACTGTCCCGAGCTGAGCTCCTTCCTCAGGTCCGCCTGCTGGTCCCTTCCCCCACCCCCTGGCCGCTCTTCCTGGTGTCCACAGGCAGCAGCAGCAATGGTTTCCCAGGAGGGCTCCCACATTTGAGTCCAAGCCAAACAGGCCCCAGAGAGAGAAGGAAGTTTGTCTTTCTCCAGGCACAGGGCTCGCCAGGCTTTCTCTGCAGCCTGGGGGGGGGGGGTGGTTGAACCTTCTCCAGGATGATTAATAGTGTCCCGTCCCTTCCCCTCAGGAAGTCCCCAAGCTGGGTGTGGCGGCACAAGTACCATCTCAGCACCCGGAGGTGAAGGCAGGAGGTTAGAAGTTCAAGCTGATCCCCGGTTCCGTAAGTTTGAGGCCAGCCTGTGTTATATGAACCCAAGTCTTAAAAAGAAGAGGAGGAGAGGGGCTGGAGAGATGGCTCAGCGGTTAAAGTGCTTGCCAGCAAAGCCAAAGGACCCAGGTTTGATTCCCCAGGAACCATGTATACCAGATGCACAGGGTAGTGCACGCGTCTGGAGTTCATTTGCAGTGGTAGAGGCCCTGGCGCACACATTCTCTCTCTCCCCCTCTCTCTCTCATAAGTAAATTAAATTTAAAAAATTAAAACTAAAAATAAATGAAATGAAGCTTTGTAATCTGAGATATCAATTGCCTACGCAGGGGAACTGTACTAGACTAAGCTAAGTGTCTTTGGGTTTTGTCCTTATGGAGGGCTCAAAACTCCTGAGAACCAGTCATTCCCAGCACCAGCTTACTACACTGAAAAAAAAAAAAAAAAGAAGAAGAAGAAGCAAATATTAAACTCGTAGAGAAAGGAGAAACCCAGTGGTACCAGGAGTGAGGGATGAGATCATTATGACTGTTGAGCATTATGTGTAGCTGCAAGTCCCATGCTACACAAAGAGTGGTCGTGTGTTGTGCAATTGCCTTGTTTACTGGGAGGATGTTTGTCCCTAGATACAGACGTCATTCAAGAAGTTCGTCGTAGATTCTTATGTAAGGGATGCCGAGCAAAGGTGCCAAGGAGTCGTCAGGGATGGGCAACAAACTCCGCAAGGTAAAACATAGCCATGCCCCAGGGCCTGAGTCCAGATCTTGTCAGGGAGGTAACAAGAAAGAAAGAGGAGAAATGCTATGAGGAAGAAGGAGGGGTATAGGGGCGGCTCCATGTCTGCAGACGTCATCGGCTGCCCTGGGTCTGCAGACTTGAGCAGCAGTTGCTACGAGGTGGTACAGGCTGTGTGAACCCATAGCGGATCTCTGTGTTGTTTTCAGTTTCCGTTCAAACCAAGTCATGACTTACTGCAGTTCTCCACCTCCCAGCCCCAAAGCCAAGGGAAGGGGGCTTAGACAGATCTTCCTCACTCCCATCTCCAACAGGAAGGCCTGACTGTCATTTCTTTCTTTCTTTCTTTCTTTCTTTCTTCTTCTTCTTCTTTTTTTTTTTTTTTTTTTTTTTTTTTTGGTTTTTCGAGGTAGGGTCTCACTCTGGTCCAAGCTGACCTGGAATTCCCTATGTAGTCTCAGGGTGGCCTCGAACTCACGGCGATCCTCCTACCTCTGCCTCCCGAGTGCTGGGATTAAAGGCGTGTGCCACCACGCCCGGCCCTGACTGTCATTTCCAAATGCAGCCTTGTCCCTTCACTATGATTTGTCCACTAAGATGCACATGACCAGCTCTGACCAATGGTGGAGACTTCCTGAGACATCTACAGGAGAAATCTGGAGAGAATTCCCTGTCTCAAAGAGCCACGAGAAGCCGGGCGGGGCAGGCACCCCTGTAATCCCACTCGGGAGGTGGAGGCAGGAGGTCAAGACCCAGGAGACGTGCTCTTTGTTCTGGATCTTGTGTCATCCCTGGGACTCTCCCAGGCATCTTGCGGCTTGAGGATGACATCAACGCAGAACGGGGCATATTCAGCTGGGAAGAATCTGGATTCTACAACCAACCTGAGAAGCAGCCCTCCTCTACACTCCTTCTTACATACGATGCCATGTTCTCCTTAAAGCAACTACCAACCGGAGGTGCAGGCACGTGCAACTGGAAGCGCACACTTTACAAACGTTGCCTGGCATCTCACTGGGTTTGGAGGGAAGTGGGTAAATGGGGACGCATCATGATTCCCAAGGAGCGTACCCTGCTTCCTGTGGAGGACACTGGGCACTAAAACAATTGATCTCCCAATTAAATCTTCCATAATCACAGTATAAAATACAACCAAGGAAAACATGTCTGAGGGTGGCATACTCCTTTCTCAGTCTCTCTTTTAACTAGGCTTTTAAATTTCAACTGTGTGTCTTGGAAGAAACAGGGGTCTTCCAAGCTATGCTTCTTGGCTTGGGCCCATGGCATCCATCTGATGGCTAAAGATGGGCCTTTGATGTCACACCAACGACAGCAAAGCTGCAAAGCTTCCGTGAGGGTTGTGAGCCTGAACCGCATTCTTTCCTGCATGGAAGAAGTCCAACCCTGGTTGGCCCTGGATGAGTAGATCTCTTCCTTAACCAGCAATGCCAAGTAAATCCTGAGAAATGTGATTTAAACTAGAAATGCTAGGGTCAGGGTTTGGGGACTGTTTGCAACAGTATCATCAAATATTGACGATGTTACTAGCAAATGGTCTATCAGTCAGCAATGACTGCATAGCAAAACCTCATGACAACATAGAAAACTCAGCCTCTCTCCTCCCCCTCCTTACTCAGAAATCAGCCTGCAGAAAACGAACAAAAACACAAACTCTGTCTTTGGTCAGGAAGCGATCTCAAGCCAGGGCAGCAGCTGCCTGTGGGGGAAGGTGGGGCTGCTGTAAAGATATGCCCGGGGCTCCCCGCTCTCCTCAGCCACCCCTGACTTCAGCCACAGCTCAAACACACCTGAGCTGACTGCATCACACCTCAAGTGTGAGGCCCTGGAACTTCCTGAGTCTTATTAAAGCTGCCCAGCTCATGTGCAAGGGAAAACACACTGTGGAGTATGTGACTAATGACACCAGGGGCAGTCCTCAAACCAAAGGAGACCATAGAAAGAGTAGTTGTGCCGGGCGTGGTGGTGCCATGCCTTTAATCCCAGCACTCGGGAGGCAGAGGTAGGAGGATTGCCATGAGTTTGAGATCAGCCTGAGACTACATAGAGAACTCCAGGTCAGCTTGGGTTGGAGTGAGACCCTACCTCAAAAAATAAAAGTAAAAAATAAATAAATAAATAAGTAAATAAATAAAATCTCCAATATACAGTGCTTTGGAAAAGCCATTCATTTATTTAAAATATTTGGTGCTGGAGCCGGGCGTGGTGGCACACACCTTTAATCCCAGCACTCGGGAGGCAGAGGTAGGAGGATCGCCGTGAGTTCGAGGCCACCCTGAGACTCCATAGTGAATTCAAGGTCATACTGGACTCGAGTGAGACCATACCTCGAAAAACCAAAAAAACAAACAAACAAACAAATAAAATATTTGGTGCTGGGCATTCGGGCCTTATGCATGTGAAGTGTGAGCTCTGCCACTTAACTACATTGCCAAGGCCCTCCCCAATATTCTTTGGAGACAGGGTCTCTACTATGTAGCCCAGATTGACCTCAAACTCCTGAACTCAAGTGATCCTCCTGCCTGAGCCTCCTGGATAGTTGGGACTGCAAGTATGTGACACCACACCTGCCTCAGGAAAGCAATTATGTAGGGTACTATATACTTCTCAGCCCCCAATACCATGGTGACAGCCTTTTAAAAAATATATTTTATTTTTATTTATTTGACAGAAAGAGGGAGAAAGAGAGGGAGCAAGAGAAGAGAGAGAATGGGCACACCAGGGTCTGCAACTGCAAATGAACTCCAGACACGTGTACCCCCTTGTGCATCTGGCTTATGTGGGTCCTGGGGAATTGAACCTGGGTCCTTCAGCTTTGCAGACAAATGCCTTAACTGCTAAGCCATCCTTCCAGCCCCATGGTGACAGTCTTAATGTTGCACCTTTTTATTGCCTCTTCCTTCTTTGACTTGTTTTCTTCCACATTCCTATGCCCTGAGATCATCTCCCTAAACCATTCACACAAGGTTTTTGTCTCACACTTACTTTTAAGTGACACCAAATTGGGTCAGGAGGCATATGACAGAGGGAAACAGTAGGAGGAAACAGGTCAGAAGCAGGGATTAGAGTGCTGGCCTCACATACAGGAAGGCCTGGACCCTATCCCCAACACACCACAAACCTGGTTGTGGTGGAGTCTGACTGTCATCCCAGCACTGAGAAGGTGGAGGCAGGAGAATCTGAAGTTCAAGGTTACCTTCAGCTATGTAGCAAGTTAAGGACAACCTGGGCTACAAGAGACCCTGTTTCAAAACATTCCTGACAGTTTACTAGAAAGTAAATTTGAGGGCTGGAGAGATGGCTTAGCGGTTAAGCGCTTGCCTGTGAAGCCTAAGGACCCCCGTTCCAAGCTCGATTCCCCAGGACCCACGTTAGCCAGATGCACAAGGGGGCGCATGCGTCTGGAGTTCCTTTGCAGTGGCTGGAAGCTCTGGCGTGCCCATTCTCTCTCTCTCTCTCTCTCTCTCTCTCTCTCTCTCTGCCTCCTTCTCTCTGTCGCTCTCAAATAAATAAATAAAAACAAACAAACAAACAAAATTTAAAAAAAAAAAAAGAAAGTAAATTTGAGGCACCAGAATTCTTGGAAGGAAAGGGTGAGATTCCCCCAGTGGAAAACTTGGCCCTCAGGGTTAGAATTAGTTCAGTGGCTGAGTATTTGTGTAGCATGAGCCCCTGGGCTTGATCTAGCACCGGGCGGGGGAAACCCAACCCTCTCCCTCAGCAAGCCACACCGAAGCCCTGTGGTCAAGTATGCCTACTGCAATCAGTGTGTTAGTGTTTTATGTTTTGCTTCATTTTTTAAATAGAATTTACTTTTCTTTTTATTTATTTATTTGAGAGTGATAGACAGAGAGAGAAAGAGAATGAGTGCACCAGGGCCCCCAGCTGCTGCAAACAAACTCCAGACCCATGCACCACCTTGTGCATCTGGCTTATGTAGGTCCTGGGGAATCGAGCCTTGAACTAGGGTCCTTAGCTTCACAGGCAAGCGTTTAACCATTAAACCATCTCTCCAGCCCATGTTTTTCTTATGTAGAAGAGAGTTAAATGTTGGAAATGACCCCAAACCTTTCCAAATAAAAGTAACATGGGTTGGGAGGTGGCTCGTGGATAAAGAACTTTGCTATGCAGTTGTGAGTACCTGAGTTCAGATGCCCAGAACCCAGGTAAAGCCAGACGCCATGGCAGGTGTCTGTAACCACAGAGCACCTGCAGCAAAAAGGGAGGTGTAGGCAGGAGACTGTCCCAGGAGCTCATGGACCAGCTAGCCTGGCAAATGCAGCAGAGAACGGAAGAGACCTCTCCTCGGCCATGGTGGAAGGCAAGGACTGACACCCGAAGTTGTTCCCTGACCTTCACAAGCATGCTGTGATACACATGCGCCCATACTCTCTTACACACACACACACACACACTACACACACATGTCAAAGAAGTCACAGAAATAGAACGACCCACCCCCAACCATTTGGGACTAAGGAGCCAACATGAGACCCATCACCACTAAGTACTTTATTTTCTTTTTTTTTTTTTAATTTTTTGTTTATTTATTTATTTGAGAGCGACAGACACAGAAAGAAAGAAGGGGGGAGAATGGGCGCGCCAGGGCCTCCAGCCACTGCAAACGAACTCCAGACATGTGCGCCCCCTTGTGCATCTGGCTAACGTGGGTCCTGGGGAATCTAGCTTCGAACCGGGGTCCTCAGGCTTCACAGGCAAGCACTCAACCACTAAACCATCTCTCCAGCCCTTACTTTTGGTTTTTCAAGGTAGGGTCTCACTCTATCCCAGGCTGACCTGGAATTCACTATGTCATCTCAGGAACTCATGGTGATCCTCCTACCTCTGCCTCCCGAGTGCTGTTATTAAAGGCTTGCGCCACCACACCCAGCCAGCCGCTGAGTACTTTAGAGTGCATTTCCTAAACACAAGGACATTCTTCCACACATCCACAATACAGCCATCAATATCCACCTCATCTTCCGACTCCATGCAAGTTTCACCAGTCATTTTGATACAACTTTCTTTTGCCAAGAGCCAGTTCAGCATCTCACACTGTACGCGTCGTCATCTCACTTTAATGCCACACATATTTTTCAGTCTTCCCCTGGCATCCATGGCCTCACCACATGTGGCAGATGGCATCTCCAGTTATTTGGTATGATAGCTTTCAGTTTAGGTTGGTGTAATATTTTCTCATCATCAGTTTCAGGTTACATTTCAGGGATGATGTTATCCTCTTGTTCCTTCTAGTGGGTGGCATATGGTTTCAATCTGCCCCGTTACTAACCATGTGCACTTTGATCATTTCCTTAGAGCGGTGTCTGCGGAGTTTCTCCACTGCAAACCTACTTTCTTTCCCTTTGTGAGGAATAAGGATTTTTTTTTTTTTTTAGAGTTACTGGCTTTGTTGTTGTTATTGTTTTTAATTAATTTATTTGAGAGCAACAGACAGAGAAATAGGGAGAGAGAGAGAGAGAGAATGGGCGCGCCAGGGCCTCCAGGCACTGCAAACGAACTCCAGATGCATGCGCCCCCTTCTGCATCTGGCTAACATGGGTCCTGGGGAATCGAGCCTCAAACCGGGGTCCTTATGCTTCACAGGCAAGCGCTTAACTGCTAAGCCATCTCTCCAGCCCTGAATAAGGATTTTGCAGCAGGTGTTTTGCCACCATGCACACGTATTACTCTTCCCCCCACAAAGTACTATTCTCCATCAACTTCCAATTTATTTATTTATATCACTATGCACGTATGATTTCCTTTTTTATTTTTATTTAATTTTATTTTTTAATGTATTTTTAACATTTTTCTTTGTTTATTTAAGAGAGAGAGTGTGAGAGAGAGAGAGAGACAGAGAAAGAATGGGCACATCAGGGCCTCCAGCCACTGCAAACAAACTCCAGATGCATGTGCCCCCTTGTGCATCTGGCTTACGTGGGTCCTGGGGAATCAAACCTGGGTCCTTTGGCTTTGCAGGCAAACGCCTTAACTGCTAAGTATTCTCTCCAGCCACTCCCCCCTTTTTTTCATTTTTGAGACAGAGACTCATGTAACTCCCAAGCCTGGCCTTGAACTCACTATGTAGCTCCTGTCCTTCCTGCCTGTGCCTCCCAAGCACCAGGGTTACAGGCGTGTGCTGTCATGCCCCACTATGACCTTATTCAGGGGTGTCTTCACTCTGGGGTCTCTAGGGAAACAGGAGGGATGGTGGTGGTAGAGATCAGATTTCCTTAAGAATTTAAGGCCAAACCTTCTAATTTTGTTTACTGATTGATTGTTCTCTGTGTATACGTGGTGTGCCTGTGTGTGTGTTCATATGTACATGGGCACATATAGGTGTGTGCATGTGTGTGGAGGCCAGAGGCCAATGTCAAGTGTCTTTCCCAACTGCTCTCTACCCTGAACCCGGGGCATACTGAGTCAGCTGCACTAGTTAGCCAGCAGGCCCCAGGGGTCTTCCTGCCTCCAGCTTCACAGTGCTGGGATTACGTGTGCACTCCACCATACCCAGCTTTCACGTGGGTGCTAGGGATTCGAACTCAGGTCTTCATGCTCGCATGCTGTTGTAGTCAGCTTCATGTCGCTGGGATGGACTTCCAAACCAGACACAAGTCGGGGGATGAATGGCAGTGATTGAAGTTCACAGATCCAGGGCAAGTTCCATAACGGTGAAAGAAGCTGGACCCCTTTCAGAGGTCCACGCAGAGAGAGAAAAGCCACCAGCAGCAGTGCCATGAGCAAGCGCGCTCCAGGAACCCAGGCAGAGCTCGCGCACTCTGCATGTCTCTGGCTGGAATCCGGATCTGCCCCCAGACACACATTAGGGCTGGGCCCTAGGAGCACCTACAATGACATCAAGTGACACACTGAATCTATTGGGGGGACATCCATTCAAACTACCACCCATGGCAAGCACTTCACCCACTAAGCCAGCTCTCCAGCCCCAGGTCAAACTTTAAAAAAAAAAAAAAATTTTGTTTATGAGAGAGAGAGAGAGAAAGACACAGAGAATGGGGACTCCAGGACCTCTAGCCACTACAAATGAACTCCAGATGCATGTGCACCACCTTGTGCATCTGGCTTTATGTGAGTTCTGGGGAATCAAACCTGGGTCCTTTGGCTTCACAGCCAAGCACCTTAACCACTAAGCAATCTCTCCAGCCCCAGGTTAAACCTGGGCTCCAAATAGATAATTGTCCTCAAAATCATAGCTCAAATTATAAAACTCTTAAAAGAAAATATTATGAAAATCTTCAGGAACTTGGACAGGTGAAGCCTTCTTAGACATAACAAGTAAAAGCATGAACAACAAAAGAAAGAATATATTGGACTCACTAAGACTTAAAGAATGCTTATGCTTAAAGAATACTATCAAATGGCTTAACGGTTAAGGCACTTGGCTGCAAAACCAAAGGACCCAAGTTTGATTCTCCAGGTCCCACAAAAACCAAATGCACAATGTGGCATACGTGTTTGGAGTTTGTTTGCAGTGGCTTGACACCCTGGCATGCCCATTCTCTCTCTCTCTATCTCTCCCTAATAAATAAATGAAAATGAAAACTTAAAAAATATATATTTTAGCCAGGCATGGTGGCACATGCCTTTAATCCCAGCACTTGGGAGGCAGAGGTAGGAGGATCTCTGTGAGTTCAAGCCCACCCTGAGACTACATAGTGAATTTCAGCTCAGCCTGGGCTACAGTGAGACCCTACCTCAGAAAAACCAAAAAAAAAAAAGAGAATACTATCAAAGAAAAAGACAATACACAGAATGAGAAAAATATTTGAAAATTATATCTGAGGCTAGAACAGTTTCTCAGAGTTTGCAAGTCTGCACTATTAACCCTGAACACTTTCCCATTTATTTTATTTACTTTTTGGTTTTTCGAGGTAGGGTCTCACTCTAGCTCAGGCTGACCTAGAATTCACTATGTAGTCTCAAGGTGGCTCAAACTCACAGTAATCCTCCTACTTCTACCTCCCAAGTGTTGGGATTAAAGGCATGCGCCACCCCACCTGGCCATCTTCCCATTTATGAGCAGACATCGGGTAAGGGGAGTGCAGGGCCAGCATGGGGAGGCAGGTAGGTAGGCTGGGTGGGGAAAAAAAAAGAAAATTATACCTGATAAGGGACTTTACCAAGATATATAAAAGCCACTCATAAGTCAATAATTAAAAGATGGGGGCCAGGGGGCTGGACAGATGACTTAGCGGTTAAGGCATTTGCCTGAAAAGCCAAAGGATCCTGGTTCGATTCTCCAGGATCCACATAAGCCAGATGCGCAAGGGGGCGCATGCTCCTGGAGTTCATTTACAGTGGCTGAAGGCCACAGTGCGCCCATTCTCTCTCTCTCTCTCTCTTTCTCTCCCTCTTTCTCTGTATCAAATAAATAAATAAAATATATTTTCCAAAAAGATGGGGGTCGGGCATGGTGGTGCACATCTTTAATCCCAGCATTCGGGAGGCAGAGGTAGGAGGATCACCATGAGCTAGAGTAAGACTTTACCTCGAAAAAAAAAAGACGGGGTCTCAGCTGAAGAGATGGCTTAGCAGTTAAGGTGTTTGCCTACAAAGCCTAAGGACTCAGGTTTGATTCTCCAGGACCCATGTAAGCCAGATATATAAGGTAATGTATGTGTCTACAGTTCATTTGCAGCAGCTGGAGAACCTGGTGTGCCCATTTTTCTCTCTCTCTCTCTCCCTCTCCATCTCTCAAATAAATAAATAAACAACAACAACAACAAAAAGACAGGGACAGCCTGGGGACAGCTGCCCAGCGGCGGCAGTGAGCATGTCAGCTCTGACCGGCTAGTGACCGTCACTCACATCTTCAGGGACAGTTGGAGGCAGCGAGGGAAGCCCGTCGCACATTAATGCATGCAGCAGTGTGCATAGGGAGGACCAACCCAGACGGCTTCCGCAGACGACCAGCTCTCAGGGGATCCAGGCTGAGGTCCGCGGCTCAGCACTCGGTTTGCATGTTTTGGGGTTTCCTCCACGGCTGAGACGTGTGCTGCGCTGCTTCCCACAGCCAGGTCCTTGCCAGCGCACAGACTTCTCTGCATCATGGATCCTCCTTTTCTTGCTTGCTTGTTTTCAAGGTAAGGCTTCACCCTAGCCCAGGCTGGCCTGGAATTCACTATGTGGTCTCAGGGTGGCTTCGAACTCATGGGTGCTCCAGGGTCTCCAGCCACTTGCAAATGAACTCCAGACACATGTGCCACCTTGTGCAGCTGGCTTACGTGGGTACTGGGGAATCGAACCTGAGTCCCTAGGTTTCACAGGCAAGTGCCTTAACCATCTTAAACCATCTCTCCAGTCTTTTCTTTCTTTTTTTTTTAGTTTTTTTGAGGTAGGGTCTCACTCTAGCCTAGGCTGACCTCGAACTCCTGACCATCCTCTTACCTCTGCCTCCTGAGTGCTGGGATTAAAGACGTGTGCCATCATGCTGGGCTCCAATTTATATGAATATAAGTTTTCAAAATATTCCCTAATGATCTTCTGGATTCTAATCTGTTGTGATACCATCTTCCTCCCCTGATTTTTATTAATTTGTGTCTCACTGTTGGTTAACTTGGCTGAGGGTTTGCCAGTCTTCTTCATCCTTGCAGAGCAGCAGCTCTGCTTCACTAACACTGTGTGACTCTGACTCTATTAGTTTCCATGTCATCCATTTCAGACATGGCCTTTATTATACTTTCTTTGTATTAATTTGTTTTTTCGTTTGTTTGTTTGTTTAAGGTAGGCTGACCTGGAATTCACTATGTAGTCTCAGGCTGGCCACAAACTCATTGTAATCCTCCTACCTCTGCCACCCAGGGGTGCTGGAACTAAAGGCGTGCACCACCACACCTGACTGTTCTTTCTACTAATTTGGGAATTAGCTTGGTCTTATTTATCATTAGATTATCTACCTGTGACCTCTCTGATTTTTTAAAAATATTTTAAATGTTTATTTTATTTATTTTATCTGAGAGAGTGGGGAGAGAGGGAGAGAGAGGAAGAGAGAGGGAGAGAGAGAGAAGAGAGAGAGAGAGAGAGAGAGAAAATGAGCATGCCAGGGCCTTCAGCCACTGCAAACGAACTCCAGACGCATGTGCCACCTCATGCATCTGGCTTATGTGGGTTCTGGGGAACTGAACCTGGGTCCTTTGGCTTTATAGGCAAGCGTCTTAACCACTAAACCATTTCTCCAGCCCCTAATTTTTTAGTATAGGCTATAAACTTGCCTCTTAGACCCGTCTTTATTTCATCCCACTCAATTTCATTTAATCTTATGAATTTTTTTATTTGTTTTTATTTTCTCGAGGTAGGGTTTCACTCTAGCCCAGGCTGACTTGGAGTTCACTGTGTAGTGTCAGGGTGGCCTCGAACTCACAGTGATCCTCCTACCTCTGCCTCCTTAGTGCTGGGATTAAAGATGTGTGCCACCATGCCTGGCTAATCCTATAAAAATTGGAATTTTCTCCTTGATATCTTCAATGACTCACTGATCATCAGAACTATATTATTTGAGCCAGGCATGATAGTGCACACCTATAATTCCAATACTTGGGAGGGTGGTGCAAGAGGGTCGCATTGAGTTTGAGGCCAGCCAGAGCTACCTTTTCTCAAAAAAAAAATGTATTTGATAGTGTTTTTCTTCATCTTCATGAGCTTGTGTATTTTCTGTCATTTCTCTTGCTGTTGATTTCTAGCTTTAGTCTATTGTGGTCAGATAGAACACAATAAATTATTTAAATTTTCCTATATTCGTTGAGACTTGCTTTGTGTTCTAATATATGATATATTTTTAGAACATCCCATGGGCTTCTGAGAAGAATGTGAATGATATAGTGTTTGGGTGAAATGTTCTGTAAATGTCTGTTAAGTCCATTTGATCCATAGGTCAAATGTCACTTAACTCCAGTATTTCTTCATTCTTTTCTCTTTTTTTTTTTTCTTTTTTGGTTTCTTAAGGTAGGGTCTCACTCTGGCCCAGGCTGACCTGGAATTCACTATGTAGTCTCAGGCTGGCCTCAAACTCACGGCAATTCTCCTACCTCTGCCTCCCGAGTGCTGGGATTAAAGGCATGTGCCACCACGCCCGGCTCTTTTTTTTTGTCTGAATGACCTGTCTGTTGGTGAATATGGAGTGTTAAAGTCACCTGCCTTTGGGATCTGTGTCTCTTCTAGTTTTGGCTTGGAGCATACTTTGTCAGATATGAGTGTAGCTACCTCATGAGTGTAGTTTCCATGTGCCTAGAATAACTTTTTCCATCCTTCAACTTGCAGGCTGTAGACAGTGTCTAAAAAGAAGATATCATATGGGAACCTTACACCTCAGTATGTGTCAGCTTGGGGCTATGACAGCAAAGGCTGCAGGCCTCGGGCCCTGTTGGGTCACTGGCAGAGCTGACAGGTCTTCTTGGGTCTGTTCAGGTTATATTCCCTTGACCTTCACAAGGTGAGGTCTTCCTCTTTGCTCCCAGCTGCCACTGTGCCAGCAGCATTGTGCCCTGTGTGACTGCTCAGGGTGGGAGCCCGGCATTGTGTGTGACCACTCAAGGTGTGAACTGGGCATTGTGTGTGACCACTCAAGGTGTGAACTGGGCATCATGTGTGACCACCAAGGGAAAAGGTGCCTGAGTGTGAACTGGGCATCATGTGTAACTGCTCAGGGTGTAAACTGGGTATCGTGTGTCACCAACCAGGGAGAAGAGCTCTGGGTACAAACCCCACAGGGAGGATGAAAATGCAGCCCCTGAAGGCCTGGCCTGGGGACCCGTAGGTCCACTGCAGTGGAGGCCAGGGAAGATGCCTGAGGTATAACTGGCTCCCTCTGAGCTCAACCGTGCCTCTGAGTCATTTCCATGAAATTACCACGCAGTAACACTAATAAGGTTATCCTGGAGACAGCCAGTGTTTTGCATAATTCCCACAAAGCCAGTACTAAGGGGGACCAGGATGGAGCCTTTGATATCTTCTGAGAACAATAAGGCCGTATGAATTAATGTGTCACCATGCACAGTAATAACAGAGGCAGAGAACTGGGCGTGGTGGTGCACACTGTTATCCCAGTACTTGGAAGGTGGAGGCAGAAGGATCAGGAGTTCAAGGTCATTGTCTACTAGATAGAGAGTTTAAAGCCAGCCTGGCCTGTTTGAGACTGTCTCTGGGGTGGGAAGAGGGGGAAGGAAAAACAGAGGGATACTGGCAGTCAGGGGTTGAGAGGAAGCCCTAGAGACTCTCTGGAGTGGCTTCGGAGAAAGAGAGAATTCCAACTTTGAGATTCTTGCTCCAAAACTGGCCTAAATCCGTATCATCTCCCTGGATGCAGCTTCCTCCCTCCCACCTATAAACATGCTCAAGCATCAGTGCACACGTCTCCCTCACCTGCCTCAGTTTTCTCGTTCTCTCTCTCTCTCTCTCATTATCTCTTTGTGCCTCTTGCCAGTTGGACTTAAAGGGTTACCTGCATTTTCTGCATTTACTATCTAATTTTGATGGTTGGTTCTCATCAATGTCATTAAAACTAAAGCTACGAGTGGAGAGATTGCTCAGCAGTTAAAGGCGCTTGATTGCAAGCTTTCTGATCCAGGGTTTGATTCCCTAATACCCATGTCAAGCCAGACACACAAAGTGTCACATATGTCTCAAGTTGTTTGCAGCAGCAAGAGGCCCCGGCTTGCCCATTTTCTCCCCTTTCTCTCTCTCTCACACACACATAAATATTTTAGGGGGCTGGAGTGATGCCTTAGAGGTTAAGGTGCTTGCCTGAGAAGCCTAAAGACCCAGGTTCTGCTCCCCAGTAACCATATAAGGTGGCACACCATGTGTCTGGATTTTGTTTGCAGTGGCTGGAGGCCCTGAG
Organism: Dipus sagitta; assembly: GCA_036346955.1. Lineage (NCBI taxonomy): Eukaryota > Metazoa > Chordata > Mammalia > Rodentia > Dipodidae > Dipus > Dipus sagitta. The sequence continues at coordinate 153,321,720 of CM070772.1, read as the reverse complement.
ATGCTCATATTCTCTCTCTCTCTCTCCCAAATAAATAAATTTTTTAAAGTTTTATTTATTTATTTATTTGAGAGAGTCAGAGAGAGAGAGAGGCAGACACAGAGAATGGGCATGCCAGGGCCTCCAGCCACTGCAATCGAACTCCAGACGCATGCGCCCCCTTGTGCATCTGGCTCATGTGGGTCCTGGAGAATCGAACCTGGATCCTTTGGCTTTGCAGGCAAACATCTTAACTGCTAAGCCATCCCTCCAGCCCATCAAATAAATAAAAATTTAAAAAATATATATTCCTTTAAAAAATTAAAAGCTGAAAACTATATTTTGGAAAAAAAAAACAAACAAAACAAAACCAGCTGAAGCCAGTCCCTTGTCCCCTTGCCCCTTTCCTTGGAGGCCTTTTACCACAACTTCTGTGGCACCATGCTCTCCTGATTCCCTTTGTGGCACCCTGATGTCTCTGAATCCATCTTTCCCACAAATTCTCTCCCACAGCTCATCCCTTAAGTGCTGCTTGCTCAGGGCTCTCTCCTCAGAACCCTTCCCCTCTTGCTCTGGGCGAGCTCCTCCATTCCCTCGGATGCCACCAGTGTCTCACACGCTGGCGACGCCCGGCTCTGTGTCTCTCTGAGCTGCAGCCCTTCGGTCATCTTACCACCTCGTCTGTCACAATCCCTGCTCTCAGTACCCACTCAGTGGAGTCCAGCACCGGCCTCTTCAGATTTGCTTCTGTGCCACTCTTCAGTTAGTTGGTGGGAATAGCACCGTTGTTCAGACGCAGAAGCAAGACGCTGAAGGAGACTTCTAGAACCTCAATCTCCACGGCTCATGTAGCAACAACTTGGCATGTCCAGTTCACTGATTTCCCGAACCCCTGCCCTCAGCACCCAGCACCCCCGCTTTGTGTAGACTGCAATGTTTCTCATGAGAGGTTTGAAGTCATTGCTGACACGTTTCCCTGCTCCTGAACTTCCCCTCCCTCTCTAAATGATCTGTCAAAAACAGAAATCTGGGGCTGGAGAGACGGCTTAGTGGTTAAGACCCTTGCCTGCAAAGCCTAAGGACCTAGTTTCGACTCCCATCGTGTGCCAGATGCGCAAGTGTCTGGAGTTCCTTTGAGGTGGCTGGAGGCCCTGGCGCACTCATTCTCTCTCTCTCTCTTTCTCTCTCTTTCATAAATAAATAAATAAAATATTTTTTTAAAAAAGATATCTGGGGGCTGGAGAGATACCTGGGTTGGATTTCCCAGTACCCATGTAAAGCCAGATGCACAGGGTGGCGTGTTATCTGGAGTTTGTTCTGAGCAGCAGAAGGCCCTGGCGGGCTCTTTCTCTGTCTGTCTCTCTCTGCTTGCAAATAAATAAATAACAATATTAAAAAACAAAACAAAACAAAAGCAGAAATCTGCAGTTGGGGGGGATGGCTCAGGGCAGATCACCAGAACCTACATAAAAGCCAGAAGCTGTAGTGGTTTCTGTCACCCTCGTGTGCCCAGTGCAAAAGGGAGGCAGACATGAGGGTTCCCGGAAGCTCGCCCACCAGCCAGCCGTGGATCGCGCCCCAAACGAGGTGGAGGGTGACAACCAGTACCTGAAAGTTGTCTTCTGAACTCCACATGTGCACAGTGACACAAGGGACCTGCACTCACACATGTGCATGCGCTCTCTCTCTCTCTCTCTCACACACACACACACACACCAGAAACCGATGACTATAACGGCCTGATTGAACATCCTTTCATGGTTCCTTGTTTCCCTCGGGATAAAGTTCCAATCCTGCACCCTGAATCCTTCCAGAAGGCGTGGCTCTGGGCCTTAGTGGTGATGGGAAACAGTTCCTGATAGGAAACCCGCGGTGGCAGAGGGGTGAGGGAGGATTTTCTCTCTACGGAAAGTGGACAGGGGCGGGCAGGATCACATGCTCTTCTTTGGAGATGAAACAGCTTCGGGGCATGATCTGGCCTTCTTTTAACTGGGAGGGGGAGCCTTGCAGACCTGACCAGCACGGAAGAGGAGAGGAATGACAGGGAGTGCTTGGGTCCTGCTGAGAGCTCTCCCTGCCAGCCCTGGAACAGCTTGCCTCGAGAATTTTCTGGACCACGAAATAATACCTATCCTAATTATAGATGCTCCGCAGCTTAGGATGAGGTTGTGTCCCAATATGCTCATCATAAATGGGAAATAGAAGTCAAAATGCAGATATCACACTTTGGGGGTTGATTCAGATGTCCCCCATAAACTTAGGTGTTCTGAATGCTAGGTTCCCGGTTGATGGAGATTTGGAAATTAACACCTCCTGGAGGTAGTGTATTGTTGGCCATGGGCTTATGGGTGTTATAGCCAGTTTCCTCATGCCAGTGTTTGGCACACTCTCCTGTTCCTGTTGTCCACCTTATGTTGGCCAGGGAGTGATGTCCACCCTCTGTTCATGCCATCATTTTCCCTGCCATGATGGAGCTTCCCCTCGAGCCAGTAAGCCAAAATAAACCTCTTTTTTTTTTTTTTTTCCCACAAGCTGCTCTTGGTTGGGTGATTTCTACTAGCAGTGTGAAGCTGACTGCAACATACACCTAGACTGATGAATAGCAGAGTTGGTGATGCACCACGCTGCAGAGGCTAGCCTAGTTACCTTGAGGACCACGTGACAAGCTGCCATTGCCAGTGCACTTCGAGGTAGGGTCTCGCTCTAGCCCAGGCTGACCTGGAATTTACTACGCAGTCTCAGGGTGGCCTTGAACTCATGGCAGTCCTCCTAACTTTGCCTTCTGAGTACTGGGATTTAAATACATCCATGCATCAATACACTGGCTCCAGTGCACTTTGAAAATCAGAAAATGTTAAAGGTTAAATATTAAAGATATTAAAGATGAAGTCTTCTTAATCCTCTTAGGAAGAATTAGGCCAGAATTCTCACATTATTTATAGAACAATGGGTTCTTTTTGTGTTGTGGCATTTAGACCTGAATTTTTATTTTGCCTTTAGAGTTCTTTTAAATTATAGCCAAGTCTGGGCATTGTGGCACATGCCTTTAATACAAGCACTCAGGAGTCAGAGGTAGGAGGATCGCTGTTGAGTTTGAGGCCACCCTGGGCTAGAGGGAGACCTTACCTAAAAAATAAATAAATAAATAGCCAGGCATGATGGTACACACCTTTAATCCCAGCACTTGGGAGGCAGAGGTAGGAGAATCGCTGTGAGTTCAAAGCCACCCTGAGACTACATAGTGAATAAAAATAAATAAACAAACAAATAAATAAAATCCAAGGGCTAGAGAGATGGCTTAGCAGTTAAGGCACTTGCCAGAAAAGTCAAATGACTCAGGTTCTATTCCCTAGTATCTACGTAAAGCCAGATGCACAAAGCGGTGCATGCATCTGGAGTTTGTATGCAGTGGGTGGAGGCCCTGGTGTGCCTGTTCTCTTTCTCTCTCTCTTTTAAATAAATAAATAAAACATTTTTTTAAAAATTTATAGCCAAAATAGTTTCTGCTGCTATGAACTGAGAGTGCATTCTCAAATTTTGTCCTCTACTTATTCAAACACAAACTTTCCTACCCTTCATCCTACCCCATATCCAACCTGTTTTAGCCCTTAGGCTAGGAACAAAGATAATAATAGCTTACATTCTATGAGAGCTGGATGCCACAGCTCTTCTCTGTTCAAACATCTAGTTATGCTGGGCTGGTTGTCATGGGAACACAGCTGATGCTGTGAGCATATGGTCTAGAGCCTCTGTCTTTTACGTTCCCAGAGAGGGAGAGGGGTTGGTACTTGGGAACAACATGTCAGTGTCCTATCTTTTCTTGTGTGCTTGTAGACTGGAGGGGAAAAGAGGCCACTGTGGAGAAGGCTGGCTGGCTGGCTGATTCGTAAGTGCTTGAAGTTGAGAGCTCTGGTTCCTCTGTGAACACCTCCCAAGTCAGGTCTGAGTACCTCACGCATGTGCAGATGGGCCTGAGGAGGCTGAAGGAGCGTGAGGAGGAGGAAGCGGAACAAACACGCAGTGAACAGTCACTGTGCACCAGATGCCTCAGAACAACAATTTGTACAAGGACTTTGTTGGTTTTTAAATTTAATTTTACATATGTTATAACAGGTTATATTCTTTTACCCCCTCATCCATGCTCCTGTTTCCCTGGGGCCCTCGTCATTGGGGTTATGGTATACACTGTGGGGTAGTGTGGGTGGGGAAAACCATGCCTCAGGGTATTCCTACCCACTCTGTGGCTCTTACAATGTTTCTGCCCCACTCACCCCCTTTCCATAATGTTCCCTGAGCCATTGCAGGCCTGTTGGCAGTCTGATTCAGTGTTTTCTGTTACCTCTGGATTTCCGCTTTGATAGGTTTTGATTGATCACCGTGTCTGTCACCATCACCCTGGAGCTGGTTGTCAGGCTAGCAGTAAGAGCAGTATTCATGTCACCTCTTCCTCTGCAATTTCTGTGGGCCCTGGCAGATGTGGTAGAGGTGGCACATCTCGTGGTGGGCAGTTGGCTAGCTTTTTGTCTTACTGATGAATCTTGGTTTTCCTGTGTTTTCTCTGCCTTCTGTAAAACACAACAGATTCTCCAACCAAGAGTGAAAGCAGCTTGGGTTAAAAGGGGTATGTGAAGTTACTTGAGAGACTTTTTGGTGTGTAAGTCCACTCCTATCCAGAGAGTAGAGGGCGTTTCTCTCTGAAGTTTCTCTCTGGGTTTCCTGACCATGCGATTCTGACTTGGTTTATAGTACCAGATATGAGTTCTCTCCACTGAGCAGGCCTCATGTCCAATCAGGGAACAGTTGGTTGCCCACAGAGGCTGTGTGGCACTATTGCACACTGTGTTCTTCTTGACCAGCTGGTTGATTTCATAGGCTGCAAGGTCCCTTGCTTATTCACGCTGTTGATGGCTGTTGTCCTGCAGTGGCTCCCATAGGGCTTCTAGCACTATGAGGACTAGCCAGGGAGGAACTAGGTTCCCTGTTGGCTTCAGCATGGTATTCCAATGTCCTGTGACCACAGCCATTGTTGTTTTTTTGAGGCAGGGTCTCACTCTAGCCCAGGATGACCTAGAATTCACTCTGTAGCCCAGGCTGGTCTTGAACTCACAGTGATCCTTGTACCTCAATCTCTCAACTGCTGGGATTAACCACCATGCCTAGCCTTAATATTGAGTATTTTTAAATTTATTTATTTATTATTTATTTGACACAGAAAGAAAGAGAGTGAGCGAGCGAGCGAGAGAGAGAGAGAGAGCACCAGGGCAAATGAATTCCAGATGTATGTGCCACTTTGTGCATCTGGCTTTATGTGGGTACTGGGGAATCAAACCCAGGCTAATAGGCTTTGCAAACCAGCACCTCTAACCACTTAGCTATCTCTCCAGCACACTAAGCATACTAAGTGTATTTAGTCCATACCAGAATCCCAGGCTATAGATTTGATTATTTTATCAATCTGTCAGAAAGGGAAACTCAATAAATAATTGCCAAAAGTCATTCAGTAGGAAGTGGTAGCCAGGGACACTGTATTCCTATGAGAGTTGCATAAACCCGTGCTAGAATGTCTCCCTATGACAAGTGTTCAGATAAATTGTTTTGACTTTAGACTTCTGTCTTAGTTTGTCCAAGCCGTTACAACAAAACACCATAGACTTGATGATTCATGAATGACAGGAATATGTTGCTCACAGTCCTGAAGGTTGGGAGGTCTTAGAGCACAGTGCCAGGGTGGTTGGGTCTTGTGAGGGATAGTTTCTTCATGGACAACTGTCTTCTGCCTCAAAGCCAAGTGATCTCTCTGGGGTCCTTTATAAGGGCGCTGGTCCCATTCCTAAGGGTTCTGCCCTGGTTACCTAATCACTTCCCAAATGCACTGCCTTCCAATCCCATGGGGAGCTAGTGACCTCAAGGTTGGGATTTCAACATGTGGATTTTAGGAGAACACAAATTGAGATCACAGCAATGTCACACCAAGACGCTCTGTTCTGCTGACGACGTCTCTGAAATTTCCTTACATGTAGCAGATGAGAGTCTTGTGAAGTGTGATGTCAGTGTAGTATGGTTCTCATGATAATTTGGTGAGGTGGGAATTATCGTGTCCATTTTACAGATGAGGAGATTTAGGCAACTTGCCCAAGGTCATGTGGATGGTGGTAGAAGGGCTCCTCTTGCCTCCTCTGGGGCTTGCTGGCCAGCAGGCTGTCTCCTTGTCCACTGTGGCCTTAGCCGCGTCCACTGCCTGGTCCTCTTTAACTAACTGCCCTCTCAGCTTCAGAGGCAACCTCAGCCTGCACAGACCAAGCCAGACCAGAAGACAACCACCGTGCCTAGAAAACCCAACTTGTCCAAAGCTGGACTACATTTCTTCTCCTCATCCACCAAGTTCCCGATTTCAGAAAAAACGGCACACCACCCTCCTTGTGTTTCATTCCAGTCATCGCTCCTCGCTGCCACAATTGCCTGACAAAGGGAGAGGAAGGAAGAGTTTGCTTCGGCTTGGCAGCAGCCCTGGTCACTCGTAGTCAGGGAGCAAGCAGCGAAGAATGCTGGTGCTCAGCTGTCCCTCTCTTTCGTGCAGGCCAGGACCCCAGCCTATGGAATGGCACTACCCACATTTAGGGGGGTCTCCCCCCCCCAATTACCTCATCTAGAAAATCCTTCACAGACAAGCCCAGAGATTTGTTTCTATGGTGATTCTAAATCCTGTCAAGTTGACAATCAAAATTAACCATCACAAGAGTTATCTTTAACATGGCCCGCTCCCCTTCCTTTCGGATCTCTCTCTTCCTTCCTTTCTTACTTTATTTTTAAAATATTTTTATTGCTGGGCGTGGTGGCGCACGCCTTTAATCCCAGCACTCGGGGGGCAGAGGTAGGAGGATCACCATGAGTTTGAGGCCACCCTGAGACTACGTACTGAATTCCAGATCAGCCTGAGCTAGAGTGAGACCCTACCTCGAAAAACAAAACAAACAAACAACAACAAATATATATATATATATATATATATATAATTTATTTACTTATGTGAGAGAGAGAGAGAGCGAGAGAGAGAGAATAGGCACACTGGGGCCTTTTGCCACTGCAAATGAACTCCGGATGCATGTGTATCTGGCTTTACCTGGGTATTGGGAAACTGAACCCAGGTTGAAAGGCTTTGCAAGCAAGAACTTCTAAGCACTGAGCCATCTCCACAGTCCCTTCCTTCCTTCTTTCCTTCCTTCCCTCCCTCCCTCTCTTCCTCCTTCCAATCTTTGAGACAGAGTCTCACTGCATGGCCGAGGCTGGTTCGGAACTGTTCTTTATGGAACAGGCCGTCCTCCAGCTCACAGACCTTCTGCGTCCACCTCTTCCGCTCTGGGCTTACAAGCATGAGCCACCATGCTGGGCTGCAGACCTTGCTAGAGTCCTGAGGCCCGTGTTGTTCACGTTTGCCCACGGTCCCGACGCTCCTCACATTCCACCCTTGTCTAGCTTACTGCCAGAGCCACCTCCAGGCCACACCGCTCGCTTCCTTCCAGTCTGGTCCTCAGCGTGGCACGTTTGCGGTCACTCTTACTTAGATGGTCTCTTTACTCACTGGAGCATTCAAACTCCGTGGAGCCGGGTGCATGCCTTTAATCCCAACACTCAGGAGGCAAAGGTAGGAGCATTGCCGTGAGTTCGAGGCCACCCTGAGACTATATAGTTAATTCCAGGTCAGCCTGGACCAGAGTGAGGCCCTACCTCAAAAAACAAAAACAAACAAACAGAAAAAAATGTTTGTGGAGTTGGAGAGATGGCTTAGCAGTTAAGGCCCCTGCCTGTACAGACAAAAGACCCAGGTTCGAATCCCCAGTACCCATGTAAAGCCAGATGCACAAGGTGGTTCATGCATCTAGAATTCATTGGCAGTGGCTGGAGGCCCTGGCATGTCTATTCTCTCTCTCTCTCTCTCTCTCTCTCTCTCTCTCTCTCTATATATATATATATATATATATATATATATATATATCTGCTTCTTTCTCTCAAATAAATAAATAAAATATTTTTAAATCTTTGTGGATATGGCTTGCAGGTCACATTTGGGTTTGTTTTGCATACATATAACCACCTCTACTCTTCCTTAGCAGCACCTGTCACGTTTATGACTAGCCTTTTACTAATTATTCCTGCGATTCTGCCACCACCGCCCTCGATGTGCTGGCCCGGGCAGAGGCACGCTGGGCCCCTGTGCCAGTGGCCATGGTAACTCTTTGTTTACGTGTCCTCCACTGAACTCTGCGTTCCTCTGGAAAGCACTGGGCTAGAAACCAAGTCTGTCTGACCTCAGAACCTAAATTTCCTAATTCCTGCAGCAGGACAAGATGAGGAAAATAATTGTGTACATGAGAACATCAAAGCCTGGAGTGATGAAGGGACTTGTCCAGCCCCACACGGAGGCCAGAATACTGTGAGCTTCCAGAGGTGGCAGTGCAGCTGGAAGACTCAAGCCGGGCGTGGTGGTGCATGTCTTTAATCCCAGCACTCAGGAGGCAGAGGTAGGAGGATCACCGTGAGTTCGAGGCCACCCTGAGACTACATAGTGAATTCCAGATCAGCCTGAGCTAGAGTGAGACCCTACCTTGGGGGGGAAGACTCTGGAGTCTGTGCCCCAACCTGGTCCTGGACAGAGGAGAGCATCCTTGTGTGGCCCAGGGCTTGCCTGTCTGGACTTTGGGTTATGTTACCTGATAGTGCTTGACTGCCATAACATTGCAAAGCACTGTTGCTGCAGGTGGGCACTATGAAAGAGATGCCCCTGGGAACCCAGTTACAGGGCTTCCTACAAAAGAACTCAAAGAAGGTTCAGTGGTTAAGACACTTGCCTGCAAAGCCTAATGACTGGGGTACCCAGTACCCACGTAAAGCCAGATTCACAAAGTAGCACATGCATCTGGAGTCCGTCTGCAGTGGTTGAAGGCCCTGGAGTACCTTTTTTTTTTTTTTTTTTTTTTTGTTTCTCTTCCATCTCTCTCTGTTTGCAAATCAATAAACAAAAATATTTAAAGAAACCAGTTCTGGATTTGAAAAAAAAAATTTTTTTTTAAAAGGGAACTCTTGAGGCTGGAAAGATGGCTTAATGGTTAAAAGTGCTTGCTTGCAAAGCCTGCTAGCCCCAAATATCTGGCATTTGTTTGCAGCAGCAGGAGGTCTGGCGACCATACATAAACACACAAGTAAATAAATTAAAAAAAAAAAAGGCTGGGAATGGTGGTGCACGCCTTTAGTCCCAGCACTCAGGAGGCAGAGGTAGGAGGATCATCATGAGTTCAAGGCCACCCTGAGACTACACAGTGAATTCCAGGTCAGCCTGAGCTAGAGTTAAGACCCTACCTCAAAAGCAAAACAAAACAAAAACAAACAAACAAACAATAAACAACCTGGGCTTTTGGCTAAAATCAAGTGGTAAATTTTTTTAACTTTATTGACAATTTCCATAAATATAAACCATTTACCATCAGCATAATCCCCTCTCCGAACTCTTCTTTTGTTTGTTTGTTTTTGCAAGGTAGAGTATCACTCTAGTCCAGGCTGACCTGGAATTCACAATGTAATCTCAGGGTGGCCTTGAACTCATGGCGATCCTCCGTACCTCTGCCTCCTGACACTGGGATTGAAGGCATGTGCCACTCCGCCAGGCTCCCTCCTGGAACTGTTATGCACTATTGCTGGGAGTGTAGCCATTGTGGAAACCAGTAAGATATGCCTCAAAAATTAAATATATAACTACTATATTATTCAGCCATATTAGTTCTGAGTTCTTTTTTTTTTTTTTTTTGAGGCAATCCCAACAGACTAACATTTTTTTTTAATGCAAGAGAGTAAGAATGAGAGAGAGAGAGAGAGAGAGAGAGAGAGAGAGAGAGAGAGGGAGGATTGGCGTACCAGGGCCTCCAGCCACTGTAATTGAGTTCTTTTTTAATATGCACAAAGGGGAGGCAAGCACAAGGTTGCACATGCCCACTAGGTGGCGCAACTGTCTGGAGTTCGATTGTAATGGCTGAGGCCCCTGCCCTCCAATTCTCTCTCTCTCTCTCTCTGTCTATATAAATAAAATAAAAAAAAATAAATAAATAAAATTAACCTGGGCATAGTGGTGCATGCCTTTAATCCCAGCATTTAAGAGGCAGAAGTAGGAGGAACACCATGAGTTCAAGGCCACCCTGAGACTAAATAGTGAATTTCAGGTCAGCCTGGGCTAGAATGAACCCCTGACTTGAAAAAAATAAACAAAAATAATAAAAACCAAAAAAAAAAAAGTGCACATGGGGGCACTGGAGTGATGGCTCAGTGGTTAAAGCACTTGCCTGCAAAACCTAGCAACCTGGTTTCAGTTCCCCAGTACCCTGTAAAGCCAGGTACACAAAGTGACAGATGCATCTGGAGTTTGTTTGCAGCAGCAAGAAGACCTGATGTGCCCGTTCTCTCTTTCTCTCTCTGTTTCTCTTCTCCTTGTCTGTCTCTGCTTGCAAATAAACAAATAAATAAATAAGAATTTTTAAGTGCAGATGGGGACCGGGCATGGTGGTGCACACCTTTCATCCTGGCACTTGGGAGGCACAGGTAGGAGGATCACCATGAGTTCGAGGCCTACCTGGGACTACAGAGTGCATTGTAGGTCAGCCTGGGCTAGAGTGAGACCCTACCTCAACCCTTCCCCAGCAAAAACAGTACATATGGGGGCTAGGGGGCTGCCTCGGAAGATAAGAGCACTTTTTGCCAGCAGGAGGGCCTGAGATCTCCTGAGTGTGATTCTGCAGAGCCCACATAAGAGGCTGGGATTGGTCATGCATGCCTTTAACCCCAGTACTGTTAAGATCTGAGATGGCCTGAAACCTGATCCTCCTACCTGGGACTCCCAGGCGCTGGGGTTACAGGTGAGAGCGCCTCATGGCACTTAGAGAAACTGCAGCTTTGCGTTCAGAGAGACTCCATCTCAAGGAAATATGCAGAGGAGCAATACAGGGATGACACGTGATGCTCTCTTGTGGCCTCTGTGCACCTGTGAGCATCTGCACAGCTGTGTGAACACACCACACACACCCTACGAAGAACATACGGCACATAACTACAGCAACACACGTGATACTTGGGCAACTCAGGCGAGAAAACATCCACTTCCCCTGTGGGTTCTGACCCTCTTAGTTCTCGGCACTGCCTTGTCTGAGACTGGACACGGTCCATCTGATACCTGCTCATGGCTCCTTCTACACCTTGTCTAGTGTGAAACTAAGAACTAAATGCTAAATGCAGTCTCAAACATTGGACTCTTTGGCCAGGCGTGGTGACGCAGGCCTTTAATCCCAGCACTCGGGAGGCAAAGGTAGGAGGATCGCCATGAGTTCGAGGCCACCCTGAGACTACGGAATGCATTCCAGGTCAGTCTGGGCTAACATGAGACCCTACCTCAAAAAACCAAAGGAAGGAAGGAAGGAAGGAAAGAAGGAAGGAAGGAAGGGGAGAAAGAAAAAGAAATTGTACTTTTTTTTGAGACAAAATTATGCAGCTCTGACTAGCCCTAAACTCCTGCTCTAGGCTCCTCAGCCTCCCCGGGTCTGGGATTGGTGGTTTCAGGAGTTTCCCACTGCATCTGGCTCTTTGCTCTTGGCGCTGCCCTTTGCTTTGCTTTGGGCTGATTTCTTTCTGGCTGTTCATGTAATGTTTCGTGATAAGCCGTGGAAAGCAGGGAGGGACAGGTGTGTACAAAGCAGAAGCCAGATTCAGCCTTAAAATCAGAGAAATATTCGGTCCTGAAAGGATACCACTGATGAGCAGGGTCTGACCATGAAATCCCATCATGACAGGTGTGCTTCACCATGGCCTGTTCAATCCATCCATCCATCCAATCTATAGATATATAGATGTAGATATCCCCCAATATGATTTCATGATTCTCAGGTATTCTCCAATTCTGATTCCAAAGGACAATGATCCTATTTTTCTTTTATTATTATTGTTATTAACAACATATTTTGTATGGATACATCATGTGTTGGTACCCTCTTTTTCCTCATCCCTATTTTTTAAAAATATTTTATTTTATTTATTAGAAAGAGAGAGGGACAGCCGGGCGTGGTGGCGCACACCTTTAATCCCAGCGCTCGGGAGGCAGATGTAGGAGGATCGCCGGGAGTTCGAGGCCACCCTGAGGCTCCATAGTGAATTCCAGGTCAGCCTGGGCTACAGTGAAACCCTACCTCAGAAAAATAAATAAATAAATAAATAAATAAAAATTAAAAAAGGAAAGAGAGAGGGACAAAACAAAAGCAGATAAAGAATGGGTGTACCAGGGCATCCAGCCACTACAAACAAACTCCAGATGCATGTACCACATTGCACAACTGGCTTACATGGGTACTGGGAAATAAAACCTGGGTCCTGAGGTTTCACAGGCAAATGCCTCAACCACCAAGCCATCTCTTCAGTCCCAATGATCCTATTATTATTATTATTTTTTTTGAGGCAACAGACTGGCCTTTTGTTTATGTAAGAGAGAGAAAGAGCAAGAGAGAGAGAGAGAGAATTGGCACACCAGGGCCTCCAACCACTGTAATGGAACTCCAGACACATGCGCCACCTCGTGCACATGTGCGACCTTGTGCATTTGTGTCACCTTGTGCATCTGGCTTACGTGGGACCTGGAGAGTTGAACATGAGTCCTTAGGCTTTGCAGGCAAGCACCTTAACCACTAAGCCATCTCTTTAGCCCCCAAAATCCTATTATTAACTCAACCTCCTCTTTGGAGCATAGAATTTGCAGCAAAGCCCTTTAAAGGACATTGGCTATTTTAGATCAGTTGTCCATCCCAAGCCAATCAGCTGTTTGGTAAAGCTGGTGTTAAAACACCATATATACCATATGGCTTTTTGCATGTTTTGGTTTGTTTGAGACTACATCCCACTATGCAGTCCACACTGACCTTGAACTCACCATGTAGCCCCGGTTGGCCTGAAATTTGTAGTGCTGGGGTTAGAGGTATGTGCACCGCACAAGGCTCAGGACGTGGTTCATGGCTGCTCTGCTTAGCAGGTGCTATGGGTGATTCAGTTCCTTAGAAGGTGATGGGGGCTGGAGTGATGGCTTAGTGGTTCAACATACTTGCTTGCAAAGCCTGGTGACCCCAGTTCAGTTCTCCAATACCCACATTGATAAAGCCAGACACACAAAGTGGCACATGTGTCTGGAGTTCAGCAGTAAGAGTCCCTGGCCCACTCATTCTCTCTCTCTCTCTCTCTCTCTTTAATAAAAAGATGATGGGCTAGAGAGATGGCTTTGCAGTTAAGGCACTTGCCTGCAAAGCCTAAGGACCCATGTTCAACTCTCCAGGTCCCTCATAAGCCATATCCACAAGGTGACACAAGGTCATACATGCGCACAACGGGGACACACACATCCGGAAATCGATTACAGTGGCTGGAAGCCCTGGCACACCAATTCTCTCTCTCTCTCTCTCTCCTGCATAAAAAATAAAAAGTGCCAGTCTGTTGCGCTTGCCTCAAAAAAGAAGGTGACAGGCATTGCAGGTATGTGCATTTTATTTCTAGCACCACGACACAGACACAACTATATATTCCAGTATGTTTGTTGTTGTTGTTTTTGAGGTAGGGTCTCACTCGAGCCCAGGCTGACCTGGAACTCACTCTGTACTGGGAGGCAGAACCAGACGTAAAGCCGGCTTCTCTGTCCATTTGTCGGCTAGCTGTTCAGGTGCAGGGGCAAGAGAGGCAGCCTCTAAGAGAGCAGAGCCAAGACTCTGGAGAGTTGTCCTCTAACTTCCACGTGTGCCAAGGTGCGCATGCACACACACATACAATCAATAAGTAAAAGCTTTAAAAAAAACCAGGGCTAGGGAGATGGCTCAGAGGTTAAAGGTGCTTGCTTGCAAAGCCTGCCAGCCTGAGTTCATTAGATTCCCGGGTACCCTCATAAAGCCAGATGCACAGAGAAGGGCCTGCATCTACAGTGTGTTTACAGTGGCAAGAGGCTCTGGTGAGCCCATCTTCTCTCTCTCTTGTGTGCAAGGATATGCATGCATATAAATTTTTAAAAAAATATTTCAAAAAACAATTTAAGGGCTGGAGAGATGGCTTAGCAGTTAATGTGCTTGTCTGCAAAGCCAAGGACCCAGGCTCAATTCCTCAGGACCCACATAAGCCAGATGCACAAGGTGGTGTATGTGTCTGGAGTTTGTTTGCAGAGGCTGGAGGTCCTTTCACACCTATTCTCTCTATGTATGTATGTATGTGTGTATGTATGTATGTAAAGTATGTATGTATGTATGTATTCTATGTATGTATGTATGTATGTATGTATGTATCTATCTATCTATCTATCTATCTATCTATCTATCTATCTATCTATCTATCCATCTATCATCTATCTGCCTATTTCTTTCTCTCTCTTGCTCAAATAAATAAATACATAAAATAAGAAAGAATTTAAAAAAAAGAAGCTCAATGGTAGAGTGTATGCCTAGCATATGTGAGGCGCTGGGTGTAAACCCCAATACTGAAAAACAAATAATAAAGAGGGCAAGAATGAGGGCTTCAAGCTTTACATGCTTGGGCTGGGCGCGGTGGCGCACGCCTTTAATCCCAGCACTCGGAGACAGAGGTAGGAGGATCGCTGTGACTTCAAGGCCAGCCTAAGACTCCAGAGTGAATTCTAGGTCAGCCTGAGCTAGAAGGAGACCCTGCCTTGAAGAACAAACAAAACAAAAACAACAAATAAAGCTTTATCTGGTTGCCATTTCTACTGTCATTGAACGTAGAAATTTCCTGCATTGCTACTGTCCAGTGTCTGTATCATCTTGCAATTAGTACCCAAGACTCCCCTTTGGGGGGACTCCCCAGCTCTGTGTAGACAGGGCATGTAGCTCCCATCTCGGTCTTCAACAGCCCCACCCCTCCTGCCTCACTGTAAAGCCCGAGCCATGCGATGTGGATCCCATCAGTCAGTCTCCGCTGTGGCTGTGGATTACAGGCCTGAAGCAGCTGGAGGCGACTGGAGGCCCCTGTCCTCACAGCAGCACAGCCCCTTGCGCTGACTGCTCTCGTTCTGCGACCCCTGGTATGTCGAGCTACTGTTTTCAGACCCTCATTTTTTTCCCCCAGCCTCCGAGGTATTCTTTTTTTTTTTTCTTTTGTAGTGCATTTTTTGTAGTGCATTTTTTTGTAGTGCATTTTCTTTTGCTCCAGGTGGTCAAGGTTTTCCTCCCATTCATAGCCCACATCCTAGTTATTACACTCTACACACGCTTCCACAAACAACTGTGCTGCCTTTCTGGGACTCCAAAGGGCACATTTAAAAATCTGCTGCCTAAGGATCAACCCCCTTGGAATGGAATTAAGGGGCAAAGGTACAAATAGTTTAAACTTTCTTGGTAATTATTGCTAAATAGCATTCCAAAAGTATTGTGTAAAGTTACCTAGCCACAAGCATTGGATATGATTGTTCTGGCTTTTGTTAGTCCACATGACAGGTCCATGGTCACTATTAATAGTTTAATTTTGCACATGTTTGAAACAAAAAAGGAATGCTTTTCCTTGTATTGCTAATAGCTGGCTATATTTGAATTTATGGAAGATAGCTGTTTATTCAAATGTAATTTCTCTTCTTTTGATATGAACTTTACATAATTTATTCATTCTTTGAATGCCTATTGCAAACATTTTTCCTAGTCTTTTTTCTTTTTATCAGGCTGCTTTTCTTCGTGCTGGCATTTTGTATTTTTAGGTAATAAATCTGCTCATTTTTTCCTTGGTGATTTCTTCTTTTGCTTCGATGATTGAAAACTTACCATTCCTCCAAAGATCTGATAGGGAATTCAATTTCCTGCCAGTTTTTCTGCAATTTGGCTTTTCTACACTTAACTCTTTAGTTTGCCTGAGATCTATTTTTGAGTATGGCGCAAATGTATGAAGCTATATTATTACGCTGGTTTTGCTATTCATAGGCCACCCTTCTATGTGTTTATTGTTTTGTTTTGGGTTTTAGAAATGTAATGAAAACTTTCCAGGGAACCCAGGCTTTTTGCTGTTGAGAGAAATGTGAGTAAAGTGGGGAATGAAAGAACCTTAGAGAATAGAGATAGAAATGAAGGGTGGGGGGAGGGAGACTGAGAGACTAAAATGGTGAAATACAGCCTGAAAGAAAAACAAAGAGAAGTGAATACTCAAAGAGCAAGAAGCTGGCGAGGACAGAAGAAGGGCCATGAAGGATCTTTGTCTTCTCATCTCCACCCAGCTTTAGTCACTTGGATCTGATCTCAAATTCACCATCTCTCGCCAGTTGCCTTCATGTCTGAGCGATAGTCATGTAAAGAAGAAAACATATTTTTAATTTGTTATTTTTAAAAATATTTTATTTATGTATTTATTTTATTTGAGAGACAGAGGCAGACAGAGAGAGAGAGAGAGAGAGAGAGAGAATGGGCGCACCAGGGCCTGTTGCCATTGCAAATGAATTCCAGACACATGTGCCACCTTGTGCATCTGGCTTACTTGGGTCCTGGGGAATCAGACCTGGGTCCTTAGACTTCGCAGGCAAACGCCTTAACTGCTAAGCCATCTCTCCAGCCCAATTTATTATTATTTTTATTGACATCTTCCATAGTTGTAGACAAAAACCCATTGTAATTCCCTCCCTTCCTCCACTTTCCCCTCTGCAGCTCCACTCTCTATCATACCTCTTCCTCTTCTCAATCAGTCTCTCTTTTATTTTGATGTCATCATCTTTTCCTCCTGTTATGATGGTCTTGTGTAGGTAGTGTCAGGCACTGTGAGGTCATGGATATCCAGGCTATTTTGTGTCTGGAGGAGCACATTGTAAGGAGTCCTACCCTTCCTTTGGCTCTTACATTCTTTCCACCACCTCTTCCACAATGGACCCTGAGTCTTGGAAGGTATGATAGAGATATTGCAGTGCTGAGCACTCCTGTCACTTCTTCCCAGCACCCTGATGCCTTCTGAGTCTTCCCAAGGTCACTGCCATCTGAAAAGAGAAGCTTCTCTAACCAAAAGTGAGAGTAGCATTAGTATATGGGTATGAACATTAAGAGAAGAGTTTGCCAGGCAGTTTGGTGAGGAAAGTATTTTTCCTCCTTTCCTTGATGTGTTCTGGGAAGGAGGAGTTTCTGAAGACTGACCTTCCCCCTGGCGCCTGTGGAGGCTGCACCTTGCAGATACCACAGCCTGACATGGAAGCCCCATTCTTCCAATCACATTGCCTCCAGCCCAGGTGTCCATCTGCACTTGACCCTACAAACCTCTTCCAATGCTCCGGCCAGCCCTCCTTCTACCTCCTGCCCATGCCCCTGTTAGAAAAGTGGAGAAACACTTGAACACCTATGAGTGAGCTGCTAGATGACACAGTTATTTAATTCTCACCATAACCTTTTTTTTTTTTTTTTTTTTTTTTTTTTTTTGAGGTAGGGTCTCACTCTAGCTCAGGCTAACCTGGAATTCACTATGTTGTCTCAAGGTGGCCTCGAACTCACAGTGATCCTCCTACCTCTGCCTCCTGAGTGCTGGGATTAAAGGTGCACACCACCACACCCGGCTTTAAACTATTTTTTAATATATCTGTTTTTTTATTGACAACTTCTATACTTACAGACAGCAAACCATGGTATTTCCTCCCCTCCCCCACTTTCCCCTTCATAACTCTGCTCTCCGTCATATCCCCTCCCTCTCTCCATTAGTCTCTCTTTTAATTTGATGTCATCATCTTTTTATCTTGTTATGAGGGTCTTGTGTGGGTATTGCTAGGCACTGCGAGGTCTTGGATATCAAGGCCAAATTCTGTCAGGACAGTTGCATGTAAGGAGTGGTACCCTTCCTTTGGCTCTTACATTCTTTCTGCCACCTCTTCCGCAATGGAACCTGAGCCTTGGAGGGTATGAGATGTTTCAGTGCTGGACAGTCCTCTGTCCCTTCTTCTCAGCACTATGTTGCTTTTTGGGTCATTCCAGTGGTCATCGCCATCTGAAAAGAGAAGCTTCTCTAACCGGAAGTGAGAGTAGCATTAATATATGAGTATGAACATTAAGTGTAGTGCTTTCAGGGCAATTTGGTGAGAGTAATATATGCATTTATCCAGACAAGAGCAGGCTTTATACCCCTAAGGCTCATGACCTCCCCTGCCATAGGCTTTTGATTAGGAAAATTATGCCTATTATTTCTGGTAATAGTAACTGGGCTAATTTCAGGACCTTGTGTACTTAGTGGCTGTTTTAAATTTATCTCCTCTAAATTTACAGTCAGCTCACACTCAAAACGTCCTGAGATAATCTAACTCCTTTTACCCAGGTTCTCTCCATCACTATCACCATCCAAAGTCTGAAAGTCTACAAGAATGGGAACCAGGAATAAAGAGATGGCTTAGTTGTTAAGGCGCATGCCTGTGAAACCTAAGGACCCAGGTTCAATTCTCCAGGTCCCTGGTAAGCCAGATGCACGTGGTGGCACATGCATCTGGAGTTCGTTTGCAGTGGCTAGAGGCCTTGGTGTACCCATTCTCTCTCCCTCTCTCTCTGTCTCAAATAAATGAATAAATAAATAAAATCTTTTTAAAACGAATGGGAACTGTAAAGAAAATTTGTTGTTTGCCTACTCCCCTTTAAGTTGTTGCTTTTATTCCTTCTCCCCAACATTTTCTTCCAGGACTGTCTTCCTGCACCCCACCAATGTACTTTGGGAGTTCCTTAGATAAACCTACTGGAGAAGTTTACCAACTGCTACACCCAACGACCCCACTCGGCTGGAAGAATCAAGATCAGTCATTGCCCCAATTCCCTAGCAGCAGTTAAGGTTGCTTCTTCAGAAGGGGCATTAAGGCAGTTTAGGGGGACTCAGCCCCAAAAGTGAAAAAGTGGGAATTTGGAGTTTGCCTTTACAATCTGCACTTTGCTGAAGATCTGAACAGGTGGGATTTTCCTTGTCTCTTGACTAAAGGAGTTACCTAGATCTGTTTTTCCATAAATAACCTGAGTCCCTCCTTGGGAAGGAGGTCCCCTTTCCTAGAATTAAGCTTAAATCTGATCTTGGTATTGTGGCTGGTTAAGCTCAGACCTAAAACTTGGTACCATGGATGGCCTCCTCCTGAGCCAGCCCTGAGTCCACAGCAATCAGCTTTCTCAGAACTCACCTGAGCCTGAGAGTAAAGCCCATCTGAACAGGTTATACATAGCTGCTTACCAGTTGGGCAAGGCCTCCTCTTAGTGGTCATGTCCCCTAAAGCCTGAACCTCCAGGTCCCTGCTCTGGTAGACCTTCCGTCATCATCCCAGCTGGGCTGGAATGGGTGGAGAGGGGAGGGGCCTCCCACTCCCACATGGGCTTTCTACCCCTCCTGCTTCCCACATGGCAGCAGAGAATGGGCTTGCCAGGGCCTCCAGCCACTGCAAACGAGTGCTGGGATTAAAGGTGTGCGCCACCATGCCCGGCTCGAAATTGCCTTTTAAAAAGCTATATTTTGGGCTGAGGAAATGGCTTAACAGTTAAGGTGTTTGCCTTGGAAGCCTAAGGACCCAGGTTTGATTCCCCAGGACCCATGTAAGCTAGAGTTTGTTTGCAGTGGCTAGAGGCCCTGGCATGCCCATTCTCTCTTTCTAACTACCTCTTACTTTCTCTCTCAAATAAACAAGTAAAATATTTTTTAAAAACTTATTACAAATTTGTTTTAAAAAAACTAGATTTCTCCTATCCTACTTTGCTGCTATGGCCCAAATTGGGTTAATTTATAGATTCTGGATGGGGGCTGAGATAACCAGCATAGCACCAAGTTTTAGGGGCTGAGCTTAACCAACCACAAGGCCAGGATCAGATTTAAACCTTCCAGGAGGCTCAGCGGTGGCACATGCCTTTAATTCCAGCCCTAGGGAGGCAGAGGGAGGAGGATGGCTGAGTTTGAGGCCAGCCTGGGACTACAGAGTGAGCTCCAGGTCAGCCTTGGATAGTGTGAAACCCTACCTTGAAAAACAAACAAACAAACAAAAAATCAATAAATAAACCTTCTAGGAATCTTAATTCTAGGAAAAGGGCACTCTTCCCAAGCAGAGAGTCAAAGGTTGTTTAAGGTAAAACAGATCTAGGGAACTCCTTTAAGAGATAAGGAGAGAAGCTTTCTCTGATCTCTAGCAAAGTGGAGACTGCAAGGGCAGGCTCAAGGACATTTCTGATGTTTGCTTTCAGGGCCTAGTCACCCTAAACTGCCACACTTTGAACTTGAAATCCTTAGGCCTGGAATTTCAGACCTGAACCACTAGGCCGGTCCTAAGCTGTCATTTTAAAAACTTGTATTAGCCAGGTCAGTTGCAGTGGTGTGCGCCTCTAGTCCCAGCTGCTCCTGAAAGGCGGAGGCAGGAAAACTGCTCGAGCCAGGAGTTTGAAGCTAACCTGAGCAACATAGCAAGACACGGTCTTAAGAATAAGGGGGAGCCAGGTGTGGTGGCACACGCCTTTAATCTCAGCACTTGGAGGCAGAGGCAGGAGGATCACCGTGCGTTCGAGGCCACCCCGAGACTACATAGTGAATTCCAGGTCAGTCTGGACTAGAGTGAAACCCTACCTCGAAAAATCAAAAAATAAAAATAAAATAAAATAAGGGGGAAAGGCCTAGAGAGATGGCTTAGTGGTTAAGGAACTTCCCTGCAAAGTCAAAGGACCCAGGTTCGATTCCTTAGTACCCACTAAAAGCCAGATGCACATGCATTTGTTTGCAATGGCTAGAGCCCCTGGCTTGTCTGTTCTCTCTCTCTCTCTCTCTGTCTGTCTGTCTCTTTTTTTCCCTCTTTCTCCTTGCAATAAAATAAAATAAAAAATATATTTTCAAAAAAATAGCTGGGCGTGGTGGTGCATGCATTTAATATCAGCACTTGGGAGGCTGAAGTAGGAGGATTGCCATCAGTTCGATGCCACCCTGAGACTATGTAGTGAATTCCAGGTCAGCCTGGACTAGAGTGAAACCCTACCTCAAAAAAAAAAAATCAAAAATAAATAAATTAATTAAATTAAATAAAGAGGAGAGGCCTTCAGAGATGGCTTAGTGGTTAAGACACTTGCCTGCAAAGACTGAGAACCCAGATTCAGTTCCTCAGTACCCACTAAAAGTCAGATGCACATGCATTTGTTTGCAGTGGCTAGAGCCCCTGGCTTGCCTGTTCTCTCTGTCTGTCTATCTCTCTCTCTCCTTGCAATAAATTAAAATAAAAAATATTTTCAAAGAAATAGCCGGGCATGGTGATGCATGCATTTATCAGCACTTGGGAGGCTGAGGTAGGAGAATTGCCATGACTTCGAAGCCACCCTGAGACTACAGAGTGAATTCCAGGTCAACCTGGGCTAGAGCAAGACCCTACCTTGGAAAAAGAAGAGGGGGGCTGGAGAGATGGCTTAGTGGTTAAGGCCCTTGCCTGCAAAGCCAAAGGATGCAGGTTTGATTCACCAGTACTCACATAAAGCCAGATGCACCAGTTGGCACATACGTCTGGAGTTCATTTGCAGTGGCTAGAAGCCCTGGTGCACCAATTCTCTCTCTCTCTATCTGCCCCCTATCATTCAAAATAAATAAATAAGTAAAATATTTTTTAAATGAGTGAGTAAATAGATAATTGTTTTGTTTATATTTTTCAAGGTAAGGTTTCACTCTAACCCAGGCTAATCTGGACTCACTCTATAGCTCCAGGCTGGCTTTGAACTCACAGCCAATCCTCCTAGCTCTACCTCCTGAGTACTGGGATTAAAGGTGTGCACCACCATGTCCAACTAAATGAATAATTCTTTTTTTTTCAAATTTTTATTAACAACTTCTATGATTATAAAAAATATCCCATGGTAATACCCTCCCTCCCCCCCCACTTTCCCCTTTGAAACTCCATTCTCCATCATATCCCCTCCCCATCTCAATCAGTCTCTCTTTTATTTTGATGTCATGATCTTTTCCTCCTCTTATGATGGTCTTGTGTAGGTAGTGTCGGGCACTGTGAGGTCATGGATATCCAGGCCATTTTGTGTCTGGGAGGAGCATGTTGTAAGGAGTCCTACCCTTCCTTTGGCTCTTACATTCTTTCCACCACCTCTTCCACAATAGACCCTGAGCCTTGGAAGGTGTGATAGAGATATTACAGTACTGAGCACTCTGGTCACTTCTTTCCAGCACCATGATGGCTTCTGAGTCATCCCAAGGTCACTGTCATCTGAAAAGAGAAGATTCTCTACCAAAAGTGAGAGTAGCGTTAATATAAGGGTATGAACATTAAGAGAAGTGCTTACTGGGCAGTTTGATAAGCATAGTATTTACATTTAGCCAGATAGCAGCAGACGATACACCCCTAGGGCTCATGACTACCCCTGTTTTGAATAATTCTTTTTTTATAAATATATTTCGAGGTAGGATCTCACTGTAGGCTGACCTGGAATTCACTGTGGAGACTCAGGGTGGCCTCGAACTCATGGCAACCCTCCTACCTCTGCCTCCCGAGTGCTGGGATTAAAGGTGTGTGCCGGGATTAAAGGTGTGTGCCACCAAGCCTGGCTAATTCTTTAAAATATTATATTTATTTATTTGACATTTATGTGGGTGCTGGGGAATTGAACTGGGATCCTTAGGCTTTGCAGGCAAATGCCTTAAATGCTGAGCCATTTCTCCAGCCCTACTTTTTTTTTTTTTCTAGGGTAGGGTCTCACTCTGGCCCAAACTGACCTGGAATTCACGGCAATCCTCCTACCACTGCCTCCCAAGTGCTGGGATTAAAGGTGTGCACCACCTGCCCGGCTCCTAAATAATTTTTAAAAAGGAGATGGAAAAAGAAAAAAAAAATCTGTTTACTGTCTGAATGTAATAAAGCCAGTTAAACTCGTTCTTCCTTGGTCTACAAAGCGAAG
Organism: Dipus sagitta; assembly: GCA_036346955.1. Taxonomy (NCBI): domain Eukaryota; kingdom Metazoa; phylum Chordata; class Mammalia; order Rodentia; family Dipodidae; genus Dipus; species Dipus sagitta. The sequence goes on along the minus strand of CM070772.1, from coordinate 153,298,837 downwards.
GGCAGAGAGCCGCTCCTGTGCATGCCTCCTCACTCGCTCTTGCACTAACCCCTTCCCGCTTACCCTGACTCACTTTCAGCGCAGACGGCTCATGTAGATTCACCCCACCTGCACCTCCAGGTGCCTCTGAAAAAACTTACAGAAAGTTATGACTCAGGCTGAGCCATAAGAACATCACATCGTGGTGGCTCTTGCTTCTGGGGTGGGGTGATGTAGCTCCACTCTGGCTGACTAGACACAGGGATGCTCAACTCCAGTCTGAGGGAGGTTTTTGGTATTTGTTTTGAGGCAGGGTCTCATGCACCCCAGGCTGGCCTCTAACTTGCTGTGTAGCTGAGGCTGGTGTTAAACTCCTCATCCTCTTACCTCCAAGTTCTGGAATATACCACCATAACCTGGTTTAGTCTTAGGAGTTTCACATGTATGTTTTCGTTTCATATTTTAAGGAGCGTGGAAGGAAACAGTTGAGAGATGGGATCTCTTTTTCCTTCCTAAAGAAATTGTTCTCCAAGTGTGGCCCCAGACCATGTGGGATTTTAAAAAGGGTATTTTATTAAACCGGGAGTGGTGGGTGCATGCCTTTAATCTCAGCACTTGGGGATTGCTGTGAGTTTGAGGCCAGCCTGGATTACATAGTGAGTTCCAGGTCAACCTGGAACTGGAAAAGGGCTGAAGAGATGGCTTAGTGGTTAAGGCATTTACCTGCGAAGCCAAAGGACCTAGGTTTGATTCCCCAGGACACACGTTAGCCAGATGCACAAGGTTGCACATGGGTCTGGGGTTTGTTTGCAGTGGCTGAAGGCCCTGGCATGCCCATTCTCTCTATCTGCTTCTCTGTCTCAAATAAATAAAATAAAATAAATTTTTAAAAACATTGGAAAAAAAAAGACAGAAAAGAAAATAGCTTTGGAAAGCAACTCCCATGTCTGCCACTTCTCAGAATAATGTGCTCACAATATGGCAACGAGTATTTTATATGAAGACTATATTCTGGTCTTTTACCAGTCATCTTTTGGGGTGATGTGTCCTGGGCCCCAGCACATTCCAGAACTCCATGTCTCCCACTGTCTCTCCAGGGATCTTGAGCACTGACACGAAGAAAACCTTGTTTGTTCTTCCTGACGTTGCACCTGTCCCCAAGGGGCACTGTGGGAACGGCTGCAATCACAAGGTATTTCCTTTCAGTTCTGTCCCTGAAACTGTAATTCTGTGGGGCAGGAACAAGGCCAAAAGACCAGTGCTTTTGTTTGTTTATTTGTTTTCCGAAGTACGGGCCTCACTCTCACCCAGGCTCACCTGGAATTCACTGTGCATTTTAAAGAGCTTCTTGGGCTGGAGAGATGGCTTAGCGGTTAAGTGCTTGCCTATGAAGCCTAAGGTCCCCGGTTCGAGGCTCGATTCCCCAGGACCCACATTAGCCAGATGCACAAGGGGGCGCACGCGTCTGGAGTTTGTTTGCAGTGGCTGGAGGCCCTGGTGTGCCCATTCTCTCTCTCTCTCTCTCTCTCTCTCTCACTCCTGCCTCTTTCGCTCTCTGTCTGTTGCTCTCAAATAAATAAAAAAAAAACATAAACGAAAAAAAAAATAAAGAGCTTCTTAAGTGCTGCCGTTACCTGGTCCTGCCAGCCACTCGGAATCCATGACAGCGGCTCCTTTGAAGGTAGAAAGACTTTTCCTCTTGGTTCTTCCATTGCTTTGCTCTTTCCTGTACTCACACATCTTTAGAGCAGCTGTCCTGAGTCCTGGGCGTAGATAAAACGAGGAACTCTTTGGAACTCTGAAAACCAGGCCTAGGTGTTGCAGGGAGCTCAGTCCCCTGGAGCTGCAAACACTAGGTGTCACAGGGAATTCAGTCCCCTGGAGCAGCAGACACTAGTGTTGCAAGGTGCTCTGTCCCCGGGAGCTGCAAACACTAGGTGTCACAGGGAATTCAGTCCCCCGGAGCAGCAGACACTAGTGTTGCAAGGTGCTCTGTCCCCGGGAGCTGCAAACACTAGGTGTCACAGGGAATTCAGTCCCCCAGAGCAGCAGACACTAGTGTTGCAAGGTGCTCTGTCCCCTGGAGCTGCAGACAGGCTTATCTTCAGAAAGTTGTGATAGGGAAGACAGCAGCTAGCACAGCTCACCCTCAGTGAGGGGGAGCACAGGTATTTTTCCTCTAGGGAACCTGATTCATTCTCAGTCTTCCTGGAATAGGTAATTCTCCTTTCTAGAATTCCTAACAACCACTTGTTTTTATATGGCTAGTCATACATGTGCTACTTAGTGCCTGCTTTGCCTATATTCTTAAACACTGTTCATCAGCCGCGCATATGCTCCTAACCCCAGCTTTTGAGAGACATACACAGGAGGATCACTGAGAATTCGAGGCCAGCCTAAGACTACAGAGTGAATTCCAGGTCAGCCTGGGCTAGAGCAAGACCTTCCCTACCTCAAAAAACCAAAACCAACCAAAGCAAACAAAACCCCTGCTCACCATCCAAACTGTTGAGAGTGCTTTCTGTCAGAAATGAAGATGGGCGTATTTGTGCCTTTCCACAATGTCAGAACTGGTTGAATAATTGTAAATTGACAAGCTATATTGGGTTTATTGGCTGAAATTTATCAAGTAATCCTGATTTCCCTTGATAGTGGGAAGTTGGCAATCATAGGTTCCTTTATTCCAATCTTAATTATTAATATCAACTACCAGATCACACATTACACCACACACACACACACACACACACACACACACACAGTACTTGAATTTAAATGTCCCCAGAGCCTCATGTGTTTGTGAGTGAGCATCCTGCTCTGCCCTTAGCTGCAGAAGCATTTGGGAGGTGAAGCGTTGCTAGTGGACGTGTGTTTCTGGGAGTGGGCCTACTGTGTGTTCATGCCAGGGAAAATTTTGCAATTTTGTGGCCAATTGTGTTGGCACAAGACTCATTCTAATACTCAGGATGCTGAGGCAGGAAATGCCTTAAGTTAGAGACCAAGTGGGTTAGATACTATGGTGGTTTAAATCAGATGTCCCCCATAAACTCATGTGCTCTAAATTCTTGGTCCCCACATGATGGCAGTTTGGGAGGCGGGGCGTTCAGGAGGAGGTGTGTTCTTCTGGGTGCTGTAGCCAGCTCCTCCCTCCTAGAGCCTGGCTTACTCTCCTGCTATGGTTCCCCCCCTGCTGTGGCAGAGGTGCCATGCTTTCTCCTGCCATCCTGAAGCTTCACCTTGAGACTGTAAGCCAAGGTAAAAATTTTCTTCCCATCAGCTGCTTTTGGTTGGATGCTTTGTCCCAGCAACAAGAAGGTGACTTATGACAGAAAACTGGTACCAGAGGAATGGGGTCATTACTGCTAGAAACCTATGTGGCTTTTGATTGCTTGGACCTGATTTTCAGGAGGAATATGGAACGATTTTAAACCTTGGCTTAAGAGATGTCTTTCAGTGCTGAAGGCAGTTTTTTGTTGTTGTTGTTGTTGTTTTTTGGTTTTTCAAGGTAGGGTCTCACTCTAGCTCAGGCTGACCTGAAATTCACTCTGTAGTGGCCTCGAACTCACAGCAATCCTCCTACCCCTGCCTCCCAAGTGCTGGGATTAAAGGCGTGTGCCACCATGCCCACCTTCTGAAGGCAGTTTGATGGACCATTCTGGCCAAAGTTTAGAGACTTAGATGCAGAAAAACTATAGACTATATAGGTTTGGTTTATGAGGGGATTAGAGAAGTTTGTCTGGACTGGACTAGTGGTAGTGTGGGAGTCTGGCTGTGTTCTCCCCATGTCCTGAGAACTTGTTCAGGGCTGGGTTTAGAAAAGATGGACTGGTATGAGCAGACGGACATGGAACAAAAAGAAATGAAAGTTTCAGGCTGTGGACAGTGCCTATTCAACTGCAACTGTTGTTTTTTATTCTTTTCTTTTCTTTTTTGAGGTAGGGTCTCAGTATAGCCCAGACTGAGTTGGAACTTACTCTATAGTCCCAGGCTGGCCTTGAACTCACAGTAATCCTACCACCTCTGCTTCCCAAGTGCTGAGATTAAATGTGTGTGCCACCATGTCCAGCTTAGCTTCAACTGTTTGAGAGATTACCACCATTGAGAAGGGGCCAGCTGTTCTGCATTGGGATGGTAGAGAGATGCTGACTTTTTTGAAAGTAGGGGGCCTGAATGCTGAAGGAATATCCTACTCTTCTAAATCAGTTTTAGTCCCTTCTGGATTTACAAATTTGGTAGCCTACTGTGTAATATGGGAGTATAACAAATTTAGGAACTAGAGGGTCATTGGATTTGCAATTGGATTTGTTTTTTGGAAATGGTCACTAGGTGATGTAATGTACGGTTGTTGGGAATCCCTGTGTGGAGATCCAGTGGAGCCCTGAGGATAAGCCATGGGTTGCAGTGGAGATCCCCAGGACTTTGCAAGGTGATAGGACTATGGGTCATCTTCCAAGGAGAGCTGGCTCAGTATAGAGTTTTCCCTGGGCTGTGAGCAATCCAGATGGAGGGGTGGAAGTGGAATCCCAGAGACTTCATTGTGGGTTCCAAATGGACATAGAGCTGCTCAATTTGATATTGTACTTTGCTTATTTTATATCCTGCATTGATTCAATCTTTCCTTGCTATGCTAAATGCCTTTTTTTTTTTGCAGTATGAATGTTTATTCTGTGCCATTATGTTTTTGGTTTAACAGGCTCACAGGCAAGAGACCTTAAACTACAGGGAGGTCTGAGCAGTGTTAGGATTGTAAAAACTAAGGAGACTTCTAAAGTTGAACTGAATACACTGTATTTCATATCATGGATGGTTATGAGTTCATGGGGATCAGGGTTAGAATGTAGTGGCTTGAATTAGATGTCCTCCATAAACTCAAGTGTTCTGAATGCTTGGTACTCAGCTGGTGGCATTTTGTATGATGGAGTATTTCTGGCATCGTTGGGGGTGGTCTTAGGGGTGTTTTAGCTAGCTCCTCCTTGCTATAATCTGGCCCACTCTCCTGCTGCTGTTTTCTATCTGCTGAGGCAGAGGTGATGTCCAGCCTTTGCTCATGCCATATGGTTCCCCTGCCATCATGAAGCTTCCCCTTGAGACTAGAAGCCAAAATAAACACTTTCCTCCCATCTGCTGCTTTTGGTGAGGTGCTTTATCCCAACACTGAGAAGGGAACTGCAACAGATAGCTATCCCAAAACTTTGGAGACAAAGAAAAAGAGAGATTGGATTTCATTAAAATTAGAAACATATGCATTAAAAAAATACCATGAAAGGGCTGGAGAGATTGTTTAGCTGTTAAGCACTTGCCTGTGAAGCCTCAGGACCCTGGTTTGAGGCTCAATTCCCCAGGACCCACGTAAGCCAGATGCACAAGGTGGCACATGCATCTGGAGTTCATTTGCAGTGGCTGGAGGCCTGGGTGTACCCATTCTCTCTCTCTCTCTCTGACTCTTTCTCTCCCTGTCTGTCACTCTCAAATAAATAAATAAATAAACATAAATAAATAAATACAAGCACCATGAAGAGAATGAGGAGCTGGAGGGATGGCTTAGCAGTTGAGGTGCTTGCCTGCAAAGCCAAAGGACTCAGGTTTGATTCCCCAGGAGCCACATAAGCCATATGAACAAGGTGGCACATGCATCTGGAGTTTGCTTGCAGTGGCTGGAGGCCCTGGCATGCCCATTTTTTCTCTCTCTCTCTCTCTCAAATAAATAAATAAATTTTTAAGAAATAAATAAAAGAAGATGAAAAACAAGCTCAGGAAGGAATAATATGTTTCTAAATGATCTAGATGATAAGAGCATACATCTAGAATATGCACAGAACAAGTAGAATGCAACAAAAAAGTTCCCAGATTTGGGCTAGAGTGATGTCTGGGAGACCACTTGAATTTGATTTCCAGGACCCACAGAAACAGCCAGACATAGCCACACAGATCCGTAACCCCAGGCCTGCAGGGGAGCAGAGACCTGAGAAGCATCAGAGCTTGTGGAAAAAACAAAACAAAGCAAACAAAAAAACAAAATCAAAGTCAGCAAGCTCCAGGGTCAGTGAAAGACTCTGGCTCAGTTATGACTGAGGAGAACAATGGAGTGGGACAGCACAAGGGAGTGCGCCCTGCTGCAGGCAAGTGCACGGGGCTTTTCATGGCGCAGAGACGTGCATAAACTGCATGCACACAGAAGGAAAAAAAACACCCAAACTTTTAAAGAGGTTGGATGTGGTGGCATGAGATATACCTGTAATCTGAGATGAGAAGATCATAGTTAATTCAGAAATGAGTGTAAAGGAGCCAGGCGTGGTGGTTTGCACCTTTAATCTCAGCACTCAGGAGGCAGAGGTAGGAGGATTGTGGTGAGTTCAAAGCCACCCTGAACCTACGTAGTGAATTCCAGGTCAGCCTGACCTAGAGTGAGACCCTACATTGAAAAACTAAAAAAAAAAAAAAAAAAAAAAAAAAAAAAAGAAAGAAAGGAAGGAAGGAAGGAGTGTGTCTGGGGAGATTGCTCAGTGGGTAAAGGCACTTGCTTGCAAATCGTGAAAGCTTGGGTTTGAATCTTCACTACCCATGTCAAGCCAGCCAGATGCAAAGTGGCACATGCATCTGAAGTTTATTTGTAGTAGCAGGAGGTCCTGACACACCCATACTCACTCTGTCTGTCTCTTTTCTTCTCTCTGTGTGTCTCTCTTAGATAGATAGATAGATAGATAGATAGATAGATACTTTTTTTTTGAGGTTTGAGGTAGGGTCTCACTCTAGCCTAGGATGGCCTGGAATTTACTATGTAGTCTCAAAGTGGCCTTGAACTCACAGTGAACCTCTTTACCTCTGCCTCCTGAGTGCTGAGATTAAAGGTGTGTGCCACCATGCCTGGCAAATAAATGAAAATATTTTTTAAAAAGAAATGAGGAGCTGGAGAGATGGCTTAGTGGTTAAGCATTTGCCTGTGAAGTCTAAGGACCCCGGTTCAAGGCTTGATTCCCCAGGACCCACGTAAGCCAGATGCACAAGGTGGCGTATGCATCTTGAGTTCATTTGCAATGGCTGGAGGCCCTGGTGTGCCCATTCTCTCTCTGTCGCTCTTAAATAAATAAACAAACAAGTAAGTATAAAGATGAGTGTATACTACCATTTATTTATTCATTCATTCACTTAGGAAGCATACAATAAAATTTGAGTATAAGGCAATACATAGTTCTGAAACACGAGCAAGATGAAAAAGAGGAGAAGAGAACCATGATTCAAGGCCAGCTTAGGCTGCCTAGTGAGACCCTCTCTCAAAATGTGTGGGAGGGAATGTAGTAGAAACATGAGCTACAACACAGGTGACTCTTGAAACATGAAATAAAAATAAATCAGAGCTGGGTGTGGAGGCACACACCTTTAATCCCAGCACTCAGGAGGCAGAGGTAGAAGGATCACTGTGAGTTTAAGGCCCACCTAGGACTACATAGTGGATTCCAGGTCAGCCTGGATTAGCCTGAGACTCTGCCTAGAAAAAACAAAAATAGATGAATAAATAAATACATAAGACACCAAAATATAAATACCTGCATGGAATGTCTAGAACACAAAATTCATAGATACAGAAAATAGATTAAAACTGGGTGTAGTGGCACATGCCTATAATTTCAGCAGGATATGTTTGAGGCTGGCCTAGGCTAGACCCAGTCTCAAAACAAAACAAAGAAAGCAGACCAAAAATGAACCCAACATGGCTCAGGGAAATTTTGCGGAAGAGGGGGACGGAAAGAATGTCAGAGTCACATGTTGGGTCATGATATGCAGAGACATTTAGCTTACCCATAACTGTGGGCTAACTCCACAATGCATGACCCGTATACCTCAACAAGGAGGGGCTAAGGGGAGGGGGTAGGTCACGGATGAGCCTAATAATGGTACCAAACTGACTGTATTTGCTGAATACAGAACTGACTAATAAAGAAAAAATAAAAAAAAATAAAAAAACAAAACAAAACAAAGAAACATAGAGAAGAAGGTAGGAAGAGAATGGGGAATTTTATAGAAAGAAGGGAAGAAAAAGAAAAAGAAAGAAGAAAAAAAGAAAGGGAAATAAAAGGATTATAAATGTTCCAAACTCTCCCTCCATGTGGCCAAGCACAGAAACTAGGTCTGAAGAGGAAATGTCACCTTCTCTAGCTGGTGTCTCAGTACATCATCCAAGCCCCCCCCACCCCTTTGCCTTCTAGTCCTATAAAACACATACACACTCTCTCTCCCTCTCTTGCTCTTCCCTGGCAGGTGTCCCTCTCTTTCCCTCCTCTCTCTCTCTCCCCAGAGTTGGACACTTCTCTCTCCCTATGGCTTTTGATCCCACCAGTCTGTCCTGGTGTTAAAGTCTTGAACTCAAGGAATGCCTTTAATCCCAGCACTTGGGAGGCAGAAGTAGGAGGATCGCCTTAAGTTCGAGGCCACCTTGAGACTACATGGTGAATTCCAGGTCAGCCTGAACTAGAGCAAGGCCCATTCTCAAAAACCATGCAATACAAAAAAGAAATGGTTTGAGCTGGGCATAATGGTGCATGCCTTTAATCCCAGTACTTGGGAGGCAGAGGTAGGTGGGTCGTTGTGAGTTTGAGGCCACCCTGAGAATACAGAGTGAATTCCAGGTCAGCCTGAGCTAGAGTGGGACCCCACCTTGGAAAATAAAAAATAAAAAACAAAGAGATAGTTTATCTTGATGCCTCTCACTTTTTTTTTTTTTTGTCTCGCTCTAGCCCAGGCTGACCTGGAATTCACTAAGTAGTCTCAGGGTGGCCTCAAACTCATGGCGATCCTCCCACCTCTACCTCCCAAGTGCTGGGACTAAAGGCGTGTACCACCACACCTGGCTGCCTCTCACTTTTTAAAATATTTTATTTATGGGGGGGGGGGAGAAAAAGAAAGAGAGAGAGAAATGGGCATATCAGGGCCTCTGGGCACTGCTAACGAACTCCAGATGCATGTGTTACCTTGTGCATCTGGTTTTACATAGGTACTAGGGAACAGAACCCGGGTACTTTGGCTTTGCTATCAAATGCCTTAACCACTAAGCCATCTTTCCAGCCCTTGATGCCTCTCTTTTTGAAAAAAAATATTTATTATTATTTATTTATTTGAGAGACAGAAAGAGGCAGATAGAGAGACAGAGAGAGAATGGGTGCTTCCGGGCTTCCAGCCACTGCAAACAAACTCCAGACGTATGCGCCCCCTTGGGCATCTGGCTTATGTGGGTTCTGGGGAACTGAACTTAGGTCCTTTGACTTTGCAGGTAAATGCCTAAACTGCTAACCCATCTCTCCAGCCCTTGATGTTTCTCTTGACCACAAATCTATAAAGACAAAACAAGTGAAAGCCGGGCATGGTGGCACACGCCCTTAATCCCAGCACTCTGGAGGCAGAGGTAGGAGTTTGAGGCCATCCAGAGACTACATACCAAATTCCAGGTCAGCGTGGCCTAGAGTGAGACCCTACCTCAAAAAAACCAAAACCAAAACAACAAAACAGAAAATAAAATGCACTGTGATCTCACTGTTTGGGGATAAGCGAGTCTCCTGTCAGTCTCTCTTTTTGAGGAAGAATAAGTATAAGCTTGGAGACTTCAGTCCCCTGGTATTAAGTGGGCGCTTTATCATTTAATTAGCTGTAGGACATCTGTGCTACAAAATGTTTTTCTGTAAGATGAAAATAGTAACAGAATTGACTTCAGCTGGTTGATCTGCTGGTTAAATTAGGTAAAAGGTTTTTTTTTTGGGGGGGGGAGGCAGGATGAGGTTGGGTTTTGAGACAAAGTCTCTTGTAGCCCAGGCTGGCGCCCACCTCCCAAGTCCTGGGATCATAGGGATGTGCCACTGTCCTGGGCCACATTAGATACTGTTTTAGGCAGTTAGCACAGTGCCGGGCTCTCATTTTTTGGCCTAGGCTGCTCTGGAACTCCTCATCTCATCCCTGTGATCAAGTGTGGGTGCTAGGTCCTAGGCGTAGACCACCACATCTGGATCTCCACCTACCTTCTTGACTGTAAGTCTCTCTATATATTCTATCTGTATCCTGCTCTATCAGGCTGCTATAACAAGCTAGCTTACCTTGGGTAATTTATAAATAGCAAATTTATTTTTCACAGATGTGGAAATTGGGAAGTCCAAGTTACAACCCAGCCCATTTGGTCCAGGGAGGCCCGTGCTTTGTAGACAGCGCCTGTGTCCTCATGGGAAGATGGGAAGACATGGAGAGCAAGCTTCCTGGGGGCTTTTTTCTAAGGGCACTTAACCCCAGGCACTGAGGGCAGACCAAGTCATCTTACCACCTCCTAAAAGATCTGTAACATGGACCCTAAAGGATTCACATGTCTTCAGGAAATCCCATGGCGCCAGAGGAGTAACAGCCGGAGGACAAACCATGTCCCAGGGAGAGCTCCGTCCTGTAGTTCTGATAAGTTATCTCCCAGCCACATCAACTCCTGGCCTTGCTTTCTTCCTTGCTATGTGCCGCTGCGGGCAAGGCCTGAGAAGTAGAAATGTCCCCTTCTCTGTTCTGTACAAAACTAAATAGACATTTCCCTGTAACAATTCCTGACCTTGGTGCTTTTTTTTTTAATTTAATTTTTTATAAAGTGGCCAGCAGTGGATCTCTGACACCCTAACAGACACACCTCACTGGGGATTAGATTTCAACATGTGAATCTGGGGAGGACACAAACATTCAGTCCATGGTCTCCACATTAAATGTTTCTATCTAAGTTTAAAAGACTGTGGGGAGCAGTGAGAAGATGGCTCAGTGGTCAAAGGCACTTGCTTTGCAAAGCCTGCTGAGCCAGGTTCCGTTCCCCAGCACCCACATCAAGTCCGATGCACAAAGTGGTTCATGCATTTGGAGTTCATTTTCAGGAGCATGAGGCCCTGGATTGCTCATACTGACTCAAATAAAAAAAATATTTAAAACAATTTTTTTTTTTGAGACAGGCTCTTGTGTTCCCCAGGCTAGTTTGAACTCCTGGGCTTAAGCAACACCCAACCTCACTTGTGTGTCTCCCCAGCAGTGGGGACTACAGGCAGGTGCTACCAGCTATTTCTAATGGCTTCATAACGTTCCATACAATGGGCTATTTTCTTTATTTCTTTTTTGGTCATTTTGAGGTAGGGGCTCACTTTAGCCCAAGTTGACCTGGAACAACTTACTCTGTAATCCCAGGCTGGTCTAGAACTCACAGTGATCCTCCAACCTGTTTCTGGAGTGCTACCATGCCTGACATGTGTGTGTGTGTGTGTGTGTGTTTTTTTTTTCTCTCACTCTGAAGCCAAGCTGCCCTGGAGAGCTTACCGTGTAGCTGAGGCTATTCTTAAACTTATGGCAATCCTCTTGCCTTAGCCTCCTAAATGCTGGTATCACAGGGGTTTCCCCTGGCTTTGATCCAAGTATATCTTATTGGACATTGATGTAGTTTTCAATTTTTTTTTCATTATTTAAAAAACGCAGCCGGGCGTGGTGGCATATACCTTTAATCCCAGCTCTTGGGAGGCAGAGGTAGGAGGATCGCTGTGAGTTCAAGGCCACCCTGAGACTTCATAGTGAATTGCAGGTCAGCCTGGGCTAGAGCGAGGCACTACCTCAAAAAATAAAACAAACAAACAACAAAAAAGTGCAGTGATGTGGCTGGGGACGCAGCTTCGTGTTCGAGTGCTTGCTTAGCACGCCAGCGCAGGGGTGGAAGGACCTCACTGGTAGACCCTTGCTTGATTCTTCCTGGCAGCCGAGTCCGAGAACAGCGATCCGACATTGGCCCTGGTCAGTCTCCTGAGCTCACGGGCTCAAAGGCAGAGCACTGGACTTGAAGCCAGGAGACAGAGGGAGCCTAGTGTGTGCTGTTCTGTGCTGTGGGTCACGCTGGAGACCGCCCTTCTCTAGGTGTTCGCTTTCCCGTCTGGGAAGGGAGAGCTCTGTCCCCAGGTGCCTTTTCTTGTCAGTCTGCGATTCTCCGACCATCCTCCACTAAGCCACGGGTTTCCCAGCTTGATCCTGGCCTTCCTCGGAGCTGCATGTGCGCGCGCTTGAGCTGTGTCTCAGTTTCTATTCTTAGCAGTGTGATCTTTAAGCAAGGAATACATTCGTGCTTCTGCCTCATCTCCGATGCACGCAGCCCCTGCTGGGCCGTGCCATTCATTCACATGGAAAGCAAGCCCCATTAAGGAAATCAGGCTGCGGCTGCACCATTTACCAGGGGAAGGGCGGCAGGCTCACTGAGCTGGGGGCTTGGCCTTCTGTGGCCAGCAGACCTAGGTTCTGCCTGACGCAGTGGTAGATGAGATCAGGGGAATCTTGGCTTTAGCACCCCCTGCCAGCTCCACCCTTACATCCTTTCTCTGGGATGGGCCGGGGAGGCTATTTGGTCAGAAATGATTTCGATGGTGATGAGTAACCAGCATTCCAGAGGAGAAGGTCATTTGTCCTGAAATAAAGAGTGGACATGGATGAGTGTAGTTGTCACCTGTGACCAGATTTCAGAGTCACTTATTTTTTATTTTTTTTTTTTGGTTTTTTTTGAGGTAGAGTCTCATTCTGGCCCAGGCTGACCTGGAATTCACTATGTAGTTTCAGGGTGGCCTTGAACTCATGGTGATCCTCCTACCTCTGCCTCCCGAGTGCTGGGATTAAAGGCATGTGCCATCAAGCCCGGCTCTCAGGGTCATTTTGGATATTTAAATGGATAAATTTAGATTCTTGGTCTCTAACATCATAAATCTCATTTGGCAGGCCCCAGGGGATGAAGTCTGGATGCTTATTAAAAACACTACAGTGGATTCAGGTGCGCCCCCTGGGTGAAGAAGAGTGGTGCATATTATTATTATGGTAGTAGTGAGCTCTGCATGTGTGTGCTTGAGTGTGTATGGTGTATGTGCGGGGGTACACATGTGCATGTGTGTGAAGGCCAGAGGTCGATATTAAATATTTTCCACAACCTCCACCTTATTTTTATTTACTGTGTGTGTATAATGTGTATTTGTGTCTGTGAATGTGTATGATGTATGTGATGTGTATGTATATATGATATGTATGTGAATATGTATGATGTGTTAGTATATGGTGTGTGTGGGTGAATGATGTGTAGGGTGTTTGTGTGTGATGTGTATGAAAAGTGTGATGTACTTTGTGTGAATGTTTGATATGTGTGATGTGTGTGAATGTGTTTGATATGTATGTTGTGTGTGTGTGAATATTTGATACATGTGTTGTGTGTGTGTGAATGTGTTTGATATATGTATTGTGTGTGTATGTGTTTGATGTGTGTTATATGTGTGAATGTGTTTGATACGTGTGTTGTGTGTGTGAATGTGTTTGATATGTGTGATGTGTGTGAATGTGTTTGGTATGTGTGATGTGTGTGAATGTGTTTGGTATGTGTGATGTGTGTGAATGTGTTTGGTATGTGTGATGTGTGTGTGAATGTGTTTGGTATGTGTGATGTGTGTGAATGTGTTTGGTATGTGTGATGTGTGTGTGAATGTGTTTGATATGTGTGATGTGTGTGAATGTGTTTGACATGTGTGATGTGTGTGAATGTGTTTGATATGTGTGATGAGTGTGAATGTGTTTGATACGTGTGTTGTGTGTGTGTGAATGTGTTTGGTATGTGTGATGTGTGTGAATGTGTTTGATATGTGTGATGTGTGTGAATGTGTTTGGTATGTGTGATGTGTGTGAATGTGTTTGATATGTGTGTTGTGTGTGTGTGAATGTGTTTGGTATGTGTGATGTGTGTGAATGTGTTTGGTATGTGTGATGTGTGTGTGAATGTGTTTGATATGTGTGATGTGTGTGTGAATGTGTTTGACATGTGTGATGTGTGTGTGAATGTGTTTGATATGTGTGATGAGTGTGAATGTGTTTGATACGTGTGTTGTGTGTGTGTGAATGTGTTTGGTATGTGTGATGTGTGTGAATGTGTTTGATATGTGTGATGTGTGTGAATGTGTTTGGTATGTGTGATGTGTGTGAATGTGTTTGATACGTGTGTTGTGTGTGTGTGAATGTGTTTGGTATGTGTGATGTGTGTGAATGTGTTTGGTATGTGTGATGTGTGTGAATGTGTTTGATATGTGTGATATGTGTGTGAATGTGTTTGATACGTGTGTTGTGTGTGTATGAATGTGGGTGCACAAATGCCACAGCACGTGTCCGTGGTCTTCACCTTCACCTTGTTTGCCACCGAGTTGTCAGGCTGGCTGGCAGAGCTCTGCTGTCTACTGCCCTTCTTGCTGGGTGCCCTGGGATTACAGACAGTCTCCCTGCTCATCCTGTTTTATGTGAGTTCTGGGGATCCAAATTCACTTTGTCAGGCGTGCGTGGCAAGCCCCTTTGCTCACAGAGCCATCTCCCTAGCCCCCTCCTATCTTATTTATTTGTTTGCCCTCTACTGCATTCTTTTTTTCTTGGATTGTTTGTTTTTTTCTGGGTAGGCTCTCACTCAAGCCCAGACTGACCTGGAACTCACTCTGTAGTCCCAGGCTGGCCTCAAACTCATAGTGATCCTTCTACTCTTACCTCCCAAGTGCTGGGATTAAAGGCGTGTGCCTCCATGTCCAGCCCATTACATTCTTTTGTCCCACCCCCAGGTCCCCTCCCATGGAATCTCCGTTTCCCACCAACTAGTCCCTCTTCCATTTTAATGTGCTTTCCCCTCCTCCATCAGCCATGACAGAATGTTGATAGGCTCAGTATTACACAGGTCTTGTGCAGGTAATTACAGGTGCTGTGAGGTCATAAATGCAATGGCCAGGTCATGTCTGGAAGACAGTGCTCAAAACACTCCTCCCATCTCCTGGCTCTCACATTCTTTCCACCATCTCTTCCACAATGTTCCCTGAGGCCTGGAGGGGGTGACAGAAGATGTCTCATTTAGTACTGAGCACCCAACAGTCCCCTTTTCTCAGCACTTTGATGAAGTTTGAGTCACCACCATTTGCAAAAAGAAGCTTCTCTGATTCCCATGTTCTTTTAATTTTTATTTATTTATTTGAGAGAGAGAGAGAGAGGTAAAGAGAGAGAATGAGCATGCCAGGGCCTCCAGCCACTGCAAATGAACTCCAGACACTTGTGCCACCTTGTGCATCTGGCTTATGTGGGTACTGGGGAATTGAACCTGGGTCCTTAGGCTTTGCAGGCAAGTGCCTTAACCGCTAAGCCATCTCTCCAGCCCAAGATTCCCATGTTTTTGAAATGAGAGTCCTGAAGGACTATGGGAAATTGCAGGGGTAGGCACATACCACAAGGCATCCGTAGGCATCACAGAAGCCCCTTTCTCAGCACTCCCTTGACACAGGTTCCTCTTTCTTGTCTTGCTCTTTTTTTCTCTACTTCTTTTTTCCCCACACTGGTAATTATATCTCTTATGGAGGCATTTCTAGCCACTGCTGCTGTGTAACAAATATTAAATGCTAGGTCTGGGAATATGAGTCAGCAACTAAAGGCTTTTACTTCCCAAGCTTGCCGGCCTGTGTTCAATTCCCAAGCTACCCACATAAGCAGGATGCAAAATGTGGTGCAAGCATCTGTCACTCATGTGCACTGGCAAGAGGTCCTGGAGCATATGCTTGCACACATGCATGTACACACATACACACACACACACACACACACACACACATAAACACACATTTAAAAAAATTTAAGGTACTGTTTCAGCCCTGTTTGGTGCTTGCTGCACACGGGTAGTCCCAGTTTGGGATTACTTTTATATACATATAGTGAAATTACATGAAACATAAAGGAAAAAAAGATACTTGGGCTGGGGATGTTGTACAATGGAAGAATACTTGTTTTGGGAACAAGAGGACCTGGGTTCAATTCCCGAGTACCCACGTAAAGCCAGATGTACAAAATGGTGCACGTGGCCCAGAGAGATGGCTTAGTGGTTAAAGCGCTTGATTGCGAAGCCTAAGGACCCAAGTTCAATTCCCCAGTGCTCTCATAAGCCAGTTGCACAAGGTGGCGCATGTGTCTGGAGTTCATTTGCAGTGGCTAGAGGCCCCCTGGCATGCCCTTTCTCCCTCTCTCTACTTCTCTCTCTCTCTCTTAAATAAAATATTAAAAAAACAGAAAAAGATATGCAAAGTGGTGCATGTGTATGGAGTTCATTTGCAGTGGTTGGAGGCTCTGGCGTGCCCATACTCACCCTTTGTCTCTTTCTCTTTTGTAAAAAAATAAATAAGTTTTTATGTTTTGAGAGTCTCATATAGTTCAGGATAGTCTTCAACTTCTTAAATGAGCTTACAAAGAAAAAGTTGTAAAAAGTCCAGTTAGGAAAAAAGCGGAGGCTTAGCACACACAAGACACTGGGATCAATTCCCAGCACCCGCACCACATCCTCCCCCAGCACTCAGTTCAGAATTTTATTTTGCTCATGATTTTGTGGGTCAAGAGTTCACAGAGGACTGGGCTAGGGAGCTCTCTTTTGGGGTCTCTCTTGCAGGTGCAGTCTGAGGCCAGCAGGGGCTGCATTTACCTGAAGCTGTGTCAGGCTGCTGGTCCCAGAAGCCTCCTTAGATGATGGAATGGATGCTGGTGGTCTGATGGACACACGAGGACCTTTCTCCCACTATGTATTTATTTTATTGTTTTTCATTTCTTTTTGTTTTTTTGAGGTACAGTCTCACTCTAGCCCAGGCTGACCTGAAATTCACTACATAGTCTCAGGGTGGCCTTGAACTCACAGTGATCCTCCTACCTCTGCCTCCTGAGGGCTGGGGTTAAAGGCGTGCGCCACCATGCCGGGCTCTGTTTTCCAGTTTTTATTTTTATTTGCAAAGGGAGGAGAGAGAGAGAGGAAGAGAGAGACAGAGAATGAGAATGGGTGTGCATGCACCATTTTGTGCATGTGGCTTTATATGGGTACTGGGGAATCCAACTGGGTCCTTAGGCTTTGCAGGCAAGCACCTTAACCACTAAACCATCTCTCCAGCCCTGCACTTTTTTTCTGGAGACAGGGTTCTACTCTGCAGCCCAAGCTGTCCTGAGCTCATTATGTAGAGCAAGTTGGTCTTGAATTTCTGGTGATCTGCCTGTCCCAATCTCTCTAGTGATGGGAGTATAAGCATGAGCCACCACCACAACTGGTTTGTTTTTGCACTGTAAAATTAATTTTTTAAAAATTTTCTCAAGTTTTATTAATATTTTCCATGATTATAAAAAATATCCCATGGTAGTACCCCCCCCACTTTCCCCTCTGAAATTCCATTCTCCATCATATCCCCTCCCCATCTCAATCTTTCTACTTACATATATACAATACCAACCTAATAAATGCCCTCCTCCCTTCCTTTCTCTTCCCTTTCTATCTCCTTTTTAACTTACTGGCTTCTGCTGCTGAGTTTTTTCTTTCTCGCACAGGAAGCCCAATCATCTGTAGCTAAGATCCACATATGAGGGAAAACATGTGGCGCTTGGCTTTCTGGGCCTGGGTTACCTCACTTAGTATAATCCTTTCCAGATCCATCCATTTTTCTGCAAATTTCCTAACTTCATTTTTCTTTACCGCTGAGTAGAACTCCATTGTATAAATGTGCCATATCTTCATTATCCACTCATCAGTTGAGGGACATCTAGGCTGGTTCCATTTCCCAGCTATTATAAATTGAGCAGCAATAAACATGGTTGAGCACGTACTTCTAAGAAAATGAGATGAGTCCTTAGGATATATGCCTAGGAGTGCTATAGCTGGGTCATATGGTAGATCAATCTTTAGCTGTTTTAGGAATCTCCACACTGATTTCCACAATGGCTGGACCAGATTGCATTCCCACCAACAGTGTAGAAGGGTTCCTTTTTTTTCCACATCCCTGCCAACATTTATGAGTAAAATTAATTTTTAAGTTAGCTACAATGTTTCATGGTGTCGTTTTCATACATATGAATACATTTGTTCCCCACCCCCATCTTCGTGCTCCCTGTTGCTCCCCACTGTCCTCTGGCTGGTTCCTTTCCTTTCCCCACATTCAGGGGGATTTTTTTGGGGGGAGGGTGTTTTCAAGGTAGGGTCTGGCTCTAGCTCAGGCTGACGTGGAATTCACGATGTAGTCTCAGGGTGGCCTTGGACTCACAGCCATCCACCTACCCCGGCCTCCCAAGTGCTGGACCTGGAATTCATTATGTGGTCTCAGGGTGGCCTTGAACTCACAGGCTTCCATCTACTTCTGCCTCCCAAGTGCTGGGTTTAAAGGCATGCGCCACCACACCCGGCCAGGGGGACTTTTGACTGGCATGTGTACAAAGCAGTCTTTTGGTAATCAATTCTTTCATTTTGTTTTTCCCAGAACAAGGATCCCAAGAGGCAGGTGAAAGTGGAGTGGTCTCCTGACCTAGAGTTGGAAATAAGGCCGTATGTCTTCTGTGCTCTAGTGCCGGTTCCTCAAGGTTTTCCACACCACGCTTATTCGTTGGAGCCCTTAGCATCATGTCTTACAATTGTCCTGTTGTCCGGGCGGTCTCCTCCACTGCACGATCATGGGCCTCTCTCTAGCCCTGAGCACGTGCCTGGCAGGTAGCACGTCAGTGAGTTCAGAGTCATTTCTCACAATCCTCGTATACAATCACCCTCACACGCCTCACACACGAACACAGCCACCGAGACGCTGCACACAAGAATCTACGCACATTCGCCCTGGTGATGCGGGAAAGCTCCACGTCTGCGATGATTCCCCACGCCCAGTGCCCGCCACATCCCTCCCACGCTGTCACCACCAGTAGCCCATCGCTCGCCCAGATGACCGTGACAGCTCTAATTCTCCATCACCGTCGCATCCTGCTTCCCCCCACCCCTTTACATAAATATACTCACCATCTGCACTCCGAAAACAAGATCCATATTTACTCCGCCTTACAAGTTGAGTGGATCTGACGACAGTTCTATTTTTTCTTTTTTTTCATACGCGCCGTCACATGCCGTATTCTTCACCCACACCACCCCTGACCTGTGCAATTACGGTCACACGCCGTCCGTCTGACCGCCTCGGTCCCTCCCTCCGCAGCCGGCCCTGACCGCGCTCCGTCACGCGCACGCGCGCGCGCTCTCGGGAGGAGCCTGGCCCGCCGCGGCAGGTCGCCGGGGTCTGCAGCCTGCAGCCTACCGGGACCGAGCGGGCGTGTCCTCCGCGAGGGCGGGCGTGTCCTGGCCACGCCCCCTTCATGCATATGCAAACAAGCCGAGCCCGGCAGCCCGGCCCCCAGACGGCCATTTGTAGCGGCGCTGGCGGCTGCGTTGGGCAGCGCTGCCGAGGAGCGTCGGAGCCGTGCGCGCCCCTCCCCGGCCGCCGCCTGCCGCCCCCCGGCCCCGCCGCTCCCGGGGGCTCACTCCGCGCCTCGGGCGCTTCGCAGCCGGTCTCCTCCCCTATCCACGCCACCCCGGGGGCGGGGGGGACCGCACCGCCGCGTCCAGCGCCCTCCGGGGACCCTCGGCCACCCCCGGCGCGCGGCTGCTCCTGCCCGAGCCTCCTCGCTGCCCGCCGGCCGCACGCGTCCTCCCCGGAGCCGGGCCTAGGGCGGGCGGGCGGTGCGGCGCGGCCGGGCTGGGCTCGGCCGAGGACCCATGGCCGCGGCCGGCTGGCGGGACGGCTCCGGCCAGGAGAAGTACCGGCTGGTGGTGGTGGGCGGCGGCGGCGTGGGCAAGTCTGCGCTCACCATCCAGTTCATCCAGGTGCCTGGCGCGGCGGGCCTGCGGGGAGGACGGGCGGCGGGACGGGGCTACCTGTGGCGGCGGGACCCGGGACGACGACCCCGCCCCGGAGGCGCCGCGGGGCCCCCGGGCTGGACGGACGGCCGGAGCTGCGGGTTCGGCGCCGCGGTGCTGCCCGCCCGGCGCCCGGCGCGGCGTCCCGGGACTCGGGCTGCTCAGGAATGCGGCCGCGAGGGCGGAGCTGGACGGGCGGGCAGCGCCGGGCCACCTGATCGCCCCGAGCCGAGGCCCGAGTGCTGGCGCGTCGTGCCCGCCGGGCTTCCTGCCCCGAGGCCCGGGCTGCGGCGGGGCTCCGGGGCTCCGGGCTCGGGTCGGGGGTGGAGGTGGAGCTGGACGGAGGCGGGGTGCGCCCGGCTCGTCCCGGCCGTCCCCGGGCTGCTCCGCGCTGCCCGCCCGCCCCGAGCGAGCGAGCGAGCGCCGTGTTTTCCTTTGTGTGCGCGCGCCGGTCCTACAAGTCGTCTCTCGGGTAATGGGTCCGGGTGGTCGTGTTTGATAACGCCCCTGGCACCGGGAGGAAGTTAAAAAATGCGCTTTGATGACGGCCGTGACCGTGTCCCAGGAATTCCCAGGGCTTCCCGCTAAGGTGAAGTTTGCCGGGAGCCAGCTCCGGGACGCGGGCACGGATGCCCGTGCGCGGCGCTGGGTCGTGCAACCTCCCTCCGAGGGCCTGGTGTTGGAGGAGGGAGTCGAGTTGTGCTACAGAGAAAAAGCACGGTGGGAGTCTTCATTCCTAGAATTTACTTTTGGTTAAGAGGGTTGAGCGATTCTTCTTTTGAATTTTTTTTTTTAATAAGAGAAAACCCAGAGATATCTTTCTGCTTTTGTCAATCTAAAAAAAGGTGTGGCATATGTTGGGAGAGAAGGCAGGTAGTCCAGCCAAGGTAACAAAAGATAATTTTTACTGTGTCAAAGAGGACAAACGGCGAATTTTTTTTCTCTCTTCCTGATTGCTGTTTCTCCCGTTTGGCATTAATTGGAATGTTTGAGTATCTTATTTCCTTTCGTTCTCAACTAATGTTTATAGTGTCGTTGAAATACACAGTTCCATAACCTGTGTGATTGTCTGCTCTCCTATTGAGTAAATGAACGATAATTGCTGCTGTAATATGCCACGGGATTAAAAACTGCCGCTCAAACCTTTGTATCCAGGAAGAGAGGATGTTTATGTCATGAGCATTTACAGTTTGCTCATTAATTGGGGGGAAAGTCACACTGACTAAGAGGTGAGGTGGATTTAAGTTCACCCCACCCGAATTGGGCATTCTGTGGCATAGTTTTTTTAAACACTTAAATTAAAAAAAATTATGTTATTTATTTGAGAAAGAATGGGCTCGCCAGGGCCTGTGTCCACTGTGAAGGAACTCCAGACCCATGTGTCACCTTGTGCATCTGACTTTATGTGGATACTGGGGAACTGAACTTGGGTCCTTAGGTTTTGTAGGCAAGTGCCTTAACCACTAATCCATCTCTCCAGCCCTACTTTATTATTATTATTTTTTTAAAAGAGACTTAAGTAACTGATGGCAAAACAATTTATACTTAACCCTTTTCTTGGCAACTGTTCTGATGGCTGATGCTGGAGGGTGTCAAGGAATGGGAGAATAATCCTGTGTTCCAGTAGAGACACTATTACTATAGGTAATATATGACCTAAAAGATTTCAATCACAAGCATCTAACTTTTTGAGGGATGATGGGTCATCTGAATGTGATAGAATCCTTAAGTTAAGGTACTGGAACTTTTGTTTTCTGGAAAGTGTTAGAGACCTTTAAGATAGTAGTAATTGTCTTCCTGATGATTTTCTGGAATTCATGTGTTAAGTCCTTTGTGAATTGTGTGGCAGTGTGGTATCTAGATGCTGTAGTAGGCATCCAGTAAGTGAAGTTCCCTATGGCCAAGATGTGTCTAGATAGATAAAGAACTGGAGGTTGTGGCTGGACAGATGGCTTAGTGTTTAAAGGTGCTTGCTTGCAAAGTCTGAGGACACAAGTTTGATTCCCCAGTACCCATGTAAAACCAGATTTACAATGTGGTGCATGCATCTGGAGTTCATTTGCAGTGGCAAGAAGCCCATTTTCTCTTTCTCCTTCTCTCCTTTTTCTTTCAAATAAATAAATAATTAGTAAATAAATAAATTAAGAAAAAAAGAATCATAGACCTGAATGAGTGCCTTTTGCCTTGTCATTTACTGGCTGTGAGAACAACCCCAAAATATTCATTCAGCCACTCTGAGCCTCAGCTGTCTTATTTAGTAATGTTGGTCTCCT
Source organism: Dipus sagitta (assembly GCA_036346955.1). NCBI lineage: Eukaryota > Metazoa > Chordata > Mammalia > Rodentia > Dipodidae > Dipus > Dipus sagitta. Next base: position 153,276,874 of record CM070772.1, on the reverse strand, counting down.
TTCACATCCTTGACAACTTTATGAGAAAGATCCTTGCATTGAAGCTAGCATGGATTAGGTATTCTGTTAATGGTAGCCATTTTTATAAGATTGCTAGTGTACGCTTTCTGCCATGTTTTTAAATGCCAAGGGAATCCAGACTTGGAAAAGGCAGCATGGGAAGGATGACCACACTGTGGGGCTGGGGATGTAGCTCTGTGGTAGAGTGGCTTGCCTACTACTCATCAGCTCCTGAGTTTAAAGCACCATAGCGTCATGTAGGCTTGGTGTGTGTGTGTGTGTGTGTGTCTTAGTTACATGTAAATGACATACGTGAGTGGGGAGTCACATGTTAGCCAGAAAAGAGGATATAGACAAGGGTGAACGGTGGGTGTGGAGAAGTTAGTGTGAGTGGCATAGGTGACTTAGGGCTAGTGAGACAGGAACATTGGCTCTGAGATTGACCTGGATAGAGACTCAGCTCTGCCCCTTGTGTGACATTGGACAGGTTACTTAACCTCTTTGTGCTTTCGTGGTCTGCATCTGTAAAATGGGTTAACATAGGTCAAGGGCAAAAATGTGTACATCATACATTATTCTGTTAATCAGGTTATGGAACTAAAGTGACTGTTGATCGTCTACACTTAGGACTAGGGCTATAGTTCCGTAGTAGAGAGAGGTCTTGCCTAGCCTGCAAGAGACCCTGGGTTCAATCCCCTGCATCACAAGGAAACAAAACAAAAAACAGTATCTACGGTTGACAGAGCTGCCCCGTATTGTCTGACTCCTGTGGAGTTAGGGTTCGTTCTGTTGTGATTGTGTAGCAGTAGAAAGGAGAGAGGATGATAGTGTAACAAGAAAGTTGTTCTCTGTAGATTAGGATGGCACAAATTGGTGCCTCTGGGTGTTTCGTGTTTTTTGTTTTAATTTTTATTTTGAGTACTCCTGATGTACTAAACTTTTATTCTTTTAATCTCTCTCTCGGGGCTGACTGGCCAGAGACTCATTGGGTGACCCATACTATGCTGGCCTTGAATTCCCCAATCTCCTCCTACTTTAGCCTCCCTCATGTTGGGGTTACAGATATGAGATACCACACCTGGTTCTCAATGTGATTTTTCCTATTATGTTATTTTGAGCAGAAAAAAAAAATACTATAAGCAAATTTGGGAATGGAGAATGTAAACACAAATCTGCCTCTTAAGTCCTGTCTGTGACTAATTCACTCAGAGAATAGTGGAATCAAAGCTGGGTGTGGCGGCGCATGCCTTTAATCCTAGCCCTCAAGCAAAGCTGGACCTGCCCTTCTTAGGCCAGTTAAGGAGACACTAGTGAAAAGCAGAAAAAGGACATTTACTCAATGTGACCTCTTGGGGAAAGAGGTACAAATGAAGGTATGCTATGACCCCTCTCACCTCCCCTAGCTGTCCTGGGCCCTGATATGCAGAGGTATGCATAGCTAAACAGTCTAAGCAGTCCAATCTAGGTATGGCCCCGCCCATTACTCATCATTGACCCATCATTGTCTTAGCGCCAGTCTCCTGTGAGGTGGTTGATAAATTATCAGGACTGTGTGAAATTTCTTCCCAGGAGACAAATTCCTCCTCTGGTACCTTTCCCTACCCCTATATAGCACGAGATTGCTGGGAAAATTTTAATTCATTGGGGCTCATTGTTTCAGTACTCTAAACAGCGCAGTTATTTTTCTTTAAAATATCTTCCTAGCTGGGCATGGTGGCACATACCTTTAATACTTTAATACTCAGGAGGTAGAGGTAGGAGGATGCTGAGAGTTCGAGGCCCGTCTAGGACAACAGTGAGTACCTGGTCAGCCTGGGCTAGAGTGAGACCCTACTTTGAAAAAAACCCCTAAGATAAAAATTTTCTCTTCTGTTAGGAAGTTAAAGTACATGTACTTAGCATATATGCAGGCCCTGGGTTCAGTTCCCAACACATGCATGCGTGCGCGTGCGCGTGCACACACACACACACACACACACACACACACACTACAGATAATCATTGAGATTTGGGCTAATGCTTTATCTGGCAACTCTGAAAAGAGGCTATATATATTTTATGAATTTAAAGAGAGAAATTTCTCAGTTTCTGTTCTTTCAGCATCTTAAATTAAAAGAAATTTTTTATTTAAAAATTTTTTTGAGGTGTTTGTCTTTTTGAGGGCTGGTCTTGAACTCAGTATATAGTGGAAGATGACCTGAAACTTACCCTTCTGTCTCCACCTCCCAAGTGCTGGGATTACAAGCAGGTCATTTACATGATTACGTCACCATGGTGATACGTTCTTGATGAATTACTATTTGGAGACCTAATGTGGATATTTATTTGATTATTTACATGTTTCCCTTTTGTCTCAGCAATTCCAAATCCAGGAATTAATTTACCCCGAAGATACTCTCAGAGCAACATGCGAACACACATGTCAGCAAGGTGGTGATGACAAAAATCACACAGTAGGAGAATTGTTGAGTAGCACGCAGCGTGTTCACCAGTGGACAGCGGGCAGTTGTAAAATAGATTGAGCAAGGTTGCGGTGACCCATGGGTGCTTCCCAGGGTATGTGGTTCAGTGAAAAGAGTAAAGTTCAAAAGTACCTCGTGCATAGATAGTGCACAAAGAAGGGGAGTTCAGAAAACACACATGTATTGCTCATGGGGACACAAATGAAGCACGCGGGTCCACGAGAGATTGATGACTTTGGTTACCCAGTGAGGCAGAGCAGGCCGAGGCCGAGGTGGAGGTGTTAGGATGGGGGCACTCACCCTCCTGCAGATTCCATTTTCTCCCTTCTGGTTCTGTGTTAATGTTTTACAGTCATTGTACAAGCAGCAAACACAGCAATAAAATCAAACAGTGAAGGAAAAAGAAACATCTTAAGGTGGAGTACAGCCAAGTTGGTGGTGTACACTAGGCAGGGGGATTAAGAGTTCAAGGCCCGCCTTGGCCACGTGAGACCCTCTTTGAAAAACAAAAGGTGGAATGCAGACTGACAAGTGAACTAAACCTTTTAAGTGAATAACATAAACACATTGAAAGGGTAAGGGAAAAATCATCTTATATAACTTTAAAAAATATTTTATTTACTTGAGACAGAGCGAGCCTGCTACTATAAGCAAACTCCAGATGCATGCACCACTTTGTCTGCATAGCTTTGTGATGGGTACTGGGGAATTGAACCCAGGCCATTAGGCTTTGCAAGCAAGTGTCATATCTTCAGCCCCAGGTAGGTAACTTTTGAACCCAGTATTTAGATATGACCCTTGAATAAAGACAAAAGTATCCTTGAAGCACATATTGAACTCTGGTTGATGGAGTTTTGTCTTCTGTTTTTCACACCGGTATTGGTTTGCAATATGAAGTAGTTTTATATACCAAGATTAGGAAATAAGCATATGTATTTTGGAAAATGGGAGCCAGTGTCTCATTGTTAGATAGAAGGAGGTATAGAAGGTGAACTCTGATGATGTTGATGTTAAAGATACTGACCTAAAGCCAGGCCTGGTGGACATGTTTGTAATCCCAGAACTTGGGAGGCGGAGGCAGAGGATCAGGAATTCAAAGTCATCTTTTCCTACATAGTTAAAAAAAAAAGATACTGGCCTAAATTTAGAGTTTAAAAAGTATATAGATATACAGTAGATGTGTATGGATTCATATGCACACATCTAAATGCCTTCCCAGCTCTACTGAGCAATCTCAGATACAGTGACACCGTGTTAGCAATTAGACCACCAAGTTCCAGGTTCCTACTGGAGTGAGCCTTTGAGTTGGGAAAAACACAAGATGAGCTTGGAGTATCTTACAGTGTCAGAAAAGAAGGGGCGGGAGAGACCAATGGGTCAGCAGTTAAAGGCACCTGTTTTCATAGCCTGATAGCCTGAGTTCTAGTCCTCAGTACCTATGAAAAGCCAGATGTGCATAATGGCACATGTATCTGGAGTTCATTTGCAGTGGAAAGAGACTATAGCATCCCTCTCGCTCATTCTCTGTTTTTAAATAGATAGGTTTTTAAAGAAAAGAAGGGAAGTACTCAAACAAAATGACAGAGACTTGTCCAAGGAAGGCCAGCCTGGAGAAACTCATGGGTTAGCACTGGGGCAGTTTCATTGTCAAAACAGACAATTGATTATTTCCCACAAATAAAGAATCCCATCACTCAGGAATCTGGAGCAAGAGGGTCATGAGTTTGAGGACAGCCTGAGCTACATGGGGAGATCATGAAAATCTGTGATCTGTGGATCCATGATAGTAAATGATTGAATGGGATTCAGAGGAAACAGTGGAATTAGAAAAATTAACCTTTTTGGCAATTATAATGACTGATTTAAGTAAGAAGCATAGATGAGTGGTAAAATACAGATGACCTGGGAGTGGTGGCATGTTTGCAATCCCAGCACCTGGGAGTCTATAGCAGGAGGATCAGAAATTGAGGCCGGCCGCCTGTGCTGTATGGGAAGGACCAAATCATCAGCGACCACAACAAAAGCAAACAAAACTGAGAAAAGAAAAAATGTAGTAAAAGTTTGAGAGTTGTTGGGCTGGATTTTGGTCCCCAGGTTTATTTTTTTTTTAAGGGGAGAACCTGGCTGACCTCACCTGGGTGATGCCGTCAAAGTAAGCATCTTTAAAAAATATATTTTCATGAGAGAGAGAAAGAGGCAGATAAGAGAGAAAGAGAGAGAGAGAAAATGGGTGTGCCTGGGCCTCCAGCTGCTACAAACTAAACTCCAGATGCATGTACCAACTTTGCATCTGATTTACATGGATCCTGTGGAGTTGAACCTGGGTCCTTAGGCTTTGCAGGCAAGCACCTTGACTGCTGAGCCATCAGCTTGAGGTAGAGTGAGACCCTACCTCAAAAAAAAAGAAAGGGAGAGAGAGAGAGAGAGAGAATGGGTGTGCCAGGGCTCCAGCCACTGCAAACAAACTCCAGATGCATGCGCCCCTTTGTGCATTTGGCTTACGTGGGTCCTGGGGAATCGAACCTTGGTCCTTTGGCTTTGAAAACAAACACCTTAACTGCTAAGCCTTCCTCCAGCCCCTGAGCAGTTTATTTTATAGACGGCTCATGTGTAGCTTAGCAGTGGGATACTTCTGAGAAATGTGTTGTCCTGTGAACATTGCTGAGTGTGCTGGCTCTGAGATGATTGTCGTATCACTGGGCAGTGTCACCTCATAGGGACCACCACAAATGCAGGCCCCTCACGACTGCTTGGTACTGCTATTGAAATGCTAAAGATGAGCTGGGTGTTGAGTGAAATTACACCTAACCCAGCCAGGGTGGCACACGTTGAAGCATAAGGAGGACCCATCCTCTCCTCTCCCTCCCCTCCTCTCCCTCCCCTCCTCCCCCCTGGGGAATCTGAACTGAGTCTTCATGCTTGTATAGCCAAGCACCCCCCCACCCCAGTTATTTTTCTTCAAGGTAGGGTCTCTCTCTAGTCCAGGCCGACCTGGCCTTCATTCATTCTGTAGTCCCAGGCTGACCTCTAACTCAGGGTTATCCTCCTACTTCTTCTGCCTCCTCAGTGCTGGGATAAAAGGTATGCGACATCCTGTTTCCTTAATCTCTGCATCACCACCCCCTTTGACCATTTTTGAGATAGCGTTTCTTTCTGCCTACCCCCTTTGTCCATTTTTGAGAAAGCGTTTCATTCTGTTGCCAGGCTGGCCTTGAACTCAGGCAGTCCTCCTGCCTTGGCCTCCCAAGTGCTAGAATGACAGATCTAAACCACACAGTCTTAAATTGATGGTAAAATTGTAGCATTGTGTGCAGTGTGATGCTTTGAAGGACATAGATATAGATGCACGCTGTAGAACTTCTGACGTGCATCACCTCACCCAGTCACCATTCTTGTAAGATAACACTCAGTAGACACCCTGGGGCTGGAGAGATAGCTTAATGGCCACCCAACATTTTTTTTAATTTTAATATTTTTGTTATTATTTATTTATTTATTTGACAGAGAAAGGAGAGAGAGAGAAAGGGAGAGGGGGGGGGATGGGCGCTCCAGGGCCTCTAGCCACCGCAAGTGGACTCCAGACGCATGTGCTCCCTTGTGCATCTGGCTAACCTGGGTCCTTTGGCTTTGCAAGCAAATGCCTTAACTGCTAAGCCATCCCTCCAGCCTGCCATCCAACATTTTAAAATATCTATTTAAAAAAATTTCTTTCTTTTTTTTTTTTTTTTGAGAGAGAGAGAGACAGAGAATGGTGCACCAGGCCCTCCAGCCACTGCAAACAAACTCCAGATGTGTGTACCACCTTGTGCATCTGGCTTACATGGGTCCTGGGGAATCGAACCTGAGTCCTTTGGCTTTTTAGGCAAGTACCTTAACCACTAAGCCATTTTTCTAGCCCCCATCCAACATTTTTCAAGAATATAGTATATTAACTATGGTTACCATACTGTAAGTTTTTTTTTTTTTTTGGCTTAGTCCCCTCTCCCCCACAATGCTGGGGGTTGAACTCAGTGCATGGTAAATAAGTACTCTGCCAGTACTTTAGTCCTGACCTACAAGATAGTTCAGTCTTGACCTCCAAAATTGTTTTTTATTGCTTGTCCTTTTTTTGGGAGCGGCGGGATTTTTGAGGTAGGGTCTTGCTCTAGCACAGGCTGACCTGAAATTCACTATGTGTCTCAGGCTGGCTTTGAACTAATACTGATCATCTTACTTCTGCCTCTGGAATTCTGGTATTAAAGGTGAGTGCCACCATGCCTGGTGTGTGTGCTCTCATTTATTTATTTATTTATTTTGGGGGGATTTTCCAAGGTAGGGTCTCCCTCTAGCTCAGGCTGACCTGGAATTCACTATGTAGTCTCAGGGTGGCCTTGAACTCATGGCGATCCTCCTACCTCTGCCTCCCGAGTGCTCAGATTAAAGGTGTGTGCCACCACACCCGGCTCTCTTTTTTTGCTTTAATAACTTTCAGTGAAAAAAATTTAACATTTACTTCTGCATGATACTGCTGATTTGGTGGGTATAAACGACTGTGTTCTCATATGTTTGTATTAAAACAATGGAACTACTGTTATTTACTTTTATTTGACTTGTCTCAAGTTTCTTTTCTTTAGAAATAACTTTTCTACTTGCCCAGTCTGACACACCTACTTATCATTGGAAATGGAAACATTTATCAGGATGTGAGTAGAAGGTTTTCTTTGTTCACTAGCTACCAGGGAAATGAAACACTCTTAGGTGTGGGAAAATTTTCTCTTGCATTTTTATATTAATTTTTTTGATGGCCTTCTGAAATGCCTATTTATACATTGGCTCTGTGTGATGTTTGTGCCATATTGCTTCACATTGCTATGAAAGGATCATACCCGCCATTCTAAGCAGGTCTGTCAAGTTTGCCTTCTGCATTGTTGAAGATATTTTCTGGATGTCTAGTGAAATTGTCTCATGCAGGCTTAATGTGCTCTGAAGCCCAGTCTTATATTAAACGGTACAACTATTTTCCTATCTTTTTTTTTTTTTGGTTTCTCGAGGAAGGGTCTCATTCTAGCCCAGGCTGTCCTAGATTTTACTATGTAGTCTCAGGGTGGCCTTGAACTCACAGTGATCCTCCTACCTCTGCCTCCTGAGTACTGGGATTAAAGGTGTGTACCACCACACCAGCTCTGTTTTATTTTTTGAGGTAGGATCTTGCTCTAACCCAGGCTGACCTGGAATTCACTATGTAGACTCTGGCTGGCCTTGAACTCATGATCCTCTTACCTCTGCCTCCCAAGTGCCAGGATTAAAAGTGTGAGCCATCACTCCTGACTATTATTATTATTATTTTATTATTATTATGAGAGAGAGAATTGGAGAGCCAGGTCCTCTAGCCACTGCAATCGAACTTCAGACACGTGCGCCGCTTTGTGCGCATGTGCAACCGTGCATGGGTTTGTCACGTTGTGTGTCTGGCTTATGTGGAACCTGGAGAGTTGAACATGGGTCCTTAGGCTTTGCAGGCAAGCACTTTAACTGCTAAGCCATCTCCCCAGTCGTATTTAGTTTTTGAAAATTTATTGATTTGTTTGCAAGCAGAGAGACCCCGGTGCGGGGGGGTGTAGAGAGAGAATGGGCATGCTAGGGTCTTTAGCCACGGCAAACAAACTTAAGATGTTTGTACTACTTTGTGCATCTATATTTACATGGGTACTGGGGAATTGAGGTCAGGCTTTAACCACTGGGCAATCTCTCTAGCCCCAAGACAATTTTCAAGTTTTCTTTTGGTGGTGTTGAGATTGACCCCAGTCTGTACTGGGCGAGTACTCTACCACTGAGTCACACTGCCAGCCCAGTTTTCAAGGTTTTTAGTATTATATTGTGTGTGTGTGTGCATGCTTAAGTGTGTGGACATGCACACATGTGTATGTGCATGTTCATATATGTAGGCATATGTTTACATGTGGAGGCCGAAGGATGACTTGAGGGGTCTTCCTGAATCGATCTCCACCTTATCTTTGAGACAGGGTCTCTGGCTGAGCTTTGAGCTCACTGATCCTGCTGGACTACCTAGCCAGCAAGCCTCAAGGCCCTCTGTCTCTCTTCCCTACCCCCAGCATTTTATGTGTGAATTGGGGATCTGAACTCGGCAACTCATACTTGCATAACACGCACTTTTCTCATTGAGCCATCTCCCCAGCCCGGCAAGTACTCCACCCTTCACATTTCAGCTTGGTGCATTGGATCGAGTAGAAAGAGGCTGGGGAGACAGTCATGTGTGTAGCTGTAAGATGCAGATCACTGCAAGAGGGTTTTCAGGGTATACGAACAGAAATTGCAGTGGTTTAGAAACAAAAGGGGTCTTCAGCAAGTTTATGTGAGTATGTATATGTGTTTGTGTGAGCTGGCGTATTCGAGACAAGGTTTCATTGTAGGATAGGCTACACATAAACTTAGTGTAGCCAAGGATGGTCTTGAATTCCTAATCCTCCTACCTGTACTTCCCACGTACTGAAATTACAGGCATATGCCACCCTCTGCATGTGTTGCTGGCTCTTGAACTCAGGGCGTTGTGTGTGCTAGGTGGGCACTCTACCAATGAGCTTTTTTATCCCCCTTCTTTCTAAGATAGGCTCACTGTGTGCTTCTCCTGCAGTACTTTCAGGTAGCTGTGTACTGGTTCTTAAGGTAGTACTTAGCATTAAGTTTTAGATAATGCAATTGCAGCGTGGACTGCTCCTTACCTTTTGTGTGCTTGTGTTCAGAGGAGGCTAGGTTCTTCTAGTTTTGCTTGTGAGTATTTGCATCTTGGGACATTGAGAATTGTTTTCTGTTCATGGTGCTGGGGCTCACACTAAGGACTTTGCTCAAATTAAGCATTTGCTTTGCCACCAAGCTACATCCTCAGGCTCAATACTAAGAACTTGTCTTAAGCCCGCCGTGGTGGCACATGCCTTTAATCCCAGTAGTTGGGAGGCCAAGGTAGGAGGCTCATCATGAGTTCGAGGCCACCCTGAGACTACAGAGTGAATTCCAGGTAAGCCTGGACTAGAGTGAGACCCTATCTTGGAACCCCCTAACCACCCCCAAAAAGGAACTTGTCTTAGGGCTGGGGTGATTGTTCAGTGGTTAAAGGCACTTGCTTGCAAAGCCTATAAGCCTAGGTTCAGTTCTCCAGTATCCATGTAAAGACAGATGCACAAAGTGGCACATGTGTCTGGAGTTTGTTTGCAGTAGCAAGAGGCCCTGATGCTCCAATACACACACATTCTATCTCAAATAAATAAAAACATTAAAAAAAAAAAAAAAGAACTAAACCAGGGCTGGAGAAATGGCTCAGCAGTTAAGGTACTTGCCTGCAAAGCCAACACTGGCTTGATCCCTGGTACCCAGGTAAAGCCAGATGCAGAGTGGCACATGCATCTGGAATTCATTTACACTGACTGGAGGCCCAGGCACGTCCATTCTGTCTGTCTATCTCTCTGTCCTGTGTCTTGCAAATAAATAAATAGCAAGTCACAAAAAATTGTAAAAAAATTTATGTATTTTTTTTTGTGTGACAGGGACTCGCTTTTATTGCCTAATCCAATTTGGGGTTTAGCCTAGCCCCCCTGAGTAGCTGAGGTTACAGGCTTGTGCCACCATTCTCAACAACACAATATTTTTATTTTCTTCATTGTTTTGAGAAAGAATTCTGTTCTCTTGCCCAGGCTGGCCTTAAACTGGCTGCCTTTCTGCCTCAAACCAGATTGAGAAGGTAAATGTAGAGATGATTTCAGAAGTGGAGGTTGTTTCTGGGGAACTGCCTTTGTTGTCCTCATAAGTAGTCTAGTGGATTTAAGCAGCAGCAACTCTGCTTTTCCTAGACCTGGACACATCCACATTGTTCTTGGAGAAAGGAACTGAGGAACTGCTTTTGAGTCGGGTGTGGGTCACGTCTCAGCCGCTGAACGACTGTGCTTCCGTGGGCAGCCTCTTCACTTTCTGGGTCCTGTGCTTTCCGTTCCTCCAACGGGAGTTTTAGGCTGGACTGTGATTCCTGTGACATTGTTTTAAGCCCTGTGCACATTGGAATATGCAGTCTGTTCATTGAGCACTGTATTCTTTCGATTGCTTGGCCTTATACTTGTATGTGTTTGTATGTTTCATTCTTCAAATTTTAAACATTGGGATCCATAAGCCAGGAATATCTTTGTTACATACAACTGAGCACATAGCAAGATATTTGTCTACGTTTATTAATTGTTAGTATTTGGTTCTGAGTAGGATTTAGACCATAGTTAGAAATATGTGAAGTTTCTGGAGCTGAGCATAGTGGCTGATACTTGTAATCTCAGCATTTAGGTGGTGGAGGTAGGAGGATGGGAAGTTCAAGGCCATCCTCAGCAGCATAGCAAGTTTGAGACCATGATGCAGCTATGTGGCAAGTTCAGGGCCAGCCTGGGCTACAAGAGACCCGGTGGGGGAAGGTGGGATGGAGGAGGAAAGAAAGAAAGAGAAAGAAGAGGAGGGGAAGAAGGGGAAGGGAGGGTAAGGTTGTGATCTGTTATGGTTCCATAGCAGCTAGTTACTGCAGGGGACCAAGAACTGCTCTCATGTTGGGATTTCAGTTTCTCTGTCCTGAAGAGCTCATATATGGCATTTACATATTTGAATCTGGAGTGTTAGAAGTTTTCCCAGCTGATCTGTAAGTAGGCACCAAAATGGTCTTTGTCCAAGATAGTCTTATTTTAATTTCCATGGAGATTACAACTTATGAAATATAAAAGAGTAAGGTCTTGATAAGTTGCTCCTTTGGTCTAGTTCCTAACCCTAACCGTGTTCTGTCCTAAGGCCTTGTTTTTGGTTAAATGGTGGTGTGGTAGAGATTATAGTAGTCAGCAATGTGTTAGGTGGAAGGAAGAGAATAGTAAGCAGGTTGTTAAGTCACAGTGCAAGGGATTTGTGGTAGATAACATTTAAGTCTCAGGAATTATACAAAGAAGATAAGACTATTAAATCCCTAATTTTTTCCCTTTGCCTTTAAAATGAAGATGTGTCAAGTAATTCAGGAAGGGCTTTGCCCTAGATGAGCATGTATATGCATATGCATATATCTTTAATGGAGAAACAAGTGAATTTATAGTTATGAGAGGCACACAGCTAAGCTCCCAGCTCAAGGGAAGCTAGGCAGGAGGATCACTCTGAATTCGAGACCAGCCTGGGCTACAGAATAAGACTCTGTCTCAAAAAAAAAAAAAAAAAAAAAAAAAAAAAGCTGTGTGGCTGGGTGTTGGGGGAGCTGGTTGTGGGTTTTGGAATAAAAAAAAAATAGAGAGAAAATACAAAACAAAGGTTTAAGTCTGGTTACTGAATAAGCTGTTGATGCTTAAATACAATTGTAAAAGTATATTCCAGCATTCCATTATTATTTTAGGTAATGTACTGGCCTGTAATATCGATGCCAATATCTTTTTTTAAAGGCATGTGAAACCATGCCCAGCTTGATTTATTTTTATTATTTATTTGTTAGAGAGAGAGAATGAGAATGGGCACGCCAGGGCCTCCAGCCACTGCAAACGAAGTCTAGATGCTTGCGCCACCTTGTGCATCTGGCTTATGTGGGACCTGGAGACTCAAACCTGGGTCCTTAGGCTTCACAAGCAAGTGCCTTAACTGCTAAACTCTCTCTCCAGGCCCCAATATCTTACTGAATTAACTTTTAGCTATCAGGTGGCTTAATGTTGAAAGTTTCTTGTAACCACTTCTGTGTTTTATCATACAGCCCTTTTCATTCAAGCCATCCTCCTGCCTTCGTTTCCCAGGTAGTTGGGAGGGACTAGGGCTCAGGACACTGGACCTAGCATAGGATTGTGATCTAGTAGGTGTGAACTAGTACAGGAAGCTGGCTATTTGTTTTTTAAACTTGTTTTTGTGTTTTTGCTCTGCGGTACTGGGGATCAAACCTCTGGCATGCTAGGCAAGTGCTCTCCCACTGAGCTGTGTCCCCAGCCCTTCATCTGTTACTAGAGTTAGAGTTTGTTTTCGTTATTACCTTTGGAAATACAAACTATTTCGTTTTTTTTCTCTTCCTAACATTGTAAATTAGGCGTCTAGGTTTCTCTGTAGCAGCCAGACGGTTTCAGAAGGAAGCCATTGGCAGGGTTGATGAGTTGAGGGAAGCTGTCTGACACGGGCTCCTTCAGTTTGCGGTTTGGAGGCGTGGCCCATGGTGCACAGCTGTTGCTCCAGCAGCTCCGCTCCAGCTGTCCTGCCTGCCTGCCGCAGAATACCCCACATTCCTCTTTTTAACCTCTTGTAATATTCTGCTCTTCCCAGTGATCATTAATGACTCTTCTTCCCGTTTACACCCACTAATTATTATTTACGGAGAATGCCGGAATGGATTGTGTAATACAACTTTAAGCCTTGTAGCATTTGTAATTTTGGTTGTGACTTAATGTCGCAGTTGTGAAATATTTATAATAGGACAAGTTAAGTGATTGACATTAAGAAGACATAAAACTCCTATGATATTCCCAAAACACGTAGCTGGTATCTAGATAATGAATTTCTTATTTTAACTTTGAATTTGTGTGGATAGATTTCAACAGAATTATAAAGTGAGGACTAGGAATGTGGCTCGTTATTGGCATGTTTGCCTCCCATGTGTAGGGCCCCAAGTTCAGTTCTTAGCTCTGCAAAAATAATACAAGAAAATAAAAAAGACAGGAAAAGAAAACCTCTGTGGGACACAGTGGCTCATGCCTGTAATCCCAACGCTCAGGAGACAGATAGGATCACCATGAGTTCTAGGCCAGCCGGGGCTACATAATGAGTTTTAGTTCAGCCTGGGCTAGAATGAGGGAGGCCCTGCCTCACAGTCAAAAGAAAAAATATAAATTAAAAAATAGAATTATAAAGCCGGGCATGGTGGTGCACACCTTTAATCCCAGCACTCGGGAGGCAGAGGTAGGAGGATCACCATGAGTTTGAGGCCACCCTGAGACTACATAGTAAATTCCAGGTCAGCCTGGGCTAGAGTGAGACCCTAACTTGGGGTGGGAGGGGGAGAGAATGAATAGAATTGTAAAGTGAAAAGTTATATAATTCTGCTTATATGGTTTGTATAGGTATTGTCTTGTTTTTTCACTGGGAGCAGGTGCCAGTGAAGAGTACTTGTATTTTATTTATTTATTTATTTATTGGCTTTTCGAAGTAGGGTTTCACTCTAGGTCAGACTGACCTGAAATTCACTATGTTGTCCCAGGGTGGCCTTGAACTCACAGTGATCCTCCTACCTCTGCCTCCCGAGTGCTGGGATTAAAGGTGTGCACCACTATTCCTGGCTTGAAGAGTACTTTTAATTATAAATGACTAATATGGGACTATGGATATAGCTTAGTTTGTAGATTGCTTGTCTCACAAGTCTGAGGTCCGCGGTTCAATCCCGGCACTGTAAAATAAATAAATATAAAAATCAAACTTGTTTAAAAATAATGGCGATTTACATGTCAGACATTTTCTCTGCCAGACGCCATACTGAAAGCTGCTCAAGCGTGGCCGTATTAATCTCTCAGGTCACCAGTGTTTCTTACAGACGTGGACACTGAGACCCCAAGGTTAGAGAAGTGCCTCAAGGTTGAGTGTGTTTTTTTGTGAGGTAGGGTCTACTCTAGCTCAGGCTGACCTGGAATTCACTGTGTAGTCTCATGGTGGCTTCAAACTCACTGTGATCCTCCTACCTCTGCCTCCTGAGTGCTGGGATAAAGGTGTGCACCACCATGCCTGGCAAGACTGAGATTTGACATGAATTCCAGTTTTCTGATTACAAAGCATGTATGTTTGGCTGGGCTAATATTCTCCCAGTTCATTTTCTTTTTTTTTCTTCAATTTTTTAAAAAAATTGTTTATTTATTTGAGAGAGAGAAAGAGGCACAGACAGAGACAGAGAGAATGGGCACGCCAGGGCCTCCAGCCACTACAAACGATCTCCAGACGCATGTGCCACCTTGTGCATCTGGCTTACGTGGGTCCTGGGGAATAGAACCAAGGTCCTTTGGCTTTGTAGGCAAGTGCCTTAACTGCTAAGCCATCTCTCCAGCCCTTCAATTTTTTTTTTTAATTAACAACTTCCATGATTATAAAAAATATTCCATGGTATTGCCCTCCCTCCCCCCACTTTTCCCCTTTGGAACTCCATTCTCCCCTCTCAATCAGTCTCTCTTTTATTTTTGATGTCATGATCTTTTCCTCCTTTTATGATGGTCTTGTGTAGGTAGTGTCAGCCACTGTGAAGTCATGGATATCCAGGCCATTTCGTGTCTGGGGGGAGCACATTGTAAGGAGTCCTACCCTTCCTTTGGCTCTTATATTCTTTTCATCACCTCTTCTGCAATAGATCCTGAGCCTTGGAAGGCGTGAATAGAAATATTGCAGTACTGAGCACTCCTGTCACTTCTTTCCAGAACATTCTGCCTTCTGAGTCATCCAAAGGTCACTGCCATCTGAAAAGAGAAGATTCTCTACCAAAAGTGAGAGTAGCATTAATATAAGGGTATGAACATTAAGAGAAGTGCTTTATGGGCAGTTTGATAAGCATAGTGTATACATTTAGCCAGACAACAGTAGACATTACACCCCTAAGGCTCATGACTACCCTGTTTTAAGTTTTCAGTATCAGGGATGTATTCCTTCTCATGGAGTGGACCTCCAGTCCAATTAGAGGGCAGTTGGTTTCCACAACGATAGCCGTGCCACTATTGTACCTGTTGGCTCATTTGGCCTGGCTGGCCAAATATCAGGCTTGCAGTGTCCACTGTGGAGTATCTTCACTGGTGATTTCTCTTTCTCCCATTGAACTGCATGTAGAATGGCTTCTTCCAGCTTTCTGTCAGCTGGTCTACATGGAGGAGGTTATCAGTTCAGTTCCAGCAGGATTTCTCAGTGGCCTTGCAGCCCAAGTATGTGGAGTCTTCAGCAATAGGGTCTTACCATCTATTCCTGGTGGGAAACCAAGGGCCTCGGCAATGGCCTATAATATTTTGGGGCCATCAGGGACCTCCTGGGCCAATAACTCACTGGAAGGTATCTCATCCCTGGCATTGAAAATTTTCTAGCAACAATCTATGGCTCCTGAGTGTTCCATTGTTCAAAAAAGTAGGTTTCCATATGATTTATTTATATCCTCTTAGATTTTGATTAGCCCTTCCTCCACCTTTCCTTTACTCAATCTCTTACCCTGACCTCACTTTGGGCCTTTTCACCCCCATTAATCTATTCTTCTACTTACATATATGCAATACCATCCTACTAAGTACCCCTCCTCCCTTCCTTTCTCTTCCCTTTATATCTCTTTTGTAGCTTAGTGGCCTCTGCTACTGAGTTTTTTCCTACTCACGCAGAAGTCCAATCGACTGTAGCTAGGACCCACATATGAGAGCGAACATGCGACGCTTGGCTTTCTGGGACTGGGTTACCTCACTTAGTAGAATCCTTTCCAGATCCATCCATTTTCCTGCAAATATCATTATTTCATTTCTCTTTACTGCTGAGTAGAACTCCATTGTGTAAATGTGCCATATCTTCATTATCCACTCATCAGTTGAGGGACCTCTAGGCTGGTTCCATTTCCTAGCTATCGTGAATTGAGTGGCAATAAACATGGTTGAGCAAGTATCTCTAAGGTAGTGAGATGAGTCCTTAGGATATATGCCTAGGAGTGCTATAGCTGGGTTATATGGTAGATCTATTTTTAACTGTCCTAGGAACATCCACACTGATTTCCACAATGGCTGGACCAGATTACATTCCCACCAACAGTGTAGAAGGGTTCCTGTTTTTCCACATCCCCGCCAGCATTTATGGTCATTTGTTTTCATGCTGGTAGCCAGTCTGACAGGGATGAGATGGAATCTCAACGTAGTTTTAATCTGCATTTCCCTGATGACTAGGGATGTAGAACATTTTTTTAGATGCTTATACGCCATCCGTATTTCTTCTTTTGAGAACTTCCTATTTAGTTCCATAGCCCATTTTTTTAATTGGCTTGCTTGATTTATTATTTAATTTTTTGAGTTCTTTGTATATCCTAGGTATTAATGCTCTATCAGATGTATAGCTGGCAAAGATTTTTTTCCCATTCTGTAAGTTGCCTCTTTGCTTTATTCACAGTGTCCTTTGCAGTACAAAATCTTTGTAATTTCATGAGGTCCCAGTGGTTAATCTGTGGTTTTATTGCGTGAGCAGTTGGGGTTAAATTCAGAAATTCTTTGCCAAGACCAATATGTTGAGGGGTTTCCCCTACTTTTTCATCTAACAGTTTCAGAGTTTCAGGTCTGATGTTAAGGTCTTGAATCCATTTGGACTTAATTTTTGTGCATGGAGAGAGAGAAGAATCTATTTTCCTCCTTCTACAGATACATATCCAGTTTTCCCAGCACCATTTGCTGAAGAGGCTGTCTTTTCTCCAATGAGTATTTTTGGCATTTTTATCGAATATCAGGTGGCTACAGCTACCCAGACTTCTATCTGGATCCTTTATTCTGTTTCATTGATCTACATGTCTGGTTTTGGGCCAGTACCATGCTGTTTTTGTTACTATGGCTCTGTAGTATAGCAGGTATGGTGATACCACCAGCCTTATTTTTGTTGCTCAGTATTATTTTAGATATTTGAGATTTTTTTGTGATTCTAAATGAATTTTTGGATTGTTTTTTCTATTTCCGCGAAGAATGCCTTTGGAATTTTGATGGGGATTGCATTAAATGTGTAGATTACTTTTGGTAAAATTGCCATTTTCACAATATTGATTCTTCTGATCCAGGAAAAAGGGATGTTTTTCCATTTCCTAGTGTCTTCTGCAATTTCTTGCTTGAGTGTTTTAAAGTTTTCTATTGTAGAGATCCTTTACTTCCTTGGTTAGGTTTATTCCAAGGTACTTTATTTTCTTTTGATGCAATTGTTAGTTCCATTTCTTCTATGACCTCATTTAATCCAGATGCCTCTCTTGTTTATTTTTTGCTGGGATGACCTGTCAATTGATGAGAGAGGGGTGTTGAAGTCACCTACTACAACTGTGTTTGGTGTTATCTGTGACCTTAGTTGTAATAGCGTTTGTTTGATGAAGTTGGGAGCCCCCATGTTAAGTGCATATATGTTTAGGATTGTAATGTCCTCCTGTTGGAGTGTGCCTTTAATCAATATAAAGTGACCTTTCTTATCTTCCTTAACTAATGTTGGACTGAAGTCTATCTTGTCAGATATTAGGATAGCAACCTCTGTTTGTTTTCCAGGCCCATTTGCTTGAAACACCGTTTTCCAACCTTTTACGCTAGGATAGTGTCCATCCTTTGTAGAAAGGTGTGTTTCTTGGAGGCAACAAATTGAAGGATCCTGCTTTTTAACCCAGTCTGCAAACCTATGTCTTTTGGTTGGGGCATTGAGGCCGTTGATATTAAGAGATATTATTGAAAGCTGTGTATTTATTTTTGCCATTTTTTTTTTTTTGTAGTTCGTCTGGATTTACCTTTGCTCTCTTGTGTTAACTAGTATTTGAGTATTGTTTGTTTTTTTTCCAAGGTTCCTTATGTGTGTGTTTTTCTTTCTCTTCAGCATGGATGATTCTTTCAAGCTTTTTCTGTACAGCTGGTTTTGTCTTCAAATATTCTTTTAGCCTGCTTTTGTTGTGGAATGTCCTTATTTCTCCGTCTATTTGAATGGATAGTTTTGCAGGATAAAGTAACCTTGGTTGACAGTTGTTATCTTTCAGAACTTGGAATACATCACACCAAGCCCTTCTGGCTTTTAAAGTTTGTGTTGAGTAATCTGCTGTTATCCTGATGGGCTTGCCTTTGTAGGTAACTTGATTTTTTTCTCTAACTGCTTTCAATATTTTTTCTTTGGTTTGTATGTTTGGTAGTTTAATTATAATATGGCGAGGAGAGGTTCTTTCCAGGTTTTTGTCTGGTTGGTGTTCTAAAGGATTCCCGTATCTGCATTGCCACCTCTTTCCCAATTTGGGGGAAGTTTTCTTCTATGATTTTCATGAAAACACCTACTATGCCTTTGGATTGAAATTCTTCTCCTTCTACTATACCCTGTTTGATCTTTTCATAGTGTCCCGAATATCTTGAAATTCCCATTCATACTTTCCTATTAGTTTGTCTTTCTCTTTGTTGGACAGTATTAGATCTGCCACCTGGTCTTCTAGCTTAGATATTCTGTCCTCTCCTTCATCCATTCTACTGGTGAGATTTTCTACAGAGTTTTTTTTTAAAATTTCATTAGCTGTGTTCTTCATTGCTAGTAATTCTTTTTTTTTTTTTTTTTTGATTTAGGGTCTCACTGTAGCTCAGGCTGACCTGGAATCTGGAATTCACTATGGAGTCTCAGGGTGGCACCAAACTCACAGCGATCCTCCTACCTCTGCCTCCCGAGTGCTGGGATTAAAGGCGTGTGGCACCATGCCCGGCTTGCTAGTAGTTCTCACTGGTTTTTCTTTTATTTCTATTTCCTTATTTATGTCTAGTATTGATCTCTTTATTTCATTAAATTGGTGTCCTGTGTCTTTGATTCCTTTGACCTCCTCTTTGACTTCTTTGAGCATGTTTATAATCATTCTTTTGAAATCTTTCTCAGGAATTTCCTCTAACTCATTCTCACTGGAGCTCATTTCTGATACATTAATACTTTTTGGTGGATTTATATTGTCTTGATTTTTGGTGTTTATATATTTCTGCATCTTGGATTAATTTAATGCTTGGATTTTCTAGTTAGTTGTGCTATTATTAGATGTATCAATCTTTCTGATGTTATATATCTTCAGGGTAGTAGCTTAAGGTGCTAGGTGTGGCTCTCAAGACTCTCAAGAGTATCTACAAAAGTGACCCTAGGTGTTGGATTTGCCTGTTATGAGAGTATTCAAGTAGGCTGAGTGGAATAAAACACAGGCAGATTCTAAAATTTAACTAAACAATGTACACATTCAATGAAAAACAGCACAGAGTATTTATGCAAGAGTAGGTATCATGACAACCAGATCCTCTAACAAAGTCACTGTCCCTTAGGGTGTGTGGTGCCCTATACCCTTAATCCTGTCAACTAGGAGGTTAAGATTTCTGGTCTGTTGAAGGTTCCAAGTCAGCTTGTGACCAAGTGAGACCCTTCCCTAATGTACAACTGAAGAGGAAACAAAGCCACTATAAATCAAGAAGCAACAAATAACAAGCCCAAAATACAGCTTATTTAAGAATGGCAAATCTGACCATCCGTCAGATTTAACATGTCATTTATCCTGATATGGAAGGTGCAATTATCACTTCCGGTTCAGGGGGATATACCAGGCTTATTTGGTGGGTACTGACCTGGTGTAATCCCAGTTACCTTTTGGGGTGATTTTGGTCTCAATTATGCTGCACTCCTGCTTGGGTCCCTCTTTGGTGCATTGTGGGTTCAAGTAGGGTGGCTGGGTCGCTGCTCAGCTGGTGCTGGGTGCTGTGAGCTCCCTCCCACTGGTCTCTGGTGCTTGCTGGCCCTTGTGTTGGTGGTGGTGGGGGGACAGGCTGTCAATGGTGGCTCTAGTTCTCCCGTTGATCCACATGATCCTCTACCTCGTGATCTGCTCCTCTGTTGTTCACTGCCGTTCTCCCTTCACGTTTCTTGAGTTTGCGGAGAGCTCCGGTGTGAGTGGAAAATCCCCTCGCCTGGCTTTTCCTGCGGCTCAAGCCGAACCTGGCCGCTGTGGCCCCGCAGACCTAGCGCCACCGCTGCTGGAGTCACTTGTGCCAGCCTGTGTGGGCTCTGGATGCTCTGATCTCTCCTACTTCTCTGCTGCCATTTTAATTTCTTATACACCTCACTTTTTAGTAGAAGAGTGTATTTTGCTGGTTTTTTTTTTTTTTTTTTTTGGCTTTTTCTCCCCTAGGCTGCTTTGGCATGGTTCCTATGCTGCCATCTTAACCAGAAGTCTGCAGCTGGGTTTCTTCTTTCTTTTTTTCTTATTTATTTCATTTTTACTTATTTGACAGAGAAAGAGGTAGAGGAGAGAGATTGGGCGCACCAGGGCCTCCAGCCACTGCAGACGAACTCCAGATGCTTGTGCCCCTTGTGCATCTGGCTAATGTGGGTCCTGAGGAATTGAACTTGGGTCCTTTGGCTTGGCGGGCAAACACCTTAACTGCTAAGCCATCCCTCCAGCCCCCAGTTCATTTTCTATTTAACAAGCTAGCTTCATCATGAAATCCTTAGCGAGTCTTTCTTTTCACTGCGTTGTGGGTGTGTGGCTAGCAGAGCTGTGACTGAGCAGGAGGCGCCTGCTTCTGTATGTACCCAGCACGCCTTGGCCTCTCTGGGCTCCTCCTGCCCCTGAGCTTGTACAGGTGCTGCTGTGGCCACTGCCAGGCGGCCCCAGGCCTCATCACCAAGGACTGACCTATATCCCCTGTCCCTTGTCTCTTCCAGGGTATTTAAATTCTAGCGTGGAGAAATCGTCTCAACCAGTGTAGTCACAGCCTGTGTGAGGTGTTTGCGCACAACACCCCTGACGCTGTGTTCTTTACCAGTTACCTCCTTTCGTGTCACGAATTCTTAGTCATCTTTTTAGCTGTGGTCCAGGTTTTGTCCTCAGCAAGCCTGTCCTGAGGGCGTGTGTAGATGAGGCTCTGGGTCCCTCTCTGGTGCCTCCAGGGGCTGGGACTCAGTGCAGAGCTAGTGCTTACTCTGTTGCTGAGCTTCACCCAGCCCTTTCCGAACCTTCTGGTAGTTGAGTTTCAGAAATCATACTCCTTCGGTGTTTATTGTTAAAGGAGTCTTCATACACCTTTATTGTAGTCCTAAAAGTAGGGGAATTACAGTGGTAGCATTCACCTTGCCAATTGTTCTGATGCTCTTTTGGCACAGGACATGCTGGGCAAGTGCTTGGCCGCTTGAGCTCTACCCCAGATCTACAGTGATCTTCTCGCTCTTGGACTTTCAATGTGAAGTTCTAGCGCTCATTCGTTCATTTCAGAACAGTGGTAGACATTCCTTCCCCCCCCACTTCCAGGTAGGGCTAGGCTCTAGCCCAGGGTAGCCTGGAATTCACTGTACAGTCTCAGGGTGGCCGGGAACTTCCAGTGATCCTCCTGTCTCTGCCTCCTGGAGTGCTGGGATTAAAGGTGTCACCACACCTGTGGCATTCTTTTTTTGAACGAGTCTTGTCAGGTGACAATGTTTTCCTGTGAACCTTGGAGGAGCGTTGACAGATTCAGAGGGAGAGGGAAGAGTTGGCGAGGTTTCTCCAGAAACACATTTGATGATGTGTTTTGCTGACACTGGTCCTGATGCCTACCAACACAGCCAATGTGGTAGGTGTTTGCAGTAGTACCCTGGAATGTAGCTAAAGAGCCCTCCGTCCTGCAGATACCAGTATAGATGCCAGAGAACCACACTCCTGGTTCAGAAGGCCACTTGCCGCTTGGAACTGGGGGTATTCCAGAGTCTTTACTCATTAATATGTTGGGAGGTAGTTATGCATGCTTCTCTTACTTTTCTTCATAATATCTCCTGAGTTATTATAGAGCTTGAGAACAGGGAATGTACTCTGAATTGACTTGACTATGCAGTCAAATGGAAACTTAGCTCTTCATTTACGTTTAAGGTATCACAACTTGGTTGACAAGACAGAAGTGTGTTCTTTGGGGGTTTTCCTTTAGGGAGGGAACTTATTTTTCTTCCATGTCTACTCAAATAATAAAACTGGGTTAAAATTCTTTTTACGGTAATAAGTTCATGCTTGACTTTGTAGGTAAAGTTGTGTGTGAGAGTGTGTGTTGAAGGGTGTGTGTCCTTGGCTTCTGAAGATTTCTCCAGAATGCTTATCTGATTTCATCTTGGTGGTTACAGGAACTGATGAGTAATTTTGCCCTAAATTTCCTGTATGAAGAAATGATGCATTTAACTTTTCCCAGCACAAAATTGGTAGTAGTATTTGTAAGTGCACAAAGTGAATGCTCATGGGACTGGGGAGATGGCTCAGTCAGTGAAGTGCTTGGTGTGCAAAGCCCTCGGATCCCCAACACCCATGTGGACACTGGGCGTGGCAGCTCAAACCAGTCATCCTAGCACTGGAGAGACGGAGCCACAGGAGGATCCCTGGGACTTGCTACTGCACACGCTGAAGAGTGCGGCTACCTCAAAAAACGAGGGGGAGAGAGATTGAGAAACACATCTGATCTTGACTTCTGGCCTCTACACACATGAGCACACATTTATGTACACCCTCCCACACGCCTACACACACAAAGTGTGTGCACACACTCATGCCACAGAGGACAGCTTGGATAAAGAATATTTTCATCCAGAATTGCAAAATCTTTAGGGAGTATAGAATAATTTACTTATTTATTTAACAACTATACTACCATCCCTTTGATAGTTTTGTGAATTAAGGGAATCTTTTCCCAAGTTCAGATGATCATAAGATTCGAAAAAAATCCACTTGATGTTTTATCTGTAGGATTTGCCTTTACTTGGGAACTTCTATATTTCAGAGAGGTGGGATGAGAAGAAGAAAAAGAATTATGTGTTTTTGCAACAAGAAATGAAAGTGGTAGGTAGGTGTCTGCTTAGCCCTCAGCACCCAACCAAACCAAACCAAACAACAGAAATTAAATTATAGTAACAAAACAGATGAAAACATGTATTTATGGCTCTCTTGTTTGTGTATTATGCTTCAAGAAGTGGTTGGGACAGGTGGAAGGAGGTGAAAGGTTAGGGAAGTGGAATAAATGTTCTTCTTGATTATTTCCTGTTTGGAGGTTGCTGAGGATTAAATTTCTGTAAATTGAGAAGTCTTTTGATTTTGATTAGATCCTCAGTGTGATTTAAGGGCTGGGGCTTTTGTCTTTAATTTTGGTACTTTTTGTTTTGAGACAGAGTCTTGCCCTGTAGCTCAGGCTGACCTTGGAACTCATGATGCTATTGTCTCTGCCTCCCAAGTGCAGGGATTACCAAGCCTAGCTGCCTTGTATTGATTTTGGAGAACTTGAAGAAGTATTTTCCTCCTTGCATGGTTTAACTTCACTGGTGTCACCTCAGAAGCAGAGCTGCCCACTTCCATCAGTTTATAAGTGGGGCTGGGGTCCTTTAAGATCTTGTTATAGGCAGAAAATGAAAATGGGCTGTGGGCAGTGAGTCTTAACCTTTGTGCAAGTGATTCTTTTGGAAGTCTGGGAAAGTCTGTGCCGTCCTCGTGTGTGTGTGTGTGTGTGTGTGTGTGTGTGTGTGTGGCTGAGGAGGAACTGACGCCTTGTCCACCACACCACTCCCAGCTCAGAATACAGTATTTATTTATTTGAGAGAGGAGGAAAGAAAGAGAATGGGTGCATCAGGGACTAGCCACTGCAAATGAACTCCAGATGTATGTGCATCTGGCTTACGTGGGTACTGGGAAATCAAACGTGGGTCCATAGGCTTCGCAAGCAAGTGCCTTAACCACTGTACCATCTCTCCAGCCTTAGAATACTTTTTTTTTTTTTTTTTGGTTTGTTTGTTTTTTGAGTAGAGTCTTGCTCTAGCCCAGGCTGACTTGGAATTCACTACATAGTCTCAGGGTGTCCTCAAACTCACGGTGATCCTCCTACCTCTGCCTCCTAAATGCTGGGATTAAAGGCGTGCGCCACCACACCTGGCAAAAGTCCTTTATTTTTAAATAAGGTTTGAAAGTAATGTAGTGTAAAATACTCAATACAGAATGTATAAAATTGAGTCATATCATCTACACTGTTTAACGAAAACCAGTAAGACTTTTCTGTGCATTTACAAATATATGGTACATTGAAATATGGATCAGAACATTAAAAACAATTAGGAAGGTCCTTTTGAGATAGGGTTTTGCTGTGTAGTCGTGGCTGGCAGTCCTGCTCAGCCTCTGGAATGATGGGATTACTGGGCGAGCCGCCTTGCCATGCTCTGCTTGTCTTGTTGACCGTAGCACCCTGCGGGACTTGCGTGGGAGAAGATAACACCACGCTGAGCTTATTTGACAAGGCCGCGTTCGCTTTTTTTTCTTTCTTTTTTGAGTCAGGGTCTCACTGTAGCTCAGGCTGACCTGGAAATCACTCTGTAGTCTCAGGGTGGCCTCAAACTCATGGCGATCCTCCTACCTCTTCCTCCCGAGTGCTGGGATTAAAGGCCTGTGCCCCCACTCCTGGCTAGCTTTTGTTTTTTATTCTAGACTCCTGTGACACCTCATTCTATCAAGTAGAGTCAAGCAGAAGGAGCTGGCTTTGTCCTCTGTCGCGAGCTATTCTCAAGTGGCTCACAGAAGAAGCAGTTGGCCATTTCAGAGCTGCCTTCCTTGTGAAAGTTAAGCTAGAGGACAGTTCTTCACCATGCATGCTAAAACTGGCCTCTAGGTACTGAATTCCCTCCCTTTGTGTTCTGAATTCTAGGTAGGTCAGCCAGATAAATAGCTTGGGTTCAATGTGGTGACATGACTTTTAGAATGAACGAGGGCATTTTGGTTTTCTGTCAAGCTCATTGCAGAAGCTTGGACCCAACCAGTGGCCTGTTAGATGTTATTTAATAGAGGTTAGTGACTTCTCCTCTTCCCAATTTATGATTTTTCAGTTTTAAATCCCCCCCCAAACTCCAATCTCTAAAACCTTGTTTTTTATTTTTATTTGTTTTCAAGCAGAAAGAGACAGAGAAGAAACAAAAGAAGAGAGAAAGGTAGGGGAGGGTGTGCCAGGGCCTCCAGATGCTGCATACTAACTCCAGACCCATGTGCCATTGTGCATCTGGCTTTATGTGGGTACTGGGGAATTGAACTCTAGTTGTTAACGCTTTGAAGGCAAGCGCCTTAACCACGGAGCCATCTCTCCAGTTCCCCTTTTATTTATTTATTTATTTATTTGCAAGTAGAAAAGGCGAGGGAAGAAAACAGGAAAAACCCTGTTTAATGAGGTGGGGAAACAAAGGCAAGATTTGGAGCCATCTGACTCTGCATTTCATATCCACAGCTCCCTGGAACGCAGCTGGAGACAACTGAGAGTAGTGTAGAAGGGTGGTCACAGTCGTTATCTTGTGGGACACGTGCTTTTCACCCATGATGACACTGAGTGCTGGTCCTGTCATTTGATCCATGTGAGTGAAGCATGGAAACCTCACTTCCCTTTTCTGGAGTTTCCTCACTTGTGAATGATTTCTTGTTTTACACAGTTACTTTGACATCTGATCTCATAGTTCTTGAGTAGAAACCTGCTGTTGTTTTCTGTAGGCAGGTGATTTTCTCTGGCTACTCTCAAGATTCTTGGCCTTGTTTTCTGAAGTTTGTGATTGATGTGTTTTGGTGTAGGTTTTGCTGGAGTTTCCTTTCTGGCCAGTTTGCTTAGCTTCTTGCATGTTAGGTTAGGTTTGCGTCGTATGGAAGTGGGGAAGCTGTCAGCCATGGTTTCCTTTCATGCCTGTCCAGCACGCCGATGGCAGGGAAGGTGGACTTCTCTCTCAGTCCCACAGGCTGTGCAGCTCAGCATGCTTTTTGTTTTTTTCAATGTTTTCTGGTTTCCCATGGGTACTTTCTGTTCTTGCTTACACATTGTTAGCTGTTTCTCCTAGTCCTTCTTTTCTGCTATGACCGTCCACTGAGCCCTTTATTTCAGTTACTATACTTTTCAGTTTTAAGTTCCCATTTGGTTCTTCTATAAATAGTTCGTTTCTTTGCTGAGCTTTCTGGTTTATGTAAAGTAAACATAGCATTAAGTATGTCATGAGGCATTCAGGTTTGTGATGTTGAAACCTTCTGCACTATTTTTGGGTTTCATTTGAGCTAATGAGGTCACTTTTGTTGCTTTTAGGGAAAGAAAACTTAATATACTTGAAAGCATTCTGATGTCAGTAGCTTACAGAATGCTTTTCTTTCGTACATATGAATTTAGTCTTAAATTTGAAGAAGTTAATGAGAGAAGCCTAGTGAGGTTCCAGACTCTGTCCTTCCTCAAAAGGGAATTAGTTGCTGCTTCTCTCCCAGCATCCAGTGCCTTTCATAACTGGGTGGTATGCTGGTATTTTAATAGACCAAATAGATTCAATGGGAGATGATGATACCCCTTGGACAATAGCAAACAAAAGCCTACAAAGTTAGGAAGAAGGGAAGCAAGGCTTCACAGCAAGGTGAGTTTGAAGGCTCATAAAAATTGAGTCCATGTTGTAGGTAAAGTACTATATATTTTCTCAATTAGAATGTCATCTAGACGCATTTATCAGATAGCATCCGACTTGAAAGGCATGCAGACGGGATTCATAGATTCACAGCCGCTTCACCTTTGCCTCTCAGTTTTGCCTTCTCCATCCAGAAACAGTTGTCCGAACATCATTCATTGAGACGTCTGCTAGAATGTTCTCTTCTGCTGGGGATGTGTTTCTTACTCTGTTATCCTGAGCTGGCCTGGAACGTGTCTTTTGTGTGTGTATTTGTATGATGCATGTGCATGTGCTTCATGTGTGTGAGTGTGGGAGCACATGTGAAGGTCAGAGGACATCCTTGAGTGTCTCAGGCAGGGTCTCTTGTTCTCCACTGCCTACTGGAGGATTACTGGCCTGTGAGTACTCGGCACTGTCATGTCCTCACACTTCTGTGACAGGCACTGGACCCTCTGAGCTGACTCCCCCATACCCTGGCCTTCTATGTTTTTCCATTAGTCTTTTTTTTTTTCCCAAAGTTTTTTGTTTTTATTTAGGAGGGAGAGAGAGAATGAATGAATATGGGCATGCCAGGGCCTCTAGCCACTGCAAATGAACTCCAAAAGCATGTACCACCATGTGCATCTGGTTTATGTCAGACCTGGAGAATTGAACCTGGGTCCTTAGGCTTCGCAAGCAAGCACCCTTGTCGCTAAGCCATCTCTCCAGCCTCCATTAGCCTTTTGCCTATTCCCATTATACATTTCAGAAATCCAGGACGAGTCACTGCGGAATTCCTACAGTAACAGTGCAGCTGTCCCCATGCTGAGAAGCAAGTGCAGAGCAAAGCAGAAGCATTCTCCTGGATCATGTGCACATGTGCACACACACGTGCGCGCGCACACACACTCGCACACGCACGCGCGCGCACACACACACACACACATAACAGACTCATAAAGTTGCTTCAGTCAGCTTTTTCAAGCTCTGTGGGAAAGCATAGTAGCATTCACTAAAGGGAAAATGAACATTTTGGCAATCCACGAGCATAGAATAGTTTTATTGTCTTAGATACTTTCCTTTTCTGGCTTTTTGACAGAGACACTTCTTTCCATGAAGCTTTAGGGTTTATTAGCTTTACCTTTGGTCATATTTGCTGTTGATATTCCCAGTGGCATCTTTTCTTTGACTTAAATTATCCAGTGAGTTGTATGTTGAAGTGGTGTTGATTTGAGGGAATGATGAGATGCTTATACACAGATACCTTGCTGAGCTGCAATTCCAGCATTGCTCTGTATGTTCTGTTGCACTTTTTGTGTAGGTATTCAGATCATCCAGTGATTTTTATCCCAATTTTTATAGCATTTCCTCTTTTACTATACCAAGTAGAACTCTCCAATATATGTTAATTGCATATAGTAGTAGACATCTTCCTCCATTTTAAAGAGTTTCACTAGCCGTGTGTGATGGCTCATGCCTATAATAATCCCAGCCCTCAGCAGGCTCAAGTCGGAGGATCACTGGGAACTCCAGGTCAGCATGGGCTAGAGTGAGACCCTGCCTCAAAATAACAGCAATAGCAAAACCAGACTAACAGATAAAAAGGAGTTTCACTGTAGAAAAGACATTTGCTGTAGGCGTTTGGTTCTCTTCTAGTCCTTCTTGGTATGAGTTTCCAAGGTAAATGTGACATATTCTTATGCTTTTTCTCTCTAGCATCAGATTATTTCTCCTTAATTTGTCCATATGATTAGTTATATTTGTAATTTTAAAGTCTGTGTTCTATTCTCAGATTTGTGGGATAATTCATTCATAAACATATTCTTGCATTATATATTAGGTTCTGCTGGTCAGTATTTGTATATGGCTGTAAAGACCTGGCTCCTTGAAATTGGCCATAATTTCCATTTTGTCTTTTTCTGGTGTGTGTGCCTAGACGTTTCTCACCTCATAAGATGAATTGGACTGTTCTCTTTTATCTGTTTCTTATAAGAATTTTTGTGCCAGGTGTGGTGGCATACACCTTTGATCCTGGCACTCAGGAAGCAGAGGTAGGAGGGTCACCGTGAGTTGAGGCCACCCTGAGACTACATAGGGAAAGCAAGACCCTATTTTGACCCCCCTCCCCGCCAAAAAATTGTGATGATGGATTTACTGCTTGCTAACAGTTCTGAAATGGGCTTTGGTGTGGGGCAGTGGTTTCCTTTTTTTTTTTTTTCCTTTTTAAATCTTTTTTTATTTTTGGTTTTAAAAATTTTTTAAATTTATTTATTTGAGAGAGAAAGAGGGAGGAAGGGAGAGAGAGAGAGAGAGAAGAGGAGAGGAGAGAATGGGCATGCCAGGGCCTCCATCCGCTGCAAATGAGCTCTAGATGCATGTGTCACCTTGTGCATCTGGCTTACATGGGTCCTGGGGAATCGAACCAAGGTCCTTTGGCTTTGTAGGCAAATGCCTTAACCGCTAAACCATCTCTCCAGCCCATTATTTTTGGTTTTTCAAGGTAGGGTCTCACTCTAGCTCAGGCTGACCTGGAATTCACTATGTAGTCTCAGGCTGGCCTCGAACTCATGGCCATCCTCCTACCTCTGCCTCCTGAGTGCTGGAATTAAAGGTGTGTGCCACCATGTCCGGCCCCTTTTCTTCTTTGTTTATTTCCAAGTAGGGTCTGGCTGTAGCCCAGGCTGGACAGGGTGGCCTCAATCTCACAGTGATCCTGCTACCTCTGCCTCCCCAGTGCTGGGATTAAAGGCATGTGCCACCATGCCTGGCTTTTTTTTCTTTTTTCTTTCTGAGACAAGGTCTTGCTGTGTTGAAGCTTGTCTTGAACTCCCAGGCTCCTGCCTATGAGAAGGTAGGAGTGGGGTAGAACCCACCTAGAAACCCACATTGAGGTCTTTTAAGGGTTCTAAATAGGGGTGAGCAAACCAGCCCTGACGTGGCTAGCCTTGGCCGCTAAGCCATCTCTCCAGCCCATGGCTCATGTTTTAGGATTTATTTTGGTGTGTTTGCATGAGTGTGTTTGTGCATGTGAGTGGTCGGGGTGCACTTGAGGAGGAAAGAGGACTTTTGGACTGCCCTTTCCTACCTCCTTGTTTGAGGCTGGTCTCTTGTTGCTCACTACTGGGAAATTTTGTCTCTGCCTCTCTTCTCACTGTAGGAGCACTTGGATCGCAGAAGCCCGTGGCAGCTTCTCACTTACAGGGTTCTGGGGATCCAAACTCAGGTGCTCAGCATTGTGTAGCAAGTGCTTTATCTACTGTACCATCTACGTAGCCCCGATTTTTCCTCAGTGTGTAGCACAGTGACTGTTACATAATCTGTAGTTAATAACCACATTATAGCCAGGCACATATAATTGTGAAACCAAACACAATGCAGCATTAGTGAATTGTAACAAACTGGTCATTGTGAACGCTTGCAGTACCAGCAATAATACCAGAACCTGCTCATGGCTACAATTGGATCATTATGCCTTTCTAATGCTTTGGTGAGTTCAGAAGGACCCTAAGACATTTGGAGGTATGGTCTTCATCTCACGAGCCCCACACAAAGGTGAGCTCACATGGGAGCAGAAGTCACTGTGTGAGAAGTATGGGAAAGGCAGCATTTCAGGAATGTGCTAGTTTCAGTTAGACTAAGATTTGGGTCAGCATTGCTGGGCGGTAAGAGCAGGAGCTAACGCCAACTTTTCCTCACGAAGAAGGATCCCCGCTCAGACTAGACTGAAAGTGTTCACCCATGAGCTACAGTGGTCTTCTCAGGCAAAAACTCTCTCTCTCTCCTCCCCATTTTCACTGCTCCCTGCTATCACACAGGCATGCGCTAAAAAATCCAAGACCTGGCAGAATCACAAACACTAGCTCTAGGCCGCATCCCTGTCTAGAGCAGGGCCTGCAAACCTTGTAGCCTAGGGTGACCTTGGGTGTTTGTTCCTCTTGTTTTCATCTGATCGCATGAGTGTCCAGTTTGGCTCATGCAGTGCTGGCTTCGTGCGTGCTCCTCTAGCACTCTGCTCACCCAGCTGCATTCCCCACCCCTTGACTATTCTTTAAAGTGTAGTCAGTAAGGAAGGGTCCTTTATGTTGCTTAATTTAATGTAAAATTTAACGCATGTTTTCATGGTTTTCCCACATTTTCCTTCATACTTTCATGACTTACCTGTGGTTGTCAGGATCTTGAAAAATGAATTTTGAAGCAAATTGTATTTTATTTTTGCCAGTCATTTTTTTTTGTTGTTGTTGAAAGCAGCAAGAAGTTTTATTGTAAGACGAGCAAAGTACAGGAAGATACACTGCAAGGGAACAGTAGGCTGCTTGGCTAGAGCACTGGGCCAGAGGGTTACTGTCCTAGGCTTCCTTTCGCGGGGTCCAAGAGGGGCTGCTCTAGGTGCGCGGTCTGGGTGATTTTCTCTTGACTGATAAGCTTGTGTTATAGTTGTGCTTTTTAAAGTAAGCTGTCAGTATCTCTATTGCCTTGCAGTAAAGTTCCTTTATTGTACTTTATTTTCAGATCATTTTGCATAACCTTTTCTAAAAACAGTGGAATCTCTTGCCACTGTAAGGGTTAATTCTGAAAGCTACTAGTGGGTTTCTGTAGGAAAACTGCTTACCTCTTTTGGTCATAGATTGAAATGAGCTAAATAGAAGAGTAGGTAAATGAGAGCAGCTTAAATAAAGAAGTCTATTGAAAATCTCTGCCTTGATTAATTTATACTCTTAATGTCATTTTGACCTCTGGCTTTTGGTACCAAGCTTGTGACTCCAGACAAGTATGTAGTCATTCTAGGTATCCTTCCATTTGAGAAAACAGCTTTGAAAAGCTGTTAGAACATGGGAAAAATAGATGTTGCTCTTCTGTGGTTTTACAGGGTACTAGAGGGTTGGTTGCTTGTGTGTTTCACTTAGTCCCTTTCTGCTCAATGAACAAGCTCACCGGCATGCTCGACTTTGCAGACTCACTGCAAAGGAAATAGAAGGAGGCAAAACGACCTCAAATGAATGTGGTTTTGTTTGGGGTGTGGTGGGTGGGTGGCTACAACTGAGTAAACAAATTAAAGTCTGCAGGAAGAAGACCTTCATTTCATCTTGCACCCTCTTACACTGACTTTTTCAATGATTAGCTCATGGCAACCCTGCAACTCCAGCTACATTGCTGAGTAGCTTTCCATCCAAGCTTAGAATCACCTTTTCCTCAAGCTGGGTTTCTCTTTTGGGTGACAGCCACTTGTGAGAGCTCCAGGGTCTGAAATCTTACACTGGCTTTGTGGGTTGACTGGAACTAGTCTCCTTTATCATGTTGTGTGGGATTCTTTTTGTTGTTGTTTTGGTCACACAACTATTTCTACCCTGAAAAATAAAACTAATTTTGCTTCCCTCTACCACACGTCTTTTGGGGGAGGTTCATGGTCTTTTATCAATCAGTTGGTTATTGGACGTAAGATATGTTCATGATACCTTCATGGGGCAGGAGGAGAAATTTGTCAGCCCCATGTGTTTGACACACAGTCACCTATGCTTTTGGATGGTGGGGACCCTGGAGAGAGAGAGAGAGAAGAGAGACTGACTCTGACTTACATGCAGTGTGGCTCACACCCAGGAAAACGTCTCTTGGCTTTGCCAGCTTGACGGGTTGACTGAGGTGTGTGGGAGAAGGCCTTGATGAGAAAGAAGCTGGGCAGTTTTCTCCAGAGCAGATAGGGACAATGCATGGGCTTTGTTTTCTGTTGGTGTTTTCTTTTTCTTTTTGGTTTCATTCTGTAGCCCTAGTGGCCTGGTACTGTTTATGTGGCCCGGCCTTTGTCGTTCGCATGCTGGCCTTTTGTGTTGTTTCCTAAGGCAGCCGGTCGAGTACCGTTGTGGTTTGGGGCACAGGAGTGAACCACACGGCTTAGAACCTGTCTGCAATAACTGTGTGGCTTTAGGCAAACTCTTTAACTTTAAAAAAAAAATTATTTATTTTGAGGTGGGGTCTTGCTGTAGCCCAGGCTGACCTGGAATTCACTATGGAATCTCAGGGTGGCCTTGAACTCATGGCGATCCTCCTACCTCTGCCTCCCGAGTGCTGGGATTAAAGGCGTGTGCCACCACACCTGGCTTTCCTTAACTATTATATAAAAGCATTTGTTTTATTTATTTGCAAGCAGAGAGAGATTAGAGAGAGAGAGATGAGAGAGAGAGAGAGAGAGAATGGGTGTGCCAGGGCCAATAGCCTATGTAAAGAAACTCTAGGTGCACACAACACTTTGTGCATCTTACTTTATGGTGAATCGAACCCTGGCTATCAGGCTTTGCAAACAAGTGCCTTTAACCACTGAGCCTTCTCTCTAACCGACTCTCTCTCTCTCTTTCTCTCTCTCTCTCTCTGGCTCTTGGGGTTTTGAGGTAGGGTCTTCTACTAGCCCAGGCAGACCTGGAATTACTATGTAGTCTCAGGCTGGCCTCAAACTCACGGTAGTCTACCTACCTCTGCCTCCTGAGTGCTGGGATTAAAGGTGTGTGCCACTATGCCTGGCTCTGCTTTCTCATTTTTATTTGATCCAGGACTCCAGTCCTTAGGGTGTTGTGACCCACAGTTAGGATGAGTCTAACCACCTCAGTTAATCTAGAAATTTCCTCACAGACATGCGCACGGATTAGTCTTCTAGGTGATTCAAGATTCAATCAAGTTGGGAATAGAAATTAACCATTAACCATGACACAGGGTTTTCTGTATTCCAGGCTGGCCTTGAAGTTACTGTTTAGCCTGGGTTCTCTTGCATGCTGGGATTAGGAATGTATCACAACTCCTGGTTTATGACAGGCTGGGGCCACATACATTCTAGGCAAGCCTTCTTCCAGCTGAGCCATAGCTCAGCCCCATGCCATTTATGAGAAGCTCTCAGCGTTTGGCATCTTTTGGTTATTGCGCTGTGCTGATGTCACTATTTAGTATGTAAATGAGGAAACAGTGTCACTGAGTTTGTGGATATAAAATTTAGCCCTTAGTCCATGGTGGTGGTGGAAGAATCACAATTCCTATTAAGGTTCCCCCCCGCGTCCCCCGGGTGCTGAGGACTGAACCCAGGGCCTTGTGCTTGCTAGGCAAGCACTCATCCACCGAGCTAAATCCCCAACTCTCCCTACTAAGGCTTCTACTGTCATACTCTGAATTATTATTCTGCTTTAGAAGAATCCTCTTTGAAATTACTATTTTTGAAGTCTAAAATTACCATCATACTTTATAAATAGTTATGTGATTATGAGGTTCTGGGTTTCACACCCATGGCACAGTAAACCAGATGTTTACTTGAGAAGGTGGAGTCATTCTAGTCTCCCTTTATCTTGCTGCCATGTACCCCCAAACCTGAGTTTAATAATTAGTGCTGAAAGAAACGAGTAGGTATAGGTGTACTTCTTAAATTGACTTAACATGCGAGTGATCAGAAAAGTTTTGTCTAGAAATTACTACAGTGTAATTAAAAAAAATATTGTGAGCTGAGTATGATGGCACATGCTTTTAATCGTCGTGCTCAGGAGGCTGAGGTAGCAGGATTGCTTAAGTTCTAGGCCAGCTGGGCTATTATATAGTGAGTTCCACGTAAGCCTAGGCTAGCGTGAGAATTTACCTTGAAAGAAACAATAGCAATAAAGCATTGTGCGTGCTAGGAAGGAGCTCTTTCTTTGAACTGTATTCTTAGGGCTTTGAAACAGGCCTTGTTGGGTAGCCCTGGCCAGCTTCCCCGATGCTGGAAGATTTTTTTTTTTAAAGAACTTTAAGATTACAGAATATGTAAGAAGATAGCATCAAAAGCTTCTGTGTATCTGTTCCCAAGTTCCTCTGTTAGCATCACATTGTGTAGTTTCTTTGTCAGAAAATATGAATCAATATTGATAAATTATTATTGACTAGCTTTTATGTTTTTTTAAATACTTTATTTTTATTTGAGAGAGAGAAAGAAGCAGATGGAGAAAGAATGGGCGTGTGCAATGTTGTGCATCTGGGTTGCGGGGGTTCTGGGGCATCAAACCTGGGTTCTTTGGCCTTGCATGCAAGAACCTTAACTGCTAAGCCATTTCTCCACCACCCCCCTTTTTTTAAATCCAGGGTCCTGTCAGGATACCATATTGCATGTCATTGTTATGGCTTTTTAGGGTCTTTTGGCTGGCTTCCTTTATTTCATTTTTTAAAAATTATCCATTTTGAGAAAGAGACAGAGACAGGGATAGATATAGAGAGAATGGGCATGCCAGGGTCTCTAGCCAGTGCAAACAAACTCCAGATACATGTATCTATAATAGCCCAGCTGGCCTAGATACATGTCCATGTGCATCTGGCTTATGTGGGTACTGGGGAATTGAACCTGGGTCCTTAAGCTTCGCAGGCAAACGCCTTGACTACTAAGCCATCTCTCTAGCTTGCTTTCTTTAGTTTTAATGATCTTGACTGTTCTTTTTTCTGAAGTGCCCCCCTTGGTGTGTGTATTGTGTATGCTAAAATGTGTGCAGATGTGCATGTGAGTGGAGGCCGCAGGAAGACATCTGTGTTCTCTGTCTCTGCTCCACCCTATTTCCCTGAGCTAAACCATTTCTCCAGCCCACTTTTTTTTTTTCAAAGTTTTATTAACAACTTCCATGAGTATAAAAAATATCCTGTGGTAATACCCTCCCTCCCCCACTTTCCCCTTTGAAACTCCATTCTCCATCATTTCCCTTCCCCTGCTTTTTTTAAACTTTATTTTTATTTATTATTTTGAGAGAGGGAAAGAGGCAGAGAGAGGGGAGAGAAAATGGGCATGCCAGGGTCTCTAGCCAGTGCAAACAAACTCCAGATACATGTATCTATAATAGCCCAGCTGGCCTAGATACATGTCCATGTGCATCTGGCTAATGTGGGTCCTGGGGAATTGAGCCTTGAACCGGGGTCCTTAGGCTTCACAGGCAAGCACTTAACCGCTAAACCATTTCTCCAGCCCACTTTTTTTTTTTCAAAGTTTTATTAACAACTTCCATGATTATAAAAAAATACCCCATGGTAATACCCTCCCTCCCCCACTTTCCCCTTTGAAAGTCCATTCTCCATTATATCCCCTCTCCATCTCCATCAGTCTCTCTTTTAATTTTGATGTCATGATCTTTTCCTCCTCTTATGATGGTCTTGCGCAGGTAGTGTCAGGCACCAACAGTCATTCTTTATTAAGTGGTCACTGCAATAGTCAGTCTGATATGCGTGGTCACTGCTAACAGTAACTCTTTATTACATGGTCACTGCGATAGTCACTCTTTATTACATGGTCACTGCGATAGTCACTCTTTATTACATGGTCACTGCGATAGTCACTCTTTATTACATGGTCACTGCGATAGTCACTCTTTATTACATGGTCACTGCGATAGTCACTCTTTATTACATGGTCACTGCGATAGTCACTCTTTATTACATGGTCACTGCGATAGTCACTCTTTATTACATGGTCACTGCGATAGTCACTCTTTATTACATGGTCACTGCGATAGTCACTCTTTATTACATGGTCACTGCGATAGTCACTCTTTATTACATGGTCACTGCGATAGTCACTCTTTATTACATGGTCACTGCGATAGTCACTCTTTATTACATGGTCACTGCGATAGTCACTCTTTATTACATGGTCACTGCGATAGTCACTCTTTATTACATGGTCACTGCGATAGTCACTCTTTATTACATGGTCACTGCGATAGTCACTCTTTATTACATGGTCACTGCGATAGTCACTCTTTATTACATGGTCACTGCGATAGTCACTCTTTATTACATGGCACTGCTAACAGTCACTCTATTACATGGCCACTGCTAACAGTCACTCTATTACATGGCCACTGCTAACAGTCACTCTATTACATGGTCACTGCGATAGTCACTCTTTATTACATGGTCACTGCGATAGTCACTCTTTATTACATGGTCACTGCGATAGTCACTCTTTATTACATGGTCACTGCGATAGTCACTCTTTATTACATGGTCACTGCGATAGTCACTCTTTATTACATGGTCACTGCGATAGTCACTCTTTATTACATGGTCACTGCGATAGTCACTCTTTATTACATGGTCACTGCGATAGTCACTCTTTATTACATGGTCACTGCGATAGTCACTCTTTATTACATGGTCACTGCGATAGTCACTCTTTATTACATGGTCACTGCGATAGTCACTCTTTATTACATGGTCACTGCGATAGTCACTCTTTATTACATGGTCACTGCGATAGTCACTCTTTATTACATGGTCACTGCGATAGTCACTCTTTATTACATGGTCACTGCGATAGTCACTCTTTATTACATGGTCACTGCGATAGTCACTCTTTATTACATGGTCACTGCGATAGTCACTCTTTATTACATGGTCACTGCGATAGTCACTCTTTATTACATGGTCACTGCGATAGTCACTCTTTATTACATGGTCACTGCGATAGTCACTCTTTATTACATGGTCACTGCGATAGTCACTCTTTATTACATGGTCACTGCGATAGTCACTCTTTATTACATGGTCACTGCGATAGTCACTCTTTATTACATGGTCACTGCGATAGTCACTCTTTATTACATGGTCACTGCGATAGTCACTCTTTATTACATGGTCACTGCGATAGTCACTCTTTATTACATGGCACTGCTAACAGTCACTCTATTACATGGCCACTGCTAACAGTCACTCTATTACATGGTCACTGCGATAGTCACTCTTTATTACATGGTCACTGCGATAGTCACTCTTTATTACATGGTCACTGCGATAGTCACTCTTTATTACATGGTCACTGCGATAGTCACTCTTTATTACATGGTCACTGCGATAGTCACTCTTTATTACATGGTCACTGCGATAGTCACTCTTTATTACATGGTCACTGCGATAGTCACTCTTTATTACATGGTCACTGCGATAGTCACTCTTTATTACATGGTCACTGCGATAGTCACTCTTTATTACATGGTCACTGCGATAGTCACTCTTTATTACATGGTCACTGCGATAGTCACTCTTTATTACATGGTCACTGCGATAGTCACTCTTTATATTACATGGTCACTGCGATAGTCACTCTTTATTACATGGCTAACAGTCACTCTATTACATGGTCACTGCGATAGTCACTCTTTATTACGTGGCTAACAGTCACTCTATTACATGGTCCCTGCAGTAGTCATTCTTTATTACATGGCACTGCTAACAGTCACTCTTTTTTTCCCAAATTTTTATTAACAACTTCCATGATTATAAAAAAATACCCCATGGTAATACCCTCCCTCCCCCCACTTTCCCCTTTGAAAGTCCATTCTCCATTATATCCCCTCTCCATCTCAATCAGTCTCTCTTTTAATTTTGATGTCATGATCTTTTCCTCCTCTTATGATGGTCTTGCGCAGGTAGTGTCAGGCACCTAACAGTCATTCTTTATTAAGTGGTCACTGCAATAGTCAGTCTGATATGCGTGGTCACTGCTAACAGTAACTCTTTATTACATGGTCACTGCTAGTAGTCTTTATTACATAATCATGGCTAGCACTCCTACGTCACTGCCAACAGTCACTCTATTACATGGCCACTGCTAACAGTCACTCTTTGTCTACATACATTTTATGCCATCTTATGATAATATTTTTAATGTAAAGAAAGGGAAACATGCACTATCATTTCTCAAAAATGCTTAAATAAGATTTGTTAACATTTTGGTCTTTATTGATTTTCTGCACTTCCCTCCTCCCCTGAGGTAAGGTCTCGCACTAGCCAAGGTTGACCTGGAATTTACTATGTAGTCTCAGGCTGGCCTCAAACTCACAGCAGTGATCCTCCTACCTCTGCCTCCCGAGTGCTGGGACTAAAGGTGTATGCTACTATGCCCGGCTTGCACTTCTTATTTCTGTACACATAACTTCTAAACTGAGGTCTTAGTTGATATGTAAATTATGATTATAGACCAGAACAGCTCAGGACCCAAAATGATCAAGGGAAATCACCTTGCTGGAAACCCCCATGTCAGTGAGCCTCTCCTTGTCCCTCACACTTGTCTGTTTCATTTATGAGGCTTATGTTATAATTAGATCAGAATTTCCCCCTTAGTGTCTTGGCTTTATAGTTGTAACTGCTGTTGAGTTGATCTGGGTTATAGTAAACAAAAGACCTTTAGCATGAACCTTGATTGAACAACTGAAGATAGCTTAATGACTTCCAAAGTAGAAAATAGATCTAGTTTCACACCTTAGATTGAAAAAACATGAAGGGCTTTGGTTCAAAAGGTGAGCTTTATAATTTTTCTTCACAAAGATTTTCTACACTATTTTTCTACAGTGGCAATTTATTATTTTAAAGAAAAAAAAAACAGGGCTAGAGAGATCACTTAGTTGTTAAGGCACTTGCCTGCAAAGCCAAAGACCCGGGTTTGATTCCCCAGGACCCACATAAGCCAGATGCACAAGGGCACATGCATCTGGAGTTCATTTGCAGTAGCTGGATGCCCTGGTGTGCACATTCTCTCTTTCTCTCAAATAAATAAATAACAATAAAACATTTAAAAAGCAAGGAAAAAATCCCTAAATTAAAATTAATAAAATTAACCTTTTCTGGTAGGGGATATGGGGTTTTGAATTTGACCTCAAATTCCTGAGCTGATGTGACCCTTCTTTTCCAGGGTTCCCAGTAGCAGTTGCTGGGACAGTAGGTGTGAGCCACCACACCTGGTGGCTTTTATTCTGTAGTGATTATTGTGTGTGATACAGGGATTGAGCCTAGGGCCTTACATGATAGGCAGGTGCTTTTTCTTTTTAAATTATTAAGGTATGAAACAAATAATATTTTTAAAGTATTTATGTGGGGATGCCAGGGTCCCTAGCCACTGCAAATGAACTCCAGACACATGTACCACCATGTGCCTCTGGCTTATGTGGGTACTGAGGAATCGAACCTGGGTCATTAGGCTTCCCAGGCAAGTGCTTTAACCACTAAGCCATCTCTTCAGCCTGCAATAATAATTTTGACGACTTTCCTAAAATGATTAGAACTCAAAAATGATTTGATTCTGTTTATACTCTTTCAGCTAACTTGTGCTTTATTATTTTTATTATTACTACTAATTTTTGAGAGAGGGAGAGAGAGAAAGGCAGAGAGTGAGAACGAGAGAGCGAGTGAGCACATTGGCTCTCCAAGGCCTTTTAGCCACAATGAACAAATTCCAGATGCATGCGCCCTCTTGTGGCACATGTGCAACATGCGTGCTTGCATCACTGTGCATCTGGCTATGTGGGACCTGGGGATTCGAATGTGCATCCTTAGGCATTGCAGGCAAGTGCCTTAACTGCTAAGCCATCTCCACAGCCCCATTTGTGGACAGATTCTCTGGTTCTGGTTCAGAGAGTGGAAACTAATGTGTGTTAGTGCAGTGAGGTGGTACAGTGTAGGTACTGTGAAGACTGCTCTATGTTTCTGTTCTAACACTTTGTAAGAGGAAAGAAGTTGTTTTCATCATAGATTCTTCTTGGGTTTATAAATGACTTACAAAAAACAAGGCAGCCAAATTTTATAGGTGAGAACTAGTTTCCTTTGGCTACTGGGACAAATGATCGTAACAGATTTGTAATCTCATAGTTCTGGACACCAGAAGTTCAAGTTGTTGACAGCGTGTGGACATCAGAAGGGAGAGTTGTAGCCTGTCCAGGCTCCTGGGCCATTTGCAGTCCTAAGCATTCTTGGTTGTAGCTCATTCTAGTCTCTGCCTTCACATGGGATCTCCTTGGTGTGCCTCTCTCTTTTTCTTTATTTTTTTTTTGTATTTATTGACAAGTTCCATGATTTATTTACTTATTTTTTTTTTGGTGAGACAAGGTCTCCCTCTATAGTCTGGGTGTTCTGAACTCACTAAGTGGACCAGGTTGCTTTTGACCTCATGGCATTCTGGAATTTTGGGTGATCTGGCAGCCTCAGTTTCCTGAGTGCTGGGGTTACAAGTGTGAGCCATGTGGCCTGGCGTCCCCTCTCCCTCTCTCAGTAAGTATGACAGTCACTGGCTTTAGGACCAGCTTCTTAATTGCATGTGCAAAGTTCCTGTTTGCTAATAAAGTCACAGGCACAGGCACCGAGGCTAGGAGCAGTGTGTGTTTTTGAGTGCTACTATGTCAGTCTACTGCAGTGAGTAATCCTCTCCCGAGTTTGCTGATGAGCATGTGAAAGTACTTTGGCTGAATGTAATAATAGTTTCAGAATCTGACCTACATTACAGCATGTGAACATGATTTAGAGTTCAGTTGCAGTGTTTACTTTTTCTTCATGTGGCTTGCAGTGATGTGGCCTTCTTATACTATGACATTAGGGGAACACATTCACCAGCTAATCTGTGACTTTTAAATATGAGCAGGTTCCAAGGTTATCTAAATGTGCCGTTTCACTCTTGACTTTCTTAAATCTACATTCTCGGTTATTTTTGTGAGAGAATATTTTTGTGGTTCCTTCTAATATGTTATATTTGTTTCCATTTAAAAGGATTTTAAATTTATCCACTGATCTAGTCTGGATTAAATTTGTGTGCCATAAGACAGCATGTTTGTAAAAACTACCATGACTTGCCAGTGGGTGTAAGAGATCAAGTGATCAGAAGAAGTGTGGTCCTTGGTGATTTTTGAGAAATCTGGGCCCCGCATTGAGGTGTGGTGGTGGTGGGGAAGCTCAGCTCCTTTTTCACTTCGAGATGAAGGTCCCGTGTCTAGGACCTTCATCATGAAGCACCTGATCTTATCTGAGATGAAAGCCCTAAGAATTTAATTTTTACTGGGGAAATTAAATAGTGATGAAGGCTTTATAAACCTGTTTGTAAAGATCAATTGTGCTCTTAACTCATAATATTTAACAGTTTGATTTATAAAAGCAGTACGCTTTTCTCTTGTGTGTTCTCTATCCAAAATTGTTTTATTGTTTTGTTATGATTAAAACAAATCTTTATCCTTTTTGTTTGTATGTTGTTTCTACTAAAATGCCAGCTCGGCAAGTGCCAGGGGCACCCAGTTGTATCTGCATTTAGGCCTCGTGTCCTGGCTCCTAAGCCCTCCACACGGCGAGTGAGTGAACGTCATATGTCAGGACACTCGAGAGCCACGCCCGGAGACCTTCTCCTTTTCATGGCTGCTAGCTAGTCTGTGATGGATGTGCCAGTCACGTGTGTGGGCTGTTACTGTTTCTCTGTAACAAAGCTGCTGGGACACATCTTGTTTGTCTATCTGCTAGTATATACTGTTGGTTTCCTCCATTCCCAGCTAGCTAAATACCATATTAAAAATATGTGGCAGAGCTGGGCGTGGGGGCTCACGCCTTTAATCCTAGCACTCGGGAGGCAGAGGTAGGAGGATTGCTGTGAGTTCGAGGCCACCTGAGACTACATAGTGAATTCCAGGTCAGCCTGGTCTAGAATGAGACTGTACCTCGGAAAACAAAACAAAACAAAACAAAATATGGCAAACAATTTTCAAGTATAATTGACTTATGTCTTCCTATGCCCATTT
Source organism: Dipus sagitta (assembly GCA_036346955.1). Taxonomy (NCBI): domain Eukaryota; kingdom Metazoa; phylum Chordata; class Mammalia; order Rodentia; family Dipodidae; genus Dipus; species Dipus sagitta. The sequence continues at coordinate 153,234,774 of CM070772.1, read as the reverse complement.
GAATGCTTTCACTCAGTGAAACTTGTTTTGGTGTGTGTGCAGATGGGTATGCATGGACGCCTGCCTGTGTGGAGGCCCGAGGAGCATGTTGCATGTCCTCCTCTGTTCTTCCACTTACATCCTTGAGACAGAGCCCCTCACCGAGCCTGCAGTGTGCCACTTTTCAGTCAGACTGGCTGACCAGTGAGCTCCAGTGGTCCTCCTGTCCCTGCCTCCCCAGCACTGGGGTTACATGAGCGTGGCCACACCTGGCTTTTTAAAAATGTGAGTGCCAGGGATTGAATTCAGGTCCTCACGCTTGGGTGGCAAGCACTCCTATCCACTGAGCCATCTCCCCAGCCCATCAGTGAAACTTTTCTCTCCCTCTCCCTCCTTTCCCCTCCCCTCCCCTCCTCCCCTCCTCTCCACCTTCCCCTTCCCTCCCCTCCTTCCTTTCATTTTTGAGAAAGAAGCAAAGAGAGAGAGAGGGAGAGAATGGGTGTGTCAGGGCCTTTCAGCTGCTGTGAATGAAATCCAGATGCATGTGTCCCCTTGTGCCATATGCGACATTGCACACTCACATCACTGTGTGTCTGGCTACATGGAACCTGGAGATTCGAACATATATTCTTAGGCTTCGCAGGCAAGCACCTTAACCACTAAGCCATCTCTCTAGCCTGAAACTTCTTCTTCTTCTTTTTTTTTTTTTGCCATGTTTCTGAATTCAGTGTGAATTCAGTCTGTTTGACTGTGGTGGTCCTTGATAACTCCCCTTGGCAGGAAGTGTCAGAATCCTTCAGGCATAGCAAGGCTGGAAGGAAAGAAATAAGGAACCCTGCCATGTCTGAGTCGGGTGCCTGACCCAAGGGTGACCACAGGCCTGTGCTGTCCAGGGCTGCTTGCTGTCCTGACGGCATTATTTTATCAGCTCCTTTCAGTCCCAGTTTATAAGTAAGCTGTGTGACCACCCTGACTCGCCTCGTAGTTCCTAGTTCCCTTACTTATAATGTAGACAGAACAGAGTCTTGCCAGGGAAGAGTTGCTGCTCCATGACGATGTGACCTTTTGTCAGCGTGCTGGGTGCTCACACAGACGTGGCCGCTCTCACCTCTAATCCAGCCTCCTCCTAGAGGCGGCCATGTTCTCCTGGTTACTGGCTTGGCTTCTCCAATAGTCTCTGTTCACCCACCGCCGCCTTCCATAGTCCAGACTTCCCACACCCGGTAGCCTTTACTCTTACCTCAAACCCTCCAGTGGATTTTATCTCGCTTCAGGTCAAATCCAGAGACTTCCCGTGGCCTACAGAGCCCATCCTGCTCCCTGTTAACTTGTGGCACTAGCTCCAATCCTTGCTGTTCAACATAGTCACTGGATTTCACCTTATTGCAGTTTCCCTCTGGGAAACTGTGCAGGCAAGTGCCTTAATAGCTAATCCATCTCTCCAACCCACCATTCTTCAAGAAAAAGATAATTCAACCATGAATGACCTTGTACATGCTACTTTTCATAAGTAATGATGTGTTTGTGGATGAATTTCTAGAACAGAATATCTGTTCTTGTATCTTTATTTTTCTGTGCCAGGGAACAAATCAACTTGCATGCTAGGTAAGTGCTCTGCCACTGAGGCACAGCCTTAGTCCTGTTATTTTATGGTGACCCAGGGAGCTCTTTATTCTGACTGTAAAGCAGTATTTTTGACTTGGAGTGAAACTGCTTCTGCTTGTCTGTCAGTTGCTTTTCCTGGCACCATGTGTAAGTAACCTGACAGAAGCAGCTTAGAGGAGGAATGATTCACTCTGGTTCATGCTTTAGCAAAAGGGGATTCGGCCCTTTTGGTGGGAAGACGTGCTGTGGGAGCGGTGTCCTTGTGCTCTCAGCCAGGAGATGGGGAGACCAGTGCTCAGCTCGCTGTCTCCTCTGCACCGTCCTTTCACTTCTCAGCCCCAGCCATGAAGGGCTGCTGTCCCCATTCACAGTGGGTCTTCCCTCCTCAGTTAACCCTCTGGAGCATCCTCACAGATGTACCCATAGCTGTGTTTCCACGGTGATTCTAAACCTAGTCAAGTTCGCAATGAAGAGTAATCACAACAATAGTAAGTTAAATTAGTAGCTCACGTCGAGGGGCAGGCTGTAAACTTATGTGAAGATGAAAGGCTAACACATGTGTCACAGGAGTATTTTTACGTGACGATGGCAGGCTAACACGTGTCACAGGAGTATTTTTACGTGACGATGGCAGGGTAACACATGCTTCACAGAAGGAGTATTTTTACATGACGATGGCAGGCTAACACATGCTTCACAGAAGGAGTATTTTTATGTGAAGATGGCAGGCTAACACATGCCTCACAGAAGGAGTATTTCTATGTGACGATGGCAGGCTAACACATGCCTCACAGAAGGAGTATTTTTACGTGACGATGGCAGGCTAACACATGTGTCACAGGAGTATTTTTACGTGACGATGGCAGGCTAACACATGCGTCACAGGAGTATTTTTACGTGACGATGGCAGGCTAACACATGCGTCACAGGAGTATTTTTACGTGACGATGGCAGGCTAACACGTGCTTCACAGAAGGAGTATTTTTACGTGACGATGGCAGGCTAACACATGTGTCACAGGAGTATTTTTAAGTGACGATGGCAGGCTAACACGTGTCACAGAAGGAGTATTTTTACGTGACGATGGCAGGCTAACACGTGCTTCACAGAAGGAGTATTTTTACGTGACGATGGCAGGCTAACACATGCGTCACAGGAGTATTTTTACGTGACGATGGCAGACTAACACATGCGTCACAGGAGTATTTTTACGTGACGATGGCAGGCTAACACGTGCTTCACAGAAGGAGTATTTTTACGTGACGATGGCAGGCTAACACATGTGTCACAGGAGTATTTTTACGTGACGATGGCAGGCTAACACGTGCTTCACAGAAGGAATATTTTTATGTGACGATGGCAGGCTAACACATGCCTCACAGAAGGAGTATTTTTACGTGACGATGGCAGGCTAACAGATGTGTCACAGAAGGAATATTTTTATGTGACGATGGCAGGCTAACACATGCCTCACAGAAGGAGTATTTTTACGTGACGATGGCAGGCTAACACGTGTCACAGGAGTATTTTTACATGACGATGGCAGGCTAACACGTGCTTCACAGAAGGAGTATTTTTACGTGACGATGGCAGGCTAACACACGTGTCACAGGAGTATTTTTATATACATACACTTTTATATGCATTTATATACATACTTCACAGAAGTAGTATTTTTCTTGGAGTCATACCTGATACGGATCCCAGGTTTTCCAGCCTACTGACTTTGTGATCTTTGTCAGGTTATCTGACTGTTGTCTCACTGGTGTCACCTGTACAATGGGGATGGTGATACTGGTTGTACCGAGCTTTTGCCTAGAACTATTATTTCTTGTCAGGATTTTTTTTTTTGGTATGTGTGTGTCTGTGTGGTTGGGTCTCACTGTAGCCCAGGCTGACCTGGAACTCACTCTCTCATTGCAGGCTGGCTCACAGTTAAGGGCAGTCCTCCTGCCTCTGCCTCCCAAGTGCTGGGATTAACGACACGTACCACCGCACCCAGCATCTTAGTATGTGTATGTCAAATGATGTCTGTGGTCAAAGGCACATGTGTATTGGTGCATGAACTACTGCTGTGCTGTAGTTGGTTTCATGTGTGTGAGCTCTGGCTTAGTGACTCTGGCTGGAACGGGTAATGGAGGATGATTGTTAACAGGTATGGATTGACTTCTTTTTGGTGTGGTGAAAAGGTTTTGGAATTATATGGTGATGTTGCACAACTTTGTGGATGACTAAAATCATTGAGTAGTATATTTTTCTTTTTATTTTTTTAAGATTTGTTTTTATTTATTTATTAGAGAGAAAGAGAGAGAGAGAGAGGGAGAGAATGGGTGCACCAGGGCCTTTAGCCACTGCAAATGAACTCCAGACACATGAGCCACCATGTGCATCTGGCTTACATGGGACCTGGAGAATAGAACATGGATCCTTAGGATTCACAGGCATGCGCCTTAACCATTAAGCCATCGCTCCAGGCCAAGTAATGTATTTTTCATGGGTGAGTTGTGTAGTATGTGAATTATATCCCAGTACTGCTTTTAAAAACATGAAAAAGTTAGAGCCTGTTAGGAAGGACCTGGATTACTCCTGAAGAGATGACTCTTAAGAAAAGGTTTCAGAGGAGAAGGTTCCATTTATAAGTGCTCCTGCTGGAGCTCGAAAGCCTCTTGGTTGGGAAGGTCAGTGAGAAGAGGAGGAGATGTGACAGTAAAAATATCAGGAGAAAGTCAGTTGTCACCGTCGTCGGGCCGTGTGAAGGTCGGGTGATGAGTACCAAAACGAGCACCACTAAGGCAGTGTTTCCTGACCCTGAGGCCTAGGGTGGCTGCGCCTGCAGAGAGGGACCAGGGGACCCGTGTGCAGGGCATAGAGATGGAGGCTGAGGCAGGTCTCAGATTAAATTTGGGCAATGTGTGCCTCTTGAGGTCCAGCTCACGTGCCGTGTTCAGGCAGTTGTGGTTCACATGGGCTGAGGTCAGGAAGACTGACTTAAGTGGGCAGCAGCTTTGGGGAAGGAAAGGGTGAGGTAGATGTGTAGCTCCCCCAGGAGGCAGGCGTGGTGTGAACGTCAAGATTTACTGCAGCCCTCCACAGTTACAGGGTGAAGTGCTTGTTAATGTCTTCATTGCACACACAGCCAGCGCAGTGTCTGTCCTTGTACGCATCAGTTACTTCTGTTTGTGCCCGTCACCACTGGGCTTTTGTAATAATATCTTTTAAATATTTTGTTTATTTATTTGAGAGAGTAAGGAAGTGGCAGAGAGAGAGGAGAGAGAATGAATGAATAAATGAATATGGGTGTGCCAGGGCCTCTAGCCAGATGCATGTGCCACCTGGTTCATCTGGCTTACATGGGTACTGGGGAACCAAACCTGGGTCCTTAAGCTTTGCAGGAAAGTGCCTTAACTGCTAAACCATCTCTCTAGCCCCACTGTGACTTTGAAACTTGTTGTTAATTCTTGGGGCTGGAGAGATGGGTCAGTGGTTAAAGGCACTTGCTTACAAAGCCTGCTGGCCAGGGTTCAATTTCCCAGCACCCACATAAAGCCTGACACAAAAAGTGGCCCATGTGTCTGATGTTCCTTTGCAGCAGCAAAAAGACCCTGTTGGTCCATACACACTCAAATAAAAAAAAAATTAAAATTTTAGCCGGGTGTGGTGGCGCATGCCTTTAATCACAGCACTTGGGAGGCAGAGGCAGGAGGATTGCTGTGAGTTCGAGGCCACCCTAAGACTCCATAGTGAATTCCAGGTCAGCCTGGACTAGAGTGAAACGCTACCTCCAACCCCCCTCCCAAAATTAAAAATTTGTTAACTCTTCAAGGATTTTTATTTTTGAGAGGTGGGTAGGGAGACAGTTCAGTCAGTGAAGTGCTTGCCTGCAAGCATAAAGGGCCCAAGTTCAATCCCCAGAGCCCATGTGAAAAGAGCTGGGCATGGTGGTACGCACACTTTCTATCCCAGTTCTTGGGAGGCAGAGACGAGCACATCCCTAGGGCTCGCTGATCAGACAGTCTCGCTTAAGTGGTGAATTTCAGGGCAGTGACGGATGCTGTCTCGATAAAAGGTGGATGGCACCTGAGGAGTGCCCTCTCGTTTTCCTCTGGCCTCTGCATGCACCTGTGCACACACAGATGTACACACACACACAGTTAAGGGTGTTTCTGAGAGTGACTGCGTAGCCCGGGCTGGCTTCAAACTCATGATTGACTGACTGACCTGCCTTGGCACTCCTCAGTGCAGAAAGACAGACACGCCCCTCCACGTACTGCTCACATCGCTAATTCTTAATCTTAGAACTGCACTTAGCATTATGTATTGTCTTTTGAAATAAAAATACAGTGAAGGGGGTGTGAATATGAGCAACAAATATTTAATCAAGTGAAATCAACCTTATCGTGCTTCATGGAATACCCTCAGTGGCTACCAAGTGTGATTCCGGCTCCGAGGTGGAGTGCATGGGAGCGCAGTACTGCCTGAGCCGGGCCTGTCTGGTCTGCAGATGGTGTGTGGGTGTGAGGAGTGGCCCATGGTTACAAGCATGCTTGAGGACGAAAATCCCTAGGGGGATGAAGCAGGTAATTGATAGAAATAATTCACGATAGAAGGACCTAGATAGAAGTTTGTGAGTTGGCCGTGTGGTGCTTTTGCTGGTGGCATACCAGGTCCTTACCTGCAGCCACACGCTGTGTGTGAGGTGTGTACCTGCGAGCTGAAGTCACACAGGAGAGCTTTAGGCAGTCTGAGACAATTAGTGACACTGACTGAAGGCCTTATTAAGTTTTGTTAGTAAAGAAGCTAACAGACAGGATTGCTGGATTCAGTGTGGCTTTCATTAATCTGCATTTGAGTCTTGGGCATACATTATGGAGATATAATTATGTGTGTTGTGTGAATCACTAATTTCAGAAGAAAAAAATACGGATTTGTGAAGGCTATCAAGCTTACCAGAAACGTTTGACATAAAGGTTAGGAGGGTGTTGGATGGAACAAAGGTTCCCTGTGACTTGACAGCTGCTGCTAGAAAGCCACACAAGGAAGAGCCAAGCTCTGGCCACAGCTGCCCGAGGTTGCCTCAGTCCTCTCTAGTGTTACCAGAGGAATTCGCAGACTCTTGTTTTGGAGACTGCCCTAGCGAGCCAGGTCCTTGCTGTGTCAGGCAAATGAATTCCTGGCTCTCTGTCACTGTCTTCGACGAACTCACTGGGTTTTCCATGGCTGATGGAAATGTGTGGTCTCGTGTACGAGGTGGCATGTAGCTCAGCTCCAGGGACGTCCCCTAAAGCAGGAGCCATGCCTGAGCACAGCAGATAGATCCAATGTCCTGGGGTGTATATGGCGGATTGTAACTGGGACGCAAATCTGAAGTCCCTAAGACAGATAAAACACAACTGCTGAGTTATCCTCATGTTCTGAGGACTTGTACAGAGTACTCAGAACCGGCTTGATGCACTTAGTTTGCACTGTCCCTCCACGCGGGTCAGGCTCTGACAGGGATGTCAGTGTGTACGGTGTTCTGTGTCTTATATGGCCTCCAGGTGTAGGGGAGGAAATGCGAGGGTTGCTTCTTGACCCCTTTGGGGAAGGGACCTCTATGAGAATCACTCTGAGAGCTTGACAGGTATCCCTGGAGTCTGGGCTGGGAGGATCAGGATGCAAATCTGTGGATCTTATTCCGGGGGCAAGGCAGCAGAGTGGAAGGAGGGAAGGGGCTGCGTGGTCAGCACTGCCCTTTGCACGGAGGAAGGCAGTGGTATTCCCTGAGCAGTTTAAAGCTTCCTAGCAAGGGACATGCATGGAAGGTCACCTTTTTAAAATAGAACATCTAATTGTTACATTTCACAGTTTGTTATTCATCTCTTATAGGCCCAATTAATAAATTAAACTTTGTGAAAGGTGTGTCTGTGGGGAAAGCACATTTTTGGGGGGATGGTCCACACGTACACCCCATTAAAGGATAAAAAGATGAGCCCCTGTAAGAGGAAGCAGTATCAATGATACACACAAAACAATGTATTATTTTTTTCCAACTCACAATTTTGAATAATGACCTAGGAAAAGGGACCCTTGGGAACCCCTTAGATTCAGGGTTGGGGTTGTAAATCATCAGGTTTCACTCAAGGCCTGAGAGTTTTTCTGTCAAACACCCCACCTTGGGACCGTCCCAGGAAGCCCACAGGTTCCCATGAGAAAGTTAGCCTGAACCTCAATTACAGTTCACTGGTGTGTTAGCTCTCCCACTCCTTCATCTCCTACCCTGAAGGATCCCGAGATGCAGAATAGGGGAGGGAAGATAACAGTAGAAGCCTTAATTTAGATATTGACTAATGTGGGTTAGACATCTTGAATATTGAAATTATAATGTTCTTGAAAGTGACTTGAAGATTTATGTTAAGGGTTGTGAAAATTGTGAGCCTTCCTTGGATTCCATTCAGGAGGACTATGGAGCCTGTTACAGGGGGCCGTGGAGGACAGATGCTATGCTTGTACCCTGTTGAGCCCAGTGTGTGGGTTTTTGTGCTCACCCCTGGTTTATGCATTCTGCACGCACACCCACTGAAGGTTAAAAGATGAGCAGCTATAAGAGGAAGCAGTATCAGTGATGCACATAAAACAATGTATCATTTTTTCTAACTCACAATTTTGAATAATAACAAATTTTTTGAAGTTGAAAGAAATCTAGAAAGTTATTACTTTAAGGGTAAGAGCTTTCTCTCTCTCTCTTTCCCTCTCTCTCTCTCTCTCTCTCTCTGTGTGTGTGACATACTGTGACTATTTTCTGGTGAGAGTGTTAGAGACATTGGGGGACAGCATATTATAGGTTTTTCTGTAATCTAATAAGGCTACTGTTCTTTATACCCCCTATAAAATATTTTTGCTCTTTTGGACTGGAGAGATGGCTTAGCGGTTAAGGCCCTTGCTTGCAAAGCTAGAGGACCCAGGTGTGATTCCCCAGGACCCACATAAAGCCAGATGCACAAGGGGCACATGTGTCTGGAGTTTGTTTGCAGTGGATGGAGGCCCTGGCATTTGCTTGTGCATGCGCACATGCTCTCTCTCTGCCCCTCTGTCAAATAAATAAAATATTAAAAAGGTAATTGTATCTGTAATTTAAAATATTTTTACTTTTTAAATTTATTTATTGGAGACGGAGAGAGAGTGTGAGAATGGGCGCACCAGGGCTTCCAGCCACTGCAAACAAACTCCAGACTCAGGTGCTACCATGTGCAGCTGGCTTACGTGGGACTTGGAGAATCTAACCTGAATCCTTGGGCTTCACAGGCATACACCTTAACCACTAAGCCATCTCTGCAGCCCTATTTTTACTTTTTACAGCAACCCTGCAACATTAGTATTATTTCCATGCCCTAGACAATGCAGATGAGGTTCAGGTTGGACAGGAATGGGGTAACCTCAGCCAGTTTTGTTTCCTAGGCTGGAGAGAATGGAGTATACATAGCACTTACTGGTGTCTGGCAGTCCTTAAATCCTGAGGGACAACTATGTGGGACAACTGGAAGTGGGAATGGGTCTTAGCATCTCTCCTGGGAGGTTTTCCTTTTCTGTTATCTTCCTTTTTGCCACATCTTAAGCGACATTGGTCTGTGCCTTCCTTAGGCCAGACCTCTCTTATTTTTCTGTTGAGATGGCTTAAATGTTCCAAGGACTCCTACAGCAAGTAGGATGGCTTGTGAATTTGAATTGCAGTTCTGACTCCAGAGCCCCATGTTGTCTTACCATCATACTGTCTCCAGCAAGACTTTAGGAACTTAGCCAATCAGGAATTGAACTCTTAAAAAGCCTCATGGTTTGGTTTATTATTTCATAGTTCGGCAAACAAAGTGTGTTTTATGAATAGAAGTTCTAGTAAGGAGATGCTGATTTATAAGGAGGGCACCAGAGAATCACAGAATTTTATCTATGTTTCCTGACCCCATCACAGGGACACAGTGTGAGCTAGGCAGGAGCTGAAAGATAAGAATGTTAACTTGTTAGTCTTAGTTTTTCTTGTTCCTAATTGTTGTAGTCAACTTTTCATTGCTGGCAGAAAATACCTAACCAAGAGTAGTTTATGGGAGGAAAGGGTTTATTTTGGCTTACAGATTCAAAGGGAAACTCCATGATGGCAGGGGAAATGATGACATGAGCAGAGGCTGGACATCACCTCCTGGCTGGACATCACCTCCTGGCCAACATCAGGTGGACAATAGCAGCAGGAGAGTGAGCCAAACGCTGGCAAAGGGAAGCTGGCTATAACGCCCATAAGCCTTCCCCCAATAACATATGACCTCTAGGAGGCTCCAATTCCCAAATTGCCACCAGGTGCAGACCTAATATTTACAACACATAAGTTTATGGGGGACACCTGAATCAAACTACCACATTCCGTCCCTGGCACCCATAAAGAGATAACCATCTATGATGGAAAATGCAATTCATTCAGTCCAACTCTAAAAGTCCCCATAGTTTTTATCAGTTCCAAATGACGTTCAAATATCCCCATAGTCCAAGGTCTTTTAACTGAGCTGTAATACAAAAATAATAATATAAACATTTGCACTACAAAGGATGGCATTGGACATAGCAAAGAAATATTCAACCAACATAAGATTTAAAACAAACAGGGCAAACATCAAACTCTAGCTCCTAGTCCGCTAACTCTAGCCAGATAATTCTAGACCGATAATTCTAACCAGTGATGAATCTCTGGAGTTCCAATTCCGCCCCTCCAGCTGGGACTCACAGTCCCAGAAAATTTCATCTGGTGCTGGCAGCTCTCCTTGGCAGCCATTTCATAGCCCCAGCATCTCCACTGGGTCTCCACTGCAACTCATGGCTCATCTTCATAGCTCCACTGGGCCTCCAGTCAGGTAATCCAACAAGCCTGCTTCACACACTGCCCATGGCCATTTCAAAATACAAAACCATGTTGTAAATCCAATAACCTTCTCTTTCTAGCTTTTGTTATACTGCATAATACCAGGTGGGCTACCAACTTGTTAGTCCAGGGGGAAAATAAATCCAGTTTTGAAGAGCAGGACACTCCTTCAGCATTCAGGCCCCTTACTTCACCTAAAAAAAATATTTTTATTGATTTGCAAAGGGAGAGAGAGAGAATGTGAACAGGTGTGCCAGGGCCTCCAGCTGTGCAAACGAACTCCAGATGCATGTGCCATTTTGTGCATCTGGCTTTATGCGGGTACTGAAGACTCAAACTTGGGGTTTTAGGCTTTGCAAACAAGTGCCTTAACTGCTGAGCCATCTATCTAGCTCCCAGGCCCCTTACTGCATTCTTTTGTTGTCCCAGTGCAGATCAGCTGGCCTGATCTCAAGGTTGTAATCTCTCAAACAATTGCAGCTGAACGGGCAGCCATTTCGGTCCAAAGATTTCATTTCTTTCTATGCCATATCCATCTGCACACACTGCTTTGTGTAGGAACCTTCAGTGGTCGGATCATAATCTGTCACAAAAAGGACGCTTAAGACAAAAGAAAAGAACTTTCTTTAAAATTCTTGTTTACTTTCCTATGTACCTGTTTTAGCTAGCGTGACTTGTCGTTTTATATGCGTCACTTCATTTCATCTGCACCGCGGGTTAGGTCACTTCTCTTTACAGGTGCTGAAGGTTGGGCCTCAGGCTCCATAGCTTGAATTTAGCAGTTACAATTCAACTCAGAGCACTGTTTGTTACTGCTGACCTGTTGCCTCAGTTATCTGGCCTTACGTTTAGGTGACAAAGACGTTTTATCTTTGTGGTGGGAGGTGATGCTTGTGTTGTGTTACTTGCACACAGTGAATACTCATTTTAGGGATATTCTGCTCTGTGGTTTACTGGAAGTCTTAGGAAAGGGATTTTGTTTTTTTGTGTCCCCCCCCCCCCCCCCCCGTGGTGTAAGAACTGAAGCCAGCACCTCCTATGTGTTTAGGCAGTGCGTTGTTTTTTTCTTTTTTTTTTTTTTTTACAACACTAGCGTGATGCCCTTGGCTGGAACAACCTTTCAGTGAGGACTATTCTGTAGAATGTAGCAAGGAGACATTCCCTTGTTACGCCATTTATGAAAACAGGACCTGCAAAGATGACATGTGGGATTAAACATCCTGAGAGTCCAACAATCAGCTTGTCTTAAGAAAATTAATGGGTGGAATAAATGCATGTCGATGTTGGGAAAGTGGCAACATTCCTAAAATACTAAGATTGTATTTAAAAAAAATTAACATCCAAAGGAAATACAAAACTCCCACAGGCACTAAACGGAAAAACAATTAGGATGGACTTCAAAGTTGCATAAAAACACTTCATGCTCATGTCTTAATTTAGTCTCACAGTGCAGAACACCATCACATTTGAAGAATCCTAGCTGCTATGCATGATCAGACCTCTGTAAAAATGTGTTTAATACTTGCCCTTTCACTCTCTTCACTGTGTTTTTAGAGGAGCAGGAATTGGGTCACACTACCAGGTATAAGGTTGGAGTAGCTTTGGGGCTGCTCAGTGCTGGGACCCTAGCCTGTTATGCTCAGGTCCTGGATTTGATTGTCAGCAGTAAAAACAAAACAAAACAAAAAAACTTGGTGGGAATAGACAATGAAATTCATGTTGTATGAGATAAAAAGCATTATAGGAAGCACCAAACTGCTGCAAAGAAACACTTTTTTTTTTTTTTCCCCAGGTAGGGTCTCACTGTAGCTCAGGCTGACCTGGAATTCACTATGTAGTCTCAGGGTGGCCTTGAACTCACGGTGATCCTCCTACCTCTGCCTCCCAAGTGCTGGGATTAAAGGTGTGTGCCACCACGCCTGGCTCAAGAAACACTTTTTTAAGACACTAATTTTGAGCCAGGTTTATAATCCTGTAATCCTGGCATTTGGATTGGGAGGTGGGAGCAGGAGGATCAGGAGTTCAAGGTCATCCTCTGCTACTTGGTGAGCCTCAAGACCATTTTTTTTTTTCTGACAACTTCTATAGTTTTGGAGAATAAATCATGGTAATCCACCCCCCTCACTTTCCCCCTTACAACTCCACCCTCTATCATATCCCTCTCAGCCAGTCTCTCTTACTTCGATGTCATCATCTTTTCTTCCTATTATGAATGTCTCCTCAAGGCCATTACAGGCTACATGAGACTCTCTCAAAAAAATAAAAATAACTACTATGGAAAGTTAGCCACATGCCTCATCTGCTGACTCACTGGGGGCCTGGTTTGTAGAATGAGCACCAAGCTCTGTGCTCACATTCAGAAGAGGTGTGTCAGCGGCTCCCCCCCCCATCCCCAGGCCCTTCAGACATCTGAGGGTGACGGTGATGGTAACAACTTCCTGTAAAAGCTGTTGATGTTGGTGTGTCTTTTGTTTGCTGATTTAGCAAGCTGTGCATTTAAATGAGATCTTCAAAAGGAAATAGATTATAGATAATGAATACTGTGTTTAAAGTTATTCCTAAAAATACAAATAAGATGTAAAAGGTGTCCTTCCAAAGTAGAATACACATGTAAAGCCACAGAGCTGGTAGCTGTGGGTCTTCCCTTCCTCCTGGAAAGTGTGTGGGGAACGCCCACTCCCCAGCAGCTTTCTGATCTTATCGGGTCTCCCTGCTGAGGGCTGTCAGGAGGTACCGCCTCCCTGAACCCTTGTCTAAAGGCCAACACCTTGACATCTTGTTCCTGGCATGGGGCTCTTCCTCTAGGTCACTCTTTCAAGTTTTGTCCTGAGCAGTGAGAAAATGGGTGGGAGGAGTGAGCCCCGCAGAGCCAAGGAGGCTCCCAGGAGAGGAGGGCTGGCTTGGTCCCTAGTCAGTGCCTTCCCCAGGAGTGAGAAGTGTCAGAGGACTGTTTTCTTTTCTAATTTAATCATTCATTTCTTACGGTGATGATTTATAAGATTATAGTTGGGAGGCTTGGGCAAACAGGAATATAATTTAAGACAAAAAAATAAACCTCAAAGATACCAGTGAAAGTTTGAGGTTCCTGCAGATAAACTAATCTTTTTAAAACCATTTATTTATTTATTTATTTATTTATTCATTTATTTATGAGAGAAAGGGGGAGAGAGAATAAATGAGTGTGTCAAGGCCTCTAGCCACTGCAAATGAACTCCAGACATATATACCACCTTTGTGCATCTGGCTTTATGTGGGTGCTGGAGAATTGAACTCAGATCCTTAGGCTTAACTATTGAGCCATCTCTCCAGCCCCCAGATGAATTAATCTTAAAATGATACGTCTTAACTGTATTACAAGGGGTACCTAGAAGAGGAATGAGACAACATGTGAGAAAAGATGAGGAATGGAATGTTCAAGGCCTCTTTGTTACCTCTGTGTGCATTATTTTAGTTCATACTTCTGGTGCTTGTCAAGTTTGAACAAGTATAAATTATAATTTCTAATTTTGCTAAAGCACTCTAAATTCTTACAATTATGGAAAAAGTTGTAGTACTTTGCAATCTTTCTACATCATTTTACGTCATTTTAGATATGAATGTTAACTCCTGCAATCCCACATTCTGAAGGCTGAGGTAGGAGTATTTCTGTAAGTTCAAGGCCAGCCTGAGCTACAGAGTGAGTCTCACATTAGCCTGGGTTAGTGAGACTCTGCCTTGAAGAAAAAGGAAAACAAAGCCCCGAATATCTTTAAAGCCTCTGCTTACCACGGGTGTGTTCTAAGGAGATTTGCTAGGGAATTGACAGACATAAAAGTAACAGAGAAAATGTAAGTGGGATTTGATAAAGCTAAAATTGGTATATTGGAAGGCAAATAAAGATGAATTGTAAAGAAAGCTTTTTCTCTTTTGTTTTATAGTCCTATTTTGTAACGGATTATGATCCAACCATTGAAGACTCCTATACAAAGCAGTGTGTGATAGATGGCCGAGCAGCCCGGCTGGACAGTAAGTAACCTAGCTCTAAAATATGCTGGTGTTGAAACATTATCTGCGATTCTTTGCTAGGTTAAGGAGTATAATTGAAATATTTGATGATAGTGAACATAATCCTACTTCATTATTTCTTTTTTTAAAAAAATATTTTCATTTATTGATTTATGAGAGAGAAAGAGAATATGAATGGCGCACCAGGGCCTCCAGCCACTGCAAAGGAACTCCGGATGCTTGTGCTCCACGTGCATCTGGCTTATGTGGGACCTGGAAAATCGAACCTGGGTCCTTAGGCTTCACAGGCAAGCACCTTAACTGCTAACCATCTCTCGAGCCCTCATTACTTCTTTTATTATTAGTTTTTTGAGGTCAAACTCCAGGCCCTTGAACATGCTAGGTCAGTACTCTAGCGCCTAGCTCGATTCCCAGCTGTCCCTCCTCCATTGGTGCAGGTTGACAAATCTGCATGCAGGTCAGTTTAAACCCTCCTCAGTGATGGAAGATGAAATAGTCATTGAACTGATTTTGTTTTGGTGAAACTATCCTTGTCATTGTAACTTGCTGGAAAGTATTTACTAGGAAAATTGGAACCGAACCTCTCAGGTCTTAACTCTTCCTGTCTTTTTGCATAGGAGAAATGACGGGAGAGAAGGTTCAGTAGTATTTCACTGACAATTGATAGCACAGAGGCTTCACTAAATAGTGAACTGAGACGGGCGTGGTGGTGCACGCCATTAATCCCAGCACTCGGGAGGCAGAGGTAGGAGGATCACTGTGAGTTCAAGGCCACCCTGAGACTACATAGTGAATTCCAGGTCAGCCTGGGCCAAAGTGAGACCCTACCTTGAAAAAAAAATAATAATAGTGAACGGCCTCAAGAGCTGCCCTCCACAGAAGAAAACCCAATTCTTGAGCTCATATGTCTCTTTATCCACAGAGAGGAAGAAATACATTAGCACCTGTGCCAATTATGGAGCGAGGGGGACAGAGAGTCAGCAAGACAGCCAGTTTCTTTCTTGAGCTTACAGATACCTCTTTTCAGATCACTACATGGAGGGCATGAATATCATAATCACAAATGATTTGAGAGTTGATTCCATCTGCCTAGATGTGTCTGATATTTTTAACCTTGTAATTAACATGCTAATATATTCTAACCACAAAAACCAATCTGTGCTGATGAAGATAAACTCTGAAACTGTCTGCCATTAGATTATGCTTGTCTTTGTGTTAAGAATAAGATATGAAGGGCTGGAGAGATGGCTCAGCAGTTAAAGTGCTTGTCTGCAAAGCCCAAGGACCTGGGCTCAACTCCCCAGTACCTGCATTAAGCCAGATGCACAAATAGGCAGGTGCATCTGGAGGTCATTCACAGCGGCTAGAGGCCTCAGCATGTCCATTCTCTCTGTCTCTCTTCTATCTCTCTCTGCTTGCAACTAAATAAATATATATATATTTTAATATATATATATTTTTATTGACTTCTATGCTTACAGACAACAAACCATGGTATTTCCCTCCCTTTCCCTTCTTTCCCCTTCATAACTCTGCTCTCTGTCATATCCCCTCCCTCTCTCCATTAGTCTCTCTTTTAATTTGATGTTATCATCTTTTTCTACTATAATGAGGGTCTTATGTAGGTATTGCTAGGCACTGCGAGGTCTTGGATATCGAGGCCAATTTCTCTCTGGACAGTTGTATGTAAGGAGTGGTGCCCTTCCTTTGGCTGTTACATTCTTTCTGCCACCTCTTCCGCAATGGACCCTGAACCTTGGAGGGTGTGAGTTGTTTCAGTGCTGGACACTCCTCTGTCCCTTCTTCTCAGCACTATGTTGCCTTTTGGGTCATTCTGGTGGTCATCACCATCTGCAAAGAGAAGCTTCTCTAACTAGAAGTGGGATTAGCATTAATATGTGAATATGAATATTAAGTGTAGGACTTTCAGGGCAATTTGGTGAGAGTAATATGTGTATTTATCCAGACAAGAGCAGGCTTTATACCCCTAAGGCTCATGACCTCCCCTGCCATAGGCTTTTGATTAGGTTTTCAGTACCAGGCATGTATTCCCTCCCATAGGGTGGGCCTTCACTCCAGTTAGAGAGCAGTTGGTTTCCCCCAGAGCAGACATGCCACTATTGCACTCATTCAGTCATTTGGCCAAACTTGTGGCTTCCAATATCTGCTGTTTTCACCACTGATGACTTCTGTCTCCCACAAAGCTGCATACAGTGCAGCTTTTTCCAGCTTTCAGTTGGCTGGGCTACAGGGAGAAGGTTTTCTGCTTAGCACCAGCTTGATTTCTCAGTGAGTTTGCCCCTCTGCAGATGATATGATCCTATGCATAAAAGACCCTAAAAACTCTACCAGCAAACTGTTAGAGCTCATAAATACCTTTAGCAGTGTAGCAGGATACAAAATAAATACACAGAAATAAGCAGCTTGCCTATACAGTAACAACAAACTTGTGGAGGATGAAATCAGGGAATCTCTCCCATTCACAATTGCCTCAAAAAAAAAAAAAAAAAAAGGTATCTTGGAATAAACTTATTAACCAAGGAAGTGAAGGATCTCTGCAGTGAGAACTTTAAAACACTCAAGAAATCACAGAAGGCACAAAGAAATGGACATTCCATATTCTTGGATTGGCAGAATCAATATTGTGAAAATGTCAATCTTACCAAAAGCAATCTACACATTTAATGCAATCCCCATTAAAATTCCAATGGCATTCTTCACAGGAATAGATAAAACAGTCCTAAAATTCATTTGGAAGCACAAAAAACCTCAAATAGCCAAAACGATTTTGAGCAACAAAGATAAGGCTGGTGGTATCACCCTACCCGATTTTAAGTTATATTACAAAGCCATAGTAACAAAAACAGCGTGGTATTGGCACAAAGGCAGACATGTAGATCAATGGAACAGAGTAGAGCACCCATATGTTAATCCAGGCAGCTACAGCCGTCTGATTTTTGACAAAAATGCCAAAAATATTCATTGGAGAAAAGACAGCCTCTTCAACAAGTGGTGCTGGGAAAACTGGATATCTATATGTAGAAAGATGAAAATATTGTCTTTCTCCATGCACAAGAATCAAGTCCAAGTGGATCAGGGACCTTGATATCAGACCTGAAACTCTGAAATTGCTCGAGGAAAAGGTAGGGAAAACCCTTCAACATATTGGCATAGGTAATGACTTTCTGAATATAACCCCAGTTGCTTAGAAAATAAAACCAATAATCAACCACTGGGATCTCATGAAAGAAAATATTTTTCTACAAAAAGAATAAGATATTAAGAGTTGAATGTCCTCTCCTCTTAGACCAAGTAGAAACTTTGTAGAGGACCCCATGAAGAGTCTGCACTTGAAGGGAGGCAGTTTATCCACTGAAAACACAGTTTCCTTTTTGTTTTTCTTTAGTTTTGGACACAGCTGGACAAGAGGAGTTTGGAGCCATGAGAGAGCAGTACATGAGGACGGGCGAGGGCTTCCTGCTGGTCTTCTCAGTCACCGACAGGGGCAGGTCAGTGCCAGCACACTGGGCGGTCTTGGTCACTATTTCATAGAATTTGGAGTTTCTTAATAGGAAAGGGGAAAAAATAGGGAGTACAGAATTTTCTGAGTTCAGATTCTTTGCCTAATGTACTTTTTTGTGATTTTTTTTTAAGTTTTGAAGAAATCTATAAGTTTCAAAGACAGATTCTCAGAGTAAAAGATCGTGACGAGTTTCCAATGATTTTAATTGGAAATAAAGCAGACCTGGATCATCAAAGACAGGTAAGGAAGGGAGGAGCTGGATGAATGAAGGTCACCTCAAATGAACCAATAAGAAGCCTATGATCTTTCATTATTTTATTTTACTGTTTTGGTTTTTTGAGATAGGGTCACCACACCATGCTAGGCAGCTTCTGGCCTTTTAATTAATTAATTAATTTGCAAGCAAGAGAGAGATAGAGAGAAGAGAGACAGATAAAGAATGGGCACGCCAGGGCCTCTAGCCACTGCAAATGAACTCTAGACACATGTGCCCCTTGTGCATCTGGCTTATGTGTGGGTCCTGGGGAATTGAACCTGGGTCATTCGGCTTCGTAGGCAAAAGCCTTAATGGCTAAGCCATTTCTCCAGCCCACCTCAGTTTTTTAAAACTTTATTTATCAGGGTGGGGGGCAGATAGAGATGGGTACGCCAGGGCCTTCAGCCACTGCAAATGAATTCCATATGCATGCACCATCATGTAAGCCAGATGGCTACATGGATACTGGGGAATCAAACCTGGGTCTTTTAGCTTTGTAGGCAAGTGCCTTAACTGCTAAGCCATCTCTCCAGCCCAGTTATTTTATTTTATTTATTTGACAGAGTAAGAGGGAGAGAAGGGGTGCACCAGGGCCTCTATCCATGGCAAACAAATTCCAGACATGGGCGCCCTGTTGTGCATCTGGCTAACATGGGTCCTGGGGAATTGAACCTGGATCCTTTGGCTTTGCCGGCAAATGCCTTAACTGCTAAGCCATCCCTCCAGCCCCTTTTTATTTTTCAATTTTAATAAGAGAGAGGAGAGAGAGAGAGAGAGAATTGTCATGCCAGGGCCTCCAGCCACTGCAGTCGAACTCCAGATGCGTGCACCACCTTGTGCGCTTGTGTGACCTTGTGCACTTGCATCACCTTGCGTGTCTGGTTTATGTGGGATCTGGAGAGTCAAACATAGATCCTTAGGCTTCCCAGGCAAGCACCTTAACCACTAAGCCATCTCTCTAGCCCCACCTCAGCTTGCTTACTTTTATTTATTTATTTACTTATTTTTTGTTTAAAAGAAGAAGGGGGGAGGGAAGGAGAGAGAGAATAGGTGCTCCAGGGCCTCTAGCCACTGCAAATGAGCTCCAGATGCATGTACCTTGTGCATCTGGCTTATGTGGGTACTAGGGGAATCAAACCTGGGTTCTTTGGCTTTGCAGGCAAGCAAGCATTTTAACTGCTAAGCCGTCTCTCTAGCTCATCAGTTTTTTTATTTTTATTTTTATTTTTATTTTTTTATTGCTGAGTCTGGCATGCAGTGTCCTATGGAAGTCACAGTAGGTCAAACATAAGATTTCGGCAGATTGAATTTTCATGCAGTTTTACACAAAGTTTCAGAAGACTAAGCCTGTATGCATTTGTATTAGTTCCAAGTCTGGGGCTGAGGATACATAGCTCAGTGGTAGAGCACTTGCCTAACATGTACAAGGTCCTGGGTTCAATCCCCTAGCAATGCTAAAACAAACAAAACCAAGTCCATGTAATTCATTTTAAAAGATAATCTTTCTTTCCTCTTATTCCTTCTGTTCTCTTTTGTTTGCATTTTTTTTTGTTATTATATGTAGTCAATATATACTGTTTAGGTTTAGTGTTTATTTTCTCCATTTTCTTGAGTTTCTGAATGTAGTTACATTTATTAAGTGTTAGCCAGTGGGCCCTTTGTGTTGGTCCTCTCAGTCCTTTCCAGTATCCCTTAGCAGTGCTCACACCTCCCACCTCTTCATGCTGCCTGCCTCGGTTGGAGAGGTGGGGCCTCAAACCTTCTCACAGTGGCAGGGAGGCCTGCAGGGCAGGTAGGGCAGAAGAGGGAGAGCAGACAGTTCTGGCATGCCCATTCCCCTTCCTTCCTCCCTCCCTCCCTCCCTGTCTCTCTTTCTTTCTGTCTTCTTGAAAATAAGTAAATAAAAAGGTAACAAAAAAGTTATGTATTGTTAGCTTGGAGTAAGTTTTCTTGTACAGAGTTTTCTACCTGAACTGTGAAAAGCTCAGTTGTTTATGGATTGAGGGAGAAAACAAGTGGCTGAAATCTGGCTGTGTAGTGCTCAACTCATTCATACGGTCTGTGTGTTCCCGCTGCCATATAGGCCTCTCCAAGGCTGTCTTCTGCCTCTTCCATGGGTGGACATCACCTGTCTACCAACTTCTCCACCAGGCTGTGGTCTCACCAGCGCATGAACGTCCTCCCAGCAGTTGTCCTATTTCTCTCCTGTCCATTGCCCTCCCATCAGCACAAGACAGCTCTTCCCTCTGAGTACCTTGCTTTGTTCCCTCCTCATTTTCTGTTCGGGATTGGTGCTGTTTTTGGGTGTCAGGGATGTTTGACACAGTTGATGGCTCCCTTCTTCATCTTTGGGGTATCATTTCTTACCCCCTCTTCCTTCTCTTCTCCCCAGTGTCCTCTTTCAGCTTCTCTTCATCTCCTTGTCTCTTGAGGGTGTCTTAGGGCTCTAGCGTGTACATTCTTCCAGGCTCACTACTGTAGAAGGGGTCTGCGGTGCACTTAAAATTGACATCCGTCCTGAAGCTTTCACCTTTAAAGTCTCTTCAGAGTTAAAGGTGATGACTTAGAATGTCTTGCTCCCAGTGCAACCTGGATTGCCTGAGAGCTTCATCTCATGCTGACATGCTTACTTTGATCATCTCAGGACTCTTACATGACTTCCAGTCTGGCTCATTGTTGCCAGCCCAGCATGAGTTCTTCCTCCTCTGTCTTAGACGTGATTCATTAGACGTTCTCAGCTCTAGCCAGCTCCCCTAGGCTTGCAATTTATAGCCCTGGCCTTTACTACTACAGGCTCTTGAATCCTGAACGTACCAGGGAGGGGAGGGAGGTTAGTAGAGGATGCTGCGCTTCCCTCATTTTGGCTTCTGTTCCTATGGACTGACTGACCCCTCCATCCTTCACCCAGTGTTTATTGATTCCTTTTCCTGTTCTCCTCCCCCCGGCCCCTCGAGGTAGTGTCTCCCTCTAGCCCATTTGGAAGTTGTCAATAATAATAATAATAAAAGAAAAACAAAAAAGTTATCCCTCAATCATCAGCTCTGCAAAGTTTTCTCTTTTTTTTTTGAACTTTTCCGTAATTATAGACAACAAACCATGATAATTCCCTTCCCTCCACCACATTCCTCTTCACAAACCCACGCTCCATCATGTCCCCTCCCTCTCTCCGTTAGTCTCTCTTTTATTTTGCTGTCATCATCTTTTCCTCCTATTTTGAGAGTCTTGTGAAGGTAGCTCTAGGCACTGTGAGGCCATGGATATTGAGGCCAATTTCTGTCTGGAAGAGTGCAGTGTGAGGAGTCCTACGCTTCCTTTGGCT
Organism: Dipus sagitta; assembly: GCA_036346955.1. NCBI lineage: Eukaryota > Metazoa > Chordata > Mammalia > Rodentia > Dipodidae > Dipus > Dipus sagitta. Next base: position 153,213,209 of record CM070772.1, on the reverse strand, counting down.
CTTACGTTCTTCCCACCACCACTTCCACAATGGACCCTGAGCCTTGGAAGGCGTGATAGAGGTGTTTCAGTGCTGAACACTCCTGTCATTTCTCAGCACTATGGTGGCTTTTGGGTCATCCCAATGATTATCACCATCTGAAAAGAGATGCTTCTGTAACCAAAAGTGAGAGTAGCATTAATATATGGGATGAAGGTTAAGAGAGGTGCTTATCGGGAACTTTGGTGAGCATAATATATGCATTTAGCCAGATGAACAGGTGTTATACTCTTAGGTCTTGTGACCTCCCCTGCTTTAGGCTTTTGATTAGGTTTTCAGTACCAGGTATGTATTCTCTCCCATGGAGCAGGCCTCCAGTCCAATTAGAGAGCAGTTGGTTTTCCCCCTAACAGATGTGCCATTATTGCACCTGTTTGGTTATTTGGCCTGGCTGGCCAAACTTGAGGCCTGCAGTGTACACTGTTTTCACCACTGATGACTTCTGTTTCCCAAAGGGCTACATGTAGCATAGTTTTTTTTTCAGCTTTTTGTCAGCTGGTCTATAGGGAGGAGGTTTTCAGCTCAGCTCCAGCTTGATTTCTCAGTGACCTTGCAGGCCAGGCATGTGGAGTCTTCAGCGGTAAACTTCCTCTTCTTCCTTAGGGCTAATTGCTTGCATCATTTGATATATTATTTCAAACTCAAGGTCTGGTATGCATATTATTTTGAAGAAAGGCAAGGTAAATTAAAAATTACATAAACTTTGGCATGCCAGTTCTGTCTGGAACCTGCTTGCTATCCTTGTTGGACTACAACAGAAACATGAACTATTTTGAATTAATGGTTGGTTATTTGGTCAGTTGTGTAATAAACAAATGGTATTTGATTCAGATGGCTGAGTTTTGGGAATGGAATGTTAAATTGGTAGAACTACCTGAAAATATTAGAGGGAATAATAATAGCCTCAGCACAAAGCAGTCCTGGGTCAACTCAGGCTCCACTTAATAGAGGAGAAAACCAGTACTTCTTGCGGTATTGGGTCACATGCCAAGAAGGGTTTTATCCTACCATGGGGCAAAGTTAGCACAATAGTAAATGTTTTTCTATAATAAAACCTAAATCTGATATGAAAGAATCATGGCATTTCCAAGCAAAGGCCGTTCCTGAAGCATGCTTAGGCATACATGCATGCAGGAATTCAGCTTTACCCAGCAGGGAAATCCCATGTGCCAAGTCACAGATACCAGGCATGTAGAGAGAAGAAAATGGCTGGAGAGATGGCTCAGTGGTTCAGGACTCTTGCTTGCAAAGCCTGATGGTCCAGGTTTGATTCCCCAGTACCCACATAAAGCCACATGCACAGAGTGGCCCATGTGTCTGGAGTTTGCTGTGTCAAGAAACCCTGGCATGCCCATTCTCTCTGTCTCTCTCCTTGAAAATCAGTAAATAAAATCAATGAAAAATAAAATAAAAATAAAAGAAAGAAGAAAATGTAGCCAATAGCAAGAAAAGACCATTTTCTAGACCGAGAGGTGACACAGCTGATGGAATTAGTCAACAGACATGAAAGCAGTTATGTTCTACACAATTAAGAAGCTCAAGAAAATACTGGATGTGCTAACTAGAAGTGACATGGAATGTGTAAAAAGAACTTAAGCTATCAAACTTCCCGAAACTAAAACTATCCAGATGAAAATTGTACTGGATGGTATTAACAGCAGAAGTAATGACTGAAAATTTCTAAGTTTGATCAAAACATGCATCTATGATGCTCAAGAAACCCTAAGCATGAGAAACATTAGGACAATTATCAGACACATTGTGATGAAATTTCTTAAAGTTTTCAGTAAAGACAAAATCTAAGAAGTAGCTGAGAAGGATGAAACTGCATGCGGAGAAACAGCTAAGGATGACCTTCATTCTTGTTTCTCTTGGAAATAATGCAAGGCAGGTGACAGTTGCTCATCGTCCTTGAAGCACTGAAAGCAAAAACCTGTTGTCCAGAAGTCAGAAGTCAACAAAAACTTGTTCTCAAACACATAAAAATATTAGAGCTCATCATTAACTGACTTGTATTACAAGACATGTGCTAAGAAGTCCTCAGGCAGAAGAAAAGTGATACCAAATGGGAACTAGAAGATGAGGGACACTGGACATGGTAATTGTGTGGAAATATCAATTCTGTTTATTATTACTTAAGGCTCTTTCAAACTTAATATTTGAGTGTTTAAAGGAACAACAGTGTACTAGAAGGCAAAAGAAAAACAATAGGAAAGAGCAAGCAGGAGACATCATCTCTTACAAGTTTTAGACTGACATGAACTGGTGCAGGGCCCTTTGAATGAGGCTGATGGGTTACAAATGTGTACTGTAACGTCTAAAGCAACCACTGAAATAGATTAACAGATAGTGAAGGCAGCATAGGACTTAACATGGAATAACACCGTTAACCACAGGCAGAAAGGAGGATGGTTCGAATGAAGACTTGATGGCACATCTGAGGCCAGGAGCAATGTGACTCAGCTGTAGCAATTCAGTGTAACAGTGAGGATCTCCATTGAAAGGCACATGATACCAGATTAGATGAAAAAGCAAAGCTCTTCAAGAAACCTATGTTCATTTTAAAGACACACAGACAGGTTAAAAGTGAAAAATGGAGTAAGATTCAGCGAGCTGACAGTCATGAAAGTAAAGTGGCCATGTAGATACAAGACAGTCAGGTCAGTAAAGAGTATTGGCACATGTTCAGTGATAAAGTTCAAGAGAACTTAATGGCCCTAAACATTCATGTGCCTAACAACAAGTCCAAAAGCAAGAGTTCAAAGGGAAAATGTTAGTTCACACTTGCAGTGAGAGACCCTTTCAATAATTTATGAGAAGAGCAGTAAAACTAGTGCACTATGGCTCACTCAGTAGCTCCACGAGACAGCTTATCTTGACTGGCATCTAGTGAACATGCCACTCAGCAGTATACGCTGCATATCACTGTGAAATGAGGTGGGTCATAGAGCGAGCCTCAATACGTATGACAGTTGAATGAAGTCAGCGTAACAATAGAGCTAGGAAATCCCCAGTGTGGATTTGGGTAAGCGGAACGCCACTGAAGAAGTCTGTGTGGGGAGGGAAAAGTGACCCTGATTCCCGACTCCTTGTTTTACCTTAAGAAAGTAGAACAGAAAGGAGCAGACCAAATTAAAACCATAATAAGCATGAAGGAAATAAAAGCAGAAAAACTATGGCTGTGGTATTTGCAAAGCCACTGCCCATAAAGAAAGAAAACAGAAGCAGAAACTAGAAAAGCCATAGGAGAAATAAATAAAGAGCAGCAGCAACAACAACAGAAATGCCCAGCTTTTACAAACAGACCAACCTGGCAAACCTCAGCCAGAGTGATTGGAAGGAAAGGGAACGAGCTGGGGCGTAGCTCAGCCGCTGAGCGCCTGTCTCGCGTGTGCCTTTCCCAGGGCAGCAGGGAGTATTTGGAATACAACAGGTCCGTCACTTCCAATCTCACAAATGCATGAAAGACAATAAAGAAATGCTCTAAAGAACTTCCATTTTTTCTTCTTATTTTTTCCCCAGAGTGTAAAGAACTTTATACCAATAAATTCAGTAAGTTAAGTAAAATGGACATGTTCCTTGAAAGGTGCACATCACCAAAGCTCACCTAAGATGCTAAGATAGATGCTGAATAGTGGTCTGTCAGATACATTTGTGACAAAAAATTTCCTTCAAGGGGCTGGAGAGATGGCTCAGCAGTTAAGGCACTTGTCTGCAAGCCTAAGGACCCAGGTTTGATTCCCCAGTACCCACATAAGCCAGATGTACAAGGTGGCACATGCTAAGTAAAATGTTTATAAATAGAATTCAGCAATAGACAGAAAGGACATTATACCCATCATGTGGACTTTATTTCAGAAGTGCAATGCTGGCTTACCATTTGGAAACAAGTTGGTATAATTTATCATGTTAACACATTGTAAATGGAAAATCATGTGATCATCTCAAGTAGATAGAGAAGAAACATCTGGTAATGTCCAACATCCATTCCCGGTAAAATCCCTGTACAAACAGTGGTGAGAAATTTTGTCACTTGGGTACTGGGCATGTGCAGAACAGTCCTGCAGCTGACCGTGGTGTCATGGAGGGAGATGAGATGCTTTGTCCTCCAGTGTCTCCCTCTGCTTGCATGGGAGGCTGTGGTCAGTGCAGTGAGGAAAGGGGCATAACGGTGCAGAAAACCTTTGGAGTTTGCAAGAACTTCAAGATAAGTAAGTTTAGCCCATTTGCAGAGCATTTCACATATAAAAAGTAATGATCATACTTTTATGGTATAAAAAATGTTAAATTATTAAAGAAACAATATTTTTTTCTTTTCCTTTTTGGTTTTCTGAGGTAGGGTCTCGCTCTGGCCCAGGCTGACCTGGAATTCACTGTAGTCTCAGGGTGGCCCTCAACTCATGGCGATCCTTCTACCTCTACCTCCTGAGTGCTGGGATTAAAGGTGTGTGCAACCACACCTGGCTCAACAAGACTTCTTTTTAACTGATGGTTTCCCCAGTATTGTTAAAGCACTTTTAATTTATTTTCATTTGAAAGAGAGAATTGGGCACCAGGGCCTTAGCCACTGCCTTTGACTCCAGACGCTTGCGCCACCTAGTGGCTATGTGCGACCTTGTGCTTACCTCACCTTTATGCGTCTGGCTTACATGGGATCTGGAGAGAACGTGGGTCCTTAGGCTTTGCAGGCAAGCGCCTTAACCACTAAGCCATCTCACCAGCTCCCCAGTATCTTTTCTACTTTTGTGGTGGTGGTTGGGAACACCCAGTTGAGATGAACATTACTATTCATTGCTTTACCTTTACAATGCAGAAGGTACCTGGTGACCCTCGGTATGTTCTTACTCTGAGCTCCTGTCGTATGTGTCACTCTCCCTGGCTGTGTTTCTCCTTTCATCCCCAAACGGAAGACATCGTGCTTACTCTTCATTCCTTCTCTCCACACTGAAGAGTCCTTTATCCAGTCTTTATGGGGCCTCTTTCAGAGCCCAGGCATGGAAATCCCATTTGCTCTAAGGTCTCCCACATGTCGTTTCCTTTGCTAGGGATGTTTCCTCATCCTGTCCTCTACTATCTCCAAACTCGATTTAGTTCTTGAGTCAACTTTGTCAAGCAAGCTTTTCCTGACTGCTTAGCTGGGTTTCTGTTCTCTTCCATAATGTTTTGCTGCTGCATCTACCATGTCTGATGTGAAGCAGAAGCTCGGGAGGTAGTGCATTATTCCTTGATTCAGCCAGGAAGTGGTTCTAGGGTGTCCGATGGATGCCAGTGTATTTGGAGCTTAAGTCCCTCATATACAGTAGCATAGATTCGTATATAACCTACACTCGCTGCCCTATTTAAGTCATCTCTAGATCATATGTAACACCTGACATGGGGTACATGCTGTGCAAACACTTCAGGGAATAATGATAGGAAAAACATCTGTACATGCCCAGTACAATTCAGCTCAAGCCGTGGTGGTGGGTTTTTTGTTTTTGTTTGTTTGTTTTCTGGACCGGGCCTCCCATAGTCCAGGCTGGACCTTGAGCTCCCTTTGTAGCTGAAGCTGGCTGTGAAGTCCTGACCCTTCTGTCTCGCCTTCTGGGGTGCTCGGATTATAGGTGCGCCCGCCCCGCCCCGCCCCAACGCACCAGCCCAACTCACTCAGGTACTCCTGACCCGTAGTTGGTTGCACCCCCACGTGGGGAACTCGTGGGACATTGAGGGCTGACTGCATTTCCATCACAAATGTGTTCTTTTGATTTGTTCTGCAGAGGAGGGCTTTGGTTTCTGTGGCCTTGTGAAACTCCTGGGCTCATTTTATGGTGAAGCAGCTTGGTCCCCAGCTGGCCTGACAGCTTAGTCTGTAGCGAGGACTACATGGGACAGAGCTAGTCATTAACACTTCATGCACCTTAAACAACTCTTGGAATTTCAGGTCACACAGGAAGAAGGACAGCAGCTAGCACGGCAGCTCAAAGTCACGTATATGGAGGCGTCAGCAAAGATCAGGATGAATGTAGATCAAGCTTTCCATGAACTTGTCCGGGTTATAAGGTAAGCAAATACGTGCTAGACATGTTTTAATGAATTGCCATGAAAGATTTTTTAGTATGGGGGAGGACATTGTAGGAGTGATTTCTTTCTAGGAGCCAATGCACATGGCAGGTTAAATTTTCACTCAGTACATAGCATATTATAGGCACTTGTAATCAAAAATCTCACCTAATAATTTCAGTTGTAGTAGAAAGAGCTTTAGGAATTTCAAGAAGAGTTGAGTGCTTTGAAGCTAGTGATGACGGCAGCTACTCCTTTGTCTGTCAGACACCACGCTAAATCCTTTCTATGAGTTTCTGTACCTCGTCCTTACTGCAGCCCAGAGAACTACACGCTTTCTTTAGCCCTCACTGTCAGATGAGAAAATGGGGTATAGAGGTTCAGTAAGTTACTGAATCTTTGTATCTGTTAAGTGACAGAGTTGGAACCTGAATCCAAATCCCTTGATTCCAGAGGCTGTGCTCTTCTTACCCAATTCCTTCCAGGATAGGAGTAAGCCAGGTAGCAGGGTTCTAGAAATCCCGTGGGGGGGGGGGGATGGTACTCGAACAGGACATACTCAGACAGCTCAGTGTACAGAGCACTGCTGCAGTTGATGCCCAGAGGTCCCTGGGGCTTGGAAACTATTGCTGGATCCCAAGAAGCTTGAGGACGGGTGATCTGTAGAGTCGCCGTGTGCGCTGCAGGTGTGAAGGAGCAGGGGCCTTGGGGAGCAGTGTACCTCTGTGCTGTCGTGAGGACAGGTGATCTGTAGAGTCGCCGTGTGCGCTGCAGGTGTGAAGGAGCAGGGGCCTTGGGGAGCAGTGTACCTCTGTGCTGTCGTGAGGACAGGTGATCTGTAGAGTCGCCGTGTGCGCTGCAGGTGTGAAGGAGCAGGGGCCTTGGGGAGCAGTGTACCTCTGTGCTGTCGTGAGGACAGGTGATCTGTAGAGTCGCCGTGTGCGCTGCAGGTGTGAAGGAGCAGGGGCCTTGGGGAGCAGTGTACCTCTGTGCTGTCGTGAGGACAGGTGATCTGTAGAGTCGCCGTGTGCGCTGCAGGTGTGAAGGAGCAGGGGCCTTGGGGAGCAGTGTACCTCTGTGCTGTCGTGAGGACAGGTGATCTGTAGAGTCGCCGTGTGCGCTGCAGGTGTGAAGGAGCAGGGGCCTTGGGGAGCAGTGTACCTCTGTGCTGTCGTGAGGACAGGTGATCTGTAGAGTCACCGTGTGCGCTGCAGGTGTGAAGGAGCAGGGTGGGGAGCAGTGTACCTCTGTGCTGTCGTGAGGACAGGTGATCTGTAGAGTCGCTGTGTGCGCTGCAGGTGTGAAGGAGCAGGGGCCTTGGGGAGCAGTGTACCTCTGTGCTGTCGTGAGGACGGGTGATCTGTAGAGTCGCTGTGTGCGCTGCAGGTGTGAAGGAGCAGGGGCCTTGGGGAGCAGTGTACCTCTGTGCTGTCGTGAGGACAGGTGATCTGTAGAGTCGCCGTGTGCGCTGCAGGTGTGAAGGAGCAGGGGCCTTGGGGAGCAGTGTACCTCTGTGCTGTCGTGAGGACAGGTGATCTGTAGAGTCGCCGTGTGCGCTGCAGGTGTGAAGGAGCAGGGGCCTTGGGGAGCAGTGTACCTCTGTGCTGTCGTGAGGACAGGTGATCTGTAGAGTCGCCGTGTGCGCTGCAGGTGTGAAGGAGCAGGGGCCTTGGGGAGCAGTGTACCTTTGTGCTGTCGTGAGGACAGGTGATCTGTAGAGTCGCCGTGTGCGCTGCAGGTGTGAAGGAGCAGGGGCCTTGGGGAGCAGTGTACCTCTGTGCTGTCGTGAGGACAGGTGATCTGTAGAGTCGCCGTGTGCGCTGCAGGTGTGAAGGAGCAGGGGCCTTGGGGAGCAGTGTACCTCTGTGCTGTCGTGAGGACAGGTGATCTGTAGAGTCGCCGTGTGCGCTGCAGGTGTGAAGGAGCAGGGGCCTTGGGGAGCAGTGTACCTCTGTGCTGTCGTGAGGACAGGTGATCTGTAGAGTCGCCGTGTGCGCTGCAGGTGTGAAGGAGCAGGGGCCTTGGGGAGCAGTGTACCTCTGTGCTGTCGTGAGGACAGGTGATCTGTAGAGTCACCGTGTGCGCTGCAGGTGATGGCTCACCACACTAAAAACTTAAAAACAGTTAAGATGGAGGATTTTGTTTTATTGCCCTTCTCCCATCCCAGTCCGTTTTAGGTGAAGCAACTGATGAACCAGTTTCTTCTTACAGTGATAATTATGTTCCTTGACCTTCATGATTTTCTTGTCACCCACCACATCGGTAGGTGTTTGAAAGGGGTTATAGAGGTTTTCTTCCTTTAAAGTGCCAGACATATTTAAACATCACAAGCTATTTTAAGTCTTCGTAATAGCTGTGAAAGGTAGGTTTTCATTATTTCTCTCTAAAAACTGAAGACTAAGACATCTGCTAGCTTGTCTTACACTAACTTCAACAAGTGGCAGAAAGGAATGGGATGGAGATCTATCTATCTATCTATCTATCTATCTATCTATCTATCTATCTATCTATCTATCTGATAAGGGTAGTGTTGTATTATATTTGGTGATGGATGCTTATCAAAGTATATCTTTGAGTCTAAGAATCTCAAATTGGGATGGGGTCATAGAGGTGACTGAGTCTCACACATGAAAACTGCTTAGGTAGCTCAGCTTATTTTTGTGTTTAAACATGCATGCTCCTGTCTTCTGCCACCCCTCCCCCCACCATCCTATTTTGGGGATGACCTGGGATTAAATTCAGGGCCTCACACGTGCTGGGCAAGTGCTACCATGGAGCAACACCTGTCCCCTGAACCTCTGTTACTCTTTCATGCATTTCCTCGGATCCCTACTTGAACTTGGAAAAGCATGTGCTCTTAAGTGCAACTTGTCCACAATTGACCTGCATTTGTTATAGTAGATTACCAAGTGGATGATTAGATTGAGATTTTTCTGTCTTGCAGGAAATTTCAAGAGCAAGAATGTCCTCCTTCACCAGAACCAGCTCGGAAAGAGAAAGACAAGAAAGGCTGCCACTGTGTCATTTTCTGAGAGTCCCCTGAGCACTAGCTGCGAGCTGCCAGGAAGCCCTCGTCCCCTCTCCTGTGCTTTATGTCACGTGGTACCTTGCTAGCCTTAGACCAATGATCACCGTGTCAGCCTTACACCAAGAAGCTGGCTAATCCTTTCTGTGGAGCTAATGCAATGGTCCTTTCCAAACCGGTAACGGAAACACTAAGGCTGCTTCAGAGATTGTCTGGTTCTTTTAAATTATATGTCTTCATCACAAGACACGGCCTTCTCTTAAGGGCTTACATTTTAATAGGGACGAACCAGCTTTGGAACCTAAGCTGTTTGCTAAGCTGAAGTCATAGTTGTGAAGTAATTTTTAACTTCTGGAATCATTGCCTACTGTTACTCTAAGTAGAAACATAGGGATTTTTTCTTTTTAAATGTGAATTTTGCCTATCTTTAAAGCTTTTGATGTCAACTTTTTGTTAATCTTAAATACACTGAACAGAATCTACGAAAGTGAGACATCTCAGACCTTTTTTGATGCTACGACTTTTGTTTTCCCGTGGCCAAAATACCAAAATGCCCGTTGTACTTATGGATTAAAAACTGCTTGTCAAGTCTTGTTATTAAGCCTCCTCTTGAAGATGATAATTCTGGACTTAGGTGTTTCAGTGAACTTGGTTTCTTAATTTAACTATATTTCACAGTGATGCTAAGGGTAAGAATGAATAATTCCTGTCTGTCTTTCTCTTCAAGTATTTCTGGTTAAGGGATTCAAAACAAACAAACTAAAACAGTTTTTGTTTGATGTAATATAAAATATGGAATTGATCTTTCCAGAGTCAGATGATTAATGTTTTGCTATATACTTTTATACGTTATTTTCTTATCAAACTAGTTAACAAGTATTTTTATATGTTTGTAAGCAAATATGCTTTCACAGTATACCTTGTGTATATGTAAAGATAAGTATTTAATTCTCACTGTTCACTTTTAACTGACAGAAAAGAAAAAAGAAAGTGGAAACTACAGTGACTGTGGTAGAACTTTTACTCACTGGCTGGGTCCTGGTTATGTTCACCTGTGACCAGTCATGTCCCTCCTCAAGAAACCTTCCTGGTAGAGTGCAACAAGATGAGACTCTGAAATCACGTGATAACCCCTGCTAAATATTGACTGTTTATATTGAGTATTATGTGTAAAATTTATAATTGACAGTTAGCATAATTGTGGATGGCTTCTGGTTGTGTTTTTAATTCTGTGGATTGTTTTGAAACAATTCCAAGTATGTTCCTGATTTCAAGACCCTCGGTGGTTTTGCACGGCTGTCACTTTATTGAATGTGTACAACGGTCCCATGAAGTTGATGAACTGTCCCCTGTACAGCTTCAGGTGCTAGAATTAAAATTGATCTGTTATCACAAGATGATGCGCAATTACTCATTTTGTTATTTCAGTGGTTTTCTGAGGGAATATGAGGAGAAATTTATGTTAATAGGATCTATGCCTTTTTGCAGCCATGTTGTAGGAGTCAAATCTAAAATTGGTCATTCAGTAGGTGAACTTGATCTGAAACCTTTTGGTGTTCTTAGTGGTTTCCTGAGGTCAGTGTTTTCAAAACTTTTTCTCTGAAGTGCTGTTTTTTTCGAGGTAGGGTTTCACTCTAGTCTAGGTTGACCTGGAATTCACTCTGTATTCTCAGGGTGGCCTCGAACTCACGGCGATCCTTCTACCTCTCCCTCTGAGTGCTGAGATTAAAGGTGTGCACCACCATGCCTGGCTCCTGAAGTGCTCTTAACAGAGAACTGCCAATTATCAGTTTGAAAGAAAGTGTAATTCTATATTAATGTAGTTAATAAAGTAAAACTTTAAAAATATTTATTTACATTGTATAATGCAGTATAAACTTGTGATTTCTATTAGCATTCAAATAACACAGTCTGTTTTGCTTAGCTACTTTACTTTAGGGTTCCTTCTCAGAGGGTGTATGTGTATTTATTCACTTCTCTCTAGTCTCCAGTACAGTTACTGCCCAGGAAGCTCGCAGGTGTCTCCTGTGGCTCTGGCACCTTATGGTACAGTGCCATCTCGTGTTTTTGGTGGGGAAGCCTTCCTCCTTGTTTGAAACAGGATCTCTCCTGTGGCCTCCTCATCCCACTCTGATCCTCCTGTCTCTGACTCCCAGTTACTGAAATTTCAGTTGTTCACCACTATGCCTAGCTGTATGGTTCTTTTTATATGCCCTGTTCCCCATCATTATTATCTTCAAGTACTTCCCTTCCCCAGTCCTTTAAAAAAATTTTTTTGAGGCAAGCCCAAGAGATTGGTGTTTTTAATTTAATTTAAGTTTTTATTTTTATGAGAGAGAGAAAGAGAGGGAGGGAGAGAGGGAGAGAATTGGTGCACCAGGGCCTCCAGCCACTGCAATGGAACCCCAGACACATGTGCTACCCTGTGCACGTGTGCCATCTTGCGAGCTTGTGTCACCTGTGTGTCTGCCTTATGTGGGACCTGAAAAGTTGAACATGGGTCCTTAGGCTTTGTAGGCAAGCAGCTTAACCACTAAGTCATTTCTCAGGCCATGGCCTTTCTTTAATGAGAGAGAGAGAGAAAGAATTGGCATGCCAGGTCTTCCAGCCACTGAAATTGAACTCCACATGCGTGTGCCACCTTGTGTGCATGTTCGACCTTGCGCATGGGTCACCTTGTGTGGTTGAGTTACTTTGGATCTGGGGAGCTGGACATGGTTATTTAGGCTTCTCAGGCAAGCACCTTAACCACTAAGCCATCTTTCTTTTTTTTCTCAATTTTTATTAACATTTTCCATGATTATAAAAAATTAAGCCATCTTTCCAACCTTTCCCCAGCCTTTCTTAACAGAGTTCCTAGAGAATTAAACTCCTGATGCCTTATCTGTTATATGTTTAAATTGACTTCTCATCTCTGCTTCCAGATAGAACTAGGTATGTGCTGTCTTTGGGAGAACCGAGAACATAATCTGTCCAACCCTGTAGAGTTTAGAGCCTCTCGCACAGCTGTGGTTGGGAGAGGCTCTGACTGAACAAGGTCATGTGTGAAGGCGTTGTTGACTCCGCTGTCTCTCATTTGGATTTGCCTGTCGGCTGGTTCTTCTCTAGTTAGGGTCGTATTTCCCCTGCTTTGATACATCTGCTAGGTTTTGGTTGGGTGATGGGCATGCATGTTTTGTGCTTTTGGATGTTTAGTTGAATTGTTTTTATCTAAAAGATTTTGGCTTTGTTCTGATAGTTATTTGTAGCTCAACTTGATGCTTTCAGTCTTGTTCTCAGACAGGGTCTGCCTATTTTGCTCAGGCTTGCCTTGAACTCCTGGACTCAAGTGATCCTCCTGCCTTAACCTTCTAAATAGCTGGGACATTGGGCTAATGCAAGCACCCAGCTTAGTCTATGTTTTTTTTTAAATTGCCTGAGGTATGAAGGTAAATATTATTCATTATAGATTACCTTGTGTTATGACATGTCTATTGGCTAATATTTTGTTCTCTGTAGTTGGGCTTGTCAAACTTTCTCTATAAATAGCCACATAGTAAATTCGTCATACTTTGCAAGTCATATGACCCTTCCTGTAGCTATCAGTCTGTACCATTCTAGCATCTATGAATGATGTATAAGTAAATGAAGTAATGGGGCTGTGTCCCAGTACAATTTTGTTGTGCACACTGGTGTATCTGTTTCATATCATGGCCATGTTGGATGCTAATCTTCTCTTGCGCTTGCTTCTCACCCCTGGAAGGTTACAAGGACCACCTCGACAGGCTGGAGTTTGCTGGACCTTCTCTGTAGCATGTTCTCTGTAGCGTTGGACATTTCCTTCCTGACTTTAGAACCTCTTCATTTTTATGGAATTTCAAACAAAATTTTCTGAGTAGACTATCATGTACTTGCGATCTAGGAGTTTCCTCCTCGTATTGCTTGCTTAGAGATTTATATTATTTCCAAATTGCACATTATTCTGTAATTGATACACATTGGGGCTACAGAGTCTTAATCCATAAATGGACCCCTTACTTCATCCACTGTTTTACAAGTTTGATGTCTTGGGGTTGTACGCACTTTCCAGCTGGGTGCTCTTGCTTAACTTCCCCCCTTGATTTCATTCATCCTGTCCCATTGCCACGACGAGTAGGAGATGATGGCTGAGTGATCATTTTTCACCCGTCTGTCTAAGGCTCCTACCACTTGTCTCCCCGTGACTGTGACTGTACATTTTCAAAGTCATATATATATATATATATATATATGTATGTATGTATGTATAGCCAAAAAGGTATTTTAACTAAAATACCTGACTGATAGCTGGAGAGATGGCTTACTGATTAAGGTGCTTGCCTGCAAAGCCTAAAGGGCTCTTGTTTGACTTTCTAGATCCCACGTAAGCCAGATGAACAGTGACGCAAGTGTGCAAAGTCACACATATGCACAAGGGGTTGCACACATCTGGAGTTAGATTGCAGTGGCTGGAGGCCCTGGTACACCAATTCTCTCTCAACTCACTCGCTCTAGCTCTGTCTCTCTCTCTCACACACACACACATATATATATAAAGGCCAGTCTGTTGGGCTTGTCTCAAAAAAAAAAACCTGAACAGATTTCTTTTTATTATTTATTTGGCAGGGGAGAATGGGCACAGCAAGCTCTCCATCCACTGCAAATGAACTCCAGATGCATGTGCCATCTTGTGCATCTGGCTTACATGAGTCCTGGGGAATCAAACTGGGCTTTTTGGTTTGGCTGGCAAGCACCTTAACCACTAAGCCATCTCTCTAGCCCAGATTTCTTTTCTTTCTTGGTTTGGTTTCAAGGCAGGGTCTCACTCTAGCTCAGGCTGACCTGGAATTCACTATGTAGTCTCAGGGTGGCCTCAAACTCACGGCGATCCTCCTACCTCTGCCTCCCTAGTGCTGGGATTAAAGGCATGCGCCACCACACCTGGCTTTTAGCCCAGATTTCTTTATACAAGACTGTATTTGGTATTCTGGAAAAAAGGAGAAATGTGGCTTTATTCCTTCCTTAAATTCCTTGGGGTCTTGTAGAAGATGATTACAAGTGACCCAAACAAATGGTGGGGCTCCATCTTTTTAAGGCCAAGTACGGGAAGCCTGCAGAAAATGTCACGTCCAGGTGTGGGGGAGGGTGTGCTCTTCCTCTAAAGCTGGAATGCGTGCAGGTGTTGGCTTGGAGCTGGACAAGATTGGTAGGATTGAGATGGGCAGGGGAGAGAAGAGCAAGGTTGTGGGAAGGCGTGGCGTGCAGGCTCGGTGCAGGTGAATGTAAGCACATTGGAACAGACATGGGCTGGCTTCGGAGGGTCTTCAACAGGAGGGTCTTTCTGTAGACAGGGAAGCTGCCAGCATTCCTGAACTGCAGATTCTAGGATCTAGTCCCGTGGTTGCACAAGTTGCAGAGAAGTGCAGATAGAAGGAGGGAAGGCCTGGTGACAGGCTGTTACAGACCGGGAAGGCTGTCCTCTTACCACCCATCAAAAAACCTGTGAGGGGGGCTGGAGGCTTGACTCAGTGCTTAAAGGCACTTGCTTACAAAGCCTGATGGCCTAGGTTTGATTCTCCAATACCCCTGAAAAACAGGATGCACCAAGTGGCCACACATATCTGGAGTTCATTTGCAGGAGGTCCTGGCACACCCATTCTCTCTCTTTCATCTCCCCCTCCTCTCTGTCAAATAAATAAACATTAAAAAAATAAAAAGTAAAAACAACCCCACAAGGGCAGAGCCAGGTTCTGTGTTCACTGTTACTCATGCTGTGGAGTGTGATCCCAGAGGTGGATGATGAAGGCCGGCCTGCAGTAACCCGGGAAGGAGGGGCCTGGACATTAACGGCATCTCTGAGAAGTGTTTGTGAGTGTGGCAGCTAGTGATGAGAATATGTGCCATTTGTGACGACAGTCATATAGGTGTTGGGAAGTGTTTGGGAATGGGGGTTGGAGTGGGACTTATTTGGGCAGGTCTGTAATTTTATGTATTTTGAGTTAGTGACTGAAGAGATGGAGGTGGCTAATATTCACCAGAGAGCCTGAAAAAGGCTCAAGGGTCAAATTTTGTGATGAAACAAACATCTGGAAGGTAGAAAAGTTAAGAGCCAGCTAGAGAAGCAGCCAGAAAGGAGAGGGCCAGGAACCTGAAGTCAAGGAAAGCTGGGGCTTGGGAGTGGCTCAAGGGCTTTGGGTACCATTCAGAGTGAGAGCAAGAGCGAGAGAGAGAGAGAGAGAGAGAGGGCGCTCGCAGTGGTTGGACTTCCTTAGAGAGTTGTTTCAACTGTCTGGTTGTGGACACAAGATAGGAGCTGTGTGATGGGAGGCGGTAAGTGTGGGCTGTTTTTCAGGGGTATTGGAGAATGAAACCGTGACAAAGCCAGTAACAGGGTAGGTGTTTGCCATGGAGGGCAGCTGCTGGAGTGTGAGCCACTGTAAAGTGCTTGATCATACCATGTAGACGTGGAAGTCTGGAGTCAGGTATTACTGTCTGGATATTTCGTATCTTGAGAGTTGAAAGTCTAGGCTTTGGCCAGATACGATGGTGCATACCTGTAATTTCCAGTACCTGGAGGGTAGGGCAGGAGAATCATGAGTTCAAGGCCAGACTGGGCTGCATAGCAGAACACTGGAAAAGAAGGATGGAGGAGGCCATGGGTTTGCAGCTGGCACGCCATTCTGTCTGAGAATGGTTCTTTACTGCATCTCAGATCATCTGTGGTAGAGGCTCAGCTTAAAAAGTCTTAATTTTGGGCTGGAGAGATGGCTTAGTGGTTAAGTGCTTGCCTGTGAAGCCTAAGGACCCTGGTTCAAGGCTCGACTCCCCAGGACCCACGTTAGCCAGATGCACAAGGGGGCGCACGCATCTGGAGTTCATTTGCAGTGGCTGGAGGCCCTGGCGTGCCCATTCTCTCTCTCTCTCTCTGCTGCTTTCTCTCTGTCATTCTCAAATAAATAAATTAAAAAAAAAAGAGAAATTGAACTTTAAAAAAAAACAATCTTAATTTCCAGTGTTGGGGACTGGTACTTTTGCTAAGTATAATTAAAAGCGAATTAGGGGGCTGGAGAGATGGCTTAGTGGTTGAGGCACTTGCTGGCAAAGCCGAAGGACCCAGGTTTGATCCCCTAGTACGCACGCAAAGCCAGAGGCACAAGGTGACACATACATCTGGAGTTTGTGTGCAGTGGCTAGAGGCCCTGGCATGCCCATTTTTTTTCTCTCTCTCCCTCCCTCTTATCTCTCTCTCAAACAAATGAATGGGTAAAATAAAATAAATGAATTAGGGAGCTGTGGAGATGGCTCTGTGGTTAAAGGATTTTGCTTGCAAAGGCTATTGGTCTGGATTTGCTTCCCCAGTATCCACATAAAGCCAGTTGCACAAAGTGGCACATGTATCTGGAATTCATTTGTGACAAGAGGCCCTGATTCCCATACTCATTCATTCCCCTCACCCTGCTTCCAAATAAATAAGTAAAGTATTTTTAAAAAAGTAAATAATTAGGAAAGTGACCATTCTCTTGGGAATTGTGGCAATGTCTAGTTACTGTGAAAGTTTCTAAGCCTTTGCTGTCTATTTCTGCATCTCCTTTGTGGGAGCAATTAAACTGCATGTCCTGCTTCTGCTTTAAGAACCAGTTTAGTGGGAAGCTAAGCAGGAGATGCAGGTATGTTTCCTAAGAGGCCCTTCCAACCACCTGGGTAGGCTAGTAATTCCAGGCAGGTTAGGATAACCCAGTAGGAGTTACATTCAAACACAAGAGGAAAACCAGGACTCCTACAAACTTCAACTCTGTAAGGAAGTCTGCAGTCTTGTTTGCTCTTCTGTTAATAAAATTAGTTTATTTGCAGAGAGAGAGAGGGGGGAGGGGGAGGGGAAGAGGGAGAGAGGGAGGGAGAGAGAGAAGAGTAACAGAGAGAATGGGTGCTCCAGGGCCTCTAGCTACTGCTAAGGCACTCCAGATGCATGTGCCACTTTGTGCATCTGGCTTTATGTGAGTACTGGGGAATTGAACCCAGGCCATTAGGCTTTTCAGGCAAGTACATTAACCACTGAGCCTCCTCTCCAGCTCTGTTACTACTTAATTTTTATCTTAGCATGTAAGTGCTTAAAATATGAGATCATTACTAATCAGTATGTCCAAGGCAAGAGTGTGCAGACTACTGTGAGAACATGTTAATGAATGTTCTGCAAATCCAGTCTGAAATTGCCTTTTTTTCTGATGATGGCTGCAAAGATTATGCATGCACATTCTGCTCATTTATAAGTGACCAAAGTCAGCTATAACACAGAAGTGCGTATTGTCTAGTTTATGAAGAAGTGAGGGGCAGGTGGAATGGAGCTGGCTTTCAGTGAGTCCTCAGACAGGACTCCAGGAGGACCTGCTTTCCAGGAGAGAGCTGGCTTAACCATGAAGGTGAGGAAGAGAAGTCTTATAGTGTGAGAAAGTGTGGGCTGGTTCTGAGACCAGCACACGTTGAGTTGAAGGACCTGCTCTCACAGAAGTGTGGTTGATTCTCCTGGCTTAACCATTACAGTGGCCACCTTTCTGCCCTGCCAAGTGAGTACGCAGTGCCGTCAAACCCACAGGGTTTCTAAAGCAGGGTGGCATCATTGAAATGTGGCATTTTAGTAAAGCTTTTGCTTTCAGTTTCAGAGGATTAAAATTGAAGAATTAGCATCACACTAATTAACAGCTGCTCCTTATATTTGTTAGCATGCCCCCATCATTTCCAAATGTGACTTATTTTCATTCATTCTGTCGACTTTGGGCAATAGGAAGAATGGTGAATCATTCCATTAAAATTAGTAGCACTGAAGAGCAAAATAGTGGAAATGACTATCTTCTTCAACTCTTAAATTGTAATGTTAGATTAAAGACTTACGGTTTAGTCTTGTTTGGATAATAGTAGCCATTTCTTTAGGGTGTAAATATTTAACTCATACGCAGCTAGCCCCCAAAACTAAGCTCTTATTCCAGATCAAGTTCTGTTATGGTCCAGAGACGCCTTTCTATGATTCTTTGAGATTTCTGACTTAAAAACAATTCATTTAGCCAGGCATCTTGACATATGTCCTTAATCCCAGCACTTGGGAGACAGAGGTAGGAAGGATTGCTCTGAGTTCTAGGCCAGCCTGGGACTGCAGAGTATGTCCCAGGTCAGCCTGAGCTCCTGTGTCTGTAATGCTGGGATTATAGCCACCACCACTCCTGATCCAAAAATGTATTTTTATTCTTTTTATTTACTTATTTGAGAGAGAGAGGCAGGTAGAGGGGGAGAGTGAGAGAGTGAGCACGTGTCAGGGCCTCCAGCCGTTGCAAACGACCTCCAGACACAAGTGCCACCTTGTGCATCTGGCTTACATGGGTCCTGGGGATTCGAACCTCTGGGGATTCGAACCTGGGCCCGTAGGCTTCACAGGCAAGCGCCTTAACTACTAAGCCATCTCAAGCCCCATTTTTATTCTTTATTTCCTAAAGTATGTAAACTGAACCAAAGTAGGTCACAGAGATAATTTAACATAGAGTTGTTATGTGTTGTTATGTTAGGCACATACTTGTTGTGGACTGGGTTTCTGGAGAGCTAACGCCATGTGGGAATGTTGACATACCCTGTTCCCTTGCAGGCCATGAGTTTGCCTAGAACATGCTCATGGACAAAGTTGAAAGGAAAAACAGCACAGATTCCTCCTCAGGTTTTCAGCACTGGGTCTGCAGAAGCCCAGGTTTTATTCTCATTTGCTACAGTAGATTTCCTTCAAATAAAATGCATTGGCAAGGTGACAGATAAGTGACCCAGCATCTCACTGAGAAGATCTGAGCTTCATGCTGGCATCTTAACACATGTGTGTAAATATGATTACAGCTGGGTTGGCGTTGATAGTACATACAGTCACAGCCATTCTCTGCACGGAACTTTTTCTTAG
This sequence comes from Dipus sagitta, assembly GCA_036346955.1. NCBI lineage: Eukaryota > Metazoa > Chordata > Mammalia > Rodentia > Dipodidae > Dipus > Dipus sagitta. Next base: position 153,194,181 of record CM070772.1, on the reverse strand, counting down.
AGTCTCTCAAGTGGAAGTCCAAACAGATGGCATTTTTTTTTTTTTTTTGTAGTAAAAAGTCTTTATTTCCAAAATGATTGGTTAGCCAGAAAAATCTATAAACCACCTAACACAAGACTTTGGTAAGAAAGAGATTCAACACTTACAAATTCCCATTGCAAACAAAAAATAAAACTCATAAGGTAAGAAGCATGTTTCTTATTCTCAGCCATTAACCAGTTCCCTGGTCTTAAGTCTCCGAAATCAGGATTAAGAATATACCCAAATGGGACCAAATCGAAGCATGAATCACTAGCAGGGCTTGTCTCAGTCGAGGAGTCACCATCTCAAGGGGCTTTTCAGTGGGCTGAGAACAAGTGTGCATCAAGATAGCTTGGAAGACGTTGCAAAAAGAGGGCAGATTGCTCATCGGGACTTTTTTGGGTGCCAGGTGGGAATTTAAGCCTCTTTCATCGTTTTTTGCTCATTTGAGGGAGAAAGCAAATCACTGAAAGAATTACAAAATAATGTTGGGAACAGTTGTAAGCTGCAGATAGCTCGGGGGTGTGGCAGTGCCACCCTTTGTAACGAGGAGCAAAAGCTGTCTGACCTGGAAACTGTGGAGGTGGATAACGACTATGAAGATACCATCACAACACTAACGACAGACCCAGTGAGGCTTTCTATTGACTAGGCTCTCTCGTGTTAAGGAAAAATACCTGCTTGGGGCTATAGCATATATGTTACATTTTAGAAATATCCTGCCATGTTTAATGCAAATTCTCAAGGTAGTATATTCAAAGCATCGTATGCATCATGCCCACAGTGTGTATTTGGATTAAGCAGTAATGAAAAATACCTGCAAAAGAACTGCAGCAATAATTTTAAAAATGAATGAATGAGCAAATTGCTCATGGGTTCACAAGTGCGATGTCCTTTCACTGTCATTGTTGGTAGCTGGGCTCTGTGAGTTTGGTGTGCTGCTGATGGCCTGGGAGGACACGGACGCCCCTGGTGTCCACAGGGGCCAGAGTCCTCCATGGAAAGTGGGCACCAGCTCGATCCTGTAATTGTTTCTCTCAGATTTTGTTTTAGTCACTGAAATATGTTCTCTCTTTCTTGAGTATACATTTTATGACTAAAAATAACTTCAAAGCATAGAGATAGTATTTTTGTTGAGGAAACAGTTTGTGGGCCACTGAGCAGACTTAGCAAATAATTTGCATAGCTAAAATGTTTTCTTGTTAGAGACATTTGAAAACTTAACAAAAGTTTGGGTAAGTCGGGTTTGGATATTTAGGCCAATTTTGCTGCTCAGGTGTTGATTCCAGTAAAAATCCATTCCCAAATGAACCATAAGCCTAACATCATATAGAAGAATTATGGCACTAAAAAAAAAATAATAAAACAAACCACAGATAACCTAAGGGAAACTTTTTTTTTTTACATTTAGCATCCTTACTCTCTGCTACAAGGACTTTACCTTCCATTTAAATAAAGGAGCTATCCCTTTTCCTTTGGGGGGGGCGCTAAATAGGAACCAATATTTGGAAGTAAGATAAGTATACTTAAATTCCTTACTGTAAGATTAAAAACTGCCCAGCATCAGTGTTCCTGTTCAGATGGACTGTTTCCCCAAGAACTTAGGAATGGGGAGACTTAACAAGAGGCCTCGCATCCTGCTGAGTGGAAAGAGATGGACAAACAGAAGTGTTTTGCCAAAGATGAGGAAGGGGGGAATCTGCTCTCCCCATCTGATGGGTGTTTCTACCGGCTGCACTCTGACACCCACGCACATAGTTGTCTCTCCCTGTAGAGGTGGCCGGGGTCTGTGTCCTGCGTGGCCAGCAGGGCTGCTCCAGAGGGACACACTTCACTCAGTACAAGGTGGCTGACACTGCTCACTGCCGCGCAGGAAGAGAGGCGCTGAGGAGGAGGGAGCCCCGCTCGGCCTATACCCACCAAGAGGTATTCAGACAGGACGTCCCTGGCATCCGTAAGACTACTGGGCAAACCACACTGGAAGAAAATGAAAACTAGTAGACACAATTTAAATTATCTTAAACAAGCAAATGGACCAGCCAGCCATCGGTGACTGGAATCTGGAATGCAGCCCCTGGGAACTTGGATCCCTGCTAACAAGGGTGAACGTTGCATGCTCTGATCTCCTTCTTGTCTTTGCAGCTGCTGAACTGGGAGCTTTTGAATCTCTTCTTCACAGTCATGTAACGCTCCTGAATCCCTCCACCACACAGCTTGGTGCATTCTGACCAGGCCGTCCACGGGCGCATCCGGCAGCCTGTAAGCACCAGAACAGGCTGCTTAGACCAGCAGCACAGGAGGGCTGGGCTCCTTTAGCTCTTTCTGCTTCTCTATGTAGTGGTTGGATTAACTCCTGGCCAGTGTCCTGATTAGGGACTGTCAGCTCGTACATAATAGACTACAGAAGACATGGCCATTAATGCACCAAAGCTCAGGGGGCACGGGCTCATTTCCTCACAGTCCGGGCTTGGCTGTGTGACCATGAGCAAAACCATGCCTGAGAAAAGCTGCTAGGAACCTTCCCATGCTGTCTGCACACATCTGGATAGCCCATGTGAGAGACACCGTGAGAGAAAGGGCCCCAGGAAAAGCAGGGGAGGCCCAGCTCTCGCTTCCAGCCCCACTTGACTGTGGCCACGTACGTGAGAACGAGCCCAAGCTCAATGGCGGGAATTGTGAGGCCAAGCCGCCTTCTTGCAGGCCTGCCGGGATCATGCTACTAAATGATCTGTAACTGTTGCGGGGGGGTGATGTAGGTGACCCCCCCCCCAGGAGAACTTAACAACTTGCTCATGAAGTCCCACTGCCCAAGCACTTAGTACTCAGTACGAACCCGCCTTTCTCCAAGAGTCCTGTGACCCCTGGAGATTAGACCTTTGGCTCACATCCTTCCCATAGTACTTTGGACCTGCATGTTCGTGATTATGTACTAGAGATCTGTTCGCACCTTAGCAGGGTTTCAGAAACTGCTGAGCACAGGCTTGGCTTTACCCACTGTGGACCAGTGACTCCCTTGAGAGTTCTCCCTAAGGCAAGGACCTGTCCACTCCCTGTGTGGAGGAAGATAGGAGAGGGGGTAGTTTGAGCTGTTCTTTTATATGTGATCAGAAACTGGAATTAACCTTCAGTGTACATGGTGCCTTCCTTGCCCTCCACGGAAGTCACAGTATCTCACGGTCCACACCCAGAACTTGGCTCTTCCAGCCCTCTGTCCTGTTGCTCTCCTTTGTACGGTACTCTGGGCCCAGTCTGGCTTACGCAGCACAGCGGTCCCAAGCAGGGAATTCCTTCTTAGTGGTAGAACTTTTCAAGATATGCTGGAGAAGGGGATAATCTTTCTCCTGGGCTACAAGTAAAAGTTAAAGCTGGGGCAGGAGAGATGGCTTAGCGGTTAAGGCATTTGCCTGCAAAGCCAAAGGACCTTGGTTCGATTCCCCAGAACCCATGTAAGCCAGCTGCACAAGGTGGCACATGCGTCTGGAGTTCATTTGCAGTGGCTGGAGGCCCTGGTGTGCCCATTCTCTCTCTGTCTCTCTGCCTCTTTCAGTCTCTCAAATAAATAAAATTAAAAAATAAAAAGTTAAAAGTTAAGGTGCGTCTGCATTGCCTTCTCCAAAGCACTCCAGGTAGGTCTGTTTGTGTTATTCTTAAAACCTTCACCTGGGGCTCCAGGTAAAAGCACATGTCATGCAAGCCTAAGGACCTGAGGTTGATCCCCAGAACCCTCTAGGCATGATCACACATGCCTATTACCCCAGACCAGAGGGGTGTTGGAGGCAGGGGGATCACGGGCTCACTGTTCAGTCTGACTAAACCACAGCTCTGGGTTCATTGAGAGGCTTCCTCTCGAGGAAACAAGTGGGACAGCGAAGAGGAGGACACCCAATGCTCTGTCTTCAGGCTTGCACACGGGGTGTGCGCATGTTCACATTCTGTACGCACACGTTTCCTCCTCCCCAAAGACTTTGACCTTTGAATTGAGTCTGTAACCCTCCACAGGCTGCAGGTCTCTGGCCTCCTGCTTTGTATTCTGTTCTGCCTGCACTCATCTGCTTGAAAATATGCCCTTCTGGGTCCGTGTCTTGGCAGTCATTCCTTCTAGCTGGAATGGACTTCTCTAGCTGGCAAACTCCTAGCAGTTCTTCCAGAACCACTCCACCTCCTCGCTTTGCCGTTCCCTGAACTTTGGCTCCCTTAGCACTTCGTTCATTCTGTTGGACTTATCTGGCAGCCCGGGCCTTATTATTTGAAGTTTCATTTGGCAGTGTGGTCCGAGCCACACCCTTTAAAGTGGGGACTTACACTTTGAAGTCCTAAACACTGAGACTGATGACATCTTTGTCATCATTTCCCCCTGGACTTAGCCCTCAGCACTGGTTTTTGAGCAAGGTTGGACAGGACTTCTGCTTTTACAGACATGAAGAAAAGGGTGATTCCTAAAGGCTCTGCCTGAAAATTTACTTTTGAAGGTTATTATGATACCTAAAGTTTCTTTAGATGAAAACACTGCCATTTTCCGTAAATTATGCCTTATTAGTATGTGTGTATGGGGGATGGTCCCCTAGATCTAAAGAATTAAAATGCTGTCTGAAGAATGCAGGAAGTACCCCATTTTGTTTTGAGCCCAGTATAACCCCGCCTGTCCTGGAGTTGAGCTTGGACCCTCGCTGGGAGCCCTACCTGGAAACTGCTCCCCATCCAACTCTTCCCTCAGCTGCTCACTCCGCCGGCTCTCTCGGGCCTCCCTCCAGCGCAGCTTCTGGATGGACGGGTTGCGAAGACATTTCCGGAGGCGGCATTTCTTGCGCTGCACAGTCTCTGGGCAGGGCGCACCTCCAAACTGAGGCTCCATTTGGATCATCCTTGTTCGAATCATGTGACCTTTCCCGCATGACTTGTTGCATTCTGACCACTGGGACCACTCGGTGAGCTCACAGTCAATGGCTAGCAAGACACAGACGGGCTTGGATATCTCACATCTGAAACTGAAGGTCCCTTAACTGACACCCCTTTGAACATCTCAACAGGCTTGCCCTTGGCAACAAGGCAGTGGAAGGAATGTACTGAACAACTGGGTTACCAGAAGCAGAGTGGTGTCTCCTGGTTACCCTTCGCTGTGTTTGTTTCATGTGGATTTCCCATTTATACTTGTGCTGTGTGTGTTTCACATGGGTCTCCCATTTACACCTGTGTGTGTTTCACGTGAACCTCCCATTTACACCTGTGTGTGTTTCACGTGGGTCTCCATTTACACCTGTGTGTGTTTCACGTGGGTCTCCCATTTACACCTGTGTGTGTTTCACGTGGGTCTCCCATTTACACCTGTGTGTGTTTCACGTGGGTCTCCCATTTACACCTGTGTGTGTTTCACGTGAGTTTCCCATTTACACTTGTGCTGTGTGTTTCATGTGGGTCACAGCCCCTAGCGGTTTGTGTGTTGTTTGCAGACAGTGAGGAGATGGTTTATCTAACACAGACTGTCACCCGCACCTTGTCCCGGGCAAGTATTAGCACTCCACAGTCTCCAGTGTCCGCCCAGGGCGAGGCTGACTGAGCTCCCCTGGGCCTCACAGGAGGCGGGCCCCAGGACCCAGGACTTACGGCACTCCGGCAGCATGCACTTCTCCACCTGCTCCAGCTCCTCATTACAGTCGCCGAGCTCCGCCAGAGACTTGAGCATGCGCTGGCGGGTCCTCATGCCCTTCCCACAGGTCACACTGCAGTCACTCCACTCGGACCATGGCGACAGCAAGCATGGGATGGTGTCTGGATCAAGATGCAGGTGCAGGCACTGAGAACGCGCCCCTCCCGTCTCAGCTCTTGACCCAAAATCCCCCTCCTGCTGTGACCCCCTGCCCAACCAAATGGAATTGGCTCATGAGTTCAATCAAGTAAGAGTGAGCAGCCTGGAGCGCTAAATGACTTCCTATTTACTGTCCTTGTCACTTCCCTGAGTCTCCTGTGTGGCCTAGCTGACCGTCATGACCTGACATCAGATGGGGTCAGTGGTCCAAAAGCACAAGCGTTCACGTGAGATCACCAAAGGTTGCAGGGAGGCCCCACTCAATACACAGACAGCCTTCACTCCCCGAGAGCCATGCATTATTAACTCAGTTGCAGTTTTGGACCAGTACCGAGGTCTTTTCGGATGTGTGTGCCTGTGTGCTGGTTTGCGTCTTATGTGTTTGTGCAGTGAATGCGAAGGTCGTGCTGTATGAGGCCAGGCAAGACCAGTGCCACAGGAACGGACTGCACATTATTAAGTGTACTGCCCCTCCTCGATGCTCCAGGGAAGAAGCGCATGAGGTAGCCCAGGTGAGTTCTATCCAGACGCTGCCAGTTCGCCATGCCAGCATCGCGTAGAGTGCCCTCTGGTGGGCAGCCAACTGTAGGTCTAGTGTGGCGACACCCCCGTGGCTTGCCATCTTTCCCGGTGCCCCTGCCCATCCATCCTCCGCGGTGGCAGCAGGGGGCGGCGTGTCTCCCCACGCCGGTCCCGGGCCCCCTAAGCCCTTCCCACACCCACTCCACTCCACTCACGGCACTCGGGCATCATGCACTTCTCGGCCTGCGACATGTCGGCCTTGCACGTGGAGCCGTCGGCAGGGCTCATCTTGACCATGCGGTGCCGCTTCTTCATGCCCATCCCGCACGTGGCGCTGCACTCGTCCCACTCGCCCCATTCGGTCATCAGGCAGCTGCCGGGAGCTGAGGGGTCCGCGGAGTTGGAGTCTGGGTGACGTTGGCATCGGTCCCCCGCCCGCCCGCTGGGCACCCGCACTCACAGCACTCCTCGTTGACCACGCACGTCTCCGTCTCCTCCGTGGGCAGCGTGCACACCGAGCCGTCCTCCGGGAACTGCTTCACGTACCGCTCCCGGGACCGCATGCCCGTGCCGCAAGAGATGCTGCAGGGCGACCAGGTGATCCACTCGGACATGGTGCACGTGGAACCATCTGCAAACAACCCGGACGCTCAGTGGGGCCTGGCACGGAGCGGGCGGGGCGCCTACGGGACACCCTCGGGCCCTCCAGTGGGCTTGGGCAGCGGATGGACTCCAAAGCACCAAGTGTCAGAGGAAACACCCTTTTCCCACGTGGATGGGGCGCTTCATTACATAAAGATGTATTTAGAAGATGCTCAAACAGTGATGTGGATGGTGACTCACGCCTGGAGTCCCAACACTGGGAGGCTGAGGCAGGAGGACTGCCATGAGTTCCAGCTCCGCCTGGGCTCCAGGTAGAACCTTGTCTCCAAATCAGAAACACTCCAAACCAAACGCATGAGATGCTCAAATGCAATTTTAAGACAAATCATCCATTTGTAAAGTCTAGATAGACGTACCATGCAGCTAGGACCAGGCAATAAACAAGAGGTTGATTTCTCCCGTTGCTAATCCCACTTGAAGTGCTCAGTAGGCTCCTACACCTAGAGGCCACCGCCCTGGACAGTACAGATATTCAACATTTCTACCACTACAGGAAGGAAGCCCTTTTAGACACGGAGGAAGAGGAGATATGTATTCTGAGATAAAATGTAAGGTCTTTTGTTCAGAGGGACTTGAGGCTTTAGTTACTGTCTGAATCTCCATTTCCCCAATCTGAGGAAAGAATTTTTTTTTTTTTCTTTCTGATAGGCAGGTACCCCACAGCACCACAGACTCCTCAGTGCCTTTGTTGAGGATGGCAAGAAAAACTCTCCCAGGTGCTGATGGGGAGCAAGTAGCCTGGTTGGGGAGCGTTTGTGTACCCGAAGAGAGGGAGGGATGGAGGAAGGATGGGGAAGGCTACACAGCAGTCTGTGCATTAACATCCGGGGCCAAACCTCTGCTTGCATGTGTGGCTGTCAGCAAAGGCCATGGTCACTGGATACTTAAGAGACTGTTGTTGGAAAGACAGCAACCTTGCAGTGTGATATGGTGGTTGTGTTCTCAAGGGTGAGGTGCTGTCAGATAGAAACTGTGTGTGTGTGTGTTGTGTTTGCCTAATTCTAAAAAAAAAAAAAAATGAAGAAAATGGAATCTATCCCAAGTGCTCACTAGTGATGTTCTGAGGTTACAAAGCTAGGTAGGGTATGGATCTTGTCTTACTAGAAAGAGTGGGAGAAAAAGGAGAGAAGGAGAGAGAGAGAGAGGGAGAGAGAGAAGCTGACAATAATTCCAGGTGTTATAAATAGGCCAAGAGGGGCTGGGGAAATGGCGTAGTAGTTAAGGCATTTGCCTGCAAAGCCTGAGGACCCTGGTTCAATTCCCCAGGACCCACGTAAGACAGATGCACAGGGCACATGCATCTGGAGTTTGTTTGCAATGGCTGGAGACCCTGGTGTGCCCATTCTCTCTTTCTCTCTGCCTCTTCCTCTCTCTCTCTCAAATAAATAAAGAAATAAAATATTTAAAAATATAGAAATAGGGCAGGAGGGGCTAGACAGTGGTTGGGACATTTGCCTGCAAAGCCAAAGGACCCAGGTTCGATTCTCCAGTATCCACATGAAGCCAGATGCACAAGGTGGCGCATACATCTGGAGTTCATTTGTAATGGCTTGAGGCCCTGGCACACCCATATTCTCTCTCTGTCTCTCCTTGCTTTGCAGGCAAGTGCCTTTCCCACTGAGCCATATCTCCAGGACCCCCCACCCCGCAAAAAAATTAAAAGAAATAGGGCAAAAGATATACACCCAGGGAATTAGGCGGCACAGAGGACGACACATGTTCTCCCTTTTGGGATTCTGGGTAAACTCTCACATTTCCAGTAAACACCCCAGTGACCTTTTGCTGGGGAAAGGATCTTTGTATTTAAGGTAAAGGGACATCAGCTTAGTGCTGCTGTGGGTGTGTGACGTCAGGAGAGGGAGCCAGAAGGAGTTGAAGTCCAAGTAAGTGTTCAGCCAGTCTGCACATGCCCACACTGCCAATCGCGCATGCGTGGTGCCTTGACAACGCTATTTATGGACTGTGTGGCCTGACAGTGCTGGTGGTGCTGCTAGGAAATGACAGCTGGAATCCAAGGTAGCTAAGGCAGCAGGCACAACCACATACACCTGTCTTGTGCTGTGATCTGGTGGGAGGGTGTGGTAGCTGACGAGCCGTAATCCAGGCTTCCTATGGCCTGGCAAGACGGTTTCTTGGGCAGGCTGATACCATCACCCGAGTGTCTTCTGAGGGGTCCTCTGGCTCCAGAGCCCCACCCTGCAGGAACTCCCTAGCTAGTCCTCTTCCAACTCTGTTTCACTGGCAAGTTCAGCCGAGGAGTTTGCACACGAGCAATAAGGAACCACAGGTTTTTCAGCTGGGGACTCATGCGATCAGATCTTTGATTGCAAAAGATCTCTACAAGGATTCTTGAAAGATGTACAGAAATTGGGAAAGATGAGGCTTGAGAAACGGCTCAGTGAATCAAGTGCTTGGTGTGCAACGCTGAGTGTCTGAGTTCCGATGCCCAGACCCCACGTAAAAGCCAAGGCTGCCTTGGCTTCTGTAATGCCCCGTGGCTACGGTGAAAACAGACAGGGCATTTCCTAGACGCTCAAGAACAGAGTGGGGAATGGGAACAGGAGACCGTGCCTCAAAAGAGGGAGAGAGGAGCCGTGCCGGAAGCTGTCCTCTGACCTGTGCACTGTGTCCAAGGGCATGCTTGCTTCTCTCTCACTCTCTTCACACACACACACACACACACACACACACACACACACACACACGAACAAATTGATCAAAGGAAATTTGGAAAGATGTCAAGGGCTGGGGGAGGGTGCTGATCCCTGGGAGGAACTCAGAGAAGATACAATGTCTACAGTGCCGTAAAGTACATTCATCTTATGAAAAAAAAAAGCAGTTCTTTCCAAATGTCTAACAGAGTGTCTGCTTCCTTCCTACTCCAGCCACTTCCCCTGAAAAAAAATCGGTGCAGGAAGGAATTTAGTGTGGGTACCAGAGAGCTCTGGTTCCGGGAGGAACAAAGAACAGGCCCCGCCCAGCTTCAGAGCTCCTGCCTGACCGGATGGTGCTGGCCCCTTCCCTGTGGAGGAGGAGGAGGCTAGAGATCTCAACTCCACTGTTAGTTTCAGACTCCAAGGGACAGCCTTCAACGTGGAAGGTCCAGTCCCTTCCTCCCTGCCTGTTCGTATATAGGCTTGTCTATGGCAGGGCTGTTCCCCTCCTAAGTGCCCTTAGGGGCAAAAATGATTAGAAGTAAACCATGTGGTGGGCTGGAGCAATGGCTTAGTCTGCTAAGGACCCAGGTTCGATTTCCTAGTACCCACATAAGCCAGATGTACAAGGTCGTGCATGCGTTTGGAGTTTGTTTGCAGTGGCTAGATGCCCTGGCACACCCATTCTCTATCTGCCTCTCTCTCTCTTAACTAAAAATAAATAAATAAATAAAGTAAACCATGTGGATATGTGGCCAGAGGGTCAGATCAGCCTGCAGCCAGGAAGGGCTGGATTGTGAGCCACCTAAAAGGAGGTAAGCTTGTTTCAATTCTCCTCCTCTTGGAAGTGGTTTTCTACCCATCAGGCATCAGCCTAGCCTGTGTATCCCACCTCATTTACACCTCCGAGGAGTAAGAGTGTAGCCACAGTTATCCAAGCAGAGGAAGGGGTCACGTCCTGGCCTTTGCACAGCAATCAGCTTCATGCCATCTCGAAGGCTGTGCCATCGTGACATAGGTACCGAAAGCTTGTAGATCAAGCCTGACCTTTGGGCACTGTTAGAGAGCCTGGGAATGCACGTAATCAAGTGATGCAAGGGCTCCGTCTTGGGCTCAGGCTGAGGGAGAACACCAAAGAGGAACATGAACGACAGTTACCTGAAAAAGCCATTGGAGGGCGGGAGAGATGGCTTAGTGGTTAAGCTCTTGCCTGTGAAGCCTAAGGACCCCAGTTCAAGGCTCGATTCCTCAGGTCCCACGTCAGCCAGATGCACAAGGGGGCACACGCATCTGGAGTTCGTTTGCAGTGGCTGGAAGCCCTGGTGTGCCCATTTTCTCTCCCTCTCTCTGCCTCTCTCTCTCTCTGTCACTCTCAAATAAATAAATAAAAATGAACAAAAAAATTTAAAAAAAAGCCATTGGAAAGTGGGCATGAAGACTCATGCCTGTATTCTCAGCACTTGGGAGGTCGAGGCAGGAGGATCGTGAGTCCTGGCTAGTTTGGAGGGCTACATAGTGAGTTCCAGGCTGGTCTGGGAAGGAAGGAAAGAAGGAAAGAAGGGAAGGAAGGAGGGTAAAAAGAAAGGAAGTAAGTGAGGGAAGGGTAAGGGTAAGTGAGGGAGGGAGGAGTAGAAGGAGTCAGAGTTTACGATCCAGAAGTACTACTTGTTAGTTGTAACTTGTCTGAGCTCACGCCTGTGTTGGCTGGCTCTGAAGTCATGTGTATGATATATTTCATGGCTGGGGAGGCGCTATAACTCAATATGGAACATCCCTCACAGGCTCGCATTAAAGGCTTGCTCTTTTGCTAGTGGTATGATCTTGGGAGGTGTGGAGACTTCAGGACTTGGGAGGAAGAGCAGTCCTGAAGGGCATAGCTCACACTGGCTCCCTGGTGCCTCTCTGCTTCCTGTCCATCACGGGGAGAAGAGACGCCTCTCCTGTGCACTCTCTCCATCATGATAGTCTACCGGAGCGCATGGGGCCAGCCACGGATGGACCTCCTGACACGCAGCCAAAATAGATCCTCCCCACCTCAGTTGTTCTCTCAGTCATCCTGGTCTAGGCCACACTGGAGTAACACAGGAAGGAAGGCAGAGGCCCCACTTAAGAATTCTTCATAAGGGCTGGGTAGCTGGCTTGGCAGTTAAGGCACTTGCCTGCAAAACCAAGGGACCTCCATTCAATTCCCCATGTAAGCCAGATGCACAAGGTGGCGCACGCATCTGGAGTTCATTTGCAGTGGCTGGGAGGCCCTGGACTGCCCATTCTCTCCATCTCTCTCTCTTTCCCTCTCCGCTTCTTTCTCTCTTCCAAATAAATAAAAATTAAAAAAAAATATATAAAAGAATTCTGCACAAGACAGGTTGTGTGCTCAGAGGAAGAAGCAGTAGGGGGCATGCGCTCTACTTGGACTCCACTGCTACCAAGAGTCGGGGTCCTGTCGCCCCTCTAGGGACACAGCCTGCCGGGTGCCGGGACCCACGCTGCTGTGCAGCCCCCCCCCCCCCACTGCCGGCGGGCCGGGACCGTGTCCTCACCTTCATCGCTGCAGCCGGGGCCCATGCAGGGCTGGAAGTCCTGGGTGTCGGGGCAGGGGACGCTGAGGTCCAGCTGCGCCTTCAGCATGCGCTGCCGCATTCGCTTGCCTTTCTCACAGGTGGACGAGCTGCACGCCGACCACGGGGACCAGTTGGAGTAGATGCAGGTTTCAGGGGTGTCATCTGCAAGGAGTGTTTGGCACGTTTTCTCGGGGGGCCCCGTGGAAGCCATGACTAGCCCTCTCAGTCCCCTGCTGGTAAATATCTAAGTGATGGCGGTGATTCCCTAACTGTTCTTTTCTCTCAACACCCGAACTTCTCATCACCAGCTCCTCTCCCCGGCAGGCATCGTTTCCATGCGTACAGACACTTTATGGACAATTTTAGAAAGCATGTGGTTTTTACATATCTTTTCATTGACAGTCTCCATAGACACGTACAATGTATAGTGATGCATATGACCTTTTTAATTTTATTTTTTGTTTGAGAAAGAGAGAGAGAGAGAATTGGTGTGCCAGGGTCTCAGCCACTGCACTTGAACTCCAGATGCTTGTGCCACCTGGTGGGCATGTGCAACCATGCGCTTGCCTCACCTTTGTGCATCTGGCTAACTTGGGATCTGGAGAGTCGAACATGGGTCCTTAGGCTTAGCAGGCAAGCGCCCTAACTGCTAAGCCATCTCTCCAGCCCCATGTGATCTTTGTTTTTACAGCTTCATCTTCCTTATGGCCCCAGTCCCAGGTAGGATCACAGTAAGAGCAGCTGATGTTCTCTGAGCACTTATTAGGTGTAACATTATCTTAACTGCCTGATTGGTTCCACTGATCTCATTCTCTCTGAGGCAGGTTCTATTATGATGCCCATTTTAGAGTTGAGGGGAGAGGGGTAGAGAGAGCATGGCTTCTTGCCAAGGTCACAGGCTAGCGAAAGTCCAGATTCCAGGAGGAAACTTGAGTTCAAACCATGGCTCTGCCTCTCCTTCATGACTGTAGGGCTGGGGCCCCTGTCCCTGCTGAGGCGGTGGACGTCCATGAGCCTGCCTCACGGAGCAGTGCACGGCGCAGAGCACGCAGTGGTCTGAGCGCTATGAGACCTGCCCAAGGCCGTTGCTGTGGTCAGGTTACAGGACTGCTGCTCAGAACATGTCGCAGTGTCATGCCTTCACCAACTGCCTTATACTTGGTGCCTCATCTTGGCTTGTGTTTTAGTCTTTTCTTTGGTAGGGTGCTGGGATCAAATCCAGGACCCAGCACATGCTAATTTACCACTCACTCTACCCCTGCCTCTGAATTATTTCTTGAGGAGAAATCCTCAGAGATGGAATTACCACATCAAAGGCCATAATCACATTTATGGTGTTTCTTCTCTTTCTTTCTTCTTTCTTTCTTTCTCTTTCTCTCTCTCTCTCTCTTTTTTTGAGGTAGGGTTTTGCTCTAGGTCACACTGACCTGGAATTCACTATGGAGTCTAAGGCTGGCCTTGAACCCACAATGATCCTTCTACCTCTGCCCCCCGAGTGCTGGGATAAAAGGCATGCGCCACCATGCCCGGCACATTTATGGTCCTTAAAACATATTAGTAACTTACCTTCCCCAAGGATCATGTCAATTTATGTTTGCCACCTGCAACAAAGGGGAGCATACCTTCATCTTTCTCCTCTGGAGCCAGGTCTGCCACGATGTCGTCGATATTGTCAGGCACAATGTTGCATTGTTCTCCCTGCCAGAGCAGAGCTCACGTTAGAGAAAGGAGAGAATGTAAGCGGAAAAGCTGCAGGAGACATCAAATCCAATGTCTACTCTGCAAATCCTACGCCATGGAAGAGTTCTGCCAACTTTTGCAACCTGACTGCAACAGAAATGCAAGAAGGCAGGGTTTACTAAGCAAGACCATGGCAGACAGCAGTAATCGACTGATGTTGAAAACAATCTGACTGGACCAAACCACTGATTTCAGCCCTGGCCTCACCACTGAGTTCCTTTTGCTCATGTACATTTTAGGAAGTCATTTGCATACTCGAAACCCCAACAATGGGCTGGAGAGATGGCTTAGCGGTTAGGCGCTTCCCTGTGAAGCCTAAGAACCCCAGTTTGAGGCTCGATTCCCCAGGACCCATGTTAGCCAGATGCACAAGGGGGCGCACGTGTCTGGAGTTCGTTTGCAGTGGCTGGAGGCCCTGGCGCGCCCAGTCTCTCTCTCTCTCTCTCTATCTGCCTCTTTCTCTCTCTGTGTCCGTCTCTTTCAAATAAATAAATAAAAATTAAAAAAAAACCCAACAAGGCCTGGAACCCTATATCATGAGGTGCTTCCTGCCAGAGACCCCATGAATCTAGAGCTGAAAGGTGTCCAGGATCCTGGGCCCTCCTGGTGGGCTCGAGCCCGGGTACCTTCCGAGCAATTCTCTCGATGACAACTCTGGCTACTTGAGTGATGGATCCGCCCTCTGGGTCGTAGAAAGGACTCTGAGGATGGTCCAGACTGGTCAGGGGCCGGATTTTCTCCTGGGGAATTGTGGGCTTGTTTGGTGACTGTGGGAAAAAACAGATATACACAGTGTGAAATAAAACATAAAAGCCATGGAGCAAATTCTTATTATGGATCAGAACAAAACTCTGATAGGATGTGTGAGTGTGTAGTGAGAGAGTGAGAGAGAGAGAAAGAGGTTCTGGGGATCAAACTCGGGGCCTCATTCTGATGGAAATTTAACAGGTGTAAATATATTTGTGGAATTCTGTTCATGCCCAATGCCTTGCTTGGAAATTTGTCGACCCTTGCTTTAAAATTCCTGCACATATACCACAAGGTGGTGTCCAGATGGAGCCAAATTTCAAAGACATCATCTTGACTCATAAACGCCTGAGTCAGCTCGGCCTGAATCCACGCCTTTCTCTGCTGGACCAGGCGGCAGTCTCTTCTCTGTATCGGGTCAGAGGGAAATATTTTCGACTTCGTGAGTCACAGAGTGTCTGCGCTAACTACTCAGCTCAGCCCTTGCCGTGGGACAGCGGCCCAGGCTGTGGCTGGATGAACGCGCCCAGCTCTGAGTGCTAGTCAGAAGCTCGGCATCATGGGATACCCCGGATTCAGGAGGGTGCTGACTTTGAAACCAGCCTGGCATACATAGATACGTAGTAAGAATATGTCTCAAACAAACAAACAAAAAGCCCTCCACAAACAAACAAACAAAAAACCAAGGGTGTGTCTTAGTGATAGAGCACTTGCCTAGGATGTGCAAGGCCGTTGACTCAATCCCCAGCCTCACAAGAAACGGCAACCAACAAACAGAAAACAAACAAAGTTTACAAATCAAGGTGTAGAATAAATCTGTCTTTAAAACAAACAAACAAAACAATCAGCGTGGGGCTGGGGAGATGGCCCGGTTGGTGAAGTTGCAAGCATGAGGACCTGAGGTTGACAGCTAGAACCCACATCAGGAGCCGGGTGTGGCTGTGTGTTTGTAACCCATTGCTGGGGAGGAAGAGACAGGCAGATTCCTGGCCTCACTCGACAGCCAATCTTGCTTACTTATGTGAGTTCCGGGACGAGAGACCCTGACTCAAAAAAAAAGGTGGGTGAGAAATGACACCCAAGGTGTCCACATACACACAGGTGCACCCCCACACACAGCCACAGTATGCCGATAGACTGGTCCCACACTGGTTTTCTCACGGCTCCAGGCTTCCATGCAGTTGGCACATTGGACATCTATCTGCCCCACCAGAGAGGGTCTCCTAGGGCATAGCTGGGTCAGAACTCACTACTGTGTCCAGGACACCCAGGAAAGGGCTCTGCCAGGAGGGCATGGTGAGGAAGGCTGCCCGCACCACCATAGTCACAAGCCTACCTCATAGGTCACCCCGCTGTCGGTGCCGGCATCCCAGGGAATCAAGTCTTGCACCACCTTCTGGACCCAGCCGCACTCCTTCGTGCACAGATCCTCTGCAGATAAGCCCACGTTCCAGTCGGGACTGGGACCCATCATGGTCAGGAAGGACATCAGGTGGCGCGTCCTGTCTACTGAAAATTCAGCCGAGGGTGCTGCCCTCCTGGAAACCAGACATGGCGCCATTAGAGAAGGCGAGGGTACTTGGGGGACATCTGACTCAGCCGTGACTAGAGAACAAGAGGGGCAGAGAGAAGGCAGATCCTGGGTCCCCCCTGGTCCATACCTGTCTGATTCTATCTGTTGGGCAGATGTGGAGAGAACCCTTAATGCATGTGTGTGCATGTTAGTGTGTGGGTGCATATGCACGTGTGTGTGTGTGCTTGTGGAGGCCCGAGAACAGCCTCAGGTGTCATCCCCAAGAACACCATCTGGGGCTGGAGAGATGGCTTAGTGGTTAAGCACTTGCCTGTGAAGCCTAAGGATCCCGGTTCGAGGCTTGATTCCCCAGGACCCATGTTAGCCAGATGCACAAGGGGGCACACGTATCTGGAGTTCTTTTGCAGTGGCTGGAGGCCCTGGTGCGCCCATTCTCTTTCTCTCTATCTGCCTCTGTCTGTTGCTCTCAAATAAATAAATAAATAAAAATAAACAAAAAAATAAAAAAAAAGAACACCATCTGTCTCCTTGGATACAGACTCGCTCACTGGCTTGCAGCTCGCCAATTTAGGCTAGACTGGCTGGAGCCTCAGCTCACCTGTCTCCTGGTCCAGAAGTCTTTATTTTTCTTTTAAAAAATACTTTTATGTATTTCTTGGTAAGCAGAGAGAGAGAGAGAGAGAGAGAGAGAGAGAGGGAGAGAGAGGACATGCCAGGGTCTCCAGCCACTGCAAATGAACTCCAGATGCATGCAGCACTGTGTATCTGACTTTATGCGGGTCCTGGGGAATCAAACTCAGGTTGTTAGCTTTGCAGGCCAACACCTTAGCCACTGAGCCATCTCTCCAGCCCGTCAGGAGTCGTCTTGACCCAGTGGCTGAGGCTCAGGCCCTCAGTCTATTTCCACATGGCCTGCAGGTCTCTGCGTAGACTCATGCTTGTAACCGCTCTTCACAGCTCCGTCTCTCACTCTGGACCAGAGGCTCCTCGGGGCCGGGCGTCACGGCTGTCCCCAGCTGCTTTGTGTCCCAGCCGGCTGCCTGAACCAATGGCCACGTGCTGGCGTGACTGAGCGCCCCTCCACACCAGCTGCGGATCGTGGGCAGGTTGCTCACCGTCTTGGGGTCTCAATGTCTTCAGATAATGATGGTCCTGAGGACTAAACTTTGCCAGAAGGATCTCGTAAACTACTGACGCTCCACACCAATGCAGTATGCCGCGTGGTCAGGCCCAGATTGCCAGGGGCAGGGGGGTTCATTTCCTTTTCCCAGCTCTGCATTCTTGCAGCCTGTGGATCAGTGGTCTCTGCAGCTTCTCTGGAGAGCTGGCTTGGATGACGATTGCAGTCTGGGGGCCAGTGCACTAGTCACCTACAGTCTCACAGGCTGTGGCTGGGCCTGTCTTGCAGCACCTGTCCGGAAGCCCCTTGGGATGTAGTCTCTCTCTCTTTTCTTTCTTTCTTTTTTTTTTTTTTTTTTTTTTGTTTTTTCGAGGTAGGCTCTCACTCTCGCCCAGGCTGACCTGGAATTCACTCTATATTCTCGGGGTGGCCTCGAACTCATGGTGATCCTCCTACCTCTGCCTCCCGAGGGCCGGAATTAAAGGCATGCGCCACCACGCCCGGCTTTAGTCTCTCTCTCTTGCATGCGGCAGAGGCTGAACTCACACCTGGTACCTGTGCAGCAGGCGGGGGTATCCACTCGTGATGGTTCATTTTCATCGCCAGCTCGCCTGGGTGCGTCATCACCTAGGAGACAGCTCTGTGTGGTTTGCAGGTGCTCCCAGAGAGGACTGCTGGAGGACCGTGGCTGAGTGTGGGCAGTGCCATCCTGGGCACTGAGGTCCTGAGCTGCGGGGAGGGGAACGTGAGCTGAGCACCAGGATTCATCTCTCTCGGCTTCCTGAGGGCAGACGCAGCAACACGACCACTTTCCTGGCATCCTGCTGCCATGCCTTACTCGTCATGGTGGACAGTATCTCCTTCAACTGTGGGCCAAAACAAGCCCTTTCTTCCTTGAACAGATTTTTGCCAGGTATCTGGTCTGGTCACAGCTGTGAGAAAAGGAACTAAGACACCACTTGAGGACAAGGACTCCTTTTGGAAACCATTCTGTGCCAATGCATTGGGTCCCACTTTGTGACAGCCACATCTGTCGCGTGAGGGAGGTGCCTTCCAGAGCCTGGCAGTGGCTTTAAGGGGGTGGAAATTTGGAGCCATTAATTCCTGCACAAAATGCTCCAACCGATGTTGTGTAACGTGACAATTCCCGGTGTACGGTGGCCCGGGAACAACGTCCTAGTTCTTCAGACACACGTTGCTCTGTTCTCTTACCCTGCATTGGAAAAGTTCTCTCTGCCCCTCGGCTTGTGTAGTCTTTTGGAGGGGACGTTTCCCTACCCGCCTCTGCTGTGTAAAACTCTTACCTTCCCCTGGCACGCTGGCCCGACCCTCTCACTGAATTACTTGTTTAGTATCAGCCTTCCCTACTAGGTGCCGATAGAGCAGGGCCATTTGTTTTCTGGGTCTCAGCTGTCCTGCTGCCCGACATAGATCTTAGCACGTGGTGGTCCTGTTCGGATGTTTGTTGGGATAAATGAATTAATCTAGGAAATGAATGTGGAGCTGCCGTACTTTCTTTGACCTTTACATTTAATTAAAGATCACTCTGAAGTACTTATTATTTCTTTTCCTTCTCTTATAAAAATGCTTTTTAAAATAATGAAATGGATAAGAATATGTGTGACTTTTCCTTACCTTTAATTTCATCAAACTGTAATAAAAGTTCTTATTCATGCTTTCTTATATGCCACATCTTCCAAGTTATGACATTTTACCAATTTGGTTTCCCTTGTTTTTATTAATCTGGGGTTTAACTTTCAATCCATTTTTTTTAGCAAAGAGTTGATCGGATCAAATTATACACCAGTAGTAAAGAATGATAAAATAATATGATATTCAAGGTAAAACAGAAATATAAATCAGTAGCATGGATTGGAGATCCCAGAAACCATAGCTGGGCCTTACATACAACAGGCTACTCAACTTAGGGTGAAAGGAACAATTATTCAACGGCAGGGCTGTGCTGAGTTAACTCCAATAAAAATATTGTATTCACATCTAACCTTGCATAGCAAATAATTAATCTAGAGTTAAATAGACAACATTTACATTATAGGGAAGAAATCAAACTTTCAAGAAAAATCTGTTAAAGAAATATTAACCTTTTCAGCTTTGAAACAATAAATTTCAAAGGAAAAACTAATGTAACTATACATCAGTTAAAACATCTATATGATAAAAACAACTGTATGTATTTAATATTCCTAATCTAAAAACCCAAAGTCCGAACTACTTCAAAATCTGAAGGTTTTGATGACCATCTTTGAGACCCACTAAGTGGAAAATTCACCGCAGACCTCATGTGATGGGTGGGTCATCCTCAAAGTGCAGATCATTAAGTGTGTCATGTAAATTACCTTCAGACTACGTGTGTAAGGTGCATATGAAACAAATGAAGTTTATGTTTAGACTTGGTTCTTATCCAAGATATCCCATTATCTATGCAAATATTCCAAAATCCAAATTAAGTCCCAGATATCTCAAATACCTCTTGTGTTAATTTTCTGTCACGGTGACAAAATACCTTATGATTAACTCTAAAGAAGAAAGGCTTTTGGCTCATGGTTCCATGAAGCTTTAACCCAAGGTTGCTTGTCTGTGCTTCGGGACTGTGGTGGCATCGTGCACAATGCATCATGTGTCACAGGAAGCTGCTCTTCTCATGATGGTCAAGAAGGAGAGGGAAGGAGAGGGAAAGGGATGTGGCTGGGGTCCCAATAGTCCTTTATTCCCAAACCCATATCACCAATGATCTAACTTCCTAATTTTTTTATAAATAACTTTTTTTAACATTAAAATTTTTTTGTTCATTTTTTATTTATTTATTTGAGAGAGACAGAGAGAGAAAGAGGCAGAGAGAGAGAGAGAGGGAGAGAGAGAGAGAGAGAAAATGGGCACGCCAGGGCCTCCAGCCACTGCAAACGAACTCCAGATGCATGCGCCCCCTTGTGCATCTGGCTAACGTGGGTCCTGGGGAACATGAACCTCAAACTGGGGTCCTTAGGCTTCACAGCCAAGTGCTTAACCGCTAAGCCACCTCTCCAGCCCCTAATTTCCTAACTTTTAAAGGTTCCACCACGTCCCAATAGCACTACAGGTTGGAGATAAAATCTTTAGCCCTTCTAGAGGGACATTTAAGATGCAAACCCTAACACCTTAGGTACCAAGCATTTTGGATAAGGCTACTCAACCTCTTCTTAAATTCTAAAGAAAACTAAGGTGTTAACAAAAATGTCTCCCTCCAGTATAATTGAGGAGCATTCATAGCTATATAGAGATAATCCAAATTATGAGAAAAAAAACCCAAATCCCAGTAAAATTATTCATGTCAGAAAAATTAAAAGTAAAGGAGGACACATGACGAACTGTTTCTCCTTTGGAGAGAGTGTGGTGTGTAGGAGTAAGGAGGCAGGGCACTGTAACTAACAGAGCCAGGTGTAAATATTGGTGCTACCACTTACTATCCGTTTGACAGGGACTTTAACCTTACTTTTCTTTGAAGTTATGAAGTCTGCAAAATAGGAGCATCATATCTCCACCAAGGTTTTTTGTTTTGTTTTGTTTTGTTTTTGTTTTTCGAGGTAGGGTCTCACTCTGGCTCAGGTTGACCTGGAATTCACTATGGAGTCTCAGGGTGGCCTTGAACTCACGGTGATCTTCCTACCTCTGCCTCCCGAGTGCTGGGTTTAAAGGCGTGCGCCACCACGCCGGCTCCACCAAGGTTTTATTGGGAGGAAATTCCTTCTCACGTGCCTGCAGCATACACGACTTGACTCATTTTCTCTTGCAATGCTTCCAAACAAAACTTCCACAAACACGGCAGAACAAAAGAGGCAAGATTTTTGTTTTGCCTTTTTTTCGAGGTAGGGTTTCACTCCAGCCCAGGTGGACCAGGAATTCACTATGTACTCTCAGGGTGGCCTTGAACTCATTGTGATCCTCTTACCTCTGCCTGCCGAATGCTAGGATTAAAGGCGTGCACCACCAGGCCCTGCAAGAAACGCTTTTGATGCTTCTCCTAGTGTTTGATCCAAAGTCACAGTGAGATTCAGGAGCGCTCCTGTAAAGGCTTCGCACTTGTTCCTTTTCGCAGTTGCAGAAACTCGATGCAGCCACCAGAGGGCGCCCGAGCCATTCATTAGACTGCAGTCCAGGGTTGGAGGAGAAAGGTTCCAGTGAGGCTTCCCTGTGTAACCAGAGGGCATCTGGGACTCCAAGTCCATCTGGATCCGCAGGTCCACCACCTGCTCCTTGAGCCCTATCCTGGGAGTGTAAGTCCCTCAGAAGGCAAGAGGGGACCCCAGAGCTTCAAGTGCTGATTTAAGAAGATGTTTCTGGTCTCCTGGGGACCCATGTCTTTGTAGTTCCAGAGAAGGGGCCTCAAAAACACACCCCACTGTCTCATCGAGCAATCACGGAGCAGAGTGTCTGGGGATAATTTAAAAGGATTCTGGTCCTTTCCAGGAGTCATTACAAGATAGGAGAAGGAATATATATATATATATATATATGTGTGTGTGTGTGTGTGTGTGTGTTCCCATCATTCTTAGCCTGCAGACCACCCTGGAGGAACAGAGTAATGGAAATTCAGAATGATTTGCAGGAAACCCGGGCATTTTCCACTCAGGTGCCCGAGGAACCAGTGAAGGATGTGGACTTTTGTAGAATCTGTCTTTTCCTGTCTCTACCTGCTCACTGGGACGCCCGAGCGACGGCTTGATTTATTGAACGAATCAAGTCAGCAACTAATTTGTTCATTCAGGGCTGTTCTTTGAGAACTGGTGCTGGGGATAAAGATGAAGATCATTGAAAAACAAGTCAGTTTCAACGGGCAGGACCTCACAAAGTAGGTCACCCTGGCTTTCCACTGGGCTGTGGAGGCTGGAATCCCATTAACCTCAATCGAGCAGGCTTAGGGGGGAGGGGCAGAGCTGTTTGGGCAAAACAAAACTTGGCAACATGTCAGCTTCCTAATTTGACTTCCTAATGAGATTTGGAAGAGGAAAGGGGAGCCCAGGGTATGGGAAAATGAAAGGAAAATTCCCTCCCCTTAACATGCCCAGAGTGCTGAGTGGAGAGATTTGGGGTGTCTGGAGCCATCCATGACTTCTCTTCCATGAGGTCTCAGGGAGGCTGAGGGATGGGTGGGAAGGTGTTACAAAATGCTCTTTTCAGAAAGTCGTTTCCCTCTTGAGATGAAAGGATAACAACACAAAAACAGCTCCTTTTGATTTTCCTCCCTTGTGATTTTAATTCAACCCTTGGACTTTCCTAGTGAACTTGATCCAGAAGCTTCGCACCGTTGTTGGCCCCACGACCCCACTCTGTCCACATTTCACTGGATGCTGGCTGTTTGTTGCCCCACCCTTTGGCAGAAAGCATTCTCTGGAAGGTCATGGCGACCTTCATGTTGATGAACCCTAAGGGCACGTTGTACCCTCATATGTCGGTTGGGCTGACCTCGCTGGCCACCCTCCTTGACTATTTCCTGGGTTTCCTGGGATCATCTTCTTCCTCAGCCTTCAGTTGGAGGCAAATCTTCCTTCTCATGGAATGTGGGGACTCTCTGGACTCTGCCCTAAGTCACCGACTGCTGTCCTCAGACATGGGCTGTCTCTCGTTCCTTGATGTCCCCACAGGTAATTTTTGCCCTAACATTCACAAGGTAATGGACGTTAGCTGGGCACTTAGCCTTTACCTGGATACTTTGAGGCGCATTCACAATATGACATGGCCAGAACTGATCTCATGGGCTTTCTCAGCAAGCTTCGCTTACTCTGGTCTTAGATGTGACACCGTCAATTCCGTAGACGAGCCAGCCCCACATGGGGACGACTCCTGGCTGCTCTGCCGCCTTCTCCTTCTTTCTCAATCTCTTGTCTGCCCACCAGCTATGCCTCCTCCCCGCCTGGCGCCCCGCTCCCCTCCTCTCCCATCTCCGCCTCCCACCACCGCTGTCAGCCCAGCCCAAGTCAGAGTTCATCCTCTCTTGGATCTCTGCAACGGCCTACCCACCTGTCTCACCTCGTCTACCTTTCACATCGCAGCCACCATGTTGCTACTATTTTTGGTCTTTAAATGCTAATCTGATAATAACCTTGTCCTTAAAACTCTTCAGTGATTTCCCCTTACTTTTAATGTGAAAATACAAATTGTTATTAGTGTATATTCACTATACATAGTGCTAGGTTTCATAAGGACATTTTCATATAAGTATATAATGTTTGACCATGTTCCCACCATATACCCCCTCTCAACCCATTAACATCCCCCCCCCTTTTTTTTTTGGGTTTTTCAAGGTAGGGTCTCACTGTAGCTCAGGCTGACCTGGAATTCACTCTGTAGTCTCAGGGTGGCCTTGAACTCACAGCGATCCTCTTACCTCTGCCTCCCAAGTGCTGGGATTAAAGGCGTGTGCCACCACACACCTGGCTTATCTCCCAGTTTTTAATGATGCATGGCTTGGTCTCACCAAGCTCACCTTTGGATTCATTTATGCCACAGCTATTTAACATATTGTGCCCTATTCCTTTTTTTTTTCTAGGTAGAGTTTCACTCCAGCCCAGGCTAACCTGGAATTCACTATGTAATCTCAGAGTGACCTCAAACTCACAGTAATCCTCCTAGCTCTGCCTCCTGAGTGCTGGGATTAAAGTGTGTACCACCACGCCTGGCTGGATTTTTGAGAATAGTCTCTTCTTATTTTTCTTCTTTGCTTGGTTAGCTCCTTACTGCTTCTCTGATCTTGGCCCCATTGCTATTTTCTAGAGAAATCCAGTTCCCTGATCCCTTCATGTATTCTCACACTATCACACACACATTTCCTTCATAGGTATTCACATTTATTTGTGTGATTATTGAAGTATCTCTCCCCATCAAACTACAACCACCACCAGGAATTCTGCTTCCTATATTACATCAAACCCTTTCACACAGCTTGTCTCTGGAGAGCCTATATGTATATACATACATACCTACCTACCTACCTACCTACCTATATATATATATATATATATATTTTTTTTTTTTCCAAGGTAGGGTTTCACTCTAGCCCAGGCTGACCTGGAATTCGCTATGTAATCTCAGGGTGGCCTTGAACTCATGGAGATCCTCCTACCTCTGCCTCCCAAGTGCTGGGATTAAAGGCGTGCACCACCACGCCGGCTACCTCCATAAATATTTGTTGAGTCAATGAAGTGGTCTAGCACCCTTGTTAGAAGGATGCAGGTCCAGAGGAAGTGCGATTTTGTTTCTTTTCATTTTGAGGCAACAGTCAACTTAGAATGCCTGGCTAGAAGACATTTGGCTAAAATGAGAAAATGAATGCATTGTTACTTAATCAGAGGGATCTTGTCATAGAGTAAATGGATTAGATTGATTCAGTTGGATAGGGCTGGAATTCTCAATCCACCCGTGATTTCAATGCTATGACATTGGACCTGCCACAGAAACTCTAAGTCGGTTTTATTATCTATAAAAGGGTTTACCTCATGGGGTTATTATGAGGATTGAGATGACAAAACCTGTTAATGTCTACTAGGAGGATTGGGTGCTTAGCAGATGCTTAAAGTAAAAGGCTCCCCTCCTCCTTTTCCTCCTCCCTCCCTCCCTCCCTCTCACCTTCCTTCCCTTCCTCCTTCCCTCCCTTCCTCCCTCTTTCCATCCCTCCCTCCCTCCCTTTCTCCTTCCTTCCCTTCCTCCCTCCCTTTCTCCCTCTCTCCTTTCCTGTCTTCTTCCCTTCTCCCTCCCTTCCTCTTTTCTTCCTTTCCTCCCTTCCTTTGCTATCTTCTCCCTGAATGCATCTCGCTTTGTAGTTCACATATTTGTAACCCCGGTTCCTCTAGGTACCAGCACTTCATGGACTTCACAGTGGTTCAAATGCCTCCAATCCCTTTCCACCCCTGTACTCACCCTCTCTCTCTCTCTCTCTTTCTCTATTTCTCCTCTCTCCTCAATTTTGCTGAGGACTCAATCCACAGCCTCATGCATGCTAGACAAGTGCTCTACCACTGAGCTACATCCCCGGCCCTACCTGCCCTGCTTTCTTAGAGGTCCAAATGCCAGCGGGTTTTCATGTGACGGTCTGGGAGCCTGGGCTCTGAATGAAGCCAAGGAGAGACCGGACCACACAAGATCTGGGGAACCTGACTGATGTCAATGGGCAAAGGGGACTGAGGGCCTATGGGAATTCATGTGGTGTCTGCTGGAGGGACAGGGACAGGGACAGAGACGTATGCTCACCTAGTGGGGAGGCGGAGGGGGAGAGAGAGAGTTCAGGGTAGCAGGCACTGCTCAAGAGAGGGAAAGGCCCACTTCTTAGCTGGGAGCTTTTGATGCTGCCCTGTTGTGGCCTTCCTCAGAGAGAAGGCAGAGCCAGGCTTAGAGACCTAGGGAAGAAGGTCCCCATGTGGCTGCCTGGGGCATCCTGCGAAAAGCATCACTCTGGCCTTAAGCCCGCACGTGCATCCCGTGACTCTCCCCACCCCTAACATGGGCTCTGCCTCCTCTCTGGGCTTCTAGAGTGGCTCAGATCTTCATTCTAACCTGTATCTGCCCGACTGTACAGGGCTCACGTACCGTATCTTTTATATTCTGTGTATGTGGTGCTATTTGGATTTGCACAAGGGCATATGACCTGCAGTGGTAGAACCCTGTTAGTTATCTGTCTTCCCACTTGGCTGAGGGGTCGAAGAAGCACGGGCTGTGTATGCAGAGCCGGAACAGTCTAGGGGCCAAGTCACTGGCTTGCTGAGCAGTTAAGTGAGCAGGCACCAGGTCTGGCAGGGTTTGGCCTCCTGCCCTGGCTCCTGCTGCCTCAGCCTGGGTTTGACTTCTTCTCTGCGGAGCAGGTTCTTGCATTCCCGTGTCGTTGCTGTCACGACTGATACCACCATTGAGGGTTTCTAGGCCTTATGTACTTAAATGACGAATGGAAATCAAAGTCTGCACCAGGAGATGCATGGAATTCAGGGCGGCCAGAGGGAGGCACTGGGCGGGAGCGCATGGGAAAGGAGCCCATTGGGAAGAAACAGACGGCCTGCCAAGCTGAAATAGGAGCTGTGGACTAGTTTGTGGATGCTGAGGCTCGCAGAAGCATGCTAAGAGGGGAGGGCACAATAGGTTTGGACTTTTCAAAGATCACTGTGGTAGCAGTGGAGTTGAGGAACTGGATTAGGGGAGGCTATAGGAGAGGAATAAAAGTGAGGTAGACCAGGTGTGAAAAGCTCATGGTCGTTTGAACTGATGGCAGGAGTATATCCTGGTAAGGACTGGTTTTTGAGATATTTAGAAGATAGAATGATGGTGACTTTGTGAGTTACTGAAGTTTTTTTTAAACAGGCATGGTGGCACACACCTTTATATATATATATATATATATATATATATATATATATATATATACACACACACATACACATATATATATTCTTTAAGAGTGACAGACAGAGAGAGAAAGAGGCAGATAGATAGAGAGAGAGAGAGAATGGGCACACCAGGGCCTCCAGCCACTGCAAACGAACTCCAGACGCGTGCACCCTCTTGTGCATCTGGTTAACAGGGGTCCTGGGGAATCGAGCCTCAAACCTGGGTCCTTAGGCTTCACAGGCAAGTGCTTAACCACTAAGCCATCTCTTCAGCCCAGTCACTGAAGTTTTGATGTTCCCCAACACATAGAAGAACAGGTTTGTGTGAAGGTGATGGGCTCTGTTTTGGATATGATGAGTTCAAGGTACATGTGGATCATCTATGGAAAGGTATCCCCAAAACTGATGTCTCTCTTTACATGTAATCTATCTATCTGTCTGTCTTGTCTGTCTATCCATTCATCCATATATTGTCTATGTATCTCTCTATCTATATCATCTATGTACTATCCATCCATGTGTTATCGATCTATATAGCTAGCTAGCTACCTACCTACCTACCTACTATCAACCCATCCATCTATCATCTGTCTCTCCATCTATCTATCTTGCATCTATCCATCTATTCATTCTTCTGAGAGAGTGATTTCTTTCTGGAATGGCTGGCATTCCCCTGGTTATTAAAGATTCATTAGCAGATGAAGTCTCCAAAGGATAGAGTCGACAGAAAAAAGAGATGGAGACCAAGGACGGGGCACAGGGTGAGCCTGGCTTCCCACACATCAGAACTGCTCATAGTGTGCCATCCTGTATGTCCCCAAGGCACTGAGGCATGCATGTTCGGTTCAGTGTGTGGTTCTGGGGGGCATGAGTGAGTATGTAATAACCGGTTAATCATGTCTGAATGGGGGCGCCCTGTGCAGGAGGACCACTGGGGAAACAGGACAAGCCTATGTTCCCAAGAAGGTGGAGGCAAGAACCTCACCTGACTGCTCACCTGGGAGCTTGTGGTGGTTTGATTCATGTGTCCCCAATAACTTAGGTGTTCTGAATGCTAGGTTCCCAGCTGATGGATATTTGGGAATTAATGCCTCCTGGAAGGATTGTATTGTTGGGAGGGCAGGCTTATGGGTGTTATAGCTAGTGTCCCCTTGCCAGGTTTGGCACACCCTCCTGTTGCTATGGTCCACCTTATGTGGGCCAGGGGGTGATGTCCACCCTCTGCTCATGCCATTGTTGAGCTTCCCCTCGAGCCTGTAAACCAAAATAAATTTCTTTTTCCTAGAAGCTGCTCTTGGTTGGGTGATTTCTACCAGCAATGTGAACTGGACTGCAACAGTAAAGTGGTACCAGGAGTGAGGTTGCTGCTAGACACCTGATTGTGTGGCTTTGGCCTTTGGGGGCTGATTTTCAAGAGGAATGTGGGAGGATTTGAAACCTTGGCCTAAGAGATGCCTTGCAGTGCTATAAATACAGCTTGATAGACCACTGTGGTCTGAGCTGCCAGACCTGAATGCAGTAAGAACTATGGACTGTAAGGTTTGGCTTATGAGGGTGAGAAAGAGCTTTGCTTGGACTGGGCTAGCAGTTTGTGTGAGAAGCTTGCTCTTATGCCCATGTTCTGAGAAGTTGTTCAGGGTTTCTTTGCATAGAAATGAACTGGTGTGAGCAGAGGGATATGGCATAGAAAGAAAAATCTTTGGGTAAACTGTTGCCCGTTCAGCTGCAACTGAGAGATTACAACCTTTGAGACTGGGCTAGCTGACCTGTGCTGGGGCAACAGGAAGAATGTAGACTCTTTTGAAGGGGACTGAATGCTCAAGGAGTGTCCTGATCTTCAAAGTCTGTTTTATTCCCTCCTAGATCAACAAATTGGCACCCTACCTGGTATTGTGGACTATAAGAAATGCAGGGAAGAGAGGGTCATTGAGTTTGCAACACGGTCTTGTGTTTTGGAAATCGCCATGGGCAGTGTGAAGCAGGTTTTGTTGGTTGCCTGCATGGAGACCCCATGGGGCCATGAGGATGAACCATGGCTTGCAGTGGAGACCCAGTGGAGATGCCAGGACCACAAGATGGCTGCCAAGGAGAGCTGCCGGCCCTGATGAAGTTTTCCAGGACTGTGAGTAGCCTAGCTGGAGGGGCGGAATTGGAATGCCAGAGACTTGTTGCTGATTAGAATTATCAGACTTGGAGATTTGTCACTGGCTAGAGTTGTTCGACTTAAAGCTACAGAGTTTGATGTTTGACCTGGTTGTTTTAAATCTTGTATTGGTTGAATGTTCTTTGCTATGCCGATTGCCATCTTTTGCAGTGTGAATATTTATTCTGTGCCATTATGGTTTTTTTTTTTTTTTTGAGGTTACTTTTTGGTATTATGGCTCAGTTAAAAGATCTTGGGCTATGGGGATGTATGAACATCATTGGAATTGATAAAAACTGTGGGACTTTTAAAGTTAGATGAATGCATTGCATTTTACATCATGTATGGTTATCAGTTTATGGGGGCCAGGGGCGGAATGTGGTGGTTTGATTCAGGTGTCCCCCATAAATTTAGGTGTTCTGAATGCTAGGTTCCCAGCTGATGGAGATTTGGGAATTAATGCCTCTTGGAGGGAGTGTATTGTTGGGGGCGGGATTATGGGTGTTATAGCCGGTTTCCCCTTGCCAGTGTTTGGCACACCCTCCTGTTGCTATGGTCCACCTTATGTTGGCCAGGGGGTGATGTCCACCCTGTGCTCATGCCATTGTTTTCCCCTGCCATTGTGGAGCTTCCCCTCGAGCCTGCAAGCCAAAATAAATCTCTTTCTCCCAGAAGCTGCTCTTGGTTGGGTGATTTCTACCAGCAATGTGAACCGGACTGCAACAGAGGTATTACTGACTTTAGTGAGATAAGGTGTAAGATGTGCTAGGATGGGGTAGGGCAGGACCAGTGTGCTTGCTACTTACACATTGAGAGGCTGCCAGGCGGGCCACTGGGCTTTGGCTTTGATGACGGTGAGGACCTCATCGCTCTGCAAAAGAGAACCATACATGATTAATGTAGAGAGCTGGGCTTGTGGCAACACAAGAGATTGGGTGTGGTGACACTGTCCATCCCGACTTCCTCATGTCCTATTGAGACGCTCCTTGGTCTGGTGTGTAGCCATCTTGCCCCAGCATGGGGGATCCTAGAGACAGACAGCAATGCCGAGAAGCATTGAGCACGTAGTGTGCTGGGTGTAGTCCACACAATGAGCCATGCCTCTGCTCTCCATTTCACTGAGTCCAACTCAGACCTGATTTTACCTTGGTTGACCTCACTTCCTGTGTGTTTTGTGTGTGTGTGTGTGTGGCATGGTGTGTGTGCAGATGTGTGTACCCTATGTGCATAGAGTAAGAGTGTGGTGTGGTGTGTGTAGGACAGAGGAGACTGTTGAGTGTCTTCTTACGGAACATCTGTGTATTTCCTCGAAACAGAGTCTCTTCCATAACCTAGAGCTGTTGTTGGTCAGTGAGCCCCAGCAATTCTCCAGTCAGAACCGACCCCCGTGGACTGGGGTTACAGATGTGCATGGCCACATCCAGGTTTGTAACGTGGGTTTTGGGGAGTCAAACTTAGTGGAGTCCTGTCTGAGAGGCCCTCAGGCTTAAAAGTAGAAAGCACTTTTAACCACTGAGCCATCTTTTGCTCCCATATTGGGTCATGCATTCTGTGTGCAGGCGCTGGGTGGAGCCTGCTCCAGGCACTGTGGAATGCCAGGACCCCAACCCCAGGACTGTCACTCTGAGCCTCTTGTTGCTGTGCAGACCTGCTTCCTCGGACAAAGAGGCCAGAGCAAAGCCTGTGTCCACATGCCTGCTTCCCTCATGACATGATCTACTTTGATTGTGTGTAGAGCCTCCTTAAATCAGAGGGAGCCTCAAATAACTCTGAGGAAAAAAATTGAGAATTAACGTTCTGAACAAACACACTATGTGGTCATGATGGAGCAACAAATCAGAACTTTGCTAATCTTTCTGACTTGATATTGGGGTTCAGTTAGGTATTTCTTCCAGTTACATGCCAAGGTCGCAGCCAGCCTGCACAGCCCCAATTCACCCGTGACAAGCCTGTCCCCAGAGTGTAGTCGGCTGCTCTGGGGTTATCCCTTCCCCTGGCCTGAGCCCAGCAGCTCAGACGCCATCATCGATTATACATAGACAACCCCAGAATGCCACCAGCTGGGGAAGGAAGAACTGTCACCAAGGGCACAGAGCTGAGTTCCAGGGTGGGTGGGGAAGAGACGTTCTTAGCTGACTCATAGCTGCAGCCCAGCCAGCCCTCAGCGCTCTGCTTGGCAGTAGGTGCCTGGAACATATTTGGGATGAATTGGTGAATTTCTCTTTGGCTGGGAAACTTGCCCAGAAACCCCCAGAACCCTGAAGATGCTGAAAAGAAGGAGGCCCGAGGCATTTTCCAGGTCAAAGATTATAAAACAACAACAACAACAACAACAACAAAAACCGTTCGAGGCCATGGTGTCTTGGCCACCATCAGTGATGGGGTCATTCATTGGGTGGTGGACCTCTGAGATGAAGGGGGCTTGGCCAGACCCAGCTTGGCCTGAATCTCTTGTGGCTGGTTCTGGGTGAAGGGCAGAGGCCAGGCCCTCCAGGGTAAGTTGGCAGTGTTCTCATCCTGGGTGCAGACTCCCTAGGGTGCTTGATTTGGGTAGGAGGAAAGACTCTTTGGATGCACAGAAACCCACATTCACAGGTCTGCAGGAAAAGTTTCCCAGATGCACTTGAGTGGTTTCATAGCGTGTGTAAGATTTATTTGTTTGTTTTCAGTGTATCCCTCCCAATCAATCGTGACTGAGAGCAGTTGTTCACCAGGAAGTTGTTCATACATGGAACAAGAGTGATCTCTGGGATGCTAACTTTGTGGCTCCTGTAACTCCTATGTCTGTCTCTATGGGGCTCTTTGGTCCCAGACTCCCTCCTTCTCCAGCTGTCTCTTCTGGGTTCCAGGCGTGTGTAGCTGCTGGCTGAGCCTGCCCATGGAGCATCACCATCTTCCTCCGGCTCCCGCCGCTCACCCCCGTCACGACCTAACACCCTCTGCATTCCTGTCTGTGGATATGACTGGACTGATACATCCTCTGAATCAAAGCTATCCACGGCTCCTCATGACTGCCAGGAGCATTTCTTGCACATCGCATTTTGCCTGCATGGATTTCAACACGCAGATCTAGTTGACTTTTTTTTTTCCCGGAATAATATGTGCTTATTGCAGAAAGTTGGAGCGTGACAGAGGCGCACGGTGTGAATGTTGAGTACATTCTACTGTAGCATCCTCCCTGCCGTCTGTCTCCTCTTCCCTCTCTGGAAGATCACAATTCCCTATGCACTCTTGCAGACCTCTTAGGATGCGTGTGCAACTATGTGTGTGTACTATGTATAGCTTTACCACAAATCTGCATCATGGGGCTGGAGAGATGGCTTAGCAGAGAAGGCGCTGGCCCGTGAAGCCTAAGCACCCATGTTCGACTCTCCAGATCCCACATAAGCCAGACGCACAAAGGTGAGGCAAGCACAAGGTTGCACATGCCCACTAGGAGACACAAGCATCTGGAGTTCTATTGCAGTGGTGGAGGCCTTGGTGTGCCAATTCGCTCTCTCTCTCTCTCTCTGTTTCTCTCCCTCACTCTCTCTAAAATAAATAATAAATAAATAAAACCTGCATCATGCTACATGCATTGTTCTGTACTGTGACGTTAAGGCAGGTACTTTACCCACTGAGCCATCCCCAGAGGCCTGTACCTGTGAATTTAACATTGTTCTTATGACCATATCATGGTAAACTTTCTCTTAGCAATACTATAGGCTACATATAATATATACTGAATGTCATGGTTCATTATTTAAAAAAATAAGTATTAAATATCTTTAAATTATAGCAAGTCGGGTCAAAATATCAACAGGAAGTAAGATATGAGATCCAAGTAATGAGATGTTGTCTTCTGTGTATCCTTTTGCCCTTGAAATGCTTCACTGAAAAAATAAAATCGATGTGGGTGGAGCTGAGGGGGCCGTGAAGCTAGCTGGTCCTACAGATTCACCTGCTTTACCGTGAAATCTCGGTTTTCAGGTCCCAGCTGATGACACATTGATTTTGCTTCTGCACTGTATACCCCAGCAGCGATGGCCCTGCTTCATTTCTGGTGATAAAATGGCATCTGTGTTGTGTTAGCTCTATGGTGGGGTTTGTGGGGACCCACACGTGTGGTCATGACAGTTTCCTGCTGTGAATCATTTCATGTAGTAGTCACATGACATCTGCTCATCGACAGCTTATAGTTCCCTTTTGTAATCACTTAGGTGATCTGCTGAAATGAGAGAGGAGTACATCGGGACATTCATGTCAGATATGGTAGCTGACACCTGTAATTTCAGCCCTCAGAAGGCTGGGGCAGGAAAGTCTTGAGTTTGAGGCCAGTCTGGGCTGCAGTGTAAGACTCTGCCTCAAGCAAACAAAATCTCTCTTAAAAAACAAAACAAAACAAAACAAAACAAAACTCTAATTATTTTTGTTGAAAGCATATCAAACAAACAAAAAACCCCTCAAAACAAAAAAGAAATAACTAAATATTTTTGTTGAAGCATCAAACTTCTCTGATATAATCTCAATCCTATGGTACTTGGGGTAGCCTGTCCACATCTAAATATTCAAATATCCATGAACTCTCAGTAAAAATCACACCTATCCTTCCCTCCCTTCTTCTCTTCCTCCTCCTTCTCCTCTTCTTCCTTTCTCTGCCACTTTCCTTCCTTCCTTCCTTCTTTCTTCCTTCCTTCCTTCCTTCCTTCCTTCCTTCCTTCCTTCCTTCCTTTCCTTTCTTTCTTTCTTTCTTTCTTTTGTTTTTGGTTTTTCGAGGTAGGGTCTCACTCTAGCCCAGGGTGACCTGGAATTCACTATGAAGTCTCAGGGTGGCCTCGAACTCACGGCAGTTCTCCTACCTCTGCCTCCTGAGTGCTGGGATTAAAGGCGTGTGCCACCACACCCAGCTTTTAAAAAATCTTTTTATTTTTATTTATTTATTTGACAGAAAGAGAGAGAGAGAGAGAGAGAGGGAGGGAGGGAGAGAATGGGTAGGCCTTCAGCCACTGCAAATGAGCTCCAGACACATGTGCCACCTTGTGCATCTGGCTTATGTGGGTCCTGGGGAATTGAACCTGGGTTCTTTGGCTTTACAGGCAAGCGCCTTAACCATTAAGCAATTCCTCCAGCTCTATAATGAAGATTTGTGTGCAAATTTGTTTTCCCCCCCGACATACTCAAGGGTTCCAGTGACGTTAATTTTCAGGAATGAGCACAGGATAAAAAAGTTTAAAATTGTGAGCGAGCCCCCCAAAGGCCCGTGGCAGTTCATAGTCCCACAGAGAATGTGTATGCACCATGTCCTCACAGCCTTGCACAACCGGATCCCGCCATTTTCGGTGTTGCTAGTCCACGTGGATAAGTTGTGCCCATCCAACTGCCCTCTGGGAATTTATTTTGCGTTTGTGCTCATAGATGCCTGCTGCTCTCCCCTCTGATCAGAGAAGCTTCCTTTTGCAGTTGGCAGTGACTACTAGGGAGACTCAAAACTTGTCAGCGTGCTGAAAACAAGTGACTGCCAAGTGCTCAGCATTAAATAAGACATCTCCACCCTGCCCTCCAAGACTCAGGGAATATTTCAGAGGAGGGTGTGAAGGAGTGTGGAAGTTTGAAGCTGGGGAGGAGTGCTCTGAGGCGCTACCTTCCGGGCGTGACGTGATCGTCGCATTCATGACTCCACAGGGACGGTAACTAACCCGCCCAAGACCTGAACAACATTTTGAGCCCATCAGCATTTTGACATGGATGCTACAGGAGCCCCCTGACCCCACAAAAGACACCAAAGTAGAAGAAGAACTAGTGGGAAACAAGGGGCTCAGTGGAAGGGGCAGAGGAAGGGGATGTAACGAGAGGGGATTATGGTCAACTTACAATATGATCATGTCTGAAAATTGCCCATAAAACAGTTTAAAACAATTGACTAGCCCAGCAGGCAGAAAAGTAGCACCGTGGAGGGCACGTGCTCTGGAGTCAAACCCTAATTCAGGTCCTGACTCCATCACGGACTCGTCCTGGGTCCTTTGGCAAGTATCTTCAACTTCCTTAGTTGTTTCATCTGTGAAATGGGTTTTAAAATGCCCTCTGCACACAGTTGTTAGGGGGGAATGTATTAGCTACTCATTGCTGCAACAAAATGCCAGATAAAAGCCACTTAAGGAAGCAGGGGTTTATTTTGGCTTGTGGTTTGCGAGAACGGTCCACTGTGGCGATGCAGGCGGAGCATGAGTCGGAAGCAGGTCACACTTGCGCTCAGGACACTCCTGCTCAGCTCCTTTTCTGTTTCTTCTCCAGCTCAGGGGCTACATGACAGAAATGTGCTGGCACAGGGCCCAGCACGTCAGAGAGCTCGGTGAATATCAGGCGACCTTCTGATCTGTAGGGACATTCACAGCGAGTTGACATTAAACTTGAGTTAGGTTGTCTGAGCTCAGAGCTGAGCTCACCGTTGCAGCTATGGGCCACAGAGCCCCGGGAAAGCCTCCTCTCACTTCCAGCCAAGCTTCCAGTCGCCATGAGCACCTGAGGGGAGCTTTCTGCGGCTGCGTGAGCCAGGGACGGGGCTCCTGGGCCTCTGAGCACTTCACATTCTGAAGAGTGAAGGACTGAAATTCAGAGCAAGCAACCCACACATCAGACGTAAATGAGAAGCTTGTTTTTAACAAGTCTTGAAGGTGCAGACGGGATCTTTCAAGGATCCTTGGAGCTTTTTTTTTTTTTTTTTTTTTTTTTTTTTACAACTCCCGTAGGACCCTTTTCAAATGAAGCATCTCAAGGCATCTGCAGTTCATGACTTGTTGGGATGATGCTAACGCTATTCCAAAGGTGTGCCAATTGAAACACTCCTCTTCCCTCCGCAGAGAAACTCCGTGTCACTGATGTGCACCTTCCATCTTGCTTTTGGTAAACATGTGAGAAGGCCCGACAGATGTATGGAAAAGCACAGCCCCGAACATGCTGTGGGCAGGGGTCAGGCTGGAGGAGGAGGGCTCATGCAGCTGGAGGTGACACCAGGCCCAGAAGGTACTGAGTGGGGCAGAGAGGAAGAATGTGTGTCTGGGGTCAGTTGTGGCTTCAATTCGCACCGGCCCAGCCATGCACCCAGTGCTAGCACCCAGCACCCTGAGGGCCATGCCCACAGCCAAGGACTGGCTGGCTGTCGCCTCCTGCTCTCTGCCTGGCTCCTCACCTTTGACCTCATCTCCCAGTCAGCAACTGCACGTGGCTGAGCCGTTTCTTTATCCCCCAAACCCACTCTGCTCCTGTCAGCCCTGAAGCTAAGTCATCTCAGCCTGGTCACCCAGTGTGGTGCCCCTACGTGCTTCCTTCCCCCAGAAAGAGAAATGGGAGGCAATTCAGGATCAGAGAGGCGAGAGAACTAAAACAAGAAGGAATAACAATAAGAACAACTGTTGGGCTGGAGAGACAGCTTAGTGGTTAAGGCACTTGCCTGTGAAGCCTAAGGACCCATGTTCGACTCCTCAGATCTCATGTAAGCCAGACGCACAAGGCGACGCATGCACAAGGTTGCGCATGTGCACGTGTCTGGAGTTCGATTGCAGTGGCTGGAGGCCCTGGTGTGCCAATTCCCCCTCTCTCTCATAAAAAAGAGGAGAACTACTGTTGCTATTTTAATGTGCTAGATGGGCCATGACTTCTTAACCTGTAGGCTGTGGTGGGGGGGATCACCAAATTTAGCTTCAGTTAAAGGTGTATGGATTACAATCATCAAAATTAATTCAAGGTGTTTGTCTGCAAAGCCAAAGGACCTCTGTTTGATTCCTCAGGAACCACATAAGCCAGATGCACAAGGTGGCGCATGTGTCTGGAGTTCATTTGCAGTGGCTGAAGGCCCTGGAGCGCCCATTCTCTCTCTCTCTCCCCCTGTGTCTTTCTCTCTCTCAAATAAATAAATAATAAAATATTAAAAATATTAATTCAAAATCAAATGCCTAACAATTCCGAGGCCTTTCTGGCAGTGCTGACTGGTCCTGCACTGTGCAGCGTCACTGGAGTCTTAGTTGTGAACACACGCACGTGTTGCACTGCACGTGCTGTTGTACCACACAGCGCCGATGAACGCGTCCCAGGGCTCAGTTTCCAGACTGTTCTATGTTATGAACTGAAGTGTTTTTACTGTACATATAAAGTTTTCTGTTATTCTAGAAACATAATGGTTTAATTATGGGAAACAAGGACAATATTTTCCTACCACCACTACTCAACATGTAAATACTAAATTAGTTTATCTTTGGACCATATTATGTTATAATGCTGGACTTCAAAATTAATGTTTAAGTTTCCAGAGTTTTTAAAAATTTATATATATATATATATAAATATTTTGAGGTAGAGTCTCGCTCTAGCTCAGTCTTACATGAAACTTACTATGTAGTATCAGAGTGCCTTGAACTTATGGCGATCATCCTACCTCTGTTTCCTGTGTGCTAGGATTAAAGGCGTGCACCACCACATCCGGCTTAAATATTTTTTAAATTTTATTTTATTTATTTATTTGTAAGGACATAGAGGAGAGAGGGAGAGAGAGAGAGAGCGAGAGAGAATGGGCATGCCAGGGCTTCTAGCTGCAAACGAACTCCAGATACATGTGCCACTTTGTGTATCTGTCTTTATGTGGGTACTGGGGAATTGAACCCAGGGTCATTAGGTCTTGCAGGCAAGTGCCTTAACCCCTGAGCCATCTCTCCAGCCCCTCCTTCTTTTTTTTTTGAGGTAGGGTCTCATCCTAGCCAACACTGACCTTGAATTCACTATGTAGTCTCAGGGTGTCCTTGAACTCATGGCAATTCTCCTACTTCTGCCTCCCGAGTGCTGGGATGAAAGACATGTGCCACCATGCCCAGCTAGCTTGAGTTTTATAAAAAAAAAATTGTTTAATGAATTTTGGCTTGGGATAAGGCCCAAATGTCCAACAATTTCTGAAGTGATCCTACACTACTTCTGACATTTTGTATTGCATATTTATGCAAAGTGGAATTCTCAGCATCAGTGATCATAAAATCAGGAACATTCATCAATTCTAACAAACACTGAAGATTCTTTGCATCCTGCAGTATTAAAGATTTGGCCAAGGTTTAATTATTTATGCAAAAATAAACAAGCACATCTATCTTATTTATTTGCAAATTTGTTTTGATCTTTAATTAATGGTAAATCATATAAATGCCAAAGAACTGTCTTAAATATATTTCTTTATAATTTATTATTAGTAAATGTTTGATTTGTATACCTATTTTATATACCTACATACCCAGGGTCATGAAAAAATTTCTCAGTAAAAAAGGGATTATGGGGCCTGGAGGGATGGCTTAGTGGTTAAGGCATTTGCCTGAGAAGCCTACAGACCCAGGTTCAATTTCCCAGTAACCAGGTAAAGCCAGATGCACAAGGTGGCACATGCATCTGGAGTTTGTTTGCCAGGTGCACCCATTCTCTCTCTCTCTTTCTGCCCCTCTCTCTGTCAAATAAATAAATAAATGAATATTTTTTAAAAAGGGGGTTATGAGTAGAAAAAGTTTAACTTTTGTGTTAGCTCCTTCCTAATTACCCATATATAGAATCTCATTTAGTCTGCACCACATATTTGCAAAAGCAGGTATATGTTTTTCTTTTTTTCTTTCTTTCTCTCTCTCTCTCTTTCTTTCTTTCTCTCTCTCTCTCTCTTTCTTTCTTTCTTTCCTTCCTCCCTTCCTCCTCCTCCTTCTCTTCCTCCTCCTTCTTCTTCTTTTTTGTTTTTCTGAGGTAGGGTCTCACTCTAGCCCAGGCTGACCTGGACTTCACTATGTAGTCTCAGGCTGGCCTTGAACTCACAGTGATCTTCCCACCTCTGCCTCCCTAGTACTGGGATTAAAGATATGGGCAGTCATTCCTGGCAGGTATATATTTTTCAATCTATAGAAACATATTTATTTGGCTTAATTAGCTTCACAATTATGTGATGGATAAAGTTAGGGCCTAACCCTCAGTCTGACTGGAAAATAGTGATAGAGGAAAGCTAGAAGGGCAGGCTGTGGCCCAGGAGAGCTGGTCTCACCTCCTCATGATGAGTTCTGCATAATATAGTGTGACAGGACATTTAGGAGACACAATACTGTGAAAGTTAATGCTGCACAGAGACCAATTTTGATCAAGACGATGGGTGAGGACAGTGGTGGGGTGTGGCTGGATGGACTCCCTGAACTGGAGAAAAACTCCTACTAAAGAGGGGACAAGCCCAGCAACACCGCATATATATAGTCTTCCGTCCCCTGCCCTGAGGAAATCAAGGGTCAAAGAAGTCAAGTGACTTGTTCATGACCACCCAGGAATCTGGATTCCAATGCAGTGTGTCTGTCCTCAGAACTTACGGTCTTTCTACCTCCCCCTCCCTCCATCCCTCCCTCCCTCCTTCCCTTCCTTCCTTCCTTCCTTCTTTTTCATGTATTCTTTAAAAATTTATTTTAGTTTTGAAAGAGACACAGAGAGAGTGTGCCAGGGCCTTTCAGCCACTGAGAATGAACTCCAGACACGTGAGTCCCCCTTGTGCACATGTGCGACATTGCACGCTTGGGTCACTGCATCTGGCTATGTGGGACCTGAAGATTCCAACATGCATTCTTAGGCTTCGCAGGTAAGTGCCTTAACCACTAAGCAATTTCTCCAGCCTTCTTTTTTTTGTTGTATTTTTTAAAAAAATTTTCTCAAGGTAGGGTCTCACTCTAGCTCAGGCTGACCTGGAATTCACCATGTAGTCTCAGGGGGCCCTTGAACTCATGGTGATCCTCCTACCTCTGCCTCCCAAATGCTGGGATTAAAGGCGTGTGCCACCATGTCTGGCTGAAATTTTTTTATGTGTGTGTGTGTGTGTGTGTGTGTGTGTGTGTGTGAGAGAGAGAGAGAGAGAGAGAGAGAATTGGCACACCAGGGCCTCAGCCATTGCAATTGAACTACAGACACTTGCACCACCTAGTGGACATGTATGACCTTGTACTTGCCTCACCTTTGTGCATCTGGCTTATGCGGGATCTAGAGAGCCAAACATGGATCCTTAGGCTTCGCAGGCAAGCACCTTAACCACTAGGAAATCTCTCCAGCTCTTTCCTTCTTTGCTTCCTTCTTTTCTTCTTCCCTCCCTCCTTCCCTCATTTTGCTTATGTGTCAGTAGGAGCTTAGTTGGTTTCTCTGAGGAGCCCCTGCCTGCCTGGAGCCATGAGCCTTGGGGTTCCCTGTGGGAGAGGAGGGCCTGCCATCCTGGGTGGAGATCCTGAGAGCACTGTTTGCCTCCATTATTTTCCCCCAGAATTCCCAGTCACTACCACAAAAACATTTCCCTGATAGCCATCTCCGAAGGTAACTTTTGCATCCCTTGGTGGGTGTCCTGTGATGAGCAGCTGGTAATGAGCTATTTTATGATGTGATAACATGACTGTTACATCTTTAAAATCAATTGTGCCCAACTGTAGACTCCCATCACTCCAGCAGGCTCTAGGTTTATAGGGTCATAAATAAGACCAGGCGGCTTGTGTCTGGTGGTACTTTACAGTTTGCCCATGATCTTCTGTGTTCCTTCACTGAGGTCTTCTGAGACAGACAGGTGTGTGGCTCCCATAGACCTCAGATGAGGTAACGGGGACTCCTTGGAACTGCTCTTGAGGAGCTCATCCATGACTCCGCCACACCCAAAGGCAAAGGCCTCACCCAGCCCGTGGCTTCCTGGAGAGACAAGCTATGCTGAGCACGCCTCGCTTGCCTCATTTCCTTGTCACCTCTGGGGCTGTAGTTTCCTTCTCATTGGACAAAGCATCTGACCAATGCGGCTGATGGGAGGAAAATGTTTATTGTGGCTTACAGTCTTGGGGGGAAGCTCCATGCCGGCAGGAGAAAGCATGGCATGAGCAGAGGCCCGACACCACCTCTGCCACGGCAGGTGGAAAACAGCAGCTGGGCAGTGAGCTGAACTAACGCTGGCAAACCAGGGGCTGATAAACCTCAAGTCCCGCCTCTAGCAACATGCCTTCCCTAGCAAGGCCCCACCTCCAAAACTGCCACCAGCTGGGAACCAAGCCTTCAGGACACCTGAGTTTGTGGGGGACGCATGATTCAAGCCACCATCGTGGCCTTTCCTTCTCAGTCTCCTGTGCTGAGCCTGTCATTTCCTGGGCTCCAGACCTTGGCCCTCTTCTCTTTACTCTCCGCTCTTCCTTGGGGATGTCATCTGTTCTCAAGCTTTACTGCTCAGTTTTCATCATCTATCCCAACCTCCCGTCTTATCTCCAGGCTTGTCTCTTGGCTGTCCCAACATTTGGATGGGGAACGAGACTCTGACTAAAATGGGCCCCCCATGCCCTCCTCAATCCAGCACCCCCACCCTTTTACCTGAATGTTATTTTCTCCAAAACATTCATCGCTGCCTGGTTCTCCTCTGCTGGAGTGGGAGCCGCAGGAGGGCAGGGCTTTGCCTCGCTCATTGCTGTCATGTCCCTGGCTTGAGCCATGCCAGGAACAGGCTCCATCCGTATTTGTTGAATGGAGGAGAGGCCAGGATGAAGAAGGGGCCAGTGTCCTTCTGAGCCCTAGTCCACCTGCACTTCATCTGCTCAGGATGGGGCCAGTGCTGGGACACGATACGGAACAAACGGGTCACCAGCAGGACGGTGCTTCAGGAGCAGGTGAGAGCTGCTAGGGTGGAGGAGGGTGAAGGGACAGCAGGCGGAGGCTAGCTGAGGAACCACAGCCTGAGCTCACGGGTTCGAAGTCAGCGTCAGGAGCCACGCCAGTTACTGCACACCTCGTCTCCTGAGAAACAGCTGCTGTCT
Source organism: Dipus sagitta (assembly GCA_036346955.1). NCBI lineage: Eukaryota > Metazoa > Chordata > Mammalia > Rodentia > Dipodidae > Dipus > Dipus sagitta. Next base: position 153,152,517 of record CM070772.1, on the reverse strand, counting down.
GATCGGCCGTTTCAAAGCCCAAGAAGGTATCTGCAGCCCCTTCACAGATCCACAGGAAGATGATGTGTGGTATAGAAGCATTTCACATTCAATTTCCCTTTACTTCTTTTCAAATACAGCCTGTAATTCCGATGGGAAAATTGCACGATGCTTGCAGATAACAATTTTCCCAAGATGGTTTTGGGAAAGCAACTTGGCTATTGTGAAGGGGGAGAGGAAGGGTCCTTAGAACACCCCTGGCTCACCCCTCGGCCCTGCCGGCTGTGGATGCCTGTGGTGGGCTGGTGGTTCTGAGGTCCAGCGGGGACAGGCACGACTTAGCTTCTCCTTTGGCTGGGCTGCCTTCATTTTCTGGATTTTTATTGTGTCCTTTCTAATCATGACAGTGAGCTTCTCCTCTGAGTCTGAAGAGGTCAGTGGGATGGGGCATGTGTGTCCATTCCATGGCCCCTGACCTCTGTGTCTTACCTCCTGCAACCCCATCTCCCTGCTTCTATCCCATCTCTGCGACATGCGCCAGGCTGGGCCAAATCCACATCCACACAGGGGAACACGTTCAGACAGGACTGTTGCGAGGAAGCCATGGGGCCACGGAGGACGGGCCCCATCAGGACTGGCTGGTGGTGTGTCTAGCTGCAGGACTTTCAGAGTCCCTAGCTCTGCAGGGTGGTCTTCATGGCGCAGCCCTTGACAATGCTGCGCAGTTTCTGTAGCCCAACCCCGCACCCCAGGGCAGGTCTCGTGCCTGAGGTCAATGGTGGAGCTGCAGTCCCAGTGCCCCACCGCCAGCCTGGCTCACAGGAGGCATCCGGGGAATGCTTAAGGGATGGAAAATGAGTTAGTTAATTAAATGGTGGTGATAAGCTAGAGAAACCCTCTGGCCTGCTGCCCTCCTGGGGGGGGCGGGCTGAAAGGGTCTTGTGAGTGCAATGGGACTGGGAGGCGGTGGAGAGGTTCCCATTACGGCCTCCAAGGGCTCGCTGCCAGTGACCTGACTTCCTCCCGCTGACCTTGAGCTCCTCCTCCCAAAGGCACTGCTGCTTCTCAGCTGCCACACAGACTGGACACCCAGCTTTCAACACCTGGGCCTTGGGGTCATTCCAAGTCCACTCAAGCGTACAAGTTGGTCGCGTCCCAGGGAAAACACCAAGGCAGGAGGGATGACAAGGAGAGCTGCGCTGGGAGACAGAGGATTCGACTCTAACACAGGGATGCCAGTAGCTGGCCCCGTGGATGGGACTGTGAAGGGGGAAGGCCAGCGGGTACTGTACCAAAATGTAAACAAACCAAAAGGGGGGTGGTGTGTGTTTAGAACTGCAGAATTTTAAAAAGACAACTGACCGTATTTTAGGGCGAACGAGAACAAGGCAAGGAAAGTAAAAAGAATAGCCTCTGACCCTACCACCCTTACCTCGCCACTGTCACCAACTGGCATTTTCTCCTGTACGTCTTCACCACCTACTTGGCACCAGTGCTTACACGCACGTACACGCACACCTTTGTGTCTTTCTGTACATGGCTATCTGTTCTGATAAGGACGTATCAAAGATGAGATTCTAAGATACATTAAACAGGCAAGGCGCAGAAAAGCCGGCGCAGTAGTTGATTTGTGTGATTATTGTGCAGAGAAATAGCAGAGAAAGTATGTGTGGGAGTGTGTGTGTGGGGGGGGGGGGGCTAGGTGTGTCTAGTTGTAAAGTATCTCTGGGAGGATATTTGAGGGGGTGATAAAAACAGATAATGATGGAGCAAAAGAAACGATGAGACTTTTCTGTGCACACTCATATATGTCTTCTGGATTTCTATTCTTTTTTTTTTTTTTTAATGTAGGGGCCTGCTCTAGCCCAGGCTGACCTGGAACTCACTATGTAGTGTCAGGGTGGCCTTGAACTCACGGCGATCCTCCTACCTCTGCCTCCTGAGTGCTGGGATTCAAGGTGTGTGCCACCACGCCTGGCTTAGATTCATTTTTTTTTTATTTTTAAAATTTTATTTTATTTGCAAGGACAGAGAAAAAGGAGAAAGTGAGATAGATAGACAGACAGACAGACAGGAGAAGAATGGGCAAGCCAGGGCCTCTTGCTAGTACAAACATACTCCAGATGCATGCACCACTTTGTACATTTAGCTTTACATAGGTTCTGGGGAATCAAACCCAGGCTGTCAGGCTTTGCAAGCAAACACCTTTAACCACTGAGCCATCTCTCCAGCCCTGTCTTCTGAGTTTCAAACCATGTGCCTATATCACCATTGAAGTACAATGGAAAGAAAGAAGACAGACCATGGATGGATTCTTGACAATTTCAAAGCCCATTAGGCTTTGTTAGGCAAGGTGTATCTTTAAAATAAAAGCAGTTTCAAAGGAGATGAGATATCAAAATCCGTCCTTCTCTTCTTTCCCACCAAGAAGCTTCTGACCTAGGTATTGTACCAGCAGCCTGTTTTGCTGGGCCCTTAAATATAATAACATTTCATTTCATCATCTCCTTTTATCCACTGATTTTTGCAAAAAGCTTTCAAATTATTAAGTAATGACTCTCCAAATGACCTGGATGGGAAGTAAGTATGCCTTAAGGTACTCAGCACATTAGAAGCAAATCAGATTCCAGGGAATGTTGATTTCATAAATGGCACCACTTAAATGCAAAGCAACAGCTCGCATAAGCCATAGAGGCTTAACCCTTCCCGCTTAGGAGAGTCCCCACCCAGATGAGGTTCGAGGGAGACTGGGAGAAACTTTGCCTTGCTGGTTGGCACTTTCAGATCTCTCTCCCTCACATACAGATGCAACCCTTCCAGACTTCCCCTGGGCACAGCAGGACCCTTGACTGCAAAAACTCTGCTTTCGTTATGACTGGACACCGGCGCAGGCGTTCAGGAGCAGTGTGGTGTAGAATAAGGCAGACTGAAGAGTAAACCTCTGTGCCACCACTGAAACACTGTGTGTAAGTTTGAGGAAGCTGTTCTCATCTCTGTGCCTGATCCTCTATCTGTAAAGCTCACGTTTACTTAGCTGGGCTCCGGGGGTAGGGCAGTAGACCAGGATACCCTTGTAGAGCCTGAATTCTCATGGGTTAATAATCGGCGTGAGGATCAAAATGAGATCAAGGGCGGGAAAGACCAGGAGAATTAAAAGCGCTGATTACTTCAGGTCTACTGGCAGACTCCTTCCCCCATTGCCCCATCTACCATCATGCATCTCTCCATCACCTGCTGCTTGTCCTGCCCAGGAATCTCAAGGCATGTGCTTTCATGTTGGGTCCCTTTGCATTTGTCCTTTGTCCCCTCAGCAAGGGTCCTTCTACAAAGGAAACTCATCCAGTGCCTGAACGCTCAGTCCATCCTTTTTCATGTCCGTCAATCACCCTGCATCCTTTTGCTGACGAGCACACCTTGGCAAAGCACCCACAGGACAGCAGGTGCTGGATCAAACCGCACAGAGAGGAGCTCAACGAAGGCAAGGCGTTGGCCACAAATGTCTCAATGCTCACCGTGAGAGGACTTGGACATTGCAACTCTGACCTAAGAAGGAGTCACAAGACTTGGTGGTTATCACCACACTGCGGAGATGTCTCAGGTTTACAGAACGAATCACAGCAGAGGTGACAGAGCAGATGCCTCCTGTAGTTGTTTGAATGAAATGTCCTCTGTAGGCGCATGGATGTTGGATACTTGGTCTCGGGCTTGGCGGCACTTTGGGAAAGTCGTAGGGCCTTTGGGAGGCGGATCCTCACTGGCAGGGTGTGCTGCTGGGGCTAGCTTTAGGTAGTATAGCCCCACTCCGGGCTTAGGATTCAGAGGACTTCCTCCAAGCTGATGTGGTAAGAGAGGTGCCAGGTTCTTATTCATTCCATGCTTTCTCTTCCATGATGAGATTTCCCCCTCAAAACCACAAGCTGAAATAAACCCTTGCTTTCTAGGAATTGCCTCTGGTTGAGTGTTTTGTCCCAGAATGAGAGGGCAACTGGTAGACCTTCGACCATTCCACTTCGTAGAGTAAGATGTCCACGGTACGTGGGAATCTGTGACTACTGTGAGTTCTCTGCGGGACTACAAACATTTTATATTTTTTCGTGAGAACTTAAAAAATGTGAACATATCAGGTGTCATCTCAAAGTCTTCCACTGAGGTACTACCTGGCATTTTCAGGGTCTGGGGCACATTCGTTCATAGTCACTGGTGCCCTATGCTGTGTGCCAGCGTGCTGGGTGCTGCTGTTGTACAAGTCCCGCTTCAGAGCCAAAAGAGTGGCATTCTGGTGGCAGGGGCAATGCCAAAAGGTGGCTCTTAACTGCTGTTTTTTTTTTTTTTTTTTTCGTTTGGCTGGATAAAGTTGCCTATGCGAGTTCATGTCACCACTTGTTCCAGCGAACATCCAAGGGCAACAAGGCCACCCCCAAGGCAGGACCCCTTGTGAAGAGCTGCTTCTAGCAGAGGCCTTCTTGGCTACTGTTCTTCTGCCTAGCCTCTCCTTGCCCCCTTTTCTGCCCCCCGCTGCCTCCCATAGCTGTGTTTCCACAAGTGTGTCCCGAAAATATCCCACGGCGAACTGAACTCACAGAACCCAGGGCAGTGTTTAGGGTAAGAAGACACAGAGTCAGGCTGGGGTAAGGACGCATTGGACAAAGTTCAAAGTTTGCTGCTCAAGCCTGGATCCCCAAGTTCACGTCCCAGATCCCATGTAAAATTCAAAAGCCTTAGCAAGCTTCTATAATCCCATGGTGAGATGGTAGGTGGAGATAGGAGAATTTCTAACTAGCTCTGGGACCAGCTAGCCTGAGAAACACAGCAGTGAACACTAATGACAGCAAAGAGAACGAGAGAGAGAGAGAGAGAGAGAGAGAGAGAGAGAGAGAGAGAATGAGAGAGCTTTCCTTTAATGAGGTGGGAGGTGAGAACCTACACCCAAATTTGTTCTCTGACCTTCACACGTGTGTCTTGGCACATAAGCACCCATAGTCCCACAGCTGAACATGCACACAGAATAGGCAAAGTCAAGAAACCAATGACGTCCTCGCCAGGTGACCCCCAAAGGACACATGGCTGCATGTGAACAGGTCACTGGTGGCAGACTAGCAGAGAAATGAGCCCAAGAGACTGTGACATCAGGGGTCTGAACTCCGACAGGCCAGGCAGGGTGGGGAATTTTGCATGTAGACTATGAGCAGTTGTTTAATTTCCACAGAACAGCATCATCCTCCACATTAAAGCAATGGTCTGAATTAGCATTTTAAAGGGTTGTGGATTATTTGTGTCATTATTGGTATCATTATTTTCCTTTTATAGTCTTACGAGAGCTATATGCAAAAGGAGTTAATATCTACTTATTTTTGCACGTAATTAAATAATAATAGCATGATGAAAACCATTATAACTCAACCTTGGGCATCTGTGAAGCTTGCTTTTGCCCTTTTAAATAGGCCCATACATTACCCAGGCTTAGGAATTGTTCATTTGTGTGATAGCATGGCATTAGAAGTTTGCATTCGGAGGCTCCGTGGCTTAACTGTGCAGCCTTGGCCATGTCATTGGACTCCTTCAGCCTTGACCTCTTCAGCTGTCAGCGGGGATATGGAGCTCCACCTCACAGGCTTGTTAACGAGCGCAGAATGTTCACACCCTCCTGACACAGAGCGAGCGCTTACTGCACAGCCGTGGGCCTGGAGCCTCTGCAGTGAATGAAGTCGGTCTCTTAGCAAGCCAGGCCTGGAAACCCCACCTGCCTGCTCCCACCCCTGAAGAAGGATGCCGTTTCAGGTAAGTTGCTTCCAACGTGGAATGAGAACTGAATTTGCCTACAAGCCAGCTGGTGAAAACAAAAGCTACCAAGGGACATAGCAATGACATGTTAAAAGTTAAAATCTATAAAGAGTTAAGACTTAACTTTAAACCCATAGATTTTTACCTTTAGGAACCACCTGAACAAGTGAAATAAATATTCCTACGGTAGGCTAACTAATGCCTTCCCATACCCCACACCAAGGTCTCCACATCCTAACCTGGGGATGCTGTGGACCAAGAGGATTTTAAAGATATGGTTAATTGCATGATCATGGTGTGGAAAGACTGTCGTAGATTATCCAAGGGGCCCTAAATATGACTCCATCAGTTACTTTCTTGTTGCTGTGACCAAATACTTGACAAAGAGCAACCTCTTAAGAGAGGAAGGGTTATTTTGAGGGGTTGTTACAGTCCTTCGTGCAGGGAGGGGAAAGGCCAGTGGCCAGGGCTTCATGGTGGCAGGCAGGAGTGTGTAGGTGGGATGCCTCAACTCATGTCCTGGCAGAACAGGAAGCAGAGCCATGTTATAAAACCTCCACTGGCCCCATTGACCCACTCCCATTACTGAGACTCTACTTCCTAACGGTCCCACAACTTTACAAGCTACCTCCGAAGCTTTAGGAAGGCTTCACAGCCTTGTATATCAGTGCTACTAGCTGAGAACCAAGTATTAAAAGACATGAGCCTATTGGGGGAACACTTCATAATCAAACCACAATAATGTCCTCACAAGGGAGAGATACAGAAAAATGTGACCAAACAAAAACAAACATACACACACACACACACACACACACACACACACACACAGAGAGAGAGAGAGAGAGAGAGAGAGAGAGAGAGAGAGAGAGAGAGAGAGAAGGCAGGGCATTGATGGAAGTAGACTGGAATGATGTGGTCACATATCAAGGAAGACAGTAAGTAGCCTGTGGCTGCAAGCTGGGAGAATCCTCCTACCATACCCACTCATTTTCAGCTTCTGATCCTCATTGCTATATGAGAATTAATTTGCCTGGTCTTAAGCCACCAAATTTGGAGGACTGTGCTATGTCAGTGATAGAAACTAATAAAATCCCTATAAGGCCAGCTTGTTCTTCCGGCGAATCTTGTCCAGTCAAAATGAAAGGACACCAGTCAGGAGAAGGGAGAAGTGGAAAAGGCTCTGAGTTTTTAAAGACTGAAGAGCTGGCCTGAATCTTGCCTTTCTACTTCCCTCCTCTGTGACCTCACACCAGTGAGTAAGCATTGCTGAGCCTACATCCTTCATCTCCAGCATGGAACTCCAGTTAACTCAGATATTTCAAGTTCCAAGGGTGAAATGTCTAAACACTTTGTGTGTGTGTGTGTGTGTGTGGGTGTGGGTGGGTGGGTGAAGGGACTATGCGAACTATTGTTATTATGTTAAAAAAATCTAAATGGAAGGTTGTCTTCGAGATGCGTCCTCATAAGAAGATGGCCGTATGATGCACAGGTTGTATATTACATGAACCTTTGACTTAGGCATGGTTTTGGAATTCTGTGCTTTGGAGCACAGCATTAAAAATTAGATCCCTGTCCTTATTTCTCTTGAAATGTCTCACACTTCAATGAGGACCCATCTTCAGTTGCTTAAATCCACTCATTCATGGTTCTGAAGGCCACCTACAGCCCAGGCTGAATAGGGTAATATTAATAGTATCACCTGGACTTGTCTCTGGCACAATATTTCATTTTCTCTGAAAATAAAATATTGATACTTCAATCATCTCTAATACTGGGCGATTTACTGAACTTGGAGTTTCCTGAAATATGAATCAGAGCAGCAGCCCATGCCTGAAGCTACAACAATAAAACCAACTATCATTTTTCAAGACTGTTCACACATCTCTGTCTTCCTCGGGACAGCAAAAAGGAAGAACAAAAGAAATAGCCTAGAAGTGGGATCTTATCAACATTCCCTTCCTTTGTGATTGAGTGGAACATTTCTTAACTCAGGTAGTCAGGAAAGAAAAGCTGGTCTGATGGAAACTATGCAACGCAGAGTTTTCCTTTTGGCCACATTTTATAATGGCTTTTCCCTTATTGCAAGCTGTGTTCATTGTAGGGCATTTAGAAAGTAGAGCTAGGCAAAAGGAACACTATCAAAACCACGCATAATCCCACCACCCGCTCATAACCACTATTATCTTTTGTACGTAAGGAAAGAAAGAAATGGGGCACATGAGTGTGTGTGAGCGTGACAGTCGTGAAACCACAAAGCTTAGTCCCAATGGCAGTAGCGGCCTGGCTTCCACTTCCCTGCACGCACTTGGGCCTTGCTGAGAGCGTGCAGACCTGCCTCAGAGAATTCACACCTGAAAGTCTGAGGGGTGGTGGGCACGACACCCTCAGCCTCACTCTGCAGGGGCCCTGATGCCCCGTGGTCACCAGGTGGCCATCACCATGCCTCGTGGCAATGCCAGGGCCTTCTGCACAGTCCATCAGAGGGAACTTTCCAGAGCTAAGCTCTTCTACCTCTTGAGATTCTTCTTTTGGCTTTAAGGGTAAAGTTTAAATTCTTAAATTCTTTCCTTTCCCTCCCTTGCTTTCACCTCCTCCTCCCCTTCTTCAGCTCCACTCTTCAACTCCTCCTCATCCTTACTAGTGAGTGTGTGCTTTATTCCAGCCACCTCCATCGTCACCTTCATCCTCCTCACCAGCCAGCGACCGAGTCCTGGGTGTGACTCCCGCACTAGGTACGCGCCTGCTCCCCTGCCTGCCGCATGTCCTATGAGGTGGTCTTACCAAGAGGAGACTTAGGTCTCTAGAATCTGAACAAGTCGTGCCACTCGCACGGCTAGGGCCCACAGGAGCTACCGTCCAAGTCCAGGGGTCTCTGGTATTCGAGAAGAACGAATGGGGAGGGGCTCTGGGGACACGGCTTAGTCAGTACAGCGCTTGCCGGGCGAGCACGAAGACATGGAACGGCATTGTGCATCTGGCGTCCCAGTGCTGGGGAGGCAGTGGCAGGAGGGTCGCTGGGGCTCGCTGGCTAGCTTGTTCTCGCCAACTCCGTGCGCTCCAAGGTTCAGTGACAAGCCCAGCCTCAAAAAAAGCAAGGGGGAAGGGCTGGAGAAATGGCTCAGCCGTTAAGGCACTTGACTGCAAAGCTGAAGGACCTGGGATCGATTCCCCCATCCCCGTATGCATGTGAAGCCAGAGCCACAAGATGGTGCATGTGTCTGGAGCTCGTTTGCAGTGGCTAGAGGCACTGGCATGCCCATTCTCTCTCTATCGTGAAAGAAATTAATTAATTAATAAAATAAAATAGAAACAAGGTGGAAAGCAATTAAGGAGGACACTGATGTTGACCTCTGGTCTCCATAGTCACATACATGTGCACATGCGTGTGTATACACACACACACACACACATGCATAGGCACCATTACACATACACAGTCAAAAAGAAAAAAAAAAGCCTAACCATTAGAATCCCTGCCACCTTCTAACCTACTTGCAGTTTCTAAAGCCGGATAGACCCATGGGCCGCCATCTCCCTGAGGTGGCTTTGCACCACTCTTCATTTTAATCTTGCCTACTCGTCCTTCGGAATGCACCTGGAGCCTTCCTGACCACCCGGCCTGGTGTAGTCCCCATGCTTCCCCCATTCTTTCCTCCTTGTTTTTTTTTTTTAAATTATTTTTTATTGACAGCTTCTATACTTACAAACAATAAACCATGATATTTCCCTCCCCTCCCCCACTTTTCCCTTCACAACTCTGCTCTCCATCACATCCCCTCCCTCTCTCCATTAGTCTCTCTTATAATTTGATGTCGTCATCTTTTTCTCCTATTATGAGGGTCTTGTGTAGGCATTGCTAGGGAATACACGCCTGATACTGAAAACCTAATCAAAAGTCTGTGGCAGGAGAGGTCATGAGCCTTAGGGGTATAAAGCCTGCTCTTGTCTGGATAAATATATATATTATTCTCACCAAACTGCCCTGAAAGCACTACACTTAATGTTCATATTCATATATTAATGCTACTCTCACTTCTGGTTAGAGAAGCTTCTCTTTTGAGATGGCGATGACCACTGGGATGACCCAAAAGGCAACATAGAGCTGAGAAGAAGGGATGGAGGAGTGTCCAGCACTGAAACATCTCACACCCTCCAAGGCTCAGGGTCCATTGCTGAAGAGGCGGCGGAAAGAATGTAAGGGCCAAAGGAAGAGTACCACTCCTTACGTACAACTGTCCGGACAGAAATTGGCCTTGATATCCTCCTTGTTTCTGAGGTGACCTACGTTGGCCTGGCTGGTGGTGGTGTCAGGACCTGCAAGCACTCTCTTTCCCATTCCACCATGAGCACTTCGGGCACAGAGCCATGACTCCACTGCTCTCTGTGTCTCTCTTCCTCACTGTCCAGCCCAGGCTTTGCCACAAGGGGCACGTGAAATGAACAGTTAATAGGTGAGAGGTAGGCAGCAGTTCCTAGCACCTCCGAATAGGCTTCTACTGACCAACACTTGAGCTGTTTATAAGGCTCCTGCCAGACATGGCTTAGAGAAGTAGGAAAACGAGGCTGGAGGGAACTCTCAGGTTCTTGCCAGACTGCAGCCAGACAAAGGAGCCTGTCACTGTGAGAAGCGCTGGGTCCAGGAGTGCAGAAGGGGGCTGGACTCCTTGTGTCTTGTGCTAGCTTTGTCACTTGGCTCTCTTGTGGCCTGGGTAGGACACCAGCTTCGGACATTCTTAAGAGGCAAAGAGCAGAAGGCAGAGGGAGAAATCTGCATGTAAGGCCTACCATGGACTGGGGGTGCACGAGGGGTGCAGGTGGAAGGGTAGAGAGAGCACTTTTGCCCCAGTTTGTCCCTCACAAAGGCCTCAGACCTGAGTCTGACAAGGTCTCCGGAGTCTCAGAGATACAGCAACAGAGTGAATGGAGAAGTTTGACTTTTGACTTCAAGTCTTGCTATGGATTGACTCCATCCATGGTCAAGTACACATGAAGATTTCTAAGTTTGAGAGAGGAGCTCACCATTTAACTCAGTTTGACTGGGAACTTGTGACATTCCTGCCTCTACCCAAGTGTTAGTTGTACATGTGTGCCTTACCATGCCTGGCCTTCTAAGAGAATATTTTTTATATTTATTTATTTATTATTTATGTATTTGCGAGAGAGAGACAGACAGACAGACAGACCGACAGACAATGGGCACATCACGGCCTCCAGCCTCTGCAAACAAACTGCAGATGCATGCACCACCTTGTGCATGTGGCTTACATGGGTCCTGGGGAATCAAACCTGGGTCCTTTGGCTTTGAAGGCAAGTGCCTTAACCACTAAGCCATCTCTCTAGACCAGTAGGCAAATATTTTTATCATGCTTGAAAACTATTGAGGGTAGTATACTGTTTTCATTGCACTTTGTGCACAAGCGCCTTCCCAGTTTTGTCCATCTTGTACATCGGGTTTACCCGTCGTTTAAATATGGCAAGAGCTTTCAAGAAAAGTGGAGACAGCTCAACTTCCGACAGGCTCTGGCTGTGTTGGGAGGGTCTGAATGAGACTTGTGTTTTGGGGCGGGAATCTGTTTGATATTTGGTATCAGTAAAGGGGTAGAGCTCTATCCTCAGTGACGTCATAGCAGGCTGAAATTGGCCAAAGTGGAAGCATTTATATCATGGAAATTGACAAACATTACAAATCAGGGCATTTTCTTTTCTGTTTTCCTTTCTTTTGTCTTTTTTTAAATAATTGTTTTGGTTTTTCGAGGTAGGGTTTCACTCTAGCTCAGGCTGACCTGGAATTCACTATGGAGTCTCAGGGTGGCTTCGAACTCAATGCACTCCTCCTACCTCTACCTCCCAAGTGCTGGGATTAAAGGCGTGCGCCACCACGCCCAGCTCCTTGTTTTATTTTTATCCCTAAAACTTTTAAAGTCTACTTGTGTTCAGGTATCACCTCAGAAAGACTGAATTAGAATTCCTAGGTACAGAATTACAGTTTTTTAAAAAAATGTCAAGGTGGTTCTGCTCAATAGAACAGAGATGGAACTCTTTCTTGTGTGTCTTGACATATTCAGGAAGATAATAATAAAGTATGACCTACGAGGACATTGATTTCCTAACCAGGCCCCTGTCATGTAATGCCTCTGTCACCTGTCATGGCTTGATGAGATCTGGCTTATAATACTGATGGAGATAGTAGAGCAAGGACAGAAAAGAAAGCGATTATGAAACCTTATAATGAGTTTGAAATTCCCCCTGCACTTCCACACAGCATCATCAGATATGTCCCTTTGACATGGGCTTAGGCCATTATGTCACCCATCACCGAGTTCCTGACTAACTTCCTCAGAAAATAAAATCTCTTATGATGCCAACACAATACCAGTAACATTGCATTGTCATTCATGGCTTCATGGGGATGCATAAAATATGCTGGTGAATGAGCGAATGGGTAATTAAATAAATGGAACAAATGAATTAACAGATACTAATTTCCAGAGCATGTTGTTGACGTAACCCAATGTACTCTGCTGCAGATAAAAAAATTTCTCTGGGAGTTATTTTAATGTAGCAGTTAGTCCAGGCCAGGACTTCTGTCCTATTTCAAGGTCAGGGCCATTTCTTTGTCTTGACCTTGGCATAATGAACCATGAAGAGCATGCAGCTTTCTTTTTTCCTGTTTTAATCCTTATATCCATTTAATGGGCTGCATTTTCCCCTGGAAACAGTGGGATGGACATCACCAAGATAATGGGTAATAACATTAACATTACCACCAGCATGATCCAGATATTACTCAATTAAAGTAATAACTCCTAATGCAGGAGAAATTGTTTTCCTCTAAGAATCCAATTTAGTCATCAGCTCACCATCATATTTAAATGACAGAAATTACCTTTAAGTCATAGATCTGTAATGCAATGTTGAAATAAATTTCTAATTATATTTTATGACGTTATGTTATGGATGTTCCTAAGGTCAGAGTTTATAGCATATCATGTTTTCCATTTCCTACCACCAGGCAATGAGAATACCTTTTCAACATATAATGTGCAAAAATTAGACTCTGAGGAAGAAAACTACTTCAAAGGACTAAGTAAAATAGCTTAATAATGTCATTTTAGTAAAGGTAAAAAAAAAAAAAAAAAAAAAAGAAGAGGCCATGATGGTTACTTAACTTTAACACTGGCCCCTTGGAAGAAGGGAAGAAAAAGTACCCTCCCATAGTTCAATTCAAGAGGTGTTTTCCACCCACGAGGTTGGCTCAGCCATGTCCACAATGTGGTTCTCCCCTGTCGTGGCTCCAAACTTTGATTTTGATGGTGTATGCAGAGGGTGTCAACTAGAGGAACTGGCTCAGGCCACCCAAACTCTCAGAGGTAGAAACAGAGCTCGCACTGAGACACAGGAAGGCCAGGTAGGGTCCATGTGGCTTCACTGTAGCCCAGGCTGGCTGGACCTCACGCTCCTCCTGCCTCAGACTCCTGAGTGCCCCCATCCCAGGTGTGCACCGCCGTGCCCGGAGAGAAGACCCGGAAGCACGGTGAAGCAAAGGGCTTCAGCTGATCGGCCTCACTGAACAAGCCACGGAGCTAATTCCAGAATATTTTACTTCCACCATGGGGCTGGCCTCGTGGATCCAAACAGCACGCTCTTTTCTTGGACCACTGACTTCTCCCTTCTTCTTCCTTCAGCCACGGCGACAGGATGACAACATGTCACACTATAGCTTGGGAAGATGGGTCCTAATCATGATGACTGGAATCTGGCCGTCATCCATTTAAACATCTCAGCGTCACTTTTGCACACATGGGTTGGACCCATGTCTTCTGCTTTGATTCTTCCCCCTTCCGTTCTCGATGGAGACCTGCCGTCCTCATTATAAAGGCCCCTCGCCTTAACCCATTTCCTCCTGTGCACACTTTGATTAGAGAAGAAGGATCACTAGGATAACTTTTCATCAGAGCCTCAATTTAACTTAAAGTTTCCCAGGGAAGAGTGGATTTCCTGCTGATTTTCAATAAAGCTGGCTATGAGTGTAGCAGGTGGGGACACTGCCATGGAAGAAGTTTCTCTAAATTAATGTGCGGAAGAAGAAATCTGCATCCACCCTGGGTCTTCTAAGTGGATTAGATGAATGGGTCCAGCATAAGTGCTGTGGGTGGTGGGGGACAGGCCGTGAGCGGGACGGCCTTCTATACGAGCCAGCATGGAAACACTTGGAAGGCAAGAATAACTTCAGAGACAGCCGCGGAGCAGGACCGAATTCTTCCTCAGCTCCACCTTTCCCACAAGGGGCTTCGTTCATTTTCCACAGCCCAGAGCAGAATTCAGTCCTCCACTGCTCAGAATTCATGAAACAGAAGTTATTCTACCCAAATCGTCGGCAGGCAGAGCTCATTTCAACCTCACCGGCAACTGGGAAAACAAATTATGACAGAGAAAAGGAATGGCTTCTTGCAGTTTGCTTTTCTAGGCTGTTCCTAATGTGGTTCTGATCTTTCGCGACTCTGTCACACAGTTTTCCTTGTGGCACTGAACCGAGCCGATGGAAGGGGGGGGGGGGGACCATGGCTCAGGTAACATTTCATGGGTCTCTAGGCACTCCAGTTGCAAACTTGTCACCGGGACCGGAAATATATTGGCTGCTAGGGCGTTCCTAACACCTGAATGCTCCAGGAACAAATGCCCCTCTGACTGGGGGCTGACACTTCATTCATTCACCGCCCCTTTATTAGGTGTCTACTATGTACACAGGTGCTGGGGACAGAGAGATGAATAAGACACAGTTCCTGCCCTCAAGCAACTAGTATTTTATCAGGGGACAGATGGGAGTGCATAAAGACAAGTCAGGGAGAGGCTGACTTTGACCTGGGGGTCCGGGGCTGCTCTGAGGAGGAAGTGTACGTTCTGAATTCTCACCCGGCATTTCACAAACTGTTTGGCAGACAAGGAGCAGACCCACTGGGGAGCAAGAGAGGTCCCAGGGGGAGGAGCAGGTAAGGTATTTGGCTTTCTCAGGTCTCCTGGCTTTCATTTCCTTGCAAGGAAAAGTGCTGAGAGCCACCCGTGTCACTGGTATGTCAGTGATCTGTGGCTATCGTTAAACAAACGGAAGCGGGTACATCTGCATTTGCTTCGGCACACGCTGGCGGCGAAGAGCGGCGTGGATGGGCTAACCACCTGATCCGTTTCTTGAGCTCAGGATGTACCAGAGCCTCCAGGAGAGCTTGTTAAAGCAGATCTCTGGCCCTGCCCTTGGAGTTCCCAACTCACAGTGGAGACAGGTGGAGAACTTAACAGTTCTAACTGGTCCAGAGAGAACCCCTGACTCCCACAGGGCTTGCCACACAGGGAGGATTCTAAAAAGAAATAGTCATCAGGGAGAGGGCAATTGTCCAGTTGGTAAAATGCTTGCCATGAAGGCATGAGGGCCTGAGTTCGGATCCCCAGCACCCATGTAAGTGTTGAGCATGGCAGCACACGCGTGTCATTCCAGTGCTCTGTGAGGGGCATCCCTGGGGCATGATGGCTAGCTACAGTAGCCAAGTGGGTGAGCTCTGAGTTTCAGTGAGACTTGGTCTCAATTAATAAGGTGGAGAAAAATTTGGAAAGACACCTAACGTCAACCTCTGGCCTCTATACCATACCTTTATGCTTACAAGCACACACGTAAGCCCACACACATATGAACATGCATATATACATGTATGCGCACAAATATATACGGGAAAAAGAAAACGGTTATCAGTAATATTAGACACTGTGTTGAGCACTTTATATACCACAGCCAGCATCTTCCTCATTCCCCACACCGCACGCATCACCACTGAGTGAATGGAGAGACACCAGCATTTTGCCCGAGACCACAGAGGCAGCAAGTGCCAGGGATGATGATTTAGTCCCATATCTCTCTGGGTGGAAAAATCCATGTGTTTCCTCGACTCCATTCCGCCTCCTCAGGAACACAGAAGTGTTGCTTTCTTTTTTGTTTTAATACAGAAGCTAAGGAGATTCAACAATAAATATAGCAAAGTCTAGAGCAGTAATACTCTCATTCCATTTCAAATATTCCCCCAAATATATTATTAAAATTATCCCTCCAGAGCCAGTGGAAAGACTATTTATTTCTTGAAAATAGTTGTAAAAATACATGAGAGAGCAAGAGCTGGCTGTGTGCTGAGCCCGGTGAGGCTCCTCGGCCAATAGCCATCAATCCTTTTTTAAAGCCATGAAACACATTTTGTTAAACAAAAAGTCTGCTCTGAACTCTGATATATAAAGCAGACAGGATTAGTGCTGCTTTTCAGGCCCATGGAACGAACAATAAGCATTGTCAGGAGACAGCGTTCCCCGCTGGAGCCTTGGCTCCGATAATGGCAAGGCAGCCGGATCACCTGCTGTGGAGTGGGCTGCAAACGGGGACCAGTGAATTTCTCAGAACCAGGAAGAAGGCAGAAAGAATCCTGGAGAGCATCCGTGACTCACGGCAACCTCTCCAGGGAAGGGCTTCACCAGCACGCTTGGAGGTAGAGTCGGTTGGCTTGGTCCCACGGATGCTCTCATAGCGATGTCCGCCTTTCAGTAATCCCTCTCATGATGGTTAGATCTCTGTACAGGTATTGGTCTGTAACCTGTTGTGATGGTCTGCATGTGGCTTGTCTCCATGAACAGCTGGTCCTCGGCTGTGGTGCTGTTTTGGGAGGTTGCGGGACCTTTCCGACATGGGGCCTAGCTGGTGGATGTAGCGTTGAGCTGTGAGGGGTGTAGGCCAGCTCAGCATTCGGTCCTGCCCTCTGTTCCTTGGTCTGCCAAAACACGAGGCATCCTAGAGCTTCCCCATGCTTTCCTGTTGTGTTTCTACACCACGGAATGTGTCCTCTCAAACTCTGAGCCAGAATGAATCCTTCCTACCTTACGTTGCTTTGGTCACCATGATGAGAAAGGTAACCGGTAGAGCGGCCCAGGGCCCACTCCTTTAATGAACAGTGTCTTCAGCAGTCTGCATGGAGTTCGGAGGAAGGACCCTCATTGGATATTTCTGAATGAACAGGGCGTTTGATTTCCATCACTACCAAACTGGCATGAGATAAGCCGTTAGTCCTAGGGGCATCTGCACCCTGCTTGCTTCTGGTGGGTGAATGGCCCAGCACTTAGAGGTGCATCCAGAGCCCCATGGCTCACTCCATGGCCCCGGATAGGAAGCGCTTTTGTAAGGACGGTGCAGATTCGTAAACCACCCCCGATACCAACTTCCTTATTCAGAGTTGAATCTCATTCACTTCAAACAATTTAAGTTCTGATCGAGAGAAACCAAGGAGTAATTAATTGTTCCTAATACACACATTCTCTCTGTCTGATATTAATGCGTGGCCAGGTGTGGACACTTGACTACACTGAGCCAGTGTGACACAGATAGACAAGTTTTGTGTCCCCATTTATAGGGACGATGCTCGGCCTCCGTTATTTTTCCTTTCTCACTGCAGCAGCCAGAATGCCTCTCCTAGACCCAGGTGTGGGACCCGAGGCTGGCCGAGACAGACATCAACCTCGCTCACGGTGTTCATCTAGAGTTACATGTAGAGGAGATGAACGTCGACCCCTTTTATTATCACAGCTTGACTTACACCCTACGTGTGGATCAAAGGTAGCCACACTCTTGGGTGATTCTCCTATTAGGATGAGGAGATCTTTGTGCTTTCCCCTTGACTATGGGAAGCTTTGGGACTGCTTTGGCCCAGTGTCTGGGCCCAGACACCAAGATACTGACTAATTCCATCTTCTGTCCCTATAATATTGTCTTGAGGAACCCTGAGCAACCATGTGGGAGGTGTGACTTCCTGTGACCGGCACACTGAGGAGTTCATGTGAAGAGACTTCATTTGACACCCGCAGACTTGTAGACACTCCAAGGTTACAGGCATGAATGATGTCATTCTGGATCCCTTAGATCAGCCAACTTGTCAGCTGAACATTACAAGTAACCTGGTCAACAGCTCTGTTACAGAAATAATGTACCCAGGTCACATGAGGACACACTGTGTGGAAGAACTTTCCATTCTGATCTGTGATCCTCATAGGAAACATTGATGACATACTAAGCACATCAGGGTGAAGATGTCTTAGGATTGGATGGCATCAATGAGATACTGGATTTATTGTAGAATCACTTGTCTCCAACCTTCTAATTTTTTTAAAGGTTTTTTTTGTTGTTTATTTTTATTTATTTATTTGAGAGTGACAGAGAAAGAGGGAGAGAGAGAGAGAGAGAGAGAGAGAGAGAGAAAGAGAGAGGGAGAGAATGGGTGTGCCAGGGCATGCAGCCACTGCAAACGAACTCCAGACGCGTGTGCTCCCTTGCGCATCTGGCTGACGTGGGTCCTGGGGAATCGAGCCTCGAACCAGGGTCCTTAGGCTTCACAGGCAAGTACTTAACCACTAAGCCATCTCTCCAGCCCCAACCTTCTAATTTAAGTAGATGGTAAAGGTCCATATTGTTTAAGCTACCTTTTTGGTTATGTTTTCTGCTACCCATGTTTTTAAGCTTTCCAACAAATACATTCTACTATACTCTGTCTCTCAGAAGGTCTTTGTTAGAGAGACAAGACGATGTCTGTGGGCTTAAGGTCATATTCTTCTTTCAAGAATTTATCAGATGATAGTGATGCAAAGCTCCGTCAACCCTAGCTGACTTATCCCAAGGCCTCCGAGGCTCTCCTGAAACGTGACACCCAGCTTCAAGTCACTCGAGCCTTCGTGGTTATCCCGGCATGCAGAATGTGCAACAACTTCTCCACTGCCTCCCTTCACTTCCAGTATGTGGCAAAGAGAAACCAACATGGCCCCCAGGAGGATTAAGATGGCCAAATGCCAGTTTCAGGTGTAGGAAGATCTTTGGAGATTCTGTTGGGATTTTCTTCCTTCTTACTGTCTTTTAAAAATAGTGCCTTCCGGGAAGCCTCTGAGTTGATCTAGGAAAAGGCTTTCCACTCCCGTGACCAGCTCCCTGTGACGGGAACCCCAGTTCTAGGCAGGTCATGTTCTCCGTCAGCGTCACCTATGCTGGGACCAGAGAGTCGGGGAGAACTGGACCACTTCCACAATTCCTGGATGGACAACCAAGGCAATTCTGCCATCAGTTTCCTCATTGCAAGGACAGGAATGAATCTAAGAGTTCCTTCCCAAAACCAGAGGGAGGAAAGGGCTAAGCATTGAGTAGGGGACCGCCATCGCTGCCACCACCCCGCCTACCCCTCCCACCGAACACATGGAAAGAAAGAGCTCCATGAAGCCAAGCTTTGGATATCAACAAACTGAAGAAAGCCAGAGACATTTCTGAGAAGAATTTGGCGCTAGACAAGTGCCATGAGGGGTAAGAAAGGAAATGCGGGTGAACTAGGAATAATGTGTGTGTGTGCACACGTGTATGTGGTGGGGTAGATTGGCTCACCCAAATATTTGGGGAACTATGTGTTTACTTATGCCCAAGCTGTAATTTATTTATAACTTGTTCATGAAATCTTTGTTCACTCATTGGATCCAAGGTGTGATGTATTAGCTAACTACAATATTTGTTTCAATGTCTCTAGTATCACAGTTAATCAGTTACTTGGCTATTTCCTCAACCAGATTAAAGGACTTTTGAGGACAGAATTATTTCTTAGTCTTCCTTCATAGCATATGCCAGAAAGTTTTATACACAAAAGCA
Source organism: Dipus sagitta (assembly GCA_036346955.1). NCBI lineage: Eukaryota > Metazoa > Chordata > Mammalia > Rodentia > Dipodidae > Dipus > Dipus sagitta. The sequence continues at coordinate 153,133,055 of CM070772.1, read as the reverse complement.
CTCACTAAGTATGTTTTGATTAATTCCTACTGTCAACCTTTTTGGCTTATTTTCATATTAATATTAATAAATGGATCAAGGATGTTTTGATTATACATTTTTCTCTGATATACTCGACACAGACACACATCACTGAGAAGCCAAAAATAAATCATAGTCAAAGAGTTAAACATATTTAAGAAGAAAGGGGAAGAGGGGGGCTGGAGGGATGGCTTATCAGTTAAGGCGCTTGCCTGCAAAGCCAAAGGACCCAGGTTCAATTCCCCGGGACCGACATTAGCCAGATGCACAGGGGTCGCACGCGTCTGGAGTTTGTTTGCAGTGGCTTGAGGCCCTGGCATGCCCATTCTCTCCCTCCCTCTCTCTCCGTCAAATTAATTAATTAATTAATTTAAAAAATTTAAAAAAAGAAAGGGGATGAGGGAAGCAAGAAAAGGTTTGGAGGCTGTGAGTTCCTCTCTGACTTTGTTCAGCTCCAGGTATATAAATACTCCTGGAAAACCTTACCAGCCTTTTCCTACACACAGTGTTTTCTGGTTATTTTTCTACAGTGTCTTTCCTATTTGGATACAGAGTTTCATGTATTAATGAAACATAATTGGGCCCCATTTCCAAAGGATGAACAAAGCCTGTATTGTTGTCCTGTGAAAAAGCTGGGTTCAGTCTGGGTCAACCTGTTTGCCAGCATCTCTGTTGCCAAGCCCTAAAGGCTTGGATGCTATAACCCGACAGTTGGGGGCCAGTTGGTCAATTTCCCGCTCCCAGGAGCCCCTGAAAGAGGCCCTCCCAAGCTTTGGAGCTTGTGTCAGTGACTATGAATATAAGGTCTATATGTCCACATCCCCCTTGGCGAGAAGAGTCTAGCTGGCCCCGTGTCAATTCAGTCATTTCTTCACAGCCTAGGGCTGTCTTCTAAGAGCCACCCATCCAGTCAGGCTCAGACACTGGCCTTGCAGAGAGGGAGATCTTTCTTCAGAAGTCCTTAGTGTCTCCCGAGTGCTTGTCAACCGTTGCCCCTGAGAACATTCGGAAGACTGAAAATGTAGACAGCCCATGCAAATGTAATCAAATAACTGAGTAGGTCAGGTGACCAGCACTGGAAAAGAAAACGCCGTACCATCTTCTAGTTGTGGAGGAAGGCACTGTGCTACCAACTTTTCATACATCATCTGACACCCTCATAACAACCCTGTGACGTCAATAATCTGACCCTATCTACAGGAAGAATGATGTCAGGTGTCAAGATACTTGGTCAAAGTCATATAGGTCAATCAGTGATGGAACCTGGGTGAGAATTTAGGTCTTATTCTACCTATGGAGTATAAAAAGGTATTAAGCTACAAATCTGTAATACTGCACTCAGCTATAGTCTAAAAATCTTAGTAATATGGATGGTACTCTATAATAAAATGTTAAATATTCTGAATAAAACAAATAAGGTAGGAAATTCTATCTGTTTATCTATCTATCTATCTAGTAATAAATAAAAAATTAACATTTTCAGCACACATCCCTCTCCTAAAAGAAAAGCACATAAATCCAACGGAATCCTTCTAACTCTCAAGAAATAGATATGCCAAGTTTTAAAATATAGATTTAATTTTTCCATTTAGTTCGCTCTAGGTAACAAATTTGATCTTAATGGAGACCAAGCCAAAGATGCAAACAAGAAATCGATAAAAGATGAATCCATTTGAATATACAGCAAAAGAAAACTACTTCAAGTAAAACAATTTGTTACTTTAACTTGATAAAGCTATGCATTTTCAATCATGTACTAATAATGGAATAATGCTAAACACTTTATTTTCAAAAAATAGGACAAGGCATGACTATCACTACCATTATAAGTTGGCACTGCCAAAAACATAAACAATAATAACTGTTAGAAAAGAAGAATATTGAGGACTTTGCTGCATACTTCAAACTAAGTTCACTTTAGAAAGAGGGAAGATTTGGTATTCCAATAAAAATCAAAATATTATTATAAACAATGTATTACTATACAGTATAGCCTCTATATGCACTATATCATGAACTTCTAGAAAGCAAACACATACAGTAATATAAGGATATAAAGTGCTCTGAATGCATTGACTTAAGAAATTGAGTATAGGGCAGGAGAGATGGTTTAATGGTTAAGGCATTTGCCTGCAAAGCCTAAGGTCCTAGGTTCGATTCCCCAGAACCCACAAAAGATACATGGTGGCATGTGCATCTGGAGTTTGTTTGCAGTGGCTAGAGGCCTTGGTGTACCCATTCTCTGTCTCTAATAAATAAATATAAATTATAAAAAGTTAAAAAAGAAATTAAGCATAAAGGCAATATATATTTTTAATTTTTTAAGATTATTTTTATTTATTTATGTATTAGAGTCAGAGGAAGAGAGAGAGAGAGAGAGAGAGAGAGAGAGAGAGAGAGAGAGAGAGAGAGAGAATGGGCATGCCAGGGCCTCTAGCCACTGCAAACGAACCCCAGATGCCAACGCCACCATGTGCATCTGGCTTATGTGGGATCTGGAGAGTCAAACATGGATCCTTAGGCTTTGCTGGCAAGTGCCTTAACTGCTAAGCCATCTCTCCAGCCCCTATTTTAAAAATTTTAATTTTTCAATTTTCACACACGTATTTTGGTCTTATTTTCCCCAGTATTCTCTCTCATTAATACATTTCTTCCCTGTTAATCTCTATCTCACTTTCATGATTTTTTTTTCTTAGCCCATTGAGTTGTTAGGGGGGCTTGTAATGGGGGTGGACAGTTATTTACTGTGGAATGGGCAACCTTCCAGTGGTAACACACAGATAAGCCCGACGCCCCCTCTCCCAGAATCCATTAGCTGGCATTAGTTATTCTGGGAGGTTTTGGGTCTCCCGTATCCTTCCCCTACTGATGGTAAAGTATTGACAGGTCCAGTCTTATGCAGGAAATCATAGCTACTGTGAGTTTGCATTTTAAACTAAAATCACCACATTTTTTAAAAGAATTTGGTGAGATGATCATAATATTTATCATGAGGGCAAAAATGTATAAAACAATATTTTTGGGAAAACCTCTCTGAGTAGTACTATATATAATATACATACTCTAAAGCATGAATAGGTAAATAGTATTGGTGTGAATTTGGCATATGGACTAGTAAGGAGGGTTAGCAGCATTGAGAACAACCTAATTTTGCAAGACAATCTGATATGATGAGGTATAGCAAATGATGGGCAAAAGAGAAGTTATTTAATAAATGTTGATCCTGTGATTTTTAAATCATTTATTACCTAAAAATGTACCAACTAGCTCAGATGAACTGAAGAGTTAAACACATACTTTCTTTTCTTTTTCTTTTGAAGGTAGGGTCTCACTGTAGCCAAGGCTGACCTCAAACTCATTTTGTAGTTCCAGGCTGGTTTTGAACTCATGGCGATCTGCCTACCTTTGCCTCCCAAGTTGCTGAGGCCACCACACCCAGCCCCATACTTTTCAAGTTATAGATTCACCATAGGAAAAGTGAAACCAGATTTCACAGTGTTTCACAATGAACTGTAAAGAGCTTTGAAGACATTAAAAAGAATTTTTTTTTTTTTTACCAGATGTGGTGGCGCACGCCTTTAATCCCAGAACTTGGGAGGCAGAGGTAGGATCGCTGTGAGTTCAAGGCCACCCTGAGACTCCACAATGAATTCCAGGTTAGCCTGGGCTAGAGTGAGACCCTACCTTGAAAAAAAATTTTTATTTTTTTTTATTTTTAATTTTTTTGGTATTTTGAGGTAGAGTCTCACTCTAGCCCAAGCTGACCTGGAATTCACTGTGGAGTCTCAGGGTGGTCTCAGACTCATGGCAGTCTTCCTGCCTCTGCCGCCCAAGTGCTGGGATTAAAGGTGTGTGCCGCCATGCCTGGCTTAAATTTTTTTAAATTTGAGACAGAGAGAGAGGGAGGGAGAGAAGGAGGGAGGGAGGGAGAGAGAGAGAAAGAAAAAAATGGGTGCGCCAGGGGCCTCTAGCCCCTGCAAACAAATTCCAGATGCAAAGCACCACTTTGTGTATCTGGCTTATCTGGGACCTGGAGAATTGAACCTGGGTCCTTAGGCTTCACAGGCAACAGCCTTAACCACTAAGCTATCTCTCCAGCCCTGAAAACATTTTTGTTAGTATGTATTAATTGCACAAAATAATAGGTTTCATTATGACATTTTCATACATGTATATAACATGCTTTGATCATAGATACTATCTTGTTCCCCTCTCTTGTCCTCCCTTCTAGTCCTGTGACTAGAAGAAATAAAAATGGAAGCAATAAAAAGGTTCCATTGGATAACATTTATTATGCTTTAATTATAAAGATACAATGTTGAGGATACTTATTTAAATGGAATGGTCGATAACATATAAGGAAATTGTTAAAATGAAGAACATGTTTATCACTAGGAAAAAGTCACGTACATGAGAACACTGTATATAGCAATATTTTTTCTTTCTCTCTGTGTGTTGATGTGTGAGTGCATGGGTGCACATACGTGTGTGTGGAGGTCAGAGGGGAGCTCCCATGTTGTTCCTCAGCCACCATCCACCTTTTTGCTTTCTGAGACAAGGTCTCTCAGTGGCACACACCTAATTATGCTAGACCGGCTGGCCAGCGGGCCCCAGGGGACTTGTCTATGTCTCCCCAGTGCTTGGATCATAACTGTCCACCACCATGCCAGGCTGTCTTTTTATGTGGGTTCTGGAGTTCAAACTCAGGTCCTCGTGCTTGCAAGGCAAACACTTTATTGACTGAGCTATCACCCCAGATTTTCCCCCTTCCTTTCTTTCTTCCATTCCTTGTGTGTGTGTGTGTGTGTGTGTGTGTGTGTGCATGCACATGTGTGTAGAATATGTGTGGTGTATTATGTGGGGTGTCTTCATGTGTGTGTATAGATGAGAGGAGAACTTCTGATGCCTTTCTCTAGGGTTCAACTGCCACAAGATCTCCTCCCTCAACCCAAAGCCCCGTAATTCTTTGCTCTCTGTCTCCCCCTCCCCCCATTCTGTGGGTTGGGTTAGAATTGTAGATTTGCATGGCCACACCCAGATTTATTTTTGTTTATTTATTTATTAGAGAGAGAGAGAGAGAGAGAGACAGTGAGAGTGAGAATGGGCATGCCAGGGCCTCTAACCATTGCAAACGAACTCCAGATGCATGCGCCACCATGTGAGACCTAGAGAATTGAACCTGGGTCCTTAGGCTTTGCATGCATGCGCCTTAACCGCTAAGCCATCTCGCCAGCCCACACACCCAGCTTTTTATGTGGATTTGGAGGATTAACTTGAGTGGTTTCAGACCCTCCAGGCCCCTGTAACATTATTTCTGCTTAAAAATTATTGGATTGATTGATTTGTACATGTTGTGGGGGGGGTGTTTGGGAGGGCTTGGATCTCTTGCTACTGCAACTGAATGGCTGTCCAGCTGTATGTAAGTGCTAGGGAAATGAATCTGGGACTGCAGGCTTTGCAAGCAAGCACCTTTAACTGCTGAGCCATCTCCCTAGCCCCTGTAGCATTATTTCTAAAATCATAAAATGAACCTTGACATAACAAAAATGAAGACCTAAATAATTTGGATCCTACCAACTTAAAATGCTGACATTTGAAAAATGTAAGTATGAATGACTGTGTTTCACATAACAGAAGAGTGTCTGCGGCATGGTGTTACGTGAAGAGCATAGAATATAAAATGGTACGCACACAGCTGCAACTATACAAAATCATGGATGCATGTTCCAGGAAAAGGGTTCATAGAAACAGAAAGCGGTTTGGAGCGATGGGTTGGGCTGAGTTTCAGTCACAAGCTCACATGATATCAGGGATCAGACAGATGAGGTAGATTTGGGGAAGGCAGCAGAGCAATGGAGGTCTGCAGATGGCAGAGTCAGGCTCAGCCGAAGGCAATTAAAGGACATAACCCGAGCCCGATGGCAACAAGTGTAGGGGAACCTTCCGTCACACCCACTGGGAAGTCTCAGAGGTGCCCCAGGTGTCCCCTGAAGCCCCAGACAGCAGCTGGGAAGCTATGGGTAACGGGGACCTCATGAGAACTTTAACGGGAGGGGTGGGCCAATCAACTGAGCAGGGTCAAATCACTAGTTCAAAAGACTATGGTTCTCATAGGTTTTCCGCCTGTGACCACTGCACAATGTTTAATGTTTTCTAACCACTAGTATTTTTATTTATTTCTTTGTTTCTTTTTTTTTTTTTAATGGGCCTCTAGCCACTACAAACGAACTCTAGATGCATGCATCACTTGTGCATTTGGCTTATGTGGGTCCTGGGGAATTGAACCTGGGTCCTTAGGGCTTTGCAGGCAAGTGCCTTAGCTGCTAAGCCATCTCTCCAGCCCCTTTTTTATTTATGAGACAGAAAGAGAGAGGAGAGAGAATGGGCACTCCAGAGCCTTCAGCTGCTGCGTGCGCCCCCTAGTGTACATGTGCGACATTGTGCGCTTGCCTCACTACCACTAGTATTTTCTTTTTTAAATTATTTATTTGTACGTGTGTGTATGCCAGGGTCTCTTGCTACTGCAAACTAAGTCCCTTCCAGGTCTACATGAGTGGCTATGGATTTGAAGACAAGGCCAACAGGCTTTGGCAACGAAGGCCTTTAACCACTGAGCAATCTTCCCAGCCCATAACTGTTAGTTTTACAAAAGCGAAATTAAGATCCAAACCGAAGTAGTTAAAGTTCACAGAGCTGCCTGCGTTGGTTGTGAGCCTGTGGCTCTGTGTCTCTGAGTTCCTCATGAACAAAGCTGTCTGGGAAAATGCCAAGTTGCTATCTGGTGGTAAATTAAGAAGATACACATGCATCCATCAAATGCTTATTGAGTGCCCGCTGCATGCCAGCCCCGAAGGGGGATGGAGGAGGAACGAAACAAGACAGAGTCTCTGTCGCCCTGGAGTCTATAGACTGGTTTGAGATCCAGATGCAGGTAACGATGCCCCGTACGTACATCAACACGTGCGTGAATGCTATGAAACGTGACCAGTCCCTGCAAAGGCACAAGGAGTGGCACTCAAAAGGCAGAATGTGAATCGAATCCTGAGATGAGAATATAGCTCTACCTGGCAGAGAAGAGGGCGGGAAGACGTGCCAGGCAATGGGAACAGAAGGCAGGTGTGAAACAGTCGGAGAAAGGGACTCGGTTATGTGGGTGCACTGGGGTACAACTGAGAGGCAGTGGGATAAAGAACATGGAGGATCAGGTCTGCGTTCCATCCTGCAAACCAGTCAATATAACTTAAATATGTCCCCAGGTTTATGTATTGAAAACTTAATCCCAACGCAACAGTGGGACCTTTAGGCAGTGATGAGGTCATGAGGGCTCCCACATGAATGGAATAGTGAGAGTCCAAAAATTGCAAAAATGCATTTGGAGCTGGAGAGATACCCCAGTGATTAAGTGTGTTTCCTGCCCAAGCATAAGGCCCAGAGGGGAGGGAAGGGGGACTGAGACCTACAAAGCTTGGAATTTCTGGAGTCCATATTAAACAGCTGGTGTGGCCACCCGCACCTGTAACCTTAGTCCTGTGGGCAGCAGACCCTGGGAATTGTTGAAGGCTCTCTAAAAAATGCAGCAAACTTTGGGATCACTAAGAGACTATGGCTTAAAACATAAGGATGGTTTCTATGAAACTGATTCATGTTGTCTTAACTTTGGTGTCATTCCCTTTCCACCCGCCTTGTCCCCTAACCCTTCAAGCCCCTTCTGCCCCATTATTGTGTCCCTCCCCTAACCTATCAGGTAACTCCTTCTCACCTCTCTCCCTATTTCTTCTTTCTACTGGCCTAATTCCAGTTTTATGCCCATATTCCTGGTGCTTAATACCATTCATACTTCTCACCAATTAATTCCAGTTAGGTCCTGCAGATGGGAGAATACATGTGGAGTCTGTCTTTCTGTGCCTGTGTGACCTTGCTTAGCATATTTCCCAAAGTCTCTGTATTTTCCTGCAATTTGATTATTTCATTTTCCTTACTGCTGAATATAATTGCATTGTGCACATGTACCGCATCTTTATTCTGACTAGCATTCTATAAGCCATAACCATCACTAGAGGCCCAGGCAGAGGTGGAAAAACCTTCGCCTTAAAACCATGGACTCTGGCCAGTAAATCCCGGGCCCATGGCTGGGTTACCTCCCATAGTGAGCTGCTGCCCAAGGAGGTAACCATGGTGACCATGATGTCCCCAAAACAATGTAGGCCATTGCCAAAACACTTGATTACCTGCCAGAGCTAAAAGGTAAGATCCTATTGCTGAAGACACCACAGGCTGTGGTCACAGGACATTAGAACACCAGGCTGGGACCCAAAGGGAAATGAGCTCCCTCCTGGCTAGTCCTCATAGTGCTGGACAGCCCTGTAGGAGCCGCTGGAGGACAATGGCCGTCATCAGCATAAGCAGGGACCCTGCAGACCATGAAATCAACCAGCCAGACAAGAAGTGCACAGTTGTGCAATAGTGCCACACAGCCTCTGTGAGCAACCAGCTGTTCTCTGATTGGACATGAGGCCTGCTCAATGGGGAAGAACTCACATGTGGTACTAGAAACCAAGTCGGAATCCCATGGTCAGGAAACTCAGACATCAGAGGAAGCTTCCACTGCTCTCGAGAAGAAGAGTGGGATTGCACACCAAAAATCTTGACGTTGGGGCTGGAGAGATGGCTTAGTGGTTAAGCGCTTGCCTGTGAAGCCTAAGGACCCCGGTTCGAGGCTCTATTCCCCAAGACCCACGTTAGCCAGATGCACAAGGGGGCACACGCGTCTGGAGTTTGTTTGCAGTGGCTGGAGGCCCTGGTGTGCCCATTCTCTCTCTCTCTCTCTGCCTCTTTCTCTCTCTGTCACTCTCAAATAAATAAAAATAAACAAAAAATTATAAAAAAATCTCCACGTTGCACACCCTCTTTAAACCAAGCTGCTTTCACTCTTTGTTGGAGAATCTGCTTTGTTTTACAGATGGCAGAGAAAATAGAGGAGAGCCAAGATTCATAGATAAAACAAGAAGATAGCCAACTGCCCACCATGAGATGTGTCACCTCTACCACACCTGCCAGGGCCCAGGAGAAGTTTTAGAGTAAGAGGTGACATGAATACTGCTCTCACTGCTCGCCTGACAACCAGCTCCAGGGTGACAGTGACAGACACTGTGATCAATTGACACCTATCAAAGCAGAAGTCCAGAGGCTACAGAGAACTCAAAACCAAATTAGACTGCTAACAGGCCTGGCGTAGCTCAGGGAACATTGCAGAAGAGAGGTGGAAAGATAATAAGAGCCACAGAGTGGGTAGGAATACCCTGAGACATGGCCCCCTGCTCCCCACAGGGACTAGTTGAGGCCTTCATGTCCCACAGTGGATACCATGACACCATGGGGGAGGGATGCAGGGTAGTGGGGGCCAGGGTGAGGGGATGGAAGAATATAACTGTTATATTTTATACAAAATATTTTTTAAATGCCAAAAAGGAATGATGGGTGAGTGATAGAGTGAGACACCCAACACAGGCACATGAGTGCACGGGGCACTATATGGGCACATACATGTGTGTATATCACATACACAAACACAATGACACATATGCACACACACACACACATACACACTACATTACACAATATACACACACAAGTAAATCTGATGTGTGTGACACTTCATGCTCTCTCCCAGCCTCTCTTACCCTTGCCTCATGTTCTGCATGGAGTGATGTGGTACAAAGGCCCTCACCAGATGCAAGTACCTTGATATTGGACTTCCCACCCCTAGAACTATAGGACATATATATTTTTTTTTCTCAAAATTGTCCAGTGTGTGGTGCTCTGTTATAGCAGCATGAAACAGCCTAAGATACCAGTCCTTTCCAAACTTTGCTTATAAGTCTAAAAACTAGTTGTTGAAAATCTTACTTGGAAGCTCAACATGAGCAACAGAAGAAAAGAGGTCTCTGGCAGAAGTGGAAGGAATCTGCCTGAAAGTTGCCCCTTGCCCCTTAGTCCCCATAAAAGCTATAGCCCAGGGCTCCATGAGCAATTTAAAATACACAGCTCTAGGCAGTAGAAGTCACACAAGGATTTAGACAGGAAATAACTCAACCAGACTTGCAGGAGTCAAACTAAGTGGAAGGATAGGCCTATGTCAATAAATGTGAAACAGCTTGGAGTTCTGATTTCATTTTCTTTGTATTTGAGCTGCTAAGGATTACGAATTTTGGACTTCTTTGCTTTTACTGCTAGAAAGATTGTTGCAATTTTTGAAAAGTGGAGAAGAAAAGTCTTCTATATAACTGTCTCCCCTGATGCCAGGGAACCGGTATTCATGTGTCAAGTGACATTGTGTGTTCAATCAATTCTTTTAAGACAGTGCATAAGAATCTCTGGGCTGAGGCAGTATATCCTTTGGGTGATTTACAGACTGGGGAGCAAGGGGCTTGAAGGCCAGCTTCTTCTCCAGTCCTCTCTGAGCCACATATCTTGCCTTTGAGCAGGTCGGTGTGACTCCAATTACCTGGATATGTGTTGGCCCAGAGCAGGAAGATCCCAGGAGCTCATAAATTTGTTATCTGAGGCTCCATCTGCCACCTTCATTGTGGGTGACTGTGTGTGATTGGATACCTGCTACAATGCCTTTTGGAACGGACACCTTGATGTGTGATAATCATCGCTTAAGGACATTTACATCCACATTTCTCTTTCAGGGAATGAAATATGAAGATGTCTTTCAATAAAGCAGGTGCTGCTCCTTCTTGCCAAATCATGCCCCAGGTGTTAAAAGCAGCCCCCTAACATTGAGCCCCAGGAAGTGCCAAGCAGCAAGGTCGGAATGTGGGGGCTAATAGAACCAAAGAAAATACCTTGCTACAGAGGCGATTAGGTGATATTAAATGTCAAGCTCTCCATGAATTATCCTCTGAGGTTTCATTAAAGAGAAACACGGTCTTGTTCCTATTACTGCTGGATCAAACAGAAGAACATTTTTTGTTTGCTTCTTTGCAGAGGATGTGATGACTGGGTTTTGATTTTGGAAAACATTCTATTACAAGGAGGAACTCGGGGAGAGATCGAATCTGCTTCTTGAGTCAGGGTGGCTTGAGTTCTGGTAGGGGTGATGAGCCAATTGGAGGAGGCTTGAATGCTGCTTTCTGTTCCCTGCAGCCTGGCATTTATTTTATTATTATTTTTCCTTTTGCTTGGTGAAGGGTAGATTGAGGGTGATTACAGGCAGGCACTGTCGCTGTCAGCCATGGCACAGTAGAACACACAGCTTCTGGGCGAATTTGTAAAGAATAGTGCCAACACCACTGTTCCACTCTGGCCGGCAGAATAAGTGACAGAAGATCGTGGTGAGATGGCCTTAGACTTGGATTAAAGAGGAGATTGCCCTCTGAGACGTGAATGAGTAAAATAGCCCGTGATATTAGCCACCCGCAGAAACGGTGGTGAAAGGAGGGATGCTTGCCTGAGGGTTCAGCACTAAGAACAGAGTCTGCCATAGGAAAGAGAAAGAAACTTGCGGCTAGTTGGTGAACTTGGCTCCATGGGAGAGTCCACAGAGGGGGAAGGGCTAAGTAAACTTGGACAAGACAGTCCTGGAGACAGACTGTGGTGCGGTGTGACAGGGTGTGGTCAAGCAGACACAGCTCGAGGACGAGTGAATCCCAACCATCCAGGTTCCTACCCTTCCCTTCATAGTTTCATGCAACGTATTCATACAGGGTCATGGGCATGAGATGGTGCCCAGAATAAAACAGGAGGTCCTTGTGTTCCCAGAAGCTGTATGGCACTAAAAAGTCCACAAAATACAAGATAGTTTCAGAGCATGATGAGTAATATAAGATGTAGGGGATAACCAGACCAAGACAGAGAAAAAGAGAAGGGCTCTGTGAGGAAAGGTGTTTGTCAAGAGGCACTCTATTCTGACCATGTAGTTACAGAGGGTCCCACCTACCCTGGCTAGAACGCATGCTGATTAGAGACCCAAGAAAGGTGCTCAGGAGTGGACAGGGGTGCTCTGGATGGCAGCAGGTGCACCCTTCTTTATAAGGGGCAAGTCAGCAACTGCTGTAGGCATGAGTCTTCTGTGAGGTTGCTGAGGCCGACGTGGGCATACGCCGTACCCTGTTCCAAGTTTCCTCCTCCCCCACTTCTTTTACCTTGAGACAGGGTCTCTGGTAGCCTAGATTGGCTTTGAACTTGCTGGCGATGTAGCCAAGGATGACTTTGGACTTCTGTTCCTCTTGCCTGTATCTCCAAAGTGCTGGAATTACAGGTGTATGTCACCATACCCAGTTTATATGGTGCTAAGGATCAAACCCAGGGCTCTGTGCAGGCTGGGCAAACACTCTACCAGTTGAGCTACGTCTCCAGGTCCTGTTATTGTAATACTTGTTGTGAATATTATATGAGGCTTCTCTGCCACACTAATGGATGTAGGCTACTGAAATTTGTAAACGGACAATGTCTTTGATTCATGTTCTATTCCCAGAGTGTTTAATTGGGGCTCTCAATTTAGTATATTAATCCACATTAGAATCTAATCTTGCCAGAAAATGATATCAAGGGGGGAATTCATTCCACTGTAAACTACTTTCAAACAAGTCAATATAATCAAGAATTCATCTGGGGCTGGAGTGATGGCTTTGCGGTTAAGGCGCTTGCCTGCAAAGCCTAGGGACTCATGTTTGACTCTCCAGGTCCCATGTAAGCCAGATGTACAGTGATGCAAGCGCACAATGTCACACCTGTACACAAGGGGGCGCACACATCTGGAGTTCCATCACGGTGGCTGAAGGCCCTAGAGTGCCAATTCTCTCCCCCCTTTCTTTCTCTCTTTCTCACATAAAAAAAGGCCAGTCTGTTGGTCTTGCCTCAAAAACAATAAAAATGAATTTATCTGTTTTGTAGGTGAAGGTGTAGTTTAATTAATTACAGGGAATGGACTACACTGATTAGATAAAAATGGTTTCTCTGCATCTCATTCTCAAGTTGCCCAGTGAACCTTTTGAGTTCCTCTCATTGAATCTGCCACTAGGTAATCACCTGCTAAGGAGGCCACAGTGTGAGATCAGGCACACAGCCTGTGCTCTTGTCACAATCGTCTTTCCTCCTTGAGCACGAGCCATCTTTACTAAGCTCTATGCACTTTACCACTTGCGCTTCAAATCGGTGTCATAGAGTTGATAGTTTTTATTTTTCCCTCTTTGTAGATGAGGAAACAGGAGCTCAGAGAGGGTAGGTAACCTGATAAAGCTGTGAGGATGACAAATATCTCAGAGGGAATCACACACAGACCTGTTCCCCTTCACAGCCCAAACTGAGTCACCATCTCCTGGAGGACTCTGTCAGAACCTGGGCTGCTGTAGGTTCCTAAGTTCTTTTTGACTGAGGCAAATCACCAGAAGCGAGAGTGAAGAAAGAGGCCAGAAGCTTTCGAAATGCATGAAGTCAGTAATAAATAAAGTCTTACAGAAGCAAGTTCAATGTATATTTAAAATATCTTTTCTGTGGCTTTGATAACCAGGAAATGATGGTACCTGACTGTGCCTCCTTCTCTTTCCTTCTTTTTACAAATGCAAAATATGAGCAAGCTCTGCTGGTATAAAGCACTGTGCAGCACACCGAGGTGGTAAGCAGGAGTGGTTCAACGTTCCGGGCCCCGAGGAGCACGGCTCTAGAGCACGGCTGCTTAGGCCTTTTCTATTCACTGTCCTTTCTCACCCAAGAAACTTCCATGCTACACTAGGCATACAGGCATGCAAGTAAAATATTTACTGATAATTCATTAAGAAGTTCTTTCAAAATAGCTCTTTGTTGTACATATGATTTTATATTTATTCAAAATGAAAGCAAATTTACATGCTAATAAGATAGATATGCTTGTTTGTCTTTACATAAGGAATTAAATCTGGGCTAAATATTTGATAATGCAGGACACAAAGAATCTTGACTGTCTTTCAGAATTGATTTTCATTTCAATTTTATCATCATCAATGCTGAAAACACAGTTTTGCATAACTGTGTAGCCCAATATGTTGTTTGGGGGCATTTCAGAAATTGCTGGAGATTCTGTCCTTATCCCAAACCAAAATTCACATGAAGACTTTTATTTTTATTTTTATTTTTGTTTTTTTGAGGTAGGGTCTCACTCTAGCTCAGGCTGACCTGGAATTCACTATGTAGTCTCAGGCTGGCCTCGAACTCACAGTGATCCTCCTACCTCTGCCTCCCGAGTGCTGGGATTAAAGGTGTGTGCTACCACACCCGGCTTAAAGACTTTTTAAAATGAAACTTAAGTCAGCAACTTGAACAGCGATTTTAAAACCCAACATTCCCATGCAATATAATCCCAAGGCATAATAATTTGAACATGCCGAGGAATGAAAAGTTTTTGTTTTCACAATTAAATATTGTATGTCTGGTAAGATCCCTACAACTCGTCAGCTGGTAGCACGCAGCAGCAGTGAAGCCGCGTGGCACCTTTCTGGGCAGCGTGGGTGGCACTGCGCTGTGTGGCAGCAGGACCAGTGTGAAGCGCACACACGGTGTCCAGAGGCTGTGGAGAAGTCGGGTGACGTAACACGGGCGAGCCCTGCCAGAAACCCCTCAGGCTCATTAAGCATTTGATCTCGAATGAATGTTTGGTGGTTGCACATTTGGAAAAATTCTACTGGTGCCAAGTCATTTAACCGTCCCCACCTCCACTTATGCAATTCCACATGGGGTCATGGCCACAGCCTAAAGCTCTGCCATAGTCCCGAGTCAGGCATGGAGCCGTACGCGTGAAGGAAGAACACAGTACGCGTATTATGGGAGTGTGAGGCCTGGGGGTAACGGTGCTTGCTGCACAGGCACGAAGACCTGAGCCTGAGTCCCTGCACCTATGGAAAAAGCCGTGCATGGTCGCACATGGCGATAACCCACCCCATGGGTGAGGAAGGCAGAGACAGGAAGATGGCTGGGGCCCCCTGGTCAACCAGTCTAAACAAAAATCGGGGAGTTCTAGGTTCAGTGAACGACTCTGTTTCAGGGAAATAAGGTGGAAGAGAAGTAGAAGAGGACCCTTGAAGTCCCTCTGAAGCCTCTGCACATGTGCACATGCGGAACATGCATCTGAACATACATGTGCATGTGTAGCACACGCCACACATACTAAAACACACTGTATACACTACACACATACATACCAGAAAAAATGGGGGGGGGGATGTGTACCGGAGGTATGGCTCAGCAGTTAAAGTGATTGCCTGCAAAGCATAAGGACCCAGGTTCAGTGCTCCAGTACTCAAGTAAGCCAGATGCACACGGTGGTGCATGTGTCTGGAGTTTGTTTGCAGTGGCTAGAGGCTGTGGTGTGTCCATTCTCTCTGTCTCTCTCTCTCTCTCTCAAATAAATAAGTAAAATGTAAAATATAAAAAGAGGGAGAGAATGGAGCATGGCAAGCTTCCTGGAGGTGGTTGTTCTCGAAAATGTGTATTTAAGTGTGGCTCTTGAGTATGTGTTGGGTGGATGAAAATAAGAAGTTTGTACAAAGGTTTGGAATAGACTGGTGTACAGGGTGTACGTGAAGGACTGGAGGGTGTGACACTGAGATATGGACAGGCCAGACCATAGTCAAGACCAAGCAGCTTGGGCTTTATGCTGTGAGCTAGGGACTCTGGGCTGGGAGTTTGCTCAGTGCATGGAGGCGAGCTTACTTACTGCTGGGCATCTCTGAGCCACACGCAGCTGAGTGAGACTCCAAGCAGCTCACCCGGGAGCAGCAGCATTAGCAGGAGAGAAAAGTGAGGGCACAACGGAGTGTGAGGGGTGACACCAAGGAACCGAAGCAGGCGGGTGACAGATTTGTGTTTAGACATTCTCTGGAGCAATCATATGGGACACAGACTGGGGTGAGGGGACGAGGCTGGGAAGCAGCAGGTTGAGGAAGGAGAAGCGAAGAGGAGGCAGCGGGAGAAGTTCTGGAGGTTGTCACCAGAGATCATGAGGCAGGTCTGAGCCAGGGAAAAGGCAGAAGAGCGGCAGAGAGGAGCTCTAGGGGTGCTTCAGGACTCAGAGCTGTGAGCCCTCAGAGGGGAGGAAGGAGCCTGAGGGCTCTGGGCAACTTCTGCTCTAGACTGAACATCGGAGTGAAAGATGGTGCTAATAATGGGACAGAAATTTCTGCAGAAAGCAACGTAACTATGAAGGCTTGGGAGGAAAGACAGTATCCTATTCCCCCTGCCCCCCGCTGGAGGGCACACTGAAATCTAGCACCCGTGTACCTCCTAAGAAAGTGTCAAAGCGACTGAACATCTTCAGACACCTGTGACCTTCCAGTCAGTCCCGCTGCATACATCTCTGACCCCGCATGCCCGGCACTTAGGTTCTCCACAGACCTGTACTCAAGGGTCTCATTTTTCACCCCAAAGTAAAGACGTTGTCATGTGATATTCATGCAGGAGAGTGATGGCTAGTGCTCTTCAGATGCTCAGTTAAGTATGGGAGCAGGAACCAAGTCCACTCCAGCCCTGAGACCAACTTTAGCTCAATTCATGGTTGTTATTGGGAATCTCATTAATTCTTTACTTAAGTAAGTGTTAAACATATAAATAAAACAGAAGCACCTTTTCTTCCCTAAGTTGGAATTTTAAAAAGCAGCATAAAAACAAATATAATAAATTACTAAATATTTTCGTTTCAAAAGACTGTTTGTTTACCCAAGATTACTACAAGTGGCTATGATGAAGAAATGAGCTGAGGTGAAGACTTGCCCAAGGGAAAAGGGACCCTTTAGCTGCAGGGGCTCACCCTGGAAGTGAGTTTGTTGGCTGTGTAATACAGCCATAACTAGAAGCACAAGCTTGGAAGGCACTATCTTCAGATGGGGACCTAGTCAAAGGAAACCTTGATTAAAATTTTGTGGAGAGTGGGCACAGTGGTCTGTGCCCATCATCCTAGCTACGTGGGAGGCTGAGGCAAGATCAGTTAGGCCTAGAAATTTGAGGTCAGCCTGGGTAACATAAGGAGATTATTTTTTAAGAAAGAAAGAAGGAAGGAAAGGAAGAAAGAAAGAAAGAATCCAATGAAAATTTACAGAGCACCTATTGCAGGGTCCTGGCCAATCAGCTTGATGTGGATCATCTCCTGAAACTCTACAACAAGGGGCTAGGGAGATGGCTCAGCAGTTAAGGGTGTTTGCTTGAAAGCCTGCCAACCCTAGTTCAATCCTCCCTAGCACCCATGTAAAACCAAATGGGAAGTGGAAAACACATCTGTGACCCCAATGCTACTACTAGCATTCATTTGCAGTGGCAATAGCAAGAGAGGCACTATCTCAAAGAAGGTGGAAGGAGAAGATGTACATCCTGAGGTTGTCTTCTGACCTACACACACACACACACACACACACACACACACACACACTAAATAAAAATTTAAAAAGTAGTGCTAAAATGCCACAACAACAAACTACATCTATTGAGCTCATGAAGACTCAGTATTAAAACAAGATCAAGTTAACAGCCAGGTGAGCATCCATTTCCTGCTGAGGCTAAAGTGTCAAGAACCGGCTTAGGCATAGACATCTGTGAGGACGTTCCTTCTTCCATCCTTCACACTTAAGTGTGGCTAAGAGCTACTAACAAGGTGACACACAACATCACATATTACGTACTCAGCAGGTGACTGGAGGGATTGTAAGGTCTGTGTGGGATACTGTGGTGGTTTGAATGAATGTACACCAGTTGATTCAAGAGTTTACTAAAAGCTTGCAATTTGGAACTTTAGCCAGGTGGCTGGAGGAGGTGTCACTGTGGGTGGCCCTAGTGTCCAGCCCTAAGGTGCAGGGGTGGATTTGGAATTCCAGTCTAAAAATATGCAAAGTGTCTGAGCTTTGCCTGGAGTTCCTAAAGTGTGCTTGCTGGCTTTTGGGTGCTGGTTTCTTTCTCTCCTTGCTCTCTTCTTCTGCCATTATGCAACTTCTCCTCTATCTGTAAGCTTCAATAAATACCTTCTTCCATAACTGTGCCTGGTTTGAAAGTTCATCCTAGTGACCCGAGGCTGTCTACTACAGATACTTACACTATGCACCAAATTCAGACCTCTGTGCAGGGTGGGAGGCTGTGATGTTCTAGCTATGGGAGAGATGACATGGAGAAATAACTAAACAATTATTTAAATTCTGTTTTAAGAAAAATTGAGAGTTGAGGAGGATTATAATTCTAAACTTCTTCTAACAGCAAACTTTGAAAAAAAAGTTTATTTTTATTTTTTATTTATTTGACAGAGAAAGAGGAAGAAAGAGAGAGAGAGAGAGAATGGGCATGCCAGGACCTCCAGCCACTGCAAATGAACTCCAGATGCGTGCACCCCCTTGTGCATCTGGCTAATGTGGGTCCTTGGGAATCAAACCTGGGTCCTTTAGTTTTGCAGGCAAATGCCTTAACTGCTAAGCCATCCCTCCAGCCCTCAGCAAACTTTTAAATACAGAACCAAACTCAGGTCTAATGCAGAGGTACAGAAGAACGAGCTGACTTAGAGGGAGCCCAGGCAGCTGACGCGCAGGCTGCTGTCTGCACAGCCCTTCCCAGACCTGTTATCCACTCTACACTCATACTCTGTTTTTGTTTTTCTTAAGGTCTCCCCTTCCACTTTGCTAAATAAATATGCTTTAAGCTCTAGGAGTTCCTCCTGAGTCCTGAATGAAGTCTGGCACCTCTAGGCACCAAGGGTAAAGTGAGACCCAGAAAAACCTCCCATGTGCGCTGAAATGTCAGAAGTTAAAGCAAGACAGCCAAGCACCAAGCAGTGCTGACTGCCATTCACAGCCGGAGCTGATGGTGGGAGAAGACGAGGTGTCAGGGCTGGGAAATAGTGTCATGTCATTGCCTTGTTAGTCTGTCTTCAGTTCACCAGCAATTCACAAACACACATTTACTAAGTGCCCACCCTGTGGTCAGCCCTAATCTAGATTTTCAGGGAAATATATATGCTGAAGCACAGATTCATTTCTTCTTCTGTGTGTGTGTGTGTGTGTGTGTGTGTGTGTGTGCGCGTGCATGGGTGTGCACATGTGGGTGGATGTGAATGCAGATGCACGTTCATATGTGTGGGCGTATATATGTATGTGGAGGACAAAAGTCAAGTCAGGTGTCTTCTTCAATCACTCTTCATCTTATTTTTTAAAGCATTTTTAAAAAAAAATTTACTTATTTGAGAGTGACAGAGAGATAAAGAGGAAGACAGAGGTAGAGAATGGGCGTGCCAGGGCCTCCAGCCACTGCAAATGAACTCCAGATGCGTGCGCCACCTTGTGCATCTGGCTAACGTGGGTCCTGGGCAATCGAGCCTCGAACCGGGGTCCTCAGGCTTCACAGGCAAACGCTTAACCACTAAACCATCTCTCCAGCCCCCATCTTATTTTTTGAATCAGGGTCTTTCACTGAACCTGGTGTCCGCTAATTTAGCTAGACTATCCAGCCAGCAAACACCAGAGGCTCTCCCTGGCACTAGGATGACAGGTGTATGCCACCATACTCAGGTTTTATGTGGGTTCTGGGGTCCACACTCAGGTTCTCATGCTTACTGTTTATTGTACTTTTCTTATTTTAGAGAAAGAGATAGAAAGAGAGAGAGAGAGAGAGAGAGAGAGAGAGAGAGAGAGAGAGAGAGAGAGAATTGGTGCACCAGGGCCTCAGCCACTGAACTCAAACTCCAGATGCTATTGCCACCTAGTGGGCATGTGCGACCTTGCACTTGTCTCATCTTTGTGCATCTGACTAACATGGGATCTGGAGAGTTGAACATGGGTCCTTAGGTTTTGCAGGCAAACACTTTAACTGCTAAACCATCTCTCCAGCCCTTTTTGCTAGATTTTTAAATTTTTTGGGTGGGGCAGGGAGAGGTCCTCATGTTTATGTGGCAAGCACTTTACTGAGTGAACCATCTCTGCAGACCCACAGATCCTTTTCCATTCTTGACTACAAAGTTCTGGAAGACACAGATCAGGATGTACTGAACACAGGTTACTGAAGCAACAGGAATACTCCTGGAAGAAATACCAAGCAGGCAGGAGATCAGCTTCAGATCCTCTCTGCCTTGGTACTTAGGTAGAAGTGAGAAAGTAAGAGGACTGTGGGCAGAGACCAAGGCGCAGGGGCACGGGATCTCCTCTCTTCTGTCCTTACTCAAACATTTCCTGAGCTTGTCTTTCTTCTTTAGCAGTAGCCTTCCTGAGCTGTATTTCACAACAACACAGTTCATCTGTTTAAAGTGTGCAGTTGACTGGGTTTTACAGTAGTGACACTTTGTGCCACCATCAACACAACCAGCTTATAGTCTGCATTGTCTTCCCCACCTCCTAGATCCCATGCCTATCAGAGTCACCCCTGATCTCTTCTTTCATCCCCAATCCAGGGTGACAGCTCGTCGACTTTCTCTTTCTATAGATGGGCCCTCGCTGGGCTTTTTCAAGCTGGGCTCTGTGTCATGCTTAAGGCTGGGAGAGAACTGTCAAGCTGACAGTATCTTCTTGATCCACCCCCACTCCCCAGAGGGCTCTGCTATTAGATTGGAGGACATATTGTCTATCCTTCCAGGACTTCAGTGTTTCTTCTCCTAAGAATGCAAGGGACACAATTCAGGTGCCCTTCTACTTTAAAATTCTGTCCTAGATGCAAGCCTGAAGCAAGCGCTAAATAGCCTGGGAAATGAGACCTTCCAAATGTGCTTGTTAGGTAAAGAGAGTCTAGAATTTTCCTGGGGGCCCATTGGACAATGTGCATATGCTCAGATCCAGAAATCCCACTTTTAGGAATTAACCCTGCACCATCAAGGATGTAGAGATATATGTACATAACCAATATTGCCAACACTGAAAATGATGAACTGTATCTGTGATAACAGAAGATGTGGCCTCTAAGTCCACTGCATAGTGCTGTGGATAAGAACCCTCATTCCAGACATCCAATGCTGTCCATGTGACAAGGGCCTTCCCGTGATCTTTGTGAGCGTTCACACCAGTAGCATTTACTATCCACAAAGCCTGTATATGATCTTTATTCCCACTGCTGGTCTCTAATCTTGTCATCATGTTATTGCTCTAGGGCCCAACATGTTACCCTGATCTATACAATGTTATACTCACAGGGTTTGGTTGGACCTGATATCAGAGCTTTTGATTGTAAGATTATGTTGTATTATATTTAATAATTCTAGCCTCTGTCCCTTGACTTGAGACTTTCCCTCTTATTTTTGCCTTTATCATCAATATCTCACGCTTCCAACTCATAAATAGCTTTCATCTCCTCAGAGAGGAGAAAGTTTGTCACTTTCACTGCTAGTTTTCTTCAAAAAGAAGTAACTTCATCAAGGACTCTGCAGACCTCACCAGGCAGCACTTGTTGTTTTAAACTTTGTATGACATATCATAGAAATGGAACTTAGAACTTGCAAACAGTATGATATTTAAATTTTTTATTTACTTATTTGAAAGTGACAGAGAAAGAGGCAGAGAGAGAGAGAGAGAGAGAGAGAGAGAGAGAAAGAGAGAGAGAATGGGCATGGCCACTGCAAATGAACTCCAGACACGTGCGCCCCCTTGTGCATCTGGCTAACATGGGCCCTGGGGAATCGAGCCTCGAACGGGGGTCCTTAGGCTTCACAGGCAAGCACTTAACTGCTAAGCCATCTTTCCAGCCCAACAGTACGAGTTTTAAAAATAATTTTAAGGAGCACAGAGTATAAACTTTTCAAACAGTATTCTGGCTACTTAATAATTGCATGTAGCAAGGCTTTGAAGTAACATGGAAACACAGATGGCACATACCACTACCCTCCCCCTACAATTTCTTTAGCACTGAAGACATTTCCATCTCCAGCGATTTTAGGTGACAAAGATAATCATAGAAATCATCTCGTGTGAACTGTTCTCTTTCGTAGTTCCAAGGACTAAAGAATTCTTTCTTTTTTTTTCTCCTAATTCATTAAAAGTAGAATATATATTGACCTTAAAATTTAGGATTTCCACTTAAAAGAGTATACATGCTAACAAAATAATTTTACAACTGGTATCCAGTATTTTACTCTAAATAATTTTTTGAGGACTGCTTAAGCATGAGTTTTATAACAACCAATTTATTTCTGCAGCTAATTGAATTACTTTGTAATTAGCCACTGGAGCAGGAAAGAAGACCAAATAATAAATATCTTTGTGATTGGTCCCTTGTAATGACAGAGACGAGTGGGTAAACATCACATTTATGGTAGGAGCTAATATACAACGTAAGTCCTTCTTTAAAATGTGAAACAGACCTGGGTGGTTTCGTGGACACAGCGAATACCATACAAGCCTGAGTACCCGAGTTTGCATCCCCAGATGCCACATAAAAACTAGTCGATATCTGTAACCCCACTGTACCCATGGGAAGTGGAGTTAGGAGAATGTCCAGAAGCTCAGGAGTCAGTGAACAGAGTGGCTGAACCACAAGAGAACCTGCCTCAGGCTGGAGAGATGGCTTAGTGGTTAAGGCACTTGCCTGCAAAGCCTAAGGACTCATGTCCAACTCTCCAGGTCCCACGTAAGCCAGATGCACAAGGCGACACAAGCATGCAAGGTCTCACATGCACACAAGATGGCGCATGCACCTGGAGCTCGATGACAGTGGCTGCAGAATAACTAGGAGGTGTTACATATACACAATGGTGTTTTTATTCAGTTGTAAAGAAAAATGAAATCATGAAATTTATAGGAAAAATAGGTGGATATGGAAAATATTACACTAACCAAGGTAACCCAGGCTCAGAAAGTCAAACACTGCATATTCTCTCTTCTATTCAGATCCTAGCTCTGAATTGTTTTTTTTTTTTTCAAGGTAGGGTCTCACTCTAGCCTAGGCTGACTTGGAATTCACTATGTAGTCTCAGAGTGGCCTTGAACTCATGGTGATCCTCCTACTTCTGCCTCCCGAGTGCTGGGATTAAAGGTGTGCGCTACCTTGCCTGGCTAGTTTTGAATTTTTAATGTTCATGTAAGTTGGAGTGAGAGTCAGTAGTAGAAGCCAGGAAGCTAGAAAGGGGCTGTGAGGAGGTAAGAGGTGGGATTAAGGGGAGGGGAGGGGCAGAATACTCAGATGGAAATGTCTTCATGGGGTCAGGGGAGGGGGTGGAGGAGAGGAGGCAAGGTGGAAGGGAGAATCAAAATCATAGTGTTATGAGTAAGCCATATAGAAACCTACTTCTGGGCTGGAGAGATGGCTTAGTGGTTAAGGCACTTGCCTACAAAGTTAAAGGACCCAGGTTTGATTCCCCAGGACCCATGTAAGCCAGATGCATAAGGTGATGCATGTGTCTGGAGTTAATTTGCAGTGGCTGAAGGTCCTGGCATGCCCATTCTCTCTCTCTCTCTCTCTCTTTCTCTTGCTTTCTTTCTCAAATAAATAAAAAATAAAAAAAATTAAACACCTACTTCGTTGTTAGATAATTGAAAAATATAATTAAAAAAAGAGTCCAGGCAGAAGTACCCTGTGGGGGTGGATAATGCATCCAGAAGCCATAGGTTGTTACAGGAAAATCCAGATGCTAAGGGTGGGATATCTCCCAATAAGTTGTTAAGTAGTTGGTCAGGGAGGTCCATGGAGCCCCCGAAATGATAAAAGGTATTGCCAAGGCTCTTGGCTTCTCACTAGAACTAGATGGTAAGAGCCTACTGCTGAAGACTCCATACACTTGGGTTGTAAATTACTGAGAAATCAAGCTAAAACTGAGCTGGAAACTTTCTCCCTGTTGGCTGGCTGTCATGGTGCTGGAAAGTGCTATGCAGCCTGCAGGGTGTGTGCGTGCGCATGTGTATATGTGTGTGTAGGGGAAGTCATCACTAGTCTTACCCAGCAGGACCCTGTGAGCTACACAGGGACCAGCCAGGAGAGATGTGGTCTCTGGTGCAATAGTTACGCATGACTATCGTGACAGCAGCAACTGTTCTCCTATTGGATCTGAGGCCTGCTCCACAGGAGGGAATTCATGTCCGGTACTGAAAACCTCATCAACAGCCAGTGGCTGGGAAAATTATTAGGCCCTTAGGGGAGAAGCTACTGGTGTTGTTTGAATAAATGCATATTTTATGCCCCTGGAATTGCCCTCTGAATATTTATGTTTGTGCCCATAGCTGAGGGCTGCTCTGACTGTTGGTCAGCGAGGCTTCTTATAGTAGATAGCGGTGGCTACTGGAGAGACACAAAACTCATCTCAACACTGAGCATAAGTGACTGTTGAGTGCTCGGTGCTGAATGAAATATCTATATCACCTCCCATCCCTGGTGTCAGTAACATTGCTGGAAAGGGGACAGAAAGCATGTAAAAGCTAGAGGAGCCGGGTGTGGTGGCGCACGTCTTAATCCCAGCACTTGGGAGGCAGAGGTGGGAGGATCGCTGTGAGTTCTAGGACACTCTGAGATTACATAGTGAGTTCCAGGTCAGCCTGGACTAGAGTGAGACCCTATCTAGAAAAACTAAATAAAATAAAATGAAATAAAATAATAAATAAAATAAAATACAAGTGCGAGGATGGAGAGGAGCATCTGGAAACACTGTCTCGTAGACATGAAGTTGGCGCCATTGCACTTATGACCTCACTTGTACAAGATCTGCGTAAGATTGGGTTTAATCATACCTGAGTGATAATGCTGATTTATTATATCATGGACGGTGGAGGAAGGCAAACAACAACAAAAAGGTATCAGAAAAGGGACTAATTGGAAGGAAGATTCAGTGGAAGGGACAAGGGAAGGTAATGGGGGTGGGGATTTTGATCAAAATATATTATGAACATGTCAAAGATTGTAAAGAAAAGGTTAAAAATAGATGACCAGATTTTTTAAGATTTTTAAAAATGTGGCATACATGCACAATAGAGTATTATTCAGCCAAAGAAAAATGAAATTCTGTCATTTGTAGCAAATGGGAGGAATTAGAAGACACTATGCTAAGTAAAGTATGTCAGGGAAAGATGAGTACTGTATGTTCTCTCCCATATGTGCAAGCTGAAAGGAAGTGTGGCAATAGAGCAGTGATTACCAGGGATTACGGAGGGTGTGAGATGTGGGGTGGAGGCTGGAAACGGGGTGGTTGTGTCTTAGGAGTGCAATGCTAAATGCGTGTATGAAAATGCACTCAGTGCTAGTAGAATAAATGTTAACAATTATAAAATGCATGTAAAAATCACATAAATTAAAACTAATTATCATTATCATTCCCTTTACTTTTTTTTTTTTTTTTTTTTTGAGGCAGGGTCTCACTCTGGCCCAGGCTGACCTGGCATTCAAAATGTAATCTCAGGGTGGCCTTGAACTCACGGCGATCCTCCTACCTCTGCCTCCCAAGTGCTGGGATTAAAGGTGTGCGCCACCATGCCCGGCTCCCTTTACTTTTTTTTTTTTTTTTTTTAATTTTTTTGTTCATTTTTTTTTAATTTATTTATTTGAGAGTGACAGAGAGAGGAAGAGGCAGATAGAGAGAAAGAGAGAGAATGGGCGCGCCAGGGCCTCCAGCCACTGCAAACGAACTCCAGATGCGTGCACCCCCTTGTGCATCTGGCTAACGTGGGTCCTGGAGAATCGAGCCTCGAACCGGGGTCCTCAGGCTTCACAAGCAAGTGCTTAACCGCTAAGCCATCTCTCCAGCCCCCCTCCCTTTACTTTTGAGACAAACTTCACCATCCTCAAAAACCCTGGAACATGATGACATTTATATACATGTACATGGCTGCGTGTTTACCGTAACTCTTCCTGGGGCTGTGTGCATGTTCTTGTTGATGAAGTTCAGAGTGGCGTGTCATTAAGACGGGAGGGGCTTGCCAGTGCCTTTTACAGGTGTGGATCTGTCCTGGCCATCCTCAGAACCTCCCGCCCATACTTCCTGGCTCTGACCTTGGAAGGCCGGGACCACATTGCTTGTACCTTGTCACGACCTCGCCTGCTGCCACCACTGCTTGTCCTCCATGCCGGTGGCCTCAGCACCGCTTGAGTGTCTAGCCCAGTGTCTGACCTCAGCTGCGTGCGCTGTTTGTTTTCATCATTTGCTTCGTGAAGCTGACACTCCAGAGACTTGTTCTGCTGGGACCCAAGTTTCTTCGCCCTTCTTTTTTCATGTCATCGACCCATCGTTTCCACACTTAACTGCACACACTCTACTGTGGTTTCTTCAAATGCACTCAGCCAGCTGGTGAATGACTCCAACCTAGATGCCAACGGTCTACTAGAGAACTCTTCTAGATGATTCCTTTGATGTTCAATCACCACATTCTGGTTTGGTTCTTAACTTTGCTGGGAATTTTCATTTTATTGCTTGGCTTCAACCATTGGCCTCAACCTAGACATTGGCATTCCTTCTTGGCACAACTTCTCGTTCTACCTGTCCTCTGGACACCACACGTTCTGATCAACACCCCTGGAAGATTCCCATCTGTTCCAAGGCCCAGGAGCAGAGCAGCCTCAGAAATCCTTCCCTGGTTCCCTGTCCATATGGAGGGACAGCCAACCATACCTCTACCTTGATGCACCATAAACTCCTGAAGAGGCTGAATCTGAGAGTTAACTGAACAAATGTCAGTGAATCACGCATCATGTACAAAACACAAGAAAGACCTGTCCTGGCAGGGTTCTAAATAGAAGACCCTACTTACAGAAATCTTAAAAAATATAACTTTCTAAGGATATCTTGTCATTTTCCACACTTTGCTAACCAACATTTTCAACATTTCACACATATTCTTTAATTTTGTTGTTTTCCTTCAAATTGAACACATGGCTTCTGGGCTCAGGTCCAGTGACTATCCAAGGCTGTTATTCCATCGTCAGCATGCCTCATAATTTCCTTTATTTTCTCAAGTATTTCTCAAGAGTTTATAAGACCTGCACTTCTGTTTACATTTGGTGTCTTGTTGTACCACTCTTTCCCACTAAACCAACAAAGGCAAAAGACAATAAAATCCCCAAATAATTGCATAAACATGGCTGTACAAACTGCACGGCTGGCTGGCATCTGTTGTCCAAAAGATGGTTCAGAAGGGTCAGTGTTAAGTGTATGAAAGTAACGATTATTTGAAAGTTGAAGGACTGGGAGACCGCTCAGTGGAGAAAGCACTTTCCAGGCAACTATAAGTAACTGAGTTCCGAGTCCCAGAACCTGTGTCAGAAGCTGGACACTGAAGTAGGCGCCTGAAATCGCAGCATGCCTACTGTGGGATGGAAGGCAGAGATGGGAGAATCTCCTGGAAGCCCGTGGGCCAGCCAGCCTAGTAAACACAGAGGAACCATGAGAAACCAGGTAAAAGGCAAGGACTGAGGTCTAAGGTGGTCTTCTGACCTTTATGCGTATGTAACACACATGTACCTGCCTGTGTGTGTGTGCGTGCGCGCGCACACACACACACACACACAAGAAAATTTTAAAACAAGTAAAACGTAGATTATTTGAAAGTTGAGTATATGAAAATACTAGATGGCTTGGATCCTGCGGGTCTGACCCCTGTGGCTTTTGTAATCGGCAGAACTTTGGCAAAGCGTAGATGTCCAGCTGTTTCAAGTCACAGATGTATTCTTTCCCTGGCGCTTCTAAAAATATGTCCAGACTGTTTTTCTTAAGTTTTATATCTGAATTCTCTTGACGGATTTTTGCTTTGATTTGGAATCCTTTGGTTCAGGACTGCCTGCCACAGTGAACTGGATGCTAACTCAGCCTGGAAGAAGATTGCCAGAGCCAGGCAGCCAGGCATCCCTCGCTGTCGCTTCCCTCCCTCTTGTTATTTCACAGTGTGCCCGGTCCTGAAAGTTGTCGGAGAACAAAATGTGCCTGAATGTTCTAAGAGTGTGGGGAAGGAGGAGGGAAGTTCCTCCACATCCAAAGAACTCTCTTTGAGGGGAGAGAGGGCTGGGAGAGACCTGTGAGGGGTGTGGAGGGCTTAGGCACGGGGTCATAAATTAAGAAGAAAAAAATCTCAATTGTCATCATGTTATTCTTTGGGTATAAATGTCATCTGAGTTCTTCCCAGGGACAGACTGGTTTTTATTTATCTAAGTTCTGCCCTTCCAGGAGTTGTATTCCCCTCTGCCAAGGCCATGGTGGGACACCCAAGGCAGCAGAGAAACCTGGGAGGGAGCGGGAGGATGGAAAAAAATCATCCAGGGCTGGAGGGATGGCTTAGTGGTTAAGGCACTTGCCTGTGAAGCCTAGGGATCCAGGTTTGATTCCCCAGAACTCATGTAACCAGATGCACAAAGTGGCACATGCATCTGGAGTTCCATTACAGTGGCTAGGGGGCCTGGCACGCCAATTTTCTCTCTCTCATTAAAAAACATCTTCCACAGACAATGGAACACTCAGGAGCCATAGATTGTTGCTAGAAAATTTTCAGTGCCAGGGATGGGATATCTTCCAGTGAGTTGTTGGCCAGGGAGGTCTCTGATGCCCCCCAAACATTATAGGCCATTGCCGAGGCCCTTGGTTTCCCACCAGGAATAGATTGTAAGACCCTATTGCTGAAGACTCCATATACTTGGGCTGCAAGACCACTGAGAAATCTTCCTGGAACTGAGCTGATAACCTCCTCCATGTAGACCAGCTGACAGAAAGCTGGAAGAAGCCATTCTGCATGCAGTACAATGGGAGAAAGAGAAATCACCAGTGAAGATACTCAAAAGTGGATACTGCAAGCCTTGTAATTGGGCAGCCAGGCCAAATGAGCCAATGGGTGCAATAGCGGCATGTCTGTTATGCGGAAACCAGCCACTCTCTAATTGGACTGGAGGCCTGCTCCATGGGAAGGGAATACATCCCTGATACTGAAAACTTAAAATAGGGGTAGTCATGAGCCTTAGGGGTGTAACATCTGCTGTTGTCTGGCCAAATGTATATACTATGCTTATCAAACTGCCCATTAAGCACTTCTGTAAATGTTCACACCCTTATATTAAAGCTACTCTCACTTTTGGTTGAGAATCTTCTCTTTTCAGATGGCAGTGACCTTGGGACGACTCAGAAGGTATCATGGTGATGGAAAGAAATGACCGCAGTGCTCAGTACTGCAATATCTCTATCACACCTTCCAAGGCTCAGGGTCTAATGCGGAAGAGGTGGCGGAAAGAATGTAAGAGCCAAAGGAAAGGCAGTACTCCATACAACATGCTCCCTCCAGACACAAAATGGCCTTGATATCCATGGCCTCACAGTGCCTGACACTACCTGCATAAGACCATCATAAGAGGAGGAAAAGATCAAGGAGACATCAAAAGTAAAAGAGAGACTGATTGAGATGGGGAGGGGGTATGATGGAGAGTGGAGTTTCAAAGGGGTAAGTGGGGGGGAGGGAGGGTATCACCATGGGGTATTTTTTATAATCATGGAAGTTGTTAATAAAAAAATTAAAAAATTAAAAAAAAACTTCCACAGGGCTGGGGAAATGGCTTAGTAGTTAAGGCATTTATCTGCAAAGCTTAAGGACCCTGGTTTGATTCCCCAGGACCCACATAAGCCACATGCACAAGGAGCGCGTGTGTCTGCAGTGGCTGGAGGCCCTGGTATGCCCATTCTCTCTTTCTATCTGCTTCTTTCTCACTCTCTCTCAAATAAATAAATAAATAAAATATTTTTTTAAAAAAAGAAAAAAAATCTTCTACTGAAGAAAGCTAAGACTCAGAAGCGTGGGTTGGACCAGTCAGCTGCTTTCTGCTTTGAGCTGAGGTGTTTCTCTCCCCCACAGGTGGTGATGATCTTGTTCCAGGTCATAGTATCAACTAGAATAATGTGAGTCAAGTGTCTAACACAGAGCTGCATGCTTCATGAGGGTTCAACGTGTCAGCCAGTCATGACCATGACTGAGGAGCCTGCAGAGGCTGGATTAAAAAAAAATAAGCACCAATGGAAAGAAATGAGAGGTATTTTACCATGTCACAAATCAGGGGCACATGAATTCTGACAATAGTTGTTTTGTGTATAAGATTAGAAAAAATAGGGCTGGAAAGATGGCTTAGCAGTTAAGGCATTTTTGCCTGCAAAGCCAAAGGATGCCAGTTCAATTCCCCAGGACCTACGTAAGCCAGATGCACAAGGTGGCACATGTTTCTGGAGTTGGTTTACAGTGGCTGAAGGCCCTGGCATGGCCATTCTGTCTGCCTATCTCTCTCTCCTGCTCTCAAATAAATAAAATAAATAAAAATCCAAGTGTTCCTCTGAGAATGAACCCTTACTATAAGAAAAGATTAGTAAAAATAAAAAGAAAGGCCCCTCAAGAGTTGGTAATGGGGGAAAGAAAAATGGACATTCTTGTATGTTATTGGAGAGTGTGGTATTTTGAATGTGAAATGTGCCCTATAGACTCATGAGCTTGAGTCCTTAGTCCTCAGCCAGTGGCACTATTTGGGAAGGTTTTGGAACCTTCGGGGCATGGAACCTTTCTGGAGGATGTGCATCACTTGGGGACAAGCCTTGAAGTGTTACAGTCCAGCCCCCTTGCTGGGCTCTCTCTTGACTTCCTCCCTATAGATGAGATAGTGTGATGCTGGCTGTTTGCTCCAGCCATGCTTTCCGCACCTCCTCCCCTCGACACGATAGGGTGCCCCTTGCCACTGCAAACCTTCCTTCCTTAAGCTGCTTCTGATCACGTGTTTTGTCACAGCAA
Organism: Dipus sagitta; assembly: GCA_036346955.1. Taxonomy (NCBI): domain Eukaryota; kingdom Metazoa; phylum Chordata; class Mammalia; order Rodentia; family Dipodidae; genus Dipus; species Dipus sagitta. The sequence continues at coordinate 153,102,390 of CM070772.1, read as the reverse complement.
CAAGGAAGTAACTGATACAGAGAGTGCACGGCTATAACCTATCTGGGAGGCAACGCGGCAGTATCTACTGTAGTTAAAAAGCACACCCTCATTGACTCCATAATCCCACTTCTGGGAATCTACCATAAATGAATAATCACACAGAGGTGAAAATGCATATGTGTAGACTTATAAACATTCCTTGCTTAACTATTTATAATAGCAATAGCATAAAAATGGACAGCAACCTAAACGTCCATCAGTAAGGGAATGGTGAATAAAACACTGACTTCCCTTTAATGAGACACTAGTATGACTCCATAGAAATGAGGGAGAGCTATGTTTGGAAAGTTGGCCACAAAACATTTAAGTAATAAGCATGGTGTCTAATAAGCATAGCACCATCCTAGTAGTATAAGAAGTCTGGGTATAGGTAGATGGTTCCATCTAGGTAAATATAGCAGAAAGTTAGACATGAGACATGATAAGGGTACCACCACCAGAGGTTAGAAGATGGGCTAAGAAAGAAGTGATGCATTTTTTTTACACACTAAGTGGTGGATTGTTTAGGCTTTTTTCTTTTATGGCGCCAACTATTCAATAAGTAAGAAAGAAGGAGGGAAGGAAAGAGATTTAGGAAGAAGGACGAAAGATGAAAGAAGAAGAGGGGAGGCAAGAACAAAGGAAGAAGGGAAAGAGGAAGGGAGGAAGGAAAGGAGAAAGGGGAAGGAGGGAGGGAGATTGGAAGTGGGACGGTAGAAGGAGCAAGGAAGGCAAACTGACCCTGGGAGAGCGTCAGACATATCCCGTGTATGCCAACACTCAGTGGGGCCTCAGAATACTTAATAGGTGCTTAGTAAGTTTCTGGTAAAAGTAGTGATTATTGTTCAACCAGTAAAATAACACTAAACAGATGATCACTTTATTTGGCTTGATAAAATGGCCACAGCTTGCCCAGCCACTGCAGGAGGCGTGCGCACAAGCATCCAGGCCCTGGACAGCTTGTTCCATCCTCTGCTGGGGGTGTTTATACAGGGGTTCAGCACATGGTGGCCTGGGTCTCTGTGGTACAGATGGTGGAGCTAACAGAAAAAGCCCTGTTGTGAAATTGTCCTCAGAGTTCAAAGAGCTGAAGCCAAATGCTGCCCCGTGCCTGCCAAGGCCCAGAAGTTGCAAAATGCTCTGAACGACACAAACTCAAGAGAAACCAAATTCTTTCTCCCAGTGTTATCAGAAGTTCCAGCTTACGGATTAAGATAGCACCAAGCACAACATTCCTGAATTCTTTTCCCAGCTAACTGCCCATGTGCCTAGCTTCACAGATGCTAGTCTTGAAAGGAAGTGATTTCATAAAATTTCTGTCCAACTTTGAGAGATTTCATAAAGTGTTCAAGGCTCCAAGATTCAGAGTCTATGTGGGCTTCACAATCAACTTTAACATTTAACGTTATCTCCCTCCATTACATTTATTTCAGTGAATAGGCGCCTTCTATAATTTAGAAGGACCTGACAAACTGTGGTGGAAGTAACAGGGGAAGGAGCTGGAGGTGGGAAGACAGTAGGGATGGAGGCGAGGAAGAAATGTTTGCCAGTCAGTCTTTGGAGATAGAAAGACGACCACGGATGTCAAGTTGCAGTGAACCTCTGTAACAGCAGAGGGTTGAGGCAGCGGGTTGAGAAGCCCAGGCTATGCCAGTAGGCTCAGGCATAAAGCCAGTGGGCACCACAGGTGGCAGGACTCTGAGTGGGAGAAATCAGGGATGGGATTGCTTGTATGGGGCCATGCAGGAAGCCCCGCAGAAGAGAGAGGCTGGGGATGAGAGATGCAACACTGAAGAGTGCATGCGAGAGAAAATGTTTGTTCCTTGATTCCCTTCCTGAACTTTACGATGCTGTTTTGAGCTCTGTGTTTAATATCGATTTACAGTATTGTTTTGAACATTGTCAGATTGCTGCTGGACTCCACAGTCATCTGCTCCTGGATGTGCCGGCTGCCTCTAATTTCTATCACAGCCATCCGCGCGGGAGAGCCTTTTCATGCATTAGGCTCTTCCTGTATTGAGGACAGTTTCCTAAGAATAGATTCTGAGAAGTGGAACAACTGGGTCAAAGGAGAAGAACACTTTTATGTGTCTTAATATACAGTGGAAAGCATTCAGAAAGCCAAATTGCCTTCCGAAAGGTTTGCTGAACCCAATCACTTTCATTTCAAACAAGATTTTATGGGTGATTATACAGGCTTTTAATGAGATGTTTGGCTCAGAAATGATAGTGCAAAACCTGACATCTATTCTGTGCTAATCATAGCTTTTCTATCCATGGCCTTATTTAATCCTCACAACAACCTGGTGTGACAGACGTTGTTCTTCTGGTTTTACAGAGGAGGAGGTAGGCTCGGCTCAGAGACGTGAAGCAAGCGCATGGTTAGAGGAGTGGTTGGGTCACCATGGGAACCCAGGCCTGACTCCATTTCATACTGTCTCCATTTGTCCCAAGTACACAATCCAAGGAACAATGACACGCCTGAGAAGCATTCTGGGGTCCAGAGAGCTAAGAAGATACAAGCTGATTCTTTAAAAACCTTAAAAAAATTATTTATTTATGTGTGTGTTTGTGTGTCTGGGGAGGTGCAGGTGTCACGGTGTGTGTGTGGAGGTCAGAGGACAACTTCAAAGTGTCTCTGCTCCACCTTCTTGAGACGGGGTCTCTGTCCATTGCAAATGACTTGCCCTGACTGTAAAGGAATCAGAGCAGTTGGCTCATGAGCTTCAGATTCTTCTGGCTCTGCCTCTTATTGTTGTAGGTTCGTGTTGGGAATCAGGTGCACGCACCACTTTGCATCTGGCTCTCTGTGGGTATTGGGGAACTGGACCCAGGCTGGCAGGATTTGCAAGCAAGCGCCTTCAACCGTTGGGCCATCTCCTCAGCCTGATAAGCTGATAAGGGGCATCATTGGTGCTAAGATTTATTCTCAAAAGAACTACATTTTAGCTAGGAATGGTGATTCATACCTAGCGTTTGAAGGCAGAGGCAGGAGCATTGCCAGAAGTTTGAGGCCAGCCTTGGTGACAGAGGATAAACCTATCTGAAAATCTAAAAAGTAAGGATGGAGAGAAGGTTTAGTAGTAATCAGGAACACTTCCTGTGTAAGCAAGAGGACTTGGAGATGGCCCGAGAGACCAGTTGAGTTTGCAAGCGAGCACTTTTAACCACTGAGCCATCTGCCCAGTGAGACCGTTTGAGTTTGACCCCCAGAACCATATAAACAGCTGTGCATCTGTAATCGTAGGCTCATAGGGAAGCAGAGACCCAAGAATTGTTGGAACTCACACACAGAAAATCAAAACCAACCAGCCAAACCAAAAAACCCCTCCAGGACCCGTAAGAGCCTCCCGATCAAACAGGAATGGGGTGGAAGACATTCCGTTCTTTCCACAGCAGCAGGCGAGAGAATGGGACAGTGCATGGGCACAAACATGGGCATATGCCGTACACACACGCCACGTAACACACATGCACACACAAGCAAAGATAAAGCACACTAAAAACTAGTGTCAACTAGTGTGAATCTAGCTAACTCTTTGTTATGCTATTCTTTAATTTTTAAAATTATTTTTATTTATGTAAGAGAGAGAGAGAGAGAGAGAGAGAGAGAGAGAGAGAGAGAGAGAAAGATTGGACCTACCAAGGCCTCTAGCCAATGCAAAAAACAAACTCCAGACGCATGAGCCACATTGTGCATCTGGCTGACATGGGCACTGGGGGATCAAACCTAGGTTCTTAAACTTCTCAGGCAAGCACCTTAACCGCTAAGCCATTTCTCCAGCCCCTGACATTATTTTTGTACCGCCCTCATTTCCTTTCAGACTCTTACCACCTTAGCTTGAACTATGGAATAAGCTACAAAGTCTTATCTACCTACAGCCTCTCCACAGTTCAAAATGGAACAGGCGTAATGGCAATGAAGCAAGCGCATGATCCTAGGAGAATGTGGCATTTCATAGTGTCATTGTATGTTATAGGTACTTAAAACATTTTCTGACTTGCATATTCTATAAAAACATATAGGGGCTGGAGAGCTGGCTTAGCGGTTAAGGCACTTGCCAGCAAAGCCTAAGGACCCAAGTTTAATTCTCCAGATCCTACGTAAGCCAGATGCACATGGTGGCACATGCATCTGGAATTCATTTGCAGTGGCTAGAGGCCCTGGTGTGCCCATTTTCTCTCTCTCTCCCTGTCTCTCTAATAAATAAATAAAAATAAAAATATTAAAAAAAACATATACAAATATCAGTACTGAAAATCTTTCTGGAACCAAAACCAAGCACTCTGTTGAGTATTCCTATCCATGGCATGTTTCTGGTACCCCGGCAGGCTGGCAGTATGAGGAGGGTATAAGTTCCATCTAAGGGTGATCAAAGAGGCATGAGCCAGTGGGGTGGGTATAGGCAGTAAGAGACGGTATCACATCACTACAGACTGGGAGTTAAGTTATGGGGTCAAATGGTTTGGGGTTCCAATCCAAACTCCGCCACACAATAACAATATGGCCTTGCTGGGCCTGACCATCTCAAGTTTTTAATCCCTCATCTAAAAAATAAAAAAGAAGGTAAACAATACCACTTCACGGGGCGACCTTGAGGGGCAAGGAGGGTAGAACAGGTACTCATCTTACACAGAGGCCTGCATTCAAGTTCCCTTTCCTCGTATGGGGAGAATCTGCTTCTGAGAGCCTGGGCAGGGCTGTGAGTAGGAAACTGTACTCTAGATTAGGAGTCACGCTGAGCCAAGGTGTGTGTGTATGGGGGCGGCAAGGGGTCAGTGAATTGACCAAGCAAGTGTGAGCATTGCCTGAGAGATAGAGCTGGCCTTGCAGAGGCCGGCTGGAGCCTGCGGCAGAGGGCCAGAGGAAACGCCATTTGCTGTTCCCCATGTGAATGGATATCTTCTCTTTTGCCACCAAATATCTCCTGAACAGCCGGTCTCTATCATTTCCACTCAACCTGATTCATGCCCTCTGCCTTCCAACCCCAAACCCATCTACCCTACAAGATCCAGGGCCAATCTTGGCTCCTCCCTGAGCCAGACCTGCCTTCTTCCCTCCCCATCGGGGAGAGCAGAGCCCTCCCTAGTTCCTATTCTTATGGCAATTATTCTTTTCACAATTCATTTGACAATTAATCACATACTGTCTTCTGATGCATTTAGTGTTGTTGGCTCGAACAGATAAAAATATCTTTTATGCCTGTTTAGCTTGTCACATGTGTCTGGCTTGTTTTTCCGAGAGAAGAGTCCAAAGGACAAGCCAGGAATCATTAATGGGGGAGAACTCCTTTCAGGAAGAAGTAATAAAAATCATAAACAGGTCTATATGGTTTTCAAATGCATATATAAATAAATACATACATATATATATCAAAAATATTTGATCCTGACATAGCTTGGAGATGCACATAGTAATTATTAAGATCTATGCCTCAGTTCAATAATATTCTTGATTATAAGATCAAATGCAGGCTGGAGAGATGACGTAGCGGTTAAGGTATATGTCTGTGAAGCCTAAGGACCCAGGTTCGATTCCCAGGACCCACGTAAACCAGATGCACAAGGGCACATGTGTCTGGAGTTTGTTTGCAGTGGCTAGAGGCTGTGGCATGTTCCCATTCTCTCTCTTTGCTTGCAAATAAATAAATAAAAATAAACTAAAAAAAAAGATCAAATGCAACCTCTGGCCTTGAAAGGTCCCTCAGCCTTCCTCCTCCTATGAACTGACATTATAGGAACCCTTTACAGGTGAACACCAGCCCAGATCTCAGGAAGCGGCCAGTCTGATAAGAAAGATACTGCTCATTTTGGGTCCACAGGTGGATCTGCAGAGACCCTGGAGATCAAAGGTATGACCAAGGCTAAGACCTTTCCAGATGCCCTGTGTCACAGGGATGGGTAGTTTAACTCAACTTTCCTCTGCAGGGAGGCCTGGAAGCAGCTTCCAGTAGCTGTGTGTACAGTTTACCCGCTTGGTAAACTGAAGGTGACCCAGTCTACCATGGGGGTGCGGGCTTCACTGTCGCTTTCACTGAACCATGGCCTTGGCATGTTCTCATTCTTCCAAAGAAGTGGAGGCAAGGCTGCACAGATGACTTATGGGAGCAGCCAAGTCTATGTGAGACAGGCTCGTTGAGAGATAGGATTAGGGGCAAAGGAGATGTTTCCCCTATGAATCTCATAGACAGACCTTGGTTGGCAAAGGATGGGGAGGGCATCATGTGCCAAACTGTAAACTAAACTCTGTAGCCAACACCAATGGCCAGTGATTAGAATATGCAAGGGAAAGCCGGATGTGGTGGCACACACATTTAATCCCAGCACTCGGGAGGCAGACCTAGGAGGACCGCTGTGAGTTCAAGGCTACATAGTGAATTCCAGGTCAGCCTGGGCTAGAGTGAGACCCTACCTTAAAAATACAAAAAGGAATATGTAGCCGGGCATGGTGGTGCATGCCTTTCATTCCAGCTCTTGGGAGTCAGAGGTAGGAGGATCACTGTGAGTTCGAGGTCACCCTGAGACTACACAGTGAATTCCAGGTCAGCCTGAGCCAGAGTGAGACCCTACCTCGAAAAAAAGCAAAAACAAAACCAAAAACAAAAACAACACCAAAAAATATGTGAGGGAAGATGATTGGTTTGTTGTATGGGGGGGGGGAGGGTGCTATGAGCAGATTGTGTGAGGAAGCACGTGTGACTCTGTGTTTGCTGAATGGGAGTAACTAAGAAAGCACAAAGTTGACATTGGCATAACTCATAGAGAAGTGAGGGGAGCTGTGTGAGACATTTGTGGAGCCTTGCGAGGGTTATCTTTCTCGTCCCAGGCAGTTAGTAATGAAGGCACGTGGAGAATAGACTGATCATGGTCTAGGATCTTCCTAGTGGCCCCTTCAGCAGGCTTTGGGTATCCGGGACTCTTGTCCAGTGTTGCATGGGCTCTGAGTGCTCAAGGCCATGCGTACTCACAGACAAACTTGTGAGACTACAGCCAAATGCCATAGAGCTTGCTGGGTCCCTAGACGATGTCAGGACCAAAAGCTCCTAGCAGGGCGTCTAACACCGCGAGAGCTGCAGCAGCTAAGGGGCGCCCGGAAAAGACAGAAGGGTAAGTTGGAAGGTCTGCGGTTTGTACCATGACAGTCTCACACTCACAAGGTGGCCTTAGCATTCTCCACCTTGCTGGTGACAGCTCTCACTTTTACCTGACTGGCAGGAGAGGGAGACACCCTCCACTCTGCCCTACTCTCACACCCCCCAACTGTGTGATGCTTCGTAGGAAATAGCAATTAATGAGGATTGTAATGGTTAGGTGTCATTAATCTGTCAATTCATAAATTAATCTCTTATCTCATTCCACAAAGGATCAGAGGCAGGAGTTATTGGTACCATTTATCATGGTAACCTAAAGAAAATGATGCTAGCTTTGCAAGGGGCCAAACAGTAGCAGCAATCACAAAGTGAGTGGATCAATGCCAAGTGCAGCGACAATTTGGAGACAGACTTTATGCTAATAGATGAGTGAGTAAAGGGACTTGGGAAAAGGAGTTATTACGTGAGCAGAGATTACATGGGTGGAGAGATGCCAGGGAAGAGGTCTGGTTGATGTGACTGGCAACCAAAGTGACTGTTTTGTTGGGTGTTTGTACTCTGGACTGCGGAATGGATGCTTTACATATAATTACTCCATATAATCCATATGTTGGCCCACGTAAGGATGGGGAGACGGGAACCTTGATGGTTGCAAATCCATCAAAACACCTGTAAAACCACAAACAATTCTCTCCATGCTGTCGCTTTTCTTTTATATATATATTTATGAGAGAGACAGAGAGAGAGAGAATTGGCATGCCAGAGCTTCTAGCCACTGCTACCAAACTCCAGGTGCGTGTGCCACCTTGTGTGCTGGTTTACGTGGGACCTGGAGAGTTGAACTTGGGTCCTTAGGCTTCTCAGGCAAGCACCTTAATGGCTAAGCCATCTCTCCAACCCCATGCTGTCTTTTTTTCCTCCCACTTGGATCTTACTTATCTAAGTCCCATGCACTTAACTTGTGTTCTCGCCAACTTATGTTGATATCCATGGAAGGCATGCCTACCAATGCTTGGGAAAAATTGCACCAAGAACTCATATAACAACACTGGGGGAAATAACTTATCACATATGTGTGACACGAACCATTCCCATGTATTTGTTATTTACTTATTTGCATGCGTATGTGTCTGTGGCGTGCCTGTGTATGTGTGTGTGGATGCACGCACATAGGTGCTCTTGGGTGTCTTTTTCAATCTCCCTCCACCTTATCATTTTAAAGTGTGTGTGTGTGTGTTTGGGTGCCTTTGTGCCATGGCTCACATGTAGAGGTAAGAGGACAAGTTCAAAGTGTTACCCCTCTCCTTCCATCTCGTTTTGTTTTGAGACAGGGTCTCTCCTGAGCGCACCAGACTATCTGGTCCATTAGCTTTCGGGTTCTCCTGGCTCTGTCTCCAATTTGCTATACACACAGGGATTCCAGATGCATGTACCACTTTATGGTGTTATGCGGGTGCTGGGGATTCAAACCCAGCTTGACAGGTAAGCAAGGAGGTGTCTTTAACTGATGAGTCATTTCCTCAGCCTCTCTCCACCTTTTTTTGTTTGTTTGTTTGTTTGAGGTAGAGTCAGCCCAGGCTGATCTACAATTCACTATGTAGTCTCAGGCTGGCCTCAAACCCACATTGATCCTCCTATCTCTGCCTCCCATGTGCTTGGATTAAAGGCGTGTACCAGCATGCCCGGCTGCGTCTTGTCTTTTGTGACAAGCTCTCTCGTTAATTGAGCTAAACTAGCTAAGCAGAAGTCCCCGGGATCAACCTGACCCCACCTCCCCAGTGCAGCCTTTTTGCAGGCGTGCTGGGATCCAAGCTCAGGTCTTCATGTTCACATAGCAAATGCCTTATGACTGATCCGCCTCCCCAGCCAGCCACCTACATTCACTACTGCATTTCATCTACACAAAGACGTGTGCCTTTATTTCCTAGAGTTGGGCCCTAATGATCAGAGTGCTAAAAAACGAGTTTCTGATTTCCTAGAACCAGTGAGCGATAGAACAGAGTGGAGTCAACTCTGGATCATATCTAGATTTTAATCCCAACTCCACAACTTGCCAGCAGGGTGACCTTGGACACTTTACTTTTCTTCTCTGAGCCAAAGTTTCCCCATCTGTAGATGGAAATAATAATCTGCAACTTGCACAGCATTAGCGTCTAACACAGAACTCGGCAGCTGGAAGGTGCCTAATAAATGCTCGCTCCTTTTCCTTTCTCGTGCAAAGCTCGCAGTAGAGGGCTGAGAGAACAGACACTACGGTACTCAGAATAGTTGGGGAAAAAACTTACTGCCTTTAATTAGGTCTTAAGAACATGTCAACAATGGTGGCATATTAACCAGACGCTGTGTCTGCTAGCAATACTTAACGGTTCGAGTGAAATTTTGTGCCGTAAAGAGCCCGTGTCTCTAATTGCACACCAAGTTGTGTTCCGCGACATTGCTAAGCAGAAGAGGGGGAGACAGAGTTCTTCCTTGGCTTCTTCTGCGAGGAGCACTGCGATCATCTAATTAGCATGCCTGGTGTCTCCAAAATTGAATTCAACCTAAGAGGATGCTATTAAGGCTCCTGCATTAGACAGGAAAGTAATTTGAAATGACTGAGCTATCTGCACAAACACCTAATGTTACTCTAATGGGCACAGAAAAAAAAAGGGATGACATCAAATATAGTTAAAAGGAATTTAAGTTTAATTGCTGCCTAATAAAAATTATTAGTACATTTTCCTAACCATAAAGCCATTTTACAGTCACGGGTAAGATTTTGCAATTTAATAAATGATCAGGCCTGGTTTGCTCCTATGGGTCCTTACTTATTTTGTGATGTTCTCACCTTGCAAAACACAAGCATGGGTTCTAATTGCTGGCCTCTCATCACCTGGGATGATCTGAGGTCATGGCCCTTGCTAAAGAGCCAAAGGATACCAGATCTTACCGTCTGTTTCTATTGTCAGTGAGCCTTGGTGTGCACTGGCCTGACAGGGTCACAGCTAAGTCTATATGATGCCTTTTTGATAGTTAAAAAAACTTTCTTATGGGGCTGGAGAGATGGCTTAGAGGTTAAGGCGCATGCCTGCGAAGCCTAAGGACCCCAGTTTGATACTCCAGGTCCCGTGTAAGCCAGATGTACATGGTGACACATATGTCTGGAGTTTGTTTGCTCGAGGCCCTGGCCCATTCTCACTCTCTCTCTAATAAATTAAATCTTAAAAAAAAACTTTCTTATGGACACTGTAGTAGTTACCTTCTCACTACTGGTTCAAAACACCCAACCAGAAGCAGCTTATGGAAGGAGAGAGTTTATTTCCAGCTGCAAGTTTTGAGGACAAGTTTCATCACGACAAGGAAACCATTACAGGCCTAAGCAGAAAACCTGGGTGACACAGGCAAATCAGCAGGGAGGAAGTAGTCAGAGGGAGCCCAGGACGCCCAGTGGGACTGAGCTCATACACATCAAGGCCCTGTCCCACGAACACCCGTCCTCCAGCAAGGCTGCGCCTCCCAAAGGCCCCACCAGCCGGGGATTAGGTATAAGGCTGAACCACAGGCACATGCAAACCACTAGAGCCAGTCAGTCAGAAGAAGATGTCTCCTCGAGGCCACTGGCTTGACAAGTAGGAGGGGCTGGGTTTCACCTCCCACTTTCTGGCTCAGCTTGGTGACTCTGCACAGTATACAAGCGGCCCACACCTACATGGTGCACCAGAGACATGAGGTCCCCACCACTGGAGGCATTCCAGCAGAGATGGAGTGACTGGAAGGGCTTCCTTATTGAATGGGAAGCTGGACTGAGCGGCAGGTATTTGGAGATATAACATAATGGCTTAACAGACCTGAGTGTCCATCTTAAGCAGAGATGAACTGGCCCAAACTAGAACTTAGCCCCCTGGCTCTGAGCCTTGTATATTTAGCCCTTCTGAGCTTCTATAGTTTCCTGAGACATGACTTTGGCTTCCAAGTATGTTAACCTCACATGGCTGTTCATATATGCTTTTCAGTTTTTTCACTACGTAGCTCAGCATGGCCTTGAGCTTACAGCAGTCCTTCTGCCTCAGCCTCCCAAGGGCTGGGATTACAAGTGCTCACTACCACACCTGACCCAAGCATGATTTTCAAAGAATGGTGAGCTTCAGATGGCGAACAGGTGGCTATCCACAGTTCATAGTTGAACTTTCCTCTGAATAAGGAGCCCAGGAGACAGGAAACCAAGGCCATGCGAGGCAGTTAAGAGCAACCCTCTCCGTTTGGGAAGTGTACAGAGAGCATGTATGTGAAGTACAGGTGTTCTGAGAATTTTCTGGAGTCTCAGAGTCACTTGTAGCCATCTTTAAAAAAGTATGTATTTATTTATTTGAGAGAGAGAGAGAAAAAAAAAGAGAATGAGCATGCCAGGGCCTCTAGCCACTGCAAATGAATTGCAGACGCATGTGCCACCATGTGCATCTAGCTTTACATGGGTACTGGAGAATCAAACCTGGGTCCTTTGGCTTTGCAGGCAAGCACCATAACTGCTAATCCATCTCTCTAGTCCCCCCTTTTTTCTATCACAGTTGATGGAGCCATCATCTCATTTCCCCTTGGTAGCTCTAAGGTACCCTGTCCCACAGAGCTGTCCTTCTATAGAAGATCACTTTTAAAATGCAGATCTAAATTTGATTTCATTGAAAGCCATCTTTCTGAGCATTATCATAAAGAAACTTATAAACCAGGAGGAAATCCTTTGTCATAGCAGAAGTGTTATTTCAGCATTAAAAAAAATATTTTATTTTTATTTATTTATTAGAAAAAATGGGTGCACCAGGGCCTCCAGCCACTGCAAACGAACTCCAGATGCACCATATGGATCTAGTTTACATGGAATCAAACCTGGGTTCGTAGGCTTCTCAGGGAAGCATCTTAACAGCTAAGCCATCTCTCCAGCCCTATTTCAGCAATTTTAACAGGAGACAAGAGAGAGGAAGAGAGTAAGACACACAGAGTGTACTTTGTGATCACTAGCTTTTGTTATTCTTTTCACTGTCAGAATTAGAAAAACAAGGCCCAGGTCCAATGTACCCAGGTCAGCAGCCTGAACAGGGAGAGCTAGTGTTTGATCTCAGGACTCTGACCACACTACCTTGGCCCTCTCTCCACTCCATGTTTATCCCAGGAACAATCCCTCATGTTTCCAACTTTTCTCATTCTCTCCATCCTGCCAACCCTCTTGAGGCCTTATCCATTGCTAAGCTCTCTACTCAACTGGCCATAAAAATTTTATAGCAGAGAAAGTTACAGGTGATTGGCTGGAAAGGTGGATGGAGAAAATGGATGGACCAGGCCTGCTGCCTGACTTCCTGCCACCAGACAGTGAAATCTACTCTGTGAGAAAGGACTCCCAGCTGCTGAACTCTGAGCTCCGGGAATAAGAAACCACTGTAGGAGTGGGAAGGACACATATTTCATCTCGTTGTGGTTGAAAAGCCAGCTGGAGCAGCTTTTCTCCCATGTGCTAGTGTCCTTTCTATTCAGTTGTGCAGGCAATTTACACGAGAATTTTCTTAGATCTGAAGTTAGCCTCTTGATAGAAATCTTTTCCCTTCTGAAGCTTATGTCTATAGGAGAGGTCATCATCTCTGATTTCTAGCTGGGGCCATGATTAGTTCCGACAACACAGACCTTGTCTAGGGCCCCGGGAGTGGAGAGCTAAGGGGACGTTTTATTTCACAGTGAATTTCTCTCACTATTTCACTCTGAAATAAACTTCACTGCCTGACTTATAAGTGAAGATGTATTCATTAACACTCATTGTTTCATAACATTTAATTGAGACAGCTGTGTATGTGATGCTGGGGAAGAAAATGTAAAAATCCAAGATCATCAAGTGTTATGTGTTGTGTCTTTGAAGGGGTGACGCGGCAGGGGGAGAAGGGAAATGTACACAGCCCCTTTGTTCATTCATTCTCTCACTTACTTACTGTCAGCTCCTGCACTTACAAGGATACAGCAGGTCCTGGTGTGCTCAGGGACCAGAGTCTACTGGGGAAGTCAGTCAGATAATGCTCCCAGTGAGATGGAGCAGATGTCAGCTCAGAGGTCAGAGCAGGGTGTCAGATATCAGGAACACCCACACTGGGCGGATAGGTACCCAGGAAGACTTCACGGTGGCTGTCCTACGGGAGCATAAAACAGCTGTGGAGGAAGTCCTAGGAGCTCAGTATTGCCAACGCCAAGTGTGTGTGTTTGTGCAGTGACTAGGGTGGGCATGGTGAGGATGAAGGTGGAGAGGAAGGCAGGGTTTTGTGTGCTATTTGGCCGAGTTTAGACTTACCTTGAAATCTTTGAGGAACCAACGGAAGCAGTGAGCTACCAGAAGGGGACAAGAAAGAGCACTGGAGGTGTCTCATGAGAGATGCAGTGGAGGGGGGGGAAGTAGATCTGTAAAGACATTATTGTGTTAATTAAGGAGGGATTAGAAAACCCACGTGTGTGTGGGCTGGAGTGATGGCTTAGCGGTTAAGGTGCTTGCCTGGGAAGCCTAAAGACCCGGGTTCAATTTCCCAGTACCCACATAAGCCTGATGAACAACGTGGTACGTGCATCTGAAGTTTGTTTGCAGTGCCTGGAGGCCCAGGCACACTCACATTCTCTCTCTCAAATAAATAAATAAAATATTGAAAAACAAAACCCATGTGTGAATGAGGGTCAAGAAGAGGATAGGAAGTAGGGAGTAGAGGCAGAGGCAGCTAAACTCAATCACCCCTTTGCTTGAAGAAAGAAAGGAAGAAATTTAAATCCTGTTTTCTGGCTTGCCTATCAACATCATAAAGTTCAGCAGAAAAGCTACATTGGGAAGGAAGAGAGGTGCGCTCGTGTCTTTCACGTCCCTCCTATGACCAGGCATCAACCTGGGTGTTTTGTGCCAAGTTTCTCATGGACTCCTCATTATGAGAATGCTTATTCTCCGAGAATGCTTATTCTCCTTCATCCTACAAGGGGGAGGCAGCAGGAATGGACTAAGAACCAGCAGGCAGCTAGACCTCAGGGCGCTCAGCAGTCCTTTTAGCAGAACAGGAGTTAAGGGAGGGGAAGGGAGCTGAGGAGAAGAGCAGCCCTCTGGATTTCAGAGAATCTAAGTAGCTTGCGAGGGCATGCATCACTGGCATGTCCGGTCCAATATATTTACTCTTCCACCCAAAGTTGAACCCAGGGCAGAGGAGAGGAAGCAGCAGTTGACTGGTCTTTGCTGAGAGCTGTGGTACATTCAAAAAGAAAGGGAGCTGGCTGTGGTGGGCACGCCTTTAATCCCAGCACTCAGGGAGGCAGAGGTGGGAGGATCGCCGTGAGTTTAAGGCCACCCTGAGATTTTCAGAGTGAATTCCAGGTCAGCCTGGGTTAGAGCTGCAAGGCAAGAGTCTACCTCAGAAAACCAAAAAAAACAAACAAACAAACAAACAAAAAAAAAAAAAAAAAAAAAAGGAAAGAATGAAAGAAAAAGGGGAAGAGAAAGGTAAAATGTATATTAGCATGCAAGGGCATGAATGAGTAGACAGTGTTCCGGAAAACTCCAAGAATGTTCTTGGGTCTGTGTCCCAGGGACAATAAATAAATACATATGCATGTCAGACTTAATTATTCTTGACCCTTTCATGCAGAACATCTGTAAGGAGGGTGTAATATCAAATCTGTTCATTGTATTTTAGTTGCCCCAGCAAGATAAAACAGCAATCGACCGAACAATGCTTCCTTCATGGTTTCCAATCTGCTTGCAGAGCCCCGTGGCTTGCCAGTAGTTCCCCACACAGAGCTGTATGAGTCGCTGTGCGATGAGCTGACAAAAGGAGATGTGTGGTGTCCTAGAGCCCACCACGCCCCATCTCGTTTCCCTCTCTTTTGTTTCAGGACAACAAATGGGTTGTAATTAAAATGGAAGTGGCTTTCGGTGTCTTCAGCGATTCAAGTCATTGAAATTAATCATCAGTGGGCCAGTCTAGCAGGCTGCCATGGTCTCTCTACGAAACGTATCTCAAGGTGGCTGCTGTAGCAGCTGCAATTAAAACCTACTGAGCAACAGGATGAAATGAATCCAACACGCCACGGTCACAGAGGCACAGGATAAATGGGGGAAGTGTAATTAACGGATCACTTGACATGGGGCTGGGGGCTTCGTGTAGATTGATACTTGAGTGCTTTCTTGTTTTACAGAAACTATCTGATGCTGAAAAATTACTACCTCCAGCTGTGATTTATTTCAGCATTGGTTGTATTTATTGGTGACTCCTTGTGTGAGATGGCTCAGTCTTAGAAATATCTATTCTCATTTCCTTGCAGGCCATATGACAATTTAATCTGAGGAAACAAAAAGCAGACTGACTTCATTTGTTTTCCTGCCCATGAAGTAGGGTGGAGATTGGCTGTAAACTGAAATCAAATTTGTGTAGGACTCTGTATAGTTTCTGATGTCTAAACCCTCCTCTAATTGAAGAATTGTGTGTAGGATACAATAATTTATGAAAGCAAATGACTTCTTCAGTCACTGGAGACCAAATTACGTATGTGTTTTAAGACTGTGTAGTAAAGAAAATGAAACACAGAGAATCTTGGGTTTACATATACAGTTGGTTCCTATATTCATGGACTCTACATTCCCAAAAGCAATCAATAATGAATGGGAAATGTTCAAGAAAACACAAAATTGCACTTGTACTGAACATACACAGACCCTTCTCTTGCCACGATTCCCTAATCAGCACAGCATAATTATTATTCTCAATTTTTTGCATGTGTGGTGCATGGTGTGTGCACAGATGCATGCACCCCACGTGCACACATGCGGAAGACAGGAAGAAGTCAGGTGGTTTCCTTCTGTTGTTCTTCCATCTTGTTTTCTTTTTTTTTTTTAATTTTTGTTTATTTTTATTTATTTGAGAGTGACAGACAGAGAGGAGGAGGAGGAGAGAGAGAGAGAGAGAGAGAATGGGCACACCAGGGCCTCCAGCCATTGCAAACGAACTCCAGACGCATGTGCCCCCTTGTGCATCTGGCTAATGTGGGTTCTGGGGAATCGAGCCTCGAACCGGGGTCCTTAGGCTTCACAGGCAAGCGCTTAACCGCTAAGCCATCTCTCCAGCCCCCATCTTGTTTTCTTAAGACGGAGTTTCTTACTGAACCTGGAGCTCATACTATTTTTCAGTTAGGCTGGTTGGCCAGTGAATACCAGCCACCTTCCTGTCTCTGCCCGCCCTTTGTGCTGAGGTCACAGGTATGTATAGCCACATCCAGCTTTTCATGTGGGCTGTTGGGGATCGAACTCAGGTTCTCATGTTTGTGGGGCAAGTATTCTCTCCATCAAACCACCTCTCCAGCCCTTGTAACAACTATTCTCATAGCACGCAGGTTGCACTGGGCACTGTAAGCCATCTAGTGATGATGGTGACTTGAAGACGTCAGAAGGACGTGTGCTGGTCATGTG
Source organism: Dipus sagitta (assembly GCA_036346955.1). Taxonomy (NCBI): domain Eukaryota; kingdom Metazoa; phylum Chordata; class Mammalia; order Rodentia; family Dipodidae; genus Dipus; species Dipus sagitta. Next base: position 153,085,836 of record CM070772.1, on the reverse strand, counting down.
CAGACACTGTACCATCTTCTACATATGACTTGAGCATCTGCAGATTTTGGAGCCTGCAGGGGGCCCTGGAATTAACCCTCTTTGGATGTTGAGGGTAAAGTGTGCTTCATGTGACAAGTACCTCGAAAGAGAATAAGAATCACCTCTCTCAATTGCCAAACACTTTTGGGATTCTTACCTCTGCCAGTTAAGATTAGGTTTGGCTGTATATGATTTAGAAATAGCAAATGTCAGAGTCTAAAACAAGATACCTGCAACCCTACTGAGGAGTGTCCCCAACGGAATGGGGGCAGAGACGAGGGAAAAGAGGGTACCAACACATGATGTAGCCATATGAAATATTTTGTTAATAATAATAATATTAATAAGCATTAAAAAAGAAACACATGTCATGCAGTTCAATGGGAGAGAGAGAAATCACCAGTGAAGATACTCAACAGTGGACACTGCAAGCCTTAGATATGACCAGCCAGGCCAAATGAGTCAACAGGTGCAATAGTGGCATGTCTGTCATGGTGGAAACCAACTGCCCTCTAATTAGACTGGAGGCCCACTCCATGGGAGGGAATACATCCCTGATACTGAAAACCTACAACAGGGGAAGTCATGAGCCCTAGGGGTTTAACGTCTGCTGCTATCTGGCTAAATGTATATACTGTTCTCACCAAACTGCCCAGTAAGTACTTCTTTTAGCATTCATACCCATATATTAATGCTATTCTCACTTTTGGCTAGAGAACCTTCTCTTTTCAGATGGCAGTGGCCTTGGGATGACGCAGGAGGCACCATGTGTCGAGAAGTGACAGACGAGTGCTCAGCACTGAAACACCTCAATCACACTTTACAAGGCTAAGGATCCATTGCGGAAGAGGTGGCAGAAAGAATGTAAGAGCCAAAGGAAGGGTAGGACTCCTTACAACGTGCTCCTCCAGACACAAAATGGCCTGGATATCCATGACCTCACAGTGCCTGACACTACCTATATAAGACCATCATATCATAATAGGAAGAAAAGATCATGACATCAAAATAAAAGAGATACTGATTGAGAGGGGGAGGGGATATGATGGAGAGTGGAGATTCAAATTGGAAAGTGGGGAGAGGGCGGGAATTACCATGGGATATTGTTTATAATTATGGAAGTTGTCAATAAAATATTAAAAACGAAACATGTGAGCACATTTTATATCCTATAGTACTGTTTCCATGGAAAATTAGTTGCCACCCTGCAAAAAAAAAAAAAAAAAAAAAGAACTTAATTAGAAAAAAAGTTTATTTTTCTCTTATGTAAAAAAGCTTACAGATAAGCAGCCCAGGGAACAAAAAGGGTGTATGATTTCTCTGTTTAAGGACTCTTTCAGGAGATTTCACACCTTATTTTTCTTGAATCTCATTGGTCAGAACTTGGTTTTATGTTATGGTGAGGTGGCCAATCTCAGCTGTCCACTTGGCAGGGCTTAGGATCAGAATGGTCACAAATCTCTGGGCATATCTGTAACAAAAAGGGCACAGCGAGCTGAGCATCGGCCTTCACTGCGTTCCCCGTGCCGACGGTGGACGCTCTGGGAGCAGCTGTTGCCTGTTCCTGTCACCACGCCTTCCCTGCCAAGAGGGACTGTCTCTCCTCAAGCCGTGAGCCCCAATAAATCCTTCCATCCTTAAGTTGCTTTGGTTTGGTGTTTTGTTGCAGCAATAAGAAAAGAAACTGTTACATACAGCTAATGCACCAGAAGCTGGGAATGTGCTTTCTTCTACATTTCCACGTATCCAGCTGACGGTCGGCGCGGCACGAAAAGAAATGGGGAAATTGATCCGATGCACACATGCGGTACATTGGAAGCCTAAACATATCCACGGACTTTTGCTGAACTTCCGCTGTTTCAGCACAGCCTAGAAAGGCCGTCCTGCGTAAATGTTATTGAGATGAGTGAAGGAAGCTGTTTTCAGAGTGGATGGTTGACAGGCTGAAGCTGGGACCCTCCTGTCCTACGTTCAGCCTCAGTTGTGCCATGGAAAATCCTAGACATTTCCACAGTTCTTCCTGGAGTCAGAACACTCATTCGGAAATTGGGCAAATGCTGTGTGTGTGTGTGTGTGTGTGTGTGTGTGTGTGTGCACTGTAGGAGTGAGGCGGAGCCAGAAATCCAGGAAAGCAGACGCCCATGCCCCCAGGTCCAAAGGGCTTCTGAGCACAGCCTCTGCTGTAAACAGCGGGGCGTCTTTGCTGGGAAAATGAGCCTTTTGCGTGTGGGGTTAACTGGGTTGTTACCAAATGGAGAGGGAATCGGAGCCCCGCTTTCTTCAGAATCTATGTAGAGGGCAGCGATCCTAGGGAACGTGGTCCTGGTTCCATGGGTCTGAGGCGTGATAGATGCAGAAACCAGAATTCAGGAGTGTTGTAAGTTTCTAGGACCTTGATCATTTTTTTTTTTTTTTGCATGTGTTTTTCTCTTACCCTGTGTCTCCATTATGATACCAGTGAATTCCTTCCGTCACTAGGAGCCCACAAGGATATGTCCAGAGTTGATGAACGAGGGAATTAGGGTACCTGCATCTGATGCTGGGCTTGGGAAGGGAATCTGAAGGATCAGAAGAAAGCCTCCACTTGGGAAGAAAAGAATCCCGGGAGGCTGACTGGAGCAAGAAGGCAGAAGGCTGTGATAGGACTCTCCAGCAGCCCCAAAGTTCCATGACAAGGGATACGTTTGTGAATTCTTGTGACCTGGACTTGAACTTTCATCTACCATTACTACCTGTAGTCCATCAATTTTCTCTTCTGAGTCTCAACTTCCTTAAGAATAAAAGGAAGTCAACAATAGCCCTGTTTTATAGGGTTATGAAGATTCAGTGAGATAATTCATGTAAAGTGTACAGCTATCTGGCCCTTGGTAACACCCCCCAAAAATCATTGTTATTATTATTATTAAGTTTAGTCAATATCATAGATTGGGTGAGGGAGTGATTTTCTTTTTTTAATATTTTATTTTTATTTATTTATTTGACAGAGAAAGAGGGATGGGGGGGGGGAGAATGGGTGTGCCAGGGCCTCCAGCCACTGCAAACAACTTCCAGACATGTGCGCCTCTTGTGCATCTGGCTAACATTGGTTCTGGGGAATCGAACCTGGGTCCTTTGGCTTTTCAGGCATCCTTCCTGCCTGAGGGAGTGATTGTCAATCATCCTGGCATCATGCCAACAGTGTGAGGAGGAGTGACATAGCAAAGAAGTTGACTTCAAACAGATAGTCAGCCCAAGTTTAAGCCAAAGAGCTGAATTTGCAAGGAGGACCATAGACTATCCCTTGACTAAGTCCCACATTGCCTCCTTTCAGAACCAACCAACCAGAAGTTGTGTCAACGTTTGTGGATACTGACAGAGCCATGGCATGTGGGTGCTTTAGCTGTGTGGCCCTGTATGGCGGCTCACATGTGCTCCACCAGAAAGCTGCCTATTCTCTTAGGGAAAGTGGTGTTTGATCCCAAGCCTCCTTATGCCTGCTAGTCTTATGCTTTATTTGCATAACTTACTTAAGTTTTTAAAATTGATATGATATGAGAAAAGAAATGTGCTATTTATGACTGCTTTAAAAGGACTCAATGAAGATAAGCACTTGGAAATATGTTGCATAATTAGGCGAGAGCAAAGTAACTGTGAAAGATTTGGAAAAGTCATAAATTGGAGGCTTTGCACTCAGATTGCTGTACACTTATCTTTAAGTGCCAGCTCTTCTTTCAAGAACTCTATCCTTGGGCTCGGAGAGATGGCTTAGCAGTTAAGGTGCTCACCTGCGAAGCCTAAGGACCCAAGTTCAGCTCCCCAGAACCCATGTAAGCCAGATGCACAAGGTGACACACATGCACAAGGTGGCATGTGTCTGGAGTTTGTCTGAAGTGGCTGGAGGCCCTGGTGTGCCAATTCTCTTTCTCTCATAAAAACAAACAAATAAATATAAATGTATAAAAAAGAACTCTATCCTGGGAGGCTGGCGAGATGACAGAGTCAGGAAAGCATTTGCCTTGGAAGCATGAGGACCCGAGTTTGATCCCCAGGACCCATGGGTGTGCATTCTTGTAAGCCTAGTGCTGAGGAGGCAGAAACAAGCTGACCCTTGGAGCTGCTGGCCAGACAGTCTAACTTATTAGGCAAATTCTAGACCAGTGAGACATTCTGTCTCAAAACAGGTGGACTTTACTTGAGGAGTGACACTTGAGGTTGTGCTCTGGCCTCTACACATGCAGCATGTGTATGCACACCCGGTCTTGCATGTGTATTTGCACACACATAAACATGTGCACACACATGCAAAGAAGCCTATCTTGGAGACTGAGATGGTGAGTTATTGGCATGGAATATTTGTGAATACAATTATATTTATTTCAGCTACAATAAAATTATTTGTCATGCTAGAGTAGCAATTCTCACAATTCATTGTTTTAATATATTTTTAGATTACAGTAATCGGTCACTCTTCTCAATTGAATTAAAGTGGAGAGCATCTAACAAACTAGATATTTATTTACACACACACACGTTGGTGTTCAACATATAGCTAGTATATCCCATTGTAGATTTGCAGCAAAAATAATCTTCATTATCTTAATAGAATTCCTTTCCAAAGGCATCAAGAAATCTTTAACAATGCTCGATTCACATCTAACAGCATAAACAGTGGGAAAAAGTGACATCAATTTCATGACATCTTAGAGTAAGAATCAATTACAGTTCTACTAGCTGATTACTGAGAATTATTTTAATTTCATAGAGATGATTTGTTTTTAAGTCTTAAGTGTTTGACTAGTTGGGAAAAAAGTCCACCTCTAATTTTCTGAGCATTTATCGTGATATGCCTAGCAAGTTTGCTATTCACATGTGTTAGAGATCAGGACATGAGAACACCAAGTTCCAAAGGAGGTAGGTTGAGCTGAGACTCAGGACAAGTAGTTCCTTTGATGGCATATGTGAACATGTAACTGGACACAGTAAAGACGTGCACTGGGTGCTAAAGAGACTTTCCAGAGGGCCTCACCCAGGGGCAGATCTGTCAGCCAATGTACCAGAGTATTATAGCCCCTTCCCCATCACGAACTGTTACCAACACACTCATATCAGAGGAAGTAATTCCTGGCATAATGCCGGGTTATGAGTATGAATGCATCTAGAAACAAATAGCACAAGCCATGCCTTAAGGACAAAGTTTTGAGAAACTGTGGGCAGAAACACACAGAGTTTTCCACATTTAGCACATAGGACTGAAACTAGAAAGTGGGGTCAGGTTGGAGACACAGGTCAGAATGACGCCAGAGACAAAGCTGTCTGTCAGAGATGCTGAACCCAAATGCTTGAAGAAACATTGGCTTTACCCCAGTCAGTGATGAAGTAGCTTGCATCAGATTGACAGGTTGTAAGAATAAAATTAAAAAAAAAAAAGATGAGAGAAATAAAACAAAACAGGGGGCGAAGTATTGAAATGCTCACAACACAGTCAACCTTGAATCCAAGACAGAAGAAGAATCCCCAGAGGCGGGATGGACATTCCAAACTACCTTTCCTCTTAAGATGTTGGCTGTCTCATTAGCTAAAATGCTGAGGAGCTGAGCGCACCTTTTGTCAGTCTTAGGGGGCAGCGAAGGAGGTACCATGTATGGCACTGCTTCTCCCTCGCGGGCAGTTTCCGGTTTGTGAAATTCATGAAGAATGAAGTTTGCAACTCTAAGTAGAAATCAGAAGTGAGGTGAAGCAGAGCTCTGAACAGCCTTGCATTCGGGGAGGGTTAAAAGTGGAAGTGAGAAAGGAAACACAGGCGAGGCGAATAGGCAAGCATGTCCACTTCCCGTGAGGAACCCCAGAGAGCCCCCTTCTTGGAATAAGAGTGAGCCGTGAGTAAGGCAGGCCTCACAGAGGCTGGCTCCCGGCTTCAGAACAGCCCCGTTTAAGGCTCAATTGAGGCAGTCTATTGCCTGCTGGAAGCAGAAATGAATATTCTGTGAAGGACCATCAACCAGAGCCTTTATGAATTTCAAATACATTTATGGTATTTAATGCATATATACACATCAGGAAACCAAATCATGGAGAAAAATAGAAAAAAAACACACAAATGTTCTAGATAATGTAGTTATTATGGATTTAAACAGAAACTATAGTTAACGTGTTCAAGGAAATATAAACATGGAGAATTTTAGCAAGAAATTAGAACTTACATAACAATTTTACCACTGATAAATATGATGAATGGAACTAGAACTAACAGACAGGCTCAGACTTGCAGAAGAGTTAGTAACTATCTAACTTAAATACTAGAGGGAAATATGGAGAATACAGGAGACCCTGATGAAACATGGAAAATGATGACAAAATTAAAAAAAATTTTGAGCCAAGCCCAACAGACTGGCTTTTTTTTTTTTTTTTTTTTTTAATGTGAAAGAGTGAGAGCCAGAGCAAGAGCTTGTGCAAGGGAGCATTAGTGCGCCAGGGCCTCCAGCCACTGTTACTGAACTCCAGGTGCGAGCGCCACCTCGTTTGTTTGCATGTGTGGCCTTGCATGATTGCTGGCTTATGTGGGATCTGAAGAGTCAAACATTGGTCCTCTGACTTCCACACACCTGCACTCACATCATAAACACCTACACGTGCACGCACACACACACAGGATAGAAAGTGAGGATATAAGAAATGTTACAAATCCCTGAAATACAAATGAAATTGCACTAAAGAACATAGTGAGACTGAAAATACAGAGGCAATGACAAAGTCTTAGAAGTAGCTATGCAAGAAGATATGTTATCTTCAAATGAGCAACAGCAAGACTGACAGACAACTTTTCACTAGAAATGATGGAAGCCAGAGACAGAAGAATGGTATCTTTAAAATACTGAAAGAACAGAGCTGCTAGATTCTTAAAAATACCCTTCAAAAATGATGCTGGGTGTGGTGGCGCATACCCTTAATCCCAGTCTTTGGGAGGCAGAGGTAGGAGGATTTCCATGAGCTCAAGGCCACCCTGATACTACATAGTGAATTCCAGATTAGTCTGAGCTAGAGCAAGACCCTACGTCAATGAATCAAATTAAAAAAAAGAAAAGAAAAATGAAAGCAAATATCTTTTTTCCAGATAAGAATAGAGAATTCTTTGCCTAAAAATTCTTATTATAAGAGATGCTAAAAGAATTCTTGAGGTAAGGAGGAAATGATCCCAAAGGAAAAGTGGGCATGTGAAAGGAATAAAAAGCCACAGAGCGCTGGGGAGATGGTTCAGTGGTTAAAGACGCTTGCTTGCAAAGCCTGCTGGCCTAGGTTTGATTCCTCAGGACCCACGTAAAGCCAGATACACCAAGTGGCACACACATCTGAAGCTCATCTGCAGCCCAAGAGGCCCTGGCATACTCTCTCTATTCACAGATAGATAAATAAACATATATATATTTTAAAAAGCAATCGAAAGGGTTAAAGTACAGTTAAAGCCAAATGAATATGCACTGTACAAAATAATACCAATTCTGAAGTCTAAAAACATGTAAGCTTTGATTATTTAGTAACAATCATATTTAAAATGCCAGCTGTGTGCAGGAAATTAAAATATTATCCAAGAAGTGGTAAAAGTGTATTAGATATTAACATGTTAGATTCAACAAATCAGGAACGCATGCTATACGAGCACGGGCGTAGTAGAAGACTGTAATACTAACAAGCTAGTAGAGGAATAACAGACAGAGCTCTAACCGGGCCATGAGCCTGCCCAGAAACAGATAGTGCTTTTGTCTTAGGACCCTGATTTAGAGGGCTTGGGGGTTTTCCTCAGGCTTATTTCTTTGTATATTATATGTACTTGATTTATATATTTCTTCAAGCTGGGGGCCACTAGTATGCATGGTGAGCTTTGAGTTACCAGCAAATCTGTTGGAGGAAGAAAATATGGATATTACTTTATAGGAAATTTTCATTTCAACCATACTTGTAGGTATGATCACAGATCATAAGCCCGATGAACACACCCTTTATATTCGCATTAATTCTTGAAAACATTCTGTAGGGAGGTCAGTACATTTTAATTTTTTTCACTTTTATTATTTATTTGAGAGAGGGAGAGACAGAGAGAGAGAGAGAGAAAGAGGGAGGGAAGGAGGGAGAGATGTGTGTGTGTATGTGTGTGTGTGTGAGAGAGAGAGAGAGAGAGAGAGAGAGAATGGGTGTGCCAGAGCCTCCAGCCACTGCAAATAAACTCCAGATGCATGTGCCACATTATGCATTTGGCTTACGTGGGTCCTGGGATATTGAACATGGATCTTTTGGCTTTGCAGGCAAGTCTCTTGACTGTTAAGTTATCTTTCCAGCCCCCCCACCCCCATTTTTCAGGTAGGTTTTTGCTCTAGTCCAGGCTGACCTGGGTTTCACTATGTGGTCTCAGGGTGGCCTTGAACTCACAGCGATCCTCCTACCTCTGCCTCCCGAGTGCTGGGGTTAAGGGCATGCGCCGCCACACCCAGATCTCATCACATTTTTGTTTCTGATGTGCGCGCCTGTGTGCACACATGTACAGTCCAGAGGAAGTTGTCAAATGTCCTTCACCACTGTTCTGTCTTATTTGAGACAAGGTCAGTCACTGAGCCTCAGCTTGTCATTTTTTTTGGCTACACTAGTTAACCACCATGTTCCACAGTTTGTGCGAGTACTGGTGATCTAAACGCAGGCCCTCCTGCTTGCACAGAAAGCACTCCTACCCACCGAGCCATGTTCCTCACCTCAGGTAACTACATTTTAAAGAATAAATTTAGTTTACTCGAGATAATATGTGCACCTGGGCCAGCAATTCTTCATTAAAGTACGTACCCATGACATGAAACAATTACTCTCTACACTGTATTACTGACAAGAAAATAGTCTCCCCTTTTCTCTTCCTTACTAAAAAATATCCCAATAATGGTCAAAGGTTTTCATGCACTATAAGTCTCTTTTAAAAAAAGATTCCAGTTCCCCCAAGAATTTTATTCTAGGGATCTGCAGTTTTAAGTGAATAGGCTGCCCACAACATACATGGATCAATGCCTTTTGGAACAGCATTGCTTGCCAGTTAATAGACTTTTGATTTTCTTTACCCATTGATTAATGAAGCAGTATTTCTGGTTTTGAATTAGAAGACAAATTAAGAAGTACTGTAACTGGAGCCTACTGGGAAATCGGCTGTAGTTGGGAGAGCGGGTGGTAGCTATGGAGACCAAGTAGGCAGAATGGCTGACTTTGCTACAGCAGCCAGAGAACTGTCAGGGAACGGAGGGAAACAGCATTCAACTCAATCTGACATGTCCCAGTGAACCTTGACTCATCAGAATTTCAGTGGAGATGTATCTGCACTTCCCACCCCCAGGGGGCCCAGCATGCCCTTTCTCTCTGTGGGAGCAGGAAGACCCTTCATCTTTCAGTTTGGTCTATGATTTTGTCAGGTCATTTATTCTGAGGCAGAATTGAGCAGAATAAATAAGTTCTTCTTCGCATTATAACCTTTTACAAAACTCCAAAGTAAATCTCTTTTAATTACTTGTTTTCCCTCTCTTCCTTCCATGCAAGTACTAGCCAGGCCTGACCCTGCCTAGCTTCTAAGATCAGATGGGACTGGGCACGTTCAGGGTGGTAGGGCCATAGACTTCTCTGTCTTCCTTATCCCGGAGGCCCATGGATTAAGAGCTTGGTCATTGGCTTGTGGTGCTATGGGAAATGGCTGGAACCTTTAGGATGTGGGGTCTAGTGGAAGGAAGTTAGGTTTTAGGGGTATAACTTCAAAGGGGATATAGGAACCTGGTCCTTTCCTCTGCTTCCCCAAGCCCCCAAGCACACTGAGGTAAATAGCTATGTCCATTTCCATGGTGTTCCTCCCACCACAGTAATGGGCTAACTGACCACAGACTGAAAGCTCTGAAATGGTGAACCAAAATAAACCTTCCTCCCTCATAGGTTGCTTATCTGAGTATTTTTATCAGCAACAGAAAGATGGTTAACACAAACTTTTCTAAGGTAGAGCTCCTGTTTGTGTTTCATCTTATAGTTCTGCTATGTTTACATAGTTCACGCACAGTGGGAACCACGAATTATGGCTTTGCAGTTTCTGAAGCTACTTGCATATGGTATGACATTTCAGATACAACATAGCTTCTTTGCTTCTCTGAGACAAGGATTTCGATGGTGTAGGCAGCATGTTATAGTCAGGGGCAGGATGTGCTGTGTTTCCACACTGGGTCTTATTCATCTCCATGCTATGGCTTCCAGCTCAAGGTTTCACTCAGAACCTTGCACACAGTGGGTGCAGGTAATGGATCAATGGATGGCTTGCTCTCTGATTTTTTTCCCTGCTCAGAAGCCTCCAATGGCTTCCCAGTTCACAAAGGCCCATTGTAATTTCCACTGCCTATTATTCAAGTTCATTCATGAGATGAGCCTACCCTGCCTTTCCTTTTTGTTGCTTGTTTGCTTGTTGTTTTTTTGAGGTAGGGTCTCACTCTAGTCCAGGCTGACCTGGAACTCTCTCCATAGTTCCGGGCTGGCCTCAAACTCACAGTGATCTCTTTATCTGTGCTTCATGAGTACTGGGATCAAAGCTTCTATTCTGTTTTCATAGGGCTATCACCTATCACTTTAAAAATATTTTATTTTTATTTGTTTACAACAGAGAGAGAGAGAGAGAGAGAGAGAGAGAGAGAGAGAGAGAGAGTGAATGAGAGAGGGGCGAGGCTGATAGAGAGAGAATGCGCGCACCAGGGCTTCCAGCCATTGCAAAGGAACTCCAGACACAGGTACCACCTTGTGTATCTGGTTTAGGTGGGTCCTGGGGAATCTAACCTGGGTCCTTTGGCTTTGTAAGCAAGCACCTTAACCACTAAGACATCTCTCCAGCCCACTTACCACCTTTTTAAAGTTTTCTATTACTTTGTATGTCTTTCACTGGAGGACAAGTTGGACCCATGGGTGGATATCTCTTGGTTCTGCAAACGACATCTCCAGGGGCTGTAAAAACATTTGTTTGTGCAGAGAATGCTAGGCTGGCCCCTGTGAGAGCTTTAGGACAACAGAAGGGAAGGACAAAATGATCAGAGGGACAGTCCACATGGGTTCTTAGGTGGAAAGTGAGCAATGCATCCTCAGAACAGATCTGAAGACAAGGCTAAGCAGTGGTACAAATTCAGCTCTTAGGAAAGTTACAACATTTAGCCACAGCCATCTCCCGGCTGCCTTCCTAGCATGGTCAGCTAGTGAGTCCACCCTTGGGCACAGGGATGGCAATAACAGAAACTATATCCTAGGGCTGGAGCGATGGCTTCACGGTTAAGGCACTTGCCTGCAAAGCCAAAGGACCCAGGTTTGATTTCCCAGGACCCACGTAAGTCAGATGCACAAGGTGGCACATGCATCTGGAGTTTGTTTGCAATGGCTGGAAACCCTAGCATGCCCATTCTCTTTATCTTTCTCTCTCTCCCTCTCAAATAAATAAATAAATAAAAATAAACATAAACTATATTATATCCTGGTTCTGAGATGGCATTCAGCAAGAATGAGATAAGAAAGGAGCTAATTTTTTCTTGAGTCTCTGCTGAGAATTTTAAAGATACTGAATTCCATGTAGCCCATGACATCTTCAACTTCCCAAGGAAGGGGCAGGTCCTGCTCTGTCCTTCCAGCGTGCCGGTGCTTGACTTTCCTAGCTGTAGATAGTTACACTGTCGTGTAGTCCCTTGTTCCTCTGTCAGTCTTTCCTAAGAGATTATGACAAGAACTGGTGACTTATCAAATACTGTGTTGGACACACGGACGGAAGAATCACCTATGCTAAATGTATACATCCTCTTTTTTTCCACCACTAGATGGCAAGTATTAGTTGGAAAGTCTAACTTTGAACAGCCTTAGAAATACAGAATCTGGCAAAAATTAAGTTTTTAGATATCAAAGAAGCATACACACGAAGGTGACATTTTCAGGAATGCCTGTGTCTCCTCACTGCACGTACGCACTTATCTGTATAAGCCTCCGTTTATTAACTAGAACTCCCGGTGGACTGTGGCACTGTTGGTTACCAAGGTGAGAACAGTCCACCAAGGCCACACAGTGTGCCTTCTTAAAGGGTGTCTCTTAGAGACCTCTATGTTTGGATGTTTGCTTATTTCTTTTTCATTTTGACTATGCAATGATCACTTTCTGAGTAGGGAATATAAAAGTGCAACACTTAAAAGGCTCCAAAGGGTACTGGGTGAAATATCCCCTCCTTTTCCTTTCTCACAATTATTCCCTACTCCATGGGCAACCACTGTTGATACTTTTTTAAAAAAAATATTTTATTTATGAGAGACAAAGGGACAGAGAGAAAGAGAATGGGCACGCCAGGGCCTCTAGCCACTGCATATGAACTCCAGACATATGTGTCCCCTTGTGCATCTGGCTTATGTGGATTCTGGGGAATCGAACCCGGGTCCATAGGCTTTGCAGGCAAATGCCATAACTGCTAAGCCATTTCCCCAGTCCCCCACTGTTACTATTATAAAACCTTCAAGAGATGTAAGCACATGTCCTTAAAATGATAATACAAGTAGAACTCACAGTGAGTTCTCTGCAGCACGTTCTCTTTAAACTAATCCATCTGTCTTGGAAACATTTAATACCAGATTCTCATTCTTATAAAATTGTCCCTTATTAAGGGATATTGAAGTTGGACAACTTCAATATCCCTTAATAAGGGACAATTTTTCATTTCTGTGTTCAGTAAACAGCATGAGTTTTTATGTGAGTATATCTGTGTACGTAAATGCCTGGTTATGAACTACCGGATGAGGGAGTATGCCCTTCCCAAAGCCATAGCGATCAGCATTGCCCTGTGCCTGATACCCTCTACCACTGCCAACATACGGTTATCGAGCTGAACCAGTCAAAAGTTATAGTGCTGTGCAGTCAACTTGCGTCTCTATACTTGTCAGTGGAACTGAGCATCTATGAAAGTATCTAAAAGCCATTTGGTTTCCTTTCCTGAGTCCTGTTCACAAGCTTTGATCATTTTGCTGTATGTTTGTTGGTCCTTTAACACTGATCCAACGGGTGTGGTACCACAAGCCTGTGATCCGACGTGCATGCGGGAGGTGGAGGCAGGAGGATGAGGAGTTGCAGGTCATCTTCAGCTACACGGAGATTTTGACGTCAGTTTGTGCTTTAACAGACCTCCTGCCTCTACTTATCTATCACTTGTCTATCTATCTGTCTGTCATCATTCAATCATAAATCAAATTGACCTATAAGAGACCCTTTATATATATTTATATAGCCAAGAAATTAGACCTTTGTTGATTTGTTGATTGTGCAGGTTACACATACACCTCCTAACTGTCATTTAACATATATATGTGGTGGTTTGAATAGAATAGATGGCCCCCAATATATTCAGTTGTTTATTTGTTTGTAGTTTGCATCTTTAGCCACCTGGCTGGAGGCAGTGTCACTGGGTGGATCTTAAGGTGTGGTGGTGGGTTTCAGATTTCAATCTAAAGATATGCAAAGTGTGCCTAGCAGGAGTTCCTGAAGTGTGCTGTGCTGTGTGGCTTTTGGCTTGTACTTCTCTCTCTGCTTGGTCCTGTGAAGGCAGGCCGGCTTCTTCTGCCATTATGGAACTTCCCCTGGATCTGTAAACTTCAATAAATATCCCTTCCTCCATAACTGTGCCTGGTCTGGAAGTTTATCTCAGTGAACCTGAATCTGTCTGCATATATATATATATATATGTATAAAATGTCTCACTCTAGCCCAGGCTGACCTGAAACTCACTCTGTAGTCCCAGGCTGGGCTGCAACTCACAGTGATCCTCCTACCTTTGCTGCCTGAGTGCTGGGATTAAAGGTGTGGGCCACCATGCCCTTTATCTTTAAAATATCCTAATGTTTTCTGTGCTTCAAAAGACACTAGTTTGTTTCTTTCATGCTCTCTGGGTTTTGAGATACACTTGCACAGAACTTTGTTCTAGATTACCCAGACAGAGCCATGTTTCTCCTAATGTGATGGGCTCTCCATTTTTAAATATGTCCGTCTTGAGATCGTGGGAGCTTATGCTCTGCTTCAAGGCTTGAGATTTAGAGGAAATTGCTTGTTTCTAGTTGCACCATTGCCAGCTATCAAGTGGTCTCCCCAGATGAATACTCCTCAGTACTCCTACATGCTTACTTTTTAGGTGAACTGGTCTGGTTTTTGGGCTGTCTGTCAAATTCAATTGATCTGAGTATTTATGCCTTGGTTCATACAGGTTTATTTAGTGTCTTTTTTTTTTTTTTTTTTTGGTTTTCCAAGGTAGGGTTTTACTCTAGCCCAGGCTGACCTGGAATTCACTATGTAGTCTCAGGCTGGCCTCAAACTCACAGTCATTCTCCTACCTCTGCCTCCTGAGCGCTGAGTGCTGGGATTAAAGGCATGTGCCACTACGCCCAGCCCACTGTAACTTTTTATTTTTTTAAAGAATGAGAGAAAGGTGTCCACTTTCTCCATTCATCATCATCTCATCATCATCATCATCATCATCTTCTTTTTTTTTTTTTTTTTGGTTTTTCGAGATAGGGTTTCACTCTAGTCCAGGCTGGCCTGGAATTCACTGTGTAGTCTCTGTGTGGCCTCGAACTCACAGCGATCCTCCTACCTCTGCCTCCTGAGTGCTGGGATTAAAGGCGTGCACCACCACACCCTGGCTTCCATTCTGTTTTTTTTTTTTTAATTATTTATTTATTTATTTATTTGAGAGAGTGGGGAGAGAGAGAGAGAGAAAATGTGCATGCCAGGGCCTCTAGCCACTGCAAACAAACTTCAGACACATGCGCCACCTTATGCATCTGGCTTATATGGATACTGGGGAATTGAACTTGGTTCCTTAGGCTCCGCAGGCAAATGCCTTAACTACTAAGCCATCTCTCTAGTCTGATTTAGTGTAATTTTAAAATGTTTTAATGCCTGCTTTGTTGACCCTTACTTCCTTTATTATTGTTACTTCTTTATTTCTATTTTTAAAAAATTTTTAAATTTATTTTCTAGCAGAGAGAGATAGAGAGAAGACAGACAGAGAGAATGGGTAGGCCAGGGCCTCCAGCTGCTGAAAACGAACTCCAGATGCATGCACCACTTTGTGCATCTGGCTTTATGTGGATACTGGGGAACTGGAAGTCTTTTGCATGCAAGCACCTTTAGTCATCTAGCCATCTTTACATCCCCTCATTATTTGTATTTTATTCAGACATTTCTGAGATATTCTTTTTTTAAAAAAAATTTGTTATTTTTATTTATTTATTTGAGAGCAACAGACAGAGAAAGAGGCAGATAGAGAGAGGGAGACAGAATGGGCACACCAGGGCCTCCAGCCACTACAAACGAACTCCAGACGCATGCGCCCCCTTGTGCATCTGGCTAACATGGGTCCTGGGGAGTCGAGCCTCGAACCGGGGTCCTTAGGCTTCACAGGCAAGTGCTTAACCACTAAGCCATCTCTCCAGCCCTCTGGGATATTCTTGACTGAAAAGCTTTCCATAGGATCATTCTGAATAATTAAAAAAAAATAAAGTGTGGGCTGGAGAGATGGCTCAGTGGTTAAGGCATTTGCCTGCAAAGGCTAACAATCCCGGTTTGATTCCCTGGTACTTACATAAAGCCAAATGCACAAAGTACTGCATGCATCTGGAGTTTGTATGCAGTGCCTAGAAGTTCTGGCATGCCCATTCTCTATCTCTCTCTCTTTCTCTCTCTCCTCTTTTCCTCCCCCTCTGCTTGCAAGTAAATAAATAACTAAAATATTTAAAAGTTAACTTGCTATTTCTTGAAGAAACCAATGCAATTAATAACATGTTATAGAGTATTTGGGGGAATACTCAGGTATTTTTATTTTTATTTTTTGGTTTTTCGAGGTAGGGTCTCACTCTAGCCCAGGCTCACCTGGAATTCACTATGGAGTCTCAGGGTGTCCTTGAACTCACAGCGATCCTCCTACCTCTGCCTCCTGAGTGCTGGGATTAAAGGCATGCGCCACGACGCCTAGCTTCAGGTATTTTTCTTAATCAAAGTTTTGTGTTTTTGTTTAAGTATTATTATTCAAGGAAGGTAGCATATGGATATGGTAAAACTAACAACTCTACGGAAAGCAAGTAAGAGGTTTCATCTGACTCACGTGGTATCTTTAATATTAAAATTTATCATTTCTTTGTGTGTGTGTGTACATGTCCATGCGTGTGAGAGCATGAGTTCCAGCTTGTGCACGCCACAGTGCGTGTGTGGAGATGAGAGGACAACTTCTGGGTCGTTCCTCGCCTGTTCGCCTCATTCTAGGCAGTGTTTCTCCCTCTGGATTCTTGTGGTGCTGCTCTTGGCTGGGAGCTTCCAGAAATTCTCATTCTCCTCCTCTCATCTCTCTGTCAGCAGTATGCTGGGACTAAAGAACCTGGTGGATTCCAGCCTTTTATTTTAAATACATTTTATTTATTTGAGAGAGAGAGAGAGAGAGAGAGAGAGAGAGAGAGAGAGAGAGAGAGAGAGAATGGGCACACCAGGGCCTCCGTGGCTTTTGCAAACAAAGTCCAGATGAAAGTGCTACCTTGTGCATCTGGCTTACGTGGGACCTGGGGAATCAAACCACAGTCCTTTGGCTTTGCAGGCAAGTGCCTTAACTGCTAAGCCATCTTCTCCAGTCTGGCCTCCAGTTTTTTATATGGGGTCTAGGATTGAACTTGGGTACCCCAGCTTGAGTACCAGGTACTTTATCAACTGAGCCACCTCCCCAATGCTTCAAATCATATCTAAAATGATGTTTTAATTTCTGTATCATTTCTGCGACTGAGCATCTTAAACTCTTTTCCCTCTCTTCACCCTGAGTATCACTTTATTTCCATTAATCACAAGTTCTCACATAAACACAGTGTGAATAAACTCTCAAATGAGGTCAGGGTAGACAAAGAAGGCACCTATAGGAGGCCAAGTGATGCAACATAAACAAAATTAGGCAGAGTGATGCACTTATGAAAATACCCAGCCTGACCAAAGCCTGGAAAAATCATGTGGTTTGCTTCCTCTACACCTTTGTTGAAATTTAATTGTTATTGTCATCATCCTGAGAGGAGGGATTTTAGGAGGTGACTGGGTCGTGAGCACTCCACATGAGTGGATGACACCATAATCTCAGAAGTGAGTTCCAGATCACAGGACCTGTTCTTATACTCACTGTCTCACCTGTGCTTGCTCCTCCCTCCACTACATTCCGCCACAGCAGGAGGTCCTTGCCAGATGCAGCCCTTGATCTTGGATGTCCTAGCCTCCACTACTGTGAGCTGAATCAACTTCTGCTGTTTATAACTTCTCAGACTGGGCTACTCTCTTCGATAACACCAGAAAGCAAAGGAAGATGAGAAGCACCATACGTCATGACTGATGTCTCCTGCAGACAGCTCCTGGTTGCTGGGACAAACATCTGTGGTGGTTTGATTCAAGTGTCCCCCATAAACTTAGGTGTTCTGAATGCTAGGTCACCAGCTGATGGAGATTTGGGAATTAATGCCTCCTGGAGGCAGTGTATTGTTGGGGGCGGGCTTATGGGTGTTATACCCAGCTTCCTCTGGCCAGTGTTTGGCATACTCTCCTGTTGCTGTTGTCCACCTGATGTTGGCCAGGGGGTGATGTCCACCCCCTGTTCATTCTGTCATTTTCCCCTGCCATCATGGAGCTTCCCCTTGAGTCTGTAAGACAAAATAACATCCCCTGCTTTTCCCCACAAGCTGCTCTACGTCAGGTGTTTTCTCCCAGCAGTGCAAGCCTGACTGCGACACCATCTAGTCAGACACTGACAATAGGAGGAAAGGGGTTTACGTCAGGCTTACAGAGTCCAGGGAAACGCCATCAATGGTGCAAGAAGCTGCCCCTTCCATAGCTCCAAGCACAGAGACACGACTGCAGCAAGCAATCATCACTGGCAGGAAGCACAAACCGCCAGAGCTCAAACTGCTCCCCACACACCTAGTAAGGCTGGACTCCAAGATCTCCTCCGCCCCCAGTGATATGCCCCCATCCCCAGTGATATGCCCTCACCCCCAGTGATATGCCCTCATCCCCAGTGATATGCCCCCATCCCCAGTGATATGCCCCCATCCCCAGTGATATGCCCCCATCCCCAGTGATATGCCCCCATCCCCAGTGATATGCCCCCATCCCCAGTGATATGCCCCCATCCCCAGTGTTATGCCCCCACCCCCAGTGATATGCCCTCACCCCCAGTGATATGCCCTCACCCCCAGTGATATGCCCTCACCCTCAGTGATATGCCCCCATCCCCAGTGATATGCCCTCACCCCCAGTGATATGCCCCCATCCCCAGTGATATGCCCCATCCCCAGTGATATGCCCCACCCCCAGTGATATGCCCTCACCCCCAGTGATATACCCTCACCCCCAGTGATATGCCCTCACCCCAGTGATATGCCCTCACTCCCCAGTGATATGCCCCCATCCCCAGTGATATGCCCCCATCCCCAGTGATATGCCCCCATCCCCAGTGATATGCCCTCACCCCCAGTGATATGCCCTCACCCCCAGTGATATGCCCCCATCCCCAGTGATATGCCCCCATCCCCAGTGATATGCCCTCACCCCCAGTGATATGCCCTCACCCCCAGTGATATGCCCCCATCCCCAGTGATATGCCCCCATCCCCAGTGACATGCCCCCATCCCCAGTGATATGTCCCCCATCCCCAGTGATATGCCCCACCCCAGTGATATGCCCCACCCCCAGTGATATGCCCTCACCCCAGTTGAGTATGCCCTCCAGTGATAGCCCTCACCCCCAGTGATATGCCCTCACCCCCCAGTGATATGCCCCTCACCCCCAGTGATATACCCTCACCCCCCAGTGATATGCCCCATCCCCCAGTGATATGCCCCATCCCCAGTGATATGCCCTCACCCCAGTGATATGCCCTCACCCCAGTGATATGCCCTCACCCCCAGTGATATGCCCTCACCCCCAGTGATATGCCCCCATCCCCAGTGATATGCCCCCATCCCCAGTGACATGCCCCCATCCCCAGTGATATGTCCCCATCCCCCAGTGATATGCCCTCACCCCCAGTGATATGCCCTCACCCCCAGTGATATGCCCTCACCCCAGGGATATGCCCTCACCCCCAGTGATATGCCCTCACCCCCAGTGATATGCCCCCATCCCCAGTGATATGCCCCCATCCCCAGTGATATGCCCTCACCCCCAGTGATATGCCCTCACCCCCAGTGATATGCCCTCACCCCCAGTGATATGCCCTCACCCCCAGTGATATGCCCTCACCCCCAGTGATATACCCTCACCCCCAGTGATATGCCCCCATCCCCAGTGATATGCCCCCATCCCCAGTGATATGCCCCTCACCCCAGTGATATGCCCCCATCCCCAGTGATATGCCCCCATCCCCAGTGACATGCCCCCATCCCCAGTGATATGTCCCCATCCCCAGTGATATGCCCTCACCCCCAGTGATATGCCCTCACCCCCAGTGATATGCCCTCACCCCCAGTGATATGCCCTCACCCCCAGTGATATACCCTCACCCCCAGTGATATGCCCCCATCCCCAGTGATATGCCCCCATCCCCAGTGATATGCCCCCATCCCCAGTGATATGCCCTCACCCCCAGTGATATGCCCTCACCCCCAGTGATATGCCCCCATCCCCAGTGATATGCCCCCATCCCCAGTGACATGCCCCATCCCCAGTGATATGCCCTCACCCCCAGTGATATGCCCTCATCCCCAGTGACATGCCCCCATCCCCAGTGATATGCCTCCACCCCCAGTGATATGCCCTCATCCCCAGTGACATGCCCCCATCCCCAGTGATATGTCCCCATCCCCAGTGATATGCCCCCATCCCCAGTGATATGCCTCCACCCCCAGTGATATGCCCTCATCCCCAGTGATATGCCCCCATCCCCAGTGATATGCCCCCATCCCCAGTGATATGCCCTCATCCCCAGTGACATGCCTCTGCCCCCAGTGATATGCCCTCACCCCCAGTGATATGCCCTCATCCCCAGTGATATGCCCCCATCCCCAGTGATATGCCCCCATCCCCAGTGATATGCCCCCATCCCCAGTGACATGCCTCTGCCCCCAGTGATATGCCCTCACCCCCAGTGATATGCCCTCATCCCCAGTGATATGCCCTCACCCCCAGTGATATGCCCCTATCCCCAGTGATATGCCCCTATCCCCAGTGATATGCCCTCACCCCCAGTGATATGCCCCCATCCCCAGTGATATGCCCCCATCCCCAATGATAGACCCCACCCCCAGTGATATGCCCCCATCGTCAATGATAGACCTCCACCCTCAGTGATATGCCCCCATCCCCAGTGATATGCCTCCACCCCCAGTGATATGCCCCCATCCCCAGTGATATGCCCCCATCCCCAATGATAGACCCCACCCCCAGTGATAGACCCCCACCCCCAGTGATATGCCCCCATCGCCAATGATAGACCTCCACCCCCAGTGATATGCCTCCATCCCCAGTGATATGCCTTTGCCCCCAGTGTCTCACACCTTAAAATTCCAATATTGACCTGCTCTCCTGGACCCACGCCTCCCTCCTTTCTCCTCTCTGTTTTATTTTCTAACAACTTTTCTTTGCACATGTGTGTGCTGTGTATGCATGTGTGTACATATGTGCCTGGTGCGCATGTGTTTGTGGGTGCATGAGCAGATATGGAGGTCAATGTTGGGTGTCTTCCTCAAAGTCCACCTTTGAGAAATATTTTTATTTATTTGGAG
Organism: Dipus sagitta; assembly: GCA_036346955.1. NCBI lineage: Eukaryota > Metazoa > Chordata > Mammalia > Rodentia > Dipodidae > Dipus > Dipus sagitta. The sequence goes on along the minus strand of CM070772.1, from coordinate 153,065,038 downwards.
AGAGAGAGAGAGCATACTATTGTCTTGTGCCACTTTGTGCCTCTGCCTTTATGTTGGGTACTGAGGAATAAAAACCCAGGTCATCAGGATTTGCAAGCAAATGCCTTTCTGTGACTGCTGAGCCATCTCTGTAGCCCTCCACCTTGTTTTTTGAGATAGCGTCTCTCACTGAATCTAGAGTTCACCAAGTCAGTGCTAGACTAGCTAGCCAGCAAGCCCTAGGGATCTTCCTGTCTCTCCCTCACCCAATACTGGGGATGTAGACTCAGGTCCTCACGCTTGTGTGGCAAGCACTTAACTGACTGAGCCTTCTCCTCAGCCCTCAACAAACTTTTCAGTATCAAAATTTATTCCTTTCAGTTGTGCTCCCACCCGATAAAACCAAATTATTCCCTTCAAATTGGGAGCAAAGAGGGATCACAAAACTATCCAGTTAATATTTTTGTCCCAATGGCAAGAAAAATAATGTGCTCGTATACCAAGGCAATCACTGTTCACGTTATTGTTTCCTAACCAACATTTGTAGTCATATCTTTTACTGTCACCATTTTGCAATTGAGGAATCTAAGGTTCACAGAGATTCTGTGACCTGCTCAAGGGAATGGACTCAAGTCCCACGTGACCCCTCACCCTGTTCTGTTCCTCTGCTTCACAGCAATGGGTGGCAGCCAGTGAGCGAAAAGGGAGGCTCTTGACAGCGTTGCTGCCCCCTCACCCTCTCCCCATCTCCACTTCTTTAAATCCAATTACCTTGCTGTGCTAATGTCCCTTGGTCCCACCCCAACCAGCAGTTTGTTACGCAGCTGGCATAGCTCTGTACCCTGCGTCTCTCCTCTTTCAGCACCCCTCCCTTCTCCAAGGCTGACATCCTGCCCAAGTCCCCACCTTTTAGCTAGGGCCCTGAGCCTCAGTCTAACTCTTGTCCATCTACTGCTATCCTGGAATAACCAGTTTTCGGTCTGTTTCCAATGCCCTTTTCACTATGAACTGCCTGCCCCAGACACCCCGTAGGAGCCACTGGCTGAACCACCGATTGGATTAAGAGCAGATGTTGATGTAGGGGTCACCAGTGCCAAGGGTGCCAGCCATCACCCGTCTCTCACGGCTATTCCTAGACCGGCTTGGCTGCCAGAATCCAGGAAGGAAGATCACATGGCCACCATTTGGAGTCGTGTGTAACTGAAATAAGTTGAGGCAGCAGCACCACTGACAAAGGGGGAAGAGAGTCACAGGGAGGAGCAGAGAAAAGGCCACGTGACTCGGCATGGTGTGGAGTCCAGGAAAGCCACGGTGCCCTTCCCACTGCGGCTCTCAGGGGCTACTTATAAACGTCTGTTTTCGCACCGGGGGAGCTGGCTCAGGGGATACAACGCTCGCTATGTAGTGTGAGTCCTTGAGTTCAGACAGTCAGAACCCACGTTAAGCCAGATGCCGTAGAACTAGCTTCTGTAATGCCAGCATGCCTTGGGGAAGAGGACAGGCAGAGACCGGAGAATTGCCCAGAAGCCTGAGGGCTAGCCAGCCTGGTGAATGCGACACTGAATATCTAGAGACGCTGCCTCAAACTAGGTGGAAGGTGAGGACTGACGCTCCAAGGTTGTCCTCTGATCTCTACATGCAAGCCATGGCATGTGCAGCTGCACACACACACACACACACACACACACACACACACACACTTCTGGTCTTAAGAGCTCCACTTTCTCCTAATGTAAATTCCCCTTTGTGTCTGAGCCAGTGTGAGTAGGCTCCTGTCACTGGTCACCATGGAACCTCACTAGTCTTAGGATAGAAGCTCTCTGCACGCTGCAAGCTCTTGGCTCGTGTGCCTTGGGATGCAGGAAATTCTCTTGCAATCGACCGCCTCTGGGCCATGCCAGAGGGAGCGCTGGATGCGCTCCTGTGCGCATCTGGATCAGGCTGTTCCGAGGAAGGCAGGCAGGGCACCAGCCCGGGATGTGCTGGAATGGCATGGACCTTCAGGACTTGTCCTCACATGGTTTCTGGTCCACTTCAGGGCAGAACATGAAGGGATGTAGGGAGATGACGCTGGTGAATAGGGAAGAGGCAGAGCCTGGGGATTCTGAACACCAACATGTGGCCTCATCCTTGGGGACTCCTCAAGCTCAGAGGTGACATGATAATCTTGGATGATTGGAATCACTCAGTTATCCGGGTCCTACAGGGGCTCGCAGGACAAATACATCATTGTACTGACAAGGAGAGAGAGACCCAAGAATGGAAATATATTAACCAGTGAGTGCTTTCTCCAGGGGAGGCTCTGCTCTTGTACTTATCATCTCACTTGGTGCTCAATAATTCTACAAGGTCAGCATGACTGTCATCTTCATCTCATAGAAGGGGAAGTGGAGGAACACAGGGGTTAAGAAACTTGCCCGAAGTCACATCGTAAGTAAGCTACTGAGGCAGACATTGAATGCAGGAATTCTTGACTCAGAGCCAACGCTCTGAGCTGCCGCCCAGCAGTATTCCTCATCACTGCAGAAAGCCCCTGGAGCTTTATCATTACAAAGCAAAGCTGGTGGAGTGAGTATATATGCGTATGTTTTGAAACCAGATGAGGCAGTATGTCAAGATTCACGGCAAACATCAAAAACCAAGGGGTGGGGCTGGAAAGATGGCTTAGTGGTTAAGGCACTTGCCTGCAAAGCCAAAGGACCCAGGTTTGATTCCCCAGGACCCAAGTAAACCAGATGCACAAGGTGGCAAATACATCTGGAGTTCATTTCCAGTGGCTGGCGGCCCTGGCATGCCCATTATTTCTGTCTCTCTCTCCCTCTTTCAAATAAACAAACAAAAAGAAAATATATATTTTTTAAAAAAAACGAAGGATGGTGGTGGTAGTGTGTGTTTGTATGTGTGTTTTTGCATATGTAATATGTATGATGTGGTATACATGTTATGTATACACACGTATATGCAAATGTGCATGTATGGGCATGCATGGAGGCCAGAGGAGAATGACAGGTGTCCTTACTCCGTCATCCACATAGCGTTCTGAGATGGACTCTTGCTCTGAATGGGGAGCTGTGTTTTTTGTGAGCTCCAGTGATTCTCAGGTGATGGCTCCCCACAAAAATGAGGTTACATACATGCATAACCATCCTCAGTTGCTTAGGTGGGTGCTGGGAACTCAAACTCAGGCGGTGTCAGACCCTCATGCTTAAGGCAAACCTTCTTACCCACGGAGCCATTTCCCTGATCCCAAAGTTTGGTTTTTTGAGACAGAGTGTTGCTATATAGCTGAAATTGACCTGGAACTCCCTAGTCCAGTCTAGCCTTGAACTCATGATCCTCCTATTTCTGCCTTCCTGGGTGGTAGGATTACAGATGTGCACCACCACCAAGTGATGTTTTTATTTAGAGAAAAGCGATTAAAAAATTAACTCAAAGGTTAAGTAGACATAATATTACCTATAATGATTTAAAGGAGGAAAGAAAAGAAAATTCTTCTAGGTTCCAGATCCAAATAAATTATTTTAACTTCAAAAAAGAAAAAAGATGCCTGCTAATTTATTGACTGTCTTGCCACAGGTGGTGTGGGCATCCTGCTGGCTGGTTGAAGGAATCCAACAAAACACAGCCTTCCAAAGACCAGCTAATCCATGCCTGCATCATCCCCCCACCCCCGACCTGCCCTCTCATGGCCAGGGAAGCCTTGCAGTCAGAAAACCACACACCATACTCTCATGCCCCCGTCAGGAATGGGTGGACAGCCCAAGCTCACAGACTTATGTAAGAGATGTTCATAGCTGGCTTGTCAGTAAATCGATCCTGACTTTGTTGGGTTCTGGAAACATCAGGTAGATAACTGGAAATATGCAGGAGTGAACGGATATACAAGGGTCTTCCTCCTGCCACAAACACACACAACTGTTGGACAAAAGGCAGAAAACACATTTCTACAAACATGCAGATGGGTTTGGAAAAATTGCCTGAATATCAGAAGAGGGAAGAAAAGAGAACAGTGGACTGGAGCCAGTGCGTGGTGAGCTGTTGGGGTGCTGGGCTGAAGCATGAGGTCCAGAGACAGAGGCCGAGGCTTGAAATCCCATGCATAGGATCTTTTGTGCCCGTGGGAAGTGGGGCGTGGAAAAGCACCCCTGCTTGTAGCTAGGGGTTCTGAAGGACTGCCATGTTCGTGGATGAGCAAACCCGACACCAGTCATCGGTGGACATGAGAAAGAGGCACAACCTGCAATGTTTCAGGCGCCTTCATGAGGTGGGCCCACAAGCCATTGCGAGCACAGCGACAGAGTCCTGGCGCAAGCTCGCCATGCTGTGGGAGGCCCCAGGTTGAGGGAGGATGTCAAAACTAAGGGAAAAGAAAAGCAAGGTCACTTTGGGAAGGTACCATTCATTCCTTGTGCCTTTTTTTTTTTTTTAACCCTAGGGGGAAAAAAAAAAAAAAGATAAGCCTACTGAAGATGGATAAACCACCAAAACCAAAGAAGCAAATGACAGGGGAAGAGCAGTTAGAGGGAAAGGAAAAGAGGTGCCCGAGGCCCTGAGATGATGGAGTTATCTGAGCAAGGACCAGGAAGGTGGCTCAGTGGAGAAGGCGCTTGCCACGTAAATGCGAGAATTTAAATTTGGATCACTGGCCATGTTTAAAATTATTAAAGAGATCAGGCGGCAGATAAAGGGATAGATCAGTGCATAAAGAAAAAGAATTCTCTTCAAAGGAGAATTCAGCAGTGACGAAACCTGACAAGGTACAGTCGACGGGCGTCAGAGAAAGAACCAGGCAGTGGTGGGTCAGCCCAGGACAGGGACAGCACCGGGCAGTGGTGGGTCAGCCCAGGACAGGGACAGCACCAGATACACCAGGGGTTCAGGGAGGGCAAGCCACCCAGCCTCCCCCCAAGGAGAGGCCACTGGACTGGATGTGAATTCAAAGGAAGGGGACAGTACATGTGGAAATCTGTGTGACCCAGAGTGGCATAGGCACAATGGTCAGAGTCCGATGTGGGCCTGTACTCCTCTGACTGGTGGAAAGATTCCCCTAAAGAGACAAAATGCTATAAGGAAACAGTCATCTTCACATCTGCCTCTCCCACCCAAGCTATGCATTTCTTCAGAGTAGAGATGGTCCTTTACCCAGCTTTCTCATCTCCTCCGGTACCACTGCCCTCCCACCCCCTCTCCTCTTGCCACACGGTCCTCATCTTAGCACAACAAGGTATTTTCACTCTAGCGTCTTTCACAAGCTGACATCTGTCGGACACAGCCAGGGCCCTGGGTTAAAGCAAACCTGAGCTGTCTGACACGAAGGCCCCAGGCTAGGGAGGGGACGCAGCAGCCGGAACTGCCTCTGGTGCTGGTCATATCTCAGGACTGGACCTGCAGGGGAGCTCCTCCCCCCATTCTCAGGGGTTGCAGTGAGCCAGGATCCTCCCCTCATTCTTGGGGGTCGCAGTGAGCCAGGATTCTCCTCCCATTCTTGGGGGTCGCAGTGAGCCAGGATTCTCCTCCCATTCTTGGGGTTCGCAGTGAGCCTGGACCCCCGGACAAAATCTTAGACCCTGAGATCGGCAGGAAGTGAGGCCACTCCCTCTCCAAGCACGGGATACCTGTACATTCAGATAAGACTTAGGCTTTGCCCATAACCCTGTGGCTTTGGCCAGTTGCCTAGGAAACTCCTTATATGGTATCAGCCAGCACCTTGCACAGCCCCTCCCCCTGCCATTGCCTATGTGCTGGAATGAATGTCCCCATATTAAGCACAGGGTAACAACCTTTAAACCTACCAATGCCCTTAAGATCCTCTTCCTGCCTTCAATTGCTTATAAATCCATTTCCCTGACAATAAACTGAGAGCTGTTCACCGAAACAGACTCCAGGGAGTGATTCTTTCTCTCATCCCGGGTGTACAACCTTGGTCTCCACCGTTGCCTGGGACGCCTTCGGGGAACCGCGGCAGGGCCCGGAGGACCCAGGAACCCACAGACATCACCACCTAACATAATTTTCTGTCTATACTTTTCTTTTGGGCTTTTAGTGGTCACTTCTCAGGGAGACCTTCTCTGACCCTCTTTACCTACAACAGGACTTCCATGACTTTTATTTATTTATTTGTTTCTTTGTTTGTTTTTCTGAGGTAGGGTCTCACTGTAGCCCAGGCTAACCTGGAATTCACTATGTAGTCTTAGGCTGGTCTCAAACTTACAGTGATCCTCCTATTTGCCTCCTGAGTACTGAGATGAAATGCATGCACCACCACACCCGACACTTCCCTGGCTTTCAGTTCTTTGTATATCCCCACCACATATTTATTTCTTTAATTTTACAATTTGCAATATTTTATAATTCTTCCTATCTTCTTCGTGGTACTATGGATTGAACCTAGGGCAATGCACCTGTTAGGTAAGTGCTCTACCACTGAATTACATCCTTAGCTCTGTTTCTTTCTTTAAATTGTTTTCTTTGCCTCTGTTAGAATAGAGACTCCTGAAGGAACTGGGTGAATGGGCATCATCTTGGGTCAGTACCCAGCAGCCACTTAGTCAAAGTATACCTATGCTGATACACAAGTAGTTGTGGTGGGAAGTGTTTTCAAGGCAATGAGTGTGCAAAAGCTCTCTTTGCACTACCACTTCTACCAGGTGTGGTCTTCCATTCTTCCAGCCTCCTAGTGCTACGTACATCCTGCCCTCTACTCTCTCTGCCCATTAGCACCATTACTGCAAACACCTCTCTTGTGATTTTTCATTCATTTTCTTGGGGCCTTGCAGTTATAGTAACATTAAGGTTTTTTATCCCCTTGTGATCTGCCAGGCTAGTTATAGCTCCAGATTCTTTTCTGTGAAAGTTATTCTGTTTTTTGATTGACATGTATTTATTGCACACATTCACGTGGCTCAGCACTGTATTTTAACACTTGCAGACACTGTGCTCATCAAACCCAGATTCCCTTTTCCCCTCCGCCTTTCCCAACCTCTACTTATCACTGGTCTGCATTGTTTTTTTAAAACATTTTATTTATTAATTGATTGATGAGAAAGAGGGAGAGAGAAAGGGAGGAAGGAGAGAGAGAGAGAGAGAGAGAGAGAATGGGCATGCTAGGACCTCCAGCCACTGCAAACAAACTCCAGATGCATGAGGCACCCTGTGCATCTGGCTAACATGGGTACTGTGGAATTGAATCTGGGTCCTTAAGTTTCACAGGCAAGCACTTTAACCACTAAGCCATCTCTCCAGCCCTGCATTGGGTTTTAATCTTTCACATATAAGAGAACATGTAGCTGTTACCTTCTCATTCCTGGGACAAAACACCTGACCAGAAGCAGCTTATGGAAAGAAAGGGTCTATTTTGTCATACAGTTTTCAGGGGAAATTTCATCTTAGTAAGGAAAGCATGCCACAGCAGACAGACACGAGTGTGTATGTGTGTGTGTAGGGGCAGCAATCATGGCTTGTCACACAACGGGGAGGAAGTTAGCTAGCACTTGCAAGTGGGCTGGACCATGGTCCCAAGGGCAGCTCCCAGTGACAGTCTCAAACACTTGAGGCCAAGGGGAACATTTTACAATAAAATCACCACCATGCTGCATCAGCCTTACGGTATGGCTTATTATATACTCAACACCCTGTCCTTCACTTCCACCCAGAGCCACATCTCTCACCCTGGGCAAAAATCAACTCAAAACAGACTAAAGACCTAAAGGTAGGATGCAAAAATATGAAAGTACTAGAAGAAAACAGGGAAACCCTTTAAGACATGGGTATAGGCAATGATTTTCTTTTGAACATGACCCCTAACGTACAGGAAGCAAAAGCAAAAATAGACAAATGGATTACATCAAACGAAAATGCTGCATAGCAAAGGGAGCGCTCAACAGAGCAGAGGGGTGACCTGAAGAGTGGGAGAAAACAGTCACTAACTATTCATCTGACAGGAGTAATATCCAGAATACCGAAGGACTCGCAAAACTGCACAACAACAAAATAACACCAAATAATCCAATTTAAAAATGGGCAAATGATCTGAAGAACTTCTTAAAAGATGAAACACACATGGCCGTCAGATAGCTCAGGGTTTCCAATTCCCAGGATCTAGCCGTCACCAGGAAGCATTTTCCTCTCTTCTCCCAAGAGGGGTGTACACCCTGCCCTCCACTCTAACGCCTCTGCTGTAATCTTTCCCTCATTTTCCTGGGGCCTTGCAGCTAAAGTAACATTAAGGTTTATACTCAATAGTATTGTAATTTTCCATTGCTAATAGGATTGTTTATTTGTGTTTGAAATCCATTAGCATAAAATTCATATCCAGCAATACCTATTGTGGTTTTTAATGCCCTTGAAACTTGCCGTGAGCTATGAGTCTACTGTAAGGAAAAGCATAAAACCATTGTTTGTGGGGAAAGATGGCTGATTCTTTTCATCATAGCTGGAGTGGGGTTCTTTGACAGAGGATATGAGGCACCGCGGGCTGAGAGCATTGTGTCAGTTTGCGGGCCTTTTCAACCAAGTCCTCGGTTAGTCAGAGGACAGAGTTCAGTCCTAGAGGGATGACTACTTTAGCTCCTTTTCCGACTTACGGAAGAATGTAAGCTGTGTGCTTTTAGGAGACAATACTGAAGGCCCTGAATCACTTAGAACTGAAGGGACCCTTAGATTTCTGGACCAAACTGGTTTGGAAGGCGCTGGGGGATGTAGTGCTGTTGGTAGAGGCTCCGTTTGGCATTGGTGAGAGGCATTTTCCTGCAGGGCGGCGCTATGGAGCAAGACGGGGGCACGGGTGGGCTGTCGCTTGTGCATTCTCAAGGGGCCTGTGCTGTGAAATTCATAGTACTGCCATTTTGAAATGCTTATCAAGTTTGGAAGAAGAGGTCCCATTTCTGAGGGGCTCCTACAAACCATACATTTTTCCTTTATTATTATTGTAACAACATACTTCATATGGATACATCATGTGTTGGTGGCCTCTTTTTCCTTGTCTCTGCCCCCATCCTGTTGGGGTCCCTCCTCCGTGGGGCTGCAGGTGTTCCCAAGGAGGTCATCAAACCACACATTTGAGTTCTGTGTGTAGACTTTGGAGCCAGACAGACTGGGGCTTAAGTCCTGGTATTGTCCATGACTAATGTGCCTTTTCCCTATCTGCAGAACTTGGATAATAATATGCACCTGTCAGACTTCGATGTGAGGGAGCTCACAATATGCCTCCAAACGCAGAGGCCTGAGAGGTGGTGACAGACACATAGACTCCTTCCCAAGGGCAGTTCCTGTAATTAAGCACAGCAGTGTGACTGCACATCAAGGACATTAGCCAGCTGGGTTGGGCAGAGACCCTGGTCACAAAGTGTTGGCTAAAACCACACCAAACACAAAACAATTCCTGAAAAGGGCATTCTATGGCTGTGGTCCTATCCTACCCATGAGTTGTCAACCTTCTTTTATGATTCGCGTGTGTGTGTGTCTCCTTTCCAGAAACCTCTCAAGAAAGCCAACAAATGAAGCTGGCATTTTGATGAACATGTCCTTTACCATAATACCATTTACTTGCAAACTTCCATCATTTCTTTGGAACAAATGTTTTTTAGCATCCTGCTCTTCAGAGCTAGACAAGTGTGTGGGTTACAATTCTATGATTTTGGGAACCAGAAACGTGGGCTCTCAGGATTCCAGATGGGGTGGGGGGGTCCTCCCAAAGGCTGCCAGACAGACCAGCAATACTATGGAGTGAGTGCTCATGGGCTGGCTATCGTATACAGAGTGACGTCATCTGTGCGCGTGGCAGTCAGGGTCAGAACAACAGAGCAGTTCGTTGGCTGACAGTGAGATGAACACCATGTAATGTGAAAATCTATTCAAGGGCTGGAGGTGTGGCTCAGCGGATAAAGTGGACTTGCTGGGCAAGCATGTTGAGCTGAGTTCAGGTCCCCACGTAAAACTGGCTGTCTTAACATGCGTCTGCCATCTCAGTTCTCCTGTCGTGAGATGGTAGGCACAGGCAGGAAAATTATGGGAGCTTCCAGGCCAGCCAGCCTGGCACTTACAGTGGTAAACAAGAGACCCTGCCTCAAATAAGGTGGGATGTGAGGACCTATATTCAGGGCAGTCCTCGGACCTCCATGCACAAGATTCGGAACTTCCTTTGGTATTTTCCTAAGTGAAAAATAAGTGACACTAATCTCGGGTTTAGTGAAGTTACAACTTTACTTGAACCACTCTTCATGTATAAACAGATTCTGCAGACACAGGAGAAACGCAGTGGATCTGGTTAAGGAGTACATTGGTGCACAGAAGATCCTGGTAGATTAAGACACCTACTTTCTTCATCTGAAGCCTATGATTCTTTAGGCCGTGAGTGTACTTGATTATTTTAACTTTAGTATAACACTCCTACTGTGTGTCGCATGGAGACGTCATGTCAGATGCAGAGGACAGAAAGACAAAGGCTCAGAACCAGACATGATGGCTAGTATAGTTGATAAGATCCAGGAATTTCTTTCTAACATTTCTATTTATTTATTTATTTGAAAGAGAAGCAGAGAGAGGCAGCAGAGAAAGCAGGAGTATGCATGTGCCAGAGCCTGCTGCCACTGCAAATGAACTCCAGATACATGTGCCATTTTGTACATCTGGCTTTACATGGGTACTGGGGAATCAAACCCAGGCTGTTAGGTTTTGCAAGCAAGCACCTTTAACCATGAGCCATCTTTCCAACCCTGGGGATTTCTTTCTGATATGGATTTGGAATGCACTGTGGCATATTTGTGCCTGTGCTCACACACATATCATGCTTGTATGCGTGTGCAGAAAGATCATTTAAAAAAAAAGCTATTCAAACTTCTTTCCCAAAAAGAAGACTTTAAAGCAAATTAATAAGAAACACAAGCTCATTCCTTAAAAAAAAATTCTAGTCCAAAAGAATTCCTTGGGGGATCATGGAAGGCGATCAGGGTGACTTCTGTTGCATTTAGCTCAGCGAAGCTTACGGGCAGCTGTAAGTCCAGATGGCAGCGTCAGAGATACACTGGGGTCTAAGCGGTGCACCCCTTGGACTGCTCAGCCCTCTCAGCACATGCCCATCATGACATGTGGGGCACAATGTCTGGGCATGGGACATAGGAGCATGTGACCTCTCCATGACCCGTGTTGTGAAATGACACCTCAGGCACAGTTTGACTCTTCCTTGTTCAGAATATCTGGAGGTCAGTGAAATACAGCTGCCCATGGAGCTCCCCCAGGCCACAGGGCTTCTGGGGGAGTGACAGCTAACGCCGTGCTGTCACCTCTCCACAGCCAGCCACCACTGAAACATGTCACTCTTCTTCTAAGACCTTCATAGGGCTTCTCTGTGGTGTTAACTGGATCAGGTTTTTAAATTTTTTTATGTGGTGGGGAGAGTGAAAGAGAGAACTGGCACACCAGGACCTCCAGCCACTGCAATTGAACTTTAGACACATGTGCCACCTTGTGCACATGCGTCACCTTGTGTGTCTGGCTTACATGGAATCTGGGTAGTTGAACATGGGTCCTTAGGCTTCGCAAGCAAGTGCCTTAACCACTATGCCATCTCTCTAGCCCTGGATCAGGCTTTTAATATCTTTTTTAATGCAGGAGTGTGGATTGATGTGTGCATGCCTCTGAGTGGAGGTCAGAGGACAACCTTGGGTGTCAATCTCAGGTACACCACTCACCGTTTTTGAAACAGGGTCTCTCTGTCAACCATTGGTCTGAGCTCACCAATTAGGCTAGACCGATTGGTCAGAGGGCCTTAAGGATTCCCCCTGTCTCTGCCTCTCCAGCCCTGGGATTATAGCTGTGTAGCATCGTGCCTTGCTTTTAATAAGAATGTGGGTTCTGGGTAATTAAACTCAGGTCTTCATGCTTGCAAGGCAAGCACTTTACTGATTGGACTGAGCTATCTCCTCAGCCCCTGGATCTGACCTCCCATGAGGAATAGGACATTGTCAGCCAAACAAACTGACAAGTATTACGGGTCTTTCCTGTCATCTTTCTCAGAGATATGACAGAGCTCCTCAGATATGACGCATGACATGGAACACACAGGCTGCTTCCGTACATGGCAATGATGACGCATGACCAGCGAATTTATCAGGTGCCTCAAGACTCAGTGGCATAAAAGTGTGTGCCAACACAGAGTCTCTGTTTTCTAAAGTGGCCATTTGGCTTAGACAGCTTGAGTGTTAACGCCACCCCCATGGACTATAGCCAGTGACCACAAGTCGCTCTTTTCACTCTCAGGAGGCCAGAGACATGGAACCACAACTGTGGGGCCACAGCAGCAGCATCTAGCTTGCAGAAGTTAGAGAACACACAAATTCAGACAGGGAAACTCCAAAACAGAATCCCCAACTCAGAAAACAGGTTTTCTCCCAGCACATCGGGAGACAAACTTCAAGCTCTTGGAAAAGAAACCTCAGGGACACTTTGGAGATTTTCGTTCTTACCTGTTGTCGAATTTCTTCCTCCATTTTCACTGGTGAGCCCAATTCTGCAACCTGCTTGACGCCCTCGCTGGCGTACCCTCCGTACTCCCACACCACGTAGTTCTTGGAGTGGGATCCACCGATGATCGCAGACCAGTGATTGGCTCGGCCTGGAAGTCAACCGGGATGTATCAGTGTGGCTGTGACTGAAACAAAAGCCTCTCTCGCTCTCTCTCTCTTTTTCCTGGTGCTGGAGATTGAACCCAGGACCATGTGCATGCTAGGCAAGCACTCTACCACTGAGCTATATCCCTAGCCCAACATAATCCTCTTAGATGATGGGAAGGAGGGGAACTGGACGAAGAATTGGCCTCATTAAGCTGATTAAGCACCTGCTGTATTTTGAGCCCAACACCACTCAGTGACTAGACAGAATCTCAATCCCCCCATTACCAGAGGCAGACAGGTGAGCAGCAGATGCCCAGAGGAGACATGAAGGGAAGCCTTCTGCCTATGGAGTTCTCCAAGAAAGGGACAGTTGAGAGAATCTGATTGCTGTTCAGTTTGTTTTTTGTTTTTTCCCTGAGGCAAAATGGAGAGGAAAGGCTATTTCTGGCAGGTTCGGAAACATTGAATAACATTGTGCTTGGAGAGCCAGCCATTCTGCATTGCTGCGTCACAAACTGTCAAGGGAGAAGTGGGAAGTGACGCAGGGAAGGTGGGAAGGAGCCTGCTCCTGAGCGGCCTTTGCTTTCAGTGCTTCAGGAGTTGGGAGGCCGTCGGAAAATATTTGAAAACCACTGACGGGTTTGGAGCAGGAGAGTGACATGGCTGCACTTGAATTTGAGATAAATCACCCAGGCAGCAGCGCAAAGAATGCGCTGGAGGGAGGAAGGCTGGAGTGGAGAGCTGGGGAGGTGACAGAGAGCAAAACGTCACCTGCGTGAGGAATGCCAGCAGGCAGTGCCCAGGGCTTTCCATGGCTGTCCTCAATATATGTCCCAGTATAAGAGGCAGGCAGGCCAGCCACATTTAAAGGATGGGGCAGACATGCCAGATATGTGGAGGTGACTAGTCACAGTCGTTTGGTGACGGCCACGTGGGATGGTGGCCGTGTGGGACACGGGAGATGGTTGAAGCACAGCAGAGCAGGAGGAAACTGTAAGTCCTGAACAGAACCAGTCTAGAATCTGATTGGACAGTTTCACCAAAGTCCCCAGGAATTAAGTGAGAGGGAATAATATTCATCATTGGCACTGTACGGGACTTGCGTTTACATGCAAAGAACATAGACGCATCTATAGTTATTACTGACTAAGTTCCATATAGTTCATTATAGGGTTGGCTCAACCCTCAGTCATTCTTTGGTTCATTTTGACAGAGTTTCAAGTTAAAGAACAATTTTAGTTATGATGAAAGGGAAAATTCAAATTAGGTAAACTCAAATGACATTTTTGGTTCATACCCTGTGGCTCAGGGAAGAAAAATCCCTTCACTCCATTTCACCATCTACAGAAAGGATGGATTCTGAACAGAACCGGGCTCTTGTGGCCCAGACCACATCAAAAAACTCATGCACAAAGCCAGGCTGCGGCCTTCTGGCCTGCTGAAGTAGTTATGCTTTACTTTAGGCAAATGACACTGCCACGTGGGTCTGCTCAATTGCTTAGTATTTCCTGTTTATCAGAGAAACACAAACTCCACGTTTATCCCTTATATCCTGAGGGAAGAGAGATGGGGGTGCTGCAGCCTATTTTCCTAACTCATTTCCAGGGTGAGAACATTCTAGCAGTTAAGCTAAGAGCACACTTGTGAAGGGCAAGGATCCGTTGCCTGTTGGGACCTTTGACTCAAGGTGTGAATGCAGGGGGGCCGCATCCCCATCTTGCTCCCTGGACCTGTTCCACTGACAAGCCCCCCGATGTTCAGGCCTGTCCTACCCACCAGTTCCCACGGTGTATCTCCACTAACTTGGTTGGCTCTGCAAGCTCTTATTACTCCATAATTGACTCAGAAACTTCTCAAGACTGCTCTAGGCTGACCTAATGTCTGGCCCCTTCCTCCCCATAGCACAGGACACATTCACTGTGACTGTCATCCCACTAGACTCTAAACTCCCAGAGGGACTCTGCCTCCAGCCCTGGGCCTGACGTCCTGCGAGTGCGCAGTTCAGGTCTGCAGAAGGATCTCATGCAGTCACTCAAGTGGGAAGATGGGGATTTACGTGCTTGAAGTGCACAGATTGGATTCAACATGACAAAATTCAAGGTCAGTCCATCAGAGTGCCTGACATTGACTCAGTGAAAGGAGTCAGCCATGTCCCTCCACACTGTTCAAAAGAGAGTAACAAGGAGAGAGAGAGAGAGAGGGAGGGAGAGAGAGAGAGAGACATTAGTCTTCCAGTCAGAAGAGAGGGTTTTAAACCTAGCATAACCACTTTCTAGCTATGTAAACACTGTTTATTTCTCTGAGTTTCAGCTCCCTCTTAACAGTTCAGGGCTAATCATGTCTACCTTATTGACCTGTTGTGAGAGTTAAATGATTTAATAAACGAGATGATGTATGTGAACTCATTACTGGCACAGAATAGACACTCATTAAGAAGTATGGTTTCCTCCTTCCATGGTCAGAGGCTTCAAAAATGTGCAAGCAGTAAAACCTGCCCTTAGTTCAGCATAACGATGGATGTGTATAACGTGGACTGGGATGGAAAGAGAATGGAAGGAACACCATTCCCGGGGGATCAGAAGTTGGGCCCAGATGGATCTTTCTAGTTTATCCCTTAAGCTTCCATTAGTTAAGTGCCAAACACAGTGGCAGGTCGTGGACAGGAAGAGGAATAGGACATGGCATTTGCCCCAAGGGACACAGTCTGGGTGGGAGAAACAGATGGATAAGCAGATGAGCTAGAATCCAGCCCGCCGGGGGTATTATGAAAGAACAAAGAGCGCAGGGGACGAAGGAGCCAACTCCTCATTCCCTGAATCCAACGAGTCTCACGTGAAGTCCTCCAGGGTGGATCTATCTTCCTGCTTCTTACTCTCTGGAGCAGAATTTCATTTTAGCAGCTCAACTTTCTGGCCAATGCAATTGTTAGTTTCCTACAATGACTTTGCAACATAGCACATTTATCCAAATTCAGCACACTTAATGTCATGAGCTCAATAACAGATCGGTGCAAGGTACTCAAATAGGAGGAGGATGAGACTACATGCTCCCTGGAGGAGGGGCAAGCACCAGTGGAGAAACAACTGCCAACATTACAATTGGCACAGATGGCAGGTAAGCAAGCAGCGGAAACTTGGGTACAAACAGAGACATGGTCACTCTCAAAGCCATAAGGCTGTGACAGTGAATCAGTCATTCAGCCTCTTACAGCCTATGTTTTCTTTGTATTGTTGATTAATTACGTATTTTTCTGGTGCTGAGGATCAAACCCAGGGCTGTATATACCATCATCAAGTGCTCTACAACTGAGATACACCCCTAGCCCCAATTTCCTTCACAAACAGGGATAATAGTCATGAGCCTGGACTGTCTCCCAGAGTTGTGCAAATTAATTGGGCTGGTTTTGAAAAGAATAATAAGAGCTGACAAGAATGGTACAAAGGGGCTAGGAGATGGCTCAGTGGTTAAGGTGCTTGCATGCATTGTCTAAGGACCTGGGTTTAGTTCCTCAGGAACCACGTAAGGCCAGATGCAAAAAGTGGCACATGCATCTGGAGTTTGTAGTGGCTGGAGGCTCTGGCTTGCCCATTCTCTTTCTCTCTCTCTGTCTGCCTGTTCCTCTCTTTAAACAAACAAACAAATAAATAAAGTAAAAGAATGGTACAAAACAAAGTCATCAGCAACATTTCAGACAGAAAGCATCATGGGAATTCGCAAGAGAAATCCAACAAAAGCAGAAGAGAAGGCAGTGTTTGCACTGAAGGAAGGAGGCGGTGCTGGCACTGAAGGAGCTCCCAGAGTCTAGGAGCAGTGGAAAAGTGGAGGAAAGCAGGCTGAGTGGGAAGGCATATGGGACTAGACATAAGGGGATCATGAGCCCATCCCCTGTCTGAATGAAGCTTTCCTGTGTGCGATCCTCACCACGACCTTATCCTCATGTTCCATACAAGGAAACTGAGGCCCACAGGCCTTAAGGAACCTGCCCAAGCACACAGACCTAAGGCAGGGCAAGGTTGGGCTTTGAACCCTATGTCCATTTGACTTAAGAACACTTGCTCTTTCCCCTGCAGGACACTGTGTGGTCAGGGGTGAAAGGGACCATTGAGTGGACTGCAGTGTTAGAAGACAAGGAGATAAGATGGGTTGGAAAATTGGGATCAGTTGTGGAGAGTGCATCTCAGGCTCTGTGCTAAAGACTGGGCTCACATTATTTCACTGGCCACTCAAACAAAAAAGCTCTTTAAAGGAATCATGTGTGCATGGGTGGATGTGTGCTCTGGTGTGCATCTGGAGGTCAGGAGACAGCTCTGGGTGCTGGTCCTCTTTTCCACCTTGTTTTTGAGGCAGGCTTTCTGTTGTCTTTTAGCTTCTGGAAAGGTCACTCAAGCTGTTCTATGAATTTTAGGATGCTACTGGCTCCACCTTCTATTACACAGGCAGGTTGGGATTACAGACGCGTGTGCCAATTTGTGTTTAGATTGATGTGGGTGCTGGGGTCGAACTTTGGTTTGCATGATTACAGAGCAAGTGCTTCTCTAACCATTGAGCAACCTTCCCAGAACCTACAAAGCTCTTTTTGATACAGATGGGTGGTTATGGTTTTAATTTTAAATGTTTACCACAGCCTCATGTGTTTAAACAGCTGGTTTCCTGCTGGTAGTGTTGTTTTGGGGGTGTGTAGGAGGTAGGAGATGGGGTCTGGCTGGCATAGGTGGGTCACTGGAGGTGAGACTTTCAAGGTCATAGCCTGGTCCTTCTTCTGGTTTCATTTATTTTTCTTTTTCTTTCTTTCTTTTCTTTTTTTTTTCGAGGTAAGGTCTCACTCTAGCCCAGTCTGACCTACATAGTCTCAGGGTGGCCTTGGACTCATGGCGATCCTCCTACCTCTGCCTCCTGAGTGGTGGGATTAAAGGCGTGTGCCACCACGTCCAGCCAATCTCTGGTCTCATTTCTGGCATATCAGGATGCTCCTATGCTATGGACAGACCCACCATTCCTTCCATGCCGCAACAGGCAGCTCCTTCTGAAAGCATGAGCCAAAACCAAGCCTTCTTACCTTGAGTCTATTCTGGTAGGTATTTTGCCACAGTGACAAGAAAAGTTAACTAATAGAAGGTGCTATCATAATTCTTACGTTCACATGAGGAAATTTGGACTTAGGTGAGTCTAAGATCATAGAAGCAGACAATTAAAGATGCTGGGATTCAAAGTTGATCCTGTCTGGTGCAGGGGCCTGTTCCTGCCTAATGTGTTGTATTGTATATGGGGCAAGACATACCCAGTGGCAGAAAGAAACAGGGTCCAAAGGTGAGGAGACCAACTAGGAGGCCCTCAACATTCCTTGCATGAATCATGTAAGTCTGACTTAGGACAGTGGCAGAGGAAACAGAGACAAGGGGTCAAGTATGCACCAGTGAGACAGAAGACTGCGCGCTTGAGGTGTCGCTCAGCAATGGAGCACTTGCCTAGCATGGGAGAGGCCCTAGGTTCTATCCCAGTGCTTCAAGGAGAAGAGGATGAGCAGGATGAAGAGGAAGAAGAGGAGAAGGAGAAGAGGCGATAAAGCAGGGAGGCAATCTGGTGAATTAGTTAAGACTCTAGGTTTTGAGGTGAGATCATGAGTATTCAGTAACTTTCTAAACAGAACAGATCACTCTCCACCTCAACTTCTTCATCTGTCTATAGAGAAAACCAGACTCCTAGTGCCATTCTAAGGCTGAGGCCCATGTCATAATGGTTAGTGGTTGGCACATAAAACGCAGCAGTAAGTTAAATAGCTATAGCAAAATTAAATCTAAACAGGGCAGATAAAACCTAAATTAGCTTTAGAAGGCACGATAACCAAAAGACATCTGATTGGATGACTGGATGGCACTTTGACTTAGAGGTATCAGGTAGAGGTGGCAGGAATGTCAGGTGGGAGGTCCTGACTCTGGAACATTTCTGAATCTGGAACAATCTAAATGGGTTCAGTGGCCTGGGGCCAGTAGAGAGAGATGGCTAATACACCTAGTTTATGTCAGGGCCCACCATCCCCTGGGAGATAAGGAAGGAGAGAGAAATAAGACGTCAGTATTGAGAGGTCTGGGAGAAGGTGGTAGGATTAATGTTTGTGACTTCCTTGAATGAATAATCAAGAAGGCCACCTCTGGGGGCTCTGATGAAACACGGGGACTGCGTTCCAGATGGCAGAGAAGCAAACAGCATCACTGATCTCTTCTTCCTGCTTCATAAGGGGCACAACTTCTTGGGTTAGCATGGCCTTCCCTCACTGGTTCCAGCAAGGCTCAAGTGGCCTATTCATATCTGGACCTAGATATATATTCCCAAAAGCTTAGATGAAGCTTCCATGGCAGAAGTAGGGAGGAAGCTGGTAGGAAAACATGATTAGACATGTGAATTTGAGACGCCGAGGGTCACCCAAGTGCATTTGTCTAAAAAGCCACACTTTGACTACGCGACACAGTGACACCCTTCTGCCACCACTTCTGTTGTCTGCGGTGCTAAATTTCCAGTGTTCACATAGACGCCTAAAAGGCCAGCACTCACCAAAGAGGCATGGGCCTGGGGTTCAAAGAAGCACTTTGCAAAACAGGTGGATTATTTGAGGTAATCTGCCCATAGAGACTGTGATGGTCCATTGCATGGGCCAACTGGAATGGGCTTTGGGGAGGCCAAATGTTCTTCGGGGTGTGACCGTGAGGGTATAGATGAGACTAACATTTGAACTGGAAAGTAAAATGAAACAGATTGCTCTGTCTGAGGGGGGTGGGCCCCCCTCGTCAGGTGAAGACTGAACACAAAGGCTGGCTCTCGCTTGAGTAAGAGGGGGATCCCGCTTGCTGACGCGCTTCAAGCTGGGACATCATCCCCCCCCCCCCATGCCTCTGCATTCAAGCTGCAGCACTGACTCTTCCTGGGTCGTGAGCCTGCGCAGGGCTTGTCCCCCCAGAACTATGCAAATCAGCAGGTTGTCAGACCTGCAGACCAACATTGTCTTGCCTTGGGCTCCAGCTTGCTAAGTGCTGTCTATCTGCAGCCTTTCGCTCTCCATATTTGGGCAAGCCAGTTCCTTATAAGGAATCTCTCTGTGTATGCGCAAGCATGCCCTGCTTCTGTTTCTTTGGAGAACGCTGACTAATGCAGCAGGTGTTCGGTGACTGCCCAGATTTCCTGGCCGGTCTCTGTAAAGTCCTCTGCCAAAGCTAGTCCTGCAAAAGCCTCCCATTCATTTTCTTGAAATCCATTCACAGTGATTCAAAGGAGGATGTCCTAAGCCTCAGTGATAGCATGGCTGCCACATCAGCCTCCTCATCAGGACTCAGCAAATCTTGGTTCTGTGCTGATGTTGAGCCCTTATGAGATTCGCTTCAGTAGCCATACCGATCGAAGACCTCCGATCTCGAAGTTCTGTCCTCTCTTCCCCATTTTATCCCTTTATAGGTGACCTTGTCACTTAAATCTTTCGAAGACCAAGGCCAACCCATCCATAAGCTCCTTCCTCCCTTGTGCCACGTGGCCTGTCATCAACAGAAATATTTTTAAATCTTTTTGTTATCGTTATTTTAAACAACATTTTTCATATGGACACACCATGTGTTGGTGCCCTCTTTTCCCTCGTCCCTGCCGCTGTTCCCCTGGGGACTGCTGCTCCCACCACACATAACCCAACAGAAACGTTTTGTGCACCAGCCAGTTCTATTCATACACGTTGTCTTGGACCTCATGCCCCCTTGGCCTTGTTATTCGCGCCCTCTGCGCAGAGCCAGCATCTGTCTAGTGCCTTGTCGAGGGCCTTGCACTTGGCTGTGGAACTTGGCTTCTGTGAGTTGGCCCCTGGTGATGCCCAGGACATAGCCTGGACCTGCCCTCGAACTCCTGCTTCTCTTGGCTGCTTCCGGGACTCCCCCTGACCAAGTCACTGGGCTCCTCAGGACCCTGTCCCAGTATGGCAAAACCCTGCGTGAGGAGGCCTGTCAATTAAGCCAGAAATGCCTCAGTTCTCCATCCTTCATGAATTCTTCAGCTGTCATTTTTTTTTCTTCTCTAAGATCTCAAGAGACATCCCCTTTTCATTCCTGACACTTAAGAAACATAACATTTTCTGTCTCCTCTGAGGTCTCCTTAAGTCACTCAGTGAATATGTACTTGGCTCGTGCTATGCATTAGACCAAGGAACATCAGGCTGCAGCTGGAAGGCAAGGACAGACACTTGAGGCTGATTCCTGACCTCCATGCTCGTGCCGCGGCACAAGCAGCCTCACTAACGTGCACACACATCGCACGTACCTCTCTTCCCCTAGAAAAGAAACTGGGTCTGTGGAAGCAGAGGAGCAGGGTGCAGAAGCAGCTCAGACATCCCCTTAAATCTTTCAGCAAATTAAGCAGCGTGTGTGCCACGTGAGACTCCACGTGAGGGCTACTGGGAAGAGGAGAGCAGTGGAAATCTCAAGGGTTAAAGAACGCTGGGGACACAGGAGTTCTAAGCCAGACATAATAGAAAGGCTTCGCCATCCACTGTGGGCTTTCACTTGACAGCCTAGGAAACCACATTAGTGGTAAAACTACTTCATCCCACCTGGACTTACCTTAACCCGTTAGAAAATAAGCCTTAGAAGCGAATCAGATTCACCGGAAAATAACCATTGTCCAAACACAAGCTCCACATTCTTAAAAAAAAAATTATTTACTTATTTTCAAGGAGAGAGTGAGAGAATGAATGGGCATGCCAGAGACTCCAGCCACTGCAAACGAATGCCAGGTGCATGTGCCACTTTGTGCATCTGGCTTAACATGGGTACTGGGGAATGAAACCTGGATCATTAGGCTTTGCAGGCAAGCACCTTAACCGCTGGACCATCCTTCTAGCCCCGTATTCTTTAAATAAAGACAAAAAGTCTAAATACTCAATAATGCAACCTTTAATATGGCCATTACTCAATAAAAAGTGGACAGACATGTGTGGAAGCAAGGGACTGTGGCCTAAGGCATAGGGAAAAAACAGCCAATGGAAAGACAACCTCAGATGACTGATACGGCGGGATTAACATGCCAGGGCTGCAGAAACAGCCATCATCAGTAATCTCAAGGATTTGAAGAAAAGATGGACATGATGAATAAACAGATGGGGAATCTTGGCAGAGAATAGAAACTGTTTTTAAAAAGCCCACATGGAAATTCTAGAGCTGAAAAATATAATATCTGTATTTGGACACAGCAAAGGAAAATATCAGTAAACTGAAAGATAGGGTGACATAAACACAATTCAAAGTGAAGTAAAGAAGGACAAAAGGCTAGAAAAAAAAAATGAACCTGAGTCCTGTGGAAGAAAAATCAGTGGCTTAAATGGAGGCCCAGCAGGACAGGATAGAGCACTTGGCTTAGAAACATAGTTAAATAAACTATGCTTGAAATTCTCCAAATATGATGAGAAATATCAACCTACAGACACAAGAAGCTCACTATAGTCCCCCCCGAAAAAAAGATAAAAGTAAAGAAAATACCACCTAAAACCTAAATGAAAACCAAATAAAATGAAAATAAGGAGACAGAATGACATCCAAGGACTTCATAATCTGACACAGAAAACCATCTTAGAAGCGATAAAAGACACATTATAGTTAGTGAGACAGAGAATGTCTGCTGGCTTCAAAAACAAGGCAAGCCAGCGGACAACAAAATGACACATTCAAAAATTTGAAAGAAACAAAACCCATCAACTTAGAATCCTATTATCTTATAAAAATATTCAACAATGAGGGCAAAATAACGTGTTTTTTGAAAAATGGAAGCCGAGTGAATTTATTACCAGCACATCTGCAGTATATGAAATATTAAAGGCAGTTCTCCAGGCCGAAGGGAAATGAAAACAGATGGCAACTCCTATCTGCATGAAGCAGTGGAGAGTTCTGGAAATGGTAAATCTGTGGGAAAGGGCACCTCTCATTTCTTGTCCCTGAAGAGCTTGTCCCTCTCTAAGTAAAGAGGTTCAAGTTGCTTGCCCTGGGTGAAAAACACCTCCACCAATGCTCTCTTCCCACAAGAGCCATCTTTTGTCTTCCGGGCTTTTCAACTCACAGTCCCCTCTTCTTTCTCCTGCATTCTTTTCTCAGGCTGAACTTCCAAACTCCCCCTCCAAGCTCTTCTCTACCAAAGCTTTAAAACTTTGACTCTATTGTTGCAGTTAGACAATTGCCGGGACAATCAGAAGAAAATCACTCCCTGCCTTCTGTAGTTCCCATGTTAAAACAAAGCATACGTTAAATACAGTAATGTTCACTCTTTTAAATGTAGCCTAGCGGATTCTGACCAGTGCATGCAATCATGCAGCCCCTGCCATAATCAAGAGATTGAGTAGTTCTATCACCCTTCTGCAATCAACCCCATGCCCGCCATTCTCAGCCAGACAGCCTCTGACCCATTCTTTCTTCTTTGTTTTGTCTTTTGCAGGCTCTAAGGGGATCCATTCGGTAGGCAGCAGTTTAAGACCGACTTTTAGTACAGTGCATTTGAGATTCATCCACGTGATATCTTTTATTTTTTTTTTCAAAAGTCTTAAAAGAAAAGGGGGACATCCTACTGGCTTAAAGCCACCAACATAGCCTGGCGTGGTGGTGCACACCTTTAATCCTAGCACCTGCGAGGCAGAGAGAGGAGGATTGTCATGAGTTCGAGGCCACCTTGAGACTACATAGTGAATTCCAGGTCAGCCTGGGCTTGAGTGAGATCCAATCTTGAAAAAAACTAAAGAAAAAAAAAAGAGAGCCACCAGCACATTCTTGTTGCCACAATTCACTAGTGTAATCTTGAACAAGCGACATCATCTAGTCAGTTTTACTTTCTGTGAAATGGGTATAATAGCAGTACCAACTTCTGAGCTTGTTCTGGGTTTATAGAAGGGAATCCATGTAAAATAGGTGGCACAGTTCTTGCTACATAAAAAATCCAGGGCTGGAGAGATTTCTCAGTGGTTAAGGCACTTGCCTGCAAAGCCTAATGATCTAGGATCAATTCCCCAGTACCCTTGTAAAGCTAGATGCACAGGGTGGAACATGCATCTGGAATCTGGAGTTTGTTTGCAGCAGCGGCAGGCCCTGGCACACCCATATTCTTTCTCTCTCTCTCTCTTCTCCCTTCCAGTTAACTGGTGTGGTGGTTTTGAATGTAATGTTCCCATAACCCCAGGTGTTTGTGATGATGTTTCCTACACAGTCCTCACCTAGTACAGCGTTTGGGAGGTGGAGTCCTGCTGAAGGAAGTGTGTCGCCAGGCAAACCTTGGGGTCGAATCCAACCCTACGGTGTATTCTAAGAACTTGAACTCTGGCTAGTCTCATTGTCTCTCTGCTATGGATGCACGATGAAGTGAGCCAGCTTCTTCTGCAGTGATGCAACGTCCCCTGGATTCTGTAAGCCTGAAACGAATCCTTTCCTCCCATAAACTGCTTCTGGGATGGTGTTTGCGCCATGAACGAGAACCTAACTGCAACAACTGGTTATCCTTAATCCTAATATTTTCTTTCTCTAGGGAAGTAGGGTTTGGGGACAAACTGAGACATAAACAGCCCATCTCACTGGGAATGGTAGGGCCTTAGAGCACAGTTACATTTTTTTTAAGATTTTGTTTTTATTTACTTATTAGAGATAAAGAAAGAGAGAGGGAGAGAGAGAGATTGAGAGAGAGAGAGAGAGAGAGAGAGAGAGAGAGAGAATGAGCATGCCAGGGCCTCTAGCCACTGCAAATGGACTCCAGACACCTGCTCCACTGTGTGCATCTGGCTTATGTGGGACCTGGAGAATCGAGCTTGGGTCCTTAGGCTTCACAGGCATGCAGCTTAACCGCTAAGCCATCTCTCCAGCCCCACAGTCACCGTTTTTGAGAGGTGCAGGTGGTGAGGTGGTGTAGTTTAGGGTTGAGGTAGACGTCAGCCCTGGGGGTGCCAAACCCTGCTGGGCAAGAGGAGCAAGTGGTAGGACTATGACAGATGGATGAGCTGGGCCTGTAGACAGACAGCAGGACTCTGTGTGTGTGCGTGCACATGCATGTGGGGACCAGAGGACAACCTCAGGTGCAGTCCCTCAGGTCCTATCCATCTTTTTATTCAGACAGGGCCTCTCGCTGGCCTAGGACTCGCCACATAGGCTAAACTTGCTGGACAGTGAATCCCAGGAATCTGCCTGTCCCCCTAACTCTGAGATTTCAGGCACATACCACCACGGCTGCCTTTGTTTTCTTCTCACGGATTCTGGGAATTGAACTCAGGTTCTCGTGCTCGTGAGGCAAGTACTTTTCCATCTGAGTTTCCACTCTAGTTTGACAGCAGGGCCCTTGACACATGCAGAGCTCACAGTTTGGGCTCCAACTTCTATAGTTGTGTGTGTGGGGGGGGCTACTGATGAATGCAGAAAGGGATTTGAGGGCCAGAACAGCTCCGGGGGCACGTGGCAGACATCTCCGCAAGCAGACCATGCAGGAGCCGGGAATCCAGGCTGGGGCAGGGCTGGGGGCTCTTGAACAGCTGCCTGCTTGGCTGGGCCTAGTGGCACCGGCTGTATGTTTCTTATGAGGCTACTTGTAAGAAGGTTGCAAGTTCAAGGCCTGCCTGGGCTACAGAGTCAAATTCAAGGTCAGCCTGGGCAAATTAGCGAGCCCCTGTCTCAAAATCAAACCTCAAAAGAAGTCTGGAATGGCTGTTGTGGTTCATGCGGGCAGACAATTATTGAAAAGGATGAGGCAGGAGGATCATGAGTTCGAGGCTAGCTTGGGCTACATCTTTACATGAAATTGTCAAAAATAAAATTAAAGTTTAAAAGTAATAAAATAAGGAATAAAATGAAATGAGATTGCTCAATGGTAGAACATTTACTTACCATATGCATGGCCCTACATTCAATTCCAGTATCACAAGAATACAAATAAACAAACAAAAAATTTAAAACCACCACAACAAAAAGTTTCCTGACTGGCATATGAATTGCTCTGGGGAACTGTAAAAAAATAGTTATTATAGTCATTAACGTTTCTCTATGCTTTATATGTTAAAGATCAGAAAGCTGAAGTGGCGCGGCCACCAGCCAGTGCAGAGAGAAGGCTCTGCCCTCCATGGTCCAGGGCGGGATCCACTGGCCAGATGTGATCACTGAACACTTAAAATGTGGCCAGTGTGACTGAAGGGTGGCACTTGGTTTTTACTTTATATTAATTTTAGGTAGACATGCTTGTCTGGTGGCCACAATTGGGCACCACAACCCTAAATTTCTGAGTAACTCCTGATACTGCTAATAATAGGGGCCAGATGTGTAAGCGGCCCCTTCTGGGGGCGAGGATGGGGTAGGTTACCCTCTAGAGGGGGCTGGGGCACCGCACAGTTCTGCCTCTGAGGTGGCAGGAAAAGGAGTGCGTACCTGACCTGAGACTCTGGCCTGTGATCGCTGTTCAGGTGTGGTGTCTCCCGCACCCTTGGTCTGCTTCTGATTTCAGGAGCAACTGTGGAAAGCAGGTGTGAGCCCACAGCCATGCTACCAGTGTCCCCCTCCGGGAAGTGTTCGGGGCGCCTCCCATGTACTGTGGGGCTTCCATGGCACGTGTCTGGGAGACAGTTAGTGCTCTGAAAACACTCCCGGCCGCTGGGGGTGGCTGGAGGTGCTAGAAGAAAGTCCTGGAAGGTGGCCAGCCCTCGACAGCATTCTGTACACTGACCTCCAGTGACCTCAGTCCTACGTGCTGAGGATGACCTCCTTCTGTCCCTCCGTACTCCTCTGTCCTCGCTTCCTCTGCTGACTTCTGTTATCAAGTACTCGCAGCCTTCGCCTCAGGCTCTTCTTTTGGGAGACCCCCGAACTGGGACATGGTTCCTCTAATTACCTTCCTGTGCCTGGGCCTACTAATTGTGTTGCTTAGACAATGATGAGCTCAGAATTCTCCTTCCCATAAGATTACATGATCCTGGGCTGCAGAGATGGCTTAGTGGTTAAGCGCTTGCCTGTGAAGCCTAAGGACCGTGGTTTGAGGCTCGATTCTCCAGGACCCACGTTCGACAGATAAGTCGGTTATCAGTCCCATGTAATGGGCGAGGGGACCGAATTGCTCGTAGGTGATGGGCTGAGATTTGACTCTAGATGACCAAACTTCAGACTCTGTCATTTCTGCTCCATCAAGGTCCCCACACTTTGAGCTAAGTCTGGAGCTGTCTCAGAGGTCATGCTAAAGTCAGTCATGGCTGTCACCACAATTGTTCTTGGGGTACGGATCACGGGAGGGGAAGCAGGACAGAGCCTGTACAAGTCCCCAGGAACATTTGGGGCTCTGTTCGGGTTCACCCTTCTCAGCCTATCTTTTATGGACCTCTGACTTGATTGAGTAGATATTATTAAGCCTAGCCAGTCACCTGATTCTAATTTCAGAGGCAAAGAACATAATTTCAGGCACTCCCAACTCTCATCCCTGCTGCTACTCTAGAGAGTGAGTAAAGGTTTATTGTGCATTGACAAGTAACACTGGGATTATATTTCTAGAAAGGGAAACTTTATTTAAAAGTGTCCTTCCAGCTGGAATTTTCCACATAAACATGGTTATATATGGCAGAGAGGTTGGATTCCTGGACAGCTCCCAACTGTTTAATCCACCATTAACACCTGTGGTTAAAGCCCCATGGAAGGAACAGAAGGATTTTAGATGACAAATTCTAGCAATATTTTAGCAATATTTACTTTTAAAAGTCTAAGAGAGCTTGTGTTTAAATGCTTTGTTGGGGCAGAAAAGAACTTTGCTTGGTTGTTCAGAGTGTAACACCACCATCAAAAAAAAAAAAAAAAAAAAAAAGAAAGACTTCGCTCACCATACCCATATGTTTTCCAGGCTTGGATCATCTTGACTCTCAGCTAAGCCCTGTGCAGAAGTGAAGCAATGTTTTTCTGTGAAAAGTTGTTTTAGCAGGAGAAAGAAGCAGCGAGGACTAGGAACGGCTGGGCGTCTGTGGGGACCAGGTGCTCACTAAGCACTGTCCACTTTACTTCCTGATCTCAAGTCTCTGATGAGGAAACGGGCTCAGACAAGGACTGTAACTTGCCAGGAAACACATGGCCAGTGAGTGGCTCAAACAGGATTTGGCTCAAGATAGGTTTATCTTGGGGAAAGCTTTCTGTTCTGCTGATAAGAGAAAGGCTAGAGGCTCTGGCCAAAGTTGCTAAGATAACACTAGTGGTTTTTTTTTTAAATCTATCAAAAATTAAAGATAAAAGTGAAGACAGAAGCCAAATCTCATTCATGACTATAGACACAGAAACTTTAAACATTATATTAGCAAACTATATATCCAGGTATTTAGAAAAGTTACTTTACATCACAAACATGTAAGGGTTTATTCCAGCAATGAGAGTAGTGTAACATTCCACATTTGATCATTTTAATTCATTTTATGGTATAATTTAATTTGAAAGAAAAATATCTTTATAACTATGGATGGAGGCAGCATTTGATTACATTCAGTATCCATCTGTGATAAGAGAATAGAGCTAGAAAACTAAGAAGGGAATTTTCTTTCTCAGACATAAAAATATAAGCAAAAATGATGACATAAATCCCACTTAATGATAAATATAAACTTTCTCCATTATATTTGGGACAAGGCAAGAATGCTCATCCTATTAATTCCATTGTACTTGAGGTTTCAGCCAGTGCAATAAGGCAAGAAAGGTAAAAAGAAGATACAAAGATTAGATAGGAACTGTTGGTGTTCAAAATTGTGCAAATTAAACCTTTAGAGAAGAATATAGTAGATCACCATCCTGACTTTGCGATAAACAGATTTATTAAGTGAGACAAGAGAACTAATCATAATAGAAAGTATAATATGGTCTACATTACTATTCATCAAAAACTAGGAAAGTGAAAAGGCAAATCACAGAATGGGAGATGCATGAGATACATGTAATTGACACAGGGCTTTTACCTAGACTATATAAAGAAATCCTATCACTCAATAAGAAAAAGGCAGATAATCCAATAGAAAAAAAAAATGCCCAAGGCCTGACTAGGCACTTATGTCATGCAAATAGCCAATGATAGCACACTGAATGAAATCAAAGAAGCTCAAATTAAAATCACAATGTGATATCACAGCTCATATACCAGGCAGTTAAAATGACAAAGACACCACAACTCCATTTGTGCCAGGTATCAGCAATAATATGGATGAATTGGAGCTTCCTTCTGGAGCAAGGCTTGAGGGACAAGCCCGAAAA
This sequence comes from Dipus sagitta, assembly GCA_036346955.1. Classification (NCBI taxonomy): domain Eukaryota; kingdom Metazoa; phylum Chordata; class Mammalia; order Rodentia; family Dipodidae; genus Dipus; species Dipus sagitta. The sequence continues at coordinate 153,036,210 of CM070772.1, read as the reverse complement.
ACCAACTGTGCTTCTACCGGCGCCTCTTCTGTCCTTTTGTTTTATGTGTGTGTGTGCGCGCGCGCGCGTGCGCGCATGCACGTGTTTGTATGCTCACGTGTGTGTACAGGTGCTCATGCACATATGTGTGGAGGCCAGAGGTTGATATCAGGTGTCTTCCTCATTTTCTCTCCACCTTATTCTTTGAGACAAGGTCTCTTGCTGAACCCAGAGCTCACCAATTCAGCTGGACCAGCCAGCCAGCGAGCGCTGGGGATCCCCTGTCTCTGCCTCCCCTGTGTTGGGTTATATGGGTGCTGGGGATCCAAACTCAGATCTTCATGTCGTGTGGCAAGCACTTTACTCAGTGAACCATCTTTACGAACCCCTTCCCTCTCACCTTTTCATTTTCAAACTTCAAAAATTTATTTATTTATTTATTTATTTATTTATTTATTTATTTATTTTTTCCAGATAGGGTCTCACTCTAGCTCAGGCTGACCTGGAATACACTGTGTAGTCTCAGGGGGGCCTTGAACTCATGGCAATCCTCCTACCTCCGCCTCCCAAGTGCTGGGATTAAAGGCATGCACCACCATGCAAGGCAAACTTGTTTGTGTTTTTTTTTTTTTTTTTTTGAAGCACAGCAACATGGACAAGGAAGTAGCATGTAGCCCAGGTTCCCTGTCATGGGACCAACGTAAAAGATGGACTACAACTCCAAGTGCCTTTTTGTCTTTTTCTCTCATTACTCCACCCAAAAGGCAACCATTTTCACTACTAGCATACATTAATCTTACTTCTTTCATAACTCTTTATTATGAATGGCAGTTTATAATGTGTGCCCTTTTGTGTCTGACTTCTTTTGTTCAGCTTTGAGGTATGTGAGATTCGTTCACATGATTACATCTGATTTTGGTGTTTTTCTCTTCAAAGCTGTGTAAGATTCCATTGCCTGAATACACGTGCTACATTTCATTTGCCCATTTTGTTTATGGATGGACCTTTGCATATCTTTTAAGTTTAGGCCTACCAGGACGAGCACACTTGTGTACTTGCCTTTGGTCAATATATATGTATGTATTTCTGAGCATCATCCGATGGAAACAGTCCTCATGCAAGGGGCCTGGGGACAGGGATATGGCAATGCTGAGCTTTAAGCTTGTGGGATGTGAATGCTTAAGGTTAAAGGTTACCCCTGGCATTTTTTTAAAGCTTGTGTCTAGTATGTGGGCTGTGTGGTATATGCATGTGTGTATGAAGATGTGTGTACCTGTGGTGGTTAAGTTGCTGTCAACTTGATCTATTTAGGAATCCACAGACATTCCTCTTGGTTGGGTTTCTGAGGTTGCTTCCAGGAAGGAGGAAGTTGTCTTTCCCTAGAGTGAACCCTTCTCCCAGAGTGGGTGACCCTCCCAGGAGAGGGGCTTTATGTAAGGAAGCTCTGGGAGAAAAGAGCCCCTTCCTGCCCCCGGCTGCCGGTGGGGCAGCTGCTGGTGAGTGCCCCCCTTGCAAGGGCATCTATCCTGTTCGGCTATCCTCTTGTTGGTGTTGCAACCAAGTTTCCTTCCAATGTGGACTGAAGACCAGTCCATTCCAGCAAGTCTCAGGCTTCGGTGCTGGATGGAGACTGCTGAGGCACCCAGCCACGTGGACTGAGCAGCTCCCGGGTTCCATGACTCTTGGGCCTACAGACTGCTATTGTTGGATTGCCATAAGCCATTCCGATAAATTCACTTCTTAATACAATGCAGTCTATCAGCTCTGTTCCTGTAGAGAACCATGTCTACTATAGCTCCCCACACACTCATGTGAGGAGGCCAGAGGAGAACACCAGGTGTCCCCTCCCATAGCGCACTGGCATGTCTCCTTGACACAGAGTCTCTTCTCTGAAAGTGGAATGATGGCTTTCATGGCCCCTAATGATTCTCTTGTCTCTGCTTTCCAGAGGACTGTTTTATAGGCTGTGTGGTCATGCTCAGCGGTTTACATGGTGTTGCAGTCAGGTTCGCATTGCTGGCAGAAATCATCCGACCAAGAGCAGCTTTTGGGAAAAAGGGTTTATTTTGGCTTACAGACTCAAGGGAGAAGCTCCATGATGGCAGAGGAAAACAATGGCATAAGCAGAGGGTGGACATCACCCTCTGGTCAACATAAGGTGGACAACAGTACCAGGAGAGTGTGCCAAACACTGGCAAGGGGACACTGGCTATAACACCCATAAGACTGCCTCAACAATACACTCCCTCCAGGTGGCATTAATTCCCAAATCTCCATCAGCTGGGAACCTAGCATTCAGAACACCAAGTTTAGGGGGGACACCTGAATCAAGCCACCGCACATGGGTCCTGGGAATTGAACTCAGATGGTGTCAGGTCCTCATGCTTACAGCAATGCACAGGTATTGCCCATGGAGACATCTCTCCAGCACCTACCCCAGGTAGCTTTAAAGATCAGAGACCAACTATGCTGGCCCAGGAGTGTCAGCTGGAGCCATTGGTAAGGAGTTTCATAGCTGGAATTTTGATTGGGATTTGACCCTCAGGAAGGCGTCTTGGCTAGAAGTTTAGTCAATTTTAATCCAACACATATCAGTGATCACATGTTCTAAGCCCCACACATGGTCCAAGAGTTCAGAGAAAAGTCAGATAAAGATTCAGCCCTTGAAGATCTTGCACAATATTGGAGAGATTGACCCCAAGGATGGGCGCTGATCCACTTACAATGCAGGCTAGAAAGGATAAAGAGGGCAACAGGGCACAAAAGAAAGATGCCAATCCAGATCAGAGGTTGCCAAGGCTTCCGGGCGGCGGGTTTCTGCTAGGATCCAAACCCGACCAGTAGTCACGAGTGTCGCAAAGGGTGAAGAAGAGTGTACAAGTCTGGGGAGCAGAACAGGAGGAGCAGGGGACATCTGGGGACCGTAACAGTAACAGACAGGGTGCAAGGTTCAGAGGGCAGGAGGCTAGGCTGCAGCAAGCCAGGCACTAGTCAAAGAACCCAGTAAAAAAAAAAATACATATATATATATATATATATATATATATATATATATATGTATTTTAACCCAGGCTGATGTCACTGAGTCCTGGGTTGGCTCCTTCTCAGCTCTGCGGCCCTGGGCCACCACTCCTGGAAGTATCAGAACACTCATTATTGGTCTTACCACGTACATTAGGTTTCTTCTAATACTTTTCTTGTTTAAGTCAGAGTCTTGCTATGGAGCCCAGAGTGTCCTGAAATCGTTGTTTTCTGCCTCAGTTTCCTGAGTGCTGGAGTCACAGGAATGCGTCTCCATGTCTCCCCTCCCCCGACTTTTCAAAGCACAGAAGAGGGCCACTTGTCTTCCAAAGCCTGGTACAGCAGCACCCATGAAAGCTGGTTGATTGACAAGAGTCCAGGGCTCTGTAGCTAAGGAGGACAGAACCTTAGATTTCTTTTACTTAAGGACACAAAAGTTGGCTTGGACCCCAAACCCACTACCATATGATAATGAGGATGGAAAAATTTCCTTTTCCTGGTTTCTGAGACCCACAGCCCCAAGGTGGCCGCTGCTGACTTACGAGTCCCTGGAGTCCCAGTGCAACTGAAGGGTCTTGTTTATGCAATTCTGGACAGGGGAGGTCTGTTTTCCCTTGGAGGAGAAGAAGAATTTATGATTGCAGGACTATTTTCTTAGTGGTGTTTTTAAAAACATCTTAGAGATCAAACTATTATTATTATTTTGAGACAGGGTCTCATGTACCTAGGCTAACCCTGAACTCGAAAGGTAGCTGAGGATGACCTTGAACTACTGATCCACTGACCTTGATATCATGAACGCAGGGGTTACGGGGGTGTGCCGCCATGCCTTGTGTATGCAGTGCTGGGGATTGAACCCAGGGCTCTGTTCATGTGAGGCAAACACTCTACCAATGAGCTGCATCCCCAGCCCGAGATTAAATTATTGCTGTAAGGAGGAGAAAGCGATTCCTTTTAACTTGGTAAGGTCAGATTTCCTTGTTCTACCTTAGAGAGAAATAAAAGGCTGAATAATGTATGCACTGCTTGAACAAATTTCAAGGGTGTCGTCAGAAGCAAGATCAGACCCTGCCACTGAACTTGAAGACTAGACAGAAAGATGAGCTGTGGAGATGAGCTCGCATGCCAGGGAGCCAGGGAGTTGGACCAGATGGCATCTGATGGGCTTGGCAGCTCTGAAAGGCAGAGCTTAGGGCTTGGAGGAAGCTAGGGCAGAGCCTCATCCCTGGAGGGGAAGTTAGGCTTCCCCATGGGCCTCACGGAGGAAAAAGGCAACAGAAAGGACACTGACTATGTGCAAAGCAAGGCATGAAGATTGAGACTCAATATGAGAACTGGAGTTCATGGTCAGAAGTAGACCACAGAAGATCTGTCATAAGCACAGCTAACCATTATATAACACTTTATATAACAGGACACAGTGCATAACAATACACAGAGTTCTCTTGAACTCTTCACATGCATTATTTGCTGTCATCCTCCCACAGTCCTGTGATGTCCATTTCCATTATCCCCATTTTCTAGATGAGAAAACAGAGGCACTGAGAAGTCACCTGATCTGCCAGTCACAAGCACTAAGCAGTGGAGGCAGGATTCGCTGAGACTGCAGACTTCAAATCCTTGATTACCCATTGAATGTCACGGGCTTGTCAGAACTAGGACAGCACCGAGTTCCTAACCTCTTATAAAATTCTGTCAAACAAGGTAAATTGCTGCTTCTAGAACCCCAGGGCTGGGCTGAGCCAGAAAGGTTTTCAGCTAGCTCATTTTTTTTTATATAGGCTTACTTAATTTGCTTTATTTTCCTTGTATTAAAACTCCCATCTCATAGCCATAGCTGGAGTCTGGGCCTCTCTGCAGACATTCTACTATGGGATGTGGCCAGGGGTCAGCGAATTCCTGACAGTGTAACTTGGTGAAATCAGTCTCTTTCCAGAGGTCAGGGGTCAGACGGTGTAGGTCTTAGCGGTGACATGACAGATGACCTTGGTGAAGCTGTCCAAGGCGGCAGGGCAGCGGCTCTGGCTTACTGTGTTAAGCACACCAGCGCCATGTTCTTAGGCACAGGGCTCGAGAGGATGTCTGTGCCTCTAGGGGTGTGGTTGACGTGCAGTGGCCTGTCACCTTGCAAGGAATTGTGTGGGGCACAGTAATCCTACTCCCTAATAGCCTCTCCCTAAGGAACAGGGCAGAGCTTGGTCAGGGCAAGTTGCACTTCGGATGGGCCTCATCCTTGGAACATTTAGTGATGGGCCGCATCCTTGGAACATTTCCTACTCAGGTTGACATGGCCACTATAGTCCCTGGCAGGTGCCCCTGAACTTGGTCTGCTGGCCAAAGCATCTGTTTTTTTTTTTTTGGTCCAGTGTGATATCCAGAAGCCCATCACTGAGGGAGGCTCTTGGAAAAGGCAATGACTTCAGACTCCTTGACAGGTAGGAAAAGAGACAAATCTCCTTGGAGGACCTGACCTGTTATGCTCTTGACCAGATACTTAAACTTGGTGACAGGGACCACTTCTTGTCATGGGTCTTGCCTCTGGAAGCTCTGTGAGCTTTGTGACTCTGCTATCAAATTCCGCTGTTGAAGTATTCACGGTGGTCCCAGGCCCTCCCATCCCAGGGCCTCCCGGGCCTCCAGGGTCTCCCACTAGGCCAGTGCCCTAGGCCTTCCGCACTGTAGTGGGCCATGTCCCCTCACACTGTAAACTAACATAAACCCTTGCTCCCTTCAGCTACTTCTGTGAGGAATTTGCTCGTAGCAAGGAGAAAAGTCACTAATACAATCATTAATTTGTTTCTGTGTTCCTTGATTGAAAACTCATGTCATTTTGTTATAGTAAGTATTTCAAAAACAGAGTTAAGATATTCCTCTATTCAGCATAGCCTGGGCACTAATGAAGAACAAGAGACCTGTAAGTTGGGCTGAAAAGAATTTTACTACTTTATTTCCAACATGAAACCCAAGGATCCTCACAAATTAGGAAGATGTTGGCAGGAAAAAAGTGTCTGGCACAAAACATGGGACAATTATAGTCATGGTTGTGGGTAGTCAGCCTTACTTGGCATCAACAATTCTTCAGGGCATATTTTCTACTCATTGTTTGGAAAATATAAGCATATAAATCTTGTTAACTTCAGAAGAGTTTTGTGTACATGGTTCTGAGTAATATTAAGGTTTCTAGAATGCACACATCCCCCCTCCCTATGACTGTTTTAAGTATAGAGACTATTTTCTTACAAGATGAAGACCTTTCACCCTGACAGATCTAGGGCGAGGTCTGTGGGTGTAGTGATGGTCCCAAGCATTCTAACTGCCTTTCTCTGGAGCATGTCATAAAATCATTATAGAAGGGGCTGAGGATACAGCTGTTAGTACAGTACTCGCTTAGCATGCAAGAGGCTCTGGGTTTGACCACCTGGGAGTGCCTGGCTATAATGCTAGCACTTAGAAGTGAAGACAAGAGGATCAGAAGTTCAAGGTCATCCCCAGCAACACAGCAAGCTTGAGGGCAGCCTGGACTACATGAGTCTATCTTCAAAAAAAAAAAAAAAAAAACAACAAACAAATCATTACAGAAGAGAGGAATAAAGCAAGGAGGACAGGGAAAATAGAAGGTAAGGAAAAAGGATGTGTTTATCATAGAGAGAAGTTTGCTCGGTGCTGTTTCTGACATCTGTATTATCCTAAAGATGTTAATTATAATTTCAGGCTCCAGGACTGAGAATGATAAAAGAGATTTTTTTCTAAGCTTTACAGATTAAAGGAAGCAGGATGCATTTAACTAAGGTAGGTTTTTAAAAAAGGGTTTAGATCTGTCCTTTTTGCTATATCCTTAATATGAGAAGGGATGGAGTGGGCCCCGGGAGCCCTGTTCATCACTTAGCCTTTCATCCCTCATCCATCTGATAATCATAGGTATCTATTCTGTTTTGCCTAGGCTGGGAGGTAGTGAGCCTATCTATGAACAAGACATGGTCCCTGCCCTCCCTCAGGGTGTAGTAGTCTACTGCAGGAAACATGAGAAGAAATTGCCAATTAGGACTTGTATCATGATGCAGGAATCAATAGGATGCCCTTTCCTCTGAGAGATGGAAGGTAGACCTTTCATTTCCACATGTGGAACAATTGTTCCTCTTTTCACATTTTCAGCAGGTATCAGCTTCTCTACCTTAAGTCCCTTCCGGTTTGTTTTGTTTCATTTTTTAAATTTATTTTTAGTTTTGAGAGAGAGAGAGAGAGAGAGAGGCAGAGAGAGAAAGAGAGAGAGAGAGATAGAGAAAGAGAGAGAATGAGCATGCCAGGACCTTCAGCCTGCTGCAAATGAACTCCAGATGCTTTACCCTCCGTGTGCACGTGTGACATTGTGTGCACTTGCATCACTGTGCGTCTGGCCATGTGGGACCTGGAGATTTGAACATGAGTCCTTAGGCTTTGAAGACAAGTGCCTTAGCTGCTAAGCCATCTCTCCACCCCATTGTTTCATTTTTGAGACAGAGTTTCACTGCGTAGCCCACACTAGCCAGGAACTTGCTATGTAGCCCCAAGCTGGCCACTAACTTAACATCCTCCTGTCTCAGTCTCCTGAGTGCCGAGATTATAGGTGTTTCCCAATATACCCAGCTCCTCTCTGGTTTCTGGAGTATCTACCATGTGTTAAATAAGCCCTTTTGTGTACAAAGTATAAAACAAAATTCCTGTTCTCCAAAAAGAAGCGATCCTTCCTAGCCAGTGGCTACATAGAAGTCAAGCAGTGCTTGTTTTTGGTGCTCAGCTATCCCACTGCATAGGTGGTTTGAGACAGCAGCCTTAATCTTTTTCAGGATTAACCTTGGGTTTTGTAAGCTTTAAATTATATGGATATCCTCAGAAAACCTTCAGCAGCTGTACTGAACAACAAATACTTACAAGGGCACAGAAGTCTATAAAAGGGCCTTGAGAACTGGACCAGCCAAGTGTGGGATGTCACAGAAGGCCCCCCAAAGAAGGGACGGCTTGGGCTGAAATAAGAATGCCTAGTTAAGACCTGGCTAGTCAGAGAGAGAAGCAGCTACCTTGGGGCTTTGGCCCACAATGAAGCCGGCTTTCTGACATCACCCCAGCTTTGGTTTTTTTCTCTAGTTAGTTGTTGCTCAATCGATGCCACATCATGAGGCCAACCTTGCAGAAGCATTGCTTCTGAAGGTTTAGAAGGTGGTGAAGGGGGGAGGGAAACCCAATAAAACTGATCTCTGATCTTGGCCAAAAGAAATCACACAGCACATAAATCCCCAAACTCTGTTTATTTTCCTTTGTTACAAACAAACAAGTCAGTGACTGCAGACTTGTGAGTCACTTAGCCGACTGGTTCCATGTGTTTGCCTGGGAGATTGTGCAATGTGTATTTTGTTTGCTATTAAATTCCTTTCTGATGGGCACTAGGTCACAATGTAACCTCTTTTCTCATTACTGGTTAGGCTTTCTCTTAGAAAATTTGTCATATTATATTATATTATATTAATTATATTATGCTTTTTTTTGAGACAGAGTCTTATGTGTTCCAAGATAGCCTCAAACTTGTTATGCAATTGAGGGTGACACTGAACTTTTGATCTTCCTGCCTCTACCTCCCGAGTGCTGGGATTATAGACATGCACCACCATGCCTGGTTTAGCAGTACTGGGGATCAAGGCCAGGGCTTCTTACATGCTAGGTGAGGTGGTTTGATTCAGGTGTCCCCCATAAACTTAGGTGTTCTGAATGCTAGGTTCCCAGCTGATGAAGATTTGGGAATTAATGCCTCCTAGAGGCAGTGGATTGTTGGAAGCCAGCATAGTAAAGAAATATTCAATCAATACAAGATTTCCCCTTGCCAGTGTTTGGCACACTCTCCTGTTACTATTGTCCACCTGATGTTGGCTGGTGGGTGATGTCCACCCTCTGCTCATGCCATCATTTTCCTCTGCCATCATGCAGCTTCCCCTCAAGTCTGTAAGCCAAAATAATCCTCTTTTTCCTCACAAGCTGCTCTTGGTTGGGTGATTGTGAATGTGAACTCGACTGCAACACTAGGTAAGAACTCAACCAAGTGACACACCCAGCCCTGTCTTTGAGTTTTAAGCTTGTAGTTAGGAATGCTCACACATGCCTGCAACTCAGCCCTGTCTCCACTGAGACACATCAGCAGTTCCCTGGTGACAGCAGTTAGTCAGAAGGGAGGACTCGTCCAAGATGGGGACATGAAATCAGAGCTAATTCCTCATTTGAAGGCCGAGAATTTGGGTGAATATAGTGACAATGCTAGAAACACACATCAATTTCTGTGTATCTGGTGTTGAGTTAAAAAAAAAAAACATGTATATACATTATTTCATTTTAAAGTAGTAATTCTATCACTTTGTGAACTCATGTTAGGGGCATGGACTATTAAAGACTATAAAAATATTAACAGATCTTACCTATTGTAGCACAATGATGTATACTTGACTGTGCTGTTAGGAAAATTACGGATCAAAGAGGTTAAGGCAGTGCCTTTCAAAGGGGCTAAGGCTGGTAAGTAGTGGCTCACAGGGCTGCAGAGATGGCTCAGTGGGCAAAATGCTTACTTCGCAAACATGAGTTTGATCTCCAGCTCCCACGTAATGCTGCGTGCATGGCAGTCAGTGCTGACCCACAGTCCCAGTGCTGGGGAAGTGGAGACCAGAGGATCACTGGAGCTTGTTGGCTAGACTAATTAATTGGTGAGTTCCCGGCCAATGAGAAACACTGTCTCAAAAAGGTGGGGATGACGGCTAAAGAGATGGTTTAGCAGTCAAGAGCACTTCCTGCATAATCTATGAAGTCCTAAGGAAGCTTGAGATACCACTTGTGTTCAACCCCCCGGATCCACATAAATAGCTGGGCGTGGCCATGGACGTCTGTAACCTAGTCCTGTAAGGAAGCAGAGGCTGGGAGAATCACCTGAGCTCATAAGAAAACAAGCAAGCTCCAGGACCAGTGAGAAGCTCTGACTCAGAAAAGACAGGGTGGAAGAGGTATGGAGCAGAAGACTTGACCTTTCACTCTGACCATTGCTGGTGAGCGTGCGGGGTCCTACATGGACACACACGGGGACATACAACATATATACCATGCACACCACACCACACGCACGAGCAAAGAGGAGAAACAATGCGGATGGCATTCCTGAGGAAAACACCCTACATTGTCTTCTGGCTTCTATATACCTGTACACACACACATGCAAAAAAAAAAAAAAAAAAAAAAAAAAAAAAAAAAAAGTAAAAGATACGGAATTACTTTGAACCCAAGTTGTTCTTATAATGTCTCTAGGCAGTACATGTTTTGGGCATACTTGTTTTGCTGATAAGGAAACTGAGGTACTCAGAGGAAGTCCTTATGAGGCTTTCGAGCAAGGTCTCAGATTTAATTTTTTAAAAAATATTTTTATTTATTTATTTGACAGAGAAAGAGGGAGGGGGAGAGAGAAAGAGAGGATGGGTGTGCCAGGGCTTCTAGCCACTGCAGACGAACTTCAGATGCATGCGCCACCTTGTGCATCTGGCTAATGTGGGTCCTGGGGAACTGAACCTGGGTCCTTTGGCTTTACAGGCAAACACCTTAACTGCTAAGCCATCTCTCCAGCCCAAGTCTCATATTTAAAACTCCAAGGTGAACCGGGCTTGGTGGCACATGCCTTTAATCCCAGCACTTGGGAGGCAGAGGTAGGAGGATCACCGTGAGTTCGAGGCCACCCTGAGACTACATAGTTAATTCTAGGTCAGCAGGAGCCAGAGTGAGACCCTACCTCAAAAAACAAAAAAAGAAAAAAGAAAAAAAAAAAACCTCCCAGGTGGCTCTGTGTCCCACCATAGTCCTTGGTCATCCAGACTGTGTGACCTGCACTGCCTTTCAGCAGAGGGACCCCCACTGGCCACTCTGGGTTATTGACAAGAGAGACAGAGATTACATTTCTCATGTCAGAAAGGCTCCCTCGTTCTCACATAGCTCTGATATTTGGTGTTGGGATTTTGTATTCCAGCAAGAACCTGCTCACTCCCACCTCCTCGCTTTAGCTCATTTTGTTTGGTTTCAGCCTCTTTCATTCTCACTGATGAGCTTGTCTTTAGAATACAGATCAAAGTTTAACCGGGAGACAGCATTAGTCCAGGATCCCAGTAGCTGCTCAGGTCTGCATGCAAGAGATGTTTACCCAAAAATTTAGTCAGTGGACAAAGATGGAACCAGAGGCATGAGAAGCAAAGCCAAAGGAATGCATGTGTGCGGAGAAAGGGCCCGTCAGACAGATGGGCAGCTCTCTTCAAAGGTTGCTTAGGGACCCAATAAACCTGAAAAGACTGTGCCTTGAATCTCAATGTGGGTGGGCTGGATAAAGGGACATTATTCTCTCCTTTTTGGTTTTCCCAGGGTGTGTGCAACAATGCTATTGCAATTTGCATTCAATGACTGAAAGCCACTCACATCTGTAAACACTAACTGTCCCAGCCAGCAGACCCTCCAGAACCCTCTTAGCCCCATTTCAGGGGGCCAGATGTGAGGAGAAGCCCTCTGGGTTCCATTGTTCTTTTGACTTGAACTGCAAGACTCTGAGAAGCACTCGCCCTCTCTCTCTCCCTCTTTCTTTCTCTCTCTCCGTGTGTGGTAGTGGTAGTGGCGGGGGCATGGTACTTTTTGCTCACTTTAGAGGCAAGCTTATTACGTTAGAGTTTAATTAAACTCTTGCTGACTGTTCTAAAAATGTCGCTCTCCTCCCAGGCCTTTCTTCATGCGCTCCCTGTGGGTAGCACAGACTTTTCGGTTCCAGTGGCGGGTCATTAGACCACATGAATATGCACAGACTCAGGAACGTTCCAAAGATGCTCTCGGGGCATTTGGCTCATAACTTTCAATTCAATCAATCAACTCAGTGGTATGGTAAAGGGATTACAAAGATCCCACTCCCTGATCACAGGCGATCGCTTCGCTGCAAGGGCTGCCCGGGACTAATCCTTTTCCCTAAAAAGAAGGCAGGGCTGCTTGCACTGACGTTTCCTATATCCTTTGTCCTCTTATATGTGAGCGCTTTTACTCTGAATTTAACCAAGGCTAGGGAAGAGCTGTGAGGATTTCTTTGGACCTGTGCTTCATGCCCAACCCCAAACAGTGGAGTTCTTGCAAACTGGGAGGGATGTCTGCCAGGGCTGTGGTGCTGGGCACAGACCTCTGCAGAAACTCCACTTGTGATTATAAATAGTTGGTCTGTCTTGGCATAAACAATTATTGAGGGTGTATTTCTCAACTCATTGTTTGGAAAACTTAAGTACATAAATGGCATTAGCTTTAGAAGAGTTTTGTGTGCAAATTCCTGGGTAACCAGACCAAATGCGGTTATTTAATGGACTGTGTATATCCCCCTCCTACCATTTCATAAGGCTCTTTGGTGTTTAGAATATTTTCATGCGATAGGAAAATTAAGTCTTTCTTATTAAAGTCTTCATTTCTTGGGATCTCAACACAGGTACTGGCAAACAGGGCTTGAAGGAAACAGTAGGGGACCAAGCCTGGGCTGCTGTTAAACTTCAATGTTAATCACATGCATTTCTCTAGGCAAACCGCTAGCCTGGCAGCTTACATAACTGGCCCATGACTTGCCAAAGAAGCCAACCTTTCTTCCCTCTCAATCGGTTCAAACCAGGTGGATATTTAAGCTACGTAAACGACACCCAACAGCATATGGTGTTGAACTTCAGGAGTGAGTGGCAAGCAAGTTGTCACTGAGTCATCTCAGTAGGGACTCTTCCTTGCTAGACAGAAGGAAGGAATATTTTATGGGATATGTAGTTCCGATGGCCAATTGAAAACAGGCGCAACTTACTTAAGAAAGGATATGTTCAAATAGCTCGGTGTTTGGACTTCCAGGAGGAGGAGGGCAGAGTAAGAAGCAGGCTCTGTCCCTTCCAATTTCAAGACCAATAAAATACTTGGAAGTGACAGTTTCAGAAACAGCAGCTATATCCTCATGAGAGATTCAAGGAGACAGTGAGCAAGAGGACAAGGTGACGCTGAGCTATCATCCCGTTGGCCAGACAAGGGGAGAGAGTTGCATGAAGAGCCAGGGCGCAGGGTTGGGGAACACAGCCAGTGAGCCGTGAAATGAAACAAGAACTGTTGAAATGAAACAAAACGGTTGCAATCTATGTGTAAGAAAGACATTACGCCAAGCTGAGGAGACGTGCTTGCCACCTGAGTTCAGATTTCCAGCGCCCATGAAAAAAAAATGCCCGAGGTGGTACATGACCATAATCCCAGTTCTGTGGGTGCAGAGATAAGGGAATACTAGGGTTTACTGGCTAGCCTAATGGGTGAGCTCTGGGTTCAACAAGAAGGCTTGTCTCAAAGAATAAGGCAGAGAATGACCAAGAAGAGCCTGACATCAATGTTGGCCTCTACACTCATGTGCACACACATATGAATATGCACACCATACACACACACAAAACATAGAAGAAGACATTATGCCTGTTCAGATAAGGTCCTTATGGAGAAGGGCAGGAAGGAGTAAACCCTGATACAGGTGAGCTGTGGCACTGGATGCTTGTAGAAATTAAAAAGAAAAGGAGAAAATGAATTAGGCAAAAATATGTAGATTAGGAAGAGATATGAAAAGATGGATATGAGGGAACATTCTGGGAGAGACTGGAGCTCCTACAAAAAGAGAAAGGGTAGGCCAAGCCCTCCCACCCAGGACAAAGTGCTGTGGAAACACGTGTGAAACGAATTGAGTGAACAACAAAGATCAACTCCAAAAAAATCAAAGATGAGAAAGACTAGCAAAAAAGGCACACTAGAAGAAAAATGTCATCATTAGCTGAGGGTTTGGTGGTGCACGCCTTTAATCCCAGCACTTGGGAGGCAGAGCTAGGAGGATCACTATGACTTAGATGCCAGCCTGAGACTACATAGTGAGTCTATAGCAAGAACCTACATCGTAAAACCAAAAAATAAAAAAAGTCACAATTAATAAAATAGCTGGAGGTACAAATAAAATCCTAGATTCATTTAAATAGCTGAGATCAATACGTATTATGAGCTATTTTAGCTGTGAAAGAAAAGAACGCAACCTGCAAGGAACCGGCTTGTAGGTTTTATGTCAGGAACGCCACTGTATGCGAATAACGGCCAGGTTTCTTCATTTCAATGAGCAACGACCTGCAAAACATTCTGTAGAAAGCTGGATCCTTTTTTATTTTTATTTTTTGGTTTTTTGAGGTAGGGTCTTGCTCTAGCTCAGGCTGACCTGGAATTCACTATGTAGTCTCAGGGTGGCCTCGAACTCACGGCGATCCTCCTACCTCTGCCTCCCGAGTGCTGGGATTAAAGGTGTGCGCCACCACACCTGGATCCTTTGGGGTTTTAATCCAGTTATTTTCAAATGATTTCACAAATTTCCACTCCCTAATGTACAATCAGCGATTTGAACATTGTCTTTGAAGATAAATCTAACCTTCAAAGACTAGAGAAGAGATGACACAGTAAAGGATAGAAATGCTGAGTTAACAAGTACTTATTGAAGAGATGATAAGTCAGGTAAATATCAGAAACATTGTTCGTGAAAAGAGTTGAAAATTGGGAGAACTGTTAAAATAAGTGTAGATTAAGACAAACTGGGTATCAAATTAGGTCAGTGGAAAATAGAAGTGGGAAGAATTGGGATAAAGAAAAAAACCTCAAAAGTATTCCATACAATGAATCAAAGATACTATTCTAATAAGCTATAGATATCTAGAAAAGCTAGAAAAGGAACTTGTGCTTATTTTTATATTTTAAGTTTTATTTTATTTTATTTATGAGAGAGAGAGAAAATGGGCGCTCCAGGGCCTCTAGCCACTGCAAATGGACTCCAGACCCATGTACCACACCTTGTGCATCTAGCTTTACGTGGGTACTGGGGAACTGAACCTGGGTCCTTAGGCTTTGCAGGCAAGCACCTTAACTGCTGAGCCATCTCTCCAGTCCAGAATTTTTGCTTATTTTAAAATAAATAAATAAAGTTTTGCCAAACTAGGAACTGAACCTCATGAATGCGAGGCCACTGACTAACATCTCCTAGCCCTGGTTATTTCAAAGGGGATGAATGGCAATGGACATTAATAAGCCAAATCCAAGTCAAACAAATGCAGTGCCTTCATAATACCAAAGTCTAGAATGAATAAAACCAAATTAGCTACGAGAATTGATAGGCAGAGAGTAGGATGGCAGAATGTAAACTGAAGGAGGCTGAGGTTAATGAAGTTCAAGCAATATTTGGGAGGCAAAACAAAAGAGTGCTTCTTGGGCTGGAGAGATGGCTTAGCAGTTAAGGCACTTGCCCACAAAGCCAAAGGATCCGGGTTCAATTCTCCAGGACCCATGTAAGCCAGTTGTGAAAGGTGGTGCATGCATCTAGAGTTCATTTTCAGTGGCTAGAGGCCCTGGCATGCCCATTCTCTCTCTCTACCTGCTTCTCTCTCTCTCAAAAAAATACACACATACATATTTATAAAATATTTATTTATTTATAAAATATTTATAAATATGTGTGTGTGTGTGTCATTCCGACTGGATTGACTTAGCAGTACACTGGGAAATCTTTCAAAAAGCTTAGACAGGGGGCTGGAGAGATGGCTTAGCAGTTAAGTGCTTGCCTGTGAAGCCTAAGGACCCCGGTTCGAGGCTCGATTCCCCAGGACCCACGTAAGCCAGATGCACAAGGTGGCACATGCATCTGGAGTTCATTTGCAGTGGCTGGAGGCCCATTCTCTCTCTATCTATCTGCCTCTTTCTCTCTGTGTGTGTAAATAAACACTTAGACAGGAGCAGGGCAATGGCTCAGTGCATAAAGGACCTGAGTTCAACTTCCCAGCACCCAGGTAAATGCTGGGCAGGCACGGCAGTCCCTGTAATTCCAGTGCTCAGAGGAGAACACTGGGGCAAGCTGGCTAACTGGCAAGCCCCGGGTTCAAGTGAGAGGCTCTGTCTCAACAAGTAACGTGGCGAGTAATTGAGAAAGACACAAACATCAACCTCTGGCCTCCAGAGAGCCGCACACACGCATGTGCCCACACACACATGAAGCACGCCGATACACTTGCAAAAAGTGAAATAAAAACTTTAAACAGCTTAAAACGACTAAAATCGGGGAAACTGACTAGATCACGACATATTGAAGAAAAGAAAACCAAGCACGATTTTCGACAAGGTGGAATTTAAGCACAAGTTATTAAGGCAAGCTAATTTGTTAATTATGTGAGGGCAAAAGCTAGTGTTAACGGGCGTGAAAATATTCTGTCTACAGGGCCTACAGAACATAGCAGTAGATACAGAGCAATCACCGTGCAAAATCAGAGACGTTAGTAAGTACACAATTTCAGAGCAAGGTATTAGTACCCTGCTGTCAGAATAGGATAAATCAAGAGGAAAATGACAGAGACTTAAAACCGAACTAAACACCATAATATGACAGCAACGGTAGATGCTGTCAAAAGTTAAGTAGGTTGTGTAACAATAGCAATGATCCGCTCACATTTTATTGCTCATTCCAGATGAGATGGGGGCTAGCATGTCCCCCTCGTCCTCTGAATGCAGCCCTGGAAAGCTCTGTAAGTGGAGGAAAGTATAAATACGATTCAAGGAGCCAAGAGAGACCGTGAAGTAAGGGGGTGGTCAAAGGGTGGCGGCTGACCCAGGGGGAGGCCCTACAGCCCAGATGTTTGCAGACCCAGGCCATGTTTATTATCTGCCATCAGAGTAATATGTATCAGGGCAGCCCAGAGCTCTCCTCCAGAGACGGGGACGAAGGGGCTCAGCCTTCGCTGGGCAGATACCTCGTCCTTCCTCCCCTCTGCTGAACACGCCGAGCCCGCGGAGTGGAGGTCACTTCTTTCTGTGTCTGCTTCACTAAAAGGATCAGGCTTCGTCCCCTGCTGGAGACGTCTCCCGGTAGAACAAGAGCAGATGAGGTCCTTGAGAGTGTGACAGGACGGCCAGGCCCTCTCTCTCCTGGCCTCATTTTCTTTCCTTTCCTTAAACACAGGGAAGAGATTTGGGATTTGCCCATCACACACTACAGGACACAACAATGACATCACCAGATGCCACAGCAGCTGGGTCCCAAGAAGCTCAGCTCAGAGGCAGGGGGTGAAATAGGCATGAAACGACTTGATTGAAGCAGGTGCATCAGAGATTTAACTTAAGCCTTGGGACATAAACGTGTCCTCAAGCAGAGGGAAGATCAGTAATATGAAGCAAAAACAAGTAGAGAAATGGAGCTAAACATAAATTAACTGTCAGACCATGTTTATGTAATAGCTATAGAATCCCCTACTTGGGAGGCTGGGGTAGGAGGACCACTGTGGGCTCAAGGAGATCAGCCTAGGATACAGAGTGAATTCCAGGACAGCCTGCGCTAGAGTGAGATACTTCCTTAAAAAAAAAAAAAAGAGAAAGATATACAACCTGGATCTAGTCAAGTAGAAACAGCAGACAACTCCAAATGAATGAGTCTATAACTAATTGCCTGGCACTCTTCAAAAATGTCAATAGTATGCAAGTCAAGAAAAGGCTGAGGAAGCGTCCTTGTGAAAGGTGGTGAAAGACATGACCAGGAAATACAGTAGAACAGTACAGGTTGGATCCTGGGCAAGGGGTTTTACCTTTTTTTTAAAAAAAATTATTTATTTATTTGAGAAATATTGAGAGAGAGAGAGAGAGAGAATAGGCACACCGGAATGAACTCCAGATACACACACCACCTTGTGCATCTGGCTTTATGTGGGTCCTGGGGAATTGAACCTCTTGGTCCTTTGGCTTTGCTGGCAAGTGCCTTCACTGCTACACCACCTCTCCAGCCCAGCTTTACCTTTCCTTGTGCTACGGTGCTGTCCCGTGCAACATGGCAGCCAACAGTTTAAAACGGCAGCTGCAAATGCAGTGGGTCTGAAGGTAAAACATGCACCTATCTTAGCACGATACAGACTACAACGTATCTCAAACCCATTTTCATATTCATCACATGCTAAGAATGTGGGCGTTATTTCGAAAGCTTTTTTCTTGCTCCCATTTACTTTTATTGCATATGCATGTATATGTGTGTGCTCTGTGTGCGTGCTATGTGTATAGGTGCACACATGTGTAGGAGTGCATGTGTATGTGTACAAGCATGTGGAGGCCAGACACTGACACTGGGTGTCTTTCTCAGTTGTTTTCCAAGTTGAGCAGAGTCTCCCACTTACACTCCGAGCTCACCCATCTGATTAGTCTAGCTTCCCCTGTCTCCCTGCCTCCCGAACACTGGGAATACATGTGGGCTGCCACACCTGCCAGGCACAGATGCGGATACTGGGGATCTGAACCCAGGTCCTCATGTTTGTGTGGCAAGCGCTTTGGCCACTAAATCATCTCCCTAACCCTTCTTTTTATTTTTAAAAGATATTTTATTTATTTATTTGAGATAGAGAGAGAAAGAGCCAGGGAGAAAGGAGAGAGAGAGAGAGAGAGAGAGAGAGAGAGAATGAGCTTTCCAGGGCCTCTAACCACTGCAAATGAACTCCAGACACATGTGCCAACTCATGCATCTGGCTTATGTGGGTCCTGGGGAATTGAACCTGGGTCCTTAGGCTTCACAGGTAAGCACCTTAAAGGCTAAGCCATCTGTCTGCAGCCCTGTTTTTACTTTGTTTACGTGGTTTGTAGAACATGAAGAATTGTACTCATTCCTCATATGGGCAGCTTGCACTATATTCGTACCATACAGTATTTCTGAAGAGAACCCTAAAGATACAATTAGTATAGTTCGAACAAGGCATGCAGATCGGATAGTATTTTTTTGTTCTGTGTTAGATTTTTTTTTAGAGAGAGAGTGAGAGAGCATGAGTGAGAGAGAGAATTGGAGTGCCAAGGCCTCAGCCACTGTAATCAAACTCCAGATACTCTGCCACCTAGTGCACATGTGTGACCCTCTGCTTGCATCACCTTTGTGCATCTGGCTTACGTGGGATCTGGAGAGATCAAACCTGGGTCCTTAGGCTTTGCAGGCCTAACCACTGACCCATCTCTCCAGCCCTATTTTTAAGTTTTGTCTTATTTCAGTTATTTCTTCATGAGAGAGACAGATAGAGATACACCATCTGTCCAGCCCTGTGCAGTTAGTTTTACGTGCACTATAGTTCTATATAAGAATGCCCCTCTTAAGAAGGACACATGGAAGAACACAGGAGCAAGGGAGCAGGCACCCATATGCTCCTTAAGCTCAAAAGTTCCCAAAAGAGTGTGTGTTTATTTTATTTTATTTTAGTTTAGTTTAGTTTAGTTTTTTGATTTTCGAGGTAGGGTTTCACTCTGGCCCAGGCTGACCTGTAATTCACTATGTAGTCTCAGGGTGGCCTCAAACTCATGGTGATCCTCCTACCTCTGCCTCCCGAGTGCTGGGATTAAAGGTGTGCGCCACCACGCCCGGCTTAGAGTGTGTGTTTAGATGGAGAGAGAATGATGAGGCAAATGAAAAGTGCTAGAGAGGGAAGGTTCTGGGTGAAGGACAATTCTGTGCATGATCCTACTGCTTTAACACAGTTTGACGACGTTTCAAAATACACGGCCATAGTAAGTCTCCCACAATTGTTGTAATAAATAGCACGTTAGTTGGGATAAGCAGGGTGGTTGACACTATAGAAAGGAATGACCTGGGAGACAAATGAAAGGGCCCTTCTAGAAGGCAGCAGAAAGGGATGCAGGAAAAGAACACATGAAATCTAGGGCTGAGTGGAGGCTCCACTGGAGTAGCTGGAGGCAGAGAAGGAAAATAAAGGAGGAGAGAGAGTATGTGACTACAGATATTTCTCTCAGAACTGAAAGAGGAGGAAAGACTTCATATGAAAAGGTATTGTAAAGTAGGAAATATTTTTAAAATATTAGGCCACATAATTGTGAAATTTAAGACCATCAGAAAGACGAATAGGCAGAAAGGAAGAAGACTTGAGCAGCAGAGCAACAATGTGGTCCTTTTTGTAAGAAAAACTCAGTCTAACATTGGACTTCTACAGAGTGGGATGTAAGAACACAGTGCTTTGTAGTAGAAAAGAAAATGTTTTTGAACCTAGGTCACATATTCAGCCATGTGCCACTTCTGTGTGAGAACTTAATGAAAATATTCTGAGACATTTAAAGCCTTAGGAGGTTTTGCCTGGCAGAGATTCTAACAAAATACTCTTGCAGAAAATACTCAAGTAAGAGACAGGTTAAGGGGCTGGGGAGATGGCTTAGCAGTTCCAGCACTTGCCTGCAAAGCCGAAGGACCCAGGTTTGATTCCCCAGGACCCATGTAAGCCAGACGCACAAGGTGTCACATTCATCTGGAGTTCATTTGGAGGCCCTGGTGTGCCCATTCTCTCTCTCTCTCTCTCTCTCTCTCTCTCTCTCTCTCTCTCTCTCTCTTTCTCAAATAAATAAAAATAAAAATATTTTTAAAAGACAGGTTAAAAAGCAAGGGTGGTCAGAACTTTGATAAAGCTTATGGTTGTGTAAAAATACAAAGGATAAAGAAAAGAAAAAAAAAATCACAGCAACCAAGAAATAAAATTGTAGACAATCACATAAAGCGTGAGAAGGAAGCAAGATGGTCACGATAAAAGGAAGCAGACAGCACGCAAAGGTCTCGTTTTGTTTCGGGGAAGACATAGCTATAACACCTTTATGAAGCTGATGAACATAAATAAACAGAAATACATGTTTTATATGAAAGGCAATCATGTATGAACAAGAAAATGAGTCAGCTAACATTCAAACCAGCAGAAGAAAACGCAGTTTGGACGCTGGAAAGGAAAGAAAGTTTAAAAACAGATAGTATAAAGAAAATACGAAATGTGGCAGACAGACAAGAACTCAGTGTGACAAGCAGTCACAGCGACAGCACTGCAGATGGAACGGAAAAAAAAAAAAAAAAAAAAAAAACTGAGCGATGACTCAGCAGCTGAGTGCTTCCTGCACGAGCATGAAGCCCTCAGGAGCCTGAGACTGTCCAAGTTCAAATCTCCAGATCCCACATAAAGCAGTGGGGTATGGTTGGCACATCTGTAACCCCAGCCCCCAAAGGGAGTATAGACCCAAGAATCTTGGGAGTCCTGCAAGCTTAGGAATTATTAAGAAGAGACTCTGGCTCAGAACATGACCATGTGGTAGAGAGATAGGGTAGTTCACCCAGAGTTTCACTCCAGCCACCCCATGTAAGCCACCCCCTCTGCAGGTGAGCGTATGGGGTATGGCAAGGACACGCACACGTGCATAATCACACATACCACACATACACTCACATGCGCACGCACACACACAAGCCACCCCACCCCTCAAACAGCATCGGCAAGTTAACTACAGAGGCCTGACATGGACCATTGATGAGTGTGCATCGTGAGGTCAGTAATGCATGCCTTGGTACCTGTCTGCTGGAATAAAAAAAACAAAAAACAAAAAACTTCCTAACGTAAACATGAACTAGGTTATTAAAAAGACAGCAAACACAAGGGAGAAATGATATATAACATATTCTCCCATCAAAAGGAAAATAAAGTAACAAAAGTAAGAACAAAATGCAAATAAAAAACCTCTGACTACTTGGAAATTTAAAAAACATTATATAATCAGTAAGCATCTCTTAGACAAGGTATACCAAAGCATTGTAGTAAGAGGACAATGAACATCAGAGCTCAGCTAAGAAGAAAATTCACAACCTTAAGTGCATTTATTATTAATAAAAACAAAAAAATATATAAAAGAAAGGAAATCAGCATACTAAGCACAGAATATGAAAATTTACCAAAGGAACAAAAGGTCCATCTAAAAGAAATAGGAGAAGAGAATAGTATATATAAAAGTAGACGAATGCAAATTAGAAGCAGGATAATAATAGCATTATTTAAGCAGTGAACAAAGCTTATTAGATAAAGTCAATCCTGATAGGTTTAGTCAGGAAGTAAAGAAGAATGATCTTACTAGGACTGAAAATCTGGATAACGTGGATGATTGTTAAGGAAAAAAATAAAAAGAAATTCTAAAATTAAGCACAAAAGAATCTATTTACTGAAAAACTGGGGACAAATGAAGGAAAAGTAAAAAGTATTTGTAGGCAATTCTTTCAAAGTATCAACTATCAGTAAAAATGGGCAGGTAGGGCTGGAGGGATGGCTTAGCAGTTAAGGTGCTTGCCTGTGAAGCCTGAGAGCCCAGGTTCGATTTCCCAGTACCCACATAAGCCAGTTGCATAAGGGGATGCCTGCATCTGGACTTGATTTTCAGTGGCTAGAGGCCCTGGTGTGCCCATCCTCTCTCTCATTTGCCTCTCTCATAAACAAAATATCTTAAAAAATGGGTAGGTAACAACGAGTTCATTTGCTCCAAGATTTTGAGATTAATGTCAGATGTAAAGGAGATATAAAACCCAGGTGAACCTATTTCACTCGTGTGTAGACATGAAGAATTTAGACAGCACCAGCAGGAGAGGCAAGGTGGAATGAGCTCTGGGTTAGCTAGACCTGGGTTCAAAGCCTGGCTTTGTACTGGGCCTCATGCGAAACTGTCTGAGACTCAGTTTCCTCTTTTGCAAATAGAGAACATGACAGTCTTCCTATAGGGCTAAGGCAAAAATTATAAAGAAAATAAATGCAAAAAATTAAGGTAATGCTTTGCCCACAGTATATCAATAAGCACCAAAATGGCATTTTAAGCCAGATATGGTGGCATGTGCTGTAATAGAACTCTTGAAACTAAGAGTTAATACTATCCTTCAAATTTAACAAAGGCATTTAAAACATAAATAGGAGCCAGGGCCTGAAGATATCGCTTAGCAGTTAAGGCGCTTGCCTGCAAAGCCTAAGAACGCATATTCAAATCTCCAGGTCCCGTGTAAGCCAGATGCACAGTGACGCAAGCATGCAATATGCACATGCGTGGGGGCGCACATGTCTGGAGTTCATTTGCAGAGGCTGAAGGCCCTGGTGCTCCCATTCTCTCTCTCTCAAATAAATACAAATAAAATAAATAGAAGTCAGGTAGGGAGGTTCAAGGCTGCAATCTCAAGACGAGCTGAACTCTCTGTCTTCTGTCCTTGGCTCCCATTGACCAAACCAGGAAGAGGCTAGAGGATAAGCGAACAAAGGACCCTAGAAGACACTCTCCCAAAGTAGACTGAAGAAGGTCAGAGAATGAATCTGGGAGTTACAATTAAAACCCTCCCAAAATACCCAGAGGTGCTTGAGAAAATGAGAGCAATCCTAACCAGAGACAGAAGCAACTGCTGACCTACGGTTTGGACTGTACCTGACTGTGGGCTTCGGTGTCCCTGGCCACCAGGGAATAGGAGTTGGCATGGGCCAACTTGAGCAGGAGAGGGAGCACAACACACAACACTATTTAAAGGCAGGCCCGTTGGAGGGACAAACTTTCAATGAGAAGATGAGCCAGAAAGAAACCCAGCTAGGGCTGGAGAGATGGCTTAGCAGTTAAGGCGCTTGCCTGCGAAGCCTATGGATCCAGGTTCGATTCTCCAGGTCCCACGTAAGCAAGATGCATAAGGGGGCACATGCATCTGGAGTTCATTCGCAATAGCTAGAGGCCCTGGTGCGCCTATTCTCTCTCTCTCTCCTCTGTGTGTTTCTCTAATGAATAAATTAATTTTTTAAAAAAGAAACCTAGCTAACCAGCACATAGAGACAAGCAGAGACCCCCTTGGGCAGTCCGGGGTCTGGGTTGAGTCCTATGAGAACTCATGAGCACTGTGTGGAGTTGGGCAGCATTCCCTAAAGGGTCTTGCAGCTTTGTTGCCCTGTAAAGCTCTCATGCCACCTCTGCCCGGGCCTTTGATTGGTACTTGCTTTCCTGCATACCTAGTGTTGTCCCTATCCCCATTATTTTTAAAACTTAATTGCAATGTATCTTTTCTTTCTTTCTTTCTTTTTTCTCTCCATATATGTGTGTGGGTGGAATGCATGTGTGTATATGCGTGTTTGTACGTGTGTGGGTAAAAGTGTGTGCGCATGTGGAGGCCAGAGGTTGACCCTGGGTGACCTGTTTAGTAGCTCCCCACTGTATTATTTGAGACAGGGTCTGTCTCTGATCACAGAGCTCACAGATTCAGCTAGTCTAGCTGGCCAGTGGCCCTAGGGCTCTCCTGTCTAGCTGCTCGGGTCTGGTGTTACAGGAATGAACACCCGTGGCCCAGATCCCTGCATAAGTGTGTTGGGGATCTGAACTCAGGTCTTCATGCATGTGTGGCATGCTTTACCCACCAGACCCCCTTGGCCTTTCTCGAATCCCAAGGCTTTTCCTGCGTCCTGTGCTGGGCTGGCTCTCGGGCACTGTCCTTATGCAGGCCTTGACGCCTCAGCTTTCTTCACACTGCGAGACTGACTATCACTACTCTATCTCCACCTCCTCTGATTTGGCTGACATGCCTTGTGTGGTGCAGCCTTCTTTCCTCTTGTCCTTGCGGGGTTCTACTCCCTTGATTTATCTAGTGTGATCTAGTAGGATCCGGGAAAAGAACAGAGATGAGTATACGGAATGAACCTTCCGCAGTTAGCTCAAAGACCTGATGGGTGACTTCCCTTCTCTATTCCCAACCCGTAAAGAGAAGCAGGAGCAGGAAGACATCCTCTCAGTGATGGAGGGAAGCCGTGGAATTGCTCTCTGCATAAGCTCAGTGGTGCTGTGAGGCGTCCACATTGATCACGATGACCTCCGAGAGTGTCTGTGAAGGCTGTTTCTGAATGAGATTAGCATTTGAATCCACGAACCTGATAAAGCAGATTGACCTTAATCTCTTCTTTTGCCCAAAGCAGATTGGAAGCTTCCCCCTTGGGTGATGATCTTTCAATGCATAGCCTTCTGACTTGGTTCTCAGTACCAGACACGAATGCCCACGCACTGTGCGGGCCTCACAGTCAATTAGAGGGCAGTTGATGGCCCCCATAACCTATGTTCACTATTGTGCTGGTGGGTACATCTTGCCTGGGTGGTTGATTTTGTAGTTTGCAGGATCCACTACTTTTGGCAGATTAAATAAGAGTGCTTCTCTCACTTCTAGTCTGACAACTCCTCTGGGGAAATAGCAGTAGACACCAAAGAGACTCAAAGATCATCAAAACAGAAAATTAAAGACTGCTGAAAGCTCATAATTCAAGGAGCCTTACAACATGCCCTCCAAGGCTCAGGGAAAGCTGCATAAAAGATGGGGAAAGAATGTCAGAGCCACAGGGTGGGAAAGTACTCTGAAGCATTGGCCCCCTACCCACAACACAGACTGACTGGTGCATTCAGAACCCCATAGTGATTACCAATAATGCCACTGAGAAGGGACCTCAGTGGCATGAGAGGAGAGGGAACATAAGAGTATAACCCAATGGGAACATGACAAATTTGCATTATATTGACATATTAAAGTTCTCAATAAAAAATTTTAAAATGGCTGGAGAGATGGTTCAGTGGTTAAGGTACTTGCTTGGAAAGCCAAAGGACCCAGGTTTGATTTGCCAGTACCCACCTAAAGCTAGATGCACAAGGTGGTGTGTGGTGGCTTGATTCAGGTGTCCCCCATAAACTTAGGTGTTCTGAATGCTAGGTTCCCAGCTGCTGGAGATTTGGGAATTAACGCCTCCTGGAGGCAGTATTATTTTTGGGGGCGGGCTTATGGGTGTTACAGCCAGTGTCCCCTTGCCAGTGTTTGGCGCACTCTTCTGTTGCTACAGTATACCTTATGTGGGCCAGGGGGTGATGTCCACCCTCTGCTCATGACATCGTTTTCCCTTGCCATCGTGGAGCTTCCCCTTGCGTCTGTAAGCCAAAATAAACCTCTTTGTCCCACAATCTGCTCTTGGTTGGGTGCTTTCTGCCAGCAATGTGAACCTGACTGCAACATGGTACATGTGTCTGGAGTTAGTTTACGGTGGCTAGAGGCCCTGGCGTGCTCATTGTCATTCTCTCTCTCCATCTCAAATAATTAAACAAATAAAATACTTTTAACAATATTTAAAAATGTTGAGGGAGGCATCATCCAACTAGCTGAGGTCCTGTAAAGAAGGAAGTGGCGGGCGGAAGGAATCTCCTTCTTGCCTCCTACCTACTGGCTGGACGAGGACATTGGCGTTCTCCTCCCTTGGAACTGGAATTGACACCATCCAGTTCTCTTGTCCTCAGGCCCGTGGGTTTCAACTAGAACTACAGTGCTGGCTTTCCTGGGTCTCTAGTTTGCAGGTGATAGACTGTGTGACCTCTCAGCCTCCACAGCTGTGTGTGAGCCAGCTCCTCTCAATAAATAAACCTCCATGTTTCTCTTGTATTGGTTTTATTTCTCTGGGAACCTTAACTAACAGAATATTTAATTTTATGTCTAAAGTTGGATGGGGAAACAAAACCTATAGCTCACATGTTATCACTGCTCTAAGACACTGTGCTAAGGAAGCCCACAAATGGTTGGTTTTAATTCATTATTGAGAATAAACCAAGCAACTAAATATTATAAACCTAATGATTACTTCCAAGGTCATTTTTAAAAATTTTTTTGTTTATTTTTATTTACTTATTTGAGAGCGACAGAGAGAGAAAGAAAGAGGCAGAGAGAGAGAGAGAGAGAGAGAGAGAGAATGGGCATGCCAGGGCCTCCAGCCACTGAAAACGAACTCCAGACACGTGCGTCCCCTTGTGCATCTGGCTAACGTGGGTCCTGGGGAATCAGCCTTGAACTGTGGTCCTTAGCCTTTACAGGCAAGCGCTTAACCACTAAGTCATCTCTCCAGCCCCTCCAAAGTCATTTTTAATACTTTAGTGTAATCCCACTTAAAAATTCTGCCAGGACCCTTTATGAAACATGTTGACATGATTTCAAAATTATTTGTAAAATAGAAAGATGGGCTGGGGGCAAAGTGCTCATCATTCAAACCACTGTACTGAGCTCCATTCCCAGACCCATGTAAAAAGCTGCAAGGTGTGGTGGGTTCTGGAATCCCAGCATGCTGATGCTGACAGTGAGGTGAGAGGCAGAGGTGGGAGAGAATTTCCCAGAAGTTCATGGTGAGGGCAACAAAGAATGGCAGAGCCAGAATTCACAGTAGAAACCCTGCCTCAAATGAGGTGCGCAGGTAAGCACTGTCCCTCTGACCGCCACCCACGCACCATGGCGCGCACACACCTGCACTGACTTTAACACATGTCATGCTCAGATAAATAGAGAAAAGTAGGAACTGAAGTACAATAATATTGAGGAGTACTTGAAAATGAAATAGTACCTCAACCTCTAAGCCAGACACCTAACTTGTCAGCTTTGAGGCCTCTTTCTCTCTCTCTCAACTCCACACCCAAATCATGGCAGAATCTGCTGGTAAGCCCAGGCCGGGTTGACTCATCTCTCTATCACCACATCACTGCCCGAGCTCTACCACTCCCTGCTGCATTACTGCATCAGCACCGAACCCACCTCCTCACACACCACTGCCCCTTCCATTCTGCTCTCCACTCAGTGACCACAGAGTCCCAACCCTCTCCTGGCCAGACTTCTGTAATAGTTTTTCATTACTCATCTCCCTCCACCTTCTTCCTTTCTCATTTTCTAACTGCTTCTTGCATCCATCCATCCCTCCACCCCTCCATCCCTCCATCCATCCATCCATCCATCCATGCTCTCTACTCACAACCCTCAACGTGTCATACAGTGAGCAAGGCTCAGGGAAATAATGTGCAGAATAAATAATGTGATTTGTGCCAACACCCCAGAGAACTAAAGGTAAAGAATAAGAAACACAAAAAAGATTCCAGTGTGTTCATAATTAAACCCATGCCACTTTAAAGTAGTGGGATTAATTTTTATAGCCAAACTCAGACAAAGAGGCTCAAGTTGCATGGGCTGGGGCTGAGAGAAATAGACATATTTGTTCATCACGGGCAATGTGGTGAATCAGTGCCAAAGTTGTGGACAAAAATCTGAAAAGTAATATGGAGAGCCAAAAAAAAAAAAAATCCTTGTAGCCAGTATTTTTACTCATGGGAAATTATAATAATTCAAAGAAAGGGGGAAGGGTTGAAGGAAGACTTTTATGTGTATAGGTTTTAGTTTTAGTCTTTTGTGTTAGCAAGAGACCTGGTGTCACCCAAATGGCCAATGAAAGAACGGTGAGGTCGCCTGTTTGGAATAAGCCTATGCTGTAACTTATGACTATGAAAGAAGGTATAAAAATAGGACACCATGTGTTAGAATGTGACATAGAAACCCCGTATATAGATGGATACATAAAGAAATAAAAATAGTTTTGCTGGGATAATCTCAGTTGTCCACTTGACAGGATTTAGGAGCACCATGGAAACAAGTTTCTGAGCATGCCTGCAAGGGGTCTTCTAGATCAGATTAATTGAGGTGGGAAGACCCACTCTAGATGTGGGTGGTACCATCCTATGGTCCCGCGTGCTAAACTACATGAAAAGGAGAAAGGCGGCTGGCTGGGCACCAGTCTTCATCTCTGGCTGGACTGTGACCAGCTGCTTCCTGCTGCCCGTGTCTCCTCTCCCATGACAGACTGTACCCCTGCAAACTGTAAGCTTAAATAACTCTTTCTGCAAGTGGGTTTATTTTGTCACAGCAATGAGAAAAGTAACTAATACATCAAGGCCATTTTTCATGGGGTCAGACATAATAACTTTTTAAGCAAAGGATTCAATAGAGAAGATGGCAGAATTTCACTGTAAAATTAACTTTGATTGCATAGTCTATTTGCCAGTGGTCATAATAGTATTTTAGGTAACATTATCTTCAAATTTTAAAAAATTGGATCATGGAAAAATACTCATTAATCTGTATTTGTTAAACAGTATTAAACCTGATGGAGTTATGAAGCTTAGATTATCCAGAGGAGATGACAGGGTGTCTAAAAAGCACTTGTAAAAACCTCAGGAGCTGTGTGAGAGTTGGTGATTAGAAAGGCTTGGCATCTGGTAGGACACTCTTAATCCCGTGACAAAGACTGGGCACATGTCCATCCGAGGACATCCTGCTGTGCCTGGTCACCGTGTTCCTGGGGAGAGGCTGCTCTCATGGCGTCCACAGTTGGGAGCTACAGTGTGGCACTGCCTAGAGCAGATTCTAGGGAGGCTGCAGTTGCTAATGTTGAGGATTCAAGAGCTCCAGTCAGGCTCAGCAAATCCAGGCCTTCTCTTCTGGGCTCCTAGTCTAGCATCGCTCACACAGGGGAGTGCAGCCAGTTGGTGCGCACAGAATTTGGTGCCAGCTGAGCTCACGTTAGAATACACTTTGTGCACCAGATGTTTAATTTGACTGCAGAGGGCAGATGATTGATTGAGTCATGGCAGTCCCCAAGAGAAGGCAGAAAAAAAAAAAAATCATCGCATCTAAACCTTGATTTTGGTTTGGGCACTGGCTGGCTATGTGAGCTGAGGGAAGTAGGAGTTTAGACTTATATGGCCCAGACGTAAAATAACTTTCTAATGTTACTAAATTGAGAGTGTTTTAAATGGATATCACAAGTTCCAAATGTCCAGCACAGGTGTATGCTATTACAACAGAGGAGAAATGCCAGAAGCCACTTTAGACCATCTTCTCTTTCTGTCTTACCAAATCTATCTCCTCCCAGAGTCAGGAATGCAGGGTGTTGTGATAGAGGGAACGCCACAAAGAGCCTGAGAACAAA
The DNA here is from genome assembly GCA_036346955.1 of Dipus sagitta. Lineage (NCBI taxonomy): Eukaryota > Metazoa > Chordata > Mammalia > Rodentia > Dipodidae > Dipus > Dipus sagitta. The sequence goes on along the minus strand of CM070772.1, from coordinate 153,006,520 downwards.
ATATTTTCTAGCAGGGCTGGGAAGAGCTGCCTAGAGATGCGGTTTGCTCAATGGGCTGGCTGAACACAGAGGGTGTTACTAGGGCCTCCGTGAATGTCCAGTGTGAATTATCCAAGGCAAGTCCTACAGAGACGTAGAATTTGGACACCTATGACTACTCTCTGGCTCTGTCACAGAGGTTGTCTAAGTGTGATCCACGGACTCCTAGGGACCCTTCCACAGGAGCTGAGAAGTGAAAACTATTGTTACAATAACGTGAAGACGTAATGTTCTTTCCGCAGTGCATTGGCATACACACTGAACGCGGGAAGACAGTGGCCTTGGATTGTACTCGTAGTTAGTGTCTTTTTCAGGGCCACATACTTGTGGTAGACAACAAAAGCGCATTTTCACATGAGAATGTCCTTGACGGAACAATGACGGTGATTCATCTTGTGTCTACCTACGAGGACACATCTTGTTACGCACAGAGACTAGTTGGGCAAAAGCACGTCTGCTGCACGCGGAAGCACTCTGATGGCCCCATGAACAAACACACCTGCGCGCGCCTCTGCAGGGCAGCGGGGACCAGCCACTTCCACATTCAGAAAACATCACTTCTGCTTTCCAGAACAAACCATTGGCAAATTACGGTTATTCAGACTTGGTAATTTGGCAGACATTTTCTCAAAAAAAAATGAAGCGTGTCTCTCACTTCTAGAAAAACGACTGACAGTCTTGCCAATGACAAAATTTGAGTTTTCAAGCAAAAATCAGTCTTGGAAAACTTGCAGCCACGACTATGAACTTGATAGGTTTCCAGTTTTCAGAGCCATTTCTGATGAGCTTTATAGTCATATCAGTGAGTATGATTTTGATAGTGTTTGATGAGCTGTCTCATGTGTAGGTAATCTGCATGACTCAATAAACCAATGTTTGCAAGTGGCCAACGCACAGTGCTACAAAATCACATAAATGTAAAAAAAAATATATATCCAAAGCAAAGGTGAGCCATGCATCTTAGTATAGCAGAATACAAGTTCACTGCCATAATTTCATATAACAACTCACCTTTCCAAAAATTCTCATTTTTAGGGGCTGGAGAGATGGCTTAGCAATTAAGATACAAAGCCTAGTGACCCTAGTACCCATGTAAATCCAGATACACAAAGTGGCACATGCATCTAGAGTTCGTGTGCAGTGACTAGAGGCCCTGGCATGCTCATTCTTCCTCTCTTCCTGTATGTCTCTCTTCTCTCTGTCTTCCTCTGCATGCCAATAAATAAATATTTAAAAACTTCCATTTATAGAGGCTGAAGTACTTTGGGTATAGTATCACAGAGTATCTGCAGTTAACCAGAAAGGTTATGAAAGTATTCTTCCTGTTTCCATGTGAGGCAATATTTTCTCCATGTATTTCAGCCCAAAGTATGTTACAATAGGTTAAATTCAGAAACAAAGGTAAATGGGACTACATGCCTCTATTAACCCAGACGTTAGAAAGTCTGGCAAAAAAAAAAAAAAAAAAAAAAAAAAAAAAAAAAGGTAAACAGCGACACTCTCTTTTCACTAAATTTCTTCTGTTTTGGACAATATAATTAACTTCACAAACTATTTATGTTAACATGTAATGAGCATATTATTGATGCATGCTCCTTAAAATTAATAAATGCTATTTTAAATTTTCTTGGCTTTTGTTTTTGCTAAGATGAATGAGAGATATAACTCATGTAAGCAAAAATATGCTAAAGTTCTCCATTTTTTGGTGTGTGTTTATAATGAATAGTATGTGGATGGTGCATGTACATACTGTGTACAGATATGTGTGCCCTATGTACATGTGTGCAGAAGCCAGAGGAAGATTTTGGGCGTCCTCCTTACCCATGCTTCTGCCTCATTTCCCTGAAACAGAATCTCTCACTGAATCTGAAGCTCGTCTTTTTTTTTTTTCAGTTCAATGAGGGGACCAGTGAGCCTGCCCCCACTCAGGACTGGGGTTACAGATGGGGACTGACTTCAGACCCTCATGCTTGTACAGCAACTGCTCTTCCCCAACAGCCATTTTCCAAGCTCCCCCGCCCCCAAATGATTCTTATCCCTGTAAACAGGATGGTGAGACTAATACGGGCAGAACCACTGTCCTAAGGTCCCCGCAGGGAAAGTGGCATTTTGGGTGACTAATTAAAAAGGGGAGAGGGGGCCTTGGCTCTTGACAGTCTGCACTGAAGCTTCTCTGGGCTGGCAACAAGGGTTGGTTATCAAGACAGACTTATCCTTGCAGCAACAACAACAAAATTCACCTCTTACCCAAGACGGGTAGCCATCACTGTCGAGAATATCAGTTCAAAGTTCTAACTAGACATCCCCTGTGCCCTTCTACGAGGTTCTCTTCCCGTGCGTCCCTTTCATACGAAGGAGGGCCTGACCCGCACTCCACGCTCCGTGCTCCTGTTCTGACTAGGTACTGGCTACACCCTGCCTCGCAGAGCCCAGTGAATGCCACTCTGAGCTCAGCAGTCACTGTGGCATTGAGGAGGGCACCAGGTACTGGCAGCAGCACCCAGCAGCAACGATGAGGAAGGTCATGCGCTTCTGGCCCTGAGGACTTCTCAGGTGTGGTGGGGAAGAAAGACTGCTGAAGACAAAGAATCACAGCATGATGGGGTCCAAGCCATGCTCTACCAGGTGGTCACATTTTTTTTTTTTTTAAGAAGAAAAGTGAGGACGCAATCTGACTGGGAATCTGGAACATACGTCTGCTACATTTATTAACTTCTCGACAATGCCATAGAAGTGCCGCGTAGGTTTGCCACAAAAATTCAGAAACAATGATTCTACTCCCCTCAACCCCACGCCCCTCACACACCACTTAAATTCTTGGAAACGGCAGTGGCAGAAGAGAAACAAGAGAACAGCTCCTAGGGATCACAAAGGATGAGTGGTGGCCCCTAACACTTTATTCCCTCTGGGTTAGTGGACAGGAGCACTGTTGGAAAAAAAAAAAATTTTTTTTCCAGCATTCAAGTTCCAAGTGGATTTTGCTCCAGGCAGAGAGTTTGAGTTGGTTCGCGCAGGTCTCCCACCCCAGCTGAGGTGGATCAAGCTGAATGGGAGTCAGTGGAATGAACTAGCAAGAGACTTCTAAGAGCCCAAGCCCCGGTTGTGTGTGGGTCAAATTAAACCATATGGCTCTTGATCTGACCAGAAATGCTCCAGTCCCCTCTGGGTGGGCTGTTTGGGGGTCCAGGGAGGTTCTGGTATGGCCAGAGTCTTTTTAACTCCCTGCCACATTCCCTTTTCTTCCCTTTCCTTTGGGCTTGGCCCAAATCCCTCTTTTGAACCTCTTCCTCCCACTCTTACTGTTCTTTCCCAGCTGTGGTAACTCCAGAGCCAACTGCTTAAGAACAAAACAGTGGCCAGACACAACATGCTCAGTGCCACACAGCCATTCTGCCACCCACAGCTAGACAGAATGGGCCATCCAGTGTCCCAAACCAGACCACAGGCAGGACGGTATATTTCACTGTGGAAAGTGTGGCCTCGTCCTGATCCTCGATGAGATTATCCATAAAAACAGGTTAGTGTCAGGATTAAATGATATACTATCGGTAAAAATGCTCGAAAACATGTCATGGGGCCAGCTAATCACAGTTACAATATTGATGCCTTTTCATGTGGTTATTTGATTAGTGTCTGTCTCCCCATTAATCCCAAAGTGACACAAGAACCTGTCTTTTTTTTTTTCTTTCAATTTTTGGTTCATTATTATATTGGTAGAGCTTAGCACAGGCCCGTTAAGCACTGGTTGAGGTAATTGTATGATGTAAAGGAACTGAGAAGGCTCTATTCTAGGATCTGCCCCCAAGTAGCAGCTCTCCAGGGTTAAGAGGGAGTCCGATAGCCCTTTTAGGCACTTAGGGTGACCCCTGAAAGTCAAAAGTCACTTGCTAGAAGTCAAAAGATGACCTGACTTCTTATCTCCTGCCTGGTTCCCTAGGTCTGTTTCTCTGCAAACAACCTGGACTCCTCCTGGGAGGGAGGGCTCTCCTAGGTTTCAAATCTAGCCCCAACATTGTGGTTGGTCACAGTTCAGCATCCAGAATTTGGCATCATGGCTTGTCCTCAGGTGAGCTGAGCTAGAAGGTAGGACCTCCACCATGATGTTATGAATACGTCGGCAAGGGGAGGGTGAGCTCTCTGAGCTGCCTGGCCACTTGGGAACCTCCAGCTGCTGGTGAGTTTCCGTCCAGGCCCATCCAGGCGCGGTGGGCGGGGGGGGGGGGGGAGGTGCCCCTCCCAGCCCTTGCTCTCCACATAGGTTCTTTACTCCCTGCAGCTCCCCACGTGGCAGGAGCTCCTTGAACTTTCTTTTCTCTCTTTTCTTTCCACAGTTTTCCCAGCCCCCTCCCATGGGATCTCTAGCCACGTAGGTGCCTTTCCTTACCTGTGCACTTCCCTCAATAAATATAATTTAATAATTATTCTTTTTCAGTCTTTTTTATTCAATTCTTTCACCAAACATAGATATGGACCTAGGGTTTAGGGCTCAAGGACTTTCCTGAACCCCTAACACCCCATTACAAGTTCTCCTGACAGCCTGCAAGGATGATATTGGCCTGATGTCATGAAGGCACTAGAAGGTGACATCTGGAGTCAGCAGGGAAAAAGGTTGTTCTGATGGATGATGGACAGCTACTGTGGTTAAGGATGCTCAGTAGCTGCTATGCTTAGTGTATGGAGTCTAGAGCAAGTCCTCTGCCAGCTGTTATAGACTGTTCTGTAATTCAGATAGAGCTTTTTTAGGACTGAGGTCACCAGATGCCTTGTGAGATCGTGTGTGTCTGTAATATATGCAAAATGTGTATGTCTGTACATATGTATATGTGTACATATGTGTGTGGTGCCCATGTATGTACGTGCATGTGGAGGCCTGAGGTCAGTATTTCATGTCTTCCTCAATAACTCTCCTTTCTACTTATTTATTTTTAATATTTTAATTAATTTGTTTATTTGCAAACAGAGAGAGAGAGAGAGACAGATAGAGAAAGAAAAGGGGGTGGGCATGCCAGGGCCTGTTGCCACTCCAAACAAACTGTAGATACATGCACCACTTTGTGCATCTGGTGTTACATGGGTACTGGGGAATCAAACCCAGGCCACTGGGCTTCGCAAGCAAGTGCCTTTAATCACTGAGCCATTGCTCCATCCCCATTTTACTTATTTATTTTTGGACACAGGGTTTTCCACTGAACCTAGACCCTACCTGTTTGGTTAGATGAGCCAGCCACTGAGCCCCCGGGGATTCTCCCGCCTCTGCCTCCCCCGTGCTAGATTACAGACACACCCTGCCGTGCCTGACTTTTCCATAGGTTCTGGGGGTCTGAACTCAGATCCTCACGCTGGTGTGGCAAGCACTTCACCCACAGCCCCGGGCATGTATTTTTGTTAAGTCGCAGAAAATAACACACTACTAGAAGAACACTACTCAGAGAGGCCAAGAGCGTGCCTGTCTGCGTGAGTCTCCTTACTTGGAACGCAACTCTCAGGAGCCAGTGAGACTAGTGAGCAGACCCGCCGTGGGTCGGCCTGTGGATCCCGCATCCGACAGGACACTAGTTAGCAATGTGCAGCTGTACTCACGAGGGTAATCCTTGGGATGCGTCTTCTCCGACCAGTTCCCATAAAAGGTGAGTCTGTACTTGGCAGTTCCGCAGGCGCAGCAGTCTAAGATTGGCTTGTCAGTCACCCCGTCCAGTGTGGGATCTGGAATGGGAAACGCACCAAGTTAGAAAGCAAATGAGAGTCTTGTGTAAGGCGGCATTTGGCTGGTCTTTTCCTTAATCCCTAGAAAAAGAAGATGAAGGGCTTTTCTTGATTTATGAATCATAGCCATTTACTGGACTGTGAAAGATTTTCATATTCCTTTAAGTATGGAAATATATGTTATATATAAATATGTAATTATAATATATACGGTATATATTATAATTTGAAAATAAAAATGCTCTGATAACTTGAGGAGCTCTATGTGACCAGTGGGACAGATTCTTTAACATGGGGGAAACTTTGGAAAATTGGTGGTAAGTTTTACTGATATGCTTCCTGGCCTCCTTCCCCACCCCTCTCACAACAGGATTTTTCTTTTGGGTGTATGTGTGTATATGTGCAAATGGTGTGTGTGTGTGTGTGTTGCAGTTACCTTCTCGTTGCTGGGATGAGAACACCTAACCAAAAGCAGCCTGTGGGAGGAAAGGGCTGATTTTGGCTTTCAGACTCAACGGGAAGCTCCATGATGGCAGGAGAAAATACGGCATGAGCAGAGGCTGAACATCACCTCCTAGCAAACACCAGGTGGGCAACAAAGCAGGGAAGTGTGCCAGACACTGGCAAAGGGAAACTGGCTATAACACCCATAAGCCTGCCTCCCACAACACACATCCTCCAAAAAGGCTCCAATTCTCAAATTTGCCACCAGCTGGTGACCCAGCGTTCAGAATGCATATGTTTGTGGGGGACACCTAATCCAACCCACCACAGTATACATGCATGTATTCACATGTGTTTGAATACACATGTGTGTGGGTACATGTTTACATGTGTGTGGATATGTGTGGAGGCCAGAGGTCAATGTTGGAGGCTTTTCTTCAGTAGCTCTCCATGTTAACTTTTTTTTGGACAGTGTCTCTTACTGGACCTCAAAACACTGAATAGGCTAGACTAGCGAGGTATTAAGCCCCAGGGAACCTCCTCTATCTCTCCAGCACTGGGATGGCAGGGTACCCCTCTCCCTGTCTCAGCTTTTACATGGGTGCTGGGATCCAAACTCAGGTTCTCATGCTGTGTAGCAGGTACTTCACTCCTTTAGTCAACCTCCTCATTCCTCTGCCAGGTTTTTTCTCTTTCTTTGTTTTCTCACATGTGTGTAGTATGTGGTGTGTGTGGTGTATGTACATGTTGGTGTAAAGATATGCATCTTGTGCATGGACATGTGGGTTCCAGAGGAGAACACTGGATTTCTCCACCTCCATTGTTCAACCATGTGTGTTTTTTCCCCTTTGAGACAGCGTCTCTCACTGATTCTGGGAACTTGCAGTTTTTCTGGAGTTCCAGAGAGTCTCCAATCTCCACTTCCCATGGGACTGGACTTAAGAACTTGTGTGGCCGCACCCAGCTGTTCATGTGGATATTGGAAAATCAAACTCAGGTGGTCCCAGGTCCTCACTCTTGTGCAGGAAATGATCTTATCCACTGAACCATCCTTCAGTCCCTCTACCAGATTTAAGAGGAATGGAAGTATGTGTTTTCTCTAAAAAAGATTCTTCAAGGCCAAATGGCAGAATGAAGGGAGCAGCTTTAAAGAAGAATTGTGAGAACAGTGGAGAGACTTAAAGAACTGCTAAAAACTGAAAAAAACAAGAGACATGTATAGTCACATCATTTCTTATCACATTTTCAGAGACTTTAATTGGGGCGTGGTGGAAGCAGAAAATGTGTTCATACGTTCATGTTTACTTCTGAGTGTAGACAGAGCAGCCAGGAAAACCTCAAGAGTCCCCCTCTGCCCTCATTTATAGCTGTGAATAGCTGATAAGTGGGGGGAAGAGACTACGTGAATAAATTCAGTATTTCTGATTGTCAACCCCGCACCCCTCACTGTGCTTCCTATTCCTCGTCTGCTCTGCCTCCTGAGAGATGAAAACGACTACAGATGCAGCTCGCTGCTGCTGCTTTTGCCTCAGCTCCCTGGCAGTGTTAACATAAATCTTTTCCATTTTCTGTGAGTTGAAACACTTATTCTTAAATATCGTACAACGAACAGCAACACAGAGGCTGAAAATGATCCTGCCTGTGAGAAACAGCGCTTTCCAGGTCTTCCTTTAGAATTCCCTGAGCCCACTAGGATTGAATATACAGTGTCAGTGACGGGTAGAGGAAGTGAGCTCTGGGTTCTAGGAAGGAGACAAATTATAGGACACTGTCATGAAATCCACAATGTGTTGACTCTTTGTGGCACCTATCTATCCCTGTCCATTCACTGACTCACTCAAACCAAAAGTCCCGGGTAGTCCTTTGGTCATGCTTGCTTTACAGATGAACAAACTGAAGTAGGTAAGGTGACTTGCTCAAGGACACACGGTTAGTGAGCTGTGCAGGCAGAGCTGGACCTCAGGCCTTCACGCCGCACTATGTCACCCTCTCCCCCCGCCCACAGGAAAGTCCTCTCTGGATAGGTCTGCATAAATAATATATCAAGTGAATAGCTTGCTTATATCTGTGTTGCTTTTTTTTTCCAAGTGAATTGTGTATTTATAAAACAGTCATCTCCTGGCAAAAAGGATGTAAGAGCCAAAGGATGGGGAGGAGTACTTGGGAATGCTGTTTTAGACACAGAAGTTGCTAGTGCCTTTCTGACCTCCCAGTGGCTGATGTAACCTGCATAAGACCTGCATAGTGTTGGGTCCATCAACATCTAATCATGAATCATGTTGATGACATCAAAATAGAAGAGGGAGTTGTTAAAAATAAGAAAGAGGTTCAGTGGAAGCAACCAGCCTCACAGGACATACATATCGGTGCAATGGTGGGAGCCAGCCTAGGTGGGTAAAAAGTGGCTTTCTGATTGGCTAACAGATCCACTCAGTGAAAAGGAGCCCATAGCTGAAAGCGGGAAGCGAGTCAGAATCCTAGGGAGGCCAAGGTTATGGACTCCAGTGAGAAGCTCCCATGAGTTTTTGGCCAAAAGAAAGGGTACACCCACCAAAATCTCTCTTAGTTAACAATGTTCATCCCCCTTTAATGTATGCTGATCTCACTCTCCATTGGAGAATCTGTTTTTCTTTTTCAGAAGGTAGCAAGAAGCAAGGATAGCAAAACTTTACCAACTAGATAAGAAAGACAGCTGACTCCCTGGCAGGAGGCCACCCTCACATAGCAGCCAGGGCCCAGGGGGAACCACAGGAGAATTGGCAAAATGAGCAAGAGTACTATTTCTTTCTTTCTTTTTCTTGGTTATTCAAGATAGGGTCTCACTCTAGTCCAGGCAGACCTGGAATTCACCGTGTGGTCTCATGGTGGCCTCAAATTCATGGCAATCCTCCTACCTCTGCCTCCCGAGTTCTGGGATTAAAGGCGTGCGCCACCAAGACCGGCTCAAGAGTATTATTTCTAAGGCGGGCCTGACAACCTGGGCCAGGGTGATGGAGACAGACACTGAGGATATTCAAAATGTACCAAGGCAGAAATCCAGAAACTGCTGAGAGCGCAACACTGAAGTAGACTTAAAACACACCCACCATGGCTCAGGGAATTTTAAGGGGGCAGAGGTGAAAAGATTCTAAGAGCCACAGGGTCAGAGTGAATATCCAGAGATATTTTCCATCCCCCATTGAGTTACTGCTGCTCTCAAAACTCACAGCCCACAACCCCATGTGGTGAATACCAGTAATCCCACTTAGGAGGGCTTTCGGTGGAGTGGGGGCAGGGAGGAGGGAAATTATAGTGCCAATGTATGATGTGTCCATCCAAAGTTCATACTTAATAAAAAAAAAAAAACAGAAGAGGTTCAGTGGAAAAGGAATGGAGTAAGAGGGACAAAAGAAAGTAATAAGAGAAGATTATGATTGAAATATATTATGCTTAAAAATTGTCAATAAAAAAGTTTTAAGCAAGGAAAAATATCTCACCTCCCTGTATAGCTCTGAGATTTCTAAAGAGCCCCAAAGAAGTGGGCCGTAACTGCCCTGAGCAGAAACCACTCTCTGGCTCTCTTGTGCACTTGGGAGGCAGCCGCCAGGGCGCTGTCTGTGCCCAGGAGCAGGGTACATCAGCACACATGCGTGAAGCCAGGGCCTGATTCCCGAGTACCACGTGGATGGGCAGAGCCGAGCCCTGCTGAATACACTTCAGAAAAGACAGCAAACCCTGCGACTCCAGACAATGTGGTGCTTTTGCATTCCCACGATGATGACCCACTGTGTAAGAAACCTAAATTAGTTTTGAAAAAGGGACTCGGAACTAAGAGATACATGCTGAGGTTTCAATTGTAACTACCAGGTGCCGTTAAATGAGGCAGTGATAATCTTTGGAAGACCCAAAATGAGACCAGCTGGTAGCTTTACCTTATCAAAGGGACATTCAGATTTCGGTAGTGAAGTTAAAGATATTGCTGAGGCTTGAAAGAAATACATTCTTAATAAACCTTTGGGAATTTCAAAGAAAATAAGCTTCCATCTAAAAAAAATAAATTTCTAGGTTTGAAAACAGAAACTGCTTGGTACTGAGAAAAAGTGTGCTGCTAATGAAGCGGCCTTTCAAGGGGACTGATGACAGTGTTACCTTCCTCCCCGCGGTACAAAGCCAGGCTGTCAACTGCAGGTAATGTCAGGCCTGGAAAACCGTAGGGTTTCCTCCCATTTCCACCTTCTCCTCCTGTCCTTGTTTTGTTCTCTTTCTCTTCCTTCTTTTCTTCTCCTCCTCCTCCTCTTTATTTTTTTAATAGGGTCTCACTATGTAGCCCAGGCTGGCCTTGAACTCACAATCCCCCTGCCTAAATGCTGGGATTCTATGTGCATACCACCACAGGGAGCCTGACCACACCTGGCCTTTCTCCCCATATTCATGTGTTTTCTTCCCCCCCCCCCCATGTGTGCTGTACTTGCATGTGTGTATGCTTGTTCTCAGGTGTGGCCATATGTCATGCACCAATGTGCATCATGTGTGTACACACGCTTGTGCAGGGCAGAGGCTGACGTAGGAGTCAACCTCCATCACTCTTCACCTCAGCTATGGAGGCAGAGTCTCTCACGGGAACCCAAATTTTTGCCAATCCAGTTAAGTCCAGCAGCCAGTTTGCCCCAGAGATCGCCTGTGTCCTGTCTCATGAGGGCTGGGGTTACAGGTGGGTCACTACGCCTGCCAGGTGTTCACGTGAGTGCTGGGGACCTGAACTGTGGTCCTCTTGCTTGTAGAGCAAGCACTCTATTCAATGAGCCATCTCCTCAGCAACCAAACCTCCATCTCTCTTCTTAATCTGCTGGTTCCCTGTGTAACTGTCCTCTTGTATTCTTGCCTGTCATTCATGTTGCCCCTGCCCCTGTTACTGTCTGTTTTATTTATTAATTTTTTAAAAAAATTTTGTTCTTGTTATTTTTATTTATTTATTTGAGAGTGACAGACACAGAGAGAAAGAGGCAGATAGAGAGAGAGAATGGGTGCACCACAGCCTCCAGCCACTGCAAATGAACTCCAGACGCATGCACACCCTCGTGCATCTGGCTAACGTGGGTCCTGGAGAATCAAGCCTCGAACCAGGGTCGTTAGGCTTCACAGGCAAGCGCTTAACCGCTAAGCCATCTCTCCAGCCCTATTTGTTAATTTTTAATATTTCCTTGATTTATTTGCAAGCAGAGAGGGACAGGGAGGAGAGAGAGAGAGAGAGAGAGAGAGAATTTATTTGCAAGCAGAGAGGGACAGGGAGGAGAGAGAGAGAGAGAGAGAGAGAGAGAGAGAGAGAGAGAGAATGGGTCCACCAGGTCCTCTAGCCACTGCAAACGAACTCCAGATGCATGTGCCATTTTGTACATCTGGCTTTCCATGGGTATCAGACGCTGGTTGTTAGGTTTTGCAGGCAAGTACTTTAACTGCTGAGTTATATCTTCAGCCCTTAATTTTTATGTTTTTTGCTGTTGTTCTCATTTTCTGTGAAAAAATATTTCCTTTCTTTTATTCTTTTCTCTGTTTTTCCCTTCCTTCTGCTCTCTCTCTTTCTCTCTCTCTCTCTCTCTCCTTTTTTTGCGACAAGTCATCAAGGTATGCATGCACATGTTTCTTACAGTCACCTTTTGGAATGGGTTATGTTTCTCCATTCTTAACAGTTAACTAATTTCCTGTTCATGTTGCTTTCAAAATCTTTTTATTGACTTGCAAGGAGAATGAGAGAGAACAAGAGAAAATGAGAATGGGCTTCCCAGGGACTCCTGCCACTACAGATGAACGCCGGATGAGTGTGCCACTGTGTGCATCTGGCTTTATGTGGGCAACAGGGAATTGAACCAGGGCTGGCAGGCTTTGCAAGCAAGCTCTTTGAAATGCTAAGCTATCTCCCAAGCCCTATGTTGCCTTTAAAAGAACAATGATCACTGTTGCTCCTTATCCGTATAGCTCTTGTTCCTTCTTCTGTGCGTCAGTGGACTCAACTGGGGGGGGGGAGGGATAATAGCTCCAAGTTGCACTATCTCCTGCCTTGAAATATTTGATGTGACCTAGCAAGGAAGTGGAGACCACAGAGAACCTAATGAAAACTGGAGATCGTTAAGCAATTACGCACACGTAAAAGTCCCTTTGCTCTATGCTTACATTTTAAAGATTTTGTTAAAGTGATTATTTTGTTAACCATTTTCCTCACAGATCTCTGTCACCAGGGAACACCTACAAGAACACATAATTAACCTACAGCCCAAGACTTGCCATTGGCAAATGGTCTCAGTGTGTATGTGAGCAAATTGGTCATTTTCATAGGACCTTATTTGCGATGCCATTTTATTGGCACTGTATGCCCTGAACTTAGCACATTCTCAGCTTAGACAAGCTGTCACCACAGCTCTGAGGCCTTGGGAAGTGCCTCAAGTGACTGACTCCTATCCACACACAGTGGTGGGTGAGTCACCTCCTCGGAACCTTCAACTCCTGGAAAGAAGGCTGTCTTCCGACAGTCAGCTAACAGAACCGTGCCATAGTGAGTATTTACCTGCAGGGGAGTACCGAGAGGTGGCCTGGGTAGGTGGGATCCAGGCCACCCTCAGGTTCAACCAGTGGGAACTGATACCATGACATGCACGCGGTGAGGGCAGGGAGTGGGATTGCCACTTAAAAACCCAGAGCCATAAGACTTGAGAGGCTCCCTATGTGGAGATGTACTACACACAAAAAGGGGGGACCAAGGCCAGTGGGGGTGCCCGAGAAGTCAGACAGGGCCTCGGGCTACAGGGTTTGCAGCTTCTCTGTCTGCGCGATGCTGCACCTAAGACGCCCACCAGAGGCAATGCTGAGAGCTACTGAAACACGAGGGCTGGAGAGATAGCTTAGCGGTTAAGGTGATTGCCTTCGAAGCCAAAGGACCCATGTTTGACTCCCCAGATCCCTTGTAAGCCAGACGCACAAGGCTATACATGCGCAAGGTCTCACATGCCCACTAGGTGGCACACACATCTGGAGTTTGATTACAGTGGCTGCTTTCACTCATTAAAAAAAAAAAAAAAAAAAAAAAAAAACAACTACTGAAATAGTAGAGAACTTGGTCACCATTTTAACAGAGGGCAGTGGTCCTGGGCGCAGGCTCCTGATATCAAACACCAATCTCCACCACTGCCTGAATGCACTGCAAGAGCTATTTAAACTGCCTGTGATTCGTGGACTCCTCATCTATATCATAGAGTGACCCAGTAAAGCTTAGTCCCATATAGGGCCGTTACATAATGAATGTATATTAAGTGCTTAGAATAGTGCCTGGCATGTAGCAAACACTCAAAAAATTATTAGCAATCACCATCATTTTCCCAGAAGGCCTTCCTTTAACCTTTCTTAATAGTTTATGATTTGCTAGAGTCAGGGAGGATTATTTCATCTGAAAAGACTAATTGCTCTAAATGCAAATAAAATTTCTACCAAAATGAATAGGAATGAGATAGTTAAGCTGTATAATTTTAGAACACTTTCTATTTTTATTGAGTTATCTCATGACTTCTAAACACATTCAGATGTTTAAGGTCTTATTTTTTTAACAGTAGATTAATGAACAAGCTCTTGGATATAGGTAGCAAGAGCTGCCATTTATGTAGACAGTATTAAGTATGCATCGGGAATGTACTGTATCATTTTACATATTAAGTCACATGGTGGGGAAGGATAGAGGCAGATATACCAGGCAGGGGCTGTACTAATTCACATATATTAATTAAGTCACATGATAGGGGGACAGAGGTAGATTCAAACCCAGGCCTGATGTGAACCCAGGCTTCCTGTTCTGAGCTCCCCGGTCTACTTTCTTATCTGCTCCAGTCCTGGGCTGGGGGTTGAAGGTCAGTAGTAGTGGAGTTCTTGCCCAGCACGCAGGAGGTGTCACGTTGGGTCCCTAGCACCAGGGGAACGAAAAGACATTTGCTAGACTGCTTCAATCCAAGTCTCTGGTCAGTCTTGAAGGAGGTGAGACCGCCAGGGCACAGCCCTCCCCACATCCCCGCCCCCGTGACATTCTATCCTCTGCTGGTGTTCTCTCTAGAAAAATCTCCCTATATCGTCAGGATGTCACACGAGCTCCTAGGGGAGATTTTCCCTGAGAGCCATAATAGACTTTTTTAAAGGTACACAATCGTGCATTCCTTAATTAAGTCCTGTGAATTATTCCAAGGAACCTCTTCAGTGTAATCACTGTTTCACAAAAATAAGAAGACGGCACCAATATAAGGTACATTATCTCCTACCCAGGGAATCAAGCTGAGTAATTAGAGCTTAAGGCGGATCCAATTATCCACAGCACACAGCCAGATTAAAAATCAGAGCTACGTGAGGAGGCAGAGCCCAGGGAACTCAGAAAGCCCAGGTCGGTCTCCTGAATTCCTATAGCGATGCTCAAGTTCAAAGAGCTCCCTTCTATCATATCTGTCCCTCCCCACCTGCCCAATCTTCTCACCTTGTTCACAAAGCTTCTTGGTCAGAGATCCCTCATCTTGAAAATAAATAATGCGTTTCTGTACGATGCTGGCCCTGTGGGGAAAGAAGACACAAACACAGTGGTGAGGGGAGCAGACTTGAGGGTGTGTCTTAGTCCCAGATGTACTTCTTGCTTGGCCACTTGGCTGCGTGGCTCTGGGAGAGTCACCCCAGATCTTTGTGCTTCTGTTTCCTCACCAGCAAACAGGCACAATAATACTACCTACCTCGCTGACTTATGATGAGGGCCGTCAGAAAATATATGTTAACCGCTTAGCACTTGCTTAGAAAACACTCACTCAGCATTGGTCATTGAGTTGTTGTTGTTGATATTGTTATTCCGCATACGTGCGTGGCATGCATGCATGAGCACACGCATGTTCACGTGTGTGCAGGTGCATGTTGTGGGTGCGGATGTGTGTTTGTGTACATGTGGAGGCCAGAGGTCAACTGTCATTTCTAGAAATGTCATCACCTATTTTTTTTTTAATTGGAGTCAGGGCCCCTCAGTGATGTGCAGCTCACTAATTAGGCAAGCCAAACTGGCCAGGGAGTCCCGGGTTCCTCCTGCTTCTGCCTCCCAGGAGCTGGGATTCCAAGTGTGTACGGCCACCGTTGGTATTCTTCTGTGGGTTCTGGGGACTGAACTTGGCTTCTCAGGCTTGCAGGGCAAACACTTTACTGACTGAGCTGTCTCTCCAGCCCAGTGATATTAAGGTAAGAGGGTGAACTATAACATTTTCACTGCCTTTTCTCAATGGTTCATTTTTACTCTACTCTTCCTATTAAACTCTTGAGGCCATTTATAGATCTACCAAATTCAAATTATAGAAGCATGTCAAATCCTCTTCCTGAAGGAAAAAAAAGGAACTTAAAAATGTATTTTGATTTGTTCTGAAAATGTCATTCTATATCTTTCCTGAAAGTCTAGACAGAACTGTCTCCTACATTCTGAACAGAGGCAATGTCAGTTGTGATAGCTCTCTCTTAAACATGTCAAACATAGGCTCTTAGAGTCTAGAAAGCATATTTTGAGATTGAGAATGACTTACTTCTGGTCAGCAAATCTTTTGTCTTTAATCTAGGATTGTGCAGACATGCCACTTCTCCTTTAACTGGCTCTGTTGTTTATTTTCCGCTGGCCCTGAAAAGGTTGAATCCTAAAACCCAGTGTTCCAGTAATTTGAAAGTCTACAACACTTAAAACTGAGATGGTGCCAATAAATCTTGGGCTATTTCTATTGATTTTCTTCAGCAATGCTACTCAATCAAAAGGTAATTTTCACTTCGATTCACCCTATTTAGCAGATAAAGGCATCCCTTGACTCCACTACTGCGGAGCACTCTGAGTTAAGCGTTGGAGTCCCCTGATCCCAGACCCAGGAACAGGCCAGCGTTCGTGCTCTCTGCATGGATCCACACAGAATAGAGGCCATTTCCTCTAATGGTCTGGGCCAAGGCCAAGACGACTTTCCAAAGAAATGTCTACTTCACATCCAATCTTTCGCAAAAGAATATAGTTCAGACCAGCCTTACAGATGTCTTTTACAGTCTCTGCCCTCCCTCCCAGAGAGAAGAGATGTTGAAATTAATGAATGAAATATGCTTCCTGCCTGCACAAAGCTACTTTGATCATTTAGCCATTCTCTTGACCATTAAGTGGGAAAGTTCCTTTAGGCTATAAGAGAATAGTCATCCCACCCCAGAGCCGAATAACAAAGTCCTTTGTTCACCAAGTGCCCTCCCCCCACCGACAGCAGTAATTTCCAGAGAAACCTCCCCTCTGCCTGGGGACCCTTGTGGAGGGCAAGGAGCTGGTCTCCTGGGAAGTATCGGAAGACCCCTGCTTTTGGTTCAACCAAAGGCTCCATCCTTATTTCAACCACTGAAGTTCCCCCCCCCGCCTTCCTGTTGTATTTGTGGGTGCACTTTCAACAAATCATTGCTGGGAACATGCTTAGTGGCTGGCTCTGAGGGAAGTACCAGGGACTCTATTCTGAACAAGACAGATGGGGTCACCCTTCCCATTCTCAAAAGTTCACGGCCCAGGAGGGAGAAGCATCAAACAGCCAAACCCACAGCTGATGACAGCACAATGGTGATTCACTCTACAATGGAGACATCCACAGAGTGTGGGAGAGAACAGGGTAGGGGGCCTGACCACACTGGCAGAGGCTTTTTCCAAATCGGGTGGCTGAGAGGAGCCTTGGAAGACCAGGAGCTAACTAAGCAAGCAGGATGGAGAAGAAAGGCCAAGGTGGGCTGGAGAGGAATAAAAGCTAACTGGAGGTCACATACAGGGTAAGCCACGGAGGGAACATGAAATGAGTGGGGCAATGGGCAGGACCCCATCACCACTGCCTGCAGAGAGGTGGCATTTTACTCCAAGTTTAATAGATATCTTTGAAGAGCATGCCCCGAGGACTGAGATAATAAGATTTGTTCCTTTAAAAGAACCACAGAGTAAAATGGGTTGGTATGTGGCTACAGTATGCAGAGGTCCATGGAAATAAAGGTGTTTTTTTTTTTTTTTTTTTTTTTTGGTAATAAAATTCTCTTCTGACAAATGTTTGAAAGCCAGATAGGTGTGTTGACTCAGGCCTTTAATCCCAGTGCTTGGAAGATTAGGTAGGAAGATCACTGTAAATTCAAGGCCAGTCTGGGCTAGAGTAAGACCCTGCCTCAAATGAAATAAGAAAAGAAAGCCAGGCTGGAGAGATGGCTTAGCAGTTAAGATGCTCACCTGCGAAGCCTAGGACTCGTGTTCAACTCTCAAGGTCCCACATAAGGCAGACTCACAGTGAAGCAGGTATGCAAGGTCACACACGTGCATAAGGGGGCACATGCATTTGGAGTTCGATTGCTGTGGCCGGAGGCCCTGTCATGCTAATTCTCTCTCTCTCTCTCTCAGACACATACACAAAGGCCAGTCTGTTGGGCTTGCCTCAAAAATCAAATAAAAAAACAAAGGAAAGCCACTAGACTACCTCTCTCATTGCTGTGACTGAGTACCTGACAAGAAGTAATTTAGGGAGGGAAGGGTGTATCTTGGCTCGTGGTTTTAGGGAGTACAGTCTACCGTGGCAGGGAAGGCGGCTCTGTGGAGGTGAGACAGCGTGGCAGATGCTTGTTCACATCTCAGCAGACCAGGAAGCAGAGATGGGCAGGAAGTCGGGCTCGGCTTATAAACCTCATGGTTCACCTCCAAGAGATCCACTTCTTCCACCAAACAGTCTACCACCTCCTCCAACAGCACCACTAGCTGTGGGGCCTAAATGTTCAAACACATGGACCTGTTGTGGGAAACATTTTATATCCAAATCATAAGAGCAGGGTAATATGCAAGCATAGCATGCAAGTCTCCATAATTTCTCTCAAACACCGTTGAGGTTAATGGCGTCACCAGCTTGTGACCACCGGCTCCCTGAGCTCCAGCACGTGGATGTTCATAGCTCTTGTTGGAACGGTCTTCCACAGTACCAGGTGCCTGCCGTGGTGGTTTGAATATAAAATGTTCCCCATAGCTGCAAGTGGAGCATCACTGGAGGAAGCGTGTCACTGGGGACTGGCCTTGGCATTTTATAGCCCAGCCCCCCTGCCAGTGCTGAGCTAGCTCATGTAGACTGCTTCTCTCCTACTGCTGTGACAAGATGTGATGCCCAGCTGTCTGCTCTGACACTGTCCTTGCCATGACGGAACTTCCCTTCTGAAACTGCAAGCAGAAATAAACCCTTTTTTCTTCCATAAGCTGCTTCGCGTTGGGTGTTTTTGTCCCAGCAACAAGAAGGTGACTGCTGGGCTAGAGAGATGGCTTAGCGGTTAAGGTGCTTGCCTGCAAAGCCAAAGGACCTTGGTTCGATTCCCCAGGACCCATGTAAGCCAGATGCACAAGATGGCGCATGCATCTGGAGTTCATTTGCAGTGGCTGGAGGCCCTGGTGTGCCCATGCCCCCCTCCCTCTGCCTCTTTATCTCTTGCTCTCTCAAATATTGTATCTGTATTCACTGAGTACAAAACTAATTAAAAATATGTCTATATCTAATAAAAAAGATGAAAGAAAGAAAAGAAATTCCAAAAAATTTAAAAATTTAAAAAAAGAAGGTGACTGCTATACCTGCCTGTCCACTCTTCCAATCACCCCTAGCCAGCTTTTGCTTTTACTAGCACCTATAGTGAGTACCCTGAATGTCATTCTTCTTACTGTGAATGGGAGGACCGTGGTAGAAATTTATGATTTCAAGGCATAGTTCTGCAAAGTAATCACCCCAAACTTTTGAAAAATATGACTGTAAATATCAGGAAGATCCACAAACAGAAGCTAGGTGTTTCCTATCTCAGCTTCGTCATCCCTTGAGGTTTTATAAAAATCTAAGGCATTTCTGAACCCAGATTATGTGCCAGTTTATACTAAGGAGGCACTTTATATACATTACTTTATATAGCCTATGCTATATGTATGTGAATATGTGTGCCTATATTTGCATTTTCATATTTAAATTTTCTCATCCAAAGTGCTTGGTGTCAGCTGGGTATGGTGGTGCATGTGTTTAATCCCAGCATTTTGGAGGCAGAGGTAGGAGGATTGCTGTGAATTTGAGGCTAGCCTCGGACTACAGACTGAGTTCCAGGTCAGCTTGGGCTACAGGGAGACCCTACCTCAAAAAACCCAAATAAGGGCTGGAGAGATGGCTTAGCAGTTAAGCGCTTGCCTGTGAAGCCTAAGGACCCCGGTTTGAGGCTCGATTCCCCAGGACCCACGTTAGCCAGATGCACAAGGGGGTGCATGCATCTGGAGTTCGTTGACAGAGGCTTGAAGCTCTGGCGTGCCCATTCTCTCTCTCTCTCTCTCTCTCTCTCTCTGCCTCCTTCTCTCTGTCACTCTCAAATAAATAAACAAACAAACAAAAATAAAAAAAAAACAAAAAAAAGATTGGTGTCTTGGAATTCATATACTTTTTTAGGTATTAGATATATGGTGCATATGCCACTTAGTATCCCTGTAATCAAACATATCAGCATGATGTTAGACCCTTTATAATGAGGATAAATTAAAACCATAAATAGCTTGACATCAGTTTAGGTCAAAACGCTCTTGTTTTCTGTGGAATTCAGATAAAGATTTGTGTCTACTCCATTTCTGCAGGTAGCAATGGAGATAAAGGGGCGTTCAGCTAATGAGGTTCCCCTGGTCTGTTTCCAGAGTCTCTGCCTGATCCTGTGTTAGCTTTAGTTGATGGTGAAGCATGAACGGCAACTCGGTGAGCAAAGCACATGTGCTTTGTGAAGGAGTGTTATTATGAAATGTAGTATTGTTATGAAATGTAGCCACACACTGGCTTCCCATGGATCTGTTTCAGTATTTCTTGGAGCAAGCTGTGGAGAGCTGAAAATACATTGTATCCTCCCAGAACCAAGTCACGATCACCGGACGCATTCCGTGCCACAGCTGACTGAGGTTGACCCCTTTGGGTTTCAAAGCCAGTGGGAGACATGAGTCTTGTTCTCATCTAGCCTCTGTGACCCAGCCTCATTCCAAGCCCCCTTCATTTCTACTTCCACCCTCTCTGGCCTTTGGTCTGTAGCCATTAATCTCTCTCTGGTATTCTTCATGGATCCACAACACACACAAACACACGCACACGCACACGCGCGCACACGCACACACACACACACACACACACACACACATATACTTCAGTTATGTAACCAAGGTATTCCTTCCTTCAGGTTGGTTTCTTGACTGGGTGCTCTTCCTGTGACAGCCACACAGCCTCTTGGGATTCTCTGAGCACAGCACTTGCCAAGCAGTAGAACAACTGTTACTTGGACCTTTTCTGACCCCAGTGCTACTACTAGATGGTAGACTTCCTGAGAGAACAAACGAAATCTTACTTATTTCTACAGGTGTTCGTATCAGTGCTGTACTTCAAGAAGAAGGTGTGGGGTAGGAGAGAATTTGAGGTTAGTGGGCTGTAGGATGTGCCAATGGTGGGTCTAGTGGGGGTCGGGTGCGGGGACCTTTAACTCAGGAGAGGTCTGAAGGGATGTGGATACGGACGGGGAGTCCACTGGGTCTAGGTGAGAGCTAGGGCGTTTGTAGCAAATGATGTCACCCTGGGAAAGCGTGCAGAGTGGCAGCGTCCGGCTGAGCGGAGGTGGTTGAGGTAGAGCGTCATTCACCTCTGGACACGCTCACGCAGACGAAGACTTTGGTACTCTTGGCTGTAAGAAAACACTTCTTTTTCTTCCTCATTTGGTCAACTCCCAAGAGAATTTTACATTCTGAGAAAATGCATTTTTACTTTGAGACTATTCCCATCAAAAGTATAAAACTCAGCGGAGGCTTATAAATCATATTATGGTTCAGAAAAATAATAGTTTTACAAGATGAGAAAGCTGTTAGTACGAATTCCCTTAGCATTTCAAAATGACAAATTTTCTCCATTCTGTGTTGCAATTTGGCAGCCCCGTTGCATAGCATTTATACACTGAATGCTCTCTTATCGGGAGAGAGCATGCTAAGAAATCTAAATTACATTTCTCAGGATGCTGGCTTCTCAGACTTTGGGATATCGGCATGCTAAGCAACTCACTAATCATTTCAAAACTTTTCTTTCAAACCTAAAAGTGGGCATTTCCAGAAACACTATCCCAGATCGCCTAAGTGTTCGATCTTTTTTTTTTTTCCTGTCTAAAGGGTTTATTCATTTGCTGTTCTTTTCCCTTGGGGAAGCTGCCTGCTGGGGTGAAGTTAGAATTTGCTAAGTCGTGCGTTTGTTGTCTAGTGTTGAAAAGAGCTGACAGAGGGAGATCTCAGAAACTGATATACTTGGGAGACATCAGGTCATTGAAATGATTTAATATATATGCGTGGCCCCCAAGGGGCTGGTTCATTGTGGGTTCACAGATATTTCCTGGAAGGTCCTATTGCAGCGTGCTACGTTTAGTAACCACTCAGTCTGTGTGGCCGGTATTCCTGCTGTTCTTAAGTTGCCAGCCCCAGATGAAGTTCCTGGCACACAGTAAGTGCTTAAGTAAGAGTGGTTATTCTTATGACTGATGTCCAGTTCCACTCCATTGTGGAGGGAACAGAGGGGACACTTGGTTAGTGAGCTGTTGCAGAGACAGAGATAACGGATGCTCAAAGTGAAGCTTGGCTTTATGGTGTCCAGCCCACATTTGCCAACCTCCTTCCTAGTTCCAGTAAATTCCCTGTTGTTGAATATTTCTTGGAATACATTACAAAATTTTCTCTATGATCTCAGGGATGTTTTCCATGGAGGTGGTTTAGTGTATAGCCTGCAACATGTATTTTTTTTTTCTCCTACCAATGAAGAACCCAGGCATAAAATATCACTTGTCCCTAAAATATTTACTGAGCTCTTTCTTATGTGGTCCAGGGTATTTTGTTAGGAGCTGAAAGTTCAAAGACACATTACAAATGCTGTCTTTCAGCCAGGGGCATCTATTCCAAGTGGTAAAGAGAAACAATCATCAGAAATCACCAATGAGCACCATAACAGAAGGGTGGGAGGGGCACAGGGGCTTAAAGAGACTCCACCATGGGACAGCCTCAAGTGGAGGAGATGGGGAGGACTGAAGGCCTGAACTGGGAAGGGCGCAGGAAGCAGAGACTCAGCGCTCGCACTCTGAGAACTTAACAGCAAGCGGCAACTTACTGGATCTAGGGCAGAAAGAAAAGATTGAACACAAGCTATTTCTATTTCACTTATTATTATTATTTTTTTTACTTAACAGATAAGCATTTTCCTACATGCTTCATAAACATTGTCTTACTTAGCGCTCCCACTAACTCTACAGGAGCACTAATGTCATCCCTACTTTGCAGATGAGAAAACGGCGGCAGCAGAGGTAAGCACACGGCTGCCCCATCTACAAACTCTGAACACTGGAGGGAGGACTGCTGAAGCCATAAGACCAAGAGGGACAAAGAGGATTTCTTTTGGTTTTTTGAGGTAGGGTCTCACTCTAGGCCAGGCTGTCCTGGAATTCACTATGTCATCTCAGGGTGGCCTTGAACTCATGGCGATCCTCCTCCTACCTCTGCCTCCTGAGTGCTGTGATTAAAGGTGTGTGTCACAATGCATGGCAAAGATATTTTTTAAAAAATAATTCTATTTATTTATTACAGAGAGAGAGAATGGGTATGCCAGGGTCTCTAGCCACCACAAACAAACTCCAGGCACATGTGCCACCATCTGGTTCTGGGGAGTCAAACTTGGGTCCTTGGGCTTTGCGAGCAAGCATCTTAACTGCTGAGCCATGTCTCCAGGCCAGCACTGGCTTAAGTTTTGAAATTCTTGTGAAGATAATTGCCCCTCGAGGCTGGGGAGTGGCTCTGTCGGTAAAGTGCCTCAGGGCATGAGCTGGATCCCTGGTACCCACGCAGAGTGCTGGGCATGCTGGCGTGCTCCTAGAACCTCGGCACAGAGAAGCAGCGACAGAAGGACGCCTGGGGCTCACTGGCCAGCGAGGGGTGTCGGCGACAAGCTCCAGGTCAGTGGGAGACCTCATCTCAACAAGAGGTGGACAGCGGTTCTGAGGGTGATGCTAGAGGTGGTCCTCTGGCCTCCACATGCACCCACACATGTATGAACACACGAACACATGCAACCAACCCCATCACACACACAAGTGAAGAAATTTCACATTCAAATGCCATAGTAAGAAATTATCTGGAGACTACTCTTGTTCACGTTCCCCTTAATGCTAACACTGCCGAAGTTAAGTATAGTAAGTAAACCAGGACAGGAACACGGCTAAGAGTTCCTTGGATTTGGTTCTGGTGGTAAAAGGCACGCAGGTGGTTAGATGAGGGCCAGATAGTGCCATTCTAAAGAAGCGGTGGCTAGTCCGCCATTGTCTATGATAGAGCAGACCCAATAACTCTGGAGCTCAGAGGAGCATCTATAACTGCTATGGTGACTCAGCTGTCACAGGCCACTTCGGGCTGAGGTGCAGCAGAGCTGAGGAGTGCTGGTAGAAATGACGTCAATCAGAAATAACTTCTCCTGATGACACTGGGCCAGGGCTCAGAGTGCCAGAAGCCAGGTTGGTAACCAGAGTCAGAAACTGCGGCAGAAAGAGCTGCCCGCCGAGAAGTTGAACTCGTGACCAGAACTTAAGAGGCCAGCCAGGGCCTTAGCAAGATTTCAGTGGGGCTTGGTGGGATGGGCCTGTAGTCCCTGCTACTATGGAGGTTGAGGCAGGAGGATCGAAAGCTTAAGGACTTTGACTTTGTCTCAAAATAAGAAGAAAGGACTTGAGTGAGGAGGCCCTGGTTTAATCCCCAGCACTGAAATAACAACAAAACCCAAATCCAATTCCCAGCCTTGGACGGTCTTTGGATTTCTGAAGTTCTTCACTCAAGCCATTAAACAAAGGCACATCTACTGAACCTGGTTCTTTAATAAAAACGAGAGAAAAATTAGTTTTCGTGCTTAGTTGATTTCCTCTTAGAATTTTAGAATGGCCCTGGGGATAACAAGCTTCTATTTTCTCTCATTATTGTTCAATTTCAGACCTCATCTTTATCATGGGTCCTGTCAATATTATTCTTCCAGCACTTTGAAATTTACACCCCAACCAAATCCAATGGAAAACTAATGAGGAATTGATTTTTGTATCATAAAGGACATGTAAAAACGAAAGAATGAAACTGGATTGTGTTTTAAAAGAATTCATTTAGATGTGAGAGGCATGAAAAGCAGATACTTGTTTACTCGTGAATGCATTTAACAAATGCCACAAAGCTGTGTTAGAGGCAGGAAGCGGAATGGGACATTGTGACTGTGAGTGTGTGACTGACAGGCTAGAGCAGGGAATGCCATTTGTGAATCAGAAAACACAGGAGTCCCCCAGTATTAATTCTTCCCATCTCCCACATGTGAATAACTGTCATTTGGCTCAGGTTGGCACCAGGTAAACCTGTCATAGTAGCCAAATTCCCATTTCCCAGTCTTCTTTGCAGAGAGAGACCTGTGACCTATGTTTGGCCTTAGTAAAATAAGAGGAGGTTTTATTTTTTTTATTTTTTTATTTTTTATTTTTTATTTTTTTTTGGTTTTTTTGAGGTAGGGTCTCACTCTAGCTTAGGCTGACCTGGAATTCACTCTGCATTCTCAGGGTGGCCTCGAACTCACGGCGATCCTCCTACCTCTGCCTCCCGAGTGCTGGGATTAAAGGCGTGCGCCACCATGCCCGGCTTAAGAGGAGGTTTTAGAATGGAGGGGAGACTGTTTGAGGAAGTGTTGCTTTCTAGGTGGAATAAATTTATAACCACTTTAGCTTGCCCCTCTTTTCACAGCCTTTATTACAAACAATGTGTCAAGAAAGGCAGTCATGCCAGGCGTGGTGGGGCATGCCTTTAATCCCTGCATGCGGGAGGCAGAGGTAAGAGGATCACCATGAGTTCGAGGCCACCCTGAGACTACATAGTGAATTCTAGGTCAGCCTGGGCCACAGTGAGACCCTACCTCAAAAAGAAAAAAAAAAAAGACAAAAAGAAAAGAAAAGAAAAGAATAAGAGAAAGGCAGTCATTTTGCCCCCATGAGGGAAAAAAAAAAACAAAAAAAAAAACACAAAAAACACACAGAGACTCCAACCCTGAGAGCATTCAGCTGCTGAAATGATACCAGCATCCACATTGACATTGTTCTTATATGAAGAAAACAAACCTCTATTTGTTGAAGCATCACTAGGTCAAGTTTCCTAATGAACCTTGGTCTCGAAAGCATGCTAACCTGATAGAAAGACATGTGAGTGAAGCAATAGAGGTGTATAGAAGAAAGTAATGCGAAAGGGGAAGAGGTGCCAACAGGTTACACTGGAGAGGCAGGGGCAAGGATTCTCTATGAGTTACTATTTTCATTGCTGGGACAAAATTACCTGGCAGAAAGCAACTTAAAGGAAGGATGTATGTGAGCTTACAGTTTGAGGGAGTACGGTCCTTCATGGTGGGGAAGGCGTGCTGGGGGAGTGCAAGGCTGCTTTCTCACTTCTGGGCAGATCAGGAAGGAGAGAGATGATGGTTGGCATTGTTGGACCCCTAGCCCATGGGATGGTGCCACTCACATTTGGGTCTTCCCTCAGTTCAACTTCTTGGTAAACACCCTCAGGGACACACCCACGGATGTGCCTCCTAGGTGATTCTAAGTCACATCAAGTTGATGATGAAGATGAACCACTACAGATGCTTTTATCAGAAGAGCCTCTCATGTGGATAACTGTGGACGAGACTGAGAAGAGGGCTCTGGGTTCAGGAACTGGGACAGGAGGCCCACTGCCCTTTCCCAGGGCAGACTTTCAGGTCTACACTGCAGTCTGAGAAGAGACGTGGCTATAAAAGGAAGGAGGGCCTGGGTTGGAGTGTGATAGGGTAACGCAGGAAAGTACAGTACTCCTTTTTTTCCTCTAGAGACAGCTCTCACATGCGGGCAAATCAAGACTCAGGAGTTCTTTGGAGTTCCGGCTAGATCACTGGCTTTAGGGTACTGGAGGTTGTACCCAGTGCCTTGCACATGCCAGGCAAGTGCTCTGCTGCTGACCAACCATCGGCCCTTAGAAAACTCTTATACAAACTCACATGCACGAGATAAACAGATTGCTGGGTAAAGTCCCAGTTGTAGAGGTCCTAACAGGTAGGTGATTATGGGTAGGAAATGGGAGCATACCTCATGTTTTTTAAACCAAACTATTATATTCTTAGCCATTTTAATTTGTTTATTTATTTATTTATTTATTTATGACAGAGAGAGAGAGAGACAGAGACAGAGACAGAGAATGGGAGCACTAGAGCCTCTAGTCACTGCAAACGAACTCCAGATGCATGTGCCAACTTGTGCATCTGGCTTATGTGGGTCCTGGGGAATCGAACCAAGTTCCTTAGCCTTTGCAGATAAGTGCCTTAACCACAAAGCCATCTCTCCAGCCCTACTATATTCTTTGGAGCATCTTTTGACCCTTAAAGGCTTCTTCTCTGTGGCCTAAATCAGTGTTAACACTTTTTTGTTTGTTTGTTTTTGGTTTTGGTTTTCTGAGGTAGGGTCTCGCTGTGGCTCAGGTTGACCTGGAATTCACTATGGAGTCTCAGGGTGGCCTTGAACTCATGGTGATCCTCCTACCTCTGCCTCCCAAGTGCTGGGGTTAAAGGTGTGTGCCACCACACTCAGCTGTGTTAACACTTCTAACCTTGCAAAGATATAAGTCTAATTCTTGAACCTGAGTTGAAGATGTTATCTCATATACATCATTAGGACAAAAATCTTTTTCTTTTAATACATGGATGGGAGGGTTGACATTCCTGAAAGACGGATTCTTTTCCCAACAGCTTTAGTGCATGATTAAACCATCTGCAATATGATTATTGGTACCTTGGGTATTACCAGTCAAAGGGTAATGGACAAGTTTGTCTTGAGGTTGTTGAGCCTGTTATCAGCGCTGCCTCGCTAGTTACCTGTCTCTCAGTGCTCTGTCCAGTCCTTCCTGTCTCTAACTCTCCCTGGATCCTGAGCCCTCCAGTCCTGGGGACTGTGTATGTCTTTCATCTCTGCCTCTCCTGGAACCTTGCAGAGAATATCGACAAGGCTCACTGAGCTTGGAGTTCTTTAATCTAGGGTTTGCAGACAGGATTCTTGTGTGTTGTAGGAATTCATAGCTTTCATTTGTTTCTCCAAGGGGTTCTGCATAAGTTTAAGAACCACCAATAGGTCTGAAATGCAATCAATAAAGGAAAGAATGAGACTGTCGTTTTAGGTGGTAACATCTCCCACTAAGAAGTATGTGGTCTTATTTTCCCGAAAGTTTAAGGTTGAATTTTTATTCCAAGCACTGAAGGCTTCAACAGACTTCTCCCCAGACTAAGCTCAGATCCAAAATAGAACGAACCTCTCAGCTGGAAAACAAGACACAGAAGGAGGAGCGTTGCTCCTGGGTTGCCGGGGGGCTGTGCAGAGCCCTGCAGCAGTGTGCGTGTTAGCACTAATGCCCTCTGCCCGGAACGAAGAGCGTACCGGCCTCCTCGCTCGCTCCCTCTGGCTGACCTCACACGAGTCATTACTCTGCGCTCCATCTGCCTTTGCCTTGCTTCCAGCCTTGTCCCGGGGGCTCCTGTAAGTCAGGGCTGGCCTCCCGAGCACTGTCCCCTCAGGTGTAAGGGAGCAGTCCAGGGGCAGCACAAGGCTACCTGACATTCTTCCTATTTCTCAGGGGGCCTTCCTGTCACAGACCGTTTCTTTTTGTAGAGGGGGGAATGTCCCATCAGCTAGAAGAACTAAGTGCTGGCAGAGGGTTCCCCCTATAGGCTGGACTTGGGTGTGGGAGGGGGGTTGTTTTCAGCTAGGGATCTCTGGTCCATGCACACGGTTCAAAAGAACTTTGAACCCCTGAAAAAATATGGAAATGGACTGTAAAACTGTAATATGTGAACACTGGGAGAGATTCTAAAAGAACCGCTGCTCTAAATGATGTCATTGTTTTCCTGCCAGTTAGTACCCACTAAGTCCTTTTCGTTCACACCCAAGGATGGACATGCACCGCAGATGGGATTACAGTAATTACCTCCGCACTGTCTCCTCTCTATGACAACTCTCTTTACCTACCCTTTGACCCAGGATTGACTGTCACCTCCAGCTCTTTATCACTTCCTTTCACAGATCATTAGGCACCAAGTGGACCATGTCACTGATTATTCTGCCTGCCACCCTGCCTCAACATAGCACAGTGTCTGGCTCAGAGGAGGTCCTGTCTCAACGCAGGCTCTTCTCTCACCTGTACACTACAGCCCAAACACTCAGTGCTGACCAGTGAGGTACAACCCACACATTCAGAGGTGACAGTCATCTGATATGTTTTGGAAATAGCTTGTCCCCCAGGGACCTGTGTCAGAAGGCTGGTCTCCAGCGTGGAGATGTTAAGGTTGTGTGTCAGAAGGCTGGTCCCCAGCGTGGAGATGTTAAGGTTGTGTGTCAGAAGGCTGGTCCCCAGCGTGGAGATGTTAAGGTTGTGTGTCAGAAGGCTGGTCCCCAGTGGGGAGATGTTAAGGTTGTGTGTCAGAAGGCTGGTCCCCAGCGTGGAGATGTTAAGGTTGTGTGTCAGAAGGCTGGTCCCCAGTGGGGAGATGTTAGATGTTAAGGTTGTGTGTCAGAAGGCTGGTCCCCAGTGGGGAGATGTTAAGGTTGTGTGTCAGAAGGCTGGTCCCCAGCGGGGAGATGTTAAGGTTGTGTGTCAGAAGGCTGGTCCCCAATGGGGAGATGTTAGATGTTAAGGTTGTGTGTCAGAAGGCTGGTCCCCAGCGGGGAGATGTTAAGGTTGTGTGTCAGAAGGCTGGTCCCCAGTGGGGAGATGTTAGATGTTAAGGTTGTGTGTCAGAAGGCTGGTCCCCAGTGGAGATGTTAAGGTTGTGTGTCAGAAGGCTGGTCCCCAGTGGGGAGATGTTAGATGTTAAGGTTGTGTGTCAGAAGGCTGGTCCCCAGTGGGAATGTTAAGGTTGTGTGTCAGAAGGCTGGTTCCCCAGTGGGAGATGTTAAGGTTGTGTGTCAGAAGATGGTCCCCAGTGGGGAGATGTTAAGGTTGTGTGTCAGAAGGCTGGTCCCCAGCGTGGAGATGTTAAGGTTGTGTGTCAGAAGGCTGGTCCCCAGCGTGGAGATGTTAAGGTTGTGTGTCAGAAGGCTGGTCCCCAGGTGGAGTGTTAGATGTTAAGGTTGTGTGTCAGAAGGCTGGTCCCAGTGGGGAGAGTGTTAAGGTTGTGTGTCAGAAGGCTGGTCCCCAGTGGGGAGATGTTAGAGTTAGGTTGTGTGTCAGAAGGCTGGTCCCCAGTGGGGAGATGTTAAGGTTGTGAGTTAGAAGGCTAGTTCCCAGCGTGGAGATGTTAAGGTTGTGTGTCAGGAGGCTGGTCCCCAGTGGAGATGTTAAGGTTGTGTGTCAGAAGGCTGGTCCCAGCGTGGAGATGTTAAGGTTGTGTGTCAGAAGGCTGGTCCCCAGTGGGGAGATGTTAAGGTTGTGTGGTCAGAAGGCTGGTCCCCAGCGTGGAGATGTTACGGTTGTGTGTCAGAAGGCTGGTCCCCAGCGTGGAGATGTTAAGGTTGTGTGTCAGAAGGCTGGTCCCCAGGTGGAGATGTTAAGGTTGTGTGTCAGAAGGCTGGTCCCCAGTGGGGAGATGTTAAGGTTGTGTGTCAGAAGGCTGGTCCCCAGTGGGGAGATGTTAAGGTTGTGTGTCAGAAGGCTGGTCCCCAGTGGAGATGTTAAGGTTGTGTGTCAGAAGGCTGGTCCCCAGTGGGAGATGTTAAGGTTGTGTGTCAGAAGGCTGGTCCCCAGCGGGGAGATGTTAAGGTTGTGTGTCAGAAGGCTGGTCCCCAGTGGGGAGATGTTAAGGTTGTGTGTCAGAAGGCTGGTCCCCAGTGGGGAGATGTTAAGGTTGTGTGTCAGGAGGCTGGTCCCCAGCGGGAATGTTGAGTTGTGGTTCGGGCTGGTCCAGCTGAGATGTAAGTTGTCATGTCCCGGTGTTAGTTGTGTAGAAGGGCCGGATGTAATTGTGTGTTCAAGCTGTCCATGGGGATTAGTTGTGTCAAAGTGTCCCAGGGAGTTAGTTGTGGCGAGCGGTCCAGGGAGTTTAAGGTGTTGCAGAGCTGGCCCCGGGAATTAAGTTGTAAGGCTGGTCCCCAGCGTGGAGATGTTAAGGTTGTGTGTCAGAGGCTGGTCCCCAGTGGGGAGATGTTAAGGTTGTGTGTCAGAAGGCTGGTTCCCAGTGGGGAGATGTTAAGGTTGTGTGTCAGAAGACTGGTCCCCAGTGGGGAGATGTTAAGGTTGTGTGTCAGAAGGCTGGTCCCCAGCGTGGAGATGTTAAGGTTGTGTGTCAGAAGGCTGGTCCCCAGCGTGGAGATGTTAAGGTTGTGTGTCAGAAGGCTGGTCCCCAGCGTGGAGATGTTAAGGTTGTGTGTCAGAAGGCTGGTCCCCAGTGGGGAGATGTTAAGGTTGTGTGTCTAGAAGGCTGGTCCCCAGCGTGGAGATGTTTAAGGTTGTGTGTCAGAAGGCTGGTCCCCACTGTGGAGATGTTAAGGTTGTTGTGTCCAGAAGGCTGGTCCCCAGGGGAGATGGTTAAGGTTTGTGTGTAAGAAGGCTGGTCCCCAGTCGGGGAGAGGTTAAGATGTCAGGTTTGTGGTGTCAGAAGGCTGGTCCCCAGTGGGAGATGTTTAAGGTTGTGTGTCAGAAGGCTGGTCCCCACGTGGGGGAGATGATTACGGTTGTGTGTCAGAAGGCTGGTCCCAGTGGGGCGATGTTAAGGTTGTGTGTCAGAAGGCTGGTCCCCAGTGGGAATGTAGATGTTAAGGTTGTGTGTCAGAAGGCTGGTCCCCAGTGGGGAGATGTTAGAGGTTGTGTGTCAGAAGGCTGGTCCCCAGCGGGGAGATGTTAAGGTTGTGGTGTCAGAAGTGCTGTCCCAGTGGGCAGATGTTAAGGTTGTGTGTCAGAAGGCTAGGTCCCCAGCGGGGAGATGTTAAGGTTGTGTGTCAGAAGGCCTGGTCCCCAGCGGGGAGATGTTAAGGTTGTGTGTCAGAAGGCTGGTCCCCAGCGGGGAGATGTTAAGGTTGTGTGTTCAGAAGGCTCGGTCCCCAGTGGGGAGAAATGTTAAGGTTGTGTGTCAGGAGGCTGGTCCCCCAGCTGGAGATGTTAAGGTTGTGTGTCAGAAGGATGGTCCCCAGCGTGGAGATGTTAAGGTTGTGTGTCAGAAGGCTGGTCCCCAGTGGGGAGATGTTAGATGTTAAGGTTGTGTGTCAGAAGGCTGGTCCCAGTGGGGAGATGTTACGGTTGTTGTGTCAGAAGGCTGGTCCCCAGTGGGGAGATGTTAAGGTTGTGTGGTCAGAAGGCTGGTCCCAGTGGGGAGAATGTTAAGGTTGTGTGTCAGAGGCTGGTCCCAGTGGGAGATGTTAAGGTTGTGTGTCAGAAGGCTGGTCCCCAGCGTGGAGATGTTAAGGTTGTGTGTCAGGAGGCTGGTCCCCAGTGGGGAGATGTTAAGGTTGTGTGTCAGAAGGCTGGTCCCCAGTGGGGAGATGTTAAGGTTGTGTGTCAGAAGGACTGGTCCCCAGTGGGAGATGTTAAGGTTGTGTGTCAGAAGGCTGGTCCCCAGCGTGCAGATGTTAAGGTTGTGTGTCAGAAGGCTGGTCCCCAGCGTGATGTTAAGGTTGTGTGTCAAGAAGGCTGGTCCCCAGCGTGGAGATGTTAAGGTTGTGTGTCAGAAGCTGGTCCCCAGTGTGTGAGATGTTAAGGTTGTGTGGTCCCCAGCGTGGAGATGTTAAGGTTGTGTGTCAGAAGGCTGGTCCCCAGCGTGCAGATGTTACGGTTGTGTGTCAGAAGGCTGGTCCCCAGCGTGATGTTAAGGTTGTGTGTCAGAAGGCTGGTCCCCAGCGTGCAGATGTTACGGTTGTGTGTCAGAAGGCTGGTCCCCAGTGTGGAGATGTTAAGGTTGTGTGTCAGAAGGCTGGTCCCCAGTGGGGAGATGTTGAGGTTGTGTGTCAGAAGGCTGGTCCCCAGCGTGGAGATGTTAAGATTGTGTGTCAGAAGGCTGGTCCCCAGTGGGGAGATGTTAAGGTTGTGTGTCAGAAGGCTGGTCCCCAGCGTGGAGATGTTAAGGTTGTGTGTCAGAAGGCTGGTCCCCAGTGGGGAGATGTTAAGGTTGTGTGTCAGAAGGCTGGTCTCCAGCGTGGAGATGTTACGGTTGTGTGTCAGAAGGCTGGTCCCCAGTGGGGAGATGTTAAGGTTGTGTGTCAGAAGGCTGGTCCCCAGCGTGCAGATGTTACAGTTGTGTATCAGAAGGCTGGTCCCCATTGTGGAGTTGATAAAGTTGTGTGTTAGAAGGCTGATCTCCTGTGTGGCCATGCTAAGAGGTGGTGGAATCTTTAGAGACAGTGACAACTTAGAGATTATTGGAAACAGTGCCCTGCAGAGGGATTAAGACAGTTTTGTAGGATCCTACTTTCTGTCTCGCTATATGGTCTCTCCTTCTCATATGCATTCATGTATGATATCATCTGCTGTGTGACATTGCCAAGGGATCTTCATCAGCGCCTTGCCCTTGAACCTGCCAAACCATGAGCAAAATAAATCAATTTTCCTTGTAGGTCACCAAGCTTCAGGTATTTCATTACTGTGATGGGAAACAGACCAATACACTTCCTTCACGATTCTGAACTCAGCTCTGCCTTCTCAGTGTGAAGGACGTCTGCCACATATCCCCCTTAGCTTTTACCTGTGCTTCTTAATAAACCAATTATCCACTTTTTTCTCTTCCTACCCCATTCATTGTGCCCCTCTCACCTCCTTCCAGGGGCTCACTGACCAAGACCATCAGAATCAACAGCCCCTCAATGGACTCCTAGAACACAACTTTCTTTATCATTCATGGGACACTCTTGATGTTTGCTTTCACTTATGTTGCTTACATTTAAACTTTGGAATGTATTCTGAGCTTACTGAGGTTACAGGCCTGTAGCAATTACTGTCCTGTTGCTGGGGCGAAACACCTGACCAGAAGAAGCAGCTTATAGAAGGAAAGTGTCTATTTTCACCTTACTATTTCCAGAAGTTTCCATCATGGCTGGGAAAGCAAAGCAGGTGCAGACAGCCAGGCATCACATCTTCATATCAGCAGGGACAAGGTAGCAAGAGGGAGCTGACTGTAGCAAGTGTGGGTGGGCTATGTCACCCAAGGCCCTTCCTCAGTGACTCACTTCCTTCAGCAAGGCTTTACCTCCACTCCCAAAACATGCCCTTCCCAAACAGCACCACCAACTGGAGATTCAGTGTTCAAATACATGAGACTATGGGGATTTTCCACATTCAAACTATCACAGGGCCAGACACACTTTTATGGTCCTCCTAGCACTCGGCACAGTGCCTACTCAGGAGGCACTGGGGGTATGTAGGTCTGATGCATCTCAATTTCCTGTCTTGACTCTAACTCACCGTTTATATCCACCACATAGTTCTGAGTGTCAGCCATGTGCCCACAGCCTGGCAAAAAGTATACGTGCCTTGGTACTCCCAGTGCCACCCAGAGTGCCAGGCAGTCAGCAAACAGTGACGCGTTTGAGTTATGAGACACTTCCCACTGCAGAAAAGCCACTCACATTGGCTCTTCTTTGTCTAAGTGAAGCAACTTGGTTGACGGCAACCATTGTTCTCAAAAGAAACCTTTGGGGTTGAATTCAAAATCCCTTCACAATGTTGGGAACCAGCAGGATGGCGCTCTGCCCACCAGCAGGAGGTTAAAGCCGGGACAGAGTTTTCTTTATGGAAAACACACTTGCTGGTCGGCCTGTGCATTCCCCCCTGCTTGCCTCTCGTGCTGCCTCATGTCTTTTCTTTTCAATGCCTGCACTCTTTTTACAGCACGTGACCTCACCCGGATGCCACATGAACTCATCAGAGCTGAGCCACTGTCATCCTGGACCCCACAGCGTTCTGCAACAGCAACATGAGACCACGTGTAGGCCACACAATCTGGGGATGGTCTGTCCTTTTTCTTAGCCTTTCTTGCAGAAAATACTTTCAGAAAGAAGAAAGGGAGGGAGAGAGGAAAAGAGACAGAGGGAGAATAGAAAGGAGAGAAGGAAGAAAGAATGTCGAGAGCTCTAGTTTTCTTAGTGAAAAATGTGGAAGAAATTTATGAAACTTCATTTTAATGCAGAGTAGAATGCAAGTCACCAGGATTTTTTTTTTTTAAATGGTAAACCACTAATACTTGGGGTGAGGGACAGAGCAAGGGACTGATTCCAGAGACTCTTATCCACAGTCAAACAAGCTTCAGTACAGCAAATTTTTTTTTCTTCTTCTTCCTCAGTGGCAGGGACTAAATTAAACCTCAATGGATCTTAAGATGATTCTGTGCTAAGGTGACAAAATGACAGGATGTACATTCACAGGTCATGGACCTCAGGGAGATGAGGGTGTGGGACTTCAGAGCCTTTGTCCCTGGGAACTGCTTTAAACTTCCACAGAGTTGGGATAAAAGAAGTCACCACAGATGACAGAGTGAAGGAGACAGTGGGGGAGGCCTCGGCTTGCTTATCTTTATAATGGAGCATGACTAAAACCCAGATGGTTTCCACCTCCTTGGTAGGAGGTAGACTTCCTGGCAGCTGGCCCCTCACAGTGTGGTGGGTCCAAAAGATCACACTTTCTCCAGGGTCCGCGCCCTGGTCAGTGCTTTGTTTTGTGTTTGCAATGGGTGTTTTTTTTTTTTTTTTTAATCAGATTGAGATATACATTTCTGTAATCTTCTGGTTGGTTCCACACCAAGGATGTTTCTGGTACAAAATAAGATATATTTAAAGATGGTAAACTAGCAGAGTCCTTTAACTGCTGAGCCATCTCCTCAGCCAAACACTAGCAGAATCCTTATCGTAGGAGGCTATTTGGTAATGACGTTTTGTGACTGAGACATTGCATGGTATGTAATGCTCTCCATCCAAGAGCATTGAGATGCATGATGTTTCTTTGGGCTGACACACCTACTCTTCAAAAAACATATAGTTCAGCCTCCTGCTAACTAGGATGCTTTCCTGTTCAGGCTGCACTGGAGATGCCTAGGAGCCCCTCGCAGCCAGAGGCCTAATGTCACCCTCTGGCCCTGTTTGTAATGCTTTGGTACTGGCTGCCCAGCAGAGCAAAGCGAATACATCCTGGCCTCCTTCGCAAGTATCAACCAATTCATGGATGGATAGTTTGTTAAATGCAACACATTTCGGTGAACCAGTTAGCTGCAATTGATTAGATAAGTGATCAACGCATGAGCCAGAAACACCAGTGGGTTGCATGGGAGGGAGGCTGTCCACCTCTAGGTCATGCTAACCCTGATCCATAGGGACTATCTACATATACTCCCTGGTGCAAACTAGGCAGTTGGAGTTCTTTCTTTTGGGGTGGAGTGGGGGAGATGTTGGACCAATTAAGAGAAAGTGGGTCATGGCTAAGTACAGTGAAAGGGTCAATTGTCTAGGGCACTTTTCTCCCAGATCCTGTGGGACAGCCCCGTGTGACCCATGACAATAGTGACTCTTAGGAATAGACAATTCACCATACCAGGTGATGGCCCACGTACCCAGCAATCAAAAGCCCACATAGGAGGTCAGCTGTGCACGAGCTGCCTGCCCTACATGGAGCCGTGCAGAGAGCAGCGTCTCCGTCTGGATCCACTTGGGCTCTTGTTGTCATTGTCGCGAGGCCTCATGAGCATAAAAATGACGTTGTTTTGATTTGCTACCGTCTGTCTGCTATCAGAGAACTGTTATTAGGAAAATCACATTAATTAGCAACAGCTGAAGAGAAAGCCGGGCTATTCTGGAGCTGCAGCTGCAAGTCTCTTTGCAGTCTGACTGTTGACTAAATTTGAACAATTGACGGAATAAATAGTCTCCGAGTGTGTTTAATCACATTAATTTTGTTTTCCTCCATTTGTATTGCTGTTTAGGATTGGTAGTTAATCTATGTTAAATAATCTGAAAGCATTAGCACATTTTAATCCCATTTCTCTTTTTTTTTTTTTGGAAGTGATGTATTATTTAGCTTAGTACTAATTTTATTAACTTTATTCATGAAAATGGAACATTAAAATTTATCCCCAAAGTTGGCCTATTAACTGAAATACTTGATTATACTAGAAATCTTGTTCCAGGGTTGGAGAGATGGTTTAGCAGTTAAGGCTCTTGCCTGTGAAGCCCAAGGACCCAGGTTTAATTCCCCAGGACCCACATCAGCCAGATGCATAAGGTGGCACATGCATCTGGAGTTCATTTGCAGTGGCTGGAGGCCCTGGGGCACCCATTCTCTCTATTTGCCTCTTTCTCTCTCACCACTCTCTCTCTCCAATAAATAAATACATTTAATAATAAAATAAATAATAATAAATATATAAAATAATAGTAAATAAATAAATAATATATAATTTTTAAGTTTTATTTTACAATTATATCGGGTGGTAGAATTAGCTGGAAGGGTGGATATGTGGGAGGAATGACAGACAGATGATAAATAGGTATATAAACATGGGATGGAATTCGAATCTTCTAAATTCTAACCCACATAGCACATTACTCATTTTTATCAGCATTGTGAGATCAGCGTGGTAGACATGGCAGAACAGGCCTTCCTGGTCAGGCAGATCATGTCCAATCCTGGGTCTTCCTCTTCAAGATGTAACAGGTGACTTTCCTCTCTGGATCTCAGCTCTGTGCCATATGAATTGGGGTCAATAGTACTTTATGGGGCTCTTGTGAGCATTTATGAGCTAAGCTGATGTGGAACTTGCTTAGCACGACACTGGTACTTGAAAAATGTGATCTGTTTTTCTTCCTTCTACTTTTAACTTGTGTTGCTATTTAATTTCTCACAGGCGAGTTAGCTAAAGTCTGATGAGGTAGGGAACCCCTCCTGCTCATCCCTGCAGCTACCCACAGTACGCACTGCCCTGCTCAGCAGCTAACACCAAACACTCACTGGGTGCCAGGTGCTATGTAGTCAGGTACTATGTAGTCCGGGAGCTCTGAGCCCTGGCTACTCAACAGACTCACCTCGGGCAACTTTGACTACTGCCCTGATTTCATCCCAGATTAGTGAGGTTAGAATTTCCAGAGGTGGGGGCCTTTGGAGATGAGAAACAGTGGTGTCTAAAAGTAGCTACAGTGATTCTAAAATTCAGCCAGGGCTTAGAACCTGGGCATACACTCTGCTGTTGTTTAATTCTTCCACCTCGGAGGTGGCTACTATTAACACCTCTTTTTTTTTTTTTTTTTTTTTTTTTTTGTAAGACAGGGCTTCGTGTCACCCAGGCTGGCCTTGAACTTGCTGCGTTGGCAAGGATAACCTTGACCTCCTGATCCTTCTGTCTCCACCTTTCAAGTCCTGGGATTACAGGTGTTTGTTTTTACTGAAGATAATCGGCTGAAGCAGAGAGTGGGAAGCATGCTCAAAGGTATCTAGCCAGGACCCTGAACCCAAAGTCTTATTCCATCATCCAAAACTTTCTCCCCTGTGGTCTCTTGCCCTAGCCGAAGTTACTGGATAGTGCAGCTACCTTCTCATTGCTGGGATAAAGCACCCAACCAAAAGTAGCTGATGGGAGGAAAGTCTTTATTCTGGTTTAGAGTCTTGAGTGGAAGCTCCATGAGGGCAGGGGAAATCATGCATCGCAGGAGCAGAGGCTGCACATCGCCTCTGCCACAGCAGGTGGAAAGCAGCAGCAGGAGAGGGAGCTGACTTCTGGTAAGGGGGAGCTGGCTGTAGCACCCCTAAGCCCGCCTCCAGCAACACATCTCTTCAGCAAGACTCCACCTCCCAAATCGCCATCAGCTAGAGACAAAGCATTTAGAACACATGAGTTTATGGGGGACACCTGAGGCAAACCACCACACTGGGTGATAGCGGCATGCTGGTGTCCCCAGAGGGAGGATCTGACCACTGGAACAGAAAATGTAACAAAGCACAACAAATCTACTTAAAGGTGTTGACAAGGTTTCTGTCTTGACTTCTATAGTCTGGGTCTTTCTAACCCAGTCTGAATCCCATCACCTCTCTAAGTTTCAGTTTCTCACAGTGTTTGTGATATTACCCTTTAGGGAATAGTAGAGAGGTAGCAAAAGGTCCTGTGTTAAACCCTAAACTACGTATGTAACGCCCAGGGCCCTTCCCAAGCCTCAAGTACCCAAAAGAGGCTCAGACAGCACAGAACCTGTTTGGGTGCCAATTTTGACCTCCCTGACCCCAGGGCACACCTGCAAGGTCCACACTTTGTTTCCAAGGACCATCTGGAAACTGTGGTGGGTGGCAGACTCAGTGTGACTGGCAGATGTGGGGAAAGACAGACTTCTGGCTAGAGAGAAATAATGATTCCATTATTAGGTCACCCTGTAAAGAGCTGCTCTGCCCGTGACTGGAAGAGGTGCTGGGGGATCCACTCCCCTCTCCAAGCTTTCCCTAGCTGGCTAACTCACTGCTACCTTCTGGCTGTGTCCCTGGGGTGATGTGAACTTGGCCCAAGCCTTGGCTTACTAAATGTTTGTCCAATGACTGAATCCTGTGGGGAAGTGCGGTGCCATTCCTGTTAGCCTTCAATGAAGGACCTCATACGGCGGTAACTATGTCCAAAGGAGTTCTTTATATACATTTCATTTGGTCTCACTAAGTTTCCATTTTGAACTTCTTTCATCCTTTGTCCTGTTTCCTGATTTGCAACAGGACCCTCGGGGACTGATTCTGTTTTTCAGTTGACATTTTGCCCCCCACCCCCTTCCCTCCATGGTGAGCTGCTCTGACCCTGGCCACCATGGGTAAAATTCTCCCCAGGCCAGCCCTAGGTTCATTGTCTCTCTGGACACAGCTTTCACTCCAGGTTATAGAATCTGGTCTTTACAGAAAAATTGTTGGATTGATTGACTGAAAATAGACTGCTGAATCAGTGACCATGTGCGAGACTGAATCATTCTTTGGAAATGGAGAAATATCTTAAAATTTATCCCATCAGTTAGAAGTTTAAAGCCTGCTATAATGGATGCCTGAAATACGAGGGTACAGGCTACAAAGGGTGTATTTCTGTAGGAATAACACACCTCCACTAAGACAATGATGTAAGTCTGAGGTAGGAGGATCACCAGGATTTCTAAGCCAGCTGGTAGAGAGTAAGACCCTGCCTCAAATATAAAAGAGATGGAGATTCAAAAATCTTAGAGGAGCCAGGGCGAGGTGGCGCACTCCTTTAATCCCAGCACTAGGGAGGCAGAGGTAGGAGGATCACTGAGTTCGAGGCTATCCTGAGACTACATAGTGACTTCCAGGTCAGCATGGGCTAGAGTGAGACCCTACCTAACTCCCCCTCCAAAAAAATCTTAGAGGAGATTTGAGTTCAGTTACTTGGAGTACTTGATTGTCATTGTAGTTGATGATGAGAATCACACAAATTTTAAGTCCACAAGGATGTTGGTGTAGAATTTTGAGAGAGAGGCAGGACTCCATGACTTACAAGGACCAGTGTTTATTTATACCTGCCGATATGAGCCAGTGGAATTCATATTCCTTGGTTGAACCCCAATCACTCTGGCAATTTGAATTTCATATTTATTTATTTATTTATTATTCTTTGATGAAACATTGTAAGGACACATCATAGGTTGGTACCATCATGCCCCTCTTCTCTTGCTCCATTCCATGGAGGGCCCATACCTGTGGGATTGTGGGTGCTCACCATGTTGTTATGGGTTATGAGGTGTGGGAGCAGCAGTCAACAGGGGGAGTCAATGCACCTGGATATTGCCTCACACCTTGTGGCTCTTCTGCCTTCTCTTCCCCAAAATTTCCTGAGCATTGGTGGCTATGTCTTAAGTCGATTCTATAAATTTTTGTTTATTTTTATTTATTTATCTGAGAGTGACAAACAGAGAGAGAAAGAGGCAGATAGAGAGAATGGGCATGCCAGGGCCTCCAGCCACTGCAAACGAACTCCAGACGCATGTGCCCCCTTGTGCATCTGGCTATTGTGGGTCCTGGGGAATCAAGCCTAGAACCAGGGTCCTTAGGCTTCATAGGCAAGTGCTTAACCGCTAAGCCATCTCTCCAGCCCTGAAGTTGATTCTAATATTGAGTTCTTAGCAGCTTCTAGATTTCGGCATGGGTGCGTTTTGTGTATCTCCCCGTCACACTGGTGCAGGCTGGCAAACTCTCCCTAAAAGCAGCTCCGTTGCTCAGCTCACCAGCTCCTCTGTGCTGTCCTCTGGGTCCTGCTGCAATGGGGGCATCTTAGCTCCTCTTTGGATAGGGGTTCAGGTATCTTCTCTGGAATTGTTGGTCGATTCTAGCTTTCCTTGGATCTCAATGCCTCTGTACAAGACAAAGAGACTCTCAACCACGGTCTGCACTGGTGAATCTGTTTGTCTATCCCAGAAGGCAGTGGGATGTTATGTTTATAGGCACTGCCGAGGTTTCTGGACCTTTCTGCCCCCTCGTGTCCCACCTACACAGCAGCATGCTATTGGGCTGCTTCGTAAAAATTCCAAACTGCACAGCCCATTCCAGGCTAAAGTTACTACATACATAGTTGGCTTTCTTTTGTTCTGGGACAGACTTATACACAATTTGTTTCCAGAAAAAGTGGGAACAACTTCTGAGATGTATGAATCTCAGAGTTAATCCCTTCTAGTGCTATAGGACAGTAAGGACCATAGAGCATCCTTTTATCTAAGTTGAAGGGAGTCTTAGATATGATGCCATATTTTCAATTGATGACACCACCCGGTTTTAGAGTTTTTTTTCTATAGGATTTTTTTGTTGTTGTTGTTCCCTAAAGCTCCTTGTGAAAAGGTTCTGTAACCAGTTCTGAATTTGACTTATCATGATACAAAGTTCTCGATAATAGTAGGTGTCTCTTCTTCAGAGACAGGCTCACATATTTTTCCCCTAATTTTTAAAGAATATTCAGTACTTTCCTTAGAAGGACATAATAGATGTTTTCCAAATAACAGGTTATTTTGTAACTAGTGGCAGTATTTAGACTATCGAAGGTGAAAGCTACGAGTCAGTTTTGACAGTATGTTTATTTATTTAGTTTTGGTTTTTCAAGGAAGGGTCTCAGTCTAGCCCTGGCTTATCTGGAACTCACTATGTAATCTCAGGTTGGCTTTGAACTCATAGCTAACAACCTACTTCTGCCTCCCCAGTGCTGGGATTAAAAGTGTGTGCCACCACACCAAGCCCAATGGTTTATTTATTTATTTATTTATTTATTTTTTGGTTTTTCGAGGTAGGGTGTCACTCTGGCCCAGGCTGACCTGGAATTAACTATGTAATCTCAGGGTGGCCTCGAACTCATGGCAATCCTTCTACCTCTGCCTCCCGAGTGCTGGGATTAAAGGCGTTCACCACCACTCCCGACCCAATGGTTTATTTATAATCATCACTTGTGATGATTGAAAATCATAGGTAAGATGAAAATGTTGCATAATTGGTCAAATTTTACAAATAGTTTTAAATATTTGTAATTTAGCAGGGATGACCCAGATAGGAACATGTATTTGCCATAGAATTCTCCCTAATGCTGATGCTGTCACCACCTGGCAAGTAAAGGAGTTAAGTCCAATGAAGAACATGTTGAAGTGTTTCTAAAAGATCTAATTACTTTTTGAAGTGATTCTTCAATATAAAGACAAAGCATAACTATCCTTGCTCTTTTTCTTCAGTATAAGATTGGGATTTTTATGTTGTTGTTTTTTCTTGAGGTAGGGTCTCACTCTAGCCCAGGCTGCCCTGGAATTCACTCTGTAGTCTCAGGGTGGCCTTGAACTCACGGTGATCCTCCTACCTCTGCCTCCCGAGTGCTGGGATTAAAGGCGTGCGCCACCATGCCCAGCAAGATTGGGATTTTCAATTATTTTGTGGACAAAGTAATGCCACAACAAATTCTAACTGTGTTAGTAGAGGTCCTTGTGTCCTGAACTTAACGTTTTTTCATTAGTGACTGGGAATGTTACTGAATGAACACGTGGTATACTGGTGGTTTTCCAACTGCTTACTCTTCCTGTAGTCCTTCACCACACCTACATCCACCATGGGGTCAGGAAGGTTCTTGAGAGTCTCTGCCTGGGGACACCATCCCTCAGGACACACTTTCTGTCCGGAGGCTCTTAATTCTTTCTGCCCAGTCTTCAGCAATTTTCTTTGAGCTTGTAAGGCAAAAGGAATATCTATATTTGCATGCAAGTTTACGCTGCTCAGATTTTCTCCTTTGAGAAGTCATGAGTTTCCTCAATGTCTACCGCATCACCCAGAGGGTGGTCCTCAGGCAGGAAGGGAGCTTGACACTATCTATTGTCTCAAGTCCTCTGTAAGGTCTGTGGGTCCTAGACAGTTGTGACAAGATCACTCACATGCTTGTCAGCTGCCTCATTTTTCTATCATGCAGAGATTCCCTGGATCTTCCTGGTATTCACTTTCACCTGGAAGTTACAGATTCTCTTCGCTATAGCTCTCATTCTAGGTTATAAAATCTGGTCTTTACAGAGAAATTTTCAGATTGATTGACTGAAAATAGACTGCTGAATCAGTGACCACATGCGAGACTAAATGATTTTTTTGAAATGGCCTTGAACTTGTGATCCTGAGAATTACAATTACAGGGATATACCATGACATGGGCTACTTGAGCCATGTTTGAGGTTCCAAACCTTTTTTGTTTGTTTGTTTTTTTTGTTTGTTTTTTTGAGGTAGGGTCTCACTCTAGCTCAGGCTGACCTGGAATTCACTATGTAGCTTCAGGGTGGCCTCGAACTCATGTCAAAACCAGTTTTGAAATATACACTTTTTGTCCTAAGCGCCGGAAACTGAAATTTACTTTCAGGGTTCTGGACTCCTAGGATGAACTCCTAGGGTGAACAATGTCTTTGTCTTCAGAACTTCTATGCTCACATTTGTTTCATTACAAATGTAAAGTGATGATAACAACACAGCAACAGCAGTAATAACAAGGCCCCCGGGTGAGGCTCGTTCTGTGCCACGTGACATTCCAAGCCCTTAACTGACTCCTCCAGCCCCACAGCAGCTCTGCCAGGCAGCCGCTATGGGGATGCCCAGTTGGCAAAGAATTTCAAATGACTTGTTTGGGCCTTCAAGATGGTGGGACAGAGGTACGAGCACCTGCTACCTCGTCAAAGAAGGCTCACAGTAACAGGGTGAAGAGCTCCAATCTGCGGCGAGCAGCTGTGAGGGTGAGTGTGACGTTGGGCTGGGGACACAAGAAGTCAGTTACAGACTAGGCCCTTGTAAGATTCAGAGACCCGAGACAACAACATAGTAAAAGAAAAAAAAATACTCGGGGGAGGGGGGCATTGGAGAGATGGCATAGCAGTTAAGGTGTTTGTCTGCAAAGCCAAAGGATACCAGCTCGACTCTCCAGGACCCACGTGCGTCAGATGCACAAGGGGGCACATGCATCTGGAGTTCATTTGCAGTGGCTGGAGGTCCTGCTGTGCCCATTCTCTCTCTCTCTCAAATGAATATAAAAAAATACTCAGGACTGTGGCTCCACAGCAGAGGGAGAGGGACACTTGCCTTGGCAGGAGTAAGGGTGAGAGTCCAGCCAACCATCCCAGGCAGATGCCGGCAATCCTGGCTATTGGGAAGCTGCACGATCGTCACAGGTTTGCAGTCCACTTAGATAAATAGCCTGGTGTCGCTGAAAAAGTCTCTTAAGCCAGGCATGGTGGCGCACACCTTTAATCCCAGCACTTGGAAGGCAGAAGTAGGAGGATTGCCGTGAGTTCAAGGCCTGAGACTACATAGTGAATTCCAGGTCAGCCTGAACTAGAGTGAAATCCTACCTCATAAAACAAAAATAATGAATAAATAAATGGAAAAGTCTCTTCATAGCATCTCTTACTGAACCCCTGTGGTGCTATGGCTAGGACTCCTCAAGAGAAAACAGCCATTGCCTAACATTGAGCTTACTCCAATGGCCCAGAAACTCTTGCATGTCCCCGTCTCTGGGACTCGGCAGATATTTCAGTGCACCGATTTGCAGGGGAGCAGGAGTCACCTTGCAAACCCAGTTTGGCCCGGCAGTGACTAACTTCAGCCTCCCATGAGCCGTGCACTTTCAGGGACTGGGTTACAGAAGAGGAGAATGGCACAACCTGCCCTCAAGATGTCGGGGGTGGGCAAGCCTTGGCCTCAGAGACTAAGGGCATGACCGGCTCCATGAAGTCCCCGAAGAGCCGGTGGGGAAGGTGGGAGATCATGCGGCTCTTGCTGGCTTAGGCATCCGTACCCAGCCTGTGGGGTTGTACTGAGAGCCCTTGAGCAACACCTTGCTTCTGGCTACAACGTTGTGCCTGGGCCTGCGCCACAGCTGAAGGAGCTGGAGTGGGAAAAGCCCTGACTTCCGTGAGCCTCCTGCCCCTAAGTATGTGCCGCCAGAAAGGGCCTAGAGGATTATTTTTTTGATGTGTGTGTATGTATGGCATAGTATGTGCATGTGTATGCATGTTGCATGTATGCAGATTCACATGT
This sequence comes from Dipus sagitta, assembly GCA_036346955.1. Lineage (NCBI taxonomy): Eukaryota > Metazoa > Chordata > Mammalia > Rodentia > Dipodidae > Dipus > Dipus sagitta. The sequence goes on along the minus strand of CM070772.1, from coordinate 152,961,777 downwards.
GTGTGGGCACACGTATGTAAGTGCTTGTGGAGGCCAGAGGTTGATTCGTATTGGGTGCCCGCCTCAGTTGCCCTGCACCTTAGTGTCTTGAGGCAAGGGTCTCTCACTTAGCCTAGAGTGTACCCATTTGGCTCGACCAGCCAGCCAGTGAGCCCTAAGGATTCATTCTTCTGTCCCTGTCTCCCCAGGGCTGCGATTACAGGCACGCACCGCCACACCTGGTATTTGATGTGGGCTCTAGAGATCCAAAGCCAGGTTCTTATGGGCCATCTCCCACCCCCAAATGGATAATTATTTTAAAAGCTCAATGAAACAATCAGATAACTGAAATAAAATGACAACGCAGGATATTAATGAGAAATTCTTGAGAGAGACAGGTGAGGCAGAATCTTGAAAAAATAACAGCTCAAGAAGTTAAATAATAAATATTGTTGAAATCCTCCCCAACAGAGTAGGCCAAATTAAAGAAAGAATATATGAGCTTGAAGATAGGACATTTGAAACATTCTAATCAGACAAAAACTAAGGTACAGACAGAAAAAGAAAGAATGAACGAATTTGAAACCCCATTCTATAACATAAATATGTGCACTTTTGAAATACCCAAATATGATTTAATGGTATATGAAACCTATTAATGAATTAATGCCAGAAGACTTCTCTGCCCTTAAAGAAGGTTACGATCAAACCTCGAGGAAATATGAATATCACATTCAAAGGACTATGGGGACCCAGATAGACAGATCAGAAAAGGTGCTCACCATGAGGACACACTTTTGAACAGTGAGTCATTGAAGAAGTGAAAAGTGATTTGTTTTGAATTTTGAGGATATTTTGTTATGTTTGGGGGTTAGGGGGACAGAGGTTTACTATGTAGCCCTCACTGGCTTGGAACTTGCTATGTAGACCAGGCTGACCTCGAAATTTCACGGATGCTCCTTCCTGAGTGCTAGGATTGCAGTATGTGCCAGAATGCCTGGCAAAAGTGAAGCTAAAACATTTCTTGGAACAAACTAATATAAAAACATAGCATCTCACATCTTGTGGGGTACACCACAAGCAGTACTAAGAGGGAAGTTGGGGAGATGTCTTAGTTGGTAAACTACTTGCCTCATAGCACGAGGACCCGAGTTTGATCCCCACTACCCATGTAAAAGCCAATCATGGGACGCAGAGTTTCATCTTAGTCCTGAAAGTTCACCTTTTTAACTGGGATTCTTAACAGCTCAGTCCACAGGGAAGCTGGGTGTGTAATTGGGAGAGCTGGGGCTTAAGCAGGGATATTCTTTAGGGAAGAAAAATCAGCCCCTAAGGTTAGCCAGGGAGGTAGGAAGGTGCCCACACCAAGCTTGAGACAGTGAGGAGCCGAAGGCAGAGAACTGCTAAGGATGAGGCAGCCAAGGCTGTAACTTGGGCATGAGGGTACTCTGGGGTGCCTCTTACTACTTTCTAAGTTGTCAGTCACTATGGACATGAGACTGTAGCTGCAATGTGGGTATTAAGGGATGGGTGTTAAGCTTAAGTTAAGTCCGGAGGAAGAGCAGAGAGCAATCACGTGGGGGATAGAGCTGGAGTCCAGACCAACGGCCAGTGCTTTCTGGTCTACACTACAATTCTCTAAGGAAACCTCCACAATTCCTTGGAAGTCAATGTAACAAAAAGCCTGATCTTTCTGTAGCTATGGAGGAATTAACTCCTAATGGGCCATCTGCACTGCCCCTTTGAAAATCTGAGGGGGCCGCCCTTTGAGGAATCAGATCTGCCCTAGTTATCACACTGTTATCTTTGGTTCTGGGTAGAGCATCTCCTGCTGTTTCCAGTATGAGTCAAGTGAGGCTGTGTATCACCACCCCTCTTTTAAGCTTTGATTTCAGAGCTGGATCCAAGACATCCAAAGCTCTCTGGTGGATGAAAACTTTTTGAGCAAAACAACAAGTTGTTGCATCATAAGGAGAAGGTGAACTTTCCATCTCAATGTGGACAGGTATGTAACAAGTGTGTTGGTGCCTGTGATGTCCCCACTACAGAGGCATTGTTCAAGAGGAACTACAGACTACAGATGTGACCTGACAGAGACTGAAACATGAGCGCCAAACACATCTAAGGGTAAAGAAAGCCGACTCAGGAAGCGGGCTCACCCCGCAGCACAGCTGGTGTGAAGGAAGAGCCTTCCATGTACCGTGGACTGGAGCTGCATGGCCGACCAAGTGTGGTCTGACTCATCGCATTTCTACTTGGAGCACAGATGCGTTTAATGTTATCCACCAAGGCCGATTCGCACACTGTGAGCACGCATGAGGCCAGCTGCCCGGCCACACGAGCACAGCAGAGGTCAGGGCTTGGGGAGCCTGGCTGCTGCTCTGCAGGCTTCCTGACTCCAGAGCCTTAAGACAAAAAGCCAGCCCTGCTGCATTCACCTGGGGCTGTCACCCATCCCTCACCACCCCCGATTTCTCCTGCACTCTCGGAGGCTTTGCTGGGGAGCTGGGAACGTTGTTTGGAGTCTGGTTGTAATTACCACAAAGCAGCCTCTGACTTTAGAGAAAGAAACCAAAAACTGGATCATGAACTATGTAGGAGATGATAGCTCAGTGGTTCTGAACCCAAAACTGCAATTAGAGCAATTCTTTTGTCATTGTTAATCATTTCGATTTATGCTTTGAAAAAAAACCCAAATGATGAAGATAATGATTATTACTGCTTCCCCCTCTCTTTTGCCTTAAAAAAACTGGCAAGAGCACTAAAGTCAAATTAAACATCTGTTTGAAAAATAAGCTGGAGAGCTGATGACAGCTGTCTTGGACTTACAAATGCACCACAGCTGTCAAACCCTAAATTAACAATGATTTTCACTTATGAATAGAATAGAAGAAAGGCATAAGGAGCTCCTCTTTTCTGGCTTCAAGGATCTTTTAAATGTGAACTGTTAGGGAAATGCCCAGGCCAAAAAAAAAAAAAAAAAAAGGAACTGAAATCCACTCACAACAGTTAATCATAGAATGAGGGGACACTCTTCTAATGCATCTCATTGCTTCTCAGGCTTGAGCTTGGATATTTTCTATGGCAAGCTGGCTTGTGAGGAGGAAAATGTCCTGATTGACAGTGGAAGACAACCAGTGATGGAGCTGACGAGCAGTGATGCAGGAAGGTGGTCCTCTGTGGCCGCTGGCTTGTCTTTCAAGCACCACTGGCGTATCCACTGGGTTTTAGCTCTTGAATTTTCCAAAAGTAACAGAAGCCTGGGTAGAAGACTCTTAAACCGTGGTCACACAGGAGTGTAAAAGGAATCTAATCGAGACATTGTAGCAGCAAGATCAATACGCTGAGCTATCTCCCACTTCCTTCATCACTGTGAAGGACAAAGTAGGGTCCTATGCTGCATCATGATGATTAACACAAGTCACATGTGAGCTGGCGGGCATGTAAGGTCACATCACTTGGGAGTGCTGCAGCCATCTTAGTGTGCATACACACATCACATGACATCCGCACAGTGACAAGATCCTCTTATGACTCAGTTCTCAGGGAGCACATGCCCTTTTCTGATTCCAGTGTGGAACCATTTCTTTGTCCTTGCCTACTCGTATCTCAAGGTTACTATTGTCATTCCTGGAGATAGTCTGTGATGCAGGTTGGGAACAGCATGCTGATTGTGTTTCCTGGTCAACAAAAAGCAGGATCTAGATATGATATCCTCTGGCGCTCTTTCCCTATTACCTGTTTTTTTTTTTTTTTTTTTTTTTTTTTTTGGTCTTTCGAGGTAGGGTCTTACTTTAGCTCAGGTTGACCTGGAATTCACTATGTAGGCTCACGGTGGCCTCAAACTCACAGCAATCCTCCTACCTCTGCCTCCCAAGTGCTGGGATTAAAGGTGTGTGCTACCACACCCGGCTCCTGTTGCCGTTTTTAATCCCTTCGATCTTCCCAGATTATAAATGTTCACAGGGAACTGGGGAGACGGAACTTTCCACTCAAGCTGGAGTACTCGAGCTTCATCCTCAGGCCCCATGTAAAAAGCCAGAGGCTGTGGTGGGTTCTGGAATCCTAGCATGCTGCTGGTCCTGATGGTGAGGTATGAGGTAGAGGCAGAAGCTAGTGTGGAGTGTGGCAAAGAGCAGCAGAGAGAATCCAGAGCAAGAAATCCTACCTCAAAGTGGAGAACAGGTGAGGACCTGCCCACAAATTGTCTCCTGACATCTACATGGATGCCGTAGCACACGTGTACCTGCATCCACACACACACACATGAATAACAACGATAAATATTAACAGAAATAACCCACTGATAGTAATCTGTGCAGTGGAGTATAATTCAGCTACTTAGTAGTCTGGACAGAAGGTGGACAAAGCTTCATCTTATAGCCATGGACTCTGGCTGGTAAATCCCAGGCCGAGAATTGGGATAATAACTCCCACAATGAGCTTTTGGACAGGAAACCTGTTATGTCCCCAGAACAATTCAGGCCATTGCCAAAACACTTGGTTACCCACCAGAGCTAAAAGGTAAGAGCCTATTCATGAAGACACCACATACGACAGTCACAGAACCTAGGAATGACATGCTGGAGCTGAAAGGGATGGCATGAGCTGAGAGTGGACATCGCCTCCTGGGCAACATCAGATGGACAATAGCAACAGGAGACTGTGCCAAACACTGGTAAGAGGAAGTTGGCTATAATACCCATAAGCCTGCCCCCAATAATACACTTCTAACGAGTTTTAATTGCCATCAGCTAAAGACTTAGCATTCAGAACACCTAAGTTTATGGGGGGGGGCCTGAATCAAACCACCACATTCTGGCCCTAGCCCCCATAAACTGATAACCATACATGATGTAAGTCTATTTCTAGAGCTTAGGAGATGGAGACAGAGGATCCCTGGAGCTGGCTAGTTAGACTACCAGAAGCAATGAGCTGTGGAATCAGTGAGATCCTGCCTCGGTAAATAAAGGGGAGAACAACAGAGGAAGACCCTTGATGTTGACCTCTAGTCTATGCATACACTCACACGTACAAACACACATGCTCACCACACACATGCAAAAATGTTTAACTTTATGTTATGCACATTAACCTCATTCGAAAACAAAGTTCCCAGGATCAGAACCTCCTGGTCTGACTGACCCTGACCTGGGCACAGGATATGTTGACAGCTCTGTTTCATGGGTGGAAAGGACTACATCTGGTCTTCCTACCGTAGACTGGGCTCTTTGGTGCACAGCTGGGGTGGGCAATGTGCTCTTGCAGGCTCAGGTTGCGGTCACCCCCTGGGTCTGCATGATGTTGGCACCATCCTCAGACCATGGCTTTTGTTTTCCCACCGAGCTTCGGTTTGCTGCTGTGCCTGGAGCTCTGTCCCCCGTTTCCTGCTCAGTTCTTGCCAGTTTCCTCCCCAAGGCTGGACTCCGCACCTGGGTTCTCAGCTGCTGAATGAAACTCTGCTGCCACTGGGCTGTCCCCCATGGAACCACACCACAGCAGGCCTTCCAGGAACTCCTAGCATCTGGATTCCACCTGTTGGATGCAGAGTCCTCGGGATCCAAGCCTTTGTGAAGCCAGCATGCTGTCACGGTGCTGGCGTTCCCAACTTCCCTCCCAAGAAGCAGCCACAGTAACCGGATCTGACTTTGCACATCTCTCCTTTGTTGACTCCTCACTCCGTCCTCGGGTACTGCCGTGAGGTCCTACCCTGCTTCAAGGGAAGCCATCCTGTCTTATGATAAAGGAGCCTGTGGCTGGTCTCACTACCTCATGCCAGGAAAATTATGGGGTAAAGCCAGCCACATCAGATCCTCCTAACCCTGCCCTCCTAAGCCTGTTCTACATCACAGAGTCACCCCCCCCCACCCCGTGGGGTGCTGTGTTCTCTGCCTCTCAGAGACAGAGAGCTGGCGAGCCCTATGAAGTTACAGAACAGCGAGTCCTCTTTAATGCTCTCCCTCTTCCCATTAACAAATTCTTTGCTGGCCCAGTCCCTGGCCCTACTTTCCACTTGAAAATGGTATTTAGTGTCCTCACTTAGGAAACAGCATCTCCTCTCACTGGCAGCCCTAGACCCCCTGTTTCAGGAGAGACTTGCCCTGTTCCATTCCTGCACACCAACTGACTGCAGCCGAGGGCTGGGGAGCCCAGGAGCCACGCCTGCTTGTTCAGGGTCTCTTCATAGTGGTCAGTTAACAAGGATTCAGGAGGAAGTGGGTTGAATCCCCAGCTCTGTGGCCTAACTGTTTCATGACCCTGAATATCACCTCTCTAAACCTCAGTTTTCTCATTAACAAAATGGGAACGATGTGGTGTAGTCTATAGGGCTTTTATGGAAATAAGGATAAGGTGTTTTATTGCTAACCATAGTGCTTAGTGTGACTTGGTGGTTAAGGCATTTACCTGCAGAGCCAAGGGACCCAGGTTCGATTCCCAGGACCCACATAAGCCAGATGCACAAGGTGGTGCATGCATCTGGAGTTCGTTTGCAGTGGCTGTAGGCCCTGGCGTGCCCATTCTTTCTATCTCTCTCTCTCTGTCTGCCCCCCTCTCTCTCTCAAATAAATAAACAAAATAGAAGAGCTAATGCGTATTGGCCATCCTTGATCAGGAAGAAGACGGCCAAGGGACAGTGGCTCCCTCCTCACTCTGAGCACATGGCACAAAGTGTCCCCGAGGGACAGAGAGAGGGCAAGCACACCTGTCGGCAGTGACAGCCAAGTCTGGAACACTTAACCAAACGGCCACCCACGCCCTTTAGCCCTGCTCCCAGAGACAGCTTTCCCAATTAGCACCTAGCACTGTGGTACATGTCAGACAGAGCTGGGATCAGTCAACCTTTCCTACAAAGGGTCTAGCGCATATTTTAGGCTTCGCAGTCCATCTGGTCCCTGTTGCGACTTTTTAGTTCTGCTGCAGAATTGTGAAAGCAACCCCAAATGAAAGAAGGTGGCCAGGTTCTAGTAGATTTTTATTTATGAAAAGAAAAAAAGAAGAAAAACCAGGGCTGAGGAGATGCTTCAGCAGTGAAGAGTGCTTGCTCCACAAGCCTGCTTACCCATGTTTGAGCCTCAACTCTCACATAAAGCTGGGGAAAAGCAAAAAGCCTGTGGCAATGGGAGGCCGAGTCAAAAGAATTCTAAAGCTCACAGATGGGCCAGCTGGTGGCCAGTGGGAGGAGAGGACCAACATTCCAAGGCTGCCCTCTGATCTCCACATGCCCACTGCGGCCCAAGTGTACATGCGTGCCCCAGCCCTTCACAGATAAAACCATCTGATTTGACTCATGGGCTGTGGTCTGTCAATCCCTACCTCAGGGCCTGGTGAACCTGATGCCTGCCTTCATAAAGCTCATAGTCCCGTGTGAAGAGCAGGATTTTCATGGAAATGAAGTGGCTGAAGTGGTAGAGGGCTCTTCTAGCAAGGGCATGAAGTCTGGCCTCTATCCCTGGCACTGGCTCGGCATGTGTGTGGGAGTATTGGGGTGGCCAGAACAACTTGTGTTACAGAATTTTGAGGTTGTTCTTTGGCCATGGGGAATGCAGAATGAGTTCTCCGATCTTATAGTGGCTGCATCTGGGAACAAGTTATTTAACTGGTATGAGATAAATTGCTCCTTTTTAACGTTTTTATGACACCCAGTTCTGTGGAAGGCTGCCCCTCTCGTGCCTGCAGCATCCAGGTGACGCCTCCAGGGTTCCACTCTGAATCGCATGGACAGGGCCAAAGCCGATCACCTGCACCCTTAACACCAAATGTGTTTGGAAATTCAGAAAGTAATACAGTGTATATTATATATATTAATATTAATATTGATAATATATATATATATATATATATATATATATATATATATATATATCACCCCTGTCAAGGTCTGGGACAGCAACTTATAATCAAATGTTCATATTTACACTAAAAGGCTATAAATAGTCACGTCAGTGCAACGGCAAGCTTGGGACTTAAATGAGTCATGACAACTCTTTCGGATTTTGCATCTGCAGGTCTCAGAATTACAGATGAAGGGCGATGCACCCCTTCTGTATTGTTAGTAAGTCACCTCGAGTCAGTCAGAATCTCAAAGAGAGCCCCCGCCAGCGTCTGCATACAGGAGGTAATCGAGGAATGTTGAAGGAATGGGCAGAGGAGAAGGGCTGGAGAAAGGGCTCAGGGAAGGGCTCTGAAAAGGCTGGTCAGGGACGCTGTTCCAGGATGAGGGATACATGCTCAGATCAGGACCGTGAGCTTTCTTAAGGTGACGGAGAGCCGCTGGGTTTGTCAGGTAAGTGGAGGTACTGAGCTACAAGCAGGGACAGCAAGCCTTGCACCGGGGCGAGGAAGGATGAGAAGGCAAGAAGTTGTGTGACTGATTCAGAGGCAAGGCATGACTTTGAAGAAGGCAATAAATGAACAAGGGTAAAGCACGTGGCCGAAGAGACAAGTCCATGGCCAACTCTGAGATGTGTCTATGAACGTTGTTTGGGGAGAGGGATATGCTGTTCAACTTGACCTTACGGTCCCAGTCTGAGATGCTGGAGTTTGAGGGTCACGGATTGGGAGCCTGGATGCTTTCAAACAGTGGTCACCTACTCTGTTACCTTGGGCAAATTACTTAACCTCTCTTCTCAGCTTCCTCAGTATCTACTGCACAACGTAGCTTTAAGGATGAAATAAGCATGAAACATGCCCAGGATGGTGCTTGGCTGTTGCGTGCTTGCATGTATGTGTGTGTGTGTGTGTGTGTGTGTATGCTCACGCCTCATGCACATGTGTGTGGAGGCCAGAAGAGAATGTTGGACGCCCTTCTCCATCACTCTTCTGCATTGCCTCCTTGAGAGGGAGTCTCTCATTGAACCTGGAGCTGCTATTTTTGGGGGGCAGAGTAGCTGACCAGCAAACCCCAACAACTGCCCATTCTCTGTCCCTGCACAGGGCTGGGGTAACACACATGTGTTAGCCATACCTGGCTTTCTATGTGAGTACTGGGGATTGAACTCCAGCCTTCTCAGGCCCTGATGTTTGCACAGTAAGTGCTCTTACCCAGTGAGCCATGCCCCCAGCCCTTGGCTCCTATTACCACGACAACCAATCACTGTTTTATCATGTTGAATTTCCCAAACGGTTCACTGAATGACCTTGTCCTTAGAACTGCCCACTGTTCAGATCCTTCCAAGAAGAGACACCCAAAGACATGATAGTTTTCTGGAGACAAAACTTGTCAGGCTCAAGGGGAGAGAACTTCCTTCTCGTAGAGTATATAAACATTGATTTTACACAAAGCATCTTTTCTCATTTCACCAATATAATTATTTATTTGCACATGTGTGTTCACATCCACACACACACACATGCACACACACACGCACGCACACACAAATGCATACCCCAGGGTCTCTTGCCACTGCAAATGAATGCCCATCTGGCTTTATGTGAGTGACTGAGGATTTGAACTCGGGCTGTCAGGCTTTGCAAGCAAGTTCCTTTAGCCACTGAGCCATCTCCTCAGCCCCAAAGCACCTTTCCTTTTAATCTACCACTTTGCTATAATGGTATGCAGCAGTCTTGCCACAAGTACTGGAGCATTCACTGGTAGGAGAAGGCTTTAAACAGGGCTGCTTGCAAAGCTGGTGATTCAGAAATGTGCAGAGCCTTACATAAAAATGGAAAGCGGAACTGGTCTCAGGCTTGCCAAAAGGGAAGTCGTAATTATCAGGAGCTGGCTTTCCCAGCTCTCTTGGGCAAAAGCACATAACCAACCAAGTGGGCCTCAGAGCTGTCACCTACAAATGCTGAGCAGATTGGAGCTGTTCCTACCAGGGCTGTCACCCAAGCATTGCCAAATCAACACTCGCTAGTGAGGGCTCTGCCTTACACTCAGCATTGCCCCTCTCATCTGTCCCCAACTCAGTGGCCAGAATGAAGCATCCTTATTAGCTTTCACAAACCTTCTTCCCAGCACATCAATTACTGTTTAATAGCTACTAATGGTTCCCTCGCTGAGCTTTAATCAAGTTCAGTCCCTTGGTGTTGACATTGGATCTCCTTGATTTAGCAATGGATGTCGCCCCCACCTGCCCGCCCCTGGAGACCTTCCATCTCACCGAGTCTGTCTGCTCACTGTCTCCCCGCGCTGCAGTCACCTTCCGGCAGTCACTTCAGTCTTGACTCTGTTCACTCCCTGTCACCTGGAGTCACCTCCTCCCCCCCATCCACGTAGCCCAGCCCCACAGCTGCTTTTAAGATGTACCCGCTAACGCTGCCAACAAGCTCCGATTACTCCCTCCCTGCTCTTCTCATCTGAGTCCCAACCGTGCTGAATCTGTCCCTGCTCACGCCGGTCTCGGGTTTGCTAATTTTCGCATACATATTTTTATTTATCCCACAGCTAGACTGAAAGTGTTCTGAATGTTGGGATCATTATTTACATTCTGATCTGAGTTTTCCTCAGTATATACTTTGTATGTCTGGCAGATGCAAACTACCTTCAACAAGAAAAGGAAGGAAACTTGCCTGGCTATCTAAAAGATATTCCTCAACTTAACTGAAGACATCGGGTTTTAATCCATGCTAGCACATATGCCATACTTAAAACAAGGGTGGTGTATCCCATTACAATCAAAAATAAGCATGAATACCACGATGTAATGGATTACATGAATCAGAATTAGAAGGGCAAGATAAACTGAAATGTGAGAAAGAAACAAAGCACAAATGTTCATTTTTATAGTTTTCAGGTATGACCAAATACAGCGACAGTACCAACAGAGCAAGGGAACAAGCCATTACCTAGTGAGGGAATTCAGCAATTTCCATATTGAAAATTCAGGTGCAAGAGTCAGTAAACACAGCGAGTGATTAGAAACAAAAACAAGGGAAGTGTGAGTTACCCACGAAGGGAAAGCCCAAAAGGAGAGCATGATTTACATGAAGAAAACTTGCAAAGCTTTATGGAGGACAAGGGCTGAATCGGCAGGGATGTGCTAAGCTTCCAACAGGAAACACGCGTGGCGTGGATGATAGCTTTCCAGAGGCACTTTCAATCAAAATCCCGGTGCAAGGTTTTAATGAACACAGCAAACTTACTTCATGATTCACCTGGGATTACAAATCCACTTGAGTGAACATGAACATTTAGAAGATGAATAAGTGATGGCTTGTTATCGAAACAAAATTATCTCATGGAGGGAGAGCTAGATTAAAAGATCACCCAGGGCTGGAGAGATGGCTTAGTGGTTAAGGCGCTTGCCTGCAAAGCCAAAGGACCCCGGTTTGACTCCCCATGACCCACGTAAGCCAGATGCACAAGGGGGCACACACATCTAGAATTTGTTTGCAGTGGCTGGAGGCCCTGGTGCACCCTTTCTCTCTCTCTCTCTCTCTCTCTCTCTCTACCTGCCTATTTCTGTATCTCTCTCTCTCTCTAATGAATAAATAAATAAATAAAATATTTAAAAAATTTTAAAAACCTGTAACTTGTTAAAAAAAAATCACCCAAATGGAGTAGAGCTACATAAAAATGTTGTATTTAATGATACAGCACTCCATAAATAAATGGAGCGAGGGGACAACTAACGATCCACTTAGGGGGAAAGAGACTGATTTCAATTTCCCATCTGTGCTGCTATCTTTGCGATGCTCCTCCATGTAGCTACTCACCCTTCTGCCCCTGGTCTTTGCCTGAGCAGATGCTCTGTGTGGACTGTTTCCATGGCTCCAGGATCCTCATGGGTAGGACGAAGGGGCAAGACCATCAGGAAGCAGAGGAAGCAAGTGGGATTGGAGTCTCTATGGAGTTGCCTCAGATGAGCCCTGATCCAAAGGTCTCAACTTTGTACGTGAAGGGTGGTCTTCGCCCTCCCCTCCGTGTGTCCCTCCAAGCCCATGTGGATGACGTCTCCCCCACTGTTACTTTGCCTGGACCACTGTCAACAGATCCTTGATTCAATCTTCCTTGGTGCCCCATGTTTCTCATGCCATCCGTTTTCTGCTGTGGCTTGCTGATACTGTGTCATTAACAAGTTAAATTCTAGGGAGATGAAATACCTAGACCTATTTAAAAATTTATTAAAATACTTAAAATGTGGGAATACGTAACCTTGGGCATAGGATAGTTATTTTATTTTATTTTATTTTATTTGGTTTTTCGAGGTAGGGTCTCACTCTAGCCCAGGCTGACCTGGAATTCACTATGGAGTCTCAGGGTGGCCTCGAACTCATGGCGATCCTCCTACCTCTGCCTCCCGAGTGCTGGGATTAAAGGCGTGCGCCACCACGCCTGGCTAGGGACAGTTATTTTTTTTAACAAGTGATAAAATTAAAATTCCTAGGGAAAGGACAGATACATTAGATTAAATGAAAATTTCAAACTTTTGAACAATGAGACATCCATCAGCAACGTTAAAAGTGATGCACAAAGGGTGCTTGAACATTCAATAAAGTATGGTTGGGCTAGAGATATGGTTTAGCAGTTAAAGCACTTGCCTGGGAAGCCCAAGGAACCATTTTTGACTCTCCAGGTCCCATGTAAGCCAGATGCAAGGAGACACAAGTGCACAAGGTTGCACATGCGCACTAGGTGGCTCAGACGTCTGGAGTTTGATTATAATGGCTGGAGACCCTGGCATGCCAATCTTCTCCCCCACTCCCCCCACAGACATACTCATTCTCAGTCCCACTCTTACTCTCTCACATTACAAAAAAGGCCAGTCTGTTGGGCTTGCCTCAAAAAAAGAAAAAAACATGGTTATCTGGGATGGATAATGATCAGTTTTAAATATAAATCCAAACATAAGTTTTAATTATAAATAAAATGATATAGTTCATGAATTTCCTTATTTTTATCTGTAAAGTACATCTTATATATAAACATACTTTATTCATTCATATATTTATATTGTTGTTTTTTTGAGAGAGAGACAAGAGAGAGATGGACAGAGAGAATTGGCACACCAGGGCCTCCGCCACTGCAATCGAACTCCAGACACTTGCGCCACCTAGTGGGCATGTGCAACCTTGTGTTTGCCTCACCTTTGTGCATCTGTCTAACATGGGATCTGGAGAGTTGAACATAGGTCCTTAGGCTTCACAGACAAGTGCCTTAACTGCTAAGCCATCTCTTGAGCCCTGTTGTTGGTTTTTTGAAGCCATAGCTCAGGTTGGCCTCACACCCAATATGTAGCTCTCTTGCACTTCTATTCTTCCTGACCTCACCTCAAAAGTGCTGGGATTACAGGCTGTGCACCCCCATGGCAAGCTTTAGAAATGTGCTTTAAAATTCATGTTTTAAAATTCAAAGTTAAATATACAGGATCAATTTTAAAAAGACATATTATTAGACAGACAAGAATATGAATGGGTCATTCACAGAAGGAGTAACACAAATGAAATAATTACTATATAAAAATGCCTAATAAAACAGTGACCAGTAAGTCAGCATAAGGTATTTTTAGTGCTCAGATAGTAAATCTTAGTGACACCAAGTGCTGTGGAGCAGGTAGTGTTATAGGTTCTCTTATCCACAGGGAGAGTCTTAAGTTGTCAGAATTTGGGAGGTGGTATCTGTTAAAATCATAAGTGTGTATCCCTTATCATCCCATGTTTTGGCATCTACTGTAGATAAAAGCTTGTGTACGTGCTCAAAAAGGCATATACCAGGATGGCTATCATATCATTATTTGTAACAGTAAAAAAAAGGGGGGGATCTGGAGAGATGGCTTGGTGGTTAAGGCCTTAACCTGCAAAGCCCAAGGACGTAGGTTCGACTCCCTAGAACCCACATAAGTCAGATGCACATGATGGCGCATGTGTCTGGAGTTCGTTTGCTGCTAGAGGCCCTGGCGTGCTCATTCTGCACCCTCTCTTTCTAATAAACCAAAATTTTAAAGAAAGAATGGATTTTATTTTTAAAAATACATGAAAAGAATGTAACTGTCCACCTACAAGAGAATAATTAGCCCATTTATACTTTAGATTATACAGTGGAATAAGAACAGGCAGAGCTACATGGTCTATTTCGTGTGGCATTGTGCATAAAACAATACCATTCGCATTTAAACTTAACGCCATACAAGAATGAAGCTGAACTTTTGAATTTACCTTTATGAATATAAATACACAGAGAAAAGTTTAAAGCCTACCTACAATATTGATATCTATGGCTGCCTTCATGTAAGAAACTCTAGTATTTATTGGAGACAATGTCAGCAATTTTTCAATTTTCATGTATTCTACATTTTTTTCTGCATCTCTCTCCATGTTGCATTGTTTGAAATTTTACAGTGAGATTGTGTTTACATCTCATTTCTAAAATTATCATTTTTTAAACAGAAGAGAATATACTATTCCTTTAGAAAAAAAATAAAAGGAGGGACGAGTAAGAACTCTAGCACTACCTTGGTTCCTGGGGTTTGTGTCCTCCTGTGTAAATGGGGGAAGTTGGCTGTGACAGTCGGATTAGCCGAAGCTTCCAGGTTGCTAGGCATGCAAGGGAGTTCTTGGCTGACTGTTTTCACCTTCCCATTTGACCTTGAGTGGCCCAGGGCCAAGAGCACACCTCCACCACTCAGACACCCCAAATGCCTGGGCCAAAAGCAGCTCAGTTCCATTTGTTGAACAAAGGAGCGAAAGAACAGCCACACACGTTAATTGTTAATGGGGAAACACACGTTCACATATGCTGACTGTCAGTGGGTAAACAAGGGATGTCTTTATGGATTCCAACAGAAAGATCAAGTCCTTCTGGTTTGCAAACACAATAAAGAAAAACCAAGGATGTGGGCCAGATGAAGGAAGGCTTTGAGAAGGGGAAGACTCGTCGACGTCCACAAACTGTCTTATTTAGAGCCCGAGGCTCTGCGGGGTAATGGGTCTATGGATGAGGAATCTGCATTCTAGAAAGTCAGTCTTGGAACCCAGTCTCCAGGCTGAGGACTGAATGTACACAGAGACAGTGGCTGGACCACAAATGACAAGGACGGGCCTTTGACCCTTGACCCCCAAGATTGCAACAGTCAGCCCAGAACCTTGGGAGTTATAGAGACCCCATTTCCCCAGCATCTCTTCTACTTTTAATTTAGGATCCAAGATGCCAAAGTAACCATACAAGAAACCCCACTTCCGGCTTGCCATCAGCTTCCCGTGCCAACAATCTTCCACCAGGGCAGGACTGAAGTCCACCCCTTGTTAAGAAGGCTTTCCCATACCTCTTCCTGCCTTCAAGTCTCTACCAAATGTCACTGGTGGCCGCTAGCTCCCTCGCTACACAGCCACCTCTGAGCACACAGACTCTGTCCTCAGTGGCCTCTGGTCATTTCCTCCAGGCCATCCCGCATTCCAACAAGCTACTACATACATGCTAAATACTGTGCTTTACAGACTGGGTTTCATTTTAAAATTCTACAGCTTGGGGCTACAGAGACAGGTCAGTCAGTAAAGAGCTGTCCTCCCAGGCTGGAGGGTCTGAGTTTGATCCCCAGAACCCACATACAAATGCTGGGCATGGTAGCACATCTGTAATCCCAGCACTGGGGAGGAAGAGATGGGAGGACTTCTGGGGCTCGCTGGCCAGTCTAATCAGTGAGCCGCTGGCCAATAAGAGACCCTAACTCAAAGGAAGTGGATAGCATTCCTAACGCTAACACCCAAGGTTGTTCCCTGGCTTCCACACTCATGTGTGTGCACATCCCTCCCCCATGCCCCTAAAACAAATACTCTACAGCCCAATTTTAAAGATGATAATGGAAACCAATGCCAAGAACCAGGCTTTTCTAGAAACTGGAAGATGTTTGGCTTGTGTTAAACTAAGAAATTAAAACATGACATCCAGACAGATGGCAGCAACAGGAGGTCAGATAAAGACACGGCTGGGTTTGGACAGTGGACAGGTGCCAGAGATCTCTGTGGGACTTTTCCCATATGCCAGGCACAGCCGCAGTCTAGGCATGGCAGGAACTGTCGTGCCTACATGGGAGGCTTTCTTCTCAGTATCTCCTCAGAGGTGGGCTGGATTAATCCCAGTGGTAAGGTCTGTTGAAATGTCCACACTTAACAAATGTACCAAATATGGAAACAGGGATTTAGAGGATTAAAGGAATGAAACATGTTTGAGAAAGTCACAGCCCTGCCTTGATGGGGAAAACCTGATATCTTGGGGTTATAGGTTTTTCTTTTCTTTTACTCACTATGTAGCTGAGACTGACCTTGAACCCTTGATGCTCTGGTTTCTAGCTCCTAAGTATAGACATGTGCTACCATGCGTAGCCAAACAACAACAACAACAAACAAACAAACAAAAACAAAAAACCTGATGTCTTAGATGCTAGATTGAATTCTTGCTATTGACTCACAATCATGTGTCTGCTTGAAATCTTAAAATTTTCAGCATCAATCCAGATGGGTTTTTAAATGTAGTTCAGTTAGATATGGCTGAGTGTCTCAAACTTATGCATGTTAATTGATGGTAACAAAAGAAAAAAAATTAAAAAGAGGAACTTTCTAGGCAAACACATTTGGGACATCCTGGTGTAAGGTAAGTCAAACAGATTTCTTTTGGGGGGAGTGCTTTGCAAAGCATTCAATATGTTCACAGGTGTTAGCGCTCCGCAAGACAGGGATCCGGTATGCGGTCTTTGATAAACATATTTAACCCAGAGATTGTTTTCCTCCCCCATCTCCTCATAACTCCCTGTACATCATTTTGTGGCCCATAATTTTGGAAGCACAGGTATGAGACAATGCTGCCTTTCAGAAGAAAATGATTTGGGCTAGTTAATGCTCTTTGCCACTTATTGTAATTCACCGTGAGGAGATGGGGTGGCCATGTGGGAAACAGCAGTGGACACCAATTTTGATGGACAGAGAAGGAGACAGTCTCAAAAACCAGAGCCTGGGGCCAGTGCAGCTTACCCTGGGGCAGCAGGTCAGCCAAAACACAGGCTAAAGCTTCTGGTTACTGGCGTTCTAAGAAAAGAAAAAAACGCAAGTTCCAGATGGAGTACTCAAGCTTACCTTCACTTGGTGGTTTATTTTTATTTCAAAATCATATCATTATCTCTGGTAATATAGAGAATGGCTGGGAGAAGGATCATAGTGGATGAAAATAGAGTCAAATGATTCTTTACCTAGCTTTTTTTTTAATGGTGTATCAACTAGTTTTTATTCATGCCTTTGTTAAACCTTCCCAACAAATTTGTGAGGCATTATTTTGACACATATACAAATGACAATACTAAAATACAGAGCCCATGGTGCCACGGTGGCATACCACAATGGATACCACAAGGCTGAGAAGGCGCACTTGTTTGCTGCCCCAGTGAGCCGCACCTCTTCCCGCAGGCACACGAGAAGTCTCTGGTAACTGCTGGAAGGCCTGTGAGGAGCCCATGTTTACTTACTTCAGAATCACGCAGCCTGTCCCTGTGGGTGGCGCTATCCAAAACACCTGGATTCGGGTCCTCCTCCGAGGGGTACTCTCTGTGACTGCAACGGGGCAGTTGCTCATAAACTGGGTTTCTTCTTCGTCTATTATCTGTGGGAAACCAGCGGAAAACAAACACATTAAAATACAGCATCCCTTTGGGAGGACTCTGAAATTTCTGAATTGCCACTTCCATAGTTTTATTTTTAAACCTGTCATCTTGCATTAGCAACTCTGTGTCCCCAGGCCCAGGACACTGCCTGCACGGTCACATCAGTGCTGGTCCCCAGGCCCAGGACACTGCCTGCACGGTCACATCACTGTTGGTCTCCAGGCCCAGGACACTGCCTGCACGGTCACATCACTGTTGGTCCCCAGGCCCAGGACACTGCCTGCACGGTCACATCACTGTTGGTCCCCAGGCCCAGGACACTGCCTGCACGGTCACATCACTGTTGGTCTCCAGGCCCAGGACACTGCCTGCACGGTCACATCACTGTTGGTCCCCAGGCCCAGGACACTGCCTGCACGGTCACATCAGTGCTGGTCCCCAGGCCCAGGACACTGCCTGCACGGTCACATCACTGTTGGTCTCCAGGCCCAGGACACTGCCTGCACGGTCACATCACTGTTGGTCTCCAGGCCCAGGACACTGCCTGCACGGTCACATCACTGTTGGTCTCCAGGCCCAGGACGCTGCCTGCACGGTCACATCACTGTTGGTCTCCAGGCCCAGGACGCTGCCTGCACGGTCACATCAGTGCTGGTCCCCAGGCCCAGGACACTGCCTGCACGGTCACATCACTCTTGGTCCCCAGGCCCAGGACACTGCCTGCACGGTCACATCACTCTTGGTCCCCAGGCCCAGGACACTGCCTGCACGGTCACATCACTCTTGGTCCCCAGGCCCAGGACACTGCCTGCACGGTCACATCAGTGCTGGTCCCCAGGCCCAGGACACTGCCTGCACGGTCACATCACTGTTGGTCTCCAGGCCCAGGACACTGCCTGCACGGTCACATCACTGTTGGTCTCCAGGCCCAGGACGCTGCCTGCACGGTCACATCAGTGCTGGTCCCCAGGCCCAGGACACTGCCTGCAGAGTCACATCAGCGCCCCTTGGATTAACATGGTTTGATGTCAAGGATTGGACACTTCCGTGCTCTCTGGAACCAGATCTTGTGTCAGTTGAAGGAGCTGACTAGTAAGTGACAATGATCTTGTTCATTTCACTTCAGATACCTGTGTGTCCCATTGAGATGGAGGAGGGGTGACACTCCAAAGCAAATGCTATGGCTGGAGTTGTTTTAGTTTCATAACTCAGAATGTCACAACGCTTTCACACCACTCTTACTTGTGTGGCCTCTACTTACAGATTTCACATCATTGGCAGTCTCCCAAATTAACCACCCCGCTTTGCTAGGATACTGCCAGCAGCGTGGTGGCCCAGCAGCCCCCTTCCCGGGCCTGCTTCACCCTGTCTCTCTGCCTACTTTCCACGGGGTGGGTTTTGGCACCTAGCGCATCCTCTAGAGAGCCACAGTAGATTAGAAACTTTTCAGGCTGCAGAGGTGGCTTAGCAGTTAAGGTGCTGAGGACTCATGTTCTGTTCTCCAGGTCCCACGCAAGCCAGTGTTTGGACTTCCTCATTTAACGAAATAACTCCCACTGGGCATCCTTGTGTGTACACGTACTGGGGCATGGATCCTCCCATTTCTGCCTCCCCAGCGCTGGGATTACACCCAATTTTCACATGGGTTCTGCACATCTGAACTCAGGTCCTCATGCTTGCATAGCGAGCATTTTATCAACTGAGCCATCTCCCCAACCCCTGAAGGTTATTTCTAAGATGATGGAATGGGGGTCTAACTCCATTTGTCACGGTGTGCTGTGAGCTCTTTCAAAAATTATAAATTCATTTTCAGGGGTTAGGTTCATAACAAAATTAATGGAGATGGAAGGGGGTACGGGGAGCCGCCATAGACTTTCCATCTCTATACATGCATTGTCACTTCCACTATCAACACTCCACACCAACAGGGTGCATCTGTTACAGGCAGTGAACACACACACACACACATACACGCACGCACACACACACAAATATATATGCTGGAGTCCAGAGTCTACATTAGGGTTGGAGGTATACTATGATATCCAATCTTGATTGTCAGCTTGATGGGTTGTAAAATCACCATGGAAACAAGCCTCTGAGGGGGTTTCTGGATTAGGCTAACTGAGGTGGGAAGACCCACCCTAACTGTGGGCAGGACCAGTCCCTGGTGGGGGGGTCCCCAGACCCAATAAAAGGAAGAGCACAAGCTGAGCCTGAGCAGTCATCGTTCTCTGTTTCCTGATCATGAATAAGAAAAGCAACTGACACATGTACATTATGTGGGTTTTGACAGACACATAATGGCAAACTATTCCTATCACAGTATTACACAGAATAATTTAAGTGACCTAAAAAAATCCTCTAGGCACTGCCTAGTCACTCATGCATCCCTCTTTTCAAGCTCCTTACAACCATTAATACTTCTGCTGTCTTCATAATTTTGCCAGATTGTCATATAGTTAAAATCATAGTGCATTATCTTTTTCCAAAATTTTGGCCTGTTCTTCCATTTTTCTTCCAGATATTTTCATGACTTAATATTTCATTAATTTTTATCTCTGAACACACACCATTGTCTGGAGGTACGAGCTTTTCCACTAACCTATTGAAGAACATCTTGGCTGCTTCCAAGTTTTGGCAGTTATGAATAAAGCTGCTACAAACGTCAATATGAAAGATTGTCTGTATGGGCATAAGTTTTTAATTCACTTGGGTAAATGCCAAGGATCACAGATGCTGGATCCTATGTTCAGAATGGACTTGGTTATTCAAGAAACTGACCAGTTATCCTCTATAATGGCTGGACCACTTTGTATTTCCACCAGTAACGAACGAGGGTTCCTGCTGGTCATATCTTCATCAGCACGGGATGTGGTCAGGGTTTGAGGTCTCAGTCACTCTCATGATGCGTGGTGGTATCATGTTGTTCTCATTTGTCACTCATCAGTGTCGTATTATGAGACCTCTTCCTGTGCTTACTTGCCATTCGTAGATCTCCTTTGACAAGGTGCCCTTTCTGGTCTTTTGACCATTCCGAAATTGGTGCATTAATTACTTCTGTGTCGTTGGTTGCAGTGAGAAAAATACCTGACCAGAAACAACTCAGGGAAGTCTATATTAGCTTACAGTTGCAAGGGGAAGTTTGGGGGGGCAGGGAAAGCGTGACAGGAGTGGGAGGCAGTCTTCCTCTTAGTACAGGGGAAGGAGGGAGAGAACACCACGCAGGTCAGGACCGGAAAGCCTCACCCTGCCCCGGTGACACTCTCCTCCAGCCTCCTAAAGCTTCCAAAACCTTCCCTAACGGTGCCACCGACACATGAGTCTATGGGGACATTTTACATTTAAACCGACACAAGTGGTTTGTTAATTTTTTTTCAAATAATTGAGAGTTATAATTGTGTTCATGGTATATTTTGGATGATAGTTTGTTGTTTTTTTTTAAATGAGATGTATGTTTTGTTAATATCTTCTCCCAGTTCATGGTTTAGCTCATTCTTTGACAGTGTCTTTCACAGATGAGAATTTTTTAAAAGTATAATGAAACCGAACTTATCAGCTATCCTTTCATGGGTCATGCCTTTGGTATTGCACCTGAAAATCGGTTGCCATGTTCACCCTTGTCTAAGCTGTCCTCTGTGTTTGAAATTCTTATCTAGGACTGATGCACTTGGGGTTTCTTTTTTTTGTTTTTTTGAGGAAGGGTCTCACTGTAGCCCAGCCCAGGCTGACCTGGAATTCACTATGCCAAAGATCAACTGACTACTCGTAGGCTCTTAATAATGTTCCATTGATTGATTTGACTTTCACCCATGGGGCACTACTTTAATAAGTGTTCCTAGTAGGTCTTGAAGACAGATGGTGTCAATTTTTTGACCTATGTGCTGGCTACTCTGGGTCTTTTGCCTCTCTGTATAAAGCTTAAATCTGTAGCTATCTACAAAATCACTTGCTCATATTTTGATTGAAATTGCATTCATTGTAGATCAAGGTGGGAAGAACAGACATCATGATACTACTGAGCCTTTCTATCCATGAACATGGATTGCACCCCCATTTATTTCTTCTTTTTTGATAGCTCACATTGCTTAGTATTATTTTATCATTTAGATCTTGAAATATTTCCTGAGATTTCTACAATGCATTTAATTTTAAGATGTCACTACAAATGACAACTTGTTTTTGATCTCAAATTCCTTCTGTTTTTTGCTGGTGTGTAGAAAACTGATTGACTTTTATATCTGAACTTTATATCTTATAATCCTGTTATAATGACTTAATTCCAGGAGATATCCTTCTTCTCTCCCTTTTGATTAATTTTTTTTGGATTTTCTACATGGATAATATCATCCATAAATAAAGTTTTGCCTTTTATCTTCCAATTGGCATACCTCTTGTTCTCATTTCGTGGTTTATTGCATTAGCTACTATTTCCAGTATGATGCTGAAAAGCAGTAGTGAGGGAAAATTGTCTTGCCTTGTTCCCAATCTTATCAGGAAGGCACCGTCTCACCATTAAGTATGACGTTAGGTGCTTTTTTTTTTTTTTTTTTTTTTTTTTGTCTCTCTCTCTTTTGCAGATTTCCTTGATCAAGTAGGGGACACAAACTCTTGCTCCTATTTTGCTGGATGTGTCATGACAAATGGTTATTAGATACTGTCAAATACTTTGTTGCTGTTCATCTGATCATGTTTATTTCCCCCTCCCCTATGGATACAATGAATTATATTCATTGACTTTCAAATGTTGAGTCAGTCTTACATATCTGGGGCAAATACCATGATCTGCAAGTCTTTTAGAACATTGTTGGATTTTGTTGAGAATTTTTTACACCTTTGCTCATAAGAACTATTGGTTTATTGTTTTCTTTTCTGAAGATAATTGATTCTGTTATTAGAGTGATGCTGCCCTTATAGAACGAGTAAGGAAGTGCTCCCTCTGCCTCTGACGGAGCTTACAGAGATCAGTATAATTCCTTCCAAGGATGCTTGAAAGTATTCGCCAGTGAATCCATATAGCCCTGATTTAT
Organism: Dipus sagitta; assembly: GCA_036346955.1. Lineage (NCBI taxonomy): Eukaryota > Metazoa > Chordata > Mammalia > Rodentia > Dipodidae > Dipus > Dipus sagitta. The sequence continues at coordinate 152,939,240 of CM070772.1, read as the reverse complement.
TCTGTTTGGGGGCTACTAACTACTGATTTGATTTCTTTAATAAATATAGATCTTGGGCTGGATACATGAAATAGTGGTTAAAGGCATTTTCTTGCAAAGCATGATGGCCTGGGTTTGATTCCCCAGGACCCATGTAAAGCCAGATGCATGAAGTGACATACACATCTGGAGTCTGTTTGCAGTGGCAGAGGCCCTGGTGTACCCATACTTACTAACTTTCTCTCTGTCTCATAAAAAATATTTTTTAAAATACATATAGGGGGCTGGAGAGATGGCTTAGTGGTTAAGGCGTTTGCCTGCAAAGCCAAAGGACCATGGTTTGATTCTCCAGGACTCACATAAGCCAGATGCACAAGGGGGCACATGCACCTGGAGTTCATTTGCAGTGGCTGGAGGCCCTGGTGCACCCATTCTCTCTCTCTCTCTCCCTCCCAATCTCTCTCTGCCTCTTTCTCTCATAAATGAAAATTTAAAAACTTTATATATATATATATATATACACACACACACACGCTAGAGATATGGCTCAGTGGTTAAGATGTTTGAATGCAACATCTAACAACCCCGGTTCAGTTTCCCAGTACCCATGTAAAGCCAGATGCACAAAGTGGCACATGCATCTGAAGTTCATTTGTAGCAGTTGGAGGCCCTGACATGACCATTCTCTCTGTCTGTCTCTCTCCTCTCTATCTCTCTCTGCTTGCATATATATAATCTTCAGGGTGTCTATGTCCTTTAAGGAATTGGACTGTTGCATATAGTTTATTGAATTTGTGGACAATAGTTGTTCACAATATTTCTTTTTTGATTCTCCTGGGATCTGTAGTAATGTCCTTTCTTTAATTTCTGCTTTAGTAATTTGTGTCCTTGCTATCTCAGCCTGGCTAAAGGCTCATCAATGTATTAATCTTTTCAAAGAACCAGCTTTTGGTTTTGTTGACTTCTCTTGACTGATTCTCTATCTTTTATGTGACTGATTTCTGCTCCTTTTAAAATTATATCCCTTTTTTGCTTATTGTGGATTTCACTCACTGCTATTTTTCTAGTTTCCTAAAGTAAAAGCTTAGATCATTGCTTTTAGATCATTTTTTAGCATTACATTCAATGCTGTAAGTTCCCCTCCAAGCATTGCTTTTATTGTATCCCACAAGTTTTGATAAGCTATGTTTTTCTGTTCATTACTTCAAGTATTTAAAAATTTCTCTTGAGATGTCTCCTTTTAACCATGTATTCTTTGGAAGTGTGCTATTTAATCTCCAAGTGTTTGGGGATTTTCCAACTATCTTTTTGTTATTGGTTTCCAGTTTAATTCTGTTGTGAGCTGAGAGCAGGCATTCTGTGATTTCTGTTCTTTTAAATTAGCTAAGGTGGCCAGACGTGGTGGCGCACACCTTTAATCCCAGCACTTGGGAGGCAGAGGTAGGAGGATGGCTGTGAGTTCGAGGCCTGAGACTACAGAGTGAATTTCAGGTCAGCCTGGGCTAGAGTGATACCTACCTTGAAAAAAACCCAATAATAATAACAATAATAATAATAAATTAGCTAAGGTGCATCTTAGGGCTCAGAATGTGGTCTACCTTAGCTACCAGATTAAGGATGTATAATGCACATGTCTAAAGCAAAGTCGTCACAGATGCAAACTGTAGTCAATCAATTGATGGTATTTTTGAGTTCAACTATGTCCTTATTATTTAGTTTTTCTAGTTGCTGAATCTGACCATTTCTATGACAGTGTATTGAAGTCTCCAGCTATAATTTACATTTCCCCTATAATTATTCTTGCTCTGAAGTCTGTTCTGTCTAATATAACTATAACTACCTACCCTCTGCTTTCTTTTGATTAACATTAGCATGGTATGTAATCTTAAACTCACTTAATTTGGGTCTATATATGTCTTTATAATTAAAGACAGCTTCTTGTATTTGGGTCTTGCTTTTTGTTACTTTCTGATAATGTCCATATTTTTAATTTTTTAAAAATTTATTTCAGAGAGAAGGAAAGAGAGAGAGAGAGAGAGTGCACCAGGGCCTCCAGCCACTGCAAATGAACCCCAGATGCATGTGCCACTTTGTACATATGGCTTATGTGGGTACTGGGGAATTGAACCCAGGTCCTTAAGCTTTGTAGGCAAGTATTTAACTGCTAAGCCATCTCTCCAGCCCTATCTCCCTCTTTTAATTGGCATATGTAAATGCTTCACATTTAAGGTAACATTGGACTGCTAGCTATCATATTCATTCTTGTTTTCATTTATTGTCCTGGATTTTTGTTTCTGTTTTTAATTTTACTCTTGTTTTTTGTTCCTTCTGTGGTTTTATGTATTTTAATTTTGAACACTTTTATGATTCTACTTTCTCTCCATTCATAGCTGACCAGCTTGAATTCTTCAAAAAAAAAAAAAACAAAACAAAACAAAACAGTTTTAGGGCTGGAAGAATGGCTTAGCGGTTAAGGCATTTGCCTGCAAAACCAAAGGATGCAGGTTTGATTCTCCAGGACCCACAATAGCTAGATGCACAAGGGGGTGCTCCCATCTGGAGTTCATTTGTAGTGCCTAGAGGCCCTGGCATGCCCATTTCCTCACTCTCTTTCCCTCTTTCTTTGTCAAATAAGTAAATAAATAAAATATTTAAAAAATAAAAATAAAAAACAGTTCTAGAGGGCTTCCTAAAGTTTCAATATAAATATATAAAGAATATATATATGTTATCAACATCCATTTTAAAATTATGTCATAGCCGTTTCACAGGCACTGCAAGTACCTTATAATGATAGAGTGTTCCTATGTTCTTCCTCCCATCCCCTCTGTCATTGTTATCCATCTCACCCGCACATAAGCTTGCATAAGCGCACACACAACCTAGCACAGTGTTGCTTTCACTCAGAAGCAGCTGTAATCTGTTAGAGCAATTAAGAAAAAGAAAGCTCATTTTGTCTTCACTTATCTTTTTGATGCTCTTCTGATCTATATAATTTTCCTTCTTTCTGAATAACATTTTAAAGACAATTTCTTGCAAGGCAGGTTTACTGGCAACAGATCCCCTCGACTTTCATTTGGCTCAGAAGGCGTCTCTTCTTTACTTTTGCTTTTGTGTGTGTGTATGAGTGTAGTGTTGGTGTGGTATGTGTGTGGGGTGGCATGTGTGTGTGTATGTGGTGTATGCATGTGTGTGAGCTGGGGGAGAATGTCAAGTGTCTTCCTCTGCTGCTCATCTGTGTGTTTCTTGAGATGAGGTCTCTTACTAAGTTACTCAAATTGGCCAACCAGAGAGCCCCAGTGATGCTCCTGTCTCCAAACACCTCAGGACTGGGGCTACAAGCTTATGTGGCCATGCGCAGATATGTACGTGGATGCTGAGGAATCAAATTCAGGGTGAATCAGGCCCTTTCAAGCCCGCAGGCTTGCATGGCAAGCACTTTTACCCTCTGAGCTATCTCCCCAGCCCTCCCTTACATTTTAAGGAACCTGTATAGAATTCTAGGTTAGTGGGTTTTTGTTTTTTTTTTTTGTTGTTGTTGTTGTTTGTTTGTTTTTTGAAATGGGGTCTCACTCTAGCTAGGTTGGTGTTTTTATTAGCACTTTATTTTACTCCAGAATCTCTCCCTTCCTCACTCCTTTCTTTGTTTATTTTGTTTGAGATAGGGTCTTATTATGTAACCCAGGCTCACGTGGAATTTGGGGTACAGTCCAGGCTGGCCTGGTGCTTGCTGTGCTCCCGAGATTCCGGAGATGTGATCCGGAGTCTGATTTTAACTAAGCCATCGTTGCTTCCGGCCCCTGGTCTCTTTCTCCCTCTCACAGCCCATCTTACACGTGCGTACCTTTTGAGCTTGGCCCAAGGTTCTCAGATGCTCTGCTCAGTTTCCCTCCCATCTCTGTTCTCTCCAGTTTTCAGTTTTGCAAGTTCCTAGTGACATATCCTTAAGTTCAGAGACTCCTTCTTCAGCCATCTCCAGCCTATGGACAAGTCCATCACAGGCTTTCTTCGCTTCCATTACAATGTCTTCGATCGACAGCATTTTAAAACTTCTTTCTTTGGGCTGGAGCGATGGCTTAGCAGTGAAGGTGCTTTCCTGCAAAGCCTAAGGACCCAGATTTGATTCTCCACGTCCCATGTAAACCAGATACACAAGGTGGGTCGTGTATCTGGAGTTTGTTTGCAGTGGCTAGAGGCCCTGGTGTGCCCATTCTTCCTCTCTCTTTCTCCCCTCACCATCTCAAATAAAAAAATTAAAAATAAAAATTTTTTCTTAGACTCAAATTTCCATTGATTTTCCATCTCTCTGCTTACATTGTCCATCTGCTCTAACGTGCTGTGTACTTAGCATTTTAATCACAGTGTTTTGAAATTCCCAACCTAATTCCAACCTTCCTGCCCTATCTGACTCCATTCTGATATTGTTCAATGTCTTTGAACTACATTTTCCACCCTTTAATATGTCATGTGGCTTATTGATGACAGGCAGATATGACAGATGAGATAAACTGCTGTAAGACCTCAGTCAGGTGGAACTGGGATGGGAGGGAGAAGTGGTTGATAATCCCATGACTGGGTGCTGGTCTTTGGGGAGCCCGTTTTCCTCCACGGGTTGGGGTAATATGGTTGGTGGGGGTCAAGATTTGGGTATTTCCCTTCCCTCAGGTTGGTGTGGTTTCTCCTAAAGTCAGGCATAATTAAGAAAGGAGTGCTTGGCTATTTCAAAATTGTTCCTTCCTTGCCTTATACTGGAAGCAAGTAAACATCTTCTCGTTATTCATGGTAGAAAATCTGAAGTTAAAACACACACACAAAAATGACCGGGCATGGTGGTGCATGCCTTTAATCACTTGGGAGGCAGAGGCAGGAGGATCACTGTAAGTTCGAGGCCACTGTGAGACTACAGAGTGAATTCCAGGTCAGCCTTGAAAAAACAAACAAACAAACAAAAAAACCCACAAATGTTGGGGCTTCCCTATGGCTGGATCTCCATGGGTTTTTAACTCTTGGAGTTATATACCAACAGCCTCTGGCAACTTATTTCCAGTGAAAGTTTCCCTGTCCTGGCGCGGGTTCCCTTGGAGGTTTCAAGTCAGATAAATGGAGATTCTGGAAATGTGCCCTGTCTGTCTCCATTGTTCAGGGCAGCAGACTGCCCTATGTCCTAGTCCTGTCAAGCTTCTCTAATAAAATTCCTTACACGGGTGACTTATAGACAATGGGAAGCATTTCTCACAGCTCTGGAGGCTGAGAAGTCCAAGATCAAAGTGCCAGCAGATTCTGGGTCTGTTCCTCACAGAGGGACTTCTCAGTGCATTCTCACACGTGAAGGGACAAATGATCTCCCTTGGACACCTTTCCATAGAGCATTAATCCCATTCAAGACCTAACCATCTCCAAAGTCCTCCTCCAAATGCCATCACTTTAGTACAACAGCATGATAATATGTGCACGAAAGGAGATGCAAACACTTAACCTCCCTAATATCATAAAATCCCAACCCCAGAAGAACTGCCCACCTGAGCAGCTCAGGGCTGCAGGACAAAGCTTCAGAATCAGGTCAGAGGACCCCCCCAGACTCAGCTCTGCCTTACCTCACTACTCCAGGATCAGGTCAGAGGACCCCCAGACTCAGACCTGCCTAACCTCACTACTCCAGGATTAGGCCAGAGGACCCCCAGACTCAGCTCTGCCTTACCTCACTACTCCAGGATCAGGTCAGAGGACCCCTAGCCTCAGCTCTGCCCTGCCACACCACTTATATGTATGCAGAAAACCCATTTTCTATCTCACTTTTTTTAAAAGAAAAAAAACCCTCTGTTAATTTATTTAAAAGAGGGAGGGAAGGAGGGGGTGAGAGAGAGAGAGAAAGAGGGAGAGAATGAGAGAGGGAATGAATGGGCATACCAGGGCCTCTAGCCACCGAAAACAAACTCCAGACGCATATGCCACCTTGTGCCTCTGGCTTAGGTGGGTCCTGGGGATCGAACCTGGGTCCTTTGGCTTTGCAGGCAAGCACCTTAACAGCTACACCATCTCTCCAGCCCTCTACCTCACTCTTAACAGTGATTCCATGTCCTCTTTGGTTCCACAAGCCTCCAACCTTCATCTCTTCTCTCTTGATCTTACTGGGTAGGCACCGTCTTACTACAAAAAAAGCAGAAGCTAAGGGATGTGGTTGTTCCTGTCCCCACCTGCACCTGCCCCGTGCCTTCCTTTCGGTGGTGAATGAGGAGGGAGGAGCCTTGCTTTCCTTCACCTCTGCGTTGGTTCCATCCCTTCTTCCTGACCCTAACAACGGCCCCCTTCCCCTCCTCCAGATTCAGCTGTGGCTGCAACTGAAACATTCCCAGGAACCTCTTCAGCACACTCCACTTTGCCTCATTTAAAAGTGGAAAGACCCTCACTTAACCCTTCACTCCCCTTCTAGTGATGATTTTCTCTTCTCCTCACCATGCTCGAAACTACTTGAACAAGTAGGCTGAACTTCCCATCCTTACTTCCTACTCAGTAACCCAGTATCATGTATTTTTAGTTTATGTTACCAAACTGCATCTAGCAAAACCTGAGTGTTTAAACTTAATCGATCCTTCATCCTCATTCTTCCTCACATAGTCTCTGCATTGGTTCTTCTTGGTCGCCTTCTACCCCTCCCCCCATCCTCACTTTCCCTAGATACTCTCTCTCGCTCTGCTTTCTTTGCCGATCTCCTCCTGTACTGGCCTTTAGAGATGAAACTGCTCAAGGCTCAGTCCTAAACCCTTTCTTGGTCTGCCTTTATTTGTTCTCTGCCAGTAATCTCTTTCAACTCATGGCTTTAATTACTATGTCTGTGGAAATGATTTATCAGTTGACATTTTCAGTCTTGGCTGCCTCTCTGAGCTCCAGGCATGTACATCCAACCTTCCATCTTTTAGTATCAAACCAACACACGCCCACCTTGTTAATAACTGACCTCATCATTTTCTACCCTGGTCCTATTCCAATGGTGCAATTCAGAAACAACAGATATCATCCTTGGCTCACCCAGTGCCTTCATCTTCCATAGCCAGAGGCTGGATAATTTATTTCCCAGTGCTTCCGTGACCATCCTCACTGTAGACTGCACTGAACTAATTCTATAATAAATATAATATAATATAATATAATATAATATAATATAAATATATAAGTATAAATATATAAATATACATAATAAGTACATAAACTCATCCTAACTTGTCTCTCTAACCTTCCCTTGCCTTTCTCCAATTTAACCATACTGAAAGCCAGAGGAACCTTTTAAAAACACAAAAATAGGGGCTGGAGAGATGGCTTAGCAGTTAGATGCTTGCCTGCAAAGCCAAAGGACCCAGGTTCGACTCCCCAGAACCCACATAAGCCAGATGCACAAGAGGGTGCACGCATCTGGAGTTTGTGTGCAGCGGCTAGAGGCCCTGGCATGACCATTTTTATCTCTCTCTCTCTCTGTGTCTGTCTGTCTGTCTCTCTCTCTCTCTCTCTCTCTCTCCACGCCTATTCCTGTATCTCTCTGTCAAATTAATAAATAAAAATAAATTAATTAATTTTTAAAAAGGGGAGGTGCTAGAGAGATGGCTTAGCAGTTAGGTGTTTGCCTGCAAAGCCAAAGAACCCAGGTTCGATACTCCAGGCCCACATAAGCCAGACGCACAAGGCGGCACATGCACTGAAGTTCATTTGCAGTGGCTGAAGGCCCTGGCACATCCATTCTCTTTCTATCTGCCTCTCTTCTCTCTCTCTCAAATAAACAAGTAAAGTAAAAACAAAAATAATATAACATCCTACTTTTTATGAATTCTATAGTGTCTCATTGCTTCCAAAATCAAGAATAAAGTCTCTCACAGAATCTTATTCCTGCCCTCCTGCCTCCATAGCCCCACATGCCACCATCTTCCTCCTTGTTTGCTGAACTTGACCATTCTGGGTAATGCTTTCTCCTACCAGAGCCTGTCCGATCCCTATTCCCTGTGCCTTTTGGAAATCCACTGTTCCCTCTGCACTTAGCATGTCACCTGGCATATCACAGATGTGTCCTGGAGGACTGGGTGTGCAGCCAGCCTCAGGATGGGTGGGGAACTGGTTACAGGCATATAAAAGGGCACAGTATCTGCATATTACCTATGCACATCCTTTTGTATTCTTTTTTAAAAACTTTATCTTTATTTATTTATTTTGAGGCAAAGAGGGAGAGAGAAAATGGGCACATCAGGGCCTCCAGCCACTGTAAATGAACTACAGATGCATGCACCCCCTTTTGCATCTGGCTTACGTGGGTCCTGGGGAATTGAACCGAGGTCCTTTGGCTTTGCAGGCAAACACCTTAACCACTCAACCATCTCACTGGTCCCCTTCTGTATTCTTAAATCATCTCTAAATTACTTGCAGGACCTATACAATGTGAATGCTATGAAAATGATTGTGAAATTCTACTTTTTAGGAACTAGTAGCAAGGGAAGAAATCTGTATATGTTCAGCACAGGTGCTTCATTTTATTTTATTTCTGACAACTTCATACATGTATATAATGTATTTTGATCATATTCACCCCATTACCCTCTCATCTCCCTCCAGATATAATTCTTTCAAAAACACAGTTTTGCTCCTCAGTTGATGTAGAGCCCACAGATACGGGAGGCCAGTTGTACTTGCCTCCTCTCTTTGGTGGTGAGGTTCTTGGCTTTATGAAGCAACTCCTTTCATTATGACCCCTGAACTCCTGACTTTAGACCTTGTTTTCCTAGATGGTTACTAATGAGCTTGACACGAAAAGCTAGTATTTTTTAATTACTTCCTACTTATGAGAGACTTCACGTGTATTATTTCCATTCCCCTCAAACACTAAAACATAAACATAACCAATCTATCCTTGGGAAAACTACCACAAGCAGATGGTTAAATAACCTGTCCAAAGTCCTACAGTGCCAGAGTCAGGGTTCAAGCTCAGGGCTCATTGGCTGAGTGCCTGTGTTACTTCCTTCTACAGCAGCATGTTGGGCAACATATGTCTTCCCTGTCAAGCTTTGTCCCATGGCACATATAGAACACCAGCCCACTCCACAAGATAAGTAGCCAGAACCTTGAGTCCTACTCACAGCTGCTCAGGCAGTGCTGTTGGTGCACAGGGGGATTTCCGTACAGTGATTCTTAGACTTGTACAGTGAGGCCCTCTTTGCCAGAGGTCAAGACAACATTTACAGGTTCTTTGAACCTTAAATCCCCAAAATCCTTGGAAGTATTCTGGGTGAGTGCACTGGGAAAGCCAAAGGAGTCAAATATTTAATTAAAATCTACCAGGCTGGAGAGATTGCTCAGTGGTTAAGGCACTTGCCTGCGAAACCTATGGACCCAGGTTCAATTCTCCAGATCTCATGTGAGCATATGCACATGGCGGCACATGTGCCTGGAGTTTATTTGCAGTGACAAGAGGCCCTGGTGTGCCCATTCTCTCTCTCTCTCATTAATAAATTTAAATTTTTAAATTAAAAAAAAATCTCCCATGTTCCAAGTATTTCACATGGTCACATCATTGCATTCTGAACTGGACAAAGACATGAAGTATAGAATGATCTGGTCTGGATTCTGATGCAGAATCTAAAGTCAAAGGCTAGCTTGGTCCACTGACCTCTGTGGGGAGTTGCCTAGGACGACTGGCCCAGAACTCAGGGACAACAGAATGTTTTCCAAGCCACAAAAGCCACCTCAGGTAAACATGGTTGTTTATCCTCAGTCTCGGTGGCCAGATGGTAATTAAGCATTGAACAGAAGGGGTTGTTTCCTCGGATCCAGAGAATGCTCCCAACAGTTTTTTGCTTCTCAGAAAATATCATCTCTTTTTCCAAAACAGTTTCGGTTTTGGTTCAGTAAGACCCTGCCCTTCAAGCTGGGGAGAGGGCTCAGTGGCTAAAGCACCTGCTGGTCACGTGTGGGTGCCTGAGGTTGGGTCCCTGGAACTCACATAAAGCCAGATGTGGCCGTGTGGAAGTACATTCCCGGTGTGTATACACCAGCGGGGGAAGGGGAGATAAGAGAATCCCCTGGGTGCTCAGGGGCCAGCCAGCGTGGTCAACACAGGGGTCAACAGTGAGAGACCCTGTCTCAACTCAGGCGCAAAGAAGGGCCAACAGTTGGGGCTGTCCTCTGACCTCCACAATAGTACATAATATTACACATATAATGCATACAAAAAGAAGGAGAAAAAGAAGTTACTCTTCCACCTTTTCCTAGCCCTAGGTGTGTCCACACTCATCACCTTCTAAATTGGACCTTGTAATCCCATCATGTTAGCCACCAATTAACTGGCAGTGACTCACTATGTGGGTTTCTCCTCTCAACGTCTAAGATAAGAAAATTAAAACCCATAACACTGGGTGGCTGTGTCTGGTAATGATATTAGCAGTTGCTTAACTTCCTTTTTTCTTTCTGGATTTTCTACATGGCCTACAGAGATGGTGCATTCCTTTCCACGTGGATTTCCATTTCACATGTAGATTAATAATAATAACATAATAAGCTTCGGGGAGTTAATATTGAGTTTAAAGTCATTTTTGGAGCCGTCTGCTAGCAAAGTAGCTGCTTGGCTCCTACAAGAAAGGAAGATCTTACTCTGTGACCAGTGCCCACCTGGCCAGGGAATCAAATCAGCCACAGGTCAGTTACATGAGATATTTGTTCATTGTAGGAAAATCAGAAGACATAGGGTTGAAAAAGAAAAGAAAAATGTTCTTCATTTTTCTGCCACATTTTTGTATCTTTCCACATTATAAATACACACATGCATTTCTAGAAAATAGGATTATACTACATTTTTAAGATCTGATAACATGCCTTTTCCCCCTCTTATCTTATAAGCCGACTTTTCACAGAAACTTATGGCCATCTTTCTTTTCCACTCAGTGCCTAGACTCAGTGAAAGGCCAGATGATGACGTCATAGTTCATTTTATGAGGTGTCCTCCTTTTACCTAACAAATGCTGATCATTTATAATTTAGAACTCTTTGATCATCCCCAGGGGACAACTTTGATGTCTTTAGTTTGTCTGGGAGAGAAATTAATGCAGGTTATTATGGTGAGACGGCCTCCGGATTTTCAAGCACAATAAAGTCTGAGAGAATCCAAGGAAAAGACCCTGGCCGTTAAATCACCTCTTTCTAGTTGCATACATGTATGATTTTTTTTTTTAGTCTGAATTTTATGGAATGCTTCCTTTATGAAACAGCTTTCAAAATTTTGCCTTTATTTATTTAAAAAGTAAATTCATTATAGGTAAATTTACAAAGAAAAGTAAAGGAAAAATAATCTCCACTTGTTTCAGAGTTTGGTTCATTTCCTTCTAGTTTTTCTCCATTTGTACTCTGAAACGTGTGAAACATTGTGTTCATTTTGGGTGCATGTGCTAGGAATCTCAACGTTTCTCCAAGTTCTTCTAAATTGGTCAGAAACAATTTGATGTGAATGGGCCCGATATGAGACCCCACCTTCCCTAAGGAGCTCACAGCAGAATCGGTGCTGAGAGAGGGAGACATTTTCAACAGTGATGTAGCCACTGGCAAGTTACCCGTAAATAACCCCTCGACCCATTATCATGTAAGCAACCCTAATTAAACTCCGTGGGTCACATGCACCCGACACATACAAACAAATAAATAAACAAGCAAAAGACATGAAAATAGATGGAAGATTAGTTGGAAAGAAGGGATTCTGTAGGAGTGAGAGGTGGATAAGAGAAGAAAATGGAAGGTGAATGTGATCAAAATACATTACATACATGTCAGAAAACTCAAAAACTAAACCCAACCTGACAGTCAGCATTATCAGTGTAGCTTTTGACAAAGGACTCTCTTTTTTCCACTTTTTCTTTTTCCTTTCTTCCTTCCATCTTTCCCTCCATCTATCCATCCATCCTTCCTTCCTCCTTTCTTACTTTCTTTTTTTTCCTCAAGGTAGGGTCCCACTCTAGCCCAAGCTGACCTGGAATTCACTACGTAGTCTCAGGGTGGCCTCGGACTCATGGTGATCCTCCTACCTCTGCCTCCCAAGTGCTGGGACCACGCCCAGCTTCCAGCATCCCTTTAAAAAAAAATTATTAATTTATTTTAGAGAGGAACAGAAAAAGAGAAAGTGAGGAAGAGGGAGAGAAAGAGATACATAGATAGATAGATAGAGAGAGAGAGAGAGAGTACTAGAGCCTCCAGCCACTGCAAATGAACTCCAGATGCATGCACCACCTTGTGCAGCTGGCTTACATGGGTCCTGGGGAACTAAACCTAGGTCCTTAGGCTTTTCAAGCAAGTGCCATAACCACTAAGCAGTCTCTCCAGTCCCACATCTCTTTTTGAATTAGCATGTCTTCAAACAGCTTCCTATATTGTTTTATTCATCCTTGCTACTTTGCCTTCATTGTTTCATCGGCCCTAGGGGTGTTCCCTCACCTCCCAGACCCAACAAGTACACTGGGACCTGTGCAGGAGGCCTGCAACCCACCACGGTTTAGTCCTCAGAGCCACCAGATCATGTTCCCCTCAAAGGCAGATTCATCAACTATGGTGTGTGGGCTGCCGCACACCTAAGGAGCAAACACGGCAGACCAGGCTGGGGAGCAGGGCTGAGCCAGGACATGTGGATGCACTGGACCAGGATAAACAGACATACTGGGCAGGCTAGTGACTTGGCCTCCCTTCAGAGGGATGCTTTCTAAATATTTGTCCAACATTCGCTTGGAGAAGAGGCTGAGTGCTGTGTGGGAGAAGAAGGCCAAGACGTCTGTGGGCTCAGCTGTCCTCCGTGCGACTTTCAGCAGCTCAGTGTCTGTCCCTGACTTACACACCTCACTCAGGCACTGGAGACCTGGAGGCTGCTCCCACACCACCTCATCACTGAAATGCTCCAGGGGTTGGTTCCTATCAAGGCACAGTGGCATAGGGCCTGACAGGGTCCGAGAACCTGTATAATGTCAGCGTGAAGTTGGCAAGTGATATAACTTTTTGGGACCAAGTGGCTCTGCTTCTCTGTAAGATGGGTGATAGGCACAGTATCTCCCTCAGGGCTTTGGAAGGGGTTAAGTGAATTAGTATAGAAAGGCACCACAGACACTCCTAGCAGAGAGCTATCACTGTATATACTATAATTACTGTACATTATTGATCACAAATACTATTATTATAATTCTCCTGTCATGCTAGCTGTCAACAATTCTGCTAAAGAATTTCTCCATCTCTATTTCATCCAAAATTCCAGCAATGTTCTAGTGCTACTTGCAGACTGGGATTCAGGGCACAGCCTAGCTGGCCAGCCCATAAATCCAGTGTATCTGCTCCCCTGGACCTGTGTGTGTGTGTGTGTGTGTGTCTGTCTGTCTGTCTCTCTGTCTGCCCTGCCTGATCACTCTATCCACAGTGTAGCCCTGGAGAAAAGAGAAAAGCTTCGTCTTCCATGTGTGGACTGGAAGACACTGAGAACAGAGATAGATCCTGGGGAGCTGGTCACTCACCAGGATGAGCAATACATAATAACAAAAGAGACCTATCAGGGATGGAGAGAGGGCCAGGTGGCTAAGGTGCTTGCTTGCAAAACCTGCTAGAGCAGGGTATGAGCCCCCAGTACTCACAGAAAGCCAGATACACAAAGTGACACATGCATCTGGAGTTTGTTTGCAGTGGCAAGAGATCCTGGGGTGCCCACTCATTCTCTCTCTTGCCCTGCAAATAAATAAATAAAACTATTTAAAAATTAAAAGAATAAAAGAAAGAAAAGAGATTTCTCCTCTTGCTAAAACTGGATGAGAAGGCAGAATTCTCCTTTCGACCAGTATTGTATGCCTCCTGTCACCCTCACAGGAAGCCTGGGAGAGAGAGACTATGCAGGCTGAAGACAGACAGACTTGGATCTGATTTTGGTCTCGGCAATAGAATGACTTCAAGTAAAGTCATCCACCTCTCTCTTACTCAGTGTCCTCATCTGGAAGACGACCGTCACATCGAAGAAAGAAGATGTTCTGTCCACAGTGTCTGTCAGGGTGTTTGTAGCACTGATACAGCCTGTAGCTGTGATTCCTGTGAGTCCTTAAGTGACAATCAGCAAATGGGCTCTGAGAGGACCCGTAGTGCCCAGAGCCTAGCAAGGGACTGATGCATCTCTGCCAGAATGACTCGCATCTGCTGAAGTAAGGGGGGCGGAGTCCGTGGCCACAGTGTCTAGTACTTAGGACATGCCTCCTATTCTTCTTCCACTTCAGACTCATCTCACATTATCATCCAATAATTTCATTAAGTAGAAATGACCCCACTTTACAGATTTGAAACCTGGGTAATGGGCCGGGACTCATGTCCACATGATCTCAAAGCTCATCATCTCTAGACCTACCTTACTGACCCTTAATCTTTTCATTTGTGGAACTGATACTGGTTTTGACTCAATGCTAGAAAATCACCCTGATAAACAGGTTTAAACAAATAGAACCATATAGTTGGGGGATTTTATAATAGGTGCTCTAATGCCTGGGAAATAAATCAGCCACTTATAAGTTTTATAGCATAGTACAGTTGAAATGTTTAATAATTATTGCCAGAGAACAGTATCATGCAGTACTAAAAATGAGAAATTGAAAAGCCCATCAAGGCACATGAGGCATCTTCTCACTGAATTGATTGCTCTCGAGCACTTTACATAATTATTTCATTCAGATTTATGACCAGCTCAACACAATTTTGCCTCTCTATCTAGCTCTGCCTGCTTAACATAGGGACCTTTGTGTGTCATCTAATGCCTCAGGATGGTCCAAGGAATACCTCCTGTGCATGAATGAACCTTTCAAAGGTTGGACTTCTCTAGAGAAGAAAAAAGTTAGGAGTGAAAATGACATTGGCTGAGGCCTCTCTGTGTCATGGACACCCCGGGTATATATGCATTAACTACGTCGGGTACTTTAAAGTCCCCAACATTCCTGAGAGATAACCATGTTTCTATCTCAAAGGAGGCACTGAGGCTCAGAGAAATGCTAGAACTTGATCAGATTCTTGAAGCTTGTGGTGAACTTCCAGCAAGCAGTTGGGCTCCAAACCCATGATCATGCCACCACATCCCCAGCTTCAATGCCCCTGTGCATGCAGGAAGGGTCTAGAATTCTCTACACAGCCCTAAGGACATCAGAAGGGACCTCTGGAGTCTCTACAATGTTCCTGTGCATGCAGAAAGGATCTAGAATTCTCTACACAGCCCTAAGTACATCAGAAGGGACCTCTGGAGCCTCTACAATGTTCCTGTGCATGCAGAAAGGATCTAGAATTCTCTACACAGCCCTGTGTGCGCAGAAAGGATCTAGAAATGTGCAAAAAGGTGGTGCAGTCCAAGGCAGAAGAAAGCTGTCCTCGCCAGATTTTCATTGCAGCTCTGGCTTCCCTCTGCTGCACCCTGTTCGTTCATTCCTTGTGATGTCCGGTTCCTCCCGGCAAAGAGGGGTCTAGAGCTGTCTCCTGGAGGGACACAGTTTCCCATGGATTCAGCCCTGCTCACCGGCTTGCCCAGATCTGCCCGATCAGCCAAGGCTGCAGGCTTATCAGAGCAGAGCTTATTATTTCACCCCTCCTCTCCCAAGATCCCCAGAGCAGTTCTTGGCAAATTCAGTTCACTGGCAAGGGTGGACAGATGGCTGCCTGGATCAGAAGGCAACCTTTGTTTCTGGTCTCACTCATAGGTCAACATGGTGAGCAGGAAGGAGGGAAGACGGGCTATCGCACAGGCAGGAAAAAATAATGTGGTTTTGTTTTTACAATGCATATGGATGATCATAAATGAAATGGGAGGACTCTCTCTTTCCCCTCGCCCTAGCAGAAGACAGTGACATTTCCAGCAGACTGACTGATCCAGCTGCCCCGACGTCCCGGTCCTCTCCTTCTTAAGCCCATGTTCGGTTGTACTCTGCTTAAGTCAGCAGAAATCGACACCAGGTCAGATGTGTCTATGCCCTTCCTCCCTCCCACTCATCTTGAGAAAGAGCTGTGGTTCTGAGGAGGGTCATTGCAGCGGTGTCTTCATTCTCCAGGACACAGAAGCATGCGAGGTCTCCCTCTCCTTTAGAGTGCAAATGGCAGACCTCATGCGCGGATGCACATTTTACTGACTATGGTCCACATCCTAGAACTTCTCCACTCCATGGAGCAAGGCCAGACTTTAGCTTATTTATTTTCTTTCCTTCTCTTTTTCTTTGTTTCTTTCTTTTTTCCTTTATTCCTTTCCTTTTTTCTTTTCTGTTCCATTTCCTTCCCTTCTCCTCCTCTTCCTCCTCCCCCTTCTTCTCATTTATTTTTGAGGCAGGTTCTCCTGCATCTTAGGCTGGCCTGGAATTTCTATGTAGTACATACAGAATGACCCTGAGCTCCTGACCCTCCTGCCTCCACCTCCTAAATGCTGTGATTAAACATGTGTGCCACCACACACAGCTTGATCTCTTGTTGAGAAACATACCCAGAGCCTCATGCATGTCCTGAGCAGACTACCAACATACCCCCAGCCCCTAATTGTGTTCAAACTCTAAGAATCTCTCCTAAAGCAATGGGTTTAAAACAGCACTCAGTGACTATTGGTCAAACACACTCATGTGATTATCAGCTAGTGAGCACTGATCACTTACAAAACACATCAAATATCTACAAGAGAAGGCATTTTGTCTTTGTGCGCTTGAAGGTGACAGGGGAATTCCCTGATCAGATCATGTAGAGAAAGATGAGTTTCCCTCCACTGTTGTGAGGCAAATGAGCAGGAGTTGAGGGCAGAGAGCGACGGGTATAGGGTGAGTGACAGGAGGACGACGGGTTAGAGGCTGGGGAGTCAGCCACTAACCTGTCAGCACAGAGCATTGCAGGACATCGTGGATTTCTGGAAGGTACCAGGGAATGGGGCTGTAAGAACAACGGGAGAGAGAAATAGAGTGACAGTGGCCTGAGTGCTAGGGACCCGAGGACGGTACTCAGTGCTGGTGCTGGCTACCCCTTCAGCCCTCTGGATTCCAGACACCATTCCTTTCCTTGCTGGATTTGTCCTCACCACTGCATCTGGCTGGCTGCCCTGAATTCTGCTCTCCCAGCCACCATCTTCAGTGCCCTGGATTCTCACCACTCCAGGACTTCTTAACCCCACCCTGATAACCCTTCTCGACCGATGTGAGAACCACCCAGAGACCGCGCAAACAGCGTCATCCTGCGCTCTAGCAGCTCTGGAGGCCGGGTCAGGACACAGCCATTTCCTAAAGGGTCCCAGATGATTTGGGTGGACACTTGGGATGACAGCTTCTTGAATCGAGTCCATCATATCTGAAAGGAGAGGCCACGTTTTTCTTGCTCACTTTTGGCACCAAGCACTGTGCTTGGCCCATCATCTCTCCTTGACCAATATGTGTGGAATGAATAAATGAATTCACTCAAGTTAATGAAGGATGCTTAGAGAAGAGACCAATTCACCGAGGCTAACTACTTGCCTGTGTTGATCAAGTTGCCCTAAGAGAAGGAACCAGAGCACAAGGTGCAGGAGGCAGGAGCCCTGATGTCTTATTCACTCGATTTCTAGAGTCTGGATGTGGGTCTAACTTTGAGTACGTTTGGTTTACTCAGAACTTCCTGATTAACTGCACCTACTGTTTCATTCTTTAAAAAAATTGGGCTGGTGGGATGGCTTTTTGCCTGCAAAGCCTAAGAACCTTGGTTCAATTCCCCAGGACCCACGTAAGTCAGATGCATAAGGTGGCACATGCATCTGGAGTTCGTTTGCAGTGGCTGGAGGCCCTAGTGTGCCTATTCTCTTGCTCTCTGTGTCTGTCTGCCCCCATAAATACATAAATAAATTTTTTTAAGAAATCACACTCTTTACACTACATCTTCCAGCACCACCTCTGCCGTCATCTGCATGGGTTTGTCTGAGTGAGTTTTCTTCTCTATATCTGTTTCCCCAAATGAAGAGGTTAAATGAGATGGCCTCCAAAAACTGCCTGGGCATACCTATATCGTCAACAGTAAGGAAGCAAGTGGCCAGCGACGTCCACACACAGTGATGTCGTCATTTTGGACAGGATGCCCAGTGATGCCTCCCAACCTTTTTCTTTTTCCTTCCTTCCCTGCTCCCTGCCCTTCTCTGCCTTCTTCCTCCCTTGGCAAGAATCCCTACCAGACAGCCTGTGATGCGTGAGCTGACCTCTCTCCCCCAGTGAGCTTTCCTGCTAAGAGCAAATCTATAGTTGAGAAAATACCGTTACAAGCTTATCATCACCCTAAAGCAGTTCCAGGGCAAGCACCGCTGTGCTGAGGGAGTCGCAGGGCAGAGGAGGGAGGAACTGGAGCTTGTCAACTGTCCACCGCACACCTGCCACTTCCTCCATGTGGTTTTCCTCAAGCATCGCCTCTGACCACTTATCATGTTGGCCTTCCCTGTTCTTCTCCTGCACCATAGGGTCCCAAGCTCTATAAACCACTGCAACAAGCTTCTCAGTTATCTATCCCCTGCTTCCATGCATAAGCCCTGCCAGCCAATCTTCCAGCAGAAGCCAGAGGCCACATTTAAAATGACAAACCAGTCATGTCATTTCCCTGCTTAAGACTTCTGGTGGCTTTCCGCTGTGCATACAACTCAGACTTTACAATGTCAGCTTGCAGGTCCCTGCCTGGTCCGAACTCCTTGTCAACTTCTTTTTTTAAATTTTTTTGTTTATTTTTATTTATTTGAGAGTGACAGAGAGAGAGAGAGAAGGAGGGAGGGAGAGAGAGAGAGAATGGGCGCCCCAGGGCCTCCAGCCACTGCAAACGAACTCCAGATGCGTGCGCCCCCTTGTGCATCTGGCTAATGTGGGTCCTGGGGAATCGAGCCTCGAACCAGGGTCCTTAGGCTTCACAGGCAAGCACTTAACCACTAAGCCATCTCTCCAGCCCCCTTGTCAACTTCTTGAACATCACCTCCTGCCACTGCTCGTCTCGCTCATCATGCTGCAGACCCCTAACCACAGAGTTTGTTCTACCTACCCCTCCTACACATGGCTGGATCCCTTAGGCTATTTCCATCCTCCAGTCCCCACCCACAAGTGTGCAGGAATTGGGAGGAAAGAGCAGGAACAAAGTGGATCTGCTTGGGGTTTCCCTGGCAGCTGGTCTTCCCCTGGAGCCTGGCTCTTCACCTCTGCTTTCCTTAGGGCGCAGGTGGATGAACAACTCCAGGCAACTGTGGATTGTGCCAAATCTGCAGGTAGAGTACAGAAGACCCACACAGGCACTGCTTGCCCTTCTCCAGGGGAAGATTCTAGTCATCCATAGCTTAGATCGTAGATGGTCAGGGAGCAGAAGGGACAAGGGACCTGAAGTGTCTCTTGAGCTGCATGCCAGGCCTTTTAAACATGATTCTGTTGAATCAGAAGGACAATCCTTGAATTGGTTTGTTTATATATACTCATTCATTCATTCATTTATTGAAACAAGGTCTCATCTTGTATAACCCAGGCTGTTCTTAAATTCACTCTATAGCCCAGGATAATTTTGAATTCCTAATCCTTCTACTTCCATCTCCCAAGTGCGAGGATGGCCACTGCATCCATATTCAAATAGGTGTTATGATCCGGGTCTTACATCTGAGAAAAGAGAGGTTCACGTGGATTACGTGACGTCCTGAGGAGCATGAAGCTTTGCTAGTGAACACCGGGTATTCTACTCAAGAGTATCTGATGCCAAATGTCAGCTACTTTCTCCTAGCACTTCTGGCCTGAGCATATCCTTTCTTCTTAGCAAAGCAACCTCAGAGTCAACACCCATGCTTTGGTAAGCAATGATTAGGACATGAAAGTAAGGAAAGGTTATTTTCCAAAAGCACATATGAATCCTCCATTTACCTGTGCTGATTGTTATATTTTAGCAACAAGTTGTGCTTAAATATTCATTAAATGAAATTCCAATGGCCTGCACTTGGGAGCTCAGCAGGCTGATATTCCGGATCCCTAAATGTACTTGAGAATAATCAAATGAGCCCCTCTCACCCCAGACACTCTATAGTACAGATCTCCAACCAATTCAGAATGACCCTCTGCTTGGTTATTATTTGTCTGCCTTTTCCTTTTATTCTTCCACATCTAAGGTCAAACTTGACCCATGTCACCTGCTGAGTCCCCCACTGGGCACTCTCTCTGGATGTGCGTTGCTAAGCGAACAATCCTGACTTCAACAATAGAAACAACAGTCAAAGCTTGTACGAAAGATCTAGGGACAATGGGAGATGTGGGGGAGTTAATAGTGTTCCAAGTCTCTTTGTGCTTGACAAGGAAAAGGCAACGGGTGGTCGGTGAACTTTAAAGATGCAAGCCATTGGACTGTGTTTACAAGGAATGGTTCCTAAAGAACCCAACGGCTGTCCTCTTAAAAATAATGTCATTTTTCTCAGAAATATGGATACCTTGCGGAACTGAGCTGGGCATTGGAAGGTACTGTGTAGAGTGGATATCCCCAACCCTAAGGCAACCTTCTTGACCTTTCTGGACCTTCATTTTGTGAACCAAGTTCTAGAATAAGAAACACACCTATGTTAAAAATTCTAGAAGGCTAAGGATTGATTAGAACATCCTGGCTGTAGAGAGTTGAGCGTCACAGATCCTGTGGATTATCCTTGGCTGCCCTGACAGTCACAAGGATACTAGGCCACTACCCACCTCTGTGTCTCACCTAATACCTTGTGACACTCACATGAAACCTCTGGAAGGTATTAATGCAGCACAGCACTGCTTTCCACCAGACCTGAAGATAAGGGTGTCACTGGACAACATCCGGGGCCCGGAGCAGAGGATTCACTTCCCTTGTAACCTGCTATCTCCACCGGTGTATTTGCCTTGATTTATGACTTTCTTTCATTATTTAACTATAAAATAAAATCATAAAATCATTTCCACTTTGGAACGTGTCATCCAGGATGAGCGGACTCCATGTTCTGGGGCCAGGGGCACTCAGATCTGGCTCAAAAACAAACTTATTACCCCCGAGGTGAGAGTCACCTTCTGCATGGACAGTCTGCTGGTGTACAATGACCCGATGGCTTACAAATTCCCCGCAATACTGACGGTAAGGGTCTGCTCTCAGACAGTACTTATTTGGGGCACACAGGCCAGTGATCAATCCTGAGGCTTTAGGCCATTTCCTTTTCTTTTGATGCTGTCTTCATTTCACTACGTTGTGGAATTCATTCTTGCCAGCTCTGACCACTGGGACATTTCTGACATCTGACCTTTGAGATCCAACTTGGGCTTTACCAGTATTGAACTCCTGCACCTTTGAATTTTTTTTTTTTGCATGTATATGTGTGTGGTGTGCCTGTGTGTGTGTCTGTGTGTGTGTGTGTGTGTGTGTGTGTGTGTGTGTGCATCTGTGTGTTCACAATGTCTGCAGGTGCATATGCTTGTGTTTGCACAAACATATGTCCACATGCATGTGGAGGCCACACGTTAGTATCATGTGTCTTCAATTGCTCTCCACTTTCCTTACTAAAGCAGAGTCTCTCACTTGAACTCAGAAGTTGCTGATCTGGAGGGTCTAGCCAGCCAGCATGCCCTCCCTCTGCCTCTGTAGCACTAGGGCTAGAAAAGGACCACCACGCATGCCCAGCATTTACACAAATGCTAAGGATCTGAACTGCAGTCCACCACCTTGCATGACAAGCACATCACCCACTGAGCTATCTCCCCAGGCCTGTGCCTTTGAACTCTCAGTCTACGAAACATCCTGCTAAACACAACTTCCTATTTTTCATTCTTCACTCAACTACTTACGTTCTGCTCGCAATGTGCCAGGCATCATGATCTATGGCGTTGAACTGGACAAAAATAAGACCTCTCTTCCTGTGGCTTTGCATCGGCCAAGTGAGTCCAGAGATTAATACCACTGTTCCGAAGGCAAGAAATACAAGCGCAACTGGGAAGTGAACTGCGCCCATAAGTCCACCTCCCGGGTGAAACCAGTGTTAGACTTGTTAGATTACATCATATTGCTATTCTGTAATTTTGTTTCTTCTTATTCTTATCTCATAAGCAGTTCTCTATTTCCATACATATAGATCTACTGAATCTTTTTGAACTTCTGTCTAATAATATATGCCAGGCATGTTCAGTATATTTTACTTATATCAGTTTCCTCAATCCTCACATTATATCTGTGAGTAAGTACCACCTACTTCCATTTCACGACTCAGGAAACTGAGTCCCAAAAGTATCCCAGGGTGCTGAGATCACAGCTGGTAAATAGAAGAGCCAGAACTCAGACCCTGAATATAAAAGATCAGCTCCTCTCTACTGTGCCTTGTATTTTGTCACCAAGCTATATTATCATTTGTTTTAATTAATCTTGGAAAATGGGCTTTTGGATGAATTACCCCTTTTTGCTATAATAAACAAGGCACAATCAACATCAGCCTCCACTTGTCCAAATTGGTAGGTTGGATTAATTCCTAGATGTGGAATTTCAGAATTAAAGGGTATGAGCATTTAAAAGTTGGATCCGGGCTGGAGAGATGGCTTAGCGGTTAAGTGCTTGCCTGTGAAGCCTAAGGACCCTGGTTCGAGGCTCGATTCCCCAGGACCCACATTAGCCAGATGCACAAGGGCGCGCACGCGTCTGGAGTTCGTTTGCAGTGGCTGGAGGCCCTGGGGCGCCCATTCTCTCTCTCTCTCTCTATCTGCCTCTTTCCTCTGTCTGTAACTCTCAAATAAATAAATAAAAATAAAACAAAAAAAAATTTCAAAAAAAGTTGGATCCATGGAGTCAAACCAACAGGAATTTTTGATGAATCTCTACTCCTTCCAAGTGCATGTGACAGAGTTCAATGTCCCGTCAGCCCTCAGCCCCACCAACTCTGCTCCAGCCATAAGCACCCTGACCTCCTCATTAGCCAAATCAGGCAGCTTGTTGCCTCGCATGCACCTCTGTCGACGTAACTTCTTGGAGCCTCTGCTTGGAGCTACCTTGGGGGATCTTGTGTCGTCTCTTTTTAACCCCTTGGCATCTGAAATTTCCTCCATGGCCGTTCCTATTGTATGAGCTAAAGGTGCCACAGGGTCTGGATTCTGCCCTGGCCATTTGTTCTCCCCCAACATGTGTGTACAATATGGTACGTGTCCCTTGTACACATACGCATGCGCATACAGCAGCCCATGCGCTCGCGTGCAGCAGGCTGGGCTCACCTGTGGTAACTGGAGCAGAATGGCAGGTGCCCTGCTCCATCACTCTTCTACCCATTCTTGTTCTTTTTTTCTTTTTGGGTTTTGGAGGTAAGGTCTTACTCTAGCCTAGGCTGACCAAGTATACACTCTGTACTCTCAGGGTGGCCTCAAACTCATGGCCATCCTCCTATATCTGCCTCCCAAGGGCTGGGACTAAAGGCAGCTATTCTCAGCTGAACCAGAGCAGAGGCCCTTACTGACCCCTCTTTTCATCAGCTCTGGGGGTTCTTGGGCCTCTTCTCCGCTACTAAGCCTGGGGTTAAAGACGTGCGTAGCCACACCCAGCAGCTCATGAAGGTGCTTAGCTGAGGATGGCAGTCACGTGGCCTCTCAGGCGTCCTCAGGTCCGCGTGCTTGCACAGAAGCAGCTCTTCGCCACTGAGCTACCTCTCCAGCTCTGTCTCCTTCTTCTAAACGTCCTTTCTCCCTCTAGTGTGGCAATTTTCTTACTTAGTGTCCTACCAGGCATTCCTTCCCTCTGCCCGGCTGAAGGAGCCAGCAGGGAGACTCAACCCACGCTGCAGCCCTAACCCAGGGTAATCTCTTTCCTCACAGCAACCTCCACGCAGGCAAAGCGGAGTCCTTGATGACACCACAGGAGAATTTCAGGATGCGTCAGAGTGACGCCAAGTTAGGGCGTCTACCAAGTGGAGATGAGAGATAGCACGTGCCTTGGAGTTAGGATGGAGCCCGCAGAGAGATAAAGAGAGATATCCTAAACAAAAGCATTGCAGTGCACACCCAAGGCAAGAGTGCTGGCTTCTTCACAAGAGACAGCTGCCCCTTAAGTGTCTTAACAACAACATGCTTCCACAGTTAAACTGCCTGAGGGATGCAATTCACAACTAAGTTCAAAGAGTAAGAAAGTTTAGAAACAAGCACAAAATATTTAAGAGTGTCTTCTTCAAAAGTGTCCTTTGTGGCTGGGCATGGTGGTACACACCTATAATCCCAGCACTTGGGAAGCAGAGGTAAGAGGATTACTGTGAGTTCAAGGCCACCCTGAGACTACATGGTGAGTTCCAGGTCAGCTAGGCTAGAGTGAGACTTTGCCTGGAAAACCAACAAAACAAACAAACAAACACATGTACACCTAGAAAAAAAAAAAAAAAAAACTACACTAGGGAAAAGGAAGAGAGCTCCTCTGCCTCACGGACTCTTACCTGAGAGAATGGTTGTGTACCAAGACATCTTTATTCCCCACCTGGCTCCCCTCTCCCTCTCAGAACACTCCTCCCCTAGCTCATAAGGTGCTTGTTCAGGGTTAACGATGAGAGTAGACTGCTCATTAGTTAAACCCAAAGCTCACGGAACATCTGACCCAATGTAAGCACAGTCCATTTGCTGTTTTTTTTTTAAATTATTTATTTATTTATTTATTAGAGTGAGAAAGAGGGAGAAAGAGAGAGAGAGGAGAGAGAGAATGGGCACGCCAGGGCCTCCAGCCAGTGCAAATTCCAAATGCATGTGCCACCTTGTGCATCTGGCTTATGTGGGTCCTGGGGCATTGAACCAAGGTCCTTTGGATTTTCAGGCAAGCACCTTAACCGCTAAGCCAGCTCTCCAAGCCCTCATTTGCTGTTTTTAACTCCCTTGTTTGAAATATCTCTAGGAAAGGGAACATTGTGTCTGTAGGCAATTTTGATTTTTTCCATTGTGTTGAACTTTGTAGCTATGGGCCAAGCAGGAAATGCAAACCAGATCCTTGAATGAGGAAGCCTTCCTGTGTCCCCTTAGTTGTCCCTGTCTTTCTGCCCTGCCTCAAAGGCACTTTTATTTCATTCAATTATCGAAATATCCTATGAGGCTGAACTTTTGTCAAAAGAACACTGGCTATCCTGTTCATTTGCCTGGAGCTACTGATAACAGAATAGGATCGAGGTAGTTTTCATTAGAAAAGCTATTAAGTCTGTCATCCAGGGACAGGAAACCAAGGAAAAGATAGCTGTAACCTTGCCTGTCTTGGCCGGACTAGAACCCGTGTCTGATCAGCCTCATGCAAAAAGGCTGCAAGTGGCAACTCAGTGACCCTTCCTGCTTTTTCTTCAAAATTTTCCTGGGCCTGGCACACCTGGATGGTCAGGCTACTCCCAAGTCAGCACCCAGAGTCCACCTATCAATCCGGTCCCTCCCTTATACCCCTGAGTGATGATGAGGCTCATCTTCATTGGATGTTTGACCCACATAAAGGAGTCTAACCCCATGTGTAAGTCTCTTCTCTTCTTCTTGATCCCTGTCTCTGTGAGTCTCTGTGAGTCTCCAGCTGGGAAGGGGGAGGATTTCTTTTGGTCTGGCCACTTTCCTGCCTTGCTTTTGAGTACATTCCTGTTTTGCTACATTCTGAGCCCCTTAGTCTCTCTTGGTCTTCTTAGATTCACTATGTGAGGGGAGCTTTCATTTTTTTTTGGCCCTCCTGCTTTTTTTTTTTTTCTCTCTCTCTCTTTCATTCTTTCTCTCTCTCTCCACATGCACAACCTTTTCTCTAGGTGGGGGGAGAATTTCTCCATCTCCCCTCCTGTTTAGGGGAGAACTTCCTTTGGCTTGGGCCTCCCTCTGTATCTTAACTCTCCCTAAAACAAACCTTATAATTCATAATTTATCTTTCTCTGAGTCTGAATTTTGAATTCCTTGCTAAACTCGGACCCAAAAGCTGCAGTCCACAGGCCTGCGATCTCCTTCATCTTTATGGAATTTAATCCCTCCCTGTACCCCAAATCCAGCATCACTACCATAGTCATGTGGCCCAGTTCTGGCCACTGAGATGTGAGGGTAAGTTGTCTAGGGAGTGCCTGGGATTTTCCTCTCTGATAAAGGAGGCCTGTGAGGAGAGCAACTTGACCCTTGCTCTCTGAATTCTCTGCTTTTGAGGACACTGTTGGTGAGAGTGAGATGTTTTAGCCAGCACAGCCATTCTAGGAGAGGAGTAGTTAGCACAAAGAGCAAGGCCAAAGGAATCCCAGTTGTCACTTCAGGGTCCTGACATCACAGGAGCTGTGAAAAGAACGCTGAAGCCACTTATCTCTAAACACCTAGTTAATAAATGAACCTTCCTTAAAAGCCTTGATGGAAAGTGGTTTCCTGTAGCTTACCTGATACACAGTGGTGCACTTACCCTAATACCTTCCCTAGACACAACTGGTTCAGGTCCCTCTTTGAACCTCATAATCAGAACAACTGATAAATAGGTTATCATAGGTCATTGTTACTTTCCTGCTAGGAGCTGTTCTAACACACACACACACACACGCGCGCACACACACACACACGTATGTATAAGTTAAACATCACTATTACTCTATAAGGAAGTGCTATTACTGTCCCCATGTCATCAATGGGGACACTGAAGCACAAAGGCGTTAAGAAACTTGCGCATGTTTGTAAGCCACCTAAGTGAAGGAACTAGAATTTGAACCAGGACAGGCTGGTTTCAGAGTCCATCCTCCTGGAAACAATGTCCTGGTGCCTCTCAGCTACCTGGGTGGCTGAGAGGATCAGGAACTTCAACATCCCCCGTAGAGCTCATCTTTTCCCTCCATCAATGGGCTCCTCTTTCAAACTCCTCTTCTTGGTCAAGGCAGAGCCTGGGGTCTCCTGGCACCTGTGCTATTCTCTTCTCCACCACCATCCTGACTCACAGTTCCACCTTCTGCATACTCTGAACTGTCCCTCTCCCTGGCTTACAGTAGATGCTCACATCTGCTGTCACGGGCTCTTCAGGACTCATCTGCCTTGCTTGGCTTATCTTTCACCCTCCTATGTGCTCAGTCCTCTGAACTTGGCTGGCCTAGCGGCCTTCCCTTTGTGCTTAGGGCCTTTGGGTGTGTTGTCTCCTCTGCCCTGATGGTCGCACATGACCTGCTCCCTTATTAACTCTTTTACAACTTAGCTCAAGAACCATGTCCGCCAGGAGGCCTTCTCAGATTCTCACACTTTCAAGAACTCTTCTGGGCTCCGCTGGGAGGCTCTCCATCACACTCCCTATCAGACAGGCGATAATCTTTCATTAACTTGCCAGTTAATTCTCTTCCCAGTCAACCGCCAATTCCCCAACCAGAATATAAATAAGTTCCTCAGGAGTCAGATACAGTATCTCGAGCTCAGAGCAGTTCTTCTTTTTGAGCCCCAGGAAAAGTGAAAGGCATAGATGTTTTACAAGCCATGTGGGAAGCTTGAAAGCTCCTGTGGAGTTTTCTAGGCAGGCTAGAGTGCAGAGCTGTATGAGTCTAGGAGAAACCACTATCTTCTGATCATACCTTTACCAGTCAGTGCTGTGGTTATGTGTCCCAAGTTGGAAACTTCATCCCTAAGGCAATGGTGTGGGAGGTGGAGCCCAGTGAGAGGTGCTTAGATGGGGATGGTGCTGTCCTCCTGAACTGATTCATGCCATTGTCACTGAAGTGGGGCCATTATTTCAAGTGGGTAAAGTATAGAAGGGTGAGCTTGGCTCTGCCTGTTCTCTGTCTCACTCTGTCTCTGTGTTTCTTGTCTCCATCTCTTCTTTCTATTTTCTGTTTCCTTTTCAACAATATATTCTCTTCTATCTCAATGACTCATTGTCTCACCAAACTAGAAATGCCCATGTCATCTCTAAACCCCTGAATCCAATTTCTCCCTCTGAAAGGGATGTACTTATTCGCTCCTTTCCACCCACGTGGACACCTGAATGCTGGAAGATGGTAGCTTGATGACTGTGATAAAGATCTCATCTCCACTTGGGACCAGTCATGGCTTTCTGCTGAGCTGAGTAGCACAGCTGGTTGTCATAAAGATCGTTCAACTTGCAACATAGGCTCCCTGGCCATTTGTTGATTCACTATATCCACATACTCCAACACATCTGGCCATCTTGACCCATAAATTAACAATAAGACCCAAGTGCTTCAAACAGCACTTTGACCCAGAGTGATTTCACAAGAAAAGACAAATTTAAAGAATTGCTTAGTAGCTGGGAAAACATTTTTAGAACTAAGCATAGGATAAGTTAATCAATTAGGCAATGATCAATAAAATATAACAAACACAGCATTCAATAAAAGCAAGTTTCTCATTATAGTCTATGAGTCATAAGTTTGATCGATATATGACAAAGATCTAACAAGCATAAAAACATGGGGAGCATAAAAATATTTCATTGATATATCTGTTTCCAGAATGCACATACTTTTCAAGATATTTAGCTAGTCCTGATGAACCCAGCAGTTCATTTTTTTTTTCCAGAGGCTACATAGCAAGCAGACTTTTAGTGAAGGTCTTCTGTTCATGTGTAAAATTTCTTAATTATTTGGGAAGGCAGAACACCCTCAAGAAATGTGTCTGCACCAGGAGTGAGGGTCCTGTGACTTCCTGGTCTGGATGACTTCCGGCAAGTCAGCCAGCCTCTGAGTCTATGTTTTTTGTTTGCAATATTGGGACTTGAACCCTGGTCTTTACATCAACATCCTAGCCCTTGAGTCTTTATATGTTACAATTTGAATCAGGGGGTCTGGGAGGATGACTCAGTGGTTAGAGGTGCTTGTTCTTCAAGCCTGCTGACTGGGGTTCAGATTCTCAGCACCCACATGAAGCTGGATGTACGCGTCAGTAATCCCAGCACGCAGTGGGAAGTGGAGTTAGGAGAATCCCAAGGCTCTCCCAGTTGAGTGAACCGAGGGTTCCACGGTCCGTGTGCTCCAGAGCAACAAGACACAACAAAAGTCACACAGCTTCAAAACTGCCGTTTGAGCTCACATTCCCCAGGAAGGTCCTAACCAGTATCCAGGCAACACGGCTGATGGAACTTCTGGCAAGAGCAGTCAGAGACCCATCAGTGAGTCAGAGAATTTGAGGGAAACAACCGTTAAAATCTCCTCATTTTCCCCTCCTTCTTTTTCTTCTTTGTTTTTCCCAAAATAGGCATATTGGATTAGTTTTCCTTGTTATTCAGAGTGACTCTTAAAAATTATTACTCCTTTACTCACAGTCAGGTTTTCTATTCCAAAACCCAGAGTAGTATAGAACCCTGGTGAGTGGAAGCAGAATGGGGTAGGCTTGATTTTCCCATTCTCTCTCCGTTTCCCACCCTGCCCCCCCCCCGCCATGAAAAACACAAAGTAAACTGAACTTTGAAGAACCATTCTCCAGCCAGTACAGCCAACAGCACGAAGACTATCTACCCAGTAACCTGCACAATGAACCTGAGAACTGCAGACTCTGCTAGCGTGGGCGTCCGCCACTGCCCGCGTCCACATTCCCAGCCTGCTACCTTCGGGTGGAGTGAGCTGAGTCAGGATCATGTATGAAATGACAATGTGGAGAAAGACCCAGCAGCATACATTTGTAATCCAAGCACTCAAGAATTTGAGGCAGGAGGATTACTGAGAATTCAAGGCCAGCCTATACTGGGCTGTACAGTGAGTTCCAGGCCAGCCTGGGCTACATAGTGAGATCCTGTCTCAAAACAAAAATCAAGGGTTGGGGAAGTGACTCAGCAGTTAAAAGCACTCATTTGCAAAGCCTGAAGCCCAGGTTTGATTCCCCCAAACCCACATAAGGCCAGATGTGTGCATATGGACTTCGTCTGCAGTAGCAAGAGGTCCTGCCATGTCCATCCTCTCCCTCTCCCTCTCTCTCTCTCTCCTCACAAATAAATAACAATTTATTTTTTTTTAAAGTTCAAAGCCAATCTGGTGGCACATGCCTGTAATCCCAGAACTTTGGAAATGGAGTCAGAAGCATCAGAAGTTCAAGGTCAGCCTGAGATACATAAAATCTATCTCAAAACATCCCTCTTCCTCCAAAAAGAAAACAAGCAGATATGGAAATTGATGTCACAGTTGGAAACAGACCCAAGGAGAAGATGTGAGAAATGCCAGCAAAAGAGGTATCTGGAAGCACTGTGTCCAGAGACCAGTAGCACCTCTTCAGAAAGGCAGGATGTATAGACAGATGTTTTAAATATTCCGTAAGGAAAGGCGTGAAATACCCATGTTTCACTCAGCAAATACTTGTGAATTAATCATCAACAACCAACTTTTGTGTGCCCTTGAGACTCGGGGGCAAAGCAAAGATGCTCCCGAGGGGCTTGCAGTCCAGAGGAAGGCCAGGGGCAAGTGGGGGGGGGGGCTTATTCCCAAGGGAGTCCAGAGGAAGCCAGGGGAGCTCAGCTTCTGCGGGGCTTGGGTGTGGGAGGAAGGTCAGGAGTGGCTGCCTTGAGGAAGTGGCTTCAAATGTACCCTAAGAGAGGGGTTCAGGGTTGGGAAGATGGCTCAGTTGGCAAAGTGCTTGCCCTTATAAGCACGAGGACTTGAGTTTGATCCCCCGAACCCATGTAACAAAAATACGAAGGTGGTGGTAGACGCTTGTAATCCCAGTACAGAGGAAGAGGAGACTGGAGGATCCCTGGTGCTGGCTGGCCAACCAGTCTAGCCTACTGGACCACTTCTGGGCCAATGAGAGAGCCTGTCTCAGAAAAGGGGGATGGTACCTGAAGACTGACACCTGAGGTTGTGCTCTGGTCACCACACACACACACACACACACACACACACACACACAGCAAGTCCTTGTGTGTGGGGCCAGTAGGTGAGCGCTGAATCACTGTTCTCACTTAGGGCTGTGGGATGGGCATGGGGCACTTTAGTGAAACGCCTCTGTCCCCAGCACGCAGGAGAGTGCAGGAGTGTGGTCTGTCATCTCCACATGCAGAAAATGCTCAGCACTGCTAAGCTGCTCCAGGAGGGCTCAGGTGCCAGTCAGGTTTTCAGACACCTCTCACCCTGTCAAAGGCTGCGTCAGTTACTTTTCGGATTGCTGTGACCGACTATCTGACAAGAAGCGTGTTAAGGACGGAAAGGTTTAGCTCAGCTCACTATCATGACAGGGAAGGCATGGCGGCAGGAGTGAGAAGCTATCTGGTCGCACTGTGTCCACAGTCGGGAGACAGAGGAGGAGCAGGAAGTGGGGCGAGGCTATAAATCCTCAAAGTCCATCCTCCAGTGTCTCCCTTCCTCCAGCAAGATTCCACCACCTTCTCAGAGGCAGCGCCAGGTGAGGACTGTGTGTTCAAATACCCGAGCCTATGGAGAACATTTCACATTCAAACCACAAGGGAGAACCTTATTTGGGGGTCACAGAAAACCCTGCAGTCATGCAGTGTCAGTGTTCCCGCCTTGCTCCTGTGGCTCTAGGGGAAAGGCCAGGGTGGGTATTATGACGGAGGTATTGTTCAGCAGGACTGGGTCATTGGCAGCCTGGGAGGCCCCGCAGTGATGAGTTTCGGGATGCGGGGGTGTTGACAGCGTTCGGTGGTGACTAGAAGGTAGCCCTGACTGGTGCCAAGGGAAGCAGTGCCCGTGACACCCTCCTGCAGCCTGGGGGCTTTCCTGCGCTGGCCCTCACTCGCACAAGGTACCTGGTAGTACATCGTCTGCTTGTGGCTTGCTCGCCTCTGCACTGCATAACCACCCTGGGGCCTCACCCACATTCTGTGAGGCTGCCGTTACTTCATGGACGAGACCGAGGCTTGAGGAACGGAGCCAGGTTATCTAGTTGGTAAGAGGTGGTGTCCGGCATCCAGTCCTGAGATACATTCCAAAGCCTGTGCTCCCCTGTTCTTTCACGTTCTGCTTCACCTTGGGACCTCCCCAAGTGACACACTCCCTCCTTCCTTCACTCCGTGACATGACTCTTCATCTGTCCATCAGATCCTTACAAGTCATGCCCCTGTGTGAGTCAGCCGTCACTGGGATAAAACCCCTGACATAAACTATTGAATAAGGAAGGATTTATTTGGACTCCAGAGGTTCAGTCCGTCCTGGCAGAGCGGGCACACCAAAGCAGAGCAGCTCACACCGTCCTGGCCAGGAAGCAGAGAGAAGTAACGCCTATGCTAGCAAGCCCCGCTCCCCACTTCCTCCCCTGCTATTCTGACCACGACTCTAGGCTATGGGACACTGTTGCTCACGCAGGGTGAGCCTTTCCCCTTGGTTAGTCCTCTCTGGTAACACCCTCACAAGCATACGAAGCAGTGTGCTCCAATCCTCTTCCAGTCTCCTAGGGACTTGTCACCCCAAGTGGATAATCAGGTGATGACCTCAGCCTTCCCCCACTTCCTCCATCCCATATGTTCCCACACCACCTTTTCTTCATCACGCTCCTAGCTGCTCACTGGCCGTTTTACTTTCAGTTACCCTGGGAGACTTCAAGCTTCAGGACTGAGGTCAGGGGAGAGAACTCACAGTTTACCTACCTCAGTGCCTTGTACACAGAACCAATGCTACCAATGGGATCTGGCTGGGGAGCTGCCCCAGCTCTGAGTGGCTGTTTGGTGCACCTCAGTCCTCAATTGCTGCTTGAAAGGGAATGCAGGGGCTGGAGAGATGGAGCTAGCCTGCAAAGCCTAACGAACAAAGTTTGATGCCCCAGTACCCATGTAAAGCCTGAGACACAAAGTGGTACATGCATCTGGAGTTCATTTGAAGCAGTTGGAGGCCCTGGCATGCCCATTCTCTTTCCCCTCCCTCTCTGTGCTTGAAAATAAATAATTAAAAATATTTTTAGCAGGGCGTGGTGGTGTACGCCTTCAGGCCCAGCACTTGGGAGGCAGAGATAGGAGGATTGCCATGAGTTCAAGGCCACCCTGAGACTACATGGTGAATTCCAGGTCAGCCTGGGCTAGAGTGAGACCCTACCTCAAAAAAGCAAAAAACAAAATTAATAAAGGGGATACAGATTTGGGTTTGATTTAAGGCAAGGTTACTCTACAAAAGGGTCCCATGTCATGGGGACTGTAAAACAAGGGGGGGGGGGCATTGACTTTCAGTAGAGTGGCATTTATGTCACAGGTGTTGGGAGAAGGCTGGCTGGTGAGGAAGGACTGTGTCATCAGCAAACCTCTCCTCTGGCCATGCAGTCTGGACATCTGGGAGGACACCCCAGTTCATCCAGCAGTGGAGGGGTTGGAAACTCCAAGACAATGACAGCCGCTGCTCAGAGCTTCACTTACTACATACTTGCATTTCTGCCTCTGAGAGAGGGAGTGCCGTGGTCTCTAGGGAAACCGGTTTTGGTTTCCAGCACCCAAAGAGAGATGTGAAAGCAGAGGCCAGAGTGCCGATGGTGTGGGGGCTGACTGCTTGGCTGGCCATGAGCCGACCTAGGAGGAGCCAGAAACTGGAGTCTACAACCCCTGTTTTGAGATGCTATCTGTGGAAGATGCGCCACATTTGTCCTGAAAAACTTGCTCTGAGAGAGACAGAGCACGCACCATAGGGAAAAGGGAATTTTGAAATATTGTACAAGGCAACTTTCCACCTTCACAGTGGCATGAAGGGGGATGTGAGATAGGTACCCATGGAACTGCAATGTATATGCTGAAGTTTTCACAGATGGTCCCTGCCTCGTAACTCCCATAGGCCCTGTTACCTCCTACAAGCCTAGAATAATGCTGAGAACACTTTAGGCACTCTGGAAGTAAGCTCCTTCTCTTTCTTACCTTCTCTTGCCCCTCCCCTCTTACCTGTTTCTTCTTCTCACGGCAGAACATGGGAAGTATTATTTTATACCCCCAAAGTGGGTCAGCAAAACTAAAGCTATTATCTTCCCTGCTGTTCTGTCTTGGATCTGTCTATAAAATTAAATCTACCTTGTGTCTGACAGCATATTTGAAGACCCCCATTTCAGAAGTGGTCCTGGGAGGTGAGACGGTGCCAAGAGGTCAACAAAAAGCTGCACAGAAAAGCCTGTCATGTTTATTCATCAGAACCCTAAAGAACAGGATTCAGGGTTTCTGAACACGGGGAGGCTCACGGGAAAGTGAACAAGATTCTTCCATGTACCTCCCCCCCCGCCATGCCACAGAAAAGATTTATGGAGGCCATATAGCAAAGTTGTAGAATTAGGACTCAAAGCCAGGCCTCTTGGGCTCTAGAGATGAATTCTCAACACCCTATGACACCCTACTGCATGGTCCCACCTCCTTTTTATGGGCCAGACAATGTGTTGTGCATAGCCTTAAGGCATTGTAATAAGGACTGTGGAAGTTATGATAACTAATACTTAAGCACTTGGTAAGTGCCAAGGACTTTCTTGGTTGTCTTTATAACTTTGACTTCATCATTATTTCTAATTTTCAGACAAGGGAATGGACACTACAAGGGTTAAAGCTTCAGAGTGAGTAGAATATGGATTTACATGGGCACCGTCTAATTTGAAAAGCTCCAGTCCTGCTTTCTCCCAATGTTGCCCAGAACCTAGAAGATCAAAGTGGGCAGCAAATGCGGGAGTGAATCTTGAACAAGGTTCAGTGTCACACAGATAATGCTAAAAGCCATGGGCATGGAGGAGCCTAACCTAGATCGGGAGGGAGCAGGGAAAAGGTCACAGGACTGAGCTTGGGAGAACACTGCACTTACCAACAGGTCTCAGTGAGAGCAAATGTGTCCTTCAAAGGACACCTGACAATGTCTGAGAGGATTTTCACTGTCACGACTGCTGAGGTGAAATGATACTAGAAGCTGGGGGTGCTGTCAAGCATCCTACAATTCACAAGACAGCCACCAGCGGCATGTCAGGACAACTGAGCCCCGCATGTAAATGGTACCAAGTTTGAAAAACTGGGCTCAACAGGCAGGGAAGAAGGGAGAGGTGCATAGAGACACGGGCAGAGGAATTAACAATAAACAAGACCAAGGAGACAAGAGGGGAGGGTATTTAGGGAAGCAGGGGATGGAGCCGAGGGGATGTGTCAGAGGATGAAAAGCCATCAACAACACAGAGGTCACTGAGGAATCTTCTGAGTAGTGGGGCTAAGCTCAGATTGGTGGGAATTGAAAGTGGATGGGGGCTGGAGAGATGGCTTAGTGGTTAAGGAGCTTGCCTGCAAAGCCTAAGGACCCAGGTTCAACTCTCCAGAGTCCATGTCAGCTAGAAGCACTAAAGTGAGGCAAGCACAAGGTCACACATGCCCACTAGGTGGCACAAGTGTCTGGAGTTCGATTGCAGTGGCTGAGGCCCTGCCATGCCAACTCTCTCTCTCTCTCTCAAATAAAATAAATAAAAGAAAAGAAAAGAAAGTGGATGGACAGTGAAGAAGTGAGAAACATGTGTAGGCTCGTCTATCGTGAGGTGTGAGGCACCAAAGGGGGCAGAGGCAATGATTAAAGGAATGAGGGTGTCTGGACTTCTTTAAGAGATAGGCTGATATCTTAGGTACTGTCTTCTTTGCCAGCTAGTCCCCTGATCATTCTTTCTCTAAACAGAGTACCCAGGTTCTCTTTCCTCTTGGCTGCATACCTGTGCCTTCCTGGATTTTCCAGATGCATGTATGGTTTTTTTTTTTTATCTATTGCTACAAGAAAATATTTACCAACATTAATCTAGTTCAAGGTATGCTCCTCAGAAAACTATTGCATCTAAAAGAAAGGAATGGCTCTACAGTTTCTAGCTAAAATGCAGAATGACTCCTTGTCAGTGTTTTTTTTTTTTTCTTCTTCAATTTTTAAAACTTCTGAAGAGCTCTATTGGAACCAATATTTTCCAACCTTTTAGAGTGTAATCTGTACCTGATGAATGGTGTTCCCTTCTTCCTAGCCACCATGATAGCACTCCTAGCACTGAATGACTTCAAAATAACAAGAAAAACGATTCCATCAGAGATGAAAATGATAAAAAAAATAAAATAATATATTTTAGAATAATTACTACATAAAGAAAAGTTCCCTTTGCTCACAGTTTTGCAGGCTGAAAGTCCAACAATCACGTATCCTTTTCTGTATGATCTTTGGTGAGGGCCCCCTTTGGTTCTATCACAACACAGAGAGGTGGAAAGAGAACTGACCTTATCCACAAGGGGCCAAGTGGGCTGAGTGGCCTCACTTCATATTAACCTGCTCTTCGGAAAGGTCATTCGCTCTACAAAGTCAACATGAATCCCTTCCAAGGGGCATGCCTTCATTACTTAATTATTTTTGCCCAGGCTTCACCTCTTAAAGGTCCTGACACATCAATCGTACCCCGCTTGGACCAGTATCCAGCAAATGAGCTCTGAGGGACAAACTACACTCAGCGCAGCTCCGGGGAAACCACACCCCAACTGTTCCTCCAGCAAGGCTCTTGAGAGTTGATGGAGAAAGTCTCATGTCCCATCTGAAGGTCCTCGCCGCCCAGGAGTGTGCGTTTTCTAAAATGGATCTCTGTTGTGGGACAATCCTCCTGTCCATCTCTCCTGGGCTCCCTCCCACGTTCTTTCTGCCTTTGCTCCTGGCCCCTTCTGTCTGCTCAGTCCTTGTTATCTTCCCTGTAAAGATAAGCTGGACTTGCAAAACATTTGTTGAGCAAGTTTCAGGCATTACTCATAGTGTGGTGTGAGAGGTGCCTCCAGGCCATCTGGGTTACATGTCGGAAATGGAGGGGCCGCAGCCCCTTAGGTGGGCAGAAGGAAATTGTCTGGGCTGGGGACTTCAGAAGTACAGCCAAGGAGGTTCTGATGTTCACTACTATTTGAAAACCACCACTATCCACAGAACATCTGTGGACCACTCCCATACTCCTCCCTGCTCACCGCCACATTGCCCAGTGTTCTTAGCGGCTCTGTCGGCCTGTGCCTTACCTCAAGAAAGAAGACTCTAGCACTGGGGAGTTCAGGCAGAAGGATCCGGAGTGTGAGGCCAGCCTGGGTTACAACGTAAGACCCTTTTGAAAAAGAAAGAGAGAGAGAGAAAGTAAAGGGGGTTGGGGAAATGGCTCAGTGGATAAAGCCCTTATCATTGAAGTCTGAGAAGCCGAGTTCAATCCTCGGTTCCATGTAAAAAGCAAGAAGCCACGGTGGGTTTCCATAATCCCAGTACTCTGAGGGGACATGGAGAATTCTCCTGGAAGCTGTCACTGAGCTCCGAGAAAACAGCAGTGCAACAAGCTCGAGAGAGACCCTGACTAAAATGAGGTGGGCCAGCGAGGAGTGACCCTAAAGTTGTTTTCTGGTTTCCACACAGGTGTCTGGCACGCACATGCCCACACTCACATAATGCAAACACTTATATACATGCGTACGGACACACAAACAGATAAATAATTAAAAAGTTTTTAAAAGAGAAAGGAAGAGAGGAAGGCAGGGCTTTAAGTCCTTTTTAAGTTAAAAACCTGCATTAAATCAAGTTCATCTTTCCTGCTGTAGTATTTTTAAAAATAATATAATAATTTACAAGCAGAAAGAGAAACAGAGAATGAGAGAAGGAGTGAGTGTGCTAGGACCTCTTGGCACTGCCAATGAACTCCAGATCCATGTACTACTTTGTATATCTGGCTTTACGTGGGTACTGGAGAATTGAACCCAGGCCATCAAATTCTGCAAGCAAGTACCGTTAACCACTGAGCCATCTTTCCAGCCCACTGCTGCAGTATTTTGATCCACCAGTTAGTGATGCTGACAGCAGTATTTGCTTGTTGATCACTTATTATGAGCCAACTACTAACTATGATAAGTTTTAAAATTAATTATTTCATCTAATCGTCTTAGTGTATGTCATATCTTTTGCGATTTTCCCAGTTCCTGGATATTCCGTTTAGCTGTTGTTTTTCATTCTTCAATCTCTTTGCATTTCAGTTTGGAAAGTTTCTAGTGACGTATCTCCAAGCTCAGTGAGTCTTTGCTTGGCTGCTGGGTAACCATGGAGGCTTTAAATTCCCAAACCACTAATTCCCACACTCCGCCCTGTTTGAGTGTGCTCGTGGTCTCTTCCGACTGTGCTCCCCTTCTTTCTCCTGTCACTCTGCACGTGACCTTCTCTTCAGCTTGTTGTGGATGACAGCCAGTCATGACTCGTAAGTGGGTGACGGGGATTGACACCAACAGACCATGAGAGTGAGGTTGTACGTTTTCCTGTCTAGTCAGGCTGTGTTTAAAGTTTGCTGAAAGTGTCCTTGTTTTTGTCTTAGCTGGTGCTGTTAGTTTTCCCTAGAAACTCCTTCTTACACAGGGTTAATGTCGTGCAGCTTTCTAGGATATAAACCACTCTCCTTGTACTGTGGAGAAGGAAAAACATTATATAGTCTTAGGATTCCATCTCAGTATTTGACTGCACCAGAGTCTGGGCTGTGTCCTTCTGAAGAGGTTTTCTTTTTCCCCCTTCCCCTAATGTAAGCTAGGAGGGCCTGAGGAGATGGAGTTGGCCTTGGCCCCTCAGCATCTCGGATAAAGGAACTGTTCTATCAATGACGATCCAGGCACATTTCAACGTGATCTTCCCTTTCCTCAGGCCAAGAGCAGAAGGTTTGTGATTTTGTCTTTGACCACAGGCTATAGTCCAGCTTTCTGGATTTCTGTTTCACCATGTGATCTCTTCCTGCCCTTGTGAAACCATGTGCCATGAAGACATCACCAGAGCTGAGCTGATGCGGGCGTCAGGCCTTTGAACCTCAAGAACTGTGCGCTAACTAAATCTGTTTTCTTTTAAAGTTCCCAGCCTTTGGTATTTTCATTACAGTGACAGAAAGCAGGCTTATACGCTCTGCAACCTCAATTCTCTGATGGAACTTAAAGGTGCTGGTGTTTAGTTTTTCAGATCTTTTCTTGCTAGGACAGGGTTGAGAACATCCGTCCAGGCTCCTCATGGGTCATGGCTGGAGCTCTTTGTCTGATCTTTGCATCTCTGAGTTAGTATTATTCCAAACACACAGGCAAGGAAACAGAAAATAAGCAAAGCAAACTAAGTCACCTAAGTTTGTACAGTCAGGATGAGATGGGCTATGTTGCTACAAACATGATGAAATTAAATTAAGAAGTAAGAAAAGTCCTATTCAGGGGCTCAGAAACACAATTACACAAGTGCAGACTTTGGAAAGAGACTAGCTGCTGGTGTGTGTGTGTGTGTGTGTGTGTGTGTGTGTGTGTGTTCATATCAGTGCACATGAAGTTGAGCTTTGGAATCAGCTGACTTTGGGAAGGGAATGGGTGGAGAGCGAACACTGGAGTCTTTGTCCTTACTCTCGAGTCAGAATCATGTCATTGTCAAAAATCTTTCTTAAGCTAACTTCAGCAATGCGCACCTAATAAATGGACAGCTACTAAGCTCCGACTACATATCAAGCCCTGATGTCAGTGCTGAAAAGACTCTGTGCTCCACAAACCGCCCTTCCCCTGGCGGAGCTCACATTGCTGTGGGGGAAATAGCTAATAAGCAAGAAGCAGGTGAAATGTCAAGTAATATTAAGTCAAATAAAGAAAACCAAAGTCCGGAAAATGGGATTAAGGGTTATGGGGGTTTGTTTTGTAAAATATCAGCAGAAATGGACGTTTTGTTAGCAGTCACCTTCAAGCAGAATTGCGAAGGCAGCGAGGGGTGGCCAGTGGGTGTCAGGAGCCCCATCCCCATGCAGCGGAGAGGACAAGGTCCTTGGGGCATGTTTGAATGAGGAGGACACGGACTCAGCTGTTCTGCAGCGTGCAGTTAACACTGTCAACCCAGTGACCAGCAAGGCCAGAGAGAAGGTTCCAGATCATGAGACATCCTGAAACGTGTGACAGCAGTGAGCACTTAAGTCATCAAAGCAAAAGTCTCGGGTATGGTTTAATGGCCACAGAGCGGACAGGTGGGCCTCAGTACCAGCCTGGACTCAGTTCAAAGGAGGGAAACCTGAGACAAGGAAACGTGGTAAAGACCTTACGTTCTCCACACTCTCTGACCACAAGCGAGCTTTCATTCCAGTTCTACCTCATGCATGTGTGACAGGAAGTGATTTAGTTATACGTTGTGAGAACCTAAAATCCTTCTGCCCCAGGGCCTGGGGACATGGCTCAGTGGTTAAAGGGCTTGCTGCATAGGCATGAGGACCTGAGTTCAGATTCCCTTACCCACGTAAAAATGCCAGACGTAGTAGTATATTCTGGAAATCCCAGCAGTGGGACTATGGAAGCAGGAGAATCTTTGGGGCTTGCTGGCTAAAATCAGTGAGCTCTGGATTTAGTAAGAGACTCTGTTTTGGAAAATAAGTTGCAGAATAATTAATATAACCATTGTTGACCTCTGGTCTCCGCACAGATGTATGCACACACAACACACACAAACATGCATACATGCGTGTACACATACACATTGATCCATAAACTTGTGACACTGTTCGTGGAAATGATCTACAATATTGAAACACAATGTCTACAAGGCATTTTTGTCGGTTGGGGTCACAGACAAGATTTCTCAGAGCTTACGACATGCCATGCATATAGCAAGTCCATTTATTTGTCCACAAAACAATGAAATAAATGAAGGAAAAGGTTTTCTTTACAAGAACACTAATCAATTCTAAGTTTACCTAAGTATCCTACAGCAGATTATTGTCTCAGTAAGATAATAAACTATTCACTCTGAATTTAACTTTAAAAAAATCTTTATTTATTTATTTGCAGGCAGAGAGAGATGGAAGAGAGGCATATCAGAAAGAATGGGCACACCAGGGCCTCCGACCATTGCAAATGAACTCCAGACACATGTACCACTTTATGCATCGGGATTTACATGGGGACCAGGAAATCAAACCCAGAATATTAGGCTTTTCAGGCAAGTGTCTTAACTGCTGAGCCATCACTGTAGCCCTGAATTTAACTTTCTGATATATTTTAAAAACAAAACATGTATCTTTAAGTGTTTACAAACCAGAATGAAGACCTATACCATTAAGTATCTAGGTCTGGAATACACATGCACCACTCTCATTTTAAAGATATCCAAGTATCACAGAATGACATATCAGCTTTTTTATTTTCCATGCTGGGACTTGAACCTAGGGCTTTGCCCATGTTAGGCAAATGCTCTACTACTGAGCTATACCCTTGGCCCAGGCTTTTGACATAAAAAAAAAAAATATTTAGCGGATATACAGCAAAAATTCTTCTGGCAGTAAAAGTTTATATGGCTACTAAGCAATTTTATCAAGAACATGAAAATGATTTCCAGACCCTTAGAAATAGATGTGGAAACAATGCTAGTTTCCCGTGCAGGAAAGTATGAGACCAACTAACGCCAGCAAGCAAGCGGCTAGGCCCAGACATTCCAGCGGCAGTCATCCGTCAATTTGGAAAGCACTTATCACCCAGCTGGTATGCCAGACCTTGGTGGGGCCATGGGAACACGGGGGTGACCACAGCCCAGCTCTCAGCCTCTGTCTTTTTTAAAAAATCATTTATTTATTTATGTATTATTTATTTAAGAGCAATAGAGAGAGAAAGAGGCAGATAGATGTTGAGAGAATGGGTACACCAGGGCCTCCAGCCACTGCAAAAAAAAAAAAAAATCCAGATGCATGCACCACCTTATGCATCTGGCTTACATGGGTCCTGGGGAATCAAGCCTCCAACCAGGGTCCTTAGGCTGCACAGGCAAGCACTTAACCACTAGGCCATCTCTCCATCCCCTTGGCCTCTGCCTTGCAAGAAGATGATGACCATGCATCAGGGCAACGTAGCGTGTGGACAACTTGGCTACAGGGATGTGCTGAGTTCTTAAGAGCGTAGAGAGGGGGCAGGAGTCTGAGACTCAGTGGAATGAAAGGCATCCACAGCCAACAGGACCAGCAGGCATTTGAAGGGCTGAGACCTGCAGGATGTCAGACTTGTGAGATCATAAACCTGGAAAAACCCAGAAAGGATCTAGGGTATCAAGAGGTTGACTTATATCTGTCTGTCCCTCCTACACATCTGCCCCTGGAGATGTCAGACACAGAACAGAGAAAATGGCTCAGACCTTGGATGGTTAGATCTTTGCTCACTAACATTTACTGGCTCTGCACTTCAGTCAAACTTCTAATTCTCTCAAATTGCCTAGACTGCAAATGAGAAGGGGTGTGATAGAAAATGAATTCTTTTACCTACGTGGCAAATGGTTACTGAGCTCTGATGGCATATTAGGCCTTGCATTGGTTATTTTCTCATTACTGGAACAAAATAATCTACTAGAAGCAATTTAGAGAAGGAAAGCTTTTGTTTTGGCGCTCAGTTCCAGAGGGCAGCGTCAATCACGGCAGGAGCAGGAAAGCAGAATCACATCAACACACCAGCAGAGAGGGGTGGAAAGAGAGAGAGACAGGGAGGGAGAGAGAGACATGAAGGGGGTCTGTAATTCCT
Organism: Dipus sagitta; assembly: GCA_036346955.1. Lineage (NCBI taxonomy): Eukaryota > Metazoa > Chordata > Mammalia > Rodentia > Dipodidae > Dipus > Dipus sagitta. The sequence goes on along the minus strand of CM070772.1, from coordinate 152,896,928 downwards.
CACGGTTCATCCCCAGTGACATACTTCCTCTAGCAAGACTCCACTTCCTAAAAGTTCCACAGCCTTCATGAGCAGTGCCACCAACTCCCTAAACTCTCTGGGGGACATTTTGCATTCAGACCACCTCAGGCCTGCAACAAGTGCCAGAAAAGCAGACAGCTTCTGCTCTCAGGGAATTGGCAGAGAGAGACAAAACTACAGTTCTGTCTGAAACAAGGAGAATAGCCCTTAAGGTGACAGGCCTGGTTTCCCCTGTGTTCTCAGCCCTAGTGTGGGTATGGAGCCTTTGCCAAACTATAACTTGATCCCTTTTCAGCAAAGTTTCTCTGCGAAAGTAACCCGTGTTGGATCTGGATAACCAGCCAAGCAGTTACACCTAACATGAGATTCAGCCTGGTCCTGGTGTCAATGGGTACTCCCATCCAAGAAAAATGGACTTGCAATTCACTATGCACAGAGACCCAGAAAGTGCTAGCCTGAGGGATACACAGACTGAGGAGCTGTAATTCCCAGACCCTGTACGGGGCTCTTAACCTACTTTATTTAATTTGGGTCATGATCATTTTATAGAAGAGAGAACTAGGTCCAGAGAATGAAGCCACTTCTTGTCCCGTCTAGAAGAGGCAGAATTTAAGCCTCTGTCTGATAACCCCAAACCCATTTTTGAACTCAGTCCTTGCAAATGAAGGCCAAATAAAGGAAAATATTTTATGCAAGATTGTTTTTCTAACTCCATCATTTATCATAGTGAATGGCAGTTAAAAAAAAAAAACTCAGGCCGGAGAGATGGCTTAGTGGTTAAGGTGCTTGCCTGAGAAGCCTAAGAACTCATGTTCAAATCTCCAGGTCTCACGTAGCCATACGTACAGTGATGCAAGCACACAATGTCACTCATGCACCAGAAGGGGGCACATGCGTCTGGAGTTCACAGTGGCTGAAGGCCCTGGTAAGCCCATTCTTTCTCTCTCTCAAAATAAACTTTAAAAATTCCTTTTTAAAAAAACTCACAACCTGGGCAGGAGTAAGGACACACATGACATGTAAACAGGGAGATGGGAATCAACTAGAACAAGTTGAATTTGAGAATACCAGAATGAATGATACCTAAATCGCTCCATGCCATCTAAGAATTTAAAATTATTTTTAAAATTCCTCACATCTTTTTTGTTATTATTTATTTATCTCAGAGAGAAAGAGGCAGACACAGAGAGAATGAGTATGGGCATGCCAGGGTTTCCTGCCACTGTAAATGAACTCCAGATGCATGTGCCACTTAGTGCATCTGGCTTTACATGGGTACTGGGGAAATCAAACTCCGGTCCTTTGCAGGCAAGCGCCTTAACTGCTGAGCAATCTCTCCAGCCTCAAATTCCTCATATCTTATAAGCGCCATGGTTAGGCTTAGGTTAGTGTGATGAGAACAAAAATTCCTACAAACTCAAAGGCCATCCTGAGAACAAGTGTGCAATAATATTGTATTTTTAGAAAAGTGTGTTAAAATTCGTTCTACGTTCAGAAGTGGCCTAGAACCCATTAAATGCTTATAAGCAGTTATTGGCAATAAATAGATTACAAAATAGTTTTAAAATAGGTGGATAAGGGCTGGAGAGATTGCTCCATGGCTAAGGCACTTGCCTACACAGCCTAAAGACTGGGGATCAGTTCCCTAGTACCCACATACAGCCAGATGCACAAGGAGGTGCATGCATCTGGAGTTCATTTGCAGTAGCTAGAGGTCCTAGTGTGTCAATTCTCTATCTGCCCTTCTCTCTCTTTTCTCTCATAAATAAATAAATAAATGGAACATTTAAAATAGGGCTCAAGAGATGGCTTAGCAGTTAAAGTACTTGCCTATGAAGACTAAGGACCCAGGTTCGATTCCCCAGGACACACACAAGCCAAATGCACAAGGTAGTACACACATCTGGAGTTTGTTTCCAATGGCTAGAGGCTCTGGTTCACCCATTCTCTCTGTCTCTGTCTCTCTTTCTCTCTGTCTCTCTCAAATAATAAATAAAAATAGAATAATTTTTTAAAATATTTAAATCAGGAGGCTACGAGTACAGAAGAATCACTTGTTAAGACGACATGGACTTGCATGGTGCTGATTCGGATCTTCTCAGGTAAACAGGCCTTTATGATGACACTGCTTTCTTCTGACCAGCAGACTGTTACCTAAACTCGCTGACATGCACAGGCCGTGTGTTAAACACTGGCAGTGTTATAAATTAGCACCTCGAGCTTTAGCACGAGCAGTTAAAATGATGTCTGAAAATATTCTGGTGTCCACCCTGCGCTGAGCATACTCACTGAAGTTAGGTCAAAGTCCTTGCCTCACAGAGCCCATGGCTCAATGGAAGACAGCAGATAATACAGGCAAAATAGCTTGTCGGGTGCAATAAATGCAAGAGGAAACAGTAAGTGGAGAGAGGAAGAAGAAAGTCAGCTCCAGGGCCGGAGGGTGGGGAGGTGAAGGTTTCAATAAGGTGATCGGGACAGGTCTCCACTGGAAAGGGACGTCAGGGTAGAGAGCCGCAGCAGGCAAGAGAGTGAGTTGGACCACTGACTGCGCCACTGCAATCCAGGCAGCAGTCATTTTCAGTAAGAAGAACTGTGAGACACGGAGGGTTACTTTTGTACAGACAGTACGGTCTCTGAACTCCTTGTCACTTTCAATTACCCATGAGTACATCCAGCTAGCTCATAAAAGAGATTCCGTCTCCCCCTCTCTGGCAGCTGGACACCTCTGTGTGCCAAAGCCGCCACCTTGGAACCCGCTGCAGGAGGGGAGGAGGCTCCACCCGTTCTCCTGGACATCTGCAAGAGAGGGAGAGCTGTAACTCTTACTGTCCCTGGACAAGCTAAGTCCAAGACAGCACTCACTGCTTGTGGCATTTACACATGACGAGTTCCTGTTCTCTGGGTTAGCCCTCACTCATTTCAAGAGAAAATAACCCACTGTCCCCTTCAGAGCTAGGAACGTGGCCTTCGCCTAGCTTTCGAGGTTGATGAGTCATCAGAATTGACATATGTGGAGGAGCATATTAGATGAAAAGGTATGCCTACCTATCTGATGATCACTGTTTTTAAAAATGACAAAAGGGCTGGAGAAATGGCTCAGTCATTAAGGCACTTGTCTGCAAAATGTAAGGACCCAGGTTTGATGCCCCTGTACCCATACAAAGCCAGATGTACAAGGTGGCACATGCATCTGGAATTTGTTTGCAACAGCTGATGTCCCTGGCATATCCACACACACACACACTCTCTTTCTCCTCTCTCATAACTAAATAAAATAAATGACAAAAAGAATTTATAAGTTTGGCTGCCTACTGCAGTTCTGGCAGATAAGTTGATTTTCTGTCCTACCTGTTAGCAACAGAAGTTGACTTAGGGATGATTACAAGGAGGAGGATGTTGTAAGCTTCACAATGGCAGGACAGTCTCACTTTGGGGTCACCTCTGTGTGCATGGCCAGTGTTAAACTGGGTGTGTGGGAGCACTCAGTTAAGTGCTGCTGAATGACTGAACAAATGTCTCAAAGATGACAGATTTGAGAGGTCTTCCTGCTAGAGTGGGGAGGACAGGAGAGATAAGCTGGGGGCCTGGGATTACTCCTCTCTTTTCAGAGACCACTGGGAACCAAGCCCAGGGTGCATTCTAATGGCATGAAGGCAGAGTAGGAGACAAAGTGTGAAGGAAACCTGGCCTGGAGCTTAGATCCTTGAGATGCTGGCTTGCTTTGACTTAAAACCCTTTGGAGACTTGGTTTCATCATTGTAAAAATGGAGATACCAGCCCTGACTTCAAAAGGTTGTCACAAAAGCAAAACTAAACAAAACAAACAAGCAAAAAAAGCAAGCAGAATCAGATACTATAAGTCACCCCACACAGACACTGCCATCAGAAGAAGCCACAGCAGACTCTCATGTTTTCATTTAACATGCACATAGTCGTGACAAACAGGAACCTGGAGACTGTGGAGCTGGCTCAGTGGGAAAAGGGCTTGCTGCACAAGCATGAAGACCTGAGTTCAATCCCCAGGACCCACTTAAGACCTTGCACACTTGTAATTCTAATGCTGGGGAGGTGGAGACAGGAGGCTTCCCAGAAGTTGCTAGCTAGCTAGTCTACCTAAATCAACATACCAGGTTCGTGAGAGAACTCGTCTTGGAAAATAAGGTGGAGAGCTACTGAGGAAGACACCAGTGACAATGTCTGGCCTGCATACACACACACACACACACACACCACATATATGCAAAAACAAAAGAATTATCACTCAGAGCTGGTAGTGTTGGAAGAACTCAATGTTCTGTGCCGCAAACGCCTCAGCTGTAAGCCAGGACAATGACGCTGATCTCACCCCTGCGCTCTGAGAATCAGGTCAGTTAATGGATGGAGATGCCTCTGCTAGTGTCTGATGTTCAAGCACTAAGCACTGTGAGTTCTAAGTACTGTTATCCTTATCACTGTGGCTTGGGCGTTCTTGTGTTCTCAGCCCTCTAATGTCCCGGGCTGGTGGACACAGTGAGAGGACAGATAGGAGCAGACAGACGTGTTGTTGTCGTGATGGTGCAGGCAGTGGTGTTCTACAAGCTCAGCTGTGTGCCCTGATAACCAAGGTGCTCAAAGCTGAGCGGGCATCAGACCACCCTGCAGCTTACTGAAGCACAGGCTGATGGCCCCACTCTCTGAGGTCTGAGCCAGCAGTAGGCAAGGCTCAGAGGGCTGAGATTTTGTGTTCCTGAAAAGTTCCCGTATGCTGCTGATGCAGCTTCCGTGAGACTGCACTCTGCAAGCCACGGCCGGTGAGAAGGAGCTCAGAAGCTGGGAGAGGAGTAGTCACAAAGAGAGGAGAGCCTCAAAGACTGAGTCACACACAGTGGTGGAATGGGGCACTTGCTCATTAACACCCTCAGCCAACAGCGACTTGCTGCTCAGTAGAGCAGGAGCTGGACTCACCTGTCGGTTGCGAGGACAAATGTCAGGCTGAGCAGAAGCAGCAGTGAGTCAGGGGAGTAGCAACAAGCAGAACATTATGAAAGAAAGAAACCCAAGAGTAGAAAGGGAGAAAGGGGAAGAGACAGGAAGGAAGGAAGGGTTGAAGGAAGGAAGAAAGGGTTGAAGGAAGGGTTGAAGGAAGGAAAGAAGGAAGGAAGGATTGAAGAAAAGAAGGAAAAAAGGAAGGATTGAAGGAAGCAAGGAAGGGTTGAAAGAAGAAGGAAGGAAGGATTAAAGGAAGGAAGGAAAGAAGGAAGGATTGAAGGTTTGAAGGAAGGAAGGATTGAAGGGTTGAGGGAAAGAAGGAAGGAAAGATTGAAGGAAGGAAGGAAGGATAGAAGGAAGGAAGGAACCAAGGAACCAAGGAACCAAGGAACCATGCTGTGCTCAGGCCTCTCTAAGCATCATTTCTACTGTGTAGAATACACTAACATAAGACGTAGCGCAAACGTCACCAGCGTCCAACTCTGGAACTATTCTCATCTTTCCCACAAGAAACTCTACACCCATGGAAATTTTCCTCTTGACTCCAAATCCTGGCAAATGCCAGTACTGGTTGATTCCTGTCTTTTTGAATTTGACCATCCTAGGTGCATTGTGGAAATGGAACCATGCAGTGCTGGTCCTTTGAGGAATGGCTTATTTCCCTTACAATAATGCCTTCCAGGTTCCTCTGTCATAGCATGTCAAAACTTTCTTTTATTTTGACTTGCATATGAAATTACACCATTTTGTATCGTGCTCTTTCCACTGAATAATCTAGCTTGGACATCTTTCCATTTATTTTAATTTTTTTGTTGTTGTTTTTCAGAAAGGGTTTTACTGTGAATCTCAGGCTTGCCTGGAACTCAAGATCTTCTTGCTTTGGTCACCGAAGTTCTGGGAAGGCAGGCATCCACCACAATGCCTGGCCTCCATTCCTTATTTTTGAAATACTTGGTAGTAACCCAACGTATGAATATCATTATAACAAATTTATGGGCATTTCAAAATGTTTTCGATCTTTCACTTTTCTCAGCAATGCTCCAGTAAATGTTGTACATTTAAAAAGGGAATTTTCTTCCTTTCTCAAGGTGGAGTCATGCTCCAATTGTGCATATAAACCATATGTTGTCGGTGTACATTTGGGTCACTTCCGTCTTTTGTGAACAATGTCTCCATGAACATTGGTGCCTACGTCAGCTCACCATCCTGCCTTCAGTTCTTTGGGCACACACTGTTAAGCATTACAAAGTGGCTCCATTTTGTTGTGATGAAGATTAAGTTCACCTCCCCTTCCACCTCCACTCCCAACTATACACTCTTCCTTCTTAAACCTCCCCCTTCCCTGACACTCCGGTACCCAGGCCTCTCCCCTGCTAGAATGGGATCAATCACCCATGATCACAAGGCTGGTGATTATATTTGAACGATTTCTAGGCCGAAAGAGCGTATGGGTCTTCCCTTCACTGTAATGGTGAGTTCACTGATAAGGTGACTGAACACATCTGTTCTGGGAGCTTCATCCCCAGACTACTCACTAGCAGCTTAGGATGGTGGTTGAAGTTCTCTTTTTCAATTTCCTGCTCAGAAAATGGGGATAATGGTTCCTATATTGGGTTGTTTTGAGAATTAAGCAAAGACAGGTAAATTAATTAAACTAAGATAAGACAAACTTAAGAGGAGGTGGATCACTTATCAGGGTGCCTGGCGTGCCGTAATACTTAACAAGCACTGGATGCCCTTTGAGTATATGAATATATGAATATAGATAGATAGATAGATAGATAGATAGATCTATGTATGTATTGGTTTCTCTAGGTAGGATCTCACTCTAGCTCAGGCTGACCTGGAATTCACTATGTAGTCTCAGGGTGGCCTAGAACTCACAGTGATCCTCCTACCTCTGCCTCCCAAGTACTGGGATTAAAGGTGTTCGCCACCATGCCCAGCTGTCCTTTGAATTATTTGAATTATTACTGGGTCACTCAGGTGGACCTGGGCCAGGAAGTTCCTTGTCATGGAAGGGCATCAAAATGAGCATAGACTTAACCATCCTACTAGGTCTGAAGCCTAGAATCCAAGACAACAGAAAACATTTTAGCTGGGTGCGGTATCACATGCCTCTCCCAGCACTCAGGAGGCTGAGGCAGGAGAACTGCTCTGAGTTTAAGGCCCTCTAGGTGAGCCTGGGCTACATAGTGAGTGTCAGGTCAGCCAGGGCTACATAGCAAGACTCTATCTAAGGAAGAGAGAAGTTTTAAATCCCAGGACTCTGTTATTATAACCTTGCCCTCATCCCAAAAAAAGAGGCCTTTGGATGACGACATTTGGGGTTCGGGTCTTCTGAGGAGCTCACGGCTGTTCCAAGGTCCTCAGCAGCCAGCTACGATGTAAGCATTCTTCCCAGATTGTCATTTTTCCTCTTGAGTTTGCAAATGCCAGGCAAACAATGAATCCCAGAACAATGGGCATTGGAGATGAGAAATGCTCATAGCGGATTTGTCCCAGCCAGCTCCTAGGATCACCCCAGTCCCCTGAGATGTGTTCTGACAGCTTGCTGGCCCCTTCCTAAGCCTCTGAGAGGGGCCAGTGCTCCAGCCACTTCCCTCGGAAGAATATTCCATAGTGAAATATGACTCACGGTCAGGGCCTTGGAGATTCCTGTCTTTTCTTGACCCACTTTCGTCTTGCTGTGTTCTTTTGTACAAAGTCACATGAAGCCTCCCCTTGAGGAGCTGGCTCTGCCAGGACTGACATTCAGGGACTATTACCACCTGTTAAACTCGGCCCCGTTCATTTAGCCAAACAAAGCATGTGTAATTCTTTTAATCTTCCTCATAAATCAATCTCCACGTTTCCTTAATAGTCCTTCTCCTGCGCTTTGAACTCCCTCCAGCCAGGCGGTCCAGAGCTCTTGTTCAGTTTACACTAGAGAATTACCCGTCAATCACGAGATGCCTGTGCAGTGGAAACAGCAAGGCCTTGCCAGGGTTCGGAGCACTCTCCCGCCCTGGACTACACTGCCTGCTGCCAAGGGCGCTGAGAGCCCAGACACCAGCGGAGGGATCAGCTGGGGTAAAGCAAGTCCTGTGTGGTGACCAAGCCCGCGCAGACAGGCCTGTGGACTTTGCCAGTACACCCTTGGAATGGAGCTGGCCCACCCGGCCTACAGCTAAGTGCGTAGTGAGAAGCCACCCATGACAGCCCACCTCTCCTGTAGGGCCAACTCCTCAGCATGCCCACCTTTCCTTTGAGGAGGGAGGGCCATTGGAAAAGCCTGGCAGGCTCTTACCTGGAAGGTGCCTGCATGGTCTTCTTCCTTGTCACCCTCTCGGTTCTCTTTGAGAGCAATCAATGTGAACCCTCTGAAGTAGGAGGGAGGAGCAGCCGACAGCGTCACTGTGAGAGACGAGAGAGCCACAGATAAGCACCGAAGTCCACTGCGTTCCGTTTGCCAGATGGGACAGACCCCAGTTCTCCATCACTATCCCATCCTTATGGGGCCCAGAGACAGGTCAGGTGGGAAAGGCTCACCGATGCAGTAGAAAGCCCTTCCCCGCCCTCAGCTCCCCTTCCAATCCAGAGCTCTCCCACTTGAAAATTCTTATTTGTCTGTGTGCATGCATGTGCACGCACAGGTGTGTGTGTGTGTGTGTGTGCACGTGTGTTGGGAGATGCATGTGAACGTGGAAGCAAGTGCCTTAATGGTTAAGCCATTTCTCCAGCCCATACTGTAACTCCCTTTTTAATGTGAGTTCAGGGGACTGAACTCAGGTCCTCATGCTTTCAGAGTAAGCACTATGCTCAATGAGCTATCTCACATATGTATTTATTTATTTTATTTCAGGCAGAGTCTTACAGTGTAGTCCACAGCCTTCTCAAATTCACAATTTTCCTGCCTATGCCTCCCAAGTATTCTCACTTGAAACTTCTTGAAACAATCAGGATAACAGTGAAATAAACCTATCTATCTATCTATCTATCTATCTATCTATCTATCTATCTATCTATCTATCTAGTTTCCCACCCATCCATCATCCATTCACCGATCCGTCCATCTATTTATCACCCAATTTGATAAAGATAACTCCTGGTCAGAAACTCCAGTCTTCACAGTTATTACATGTAACACTTTTGTTAGATTGGCCCTATAGAAATTCATAGAACACACTCTTTTAGAAGGTCTCTGGTGACACAGATTGCTATGTGTTCCCCAAACATCTTCCCTTTACCTTCTGGAAACTCGGCGAGACTACCTACACGGAGCCCCCTAGCAGTTAAGTTTGCTTGTGCCCAAATTCTACCTGAATATCATGGACAGACATGATGCACGCTACTTCCAAACCTGGTGCCCACAGACTTTACCCACCATCCTTCACTCTCCCTTTCCTTCCTCTGCTAAATACAGTGGGTCCAGCAGAGGACCCTGACATCCCAGGAAAGGATACTAGAATCACAGGAAGAGGGAAAGTGGGTTTCTGGATAAGCCTATGAGAATCACCCACCAACCAGAGACCTCCACAGTGTACTTTTCGTGCGCTGGATATAAACTTGCATTGTTGAGGGGTCATCTGTGATGGTAGCTGGCACTGTGATTTTGTACTAAACCTCTTCATTCCTACATCTACTAAGAAAACTATTGTTTTCTTTCTTTATTTTTTTTAAAGGAAGGTCTCATTAAATAGCCTAGGTTGGCCTTGAACTCACCATGTAGCACACGCTGGCCCTGAGCTTGAGATCCTCCTTCCTTAGCCTTTAGAGGGCTGGAATGACAGGCGCCAGGCATCACTCCCCTAAGCAAACAATTTTTCCCACTGAAATCTAGCTCAAGGGCCTTATCAAGAGACAATGACGTCCACCCCTACCGTTTAGTGCCACTCTGCTGCGACAGAAACCTTGAGCTGTGATTTTTCTACTGAATGACAATCTTCAGTTGACTCTGGGTCACGCAGGAGAGGGGCTGGGTTTTCATTCGGTTTGCATCCCAACCACCTGGTACAGCATTGAAGACATGTTTAAGTCTCTTCAAATGGATATGCATTGGGATTGAAAAGCTGCCAGCATTCGAAATTCTACTTTAGAAGTAGATTTACAGGCTGCTAGAACTTCCACGGAATCTCTGATTTCAGGTGTAGCAATCACTTTCTTGTTGCTGTGAACAGAACCCACGTGGAAATCACTTGTGGAAGGAGAAAGGTTTAATTTGGCTTACAGTTCTGAGGGGAAGCTTCATGAGGGAGGCCAGCCTCACACCGAAGCACAGGAAGCAGAGGGAGAATGCACATGGAGGGCTCCCCCCCCCCACCTCTAACACCACAAGGCCCCACCTCAGTGACCTACTTCCTCCAGCTAGACTCTACCTCCTAAAGGTTTCACAACCTTGCCAACCAGCGCAACCATCAGGAGACAAGTGTTAACACAGATAAGTCTATGGGAGGTCCGCGCTTTACATTCAAACCCACACCCGAGGTTTCCAGCCTTACAGATAAGGAAGCTAGGCAGAGACCTCAGGAACCACCTCCAAGGTCATTGAAGCATCCAAAGGTTGACTTGGGCCAAAACTGAGGGCCTTCCTCCCCAATCCAGCACTCTACTCATGACCTCATGCACCGGATGTACTCTCGTCAGGGATCATGTGAAAGCAATGACTGTAACAAGCAGACAATGGTGGCTGTGTCACGAGACAGAGCTGGCATCTCCGAGGGACAGACAAGAGAGTGAGAAGGTCATCTAATACCATCTAAGGTGGGTTGGCTTTTAAAGAGTTTGCACAATTCCGGAGGCAGAGCAGTAGAGTACAAAGTAGCAGACAGGAGAATCAATCAGACTTCTCAAAGGTCCGTTTTGGTATTTTAATGTGAATCTAGGGCTGAAAGGCCTTGGCTCCAGGAGCCAATACCTGTGACCCTGCTTTGGAGGGCTGTCCTCGGGTCACCCAAGCTTACTCAGCCTAATACAGAAAGCTCAGCTCAGGGGCTGGAGAGATGGCTTTGTGGTTAAGGCGCTTGCCTGCGAAGCCTAAGGACTCAGGTTCTACTCTCCAGATCCCACGTAAGCCAGATGCACAAAGGTGAGGCAAGCTCAAGGTCACACATGACCACTAGGTGGCATAAGCATCTGGAGTTTGATTGCAGTGGCTGAGGTCCTGGCACGCTAATTCTGTATCTATCCCCCTTCTCTCTCTCTCTCAAAAAATAAATACAGGGGCTGGAGAGATGGCTTAGCAGTTAAGCGCTTGCCTCTGAAGCCTAAGGACCCTGGTTTGAGGCTCGATTCCCAGGACCCACGTTAGCCAGATGCACAAGGGGGCGCACGCGTCTGGAGTTCATTTACAGTGGCTGGAGGCCCTGGCACGCCCATTCTCTCTCTTCCTCTCTCTCTCTCTATCTGCCTCTTTCTCTCTATGTCACTCTCAAGTAAATAAATGTAAAGGAACAAAAAAATAAAAAAAATACATAAATAAATAAAAATAAAAAAAGAAAGCCCAGCTCAGAAACACTTTAAGAGCCAAAGGATGGGGAGGAGTGCTGTGGAATACTGTCGTCCAGACACAACAGGGTTGACGGCCATTGCGTTCATGAGCTCACAGTGGCTGTAGTTACCTGCTCAAAATTGGCCCATCAATACTCCACCATGGATGGTGGAGGTGCTCATGAGGTCCCATGTCTCCTCAAGGAGCTCCTGGTAGTTAATGGCTGCTAGGGTGGGGAGGACATTTTCTTCAGTGGTGTACTCACTGGTAGGTTGTCCATGTTTCAATAAATAACTCCACACCCACACCCAAGCTTATGGTCAGGCAAGCAACCCTAATTAAATTCAGCAGATCACTCCCCCCCCCACAAAACCAAAGGAAAAAAAATGGCATCAAAGTAGGAGGAAGAGGAGTTGGAAAGATGGAGGGGTTTAGTGGTAAGGAGAAGAGAACAAGAGAAGCTAAGGGGGGTGTGAATATGATCAAAATATGTTATATACACGAAATTATCAAAATAATAATATTAAAAAGGTCCGGTTCTTTTGTGTCAGGTTCAGACAACTCTAAGGACTTCTTTGCACTCCGAACTGCTCCTGTATAATCACACTGAAACTACCCCGAGGAGCTCTGCCTGCAACACGGCTTGTCCCTGTCCTAACTCTCTAGCACCCTGCTTGGACTTCCCTGGGAGCACTTCCTTAATGCACCACTTGTGCACAAATCCTTGTCAGAAACTTTGTGTTACATGTTAAATTGTGTTCTCCAGAAACATGTTAAAGATGGGCTTAGCAGTAAGGCATTTGCCTGCAAAGCCAAAGGACCTCGGTTCGATTCTCCGGGACCCACGTAAGCCAGATACACAAGATGGCGCATGCATCTGGAGTTCGTTTGCAGTGGCTGGAAGCCCTGGAGCACCCATTCTCTCTCTGTCACCCACTCTGCCTCTTTCCCTCTCTCAAATAGATAAATAAAAATAAAATAGTTTTTTAAGTCCATCTCTTATTAAAAAAGTAAGAAGAAAGAAAGATATGTTAAAAGAGTAACCTCTAGCACATGGGATTTTATTTGAAGTTAGGATCTTTACAGCTGCAATTAGTTAAGAAGGAGCCATACTGAACTAGGGTGGGCCTGAAATCCAATATAACTACTGTTCGTATAAGAAGAGTCATGGGCCACACAGAGAAGTGTATCATGTGACCACAGAGGTGGGGCAAAGTGACGCACCTCACACCAAGGTCTGCTGGCAGCCACAGGGGTATGGAGAATAGGCCAGGGCAGACTCTTCTGGAATTTGCACAGAAGGAGCACTTCTCATGACACCTTGATTTCTATTTTCTAGATGCCAGAATAAATTTCTGTTGTTCTGGCTTGTGCTAATGTACAACAGCTCTACAGAATAAATCAGTGGACTAAGGGGAGCACTGCAAAAGGCCACTGTGCTGGTTTGATTCAAGTGTCCCCCATAAACTTAGGTGTTCTGAATGCTAGGTCCCCAGCTGTTGGCAATTTGGGAACTGGAGCTTCCTGGAGGCACTGTGCTGTTGGGGGTGGGCTTATGGGTGTTATAACCAGCTTCCCCTTGCCAGTGTTTGGCACACTCTCCTGTTGCTGTTGTCCATCTGATGTTGGTCAAGAGATGATGTCCACCCTCTGCTCATGCCATCGTTTTCCCTGCCATCATGGGGCTTCCCCTTGAGTCTTTAAGACAAAATAAACCACAAGCTGCTCTTGGTCAGGTGTTTTCTGTCAGCAATGCAAACCTGACTGCAACAACCTTCAAGAAACCTCTGCTCCGAATACACAGCCTCCATGATAAAGCTCAAATTTCACAGACTCAGGCCAAAAATGCCTCAGACTCTGCTCCTGCGGCTCCGTCACCAACATGCCATTGTCCCATTGCACTGTGTTTAGTCCTAGACCCACCCACTGGCAGTTTCCTGAAAAGCCACATCATCAGTTCACCCTACTTATTTTTCTTATAGGACCCTCATACATCTGGGATGTTTGACTTTCTCCATTCCTGGCAAACTGTCAGAAATCAGCTAAGTGTCATCTTTTTTATGAAATCGAGAGAGAGAGAGAGAGAGAGAGAGAGAGAGTTCGCATGCTGGGGCCTCCAGCCACTGCAATCAAACTCCAGACACGTGCGCCACCTTGTGCTCATGTGCGACATTGCACACTGCTTCACCTTGTGCATCTGGCTTACATGTGGTCAGGAGAGTTGAACAGGGGTCCTTAGGTTTCACAAGCAAGTGCCTTAACAACTAAGCCATCTCTCCAGCCCAAAACGTTTAGTGTGTGTGTGTGTGTGTGTGGTGTATGGGCACATGTGTGGCATGGTGCACAGTAGAGGTCCGATGACAGCCTTGAGGTGTTTACTCGCCCCCTTCCACCTTACTTGAGACAGAGTCTCCCTTTTGTTTTTTGTGTTGTTTTACTTTTGCCGCCATGTGTACATGTCTAGTTGGCCTGTGAGCTCCCAGATTCTCCTGGCTGCACCTCCCATTGCTTTAGGTATGCCGGAATGACGGGTGTATATGCAGCGTTGCTCTGGCTTTATGTGTGTGCCGGGGACTGAACACAGGCTGGCAGCATTGCAAGCAAGTATCTTTAGCCACTGAGCCCAGCCACAAATTTTCACCTTTCGTAGGTTCCCTCTGCCTTCCCCATAAACAGTGGATGTTCTTTATCTTTTCTTTTAAATAATTTTTATTTCTTTTGTCAGTTTCATATATATACATATGAAATGCAATATACATGTTGCATTTTGATCGTATGAACCCCACATTACCCTCCCTTATTCCCACAGTCCTACTGTAACCCTTCTTCTTCTTACCACTCGCCGGGAGGGAAGAGAATGTCTTTCCCTCCCCCAGCAAATATTACCTCTCATTAGCTCCCCACCAAGAGGCGTGGCTTCATAAGCTCCTCCCCTTTCCAAAACAGAATGTTGACTAGTCCCATCACTTGCAGGTCTTGGGTGGGTATCCACAGACAGCTGCTGTGAGTTCATGAGCTCAGCAGGCTCGTTATGGCCTGACAGCAAAGGTCCACACCACTCCTCCCCGTCCTCCAGCTCTTACATTTTCTGTTCCCTCTCCTGTGATGTTCCCTGAGCTGTGGAGATGACAATATCTTTGTCCCGTGTAAGACTATGCAGTCTCTTTTTCTTGGACTTATTTAAGATTAAAAATCCCATGGGCCTCCCAGATGAAAAGAGGGATGCTCTGGTTGGGTGCTGGGCTGAGACAGCCATGGGCAGCTTCAAAACAGAGCACTAGGATGCCTCTCAAGCCTGTTCCCCTTTGATGCTCAGACACCTAAGAAATCTGGTTGAAACCAGTAGGGTAAAAGTCAGAGCAAGGAACCAAAAGGCCGCTTATCCCCCCTGGTCTTGTGGCAGTAGGGTCCTAGAGGATGTGTCACGATGGCCATCCATGTCAAACTCAGCTCCAAACATAACACGACAGTCCTCCACGAGGAGGAAGGCTGACCCTGAGCTCTGCCACGGATTTCCAAGGGCTCAGACTTCAAAGTGAAGTGGCTTTGGTTAAGACAGTGAATCTCCTGAAAAGAATGTGAAGCTTTTGTCTCTGTAAGAAGAGACATTGGAGAACGTTAAAAAGAAAGCCAAAAATAAAATAAAATAATAAAATCCAACACAACATCAGAAGTGAAAAATGCATCCTTGAGGAAACTTTTTATGGCTAATAATGAAGCTGTTCAATAGAATAGTGTGTTTGAGGGGCTGGGGAGATTGCTTAGTGGTTAAGGCATTTGCTTGCAAAACCTAAGGACCCAGGTTCGATTCCCCAGTACCTACATAAATCAGCTGTACAAGGTGGCATATGTGTCTGGAGTTTGTTTCCAGTGACTAGAGGCCCTGGCATGCCTATTCTCTCTCTTTATATGCCTCTTCTTTCTCTCTCTCTCTCTCTCAAATAAATAAATAAAATATTTTAGAAAAATGTGTTTGAATGCACATAGGAATGGGGAAAGACACACATATTGAAGTAAGCATTGGATTCAAAAGCAATAATAACAATGATAATGATTATTATAATAACAGTTCTATGCACCAAACACTGGCTCTGACCTGTAATAGCCTAGAGCTCTGATTTCCTGGCATTGCAATCTCTCGGCTGTACAGGATATTGAAGATGATCTGATTTAACCCCTTATATTCTGATATGGAACTTAGGTCCAGGAGTGGTGAGACCTATTCAAGTTACCATCAGGCAAGATGGCAGCTAGAACCCAGGTGTTTTGCCTCCCAGCTGATGGCATTTCTTATGACTGTAAACCAAAGTGACAATTTCTACATGTGTCTCGAATTCTAGGACCTGCCCTGGGACCCAGCTCACAAGGTTCAGAGGAAGTCCTGTCCCACTGCGTGTCACCTTACCTGACACCCCAATATGCTGATCTAAATGCAGGAACTGCTTTTGGCATCTTTTACAAACAATATTGAGCATCTGTGAAAAGGTAAGAGTAATCAAGACTTGTAATACTGTAAGTTACTTTTCAGAAGATACTGGATTGTTCTTCCTCACTGTGAACTTGAAGGCATTAATCCTAATAGCTCTCAACATACCTCAAAATTTTTTAACATTTTATTTTTATTTATTTATTTGAGGGAGGGAGGGGGAGAGAGAGAGAGAAAAAGAGAGAGAGTGAGAGATTAGGTGCACCAGAGCTTTCAGCCACTGCAAATGAACTCCAGATACATGTGCCACCTTGTGCATCTGGCTTATGTGGGTCCTGGGGAATCGAACCTGAGTCCTTTGGTTTTGCAGGAAAGTGCCTTAACTGTTAAGCCATATCTCCGACCCTCAAAAAAAATTATTCAAAGAATAAAGACAGGGCTGGGCAAATGACTCAGTGGATATGGATAAAGCACTTGCCACACGAGCATGAGTACCAGAGATCAGATCTCAGCCCCCACCTGAAAGGAGGAAGGCTGACAGTCTACAGTAACCCCAGCACGTTGAGAGATGCGAGTGAAGGCAGGAGAGTTTCCCTGGACTCTCAGATGATGTAGCCTGGTGAACCATGAGTGTTAAGAGTGAACAGGGAGACCGAGAACAAGAATGAGAGAGAAACCTTGCTTCCAACGAGGTGGAGGGAGATCCAATATCCTCTGACCTCCTCAGAAGAGCCATGGCACACAGTGTGTCCACACTTGCCACACATACATCATCTGCCCCCCCCCACAGTCACTTAGTAAATAGTATACACCGTTTTCAGTGATGAGATTACCATATTACATCATATCTATCTATGGATAGATAGATAGATAGACAGGCATATAAATATATATCCAGAGACAAAAAGTAGAATAAAGATGACCTGGAATCTATGTTTTCTTCATAAAAGTCTATTAGAAATCACATGTATATTATAGATGAAAAATGATAACATATATTTTCATATAAATATGCCTATATAATTAGCATCATAACCACTTATGTCAAAGTATTAGAATAAAATATAAATGAATGAATATGCGTGAAGTCCTTAAAATCATAATGTAAAATACACCAGACACTTAGTAAATCATACGCACTGTTTTCACATTACATCATTACATATCACATTACATCATGTTTTGCACGCCTGTAGGTTAACATGCTTGAATATCCTGCAAAACCGAGAACCACACCTGAGCCCCGCACAGTGGTGAGCACAAGGTGAGAAGCAATTAAGTCTACAGAGTCATGTTCAGAGACTGGCGTTGTTAAAAACGTCAGTCCTCCTCAAATTGATGGATAGATTTAGTGCAATCTAAATGAAAGTCCCAGCATGTTTTTCATGATATTGACAACCTGGTTCTATTTTTTTTTTTTTCCTTTTTTGAGGTAGGATTTCACTCTAGCCCAGGCTGACCTGGAATTCACTATGTAGTCTCAGGGTGGCCTTGAACTCACTGCGATCCTCCTACCTCTGCCTCCCAAGTGCTGGGATTAAAGGCGTGCGCCACCATGCCCGGCTCTAAAATTTATATGAAAATGCAAAGTGCTAAGAATATCCACGACTATCTTGAGGAAGAAGCACAAAGTCAAAAGGCTTAACCAGATATCAAGACCTATGCAGCTACTGAAATTAAGCCAGTGCAGTATGGCAAGGAAAGGGGAAAGAAAATGGGCCAGTTGAATAACGGGAGCTCAGAAAAAGTTCCTAGGACATGTGGAAACTTGATGCATAATAAAGGGTGTTTGCAGAGAAGTGGCAAAAGATGTATTTTCAAGAACTTGTGTGGGCTGGAGAGATAGCTTAGTGGTTCAGGGACTTGCCTGCAAGGCCTAGGGGCCCATGTTCAATGCTCTAGGTCCCATGTAAGCCAGATGCACAAGGTGACACAAGTGCGCGAGGTCACCATGCACACAAGGTAGTGCACACATCTGAAGTTTGATTACAGTGGCTAGAGGTCCTGGCACACCAATTATTTCTCTCTCCCTCTCTTCCACTCTTGCTCTCTCACAAAAAAAAAAAAAAAAAAAAAAGCCAGTCTGCTGAGCTTGCCTCAAAAAAAAAAACTGGCTGGAGAGATGACTTAGAGATTAATGCATTTGCCTGCAAAGCCAAAGGACCTCAGTTCGATTTCCCAGGACCCACATTAGCCAGATGCACAAGGTAGCGCATGCATCTGGAGTTCGTTTGCAATGGCTGGAGGCCCTAGCGTGCCCGTTCTCCCTCTCTCTCTCTCTCTCTCTCTCTGTCTTTTTCTCTCTCTCAGCCTCTTTCCCTCTCTCAAATAAATATAATAAATAAATAAAATAATAAATAAATAAATAAAATAAAAATATTATTTAAGGGCTGGAGAGATGGCTTAGTGGTTAAGCGCTTGCCTGTGAAGCCTAAGGACCCCAGTTCGAGGCTCGATTCCCTAGGACCCACGTTAGCCAGATGCACAAGGGGGCGCACGTGTCTGGAGTTCATTTGCAGTGGCTCGAAGCCCTGGTGCGCCCATTGTCTCTCTCTCTCTCTCTCTCTCTCTCTATCTGCCTCTTTCTCTCTCTGTTACTCTCAAATAAATAAATGAAAATGAACAACAACAACAAATTTTTTAAAAAAATATTATTTAAGAACTGATGTAAGGACAATGGCATAGTCATACAGACAAGGGTGACTATGGGCCTTACTGCTCATCATGCACAAAACAAATCCCACACAGAGTTTAGTGCTACCTGTGAAAGGAAAACAATAAAGGTTTCAGGAGATAGCATGAGATAAAATGTGAATGACCTTGGAGCAGGAAAGAGTTCTTTAATAGGATCTTAAACAGCACTGGTCATAGAGTATAAGATAAATAGTGTGATAGTGAATTTTTGCCATTGAAAGATACTGGGAAGGGTGGAAAAGCAAGTCACAGTGTGAAAGAAGATATTTGTGACCATATAACCAGCACCTGGCTTTTATCCAAAGCATGTAAAGAATCCCTGAAGATCAATAAGAAACAGACAGCCCCATAGGGGGAAAAAAAAAAAACAATGGGCATAATGGATGCCTCACTGGATAAGGTACCTAAATGGTCAATAACCACATGAACAGCTGTCAAGCTCATTCGTCAAAAGGAGAATACAAATTAAATTCACAATAAAATACTACTGTGGCCAGGCATGGTGGTGCACGACTTTAGTCCCAACGCTCGGGAGGCAGAGGTAGGAGGATGGCCATGAGTTCAAGGGCGGCCTGAGACTCCATAGTGAATTCCACATCAGCCTGGGCTAGAGTGAGACCCTACCTCGAAAAAAATGCTGCTGTATATCTACCAGATAGGCTCAATTTAAAAGGATCAACAATATCAACTGTTATTAACTGGAACTTTTACATATTGTTGATGAAAGCAAAAATTAATACACTTTGCTGAAGAAATCTTGGCACTATTTATTGAAGCTGAGCATACAATGTCCCATGAACCAGCAATGCGACTCCTCAGTCAGCAGAAACGCATGCTTGTGTGCACGAAAGACACTGACAGAAGCAGCGGCGCCCAGCTGGAGGCGCCCACATGCCCATCAGCAGGAAGACAGATAAAACACTGTGGCATATGCATGTAGCAAATGCCTTAGAGTAACGAAAATGAACAAATTATGCCGCACCAAACATAGATAGATCTCAGAAACATAACCCCAGGTGAAAGAAAAGGAACACCAAACAATACAAATGACATGGCTACACTTAACGTGCAGTTATTCAAAGGCCAAAGTCGGGGAAAGTGATGTCACAGGTCTGGGGAGAGGGAGGGGGCGTGGCTGGGGGAGGGGCACGGAGCGATGGCCGTGACCTACTTCATGGTGTGGGTTCCGGTCACATGGGTCTTCAACATGTGTGATCACTGAGTTGTGTGACTCGTGAACTGTTTCTGTGTATCTGTTGCATTTTGCTAAAATTGTAAACTATTTTTTTCTGAATGCCGAATGTCCTTCTTCTTGCACATTCCCCAGCCGAATCATAAGCTCAGCTTCCCAGAATGCTACATTCCTGTAGGCCTTGGAAAACTAGGCCTGAACTCTAGCCTACGAAGGATAACACACGAGACAGGGGCTCTGGAGGCTGAACTCAGCATGGACTTTCCATCCATAATTATCAGTGTTGATGATGTTGTTAGACAGTGTAATTGGAAGGACGACAGGAGACCCTATCTCTCCAGAGAACTTCATTACATGATTTCCTCCTGAAAGGCACAAATGCACAGCTTGTTCTCAGTCCCAGTGACAAGGGAAGATGGCTGCCTAATGATAAATAATAGAATCTTCTCTCTAATGACTCCTCCCCAGTGCCTCCCAAGAGAGGCCATTAAGAGTCAAAAATTTGAGAAAAATGCTTACAAAGGATTGAAGTTTTTTTTTTTTTTAAAGAAAGAAAGAATGGCTATTTGGAGTCACCCTGTGAGCACACACAGGGAACTGGCTCAGAGCAGTGATTTAAGATCAGAATTCCAGAGCTATTGCTTATTAATTATGTGACCTCTGGCATTTACTTAACTTTCCTGTTTTCCTCATTCCCTCAGTGTGTATTTATGTGATGCGTGTGGTTCATGCATATTTGCTGAATGAATGAATGAATGAACAGATAGGGGTTCATTTGTCTTCAGTGTACATTTTTCTCATTGGTGCATTGGTCTCCCCTCCAAAGTTCTCATGCCTTATCTTGTATACTATACCAAACTTCCTCATTCGTTTCATGGTTTTGTTTGGCAGTGCTGGGAATTGAACTCAAGCTATCCAAGCGATGGTTGCTAGCTAAACAACCTCTCACTAAGCTATACATCAGGCCTCACCGTTTTATATGCTGAGCACATGCCCTAAGCCATCCTCCTGCCATATTGCTCAAGAGACGTGACCCCCTGACTTCTAGGAGCACACACTACAAGCTGGCACGGGAACACTGCAATAGATGTTCTCTGTCACATGTGGAGGGCAACACGGAGGTTCAGAGTGTGCTGTGGTTCTGTGGGTTCCCAGAGGAGGAACAGAGTCTGCTTGGATGAGGCAGAGGGGGCTTCAAGGAGGAGGCAGCGCCTCACTGCGTGGTGAGTAAAGGGCAGACTTGTGTCCAGCTGGAAAGGAGGATTAACGGCACCCCACGCCAGTGGAAAGGCATGTGAGTTAGCCTTGGCCCTATAAACGGAACTAGTTCTATATGTTTGCACACTGGATACAAGCAGGGAGTTTGTGCTAAGAGGCAAGGTGAGGAAGACAATCGGAGAACAGACAGTTGAAGGCCTTCCATGCCGCGCTAGCTAAACGATACGGTTTTAGGTTCTCTTCTTTATTTTGTGAAACTTCAGGCAAGGCACTTCATTTCACTTTGTCCTGGCTTCTTTATGTGTACACCAGCTGTAATATTATTTACCTCACGTTGCCATTATGATAGCTAATGAACTTATAATAGTAAGCATAGAAAATGTTTGCTAAATCAATAAAACATATTAAAAGTAGCTCAGTCGCTATGAAATGAGGATGGTAATTATCATCTTGTGGATGTCATGGGGATTAGAGGAGATAATGAATATGAACACCTTGCTGCATCCCAATAAAAGTTAATTTCTTTCCCCTGTGTCATCTCATCATGGCATAGCTTGCAGGACCGTCCAGCCTGTTAAAATGCAGCACGATATTCTCACCTACAAGGCACATGCTCAAGAACTGTATGGCTGAGCTACAAAGGAAAATTTTTAATTCTCATAATGTTTTAATTAAGTTTATGATTTTGCATTAGGCCACATCCAGAGCTGTTCTTGGCCACATGTGGTCCACAGGCTGCAGGGTGGACATGTCCAGCAGACCAAACTAAAGTCTGAGCTGAACAACATGTGGATGGGAAGAGGAAGAGGAAGAGAATGGCCCTGTAGTTTGGATCTTTTTTTTTTCAAGGTAGGATCTTACTGTAGCCCAGGCTGACCTAGAATTCATTCTGGAGTCTCAGGGTGGCCTCCAAATCACAATGATCCTCCTACCTCTGCCTCCTGAGTGCTAGAATTAAACGCATGAGCCATCATCCCATCTCTATAGTTTGAATCTTGAATGGCCCTGGAAAGCCCATGAGCTGGGCCAGCAATGTGAGATTATCTAACTGTAAAGCGGTGAGGCCGAGTGGAAGCAAGTTAGGTTATTAGGGGTATGCCCTTCAAAGGAGACATGCAAACTCTGGGCCTCTCATCTCAGTCTTCCACTTCCTCCCTATTATGTGGTCACCATGCTGTGCTGTTTTACCACAGGTCCAGAGCAACTAGGGACTAGTGGCAATGAGCTGAAGCCTCCAAAACTGTGAGCCAAAATCAACCCTGCCTCTGCTAAATTGATTATCTCATATATTTTGTCACTGGAGGGGAAAGCTGACTGACACAGATGGGAAAGGTACTCCTGAGAAATTGGTGATGCCTATATGGATGAAAGCAGGAAGCTCAAGGGGATCCCTTTGGCTCCTCCTATTCTGACCATGGGATCATTGGAATCACTAATCACAGCACTCTGTCTCCCTCCTGAAATACCAAGTCACAAAGTGACTGCCTAGATCCATGCTCCATCCCCTGGGGAATTACCTAGGGGGGATATATATTAGAGACAGAGAGAGAGAATGAGTATGCCAAGGCCTCCTGCCTGTGCAAATGAACCCCAGAAGCGTGTGCCACTTTGTGTGTCTGGCTTTACTTCAGTGCTGAGGAATTGAACCCAGGCCATCAGGCTTTGCCAGCAAGTGCCTTTAACCTCCATGTAATCTCTCCAGCCCAATCTGGACTAATCAGAGTTCCTCAAGATGCTGTAACTTATAGTGAGGGGCAAAGGGGTTTTCTTTCAGTCACAGAACTACTAGGAGATTCTTCATTGAAAATTGTTGATAGCTCTCTGCTCTGCCATTTGGAGAAAATTTATCTGTAGTAAGAAAAAAAGAAGACAGCACACAGAGGCACGGCCAAGAGGTGAAGCATGAAAGAGGCAAGGCAGAAACGGCGGAAGGGAGGGGGGATGGATAAAGAAGGAAAACTGCAGATGGGGGGGACTCCTGGTGATCATGCTGGTGTCCCTAGATCCCTACATCACTCACATGTGATATGGAACAACTCATTCCACCCTTTGCATTAGTTTGACTTTGTTCCTGCCACTTACCATGAATTGAGTCCTAGCTTAATTGGAAGCAAAGAGACAAACAATTCTGCATAGACTGGAAGAATCACAGGCTGGCTAACTGTGTTAGTTCTGTCACTGTGACAAAATACCTGAGCGAAACAACTTAAAGGCATTGGGCTGAACTCTCAATGTCAGCTGGCTCCGTTGGTTAGGCCTGTGGCCAGGGAGGAGCATCATGGTGGAAGAAAGCTGCTTACCTTGTAGCAGCCAGAAAGCAGAGAGAGGAAGAGGACATGGACAAGAAATTCACTTCCATGACATGCCTTCAGTGACCAGCTTCTCCAGCCATGCCCCCTATAATGCCATTACTTGTGAATCTATCAGCGGATTAATCACTGATTGCATCAGAGCCTTCAGGATCGGCTAGCTCCCCCACAGCCTGTCAGCTGTCAATCAAACCTTTTACACATGAGATGTCAGGGGATATTTGAGAGTCAAGCCACAAAACTTAGGAAACAGTATTCACAACTAAACTGAGGCGGCTGAGCAAGGGGTGGCACTACTGATGTCACTGGAGGAGAGCAGGTTGTTTACTTCAAAACCTTGTAACCAGCTCAGCTGTCAGTTTGGGGGAAAGAACTTAAGAAATGTGAGGGCTCTGTCCTGAGCTGTAACCTGCTCAGGATTTGTACTAGCTTCTGAGATAAAAACTGTGCTTACTCTAACATTAGATGATGGGGACAAGTCCTCAGTGATGGATTCCATTAATAGTTAACAGGTACAGAAGTGTGCCAAGTCACACTGAGTTAAGTTCAGTGGGAAGTCATGTCAAATCTCATGTTCAGGGCGAGACAGAAAAGGTGAAGAGAGGGGTGGAAAAGATAGGGAAGGAAGGAATATAGGCAGAAGGAGTTGAGGTGAGCTTCTTTGTGTTCCTAGATCCACTGAAGCCTGAGACCAGCCCCACCTCTTTTGACTTTCCAAGTATGGGCACCAAGTGCATTCCATGCTTTGCACGAGTTTGGGGGCTGGGTACCACATGCCCGTCATCCCAGCACTTGGGAAGCTGAAGGCAGAGGATTCTGAGTTTGAGGCCAGCAGGAGCCTGTTACAGAGCAAGACCTTGTCTCAACCCCTCCCCAAGTTTTACATTCAAGGGTCACTTATACCAATGCAGGCTGGTGTATTAGCTTTGTATTACTATAAGACAATACCAGAGGCAACTGGCTTAGAGAAACGGGGGTTTGGGGCTGATAGTTCTGGGGAGGTAATCCAAAATTGCCTGGCTCGTGGCTTGGGAACTCTTGTGAGGATGTTAGATCCTAGGAAGAGCATGTGGTAGAAAAAACATTCACAACCTGAGCTGGGAAGTGAGAAGAGATTGAGAGACTGGGGTCATACCGTGTCATGTGAGGGCGCATGCCCACTAACCTTAGGATCTCCCCAACAACCTCAACTCCTAGAGGTCCACAGCACCTTACAACAGCACCAGCCTGGAAACTTAGAACACATGGATCTTTAGGGGACACTTATCTGTACTCAAGCCAAAGCAGTTAAGAAGGGAAGCTGCTTTCCCAGCAAAAAGCAAGAGTCTGAGTTGACCACAACTAAGTGTGATTCCAGAGAACGACACAGCTGCCAAAACAGCAGATTCAAGACCTGGCAAGCTCACACACGCTCAGTGTCCAGGACAGGAAGCCCATCATTCGGCCATGTTCTGTCCCTATCAGAGCACGTCGGGAGTACAAAGCATAGGAACCGGAATGGCTGAAGAACTCGGGCATGGCATATTAGTCAGAAGAGAAGCCATGAGAGTTGGTTTAACCACAAACACTTCAAGGACTGGCATGTGGCCAAGGAGAGACCTTATTTTGGTTGATTTCAAAGGCCAGAACCTGGACGATACGAGAAGTTCCCTGGCAGGCAGACTTTGGCAGCGGAGAAAGAAAATGGGGTCAGCCTTGAGTCTGGCTTAACCCGTCTCTGAGTCTCACAGTCCAGAGAGGCCCAGGGTTCTCCTCTGCACCCCTCCCCCACTGCCAAGGCAGGGGAGTGCTTTAATGATGCCAGCTCTGAGGGCATCCCAGAGGTGGACCAGTCAGTTTCATATTTACTATCACAGGATACCTGGGGCAATTGGCTTATTAAGAGAAGGCAGTGTTTCTCAGTAACAGGATGGTGTAGGGAAGTGCCTCGGTGCTAAAGGATGTGTGGTGTGGGAGATGGGGTCTGGGTGGTAACCGGTGGTACTGGGGCATGCATGCTCACAGGGAAGGGAACAACGTCTGTCCGCTTCCTATCTGTATCACACCATCTTGCCTGAAAAGAAAAGATACAGTCTTGGAATCTAGTGAAACTTTAAGGGCTCTCAAGTGATTCTACCACATAGCTGGTTTTGACAATCACCACAGTGGTCCTAGGGAAATTCATGTTATGATTCGTGTCTGGACTTGATGGTCATTAGACCCCTCTGCCAGGAGAGCCCGTGTGGGGGACTGGCGGCCCCTCCCCCCTTTACTTGCCATTGCTCTTCTGCTCCCTTCAAAGCCATCAGTGCAGTGTGTCCGTGGTGCACACACCTGCTCTCTCCGCTCCCAATCACCGTCACCCTGGGCCCCCGCCATCTGCCCGCTGCAGACCTGCAGCCACTGCCCTGGGGCAGGGAGCATCCTTCCTCTGTGCTGCCACCACCTGGAGCACCTTGACTTCTGTCGCCAGGTCAGCCACCGCCTCGTTTCTGTGATGAAATGCCTGACCAGAGCAATTTAAGGAAGCCCGTTTATTTCCGCCTACAGTGCAAGGGCACCGTCTGCCGCGGTGGGGGAGGCATGGCCCAAAGAGCACAGCTGGTCACGTCGCATCCACGGTCAGGAATCCGAGAGTGATGAGCGCACGTGCCCAGCTCCCTTCCTCCTTTTCGCGTAGTCCAGCATGGCCAGGCCCTAGAATGGCGTCACCCATATTTAGATGATTCTTCTCACTTCAAATACTCCAATCTAGAAAACCCCTCATATGCATGCCCAGAGATTTGTTTCCATGGTGATTCTAAACCCTGTCAAATTCACAACCCAGGCGAACCCTCACTATTAACATCCACTAGTGCTCACTTTTCTCTCTGAGAGAAACGTGATTTCTCAGTCTTCCAGCCAAGTGAGAGAAGGAGAGAGGAAAGAGTGGAGGGAGGGAGGGAGAGAGGAAGAGAGAGGGAGGGAGATCTCGCATCAGGACTTTTGGAGTTTAAATGATACATTTTTTTTTCAACACTGTCCACACACTATTCTGGGATGATAAACAAGATAATTTCAGAATGCTTAAGAGCTATGAAATCAATACATTTGGCAAAAAGTGATAAGAACATAAAGGAGTGATCTGATAAGCCTCTTCCAAGAAGTAACCCAACAGACAAGAACTTCAAAGACAAGGACTTAGCCATACAAAACTACGGTGGCCAAAGCTGCGTCCCCAGAGGCCTCCTACAAGCTTGGAGAAAATAAGTGGGAAGAGGAGGGGTTGTAATGCGGGGAGGGGGCAAGGGGAAAGAAGAGGACAGGGAGGCTGGGGAAAGGGATGGGCGAGAACAAAGAACGACTTCCCCACAGCATCAGGATTCCCTACCCACTTGTGTGTCCATCTCCTGGCTCCACCCACTTCCCATAGTCTCATCCCCACGAGATGATTGGTCCTTGGAACCCTTCCCTGCCCCTCCCCTCTCTCACTCAGTCTATGAAAGAGATTTGCAGATATCTAAACCACACTGCACACCAGCCCATTCCCCCGTGGCACTCCCAGGACTCAAGAAAATCAGGAGAAGGGGATGAGGCACCATACATTTCTGTGACAGTTAGAAATCATACGTGTGTAGAGATCACAAAGGTCTTCTGGTGTGATTACATCACTCCTCGCCCTGTCCTAGCTAAGCCTAAGCACAAGTGCAGCCACAATGTTAAAGCGTGGGGCGTTTTACACCAGCGATAGCTGGGTAGCATCCCGAAGAGCTTTCATGTGATACAGCAGGCTCCCGGCACTGCCGGTGTTTAATACAGGTGCATCAGGATAATCAAATGAGAGCAGGAGGTACTGGGAAAGACAGGGTTTAAATGACACTGGACACTAACTGCCACTCCACTCACTGCCCGTATGTGCCTGGGTGAGCAGATGTGTGACCCACAGTCCGTCATCTCCCAGCTCCTCACGTGGTGAGGACTTTGTACGCACGTGACAAGGTTTAAGGAGGAGCAAACCCAAGCTTTAGTCTGCCCTTGGACTGAAGACCAGCAGTCTCTAGGTCTCTCCAAGTGGAGGGAAAGAAGCCGAGGCATGTGCGTTCCTTTCTATCCCCTGCCAATGGGAACATCCAGAGGGCTGCATATACCAGACCAGTTTGAAGCTGAAATCTGTATTATATTTGATGTACAATTTTAAGAAATCTTGAAGGAGGGCTGGAGGGATGGCTCAGCGGTTAAGGCATTTGCCTGCAAAGTCAAAGAACCCAGGTTCGATTCCCCAGGAGCCATGATAGCCAGATGCACAAAGGGGCACACACGTCTGGAGTTCGTCTGCAGTGGCTGGAGGCCCTGGCGCATCCATTCTTTCTCTCTCTCTCTCTCTCTCTCTCCCTCTCTCTCTCTCTCTTTCTCTTTCCCCGTTTCTCTGTCAAATAGATAATAATAAAATACTTAAAAAAGTACTCCTGAAGGAATCATTTTGACTTGTGTGATTTTTCACTTTCCCTATGCCCCTTGAATCTAAGCCTCGTTGGAGAGGTGTTCACTCTCTCAAATTATTCCCCACCCCCGCTATGTCTATCCCAGAGGCCTTTTCTTTTTCTCTTCCCAGGCCACCTCCTTGCCTTCTCGCTCTTCACACTTCCTCCTGCATTTCCTTCTTCCTTTGCCACTTCCTCCTTTGTCGCGGGAGGAGGTAGGACAGAACAGGCCACCTGGGCACACGCACGCATATACACACTTAGTACGCATGCACTTCCATAAGCACGCACTTGCACACACACACCACTGTCCTCTACCCACTCATTTAGCAGGAACCTCAGCTCACATGCTATGGAGTAGCCTCGCCTAGGACACGTTTCACTAGATGAGGGAGGTAAAATATTATAAGGGGTTTTGTGTGGTGTGCTGGCATGTATGCATGTTGTATGTGGGTGGGCATGCATGCAACTGCACATGGAGACAAGCAGTCAACATTGGGCGACCTCCTCTTTAATTCTTCCACTTTATGTTTATGAGATGGGGTCTCTCTCAGTGAGCCCAGAGCTCACCCACAAGTGAGCCAACAAGCCCCAGGGATTCTCTCTCTGCCTCCCCAGGGTGGGATGAAATGTGTGCACCACCATGCTCCGTGTCTTCTTTGAAATGTAAGTGCTGGGGATCCAAACTCGGTCCTCACGCTTGTGTGATGACCACTTTACCCTCTGAGCCATCTTCCTAGCCTGTGTGCAGTGTGGTTTTACATGACTGGCCCTAAGACATGTGACAGGGAAGCTACTCATCTCAAATTCACTTCTCCTTTCTCTTTCTAAAAGACAAACACCTAGTTGGGCGTGGTGGTGCATGCCTTTACTCTCAGCACCCGGGAGGCAGAGGTAGGTGGATCACCGTGAGTTCGAGGCCATCCTGAGACTACATAGGGAATTCTAGGTCAGCTTGAGAGCTAGAGTGAAACCCTATCTAAAAAAAAAAAAAAAAGAAAGAAAGAAAGAAAGAAAGAAAGAAAGAAGAAGGAAATCTCTCCTAGGTTTTAGCATGGTATGTGGCTCTTCAGCTCAAGTCTGTATTTCCCAGTCTCCCTTGTAGCTGGGTGTTGTCATATGACTAAATCTTTACTAAGGGAGTGTATTTAAAAGGGTTGAATACAATTTCTGGGGCATATTATTACAGTAAAACTGCTTGTCATCTGTTTCCATTCTCCTCAGCACTGTGTGACAGCTGGGGCTAGGATGTGAGAGCGAGTTGGCTATAATCATCCCGGGACAGTGATGTCAAGGAAACAATCTCCATCCAGGCAAAACTGATTGCCTGAACAGGTATCTAATGGAAAGAAGTAAATACAAATCAGCTAAAGTTAACTTTAACAAAATTATTTTTTGTTTATTTATATTTATTTGTTTGTTTGTTTGTTTTGTTTTTTCGAGGTAGGATTTCACTCTAGCTCAGGCTCTCCCAGAATTCACTTTTTAAAAAAAATTTTTTTTGTTTATTTATTTGAGAATGACAGAGAGAAGGAGGGAGAGAGAGAGAGAGAGGGAGGGAGGGAGAGAGAATGGGCATGCCAGAGCTTCCAGCCTCTGTAAACGAACTCCAGATGCACGCGCCCCCTTGTGCATCTGGCTAACGTGGGTCCTGGGGAACCAAGCCTTGAACCAGGGTCCTTAGGCCAGAATTCACTTTGTAGTCTCAGGGTGGCCTCGAACTCACGGCGATCCTCCTACCTCTGCCTCCCGAGTGCTGGGATTAAAGGCGTGCGCCACCATGCCTGGTTAACAACATTATTTAATATAACATAGACAATGGTCATCTCAATGTGGAACCCATTTAAAAATTATTAACAACCTCATGCTTTTTTTTTCATACTAATTCTCCAGCAGTGCTTACTGTACGTCTCCGTTCTGACTAGCTATACTTCAAGGAGGCAACCGTCATACTAGACTCTTGATGAGGAGCTACCTATTGGACAACAGAGTGCTAAAAGGTAGCAGAGCAGCAAGGCAGAAAGAACTTGGCTTCCTAAGTGACCTGGTGAAGCAGTGTCCCCTCTATACAGGGCGTCTAGCTCTTCCTGAAACGCTGTGTTGGGGGCTTTCTTTGCAGCATGACTTGTAGCACACACTTGTACTCTGTGGCTCAGCTTGTACCAGGACTTAAAAAACAGGGCAAGAATTTTCCTCCCACACAAATTGCTCTTGACCCACACGTGCCATTCTGTAAGACATGCGAATGAGGAGCAGGATAGCATGGTGGTGGGCACCTGTTGATATTGGTGGTGTTCGTGAGTGTGGCATCCATGACAGCCTGTAGTTCTTCCTGGAAGTCAACTACAGGGGAGCATTTACCTGGGTATGGGAAAATCACTCATGCTGCAAGCTCTGAAAAATTAGACATATCTCTTTTTGTATGTATGTTTTGATTTTTTTCCAGTTGTCTGAAACACAAGGCAATAAGCAATCACCATCGATTGTAAGTTTCAGAGATGCATACATATTTTGACTTTGCTTCCTTTTTGAATCTTAGAGACAGGATCTCACTGTGTATCCCCAGCTAGCCTCAAACCTGTGACTTTCCTGCCCCAACCTCCCGATGGCTGGGGTGACAGGCATGTGACAGTAAATATTCCTTATGCATCTTTTTTTAATTATCACTTTGAACTAAATAGTTATTAAAAGAAGGTAAGAAACTAAAATTACATAGTAAAAAGAGAATGTTCAAAGAATGGAAGAGAGGTAGGAGTGACTGACTGATCATAATATTGCCGGGGTACTTATTTATCAAGTAAACCACCATACAAGAAATTTTCCAGACTACACACAATCAAATCACAGTGTTTGACTCTTATCCATTTATTTTCTGCTTCCTCACAAACGAAAGGAATGGGCTAATGACTGAAAAAGATCTTCATGCTTTCAATAATCCTCTGGTTGTGGGGAAAATGCAATACCAAACCATATATATATATATATATATATATATATATATATATATATATATGAAGAAAAACAAGTTAATTTAAGTAATGACCCATCACTTTACTACTTTGTGTCCTGTGATACATTAGTTATCTCAATTTGTCTATCCTGTCTACCTTCAAGGAAGACTCATCACCCCAAAGGCCGAGGCTAGCTGAGTGAATTCATTCTACTCCCGACTCAGCTTACTGAGGCTGAGTTAGAGGATTGGGGAGAGTTAAACTTAGGAGTCAGTGGAGCTGAGAATAGAGCCTCTCTTCACTGATCATTTGCTGTGTGACCATGGATAAGGAAATGGATCTCTCTGAGACTTAGTTTTCTCATCTGCACAATAAGAATGAGAAGACGCTGGATCAGAGGCCTAGGAGAAATAAGGGAGCTGTGAGTAGGAAGGACTTAACACGATGTCTTTCCCAGGATTTTGCAAAACACTTTTCTACTTCCAAAATAATCATCTCGTAGGATGTTATAAATGCATATATATGTGTGCATACATGTGCATTTACATTGCACCTACTCAGTGACCAATCTTTTGAAATTTGGATTATTTCCAATTCTCATAGCATTGTTGGGGAAGAACTCGAAAATGCCTGCATCTTACACATGGGGGAGATTGTGACTCAGAGACCTGAAGTGCGTTGCTGAAGGTCACACAGTGAATGAGACCGAGCAGAAACTGAAACTAACTCATTCAACATGAAATCCTGTGTTTTCTTCTACCACACTGAGGTATACTCCTCCAGGCAGAGCATGTCCCAGACTGGGACAAAGAGAATGCAATGCTGCTTAGGAGGTCTCCAAACCTCCTGCTTTAGAATAAATCCTCCAATTATGCTTGAAGTAGGACCAGCTTTTAAAATCTCCACTGCACATTCTTCTCCCATCGTGTTCCTTGAAATCATCCTTTCAAAGAGCATCTAGGAAAAGCCACTCTCATTAGCCAGGGTCTGACTTTATTTTCCTAATAAACAGACCCTTGGCCAGACAAAAGAGCCTCTTTTCTTTTCAATCAATTCTTGAACATTTCAACTGATTTTCTGCTATTGGGCTTGAAGTTGTGAACTGGGAAGGCTGGTCCTGTGAATTGTCCTCCCATAAGAGATGTCCCTTGAGGATCCTCAACTTGTTATTTTTAATCACTGTAATCTCCTTTCAAAGGAGGCCCTGGTCAGAAACAGAGCAGGTCTTTCAGGACTTTCTAAAGCATAATTATTGTGGTGGGGTGGGGTGGGGTGGGGTGGGGGGCTGCTAGGGAAAGAGGGAGGAAGGGAGGGTAGGAGAGGTGGTGGGAAGAAAGGAAGTCAGTACAGTGCTAACAACTTGGAAAGAACTGAATAACAACCTCAACTGGACCCAGGCTGTGGCGAAGAAATCTAGTGATTCAGTTCTTTAAAATAGGGACCATTTTATTGGAGTCTAGATAGCCAAAGGCTATCCTCAGATAGGTGTGGACAACAGAGAGCAGACACTACTTGGGAAAAAACTGAAGTTCAGAAGACAAAGATTTGAGGCAGGAAAACAAACCATTGATTCCAAGGATTGTTAGGAATGCTAATTCAGGGGAAAAAAATTAAAAAGCAAACAGAACACAGGAGCCTGTTAACTTCTACCACCCTATGTCAAGGCACCTAGCAAGAATTCATAAGAGGGCTGGAGAGATGCTTAGTGGTTAAAGGTGCTTGCTTGCAAAGTCAAAGGACCCAAGTTTGATTCCCCAGGACCCAGGTAAACCAGATGCACAAGGTGACACATGCATCTGGAGTTCATTTGCAAGTGGCTGGAGGCCTGGTGTGCCCATTCTTTCTTTTTTTTCCTCTGTCTCTCCCTCCCCACCCTCTCTTGTTCTCAAATAAATAAAGTAAAATTTAAAAAGGAATGCATTAGATTTACTTTTACCACAAGTATCCTAAGAAAGCGGAAGCCAATGTGGTGACACATCCTTATGCAGACAGGGGGACCAGAAGTTCAAGGCTAGCCTGCGCCACACAGCGAGCTCAAAGCCAGCCTGGACAACATGAGATCCTGTCTCAAAACAAACAAAGTATAAGGCCATGGAAAATGTCACAAACTAGGCCAGGACCCTTTCTTCCTGAATGGTGGAATTTGGTGTGTGGATTACAGCATACTTAAGAAACCTTAGCAGGGCTCCTCCAAGAACTTCCTTCCAGGATCTTCCAGCCATCCAAAGAGGAAAGATAATGGCCTCCTCTAACACTCACTGGGTGCCAGTGTCCCAAAGGTGGGGGTTGGATAGGCCAGATCCTCCCCTGACCCAATCCCAGGTCCCGCCTGCTTGGCTGGGTTATTAGGGGGCTCTGGTCCTTCTCCTGCTATGTCATTATGGAATGTGCCTCCCTCCCAGTGCTCCCAGGACTCAACCCTTGGTCCCCAGTGCTCAGATGAACAGGGAGTTGAGGTGGGAGGGAGTGCCAGGATGACACACATGGCCAGACCACCAGCCCACCCCAAAATCACACAGACAGGCGTTTCTGGGTTTATTGGGAGTGGTCTTTCTCAGACTCTTCCAATATGGAGAGCCCACCACTCCCTCACGCATTCAATTAATTCACCAGGAACCAGATAACAATAGCCCGTTGGCCATTCGTTGGTAGTGGGACTGGAGGACTGCTAAAGAAACTTACTTTTAAACAGTTGCTGTGGGTGCATGGGCACACAACCCATGTGACTAGGTTACAATTCCTCCATTGTTAAAGCAATTAAGGTCTCGCACCCAACTCAAATTGGGGCCTGGGGACCTGCTGTCCTATACACACACACACACACACACACACACGCACGCACGCACGCACGCACACGCATACATCTTTGTACTACCCAAAGAAGTAATGTTCTTTTTACATTTGGGAAATAGGCTCAGGGAAGTTAAATGGCTCCCGTACAAGGTCACTTAGTCACTAGACCCAAATCCTGTTCAGTCCATATCCACCTCTTTCCCTACCCTGCAGATCTGGAACTATAGAGGTTTCCAAAGTCAACTCAGGCCCTCGGTTCAGGGAGGACTTCCCACTGGTCCCCCTGGCTTGGTGAAGCAGTTTACTGTCGCCGCACTGACTCTCCAGCCCAGGCACCAGCCCACTCGGGCCCTCCCCGCCTGCGTATTATCATGTTCTCTGCGCATTATTTTCCGGGTGCAGAATGGAGGGGGCTTGGGAACCCGCGCAGGAAGAGGGCAAATCCTGTGGTGCAGGCAGTCTGGAGCTGGCGGGCATGGCTCCTGGTGGCCAAAGTCTGGTACAGAAACCCGGGCAAGCAGAGGAAGCATTCCGGAAAGGCCGGTCCCTGACGCTGACACTGCCCCAAACTTTCTCCCGCCTTGTTCCCAACTGCTTCCTCCCGAGGCGACTTTCTAGGGGGTCCCCCGTCTGCCAAGCCAAGTGCTCCAATAACCCTCTCTCCCCCGCTTGGCACCGGAGTTCACCTAGGAAGGGACGAGGGTGAGGGCGCGCGCATGTCCTGGCGGGCCCCCAGGTGAGGTCCAGCAGGGACCCCCTTCCAGCCTGGTGTCCCATATATCACCCCCTGCTAGGGGGAAGAGACATGGAGGGAGGCGATCCCACTGAGGGGGGAAGGAGGTGGTGAGGTGCGTGGGAATGGAGTCGGGGGCTTCGTGGGGGTCTCGCCGGGTGTGCTCAGAAGGCGCTCACCTGCGTGGACCACCCCCCCTCCTGAGCTCCTGAAGCTCGGCTCTTAGCGGAACCGCGGGGGCGGATGTCCCCGGGGCGCGCAATCTAAGGAACGCGGGAGGCACGGTTGGGTCCCACAGCATCCAGGGAGCCCACTGCGGGAACCCGGGATCCCTTTATGATTTCATTTACCAGGAGCCTACCCAGGGTTCTTCAGGGACCCTGTTTCCCCTGGAACCTGACCTGGAAACCCAAGGTCCTTTCCCTAGCCTGGGTCCCCATGAGAGTATATATAATTTGGGGATCTCTCCACGGACACTTGGGAAGAGCTTCAGGATCCGCCTCCCAGTTAGGACCCGTTAGGGATCAGCGCAGGGAGCAGGAGTCAGCGTCCGCCTGGGCCGGTCAGCGAAAAGCCAGTGTTTTTTTTTTTTTTTTTTGAGGGGGGGGTGTGGAACCCAGGAAAGCTGTATGTCTGAGGACCCACTTGAGGGAAGCTAGGGTTCTCTCTCCCCTAAGAGGGGTCTAGAGAACGGAAGGTCTGGTTCGATCCCCCGTGCACTGCCAGGGTGGAAGCGGGGCTCTTTCCCAGCCCGGCTGGCGGGACGCGGGGGCTCCGCTGCAGCCTGGGCCCGGGAACTGCGCGTCGGAGATCCCGGCTGCTTCTCCCTCCTGCGGCCCCCGCGACGGCCGCCGCCCGCCCGCCCGCGAGGTGCGCAGAGCTGGTGGCTCCACGGACTCGGGGCAGCCGGGACGGGGTGGTGGTGGTGGTGTGTGTTGCGGGGGGGGGGGGATGTCTCCGCAGGGCTGTGCCCACCCGGTGCGCCGGGGAAAACCGCGCGCCCTCCTCCGGAGCCCCGCGCGGTCGGCAGCGCCCTCGAAGACCGGATCCCGCGTGTCCCCAAAGCCACTCGGAGCCACTCACCGCGGTAGCTGCTGCCGGGCTTGTAGAAGTCGGGGTCGCCCTCCACGCGCAGGCTGAACTCGGTGTAGCCCTCGCGCCGCGTGCCCTGGGCGCGCAGGATGCGGCTGCAGTAACCCTCCGACTTGGTCACTTTGTCCAGCGTCTCGTCGGAGAAGGCCAGCGCGGCGGCCAGCGGCAGCGCCAGGGCCAGCAGCGCCCGGCTCGGGATCAGCCTGAGCCTCAGCGGGGGCGCGGGAGACAGCCCCATCCTCGCGGGCCCCCAACTTTGTGTGGCCGTCGCCGACCCTCGGCCGAGTCACTCGGGCCCCGAAGTGGGGTTCCCCGGGGCGGAGGGGGTCGGGGGGCGCGCGGGCGGAGACGAGTCCTGGGGCGGCCCCCGGAGCGGCGGGAGGAGACCGAGCGGGGCCCTGAGAGCGCGCGCCTCGCAGTGGCGGCGGCGGCGGCCGAGTGCGCTGCGCTGCGCCGAGCCAAGCCGAGCAGAGCCGCGGAGCCGAGGAGGGGCGCGCGGGAGGAGGGAGGGAGGGAGCGCGGCGCTCGCCCAGGTCCCCGCGCGCGCGGGCGGGCGGGAGGGCGCTGCGCCGTTTTGGTTTCCCAGCCCGGGAGGAGCCGCGCGGCCCCTGTTTATTTTGGGACGCAGGATTCCCAGGCTCTGGCGGGGAAAGCGCCGGAGACCCCGACACGTGCACGCTCAGGGCATACCACCACCCAGGAGGCCGCTGCCCCCGTTCCAGGCTACACCCCCGACCCCTCCGGACAGTCCAGCTAACTTTGGCTGCGCGCCTACTGTGTGCCTGGCTCTGGCTCCGCGGCCCAGGATTACCTCCCTGCAACATGTCCACTGTCGCCGGGCTTCCACATCCCACTCACACTCATTTTATAGATGATGGGACTGCGGTAGGCAGGCTTAGATCCCCTGACTAGCTGGCGACATTGCTATTCTCAAGACCACGTTATAACAACAGGCGGGAGCGCAGGTACCCCTGAGCCCAGGAGCACAGTACCTATGGTGGCAAAGCTTTCGGAGATCTATGATAACGTTTCCTTTAAAAGCAAAGAGGGGGGGAAAAGTATATGATGACGAAAATGCTCGCTATATAATATTAATATGTTCATCTTTACATCCACCCAGTCAAAAAAAAATCTGACGTTTTGTATTGCTTTATGAAGGAAGGAGCCCTCAAAAATAAAAGTGCCTATGGCTCATGAAGGTTCACAGAAAGTCCCCCAGTTTTAAAGGCTTCAAGAAGAGCTTGTGTTTTCTTCGCTTAGATTTTTGGTTCAGGCTGCAGGTCTCCAGAGAGATTTGTGGGAGAGTGCTGAGCCTGGGGGTACGCGGAATGGTCCCTGGAACAGACTGGAAACCCAAGAGGGTAGGAGAGCCCAGGCAGGGGCCTGGACCAGGTGACCCCTGATTTAAGCGCCAGTCCTTTGGGAGACTTGGGCCAGCCAACTTCCTCAACCTTGCTTCCTGCTCAGAAAGCACTGGGGATGAAAAAGTGGCCGCGCCCACCTTGTGTGTGCTAGAATTCAGTGAAGTGCCTCATAGACACGACCGACCTCATCTCCAGTGCCAGCCCACTTGGGGACACCTTCATCCCTCTGATTGTCCCTCCCCCCAGCGCTTAGGGCCTTCAATACCCCTCGGTGGCCTGCACTTCACAAGCCATCTCTTCCACTTCTAAGACCAGGTTTTTCAGCCAAAGGGGGCTGTCACCAAGGAGGGCTCCCTTCCTCCAGTGCCTGCCCGAGGACCCCTTGGTCCATGTGCCCTGACTCCTGCTGCTACAGCCAGCAAGTCACTTTCTTCTGGGCCGCTAGACGACAGCAAACCCTGTGGACGCTAATACCCGACTCCATTTTGCACAGTTACATTCATCCAGCAGAAGTTAGTTGGTTGCATGTAAATTTGTAACTAGGGCTCTGTACTGAGTGGCTGGCACAAGAGGAAACAAAACTTTGTTCATTCATCTACCCACCATCCATTGAATGTACCATGCACCCACCCACCCATTCATCCATTCATGTTGAATAGATGTATCTATGTATCCATCCACCAATCCATTCATTCACCCCGCTGAATACATGGCTCCACCCTCCCAGTCATCCATGTTGAAGGGTTTCCATAGGCTCAGCACTGGGACATAAGACAGACCTAATATTTCTGCTGCTGGGCCTTACGGTCTACAAAGCAAATATTAATTATATGAGTATATGACTTTTTCGAACTATAGTTATAGTGGCTGCGACAACTAAGGTAAACCGCTCAAGAGGCCATACCTGGCGTTAGCTCCGAGGGCAGGGATTACAGAGGCGAATACAGAGCAGCTTGGTCTCCCGGTAGCTTATTGGTCTGATTAAGAAAATGTGGGGAACAGGCAAAATGACCTTTCTAGGCAGTATGTTGTGCTAGTGAGGAAAAGAGACAGTTTAAAACCAACAGTCGGGGGCTGGAGGCATGGTTTAGCTGTTAAGTCACTTGCCTGCAAAGCCTAAGAACCCAGGTTCGATTCTCCAGGTCTTTCGCTAGCCAGATGCACAAGGTCATTCCTGCGTCTGGAGTTCGTTTACAGTGGCTGGAGGCCACTCTGTCTCTCCCTTTCTCCCTCTCTCTTTCTCCCTCTCTTACTGTCTCAAAAAAAATTTTTTTTAATTAAAAAAAAGTTGGGCTGGAGGGATAGCTTGGAGGTTAAGGCGCTTTCCTGGGAATCCTAAGGACCAATGTTTCACTCTCCACTCCAAGTCCCACATGATCCACATGCACAAGGTCGCACATGCGCACAAGGTGGCACACGTGTCTGTATAGTAGATTGCAGTGGCTGGAGGCCCTGGCGCACCAATTCTCTCTCTCATTAAAAAAAAAAAAAAAAAAAAAAAAACACTAACAGTCAACACCAAAATGGTTACTCAGTGTTGATCCTACATCTGAGCAGTGACCGCAGTCTCTCCACCTCCCCCAAAAAACCACACACACAAGCTTCATGAGCTATGTTTCCCTAACCCAGCTCAGCTGTCACTTCAGACCTCTGCTCTCTCCTCCACACATCCAACCTGTCACCCAGTCTCACCTTCCAAGCAGCTCAGGTAGAGCGTGCCTGCTCCCCTCGCCTGCTCTTCCTTCCTGACATCCTCTCCCAGCCTCCTAATTGCTCTGCCCTGTCTATTCCTCCACTGTGTCCTTTGCATTAAAACCCAAGCGATCTTGTTGAAAATGCAGACTCGAATGTCAATTCTGAAGGTAAAATCATTTTTAGCGGCCTGCCAGACTATCAGAATAAGGACAGATCTTTCCGTGGCCTCCCCAGTCCCTTGTCCTGTGAGCTGCCGCTGGGTTCTCTTCTGTCTTGAGCCCTTTGCTTTCGGCTTTGGGGAACTTCTGTGGGCGCTGGGAATCTGCAGTGGCCCACAGGCGCGCTCGCTACCGCCCTCTGCTGGCCAGCTTCTCTGACTCCTTCAGGTCTCAGGGTAAAGCTAGGTGCGGCTTCCTAGAATAGACTGTCGCTGACTCTCTCCTGGAACTAGGTGTTTTATTTTTAAAAACATATTTGCCAACAGTGAAAATGAGAGAGAGAGAGAGAGAGAAAGAGAAAGAGAAACAGAGAGAAAGAGAAACGGAGAGGAGGGCATACCAAGGCCTCTTGCAGCCTCTACAAACCAACTCCAGAGGCATGTGCCACTCTGTTCCTACCTGGGTACTGGTGAATCCAGTCCAGGCAAGCATGTCTAACCACTGAGCAGTCTCTCCAGGCCCTAGTTTTTGTTTTAATAGTCTTTTTATGTATACTTCCATATTCATTTGTATGTTTTATTTGTGAATTTAATATTTGCTCTGTGTCCGTCTCCATCACTAAATTCAAAGCTCACTGCTGTATCTCCTGTGTCCATCAAAGTGCCTGGGCTCATAGCTGTGGTGGTTTTACACATCCTTGTCTATTTGAACACCACATCTTTGGCAAACATGCCCCCAGTAGATTTAGCCTTCAAGGTCATCCACAGCCTGACCTCGCTGTATTGTCCCTGCACTGAGCGCCCAGTGCTGTCCAGCTGGGTTCCCCGTGCCCTGTGCTCAGGGAGGTCGCTTGGAGTTTTCAGGATGTCTGAAAGCCTTTTTCCCACCCTGGCTTCTTTAAACTCTACCCTGGGGACTGAGGCCCTGCAGTCTCCTTTCCTCTGGATACCAGGGCAACCAGGGAAGAAAAAGTTTTTGTATTTCGAGTACTGTATTCGACTGTATTGCCATGAAGAGTCTTGTGTGCCCATGCCTCATCTCCAAGCACTGAAGCCCGTTGATGTATGTTTAATTTCCTGTTCTAATGTTTCGTTCTGATAGAAAACACACTGGACTTCAAGAAATCTCTTTTCAGTTTTGTAGCCTAAGGCAGAGCTGATGTTAGTTGCTAAGGTGTTGCTAGGGAAAGTCACTTAGCCAGGGCAGATAATTAACTTTATCAGTGTGTGTGTGGGTAGGTTGCTCAAGAGAGGAGCTGGGGCTCTGCTTCTCCAAGAAAAGAAATTGCTTTGATTGGTAAGATCAGCCACTTGGTGTTTTTCTTTCCTTTCTTCCCTGAGGAGAGAAGGGGAAAAAGTCCTTGTCTTGGTTAGTGTTCTTCTGAATCTGGTCGTGGAAACATGGACATCTGATGTTTGCTTCAGATACAGATTCCAAAACCCTGGCGCACACGCCTCAAGCATGCTCTTGAATAACTCATGTGAAGTTTAGGACACTGCCAGCCTGGAGTGTGTGAGTCACACTTGAAGTACACAGTGCCTGTTTGGCTAGCCCATGTTTCAACTGGGAGATGCTGAGAGGTCTTGAGAAGTTACAGGATCTGTCTAAACTGTAAAAATGTGAAAAACTGACAAGAGGAGCCCATCTAGCTCACCCTGTGGGATCTTGAGAAATGAATAAGTAATTGAGGTAATAGTTTCTAAATTTCAAAGTAATTCACTAAAAAGTACCCAGGTATTATTGTTATTATTAGTCTATTTCTTTCAGGAGAAGCCAGGAGTGTTGTATCTTGGTGTCTCTAACTCATAGAATTAAGTGGTAATTTTATCCTGAGGGATTTCTAGGAAAAGGAAGTAGACTGACAATGGAGGAAGTTGGATTGCCTGGGGCAATCTATTATTGGTCATCTGTCTTGAAGAACAACTCAGAGTCTGTCTTCCAGCAAGCTAGCTTGCTTTGAGACCAACTATAGACTGATTATGAAAGTTAAAAATCCTAAAAACAAAGACATTAATCAATTTAAAAGCTGTTTCTTCAGGACCTGTTCTGAGCATTCCCTAGTATAATTATGTTATCTTTGGAATTAAGACACTGATTAGGTGTACCCCACACTTTTACTCGAAGTCTGAGGTCTTCCAGCCACCTGATCCCTCCAGATTTTTGGTATACATTCAGTGTCATCCCACCCCACTTTCCCATTGCCAGATTCAAGAGAAGATCCTACAGTACAATTCAAGTGTCTTTCCTACTTTTAAACTCATAGCATCCAAGTTATAGGCCCTCATTCTATCTCTATTATCTGTAGCCTCCAGTCACACCCCACAGACAGGGAGGACTGGGCAACTGGCTCTCCAGATTGCTGCCCAGCCTGACTCATGGCCCAGACTTGAGACCCTGCAAAGACCAAGCCAAGGAGACAGTTGCTCTGACCTCGGCCTCCCTCCAATATGCACCCCTCTCCCTCAGAAGCGCCGTTGATGGTGAACAGCTTGAATTCCCAAGATCCTTCTCTCTTTCTGCTTCCAGCTCTTCCATTTCCCCAGCCTCCCATTCTACGTCTCGTCACTGAGGCTTAACATTTCTGATTTCCCAGCTCACCTTGACAGTCTCTTCCCCACCACGTCCGTTCCTCCCTCACCGCTCTGGGTCCCTTGCTTTTCTGGTTTGAGCCACGTCTTCTCCAACACTCAGTGGCTCCTTTTTGTCGCTATAGTCCTTAAAGTTATTGCTAACCAGTTTCCTTTCTTACCCTTCTCAGTGCCTTATGTCTTCCTCCCAGCCCCTCTCATCTTTCCAGAGACACTGATCTAGCTGTTACCCCTTCTTTGTCCTGTATTTCTGCTTTTCTTTCTTTTCCCATCCTTGTTCAGAAGTAAGTCTCTCCCATCTTGGGAAGACAGCAAAACGCCAGTTTGATGTGGTGCTGGACCCGTGTGCCCGTCCCAGGCCTGCCTGTCCACATCAGTCCTTGAGATCCCTGCTTCACTGGATTCCACTCATCTCCCTGTACACTCTGGTCTGGAATCAGCTCCTGTCACTTTATTGAAATTACTTCTAACTCTGCAGCAGTTGTGCGGTAAGCAAGAGACCCAAGATTTCAGGGAAGAGTGAAAACTCGTTCCTTGGAGAGGTTCAGGAGCAGTGCGAAGGTGTGGCCCCGGGGCCCTCTTGTTTTCTCAGCTTGGGCTTTACGGATTACAGAGCACCCCGTAGTGGGGTGCAGCTCCCGAGAGCCATCCCTTGACGATCCAACCACCCACAGAACCCGAGCACGGTCCACGTCCCTGTGAGTCACTTGTCATTAACCTAACATCCCAGCTGACCTCAGAGCGGCCTTTCTAAAGTTCTGCAAACTTCCTGTCTTGGACCACATGGCCGTGGCACACTACTGCCACCTGGTGACGGTGATGCCAATGTGCAGCGGCATTAAGTAAGGCCTCGTGCCCAGGCACTCACTCCTAAGGTTGCCTCCCTGGACCTGTTTTTTATTAGCATATATTAATTATACGTAACAATGGGTCTCATCATGAAATTTTTATACGTGTATATAATGCGTGTTTACCATGATCCTTGCCCGTTGCACTCTCTTGTTCCCCCCACCACTCCCGTCGATTCCCTTCCTCTTTTCAACCAGCGTGGACCATTTCATTTATTGATTAGATGGATGGATTGATTTTTTTTCCATGTGTCTATGTGTGTGGTGTTCATACACGTGTGTACGTGAGTGCGGGGTTGCACATGTGTGTACATGAGGTGTGGCGTGCATACATGTGTGTACGTGAGTGCGGGGTTGCACGTGTGTGCGCATGTGCATGTGGAGGCTGGAGGGCCGTTCTACCTGACTTTCTGAGGCAGTCTCTTATGGAACCTGGAGCACAAAGATTGCACTAAACTGGCTAGCTGGTGAGCCCCAAGGGTCCTCCTGCGTCCTGTCTCCACTTCCCAGAGCTGGGGTCACAGGCATACGCTGACACACTTGGCTTTGATGTGGGTGCCAAAGACCCAAACTCAGGTCTTCGCACTTGTGCGGCAAGCGCTTTCCCTCCAGTGCCCAGTGCCCAGTCCTCATGGACCTATTTTAGAAAAGGCAGTTTGCCCTTTGGAGATACAGTCATTGAGTTTCCCACTGCGCTAAGAATCATATGCTTGAGTGGAACGTGGTGGCGCACGCCTTTAATCCCAGCACTCAGGAGGCAGAGGTGGGAGGATCGCCGTGAGTGGGAGACCACCCTGAGACTACATAGTGAATTCCAGGTCAGCCTGGGCTAGAGTGAGACCGTACCTCGAAAAATCCCAAGAGAATCGTATGTTTGCATGAAGTTGGTGAATTTTTTTTTTTTGAAATTTAAGCCTTTCATTCAATCAGCAAACATGTGTTGATTAATAAGGAGGTAAGACTAAGAAAAAAATGTGATATAAAATCCTGCCTTTAAGAGCTGCAGAGACAATGCAGATATTGGTAAAATAAAGAGTCATAAACACGCTTATTCGTGGGGACCCAGAGGAGAGTGCTGAGTTATGCCCAGGTAAAGGCAGTAGCACTTGAAGATGTGCTCCACGTCCTCTGGAGGGAAGGCTGCTGGACAAGGGGAACAGGTGGGGTTGGCACAGAGAGCACAGTGATATGAAGAGGCAGGTGTGGCCTCTGTTGCCCCATAAGTTTCTGGTCAGGCCACGTTTTAGATTTCCCAGCAGCCTCAAGGACAGCCACAGGCCAAGGCTGAAGGGGGAGCAGTGACGGCAGAGTTGTTAGGAGGAAAGCTGGGACGTGGGGGAGATGTGCCTGCAGGTGTGGGGGAGGGGGAGGGGGCGGGGATGGCTCCTAGGGTTCTCCCATGAGCCTCTGAGGAGGTGATGCTGGCATGACCGTCGGTGATAATGAAGCTAAGACATCAGCCATGGCATGTGGAAATGGGGTGTATGAGATGGCACACTATGAGGCTCAGACCACAGCTCATGCTGGCCTGGAACTCACTATATAGCCCAGGATGGTCTGGAACCATAATGCTCCCACGTTAGCTTATTGCCTTTCTGGGATTATAAGTGTGAACCACCAAGCCTGGTAATATGTCCTATGTAAGAAATCTTTCAAAGTGGGGTCCACAGTAGGTTTCCAGCTCAGGAGACATGTGACAGCTAGAGACCCCCACCCTGGCACTCATAAGCCACAGTGCCCCACATGTCTTTGAAACATTCTTAAATCCTAGCTCTCCTGTGTGGCTCCTTCTTAGCTGTGTGCTCTGGTTTCCAAACCAACAGCCTCATTTGATGCATGCGCCTCGCTTTCATGCTACAGAAAGGATCGTGATCTGATACGCTGGCTGGCTCAGCAGGTGACACCTGTCTTTCCTGATGACAGTGGTGTTATTAGGTAAAGATGGAAGATTCTAGACCTTGTATCCTGGCAAGTAGCCATCAACTTGCAGGGCTCCTAGGACTTGATACTAAGACGCTTTCTGCTCATTTGTGAAGCTGCCTGTGGAGGGGCCTCTAGGAGAGGACAGTGGAGGAAAAATGGACTCACATCTTTTCAACCTGGTCGTATGAGGGCCAGACAGAAGGGAGCAGAGGAGGCACTGTAAGGCGAACTTGGGTGAGGAAGAAGGCAAAGGGGCCTGAAAGCGGGTTTAGTGCTCAAAGGAGCACATAGGAGTCACGGAGAAGGAGCACCGGGAGTGATGCTCCTGTCCTGCCACTACCGTAATGAAGGGTCCCTGCAAAGCAATGAAAAGGGCCCTTTTTGCCTTCCAATTAACTATGGCCTAAGTTTTACATCTCTCCCAACCAGGCGACATGATTGCTAAGGGTCAGGTTTACTGGTTTCATGTGACTTTAAATAAGTCGTCATCCAATTGCTACTTCAAGTATATAGTCCAAGAGCTGGGATTTAAGAGCGGGAGCCCCAGAACACAGTTCAATCTCCAACCTTATTTCT
This sequence comes from Dipus sagitta, assembly GCA_036346955.1. Lineage (NCBI taxonomy): Eukaryota > Metazoa > Chordata > Mammalia > Rodentia > Dipodidae > Dipus > Dipus sagitta. Next base: position 152,852,471 of record CM070772.1, on the reverse strand, counting down.
CCTAGACACCTGGAGCCAAGCGTGTAGGTATGAGCTTTAAGATGAAGTAAGAGGAAAACATTCATTCACTTGGCAGACAGTGGTGACATTGACAGTGCTGGGCTCGTCACTGGGTCCCCGATAGACGGGAGATATGCCTTCTGTCTACAAAGGGCTTGCACGTACACAGCTGATAGCTAAAATGTCATTGTCGTGCCTAGGATGAGCCAGACACTGGAATAAATGCTTTCTACTTTCTAGCTCGTTTCACCCTCACAGTAACTCACGAGCCAGGTGCTTTTTTTGAAGCATGGAGAGATTAGGTGACTTGCTTGCCCAAAGTCGCAATCTATTTGAGACATCCCAAATAATGCAGACTGGACGTGTGTAGACCAGGGATCACTCCACGCTGGCTGTCTGTACTAGCAAGTTTAGTACGAATCACAAGGAAACTTCTGCAAACAGGGAGGTGTGGTGATGATGCTGTCTTAGTGGGGTTCCTGTGGAAGGTTTCTTTTTTTCTTTAAAATATATTTTATTTATTTATTTGAGAGAGAGAAAGAGAGAGAGAATGAAGCCAGGGCCTCCATCCACTGCAAACAAACTCCAGATGCATGTACCCCCGTGTGCATCTGGTTTACGTGGGTCCTGGAGAGTCAAACCGGGATCCTTTGGCTTTGCAGGCAAATGCCTTAACCACTAAGCCAACTCTCCAGCCCCCCTGTAGAAGGTTTCAAATGTGAGATGAACTTTAGTTCTTGGCTCAGTACATGTTAGTGCAGGGACATGAGGGCCAGGGTTCCAATGCATCCACTCACCAGGCTCCCTTCACTCATTAAATGCACATCTCACTTGGGTCTCTGTGGCTGCTTTCTCACCTGGGCCTGGAATATTAGATGCTGGCCTTTTAGAAAGATTCCTATGCAGATTCTCGTTCTTATTGTCTCCCTCCTTCTCTTTGAAAACACAGCTCACAGGTCACCTCTCGGAAGACTCTGTTGACTGCCCCTAGCAGGACTGTCACACCTGTGTGCAGTAGACTCTTTGTTCATGCCCCTCCCCGTAGCATTTGTCACATGGAAGCATTTGCTCTTCACACATCTTGTTATCTCTCACAAGACCCAAGTCCTCAAAAAGTAGAACTGTTTGCTTTGTGTTGTTAGTACCATGGGCAATGCCTGGCACATTGTGGATGCCCAGTTAGGATCTTCTGAATGCACAGATGGATCAATAAATGATCATTCTATCTTATATCAAATATTACCTGGTTCAAAGGTTCATCCCTTTTCATGTGATTTTTTTTGGCTATAAAACCCAAGCACCACCCTTTGTTGAGCTGCTATTGCCTTCGTATACTTATGACCTTCACGACTCTTGTAGTCTATGATTATTTTACTTGCTTATCCATACCTGTGAGTTGTGGGGACTCCAGTAGTGAAGGCGCTGCTCCTGTCTTGCCTACTGTCCTTGCCCAATGCAAGACACGTTACAAGTGCTCAGCATGGCTCTGTAGATGCGTGTTGAATGGATGCGTAAAAGTCACATCCTCAGCTGGTTGTCCAGATCATTTTTGGATAACCTCAAGTGAGAATAAGCTCACGGGCTCCTTGTTCCTGCAGATGACTTTTTATGTGCCAAAGCTTCTTCTTGTTGAAGTACAAACTGCCACCCCCCCCATCCCGACTTTTCCAAGAAGTGCCTTGTTGTGACTATGAGGTGCGTTCATGAGTCCTGGCTATGCTCCCCTCAGGGGGTGGAGCCCAGTGCCCCCGTGAGTGTGAGCTGGACTCAGCGGTTCACTTCTAATAACAAAAATAACAATATAGCAGCCATAGTGTGTCCTAGGGACTATCATGAAAGGCACCGTGAATCATTCTTGCTCTCACAGAGCTTGCTTGGGGAGGGTTAGGTACTGCATCCATGAAGGCACTCAGGCAACTGTATGGAAAGACCTGGGCAGCAGAAGGATATGGATTGGGCATCCTGGAAACACATCTCCTGCCCGAGCCCAGCCTTCAGAAGTGCAGCTCACATGAACCCATATTCACACACACGGACACAATTTTAAAATAGTAAAAAAGAGGGCTAGAGAGATGGCTTAGCAGTTAAGGCACTTGCCTGTGAAGGTTAAGGACCCAAGTTTGATTCCCCAGTACCCACATAAGCCAGATGCACATGGTGACACATGCTTCTGGAGTTTGCTGTCACTAGAGGCCCTGGTATACCCATTCTCTCTCTCTCTCTCTCTGTCTTTCTCTCTCTCAAATCAATAAATATCAAAAACATTTTAAAAAGTAAAAAAGATAAATTATATATGGAAAGCATTTAGCATTCAATAAATCATGACTAATATTATTTGGTCCACCATTCCTGCCAATCTAGATAATTTTAGAAACTGAATCTGTCATCGAGATTTATGTCATTTTTGTGTCTGCAAGTTCTGTTTGATCTTCATGCCAGAAATTGATCATAATTGGGATGATAAGACAGAAACTGAATCTTCCATCAGTTACAAATATGGTTATTTTTCTTAAGCCTGATATTAATTAGAATTAATTATTAGAAACTGTGTAAAAAGGCTAGAGACCAGACTGAGCAGAGACATGAAAGAAATGTCAAAATCAATAGAACAAACACTTTCATTTTGTTGGGACAGATAACAATTATTTAGCATTATTACCATTACTGTACTGTAATGTAGTAATAACAGTGATTGCTTGTAGAAGTGATGTTAACTAGTCATTGGCCATCTTTGGATGGTCTCTCAGCGAGTTATAAATCTACCTAACTCTCTTGTCACCTTGGCTACATTTCACTGTCTTGTCCTTAAGAACATCATAAATGACTTTATCAAATGCTTTGCTGACTGCTAAATGTGTTTGCTCTTTCATTAAGGAAAAGTACGTAAATGTGTTTGGTAGCTTCATTACAAACTTTTGGCAGTTCCTAGTATCACCCCCCCTAAATAAATAAATAAATAATTTTTTTTTAAAAAGGATAATGGAGGCCAGAGAAGCCAACACAGGTGAGTTTGCCCATCAGCTTTCTCTTCCTCTTGCTCTGAACATGGAAACACTGATGATGGAGATGGAGGGGCCATTCTGGGGTCACAAGTGACAACAGGAAAGACCAAGGAAAACTCAGAGAACCTTCAGTCCTGACATCCCCAGTAACAAAGGCGTTCCTCCCATAGGAATGCTCACATCATAGGAACAAGGTCTCTGAAGTGGCTAAGCTGTGTGGGAATTTCAATTACTAATGTCCAAATGCAATACAATTGTCCTAGAACTGTGACCAGGATCAATTCAACTGATTTTTAGTTTGAAGACTCCATCTTCTTTCATGATCTAGAAATCAACTCCATTGTTGATGTGCCATTGGCCTTTCTGGAAATCTATATTCATGTCTAGGTGGGAAATTTATTCCGTGAAGGAGAGCTGGCCTTGGCCCTACCCAGTTCTTCCCCACTTCTTGCCTGTAATTCCCAAGACTAACTGTAGAAGGTGATGGAATATGACATCCTGGGATAGAGGAAGACTGGCCCAGGCTCTACTCCAGTGCCCCTCCCTAGAGGTAACATGGCCTGGTGACCCTGGGGTAATAATCCTTCTGAGTTCCTGGCTTTGGAGCAAGTGGAACGGGCACAGTTGAGGAGATTCCATCTTCCCTGACATTTCCTGAGCTCCCGGAGATCAGCTATCAGTGAGCCCTCAGCTTCTGTTTTCCCTTGCTGCCCAACTGGCTTCACATAGCCTGTTGTGTGGACCAGCATTGTCTTATGGAGCTCAGACAAGCTGGTAAGCAGCTGGCAGTAAACCTGCTTCATGGCCTTACTTGAAGAAGCTCAGCTCTGCAGCTCTGTTTTCTTTTTCTTTCTTGTTATTGACAGCTTCCATAATTATAGAAAATAAACCATGATAATTCCCTCCCCCCTCGCTTTCCCCTTCACAACTCCACTCTCCATCATATCCCCTCCCCCTCTCAATCAGTCTCTCTTTTGTGTCTATAAGAGTGCATTGAAAGGAGTCCTGCCCTTCCTTTGGCTTTTACATTGTTTCTGCCACCTCTTCCGCAAGGGACCCTGAGCCATGGAAGGTGTTATAGAGATATTTTAGTGCTGAGCACTCCTCTGTCACTTCTTCTCAGCACTATGGTACCTTTTGAGTCATCCCAGAGGTCACCATCATCTGCAAAGGGAAGCTTCTCTAAGCAAAAGTGAGGGTAGCATTAATATATGGGTATGAACATTAAGAGAAGTGCTTACTGGGCAGGTTGGTGAGCGTAGTATATGTATTTAGTTAGACACCAGAAGGCCTTATACTTCTAGGGCTCATGACTAGCTCCTTCATAGGTTTTCAGTATCAGGTATGTATTCCCTCCCATGGAGCGGGCCTCCAGTCCAATTAGCAGTTGGTTTCCCCCATAACAGACATGCCTCTATTGCACCTGTTGGCTCATTTGGCCTGGCTAGTTCAACTTAAGGCTTGTAGTGTCCACTGTTGTTTATCTCCACTGATGACTTCTCTCTATCCCATTGAACTGCATGCAGAATGGCTTCTTCCAGCTTTCTGTCAGCTGGTCTACATGGAGAAGGTTTTTCAGCTCAGTTCCAACAGGGTTTCTCAGTGACCTTGCAGCCCCAGTATATGGAGTCTTCAGCAATAGGGTCTTACCATCTAGTTCTGGTGGGAAACCAAGGGCCTTGGCAATGGCCTGTAATGTTTTGGGGGCATCAGGGACCTCCCTGGCCAACAACTCACTGGAAGGTATCCTATCCCTGGCATTGAAATTTTTCTAGTAACAATCTATGATTTCTAGGTATGCCATTGTCCAAAAAAGTAGTTTTCTGTATGACTTATTCATATCCTCTTAGATTTTGATTAAGTCCCCCCACCCACCCTTCCTTTACTCAGTCTCTTCCCCTGACCTCACTTTAAGTTTCTTGTGCCAATACGGATCATGGATCATGTCTCCAAATCAATGACCATCCTCCTTGACAAGGATGAAAGCTCAGTAGAAGAGCAGATCAGTTTCCTGTCATCCACTACTCCTACCGCCTGTCCAGTCACAAGCCCTGGGCTCCACATTTCCCATCCTTCCATACTGAAGGAAAATGTCTTTTCTGTTGATTTTGACATTTCTTGCATGTCTCTGCTCAACTTTCCTTACACGATTCCTAATATATATATATTTGCAGATTGAATGAAGGTATCTAAAATATGAATAAGCTAATGAATTTGGTCAACTTCGGGAGTCCTGCAGGGAATGCTCAGTTGCCTAGATCGGCAGGTATGGCCCGGTGCTTCCTTCCGTCACTGTGTACAGTACAGGATGAGTGTGCCGCCGCCCCATTTGTGCAAGCACACTGGGGAGCCTTCGCAGAACTCACTAGAGAAGTGAGCACCTGGCTCGATTATACTTTCTGCCAGGCTAAGCTCAGATTCATTCGCACTGTTTCACTGGGAGCAGAGGGTGAATGCAGCACATTCACAATGGGAAACACTTGAGGGGCTGGAGAGTTGGTTGAGGGGTGAAGCACTTGCTGAGCAAGCGTGAGGACCTGAGTTCAGACCCCCAGCGCCCACATGAAGCTGGATATGGTAGCATGTGTCTACAATCCCAGTGCGCCGACAGCAAGATGGCTGGTGCAGACCTCAGAAGCCTTGGAAGCACGTACGTGCTCACATCAACACACAAGCACATGTGCGCGCATGCACACACACACACACACCCAGTTGAAAACACACTGCAGGACCTATTAAGTGCTCTCACACATCAGAAGAGACTTACTTCAGCCCAGGACCGTGTTGTGGAAACTGAGCACTCTCGGCACACTTTTTCACACTATGAGTGCTTTAAACTCTACAGGTCACGTGATCTGCAAGGCACCTGCTCCGCCCTGCCCTTGCAATGTAAAAGCAACCGTAAGCGTTACTGCTCAAGTGCGTGTCTTTTCCAAGGAGACCTTGCTGATGGACACTGAAATTTGAATTCAGTGTCGTTTTCATGGATCATAAAATATTATTCTGCCGCTGCTGATTTTCAATGACCCTAAGAATTCAAAAAAATAACCAGGCTGGGAAGACAGCTCAGTGCCTGTCTCAGGAGCACAAGGACCCAAATTCAATTTTCAGCACTCACGGTGGGTAGCCACATAAAAAGCTGGCTGTGGCTCACGGGGGAGACAGGAGGATCCACGGAGCTAACTGACCAGCCATCAAGCCTAACTGGTGAGTTTTAGGCCAATAGAAGAAATATTTCAAAGGAGGTGGATGCTGTCTGAGGATAGTACCCAAGGTTGTTCTCTGGCTTACACACACACACACACACACACACACACACACACACACACACACAAGTGCATCTATATACACATGAACATATATACATATACCACACATACACACCAAAAAAAAAGGAAAAAGAAAAAGAAAAGAAGTACAAAAATTCATTCTTTGCTTATAAGGTGGAAGGCTGGATTTGTCCTCAGGACATAGGTTTCTGACCTTGAGACAGAGAGTCCCAAATGGCTGACTCAAGAAAACCTCTCTCTTCTATCAATCTACAGCTGGAACTTGACAACTGGAAGAGGTAGCAGAAAGCTGGCAGGACCTCAGACTATGCCACACCACAAGTGGCCTCTCTGTGGCTTCACCATGTCACTGAGCTTTGGGCGTCTTCTCCAAGTCCAGCCAGCTACTCTTCAAGAGTCCCCACAGATCTATCCCTAGACAACCCAACAGGACAGGCCTAGTGCAATGAAGTAAGTATGCATATAAACTGCTATTAGGAATACAGAAGGATAATGGCTTACAAAGCAGGGTCAAGTTAGAGAGAAGAGTCGGCGGCCAGAAGTCTTTAGCAAAGTGTCGACATTTTGGGGAAAACTGTGTGTGGAATATGACAGTAGTCAGATGGGGAGAGAAATGCTCCTGGTGGCTTTTAGCATCTGGTGGGTGTATTAGTTTGGTTGGCCTTGGCAACAAGTGTAGACAACCATCTCATAGTGGTTTTAAGCATCAAGCTCATTAGACTATGCGTATCAGTGAACAGCATCCATTCACCTTGTATACTGGTGTATCCCCAGTTTCCAATGCATAGTAAATATCCAGAAAATAATTGAGCCCCAAACTCAGAGGCTCACTGATATTCTTGAAGATCCAGGTTCCGTCCAGCTTTTGATGAGTGAGCTCTGCCTTCAGGCTAGTTTTCCATAGGCTTCAGCTACCACATTTCTGACCATGACAAGCAGATTCAACAAGGTCCCACCAAAGGAGAGGGAGGTAGCTGTTCTTTGAGTCAGGGAACCTTTTCAGAAGCCTAGCAAACTTCTCAGTCTTATTGGCCAGAAATGTATCACATAATTTAGACACACACATCCTGAGTCTTGAGTCTGCTGGCACACATGTTGGGGAGAAGGCCACCCGTCTCAGCTGTCCAAACAGAGGGGAGCTAATGGGCTTCGTGTCATGCGCCCCTGAGCTCCATGGCAATTTTCACCTCTCACCCAGGGTGTTACAGAAGCTTCTCTCCCTCCCTCTTTCTTTCCTATCAGCTCCTCTGTTTGCTTTGGAAGAAGAGCCTGTGGTAGATAGACCATAGGTTTGGGACTGGATCTTAAGGAAACTGAGGAAGGACAGGGTATGTCCCTCCTACAAACACTGGGTCTCATCAAAAGTTTGTCTACATCTTATGGTAAGCACTACCATGGGCTACTGGTGTTTAGGACACATTATACAACCCAGTTCAGACTCAGTAGAAAACCAGGAGCTTTTAGAACAACTGTTTTGGTTGGAGTTATTTCAACTTACAAAATCTCGCTTCGCAGGGTTGGTGTGGAAAATCAAATAAAGTAAGGACTCTTGATTCAAAACAGCTGTGCAGTGGTGCCGGGCTCATTGGTCAATTCCTTTGCATTCAACTTTTCTCATTGAGTCTGAGCATCACGTGCACCACTGAGACACTTTCCTTGTGTGGCCCTGTACTGAGTATGCCTGGCGTGTGACCACCTCATGTGGAACCATGTCTATTTTAACTAACCCTGGTTCTATGGGCCTGCAAGTAAGGTGGGCTCAGGTAGGCGGTGGATATGTTGATTTTGCCTATGGCCATTTATACAGCCAAATGTCTCTGGAGACTTTCCGTGGTCAGATGCCCCATCAGGGTTTCATTCACATGTTGGTGCCACTGTTGACTGGGCCACAGATTTCTAGGAGGTCAGGGCAGATGAGTTCCAAAAGCAGCAAAACAGAAGTCAAGCACCAAGTGCGGCCCAAACCTCAGGTTGACTCTTCTAATGTTCCTCTGGCCCTTACAAGTCCCTTGAGGCCCTAAGGAAGGAGCTAAGGTGAGGCACAGAAGAGGGAAGCCCATCTCCTGTCATGATCTATCATAGTGCTCTCCTCTTGGAAAGCTACCCTCTGCTCCTCATTGGGTTTCCCAGAAATCGACTAACGATTCAATGTCCATACATCTGTGATGGGTAATCTTCATTCTCGACTTGAGTGGATTGGGAATCACCATGGAAACACACTTCTGGGTGTATCTGTGAGGCTGTTCCTGGAAATGTTTGAGGAGGGAGGGCCCCCTCTGAACGTGGGCAGCGCCAACCCATGGGCTGAAACCCCAGACTGAATTCAAAGGACAAAGCAAGCTGTGCATTCCTCTCTCTCTGCTTCCTGACTGTGCACACATGTGACCAGCCGCCTCGTGTTCCTGCCGCCATGCCTTCTCCATCATGACGGGCTGCATGCCTTCTTAAATGGTAGGCCAGAATCAAACCCTTTCTCCCACAGGTTGCTTCTTGTCAGGTATTTTGTCATGATAAAGGGGATAAAATAACTAATACAACATCTCAGTGACAACTCAGTTGGAAGAACTCAGTATAATTTCCACAGAGAGACCCCATCTCTTCTTTCCAGCTGATAGAAAATGGAAACAATTTTTAATTGCATCTGCCTGGAGGTCTTGCCCAAGATCACAGTCAGGAAGGCAGTGATCTATTCTGGACTGTCATCTCCTCATCCTGGCACCTGTGGAGCTGTCCTGTCCCTTTAGTGAGGGGCCATGAGACCCCCTTGAGGTCTGGCCTTCTCTCATCTCATCCCTTCTGTCCCTCTGCAAAGCACTCAATTATTTAGCTCCCCCTGTGCCCTGCTGGCCTGTGGGAATCTCTCTGGGGTTACTTAAGGCCGTCTCCAACACTGTGAAGTCATTTATTTTCTCACAGTTTGCTACCTTTTTGGTTCCACTGAGAAGACAAGTCCCAAGTCTTCCATTCTGAAGAATCTGCCTGCCTCTGAGCGCAGCCTGATTAAAGCATAAACAATGCCCCCTTTGTGGGGGACCCAAGGCATCTGTGTGCTCACCCCTTTCCTTTGTACCCCCTCCAGCCACCCCATAGACACAAGCAGACCCTGTATCTTACCATCTGTTTTTCTCCCCATCTTTTGTTTAGACCCAGAGTCCTGCTTACTGTCTGGGAAGGCTGCTTTTCTGCATACCCAAAGCAGAAAATCTTCCCGCTGCCTCCCTTCCTAGGGCTCATTCCCTCCCGGAGACTCAGAGTGATTCACTTAGAGCAGAGGAAAATCTGCCCTGGGGGATGGAGAGAACATTATGTTCATTTTTCAAAACATTATCCCATTTGCTTCCTGCTGCCCGCCACAGGGTTGAGAATTAGCCCGCACTCCCATACCCCTTGGAATGCTTCTTATGGGATGGACTTCATTGGATTGAACATAGGTATTCACTCGGAAGAATATGTTGGAATTGGGGTAATGAGGTTTATTTTCTTGAGTGGTGGTCAGTCAGCTTTCCAAAAGGCTCAATTCTATGTCCTTCTCCTGGGCGTAGAGTCCTCCTTGAGATAATTCTCTCCTATTACTTTACTATGAATAATACTTTTTCTACCACATTTATGGTTTTCTCTTGAACCATACAAATTTTCACTGATGTTTCTGCTTACAGGATGGCACATTTGTGACCTCACATTTGCCTGGGTCGGGTTTCTGTGGCTGGAGCTCAGGTTCTTTGCTCAAGGTCCATCAGGGTGTTGGCCTGGATGCTGGGCTTGGGTTCTTGTCCAAGTGCACATAGCCATTGGCTGCATTTCATACACTTATAGCTGTGGCTGGTGATAATTTGCTTCCTTAAAGCCAGAAAGGGGCTGGAGGGATGGCTTAGCTGTTAAGGCATTTGCCTGCAAAGCCAAAGGACTCAGGTTCGATTCCCCAGGACCCACGTTAGCCAGATGCACAAAGGGGCACATGCATCTGGAGTTCGTTTGCAGTGGCTAGAGGCCCTGGTGTGCCCATTCTCTCTCTCTCTGAAATGAATAAGTAAATAAAATAAAATATTTTTTAAATGATAATAAAATAAAACTTATAGCCAGGTGTGGTGGTGCATGCCTTTAAAAAAAAGCCAGAAAGATACTCTACCTTCACATAGGGCCCAGACTTTCCTTGTTAAAAATATTTATCTATTTATTTCTTTGCAAGCAGAGAGAGTCGGGCGGGGGGAGTACATGGGTGCACCGGAGCCTCTCACCACTGCAAACAAACTCCAGACACTTGTGCCACTTTCTGCATCTGACTTTACATGGGTGCTGGGGAATTGAACATTGGTTGGCAGGCTTTGCAAGCAAGTGCCTTTGACCACTTATACCACTGAGAAATCTCCCTAGCCCCCAGACTTGCTTTTAAGGCCTTTCCTTGAGTCAAACTCACCCTTTGATTAACTGAAAAATTGATTCAGGGGCTGGAGGGATTGCTCAGCAGTTAAGGCCCTTGCTTGCAAAACCTAACAGCCTGGGTCCAATTCCCTAGTGCCCATGTAAAGCCAGATGCACAAAGTGGCACATTTATCTGGAGTTTGTTTCTCTGTCCTTGCAAATGAATAAATAAAATATTAAACAATCTATTCATTTGGGGTCTTAAATATTGTTTCATTCCCTTTTGCTCTCTCACTTATCAGAGTGAAGTCCCATGACATTTCCAGACCTGCCCACGGTTAGGGTTGGGCGGGGATTACACAGGATTTGCAGAGCAGGTGATCCTGGGGAGGGCATCCTAGGATTCTGTCTACTACCTACTTATTGAATGGTTGCTCTGGGCCAGGCATGATGTCCCGCATTTTAAGAATATTAAGTAGCTCTGGAGATGAGCAACTGGACTCTATCACTGTGTGGGGCCATCGTTTAGTAATGGCTGCCTGACTCCAGCTATATTCGCTGTGCTATTCTGCTCTATGCTCGGGTACAAGAAGGTTCTTTTTAAAGCCGTAAGAGGGACTTTGTTACAGCAGGATAACACCGAGTCCTAGAACAGATCCATAGCTCCTGTTAAAACATGAAAGGCCGGGCAGGGGCTGGGTTAAGGGCCCTGGCCAACAGTCGAAGGAGCAGCAAGGGAAGCATTTAAGGAACACATATGTGGGAGATATTAGATTGGATTTTTTATAGGATTATACTTTTATATTGACAATATCCCTGCAAGGCAGTAGTAAGTACCCCTGTTATAGTCGGTTTCACATTGCTGGTAGAAATCACCCAACCAAGAGCAGCTTGTGGGGGTGGGGGGAAGAGGTTTATTTTGGCTTACAGGCTCAAAGGGAAGCTCCACGATGACAGGTAAAACGATGGCATGAGCAGAGGGTGGACATCACCCCCTGGCCCGCATAAGGTGGACAATAGCAACAGGAGTGTGCTAAACACTGGCAAGGGGAAAACTGGATATAACACCCATAAGTCTGCCCCAACAATACACTGCCTCTAAGGGGTGTTAATTCCCAAGTCTCCATCAGCTGGGAACCTATCATTCAGAACACTTAAACTTATGGGGGACACCCGAATCAAACCATCACAACCCCTGTTTTGGAAGAAGAGGAATTGGAGACCCTGAAAGGTTGGGTGACTTGCCTGATGCCACAGAGATAGTACGTGTCATGGGTAAGTTTTTTTAAATTTATTTTTATTTAATTTTTAGGGATGTACAGAGGGAGAGAGAGAGATAGAGAGTGAGTGAGAATGGGCACGCCAGGGCCTCTAGCCACTGCAAATGAACTTTAGAAGCATGCATCGCCACGTGCATCTGGCTTACGTGGGACCTGGAGAATCGAACCTGGGTCCTTGGGCTTCGCAGGCATACGCCTTAACTTTGCATCCCTTCAGCCATCATGGGTGAGTTTTGAGCTGAGATCATTGTAGCAAACAGGACACCTGGGCGTCATTCTGCAGTGGGTGCAGGTGGGAAGGAGGGTTTCTCATGCTGAAGAGTCAATGTTATAAATACCTTCTGCTCCCTCGTCTGCCTCTGGACTGGGGGCATCATCAAGTAGGCATGGAAACATTAGGTAACATTGATCTTGGGCCACCCGAATGTTCAGTGTAGGGCAACCGTGGGCACAGCAGGCAGCCGCAGTGTGAGCCAGTGTGAGCCGAGCATCTGACTCAGGGAGGAGTTAGCCCTAGTGTTCCCCTCATCTGTAGGAACGGCCGCCACCCCTTGACGTTGCAAACCCCACCTTCCGCTCAGCCACAGCAGTACCCGAGACGTCCCAAGAGCCACCCTGCCTCTCTTTGTTCAAGAGTCGTTAACAACACTTCCATTCAGCGCATCCTTCCTTGAGAAGACAAAGATGACAGCTTTCCTACCATGGCTGCTTTACGGGGTCAAGGGAGAGTGAGGGACAGGGAAAATCAACACCAGGCACCAGTGGGCTCAGGAGAATGCTTAACCCTGCTCCGTGACCTTTCCCTACTCCAGCCCTGCCCCGGTCAAAGCGAACATCACCTAGATTTACAAGTGTGCTTTCCAAGACCTGCAGGGCATAGAGGATGGAGGCGACCTGACCGAGGGGGCTTCGGAGGAAGGTCAGGACCATGGGTCCATTTGCTCAGGGCGTCCAGGCTGCTGGGGAAGGGGAGGGTTGGGTGATGAAGACAGAGTCGGCAGAACTAAACCACTGATGGCGTGCTGTGGGCTCCCTGCTCCGCACGCCGTCCTCAGAAAGGAGGAGGGACGGTAAAGGAAACCAGTGTCCCCTCAGGCTCGAGGATGGGGCAGCCAGGTCAGCACAAGAGGAACGTCAATCAGTCAATCATGGTGGCAAAGTCAGCTGGTCAAGCACTGGGCATGTAGCAGCAGCCTGCTAATAAGGAAGCTGGGGAGTCAGGCCCACCCGGGGAGGGAGTACGTCTCCCTCAGTTCTCCTCGACCTTGGTTTCCAGGGTCCCCTCTGCAGACACCTCGCTACAGTAATGATGCATGTAGCTCTACTTCAGAGCTGTGCTCCCAGCTAGTCCCCAGGGAGAGCGTCCAGCCAGTGGGAGAAGAATGAGGGGTAACACGCGATCTCCCTTGAGAAGGAAGTCATCTCCATCATGGTGCGATTGATCAGCTCCCCCAAATTCCAAAGCCCTGTGGCACGGCCTAAGTGGAATTGGCCTTTTGTGTCTATATCTACCTGGTGAAAACTCCCTGCCAAAGGCTATACAAACCTACCCTGGCAGGGAAATAGGGTCTTTCCCCGTGGACGGGAATCTTCTCATGTGAAAAATTATGTGATTATACTGAGAGAACCTTCTCTTCTCAGATGGCAGTGACCTTGGGATGACTCAGAAGGCAGCGTGGTGCTGGGAAGAAGTGACAGAGGAGTGCTCAGCCCTACAATATCTCTATCACACCTTCCAAGGCTCAGGGTCCATTGCGGAAGAGGTGGTGGGAAGAATGCAAGAGCCAAAGGAAGGGTAGGACTCCTTACAATGTGCTCCTCCAGACACAAAATGGCCTGGATGTCCATGACCTCACAGTGCCTAACATTACCTACACAAGACCATTACAATAGGAGGAAAAGATGATGACATCAAAATAAAAGAGAGACTGATTGAGAGGGGGAGGGGATATGATGGAGAGTGGAGTTTCAAAGGGGAAACTGGGGGGAGGGCATTACCAGAGGATATTGTTTACAATCATGGAAGTAGTTAATTAAAAATAACTTAATTTTAAATAAAGCATGTGTGTCTAAATTAATACTATTTCAACTTTTTAAATCGAGATACAGTTCCCTATGTAGTCCTGGCTGGATTTAAATTCAATATTTTTTTATTATTTCTTTTCTTTTCTTTTTTAAAATATTTTTTGGTTCATTTTTTTATTTGTTTATTTGAGAGTGACAGAGAGAGAGAGAGAGAGCGAGAGAGAGAGAAAGAGGCAGATAGATAGAGAGAGAATGGGCGCGCCAGGGCTTCCAGCCACTGCAAATGAACTCCAGACGTGTGCACCCCCTTGTGCATCTGGCTAACGTGGGTCCTGGGGAATCGAGCCTCGAACCAGAGTCCTTAGCCTTCACAGGCAAGCGCTTAACCGCTAAGTCTTCTCTCCAGCCCCCCCCTTTTTTTTTGAAGTAGTCTCACTCTAACTCAGGCTGACCTAGAATTCACTCTGTAGTCTGAGAGTGACTTTGAACTCACAGTGATCCTCCTAACTCTGCCTCCCAAATGCTGGGATTAAAGGTGTGCACCACCATGCCAGGCTTTTTATTTTATTTTATTTGAGAGAGAGAGAGAGAGAGAGGAAAGAGAAAGAGATACAGAGAGGGAGAATGGGTGCACCAGAGCCTCCAGCCACTGCAAAGAACTCTGGACTCATGTGGCACCTTGTGCATCTGTCTTTACATGGGCACTGGGGAATCAAACCTGGGTCCTTTGGCTGTGCAGGCAAGTGCCTTAACTGCTGAGCCATTTCTCCAGCTCAGTATTTCAATTTTAATTTGCATTTATTTCCTTATTAAAGAGGTTAAGTATTAATTTTCCAGATTTGTGTATCCCTTTCTTTTCATATTCGCTTTTGGGTAAATGTAACTGGATTATAAAAGTGAAAAAGTTCTTTTGAGAAAGGAATGAGAAGAAAGGAGAAAAAAAGGAAAAACTAGAGGAAGAGACAGAACTTCAGCACAGTAAGTATCTTGGTGTGGAACGGCGTCCACGGTCTGGAGTGAAGCCAGTCTGCCCTGCCGAGCATGGCTCTTCCACTTCATATATAACTTTCAAATCACTTCATCTTATCTACAAAATAAAGTGAAATAGTACCTCCTGATTCAAAGGATTATTAAAAGGATCAAATGAGCTAATAATATGTGAAAGCACCTAGTTTAGTGCCTAATATTATATGTATTATCAATACATGATAATATGACTATGGTTTTAAGTATACTTGTAATATCCTTATCATTGCTTTTATTCACAGTGTCTAAACACCAATCCAGCAATGTTGCAGGTTCTTATCTTCATGCTCATAAAGGAGTAAGAGGGGGAATGGAGTGGATTATCTGAAACGAGTCTGTAGGTGAGTCCTGGGTGCTTTCTGCTGTGCATGTTAAGCATTCAGAAATCTCACCTTGGGGCTGGAGAGATGGCTTAGCGGTTAGGGCACTTGCCTGCAAAGCCAAAGGACCCAGGTTCAAGTCCCCAGGACCCAAATAAGCCAGATATACAAGGGGGCACATGCATTTGGAGTTCGCTTACAGTGGTTAGAGACCCTGGCATGCCCATTCTCTCTCTCTCTCCCTGCCTATTTTTGTCTCTCTCTCTTTCTCTCTCTCTCTCAAATAAATAAATAAAAATAAAATATTTTTTTAAATCTCACTTTGGGGAAGCTGGGGAGAACGCTCACTGGATAAAGTACTTTCTGTTCAAGCTGGAGTAGCAGAGTATAGAGTTACATCCCCAAAGCCCACATGAAAAGCAGGAGACTGGGCTGGAGAGATGGCTTAGCGGTTAAGGCGCTCGCCTGCAAAGCCAAAGGATCCCGGTTCAATTCTCTAGGACCCACATAAGCCAAATGCACAAGGAGGTGCGTGCATCTGGAGTTGATTTGCAGTGTTGGAGGTCTTGGTGTATGTTCTCTCTCTCCCTCTTTCTCTCTCTCAAGTAAATAAATAAAATATTTTTTTAAAGAAATAAAGAAAAAAGCCGGGTGTGGTGGCACACGCCTTTAATCCCAGCACTCAGGAGGCAGAGGTAGGAGGATCACCATGTGTTCAAGGCCACCCTGAGACTACCTAGTGAATTCCAGGTCAGCCTGAGCCAGAGTGAGACCCTACCTCAAAAAACAAAAAACAAAAATCAAACAACAAAACAAAACAAAAAAAGAAATAAAGAAAAAATAAATCCCACAACTAAGCCAGGAAACAACTGGCTAGGAGAGTGTGTGTGAAGGTTAAGTCGCATTGGATAGCATCTGGCAAGCAGAAGTAATGCTAGGTGGCGGGCTCTTTCACAGTATTAGCATTAGTATTAGTATTAGCATTAGCATTAGCATTAGTATTAGCATTAGCATTAGCATTAGTATTCAGAGTGCTTCTGTACCAGGCACGTTCTCAGCATCGTCATACACCTCTCCTTTAAGTCCTTACCCCTGGATCTCCAAACCTAGCCAATGGCAAATCTTCACTGGGTGTGCTTGCTCTTCCTAGCATAAGGCCCACCTCAGTACTGGTTCTCTGTGCCACCCAGGTCCCAGGCTCTCTCCAGCATGGTCTGTTCCCATCTTGAGGCCACAGCCAATGTCAGCAGTAGCAGTTGGAGCAGCTGAAGCCCCGTGGTTGAAGGCTCAGCGTCACCCTCCCATCGTTGCTCCTTGAACACCTCCGCACCTCACTCCTCCCCTGCCATCTACGCTGAACCTCTGCGTCCCTGGTTAGCCTCTGCTCGTCCGCCTAACTTGTTCCCTGAACCTCTGGGGCTTCCAGGGCAAGGGGGGAAGAGATGATCACAATGCTGTGATGTAAGTCCCCCTTTACTCTTTTCCTCTGAGGGGCAGCCCACACCACTGGACCACCTACCTTGTGTCTGTGCTCAGAGCAGCAATGCTAACCCTGTGGATGGTCCAGTTCAGAGCAGTTTCCCACAGACCTCTTCTAAAACCCAATAGACCCTCATCTCAGATACATATACAGCAGCTACAAAGGACTCCTTCATCCTGCCCCTGCCCCTATTGCTTGGCATATTGTACTGGGACCCAGGTTTTCCACGGCCTTCCCGCCTTACAATAGAACCACCTCACCAGTGCTTATTGGACAGCACCTCTGTGCCGGGCCCTGGGGCGGCAGCAGTTAAAGCCAGCCAGGCCCTTTTTCTCAGGGAACTCTCATCCATCTGGTCCATATTCAAATCAGCGCAAGTTCAACGCGGTGCTAATCTTCCTCTTATACATAATTATACTTTACACATAGGTTTTTATTTTTAAAAATCCACCGGAGGGCTGTGCCATCTGTTTGGATTACCTTTTTCAGCACTCAGCACGGTGCCACGGGCCTGAAGGCAGTTAATGCAGGCTCTTTGATGATATTGAACTTCCTGTAAGCTTCGGGCGTTTTCTTTCAGTCATCCCAGTTAGTGTCTTCATGTGATAATAGGTTGATTGATTTTTATGGGAGTCTTAATCACCCGTCAGATGTTCAACCTGAATTTCAATTTTGGTTTCACCAACCAAATGACCTTGGTCCTGTTGACTTTTTCTCTGACCCTCGATCTTCTCACCTGTTAAAGCAGCCATAATAAAAGGCTTAACGTGATAATTAAGTTAATAGAATCCCAGGTTAAGAGGTTGTGTACACTCATAAAATTGTACTTAGTCACATTATTTTTCTTTTCAGCACATATCATGGTCTGGACTCTGTAATAGGCTCTGAGAGCACCGAGACACGGACACATGGTCCCCTGTTGCCCCCCCAAATCCCCGAACAGGTGAGCAGATGCAAGCAAGTGCTTATGATGCGCTTGGATCTCCAGGAGAAGTTCTTTGGGGATGGAAGGAAGAGAAGGAATGAATATTTATTAAATGCAACAATGCAAGTTGTAGGGATGCTGAGGAGAGTCACTCCATGCTTGTACGTGTGTCTTCATAAACTACCCTTCTTCGTGGCTTGGTTCCCTGGATGTCAGACTTGCCCCAAATAAATACCAGGAAGCCAGTCAGACTCCTCGTCCAGGGCAACCATGTCCCCGAGAACAGCTGAGAATGCTGATGCCCCTGCACACATTCTGAAGCCACCGGCCAGATCTGGGGCTGGATAAATATGCAAAGAGGGGCTCCCTGTTGCCCCTTCCCCTGAATGCTTTTCCCAGCCCTGCCATCTTCCGCTGCCCAGTAACTTGTTGCCGTGGGAGACAAGTGTACTTAGTGTGACAAGTCACACTGCACCCTGGGCTTCTTCAGTCCTATGTCAGGCTGACCTTGACACTGTGCCAAACTCCCCCAATTTGCCAAGGATGGAATGCCTTTATGATTCAATGCATCACACATCTCTGGGAGGCCTTCCTCTGCATACTCATATTGCCATTTCCCTCCTTGCAGAAGCCCACAGAGGGATGGGTCTTGCCTGGATGACATCTCAAAGGATGCCTAGATTGATTCCTTCTCTGTCACCCCATCTCCTGAATGTCAAGTTCCAAACCCACCCAATGACAAGCCCAGATGGGCCCTCTCTTAATGAGATGGGAGACACTTGCGGAATACAGATCACCACCCTCCATTGGCTCTTTGGCAGAGCTGAAGATGGAAGGTGATGAGATAAAGAGGAGCCAGCTTTGAAGACGTCAGTGTCAATAAATGGAATTCAGGGTTAAAGGAGGCAAACAGGCTTAGCATCTCTATAGTTGAGGCTGAATTCTTTCTCTCTTCACTGCAAAGATGAATTGCAATGTCTGGCATCCCTTAAATGTTTCCTAAAGCCCTTGTAGTGCTTTGCTTATACCGTTTATGATAGTAACAGTGGCTAGTATTTACTGAGCTCTAACCAGCATGTCAGGCATCTGACATGTGTTGGTTTCATTTAATCTACGTAGTGGTCCTGCAAAGATGTCCTTGAATTAGCCTCTCTTGACAAATTAGGTAAATACGTAATTCGTTTTCCGAAGTCGAGGACGCATCATTCAAGCCCAGCATGTCTGGCTGCACCATTAGAAAATACTACAGTGAAAGTAATGAGCTGTCTCATCTCTCAGGAAAGCTGTTACGCAAACCAAGCAAAACAAAAAGAAAGTTAAGAAATTGCCTAGTCCACAGGACACAAGGAACTTCAGTACCTGTGACTCTAGCAGTCACTTCACCAGACTTCTTGTCCTGGTCACGTCCCAATTTGGGTAGCCTCGTCCACCTCTCCAGGACATATCTTCACCCAGACATACCGGCGGGACTGAAGATCCATCCGCGATTCTTCTCTTCTAACCCAGCAGGCCTGCAGGGATTCTGTTTAGGTCTGCTCCTTGCCTGGCACCACTGGCTGGGCCAAAAGGCCGGTACGGTGGTCAACTCAGTATAGAAATGCCAGTGCAAAGAGGGTCCTTGATCTTCCTCAGTTACATGCAGACCCCAACAAAAGTGTAAGTATCAAGCCAATTCATCATTTGCATGTCACTTCCCTTCCTATGGTTTTTTTCTCAGAAACAAACGAAGCCCATGTTTCAGCATACTCACAATACCCTTGGTTTTTAACAGTGCTTTTCAAACACTTGAGCAATGGCTTCCAAATGAGAGAAGTCAGGATTCTAATTGAGTCCCCCCAGTTGGAGAAGTTATAGGAGAGTACCAAAAGGTTTCCAAAAACTGATAGGCATTTAAAAGTGAAAACAGAGCAGACATTATACTTGGAATTCATGAGAGGAGCCACCGAGGTATGTAATTATGACTGAAGCGGAAATATAATTTTATCACTTAGAAATCTCGCTCTCTGCTCTACTTTTTACCAGCACAGTTATATATAGACATGCTCGTAAGGGAAATTCCTTGGGTAGAAGGCAAAAAAGAAAATTACGCTTTCCCTTTTCCTGATAAGTGTTAGTACTATGAATTCAAACTCAAATAAAGATTTATTTATTTAATGATGCTGAGAAAAGTTATAGATGTTAGGTGGCTCTGCTAAATGAAGATTGATTTTTCCCTCCTGCCCCCCCCCCCCACTCTTTCTTTCTTCCTTTGGAGACAAAGTTTCTTCATGTCGCCCCGGCTGAGCTGGAAGTCACTAGGCAGACCATCCTGGCTTCAAGCTTGTGCTGCTCTTGCCTCAACCTCCCTGAGTGCTGGGACTGGAGGGGTGAGCCACCATGCCTGGCCTGAGCTGATAGCTTTTGAGTGTTCTCAGCCGCCCAGACAAGGAGCTGCAGCTGTCTCATGTGGTGATCTCATTATCCTGATTATAATTACCTTTTGCAGAAAAGAGGAATAGGACACAGAAAAATGTAGCGAACCGCCCCTCCGCAAGATCACACACCCAGTATTCACAACGGCGATGCTGCAATGCCAACCCGGCCCGGTGGGTTGCCAGGGTCCTGTTTTCCCTCTTTGATCCTCTTCCTCCTCAGCAGTTGTCAGTGTCATTCCAGAGGCTCCCATGTTAGTAGTTGAACATGTTAGAATATTGAAAAGAAGCATTCTTTCACACAGAGCCATTTCGTTGATTTAGGAAGCACACACATTTTTCCTCGCTTCACAGTGTGTGCTGGGTGCCTTCCATAGGACAGTGTCCTTAACCACCCCACTGGTGAGATGCCCCAGGACGCTGAAGTTCTTAGCTCTTGCGTGGCACACTGTGCCATCTCCTCCTCCACTCCACTTAGCTGACACCCACTCAACCTTCAAATGCCGACTGAAAATACCACTTCCCCATGAAGATTCTCCTGATTCCACCTCCTTTGCCCTTCCTTTATGCATGTTTTCCCATCTTCCTACACTTGCTCGATTGTAGTAACTTCTAACTTTGTAATGAAATGCATAATTAATTATTAAACGGCCACTTCTTCAAGGGTCTACATTTCATCAGGGCCAGGCTCATGCACTTAGTGTTCACTATGGTTTCTCTCGTCATTCATAGAGAGGAGATCTGTGAATCTAGTCGATGCTTGAACAGCAAGCAAACAAGTGAAGGAGACATCAGCCATGCCTTTGTGCTGCTTGCATTGTGAGAGTCTTAGCAAACATGTGTAGCTGGGGAGAGAGAGAGAGGTTTAGAAAGAGTGGGAGCTCCTCAGAGAAGGGTCTATGTCAAGGCCATGACATGAGAGCTGTCCCCTGGGAGGCGGGCAGACATCTCAGGTGGAGGCTCAAAGACAATGCGCAAGCCAGGCAAGCAGAGTTCGCTGAGCAAATTGCTGTGAGGTATTATCCTTATTTGGAAAAGGAAATAAGACAACAATGAAACAGCTTAGGTTGCTGTTTCCCTTTCATCAGGAAGCTCCTACATAGAGTGTCTTTTGAGATGTAAAGACAAATGAAACTGTGTAGCTTTAAGGTAGTCACCATCTTGTGCTATGGGATCTTTAAAAGCTGAGACAGGGCTGGAGAAATGGCTTAGCAGTTAAGGCGCTTGCCTGCGAAGCCTAAGGACTCATGTTTGACTCTCCAGATCCCACATAAGGCAGACGCATAAAGTGATGCAAGCACAAATGTGCACCAGGGGGAACATGCATCTGGAGTTCGATTGAAGTGGCTGGAGGCTCTGGTGCACGAATTCTCTCTCACACACATAAAAAAGGGGGCAGTCTCTTGTGCTTGCCTCAAAAAAAGAAAAAAGAAAAAAAGAAAAGGAAAGCTGAGATACAAAATGTAGCTTGAGCCTTTGACCCAATGCCATCCCTCCCCAGGAGGAACATAACAAGAGTCATGAGTTTCTGCAGACGGGTGGTGCGGTATCCCCTTTGTCCCTCTGCCTCATACTGTCCTATTCCCAGTAAGAGGGGTGAGGATACCAGCTTTCATAGCTTGGTCACGAGGTCTCTTACAAACAAGTCCTTCCTTTTTCAGCTCAAAGTCAATGGAGGGAATCACATAATGATCAATACTTTTGACTCCATAAAAATTAAAAACTCCTCTATGCCAAAACCCTCACAACCCAAATTGAAGGAAACAATAAATGGGGACATATTCATCATGGTTATGAGGGCAAAATCCAATTTGGTTCAACTCATATCAATGGTGTCTCCCCAGGTAATGAAAACTGTTAGATGTTTGTGGTGGTGGGGGGGGGGGAGTGCTGAGGGGAGCTGCAGAACTCAGAAGACAGTTTCTGGTCTCAGAAATTTCCAGAAAACACAAGAGATAGAAGCTGACCTGTCAGTGGGAGGAGTGTGCTAGATTTCTAGGTGCAGTAAAAGAAAAGAAAGGACATGTAGTTGTTACCTTCTTGTTGCTAGGACAAAACCCCTGACTTCAGAGGCAGCTTATAGAAGGAACAGGGTTGTTTCACTTACAGATTTGAGGAGAAGTTTCACCATGGTGGGGAAGGCATGGCAGAACAGGCAGCGGGTTTTCATATCTTCACAGCAGCAAGGAGGAAGTAGGCAGAGTGAGCCGGCTAGCACCTGCAGCAGGGCTGAGTTATAAAATTCCGAGACCTGCCCCCAGTGACACCTTTCCTCCAGTGAGGCTGTACTTCCCAAAGGCCCCACAACCTATCCAAACAGCACCAGCAGCTAGGGAGTAATCACTCAAAAGCACATGACATTATGGGAGCCATTTTACATTGAAACCATCACAAGACACCCGAATTGGGGTTAGGTTTTGAATCCCAAACATCCCCCCTCCCATAGGCTCATGTTTCGAATGCTTGTTCCCCAGCTAACAGCCCTCTTTTAAGATACTGTGGAACCTTGAGGGATGGGGCTTAGCTTGAAGAAATAGATTACTAGAAGCAGATTTTTATTTATTTATTTATTTATTTTGGATTTTTGAGGTAGGGTCTCACTCTAGCTCAGGCTGACCTGGAATGCACTATGTAGTCTCAGGGTGGCCTCAAACTCATGATGATCCTCCTACCTCTGCCTCCCAAGTGCTGAGAATAAAGGCATGCACCACCATGCTGGGCTTTAGGAGCAAGATTTTGAAGGTTATAGTCCAGCCCATGTTGCACAAGATTCTTTGCTTCTTTGTTTGCCATGTTGTGAACAGCCTCCACCTCTTGACCCACCACCACAGACAGAGCCAAGCTGTCCCTGCTGTGCTACACAAGAATATGTGATAGAGCTATGTGAACCAAAACCCAACCTTTTCTCCTTTATTCTTTCTGGCATGTATTTTGGTAATAGCAATGCAAAAGTAGTCAATACAGTTATCTGGGACTTCAGGGAACATTCCCTGAACTAGTAAAAATTGAGTAGGAATCACCCAAGGCAATAGAGGAAAGGTAGAAGATTTTTTAAAATAATGGCAAAGGGGCTGGAGGAATGGCTTAGTGGTTAAGGTGCTTGCCTGCAAAGTCTAAGGACCCAGGTTTGATTCCCCAGTACCCACGTAAGCCAGATACACAAAGTGGCACATGCTTCTGGAGTTCATTTCCAGTTTGGTATGCCCATTCTCTCTGTCTCTCTTCTCTCTCTCTCTCCTTGCAAATAAATAAATAAATAAATAAGTGCATATAAAAATTATTTTAAAAATGGCAAAAACAGAGACAGTGACACATGAGATACCTCAGTGTGTGTAGGTTGGGGATGATGCCCCATTGTTTGGCACTCTGGAATAACATGCCATATTGGGGGTCCTGGAGGTAAGGCATCTAAATTACACAAAGATGAATTTATCAAAGTTTGTACTTTATGCTGTAGCTGTCAGGCAGCAATCAAAGGCTTTAGCAAGGGTTGGAGAGATTGCTTAGTGGTTAAGGTGCTTGCCTGAGAAGCCTAAGGACTCATGTTTGACTCTCCAGATCCCACATAAGCCAGACACACAAGATGATGCAAGTGCACAAGGTCACACAAGCGCACAAGGTGGTGCATGCATCTGGAGTTCGACTGCAGTGGCTGGAGGCCCTGGTGCCCCAATTCTCTCTCTCAATCTCTGTGATAAAAATGTAGTTTTAGGGCTGGAGGAACAGATTAGTAGTTAAGGCATTTGCCTGTAAGGCCAAAGGACCCAGGTTTGATTCCCCAGGACCCACGTTAGCCAGATGCACAAGGGGGCGCACGCATCTGTAGTTCGCATGCAGTGGCTGGAGGCCCTGGAGCACCCATTCTCAATCTCTCTCTCCCTCTTTCTCTGTCAAATAAATAAATAAATAAAAATAGAATATTAAAAATATATATAGTTTTAAAATGGCTCTAGCAAGAAGCTGGGTTGAGTGATGTTAAAGGATATCCTACAAAACAAGGAACTTGTGAAGATTGGATAGCATCTATGCCACAGTGGCTTTCCATTGGCAAGTGTAGGGTGTGCATCCTGAAGAATTAAACATGGGTCCTTTGGTTTTATAGGCAAACAAAAGCCATCTCTCCAGCCCCCATGGTGGTATTTTTATAGCTACAAAACACAAGGTTTTCAAAATCAGTAGAATTTTATTTATTTTTTTTAATTTTTTTGTTTATTTATTTATTTGAGAGCGACAGAGAGAAGGAGGCAGAGAGAGAGAGAGAGAGAGAATGGGCGCGCCAGAGCTTCCAGCCTCTGTAAACAAACTCCAGATGTGTGCGCCCCCTTGTGCATCTGGCTAACGTGGGTCCTGGGGAATCGAGCTTGGAACCGGGGTCCTTAGGCTTCACAGGCAAGCGCTTAACCGCTAAGCCATCTCTCCAGCCCTAGAATTTTAAACTAACATTGTGTTCTTGAATTTGTCTTGAGCTGCTTGGACCATTATGACTTGTAGCTAAGATCCTTCCTTTAAGGGTTGTAACATGTATACAAAGCTGGAAACTTTGGATTTATGATTTTGTATAATCAAGAAGTGTTAACAATATGCTCATACTATAAAGTTCATAATAATAAAAATTAAAAATTTTCTAGGGGCTGGCTCAGCAGTTAAAGGCACTTGCTTGCAAAGCCATTCTCCATGTCTGTGTAAAGCCAGTTGCAAAAAGTGGCACATGGTGTGCCCATTCATTCTCTCTGTCCTTCTCTCTTTCTCAACAAATTAATAATGTTTTTTTAAAAAAAAGAAGCACCAAGTATATTTTGCTTTATGGAAATAATGTTTAGGGATTCTACGTGGAGCTTTGAAAATGTGGTTCTTGGAAGTAGAGGTTTAAGTGGCAGAGGGAAACTTGGTATCTGCCTCAGGCCCCACCCGCCCACTGCGGTGAGCATGGGGCTGGGACATCACGTCACAGATGTGTCAACAGAGGCAGGAGAGGGGGAGGAGCAGTGCCATGTCCAAGCAGCTGCCCCGTGGATGCCAAGAACCAACTCTGTTCCCCCAACTGTGTTAAAGGAAGGTGACCCTTGACGAAAGAGGCACATTGACATTTGGTCTGCTTTTTGTGTCATTGGGGGAAAATACACAATATGGAAAGAAAACCAAAATTACTTTTCTGCTAAGAAAAGTTATTCTAACTCTCTGCATATTATGCAGGGAAAAGAACTAAATTAAAATGGGTAAGAACAGCCTAAAAGATCCTTAATTGATAAGGGAAGAAGAATTCATTTAGTCGGTGGCTGTCTTGAGTAATCTACATTGGGGAAGTGTATAATGTATGGTAGTATGCAGAGCAAGAAAAAATAACCAAAGAAACAAGGAAGCCGTCAAGTAAAGTCCCATAAATTAAATCATAGTTTGAAAGGATAAAGTCATGTTAACACTCATTACCATATTTTAATTTCATGGTGATTAAAATTATAATGTAGCATGTATTCCCACTTAATTGATCTGCCAACATCAAGTATTTGCAAGTTTCTTTTTGTTCTCTGAAGTCAAAAACTATCTATTCTCCACTGCATAATTTCAGTGGTAATTTTAAACCAAAAATATTTCTCTTTATTAAAATTCTCAGGAAATTAGAACCTCGATCAGTATTTATTTATATCTGCTTTGGCGAGAAGCCAGGAAATTCATTTTCTAACATTTTAAATTCTACAAAATTAAAGTGCTAAGGAATATTATCTATTAATCTTCATGCTTCCTCTTATGACAGCTTTACAGTTTAATCGAAATGTTCAGCGATCCCAGGGGGACAAGTTAAGCTGTATCCCTTTAAGCTTGGGTATTTTTCCTTGATTAGAGGTCTCTCTTTAGTGCGGATACAGACCTATCCACCCCAAGCTTCCTAGGGCAGCGCTGTCCCCTGGTGACCCTGGTCTCAAGATACCTGCTGATATTTGCAGTCTTCAACCCACTTGGGTCCCCTTACCTCACACTCACCCCTTAGATGAGATGTTAGGGTCCTTAGGATGACCCTTCCTGGAGTTGGCACTGGCTCCTCAGAAGGCAGAGCCTCCAGCCTGACTTAGTGCAGCGCTCATCGGGTACGTGTGTGCCCAGCCATGCTGGTTCTGGTGGAACAAACGGGATGTGTGACTGTCACATGGAACCCCATGAGTCTTGTTAGGATAAACATTAATTTGGCAAATTATAAAACCTTCCAGAGACAATACCTTCCTGACGACTCCTACCTCCTTTGATAGCCCATTGCACTCATTAATGCTCATTCACACTGGCCACCTGGCAGAGCTCACTGTCAAAATCACAAAGGACATGGCTTCAAATCCCAGGCGCGGTCTTCTGTGATGTAGAACGCTCGTCCCTCTTCTGGGTGTGCTAAGACGCAGGCTACAACTGACTCCTGACATTTGTTAGTAGCCCCCACTCTACACTTATTATGTTCACCAATATTGTAATTTTTAGGACTATAAGTAGTTGTTGTAATTAGTTAGTTCTCATACTTAGCCAAAATTGGTAGATGAAGAAAGTCAACATTCAGGAAAATGCTAGCTTTTAGAGCCCTTTTTCATGTAGTGTCTAGAGAGTTAAAAAAAAAAAAAGTAGGAGGCAATAGAGAGACAATCTATTTTACAGCATCATTACAAGTTATGAGCAAAGAAAACTAATTTCAGTGCTAAGACTGCAGAGATTCGATCCTTCCCGCTAACTATTGAGCGTGCATAAAACTCACACACGAGAACAGTGCCACGGCTACATTGCAGTGTCAGAATATTTGAATATAAGAAACAGAAACTCACTCACATTATCACAACCCCCAAAAGAGACCCTATTAGAAGAAGAGAGGGGATAACATTCTAATCCCAGAGAGCCAATATCAATTAAATTTAACAACAACAACAAAAGGTTTAAGGGGCTGCATGGTCCGGTGTCTTGATGGACGAACTCAGTCTCCAAGCCTCCAAGTTTCAATTGAAGAGACAGAGAGGTTGAAATTCTGCCCTGTCAGCCAATAGACTGGGACCTTCTGGAATAAGGGACAGTTTTAGATAGGATGGCATCTCAGCAACATTGACGAATGACCCCCAGTAACAAGCAAGATCAAGGTCAAGGTGGAGTCTGTGGCATCTTGATTTGGGAATTTAATAGGGAAAGAGAAGAGAGGGGATGTTATTAGATGTCTTGCCCTTTCCCAAAGAGCCACTGGGAAGGAAAGATCATGAGCAGACATGGAAGACTATGTGACAGGGCCTGGAATGTAAAAAGGGAACACAGAAGAAGATATAGGGAGCGATTTACATGTGGGGAAGGACTGTAATAGCCAGCGGGAAACTCAGTATAAGAGGACATGAGCAGCGCAAGGCCACAGGCCGGCCAGGAGGACAGAACGTGGGAGAGGAATAAGTCCTAAGACAAAAGAGAGACATCCGGGCTGGAGAGATGGCTTAGTGGTTAAGCGCTTGCCTGTGAAGCCTAAGGACCCCGGTTTGAGGCTCGATTCCCCAGGACCCACGTTAGCCAGTTTCACAAGGGGGTGCACACGTCTGGAGTTCGTTTGCAGTGGCTGGAGGCCCTGGTGCACCCATTCTCTCTCTCTCTCTTTCTCTCTCTCTCTCTGCCTCCTTCTCTGTCTGTCACTTTCAAATAAATAAATAAAAATAAAAACAAAAGAGAGACATCCACCCTCTCACTTACCTCTTACAACCAATCTCCCAAAGTGACTTAAGGTGGTGTCATTCAGTAATTCCTCACCCAACCTCTGGAATCTGAATGCCCAAGTTCAAGTTCGAATCTGGTCACTTACTAGCTCTGTAAATTTGGGCTGTATACTTTTCTCTTCCTGCCTAAATTCCCCATCCGCAAGATCTTAGCACGAGATTAGCTGTGGTTCAGCTCAGAGCTTGAGCAAGGTTGGGAGGTTGGGGGTGGAAGGGAGAGAGGCTGAAAGTGAACTAACTGGGTGTGCAGACATGACTCAGTAGGGAAAGTGTCTTCTGTGCACAGCTGAGGACCTGACTTCAGTTGTCCAGCCCACGGGGAAGAGCTAGGCATGGCAATGCACACGTCTGTAATCCCAGCAACAGGAAGACAGAAACAGGAGGGGCCCCGGTGGCTAGCTAGTCCAGCTAAGCTGGTGAGCTCCAGATCCAGATTGTGAGACCCTGTGTCAACAACAAAACAAAAACGTGGGCAGTGACTAGGGGAGACTCTGATATCCACCTCTGGCCTCCATGTGCGTGACTGCCCATCTGCACATGCACCTACACATACACGTGTGTCACACACATAGGAATGCACACACACACACACACACACACACACACACACACACACACAGTGAACTAACTGGTTGAGTAATCTATTAGGAGAGAGCCAAAGTACAAGCTTTTATATTTCAATAGATTCTCAAATCCTCAGATGAACTGAGATCTCTCCTGGGTCTCTCTCCTTATATTCCCCCACCTTCCCATCCTCCCTGTCTGTAGCTCATGTGAATATTCTGACATCATGGAGCCTCTACATAAGTAGGCTTGGCACTCCTTACCACCTACAAATCGAATCCTCTTCCTTGAATTCATCACATATATCCTCACACAGCTCCAGGCTGCTTATAGCCTCCTGTGCTTTCTACACTCCCTGGGTCTTTTCTCAGGGAGGCTGTTCTCCTAGACCCCCATTTGTATGGTTTTCATTTAGCTCTCTCTCTCTCTCTCTTGCCCTGACAAAATCTCTTCAGTTGTTCAATATCCATTTCAAATTCAAGGTCAGCATGTGAGGGTGTTAGCTGTTCTCTCCTACTGCTTGTCTACCTCTATAGTAGCATGATTCTCGCCACAGACATCCAGCTGGCCTGACTATTTCTCAGTGTTGTGAGGCTCTACAGAGCAGGCGCGGGTCTAACCCTGCATCTCCAGGGCCCAGCAGGTGTGTAATGAGCACCCAGTGAAGGTACGCAACCACTGAAGCCTTCACACTCACAGTCACTCTTAACTGGTGGTTTCTAAAGAATTCGTTCCACCTGCTGTAGTTGAAACTTGCTCATGTTGAAACACAGAAGAGGAAAATATGCAATATTGTTACTGTGGAAACAAACTTGGGAAATGGCCCTCTTTCATGCTCTGTGTAATTGTAGGAGTTGTACCTCATGGCTAAGCTCCATGTGAATGCATACACGGTGGCACGGAAACCAGGGTGCTCATTCCCAGGTTCTCGGTAACAGTTGGCCATGCAGACAACAGCACACGCTCCATGCTAGCCTGTATGGAATCTTTCTCACTTTGATGCACATTCACTGGGTCAAATATTATTTTCAGTGAATGCTAAAATAAAATCATTGCATTTCAGTGGATTGCTGCTTAGAGATTTAAAATGCTTTTAAATTGCACAGCATAACAATTTCCCAGAGAAACAGCCACTTAGCTATTATTCTTTAAAGTTCCTTTCAAAAGCCTCTGTTCTGTCCTGTGTGTCTGGGATTGGGCCCCATGGAAAGCTCTTCCTAAGATTCTATAGAAATATTTTCCTTTTCCTCCCATGGACTCCTACAAGAACAGTATAAAAGTAACAGCAAAATATTTTTCATTTTGCAATGTTTTGTATACTCTTCGTGGATTGATTCTTTAACCACCTTCTCTTCTCTTCTGACAAGTACGTGTGTGCGTGCATATGTGTGTGTGTGTGTGTGTGTCTGTGTGCATGTGGGCACACACGCTACACCCCACATGTGCAGGTCAGAGGACAACCTTGGGTTTCAAGTGTTCCCATTTCACCTTCTGCAAGGCAGGGTCTCTTGTCCTTCACAACCACATGCACCAGCTCTGTGTGCCTGGCCCACAAGCTTCTGGGAGACTGCCCTGTTTTCACCTCCTATCTCACCATAGGCATGCTGAGATTATAGATCTCCACTACAGCGTCTGTGTTTTATGTGGGTTCTGGGAATCTGGACTGATGCACTTACGTTTGTGTGAAAAGCACTTTCTACATTGAGCCATCTCTCCAGCCCATCTTGACCAGTTCTTACTGAGAAGAACATATAGGAATTTTATTACTTTTCTCTCCTAATGCACACGAAATACTTATAATTTTATGTATGGGAAGCTCCATGGCCTATCTGACCTTTGGGTCCTATAGTTTGATTTTTATCACGTTGATAACTTTCTTGGATCTTAGTGTAACTGAAGCATCAGCCCAAATATCCTTGCCTCAAAAATGGTAAAAATGGAGTGTGGAGCCCCTCATTTTAATTGTGAAGGGTGTATCTCATGAGAACATTCAGAAGGTTTCAGGGCAGCACTCAAACTTCCTTCAGGAAAACTTAAAATTTAATTCTGAGTTGGTTAAAAAGACAAACTTGGGATGGAGAGATGGCTCAGTGGTTAAAGGTGCTAGCTTGCAAAGCCTAACAGCCTGGGTTCAAATTCCCAGTTCCCATGTAAAGCCAGCTATATAAACGGATGCATGCATCTGGAGTTTGTTTGCAGTGGCAAGCATCCCTGGCTTGCCCCGCTCTCATTTTCTCTCCAGCTTGCAAATAAATAAATGATTATTATTATTATTTGTTTTTTTTCTTTATTAGTTAGTTTTGTATTCAGCAAATACAGTCAGTTTGGTACCATTATTAGGCTCATCCATGACCTACCCCCTCCCCTTGACCCCTCCTTGTTGAGGTATACAGGTCATGCATTGTGGAGTTAGCCCACAGTTATGGGTAAGCTAAATGTCTCTGCATATCATGACCCAACATGTGGCTCTGACATTCTTCCCGCCCCTTCTTCCGCAAAATTTCCCTGAGCCATGTTGGGTTTATTTTTGGTCTGCTTCAGTGATGAGGTGTTGGGGGCCTCTGAGGCTCTGGCTCTCTGATTTGGTAGGAGTTGATTTTTCTCTGTGTTGATCTCTTTCCCCCTTCTGCTGGTATCCAGTTCATCAGGAAAGCAGCCCCCTTGCTTGTTTCTCCAATTTTTCTTAGTTTCAGCCAGGGCCCTTTTGAGGTATGATGGGGTGGCTCTCTCCTTAGGATCTACATCTATCTGAAAAAGAGAAGCAGATTCTCCAACGGAGAGTAAGTTAGCACCAGGACAAATGAGATAACCCTTACTTTTTTTTTATAGAGAATTTAATAGGTGTAGGCCCTCTTGTAGCCCACAATTGATGGTAGCTTGATATTGGAGAGTGGGCTTATGTTTGGATATGGTTCTGACGTGTTTCCCAGCTCCAGCTATGGGTCCCATACCAGTGAGGGGATCAGTTAGCCAAATTGAGAGCAATTGGCTCCCCACCATGGCTGTGTGCCACCACTGCACTTGTGTGGGCATCACAACAAGTTATTTGCTGCTAAGTAGGTAAGGCCATGCATTGCTTCGACAGATATTGGTCATTTTCCCACAGCCGCCCATGTAGCACCTCTGGCACTAGACACACTGACTGTCTGGGGATTGACTCTCTTCCAACTTCCAGCCATGCCATTCTAATTTGCATGTCAATCACATAAGGCGTCTTCAGCAGTAGGGTCTTACCACTAGCCTTTGGTGGGTCATCAAGTACTCTGACAGAAATCTGTCTGCCTTTTAGGAAACCTTGTAGGTCTCTCTGATCAAAATCTAGACCCAAACGGCAATGGTACCATAATTTTCTACTTACTAAAAGACAGACCAAATGGCTGATCCTTCACCAGGCCCTTACAGGGAACACCTGAACCACAAGACACTGGAGAGGGTAAGATCAAGACTAACCTTAATCTTCTACATCTTTCCTCCCTCATTTCCCTTCTCCCTCTCTCTCTCTCTCTTATCTCTAACTCTTGTATATTAGTTATCTTTTTCCTCATTTTCTTAGTGGGCACTGACCTGTAACTCCCAGAACCAGCATGGGGCTATTATTATTTGTTTTTTGAGGTAGGATTTCACTCTAGTCCAGGCTGACCTGGAACTCACTATGTAGTCTCAGGGTGGCCTCAAACTCATGGCAATCCTACCTCTGTCTCGTGAGTGCTGGGATTAAAGGCATGCACCACCATGCCTGGCTAAATAAATAATTCCTTTAAAGGACAAGTTTGTATATGAGGATAATATAGTGCCTTGGAGTTCTGGCTTTATTGCTTTGCATATGCTCCACTAACCGTGTGTGTGTGTGTGTGTGTGTGTGTGTGAGTGTGTGTGTGTCCCAAACATGCCGTTCACAATACACCCTTGAGTCTCAGGCACACACACTCCCTCGTTTGTCTTCCTGGACATTCGCAGACACTTTGTATACCATCTATGCAAAACTAATCCACCTTTGGCCTTCCTACTCAGCTTCTCTTTCTGCATCTCCATCCTGATAAATGGCACTGCCAATCCATCTGGTGTCCAAGCCAGAAACCTGGGCACCCTCAGTTCCCTTCCTGCTCTCATGCCCACCACTCACCAGGCCTCGCTGCTTCTACTTCCAAATGCAGCTGGAAGCCACTTGTTTCTCCCCAGCTCTTTTTTTTTATTTGGGTAAGGCTCCTGGTCTCACCCACCTGGGCTACAGGAACAACTTCTGTCTGGCCACCTGCCTGTAGTCTTGCCATTAAATTCATGTTCATTGCTGCCAGAGTTCTCCCTCTACAGCCGACGCCTTCTGTCTCTGAAGCTTTTCCACAGCCCTGCGATTCTCGTCTGGCAAGCTCCAGTCTCCCTGGGCCCCTCTGCTCCTCTCTGCGACAGTCTCTTTTCTGTCCATCCACTTCACGCTCCACTCTCCAGCTGTGAGGACACCTGTGGTTTCTCACCCTTGTTTCTCAGGCCTCACAGGAGCTGGAAGGGCGATCCTGGGGTCACCAAACCACAGAGACAATCCCAGGCCTTCTCAGCTGACTCTTCTCTTTCCCAGTGAGGTGTTTCCTTCACTTCTCCCTTGACTCCAGGACCAGCCTTCCAACTCTCCTTGCAGGCGTCTTCATTGAGACGTTTAACAGGAGTGTCCAAAACTGATTCCCTCTGTCCACAAAGCCCACTGTTCTCCTTGACACTTACAACGCACATGCTAGGTAGTGAACATTTTGTTTATTTCTTAATCTGTCTCCCTTCCTGTAAACTCCAATGAATGGAGTGGTTTTTTTTTTCGAGGTAGGGTCTCGCTCTAGCCCAGGCTGACCTGGAATTCACTATGGAGTCTCAGGGTGGCCTCGAATTCACAGCGATCCTCTTACCTCTGCCTCCCCAGTGCTGGGGTTAAAGGCGTGCGCCACCATGCCCAGCTGGAGTACTTTTGTTATTTAGAATTTTTTGTTCAACAGTGAATTTCCAGAGTCCACTACATTCCTGACTCATAAAGGACACTCAAGCCAGGCATAGTAGTGCCACTGGGCGTGGTGGCACACACCTTTAATCCCAGCACTAGGGAGGCAGAGGTAGGAGGATCGCCGTGAGTTGGAGGCCTCCCCGAGACTACATAATGAATTACAGGTCAGCCTGAGCTAGAGCGAGACCCTACCTCGAAAACCAATAAAGAAATAAATATTCAACACATGTTTGTTAGATGAATCAACATTCCTACGTCAACAGCATACAGAGAACTGGAAACCTACCCAGAATTCCCCAGGCTACATAGCCACAAGTACCACAGGAAGAACACAGATGATATCATTAGTCTCACTGTCCATCTAAGGACTTAGAGACATTTTTCACACTTGATAAAATGAAAATAAGATCACTCACAAGATGGTGCAGGCTAATGTATGTATTTGCCTTAACCACACTATGGTTCTCAATACATAATATTCTCTTCCTAATCCCAGGTTTGATAAAAATAGTAAGAAGCCTTTAAAAATTGGTAATTTGGGGGCTGGAGAGATGGATTAGCCATTAAGCACTTGCCTGTGAAGCCTAAGGACCCCAGTTCAAGGCTCAATTCCCCAGGACCCACGTTAGCCAGATGCACAAGGGGGTGCATGCGTCTAGAGTTCATTTGCAGTGGCTGGAGGCCCTGGTGCACCCATTCTCTTGCTCTCTCTCTCTCTCTCTCTCTGCTTCTTTCTCTTTGTCTGTCGCTCTCAAATAAATAAAGTTTAAAAAAATGGTAATTTTGTACTAGGGAGATTGCTCAGTGGTTAAAAGCCCTTGTTTGACCTTGGTTTGTTTCCCCAGTACCCATATAAAGCCAGATTCATAAAGTGGTGCATACATCTGGGTTTTTTTTTTGTTGTTGTTGTTTGCTTATTTTTTTGGGGGGTATTTTTGAATGTTTTCTCTTTCCTTGCAAATAAATAATAAAGAATTTTTAAATACTGGTAAGGTCATCAAGGCTTATCCAAGCATACCTCAGGCGATGCAATTCCAAGACGAGTCTGCTCTACAAGGAGGTCATTGTGTTAAAGGGGCTATAGCTCTTACTGGAAAGGGTTTAGAATGAGGGTCAATTGAAAAGGCCATCTTGTAAATAGTTACTGAAGGCATGGCCGTCAGAGAAATTGGGGCTATGAACTCTCCTTGTCACCTACTTCTCCCAGCTCCTCGGGAAGAGCTTCACCGTGACGTTGTTTACTGGGCTGGTAACATCACGACTTGACCTCTTGCATAGCTCAACAACTACGTCTTGATGATGAAGCTTCCTTGGGAGCAGGCCGAAGTGGGAAAGGAGTAGATACCAAAAGCCTGGGCCATGATAGATGCCCAAAGCTTTTGGTAAAATAAAGCGAAAATGCAGACTCTCTCACGGTTATGACTGTGAGGACAAAACAAACCGCACCCCCCTTCTGAGGCAGGCTTGTTGGGATACGTGGTGATTCTGATGCCTGCACATATACAACAAGGGCCCATTTCTGTGACGCAGAGGAACTGGAAATCTTGCATATGGAAGCAATTAATATAACATATAAGAACCAAAGACATATGGTTAATGGAAATCTTTGCAGTCCTCATTTTGAAGATGAGACAAGTGAAGCATAAAAAGTAAAATGACTGGCCTGGGGTCACATAAAGGAAAGAAAATCAACTCGACTCCAGTCTTTCTGCCACAGCATGCTCGAAGACAGGGGAGACAAGTCTACCAGGGATAAAGTGACTTTCGTTTTCAATGAACACTTTAAGATCTTTTTTTTCCCCCCAAGATCAGATTAAAGTGACCTATAAAAGGTCATCACTTCATAAACCTGATAATGAGCATGAAAGTACAGTGCAGCCAGGCGTGGTGGCGCACGCCTTTAACTCCAGCACTGGGGAGGCAGGGGTAGGAGGATCGCGTGAGTTCAAGGCCACCCTGAGACTACAGAGGGAATTCCAGGTCAGCCTGAGCTACAGTGAGACCCTACCTCAAGAAAAAAAAAAAAAAAAGAAAAGAAAAGAGAGAGAGAGAGAAAGAAAAAAAGAAAGAAAAGAAAAGAAACAAAAAGGAAAGGAAAGAAAAGGAAAGAAAAGAAAAGAAAAGAAAAGAAAAGAAAAGAAAAGAAAAGAAAAGAACACTGCAAATTATAAGCTATTGCCGAAATCCTGGGCCAACTGCTGACTGAGTCAGTGAGGTTAAGTAACACGGCACAAGCAGAGGTGGGTGCACACGTTCAGAATGAAACAGCACCTCGGAGCCACCGTGGAGCATCGCAGGGATGACCTCGCCTGCTGCGTCAGCTGCTCTGCAGATTCTCTTGCTCCTGATTCCAGAAACAGGTCACACACTGCTAGCAAACTACGCAAGGAAAGTGTGCAGGAAAAAAAAAAACTGTTTGCACGTGGAATTTCCTTTTAATGATTGAAAACTATATTATTGCAGAACATTGTAAAACACAAATGGGAATTACCTACAAAACTACCCAAGAAGGGGTCAGGAGTATAGTTCAGTGGAACAGACTTGCCTTGTATGCTTTAAGGCCGTGGGGTTCAATCTCAGGTACAGAAATGGGAAAACGAAGAAACAGGGCTCAGGAGAGGGCTCAGAGGATTAAACACGTGCTGCACCAGCGTGGGGTGTACCCGAGTTCAGATCCCCAGGCCACACATGGCCAGCTGGACGCTGTGGGTGGGCTTCTGGAATCCTAGCATGCCTAGAGTAAGAAAGGATGTGGACAAGAAAATTTCCCGGAAGCGCAGGCCAGCTCTCCTGGAGAAAGCAACGTGGCGACCGAGAGGATACCCTGCCTCAAAATGAGACAGAAGGCAAGGACTAACACATGAAGGGCTGTTTTCTTACCTTCACATGTGTGCTGTGGCAGGCGTGTGCCCAAGTTCACATGCATGAACACACACACATGCACACACCATACAATATTCATACATACATGTTCAAACAAACAAAATATGAGCCCTGGGAACAAATACTTTCAAAATGTTAATGTATTTTGGTACATTTATGCTCTCTAAAAGACTAAATCTAGTAAGTACATACCAGTTTAAAGAGCTGTCTGACCAGGTCTGGTAGCATAGTCCTGTAATCCTAGCACCTTCGGAAGCTAAGGCAGGAGGATCACAAGTTCAAGGCCTGCCTGGGCTACAGAGTGAGTACAAGGTCAGTGTAAGAAACTTAGTGAGGCCCTGTCTTAAAAAAAAAAAAAAAAAAGTAAAAAGAAGTCAAACATCACTCGGAGGCCTTCCTGCTAACGGCGAGTTACTTGAATCTAATCAGACACAAATTGAGAGACATGCACAAGCACATCCTGGGTTCAATTCCCAGCATGGGCGGGGGGAAAAGAGACATATCTTCAAGCAACATTATTTTGTGATATTTCTATTAGTCTCTTGGGATATTATAATTGAGTATATAATTTCTTCATGTAGAGCTATTACAATTTATCTGCCCATCTATTACTGGATAGTTACTTTGCTACCAAATTTTCACTATTGTAACATTTTTGAAATGAATTCTTTGGCCCCACTTTTAATTTTCAACCTTTCCAGAATAAACCCAATAGAAATTGGATGAGTAGACCAAAGACAACCACAGTTTTAACTATCCCTTGTACGGATGATACATGACTTTCAAGAGAATGTGATCTATTTGTAACTCACATGAAAGTAACTCTCCCCACAGCCCTACCAGCACTGTCATTCAGAAGAGTCAGCAGGGGGTGAAGGTTTGATGAGAAACCAGGTAGTTATATGATTTAAAATTCATTATCACAGGCTGAGGAGATGGCTTAGTGGTTAAAGTGCTTGGCTGTGGAGCTTCAGGACCCATGTTTGATTCTCCAGGTCCCACATAAGCCAGACGCACAATGCGGTGCAAGCATGCAAGGTCGCACATGTGCACAAGATGGTGCACGTGTCTGGAGTTTGACTGCAGTGGCTGGAGGCCCTGGTGTGCCAGTTCTCTCTCACTCTTTCTTGCTCTTTCTCTCTGATCAAAAATAATAAAAAAACACATTATCATGAGATGTTCAACTAACTACACAAAGAAAACTAATAATTTACTGTAGAGAGATCCAGCTGGCAGATAACAGGTTATCCAGTGATGAGCTAAGCAGATATCATGCTCCTCACACAAGCATGACACAAAATGGCCTGGATAACCATGACCTTGCAGTGCCTGGCACTACCTACACAAGACCAGTATAATAGGAGGAATATATGATATCAAAATAAAAAGAGAGAGCCAGGTGTGGTGGAGCATGCTTTTAATCCCAGCACTTGGGAGGCAGAGGTAGGAGGGTTACCATGAGTTCGAGGCCACCCTGAGAAACTACATAGTGAATTCCAGGTCTGCCTGAGCTAGAGTGAGACCTTACCTTGGAAAATAAAATAAAGTAAAATAAAAGACTTATTGAGAGGGGGAGGTGATTTGATGGAGAGTGGAGTTGTGAGGGGGAAAGCGAAAGGAATTATCATGATTTATTGTCTATAATTGTGGAAGTCGTCAATAATTTAAAAATAATAATAGCAAAAAACATAACTCTGAGGCCTTTCTGCTAAAGGCGAGTTGCTTGAATCTGATCAGACACAACAGTGAAACCCAAATTGAGAGATATTCACCAAAATAAGTGGACTGTGTTCTTCTAAAACACCAATGTCATGAGGCATCCAGTGTTTTCCAATTTCTGCTATGATTGACTTTCTTCCCCCACCACATTGTCTGAGGGACATTGGCAGCATAGAGCAAAGTGACTGAACTTTATACATTTTTCGGCCACTATTTGATGTGGTATCAATTGTTATGAAGAGCTTTTAGCTCGGTTTTTCAAAGATATATAATCACATTGTCTGCCGGTAGCAGTAAGTTTGTCTCTTCCTTTCCAATGTTTTTCCCATTCTTTCTGTCTCATGTGTTATTGCGTCAGAGAGGAGTTCCGGAACACACCTGTATGTCACTGGGGATGGCCAGCAGCCACTCCTCTGTGGACTATGGGGGTCGATTCTGCCATTTCAACATGAAGGAAGATGCAGGCTTTCCACGTGAGATGCTGTGTGTTGAAGATTCTCCCATCCCTACCTCCAATGAGGATTTTCTTTTTCTCTGTCAGGAAGGAATATTGAATTTTATGTGAACACCTTTTGTCACATGTTGAGATTATCACTCAGATTTTCTTATTGAGTTCTGGAAACCCTGTCATTATATTAATAGATGTTTTTCTAACATGAAACTATCCTCCTTGCCTGGGACAAAACTGATATAACTGGAGGGCTGGTCCCTGATACTTTCCTTTTGTTTTCATATTCTGTCACTTTGTAAGCCTGTGACGGATTCGTATTGCATCAATTTAGTTTAGCTGGGACTATGTTTCCAGGATTTTCTTTAGATAATTCTGGGTTAGCTGAACCACAGGAGACAATTAGGTGAGATTAGATGACTCAGAGGATAAGGTATGGGGAACATAACAGAAATACCTGAGTTCAGATCCCCACGGTAACAGCTGGAAGCTGTGGTGGGCTTCTGTCCTCCCAGCATGCCTACTGTGAGATGGAGGCACAGACAATCTCCTGGAAGCACACAGACCAGCTACCCCGGTGACTAGAGCAGCAAACAATGACAGACCCTGCCTCAAAATGAGGTACACTGACACCCAAAGTCACCCTCTGGCCTCCACAGGCACGCAATGTCAGGCGTGCGCATGCGCGCACACACACACACACACACACACACACACACACCCCAAAAACAGGAAGAGGAGGAGAGGAATGTCAACTGGGAATAGTGCTACGTGCTTATAATTCCAGTATTCAGGAGGCAGAGGTAGGAGGATTGCCACAGATTTGAGGCTGGCCTGGTCCGCACAGTGAGTTCAAGACCAGCCTGAGCTACAGAATAAAACCTTGTCTTAAGCAAGCAATTAATTGAAAGTCCACTTAAAGCAGGAGCCATGCTGTTCAAACTTACAAAGTCCGTTAGTGTGAATGCTCACGGAATGTCACTGTTCTTTTGGCTTGCCGAACTGGGGCTGGGCAGCAGAGTGGTCTGTAGCTCTTCTAGATCTTGTGAGACCAGTGCCATCAACTCTGTTATCTCCTGAGCTGGGCCGGCGCAGGAAGGGTACCCGTTTCTCCACACACCCTAGTCTGTGGCGGGGAGGCAGTGCTGACCAATGCAGGTTCTGCAGGTTCCACTCTTATATTCCCTAGTTCTCATCCATCTTCCTCTCCCAACGGCATGCCTGGTTGACTTCAGCTCCAAATATAGTGGATGAGCCGTTTGGTCAACTCTCCCAGTTACAAAACGTCCAACCGGTATAACATAACACATATCTTGTCTTACATAGCCTCTAGTGGTTCTTCTCTGCTCATACCCTGATCAAAGCTCTGCTCATAGTGAGAAGAGTCTCAGTACATCCTAATTGTTTACTCTGGGCTTCATGGCCTTTGTTCTTGGACGTGTTCGCTGCTGCTCTGTGGTCCAGGGCCTGATCTGTACTGACTGGGGCTCACTTGCCTTCTGGCTGTGTTGGGCTTGGTCAGCCCTGGAAGCTGAAGGCAGCAGGAGAGAGAGACAGCCTCGTTCTTCTGCCTCTCCCTGACAGCCTCTGGCCAGCAGTCCTCTCCTGGAAGCCCCTCCCCAACAACTGGCAATGTCACCATCTCTATGCATACTGTTTGCTCCACTTTTCTTCTCCTTCTTCTCCTTTCTTTCTTTCTTTATTTTTTGCTACAGTATAGTCAATTAACTTCCAAGTGAACACCAAATATTTGTCATCTCATGGGGTTTCTGGCTGGGACTCTAGAAGCAGCTTAGCTCAGTGGTTCTGGCTCAGGGTTTGTCATGAAATTCTAGTCACGATGTCTGTTGAAAGTGCTGTCCTCTGGAGCTGAGGACCTGATCCAAGAGCACTCACGGTTGCTCAGAATCCCACCCTGTGAGCTTCTTCTTAGGGATGCTGGGGGCCCTGCAGAATGGGAGCAGGATTCCTCTAGAATGATAAGCTGGTCACAAGAGAGCAAGGAGAAAACCGTGCGCCTCTGAGTGTGGGAAGCCAACATCCCACTACATGCTGTCCATATGAGCACTCGGAGTGCAGCCACATTCAAGAACGGGGGGATGAAACTCCACGTCTTTCAGAGACTAGTACTAAAGAAATCTGTGAGTATGAGACATACTAATTACCATACCTCCAGGCTTGGGATTCTACCAGCTTCCTGCTGGTGCTAGTTTTGAACACCTCAGTATACATGAATTTCTTGAACCTTTGGGTAACTCTACAAATAAGACCTTTATTAACTTTCACACAGTTAAACTCACTTGAGTGCAATTCTTCTTTCAGGATTTTAATACAATAAATTTGGGAATGGAGCATGGTATACACAGTTATAAAGATGACCTTCCATATCCAAGGGTTCCCTATCCACAGATTTAGTCAACAAGGGCCAAGATACCTGAAATACATGTGTTCCGATGATGAGGCTCTGGGTTCAATCTCCAGCACTACACACACACACACACACACACACACACACACACACACACACACACAATGTGCTCTGTACTCAGTATATCTAGACATTTTTTCTTGTTATTCCCTTAAGCAATATGTTATTACATAGCATTTATATGGTATTAGATATCAAATGCAATCCAGAAATGATTTCAAACACATTGGAGCATGTCTGTAGGTTAGAAGCAAAATATCACACCCTTTTATAGAAGGGACTTGAGCATCTGTGGACTTGGACCATGAAATATATCCACATGTATCTCCCTCTCTCTCTCTCTCTCTCTACATATATATATGTGTGTGTGTGTGTGTGTGTGTGTGTGTGTGTGTGTGTGTGTGTGTGATATATGACAGGTTGCTCATTTTTCATAAAGTATAATAAAATAAATAAATAAATGTCCCAGGCTGTCAGCAGGTACTTAGCACCCCTCCTTTCTCCCACTGTTTCTTTACCCTCTCTATATTACAAGGAGGCTGGAGACCTGAGAACTACATTGCTTAAGATGTGTATTATTTGAATTATCTGCAACTCCTGGGTTTTTGTTTGGTTTTGATTTTTGGCCCTGTAGCAGTCAGCTTCAACTGCTAGGATGAACTTCCAAACCAGGTGCAGTTATGAGAGGAAGGAAATTTATTTGAAGCTTACAGACCCAGGGAACATTCCACAGTGGCAGAAGAAGTTGGCCCCATGTACACAGGTCCACACACAGAGAGAAAGAAAAGGCCCCACCAGCACTCCAGCACAGGCAAGCACACGTCAGGAACGCCAGGCAAAGCCCAGGCACTTTGCATATCTTTATAATGGAATACACATCCACCCCCACACCTTAGGCCTGGACCCTAGGATCCATCCAGTGAGACCTCCTCCAGCCAGGTATCTAGAGATCTAAATAACAAGGATTAATGACATCCTGAGTATATAGGAGGACATCCATTCGAACGACCACAGGCTCCAATGTACCTACAGAAGTCATTCGAGTCACTGCACAATTACCCCTACGATGGTTTATTTTAGACGCCAACTTGACTAGGTTAAGAAATGCCTAGGAGCCTGGAAATGCCTAATCTGGGTGTGTCTGTGAGGGTGTTTCCAAAGGCTGTTAGGTTAGTGTGAGCCTGAGTAGATAATAAGGTGGGGAAATAGTTAATAAACAGTCCTAGCTGTGAGTGAGTGCCATCCAACCATCTGGAGGCCCAGAGAGAATAAATTCAGAGGGTGGGTTCTTCTCTACTAGTGCTCCCCCCCCAGCTCCCTGAGTTCTTAAGTTTTTGAGGTTACACCATCAGCTTCCATGGCTGGGAGACCTTCAGACTGGAGCTGAACCATGCTACAGCATTCTAGAACCTTCATCCTATACAGCCCTGCTGTTGGACTCTTTGCCACCATACCTGTTGCCGTTATCTTTGCGTTGCTGGACAAACATCTGACTAGAAGCAGTGTAAGGGAGGAGAGGGTTTATTTCAGGCTTACGGATTCCCGGGGAAGCTCCATCAAGGGTGGACAAGGCTGGCTTACTTCAGCATCCTCAGCAGAGAAAGAGGAAACAGCACCTGCTAGTACCAACATCCAGCAAACAGAACAACCAGAGCTGAAGCTGCTCTCTATATACCCAGTAGGGTTGCACAGCAAGATAACCCCCATTGACGCCTCTCTTCCCTAGCAGGACTCCGTCCACTGGAGACTCAAGTTGCAAGCTTAAGTAAGAATACCTCAGGCTACAGGGGACATACATTCACATTCAAACTACCACAGTACAAATGTGAGCCAATTCCTTAATACCCTTCTTCTGTATCGGTACAAATATCCTGCAGGTTCAGTCTCTCTGAAGAACCCTGGCTAATATAACCAAATGTCTCGTATTTATAACCAGTCTTTTGTATTTTTTATTATTATCAAAACAACAAAAAGAGGATGGTACCCTCTTTTGCCTTGTCCCTGTCCCCATTCCGCTGGGGACCCTCCTCAGTGGGGTTGCAGGTATTCCCCATGGGGTTATGCATTGTGGGAGCAGCAGTCAGTTATTTTTTTTGTGGGGGTAGAGGGAATGCCTCTGGGCATGATGTCTCAACCTGTGGCTCTTACGATCTTTCCACCACCTCTTCTGCAAAATTCCCGAAGCTGTGGTGCATGAGTTTTAAGTCTACTTCAGTGATGAGTTCTTAGGAGCCACTGGATCTTTGCTTTGGTAGGTGGTGAGTATCCTCAGGGTCTGTCTCCTCCACCCTGGTGCTGATTTTCAGGTTCAGCATGGAAGCAGCACTTTTGCTTGTCTCCCCAATTCCTCTGTGGTCTCACCTGTGGCTTGGCTGAAGTGCCAAGTCTCGGGTCTTGCTACCTTCTAAAAAAGTCTTCTCTGTGAGTTGGGGATGCAAGGGCCCTTCAATCAAGAAGGTGGAGTAAGGGGCTATAACCATTCTTAAGATCAGCTTGACACTAAAATTTCATACCATGAAGGAGAAACTTAGATCAAGCACATAGATTTTAATCTTAGTTGTATGACATCCTAGCTTTCTGACCCTGAGCAATGTATTTTGTCTCTCTGTGCCTCAGTTTCCTCAGCTGTAAAATGCAGAAAATAATAGTGTACACCTCACAGAGTTATTGAGAAGGTTCTAAAATTCAAATCACGCAAAATACGATACACAGTTAGCACTCACATTACTACTTCATTTTCAGCCCGGCGGACTTGCTGTGCTTCTGGTATCAGAGCTCTGGAGCAGGACAGAAGCTACACTCTTAGGACAGTTCCATTGGCATTTAAGTGGCTGTTGTTTGTCCCAATGTGTCAGTCATAGCAGATTTTAAAATTATATTCGTGACATTTTCTCTGTCTCCAGAGATTTAACAGAAAGACTAGAAGAGGTCGTGTCCAGCCAACTACTTTTTAAACCAGAACACTTGTATCTAATTTAAAAAATACCTGCTTCAGTGTGATTCAAGTTAGATGGAGATTGACATTATTACTCAATTGCTATATAGAAATAACCATTAATGTACCTTTTAGTTCTGGCTGGGTACTTTCTTAATGGCCTCAAAAGACTTTGGTGAAATATTTCAGAGAATCCTGTACTTATCAAGAGTTCATTTGAAAATTTAGGTTTCTGGGTTTTTTTCCCCCCCATATGTCATGAATTTCAGCACCAGCTTTCTAAAACGTATCTGATCTACTCTAAAACCAATCACAGAATCATCCCTAATATAGCATCCCTGCTCCAATCAGCACTCCCTTTAAAAAATACAAGCCTGGCAGGAATTGTGCATTTTAAATGAAACATAGATTGCAAAGCAGGCCTCATGCACGAGTCTAACTGACCTTTGAATAACCCAGCTCAGAGTGGAGAAAGGCTGTAAATGGAATAAGGCCCTGATTCTGGCTCGGGCTTGGCACCTCAATCAGCCCAGAAATGCAAGCCGCAACTATGCATAGCATGGAAAATGCTCTTGCACAAAAGCCGGCCATGCAGACTGGAAGGAGCTCTGGAGGAGTCAGAAGAGGAGGGTTGTCATCTCAGTGTCAAAATACACTGGTTACACTGCTTAACCTTCAGAGGCTCATGTCCCTGATATTAACCTGAGGACACCACTCCTAGCTTCTGTGTCCTGCCACACTGTCTTCTGTCCCCAGAGAGCTCACGGACTGTGAAGAAATGGAGTAGTGTGGGTGAGCCTTGGAAATGGCCTTGAGGGATTTGAATATCAACTCTATCCATTAACTACGTAACAACGAGCAAATAATTTGTGTCCTTGGCACCCCGTTTGCTCATCTGTAAAAGGAGATAATAATCGCACCTATTCTGTAGCTTTCTTTTAAGGATTAAGGGAAATAATATATATCAAGCTCATGCTTAGCTCAGGTCTTGGCAAAAGACAAGCAGTTCATAATACTTCATATGTGAGTGGTCCTCTTTTTTAAACTTTATTTTTATTTATTTATTTGAGAGATAGAGAGAGAGAAAGAAAGAGGCAGAGAGAGGGAGAGAGAAAGAGAGGGAGAATGGGCATGCCAAGTCCTCAAGCTACTGCAAACTAACTC
This sequence comes from Dipus sagitta, assembly GCA_036346955.1. Taxonomy (NCBI): domain Eukaryota; kingdom Metazoa; phylum Chordata; class Mammalia; order Rodentia; family Dipodidae; genus Dipus; species Dipus sagitta. The sequence continues at coordinate 152,807,513 of CM070772.1, read as the reverse complement.
TAGATGCTTGCACCCCCTTGGGCATCTGGCTTACGTGGGTCCTGGAGAGTCAAACCGGGATCCTTTGGCTTTGCAGGCAAATGCCTTAATCACTAAGCCATCTCCCCAGCCCATGAGTGGTCCTCTTTAAACAACCTTAAAATTTTGCCTAAAGCCCACATTAAGGTTAGATTCAATACTTTGCTCCAGCGTCCTAATGTATTTCCTCCCTCCCTGCTGAAGAATCCAGCTCTAAAAGGATTATTAAGTTCAGTAAGTCCTCCTATCTCTGGTTTTGTTTGCTATGATTTCAGTTACCCAAGATTAACTGTGGACCAAAAATACTAACAAGAAATTTCAGAAACAAATAATCATTCATAAATTTCCAATTGCAGTTCTGGGCAGTGTGAGGAAACCTCTTCCGCCTTTCTTTATTCTGCCCAGGATGTGAATTATCACTCTGTTCAGTGCATCCATGTTGTGTACGCTCTAACCTTCCCCCACACTCAGCAGGAAAGAGAACATTCACATAACTTTTATCGTAGTAAATTTTTATAATTGCCTTATTTTATTATTGGTTGTTGTTAAACTCTTACTGGTTCAAATTTATAAACTTATCATGGGTGCGTGTATATATAGGGGGAAAGCATAGTATATAAATGGTTGAGCAGAACCCATGTTTTTGGGCATCCACAAGGGTTCTGGAAATCTAGCATTAAGGGAAGTAGTGTATTTATTGATACTAATAAGGATTTGAGGCTGGAGTGGTTAAGGTGCTTGCCTGAGGAACCTGAGGACCCAGGTTCAATTCCCCAGTACCCACATAAACCAGATGCACAAAGTGGTGCGTTCATCTGGAGTTTGTTTGCAGTGGGCAGAGGCCCTGGTGCACCCATTCTCTCTACATATCTTTCTCTCTTTCTCTAATAAATAAATAAATAAATAAAATCTTTTAATAATGAAGACTTAATGCAGACCAACAGGTAAAGCGGCAGTGATGACAGGAACTGAATACTGCCTACGGACGCTCCGATTTCACGTTGCGCATTTCAGCAGCAGATGAGCCACTCGCTTTCTCTCCGGTGTTTGCATTGCCCCCAAAGCCTCTTCCCTTCTAGAGAAAGAGCTTACTTTCTGAAGACTCTCTTTTCTTGGTCGTCATTTTGTCAAGGCGGGTCTGAAAGCCCCCTCTATTGTTCCAAGTGATGCAGCATTCCCATCCAATTGCATACCCTCCTGCTTTTATCCCCTACTTCATGAGCCCCTGCCTGGAGTGTCCCCACTAACCACCCGGCTCCCAGGCCTGCTCTCTGAGGTGCTGGGAGCTGTGGGCTTGTGCCAACGCAATGCCCAGCTCCTGTTTATTCATGAATATGTATGGGCTGAACAAGTGTCTGATCCAAGTAATAGAACAGAGGACACGAGGAGCCAGGTGTTTTACAAAGGCAGTGCAGCGTGTTGTGGGAAGCTGCCGAGGGGACCTGAGGCATTTTCGTGAAGATAGACTTGACCTTGAAGACTGTGTAGGATTTTAATGGGGAGAGAACGAAGACAAGGACATTCAGATGGAGGGAGCTGTGTAACTGCAGCGTCTCGTCAGAGGATATGGGGTGCTGGGCGTACAGAAGTCAACGCACAGCCTGTAGTGCATCAGTGTGCTGCCTGAGCCCCAGCGAGGTCTGAGCCTCTAAGGAGGCAAGAAAGGATGCGGGGACGGTGCTAGGAAGAAAGCGACTTGAATACCTTCGCAGGAGTTTAACTTTAATTGTGGACTGCAGGGAAATCTGCCACGGAGAGTCTGGATGGCTCAGCTGTGTCCCTTCAAAGCCGGCTGCTGGGGAGGCATGGGGGCAGAGTGGGGAGGGGGGGGCAAGGAGAGGGAGTCAGGAGGCAGAGTGGCAGAGCAAGTGGGCTAGCCCTCCCTCCCACACGATTCCAGGCCACCTCCTCTGAGAGGGGTTATCTTGAGCTGCTCTTCTGTTCCCACTACATTTGGGAATATTTGTCACATGAAGCAGGGCTGTATCTTCCCTGTTCTCTGTTAGCACTTTTAATGTGAGGTCAAGAGAGAAAGTTAATTAACAGAGAAGATACGTCACAGGCATTAAATCAAGTTAATAAGTGTGCTCCAATGGAGTGGGTAAGTATGCAAAAGCCCCAATTCCCAGAAAACGAAAGGAAGAAAAAGAAACTATTCTTACTCTGGGGTCCTCTCCACTGCTCTCTGCAAGCCCGCTCTGAGCAGAGGCCCCGCCATTCCTAGTCAGTATCTAATCTCTTTCTAGAGCATGCGGTTTTCATCTTTGCTATTTTGTGCTATCAGATTCTCTTTCTGAAGCACATGGGTACCATTACATGTCTGCTTATGGCCACCATCTTGTTTTCCTTTATGATTGTGGAGATTTTCCTTGTAATTACCTTTTTAAAAAACATTTTTATTCATAACTTCTATAAATATAAATACTATACCAGATCATAATCCTCTCCCACTCCCTCCCTTTTCCCCTCCTAAATCTCCCTCCATGAGTCCCTTCTTCTTTCCAACTAGTCTCTCTTCAACCTTGATATCATCAACCCCTTCTGGTATGCAGGTCTTGTGTAGGTAGCATGAGGCATTGCAAGGTCATGAATATCAAGGCCACTTTGTATTTGGAAGATTGCATTGTAGCACTCCTCCCCTTCCTTTGGTTCTTACATTCTTTCCACCACCTCTTCCACAATGGCCCCTGAGCCTTGGAGGATGTGATAGAGATGTCTCAGTGCTGAACACTCCTCTGTCACTTCTCAGCACTTTAGTGAGTTTTGAATCACCCCAGTGGTCACCACCATCTGCAAAGCGAAGCTTCTCTAATCCAATGTGAGAATAGCATTAATATAGTGGCATAAATATTATATATATAATATTTAGGTAATGGTTTGGTGGGCATCATTACCTTTATCTACAAATTCTCTATGCCAATTTAAAATTCATCAGTAATTCTGAGGTTATATCATCACCATGTAGATTTTCCCTGTTCCAACTGTGATTTTTAAAATTATTTCATCCTGCCGGGCATGGTGGCACACACCTTTAATCCCAGCACTTGGGAGGCAGAGGTGGGAGGATCGCTGTGAGTTTGAGGCCACTCTGATATTACCTAGTGAATTCCAGGTCAGCCTGGGCTAGAGTGAGACCCTACCTCAAAAAAAATATTTCATCTCTATTGGATTATATTTTACAACACTATCAGAAGTGGAGCATAGAAAAGGAATGACAAAATGGCAGTAATGTCTGCAGTCATATTTCAAGAGTGTTGGGTTGTGGAGGAGACAGGCTGGAAATGATTTATATTGTTATAAAAGGGTTTATGTTTTCTAGTATGGATACTGGAAGGATAGTGATATCATTTGAAAGACATAGTACTAAGACTTGAGGTACTTATTTAGTATTTAGCTAGAAAGTTAGAGTCTTTTCTTAAACCATAGTCGGTCCCCTTGAACTTAACATGCACGTGCGTGTGCACACGCACACACACACACACACACACACACACATCAGAAAAACAAATATACCAAGGCAGACAAAGAACCCTGCCCATTTCTACTGTCCATTTTTCCTTCAAAGCACAAACTCATGTCAAATCTTGCCACACTGATCACAGGGAAGGGAGAAACCCAAGATACTGGAGAGATCAGCAGGTTGATCACTTCCCTTAATACCTCAGACACATAGAAGAAGAGACAGAGAGAGAGATTAAGCCTACCTAGTCGTAGAAGGTCCTAGATCAGGAGCCTGTTTTTACCACACAGAAGAAGAGAAACAACAAAGTCCCCCCAGTTCTGTGATCCTTTCAAGTGCAGGGTCGCAGAGTACACACCCCAAGCCAAACACAGCCTGCTGTTTGCCTGCATATGACCCACAACTCAGAATGGCTTACAAATGTTTTAATGTAGTCACGCTATGATGAATGACAGGGATGCATTGTGGGAAATGCAATAGTAGACAGTTTGGTTGTACAAACATAAGTGTGCTTACACGAACCTAGACAGGATAGCTGCTATCTATGCACACACAGACTACATGGAGCCACTATTGCATAGGTGGTCCATTGCCAAGTGTAGCATTGTTATTTAGGATATAGTTATACTGGAAAAAAATTTACAGTGGGGCTAAGGAAACAGCGCAGTGGGTGAAAGTGCTTGCCTGACAGGAATGGGGGCCTGAGGCAGCCTGAGTTCAATCCCCAGCATCAGAGTAGAAAGTTGTGCATGGCTGTACATGCCTGTAACCCTGTCCTGTGGGGAGCAGGGACGGGAGCATCCCTGGGGCTCACTGCTCAGCTAGTCTGGCTGAAGAAGACGCTCCGCATTCAGTGAGAGATTCCACCTCAAGGAAACAAGTGCAGGAGTGATAGGGGAGGATGCCTGGCAGCGTCCTCTGGTCCTCACACACGTGTGCATGGGGCATGCACATCTGCACACACATGTGCATATACCACACCACACACATACCATATCACACGTACTATACACACATACAAAGGTACTTAAAGGAACATATCATGACAATTGAAAATTATATAAAATTTACATTTTGATGTCTACGCATAAAGTTTTATTGTAACATATCCATGTGCATTCCTTTAGATAAGCATATGTATCTTTCTGGCCTCTTACAGAAAACAACAACAAATCGCTATTCCAAAGTATGATGACATCACCCAAATAAACATGGCCGGATTGGATTTTAAATATGCGATTCATCAATTTATTCTCCCTGAAAGGAGGAAAGAAGACGAAAGAAGGAGGAGAGGGGGCGTTCTCCACTTTCCTTTGAGGGGACTGTCCTCTGGGCCTGGAATATAGGAGGAAGTGCAGAGGAGGAAGATGGCCAGTTTAGTTGCGGAGCACTGGAGACATGCAGGGGGTGACTGGACTCTTCAGGAGACAGAGTTGGAGATGTTATGTCAGAGGTCATGTCTAGCGAGAGACCAGTGAAGCCACAGCTAGGGCTTTGTGGGACAGAATGATAAAAAGAGAGCTGCTGGGGCTGCCAGAAGAAATGCTAATCTGCTAAGCCTGGCAGCCCATCTGTGGGCAGAACTTCAGAGCAAAGGGTGAACAGAAGGGGAGGGGCAACAGAGCAATCAAAAAGGAGGGAGGGAGAAAGCATCCTAAATGCCCATTTTCCCTGGAGCCTTTGTGACCTTGGGGAGGACAGAGTGGTTCAAAGCGGGGAACGAGCGGGAGTCAGGAGAGGGAAAGGAGAGAAATAATGAACATAACAATCTTTGAAAGGCTTTCTGCATGTTGGGGCCATGGCTTCACTTAGAGAGATGGGGACCACGTGAATCTGCCTTCTGAAGGACAATGGCAACTGGAATTGCAATGACCAGTGGTTGGAGAAAGGATGACTTTTTCATTGTTATCATATGTTGCTGGGTTCTTACAGCTGGTATGAGCTGAATTTGTTTCTATTTTATTTATTAGTGTATGAGATTAAGAGAGGGAGAATGGGCACACTAGGATCTCTACAAAAGAATTCCAGATGCATGTGCCGTTGGCTTTACGTGGGCCCAGGAGGATTAAACCTGGGCTTACAGGCTTTGTCAGCAAGTACCTTTAACCCTGGTGAGTTAAGTCGTATGTGTCCGTCCCTTGACATGTGCTGAGCATTTTATTTGCATGAAGATGGCTGATACAGGACGACACAGCAAGAAGACCATGGCGAGAGGATGGAACTGAGAACACGGCTTGGGAAAGGGTTAGCTCACCAGAAGAGGCACAGGGACACCCGGCTGTCTGTGGCAGGGGGTGAGGACAATGAAACAGCACGTCAACAGAGATGGGGACATCGAGAAGGCCAGTCTTTGTGGCTTAATTTTCTCTGGGAAGAAAAGACACTCTCATCTGCTACAGATGAGAGAATTCTCTGAGGTGTGAATACAATCTGTGGTAGAAATGCTGCGCACATCTGAAACGCTTTTCTCATATAGACTAACTGTGGACAGGGCTGAATCTCGCGGCCGAAGACGGGGTCTCTGGGTCTCAGCAGCACACACAGGGCCAGGCAGCAGGGGCTCCTACACACGGACTCCTACACAGTAGCTCATAGATGACTCACTCGGCCCTCCGTGGACAGACCCCCCTCCTCTAACCAGTCCCTGCCCCTCACCTGACCTCCCATCCTTTGAACTCTTTCCAACCTTTTGAAAGTTGGGTCTTATTGTTGGACCCGTTCAGCTTGGATTCTACTCGAGGTGACAACACAAGAATGTTGTTACAACCCCTTGTGGCCCTAGAGGTCTCTCTGGAGGGAGCCCATTCTTCTCCCATGCACATCATGGCAATTGGTCAGTTTGACTCAAGTGCGTTCAGTGGCAACGGCAGCCTGGCAGAGGCAAACCCTACCAACCTCTGCCTAGAGATTAACTGATGCGGCCAAACCCCTCCTCGCATGATGCTCTCTTTGTCGGGAACCTATAATTTCATTCATAACTTTGGGAAGATAATTATAGCATGCTAGTGAGAGACAACGTGATGAATAGCTGTTTATTTTCAAAGGAGACATATTTCATGCACTGGCTGCATAATGGGGTCAGGAACACAGCAAGCTGTCACCATCTTGTCTATGTCACTTAGCTGCCTGGCAGGATTCTACATGGGAAACAGAAAAATCTCTTCATTTTAGATAATAGAATATCCCTGGCTTTGCTCAAAAGCCACGTTTTGGAGGCAAGAATGTAAATATCTTACTAGCACTTGTCAAACAGTACCTGCCACCTTGTCTCAGCTTTGCCCCCACCTTCAGGTTTTGCCCCCGCCTCAGCTTCCAGCCCAGCCCGTGGAGGAAACCAGTATGAACCATCAAGGCCAGTCCCCACCTGACATGCAGACACTAAGCTGGGGGGATTGCTCAGTAGTTAAAGGCGCTTGCTTGCAAAGCCTGCAAAGCTTGGCTTAATTCCCTATTGCTCACATAAAGCCGGATGCACAAAGTGGCACATGCACCTGGAGTTCGTTTATGGTGGCAGGAGGCCTGGCATGCCCGTGATCTCCTCTTTCCTTCTCCCTTTCTCTCTCTCCCTCCCCCTCTCTCTGTCTTCCTCTGTCTCAAATAAAAAAAAATATTTCCAAATAAGTTACCGACACCAAACTGAGAGCTACACAGGGAGGGACTGGGTTGATCTCCATGTCGTTATTACTGCACATTAGATCCAAGACCAAGAATAAATGTCTCAGTACCCAGAAGCCCCAAGGAAACATACAGCAAGATCTACAATGAGATATGGATAACAAATTTATTGTTTGTGCCAGAAAATACACAAACAAGCCTAGTGCCAACAGATAACATTTATTTTATATGAGGGGCCTGAGCTTGATCTGAATTCTTCACATGGATGGATTCAATGAATCATTGCAGACAACTTGAGGTAGACAATCGCAGTATCACTCTTCTGTGGATGAGGAAACTGAAGAATTTGTTAAATAGGTGGCAATGCCAGAACTCACTCTCAGAACAGCTTAGGCTGAAGTGAGAGCTTTCACTGCCTGTCAGATTTGTCCCTGTGGCAGATTCGTCACTCTCTACCCAGATGCTGAGTGACCAGGATGGAGATCCCCACGTCACTTTGTGGAAATCATGCTACCCATCCAATGACCAGCCAACGCAGGAGAATAAGGGCCAAATCTGAGACAACCTCAAACGCCCATCTAGCACCCAGAGTCCAAGAACCAGCTGAGCCCTTCCGGTTATAACTGTGTTACCACTTCAGCTTCCAGGTCCGCTCAGTCCTACTCCCCCTCCCCCACAGTTCTGCCACCAAGAGTAGACCTAGGGAGTCTCCTGCACGCCGTCACCTCCTCACAGGCTGCTGGCTCCAAGACCCTAGTCTATTACACTTCCTGGGCGGAATTCAGCAGGATACTCAAAGCGCAGGCGCCCAGGCCCCGGGTCTGCTGACTTTGCCTCTGAGCAGCCTTCTCACAGTCACAAGAAAGAAGGAGACATGAAGAGAACAGAACCAGGGGTTCAGGACAATGTTGGAACCAGTCTTTGGTTTTTATTTATTTACTTGTGAGGGGAGAGAGGAACAGAGGGAAAGAGGGAGAGAGAGAGAGAGAGAGAGGGAACGAGAACATGGGCAGGCCAGTGACCCTTGCTGCCACTGCAATCAAACTCTAGACACATGTGCCACTTTGTGCATCCAGCTTTATGTGGACACTGGGGAACTGAACCCGGGCTGGCAGGCTTTGTAAGCAAGCACCTTTAACTGCCAAGCTATGTGCCCAGCTCCAGAGCCATTCTTTGTATCTCAGAATTCTCTCTTTTACTTTCGGGTTGTCCACTATACCTACGGTTTTACTGATATTTTCCAGTTGATGTGGATGACACGCACACTGTGAAAATATAAACAATACATAGAGGTATGACAAAGATAAAAACCACCCCAATTTTCATTGTATATTAGCTACCAATACTATTTTACTGTCTATCCATTTAGGCATCTTGTTTTTGGTTGTGTGCATGTGTGTGTGTTCATGTGTATGTGCATTTGTATAGGCACACATTGTGCCCAGGTGCACCTGCGTGTGCATGTGGAGGCCAGAGGTCGATGCCGGGTACCCTTCTCAGTTACCCTCCACCTTAGTTTTTGAGACAGGATCTCTCATTGAACCTAGGGTTTACTGACTCAGCGATACTAGCTCGCTAATTGGAATCCATCTACCTCTCCCTTCCAGTACTGAGACGACAGGCATAGGCCACAATCCAGGCATTTCACATGGGGACTGAGAATCCAAGCTCAGGCCCTCACGCTTGCCGGACAGACCCTGTCCTCGTGGAGTCATCTCCCAGCCCTTCTTTTGTCATCTTTCTAAAGCATGCTGCCCATGTGACTAATTTAATAACAGAAATGACTGTTCTTTCTCTGTGTGTCCTGATTCACGTAATTCCTCATGGCCTCCACTTTCCGCTCAGTTCAAATCTCCAGCCTTCCTTTGCTGGAACGATGGACAGTAGCCTGCAGGCTGGAACTCTCACACTGTATTTTGCAGACAGGAGCAAGGATGCTCCTTGTAAAAAAAATAATAACTCAATACACCATGGCCCTCTCTCATCAAAACATTCCCACTTTGCTCCCCCTTAGCTTGACATCCTTCATCTACCAGAGTCTACAAGGCTCTCCAGGCTCTACCTACTCTCTGACTTCACATCCTCCCATCATGCACCTTGGCCACTTTCCCCCTTGCTGTTTCTCAGGGACTGACCATGTTGGGTGCACCCCCAGACCCTTACATCACTGTTTCTCTGCTTGGAGCTCTCCTCCCCCAATAGCTTCATGGCTGCTTTCCTTAGTTCATCCCTATCTCTGAACAAATGCCCCTCCTCCTGAACCCAAGCTTCTCTAAAAAGGCACTTATTCCTCCCTTCCATACCCTGGCTAGTTTTCTTTATCGAGCTCATACTTACTTGAAATTGTGTGTCTATTCATCTATCTACTTAAAAAATTTTTTGGTGGGCCAGGCATGGTGGCGCACGCCTTTAATCCCAGCATTCGGGAAGCAGAGGTGGGAGGATCGCCATGAGTTCGAGGCGACTCTGAGACTACATAGTGAATTCCAGGTCAGTGTGAGCTAGAGTGAGACCCTACCTCGAAAAACCAAAAAAAAATTATTGGCAATTTCCATAAATATTAAACAGAATGTCATGATCATATTCACCTTAAATTGCCCTCGTTTTCCCCTTACAAATCCTCCCTCCGCTGAATCCCTTCTTCTATTGTATATATTATATTGTAATATAACATATTATATATATATATATATATATATATGAAATAAAGAGGGAAAGAGAGAGAAAGAGAATGGGCACACCAGAGCTTCTAGCTGCTGCAAGCAAACTCAAGATGTATGCACCACTTTGTGCATCTGGCTTATGTGGGCCCTGTGGAATTGAACTGGATCCTTCAGCTTTGCAGGAAGCACATTAATGGCTAAGCCATCCCTCCAGCATATATATATACATTTTTTTTTCCATAAGCTGTAATGTTATATCCCCTGTCTCTACTAGAATGTACATTCAACAACAACAAGGGAATTGCCTGCTTGGTTTACACTCAGTGTCATGCGCAGAATCATGTTATAGGTTTCTCTACCATAAGCGCAGTAGTGCCAGAGAGAGTAATCATGAATAACAAGCCCATTGCTCCTGAGACCTTGCTGCTGTTGCTATGATTATCAAGCTTGTTCCCAGGGTGGTGAGTGTGAGACACCCACTGAAGCCTTGAACATTAGCGGCGACACAATCGAGGCTGAGTAGAAAGTTCTGGGTAGCAAGGATCGTCTCTTAGTTGTCTCTAATGTGTCTTTCACCATCGGCTAGCTTTCAGTGTTGCAGACGAGAAATTTGCTGTCAAGCAGAATCCTTTCTTGTGTAAGCTTCACAAAGGAAATAGAGCCTATTAGATCCAGTTACAACCACGGGTCACTGCAAGAGCCCTAAGGCAGTTATTCTCGTCTTCTTTTCCTCTTTTTTTCTTTTCAAGATAGTATCTCACTCTAGTCAAAGCTGACCTGGAATTCACTATGTAGTCACAGGCTGGCCTTGAACTCACATGATTCTCCTACTTCTGCCTCCCGAGTGCTGGGATTAAAGGTATGTGCCACCATGCCCAGCCTCTTCTGTTCTTTCCCTAAACCCATATTTCTTGGTTCTATCCTGGCCCCTAACTGGAATTGCCAATGTTGCCTCTCCTTTTATAATATTTCGGGCTGGTGGGGGGGGGTGTAAGGACTCCCCACCAGAGCTGGAATGAACATATCACTACATGCTCTCCATGAATACAGCTTGGCCGAGACTCCCCACCACTGATAAAATCACATGACAGAGGCATGTGCAAGGTAGAGGTTATACTATAAGATAGGACCTGGAGACAGGGGGACTGGTGAGGATTATGCTTTTCTAATACATTACTCTCCCAGGAACTAATCCACTCCTGATCTCCAGCCCACTCCACAAGAACAGAGACCAGCATCAATCCCTTTCTTTCTTTCTTTCTTTCTTTTTTGTTTGAATTTTTTATTTTTAAGTGGCAACTGAAACTATATTTTGGAAGAAATATAATTAGCTAAACTTAACTGCATAAAGGTTTTTCAGAGAAATAAATGAGAGAATGATATCTTGGTATTTCTTTGTTTTGTATGGGTTATGTTCAGATATTATTTAGTTATATTCAGAGGCCCTATCCTGACACTCGTCTCCTGTAAACTTCCCACAGCTCCCATCTCCTTCAGACCAGAGCTTCTCAAGGTCTCTGATTGCTGTCTTCTCCCCCGTCCCCCACATTCACTGTTGGTGGGAAAGCTGGTACAACACTGTGGAAATCCATATGGAGACTCCTGTAAAGGATGAACATAGAGTTACCAGAAGACCCTATTATTCCCTTACTGGGCATTTACCCTAAAAGCTCCATGGCTCAGTTCAGAAATATTTGCTCATCCATGTTTATAGTTGCTCAATTTATAATAGCTAAAAACTGGAATCAACCCAGGTATCCATCATTGGATTAATGAATAACAAAGATGTGGTATACCTACATGATGGAATTCTACTCAGCAGTAAGAAAAAAATGACACATCGATCCCTTTCAAGTGTGGTAACTCCTGAACCTAATTGCCTTCCAGTAGGTAAATAATGGTTCCACCACTTTGGCAACATTGAACTGGGGACTAAGCTCCCAGCATGTGATCCTCTGGGGGATAAACCTTGCCCAAACCATAGCAATGGTTGTGAAATTCCAAAGGGACATACTGAACCATCCTGTGCAGATCATCCACAGAAACAGGGACCACTGTTCTCTGTCTCCTGAACCCATTAATTTAAAAATTATGTGAATTGAATCGATATTTAATAGAAACCTTCCTCCTGGATAGTTGGCTAAAAGATATAACCCTAAAAAGGAGTATGAGGGGATTATTTGGTAAGAAGGGCCCTGGAGAGGATGGGATGAAGCCTAACCCTAAAACATTTGGCTCTGGCTTGTAACTCCCAATAACAGGAATCAGTTCCAACACACATAGAGCTGTTGATCGGAGAGAACTTTGAGGTCCCCAAAACAAGACTGACTTCTGTCAAAGCACCTGATTACCCACCCGAGGTATAAGGTAAGACCCTATTGCTGAAGACATCACATGCTGCCAACACAGTACATCGAGAGATCTGGCTGATTCTGGAAGGAAGCCAGTTCCGAGATGGGTAGCCCGTAGAGTGCTGGAAAACACTACATGAGCTGCTGTGGGGGAAATGCCCAACAACATTGTGAGGAAGCAGGGGACACTGCGACACACAAGCAGCCAGCCTGATGAGGTGTCCACGCCTGCGCAGTGGTGGCACCCAGCCTAGGTGGGTAAGCAATGGCTCTCCGATTAGCAAACCGATCCACTCAGTAGAAAGGAACCCATAGCTAGAACTGGGAACTGAGTCAGAATCCTAAGGAGACCAAGATTATGGACTCAAATAAGAAGCTCCCACTAGTTTTGGACCCAAAGAAAGGCTATACCCATCAAGGTCTCTCTGAATTAAAAATGTTGCCGGGTATGGTAGCGCATACCTTTAATCTTAGCCCTCAGGAGGCAGGAGGATCACTGTGAATTCCAGGCTACCCTGAGACTACATAGTGAATTCCAAGTCAGCCTGAGCTAGTGTGAGGCCCTACCTTGAAAAACTGAAAAAGAAAAATGCCTATACCCTTTAACCTATGCTGACCTCATTCTCCACTGGAGAACCTGTTTTTTGCAGAAGGCTGCAAAAACCAAGGGCAACCAAAATCTATCCACAAGACAAGAAAATGTGGCTGATTTCCTGGCAGGAGATGAACCACGCCCATCACCCAGGGCCCAGGTGAAACCACAGAGGAACTGGTGAGACGAGCAAGAGTGCTGCTCCCATGGTGAGCCTGACAACCTGCACCAGGGTGATGGAGACAGACACTGAGGACAGTCAAATCGTGCCAAAGCAGAAATCCAGAAGCTGCTGAGAACTCAGCACTAAAGTAGACTTAAAACACACCCACCAAGGCTCAGAAAATGTTGCAGAAGAGGGGGTGGAAATAATATAAGAGTCACAGGGTGGGAGAGAATATCCAGAGGCACTGCCCCCCCTCAATGACAGACTGCTGCTCTCACAACTCATAACCCACAACCCCATCGTGAATACCAGCAAACCCTCTGAGGAGGGCTGTCAGTGGCATGGGGGCAGGGAGGAGGGAAATGATGGTACCAACACATGATGTATTCATACAAAGTTTCTACTTAACTAGAAAAAGTATCTTTATAGTTTGAAAAGTAAATAAATATTTTGTTTATTTATTTGCAAGCATAAAGAGAAGGGGCAGGAAGAGAGAATAGGCACACCAGGGCCTCTTGCCACTGCAATGAACTCCAGATGTATGCACCACTTTGTGCCTCTGGCTTTATGTAGATACTGAGGAATTGAACCTGGGTGGTCAACCTTTGCAAGCAAGCACCTTTAGCCACTGAGCAACCTCTCTAGCCCCCCCCCCCATTCACTTTTTTTGGAAGACAATTTTGTGAGGAAACTTGAGCAGTGCTTTCTGTCCCCATCCTGCCCCAAATAGAAGGGCAATGCCCAGGCAGAAGCAAGGATTACCCGGACAACTTAACGTGTCTCCTGTACACAAACATGCATACACCTCTCTATGCATGTACACTCACACTCACACATGAGAGGGTGTACCTGTGCAACCAAATAAGTGGAAAACTACAAGCCCCACTACCTACCTCCCCAGGGTAGCCCAAGTGGCACTTCTGCCCTCGGTTGGCTCACGTTGGTGGAGATCATCTGGGCAAGGGTATGTGCTTTCCCATGGAACTCATGTAAGCCTTGTTGCAGAACGACAATCTGGGGTCTTCACACTTGACTAGAGGGCCAGGAGTTTTCCACCCCGTTAGATACTTTTCTCATCTCGCTGGCGTTTCTGTAACTGAAAACCTGACAGAAGCACTTAAAGGTGAAAGGATGTATTTTGGTTCATAGCTTCAGAGGGAACAGTCCTTCACAGAAGGGAAAGTGTGGTGGGGGAACGGCTCAGTCCTTGTGGATGGGAATGTGAGGTGGCTGGTCAGGGAGCAGAGAACAGGGTCAGTCTACAAACCTTCAACGGCCACTCCCAAGGACTACGTCCACCAGCCAGGTCCCACAACTTCCTAGACCAGCTCCACCCAGTGGGGATTAGGTGTTCAAATCTAAAAGCCTTGGGGGACAGTTCAGATTCAAACCCTACGCCATCTCTAAAAAGAATACATGCCTCTAGGTAGGTAGGAATTCAGATGATGAGCTCAGCAGACACCATGACAAACAGGAATATGAAAAAACACCCCAGAAGAGAAAAAGGCAACTCGAATATCTACCAGACCCAGGGAGCCCAATACCAGATATGAGGGTTAGATTCTGTTGTCAGCTTCATCAGATTAGGAATCAAGGAAGAGACCTGCCTCTTGGGCAGGCGTGTGAGGGTGTTTCTAGGAAGGTGTAGCAGACAGCTTCAGGTCGCTGAGATGAATTTCCAATCCAGGCACAGGAAGGAATATTGAATATAGAGGGGAAGTTCCATAATGGCAGGAGAAGCTGGCCTGCTTTCACAGATCCAAGCAGAGAGAAAAAAACAACAAGCCAAAAGCCACACAGCGCACATCAGGAACTCCAAGTGGAACTAGGAGCTCTGAATACCTTTAGATTGAAATCTCAAACCACATATTAAGATCCACCTAGTAACACCGCCTCTAGCCAGGTGGCTACAGATCCAAACTACAAACTAATGAAACACTGAATATATTGGGGGCCATCTAGTTAAATCACCACAGAAAGGTTGGTGGATCCAGAGTGGGCGGGCATTCTGGTGGTGGACTGTATATAAAGAGAGCACAAGGTCTCTGCCTGACCTACTGTGCTCCCCACTGGTCAGTTCACCCACCCTGGTGCTGCCATCTTTCACAGACACTGGCACCCAGCTTCATCAGCCTTCCAGTGTGGACTGAAGACCAGCTGCTCTCCAGGAATCCTCCAGTCCTTCAGTGCCAGATTGTGACCTCTGAGGCATCCAGCCTCTGGACTGAGCAGCTACCAGATTCCCCAACTCTCCAGCCTGCAGACAGAGATTATTTGGCTACACAGCCCTATTGGTTCTGGCCCTCTAGACAACTCTAATACACCAGGTGGGACCCCTATTCCAAGTGAGCCATTTCCTACCCCTCTCTACTTCACCCCCCCCCCCACTTGAGGGAGGTGGGCAGAAGAGGAACCAAGGGACGAAGGAGGTACAACCTATGTCACACCCACCTCCCATCCTAGAGTCAGTCCATGCTACATAAGAGAGAGATGCGCCAAGCTACATCATGATTACAGTTTGGAGCTGGATGTTTTAATGACTAAATTAGAGTATTATTTTCAATTTAAAGAGACCATAGAATATCTATTAACCTGAGAGTGAGCAGAGTAATTGCCAGCTAGCTGGAGAGTTCCTATAAGGCAGGGGGAAATGTGCCCCTGCTAAATAAATTACACAGGTGATGTGACTGGTAAAAATGAAGTATTTGGGCTGGAGGGATGGCTTAACAGTTAAGGCACTTGTCTGCAAAGCCAAAGGTCCCAGGTTCCATTCCCTGGGACCCACGTAAGCCAGATGCACAAGGTGGGTATGTGTCTGGAGTTCGTTTGTAATGGCTGGAGGCCCTGCTGTGCCCCTTCTCTTTCTCTCTCTCTGCCTCTTTCTCTCTGTCAAATAAATAAGTAATAAAATATTTTTAAAAATGAAGTATTTGTTGAAAAAGTGGTTATGTCAGGTACATGACCCTCCTCTGAGCCAGAATTGTGCTTCAGCTTGAGGGGAGGAAATTTTGTCCATTTCCTGAAGTTCTTGAGTGGTAGAGGAACAAAACAGGTAGTGCAGTTTTCTTGGCAGGAAGCTACTGCCCTTCCGCCACTCTACAATGGGGGCTACCTGGGTCACAAGGCGTCTAAAGATACCAAGGTCAGGCTCGTGCCAGCCAGACCCTGCAGAGGTAAGAATGAGGCTGTGAGAGAAAGAGCACTGAGTAGCTGAGATGCTAAACCTTCCTCCATAGATGGGTGTGTTACACACACACACTAGTGGTCACAATAACCTTGGACTTCACTGCTTCCCTCAGCATCTCTCCCATTTTGCTTCCTCTAACTAGTGACTTACAGAATAACTGTAAGATGTAAGTAGACAAGTGTGCATGTGTGTGTGTGCGCGCGCACGTGTGCATTGTGGTGGGGGAAAGTTCGCATGCTCATCTCTCTGCTGAAACACCTGCTGAATCCGTGGGGGGTCCCCACATTAAGCAGATGGCCCACTCAAAATAGAACGCTGGAGGAGAGTTTATTTGCACAGGGCCCTTGCAAAGGTGTGAGCATACGGGATGGAAGAGTCACCCGGGCCTCCCACACCTAGGCCCCAAGGGGAGCTGGAAAGTAAACGCACCCCACACATGAATGGGGCCCAGGGCAAGAAAATAATTGCAGACCCTCCCAACCATGCACCTACATATTTCAAACACTCCAGGGCCTGGAGAGGTGGCTCAGCAGTCAAAGTTCCTTGCTGGCAAAACCTGCCAGCCTAGATTCAGTTCCCCAGTCACCCATGTAAAGCCAAACAGGCAAGAGATCCCAACTTACAAGTGAGGTTTTTTGAGAGAATCTAAAATAGATTCCCATGTAATTTCTCAGAACTATCACCATCTTAAAGCACTAGGATGGCTGTCAGACCTGGACAAGAACTGAAGAAAAGTTTTGTCACATACTTGAAAATGTGTCCATGAGTCAAAGGCCTGGTAGGCTTTAGAAGCTCTGAGTAGAGAAGAGCTCTCCAACAGTGCCCTTGAGGAGGGGGTGCCCAGCCACATCAAGTGCTCACACCACAGCGTTCCTGGGGAAGTGTGAGCCCAGCCACACCAAGTGCTCACACCACACCGTTCCTGGGGAAGTGTGAGCCCAGCCACACCAATTGCTCATACCACACCGTTCCTGGGGAAGTGTGAGCCCAGCCACACCAAGTGCTCACACCACACCGTTCCTGGGGAAGTGTGAGCCCAGCCACACCAAGTGCTCACACCACACCGTTCCTGGGGAAGTGTGAGCCCAGCCACACCAAGTGCTCACACCACACCGTTCCTGGGGAAGTGTGACCCCAGCCACACCAAGTGCTCACACCACACCGTTCCTGGGGAAGTGTGAGCCCAGCCACACCAAGTGCTCACACCACACCGTTCCTGGGGAAGGGCGAGCACCTGCTTTACAGAGCCTGGTGCAGCAGAAACTTCAGTCCCAGCGCTGGGGAGATAGCTCAGTGGGAAAGGCGCTTGAAGCACAAGCATGACAGCCCAAGTTTGGATCCCTGGCACCTACAGGAAGCTGGACACAGTTGCACGTGTCTAATTCCATCGCTTTTGTGGCGAGATGGGAGGCAGAGACAGGGGCATCCCCAGAAGCTCACAGGCCAGCCAGCCTGGCATACAGTGGCAAACAGCAAGCGCTGCCTCAAACATGGTGGAAGGTGAGGGCTAGTACCCAAGGTCATCCTGTGACCTCTATATGTGTGTTGCAGAGCACACACTCACACACACACACACACACACACACTCACACACACACTCACACACAAAAAGAGTTGCGTTTTTTTTTTTTTTAAAGAAATTTCACTTCCAGAGGCTAGGTAGATAGCATATCCAGCAAAGTACTTGCCTCGCAAGCACGAAGACCTGAGTTCAGTTCCTAGTACCTATGTAGACATCGCAGGCGTAGTGTCACGTGTCTGTAATTCCGGCACTGGGGAGGTGGAGGCAGGCTGACCCCTGGGGCTCGCTGACAAACCAGTCTAGCCTGAGTGGTGAACTCCAGGCCAAAGAGAGACCCTGTCTCAAAAAGAGATAGACAACAAACCCGAAACAACTCCAAGGTCGTCCTCTGGCCTGAGCATGCGCGCACGCACACACGTCACTTCCGAGGCTTCCTTGTTCCGCTTCTAAGCTCATCAAGCTCAGGTCTGATCGTTTGCTCCATGTGGGGCTGGATAGTCAGAGTTACAATGACACATGTGCCTCCCAGGTGTATTGCTCATTATAAACTTATAAGTTAGTGTTCTGATTTTATTCCCACTTCTCAGGGATTCTGTGAGCATGAGTAAGCATTCCACAGTGTGATCATCTGGAAAGTGAATGTGTTCAGTTTCCTTACCTGAAAAGCTGACAGTAAGATCTCAGGATGTGGGAAGCCCCAGGGCTATACCCAGCAAAGAATATCCTCTCAAGCCAGCCAGTGAAAGACTTTTTTCTTCCTTTTATGAAGCTGAAATAATGACATTCTCAAAGGGCCTAACTTTCATCAAGGGGAAGAGGAAGGCACATTAAGGTGCATGTGAATAAAAACGGTTTTAATTTCTACTTTTTTTCTGAGGCAAGCCCAACAGACTGGCCTTTATCTTATGCGAGAGAACATGACCGAGAGCGAGAGCGAGAGCAAGCGAGCGAGTGAGCGAGCGAGAGAGAGCGAGAGAGAGAATTGGCACTCCAGGGCCTCCAGCCACTGAAATCAAACTCCAGATGTGTGTGCCCCTTGTGCACATGTGCGACCTTGTGCAGTTGCATCACTGTGCGTCTGGCTTACGTGGGACCTAGAGAGTCAAACACGAATCCTTAGGCTTTGCAGACAAGTGCCTTAACTGCTAAGCCCTTAATTTTTATTTTTATCTTGGCTTCTCTAAAGCTAAGCTGTCTTTCTATTTACAGGAGATAGGTAGTGGCAGAAACGTTAGTGATGACTGGCTTTTGATCAGAAGTCAGGTGACGCTGCAGTGACGGCTCCTCTGAGAAGGCAGCTGGAGGAGCGAGAGGGAACTAAGAAGTTCATCACCCATGCCCTTGAGGTAACGTAGTACACAGAAAACGAAGGCATTACTAATAGATGTTCTGAGATCATAGTTTTCTCTAGAGAACCCTGGATAATACAAGCATAAAAAATGGAGCAAATGAAAAACCAGAGGCCAAAAAAGTTGAGGAGAGAACAGGAGTGGTCTGAGAAATGACCCCCCCGGGAGCAGCTCACCTGCAGAGCATTGTGTTCTGGTCTCACACTGAAGCTTGAATTTTTACAAAAATGTAAAAGCTACATGAAAAGTAATATTTAAGACTAGGTCCCAGCAAAGTCAAAGGGTATAAGTGAAAAAACTCGGTAAAATCCAAATGAAGTCTATGTAGCGATGTTAATTTCTCAAGTTTTGACAATGGTATGACATGACTGCTTAAGGAAATTGTACAGGGCAGAAGGAAACTCTGTAACTTTTCATTTGTGTGTGTGTGTGTGTGTGTGTGTGTGTGTGTGTGTGTGTGTGTGTACACCAGTGTGTCCAGGTGCATGTGGTGGCCAGATCTCTGTCACTGCTCAGACACCATCTACCTTTCCTTCTTTCTTTCTTTCTTTCTTTCTTTCTTTCTTTCTTTCCTTCTTTCTTTCATTCATTCATTCATTCTTTTTTTTGAGACAGAGTTTCTCACTGGCTTAGAACCCACCAAGTAGCCAGTGAGCCCCAGAGATTCGCCTGCCTCCACCTCCAGCACTGGGATTACAAGTGTGTAACATCACAGCAGACTTTTTTTTTTTTTTTAAGAGAGAGAGCAAGAGAGAGCAAAAGCAAGTATGTGTGTGTGTGTGAGAGAGAGAGAGAGAGAGAGAGAATTGGCACACCAGGGCCTCAGCCACAGCAATACAACTCCAGACACTTGTGCTACCCAGTATACATGTGTGACCTTGCCCTTGCATCACCTTTGTGCGTCTGGCTTACATGGGATCTAGAGAGAGATAGAACTTCAGTCCGTAGGCTTCTCAGGCAAGCACCTTAACTGCTAAGCCATCTCACCAGACCTCTCTTTTTTTTAAATGTGGATTCTAGGGATTGAACTCAGGTCTTCATGTTTTCAAGGTAAGCAGTTTACTGACTAAGCTATCTCCCAGCCTATAAAATTTATTTAAAAATACCAAAGATTTACTTGTGTCTTAGCTTAGAGAAGTTTTCTTCAATGTGTTTTTAATATTTTTATTTATTTATTTGCAAGTAGAGAATGACAGAGACACGGAATGGGCAAAACAGGGATTCTTGTCACTGTAAATGAACTCCAGATGCATGAAACACTTTGTGTATCTGGATTTATGTAGGTACTGGGGAATCAAACCCAGGCCATCAGGCTTTGCAAACAAGTACCTTTAGCCACTGTGCTCTCTCTTGAGTCCTTCGATGTTTTTTGAACATTGCTTCCATTCTTATTGTTTTGTTTTTATCAAAACATCTATAGGGGCTGGAGAGATGGCTTAGCAGTTAAGGCATTTGCCTGCAAAGCCAAAAACGGATCCTGGTTCGATTCTCCAGGACCCACATAAGCCAGAAGCACAAGGGGGTGCATGCATCTGGAGTTCACTTGCAGTAGCTGCAGGCTCTGGCATGCCCATTCTGTCCCCCTCTCTCAAATAAATAAAATAGACTAAATTTTTAAAAATCTATGAATTTTAGATAGGATATTTTCCCTCATTGCTTTCATCTCTGCTCTTTTTTGCTCTGATTTCTGGAGACCTTCTACAATTTGTTCTTACACTACCGATCAGATTTTGTGCCACATCTCTTCAGCTTATAAGTCCTGAAATGTAGATGTTAATTTTGTGTCTGCAGTTTTAGTTTCCTTGTAATTCATTCTTACCTCGCTCACCTTTGTATGTGCCCCAGCTGGATTTTAGTCACAGACTATCTTCTACAGTCACTTTATGCTAATGTTTCACAGAGGCCATGGCTAGTGACATTCTAGAATATCTCTATCTAGTGTGGCTTTGCAAGATGTAAGCAGCTGCTCTCTCCTATAATTCTTAATAACCATTCTTTGACCATTACTGAGCTTATGGGACTCATGAAAACACACACACACACACACACACACAAAGAACAAAGATGGAACTCATCTTCTCCCTCTAGCTGTCTATATTTTTGCTTGTAGAGATTGCATTATTAAGAATTTGGAATATTTGATCAAAAATTCCAGGAATCGTGTCCTCTGAGTAATGTGTAAATCATAAATAAAGGAAGCATTAGTTTATCAGTGACACTCTGTAATGCTGCTACGAGGCATATCAGCATGGGATCTTTTTTCAGGAGGTACTTGAATGTGATTACATACCACACGCAATTGAATAAGGAGAAAATAGTCTTTGCTGTGATCACAATTTTTGTATTAAAAATGACACTTGTGTTATTGTGCATCAATAGGGGTGGTATTGTAGAGCGTTTGAGATATTATTCCACTGAAATTTAAGTGGACAAAGCCGCCCTGTGTGAGCAGCTCTTGAGAAGAGTGCATATGTGTGCACACATGCATCAAACTCACAGAAGTGCTGAAGGGGAAGGTGGCCATTTTTCCCGAAAAGTCGAGGATGTCTGGCAGACAGGTTTAGACACGATCCAGTCAGCATGAAGAAAGAATGGCAGGGACTCCAGATGGGAATCACATTGAGGTTACAAGTCACTCACACTTGAATAAGTAAAATTTTAAAACATTATTTTGAGAGACTGTCTTTATGCTGCTTGTGCCTTTTGGAATCCCCCTTTCAGGCCTCATTACTTAGTGAAGCTTATTCAGAGGGACAGGCTGTCTCCGAAACTACGCCCAATTTTGCAAGGCCCAATCTTCAAAGACAGCATGTAGACTCCCTGGAAGGTTGGACAATGGTGATGGCTGGAACAGGTGAAGACCCTGTGTGATGGTTAAGTTTGTGCCCACTTGATCTGTTTAGGAATCCACAGACATTACCCCGTAAGTGGGTCTCTGTGGTTGCTTCCAGGGAGAATTGACCTAAAGGAGGAATTCTTCCCCCAGGGTGAGCCCTTCTCCCAGAGTGGGCGGCCTCTCTTGGAGGTGGGGGGCTTTATCTAAGGAAGCTCTGGGAAGGAAGGTATCCCCTCCTCCCACCTGGCTGCTTGCTGCTCCCGGCTTGCTGCTTTCCAGCGTGGACTGAAGAGCAGCGTGGACTGAAGAGCAGTGTGAACTGAAGAGCAGCGTGGACGTGGACTGAAGAGCAGCGTGGACTGAAGAGCAGCGTGGACTGAAGAGCAGCGTGGACTGAAGACGCGTGGACTGAAGAGCGCGAACTGGACTGAAGAGCAGCGTGGACTGAAGAGCGGTGGACTGAAGAGCAGTGTGGAACTGAAGACGGCGTGGACGAAGAGCGCGTGGACTGAAGAGCGGCGTGGACTGAAGACGCAGGCGTGACGATGGACTGAAGAGCGGCGTGGACTGAAGAGCGGCGTGACTGAAGACCGGTGTGGACTGAAGAGCAGGTGGACTGAAGAGCAGCGTGGACTGAAGAGCAGTGTGGACTGAAGAGCAGCGTGGACTGAAGAGCAGTTGGACTGAAGAGCCAGCGTGGACTGAAGAGCAGTGTGGACTGAAGACAGCAGTGTGGACTGAAGACAGTGTGCACTGAAGCCAGGCGACTGAAGAGCAGCGTGGACTGAAGACCAGCGTGGTCTGAAGAGCAGCGTGGACTGAAGAGCAGTGTGGACTGAAGACCAGTGTGGACTGAAGACCAGAGTGGACTGAAGAGCAGTGTGGACTGAAGACCAGTGTGGACTGAAGACCAGCGTGGACTGAAGAGTGGTGTGGACAGAAGATCAGCGTGGACTGAAGAGCAGTGTGGACTGAAGACCAGCGTGGACTGAAGAGCAGTGTGGACTGAAGACCAGTGTGGACTGAAGACCAGCGTGGACTGAAGAGTGGTGTGGACAGAAGAGCAGCGTGGACTGAAGAGCAGCGTCTCTCCAGAAAGCCTCCAGGCCTTCAGTGCCGGATTGGGAGTGCTGAGGAATCCAGCCTCATGGACTGAGCAGCTACCAGGTTCCTTGACTCTCAGGCCTGCAACCTGCTATTGTTGGACTGCCGTAAGATAATCCAATAAATTCCCTTTTAACACAATTCATTCTATCGGTTCTGTTCCTCTAGAGACCCTGACTAACACACCCTGTAAGCGAGAGAGTTCAAAAGCAATGGAGGGGCACTCAAAGCAGCGACCCCTCTGCTGCACACCAGGTTGGGCTAGGCTCTGCTGTAACAAGGGGCCAGGCTGGGATGGCTGTCATGTGGACTTGGGGAGCAAGCTTTGGTTCACACTTGTTCTCCCTTGCTCTTTCTAATCCCTGAAGCACTACAGAGAAACCCACCCATCTGCTGAGAAGACCACCAGGAGGAGAAATCACAGAGACCCCTTGAACACAGTGCCTCCGGGTCCTTGGTTGGATAAATGACTGGCTTAACTAAATGTTCAGTAAGTTATAGAAGTGCTTTTCATTTTTAAAGCACTTAACCCATCATATACCTTCTGCTTAAACAAAGCTGAATCGTAAACCTTTCATTTGATGGGACTCTGCACCCTTGGATTAAGGAGTTCAGCCATAGCATGGGAAGGTATCTTCATCCATCCACAACTCCAAGCCCCCTGGTTTTCTCCACCGAAGGTTACTGCAGTTCTGGCTCAGGATGCTATCCTTCCAGTTAAGTCTCAGAAGGCATGGCTCATATTTATTGAGCACTTGCTCTTTGTGTGACATTATTTTAAATGAATTATATAGAACAATGGACTGAAGGAGGGTAAAGATTTTAATGAAGAGAAGACAAATGATAAAACCATCACGTGGATGAACTCTTGCTCAAATCTCCACCCTCCCATTTGTACTACTCATGTGATTTTGATCAAATTACTTAGCATATAATGTCTTGGTTTCCTTATTTATGAAAAGGAGCTAATGGTATTACTGAACCCCCATGTGCTTTGCAAACATGAAGAGAGTAACATATGGCAAGAATGTTCGGAGACAGCTAGAGTCCTTCCCCTTCCTTCTGTCCTTCTGGAAGCGGGACATGGACAAAAGACTATAGATGGTTTGACCCATGATGCTACAAGATAGACTGCTTCATTTTCCATCTTCTAATAAATGGTTCCATTAATTTTCTGGCAAAGAGGGAAAAGAAAGGCTGGCAGCTTGCCAGAGCTAATGGACTCATTTTGTAGGACTCTGTGGCTTGCTGATGAATGAAACTCTTACCCAGTATTAATCTGCAGGGCAGCACAATCCAAATGAGACACAATTATGTAAGTCTTACACCCGAGGGTGGAGGAAGTGTTGATTCTAAAGCAGTGGTTCTCAGACCAAGGTGCTGTGTTAGACTCAACTGGGAGGCTCTAAAATGAACAGTGGCTCAGCCTGCACCTCTAAACATTCCAACTGAGTTGCTTTGGAGTACTGCCCAAGCACTGATGATGCTTATAATAGCATTGGTAATAGGGCATGAGCCCTTTGACGGCAAGGGTTTAGTTCTCCATACTGCCCCCACATGTGGGTGTCAGCTGCTTCAAAGCATCCAATTAGCTCTGCTGATGCCACCACACCTTTCACCCCCACACTAACCTTGGGCTCCATCCTGCCAGCCATTAAGTGGCTAGAGATGGCTCAAGCCAACCACCAAAATGTCTCCAGGTCTCCTACAGTCTCTGGGGCAGGTTAATAGAGCGAGAGCATTGGTGATGGAGAATGGGGGCTGTTCCTTGCCCCACCGATCCAAGGACCCACCTAAGGAACATTTCCCAAGATGACTGGCTATTGAGATATTTGCCCTTTTCAGAGAAAAATATTGCCCCACCTACCAGACTGTAGTTCTTCTGAGGGTCTCTACAAGACCTACAGCAGGAAAGCCCTCTGCTATGCATCATCAAGTCATTTGCAACCTCTCCCAAGATTGCCTCATAAGTGAGAACCACAGGAGGCTTACTCTGACCCTGTCCAACAGTCTCCAGGAGCCACAGTCTGTCTCCCGTGCATCTTCATCAGGAGCTGGTGATTTGGGGGTCTGGTGTAACTAAGAGAACAATCCTACTCAACTGAGGTCCTCTTTTGAGAGTTTGGTGCCCTTGTGGTAAATTTCTCTGCCAAGCTGGGATGTTAGAGTCTCCCTTTCAACCTCAGTGCCTGTTAGACTTGCTGAAAACTATGTCTCTAGCATGGCTTTCTACGGAACGCTTGTATTTTCCCTAGGGCATTGCTATTTTATCATTTCATGCATCATGCAGTCTATTTTAAAAAATGTTTTTATTATAAGATAACGTAAGTTCTATGAAATATTCAAGTGAGACAAGAAGGGATGAAGTATTTTTTTTCTTCCTCTCCCACCACAAATATGACTTTCCAGCATTAATGAACTTTGGGTTGCTGTGTGACCTTTTAGGTCTCTTAGAGTACACACATTTCTATAACATAAGGCATCTTATAGTAATGTGCCAATCACCTTGACCTTTGGTTTAAATATTTGCATAATGTTCCAATAAGTTCTATAACTAGCCACTTTTAATTAGTCATTTCTAATTGCTCATGAATATAAATAATGCTATTATAAACATCCTTATGTATTTTTTCATTTCAAGCAATTTACTTTGGTTCAATTCCCCAAACTGGAATTACTTAGTGAAACAATATGAATGATCTATAAAAGCAATTTACAATTTAACAGTGATAGGAAAATATAACCAAGCAACTTGTTCAGTTAAATATAGTCAATTTGTATAAGTAAATAGCATAAAGCCATTACAAATAATGTTACAGGAGGACATTTAATATCATGGAAAGATTTACACATTATAGTAAGTAATTTATAAAACAAGGTACTAATAGTTGTTTATAATTTGTATAAAAGCATTTTTACAACCAAATTATTACTTAATATAGTTTATCTGTAAGTAAAAAGACCAAACAATGGCTAAGATATTTTTGAAGAAGAAACTGGGATGGTTTACTCTACCAAGAGTGGAGATGGATTGTGAAGCTACAGTAATTAGGAAAGTGTAGCATCAGTGTAAAAATAACCTTATAAAGAACAGAATGCAAGTACCATAAATTGTTAAGAGGAGACATAGAGTGAAACTCTAAACTTTGCAAGTGACATGATCGCTTTCTCAACCACCCAGCTGTTGCAGAGTGCTGGAAACAGACACAGAAAATTAGCAGATAAAGTCACGGGGTGGATTCCAACACAAGCCATGTACAGGAGCAGACCTTAATTCCCCATGACCTGTATTAGAGAATCCAGACACTCATGCAGACATTGACATCAAGACTGACACAGAAAAATGAACGGACAGGTGCAACTTGTGACACAGAAGCGCACAGGGGGATGGATGGTTCTTAAAATAAGAGATACAGGCTTCCTCTTTTCTGGTTGGAATCATGGAGGGACAAAGAAGGTTCCTGCTGTGCCAGGAACTCTTAAGAAAAAGCAAAGGAACTTCACAGAGTTGGAGGTGAAGTACCTGAGGAAGAAGCTTGCCCTCCAGAAGGCAAGGAGGAAGCCCGTCTAGACAGGCTGGGCACTGCCTCAGGGAGCCCAGGAGGATGCTCAGACCCGGGGTGCGCTTGGCCAGGACGGCCAGGAAAGCTGCTAGCGTCGACCTACGCGCAGAACCCAAGCCAGCCTTTGTCGTCTCGATCAGAGGCGTCACCGGCGAGAGCCCAAAGGTCCGCAGCGTGTTGCAGCTCTTCTGCCTTTGCCAGATTTTCTATGGCACCTTCGTCAGGCTCAACAAGGCTTCGGTTAACGTGCTGAGGACTGTGGAGGGGACTTTGCATGGGGCTACCCACATCAGCGAATTGCCTTGACAGCTAACGCTCAGATTGCTCCATCTCATGGTAAATACGGCATCATCTGCATGGAAGATGTGATTCATGAGATCGATACAGCGGTGAGACGCTTCAAGGAAGCAAGTAACTTCCTGTGGCCCTTCAAGCTGTCCTCTCCACGAGGTGGGGTGGAGAAAAAGACAACCCACTCTGTGGCAGGTGGAGACACTGGCAGCAGAGAAGACGGATCAATAGGCTTACTAGAATGAACTAAGACATCTGCCACAGTATTTTTATTATACTCTGGTCAGTTAATAAATATTGACTGCCGGCAAAAAGAAAACAAAAAAACATACAGATCAAACTGGCCAGACATACTGGAAGAAAAAAAAAGTTGATCCCTCCCTCCTACCTCACAGCCTATATAAAAATACATGGCACCACAATTATAGATATGAACATGAAAAATCCAAGTGATGAAGCTTCTAGAAATTTATATAGGATAATATATTCATAACCTTGAAGTAGAAAAGGATATCTTAAATAAGATCCAACAAGTAAGACTAAAAAAGAGGTTTTATTAAAATTATGAACTCTTTCCTCAGAAAAGGGATTGGCAAGGTACAGTCCAAGAGAAGATGTCATATATAGATATGTATTACATACGAATTATAATATGTATTTTCATATCCAGAATATATTTAAAATGCCTACAAATTAAAATTTTAAAATATTTATTTATTTTCAAAAGTAGAGAGAGACAGATAAAGGAAGAGAGAGAATGCACACACCAGGGCCTCCAGCCGTTGCAAACAAACTCCAGATGCATGTGCCACTCTGTGCATCTGGCTTCATGTGAGTACTGGGGAATTGAATCCAGGTTCTTAGGCTTTGCAGGCAAGTGCCTTAACTGCTGATCCATTTCTCCAGCTCTACAAATCAATTTTTAAAGACAGAAAATCAAATAGTAAATTATACACAAGAGACTCAGACACTTGGCAAACAATGAATATTCAAGTAATCAATAGATATCTGAAAAGGTGTTAAACTTCATTAGTTATCATAAAAGTTCAAGTGGAAACAAGACTGTTCTAATACTAGGAGTTAGGGAGGATTTGGAGCAACAGATAATGCAACCAAACTCCACCATACATGAAATCATCCCATGCAGGAGCCCCTAAAACTGAGTGTACTCACACCATGACCCAGGAGCTCCACAACAGAAGGGCAAGGATGTTCACAGATAAGAGAACTCGCAGTAGGTTTATCTCAGTCTGGTCTTTGTCACTGTAACAGAATACCACACACTGGGTAATTCATGAAGTCAGAGCTTTTTAAAAAAATTTAGGGCTGGAGAAATGGCTCAGCGGTTAAGCGCTTGCCTGTGGAGCCTAAGGACCCCTGTTCGAGGCTCGGTTCCCCAGGACCCACGTTAGCCACATGCACAAGGGGCGCACACGTCTGGAGTTCATTTGCAGTGGCTGGAGGCCCTGGCACGTCCATTCTCTCTCTCTGTCTGCCTCTTTCTGTCTGTCGCTCTCAAATAAATAAGTAAAAATGAGCAAAAAGAATTATTGACAATTTCCATAATTGTAAACAATATCCCATGGTAATTTCCTCCCTCCCCCCACTTTCCCCTTTGAAACTCCACTCTCCATCCATCATATCCCCTCCCCCTCTCAATCAGTTTCTGTTTTATTTTGATGTCATAATCTCTTCCTCCTATTGTGATGGTCTTGTGTAGGTAGTGTTAGGCACTGTGAGGTCATGGATATCCAGGCTATTTTGTGTCTGGAGGAGCACATTGTAAGGAGTCCTATCCTTCCTTTGGCTCCTGCATTCTTTCCACCACCTTTTCCACAATGGACCCTGAGCCTTTGATGGTGTGATAGAGATATTTCAGTGTTGAACACTCCTCTGTCACTTCTTCTCAGCACCATGGTGCCTTCTGAGTCATCCCAAGGCCACTGCCATCTGAAAAGAGAAGGTTCTCTAACCAAAAGTGAGAGTAGTATTAATATATGTGTATCAACATTAAGAGAAGAGCTTACTGGCAGTTTGATGAGCATAGTGTATACATTTAGCCAGACAGCAGCAGACATTACACCCCTAGGGCTCATGACTACCCCTGTTGTAGGTTTTCAGTATCAGGTATATATTCTCTCCCATGGAGCAGGCCTCCAGTCCAATTAGAGAGTGGCTTGTTTCCCCATAACAGACATGCCACTATTGCACCCATTGGCTCATTTAGCCTGGCTGGCCAAATTTAAGGCTTGCAGTGTCCACTGTTGAGTATCTTCCCTGGTGATTTCTCTCTCTCCCATTGAACTGCATGCAGCATGGTTTTTTCCAGCTTTCTGTCAGCTGGTCTACATGGAGGAGGTTATCAGCTCAGTTCCAGCAGGATTTCTCAGTGGCCTTGCAGCCCAAGTATGTGGAGTCTTCAGCAATAGAGTCTTACCATCTATTCCTTGTGGGAAACCAAGGGCCTCGGCAATGGCCTGTACCGTTTTGTAGGTATCAGGGACCTCCCTGGCCAACAACTCACTGGAAGGTATTCCATTCCTGGCACTGAAGTTTTTCTAGTAACAATCTATGGCTTCTGAGTGTTCCATTGTCCAAAAAAAGTAGGTTTCCATGTGGCTTATTTATATCCTCTTAGATTTTGATTAGCCCTCCCTCCACCTTTCCTTTACTCAATCTCTTCCTCTGACCTCACTTAGGCCTTTTCATCCCCATTTATCTGTTTTTCTGCTTACATATATGCAATACTAACCTATTAAGTCCCCCATTCCCTCCCTTTCTATTCCCTTTATATCTCCTTTCTAGCATATTGTCTTCTGATACTGAGTTTTATTCCTACTCACATAGAAGTCTGATCATTTATAGCTAGGATCCACATATGAGAGAGAACATGTGATGCTTGGCTTTCTGGGCCTGGGTGACCTCATTCTTAAAGTCCATAAGCATAGGCTCATCATGTTCTTTCTTTCATGGCAGAGGGACAATGTGTGTATGTGTGTGTGTGTGTACGTGTGTGTGTGCATGTGCATGGGGGGGGCAGTTAGGAGACAGAAGATGCCAGTCTTGCCTTGCAGAAACCCAACTTCTATTAACCAGCTCAGTCCTGTGAGTACAGAACTCACTCCCCCAAGAAAAGTGCTAACAGGATAATTACCTTCTAGAGTCCCTAACATCTGTCAACACTCACATTGGGGACCAAGCCTGAACATGAGTTGTGTTGTTGGGGACAAACTATTTTCAAGAAACAGTGAGCTGCAAGATGGACCTCAAATATCTGTAAAGAGTAGGGTGGACAAATCAAGAAATTGATCGCATGCTCGCCTGATGCGCAGTAGTAACAGCACCCGAAGGAGGCACTCCCCCTTGCTCTGAGGCAAGGATGAAGGAAGCCACACAGCCAACACTCAAACCAGGCAAAAACAAGCCCATGAAAATAGAAGTTCTGATATTGAAAGAAGTTAGGATTGGGTGAGAACAGATGATATTTAGGTTCTTAGTAATACCCCATCATTACCCTGGAGGGCAGTCACTAAAATTATTTATGCTGTGATAGGTTGTTAAGGTTCCTACTTAAGACAAATATGCCTTTCTCTATGTATGCTATATTTTAACTTCTCTAAAAGTTGATATATATCTGAAAAGAAACAGAGTTGAGCCAGCTGATATTATCTGATGTTGATAAATCAAGAAACCAAATTAAAGGCACATTTTAATCCACAGCAGTGTTGTCTCCTAGAACTCTCTGTGACAATGGGAGTGTTACATCTGCTGCCATCCACCATGGTGACACTTGAGTTGTAAGCTAGTAAGACTGAGAAACTAAATTTTTAATTTCAGTGAATTTTAATTAGAGTCACATGCTGTGTGTATAATCGGGTTTCAACTGTGGGGCCATGAACCTAGTGTCATTGAATGAATGGGGGGGGGGGTCATAAAAGTGTGGTAACAATAAAAGTTTACTGATCATACAACAGCCAGAAATTATTTCAGGATCAAATGTGTGACAAATCAGGAGAGGCCTCTGGCAGTGCTCACGTGGGTTGTATCACATGATCCCACCACAGCTTGTCTGTGAACATAGAATAGCCCACTTTGTATTGTGAATGCCGTCACACCATACAGGGCCAACAAATGCTACCCCAAACATCCCAGTTCACATTCAAGATTATAACGTGCTATGAACTGCAATATTTTCACTGTACATACATAGTTTTCTGCTCTTGTAGAAATATAATAGTCAAAGTTTGGAAAACAAATGCTTTTGATATTTTCCTACCATCATTCCTCAGCATGTATCAGATGAGTATATCTTTGGATTGGATTGTGTTAGAATCATTGATTATATAATTGATGTGTGAATTTCTGACTTGAGAGTTTCATTTAAAAAAATTTTAAGTGAATTTTGGCTTTGGGCTAGAAGAAAATGTTCAATAATTTATGAAAAGACGCTACACATACTTCTGCCAATCTGTACTGAAGATTTGTGTGAAGCGGTGTTCTCAGCATTGACAATTATCAAATCAAAATATCAACCAACTTTGAAAATCACTAAAGATGCTTTATATCCTACATGATCAAACATTCAGCCAAGATTTAATTCTTTATGTAAAAGTAAGGAAGCCAGCCATTTCATTAGCATGAAAATTTGCTTTTATCTTTATAAATGGTAAAGTCATATGTATATCAAAGAATCATCTTAAAATGAACTTTTGATTGATCATTAATTTTTTTTTTTTTTTGGTTTTTCGAGGTAGGGTCTCACTCTAGCCCAGGCTAACCTGGAACTCACTATGTAATCTCAGGGTGGCCTCGAACTCATGGTGATCCACCTACTTCTGCCTCCCAAGTGCTGGGATTAAAGGCGTGCGCCACCACGCCCGGCAATAATTTTTTTTTTATTAGGACACCTATTATATATACCTGTGTACCCAGGGTAATGTAAAAAAAAATTCTAAAGTAAAATGGAGTCATGAGTGGAAAAGGTTTCAGAAGCCCTGGTCTTGAGGCCAGCATGTTGGGTGGCACAAATCATGACTAATAAGAGGCAACCACCAAAGGGAACAGAATCTATAACTAACTACTGTTCTCTCTGTCTAGCAGGATAGCATGAGAGAGTTAAGATAGTCAGTGAACCCTAATCTGAAGTTTTCTGCACTACATGGTGTATAAACTTCTGTATGTATTAGAGATCATATTTTACTTTTAGGATCTAGGGAGGTGGCTCAGTGAGTAAAGTGTCAGTCACACTAGTATGAAGAACTGAGTTTGGATACCCAGCAGCCACATAAAAGCCAGGCGGAGCCGTGTGCACCTGTAATCCCAGGCTGTGGAGGTGGGAGGTGGGAGGCAGGAGGATTCCTGGGGCTTGCTGGCTAGCTATTCTAGTCAAACTGGTAAGCACCAGGAAGAGGTCTTCGTAGTGGTTTGAATGTAAAAAAAATGTCCCCCAGGGCCTCCTATGCTTATGAAAAAGCCTGAAACTTGATCCTCAGCTGGTGGAGCCTTTGGGAGGTGGAACCTTGTTTGGGGGTGGGCCTTGGGATCTTATAGTCCAGACCTACTTCCTGGTGCAAGCCAGCTCACTCTTGCTGGTTCCCCCTTGCTGACATGTGATGACATGAGCCAGCATCTAGCTCCTGCCATTCATTCCCCTCCGCGGTGACTCCCCGCCCCCCCGCAAAAAAAAAAAACAACTGTAAGCCAAAATAAAGCCTTTCCTTCCATAAGCTGCTTCTGGTGGGGTGTTTTGTCCCAGCAAAGAGAGGGTAACTGCTACATCATGTATTGTAAAAGTAAGTGGGCAGTGATTGAGGAAGACACAGGACATAAATCTCTAGCCTCCATGTATAAGCATGTGCTTATGCATATCGCACACTTGTACACAAACGTATATGAACATGAATAAATATATGCATACCACACATATACATACACAAAATAATTTAATTTTTTCCATCACGTAAAAAATATTTATTTATTTATTTATTTATTTATTTATTTATTTAAGAGAGAGAGGGAAAGAGACAGATAGAAAGGGAGAAGAATGGCCATGTCAGGGCCTTAGCCACTGCAAATGGACTCCAGACACATGCACTACCATGTGCATCTGGCTTACGTGGGTACTGGGGAATTGAACCTGGGTCCTTAGGCTTCCCAGGCAAGTATCTTAACCACTAAGCAATCTCCCCAGCTGAAAACATTTAATTTTTTAAAACAAAGAAAATGTGAATAAAAAACTTAAACTTGTTACTAGGGGCTATGTTAGAGTGGCAGAATTTATGGTGACTCTTTCTTTCTTTTAAAAATATGATCCATATTTCCTAAAGTGTTGACTATAAGCAAGTTCATGAAAAAACAAATTAATAAATCAAAAGCTAAAACTAAATACTGACTACAAATCAGTAAATTCTTTGGGGATCTGTTATACTTCTACTATTAGGGAAATAATGTATATAATGAGAATTTGTGGCAGGTCATATTTTTCTTCTCAACATTTAATATCTGAACTTGCTGGCTAAGCAGAGGTTTCCCATAGAGAATTCTGGATTTCTGCTGTTCTCTACTTCCTCCCAACATACACAGATAGCTACGTTTGGGCTGAGTCAACATGTAGCACTGGGTTGCCCACCTGCAGGGTAGTTTGAGCAAGTCCCTCTGCCCACCTGCACGGTGGTTTGAACAAGTCCCTCTGCAGCCATGACCTCACTTACCTGCTGTCTTAGAGCCCAGCAATAAAGTCAGCAAGGACAGAATCCCGTAAACTTCACAGTAAGTTGGTGATGAAGATTATTATAAGTTCTTAATTGTAAATCCATCTGCATTACATATGGCCCTCATAGCCAGCCCAAACCATTATTCTCTGTCTTCCTTCCCTTCTAGAAGTACAGCCTCATGTCCATCCAGATATCTCTCCATCCACATAACCAAGGTTGAAATTCTGGGAGCCCCATCCAGGACTCTATACTCTAGAGCTTTCCAAACCACTCACCATGTACCTTAGGGTTAGACACAAGGGGCTTTTGATTAGAATGCTTTCTTCTCTTCTTCTCCTCCTGCAGAATACTAACTCTTCCTTCAAGACCCGTATCCAGCACCATTTCCTCAGAATCTTCTATGTTAGAGCTTCTTTAGAGTCAGGTCCACAATCGTGAGCAAGGCTCCTCACCCTTCAGCATGTGCCCAAGGGCATTCACAGCTGGTATACCAGGGGTGGGCATGTAACAGGGGTGGGCATGTTCTCATCCAGAAGCTAGGCTGCTACCTAAAGCAGAAGTGGTTCAATTTTATGGCATGTAAATTTTAGGCCTCAATAAAGCTGTTACAAAATTAAACCAGGAATTTAAAAATACTAATACATTTGGTAGTGGGGTATTCAGAGTGGAATGTCTGAGAAACTATACTTACCGTGCATAGACCAAATGTCTTCCAACACAGGATATGCAATTCAGCAGCTGAAGGTAGAGAACGAATCAGATAAGCAGAAAAAAAAAATGAGGGACATAAAAGGAAGACCACTCGGCTCTGAGAGTGATGGAGCAAGCAGCTGGTCCACAGAGGAACTTCATCTTCCACCAGTTTTCCACTCACAATCCTGTACCATAAGTCTTTCTTAAAGCAACACCCTCCTCCTCCTCTTATGACGAATGAAGGCCTTGCACTGCTGAGCAGCTGTTTCCTCTGAATTTAAACATTTCCTCCTAGCGGGAAACTGAGAAGACCAGGAAATGAACAAAGCCCAGCCTCAGGAAGCTCCTGAAACTTGTAAGATCCACAAGGATCCTCCCCCAGGTTATATAAGTAGTAACAGATGCTGAGGAGCAGAGACTCTTGCCCTTGCAGCTCTAGCTCCAGGGATGCAGATTTTGTGAATTTTCACTCGTGCTGGGGTGGGCTCTTCAATGATGCAGCTGCTTTGAGTCATCCGTACTCCTGTAAGTTACATCTCAGCCATGCTCCTGTGAGTAATCCCAAGAAACACACGGGTTCTCTAAGATACACTAGGGTAGAATGGATTTGGGGTCTGTGGCCCATGTCCTGCATGTTTGCTCACAGCTCCCCAAGAAAAGTCATACATTATGTACCCAAAAGAGGTGATAGCAACCTGATGATTATCCAAAAAAGAAGAGCATCTTCCTCCCTATTGATGAGGTAATCACTGTGTGTGTGTGTGTGTGTACGCAGAAAATGTGTTTGTATTGGAAAGAGTGTGGTTCTGGAGTCAGGCTGCTGTGGTCTGTGTGTTGCAGAAATTCTCTGGAAAGATTACTCCAATGCCAGCATGAGTGAAAGTAGAGGAGTTTATTGACCCAGGGGCCAAAGAGCTTCAGATAGCTTTCCAAAGAAGCTCGGACCCCGAGCTGAGACTTTTTTTTCATTTTGTAGTTTTCATAGCCGAGGAGAGGGGCAAGTGAGCAAACAAGATGTGACGATTTGCACATCAGTCATTTCTGTCCTCAGGCCGCCCTGACAATGAACTCCATCTTACTTTGCTTTAGCCTACACTGTCTTTCCTTCTTATCATCCCTCCGGGCCCTTTCTGGACAGTTCTCTCTTTGGGATTTTTCCATCTGCTGACAAAGATAAGTTTAGCTCCTCAGCAATTAACTCTTGCAGTAACTCCATGAACCAGTTCCACTTTTAGCTTCTTTTCTGCCACATGTGCATGAAGTGTCTCCTCTGTGGCTGGGACAATCACTGACAGATGACTGGATTAGGAGGGTCTTCTCCTCACCAGCATTTTCATTCACGGATGAGCTCATAGTGAGTGGCTCGCTGAGAGGTGGGCCTGGTGGTGGAAGTAGACTTCTGAGGGCACGATTTTGAAGTGTCTTACCCTGGTCACTTCCTCTCTCTGATTCCTGGACACCATGAAGTGATCAGTTTTATCCCTCCACATATCCCTACCACTATGGTGTGC
Organism: Dipus sagitta; assembly: GCA_036346955.1. Classification (NCBI taxonomy): domain Eukaryota; kingdom Metazoa; phylum Chordata; class Mammalia; order Rodentia; family Dipodidae; genus Dipus; species Dipus sagitta. The sequence goes on along the minus strand of CM070772.1, from coordinate 152,771,879 downwards.
TGCCTTATTCCATCCCAGGCTGTCTACGACTGAAACTGTGAACTAAAGCAAACCTCTCCTCCCTTACGTTGTTGATCTCATGTATGTTATCGCAGCGACAAAAAACGTAACACAGCCAGACTTTAATGAGAACTTTAGCTATCTCTCAACAGCTCTAAAACCTGGGGCCCAGGTTTGTGTCAGGCCTTAATTATCTCATCTGTGAGACTAAACCAACCCGAACAGTGACGATTTATTGAGATAACATATGGAACATCAGGTACCATGCCCAGGTCTCAATAGGCACTCAGTAAATGTCAACTGAATTTCTTTCTGCTTCCTCCTTCACTTTCCCAGGAGCTCACAGCAGAAACTGGGTCTTGCTAATTTATTATTCCACTCTGGTACACAGCACTTAACTAGGCAAGTGGAAGGTATTCACTGAGTAGATTTTACTTAATTCAAGATTTCAATTCAGCCGGGCATGGTGGCGTACACCTTTAATCCCAGCACTCGGGAGGCAGAAGTAGGAGGATCGCCTTGAGTTCGAGGCCACCCTGAGAATACATAGTGAATTCCAGGTCAGCCTGAGCTAAAGTGAGACCCTACCTCAAAATGCAATTCATAGAATCCTGTGTTCCCTCTTGGTATAACTGTCAGAGTTAAAATACAGGACACACAGGTAAATTTGAATTTTAAACAAACAGGAAACAATTTTTACAGGGCATACAATGTATGTTTACATTAAAATTAATCATTGCCGGGCGTGGTGGCGCACGCCTTTAATCCCAGCACTCGGGAGGCAGAGGTAGGAGGATCGCTGTGAGTTCGAGGCCACCCTGAGACTCCATAGTGACTTCCAGGTCAGCCTGGGCTAGAGTGAGACCCTACCTCAAAAATAAAATAAAATAAAATAAAATAAAATAAAATAAAATAAATCATTGTTGAGATGTAACTGAACTTCTTTATTCTGGAAGTTCTTCATCCTGGTCACTCACTTCTGCCCAGCTGACACAATCTGTTCAGAAATAGCTGGCATTTGTCTCTACCAGTACACCTTTTTTTTTCAGAATTAAAAAGAATTCGATAGGGCTGGAGAAATGGCTCAGAGGTTAAAGGCATTTGCTTGCAAAGCCTAATGACCTTGGTTTGATTACCAAATACTCACTTAAAGCCAGATCCACAAAATGGTGCATGCATCTGGAGATTATTTACAGTGGCAGGAGACCCTGGGTGCCTAATCTCTCTCTCTCTCTTTCTCTTTCTCTCTCTCTCTCTCATAAATAAATATATTAAAAAATGACAAAGAATTAGGCAAGCCAGGTGTGGTAGTACATGCCTGTAATCCTATCTACCAAGGAAGTGGAGGCTTGCCTAGGCTACAGAATGAGTTCAAGGCCATCTGGGATAACATAGTGAGTCTCTGTCTCAAAATAAAATGTAAAAGGAGGGTCAGGATTATATTTCAGTGATAGAGCACTTGGGATACATGAATCTCTAGATTCATTTCGATCCTCAATGTGTGTATGTATGTATATATGTGTTTTATGTGTGTGTTTGAGAGAGAGAGAAAGAGAGAGCAAGAAGAAGGAGAAGGAGGAGAAAGAGAAGGAAGGGAGGTAAGAAGGGAGGAAGAGAGGAAGAAAATTAGTTGTCTTTTTTTTTCATTATTTTTGGTGTGTGCATATGTATGTGTGCATGTTCATATGTGTAAATGTGGACACATGTATCACAGCACACATATGGAAGTCAGAGGACAACTTTTGGGTGTTGGTTCTCATTTTCTACCTTGTTTCAGATAGGGTCTCTATTGTTCATCATTCATCTATTCACCAGGCTAGCTGGTCCACAAGCTTCCAGAAAATTCTGCCTCTGTCTCTCATGTCACCATAGGCATGTTGGGATTACAGATACCCACCATAGCTTCCAGCTTTTACATTGGCTCCAGGGACCTGAATTCAAGTACTCATTCGTGTCTGGAAAGAGCCTTGTCCACTGGAATATCTCCTCGTCCTGGGAATGTCTGAATCCTTGAGATAACTGTTCATGATGTGAAAGTTTACTAGGCATGAGGACCATTTGAAACAGCTTTGCCCTTGGTAGTTCCAATTGGCCCAAGTTTGGCCTGCCATCCTGATGCAATTAGGAATCACTCCTTCCACTGAAAGATGGTGGGGCTGCCTGTGTGATGGGCACAGGACCAGGGCATCAGCTCCTGTTATCTGTAACCAAGGGTAGCTGCTTGGTTACAACCATCTCTATTTGTCTACTACAGTCTCTAACATCTGTACTGTGCCCCCTTCTCTAGCTGCCCTAATTCTTCCCTTATTTTTGAGTCTTGTGAACTGTATTTTAAGCCCAACCCTTCTATGTTTCTATTAGCTACCTGTAGCTATCGCGGTCCATGCTTTATCACCTACTGTTATTTGTTGAGTGTTCACTCTTCGCTGAGAACTGAGAGAAACACTTTATATGCACATGGTAGCAGAGGCACCATCTCCCTCTTTCCTCTGCCCACTACCCCGGATCAGGTTCAGACCCAAATCTCTTCACACCTCTTGGTGACATCACCACACTTCTCTCATGCAGTAGCTGTATGCTGACCTTCTCAGTCACCCTGTGAGGGAGCATCATTCACTCATTACTTGTCTCACCGCTGTGACAAAGCACCTGGCAAAGGCAGCTTAAAGAAGGAAGGGTCCATTTTGGCTCACAGTTCAAGGGCACTGTCCACCATAGCAGGGAAGGCATGGTAGCAGGAGCAGGAAGCAGAGGGACACATTGCGTCCACAATCAGGAAATAGACAGAAATCAATGCTTGTTCTTAGCTGCCTTTCTCCTTTTTAGGTAGGCCATACGGTGGTGTTATCCACAGTTTGAGTAGCTCTTCATACCTCTATTAATCCAATCTAGAAACTCCCTAACAGATACACCCAAAGATTTGTTTCCTAGGTGATTCTGGATCCTATCAGTCAAAATTAACTATCACACAGCACCATAATACCTATTTATTTTTTTTATTTTTATTTATTTCAATATAAGATCCTCACAAACCATCCACTTGAGACTGGAAGAGACATTGAAAGGGCCACACACATGGACATAGTTACCTCTGTGGGAATGATGCCCCTTCAACCTAACACCCTCACGGACCACCCACTTGAGACCCCGAGAGACCTTGTAAGGGCCACACACATGTGGATACAGTTACTTCTATGGGAATGATCCCCCTTCAACCCAAGACCCTCACAGACTTTTCACTTGTAGTTGTGTTTTTTTTTCTAGCCTTGAAAATATTCAGAACAGGTGGACTTCAACAAGAAACAAATGCCAACTAATTTGAACTTGAACTCTGCCTCACAGAGCAATGCTCTAGTCAGTCCAGGAGGAAATATAATTATCACACTCCAACTACCACAGTCCCTGCTGCTGGAGCCACGGCAGAAGCACAATGCTCTATTGGTGAAGAGAGAGGAGGTTTGAAAAAAAAAAATCAATTTTGTTAAAAATAAACTATAGTTCCACTTTTCTGGGCAGAAAGTATTTCCAAGACAAGTAAATAAGGGCATGGCATTTTAGTTCCAAGAAATGATTCCAGAATCATCTTCTCAACAGATTATCTAATACCAAGTATCTCAGCAGGGTATTCAAGGCCCTCTGGGTTCTTCCCCAGCTGCTCTGTCCTCCCTCTCCACCTAGCTCTCGCCAGAGCAGGTCCTGGTGCCAGTCGTGACCAGCCACCTCTAGCTTCAGTAGCCACAGTGTAGGTTCTCGAAGACCGAGTACAGCCACCATTGTCTCCAGGGGACACCTTCCTGGGGGCTCCCATGGTAACCTGTAGTGTCCCTCTTTCCGTACTGGAAATGCCACATGAATGAAAGAATTTTTCTTTCCTAAAGTAACATTTATGGGGGCAATTGCTGTGTGCAAGGCACGATCTGAGAGCTTTTATGTGTATCAGAGCAATTTTTAAAATACTCTCATAGAGTGGGTAGAAATTTTTATATCCCCATTTTACAAATAAGGAAATTAAGATGCAAGAAAGAGAGGCAAGTGGCCCAAGGTCTCGGGTTTGTATGTGGCGCAGCCGGGGCTTCCACTAAAGCAGTCTGACTCCCAGGCGAACGCTCTGCTGTGTCTCCCCGTCTTCTGTGAAGCAGCAGGACCCAGGGCCCCCGCTACAGGAAGTGCTTAAGACCCCTGAGCTGGGCAAACTGGAGAATGAAACCGTCTTTCTGGCTGTCCTTGGTCCTGAGCTGCTGAAGGGCAGCGCCTGCTTTCCTGCCACAGCAGCCACAGTCCAAAGCCTTTGAATGCAGGCAGAGAAGACAGTGAGCTCCTGGACCCCATGCCACAGGCCGTGCCCAGACACGGGGGTCTGCTCGGGCACAAGCGCCCCTGCACTTCTGCAGAAGGTGCGCTTCCACGGACACAGGTAACTTGCTTCGGGGAACGACAGGTCTCTCTGAAGATAGAAACTGTTCCTTCAGCCCAGAGTGAGCTCATTGGGGAAAAAAAAAAAAAAAACGATTTAATGCTTAGCTGAGTCTGATTGTCCTTGAACACCAGAGCGCATTATCTGCCTGCCTGTACCAGCTAAGTGCCAGGGTGGCTGGGACTGGCGTGTGGGGTGCAACCAGCCCCGTGGTGGGGGGATCTAGGGTGTCGAGCTTTCACAGATCTCCTGGGAGCCGCGTAAAGCAGAACCACCCAACAGAGAGCCCTTCTGGCCCTGAAGCTCCTTCCCTGCCTCTTCCCTCCACACCCACTTTTCCCTGCAGGCTGGAGACCTGCCTTCCCAGTGGCTTTCCGTAGCCCTTTTGTTCCCAGCGCTGTGCTAAGCCTCTGGTGTTTGAACATACCAGGACGGGCAGGGAGCTTTCCTCTCCAAAGATGCCACCCACTCATGTCACCCTCAAGCAGCCAGTCCCCAAGCCTAGTCCATGCTAACATCCTTGGATCCCCTTAATATTAACACCCCCAACGGAAGAGGGTGGCCTCAAGCCCTCTGCCTTCAGTCCCCATACTCAAGGCGATACGAGACCACTCACTGAACAAAAAGCAGTGAGAGGATCCAGAGGCCTTCCAGAGAACTATTGCAGGCACTCTCCCTCTCGAGGGCAAGTGGGTGGCACAGGGCACAACTAGAGGGGGGAACGGTCTGACCCTGGCAGCAGCATGTGTGGCAAAGGGCAGCCAGCGAGGCAAGAAGATGAAATCCAATCCAGGTGGCCTCATGGTCAAGCCAGGGGTGAAGTGAAGCAGAGATTGCTGCGAATGAGAAGGAAGTCAGGAAACCAGATGGAGAAGGAAAAACAGACACAAAGCCAGCACGCCCTGTAAGGAGGACTTCCGACAGAGGAGGGTGGAGGGAGCTTGCTCTGGGAGTTTGGCATATTGCAGGGAAAACTCATTTCCGGGCTTCTTGCAGAATCTTTGGAGAAAGGCCTGGCAAAGATAGCATCTTTCAGGAGAGCTCCTTAAGGAGTCTTGGATAAGCAAAGTGGCCTAGGGTTTGTGGGTAGAGGGTGGGAAGCTCAAATGTTCTCACTGTGAAATTGGTAGGAATGTGGTGGTTAGGGTGGAGGCCAGCCATCACGGAAGAGGAGGAGGCAGAGAGCAATGATGACAGCAAGACCTCATGAGGACCTCCGGCCAGCCACAGATTTCCCAATCACTAGGAGAATGTGATTGTAAGCTGTGGTCACCAATGTGGCTTGCTAAAATCTACCTGGAACTCAAAACCTTTAGGGAAGTCTATTTTGCCTTTGGCCGGCAAAGACCCCAAGAGAAATGAAGATAATTGAGATGATGTATGTAATGGAGCAAGGTAACATCGGAGGACATTGGTTAGAGCAGGAATCAAGGTCCAGGAAAAGTAGATGGTTGACCTTTGTGTCTTGACATTGGCAATATTTCTCCTATATCCTTTAGAGGGGATGAGTTCGAGGAGCTGAGCTGCAGGTGGCCGACATCTGCATTACATTACTGACCAAATAAGGAGGTCTGGACAAGAGAGGACTCTGGGAAGGCAAGCCTGGAGATGTTTAAGTTAGGTATTTGGGTGCCACAGAGGAGACAGAGAGGGAACTGTGGGCACCACTGGCCTGAACAGGCCTCAAGCAAAGCAGAGTAGAAAAGATGTCTGCAGAAACCCAACCAAGCACTGAGCCAACCCTGAAAGGCTACAGACTCAGTGGAAGATTGACTAATGTGGACAGCACTGTGGTGGGATTAAGGGACAGAGAAGTGAATTTAATGAGGTCCCAAGGCGGGCAGAGCAGGAGGGAGAAGGGACGGCTGGATCAAACAACTCCTGCAACCCCATCCCGGGGCAGGTGGAATCATTGCCAGGTGAACTCCCCCTGGCTGTGTTCTGCTCTGATGGGAGGCTCAGCTCCTGGCTAACTGCTGCTGGGGGAGGCCCAGGGAACCGAACCCCATCAGCACCCCAGCTAACTTCACAATACCTTCTTCCCTTCTTGTCTTCCTAATGGCACTTTCTTTGCCTCCCTTCATGAGCCTCTCCTTCATCTGCTCTCAGCTTCCCTTCAAGGATTAGGCGCATGCTAATAAGTACTCTACTAAAAGCTTGCTAAGGAGACCATTTTCAGGTAAGAGCCAAACTCTTGTATTCCAGACCTCTCCACACATATTTTGTGGCCTCTTAGGTAGTTCCTTCAAAGAAATGTCACAGGGCTGGAGAGATGGCTTAGTGGTTAAGGCATTTGTCTGTGAAGTCAAAGGACCCAGGTTCAATTTCTCAGGATCCACATAAGCCAGATTCGCAAGGTGGTGCATGTGTCTGGAGTTCATTTGCAGCAGCTGAAAGCCCTGACACACCCATTCTCCTCCCCGTCTCAAATTAATAAAATAAATAAAAAGGAAATATTCCAGTTTCACACTCATACTTAAACACAAATAAAATTTGCCAACATCTTTACATGTGTCCCTAAAATCCTATAAGTCTGTTATGTTACTCTCTAGCTTTGCATGAATTTAGGGACCAGAAAGCCTCTTTGCTCCCCCATGGTGGTTGACACAACTGCAGTTGAAGTTCAAGCTGCCCCTTCTAGGAGCTTCTTAGAAACAGTCCTCCTGGGACTGGGGAGATTGCTCAGTGGTTAAAGCAATTGCCTGCAGAGCCTAACGCCCCAGGTTTGATTTCTCAGCACTCACGTAAAGAGAGATGCACCGAGCGGTGCGTGTATCCGGAGTTCACTTGCAGTGGCTGGAGGCCCTGGAACACCCATTCTCTCTCTCCTCCGCTCCTTCTCTCATTGGAAATAAATAAAATAAAATGTTAAAAAGAAAACAAATACTCCTCCCATTTGCCATTCCGTCTCCATCTTCTGCCTCTCTTCCTCCCTCGCTCCCACCTTCAGTATCCATCAGACAGTATCTATGGTCAAACAGTGTAGAAGGCTGTGTAAACAACTTATTTCAAGTAATTCTCTGGAATGGGTGCTAGTACCCCTATCGTACTTTAGTTATGAGGCTTGCTAGTTCAAGGCTCCAGGGTCAGGGAGCAGCCGTTTACTTGGAGCCCAAGGTCCACCCTTTCTTTTAAAAAAAAAAACAAAACATTTTTTAGAAGTTTTTTTCATTATTTTTCTTTATTTATTTGAGAGACAGACAGAGAAAGAGGCAGATACACACACACACACACACAGAGACAGAGAGAGAATGGGCACGCCAGGGCCTCCAGCCACTGCAAATGAACTCCAGACGCGTGCACCCCCTTGTGCATCTGGCTAACATGGGACCTGGGGAATCGAGCCTTGAACTGGGGTCCTTAGGCTTCACAGGCAAGTGCTTAACCGCTAAGCCATCTCTCCAGCCCAGGTCCACCCTTTCTTCTGCTCTGGCCTGCCTCTCACAGGAGCCAGCTGCACTGTCTACTCCCTTCAGTCAGGTTGCACGGACCCAGATACACAAACAAACACAAAGCCCTGTGGGTCAGCTGACTCTGTTGTGTCCCTCCCACCTTTATTTATAATCTGTTGCATTTAGTTCCTTTCGCATTTCCAGTTTTGCTATCTTGAAACCTTGATCACTCTACCAGGAGAAACAAACTTGACTCCATATCCACCTTCACGGCTACACCGTCAGCGAGGAGACCGGGGACCACGTCTGAGTCACCTGCATCACCTTCAGAATGTGGTCCAGAGACCCGGGCACCCATGACATGCAGTGCATTGTTTTTCCATAAAGGCCAATAGCAGAGTGTAACCATGGTCCCAGAGTCCTGCTCCTCCATCACATGTAGCACTACAGCCTTGGGCAAGCTCGCTCTTCTGAACCTTCACTTCAAATGAGGTCAGTACTCCCCCTCAGCAGTGAGGATGACATGAGGCACACATGTGTCAGATCCAGCACGAAGAAGACATGAGGCACACATGTATAGGAACCATCATGAGGATGACATGAGGCACACGTGTCAGTAACAGCGTGAGGACGACTTGAGGCACACATGTATGGGAACCAGCATGCTTATACAACAGACCAAATGCTAAGTATACAAGGCCATGCTTTACTGCCATTGTTGGTTCCGCCAGTGATGGTGGAGGTGGTGAGCGGTACTTTTCCTGTCCTTGAACTTTTTGTTTGTTTGTTTGTTTGCTTTGGTTTTCTGAGGTAGGGTCTCACTCTAGCCCAGGCTGACCTGGAATTCACTATGAAGTCTCAGGGGGGCCTCGAACTCATGGTGATCCTCCTAGCTCTGCCTCCAAAGTGCTGGGATTAAAGGCCCAGCCTGTCCTTGAACTTTTAGGATCATTCAACACAGCTACCCAAACCTTCTAGAAAGAAGAAGAGGGACTTTTCTTTCACCAGTGCTTGAACTTATATATATGATGGATATTTCTAGCCTTTTCAGTCCATCCATCATGCATGTGCTATAATCCACCTGACCAACAATAATAACTAACATGCATTCATCATGGATTACTTGACATGACAATTATTTGACGTTTGACAATTGAAAGCACTCTCCGTACACAAATTCAAGCATCACTGCCCACAGGTGAAGTAAATGTGGATAAAATCCACTAAGGTAGAATCATAACGAAAAGCAAGTCTAGAGAGATAGGATGGAAGTTCAGGGAGGGGGGCTGAAAGGACACGTGAGGCAGGTAAACAGAGGGGCAGGTATTAGGGGAGGGGCAGTTGGGGAAGAAAAAGAGATTGAGGATGGGGGAAAAAGAACCATCAAAAACAAAATGTATTTGAAAATGTCAGAATGAATGATACCTAAATCTCTGCATGCCAACTAAAAACATTTATGTAAATATATGGAAAAGGGGGGGTGCTGGATAGATGGCTTAGCAGTTAAGGTGCTTGCCTGAGAAGCCTAAGAACCCATGTTCGACTCTCCAGATCACACATGAGCTGGTCGCATATGCCCACTAAGTGGCACAATCATGTGGAGTTTGATTGTAATGGCTGAGGCCCTACTGTGCCAATTCTCTCTCTCTGTGTTAAAAAGAAATTAATTAAAAATATATGGAAAAAAGAAGACAACGCCCACACACACTGGCCTAGGTGCTGAGTAACTTGCCCAAGGTCCCACCCAGCAAAGTAGCCAAGCTCCCCATAGAATGGCCACTTGGGCACTAGGGAGATAGCTCAGTTGGTAAAGTACTTGCTTTGCAAGCATGAAGACCTACGTGAGATCAATTCCAATAACCTACCTTAAGAAAAGGTTAGGCATGGTGGTGCGTATTTGTAATCCCAGCATTGAGAAGTATAGACAGGACGATCCCTGGGACTACCTGGTCAGCCAGCCTAGGTCCAGTCTCAAAACAAGGTACGTGGAGCCTGAGGGGAATGCCCTTTCTCTCTCCCTCTCTCTCTCTGTCTCTCTGTCTCTCTAAAAAACAAACAACAAAAACAAAACAAGAATGACCTCTCAGAATGGAGTGTAATTGCTGTCTCTATGCTGAGCTTATCTTTCGGTACAGTGTAAGCACTTTTGGGGGCCAGTATTCAGCTTTGGGTACTACCTAACACAGCAGGCTTGGGTTAGGATTGATACTTGTGCTAAGATGTCACCCCAATCCAGAGAACAACTTTTCCCATAAGGCGGCAGCAAACTTTGAGATTCAGGCTCTAGAGGACCAGCTGCTTCCTCATCCTTACACACCGTGAATTCCCAGAGGTGAGGGACTCTCGCTCACCTTTGTGTCTCCCCCAGTCTTTTACCCAGCACCACACCCAAACCAGCACGTGCTTTGGAAGCGTGGTGTCTTTCATAACACTCTCTGTGGGTTAGACTGAACTAGTCTCTGAGCACCTGTTTCCTAAGATGTCAGATGACTTTCAAGTGATGCTCGGCATGATAGCTGCTGCTGCTGCTGCTTCAAGAGAAGTCCAGCTACTTGGGGGGGCTGCCAAAGAGTTCTCGTCACTCTTGGTAGCACACCCTTGTAATTTTGGCACTTGGGAGGCTGGTGGATTGAGAGTTTGAGACCATCCTGGGCTACTAAAAGGATCTGTGTCACAGTAAACAAAACAAAACACTGACTCAATTTTTAGACCATGGCTGAAGATAAGAGGGAAAGTCGTTCGACTTCCTCTTTCACAGTCCCCCGGGGTTTCTTTTGAAGATGTCAAACTGTGTTTGAACATCTCTCTACAAACGAAATCCTGCATTTCATGCTCAGACCATGAAAAAGGAGAAGTCTGGGGGGGGGGTCCCACCTCTGCCCCCCCACACCCACCTATTCTCTACAGAGCCCTGTCTGGAACCCAAACATTCATTCCTTGGCTTTGGTCTATAAACAAACCTGAAAGACTGGGAAGCCTGTGTGGGTGTTTGAACAGAGCAGTTGAGGAAACATTCCCAAACTCCGGGGACAACAGCTGGGAGGTTGTCAGAACAATGCAGGCCTCTGGGAAAAGGCTAGACTTAGCCCAGCAAACATGGCCCCGGCCCTGGCTTGACCTCTGAAGGCCACGTGTCCCCTTCGGTGGGAAAATAAATAGTCTCCTTGTATAGAATGTGTACTCCCTTTCTTGTGGCACATGGGAAACAGCCAGCAATCGTGCGGGCAGACAAGCCTGTCTGCAAGCTGTCCCGGAGCATGTGGACAGGCCCGCTTCGTGTTGGCAGGTCAATGCTGCCATTGTCTCCCTGGGCAGGTGTTCCTTGTCACTCAGCCTCTTCAGTCTCAAGCCCTTGCTTTCAGGATGAGCCAGGCACACAGTTTTGTAAAGGAAGGAAGGATAAGTAGCACAGTTTTTTTTTTTTTTTTTTTTTCCTGGGGAGTCTTGGTGCCATTGGGCCCGTGTGAAGATGAGGGGCAGGTGGAGAATTCAAGTCAGGGTGGCACGAGGCTCACCTCAGACACGGTTGCTGGCTCTGGCCCTGAGTCATGGGAGGTGGGGACTGGGAAGCTGGCCTGGTTTGGCTGTAGCGAGTCTACCAGACAGGCACTAAGTGAGGGCCCCAACCTTCTCACTCACATGTTCAAATTCTAGGAGGAAGGAAGCAGCTTTTATCTTCAGAATTAAATGTGGTTTGCAAGTTTTTTTTTTTTTTAAATCTTTCTGGTGTGTGTTGTATGTGCAGTGTTTGTACTTACATGTGAAAATCTGCTCACCCTCGGCACACGCATGTGGAGGCCCGAGAAAGATGTCAGGTGTCCTCCTCCACTGTTCTCCCTCCTGCTTCCTTGAGACGGGTCTCTCACAGAACCTGGCATTCTCTCCTCTTTCTGGCCAGCCAGCCCCAGGTAGCCTCCTGTCTCTGCCACCCCCTCCAGTACTGGGGTTACGGACGCGCACACCCACACTCGGCCTTTTACGTGATAGCTGTAGATCAAACTCAGGTCCTCATGCTTGCAAAACAAGTGCTCGCACCCACAGAACCATCTCCCCAGCATCGAATACAGCTTGTTTGTTTGTTTTTTAAATAAAAGCCACTAGGAATTGCAGTATTCTGACAGTGGATTCAAGCTCATTGGGTAGAACAGAGTGGTACAATAAAGCGATTAATAATACCTGGCATAGGTTGGGTAGTGTAGAGTTAGGATTGTCCCATCTTCGCCTCCTGCCCACAGACATTCCAGTGGCTAAGTGGTCCTCTCTCCTGGGGCTGGCTACATCCCACTTTGCGCCTCCAGCTCCACACCAGTGAAAATGTATTGTATTGCTCACACCAGAATCCTATATATTATGAATTTCTCTTTTGCACTTCCCTCCAGGTACTGGAAGTTTATAAATCTTTCTAGCTCAGCCCTCATTTGATTACAGAAGCTATGTTGCAGGTCTGTCTGACTCTGACCTCTTCCCATGCAGCTCAGCCCCCACCCACCACACTCACCACAGGAGTGACCAAGGAAAGGCTGATGTGAGGAAACAGATGCTCCAAGAGGGGCGGCGACATAAGGCGAAGGAACTTTCGAAAGTGAATGAGCTACCTGAGATGGCTCGGGGCCAACCAGAGCTCCCTTGCGTCCCAGTGACTAACACGTAAGATTGAGTGTTGTTCCCTGCACTGTCCTCACACTGCATCTCATACCCCCTTTCTCTCTCTCTCTCTCTCTCTCTCTCTCTCTCTCACACACACACACACACACACACAATTTGACTTGCTTATTCAAGTGTGCAGAGTAACCAGAGAACTTCTTTCTTCTTTGGGCTCTGAATTCAAAGTGGATTAGTCAACTTTTCATTTCTGGAGCAAAATGGCTGACAAAAATCAGGTCCGTTTACGGCAGGCTTTACTTCTGCTTACAGTTTGGGGTCACACAGTTCATCAGGGCAGAGAAGACGATCATTAGGAACATGAAGCAGAGCTGGTGATTGAGTCCACAGTCAGGAAGCAAGGAGAGATGAATGCTGCTGGGCTCCTCAGCCAGCTCTGTCCTTTTTAAAATTATTTTTTATTTCAGAGAAAGAAATAGAGAAAGGGAGAGAATTGGTGGGCCAGGGCCTCAGCCACTGCAATGGAACTCCAGACACTTGTGCCACCTAGTGGGCATGTGCGACCTTGCACTTGCCTCATCTTTGTGTGTCTGGCTCATATGGGATCTGGAGAGTTGAACATGGGTCCTTAGGCTTCACAGGCAAGTGCTTTAACTGCTAAGCCATCTCTCCAGACCCGGCTATGTCCTTTTTATAGAGCTCAGGACTCTAGCCCATGGAATGGGGTCACCCAAAGTTAATGTGGATCCCACCTCAGTTAACCTAAACTTTTTTTTTTTTTTTTTTTTTGAGGTTGGGTTTCACTCTAGCCCTGGCTGACCTGGAATTTACTATGTAATCTCAGGGTAGCCTCGAACTCACAGCGATCCTCCTACCTCTGCCTCTTAAGTGCTGGCATTAAAGGCGTGCACCACCACGCCTGTCTAGTTAACCTAATCTTGATAACCCCTCAAAGATGTGCACAGAGTCTAACCCAATCTACATCCTTCCTCACAGGCGATGTCAGGTCCTGTCAAGTTGGCAATCACTATAAACCATCACACAAGGAAAGCTCATTTCCCTTTGTTCTCCAATCACTTCATTTTTTCTGTTCTGGTCATTTTGTTCCTGTTTTCAGAGAAGTTAAGGGCTGAGAGGAAAGCTCCAAATGGAATTCAGCTAACCCCTGGCCAAAGAGAGACAGAAACCTGCAACTCACAGGGCTTGGGCACAGCCTTTACATGGTGCATGCCAGGCCAGCAGAGTAATTGGCATTTGTTCCTCCCAGTTCCAAAAGATAATTTATTCTCTGGAGCAGTGAAAGGAATGCATAGGCGTAAGAGAGGAGGAGCAGCCTTCTGTAGTGTGCCCAGCAGATGCCCCTGTCCAGGGGAAGGAAAGCTCAGGGGCTAGGCCATTTCACTGTCAGACGATGCTTGGAGAAAGGTCAGTGAGCATAACCCAGGGTGTGGCCACTTCCTGGACTCTAAAGAAGGCTTGTGCTGCCTACTGGTGAGGGGAAAGTAGGAGTCTTCTCCAGATAAACACGTGGGGAGAGAGCCGAGGAGCCAACACGCCATTTTTAATTGCAAGATCCAATGTGTTGACTCTTAGTTTGCAAACATAGCACATAATGTCTGTGTGGTATATATGGCAGGCAAAGTGATGATGAATTCCAGGGTTTTCAGTGGACTTACTATCTGTTTTGATCTTTTTGCTCTAAAAGCATCTTGAAGCAGAAGGGGAGATTGACAGGAAAATGCCTAAGAAAAGTGTGGCACAAAGTGCTGTGAACCCAGATAGAAATACCAAGATGCACTGATTGCCCCTGCCGTGCCATTTCTAGGTAAAAGTTGAGTGGATTTTTGAAATAATTAAAAACTAATATTTAAACTGATGAAAGACCTTTTCTTTCTTCTCAAGGAAAGCCTTTTAATATTCTTCAGGGAAGATGTCTCCATCCCCTGGGACTGGATTAGCTGAGTCTATTATGCAAACTCAGTGCCTCTTACGTTTTCTCATCTAAGCACTCTCAAAATGCGTAATCATCCACCTGCAGGTTTCTCTGTGGGTTTAATATCCAGATCCCACTAGACCAGAGACACTAGGAGAGGAAAGCCAGATGGCCTTCTCCCCTGCTTCGTCTCCAGAACCTGGAACATCATCTAAACCCAAATGGTCTGACGAAAACAACAGACTGTATGGTAGAAATGAAAGATTTGGATGAAGGGGAAATGGAGCGGAAAGTGACAGTGTCCAGAGACTGAACGTTCAAATAAGGGCGAAGGATGGTGATGGCATAATTCTAGGACATTGGCAGAGAGAAATGGGGATCATAGAATTCAGATTTTAAGAGAAGATGTAGCGATTAGTGATGATGACAAAATATAGACAGGGTGTGTCCTAGGAGTCGGAAATGGAAGTGTGGAGAAATTCTTCAGGGGAGATGAAAATGTGAGTACCTAAGGCCAATTCTTGATGGCATCGTCTTCAGAAATATGGATAGTCATTCCATCATCGCTTGTGTAGGGAGTGGTGTGGAGAGCTAAGGCCTTCGGTACATGATGGGGTGACAGGAAAGCAGATAGTATAGTCAGGTGGAATAAGTTCTACCCATTTTTCCAACGAACACTGATTTAGTGCATACTATAAATGAAGTCCAGTGCCTGCTATGAATAATATAGCTAAATGTAGCTCTTTTTAAGGAGCTTGTAATTTATTGTCTATAAATGTAAGTAACATTGAAAGACATTTATAAATTTAAGCATTTTCAATCTTAATCTGTGCCAAGCATAATGCTAGATCTTTAAGGATTCAAAAGGTCATTGACCTTGCCTTGAAGGACTGTATTACATAAGGGGAGAGACATACAACAACATAGAGAAATTACAACCCACCCAGATGAATGAGAGTATGAAGATTCACATGTGATCGTGGGTAGATATCCTAAATAAGACTAGAGGAAGGGACTCAGAAAAGACTTCCTGAAAGAGAATGTGCCTGATTTCAATCTTGCAGAAAGAGAAAAAGGGAACTGATAAGGGAGAGACAGACTGCAGCTTCTTCTCAGCAGAACTCGGGCCTAATCTGCACACTAGGTAGAATGCAGTTGCCCTTGTTAACACGTGGTAGTGAGTGGAAAGTGATGTGATGCTTAGTCCTGATGGGATCTGGAAGCCCTGAGAAGACACACGTGTAGGCATGAGAGCATCTCTGGAGAGAATTAACTTTGAGGGAGAAACTCACCCTCAAAGCGGGTGGTACCTTTCAATGGGCAGCCTATAGGAAGAAGCCCAAGGAAAAGCAGTGTCGCCTGCCTACCTTCACTTCTTGAGCAAGTGTGTCTATTGCTGCTGGTGCCGCCCTCTGCTGACAACTCTCCAGCGAGCTTCTGAAGCCTTACAGTTAGATGGTGACTGCTGAGGCATCGAGGTTCATGGACAGAGCAGCTACTGGCTTCTTGGCTTGTCTCCAATGTGCAGACAGCCACTGTTGTGTTATACAGCCCCTGTCCCATAAGCCAATTGAATAGATCCCCATTTATAATACATATACATATGCATTTGCTAGTCACACAACTTGAAAATACAGAGTAAAGCTGGGTAGTATGGAATCTTGGTAGAAAGCTTCTTATGTTGTCCCCGTGGCCCTTCTCCATCACTTGTTCTGCTCTCCTGAATGCTGGTTAGTCCTCCCTTAATAGCTACCTCAGCTCAGTCTAGTAGAAAGAGAACTTTTCTTCCCAACAGTTCTCACTTAAGTCCCAAGAGTCTTTCTGATTGGACTAATTTGTTCACATGCACTCTGTAAGCCAATCACTGTGGCAAAAGGCTTAGTGGGTTGATCATCCAGGATGGTCTGGTGTGTTCCACTCTGTGCCCAGGGGAAAAGGCAAAGGTGGTTTCACCACATATTGGGAAAGGGTGAATGGCTTTGAATAGGTAACAAGGTGTTAGTGTAACTATATTGAATACTGACTTGATAAGTTGCCTAGAACCAAGGATACTTCTTAGTCAGTTTGCTAAGAGGTGATGATGACCTGAACTAAGGCAATAGAGCTATGAATAATTTTTGGAGAAAACAAAAACAATAGAATTTGGAGGGTGAGTGGGCATGCGTGTAGCAGAGACAATTGAGCAGTGCCATTCAACAGAGACCATTGAAAGACGAACAGCTTGGATGTTTGTTGAGGTCCACGAGTTTAATTTGGACGTCTTAAAATGCCTGGCACAAGTGACTAGAAGTTTCCAGGAGAGAGAATGAGCTCTGAACTAGGACTAGAGATGCACGCGTCTTCAGGTCCCAGATGAAGACTGAATCCAAGGGTGGGGAATCAGACAGCCCAGGAAATAGGGGCACAGTCAGAAGGAGAGGGGTCCAGGAAATGTCCTAACCAAACAAGTTTAAGGGGCATGAAGAAGAAAATGGATGAACAAAAATAATGTGGGGAAAAAAACACTGGAGAAATATGTTGGAACCCAAACTGGAACAACTTCACACCAGGCAAGAGAGAGGAGCGTGGCTGACGGCAGTGGTGTGGAGGGAGGACGCCCACCTTCCACCTCGCCGCCTCAGGAGAACGTCAGTGACCCTCGGGGACAAAGCCAGGCAACACCTTCAAGGAGAGGACAAGTGTCCAGTTAAGACAAGAGGGTGATGGGGATAAGAAGAGAGCAAAGGCATTTATCCTTGAACTTGAACGTGGGGCTTAAGAGGGAAAGGACCGTGCAGTTAAGACATGAGGGTAACAGGAATAAGAAGATATTTATTCTTGTTTGGTTTTGGTTTTTTGTTTTGTTTTGTTTTTCTTTTGAGATAGGGTCTCACTCTAGCTCAGGCTGACCTGGAATTCACTCTGTAGTCTCAGGGTGGCCTTGAACTCAAGGCGATCCTCCTACCTCTGCCTCCTGAGTTCTGGGATTAAAGGCATGCGCCACCATGCCCAACTCAGTATTTATTGTTTTTTTGTTTGTTTGTTTGTTTGTTTTGGTATGGTTTTTCGAGGTAGAGTCTCACTCTAGCCCAGGCTGACCTGGAATTCACTATGGAGTCTCAGGGTGGCCTCGAACTCATGGCAATCCTCCTACCTCTGCCTCCCGAGTGCTGGGATTAAAGGCATGCGCCACCACGCCCGGTTGTATTTATTCTTGAATTTGGACTTAATTAGGGTGGAAAGAAATATGAGCATGGGCAGAACAGGAGATATCAAACTTCTAAACGAGATGCTGGCAAGTGTTTCAGAGCTGGTAGGGACTTGGGATGTGTAGGTCAGAAAGGATCACTCCTCTAGTGCCCTCTCCAATAGCTTCTTCTTATTTCTGAGATAGAAGGGGTTGCTTACTCCAACCTTCAAGCACCCCTGGCCTGATGACGAGCTCCCCTGCTGTGCTTCTGCACACAGCATACAAGCCTTCTCTCTGCACCCAAATTCCCAAGCTTGCCTTTGTGCCTGTCCCTCCCCCGTCTGTGGTCCTCTTCCCTTCCACAGCTAGCTGTTCCAAGATGACTTGGGAAAGGGTTCAGCTCACACAGCAACTCCTCAGAGGTGCCTCTGCAGTCCCCTTCTCTCCCTGTCCCCTTCCTGTGTCTTTCATAGCACCTAGTACTCTACAAGGTTCACATTTACTTCTGGCTCCTGTCCACCCGTCCACCCGTCCACCCGGGTGCAGGATCCAGAAATGCTTTTTTTTTTTTTTTTTTTTTGGTCTTTTCACCATGCTATCTTTAGCATACGTAACTGGGTTTGGCACTAAGTAGGTGCCCTATAAATATTTACAGACTAATAATTGACTGAATAAATGAATATTTAAAGTTGTGACTGCCTCTGTAGGCTCTGGAAACAGTCATGGCCAGATTCCCTTGAGCCTTTCACAATAGACAGGTTGACATATTTTGACACGAGAAGTCACTCAAGATTCTTCAAACAAGGTATTTTTCCCTGCTATAAATTATTCCAAATACTATATGGCATTTCCAAAAGACAAAACTTTGCTACAAAGAAAAAAGTATTATTTCAAAAGTTGCTTTCCTGGGGCTGGAGAGATGGCTTAGTGGTTAAGCGCTTGCCTGTGAAGCCTAAGGACCCTGGTTCGAGGCTCGACTCCCCAGGACCCACGTTAGCCAGATGCACAAGGGGGCGCACGCGTCTAGAGTTCATTTGCAGTGGCTGGAGGCCCTGGCATGCCCATTCTCTCTCCCTCTCTCTATCTGCCTCTTTCTCTCTCTGTCTGTTGCTCTCAAATAAATAAATAAAAATAACAAAAAAATTTTTTTTAAAGTTGCTTTCCTGGGCTGGGGATAGAAAACCCAGTAGATAAATTGCTTGTTGTATAGGCATGAGTACCTGAGATTGAATCCCCAGAACCCACGTAAAAAAGCCACCTATCGTAGTGTGAGCATCTATAAGCACAGTTCACCTACTGACAAAAGGGAGGTGGAGACTGGAGAACGGGCCTGATTGCAGGCCAAGTAGCCTGATGAAGGCAGTGCTGTCCAACAAGAGATCATGCCTCAAAAAGACAAAACCAAAAACAAGGTGTGAGGTAAAGACCAATAGCTGAGGTCACCTCTGACCTCCACACACATGCCATGGTATATTCACACACACATACATCTCAAACACACACACACACACACACACACACACACAATTTCCCAGTCAACAAATCTACACACACACACACACACACACACACACATACACACACACGTAATTTCCCAGTCAACAAATCGACTTAAATAAAATATGTCAAACAATAGTCCACTTATAAGTAGGTTTCCATAGAAGCTATTACACATTGTACAAAACAGAACGCCACCTGCTGTTACCTAAAATATTTTTTGAATTTTAATTTTAAATAGGAGTTTGATAGTGCCTGGAACTACTGAACTTTAATAAGATGACTCTGCACTTGACAAAAATCATGAGAGTCCATACCCTTGACTCTCCTGGCTGTAAAACTGTATCTAATACTTCTCTAGAGTGTACCATAGGGAAAGACCATCTGAAGGAGACTTCCCACAAAACTGAGACTGTGGGCAGAGCTTAGAGCCATGAACTAGAAGGGGGATGTTAACATTTTCCAAATTGTGTTCAAAAGAAGGATGAAGTCTCTGAGCTAGAACCAGAAGCAACAAAAGCTGTGTGGGCAAGGGAGAAGGTGGAATTCTGTCAAAATAAATCTGGTCATGTAGATATTCAAGTAGCAGAAATGGGCTTCTTGGCTGCAGGATGCCCATGCACTTGGAGATTTCCCAGGACAGAAGGAGAAGCATTCTACCCACTCAGATCCAACCCTTCCCTAAGACCCCACTACAGTTCTGGGTCTTGGTGTCAATGGTGCTTGATGCTTCTTTGATGATCAACTCGGCTTTGATGTCCTGGAGTGAAGCATCATCGGGCCTGAGCAGTGGGTTATGGAAGTGATAAAAGATAAGTCAATATTCACAGAGGAGAGAAAGTAAATAGCAAAGACGCGGCTCTGATGACCTGGCACCTTGAAGAGCACAGACTGCAGTCTTTGAGGTGGAAATTCGGAAAGGGCTGGAGGTCAGGCATTCTTCTGTTGGCTCAGCCAGTCCACCTGACAGAGGCTCCCAAGCCTTCCACTGCTCCTCTAATCCACTGGGCTAGAGGCCAACTCTGACACACGCATTTCCTTATCTGGAGTCTGGAGTCGTTTTCTTCTGCATTCTATTTGTTTTGAAACTGATTATCACACCTCTTTTGATTAGCATAAATTTAGACAGAAAATAACTTTTCTTTTTTACAGTTCTAGAACCAGATTGGCATTTTAAATCTGTTGCAGGTTACAATATATGCATTACATTTTTTTTTTTAGACAAACAGAGAGAGAGAGAGAGAGAGAGAGAGAGAGAGAGAGAGAGAGAGAGAGAATTAGTGTGCCAGGGCCTCAGCCAGTGCAATCAAACTCCAGACACTTGCTCCGCCTAGTGGCCATGTGCGACCTTGTGCTTGCCTCACCCTTGTGCATCTGGCGAATGTGGGATCTGGAGAGTTGAACATGGGTCCTTAGGCTTTGCAGGCAAGCGCATTGACTGTACAATCATCTTTCCAGCCCTACCTCTTGTATTTTTGCTGTCATCATACTGAAGGATTTCCTGAACCTTCTCTTGAATAATGACCCATGTTCTTCTGAGTGTCAGCTCTCAAAGTAGTGGTAGATCAGAACCAAATCAATGAGCAAGTCACATCAACTCCAGAAGTGGGTGCTGTGTGTGAATTGGGCAACAACTCACTTTGTAAGTGCAATTCTGGTGCCTGGGGAGAGAGACCATCATATCACTAGTCCATGAGACAGCCTCCTTGGAAGGCCCACAAAACCATGGACACTGGTCTCATGGAATGTAATAGCTGATGTGGCTTGTCAATAAACTACAGTAAGAAAATATGACAATTGCATAATGCTAGACAGAATGTAAGCATCACAAGAGAGGGTTGAAGATATAAAGAAGATATAAAGAAGGAAGAAAGAATAACTGACTGGGAGAAAGAAGTGCAATCAGCAAAGACCTGAAGGACAGAGAAGGATGGGCTGTGTGCCCCTGACACAAAGAAAGACGTCAGGGCAATGCACTGGGTCAGACAGTTTCTATGTCAGGACAGCACGTGGGGAGAACTGATCAAGACAGTTAAGGGTAACAGGGTTTAGAATGCTACGTGCACAATGGTGCTAACTGGTACCGTTCCCAGGTTCCCTGTTTTCCTTTTTTTTTTTTTTTTTTCAGAAGATGACAACCCCAACAAAAGACTTTGCCCTTATGGATTTCAGAATCAGTTAAATACATGTTCAAATTCTTCCTATGTGATTTCAAATAAGTACCTCCACTTCCCCAACTACAGAGTACGTATAATAATACCTTTCGGGATCAGTGTAAAGAGTATATGCAAAATTGTCGTCCGTTTTTTGAGACTAGGTGACTGATACAGAACAGAAGCCTATTTCTCACAATTCTGGAGGCTGGATCATCCAAGTGCATGCGCTTGGTCTGGTGAAGGATTTTTGTTGTATCTTCCCATGGCAGAAGGCAAAAGGACTAGAGATCCCAGAGCTTTGTGATATCCCTTTTAAGTGGGCTTGATCCCATTAACAAGAGATGACTCCTGGTGGCCTAACCACCTATTAAAGCCACATGATGGTTAATCTTGTCAACTAGATAAGACTCAGAGCCACCACAGAAATCTTGCCTCTAGACTCGTCTGTGGAGGAGTTTCTAGATTAGGTTAACTAGGGTGGGAAGACGTACCTTAAATGTGAGTGGCACCACTGTCTGGGCTTGGGCTGAGCTGAGCATAAGCGTTCATGTCTCTCTCTGCTTCCTGACTGTGGATTGAATGAACCAGCTGCTTCATGCTCCTGCCACCATGTCTTCCCCACGGCGATGGACTGTGTCCCTTCAGCTGTAAGCTAAGGTGAACCCTTTTTCTTTTAGGTTTCTTCTTTTCAAGTATTTTGTCACAGAAACAAGGAAAGTAACTAACACAAGCCTCCATTTCTTTCTGGAATGTATATGTAATATGCAATGTGTGTGTGTGGTTTGATACACTTGTGTGTGTAAATGTCCGTGCCCCATGCACATACATACACACGTACAAGCCAGAGAAGGACATTAGCATCCTCTCTCACTCTCCCTGTTGCTCTCCTTGAGATACGATCATTCACTGAACGTGGAGCTCACCATTTTGTAGATAGACTGGCTGACCAGTGAGCCCCAGTGATTCTCCTATCTCTGACCCCCTTCAGTGATAGGGTTACAGGCACGCATGACCATGTCCAGCTTTCTGTTTATGTGGCTGCTCGGGGTTGAACTCAGATCCTCATGCTTGTATGGAAGTACTCTTACTCACTGAGCCAGCTGCCCCCCCCCCACACACATCTCTTAATACCATCGCATTAGCAACAACTGAATTTCGGAGGGGTCCCAGTCAAACTACAGTAGAAGATGTCAGCCCACTGCCTTGTACACACCACATGGTAGAATGGCTCCTAGAAGTTCCATTTTATGTTTTTGTTTTTTTCTTTAGATTTTCCAAAATTGGATTTCATGATCTTGCATGTCTTCAATAAAAACTACATGTACTAATTGCTTCCTGGTGCTATCCCACATGCATACCCAGACAAGGGTTTTCTCGGCTCCACTTGGCCACCAGGGTGCTTTATTTAAGCTATGGAGCACATCTGACATTTCAGGGAAAATGCCTTTTGATATACTTGACTTAAGTCTGTTCTTTATTGGTCATTAGGACCAACTTAACTTCTAGCACCTCAGACTATAGTAGCCAAGTAGGAAATGCAAACAGAATTACTAGTGTGGCACAAAAATTGTATTACCAGCCCTAAAGGTAATGAAGTAACAAAAAGTATCAGAAGCACTAGCTGTGGAAAATCAATGTGATGTTGAGCATGGCTTCTGCCAGGCAGAAATAAGGCAGGGAAACCCCGAAGTCATTGTTTAGAAAAATGCTGAGACTAAAGATTTGATTGTATTACTAAAAAGCAAAAAAAAGAAAAGAAAAGAAAAAGAAGCATGTAATTATGAGGATGAATAATTATCAAAACGGGTTCATTTCTTTCTTTTTTGTTTATTTTTATTTATTTATTTGAGAGCGACAGACAGAGAGAGAGAGAGAGAATGGGCGTGCCAGGGCCTCCAGCCACTGCAAACGATCTCCAGACGCGTGCGCCCCCTTGTGAATCTAGCTAAAGTGGGTCCTGGGGAATCGAGCCTCAAACAGGGGGCCTCAGGCTTCACAGGCAAGTGCTTAACCACTAAGCCATCTCTCCAGCCCTGGGTTCATTTCTTAATGTGTGTCCATGGTACCTGAAAGCTATTTCTTCATCAATGGAATTTTATAATGGACTTTGTCTTAGAACTTAGGAATTCTGGGGTTGGGGCATAGCTCAGTGGTATGGTGTTTGCCTAGCATTTGTGAAGTACTGAGTTTAATCCCCAGCACCGACACATATATGTATGCATGCATGTATTTGTGTATGTTTATATATATGTATGTATTTGTATATGCATATATATTCCACAAATTCGGACATTTTTCTTTGTCATGCTTGCTGACCCCTTATGTAAAGCCCATTTACGTAATACCAGGTGCACCCTTGTGCTAGAATCATCTAGCTCTTCCCTCACTGCCCCCTCCTCAAAGTTCAATCTCCAAAGGGTAAAGCAGCAAGAGAGCTGGCAACACAGAGCGCCTGTGGCAGACAATGTATGTTGAAGACTTGGCATGGTGCGCTGTCCCTGTGGGGCACAGTCCCCACCACCCCCTACTGCTTGAAACCCTACCTACCATTCTTACTTCACCCACCAGCCAGACCTTTGT
This sequence comes from Dipus sagitta, assembly GCA_036346955.1. Classification (NCBI taxonomy): domain Eukaryota; kingdom Metazoa; phylum Chordata; class Mammalia; order Rodentia; family Dipodidae; genus Dipus; species Dipus sagitta. The sequence goes on along the minus strand of CM070772.1, from coordinate 152,748,136 downwards.
GGGCTTTTGACCACGAGACCTGCCAATTACCACCTTGCCTTGCCCAGCCAGCATCAGATGGAATTTGTAAAGTCGATTTCACTGGGAGTTAAATAAAGTCCACCTTCAATTCCTCACACATCAGCCTTGGCTCTGCTTGTGGGTGACCACAGTCTGCATTTGCTCTGATTAGGCAAGCAGCTCCAGCGCCCCAGAGATAGTGCAGCGATGGGGACCCCCGTGTTGCCTTCTGAGCTGCCGTGCTTTCTGACAGCTCCTAACTTCTGCTCTTTCCTTGAATACTTTCTTCCTGATATTGGCAGTGCCACATCCGGGGCCAACCCCTGGCTTGCAGCCATCCTGACTCAGTCTGGCTTGGTCATCCTGTAGTCAAGTACCCAGTCTCCAGGCCATGTAACATCAGGTTTCTTGCTTGAGCACAAAATATAAGAGTGGGAAAGGCAGGGCTGGAGAGATGGCTTAGTGGTTAAGGCACTTGCCTGCAAAGCCAAAGGACCCAGATTTGACTATGCAGGACCCATGTAAGCCAGCTGCACAAGGTGGCACATGCATCTGGAGTTCGTTTACAGCAGTTGAAGGCCCTGGCACTCCCATTCTCTCTCTCTGTTTCAAATAAATACAAAAAAAAAAAAAAAAAGAGGGGGGAAGGCAGCTGCTTGGCCTCTCCCTGGTAGGCGCACTTTGCTCCCTTGTCTGTTAGGTCCACACAAGGAAGAGAGGTTATTCTCTATTCCTCGGGCGGCTACTTAGGTTGCAAAAGAAGTATCTCAGGAGCATCGCAGAGAAGACAGTTTATCTATTTCCTCCTCCCGAATTAAAATGCCCTTTGCCAATAGTAAATGTATGGGGACTGAATGACTAATCGATGTAAGGCTCTTTCTGATGTAGAGCAGAAACTCTGGCTCTGTCATTGCTTTTATTCTCATCCAATTGGACTTTTTATTTTTAATTTTCCTTTATTTATTAATATTTTATTTATTTATTTATTTGAGAGAGAGGAAGGGAGAAAGAGAGAGAGGAAGAGGCATATAGACAAAGAGAGAATGGGCATGCCAGGACCTCTAGCCACTGCAAATGAACTCCAGATGCATGCACCACCCGGTGCATCTGGCTTACGTGGGTCCTGGGAAATGGTACCAGGATCCTGAGGCTTGGCAGGCAAGTGCCTTAACCACCAAACGATCTCTCTTACCCAATTTTTTCTTTAATTTATGCTCACAAGCAGAGAAAAAGAGAATAGGCGTGCCAGCACTGCAAATGAACTCCAGACACATGTGTCACTTTCTGTATCTGGATTTACATGGGTACATGGGAATCAAACCCAGGCAGTCAGGCTTTGCATGCAATTCCTTTAACTGCTGAGCTATCTCTCTAGGACCCAATTAAACTTTTTTAAAATTTATTTTGAGAGAGAGGAGAGAGAGAGAGAGGATGGGTGAGCCAGAACCTTCAGCCACTGCAAACTCCATATGCATGCGCCCCCTTGAGTGCATGTGCGACATTGCATGCTTGTGTCACCATGCGTTTGGCTTACTTGGGACCTGGAGATTCAAACATGAGTTCTTAGGCTTTACAGGCAAGTGCCTTAACTGCTAAGCCATCTCTCCAGCCCCAATTAAACTTTTAAAAATATTTTTTATTTATTTGCAAAGCAGAAAGGAATAGAAAAGAGACAGACAGAGAAAATGGGTGTGCCAGCACCTCCAGGCACTGAAAATGGACACCTGATGCATGTGCCACTTTGTGTATCTGGCTTTATGTGGGTACAGGGGAATCAAACTAGGGTCATTGGGCTTTGTAGGGAAGCACCTTAGGTGTTGAGCCATTTCTCCAGCCCCCAATTAAACTTTTTTAAAAGGTAAGCTGGGAAGAAGGAAGGAAGATATGGGAGAAAACATCAGTTCTGTGGACCTCCATCCCACCCCCAAGAGATTCATCACAGACAAACTTAGATGCAAGAATGAGGACCACCCCTCCCGTCCTTTCTTCACCCTTTAGGGCCCAGCATAGAAGTCACTTTGGTTCTGCAGAGCTGATGGGATCAAGCATGACCCAAGGAGGAGGGACAGGAGCTGGTTGCTTGGATTGAAAGCAACCCTAGGCCTTAACAGCTGTGCGGAGGAGATTTTGTCATTTCTGTCGCACACAGCCAGGATTTCAAGGCCAGAAAAGCAGGGTAACAGTGATGGGGAGATTTGAGGCTGACTCCAACTTGGGAATAAAGAGTGAGAACTTGTTTCTCTGTCCTCTTTTGTAGACTTCCAGGGTACCTATACCAGGGTAAAGAGCAGACTGGGAAGGAGGAAATCTTGATATTAAGAAATCCTAATGATGCCAGTTCCTGGACATGTGTTCATTGACTAATGGGCTGATCCTCCAGTGACCCGTTAAGTAGCTAAAAGCCAGCCCAGGAGGCTTTATCTGGGATGCTCCTTTAAAAATTGCTTTAATGGGCTGGAGAGATGGCTTAACGGTTAAGCGCTTGCCTGTGAAGCCTAAGGACCCTGGTTCGAGGCTTGATTCCCCGGGACCCACGTTAGCCAGATGCACAAGGGGGCGCACGTGTCTGAAGTTCATTTGCAGTGGCTGGAGGCCCTAGTGCACCCATTCTCTCTCTCTCTCTCTATCTGCCTCTTTCTCACTCTCTCTCTATCTGCCTCTCTCTCTCTCTCTCTCTCTCTCTCTCTCTCTCTCTGTCACTCTCAAATAAATAAATAAAAATGAACAAAAATTTTTTTAAAAATTGCTTTAATCACAGGCTGTTACAAAGCCCATAATACTCACTGGATAGCCCTCTCTGGATAGAATTGCCTTCTTTAAAGAAGCAAAGACAAAGAAACAGAAACCTTTTCTCTGGATTTGTGAGCCCCGTGTTGCTTGAATGCTTCTCTTCAAAGATTATTTTCCCCATTTCATGCCCATCACTTTATTTCCTGATACCTTCTTAGAAATAACCTTGTCTTTCTGGTACTTAGTTAGAGTGCATAAATCCTTTTGCCATTCCTAAGAAATCACAGAACTCTGTTGTGACAGCCTTCCCCGGGATCCTGGGGTCCACCGACACAGGCCAGCACTGCCACCTAGTCTGGCTTAGTGTGAAACAAATTAACGAGCTTTCTTCCGCGAAGGGGTTGGATGGTATTTGTAAAATGGGATTTAATTGGAGCTGAATAAACTCCGTTTTAAAATTCCTTGCGCATCTGCCTCTGCCCGTGGATGACAACAGGCTGCATTGGTTCAGATTTGCAACAGACTCCCAGTCATGCAGCCCAGTGTCCCAGAGGGAAAGGAGCCCCACATCTGGCCCTTGGGGCTCTGTGCTACCTTGCAGATGTTCCAAGGCAAGAATTCCCTCCTAGAACTGTGGAAGCTCAGATGGAACTTCTGGGCAGAAGCTTGTATTTCATGAGGACTTGTTCAGGTTTAAGGGCTGCAGAAAACCCTTTGGCTTCCCATTGAACTTGATACCATTTTGGAATGCTGTCCTTTGAGACTGCTGGAGGAACTTAGCTGAGAGAGCTCATGTCAACCCTGGAGGTTCACCCTGGACAGGGGCTTTGCAGAAACCACAGGTGCTGTGGCTTTTGGAGGAGATGGGGGGGGGTTCCCTGTTTGGGGTAAGAATGGGGGTGGGTCGTAGGCAGGGAAAGAAAGGGGAAAGTTGATTGGGGTTACTTCACTTGCACGATGGTACTTTTCTCCACTCATGGAAGTGAAGGGATGACCTCATGTGCCAGTCCAGCCCACTGGGCGTAGCTGCCTGGAAAAGTGGAGCTACAGCCCAAGGCTTCAGTTCCGTCCAGGCTGTGGGGAGGAGCAGGCATTGCCCCAGTGCTGAAGCATGATCCCACTGGAGAGGACCTTTCCTCTCCGTCCTGCAGACAGAGTTAGGAAATCTTTTGAATCTGTTGGTGATGGCCAGTGAGCTAGTTGTTTTCAAAGACAATCAAATAACAGGATCCGCAAGATGCTTCGTGATCTCCCAGCATGGTGTACCATCCCCCCACTCCTCACGTTGCATAGGGTGAGGGTTCTCAGTTCAGAGAAAGGGAGGGCAGGAGAGGGGAGGCATAAAGGAAAGGGAGGGAAAAGGAAGAGCAGGGAAAGGGGGAAGTTAGAAAGGAGAGGACAGGATTGGGGAGGGAAGTGAGAAAGGAAAGGAGCAGAGAGAGGAGGGGAGGGAAGGAAAATGTCATAGGAGAATCTGTGTCAGAGACTCTTGGAGATCTGCCTCTTCAGATTCTAGGACGATGCCTGGGCAGCTCACTGGAGATGCTGACGGCCAGATGCTTAGAGCTGCAGATCCCACAGGAAGCAGAGGAGCAAGGGTATTAGACGTCAGACTCCTGGGAGCACAGTACCTTGTGAGGTATGTTCAGCCAGGATTCTGCCAAGCTTCCAGATCAGAAAAAAAAATATTCAAAAAGAAGGGCTACTGGGCAATAGGGGAGATGAGTCCTAATTGTCGTTTAAGAAAAGTCACAAGCCAGGGAGGAAAGGAACCCAACTAAAGTTTCCTTGGTGGGGGAAGAAGCAGGTATTTCCTTGAACAGCATCCCCGGTAGAAGAGTATGGGATACAAACTCTTAGAGCAGAGAGGATTCATGGAGACTTGGTCCCCATCCCATCCATCATGTGCACAGCCAAGAAAAGACAGGTGTGGGGCACGATTCTGCCGTCCACGCAGGATCTATATGAGCCACGACAAGCTATTTAAGCTCCATTTTCCCCTGACTGTAAGATGGGGACTATAACATCAGTGCCAAAGAGTTAACTGAAGGTTTGTTTGCTCATTCATTGAACACTTATTGGATGCCTGCCAAGTGCCCACCACAGAGCCAGTCCCCGGATGAACAGGACATAGTCTCTACCCTCCAGGATCTCAGTGTCTGGGAATGTGGGCACGAAACACAAATGCAGCAAACAGGAATGGTTTGGCCGCTTTTCTTACTTTGTGTCTGTCTTTTCTGATACCTGATCACAATTAACAATGCTTAGCAAGGAGACTAATATGGGACCGAAGACAGCAATGCACCATGAGCTACGTTCGGCGAAGAACAAAGAAAGCTTCTGGGAGATGGTGGGTGGGTATGATTCTGACAAGGGGAGCTTGAGGTTGAAATGGGGGTTACGTGGCAGGCAGAAGACAGAGAAGGGAGACTACTTGTCCACAAGCCTTCAGTCATACAGGCACTGGCTTGTGAGCCATCTTCCTGGAGCCCGAGACATGCCTCACCCATGTAAAGAACAACTCAGGGGCTGGAGAGATGGCTTAGTGGTTAAAAAGCTTGCCTGTGAAGCCTAAGGACCCAGGTTCAATTCTCCAGTTCCCATATAAGCCAGATGCACAAGGTGGCGCATGCGTCTGGAGTTCCTTTGCAGCAGTGTCTAGAGGCCCTGGCATGTCCATATTCTCTCTCTCTCTCTTTCTCTGTCTCTAATAAATAAATAAAAATAAATCAGAAAAAAATTAAAAAGAACAGCTCAAGGGCCTGGCAAGATGCCCAGTGGGTGAGGTGCTTGCTGCGCAAGCATAAGCACCCGAATTTGGATCTCCAGTACCCACATAAAAAGGTGGGTACAACCTGGTACAAGGGCCAGAGACAAGGGTTCCTTGGGGTTTGTAGGCTGGCTGGTAGTCGAGTAATTGAGGTTTAGCCAGAGACCCTGTCTCAAAAAATGAGGTGGCTAGAGCAACTGAGGAAGACAACAACAGTGACCTCTAGCTTCTACATGCACACGTGTGTGTCTCACACACACACACACATGCACGCACTCACACAGAGCAGAATATCTTGCCCCACAGCCTTCAGATATGCCAGGGTACATAATTTTTGCTCTTCCCTCTGCTTGAACAGTGATACCCAGCTAGATGCCAGATGCACATGTGCTGAGGAACGATGTCTGGTATGGCTAACGACCCTACCCATGGCGGGTCCCTCTCCTCGTCACCATGCTGCTGCTGCCAAGATTACCGCACGACCCCAAATAGCAAATGGCAAAGAAACGGCAGCGAAAGTGTTGAAATGAAAGAAGCAGAACTTCAGGCAGGACCGATCGTTCAACCTCGTTCTTCACCAGCAGAGAGAGCAACGCTCAGGGTCCCTGACGCCCACTCGGCGCAGAGGAAACAGCCTTGCCGATAGGTGGATAATCAAATTGTTCTGAATAATCCAATCCAGTGTTTGCTGCTTCTTCTTCATGCTAATTTATTCTGACACGGCTTTTCAATAATGAAAATCTGTTCTTGCAGAATCCATTTCATCGAGATTTTCCATATTAAAGTGGAGATGGAACTGTCATGGAGAATTAGATTACGTGTCCTCATTTGGGTGCTTGGCGTTCCTGGGGAGGGGCCTTTGCCTCTCAGCGAATGACCAGATGGCATTCATTTGAGAGAAGAGAGTGTGCCTTCCTTAATAGACCAGGTGATCATTTTTATAGTGCTGTTTCCACCTAATCGAAGCCTCTTCCCTGCCAAGACTAAATTTGCTCGTTTCCTCATGAAATGTGTTAATTTCCAAGGCGTTCTCAGCCCTAATCACTGCCACCAGAGTGAAAAAAACTGACGTGAATAAAAGATTCAGAGACAAGAAGTTGTGTCAGTGTCTGGTCCCCAAGAGATGCTCTCTGAGCATCTTTAGCGACAGAAATGTGCCCACACCTCCAGAGAGCCTAAGCACACGGGTTCCCTGTGAGGGACAGGGACAGTCAGGGGAGGCACAATACTAGAGTGAAAGCGGCCCTGTTTTCAGCCTGGGAGCTCCTCAACTTCAGTGGGCACAGGAACTAGCTGGGGAGTGTCTTCAAAGTGTGCGTTTCTGAGAACTTTCAGGAATTTGGAACCAGCTATCACTCAATACATGTTCATCACCACAGTGAAAGTCTGGGGTGCACTTTTCAGAAATTCCCTGTAGAAGCCTTTGGTCGACAGAAGTCACCATTCCTGGAAAGGTCTATTTCCTAACCCTCCCGGGAATACTGAAAATATGGAACAGTCACTCTTTCCGAAAGTTATGCAACATTTAATTCTCAGCAAACCATATCTGTTTGTTCATTGCCATAAAGAGTAGGCTTCCCGGTGGCCCTGAAGCTATTGATCTTAGTAATCTTATCTAGTGTCACAGTGTACACTGATTCTATAGATCTACTTCCCAAGGTCTCACAGGGGGTTTCACTCGTTTCTTCCAGAATCTTTCCTCCTTCAGTTTCTCCCTCCTTTTTTCTTCTTTTCTTTCTTTCGTCCCCATCCTCCTTCATTCCTTCCTTCTACCTTTCTTTTTGTTCTTTCTCTGATTCATTTCCTTTTTTTCTTTTCTTTCCTGAGGCAAGGTCTCACTACGTAGCTTGACTGATCTCTAACTCATGATCCTCAGGCTTCCTAGTGCCAGGATTACAGGAATCACACCCTGCTGATTAGAATCCCTTGATGAATAACAAAATGAGCTATAGTAACGATAATAAGGCATACATTTTGACAGCTTTCTGAATATTTGCATGTTCCATCTCATTTCACTCTCACAGACTGTCTATGTGGCCTATTCTGCTGTCATCCTTCATCTGTGGATGAACCTGATCACCGACATGGTCTTGCCAGCCTAGAGATAGATGATGAGGGTGCCTTAGCACCATGGAGAGGCACTCTGCTTTACCACAGAGCCAGTGCAATGCGGAGCACAACCATGACTGAGAGAGGAGAGAGGACACAGTGGTAGTGCTATGCACAAACACACACATGAGTGTCAGGATTTTCTAGGTACTCTTGTGCACGATAAGTTTTAAGTCAGGCATTGACCACTTGCCATTAAAAGTGAACATTCGGGCTGGAGAGATGGCTTAGCAGTTAAGCGCTTGCCTGTGAAGCCTAAGGACCCTGGTTCAAGGCTCAATTCCCCAGGACCCACGTTAGCCAGATGCACAAGGGGGCACACGCGACTGGAGTTCATTTGCAGTGGCTGGAGGCCCTGGCACGCCCATTCTCTCTCTCTCTATCTGCCTCTTTCTCTCTCTGTCTGTTGCTCTCAAATAAATAAATACAAATAAACCAAAAAATTTTTAAAACTTAAAAAATAAAAATAAAAAAAAGGTGAACATTCAACCAATACTTAGGCTCAGCTCCTTCCTGCCTCTTTTGCTAATATTACCAGCGAGTGTTGAAGTTCAGAAGTCCTCTATCCCTTACTGTCTGCAGGAACTAACTCAAATGCTGCTCCCTCCATTGCTGACTACTAGCAAACTCCCTTGCTTCTTAAAGAGGGAGAAGAGGTGGATGGGAGGCAAGCAAACAGACAGGCTGCTAAGAAACACATGAGCTGCAGAGTTACATGAATCCAGACCACCTACTTTTCTGTACTTGGAACATGGAAAGAAAATTACCTATCCCACAGGCTGGGAGGAGGACTGCCCAAGATGATATATGAGCAACTGCTGATCACAGAGCTTAAAAATAGTTAAGTGCTCAATTTAAATCAACCTCCCTCCCTTCCCCTTGATTAAAATTCAGAGGCGAGAAGACTAGAATGAGGAAGTCAGGCTAAACAGCTTTATTCTCTTCTCTCCTTTCAGTCATTCATTCAACACATTACTGCTCAAATTGTGGAATTTGGGTTCACTAGCTTCGAAACCTCTCTAAGAACTAGAGATGGGTCTGGAGAGATGGCTTAGTCATTAAGTCAATTGCCTGCGAAGCCTAAGAACCCAAGTTCGATTCCTCAGTGCCCACATAAGCCAGATGCACAAAGAAGCGCATGCAGTTTGCAGCGGCTGGAGGCCCTGGTGTGTTCACTCTTTTTCTCTGTCTCTTTCCCTCTTCCTCTCTCAAAAACTAAATAGAAAAACAAAAGGATCTAGAGTTGGAGAGAATAGGTGGGAATGACATCCCGGAGCTAGAGGAAGGGATGTGGGTCAGCCTCTGAGGGACTTGGAAGTGATGGGGGATGTCTAGGAGATACTCAGAGTCACCAAGCTGGGTCAAGAGCCCTGGTAATGCTCAAATGTGCAAGCCGGGGGCATCCTTTGGCTTGGCTGTTATGTAATGGCAGGCGTACTTGTTATTTTTCTCATCCCTACAACAAATACCAGACGAAAGGTCTGTAAGGTGGGATGGGATTATTTTGGCTTGCAGTACTGTAGCAGACACCTTCAAGTTCGCTGAGATGAAATTCCAGACCAGGCACAGTTATGGAGGAAGGGATTTATTGAAGCTTACAGATCCAGGGGAAGTTCCATAATGGCAGAAGAAACTGGCCTGCCTTCACAGGCCCAAGCAGAGAGAGAGCAGTATAAGCCTAAAGGTCAAAAGCCAGAGCACACTTCAGGAACTCAAGCTAGGCCCACTTTGCATATCTTTAGATTGAAATCTCAGACCCACCACCACACCTTAAGATCCACACAATGGCATTGCCTCCAGCCAAGTGGCTAAAGATGCAAACTACAAACAAATAAACAACTGAATATATTGGGGGCCATCTATTCTATTCAAACCACCACAGGTGGGATGGGATTATTTTGGTTTGCAGTACAAAAGGACATGCACAGTCCACTGTGGCAGAGAAGGCAGAAGCTTGAAGCCACTGGAAACTTCTCATCTACAGTCAGAAAGCAGACAGTGATGCCTACTGGTGCCCAGGTCACTTTCTCCTCCCTTCTCAGTCCAGGACCCCAGCCCAGGAGATGGTGCCACCACGCTTAACCTAAAATCTAGAAAGTCCCTCAGACAAACCCAGAATATGTTTCATAGAGATCCTAAATCCTCTCAAATTCACAGTGGAGATTAATCATGAGGGCAGGGAAACTGGTCAGCAAGGCAGGTTCAGTCAACACATGCAGCTGAGGACGCAGAACTATCAGGAAACTGTGGGATGAGGAGTGGGATTCCCACAGCGGACGACAGGACAAAATGTCACTCACAGGTTTCTCCTCTGTGGAGGAGCCTCACTGGGCATCATCTCAAGGTGAGGATGTGCCATACTGCCAGGGTCGTGGGTGCTCAGGCATTCTGGTCTGTCTGTGCAACAGTTAAAATTTTGGCTGTTCACAATGAAGTATCTTTTGTTATGTTTTGCTTTTTTTTTTTTTTTTTTTTTTTTTTTTTGAGGTAGGGTCTCATTCTAGCCCAGGCTGACCTGGAATTCTCTCTGTCGTCTCAGGGTGGCCTTGAACTCTCGGGTGATCCTCCTACCTTTGCCTCCTGAGTGCTGGGATCAAAGGCGTGCGCCACCACGCCTGGCTCCACAACAAGGCATCTTGATGACCAAAGAGGCTTGTGATTTTCCTCTTCCATGAAAGGCATGGGTAGGTATCAGCTGGGGCCACAGTGTAAACAGGCTAGAACTCAGGACACCGTGGGAGGAAGAAGTCCCTGATGGGGGCCTGTAGTGCCAACCAGTGCACAGAGTCTCAGCAGAGCAGGAAGATTGGGCAAGGACACGGGGTCTTGTTACCAGGCACCAACTGAGGAGGCTGCAACTTGGCTTTCTGCAAATGGAAGTGAGAGCAGGTTTCTGCTACACACACAGATAGATGCTGACTGTGACCGGGAGGATTGCTTGGAGATGCAAGGAGACCTACTCCCAGATACCTAGGAAATATCTGTGCCACGCAGGCAGGAAGAACCCTCTCAGATGCGGCTGATGTGGGAGAATTCCATACCCTCCCGAGGGCTGTGTGGGGCACGTGGCATAAGTCACTCCTGGCAGCTTCAACTCAAGCAGTCACACAGAGAGAACAGAAGCTCACAGTGACATTTGGACAAGTTGTGAACAGAGGGAAGGGGTTGTCTTTAGGGATGGGAGGCAGGTAGCATTCTCTGTGCTTGGTTCTGTAGGCAGTGGAAGGGCTCTGGCCTTGTTTTCTTACTTCTGGATTGCATCTTGGGGGGTGTCTTGGGGAAATCCAGGAGGCATCTGGAGTTAAACTGGGCTGGATTCAGACCGAGCTCATACTAGCTATGTCAGCTTGCAAGCATTTCACAGGCTCTGTGAACTTTCAAACCTTCTTGGAATTCTTGGTGAGATGGAGTATGGCCTTTAGTAAATTTAATTAAAAAAAAAAAAAGCATTGTGTGTATATGTGGTTTGTGTATGTGTGTGTGTCTCTTCTTGCAGGCACATGCATGTGGGGACCAAAGATCAACATCAAGCGTTTTTTTTTTTTTTTTTTTTTTTTTTTTTTTAACGTAGAGTCTCACTCTAGCCCAGGCTGACCTGGAATTCACTATGTAGTCTCAGGGTGGCCTTGAAGTCATGGCGATCCTTCCCACCTCTGCCTCCCAAGTGCTGGGATTAAAGGCATGCACCACCATCCCAGGCTCTCCACCTTATTTTTTTGAGACAGGCTCTATCACCAAATCTAGAGCTTCCCTGGGAAACCACACTAGCTAGCCAGCAAGTCCGAGGCATCCTCCTGTCTCTGCCTCCCCAGCACTGGACTTACAGGCACATGCTGCCACAGGTAGCTTTTATGTGGGTGCCAGGGATCCAAACTCAGGTCCTCCCATTTTTGCAGTGAGCATTTTACCCACTGAGCCATCTCCCCAGTCCCAAATAGGTGCATCTTAATCACAGACCCCCCCTCCTCTATTTTGGTTTCCCAGGTATTCTTTTAAGAGAGAAGCAGTGCTAGCTCCCATTCTGCACCCCAGGCACCGACAAGAGCAGTGTTAATCAGCACAGTAAACAGGAGGAGGGGACTGATTCATTCTCCTTCTCATGCAATGCTGAGCATGTGACAGGCCATGGTCTGGAATATTAATGCCCTGGAAGTGAGAAGAAACACTTAGAACAGAAACTGTCATTCTTGCAAAGATTTATTCCCCATGCAGGTTTTCATGGCTCATAAAAGGTGATGGATTAACATGATTTTTAGTTTAATTTCTTGCCATGCAGTTCAGTAATTCTTGAGATAAACTCAAATCTGGAACTGTTCAGAGCAATGAGGAGTCATGGGCATCTGGTTGTATACGGGACACATGGCATGTTTACTTTTCAAGCCAGCCAAAGAAGGGGCGATCAGAAATCCAAGAGCTCATGTACACCATATAACCATTAAAGTTCACTTCTGCTACCTCCAAGTGTAAACTTAATCTACCTGTAAAAAAAAAAAAAAAAGTGTGTGTTGACTTTGTAGAGGAAGAGGATAGTGTCATGGATAGACAGGAGGGGCATACAGGCTTTTATTTTCCTAGGGATTTTGTATCATTTTATCAAAATAGATATCTCAATTTTTTCTAAAATCAAGTAGGTTCTTAAGATGATGGGAAAAAAATCAGTTTGGTGGTTCACATTTATTTTAGTTTTATTACCAGTTAGGATCACAGCCTGTGCCCTGGTAGTCCTAATGAACCAGTTTCATCCAGATACACAAGGTGGAGCATGTATATGGAGTTCATTTGCAGTGGCTGGAGGCCCTGGTGCACCTATTCATTCTCTCTCTCCTCTCTCTCCTCTCTCTCTCTCTCTCTTCCCTCTCCCTCTCTGTGGGGGTGCATACCTGTAATCCCAGCATGGGTCAGGCAGAGACAGGAGGATAAAGAGTTGGAGGCGAGCTGGGACTACATAGTGAGATCCTATCTCAAATGATAAGAACAGGAGGTCTTTGAAAGAGTTAAGGGGCAGAGCTTTATAGAACAGCTTTCTCGGCAAGTAGCAAATAAATAAATAAAAATAAGTAATTAACAGCAGCAACAACAACAACAAAAGCCAGTCATGGTGGCATATGTCTTTAATCCCCATCCTTGGGATGCTGAGGTAGGAATATATTTGTGAGTTGGAGGCCAGTCTGGGCTACAGAGTGAGTTCTAGGTCAACCTGCACTAGAGTGAGACCCTGCCTCAAAAGAGAAAAAGAAAGCTTATAATTTGTAGTGAGGATTTGTGTTTAATTCTTCTTCCACTCAATTTTTGGGGGGAATTTAAAAATGCTTTTAAAAACTATCTTTTAAAAAAGCCATGCTCTGTGCTGTATGTTGCCCTAAATGTGTTCCTATTTATTAAACAGTGTTAGGTTAAATAAAATATGCTACTATCCTAATGAAGATCTCTTCCTTCTTATAATCATCCTGAAAACAAGAAGAGGAAGATAAATGTTAAAACAACCACACACTTTGCTCGCTGTCACTGACAATAACCTGAACAGAATTCTTCTATATCAGCAACTTAACCGCAATGACATTGTACACACCCAGAATCACAATTTCACTCTGAATGCCGACATGATATTTGTGGTATGCCTGACTCAGTCGAAGTGTTGGGATAGCAGAGAGAAGAGCTCTGTGCCATTCTAATTCTGTTTCTGTGGCTAGGACAATCCTCAGAGTTCAGATCATTCTGCCTGTGGGGGGAAATTTTTAAAGACATAGAAATGGCCTAATAGAAATGGCTGTGGCATTTTGTAGTTGCATGCCCCACCTCTAAAGAATTTCTTTGGATTGAGCACTGACACAGATCAGAAGCATGGTAACTCTTTCTCTTGTATATCTTCAGTCTGGGACACCAGCCCAAAACAACAGGGATGCTGACCTGCCCTGCAAGATTGAAGTAGCGATTACAGAAGATGTGGCCCCAGACGCTTCAGCCTGAAGGAGCCAGACTGACTTGTTACCCATAAATGATTTGGGGGGTCTTAATTCTTAAGGAGGGCATGTTGTGGGTAGGCTTAAAGATTATTGAATGAAGGACTCCCACTTCCTGTTTCCCTGGTAACATTAAAAAGGAGAGAGACTGTGTCTCCAGAGGAACAAATCCTCTGGTCCTAGCAGCCTGCCAATCACGCACCTGGTCGAGAGACAACCTCTCACATACAGACCTGCTACAAAGGCGGGTGGAATAGTTGTCCCTGGAATGAGATGATGTCCTCAGGCCTGCAGAAGACCCTCCCTCGGCAGTGGCTCACAGACCCTGCTGTCTGCCCACTTTTCTAAGTCCTACCTCAAAAAGCGTAACTTTTCCTTGTCCCCCCCACCTTTCTTTCTCTTCTTTGGATGTCAGTGGAAATCGTAGGCATGTTTTCCCTGACACTTTAGGGCTCCAGCCCCCTGATACAGCAACACCCTCTCTCTTTCTTATGGGAAGTGCCCACCCTGTCTGGAATGTCTTTTTCTATTTTCCTTAATAAATTGTAAATTTGCCCACCTCACCTCCTTGTCTGCATTCCTTGATTCTTCCTTGGTTGTGTAACATACACTCAAACCCCAGCCTTGCTGGAGGAGATGTGTCATGGGGGGCAGGCTTCGGGACATGGTACCCAGCTTCCCTTTGTTGCTGAGATCAGCTGCTGCTGTTTTTCACCTGCTGTTGGCAAGGAGGTGATGCCCAGCCTCTGCCCATGCCAGGCTTGGCCCTGCTATCATGAAGCTTCCTTTCAACACTGTAAGCCAAAATAAAAACTTTCCTCCCATCAGCTGCTTTTGGTTGAGGGCTTTGTCCCGGCAACAAGAAGGTAACGACAACAGACGCTGTCACCCACCCCCGTTTAGTTGTTTGTATGAGTCTCAGAGCTCCCCCCCCCCAATCTCCCTCTGTTCCCTTCTCCCACCCAGACAAGCTCTAACTAGGCTGGAATTCTGAAGCTATCTCCTGTTACGGTAACTGAGATTTCAAAGACAGCATCTCCCCTTCCTCCCGCCACACACACACCTGTGCGCTCCAACTGAGTCGGGGATCTTAAAATCCCTGTCTACTGTTATGGTTAAGTGACCAAGCCTCCCCGCACCGGAACAGAGAGGAAAGCCAGCAGCTTCCTTCAGCCACCTCCTGTGCACTCAAGAAGCCGTCCAGCCAGCCTGCCTGCTGCAGGTGCCGGTCAATCCTCCTCGCCCACATGCCATGCAGTGCAGTACAGGATCTTTCCTCCCTTCCCACAGACTTAAAACCCTCCCTCTCCTTCTGTTGGCACTTGGAGTTTCCCTCCACCTTCTCTGTGCGTAGCCTCTTCGCCTCTGCTCTGGAGGCCCCCTTCCCTCTCTGTCTGAACCCCACTGCTCTCTTGCTGGCAGGAAGTGAAACTTTGGAGGCTAGGGAGATGGCTCAGAGGTTAAAGGTGCTTGCTTGCAAAGCCTGCTGGCCTGGGTTCAATTCCCCATGACCCATGTAAAGCCAGATGTGCATGTGACTGGAGTTTGTTTGCAGTGGCAGGAGGCCCTGGCACACCCATTGTCTCTCTCATTGCAAACAAACAAACAGACAAACAAACAGAACACACACACACACACATCTACTTAAAGAAAAACAGAATCTTGGACCCAAGAAACTATCTGTCTCAGAGTTCTCTATCTGAGCCCTGAACCTGTGAGTTTACACGCCACTTCTTTAGGAAAAGGTTTGACGTGGCTCTTAATGAAAGAGTCAAAGACGTTGATCCAAACTAAAAATAGTAGAGCCAACAAAATTTTAAAAAAACACGCATTGTATTAGTTACTGTACTTATTGCTGGGACAAAATAGCAGGCCAGACCCAACTTGAGAAAGGAAAGGGTTTATTGTGCCTTACAGTTTTGGGAGGAAGTGTCCCACAGTGGCCGAGAATGCAGAGCAGCAGGAGCCTGAAACAGAGCTGGTCATATTGATGACATAGTCAGGAAGCAGAAGACGAACAGGAAGTAGAGCCAAGGTACAAAATCTTTGAGGCCCACACCCAGTGACCACTTCTCCCAGCAAGGCTTTATCTCCTAAAGGGTCCACAACCTTCCCAAACACTGCCACCAGCTGGGGACCAAGCATTAGAGTGCATGAGCCTATGGGGGGCATTTCACATTTAAACCACAACACCCAGGTTCCTTCCTGGGTACTTCAGGCTCAAGGCTGGCACACACTGAGCAGCAGAGCCACCTGAAGCAGGTCTTCAACACCACCACAGTCAAGAGTCTTTGCCTCAGGCTTGAGAGATGGCTGAGTGGTTAAGGTGCTTGCCTGCGAAGCCTAAGGGCCCATGTTCGACTCTCCAGATCCCACATAAGCCAGATGCACAAAGGTGACTGCAAGCCCACAAGATCTCACAAGCCCACAAGATGGCACACACACTTGGAGTTCAACTACATTGGGTGGAGGCCCTGGTGCACCAATTCTCTCTCTCTCTCTGTTTCATAAAAATAAATAAATAAATAATATAAAGAGCCTTTGCCTTGAAGTCCTGATCAGCTTCCAGCTCCCTGGGCTTAGAGCTCGCCCTCCTCTCCAAGGTCACACCTTCTTCATCTCACCTTGGGCCCTTCTGCTCCCTACCATTTCTTCCTGTTGACCTTCAGTGTCCCTCAGAGTACCCTCCTGTTCATTTACTAGCAGGAAATTGATCCAAAATCAAGTAGAGAGATGTAATACAAATTGCTACTAACATGGTATGTCAATTTAAACATTCATTGGCTCTAACAAGCTACATCCAGCCGTGCCAGCCTGGCTCACTCACTGAAACCATTCCCTGTTGCTGCTGGAGTGGGTGGGTGCGAGCCTGGGCCCTGGCAGCAGTCCTAACAAGCTAGATTTGGCCACCAGTGCTTAAGATGCCAACTAGAGAAATGGTAATCGTGAAGAGCAGAAAAAGGAGGTTAATTAAGTGTGGCCACATTGAGAAGAGAAACAAAGTGGTCCAACAACGCTCTCCCAAGTCCGTGTTCGGGGTTCTGATGCGAGGTTTAGAGTTAAATAGAAGGCAAGAGGAGTGCATAACGAAGCAGTCCTGCTCAAGGTGTGGCCCCCTCATCATCTTCTCAGCTGCAGTCTGTCCTGCGTGGGGTCTGACAAATTGTCAGCACTGTGTAAAGACTCTTCCTAGGATACAAGTTCCTTCTGTAGTTGGCACCAGGCTTCTGGCCTTTTCCTTCTCCTAGCATGGGATTCCTGAGGAAATTCCAATTCCTTGGGTACCACTGTTTCAATGGACTCATGGCCAAAGAGAAGTGTCTCTTTAGGAAATAAATCTTCCTTCCTGCTCGAGGGTTACCACCTCGGACACTTTTCTGAGCAATGCCCAGGGTTTGCTGGTCCTCTGTTGGTTCCTATTTGGTCCTTTGATGCTACTGACCTACCTGCTCTTGTCTTCCCAGAATGAAGTGCAGTCCACACAGCCCTACACTCAAGGATTTCGGGATTATTTTTGCTTTACTGGAACTCACAATAAAAGGCGCTTTCTGGGCCAGGTGTGGTGGCACACGCCTTTAATGCCAGCCAGCACTTGGGAGGCAGAGGTAGGAGGATCACCATGAGTTCGAGGCCAGACTGGGACTACACAGTGAGTTCCAGGTCAGCCTGCACTAGAGTGAGACCCTGCCTCGAAAAAGCAAAAAGAACAAAACAAAACAAAAAAAGTGCTTCCCTGATGACAACCTAGCACACATCCTAATCTCACTGCGGGAGCGACTGACCTTCATGACATGGGATGCATGTCACCGTGTTCTGTTCCATCTTGTTTTTAAACTGTGGTCGAGAGGCTCTAAATCAATTGCACCATCCACCAGAAGCACCGGTCCCACAGTTTCACAAGCTCTTGCACCAGCTACAGTTTCCATCTTCACCTCACTAGATGCTGAGTGAGTGGTCACTTACTTTTGCTTTGTTTGTTCTAGCTTTAGGCTGTGGGGTTATTATTGAGTCATTCTCAAGGTGTTCCTGGATTTTTCTAGTTATGTGAGTACTGGTTTTAGGGTCATCATTGGTAAAAATGAACACACAAACACACATACACACACACGTACACCCTTTCCTCTACCTTATAATTCCCATAGTGTTTCTTAGTCTTATAACTGGGAACAGTCACAAGACATTAAGTTCTCTGGGCCACGGTCATTCAGAGTCTTGCTGTGCTCAGCCATTCCTGGGTTGTCTAGCTCCTCCAGACCTTCCACTGGAGATCAATGCTTTCGATCTCCTGCTCCACAAGCTAGACCCAAAGAAGAAAGAGCTATATCATACCTCCAGAGATGAGTGTCCTTTGTGCCATATGTTTCAGTATTGTGTGTGGGCATGTTTAGATATGTGTGGACACACGTGTGTGTGAAGATGCTTTTGCACATGTGTACTTACGTGTTGACGACAAAGGTTAACCTCAGGTATACCCGCTAATCACTTTCCACCTTATTTCTATGAGCAAGGTCTCTCACTGAATGTAGAGCTTACAGATTTGATGAGATAGCTAGCCAGTAAACCCCAGGGATCCGCCTCTCTCTCTCTGTGCCTCCCCAGTGCTGGATTTACAGGTATGTGCCTCCACCCTAGCGCTTTATGTGGGTGCTGAGGATCCGAATTCAGGTCTTCGGGCTGTGTGATAAAAACTTTACCCATGGAGCATCTCGTCAAGCCCTGAGATAAGCTTTTCATTAGAACACAGCTGCAAAACTCCCTGGCACTCAGGACAAAGAGGAGAATGGAGAAAAGAGCTTGCATAGACGTTGACAGAATTATCATAAACTAATAAAAGGAAAATGTATTTCAAGAGAAACAGAACTTTTTTCCCTAGAAGTAAACACAGAAGAATTTACTGTGCGGTAGTCTTCTATCTTTAGTACACAATGAAATGCTGAATCTTAATCTACATAAAAAAATTCTGCAATATATGTCTAGATTTTATCATTATTTATACAGTTAATTTTGCTAGGTTTATTTTAAAAGTGTTTCAAAACTATTCCCAGATTCCCCCAAAGAGCATTTATTTAAGTAATTGGCAGAATTGGGTTTTAGTAGCCCCTAAGTAATGCTGAAAGAAATTCTGCACCAGCCACTTGCACTCTTACTATGAGCCACTTATACTCCCCATACAGACCCACTTACATGACTACTGACACTCCTCATACAGACCCACTTACACGACTACTGACACTCCTCATACAGACCCACTTACACGACTACTGACACTCCGCATACAGACCCACTTACACGACTACTGACGCTCCTCATACAGACCCACTTACACGACTACTGACACTCCTCATACAGACCCACTTACACGACTACTGACACTCTTCACTCTAGATCCAGTATTGACTTCCTGTGCCACAATCTGACTGTCTTTACTGCCTGAATTCTATCTCCAGTACCTCTCAACTGAATCATTCTTCTCTGAGCCTCATTATTCAGGGTGGGCTGAGGTATACTGCTATAATGAATAGCCTTAAAAAATCTTAGGGACTTTAAATATCAAAATTTATATTAATGTGGCCATGTGGTTGGGAATGGAACATGTCTTTAATTCAGGACATCCTTATTCAAGAATTGTGGCTCATAGAGTCTCCAGGTGTAAAACATCACCAAGTACTGTTGTAGGGAAATAAGTGTGGAAAACTGAGCAACAGTCTTATTGGCTTGGACTTCATAGAGACATGTCTTCTCTGTACATGTTCTACTGACTAACAAATTACATAGCCATATTTAGCACCAGAGGAATGGAAGAAGTGCTATTTTGGACTGTGTCCAGCATAGAGAGACACACATGTTCCCATACACATAAGAAGACACATGCACACTTATCACATACATATATTCACATGCAAAAAAGAAAAAAATTAAAATGATTATCCCTATTGTCTATGGTACCTTTTTTTTTTTCAAGGTAGGATCTTATTCTAGCCTAGGCTGACCTGGAGTTCGCTATGTAGTTTCAGCATGGCCTTGTACTCAAGGTGAATCTCCTACTTCTGCCTCCTGAGTGCTGGGATTAAAGGTGTGCACCACCATGCCCAGCTTATGGTACATTTTTAAACAAGAAATGCAATTTGCAGAGTTTATCAGTAGAATCATTTCACTGTATAAAAACAAACACCAGTGCCAAAGGAAAAATGTACTAAATGTTTGTGTCTAGTTTGAGCACAATGGACATGGTGATAAACAGGTTGTAATCACTGATTCACAGAAGGGCTAGAATGATTGAGTGGAGTAGGAGGATCAGATCTTTAAACCGTCAGATACATATCTTATGATGATCCATTGACTATAATCACTATTTGTTTTTAATTTAATGAAGGTAAAAAGCAACACAAACCACAGTAAAATGAATTTTAATCGAGGGAAATAGTAACAAGAAATCTTATAACCTCAGTGCCTCTTTCCTGTCACCTGGCCTCTCCCTCCCTGTCCACACTTATTTTATAGCTGTAATCTCAGTAAGCACTTTAGCTTTTCACTAAACTTCACATGTTAAATGATGTTCCTCACCAACATCCTTACAAATTTATTTCCTGTGCTTTCACTACCTTCCAAAGAGTCAATAAAGTGTAATTTATCAGACCGCTCTGTCAGCGTGGCTAGCGTGAGGATCACAGCAATACGAGATCTGTCAGTCTGGTTTATGTCTTCAAACATTATTTTCCTTGAGGTCCTTTTCTATTATGGCTTGGTGAGATATGAACAGCACTACTTTCCGCTTCTGTTCTACTGTGGTTTAGGAGAAAATAACCCGTCTTACCATTACCCATCAATAACTGCAGACCTTCCTGTCCACAGCATGTGTTGTATAACCATCATTTTATATCTGTGTATTCCAGTTTCAATTTGAAGCATCTTTTTTTTATGTCAGACAGAGCAGGACCCTCTTCTTTTTCCTTATTTCCCTCGTGTCTCCTTATTAGTAGTTAGTGTAACCTAAGATGCCGTCTACTCTTCTTGACACCAGATGATGTGATGGTTTGAATGTGGAATGTCCCCCATAGCCTCATGTGCATGTGATTAAAGCCCCCACTTCTGTTGGTAGAGAACGTAGGAGAAAACTTTTATCCATGGGGGAGACAGAAACACATGTATTCAGCCCATTTAGGGCGTAGATGACAGATCAAAATACGATTCACACCAAAACCAGTGTTGGTGAACTAATGTGTTTACTTGGGTTACTTACAGAGCAGGGTGAGGGCTTGCTTATAGGAGCAATGCAGATGCCAAGGCAGCCAACACCACCAAGAAGTCTCATCCCATCATGGATGACAACCTGCCCACAGCCGCCCTGGTGAAGCTCCCTATGTTGGGATTACCTCCACAGGTGCCCTTCCTTCAGTCTCGGGACGAGGGCTTACTTATAGAGCTTGGATAGCTCAGAGCACTGCTCCATTGTGAAGTCTCATCCCATCCTGGCTGATGATCTCCCCACAGCTGCTCAGGCTCAAAGGCAGCTGCACCACTGAAAAGCACATCCAGCAGAGGGGTCGACTCGCAGAGGCTGCATCTCTGGAGCACACACCACATCCTCTGAGCAGCCTCACGTCTAAAGCATGTTACACCACTCATAAGCAGCTCAGTTCTAAAGTGCCATTCCCAAGCATTTGTCTTTCCTTCATATATCTTTAGGGTGGAGTCTTCTAGACTTGTTGACTTCCTAACTCTCTGGAACTTTCTCCCTACATCCAGGAAGGAATGTTTCAGGTTTTTAAAAATATTTTATTTTTATTTATTTGACAGAGAAAGAGGAAGAGAGAGAGAGAGAAAGAGGGAGGGAGAATGGGCATGCTAGGGCCTCCAGCCACAGCAAACAAACTCCAGACGTGTGCACCCCCTTGTGCATCTGGCTAATGTGGATCCTGGGGAATGGAACCTGGTTCCTTTGGCTTTGTAGGCAAACTCCTTACCCGCTAAGCCCTCCCTCCAGCCCTGTTTCAGTTTTTAAGTAATATAACCTTGGGGAGTTCAGGTCTCTCAGACTTGACTTCTTGAATCAGAGTCTCCTTCCTCTCTTCAGGAGAGACTCTTTCAATTGGGAGGAATCTGCTATACAAGACTTTGGGGAGGTGGAACCTTGCGGGGTGAGGTATGTCACCTGGGGCAGCACTTGCCCTTGCCTGTGGCAGAAGTTCACTCTCTCTATTTCCTCTCTGCTGAAATGTGATGATACGAGCCACCTTCGCGCTCTTGTCCTGCTTCCCCACCCTGATGAAACTGTAAATGAAATAAACCTTTGCCTTCCATAGGCTGCTTCTGCTTGGGCGTTTGTCCCAGAAATGAGAAGGCATCTGCGACAGCTGTCCTCAAGCTTGCACTACAGCCAAACTGAAGTCATTGTATTTACTGTTTTCCCCTCCTCCTGCCTCTGATAAAGGAGGGGCTAATACTATACATTATGTTTACTTGCATAATAAACATTTCCCAGTGGAAACATTTCCCAGTGCTTATATGCATTGGCTAAATCCAGTAATAATCATTTGCCTGTGTCAAGTAAAGGCACAAAGCAGTTGGATGGGGAATAGAATACATCTCTCTCTCTCTCTCTCTTTTTTTTTTTTTTTTTTTTTTGTAACATCTACTCACCACGTCTCTAGCTATGGATCATTTTCTCAAGATGGCCCAAATCAGGGTGAGGGTACACCCCTCTACTACAGCACCGAGCATAAAAACATTATGAAGTCTCATAATTTATTTATTTATTTTTGGTGTGTGTTGTGTGTGCAAATGAGCATGCTCTGTGAGCATGCATGCAGAGGCCAAAGGAGGACATCAGGTGTCCTCCTCTTTCATCCTTCCACCTGATTTACAAATAGTCTCTCTCACTGAACCTGTAGCTCAGCACTTTTCAGGGAAATGGGCTGATCAGAGCGCCTCGGCAATCCTCCTGTCTCCGTCCAGCCCCCAGCACTGGGGTTATAGACATGCGTGGTCATGCTGGGCTCTTGATGTGGGTGCTGGGAATGGAGCTGAAATCAGGCTTGCAACAGCAAGTGCTTTTATCCACTGAACCATCTCTCCAGCTCTCTCATAATTAAAAAAATGAATAAAAGGAAATACCTAATGTCTGTTCCAGTTTTTTTTTCCATAAAGATAATAAGACTTGAAATTCTTCAAAAACTATACAACTCAAATACTCTTTACATTAAAAAAGAACTTCGGAGGACATTATCTAGAATGACAAAAAGAGTGGTTTGTTAGCAAGAAATGTTTGCTATAGAAATGCATAAATAACAAGCAGAGAAATAAACCATTCCATGTAAAATATAGCTATTATTGTAACTACCTGCCTGTCTGGAGGATATGTAAAATTATCTAAATGGAAAAGGGTCATTACTGGAGAACCAACAGCAGCTAATACAGGAGGGAGGGGAAGGAGTGTCTCACACTAGATGTTCATTTCTCGTCATGTGCACTCCTGCAGACCATGGAGGTGGGGAGGATGTCCCCCCATCACCTCTGGGTGTATCTTGATTTCAGGTATTACATATATTTTGATCATATTACCTTGTGTTTCACCATTCTATTTTTTGATAGTAACCATTTTACCTTTCCTTTATTTTTTAGTTTCCTATGATTCACATTATCACAGAGCAGAATTTTGTTGGTATTCATAGCTGGCAATTCCTTGAGACTGGCTCATAGGTTGTGCGTTATTTTAATTTTCATGCAGGTCGTAGGAGACAAAGAGAAGCAGGAAAATGGTTTTGGGAAAGAAAATCATCTCTGTCACTGATGGAGTCACAGTCTGGAAGAAGAGGCGGGAAAATAAACAAGTGATCACAGCATAGCATGTGAAAAGCCATGCCAGAGAGTGGGGTAAAACAGTGGGGGAGAGAGAGACTGGCTGGGATTGGAAAGAGGATATCCAATTGTTTAAAAAAATACGTATTTTCTTTTTATCTATTTATTTGAGAGAGGCCGAGAGGGAGAGAATGGGCGTACCAGGGCATACAGCCACTGCAAACAGACTCCAGACACATGCAACATCTTGTGTATCTCGCTTATGTGGGTCCTGGGGAATTGAACCTAGGTCCTTTAGCTTTGCAGGCAAGTACCTTAACCGCTAAGCCATCTCTCCAGCCCAAGGATATACAATCTTAGTTGAAGATAACCTTGTCCCTCCCATAAAGATGCAGGAGGGAGCCTCCCGGGCAGAAGGGGATCTGGTAGGGATCTGGTGCTCTGACCAGGGGCCCCACTAGAGTGTGTGTGAGGAGAGAGGCTGCACGCCTCCTACGGTTCCTCTTTAAGCGCTTGCTCATGAATTTCTCAGGACTTCCAGAAACATGCCATTATGTAAGTAAATTGATTCAAAGGAGTCATGTTCTAAATTCTAAAACGACTAAAGATTCTTGGTTCTCTGAGGGTAGCCTCAGGATACTCCCAGAGCACAGCAACCTGGAATCAGCATCCCGGGATGACGAGAGGAGCAAGATGGACTTTCGCTTGTCAAAACTGTGCCTCACCCATCCCAGTACATGAAATCAGCTACACAAGCATCACAGGCTGCCTTCTCCATGGCAGCATCTGCCTCGAGATTCTTCCCACGGTTAGGAAAGAATAATAATAATAATAATAATAATAATAATAAGGACGAGTCTCTTGGGTGATCCAACTGCTGCCACACCCAGGTTTTCTGTACCTCCTTTCCCCAAACATTTATAATGCCAAATGTATGTCTTCTTTTACTCAGGCTATTCACTTAGTGCTGACTTTATTTATTTTTAAATATAGAAAAAATGCAAAAAGAACAAATGATATATTTTGAGCTGGAATTGCATTAAAAGACCGCTGTTCCTGCCAGAGCTGCTATGAGAGAGGATCACAAGAACTTTACTTCCATGATTGGCAGTGTTGGGCTAACCCCACTGGAGCAAAGACATCCTGGTGGGAAGAGGCTGGCACTTCTGAAATACAAACGCATCCAGCCCACACCCTGACCTCCTCCTCTTCCCAAGGTAGATGAGGGTCAAGAACATCCGGAGTGACTTTTCGTAAACAACACGTGACAACTTGAAATGGTTGAAGCCTCTTAAGACTGGCATCAGAATGACAATAGGATCGGGTTGTTTTAGACATTTCAATTACATTTAACAAATGCTTATTTAACGGCTTGAATACAACTGCAAGCCATGGCTGCCAGTTCTGGGGCATCTTCTTCAGGGATTGATGAGAACAATCCAAGCTTTGCTGTCAAGAGTTTCAAACCCAAAGAGGGAGCTGGCACAAGCATGCAAGGTACTCTTCAGCAAACAGGGGAAATGCAGGTGCTGAGAGAAAGCAGTGAGGGTCTGCGGGGATGGAAGAGAAGCAAACAAGATTGCCGGTCACTGAGAGGTACCCGAGGGAGGAGCTGGCTGAGATGGTCGGGAAGAATGGGGTGCAAGCAGCTTTGAGCACCAAGCGTGTGTCAGAGGATAGCATGCAGTGTTCCGCTCTCCTCCCGGCACCCCTCCCAAGCGGGCATTGCCATCTGAATGCAAAGGCTGAGTAAACCACAGGCCTGGGTGGTTAGAAGCCTAACCCCAAGGCACGGCTTACAGAAATGCGGTGGAAGCCCAGTTATGACTTTCCCTACAGCACCCATCCGATGTTTCCATGGGTAAGGGAGGTCTTCAACAGTAAGCACGCAAGCAGATGAAAGGTGTGCAGACAGGAAACAAAACCAGGAATCACAGAAACAGAGTGATCTGGTTTCACTGGCTTGGACGATGGAGGCTGGTCCTTGAATACCAGGAAGTTTCCACTTTGGCTGCTGTAGGGAGCCATGGAAAGTTTCACCAAAATGACAGGGCTGTGCACACGGCGTGGGTGAGATGATCACCCCGAGGTGAGGCGGTGCCAAGCTTTGGTGGAGGAGGAATCTGTCTGGCTTGCTCATTAACAGAGAACTGCATATTTCCGAGTTGAAACTGTGTTTCCTTTATCTTTATCTCACCCCAGTGAACAACTAACTCAGAACCTTTCTCCTTTGCCTCCCTCCCTCTGCCCCATGGAAGCAGCGAGCAATGTGGCTTCAAATTTGGATCTCAAAAGCAAGGGAGTCCTCACATGTCATTGCCCGTTTTGGTCATCAGTTAACTTTTATTTGTTTTTGTTTGGTTTTCATTTTTTCCTTCCTTCTTTCCTTCCTTCCTTCCTTCCTTCCTTCCTTCCTTCCTTCCTTTCTTTCTTTATTTCCTTCTTTCTTGCATGCGTGTTTGCATGGACACATGTGTGTGAGCATGAGTGTGTGTAGATAAGAGATAATGCTGGGTGTCTTCTTCAATTGTTTTCCACCTACGTCCTAAAATATGTGAATATTCTAAGGTGAGTGTAACTTTGCAGATGTGGCTAACGATCTTCATGGGAGGTCTGGGGCTGGAAGGATGGCTCAGCAGTCAAAGGCACTTGCTTACAAAGCCTGCCAGCCTGGGTTTGATTGTCCAGTGCCTATCTAAAGGCAGATGCACGAAGTGGCACATGCAACTGGGGTTCATTTGTAGTGGCAAGAGGCCCTAGTGTGCCCATTCTCCCTCTCCCCCCTGCCATTCTCTCTTATCATCCTGAGTTTTCTGGTGGACTCCTCAGAATTACAAGACTCCTTATGTTGGGAAAAGAATAGCAGGGGAGTCAGTCAGAGGCAAGAGCCATTGTTGGTTTTAAAGATGGAAGGAGGCACAGGCCAAGCAATGCAGGAGGCTTCTAGAAGCTGGAAAAGGCAGGAACACACACCCTGTACTAAAGCCTCCAAAAGGAACACCGACACATCTTTCAGCACGTTAAATTGAGTCCAGCGAGACCTATTAAAGCCTTGTGACTTTCAGAACTATGAGATAATAAATTTATGTTCTCTGAAGCAACCAAGCTTGTGGCCATTTGTTACGCCAGCAAAACATCATCTTTGAGGCCAGACTAATTTTTTTTTTTTCGGTTTGGGAGAAGAAAACATTTCAAAGTAGCAAGTTAGTAAGGCAAATATATAAAGTCTCTTCTACTTTTGAATGCTGATAGGTGGAGTCAAACCATGACAGTGATAGTATCATGAAGCCAGGATCTTCTGAGGACACAAAGTCAACATAAGTGTGTGTGTGGTGGGTGGACAAGTGGAAGCACCTGGCAACTTTGGTTCTGATAGGACAGGAAAAATGGAACTGTAGCTCCAAGCCCACAAAAGGAAGTTCTGAGTGTCAGGTGACACAGCTGTAGTTTCCTAGGGGCTAATTTGCTGGCGGCCATGGGACAGGCCAGAAGTCAGAGGTCAGCCTTGCAGAGCAAGAAAGCCAATGGAAGTGACCAGCAATGGGCAGGACCCACTTCTGGGTCAGCACACATTCCCAAGGAAATCTCAGAAATACAAAAACCTCCTGGAAGACCAGCCTGCCTGCTGTCACCAGAGAGGGATTACTGTCTTGGTTATTTCAAGAAAGGGTGACTTTGGGGTGGATTGCTTAGAGAAACCTGGATTATAAGTATTTCAAAATCTTTATTTCTTAAAGCAAGCATGAGCTAGAAAATTTGTATCTGAATCACTTTATATTTCAGCTAAACGTACTAGATAACTCCTAGGCCGGACATGAGTTTATTCCCTTGTTTATCACATGTACTTCGTTGACTTGTATTTGATATTGTCATTATTATAAGCCATTTATACAGACATGGAAGAAGCCCTCCAGGCTTTCTTGCTTCAACTCTTTGCCACTACTCTTTGTTCTCCCTTCCTCTTTTGTTTTCCCTCTGAATCCTGACTAGCATAGGAACTCCAAAGTTAAAAAAAAAAAAAAAAAAAAAATCTCTCTTGAAAGCACTGTTATTAGGATGATCCACCAACCCTGAACTAGAGGCACAGTTCCAATCTGGACCTCACAGCATTTCGTGGAGAAATGGCTGTCTGAGCCAGACCACAAGGACATGCATCCCCCCCCTCTTTTTTTTTTCCACTCCATAAAACTGCAATCTTGCTTGAATTCAGAGTCACCTGGTCCCCAAATGCTACCTCACGTACATCAGATGGGTGAAGACTCTGACCTCTATTGAGGCACTTAACCTGTTTGTTTTTGCTGTTGTTGTTTTAACTGTATCTTCCACAAGTTGAGCTTTTCCTTAGGTGTTTTAGTATATAGTGTCTTGTTTAAGCCATTATAAAATATCCTAAGATCGCAATATTATTCTCATTTTATAGATGTCTTATTAGGGCTTGGGTAGATTGGAAAACCAGCCTAAAGGCGCATGGGCGGCTTAAACTCGGACCTGCGATCACAGGCGCCAGTGGGGATGTGGAAGCCAGCGGCCGGTGGGCAGCACGCCTCAGGAAGCTGAGGAAAGAAGGCAGGACAACACCCTATGTGTCAGGCCCTGTGCTGTCTGCTTGTCCACACGGCATGTCATTGTGGCCTCAAAAGGAATGGTCACTGTGGCCTCCATCCAGTCCATAAATGAAGACGTGGAGATCCTAGAGCGCTGGAAGCTGCTCTGCATTCACATAAGTGGGCACGTGCCCGGAACCCCTCCCCACCCTCTTCCTGGGACTCTGTCACCAATGGCCCTTTCCCCACGTGGAAAACTGCCTTCCCAGGAATCCTTCTCAACTTCGGGTCAAGTTTCCCCTCTGTCCTCAGACCCATGATTCTCTAAGGAAATGCTCTCTAAATCTTACGCCTGGCCTTCCCTCAAGCTTATATCCATTCTAGAAAAAATAAAATGCACTTTTCCCACATTTACTTTTCCACGTCCAGAGGACTCACTGGAGCCTGGTATCTGCTCTCAGCACGCCTCTGGAGATAGTGCTGACCCTGCCATGCGTGATGACAGCCAAATCCAGTGTCTCTTCTCAGCCTTCAGCTTCCCGTGACTTGTACAGCATTTGACAGTGCTGTGGAATTATTGAAAGAAAGATTCTTGTAGGCAAGTTCAGCAGAGAGATAGTGAAGTGGATTTGCTTTTAGAGAAAAGGTTCAAGAGGATGGGGCGGGGGGCAACTTAATACATTATGGGAGAGCATGGTGGGGTTTTGAAGCCAAGGTAAGGCTTTGGTTTCAGAGGCAACAGAACTTTCTTGCTTTTGTAGGTTTCCAAGGCAGAGGGAAGGTTCCACTGGCCATAACTGCGCCCATGTGCTAGGAGCCATGATGGCGCTGGGGAGAGAGACTGGGAGATAAAGAGAGTGTTGCAGTCAGGGTTCCCATTGCTGGCAGAAATCACCCGACCAAGAGTAGCTTGTGGGGGAAAAAGGGTTTATTTTGGCTTATAGGCTCGAGGGGAAGTTCTGTGATGGCAGGGGAAAATGATGGCATGAGCAGATGGTGGCCATCACCCCCTGACCAACATAAGGTGGACAATAGCAACAGGAGAGTGTGCCAGACACTGGCAAGGGGACACTGGTTATAAAACCCATCAGCCTGACCCCAACAATACACCGCCTCCAGGAGGCATTAATTCCCAAATCTCCATCAGCTGGGAGGCTGGCATTCTGAACACCTAAGTTTATGGGGGACACTTGAATCAAAACACCACAGAGGGCCTCTGGCCCTTCAAGTTCTCTAAGGGGGAGGGGCTGTCCTGTTCCTGGGTGTGGCCGGGGCGGGTGACACACAGAGTCAGGAAGGCAGCAGCTAGGGGAGTAAAGTTATAATTCAAGGTTGCCTCAGCCCGGGGAAGCTTCTGGCTGCTTCACGCGGTTATATCTGTATTCTCACGGTGTCTCTGTTGTATAAATACATACCACTGATAGAAATGGAACTGCTGACTGTAACGTGGAAAAAGCCTGACCCCAATGACTCAGTCTCCCTTCCCTGCACTCTCTGTAGGATTCTGTGGGGTTCAGGGGAGCCTGAACCTTGCACGGTCAGGGGCTGGGAGCCACTTACATTACTTCAGGTTTCTCAATGGCTGCAGCATAGACTGCAGGCTGGACACCTGGGGGAGGCGGGGAGTTGAAGTTTGGGGGTGGTTTTCTGGCAGAATCCCTTGTCTCCTGGAAGAGCTTTTCTTTCTAGTAAAGCTTTCAGTTGTGTCAGGCCCACTCACACCCTGAAAAGGAACCTGCTTTACTCAAAAAATAAAAAAATAAAAATACCTTCACAGAAACATCTAACGAGACGCTTGACCAAAACCACAGCACCGTGGCCTGACCAAGTGGTCACAGCACTTTAGAAAGGAAGAGCCAACCGGTGTGGTGGCGCACACCTTTAATCCCAGCCCTTGGGAGACAGAGATAGGAGGATAGGAGGATCGCCGTGAGTTCTAGGCCACTCTGAGCCTACATAGAAAGGAAGAGCCTAGGACTTGATGATCATCTACAAGAGCTTCGATACGCGACATTTCCAGTCCCCTTCTGTACCGTACCCTGCGGGTTGGTAATGAAAGCCACTAGCAGACTGAGCCAGGGTTGAGCTCTGGCTGGAATGGAAGGTGGGTAGTTCAAGGGAGTTGACTAAGAGATGAAGAAAAAAAGAAATGAGAGCTGACACCAACATGAACCTGGTACCAGGACCATGGGTCAGACCATCCTGCAGGCACAATGAATAAAGCTTACTAGGATTTACCTTGAATTCCAAACCCTCCCAAGACATCCTCAGAGTAATTTGCAGCCCCTTAGTGTTTTGAGCTTTTTGAGGCCAGAGACCAGAACTTTTCTGTGTCCCCACCAAACCTTGCTGTGAGGTGGGCTCTTGGGGAAACAAAACTTGGCAAACATTTGGTGGGTGACACAGAATTGAAGTTGAAGTTGCGGACGTGTGTATTTCCCCTGCCTGGGTGCCATTAACATTCTGTTCCAAGTGCGCAGCTCTTCCCAGGCCTGAGGAGAAGCGACTGCTGACCTGTCTATATGGACATTAGCCATTTCCAGCCAGTTGCCATGGGTACTCAGAAGGTAAACAAGGTACATGGTGGAGTGAATTGAACTTTGAAAAAAAGAAATCTTACCCAACCACAGAAAGTTGGCTTGTTTGTTGGATAGTTGTTGAGACGTGGAAGTTCAAATTTCTCACAGCAGAGCGTTTGTTCTGCTGTCAGTGGAATGAATAGATGAAGGGAGCTTGTGTTTGGCCTGGGAATCCAGAGAAGAGTAAACACACCATGGGCTTTTTTTAAAATTCCCCCCCCCCCTCAGATCTTAGCACCAGTCAACATAATTCATACAAATTCAGAGAGAGACACTTTCTCTCCATTTTACAAATTTTATGACAATGCTATCTATTTCCTGTCAAATTAGTTCAATCCCCTTTTTATTAGCTTTTTGTTATGTAGATCTATGCATAATTTTAATGCTATTGTCCTTGTCTTTATTAAACCGATACCCTCTACTGGATTAAATTGGGCCATAAAAACTGGATCACGTTATTTTATGTAGCATAAATATAATGGCGGTGTTCAGTGACTGTCAAGTCTTGGCAGTAATGAATATCGGGCGTTCACTGTCTTCTGAGAATGTTGGCTTTGCCTCCCATGCCACCACCGTGGCCAGGACCAGACTATCTTCAAGGTACAACATTTTTGCTTGCCCTAAGAATCACCTTGGAGCCAATAGCCTGTTCCGTGCCAAATTAATTGTACTTTATGTCCACTACAGGGGGGCAGTGAGGCAATGGGGGGACCTGCAGTGTCCTATAATGACATCTGACACCATCATCGAACCCATTCACCTCTCCTGCGTCCCGGCAGCGCCAAAGGACTTGGGCCAAATCCTAATGAGACAGCGCCTCCACAGGGAAAGATAGCAATTGCAGCAGCTAGGAAATTGACTTTTCCAGATACACACTGCCTGGGTGAGGCAAGAGAGGCTTCCTAAGTTAAGAAGCATCCCATGTATATCACTAAGTGGAGGCCAGTGGGAAAAGAGAGGAACCCTTGGTGAGCTTCACTGAAATAAAGGAAGCTGATGGCTTCCTGGCTTTTCTTAGCCATTCCACAAGGGGGCCAGGGATTCTAGACTTGAGATCAGTTCTAGATAGAGTACAGGGTCCTGTGTCTATCAGCTTCTCTTCAGATGCCTATAAGACCCGGTGGTGATATTTTTAAAACACAAAAGGCCTGTTTTTGAGAGCAGGGAAGAAGCGGAGAATTGGAGAAACGACAGCCATAGTGCATCCAAGACCGGGGAAAGGAGACCAGGGGTAGAAAGGCAACGGATGCTCCAGAGGAGAGAAAAGTGGGTCAGGCAAGTGTGCTTGTGTCAGGAAAAGGGAAAGCAGAGAGTGGGGAATGGCCAAGGCAAGCACCCACGGACGGAGTAGTGGAAATGCTCTGCCGAGAGCCCCTAAAATCATTAACTGTAGCACTAGTCAGGGATAAGAAACCATACTGGGCCAAGGAGCCCTGGATTCAAATCTCTGACATTCAGAAAGAATGTAAGAAGCAAAGGAAGGGAGGAGTGCTTTGGCACGCTGTCTTCTATTCCATTCCATTGATGGCACTCAAGACCTCACAGGGGCTGATGCTGTCTACGCAAGACCTGTGTGATAGGAGGACAAAAAAAAACAAAACCGAGGACATCAAAATAGAAGAGGGAGTAATTGGAAAGAAGTAAGGGCTTCAGTGTAGGGGGGATGGGAGAAAAACAAACTAGGGTGGTGTGAGGGGATTATGATCAGGGTACATTGTGTATATGAATGGAGGTTGTTAATAAAACATTTTTTTAAACAATGGAAGACAAAAACCAAGGCAAAAAAAAAACCCTGCTGTGTTAGCTAATTAATATGGGTTCATGATTTATGTCCCTGTGCCTTTGTAAAATAGGTAGGATAGTAATTTCAAATTTTAAAGGTTGGGGTGAT
This sequence comes from Dipus sagitta, assembly GCA_036346955.1. Lineage (NCBI taxonomy): Eukaryota > Metazoa > Chordata > Mammalia > Rodentia > Dipodidae > Dipus > Dipus sagitta. Next base: position 152,715,755 of record CM070772.1, on the reverse strand, counting down.
GGTGATTATTTTCTTCCTCCCTTGACACCAAAATTTCTCAGAAGTATTTAGTTTTCAAAAAAAAAAAATAGAGAAAAACACTCATATGCACTTAACACCCCCTAGAGATATTCAGCTTGGCCCTGTCTCCTCTCTGAAAAAGCTTTTCTAAGAGCTCACTGGGGCCCTGCCCAGCTTGGACCCTCAACAGGGAGGGTTCTATAGAGCTCATAGCCTGTGCTGTGAATTTCCCCAAATCGCCTCTACTTCATTCACGGCAACAAAGCTATGTGACTGCAATTTGTCCTCAGACTGGATAATACAGCATCTGGATTCTTCACTTACAAACTGTGCCCAGGCCTTCCCCATCTGACTGAGGGGGGCGGTTTTGGATAGTGACAATGAAGGCAGGCAGTTCTCAGGTGGAGGGTTACTCACAGGCGGAGCTGTCAGCACGCTGGAAAAGTGCGCGGCATCTGTCAGGCTGAAATACAGGCTCCTGCACAAATGAGGCAAGCTTTGCACTGCCTTGGTCCAGGACAGAGGGTGCCAAGACAGCACGTGTGCAAATGTGTGTGTGTGTGTGTGTGTGAGGTATGCGTGTGTGTGTGTGTGTGTGTGTGTTTACCCTAGGTATAAGCAAAGATGACTAGCTGTTTCTCTCTAACACATTAGCTTAATTCACACCCTTTGTCATCTCCCACCTTGATTTTAGCAGCAGTCTCCTGTAAAAAAAAAAAAAAAAAAAAAAAATTAAAGTGAAACAGAACTTTCCAGGTTTGAGAGGAGAAGAGAAGGCCAGAGACATGGCTCAGCAGTTAAAAGTGCTTGCTTGCAAAGCCTAATGGCCTGGGTTTGATTTCCCCAGTATCCACATAAAGGCAGTTGCAAAGTGGTGCATATATCTGGAGTTCATTTGCAGGCACAGGAGGCCCTTGTGCACCCATATTCATTCATTCTCTCTCTCTCTCTCAAGTAAATAAATAAATAAGAATACTTTTAAAAAGAAGAGAGGAGGAAACAGGGACTCAAGTAGACAGGGGTTGTTGGGTAAAGAGTCCTTAGCCCATCTATCTCCAACCTTGGACCCTCTGCCTTGGTTTTCCTACCACAATCACCATACAGACTGAAAAGTGAGGGGAGGGGCTGGAGGGATGGCTTAGTGGTTAAGGCTCTTGCCTGCAAAGCCAAAGAACCCAGGTTCCATTCCCCAGGACCTACATAAGCCAGATGCCACAAGGTGGTGCATGCATCTGGAGTTCGTTTGCAGTGGCTGGAGGCCCTGGCAAGCCAATTTTCTCTGTCACTCTCTCTCTGTAGTAAATAAAGGAAAAGAAAAGTGAGGGGTGACAGTGACAGCTTCCACTTACGTATGGTTCTGGGGTTCAGCCCTACGCTCCATTTAGCACTGCTGTGCAAGATGGACCTTCCAAGGAAAGTCACTAAACCCGGAGAGAGAACAGCAGAGAAGCGATTCCCTAAAGTGCAGAAAGCGTAGCAATGCATGACTTTCAGAGTCTTTGATGGTATAAAAATAAGCTCCTAGTCCCAGCGGAATAGAGATAGCTAGGTTTCTGAGTACATGTCTCCAAAACAGTAACAAAAAGCCCTGAAGTCCCAGAGAGTTTGCAGGCCTCCCCAGCGACAGCCATATTGCCTTCCTCCCAGATCCAAGCCTGGCGCCTTTGATAAGCGCTGCTTTGTTTGTCTGGTAAAGTCGGGTGCATGAATGAAGTGGGATGATTTTGTAACTTTTTTTTTTATCAGAGAAATGGAAAGAGAACTGTTTTAAAATCTGATACTTTTAAATGTTTTTTTTTTCTTTTTTTGCCTACTCTGGTAAAGGTGATTTTTACAAATATATACTGAATTGATTTTTTGATTCTATATCCTATGTGTCGTTGAATACCCCTTACTTATTCTTTTGTGCTTTAATAGAATTAAGTGTTTATAAAAGCTCTGAAAAATTAAAAAAAAAAAAACTTCTGAAAATGCATACCAAAGCTTTCCAAGAGGATTTTACAATCAACTTCATGTAAGGGCTGTCAGGTTCTGAGATAGAACAGTTAGTTGAGGGAGTTTTATGTTAGAGACTATTTTCTAATGTAGCGAATGGTACTTTTATAAGAAGTGAGACTTGCCAATATATTCTTATAGCTAATCTTTATAAATCCTAATGTTGGTTGTCTAATGATTATTGTAAATATTTTATGTAGCTTAGTGAAAATCTGCATCTCATCTTTTTTATATGAGAAAGTTATCAGATTGGCTAATATTTGAAATTGTAAGTTTTATATGGAGATTATCTAAAGTTCAAAATGTCAGTTACACAAGTGTTAAACTCTGTATTCTAATTTATATACACCTTGAAAGTGTACTGCAAAACTGTTGTGCTTGCTTCATATTGTTGTCTGTGAAATTAAAGAGTATTTGATAAAATTGCTTGCTAAGTGCAAAATATAAAAAGATAGAGAGAGAGAGAGAAAGATAGAAACCACTTTGGACTTTCTGCTCCAATATACACCACACATACATAGCAGGACAGACACTTCCCTAAGCCAAGCCTGGGTTACAGAATCACAAGAAACCATTTATGGTTGGTTTAAAGCCACTGTGTGTTGGGATGGCTTATTAAATAGCAGTTAATAAAAGAAAAGATGCACCACTTCATCTGTACTGGAGTAAGTCAGCCCCTCCTCTTGCTATTGGGGTATTTTTGCATATACTATTTCTATTGTTTCTATGCTTAATAGTGAGTGTTTTTCCAAGTCATTAAAAGCAAGGACAGTGTCTTAGGCATCCTTGCGTCCTCACAATATCAGGTGCTCACTGCTACGGTGCTCAGAGGATGGCTGATTAGACAGGTGCAAGGTTTCAGCAGAGGAATTCTTTTCTTACAGAAGCCAAAGGGAATGGCTTAGCTTAAGAGAAAAGTATCCAAATGTTACAGCCTGGCCTAGCAGATGCCAGGCCCGGCACACTTGAAATGAGTTAACAAGGATACGTAGAGACCATGGACTGAGCGAACGAGGGACCCTCGTCTCCTCAGCATAAAAGATGTGTGGTCAGTTTATTTACGATGACGGTGGTGGAAACAGCTCAAAGATAAGTACCCTGGAAACGTGAAAATGTAGCGCCTTGGGAAAACACCGCAAAGACAGATTTAAGATCGATAGCAAAGGAGGGAACGTTTCTAGGTATACCAGGCTAGGCAAAAATTGTTGAAAGAAGCTTCTAAGAGGGGAAATCACCCTCTAATCTACACAGCGAGGAGCAGATCATCCACTGATAGACATGGCGCAGATTCTGGCTCAAGGAAGAATGGGAGGGCATCAGAAAGGTCAAATTGAAATGAAGTGAGCTCATGTTTAAATATACAAAAATAGTCGCACATTTCTTTAAAGATTTTTTTTTTTTTCGGTTTTTCGAGGTAGGGTCTCACTCTAGCCCAGGCTGACCTGGAATTCACTATATAGTCTCAGGGTGGCCTTGAACTCACTGTGATCCTTCTACCTCTGCTTCCCAATTGCTGGGAATAAAGGCATGCGCCACCATGCCTGGTGAAAAAAAGATTTTATTTTTATTTATTTATTAGAGACAGAGAGGGAGAGAGAGACAGAGAGAGAGACAATGGGCACACTAGGGCCTCCAGCCACTGCAAATGAACTCTAGATGCATGCACCACCATGTGCTTCTGGCTTATGTGGGACCTCGAGAATAGAACCGGGATCCTTTGGTTTTGCAGGCAAACACCTTAACCACTAAGCCATCTCTGTAGCCCACGTTTTTTTAAGTAATAAGAATCAAAGTGCTAGGCATATGTTAAGATAAAGTGAGACATGTGTCATCTGCACACTGAAATTGTCATCAAATCATTTTTCACACATTGCTATGCATACATCTGTCATGAGGTCAAAGGTAGAGATATGTGAGTTAGAGATTTTTGATGGTGAGGGAAGGGCCTCCAGAGTTAGAGGGTATCAGAACATCAGAGTGCAGAAAATAAAAGACATGGCTAACATTGTGCCCGAAGTCTTTGCAGGACTGGATGCCCCTCTGTGGAAGGTCTATTCTGCCCATGAGCTGGCTTTTCCCCACCTTCTTTGAGAGCCTGAAACTTTCCAAGAAATCATCTCCCCAGTTTTTAAAGACATTTGTCCTTCCCCAAATAAGCCACTTTAAAGACATTCTTCTTCCCCATCTAAGATAGTTAAATGCCACGTCTCCTGGCATTTTATGTGGGCACTGTGGATCGAACTCAGGTCCTCACACTTACAAGGCAAGATTTTAGCCACTGAACCATCTCACCAGCCCCACCTGTCATTATCTTAATAAATAACTCACTGCGTGTTAGTGGGTGTGGTGGTTTGAATGAAATGTCCCCACAGTCTCGTGTGTTTTGGTCCCCAGCTGGTGGTACATAAGGAAAGTAGTGGAGGGCTGGAAAGGATTGCTCAGCGGTTAAGGTGCTTTCCTGCAAAGCCTAAGGACCTAGGTTTGATTCCCCAGGACCCATGTAAGCCAGATGTACAAGGTGACGCATGCATCTGGAGTTTGTTTGCAGAGGCTGGAGGTCCTGGCGTGCCCATTCTCTATCTGCTTCTCTCTCTCTCTTTCTCTTTCTCTTTCTGCCTCTGTCCTCTCTCAAATAAATAAAAATATTCTTTTAAAAAAGAAAAGTAGTGGAGCTTGGGGGGTGGAGACTTGCTGAAGGAGGTCTGTCACTGTGGGTGGATCCTGCAGGCAGTTTGTTCAGCCCTGCTGGATGTTCACTGGATAGCTCACTCCTGCTGCCACCTCTCAGCTGATGTGACAAGATGGGATGCTCAGCCACTGTTCTGCCGTGGCATGCAGAAACTGTAAACACTTTTCTCTCATCAGCTCTTTCTGGTTGGGTGTTTTGTCCCAACAATGAGAAGTTAACTACTACAGTGGTTCTCTGATGACTCCCAAATCGACATCTCTATCCCAAAACCCCTTCTCAAACCGCAGAGTCAAATACAGAACTATCTCTCGACATTTTTGCTTTTCTCATACAGGCTGTGGTAGATAATAAAGACAATAAGCATTAGTTAATAGTATAGTTCAGCCGGGCGTGGTGGCGCATGCCTTTAATCCCAGCACTCGGGAGGCAGAGGTAGGAGGATCGCCAAGAGTTCGAGGCCACCCTGAGACTACATAGTGAATTCCAGGTCAGCCTGAGCCAGAGTGAGACCCTACCTCGAAAAACCAAAAAAAAAAAAAAAAGAAAGAAAAAGAAAAACCAAAAAAAAAAATAGTATAGTTCAAAGAAGATTATAAATGCTTTTAAAAATGAAACAGGATTAGCATAAGAGGAAGTCGGGAGCTCAAGGTGGTGGACATTCTAGAAGGTCCGTGACAGCATGGCACTGTGCATGACTTTTCCACTGCTGTGCCTCAAGCACCCAGAACAGGGTCTCAGGGTGGAAACTCAGAGCAAGTGTTCAGTAAGTATTTGTTGAGCAAGTGGCTGACTTGTCAGTTGACTGAGGCACACAGTCATCTGATGTGGGTGTTTCCTTTCACCCTGGTTTGCTAAGAGGGTCAACAACTTCCTGGAAGTCATGGAAAAAGACGAGGCACTGAGCTTAAGGCCCAGCCCACTTTCTTCCTGAAAGTCCTCTCTGCAACAGCTTCTATCTGCAATGTCAATAGTTAGAAATTACTTTTCCCCAAATTCACAGAGCAGGGATTGAGTTGGGAAGTAATGACCCTTACAGTCCCACTATTACCTCCATGTCTAACCATGATGAGGGTACCCAAGGCTTCCTCCACTGGGGACGGTGGGTTCTGGCATGACTTTGGCTCCCCTTAGCATTCTCTGAACATCCAAGTTCTTCTGGGCAACAGCCTCATAGGTGGGGAGAGGGGTTTATAGGGTATAAGCATGATCAATCTATCAACCCCCCACCTCAGGTATCCTTAAGTGTGGTTATAGGAATTTGGTCATCAAATCTCCCTGTCCATCCCTTCCTTCAGCTGTAACTTGGAGCATAATTATGGGGATCTTTCTTATCAGAGAAGATTTCATTACATTAAAGAAAATGTAAACATTATGAGTGGCTTGAGGTGGAAATGCTAACAGGGAAATGTTCTTAACTTACATGACTTGACATCGGGAAATATATTTAGTAATCAGTTTACTCTTGAAATATGTAACAATGCCCTAGGAAACATCATCCTCCTAATTGTTTCTGTCTTCACCAAGGTCTACCAGATCTGTGCACCACTACTCCCCTGCCTCCAAAAAAGCAATTTGAAGTATTTGTCCTTAATGTGTCTGACCTTGCTCCTTTATTGACTAATCAATGGACATAAAACCTGTTTTTTTTTTTTTAATCAGTAGAAGCCTAGGAATGTGCATCACCCTCAGAAGTAACAGAGTGACTTTCCATCTTTGGGAGAAAATGAGTGAATCAGGAATTTGACAGCAGTGCAAAACACCCAAGGCCCACCTCCTTCACCCTTACCCTCTTCACTCCCACCAGCCTCTTGTCTCCCGCATGACTGCCCGACATTAACACCACATTGACCTACCACCAGGAACCTACCAGACACGTCACCAATCTGATTAAAGGCCTATGAAAACAGATGACCCACCCAAAGTTATACAGGGTGGGTGAGGGTTTATTCAAGTTTTGCTTGTGCTTAAAAGCCACTTAATTTCTAGTATTATAATTCAAGATAGATTAACTGACTTGGCCATGAACTTCCAGTGTACTCTATTAAGTCCCAAGCATAGCACCTAAGTTCTTTGTGAATTATAGCTGATTTTCTAGACTTTATATCTAGAAAACAATATTTTCTATTTCTATTTCTATAATTATCAGCCACTAAAATGTGGGGCCCTTGGCTGGCTCATTTACCAATGTAACCCCTGTGCTTGACACATAATTTATTCAATGCTTGTTGGATTGGGTAAAAGAATTAATTAATCAATAATGTAATAGGAAGGTTGTGTATAGAATGAGTCCAGAAAAAAAAAATTGACCAGAAAGATTTTTTTAAAAATGCCCAGAACCAGGTTTGAATCAGCAGTTTCCAAATGAGAAACTCTAAATTTCAGGTCAGCAGAGAGACGGCCTCGGGTGTATAAACAGCAGCCCTGGTCCTATTAAACTGATCACAGAATCTTGGCAGGCAGGCGGCTCAAGAAGCCACGGGGATTTCAGCTCAGGAGGCTGAACATTGCATTCACTGGAAAGGACCAAAGCGGAATGGGCCGCCTCTGGGATGCAAACGCTGTCACGGTGAAGTGGAATGCTATTTTCTGAAGGGCCCCGTGCATCAGGTGGGGAATTACACTGAAATTGCTTTAAGCTACCTTTAATCTGCCACTTCATCAGTGTGGCCTTGAGAGATCTACACAGCTACTGAGAATCAGAGTGTGGATTCTTCCAGAAGCTGCTGGGCACCTAGAGGAAGCCTAGCTCAGAAGCCAGAGGCATCGTGAGTCTAGTCCTAGGCTTGTCCCCTGCCTCCCACTCCAAGTTGTCACAAGGAGACACTTAGGCGACTTTGAGTGGCTCTACAGGTACTGAGTGGAGACGTGGGGTAACTAATTCTCCTTAGGAAAGTTAGTTTGACCCTGGGTTATATAGATTAAAGGTTTAAAAATAATTAATTAGGGCAGTCACATGCAGATCTTCATTGCTAAACCTGCCTAGTTTTGAGTTCTAATTCAAAAAGCATAACCTTCCTTCCCCTCTCCCCTCCCCCCTCCCCCGTCTCTCTCTCTTGGGATACCAGCTAAATCCTAAACATGGCAGTCCTGACATTCTGACCTGTCTCTCTGTTTTCTCACCTCATCACCTTCGCTATGCTTCTCATTGTCCGTGTGCCTAATGTTTTTGTGATCATTAGATAAGGCCTCAACACATCAGCTCTCCTGGACACAGTGCAGAGGCCAGGGCCCAGGCCTCTCCCTTCTCCCTGAAACCATAGCTGTACCCAGTGCTTGTCCCCAAACCTTCACCACAGCAAGGTCTTGGTCCTCATTCTCACAGAATGATACAGAATCACCTTGGAGTCAAGACAGTTTCCTGACCTCCCCTCTAATGAACTTGCATTTGTGCAAATAAATGAAGGCCCTGCTCAGTCCTGTCAAAGGAAATACCCAAATGGAGGTGACACTGGTTTGGGGTACTTGAAGCAGAGGCAGGAGGCATCGTTAGCCAAATTTCAAATACATCCCAAGCTGGATCTTTGAACTGTACACTTGTACAAGCTGACATTTGGACCCGCCCAAAATGCATTTCAACTTGGCTGACCCTCTGCACAAGGAACCCCTTCCCCCAGACTAAAGCCTCAGAGCACAGCCCCGTATCAGACAGCATAACACGTTCCAGAACCAAACATCACTCCTGAGTAGCCCCCTTGCCACTGAAAGCTTGCACACAGCACCACTCTGTCAAACCGCGGCAGACATTTCCAGGGCAGCTCAAATCTGTGTTTTCCCAGCTTGCAATCTTAATAAACTCCAAATAAATTTAGCTTCTGCTTTTGAGTAGATAGATTTTGTTGTTGGCCTAGAGTATAAAGGGACTCAGCAACTGACTCAGTGGGTGAGTCTTTGCCAAGACGCAGAGGAAGGGAGGCAGCTCTGTGGAGAAGAAGGGGAGTCCGCTCTGGAGGGAGGCTCCTTCCAGTGAGGCATCTCAGGCAATCAGCGTGGAGGGCGCATGCAGCTTGGTGTTGATCCTGAGTTGGAAGTGAGAAGTAAGGAGGCAGGCTTTTGCTGAGCAGGTTCTGGTCATATGATGCAGAGGCTAGCAGCAGAGTCCTCATTCACTTATGAGCTGGCCTATGTGTCACCAGTCTCCCAGCCCCCACCCTCCTTGAACACTCACTTCCACAGTCACGATTCCAGACCAATCGCTGTAACTCAGTTCCAGGCGTTTCCTTCTCTTTCCTCTTTGTCTGGTTCATGCTGGCACTGCTGCAATGCATTTCAGCACCTATAATCCACTTACTCTGTTGCCTTTCACCATTAAAAATGCAAAACTCCCACACCCATCTGTCCTCATTTTCCCTTCAACCTGTCACTAATTGATGCATCCCCTTCTTTGTGTGGTCCCTCAACTCCTGGATTACACTGCATCCATCTTTTTCACCTGGCAAAACCACAGTGTAGTTTAAATCCAACACCTCGCCCAGGGCATGACTGCATCCTCACAGCCAGCCCCAGTGAGAAGAACCACCCGTCCGTGCTGATCCACATGCAGATGCAGAGTGCAGGCTTGAATCTTACATCTTCTTTAAAAACTAAGAAGGCTCTCTCTCGCTTGCTCGCTCACTCTCTTGCTCTCTCTCTGCCTTTCTCTCTATATCTGTCACTCTCAAATAAATAAATAAAAATAAAATGTAAAAAACATAAGAAGGTAGGGCTGGAAAGATGGTACAGTGGTTAAGGTGCTTGCCTGCGAAGTCTAGGACCCAGGTTCGATTTCCCAGGAGCCACGTAAGGCAGGTGCCCAAGATGGTGCATGCATCTGGAGTTTGTTGCAGTGGCTAGAGGCCCTAGTGCACCAATACTCACTCTTCCCCCCCCCCCCCGTGTGTGTGTATCTCTCTCTCTCTCTCTCTCTCTCTCTCTCTCTCTCTCTCTCTCTTTCTCAAATAAATAAATAAATTTCTAAAAAATAAGAATGTAAAACTGCAAATGAAAAATCCAGGACTGGAGAGCTGGCTCAGAGGTTAAGGCATTTGCCTGCAAAGCCTAATGATCCAAGTTGGATTCCCCACTACCCACGAAGAGCCAGATGCACAGAGTCCGTTTGCAGCAGCTGGAGGCCCTGGCACACCCATTCTCTCTGTCTCTTTTCTATCTCTCTCTACTTGCAAATAAATTTTTTAAAAAATTAAGAAAAATCCCTAGGGCTAGAGAGATGGCTTAGCGGTTAAGGCACTTGACTGCAAAGCCAAAGGACTCAGGTTCGATTCCCCAGGACCCACATAAGCTAGATGCACAAGGTGGCGCATGTGTCTGGAGTTCGTCTGCAGTGGCTGAAGGCCCTGTCTTGCCTATTCTCTCCCTCTCTATCTGCCTCTTTCTTTCTCCCTCTCTCAAATAAATAAATATTTTTTAAAAAGTGAAAATTTTTTGAGAATAAAGAAACTTCCCTAGAACCTTCTCACCAGGACTTTAGAAGTTGTCACACACATGAGGAGCCCTGAGCTTAAGTTTCATTAGCCACAAAAGTCTGCCCTTGCTGACCAGTCTCACCTCATCTCAAGTGGACTTTTAATGCTGCCCATCGATTATGCTCTATCTCGACCACCAGGTTCCTAAAAGGCTATTGCAGAGAGAAAACTGAAGCAATAACAAGGAACTTTCATGAGCTCCCAGAACCTACCTGTCTGTATACTTTACCTGTCTCCAGTGCTACTGATGAACTGGCTGGTTGTTACGAAAGTCAGCCTCCCCCTTGTACCTGAATCTTCTCTACCCCCATGCCCACCCACCTCTCAGTCTCTGTCTCTCTCTCTCTCATACACACACACACACACACACACACACACACACACACACACACACACAGTAACACTTTCTCTGCTGGGACCTTCCCATCAGCAAACAAACAAATGTGTTGTAATAGCTTATCATAAAGATTAAAGAGGTCTCTCCTTGGGGATGCAGGTCAACCCCATGGGGATTGGGGGTCATGCATTATGGGGGCAGCAGTCAGCTATGGGGGAGAGGCAATGTCTCTGTGCAAAATATCCCAACTTGTGGTTCTAACAATCTTTCCGTCCCCTCTTCTGCAAAATTCCCTGAGCCATGCTGAGAGCATTTTGAGTCTAGTTCAGTAATGGGCACTTAGGAGCATCTCTTCAGAAAAGGGGCAGGGAGGAGAGAAAGTATGGTACCAACATGTGATGTTTACATCCAAAATATGTCCATATCTAATAATAAAATAAATTTTAAACAAAAGAGGTCTCTTGAGTTCACCCCCCTTTGTCCATTATGCACTTCTGTTCCTTTCATGCAGAACTTCTCAGAGCAGTTGTCTGAGCTCAGTGCCTCCTTTGGGTCCTTGGTCTGCATGTTTTTCTCACCAGTGCTGCATCTGAATTCCCCTCGTCAGGTTCCTAATGACGTCCACGACGACAGCACGCAAGGTCCTTTCCAGTCTGTGGTCATTTCACTCACATCGTAGGACACAGCTGAGCCCCCCCTCCTTCTCACAACCCTCCTGCGCACAGTGTTAAGGATGCTGGGCTCTCTGGTTTATCTCACCACGCACCAGTGGTCCCTTCTGTCCCTTTGTGTACCTGGAAAGTGTAGTCTTCCGAAAACAGCAAATGGCTTAGCTATGTTGAGAATAGCCCACAGCCTGGTGGACTTGGAGCAGTGGGAGCCTTGGGGGATTGGGGATCTTCAGTATAGAAGCAATCTTTGAGAGGTAGAAAGGACTCCTATTACACGCCTGCAGAAGGGGATGTCGCATGAGGGTTCGGTGGGTTTTAAACAGGTCCAGTGACTACGTATTTGTATGACAAATGTCCAGGAATCTTGAGCACTTTAGGAGTGTCAAACCAAGATGTTGGCACTGAAGTCTCCCCACTCTCTGAATGTTGGAGTGCCTTCAGAGCTTGCTTACTGGGTTTTTTAAAATCTTTTCTAAACACATCTCACCTACCACTTGACTTACCAATTAGGCACAGTGGTGTCATTTCTAAGGTCTACAATACTTTTAGGAATCTGTGAATGTTTGAATTTCTTTCAAAAATTAGAAGAAAAGAATGAATATTCTAATACTGAATCCAGCCTAGATTGTATTCATCTTTTTATTTTTAATGGAGGGAGGGGGCTCATGTAGACAAAACTGCCTGAGCCCATGAAAGTCGTAAGGTAGTCCTAAGTCTTACATACCACCTACATGCAGTCACATCCCATTCCCACATTTATCTCTCCAGCTTAGACTCCTACTCTGAGTTACAGACTGCGTGCCGACTCTGATTGTACGGAAACACAGGTTAACCCACTGATAGAGTGAATTCAAATTGTCCTGAGTTCAGTTTCCAGCATACACAATTATATAGTCTGTCTTTTTTATGTGCCTAAAAGTTAGGCACAGAAATAAATATTTAACAATGGAAAGAGGGCTTGGGATGCGATGTAGTTGGAAGAGTGCTTGCCTAGCAGACACCAAGCCCTGGTCACATTCCTAGCACCACATAAAATCAGGGGTGACGGCGAATGCTTGTAATCCTAGCACTTGGGAGGTGAAGGCAGGAGGATCAGGAGTTCAAGGTCATACTCTGCTAAGGTCAGCCTGAGATACAAAAGACTTTGATGAATAAATAATTTAAATAAATAAATAAGAAAGAGAGGGGAGAGCAAGAACCATGAAGCCAAAATTTAAAAAGCCAATAAGACCCAAAAAATGTCACAAAAATCCAGAAAGATAATACAATATATTTTAGTGATCTCTTGAGACACTGTGGTGGTTTGATTCAGGTGTCCCACATAAGCTTAGGTGTTCTGGACAGTAGGTTCCCCAGCTGATGGAGATTTGGGAATGAACGCCTCCTGGAGGCAGTGTGTTTTGGGGGGCAGGTTTATGGGTGTTATAGCCAGTTTCCCCTTGCCAGTGTTTGACAACTCTCTTGTTCCTGTTGTCCACCTTATGTTGGCCAGGGGGTGATGTCCACCCTCTGCTCATGCCATGGTTTTCCCTGCCATCATGGAGCTGCCCCCTCAATCCTGTATGCCAAAATAAACCTCTTTCTTTTCCCCACAAGCCGCTCATGGTTGGGTGATTTCTACCAGCAATGCAGACATGACTGCAATAGACAACACTTTTTTTTTTTTTCCTACAAGTCCCAGGTATATATTCATTGACCATTTCTTCATTTTCTATATCAATAATAAAAGGACAATTGGACTTTATAGTAGCATAGTTGGTAAAAAGTAGATGTTTCAATGTTGATGATGAAGTTTCTTTCAGCATTTCATAACTTGTTATTAGTAATTTTATATGCCTTTAGGAATTTTTAGAATATTAAAGGGCTCTAGGAAGTGTCTTTTCTGTATATGCTGGACGATTTCAGGAAATTTCAAGCTTTTCTCCTCAGTGATTGAACCTACTTTTTGAGTTGGCAGCATGAGTGTTCACTGACCCGTTTCTGTCCATCTCTTATTTGTTGGTCTACTCTTAGTTTCATACATCTTCAGTACTGTCAATACGGTTATGTGAAACTAAAATGTGTCTAGTTACTGCTCATCATTAACTGGATTGACACATTTACTGGGTTATCAAGTTTATAGCTTCCATGTTAAATTTCTCTCGTTCTTAATGAATTGATGTTTTCAGTACAATTTGAAATTTTTGCTATGGTTTGCTGTTCAAAATAATTTCTTTTGCTTTCAGTATTCATATTTATTGTTTTTGCTTCATATTACATTGATTTTTTTTCAAGTTTTTCTTTTGTTTGTGGTGTCTTAGCCTCCTGAGTGGTTTTTATGTAGGTATTCTATAAATTCTTGGTTAAAGTAATTTAAAAACAAATGATGGACTAGGGAGTTTGCTCAGTGGTTAAAGACACTTGCTCCACAAGTATGCCAACCAGAGCTTGGGTCCCCAGCACCCCATAAAGCAGGATGCAGAGTAGCACATTTGTCTGTAATCCAAATGTATCTATGGCAATGAAAGGTAAAGCCAGGAGAATCCTGAAGCTCATGAGCCAGCAAGTCTGGCCTTCCCAGCAGCAAAGCAACAAGAAAGGAGATTTTGTGTCAGACAAAGTGGTACTGTGGCATTAATGCACACACACACACACACACACACACACACACACCCCTATCAAAACAAAAGGCGCTTCTCAAAAATATTCAAAATAGTAGTCTAGAATTTCTCAATATTTTATTTAAACATTTTAAATTTTCCTTCAATTGGAGTTGTGGTAGCACATACCAAGTCTCTATTTTCATCAAAAAAAGAAAGAAGGGCTGGAGAGATGGCTTAGTGGTTAAGTGCTTGCCTGTGAAGCCTGTGGACCCTGGTTCGAGGCTCGATTCCCCAGGACCCACGTTAGCCCGATGTACAAGGGGGCGCATGTGCCTGCAGTTCGTTTGCAGTGGCTGGAGGCCCTGGTGTGCCCATTCTCTCTCTCTCTCTCTCTCTGCCTCTTTCTCTCTCTGTCTGTCACTCTCAACTAAATAAATGAAAATAAACAAAATGTTTTTTAAAAAAAGAAAGAAAATACCTGTATTAGTTATGTTCTCCTTGCTGAGACAAAATACCTGACAAAAATACATTTAATGGAGGAAGGGTTTACTTCAGCTTACGTTCCAGCTTACAGTCCGGCATGGTGGGGAAGGCCTGGCGGCAGAGGTCGAGGCAGCGGGTCACATCCAGCCCGCGGTGAGGAAGCAGACAACGGTGACTGCTCAGGCTCAGCAGCTTTCTCCTTCTGATACAGTGTGGGACTCCAGCCCGTGAAATTGTGCCGACCATAGTTAAGATGGGGCTTTCCACCTCAATTAGCTTTATAAAGATAATACTTCACAGGTGATTATAGGCTTGAAAAGTTGACAATCAATATAAAAGATCCCAATATCTAACATTTAACATTAGTTATAGTTACTCTATCATTTAATAATTCCTCAAACGACAGAGTTGGTCTTCATACAGACTGAGTTCTCAGGGCCGGGGAGATGGCTCTTGCTGCTCAAGCATGAGGACCTGTCTCCAGTTCCCCATTCACCCACTTAAAGGTTGGAGGAAGTGTCACGCATCTGTAATCCCAGTGCTGGGGAGGCAGAGACAAGAGGATTTCTAGAGCTTGATGGCCAGGCAGCCTAGCTGAACAGTGAGCTCCAGGTTCTGTGAGTAACCCTGTCACAAAAGTAAGGTGAGGAGTGATTGAGGCAGACATTTGGTGTCAACTTCTGGCTTCCGTGTACCCATGTACACACACATGCACTCACACACATTCGTGTACACAGAGAGATCACACACACATGTACAACCAAACAAAACCCTGGATCCACTGTTCATGTCTAAGGAATGATTTTCTATAGAGTAGCTCTGGTGCCTTGTTCTTCTCTTTCCAACATAGCTGTTAAAAAATGGGTCAGTCCATGTCAATCCAATGCTCATCATCCAACAGATGGTATCCCACTGTCAGGAGAAAAAAAAAAACAAACAAAACGGTGCTTTCTAAGGCACTCACAAATCTGGACCAGCTACCTGTGTGACATCACCAGGATCCTAGGGCTCTTCCCTTCTCACTCTGCTTCAGTTACATGGACTTTCTTCTTCTTCCGGGGCTCTGCCTCAGGGCCACCGTTCATGTTCAGAGGACCATCCTGCCAGATACCACCACTGCTCTCTTACGTCCTTGGGCTCTTTGCTGAAACATTACTTGTCAGTGATCACTCTGCTGGAAACTGTCCTCACAGCCCTTCCTGCCCCCTTTCTCTGTTTCACTTGGCTACTGTCATCAGAACTGCTGTCCCTAGTATTTATCCCTAGAGTTTATTTAAGCAGTCAATAAAAATTAGTTGATGGAATGAACAAAAAGTTTAAAAGTCAAAGACTCTTTTCTCAAATGCAATTTTAAGTGGACTCATTCTGGAATGCCGTTGCTCATTCTAGGGATATGTACATTTTTGCCAAGTGCTTGCTCATTCCATTTCCCAATTGATGAATCAATGACTTTGGGTGTTTACTGCATGCTTCACATTGTGCTAGGTCCATGGTTCTGGAGGAAGGAAACATGATCCCAGCCCTCCTGAACCTCATGACTGTGAAAACAAGTTGATTGGAGCCAGCCGGCTTGGCACATTACTCCCTGAGCATGGATTTACTTAGAGCCAGGCAATCTCAACTCCTGGAAATTCAGTTTTAACATATTCCACAGATGCACTGGTCCCAGACACACAATTAAAGAAGACAGCAATATCATATGCAATGAATTTCAAGCTAGGCACTAAAGAGAAAAGCTTAAGGAACAATACATTAAATTTTGTTTTAAGCCTTATGTTCTGTGTTGATAGCTGTGATTATTGGGATTTGAGGACATCTGTATGTCTAGAGGAAGAAGGCGGCAGAGGGCCTGGCGCACGGGGCTTTGGAATAGCTTTCAAGGCCCCAAGATTTAGGCTCTTTATCTCCGCTTAAACAGAGAATACACACACAATTCCCCAACCAGGCTGCCGCAGATTTCTAGCAGCCTTTCTCACCCCATTCTCAGAAGGCCGTGATATACTTTTTTGAATATGTATTTCACAAGTTTTGATCATTCACACTAGACTGTGGGCAAAGGTGTGGGTGGTATGCGGGAAGTAAACCCCAGGGGCAGGAATGGGAGAGCAGAGTAGCTGTTCAAACCAAAATCAGCTACATTTCCTCAAACTCTACAAAACACAGCGTTGGGTGGGGGCCGGGGGGGGGGTGAAAACACATCATAATGTCTAGCATGCTATGGGCTCTCAAAAGCATATTGCTGCTGGGTATGTGACTCGGTTGGTAGAGTACCCACCTAACAGGCCCAAAGCCGTAGGGTCAATCCCAGCTTCGCAGTACACTGAGCATGGTACCACGTACCTGTAATCCCAGTACTCGGGAGTTGGAGGCAGAAAGATCAGAAGTCCAAGGTCATCCTGAGCTACATAGTGAGCTCAAAGTCAGCCTGGGATACATGAGATCTCACCTAAAAATAAAAAAGGTAAATAAAGCATATTCCTGGCCATGTTTTATGGCTAGCTATACAGTATCACAGGCAGGGTAAGTTTATCACAAAGTGAGTTTAGCTGTGGCTTGGGGTTCTGGAGGAAACAAGCTCAGGTCAGGGGCTATAAATGATGATGGTCTTCGTGCTGGCAGCACGTTGCAAGAAATAGGAACGGGGCTGGTGAAATGGCTTAGTGGTTAAGGTGTTTGCTTTGAAGCCTAAGGACCACAGTTCCATCCCCCAGGACCCAGGTAAGCCAGATGCACAAGGGGGCGCATGCATCTGGAGTTCGTTTGCAGTGGCTAGAGGCCCTGGCATGCCATCCACTCTTTCTTTCCACCTGCCTCTTTCTCTCAAATAAATAAAAATACATTAAAAAAAAAAAAGAAATAGGAATGCTGCTGTTACCTTCTCATTGCAGGGACAAACATCCGACCAGAATCAGTTCATGGAATGAAAGGGTTTATTTCAGGCTTACAGAACCCGAAGGAAGTCCCACCGTGGCAGAGGAAGCTGGCTCACTTCCATGCACGCATCCATAGCAGAGGCAGAAAAGCCAACACCAGAAAGAACCAACAGCCAGAACTCAAACTAGCTCTCCACACACTTTCGGGTTGGACTAAAGATCTGCCCCCAGTGACCCCTTATACAGCAGGGCTTTGTCTGCTGGGGACATAAATTACAAGCTCAATCTTAATAATAAAAAAATACTTCAGGTTTGGCTGGAGCCATGGCTTTGTGAGTAAGGCTCTTGCCTGCAAAGCCAAAGGACGCAGGTTCGATTCCCCAGGATCCATGTAAGCCAGTTGCACAAGGTGGCACATGTGTCTGGAATTCATTTGCAATGGCTGGAGGCCTTGGCACGCCCATTTTCTCTCTCTCTTCCTCTCCCTCTTTCTCTCTGTCTCTCAAATAAATAAATAAAAATATTTTCTAAAAAAATACCTCAGGCTATGGGGAATATATATTTGCATTTAAACCACCATAAGGGGCAAGTATGGGGGGGTCTCATTTGTTCTCTTTTTCCTCTACTTATAAAGCCTACTTAAACACAGGGCTCTACCCCAGTAACTTTATCCAGTCCTAAGCCCCTCTAAAAGTCCCCACCTCTAACCACCAGGATCAGTGTTTCCATCCTCGCAAGACCTCAAGATGGGAATGGATCTCCAGAGTGTCTTCAGAGCGCCAGGCCAGTTTCAAGCCAGAGCAAAGAATAAATGGCAATTGCCAAACTGTATTCAGGAGATACCGAGGTAGGGTCACATCTGTGGCCACTAGTACCAGAAGCACAAGCACCATGATCTTCCCAACTATTTAATTACGCCGGCTTTGGTCCGGCTCATTTGACTGTACATATTACCCAGATGGCCTCAACTCCATAAGCCTTCTGGAGTTACTCCTCCTTCCCTCCTTCTCTTCCTTCTGATACAAGAAGCTGGAATTATTTAAAATGCGGAACTGGGGTACCTAGGAATAACCCTTGAACATCAAGTCTGAGATCATGTCTGTTAATTAACCAAAGAATTGGTAATCCAGACTAAAGAGAAGGAGGGAAATATACCATGTGGTCCAGGAGCCCATGTACAGTAATATGGATCTCCGTTAATTTAAAAAAAAAAATGTGAGAAGGTTTTGTTTTTTTTTAAGTGTGTGCTTCCAAAGAGATTAAAAAGTAAAAACAGTAATAAAAAGTGTCCCTTGGGGCTGGAGAGGTGGCTGAGCAGTTAAGGCACTTGCCTGCAAAGCCTAATGACCAGTATTCAACTCCCCAGTGCCCATGTAAAACCAGATGTACAAAGTGGTGCATGAATCTGGAGTTTGTTTGCAGTGGCTGAGGGCCCTGGCATGCCCATTCTCTCTATGTCTGTCTGTCTGTCTGTCTGTCTGTCTCTCTCTCTCTCTCTCTCTGCTTACAAATAAATAAATACATTTTTAGAAAATAATAAAATGATTTTTAAAAGTGTGCCCTGGCTGCCAGGCTGGGAGAAAGACAATCATACTGGTACAAGGACCCAGGCATGCCACATGCAGCTCAAGGGGCAGAGAGGAGAAGAAACGAAAAACAGTGTCTCCGTGAGCTCAAATCGGAGCTCCTGCTCGGGAAGGGATTGGCACACCTGCGCCAGGGATACTGGCCAATCAGCTTGGGCTCACAGGAGAAATCCACCCACAACTTGACAGCGTGCACTTGGAGAGAGATCTGATTGGGCAAGTTGAGTCCCGCAACTGAAATGGGCAGAGCGAGCTGAAACTGGCAGGGCGTGGGCTTGATAAGACTGTGGTCCATATTAAGGTGTCTCTCAGGTGAGCCAGAGAGACAGCTGATTGGTATGGGCTAGAGGCTGGCTCAGGAAGAGGCCAGCCAGGATGCCAAGTTCTGGGATCTAAGCTTGCCCAACCACAATGTCAGGATTAGATTTGAATTCTAGGAAGGGAGACCTCATTCCCAGGAGGGGCTGAGGTGTGGACCAAACAGGTCTAAGGAACTCCTTTAAGCAAGAGATAAAGAGAAGCCAGATTCTTCTCTGATCTCTAGAAAAATGCAGACTGTAAGGACAAGCTCAGAGATATTCCTGCATTTTGCTTTCTTCCTGAGCCAGCCTCTAGCCCAGACCAATCAGCTGTCTCTCTGGCTCACCTGAGCCAGAAGGTAAGCACCCCCCCCCCCGCCCCCACCACCACCACACCACAAGGTTATGAATACATTTAGCAGGGGAGGGCAAGCCTCTCTGGGCTGGCTCCTGAACTTCAAGGTTCTGGTAAGCTTCCCTCCTCTTGGCCCAGCTGGGCCCTAGATGAGGCAAGGCCCCCCCACACCTTACTCCTCCATGGGCTCTCTAGCCCCCCTGCCCTCGCATGGCAGGAGCTCTCTGCACTTCCTTTTCTTTCCTTCTCTTATGCTAATAAAATCTCTCTAATCTGTGGATTTTAATTTTTTACATTCATAAGACAAAACTCCGGGGTGCTCTAATTTGTTGGTGCCTAGGTGTATGGGCATACAAGGCACCTCAAAAGCCCGTACAGGTGCGGCAGACAGCTTCGGCTGCTGGGATGAACTTCCAGACCAGGCACCGGTTATGGAGGAAGGGAGGTATTGAAGACAGAGGGGAAGTTCTAGGATGGCAGAAGAAGCTGGCACGCTTTCACAGGTCCACACAGGGAGAAAAGCTATGCCCAACACACAAGCAAGCACTCCAGGCACCCCAGGCAAACCTCCAGCACCTCGCATATCTTTAGACTGGGATTCCCCAAATTACCTTAGGGCTTGGACCCTTGGATCCACCCATAATGACACCTCCTGCTTGAAGTTACAAGCTTTAATAAACTCCTGGATGTATGGTGGCGGGGGGGGGGGGGCATCCGTTCAAACTACCACAACAGGTGAGAACTGAAACACGGGTACATTAAAGCAAACCTAGCAGAGTACCCCTTACCCCTGCAATGGGTTATCCCGGAGCGAATACAGTGAAGCCAGCACCCTGGTCAGGATTCAAAACACCGGAACATCCAAGAGCCCCTCTCAGGTCCCCTCCCCATCTCAACCCCTTCCCTCCAAAGTAACCACTATCCCAATGACCATGTGTGTGTGTGTGTGTGTGCACACATGTGTGCAACATGTAAGTGGAAGCCAGAGGGTAAGAGTGTGTGTGTTCACGTGCGTGCATGTGTGCAACATGCAAATAACCTCAGGCGTTACTCTTCCGGTGCCGTCTGCCCATGTTTGAGGCAGGGTCTCTCACTGGCCCAAAACTGCCCAACTAAGCTAGCCTAGCAGGCCAGTGAGCCAGGGGTCTTCCTGTCTTCACCTTCCCTGGGCTGGGGCTACAACCACCTGCTACCATGCCCAGTTTTTCACGGGGGTTGTGGGTCCAGACTCAGGTCTTCCCGCTTACAAGGTGTGCCCTTCATTGACTGGGCTGTCTTCACAGCCTGATCTGGACTTCTATGGTAGTCATTTTCTACAATTTTATTTTTCCTTTGACCACCAGTACATGTACTTAAAGAGCAGTTTTCTTTGAGGACTTGTATGTGGGTGTGAATGTACACATGGGCAGCACTAAGGACTGAACCCAGCGCCTTGGGCAGCTAGACAAGCCTGGTACCACTGGACTATACTCTCAGCCCTTTTAAAATGTTAAGTTTCTAAGGCTAGCCTTGAACTCACTATGTAGCCCAGGCTAGTCTTGAACTTGCAGTCCTCCCAAGCAACTGAAATTACATGTTTGTGCCACCACATCCAGCTTTTTGGGAACTTTTAGTGAATGAAAGCATACAGTGTGAATTCCTCTGTGTCTTGTACTCTTTAGCTTAACATGATTTCAAGATACATGCTATATTTTGCTCCTCATTCATTTCAGCTCAGTTTCTGAGATTTCAGCCCATGTTGAGGCCTGGTTTCCAGGGCTGGGAGCACATGGCAGAGTAAAGCTTCTTACATCCTTGCAGCCAGGAAGCTACCAGCAAGGGTGAGCTCAGGCACAAAATTGATGTAGGCCACACCTTCTGAACTTTCCAGCACCTTCAAGTATCCCACTAAATTGTGACCCTATCAACAGGTTAATCCATGGATGAAATCTAAACCCTCCTGATCCAAACACCTTTCAAAGGCCCAGCTCCGAGCTCTGCTATGCTGGGGGCCAAGCTTTCAGCACTTGAGTGTCAGGGGATACATTTCAGATCCAAATCATAACTTAATTTTAATGTCCCCAAGGTACTAATCTATCAGCACTTTCCTTTGCTTTCTTAACAATCTATTTGCAAGCAAAGAGAGAGAGAGAAACTATGGACTCACCAGGGCCTCTTAAGGCCACTACAAATGAACTCCAGATGCTCGTGCCACTTTGTGCATCTGGCTTTACATGGGTACTGGGGAATCAAACCCCTGGCCAGCAACCTTTGCAAGCAAGTGCCTTTAACCACTGAGCCATCTCCCCAGCCCCAGTCCTTCCCTTTGCGGTTCTGCTTCATGAATGCTGTTCCAAAGAGCATTCCTGAGGACCCTGCGAGCATGGTGTGCGAGGAGGCCAGTCCTCCAGGTTCCTTGGTGGCTAGTGTTGGATGGAAAGTGGCTCACACGGTGTGAGATGGAGGAGAATTCCAGGGAGAACCAGCATACATCAACATGTCAAAAAGAGCAAAAACAGAAAGCCAATTGTCTACCATGAGATGGGTCATTTCCACCTCATCTGCCCGGGCCCAGAAGGCATTGCAAGGGACAGGAATACTTTTCTCACAGCTAGCCTGAAATCCAGTCCCAGGGAAATGGTGACAGACAATGTGGTCAATCAAACCTCATAAAAACAGAGATCCAGAGTCTACAGAAAAAGCAGCACTAAATCAGATCCCTATCGTGCCTGCCAAGGCTCAGGGAACATTGTGGAAGAGGGAGTAGAAAGACTGTGAGAGCCTCAGGGTGGGTGGGAACAGTCTCATCCCTGCAGAGACTGACTAAGGCCTCTTGGTCCCCACAATGAATGCTTATAACCCCACCAAAGACCCTCAGCAGAACTGAGGTGGTGGAGAAGATGTCTATGTAAGCAACCTTTTATTAAAAATCAGTAGATTAAAAAAGGGATCATTCCTGCTTCTAGATTAAGAAGCTCTTTTTGTATTTTCTTGTGGAAACTGTGTTTTTCTTTCTCACTTATCTCTACAATTCACTTGGGATTCATTTTGTGCATAGTGTGTGAGGTAGGAGTTCAGATTTATTTTTTCCATATGGACAGCCAGGTAACACAGCATCATGTATGGAAATCTTGTCTATCCCATTATTTGGGGCTGTGTTTAGCAAAGATTGTTTCTATGCCCAGAGATCTGTTTGTGGTATTTTATTCCAGAAATCTATGCGTTATCTTTATGTCAAATACTGTCTTCCTTGCTTCAGCTTTGTAGATTTTAATATCCAGTAAAGCTCATCTTCCCACCCCTTTCTCCTTTAAGAATCCTTTGGCCACCTGGACCTTTTGTATCTCCATAAAACTCATTATAATTAGGGTGTAAAGACCCCTGAAACTGTCCTGAGATACTAATTATGATGTTAGGGAAATGAGATTAGTTAAAAATGACATATTTTAAAATTACATCTGAAAATCCATAAACACAGTTTTTCCGTCCGTATATTTATGTTTTTGTCTCCATAATGAAATATATAATATTATGATGTCTTATGTGGAGGTCTTAAACATCTTGTTTTGAATCACAGATACTTAATATTTTGATGTTGTTCTAGATGGTATATTTTTTTAATGTCTTATTTATGTATTTATTTGCAAGCAGAGAGAGAGAGAGAAAGTAGGAAGAGAGAATGGGCACACCAGGGCCTCCTGCCACTGCAAATGAATTCCAGATGCATGTGCCACCTTGTGCTTCTGGCTTTACATGGGTGCTGGGGAATTAAATCTGGGTCCTTAAAGCTTTGTAGGTAAGTCCCTTAACTGCTGAGCCATTTCTCCAGCCCCTAACTGGTATCTTTAAAATTATTTCACTTTTAACAGATCATATTTATATATGGCAATTGGTAGTTTATATTGATCTAAGTACACCTTGTTAAACCCAATTAACATAGTAAATTTTTGTCATTAAAGATAATCAAATGAAGAGACTGGGAATATAGCTCAGTGGACTTGCCTAGCTTAAACAAAACCATGGAGGATTCAGTCCATATAACCCCATAAATTGAGTATGGTGATATATACTGATAAATCCAGCACTCAGGAGGTAGAGGCAAGAGATCAGAAGTTCAAGGGTATCCTCAGCTATATAGTGAATTTAAAGCTAGCCTGAGCTATGTGAGAGACCTGTCCCAAAAAAAGAAAGAAGGAATCAACTAGGTTCTTGGAATATAATACCTAAATATCTTTTTTAGATTTTTTTGTTCAATTTTATATTTATATAATTATGTTATCTATGAATAATGACAGCTTTATTTCTACCTTTGCCATTCTTATACTTTTTATTATTGTCTCACCCTAATGCATCAACTAGATCCTCAATTCAATGTCAGAGAAAATGATGATAATTGCCTTCCATGTCTCATTCTTGGTTTCATAGGGCAAGTTTTCAATATTTCATAATCACATTTGTTATAGATATGTATTATTTCATTAACATCTCTCCTAGTCCTAGTTTGCTTAGAGGCTTTTCGTTTTAGTTTTTGATGCAAGCCCAACAAACTGGCCATTTTTTTGAGATAGAGTCTCACTGTAGCCCAGACTGACCTGGAATTCACTATGGAGTCTCAGGGTGGCCTTGAACTCACAGCGATCCTCCTACCTCTGCCTCCCGAGTGCTGGGATTAAAGGCATGCACCACCACGCCCGGCTTTTTTGGCCATTTTTTTTAATGTGTGTTTGAAAGAGAATTGGCACACCAGGGCCTTGAGGCACTGCATTCTAACTCCAGACTCATGTGCCACCTTGTGCACATATGTGACCTTGAGTACTTACATTACTGTGTGTATCTGGCTTATGCAGGTCCTGGAGAGTTGAACATGGGTCTTTTGGCTTCGCAGGTAAACGCCTTAACCACTAAGCCATCTCTGCAGCCCTAGAGGTTTTTTTTAATATTTTATTTTTATTCATTTATTTGAGAGAGGGAAAGAGGCAAAGGGAGAGAGAAAGAGAGAGAGAGAGAGAATGGGTGCACCAGGGCTTCCAGCCACTGCAAACAAACTTCAGATGCGTGCACCACCTTGTGCATCTGGCTTACGTGGGAACTGGGGAATCAGACCGAGGTCCTTTGGCTTTGCAGGCAAGTTCCTTAACTCATCTGAACCATCTCTCCAGTCCTTTAGAGGCTTTTTTTTTTTTTTTTAATAAGTGGCAGCTGAATTTTATGAACAGGTCCTGCTACATTTAGAAATGATTTTATGGGGTTTTTTTTTCCTCTTTTATTCTGTCAGTGTCATGTCTTAGTTCATTTAGGCTGTCATCACAGAATACCACAGACTGGGTGATAGGCATTTCTTCCTTACAGGTCTAGAGCTGTGAAATCCGAAATGGAGGTGTAAGGAGATTCAGTGTGGGCAAGGAACCGCTTCTTCACCGACACCCATACCCTTGCACAGTGGAAGAGGTGAGGGAGCTGTTCAGAGTTTTTTGTAAGGGTACTAACACTCTCTAAGGGCCCTGCCTGCATGGCCTGATCATCTCCCAAAGCCAGCCCACCTCCAAACTTTAACCTTGGGGACTAAATTCCAACGTAAGAATTTATGAGAACGCAGACATTCAGGCCGCAGCATGCAGTGAGCTATAGTAATGCCAAGCCAATGATTCGTTTCTAGTTAAAAGCTCTTTGTTTGTAATGCTTTGTTGTTTTTACTTTATCACTTTATTCAGTAGACTAATATTTTCTTTGGCAGTTTTGCACATATTTTCAAGAATGAAATTGACCTCAGTCAATATCCCTGTAATGTCCTATTGAGTTGTACAAAGTCATGATTGCTTCTAACACAGTTTAGAAGAGTTCAAGATTGATGTTATTTTTTCCTTTAATGTTTGTACAATGTGCCAATGAAACCTTCTAAAGCTATTCAAAAAGGGATTTTTGTGGGTTTTGTTTTGTTTTAGACAGGGTCTTCCATATGTAACCAAGTTCGAGGCTGGCCTCAAAATCATGATCCTTCCACTTCAGCCTCCCCAGCACTGTAATACAAGTGTGCAGCACCATATCTGGCTTCACATTAAGATTCTAAAATACTGTTTTTATTTATTTATTTGTTTATTTATTTATTTATGAGAGAGAAAGAAGCAGAGAGCGAGACAGAGAGAGAGAGAGAGAATGGATGCCCCAGGGCCTCCAGCCACTGCAAACTCCAGACACATGCACCACCTTGTGCATATGGCTTACGTGGGTCCTGGAGAGGCAAACTTGGGTCCTTTGGCTTTGCAGGCAAGTGCCTTAACCACTAAGCCATCTCTCTAGCCCCACAATAAGATTTTAAATGATGCCTTCTGTGTATTTGTCATAGTATATTCTCTTTCTTCATATATATATACATACATATATATATATACATACATATATATATACATATATATATATATACATATATATATATATATATATATATATATATATATATATATGCCATTGTAGATACACAATATTTTTCAAGGACTGAAAAGAAACAAAGTTAACTTTTAGTCTCTGTGATGGGCTTTCAAGTTCAATGTCATGCTTACTTCTACAGGACATAATTTATGGACCTAAATCTAAAACAAGTAGGGCTCTCCAAGTTCCCACCATGCTCAGCAGGTGAGATGGTTATTAAGCTATTATTACTCAGTGTTAAACTCTTTCTATATATGATGTTGTTGATGCTGGGGTTGGGATTCTGAAAATGACTTGTATATTGTATAAAACTATTATTCTGTGATGTTTAACCTCTCATTTACATGTTAAAATATTCTAAATCTTTTGAAACAATTATGTTAACAAGATGTTAGGTATACCGGTTTAATATCCTTACTTGAGTAAATAAAAATTGGCAAGACCCTGTTTGTCCCTATTTTTATTGGGCTATGAAACAAGAAATCTTGGATCAAAAATGCAATAGGCACTGTGATGTGGGTTTCTGTTGGGTACTTGGCAGCCGCATGATGATGTAGTCGTAGCCAGTATGAAGGAGGAGTTGGCTCCAAAGCCTGTGGAGGAGGCAGGATGTCCCGATGGCAGAGCTGTGTAACACGTCGCCCTGACATGAAGCTGCAGTGTCCCAGTCCATTTCTGTGGTCCCTCTGCCTGTGGTCCCTGCCTCTCTTCTCCCTCCATTTCCTGTCCTTCTTCTGACCCTCAGCTTCATTGTTTATCTACCATCCTGCCCTTTCTCCTTGACAACCGAACTTGAAAATTTGAACTAAGCTGAAGAGTTTAAGAACTCAATGGGCTGGAGAGATGGCTTAGCAGTTAAGAGCTTGCCTGTGAAGCCTAAGGACCCAGGTTCAAGGCTCCATTCCCCAGGGACCCACGTTAGCCAGATGCACAAGGGGGCGCAGTGTCTGGAGTTCATTTGCAGGAGCTGGAGGCCCTGGCACACCCATTCTCTCTCTCTCTATCTGCCTCTTTCTCTCTCTGTCTGTCACACTCAAATAAATAAAAATTAAAATAAACAAAAAAATTAAAAAAAAAGAACTCGAGATGAAAATAAACTAAGAAAGAGGTGAGGGAATTAATAAAGTCAAAACCTCAAAATAATAAATAACAGCAGAAATGACCAATAATTTACTCTAGCAAGTTTGACTAAGAAAAAAATGCAGAACAAATATATAGAGCAGTCCATCACCTTAACCACTTGAATGCCTCATCGCTCATGGAAAAATGCATGTATGTGCACACATGTATATATATATATACATATATATATATATATATATATATATATATATATATATATATACACAACACACATACATATGCAAGGATAAGGATAGAATCATAGTTATGAAAGTAGTAAAATAATTATAGGATGTCATATAAAACTTGATCAAATCTAGATGAAATAGTCAGTTTTTCAAGCACAATATAAATTTCCCAAATTAATTCAAGAAAAAATAGACTATCTGGGCATATCAATGGCTGCCCAATGGCCTGGAAAGATTTTCACAGATCTGCCACTACATAAAACAGAAATATAATGAACACTAGACAGTGCTTGCTTTACACCCATGTCTAACTTAACCATTAAGAAACATATTATCAGGCTGGCAAGATGGCTTAGCGGTTAAGGTGTTTGCTTGAAAAGCCAGAGGACCTTGGTTCAATTCCCCAGGACCCACATAAGCCAGATGTGTAAGGTGGCCCATGCGTCTGGAGTTCGTTTGCAGTGGCTGGAAGCCCTGGTGCACCCATTCTCTCTCTCTCTTTCCCCCTCTCAAATAATTAAATAAAAATAAAATGTTAAAAATATTTTTTAAAAGAAACATATCATCCTTTAAACTAGTCAAACTGTTCCAGAATATGTTCATGAGAAGTATCCCAAATCATTTTATAATTCTAACATAATTTTAATACTTTAATAGTTGCTATACTGTATTGGTTAGGGAATAGTGACAAGAAAATGTTATAGATACTTTATATGAATGCAACTGGGTTTTCCCCAATACTTTTAAATCTGCAGTTGGTTGAATCCAAGGATGTAGAACTAAAGAATATGGAAGGCCAACTTTATTGAAGGCTTCTTGTGTCCTAGAAACCAACATATCATCACCTCCTCCTCATTCTACTGACCAAAGCAAGAAATTAAATAGAAACCATCCAAGTATTTATCAGCAAATGAAAGGGAAAAAGGCCTATATAATTTACACAATAGTAGCTGGAGACAGCCACCCACTTCAATATGCCAATTAAAAAGACAAGTAACAGTGGGCAAAACATAAAGAAAGGAAGTTTATTAAACGAGGCCACATTGGAAAGAGGAACAGATAAATGGGTCCAGTGGCCCCCAAGTTTGTGTTTGGTGTACTGATACAAAGTCTAGACTTAAACGACCGGGCGAGGGCAAGCAGAATGACCTCACTGATGGCTTTCTCAGCTCCTGTTAAGCAAGGTGATCGAAGTCCTTCTTGTTTAGAGGACAAGGTAGTTCCTGAGAAATCATCACTTCTGTTCCGGGGTGTGGCCTTACCCTTGTAGATAGGAGTTAGAAGGGTGACGGGGTGAGGGTCTGTCCTGCAAGGACTTCCTAGAATCCAGGGTGACTGCAGATTCAGGACAATGGCTGGCTCTGTGCCTTCAACCAAAGTAAAGGAGGCAGACGCCCAGTGAAGGCAGAGATGCCAGGCCTTCCTGGGCTACATGTGGCCTCATGAGGGGTCAGTGTTCATGCAGAAGCAGCTTTGGGGTCTCAACTATGGAGCAGGGTGCAAAGCAAGGGGCCCCTCCTCACATCCCGCACCTGCAATCACTTTGTTTCCTTCCTCGCAGCTCCCTCAACCATCCAGCCCAGGCACCTTCAGCCTGCTTGGGTGGGTGGACACAAGCAATTTATACTGCAAGTATTTTCACAGTTATTGTCAAGGCACAGGCTGAGCTTCAAAGTTCCGCAGTCCTCCCAAATCCCTTATTTTGATTTTCTTTGCGTTGCTGCTATAACAACCTTGTGCTGAGGCTGAGAATGCTAAGGTCTAGTGTGAGACAGGCTCAGGGAAAGAAAGGAGGGGGGCGTGGAGGCAGAGACAGGACGGCGGAGGGAAAACATGTCAGTTATTAGTTTAAAATATTAGCCCACCTCATTTACTTCTTGGAATAGATGTTTCGTTAGCCAAAAGATTAGGAAACAAATGTTCTTTGTTAGGGAGGGGAAATAACTCTTCTTCCTCTTCTTCAAGGCTTTCTTTTCACGGGCAGAGGCAGACACCATCAGTGGCGGATCCCTGGTTAGCATAGCATACTCCCTCTTCCCTCTTTTTCCGAAGTTGTCAGTACTTTTTACAAGCTCCTTTTTGTTGTTGTTCTTGTTTTGTTTTCTTTTTTGGTTTTGTTTGTTTGTTTGTTTTGCCTCTTTCCCCCAGAGAAACGCTTTGGCTCTGAAAACATTCTCAACTGCAGCCCCATGGTGATGGAAGAGACAACAAATGAGTGGATGTTAATGGCTTCCTGTAACCATCCCGCTGACCCCCAAGAAGCCAAGCTCTATGGGAAGCCCGAGCTGTAAGCCCCTGATGGAGCAAAAGGGTGACGAGATATCAAACTCTCCTCATTAAAAGGATAAGGATTATTCTTGAACTGAAACAATCCAACACCTGAAACTAATTTCCTTGACACGTTCATAGGCGTTAATGACAGCTTCATTAATTGAGTGGAGTCACATGGGGGCAAAAATCATGTTTTTCTTAATGACCTGCCAGATGATGGATTTGTTTGGTTACTTACCTTACTCAGGAAAATTCCAACGTAAGGAAAGAGAAAGAAGACAAATTCCAGGTGTCACATCAAAATTGGGCTCCTAGGGTCTCCATGGTGGTCCCACATTAGGAAGATGGTGGCCTTGGCAGGCTAGGGTAGCAATGTGGTGACCTTGTTAGGAGTGTATTCCTCAAAGCGCACATCTGGGACATCGTGGGAAAGTCATTAAATATGCAGCATTAGCCGGGCATGGTGGCTCACACCTTTAATCCCAGTAGAAGTAGGATCACTATGAGTTCAAGGCCACCCTGAGACTACATAATGAATTCCAGCTCAGCCTGGGCTAGAGTAAAATCCTACTTCTAAAAATCAATTACACACGCACACAATCACACACACACACACACACACACACACACACACACACACATATATATATATGGCATTAATGCCCTCAACCTGACACCTAATGAATAAGAATGTTCATTTAACAAGATCCTCAAGAAATTCCTAGGCACATTAAAGTCTGAGAATCACTAGCAGGGCACAAGCTTTGGATGCAGTCCAGTGGCATAGGTGGAGTTTCCAGCTTCATCCACTCCCAGTGTTAACAGTGCATACTTACCCTGTTTTTCACTGATTAACTAGGAGACATGGTATATACCTCATGGAATTATAAGGACTGAGCAAGCAGTTGGCAGTGAGTGACTCACTTTGAATCAACAGTAAGTCACAGTACTCTTACGGCTTCTCTTGTCCATTCCACTTTGGAGCAGAAGTGTGGGGAAGTCATACAGAACTGAGTTCAAAGCTAAGTTTTACAAGGAAATAGTTGTGTGATCTTGGTCATGCCATTCCACCTTTCTAACCCTCAGTTTCTTATTTGTGTAAAGTAGACACAATTTCATTGTCAATTATGGTCCCCAACACCAGTTAAATCAGTCATAAAGCAGCCTGTGGTTTCTGGAGTCTTCCACCTGCCCTCTCTTCCAGTGCTGAGCTGTTACCCCCTCCTCTCCACTGGACCTATTTTCATTACCAGTGTCCATGAATGTTCATCAGCAACCACCAGACATTTTTGTGAGTCGTGTAGAATTTCCTAAAGATTTGAGGGATGGGTCAAAAGTTGCTTTTTGTTGTTGCAGTTGTCATTTATTTTCAAGATAGGGTCTCACTCTAGCCCAGGCTGACCTGGAACTCCCTCTGTAGCTCCAGGCTTGAACTCACAAGGATCCTCCTACCTCAGCCTCCCTAGTGCTGGCACTGAGAGCATTGCCTGGCTTACAAGTAAGGAGTTTTTGCATGTGGCCTACCCTTAGGCCAGCTCCTCTAGCCCTCTCATCTGTAGTCTCCCTTTAGCACAGCTCCCCTCAGGAGCAAGGAAGCCTCTCCCCTGTCAGGAAGTGAGTCCCCACGCTCAGTACTATTTCCTCTCGCTGGACTTTCACTTACTCCATGAAGTGGGGTGAGAGTTCCTCAGTCACAGGATCACATCAGGACAGTGGTGGTTCGGAAATTCTTCCTGAATGGCCGACGCATGGTGGCTCCAGCGTCCTCTGTGCCAGGCTCTACCATCCGAGGCCAGGCTGCCCTCTGCAGACAACATTCCACCACAGCCTCCTCCTCAGGCTCTCTGCGCCGGGCACCACTGGGAGCTGGCAGGTGGGAAGAGGCCAAAGGGATGTCCCTTCGTGTTCGCCCAGCATCGCTGACTCACCCTGGGAGAAGGAACGGGACCTAGCAGCACTGGAGGTTCTAACTGGCACTCATTTCACGCTCTTAGAGCCACCTTCCTTGTGTCTCTCACAAATGCAGCCCCAGCTACAGACACCCAGCTCCACACAGCCTGGCTGTGGGCTCCAGGCCCCAGTACCCTGCCATCTGCGCATGCCTCCTGCAGGGGGGCTGCACCTCAGCTAGGAAGGCCTTCACACTTGTCAACTGAGTCACACAGGCCCTCTTCCTCGTGTCACTCCATCTCTAGGGAAGCAAGTGCTTCTGGTAGCTACTATCTTTGTGGTACTTCAGCGTCTCCTCCACAGTCCTCTGCTTGGTTTACAATTCTCTCCACAGTAAACTCTTTGCCCAAATAAGGACCTGGTTCTAGCTTCTGACACAGATAAGTATGTCAAAGATACTCATTTCCTTCTAGAAAATAAAATCTATGTTCTGAATACCAAGTTTTGTCACCAATAAGGCTATTCAAAAGAACATGTCAAATGGCTTTGACAGCAATTTCCCAAAGAAAAAATTCCAAACTATTTTGGGATCTGACAACATTGTTGGAATAGAACCATAATCCTGAGCATTTGGATCATGGAGACAAAACATGCTTCTAGAGAAAGAACTTTAGAGTTAGACTTAACTCACGTGGGCAGAGCTGATGCACGACCCAGAGAGATAGTCCCTGTGTAGCTACCAGTGTAGGCAAGGATAGGGAAGAGGCTTAAGATTCAATGATGCGATACTCCAACAAGGAGGGTCCCTGTGGAGGGGGGAGGACAGGGAGGAGGCTAACAATGGTACCAACTTGACTGTATTCACTGAGTACAATTTTTTTAAAAAACAATATATTTTAATTGTTTTGAAAAAAATTTAAAAAGATTAAGTGATGCCTCTCCTTTGACCTAGTCACTCCATTACTGAAAATGAGTCCTACGGATAGAAGTTAAAAGAATTTTTAAACTTTTATTTATATATGTAAAGATATTCTTCAATGTCATATACAAGGATGAAAGATAATATCCTATAATTAGTAAAAAAAAAACCAAAAGTATAGTTATATTCACTTGATAAAATGTATTATAATTGTGAATAGTATCTGAAAAACATGGAAGAGTTTTGCAATGTAATAGGAACTAAAATAAAACCAAGATGTTGAACATAGAGGAGAGGATCTAAGAGTAGTAATGGAAACACATGCCTTGGGAGATAGAGACAGGAGGGTCAGTTTTTTAATATCATCCTTAGCTATATAATGAGTTCAAGGCCAACTTGGGCTACATGAGATCCTGTCTCATGAAACCAAACAAAAACATCAAGGAGATGAAGGGAAAGACGCTCTATGCAAGTCCTGTACCAAGGCGCCATGCCATGCCAAACACAGCATGGAACTCACCCACAAGCTTCAGCCGTCTTTGGTTAGGGTGAAATAGGTGTCTTGATCATGAAATGAGGAACCTTTTTAATTATCTTAGTCATTGTGTGTGTTTCACTAGAGGTGAGACAATTTTGTGACAGACTGTGGTATCTCCACTCAATAATAAACATGAGAGTTTTAAGGTCAGACATAAGTTCTTTCTCCCATTGGGTCATCTCTGAAGGTGGTCTTGCTCCAGGAGGAGGGGGAAGAAAGGAGAACAAGGGGTAGAATTTGAGCCAGATAGAGCAAGCATGAGTGTAAGGTTCAGCGTATCTCAAATAGGGAAGGAAGCAATGGGCCACTGAATTATACAGCTGGTCAGTGAGAAAAATGTCACAGCTGCTCAACCAATCCATTCAGGAAAAGACCTGTGTGGTAGTTTGAATGGATTTCTCCCAATAGATTTGGGGATTTTATTCAAGCTCCTTGGATTTCCCGCTATCTGGATGGAGGAGGTGTCACTGGGCAGATCCTGGGATCCAGCCCTAAGATTTTACTGGGGGTGGATCTGAATTCCAGCCAAAGATATGCAGAGTGCTTGAGCTCCCCCTGGGGTTCCTGGCATGTGTTTGCTTACGGTGCTGGTGGTGGTATTTCTCTCTGCGTGGACCTGTGAAAGGGGGCCAGCTTTTTCTGTCAGCATGGAACTTTCCCTAGATCTGAAAGCTTCAAATAAATCCTGTTCTTCTCATAGGCTGTGTCTGGTTTGGAGGTTCATCCCAGCAACCTGAAGCTGACTGCAACAATTGGCTATAGAAGATAAGCACTCAGACTTGCCTGTGAACAAGTGAGTCCTACGAGCACATGGTGTTTGGCTTCAGCCTGCTGTAGACAAGCTTTGAAGAGCTGACTTCCTTTAAGCCTTAGAGACACCTCAAATTCTGAAAGCCATATGGAGTTAGACAACCATATAATAAACACATAGAAGTCATTCCAGTAAATCAGGAGATGAAGTTGTGGTTACCAAACATATATAAGAGTCCAGTTTTCCTGGAGATACTTGCGACACTGCAGAAAGTCCATGAGGGTCAATCTGCTGGTTGAATTACCTACCACCCTTTTGAAGATGAAGGCCCAGGGTTGGAAAGCCCATAGCAATAGGCCAGTTTCCTGGGTTGCTGAGTGATGAAGAGGGAGGAAGGACCCACCTGAGTGAAAACCTACCCAAAACATTCATCGATTCAGCAAGCACATGCTGAGGCCCTGGTCTGTAGGAGCCCACAGTCCATGAGAAAAATGAAGACAGTTCCAAAAGAGAGCAGCTGCTTGCCACGCTGCTAGTTCCCCCTCCCCCACCACCCCTAATTCATATGATGGAAGCTAATTCTCGACGTGAGGTATTGAGGGAGGAGAGTAGGGTAGAGAGTGGGGTCCACAAAGCCTTTCATGAAGGCTGAAAAAATAGAATACAAGGAACACTTTTGACAAAGAGCAAAGTTGGAAACCACCTGACCAAGCCAATCAGAACTGGCTGGAGCCACTGTCCCGGTCACTGAGCGTTCCAGAATGTCTGAGGTGACCTGAGGCACGTAAAGAAGAGCGTGCTCAAGAAAGCCTGCACTCTGCAAATGACCCACGGAGCTCGTGCTACTTACAAGAGCTCGAAGCCCACACTGTGCGACATGAAAGCCCCCTTCTTTTCTGTCATGTGATCCTTGAGCTCCTGAACTTTCTCCCTGCTCCAGTCTCACCTGCTTCCTCCCTTAGATGTGTATTCTTAACACATTGTCTCACTTTGCTTGCTACTTACCCTTGAGTCTTTGCCCAATTCCTTGTGTGGTGGTTTGAATGTGAATGTGTGTCCCCATAGTCTGAGGTATTTTTGATTAAGAGTAAGCTTCTTACTTAAGTCTCCAGCAGTCTTCTGGAAGAAGTGTGTCACTGGGGGGTAGATCTTGAATCCAGCCCTCAGAGGTATGCTCTGAGCCAGTTTGAGGTCTGCCTATCTGTGCTGGCTGGTGCTGATTTTTCTCTCTCTGCTGTGGACGTCAGAGTGAGCCGCCTTTCTCCACCATGGTGAAGCTTCCCCTGGAATCTGTAATCCTGAAATAAACCCTTTCCTCCCATCAGCTGCTTCTGGTCAGGTGTTTGTCCCAGCAATGAAAAGGTAACTGTGTGCAGGCATGGTGGCCCATACCTTTAATCCCAGTACTTGGGAGTCAGAAGTAGGAGGATTACTGTGAGTTTGAGGCAAGCCTGGGACTGCAGAGTGAGTTCCAGGTCAGCCTGGGCTAGAGTGAGACCCTACCTCAAAAAAACAAAAAAAGAAATAAGGAAGGAATGGAGGGAGGAAGGGAGGAAAGAAGGGCTGGAGAGATGGCTTAGTGGTGAAGGCACTTGTCTGCAAAGCCTAAGGACCCATGTTTGACTCTTCAGATCCCACATAAGACTGATGCACAGAGGTGAGGCAAGTGCAAGGTCACACATGCATACTAGGTGATGCAAGCTCCTGGAGTTCAATTTCAGTGACTGAGGCCCTGGCATGCCAATTCTCTCTCTCTCACCCTCAATTTTTTTTAAGGTGAGATGATTGTATTAGATATTTTGAAACAATAATCCTCAGTCACAATGATTTCAAGTGGGGTGTTAGTCCAAGGCTGAGCAGTTGCTGGGAAGATTAAGGCTCAGGTTGTGGAGGGCTCTGCACAGGCTGGTGGTTCTGACAGTCTCGTGAGAGCTGCTGCGAGGGAATCCAGGTACGAACCCTTCCTTCACAGCCTCCCAGCTCTGCTTACTCATATGTCATTGTCAGGGCTGACATGGTAATCTCATTTGGATTCTACCAACTTTCACATTTCTTTCACGCTAAGTTGTTTAGTATGAAAAAAGGTGTGGCAGACCGCTTCAGGTTCTCTGAGATGAACTTCCAGTCCAGGCACAGTTATGGAGGATGGGATTTATTGAAGCTTACAGATCCAGGGGAAGTTCCATAATGGCAGAAGAAGCTGGCCTGCTTTCACAGGACCAAACACACAGAGAGAAGCACAAGCCTAAAAGCCACACAACAGAGCACAGCACACTTCAGGAACTCCAGCTAGGCACACTTTGCCTATCTTTAGATTGAAATCTCAACCCCCCACTACACCTTAAGATCTGCCCAGTGACACTGCCTCCAACCAGGTGGCTGCAGATGCAAACTACAAATTAATAAAACAGTGAATATATTGGGGGCCACCTAGTCAAACTACCACAAAAGGTGTGGCAGGGGAGACATCAGAGACCCAACCCCGGCCACCATCATGAAGGCTAAACACAGAACTGAGGAATTTGCTTTTACCTAGATAAGAAGAGACACTGAATAACACTAAGCCCAGTGATGAGTTAGCCAGACTTCCGCGTTAGAGAAAGGACTATGCTCTGTTAAGAACATGGAATTTAGTAGAACAAGGTCGCAGCAGAAAAGGTAAACAGGAAGAATATCTGAATCAAGGCAGGCTGAGGAGGATTAAAGCTTGGCCTTTCCACTTCTCTACCCTTCCTTCCCCAGATCAGACCATGTGTGTCTTCCTCCCAAGCATAGAAGTGACCCCAGGACCTAAGCTTCTCATCAGTGTAGATGGAGGCCAGCTTGTAGGAGGACATGAGATAAACTAAAGATACACCTGGGAGTCAGAGAACAGGAATCCCAACTGAGGGCCACCATGTTATGACTGAATTTGTCCCATCGTCACCCCACGCCTACATTCATATGCTGAAGTTTTAACCTCTAGTGTAGCTAGAATCAGAGAGAGGTCCTTTAAGAGAGAGTGAAGATTAAATGAGGCATATAGGTGAGACCCTAATCTGAAATAGAACTGGTGTCCTAACACCAGATCTCTTCCCTCCTTTCCCTACAATGTGAGGATACAGTGAGCAGGGAGGTATCTGTAAGCCAAGATAGGAGGACTCCAATATTGACAGTGCCTTCATCTTGTACAGCTAGCCTGTAGAATAGTTTAAGCCATCCAGCCTGTGGTATTTTGTAATAGCATCCAGAGATGACTAATGAACATCACTTGTCACAAAGTCATATTGAGCAAATCATTTAAGATGACTGAACCTCTGCTTCCTTTTGCCTAAAGTGAAATGGTCAAATAATTATGATAATAATAATAATAATAATAATCCCTACATCACAGGGCTCTTGTAATGATCAAATGAGCTACACAATTGGCAAATGGAGATTAAGCAAAGGCTCTTTATAAATTATTCATGTAAAATAAACTATATTCCTTCCATGGAGTATTGTGAATTGGTGAAAGATTAGAATATTTTCAGTCATAAAATTAGTTTAACTATTATACTTAACTATGATATCTGTCTATGTCTTGGAAATGCTTTAAATGCATATAATTAGCCAATAATCAAAAGCTAATTGATTGCAGATGTTGACTGTCAATTCAAATTCAGTGAAAATAACCAGGCCAATTAAAACATTTGTGGAAATTTCTACATTTTCATTAAAAAAGTACAGAGTTCCAAGTTGATGAAGTACCCCAAATCCAACCTAGATAAGAGGCTTTCTGGTTGTGCAACATCTGTGACTCCTTCTGAAATAGGAACCTCAACAGTCGTCTTGCTTTCACTATAATTTCTGTTAAGTGGAAATCTTCTATTAATAAATGTGGACAGAACAAAATGATATTAAAATATATTTGTAATTTATATTACCATTCCTTTGGTTTCAGGGCCTTCAGTGTGTTTATTGGGTTTTTTTGTTTGCTTGCTTTTTCCATTATTGTCTCCCTATTGTAATAATTCCTGATCATCTCCTGTTATGGTTAATAGTCCTTGTCAGCCTGACAGAACCTAGAATCATTCAGGACACAAAGCTCTGGGCATGTCTGAAAGGGAGTTTCTAGATTAGGTTGAGATGGAAAGACCCGCCGTAATTGTGGATAACACCATTTCATCGGCCAGGAGCTAGGACTGAACAAAAAGGAAAAAGTGAACTGAACACCAGTTTCTCTCTCTCTCTCTCTCCCTTTCTCTCCCTCTGCTTACTGACTGCAGATTGAAAGTGACCAGCTCCTGTCACCATGCCTTCCATGTCATGAGGACTATACCCCTCGGCCTGTGAGCCAAAACAAACCTTTCCTCTCTCAAGTGCTTCTTGTCAGATATTTGGTCACAACCACAAGGAAAGTAACTAATATACTTCCCCAATGAAATTTCAATACCATAGATATACTGAATTTCTGCTTATAAATGGCATATATAACCAAGAACCTGTGTTCACCCCTAGGAGGTAATCTGCCTCAGATGCAAATACAACGAATCATTTAACTGGTCTTCGTGATACAACTAATGAAAAATGCATTCAGAGTGAACAATGAGACCTTTATTCAGAGGCTATACCTGTATGTCAAGAGATTGAAGACACACTGAGGCTACCATAGGAGTTTGGCAGTTACACTGAGGCCTGTTACTCAATACCAGTCTGCTGACAACCTGTTGGTGTGAGGAGCCCAGGAGTCTTCTGGGAAGGAATTCACCGTAAAAGGAAAGAACATGAGTTCAATTCTGAGACAGGGGCCAATGGGGGAGTGACGGAAACTGAATACAGCATGGGGTCTATCCTGTGTGTTGTCCCTCATCCTGATGGGTCTGTGTGGGACCCTGAGGCGAGGATGCCACAACATGAGACATAAAGGCTGAAACATCACTGCGGTGGATGAATGCAAAGTGGCCCCCATGGCGTCATGTGTTTGTGATGAAGCCTCACACTGAACCCCCAGGTGGTGGGGCCTTTGGGAGGCAGAGCCCTGCTCCAGGAGGTGTGTCACTAGGAGGGAGCTTTGGGACTTGGTAGTCCACACCCCTTGCCAGATCCACTGGGTCATGCTTGCTGCTTTCTTCCGGCTGATGTGACAAGATGTGATGCCCCAGCATCTGCTCTGGTATGCTTTCCCTGCCATGACAAAACTTCCCCCAAAACTGTAAGTCAAAATAAACCCTTGCCTTCCAAAAACTGCTTCTGGTCGTGTGTTTTACCCCAGCAACGCTCAAGAAAGTAACTGCTACTATCACACACTGCCCTCCTCCACTGTGTCCACAGCCTACTGAGAGACGAGGCCCCGGCAGCAGCAGTACAAAGCCACTTCCACGTGCCACTGGTATCCTCTTGCCCGGTGTTCTGGAGGTGGGGCAGAGTGGCCTCTGTGACTGTCTTGCTCCCTTGGTTGTGCGGCTTGCAGCTTCTACTCACACCTCATGGCAGATGGGGTACAAACGGCCGTTCTGTGGCACCCAAATCTCTCAGCACATCACCCCACGCCACCTGGAGAAAGGCTGAGCCTGCCTCTTGAACGCTGGCTTTGGAATCCACTGGATCCAGATTTGATTCCTGTCTCATCGCCTAGCTGCGTGACTAGAGGCACACTCTTTAAGCTTCCAAAGGGGTAGTTTTCACCTCCATAAAACGGACACAATAATAGTTCTAAAGGTGTCAGATCAGCTAACGCCTGGCCCAAGCTAATTACTAAATAAATGTTAGCTGCTTTCAGCTCTTCCAATTCGA
Source organism: Dipus sagitta (assembly GCA_036346955.1). NCBI lineage: Eukaryota > Metazoa > Chordata > Mammalia > Rodentia > Dipodidae > Dipus > Dipus sagitta. The sequence continues at coordinate 152,676,588 of CM070772.1, read as the reverse complement.
TATTCCAGGAGGAAACAGAGGACAATTGCTGTGTGGCGGCTTTTGGCTTCTGCAACAGATCCCTGAGATGATCCGTCTGTAAAAAGGGAAGGTCAGTTTGGGCTCAGATTTTCCCTGGCTCCCATCCATCGCTTGGGGCCTGTGGTGAGACAGCATCCTGGTATGGAACATAGGAAGGAAGAAGCCACTTACCTCATGATGGCTGGGAAGCAAAAAGGCACGCTTGTAAGTTCAACCATCACCTAATGGCTAAGGATCTTTAACACATGGACTTTAGGAGATAGTCTCAGTTTGAACTAGAACAACTTCTCAGCTATGACTCTATGCCTTTTCTTGCCTCTGCCTGGAATGTGTTTAATAATCCCGTCTCTCTGGAGAACACCTACTCTTGCTTTAAGCCCCAACTCAAATGTCACTTCCTCTGACAATGAGATTCCAGAAAAAAAAAAAAAATATATATATATATATATATATATATATATATCAGGGCAAGCGCTCTGCAACCCCTTACAAATCCCTACTTAGTTAAGAGTCCTAATCACACTGTAGTTAGTTCTCACTTCTCCCTGCCTGGTCCTCATCGACTGAGTTCCCTGGAGGGAGGGAGACAGACTGCCTCATCCCCAAAACAAAGTCTGGGCCAAGAAAGGGGGCGCTGGTACCCGACCCACTGGCTCTACCTGTAGAACATCACCTCACTCAGGATGTCTGCCATGCGTAGCCCATGCTGGGCCTCCCTCCGAAGCCTCACACAGCCTTAGTCACTGGGTTACTATGAGTGGGAAGACCTCCGAGCTACCAGAAACTTCCTCTTCATTCAGATATGGATGATTTCCAGATGGACACTGCACAGATGTCCTTGTGAATGTTAGGAAGTCCCTTAGGACTAAAAAGTTGCAAAACCCTGTGTTGCACTTGTAAAATGTTTATTAAGTACCTAATACACACTCACTTTAGCCCATGTGAGAGGAAGGCAGCCTAAGTGGCCTCTGCCCAGAGTGGGACTTTTCCCAAACACTGGACGTCTCCTGACACTTGACATGCACATCTGATTTCTCCCAGTCAGGAGGGCTCTGCTTCTCCCACTTTGGCCCCGTGAGTCAACAAGAAAGTCCAACAAGGAAAACCCTGCTGTCGAGCCTCACCACTGAAGGCACCACTGAGGAAGCTTGTGGCCTTGTTTGGCAGGCAGTGTTCGGAGCACTTGGCTTTCCGCCCCCTGCGGCAGCACAGCCTTCCAAGGTGTGGCCTTCAGGACTACTTTGTTGGCGGTAAAAAACCTTACCAGGTACTCCTTGCCAGACATACCAGCTCATAAGATGCTTCGTGAGCACTTTTTTTTTAAAAATGATGATAAAATATATGTAACATAAAATTTACCATCTTAACAATTGGCATGAACAGACTAGTGGCATCAAGGGCATGCCTTCCAGTGTGCAAACATCACCGCCATCCACCTCCACAATGATTTCAGCTTCTTGTTCACCTTGAGACTGTGTTCCCATGATACAATACCTTCCCACTCCCACAGTCCCTGGAAATCACCTGGAAATTCTACTTCCTGTCTCTAAAATTTGACTACTCCAGGTACCTCATAGACATGAAATTATATAGTTCGTCATCCTGTGATTGGCTTATTTCATTAGCACGGTGTCCTCAGGCTTTGTCTATGTTGCAGCATGTTAGAATCTCATTTCTTGTCAAGGCTGAATGGTAGATCCCTGTTGGATCTGTTATTGCTTTCAGATTCCTGGGACAAAATAGCTGGCCGGAAGCAACTTAAGGAAGGAAAGGGTTTAATTCAGTGTAGTGTTCTAGGGGAATACATTCCATCATGACAGGGAAGGCACAGCAGTAGGAGCAGGAAGCAGGTTCATCATATCATCAGGCAGGAAGCAAAGAGCAGCAGGAAGTGAGGCCAGGCAATACAAAGCCCTCCCATAGTTTAGAAGGTAGGGTCTCACTCTAGCTCAGGCTGATTTGGAATTCACTATGTACTCCCAGGGTGGCCTTGAACTCATGACGATCCTCCTACCTCTGCCTCCCAAAGGCATGTACCACTACTTCCGGCTCTCCAGCAAGGTTTTACCTCCTAAAGATTCCACAGCCTTCATGACCCAGCCTCCAGCTGGGGACCAAGTGTTTGAACACGTGAGTCTATGAGGAACATTCCCCCCAATAGTCATGTACTCATCCACTGATGAACCCATAGGTTGCTTCCACCACTGAGCTATTGTGAATAGTGCTGTGACGAGTATGTGGGTACACAGACATCTCTTTGAGACCCTGCTCTCAATTCCTAACACTTTTCTTGCCGTTGTGACAACATAGCTAACAAAAGCAACTTTAAAAAGGTAAGGCCCAAGCTGGGCGTGGTGGCACACGCCTTTAATCCCTGCTCTTGGGAGGCAGAGGTATGAGGATTGCTGAGAGTTCAAGGCCACCCTGTGACTACATAGTGAATTCCAGGTCAGCCTGAGCTAGGATGAGACCCTGCCTCAAAAAATAAAAACAAAAGGTAAGATCCAAGCCTTTTCCTTTCCACCAGCAATCCACTTCCTTCAACAAGGTCCCAACGCCTAAAGGCTCAACAACCTTCGGAAACAGGGCACCATCAGTTGGGTGCCAGACACAGGAGTCAAGCCACAACAAGGAGCAGCTGCTAAGTTTACCTTTTTTGAGGAACAGCCTTCTATTTTCAGATGTTGTTTTTCCTCTCCATTTGGAAACAGTACCCACTGCCCGCGCTCGGCCCCGCCCTGACGGCTCCTGGACTGTCCCAGGAGAGACCAGCAGGCTCATTCCCCCTGCTTTGGCCCATCTGCTTCCATCTCAAGAACCGCTAAGCCTCCATCTCAGCCCTGCTCCAGAAACACACCAACCAGCAATCTGAGACTTTCCTTCTGTGTGAGCCATCCCCTTGCCCCAGGGCTGCAGATGGCAGAGAGGGCACCGCTTACAACGAGTTGCACGGAGTAAGGGTCCAATAACTGCACGCTATGAAGCAATCCTCCTTATTTTCATTTGAGTAATGATAGACAATGTCTTTTGATCTTCTCAAATAACAGGAAAAACTGAATTTAAAGTTCTATTGTGGGGGCCGGAGAGGTTGCTCAGTGGTTAAAGCTCTTGCTGCGATGTCTAAGGACCCGTGTTTGACTCCCTAGTACTCATGTAAAACCAGATACACAAGGTGGCACATGTGTCTGGAGTTTGTTTGCAGTGGTCAGAGGCTCTGGCGTGCCCATTCTCTCTCTCTTTCTCTCTCTCTCTCTCTCTCTCACACACACACACACTCATAAATAAATAAATAAATAAATAAATAAAGTTCTGTTGGGGCTGGAGATATAGCTCAGCATTTAAAAGCACTTGCTTTCAAAGCCTGTTGACCTGGGTTCGATTCCCAAGCACCCATGTAAAGCCAGATGCACAAAGGGGCACATGTGTCTGAAGACTGCAGTAACAGAAGGTTCTGGCTCACTTTTTCTCCCTCTCTCTCTTTCTCTACTTCTTTCTCTTAAACACATACATACATACATACATACATACATACATACATAATAAAATACTGTTAATCTAGAGCCCGTGGGTAGAGTGCTTGCTGCACAAACATGAAGACCTAAGTTTGGATCCCCAGAACCCATGTAAAATGCCAGGCATGGTGTCACACTCCTATAATCCCAGAACTGGGGAGGTAGACACAGGGAATCCTGAGCTCTAAGTTCAGTGAGAGACCCTGTCTCAAAATAATGATGATGATAATAATGATAATAATAATTACGTGAGGCTGGGATGATGGCTCAGCATTCAAAGGCACTTGTTTACAAAGTCTCCCACCTTTGGGTTTGATTCCTTATCCGCTTACGTAAAGCTGGGTGGGCATTTATTTACAGTGGCAAGAGACACCGGCATGCCCATACAAACAGGCACGCATGCATGCACACTCACACGAGTAAATATTTAAAAAAAAAAAAAAAAGGTAGAAAGCAGCAGAGGAAGACATCTAACATTGTCCTCTGACCGCCATATATATGCACGCACATAGGAGCATACATACACGTGCGCGTACACACACACAGAGAAAAGCAGTTAATCTGTATTTTTCTAATGTAACTAAGTTCGTTCTATGTTTGTTCTTCATTGTGATGATTCTTTAACTTCTCTTCAGTGGTAACAGCCCTGGCCCTTTAACCACTAGGATCATCCAAACAACCAGAACTGGCCTCCATCGCAGCTGCAGCTAGAACGCACGGGCACCACCTCCGTGTCCGGTGAGCTCAGGCTCCGCCCCACTCCGCAGCAGAGCAGAAGGACATGCTCGCTCGGGGGAAGAAACTTCGGGTTGTGAAGAAGAAAGTGTGCTTCTGAACAAACACCATAAAATAATGACCCAAGGCAAGGAGCGCTTGCACCAAGTGCACTTCGGGGACTCTGATAACAAACGCTGACACTGCTTTAATGCCAGCTGCAAGACTCAAAGCCCAGCAGTAGCTCCTCCTGGAGCAATTATGCTTTGGATTTTCAGGAGACAATTAAGCCAGAAAAGAAGATGCCGTTCCCAGGACCCTCAAAGGGCAAGTGAGATAAACACACCTTGCAAGATGAAACAAACACTATGCCCCCCTCGCAGTGGATATCAAAGCAATTTTCTATTAAACAAAACCTTCTATTGGAGTCCAGGAAGGAAAGTTAGAGGCTATTTAGGATGTGTTAAAATTAGAAGCAAATTCAACTTTAATGGTATTTAATGTATGGATTGAGAACAGAACCTATAAATCATTTATAAATGGTGGTGTGGGGTAATGGCTTCAGGACAATTTCAGTAATGGCCATGGGTGGTCACTACCTCAAAATGGCCTTAGGAAATATTGCTGCCTCTTTCCTAATCTGCCCTTGCTTAAAAGTGATTCATAAAGATCTTAAATGTCAGGCTAGGGAATGTGACCTTTATCCTTGGGGCTGTGAAAGCCCGGAGAAGATTTAAGTCGAAATGAGAAGGTGCTAAGCCTAGAAGCAGGTTGGCCAAGGGTAACAGCAGAGTAATTGACATTGTGGGTCGTGGGGCCAGCTGGATGGCATGTGAGCTGTACTATTTATTTCTTTTTTAAAAATTCATTTTATTTTATTTACAAGCAGGGAGAGGGGGGTGGAGAGAGAGAGAAAGGAGACAGAGGGAGAATAGGTGCACCAGGACCTCTAGCCATTGCAAAGGAACTCCAGATGCATGTGTCGTGCATCTAGCTTATGTGACTACTGGAGAATCGAACCTGGGTCCTTTGGCTTCTCAGGCAAGCACCTTAACTGCTAAGCCATCTCTCCAGCCCTGTACTATTTATTTCTTGTTTGACCTTGGGCAAGTTTCCTCACCTACAAGATAGGATAGTAAGAATAACCATTCCTGATGTTATAGGGATCACACGAGGGCACCCGTTCAAAGCATCCTCCCAGAGCTTGGCAAACGGCAAGCCATCTTGAGTGATTGATAGGACTGTATTTCAGGATAGTACTCCCTTGGGCCTCTGTCTCAGTGGAAGACTCAGAACTGTAGCCATAACATTCCAGAAGCAGTTCTTCCAATAGAGATGGAAACTGCCTTGAAAGCAGTATTGAAGATGCATACATTCCTTGGCTCCAAAACCTCTTCCCTCCATTACTCAGACCCCGGGTCATAATGACTCCCTTTGACAGCATGTAAAACATATGTAGAGGGTGTAAACTACCATAGGTGGCATTTGCCTTAAATCTAGGGGTACTCCACTCCAGTGTGCCAAGTTGTCTTTATTTTAATGTGATAAGCCTTAATGCTAGTTTTCTTGCAAATGCCTTCTCTTAACTTCAGGATATTATTACTTTGTGATTTAATGTAACAACACTGGGGCTGTACCTACCCCTACGGCTAATCACCATTAACTGGATTTTTTAATCCAAGTGAAAAAAAAATGACAGGTGGTGTTATTTTGTTCTTAGCCACTCGGCTTCTAGCTGGTTTTAAAATTGCATTCCTCCCCACCTCAGAAGATCCCAGTCATTTTCTCAGTTTAAGAAGGAAGTATTTACAGGTGCTGGATTTGTTCTGGTAGCTCTTAACTGTTAGTCTAAGGAATCTTCTGCCAAAATGCATTCAAGAGTGCCACCTGCTGACCAAAGTTTGAAGGAAAAAGAAAAGGAACAAATAAGCAGGTGTGTAAATGGTCTTGTGCCTTTAATCAGCGCGGAACTACTTAGCCGTGAAAACGAGCTTCCTAGGGCTAATGAGGATTGCCCAATTTGCAGAAACAGGGTGTTTATTTCTGTAGCACAATTTTCCAGCTGCCTGCATCCCGCATCCCTTACGGTGTTAGCATCTGTTTAAGGTTCATTGTATGTATATGGTTTTGCCAAAAGGCTTCTGGAAGCTAAGGGGCAGGAACATGTGGTAGATCTTTGGGGTTGAAAACAGGATGTAGCCATCAAGGCAGTCTTCTGGACTCGACCCATTAGGATCCAGAAACTAGTTACAAGTTCTTCATGTTGAAAATTAGACAAGAAAGGAATCAGAAAGCAGGTGAGGTTTGCAATACTCTATAAAGGCAAGGAAATGACAGAGAGAGAGAGAGAGCTGAAACAGTCTAGGGTCAGCACATCCATAACTATCTCTTATTCTGCTCTTTGGAGAAAAAAAGGCAAGGAAGGCGCTTCTGCAATAACAAGATATATGATGTGTTCCTAGGGTGGAGGCAGCAAGGAGAGAAACACACTTTTTGCAAACTTGCAAACTAAAAATAATTAAGACTTTGGGGGAAAATAGGACAACAGTAGACAATTGCACAGTGCAACTTTGTGCAATTGTGGTTAGAGCCTCAGCAAAGACAAGCCTTCTTGATTTAAAAAAAAAAAATGATGCCAGCATGATTTAAAAAGAATTCCTAATACATAAAGATGACCTGCTGAAAATAAAGGATTCTGCGTTGGAAAGACAAAGAACGAAGGATGATTTGATGAACAGCGATGCAAGAGAAGCTGAAATCTTCTGAGCTCTACGGAGAAGGCGAAACGGCCCAGGATCGGGAACTGCGCCAACAGCGCTCCTCGCATGGAGTTCAGGGCTCCCCTAAGGCAGAGAAGGAGAGAAGGGGGAGCTGTGGGCAGCCCTGCCTCCAGCGTGCAGCTGCTGCTGTCCCCCACTGGGTCCCTGCTCTTTGCCATTGTCTTCTGACACTTGCCGATGCAAAATCTTGGCAGGCTGAGCGCATCACAGACGAACCAGGGCGGCTCCCACATTTCACTGACATCGTTCCGTTTATCAGGCACATTTGAGCTAATTTATGTTAAAATCACACACAAACACGCAAGCGTGACAGCAAAACAGACTGAGCGTGGGTTGCTTCCCCAGCACACGCTGACACTCACCCCTGCAGGCAGGATGGGTTCTAGCATCTCTGCTTCTTCCCCTGGCTCCTCTCCCCCCAACCGCGCCCCCCTCTTCAGATTCACAGATGTCTCCACAGTGGGCTGTTGTCGGGGCTCTGGGCTCTAAGCCTTCTATATGCCCGCAGTGCTGAGCTCTAGGAAGTTAGCAAGGCAGCATGTACCTGACAAAGTTATTTTGGTTACAAGTGAGAGTGTCTCAGAATGGAGAACATTTTTGCTAACCTAATAAAATGCCCAGATGTAGATGTATGTGGCTTCAGGCTTAATGTTGATGTGTGCAGGTGTGTGTGTGTGTGTGTGTGTGTGTGTGTGTGTGGTGCTTTCTTCCTTCTGCAGTCTCTGCTTCTCTTAGTAGTAGGTCATTCTTTTCCATTTCCTCTCCCATTGACAACACCTGAGCCCTCCAGATTCAATTCTCTTATGATAAGCAATTCTCCAAGAGGGAAAGGACTTCTTTTTTTCCAATGATTATTTAAATTACATTATTAATCTATAAGCAGAGGGAGACTGAGAGAGACAGAAAGAGAGAGAATGGACATACCGGGGCCACCAGCTCCTACAAACGAACTCCATCTGGCCTTATGTAGGTACTGGGGAATCGAACCAGGGTCCTTAAGCTTTTCAGGCAAGCACTTTAACTGCTAAGCCATCTCTCCAGCCCCATTCCCAACGATTTTTGTAGAAACAGGAATAATTTCATTCACATACTTTTGGACATGTTTCCTGACCTTGAACCAGTCTGCTGTGGTTCAAGGATCAAATCACTGGTTGACCAGGCCATGGTGGGCTGGCTCTTGGCCCCACCCCAAGCCACATGTGCAAAGGCAAGGAGATGTCTCCCTGCAAAAGGCAGACACTGCAGGTCCTTGTTCCTGGAGAGAGAGATGCCTACATTCCAGAGTGGTCCAGACCAGGTGCCCATGGAGGAGCGCATGAGACTGGAAGAAACTCCTTTCTGAGAGACAATTTATCTTCAACAAAGGAAAAGAAAAAGATGGGTGAAAAAGAATCTCAAGTCAGTATTCACTTCACTTGTAAGCAGATATGCTATGGACGTAAACAACACGGATAATTATAGACTTCGCTGCCTTGGCCTTACATCTTTAATTAACAGGCAATTTACTAAGATATTTGCTCTAGCTTACTTCGCCAGCTGAGGGCAATTAAAAAGTGGCCACCCCTCTTGCAAGAAGATTAGCAAGCATGTGTGTCCCAGAGAGCTAAGTGACCTTCGCATAAGGGAGAAATAACAGGCTTTTGTTTGCCAAAGCCACTAGGTTTAGGAATCTTGACAAAGGTCTCTGTGCACAAGCTCTGTGCGCTGTCTGTTGGGTGGTTGGTTGTAGTGCTTGGGAGCTGGCAAAGGGGGGGTGGAGTCTTTTAGCCCTGTTATACCATGCATGGAGCCCACCGATATGAGTGTCAAATGTGACAAAATGAGGTCATAAATAGATTCCTACCAAGTGGCCAAGCCAGAATCCCATCCTTGTTATCTAATCACACTCCCCACCCCCCCACACAAATATCAGATCTTGTTCCTCCACCCTCTACTACCACAGGGTGATGCCTGGCTTCAGGGACAGTCCTGTTAGGTTGGTGTAGCCACAATGCCTTGAATCTCAGATTCAATCTCTTGAATGTTTCCTGAAGGTAATTTTCCATCCCCTGACTCCTACCCAGCTCTCACTTGGCCATGGTATATTCTGAGTTGAGCTCAAGCTCACTGTCTCAATGCAAAGACCCTATTTCCTAGGTCCCTGTGGTTATCAGGATGACCTTGAATACAGTGTACCCTAATGTGCTTTAACACAAATCATCAAATATATATATATATAAACACTGTGCTCAGAATAACAGAAACCTGAATCTTCTGCATATGCACACATACACATATAATATACATACACCTCTACACATGTATTATGCATGTTTTAAAGCTTTTCTTTTATTTTAGAGAGAGAGGGAATTGGCATGCCAGGGCCTCAGCCACTGCAATTGAACTCCAGATGCTTGCACCACCTATTGGGCATGTGCAACCTTGCACTTGCCTCACCTTTGTGCATCTGGCTTATGTGGGATCTGGAGAGGCAAACATGAGTCCTTAGGCTTTGCAGATGAGCACCCTGACCACTGAGCCATCTCTCCAGCCCTACACATGTTTTAAATATGTATGCTTGCATACACATATAAATACATACAAACACAATGTATTCATTCACTCCACAGATATCTATCAAGGACATAGCATGCATATGCCTGACAGCATCATGAGTCACAAAGTCAGCAAAATCCAGGCCCAGTCCTCTCCTGGTATAGTTTAGTAAGGGAAATAGATGCATTCGTCAAACAGTCTCACAAATAGTATAGCCAAGCTGTCTCGGTTGTCCTCCCTCAGTGGTAGTTATAAATTAGTTCCACACAGCCCTCCTGTAGCTAGAGCAGACATTGCCTTACCCCCCCCCCCACACACGCACACCACCACAATCACCACATACCCTGCACTCAGGAGAGTCACCACATGCTGAGCCACAGACAGGGAGGGTGCCCTCAGTAATTGCCAGCTTCTCCATGTGTCACCGCCTCTGTCTTCCCCCCAAAGCAGAACTTGGCCTCTTTGTTTAAAAAAAAAAAAAAACCTTCACTATGCAAGTTTGCACTAAATGCTCAGTCTTATGCTTAGACCAGCAGTCTTTTCTTCTTGCTCAAAACTGAATGTCTAGTTCTGTGTCCAGTTCCACAGTAGGGATGTCAGCTAGCTGTGCAGACTTGGCAGGGGGAGAGGCCCTGATAGTCCAAAGGAAGCCCGGGGAGGAGTGGGAGGGACAGACTCATGAATATGCTCAAATGTGATGAGAAAATGTGATGGGGACCAGCATGGGGTATGAGCCCTAATAATAGCAGATTTGTTTATGGAAAAGTGGAAGCGTGGGGAAAAGTGAGAGGCCACCCATGAGGCAAGGAGTAGACATAAAAGGTCACATCAAGCCAATCATTTACTTGTCCTTGAAAGACCCCCCAGAGCTCTCTGCCCTCTAGCACACAGATCAACACCATTTGAACCATGGTGGCCACACACACACACACACACACACACACACACCAATACCTTAGCACTTCACTCCTCACTGCTCACCATGTACAAAGCACCTTGCCAAACCATGACGGATGTGCTGCGAGAATGAGAAGTAGTAGCGCTTGCTTATAATTCCAATACTCCGAAGATGGAACTAGGAGGCTTGCGAGTTCAAGGCCAGCCTGGGACACATAGTGAGACTATGGCAAAAAAAAAAAAAAAGCATTGGAGATTTATTGCATTCACAGCAAAATCTGGCCTATTTTGACTGAAACTCTAACAGAATGGAATGGCCAAACCTCTAGGGCACTTTAGAGAGCAGAGGATCTTGAAGGACAGAGATCAGCAAATGCTGACATCAGTGGTATTTTTAACAAAGCATGTCCCAATTCTACAGGCTGCTAAGCTCAACTTTCACTCCCTCCAAGAGCACAGAAGTAAAAATGGAAAAGAATAACCATTAAGAAGCCTTGGAAAAGAGAGCCCAGTAGCTATGGGAAAGAACCAGGTAGTCACAGCTCATTTTTATTTGCTTTGCAGACATGTTTTGTGTCAGGGTCTTGGCAGGAACTAAGTGCCAGGATGGGCCGGACATAGGAAAACCACAGGGAGCGGGACCGAACCCAGGGCTAGTAACAGTGAGGAGGCTTCCACCCTGAGCCCAAGGAGTAAGACTCAAACTGGACCCTAAAAGCAGGGGTTATGTGCAGAGCCCCACCACCTTTCCCACGCAGGGGGATCTGGACACAGACACCGTGCAGTCACTTCCCCACGCAGGCTGGACTGGACACAGGGACCTTGTGTAGTCACACCACCTTCCCCACGCAGACTGAACTGGACACAGGGACCTTGTGTAGTCACACCACCTTTCCCACGCAGGCTGGACTGGACACAGGGACCTTGTGTAGTCACACCACCTTCCCCACGCAGGCTGAACTGGACACAGGGACCTTGTGTGGTCACACCACCTTCCCCACGCAGGCTGGACTGGAATGCTCCTGCAGGTAGAAAACAATACCCCAACTCACCAGGCTCTCTCCTTCTAGTTGCTTCTCCCCTTGGCCAAAACCCACTGGAAACTGAACTAGCCAGCAGAGGATCCAGTGCTGTGATCTGAACTGACAGCCCATGGGCACCAGGGAGCATGAGGAGGATAGAGGGCGGATCTGGAGTGAAAATAGAAGATAGCCAGCTGAGAACTCTGAGAGACATGAAATTTAAGATATTTTCAGGCCTGAGTGAAGGATTTTTCTGTAGGTTTGGGGGGTTCAGGAGGGCCTCCCCAAGTTTATGAACCTCAAACTTGGGTCCTGTCCTATTTTAAACAAAGAATTGACAAAAATGAACTCAAGAAGGATAAATTATGAATTAGTTTATTTAAGGGAAATTGGGATCTAGGGGAAGGCCAGAGCAGAGTCATAAACACGTGGGAAGTAGGAAACACACACTCATGTGGAAACACTGCAGAGTTCATAAGGTTCATTTAAGAAAACATTGAGTTTTTTTAAGAAAAGACTGGGGGCTGGAGAGATGGCTTAGCGGTTAAGGCGTTTGCCTGCAAAGCCAAAGGATCCTGGTTTCATTCTCCAGGACCCACGTAAACCAGATGCACAAGGGGGCACATGCATCTGGAGTTTGTTTGCAGTGGCTGGAGGCCCTGGCATGCCCACTCTCTCTCTCTCCCTTTCTCTCTCCTTCTCTCTCTCCCTCCCTCCCTCTTTCTCTCTCTCAAATAAATAAATAAAATATATTTAAAAAGAAAAGAAAAGACTGGAATAGAGCCAGAAGCACATGGATGATAGTTCATAAAGCTCACTTAAGAGAAATTGAGGTTTGTTTCTTTTTTTTTGCTTTTGTTTGGTTTCTTGAGGTAGAGTCTTGCTCTAGCCCAGGCTGACCTGGAACTCACTACAAAGTCTCAGGGTGGCCTCAAACTCACAGCAATCCTCCTACCTCTGCCTCCCAAGTGCTGGGATTAAACGCATGCACCTCCACGCCCGGCTTCAAATTGAGGTTTTTAGAGGAACGACTGGAATAGAACCACAAGCACATGGAAGATAGAATTTAGGTATATATGTACAGACTTAGGAGAGACACACAGCATTTGCCTGCTTCCCCATGGAAGGAACTTAAGAGGGCAGAGGGAAAATATCAAAGCAGAGACCAAGAAATTCCAAAGACAAATGAGTAGTAAAGAGAGCTATACCCAAGGCTATGCTGAGTTTAGAGACGTTACATGGGTAACAGGCCTGAGTTAGAGAAGGAGTCTGTGTGGCACATCTGGAGTATAAGGGAAATAAATAATGCATGTGGTAGACTCAGAGACCAGAGGAAAATCATACATGTAATTAAAGTGATAAGCTACCCCAAGGTATAAAACAGAAGAAAGCAGAGAATTATTCAGACCAAGAAACAGTAATATCCTGTCCCCCCACCACCAAGCTAGGCTGAGTGGGCGGGGAAGCCAGGTTCAGAGTATCCAAGCAGCACAGGGTAAGATCAGGAGAAACACAGAGAGACGGGGAAAGCCAAACACAACCTTTATAGTGATTGAAACTGTATTCTTTCATCAGGTTGAGGAATGCAATGGGAAGACATGATTGGTTTGTAGATTTGGAGGGCAGACCCTAGAGGGAAGCCCACCTAGGTTGTATGCCAGACTGTGGCAGCAGGGGACACTGTAGCCAGTTGTAGATGAGTCTTGATCAGGCACGAGTTCCATTCCTGCCAAGGAGGGTTGGCATGTAGAGGTGGCATCTCCTGGTTCTCTTTGAGCCTCAATTTCTTTTTTTTTTTTTTTTTGGTTTTTTGAGGTAGGGTCTCACTCTAGCCCAGGCTGACCTGGAATTCACTATGGAGTCTCAGGGTGGCCTCGAACTCACAGCGATCCTCTTACCTCTGCCTCCCGAGTGCTGGGATTAAAGGCATGCACCACCACGCCTGGCTAGAGCCTCAATTTCTAACTGAAACTCCACAAAAGAAGTTAGCTTTGTCCTACTTATCCCTCAGTTTGACAAGGGCTGCTAGGACTTCCTTGAGGAAAAGGCAATGAGACATGAGTTGGATAGAGTCATCTCTGGTCAAAGAAGACAGGTTAGGGAAAGCTATACTGAGGAAAGTAACTGATAGCAATTAAAGTAGACTTAGACATAGTAAGGAAATATATCATCATTGATTTTCTTATTGTGCAATGACTAGAAGGCAGTAAACTAGGGAGTAATATTGGTTCACCCTCTCCCAAGTTCCCACATCACCTCGCACTTACTCCCTGCTGTGCATGATGGGTAGAACAGCTTGCTCTTCCTGACACACTCCTTCACCTCAGTTATGATCTCCAAGAATTTCCCCTAATCCTTGGGTGTCGGGTGTACTCGGTTGCCTCATTAAATCTTCCCTTAATGCCCAACTAAACCAGCCATGTCAAATTAGAGCCTTGGGATAATTCCTGGGATTCAAAAATAGCCAGGAAGGTGTTTCCCTCGCCTTGATTACCGTCTTCACAATTCAGTAAAAGAGGTCATTTTCAGTGAACATGTGTCTCTCACAGTCTTACTCAAAAGATGAGGAAAGGTGCTTTCAATGACATTGTATTTCTGGGTTGACCTATCCCTGAAGTCAGTCAACAACTTCAGCTCTCAGTTGTATGAGCCACTCTGTTATCTTTGGGGATTTGCTGGTTCGTATTGGATTTCTTCTACCTACAATAGAGGTGTCTGCTTATGTACTGGCATCATAGCTCTCCCGACATTGACTTGATAGTGTTATCAATGATTATTATCGTATGTTGTAGTGTGAAGATAGTGATAATAGCAACCACTGTGATTATGTGCTCAGTTATGTTCACGGGATCAAAGATTGTGGGTTGCATGTGAATATCACCCCAAAGGCTCATGTGTTGAAGGCCTGTTCCCCATCAGATGGATCCAGTCATAGAGAGGTAATTGGATCGTGAGGACTCTAACCAATGGATTAACTCATTACTGGATACATGATTTGATGGTATTATTAGGGGGTGGGGCTGTGTAGGAGGAAAAGGTCACTGGTGGCCTGCCTTTGAGGGATATCTTGGCCTGGACCCTTCCTGCCTTTCTCTCTGCTACCTGGCTTCCATGACGTAACCAGCCTCCTCTAGTGCATGTCTCAGGCCCAAATCAATGGATCCATCTGATCTTGGATTAACAAAATACCTCACTACAATTGATTGTAGCTCTTTCCTTTAAAAAATGTATATATAGCTAGGCTGTGCTCATCTCATGAGACAGCCTGGCAGCTTGTGTCTTTCCTGAATAAAACTTTTACTTTGTATATATATATGAAACATTTAATTCCCATAAATGGCTTATACTATATTTCCAGTAGATGACAGTGTTTTAAAAAGGTGTGAGCACATGGCCTTAGGGCTTTCCTAAATCAAAACTGCAAGACAGGATAAGTCTAATTCAAGAGTCTGTTATGTGACATTTGTAAATCCGATAGTCCCCTGTCATGGGACATGCTCAGTATAAAATAATTAGTGTTGCAGTTACCTTATTGTTACTAAGACGAAATGCCCAACCCGAAGCACCTTATAGAAGCTTATATTCTCAAGGGGAAGTTTTGTGATGTCATGGCAGAGCAGAGACTGGGCATCACTTCCTGTACATCAGCTGGGAGATGACAGAAAAAGGGTGCTTGTCCTGGCAAAGGGGCCTTGGGCTATAACACCCCAAGGCCTGTCCCAAGTGACACACTTCCTCCAGCAAGGCTTTGCCTCCCATATTACAACCAGCTGGGGACTGAATGTGAGATTTAATTAAAAACACATGGTGCTATGGGAGACATTTCACATTCAAACTACCACAATTAGCATAAGGTGGAAAAGGACAAAGAAGAAGAAATGGTATTTTAAAAATATTTTTATTTATTTATTTTAGGGAGAGAGGCAGATAGAGAGAAAGAATGGACATGCCAGGGCCTCTAGCCACTGCAAACAAACTCCAGATGCATGGGCCACCTTGTGCATCTGGCTTTACATGGGTGCTGGGGAATCAAACCTGAGACCTTTGTCTTTGCCAGCAAGCACCTTAACTGCTAATCCATCTCTCCAGGCTGAGGTGGGATTTTTGCAGTAGTAGGTGATGCTGTTACTTATAATAACCATCTCTGTTTACCCAGCTATAAATTGAGAGCAGTAATTTATGTTCAACTGACTTCACGAGGTTGCAGTATGGCTTGAGTGAGATGAAAACCCTCTAATCTATAAATCACTGCATAAACAGTGGCTGTCATGGTACCGAAAAACCACAAAGATGGCTGTAACTCACTGCCACGCCATGTTATAACTGGTTAGCTGAGAGGCTCTGGTGGCCTGGCCAGGTGCCCAGCCACAGCATCAAAACTTGGACACTTGGTCTGCCACCAGGTGGCAGTGAAACCCACACTCTCGACCTACCTGGGCTCTCCCAAGCACAGCCAGGCCCTCCAGAGGAAAATGTGTTCTGTCCCTGAGGAACCCTTGGGTGAAACACCTTTTGTTTCTCAAGCATGCTGCTAGGCACTGTGAGGGACACAAAAGCCCTATAAGAATGCAATGGCCCTACTCTCGTGGATTCAGGTTGCATTCTCAACTAAACAGTGCACATGGTCCCCAACTTGCAATGGTTCTGTGTAACAACAGTAGGAAAGTAATTAAAATTTAGTAGAAACTGAAAATATATACATATATAAGGCATGGTCTGGCTCCTCAGGGCAGGGGATTTAGTGTGTTAGGCAAAAAATTACTGGATCCATTGTTCAGGACTGAGCCCTGGGCCACAAGAGAACCAACCAATCCAAAATGGAGTCACTCATACTAAGTAAATGCCACATAGACTGAAAACTATAAGGAAGTAAATAGATCCCAAATAGGCTGGTTTTCTGAAAACAGACTCATCTGTGGAAGTCAGCATAGGGCAATCCTTTCTGCTTTAACCCTTCCAAAAAGGTAACCTAAAGTAACCTGACATTAACCGACCAGTGTTTTGGCCTGTTGTTTCCTTGTCCCGTTATGAAACCCACAGTTCTGTCTCTGTCCGATGGAAGATCTCGTTCTGTTTGGAAGAACGGCAGCTGCTCTGAGTCATGACTCCTAAATAAAAGCCATTGCAAGTTACGACTGAATGCTTAAACTTGTCTTTTGGCAACTGTAAAGGAACCTGACCCCTGCCTCCCCAAATACCTTATAGAGGAGATGCTTGCTAGCTCAGAGAAAGGGGGGCAGCTGTGGGCATCCTAGGGAGCTTGGAAATTTGAAGAGTTTTCTATGAGGAGATTTGGCATGTGACATTTGAACTGGGTTTTCTTTTCTTTCTTTCTTTTTTTCCCCCGAGGTAGGGTCTCACTCTAGCCCAGGTTGACCTGGAATTTTCTATGTAGTCTCAGGCTGGCCTTGAACTCACAGCGATCCTCCTACCTCTGCCTCCCGAATGCTGGGATTAAAAGCGTGTGTGCCACCACACCTGGCTTGAACTGGGGATGTCTTCACTTGGGGGAGAAACACTGGAGAAAATTCTAGAAAGGGAAAAAGCAAGAAGTACAAAGAGCACCTGGCACTCATGTGAAAGGGTGAGGATGGAGGCATGGAACGGTGAAGGGTGGGAGCTATGGGTTGACATCGAGTGAGGCCAATATGTCCCAAGGCGTGTGGCACTGCCTGTTTGATGAAGAAATGTCCTGTCTGAAATGGCAGCAGCCCTAGTTGAGAAACATAGTATGGATGGAGGAGGGGGAGGTGTCAGTGGCTAGATAAACTGTGTTGATGTGGGGAGGACATGATGACCAAACTGGGAGATATTCTCTGCAGGGTTCTGGAGGGCAGCTTGTGTGTGGATGTCCTCGACAGTGACCAGCTCTACTCCCGTGCCCTTGTAGGCCGAGTCCTGGATTCTCAGTGGCCCTGGCCCTGGAATGACATCACTCCCCTGTCAGGCCTCCAGACTAAGTCCGCATGCAAACAGGCTCTTCTCACACATCGCCTACACTGAACTCACTTTGAGCCCCACCTCACAATGTTTGTGACTCACCTTTCCAGCAGGACTCACCAACATTTTAGGGGGGTTAGCACACAACAAAAACCTCTCGTCTTTCTCACTCTCCTGAACCCATACTTACTGCACCCCTCAAGAACACCTCTGTGCCTATGAGCTCATACAGCTAGAACCCAGAATCGCCCCCTCATGCAGCCCGGGCTCAGCTCGAACACTCTTTTGCATGAGTAGCTCCGGTGCAGCGAAGACTAAAGCTCCCCCAGCTACAAGCATGTCAGTCTGACAGGTTTGCAGGGACATCTGAACTGAGTCATGAGCAATGGCCCGGGGAAGCTAAAGCGCAGCAGGAATAGAAGTGTGGAGGCATCAGCTGATGTGGCTGGAGGGTAAAGGTTGAGGTGGATAGAGACAGTGGAGGTCAGAGCAGCCCTATGAAGGTGCTTATATGGGGTATTGGGAGATCAGGTCATAGCTTAAGGCCATACGAGAGTCAATGATGGTGTCTAGCAGAGGAGAGATAATCAGCTGTGTGCTCTCTAAACACTCCTCCAGTCATATGGAATGGGTCTGGGAGACCCAGAAGGAGGTCCACTAGGGGGTCAGTTGCAGTGATTAAGTGAGAGGTAGGGGACCAGAGCTGACAAAGCATGAGAAGAGGGGGAAGGAGGAAGAGGAGGGGGAAGCTGGAGAGTTTCCGAAGGACAGGGGTGCGGGTGACTCCCTGGACTCCAGCTTGAGCAACGAGGTGTGCTAAGACTGTTGACTGACATGGAACAGGAGAGAAGTGGGGGGCTAGAAGGTGAGAAATGCCTCTTCAAAGGTGACTACGGTACAGCGTCGTTAGGGGACGGCAGGCAGCCATGCGGAAGCATGGGTCTGTAGTTCAAGGGAAGGGTCCAAGCGAGGATGCAGAACTGGGCTCATCAGAACAAAACTGGCACCTGTGGGCGAGAGGCCACCAGAGAGTTTGGAGAGTGTGCAGGGCGGCGCTTTGTCAGAGACTGTGCTGGTCTCACTCTGGTGTCCCCCATAACTCATGTGTCCCAAATGCTTGGTCCCCAGCTGGTGGCAATTTGGGAAGTAGAGCCTGGCTGGAGGAGGTGTGTGGTTGGGGCTGGGCTTAGGGGTGTTCTAACTAGCTCCCCCTTAGCAGAGTTTGGTTTTCTCCTCCACTGCTGGCCTCTACCTGCTGGGGCAAGGGGGTGATGTCCAGCCTCTACTCACACCATGCTTTCTCCTGCCATCATGGAGCTTCCCCTGGAGACTGTATGCCAAAATAAACCCTTTCCTCCCATTAGCTGCTTTTGGATGGGTGTTTTGTCCCAGCGACCAGAAAGTAACTACAACAGGAATCAAAACACAAAGAGTAGCCAAACGTCACAGCCAACACAGGGGCCAGGACAACCAGGATACAGATGTGTTAGGGAACATCAAGGGGGGGGGGGCTAGAAAGGAGGAGTAGTCAACAGCCCCAAGAGGAAGGAAGAGGGCAAATAAAATGAGGCCTTGTTGGCAAGGACCCACTAGACCTCCGTGTGGTGCAGTGTGTGAGCCTCCAAGGCTCAGGGACCCTCGCGGAAGAAGTGTCGGAAAGAATGTAAGAGCAGAAGCAAAAGGAGGAGAGCTTACAACACTCCTTCAGACACAAAGTGACCTTGACATTCATGATCTCACAGTGGCTGATGCTACTTATGCAAGGCCTGCATAATAGGAGGCAAAAAGGATATAATCAAAATAAAAGAGAGATTAGTTAGACAGAAGGGATTCAGTGGAGGGGGGATTTGGGAAAGGGAAAAAGAAGGGTGGTAGGAGGGGACTGTGAACATGATATGTTGTTTACATTTATGAAAGTTGTCAATAAAAAAAGGGTTTTTTTTTTAATAAAAGAACTATGGAGTCAGGCATGATGACACAGGCCTGTAATCTCACCATTTGGAAGAATACCAAGAAAACCTTTCAGAGAGAGAGAGAGAGAAAGAGAGAGCATTTAGAACCAGCAGCCCTGCCCCAGGGCCTGTTTCTACTGCCTGAAGCTATGCCCCTTCCACTTGTCATAGACACACCATGTCCCCATCTTTACTACTGCTTCGGCCTGACCTCTGTTTCCTTGCCCCTTGTGCTAGCTAATCTTGTCTGTCCATTTGATGGAATTTAAAATCAAATGGAAACAAGTCTCTGGGAACACCTATGAGGTTGACTGAGGTGGGAAGACTCACCCTAACCGTAGGGGCACCCAGGCTGAGGAAAAAGAAGCAAGTCAACTGAGCACGGTCATTCATCTCCTTCTCCTTCCTGACTGTGGAGACAACGTGACCAGCTGCCTCAAGCTTCTGTCACGACTTTCCCACTATGATGGGCCGTATCCCGTAAGTTGCTTCTTATCAGTATTTAATTACAACAACAGAAAAGTAATTAATACATCTCTCATTTCTGACTTCATTGCATCTCTCTGACTCGCAAAGCTCAGCTGCATGCTGTGCTCAAAGACCTGAGTCTTGAGCGGGGAGGTGGCTCAGTGCACAAAGCCCTTGTCATTCAGGCATAAGTACTTGCCTGAGTTTGGATACTCCGAACCCATGAAGCCAGATGCATGGCACTGTCATCCCAGTGTGACAGACACAGGAGAATCCCCTAGAAGCTCATGGACCAGACTGATAAAAGCAGCGCTGACAAGAAGTTCCACTTCAGGTATGGTAGAAGGCAAGGACCACAACTGAGGTTGTCCTCTGACCTCTACACATGAACAGGGCATATGACATGCTCACCCACATGATCACGAACATCATACACACACGCACGCACACACATACACACACACCACACCCAGAATCTTCAGAACTGAGGACATCCTGGCAGATCCCAAGACCTCACTTTCCTGCACCCACCATGGACCCTGAGCCCAGGCCTCCAGAATACTTCTTGCAGTCATTTCTTGTCCAGGCTCATGGTAAGTGCTTTCTTCTGTGGACTGACTTTTGTTGTTTTTGTTTATTTTTATTTATTTATTTGAGAGTGACAGACAGACAAACACACACACAGAGAGAATGGGTGTATCAGGGCCTCCAGCCACTGCAAAAGAACTCCAGATGCATGCACCACCTTCTGCATCTGACCTACGTGGGTACTGGGGAATCCAGCCTCGAATTGGGGTCCTTAGCTTCCACAGGCAAGTGCTTAACCACTAAGCCATCTCTCCAGCCCTGGACTGACTTTTTAATGCTTCCCACGTGTCTGACATCAGCATCTGGCCTCAGGTCCAGTCTCCTACCCAAGTCACAGTGAGGACTGCTGTGTTTGCAGTCAGACCCCCCCCCCCCCATTGGATGAGTTCCTTGAGGATACAGGCATTGGAGCCACATTTACTTCCTCCGAGCCTGGCCAGGAGCCTGTTCTCAGGAGCCATGGACAAGCAGATGGGTGCCGGCTGGAGTCCAGTTGGTCAGGTGACTCCTGCACACCTACCCCCCAGTGAGGCTCCATGGTAAGCTCATCTCACCACTGCCTGGTTTTCCAAACGACACCTCTGGAGAAGGGGAAATGCCTCAGTTGACAAAGTGCTTACCATGGAAGCACGAGGGCCTAAGTTTGAATCCCTAGCACGCATGTAAAATGTTAGGTGTGGTGCACATGTCTGTAATCTCAATGCTGGGAGGCAGAAGCAGGAGAGTTTCTGAGGCTTGCTGGCTAGCTAGTCTAGTTGAACTGGTGAGCTACAGGTTCAGTGAAAGACCCTGCTTCAAAAAAAAAGGAGCCAGGTGTGGTGGTGCACACCTTTAATCCCAGCACTTGGAAGGCAGAGGTAGGAGGATCGCCATGAGTTCGAGGCCACCCTGAGGCTACATAGTGAATTCCAGGTCGGCCTGAGCTAGGGTGAGACCTTACCTTGAGAGATGGCTCAGAAGTTACGGCATTTGCCTGCAAAGCCTAAGGACCCAGGTTCTATTCCCCAGAACTCATGTAAGGCCAGATGGCACATGCATCTGGAGTTTGTTTGCAGTGGCTAGAGGCCCTGGTGCACCCATTCTCTCTCTATCTGTCTCCCCATACATATAAGCATGCATATACACACACGTACACACCACACACACGTGCACGCATACACACAAAGCATGCAACTAGTTGGACATAGAGATTGACTCTAAGGTTAGTTTAGGACTGCCAATCCAGTGGGAAAGGATGGTGGAGGACGGATCGTAATGCTGCATTTCCATGAGTACACCTTTTGTCGTGACAGATATGGAGATCTGCTCACAGAAAAAACTTCTGCACAACTCTGTCCTTGGAGTTAGACCCCTTGGGGTCTGCCATGCCCCAAACTACAAAAGCTATATGCTAACCAGGGCAGTCCTTGCCCAGTGCCTGAGTGAGGTGGCACATTAAGGCTTGGCCATTTCAGTTCAATGCAAGACACTTTAAGAGACCATAACTGCTGGCTGAGCTTCAACTGGGGACTAAGGGTTTATCAGGCCTGTCAGACAGCTTGGTTTTGTCCACCTTCCACCTCCTCTCCACAAGTATTAAAGAAAAAAAAAATGTCAGGCCTGGTGACCCAGACCTATAATCCGAGTTACTTGGAAGGCCAGGGCAGGAATATCACATGTTCAAGGCCCACTTGGGTTACAGAGTGAGTTCAAGGTTAGCCATGAGCAATTTAGTGAGGCTCTGTCTCAAGATAAAAAGTACAAAGAGGGCTTGGGATACAGCTCAGAGGTAGAGCAGTTGTTTAGCATGTACAAGCCTCTAGGTTTCAATCATAATACCCCAAAATAAAATAAAGCAAAATATTACCTATAAATTGTAGCCGACATGATATTTAGAAATGAAAAGGAAAAAAGTGCAAACAGAGGGACATAAATGGCAAGTATTTGTAAGGCTTTCATATGCTAAATGGTATGTCATTATTTCAAAGCAAACTGTGTGAAGTTAAAATATTAGCAAACTGATCTCGATCACACCTTCCAAGGCTCAAGGTCTAATGTGGAAGAGGTGGCGGAAAGAATGTAAGAGCCAAAGAAGGGTAGGACTCCTTACAACGTCCTCCCTCCAGACATAAAATGGCCTGGATATCCATGACCTCATAGTGCCTGACATTACCTACACAAGACCATCATAGGAGGAGAAAAAGATCATGACATCAAAATGAAAGAGAGACTGATTGAGATGGGGAGGGAATATGATGGAGAATGGAATTTCAAAGGGGAAAGTGGGGGGAGGGAGCGTAGCACCATGGGATATTTTTTATAATCATGGAAAATGTTAATAAAAATTAAGAAAAAAATAAATAAAAATATTAGCAAACTGAATTTAGTAATGGCTATGAAAGATAATATACCATGTCTGAGTTGGGTTTAATCTTAGAAAATATGAGTGTGTTTTGTTATCTGAAGTGACATGTTCCCTTCCCCACAGATTAAAGAAGACAAACAAACACTCATACTGTTTTTCTTACTCTGCAACAGTCAGTCCTTTCCCATTTGGATAGGCTGTGAGACCTTTAACACCAGGCCACTTAGAGATGCCTAAGTTTGGCAGCAGATGGCGGAGAGACACACGAGCAGGCTGTTGCTCCCTGCGCCCATGCCAGGCATATACACGACAGCATGGCGTCCTCTTCTCTGGCTTCAAAGGCAGCTAACAACTGATACACAGTAATACTTCAGATTAAACCTGAGCGTGACATCTGGTTTGGAGCAGGGAATGAGAAGATGGGATCAAGTTTTGTCAGAACAATGGCAGTAAGAGCCACGGTGGCTAATCTAATAATAAATAAAAATAGTCATGAATAGGTTATTGTAGGCTATAATACAACAATAAAGAACAATGCTAGAAACTGCCTCTATGCAGGCTTCATACAGAAAAAAAAAAAAAAAAAACTGAACTGTAACTTGGAGTTTTCCAGTTTTGGCAGTTAAAGCATTCCTGGTCCAGATGTGAGGCCACCACTGAAACATGCCTGATGGGTGAGAACAGACAGAACTTTATAGTCAGAAGGACATCGTGATCAAGCACAGGACTTTAGAAGGACAAGAAGTGCTTGAGGCAAGTGGAGTGGGGAGAATATAAAATGAGACGCTCTTGTTCAGATCATAGCGAGCCTTAGAAATTATGTTACGAGTTTGATGTTTGCTAGGGGCAGTAGACGGAGAGCCTCTTAGAGGTTTTTAACGTGACAGCTAACATGATCAGATTTGTAAGACAGCTAGAAAGAGTATGTATTGGAGAGGAACCAGATGAGAGAAATAGAGGCCAATTAGGACGGTACTACTGCCACCTGGGTAAGAGAAGTGTAGGTCTTTCATATCACACAGCAGTGATAGCTACGATGGAAGGAAGTTCATCTATCCCCAGTGTTAGCAAAGAGGGTAGAAAACATCATGTCGCTGATCCCATTCAAGAATGATTCCCAGCCTGGTGTAGTGGTGCACGCCTTTAATGCTAGCGCCGGGAAGGCTAAGGTAGGAGGATCACTGTGAGTTTGAGGCCAGCCTGGGGCTACAAAGTGAGTTCCAGGACAGCCTGGGCTACAGTGAGACCCTACCTCGGGTAAAACAAACAAACAAACAAGAATAAATCTCAAATGTATAGCTTACCTGGATGGTCTTTACAGATGGGACACAGCAGAGTTCCTGGGGGAGGAGGGATTTAGGTGAAAGAGAATTTGTACTTTAGGAAGTCTCTCACACATGCTTTTTCAGAGCTGAACTGACTGTAGGGAATGGATGAAGGGCAATGTCTTGATGTGCTCTGACCTTCAGACTTAATAGTAAGAGGGTAAAATTTTCCCAGGTTAAGAATTGATCTTCTGGTTGCTGTTGGGTAGACCAACAGACTCAGAGATCTGGTGTCTGGTGATATATATAATCTATCCATCTATCTATCTATCTATCTATCTATCTATCTATCTATCTATCTATCTATCTAATCTATCTACCAATTCCCACGTAATGATGGCATCTCCACACTGAGTACTGACAGGCAGTAGCAAACTTGAAAAAGAGAAAAAGACAGTGAAAACCATTTCAAAACTGGTCCATGGGCTTCATCCCACTACACCTGAGAGTGTGGCTCCCACCAGCGGAAGGCACCAGCGCTACTAAGACGTATGTGAGGAGTTGCACCAGCAGGCAGGAAACAGTACACTCAGAAAGACACTTCAGGGGCCATCTGCAAAAATGTAATATGGGTTATGACACCCAACAAGGAATGGTGAGGCACGTGAGGCAGCAATAGTGAGAAGAGACTAGCAACAGTAGGAAGGGTGTGGGGGGCGTGAGGAGGAGGCAATGACTGAACTTCAAGAAATGCACACTGCGTGAGAGGAGCCATTCTTCAGAAGCACTGACGTTTGTGGACAATAAGGCAGCCACTGTTAAGCCAGAGCCCAGAAGACTCTCATTGGCTGAACCCAACAGGGAGCTAGAAGGTAAGGGATTCCAAATGTGTCAGCTTGCCGCGGCAAATGCAATGTGAAAAGGAAGACGAGGGCCTGGAGGGGCGGAGGGCGGGCGAATACTCGGGATAGGAGGGAGAAGGGCATGGTGGTTGGAGCCTCCACAGTGGGTCAGTCTCAAATCCCAGGTCAGGACCTGTGAGCTAACAGTTCTAAACACAAGCAGTGCCGTTTCCTGTGGTGAGTAAAGCACCTCTGGTTCCGAGGAAGGGATTTAGTTCCTGCCGGAAGGCTTCTTTCCTTCCTTGGTTCCTTCCTTCTTCTCTCCCTCCTCGTCTTCCCCCTCTTTTTTAAACAGAAAGATTTTATTTGTGTGGGCGGAGTGATTTTCCATCCATCTCAGTTCACTTTGAGTTGGTTGCTGACGTTGAAAGCTCTTGTAATCACAGGGCACTGGTTGCCCTGCGTTGTCCTTGGGGTTGAGGACCATGGAGTTAGTGGCATGTGAGATACTCCTGGGAGCCCCGTTTTGCATCTCAAGCATCCCCACCCCGGACAGTTCCCACTTGCCTCACACACAGGCTGAAAGACACCATCTCAAAATTGTCCCTCTTCACAGATTCCGCTCTCTACACTTTCAAACAACACACTACTTGTTTTTTATTTTCTTTTTGGTTTTTCAAGGTAGGGTCTCACTCTAGCCCCACACTGACCTGGAATTCACTATACAGTCTCGGGGTAGCCTCAAAGCTCAATAGCAATCCTCCTAACCTCTGCCTCCCAAATGCTGGGATTAAAGGTGAGCACCACCAAGCCTGGCCCAGTGTTTTTTCAAAACACAAATGCAACACGGGTAACATGTTACAAATCTCTCAGCCCCGGTACAGAAGGAAAGACAACCATGTTTCATGACTGGCGGCATGCTTCCAATGACTGGAAGTGGAACACAGTTGTTGTCTCAAGGGGTAGAGAGCAGCATCCATGGGTAAGGATAATTTTGAAATGGTACCTTTCAGCCTCTGGGAGAGGCAAGCAGGAACTGTCCGGGGTACAGGGGATGCTTCAAAGGAACCTCACTGTCCCCGTGAGCAAGAGCTGCCAGTGGGTCAGAGTGTGAATTAAACTACTATTAGTACTGTATTAATATTAGTATTAATTAAAATTAGTATTAATATTAATAGGAAAGCGAACTAATTTTTACTCATTATGTTCAAAACTGGAAGCTGGAGAGATGGCTCAGTGGTTAAAGGCATTTGCTCTGCCAGCCTGCTGCCCCAGTCAAAAACCTAGCACCCACATAAAGCCAAATGTAAAGTGGTACATGCATCTGTAACCCCAGTGCACCTACGGAGCCAGTAGGCAGAGCCAGGAGAGTCCTGAAACTTGTGTATGAGCTACACTCGCCTTTCCAGTGGCAAAAGCAGGAGGTCCCGTTTCAAACAAGGTGGAAGGAGAGGACCAGCACCCCAAGCGGTCCTCTTGACTTTCACACACGTGCAGAGGAGGCATGCGTTCTTCTTTCTCTCTCCTTCGCTCTCGTTATGCACACACACACACACAAAAAAAAATAAAATTTAAAAATGCCTCAGAACTTGTATTCCTTACAGAGAAGAAAAATGAGAATCAGACATGTACATTGAATTCATTCTAACAATTAATTACAGTTCAGGAATTTTTTTTTTTTCGAGATGGTAAGGGAATAGTTACTGAACACTTAAATATTCCATATACTTTACATTCACTGTGTCACTGGGTCTGTAACCCACCACTTCCCAGATAGGTATGTGAGGTTGAGACTGGGGGGTTCTATGACCCACTCATGACAACTGTTGGTAGACAGGGTTCTGTCAATGCCTAGCCTTAATGCTCTCCACTACACAGTTCAGCTTCTCCGTCCTTATGCAAGAGTCTTGCTATTTTTAAATTTCAGAAGTGATGAGGTAGTTTTACTCTGCAGCCATTGTGGAATAGAATGTTAAAGACATGGCTTATTTGCAGGAACAAAAAGATGTTTGTACTGAACTGACAGCAAAACTTGTGGAAAAGCACCGAGGAATTGCAGTTTTGTTCATTACTATCATCTTCTTTTAACATGGAAATAATAAACGTAGGCAATTTTAAAGCTCCAGACCCACAGGTTGCAGCCACTAACTGTTGAAGATATTACTATCATTGAATATAAGCCAACTGTGATAGGAAAACACATCCTGAGGGCAGGATACAAACCACTAAAGACTCAAAATAGGAAGAATGCAAATTCTTTTGAAAGGAAATGGACTGGAGTTCCCTGTTCTCCAAGGCTGGCATGCAAAGGTTGCTTTAATTGTGACCCAAGGCTAGGCTTCACCCTGATCTGGCAGCAGAACCAGCAGTATTGCTCATGTAGTACTGGTTTTGGAATGAGGAAAAATACAGGATTGAGGAGGTTATGGATATTGCACCATGGTTCCAGACTGCCACTGAGGCTAAGCAACGTGAGGCAGGGTCACAGGCACAGCAAAGAGGCCCTATGAGGCCATGGTGGAGGTTGTGAAGGTGAACCCTAAGTTGCAATGGAGACCGCAGGAAGTTAGCTACCAGGACCACAGGACACCTGCCACAAAAAGCTGCCGGCTTAAGGCAGATCCAGCCCACAACAGATGCAACAAGGCTGCACAGCTGGAGCGAGGGAGCTACCAAGCCTTTTGGAGCCCAGAGGATTTCATCAGAAATCCAATAGTAGACATGGAGCTGCAGAATTTGATGCCTGTCCTGTGGACCTTGAGGTATAACAGCCCAACACCACTTGCTCTTTCTACTTCCTCCCCACTGATGTGACAGTGCAAGCCAGCTTCCTACTCTTGCCGTACGTTCCCCACCGTGATGAAATGTCTCCTTACAATTGTAAGACAAGGGCTTAGCAGTTAAGGCACTTGGGCTGCAAAGCCTAAGGAACCATATTTGACTCTCCAGATTGCAAGTAAGCCAGACACACAGGTGATACAATCATGCAAGGTTGCATATGAGCACAAGATGGCACATGTCTGGAGTTTGATTGCAGTGGCTGGAGTCCCTGGTGCACGGAAGGAAGGAAGGAGGGAGGGAAGGAAGGAAAGAGGGAAGAAAGGAAAGAAGGAAGGAGAAAGAAAGAAAGAAAGAAAGAAAGAAAGAAAGAAAGAAAGGAAGGAAGGAAGGAAGGAAGGAAGGAAGGAAGGAAGGAAGGAAGGAAGAAAAGCCTGAGTCAAAATAAACCTTTTCTTTAAGTCTGTTCTAGGTGGGTATTGTGTCCTGACAATCAGAAAGTAACTGGTACACACGACAAAAAGAAGGCCCTATTGATCTACAAGAATCACAACTGGTACCAGGTTAAGCAATTTAGCAATGGATATGCTCAACTGTAATTTTTTTTTTTTTCTTATTGGGAGCGAAAGAGGCAGAGACAGGGAGAAAGACAATAGGTGTACCAGGGCCTCTAGCCACTGCAAACCTACTCCAGATGCATATACCACCTTGTGAATCTGGTTTACGTACTAGGGAATCAAACCTGGGTCCTTGAGCTTCGTAGGCAAGTGCCTTAACTTCTGAACCATCTCTCTAGGCCTCAACTCCAATTTTTAACCTTGTGATTATGTCATAAAGTGGCAAATTCTGAAAGAAGAATTAGCCCAGTGTGCTGGGAGACGGATGCCAGATGTTCCTGGAAGACGCAGTTGCAGCTGCAAAGAGAATTCTGAGTGGAAGATGGGTTGGCAACAGCAAAGGTTTCACTGAGGAATATGTGCCAAAAGGCAAAGTAGTGACAGGATCAGGGCAGGCAAAGGCTAGCATGCCTCTTGGAGATGAGGCTAGGCTTACCCCATACACCTGAGCTTGTGAAAAAGGTCCTGGAAGTGGAACTTTAGAAAACCTTCATGTCAACGTTTCTTCTTTGCACTCTTTTATCAAGGTGGTAGGGGAGTTACTTCTTTTCCCTGGACCCCTCAATTTTCCTCCTAAGGGACCGTGTATATCTTTTTGAGATTACACTAACACATCATAGCACCAAGCAGAATCTCTGAATACCCAGGATCTAAGTAGTACCCAGGATCAAGAAATCACCTATTTGCTCTGTGATAACCTAGAACTGAGTCCATTAAACCAACAAGAGTATGGGCATATACAATGTGCTTGCAGGTATGCAGCTCTGACACTCGAGACAGATGGAAACTCCTAACGCAGTTTGAGTGATAACAATTCTGAACCGCGACGAGGAAACTGAGTGGTCAGTCAAGTTGGGTAGACGTCAGAGTGAGGTGGACAGTCCTGTACAGTACACTACTGTTTGTAGATCAGTGGGGAAGAGAGAGACACAGAACTCCAATGGTGGTCCAGGCCTAGAGAAGCATGTGGCAGTCTGAGAAGGCAGGTAAGGAGGGCAGGTGAGTGACCAGTACACTGCTCTCCTCTGTGGTTGGCTGCTGCACACTGCACCCTCTGTGGTGGTTTGATTCCGGTGTCCAATAAACTTAAGTGTTCTGAACGCTAGTCTCCCCTGCTGATGGCAATTGGAAAGTAAAGCCTCCTGGAAGCGGTGTATTACTGGGGGTGGGCTTATGGGTGTTATAGCCGGTTCCCCTTGCCAGTGTGTGCCATGCTCTCCTGTTCCTGTTGTCCATCTTCAGTTGTCCAGGGGTTGATGTCCACCCTCTGCTCATGCCAGTTTTCCCATGCCATCATGAAGCTTCCCCTCAAGTCTGTAAGCCAAAATAACATTTTCCCCCCCCAACAAGCTGCTCCTGGTTGGGTGATTTCTACCAGCAATGTGAACCTGACTGCGACACCCTCCCAACCACTCTGGCCACTACTGAGAGATGCAGCTTCACAAACTGTACCCACACAGCAGCACCATCCAGGAAGTTGCTCCTCGACCTATACAACTGGATGTCCTTGTCCAAAAAGCCACAAAAACAGATCAGTACTTTATGATATTAAAAATGTAAGTTTTCACATCTGTGGATACTAAACAGCTAATCAGTGCTTATGCCTGTTTCTCATTTGGGGTGCTTGCATGTTAACATCTCTACTTGTGAAACAAAGAGGTTCCTGGTATTGACTTACAATCCTCTTCGCAAAATCTTGTATGAAAGCAAGCTTAATTCCGTGATTGCTGAAAGGATACACTTCGTTCCATCAATTCTGTTGAAACAAGTATTGAATGTCTTCTATGTCCAGGTACCTTAAAAAGTAGGGCCTAGGGCTGGAGAGATGGCTTAGCAGTTAAGGTGCCTGCCTGCAAAGCCCAAGGACCCAGGCTTTTGTTTTTGATTCCCTAGTACTCACATAAAGCCAGATGCACAAGGTGGTACATGTGTCTGGAGATCATTTGCAGTGGCTGGAGGCCCTGGTGCACCCAGTCTCTCTCTCAAATAAGTAATTTTTTGTTTTAAAGTAGGGTCTGACCCCTAGGAGAAAGAGAAAACAGGAGAAATATGAACAGGTATTTTCAGTTGGTGGATGCCAGAAAACATGGTTTTCCTGGAGAGTAAGACCAAAGGATCCCATCATCTCACATTTCCTAACACAACTAAAACCATTAGTACTTTCACTCGATTGTGCTGTGCTCTGGTAGCAACGGGTTCCCATGGCCCTGAACTTCAGCTTTTAGGATCAGAAATCCCTTCTCAGGCCACACCAAGACTGGAGCAGCCTCTGGGACAGCCCGTTCTCTATAAACTCAAGACTCAGTGGTTTGCACTCAGAAAGCCAATAGCACATCAGGGCAATGTACAGCTAGCCTGACGACAGCAGCACTGGCCTGCGCTAGTCCTGGTTGGCAAGGTTACTGGCGAAAGCAAGAACAAAACACAGACAAGACCAGACAAACTGCTATGGTAAGTCTGCTAAGTTATTTCCTATTCATGAGCCAGAAGTTCTATTGTGAAGCTGAAGATACAGGATGAATGGGCCATAGCCACACTTTCCACTTCTGGGTATTTTTCTTGATGCTATACACTCATCTGTAACTTAACATAGAACAAAACTTTGCTTTGGTTTAAAATCAGCCCAGGATCATTGCAATAAGCTAGCTGATCCTCACCTCTACCATGACAGGCACTTTTTAATACTTCAGGCCATTATTCTCGCCAGTTCAGGCAAGTTGGAATGCCCGTTTCACACCATGGTGACTTCTAGTTTCAGGAGTCTTCTCCTCGCCTCCTCCCCAAACCCCAAGCACACATTCTCTGAGGACACTACACCACGACTGTCCAGCCAGACCAGCGATTCTCCAACTTAGCGCATGTTTCCTGAGGAAGTTTCTTAACACAGATTGCTGGGCCCCACCCTAGGGTTTCTGACCCCAAATTGGCTTTGTTTTCTTTTTTTTGTGGGGGGTTGGTTTCGAGGCAGGGCTTCATTCAAGTCCAGGCTGACCTGGAATTCACTATGCAGTTTGAGGGTGGCCTTGAACTCACAGCAATCCTCCTGAGTGCTGGGACTAAAGGCGTGTGCCACCACGCCCGACGCATTTTTGAGTTCATGTGAGATGTTGGTGCTAACAGTGCTGGTCTTCAGACTACATGCTTTAAATCACAGAAAACTGGAGAACATTTGGTGTGGTTTCTATTCTCAAAAAGTTGCAGTGACACCATAACAGTACTCATCTCTTGAGCTCATTTCAAAACAATAATTTACTTAAAAAGTCCAAAATCCACTCATACTTAATTTGATGGGATGTCTTTGTCTAGGAAAACCTTTCAGTGTTTTGAGTTTTTGGAAAGCATCCCATAACAGTGAATTCTGAGCTTGTAAGGTCCTCAGGTGAGAGCCCAACTACCCCCGGCCTTTCCTTGGTGCCTTGTCTTTTAGCCCCTCTTGGCCTCTGTACTCTTCTTATAGTCCTGAGCCTCCCTTTCTGCTATATCCAGTCCACTACTTAAATACCCCGTTTGTAGGAAAGTCTCCTTCATACAGCATCTGTAGTTGTGCAGTACAGATGCAGTTTTAAATGATTTTCAAGCTATGGTTGGTTGAATACATGGAAGCAGATACGGAATTGTAATGGGGTGCTAGGGGTTCAAGGAAAGTCCTTCAACCCCAAACCCTAAGTTTGTTTCTAATTTTAATCAAGGAATTGAAAAAGAAAGTTCAAGGAGCTCCTGTCATGTGGGGAGCTGGAGGGGATAAAGGAGCCCATGTGGAGTAAGGGCTGGGGGCCCTCCTGGCTGGGTTGGGCCAGCCTTGGGAAAAACTCACGGACAACTGGAAGTTCCCAAGTGGTCAGAGAACCTGCCCTCCCTTGCAAAAGTTAGTGCTAGGGACTGCTGGTTGGCTAGGGCTAGGGGCTGTCTCAGGAAGACGCTATCCCTGGCACCAAGTTCTGGGGGCTGAACTTGACCAACTATAATGTTTAAATCCCATGAAAGACTTCCCTCCCAGGAGGGGTCCTGGTTGTTTGTGGAAAAACAGGTCTAGGGAACTAGGCAAGAGATACGAAGTAAGATCATTTGGTTTCTAGCAAGTGCAACCTTTCCTGCCTTTTTTACCTTCAGGGGTCCAGTCACCCTAACTGTACCCCGCTTCTCAGAATCCAGCTGTAATCATACTAAATGAGAGTATGGGCTATAAAGCTAGATTGCCTGAGGTCAAGTCTTGGTTCTGCCACCAGCAGTACAATGTGGTTAACTTAATGATAGATACAGTAGCTACCACGCTTCTAAAATGAGTAAGAGCAGTGCCTTCAAGAGAGGGCTTGTTGTAAGACATAAATGGAGGAGTTGTGTCTGACACATAGTGAGCAGTCAATAAACGTCAGCTGGTATTTTACACTGTAGAAGGTGCAAGGCTAGATATGCTCTCCAGAAACCAAGCAGCAAGCTGAAAGGGAAGCTAGGAACTTGTGACAGACACAACATAAAGCAGGATCTGGTTACCAAATGGCGAACACCTAAGCACTAGTGAAGTAACCCTCCCTGGATTACTAATAAATCTACCCTCACTTTTAGATTTACATATATGAGCTCCTTAAAAAGATGCAGCTGTAATGATAGGTTGAGTCATATAAAGTTGTCTTAGCAGGTCAAAGACATTAGCATTTTTAAAAGGTTCAATCTAACTCTTTCTATTTTCAACCAGCTCTACATACTTGTAAGAATCAGGTTTTCTATTGACTACCAGGTAATTCTGTCTCTCAAGCGTCTTTGGAAGGCACCCAGATTAACTACATAGAGCTCTAACTGGAAATCAAAGTTAAATGTCTACAAAGAAATCTTAAGGTAAATATTTTGAAGACAGTAACTAGACATCTTTGTATATTTTAATGAACTTGGGGACAAAGTCTTTATTGACTCTTCCCTTAGGTTTTTATTTTTAGGTAGGGTTTCACTCTAGCCCTGGCTGACCTAGAATTCACTATGTAGTCTCAGGGTGGCCTTGAACTCACAACAGTTCTACCCCTGCCTTGATTAAGAGACTGTGATAAACAAATACAGAATAACTATAACCATCTTCCTCAGAGTTCAAGCCACCAGTAAAGATATTAAACTCATGCCACTTTGAACTTTTCTAAGTAAATGCATGCTAGAGTAATGAGCTTGCAACAGAGCAAATCAAATTTAATGTTACTGAAAATTCAAATATTTCCTGTAGATTTTAACAAAGACTGTTCAAACTCATTTCTGTATTAAGTTATGCAGTATACATTCTTTTCTCTAATGTTCTCATGCACAGATATAGATTTTTTTTTCCCCTCAAAGCAGAGCCGAGTCAGTGCAGATGGTTTCAAGTCAGGGCTGGGAGTCAGCTTACGAGGCCACTTATATTGCAGCTCCAGCCAGGTACAGCCATGCTATTCTCCTTAAGTGGTTCAATCTCTATTGCTAATAAACAATCCCCCGAATGAAGTCAGACCAATTACTGGAACAGAACTTATAAAACTAACAGGGTATCATTAACCCTCGTAATTCACCCTAATAACATCCCAGTGGTCTCCTCGCTCTAATTATAGAAAAGAGAAAATACACCTAGTTGTAGCTACTCCATAAAAACAACACTTGTAACTGAATGTTTGCTGTACACTCGCGTGCTTCTTCACAAGCAACTCCGACTTAAACAAAAAGAGGGCGTTAAGGAGTGATGAGGACATCTGAGGAAGGGTTAGAGGTACCAGCACCATCACATGAACTAGGAAATTTTTCAGAATGTAAAAATACAATACATACTATAATAGAAATATAGGGATTCATTTATTACTTTTTGGTTTACAAACAAAGGCACCCGATAATGCTTCTATTTACTTCTTATAAAAGATTATCAGTTTACACTTAAAGCAAACACAAAACAAAAAATCCCAAATCAGTTCCCACAGACAGACACGAAGGGGAGAGGCGAGTTTTCCCCACTCCCTGATTCCAAGCTTCATTACGCAGAGTCAAGAAACGTTTCTTCTCTGCCATCCTTACGTCAAAGAACAGTGCTTTGTCATGCTTCTCTGCACGGAGTTGTAGGACACATTAGCCAAGTCCAAGTTAAACATAGTTACATTGACATTACAGTTTACAAATACATATGCCAGACTTCAGAGTGAATTGGAGGGAAAGACTCAAATGTTTTAGAATACAACTTCATCAAACAGGTTAAATGAAATAAATTTATTTTATAGACTGTTCTATTATTAAATAGTTTGTATAGAAAATATAATCAGAACTAAAAACACCGCCTAGCAAATGACAGAGTAGACTCCCAAAATCGTTAAATATGACTTAAGTCCAAAGTCTAGGTGGTGGGCACTTACCATCTATATACTTTACACTCATTTTCATTACCTTTCTTGACAACGGAATTCTAAATAAACAAACACAAGTTAATTGGTGGCCTTGGCACCTTCCCAGTTACCATTTCTTTAGTTAGCTTACAGGAGCAATGAGACGTTCAGCAGACTCACTCCTCGCTCAATTCACAGGCTTGCCCACATGGCACCTGACTCGTTTGTGAGATAAAAACAATTCATCAGATTCCTGGTATATTTAGCAGAAGTATAAAAATCATATAAATGTTAACATGTTTTCAACACATTGTGGAAATATATTTGGAGAAATGGAGTACTCAATGTATATCATGTGGGCCACCTTAAACCAAAGGCAACATTTATTCCATTTTCAATCATTGTAATGGTCTCTCACACCTTATATAAGGCATGGTCCTAGACCAGAGACTTTAGTATCATTTCCAAGAATATATAGATATTTATATACATATTTCTTTTAAAATAATGTTTAAAAGTTTACACAAAATCTGGCTTCAACATGGAAGCACTATTCCTTTTCAAGATTATACACCTGCATGGACGAAGGTGATTTCCTTTACATTTTGTTTTTCCACAAGTAGCAAAATAAATGTCTTACACGCTGTGTGTGTTAAAGTTGACAAAACATTAAATGTAAAGTTACATGTAACTTTGTGTACTGTGCACTGACCTCTTTAAACATTTCCAAGATAAACCAGTGACTTAAATATAGTACAACTTTATCGGCTCAGTTAGAAGAGTGTTATGCTGAATAATCTTAAACTAAATGTATAAAATAGTAGTAAACTACTATTAAGATTTAAAGGGAATTATGATGTTTCAATAAATATACACCAATTTCCTGCTATTACTTGTTTCTATAATTAATTTCTTTCTAAAGCTAAAACTACATGCAAAAAAATGGTATCTTGAAACTCAGTTAACAGTTTGCTACTTTATGTGGTAAATTCCTTTAATTTTATACACATTATCTATGCATTATTTTTGAAGGAATTTAGCTTTCAATGTCAAAATTAGTATGTGTTTACAAACACATGAAGACAGTTTCTTAGTATTGTTAATAGCTGCAAACACATTATTCCATGATAATGTATTTTCAGATTTCATTTGAAAGACAGTAGGAGTCTTTTTAAAGTCCTATGAGAAAATTTATAAAGGGAAGAGAGCACAGATACGAGCCCTTCCCCAACACCACCTCCAACAAAGTCTGAAGAAATCTTCTTACTGCAAAACATGAACACATCTCACCAGATTTTTATTTGATCAAAAATGTGGACAAGAAAAAACTGTATTCCTATTCTTTTTGATACTAACATGGTTTTATTGAATTTGTTTATACTTTCCTTCAAGAAGCACAGGCACATATTCTCAAAACCACTTAGATCCTATATGGACTTTAGAATAAAATATAGCCTTCTGATTATAAAGGTAACCAATGACTTATTTGAAAATGATATGGAACAGACATTTAATCAGAATAGGAAAAAGAGAACATGTCTTTCACGTTTGATACCACTCAATAAATTATAAGATGATGTGAAAACAGTTTGGCTATAGTTTTAAAATTAAAAATAAAAATCAAACATTGAAAAATGAAGTAACTACCAGCTTAGCACTCCTGTCCAAACGCCTTCACTGCACTGACCCTTAGAGCTACATGGAAGGTAAGGCATATTGAAACGAGTGTGTTCCAGACTGCACAGGCACACTGGTCAGTGCTCCTATAATCCCACTCTTTGTCTTTACCCTACCCTTCTTCTTAGGGATGAAAATGTGAAATCTTAGTTTTGGTGGCTACTGTAGATTTGAGCTGGCACACCACAATGTGTTCACTAGAGCTTATGAGCATAAACATTAAAATGTTATACAAAATGGACAATAATTTACTGCACACTCCAATTTAAGATGGTTTAATGTCTTGACACAGCTGAGATGACTTAAGTACATTTTACATTTGGTGCATTTAGACCACCAGTGCATAGATGTTCTAATGCTAACTTCTTGGTCTTCAGTATCTCATAGTGCTCGATGCCCGGAAGTACGAGAGAAACTTGTAACACAGACTAACCACAAAGTACCAGATGTTTCTTGCCATCTGTGATCTTGCAATAAAAATGCGCCATATCAGAATCACAAGGATAGTATTGAAACCATAACGTATATTTCGCAACCTGAAAAGTAAATCAAGAAGCATGCTAAACAATATTTAAGAATAAAATATTTTAGATGGAAGCTAATTAATGCAATTTTAAGTTTAATTACAGTTAAACCCCATTCAAAACATTTAAGAACTAAAGTAAAAATCCTTAAAATTTTGAAAGCTCGGGCTGGAAAGATGGGTCAGTGGTTAAAGGAGCTTGCATGCAAAGCCTGACAGTCTGGGTTCAATTCTCCAGGACTCATGTAGAGCTAGATACAGAAAGTGGAGCACACAACTGGAATCCATTACAGTAGCAGGAGGCCCGGGTAGGAGCTCATGTACACTCTCTTTCTCTCTCAAATAAATATTTTTTAAAAGTCTGAATCAATGCATTACTTCTATTAACCATGAACATAGCAAAATCTTTACCTAACAGTTACAAGGAATATAAACTTATTCAACAAACATTACTGAGCTTCACTGCATATCAGGCACTGTGGTAGGTATCAAAAAATTATAGGTAAGGGCTGGAGAGATGGCTTAGCAGTTAAGCTCTTGCCTGTGAAGCCTAAGGACCCCGGTTCGAGGCTTGATTCCCCAGGACCCATGTTAGCCAGATCCACAAGGGGGCACACACATCTGGAGTTCGTTTGCAGTGGCTGGAAGCCCTGGCGCGCCCATTATCTCTTTCTCTCTCTCCCTCTTTGTCTGTCACTCTCAAATAAATAAATAATAAACAAAAAATTATAGGTAAGCCAGGAATAGAGGCTCATGACCTACCACTTGGGAGATGGATGCAGACAAATACAATCCTTGAATTTCTAGTTTCCTATCTAATCTAAAAAAGTCACTATCTAGCTGACAACCCCTAAACTAAAAGCTGTCAAGTCCTCAGCAGAGGAACAAGTAAAACATGGCCTTATGTCTACAAAGTTTCCTGCTCAAGAGGTGAGACAGGTATGTCACCTTGTTTTTCTAAACATTTGGATGTTACCTAAAAAGAATATAAACTTACATAACCATGTTATATAAATTCCACTAATTTAACCATGCAATTGTCTATCAGTCAGCACTACCACTTCTATGAAGATTAAGGAAATTATTACTCTACATGACTAATACAGAATTCTATGCTGAATGATTTATGATAAAATTTCTTCTCCACTTCCAAAGAACAAGTTTAAGAAGAGCTTAATAAAACCTTAGCTTCCAGTCTAAACATTTATTTGTATCTTCTGCTAACACTTTTACTTTTCCCACTATAAAAGGAGGTAAGTGACCTTCAGCAGAAGGGAATCCCACCTGAACTTCATGTTCAGGAACGCATATACACTGATGAAGCCAGTGTTAAGCTAATGAGTACTACCCCCGTTGTAATGCAAAGGTAAGCACTTTTCCTAAATACAGTCAATTAACACCTGTATTAGCTTAGTAAAACAAATTGTGTAGTGAGTCATGAGAGAAGATGTACATCAAATCCATGTAAAACTTACTTGTTCAAATGTTTTCTAGCTGCGGGGAGGCCAGACATCTCTTCATTCAATACATATTTCTTAGTTCCCATGCAGTAGTTCTCTATATATTCTGCCCAATGTAACTGCCGTACATCAATATTAAAGGTCTGTGTTAAGAAAAAAAAAATTCCTATTTTTTTTACAACTTGCCAAAAAATTCACTTTCTGAAGAATTCCAAGAAATTACAAACTGCTTAAAGGATTACCTTTTCTTGCTATAGACATATATCTCTTTATTCCTTATTACTTTATATATGTATTTCTAGCTCCTTACAATCTGAAATTTTATTTTTCCTTTTTTTTTCTTTCTTTTTATTTTCCAAGGAAGGGTTTCACTCTAGCCTAGGCTGACCTGGAATTCACTATGTAATCTCAGGCGGCAGCCTTGAACTCACAGCAATCCTCCTACCTCTGCCTCCCAAGTGCTGGGATTTAAGGCGTGCTCCACCACATTCTTTTTTTTTTTTTTTCTTTTCTTTTTTTCCTCTCTTTTTGAAACTTTTCTTCTTAAACATCTTCTATACCATACAGATTAATTTTACTAGAGAACATTTTTTAACATCTAGGTTGATTTACATTATCATGAGGTTGAACGTGTTTTCAAATGGCCAAGAATCATTATTTCTAAATTGTTCACTTTCTTAGCCCATGTTTCAATAAAAGTGACTTTTTTTTTTTTTTGTATTTCTACACAAGCATTTTACTTAGGAAGAAATCATACTAAAATACTGAGATACTACCTCATATGGAAGTGACTAACACTGGTAAAAACTAAGGTATCAAGAGTTGGAGCCGGGCATGGTGGCGCACGCCTTTAATCCCAGCACTCGGGAGGCAGAGGTAGGAGGATCGCTGTGAGTTCGAGGCCACCCTGAGACTCCATAGTGAATCCCAGGTCAGCCTGGGCTAGAGTGAGACCCTACCTCGAAAAACCAAAAAAAAAAAAAAAAAAAAAGAGTTGGAGAATTTGGATAAAGAGGAGCTTGTATGTAGTACCATTTGGATTATAAACTGATATAACCACTTGGGAAAACTATTCAATATAATCTACTAAATTGAATATATGAATAAACTACATGCCAGAAAATCATTTTTGAGGCATATATTCTATACAGATGGGTTCACACAGCCAAAAGAATGCTCACAGGACAGTAATTCCTAACAGCACAAAACTGAAATAGATATCTATCAATAGAAGAATGAAAATTTTATTACTTGTGTAAACTCACTAAACTAATGTAGAGTTCAAGACAGCTATTAGTTCCAGGAGGACAGAGGAGGTCGTTACTAGAGAGAATATGACAGATGTCAAAGAATATTATAGTCTGCACCTGAGGGCTTACTTTCTAATAATCCATGAAGCAAAATGTCTTATACACTAGGCATGAAGAGGGGATTACAGAGAGATGGGAAGGAAACATAATCCATTAGAAGAGACAAAATTTTCAACCTGAGAGTACCTGGTGCCTTAGATCTGTTTTAAAATTTCTTTTCACTGTTTATTTTCAATCAGAGAGACAAGAAGGAGACAGAGAAGTAGAGAGGGAGAATAAGAATGGGGACACCAGGGCCTCTTAACACTGCAAATGAGCTCCAGATGCATGTACCACTTTGTGTATCTGTTTTATGTGGATACCGGGGAATTGAACCTGGGTCAACAGGCATTGCAAGCCGGCATCTTTTAACTGCTAAATCCTTAAGACTTGTTTTAAAGGCAGAAAGGAATAAGAGATAAAACCCTACAAAGAAGCTACAATCTCAGAGCAAAGATTTAAAAAAAGCAACAAAACATCCCACAGTGAGAATTCATGTCATTCAGAACTGGCAAAATGGACTACATCTCCACTGCCCAACACAGAATTCATAAGCCATATGTAGCAATGTAGCTGGTCCAAACTGGATAGGCCAGACTGCAAAATGCACACGGTTTCAAAGGTACAGTAAGAAAAACAGAAAACAAAATAGAGTAAATAATTTGTAAGTTTTTAATATGTTGATTTTTTCATATATTGGATTAAATCAAAACACTAAAAACTAAAATATATAACAAAAAGAGTCAAGAAGCTTATATTACATGAAAAAAAGAAAAAGTCTCCTTTGGAAAAGTGTAATCATACATTCACCTGAGTTATGCTAAATTCCTAACCAGACAATGACCAGTAGTAGCCCTGGCTTAGTAAGGCCCCTGGCTAGTTTCTGCCCTATGAGACACCAAGTTGGTAGCAGAAAAGGCACAATCTCTGCCCCTGAAACTCCAGTAGAAATTCTCAAGGAATATGAACCTTAAGCAAGACCCAGCTTAAAAACAGCAGAATCTGATGCTGCCATTTAAGTTTGAATTATCAGAGAGAAAATTAGAGTAATTATGTTTAACATGTTTCAGGAGAGTCTATGCTGTTTAAGAAATATCTATGATGGCTCAGTGTTAAGGCACTTACTACGCAATTCTCAGTAGCCTGAGTTTAATCTCTAAAACCCACATTAGAGCCAGCAGCTATAGTATGCTTCTGTAATCCCAGTGCATAATTAGGAGGGAGGCAGACAAAAGAGAACGTCCTGGAAGCTCAGGAACCGAGCAGTGATCAACAAGAGACCCGGCCTCAAAATAAGGTAAAAGGGAAGAACTGGTCTGTTAGTTGTCCTCTAACTTCCACACATGTACACAGGCATACACATCACAAATAAAAATAAATAAAAATATGTGTGTGTGTGCACGTGCACACATGCATGTGTACAAATAAATTCAGCTTTCTAAAAATGAAACATTTAAGAACTGAAATCCAAATTCCAGTCGGATGGTTTAGACACAGCGGATAAAAGACTATAGTAGAATTAAAATAAATTGCTTACATTTCATCCCAGAAGCAAATTATGAAGTTAGGCTTAAAAGACCTGAAGGACAGAATGACCTATCATATAACAGGAATTCTATAAGAAGACAGGACAGTGGTAAAAAGGCAATATTTAAAGAAATAATGGCAAAGTATTTTGCCAAATTGTTCAGACACCTATTTTCAGATAAAGCTCAATAAAGCAAATAAATTCAAACAATAAAACCATACAAAGACACTGACAGCAGAAGTGCAGAACATAAACACAGGAAAATGAACTGACATTTTGGCAGCTACAATCTAGACAGAGCATGACACAGCCTTCCCTGTGCTGCAGCCATACTGTAAAACCTTGGATGAAATTAAAACATGCCAGACAATCAAAAGCTGCAATGTTCATTTCTACCAACCCCCAACTAGACCATATTCTGGTGTTCTAGATATATTTCAGACAAAGAAACTGATCGTACAGAAAAGAAATACATAGTTAAGTATTAAGTGAAGGCCAAAGGAATAAACACTTCCCAATTATGTGTAAAGGGAAAACTGAAGTAATATATAAACACACACG
Organism: Dipus sagitta; assembly: GCA_036346955.1. NCBI lineage: Eukaryota > Metazoa > Chordata > Mammalia > Rodentia > Dipodidae > Dipus > Dipus sagitta. The sequence goes on along the minus strand of CM070772.1, from coordinate 152,634,895 downwards.
ACTAGAGGAGATAATCAGAGCAAAACCTGTTAAGACTTTTAGTACATGAAGGTTCTAAATACCAGTGGGAACTAGGTCCTGGGTTCAATCCCCCGTACCATGAGTACTGCCCCAACCCCATAAGGATGCAACTGGAATTAGTTACCTTAAGACTGTGGTAAACGTACATGCTAAATAGCAAAAGTAACTTCAAATTAACACAAAGACTTAAACTTTCAAATGAGACAAAAATGAAACATAGAATGGCAAAAAGAGTATATAATATATATACATATATATTTATTTATATAAAACATTCTGAGGTCCTTTCCCCCTCCCAAGAAGAAATGCTGAGAAAACAAAGTGCTCAGAGAAAAATTACAGATGTTAAAGTTCTTTTTGAACTCAATCTTACAAGGAAAACGTTTCAATGACACTATAAAAATGCCCAACTACTTCAATCCTAAGATAAGGCACTTTTATCTCCTTATATATAATTATGGTTGAAGCACTGAGAGAATATGACAAATTACTGACTATTATGTATGATGATTGTGGAGAAGACCTATTTTTCAGGTTACTTAGTAGTTCTCCAATTGCCAGGTTATTTACTTCCTAGTACCATCATACAGAAAATACACTTGCCTTTTTGTCTTCTGGATTGAGTTGATTCATTAACATACTGACATTGTCAGTATTCCAAACCCAAGAATTACTTGTGAAATATTCAAGAAGCACCATGGCTTTGTGAAGACGAGTTATTGTTTTCATCATCCTGCATTACAAGAAAAATCACAACATTCATATACTGTATAGATACGGAAAACTCCCATCATCACCCAGGGTACCAATCCCCTTCAATTAAAATATATAATTTAGTATGTAAACCAAATCAGCAGGGAATAAGAATATTTCTGCATCTTAGGAGAACATTTTATAAATCCAAAGTGAAGGAAAAATCTAGAAGCAGTAGCAAATGGAACTTGATGTTCCAGAGTTCCTGCTGACATACAGAATTATTTCTCAAAGGACACACATGCAATTTGCTTAAGGTCAATTTTTCTACATGTAATACTGAGAAAATGGATGACATTACATCTCCCCTTGCTTTTTAGTTATCCTGCATTTACTAAGAATTTGTAACTTACTATGCAATGATCCCAACCTGAATAGCATCACTGAAGTGAATATACAGAAATATTCTTTTTCCATTTAATCAATTGATAAAGAAAACAAACCCAAACACAAAGTTTCTCTGTCACAGTGACCAGCGGCACTGCACTGTCTGGACATACTGTGAAATCAATGACTGGTGCTAAAATTTTCTTAAATATTCACTCATCTCCCCATAACCCACCAATGTCCTTCTCCTCATACCAAGGAACTTTAATATTTATATCAATGGTTTTATTTATTGTTGCTCACCACAAGTCATTGATATGATCACATTAATCCAAACAGTAACGTCTATACAATTATAATATGTAGAAGGTAAAAAAGAGCTTTTTGAAACCAAATACCAAAATAAGAAAAACCCAACTTCTGAAAATAGAAAAATAATTTGTACTTTCATATTTGTGCAAAAAAGATTATCTAAAACAAAATGAAATTTAGAAAGTCTCCAATAAATTAGGGGCTATAGAAATGGGGGAAATCAGAACATTAGAAATGACAAGGAAAATAAAAGTAGTGTTGTTAGCTAAGAAACTCTGAGAACACACTGAAAATGTTTATAAAGAAACCCTGAATCCAGAAAACTGAAGAAAATGAGGCAACATGGACAATATGGAAGGAAAAAAGAAAACAAACTATTTCATCTAATAAATTCCAAAATAAGTTCTCCAGTAAACATTAAAGTAATTATTAAACAACCAAAGTTTCGTTTTGTTTGAGGTAGGGTCTCACTCTAGCCCAGGCTGACCTACACTATGTAGTCTCAGGGCAGCCTCGAACTCACGGCGATCCTCCTACCTCTGCCTCCCGAGTGCTGGGATTAAAGGCGTGCACCACCACGCCCAGCTTACAGCCAAACTTTTATCTCAGAATAGTCCATATAGGAAAAAAGAATTTAGGGAGAGATGCTCTTAGAAAAGAAGAGATTAGACAATCTTCTAAAGAAAATTTGTAACACTCAATACGATGTCATAGGTAGTGTTGTATGCTGTATACAACAGATAATGTTGTATGTCGTTTGAGATAAATCTCTTCACACACAGGCATGGTTTCCCAATGCATTTACTGAAGGGTTTCTTTCTGACTCCTTTTGCACTGACCATTCTTACCTAATCTCACCTACAGATTCATTCAAGTGATTGAATTACCCTAATATCAACCCTTGATATAACCATTTCAAAAACAATTGCGATTTAAAGAACAAGAACAAAGGCCAGGTAAGGTGGTTCATGCCTGCAATCCCAGCACTTGGGAGGGTGAGGCAGGAGGACTGCCATGAATTTTAGGCCAGTGTGGGTTAAAATTAGACCTTGTCTCAAAAAAGATGAAGGAAAAAGGGGGATTTGAAAGTCCACATAGATATAAGAAATCTATAAAATCTTTATCAGACAAGAATACTGGACTGAATACTACGGAGGCTAAAAATATGAGTGCTTATGACTAACTCCATTTCCCTATATCTTCTGAGTATTGATTTATTCTTTACCATGACAACCACTAAATTATAGTAGACCCTCATGTACAGTAAGAGCAAGAACTTATTCATCATCTAAGCGAGGGAGGGCTTCTCAATCTCAGGCTATCATACGGATAAAAATGGGGCCAAGCACTAATGCTTGGCAGCACCCGTAACTCCAATGCACTAGAAGGGCCAGCAGACCCCTCACATAGTGAGAACGAAATTTAACTCCAAATATTGTCTGCCCAGGGTTCCCAAGTGAGAATCACGTAATCAACAACATCAGCTTCAAAGTTAAACTTAGTGACAAACAAAAAGACCATAGAGCCACTTTTTAAAACATGTTTTTAACAGCAATGCGCTGCTTTATTTCAGGGGCTGGAGTGACTTAAGAGTGTTTCCACAGATTCTGTCACCACTGCTAGCCGAGCATCTGTGTTTTAAGGTGTATAATGTATACTAGGGGAAGGTATACAGCAAGTCAGATTGCTATCTAGCTGACACACAGGCTCAAGTACACCACTCAAATGGACCATGTGTGACAAAGAATAAGGCATTACATCAGGGCTCTCAATAACGTGTAAATTTTAGTATCTTGGCTTAGTAAATAAAGGAATTAAATGATATACATTTTAAGACTTTGTACTTAGTATTTATCAAATTGCCTAAATAAACTTTTATGTCCCCTGTTGTTTTTATTTTAATATTTTTGGTTTTGAGACAAGGTCTCACTCATTACGGGGTAGCCTAGAACTATGTAGTGTAGGCTGGCCCTGATCTCATGAAAATCCTGCTGCCACAGCCTCTCAAGTGCTGGGATTATAGGCATGTACCACCCCAACCCAATCCTTTAGACTATACATTCCCAGAGGTCAAGGATCATCCTGCTTTTAGGACAAATTCCAGGTAAGGTTTTTTATTTCATGTTTCCTCTTTGAGGAAGATTTTAATTCTATGCACTCATCTATAATGTTATGTAGATTATCTTCCCATCAAAAAGGGAAGGCAATTTATAACTATTAGAACAAGGTGGAAGTGATGCTATGTGACTTCAAAGGCAAGGTCAGAAAGTCATCAGTTTTCTGCTTGCTGACTGGAATACTCACCCTTGAAGACTTCTGCCACCATGTATGCTGTCCAAGTGCCCCCCGAGGCTGCCATGCTGCACAGAAGCTCAGACTAGTCCATGTGCAAAACACATGGAGAGACTCTGAGACTACAAGAGACAGAAAACACCCTGCAGCCTTCCTTCTCTGTCCCAACTCTCTCCAAAGTGTGCCTACCCCAGTCCCTAGCTGACTACAATCATTTCAGACACCTTGAGCTGGGCTAGGGAGATGGCTTAGCAGGTCAGAGTACTTGCTCCACAAGTATGAGGGCTGGAATTCAGTTCCCCAATACCCATGAAAAAAGCCAGGTCAGCATGCTACACATGCCTGCAATCCCAGTCCTGGGGAGGAGAGACAAAAAGATCACTGGTGCTCGCTGGTCTAAATGCCAAACAGTGAGCTCCAAGCTTCAAGAGATTCTGTCTCAAGGAAATAAGGTGCAAAAGTGATAAGTAATTGTTCGCCTTTGGCCTCTGAGTCTGTGTGCACACATCCACACATGTAAGTGCAGACACTGTGTACATATACCCAAACGATATATAGCAAAAAATAAGTAAGACTCTGCCATGTCAACAAAAGAACTACTGCTGCAAGACATATAGCTGTGATCTGTGCCACAACACAGAAAGCAGGAACCCAGCTTGGTCCTGGTAGGTACTGTAAACAATAAAAACCCTACCCTGTGTGGTATCATTTCAGAATCGTGGAGCAGGCAAAAATCTATTAAGGCCCATGAGATGATTACTGAGCTCTGAAAGGGCCATGAGAAGAGAGGAAGCAGGAGCACTGTAAGTCACTGAGGAAGTGGTTGGGCCAAGCTTCCAATGGGGAATCGGGCTCGGGCTCGGGCCGGGACTTGGTGGTATAACACTTGCCCAGCAGGGAAGATAGGTTCTATTCTCAGTACCACTAATAAATAAAAAAAGAAAATAAGAACAAGTACTGTTGAAGCCAGAATGAAAACTAAAGCTGTCTCCTGTTGATAACAGTGGCAACATGGAAGATCACAGAAAGTAACTGAACTACTTACTTAACAGGGAGTTGTGAGAGAAGACAATGCTCGCCTTGAAAAAAGGAACTATTTGTTTGGAGAAAAGATAAAATGCCAGCCAGCAATTATTTAAGTATTTTTTAAATTTATTTGCATATATGTATGTGCATGCCCCAGGGTCTCTCACCCCTGGCATTACCTGGGTACTGGGGAATTATCCTGGGCTATGCAAGCAAGTGCCTTTAACTGCAGAGCCCTTACAACCTGCCCAGGAATTCTTAAGAAATATGGCTTTTGAAGGTAACGTTGTCTGCCTGTCACCCATACGCACAGGCCCTGAGCCACATGCTCACTGTGGAGGATGGGTGGTTCAGAGAAGTCCAGCAGCAGTACCTGGTGGAGGCTGAGCAGCACAAGGCACAGTTCACTGCCCAGGTGACTCACCATGCTGGGATGACGTGTGCCAGTGCCAATGATGCTTGCATGGAAAGTCGAAGGCACTGCTCTACTAACACTACTACCACCATTCGGTTTGCCACAAAGTATAAACAGGAGTCAGTAGGTCCCCCTTAGAATGACAGAAGCAGCTATAGACCTGTTACTAAGCCAATCGAAGGACCAGTGTGAGAGAGATGTTAATATACTGCTAAGACTGTTACCAAGTCTGTGAGGAGTAACTGATCAAAATTCTGTGTGATTTATTTATCTGGAATTCAGAAATTATAGATTCTATCACATCAGTTATTTAATAAATGTGCCCAACTACGACCACATTCCAAAAGGGGAAAAATAGTGTCTTAGCATAAATCAAATCCAATCTAGCAGAGATGAAACATAAATCTTTAAAACTTGAGAATGAATTAGGATAGGGGCTCTTAGAACCTGGCAGACAGACAAAAAGCTCTCTCCAGGCCTTGAAGACATGTGTAAGAGAATTTCTATTGTTTGAAGGGCAGGAAGCATGTAAGAGGCAAGGACTTCTGATCTAAGATTCCATAGCAACCTCATACAAGGTTCAGAAGGGCTTGTCTTAAGACAGCTATGGTCTAACAGAGTGGATCTTTCAAGGAATTTTTAAATAGATCACAATTTTAAAAGATCACATAGACGTACATGTAAAGGGACAAAAGATACAAAATGAAAAGGTATCTGTGGTCAGCAAACCTGGGCCAACACAACAAATCTAACCTAACATATGCTTTTATAAATAAAGTTTTGTTGAAATAGTCATGCTTATCATTTACATACAGTCAAGGGATGCTCTCATTCTTGAACAGCAGAGTAGCAGCATCAGAAACCATATGACCTCAAGGCCTGAAATATTAACTATATAGCCCTTAACAGGTGTTCAATTACTGACCCTTATTTTGAGCACATAACATTTTATGGGCAGAAAACAGGGTACGTTCACTATTAAGTCTCACAGACCACTTTTTATGGAAAAAAAAAAAGGATAACTTAAGAGGGTAGAGTGGCTGGGTGTTGTGGCACATACCTTTAATCCCAGCAGAGGCAGAGATAGGAGGACTGCTTTGAGTTCAAGGCTAGCTTGGGACTAAAGAGTAAGTTCCAGGTCAGCCTGGGCTACAATGAGACCCTACCTCAAATAAATAAATAAATAAATAAATAAATAAATAAAAAGAGGGTAGAGTCAAGAAGCTCTGAGAGGACAGATCCCAACCAAGAAACTGCCACCATAAACCTGGACTAGAATCCAGAATTGTTATGGAGCAATGCTTACTGTGTGCCTCCCATTTTCTCTCTTGACAAAATTGTCTGAAGCTATTATCCTATGGTTTTTTCAACTTTTGTAGCATGTATGAACAGCTGGTAAATTATGTAGAGTGTATGGGCAACTGGTAACTTATCTAGAGCATATGGGCAACTGGTAACTATGTACAGCGTATGGACAGCTGGTAACTTATGTAGAGTGTATGGGCAGCTGGTAACTTGCTTTAGTTCATAGGTTTTCATATTACTACTTGAGAAGCTCCATCTGCAATATCACTCCTGAACATTAGATGACAAAACCTAGGCCACCACCTGATGCCAGAAGGATCTGTGGAAAAAGAAGTGTACTGGCCAATAAGAAGAAATTTGAATTTTTTGGCCAGAAGGTTAACTGTAACAGACTTGAGTAATCCCTTTCACCTCACTTGTTCATTTACAAGCTCTTGACCACTCTGAGTATCCCTTTTTCTCCCATTTAGAAGGATTTGTGACTTCACATGCAACTAAAAGAAAAAGCCAAGCCAGGTGTAGAAGCCAGGTGTGGGGCACATCTCAGCACTCAGGAAGCCAAAGCAGTAAGCAAACATAGCAAGTTCAAAGCCAGCCTGGACTACATGAGACCATTTTTCAAAGGAGAGGGGGAAAAAAAGGCAAAAGTGGCAATGCACGATTTCCTTAAGTAGTCCAAAACGAAGTCACTCCATCTTACCTGCTCAAATGCCCCTCCCCCCCATCCAAGCCTCCTGTCACAAAGACCTTCAATTCCCGTAAGGTCTTTAATTCACTGATTCATTGGGCTTTGAAAAAGTCTCTCTGGAACACTCCTGAGGGCATGAAGATGCAGCACACCTGGCCCCTGGCTGAACCCAAGCCCCATCTCACTTCAGCATTATCTAGGCTCATGACCGTCAGAAACAGAAAGCACCCCAGTTGGTTCTTCTGCAAACTCCTGACCTTTAGAGAAACAAACTGAAAACAACAATGAAAGGACTGTTGCAGTTTTAATCACTAAGTCGAGTCCGGGATGACCTGCTATGCAGCACGATCAGCTCTACGTCAGTCAGTGAACTCTGGCTATTCCTTCTATTCTCAGTTACTGAGTGCCCTTGCTCCATGTAAGGTGCTGTGAAATGTTCAACCTATTTTATCTTTTGGAACGAGGTTCTTTTTTCTGCCATAATTGGTAGGAATTTTATTAATCTAGAGAAAACAAGCATTATCATCATTTGTTCATTTAAGAATGCTGACTATGGCAAAATATTACTATTTGCACACCATTCTAGAAGAACTTGAGATATTTTCTGTAAAATTGTTCTAGTCAATACTTTTCATTTATACTAACAGGTAACATATAGGGTTAAAACAACCTGGACAAGTAAATTCACAGAAATTCCCTACAATTAACTCAGATTCTGATGTGCCTCAGCTAGCAAATGCCTCACTTTTATTTTCTGAGTAGTTGATGGAAGCTCTGGAGTCCGAACCTCCTTTACCCAGAATTATTCAAATCCTGAACTCTCCAATCAGAGGCTCCATCCACTGTAATGGCAGTGTTGTTAAAATAAACATCTTGCAATACATTTTACTATAACTGTGGTAAAGACAATAGGAGAGCTAGAAGTTGCAAGGTTTCAATGGAAAAAAAAAATAGGAAAGACAGGATATTACAACTATAAGAAAATAGCAAGTTTTCCATTTACCAACTTTTCTTTTTAAATTATGCCACTCCCAACCTAGAAAAATTAGTCAAAATCTGTAATTACCATATTATAAGCTGAATAGGCAGCTATGGAACTTTTAGAAGCACCCTGTATTTTTCTCATGAAACTGTACCATCCACTTTAAAGCAGAACATTTAAAGCAGAACCAAGATCCCTGTAAATACCTGCCCCTAGGTTCTTCAGGGAGAGGAAAAAGGCTCAGTTTCAGCTTATAATAACAATGACAACCGTGATGTAGGACATTTCCTATGATTACAAGATTTCGGAGAACCAATAACCCAATGAGATCTGCATGTATTCTCCCCAAATATCTCCAATTACTAAGAAATGTCCCAGCATCATGATTGTAATTGTGACTAGTCAGGTTAGTACTTCTAAAGGAAAAGCTCATGCTAGCGACATTTGTCTCTCCAGCAAGCTTCCATCACCTTACCAATACACAGTGTATTTACTGCTATTCCTCTTACCACGGCTCCTGACCTGTCAACCTGAGTGCAAGATCGTACAATAATGCAGGCATGGTATGTTTGACACCCCTCCAATAATGAAGCATTAGGCTGTTTGTAGTTAACTTAACATAGGGGTGCCTGAATACTTGGTTAAAAGGATTCATCTTGAACGACTGATTTATATAATCTCCTGTAGGAAAAATAAGCGTGAATCATTTTGAATAGTTATTCGAAAAATCACCTAAAGTTAGACCTAGAATTCAACATATGACAGTAATGTATCATCCAAACTTTACAACAAATTAGAGTGACTTACAACACTGCCTTTGCTTTCCTGACAATTTCTTAAATTCAAGAGTCTTCCCATTCACAAAAGGCCATTAAGCCTTATCATAAGCATAAACAGATACAGAGTTAATATGCATCTTAATGTTAAGCATGGGTTGTTTAACAGTCAGAGGAACAGATAAGACAGAGCTAGTCACCATTACCTTGGGCTTCTTCCAGTCATCCTGAGGTAGATATCATACAGGAATGCTGGGGCCTTATGGCTTACAGCAATCCAGTAATGATATACAAGGTGATTGGAGGTTAGATTTACATTGGGCCGTCTGAAGGCCTGTTCGAGAGGATTCCTCTTGAAAGTGGAAATTACATGGTATTCTGAGGAAGAAAAGTTGTGTAACAGCTTTGATAATAACCATGTAATGAAGTTTTGAAAAAAAATCATGTTTTTACAATGCAAAATATTTTACCAAAGATTCAGAATTCATTTAAAAAACAAGCTTTTCTACTCTCCATTGTAGCTAAGAGAATATCGGCATTGGACTGTTGGTTACAGTTGGATTTAAAACTGCCACTAATTTAATTAGATGAATGAATTTTTACTAAAATTCACTCTTAAAAAGCATTTTAATGTTTTACCTATATCAGTTTATGGGGTCACTTTCTATATTTCACCTCTCACGATAGCTTCTTTCTTTCTGTTCCTCTTTTCAGACTCTTATTACTGTACTTACTTAACAAGAAAAAGGAAAAACGTCATCCTTTGTTTATGAATAAGTTGCTCAAATTAACAACCACCTAACGAACTTAAAACAACCCAAAATTAACCTCTGCTATAATTTATTTAGATTATTCAATGACAACATAAACAAATATGGTATCTATGTTACTACTTCATGGAAATGCACTGAGATATTCACTAAAACTTAGTATTGAATTTGATTTTTCATTAAACTATACAACAAACCCAAAGACTATAAAAAACTCACTCAGTTAAGTGTTTAAATATTCTTGAGGGACAAATTAAATTATTAGAAAATCAGCCTAGATGTTTTCCTTATATGCTCTGATGGTACAAATGCCACAGGAAAACCTGAGGATAAATATCATGAAAGATTTACTTTAAGGGAGCCAAGTGTGGTGGTACACGCCTGCAATGCCAGCACGTGGGAGGTTTAGGCTGAAGGATCATAAGCTTCAGGCCAGCATGGTCTACATAGAAAGTTCCAAGACAGCCTGACCTACATAGTGAGACACTGTGTCAGAAAACCAAGGGCTGGGAACATAGCAAAGTAGTAGAGTGCTTATATAGCATGCTCACAGCATTGGAGGGTGGGGAAGAGAAGAGGGGTTCAATCCTCTGTACTTATTTACTTTAAAAAACAATTGTTCTGAAAGACTGGCAAAACTTCAGTTAGAAATAAGATCTATTAAGAAAAGTAATGTCATAAATATATTTTACTTTGAATTTGACATTATCCAATAATTTAAGGGTTTTTTTTTTTAAGTTCTAACTATTTCTGTGTTAGAACTAGTAACCCATACGTAATACCTGTTATGGTTCTGTGATTTTTTAATAAATAGAGTAAGAGATTAGCAGAATACATCCTAGCAAAATGTATCCTACTTCCTAAATCCTTGACTTACACTCTGGGACTTCCCGATACACCCACTCTTTAAGGTGGAAGTAATACTGCCTATAGATTGGCAACATCAGGTCTGAGGATGCTTATGAGGTTGGAAAACAAAAGCCACAGGAAATCAGTGAGGGCTGCTGCAAATGGCAGCCAAAGAACAGCCAAGGGACAGTCTTGAGTGGGCTGGGTAAAAATATACATCAGGGTACTGTTACACTTGGGAAATACCAAGAATAGATCACAAGCCATTGCTTCTAAAGTGGCGATTAAGACAAGAATAAATTGGTAATTCAGTGGACTTAATGACTCATAGGTATACTAATATTAAAAACAGTGAAAATTTAAGGCCTTTAAAATACGTTCTAACATTCAGAAACAGGTAAAATCATACCAACTTCACCCCAGTGGAAAGGATTCGTGCTGCCCGTTGTACAATTATACACCATGATGTTTCTTGGTCTGCAAAGATAAAGACAAAATGATCACACACACACACACAACATCCTATCTAAATTCTGTATGAGCTTAAAATAGGAAGACGTGAGGATGAAGAGGAGTTACTGGTATTAATCCCTCAGTCCTGCTACTGCCATCGAAGCAAACAGGCAGTATCACTGCCTACATACTGTGAAAAGTATCCTTTAAGGGGTTTTGTTTGGTGACTATTAACAACTACCCTTCATCTTTCCTCCCTCCAAGCTATAAATGAATAGACTAACTTTTCGTTTGCACACCTTTCTCCCTTATATTAGCAGGAGTCTTTTAAAGGTGAGGAAAACTGGGGCTGGAGAGATGACTCAGCAGTTAAGGCACTTGCTTGCAAAGCCTAACAACCAGGTTTGATTCCCCAGTATCAACATAAAGCCAGTTTCACAAAGTAGTGCATACATCTGGAGTTCGTCTGCAGTGGCTAGAGGCCCTCATTCTCTCTTGCTCCTTGCAAATTAATAAAAATATGTATTTTTTAAAGTGAGGAAAACTAACAATTCCAGCTTCCCATGTATCATTATTTCCAGAGGCTAAAGTTGAAAAGAAAATTATAGGCTACATCCCTTTTTGCCAAAAACATTATCTATAGCAGCATATCCTTCCTTTTTTATTAAATAATATGTTCTTTAAATATTTATTTACTTGAGAGAGAGAGACAGAGAGAGAGAGAGGAAGGACATGTCATGGCTTCCTGCTGCTACAAACAAACTCCAGACACCCACACCACTTTGTGCATGTGGTTTTATGTGGGTACTGGGGAACTGAACCCAGGCCATTTCCAAAAACAGACTTTGACCATTGCGACATCTCAGCATTCCCTTTTTAAGTATTTAGAATAATGACTTAAGCTCATTATTTCAGGTAAGCTAGGTAACATAAATTAAAAACCTGAAAATGTAGGTTTTGCTTATAAATACTCACAGGTCATTTACTGTGTCACTGTGCCACACTGACATGTATATAGCATTCTCTGTGAATTTTAACTTAATAATGACCAGTTTATACCAAATTTTAGTTTGGCTTAAAAAAAAATCCTTCAAGGGTGGGGATCTTTTTCACAATTTAAAATTAAATTTTAACAAAATTCCATAGTACATGAGAATCAACATGAGTTATCATTACTACTAGTAGGTTCACTTGCTATTGCTTGAGGGCTACCAGTTCTTACAGTAGCAGTGATATTGCCTATACACTTACATGGTAATATCAGGACTGAGGGACTGACGTTAGCAGCTCTTTTGTTCCCTTCGCAGTTACTATACAGTTAATAAACAACACTGTCACCTCATATACCTATTAACTCCGGAATACCAGGCTGCTGCAAGACTCGTGTTGACAACTACATCCACAGGTACAAGATCTGCAAGGGCATTGTTGGAGGCGCGCATTGTTCGAAGAATTCCTTTCCCTGCCTTTGTTGAAATTAAAAACAAAACCTTAATATACATAAGCCAAAGTATATGTGTACATATACACAGAGAGACAGAGAGAGAGAGAGAGAAAGAGAGGGAGAGAAAGAGAGAGTCAGAAAACAGAAGAATGTATAGAAAAATAGTTTCCTTACCGCAATGAAGAGACCACTTGGTCCATTAAAGTTGTCAATCCAGCCCTAAAGCCAATAGTTGAAGAAAAAAAGGAGGAACAGGTTAAAGTAATTATAAAACTAGAGATTTACTACTTGAAATCTATAATTCCAAAAATTAATTTTGTAGTTTTCTTCAATAAATTAAAAAAAAAATCTAGGTTCTGTCAAGAATATGGCTTTGTGGTGGTTTGATTCAGGTGTCCCCCATAAACTTAGGTGTTCTGAATGCTAGATCCCCAGCTGATGAAGATTTGGAAATTAATGTCTCCTGGAGAGAGTGTATTGTTGGGGGCAGGCTTATGGGTATTATAGCCACTTTCCCCTTGCCAGTGTTTGACATACTCTCCTGTTACTATTGTCCACTTTATGTTGGCCAGGGGGTGATGTCCATCCTCTGCTCATGCCATTGTTTTCCCCTGCCATCGTGGAGCTTCCCCTTGAGCCTGAAAGCCAAAACAAACCTCTTTTTCTCAGAAGCTGCTCTTGGTTGGGTGATTTCTATCAGCAATGCGAACAGGACTGCAATAGGCTCCTAGTCACAAATAGAAGTAGTCTTTCCCTGGGACTGTAAATGACTAAGTCAAAGTATATTCCAAGGGATTATTATACTGCATTAGCTCTGCAAAGGGAAGTCTGTAGGAGTGCATGCCATCAGCGACTTTTGTATAAATCAAGGCTGTTGATGCCCAGTTTTACTCTAGCTACTAATGCAGCACTTTGATAAGGAGAAAATGGTAAGTACTCTTTAAATTTGGTTGAGCAAAACACAAAAGTACAATGACTAAAACAATAAAAGAGATACTATCATTTACTACTATGACAAAAACCCAGTTATTTTCTAAATCAGTTTCTATTTTCTCTTATTCTAGGGGTTTACAAATGGCCTAACACCTTATTTCTTCTAAACAACAGGTTATTAAAGGATCTATGAAATTTTTCTTAGTTTTGTGATCTATAAAGGGAGAGATTACATCTTGGAAACTTGTCTTCTAGGTAATGAAAACACATGAACTTATGGTCTTCTTTACTCAAGATAATGTGGAAGATTTTGATTTAACTTTCAATTGGGATTGTAAATTATTGATCTACATTTCCATGCACCCAGAATCACATAAGCAATAAAGATACCAATAATAGTATCTCTTCATATGAGCAGTCACTGGCTTTGCCACAGTAAGCCATGTTCAACCAATAATACTTACTCTTAGAACACACCAACTTATTTTAATAAGTTATAACTTAAAATGCTCAATGGCAGGGTCTACAGAGATGGCTTAGTGGTTAAGGCACTTTTCTATAAAGCCTTACGACCTGGGTTCAATTCCCCAGTACCCATGTAAAACTGGATTCACAAAGGGGCCACGCACCTACAGTCCACTGCAGTAGCTAGACTCTGGCATACCTATTCATTCATTCATTCTTTCTCTCTCCTTGCAAATAAATAAAATAAAATACTCAATACCAATTCTTAAAGATTTGTAAGAACTTACTGGAAAAGGCTCTTTCCAACTGGCACCAACAATCGATGGCCTTACAATCGCCACATTTAGCTTCGCTCCTTCTTGCTGTACAACGTATTCTGCCAATGCTTTCGTGTATATGTACGTATTGGGCCTGTCTCCGATCAGTTTTGGTGTGATGTCATTCACCAGGCCGTCATCCATCCATCTGGTGAACAAAGAAATCACTTGCAATATTTCCAGATGCTTATTTAGAATGAAAACAACCTATCTGATCTCTACTCGAATGACCTGACAACAACTTTTACTAGTGGAAAAATAAAGGTAGTTTCAATCTTAGGGTCTTTTAAAAAAAGAAACATATCATTTAGTATTCATGCAGTTCCAATATATTTGATAAGGATGGTACCCCAAAGCAAACCTTATTATCTCCTATCACATAGCATGTAAACTGTATTTCCTTCCCAAGGTCCAAATGAATCCCACAGTGTATCTGACATCAAACTGTTCAGATTAGAAATTATATATGTGTATATAATTACCTAACATAGTATGTTTATTATAAATACTTGCTATTCACACATTTACAATTAATACAAAAGATCTAACAACCTATACATTTAAAGGAAACCACTATAATTACATATTCTCACAAATGACATTAACAAATACTAGGAAAAAATGGTAAAAAATATACTGAAACATATACTGAAACATGCTATGAATATTAAATAAATCTATAATGAAGTCACAAAACTCTTTCAATGCTCAGTTTCCGGAGAAGCCGTCTATTGTGATCATCTGTAAAAGAAACATGGTAAACTACATGATGCATATGGTGGCACAAACTTCTGATTCAGATATGTTATGTACTTGTTTCCAGATACCTTTTCTTTTTAGTCTGTGCAAAGCATACAAGTAAACTCTGTATTGTGAAAAGTAAGGGAGCATAAAGGACTTTTGTATACAGAAGTATTTGGGTATATGGGAAAACAAACATTCAAGGGAAGGGAAGTTGCTACCTAATAGCAAAGTTCTTATGAGAGAGGTGAGTTTTGAAAGGAAGGTTGAAAGGTAAGAAAACAAACCAAAACACCAACCCTGATGAAACTGAGGCGAGATATTAGCTGTCGGCCTTATCACTACTTGACTGAGCAAATCCACGAGTTACACTAACATTATCAGTTAGCTAGATCTCTGTGTACTCAAGAGAAAGAGGACATAAAAGAAGTGGGGCAGGGGCTGGAGGGATGGCTTAGCAGTTACGCTGTTTGCCTGCAAAGCCAAAGGACCCCAATTCGATTCTCTAGGATGCACATAAGCCAGATGCACAAGGGGGCACATGTATCTGGAGCTCGTTTGCAGTGGCTAGAGGCCCTGGTGTGCCCATTCTCTCTCTCTCTCTCTCTCAAATAAATAAATGAATAAATAAACAATAATAAAGAAGTGGGTCATAAGCTCTTCCTCTTTCCTTAGATATTTGCATCTAATGCTAATAGGAGAACACTAATAAGCTTCATTAACTTCACATTCACTTTTTCCCAGAATCATAAACACTTCTAACTGCAGACCTGTGAAGAAAATGAAATAAATATGGGATCACCTGAGAAACTGAGTCATGAAGTAGAAGTAGATAATAACCATAAAAATATCTCAATAATCTCTCCAAGTTACTAATTCTCTTGCAAACTGTTTACTCATAACACTTACCAGAAATGCCTTTAAAAAAGGACATGCAGGGTTGGAGGTTGACTTAGCAATTAAGGCGTTTGCCTGCAAAGCCAAAAGACCCAGGTTCCATTCTCCAGGACCTACGTAAGCCAGATGTACAAGGTAGCACACTGGAGTTCATATGGCGTGGCTGGAGGCTCCAACGTGCCCATTCTCTTTATCTGCCTCTCGGTTTCTCAAATAAATAACTATGTTTTGTTTTTGTTTTCTTTTCTGAAGTAGGGTCTCACTCTAGCCCAGGCTGACCTGGAGTTCACTATGTAGTCTCAGGGTGGCCTTGAACTCACAGTGATCCTCCTACCTCTGCCTCCCGAGTGCTGGGATTAAAGGCGTGCGCCACCACGCCCGGGTCAATTTTAAAGAAAGGAAGTGTATGCCTACTTTAGCAGAAAGCAGAGAGTTGTTAGCAGCGAAAAGTGAAGTAATGTCCAGGGAGAAAGAACACTAAAGGGATACAAAAATTAACAGAGGGAAAAGTCCACACAAGAATTTTACAAAGATTAACAAATATGTGGAGATAAAATGAATGTTAAAATGTTTCTATAACTGTAGTCTACAGGACAGAAGACTTTCTTCTTCTGGTTTTTGTTTGATACTGCTTCTCACATTATTAAGAACGTACAAGTGACGTGAGAAGATGAGGCGATGGTGCGTGTGCATGCTTCATGTGGCCTCCATCCTGACATACACATGCTCAGGTGTGTTAACTGCTTGCAGGATCCCTGTCCTCAGACAGATGATAAACAAAATACTAGGAGTATAAATTGAGGGAACTATAACTCCTCTTTTTCCATAATAATTAAAGGCATCTCTATAGATAAGTTTATTGCAGACAAGGGAGGAGGCAATAAAAATTAGAACCTTGTCATTAAACAATCATTAGTCTCCACCGAGGGCAGAATCGTGCATCTGCAAAACAAGGCTCCTGAAATCATGGATGAGCTATTCAGAGGCATTTATTGGGTCATTACACCAACTTCACTATCACTCAGACACAAATCTGTACATTAAGCTAGTGGACATACAATAATGTGTTGAATACATAAAAAGATATCAATGTACATGTGTGCACATATAGGACAGAGAGGGAGAACAGAGCTTTGAAGTGACACTAATGCTATAAATCTGAAGTGAACATACTCTAAAGAATCAATCAGTTTCTTGGGGTCCACAGGGGGTGGGTAGACGACCTCGTCAATGTGCTTTCGGTTACAGTAGGCATATGCTGTGGACACGTGCATGAACACATCCAGATTCTTCATTTGCTGTGCGAGGAGAATAAGCTGCCGTGTTGCTATCACATTTAACTGAACAGCATCTCTGAAAGAAAAAATGAAGGTGACTGTGAACCTGTTTCACAAAGCCACATTTTCACTAACAGAAATATGTTTTGGGGGCTGGAGAGATTGCTCAGTGGTTAAGGTGCTTGCCTATAAAGCCTAAGGACCCATGTTGACTCTCCAGGTCCCACGTAAGCCAGACACACAAAGTGATGCAAGTGCACATTTGCACAAGATGGTACACACATCTGGAGTTTGACTGCAGTAGCTGGAGGCCCTCATGTGCCAATTCTCTCCCTCTCTCTCTCTTGTATTTAAAAAAAAAGCCAATCTGTTGGGATTTCCTCAAAAAAAAAAAAAAACATATATATGTGTGTGTGTGTGTATATGTATATATATGCATACGTATATATATGTTTTTGATTATTTATAATTTGCTATTTTAATTCAGTATGTATATTTATTCTGATTACAAAATCTCACTTAGAATGTAAACAAGAAAAGTACAAATTTGAAAATTCTTAATTATCCAATGAATACACTGAAATGCTTTCAGTCTTTGGTTTCTTTGTGGACATTCTGGATATCTTTTCCATCTGAATTTTTTCAAGTATAACCCGTCATGATATGCACATGTCAAAAGGAGGAAAAATCAGAATAGTTAAGGAACGGTAAGCTAAGCATGGTGGTGCACACCTGTAATCCCAGCACTTGGGAGCCGAGGACTGCAGTGTGCTGGAGACTGAGCTGCATAATTAGTTCAAGGCCAGTTTAGGCTACACAGCAAGACTCTGGCTCTAAATAAACAAAACAACCAACCAGCTAAAAAGTCACCAATAGGAGGAAAAGAGTCAAAGAAAACTCAGACACACTCATGCATATTATATCCTCAAAAGTATACTTTCTTCCCCCTCTCTGTGGCAATTCACAATACAAAATACTACCTTAAATTTAAAAGGACTATAACAATAATTTTGTTTGTTAAAACAGAAATATGCAAGACCCTAAAATAATCTATATATTCACTTCTTGTTATTTATGTGAAGGAAATTCTATAAAAACAATGACAGACCTACTGATAATAAAAGCCTAGAAGCCTAAATATATACTATGAGTGAAACAGTTCAATAAAGAGGATATTGTTAGCAAGGAAATAAGTCATCACAGTAATTCCACAAAGCTTGGACAATGTGCATTAGGAATATTAAAATGTGCATCCATGATGATGTGAAGCAGGGTTCTGACCAAGTGAGTATCAGGAGTGTTGGTCTTGACCGTGTCAGCTACAGTACAGTCCATAAGCAGACATCCATTTCCTTGCTCATGAAGGAGAACAGTACTGGAATCTCTCTACTAAACTTGTATGACTTTAACGTTTAAGCATTTAGTATTTGCTCAGTGAAGTATTTCTTAGCAGGCAGTCAATGAATACTTAGGTAAAGAAATGGTAAGAGTGCTTTGGCTGCAAGGTTAATGCGAAATCTTGCTGAAGCTGAGCTGAAAATCTCCTCCCTGTAGTCCAGCTGAAAAAAAGCTGGAAAAAGCTATGCTAGGTGCAGCTCCATTGTACAGAAAGAAGTCATCAGAGCTCATAAACAACAGTGGACACTGCAAGCCTTAAGTCAGACTAGCCAGGCCAGATGAGCCAATGGATGCAATAGTGGCATATCTGTTATGGGGGAAACCAACTGCTAATTGGACTGGAGGCCTGCTCCATGGGAGGGAATACATGCCTGACACAGAAAACCTAAGAGAGGGGAGGTCATGAGCCCTAGGGGAGTAATGCCTGCTGGTGTCTGCCTAAATGCATATATCATGTTCACCAAACTGCCCAGTAAGCACTTTTCTTAATATTCATACCCATATATTTATTAATGCTACTCTCACTTTTGGCTAGAGAAGCTTTTCTTTTCAAATGGTGGTGACCTCTGGGATGACTCAGAAGATATCATAGTGCTGAGAAGAAGTGACAGAGGAGTGCTCAGTACTGAAACATCTCTATCACACCCTCCAAAGCTCAGGGTTCACTGCAGAAGAGGTAGCAGGAACAGCCAAAGGAAGGGTAGGACTCTTTACAATGCACTCTTCCAGACACAAAATGGCCTGGATATCCCATGACCTCAGAGTGCCTGGAACTACCTACACAAGACCAGTAGAATAGGAGGAAATGATGATAACATCAAAATAAAAGAGAGACAGACTGAGAGGAGGAGGGGATATGATGGAGTAGAGTTGTAAAGGGGAAAGTGGGAGGGGGTGGGAATTATCGTGGTTTTATAAATTATGGAAGTTTTATTTTCTATTCAACTTGGTTATTTATTTATTTATCTATAGTTTTTGAGGTAAGGTCTCACTCTAGCCCAGAAAACCTGGAACTTACTTTGTAGCCCCAGGCTAGCCTTAAACTCATGGCAATCCTCCTACCTTAGCCTCCCAATATGTGGAATTAAAAGACATATGCTACCATGCCCAACTGTTTATAGCATTTTTTAAAAGTTCCATTAAAAGATCTATTGCACAACATAATGACTACAGCTAGTATCAATTGGCTATGTGTTCTCAATAAAAGTATAAGTTATTTGATAACATGTACATATTCAATAGCTCAATTTAACCATTTCAAATATATATATATACACACACACACACACATATATTTCAAAGTATCACATTGTACACAGTAAACATACACAACTTTTGTCCATTGAAAAATAACTGTAGGAGTTGGGGAGATGGATCAGTGGTTAAAGGCAGTTCCTTGCAAAGCCTGACAGCCCAAGTTTGATTCTCCTATACTAACATAAGCCAGATGTACAAAGTGGCACATCTGGAGTGTGCATCTGGAGTTCATCTACAGCAGCAAGAGACCCTGGTGTGCTCATAGTTAGTCTGCCTGTCTCTATCTCTCTGTCTCTCTCACAAATAAATAAATAAATAAATTAATTAATTAATTAATTAAAAACATTTTAAAAATAATAAATAGAAGGGGGAAATGGCAAAATACTCAACCAGTTAAAAAGCTGTCAGAGTACTACCCTCTTGTTAAGTCTACAAATTACAACTGATCCACAAGAAACTGGGACAAAGTACAAGAAACCACATAAATGACCCCGTTCACCTAAATCTTCACAGGAAAAAGTTACTGTAGCTCATTTTCAAACTAAAGAAGTAAAACTTCCCTAGGTACTTTTTCTCAAGTTAAAAATTATATGAATTGTCATATATCAACATGACAAAATATCCTATAACCATTAAAATTATAACCATGGGAAAAATTAGAAATACGTAAAGTATTTCTAAATTTGAGAAGTATAATTAAATAAATCTTCTACACAGATCAGAAAGATTTTTTTTGTTTGTTTGTTTCTTGGTCTTGTAAAGACAGGGTCTCATGGATTTCCAAGTGGGCACCAAATGTGTTATGCAGACTAGAATGACCTCAAAATCCTGATCTTCCTGCCTTTATCTCTTGAATGCTGGAATTATAGCATGTATCACTAAAATCATCAGGAAATTTTTAAATTAAAAAACAAAATAGGGCTGGAAAGATGGCTCAGCATTAAGGAATTTGCCTGCAATGCCGAACAACCAGGGTTTAATTCCCCAGTACCCACATAAAGCAAGATGTATAAAGTGGTACATGCATATGGAGTGCATTTGCAGTGGCTAAAGGCCCTGGTGCACCCATTCTTTCTCTCTCTCCCCGAGAATAAATCAGTAAGATACTTTTTAAAGAAAATTTTAAAAAATGCTAATAGTTTTGAGCACTTTCCAGATGCTCATATTGTCAATGTTTAGGGGGGGGGGAAACTCAACTATTCTTTTTGAAAGGCCAGAATATGTCACAGACAGAAAAAAATCTAGTCCTCTGGACTGTATGGTTCACTTGACTGTGATGTTTATCTTGTTTTAAAAACAATGCAGACAGGGAGACACTGTTTGGGAAGAATATTTTGTTACAAGTTCCTGAGGACAGGACAACAAGTTCTGGGTCATCAGAAAGAAGAAGTAACTCACTCATAAGAGGAAAAACCAAAACAAAACAATAAACAAGGATTCTTGTACCCTATTTTTTTTCTTTTAATGGTACCTGAATTCTATAGAAAAAAACTTCATGAAACTGAGGAGGGGGACTTATAGGCACAAGGTTTTTCTTCCTTCCTTTCTCAGTTAAGGAGATAAAAACTTTGTTCAAATGGAAATGCAGCAAAAAAGACATTACACAGGGGATACTAGCATCAACAAGGCGTAAGGAATGTGATATTTTCTTTCTCACTTGAAAAACAACTGGGATGAGGAAAGCACTGTTCTGGGGAAGCACACAAGGAATACTTTGTTACACCTTCCTGAGCACTGTGACAAAGGTTTCTGGGTCATTGTAAAAAGGAAAAGCTTGAGAGGCACTCCTGTGCCTGGGTCTTTCTATCCCACTTGTACCCGAGAGCCCAAGCCGGCAGACACTTTGTGCCCACATAATTAACTGTGTACACGCCATGCCAGTTACCTCACTTTTTTTTTTTTTAATCCCAGTCTAGTTTCTACTTCAAACTTTAGGCTCTTCGAACTTTAGAACGGCGGTGGGGGGGGGGACAAAATAAAGTTTCCCTGTTTGGGTTATATGGAGTCAGTGCATTTCAAGGTTGGCTTGAAGAGGGTAGAAGACAAACAAACATTTTTACTGTGGCACTTGCCTCACTAATGCAGACACAGAACCCCTTCAAAAAGAAGAAATGAACACAGAAAGAGAAAAGAGAGTTCAAGTGCAATAGGCCTTCTTGCCCACCTGTCTTCTACAGATAGGGATCTTCAAAATCTATGGGATACATCTGAAGAATACACCACAGTGCAAACTCAGAGCCTAGTATACACTTGGGGAGAGATGGCTTAACAGTTAGGGTGCTTGCTTGTGAAGCCTAAAGGACCCAGGTTCGATTTCCCAGTACCTACCCACATAAGCCAGATGCACAAGGTGATACATGCATCTGGAGTTTGTTTGCAGTGGCTAGAGGCCCTGGCATGCCCATTCTCTTTCTCTCTCTCTTTTTCTAATAAATAAATAAATAAAATACTTTTTTAAAAATGCAGACACACAAAAACAACACAAAAGCCTAAGCCTCATTCTTACACACTTTGAATGTTTGAAATGAGACCGAGAAATTATAGTTTAAATTCCCCAGGCCTTAACAAAAGTCTCTATTCCACTCTTGATTTCCCTCACAAAATTCTGCATAGCTGAAAGCCTATCACTATTGCAATATTACTTAAAAAAATATCCAGGGGCTGGAGAGATGGCTTAGTGGTTAAGGCGTATGCCTGCAAAGCCTAAAGACCCAGGTTCGATTCTCCAGGTCCCACGTAAAGACAGATGCATATAGTAGTGCATGTGTCTGGAGTTGTTTGCAGTGGCTGGAGGCCCTGGAGTGCCCATTCTCACTCTCTCTCTGTCTCGTATAAATAAATAAATAAGTACAAGAGAAAAATAAAATATTTTTAAAAAATACCTAGGCGTGGTGGCGCACAACTTTAATCCCAGCACTCGGTAGGATCACTGTAAATTCAAGGCCACCCTGAGACTACATAGAGAATTCCAGGTCAGCCTCGGCTACAGTGAGACCCTACTTTGGAAAAACAGTAAATAAATAAATAAACTGGGGGAACTGGAGAGATGGCTTAGTGATTAAGTCACATGCCTGTGAAGCCTAAGGATCCCAGTTCGATTCTCCAGGACCCACGTAAGCCAGATACACACAGTGGCGCATGCGTCTGGAGTTTGTTTGCAGTGGCTAGAAGCCCTGGTGTACCCATTCTCTCCCTCCTTCCCTCCCTCCCTCTCTCTCTCTCTGACTGTAATAAATAAATGAAAATAAAATCTTTTTAAAAAACTGGATGGCTAGATATCTTAGCAGTTAAGGTGATTGCCTGCAAAATCTAAAGAACCAGGTTAGATCCCCCAGTACCCATGTAAAGACAGATGCACAAGGTGGTGTGTGTGTCTGGAGTTCGTTTGTAGTGGCTAGATCCTGCCTGGCATGCGCTCGCTCTCTCTTTTTCTCTCTTTCTCCTTACCTCTCTCTCAAATAAATAAAAAAATTAAAAATAAACAAATAAAACAATGACAGCTGTTTAGTGGTCAAAAAATTAGGGTAGAAGACACAGGCACCTATGACTTTACAGACACATTTTCAAAGCTGGCTAAATGTGCAATGCAACACCCGGCAGCAACTCACAGCACACCCACTGGTTTTGATGGAAATGAGGATTCTAGGGATAACTCCATAACTATGGGGCCAAGTACAGTCAAGAAATCTGCAGTTTGAAACACATTTTCCAGTAATTCTTTTTAACACTTATGAGAAGTTAGCAAGACTATAAACAACCAGAGACAGAACAATCGATTGGCAAAATGACACCAACACACAGTACCAACACAAGGACCAGGACTAGGCCTATCAGAGGCTCTTCCAGGTAATTCTTACAATTCATAATATATTCTAAAATGTGAGAAGTGCCCTTATACTCAACTGTTTCTTCACCTTTTCTCATCATAAATGTCTACCTACTTCCAGATTCACACTTCTCTGATCTCCTAGAACTGGTTCACTCCTCTCCTGTTAAGACTACTTTTTATCCTCAGAGTCTCCAGTCCCTTGGTGTTTCTGTAAACTGTACTGGCCCTTTCTAACTGATACTAAACACTAGGACCAACTCGACTTCATTAGCTCTCTCCTCCCTATAACATCCGACCCTATGACCAACTACTTGAGTAACATGACCCTAGTATCTCTTCCCCTTACCACCTTTTGTGTTTCTTTCCAACTTCCAATTTTGCTATCAATTATTTTCCTGTTTTCAAGATTTAGAACCCATGTTAAATGAGTTCCACCTCCTCTCAATGCTCATAGCACTGAACATGTGTTCTCTAGTACCTCCTTGTTCTGTTTCAAATCACTTTAGCAAAAGCACATCCTAACTACTAGATCACAGAGGCTTGTGAAAAGGATCTGTGTACAAACTTATCTTGGTTTCTATCCAAGGCACTGGGCACAATGTAGGAAGGAAAGCCTTGGTCTCTCCTAACAGCCACACAGTATTTCACCTGTTGGCCTCACAAGAAGAATTAGGAGAATAAAGAAAGCAACACTATAGACTCGGATACTGTGTGGTGGGGAGGCAAACTGACACATCATTTAAATTTCACAAAGGAAAGAAAAAGCCTTTTGAGCTGGGCGTGTTGGCACACACCTTTAATCCCAGCACTTGGGAGACAGAGGTAGGAAGATCACTGTGAGTTCGAGGCCACCCTGAGACTACAAAGTCCAGGTCAGCCTGGACTAGAGTCAAACCCTAGCTCGAAAAAACAAAACAAAACAAAAAAAAAGCCTTTTGAGAAAGACCTCCATTTTATAAATAAACTCAGATTTAAGGAGGGCAATAACTTGTCTAACCACATCAGCTAGTAACAATGAAGTCATTATATAATTCCCAAACTTCTTCCTTTCTGACTCTAGCTCTGCCTCAGCCTTCTTACATGTGAATGGATTGGTCTATGATATTAGACTGGGTAGGCACAGTGAAACCATGAGCAAATATTTTCAAAACTCTAAAGCAGTATACCAAAGTCGTAAGGAACTAATATAAACCTTCACCTGGAGTAGAAGCAAAATAATAAAATAAAGTAAAATAAAATAAAATACAAAGGTGTGATGCCCTGGCATTGAACTCTCACATAATATAATGTTTATTAAGGTTTATACTACTATATTTTGATAAATATGGTGGATAATGCCAAAGCCCATTATAATCATAGCTTATTTTTTCAAACATTTCAAAGAGAAGGGCTTTACAAATAGTTTTGAAACCTAAAAAAGAATGCCACACCATTTTAATGGCATAAGACTATAAAACTAAGCCGGGTGTGGTGGCACATGCCTTTAATCCCAGCACTTGGGAGGCAGAGGTAGGAAGATCACTGTGGGTTTGAGGCCAGCCTGAGACTACATAGTGAATTCCATGTCAGCCTGGGCTAGCGCAAAAAAAAAAAAAAAAAAAAAAAAAAAAAGACTAGTGCTCGCTTCAGCAGCACATGTACTAAAATTAGAATGATACAGAGAAGATTAGCATGGCCCCTGCACAAGAATGACATGAAAATTCATGAAGCATTTTATATTTTTAATGAGAAGGAAAAAAAAAAAGATTAACATCGTAAAAAACTTTATTTCTGGATATACCATCAAAAAAGGTGCACCATTATTTGAAATGTATATTCATTGGATTTTTTAGAAGATATGAATACTAAGAATGTTATTTCTTTGTTTTTGGCTTGGGGTTTTTGAGGTAGTATCCCACTCTAGCCCAGGTTGACCTGGAATTCACTATGTAGTCTCAGGGTGGCCTCGAAATCAAGGCGATCCTCCTACCTCTGCCTCCCATGTGCTGGGATTAAAGGTGTGTGCCACCACTCCAGCCAAATTACTTTTATTACATGTTATTTACTCATTTATTTGAGAGAGAAGCAGAGAGAAATAGAAAGTAGGCATGCTAGGGCCTCTAGCCACTGCAAAGGAACTCTAGATGCGTATGCCACCATGTGCATCTGGCTTTACATGGATACTAGGCAATCAAACCTGGGTCCTCAGGCTTTGGAGATAAGTGCCTTAACCACTGAGCCATCTTACCAGCCCTCAAATTACTTTTTAACCTGTATTTCCAATGTACTTTGCTCCTTAGCAATTCTACCAAAGTAGTGTTTTTAAAAATATAAGCAAGTTGTGACTAATACATGAATCACTTTATATTTTAGTGTGCAAAACTGGAGCCCAATTTTGCTTCATTTCTGAAGTAAAGCTGCTGGGGTACAGGGTTTTGAAAAAACTGTACAAGGGAGACAAATGCCATTAGCTACTGAGTAACTTCCCTTTCTTGCCTCTTCTCTATTTCTTTCCTCTCCATTTTCTTTTATTCTTTCTTTTTTTCTTTTTTAATGTTTTTGAGGTAGGTTCTGACTGTAGCCCAGGCTGATCTGGAACTCACTCTGTAGTCCCAGGCTGGCCTCAAACTCATGGTGATCCTCCTACTGCTACTCTTACCTCTGCTTCCTGCATAATGGGATTAAAGGCATGAACCACCATACCACATTAGACATTTTTTTTTTCTTGTCTCTATTTCATGTTTAAATTTACGGCAACTTTTTCTAGCCAGCATATATTAAACTATTTCATGTTTTCTTTCAAAGCGATAATTAGAATTCTTTTAGTGTTTATAGGACACTGAAAACCACTTCTAACAACATGACAGTTTCAAATCACATTCAAAACAACTTCACTACCAAACAGAATTAAAATTGCATCATTGAGTTATGTACTTACCTTAAGTTCTCATTAAATCTTACTGTAGCTGCACAGTGGAATATAAGATTGGTGGAGTCTATGAGGACCTCTCTGTCTTCTTCACTGAGAGCCAATTTGGGCTGGGTAAGCTCACTGTTGATTGCTATAATTTTCTCTCTGAAATCTGGGTTTTCACTCCTCAGTCTGTCAAAGAGCTAACAAAGGGAAATATTTTAATTCTAGGGTAGTGCTTTTCCACTTCTAAGGCCCATTATAAACCTTTTCTCACCAATAATGACTAAAAAAAAATTAAAACTATGCAGTTGTTAAGGCTGCTGTTGTTACAGAAAACATCTCAGGGGGCCAGACTATTATCCCCATTTCACAGATATATGATCTCAAGACTCAACAAGTTCAAGCAGTATTCCAAGGAGACAGAACTGGTAATTTGTATAGCTTTGTCTAGACTGCATTACACCTCAGGAAAGATGATCAATACAGATATCTGGACAAAGTTTTAAATGATCATCCAAGATGTCTAAAATACACACCTGAGCTTACCACATCAGGTTGTATTCTATTCCTGAATGTCTAAAAAGCATACACAACATGTTGACTTGTACCTTCTGGCAACTGTAGTACTTAACAATGTCAGAGAGAAAGTGGGGAGAGAGAAAACAGAAAATGCACACATGGTCATACAAAAGCCTCCTGCTACTGGCAAACAAACGCCAGACACACCACTTTGTGCTGGCCAGCTTTACATGCAAGTGTAAATCACATTAATCACTTTAATCACTGAACTATCTCCCCAGTACTACAACACTCTTAAGGTGTCGTTAATTTAAAAAATGTTGAAACATTTCATGAATCAGACAACTTCCTTTGCTGAGAAAACAAAGAAATGAACTGTCAAGTTAAGAATTTAGACTCTAATAGTAAAAATTAGACGAGTAAGTGATCAATTAAAATAATATAAAAATACTATGAATAATAAAATGAGCGTAACAACCATCTACGACACTGCATAGAAAAAATTACTAATCCCACTTGGGATGACCACATCCAGGTTCTCAGAGGAAATGACTTTTAACAGTGTGCAGGCATGTGGGTGAGTGACAAGAATAGCAGTGAGGGAGAAAAGGCCCAGAGATTACAAAGGAGAACAGTGTTCCAGACAGGATGGAAAAATAGATGAGGTAACATCAACTGGACTTGGCTATGAACTAGTCCTGGGGATAAGATGTTAACCCTAGGAGGGCAGGAGTTACATAAATGTTGTTAGCATACAGGCCCTAGATAGCAGAATTCTTGGCAAGACATAATCTTACACATTTGTTGAATCAATAAATTACAATGAAAACACTGGAAAGAAAATAATAAGGTTCTGAATGGAGTTTCAAGTTCAGTCTTGGGAAAGTTTAAGTACCTACATGATACCCTAAAAGAAGGGTCTAATAGAGATGACTGACTTTGTGGGTCTGGAGTTCAGGGGGAGAAAAACAGACTTAATAACCACACACAACAGTAAGTGAAGCCTTGGAGTAGAAAAGATCATCCCAATAACACCAGTGAGCACCCCAAATCCAAACTATAAAAAGTTACTTCATCAGGACAACCATTCAACTCATGCAAAGCAGAGGGGACACCTTAAGCACCTCCTTGGGCCTACAGAGGAGTGCAAGACTTAGGGTAGAAACTTTAGTTATCAGTATTTTAGGAGCAAGCTGAGAAAAAGGAACCTAAAGGATGGCCAGAAAAGAATCTGTTAGCATCTTGGAGTCCTACGTCCTTCTCCTGGTGGCTGGTGACCAGAGTCACTGGAACATAACCATGCCACTTCACCAGCTGGATCGCAACCCCAGGGACACCCCCCCCCCAGTTACTTTAATACACTGTACCCCATCAGTTCCCACTTCACATCTACTTACTAATGCCTTTTGAATGTTCCAAAATTTAATACATGATCAACCATTTTTTTGTTTGTTTGTTTGTTTTAGGTTATGCTGAAGATGGAACCCATGGCCTTAGGAGCTTTACCACTGAGTTAAATTCCTGGGACACGATTAACTATTTTAACTGAGTCCTTACCATCCAATAAAGCTTCTTTTTGTTGTGACATTCCCATAAGTCAATGATTCTGAACAAGGGAATTTTGGTCCCAGAAGGTA
This sequence comes from Dipus sagitta, assembly GCA_036346955.1. Classification (NCBI taxonomy): domain Eukaryota; kingdom Metazoa; phylum Chordata; class Mammalia; order Rodentia; family Dipodidae; genus Dipus; species Dipus sagitta. Next base: position 152,606,319 of record CM070772.1, on the reverse strand, counting down.
TTTAGTGACATCTGGAAATACTTTTCCTTGTCACAATTGGGACATAATGTATACAGGACAGGAATGCTATTGATCACCCAACAGTGAGCCAATACCTTACAGGAAAGTATTATCCAGCACAAAATGTTAATGGTGCTGAAGGGTGAAAAATGTTTTGACAAGCCAATGGTCCCCTGATGGTTTATACTTTACGTTCTTATTTCTGTTCCAAAAGTCATGGCAGGTCTTAGTTTCTTACTAAATTCAAATATATATATCTGCTTCTTGATATGAAAAAGAACTCATTTTCAAGTGATACCAGTGTTAACCACTGGGATTTATTAGAAGGAAATGGAAGCACAAGAGAAAGAACGAACGAACGAACGGAGGAAGGGAGGGAGGGAGAGGGGAAGGGAGAAGGGGAGAAGGAGGGAGAGAAAGGAAATGAAGAATGAAGGAAGGAAGGAGAAAGAAAGAGAGAGGAGGAGGAGGGACGGAGGAAGAAAGGAAGGAGAAAAAAAGGAATTGCAATTTCAATTTCAGTTAAATATTTGAGGAAAACACATTTTTATGTCAGAAATAATGGTATATTTAGGCTGAACAGTAACCATTGATTGAAATTTTAAGCTTTGAGTATAACACATTCCCTTACTTTACAAAGTAAACTTACTATGAAGAAAATGGTAAATGTACTTCCTCACAGAACTGAGAGATGCTCAAATCTTTTACATTATACTCAAGCCCTCAATTTCAACCAAGGTATGCACTTTAATAACTGTTCCTATCCAATATCCTCTTGATACCTGCACATTCTCTATTCTTTCCTCCTTTTTAAAATGGAAAAAGGACTTTTAACTGAAATGAAGGGAATACAGGGAGAGGGCTTAAAAATACCAGTATTAAGTGGTTCATACTAAAATGCCAAGATCAATTAAAGGGCAGAGAAGATAACAAAATGCACTCAGGAGGTTTTACTTAGAGGACGTATGGCGGTCTTCCAAATCCTGAACAACTCACTCCTTAAAGGTTTTAGGGGGAGAAAGAGCTCAGCAAAGAATCAAAAGGAGAAATAATGATTAAGGGAGACTACTGTAAGCAAATTAGAAAATTAGAATTTCTAAATTAAATTCTAAGAAAGAAGCTTACATCCCAGGGTTTTTTGATTGTTTGTTTGTTTTGTTTTGTTTTCCAAGGTTTTATTTTAAAAAATAACACACAACACAATGAAGAGTGCCTGCTGAATGGTCTCAAAGAAATGACGACATGACAGGACAACTGCATCCAACCAAAGAACTATCACAAACCATAGGAGGCTCATTCAAGTGTTGCTAGTTAGTTGTTTTTTGTTTTTTTTGTTTGTTTGTTTGTTTGTTTGTTTGTTTGTTTGTTTTGGTGGGGGGGATAGGGTACGGTTTCAACAGACCTTTAAAACTTTAGATATATAAAGTAGTACCAATCTCATTCCAAACTAAGTACTATAATTAAAAGTCCTCTTTGAAATAAGCCCACACTCAGATTCCTTGTATGTATCAAAACTGAGCTTAGAGCTTTCCACTCAAACTTACTATCCATGAATGTCAAATAAACTCATTCATTTTAGGAGAATTCATAAATTTATGATTATGAAATAATTTTACTTTAGCTTATTTCCAGCTTACCTTGGCAGTATTTTTCTAAAGGCTCAAAACGTGTAGCATGTTCTATGATCCCTTGGTCCTCTGTCATATGGGAATATGTGGCTTCTCTGTCTAATGCTATAGAGGCAATTTGTAAGTTTTTTGAAACTGTAGAAAATTTTCCTATTGACTCTGGTTCCTTACCATAGTGCAGGAACTTAGCAATTTTTTGCTACATTTTAGGATGTTGAAGAAATTTACTAGCTTAGGATACTTATCATAATACATGCAAGCACACACTTTGTCCTCCCCTCTAGGTGATCATTCTCCATACTTACCTTGCTACTAAGGATTTCTTCCACTCGCTCTTGGGGCGTCTGTCCGGCTTTCTGTCTCACCAGAACATACACTGAGTTCACCTTAGGACATGACCTCAGTAGCTTTTCCAGAAGCACCTTTCCTAAGAAACCAGTGGCTCCCGTGAGAAGGACATTCTTGCCTTCGTAGTATTCTGGGATTGAAATCATTTTGGCTCTAAGAAAAACATGACAAACATGCATTAGTTTAAGGACTTATAGTCAATCTTACTAAAAATCTCCTGGTGTTCACATGAGTATTTTTAAAGACCAGCAAAAATCAAGATTGAACACTGAAGAAGACTCTAATCTTCAGTTCACTAGAGTAAAGTGGAAGCCACAGTGAAGTGCACTATAATTTGACTTCTATTGTCTTCCTTAGGTCACCTCAGACAAATCAGTACTCACCTTTACTGACCCTAAGTTTCTTCAGAACAATTTTTATTATATGATCTCTAAAAGTTTCTTTTAGTAAGAACCCCAAATTTTCATTCAATCTCCATTAAACCCTAAACACAACTGAATGGTATTTTCTGTTTCCAAAGGAGTTTATACCACTGAATAGAGGTCAGCAGTGAGACGCAACTGCTTGGCTAGAGTAACACTGCAAGGTGTCATCTTCGTCTGTTATCAGCTGAAATAAGAGGTAACACTAAGTCTTTTCTCCTACATGCTTGAGAAATAAATCCCTACAGGTATTGAAATATCCAATTAAAAAAAAACCCTAATAAGAAAGTAAAAAATACATAAGCTAACATAACCAACATTTACAGAAATCATAGAAAAGTCACAAAAATCAGTAAACAAGAGCACCATGACAGATGGGGGGGGGGAGTACAGAAGGATCTCTGCAGAGTACGTTATGACATAAAGCTAAACCATGTTGAAAACAACGCTCTACACTATTTAGAAATGCATATACAACATACTGAATATAATAACAGATACCTGAGTGTATATGCAATGAAATCAGAGTAAAGAATAAGCTGGGCAGTATGTGTCCAAGGCATTCATAATTTTCTGGGCTGGAGAGATGGCTTAGCGGTTAAAGTGTTTGCCTGCAAAGCCAAAGGACGCAGGTTTGATTCCCCAGGACCCAAGTAAGCCAGATGTACAAGGTGGTGCATACTTCTGGAGTTCATTTGTAGCAGCTGGAGGCCCTGGTGCACATATTCTCTCTTCCTCTCCTTTTCTCTGTCTGCCTCTCTCTAATAAATTTTTAAAAATTTAAAAAAGAAAGAATTCCATTAATTAAAAAAGAGAGGAAGAGAGGGTATAGCAGAAAAGAGTAAGTTGGCTGAGGCCCATTGCAGAACAGCACCTCAACTGCAGAGAAGTACTCTAAGGGGTCAGGGCTATCGTTATCAACCCCCAGACAGAGAATCTAGGAGAAAATACCATGTTCTGGACCAAGAGGCATCAGAAAGTTCAAGGTAATTAAAAAGCTTGATCCAGGGCTGGAGAGATGGCTTAGCGGTTAAGGCGCTTGCCTCCAAAGCCTAAGGACCCATGTTGGATCTCTCTCCAGGTTCCACGTAAGCCAGGGGCACAAAGGTGACACAAGCACAAGGTTGTGCACTAAGTGGTGCAAGCGTGTGGATTTCAACTGCAGTGGCTGAGGCCCTGGTATATCAATTCTCTCTCTCTCCTAAAAAAAAAAAAAAAAAAAAAAAAAAAAAAAAGCTTGATCCAGAAGAGCAAAACCACTCACTCCACAGTCTAACTTCCTATCTGCATGGATGTTTGGGGATAAAGAGAAACAGGTCTACCTGAGGTCATGGAAGAGGAAGACAATCAGGAAAGAGGGAACAAAAGCCAGCAAGAAAAGAAGTGTCTGTACAGCACTGGGCCTTCAGAACAAAGTTTCAGGTTTCAGTCTACCTGTTTGCTACTGGTTCTTAAAGCAAGCTCATACAAAGCTCCAGTCAGTAATCCAAGAAAAGCTGGAGAAAAGGGAACTCAAAAAAAATAAATAAATAAAACAAATAACAAAATCAAGGAAGCCAACAGCAGCTACCAAAACCATCCATCCTACTCTTCCATAAATAGAAACTAATAGACCAACCACAAAAGAAACTCCCATAATGAAAAATTAAAGACAATTTAATTTTAATTTAATTTAAAATTTAATTTAATTAATAAGTATCCTCCAAGATATTTTAAAAGTATACTGCATCTACAAAACAGTAACCACTATAAAACAACAACAAAGAATATACCAGTACTCAGAAGTGAGTGAGATATAGGTAGAAAATCCAACAAATAAATAAACTACTGAATTACCAAATGAGTCCAACAAATTTCTGCTACCTGTGGACAAGCAGCTGCAGTGGTGCACCACTGGGAGCAGTGTCGGTCGGTCCCACTGTGGTCACCTGGAGGGGCAGATACCCAGAAATAGAAGCACAGGTCACCAGTATGGTCACCTGAAGGGAAGACATACAGAAGTGGCAGTGTAGAGCCCACTGCAGTCTCCTAGAGGGCACTGACACCCAGCAGTGGCAACTCGGTATCTTCAGAAGACACTACATATTGTGATTCAAAAGTCAGAGGCAGAAATGGTTACAACTGACAAGTGCTAAGTGTCAAGTATCAAGTACCAACATTACTGTCCAGGAACTCACTCAGGCTTACTTGCCTAAGGGAACTTTCTCACTGGCCATAAAAAGAGTATCATTTATAATTGCATTGAAAGAACTATAATACAAAGCTACCTGAAATAGATTATCTGCCAGGAGCTAAAATCTAGACTCTCATCAAAGCCAAAACTACTCTTTCTACTCTGAACCTGGTTTTATTCATATGGTTATTAGGGGCAAACTGAGTCTCAAATGTCCACCGAGAATCAGAGAACTTCTAAGAAGCATCTCAACAAAATAAACTCCTTTAAACTACATTAATTAAGCAAATGTCCTTAAAGTAATGGAAGGATAATCATGTCTCTCTGGTTCTGGAAAATTAAGTGTAGTGCTCAAAGTTCTCACTCTAATTTTCAGCAAGTCCTTAAATAGGAAGAGCAACCAAAGCTAGAGACAGAAGTTTTCCAATAATCATAAATGCACAAAAATGTACCCAAAAGGGGGCAGTGCATTTTTCTGCCAAGAAATGGGAATGCCTTTGCTTATAAAGGAACTAAAACCAACTCACACCTCTCAAGGCAGTGCTGTGATGATCAGTTTCACTGGTCAACTTGATTAGATAAAGATAACTAGGACAAGAATGAAGCACATCTGGAGGTGTGTCTGTGAGGGTTTCTAAAGAGGTTTTAAAAAGGCAGGAAGACCCATCCTGAATTTGGACAGCATCATACCATCCCATGGGCTAGGATCCAGAACAGAATATAAAGGCCCAGGGACCAACCTGATCCTGCCACCATGTCTACCCCACCAAATGGTCTACAATCCTCTGAACTGTGAGACACAACAAACCTTTCCTCTCTCAAGTTGTTTCTTATCAGGTAGTTTGCCATAGAAACCACAAAAATAACTAATACAAATGTAAGCTGGCTGTTTCAGATACTTGCCAAAGAGCAAGACAACATAAACAAATTCATGGGAAGCAGAAGTAGTTCCATGAGTCAAGCAGGTAGAAAAAGACCATCTTACACAGAGCTCACTAGTGATAAGAAAAATACATAATAGGGCTGGAGAGATGGCTTAGCGGTTAAGCGCTTGCCTGTGAAGCCTAAGGACCCCGGTTCGAGGCTCGATTCCCCAGGACCCACGTTAGCCAGATGCACAAGGGGGCGCATGCATCTGGAGTTCCGTTTGCAGTGGCTGGAAGCCCTGGCGCGCCCATTCCCTCTCTCTGTCTATCTGCCTCTTTCTCTGTGTCTGTCGCTCTCAAATAAATAAATAAAAAATGAAGAAAAAATTAAAAAAAAAAGAAAAGAAAAATACATAATAAAGGAAAGAAAGGGAAAGAAAATTTATCGAGCACAAACCACCCCTCTCATTCCTTCACATACTACTTCCCTCAAGTCTCCAACAACCTTTGCTAAGGTAGTAACTCAGCACACCCGTATAGGCAGAATCAAATCTGAACTAACATCTTTTATATTTTATTTTTGTTTATTTGAAAGAGACAGAGAGAGAGAGAGAGAATGGGTGTGCCAGGGCTTCCAGCTGCTGCAAATGAACTCCAAACACATGCACCACCTTGTGCATCTAGCTTACATGGGCCCAGGGGAATTGAACCTAGGTCCTTTGGCTTTGCAGGCAAGCACCTTAACTGCTAAGCTATCTTTGTAGCACCAATATCTTTTACTTATATCCCACACTTACAGAGGCATCAGTGAGATTCGGGCAGCAAGCCATGGTCAGAACTGAGTGTATAGCACCAGAGGAGATGCTCAGAGGAAATATGAGGGGAAAACTGATGACCTTGAAAACCCTTCCAGTTCTAAGGTTGTATGACTCACTACAGGAGAAGGCATGCTTCCTTCTTCATGACATGACTTTCTGTCTTTTCCTAGCTACTTACAGGTAACAGATAAGAATCTGCTCTTTGGGTAATTTAACATGAAATTAGGCAAATTCTAGATGAAGAATCCTTAAAAACTGCAGATCATTAAACATTCAAAGATGATGGGCCAGGGCTTGAGAGACTGCTTAGTGGTTAAGGTGCTTGACTGCTAAGCCAAAGGACCCAGGTTCAATTCCCCAGGACCCACATAAACCAGATGCCCTAGGTGGTGCAGGAGCTTGTTTGCAGAGGCAGAAGGTCCTGGTACACACATTTTCTCCTTCTCTCTCTCTCTTGCAAATAAGTAAAATAAAATAATGTTTAAAAAAGATAATGAGCCAAAGAAGTAACAAAGTATAAAAATTTGACTTTCAACTAGTACAGGTAGACCCTTGAACAGTTACAATACTTGGCCAGGACTTTCCTGAGGACCACTTTCAGAGGTAACAAACCACAGCAAAAACAGCAACAACAAAGACAGAGATATAGTAGAAAACTCAGAACTTGATTTGGAAAACCACCAAGTAGACTTATTATCATTACTATCAGTTTGAATGAAAAGCCATCATCTTTAGGTTAAGAAATAAGTACATGTCCAAGATGGGAGGTTCATCTTCAGTTCTGCCATTCCTCATCTGAGACAGAATCACTCACTGGAACATTAGCAACACCCTCAGGACAGTAAAGTGTCAAGTAGAAGTCAAAGAGAAGGAGCTTGGTGGTCTGCCTCAAAGCTAACAAATTCAAATGCTTTTCTACATCAAGGTAAGGGGGAGGGGGCCACTACATTATAAAAATGTACACTGTATTTAACTGCCTTTGAAAGACAGTGAGCTGTAGGAAGTTGTATAGAGCAGCAACTTTCTGGATGTGCTTGGTCCTCAGGTGCCCTATTTGGGCACCAACATCAAGGTAGAATCACTCGGCACCTTGTTTGTGTAAGGAACTACTACCAGACATTAGGAGTAACTAACTAGACACACACACAGTAAGTAAGACGAGCTACGGTGAAAAATAACTTGTCAGTGCAAGTGAAGGACCAGCAGATGCTGGACACACTGAACTTAGCCAAATCAAGTAGAGACAACACAGCTGGGCTTCATAAAAGGAGAAGCCCAGAAACTGGACCCACCCTTCCCCAAGGACCACTCCCGCCAGCCTTACAGCCTGGGGCCAAGGCAACACACTCCTGACTGTCCAGTCCTTGGGTGCTTCCTGTGGTTACCAATGTCCACTTTGATACTGTTCAGACCCTTCACCTTGACATCTCTCCAAGTTTTCACTAATGCGGTACTTGGCCACCAGCACTGACTCTACACTGATCCATTAGCTCCTACATATAATCTGTAACCTTTCCCAACTTTCTGTAATGTAAACACTATTTGAAGTGTAATGTGTGATTTTAATGTTATGTTAGTGATGAAGACAAAATATGAGCAAAAGTTTTGTTTGCTGTCATCAATTCCAAACCAGACTAAGAAAAGGTGGTAGAATAAACTTACATGGCTTGCAAATATACCAACATTCAATAGATTTTGATACTGGAAAAATTGGCATTGCTTGCTCATGTCAACTGCTATAGCTGGTAGGATTCTGCTCATTAAAGATGGAATCCAATGAACAGAAACTACTGGCAAAGTAACTCAAAAGATATAATTTTTTTTCAAACAAATTAAGCCATTTTGTAATGAAGATAAATTCAATATCCATAGCACAGGTTGTGAACAGACTAAAAGTTTACTGTGCCATCCAAGGCCTGGCTAATGCCATAATACAAACCGCTTGGAGAGAACACTAGCTGGGGCACTAGACATGGGATGCCTCAGTCATGGACATCCAGAGCCAAAAGTGGGAAGATGACCAGCCTACCCCATGCAAGGTCCCTCTCCCCTAAAACTGCTTAACAAAAGAACTCTGCAAAGCAGTAGAAAGAAGAGGAGCACCCTCCGTGTAAGGTGGACTACAGAATTGTACTAGACTCAGAAATTTCTCAAGTGGGCCAAGAAAAAGAACTGCTAGCTTTGGGAAGAAAGGGGACAGAATAGGAAACATGACTGTTCTAAAATGGGCTCCTGCAGGGATCTGTTGCACTTAAACAGCAGGTTAGAAGAAAAATATCAGCATCAGTCACAGAGGATACAAAATTAAAGGATCCAAAAACATAAACTCACTAATATAGTACCAAAAAAACAGGTATCTGCATACTATTAAAAAGCCTGGGGGCTGGAGGGATGGCTTGGTGATTAAGGCATTTGCCTGCAAAGCCAAAGGACCCAGGTTCGATTCCCCAGGACCCACATTAGCCAGATGCACAAGGGGGCACATGTGTCTGGAGTTCGTTTGCAGTGGCTGGAAGCCCTGGCATGCCCATTCTCTCTCTCTCTCCCTCTTTCTCTGTCAAATAAATAAAATAAAATATTTAAAAAAAAAAAAGGCCTGGGGCTGGAGAGACGGCTTAGAGGTTAAGATGTTTGCCTGCAAAGCCAAAGGACTCAGATTTGATTTCCCAGGACCCACATTAGCCAGATGCACAAGGGGGCGCATGCATCTGGAGTTTGTTTGCAGTGGCTGGTACACCCATTCTCTCTCTCTCTCTCCCTCTTTCTTTGTCAAATAAAATAAATAAATACAATAAGCCTGTCACCAATTGATCAGGTCAGATCTAAAACAGATCTGCAGACTACATTTAGTGAAGGACCCCTGGAACCACAGGACCTCCATCCTGAAGTTCTAGGAGAACGTGACAATCTGTGAAGGAGAATCTATGCAGTATAACTAACAATAAAGAGAAAAACAGATGACAACCATGGATAAGGAAAGTCTTGGAACGTAGCAGATGGTCAGGAATAGATCACAGAAAAGTTATAAAAACTAAGGACAAATTCATATAAAAACAAGCCAGATGCTGACTGGCTGTTACACTTTTGGGACAGAGGCTATGAAATGAATCAGCCCTTCTCTTTAACAGAAATCCCGAACTTGAACCAGAAACTACTAAGAATCACAACCTCTCAAAGAGGGCCCTGTTTCTATAAGGCCAGAAGCAGCAAGCTGGAGGCTAACAAACTCCTCCAGTGTCCCCTTAACATGCAGAAATAACTGAAGGCGGAAAAGCCTTGTCCAAGCATTTAGGAGCACTAGGAAATGAGCAATCCTAGTTATCATATGTATGTCCAGCACCACACAAATGTGATCTATGACACCAGCAACAATGGAGATAAGCACCAGCAGCAGGTGAATCACAACTAAAAATCTCACTTACGAATGCACCGACAAGCTCCCGAGTATCCTGTCATTGACAAACGTCAAACTGCCATCAGAATTGTCTGGACCACACAAAGTAACTCGAGACAAGGCACAGCCAAGATTAGCCACTGCTCTATGCAGAAAATAAATCTCATGTCACAGCACTGAATGAAATAAATAAAAACCTGCCAATACATCATTTGCTAATACGTAAGGGAGGTTCTTTGTTGAAACAAAGCTTTTCAGATAACTCAGTACCAGGATGGAGTTAGCCATGAAGCTGAGCTTAGAAGCCAGGGTTAGAACCCAGACTCTCCCACTTATCTTGGGGTAAGCTTATTACCTGCTTGTTGGCTCCTGTGGTCTCACCTTCAGAATCCAGATAACAAACCCCTACATTCCCTTCCACTTCACAGCACTTGTGTACAAAGAACTGGACACACAAGTGCATTTCCTTCTTCACTTTCTCTTTATTTCTAAGGAAGAGAGTCTCAGAATGGTCCCCAGAAATCAGTCTGATCTATACTTCAGAAACAGTCTAAAACATTTCTTGTCTTCTCTAAAATTTTTGAATAACTTTTTGCCTGGCAAGAGTCATTTATGAATTTAACTTAGTCTCAAAGAAAAATTATTACAAAAGTACAATGAAAAGTTATTTCTTCTATCAAAAAGATGATATAAAATTTACACACACACTTTTTTTTAATTTGGGAAATAAATTAATATTTTAAGAAAACAGGCTTACAGCAAGTATTTGAAGGTTCAGCAAGTATTTGAAGGTTTAAAAAATAGTTAAGGGCTGGAGAGATGGCTTAGCAGTTAAGGCATTTGCCTGTGGAGCCTACGGGCCCAGGTTCAATTCCCCAGTCCCCATGTAAAGCCAGATGCACAGAGTAGAGCATGCATCTGGAGTTGGTTTTCAGTGGCTAGAGGCCCTGGTGTGCCCATTCTCATTCTCTCTCTCTTTCAAAGAAATAGTTAAGCCATAACTACTTATTTACTGGCTGAAATTACATATACATATGCAATCCATCTACCCTGATTATTCCTAAGCTTTTAGAAAATACAGAACTTGAGACCTGGTAACAGTATCAGTACAGAAAAAATGGGTACGATCACTTTGGAGGCCTGTTTGGCAGTATTTACTGAGAACATATTCATAGTCTGTGGCCTTGCAGACTTAATTTCCTCCAAGATATATTCAACCAAATGCTAACACACACAAGCACTAACAGGCATGAACTATAGGTTCAGGTAAGTATTGTGCAGCATCCTAGAAGTGAAAAAACCTCACATATCTATCAAGCTAAAAGTCTACATATTCTTTAAGCTCTATGTAACAGCACAACTAAAAGCTCTAAACAGATGGAAAAATAATGCAATTCTGCAATTTTAATAATGCAAAGTCCAAGCACACATAACTAATCTAGGTGCCAGACTTTGAAGGAGATCTAATTTTTCCTATTTCACTGAACTGAGTATGATTACATGAGTGAGTTCACTCAAGATTATTCACTGATTAAGCTGTTCTCATGAACTCTGATTAGATGTCAAAGAAACTTTCTTATGTCATTAAAAGGTCCTGTCCTTTAGCGCCCTTTCCTAGACCTCACCATTACCTTTAATAGTCCTAAAGGAAGCCTCTCAAATTTAAATTGATTCTAATACAGGCCGCTGAGGCCATGCAATCCAGCCCACTCTCAAAGTAAAGTGGAAGAAATAACAGGACTCAAGACTCTGCTGCTCCCTACCAAGTAAGTGTCCAGCTCAGGTACTGAAGAACTTCAGCTGAGAGTCTGCTGGCCCCAGCAAGGAGACTAGGCACGCTTCATGCTTTTTTTCGTGAGCAGTGTGGAGCCCACAGGGGACTGAAGTCAACGCTGGAACCTGTCACTCAGTACATGAAACATCTCCCTACTCAAAGAGCTGCAGCTCATTCCCAGTTTTCCTAAGATGACCCAACTTCTCCTTTTGCTTGCTTTTATAAATTTTTATTTTTTGACACTTTCAACATGTGCATTCGATCTTATCTGCTCTCATTATCTTCTTCTATCCCCCTTTAAAACAAAAATCCTTCTTCCCAAATAATCTCCACTCTACTTTCATGCATGAAAAAACAGAAAAGGCCAGGTATGGTGGTGCACATCTTTAATCCCAGCACTTGGGAGGCAGAGGTAGGAGGATCACCATGAGTTCAAGGCCACTCTGAGACTACATAGTGAGTTTCATGTCAGCTTGGGCTAGAGTGAGACCCTACCTCGAAAAACCAAAAAATAAAAAGCCGGGCATGGTGGCGCACACCTTTAATCCCAGCACTTGGGAGGCAGAGATAAGAGGAGCACCATGAGTTCGAGGCCACCCTGAGAATACAGAGTGAATTCCAGGTCAGCCTGAGCTACAGTGAGACCATACCTCAAAAAAAAAAACAAAAACCAAAAAGAAGTAAAAAGTAAAAATAAATAAAAATAAAAAACAGAACAAAAAAGTACTGAGTAAAATTAGTATTGCTTGTATGATCATGGATGGAATATGAGTACTTGACCAGTGGTTATACCACTGAAGAAATGACTCTCCCCATCCCCAGCAAGTATTAGCTGCCGATACTCTGGGAGGGTGGGGGTTCTATGAGCCCTTCCCTCATCCATGATGAAATATTGACAGGCTCAGTGTTGTGCAGAAAACCATAGCTGCTTTGAACTCATGAATGTAACAGCTATACTATTTTCAGAGGACAGTATTCCACAGCCCTCCTCCCCATCTTCCTGCACTCATATTCTTTCTGACCCCTCTTCTATACAGTTCTCTGAGTCTTTGAGGATTGGCTTAGATGTCCTATTTAGTGCTAAGCACTAACTCTGCCCATTGCAGAAAGAACTTCTGTGGTTGAGGCTTCAAGCAGCACTAATAACCTACAGGAACATAAATATTTAGATGGCAGTTGACATCCTGTCTGATCTATGTCCTTAGCTACAGGCTTTTGGCCAGGTTAACAGTCAGATATGAAATTCTCTTCTGTGCAGCAGGCTACAAATCCAATCAGAGAGTAGTTGGATACTAGTGTAACAGTCATGCCACTACTTCACCAGTGGGCATATCTTGCCTGCCAAGTCCACTGTGAAGCACACAGGGTCCACAGCGGGTTAAGTGGGCAACTTTAATTCCCCTGCAGCCTGCATGGTACCTTGACTAGAAGAAAGCTAGCCAATAAAGAAATGGCTTCCAGCTCAGCTGAAGCTTGATTTCTCTACATTCTGTAACCAATTTGTCTGGTACCTTCAGCAACCGGGGCCTACCACCATCTAGTTAGTAGCCAAGAGCAATGGCAATAGCGTACTTTGCTTTAGGGATCTCTGTGGCCTCCCTGATAAACAACTCATTGAGAGGTATCTCATCCTTGGGACTGGAACGCTCAGGTAATAATATATGACTTCTTGGAGGGGCTTTATCCACACATCTAAGTATCCTAGATTTCAGTCCTAATTTCTTCATCATCTGCTTAGCTCTTGCACTCCTCTCAAGCACCTAAACCCTACACCAGCAGTCTCTAATGGAAATTCTATTTCAACTCTAACAAGTTCCCAAGAACTTCCTGAATGAAACATTCCAGTGAAGCGAAGACATCTGCTCCAGTTTCTCCACACTCTTTGGTGGTTTGAATGTAAATATAAGTCCTCCGTGGCTCCCAAGGTTTTATACTTTTGTTTTGTTTTTCCAAGTAGGGCCTCACTCTAGTCCAGGCTGACCTGGAGTTCACTATGTAGCCTTGGGGTGGCCTCAAACCCATGGTGATCCTCCTACCTCTGCCTCCTGAATGCTGGGATTAAAGGTACACACACCACCATGCCTGGCTTCCAGGGTTTTTTTTTTTTTTTTTTTAATTAAAGTAACACTTCCTACTTAAATCTCCAGCAGGAAGAACCCTTTTGGAGGAAGTATGTTATTGGGGTGCAAATATTCCGTCTGGCCCTTAGGTGTGTACAGTACCAGTTTGAGCTTGGCCTGATGCACCTGATGGTGCTGGCTTCTCTCTATCTGCTGTGCATGTACGGAACTGAGGCAGCTTCTTCCACCAGGATGGTGTTCCCTTGGATTCTGTGAGCCTGAAAGAACCCCTTTCCTCTCATAAGCTGTTTCTAGTTGGGTGTTTGTCCCAGCAACAAGCAGGCAACTATAACAGAAAAACAATATTCTAATATCTCAAATAATTTTTCTACTCTAATTTAGAGCCAAACTTCCTGAGTCATCCCCCCATGTCCACGATCCCTTCTATATGTAATTTGTACACTTTCCTTGGGAGGCCACAAACTTTTAGGGCAGGTAAGCCCACCACTAGTACTTCCCAAACATTAAAGTACACATAAATGACCTGAAGACCTTGTTAAAATACTGGTCTGAGATGGAGAGATGACTCAGCAGTTAAAACACTTGCCTAAAATGCTGGTTCTAATTCAATTTGCATAGGATGAGAATCTTTGCTTCTAAAAGCTCCTAAGTGATCCTACAGCTTCTCTTAGATCACTCTCACTACTGGTGGCAGAGAGGCCCCAGTATTCCTGAATAGCAAGGCTACTTAAAAATCTGTTTTTAATGAAAAGGAATGAAATCTCAGAATATGCCTTCACTCCACGTGTACCCCTTTACTATATATCCAGTGACACAAAACACAGTGCTCCAAAATGCTGTAAATGATAGCACAAGATCCACTTCTCACTTCTCAAATTTGCAAAGATGCCTTCCCCTAAAAGATAAACTGTACAAAATAAACCAAGTCAGTCTTTACTAAGAGTATAAGATGGTAGTAGCTATTAAATTTTAAATACCATTACTTTGGACTCTGAAATTCTATTTCTAAAGAAATTACCTTGCAGCTCTTCTTTGCATATGTATAAATGATGTGTTCACTGTACCTTGAGTTCAGAACACTGAAGCCTTCCCACTTGAGGCAGGAGAAGAAATGGCATATTCTTAAAGGTATGCTCTCTATTTGAAAGGGCTGGGGACTTGGCTCAGCTAGCACAGTGCTCAACAACTGCATGCATGCACGAAGCCCTGGCTCCATCTTCAGCACCTTATAAACCAGGTATGGTAGTACATGCGTGTAATGCCAGTATTTGGGATGTACAGACAGGAGGATAAAGAATTCAAGGTCACCCACAGGTACACAGTGTTTAACCGCAGCCTAGGCTACATTAAGATTCTCAAAAGAAAAAAAAAAAAAGAATAAAGTGGCTCAACAGACAGTGACAAACAACATGGTAACAAATTTAAAAAAACTAATCTTCAATGAACTATGATCACTTTATGAAAAATTAATTTCTTAAGTGTATGCATATGCTTATGAATACATAGATTATTTCTGGCAAATAGCCAAAAAAATTGGTAATGCTGGCTCCACTGAGGCAGTGAGCTGGGTAACTGTGGGGAAGGGAAGAGGAACATCTTTGCCTTTCACTGTAAATCCTTTCATACATTTTTACATGCATGCATCATATATTTTGTCTAGAACATTGTAAAATTGGAAAGAACAGCTATGAGAAAGATCATTGAAACGTAACTTTCCCTTTAACTAGCCACTTTCCATTAGTTTTATCTTATAACAATTACAATTTCCATCTGTATTTTTTTTTTTATTTGAGACAGGGGCATGCAAGGGCCTATTGCAACTGCAAATGAATTCCAGATGCCTGTCCCACCTTATGCATCTGGCTGTGGGTACTGGGAAAATGGAACCCAGACAGGCTGGCTTTGCAGGCAAATACCTTTACCTGCTGAGCATTTCCCTAACCCTACTTAAACAATTTTGAAAAATCCATTCTCACATGAAAATAAGGGTAGTCCTTTTTTAAAAAAAGATACTCATTTTGAAAGACAGAGATCATGAGCACACCAGAGGCCTCCTGCTGCTGTAAACAAACTCCAGACACATGCAACTTTAAACATCTGGCTTTACCTGGGTACTGAATAATTCAACCCTAGGAGGCAGAGGTAGGAGGACTGCTGGGAGTTCAAGGCCAGCCTGAGACTACATAGTGAATTCCAGGTCAGCCTGGGCTATAGAGAGACCCTACCTAAAAAACAACAAAAACAGAAGAAGAAAAAAAGCAGATGACTATATTTAGAAATCAAACGATTGAGAAACAGGTCAAACTTCCTGAACAGAATGCAAAAAACGTTCTCGCAGAGGACAACATTGATGGGGGGGGGGGGCACCTCCATCAATGTCTACCACGTTCATAAAGCTGTGAGGTGCTGGCACTATGAACCGTGACTGACCTTGCACACATTAACTGGTTAAAACCTTCATCAGCACATGACCCATGTTTTAGCTTCTACACATTATTTACAGAATCTGAGCCTAAAAACGAATGTCTAATCATTCAGTTTCCACCAACTAGAGCTACACTCAACACCAGGCTCTACTTCTTTCTCTGTTAAAGCTGGATTTTCTGTGTGTTTCACATGCAAACACATCCAAAGGCCAACAGTGAACAGAGCATTTCATTTGCGGTTGTGTGCGGAGACCTGGGACAAACCAGGGGCCACACATATGTGCTAGGTGATGGGTCTACCACTGAGGTAGCTCCAGCCCTCTTAAGTTTTATTTTGAGACAACATCTCACAAGATGCACAGGTAGATTTACAACCTGCAATCATCCTGCCTCAGCCTCTTTAACTAGCTGGGATTATAGAATAGGCCTATGCCACCAGACCCAATCAGGAACAATTCCTGCACTTAGCATAGCCTCGTGCAATGCTGGCTTGACATTAAGTCTTTAATTTTGCTTACCCCATTTTTGTGTACCTCTCAGCTGGAGTACTGCTTGGCAGCGATACTAAAGGATCTTTAAGCAACAGGCAGCTAATTAAGCTAAACCATCTATCTTTAGTGCCTCTCAGACTGATTTAAAAACTAAAATAAAAACTAATTTCAAAACATCACATAAAACAAGAATTCCAAAAGATGCCAGGCATGTCCAAATTGTACCTTGTGGGCCTCATGTATGTCAGGATAGCTATAAATACAGCCTCACACACCTGTAGATGATGTCATGTCACAAATAGCGATAGGTTAGGCATCCCTAGAACCATGATAAACCATGGTTTCTAGAACAGGCCAAAGAGCAAATATTTTCAGCTTTGTGGGCCACTGCTCAGAAACAACCTCTCCAATGGAACTTTAGCACAACAGTGGCTGCTGTGTTTGAAAATGGTGTGTCCCACTACCAATTCATCTGGAGTTTAGTTCCCACTGTGAATTATTAAGAGCACAGAAATCTAATCTAACTACAGTTTAAAGAGGCCTTTGAGAGGTGATTAGGATCAGGTAGGGTCTTCAGAATAGATGCCCCTTGACTAAATATTGATGGTGTCACAGAGAGGAAAGAGGCTGTGGGCACACATTTTGGTAGTTTGAATGGATGTCCTCCAACAAGTTCAGGGGTTTATTAAAGATTACAATTTAAATCTCCAGCCGCCTGGCTGAAGAAGGTATCACTGTGGGCAGATCTGTTTCCAGCTACAGGTATGCAGTGCGCTGGAGCTCTGCCTGGGTTCCCGGAGTGTGCTTGTTTGTGGTGCAGGGGGTGGTGGCTGTTTTCTCGGCATGGATCTGTGTAAAGGGCCAGCTTCTTCACCATTATGGAACTTCCCGTGCATCTGTGAACTTCCAATCAATTCCCTTCCTCGCCTAACTTGAGCCTTATTTGGAGGTTCGTCCCAGTAGCATGAAGCTGACCACGACACACATACATTCTTGTCTTTAGTCACATGATGTCCTATACACCTTAGGACTCTTCCAGCAAGGAAGCCATCACCAGACACAGCTTCTTGAACCTCTAACCCTTCTTTATACAGTTATCCGGCCTCAGGTATTTCATTACAGTAATGCAAAGTGGACTAAGGCAGCCTCAGCAATAAACAAACTGGTGAGATTATGTTCCAGCAGAACTTCATGAAACAGTAAGCCACAACCTGCAGGCCATAGTTTGCCAGCTGCTGTTCTAAACAATGATTTCTGATATTCTACAACATTCAGAAAATGCAGCATAAATGAGACAAGCATCCATGGAAAATCAGCAGTCTAAAAACACAATGTTTCCTATTATCCTTGAAAGACAGACAGTTAAGACAGTCACACAGGAAGAATGTATGTGACAACAACTGCAATGATATGCTAGCCAGGGAATAAAGAATGCCAACAAGGAAATTGGAAGAGGCAAGGAATGATTTCCCTGTCAGTTTCAGAGGCAGCAGGGCCCTGCTGAGCTATGATTTCATACATCCACAGCATGTTTGGAGCCTTGAAACAATAAGTTCCCATTAAACTCGGGCACCAGATGTGTGGAAACTCTGTCTCCATCACCCTAAAAAATTAATAGAGGGCCAAATGTCATAGTGACAATTAAGGCACAGAGCAAAGGCCTTCTAAAGATGATCTATACTCTCTCATGTGACAACTATAATGCATTCTTCCAACACACATGGTAAGAAAGCTTCCCTACAAAACCAACTCTGGCTGGGCGTGCTAGCACACCGTGTCCTCCAGGCACTCAGGAGGTGACACAGGAGGATCAAGAGTTCAATGCCATCTTTGGCTACAAGATGAGTTTAAGACCAGCCTGAGCTAGAGATCATGTCTCAAAAAACAGGAACAAACAAACAAAAAACTACTCTTAAAAACTTACAGTTGGAATAGCTTTTTAAATGGGTATAGGAAAGAATGGCACAAGGGAAGTTTTATGAAACAAAGAGGAAACATCAAAAAAATGTGGAGCTCAAGTCAAATCTTATGTTTTTACTGACTATATGTTGCCAAACCTCAGTGCACAGTAGCCACTCAGGAAAAGTAGCACACTGACTGTCACTATGTAGTAAAATCAGTTTACAGCTGGGCATGGTCGGTGCACACTTTTAATCTCAGCACTTGGGAGGCAGAGGTAGGAGGATCACCATGGGTTCAAGGCTACCCTGAGACTACATAGTGAATTCCAGGTTGGCCTGGACTAGAGCAAGATCCTACCTTGAAAACCAAAACGAAACAAAAAAAATATGTATACAACAACCACTATTTACTTATTTTAGAATTTCTGAGTCAGGAATTCTGGAAAGGTTCCACTAAGCAATTAAAGCTGAATAGTTTTAGCTCTTGAACTTAAGCATGCTGCAGTTTGTGCTTCCTTATAGCAGGCTAGTTAAGACTGTTTACAAAACTGCTAACAGTCAAACAGCCAGAAGTTAATACATGCTTTCTCACCTTTACACACACTGTCACAGTGCATGTATGGTCAGAAGACAAATCTTGGAATGCCAGTCTTCTCTCATTCTACATGGTCTGTTGAGACAGGGTCTATCTCTCTTGTAGTGGTCACTGAAAACCAGTCTGCTCTGGGACTCTGACTCCACCTCCCATTCCTGTAGGTATGTTGGGACCACAGACATGTGCACCACTCTGTGCTTTATGTGGGTTCTGGTGATATGAACTCTGGTTGGCTGGCTTGAAAAACCAGCACCTTTAACCACTGGGCAGTCTCCCCACCTCTCGCTCACACCTTTTCTCAGTCTTGGACATTACAGTATAACTTTTGCCACATTCTGTTGACTACTGATGACTTGAAGACAACACAAATTCAAAGACACATAAGCCCTACCTCAGGTTGGACAACTACCCTACTGGCTTTTAAATGCTAGAACTGTACCCTCAAGTTATGGTTCTGGTTAGGGGATCCTTTCAACCAACTTGGCCAATAGTCTTTTGCACTTTAATGTACAAGATAAAGACATGAATATGAGCCCTAATGTCTTTGAACTCTGAGGGCAAGTGTTCACATCCGCTGCAGTACTGCCTAACTGCTCACTGCCTTTAAAATCAGTTTAGGAGGGCTGGAGAGATGGCTTAGTGGTTAGGCACTTGCCTGTTAAGCCTAAGGACCCTGGTTCGAGGCTAGTTTCCCCAGGACCCACGTTAGCCAGAGCACAAGTGGGTACACACATCTGGAGTTTGTTTGCAGTGGCTAGAGGCCCTGGTGCACCCATTCTCTCTCCCTCTCTGCCTGTTTCTCCCTCTGTCACTCTCAAATAAATTAAAAAAAAATTTTTAATCAGTTTAGGAAATGGATACAAAGATCAAAGGTAGAGCTCTTACCAAGGATGCATAAGGCCCCAGATTTAAGGCCCAGAACAACTGCAGCTTTTCCCAGGGACTCCTCTGTCACTGCAAATCTAGTCAAGCACTCTCACAATGCAAACCAACTGTGGTACCCCAAAACCAAGAGCACCCATGGGCTCAATGCAAAGAGAACAGTCTGGCTCAAGAGGGGCTTATTCACAACCCTCAGGATCTCACAATGGTCAGAATTACCTCCCCTACATTCAAAGGTCTGTGTCTGCTTTTCTCAGTAACCAATTTTTTTGTGTGTGTTTATTTTTATTTATTTGAGAGTGACAGACAGAGAGAAAAAGAGGCAGAGAGAGAGAGAGAGAGACAGAGAGAGATAGAATGGGTGTGCCAGGGCTTCCAGCCACTGCAAACGAACTCCAGATGCGTGTGCCCCCTTGTGCATGTGGCTAACGTGGGTCCTGGGGAATCGAGCCTCGAACCAGGGTCCTTAGGCTTCACAGGCAAGTGCTTAACCACTAAACCACCTCTCCAGTCCTCAGTCGCCAAATTTGTCAAAGGACAAAATTACAATTTAGTTTAACAATCTTGTTTGATTTTTTGTAGTGCTGGGATTGAACATGTAATTTAATAATCTTAATCGACTTTATATTCTATAATTAAGCAATACTTCATTCCATAAAATAGAACAGGTATTCCAAGGAGCTGTTGTCGATTGCTTTCTCTTTCCCTTGAGATGGGGAATTGCTACATAAACTAGGCTGGTCTCATACTCCACATCCTCCGGCCTTAGTCTCCCACATGCTGGGATGACAGGGCTGTACAACCATGCCTAGCTTAAGAGATTGGTTTTTTAGATCCTCCCCCCCCCAAAAGAAGCAGAAATAAACCAAAACCAAAGTTGGTCATTTTAGTTAATACCTATAATCCTAATTTCCCAGAGAAATAACAGTGTAGTAATATAGAACGTCTACATGAACAACTTCATTTTGATTATTGATGGGTCTATTAGAAGCTAATACAGGACCTTAGCTCAAACAATGTCCTCCTATAATTTGTATTTAACAAAAAATAAATAAATAAAAAACAAAGAATTATTTCTTACAACATATCTTTTTAGCCACCCAAAACTTAAAAAAAAAAGTTCCTTCTTGTCTTCAAATTTTTTTCTACCAAAAACCTCATTTACTGAAAAATGTCATTTTCTCATGTCCCATTAACTGTGAACTTTAACCACATTAACATTTGGAATTGATACGGATTTAGTCAAAAGCAAGACAACTCATTTTAGTGACACCAAAGCTTTACATTATATATATATATATACACATACACACATACACATACATACAGAGAGAGAGAGAAAAAACAGAGATTGAGATTTCTAGTAAGATTCTCATCAGGAGGTATTCTGGGAGTTAAAAACCTAAACAGGGTTTTTCTACTATATATTTAGTAATTATAGAATTCTTTTAATCAATGACAAAACTGCATATATTTATCATGTGCAGATGTTTTAAAGCAGGTTGTAGATGCAATCTGTATATAGTCTTTTGATTAAGACAACACAGAACTTCCCCTAAAAGTTAGCTGTAGAAAAAAAAAAGTAAACTCAAAATGTGCAAACTATTTATTGTAGCTAAGCTGATAAGAACAGTGAGTTCCTTTCTCTTTCTCAAAAAAATACAAGCTTATCAGGCATCTTTCCACAGACAAAAGAACAGCTCTAGCATCTTGGTTAACATTTCTTTTTTCAATAAAAGATGCTAGTGTCCAACTCTGCTGTGATCACCATTGAAGTGGAAATAATGGCCACTCTGTTTGCCCACACGGGCAGGCACTGATGCAGCATTATCTAACTGGGTTCCATTTTTCTCAATGTCTAAGATATTTCTTGGCAGGAAGGAATCTCAATAGGTTCATTAGCTCTTATGCTCCTACTACCTATTTTGTACACTAATGTCCATATGCATAGCACTTCCACAAGAACGAGAATGTTTCTAGAATCATATCATCCTAAGGATTTTAGGTGTCGAAACCTCTCAAAAACAGCAAATTAATTTTAAAAGTCAGAGAACTATAAATTCTGTACTATTACAATTCCATGCTTGCCAGAAAACTTTAAATTTCTCAATAATGCCTATTTATCACCGTGCCAGTTTCCAAACTCAAGACCTATATCCATGGGGTAATTACTATAAAGCCTGTTATAAAATCACTATAAAAGGACTATGTTCCTGTTTACAGAATAATGAATAGGAAGAAATATCTAAACTAAAAATTGCAAACAGCTCTAGCAATTAGTTAAGTTACTGAGTTGGGTTGAGGAAGCAGTATTTATTCTACTATTTGGAAAACATTCAATTCCATTCTAGAGGGAAGGAAGTCTTTTAAAATAAAAACTACTTCCCACTAAGTTAATCAAATATTTTTCTTTTGGATATTTTGTAGATAAATGACTTTGCTATATTTACTCCTTACCTTAATACAGATGTTTTCATATTAAGACAAGAAATTTTTATCCTCATCTTTCCACTCAGAAAAGTGAAATAGCATTCTAGTATACGGAAGTATACTAACACGTGTCACCAAAGATGAAGCCTTTCAAACCTTGCTAAAACAACAGAGGAAATCGAAAAACCCTCTTTTGTTTAAAAAGTCATAAAGGTTGTATATTGTATATAATATACCTCAAAATTAATATAAAATATTTCAAATTACTGAGTTAAATCAACATTAAAGGAAAATAAACTCTTTTACACTGAACATTCTATGTGGATGATATATAGCCTGAATAAAAAAACTGACTCAGGCAAATTACTATGTATTTTGTGCACTCTAATTAAAGTTTATTATAACTTATTCACAAAAATTAATCTTTTTTTTCAAAATAAGGTGGTAAAACCGGGTACTTCTGACCATGAAAGCATAATAACTCAGCACGGTCATCATAGCAAATGTAACCCTTGAAAGCAGAAAAGTTCCCCGAGCTGTACTCGCTCTCTACTCTTGTGCCACTTGCTTTGGATGCTTCCTGAACCTGTTTTTTCAATGCTTATTCTAAAAACAGGTTAGTTTTATGGTCAATGGGGTTGGGAAACTGTATGCTTTATATCTAATCCGATTAGGGAAGTATATCAGCATATCAAAGGAACTCAGTGAACTCTAAGCAAGGCCTTCACACATTTCCTAATTTGCCCAGGGGAGCAGTGCTGGTGAACAGCTTCTGATCACCCTATCAGTCATCTAAACATGGACCAAACCTTTGCTGGACTACCAATGATTTACAAAGCATGACCTCCCTTTGATCCATAAAGCTACTTATAAAGATCCATAAAGTACTTATAAAGCTATTTAAGTCAGTTACCAAGAATTTCAAAACTGAACATTACTAGAATGCACAAAGACTTCTATTACATTCACGTCCCAATGCTACCACATCTTCATACCCAAAAAGCTATTATTCTTGGGCTGCAATGACATGGTGGTTAAAGGCACTTGATTGCAGAGCCTGTAGATTAGGGTTCAATTCCCAAGCCACCCACATAAACCACTTGAAAAAGTGGCGCAAGTATATGGTATTCATCTGAAGTGGCAAGAGGCTCCGACGTGCCCATAAACACATACACACACACACCCACACACACGTGTAAGCAATTTTTTTTAATGCTCTAATTCTAATTTTCAAATACAAGACGGTCATTTAAGTTGAAGTTGTGCTATCTCTAGCTGGGCATAGTTTTCAATTATTCTTGATTTTAAACTTAAAAGACTGCCCCTAATTTGGATTTATCATTGCCAATTTAGTTTTAGTTACTTTATTAAACCTAAATGAATATGTAACAAATTCCATCACGAGTTTTCTAAATAGTCTAGACTTTTATTTTTGTTAATCTATTCAGAAACCACATTTCTGATGAAATCTCACCAAAACATTCTTTTACCTTGGTAATTGTTATTCCACCAGAAAGCGGACATTACTGAGCTGAAGTAAAGTGATACAGCTAAGTGGCTAGGATTTAAGTAGCTCCCTGGTTAGGAGCACACTAATGTGGGAGAACGGGATTAGACTTCTCCCTGGCCACAGCAGCCAAATGTGATGTAAGGACTCAGAAGCAGGATGTGCTATGTACTTTGAATGTCCACTGTCTCTCCAGTCCCCAGTTTTGAGTGACAGAACAGTTCCAGGGATGTCTTCTAACAACCGAATCCAGCTTATCTTCTCAAAAATCTTTAAGTTACCTTTAAAACTCTCAGTTTCAAGCCAGGCATGGTAGTGCACGCCTTCAGTCCCAGCACTTGGGAGGCAGAGGTGGAAGGACAACTGTGAATTTGAGGCCATCCTGAGACTACATAGTGAATTCCAGGTCAGCCTGGGCTAGAATGAGACCCTACCTCAAAAAAAAAAAAAAAAAAAAAAAAAAAAAAAAACCTGTCAGGTTCATAGATACATCAAGCACCTAAATTCTCTCAGACAGAGATCAGCCCAGGAAAATACAAGCATCATAAGAGTAATCATGGTGACTTCATGGATTTTCTGTATGCTTTCACCTGTAGACCTGAATTGGGATGCTAACATTTCTGCCCCAATGGCCCAGTAACCACAGGTTAGCATACTAAGGATTTGTTGAAAAGTATGCAAAAAAAAAAAAAAAAACCTCAGGGAATTCTATGTCAATTTATTAAAGTCATAGGGCCAAAAACACAAGTGTTAACATACTTCCTTTTCGGGATACTGAGATCCACAATGAAAAGACAGCCAAACTTTTAAAAAAAAATTATTCATTTATTTATTTGAGAGAGGGAAAGAGAGAGAGAGAGAGACAGAATGAGAATATGGATGTGCCAGGGCCTCCTACCAATGCAAACAACTCCAGATCCATGCACCACTTTGTGCATTTTCCTCTATGTGGGCAATGGACAATCAAACCTGGCTGGGCCAAGAGGCTTTGTGAGCCAGCTCTCCAGCCCCAGCCAAAACTTTAAAAAGAACAAAAGACTTATCAAAAACCAATGTAATGAACTGTTATGCCATGAGGACTGCCTTAACTAAGTGATCCTGGTTGAATAAGTCAATTAATATCTCTGGTCCCTTGCTAAAATTAACTGACTAGCAGGCCAGATCACTGATCATGAAATCTTCTCAAAGTCTGTATTTCTGCTACTATGCACTGGAATAAACTATTCCCTAGTCTTACATTTGGTACTTAGGGAATTATTAACTCCAACAGGTCAGAAAGGTTATCACAGTTTAAAGCAATTCACCTATTGTTTGCCATCTTCAATCTATGCACTGCTCTGAGAGTCAAATATCCCACTGTCAGCTAAGTCACCTGGCTCCTCTCCCCTGAGGATTCTGCTTATGCAAATAACCATTATCATGGCCTACATTTAAGTGCATTCCATAGGTTTTTGAAAACATGTTTCTAAGAAATTCTTTAAAGACCACCTCTTAAACTAAGTGGGTGAGGAGCATTATGCTCTCAGGACTCCACTGACAATCATTCTACCGACACAAACCCTGTGGTTATGTCAACACTGATGTGAACGTCAAAATAAAAGATCTTTTCCTCCATACACCTTGTTTAAGGACAAGGTGGCCAAAGAATTTTCTTCCTTTACCTCTGCAGGGGGACAAAGGGGTGTTTATGCATTCTTGTATGTTCTATTTTCTCTTAATGCAGTGTATAGCATCTCTGTATCATGTACATAAAGTACCACATGCCAGTTCCAGAGTCTGTAGTAAAGGTGGCACCTACCTGTAATCTCAGTGCTCTGGAGACTAAGGCAGAAGGATCGTTAGCTCAAAGTCATTCCAGGCTACACAGTGGGACCCAGTCTCAAAAAAATTAAACAAAATTCTGGCTATGGATTATTTTTCCCCCAAGAATCCAATTAAGAACTGATCTCACTTTTTCACATGTTTGCATAATAAACCTCATAATTTTATCACTCCTATTACTGTTTGTTAGAGGGAAGCATAACGCATAAAATAAAACTGAGTTGAGTTTCAACAGTATGCTTTCTGTCTGCACATTACAGAATGAATTATTAGGCAAGGGTTAGAGTCAGTGGTAGAACACTTGCCTAGCAAAAAGCAAGACCCTGGGTTTGGTACGCATGCACGCACACATGGGACCTAGGTCCACACACTGCGGAGGATTTTGTAAACTGAGCTGAGTTTTAATAAGGCCCTGAAGGTAGATACGGGTGGGTGGGTGGGTGGGTGGGTGTGCTGCATGCGTATGAATGAAAGTTATATGTGCAGGTATAGTTTTCTGTGGAGATAGGACAACATTATGAGATGCTCAAAGAGGCTCATGAACTTTCAGAATTCTGCATTATGGAATACATAAGATCTTAGTCTTCATACTTCATAACATGTAATGGCATAAATCAATCCAAGATTTCTCATGAACTTCGATGACAACATTTATGAAAAGAATTCCATGAAATACAATAATTTCAAAACAGTCTCAAAACTGTCAGATAATCCATGTGCATGCATGCATACAGAAGAGCCAACTATTTAGTCACCAAGTGATTTGTCCTTGAAAGCTAATGGTACATACAAATATTTTAGCCAAAGTGGATTGATTATTACATGGGTTATAAGATATTTACAAGCTACTGGTATTTTGTAATAGAATGTGCCAAATAATTCACCAGGGTAAAGAATACATTCACAAAGTAAAGCACCCTAATTCTTCGTACAGCAATTGGCTTTTTCTAAGAACTGATAAATGTAAGATCTACACTATGCCAATTAATACCTCGTATGGATCTGAATTAAAAGTTAAAGTGAGGTCTGGAGAGAGAGCTCAGTGGTTAAAGGTGCTTGCTTGCAATGCCTGATGTCCCGGGTTCAATTCCTCATTACCCATGTAAAGCCTGATACACAAAATGGCATGTGTATCTGGAGTTCATTTGCAGTGGCAAGAGGCCCATTCCCCTCCCCCTCTCCTTCTCTGTCTGATTGCAAATAAATCATCTTTTTAAAAAGGTAAAGAGATACAGATTAAGATATAACTTATTCTATGAAGCCAAAGTTTTTTTTTAACTATGTTTCAATTCATGTGATTTCCCATACATCATCACCTAAATGTTCTTTCTCCACCTATCTAAATTCTATTTTGATTCCAAAACAATATCAATTCCCACTTACAAGTCTACCATTTTTGGTACATGGTTCACCATTAGTAAACTGCTTCATACATATTCTGCCACACCACCTCTTTTTATACCTGTCGTACAGTAGCTTACTATATGCCATTTCTCTTGTACAACACAGTAGGGCGGACAGGTTCAAAATAGTCTGCACTTCCCTTAGACTAACATGTCTACTCTTAGGCTGTATGGCAGAACTGTTTTAAAATAAGATCTGCTTCAAAATAAGGGCAAAGTGGATGGAAGTAAAGTTAAAGTTCACCACCCTGTGCTATGGTTGGTGATATGTAACTGAGGGCTTCTTAAAGACAGGTCCAGGTTTCTTCTTTGTGTATCTGTCCAGGCACAGAATAACTGAAATTTAGTAAACACATTTCATTCTTTAGGCACACGTACCTTCCGATGGAAGGTCAACAGCAGCTCTGTTGTAGCTGTTTTCTTTGAGGCGCTGCAGAATTAAGTCAGGTACTGCACACGCCAAGCACCTCCTCACCACTGAGCTGCGCCTTCCACCTGAAAACCGAGCCCCAGCTTCCAGCTGTGTTAAGTTATTGAACTTTAGTAATATGGCTTTCAAATATTTTTTCTTTTATATTTCACATGTGTGTATATATGGGTGCACCAGGCCCTACTCACTGTTACAAAGGAACACCAGTTGCTTGTACTACACTTGGTATTTAGTTTTATGTGGGTGGTTTGGGAAGTAAACCCAGGCCAGCAAGCTTTGGAAGCAAGTGCCTTTAATCACTGAGCCATGTCCCCAGCCCAGATAATATGGTTTTTTATTAGCTCAGATAAAACATACTGTCACCCATTTATCCACTAATAACTCAATAGACACATGTTAAGATATTCTGTATCGGGCTGGAGAGATGGCTTAGCAGTTTAAGCGCTTGCCTGTGAAGCGTAAGGACCCCGGTTCGAGGCTGGATTCTCCAGGACCCACGTTAGCCTGATGAACAAGGGGGCACACACGTCTGGAGTTCGTTTACAGTGGCTGGAAGCCTTGGCGTGCCCATTCTCTCTCTCTCTCTTTCTCTCTCTCTCTCTCTCTCTCTGCCTCTTTCTCTCTCTGTTACTCTCAAATAAATAAATAAAAATGAACAAAAAAAATTTTTAAAAAAAGATATTCTGTATCAGTAAACATGGATATCCATATCCAAGACAATTCATCCTTTCTAACAATTAAGAATACAACCATATATATCAGGAATACCTGACAAAAATGGCAAGAGGAAGAGGAGATGAAAAGAAATAAACAGTTAAAGAAAAGCAGTAATACATTTTAAAATTTCTCCATCCTCCTCCAGTTAACAGATAAGGAAACTAATGCTCAGAGAGGGGAAGTGACTTGCCTGGAGTCAAACACTGTATTGCTAACAAAGCCAAACTTAAAACCCTTATCTGCTGATTCATGTTCAATGTGAATTTTCTACATTTTTTCTATACCATATTCACTAAAGACAATGAGCTTTAACACCATAACTTAAAAGAAAATGAACACAAACTCTAAGACCATGAAATAAAATCTGCTTTACATGAAAGCTATATGCAATCCCCATACTTCCTCAATCCTTTTCTTTAAGACATAGTGTCCACTTCAAATATTTTAAAAGACACTATAAAATATCTTGATTTTAAGAAGTACTAAAATTTGGAAATGTGCTTCTCTAAAGCAGGAAAATGCAATATAGTGGATCCTGGAAGACATTAAAATCACTACCATTTATTAAGGAGGCACGGTCACAAGGCTCAAACTCCTGCAGCAAGAGTCTCATTTTCCAGGGAGCAAGTACTTATGAAATACCAAAGGGTACGCAGCATTCTTTCACATTAAAAAAATAGCCAGGCGGGGTGACACACTCCTTTAATGCCAGCAGCCGGGAGGCAGAGGTAGGAGGCTTACTGTGAGTTCAAGGCCACCGAGACCGCATAGTGAACTCCAGGTCAGCCTGAATTAGTCAGACCCTACCTTGGAAAAGCAAATATAAATCCTTGTGTGCATGAATTTTAAAAATAAAGCAAAGATTTTTTTTCTTTATTTCCTTGAGACAAGGGTCTTATATAGCCAGATACTGACTTGAACTTGGGATACTCCTGCCTACCCTCCCCAGTGCTGGAATTGATAGACACGTGACACCTGCCCTGTCAAAGCAAGGTTTAAGTCCCAGCTCTGGCACTTAGCTCTCCAATCTTTGGAAAGCAACTTCTCTGAGCTTCACTCACATCTGTAAAATGGGATAACATAGATAATTCTAAAATTAAATGTTGTATATATTTAAGAAACATAGTACCATGTCTATACGAAACTAAAATTACATTAATATTAAGCTTACTTCCATAATCCCCTTACGTCAAATGAAATTTGAACCTAGACTGACTTATAAGATTTCTCCTTCATTTAGGAGATTGGGCTCAAATCAGTACTGATTCTAGCATAAATTCGATTATTGTTTGGGAATAATTACTTGGTAAACAATAACTAAAATTATTTTCTTGCCATGTCTCTCTTCAAATTAGGGACAGAAAACAATGGCTAATTTTTAGCTGCTTAATAGTTATACATAAACGCAGCACTTTTATACCATTTACTGAACTGAAACTCTGAGGCCATTATAAACCTACTGAAGAGAGCAACTTCAGAAACAAGTATGGGAAGAAGTAAAGATATAATGCCAAAAGAAATAGTTAAAATGACTCAAGAGCTGGGTGTGGTGGTGCACACCCTTTAATCCCAGCACTTGGGAGGCAGAGGTAGGAGGATCATGAGTTTGAGGCCACCCTGAGACTACACAGTGAATGCCAGGTCAGCCTGGGCTAGAGTGAAACCCTACCTCGAAAAACCACAATAAATAAAAATAAAATGACTCAATTATATGAATAGTTTGTGGGTTTCTTTTAACCTTAAATTCATTCATTAAACTCTATGAAACAAATGTTGAGGAGATTCAAGCCCTATCTCTGATTTGGGGTGCTTTAAGAGCCTAGTCCTTCAGATTAAGCAAAACCCATAGTTTAATATGCACAGTTTCAGTTTCCACCAACAATCCAGTCATTTCCAACCTGGAAACAGGTCTACCAATGTGGTTCATCTCATATAGCACTGAAATAAGACCATCTTTTCTCTCACTCCAAGTTTAGACCCACCTATTTCCTCATTATTACTACCTCATTTCTGTTGAATGGGTATTACTCCTAATTATAAAAATAACAAATCCTCATTGTTTTAAAATTTTCAAATACACACACACACACACACACACACACACACACACACTACAAGCATTTTTAAAGTACTCAGAGTCTTTCTAGCCAAAGAGTAAAACATCACAAAGGGCCTTACCATGATCTTTCCTATGAATTTACCATAACTGTGATCACACCAAATATTAAATCTATTGAGTACTTGCCATTAAATATGATTACCAACCAATGTCATAATGCATTTCAGCTTTCTTGAAACTAAATTCACATTTCTTTTCTTCCTTCTTTAACTCAATGGTTTCTTTTCAATTACTCTTGTCATTCTCTCTGTTAAGTGTTTTCGTGCTGAATACCTCCCTCTTTCTTAAAACAATGTCCTAGAAACAATATATTCCTCAATATCTACCCCTGTAAAAAAAAAAAAAAAAAAAAAAAAAAAAAAACCTTTCCAAATAATGTTTTTGTTTCTTTACTGGTTTTTCACTGGATTTTTTTTTTTTAACTGGTCTCTTCTGTAACAGGCTCAGATCTGACCTTTGGATTTTCTTGTCAGCTATGAATCTCCAGCACTTAACCAGCGCCTGGAATCTTCCAAATGAGCAATTAATGTTTACTGCCTGATTTTGCCAACCCTCATCTGCCACTTACTAGCTGGTGTTATCTTGTGGAATTAAATCTGTCTGAACCTCAGCTTCCTCATTTATGAGCTATAACCAAAAGATAATACTCGAAAAGTTTAAAACAGAATTTGGTGCAAAGCAGCATCTATAAATTTTGCTATTATTACCAATATCAATACAGTCTAGTGTGAGACTCAATGAAAAAGACTTAACATTACATCTGATTAGCTGTTAAATCTATCTCTCAGTAGCTTATTTCCACTACATTCTCTTAAGTATAAAAAAGCTTTTGGGGGTTGGGGAGATGGCTTAGCCATTAAGGCAACTGCCTGCAAAGCCTAAGGACCCATGTTTGACTATTCAGGTCCCAGGTAAGCTAGACACACAAGGTGACACAAGGGAGCAAGGTCATACATGTGCATAAGGTGGCACATGCATCTGGAGTTCGACTGCAGGGGCTGGGGACATGGCGTGCCAACTCTCATATTCTCTCTCTCTCTCATAAAAATAAAAAAAAGTACTTTTGTGCACTTTCCTTTACTGCCTATCTCAACCCCATCAACTGTTCTACTTCTCTCCTAGCCATCACACAGAACCAGCATTTATCAACTAAGCTGTCATAATCCGTTTAGTTGATTCCCCATTCTCACATGTTCATTCAGAGATCTGCAGCTCTCCTTAGAAAACACTCTTAATTTGTGATTCTTGTCCTCAGCTGCTTATGCTAGGCACAAACTACTGGACTGTCACCATTCTCATGTCTTCTAGTAACCTATATCTCAAACTAAGAGTGTAAATGATGGCTCAAAATTCACTTTTCAAGAAACCCCTTGATTAATTTCCTGCTTCCCATCCATCCATGGAAACTCAGCACTTAGGTATTCTATTATACTAAAGGGAAAAATGTGATCACAGTGTTACCAACAGATAACTTCCATAAAGTCACTTCTCCCTCCTGAGGAATGATCCATTGGCTACAGTGATACACTGATCATGTGAACTAGGAAACATCCTATACAGCTGTTCTCCTGGGTCTTGTCTTTGACACTGCAACTCTTCAGCCCTTTGGTCCTAAACACAAGCAGCATGTATACCTATGTAAACCCACTGGAAATGTGGCCACCTCTTCTGCCTATACCACGAATATTCCAAAAGCTTCTAACAGAAAAGCAGTAGCAATGATACAGTTTCTAAGTCTTTCTTGAGTGAAAACAATTAAGTCTATTTTTTAAAAAAAAATTATTTGCAAGGGAAAGGTATAGAGAAGAGAGACAAGGGAGAATGGGCGGTTCCAGGACCTCCAACCACTGCAAATAAACTCCGGGTGCATGAGCCACTTTGCATATCCTCCTTTATGTGGGTACTGGGGAACGGAACCCAGGTAGTTAGGCTTTGCAGGTAAGCACCTTAACCACTGATCCATCTCTCCAGCCCAATTGATTCTATTTGACTATAAACTCTTCCCAAAACTGAAAACAACTGCCCAACAAACTTAATACCTAATCAAATTCCACTACACTAAAATAGCTGCTTGTACAGAATAACAAGAGTACACTCATACATTAATTCTCGCTTGTACAGTAAGAGATCTTACATCATTTTATACTGTATTGTAATACACGCCCAACAAAGTAATTCAGAAACTGCCCTGTAGGGCAAATTATCTTGAGTATCTTTAGATGCTGCCTTTAACTTTCTTCTTTAATGTGAAGAATTACACAATTCCTCACGGTTACCCAATGAAAGGCAAACGACATTCGGGCTGGAGAAATGGCTTAGCGGTTAAGGCACTTGCCTGTGAAGCTTAAGAACACAGGTTTGATACCCCAGTATCCACACATATGTCTGGAGTTCATTTGCAGTGGCTAGAAGCCTTGGTATGCCCATTCTCTCTCCCTCCCTCCTCCCCCCAGTCTCAAATAAACAAAAATAAATAAATAAAGAATCAAAACAAAGAAAACAATATTCATAACAGGATGAGTTTGTGTGTTGCTGCGACAAAACGACGAGACAGATAGACTGTCGTGGGGCTGGGACAAGGGTGTGGAGGCCCATGGGTGATGAGCGTTGAGCGGTAAGAGTTAGGAGGCTTCAAGAGTAGGGAGTGAGTGGACCTGCGAGCCTTGCTCATACCTGAGACGTCGGCTCTGCGGACTCTGTTCTCACTCCAGCGTGCACAAGATGCCCAGCCTCCGGAGCACACGTAAAAATCTACCTTGACTCCTCCCTGTATGCTCTCTTAACAGGCCAAAAAAAAAAAAAAAAAAAAAAGCAGCCTTCAAGTCACACAGCCTCCATCCACAGCTAACCTCAAACCTCGCCCCAGCTCGGCCACCTTCCGGTTTTGGTCCGCTTCCCCCCGACTCCCCACGCACGCACGTGTCCTCGGGGTGCAAAGACCTTCACCTTCCACGCGCACACCGCGGTCTCCCTGGGCTCCCCGCTGACCTCTCCCGCAACCCCACCCGACGCCGGCTTCCAAGAAGGCCAAGCGACACCTTGGGCCCCGCTCCTCCTCCCCCGAGGAGCCTCCGGGCGGGTTGAGAGCATCCTCCCCTCCCCATCACTCGGCTTCCTCCACCAACCGGGAAGCTTCCAATCGCGGGCCTGCTCCGACCGCCAGCCGCCCGGGATCGCGGGAAGCCGCTCCTCTGGGAGCCCTTCAGCCCACCGCCTCCCGCTCGTCGCGGCCTCCCACCCCCGGCTGCCGCCCCGGCTTTCCCCTTCCCCGGCCCCCGGGGCTGCTTAAACCCGGCCCCACCGCCTTCCCTCGGGCGGTCCCGGCTCCCGGGAGGGCGGCTGCCCCCCATGCCGCGCACGGGCCGTCGCGGCGGCCGCGGGCGTCTCCCCCTCGCCCAGCCCCCGGGCGGACGCGGTGGGGGCGGGCCGGAGGCCGCTCGTCGGCCCAGCCAGCCCCGGAGACCCCCCAGCCGGCCCCAGGACCCGGCCAAGACCGAGCCGTCAGTGACGCCCCGTGCCCCTCACCTACAGCAGAAGCCCGGGCCTTGCTTTCCGCCCCCCACCCGCCCGCCCGCAGCAGCAGCAGCAGCAGCGATGGCTGCGCCGCCGTCGCGCTTCTCCTCACTCGCTTTCCACCGCCCCCGGCCGGCTGCTGAAGAGCCGACAGACAGCGGCACGCCCATTGGCTGCGTCAGCCCCAGTCCCCGACCGCAACCTCGCGACATGATTGGCTGGCGCGGCGCCTCTTCTCCACGTCCGTTCCTGATTGGCTGTCGAGCGCACCTTTACCCGGAGGACCACTCACCCTGCACTGCTCTTCAGCCTCCCACCCCCGGACCTGGGTTTCCTTTCGGGCGGGCGGGAGGGAGGGGGCGGGGAGCGAGCGCCAGTGGAACGTGAATGGCCAATGGGGGGCGCGGAAAGCGTCCGGGGAGGTGGGCTCCGCGGAAGACCAGCCAATGAGCGTGCGCCCCACATCCTCAGCTCAGGAGCACCGCCTCCTCTACTCCCCCCCCACCACCACCACCTGGCAGCTGGGGTGCGGGCGGGTCGCGCCCAGGACCACGCCCGGCTTGGCCCTGGTGCGGGAGGAGCGCCCACGCAGAAGGTGCGGGGCACGCTGCGAGCGCCAGAGCCACGGTGGCACGCCTGGGCACTGCCTACGTGGAGCCTGGCGCGCCCCTTAACGGGTCCACGGCTCGGTAGGAGGGGGTCCTCTCAGAGAGCCTGGCTGGCTCTGGTCAGAGAGGAGAACCATCGCTGCGTGGACCCATGGGCCTCCGTGGGATGCACTAGGAAGGGCATCGAGCCCGGGTTTCATTCATCTCACGAGCCTGCCAGCCCGAACTCGGTCCACCTACGCTCCCTGCAGTCTAATCCCCTTCAAGACTTAGTGACGGTGAGAGAAGTTACAACAGCCTTGTCTCTGAGGACTGGGGCACCTAGGTGTGAAGAAAGGGAGCCTAGTGTGGCCAGAAACTGTGGTAGCAATTGGGGTGTATGTGTACGTCTGTGGGGAGCCCCAGAGGGTCCCCCAGATGGGATTGTCTACTAGACCCGAAGACACTCACACGGAGAACTCTCAATGCAAGTCGCAAGAGGTTTATTGAAACCGGTGCATCGGGGCTCAACACAGAGTCCTCACGCAGGAGGGGTGAAGAGCCCCGAGGAGCAGTTAGGTAGGAGTTTTAAAGGGAAAAACCGCAAATATGCGGAAATATCTCAAACATGTTTTAGCTCAGGGACTTTCCAGATGTCGTCAGGATGTCGCCTAGGCCGTTCGTTTGCCCCGGGGTGGTGAGGTTATCTTAACCTCGAGCAGGAAGCTAGGGGCTCCTGCAGTTAGGCATTTTTTAATTGTCTCTGAGC
Organism: Dipus sagitta; assembly: GCA_036346955.1. NCBI lineage: Eukaryota > Metazoa > Chordata > Mammalia > Rodentia > Dipodidae > Dipus > Dipus sagitta. Next base: position 152,571,224 of record CM070772.1, on the reverse strand, counting down.
GGAGACTTCCAGAAGTTGGGTAAGGGGGCTGCGGTTGAGCAAGCAGGCACAGGTTTCAAAGGCAAAGGTCAGCATTTCAGCCAGCTAGTTCCTTATCTGAGCCCGGGCAGCTAGTTACAGAAAGTCACGTCCTCATATACAAACTGTTTTTCCTTTATAAAATGGCTGTCCTTATGTCTACATTAAGCAAGCGATTGTACAGAAGCCAAAGAAGCAGGTTAGTTGTATTTATTGGTAATCTTTCACGTCAAGAGTCATGGAGCTGTACTCTTAAGGTTAGTGCACAATGAACTTCATATGGAGTATAACTCAGCTTTCAAATAATAACTAGATCATACACACTACTAGGTAATAACCCCCCCCCCACCCGCCGGGTTCTGAGGAAGTAGCTCGGTTGGTCAAGTGTTTGCTTTGCAAACACGAGGACCCGAGTTCCATCCCCAGCAGCAGTGTAAAATGCTGGCCATGGTGGTATGCACCTGTATTCTCAGCGCTGGAGAAGCAAGACCAGAGGATTCCTGGGGATAGCTGGCCAGCGGGTCCAGCCTAATGGGTGAGTTCCAGGCCACTGGGAGAACCTGTCTTAAAAAGCAATGGACAGATATCTGAGAATGACACCCCCAGGTTGTTCTCTGATGTCCACATGAATGCACACATGTGGGCGCACACTCATGGACACACATGCTCACCACGCACATACACATGCAAAAAAAAAAAAAAAAAGTTAAGTAAATCCCCATCAGCAGTTACCCGTAATTTGAAAACTAGGAACCATTGTTCAAGAAAAGGGATTTCTGAGAAGTGACAATAAGTGGACTCCAGACACAGTAAATAACGCACACTAGTAAGAACTTTATGGGTAAAAGCTGAGTGGCTCCCAGTGATTTTTTTTTTTTCCCCTTTGGGGATTTGGATCTTGTTTTAATGCCTGGCCCTGTTGGTAACATGAAAACACCACTCAGTGCTATAGCCAGTCCGAAACTTCAAAAGACATAGTTTCCAAGCCCAGGAAATGAACTGGTTGGGATTGCCAAAGCTTCTGCCCTGGAGGAGTCCCAGCCGGGGCTCCACCCACAGTCACTTCTCCAGCAGGGTAGAGATTGCCTTGTTTAGCTTCGAGGTTGATACATTTTACTGGGGAAGTTGCAGTGCCCGGGCTGGACTCCAGAACCTTGGGCATGTTAGGTGAGTGGCCAGCCACTGAACAACAGCATCAGCAGTCCCAGCTATTGAAAGCTAAGAGAGAAGGAGCACGTGAGCCCAAGAATTCAGTTGGAGGGCAGCCTGAGCAGACTAGCAAGAGCCTGTCGCCAAATAAAACAACCTTCTAGGCTGAATTCTAAACTCTAAAAGGATGCCAGAATAAGATGCTTACATTATTCATATCCATTAATTTAGTCATTAATTTGTTCAATTCAGGTAAGTGTCTTTATTTAAAGTGCTCATCACTAGGCACATAAAATTGGATATGGCAGCCTCTTCCACAGAACGTACGATATAATGAGGCAATTCTGATGTGACACAAAGTGAGGGGAATGCAGGTAGAGAACTGAAGGCAGTTTCTTCATAGAAGACGTGGGGCTAAGTCAGCCACTGCTCAGGTTGGGTGGCATACTATATGCATAGAGGCACAACATTTTATTCATAAATTTTTTGATGCTTACAAAATATTTTAAGGCAGTGTTTGTGCATAAAGACAGAATTTAATATTTAGTTCTGAGGAAAATAATGGAATTAAGCAATTGCTTAATGAGTGTGATGATTGAACAGTATCTTTATTTTTTTTAATTGTTTATTTATTTATTTGAGAGTGACAGATAGAGATATATAGAGAATGGGCATGCCAGGGCCTCCAGCCACTGCAAACGAACTCCAGATGCGTATGCCCCTTTGTGCATCTGGCTAACGTGGGACCTGGGGAGTCGAGCCTCGAACCGGTGTCCTTAGGCTTCACAGGCAAGTACTTAACTGCTAAGCCATCTCTCCAGCCCTGAACAATATCTTTAAAGCTGACAGTCAAGGCATCAATGTGTTTGTAGTGTGTGTGTCTAGCTTCTGGAGGAATACTTTCAAAGACTCATTCTTCCAAATGGTACAATCCCATGTATATGTCGTATGGCATAATGCACCATCCTTAATTTGAAATACCTCACCTACATATAAAAGTGAGTAATAAATAGCATTCACAAACACCAAAGAGCATTTTTTGCTCCAGTTTCCCCCAGAAAATGTAGTAAGAGTGCTAGATTGGATAGATTGTTCTCCAGTGGCTCATGTTTTAAAAGCATGGCCCTCAGCTTGGTGCTATAAGAAGAGGCGGGCCTAGTGAGAAGTCTCAGGTCACCAGGGGCTTGCCTTCAAAGGGTACTGTGGCACTCTCCTCCTCCCCTCTCTTCTGTTCCCTAGCCACCATGACAGCAGCTTGTGTCACCTGGCACACTGCAGCCTTGACATGCTGCCTTGTAGGCAAATGAAATGGGTCCAAAGAAATAGGTCACACTTGATGAAACACTTTTCCTATGGTGTGTATCATTTTCTACTTCATGACATATTCTTCTGTCAATATTTTATTAAACATAGTTCTGATGAGGTCGTCATTCTGTTTTCAACAGTGACCCTACACAACTGTTCATCTGAACTGTTTAGAAGGGGAAACTGAGACTCAGTGATACACATAACTTGCCCAAAGTCACACAGCTGTTAGGTGGCAGAAACGGGATTGAAATACAAGTTTATTATAATGCTCCATTTGCCTCTTCCAAAGCAAGATCAAACCATTATGTCTCATTCGTGTGTGTGTGCGTGCGTGTGTGTGCTTGTCTTCACCATAATCACAATGTATGTCCCTCATAGAATTTCTAAGTTAACATATATTTCATCAAGATTTATCTTTAAAGATTCTGTGACAATGCAGAAATAGCTATTACGCATTAAAAATGTTTGACAAAACTGAAGGGTACGTAACCATACTTAAAATAGTGTCCTGTCACAGGTATCTCAAATGCATCAGAAATGCTCTCTCATAGTTTCAGACCACTTTGCACAAGTGAGCTAAATTGTATTTATGGCAACTATTGTCTGCTGTTCACTCATTTCTAACCTTTTCTCTGTGTGTATTATATGTGTGTTTGTGTGTGTGTGTGTGTGTGTGTGTGTGTGTGTGTGTGCATATGTGTGGAGGTTAGGTGACAACCTTGGGTATCAATCATTGCCTTCTACCTTGCTTGAAGCAGGATCTCTTGTTCACTAGGAAGTACTCTCTTCACTGTCTTCTCTTTCTTTTTCTATCTTTCTTCAAGACTAACTCCTTTTGCATATGAGACGGAACAGAGTTATCCACAAATAAGAATCACAAGTTTGTCATGTTTATTCTAACATCACAGCATGCCCAAGGTATAAACCACAGGCTCTGGCCTGCCTGTTTCCTGTACTTTGGGCTGTGGTGCCTCATGAGAAAAGTGCCTAACGTCTCTACCAACACACCCTTCAGCTTCTAGGGTCAGGCTTCCTTTCATGATTATTTGAAACAAAAGCCCCAAGCAGGATAAACTTCATGCAGACAACCACACCTATGTGTAAAAAGAATGTCAGTGTCTACAAAGGTATTACTTTTTTAGGAAATAAAACATTTGACTCATTTGTTAATCCCTGTCCAGATTAGTTTCAGCACAAGCAGCACCATTTAATCACTTCGACAAGACATTTCTTAAAGCAGCCCTTTGTAAGCTCTTTCTAATGCAATTGGTAGTCACTGGCTTAAGAAGAATGGAACATACTCATTGCCACTTATGTGATCTCATAAGTAGTTTAATCACTGTGCCCCAATTTCTTGGGGATAAAATGGAAAAGGCAATGATAGTGCCTACCTCATGTGGGTGCTGTGAAGCAAACTATTTTAAAGCATTTAGAATAATTTCAGAATATGGAAAGCTCTAGAAAGTATATAATCTTCAAGGAAAGTAGCAGAACCAATAATAATGTCATTCTTCTGAGGGTTTTTGTTGACAACTTCCATAATTATAGACAATAAACCATGATAATTCTCTCCCTGCCCACACTTTCCCCTTCACAAATCCACCCTCTATCATATTCCTTCCACCTCTTAATTAGTCTATTTTTTATTTTGATGTCATTATCTTTTCCTCCTATTATGAGGGTCCTGTGTAGGTAGTACCAGGCACTATGAGGTCATGGATACCCAGGCCATTTTGTGTCTAGAAGATTGCATTGTAAGCAGTACTACCCTTCCTTACATTCTTTCTACCACCTCTTCTGCAATGGAGCCTGACTCTTAGAAGGTGTGATAGACTTGTTTCAGTGCTGTCACTTCTTAGCACTATGGTGCATTTTGAGTCATCCCAGTGGTCACCACCTTCTGAAAAGAGAAGCTTCTCTGACCAAAAGTGAGACTAGCATTAACATATGGATATGAATGTTAAGAAAAGTGCCTTTGGACTAGGTTTTCAGTACCAGGCATGTATTCCCTCTTGTGGAGTGGGTCTCAAATCCAATTAGAGAGTGGTTGGTTTCCCCCATAACAGACATGCCACTATTGTACCCATTGTCACATGTGGCCTGGCTGGCCAAACTTAAGGCTTGCAATGTCCACTGTTGTTTATCACCTCTGATGACATCTCTCTCTTATAGGGCTGCATGCAGTGTAGTTTTTTCCAGCTTTCTGTCAGCTTGTCTACAGGGAGGAGGTTTTCAGCTCAGCTCCAGCAGGATTTCTCAGTGACCTTGCAGCCCAAACATGGAGTCTTCAGCACTAGAGTCTTACCATCTACTTCAGGTGGGAAACCAGGAGCCTTGGAAATGGCCTGAAATGTTTTGGGGACATCAGGGACCTCCCTGCCAACAACTCACTGGAAGGTATCCCATCCCTGGCACTGAAATTTTTCTAGTAATAATCTATGGCTTCTGGGTATGCCATTATCCAAAAAAAGTAGGTTTTGATATGGCTTATCCATAACATCTTAGATTTTGATTAACCCTCCTCCTACCCTTTCTTTACTCAGTCTCTTCCCCTGACCTCACTTTGGCCATTGTACCCCCAGTAATCTGTTCATCTACTTACATGTATACAATTCCTTCTCCTTAAGTTCTCACCTCTCCTTCCTCCCTTATAGCCCCTTTCTAGATCATTGGTCTCTGCTACCTATTTTTACCACATCTCAAATATAAGTCTAAATATTTGTAAGTGGGATCCAAATATGAGAGAGAACATGTGGCCTTTGGCTTTCTGGTTACCTCACTTAGTAAAATCCTTTTCAGATCCAGCCATTTCCCTACAAATTTCATAATTTCATTTTTCCTTACTGCTTAATAGAACTCCATTGCATAAATGTACCACATTTTCATTAGGTCAGATACCTGATAGATACTATTTTTAGGCCGAACAACAAGGTAGGTATTAGTTCCATCTTACAAAGGTCATGGAAGATAGGGAATTTGGTTAAGTTGCCTAAGATCACATCACTGCATAATTGAGTTGGGAATTCTAACCTAGTCATGTCTAATTCCAAAACATTGACTCTTCCACTGCGCTACATTGCCTCCTAAAACATGGTATCTGTCCATCCATTGTTCTCAAGGCTATAACTGTTCTACATGTATTTATAGCTATACTGTTTTAGAACAAGTCTTAGGATTTACTTTCTCCACCTCCTCCTTCCTCCAGAAATAAGTAAATTGACACTGTAAGAATTGAAATGACTCTCCCATGAAATATTCACTAACCATTTGCTAATTAGGAAAGGACTAAACATTTATGTTACTTACCACAATGTCTTTCACACAGTCATCCATCAACACTAGCTATTTTTTTAAATCACTCTTCACATATTCATTTAGCAAACTCTTACTGGCAATTTCTTATAATTCAAGCACCTAGAAAAATTCAAATGAACAACATATATTCCTCTTAAAGCTCACACCAGTTGCCCAATATGGGAGCCACTATCCACATGTGGCTACTGAGTATGTCACATGAGACTAGGCAAGATTGAGATGTGTGAAGTTCAGAAAAACACAGGAGTCTTATTAAAAAAGCAAAGTACAACAACTGATTAATGTATTATGTCAGTTTCATATTGAAATTATAATATTTTGCATATGTCAGGTTAAATAAAATATTAAATCATTTTCAAATGTTTTTAAATGTGACTACTAGAAAAGTTAAAATTATGCACAACATGTACTGCATTTTTATTGGACAGCATTGGCCAACGACAAAAAGAATAAGCATGATAAAACTGCAAGTACCATGATAGTCAATAGAATAGAAAGTTCTGTGGGAGCACAGAGGTAACAATGGCATAGAAGTTTCAAGAAAGCCTCACAGAGTGTGACATTTGACTCTGATGCCAGCTGGTAAGTGAGGATATAGTCATTGAGTATTATCAGGTAGAAATAGAGCATATAGAATGTTACATACACGTGGAAGTGTAACCAGCAAGGAACAAGATTGTAAACAGCTTGACTTTTCTTAGGGTTGAGATAGAAGACAGGCCTGCTTGTGTGGTGGTTTGAGTAAAAATGTCCCCTAAAGCCTCGTGTGCTTGTGATTAAGCCTTATACTTAGTCCCTAGCTTGTTGGGGGCTGGGATTTAGCTCAGTGGATGAGAGCTTGCTTAGCAAGCACACAGCCCTGGGTTTGCTCCTCACCCCTGAAAAAAAAAAATCACAAAAAGACCAAATAATAATAATAATAATAACAATAAAAACAAAGGAACTAATGAGCCTTTGTGGTGTAGAAGCTTTGGCCCCCTGGGTGTCCATAGCTCGCTCACTCCTGCTGCTTTCTTCTGGCTCCTGTGACAAGATGTAATGCTCCAGCTGTCTGCTGTGCCATGCTTCTCTTGCCATCATGAAGTTTCCACTTAAAACTGTAAGACAAGGGCTGGAGGGATGGCTTAGCAGTTAAGGTGCTTGCCTGCAAAGCCAAAGGACCCAGGTTCAATTCCCCAGGACCCATGGAAGCCAGATGCACAAGGTGATGCATGCATCTGGAGTTCATTCTCAGTGGCTAGAGGCCCTGGCACACCCATTCTTTCTGTCTCTCTCTCACTCTCTCCGACTCTCACACACTCTCAAATAAATAAATAAAAACAAAAAAATTTAAAAACTGTAAATCAAAATAAACCTTTTCTTTCCATCATTTGCTTATTGTTGGGTGTTTCATCCTAGCAACAGGAAGGTAACTTCTACAGCTTGATGAAGAATATTAAGAGATGAAGTTGGAAAATCTGTTCAAGTAAAATTATGAAAATTTTCATGAGGCACAATCTTGAATTATTTAATTGAAGAGAAATTTTGTTTGAGCTTTGCAAAGATAACTGTAGTAGCCATATGAAAGTTGAGCTAAAGGAAGGAAAAAGACTTGGAATGGGAGGTGGGAAATAAAGATACGATATTTAGATTGTCATGAATAACTTGGGAGCACAAGTGGTAGGAATACACTGAGGCCAGGAATACAAAAGGTATCTGTGAGGTAGAACTGAGGAGAACTAGTAACTTGGTAAGAAAAGAAGAGAGGAGAAAAGACAAAGGAAAGGAAAGAAAAGAGGTGGGACTAAGAGGGACCCTGCGTTTGATCTCTGGTAGGTCATATGACTACCTGACAACTTCCTCCTGTTCATTTAACAAATATTTACTGAAGGTTTACTTATATGTAGATACCAGGACATTAGCACTTAATGGGGTCCCAATAACAATGCCATCACTTTGAGTGATTAAATTTAGGACATTTACTAGGGATCAGAAGGACAAAAAACCAATTAAATCCATACTTAATTGTTCATTAGTGAAGCGTCTGTAGCTTATGGTGAGAGTTGAACCAAGAACCTACTTTCGGAGAAGTGAAGTCACCTCATAGAACAATAAAGATAACCCAAAGTTTCAGGAAGGATATGAAGAAACAGGAACTCTTTCATACACTGTTTACAAGCTAGTACAGTACATTTTGAAGAGCAATTTATGGATATCAGTTTGTTAGAAAATTGAAGGCATGCATTGCACAGAATTCAGCTATTGGACTTCTGTATGTCTAAACCCTACAAAGCAAGGCCCCCCAGTATAGCACCCTACTACATAATCTGTGACAGTTTCTAATCAAATGTTTTAAATAAATATATTTAGCTTTAAATAGAAAAGAAATTGTGGCTGGGCATGGTGGCATACACCTTTAAACCCACCACTTGGGAAGCAGAGGTGGGAAGATCACCAAGAGTTCGAGGCCACCCTGAGACTACACTGTGAATTCCAGGTCAGCCTGGGCCAGAGTGAAACCTTACCTCGAAAAACCAAAAAAGAAAGAGAAGAAATTGTGCTTTACTGAAACTTAGCATTAAGATTGACAGTGACAATGGAAAATGCCTGAGATAATCAACTTAGAAAGAGGATTGGCTGGGTGGAGCTCAGTAGTAGAGCACTTGCCTAACGTGTGAGGTCCTGAGTTTGAGCCTCAAGTAACATACCAAAAACAAAAATCATTTAAAATAGAAAAGATCTGGGGCTGGGGAGATGACTTGGCTGTTGAAGTCACTTGCAAGCCTGCAGACCCAAGTTTGATCCTCCTCAGAGCCCATGTAAAGCCGAACACAAAGTGGAGTACACATCTGTAATCCCAACATGCTTGCACAATGGGAGGCAGAGCCAGGAGAACCCAGAAGTTCAGAAGCAACAATAGCAAAAGCGAACATGTCTCAAAAGAAGGTGGAAGGACAGAGAAACACCCTGAGGTTGTCCTCTGACTTCCATACATGTGCCATGGCATGCTTACATGCATCTGTACACACACACACATCATTCACATGTACATAAACATACATACACAAATAAATGATTAAAATGGGGGGCGGGCTGGAGAGATGGCTCAGTACTTAAGAGCACTCCCTGTACAAGCATGAGGGTCTGAGAGACAATTTTGAGTTCCATCCTCAGGACTCACATAAACACATTGGTGTGGGCATATACATTGGTGACCCCAGGCTCATAGAGTGCAGAGATTTGAAAATCAACAGAGCATGTGAAAAAATGGCAAGCTCTAGGATCAGTAAGAGACTTTTGCTCAGAAATAAGAATGGATGGAAGAGTGAAGGAGCAGGACATTCCAATTCTGCTCTGGTCACAACAGGAGCATGTACACCACAACAGGCAAGTTGAGGGAACACATATTTCATACACCACTCTACACACACACACAGATGGAGAGAGAGAGTAGAGATTGATGTTGGCTCATGGTTATGGAGGTTTTGGTCCATCCACCAAAGTGATGGGGCCATACATCATAGCCGGAGCATGTGGGAAAAGAAGCAGCTCACTTCATGATGATGAAAAAACATAATGAGGAAGTAAAGAATCCAATGTCTCAATATCCCCTTCAAGAGTGTGCCCCCAAATGATCCAACTTCCCACTGAGCCCCACCTCCCAATGGTTCCACTGTCTCCCAAGAGCTCCACTGGCTGTGGACAAAACCTTTAACACATGGGCCTTTGTGGGACAATCAAGATCCAAACTATAGAACTGAGGTGCAGTGCAGTTATAGAGTGTTTTCCTAGCAAGCCCAAGTCACCAGGTTTGATACCCAATACCAAAAAGAAACACACACACACACAAACACAGAGAAACAGAACCAAATTACAGCATTGATACTGACATTGACATTTACACCTTCATTCAAATACAAGTATGTTACTAACAAACTTTAACTTTAGCCTAAGCTATGGCTACTAGATTTCTTCATTTTGGAACACAATATATGGGTCCAAAGTTAATAGATGATTTGCTAGATAAAACAAATGAGTAAAGAGAAAACTGCATGCATATTTATGATTATCAAGCTAAATGACAGAATTATATCCTGAAGTGTTAAGACATATTTCCCTTTATTGCTATTTAGCTCTCTCCCTGACATGACAGGGGGCTTGTCAGAGTAAGTGTAGGGTGGTTGGGGAGTAGAGCTAAGAAGTAACTGTCCCAGACTTCTGGGTAAGATGGTGGAGGGAAATAAGCAGAAAAACAACAAAATACACTCCTCTACTGAAACATGAAGGTGTATAAGTTATTATCAACCACAGAAGAGAAGCAGGAGAGACCCAGAAGGATAGAATCCCACTGAGGCCCCACCTGCCTACGCGCCCAGCTGGTGCAGAGCTGCAGGAGCAGAAATCAGGAGAAGTCATTTTCCACTCACATCAGTCTCCTCAAAAAGTCAAGAAACATGAAGGAGAAGACAACAAGGACCAGCTGAGCAGCTGCTGAAGGAGAACACAAATAGGACCCAGCTAAGCAGCTCTGGTACAACTCCAGGCATCCTGCACAGACTCCCATCTCCCAACTGCCAGTGTTGTGAACCACAGGAGAACTCATTCACCACCATCAACCCCGCCCCACCCCCACTGCATGGCATCTAGCACAGCCAATCAGAACACCAGATCCAATGACCCAAGCAGCCCAACAGTCCACAGCACAACAGAGAGGGATCAAGGTGGGCACTTGGCACTGGTGAGATTGGAAGCCATCCCAAAAAGTAACAGGGCCTACTTACACAAAGCCAGGTACATAGGCCTGCGTTGGAAGTGCTAATCTTTCTTTCCATGTCGCAGGTTATATGTTAGATTGATTGATATATTCTTGGTTGGCTATACCATTCTCAAATAAGCTTTATTTTGGTATTGACTATTGTTGCCTTTGATATTTCTTGACTTATAGGGCCTCTGTCTTTTCCTTCTGTCATTATTGGGAGCAAGGTCTAATTTGGCCCCAGGCTGACCTGAAACCCATTTCAGACTGGAAATTTCAACCTCCTGGTTAACAGGATTAAGAGTGTGGGGCAACACACACCGTTAGGGACTTTGGCTTCATTAGATTATCTGTTTGTTTTAATCCCCACTCTTGCATAAATATTCTGTGCTAGTATTGATTGAATGTGTCTATTGCTCAATTGAATTTTAGACCGTATATTAGGATCAGAGCAAACCTTAACAAATACAGGAAAAGTGAAATAATTCCTTATACTCTGTCTGATAACAATGGGATTAAACTACACATCAGTAGCAAGAAAAGCTATAGAGCATAAACAAAATTATGGAAACTAAACAATAAACTACTAAATGATGAATGGGTCAATGAAAAACTCAATAAGGAATTCTAATCAAATGATAATGAGAACACAACATACCAAAATCTTTGAGAAACGATGATAGCAATCCTAAGAGGGAAATTTATAGCTTTAAGTGCCTATATTAAGAAATTAGAAAGGTTGCAAGTAAACAACTTAATGCTTCACCTTAAGGACTTGAAAAAAGAAGAAAAGGCAAACCAAAAATCAGGAGACAGCAGAAATTAAGGAAATAGAAACCCCATTCCCCCCCCCCAAAAAATACAAAGAATCAATAAGACAGAGAGTTTGTTCTTTGAAAGGATAGACAAGATTGATAAACCCTTAGCAAATCAGACCAAAAGAAAGACAGAAAAGACACAAATTAATAAAATTACAGATGAGAAAGGCACCATTGTAACAGATACAAAATTTGTACAAATTCAGAAAAACACAAGGACATACTTTAAGAACATATACTCCACTAAGTTTGAAAATCTGAAAGAAATGGATAATTTTCTTGATTTTTTTTTATTTTAGAGAGAGAGAGAGAGAGAGAACCTCAGCCACTGCAATTGAACCCCAAACATTTGCGCCACCTAGTGTGCATGTGCAACCTTGTTCTTGCCTTACCTTTGTGTGTCTTCTTCCTGTGGGATCTGGAGAGTCAAACATGGGTCCTTGGCTTTGCAGGCAAGCACCTTAACTGCTGAGCAATCTCTCCAGCCCTCCTTGCTTTATATAACCTACCAAAATTAAATCAAGATGAGGTTCGCCACTTAAATAAACCTATAGCAAGTACAGAGATCCAAGCAGTTATAACAAAAAAAAAATCTCCCAACTAAAAGAAGTCCAGACCCAGATAGATTCACTAGTGAATTTTACCAGATCTTCATGGAAGAACCAGCGCCAATGCTTCTCAAACTTTTCCATAAAATAGAAAAGGAAGAAATTCTACCAAACACCTACCATGAAGCCAGCATCACTCTGATAACAAAACCAGACACGGACAGAACAAAACAAGAAAATTACAGACCAATCTCCCTTATGAACATAGATACAAAAATTCTCAGCAAAGTACTAGCAAGCAGAATACAAAAACATATCAAAAAGATCATTCACCCCAACCAAGTAGACTTTATCCCAGACATGCAGGGATGATTTCACACATGCAAATTAATAAATGTAATACACTAAATAAATGGACCAAAGAACAAAAATCACATGATCATCTCAATGGATGCAGAAAAGACATTTGACAAAATCCAACATCACTTCATGATAAAAGTCCTACAGAAACTGGAAATAGAAGGAACATATCTCAATATAATAAAAGCTACGTATGGGTTGGAGAGATAGCTTAGCAGTTAAGGTGTATTCCCACAAAGCCTAAGGACCCAGGTTCAATTGTCCAGGTCCCACATAAGCCAGATGCACATGATGGCACATGTGCCTGGAGTTCGTTTGCAGTGGTTCAAGGCCGTGGCGTGCCCACTCTCACTCTATCTCTCTCTCCCTCTATCTCTAATAAATAAATAAATATAAATCTTTTAACAAAACATTAAAAAATAAAATAAAAACTATTTATGACAGGCCTACAGTCAACATAATATGAAATGGGGAAAAACTTAAAAGTTTTTTATTAACATCACAAGTCAAGGATGTCCACTGCCTCCAATTTTATTTAATATGGTACTGGAAGTCTTAGCTATTGCAATAAGCCAAGAGACAAATTGGAAAGGAAGAGTTCAAATCATCATTATTTTTAAATGATGTGATTCTATACTTAATGAACCCTAAAGTCTACCAGCAAACTACTAGAGCTGATAAACACTTCTAGCAATGTAGCAGGATAAAAAATAAACACACGGAAATCAGTATCCTTCCTATATACTAACAACAAGCATGTTGAGGATGAAATCAAGGAATCCCATTCACAATTTGCTCAAAAGAAAAAAAAATGGAAGTGCCTTGGAATAAACCTAACCAAGGAAGTGAAGGATCTCTGCAATGAAAACTTTAAAATGCTCAAGACAAAAATTGCAGAAAACACTAGGAAATAGAAAGATATCCCATGTTGTTGGATTGAAAGAATCAATATTGTGAAAATATCAATTTTTCCAAAAGTAATCTACACATTTAATGCAATCTCCATCAAAATTCCCATGGCATTCTTCATGGAAATAATAAAAACCATCCTAAAATTAATTTGGAAGCACACACACACCAAAAAATCCCCTCAAATAGCCAAAACAATTTTGAGCAACAAAAATAAGGCTGGTGATATCACCATACTTGATTTTAACCTATAATACAGAGCCATAGTAACAAAAACAGGATGGTACTGGCACAAAAACAGACACGTAGATCAATGGAATAGAAAAGAGGACACAGATATAAGTCTGGCAGGTACAGTCACTTGATCTTCGACAAAAAAAAAATGCCAAAAATACTGGTTAGAGAAAAACAGTCTCTTCAACAAATGGTACTTGGAAAACTGGATATGTAGAAGGATGAAAGTAGATCCTTATCTCTCTCCATAAACAAGAATTAATTCCTAATGGATCAAAGACCTTAATATCAGATCTGAAACTCTGAAACTGCTAGAAGAAAACGTAAGGAAAACCCTTCAACGATATGGCATAGGCAATGACTTTTTGAATATAACCCCAGTTGCTCAGGAAATAAAACCACTAATCAACCACAGGGGACCCGTGAAATTAAAAAGCTTTTGTACAGCAAAGGACACAGTGAATAGAGGTAAGAGGCAATCTATAGAGTCAGAGAAAATCTTTGCCAGATATACGTCTGACAGAGGATTAATATTCAGGATATACGAAGAGCTCAAAAAAACAAAAAAATAAGAAATCAAACAACCCAATTAAAAAATGGGATATGGCTGGGCATTGTGGTGCATGCATTTAACCCCAGCACTTGGGAGGCAGAGATAGGAGGATCACTGTGAGTTCAAGGCCACCCTGAGACTACATACTGAATTCCAGGTCAGCCTGGGCTAGAGTAAGACCCTACCTCGAAAAACCAAAAAAGAAAAAAATGGGGGAGCTATGGAACTAAGTAAAAGTTCTCAAAATAAGAAATACAGATGATATATAAACATCTAAAAAATGTTCTACATCCTTAGCCATCAGAGAAATGCAAATTAAAATTACTTTGAGATTGTATCTGACTCCTGTCAGAATGGCTATTATCAAGAAAACAAATGACAATAAATGCTGGCAAGGATACAGAAAAAGAAGAACCCTTCTATACTGTTGGTGGGAATGTAATCTGGTACAGCCATTGTGGAAATCAGTGTGGAGGTTCCTGAGACAGCTAAAAATAGATTTACCATATGGCCTAGCTATACCACTCCTAGGCATATATCCCAAGGACTCTTCTCACTACCTTACAGATACTTGCACATCCATCTTTATTGCTGCTGTATTCACAATAGCTAGGAAATGGAACCAGCCTAGGTGTCCCTGAACAGATGAGTGGACAATGAAGTTGTGATACACTTATACAATGGAATTCTATTCAGCAGTAAAGAAAAATGAAATTATGAGATTTGAAGGGAAGTAGAAGGACATGGAAAAGATTATACATAGTGAGGTAACCAAGTTCCAGAAAGCCAAGTGCCGCATGTTCTCTCTCATATGTGGAGCATAGCTACAAGGGCTTGGACTTGTGAGTTGGAATAAAACTCGGTAGCAAAGGCCAGTAAGCTAGAAAGGGGTTGAAGAGGGGAGGACTTAGGAGGATGGTATTGTATATATGTAAGTAGAAGAGCAGATTGCTTATGGTGGAAAGGCCTAAATGAGGTCAAGGGAAGAGATTGAGTAAAGGGAGGGTGTCAGGAGGGTTAATCAAAATTTAAGAGAGTGTGAATTAGTCATTTGGAAACCTACTTTTTTGTACAATGGTGCAACAGAAGTCATAGTTTGTTACTAGAAAAACTTCAGTGCCAGGGATGGGATGCCTTCCTGTGAGTTGTTGGCTAGGCAGGGCCCTGATGCCCCCAAACATTATAGGCCATTACTGAAGCTCTTGGTTCCCCACCAGGAATAGATAGTAAGACCCTATTGCTGAAGACTGCACATGCTTAGGCTGTAAGGTCACTGAGAAATCTTGCTGAAACTGAGTTGAAAACCTCCTCCCTGTAGACCAGTTGACAGAAAGCTGGACAAAGCTATGCTATATGCATCTCCATGGGAGAGAGAAAAGTCATAAGTGAAGATAAACAATAGTGGACACTGCAAGCCTTAAGTTTGGCCAGCCATGGAATGGGCCTCCAGTCCAATAAGAGAGCAGTTGGTTTCCCCCTTAACAGACAAGCCACCACTTCACCCATTGGCTTGTCTGTTAAGGGGGAAACCAACTGCTCTCTTATTGGACTGGAGGCCCATTCCATGGCTGGGAATACATGCCTGGTACTGAAAACCTAGTCAAAAACCTATGATGGGGGAATACATAAGCTCTAGGATTGTAACACCTGCTGGCAAATGGATATTTACCTCTGGATTAATTATTATCATATATTATGCTCACCAAATTGCCCAGTAAACACTTCTCTTAATGTTCATACCCACATATACATGCTATTCTCACTTTTGGTTAGTGAAGCTTCTCTTCAGATGGCAGTGACCTTGGGATGACTCAGAAGGCACCATGGTGCTGAAAAGAAGTGACAGAGGAGCACTCAGCACTGAAATATCTCTATCACACCTTCCAAGGCTCAGGCTCCATTGTGGAAGAGTTTGCAGAAAGAATCTAAGAGGTTAGAACTCCTTACAGCATGCTCTTCCAGACACAAAGTGGCCTCGATATCCGTGATCTAACAGTGCCTGATATTACCTACACAAGACCCTTATAATAGGAGGAAAAGATGATGACATCAAAATGAAAGAGATGATGGAGAGTGGAGTTTCAAAGGGGAAAGTGAGGGGGGAGAATTATCATGTTTGATTGTCTATAATTATGGAAGTTGTCAATAATTAAAAAAACAAAAATAAAAAAGAAGTAAGTGTTGTCAGACAACTAGGAACATGAGGCAGACAACTATGAACATGAAATTAGTGAAAGAAAACATGAAAAAGGTGCCACTGCAATTAGAAAGACTGTTGTCAGGAAGTGAGAAAATTAGGGTCAGAGCTGACTTGGAATGGAGTTTTCCCTTCCCTGTCATTCAAATCATAAAGTCTCAACTAAGGAAATTCCCCCTCTACTCACTCTTTCCAGACTATCATGGTAAATGAAGTTAGGAGGACATGAAGGCAGTGGTGATAAAGTCTTTTGCCTCCTGTCTGGCTTGCTTTCTCCCTCACCAGTTTAGCAAAGAACAGAGAAAAGATCCAAAACAGAAAGGGAAGCTGAGTTGAGACCTTGACAGACAGAGATCCTCCCCAGAGAATAACAAGGAGTGGTTAATTGGTCGTGTACAATGTAAATGAAATTCCCCACTCTCTACCCAATCCTGGAAGAGGGATACACAGGTCAGGCGTTTGTTACATTTGTCTGTACTAATAGACATTATGTCTGTTAAGAATTGCCTTTTCATGCTGGAGGGATGCCTCAGTGGTTAAGCACCCAGGTTCGATTCCCCAGGACCCATGTTAGCCAGATGCACAAGGTGGTGCATGTGTCTGGAGTTCTTTTGCAGTGGCTAGAGGCCCTCGTGTGCCCTTTCATTCTTTCTTTCTCTCTCTCTCTCTCTCTCCCTCTCTTTCTTTGTCAAATAAATAAATAAACATAAAATATATAAAAAAGAATTGCCTTTTCCATATCTATAACATAAAAGGGTGTATTTCCTATAGTAATCCCCCCAAAAGTTAATGTGTACTAAGGCTCAAAGAGTGAAGAGGAAACAAATAGTAGTTTTCATTGTGGCTTACCATAGCAAGACTCCCGGCATGCCTTGTGTATTTTAATCACTAACACATACTGGTTGTCATTATAGCATTTGTACATGGAACAGTAAAGTTCCCAGTGACAGTAGTTACCAAAAGTAGCTACAGACAGCCAGGTTAGAATCATGTGGTCAGGAAGAACTTGGAGTTCAAGGCAAAGTCTTAGAAACTATAAAAATAAAGTGAGAAAGGATAAGGATCTAGTAGTTGAAATACATAACATACATGTTTATGGCTTCATCTATGAAAAGTCGTTATTCAGGTTACACAGGACTTCAAACTACAGAATGATAAGAAAAAGCACAAGGAAAGTACTCAGAGATTAAATAAAAATTAGTCATGCAGGATGGACACAATATGTTAAAAAAAAAAAAAACTGGTCAACCTAGTAGAGTTCTAGACTAGTATTGTGCTAATGTTTTTTTTTTTTTTTTTTTTTTTTTTTAGAATATGCCATACCTTTTACTTAAAAACATCAAGGGGAAAAATGTCAGGAACTGATACTCATTTTATCAAGACAGTAATGCCAGGGTATCAGAAGGAGGCTTTATTACACGTAACAAATGTGTCGCTGTGGGTTTTCCTGGATGAGCTGGCAGCCGGGAGGACAAGTAGGCTAGAACAGGGTTGGGGAATGCACAGGCTGGAGAGATAAGGGAATAGAGGGATGGGGAGGGTCTGGGGACCACATCCAACTTTAGAGTCCAATTTTGAGCCTTCGTGCTCCCAAAGTTTACTGTGCAGCCTACAGTCAGCAGGTTCTCAGGGAGAGATGTAATAACTGGAATTATCAAGGATGGTGTGATTGACCTGAGTGCCAGCCGATTTGATTTATAATTGATGAATATCTCTTCCCAGGAAGAGGATGCTCATGTGTCCTCTTCAAGGGCTTCCTATTCCCCAGCCCCTTTCAGGCTGAATTTCAAAGGTTATTGGTTACGATGGGAATTCCTGTCAAAAGGTTAGGTTACAGGCCCTTTTAGTCAGCTGATGGGGAAGTCCGGAAAAATATCCTTGACACACAACAGAATATTTTTCTTATACTAGACACTGCCAAAATTTGCTTTTCTGAACAACACTTAAATTTTTAAATCACTTTTGGTATAATTTTAGATTGACTTTAAAATAGGGCTGGAGAGATGGCTTGGGAGTTAAGATGCTTGCCTGCAAAGCCAAAGGACCCAGGTTCAATTCCTCAGAACCCATGTAAGCAAGATGCACAAGGTGATGCATCCATCTGGAATTTGTTTGCAACCTCTGGAAGCCCTGGTGCACCCATTCTCTTTTTCTCTCATAAATGAATAAATAAAATATTTTTTAAAAACTTGCAAAAATAGACCAATGATTAGTCAATATCTTTTACCCAGAATTGTATCTGTTCACTACACAATCATTATGTAGTTATCAAAAATAAGAAATCAGTCAGGTGTGGTGGTGCACGCCTTTAATCCCAGCATTTGTGAGGCAGCGGTAGAAAGATTGCTATGAGTTCAAGGCCAGTCTGGGACTACAGAGAAAGTTTCAGAGCACCTTGGGCTAGAGTGAGACCCCTACTTCAAAAACAAACAAACAAAAAAACCCCAAGAAATTAGCAGTAGTGTGTGGGTTCCTGTGTCCTCAGGAGCCTGGCCGTGGTTCCCCCGAAGGCGCCCAGGCAACTGTGGTGGTGAGCACACCAAAGAAAAGACTTTCAGGAAACAGTTTCTATGAACAGCTCTCAGTTTATTGTCAGGGAAATGGGTTTATAAGCAGTGGAGGGGGGAAGAGGGTCCTAAGGGGATTGGATGTACAAGGTTGCTTGCTGATGCCTAATTAGCATATGGGGACATTCATTCCAGCACATAGGCAATGGCAGAGGGATGGGCTGTGCAAAGGTGCTGGCTGATACCATATAAGGAGTTTCTTAGGCAACTGGCCAAAGGCCACAGGGTTATGGGCAAAGCCTAAGTCTTATCTGAATATCCAGGTATCCCGTGCTTGGAGAGGGAGTGGCCTTACTTCCTGCCCATCTCGAGCTGAGATTTTGTCAGGAGTCCACGCTCACTGAAAACCCCAAGAATTGGGGGAGGATTCTGGCTCACTGCAACCCCTGAGAATGGTGGGAGGAGCACCCCTGCTGGTCTGGTCCCCAAGATATGACCGGCAGTTCAGGCTGCTCTGACCTCTCCACAGACTGGGGCCTTCGTGTCAGACAGCTTAGGTTTGCTCTAGGCCCAGGGCCCTGCTTATGTCTGACAGCTCCCCCTTTGTTTTTATAATAGGGAGGTGTCATCATATTGAGTGAAATCCTTATGGTCTATCATAGGCTCAGATAGGGCTAGATGGTACACAAGAACCTGATTAGTAGCAACCTTAGCAATATTAGTTATTTGTTGTCTGAGAAATTTGATGAGGCAGGGGACTACAGGTAATAGGGTTCCTATAGCAAGGAGGGGGCTAGGGAGGGGGAGAAGCCAAGTGACTAAAGGGTTACAAAACCGAGTGATGGGATCCTCAGGCTTGTAGGAGTCAAGCAGCTCCTTGGGGAGTTTTTTAGTTTTCACATCTTGTTCAACAACATTTGATTCATTAACAACAACAACAACAAAAAAAAACATTTTTGTCCCAAGACCACATATATCCCTCCAAGTTCAGCAATAAGGAGGTCTCAGGCTAGACGGTTTTGAAGTACCACACCAGCGAGAGAGTTTTATTGTCTCTGGAGAGATTCGAGACTGTTGGTCACCGGAGGCACCCAGAGACAGCATCACGCTGAGGCCCACCAGCAGGGGATGAAAATGTCATTCAGGTTGGCACAGTTTGTAGGCCACTTTTTTTCTAACAGAGATACACCTATGAAACAATCAAGACTGGGGGACAATAAGTGGGAAAGAAAATATTTATACACCATAGCAGAGTGGGTATCTTAACACAAGTGGTCCCGGTTATGGAAATATATATTTTTGGTCTCAGAACTTACTTAAATATTCTTAGATTTGAAAATAACCCTTTTGACATCTATAGTTATTATTATTACTATTATTATTATTATTATTATTATTATTATAGAATTAGAACTACTAGAGATGGGGAAAAACGTCTTGTTAATGTTTACCCTCTTGGAAAGCTCTTACTTAATAGGCCATTTATATATTTAAGGTATTTTAAATATTTGGTTATACATTTCTTTCTGAGTGTTTAAGACCATGCAGATAGCCAAAAGTTAAGGATTAATTTTGGAGGTCACTAATGGCTCTCCAAAGGAGACTTTAGGGACCCAGGAGTAGCCCTATAGCTTATTGGTGTTTCTTGTCTGTTAGGATGAGTCAGGGCCGTGCTGACCAAGTAGTTTTCCCTTCTTTGGGAAGTCAGGAGGACTGATTGCTCCTCAATTGTGACTCTCCTGCTTTAGACTGTACACCAGTTTTGTTTGAGTCTCTGTATCTTCCCTGCTCAGGAAGACAGGTGACTTACCAGGGGGCCAGTGTAGAAGTGTCCCATCATCTCCAGTGGCCTCATGACCTGGGAGCACAGGCCAAAATATTGGCACCTTTTGCTCTGATGATTCCAACTGGTTTTGGCTTCTAGGTAAGTAATTAACACACTTAGAAAGGAAGTTAAACCAACCTGGATGTATGTACATATAGAGCACATTTGATTTCTGAAATAGATTTAGTAAAAGAATGGCACAGGAGCTTCTAAAATCATTTTGTACAGCTTTTTAAAATTTTGTTGTCCTGTGGCAGCACAAGCCATATATTTGAGGCATAGAAAGTAGGCACATCTTACACTTTAAATATCTAATAGCTATAAATGCAGGCTGTAGCAGACAGCTTCAGGTTCACTGAGATGAACTTCCAGATCAGGCACAGTTATAGAGGAAGGGATATTTATTGAAGCTTATAGATCTAGAGGAAGTTCCATAATGACAGAAGAAACTGGCCTGCCTTCACAGGCCCAAGCAGAGAGAGAGTACAAGCCTAAAGGTCAAAATCCACAGCACACTTCAGGAGCTCCAGCTAGGCACACTTTGCATATCTTTAGATTGAAATCTGAAACCCACCACCACACCTTAAGATCCACCCAGTGACATTGCCTCCAGCCAGGTGGCTAGAGATGCAAACTACAAACAAATAAACAACTGAATATATTGGGGGCCATCTATTCTATTCAAACCACCACATTTCGCCCCTGGCCCCCAATAGATTTATAACCATCACACATTGTAAATTGTACTCAGTTCAATTTCAAAGGTCTCCACAGTCTTGACCAATTTAAGATATTAAGACCTGTAAAATCAAACAAGTTAAACATTTTTAACATATAAAGGCACAGAGTAAACATTTTTAACTGGCATAAGGCATAGCAAGGAGAGACTAAAACAATGCAAATTCAACCACCATCAAACAAACATCAAACTTTTGCAGTTCAAGTTTAATACAACCAGGGACTGACAGTCTCCAGATTTTTTAATTCCACCCCTCCAGCTGGGCAGAGTAGCCAGGGAACACTTCCATCCCAGGCCAACAGTGCGCTCTATGGTAGCCCTTGCATAGTCCTGGTATATCCAAAACATCTTGAGGTCTTCATGCAAACCACGGTCCATCTTCCAAAGGTTCTTTCAGCCTATCAGGGCATCATGCCCTGCCTCATGCCCCATCTCAGCAGCAGCTCCTGGAACCATGTGCAATTTATGATCACTCCTCACATTTTTCAAAGGCTCTTTCAGCCTATCAGGGCATCAGGCCCTACCTCATGCCGCATCTCAGTGGCAGCTCCTGGAAGCATGTGCAATTTACGATCACCCCTCACATTTTTTATGCTTCTGAAACCAATACCAGGTGTGCAGGACACAGCCATATTCTTAATTCACAGACAAATCATAACCTTGAAAAGCAGGTGGTTCCTTCTCCAGTCAACTTTTTCCAAAAGTGTTTGCATTTCTATGATAGTCTTTCCTCAGGCATCCTTTCCATGGTAAAGCAATTGGACCATCTACCTTTAAGATTGTTAATGTGTTTGACAATAGCAGACTCAGTAACCTAAAACCAGTCTCAGTGCCTGTAATTTTAACTTGCTTGAGATTTTCCAGTTTAAAATCTTAAATCTCTCAGTCCAATATCTCTAGCCAAGCACATCAGTCCATTACAAATTTAACCTTGATTAAACTCTCTGGGCCTGGGCAGCAGGATGCAGCCAGCCCTTATGCCAGTAGCCCAGTTCTAACAAAGTCCTCTGCAATATTTCCTTCCTCTTAGAAAGCCCATAAGCCAAGCCTTGAAGTTCAGTGTTGTCTGCACTTAGCATTCTCAGACTTTCATTAGAATAGTCCATAAAACTTGGATTACCACTCCAGAAGACATCTTACGTTACAAGCACCAAGTCCATGTCTATTCCTCCAAAACAAAGGTTCCAAAAGATCAACATCCACATAGTCAGGTTCATCTCACCCCACTCCTGGTACCAAGTTCTGTATTAGTCAGGGTTCTCTAGAGGAACAGAACTGCTAGAATGAATTATTTTAAAAGGGGATTTATTGGATCAGCTTACAGTAGTCCAATAGCAGTTGCATGCCCGAGAATCACTGAACCTGGTAGTTGCTCAGTCCTCGTGGCCAGATGCCTCAGCAGTCCCAACCCGGCACTGCAGATGGTGCTGGAACGCCTGGAGGCTTCCTGAGGAGCCGCTGGGTTTTGATCCACGGAGGTCTTCAGTTGATGCTGGTCTTTCGTCCACACTGGAAGGTAGCAAGCAGCTCCAGCAGCCAAATGGAAGGAAGGAAGGAAGGAAGGAAGGAAGGAAGGAAGGAAGGAAGGGGAAGGGAAGAAGGGACTCTTTTTACCCAGAGCTTCCTTGTATCAAGTCCCCCTCTGGGTGGGGCCGCCCATTCTGGGGGAAGGGCTCACCCTGGGGGAAAGACTTTCTCCTTTAGTTGATCCTTCCTAGAAGCAACCTATGGATTACTAAACAGATCAAGTTGACAACACCTTAACTTTCACACAGGCAGAATCTGTTAGCAGTCTTGAAAACAATGCCAATTAATTTGTAAACAAACTAATTAATTTAACCTAGAAATTATCAGAAAAGGACAAGTAAGACAGTGTAAAGTCTTAGCGCCTGTGTTTGAAACATCTTTGATTAGTTCAGATACCTCCGTGGGTACCAATTACCCAGAGCACATTGAAAACAGAACCACAGAGCTTGAAATTATTTTTCTCACATGAGGACCACAATTTGAGCATGAGGTTGTACCCTAAAGTAGGGAATATGTCTTAAGAGTTAATTTTGTTATAAGCACTGGACTTAAGATGCCAAAATGAGACAGTTACTTTACATATAATAGAGCAGAATCTGGTGTTAGTTGAGCCAAAACAGCCAGCTAAATTGTAATACAACCCTTGACAAATCTGTTTTGAAAGAAAAGACACCATTTGACAACCAGGGATTTTGGCTTAATCTTGATAGCTATTGATTTTATGCACCATAGCCTTCCCAGTTCCTTCAATCAACTCATCTCATCCCATAATTAGCCATCTTTTTTTTTTAATAAGACTATTAAGAGAAACTACACCAAATTCATTAATCCTATTACTCACTGACAAGCCAGTAGTCTAGATTAAAGACAATTGTATGTCAATACCTCTAACACACTTGGAAATGATTTCATTAACAGTAACTAAGGCAAATTTTGTTTCTTGCTTGAGGAAGGCTAGCCTAGAAGTCAGGTCACTTGCTTCCTTTTAAGTAATAGGACATTACAATCTTTAAAAAAATTTTTAAATACCTGACAAATTATAAGTCACCACCTCATGGAGAATTCTGTTGTTTTCAATAATCCTCTATGTAAGTTGAAGTTGACCTAGAACATAAACTCAGTAATTATATTTATGATATCATGTAACAACAAAGTATGGCACTGTTTACGTAAAACTTCAGTTCACTGTAAGCTTTAGTTAAACATGATCCTTTTTTTTTTTCTTGCTGCTTCTTGGTGCCAGCTCTGCAGTGGCTGGGTGGGGCTCGCATACACCTTCAGATCAGCCCCACCTGCTCCTGGGCCCTCATCCGGGGTTGGTCTGTACACATAGAGGTCATGACCAAGGTAACTGCTGGCCTGCTGGCCTGAGTCTGGCTACCTGAAGTGGCAAGAAGGGAGGAGGCTCCTGGGACTGTTGGGGGCCACTGGGAAAAGAAGGGGCCTCGGGACTGCCAGGGGATCACTGGAGAAGGAGGCAGAGGCATGGTGCCTTCACAGGCCAAGGCACCATTGTCTGGGCACATGTGAACCCACCATTGGACCCCAACTGCTTTGGAGCATTTGCAAAGCCGGCTTGCAGTTTTGCCCCTGCCCTAGTGGAGAAACTTGAAAGGAGATGAAAAGGGAGTGAGGGGAAATTTCCTTCCTGAACTTTTCGTTTCCTAGCCAGATAAGCTGTGCAGATCCACGTGTCTGGGTCACATTGATGCCCAGAAATCATCCAGGGGGTGACCTGGAGGCCTTCTTCCCAAAAGAAGCCAGCCTCCCTCTTGGAGAGCTTAATTCCCTTAACTTTCAGGAGAGCCTGTAATCTATGAATCTGTGATTTCTTTTGGTGGGAGACAATATTATTCAAGATAGAAAAAGAGTGGACCGGTGACCTGCCCTATAGGCTTCTAAGAGGTTGATGTGTTACCGGCTTTTGGTGTTGGAGAGGAATAGATAGAAGGTGTTTGCCAACACCCATTGCACTGTTGGGGTCCAGGCAGAGGATGGCTGGGCTTCAGTCAATACCGAAGAGTGGTCTCAGCCAAGAGACGTCAGTTGCCAGTTTGTCGTGTCTGAAAATAAAGGAGGAAAAAGAGAAACCTGCCAGACCTCAAAAACGTGGAGGCAAGGCCATATGGGCAGATGTCTCCCAGTCCCTCTGAGAGAACACTCACCTATCCTGCCCTGTTTCATAGGGTCCCTTTTCAGGCCCCAGCTGTGGGTTCCTGTGTCCTCCGGGGTCTGGTTACGGTTCCCCCAAGGTGCCCAGGCAACCATAGTGGTGAGTGTGCCAAAGAAAAGACTTTCGGGAGACAGTTTCTGTGAACAGATCTCAGTTTATTGTCAGGGAAATGGGTTTATAAGCAGTGGAGGGTGGGAAGAGGGTCCTAAGGGGATTGGATGCACATAATTGCTTGCTGATGCCTAATTATGGGCAAAGCCTAAGTTTTACCTGAATGTCCAGGTATCCCGTGCTTGGAGAGGGAGTGGCCTTACTCCCTGCCCATCGTGGGGTCCAAGATTTTGTCTGGGGGTCCAGGCTCACTGTGACCCGCAAGAATTAGGGGAGGATCCTGGCTCATTGCAACCCCTGAGAATGGGGGGGGGAAGCTCCCCTGCTGGTCTGGTCCCTGAGATATGACTGAGATATGACCGGAGGTTCAGGATGCATTGACCTCTCCATAGCCTGGGGTCTTCGTGTCAGACAGCTTATGTTTGCTTTAACCCAGGGCCCTACCTATGGCTGACATTAGTGTGAAACAAATAATTATGCCTTTATTTGGGGTTTATCATTTTTTTTCCATTAATGCCCTTTTTCTGACCAAGAAGCCAATTTAGGGGGCTGAGGAGATGGCTCAATGGGTAACATGCCAGCTGTGCAAGCATGAGGGCTTGATCTCGAACTCCAGGCACCCTCTTAAAAGCTGAGAATAGCACTGGAGAGGCAGAGACAGGAGGATCCCCAAGTCTTGCTGGATAACCATGATAGCCACATTAGTGAGGTCTAGGTTCACTGAGATACTTTGTTTCAAGCAAAAAAATGAGGTGGAAAGTGATGAGAAAGACTCTTGAGATTGACTTCTAACAACATATATGTGGTCACTCTCATGAACATTTGTACCACACATGCTCATGTACATGCATTTGCACGTGCACACACACACACACACACACACACACACACACACGGAGCCAAATCATGGTGCCATATTATATATAGTTATTCTTCCTTAGTCTCCTCCAATCTTTGACAGTTTCTCATTCTTGTTTTATGACTTTGTCGGTTTGGAGAAGTAGCTAGCGATCAGTTGTTTTGTGGAACATTCTGGAGGGTGTTTTGTTTTTGTTTCTTCCTCTTCTTGTTGTTGTTTCCTGGTGTTTTTTCCATGATTATTCTAGAGTTGCAAGTTTGGGGAAAATCACAAAGGTTGGGTACCTTTGGCATCATCTCCTACCAGAGACCATGTGGTCAATGTGATTTGTCACTGGTGATGGTAACTTACCCACTTGAGTAAGGGTCGGCTGCGGTTCTTTACAGGGAGATGTTACTATTTTTCTTCCCCATACTCTCTGATTTTTGGAATTAAGTCACTAAGACAATCTCACACTCAAAGGGAGATAAATCAAGCTGTACTTTTGAAGCAGGAATATCTACAGATACTGTCTTAAAATTTTCTCTAAGAAATTTCTCATCCATTTCCTATACTTATGCATACTATTATATTCACTCAATCTATCATTTATTTAATCAGTATTATTTATATCATAGGAATTATTTGATTTAAAACAGAATGCTATCACTAAATATTTTGTCACTAAAATTGTTCCAGACATGGCCACCAAGAACTCTCACTGGGTGACTCTTGTGTTTTTTTATGGAGAAATGTGTTTAGAAATTATAATTTGAGTTCAGTATGATTTTTGCTACTGAGATACCATTGCTTCTAGACCTACTCAGTACACACAGCTACAAGTATGTGTAGTATATTCACGTATACTAGCCATAGTCCTATCTTTGTTTTTGTATCTGCCGGCAGAATAGAATAATTACAAGCTCAAACTGACATCTGAAACTCTAATAAAGGACCACGGAGTGATTCTAGCCTTCCCCTCAATGGATAAGCAACTTCCCACACAGAAACTTAGCCCCAGTTATCTATAATTTACTCATGTTTTATACATGTACATATATTATATACATATATATGAATAATTGAATGAATATATATATATACATATCTTTCAGATTTGGTAATCCATGTGAAGAATAGTGTCTATAAACACTTATATTTGTCTTTGACTTTCAAGTATGCAGTTAAAGCAGTTATCCAATGTTGCTTAGACCAGCTTCTCCCCCATCCACTTTCTATAGAGAGGTTATATCACACATTTGTAATATAATTAGATTCATTTGTCACTGTATTCACTTCCTCCTGCAATCCCTGGGCATTATAGTTGATTTCTTTCAAAAATTTACATGTGGAGAAGGGAGTGTGGGGACATGGCTCAGCAGGTAGAGGGACTTGCTTTCCAAGCCTGACAACCTGAGTTCAGTCCCTTCCAGAACCCAACAAAGCCAGAAGCAAAGTGGCACATGCATCTGTAATGCCAAAGCTCCCACGACATTGGGAGGTGGAGCCAGGAGAATCCAAAGTTCATGGGCCAGCCACACTGGGGTTCATTTGCAGCAGCAGCCTGGCTCTCAGATAAAGTGCAAGAAAGTCAGGCATGGTGGTGCATGCCCATAATCCCAGCACTCAGGAGGCTAAGGTAGGAGAATCACCATGAGTTTGAGGGCAGCCTGGTCTATGGAATGAGCTCCGGGTCAGCCTGGGCTAGAGGGAGACCCTGCTTCAACAAAAAGAAAAGAAGGAAGAGGAGGAGGAAGAGCTCAGACACCTCGAGACTGTCCTCTGATCTCCATGCATGTACTGTAGCATGCGTTTTCCCAATATCAACCCCTCCCACAAACACACACAAATAAATAAATATGCAGAAAATTTCACTGTGATTTTTACACTTCTGAATTTTGACAAGTGTCTAAGTCATGTGTCTTCAGTTATAGGATCATGCAGAATCATTCCATTATCCTAGAAGCTCCCCCTGTTACTTCTCTTTGTAATATAAACTTGCTTAAAGATACTGATTTTTGGCTGGGGAATGATTGTATGGGTTTGCCTTGTGTATCAGACAGCTTCAGGTTCACTGAGATGAACTTCCAGACCAGGCACAGTTATGGAGGAAGGGATATTTATTGAAGCTTACAGATCCAGGGGAAGTTCCATAAATGGCAGAAGAAGCTGGCCTGCCTTCACAGGACCAGGCAGAGAGAGAGAGAGAGAACTACAAGCCTAAAAGCCAAAAGCCACAGCACACTTCAGGAACTCCAGCTAAGCACACTTTGCATATCTTTAGATTGAAATCTGAAACCCACCACCACACCTTAAGATCCACCCAGTGACATTGCCTCCAGTCAAGTGGCTAAAGATGCAAACTACAAACAAACAACTGAATATATTGGGGGCCATCTATTCTATTCAAACCACCGCACCTTGCAAAGCATGATGGCCTGAGAGGGCCCCGGACCACCTGATTTAGATTCCCCCCAGTGCCCGTGTGTGGCTGGGTGTGGCCATGCAAGCTTGTAACCCCAGTCTTGTGGGGATCAGAGACTAGAGAATCTTGGGGAGTTACATTCAGAAAGAGACCCCCTCTCAAAGAAGTGCCCTGATGAGTGATAAAGGAAGGACATCCGATGCTCTCCTCTGCCTCCCCCCCCCCCACCCTGTGCACCTGCCAGTGCATCTGCACAGACACTGCAATACTACATGCACAAAATGCTGATTTTCCTACCAGTTAATTTAGTCACTGAAACTACACAGTGGTTCCCACAGCCTAAAAGATGCTTGCTGACTTCTCATATGCTCAGAACTATGTGTGGTGCAGTCTTTCTAAGAACTGAAAATGTGGAAAGTTGCCTGTTGCCAGTCATTGTCATGAGTTCACTAAATAGCGTGCATATAAAACTCTAAGTGACCAAAAACTTGCTACTGACTCATTTGAGACTAAACTGTGGGCAACTCCATTTCTCAATATCCATGTGTTGATATGAAAGTAAAGTATGAAAGTCTCTTTAGAATCTATTATTTACAGTTGGTGAGAATATTGTGTTTGTGTAATGAGTAACTCCCAAAGCAGAGTAAAGGTACTGCATGTGGAAGGGTGACAGCCTTGCCTTAGAATATCAAATATGGTGTTCTCCATTTATATATCTATCCATAGTATCTCCTTGCCTCTTGTGGACTGTCTTAAACCCTTCTAGACTCTTCTGCAAATCTAAGGAAAACTTAAGAATTCTTTGAAAAATCTACAAAATAGACAGGGGTAGTGGTGAACACTTTTAATTCCAGCACTCAGGAGGCAGACGTAGGAGGATTCCTGTGAGTTTGAGGCCAGCATGAGAGTACACAGTAAATTCCAGATCAGCCTGGGCTACAGTGAGACACTACCTCAAAAAAGGAAGAAAGAAGGAAAGAAAGAAAGAAAGAAAGAAAGAAAGAAAGAAAGAAAGAAAGAAAGAAAGTTAGTTCTATAAAATATTCTTTCATCCAAAATACTATATATATTTTAAAAAAACAACCCATGAACTCTAATCTCACTTGAAGAATGAGAGCAATGATGAACTTTTTATGAGTTCATGTACTCCAGCTTAAGGACCATGATTTAAACACGAGTAAATCAACTTGATGAACAAACACATCTGACGATTTGTTAATCATTCAGGTATTGTGAGGTCACAAGTTAAATGTTCATAAGTACACTATGAATACTTAAATTTATGTATCAATGTGATTAGGCTGTGGTGCCTATTTTGGTCAAAATTAAATGTTGTGTCAATGTATTTTTTAGATGTGATTGACACTTAAGTTAGTAGAGTTAATAAAGGAGATTGTCCTTCATAATGTTTATTTATGGGGTTGTCTGTTGGGTTGCAAACCTTAAAAGCAGATTGAAGTTTCCTGAACAGGTAATTTTCTTCAAGAATACAACATGCTAAACCTGTTTAAAGTTATAACCCACTACTCTGTAAAATTCACGTTTAAGATTATATGATAGTTCTTACCTGAATTTCCAGTCCTACAGTCTACAATACAGATTTCAGAGTTTCCAGCCCCCACAATTGTCTAAGCCAGTTTATGGAAACAAATACACACACACGCACTCACACACACACACACACACTCACACGCTCCCCTGCACTAATGAGTACAGTATAAATCAAACTAATACACATGCCTAGCAATTCCTGTAGAAATGTCCCACGCATCTCACTATGAAAATGGTGAAAACTCTGACTTAGTGTTTGTCTTATTCTGCTCATGCTTCTGTAAGGAAATACTTGAGATTGGGAAATTTATAAATGATAGACACTTAGTGCCCACAGTCCTATAAGCCAGGAAGTCTAATATCAAGATATTGAGACATATGACACCTTGTTGCTATGTCCTCTCCTGGGGGCAGTTGGAAGTGGGACAAAAAGGACTTAGGTGCCTCCTTCCATGGCTTTAAAGCACTTACCCATGTACACATTGCTGGCACAGGCCTCATTTCTAGTCACCGCCCAAGAGCTCACCTTTTAACATGGTAGCATTGAGAAGTAAGTTTCATCATGATTTTTAGAGTGGTCAAAATATGCCAACCATAGTAGGTCTTGCCTCTGTTTGAGGTGGTTCTCATTCCTCCTGTCCCTGCCTTATTCAAGATCGGTACATCCTCTTTCTGCATCTCACTCTGCTCTGATTGGATGCCATTCTCTACCTAGACGTTCTGTTTCTACTACCACAAGCTTAGTGGCCCCAAACAATTCAGATTTATTAGTTTATAGTCCTAGAGGTGGAGTCTAGAGCTGGGTGTTGGCAGACCTGTACTCCCTCTGAAGGCTGGAGGGAATGGTTCCACTAGAGGCCCTTAGCAGCCCCCTATCTTCTGACAGGCTTAATGACCGAAGAAGCTGCCAGACATTGCACAACGCCTCTTGTGAGGAGAAGCTGCTTTCGGCAGAAATCACTGTCATAAACTGATCATGACACTCCAGTTTGTTGTCATCAGTGACTTATGACCAAGTTATCGAGAAACCTGGGAGCACAAAGTGGAGTGTCTGAGAAAGATTTATTTTCCTAAAATAATTAATGCTTTGGGGGGGGGGGAAGACATGACCTTTTTATTGTCTTCCTCATTGCCTTGAATGCTGGTGTTCATTGACTCGACTCTTTTAATAGTGAGTTCTGCTTTATTGGTGGCAATTCATACAAGTCAGTATTTCTCCCCAAGAGATGTTACTTTATTAGATCACTAGAGCATGGAGAGCCAAATAAGATAGAACAAAGTGATTATTGGGTTGGCTGAAGTCAATCATGCTTCTTAGGAAATGGTGCCATAGCCCACTGGTACATGGAATATGCCATCCCAGCAACTGTGAGAACCAGGAGGCCACTGTGCACAAGTTACTCTACCCTTTGGTTGTGCTGCCATTCTGCTGCCCCTGAATTACCTTTTGTTTTGCTGAAACTTTATTTCCAAAACACCTACATGAAGCAGAGCATTGGGCCCCTGGACAGTCCGATAGAACCAGGAGATTCTGCAGCAACCTGGTTTAGTGGCTCTGGTCTTGATTCTTGAACCTGAAGTGTGAAAGAAATGAAAGATGAGAGGAGCCCAGGTCCTTGGTGACATAAACTGCTCAATCAGCCTTGGAATTGACTGTGTCTACAGACTGATTTTCTGAGAATGCCTTTATTCTTTGGAATGCTGTAAGAAATGTTATTTATAATCCACATCATCCTGGTGGGATTAAACACATCATAAGGATACATTAAACATATGCCCCTCCCTGCATCATACCCAAGTGGTGCAGGTTTAGAGAAGTATAGGGTGCTTAAAATGGACATAGATATGTCTTTAAAATACTATGCATTGTCAGCACAGAGAAACAGAAGAAAGTGTTTAAGGGTACTTTATATCTAAGGAAAATTTAATGTTAATAACTCAACAAAGCAAGAGCTAAAATGTCATTTAAAACAATATCAGTAGATGGAGATGGGAGATTACACAAAGAAAACAAGGCAAAGACCGAAATAATAACAATTCTCGTAGATTAATGTGAAACACCCAGAGACAAACTAGACTTAAGATTCTCACCACAGATAAAAGAATCCTTAATCATGGCCATGACAAGAAAAGGAGATACAAGTCAAAGCAATGAGAGTGAAGTGAGTCTTTGTAGAGGACAAACATTGTACAAAAAATAAGATTGATTATTTTCCTTAAAGAGAAAACCTGAAAATGGACCAGAAAAAAATGTTTTAAAAGGAAATTATCTGAAAACTAAAGAGAATGGGTTAGTCTTACTCTAGACAAAAAAATTGAGCTAAAATGAGACTTAATCAAATTAAGGTGAAATTTTAATATCAAGGAATATTTATTTGGTATCCAAACCAAAGAAGGTCATTAAGAGTGGACACCATGCATGGTGACCTGTTCCTATAATCGTAGCACTTTGGGAGGCAAAGACAAGAGGACTGATAAAAGTCCAAGGCCAGTCTGGACTGTAGAGTAAGACTGGCACACAAATCAAAACAAACAAAAGCAGAGGAAGGAGGCAGAATTAGATCAGCCTCTAACTTTTCCTCAGCAATATTTAATGCAAGATAATAACAGAGCAATCTTTTGGTTAAACTATGACTCAAGAATACTTCGTAACCAAGCCATTTACATGGAAATGGAGCATACTTATATCTCTATGAAGTCAGGATTTCAAGAATCACAATATCCCCCAAAAAGAAAACAAATCACAATACCTAGAAATCCTGGAACAAAACTGCATCAAATAAAATCCACGTATCTAGAAAATTTAAGTGAAGACAAAGTAAGGTTAAAAATTGAGGGCTAGGGCTGGAGAGATGGCTTAGTGGTTAAGGCACATGCCTGCGAAGTCTAAGGACTCAGGTTTGATTCTTCAGGTCCCAAATGGTGCATATGTCAGGAGTTCATTTGCAGTGGCTAGAGGCCCTGGCGCGGCCATTCTCACTCTCTCTCCCCTCTCTCTCTCTCTCTAATAAATAAATAAATAAATCTTAAAATAATTGAGGGCTGGAGAGATTGCACAGTGGTTAAGGAACTTTCCTACAATTCCTAAGAACTAGAGTTGGATTCCCCAGTAATCACATAAAGCCAGATGCACAAAGTCATGCATGCATCTGACATTGGTTTGCAGTGGCTAGAGGCTTTGGCACTCTCGTTCTCATTCTTTCTCTCTCTCTCCCTCTTCTTACAAATAAAATATTTTTAAAAATTAATGGTAAAAAATAACTACATTTAAATATAAGATTAAATAGCTATGAAACAGAGATCTAGAATGGTGTTAACCAAATATTTGTTATGATAATAATGGTTGGTAGGATTTAAGCTATTTATCTTCTTACTAGAATGTTACTGTATTTCTTGAATAATTTTCTAAGATTATGCTGTAGTTCCATAGTTACAAGTACAACTGTTATAAAACTAAATTTGTGATATAACAATAAACTAATACCATGAGACAAATTTTAACTGGGACAAAACTTGGCTTGGTTTTTGTTTCAATTATTTGGTATCTTTTTTCATAACAATTTATCTTTGTGTGTAATACCTTTCTGTTTGTTCTTTTTTTAAAGATTTATTTTTTATTTATTTATTTATTAGAGACACAGAGAGGGAGAGAGACAGATAGAGAGAGAATGGGCATGCCAGGGCCTCTAGCTACTACAAACGAACTCCAGACGCATGCGCCACCGTGTGCATCTGGCTTACGTGGAACCTGGAGAATCGAACCTGGGTCTTTAGGCTTCACAGGCATGTGCCTTAACCCCTAAGCCATCTCTCCAGCCCCATTTGTTCTTTTTAAGATAAAGACTTACTGTGTAGTCCAGGTTGGATATGAACTCATGAACCTCTTGCCTCAGTCTCCTAGGTGTTAGGATTACAGCCACAGGCAGCAATGTTATTGTACCTTATAGTAGTCCCCCAAAGATGAGGATTACTCAACAAAAATCAGGATTGGTCATTTTCTTGGCTTTATGTTACATTATTAAATGCATTTCCAAACTCTTTGGAAAATATTCAAGAGGAGGAAACAATTGCAAATTTATTCTAGGAAGCTAGTATTAGTCTGATATGAAAACCAGACAAAAATAACACAAAAAGCAAAAATTACAGATTGATATTCTTCATGAATATAGTCACAGAGATCCTAACTGCATATTTTTTGCACAATTAAAGCAAGTCTGGCAGCTTATCTAAAGATTTATATAATATGAGCAGGTGGAATTTATTACAAGTATTCACAGTTGGTTTGACACACAAAAATTAATCACTGTAATAAACAATATTGTTGTAAAAAATACCTTAAAAAGTGTTTGTTTCAAGA
Source organism: Dipus sagitta (assembly GCA_036346955.1). Taxonomy (NCBI): domain Eukaryota; kingdom Metazoa; phylum Chordata; class Mammalia; order Rodentia; family Dipodidae; genus Dipus; species Dipus sagitta. The sequence continues at coordinate 152,537,027 of CM070772.1, read as the reverse complement.
TTTCTGGTAAACAAACCAGTAAATGAAGGATGTGTCCTCAATTTGACAAAGGGCAGCTATCAGAAAATTACAGTTAACATCTTGTGAAAAACATCAAGCTTTCCCTTAAGTTCTGAAATAAGACAAGGAGATGGCGTCTGCCACTTTGTTCAATGTTATCCTGGAAAATATAATGCAATTAAGCAAGAAATCACCATGAATAACATTTGGGTTAGAAAGGAAAAAATAGCTCCACCACCATTTGTAAATAACATAATCTTTAACTGCTGAGCCATCTCCCCAGCCCTAAATAACATCATCTTAAGTGTAGAAAAATCCTAAGCAATGCATTAAAACATTAAAATGAAAAAATGAATTAATTTGCCAAGGATGCAAGATTCTGGGTCAGCATACTAATAAGTAATATTTCTATGTACCAGCAATGAATGGCTTGAAAATAATATGGTGAAAATAATTCTATTTTAATAATACCAAAACTAAAATAGGAAAAATTAAACAAATTATATGAAAAATCTTTGACAGAAAGTGAAGAAGACCAAGTCAAAAATGAAGACATCTTGTTTCTGCTGATGGGAGAGTTCACAGGGTAAGTGTCACTGCTTCTCAGTAAACAGTAGAACAATGTCAGTTCTTCTCAAATTGATCTTTGCATTCAACACCCTCAGTCCAGTTCTTATCAGAGTCCTTGATACTTTTCTTTTGTGGAAATTGGTAAGCTGATTCTAAAATTCATGTAAAGTAGCAAGAGACCAAGAATAGAAAGAACAATCTTGAAATGATAAAAGTTGGAAGAAATCGATTTCCTTTTCCTTTGCTATCCTTTCTCTTCCCTTTCCTTCACTTCCCTTTCCTTCCATCTCCCCCTTTCCTTCATTTCCCATTCCCTTCCCTCTCCTCCCCTTCTCTTGAGTTTCCACCCCCTTCCCTCTTTTCCCCTCCCCTTCACTTCACATTCCATTCCCTCTTCTCCTGCTCTTTTCTTTCCCTTGGCTTCCCATTCCCTTTCTTCTTCTTCCCTTCCCTCTTCTTTTGCTCGAGATAGGATCTTGCTATGCTGCCGAGGTTGGCCTCAACATTCTGACCTCAAATAATTCTCCTGTCTCAACCTCAACTGTGACAGGGAAAACTACAGATACATATCATCACGCCTGGCTAGGGACACATTTCTTGATTTCTAGACTTACTGCAAAGCTCAGTGATCATTCCAGTCTGGTCCTCACCTCAGGATGGAAAGATAGACAAATGGAATTAGTGGACAGTCCACAAATCCTGCTATGGTTTGAAGCTGAAATGCCCTCCATAGGCTCATGTTTTGACCACTGCCCAGAACCTGGTTCTGTCTCACTCTTCTTGTTCTGCATATGATGTGAATAATCTTTACCACACATTCCCACTGCTGTGAGCTGAGCGGTTCGGTCCTGCCCTTTCTCCCTGATGTGCTTCATGAAAACTTCTGAACTGAGATGAAACAAATCTTCCTTCTCTCAAGTTGTTTCTGTTGGGCATATTGTTCCCAGTGACTAACAAGAAATTCTTGTATTTAGAGTCATTTGAGTTTTGACAAGGTTGTCAACAAAAATTCAGTGAGAACAAATAACCTGTTCAACATGTTACTGAGACAACTAAGTACCTATATGTCAAAGTGAATGTAGAATCCGTACCTCAAACCACAAGAAAAAAGGAAAAGAGGGGAAATAAAGGAAAAAGATCAAAGATTTAAATACAACTAAAACCACAAAGGTCTTAGAAACCACATAGGTATGAGCTTTTATTACTTTGGTTAGGCAAGAAATACTTATCTACATCTAAGGAAGCACAGGTAACAGGTCTGGGGACATGGCTCAGTGGGCAAAGCACTTGATGCACAGGTATGAGGACCTGAGCTCAGATCCTCAGAACTCCTACAAAGCCAAATGTAGTAGTTTATGTTTCTCATCCAAGAACTCCTACAGCAAGACCGGGTTAGAGGTAGGAGAGTCTCCAGAAGTTTGTAGGCTAGCTAGCCTGGGACACACAGCAGTGAACAAGAGACCCTGCCCCCAAAAAGGTGGGAGGCTGACACTCCACATGGTCTGTCTCTCTATACGCATGGCCACACTTGCAAACATGAACACATACACACATATGCATCACACACACACACACACACACACACACACACACACACACATTAAAAAGAAGCACAAGGGGCTAGAGAGATGTCTTAGTGGTTAAGGAACTTGCTTGTGAAGCCTAAGAACCCAGGTTCAATCCCCAGTACCCACATGAGCCAGGTACACAAGGTGGCACATGTGTCTGGAGCTCATTTGCAGTGGTTGGAGGCCCTTGCATGCCCATTCTCTCTCTCTCTCTCTGTCTCTTTCTGTAACTCTCTCTAATAAATAAAAATAAAAAGAAGCACAAGCAACCAAAAAATAATTGGACTTGATTAAAATTAATGGCATTTGTGTCTGAATGTTGAGAAAGTGAAATTGTAAGCCACCACATGGGAGAAAAATATTTACAAATTCTATATCAAATGAGAGACTGGGCACTCAGAATATACATAGGATACTTTCAAATATACAAAAAAAATCAGAGCTGGAGAGATGACTTAGCAGTTATGGTGCTTGCCTGTGAAGCCTAAGGACCCAGGTTTGGTTTCCCAGAACCCATATAAGCCAGATGCACATGGTGGTGCATGCATCTGGAGTTCATTTACAGTGGCTAGAGGCCCTGGTGTGCCTGTTCATTCTTCATCTCTCCCTCTGTCTGTCTCTCTCTCTAAAATAAATGAATAAAAATAAATTACTTGGGCTGGAAAGATGGCTTAGAGGTTAAGGCACTTGCTTTTGAAGCCTAAGGACTCATGTTTGACTCTCTAGGTTCCATGTAAGCCAGATGCACAGTAATGCAAGTGCACAAGGTCACACATGTGCACAACGGGGCACATGCGTCTGGAGTTTGATTGCAGTGGCTGGAGGCCGTGGCATACCAATTCTCTCTTTCTCACTGTCTCTCTCTCACACTCTCTCATAATAAAAAGAAGGCCGGTTCATAAAAAAACAAAATAAAAATGAAAAAAAAATAAAAAATAAAAAGAAGGCCATCTGTTGGGCTTGCCTTAGAACAAAATTATTTTTTTAATTAAAAAAATCATTCTGGTTGGAATATAGACAAATGATTTGAAAATACATTTCTCTTGAGCAATCCGAGCCCTAATCCGGTGGCACCATACTTTGCGTGCTGGCAATTATTTTCTAATTTGTACAATTTTACTTGCATGTTATCTTAATAAGCCCATATCTTGAGATGAACGTCAATCTTTTACTAAGATGTTATTCATACCCTTTTATATGCATTTCAGGTATAGTTCCAAATGCCAAATATATACAGGAGACACTTAAGTACCCAAAAGCTGACCACCAAGCCAGAATGTTCCACCATGGGCTCTTAGGTAGCCTTCTCTGCAGAGGAACCTTGACTACTGTAGCCTAATATCATCAAGCAGCCGGATCAAGCAATGGCCTGTTTCCTTAAGGGCAGTTAGGGTAGCCTCTAAGAGTGGGGATTGAAACAGTAAAGGAGGTGAACACTTTCCCTGGGTAGGCAGACAGGGGAAAGGGGCCATTGCTGGGTGACTATATTCTAACCCGCTTCCTTCTTCTTCCGGACCTAAGCAAATTTTCCCACCCACAGGCTGGCTTGGCAGGCCTTCTGGGACCTGTGCAGTACTGAATGCATCATGGACTGAACAGAGCCTTCATCTTCATTTAAACTGACCCATCATAGACTCTGGGCTGGTGGGATTCCTCATTCAATAAGAGTCCAGCTCCCATTGGGGCTCTGGAATCCTTTCTCTCAGAGGAGTCTGTTCCCTCTGCTCTCTTTACCTCTTACTTTGAAATAAACTTTATTCTTTTAAACCCTTAAAAATAAAAAAATAAAACATACTTATCCAGAGACATTCTACAAATGGCCAGTCAGCATATGAAAAGACATGCAGCATTATTTACAATTACAGAATACAAAAACACAGTGAGATACATCACATCCAGTAGAACGAATGTGGTAGTTTGACTTTATGTCCCCCAATAGATTCAAATGTTTCATTACAGCTGTCACTTGGATTTCCAGCTGCCTGGCTAGAAGTCACTGTGGGTGGACCCTGGGGTCCAGCCCTGAAGGTGCTACTGGGGGTGGACCTGGATTCCAGCCTAAGGTGTGCGGAGTGCTTGGGCTCTGCCTGGGGTCTGCGGTGTGTGCTTGCTTGTGTGCTTCTGGTGGTTTCTTCTTTCTCTGCGTGGATCTGCAAAAGGGGGCAGCTTCTTCCACCATTAAGGAGCCTCCCCCGGATCTGCAAGCCTGAAATAAACCCCTTCCTCCCATAAACTGTGTCTGCTCTGGAGGTCCAGCCCAGCAGCATGGAGCTGACCTTGACAGTGATTAAAATGAAAATGATGCACAAGGGTTGCTGGTAAGGTGTGGTGGAACTGTCATACACTGTTGTTGGATTACAATACAGTGCAGCTACCCTGGAAAACAGTTCAGCAATTCCTCACAGTATTAACCATGGGGGTTATCATATGACTTAGTGATTCTAATTAATTCTACTTCTTTGGAGGTGGAATGGCCCTCTTAGGCCCACCCATATGGTCAAGGTAATTCCTACTATAATAATGGTTATGTGACAGCCCTTGAGTTGGTCTCTGGAGTCTTTGCAGGAACACCACAAAATCCTCGCTTTTTCAATTACACATCTAGGTAAGGCTAGATATTCATCACATAATTGAACTAAAAGACAACTAATGGCAGCAGTGGATGATAAGCAGATGACTACTACTCAGCCAAATATTTAATAAATTTATAAAGATGACATTATTTTATGCTGGAAAATATAGCTATTTTTTCATCAATGTTATTTCTGCTAACATAATATGATTACTATTATTAATTTTAAGTGGGCTAAATAAAATAACCTCAATATGTCTTGCTTATAATTTCTAATACCAGAAATATTAATACCACCTTCATAAATAAAAGCCCTTTGATGTTTGAAGTGTAAAACAGGGACTGAAGGCAAAAATATTTGGGAACTTCTCCCTTACGGGTCACACCTAGGAATGTAAGGGAAATGTTGGGTGCTATTGTTTGGATATTTAGTGTCCTCAAAGGACCATGTGTTAAAAGGCTTGGTGGAGCTATCAGGAGTTGGTGGGAGTGTTAGGAGGTGGGATCTTGGGAAAATCACTGGGGGCATGCCCTCAAAGAGGACTGTAGGACCTTAGCTCCTTCCTCTTCCCCCGTTTCCGAATGTGAAATGAGTAGTTTGCTCTACCTCACACCTCCACCACTGCCTTCTGGTGTCCTCTCAGAGAGCTAAAAGCACTGGTCTGCCGGATCATTGTCTGGAACCACTGAAACTGTGATCCACATGAGCCTTTTCTTCGTAAGTCAATGACCTCGGGTACTTTGTCACATGGAAGAAACACTACTACAAGACCCCCAAAGACCTGAAAAATGTTCACACAAAAACCCATACCTGATGTTCATAGCAGCGTTGCTAATAATACTCAAAGTGGGAACAGCTCAAATGTGAGGAGATCAAAACATTTTTGAATATCGAGGCAGTTGAATATATTTTAGCCAAAAAGAAAGTCCTGACATGCTATAACATGAATGGCTCTCAAAAGTATTATACTAAGAGGAAGAAACTAAATATAAACCCTTCTATAATTACAGAATTCCATTTGTTTGAAATACTTGGAATGGGTAAATTTATTGTGACAGAAAGTAGGTTACTAGGTTCCAGGAGCTGGGAAAGGAGAATGGGGAATGACTGACAGAAATGTGCTGGAAATATATAATGGTGATAGGACACACAAGCTTGATATAGTCACAGTCATTGCACTGATATCCTTCCAAGGGTGAACTTCAAGGAGTGTGAATTACATCTCAATAAAAAAGGGGTGTAGTGTCACTTGTTTGAACTGCTACTCTGAGCCACACCAGGCTAAAACATTAACTGAGAGAGCAAATAACTGTATTATAATCCCCTCCCTTTATACATGGAAAATGCCCCAGGACAAAGCTGACGGAAAAGACCAGGTGTGGCGGCATAGATCTATAGTCCAAGCACTTGAGAGGCTGAGGCAGCAGGATCCATCAAAGGTTTCAGGCCTGAGCTATATACTGAGTTCCAGGCTAAAGTGAAGCTGTAGTGAGATTCTGTCACGATTTATTTTAAAAAATAAGTATCTAGCAAAACTGAATGATCCCTTAAAGAAGCCATTGGAGGCAGGGGCTAATAATTTCTGTAAGCTACCAAAACAGTGTTCTTTTCTTCAGCTATCTTCATTAGCTGTTTCAGTTACAGGAAACGGAACCAAGCAGCAGATTTGGGATGGCAAATGTGGATACTCACAGGGGCCAAAAGAGCAATCTTGTTGGTGGAGTAAGGCCTATGGAACTCAGGAAAGTACAGAAAGCTATGTTATTAGAAGTCATAATGGCTTAACTCTCCACATTTATCTTTTCCCTCTTCTTAGCACCCAAATCATTCAGAATCCAAAGCATCTCTATGATCCAGGGCCACAGAAATTCTAGAAGCTTCTCTCTATGTGACAGGCCATCTGCTCTCTGTCCATCTTCTGCTCTGTTTATCTCTCTATCACCACTTGACTCCCTCCATCTTTATATTTCTCCAGTTCATAGCTTCTGTACACTAAAACTTTCATTTATTGTAACACACTCATGGACCCTAAGCAGAGGAAAAGCCTTCCTATATACTCTGGACCTGGGAATAAAACAGATTAGCAGGAGAAAAGTATACACTTTTTCTGAGGCAGAGACTTACTGTAGCCCAGGTTGACCTGTCACTTACTATGTAGCCCAGGCTAGGCTAAAATTCATGAACTCACAATGATCCTCATGTCTCAGCCTCTCAAGCAAGAATAAGCCCCCATGCAGGGCTTAGTATACACATTTTGTTTTATACTTTTTTCATAGAAAATGTAAAGATCCAAAGAATCAGGGTCAATAACCTATGTACTTAAAAACCAAGCTGGGCATGGCATACATCTTCAATTCCAGCACTCAGGAGGCAGAGGTAAGAGGATCACTGTGACTTCGAGGCCAGCTTAGAACTACCGAATGAGTTCCAGGTCAGCCTGGAATAAAACAAAAACAAAAAACAGGGGTTTGAAGAGATGGCCCTGTGGATAAAGAGCTCCCCACCCAAGCCAGAGGACCAGACTCCACATAAAAGCCAGAAGTCACAGTGGTTCTGTTCTTCCAGCTGACACTGACGGGGACATGGGAGGCACAACAGGAGAATTTCCCAGAAGCTCAGGGTGAGCACAGCCAAGCAAGAACACAATGAGAATCCAGAGCAAGAAACCCTACCTCAAATGAGGTGGGCAGGTGAGGAGCAACCTGAATGCTGTCATCTGACCTCCAAGTGCATGCCGTGGCATGCAAACGCCCACACAAACACATGAATACAGGAATGCACAAACAAGTAAAATAACAATAAAGAGGGCTGGAGAGATGACTTAATGGTTAAGGTGCCTGGCTGTGAAGCCTAAGGACCCCAGTTCGAGGTTCCATTCCCCAGAACCTACTTAAGCCAGATGCACAAGGTGGCACATGCATCTGAAGTTTATTTGCAGTGGCTAGGGGCTCTGGCATGCCCATTTTATGTCTATTTCTCTCTCTCTCTTTCTCTGTCTTTCAAATAAATAAATAAAATATTAAAAAATAATAGTACAGGGCTGGAGAGATGGCTTAGCAGTTAAGGCGCATGCCTGTGAAGCCTAAGGACCCAAGTTTGATTTCCAGGTCCCACGTAAGCCAGATGCACATGGTAGTGCATGCATCTGGAGTTCGTTTGCAGTGACTGGAGGTCCTGGTGCCCCCATTCTCACTCTCTTTCTCTCCTTCTTTCTCTGACTCTAATAAATAAATAAAAATAAAGTCTTTAAAAAGATAATAGTACAGAATGATGAAGTTCAAGACCAAGAAAATGACTGGGGTTGTTAAACTGGGAGAAAGTGACTACAAAATATATGGTGAAAACTAATTTTAGCATCAACCCCCAGTCTCTATTGTTAAGAATATTCCCATGGTCCTGGAAGGGTAGCTTTCTTGTGGGAGATGTTATGACAAGCTTTTTAATAGAAGGGAGGAGGTCAGAGAGACTGTTCTACATAGGTGATTTCTCAAGTATCTTCAGCTCAAAATAGTCAACTTTCCAAAGTGACATACTTCAGGACAGCATGTTCTGAACCCCCTTTTCAAAACGGTCACAGCCACTCTATCTGATGACATTGGGATTAAACTACAAATCAACAACAAGAAAATCTATAGAGCATTCATAAAATCATGGAAACTAAATAGTACACTACTGAGTGGTTAATGTGTCATTGAAGAAGTAAAAAAATTCATCGATTCAAATAAAAATGGTAACACAACATACCAAAACTTTTGGGACACAATGAAAGCAGTCCTAAGAGGGAAATTAATGGCATTATTTGCCTATATTAAGAAATTAGAAAGGTCACAAGTAGACAACTTAAGGCTTCACCTTAAAGCCTTGGAAAAAGAAGAACAAGACAAAACAAAAAATCAGTAGAAAGGGAGAAATAATAAAGATTATGGCAGAAATTAATGAAATGGAAACCAAATAAGCAATACAAAGAATCAATGAAACAAAGATTTGGTTCTTTGAAAGGATAAACAAGATTGATAAACCCTTAGCAAATCTGACCAGAAGAAAGAGAGAAGAGACACAAATCAATAGAATTGGAGATGAAAAAGGCACCACAACAACTGATACCAATGTAATTCAGAAAAGCATAAGGGCATACTTTAAGAACACGTACTCCACTAAGTTTGAATACCTAAAAGAAATGGATGATTCCTAGATTTATATGACCTACCAAAATTAAATAAAGATGAAATTAGCCATTTAAACAGACCTATAAGAAGTGCAGAGATCAAAGCAATTATAAAAAAAAATCTCCCAACTATTGAAAAAATCTAGATCCAGATGGATTCACTGGTGAATTTTACCAGACCTTCATTGAAGAATCAACACCAATGCTTCTCAAACTTTTCCATAAAATAGAAAAGGAAGGAATACTATCAAACACCTTCTGTGAAGCCAGGAAAACCAGGCAAAGACAGAATAGAAAAAGAAGATTATAGGCCAATTTCCCTTCTGTACATAGATGCAAAAATCCTTAACAAAATGCTTGCAAAATACAAGAATATATCAAAAAGACTATTCACCCTGACCAAGTAGATTATATCCTCAAGATACAGGAAGGGTTCAACATATGCAAATCAATAAAAGTAATACACTATATAAATGTATTGAAAGACAAAAATTACATGATTATTTCAGTAGACACAGAAAAGGCATTTGACAAAATCCAACATCACTTCATGGTAAAAGTCCTAAAGAAACTGAGAATAGAAGGAAGATATCTCAACATAATAAAGGTATTTGTGACAAACCTACAGCCAACATAATCTAAGTGAGGAAAAACTTGAAGCTTTTCCACTAAAATCAGGAGCAAGAGAAGAGTGTCTACTTTCACCACTTTTATTTACTATATTACTGGAAGTCTTCGCTATAGAAATAAGACAAGAGACACACATTAAAGGGATACAAATTGGAGAGGAATAGATCAAATTATCATCATTTACAGATGATATGATTCTATGCCTAAAGGCCCCTAAAGACTCTACCAGAAAACTGTTAGAGCTGATAAACACTTTTAGAAATATAGCAGTATAAAAAATAACACACAGAAATCAGTAGCTTTCCTATATACTAACAACAAACACACTGAGGATGAATCAGGAAATTATTCCCATTCAAAATTGTCTCAAAAATACCTTGGAATAAATCTAACCAAGGAAGTGAAGGATCTCTACAATGAAAACTTCAAAACACTCAAGATATAAATTGCAGAAGCACTATGAAATGGAAAGTCATCCCATGTTCTTGGATTGGAAGAATCACTATTGTAACAATGTCAATCTTATCAAAAGCAATCTACACATTTAATGCAATTCCCATCAAAATTCCAATGGAATTCTTCATGTAAATATAAAAAACAATCCTAAAATTCATTTGGTAGCACCAAAAAACTCAATAGCCAAAACAATTTTGAACAACAAAAATAAGGCTGGTGTTATCACCATACCTGATTTTAAGCTATACTGCAGAGCCACAGTAACAAAAACAGCATGGTACTGGCAAAAACAAAACCAGACATGTAGATCAAAGGAACCATATGTACCTCTAGGCAGCTATAACCATCTGATTTTTGACAAAAATGCCCAAAATGTTCATTGGAAAAAAGACAGCCTTTTCAACAATTGGTGCTGGGAAAACTGGATATCTATATGTAGAAGGATGAAAATAGATCCTTTCTCTGTGCATGCACAAGCATCAAGTCCATATGGATCAAAGACCTTAATATCAGATGTGAAACTCTGAAACTGCTGGAAGAAAAAGTAGAGGAAACACTTTAAAATATTGGCATAAGCAACAACTTTCTGAATATAACCCAAGTTGCTCAGGAAATGAAACCACAAATCAACCACTGGGACCTCATGAAATTACAAAGCTTTTGTATAACAAAGGACACTGTGAACAGAGCAAAAAGGCAACCTACAGAATGGGAGAAAATCTTTGCCAGCTATACATATGACAGAGGATTAATATCCAGGATAAGAAATCAAACAACCCAATTAAAAATGACCTATGGAATTAAATGGAGAGTTCTCAAAAGAAGAAATACAGATGGCCTATAAACATCTAAAAAATGTTCTACACCTTTAGCCATCAGAGAAATACAAATTAAAACTACTTTTAAATTGCATCTGACTCCTGTCAGAATGGCTATTATCAAGAAAAGAAATGACAATAAATGCTGGCAAGGATGTGGTAAAAGAGGAACACTTCTACACTGTTGGTGGGAATGTAATCTGGTACAGCCATTGTAGAAATCAGTGTGGAGGTTCCCAAGACAACTAAAAATAGACTTACCATATGACCCAGCTATACTACTCCTAGGCATATATCCTAAGGACTCTTCTCACTACCTTAGAGATACTTGCACATGCATGTTTATTGCTGCTCTATTCATAATAGCTAGGAAATGGAACCAGCCTAGGTGTCCCTGAACAGATGAATCGATAATGAAGACGTGTTACATTTATACAATGGATTTCTATTCAATGGTAAATAAAAATGAATTTATGAAATTTTCCGGGAAATGGATGGATCTGGAAAGGATTATATTAAGTGAGGTAACCCAGGCCGAAAAAGCTGAATGCCACATGTTCTCTCTCATATGTGGATCCTAGCTACAAGTGTTTACATGTGTGTGAGTTGGAGTAAAAATTGGTAATAGAGTCCAGTAAGCTAGAAGCGGACTATAAGGGAGGGAAGAGAGAGGAGGAGTTAAGGGTATGGTATTGTATATATGTAAGTAGATGAACAGATCATTTGGGGTGAAATGGCCTAAGTGAAGTCAAGGGAAGAGATTAAGTAAAGGAAAGGTGAGGAGGGGAAGGTAAATCAAAATTTAAGAGGGTATGAATAAGCCATATGCAAACCTGCCTTTTTGGATAATGGTGTACCCAGAAACCATAGATTGTTACTAGACAAATTTCAGTGCCATGGAAGGGATAACTTACAGTGAGTTGTTAGCTAGGTAGGTCCCTGTTGCCCCCAAAACATTACAGGCCATTGTCAAGACTTTTGGTTTCCTACTAGGAACATTTGGTCAGACCCTATTGCTAAAAATTCTATATGCTTGGGTTTCAGTATCACAGATATCAAGCTGGAGCTGAGATGAAAACCTCCATCCCTGCAGACCAGTTGACAAAAAGCTGGAAAAAGCTTTGCTTCATGCAGCCCTATGGGAGAGGAGTCATCAGCAGTGGTAAACAGTGGACACTGCAAGCCTTAAGTTTGGCCAGCCAGGCTGAATGAGCCAGTGAGTGCAGTAGTGGCATGTCTGTTATAGGGGAAACCAACCATCTCTGGTTGGACTGGAGGCCCCTTCTATGGGGTGGGATATATACCTGGTACTGAAAACTAGTCAAAAGTCTATGGCGGGGGAACGTCATGAGCCCTAGGAGTGTAACACCTGTTGTTGTCTGGCTAAATGTCTCTATTATGTTCATGAAACTGCTGTCACTTTTATTAACCTTTATACCCATATATTAATGATACTGTCTCTTTTGGTTAGAGAAGCTTCTCTTTTCTGATGGCTGGTGACCACTGGGATGACTCAAAAGGCACCATAGTGCTAAGAAGTGACAGAGGAGTGCTCAGCACTGAAACATCTCAATCACACCTTCCAGGGCTCAGGGTCCATTGTGCCATACAACCAGATGTTGGCCAGGCTATGGACTAGCTGTTCTTTGGTGAGAGTCCTGCATGCCATGAGGTAGGGGTGAGGGGATCAGTGATATCCAACAAGGTCGCTGAGGCAGTGGGTGTCATGAGCGTGGCTAGAACATGGCCATCTCTGAATGGCTCTGTCTGGCATCCATCAGGAATCCAAGTCACAATTACAATGTGGAGCCTCTTGGATTCGACCCAGAGAACAGCAAAATATTATAAGAATTGGCACGAGGCCCCTATCCTTCCAGAACAGTGGTGTAAGAGGAAATTTGAGTTCCTTGTTGCCACTTCTGCTACTACAAAGCAGCCCTGTGTGTCTCCTCCACGCCACCCTGAATGGAGAGAACAAGTCTGACAACCAAAGCAGAGAGGCTGGAAGGCAAGAACTCACTAAATGGCCTTGAGGCATTAGAAATGTTTAACTGAGGTGCACTAGAAACATGGCCCTTGGTTTGGTCCTTTAAGTCTCCTTTCTGTGGAGCAGGAGGGAGAAAACAACTGGGGTGAATTGCTAAGAGAACATCCCTGGTTTAGAATCACAAACAACAGGATATTATTTTGTATGCTATTTTATTTTGGAAGTAATATTTGAAGTTTGCTTAGGGTTTTCTATATCCAAGAATGCCAGAGATTGGTATTAGGAATCTCACCTCTGGCTATGTGGAAAGGGAAGGCTTAGCCAGGTATGGTGGCACATGCCCGTGATCCCAAATGACTTAACATGGGAGGATGGGCAGTTTAAGTCCAACAGGAATAGGAAAACCACGTGAAGCCTAAGGTGGAGTTGAAACCCATTTGCTTAAGTGTTATAGGTGTACCCCAACAGGTACACAGAGACCTTTCACTAACGTGGTGGTTTTTAAACTTTGTTGTTGTTTTTGATTGTTCTAGTTACCTAAGAAAATCTGTCAGTTCATGGAAAAATGAGTTTAATGACACAATGATTTGAATACATTTTCAGCTAAATCACTGGCAAATTTATGTCATTCTCATGACCACTAAACTACAAACAGAGAATATAGAGTCCTATGGGATTTAAAAAATACTGACAAAACTAGTTCAAAAACCCAAGTAAGAAACCAACAAATACATGCACTAAGAACAAAACCCTGGGGCTGGAGAGATTGCTCAGTGGTTAAAGACTCTTGTTTGCAAAGCCTGCCAGCCAAGGTTTGATTCCCTAGTACCCACGTAAAACCAGATGCACAAAGTAGTGCATGCATCAGGAGTTTGTTTGCAGCAGCAAAAGGCCCTGGTGCACCCATTCTTTCTCTCCCATCCCAGTATGCCCAAGGCAAGGTAGGAGGAGGCAGAGACAGGACAATCTCCAGAAGCCAGGGTGCCAGGTAGCCTGGTGTATACAGTGGCAAGCAACATGAGACTTTGCCTCAAAGTAAAAGTCAAGGACTGATACCTAAGGTCATCCTCCAACCTCCACACATGTGCCATGGCACACACGTGTCACATTCACACATTCACACACACACACACACACACACACACACACTCACACAAATAGAATATACATTCCATTTTCAATACTTCTATTCAGCCTAGAGAAGAAAAAGACATGAATCCATCTAAATTGGAAAAGAAGAAATAAAAATATGTCTAATTATAAATGACTTTACAAATAGGAAACCCTAAAGAATCAATCCAGTGGCCAGATGCATAGTAAGTATACTGAAACCTGCTGCATTTCTATGGCCTGCCAGTGAAGAAGTTGAAAATTAATTTAGAAAAAATATTGTTCATAATAGAAAATTTATAAGCTGACTTCATCATGTAAAATTTCTTCATGTAAAATTTATTTTCAAGAAAAAGACCATCTGTCTAGAAAAGAGTGGCATTAACACAAAACTCATAAAAGACACAGAAATAGCCCAGAAAGATATATAAAGATGTAGAAAGAGACTGAGTGTCATCAGTAAATAGAAACGTGCCAATCATATAAGTGAAATAACAATGTAACTCAGATTTGCAAAACTGAAAGAGCTTACAAAGATCAAGGGTGGTTAAAGGTTGGAAAAGAAACCATCTGTACACTAAGCAAGCACATTGAAGTGATTTTGGAGGGCAATTTTGTAGTAAAGTACTAAAATTTTCAAACATCCACACCCCTGTGACTCAGCAATTCTGCTTCTTCATAGTGATGCAAGAGAAGTGATACATGAGTGCCCACGGAATTAAGTTTAGTTGCAACATTGTTTGCATGGTGGCCTGAATGAAATGTCCCCCGTGGGATCATGGGTTGTGGGGAAAGTTGTGGAGCCTTGGGGAAGTGGAGCCTTGGTAGAGGAGGTGTATTGCTGGAGGTAGGCCTTGGGGTGTCTTTGGTGAGCCCCACTGAGTGTCCACAGTGAGTTCACTTGTGCTGCTTCCTCCCAGCTGATGTGACACTCAGTTGTCTGCTCTGCCGTGCTTTCCCCACCATGATCACACCCGAAACTGTAAATTTTCTTTCCCGAAACTGCTTCTGGCCAGGGGCTTTGTCCCAGCAATGAGACAGTAACTACATAGTTTGTCAATGCAAAAACATGGAGTCTACAGGCATGGGGAAAAATTATGGTAGAGCCACAGCATAAAATACTGTGTAACCCATTAAAATGACTTACATTAATATGGAAAGAAATATGAATTAAAAAAAAGTTTCAGAGAATTCTTTCGTATTTATTTATTAGAGAGAGAGAGGGAGGGAGAGAATGGGTGCACCAGGGCCTCCAGCTGCTATAAAAGAACTCCAGTTGCATGTGCTACCTTGTGCATCTGGCTTACATGAAACCTAGGGAATCAAACCTGGGTCCTTTGGCTTTGGAAGCAAGTGCCTTAACCACTAAGCCATCTCTCCAGCCCAGAACATTCTTCATTGATGTGAAAATTGAAGTCAAACTATAAAATCACATTACTTCTCATGGAAATATCTATGAATGTATGTAAGTGCAGAGAGAACGTTTGGAAGGTCAATGCTGAGTAAAGTCAGTAGTTACTTATGGTGGGAGGAGACAGATCCACATTCCTGAGGGCTATCAAAGCAGATTCTGACCTTATCTAGAATATTATCCAATGGCAGGATAATGTAAACAAAAAAAAGCAAGAAAAGAGTAGATTTAAAGTCCAAGATTTAAATAGCAAATATTTTCTAAGAATTGTGAATTGCTCAATGCCATTGTGTTGGATAACAGATGTGACTTATTTGTATTTTTTTTTTATTGGGGGGAGGTCAGAGGACAATTTGAGTGATTTGTCCTCTCCTTCCATGACAGGGTGTCTCATTGTTTTTGTTGCTGTGTGTGCATCAGTCTAACTGACTCATGAGCTCCTGGATTCTCCTGGCTCTACCTCCCACAGACAAATTTCAGATTTTTTTAAAATTTAACTCTACCAAAATCAGCCAAGTGAATCCTGAGTGACTAACTTGCCAATGGTCCACTTGCTCCTTCACTCAAGTAGGCCTGGCTGCCCTCAAACTTGTGGGCCTCTGTCCCAGCATCCAGAGTGCAGGGATCATAGACAATGTGCCACCACACCCTTCTCTCAGGTAATTTTCCAAAGATGCCTCAAGTCAAGTATTTATTCAGGCTAAGAAGCAGTGAAGCATCTAAAGCCTGAAAATTCATCAGCAGGGAAAATCTCTCAAGAAACACTTGGACTAGGTTATCAAGTTCTCTTGATGATAAACTGGGATGTCAAGAGAGACCGGCTGGAAGTATTCCGTACAGGACTCTACGCTGTGATGTGGGGTAGGACAAATTACAAGGCAAGAGAGGAAATTGAAGAAGAAAGGATGAAAGTGTTGCCATATTTTAGAATGGCAGTTGTGACAATGGAGAGAGATGAGGATGGGGACAATAATCCAAGGTAATTTTGCCTCTGTCACTTCCTAGTTGTGTTAGGCAACCACTGAACTGATGCATAAAATGAGAGTGATAATGTCTTCCTTGCCTGCCTCACTGGATTGTTGAAAACTGACTGTAAGCTTAAAGATATAACAAGATCAAAAGAACTGGAGTGGAGTGAAAGGGATCCAGTCAATAATATAAGTCCCTAGTGGGTACTGAGGTGCCAAGAGCCCTCAGATAGGCTTTCCAGAGAAAGTCCTTTTAGACCAAGAATAGCTACTTTTTTTTTTTTGACCTTCTGCATGGTGATTGACACCACTGACACATGGGGATTATGCTTTTCCCATTCCTACTTCCCTACCCACATCATTCCAAACAACTCTGGAATTACCCACTAAATCACATCTATCTTATTCCTGTCTCGTAGGTTCATTGACACACCAAAATATAATCACTCTCTCCCATGTACCCCAAACCTGTTTTGGGGAATTATGTGTGCAAGTAAGATAGTATCAGGGAGTAATTAAGATGAGGCTCACTGATGAGATGGCCTTGGTGTAAGGTTAAGCTCCACAACATAAAAAAAATAAATAGCCTTGGATAAATTAATTTTCCATGTTCCAGTAAAAAGGTCTCTCATATATAGAACTGTTACACTGTGAATTAAAACACACACACACACACACACAAAAAAAAATTTTTTTTGGGGAAAAAAGGGAAAACCCCAAATTTTTTAAAAAAAAAAAAATTTTTTTTAAAAAAAAAAATTTTTTTTACGGGGGAAAATTAAAAAAAAAACGGGGGAAAAGGGAAAAAAAACCTATTTTTAAAAAAAAAAGGGGGTTTTCCCAAGGGGTTTTTCCCCCTTTTTTTTTTTTTTTGGGTTGAAAAAATTTTTTTTGGGGTTTTTTTTTTAAAATTTAAAAAAATTTTTTTTTTAAAAAAAAATTTTTTTTTTTTTGGGGGGGCCAAAAACCCCAAAAAAAATAAAAAAAAAAAAAAACCCCCCGGGGAAAAAATTTGCAAAAAAAAAAAATTTTTGGGGGGTTCATAAAAAAAGGTTGGGGGTTTTAAAGGGAAAACAAAAAAAAAATTTCCAAAAAATTTTTTTAAAAAAAAAAATTTTTTTTTTTTTAAAAAAAAAAAAAAACCCCCAAAAAAGTTTCCATTTTTTTTTTTTAAAAAAAAAGAAAAAAAATTTTTTAAAAAAAAAAATTTTTTAAAATTTTTTTTTTGGGAAAAAAGAAAAAACCCCCAAAAGTTTTTCAAAAGTTTTTTTTCCCCCCCCTGGGGAAAAAAAGGGGGGGAAAAGGGTTTTGGGGGAAAAAAAAAAAAATTTTTTTTTTTTTTTTTAAAAAAAAAAAAAGGGGGTTCCCAAAAAAAAAAACCCCTTTTAAAAAAAATTTTTTTGGGGGGTTATTTTCGGTTTTCCCCAAAAAAAAAAAAAAAACCCCCATTTTCCCCCCCCAAAAGGTTCCCCAAAAAATTTTTTTTTAAAAAAAAAAAAAAAGGGGGGGGGGGGGCCAATTTTTTTTTAAAAAATTTTTTTCCCCCCCCCGGGGGGGGGAAAAAAATTTTTTTGGGGAAAAAAAAGGGGGAAAAATTTTTAAAATTTTTTGGGAACTTTTTTTTGGGGGCCGGAAAAATTTTGGGTTTCAGGGGGGGTTTTAAATTTGGGGAAGGGGGGGAGGGAAAACCGGGGAATTTTGGGGGGGGGCCCCCCCCTTTTTTTTTTTTGGGGTTCCTTTAAGGGGTTTTGGTTTTTGGGGGGAAAAAAAAAATTTTTTTTTCCCCCTTTTTTCCAAAACCCCCCCCCCCCAAAAAAAAAAAGGGGCAAAAAAAAGGAGTTGGGGGAAAAAATTTTAAAAAAAAAATTTTAAAAAATTAAAAAAAAATTTTTTTAAAAAAAATTTTTTTAAAAAGGGGCCCCCCAAAATTTTTAAAAAAGGGGGGGGAAACCCCCCCCCCCAAAAAAAAAAAATTTCCGGGGGGGGGGCCCCGGGGGGGGGGGGAAAAAAAGGGGGGGGAAAAACCTTTTTTTAAAAAAAAGGCCAAAACCCCCCCAAAAAAAAATTTTTTTAAAAAAAAAAAAAACAAAAACCAAAAAATTTTTTTGGTTTTTTTTTTTTAAAATAAAAATTTTTTAAAATTTGGTAAATTTTGGGTTTTTTGGGGGAAAAAAATTTTTTATTTATTTTTTTTTGGGGGGGGTTTTTTTTTGGGGAAAAAAAAAAAAAAAAAATTTTTTTTTTTTTTTTTTTTTTTTTTTTAATGGGGTTTGGGAAAAATTAAAATTTTTAATTTTTTTTTGGGGGGAAAAAAAAATTTTTTTTTTTTAAAAAAAAATTTTTTCCCCGGGGGGTTAACCCCGGGGGGGGCCCCCCCCTTTCCCCCCCAAAAAAAATTTTTTTTTTTTTTTAAAAAAAAAATTTTTTTTTTCCCCCCCCTTTCCCTTTTCCCCCCCCCCCCCCCCCGGGGGGGGGGGGAAAAAAAAACCCCCCCCCCTTCCCCTTTTTTAAAACCCCCAAAAAAATTTTAATTCAGGGGAAAAAAGGGAAAAACCCCTTTAAAAAAAAAATCCCGGGGAAAAAATTTAAAAAACCAAAAAAAAATTTTTTTTTTTCCCCCCCCCCCCCCCCCCCCCCCCCCCCCCCCCCCCCCCCCCCCCCCCCCCCCCCCCCCCCCCCCCCCCCCCCCCCCCCCCAAAAACCCCCCCCCCCCCCCCAAACCCCCCCCCCCCCCCCCCCCCCCCCCCCCGAAACCGGCGGGAAATTTTATTTTTACGGACTCTACGCTGTGATTTGGGGAAAGGACAAATTAAAAAGGCCCAAAAGAGGGGGAAATTTTTGAAAAAAAGAAAGGTTTGAAAAAGGGTTTTTGGGGCCTTTATTTTAGAATTCCCCATTTTTGTGCCCAATGGAGAGAGATGAGGATGGGGCCCAATAAAATTCCAAGGTAATTTTGCCTCTGTCATTTCCCTAGTTGTGTTAGGCAACCACGGGAACCCTTAAAATTGGCATAAAATGAGAGGTAAAATAAAGGGGTTTCTTTCCTTCCCTTTTTTGCCTCATGGTTTTGTTTGGAAAACCCCGACGTAAGCTTAAAGATATAACAAGATCAAAAGAACTGGAGTGGAGGGGGAAAAGGGATCAGTCAATAATATAATTCCCTAGGGGGGGTACTGAGGGGTGCCAAGAGCCCTCAGATAGGCTTTCCAGAGAAAGTCCTTTTAGACCAAGAATAGCTACTTTTTTTTTTTTGACCTTCTGCATGGTGATTGACACCACTGACACATGGGGATTATGCTTTTCCCATTCCTACTTCCCCTACCCACATCATTCCAAACAACTCTGGAATTACCCACTAAATCACATCTATCTTATTCCTGTCTCGTAGGTTCATTGACACACCAAAATATAATCACTCTCTCCCATGTACCCCAAACCTGTTTTGGGGAATTATGTGTGCAAGTAAGATAGTATCAGGGAGTAATTAAGATGAGGCTCACTGATGAGATGGCCTTGGTGTAAGGTTAAGCTCCACAACATAAAAAAAATAAATAGCCTTGGATAAATTAATTTTCCATGTTCCAGTAAAAAGGTCTCTCATATATAGAACTGTTACACTGTGAATTAAAACACACACACACACACACACACACAAAGTAAGTTTCTTAAAACATTGACTGGCCTATACCAAGGGCTCAATAAATGTTAACTCTTTTTTTCATCTATTAGGCTCTAGATCTTCCTGAATTTCATGGAAACTAAATGGGTCCTTTCTGGATCTAGATTGAAGAATTTTTTATTTTATCATCCCTGTGGATGTACTCATCATTTGGGATTTTGTTTCACTTAAATAACGAAAAGGAAACATCCTGACTCCCCTCCCCCACCCAGAGTCCATCTGGCTTTTCAATTTCTGTAAGTTCAGATACCATCACACTCTGCTCCTCCAAAGTTAGTTGAAGCCAAAGCAGAATATCCATTACACCAGCCTAGCTACAGTCCCAGGCTAATCATAGCATATTGCACCCATAATTATATAGTCCCATAAAATTATATGATGACCACAGCTACAATTTATTGGGTATAATGATAGATACCATTAACCATGTACTAGGCATAATTATAGATTTCATGTGATTATAAAAAAAAGTTCTAAGGAAACTGAAGGAAAGAGGGGGTTAAATAATTTGTCCAAGACCACCATTATGAAATAATGGCGCCTGCACTCCTATACCCCCAGTGTACTCCAGTAATCTAGGTTTCCTTTGTGGTTGTACTGAGATTTACAAATCAAATAAGATCCATATACCACAGAATCAAATCAAAAGCTGGCAGCCCCGGCCTACATACCCACTCACCTGGCACAGAGCGGCAGAAGCCAGGTGAAGAGACTTTCCACTCATACCAGCCTCCTTGCAAAGTCAAGAACCCTGAAGGGGAAGACAGTAGGGACCAACTGAGCAGCTGCTGGAGGAGAACAAAACTGGGACCAGCTGAGCAAATGATTTCCTTGATTTATATGGCTTACCAGAATTAAATCAAGATGATAAAAACCATTTAAACAGATGCATAACAAGCATAGAAACCAAAACAACTAAAAAAAATATCTCTCAACTAAAAAAAGTCCAGGCTCAGATGCATTCACAGGTGAATTTTACCAGACCTTCAGGGAAGAACTAACACCATTGCTTCTCAAACTTTTCCACAAAATAGAAAAGGAAACTGTTTCTACAAAGCCAACATAAACCAGATAAAGACAGAACAAAAAAAGAAAATTACAGACTAATCTCCCTCATGAAAATACATGTAAAAATTCTCAACAAAATACTGGCAAGCAGAATACAAGAATATATTAGAAAGATCATTCAACTTGATCAAGTAGGCTTTATCCTACAGATGCAGGGATGGTTTAACATGTGCAAATCAATTAATTTAATACACTATATAAATGCACTAAGAGACAAAAATCACATGATTATCTTAATAGATGCAGGAAAGACATTTGACAAAATCCAACATCCCTTCATGGTATAAGTCCTAAATAAACTGGGAATAGAAGGAGGGACTTAAGAGGATGGTATTGTTCATGTGTAAGTAGATGAACAGATTACTGGGAGTGAATGGATCTAAGTGAGGTCAGGGGAAAAGATTGAGTATTGAGTAAAGGGAGGGTATGGGAGAGCTAATCAAAATTTAAGAGGGGTATGAATAAGCCATATGGAAACCTACTTTTTGGACAATAGTCCACCCAGATGGCACAGATTGTTATTAGAAAGATTTCAGTGCCAGGGATGGGATACCTTCCAGTGAATTGCTGGCCAGGAAGGTCCCTGATGCTCCCAAAACATTACAGGCCATTTCCAAGGTTCTTGGTTTCCCAGCAGGAATACATAGTAAGACCCTATTGCTAAAGATTCCACATGCATGGGCTGCAAGATCACTGAGAAATCAAACTGGAGTTGAGCTGAACAACCTCCTTCCTGTAGACTCGCTGATAAAAAGCTGGAATAAAGGTACACTGTATACTGCCCTATGGGAGAGAAAAGTCAGTGGTGGAGATAAACAATAGTGACACTGTAAGCCCTAAGTTTGTCCAGCCAGGCCAAATAAGCCAATGAGTATAATAGTGGTATGTCTGTTATGGCGGAAACCAACAACTCTCTAATTGGACTGGAGACCTGCTCCACAGGAGGGAATACATGCCTGGTACTGAAAACCCAGTTAAAAGCCTATCAAGATGGGGGAGGTCATGAGCCCTAGTGGTGTAATACCTGCTGGTGTTTGGCTAAATGCATATATTATGCCCACCAAAGTACCCTGTAAATACTTTTTTTGTTTTTGTTTTTGGAGGTAGGGTCTCACTCTGGTCCAGGCTGACCTGAAATTAACTATGTAGTATCAGGGTGGCCTCAAACTCTCAGCGACCCTTCTACCTCTGCCTTCCGAGTGCTGGGATTAAAGACGTGCGCCACCACACCCGGCCTGTAAACACTTTTTAAAATGCCCATACTCATGTATTAATGCTACTCTCATTTTTGGTTAGAGAAGCATCTCTTTTCAGGTGTCAGTGACCTCTGGGATGACTCCAAAGTCAACATTGTGCTGAGAAGAAGTGACAGAGGAGTGCTCAGCACTGAGACATCTCTATCCCACCTTCCAAGGCTCAGGGTCCATTGCAGAAGAGGTGGCAGAAAGAGCATACAAGCCAAAGAGAGGGTACCACTCCTTACAATGCCCTCTTCCAGACACAAAATGGCCTGGACATCCATGACCTCGCAATGCCTGGTACTGCCTATACAAGATCCTCATAATAGAAGGAAAAGATAATGATATCAAAATAAAAGAGAGACTAATTGAGAAGGAGAGGGGATATGATAGAGAGTGGATTTTGAAAGTGGAAGTAGGGAAGGGGAGGGAATTATCATGGATTATTGCCTTTAATTATGAAAGTTGTCAATTTAAAAAGTTTAAAAAAATAAAATCAAAAGAAAGGCTAGAGAGATGGCATAGCAGTTAAGGCATTTGCCTGCTAAGCCTAAGGACCCAGATTTGATTCCCTAGGACCCACATACATGCACAAGGTGGTGTATGTATCTGGATGTCATTTATAGTGGCTAGAGGCTCTGTGGCACTTACTCTCTCTTTCTCTGTCTCTCTCTCTCAAACAAACAAGTAAATAAAATATTTAAAAATATAAAAATAAATGGCAACCCCCACAATGCATGACCTACAATTCCCATGGGGATAACCACCATCCCCTTTGGAGAGGGGCAGGGATGAGGGTAAGGATGGTACCAACATGTGCTGTTTACATCCTGAGTATGTCCATAACTAATAAAACAATTGTCTAAAACAAAAAAAAAGATAATAAAAAGAAAATAGCACATACCTTAAGCTGAGAAGATGGCTTAGCAATTTAAGATGCTTGCTTGCAAAACCTGCTGGCCTGAGTTTGATTTCCCAGTACACACACGAAGCTCAGTTCACTAAGTCGTGCATGTGTCTGGAAATCATTTGCAGTGTCAGGAGGCTCTTGTGTGTCTATGTACTCTCTCTGTCTCTCAAAATAAATAAATAATAGAAATTATAACTAAGAACATCTTAGGAATTTTTGCTGTGAATTCATTTAAAATTATATTACATGTTAACAGAAATAATATTTTTCATGAAGAACAGATATGTTTTCCAATACTAAACAGTGAACAGTGTCATGTTTTAAAAATCTGTTTAATAGTAATTCACTAGAAGATAGCTCATTCTCAACTGCTTTGGCGGTCAGTTAATTGTGATGTGCTTCTTTGGTGCAAGTGCATGAAGAAGGTCTCTCTACACATACATGGCTGGAAAGGGGAAAGTTTGTGGGGTTCTTGAAAAGACCTCAAGGCTTCACCCAGGAGTTTCCATACCATTATTTTAAAGAATTGCTGTGGCTGGAGAGATGGCTCAGTGGTTAAGACACTTTCCTGCAGAGCCTAATGACCTGAGTTTGATTCCCTAATAGCCATGTAAAGCCAGATGCACAAAGTGACACATTGATCTGAAATTCATTTGCAAAAGCTGGAGGCCCTGCCATGGCCATATTCATTCTTGCTTTCTCTCTCTCTCTCTCTGTCTCTCTCTCTTTCTCACTCTCTCTGATTGCAAATAAACAAAAAAAGAACAGAAGTCTGATTTTGAAAGCTCATATTTTTCATGGCAGACTATATTACTGGTTATAGTCAGTCTATGGATTATGTATTGGTCATGACTAGTGTTATAGTAGTCTTTAAAAATTATTTTTTCTTTCTATTAAGTTTCTCTGTGTATGGTGTGGATTTTAAATGTGTCTCAAAAGCTCAAGTTTTGGAGGATTTGTCCCCTGCCCAGTAGAATTCAGAAGTGAGAACTTTGGAAGGTGATTGTGCAAGAATTGTTCTAAGTGTGGACTTGTGAGTTTATGGGTTCTTCAGAAGTGGTGGGACTTTAGGAGGTAGGGTCTAGTTGGAAGTAGGTAATTGGAGATGCGCCCTTCAAGGGTCTACTTTACCTCCAGCCGCTTCCTCTCTCGTTCTCTCCTTGCTTTCTGGCTTCTATAAGGTAAGAAGCTTTCCTCCATACTCTCCTGCTATCTCACCACAGGCCCAAAAGCTATTAAGCCAATTGATAGCGAACTGAACCCTTTGAATCTATGAGCCAAAATCATCCTTTTCTCCTTGGCGTGGATTTCTCACAAGTATGTGTCACAGTTACCGAAAGCTGACTAACACAACTAGGGTCCAGGTTTAGACAAAATACACAGTGGGAAAGTTGATCAGGAACTCCAGACTCATACTGCGGAGGGGGGATTCTATTAGGAAAAAGTGGGAGAAGACCAGTGGGGATCTCAGGAGTGTTAAGTGATAGAACTGAGAACCACGCCAAAGAAAGAGAAGGCATGCCTTGGATTAGTGTCTTCCAGAGGGAAACTGGTCATTGAATTCATGACCTCACGGCCGCTGTAAAATCTGCAAAAGACCTGCATACTATTGGGCCCATCAGCAAGTTGTCATGGAGGATGGAGGGGAGAGCGAGAGAAAAAAAGGACACTAAACTAGAAGAGGACGTAGCAGGAAAGAAGAAAGGGTTCCGTCCAGGGTGACCCAGCCTCATCCAGTGTGAGAGTGGCCACAGGGTCTCATGCTATTAGACCTCATTACCCAGAGAGCTTCGCTGTGCTCAATCAGCCACAGCAGCCTTAGCCTCAGATCCCCAAACTTCAGCCCTCAGGATCCACCCTGTGGGCATGCAGCCTCCTTAATCTTGTCTGGACACAGCACTTGTGTGGTTCTCAGTTCTATCACTTAACACTCCTGAGATCCCCACTGGTCTTCTACCACTTTTTCCTAATAGAATCCCCCCTCCACTAGGATGTGGATCTTCTCTCCCCCCCCCCCAACAATGGAAAAAATATTCCACTAACTTTCTTAATGGGCTCATCCACTTAATAGAAGCTCTGGATATGTTTAAAAAAAAAAAAAAAAAGGAACTCAACTTGCACATGACAAGGGGGAAAACAACACATTTTCTGGGGAGAAGCTGCCCTTGGCCTTTAGAAAATTCATGTTCTCAGGATAACGAGCACGCTGAAGTACACACTTCGACGTGCTGCTCCGTTTGATTCTCAATAACTCACCATCTCAGTTTTCACGGTTTTAGTGTCATTGTTAGCATTTCCTGGTTAATCCTCAGGATAATTATTTCTTTTCAGTAGGAGAAAAGTGGCATGACATGGTAATGACCAAGAGACCTGAGCACATTTGCCAATAGTGCCCCCAATAAGCTGGGGACCTTGAAGAAGCCTGTGTAAACAACCTAGGAGAAATTCTCCTGGATATCAGATAACTGTTCTGCAGGATGAAACTTCCCTTGTTTCGAAGAATCCCTAAGGAGAGACGTCATGGGCCTGGCCCATGCCGTCAGTTTAGACAGCAAGTCAAGGCTAAGGAAATGTTAAATACAACATGGGCATAGGGGTAATGCTGGGCTATCAAGTCCAGTGAAGTCCCAGCAGAGAAGGTTTTGCCACTGGGCCATAACCATGCCACAATCTTTCTTGAGAGAGAAAGAGAGAGAGAGCACGCGAGAGTGCTGGGGTGCTGCCAGACCTCTCTGGAGCAAGCCTGAGGCGCATCATTTGTTTAGGTTGATAATGTTTTCCTTCTTCGCTCTCCTCTACTGCTAGAAGGCAGAAAGATAGAGAAATTAAGATGTTAGTGAAGGGTTGAGATGTCTCAAGAGCCAAAAACACTTGTTATACAAGCATGAGGACCTGAGTTCAATCCCCAACACTCACATAAAAAGCCACACATGGGCTGGAGAGATGGCTTAGTCGTTAAGGCGTTTGCCTGCAAAGCCAAAGGACCTCGGTTCAATTCCCCAGGACCCACGTAAGCCAGATACACAAGGTGACACATGTGTCTGGAGTTCATTTGCAGTGGCTGAAGGCCCCGGTGCACCCATTCTCTTCCTCTCTCTCTCTCTCTTTCTCTCTCAAATAAATAAATAAAAAATCATTTAAAAAAGCCACATATGCTGTAACCCCATTGTGAGATGATGTTAAGAGGCAGAGAGAGAAGGGTCACTTAGGTAGCCAGGTTCACTTTTAGATACTCTGTATCTGAGAAATAAGGCAGAAGAGTGACAGAGGACACCTGGCATTTTCTTCTGGCCTCCATACACACAGGGCATGAGCATGCACACACGCACATGCATACACATACACACACACACACACACACACACACACACACTGTACACATACCACATACTATAAACACAAACCAAAAAGAAAAAAAAAAAGAAAAAGAGAGATGCCAATGGAATTTATTAATGTAGGTAGAGGGGCTCAGGGTTGACTGGAGGGGGGATCATGAGAGAAATAAGAGAACTGCAGGTAGCTGCAAGCCCAGACCAGTGCACAACCCTATCAGCTCTGCCAGTGCAGCCCTGGTGAAGGGGGCAATATGCTCCCCTGCTCAGTCGTAGGTCTGGAGGTAGGCAGGGAGCCCCTAGTTGACAGTGCACATATGAAGATTTGAAGATGGGAGCAGATCAAAGATAGTCAGGTCACATCAAAAGGAGGGTGCTAGGCATTCATATGCTCCCCCCACGACTGCTCCCTGTGGGGAGGGCACACATGTGGAGACTGGAGAGGACATCCTTCCACCTTTGACCTCTTGAACCCATACTAAGAGAAATTTGAGGAGGGAGAATAGTTGTCCAAGGCAGAACTTTCTGGAAGAACCCTTCCATTTCCAAAGTTTATCTTGCTGACTGGTTTCACGGCCTACAATTGATGCTATAAACTAATTTTTTATTTAATACATTTTATGACTCACTGTCAAAGAACCAAGAAAATTAAAGGTGATTTTAAATTAAATTTTAAATGATTTAACAAAATTAAATTTTATATGATTTAATTAAATGATTTAATTGAATGTTTTTAAATGATTTAATTAAATGAAGTTGAATATAAATACTTACCATAGTTCTTGAAGGGCTGAAGAGATGGCTCAGTGGTTAAAGGCTCTTACTTGCAAAGCCTGATGACCCTGATTTGATTACTCAGTACCAATGTAAAACTAGATGCACAAAGTGGCACAGGCATCTGGAGTGTGTTTGCAGTAGCAAGAGGCCCTGGTACACTCATTCTCTCATATACTCTCTCTGTTTTCAAATAAATAAAAATATTGTTTTAAAAATTTAATTGACACATAATATTTTTATAGATTTATGGGGTCCAATATGAGAATTCAATACAAACACATGATGTATAATGATCAGTAGAAACCAGGAGACTAGAAAGGGGCCATGGTGGGGGGAGGAGCTTGAGGGAATGGAATTGTAGATATGTAAGTAGAGGGGCAGAATACTGGGGGTAGAAAGGTTTAAGTGGGGTGGGGGGGCAGGTGAAAGGAAGGAGGAGAGATCAGCTAACCAAAACCAAATACCTTATGAAAAGCCATATGGAAACTTACTTCATTGTTAGCTATTTTTTTGAAATGTGATTTTAAAAGAAAGAGAGAGAAAGAGAAAGATGGGCTGGAGAGATGACTCAGCAGTTAAAAGTGCTTGCCTGCAAAGCCTGATAGCCCAGGTTCAAATCCCCAGTACTCACAAAGTAGTACATATATCTGGAATCATTTGCAGTAGCAAGAGGCCCTGGCATGTCCATTCATCCTCTCTGTCTCCCTTTCTCTGTTTGAAAATAAATAAACATTTAAAAAAAATAAAAGAGAGAATTTGTACATGTATTAAAATTGTAATTAGCCTTTCCAGTTTCTCAAACATTTTTCATTTCTGTATGTTAGGAACCTTTTAACTCTTCTAGTTGTCTTGAATTACATAATAAGTAGCTATAGACTATAGTTACCCTACTATGATAAAGGATAGAACTTACTCTTCCTATGTAGTTGGACTTTGGTACCAGTTGTGAACTTTTCTTTCTCTCTCACCTCTTTACCCTTCCCAGTTACCATACTCTACTCTCTTCTGTGAAGTCAACATTTTTCCCTCCTACTAAGTAGTGAGAGCATACAGTATTTTCCTTACTGTGTTTGGCTTATTTCACTTAACATGGTATCTTTCTGTTTTACCTATTTTGATTCAAATGACAAGATTTTGTTATTTTGGGCCTGAATACTATTCCATTTATATATATGTGTGTGTGTGTGTGTGTGTGTGTATACATTCTTTATACACACACACACACACACACACATATATATCTTATATATATACATATATACATTCTTTCTCTCTATACACACACACACACACACACCAGTAATGGGCACTTTGATTCCATATCTTATCTATTCTGATCTGAATATATCATTTTCAGAAGAACACAAAGAAATAATGCTCAATCATTCTAGTCAGAGAAACGCAAATCAAAACCACAATGAGATGTCCCTTCATCCAAATTAGAATGGCAATTGTCATCAAAATGACAAAACAAAGGCTGGTAAGGCTATAGAACAAGAGACACTCTGAGCCAAAAGTAAATATAAAAAAGATGGGTTCAAATGGTGTATATTTCTGTGACTTGCACTTCTGAAGAACTTGTTTAAATCCAAAAATAAAAATAAAAAGGATTATTACAGTTATAGCAAAGACTGAAGTCATTTGAAAGCCCTCAGTAATCTGCTTGGCCTGGGTTCTTCTAAGGCCTCGAAGAGTTGAGTGGCTCTGAACATTTTAAGTTCATCTTTGAGACTGAGAAAGGGCAGTTCCCCTATGACCTTAGATTTCAGAAGCAGTCATAAAGATTTCAAAATACAATCCTAGAGCTCAGCTCACAGCATTGTAGGACGACTCTGTGCAGTGGTTAAATTCTGTTGTCAACTTCTTCTGGCTAGGCATCATGGGACAGCAGGCGCACTTCTTGAGCAGGTCTGTGGGGCGGTTCCCAGCTGGCTACGCTGCTTCTGTCCCTTGTATCTGTCGTGTGTTGATGGTTTTGACTTACAAGCCTTCACTTCCACCCGAACTCTGGACATCAACAAGGGTGATGTTAACACCCACAAATGACTACTTATCCAGTGTTCTGGCTCTTACCTCACCGTGCTGCTTATTTTCTGTGCCTTTCTCTATCTGTCCCACATCTCCCCAAAGTTCAACCCTGGATCTTATCTTTGTCTAAAACGATTCTGTCTATAAAGCTAGCGTTGTTTCTCTTCTGCTCCACATGTACTTGTTTTTCCAAATAACTTTTTTTTTGTAATTTTTATGAGAGAGAGGGAGAATTGGCACACCAGAGCCTGCAGCCATTGCAATTGAACTCCAGTCATGTGCACCATCTTTTGCGCGCATGCGACCTTGTGTGCTTGTGTCACCTTGTGCATATGGCTTATGTGGGATCTGAAGAGTTGAACATGGGTCTTTAGGCTTGCAGACAAGCATTTAACCACTAAGTAATCTCTCTAGCCCTGGTTTTTTTTTTTTTTTTATTTTTTATTTGCAAGGAGAGAGAGGGAAATAACGGGCATGCCAGATTCTCTTGATACTGCAAACAAATTCCAAACATCTGCCACTTTGTGCATCTGGCTTTATGTAGATACTGGGGATTTAAACCAGGCCATCAAGCTTTGCAAGCAAGTGCCTTTAACCACTGAGCCTTCTCTCCCCCCACCCTTTTGGCTTATTGATGTGCATTTTCTTAGTACTCGCTTGCCTCCCCGTGCCATCATCTCCTTTCAATTTGATTCTGAACCCGTAATTTCTGTCACTCTCTGGCCAATGGTCTAGATTCCTTTGCCCATTTGGATCATTCTGGGGCTGAATATTTGAGTTCCTGGATAAAAACTCTCACCTATTTGCCTTTCCGGTGTCTGCACAAGGGCTTCTGAGCACAGCTGGAGAAAAATCACATGACCAGGCTCATTGCTGACCAGGTCATTGTGAATTTATGCTCACCAAGTTCATGCTAAGTTCTCTTTGTAATCACTGTCAGCCTTCTCCAGCTCCAGCTCCAGTCCCCCTTTCCTAGTCCTGCCCCCCTCAAGTCCCAGCATGTACAAACTGGCTGACTTGTCCTTATTGTGAAAACAGAAAATAATAAATTGGCACTCCTGAAACTCTGTCACAAAGTCTTCTGACAAGCCTGTATGTTGATCCAATCTTTCCATCCATCCCTCTTGTCATAACGAAGCAGGACTTCATACCTATACATGATTCCTTTGGTTTCATTGCTTGTATCTTCTTAGCCTTTCTTGTCTCTTTCTTTCACTTGCATGATCCATAGCTTCATCCCCCCCCCTCTTCTGCCCAGGACAGTCCCATCAGCTTTACACAGCCACAGTCCCTCACACTCACAAGATACTTCACCTCTCATCTCAAAGCAAAATGATAACAGTACAATTTATTTATTTTTGCACATGTGTATATGGTGTGTGTCCCTGTGTATGCAGATGCATGTGCATGTGTGTGCATGCAGAGGCCAGAGGAGAACTTCAAGTGTCCTTCTCTTGCTGCTCATCCAGGTAGTTCCTTGAGAGTCTCTTCCTTAACCTGCACCTCTGCATGAATAAGTTCTCTCCAGTATGATTATGCGATCCAAGCCGGATGTGGTGGCGCATGCCTTTAATCCCAGCACTCAGGAGGCAGAGGTAGGAGGATTGCCATGAGTTCGAGGCCACCCTGAGACTCCTTAGTGAATTCCAGGTCAGCCTGGGCTAGGGTGAGACCCCACCTCAAAAAAAAAAAAAAAAACATTATTCGATGCAGAATTGAATGTAATAGGTAACAAGTGGAAACAGCTTCAGTGTTCCTCTAAGGGACACTCTGGGCACCAGTCCTCTAGTCAAGGGAAGCACAAAGCTAGCTTGTTGCTTTTATGTAAGAAAGATGGGGGAAATATGAATTTGTATTAATTTTTCATCATATCTGCTTAAGTAGATAAAACCAATAAATAGTGACTATATATAGGGGGCAGTTGAGACATATGGAGTATGGGGAATGGAACAGACATATGAGTAAGGCTTTTCCATGTGCAAGGTTTTAGACCTTTGAATCAAGTGAAAGTATGACTTACTCCAAAGTAATTAAGCTGGGCTGGAGAGATGGCTTAGCACTCAAGGTGCTTGCCTGCAATGCCAAACAAAGGACCTTGGTTCTATTCCTCAGGACCCACAGTAAGCCAGATGCATAAGGTAGCCACATGGGTCTGGAGTTTTTTTGCAGTGGCTGAAGGCCCTGGTACACCCATTCTCTCCCGCCCTTCTCTATCTGCCTCTTTCTCTTTCAAGTAAATAAATAAATAAAATTTAAAAGCCAGGCATGGTTGCACACCCCTTTAATCCCAGTACTTGGGAGGCAGAGGGAGGAGGATCACTGTGAGTTCGAGGCCGCCCTGAGACTACAAAGTGAATTCCAAGTCAGCCTGGGCTAGAGGGAGACCACCTATCTTGAACCCCCCCCCCAAAAAAAAACCCACACTTTATTAAACTAAATTTGTAAATATTTTGTCAGCCAATCCACGTGGCCCTTCTGGGTCCTTAATTTTCTCTACTTCACACTCAGAAAGTTCCAGCTATTTCACTTCCCACGTATATTTCCTCACCTCCTTGTTGGCACATCGAAGTGGAGCTTCCATCCCCATTAGGTAAGCCACCTGCTCAAACCTTATGTTCTAGTGACCTCAATATTACCAAATTTGACAGATGCAGTTCTTGCATCACATCTCAGCAACTTGACAAGCTACTTCCTGTGTGAGGCACCCTCTTCCTCTCACTTCCATACACCTCTAGTTCCCCTCACATCCCTCGAGACCCTCTTAATTTTTCTTAGAAAAATAGTTTATTCATTTATTTATGACAGAGAGAATGGGCACACCAGTACCTTTAGCCACTGCAAATGAACTCCGAATGCACGCTGTACCATGTGCCTCCTGCTTACCTGGGTCCTGGGGAATTGTACCTGGGTCCTTAGGCTTCGCAGGCACACACTTTAACTGCTATGCCATCTCTCCAGCCCCAAGCCTGTTCTTATTTTCTTGCTTATCTTCCCTTCTTCTCCTTCCTCTATGTAAACACTAGATAGGATATTTCTTTAAAACTGCTATAACCTTCTCGTTCCTAATATATTTCACACAGAAGCACAGACGCTGTTGATAACTGTGACTTCCACATTTATATTTCTCCAAAGTTCATCATAAGTGAGGCATTAATTCTTGGCAGCTCTGTCTGGTGAAACACAGTATGTACATATACAGACAGATTCAACTGGTGAACTAGCATCCAAAGCTTCTGGGAAGCGTAGAAGGGAAATTTGTAGGGAGTCCTTCTGTAGAGAGATGTGCTGTGAATATCTCCTCTTGGTATGTGATCTGTTTTCTTTTTAAAAAATATTTTTAAATATTTTATTTATTTATTTGACAGAGAAAGAGGGAGAGAGAGAGAGAATGGGCATGCTAGGGCCTCCAGCCACTGCAAAGGAACTCCAGACGTGTGATCCCCCTTGTGCATCTGGCTAACGTGGGTCCTGGGGAATCGAACCTGAGTCCTTTAGCTTTGCATGGAAATGCCTTAACTGTTAAGCCATCCCTCCAACCTTTAAAAAGTATTTTTATTTATTTATTTCAAAGAGACAGAGAGGCAGGTGGACACAGAGAGAGAATGGGAGCACCAGGGACACCAGCCACATGTGCCACCTTGTGCATCTGACTTACACGGGTCATCAGGAATTGAACCTGGATCTTTTGGCTTTGTAGGCAAGTGCCTTAACCAGTAAGCAATCTCTACAGCTCTGTTTGTTTTCTTTTGAATGTCTTGTTGAATAAGTATTTTTAATTTTTACAAGCACTAATAATTTTCCTTAATAACTAGCATATTTTCTATGAAAATTGAAAATAATTTTTGCTTGTGTGTGTGGTGTGCAAATGTGTATGCTTATGTATGTGCATGCATGTGGATACCAGGAGTACCATGTGGGTGTCTTACTTGACCACTCTTCACCTTACCTTTTTTCATTAGGTAGAAATTTTGTAAGGGCACATCACGTGTTGGTACCATTCCCCTTCTCCTGCCCCCATTCTGCTGAGGGCCCTCCTCATGGGATTATAGGATATGAGGTGTGAGAGCAGCAGTTAGTCATGGGGGAGAGGGAGGATACTCCTTTCCACTCTGTAGCTCTTACAATCTTTCTGCCCCCTCTTCTCAAAATTCCCTGAGCCTTGGTGGGTGTGTTTTAGGTCTACTTTAGTGTTGAGCTCTCCGCAACTTTGGGATTTCTGCTTCGGTACGATTTGAGTGTCCTCAGTGTCTGTGTCCATCGCCCTGGGTCAGGTTGTCAGACTCGCTATGGGAGCAGCGCTCTTGCTCAACTCACCAATTCCTCTGTGGTTTCACCTGGACCTCAGCTGATGTGCAAGAGTCCATCTTACTTTTTGAGAAAGGACCTCTGACTAAACCTAGAGCCCCCCAGTTGGGCTGGACAAGCTAGTGAGCAAGCCCAGGCATCCCCCTGCCTCTGCCTGCCCAGCACCACCATGCCAATGACCCGCAAGCCTTCATATCAGCGATTTACCCCTCCCTGAGCATCTCCCAGCCCCTAAACACCAATTTGATTATGGTGAAAACATTTAACAAATTTTGTCTCTATGGTTAATCTTCATTGTTATTTGACTGGATTTGGAATCACATGGGAGACGCACATCTGAACACATCTGTAAGGGCATTGCTGGAGATTTAGCTGAGGAGGGAAGATTCAGCGTGAATGTGGGTAGCACCACCCCATGGGCTGGGAGGCCAAGCTGAATAAAGAGGAGAAATGAGCGCAGCACCAGCCTTCCTCTCTCTGCTGAATGCACGTGACCAGCTGCCTCACATTCCTGCCGCCACAGCCAAAGCCACTCTGGCCACCCTCCCTTCCTTGCCACGGTGGATTGTACCTTCAGACTGCAAGCCAAAATAAACCATTCCTTCCTTAAATTATTTTTGTCAAGTATCTTGTCACAGCAAGAAGAAAAGTAACTAAGACAACATCTAAACACAGCATGGGGTAGGGGTTAGAGTTGGGGAGGTGTTCAGAAAGCCTGCAGGCCCCCTGTTCACTCCAGGACCCATGTAAAGCCAGAGGCACAAAGTGGCACATGCATCTGGAGTTCCTTTGCAGAAGTAAGAGGTCATGCTGCATCCATTTTTTTTTCTCTCTCTTTCTCTTAGATGGATGGATGGATAGATAGATAGATAGATAGACAGACAGACAGACAGACAGACAGACAGACAGATAGATAGCAATCATAAATTACTGCCTTGATTTTTTTGATGCAGAGGACTGAACCTAGGGTCTTGTGTACATATGCTAAGCATATACTCTATCATGGAGCTATACTCAGTCCTGTAGTTATTCTCAAATGTGTGCTGCATTAGTACTAATTACATTTATATTTTCATCTTTTGAATCTTTAAAGTCTGAAACTGTACCCATTGTCAGTAATTTCTCCCCCCCTCCCCTCTCTCTCTTTCTCTCTCTCTCTCTCTCTTTTACCCTCTACCCCTTGATAATGACTGTTCTGACTTCTGTCTGTATGGGTACCTGGTACAAGTAGAGTCATATAGGTTATTTTAAATTTTATTTATCTATTTACTAGGAAAGAAAGAGAGAAAGGGAGAATGGGCACACCAGGGCCTCTAGCCACTGCAAACAAACTCCAGATGCATGCACCACTTTGTGCTTCTGGCTAGCTGGTTTTACCTGGGTACTGAAGAATCAAACCCAGGCCATCAGGCTTTGCAAAGTAGTGCTTTAACTGCAGAGCCATCTCTACAGCCCTCACATAGGTTTTTCGTGTCTTCTTTCAAATGATGTCTTCAAGAATCATCCATGTTGTAACATGTGACAGAATTCCCTTCCTTTTGAAGGCTGTGCACGGACCACTCTTTCTCTAGTCATATTCTGTTGGAATATTTTCACCATTTGTCTATTGGAAATGATCTTATGAATACAGAAGTTCTGGTTGATATGGTAATTCTATTTTTTTATTTTTTTAATAAATTTTTTTGTTTATTTTATTTATTTATTTGAAAGCAACGGACAGAGAGAGAGAGAAAGAGGCAGATAGACAGAGAGAATGGGCGCACCAGGGCCTCTGGCCACTGCAAACGAACTCCAGACGCATGCGCCCCCTTGTGCATCTGGCTAACGTGGGTCCTGGAGAATCGAGCCTCGAACCGGGCTCTTAGGCTTCACAGGCAAGTGCTTAACCGCTAAGCCATCTCTCCAGCCCCCAGTAATTCTATTTTTTTAAGAACTAGTTTACAGTTTTACGTAGAAGTTATATTG
The DNA here is from genome assembly GCA_036346955.1 of Dipus sagitta. Lineage (NCBI taxonomy): Eukaryota > Metazoa > Chordata > Mammalia > Rodentia > Dipodidae > Dipus > Dipus sagitta. Next base: position 152,501,469 of record CM070772.1, on the reverse strand, counting down.
TTCTGTAATATTACCAACAAGGCATACTTGTTATTTTCTGTGTTTTCCCCCATGTGATAGTAGACATCCTAAGGTGGATTTGACATTATTCAGTTACTTTCACCTCTTCTTTAAGAAATTTTTCGGATCCTAAGGATTCAAATATGTTCCTGCACGTTTGTAGTGTTGGCTTTTGCATTTAAGTTCATGGCATATCTCAAGTGAATGTCTGTGTGTGATGGGAGAGATGGGTCAAGGTTCACCTGCTTCTGTTGGTGCTCTTTCACTGTTGGTTATAAAGGCTTCACATCCTAGATGGGTGTCTTAGCATCGGGGTTTCTTTTGACACTGACTTTAACAAGCATCTCAATTTTAGTAGTGTTAAGCTGTGGGAATGACCAAGCATGTTAAAATTGAGGACATCTAGACTTTTTTGTTCCCTACAGCCTCTAGCACAGTAGATGTGGGTCACACAGAAGGAGTAGCATATGTAGCTTTTGAAAATTGGAGAACTTAAGCTATTTGTTGCTAAACAGATGTTATTTAATCAGAGGCAGGGTGATTCCTAATCCCACTTTCCTAATCACATATCACCCTGCCAAGCAACCTGTGGAGCTGAGGTTTATTCACTTGCGAAGCCTTCCACCCAGGGTGTACAAGGTTTAAATTAATCTGACTTGGAACTAGAGGCTCCTGCAAGAGGATCATTATGAGGCCAGATTACAAATGAGGTAAAAGAGCGTGATCTTTAATGGAATAGTGATGCGTTGTCGCCCAACAGTATGACTTAAGTAGGTTATTTCACTTGAACACAACATGCAGGAACAGAGATTCTTGTAGATGAAGGATCCAACTCTCAGAGGAGACAAGCACTTTATCTACATAGAAATTCATAATGTGCTTGGGCTGGGGAGATGGCTCTGCAGTTGAAGGCACTGCTTTTCAAGCCTGTGTGCCTGGGTTTGATTCCACAGTACCCACGTAAAGCCAGATGCACAGTGTGGTGTGTGCACCTGGAGTCATTTACAGTGGCAAGAGGCCCTAGTAACCCATTCTTTCCTTCTGTCTCTCCATATATCTGTCTGTCTGCTAATAAATAAATAAATAAAATATTTTAAACAGAAATCCCTAATGTTCTTGGCTGCAAAGCAAGAGCAAATGTTACTAATGGTATTCAGCAATAAAGAAATTCATCCTCCCACTTGCCAAATCTACAGATAGCATCACCTTTATGTTTTGTGAAGAGATGATCTTGTTTAGATTTCAGAATGTAAGCACATAGGGATTATTTCAGGTGAAAAGTCTCATGCTTAAGAAGACAAGCAATTTATCCAAATGAAAGACTTGTGGTTTTGGCTGCAAGTCAGGAAGCTTCACTCAAACCATATTTAGCCAAAAGGTGGGGGCTCGGGAGATGGCTTAGCAGTTAAGGCACTTGCCTGCGAAGCCTAAGAACTCATTTTCAAATCTCCAGGACCCACCCACACAGCTAGACACACAGTGATAGAAAGCGTGCAATGTCACACATGCACACAAGGGGGCACATGCGCCTGGAGTTCATTTGCAGTGGCAGAAGGCTCCGGAATGCCCATTCTCTCTCTCTCTCTCTCTCTCTCTCTCTCCCTCTCTCTCTCTCTCTCTCTCCCTCTCTCTCTTTCTCTCTCCCTCTTTCTCTCTCTCTGTCTCTAATAAAAGAAGAAAATGTCTTCTGCCTTTGGGGACAGCACCCCTTGTTTTCTTTTGTTTCTTTACTCAACAGTACTGTGTCTTAAATGTCATGAAGAGGGTGAGGTGGTTTCACCAGGTACCAGTCACCTTCTCATTGCTGAAAAAAAAACACACAAACACTCAACAAGAAGCAGCTTCTGGGAAAAAAGATTTATTTCAGGCTTACAGGGATTTTTAAAGTATTTTATTTTTATTTATTTATTTATTTAACATGGAAAGAGAGAGATTGAGAATGAATGGGCGCACCAGGGCCTCCAGCCACTGCAAATGAACTCCAGAAGCATGCGCCCCCGTGTTAAGGCACTTGCCTGCAAAGCCAAAGGACTCAAGTTCAACTCCCCAGGACCCATGTAAGCCAGATGCACAAGATGGTGCATGCATCTGGAGTTTGTTTGCAGTGGCTAGAGGTCCTAGAGACCCATTCTCTCTCTCTCTCTCCCTCCCTCCCTCCCTTCCTCCCTCCCTCTTTCTCTCAAATAGATAAATAAAACTAAATTTAAAGAATTAAGGATGTTTTTAGACCCAGGCATCATGGTGCACACCTGTAATAGCAGCACTGGGGTGGCAGAGGTCAGGAGGATCAGGAATTTCAGGTCATCCTTGGCTACATAGCAAATTTAAGGCCAACTTAGGCTACATAAGACTCTGTCTCAAAAACAACAAAAACCAAGACCAAAAAAAATTTTTTTTGCATGTGTGTGTGTTTCTGTGGTATGCTTGCTTGCAGGCATGCATCGGCGCAGGTGCATGTGCGTGTGCATGGGTATATGTGTGTGTAGAAGCCAGAGGACACTTAGGATCTCATCCCCAGACACAGCTCATCTCTTTCTGAGACAGGGTCTCTCCTTAGCCTGGAGATTACCATTAGGCTGCACTGGCTGGCCAGTGAGTTTAGGGATCCCCCTGTCTCTGCCTCCTTGGCACTGGGAATACAGTGCACACAGCCACGCATGGCATCTTACATGGTGCTGGGGTCAGAGTCTGGTCTTCATGCTTGCTCCCCGGGCCACCCCCACCCCTTCCTCCAGAATTTTGAAGTAAGGAGAGAACCAGATAGAACTCAATGGTGAATGGAAGTTACATGTGCAATACATTAATGTTAAATTTAGGAGAAGTTACTAAAAGATAAACATTCTGCATGGAACAAATGCTATATTTCACAATCTTGCCACATTGTCACTTATAAAAAATCTACAAGCCAGGCATGGTGGTGTACGCCTTTAATCCCTAGCTCTCGGGAGGCCGAGGTAAGAGGATCACCGTAATTTTGAGGCCACCCTGTGACTGCATACTGAATTCCAGGTCAGCCTGGACCAGAGTGAGACCCTACCTTGAAAAAAAAAATCTACAGAGCATTCTGATACTTTGGTAGCACATTCTCATGAATAAACATGTGTTCTTGGCTTCCCAAATTTGTTGCTTTCACAGCAATATTTGGTGTTTGCAGAAATTATGCTCTTATGTTACTGTGAATTTGGACACATTTTCTTTTGCCTGGATAAAAGAGAAAATGATTAATAATCAGGAGCTGGTCAATAATAGATCTACAAATAACATTCTGTAACCTAAAGCATGTTGCAATTTTATTGAGTTTCAACAGCCAGCCAGGCTTTCTGGTTTCTTAGGAATTTATATTTAAGGTGAGAAAAAAGGTACTATTATATAATTCATCATATTCTAAAGCCAAGTGGCAGGAAGATGAGGGAAGCAAGATTAGTTTACTATATGTGGATTGGGAACTGACATGACCTTCAGGTGATTATTATTGTTATTTTTTTTTTGAGGCAGGGTCTCACTCTAGCACAGGCTAACCTGAAGCTTACTCTAGCCCCAGGCTGGCCTCAAACTCACAGCTATCCTACCTCAGCCTCCCGAGTGCTGGGTCTAAAGGCATGTGCCACTATGCCCAGCTCAGATTATTTTATTTTCTTTACAATATTTATTTATTTATTTGAAAGAGAGTGAGTGAGAAAGAGAGGGAAAGAAGAAGGAGAGAGAGAGAGAGGAGAGAGAATGGGCATGCCAGGGCTTCTAACCATGCAAACAAACTCCATATTCATGTGCTACCTTGTTCATCTGGCTTTACATTGGTACTGAGGAATCAAACTTGGACCCAGGTGTGGTGGTGCATACCTTTAATCCCAGCACTTGGAAGGCAGACATAGGAGGATTGTCATGAGTTTGAGGCCAGCCTAAGACTACATAGTGAATGAATTCCAGGTCAACCTGGGCTAGAGTGAAACCCTACCTCAAAAAAAAAAAAAAAAAATGAGGAGGAGAAGAAGGGCTGGAGAGATGGATTAGTGATTAAGGCTCTTGCCTGCAAAGCCTAAGGACCCAGGTTTGATTCCGCAGGACCCACATAAGCTAGATGCACAAGGTGGTGTATGCATCTGGAATTCGTTTACAGTGGCTAGAGGCCCTGATGCACGTTTTCTCTCTATCTGTCTCTCTCTCAAACTAATAAATAAAACATATTTTTAAAAGAAGAAGACACTAGAAGAGGAGGAGGAGGAAAAGGAGGAAGATGAGGAAGAGGTACAGGAAGAAGAGAAAACAAAGGAGCGACAGGTAGTAAGGAAAATAGTGTACATTGCTTTAGTTGCTGAGTTATAAGGCTTGTGAGGAATGTCCAAGTGGGGGCAGTTTACCAGGTGGTTGGTAGGATATTAGAGATCCAGGCTGAAGCTTTCCACAGTCTGGCTGGAAATGCAGATGTGAGCGTAGTTCAAGCCAACCCACCCTGGAGAAGGCACTTGGCATACTTGAGCCTTGGAACACTCACATGTAAGACTCTTTGTCACTGTTTCCTCAGAGAGACACGAGGACCTGAGTCAGCTACCGGATAGAGCATGCCTTGCCCAGAGAATTATAGTACAGGTGCCATCACTGCCCAGTGAGTGCCTGAGTGACATGAAGAGGTGGACTACTGTCAGGTGGTGCTAGGATTGTCTGGGAGAGTGAGCACCTCTGAACCAGACAGAGTTAACTTCTGTGTCAGGGCATTAAAGTCACTGGACACGGCTATATCCATTCATGGTCTTTCTATATGGTCATTCCTCTGCGAGCAGAACAGACATAGCAGAGAACTAGTGATGGACACACACACACACACACACACACACACACACACACACAATAGAGCAGCTAGAAAGAAACCTTATTAAGAGCAAAGCCATAGAGGAATACTAAGTGGGCCACCTGAGTGCAAAAGTACTCAAAAGGCCCCAGGTTTCATTTGGGGCTCCTTTTTTAATGGAGTCTTGAAGAAGGAGGACCTGGTTACCAAAGGTCATGGTGGTGCTCTGCTTTGATTGACAGGTTTGAGTTATGGTAAAATGAGGCCACTCACTGGGTGTCTAGTTGTGGGGGGTTTGGAGTCCACTTGTCTCCAGTTCTGCATCAAACAAATGAGACACCCATGGTGTTTTCACTGCCAGAACATGGCGGCTTTGCCTCCAAGTGGCAAATTCATCTACCCTCTTTGAGAACCAACAAGTTGCCCCTGGAAACACTTCCCTGACTCCTCGTCATAGCTGAGAGCGCTGCCTCTCTCCCCATCTTTCCTTTGTGCTATGGTTTTTTTAATGTATTTAATTAATTTATTTACTTGAGAGAAAGAAAGAGTGTGTGTGAGAGAGAGAGAGAGAGAGAGAGAGAGAGAGAGAGAGAGAGAGAGACAGAAAGAGAATGGGCACCCCAGGGCCTCCAGCCACTGGAAACAAACTCTAGATGCATGCATGCCCTTGTGCTTCTGGCTTACATGGGTCCTGGAGAGTCGAACCGGGATCCTTTGACTTTGCAGGCAAATGCCTTAACTGCTAAGCCATCTCTCCAGCCCCTGTGCTATAGATTTTTACACTTTCATACTGAACAGTGAAATTCTCAAGTTCATTTCTTCTTGTGCCCATAGAATCTGTTGAAGGATATGGTAAGTAACAGAAGGTATTTGATCTTAAAGTGCTTTTAAAGAAAAACTTACTATGGGTAAATCTTTGCATTTCTCAGTCAAGACTCATTTCTTGTCTTTAAAATTAGAGTAGCTAGGCATGGTGGTGCATGCCTTTAATCCCAGCACTTGAGAGGCAAAGGCAGGAGGATTGTTGTGAGTTTGAGGCCAGTCTCAGACTACATCGTGAATTCCAGGTCAGCCTGGGCTGGTGCTAGAGTACCTCAAAAACAAGTTTGGGCTGGAGAAGATGGCTCAGCAGTTAAGGTGCTTGCCTACAAAGCTTAATGATCTGAGTTAAATTCCCCAGTACCCATATAAAACCAGATGCATAAAGCGGCATATGCATCTGGAGTTCATTTGCACTGGCTTAGAGGCCCTGGCAAGCCCATTCTCTCTCTCTCTCTTTCTCTTTCTCTCTCTCTGTGCTTGCAAATAAATAAATAAATAAAATATTTTAAAATAAATAAAATAACAGTACAGTAGTAATATCTACTCATAAATTTAAAGTATTTATATCAAATTGAATAATTTGCATAAATGTACTTTGTAAGCTTCACAGTTACGAACGATTTAATTTTTGATTCTCAAATCTTGATCCACTTCCAACTACCTTTCCTTTATGGATCTGTCTAACAATCAGAAAGGCCTCCCAAGAATGCTGGTTGAGTCACATTCAGCCTGAACATGGTCTGTATTACCAGGTCTAGTCACAAGCCCTTGAATGAACATCAGAAGAGCTATTTTATCATTTGGCCCCTCTTCCAGAACGTTTCCTTTTGTCCACTTGATGGCAGCATTTCCCGAGTCAGTACCAGTAAGCTACACTAGGGGGCTCCCCTGTGTTTTCCAAATGAAGTCTACAAAATGCCCTATGCCAACCTGAACACTTTTCAAAAGCTCAATACTTGCTTTCTATGGAGCAAAGCACTAGAGATAACACAAACCACAAATCCAGAAACATCTTTTACTTCTATCAAATCAGTGCCAGAACTTTAATTTTTCTTAGTCTGTTAAAAAATTGCATGGGAAGTTATTCTTTTTTACTAAAGTGATTCAAATACTAGACAACCTTTCAGTCAACTGAGGATTCATAATTTATTATTTATGATAAAGAGGTTTGATCCCAGATTGAGCTAGGTAGAGGACAAAACTTTAACTACTCTGTTCTTAAGAAGATCGGATAAATAGTAGAGGAGATGAAAATTAGATGTTTTTGTTTAAAATAATCTTCAAAATTTTTATCTGTACCTGTAGGTTAGGGGGAACTTAGAGGCCTCTTGCAGCTGAAAATGAACACCACCAGATGTTTGAACCACATTTTGCATCCAGCTTATGTGGGTGGCTTGCGATTTGAAGCTGGGTCAACAGGCTTTGCAAGTAAGCACCTTTAACCACGGAGCCATCTTCCCTGCCTCTGGTGCTTTTCTTTCAGAGATAACCAGCTACAGAATACAGCAGAAAAGACTGGAGACGAAGAGCCAAGAACTGTTCCCAATGCTGATGGATTTCTAAATCCTGCGACTTACGCCATCACTCACCTGTAGATCTCAGCTCTTCACCTTCCCAAATCAGCCACAATAACATGCTATTTACGTATGTCAACCATAACACGATGAATTCTGAAAATGTACATGGCCTGTATCTTCCACCACTGCCATAACACAGAACATTGTGTATATGCATGTTTTCTTCTAAGCGCTTTCAAAGCTAGGTAGAGCTGTTTAGGTTTTTTTTAACATCTTGAATTTTTTTTTTTTTTTTTTTGCAGCTTTGGGGCTCAAACCCAGGGCCTTGTGCATGCTTGCTGAGCACCCTACTACTAAGACATGTCCCAGACACTTTAAAGAAATTTCACATATGGTTTAAATTAGGAATTCAACTTTTTGGTTTTTGAGAGCGTGCTATGAAGCTCAGTCTGGCCTCAAACTTGCAATCCTCCTGCCTCAGCCTCTCAAATTCTGGGATTATAGGTATGTACCAGTTGTGCATGATGTCAATTTTCTTTTTTTTTTTTAATACAGATAGCCAGGATTTTTAAGCATCATTTGCTGAAAATTCCATTCATTATTCATTTAACTGCCTTGATGCCTTTGTGAAAAATGAAAAAATAAATAGAGTGGCTTATTTCTGGACTCTTAAGTATATCCTATTGGTCTCTATATTTAGTTTTACACCAGGGCCACAGTCATTTGACTATCATAGCTTTGGAGCAAGTTTTGACATTGAGAAGTGTGAGTCTCCCAACTTTGTTGTACTTCTTCAGAGTTGCTTTAATTCGATACTAGTTTTTAATTTTAATTTTTTTGGGGGGTGCTTAAGACTGAACCCAGGTCCTTGCACTTGCTAGGCAAGTGCTCATTCACTGAGCTAAATCCCCAATGTGTAGTTTTAAATTAATTAATTGATTTATTTATTTGCAAGCAGAAAAGAGAGAAAGAAAAAAATGGGTGTGCCAGAACCTCTAGTTGCTGCAAGCGAACTCCAAATGCATGTACCTCTTTGTGCATCTGGCCTTACATGGGTATTGGGGAATTGAACCTAGGTCCTTAGGCTTTGCAGGCAAATGCCTTAACCGCTAAGCCATCTCTCCAGCCTCTAGATATCATTGTTTAAGTGTCTTTCAGCTCCAAGGTCTACCAGGGAAACAATGAAGAGTACATGATGTACCTAAAACATGTGCGTTCATGCCTTTGTCATCTCAGAAAGTCCACAATCACAGCCATTGTGATTTTCTCAATGCAACACCCTTGCCTTTTAAGCATCTTTTATGTTCCAGGTATCATGGACACAGAGTGCCAAGACCATAAGGTGCAGCATGACCCCCTGTTCTCACACAGGTGGGAAGTGAGGCTCAGAGAGGTCACATAATTCTTCCCAATTGCAAAATGGATTCAAGTGCAGTCCTGTTAACTGCAGGGGTTAGTGTCGCCACAACAAGGACACTGACAGGCCGGTGCCTTGGGTAAGGCTCTCAAATTACTGCTGCTGATTCTCTCTTATCTGGGACAGGTGCATTGCTACCTGAGTAGCATGAGGACAAGGATAAATACTGCATCTTACAGCCTTCTCGAATGGATGGCATGTTACTCAATCATTCTCTCCCCTCTCTGTGTGAATGCGTGTGTATGCCTGTTCCCAGGTGGTGTGGGGCATGTGTGTGTGTGCACACGTGGAGGCCAGAGGTCAGCACTGGTTGTCTCCCTCTTTCGCTCTCTACCTTATTTGTGGAGACAGGGTCTCTCCAAACCAGAGCTTAGGGATTCAGCTAGCTTAGGTGGCTAGCTTGCCACAGAGATCCTCCTGTCTCTGCCTCTCCCAGCACTGTATAGTGTGCATTAACAACGAATGATACAACCAAGATTGCACGTTGCCATTGCCCTCACGACATTCACCTTCTTGTATGAGAAGCATAGAATAAGGGATTCCACAAATATTTCACCAAAACCAATTGCTATAAGGAGAAACAAAATGTTCCCTAATTGAGCCAATCAGGGACAACTACAGATAGGAGCTTCAACATTACAGGCTATTGCCAAGGCCCTTGGTTCCCCTTGAGAAAGAGATGGTAAGACCCTATTGCTGAAGAGTTCACATGCCTGAGCAGCAAAGTCACTGAGAAATCGAGCTGGTGCTGAGCAGAAAACCTTCTCTCTGTAGCCCAGCCAACTGAAAACTGGAAAAAGCTGCACTGTATGCAGCCTTATGGGAGACAGAAGTCATCAGCAGTGAAAACAGCGGACACTGCAAACCTCAAGTTTGGCCAGACAGGCCAAATGTCTGAACGAGTGCAATCATGGCATGTCTGTTCTGGGGGAAACCAGCTGCTCTTTAATTGGACTGAAGGCCTACTCTGTGGGAGGAAATACATGCCTGGTACTGAAATCCTAATCAAAAGCCTATGGCAGGGGAGGTCATGAGCTTTAGGGGTATAAAGCCTGCTCTTGTCTGGATAAATGCTATATTATTCTCACCAAAGTGCCCTGAAAGCACTACACTTAATGTTCACATTCATATATTAATGCTACTCTCACTTCTGGTTAGAGAAGATTCTCTTTTCAGATGGTGATGACCACTGGGATGACCCAAAAGGCAACATAATGATGAGAAGAAGGGATGGAGTGTCCAGCACTGAAACATCTCACACCCTCCAAGGCTCAGGGTCCATTGCGGAAGAGGTAACAGAAAGAATGTAAGAGCCAAAGGAAGGGCACCACTCCCTACATACAACTGTCCAGACAGAATTTGGCCTTGATATCCAAGACCTCACAGTGCCTAGCAATACCCACACAGACCCTCAAAATAGGAGAAAAAGATGACGACATCAAATTGAAAGAGAGACTAATGGAGAGAGGGAGGGGATACGATGGAGAGCAGAGCTATGAAGGGGAAAGCAGGGCAGGGGAGGGAAATACCATGGTTTGTTGTCTGTAAGTATAGAAGTTGTATGTATGTATTTTTTTTTAAGGAGGAAAATAAGCCTTCCAGACTGGGTTCAATTCCCCAGCCACCCATGTAAATTTGGATGGGCATTTGTTTGCTGTGGTGTGCACAAGCATGTGTGCTTACACACTTGCAAATAATAAGTATTATTTTTCTTTACAAAAAAAAAAGAAAGTGTGAAATTTGGACATCATAAAAAAAGGAAGAAGTAGCCTTGATCAAGAGCATTCAAAGCACAAAATAAACAAGTAAAAATGCCAGAACAAAGTCCCTGAGGCTGTTTGAAGGCCAATGTGACCGCTGTGCCTGGAACAAAGGACAGATAAGCAAGCGTCTGCCCAGCCTTGAGGGGACTGATCTAAAGTTCTGTGGGAAGCCATCAAAGGGGTTTAAGCTAAAGAACATTTTGATCTGATTTGCACTTTAGAAAGCTCCCGATAAGGTCTGGGGAGTTAGCTCCTTGGATAAAGAGCTTGCTATACAAGCTTGAGAACCTGAGCTCAGACCCCAGCACTCAGGTAAAAGCTAGGAGTGGTGGCACACACCTGTTAACCTAATGCCAGGGAGGCAGAGACAGGAGGATCCCCAGAATTTGCTGGCTAGTTAGTCTAGCTCTATTGGTAAGTAACAGATTCAGTGAGAGGCCCTGTCTCAAAAACTCAGAGGGCGGGGGGGCTGGAGAGATGGCTTAGAGATTAAGGCATTTGCCTGTGAAGCCAAAGGACCTCGGTTTGATTCCCCGGGACCCATGAAAAACAGATACACAAGGGGCACATACGTCTTGAGTTCATTTGCAGTGGCTGGTGAACCTGGCATGCCTATTCTCTCTCTGTCTGTCTCTCTTCTCTCTTTTTCTTTCTCTGCTTGCAAATAAATAAATAAAAATAAAAAAAACTCAGAGGGAGAGAGCCATTGAGAAAGATACTCAGTGTTGACCTCTGACATCGACACACGTGTGTCCACACAATGCACACATTAAGAAAACAAAGCTCACTCCAACCAATGTGTACAGAACAGATTAATGCAGCAGGAAGTCCAGGTAGGAGGTCACAATGAAAGAGGGATGCCTTGAGCTAGGTGGGCACTAGTGGATGGAAACAGAACAGTGAACACATCCTTAGTATTTGGAGGTTGGCATTCAAGTTTCTGGCTTTAATAGTCAGTGAGGAAGAATGGGTGTGATCTAGAGACTATGCAGGTTAAAGAATCATGGACAATTCTATTCAGACATGTTGTTTGGAGTGGTGGTGGAACTCCCCAGTGGCAGTATCAGTCACCATGTAACAAAGTCAGGCTCTTCCAGCAAGAAACACAGCGGATTCTCCAGCCTTTTACTACAGACTCACCCCATCGATTCTCCAGGGGGCCTCCCGGCCTTCAGCCTCAGTCTGGACTACATCATCGATTCCCCCGCCCGCCCCCCGTTCTGAGGCTTCCAGATTCTTAGGCTGAGCAGGTGCTAGGTTCCCTGGCTCACCAACTGAGGGTGACTGAGCCCCAAAAGTTAAAGCAAGGAATGTCTTTTAGCCTGCCCTTGCACTCTTCATTTTGCAAAAGGAGTTCCCTAAAATTTTTCCTCCATAAACTCAACCTGAGCCCTCCCTAGGAAGGGTTCCCCTTTTAAGCCTGGATCTGGCATTGTGGCTGGTTAGCTCAGCCCCCCAAAACTTGGTGTCAGGGCAGGTTATTTCAGGCCCCATTCAGAACCTATAAGTGACCCCGATTTGGTGTTTGGGTGGGCTTCATCTTACTTCTGCCTTCTCATACACAAGGGCTTTCTGTACTCTTTCCTCCTTTAACTTAAGTTTTGGACTTTGCCCAGCTCCTGCTTTCTCATGAGCAGGAACTTTCTGTATTCACTCTTCTTTAATTCTCTTAAACTCTGGGCTTTCCCATTTCTAGGATCCCTGCTGATGCCTCTGGGCATGAGCTCTATCTTTCTTCCTTTTGTTAAGTTCTATTTGAATCTAATAAAACCTATAAACCTGACCCTCTGGTCTGTGGATTTCAGTTCTTTGAATTCATAAGACAAAGATCTGGAGACAACTCCTTTGGATAGTGAGAGAGCAATCTATAGGCTCAAGGATATTCTTCACTATTTTGGGGGGTGCCCCATTGCCCCTAAACTGACTCAATAGCAAATATTCATTAAGTGGCTACAAGAACCACCACAAGGCTATTCTCAGACATTATAGACATGAATTCAAAGAAACAAGACATTGAGTTAAAGTCTCCTGACTCCGACCAAGTTGAACCTTCTTGTTAGATGGCTGCGAGGACCAAATGGCATGAAAGAGCATCTGCCTGTATAAATACATGTTTATTGTTACACACAAGAGCAGTAGGTGGTCCTCCAGTCACCCACGTGAAGAACAAGAGATGACTCTGCTTCTGAAAGCAATCAGTGACCTTGGAGAGGTCCCAGAATGAGCAGCTTATCCCGCACAGGTCAGTGCTCCCCCCCGCTCCTGGGGGAAGCAGGCTACCAAGACACTGACCCTGTCGCACTGAGCTCTAGTGTGGATGAAGCCCCACGTCTCAGAATCTCCCCGTCTCAGCAGATGTTTCTCCTGATTGCACATGACCGTATCTTGATTACCAAAGCTTGATTACCTTGGCCGCAATCTCTCTGCCATGGTATCCCAGAGTTATCTGTACATCTTGCACCTTCTTTGAGAACCTGCCTGTCAGCATTAGCACACAACCTCAGCAAAACACCCCAGGGTTGGCTCGTGTCTCTCCTACACAAGTGCAAAGATTTGCTACTTCAACAAAATCGGCATTTTCTCTTCTCACTCCTTCACTCTACAAATGTGAGCCAACTCAGTCTTTTTTTTTTTTTTTCTGGTACTATCTCCTTTCATATTGTCAAACTTTCGTTCCTACAAAGGTTCCTTTGGCCTAGACTGTCCTTTCTGCTGATCTCTGATTCATATTATGTGCTCAGATAAATATAAATTTCCATTTGTCCTCAAAACACAGACTGGAATCCATTGCATCCTCATTGATAGTTCCATCTCCCTCTATGTGTAATTCAGTATACTTACTCAACAAGCATCCATGCAATGCTGCTGAATGTCCAGAAGCTAAGAGCAAATGACAGAAGCCCAAATCTAAGCTGCTTTAAAAGTCATCTCATTAAAATGCACAAAGAAAGTTCCAGTGAAGTTAGGTGTAGCATACAGCCTAACTAGGGTGGACTTTTTTTTAATATATAAAAAGCCAGAAACAAGAGTTCTTATAACAGTGATTTACTGAGGGAGTGTTTTCAAGGAAAGAAATATGATAGAAACAGGACAGGTCAAGGGAAGGAAGGTAGGCAAAGAAACTCCAGATCTTTTACAGCAGTCTTAGGCTCAACATAGCTAGTCCAACTTCCCCTCTCTACCTACTGATCATTAACTCCCATCCTTCTTGGCCTTCTTTGTTCTTTTTTCCTGCACACACGGGAGAGGGAAGGCCTTCACACTCGTGACTTCCCTCTTCGTACTTCTGAATTCATCCCAATGTTCAATCTTGGCTTAAATGGCAAGGCACTAAGCAGGGCTTTCCATGCCACCATATGTAAAGCGAATTTCATCCCCTTTTATATATAGCCATAGTCCCTGTCATGACATCACATCCATTTCCTTCCTGATGCATATCATAGTCTGTGCTGAAAATATTTATTTATCATTTTTTATGAGAGAGTGACAGAAAGAGAGAATTAGGGCTCCAGGGCCTCTAGCCACTGTAATCGAACCCTAGGTGTGTGTGCAACCTTGTGTGCATGTATGACCTTGAGCATCTGGCTTACTTGGGTTCTAGAGAATGGAACCTGGGTCTTTAGGCTTCACAGGCAAGCACCTCAACAGTGAATCCATCTCTCCAACCCTTATTACTTTTAAGACACAGTCTCATGCAGCCCAGGTTGGCCTTGAACTTGCGATGTACCCACGGGTGAGTTTCTGATCCTCCCGCCTTTTCATCCTGAGTGTTGGCATTATAGGTATGTACTGCCGCACCTGGTTTCTGTGCTGGGGATCAAGCCCAGGGCGTGGTGTGTGCTAGGCAAGAAGTCTATCAAGCGAGTACCCCTGCAGCCCTGAAGTAGTCACTGATTGGTTACCTATCTTCTCCACCCGGCTGCTGGTCTAGGAAGGGCAAGGCGCATGTCTCTGTGATTGCTTAGATGTGTACTCAGTACTTGGTGCAGTGCTTCCTGTATAACAGATGCTTAACAAGCACTGAATTAGTTATTTAATTTATACATTCATTCACTTACTCAAGAACATTTTAAGCCATTAGAATTTTTAAAAAAACTTTCCTGGACAGAAGATACATGCACAGTTTGCACATGTGTGTGGAAGCCTGGGTTCCTTCCCTATTGCTCTTCTGCTCTTTTGTCACTTGAGACAGTCTTTCACTGGACCTAGAGCAGCAAGCCCCAGCGATTCTCTTGCCTTCATCCCCTGGAGAACTGGGGTTACAGGCATATGTAACCTTTTTGTCTGGGTGTTGGGGTCCTTGTGCTTTGGAGCAAGTGCTCTCATCCACTAAGCCATCTTCCCAACCCTGATTTTGAATTTCCAAGTAGCTCTCTGGACTCAGTGATAAGAGTGTTTGTCTAGTATGCATGAGGCCATGGGTTTTGACAGAAAGGTTTTCTTTATTTCTTTATTTCTTTTCTTTTTTTTTTCTCCTTTTTGCAAGGTAGGGTCTCACTCTGGTCCAGGATGACCTGGAATTCACTATGCAGTCTCTGGGTGGCCTTGAATTCATGGTGATCCTTCTACCTCTGCCTCCCAAGGTGCTGGGATTAAAGGCGTGCACCACCACACCTGGCTAGGTTGTTTTCTTCCTTTCAAACAAAAGATCAAGATTTGTTTATTCTTCTTGCTTCTCCTTTGAGAAAGAGTTACTTGATTTTGACAAAAGTATGTGGAGGGTTTTGTATTGTATATGGATGTGTCTGTTTCTTCAATACTCGCTCTTAAATGGAAACAACATAGAAGCAAATATGCCTGAGGTGCAGCAGCCCATTGTTTTCTGTTTGCTTCTAGAAACTCCGTGTCTGTTTCGGTGGAAGATTCTCTTATGCAGAATCGGTGCTTATGGCAGCGGGGGTAGGGGGGTTACACTTCGCTTGACTTTACACCACTTCATCATGCGCTCTTAAGGAAACGTGAGCATGCGCCCTTACGCCACGCCACAGGAGAGCTGTGGATCTGAAAAAATGACAAGATGTGAGACTGTACGCTTTTCCTGGGGCTGCAAGAGGCAATAGGAAAGAGGGACAAAACCAGGTTAGACTGGCCGGTCAGTGTCCTATGAGTAGCCCAGTCGTGCTCGTAATGAAACAGCAGCCAGTGTGCGTGACTATGTGTTTGTGGTTGGTAGATGGGGTTTCTCCTGAATGGAGCAGCTCTCCCGCTGTTGTTTGTCCTCTCTGTGTAGGAAGATGCTGTTTCTGGAACAGAAACTGAGGACTAGAACAATGGCCGGCTACCTACCACTGAAGGTCACGGCAGCTGAAGTGCTCCATGGCCTCTCTGGTAGGCCGGCTGCTGTCAGAGGCGGGGAGTGAGGCAGGCCATGGCCTTCCGAGGACTCTGAGGGTAGGGGCCCAAGCCTGGGTCCCAGGACACTGCTTAGCACTTTGACCCAGATGCTGTGACAAACTCCTCAAGAAACCTTTGGCTTCATGATAATCCACCAACAAATATTTACAGAAGAATTACTATAGGTCAGCCTTGGATTAAGGTGCTGGCTGACATTTAGAAGAAGAAGGAACAGAAACACACCATCTGACTTTGACCTTGAGGAACCCACAGTTTAGTGGGCAGAACTAGAACTCAGTAACAGATTCAACACATGAGAAGACAATGGTCTGACCATGTGTAAAAATAGAATTTTGACCCATAAAGGAATCCTTGGAATATGAAAATCAGGTTGTAGTAGAATTGTCAAAATATTTATTTATTTGGGTTTTTTGAGGTAGGCTCTCCCTCTATCCCAGGCTGATATGGGATTCAGTTATGTAATCTCAGTCTGGCCTCAAACTCACAGCAGTCCTCCTACCTCGGCTTCCTGCATGCTGGAATTAAAGGCATGCACCACCATGCCCAGGCAAAATACTTCTTTATTTTTATGGGGTGGGCAGCACATGTACCACAGTATGCACATGGGGATCAGAGGACAGCCTCGCGGTGTCTCTTCTTTGGTATAAGGTCTCGTACTACTGCAAACAAAAATCAGACTAGTAGCTACTCCATGAAATGCATCAGGGGCACAGATGCATGCGCCACTCTGCATCTAGCGGTACACTGGTTCTGAGGAGGATCAAACTGGCATCAGCAGGCTTTCCAAGTCTGCACCTTTAACCTCTGAACCATCTGCCCAGAACCAAGAAAGGAGTTTTTTCTTTTTGGTCTTTTTGAGGTAGGGTCTCACTCTAGCTCAGGCTGACCTGGACTTCACTATGTAGTCTCAGGGTGGCCTTGAACTCACGGTGATCCTCCTACCTCTGCCTCCCAGGTGATGGATTAAAGGGTGTGTCACCACGCCCAGCAAAGAAAGGAGGATTTAAAGGGGTGTTAACGATTTGGATTCAGGCTGGTCATGGTGGCTCATATCTGTGACCTAGCACTTGAGAGGCAGAGGTAGGAGGATGGCTAACCTGAGGGCGGCTTGAGCCTCCCAGGTGCGGAGTTACAGGTCTGAGTTTTTGGATTACAGAATACTTGAGCAGATGGGACTGAATTTCCATGCGTCCATCCCACCCCAAGCTGCACAGCTTCCTCTGCCCTTAACAGCTTATCCAGAGTCAATAACAACACATTTGCATTAACTGAAGACTATAGCTTGTTCAGATCTTAGTTTTTAAGTAATGCTCTTTTCATGTGCTGGGATCCATCGAAAGGGTCGTGCTAGTGTTAGCTGTCATGTGTGCTTGTTTGTGACATCACAGAATTTCCTTGTTAGATGACCTTTCTGGGGAGCAGCTAGGTGTGCTCTAGGATATCCCACAGAGATGGAATTTTCCCCATGCTTTTCAGATAATTAGACCAAGGATATAAGTTTTGGGGAGAAGTTTATTACTATTATCACATCACATCGAGGGTACGTGGTTATCCTGACCTTGCTCACCTGGCTGAGTTAACGTTTGTCAAGTTCATTCACTATAAATGATTCCTGGTTTCCCTTTTGCAAAGGGTACAGATTCTTTAGAGCAGACCAGTGTGTGCAGCCTACTTATGGAGGGGAAGTTATCTTCTCCACCGTGGACATTGTTAGAGCAAATAGTTAATGCAAGATACCACCTTAGAGTCTCTCCAGACAGATGTATTAGCTACTTTTCTCATCACTGCAATGAAATGTCGGACAAAAAGCAATTTAAAGAAATAAGGGGGCTAGGGAGATGGCTCAGCAATTACAGGTGCTTGCTTGTAAAACCTGACTGCCCGAGTTTGATTCCCCAGAAGCCATGCGAAGCCAGATACCCAAGGTAGCACAGGCATCTGGGATTCACGTGTAGTGGCAGGAGGCCCTGGCAGGCTCGCCCACTCTTTCTTCCTGCTTGCAAATAAATTAATAAAAATATTAAAAAAGAAGAAAGAAGGATTTATGTGGCTCACAGTTTGAGGGGTACAATCTGTCATGTGGAGAAGGTGTGGCAGCAGGAGCAGTGCCTGGGACAGCAGTGTGACGTTCTCAATTGACAGGGAGGTGGCACAAGGTTGCTGGGGGATGTACCTGTACCTCAAGGCCTGCCGAGGGCCCCACTTGTCCCAGCTAGGCCCCACCTACCTACCAAAGGTTCCCAAATCTTCCAAAAGCAGTGCCACTAGCTGGGGAGGAAGAACTCGAATACATGAGCCTTCAGGGAGATTTCAAATTCAAACCGTAAGATATATGTGATGTTCTGCCTTGCCCAGATCTCCTTCATAAGAACAAGACCCTAACTGAGGGAAATGGCTTTGCAACCTTTAACACTTATGCTACTTAAGCAGATGACTTAAAGGGTTTGTGTGAGTTCTCTGCACTTAGTTCTATTAAAGTTTCTCTCATTCACAAAACCCACTGGCTGTCTTTACCTAATGCATTTAGAGAATCCTGCTTATTTGTTACATTGAAATCATTCTTTCTAAAGGAAAGCTCTCTATAATTATTATTTTTTAATATTTTATTTATTTATTTGACAGAGAAAGAGGGAGAGAGAGAGAGAATGAATGGGCATCCCAGGGCCTCCAGCCACTGCAAACCAACTCCAGACGCGTTTGTCCCCTTGTGCATCTGGCTAATGTGGGTCCTGGAGAATCGAACCTGGATCCTTTGGCTTTGCAGGCAAATGCCTTAACTGCTAAGCCATCCCTCCAGCCCTCTCCATAATTCTTACTGAGTTTTTAAAGTACTGGGAAGTGAAGTCTGCATCACTCTTTTTGCATGTTTTGTTGGCATTATTTTTTTTAATTTTTAAAAAATTTTTTTGTTTATTTATTTGAGAGCGACAGAGAGAAGGAGGCAGAGAGAGAGAGAGAGAATGGGCGCGCCAGAGCTTCCAGCCTCTGCAAACGAACTCCAGATGCATGTGCCCCCTTGTGCATCTGGCTAACGTGGGTCCTGGGGAATTGAGCCTCGAACCGGGGTCCTTAGGCTTCACAGGCAAGCGCTTAACCGCTAAGCCATCTCTCCAGCCCGTTGTTGGCATTTTTTTTTATCTGTGCTCTCGATCTCTCTCTCTCTCTCTGTGTGTGTGTGTAAATGTGTGTACACACATGCCAGGGCACATGCAGAGAGGTCAGAGGAGAACCTTAGGTGTTTGTTCCTTACCTCCCACCTTGTTTAAGAAGGAGTCTCTTGTTGCTTCCTGCTGCACGAGCCAGGTAGCTGGCCCGTGAGCTTCTTGGCATTCTCCTGTCTCTCCTCCCTTCGCGGCCCAGGTGTGCTGAGATTACGGACACTCATGCTGACGTGTCTTTCTTCACATGGGTTCTGGGGATCTGAACTCAGGTCGTCACGCTTACATGGCCGGCGGTTTTATCCACTGAGCTGTCTCCTCAGTCCTGTTGTTATTGTTGTTGTCTTGTACTGAGGCTTGAACTCAGGGCTTTGGGTTTTCTAGGAAAGTGCTCTACCACGGAGCTACATCCAAAGCCTTTTAAAAATAGTTTGGAGACAGGGTCTTGGTAAGTTTTTCATGCTGGCCTTGAATTTGTTATGTGGCCCAGTTAGTCCTTGGACTGGCGATCTTGCTGCTTTAGCCTCTTAAGTAGCTGGACATGTGCTGACTTTTTATGGTTTTAAATACCCTGGAACAAAAAACATTAAGCATATTGAAAGAGGAGTAAATGATGTTAAAATGCTACATTTCTTAAAGGAAATTGTTGAGGGTGTCAAAAATAATAATAATGAAAAATTGTGTTCCTTAAAGTAACAAGACTATTCTTTTTCTCGTTGTTTGCTTGTTTGTTTCTGAGACCCGATATTGCTGTTATCCAGCCTGGCCTCACCTCACAGCCATCCTGCCCTAGCTCTCACATGCCGAGATCTGTACTTAGGTGTGTGCTCCAGGCCCAGCAAGGCTCTTCTTAACAGGACCAACATTAATTAGGAACAAGAAAAAAAAAAAATGCCAGCTTGCTGTGGAAAATAATTAAATGACAGGTTGCCATGACTATTTTCTATTTTTTTAAAGAGAAGTTCTCTCTTATGTTGCCCATGTGGGCTGTGAACGCTCATGGGAATACTCAGGCTTCCTGAGAAGCTGGGATCTCATGCCTGGCTGTGGTGATCTTTTGAAATGGTTGTTACCCTTTGAAAATTTTCATATTTTTACACAGACATTTCTAAACACTGACCCAGCAGGAGAACAAGTCATATCAAAGAATCAAAACTGACCATCAGGCTTGGGATGTATCTCAGTGTTAATATACATGATACAGTGTTAGTATACATGATACACACAAGCACTATGAAAAAATCGGAAAGAAAAGGAATGACAGTGCTCTTTTTTGTCAGTGAATAACAATTTAAAAACTCACTGAGCACTCTACCGATCCCTCCTGCTTGCCTAGCCACACCACACCGCTATGGGTGAGTCCACCAGTCCACGACACCCTCCCATCCAGCACCTCCTTCTACTCATCCAGGCTTATCACACCTCTGCTCCACAAACACTTGACTGCTCTGTGAACGGGTGCCCCAGTGGCCCTGAGTGAGCTCATACCCTCCCGCTCTGCTCACCCCTCCAATACCTTCCACTCTTCAGCATCACGTGTGGCCCTGCACCAGCCCCCTGCACACACCACTCCAACACTGCCTGTGTGTACACTCCATATATGAGCCCACCTCCCCCGCCTATTCTGTGTGTTCCTCCTCTGACCTTGCTACCTTGTGTGAGCCCCGACATTCTCACTCTCTCTGAGAAGGGGAGTACCAGGGCCTCTTGCCACTACAAACAAACTGTAGATGCGTGTGGTACTTTGGGCATCTGGCTTACATGGATCCTGAGGAATGGAACCTGGGATTGTCAGGCTTTGCACTCAAGCACCTTCAACTGCTGAGCCATCTTCCCAACTCCAATCCTGATATTCTTACATTCTTAACCCACAGAATATCTCCAGATGGGCAAATCCCAATGCAAAACAAGTACCACAAAATGTCAAGGCAAGGTATCTCCAGCAAGAATACCCAGCTCCACAGTACAGGCAAAGAATTCAAAAATCACAATTATGATAAATAAGAACAGTGAACCTCAAGAGGACTTGAATAAAGATCCAAGAGACTAATATCCAAGGGAGCATAAAGAACTCAATGGACACCAGAGGGAATTAAAAGAGGTCATGAACAAATGTCTGAGTGGACTCCAAGAGAACACAAACAGAACAAACAGCTGAGTGGAATGAGGAAGTCAAACCAGGATATGAAGATGGAATTCAATAAAGAGATTGAAATGCTAAAGGCAAACCAAACCAAAATGAAAAACTGCAGTTTATATTTCTTTAAAGTGTTTAAACAAAGTTCTCCTATGTGGGTGGATCAATCTGCTATTAGAAGCCATAGAATATTCATGGAAAGTTCAGCACCAGGGATGCGGTACCTCCAAGGAGTTGTGTTGATCAGCAAGACTACATAGGCCGCTAAAACAAATAGGCCATTGCCATTGCTCTTTGTTGGGCCACAAAGCTAGATGGTAAGTCCCTGTCTCTGAAGATCTCACACACTTTGGTTGTAGGACATAAGAAAGTAAGCTTAAACTGGGCTGGAAACTTCCTCCTACCATGAGCTTTCAGCTTTCTTCATGTGAGAGGGTTCTGGGCAAGCTGCTAAGAGAGAAAAGTTCTCATCAATCCTGCCCAGTTGTGGACTCTGTGTACCTCACAACCAACCTCCAAGGCAGAAAGTGTCTAATGGGGCAATAGTGGTATGAAAGTATGGGAGTAACCAGCACCTACTACTCTCTGATTAAATTTTATGTCTACTTCACAGGAGGGAAATCATGTCTGGTATTGTAAATCTGGCCAAAATTCTGTGGCTAGGGACTTAGGCCATAGAGAGACCCAATACTGCAGTTCTACTAATCAAATGGTATGCCAGATGAACTTCTTACAGCTTTGAACACAGAAGCTTTTTTACGCCAAGGGCAGAGGTTAATACAGAGAGGCATAGCTGGCAAAATGATGCAGAATGAGTGTGGTCATCCCTAAACATGATACCTAAATCACACTCTCCAACCTCGTGGAAGAGGGGGTGGAAAGAATGTAAGAGCAGAAGGTGAAGTGAGGCTGCAGAATACTGTCTTGTAGTTGGTTACATGACATAGCCATTACACTCATGAACTCACAGCAATTGTGGTTTTCTGCACTGAGCCTGTTAATATTTCATCATGTAGGGAGGAAGAACCCCTAAGACCCTACACGTCCCAGAATATACAGGGGCAACTGATGATTGCTGGGAGAGAGGGAGTCATGTCCTTTAGTGGTGTAACCGCTGGTGGATCACCAATTCACCACTAACTAACCTCCTACCCATGGTCATGCTAGCAACACTAATTTATCTCAGTGGAACCAAAAATAACTCACAAAAAAACAAACAGGCATGAAAATAGGATGAAAATGGGAAGAAGTGTCTTAGTGGGAGGAGAGGGTGAGAGAGAGAGGAATTTGGGAAGGGGATACACATTCATTGTATACATGTGTGAAAATGTCAAAAATAAAACCCTCAGGGTTGAAGAGATTGCTTACCAGTTAAGATGCTTGCCTGCAAAGCCAAAGGACCCAGGTCTGATTCCCCCAGGACCCACATAAGCCAGATGCACAAGGTGGCGCATGCAACTGGAGTTTGTTTGCAACGCCTGGAGGCCCTGGAGCACCCATTCTCTCTCCTTCTCTCTCCCTTTCTCTGCCTCTCTCTTTCTCTGAAATAAATAAATGAAAATAAAATATTTGAAATAAATAAAGAAATAAAACCTTCACTGATCAAAGGGTAAAAAGTCACCCTGAGAAACTGAAAAGGAGCCCATGTCTTTAAATATAAAATTACATACTTTTAACAAGTCAGTTTCAGAGAACAGTTTTCAAAATTGTTAATTTTGTAGCAGGTCCTGTCCAGGAGATCAGCTCATAGCATTGATCTGTTTTCTAATGACTGTTTAATGCCTAAGAGAGGAATAAGGTGGATGCAACCTTACAGACATGTTACAATACAATTAGAGAATAACTATAGCTGTAAGAGACTTGTAGGGGCTGGGAAGATGGCTCAATAGATAAACACTTGCTACTCAAGCACAGCTACCTGAGTGCAGAGCTCCCCCCGCCGAACCCACATAAAGCCAGATGCTGTAGCGCTAGCACCTGTAATTACAGTGTGCCTGGGCTGAGAAAGGAGGTAGAGACAGGAGAATCACCTGGAAGCTTATAAGCCAGCTAGCCTGGCAAATGCAGTGGTGAGCAAGAAACCCTGCCTCCAACAAGGCTGAGGACCAATATGAAATGTTGCCCTCTGACCTCCACATGGGTGCCACAACAGCACACACCCTCACTCACACACATGAACATGCGTGCACACACACACACACGTCATACACACACCCCAAAAATGTTATAAGCAAATTCTGGACAATACAAACTGGAAAGAAGAGCAACACGCCCAGAGTGGTGACACACACCTTTAATCCCAGCACTCGGGAGGCAGAGGTAGGAGGATCACCGTGAGTTCGAGGCCAGCCTGAGACTACAGAGTGAATTCCAGGTCAGGCTGGGCTGGAGCGAGACCCTACCTCGAAAAAACAGGAACATAAAAAGAGCAACATCATAATGAAACACAGAAACATGTAATTTTAATACATATAATTTTGTTTAGATAACAAAAAATATTTAGTATGAGTATGTCCCATTCATTTTTTAAATTTTTTTGGTTCATTTTGATTTATTTATTTGAGAGCAACAGACAGAGAGAGAAAGAGGCAGAAAAAGAGAGAGAGAGAGAGAGAGAGAGAGAGAGAGAGAGAGAGAGGATGGGTGCGCCAGGGCCTCCAACCACTGCAAACGAACTCCAGATGCGTGCGCCCCCTTGTGCATCTGGCTTACGTGGGTCTTGGGGAATCAAGCCTCAAACCAGGGTCCTTAGGCTTAGCTTAACCGCTAAGCCATCTCTCCAGCCCCTCATATTTTTCTTTTATTTCAGTGCACATTTGCATAGGTAATTAGAAATGATTCAAGATTAACTGAGTGTCCTGTACTTTAACTTGCCAAATGTGGCAAACTCAGTAATGTCAGGATCTGAACTAAGCTCTTTGTAGTCGTTGCTTCTGTCTTTGGGACAGAATGCCCGACAAAAGCAACTTAGGCTGATTTGTTATAGTTCATAATTTCAGAGGGTTTCATTCTACTGTGGTGGGGAAGATATGACAGGATGGGCGGTAGAGTCATGAGAATCCCGGAAGCTTGCCAGCCAGCAGGCCTGGTGCACACAGGGGTGAACACGGTGGAAGGCACTGACTGGCACTTGATGTTGTCCTCTGACCTTAACAAATGCACCACAGCAGTACATGGCCACACTCACACTCTATCTCTCTCTCACACAAACACACACACAAGATTTAAAACAAAAGACGTCCCCAATTAACACCCAGAGGCATTTCTTGCTCTATTTAAAAGTGGTATCCATTCCAGGCATCCAGCATGTCACCATTTCCCTCAGTCCCCATTGCCACAGACACGTGTTCCTGACTGTGCAGATGGCGCAGGGCATCTTGCCACTCTTCAGTCCACACAAGCACCTAGAAGGCTGGTCGCATGGGCAGACACATGACAGAACAGATGAAAGTGTTTCATGATCTTGGAAGGGCTACCTAAGTATTGTGGATTCCAGGATTTATAAGAGTTCATGCATGCAAAAAGAGCCATGGTTTATTAAGCGTCACCTGTTAGAGACCCACACTCACAATAGCCATCAACAGCTGGTTTTACAGCTGGTGTGGTGGTGCACACCTGTAATCCCAGAGCTTGGAGACTGTGGCAGAAAGACTGCACGTGCAGCCCACGTTACCTAGAGAGAACAGTCAAGAAAAAGAAAGAGAGGAAACTAAAGAACCAAAATACGAAAGTGTTTTTTAAGTATTTTATTCATTTATTTGCAAGCAGAGAGAGAGGGAGGGATGGAGAAAGAGAGAGGCTGAGAGAGAGAATAAATATGGGTGTGTCAGGGCTTCTAGCTGCTGTAAACAGACTCCAGATGCATGTGCCATTTTGTGCATCTGACTTTATGTGGGCACTGGGGAATCAAACCAGGACCCTTAGGCTTTGCAGGCAAGTGCCTTAGCCACTGAACCATCTCTCCAGCCTTATAAAAGTATTTTAATTCATCAGTTACTATGTACTAAGTCATTTTAAATACTTGGTTATTGTTTCTACCTACAAATAAATTTAGGGTGCTAATAGGAAACAGGAAGGAAGATTTTTTTTCTGACAGATTCAAAGTTCAGTAACTCAATATTGCATCAAGGGACTCAAGGTAAGCTTGGGACCCCCTGTGAAGACAGATTGTCCAGTGGAAGATGGGGCTTCTGGGTGACAATACTGCCTTGTGGATTTCAAAATGTGTTAAGAGGGTAGGTTTCATGTTAGAGAGCAGGTGTAGGTTTCATGTTGTTCTTCAAAAGAAGGGGAGAGTTGGAGAATCTGCTTCTCTTTTTCAGATAGATGTAGATCCTAAGGAGAGAGCCACCCCATCATACCTCAAAAGGGCCCTGGCTGAAACTAAGAACAATTGGTGAAACAAGCAAGGGTGCTGATTTCCTGATGAACCGGATACCAGCAGAAGGGGGAAGGAGATCAACACAGAGAAAAAACAACTCCTACCAAATCAGAGACCCAGAGCCTCAGAGGCCCCCAACACCTCATCACTGAAGCAGACCAAAAATGAACCCAACATGGCTCAGGGAAATTTTGTGGAAGAGGGGACGGAAAGAATGTCAGAGCCATATGTTGGGTCATGATATGCAGAGACATTTATCTTACACATAACTGTGGGCTAACTCCACAATGCATGACCCATATACCTCAACAAGGAGGGGCCAAGGGGAGGGGGTAGGTCACGGATGAGCCTAATAATGGTACCAAACTGACTGTATTTGCTGAATACAAAACTAACTAATAAAGAAAAAAAGAAAAAAAATTCTGTACCTTAGCAACCTCAAAAAGAATACAGCAGATCTTTAGCAAAAAAAAAAAAAAAAAAAAAAAAAAAAAAAAGAAAAAGAAAAAGAAAAAGAAAAAGAAAAAGAAGGGGAGAGAGAAGTCATGATAGTGCACATATATAATCCCAAAATTCAGGAGGCTGATATGGGAGGATTTCCATGAGTTGAAGGCCAGCCTGGGTCAGATAGATTCTACCTAAAAAAGGGGGAGTCGGTGCTAGAGAGATGTCTCAGTGGCCAAGAGGTCTTCCTATGCAAGCACAGGGTCTAAGAGAATGCTTGAATTTGATCCTCAGAACCCACACAAACAGATGGACGTGGTCAAGTGCATCTACAACTCGTCTCACAGGGAGCAGAGACACCAGAGTCACCAGGATTCACAAAAAAAGAAGAAGGAGGAGGAGGAGGAAGAGAAGAAGAAGAAGAGAAGGAAAAAAGAAATAGAAAAACATTGAGTTCTGTGGGGTGTCGTGGCACACACCTTTAATCCCAGTACTCACGAAGCAGACATAGGAGGATTGCTGTGAGTTCGAGGCCACCCTGAGAATACGTAGGTCAGCCTGAGCTAGAGTGAGATGCTGCCTCGAAAAAACAAAAAAAAGTAAGTTCTGGGATCAGTAAGAGTCTCTGGTTCAAATAAGAAGAGGTGGAAGAGTGAGATGGGGTGGGGTGCCCAGTGTTCAGCTCCAGCAAGTACACCCTACTCCATGGATGCATGGGGGACCACGTGGGCCCATACACGTGCACATGCCACACATGTACAACACAGCACACACACACATCACACTACACACATACATGCAAAATCCCCTAGAGAAGTGGGGGAAATCATGAACCTTTGGGAGGTGTTAGGTATGTCTATTCCTGCAATTGGGGTGATATTATCATAGGTGTCTGCTGCTTACGTACAAACTTACCACCCTGCACCACTAACTACTTCTGTTCTTTGTATGCAACCTTCTCTCAGCAAATTTTTGCTTTAAAAAATCAAACATCATCCAATCTGTGCACAAAACATAAGATCAGGAGAGCGATAGCTGGATTTCCCGGTCCTGGAAGCTACTGCTTTGTGTATGTTCGGTGGTCACACTAATCCCTAGGGAAACCCTATCCCCGAACTGGACTCCCCTGAAAGCAACAAGGTACAAAACACGGCCCTTAGCTGGGCATGGTGGTGCATGCCTTTAATCCCAGCACTCGGGAGGAAGAAGTAAGAGGATCACCGTGAGTTCAAGGCCACCCTGAGACTACATAGTGAATTCCAGGTCAGCCTGAACTAGAGTGTGACCCTACCTTGAAAAACAAAACAAAACACAACCAACAAAACAAAAAACACGGTCCTTTATCTTTCCCAAACCTGGCTTCAGCGCATTTTAGCTGGATTTTAAAAAAGACTGAAGTGCTCAAGGCAAACAAGCTGTGCTCAGCCCTTCTCCGTTATCATCTCGCCAGCCTGCGCCCACATGGCCCTCAGCCTTCTCGTTCCTAAAAGATGCCCTTCTACCTAAGGCTCGCGATCCCAGAGACTGATGGTTCAGATAAACTATGTGTCAGTCTTGCCAGCTATCTCCCTTCTTACTGGGAAGATCAAGTTGCCTTTGGGAAACCCTGAAGGACACAGAAGTGCTACCAACGCACACGGAAGTTTAGAGCTTAGAGAGGGTCATAGGACAAGCTGGCTCGGCGCATGCGCCACAGCCTTCCACAATGACACCCACCTGACTCTACTCTCTCCTTCCGCCATCACAGGCCCAGTCTGCAGCCTCCATGGCCTCGGTGCTTCTGCACTTGCTGTTCCCTTTCTCGTTGTTCTGATGGCCCTTAAGGATACTGCAGTGAGACTGGCCACTCCAGGGAAATGTAGTCACCTCCTTCCGGTGCTGTCCTCAGCGAGGGCTCTCGTGGACAGAACACCGGTCATATTAGGCCAGCAATAGGTGGTGAATTTAAGGTCAGAGCGAATGCCTCAATCAGCTAGTGATTAACACAGGCCTTGGCAGAAAGTATAGATTCAATGCATTACATTTATTTTTTTTATTTGAGATATATACATATAAATATATATGTGTATATATATATATATATATATATATATATATATATATATAGAGAGAGAGAGAGAGAGAGAGAGAGAATAGGCACACTAGGGCCTCTAGCTGCTGCAAATGAACTCCAGACATCCAGACACACGCTCCACCTTGTGCGTATGGCTTATGTGGGTCCTGGGGAATCAGACCTGGGTCCAGTTGCTGGAATAGACTGTCAGGTGTCTTGCTCTGTCACTTATTTGCATGGTTTTTTGTGAGCCAGTCTTACTAATCCCAGAGCTTGACATGTTTTCACTACCTCTGGCAATCCCCAGATCTCTGCTCCCCTGCATTATTGGGGTTACAGGCATGTATGCCCATGCCCAAATGTTTCTGTCAGTTCTGGAAATTCAAACTTGGGTGGTCTTAGGCTCCCTCAGTGTGTACATGTGCGCATGCGTGCACACACACACACACACACACACACACACACGCACACACACACACATGCGCAAAAGAATTTGATCTTTTCACAATTAAAATGTCCAAATTGAGTCCAAATATGCCTCCGTGTAATCATTAGCTGTCAGCCCAACTCAGCCTTCCTCCTTCCCTCCCTCTCTCCCTCCTTCCTTCCTTTTTAAAATTTCATTCTTTCCTTCTTAAACCCCAGAGCATACTCCTTTTTTTATGGTAACTCCATAAATAACAAAGTGTAGCTATTTCACCATTCCAAGGCTTCTCCAGTTTCACTCAGCTACTTCTCATGTCATGTTTTTCAACCTTTTCACCAAACTAAATTATATCCTCAGGGTTTGTTCCCACTTGTCCCTGACGCTTCTAAAGTGTCGCCTGGGGCACTCCCAGAGACACTTGTTACAACGCAGGGAAATTCTCAGAACTGGACTCACATGCCTAACATCTCTCCCTTCCTTCATCCATCCTTCACACCATAGTGTTCTAACTCATACTAATCCTTACCTGAGCCCAGTCGTACCTTGACAATGGCTGACAGTTAATAGGATGGATGGAGCCTGAGTGGCACCAGGTCTAAGACAACTGGTCCAATTTTGAAAATGGCTCTCTAGCTGGGAGGCACGATGCTTGAAGAAGCCCCTTCTATCTGAAGGACATTGAAGGGGTCTCGATAGGTTAAGAGCAGGCAGACAGGAGGCAGTATTATGCCCTGGTGTGCCCATTCTCTCTCTATCTGCCTCTTTCTCTCTTTCTCAAACAAATAAAATAATTTTAAAAAGCATGAGATATATGATTCCTTATCCTAATGACTGTAATGATAATGTGGTTATATCAAATGGGTTTTATTTTTTAATATTTTATTTATTTATTTGAGAGAGAAAGAGAAAGAGACAGATAGAGAGAAAGAGAGAATGGGTGTGCCAGGGCCTCCAGCCACTGCAAATGAACTCCAGACACATGTGCTCCCTTGTGCATCTGGCTTACGTGGGTGCTGGGGAATTGAACCAGGGTTCTTAGGCTTCGCAGGCAAACGCTTTAACCTCTTAAGACATTTCCCTAGCCCTGGGTTTTATTTTTTAAGTAGCATAATAACTTGGTCATAAATACTTGTAATCAAAATTTTTTAAATTATAAGCTAGATAACATCTGTTATTTCTGAATTTTTCTAGGTGGCACAACCCAAGCATTGTTAGAATCCTTTCTTTAGGCCCTTTACCCAGCACCATGTTGTTTTGCTTCCATTATCTAATTATCTGAAACTTTAGAAGAGTGGACACCACCTGATGGGGGTATGTGGCTGCTTTGGTTCTACAGTTGAGATCCAGGGAAGTGGGAGTGACATTCTCTGTGACAATAAAAAGCTCTTGGGGAGAAAAAGCCTCTGTGTGAAACTCTCACGAGGCTGCAATACAAGTCATCATCTGACGAGTGGTCTCACTGCAGCGCCGGGCGAGAGGCAGCACACCTGAAGGGTCTCTGAAGTCACTGCATGGTAAGACAGCTTTCAACTTCTTAAAACCTGATCATCAAGCAAATGTTGCATGATTTCCCACCAATCCCATGTTCATGGCAAAGTGTTAAAGGGGTAGAAGTTTGAATGATGTTACATATAAAATATAAAATATAAGAATATTAATTTATGCCAAGAAAAGTCTCATAAATTATCTGTTTTTGTAATTAGTTTCCTGGGTTATCTTCTTTTTAGCAACCTCGGAAATAACACAAAATTAAGGAACATTTGGCACGGCATGCTGTCGTAGTGTCTTCATCAAGATTTTGAAAAAAAGGAAACAGAGTGATGGTGGGAGAATAATTCTGATGTAAATGGCATAAACTTATTAAGTGGCATCTATGTCCATTTTCCTGCAGAATAGCTTTACCTTTATTGTTAATTTTTCACATCAAGATGTGTGAATAAACCACACAGGAGAGCTCAGCCTGCAGGCTGAGGTTGGGAACATGTCCTTTCATTGATGAATATTTATTCCGTCTACACAAATAGCTGTGAGCGTTTTGTATACTGTAAATCGTGCATGAATACTAAGGATGCTTCATAACCATTATCAGCCCCTTCCATGGCACTCTTAAGGGAACAATGACACAGAGCAGAGGACTCTGGGTCACTAGGTGAATGGGACGGGCAGGATGAGACACTGGTGCTCCTGTCCTCCACCTCCAGTGCTATGTCCAGTGACACAGGCCCAAAAGGGAACTTTCTGTGTTGTTCCATCCATAGCCTTGTACTGCACAGTGAAGAGAAACGCAGCAGGTTATCAGGTTTCTTAGGCTACTTTTAAGGGACACAGCTTCCGTTTAAAGTAAGAGTACACAACGGTTGCATATGTCATTTAAATGGTAGAACAGTGAACACTTAGGAAAAGTGCTTATAATGATCTCTGAATTATGGAAATGGGGATTAAGATGAAAATATGCAAACTGATCCAAAAAGCTTTGTGAACAAGAGGAAATAACCTAAAAGTTATCAGTGTTAATATAATGAAGACATAAGATGCAGATAAGCATCTTATTAAAAGTCAAAGCTCAAAGCACATGTTACAAGCAATTAATTGGGTGATTTTTTTTTTATGAGGTAAAGTCTTATGCTAGCCCAGGCTGATCTAGAATTCACTATGTTGTCTCAGAATGGCCTCTAACTCATGGTAATCTCCCTACCTCTGCCTCCCAAGTGCTGGAATTAAAGGCCTGAGCCACAACACCCAGCTAATTAGGTGATTTTTAAATGCTCTGACACACTCTTTTAAATTCTAAGAGAAGTATATTAATTCAGAAAAAATTCTCAAAATTAGATCCTATAGTAGGGCATGGTACCTAACATGCCTATAATCCCAGCCCTCAAGAGGTTGAAGCAGGAGGATTATGACTTCCAGGCCAGCCTGGGCTACATGGCAAGACCATAAATAAATAAATAAGCCCTACAAATTTGATATTTATGGCTATTATGGTAGTATCTGAAACAAAGCTTAGTCACGAATGCTGGAATAGTGCTTGCTCACTCAATGGTAATAATAATTTACCTAAGAAAGATATTAGTCAAAGACATTTAATTATAACCAACATGAAACATGGGGGGAAATCCTCAAAGAAGAGCTCTTTATTCATCAGGTGGTTTAAGACTTTTTATTTTATTTAATTTTTTTTTAAAAAGCTGTGCAAGAAAGCTCAAGTCATGTACCCAGTTTCTTAACATACGCAAGTCTATATACACCTGTGCTCACATATATGATCTGTGATATAAAGAGGTTAATTCCCAAAACCTCTCGTGAAAAACAACTCAATTACTGCCACACCAATTAATTACTGATCATGTATACGGTTATAAGTAGAAATTACTATGGCTGTATTTGTATATTTTGGAACAGACAGTATTTTAAAATTCCCCAATGTTGTGTTTCCTTTCAGTGATAATGGTGTCTGCAAAAGTCATGGCTAAAGTAACAGTCGTCATGCTTGCTCTTTGTTTTCTTACTGGAATGGATGGGAAACCCATTAAGTAAGTTGTGCAGGCCTTTCTGTGCTGGGGAGACATGGACCTGCGGGTGCGTGGCTGGCTTTATGATTTGGACATGGGGGACTAATGAGCGGCCCTCTCTGCTTTATTCTTCCTAGGAAGAGAGCAGTCAGTGAAATACAGCTTATGCACAACCTGGGGAAACACCTGGCTTCCATGGAGAGGATGGAATGGCTGAGGAAAAAGCTTCAAGACGTGCACAATTTTGTTAGCCTTGGGGTTCCACTGATTGCCAAGGAAGGTGGTTACCAGAGGCCCCTCAAGAAGGAGGACAATGCTCTCGTTGACGGCAACACAAAAAGCCTTGGTGAGGGGGACAAAGCTGACTTGGATGTACTAGTGAAGACTAAACCCCAGTGAGCACAGACACGACCAGAGCGCTGCCCTGGACGGCGCAGGGCGGCAATATCACACGCCGCTAGCTTGCCCAAGCTATATTGAGATGACCATGTGCCAATACTTCTAATATGACCAAAATTTGCATGTCTTCCATTGTCAATTGTGATAGCTGCAATTGTGGGGTGGTTTTGATTGCACTTTTATTCAGTTCTGAGCTTTTTCAACTCTTCTACTTCAATGTTTTATTCTTTTTACAGTACGTTATGACATAACTTATAAAAGAATACATTGCACATTTTCATTCCTCTCCCTCCTTATAATGCAAATTAAAACTTTAGTGATCATGAATAAAAATAAGTAGAGCATTTCTTGTTTAAACTATGTGTTTTTGGTTATGATGGGCACCCAAATAGTTATATTGACCTGAGTTTGCACAAAACACAAAGGTTTTCTTTTGTGTGTGTGGCTGTGTGTATGGTATGTGTGCATGTGTTCATGCATCTTCTTATGTATGTGTGCAAACGTGTGAGCATAGGAAGCCAGAGGTTGATGTACGTGGTCTTCCTCAGTTGCTCTCCACCGTATTATTTGAGATGGATTCTCTCCCTGAATCTAGTTCACTGCTTCAGCTAGACTGGCTGGTCGATGAGCCTCTGTCTCTGCCTCCACAGCCTTGAGATTCCAGGCCTGCATCACCATGCCCTGCATTTTATGTAGGTAGTGGGGATCCACACGCAGGTCCTCAAGTGTTTTATCTACTGAGCCATCTCTACAGAGCCATACGAAAGTTTTATTCTTGGGCTGGAGAGATGGCTTAGTGGTTAAGGCGCTTGCCTGGAAAGCCTAAGGACCTTGGTTCAATTCCTCAGGACCCACGTAAGCGAGATGCACAAGCTGGCACATGCACCTGGAGTTCATTTGCAGTGGCTGGAGGCCCTAGTGTACCCATTCTCTCTCTCTCTCTCTCTCTCTCTCTCTTCATCTGCCTTGTTCTCGCTCTCAAATAAATAAATAAAAATAAAATATCTTTAAAAGGTTTTATTCTTAACACATGTGTTTCACAGTTTGGAATTTTGAATACAATCTGATTTTTTTTTTTTCTGGAATAGGAATTGAACCCAAGGCCTAATATATGCTTATCAAGTGTTCAACCACTGAGCTACATCTCCAGAGTTCAACATAATCTGTTTCTACTATCAGAGTACTAGGTCCCTAAGCCATCCGCAGCTGGGTATCGTCTCCCTCACTTCGGGCAACATGATGTAGTACTTCAGAAAAGAGGCAGGAAGTGGTCTGAGACCTGCCTGCAAAGTTCTGTGTCACTACATAAACCCACAGGGAGACTATCTCTAAGCAGAGCCGCACATTTCAAGGAATATAAATGTAATGGTTATTTGTGATAGACAGATCCTTACAGGTCCATTATTGTAATGAACTTACTTGTCCTGCATTGCATGTACAATGGTAGACAAAACACATATGGGTCTTGGTCATGGAGCGCAACATTTAGGCATTAATTCTAATGATAATTCTAATGATAACTGTGAGAAGTGCTATGTAGGAAAAACACAGTCAACTACAGGCATATGTAATACAGAGCCCCATGATATTTAGATCAATGATATCCCGCAGAGCTGCAAACAACAATGGAAATAATTAGCATTTTGTGATGTCTGTAATCATGATCACATGCTTATCTAAAATGTGGCTAATATAGTTGTGAATGATTTTACATTTTGCTTAACTAATTTCAGTTTAAATAGCAATTGTTGCCAGTGGCCTCTATGTTGGACAGTATCAATCAAAGTCCTCTAAGCTCATACAATTTTTCACATCAGGTTCCTTAGGGTTAAAAGTTAAGGATTTATAGGCTATATTTTCCTCTTTTTAATTAATTGGATTTTTGTCAGCATCTAAGGAACTAGGCTTCACCGTGGAGTTTGTCTCTTTGACCGCCTTTCCCTCCTCCTTTCCTTATTCCCCTAAGAACTTGTCTCCTTCTGCCTTCATGCCACAGCCTTCCTTTTGTTCTTTCCCTCTTCTTATCACCTCTTATCCCCTTTTATGGAGCTTATTTAAAACGCATATGAGGGGCTGGAGAGATAGCTTAGTGGTTAAGGCGCTTACCTGCAAAGCCTAAGGACCCAGGTTCAATTCCTCAGGACCCATGTAAGCCAGATGAACAAGGTGGCACATGTGTCTGGAGTTCATTTGCAGTGGCTAGAGTCCCTGGCATGACCATTCTCTTTTTATCTCTCTCTGTCAAATAAATTAATTAATTAAAAAAAGAAAAAGAAAAGGGCTATAGAGATTTCTCAGTGGTTAAAGGCATGTGCTTGCCAGCATGCCAGCCTGAGTTCAGTCCTGTGGTCGCAAGGCATCTACAGTGATGGGAAGTGGAGCCAGGAGCATCTGGAACCTCCTAGGTCAGCTAGACGGGCAACACAGTGACAGAGCAAGAGAACAGGTCTCAAAACAGAAGGTAGAAGGACAAACTCCTAGAGGTATTGTCCTCTGATTTCTACATATACCATGCCGTGTGTGTGCATGCGCGCGCGCACACACACATACACACGCACACACACACAAACAAATAAAAAAATAAATTAGCATTCACTATTCATTGTTTAAATTATGTAATAGAATTTCCTTGATGTTCTTCTTTGACCACATGCTGTTTTTTTAGCCTTATTTCTATTTTAAGTTTGCCATTGCTATCTCACACTTTTTATAGTTTAGCAGTATACTATTCTTTCTTTGGATTGGAGAGTCTACTAATACTTTTTCAAACATTTGCTTTTGCAAAGATATAGAATCTGTCTTTCTAGCTTACAACATCCCCCCCCCCACACACACACACACTTCACCATGCTTGGCCATATCTCCCAATTTTCAGGTCTCTGCTAGTCACTATCGAACAAGAGGGTATTCACTTTTGAATTAGTTTGGGTAATAAAATTGCTGTAAGAATAAATTCAAGGGCTGGAGAGATGGTTTAGCTGTTAAGGCTCTTGCCTGCGAAGCCTAAGGACCCATGTTCCACTCTCCAGATCCCACATTAGCCAGGTGCACAAAGGTGAGGCAAGTGCAAGCTTGTACATGCCCATTAGGTGGCACAAGCATCTGGAGTTTTATTTCAGTGGCTGAAGCCCTGGTATGCCAATTCTCTCTCCCCCACTCTCTCTAAAATAAAACTAAAAAAGAAAATCAAAGAATAAATTCAAAATGTATTTTCACCTATATTAACTTAGAATGTTATTTCTTGTTTGCATAAAATTACCAGAATATTGTACTACTGAGCATGTGAACAGGTCCATTGGGTAGGAACTCTAGTTTCATCATGTCATTCTAGCTTTGTGTCCATCCATGCAGTCAGGAGTGTGAAATGTAATGGGTCAGGCTTAGAGTCTGAGGGATCAACACATTGTGAATGTGGGTGTGCACAGTACATCAGAGCTGTTGAAAAAGAAACATGTGTGTGAGGGTATGCTGTGATGTTTGCAGGACTAGAACACCAGTCCAACAGCAATTGGAAACACTTGTCACGAACATTAAGCAATACATGCCGGGGACTATTTCAGTGTGGCTTTTCTCAGTTTTGCACTGCTGAGCAGTCCTGCCACTTCTTAAGTAGGCTCTAGACTCCTCTGAATATATTTCATGCTCAATATAATAAATAAAACCATTATTTTTATATTTTTTATTTATTCGGGGGACAGAGAATATGCAAGAATGGGCGCACCAAGGCCTCTAGCCACCTCAAATGAACTCCAGTTGTATGCGCCACCATGCACATGAGGCTTACATGGGCTCAGGGGATCAAACCTGGGTCCTTAGGCTTCGCAGGCAAGTGCCTTAGCTACTAAGCCATCTCCCCAACCCAAAGTGGTTAGGATAGACACTCAATATTGATATTCATCATGATTACAGAAACAACACCGAATGATTTTCCATCATGCACTCCACAGTGTGACATTTTGAATATGATCTATTTACTACAAGTACCAAGTGCC
Organism: Dipus sagitta; assembly: GCA_036346955.1. Taxonomy (NCBI): domain Eukaryota; kingdom Metazoa; phylum Chordata; class Mammalia; order Rodentia; family Dipodidae; genus Dipus; species Dipus sagitta. The sequence continues at coordinate 152,465,306 of CM070772.1, read as the reverse complement.
AAATCTTCAATGGCTGGACACTGCTTTCCTCTTCATCTTCCGAGAGGAATGAAATACACAAGAGAAAAACAGTATAGGTCGCCTGAAACCCGACTGCAAAAACATCCATTTCTCTGTCCATTAAGTCACCATTCACGACATTTAAGTAGAATGAAATAATGGTTTTTGGTATCTTGTGGGAGATAACATCCTTTCTCACATCACTAATGAAGCATCTATTTAGCATCCATTACTTGTCATGACGTGAACCAAGCACAGACAGAAACTGTTCTTATCCTCATGAAGACTACAGTTTAGTGAGAAAAGCACACCCACCTGCCCAGGCATGCACGCACGCACGCATGCACACATGCACACACACACATTCATTATTACCTTTCAAGAGTGACTAACACTGTGGAAGAGCACTTTCTGCAGGGATGACATGGTCACATGCACAAGGATCTAAGATGGGGTTAATATGATGGTGACTGATTTTATGTTTCCTTTCATCTAACTAACTTCTCATTTGAAAAAGCAAGAGGCCTTGGCTCGTGCCTTTCTCTCCTCTGACAAGTAAATACAAATTTACAACAAATTAATTCATTTCAGGTTAATTAGTCCACACGGCTCGTGGCCACTATATCCAGGAGTGTAGATCAACGTAAAGAGCGACCTCCTGAGTCAGAAAGACGGACGAGGAATAATCAGGCCAGCCTTCCAGGCAGCGGTGCAGATCTGCAAAGGCCCTGAGCTGCGAGGAGCTGCTAGAGGGCTGTGAGCTGGCTGATGCCTGGCTGCAGTACAGTTCACACTACAGTTCACACTGCAGCAAGAAAGACAGAGAGGAAGGCAGGGCGTGCTGCTACTGATGCCCCGTCTTGTGGGGTGCACAGAGGCGGGGCGTGTGGGCATGGTGGAAGGAACTGTGAGGGCAGGACTTCAACAGCCTGTGAACTTCATAAAGTGTAGGACAGGTGACTATGAATAAAGGCATGGCTTACTATTGAAAGCTGATAGCAGAATCAAGATTGCAAAGGAGCAGTACGTGACAGTTCTGCTAGAATAGTGTAGGAAACAGACCACAAGTTGGCAACTTGAAGGAAGACCCTGAGTGCCACAGAGGGCCCTGATGTCTACCTCTCTTCTCCAGAAGCTGCCTGCACATTATCCTGAGACCATCTGATCAGGTTCCAGCTGCTGACATCTGCTGATCCAGTAACAGAGTGGCCTACTACCACCCGGCCCAGCAGAAAGGCTCCTGACACGCCTGCCCTCGGCCTGCTGCATTCCCTCGGCGCCTTGACGCTGCACGCTTGCTATCGCCTCAGTGTGGCATGCCCTATACCTGGGCTGCCAGCAGGAAGGGAGCCCTGGCAGAAGGCCTTACTCCAGCCCTCCTGTCACCGGGGCCCAGGACTGACTCACCGCCCACCTCCTCCGGAACCTCAGATTCAGAGTGCTATGAGAAAGGCCCTCTCCCTGGTTGCACAACAGGCTTCCTGCCACCTGTTCACGCAGAGCCCCGAGAGTATTCTCTGTGTGGTTCGGGGAGGCTTATCTCCGGGGGACTGTAAGACATGAGCCCAGGGCAAAGATTTGCAGAACAGAGGTAGAGAGACTCACTCTAGCAGCAGAGCCACACATTCCCGTCTCTCTTTTCATCCTGCAGTTTGGAATTGTCTTTTTTTTTTAAATTGATTTTTATTAGTTATGGACATAGTATGTAAACAATACATGTTGGTACCATCCTTTCCCTTGTCCCTGCCCCTTTTTCAAAGGGACTCTCCTCGTTTGGAATGGAGGTCATCCCCATGGGGATTGTGGGTCATGCACTGTGGGGGCTGGAATTGTCTTTTTTATTTGTTAAATGTTTTATTTATCTACTTGACAGAGAAAAAGGGGGCGGGAGAGAATGGGTGCACCAGGGCCTCCATCCACTGCAAACGAACTCCAGATGCGTGCACCCCTTGTGCATCTGGCTAACGTGGGTCAAGGGGAATCAACCCTGGGTCCTTTGGCTTTGCAGGCAAACGCGCCTTAACCGCTAGGCCATCTCTCCAGCCCTGGAATTATCTTTTGCAAATTGCCATACCAGATATCAGGTTTCATTATGGTGTTTTCTTAACAAATATTGTTTTCTGTTTTATATTCCCCCAATTCCCTTCCCGCCCCCACGTTTACTGGGCTCACCCCCTGCCCACCATTGCCTGTTTTCAGCTTTTCTGCTACGTATTTCCTTTTGCCCCTCCACCCTCCTCATGACCTCTCCTTCCTTCTCCTCTCTCCTCTCAATTCACAGCCTAAACTCACTGTCACATCCCCTTGTTTACACATATACAAACACTAAATGTTGGGAGTCACATGTGAGAGAGATCATGGCTTTTGTCTGTGTGGACCCGGGCTTCCTTCCCTAAGTCAATATGTCTTTCCACAATGTTGTCACCATAATGCTGCCAAGTCCTCACTCAGTGTCTTGATATTTACCACTCACATTACATGTGGGTTGACCCCTCTTGATTTTGTGAGATGGAAAATTTTTTGGCTTCATTCTGAGAATTTTTGATCTGGTTTCCTGGTTCTGTGCATCTGCCTTCCAGGCATGTCATACACAAACGAACTCCTTCCTGGATTTATATTAACCAGCGCTTTCTTTCCAGTGTTTGAGAAAGTTTCATTTTTTTTTTTTCTGGCTAATGTTTATTAACAGGAAAAAAATTTACTTTTTACCTTCTTGGTTATTCTGTGTGATCTCTTGTAAACCTTTCCCAGTCTGGGGAAAAATACTTTGTTCAGGTACCTGTGCTTCAGGAATGGTTTTGTAAATAACAAAAGGGTGCATTTTATTTATTTACTTTAATAGGGACAAACAGAGTTCCAAATATAATCTATTATTTTGGCATCATTTGTAGAAAAAAACCTTATCTTTTTTTAAAGTTTTACTTCTAGGTCAATGTGGGCTTTTAAAAATTCAATTATCAAGTAGAACAGAAAAATTGCTTCCTTGTGCCCTTGGAAAAAATTTTAATCCTTTCAGTTCAGTTAGAGCTTGGGGCAGTTTATCTTTCTTACATTTCCTGAGCTGCTCCTTGGACGTGGTATCCCTCTCTCACCAGCAGCCCCATGATGCGCCCTTCCATGTGGTTCATACATGAGATCTTCTCACCACAGTTCTCAGCACTGGAACCATAAACGCATAAGCCAGATGCTCTCCAAACACATGCTCGTGGACACAGCACAGAAAACACACTCACCCTTAAACCGTGGCCACCTTGGATCTGGCTCAACTTCATCCTCCACCAAGATCAGTGTTTAGGATAAATTCAGGGTCAATTTCTGGGTATTTGCCTGAACGCTTCTAAGTCAGCATGCCACAGAGGTACTTGTTTCCTGTTGAGCTACTCATAATATCAGGGCATGGAATCACCCTGGTGTCCATCAACAGATGCGTGAGGAAGATGCGGTGCCCAGACCCAAGGGGACGTCAGTCATCTGGGAGGAGTGAAAGGATGATGTCTATAGGAGAATGGACAGAAGGGTCTGAAGATTAAAATGTTTAGCCAATTAAATCATATTCAGACAATTGCTCGTTTTCTTTCAAATGCAGAATTTAGACTTACCTTTATAGTTATGTATGTTAGCATACCAGAAGATGGAAAGGGGCCTATGAGAAGGGAGTAAAAAGATCTAAGTGGAGATGGTAAGTGGGAACAAGAGATGGCAATGGACTATATGTGACGCAACAGTCGAGGGAGGCACACTTTTGGGGAATGAAGGTCACTGGGAGGAGGGGAGAGAACATGTGGGTGTGCAGTGGGAGCAAGAATATTTGAAATTAGAATTAACTCAAGTTTTAAACTCATTTATTTTGACGTTAGATTCCTAATTCTTCCTGGTGATGAAATACATTTTATACTTTTCTTAAAGTTATAAAACACTAATAATCTCAGAGTACTCTGAGTGTCTTTCTTCCCATGTGCTTTTCTTTTGGGGAGGGAACATCATGTTCCTAAACAGAATTGTGGATAAATTTTGCTACTCGTAGCTGCCTTGGCACAGATCTTCCCAAGTCATTTAGTAAATTCTGCTGAGGTCTCAGGTCAGAGCAGTGGACACAGAGTCTGGGACAAAGTCACACTGTGGATGTGTGTGTACACAGTCCACCAGAGCTCCTGAAAAAGAAACGTGTGTAAGGCTATGCTGTGATGTGTGCAGGACTAGAACATCAGTCTACCAGTGGCTGGAAACTCCCGTGACTAACATTAAGTAATACATGAGTGAACTTCAGACAGATTCAACATATTGATCTTTTCTTAAATTTTCTGCCATGACTACTTCGATGGGTATTCTCAGTTTTACACTGGTGTGCCCACTGCCACTCAACTGGGCTCTAGACTCCAGTGAATATATTTCACTCTCCACATGATAAATAAAACCATTATTTATTATTTTTTTTTGTGTGGTTTTTCAAGGGAGGGTCTCACTCTGACTCAGGCTGACCTGGAATTCACTATGTAGTCTCAGGGTGGCCTCGAACTCACGGTGATCCTCCTACCTCTGCCTCATAAGTGCTGGGATAAAGGCGTGTGCCATCACGCCCAGCTAAAACTATTATTTTTGAGCCAGGATACCTGTAACACAGTATCCTGCAACACTGCTGAGGGCACAGGCAGGGCTATTCTGAGCTCCGTTTGTGTGTTCTCCTGACAGAGCTGTCTGTCCGAGCAGTGTGAAGAAACGTGTGACCTTCCTTACAGGCCTCCCTGCTGACATGATAAAGGCATGAGATTGTGTGCTAGACCTTATAAATATCTAATTACAATACTGGGGTAAATTTTTTCACATGATGTAGTTGTTTTACAGTTGTCATCTTTACTATATCACCTTGTTATATCAATATTGCGAGGGAATTAATTTATTCCCATTCCTTTTAGGGTTTTAAATAGGTTAACTTTTCTCTGGAAAGATCTAATCTATTCTGAGTTAACTGATAAATGCTATACATATTTTGGAAGTACTTAAGGCATCTAAAATTTTAGTATTTTTAGAGTTGATTATTTTGTTGTAGGGTAATATAATTTATTTACTAATTTTCTCCTATATTTGCCAGACCTACTAGGCTTTCTTTTCATTTCTAATAATTTGTTATTGCATTTTGATATGCAAATGTTCATATAATATCACATACTGACTGACACTTTTTAATCTCTTAATTCTCATATGCCACACAATTTTTACTTCTTATAATGTCATTCAGTACCTATAACTTTATATTGATCAATAGTGATATTGGTCTGTCTTATTTTATTCTCATTTGCCGAAAGAGTTGAGAGATGGTTTCACACTTTAGGCTGGTCAAGAATTTACTCAGTTACTACAGGCAGGCCTGAAACATGCTGCCATGCCCCTGCCTCGGTTTTCTAAAAGCAGGAACTATAGGCACCATCCTGACTTGTTATTTTACTTTTGACTTTAAGATATGTTTTTAGGGATAGAGAGATGGCTTAGCAGTTAAGGTGCTTGCCTGCAAAGCCTAAGGGCCCAGGTTTGATTCTCCAGGTCCCATGTAAGCCAGATGCACATGGTGACTCATGCATCTGGAGTTTGTTTGCAGTGACTAGATGTCCTGGCATGCCCATTCTTACTTTCTCTCTCTCTCTCTCTCTCTCTCTCTCTATCTCTCATAAATAAATAAATAAATAAATAAATAAATAAATAAAATGAATCAGAAAAAACTACGTTTTTAACCTTCTTGTGAAGACCCAATTCCTTCTGCTATTCCATTGTAAATGTTCTTAGAAAACAGAAAGAAGTTTCACACTTTAAAATATGATTTTCTTCCAAATATGTATAATTTCTCACCTACAGGTCTTGAGTATCATGCATCATATGCATACTTATGGACATGCATACATATGTACATGCCTCTGATACAATTTACCTAAAATGACTTTAATTTTTCTTTTTATATATTTTCATTTTTATTTATTTATTTGAGAGAGGGAAAGAGGCAGAGTGAGAGAGAGAGAGAGACCGAGAGAGTGAGAGAGAATGGACACACCAGGGCTTCTAGCCACTGCAAACAAACTCCAGACGCATGCACCATCTTGTGCATCTTGCTGACGTGGGTACTGGGGAATCGAACCAAGGTCCTTTGGCTTTGTAGGCAAAAAAAAGTGAGGGATGGAGATTGGGACCTGGGTTAGCCTTAACTATTAGCCTTACCTGGTAAGCCATCTCCCCAGCCCTGTACAAACTTCTTCATTTTATCGTTATTCTTTCATTACATGTCACAGATTTTTTCTATTGGACAATATAGTCTTCTTTTTAAAATATTGTCATTTTCAAGACATAAATCTGTCTTTCCAGCCTGTGGTATTTTTTTCAAATAATCTACCACACTCAGCCCTCTCTCCACTTGCAGGACTTCTCTAATCAGCATCTAACAAGAGACTGTTCATTTCTGAATTACATTACATAATAAAATTTCTATAACATTAGTTCTGACATGTATTTTCACCTAAATCAACTAAAGGTTTCTTTCATTTTAATATATTTCCTCAGTGTTATACTGCTTGGCTGATGAACAGTCTCATAGGGAAGCTGTGGTCTGCGTGTTTACCATGTTATTCCTGCTGTTTCTGGCTAGATAGGCAGAAATTATTATAGTCTGTGTATGGAAAAGTGCATTCCGTGTGTTTATGTTCTACTCACTGTAATATAGTCATGTGAACACACTCACCAGCATGGAGTGGGCTTCAGAGAAGGTTGAACCTATAGTCATTGTTTCCAGGAAGTCACTACCCCATGGTAAAACAACGAGAGATGGGTGACAAGCCACACAGCTTTCATACAACTCTTCAGCTCTGTCAAAAACTTGCATTCAAATCAGGTTATGTGAAAGTTACAAGGAATGGATGCAACCCAATAGGAGTGTATGACTGCTTTTGTCCTATGGATGGGACCAAGAGCATTGAGAGTGACGTCATAGTTGAGCCAAACAAAACCCTCCCCTTGCCAAGCAGAGTCCTATATATACAACGTGCACTGGCAGGGATGCAGTCAGGCCATCAGCTGTCGGATTCACTTGACCTAACACAGCACCAGCTGAGAGCACATCTGAAAGGTCTGCTCTGAAGTCGCCGTGTGGTGTGGTAAGGCATGTTCCAGTTCCCTTTTAAATTTAGTGAATATTTTCATAGTTAATCAATCACTCTGTTATGTCCTAGTTTTGCTGATCTCATGCTAAAATGATGTGAACTATAAGATTCCGCAATGGAACTAAAGCTATAGCCTGGGAACATGGCTCGGTGCAGGGAAGAGCTTGCTACGCTGGCATGTTTACTGAGTTCAGATTCCCAGAGTCCATATAAAGCTGCACACAACACCGAATGTGTATAATCCAGGCACTTCTCCTGTGAGCGAAGAAGCAGAGACAGGAGCGCCCTGGACGCTTGTAGGCCAAGGAACCTAGTCTCTGCTACAAGAAGTCGTGTCTCAAACAAGGTAGAAGGTCAGGACTGATATTCAGGGAATTAAAAAATAAACTATCCATGAGAGTATAAAGACAGTGTAAGTAAATATTCATTAAAAATATTCAAGTGGAGAGAGGAGAGATGGCTGGGCACTTAAGGCTATTGGCTGCAAAGCCTAAGGACCCAGGTACACATATAAGCCAGATGCACCAGTGGCACATGTGCCTGGAGTAGTTTTGCCCTAGGGGCCTTCGTCTGCCTATTTTCTCTCTCTCTCTCTCTCTCTCTCTCTCTGCCTATACATATGCCTCTTTCTCTCTCTCTCAAATAAAATAACAATTAAAAATATCCGAGTGGAATATATGTCCCTTTTCTTGAAGAGTACCTTTAACTTTTTAAACATTTTAACATTGTTGGTTTTCTGGTTAATTGAGAGCTTAGCCTGCCTGCCTGGTGAGGTTGGGAACAAGTCCTTGCATTGCTGAGAAGAGTGAAGAGCAGAGAAAATGACAGTAATACATAACTGTCAGTAAACTAATGAGGCCTGTCAATTGCTCAAGCACTTTACTGAGAGCCAGAGCTCAGCTGGGGAAGTAGCTTGGTGGCCAATCACTGGCCGAGCACACTTGTGGTTCTGGGTTCACACCTCAGCACCCAAAACAAAAGAGCAAATGACAAGTAATTAATTATGAGATGTTTATATACCTGGATATATTATTTGCTAAGCTGGCAGGCACAGGCAATTAAACTCAGTGAATAGTTCAAAGTCAGACTCTCTGACTTGGGAATTTGGGGTAATTATGGCCACCCTAAAATAATGCTCAATCCTGAAAACAGCATTTGCTGGTACCTAAGCTCTGAAAACAATTTACCTGATTGAGAGGCTAGTCAATTTCAAGCTTATTCTGACCATCCATCCTAAATCATGGGAGGAAATCTACAAAAGATGTCTAATTACTCAACACGAGGTTTAATATCTAATTGTCAGAAATGCATAATCTTGAAAAGTGACTTAAGAAAGTGAAGATCATGTATCCAGTTTTTTTCTGCAACGGTCTGTGTTTCCAAGATACAGAGACTGATTCCCAAAGTTTCATGAAAATTGCTAAATGAATTACTGGTTAATGCTGGAGGTGATTGAGGTTATACATAGAAATCACACTCTAGTTAAATACTTTGGAACACTGAGAGTATTTTTAAATATTTTAATCTGATTTTCTAAAAATACTTTTTGTTCATTTTTATTTATTCGAGAGTGACAAACAGAGAGAGAAAGAGGCAGAGAGAGAGAGAGAGAATAGGCACACCAGGGCCTCCAGCCACTGCAAATGAACTCCAGACGTGTGCGCCCCCTTGTGCATCTGGCTTATGTGGGTCCTGGGGAATCGAGTCTCAAATCAGGGTCCTTAGGCTTCACAGGCAAGTGCTTAACCACTAAGCCATCTCTCCAACCCTTTCAAAATATTTTAATGATGCTTTTCTTTTTAGTGAAGATGCAGTCTGCAAGAGCCATGGTTAAAGTCATGATCATCTTGCTTGTGGTTTGTTTTCTTGTCCAAACGGATGGGAAACCTGTTGGGTGAGTCCTGTAGCCAGTTCTGCATTGGGAAGATGTGGGGTGTGTGGTTGGCTTTATGATGTGGACACTGGAGAGAGAAGAGTGACCATCTGTATCTGGGTTCTTCCAGGAGCCAAGTCGTCTCTGAAGTGCCAATGCCACAATTGTTTGAATCATTCCTGAAAATGCTTGGTGATTACTTCCCTGGTGTGAGTAGTCTGAGATCTTAACTCCAATTGTACAACAAACAACTGATCTCCCCTCAAAAAGAAAATCAGTACCCAGATTGATTACTATCAAAGATGCCTTGAGAAAGACAAAAGCAATGAGGATGCCATAATCAATGGAAAATCCCAGTGGGTGCAGATGTGTGCAGAGCACTGCTGCAGAGAGAGAGGACAAGAGCGCTTCACCCTGCTAACTTTTACTGGTCAGATCACTACAGGAAATGCTCCTAACCCGCCACCTGCTGCATATCACCCACTTCTACACATGCCAGCTCCCAGTGATTAATGAATGGTCCCAGCGTCACTTTCCCTCACTTAAGGACTCTTCTAATCACTCCATTTCTGTGCTTTACTCTTCTGACAGTATGTTTCTGGTCCTTGTTAACCTCACCCATGTTAATCATTTTAAATAAATCTTAATAATCAAGGCTCAAAATAAATGAAGTTAAGTGTCTTTATTTCTCAAAAGTATGCCTTTTTGGTTACCATTGATACTCAAGTATTCCTATTCATCATGATAACAGAAAAAAATACAAATGACTTTTCCATCATGTATTCCATTGTGTGGCATTTTCAATGGTAGCCATTTACAACTTCAAGTGTGGAGTGCAAAATTTTCACAAGCCTGGTGCACTTTTCATGTTGCCAAAAGAATGAAACAAGTAAGAGAAGAAGAGTTTTGGGGCTGAAACTTGATTGCAACAACATTTCTCCTGCTATTAACTCAATGAACATAACCTTAAAGTTGAATGAAATACATTTTTAGAGGCACAGGAAGATAACTTTATAGTAACAGGCATCATATCTAATAATATATCTATTTAGGGTTCATAACGTGTCAGGGACTGAACAGGGCACAGTGCAGAAACTGGTACATTCACACACATGGTTCTTATCTGCATGGAGACCACAATTTAGTGAGGGAAATATGCATATTTATTACTAAATTTGAGGAAATTTAGTAATAAATTATAGGAAATACACACTGCACTAAAGAGTGTAAAATACAAAGCTCTACCTTACATGGTCCAACACTATTCAATAGAAAGTTCTACATGGACAAAATACTCTGCACTGTGGAATCTGTTGTGGGAGAGACATATCCAGTTATGTGAGCATGCCTCAGGTATGACTATGGCTGATTTTATATTTTCCTTTTTAAATATTTTATTTTTAATTATTTATTTATTTGAGAGAGAAAGAGGGAGAGACAGAGAGTGAGAGAATGGGGTTGTCAGGACTTCCAGCCACTGCAAATGAACTCCAGACACGTGTGCCCTCTTGTGCATCTGGCTAATGTAGTCCTGGAGAATTGAACCTGTGTCCTTTGGCTTTGCACGCAAACGCCTTAACCGCTAAGCCGTCCTCCAGCCCATTTTATGTTTAATTTCAATTCATTTCCACTTAATTAGTCCCCATGGCTTATGGTCACTATGTCAAACAGTGTAGGTCAATGTCAACATCCTCTTCCTGAATCAGAGAGATATGCAAGAAATAGCATGTGAGTAGTAGCAAGCCAGCTCGCCAGGCAGGTGGTACAGAATCTGCAAAGGCCCTGATCTGGGTGGGAGCATGGCTGGAATTCTGTGAGCTGGGATCACACAAATGGCCTGAGTGCAGAGTTCACACTCCAGTGAGGAAGGCAGAGGAAAGCCGGGTATTTGGCTACTAATGCTTACTCCTGTCAGGTAGACAGGGGTGGGATTGTAACAGAATAGTGGCAGAGATAGTGAAGAAGGGATGGCAGTGGCCTGTGCATGTCACAAAATGTAGAGTAGATGACAGTGAAGACAGGTCTGCACTCTTGATAAAGTCAATCCAGCATTGGTTTGGATGCAGAGTCCAGAATCTAGATTAAACATGAAGGATCGGTGATAACACTTCTGACAATGCTCAAGAATACAGACCCTGGTGGCACCTTGAGGCAACAGAACCATTACACAGAGGGACCTGCTCTCTCTCCTGCCATCATTTGCTGCCTGCACATTGTTGCAGAAGGCTCCAGTTGCTGAAAATTGTGGCTCCAGTAATTCAGTGACATGTTAGCACCCAGGGCAGCAGAAAACTTTCTGACCTTCTTGCCCTCTGCCTGCTGCATCCAGTCCGTGACTTACTGCTGGTCACTTTGCTAATACCTCAGTGTGACACGGTCTCCTCACCCGTGCTGCCAGCAGGAAGGGAGCCCTGGCAGAAGGCCTTACTCCAGCCTTCCTGTCACCGGTGCACGGGACTGACTCACCCTCGACCTGCTCTGGAACCTTAGGTTCAGAGAGCCATGAGAAAGGCTCTTTCCCCCTTTAAGGTCTCCAGACTTTGAAAGACAGGTCCGTGCATACAGGAGGGGACACAACGTGCCTCCTGCTACTTGGTAGAACAAGGAGCAGTGAGTGTTCTAGAACATGAGAGTCACTGTGGGAGGCTCATCCCCAGGTGGTACTGCTGTAAGACATGAGCTTGTTTCAGAAGCTTCTCTGAGGAACAGAAGTAGAGGGAATTGGTTTGGAGAAGATGATTCAGCAGTTAAGGAACTTGTTGGCAAAGTCTAAAGACCAGGGTTCAGTTCCCTAGTACTCATGTAAATCCAGATGCTCAAAGTGTCATGTGCTTGTGGAGTTCATTTGCAGTGGCTAGAGCCCTTGCACATTGTTGCAGTCAGGTTTGCACTGCTGGCGGAAATCACCTGACTAAGAGCAGCTTTGGGGATAAAAGGGTTTATTTTGGCTTACAGGCTCAAGGGGAAGTTCCATGATGGCAGGGAAAATGATGGCATGAGCAGAGAGGGTAGACATCACTGCCTGGCCAACATCAGGTGGACAATAGGAACAGGAGAGTGTGCTAAACACTAGCAAGGGGGAGCTGGCTATAACACCCATAAACCCGCCCCCAACAATACACTGCCTCCAGGAGGTGTTAATTCCCAAATCTCCATCAGTTGGGAACCTAGCAATCAGGACATCTAAGTTTATGGGGGACACCTGAATCCAATCACCACATTCTGCCCCTGGCCCCCATAAACTGATAACCATACATGATGTAAAATGCAATGCATTCATCCAACTTTAAAAGTTCCCATAGTTTTTATCAATTCCAATGATGCTCATACATCCCCTTAATCCAAAGTCTATTAACTGAGCCATGATAATTAAAAAAATAAAATCTCCTCAAAACCCATAATGGCACAGAATAAACATTCACACTGCAAAAGATGGTACTGGGAATAGCAAAGAAATATTCAGCCAATACAAGATTTAAAACAACCAGGGCAAACATCAAACTCTGTAGCTTCAGGTCCAACAACTCTAGTCTGATAATTCTAACCAGGAACAAGTCTCTGGCATTCCAATTCCGCCTCTCCAGAGAGGCTACTCATAGTCCTGGAAAACTTATCTGGGCTGGCAGCTTTCCTTAGCAGCCATTTCATGCTCCCAACATCTCCATTGGATCTTCACTGCAATCCATGGTTCATCTTCATGGCTCCATTGGGTCTCCATGCAGGCAATCCAGCAAACCTGCTTCATACTTCCCATGGTAGTTTCCAAAAACACAAGACTGTGTTGCAAACACAATGACCCTCTCTTTCCTGCAGTTTTTATACTCCACAATACCAGGTAGGGTGCCAATGCGTTAATCCATGGCAGAATAATGCCGACTTTGAAGAAGATACTCCTTGAGCACTCAGGCTCCTTCATAACAGTCTATATTTTTCCTGTTGCCCCTGTGCAGGTCAACTGGCCCAATTTCAAATGTTATAATCTCTCATATAATTGCAGCTGAACAGGTAGCAGTTTGGGCCTAAAGATTTCTTTCTGTGCCATATCCCTGTGTTCATACAGGTCCATTTCTACACAATGCAGCCCTGCACAAGTTCTCAGGACATGGGCATAACAGCAAGTTTCTCACACAAACTGCTTCTAGCCCAGTCCAGGCAAAGCAATTTCTTACCGTCACAACCCAAACCTCACAGTTCATACATAGTTCTTACTTCATTCAGGTCTTTCAACTCTGATCAGGATAGTCCGTCAAGCTGTACTTACAGCACTGCAAGGCATCTCTTAGCCCAAGGTTTCAAATCTTTCCACATTCCTCTTGAAAATCAGCTCCAAAAGGCCAAAGCCACACAGTCATGTGTCTATCAGCAATTGAAACCACTCCTTGGTACCAACATTATTGTTGCATTTAGGTTTGCATTGCTGGCAGAAATCACTTGACCAAGAGCAGCTTCTGGGGAAAAAAAAGGTTTATTATGGCTGATAGACTTGAGGGGAAGCTCCATGATGGCAGGGGGAAACGATGGCATGAGCAGAGGGTGGACATCACCCCCTGGCCAACATAAGATGGACAATAGCAACAGGAGAGTGTGCCAGACACTAGCAAGGGGACACTGGCTATAATACCCATAAGCCTGCTTCCAACAATACACTGCCTCCAGGAGGTGTTAATTCTCAAATCTCCATCAGCTGGGAACCTAGCATTGAACACCTCAGTTTATGGGGGACATCCTGGCACACCCATTCTCATTCTCTTTCTCCTTTGTCACTTTATGCTTACAACTTAATTATTTAATTTACAAAGAGGTAGAAGGAGTCCTTCTGCAGAGGGAATCTAGCAGCAGAGCTCAGCATGCCTGCCTCTCTTTTCATTCTGCATTTTGGAATTAAATCTTTTCTAAATTGTCATATAAAGACTTAGGTTACATTATGGCATTTTCCAAACACATTTAGGTTTCTGTTTCCTTCTTCCAGTGCCCTCTGCTATTGTGCCCTGAACTCGCCACAGCCTCCTTTCACTTGTTCATCCATTTCCCATTTCTCCCTCACCAAACTTCTTTACAGTGACCTCTTGTTCTCTCTCATGGTCCCCTGTCTCAACACATGGTCTACCCTCGCTGTCACAACCCCTCATTTACATGCCTACAAGCTTTAGAAGCTGGGACCTGCATTTGAAAGAGAACGTGTCCTTTGTCCTCTGGGTCTAGGTTACCTTCAGTAATATGTCCTCAGAAAACTTTGTCACCATATTGATGTCAAGGTGTCACTCACTGTTTCAATGTGATTCAAGAGGCAGACTGAACTTCTCTCCATGTTGTTGGCTATTTGGCAGTCTCCATTTTATGATCCAGAAAAATTTCTGTATCGATTTTTATTCTGCTTTCCTGGCCTGTAACATCTGCCAACTCCATATAGTATATACAAATTTAATGCTGCTTTGATTTGTTGTCAAAGCATTTTTGTTGTTGTTGTTGTTTTGTTTTTTTGTTGTTTTGTTTTTGGTTTTTGGTTTTTTTCCAGGCTGACCTGTAATTCATTATTTAGTCTCAGGGTGGCCTCGAACTCACCACCTTGCTTCTACTTCCCCTCTGAGTGCTGTGATAAAAGGCCTGCACCACCACACTGTCTTTTTCTTTCAGTGTCTACATTGTCTTCAATGCATTTTTTTCAGTGCCTGAGATAGTTATACTTTTTTCTGGCTACCACTGACAAACAGAAAATGATTACTTCTTTTACCTTCTTAGTTATCCTATATGAACTCTTGTAAACCTTTCTCAGGTCAGGGTCACAATATTATCTCTTACGTCTGCTTTATCCTTTCTCCAGGAACACAATCATCTTTCTGAATGGTTTTGTAAATGTCAAAATGGTGTATTTTATTTATTTAGTTTAATAGGGATAACCAGTGTTCTGAACACAATCTATCATTTTGGCATCCTTTGTAGAAAAAGACTTGACCTTTTTTTTTTTTTTTTCTCTAAGAGTTTTATTTCTAAGCCAGTATAGATTTAACTGTTTTTAATTGTTATGTGGAGCAGAAAAATTGCTCCTTGTGCCCTTTGAACCAATTTTTGGTCCATGAAAGTTCACTCTGAACTCTGCCTTTCCTCCATCTCCCGAGGTGAGTCTTGAACACGGGGTCCACACAGGTTCTTGTTCTTGTTGAACTACTCTGATACCAGAACATGGAAGCACCCTGGTGTCCATCAACAGACGGACAAAGAAGATGTGGTGCTCAGACACAAGGGGACGTCAGCCATCTGTGAGGAGAAAATGGACAGAGTGATCTGAAGTTTAATATGTTTATCCAATTAAGTCATACTCAGAAAATAGCTCAGGTTTTCTCTCAGATGCAGAATTTAGATGTAAACTTATAGGCATATGTACGTATGCATATAGGAAAAGTGGAAAGGGGTCTAGGAGAAGGGAGGAAAGAGACCTACATGCAGGAGATAGGTGTGACAAGAGATTGTAGTGGATGAGATGTGACATAACTGTCAAAGGAGAGGATCCATGGGGGAATGAAGAGCACCAGGCAGGGGCCATTTTAGTCCTAAATCTTCCTTTTGAAGAAATCAATTGTATACTTTGTTAATTTATAAGACACTAGCCACATAGGAGTAGCTTTGGTGTGTTTCTTACCGTGGGCTTTTCCTTTTGGGGAGAGATCATCAGGCTCCTTGAAAGAATTACAGTCAAATTTTGCTACCGGTAGCTGCCTTGGCACCGAACTTATCAAGTTATTTAGTAAAACCTGCTAAGATGTCAGGTCACAGGAACGGACATGGGAGTCTGTGAGATCGACACACTGTGAGTGTGAGGTACACAGTACCTCAGAGCTGTTGAAAAAGTAGTGTGTGTTCGTGTGTGTGTGTGCGTGTGTGTGTAAGGGTATGCTTGTGATGTTGGCAGGATTATAACAACATACAACAGAGGTCAAACACACCCCTGTCTTCACTTTAAGTAACACGTGACTGGAATTAGACAGATTCCACATATTCTTCACTGAATTTTTTCTGCCATGGACATTTCAATATGGCTTTTCTCAGTTTCGTATTGCTGAGCAGTACTGCCACTTCTTATCTGGGTTCCAGAGCTCTCTAAATATAATTCACTTTCCATGTTATAAAAAATCAATTATTTCTTTAAGTCGTGATGCCAGGAATATCTTATCTGGCCATATTGCTGAGCAGGTAGGTTCTGAGCTCTGTTAGTGTGCTCTACTAAAATGACTGTGCATGTAACACAGATGAAGTGTGTGAGTGGCACGGATCCTTCCTGCCCCTGAGATTGTCAATTTATGAGCTCGTGTTGTTCTCTTTGTAAAATGTCTAATTGAAAATTTGAGGGAAATATTTTTATATGATATATTCATTTTACAACAAACTGACATCTTTAATATATCATCTTATATCAACATTACAAGAAACTTCATTTATTCTCATTTTCTTTTACGCATTTTTAAATTTTTATTGGACATATAGTATCAAAATTTACAGTCTTCTTCTCCTTGCCCTGACCCTTGTCACCCTGGTGGCCTCCATGGTGGTATTATGTTATTCACTGTGGGGCATGAAAGCCTCAGTTAGTCCTTGTGAGGCAGTGGGGGGACCATAGCTGGTAATTTTCTCCCAGTCAGTAAGCTGTTGACTCTGTTGGTTCTGTACAATAGCTTTGTAGTTTCATGAGATCCCAGTTGAGTGTTTGCCTAATGCCTGGGGCGACTTGTGCAGAATGTGTTTCCCTATGCCTAAATCTTGGAGTGTTCTCCCTACTTTTTCTCCTAGTAGATTTAGTTTCATGTTTTATATTGAGGTCCTTGGTCCATTGTAAGTTGATTTTTGTACAAGGATGAGAGGAGGATGTCCGCCTTGAGTCTTCTATATGTGGCCATCCATGTTCTCCAGCTCCATTTGCTGAAGATGCCACCTTTACTGCAGTCAGTGCTTTGGCCCCTTTGTTGACGATCAGGTAGCTGTAGTTACTCAAACTCATATCAGACCTTCAATCCATTTCATTGATGTACATGCCTCTAGTTATGCCAGTGCCATGCTGGTTTTATACTATGGCCTTATACTATACCTTGAAATCAGGTATAGTGATGTCACCAAGATGGTCCTTTTCTGAGTATATTTTTGGCTGTCCGCAGTTTGTGCTCCCATATGAATTTTGAGACAGTTTCTTCTAATTCAGTGAAGAATTTCCTGGAAAGTTGACTGGAATTGCAATGAATCTGTATATTGTTGGTAGTATGGCCACTTTAACAATATTGATTCTTTTCATTCATGAGTATGGAAAGTCATTCCATCTTCTCATATCTTCCTCTGGATCTTTTTTTAAAAAAATATTTTTGTTTTATTGACTTTGACTTCCTTGGTTAAGGAGATTCCAAGATATTTGATTTTTTTTGTGACCATTGGATATCCCTTTGCTGAAAGCATTTATCACTTCTTGTAAGCTTTGGGTGGTTGTGTTTTTTTTTTTTTTTTTTTTTTTTTTTTTTTTTTTGCTTTTTGTTTTTGGAGGTAGGGTTTCACTCTAGCCCCAGGCTGACCTGGATTTCACACTGTAGTCTCAGGGTGGCCTCAAACTCACAGCGATCCTCCTACCTCTGCCTCCTGAGTGCTGGGATTAAAGGTGTGCGCCACCACGCCTGGCTGGGTGGTTGTTTTTAGTTCTCTTGTGTATATAACCATGTCATCTGTGAATAGGGCTAGTTTGCCTTCTTTGCAATTTGTATTCCTTTTATGTCTTTCTCTTGTCTTATTACTTGAGCAAAGACTTCAAGTACAATGTTGAAAAGTAGTGGTGAGAGTGGCATTCCTGCCTAGTTCCAGACCTTACTGGGAATGCTTCAAGTTTTCCCCCATTTTTCTATGTTATAGGATTTAGGTCTGTTGTATACGTATACTGCCTTTATTGTGCTGGGATATGAGCCTTCCATTCCTATCTTCTTCAGGGTTTCAATCATGAAGGGTTGTTGCATTTTGTCAAATGCCTTTTTTGCATCTGTTGAGATGGTCATGTGATTTCTGTCTTTGAGTCTATTTATGGGGTGTATTGTTTATGAATTTCCATGTGTTGAACCCTAGATTGCTGGAATGAAACCTACCTGGTTAATGTAGATGATGTGTGTTCTTGAATTTGGTTTGCAAGAATCTCAGCATCTAAATTCATCAGGGTTATTGGTCTATAAATCTTGTTTCTTGTTGTGTCTCTTTGTAGTTTTGGTTTAGGTACAATGCTAGCGTCATAGAAGAACACAGGGAGTGTCCTCTCCTTTTCAGTTTTGTGGGGTTATTTGAGAAAAAAATGAGCTTTCATTCATTTGATGAAGTTTTGGTAGAATTCAGCAGTGAAAGCATCTGAATCTGGACTTGTTGGGAGGTTTTGAACTAAAGCTCCAATACATTTGAGGTTATGTCTCCATTAAGGTAGTTTATCTCATCTGGGTTGTTTTGGTTGGAGGTATGAATTAAGGTATTCATTCATTTCTTCTAAGTTTTCCAATTTTGTAGAGTATAGATCTTTGAAACGTGTCCTGATGATTCATCCAGTTTCATAAGGGTCTGTGGTAACATCTCCCTTCTTGTTTCTGATCTTGTTGATTTGAACCTTTTTTTTTCTTTTTGATAAAATTAACTAAGGGTTTATCAATCTTGTTTATTTTTCAAAGAACCAGCTCTATGGTTCATCAATTGTTTGACTATATTTTTTATTTTACATTCACTGATTTCTGATCTTGATTTTTTTTTATGCCTAATACAATAGGGTTTACATTATCCTTGTTTTCCAATGCCTTCAGCTGGTTAGTTAAGTTATTGACCTGAGCCTTCTGTTTTTGTAATAAAGGCATTTAATGCTATAAACTTCTGTCTTAAGACAGTCTTTATTGTTTCTATAGTTTTCTATGGGCATGTTGTTTCATGATAATTCAACTCCAGAAATGTTTTAGTTTCTTTTTTTAATTTTACTACCCATCATGGTGAGTTGTTCACTCTCCATGTGCTGGTGGATTTTCTGCTGTGTATCTCTAGCTTTATTACATTATGGTCTTATATAATGCATGGAATTATGTTGATGTTCCTGAATTTGTGAAGACAGGTTTTATGCTCCAATACCTGATCTATATTAGAGAAGGTTCTGTGAGCTGCTGAGAAGCATGTGCACTCTGTCGAATTCTGGTGGAATACTCTGTGGATGGCTGTTAAGTAAAATTGATCTTTAGTATTTTTTTAACTATTTATTTATTTGAGAGAGAGAGGCAGATATGTGTGTGTGCGTGCGTGCGTGCGTGTGTGTGTGTGTATGTGGAGAGAGATGGAGAGAGAAAGTGCCTGGAAAGTTTGGGGACCCAGGTTATGTTTCCCAGGATCCATGTAAGGTAAATGCACTTGGTGGCACATGTGTCTGGGGTTCATTTGCAGGTGCTAGAAGCCCGGTGCACCCATTCTCTCTCTCCCAAATAAATGAATAATTTTTTTCAAACAGAGAAAAACCGGGCATGCCAGGGCCTCTGGCCACTGCAAACATACTCCAGGTGCATGCACCACTTTGTGCATCTGGCTTACATGGGTACAAGGGTATCAAACCTGGGTCCTTAAGCTTGACCAACAAGTGCCTTAAACAATAAGCCATATCTTCCCCCTTTTTTCTTTTTTTTAATTTTATTTATTTATTTGACAGAGAAAAAAGGAGGGGAGAGAGAGAGAGAGAGAGAGAGAGCACGCCAGGGCCTCCAGCCACTGCAAACAAACTCTAGATGCGTGTGTCCCCTTGTGCATCTGGCTAACGTGGGTCCTGGGGAATCGAACCTGGGTCCTTTGGCTTTGCAGGCAAATGCCTTAACTGCTAAGCCATCCCTCCAGCCCTCTCCAGCCTTTTTGCACAGAATAAGAGAGAGAGAGAGAGAATTGCCACTCAAAGCCTCAGCCACAGCAATTGAACTCCAGATGCTTGTGCCACCTAGTGGGCATGTGTGACCTTGTTCTTGTCTCACCTTTGTGCATTCTGGCCAGTTTGGGATCTGGAAAGTTGAATTTGGGTCCTTAGGCTTCTCAGGAAAGCACCTTAACTGCTAAGCCATCTCTCCAGCCCTCCAGGCCCCACTTTTTAAGAAAGAAATTTATTTATTTGAGAGAGTATAGTATTGTTTAACTCCCATACTTCACAAGTTATTTTCTGCTCAGATGACCTGTCTAATAATAATAGTGGGCTACTAAAGTATCCTACTATAACTGTGTTGGGGTATTTGTGCTTTATTTTCCAACAGGATTTCCTCTGTAAAATTTTGTGCTCCTGTGCCTGGTGCAAATAAAGTCTATGATATGAAAATGTTCGTATAATATCACATACTGACTGACACTTTTTATCTCTTTTCATTCTCAGATTCAACACAATTTTTACTTCTTATAATGTCATTCAGTACATATAACTTTATATTGATCAATAGTGATATTGGTCTGTCTTGTTTCATTCTCATTTGCTGAAAGAGTTTTGAGAGGGTTTCATACTTTAGGCTGCCAGGAATTCACTCAGTTACTGCAGGCAGGCCTGAAACATGCTGCCATCCCCCTGCCTCGGTGTCCTAAAAGCAGGAACTATAGGCACTATCCTGGCTTCTTATATTACATTTGACCTTAAGGTATGTTCTTAACCTTCCTGTGAAGACCCAATTCCTTCTGCTATTCCTTTTCTAAATGGTTCTTAGAAAACAGAAAGAAGCTTCATACCTTAGAATATGGTTTTCCTCCACATATGTATATTTTCTCACTTACAGGTGCTCAATGTCATGCATCATATACATACAAATGTACATACATACATATATTTATTGCTGTGATCCAATTACCTAATACGAATTTATTTTTTGTTTCTAATATAGTAAAATTAACATAGGTGGACACTTGTTAAAACAAACAAGTAGGTTCTTAGAAAAGGTAAGAGAAATTTCACTTCTCATTGTTAAGATGTTAATAGCATATTGCCACTAAATTAGAATTTATTACATAAAACATTCCTTTTGTACCAAATTATTTTTTCTAATATTTTTATTTATTTATTTGAGGGAGAGGGAGAGAGATGATAGAGAAAGAGAATGGGTGCACTAAGGCCTCTAGCCACTGCAAACCAAGCCTAGGCCTAGACGCTACGTTGTGAATGTAGCTTACTTGGGAGATAGAGAGTAGGACCAGGATTAGCCTGAACTGCTTAGCCTTAGCTGCTAAGCCATCTCTCCAGCCCTGTATAACTTCTTAATTTTATCATTATGCTTTCATTATTCAACATAACACTATACATGCCACAGATATTTTCTTTTGGATAATCTACTCTGCTCTAAAAATTGTTGTTGTTTTCAAGACATGAAATCTGTCTTTCCAGCCTGTGATATTCTTTTCCAAATAGTCCACCATACTCAGCCCTCTTTCGATTAGCAGGGTTTGTCTAATGACCATCTAACCAGAGAGTGTTCATTTCTGAATTACATTACATAATAAAATTTCTATAAGATTAGTTCTGACATGTATTTTCACCTAAATCAACTAAAGGTTTCTTTCATTTTAATATGATATTTCCTCAGTGTTATACTGCTTGGCTGATGAACAGTCTCATAGGGAAGCTATGGTCTGTGTGTTTACCATGTTATTCCTGCTGTTTCTCGCCAGGTAGGCAGAAATTATTATAGTCTGTGTATGGAAAAGTGCATTCCGTGTGTTTATGTTCTACTCACTGTAATATAGTCATGTGAACACACTCACCAGCATGGAGTGGGCTTCAGAGAAGGTTGAACCTACAGTCATTGTTTCCAGGAAGTCACTACCCCATGGTAAAACAACAATGAGAGATGGGTGACAAGCCACACAGCTTTCATACAACTCTTCAGCTATGTCAAAAACTTGCATTCAAATCAGGTTACGTGAAAGTTACAAGGAATGGATGCAACCCAATAGGAGTGTATGACTGCTTTTGTCCAATGGATGGGACCAAGAGCATTGAGAGTGACGTCATAGTTGAGCCAAACAAAACCCTCCCCTTGCCAAGCAGAGTCCTATATATACAACGTGCACTGGCAGGGATGCAGTCAGGCCATCAGCTGTCGGATTCACTTGACCTAACACAGCACCAGCTGAGAGCACATCTGAAAGGTCTGCTCTGAAGTCGCCGTGTGGTGTGGTAAGGCATGTTCCAGTTCCCTTTTAAATTTAGTGAATATTTTCATAGTTAATCAATCACTCTGTTATGTCCTAGTTTTGCTGATCTCATGCTAAAATGATGTGAACAATAAGATTCCGCAATGGAACTAAAGCTATAGCCTGGGAACATGGCTCGGTGCAGGGAAGAGCTTGCTACGCTGGCATGTTTACTGAGTTCAGATTCCCAGAGCCCATATAAAGCTGCACACAACAACGAATGTGTATAATCCAGGCACTTCTCCTATGAGCGAAGAAGCAGAGACAGGAATGCCCTGGACGCTTGTAGGCCAAGGAACCTAGTCTCTGCTATAAGAAGTCGTGTCTCAAACAAGGTAGAAGGTCAGGACTGATATTCAGGGAATTAGAAAATAAACTAGCAATGAGAGTATAATTACAGTGTAAGTAAATATTCATTAAAAATATTCAAGTGGAGAGAGGAGAGATGGCTGGGCACTTAAGGCTATTGGCTGCAAAGCCTAAGGACCCACGTACACATATAAGCCAGATGCACCAGTGGACCACATGTGCCTGGAGTAGTTTTGCCCTAGGGGCCTTCGTCTGCCTATTTTCTCTCTCTCTCTCTCTCTCTCTGCCTATACATATGCCTCTTTCTCTCTCTCTCAAATAAAATAACAATTAAAAATATCCGAGTGGAATATATGTCCCTTTTCTTGAAGAGTACCTTTAACTTTTTAAACATTTTAACATTGTTGGTTTTCTGGTTAATTGAGAGCTTAGCCTGCCTGCCTGGTGAGGTTGGGAACAAGTCCTTGCATTGCTGAGAAGAGTGAAGAGCAGAGAAAATGACAGTAATACATAACTGTCAGTAAACTAATGAGGCCTGTCAATTGCTCAAGCACTTTACTGAGAGCCAGAGCTCAGCTGGGGAAGTAGCTTGGTGGCCAATCACTGGCCTAGCACACTTGTGGTTCTGGGTTCACACCTCAGCACCCAAAACAAAAGAGCAAATGACAAGTAATTAATTATGAGATGTTTATATACCTGGATATATTATTTGCTAAGCTGGCAGGCACAGGCAATTAAACTCAGTGAATAGTCCAAAGTCAGACTCTCTGACTTGGGAGTTTGGGGTAATTATGGCCACCCTAAAATAATGCTCAATCCTGAAAACAGCATTTGCTGGTACCTAAGCTCTGAAAACAATTTACCTGATTGAGAGGCTAGTCAATTTCAAGCTTGTTCTGACCATCCATCCTAAATCATGGGAGGAAATCTACAAAAGATGTCTAATTATTCAACACGAGATTTAATATCTAATTGTCAGAAATGCATAATCTTGAAAAGTGACTTAAGAAAGTGAAGATCATGTATCCAGTTTTTTCTGCAACAGTATGTGTTTCCAAGTTACAGAGGCTGATTCCCAAAGTTTCATGAAAATTCCTAAATGAATTACTGGTTAATGCTGGAGGTGAATGCAGTTATACATAGAAATTACACTCTAGTTAAATACTTTGGAACACTGAGAGTATTTTTAAATATTTTAATCTGATTTTCTAAAAATATTTTTTGTTCATTTTTATTTATTCGAGAGTGACAAACAGAGAGAGAAAGAGGCAGAGAGAGAGAGAATAGACACACCAGGGCCTCCAGTCACTGCAAATGAACTCCAGACGTGTGCGCCCCCTTGTGCATCTGGCTTATGTGGGTCCTGGGGAATCGAGTCTCAAATCAGGGTCCTTAGGCTTCACAGGCAAGTGCTTAACCACTAAGCCATCTCTCCAACCCTTTCAAAATATTTTAATGATGCTTTTCTTTTTAGTGAAGATGCAGTCTCCAAGAGCCATGGTTAAGGTCATGATCATCTTGCTTGTGGTTTGTTTTCTTGTCCAAACAGATGGGAAACCTGTTGGGTGAGTCCTGTAGCCAGTTCTGCATTGGGAAGATGTGGGGTGTGTGGTTGGCTTTATGATGTGGACACTGGAGAGAGAAGAGTGACCATCTGTGTCTGGGTTCTTCCAGGAGCCAAGGCATCCCTGAAGTGCCAATGTCACAATTTATTCTTGATGCATTACTGGAACTGCTTGGTGATTACTTCCCTGGTGTGAGTAGTCTGAGATCTTAACTCCAATTGTACAACAAACAACTGATTAATAACAAAGGATCTCCCCTCAAAAAGAAAATCAGTACCCAGATTGATAACTATCAAAGATGCCTTGGGAAAGACAAAAGCAATGAGGATGCCATAATCAATGGAAAATCCCAGTGGGTGCAGATGTGTGCAGAGCACTGCTGCAGAGAGAGAGGACAAGAGCGCTTCACCCTGCTAACTTTTACTGGTCAGATCACTACAGGAAATGCTCCTAACCCGCCACCTGCTGCATATCACCCACTTCTACACATGCCAGCTCCCAGTGATTAATGAATGGTCCCAGCGTCACTTTCCCTCACTTAAGGACTCTTCTAATCACTCCATTTCTGTGCTTCACTCTTCTGACAGTATGTTTCTGGTCCTTGTTAACCTCACCCATGTTAATCATTTTAAATAAATCTTAATAATCAAGGCTCAAAATAAATGAAGTTAAGTGTCCTTATTTCTCAAAAGTATGCCTTTTTGGTTACCATTGATACTCAAGTATTCCTATTCATCATGATAACAGAAAAAAATACAAATGACTTTTCCATCATGTATTCCATTGTGTGGCATTTTCAATGGTAGCCATTTACAACTTCAAGTGTGGAGTGCAAAATTTTCACAAGCCTGGTGCACTTTTCATGTTGCCAAAAGAATGAAACAAGTAAGAGAAGAAGAGTTTTGGGGCTGAAACTTGATTGCAACAACATTTCTCCTGCTATTAACTCAATGAACATAACCTTAAAGTTGAATGAAATACATTTTTAGAGGCACAGGAAGATAACTTTATAGTAACTGGCATCATATCTAATAATATATCTATTTAGGGTTCATAACGTGTCAGGGACTGAACAGGGCACAGTGCAGAAACTGGTACATTCACACACATGGTTCTTATCTGCATGGAGACCACAATTTAGTGAGGGAAACATGCATATTTATTACTAAATTTGAGGAGTCTTATATAGGAAATATACACTGCACTAAAGAGTGTAAAACACAAAGCTCTACCTTACATTGGCCAACATTATTCAATAGAAAGTTCTACATGGACAAAATACTCTGCACTGTGTCTGCTGTGGGGGAGACATATTATCTGAGCATGCCTCAGGTATGACTATGGCTAATTTTATATTTTCTTTTTTAAATATTTTATTTTTATTTATTTATTTATTTTAGAGAGAAAGAGGGAGTGAGAGAGAGAGAGACCGAGAGAGAGAGAAAGTGAGAGAATGGGGGCACCAAGGCTTCCAGCCACTGCAAATGAACTCCAGACAGTGTGCCCCCTTGAGCATCTGGCTAACGTAGGTCCTGGGGAATTGAATCTGCGTGGTGGCACACACCTTTAATCCCAGCACTCAGCAGGCAGAGGTAGGAGGATTGCCATGAGTTCAAGGCCACCCTGAGATGACAGAGTTAATTCCAGGTCTGCCTGGACCAGAGTGAGACCCTACCTTGAAAAACCAAAAAAAAAAAAAAAAAAAAAAAAAAAAAAAAAAGGAGGAGTTGAAGGAGAAGTAAAAGCTGGGATCTTCATCAGAAAGAGAACGTGTGCTTTGTCTGTCCTCTGGGACTAGATTTCCTTCAGTAATATGTCATTGGAAAATGTTGTCACCATATTGATATCAAGGTGTCACTCACTGTTTCAATGTGATTCAGTCAGACTAGAGATGGGTTGAACTTCTGTTCATGTTGTTGGCCATTTGGGAGTCTCCATTTAATGAACCAGAAAATTTTA
Source organism: Dipus sagitta (assembly GCA_036346955.1). Taxonomy (NCBI): domain Eukaryota; kingdom Metazoa; phylum Chordata; class Mammalia; order Rodentia; family Dipodidae; genus Dipus; species Dipus sagitta. The sequence goes on along the minus strand of CM070772.1, from coordinate 152,439,276 downwards.
TTTGTATTTATTTATTTATATACTGGTTTCCTGTCCTGGAACATTTGCCAACTTCATATATTTCATACAATTTTTTTTCTGGTTTTATTGTCTAAGTCCCCCCACCCTCCGCCCCGAAGGTAGGGGCTTACTCTAGAACAAGCTTAGCAGGAATTCACTCTACCATTTCAGGGGCCTTGACCTCATGCAGATTCTACCTATCCCTCCATAGGCTTGGGATTAAAGGTGTGCACCACCACACCAACTGAGGGCATATGTTTTTTCAGCATCTGAGATAGTTATATCTTTTTCTGACAAATACTGATAAACAGAAAAAAAAAATTCTTTTACCTTCTTGGTAGTCCTGTATGAACTCTTGTAAACTACTCCCACTGCTGGGTCCCAATGTTATCTCTTACATCTCCTTTATCCTTTCTCAAGGAATATAATTATTTTTCAGAATGGTGTTGTAAATGTCAAAATGGTATATTTTATTTATTTAGTTTAAAAGGAATAGCCAGTGTCCTGAACATAATCTATTATTTTGGCATCCTTTTCATAAAAAAGACTTTACCTTTGTTTAAGAAGAGTTTTGTTTCTACGCCAATGTAGATTTAACTGTTTTTCAATTGTTATGTGAAGTAGAAAAATTACCTCCTTGTGCCCTTTGAACCAATTTTTGGTCCACATAAATTCACTCTTAACTCTGCCTTTCCTCCATCTCCCGAGGTGAGCCTTGAATATGGGGTCCACAGAGGTTCTTGTTCTTGTTGAAGTACTCCTGATACCAGAACATGGAAGCACCCTGGTGTCCATCAACAGACGGAGAAGATGTGCTCAGACACAAGGGGACGTCAGCCATCTGTGAGGAGTGAAATGATGATGTCTGTCAGAAAATAGACTAAGTGATATGAAGAATAATATATTCAGCCAATTATATCATAGGCAATAGTTCACGTTTTCTCTCAAATGCAGAATTTAGATGTAAACTTATAGGCATATGTACGTATGCATATAGAAAAAGTGGAAAGGGTCTAGGAGAAGGGAGGAAAGAGATCCACATGCAGGAGATAGATGGGACAAGAGATTATAGTGGACGATATATGACATAAAAGTCAAAGGAGACGGCTGGAGAGATGGCTTAGCGGTTAAGCGCTTGCCTGGGAAGCCTAAGGACCCTGGCTCGAGGCTCTATTCCCCAGGACCCATGTTATCCAGATGCACAAGGGGGCGCACGCGTCTGGAGTTTGTTTGCTGTGGCTGGAGGCTCTAGTGCACCCATTCTCTCTCTCTCTCTCTCTGCCTCTTTCTCTCTCTGTCTGTCGCTCTCAAATAAAGACATAAAAATAACAACAACAACAAAAAACTTTAAAGTCAAAGGAGAGAGCCAGGCGTGGTGGCGCACACCTTTAATCCCAGCACTCAGGAGGCAGAGGTAGGAGGATTGCCGTGAGTTCCAGGCCAGCCTGAGATTACATAGTGAATTACAGGTCAGCCTGAGCTAGAGTGAAACCCTACCTCAAAAAACAAAAACAAACAAACAAAAAAAATTCAAAGGAGAGAATCTTTGGGAGGATCAAGGGCACCAGGCAGGGGGAATTTTAGTCCTAAATCTTCCTTTTGATGAAATGAATCATATATTCTTTTTAAAATTCTTTTTGGTTATTTTATTTATATATTTGACAGAGAAAGAGAGAGAGAGAGAGAGAATGGATTTGCCAGGGCCTCCAGCCACTGCAAACGAACTCCAGATGCATGCACCACCTTGTGCATCTGGCTTACATGGGGCCTGGGGAATGGAGCCTCAAACCAGGATCCTTAGCCTTCACAGGCAAGCACTTAACCACGAAGCCATCTAACCAGCCCTATATATTCTTTTCTAACTTATAAGACAGTACTAATACCAGAGCAGCTTCACTGTGCTACTTCCTGTGTGCTTTTCCATTTGGGGGGAGATCACCAGGCACCTTGAGAGAATGACAGTCAAATTTTGGTAACTGCAGCTGCCTTGGCACAGACCTTACCAAGTTATTTGGTAAAACCTGCTGAGCTCTCAGGACAGAGGTGGGGACATAGAGTCTGTGAGATTGACACACTGTGAATGTGTTGTACACAGCACACCAGAGCTGTTGAAAAAGGTGTGTGTGTGTGTGTGTGTGTGTGTGTGCACGCGTGCACGTGTGCACGTAAGTGTATGCTGTGATTTTGGCAGGGTTAGAATGTGGTGTAACAGAGGTTAGACACACTCCTGTCCTCACTTTAAGCAACACAGGACTGAAATTAGACAGATACCACATATTCTTTTCTGAAACTTTCTGCCATGGCCATTTTAATGCTGTCTCTTCTCAGTTTTGCACTTTTGAGTGGTACTGCCACTTAACTGGCATTCTGACTCCTCTGAATATATTTCATTTTCCATACCATAATAAAACAAGTATTTCTTCAAATCATGATTCTAGGATTATTCTGTCATGTTACCAAGGGCAGAGTAGGGGTGTGAGCTCTGTTTATGTGCTTTACGAAAATATCTGTCTGTCCCAGCACCGTAGATGAAGTGAGTGACCTGCACAAATCTTCCTTCCCACTGAGATTATGAATTTATGAGCTCATGTTGGTCTCTTTTTAAAATGTCCACTTGAAAATTTGGGGTAGTATTTTAACATGATATATTCATTTTACAACAAACTGTCGTCTTTACTGTATGACCTCATATGAATATTACAAGGGGCTTCATTTATTCTCATTTTCTTTTATGAATTTTATGAATCTCTTTTATGAATTTTTTATTTTTGTTTGTTTGTTTATTTATTTGAGAGCGACAGAGAGAAGGAGGGAGAGAGAGAGAGAGAGAAAGAGAGAGAGAATGGGCGCGCCAGAGCTTCCAGCCTCTGTAAACAAACTCCAGAAGCATGTGCCCCCATGTCCATCTGGCTAACGTGGGTCCTGAGGAATTGAGCCTTTAACCGGGGTCCTTAGGCTTCACAGGCAAGCACTTAACTGCTGAGCCATCTCTCCAGCCCTCTTTTACGAATTTTTTTAGAGCTTAAAATTTTTACTTTATCCATATTATAAAAATATTACACTCTCCTGTCCCCTTGCCTGGTCCCCACCACCCTGGTGGCCTCTGCAGTGGTGTGATGATATGCACTGTGGGGCATGAAAGCCTCAGTTCATCCTTGTGAGGTAGCGGCGGGGGGTGGGGGGTACGACTGGGTCTCAGGGTATTTGTACCCATTCTGTAGCACTCACAATCTTTCATTCCCCTCTTCCACAATGTTTCCTGAGCCGTGGCTGGACATGGAAGGCCATTCCATTTTCTCATGTCTTCCTTCAGCTCTTTCTTCAATATTTTTGTTTTATTGTATAGGTCTTTTACTTCCTAGTTGAGGAGATTCCAAGGTATTTAAATTTTTTTGTAGCTTTTCCAAATGGGGCAGCTTCCCTGATTTGTTTTTACATGCTGTTGTCATTGATATATATGAATGCCAGAGATGTTTGTGTGTTAGTATGATATCAAACTCCTTTGCTGAAAGTGTTTGTCAATTCTAGTAGGTTTTTGGAGGAGGTTTTTAGTTCTCTTGTGTATATAACTGTGAATAGGGCTAGTTTGCCTTCTTCCCAATTTGTATCCCTTTTATGTCTTTCTCTTGTCTTACTGCTTAGGCTAAGACTTCAAGTACTATGTTGAAAAGTAGTGGTGAGAGTGGTATTCCTCCCTAGTTCCAGACCTTATTGGGAATGCAGGGAGTTCTCCCCATTTTCTGTTATGTGGGATTTAGGTCTGTTATACATTGCCTTTGTCATGCTGGGAATGGGCCTTCCATCCCTACCTTCTTCAGTATCTCAACCAGGAAGAGATGCTGAATTTTTTAAAATGCCTTTTTTGCATCTATTGAGATGATCATGTGGCTCCTGACTTTGAGTCAGTTTAGGTGATATATTATTTATCAGTTTCCATATATTGAACCCTACATTGTTGGGATGAAACTTACTTTATCAGGGTGGATGATGTGTGTGGTGGTTTGAGTGAGATGCCCCTCAAAACTTAGGTGTTCTGAATGCTAGGTTCCCAGCTGATGGAGATTTGGGAGGGAGTATATTGTTACAAATGAGTTTTATAGCCAGTTTCCCCTTGCTAGTGTTTGGCACACTCTCCTGTTGCTACTGTCCACCTTATATGGGCCCCGGGAGTGACGTCCGCCCTCTGCTCATGCCATCGTTTTCCCCTGCCATCATGGAGCTTCCCCTTGAGGCTGTAAGCCAAACTAAGCCCTGTTTTTTTTTTCCCCAAGAGCTGCTCTTGGTTGGATGATTTCTGCCAGCAATAAAAATTTGACTGCAACAGTAACTTTGGCACCCAGAGTGGCATTGCTGCTAGAATCTTGACTGTGTGAGTTTGGTCTTTTGGAGCTGATTTTCAAGAGGAATGTGGAAGGATTTGAAACTTTGGCCTCAGAGATGCCTTGTAGTGCTATAAGTACAGCTTGATGGACTACTCTGGTCAGAGTTGAAAGACCTGAATGCAGTAAGAACTACGGACTAAGAGGTTTGGCTTATGAGGTTAACAAAGAGCTTTGCCTGGGCTGGGCTAGAATGAGTTTGTGTGAGAGGTTTGCTGTTATGCCCATGCCCTGAGAATTTGTGAAGGGCTGCATTGCATAAAAATGGACTGTTATGAGCAGAGGAATATGGCTCAGAAAGGAGTCTTTAGGCCAAAACTGCTGCCTGTTCAGCTGCAATTGAGAGATTAAAACTATTGAGATTTAAGATGGACATGGTGGTGCACGCCTTTAATCCCTGCACTTGGGAGACAGAGGTAGGAGGATTGCCATGAGTTCAAGGCCAGCCTGAGATTAAATAGTGAATTCCAGGTCATCCTGGGCCAGAGTGAGATCCTACCTCAAAAGAAAGAAAGAAAGAGGAAAATCATTGAGATTGGGTCACCTGACCTGCATTGCAGCAACATAAAGAATGTAGACTCTGACTTCCAGTTAAGATGGCGGCATAGGTACCACGCCAAAGCAGCCTAGGGGGGAAAAAGCCAAAAAAATCCCCAGCAAAATACACACTTTTACTAAAAAATGAGGTGTATAGGAAATTGAAATGGCAGCAGAGAAGTAGGAGTGATCCAGAGCATCCAGAGCCCACACAGGCCAACAGAAGCAGCTCCAGCAGGTCCATGGACTGCAGCTGCGGCGGCGGCATGCCAGCCAGACGCCAGGCTCGGCTTGATCCACTGGAAAAGCCAGGTGAGGGGATTTTCTACTCACACCGGAGCTCTCCACAAACTCAAGAAACGTGAAGGGAGAATGGCAGTGAACAATGGAGGAGCAGATCACAAGGTAGAAGACCACGTGGAACAGCGAGAGAACTAGAGCAGCATCGGCAGCCTCCCCTCCTCCACCACCAGTGCCCAGCTCCAGCGAACAGAGCAGCGGTCCACGGACCCAGCCACGCCTGCTTGAACCAACAGTGGTTCCCAAGCAGGAGCAGAGGTAATTGGGATTACACCAGGGAAGGGTCCCACCTGGTCACAAGCTGACTTGGAACCCTTAACAGATCAGAACTCTTAAACCTCCTTGTTGTCAGGACTAAGGGAGTAGGTGAGGCACCACAAAGCCTAAGGGACAGACAGAGGATCTGTTTGTCATAATACCTACTCTTGGATAAATACTCTGTGCTGTTTTTCATTGAAAGTATACATTGTTTAGTTAAATTTTAGAAACTATCTGTATTTGGTTTCACTCAGCCTACTTGAATACTCTCATAGCAGGCAAACCCAATATCTAGAGCCACTTTTGTAGATACTCTGAGAGTCTTGAGAGACACACCTAGCACCTTAAGCTCCAACCCTGAAGTTATATAACATCAGATTGATTGATACATCTAATAATACCTAGCTAACTAGAAAATCCAATCATTAAATAATCCAGGATGCAAAAATATATACATCATAACACAAGAAACACCAAAAATCAAGACAATATAAATGCACCAAAAAGTATTAATGCATCAGAAATGACCTCCAGTGAGAATGAGTTAGAGGAAATGCCTGAGAAAAATTTCAAAAGAATGATTATAAATATGTTCAAAGAAGTCAAAGAAGAAATCAAAGGAATGAAAGAGGAAATGAAAGGAATCAAAGAAAACACAGGACATCAATTTAATGAAATAAAGAGGTCAATACTAGACATAAATAAGGAAATAGAAATAATAAAGAAAAACCAGTCAGAATTACTAGCAATGAAGAACACAGTTAATGAAAAATCTTTAGAAAATCTCACCAGTAGAATGGATGAAGGAGAGGACAGAATATCTAAGCTAGAAGACCAGGTGACAGATCTAATATAATCCAACACAGAGAAAGACAAACTAATAGAAAAGTATGAGTGGGAATGACAAGATATTCGGGACACTATGAAAAGATCAAACATAAGAATTCAGGGCACAGTAGAAGGAGAAGAATTTCACTCCAAAGGCATAGTAGGCATCTTCAACAAAATCATAGAAGAAAACATCCTCCAAATTGGGAAAGAGGTGCCAATGCAGATACAGGAATCCTTTAGAACACCAGCCAGACAAAACCTGGACAGAACCTCTCCTCGCCATATTATAATCAAACTACCAAACACACAAACCAAAGAAAAAATATTGAAAGCAATCAGAGAGAAAATTCAAGTTACCTAAAAAGGCAAGCCCATCAGGATTACAGCAGATAACTCAACACAAACATTAAAAGCCAGAAGGGTATGGAGTGATGTATTCCAAGTCCTGAAAGATAACAACTGTCAACCATGGTTACTTTATCCTGCAAAGCTATCCATTCAAATAGATGGAGAAATAAGGACATTCCATGACAAAAGCAAGCTAAAGGAGTATTTGAAGACAAAACCAGCTCTACAGAAAACACGTGAAAGAATCCTCCATGCTGAAGAAAAAGAAAAGCACACATATAAGGAACTGGGAAAAAAGCAAACAATACTCAAATACTAGTTAACATAAGAGAGCAAAGGTAAAACCGGAAGAACTACAAAAAAAAATGGCAAAAATAAATACACACCTTTCAATAATATCTCTCAATATCAATGGCCTCAATGCCCCAATCAAAAGATATAGGTTTGCAGACTGGGTTAAAAAGCAGGATCCTTCAATTTGTTGCCTCCAAGAAACCCACTTTTCTACAAAGGACGGACACTATCTTAGGGTGAAAGGTTGGAAAATGGTGTTTCAAGCAAATGGACCTAGAAAACAAGCAGGGGTTGCTATCCTAATATCTGACAAGGTAGACTTCAGTCCAACATTAGTTAAGATAAGGAAGGCCACTTTATATTGATTAAAGGCACCCTCCAACAGGAGGACATTACAATCCTAAACATATATGCACCTAACATGGGGGCCCCCAAATTCATCAAACAAACAACCAATCTCCCTCATGAACATAAATGCAAAAATTCTCAACAAAATATTGGCAAACAGAATACAGGAATATATCAGAAAGATCATTCATCCTGACCAAGTAGGCTTTATCCCAGAGATGCAGGGATGGTTCAACATACGCAAAATCGATAAACGTAATGCATTATATAAATGGACTGAAGGACAAAAATCACATGATCATCTCATTAGACACAGACAGCGTTTGACAAAATCCAACATCCCTTCATGATAAAAGTCCTACAGAGACTGGGAATAGAAGGAACATATCTCAATATAATAAAGGCTATTTATAATACTGGAAGTCATAGCCATAGCAATAAGGCAAGAGATGCACATAAAAGGGATACAAATTGGAAAGGAAGAAATCAAGTTATCATTGTTTGCAGATCACATGATTCTATATATAAAGGACCCTAAAGACTCTACCAGCAAACTGTTAGAGCTGATAAACACCTACAGCCATGTAGCAGGATACAACATAAATACACAGAAATCAGTAGCATTCCTACATGCTAACAACAAACACACAGAGGATGAAATCAGAGAATCACTCCCATTCATAATTGCATCAAAGAAAATAAAGTACCTTGGAAAAAACCTAACCAAGGAAGTAAAGGATCTCTACAATGAAAACTATAAAACACTCAAGCGAGAAATTGCAGAAGACACTAGGAAATGGAAAAAAATACCTTGTTCCTGGATTGGAAGAATCAATATTGTGAAAATGGCAATCTTACCAAAAGCAATCAACACATTTAATGCAATCCTCATCAAAATTCCAATGGCATTCTTCGTGGAAATAGAGAAAACAATCCAAAAATTCATTTGGAATCACATAAAACCTTGAATATCCAAAATAACACCGAGCAAGAAAAATAAGGCAGGTGGTATCACCATACCTGTACTATAGAACCTATACTACAGAGCCATAGAAACAAAAACAGCATGCTACTGGCACAAAAGCAGACATGTAGATCAATGGAACAGAATAGAGGACCCAGATATAAATCCAGGTAGCTATAGCCACCTGATATTCGATAAAAATGCCAACAATATTCATTGGAGAAAAGACAGCCTCTTCAGCAAATGGTGCTGGGAAAACTGGATATGTATCTGTAGAAGGATGAAAATAGATTCTTCTCTCTCTCCATGCATAAGAATTAAGACAAATGGACTAAAGACCTTAACATCAGACCTGAAACTCTGAAATTGCTAGAGGACAAAGTTAGGGGAAACCCTTTAATATACTGGTCTTGGCAAAGACTTTCTGAATATAACCCCAATTGCTCAGGCAATAAAACCACAGATTAACCACTGGGACCTCATAAAATTACAAAGATTTTGTACTGCAGAGGACACTGTGAATAAAGCAAAGAGGCAACCTACAGAATGGGAACAAATCTTTGCCAGCTATATATCCGATAGAGGATTAATATCTGGGATATACAAAGAACTCAAAAAGTTAAATGAGAAATCAAACAAGCCAATTAAAAAATGGGCTATGGAGCTAAATAGAGAGTTCTCAAAAGAAGAAATATGGATGGCATATAAGCATCTGAAAAAATGTTCTACATCCCTAGTCATCAGGGAAATGCAGATTAAAACTACCTTGAGATTCCATCTCACTCCTGCCAGATTGGCTACCATCATGAAAACAAATGATCATAAATGCTGGCAGGGATTTGGAAAAAGAGAAACCCTTCTACACTGTTGGTGGGAATGCAGTCTGGTACAGCCATTGTGGAAATCAGTGTGGAGGTTCCTAAGACAGCTAAAAATCGATCTACCATATGACCCAGCTATAGCACTCCTAGGCATATATCCTAAGGACTCATCCCATTTCCTTAGAAGTACATGCTCAACCATGTTTATTGCCACTCAATTCATAATAGCTGGGAAATGGAACCAGCCTAGATGTCCCTCAACTGATGAGTGGATAATGAAGATATGGCACATTTATACAATGGAGTTCTACTCAGTGGTAAAGAAAAATGAAGTTATGAAATTTGCAGGAAAATGGATGGATCTGGAAAGGATTATACTAAGTGAGGTGTATTAGTCAGCTTCAGGTTCACTGAGATGAAATTCCAGACCAGGCACAGTTATGGAGGAAGGGATTTATTGAAGCTTACAGATCCAGGGGAAGTTCCATAATGGCAGAAGAAACTGGCCTGCCTTCACAGGCCCAAGCAGAGAGAGAGCAGTATAAGCCTAAAGGTCAAAAACCAGAGCACACTTCAGGAACTCCAGCTAGGCACACTTTGCATATCTTTAGATTGAAATCTCAAACCCACCACCACACCTTAAGATCCACACAATGGCATTGCCTCCAGCCAGATGGCTAGAGATGCAAACTACAAACAAATAAACAACTGAATATATTGGGGGCCATCTATTCTATTCAAACCACCACATGAGGTAACCCAGGCCCAGAAAGCCAAGCACCGCATGTTCTCTCTAATATGTGGATCCTAGCTGCAGATGATTGGGCTTCTGTGTGAGAAGGAAAAAACTCAGTAGCAGAGGCCAGTAAGTTAAAAAGGAGATATAAAGGGAAGAGAAAGGAAGGGAGGAGGGTACTTAATAGGTTGGTATTGTATATATGTAAGTAGAAGAATAGATTAATGGGGGTGAAAAGGCCCAAAGTGAGGTCAGGGGAAGAGATTGAATAAAGGAAAGGCAGAGAGAGGGCTAATCAAAATCTAAGAGGATACAAATAAATCATATGGAATCCTCCGGTTTTGGACAATGGAACACTCAGGAGCCATAGATTGCTGTTAGAAAATTTTCAGTGCCAGGGATGGGATACCTCCAGTAAGTTGTTGGCCAGGGAGGTTCCTGATGTCCCCAAAACATTATAGGCCATTGCCAAGGCCCTTGGTTTCCCACCAGGAATAGATGGTAAGACCCTATTGCTGAAGACTCCACACACTTGGGCTGCAATGCCACTGAGAAATCCTGCTGGAACTGAGCTGATAACCTCCTCCATGTAGACCAGCTGACAGAAAGCTGGAAGAAGCCATTCTACATGTAGTTCAATGGGAGAAAGAGATACCACCAGTGAAGATACTCAACAGTGGACACTGAAAGCCTTATAATTGGCCAGCCAGGCCAAATGAGCCAACAGGTGCAATAGTGGCACGTCTGTCATGGTGGAAACCAACTGCCCCCCAATTGGACTGGAGGTGCACTCCATGGGAGGGAATACAACCCTGATACTGAAAACTTAAAACAGGGGTGGTCATGAGCCCTAGGGGTGTAACATCTGCTGATGTCTGGATGAATGTATATACTATACTTATCAAACTGCCCAGTAAGCTCTTCTCTTAATATTTATACCCTTATATTAATGCTACTCTCACTTTGGATAGAGAATCTTCTCTTTTCAGATGGCAGTGACCTTGGGACAACTCAGAAGGTATCACTGTGCTGGAAAGAAGTGATTGGAGTACTGAGTAACATCTCGATCATACCTTCCAAGGCTCAGGGTCTAATGTGGAAGAGGTGGCGGTACGAATGTAAGAGCCAAAGGAAGGGTAGGACTCCTTACAACGTCCTCCCTCCAGACATAAAATGGCCTGGATATCCATGACCTCATAGTGCCTGACACTACCTACACAAGACCATCATAAGAGAAGGAAAAGATCCTGACATCAAAATAAAAGAGAGACTGACTGAGATGAGGAGGGGATATGATGGAGAATGGAATTTCAAAGGGGAAAGTGGGAGGGTAGGAGGGTATTACCATGGGATATTTTTTATAATCATGGAAAATGTTAACAAAAATTGAGAAAAAAGAATGTAGACTCTTCTGAAGGGGCCTCAGTGCTGAAGGAGTGTCCTGTTCTTCAAAGTCTGCTTTATTCCTCCCTGGTTAATAAATTGGCACCCTACCTGGTATTGTGGAGAATAAGATATACAGTAAAGAGAGGGTCCTTGAGTTTGCAACATGGTCTTGTGTTTTGGAAACAGCCATGGGCAGTGTGAAGCAGGTTTGCTGGATGCCTTCATGGAGACCCAATGGAGCCATGAGAATGAAACTTGGTTTGCAGTGGAGAGCCAGTGGAGATGCCAGGACCATGAGATGGCTGCCAAGGCAGGCTGCCGGCACAAAGTTTTCCAGGACTGTGAGTAGCTTAGCTGGAGGGGCAGAATTGGAACTCTAGACAGTTGTTTCTGGTTAGAATTATCAGACTTGGAGATTGGTTACTGGTTAGAGTTGTTGGATTTAGAGCTACAGAGTTTGATGCTTGCCATGTTTAAATCTTGTATTGCTTGAATATTTCTTTGCTATGCCCAATGCCATCTTTCACAGTGTGAGTGTTTATTCTGTGCCATTATGGTTTGGGGGGGGGATTTGTTTGGTATTTTGGCTCAGTTAAAAGACTTTGGATTATAGGATGTTTGAACATCATAAGGATTGACATAAAAATGTGGGAACTTTGAAAGTTGGACTGAATTCATTGCATTTTACATTATGAATGGTTAACAATTTATGGGAACCAGGGGTGGAAAGTGGTGGTTTGATTCATGTGTCCCCCATAAATTTAGGTATTCTGAATGCTAGTCTCCCCAGCTGATGGCAATTGGAAATTAATATCTGCTCAAGGCAATGTATTGTTAGGGGTGGTCTTATGGGTATTATAGCCAGTGTCCCCTTGCCAGTGTTTGGCATACTCTCCTGTTGCTATTGTTCACCTGATGTTAGCCAGGGGGTGATATCCACCCTCTGCGCATGCCATCATTTTCCCCTGCCATCATGGAGCATCCCCTCGAGCCTGTAAGCCAAAATAAACCCTTTCTTCCCAAAAGCTGCTCTTGATCAGGTGATTTCTGCCAGCCATGCGAACCTGACTGCAACAATGTGTGTTCTTGAATTCGGTTTGCAAGAACTTTAGCGTATAGAGCAAGAGTGCTGCTTTCATGTTGTTCCTGATAATCAGCACCAAGGTGAAGGAGACAGACCCTGAGGATACTCAACACCTACCAAAGTAGAGATCCAGAGCCTCCTAAGAGCTCATCACTGAAGTAGACTTAAAACTCACCCACCACCACTCAGGGAATTTTGCAGAAGAGAGGAAGGAAAGATTGTAAGAGCCACAGGTTGAGGCGTCATGCCCAGAGGCATTCCCTCCCCCCCCCCACCACCACCAAATGACTGACTACTGCTCCCACAATGCACAAATTACCGAATCCTGCAACCCTATTGAGGAGCATTCCCAATTGAATAGGGACTAGGAGGAGGGAAAAGAGGGTACCAACACATGCTGTAACCACATGAATCATCTGTTTATAATAATAATAAACATAAAAAATGTAAAAAATAAAAAAAATTATTTCAAAAGTTTTTGTAACTCTAAAGTAACAACCTCAATAAAATGCAGAAATAAAACATGAAAAAAATAATTTTAGCATCTAAATTTATCAGGGATATCGTTCTCCAGGTGTTGGTGGACTTTATGTTGTTTCCCTTGTGGTTAATCCCCAGCCTAATTGCATTGTGGTCTGACATAATGCATGGAATTATGTTGATGTTCCTGAATTTGTTAAGACACATCTTATGCTCCAATACATGATCTAACTTAGAGAAATTTCTGTGAGCTGCTCAGAAGAATATGTATTCTTTGGAATTAGGTTGGATTATTCTGCAGGTGGCTGTTGAGTCCAATTGATCCATAGTATTCTTTGTTTTAAATATTTCATTTATTCATTTGAGAAAGAGAAGGTAGAGAAAGAACACCAGAAGAAGGATAGAGAGATGGCTTCATGGTTAAGGTGCTTGCCTGCAAAGCCTGGGGCCCCACGTTCTGTTACCCAAGACCCACATAAGCTGGATTCACTGGGTGACAAATGCATTTGGAGTTAGTTTAGAGAGGCTTGAGGTCCTGATGCACCCATTCCCTCTCTATCTGCCTCTCTCACCCTCTCTCTTTCAAATAAATAAATAAAAATTTGAAGTGCATCTGGTTATGCAAGGCCCTTGCCACTGCAAACAAACTCCGCATGCAAGCAACACCTTGTGCATCTGGCTTAGGTACATAATGAGAAATCTAACTTAGGTCTTAAGCTTCACAGGCAAGTACCTTAAACACTAAGTCATCTCTTCAGCCCTTTAAAAAAAAAAGTTTTGTTTATTTATTTGAAAGAGTATAGTATTGTCTAACTCCCTTATTTTGCTACTAATTTTCTGCTTAGATAACCTGTCTAATAATCATAGTGGAGTAGTAAAGTATCCTACTATAATTGTGTTAGGGGCATTTCTGCTTTATTGACCAACAGAATTTGCCTTATAAATTTGTGTGCTCTCTGTCCAAGCAATTCAAAACCTAAGCAACTCAGAAGCAAACAACCTGGCATGATGCTCACACAAGTGCAATAGTGGCACACAGCCATGGTGGGTAACCAGCTTCTCTTGGATTGGCTAACAGATCCACTCAGTGGATACCTGGAACTGGGAAACAAGTCAGAATCATATCCAGACAATGATTCTGCTTTCCATTGTCAAGCTCCCACTAACCTTGGGCTGTAAGAGGGTCTACACCTTTTAAATTCTCCCTAAATTAATAATGGTTATCCCATTTAACCAGTGGTGACTTCACTCTCCGTTGAAGAATCTGCTTCTTTTTTTCAGACAGGAGCTGGACCTGAGGAGATAAACGACCCACTGCATTCCAACCTGGTCCCAGCCGAAACCACAGAGGAATTGGGGACATGAGCAAGAGTGCTACGTTCTTAGTGAATGTGATATCAGCACAAGGGTGAAGGGGATAGACACTGAGGACTCTCAACACCTACCAAACCAGAGATCCAGAGGCTTCTGAGTGCCTATCACTGAAGTAGACTTAAAATGTTCCCAGCATGGCTCAGGAAATTTTGTGGAAGAGAGGGCAGAAAGATTGTTAGATCCACAAGTTGGGACATTTTGCACACAGACATTCCCTCTACCCTCCCCCATAATGCATGGCCCACAATCCCCATGAGACTGACCTGCATCCCCAATGAGAAAGGCCCCTTCAGAAAGGGGTAAGAAGGGAAAGGATAGTGCCAACATGTGTCGTTCACATGATAAATATATCCATATCTAATAAAATAAAATTTAAAAAGGAAAAAATTGTGCTCCTGTGTTTGTTGCATATATGCTTATGATTGTAAAATCCTCTTGCTATATTGTTCATTTGATAAGTATGCAGTAGCCTTCTTTATCTCTTTTGATTACTTCTGGTTTGAATCCAATTTTTTTTCTGATATCAGTATGGTCATCCTGTTTGTTTCTTATCTCCATTAGCTTGGAATATCTTCTTCTGTTCCTTCACCCTAAGGTGGTGTCTCTCTTTACTGGTGACCTGGGTTTCTTATAGACAGAAAATGGATCGGTTCATTTTTCTGATTCAGATTTTGAGCTTCTGTGTTTTGATTGGGGTGTTGAGATCATTGATGTTTGGAGTTAATAACTGTGAGGTGTCTGTTAATCCCTGTGAGTTGGAGGATTTATGGAGTGGTGTTTTCTTGGACTTTATATGTTTTCATGGTGTTCTGCTCATGGTTGTTATTTTTTCCTCTTGTTGGCTTAGGATTTGATTGTTTGTATCTTCAGCTTGGGTTATTCCATGCAACATTCTCTGTAGGATTGGCTTAATGTTCATGTAATCATATAGCTGGCTTTTTTCTTGGAAAGTTTTTATTTATTTATTTATTTATTTAGGCATGTCCAATAGACTGCATTTTTTTTTTTTTTTTTTTGGCTTTTCAAGATAGGGTCTCACACTAGCCTAGGCTGACCTAGAATTCACTATGGAGTCTCAGGGTGGCCTCGAACTCATGGTGATCCTCCTACCTCTGCCTCCTGAGTGCTGGGATTAAAGGCGTGCACCACCATGCCTGGCTTTAGACTGCCTTTTTTAACGTGAGAAAGTGAGAGGGAGAATTGTCTGACCTGGATCCCAACCACTGCAATTGAATGCCAGATGCATGCACCCCCTTAAGCACATGTGTGACCTTGCACGCTTGCATCACCTTGGGTGTCTGGCTTACATAGGACCAGAGAGTGAAACCTGAGTCCTTAGGTTTTGCAGGCAAGCACCTTAACACTAAGCCATCTCTCCAGCCCTCGTGGAAAGTTTTTCTTTCACTTTCACTTATGGGGAATAATTTTGGTGGGCTTAGTAGTTTGGGTTGGCAGCCATGCTCTTTTAGGATTTGAAATGTTCCATCCAATCCCTTCTAGCTTTTAGAGTTTCCATGGAAAAACCAGAGGTAATTCTGATGGGTTTACCTTTGAATGTAACAAGCTATTTTTCTCTTGCAGCTTTTGGAACCCTTTCTGTTTTCAATGTGGATAGTTCTGAGTAAAATATAATGTGGGGGAATTTTTTCTCTGGTTCTGTCCATTTGGTGTTCTGAGTGCCTTGTTGTCCTGTGACGGGGCTCTCCTTGGTGAGGCTTGGGAAGTTTTCTTTGATAATTTTTTTGAAGATGTTCTCTATGCCTTGGGACTATATTTCTTCCCCTTCTTCTATGCCAGTGATCCAAATATTTGGTCACTTTTAGGTGTTCCACACTTCCCTCATATTCTATTCACTGTTTTTGAATTTATCATTGTTTTTAGGTTGCAGGACTAATTCCTCTGTCTTTTCTTCAAGTTCTCATAGTCTTTCCTTTGTAAGGTCTACTCTGTTGGTAAGAGTTTCTTGGAAGCCTTTTCAAAGAGTTATTTCACTGTTGTTGTTGATTGCCCTTTTTTGTTTGTTTATTTTAGCATCTCCCTGTTTGTGAAATTCCAATTTTATTTCTTTTGTTTTTTTTTTTCTTTCTTTTTTAAGTTTTTCAAGTTAGGGTCTTACTCTATTCTAGGCTGACCTGGAATTCACTATGTAGTCTCAGTGTGGCCTCAAACTCATGGTGGTCCTCCTACCTCTGCCTCCCAAGTGCTGGGATTTAGTGGCATACACCACCACGCCCGGCTCCAATTTTATTTCTGGATTAGACTTGCTTGTTGTTTGTTGGAGTTCTTTCCTGCATTTGATTATGTCTTCATTGAGTTTATTCCACGGCCTGATTGAAATGATTTTTTTTTGTTGGTTCTCCATTTCCTTGACCCTTCTGTCAATATATTTATGATTATCTTACGTTTTTTCAGACATGAATTCTTTTCGCTGGTTTGTTTGTTTCCTTTTGCCATGTTCTCCCTTCATTCCTGAATTCCCCCCCCTTTTTTTTTTATTTTCTTCATTCAGCCCTGCTTTGAATTCTTTTGTAAGTTTTTTCAGTTCTCAACTAATTCTCCCATCCTTTTATGCAGGCCTCACTAAGTTTGCTGAGTATACTTGTCATGCTTCATCTTGGCATTCCATGGCTGCAGTTTCCTCTGCAGTTTCAATGGAGGCTTCTGTTATGGGGCTGGGTATCTGTGGTGGGGATCTTTTGATTTGGTATCTTGCAGTTCTTTTCTTTTTTGTGTTGTTGTTTTGCATTACAGTTTGCCCATGTCCAGGTACATTCCCCTGATTTGCTGGAAATGTAGCAATTAGCATCTCCTGTAGAACTTTCTTTTGTTGCTTTTTGGGGTTGGTGAAGATAGGAGAGCAAAGGTGCCATTTCCATAGGTTTGTGTGAGCTGGATCTTTCTTGTGTATTCAGTCTTCTGAAATTCCAGGTTGGGGCTTTGAATTCCTAGCCAAGTCAGTGATAAGACAGGGTCCTGTTTTCACTCTGGTACTCACTTCCTGGCCTGTGGTGGTGGACTTGGCCAGCGATACTGGAAGTAGACAAGGAAAGGGGATGGCTGGAATCCCCCTTTGCGGGTTGGATTTCAATCACAGGATAGTCAGATCAATGATTGCAGCTGGTTCCCTACTTGTGAACCTTCCCCACATGTCTTCTGTGTGCAGCCAGCACTTCCCTACCTGCTCAACTGGAGCAGGATCTCCTGACACCTGCCTACCTACTCCCAGAGGTGCCTACCTGCACCCAGCAAGCATGCCTCTATAAGGCTCTTTCATACTTTTAAATAGGTTAGATTTCTCTAGAAAGATCCAATGCATCCTATATTAACTGATAAATACTATATAATTTTTGGCAATAATGAAGGCATCCAAATTTTGGCATTTTTAAAAATATTTATTTATTTGACAGGGAGATATACAAAGGGAGAGAGAGAGAGAGAGAGAGAGAGAGAGAGAAAGGGTGCACTGGCACCTCCTGCCACTGCAAATGAATTCTAGATGAATGCAGCACCTTTTGCATCTGGCTTGATGTTGGTTCTAGGAATCAATCCAGTGCCATCAGGCTTTGCAATCAAGTGCCTTTGACTGTTGATCTGTTTCTACAGCCCCTGGTTTGGAATTTTTACAGTTGACTACTCTTGGTGTTGGGAAACATTATTTTATGAATTTTCTTCTATATGAAAAAGACCTACATGGCTTTTTATTCCCAAATACTTATTTTTTCTTTTGTTTTAATATGCAATGTCTCATATAATATAACATATTGACACTTTTTAATCCTCTGATCACACCCCATTTTTTACTGCTTATACTATTATTCAGTACCTATAACCTTATATTGACAAAGAGTGATATTAGATTCCTTATTCTATTCTCATATTCTGAAACATTTTTATTGAGAAACGATTTCATACAGTAGTTCAGGCTGGCCTAGAACTCACTCAGTAGAAAAGACTGACCTCAAACATGCTGTAATCACCCTGTCTCAGTCTTCTAAAAGTAGAGATTAGAGGCAGCACATCTGGCTTCATATTTTACTTTTGACATTAAGATATGTATTTTTCTTTTTATGATGTGATTAGTTTGTAAATGATTATGAGGAAAAGGACAGAAGTCTCAGGCTTTATAAGACAGTTTTCTTCCAAATACATAGAATTTCTCAGTTACAGGTCCTGAGTGTCATACCTTTTATATAAATGTGTGTATACCTATGATAAACTTTTCTTAAGATAAATTTATTTTTACTTTTCCTTTATCATATTTAGAGACTTGTTTAAAACACACAAATATGTTCTTAGAAAATGTAAGTGAATAAGCACTATTCAGTGTTCAGATTTTGTACTGGAATATTGCCACTAACTTGGAAATTTAATGGATAAGCCATTCCTTTGTACCAAATTCTTACTTTTTTTGAGAGACAGAGAGAGAAAATGGGTGTGCCAGAGCCTTTAGCAGCTGCAAACAAACTCCAGAAATGTGCACCCCCTTTTGCCCATGTGCAACATTGTGCGCTTGCATCACTGTGCATCTGGCTTATGTGGAACCTGGGTGATTTGAACATGAGTTCTTAAGCTTTGCATGCGAGCACCTTAACCACTAAGCCATTTCTCCAGCCCTCAAATTCTTACTTTTATCATTATTCTCTAATTTTAAATACTTAACTGTATATGTCTTCCTTTATATTGGCTAGATTACTTTTATTTTTTAAACATTGTCTTTTCAACACATAAAATCTGTCTTTCCAGCCAGTGATATGCTTTTTCAAACAGCACACCATTCTCAGCCTTCTTTCCAGTTTCAGGATTTGGCTAGTCAGCATCTAACCACAGAGTACTCCTTTCTGAATTACTTTGGATAATGAGATTTCTGAAAGATTAGTTCTGATATGAATTTTCACCTAAATCAACTAAAGGATTCTTTTGATTTAATATGACATTACCTCAGTGTTATACTGCTTGGCAGGTGAACAGTCTTATAGGGAAGCTGTGGTCTTCCTGTTTACCATGTTATTCCTGCTGTTTCTGGGTAGGTAGGCAGAAATTATTATAGGCCAGGCCTGGAAAAGTTGAGTCCATGTGCTTATGTTCTACTCGCTGTAATATAGTCATGTGAACACACTCACCAGCATGAAGTGGGCATGACAGTAGTATGGATCTCCAGTCATATGTTACAGAGTACGTACTTCCCCGCTGTAAAACTACAACGGGAAACTGTGGCAAGCCACAGAGCTCTCACACAATTCTTTAGCTCTCTCTTAAACTTGCCCTTGTATCTAGGTATGTGGAGGTTAAAAGGAATGGATAAGCCCAATAGGAGTATAACTTGCTTCAGTCCTATGGTTGGGAGTTAGAGAGCTGAGAGTGACGTCAATTGTTAAACAAACCTTCCTCTTGTTGAGCGGAGTCCTTTATATAAAACCCACACTTGCAGAGCTGTAGTCCAGCCCAGCAGCTGTCAGCTTTATCTGACCTAAATCCAGCACAGCACAAGCTGAGAGCTGTTACCATACCTGAAAGGTCTTCTTTGAAGTTATTACAGGGTAAGGCATGTTTCTAGTATTAGTCATTTCATATGTTCCATTTTTTACCAATATTATGCTATTTGTTCATGGTAAAATGATGAGGAGGGTCAATTGTGTAAACTATAAGATTCCAAGATGAAAATAAATTTATAGACTGGGAAAATGGCTCAGTGCATTATCTAAATTCAGATCCCCAGAACCTATGTAAAGTTGGACAAAATAGTGAATGCTGGGAGAGGAGCAGCAGAGACAGGAGAATCCTGGAAGCTCAATGGCCCACTTGCCTGGTGTTTGCAACAGTGAACTACAAGAGAACCCGAATCAAACTAGGTAACTGGGCGGACAGTAAGGACTGACATTCGGTATCTTCTTTCTTTTGCAGCCATGCAAAGGCATGAGCACACCTGCACTCATGCAGATGAACACACACACACACGTGCACGCGCACTTCAACAAAGAAACTTATTCTTAGGAAAGTCTCATAAGTTATTATTGTACTTAATGCCTTTTGAAATCACTTGTGTTTAAAAAAATTCTTAGTTGACAATGTTAATTAAAATTTGTCAATTAGTCACCTGTAAAAAGTCTGAAATAAAAAACAGACTGGCAATGAGACAGAACACTTGTAGTGTAATATTCATTATTTATTTGTGAGTGTTTGTGGAAGGGGTTGATCGTGGGTACACACATACTTCAGTCCACCATTTGAGATCAGAGGACAACCTCGAGGTGCCTGGGCTCCTTTTCCACCTTTTTTCCTTTCCTTTCCTTTCCTTTCCTTTCCTTTCCTTTCCTTTCCTTCCTTTCCTTCTTTTCCTTTTCCTTTTTATTTTTAAAGGCAGGGTCTCACTCTAACCTTGAACTCCTTTTGTAGACTCGGCTAGCCTTGAACTGTGGTGATTCTCCTACCTTAGCCTCCTGTGTGCTGGGATTATGGGCATGCACCACCATGCCTGACTTTCTTGCACCTTCTCTGAGGGCCAAGCTGCTGCTGCAAATAAACCCCAGTGTGGCTTGCCCATGAGCTTTGGATTCTCCTGGTTCCATCTCCCAATGTCATGAGAGCTTTGGCATTACAGATGCATGTGCACTTTGCATCTGGCTTTGTTGGGTTCTGGGAGGGACCAAACTCAGGTCGTCAGGCTTGGAAAGCAAGTCCCTCTACCTGCTGAGCCATGTCCCCACACTCCCTTCTCCACATGTAAATTTTTGAAAGAAAATCCACCAGTATGCCTAGGGATTGCAGGAGGAAGTGAATACATTGACAAATGAATCTAACTATATTACAAATATGTGGCATAACCTCACAATAGAAAGTGGATGGGGGAGAAGCTGGTCTAAGCAACTTTGGATAACTGCTTTAACTGCATACTTGAAAGTCAAAGACAAAAATATAAGTGTTTATAGACACTATACTTCATATGGGTTACCGAATCTAAAACTATAATATGTGTATATGGATATAAATTCATTCAATTATTCATATGTATATATGTACATGTATATGATGTATACATGTATGTATAAAACATGAGTAAATTGTAGATAACTGGAGCCAAGTTTCTGTGAGTGTGAGAAGTTGTGTATCTGTTGAGGGGAAGGCTGGAATCACGCTGTGCTCCTTTATTAGAGTTTCAGATGTCAGCATCAGCTTGTAGTACAAAAACAAAGACAGGAATATGTGTTCACATGGGCTGGTATATGTGGGTATACACACATGTCAGTAGCTTTGGGCATTGTGTAAGTCTAGAAACAATGGTACCTCATAGCAAGAAACACATTCTGCATTCAAATTTCAATATCTAAGTACATATTTGCACACAGGACACACACACCAACACATGCAGGAGATCCAGGAGTCAGAGAACCAGGAATCAAGTCAGGAGCCCAGGCCTACTCAGGCTGCAGGAGCACAGGGTTCACTCAGCCCCACGCCAGCAAGCAGGAAACTGGACTTTTAAAACATCCTAATTTTGCCTCTCCTTTCAGTGAAGATGGTACCTGCAATAGCCATGGCTAAGGTCATGATGGTTTTGTTTGCGGTTTTTTTTACTGAAGCCAATGGAAAACCTGCTGGGTGAGTCCTGCAGCCCATTCTCCATTGTGAAGACTTGGATCTGGGTTTGTGGTTGGCCTTATGTGGGGATATTGGACAGAGAATAGGGTGACCATCTCTTTGTTTTTCTTCCAGGAATCTAATTGAGAATAAAATAAAGAAAATAAATGTGCTTTTGGACCGCATAGATAACCTTATATTGGACAGGAGAGAGCTGGAGCTGTTTCCTTTTCCCAAACCAGATATGTGTATCAATTATTCATCCAAGACTATTCTAGAAAAGAAAAAAATGTTGGAGGAAAGAATAGAAGCCTTGAAGAAGAAAATAGCTGACGGCGAAACACTAATTCAATGGGAATCCAAGTGAATTCAGATGCATGCAGAGCGCTGCTCTAGTACAGAGTAAAACAGCACTTCCCCCGTGAACTTTCCAAACCTTACTAAGACAACCAAGGAGCAGCGTCTCTAATGCCAGCTCCTGTGTGTCATCCACTGCCAGATGTTACTGCTGCCATTGATAATGGATCATTATAACTTCACTTAGGAGCGCCTCTAATCACTCGATTTCTATTCTTTATTCCTCTGAAAGTATGTTATAGAAGAATAACTGGCACTTCTTATCTCATCCTCCTTAATCATGCTAATAAATGTTAATGATCATGACTCAAGTGAGTTGTTCCTTAATTGTTTACAGTATGAGGTTTCGGTTAAGATGGACACCCAAATGCTTATATTCATCATGATTACAAAAACAAATAACAAATAATTTTCTAATCATGTATGCCACAGTGTGACATTTTGAATATGATCCATTTACTACTTCAAGTACCAGATAGATCATACGTTCACTAACTAGGTACTCTTTGCTGTGGGTGGGAGGAAAGGGAGAAAAAAGTTGTGTAGAATAAAGCATATGTAAGCTGGAACTGGACTGAAAATGTATTTCTCCCTCCACAAATCCACTGATCACAATTTGTAAGTTGAAAGGAATTCAGCTATGCATTTCTTAGAAGGAAGATTACTTCATTATTTTTTACTCATGAATGAAACATCTACTTAGTGTCCATACTTGTCATGAACTGAATGAGGCAGAGGGCATGAACTGGTAAGATGAAACACACGTGGTTTTTGTCTTCATGAGAACTATAATGTGGTGAGGGAAACATACATATATTCATTATTACCTGCATGAATGTTAAGTAGGAAACATACTACGCTGTGAATATAAAATACAGAGCTCTGCCTAACATAGGTCAACAATATGGGTAGAATATCCTTCATTGAGGTGTCTGCTGTTATAGCCACGCAGTCAATTATCTAAGATGTGGCTACTATGAGGGTGACTGGTTTTATGTTTTCTTTAACTTAAAATTAGTTTCCATTCAATTATGCACATGGCTTGTTGCCATCACAACAAACAACATAGGTCAAGGTGATGAGCATCCTCTTGGATCAGAAAGAGGAGCAAGAAATAATCAGGTGAAAAGAAGCAGTGTCTTTGCAGGCGGTACAGCATCTGCAAAGGCCCTGAGCTGGGAGGAGCTGCTGGAGGGCCGTGAGCTGGCTGACGCCTGGCTGCAGTACAGTTCACACTACAGTTCACACTGCAGCGAGAAAGACAGAGAGGAAGGCAGGGCATGCTGCTACTGATGCCTCCTCCTGTGAGGTGCGCACAGGTGGGGCGTATGGGCATGGTGGAAAGGGCAGTTAACTTGGGATGACAATGGTCTGCAAATGTCACAAAGTGTAGAGCAGATGACTATGAAAACAGGTGTAGCTTGCTGGTGAAATCTGTCACGCTTTGGTCCATATGCAGAGAGCAGAATCTAAATGAAACAGGCAGGTTCCATGACAGCATGACTGAGAATGCTCACCAATACAGACCCCTGGTGGCACCCTGGGGAAGCCACACTCATTCCAGGGAGTGGTAGCCTGCTCTTTCTCCTTCAGTATCCTGGGACCACCCTGACCAGGAGGCAGCTACTGACATCTGCTGCTCCAGTAATACAATGGCTGCTACCACTCAGCCCAGCATAAAGGCTTCACATTCTGCACTCGGCCTGTGGAGGTCCATCAGTGCCTTGCTGCTGGACACTCCGCCAGCACCTCGGCATGACATGACTCCTCCACACCTGTGCTGCCAGCATGGAAGGGAGTCCTGGCAGAAGGCCTTACTTCAACCTTCCTGTCACCGGTGCGTGGACTGACTCACCCTCCACCTCCTCTGGAACCTTGATTCAGAGAGCCATGAAAAAGGCTCTTTCCCCCTTTAAGGTCTCCAGACTTCAAAAGACCGGTGTGTGCACACAGGAGGTGACACAATGAGCCTCCTGCTACCTGGTAGCACAAGGGGCAGAGAGTGTTCTAGAACATGCGAGAGTCTCTGTGGGAGGCTCATCCCCAGGTGGCACTGCTGTAAGACATGAGCCTGTTTCACAAGCTCGCCTGGGGAACAGAAGTAGAGGGAATTGGTTTGGAGAAGACGACTCAGCAGTTAAGGAACTTGCCTGCAAAGTCTACCGACCCAGGTTCAATACCCCCAGTACTCATGAAAATCCAGATGCCCAAAGTGTCACATGCTTTTGGAGTTCATTTGCAGTGGCTAGAGCCTTGGCACATCCATTCTCATGCTCTTTCTCTCTCTCTGTCTCTTTCTGCTTGCAAACTATTAATTAATTAATTAATTTAAGAAGTAGAGGGAACCCTTCTAGCTGCAGAGCTCAGCATTCCTGCCACTCTTTCCGTCCTGCAGTTTGGAATTAAATCTTTCCTGAATTATCATACATAGAATTAGGTTACATTATGGCATTTTCCAAACACATTTAGGTTTCTGTTTCCTTCTTCCAGTGCCCTCTGCTATTGTGCCCTGAACTCGCCACAGCCTCCTTTCACTTGTTCATCCATTTCCCATTTCTCCCTCACCACACTTCTTTACAGTGACCTCTTGTTCTCTCTCATGGTCCCCTGTCTCACCACACTTCTTTACAGTGACCTCTTGTTCTCTCTCATGGTCCCCTGTCTCAGCAAACTTCTTTACAGTGACCTCTTGTTCTCTCTCATGGTCCCCTGTCTCAGCACATGGTCTACCCTCGCTGTCACAACCCCTCATTTACATGCCTACAAGCTTTAGAAGCTGGGACCTGCATTTGAAAGAGAACGTGTGCTTTGTCCTCTGGGTCTAGGTTACCTTCAGTAATATGTCCTCAGAAAACTTTGTCACCATATTGATGTCAAGGTGTCACTCACTGTTTCAATGTGATTGACATGTTGTTGGCCATTTGGGAGTCTTCATTTTACGAACCTGGAAATTTTTATTCATTTTTATTCTGGTTTCCTGGCCCTGAACACCTGCCTTCTTCATATATTTTACACAAACTTATTTCTGGTTTTATTTGTTGTCATAACATTATATTCCGTTTCTCAGACAGTTATATCTTTTTGTGGCTAGTACTGATAAATAGAAAAATATTATTTCTTTTACCTTCTTGGTTGTCCTTGTAAGGTTCAAGAGTGACCAAGACCACACAAACCACTCTGAAGCAAAGATGAAAGCTTTTACTCAAGAAAAACACGAGCTGCCAGAACTGACTCTCAAGAGTGGAGCACAGCCAACCTGAGATTCCAGACAGTGGGCTTTATAGGGCTCTTCAGTTGGGGGAAGGTGAGGAAGGGAAAAGAACTGCTTTGTTCTTTATATTAGCCATTTCACACAGCTAGGGTGTGAGACCAGAACAGTGAACAGGAGACTTACGAGATAAGGGGGCAGGACACCATGACCTGGGGCACTGTCAGGCAAGGAAGGGATAATGGCTGGGCGGTTTCTGGAGGAACGTGGATAAGTCTCTGTTGCCATCCTGCTGTCCTTGGTGACTCCATTTTGAGAGCCTGTCCCGACCTAACAGTCCTGTGTGAACTCTTGTAAGCTTTTCCTGGTGCTGGGTCACAATGCTATCTCTTACATCTGCTTTATCTTTTCTCTAGGAACATAATAATCTTTGGGACTGGTTTTGTAAATGTCAAAATGGTGTATTTTATTTATTTAGTTTAATAGGTACAACTAGTGTCCTGAACATTATCTATTTTTTTTTTTTTTTGGTATCCTTTGTAGACTTATCTTTTATTAGAAAAAGAGTTTTGTTACTTAGCCAATGCAGATTTAATTATTTTATTTAATTGTCAAGTGGAGCAGAGACTGCTTCCTTGTGACCTTTGAACCATGTAAGTACAATTTGAGCTTGGGACTAATTCATCTCACTTCTTTGTCTTCCTCTGTCTCCTGAGTTACTCCATGGACATAATGTCTCTGTCTCCATCCCATTAATTCTGCTCCCCACATGGTGCAAAGAGGGAAGCTTATATCTTAGTTCTTAGCACTTGAACCATGAACATATAAGCCAGATGCTCTCCACACACATGCTCATGGATACATCCTTAAGAACCAATTCCTCTGGGACACAGCCCAGAAAGCTTGCTCACCTGGTACACATGTGCGACCTTGCACTTGTGTCACCTTGTGCATCTGGCTTACATGGGATCTGGAGAGTTGGACATGGGTTCTTAGGCTTTGCAGGCAAGCCCCTTAACCACTAAGCCATCTCTCCAGCCCTGTTTCTTACTTCTTAAAAGTATGACTTTGGGGCCCAGAATGGTTGTGCACGCCTTTAATCCCAGCTCTTGGGAGGCCAAGGTAGGAGGATCACCATGAGTTCTAGGACACCCTGAGAATACATAGTGAATTCCAGGTCAGCCTGGGCTAGAGAAAGACCCTCAAAACAAAAGTATGACTCTGGTGCTGGACAGATGGCTCAGAGGTTAAGGTGCTTGCCTACAGAGCCTAACTACCAGAGTTCAATTCCCCAGTACCCACACAAAGCCAGATGCACAAAGTAGCACATACATGCATCTGGAGTCCATTTGTAGTAGCTGGAAGCCCTGGCATGCCCATTCTCTCTTTTATAATAAATTTTCAAAAAAGCATGGCTGTTTTTGGTCCAGAAGGGCACATAAATATTTGTATTCATCATGATTACACAAAATAACACAGAAATGTTTTTGCCCAGATGCCTTTAGGAAAATAGAGTTTCTGTGGCCATTTTGGTATATCCATGGGACCTATAGTTTCCTGCCTTTCCCAACAGAAACTAGATAAGATCATAGAGCAGAGCCTTCTTCCTTTCCCCAGCTCTTCTCCCATATCACTACAATTTGCCCTATTTTCCTATCCTGTCTCAAACTGAAAGCCAGTTCCTCTTGGTGGTCCTTATGGACAGGACAGGTATGTAGAGGAAATACACATTTACAAGATCAATTGCTGCATATCAGGAACTGGAAGAGGTGTTAATTGGTTCAAATTGTGGAACCACATCAGACACAGCAGCTCTGACTGGGTTCATTACCTGATTAAGTTGGTGATAATGAACCCTCATTCTCTAACATCCATCTGTCTTCTACACAGGGTACACAGAGACAAAGGGACACATCATGGGAACTGTCTCTCCTACATCTTTCAAGTCCTTGATGGTGGCACTAATCTCTACAATCCCTCCACAGATGTAAGACTGTTTTTGGCTTACTACTTTTTTCTGGTAGAGGTAGCTTTAATGACCTCCATAATTGCCCTCAGTCCACAGGTTAGGGGACCAATGTGTGGATTCTGCCAACTTCTAAGTATATCTATTCCAATTATGAATTCTAGTACTGGAGAAATAACCACAGGATGAGACTAGAGACTTAGTTTATCCACTATGAGTCAGACTGGTTAAAACTCCATAGGTCCTTGACTTCCATACGTCCCCACTATGACTAGAAGGTCACAATACAGTTTAGGGTCTGCAGAAATCAATGCTAATTCACAAGCAATATTTTTGGTATTATAGCAAACTACTTCTTTAAGGAAGCCTGGCTTCTCCTATATAGTGGCTTGTCTGGAAAGTTGTTGAGGGGCTGTGATTCTCTATTTCTGTGATTCAAGGCAGCTTTTCATTTGTTGGCTCTGGAATTTTTCTGCTTATATAGATTGAACAAGAACTTAGTAGGATTCGTTTCTTATTCTGGGAACAGCATGATTAATTAGCAAGTGCTGAAGGTCTACGGGAGTGAGACCATTCTGCATAGTGTTCTGGCTGTGCTGCCCAGTACTGTTAAGTAAGTTCACCTGGCCTTTGTTGGTTCACTGCGGCCACTGGCCCTTCCTACTCTGGGGTGCAATTAAATCCACTGGATTGAACTTACCAAAATCAGCAGCCATCACTTTCACTTTAAGTTCTGGCTCATAGAGAAGAATGATGGCAATGCTATTCACACATGCTGGTGACCCCTCACAAATCCATTTCCTA
Source organism: Dipus sagitta (assembly GCA_036346955.1). Lineage (NCBI taxonomy): Eukaryota > Metazoa > Chordata > Mammalia > Rodentia > Dipodidae > Dipus > Dipus sagitta. Next base: position 152,411,226 of record CM070772.1, on the reverse strand, counting down.
GGCTATTAATTAAGTGGGTATCTTCTGGAACCTCCCATTGTGGAGTATATGTTACATGAAAAATTCCCTCCAGCATTCCAAGCTCTTTGAGCCTTGCAGTCCCTTCATCAACATAGAGCCAAGGCTATCGGGCATCTCTAGCTTATTTATAGTAGGCCATATTTTGACCCATACTTCCACTAACCCACAAATAAAATTTTAGCACAGGCTGGAGAGATGGCTTAGTGGTTAAGTGCTTGCCTGTGAAGCCTAAGGACCCCAGTTAGAGGCTCCATTCCCCAGGACCCACATAAGCCAGATGCACAAGGTGGCGCATGAATCTGGAGTTCATTTGCAGTGGCTGGAGGGCCTGGCGTGCCCATTCTCTCTCTCTCTCTATCTGCCTCTTTCTCTGTCTGTCTGTTGCTCTCAAATGAATAAATAAAAATAAACAAAAATAAAATAAAATGAAATTTTAGTACCTTTTACAAAAATTTGTGTAAGCTACATTACACCCCAAATCAATGCTCAATGTGCACATATTGATCAACTCTGTCTAATCTAGTTTTGTTTTTCCACAATTATCACCAAACCCTGAAAATCCATTCTCACACATATTCTCCAGTCTTCTACTTATATGAATTAGAAAACTTAAGAAGCTTTTTTGGGTGTAGCATACTTCCTTATGGGTCAAACTGTGTATCCCATCTCTGTTGGTTTCTATGTTTTGAGACTGGTTATGGACTTAGAGGCAAAAATGGATGGGCCCCGAGGGACAACAGCTTGGCATTTGTTTCAGAAAAGGCCATTGCCAGTTTAACAGACAATGCAGGATTAAATCCTTCAGGCAGTAGTGGAGAGGGCAATATTGCTGGGAGGTGGGGGTTGGGGATAGAAATATATCAGCCTCTAAGGGTGGGAAGATTATTTCCTTGGGTAAAATATGACCCCCCGCCCCAGAAACTGAGAGTTCAATGACCTCTGCCTAGGTAAGCTCCTACACGTCTCCACCCCAAGTGACAAGATCTCACTCTAAGCGCCCTCACTTTAACTGCAGAAAACTCTTCAAGGCAGTGATGCAACTCGAGTTATAAATCAGCCAAAAGTAGAATGAGAGCGTGGGTTTGGTTTTCAGCCTCTTGAATCCCATGGCTGCTTGAGAGAAGATTCCCTCAGGGCACACTTACAAGTCTTGAGGTTATTTCTACACATCTGGAGTTGGAAATTTTCAGCTCTGAGCTTACTTTTTTCCTTTGTTATGTCACATAAAGACAAACCAACGCACATCATCACATCCCTTCATTTCTCAAAAATGTTCAAAAGTTCTGTGTGCAGGACCACTGAATTCTTTGTACCTCACAAGGGGTGAATCAGCAGTATTGAACGCAAATATGCATCTGCCTTGCAAAGTTCTGAAATAATCCATGTGGTGGACAATCACTGCTCTCCATCCCATAGGAGTGTCTTTACTAACATTAGTCTTAGTTGGAGGGCCAGCTTCAGATACCGCCACGTCCACTAGAGAAATCCATCTTTACAGTTATGTATCTCTAGAACCACAATCTGTATTAGTCAGACGGAGAGTACGCACGAGAAAAGGATAGTTACTTGTTTGGCTTACATGCTAAGGGCTGGGCAGTCCAACAACAGCTGTCTGTATGCTGCAGAAGAGAACCTTTTTCTTAGTCCACAAAGCTGTATGCCTTTGTGGTCCCAATCTTGTGCTGAAGGCCCAGAGGATGGCTGGGATGCTGCTGGTCTTCAGTCCACATTGGAATCAGAAGGAGATGGAGTTCAATGTATGCCAACAGCAGAGACAGCCTCACTCAGTATCAAGAAGCACAGACAGGTGGACAATTGGCACGGTTTTGTCTTGGACCTATTATATCTGAGCTTCTGGTGGAAGATGATACCTACTCTGGCGGGAGAACCTCTCTCAGTGAATCCTTCCTGGAAATGCCCTCATAGACCCACCCAGAGGCATGATGTGTCTTAGTCGATTACAGATCCAATCAAGTTCATAATCAAGATTAATCATCAAAGTTCCCAGGCAAACATACTTGGTTTTTATTTTATTTAATGTTGGGGTGGAGCTGAAAAATTGCTTCATTGTATTCTTTTAGTCCATTTTCATCCATGCAAGGTGAGTCATGGCTTAGGATCCACCTCTCTCTCTTACCTGTATTTCCTGAGTTATTCCTTGGACACTGTGTACCTCTGTCTCCAGCCCCAGAATTCTCCTCTCCTTGTTGTACATACATAGGAAACATTCCAACCTAAGTTCCCAGTGCTCAAGCCCATGAATATACATCTCAGATGCTCTTCAGAACCAAGCTATTGGATATATCCTAAAGCATCAATTCAGAAGGTGGCCTCTGGGAAATAGCATAGAAAGCAAATCCACCTTCAAATTGTGGGCATCTGAAGTCTGCTTCAACTTTATCCGCCATGAAAATTAATGTTTAGAATAAATTAAAGGTTTTACTTCTGGGTATTTACCTAAAGGTGTCTAAGTCAACATGCTTCAGAGATATTTCACAGCCTTGTTTGTTGCCCTACTGTTCATAGCCAAGATATGGAGCCAGCCTATATGTCTACCAACAGAGGAATGGGTGGAGAAAATATGGTATAGAGATACAATGAAATTTTATTCAGCTGTAAAGAATTAGATTATGATATTAGTGGACAAATGGATGAGGCTAGAGGTCATTATGTTTAGCATAATAAGCCAGACTCAGAAAGGTAATTATTACATGTTTTCTCTCATATGCAGAATCTAGATTTAAACTTTGTGTGTGTGTGTTTCTATGTGTGACACAAAATTAGAAAGGAGGCTATGAGAGAGGAGTAAGACTTATAAAGAGGGGATAAAGGGCTGGAGAGATGGCATAGCAGTTACGCACTTGCCTATGAAGCCTAAGGACCCCAGTTTGAGGCTCAATTCCCTAGGACCCACATAAGCCAGATGCACAAGGTGGCACATGCATCTGGAGTTCATTTGCAGTGGCTGGAGGCATGCCCATTCTCCCTCTTTCTCTCTGTCACTCTTAAATAAATAAATAAAAATTCTAGACACCTTTAAAAAAAGAGGGGGTAAAGACGAGGTAATGGAATATGTGTGACGTAAAAGCAGAATACAGGACTATTTGGAAAGAAGGTGACAAGCAGGTGGAGAACAGTAGGGAAATAAGAAAACAAAAAAAAAATTAACTCAGGTTTTAAAATCAATGAATTTTTTAATAATCCCAATCCTAAAACTTTGTCTTTATGGAACAAATTTTATAGTTTATCAAACTTATCCATTCCTGGCAGTATCAGCGCATCTTGCATGGGTTTCTTCCCATATGTTGCTCCTTCTGGATAAAGATGTCAAGGCTTCTTGAGAGTACTATGGCCAAATTTTACTACCTGTAGCTTCCTTGGCACAGACCACTACAGGCTTTATGTTGTCACCTCTGTTGAGATCTAAGGTCTGACAAGTGAACATAGAGTCTGTGAGGCAGACACCTTGTGAATGTATGTACATAGTACAACCACAGCTATTGAAAAGGAATTTATTCTCGAGTCACAGAGATCATTTTCAAGTTAGGGCTTACAGGCACTACAGTCCAGGTTACTCTGCTGGCAGTACTCAGATCCCAGATCTGAAGATACCAGAAGGGTCTTTCCTGACATGCAGATACCTTACAAATATGCAGACACTGCTTGCTGCTCCTCTCACTTCCATCTTGCAGTTACGTCAGCCAGAGGAGAAACAGGATGTCCTTAGGGCCCAAGGATCAGAGATGAATGTGTCAGATTCCACGGTTGTCTCTCTGGATGTGGCCACATCTCACACCCCACAGGCCATTAGAGAATGAGAGGAAGTTGGTAACTGTGGTCATATCAAGGGTCGTATTTCATGAAGACCTCAGCACTCAACTGCACATGTTCAGCAGGGGCATCACAGTTTTGGTTTCAGCTTCTCTGGGGCTGTGTTGGTCTGGATCCTCTGGATTCAAGAGTTCTAGACTTGGGGAACAAGTGAAAAGACCATCCTAGCTCTTCCTATGCCAATTACCTCTGGCCTCCACATGCTCAAGCACACATGCATGTATGCACATCCATGCACCAACAAACATATGAACTCACATGCATGCATGTATACTACACATGTACAAAAAAGCATAATATATCTGAAAAAATCTTAGCACCTAGTATTGGTACTTTATCTTTCTGGTAATTGCTCATGATTACTCAACAATACCTACAAATGGCCATAGGTACTGATTACAGGAACATGCTAGAGGCTTGTGGTCTAGGAGCCTTAACCTACTGTAGAGATTAGGTGTAGCAGGCTATGCCATTGGGTTTGTGAATGTGGACTCTGTAATCCTTGCAGTATGAGGACTTCACCTAACAACATTTTCCAAAGATTGTGTGACTGAAGTTTGGCAGATACATGTTGATTCTCTTCTGAAATTTTCTGCCACAGTCACCATTTCAACATGGTTATTCTGTTTAGCACTCCTGTGGGGTACCACTTCTTTTTGACTGAGCTCTGGACCCTTCCTGAACATTTCTACTACCTATCTTAAAAGTTAAGTCCATGTTTCTTGGGGCCATGATGCTTGGAACTTCCTATTCTGCTATCTTGTTGATTTCAACAACAGGCTTGGTAAGAAATCTACTTATACCGGACATGGTGGTGCATGCCTTTAATCTGAGCACTCAGGAGGCAGAGGTAAAAGAATCATTGTGAGTTCGAGGCCAGCATGGTTCTAGAGTATGTTCCAGGTCAGCCTGGGCTAGTGTAAGACCCTACCTCAAAAACTAACAAAGAAGTCTACTTGTATATTTTGTTCTACTGAGATATTTGTTCCTGCAATACAGATTAAGTGCATAGTCCCTGTAGATGTTTCTACTGTCACCGTAATTTTATGAGTTTGTGGAGTCTCTTCTTAAAATACACACTGGCAGTTTTATTGAGAGTATGTTAACATGACACATTAGTTTCAGTACAAATTTTCATCTTTACTCTCCCATCTGGTTCATCAGTATTATAACAACCTACTTCATTCTTATTTCCTTTGATGCTTTTAAAAATAGTTTATATTTTCTCTAGAAAAATTTTATGTAACCTGTGCAAATTGCTAAGCACTATATAACTTTGAGGCTATTCTAAAAATAATCTAAGGTTTTATTTTTTTTTCCCAGTTGGTGATTTTGGGCATAGAGAAATATTTTTCATTTTGCTAATTTTATTCTATATCCAACAATCTTGTTGGATTCTTTTATTTATGTAAAAAAATTCCTTTAACTAAGTCCTTTTTCTATATAGATGAACATGTAATGCGAAATAATGACCCTTTTATCTTTTTCCTTCTGATTATACATCTTTCTTATTGCTTATATATTTATGTAATATGTATAATTTTATGTTCATGAATGATGCTATTGTTTTTCCTTAGTCTATTCTTGACCATAAAGGCGAAAGGTCACAGCTGGAAAGATGGCTCAATGGTTAACAGCCAACATGAAGGTCTGAGGAAGCCAGAGAGACCAATCAAGTTTGATTGTAAAAGGGTCCATGTAAACAGTGGATGGACTTCAGGCTCATAGGAGAATAGAGACCCCAAAATCTCTGGAGCTCCCTAGAAATGACAAGCTCTGGATCAGTATGAGACTCAATCAAAAGTAGGAGTGGGCAAAAGGGGCTGTAGAGATTGCTCCATGATAAAGGTGCTTGCTTGAGAACTTAGTGAGGAAGTTTGAAAACATGTCCCCCATAGACTCCGGTGTTTTATTAAAGCTTGTAACGGCTCTCCAGCCACCTGGCGATTGAGGGTAATACTGGAGGTGGCCTGAGATGTGTTTGGGGGTGGATCTGATCTCTAGTGAAAAGGTATGCAGGACAGACTGAGCTCTCAAGGGCTCCCTGCTATTCGTTGCTCATTTGTGCTTGCTACTTTTGATTTTTTTTACCAGCTGTTTGGTTTTCTGCTTGGATGTAGGGAAGCAGCCTCTTCCACCATTGATGGAACTTCTCCCCACCCCTGACTCCTGGATCTGTAAGCTTGAAACAAATCCCCTCCTCCTCTAAACTGCCTGGTTTGGACGTTCATCCCATCATGAAACTGTCTACAACAGAAATTTGGTACCAGAAATAAGGTGTTGCTACGTGATGAACCTCACCATGTGGACTTTGGTTTTTTGGAATTTGTGTGATGTAGGAATATGTATGGACTTGGTACTTTTTTTTTTTTTAGGCAAGCCCAACATACTGGCCTTAATTAAATGAGAGAGACAGAGAGAAGGAGAGAGAGAGAGAGAAAAAAAAAATTGGCATGTTAGGGCCTCTAATCACTGCAGCAAACTCCAGACACATACACCATCTTGTTTCCATGTGCAACCTTGTTTGCTTGCTTCACTTTGTGCGTCTGGCTTATGTGGGACTTAGAGAGCCGAACATGGGTTGTTAGGCTTTGCAGACAAGAGCCTTAACTGCTAAGCCATCTCTCCAGCTCTGGATGTGGCACTTATGTCTGCAGAAGCCTCACTGTGTGGTAAGCCAAATTTTATGTGCTATTCTTGTTAGAGTTTGATAATGCTAAAAGCAGAGAGAATGGCATCTGGAGACTTTACTTAGGAACCTTTTAAGGGGAAGGAAAGACAGTACAGAATTTATTGGAACTGGGCTACTGGCATAAGGCTGGCTGCACTCTGCTGCCCATGCCCAGAGAATTTGATCAAGGTTGTAAAACTTCAAGCAAGTTTAAAATTACTGGCACATAGTCAGGTTTTAAGTACCTGAAGCTGCTGTTGTCAAACAGATTACCACAGGCAATGCCTACCCAGGGAAAAGTGAATGATAGAAATACAAATGCTTTTTGAAGGAGATGACTGGAAGGAAGGATTCTAAGGCTGGAGAGAGAGAGAGGGAGGGAGAAAGAGAGAGAGATATCCCTAATTAAGGCACTTGCCTTCAAAGCCTAACAACCAGACTTTGAATGCCCAGTACCCACATAAATCCAGATGCACAAAGTGGCACATGCATCTGGAGTTTGTTTGCAGTGGATAGAGGCCCTACTGCACCCATTTCTCCCCCACCCACTGAACATGCTGATGCTCACCTTTAATCCCAGCACTCAGGAGGCCTAAGTTGGAGAATTGCTATGAGTTTGAGGCCAGTCTGAGAGTACATAGTGAATTCCAGGTTAGCCTGTGCTAGAGTGAGACCCTGTCTCAAACAACAAGAATTCTAAAGGCTGGAGGTCCATTTATTTGCTTCCTAGATTAACAATATGAGTGCATTCCTGCACACCTAGTATTGATTTGGGGAGCATAGAAACTTCATGGAAGTGGATCATGGAGTACACATGGTTTCAGGAGCTTCTGCTGAGATGTGCATGGGAAGCAGGATCATATTCCTGCATTGAAGGCTGGAAAGATTAGTGTATGGAGCTAAAGATGGACTGTGGTTTGAAGTGAAGACTCAAAGATGTATAGGAAGGCAGGTGTGGTAGTGCATGCCTTCAATCCCAGAACTCAGGAGGCAGAGGTAGGAGAACTGCTTGTGAGTACAGGGCTACCTTGAGAGTACATGGTGAATTCCAGGTCAGCCTGTACCAGAATGAAACCCTACCATGAAAAATGAAAAAAAAAAAAAAAGGTTTATTGGATATACAGGACAGGACAGTGCAAGGTCTACCACCAAAAGCTATTGGCTTGGGATAGAAATTTTCCCTGGCTACCCAACCCAACTGGATGGATGATAATTGGAAATCCAGAGACTGTCATCACTGGTTATGGATATTGGACTCTGAAGACATATGATGTTTGTCTAATGGTTATTGATTTTGTATTGGTCAAGTCTCTTTCCTTGTTATGCCCTATAGCAATAGAAATGTTTACTTTGTGCCATCATAAGTTGGAAGTATGCAACTTGTTTTGATTTTACAAGACTTAACACTTAAGAGACAGTCTTGAAACTTGGGACTATGGAATACTTTGAAGTTCTACTGAATACAATTTGCAATGTGAGTTTGTCATGAGTCTATTGTGGGCCAGGGGTAGAATGTAATGGTTTGAGTGTAGGTTCCCCATAGACTCAGGTTTTATTAAAGCTTGTAACTTGGTTCTCCAGTGGGGGTGGATCCTGCAGTCCAGCCCAAAAGTGTGTTTGGGAGCAGAGCATAATTCCAGACCAAAGGTAGGCAGAGAGGTCTGAGCTTTGGCAGATTTTTTATGCTTTTGTTTTGCTGGATGATGATGTTTTTATTTTTATTTATTTATTTATTTATTTATTTTTGAGAGAATGAGAGAAAGAAAGAAATGGTGCCCCAGGGTCTCAGCCACTGAAATCAAACTCCAGATGCTTGCACCACTTAGTGTGTATGTGCAACCTTGCACTTGCCTCACCTTTATGCATCTAGTTAACATAGGATCTGGAGAGTTGAATATGGGTTCTTAGGCTTTGCAGGCAAGTGCCTTCACCGCCAAGCCATCTCTCTAGCCCTATACTATTTTTTTAGATTGGATATTTTTTTAAACATTTGTCTTTGAAAATCAGAGTATGTCTAATTTATGATATTCCTTTTCTTATACCTATCATGGATAAGCCATATCTCAATTTTTAGGTTTTTGCTAGTTAGTACCCAATATAAGTATGAATTATTTCAGAAAATGAAATTGCTACAAGTTATAGATTAGGATAAGACCCACAAACTGGGATATGCTCTCCATCAGCTCAGGTACCATGGCCTCTCACCCCAACCCTGCCTCAGAGGCAACCCTGGATTTTGTGGAATTTCTAATACTCTTCTGTTTTGGAGATACCTGGGACTCGTCTCTGTGCCTGGATAATCTTAGATAGGCCCTTAAAGGGCACAATTCTCTTGGGCATTTGGCTGTTACTTTTTGTGCAATGTCAACCTTTCACTGTTTGATTGGTCTCAAAGACTCGCCCATGCTAACCACAACTTGTAACACTGTGTTGTATCCCAGTCCTACTCCTATTTCTTGGCTCATTCAAGAAGTAAGGCACACAGTTGTGAGGAGCCAGTGATGCCCCGTCAGGTGACTCGCTGTGGTTTGAAGGAGGTGGTGGAAATGCAGTTGTGGTGGCCTCAGTCACCCCCAACTTCACCATAGTTTTTCACAGTTGAGAACAGCTAAGTAAAGCAAGATGTCTGTGGATACTGTGGCCTATAAGGCCCAATTCTCTGGCTTCACACCACAAACTTGCTTGCTTCGGATCTATGTTGCATTTCAAGACTATCTGTTTGAAGTGATGCAGGCTGTTGAACAGGTATTCTGAAGAAGCTGGATGGCATCCCAGACAGTGAGATTAGAGCCATCCAGATTCGTAAATGCATAGAGAAGTTTCTTAGCTTCAATGATAGGACATTTTGGTAAACTTTCTGACAAAATGGAGCAGTGGTTTCTCAGTTGATTTTGCATATTCCTGCAAACATCCTGCTTCATGAAGATAAGTGTCAAGAGACACATCCTTGCAGTGAAGAATTCCAGCTTATCTGGAAAGAAATTGGGGAGTTACAGGAGAGATATAAAGTTGAATTATGTACTAGGCAAGCCCTTCTTGCAGAATTAGAAGAGCAAAACACTGTTCAAACTAAAGAAACCTTGATTTTGTTTGAACTTGAAAATCTTGGCAGAGACCATGGGACTAGTCATTTGAGAAACAGTTTGGTTTTGTTGGTTCATAACTCCAGAAAACTCCAGAACATTTAGAGACAACATGGAAAAGGAAAATAAATCAATAGCAAAAAGAGCATATTGAAAACAATAGTTTTTGTTTGTCACTCATGTTTCATGTCTCCTTTTCTTGTTCTCTTTCCTGAAGTTATCTATGTACTGCTTGAACTGTTCTTAAAGATCTCCAGTAGGTAGGAGGATTCTTGATTCAGAGTGGCTTATGCATGATTACAGAAGTGAAGCTGTATGTAGTCAAAGGGATTTGCAAAATTGTCATTGGCTGATACTCTTGGAATGAAGTCAAGTGGAAAAATGATTGAACAGGTGACTCTTCATTATATACCTCAAACTTGGGTCAGCCAACACAGTGCTTACCCTTTCCAGTGACTTTACTTAATATGAATAATTTGGTAACTGGTTGAAAGAAGCAAGTAGCAAAAAAAGATAACTTCGATCATTGTTAAAGATGAAAGAAGCTTTTGGTTTCCGAAATTCTTTTACGTGGTCAAGGTGATGATGGTGTTAAAGAACTTAGTCTTCTGGCAGAACACCTTGGGGGGGGGGGAGCAGATCCCATGAAGAAAATAAAGCATGCTGCATATCCAGCAATGAAATTTATGCATCTTGGTCCTTAGGTTTTAGAGCCATTTTTAATACTAGTTTTGGAAACTGCCTTGTACCTAATATTTATTTCACTTACTTATTCACATTTTTAAAGCATTAAATAGCTAATGTCTTCAAATCACGCAAGGATCATGGAGAAATGACAATTATTTTTAACACTTGCTTTTCATGTCTCTTATTTTTTCTATGTCTTAAAGAATAGGACATGGCGTTTGTTCCTTGTGTATACAGGAGTAATTTAAAGTATTAATATTTGTAAATAGACTTAGAAAATGTGTCTTTTAAAAATGAAGTTCTATTTCCAATGCTGTATATTAAATAAATGTTTTAAGATCGTTATAAAAAGAAGGCATTTAGATTTCCAAGGAAAGATGGTTGATTCTGTGAGTGAAAACATTCAGAGAGATAAAGGACATACTAGATTAGAAGAGCATGGTAAGAGATGGTAGAACTACCATGCATGGAAAAGTAGGAGAGCCCACAGCTCCAGTTCCACCTCCCTGCAGAGCACAGGAAGGGGAAGAAGAAACCTCAAGCACAAGGTAAGCCAAGTAGCTCTGTTAAGAACAGACTAGCAATTCAAGGTGCTTGCAAACTCTAAGGCCGGCTGGAGGATCTGGTATGACTGCAACTCCTCCTGCTGGCAGGCCAACACAGAAGAACTCTACTTCATTTTGCATCCCGTATTTCTGAGTGCTTTAGCCAGACATGATCTTGAGAGGGGGCTATGGTTTGAAACTGAGCAGCTCTGGAAAAGGAAAAATCACAATTTAGAGAGCCCTGAAGATCTTCTGCCACTGTGTGTGGGTACAGAGGGCAATCCTAAAATTGACAATGATACATAAAAGCCATGAATAGCCAAAACATTCCTAAGCAAAATAAGGTGTAGGTACCACACTATCTGATTTTAAGTAGACTACAACCACAGTAACAAAGCAGTATGATATTGGCACAAAATGGAAACATAGACTAATTAAATAGAATAGAGGACCCAAAAATAAACCCAAACAGCTGTAACCATCTGGTTTGCAATAAAGGCACCAAAAACAATATTGGAGAAATGACAGTCCCTTCAACAAATGGTCCTGGCAAAACTAGTTATTCACATATAGAAGAATGAAACTAGATCCTCATCTCTTACCTGGGACAAAAATCAATTAAAAATGAGTCAAATACCTTAAAGTTAGACCTGAAACTCTGAAACTTCTAGGGGCAAGCAATTCCATATATAAGCACAGGCAAAGACTTTCTGAATAGCAACGGCACATCAGGTGTCCAAGAAACAATTTTAAGAATTGATAAGTGGGATTGTATAGAATTACAAAGCTTCAACCATGAGAAGACAGCCACAGAATACAGTGAAACCTTCATTAGCTATGTATCTGAAAAGAGACTGAATATTCAGTCTTGTTTATACTTGCCAGTATAAACGACTCAAAATATTAAGTAATCAACAAATGACCAAATGCATTAAGCAAACAGTTCTCAAAAGAAGAAGTACAAATGGTCAATATATATTGAAAACCTTATCCATTAGGGAAATTCAAAGTAAACGACATTGAGATTCTACCTAACTCCAATCAGAATAGCTTCATTACAAAAATAAACAGCTGGGCATGATAGCACACACCTTTAATCCCAACGCTTGGGAGGCAGAGGTAGGAGGATCACTGTGAGTTAGATGCCAAGCTGAAACTACATACAGAGTGAGTTCCAGGTCAGCCTGAGCTAGAGTGAGACCCTATCTGGAAAAAAAAAAGAAAGAAAGAAAAAGAAAACACATAACAGATGCTGATGAAGGCTAAGGAGGAGCCCTTAGGCATTACTAGTGGGAATGTAACTTAGTACCACTGTTACTCTTCTTATTGCTGTGACAAAAATATTCAGCTTGACCTAAGTAACTCAAGGGAGGAAGGGATAATCTGGGCTTACACTTTGAGGAGATACAGTCCCTTATGGTGGGGAACACATGGTGGCAGAAGCATGAAGCAGCTGGTTACATTTCACCTGCAGTAAGGAAGCAGAGAGATGAATGTTAGTGCTTAGCTTGTGTTCTCCATTTTATATAATCTAGGATCACTAGCCTACAGAATAGTGATCCACATTTAGGGTAGGTCTTCCCAACTCATTTAACCTGATCTAGAAACTTTTTGGTGGCCTGCCCAATGGTTTCTTTCTATGGTGATTCTAAATCTCACCAAGTTGAAAATATTAATCATCACAACCACTACCAAAGTTGATACTGTGGTTCCTCATATGGTTGTACCATATGATTCAGCTGTACCCACTTCTGAGAATATGCCTGAGATATTTGAAGTCAGTATAAAATAATGATACTTGCACATTCACATTTACCATGGTTCTATTCAGAAGCAGCCTAGATGTTCATTAGCAGATGAGTGGATAACGTAAATATTGTATATATACACAAAAGGATTTTATTTAGCCATCAAGAAAAAAATTATGTCATTTTCAGAAAAATCAATAGAACTGAAGATCACATTAAGCAAAATATACCAGTTTTGGACAGACAAAATTTTTTTTTTTTACATGGAGACTTTATATTAAAAAAGGATATATAGAGCTGGAGAGATGGCTTAGCAGTTAAGATGTTTGCTTGCAAAGACTAAGGACCCAGATTTGACTCTCCAAAACCCACAAAAGCCATATGCACAAGGCCATGCATGCACACAAGGTGGTCCATCCATCTAGAGTTGGATTTCAGAGGATAAAGGTCCTGATGTGCCAATTTGCTCTCTCTAAACCATGAAAAAATGAAAAAGGCTTGGGTGCCATTGTGGAAGAGGTGGTTGGAAGAATATGAGAGCCAGAGGAAGGGGAGGAGTATTTTGCAATATTGTCTTCCAGATACAAAGTGGCTGTGGCATTTGTCATGTCACAATGGCTGATACCACCTACACAGATAATATATGTGTATGTGCATAATATAAGGGAAAAACGATGGTATCAAAATAGCTCAGGAAGGGTTGGGGAGATGGTTCAGTGGTTAAAGGCACTTGCTTGCAAAACCTGACAGTCTGGGCTTGACTCCCCTGTACCCAGGTAAAACCAGAGCCACAAAGTGGCCTGGCATGCCCATTCTCTGTTTCTCGCTCTCTCTCTCCTTTCCTCAAATAAATATTTAGAAATATAGTTCAGTGACTAGTTGGAAAGAATGGATTCAATGGAGGGGATTTAGGGGAGAAGGAAAAGAGAGGGTTGTGGGTAAAGCCTGGCAGAGAGACATAGAAGAGAAAGACAGAGAGAGAATGAATGAGAGTACCAGGGCCTCTATCTACTGCAACTGACCTTCCAGATACATGCACCACTTTGTACATATTGCTTTACATAGGTACTGGGAAATTAAACTTGGGTCGTGAGGCTTTATGGGCAAGTGTGGTTTGCTTCAGTGTCCCCCATAAACTTAGGTGGCTTAATTGCTAGGTCCTCAGCTGATAGCAATTTGGAAATTGAATCCACCTGGAGGCAGTGTATTGTTGGGGGTGGGCTTACGGGTATTATAGCCAGCTTCCTCTTGCCGGTGTTTGGCACACTCTCCTGTTCCTGTTGTCCACCTGATGTTGGCCAGGAGGTAATATCCACCCTCTGCTCATGTCATAATTTCCCCCTGCTATCATGGAGCTTCCCCTCGAGTCTGTAAACCAAAATAAACCTTTTCTCACCCACAAGCTTCTCTTGGTTGGATGTTTTCTACTGCAACAGTAAAGTTGGTAGAGAAGGGGTGTCACTGCTGTTAGAAACCTCACTTTGTGGCTTTTTGGAACTGCTTTTCAAGAGGAATGTGGTAGGATTTGAAACCTTGGCCTAAGAGATGCCTTCATTGCTGTTAAGTACAGCTTGATGGACTATTCTGGTCATAGTTGAAAGACTTGACTGCAGTAAGAACTATGGACTACGAGGTTTGGTTTATGAGGGTGAGAAAAAAGCTTTGCCTGGGCTGTACTAAAAGCAGTTTGTGTGAGAGGCTTGCTGTTATGCCCATGTCCTGAGAACTTGTGCAGGGTTGCAATGCACAGAAACGGACTGGTATGAGCAGAGGGATATGGCACAGAAAAAAATGAATATTTGGGCTGAAACTCCTGCCTATTCAGCTGCTATTGTATGAGAGATTACAGCTATTGAGATTGGGCCAGCTGACCTGCATTGCAACAACAGAAAGAATGCAATATTATGAAGGGGCCTGAGTCCTGAAGGAGTGTCCTGTTCTTCAAAGTCTGCTTTATTCCCCCCTGGATTGACAAATTGGCAATCAACCTGGTAGTATGGTGTAGAAGAAATGCAGCAAAGACAAAGTCATTGAATTTGCAACATGGGCTTGTATTTTGGAAAGGCCATGGGCAATGTGAAGCAGGCTTGTTGAATTACCTATATGGAGTTTTGATGGAGCCATGAGGATTAACTGTAGGCTGCAGTGGAGACCCAATGGAGATGTCAGGATTATGGGATGGCTGCCAAGGAGAGCTGCTAACACCAGAGGATGTTTTTTTGGGACTGTAAGTAGCCAAGCTGGAGGGGCAGAATTGGAACTCCAGAGATTTGTCAGTGGTTAGAATTATCAGATTTGGTGATTTGTCATTGATTAGAGTTGTTGAACTTGGAGCTACAGAGTTTGATGTTTGCCCTCTTTAAATCTTGTATTGGTTGAATATTTCTTTGCTATGCCTAATGCCGTCTTTTGCAGTGTGCCATTATTACTATTATTATTATTATTATTGGTATTATGGCTCAGTTAAAAGATCTTGGACTATGGGAGTGTTTTTATATCATTGGGATTAAAAACTATGGAGACCCTTTTGTAAGATTTATTTGTATTTATTTATTAGAGACATAGTGGTTGGGGGAGAGAGAGAGAATGGGCACATCAGGGCCTCTAGCCATTGCAAACAAACTCCAGACACATGCACTACCATATGCATCTGGCCTACGAATGACCTGGAGAATCGAACCTGGGTCCTTAGGCTTCACAGGCATGTGCCTTAACTGCTAAGCCATCTCTCCAGCCCTATGGGGACTTCTAAAGTTAGATGAATGCATTGCATTTTACATCATGTATGGTTATCAGTTCATGGGGTCCAGGGGCAGAATGTGGTGCTTTGATTTAGGTGCCCCCATAAACTTAGGTGTTCTGAATGCCATGTCCCCAGCTGATACAATTTGGGAACTGAATCTTCCTGAAGGTAGTGTGTTGGTGAGGGTGGGCTTATGGGTATTATAGCCAGCTTCCTCCTGACAGTGTTTGGTATACTCTGCTGTTGCTGTTGTCCATCTGTTGACCAGGAGGTGATTCCACCCTCTGCTCATGTCATCATTTCCCCCTGCCATCATGGAGCTTCCCCTCGAGTCTGTAAGCCTGACTACAACAGCAAGCACCGTAAAGACTGAGCCCATCTTTCCAGACAACCTAATCCTTACATTTCCAGCCTTTATGTTACAATTTCAGTGTACTTTTCTCATGTTACTTCCTTCTTGCTCCTTTTACCATTGTTCCCTAAGACAGTTAAGTTAGTCATTTTGATGCCATTTCTAGTTTCTCCTATGCATAAATCCTATTCCTTAAGGCTCAGATCAATCATCATTCCTTTTCTCTCCCTTTACCAAACCTTCATCTCTTCAGTAAGAATACTTTCCATTTTTCATTGTTTAAGAACCTGTGTATGCTATGCAAGCACTCTACCCATGAGCTTCACCCTTGGCTTTAGAAGTAATTTTATTCCAGTTTCTCTACTGCAGGTTACTTTCCCACATAATCCAACTTCTTTTGTTTTTGTTTACTGTGTTGCTTTGAATAAGATGTCCTCCATAAACTCATTTGTTTTCAATGCTTGTTCCCCAAGTGGTGACAATTTGGGAGGTGGAACCTTGCTGCAGGTGAGTTGCTGGGAGTGGGATAAGGGGCGTTATCAAGGATCACTCTCTTGCTCTTATCTTCCACCTGCTGTGGCAAAGGTGATGTCCAGACTCCACTCTACCATCTTCTTCCTGCCATCATGGAGCTCTCCCTCGAGATTGTTAGCCAAAATAAAAACTTTCTTATCAATTTCTTTTGGTTGGGTGTTTTGTCCCTAGCAATGCAAAGGTGACCACAGCACTTATGCATCTAATTTGTGTCAGGGTCATGTGTGTATTAGTCGTGTATCTCAGTATTCTTACATAGGGGCTTGATAAATATACAATATTTGCTGATTATGGGTGGACAGAATTCCTTCTGTATTTGTAAGATTTTCTTTTTCCTGCCATTAGGTGTATTCCTTCTGTATTTGTAAGATTTTCTTTTTCCTGCCATTAGGTGGCAGCATGCAATCTTGTTAGTACAAAGAAATCTCAGGCTTTACGCATAATTTATTTATTTATTTTGGGGTGGTACTGCAGATTTGGCCAGGGCAACCTGAGCTACATACATCTCCAACCCCAAATCCCAGGCTTAAAAAGTTAAATAGGTTCTTGGTCTATGGTTGCCAATCAAGTAAATATTGAACCTTAACTTGTGCCCTCAAAGCACCTTGACATAGCAGGACATAAAACAGGCAACTGTGGAGATGCGGTTATACCCTAAACGACTGCATACCGGGAAGGTCTGGAGCTCTCAGGCTGTCTTTCCCTGTGTGATTCTATTGTAACAAAACAAGAGATTTCTGCTCAATTCTGAAGCAGAAAGACTTTGCACCGTGTTTGTGCAAGTAAACAACCATTTGTCACAAACCATTAAGGTACACTCATAAGTTTGCACAAAGTTACTACCTGTGAGTTTAAAAAATGAAGTCATCAACACATAGACACAAGAGTATACAAAAGCCATACCTAGAAAACAGATTCATGAGTTTAACACGCTAACTCAAGGAATTCCGCAGCCCTCACACCTGAGTCATATAAATGCAGGACGTTAAAGAGTCCCAGAGCCCTCAACTTATCCCCTCCCCTCCCCTACTACCTGGCCATAGAAGCCCTGGGATGATGGGACTGTCTCCTGGTATGGCAATTTAGGCAGCCTCTGGGCTATGAGGTGGGAAGGCTACACCCTACCGTAGCTCCTCCGTCTCAGAGCAGTTTCTTTTCATAACACCCTCTCCCTGGCTCTCCTGCTTCAGGTGCATACATCCTCCCTTTCCCCCCTCTCTATTCCTCCTTCTCTCTCTCATTACAATAAAGTTTTGGAGTCAAGAAATCGTGGGTTCCTTGATCTCAAGCTTTCCTCCCTTTTTTGGATCACTCCAGTTTATTCTGATGTTTTTCTCCATTGTGAACCCTGAACCTAATAGAGGGAAACCTAGCATTGGGGTATGCCAGCACTCACCAACTCATCTTCAAGCTACTGGGTATGCATCAGAGGGTCAACTGACTCTGGAGCCTTTGGCCCAGCAAGACTCCCACCCCCACCCCCCTATTGAGCAAAGTACACTTTAAATTCCTCTGGACTCAAGTGCCCAGGGCCAGCTCTGGGCCCTGAAAGGATGGTGTTTTGTCAGCCCTATCCTTGAACACTTGTGACTTGGGCTATCTTTTCACCAGCAATGACTTGTTTTGCCTTTGTATCAACTCATTGCCTCGTGACTTCAGTGAGACTCCTTTGAACACTGTGGCCACTTTAAATCTTTATCTCTTCTTTAAACTATATTTCATTGTGTGACACAGAATGTGTGATCTAAGATTTAATATTAATGAAGGTGGAAACAGAATTAAAGAATCTTGAGTTTGAGCTGGGTATGATGGCTCATGCCTCTAATTCCAACTCTCAGGATGAAGCAAGAGGACTGTTCCAAGTTCAAGGCTGGTCTAAGCTACATAATGACTTTGAGGCCAGCATGGGACAGATGTGTGAAACCTGTCTCATAAAACAAAATAAAATCTTGTGCTTGTCAATAGACATGAGTTTCGAGTGAAATCCATGTTATTGACATCGCTCACTTAATAACAGCAAAAGGGATAGGAAACTTCTGATTTCTGTATTAAGCTCTTTGGCACACGTACTGGTATTATGGAGGAAAACTTTCAATGTTTGAACCTTAATCCATGCAGATCAAGCCTGGTCAGGATTTTGTTGTTTTGCTTAAAGATTTTCCTCTGGACTTTTGTATCACAAATCCCATAATATTACTCTTTTTAGACACTTTTCAAAATTTATTAGTGATGATGCAAAAAGCACAGTACTCACCAAATGAGTGACCATGGCTTGGAAGCCCAGATTTAGGTTACGCCAAAGTTCATGCTCCAATGTGTTAATTTTATGCAGTTTTAATATTTTTTAATTTGAAAGATAGGTAAAGAGAGAGAGAACAAAGGAACATTGAATGGGTTTTCCAGGGCCTCTTGGCACTGCAAAGGAACTCTAGATGTATGTGCCACTTTGTGTGTCTGGCTTTATGGGTACTGGGGAATTGATCCTGGACCAGCAGGCTTTGCAAGTGCCTTTAACTGCTTGCTGAGCCCTCTCTTCCAGCCCTGCCATGAAGTTGTTACAGTTACAGAACAAAAGAAAGTTATAAACCACAGCACTTTACAAATACATGAGTGGAAACATCACGTAGGTGGGTCACAGCACGTGGGGGACTCTCTGCCATAGGCTTCAGATGTTACCTGATGACATTCTTAGCCTTTGACTTGCTTGAAGCTATTAGCACATTCCAGAAAGTGTGATCACAGAGGGTTAAGCTCAAACACAGAGGTGGGCAATAAACAGCCATCAAGAGGGCTAGAGGTTAGCCTTGAACTTGCTGTTGTGATCCTTTTGCCTCAGCCTCCCCAGTGCTGGAACTGTAGACGTGTGCTCCCAACTGTTTCTCAGCTCAGCTCAGCTCCAACAGCTGACTGTGGGCAACACACCTCTTAGCAAAGCACGACGTGATATATGTTTTCCAGTGGGTCTGGCGCGTGTGTGTGTGTGTGTGTGTGTGTGTGTGCCGCGCGCGTGCGCTTCGCGGTTAAAGATGGCGTTCCCGCCCCATCCTTCCAGCCGTTGGCACGTGGGGGGCTTGGTGACGCTGAAAGAGGGGATGGCGAGCTTCTGCGCACCGCGAGGTCAGCCCTTCAGGTTACTTACTCTGCACACACCGCAGGCAACTTCAGTTGGCAAATTGGTTCCCGCCAAGGGACATTAAAGAAAAAAAAAAAAAAAAAGCAGCGCCGGGCGCCAGGGAACCGAGGTGCGCGTGGGGACGACGAAGGGACGTCCAGCAAATGCCCGCTGGCCATACCTGGTGCCTTTGCAGTGCTTCTCAACCAGAGTCTGGGGTCTCTGGCTGCGCAGGAGATGCAGTCCGCTTTACCTAACGGGGACAGCAAGGTCACGGGGAGGAACTGGGAATCAAGGTTTTTTTTTGGGGGGGGGGGAGACTGCAAGCAGCCGTGCAGGGTCGCGCTGAGGACCTCCGCGTGGCGGGCTGGCCGCGAGCCGCGCCGCGACCCCGTGCACGCTGCAGCGCCGGAGGAGCCGCGCTCCCCCTCCGCGCCCCGCCCACTGTGGGCGGGGGCGGCACTGCTCTCGCGAGAACACGCCTCGCCTCGCCTCTTCGTATTGCGGGCTCTCGCGAGAAGAGGCTGAGGAGCCGGCCTGCAAGCCGCCGGGGTGGCTCTGGGTAGGCACAGCCTGGCGGAGCGGCCGCCTAGGCGGGGATCCGGTGGAGGAGGAGGAGGAGGAAGCGGAGGCGGAGGCGTCGCTGGCCTCGGCGCTGCCTTTTGAACTGCGGGGAACAGGGACTGCAGGTGCGACGCGGGATGAGCTCGGCGGGGCAGGCGGGCGGAGTGGGGCGGAGGTGGGCTGGGGGGCTCTGGACGCCCGGAGCCGCCTTAGGGGCGCGTGGGAGGGACTCGGGGCCCCCGGCTCGGAGAAGACGGCGGTGGGGACCCGGGGGTAGCTGTGGATGCTTTTGGGCGAGGCGTCCTGAGGCCTTTCTCCCGAGGGTTGTAGGCGGGTCCCCCGTACCTCCTTTCCAGGGCAGTGTCAGCCCGCGCCCCGCCCCTCTGCTGTCATCCCCGGGCGCATCACAATAGGGCGCTGAGTTAGGCGCCCCTTTTAGGGGAGCAGAGGGTGTGGATCGTCTCCCCCTGGGCGAAGGGGGGGAAGACCCTCATGAAGGGGTACATGGTCTTATCCTGTAGCGGTGTCACCTATGGTAAATTGATTTTTTTTTTTCCTTTCTCGAAACTTGCCCAGAACAGTTCTGATTTCTTTCTCCTTCGGACCCAAAAGTTCCCTTCACACCCCTTATCTTTGGGAACGGGGTTGAGGGGAGTTGAGACCCCTCTTTATGATATGTAATATGGAAAAATAATAGGACTAGCCTTGGATCTAACAGAATTCTTTCCCATTTCTCTTTCCGTGGTATATCCAGTCCATGATGAAAAGTCGCTAGTCCAGACATGCTAAAAACAAAATGTATAACGTTGTGCTCTTAGCATATGAAATTATCTTTAAGAATCTTAATGATTTTTATTTAAGTATAGCAATCTCAATGAAATAGCACAGCATATTGATTTTATTGGACAGTCAGGTTTCTTTCTACTCCTAACTCTCCCTTTTCTCCCCAGCTCTACTACCCAAACTTGATCAAAACTTTTCAGGACGCAGTTTAAGGATAAATTTAGATTGAGACTGTAAGCAGATATATGCAGATATAAGGGCTACAGAGTGTCTGTCCTGGAGAACTGAAGCTGGGGCCTTGAAACCAAGGCCTGTAGTCGACATTTGAATATAAAGCAGTAGAAAATACTTGGAAAATGATTTCATAACAAAGAATTGTTTTTGAAGTTTGTATTTCATAAATTTCCTCAACATTTCTGAGCTTTTGATCTTTCATTCCTATGCATAAATAAAGAAGGAAGGTTCACAAGAATGGAATGTGGAAGGAACCAGAGTAACAGTGTTCAGAAAACTTTGTGTCTGAACAATGGTTTTTTTTTGTTTGTTTGTTTTTGGTTTTTCGAGGTAAGGTCTCACTCTAGCCCAGGCTTACCTGGAATTCACTATGTAGTCTCAGGGTGGCCTTGAACTCATGATGATCTTCCTACCTCTGCTGGGATTAAAGGCCGGCGCCACCACACCCGGCTAAACAATATTTTGAGTTGTTACACCTTCTTACACATTCTCAAAGCATTCAAATGCACTGTCGAGGCCACCAGTCCAAATTTTGTTCTAGGTCATCCTTTCTTCAAAACCTTGTGAATTTTTTTTTAAGTCACTAACTATGAAATTATAAACAAGTGTGGCCCACTTGTGGACTTCACATGGCTTAGTGAAGTATACTATACTAGTGCTCTGGAAAAGACTGTACACCTTTCAGAGAGATAAATCATGAGTAACAAATTCATATGTCTCCAAGTACTAGGCAGATAATGAACATGTGAAATGCACTGGAGAGCTTAAAACTGACAGGAGAATCAGCATTCAGATCCACCTGATTAGTGGTGTATATGAATGTGGGGTCAATCTTCAGCCTTCTGAAGAGAATACAGGAAGTCTAGACTTTTGAAAACATTGATAATTCAATCAATTGATACTGTCATGTGCCGCAGCCAAACCCATACCTGCCTGTACTCGTATTATGCTCTCTAACATATAAAATTAATTCAGAGCTGTTTGATATTCTAGTTTAGGAGCTATGATAAAGGTCAGAGTTCATACATTTTACAAGTTGAAACAGGTTTAAGTAACTAAGCCACTTAGTTTGGAACTTTAAACCTTTGAAGGACTTGAGGAAAATGTCAGGTCTAAGTGAAACCAGTAGATAGGATTGATAACCTTTGAATGCAATGGTACACATTGCACAGGTGCTTCTATAGTGGTCTTTCCTTATCCACAGTATTGTTTTCGGTAGTCCATTACCTATAGTAAACCATTGGTATGAAAATATTAAATAGAAAACAGCATGATGAAATCTTGTGTTTTCTCTTTTGTCTGTCCTGGAACATGAATCATCACTTTATCCAGGGTATGTGCTTTGTACGTGCTAGCATCCATTAGTCAATCACTTAACCATCTTTATTATCAGACTAAGTGCTATGGTATTGTAGTGTTTTTAAGAATCCTTATTGTACTTAATAATGGTCCATGGTGCAAAAGTAGTGATGCTACTAATTCGAATATGGCAGTGAAAACTATAGAGTGCTTTTTCTAGGTTGGAAAAGGGAAAGTTTTTAACTTCATAAGGCAAGAAAAAAATTATCTGCCTAGATTGCTAAGATGTGCAGTAGAATATTTTAAAACTGTATTCATATTGTACTACAGCATATTGTTAGTTATTTTATTATTACTGTTCATCTTTTACAGTGGATAACTAATAACTTTATCACGGTGATGAATAGAAAAACATAGGATACATAGGTTTCATTTGGTACTGTCCACAGTTTCTGGTATCTACTGGTGACATTGGCACATACACCCTTAAAATAAGAGGAGACACTATATTAACATTTTTATTAACTGATGCGAAAGTTCTCAGTGTTTATGGTTTTATAACTCAGAGTCTTAGAAAGGGTGAATTATAGGTATAAGTAAGGTAGATTATTTAAAAGCTCTTTATTATATTGGTACCTAATATGTAAAATTATATCTAGGACACCATCCATAGTTCTCATGATTTGAATGTTTATTATTTACAGTGCCATGTACCGCATTTTTTTCCTGGGCATTTACTTTTAGTTTAGTAATACTGATCCCCTGGCATTGGTTGGGGATGGGGACAAGGCTTGTCAATGTGACCAGAAAGGTGTGATGTAAAGCAGGCACTTCTGGGCCTATTCTTTACATTGTCTATTGATTTAGATTGGTTTTTTTCTGTAAAAAGAATGGGTACTTTGATTAAACTTTGAGCCTTATACATAGCTCAATGGCATTTATGGAATTAAGCCTTGCAGATTAAAACTCATTTACCTATTAATAGGAATCACTTTAATTACATAATCTGACTCATGTTTTGTTGGGCTGTGGAGGATGGGAATTTCAGAGGTCAGACCTAACTAAATAAGAAGTGGGCCTTAGGGATTATAGAAGGCAAAGTGAGGGTTCTCACCTTGGAAGAAGAGTGTGAGAAACAGCTGGGCGAGGAGGAGGATTTTGTATTCTGTGCAGTTGCACAAGCAGCAACAACTTACAACTAAATTTACCACAACTTATGCGGAGACCAGATAGAATGTTGTTTTTAATCAGGACTGCTTTGGGGTTTGCAGACCTGATTTTCTTCTCTTTAGCACAGTCTTCTCAGGTTCAGTGAGGCTACTGTCTCATCACCCAACCCCTGCCTCTCTGGAGCAGTAGGTGAAAAAGGAGATAGTGTATTATGTTTGCAGTGTGTTCCTGTTTGAGAGTTTAAAAGCCATTTTTTTTTTTTTTGAAGGATTTGTCTTATACTTGTGCAGATTGTGCTTGTTGAGTGTGGTGGAAAAGGAACCATCATTTTCCATTCTCCATGTTTCTATGGTGATTTGTAAAGCAGGAAATTCTCTCCTGCAAGTAGCTTTCCACCCCACTCCTTCCACCCTCGGAAACACTTTCTTAAATGAAGATTAAGAAACAGGGTTGAGTATAATTTATAAAAAATATTTTGTTTATTTATTTTCAAGGAGAGAATGAGAGTAAGAATGAGAATGAGTGTGCCAGGGCCTCTAGCCACTGCAAATGAACTCCACATGCATGCACCACTTTGTGCATCTGGCTTTACATGGGTACTGGGGAATCGAACCCAGGTCGTTAGGCATTGCAGGCAAGCGCCTTAACCACTGAACCATCTCTCCAGCCCTTAGTATACTTTTGTTTTTAGGATACCCAGTTCTTTTAGTATTTTATTTATTTTTTGGGGGGGTTGAGGTAGGGTCTCACTCCAGCCCAGGCTGACCTGGAATTCACTATGGAGTCTCAGGGTGGCCTTGAACTCACGGTGATCCTCCTACCTCTGCCTCCCGAGTGCTGAGATTAAAGGCGTGCGCCACCACACCCGGCTTAATATTTTATTTTTATTTGAGAGAGAGAGGGAGCGAGAAAGAAGCAAATAGAGAGACAGAGAATGGATGTGCCAGGGCCTCCAGCCACTGCATACACACTCCAGACACATGTGCCACCTTGTGCATCTGGCTTATGTGGGTCCTGGGGAATTGAACCTGGGTGCTTTGGTTTCATAGGCAAGTGTCTTAACCACTAAGCCATCTCTCCAGCCCTCAATTCTTAAGATATACGTTTTCTATTCATCTGTACGGTAGGCTTATCTGAGCAGGCTGGATCTATAGGAGAGAAAAGGAAATGGAACATCTACATTTCTAAGTGGGTAAGTTGAGTTAGTTTATAATCAAAGTAATAATAAGTTTTCTGGCCATTAACTTTAGTTCTATTTTTATCTTCATCTGTGTAACTTCTATATTTTCTTTCTTTCTTGGTTCTGAAAGGAAATTAAGGCAGGGATTGGGAAGGTGGGGGAAAATGTAGTTACAGATATTTGTTAATGGAGGAAGAATTATAGCTTGAAAATCCCAAGTCCCCAAATTTGTACTCTGAACTCTGAAATGTTCCAAAATCTGAATCCTTTTTAGCATCAATTAGACAGCACACATTTGATGGTTAGTGTCATGTGTAAAATTACCTTCAGACTATGTGTTTAAGGTCTTTATAAAACAAATTAATTTTGTGCCTAGAATTGGGTCTCATTTTCAAGATAACTCATTATGTGTGTACAGATATTCCAGAATTAAAATAAAATCCCAAATCAGAAACACTTCTGACTCTGGGCATTTGAGATAACCTGTATTAGAATTTGGTTTTTCTCTCCTTAACAGAATATTTATTAGAATTTGAGCTAATGTTGCATTTCTCCTAATACTGCCTGCTCTGGTTTACTTTGGGATTCTTGACATTGATACCTACTTTGTAAGATGGTATAAACTAGAGCTCATGAATGGAAGATGAGCAGTTAGAATTCAAAGAGATGCCCTCTGGGAGAAGAGTCAGTTGATAAATGTTAAATATGGACAGTGGGAAAACAGTGAACTAAGTGTGGCTTCAGAGAATTTTGGATTTCAAAATTTTGCATTAGCACAGTAGAATTTATGATCGTATTCTAAAATCTGAGAATCTCTCAAATCTGAAACATTTCTGATCCTA
The DNA here is from genome assembly GCA_036346955.1 of Dipus sagitta. Taxonomy (NCBI): domain Eukaryota; kingdom Metazoa; phylum Chordata; class Mammalia; order Rodentia; family Dipodidae; genus Dipus; species Dipus sagitta. Next base: position 152,385,827 of record CM070772.1, on the reverse strand, counting down.
AACATTTTGGATAATGGATACTTAACCTGTATTTGAAATAGAACATATAGAAGAAAGAGTATATGTTAAATATACAACCTTATCTCACTAATTTCTTAAGATTGTAAGATGCCTTTGCCAATTAAAAAAAAAAAAAAGCATCTTTAAGTTTAAACATGTCCTGTAGGGCTGGGGAGATGGCTCAGTGGGTAAAGTGCTTATTGTGCAAGCATCAGGACCTGGGTTCAGATCTTCAGCACCCATGTAAAATGCCTGGCATGGGGCCTAGTCCCAGTGTTGGGGAAGCAGGAACAGGGAATGCCTTGGGACTCATTGGCGGGCTAGTCAAGCTGAATGGATAAGCTCCAGGTTCAGTGAGAGACCCTGTCTCAAAAAGTAAAGTAGAGAGCAATTGAGCAAGTCACCCAACCTCAACCTCTGGCCTCCACCTGCATGCACACACACACACGTGTCCCTACACACCTGTAAACATGCATACACACATGCACACTGCACACACACAATGTAATGTCTCTGATTCCATGATATAATTGTCTGTTGGTATCTGTCAAAGAGGATTAGTGCTGGCCCCCACCCCATGAATACAAAGTCTTTAGACACACAAGTCCCTTATATGCAATGGAGAAATATTTTCACACAACCTACACACAGTAGATTCTTTATATACATTGTCATCTTGAGATTATTTGTAATGCCAACGCAATGTCAATGGCTGTGCAAATAGTTACTCTACTGTATCACTTTAGGAGTAGTAACAGTCTGTACATAATCCTCGGTTTGATCTGTGGGTGCTGAATATGAGAATACAGAGTGTCAGTAATTTTTAGCTTTATAGTTGAAAGGAATGAACTATTAGTATTTTGGGTCATAAACTAAAATTAACATTTAGTATTTGGTTGAGGATGAGATGAGTCTGACATAATGAATCACTGATTAAAGTGCTACTTGATTAGAAACTGAATAATATTTTTCAATAAAATTGTGATCATGCTTTTCTGCTTGGAATGCATTATTTGGGATCATTTATGTTTAAGCTTAAAGCCCACTGTTATTTCTTTGATGTTAAAGTTGCTTAATCTTTATGAGAATTTGTCTCCTCACATAAAAAAGTGTATAAAACATAGTAGGGATTTAAGGGTGAAATGAATGGTTTAAGATGTTATATAGTGGAATGATGTATGAATATAAATTGTTAGCACCATGTTTGATGTGCATACTGGCATCCTTTCCTCCTACTCCCCTGATCTTTTACCCTGTGATCTTGAGTCAGCTGATTTGTATTCTCACACCTGCCTGCTTCAGTTAGAGAAGTTCAGTTTTTATTTACAGCTTTTGACTGTATGATTCCTCTTCTGAAAATTACAATCCTTTTCTTTTTGCTTGTTGTAGTAAGCATCGAACAGTAGGAAACTCCTTTTTCTTGTGTTTTTATGTTGGCATACACGGGTATTTGGTACTTTGTGTAACTTGAATGCCAGGTAGAAAATTATACAGATGGAAAGAGAATTTATTTCAGAGAGAGTGATGGTGTGGCATTTAAAAACATCACCCACTAGAATACTGTTATCTGCTTAAAAACATTTTGTTACTAGTTCTAATTATTTCCCTTTAAGATCTTTGACTGTTATTACTTATTAACAGTAGAACATTACCCTGGGTTTTCTGTTTATAGACAAAATTAAATGTCAGCTTAAAATAGATTTTAAAGCTTAGATACCTCAGAAAGAATTGCAGGTACAAAATTATGCAACATTTTATTTTATTTATTTATTTGAGAGAGAGAGACAGATAGAGTGGGGTGTACCAGTGCCTCCAGACACTGCAAACAAACTCCAGACACATGTACCGCCTTGTGCATGTGGCCTTATATGGGTCCTGGCAAATCAACCTGGGTCCTTTGGCTTTGTAGGCAAGCGCCTTAACTGCTAAGCCATGTCTCCAGCTCATACCAATTTTCTCACTTTTGTATGGGCATACAAAATGCTGAATTATTTTAATGACAGTCATTTCACTCAGGGCAGTTTGTTTTATACAGTATGGGCTTCTGTTTGATTTTTTTTTTTAATCTCTAGAAAGCAGGTGATACCATCTGCCCCTTTTAGCTCTTTATGCATTCATTCAGACATGGTGTGTGTGCATGCATCCATGAGATTGTCTGTTTCTTCAGTGTTGGAGTACAAACTCGGGGCCTTGCTTGGCATGTTAAGTAAGTGCTTTAGCACTCAGCTATATTTACAAACCCATTTAGAGTTTATTAGAGAAGTTTGTATGAGACAGTAACTCTGTGGGGCATGCTTGTTTTCTTTTTGCTCAATTCCCCAAATTGCAGAGTTTTTCCTTTAAGAGAGAATATTTACTTATTGGAGACTAATGGCACTATAAAACCACAGTACTCAAAGTACTTTAATATCATTCATGCTCTGAATTTTAGAAGACAAAGAATAGATTAAGACCCTTAGCTGGTAAAAGGTAGTAAGGAATACCTGATAGTAGGAAGGCTGAGACTAGATGACAGATAGATAAAATCTCCAAATTCATGGTACTTGCTCCAGCATTCTCTCTGGTGGATTACATGGGCTTGTGTCTGGAAGTACATGAAAAACATGTTCATTATATGGTGTGAACAAAACAGTAGAGCTTCTATTTACATTTGTTATTTTACTGTATTAATTTTTATTTTTGTGTCTTTTTATTATATAGGTGATGCTAGTGTGATAGTATATGTGAGTGATTTGTAAGTACATATATTCAGCTTTTCATGTTAATTGAACTCAGAGCATATTAAGAAAAGATAAAAACTGTTATTTTGGGGGGTGGAGGCCAGAAGTCAGTGGCCAGGTGTCTTTCTCAATTGCTTCTCACCTTAGTTCTTGAGACAGGTTTGCTTACTAAACCTGGAGCTCACTGATTGGACGAAACTAGCTAGCCAGGAAGCTCTAGAGATTCTCGTGGCTCTGCCTCCCAGGTGCTGGGATTATAGGTGTGTACTACCATACCAGGCTTTTCCCTAGGTGCTGGAGATCCAAACTCACTTCCTCATGCTTCAGGAGCAAGCACTCTACCAATTGAGCTGTCTTCCCAGCCCTCAAACTACTATATTTTAAGAGAAAATTGATAAAGCATCTTTGATCATCGTTGTTTCTCAATAATACTAGTAGTAACAATAATAATAGTAACCTTTCATAGTTGTTAATTTTGAAATTACTTTTTGATGAGCTTTTTTTCTGAAAATGCTTTATAAGAGTATATTTCTTTGGAATAATTTATTTCTGACTATAAAAGTACAGGGGGCTAGAGAGAGATGGCTTAGTGGTTCTCTCCTGCAAAACCTAAGGACCAGTTTTCAACTCTCTAGATCCCACCTAAGCCATACACACAAGGTGATGCAAGTGTGCAAGGATACACATGTGCACAAGGTGGTGCACATGTCTGGAGTTAGATTGCAGGGCTGGAGGCCCTGGCACACTAAGGCTCTCTTTCTTTCTTTATCTCTCTCTCTCATAAAAAAAAAAAGTAAAGGTATGACCTGTAATTTGGAACATTTAGCAAAGGGCATAGAAGAAAATACTACTATAATTCCATGACTCATCCATAACTGCGTCTAGTCACAAACGTATTTACATACACACATATAAACTGTATGTGCTGAAAATTGAGATAATTTTACATAAAATTATTTATAATTTTTATTTTGAGAAAAGGAAATTTAAATAATATGACCAATGTATAATTAGTTAGGCTTTTGCCTCTTCTGCACTGGGATCATAGGCACACGCCACCACTCCTGACTTTTGTCTGCATATTGGGGATGCAAACTCAGGTTTTCATTCTAGCATGGCACACAGTCTACCCACTGAGCCATGTTCCTAGCTGAAATTACATACACACACATGCACACACACACACACACATATGTATGTATGTATTTGTAAATTTTTTTTGTTTGTGTTTTCAATGTAAGACATCATTCTACTTCAGACTGACCTGGAACTCTGTAGTCCCAGGCTGACCTCACACTCACAGTGATCCTCCTACCTGTGCCTCTTGAGTGCTGGCATTAAAGGTGTGTTCCACCACACCTGGCCTTAAATAATATTTTTAACTTAAAAAATCATATTTCTTTTAGGGAGTTTTAAGAATTTAGAACTTTCAGCAATATCTAGTTATTTATAATGCTAATCTTGCCATAGATGTGCTTTGATAATGCTTGAAATTTGGAGAAATCTTTAAGGTATTATTGTGTTGTTAAAAAAGTCTTATTTGTCTTATTTTTACTGGAACAAATCAGAAAATAAAATTAGCCTTGATAGTTGAAAGAGCTTCTCTATGAGGTAAACAAGCATCATTGAGAATTGTTTTAGGAACACTGATGGCTCATCTGATAATGTCTTTGAAAAATATTTCCAGAGATGTTATGCTTCTCCCCCCCCCCTTATTCCCTTCACTTTATTTCTTCGTTTATGTACTTACATATTTTTCGTGCTGGGGTGGGAACCAGAGGGCTAGCATGCTAGGCAAGTAAGCTCACCCTGTACCCCAAACTCTGTTCCTCCTTTGGTGAACTGTGCTTCCTGAGAGCGAGTATTAGCATTAGAAGTTGAATTACTGTAATTTTTGTTCATTTGAGGGTAAGATTTACATAATTAGTGCTCTTGACCATGACTGAACTATGGGTATAGTTATATGATAATGTTCTTGTAAGACAAGCAACTGGAAGCTCGAGGCTGCTTATTAATATTGATACTTTGCATTTCCTCTGCATTAGTGGATTATATTACATGCTCTTCAGTTTCTTTCATCTTAAATAGAACATTTTGTAAAAGCTTACACACAAGTTTTACTAATCTAGAGTAAGCTGTGGTGACATAAGCATGAATTGTCCCCAAGGATTTTAAAGTATAACAGGGGACAAATGGCAGAAACATTATACCAATGTATATGTATTGACCATATGTACACAATCCAAACAAAACAAAGTTGTACTTAAGTAGTAATTGAACAATGAGTAAAAATCTCCGTAACAAATCTGTCTCCAAATACTTTGTTACAGAAATGGCTTTGATGCTCTGAACTTAAGTGCTGGAAAATTTTATTATTTATTTATTTATTTATTTATGAGAGAGAGAGAAGGAAAGGTAGAGAGAATGGGTTCACCAGGCCTCTAACCACTGAAAACAAACTCCAGACCCATGCACCACCTTGTGCATCTGGCTTTACATGGGTACTGGGCAATCAAACTTGGGTCCTTAGGCTTTGTAGGCAAGTGCCTTAACTGTTGAGCCATCTCTAGTCCAGTACTGTGAAATTTACTGAGCCAACATTTGGGTCCACTTGGAGTCAGGTTTCCTGTTGGTTTTTAAATTTTTAAGTTTTTAAAAAAAGTTTTTTGAGGTAGGATCTCATTGTAGGTTGACCTGGAACATACTGTATAGTCCCAGGCTGGCCTTGAACCCACAGTGTTCTTCCTACGTCTGCCTCCCAAATGCTAGGATTAATGGTGTGAACCACCACACCTGGCTAGTTTTTTTTTTTTTTTAAGTTTTATTTATATGTGTGTGTATGGATGTGCCAGGGTGTTTTGCCACTGCAAATAAACACCATATATTTTGCCAATTTTTGTGTTCAGCTTACATGGGTGGCTTAGGAATTAAACCCAGGCTGGCAGTCTTTTCAAGCAAGCACTTTTATCCTCTGAGCCATTTTCCCAGCCATGAGTCAGTTGTTTTCAAATGCATTGGTGTGTTTATGTGTAGGAAGCACATATATGTGCAGATTTGTATGTCCCAGGTGCATGCATGTGGAGACCAGAGGAAGGTGTTGAATGTCTTCCTCTGTTGCCTTTCAACCTTATTTCTAAGAGTCTCACTGAATCTGAAACTCCTTGTTTTTCAGTTAGATGGGCTGACCTAGAGAGCCCTTGTGATCTTCCTGTCTTCACACCCCTCAGGGCTAGGGGTGTAGGTATGTATAATAATGCCTTGCTGTAAAAACATTATTTTATTTGTTCATCTGTTTATTTATTAATTCGATGTAATGGGAATGAATGGGTGTACCAGGGCCTCCTTATACTACAAATGAATGTCAGATGCACGCACCACCTGGCTTTACTTGGGTACTGGGTATTTGAACCAGGCCCTTACAGGCATTTGCAAGCCAACTCCTTTAACCGCCGAGCCACCTCTCCAGCCCTTCAGATACATTTTACTCTCTTAATCCTTCATGTGTTTCATAATTTTTAGTTGACACCTGAATATCACAGTACTCTTAGGAGGACTTTGTTCTTCTGTTGACTACCTTAAACTGCAGGCTGGCTTCCCTGTACTGTAGTGTATGGCAGCTCTGTCTGCTCAGTTCTTTAAGCTGCTTGTTACTTCATATCGCTGGGGGCAGGGTAGAGGGAATGAATTCCTTCCTGCACTATTGTGATTTGGTGGTCAGACAAGAATTTGGACAGAGATTTGGAATTTTTTCTTTTTTAATTGTGTGTGTATGAGTGTGGGTGTATGCATGCCACAGTGTACGTGGGAGGTCAGAGGACAAATTTTGGGTTGGTTTTGGCTTGTCTACCTCATTTGAGGCAGGCTTTATCATTCTGCTGATCTTTGCTGTACTCAGTACAGGCTTCTGAGAAATTCTCCTGTCTCCGCCTCCCAGCTCATAGTCAGTGGCAGCATGCTGTGATTGCAGAACCATCCTGGGATTATAGAGCCTGCCTAGGGATCTGGGGATTAAATTTGAATGGTCCAGTTTGAGCTGCTCAAGGTTTAAAATGAAGGCAGCAGCTTGGTGAATGGGTTGCAGTTGCTTTCTCATGGCTGGGACAAACAGCTGACCCAAAGCAGCTATGAGAGGAGAGGGCTTCCTTCCCTCTGGCTTGCAGGGAAACTCCTCCAGTGGTGGAAGAAGCTGGCTCACTTCCACGCGTGCACGGCAGAGACCCCACCTACAGCCAGCCAACGTGAGCACCCAGCGGCTTACCTCAGGACCAGACGCCAGATTTGCTCCCAGTGACGCTTCTTCCAGCAACCTGCTGGAGACTTAAGTAGGGAGCTTAACCTTAATCAAAAGTCCCTGACGCTGTGGGCGACATACATTCACATTCAAGCCACCACAGAATGAACAAGGAAAAAGTCAAAAGAAATTTTTGAAGTAGACTTAATAATGGGAAATGAGAAGTCAAGGATGACTTCAAATTCTGCCTCCCCTCTCTCCCCCACTGCCCACCAAGGCAGGATCTCCTCTAGCCCAGGCTGACCTGAAATTCACTATGTAGTCTCAGGGTGGCCTCACACTCACAATGATCTTCCTCCCTCTGCTTCCTGAGTGCTGGAATTAAAGGTGCACACCACCACACCTGGCTGACATCAAATTTTTTAACTTAGTGAATAGATTTGACCCCAACTCATGTGGGGGGACAAGACATGACTGGCTTTGTTAATTTTGAGAGCCTGTTAAAGAATTTAGACAATGATACTAGAAACAGAGCTAGAAATTACATATAGTATATAAATCCTGAGCTTCTTAAGGGCCTAATAATTAATTTTTTTGGCTACTGCCTCTTGACCAGCAAGCAGAGGAGAAGATGAAATCCTAAGGAATACTAAGATTCAATGGGGATGAAAGATGGGGTAACTAGAATCTGAGTAGAGGAGCTACAGATAGGAGAGAGGTATGGGAGCAGTGGTTTGTGGAACCATGAAGGGGTTCTTTTTTCTCTACTGCTAATATTTGGAGGTTTGCTATCTGACTTTATCAGATTGCTTGGCATATTGTAAGATGGTTGCTAAGAATTTGGATGCATGAAACCAGACAAATATGTTATTGTGTATAGCACAGAAAATAATACTGAAGAGATCTTTGTGTTTTACAATTAGTATATAATGTATATCTTTTAACTGTTTAGTTTTATATGTAGCTTAGTGGTAACTAAAAAGACATCAGCATATATAGGTAAATAGAGCATTTTCCCCAAATCTCCACTTGAATTTCATGTTTTCAGCATGTTTGTATTTTCATGACTGTTGAGTGTAGCACAGGGGAAGGAGTAGTTATTGATCTCTCATATGGTAATACTTGCATTTAATTGATAAATGCTAATAGGATTTAGAAATACATTATTTATTTATCGGAAAGAGAAAGAATATATATGGGCATGCCATGAAAATGAACTCCAGATGCATTTGCTGCTTTGTCTGTCTGGCTTTACGTGGGTACTGGGAATCAAGCCCAGATGGCAGGATTTGCAGGCAAGCACTTTAACTGCTGAGCTCTCTCTCCAGCCCAACTAACAGGATTTTTAATTAACTTTTCGATAGCTTTCATCTGAATATTGTTTACTTTCTAGCTCTATGAAGTATTCGCTCATTTAATAAGATTGATGAGGACAAAACGTATGAAACTGTGCTGATGACTGTAGTAAAACAAGATTTTGAGGGCTTATGAACCCCAGCTTTTGGGCCTTTGTCTATTTTAACAAAGAATTGAAAAATCAGACTCTGAGAAGAATAAATTATGAATTGTTGAGTTTATATAGGGAGAAATTATGATCCAGGGAGGTAACTGACTGAACTGTCCAAGCCAGAGAATTCTCCACGTCTGGCAGGCAAGGGAGAGGAGACCGGCAGCCCCACATGTGGAAGGCAAAGTGTTAAGGACCAAAAGATCCCCTCCAAATAAAAGCCCAGAGAGAGTATTATTTGAAAGAGATAGTGAAGGGCTCAGAGATCAAAGATGAATCATGCCTGTCATCAAAGTGAGAAGGTACTCCAAAGCATGACACAGGTAGACACAAGCAGAAAAATACCCAGGCCAAGATAAGTGCTGTCCCCTTCCAGCCAGGAAGGGAAGGAGAGAAATGCGCTTCGTGTGTCTTCAGGCCAGGTCACAGGGCTGGACCATGTGGGTAAGCTCTGCTATATGGATCAGTTGTCCAATTAGGGTGAGCCACATCATCAGACTCAAGTATATAAAGAGAGACCCCTTTGGCTTATGGACCCAAGGGGTTCTGATTGGTTTGTAGACTCAGGTGAGCTGACCAATAGGGGCGAAGAGCTAGACTGACTCAGAGAAGCTGAACTGAGAAAGAAGCAGGAAGTTCTTGCTGGACCACCACTAGCATCCATCATAGATGAGGCAGAGTCAGACACCAGGATGGACAGAATAGGGTCTCTTTGGGCTTCTGTCCCTAACTAACTGCCTATAAAACAAACAACTCTACTGTGCTCCTGTTTCTCCTTTAGCAGCATGATTAGATCTCACCTGAGTCTGCTGTATTTGTTTCTTAGAGTTAATTCTTTCGACCATTGCCTTCCACTTTTAGGATTGTTCTTCCATCTGTGACTGTCCTTTACAGAGGCCTGTCTCTGGTAGCTAGGGATAAGGAAGAGATGAAAACGCTGTTGTAAAGAAATGGTCCTGGGTGTGGTGGTGCACTCCTTTAATCCCAGCTCTTGGGAGGCAGAGGTAGAGGAGGAGCACTGAGTTCGAAGCCACCCTGAGTCTACATAGTGAATTTGAGGTCAGCCTGGCTAGAGCGAGACCCTACCTCAGAAAAACAAAAAACAAAACAAAACGAAAGTCATTTCTTGAAGTAGTTTGCTGGAAGACCTATAATGCTAGAAATCTCTACAGAGCCTCCTAACTCTATACATTGTTCTTTTCTTTCCTTCCCCTCCCCACACTATTATACTTTTCCACTTGTCTTTTTATTTGTTGGGAACATCATCTTGCTATGTATTCCAGGCTAGCCAGAAACTTGCTACACAGCTCAGAGTGGTGTTGCGCTCTCAATCCTCCTGCATACCGAGTGCTGAGATTATAGGTGTGAACCACCACTGTGGGTTTTGAGTTTGTCCTGACGACTACTTTTTTCTGACTTTTCCTTTGTCTGATATGTCTTTTCCTTTTCTTCTGTTCCATCTTTTTCAGTATAACTTTTCAAGGTAACTGTTAATAATATGGCTGTAATATAAAATTGAAGGACTTTTTAAAAATTTATTTGAAAGAGAAAGACACACACACACACACACACACACACACACATAGAGAGAGAGAGAGAGAGAGAGAGAGAGAGAGAGAGAGAAGGAGTGGGTGCACCAAGGCCTTTAGCTACTGCGGATAAACTCCAGAAACATGTGCTGCCTGGTGAATCTTGCTCACGTGGATCCTGGGGAATCAAACCTGGGTCCTTTGGCTTTGCAGGCAAGACCTTAACTGCTAAGCCATCTCTCTAGCCCTGGAGGATTTTTTTTTGACATGGTCTCATGTAGCTGAGGCTGGCCTCCGGCTCACTCTGTAGCCAAGGATGACCTTAAGACATACTTCACCAAGCCTGGTTTTTACAATTGAGGTTTTAAAACATTCCTTTTAAGATAAATATATTTTTAAGGGCTGAAGTGATGGTTTAGTGGTTAAGGCACTTGCTGGCATAGCCAAAGGACCCAGGTTCAATTCCCCAGTACCCACATAAAGCTAGATGCACAAGGTGGTGTCTGTGTTTGGAGTTTGTTTGCAGTGGCTAGAAACCCTGGTGTGCCCCCCCCCCCGTCTGCCTCTTTCTCTCTCAACTAAATAAATAAAATATTTTTAAAAAATAAAATAAACATTTTTATAATTAGAAACTTAGACGTATTTTCTATACTGAAAAATAGGTCCATGGTTTTTCTGGTCACATGAAACCTGATTTATTTTTATAATTTTGTGATCCTTAATGAGATAGATTCCCTTTTCCAGGGGTAACCAACATGTAAACTCTGTAGTGTTTCCTTAGAGACTTGAATTAGACATTATGAAGTTTTCTCCTTTCCCTATGTTGATCTCATTCATTATTTACCTACAAAAGTATAAAAATAAATATGTGGGCTGGATAAATGGCTTAGGGGTTAAGGCGTTTGCCTGCAAAGCCTAAGGACTCAGGTTTGACTCTCCAGGTCCCATGTAAGCCAGGCACAAAGGGTGATGTAAGCTTGCAAGGTTGCACCATGTACGCAGGTGGCACATGCATCTGGAGTTTGATTGCAGTGGCTGGAGGCCCTGGAGTGCCAGTTCTCTGTCTTTCTCTCTCGTTCCCTCATAAAAAAGATATGTGTGTATTATATTTACATTAAAATGTTCACTCTATAAGATTTTCAACTGTTTTTGGAAACAAGGTACTAAGTAACTATGAGGAAACAGTATGAAATAGCAAAATGAACTCTCTAAAAGCATCTTTTCTGATTTCGATATTGATTCTTTTTTCTTTTTGTGATGCTAGAGATTAATCCCCTACCCAGGAACTTGTTCATGCTAAACAAATGCTATACCTCTGAGCTACATATACCTCTAGCTGTTGTTTTTTGAGAGCTCCCCATGTAGCTCACACTGGTCTCATACTCATGGTCCTCCTGCCTTTGTCTCCTGAGCACAGGGATTCAGGTGTGAGCCAAATACTTAACTATATTCAGAATTTTTCTTCTTTTTTTTTTTTAAAAAAAATGTGTGTATGTGGTGTATGTGTGATGTGATGTGTTGGTGTATGTGATACACATGTCTTGTGCCTAAGCCAGAGAAGAATGTCAGGTGACCTCCTCTGTCATCCATCCACATACTTTCGTGAGTTGGAGTCTGTTGCTGAACCTATAGCTGTCATTTTTTACATCATACTGAGCAGTGAGCCCCAGCAGTTCTCCAGTGTCTGGTCTCTGCCACCCACAGGCTGGGGTTACCGTTGTGCATGTGCATGGCCACACCCAGCTTTTTACATGGGTGCTGGGGGATCAGATCCAATTCACTTAAGGTGAATCAGACCCTTCAGGACCTCATACATGCACTCTTAAACACATCTCACCAACATTCTCTTTGACATCTGTGAATAACTACTTCCCTCTATCAGATTCAGTTTGGAAATATAAAGAAAGAGCACGAGAGACAGTTTTAGGAAACTGGGGTTCTAATCAAGTTTATATAATTTCGCTAAACAAGTTTAACAGTTATATACATTTGTTATATCAGTTGGGGGGCTTTTTGTATATATTTACAATATCAGAAAGTCAGATCTGATCTATTTTCAAACAAATCCTTTATATATCTTTAAAGATCAACACTATTTTGTATACTAATTTTTCATTGTTTTTGCAGTCCTGCATTGGCCAAATTTGAGTACTTTGGCAAGATTACCAAAATTCCAAGGCTATTTTCTATTGTATATATGGAGATTATAATTTTCATCTTGCAAGGTGATTGAGAAGACTAAATTAGCAAATACACTTCAACAGTGCTTACTTAAGATATTTCCTAAAGTTGTTAAGTGAGTTTCTTATACAGGACTGTGATGGAGTTAATAGTCATATGCCTTGTGTATGAAAAGATGCTAAGTTATGACTCACTAGTAAAGCCTTTGTGTGGTAATTGTACTATAAGGAAATATCAGGATATCTACATTTATTTCTGAGCAAAAATTAAATTCCTATCTGGTTTCAACTTGGTAAAAGAAATAGCATTCTTGTTTGGTCTTACTAGGTATTTTATTAATAAGAAATGGTAATCAACAAATGTTTCAAGTGACTCTTTATATAAGAAAATCATTCTCTGGAATTGTTTTTCCTTTTGAGTACTATGTTGATATTTGGAAACATGAGGTACCTGCTTGGATAGGAGTTGTCTTTGAATATACTTATTAACCATAGGTAGTGCATTATTAAATTGCTACCTGGGGGCAGGAAATTTAGTAGATGATTCAAGTGAAAAAGGACCTAAAAAGCCTTTTAGAGTTTATTTTAATTTGATTCGTGACATTTTGTAATATTTGTATTTTGTGACCTATTTATCAATTTAAAAATAACATCACAATAGTGTCAAATATATAAAATTCTATGCCTATTTTATTCTGTGTGGAATAAATTTAAAGGTCACCACTACTCTTTTATGTAGGTTATGGGTGCTACATGTGTGCTTTCAGAGCACTAGTGTGAGGAACTTGACGTGGGATGGCAGGACGGCCTCATCCCTATGACAGTAACTCCAGTGATCCAGAGAACTGGGATCGGAAATTGCATAGTAGACCTCGTAAACTTTATAAGCATTCAAGGTAGGTAGAAAAGTATATCTTTTCACATATCAAAGCTCTGCTCTGCCTGCTTGTAAGAACTACTTTATTTGATTATGGCAAGTCCAGTGAGGATGAGGGCTGGTTTACAAATTCTTCTGCATGTTTGTATTTCTTCTCAAATAGCTTTTGGGGAAGTATTTATTTATTTCTCTTTCCTTTTTCTTACATTTTTTTTGTTTGAAAATTTCTGTCTGTAAAGCATGCTAACATATTAGTTGATTCCATGATTGTCATAACTGGATCAGTTTGGAACTCCAGCAAGGCAGGTTGTTCTTGTATATTTGAAACTCTCTAATAGGAGTCGGTTTCTGTTGTCAACACATTTTGTGTACAGACTACTTGATGATTTGTATGCTTGGGCCATCATTCGCCTCAGTGCATTTTTAACTAGGTAAATTATATTGTGTGGTCATACTGATCCCAGTGGGAAAATTCATGTTTTTGGATCAAGTATGGTTCATATAAAAATTGATGCATAGAATGAAATTAATTGCAAAAGTTTCTGATACTTTGGGGTATATTAATTAACAGCCCAAACTTCATATATTACAGGCATGTGCTTTATGAATATTACTTGGAGGATATTACTGAAAATTTAACTTATTTGAATAGAAAATCCTTTTGATCACTGGTAACAAATACCAGCTTTCTTGAAAATGAACATGATCTTGAAATCTTTTTTTGTAATATTAAGGAAATAACTTACATACTTCTAGATTATGTACTGTGGTTAGAATACAAGTCGTTGGTCCTTTTGAAGTCTTCTGACGATGCTCATGTACGTTTTGAGATTAAAATGTGGTGAAATCTTAAAATAACAAGTTAACTTTCATTTTTTTAAGTACATGCCACATAGTATGGATTTCTTCTGTTTTTCTTTTTTCTTTAACATGGATGGTTTAATTTCTGGTGTGTCTGAAGTTATATAATTGATTCCTGCTTCAGGAGAAAAAGTGAGATATCATTTGGGGAGGTAACATAGTTTCACTCTAGTCCAGGGTGACCTGGAATTCACAGTCATCCTCCTATTTTAGCCTCTTATGTGCTGGGATTATAGGTGTGAGCCACCATGCTGAGCTGAGATACAATTTTTAAATTATATAACTTCCTCTGTTTTCTTTAATGTATCTGTGTGTGTGGCTGTTCTCTACCTGAAATATTATTATCTTACCCTTGAGAATATGTGGTGTTTTAAAAAGATAATGGTTTTATCATATTGTATGGGACTATAATTGGGTCTACTATGCTGTATATGTGTTTTTCCAGATGAATTATATGTTGTTTCCTAATTCTTGATACATTTCTGGTGATGTACAATACTGCATTATATAATGAAGAAGTTACAAGGTAGAAATGTCATTATTTGCTTTCAGAAAACCTTCGTGAATTCAGTAATAAAAAATACTTGCACTGTTTTTATTGCTATTGTTTTATCTTAGCACAAATAGCTTTTTGATGTATGTACCATTAATTTTAATTTTTTAATTTTTTGTGGTACTGGGGATTGGGCTCTGATTGCTTAGGGGAGTACTCTACTGCTGAGCTTTTGGTTAAAAACCATTTTTTTTAAAAAAATTTTATTTGAGAGAGAGAGTGAGTATGGGCATATCATAGCCTCTTGCCACTGCAAACGAACTCCAGACACATGCACCATTTCATCCATCTGGCTTTATTGGTTACTGGGGAATTGAACCTGAACTGTCAGGCTTTGCAAGCAGAGCCTTTAACCACTGAGCCATCTCAATAGTCCTAACAACCATTTCTTTTTAAATGTAACTTTTTTGTGTGTATATGTGTGTGGTTTGCATACCATGTGTGTATGTGTGTGAATGTATATTTGGGGGTACATGTGATCAGCAACCTTCCAATGCTGTTTTAAAGTAAGCTGAATAGTATTTAGGTTGCTTGAATGTAAGGCATTAAAATGAAAAAATTTAAAAAATAAGTAAAATGAAGTAAAGAGTAAATATTAGTAAATTGATAAGTTGGTTAAAAGGGTTTTTTGTTTGTTTGTTTTTAGGCTGGGCATGGTGATGAAAACCTGTAATCCTTGCTGTTAGGATGTAGAGGCAGGAGGACCTGAAGTTCATGGTTAGCCTCAGCTATGTTGTGAGTTTAAACCTTGTCTCAAAACAAAAACAGGCATGGTCACTCACACCTTTAATCCCAGCACTTGGGAGGCAGAGGTAGGAGTTCGAGGCTACCCTGAGACTAGGTAGTGAATTCTAGGTCAGCCTGGGCTATAGTGAGACCTTACCTTGAAAAACCAAAAAATAAAAAAATTAACAGCCAAGTCAAAAAGCCCTTTGGATGAGTTTACTTTAAGCCTTATTTGTGGAAAATCTGACCAAGCAAAGACAGCTTACTTTTAGAGACTTCTTGTCCCGGTGTGCTTAGGAACATTTAACTAAAGATACTTTTTTAAAATGTGTATTTTAGGGGCTGGGAAAATTGCTTAGCTGTTAAGACTGTAGCTCTTTTTATGGGAGCAGAGACTAGAGAATCACTGAATTGCTGGGGCTCACTGGACAACCAGTTTAACCAAACAAAACAACCCAAACCAGCTGCTCCAGGTTCATTGAAAGACTCCATCTCAAGGCAATAAAGTAGACGAGCGTTACAGGAGGGTACGGTACCAGCAGTTCTTCTCTGGCCTCCACAAACACGTGCAAACACTATACACACATACATATGCCCCAGAAAGCATAGTTTGGCTTTAAAGTTTTTTGATAGTAAACTAGTTAGGTCAAAGTTTTAAAAGCTAACAATCAGCAAGTTTTGTTGAGAGCCTGCCCCTCCCCCTCAGTTGAGGAGAGCACCAAAAGAATGTCAAGGCTGTGTTATCGAGGAGGCCCTTAACACTCACACATAGAATAATTAGGAGATTGTAGTGCACTTACACTGTGGGACTGAGCTGTAAAATAAAGCTAGAGAAGGGCTCATTATCATCCAGAGTAGGTGCAGATAACTTGAGCTAATCCACAGGTGATTGAGTATTTCAGTAGGTTGACATATCCATCAGACACCTTCAGAGGTCACCGTGACTGCATCTGAAGGTAAAGCTTGGGATAGCACTACTGTTTCCACTTGACAGATGAAAACTATGAAGTGAATAACCTTGCTCAAGGCCATCCACCTTGGCAAAGCTGGACTTTACAAACAAGTTTCTCATTCTCCTTTTCCAAATTTTAAATAATTTGTCATTATAGAGAGGTGAGGTATGATGAACCCCTTTTACCTACCACCCAGCCTGAAGTCATAGAGCTGGCTTCATTTCCTCTATGCCTTGTACCGGTTCATCCTAGCCTTTTGAGGTTTAGGTGTTTTTATTTATGGATGCTTGAGGAAAAAAATCACTGCCTTAAGCTAGGAATTTATTCATTGATTTATTTTCCAGAGGTAGGACATAGTTGAGTATACTTAGTTGCTTAAGAAATTTGGAGTAAGGGGCTGGGAAGATGGCTTATCCAGTAAGGCACTTACTTGTCTGCAAAGTCAAAGGACCCAGGTTCGATTCCCCAGGACCCACATAAGCCAGATGCACAAGGTGGCGCATGTGTCTGGAGTTTGTTTGCAGTGGCTGGAGGCTCTGGCATGTCCATTCTTTCTCTCTGTCTCTTTCTCCTTCTCTCTCTCTCTCAAATAAATAATTAGTTAATTAAAAAAAAGAAATTTGGAGTAAAAACATCTCTGGTTTACTTAACTTGTCCCGCATGATCACAAGACATAGATGATAGATAGATGATAGTCTTCAGCCATTATGTCCACCTTCTAAATAAGCCACAAGGGGAACAGGACAATGGAAATGGGCTTCATTATGTCAGGAAATTAAATTTCTCAAAAAGTTACAGTGGGTACTTGAATTAGTCACATTGTTGGTACAAACAAGATTGGAAATTTATATTTATAAATAATAAATGAGTGTGGTTTTATTCATTCAACTTTTGTAAATAATCAATAAGTTGAGTAAATATTTTTTCAGCTTTCTAAAAATCTTTTGATTTTCTCCCACTTTCCTTGATGGCTATGACCAAAATAAACTTGAATTTATAAAAGTAGTAATAGTCACTCTTCTGTGTGCTGACTTGGTGTTGGTGGTTGAGAGGTATCAACTTAGGATTTCTAGCTACTTTACCCCCAGTTTTCTTTTGAATGTAGATTTGATATGCATCACTCTGATATGAAAGAGGGCTACTGTAGTTTGTATGTAAAAAACTGTAAACATTAGTAACCTTCCTGTCAGTGTCTGTAGTATAATTATTATGTATGGAGAGGAATTTAGTAGCTTGCTGAAATGTTAAGAGTGACTTCAGTTGACACATTTGGCATAAAATGTGACAACTTTCTTTAAATTACAAACTAGAGGATTTTTGCTATTTAAAAAAGAAAAATACTTCCGTATAATATTAAGATATCTGGATAGAAAATATGCTTAAAAGCTCTTGAACATTTGAATTTGGTAGATTATAACTCTATAAAAACTCCTATCTGCAGCCTGCTCAGGTTTCTAAAGATAAAGGCATCACACATTCGGTGTCAGACTTTGCCGCAAGGTGTCCTTCCATGTAAAAGTGCGCATGCTCATTTCTTCTCAGACTGCATGAGCGATCTTTCCAGTTTCCCTTTTAAGTCACTCTAGACTCCCAGCAGCACAGTTTAGAATGGAAAAGTTTGGTTGCTTAAAAGAACAGTTTTTGGGTGGGCTCTTAAGGTACAAATATTTTCCTTATATCTTTAAAGAGAAGCTTGACTGACCAGAATGGATAGACAAATACTGAAAGGAAAAAGTTGTCTGCATCCTAGTTTTCTAAAACCTGGCAAGCCGTCAGAGCTAGAATTAGCTTTACAGATGGCATTTGGCAACACATCTACATATCTCAAAGCCCTCAACTCCTGCGTTTTCTTCTACCTGTCTGTCAATTACAATATCCAATCACAGCTCAGAGATGGAGGAATGGGACGATCCCAGCTCACACGATGCTGTTTGGTTAGAAACGTCAGTGCTGCACAAGCCACGGCTGAGTCAGTGTCTGTGAGAAAATGAACTGAATTAATATGTAGAGGGGGGGGGGTTGCGTTCCTGAACATTTAAAGCCTAAACATCTGCAACAGCATTATTACACAGTAGAGAGAGGGAAGCTAAAGGAGGCCTGTGGACAGGTGAGCTAGAGGGAGGCTGAGAAATGCTCTGATTGCTCAGAGGACTCTTGAAGAGGATGGAATTACCAGATGTGCCAAAGTTTCCTAGTAATGCCCAAGGATGCTGACCTAGCTTTCAGTGCTGCATTGTTTGAAAAAGCAGAGTCCCTTTCTACTCTGGCATCAAATTTTTTTTCTTGTTTTTGTATTTCTACCTTGGCATATGCTAAAGGAAGGTGTGTATTCATTTATTATGTGATATCTCTGGGTTGTACTTCTATCCATGAATGACTAGGAGAGGCTGAGAGAAATGTTGGCCTTTGTTGCATTTTATGATCACTTGCATTTCTGACTGTAAAAGATCGTACATTGGTTTGTCAGCTTAATGGCAAGTTATTTAAAATAAATGGAGTATGTTTTTATTGTTTTCATGGGTTTGATGTTTTATTTGGTCATTTCATGTAACCTAAGTGCATTATGTTTGGAATTATGTTTTATGAAACAAAACTTAGCTAGAGAAAGATTAAATTTGAAGCAGTTTTGTACATCAGAACTAAAATTGAAAATAGAAAAATGAAATGTTATTTTAAATATGGGATTTAAAATATTTTTACTTTTGGATGAACTAAGGATTAATTGAACTATTTGTATATAGCAGTATTTTACAAGACTAAATGTGGTTTTGAATGTTAAAACCCA
Organism: Dipus sagitta; assembly: GCA_036346955.1. Classification (NCBI taxonomy): domain Eukaryota; kingdom Metazoa; phylum Chordata; class Mammalia; order Rodentia; family Dipodidae; genus Dipus; species Dipus sagitta. The sequence continues at coordinate 152,366,905 of CM070772.1, read as the reverse complement.
ATGTGGTGATTTTCTAGTCTTACAGAATGTGCACACTGAATAAAGAGAATAAGCTAGATAAGTTTTTTGGTTAGTACAATTAATTTTTAACCAGATTATTAAAATGTAAATGAAAGTAATTGTTGTAAGATTTAAATCTTAACTGGTAACATTGCTTACCTGATTAGAAAACAGCACAATTTTTAAAAATTAATGTATTTTCCTTCTGTCTTTATTAACACTGTCCTTTCTATTTTGTAGGGACATTCTATGTATTAAAATTAGTTTATTTTGATGTACATAAGTAGCTATAACATCCTTTTCTTGAAAAACACGGAAACCTTGTGAATTCCTCTACCTGGTTTCTAAAATTTTGAATAGTCATTTCACGGTTATCATGAGTTTTATATATGTAGTTAGATATAGTATCTTACATTGTGGTATATTTGTTCATGTGTGTTCTTTGGGATAAAAAGAGTGTTTTTTTTTTTTTTTAAAGCTTGTTATAGCAATAGACTTACAAAGGGAGAATCTGAAACTAGACCTTTGAAATTTACACTTTAGAATACTTTTCTCTGGTTCTGCTGATCCTTATAAGATAGTTTATCCTTAACAAGATGTTTGTCATATTATGAAAGTGATGCATATTGATTATATAAATTTGGTACACATAGAAAAGCATATATAATGTTATTCTACTGTTAAAATAAAACTACTTAAAGTATTTTTAAAATCATACTTACACACTTAAAAATGACTTCCAGATATTGTATGCACTGTTACGTAACATATCTTTTTAAAAAATTATGAACATTCTCTCTGTCATTAAAATCATCTTCCGTAGCATAATTGGGGTATATGGTGTTTTATGTATACTGTATAACTTACTTCATCAATTGAAGTTCTGCTGATATTTGATCTGGATATGATCAATATGACTCCATAGCATAAATTTCTTCAAAAAGGAAGGCTGTCTTAGGAAGTTAAGTAAAAATATAATTTTAAAGTTATTCTGACAGAAAAAGATCCTTTGTCTGATTTCACAGTGACCTCTTTAAAAAGTTACACAGTATTTTAAAAATGAAACAGATAGCTATAAAATATTAAAAATCCTCTAAAAAATGAGTTCAAATGAGCTGAGAATTTAAAAATTGGGAACACTAACCAAAAGGGTCTCTTGGATTAGATTTAATGAAAGGAAGTAATCAAGGAATGCATAGCAGTAATGTGTAACAATGAAGAGTCACCTCACTTGGAAGCGTTTCAGAGAGGAAGAGCCAGCCACCACTTCACCAGTAGTAAAATAACAAAGAAACATTGCTAGCATGGTACAGGGAAACAGAGGGAAAGGCATTTGGCTATATGAATTGTTTCTGGGCCATTTAAAACATTCTATAATTATACTAGGAGCTGCATGCAGCATCTTGAAATTACTGGTAATTTTTGTCATCTTTGAAGGTTTATGAGAACACAAGAAGTGCTAAAATATGGGAGATTTTGTCCTGATTTTGAAGCAAGCATAACATTAAAAAAAAATGAAGAGTATTTTATGACTAACTTGAAGAAGACCAGATGACAAATGTGAAATGGGATATGTTAAAAATAGATTGTTAGGGCTGGAGGGATGGCTTAGTGGTTAAGGCATTTGCCTGCAAAGCCAAAGGACCCAGGTTCGGTTCCCCAGGACCCACGTTAGCCAGATGCACAAGGGTCACACACATCTGGAGTTCGTTTGCAGTGGCTGGAGGCCCTGGCGCACCCATTCTTTCTCTCTCTCTCCCTCTTTCTCTGTCAAATAAATAAATAAAAATAAAATATTTTAAAAAATAGATTGTTAGAGCAACTTTAATTTATCCCTTATGCAGTTAAAATACTCGTGTCAATGTAATATATTTGGACTTAAACTTAACTTTCAGTGAAATCTTTTCTTATATATCCTTAGATGTAAGATGAGGGCATTAGTTGATCATGCTAATTAATATACCCGATTTTTATAGCCAGGCATGGTGGAACATGTCTTTCATCCCAACATTTAGGAGATGGGAGGATTGTCATGAGTTTGAGGCCACCCTGAGACTACATTCCAGGTCAGCCTGGGCTAGAGTGAGACCCTACCTAGAAATACCATTTCGTATGTATATATATATATATGTATATACACACACATCCATACATACATGCACACCTATGTACATACACACACATCTCCATTGCAAATGTTGGTTGATATTAGAACTTAGTACTTCGTTTTATTGTTTTGGGGAAGAAGCAAATTATCAAATGTATAGGTAACAGTGAAGAAAGAAGAGTGATAAATAATAGATGCTAAGTGATCCAGTACACCTCTGACTGGATTGGTAGGCTAAGTGTAAATGAACCGTGAGGGTGTGTCCAAGGCCTGTAGGCATTTGTGGCGCCAGTGCCCGTGGCTTACAGTGTCATGCACATGAGTCCCCACGGTGGTTGTCAGAGAGCATGTGCAAAACAATAAGTAGTGTTCAGCACAGCTGCCCCCAGCTCTGCAGCCCAAAGTCCTTAGGCTACACAGGCAAGCGCTTAACCACTAAGCCATCTCTCCAGCCCAAGTTTTCTTTTTTTTTTTTTTGTAATTCATTATACCACTGTGTAACTGCCATTTAGTGTTGCATTTTATTTTTATTTATTTGAGAGAGAATAGGTATGACATGCATGCACCACTTTGTGCATCTAGCTTTACGTGGGTACTGAGGAATCAAACTTGGGTCGTCAAGCTTTGCAAACAAAAGCTTGTAACCACCAAGCCATCTCTCTACCCTCCCCTTTTAAATAAAAGCTCTTTTTCTAAAATTTATAGTTTAATGTCACCTCCAAACACATTTGCCAGAGGGATGTACATATAATTGGAGGTTTTCAAAAATATTTATCCAAGTATTTGACAGATACAGAGACAACGGCTCCGCCAGGGCCTCCTGCTGCAAATGCATTCCAAATGCATGTGCCACTTTGCACACCTATAGTTATGTGCCACTGAGAATCGCACCTAGACCCTCAGGCTTTTGAAGCAAACACCTTTAACCCACTGAGCCATCTCTAGCCCAAGATTTAAGTTTTAATGTTCTCGAGCTTTCCAAAGATGGGATAAAACTCTTAGTAGTAAAAGATGAGGCCTCTGTACATACTCTTCCCTCAGCTGCATACTTGTTTACATGGTTGTCTTTAGGATTTTACTCTGACATATTCCCTTCATAAAGTTCTAATTTGGCCACTCATCATCACAACTTTCTGTTCTCCATTTGCCTTGCTTTATTTTCCCTTATATCTCCAATGATATCTGATATATTTACTTGGATATATTCTGGTTCTTTTTATCGTAATATGTTAATACGAGGACAAAGACATCTTTTTCAGTGTACCAAAACTATAACATATAGTATTTGATATATAGTTAGTGCTTAATATGATTCTATTAAAAGCTCCTATACAGATGTTCCTCAATTTGGAGAGATGCTTGCTTACCAACTTTTCCTTTAAAAAAGTTTAAAGACCAGGAACAAGGAAATAAATTACTTTTTATCATTGTCATTATTCTTATTGTTATTATTTGGAAATAAAATTTTACTGTGGTGTGCCCAAGCTGATCTCAAACTCCTAGTCTGAACTAATCTTTCTGTCTCAATCTCCTAAGAACTATGGCTACTGATGGCTTCATTGTACCTTATTTAAATATTTCAAAAAAATTTAACCTAGCTCCCTTGATTTTTACTTGAAATTGATTTTTTTCTCGTTTGGCAAATTTACCTTGTAATAAAAGACTATTTTTTTTCTTTCAGAATTTTTAGCTATCCAGGTCATAGGTGGTTTTAGTTGAAAAGATGTTTTTGGACTAAAGAAATGGCTTAGCTTTTAAAGTGCTTGCCTGCAAAGCCAAAGGACCCAGTTTTGGTTCCCCAGGACCCACGTAAGCCAGATACACAAGATGGTACATGTGTCTGGAGTTCGTTTGCAGTGGCTAGAGGCCCTGGCACACCCATTCTCTCTGCATACCTGTTTCTCTCTCTCAAATAAATTTTTTTTTAAAAAAAGATGCTCCTATTCCAATCATACAACAGTATGTCATAAGGACTGGGAAGATGGGTCAACAGTTAAAGGCATTAGCTTGCAGAGCCTGTCAGCCAGGGTTCAGTTCCCTAGTACCCATGTAAAGATGGACATGCAAAGTGGCACATGCCCCTGGAGTTTGTTTGTAGCAGCAAGAGCCCCTGGCACACCCATTAATATTCTCGTATTTATTCTCTCTCTCCTTGCAGACTAGAAAAGAGTATATCAAGCTTCCTGCAGCGGCTGCTGCTGCTGCATCACCAGAACTGCCCATGAGATTCTAGGAAGTAGAGAAAGAAGGTAGAATTTAGGACTAGTGTAACAACTATTGCTAGGCTCTATTTCTTGCCAGAAGTTGTGTGTGTGTGTGTAGGGGATAATCGAGGATGCTAATATCATTTTAAATGTTTATGTAGGAAATTATATCAAAAAACAGATTTACTTCTAGGTGGTCGTTGTGAGCTTGGCCCCTTTCTTGGCTGAAAGCATCTCTTTTGAATGAGTCTTTGTTTCTTGGGAGCTGACCACATACTAAGCTGAAGAGCAGCACATTTGTGAAATTAAATGACAGAATGGGAGGGCAAAAGAAAAAAAGAAGGAAAGAAGTGAATAAAATCTTTCATTTAATCTGTTTAGATTTAGAAGTTTGGTAGCACTTCTTATGTTATCACAATTGTCACTAAATACAGAAACACACATATATCCTGTGAGCAGTAGATAGTAAATATTTTTGGCTATGTGAACTACACAGTCTCTGACCTGACCAGTGAACTTGGCCATTGAAGAATACAAGAAGCAATAAACAATGATACAGGCTGATTATCCTGCCTGGGATCACAAGGAGTATTTTAGATTTAAAAAATATTTATTCATTTGAGAAAGTAAGAGAAAGAAAAGTGGCAGACATGAGAGAATGAGTGTACCAGGGCCTCTAGTCACTATAAACTCCAGACACATGCCCTGCCTTGTGCGTCTGGCCTTATGTGGCTACTGGGGAATCAAAGCTGGGTCCTTAGCCTTCACAGGCAAGTGACTAAACTGCTAAGCCATCTTTCCAGCTCTAGAATTTTTTTATTGGAATACTTCCATAAAAGTAAAGGTATATCTTGGGGATGGGACCCACATCTAAACATGAAATTAATCTTGTATTACCTTCAACACATAACTTGAAGATGATTTTATAGGATATTTTTAGTATGCCTGTGTTTTGACTCTGACTATCAAGGTCATTTATGGAATTTTCCACTTGTGGTGCTCAAAAAGTTTTGGATATGGAGCATTTCAGATTTTTGTATTAGGGATGCTCAACATGTGGCGAATAGGCCTGGATATGAGCCTAGAAGACTTTCAACAAAATCAGGCATTTGGTTCAATTTGGCTCAAGAGCCAACTCCTGATTTAACACCTTAAAGATGCTTATAAAAAGTGAGTACAAATAACTTTACTATAGATCCCATTAAAAGGTTTAGTTTAAAAACTAGAACTGGGCTGGAGAGATGGCTTAGTGATTAAGGCACTTGCCTGTGAAGCCTGAGGACTCATGTTGTACTCTCCAGGTCACACATGAACCAGATGCAGTTGCACATGCACACAACGGGGCACATGTGTCTGGGGTTTGATTACAGTAGCTGAATGCCCTGGTGCACCAATTTGCTCTCGCACTCGCTCGCTCACTGTCTCACATAAAATATAAACTAGAAAGGAGTCCAGTCACATGCTTCTGCCACCAGGCACTCCGCCACACCTTTCCCACCTCTCAAATCATAAACTAAACTAAATTCTTCCTCCCTTACGTTGCTTCTTGGGTATTTGATCTCAGTGACAAGGCAAATTACTCATTCATTGATGAGTACTATAGATTAATGATGTGGCAACTACATTTATCTATATAACAGTAAATTTTAAATTTATGAAAATTCTAAAAAGAAAAGTCTACAGAGCTAGGATATGATATTTGTTAGAGTAATAAAAACAGTTTCGTTTCTCCTGCAATGTAAAATCTGAAATGAAAATTGGGCTTGTTTATTAAAGGGACTAGTTAAAATAGATCTAATCAAAAATTCACAAAAATGGTCACCACATCTTTGAGGAGAAACATTAAAAGTGTGATTGTTTAAAGAAAACCTAATGTACTTTCACATCCATGCATCTACACAAACTTACATGGTAATGTTTGACAAAAAATGTGAAGTGCTTAGATTACTATATATACATCCTGAAACTTCAACTGTGCTCCACAAACATTAATGAGATATGACAGGTCATGTTCTTACTTGGTGGAAGTGTTTAAAATTAAGTAAGATAAGTCTTCAAACTGACAGTTAGCTCTGTCATATGTTTGTGCTGTCTGTACTGCATAACTATGCTATCTGTAAGTGAATTCCAGTTACATCATACATGCTGTAGTTTTGTGTACTTGTCCACATTTTTTTGTGTGTGTGAATGCTATTATATCAGTTAGTTCTGAAGTTTTTTTGTAGTTTTTAAAAACTCTAGAGCTGGCTGTAGTGGCACACGATCCACTGCAGTCCAGCAGTGTCCAGTGTCCGCTGCTGCCTGCCTATACCAGGCTGTCTGACCCATGAGCTTCGGGATCATCCTGTCTTCACCTTCCATCTAGCTATAGGAGGGGCCTTTGGCTTTTATGTGGATTCTGAGTTAAATTCCAGTTACCATGGTTGCATGACAAGCACTTTAACCACTGAGCCAGCACCTCAGCCCTTGTATTAGTTCATAGATAGTTTACCCCCTTCTGTTTCTCTATTCTTTCAGGAACAGGCATATTAATTGGATACTGACCTCAGTAATTAGTTTTCTAGTTTTGTTTTAGCTCATCCATTTCTTTCTTGTTCTTCAGGCTTACAGTAAACTTATAAAAATTGTTATTATGACTATGCTTCCAATATCTGAGAGTTGGGTTTTGTTCTTTAACATGTAACCCTCAGCACAGATGACATGCAGACTAAACGTCACTTTACCACACAGGCCATTTCTTGTGCTCTGTGTCCCTCTCTAGTGACACCTGCTCTCTAGTAACATCTGCTCGCAGTTGGTATCTTTGCCAACCCCTGAGTGGTTTCTCCATCACTATAATTTTGCCATTTTGAGAACATTAAATAAAATTAAATAAATGGGATCATACAGTATATAAGCTTTTGGGTTTTGCTTTTTTTATGTTTTTTAATTTATTTTTTAATGCTCTGGAGACCCATTCACATAAGCTGCACCAATCATTAGTTTATTATAGTTTATTTTAAAGTTTCCAAGTAATATTGCATTGTGTATCTATACCATGTTTTATTGTCCATTCAGAAAGTGGCATGGTTTTTATTATAAACTTCAAAGTAGTGTTTAGCATTCGATTTTCAAAATTTTCCCACATAATGCTTTGATAGTGCAGTTGTGTTGTAGGAGTCACTGAACTAGGCCCTTAAATTTCTCTTCAATCTTTAGGAAACTTCCTGCCACTGGAAACTTAATTGTGATTAAAACTTTCAAACAACTTTGCAAGTTAGATGTGATTTGTACTTTTTATTTCTAGAAGTTTTATACTTACAAGTTTAGGTCTGTGGTCTGTTTATGGTGAACTTTTGAGCTACTGAACAAGACCAGAGAACCCTTTTTTCCTTAAGTGCTGGAAATGAAATATCCATTGTGTATCTGTTCCAGCACCATTTGATGAAAAACATGTTTTTCCTTGAATTGCTTTTGAGCTCTTGTTGAAAATAACTTGTCCATGTAAACGTATTTGGGTCCTTTTCTAGAGTCTATATTCTGGCCCATTGATCCATTTGTCTGTCGTGGTGCCAATGACACGCCTTGTAGAGGTAAAGTTTTTTTTTTTTTTTAATTCTGTATTCTTTTTAAGAAAATATTTTATTTATTTATTTATTTGAGAGAAAGAGGGAGAAACAGGAAGAGAAAGAGAGAATGGGCATGCCAGGGCCTCTAGCCACTGCAAATGAGCTACAGACATATGCACACCCTTGTGCATCTGGTTTACATGGGTCCTGGGGAAACAAACCTGGGTACTTTGGCTTTGCAGGCAAGTGCCTTAACGACTAAGCAATCCCTCTATATTCTTTTTAAAAAAAATTATTATTATTATTTACAAGTAGGGAGGAGGGAGGGAAAGAAAGAAAATATGGGTGCTCCAAAGTCTCTTGTCCCTACAAAAGAACTTCAGGTGCATGTTCCACTTTATACATCTAGCTTTACATGGGTGCTGGGATTTGAACCTGGGTAGTTAAGCTTGCAAGCAAGCACCTTGACCACTAAGCCATCTCTCCAGCCCTGAAGCAGAGTCTTTCACTGTTCACTGCTGCATTTGCCAGGGTGGCCCACAAGCTTCTGAGAGATTCTCTATTTTTTGCTTCCCATCTCCTACATATACTTAGATTGAAATAGCCAGTACCAAATTCCACTTTTTATGTAGGTCCTGGGAACTGAAATCAGGTGCCCACGCTTATGTGACAGCCTCTTTCTTCACTGAGCTATCTCTCCAGGCCCTGCTTGTTTCTTTTTTTAAGTTGGGATTATATTGCATCTATGAGTCAGCATGGGGAGAATTGATATCTTGACAACGTTAGGTCTTCTGATATGAGGTATGTTTGCTTTTTCATGTTTTTGTAAATGGATTTTTAAAATTTTTTATTTATTTTTATTTATTTTTTTGAAAGCAGAGAAAGAGAAGAGAGACAGACAGAGAGAACGGGCATGCCAGGACCTATAGCTACTGCAAATGAACTCCAGACGCATGTGCCCTTGTGCATATGGCTCACGTGGGTCCTGGAGAATTGAACTTGGGTCCTTTGGCTTCCTAGGCAAACACCTTAACTGCTAAGCCATCTCCCCAGCCCTGTAAATGGATTTTTTAAAATTTCAATTTCAGATTGCTTGTTCCTAGTATATAGAAATACACTTAATTTTTTAGATAACTTTGTGTGTTGTAACTTTGCTAAACTCACTTTTAGTAACATGTTTATACTAGAATGATCTTCTGATCTGAAAATAAAGGCCAGTTTTATTCACCAATCTGAATGTCTTCTACCCAAGGCCCTCAATTTATAGAGAGAAAATTGGTTCTTGGCTCACAGTTACAGAGTCTCAGTCCATCATCACTGGGCGTTCCTTCACTGGGGGCTGTGGGTGCACAGTGTAAGACAGTGGGAGCATGTGGTAGAGGAGTCTGTTCACATCTTAGTGGACAGAAAGTCAAAAACATGGAGGGTACTGCCCAAAGTGCCAACATCGTCAAAGACACACTACCAAGTGCTTTAGTGCTTCTTTACCCTAGGGCCCACCTCTTAAAAGTCCTACCTTCTCCTAACATAACCTCAGGCTGGAGACCAAGCCTACACAGACATCAGGACACAATGAAGACTCGGCCTCTTCCCACCTTCTTGCCACATTGCTCTCGAGCCCATCAGGTAGTAGAGCTGAGGACAGAGTCCCGTGACTCTGCTTCTCTTAGGCAGAGAGCTTCTGGAATATGATGTTCCATAGACAGTCTTTATCTGGTTGATGAAGTCCTCAGGTTTTGTTGAGTTTGGTTTGGTTCTTGGTTTTAAATCAGGAGGTTTTGTATTTTGTCAAATTCATTTCCTGCTTGTGTTGAGATCCATGCTGTTCTCTTCATTAACTTGATAGGGAATGTTCAGGCAGTCTTGTATGTTCAGAGAAACCTTATTAGTAATGTTACTATCTTTCCATATGCTGTTAGATTTATTAATTCTTTTTAGGATTTTGTATCTGTTCTAAGGTTTGTAGTTTTCCTGTGATGTCTGGTTTTGTCGTCTGGATAATGCTGGCCTCAGAATGCTATAGAATTGGTATTATTTCTATTTTAAGTCTTTGAGGTATTCATCAGTGAAGCCTTGTGGGACTGGAAGTTTTGTGAAGGAATATTTTAAACTACAAGTTAAATTTCTCTACTAAACATAGAGCCATTCAGCTTGTCTTCTGGAGTGAACTTTGGTAGGCTTGAATTTGTCCAGTTACTCCAAGTTTTTGAATCTTTGGTGTAAAGTTTTTTTAATCTTTATTTAATATCTGTAGTCTTTGAAAGACATCATTTCTGATGTTGGCCATTTGTATCTTCTCAGCATTTTTTCCCCAAGTGATCTGGGTTTGTCAGCTTTACTGATCTCCTAAACCTTTGCCTTCACTCTTCTTCCTCTTGCTTTTCTTCTTCTTCTTCTTCTTTTTTTTTCAATTATATTGATTTTTACTCTGGTCTTTATTTTCTTTACTGTCTTTGGGTTCAATTTGTTCATTTTTTAAAAATATATTTTATTTTTATTTATTTGAAAGAGAGACAGAAGGGGGAGAAAATGTGTGTTCCAGGGCCTTCAGTCACTGCAAATCCAGATGTATGTGCCACCCTGTGCATCTGGCTTATATGGGTGCTGGGGAATCAAACATAGGTCCTTAGGCTTAAAAGGCAAACGCCTTATCTGCTGAGCCATCTCTCCAGCCCTCAATTTGCTCTTAAAAGAGAAACTTAGGTCGGTTTTTCTTCTTTTTAAAAATATTTTTATTTATCTGAAAGAGAAAGTGTGTGTGTGTGTGTGTGTGTGTGTGTGTGTGTGTTTGTATGGGGTGTGGCAGGGCCTCCTGCTGCTGCAAATGAACTATAGACAACTATGCCACTCTGTGCCTCTAGCTTTACATGGATACTGTGGAGTCAAACCTGGGCTGGCAGGCTTTGCAGTCAAGTGCCTTTTAAACCACTAAGCCAACTCCCCAGCTCAATTTTTTTTTCAATTTTTTATTTGTTTATTTTCAAGGGGAGAGAGGCAGAGGGAATGTGTGAATAGGTGTGCCAGGTTCTCTAGCTGTTGGAAATGACCTCTAGATGAATGTGCCACTTGGTGCATTTGTTTTTATATGAGTACTGAGGAACCAAACCTGAGTTGTAAGGCTTTGCAGGCAAGTACTTTAACCAGAGCCATCTCTCCAGCCCTCAAATTTTTCTTCTACTTAAAAAAATATTTATGTATTTGAGAGAGTAAGAGGCACATAGAGAGAGAAAAAGATAGAAAATAGGTGCACCAGGGCTTCTGGCCACTGCAAACACATTCCAGATGCATGTGCCACCTTGTGTATCTGGCTTACATGAGTACTGGGGAATTGAACCTGAGTCCTTAGGCTTCACAGACAAGCACCTTAACCACTAAGCCATCTCTCCAGCCCATCAATTTTTCTTCTTAATACAACAATTTAATGCTAGGATTTGCCCCCTTAGTACTGCTATTCTGTCATGCCAAAACACAGGTTTTGATGTGTTGGGTAATTTTCAGGTTCTTTCCATTCATAATTTAAGATTTTTCTTTATTTATTTCTTTTTTCCTCATGATCTATTTAGGTAAAGGTGTTACTGAATTTTAATTTCATTTTATTGCAATCTCGGAAATAATTTGTATGATTAAATTCACTTAAGTTTATTAAAATTTGTTTTATTGCCTCTAATATGATCTGTTGTATTTGTGTGCGCATAAAAAGAATAAGTTATCTGTTCTTGTTCAGTGAGGTGTTCTATATATTAATTAGGTCGTCAGTAGATAGTGTTACTAAAATAGCATTAATTGATTTTTATCTGCTTGCTCTACTTTTAAATATTGTGACAAGTCTTGAGTGTAGTTCAGTAGTAAAATGCATACTTACTGTGCACAAGGCTCTGGGTTCAATCTTGAGCACCTGAATAAATATGTGAATAAGTTATATAAGGGATGTTAAAATCTCTGATAATTATGGAATTATTTAGTTCTCATAATTTTATCAGTTTTTGCGTTGTGCAATTTGGAATGTAATGTGTTCTTGATGAATTAGCACCTAAACCTTATGAAATAACTTAGTCTTAGTTTTGCTTTGCTATTTATAAGACTTTTGTGCTGTCTTTGGACTAGTACTGGAATAGTATATCTTCCTTTTATAGTGACGCTCTTTGTAGTTAGAGTGTGTTTCTTGTGGGCAGCATATAGTTAGGCTTGTCTTTTGTATCCAGTCGAATAACTTCTATCTGTTGTGGCGAGGAATGCTGATTCAAGAGGGGCTCCCAAGCAGGCTTGGCCAGGGAGATGCTGAGGAAGAAACAGGAAGCTGCTGCTTACAGCTATCTTGGATGAGGTCGAACCAGATTGGAGTTCTAGTCCTGCCAGGGCAGAGTGACTTCTGTGTTAATGTGGGTCAATCCCTAGCTGACCGACTATCAAGAAAAGCCACCTTGTGCCTAAACCATGTCAATTTGTTGTGTGAATTCTGTTGCTTGGTATTTTTTGGTAAATGTGGAAGAAATTCAGACATTATTTCTTCTTTTTCTCTTCCTTTGCTTCCTTTGTGGATCCCATTAGGCTACTTGATGTTGACTAGATTTTCTGTTTTTTTTTCTCTGTTTCACTCTGGGTGTTTCCTGTTACCTACTTTACTTTATATTGTATAATCTCCCATTAATTCCATTCATTGTTTTTTTGTTTGTTTGTTTTCATGGTTTTTCAAGGTAGTGTCTCTCTCTAGCCCAGACTGACCTGGAATTAACTATGTTGTCTCCGGGTGGCCTCAAACTCTCAGCAATCCTCCTACCTCTGCCTCCCAAGTGCTGGGATTAAAGGCGTGCACCACCACACCCAGCCAGAAGTCTTTATTTCTAATTCTAATGTGTCAGTTCCAGCTTGGTTGTAGTTGACCTCTACTTCTTCCTCCCCCTGTCCTCCCTCCATCAGAGTATGCATTCCAACTTTTCATGCCTGTTTTTTTTTTTTTTTTAAGAGAGAGAGAGAGGGAGAATTGGTACGCCAGGCCCTCAGCCACTGCAGTTGAACTTCAGACACTTGCACCACCTAGTGGGCATGTGCAACCTTGAGCTTGCCTCACCTCTGTGCATCTGGCTTATGTGGGATCTGGAGAGTCGAATATGGGTCCTTAGGCTTTACAGGCAAGCGCCTTAACCACTAAGCCATCTCTCCAGCCCCTTATGCCTGGTTTTTGATTGGATGCCATACATTGTAGATTTTGCTTGCTTGGGTGTGTGCTGGGTCTTATTCCTATAAGCATTCTCAAGCTTTGCTGTGGGATGCAGTTATTTGGAAGCAGGTTGGTGCTTTGTAGTCTTGCTGTTGAGAGGTCTGATTGGAACAGCATTTGGTCTAGGTCTAATTATTATATATTTCAGAGACCATACTCTTCATTGTTGCCTTATGAATTATGAGGCTTTTCAGTCTGACCTGTGGCCACAGGTCCTATTGCTCGCCTGGTATGAGTGCTGGGTATGGTTTCCTCTACTCTTCCACATTCATTCCATGTGTAAGTGACTGGCAGCAAGTAAGGTGCTCACGAAAGACCACAGTTCTGTGGGTTTTCTTTGCACTGTTCTCTCCTTTCTAGCACTCCTCCCTAGTACGCCAGCCTCCTATTAACACAGCACCTCAAATTTGTGTTTTTAACTGGAGAATCCCTGGGCTTTTGTATCGGTTTCCTTCTCTCTGCTTACTCTGGAAACTCAAGGTAAATCTCAAGGAGAGTTGTTAGTCTTTGTTTGCTTTCTGTGTTTTAGGGATATCTATTTCGATTTATTCTATTTTATTTTTGCCTGATGTACTTAGTCTTGAAAATCACTGTTTCTTGTATTTTCTGTTATTTTGTGGAGTTGCTTTGGAAAGGAAAGTAAATGTAATCCCTATTATTCTGCCTTGACTGAAAGCAGATATCGGGGCTGAACTACCTATTTCCTTACCTGTCCTCAGTTCATACAGTGCAATCTTAAATGCAGCCTGTAGCAGAGGTGTCTCTTTGAACTTGCTTGTCCTCATTTTCTTTTGCACAGACTGTTTTTGCCTTTAGAGTGCTTTACTAATCTAAGATTATTTAATTAGACAGGGAAAGACATAATTAGTCTTCCATAACATCTGATTTTTGAAGGCCTGATTCAGGATCCATACTGTTTGGCTTGAAAAGATGGAAGTATATAATGACACTTTTATATTTACATTCTAAGCAGTTTATAGATGAAGGCAATATTTCATCAGAATGCTTCACAGTATCTACTCTCATAGCTAAAAAGATGTCTGGTGGAAACACTTTTTCATTTTATTAGGCTGCTTGGCCCTTATTCAGTCTGCACATTTATCCTGCATTTGCCTTAGCAGTAGTTGTGATTGGACCGTCTGTCTATTAAATTACTAGACTCACATTTAGGAAATGTGCTTTCTTGTGATTCAAAATTATTAAAACTTAGGCAGTCATAATAATTTGAAGAGTTATTTTTCTACATATGATCCTTCTACTTTTTATCCTGCTTCAGAAAATGTTTGTAACGGCAGGCAGAATCTTTTGGTTTGTTCTATGTGAAGAAATAGGTTATAGTGTAAGAATATAATTGTATTTTTTTGTTGTTTTTTTAAGGTAGGGTCTCATTCTAGCCTGGGCTGACCTGGCATTCACTCTGTAGTTCCACGCTGGCCTCAGACTCACAGCGATTCTCCTTTCTCTGCCTCTGAGTGTTGGCACTAAAGGTGTGCACCACCTCCACCCCACCTTTTTTTCCAGAAATAGGGGTAGATCTATTTTTTCTCTAGGTTTATGAGAAGCAAAACCAGGATCCGGGTGTGCTGGCGCACGCCTTTAATCCCAGCACTGAGGAGGCAGAGGTAGGAGGATCGCCGTGAGTTCGAGGCCACCCTGAGACTACATAGTGAATTCCAGGTCAGCCTGAGCTAGAGTGAGACCCTACCTCGAAAAACCACCAAAAAAAAAAAAAAAGAAAGAAAAGAAAAGAAAAGAAAACAGAAGAAGAAGAGAAGCAAAACCAATAAAGGATGATAGGCAGACTTTTATTTCCCTAGGATCAACTATTAGGGAACTAAAAGTCAGCCTTATCTTCTGTCCTTCTAGTCTGTGTTATAGCAAGGTGGTGATTGCTTTTCATAATAAAACCAACCACAAAAATAACATTATAACTGATAACCCCCCAAAAAAGACATGACACTAAGTCACTAGAGGATTTAAATCAGTCTCCAAATCACTAAGAAGATTAAATTCCAACCAATGTGCTTTTAGTCAAAGAAAGTACTATAACATTATCGAGGGATGATTGAATGAATGAGAAGGCTTAGTGTATGGTGTCACTGCCGTCTCTGCTCATCCTGTGTGACTGAGTAAACTTGAAGCTGTGAACTTCATCATTCTCACCTGTCATAGCTAGCATTTAAGAGGTGCTTTTATCATGCTAGGTACATTGCTAGTTTTTCTATTTACTAGACTTTTAAAATCCTAATAGTAACCTTAGAAAGTAAATAGAATCTAGGCCTAGAGAGATATCTCAGTGGATAAAGCACTTGCCACTCATGCTGAAGTACTCAGGTTTGATTCCCAGAGCTTTTGTAAAAAGCTGGATGCTGTGGCAGGCTTCTGTAATCCCAGTATGCCTATGGCGAGGTGGGAGGTGGAGACAGGAATTTCCTGGAAGCTAAAGGCACAACAAAGAAACACACAGTATACACACAAACAAACAAACAAAAAACCATGAGAATTCATGATGAGAAAAACTTCCTCAAATCAGGTGGACTGATGAGAACCAACCCGAAAACTTGTCCTCCAATCTCCACATGTGCACCGTGACACTTGGGTGCCTGCATTCACACACTAGCTGGTGCCGCGCACACAAATATGTTTTTCAAAAAAGAAAATAAATGGGGGCTGGAAAGATGGCTTAGCATTTAAGGTGCTTTCCTGTGAAGCCTAAGGACCCAGGTTCAGCTCCCCAGAACCCACGTAAGCCAGATGCACTGGGCAGCACATGCATCTGGAGTTCGTTTGTAGTGGCTAGTGGTCCTGGCATGCCCATTCTCTTTACTTGCCTCCCACCTCTCTCTAATAAACAAATAAATAAAAATTAAAAAGATAATATAAATATTATCTACATTTTACAGATAGAGATTCTATTTTTAGAATACTATTTCAAAAATTCAAAAATATCATACAATTTACTGTTAAAGGACAATTTGATTCTAACTATACTTGTGATTTCAATCAGATGTTCCCCTTAAACTCATATATTCTGAATGCTTGATACCCAGCTGGTGGCAGTTTGAGAGGTGGAGCCTTTCTGGAGAAAGAATGTTACTGGGCAGGCCTGGAGGTGTTATAGCCAGCCAGCTCCCCACCCCCCCTTGCCAGAGCTCTCTTCACTCTTGCTGATATTTTCCACCTGCTGTAACAGAGGTGATGTCCTCCAGCCTCTGCTCTACCATCCTTCTCTGTCATCATGGAGCTTCCTCTTGAGACTGGAAGACAAATAAGTCTTCCTATCAGCTGCTTTTGGTCAGATACTTTGTCCCAGCAACATTAAGGTGACTACAACAAGGATAAAATATACAATACATTTTGAAACTATGGACTGTCATATATCCTGACATGATAACTCTCTAAGTTGACATAGGCCTGGCTTTCATTATTTTACTGACATCAGTTTTCCTCCACCTGCATTGTATTCTCATTATTGAAATCTTATGTTTGTATCAGGAAACGGTGCGCTCATGGTGAGCTCTAATCTGTAGTGATATCTTCTTCCTTAGAGATCCTAGAGCACTTGTTATCTGTCATTCATTTAGTACTAATATATTTGGGGCATAATTTTTTTATTTAGAAGTTGGGTAGCTTAAACTGTTTAGTTTTCTACATTTATCTATTATTGCTGCTCTGGGGAATCTCCAGAGGGAGCCACTCTTTCTGTTGACATCTGTACTGATAAGAACAGATACTGTGCCTTGATCCTAGCCAAAGACTGAGAAGCAATTTTGTTGTCATTAAACACAGCATTGTGTCTATAGTATGAGTAACGTAGTAAATAATAATATAAGGGAAGTCTATTAGTAGTCCATGTTAGCTAAACATTCTGTTATTCACTTCTCACAGATGAATTTATTCTAAATAAGATGTTTTAAAATTTCATTTCTTTGACTTTCTGTAATCAGTAGAGTGTTGCAAAAATTATTTAATTTTTTTATTGATAGTTTTCATACCTGTACATCAGGTATTTTGATCATAAACCTTTCCCAGTCCTTTCTGTACCCACCCTCCCTGTAGCCCTCCTACGGAACCACCTCTTCTTTCCCATTATTAGTCTCTTCTATTTTGATGGGGGGAGGCTTGCCTTCCATCGTCCATAGCCACAGTGACATGTTGATGGGCCCAACATTTGCAATAGCTGCTATGAGATCTTGAATGCATTGGCTACTTGGTGTCTGAAAGGTGTCTCCAAGCATTCCTCCTTGTCCTTTGGCCCTCAGGTGTCACTTCTTAACACTTTGACAAGCTTTGAGTCTCCCCAGTAGTCACTTCTATCTGCAAAAATCAGCTTCTCCGACAAAAATGAGAGAACACTAATGCTGAGGTCCTTGTTCCATTTGGAGTTGGCATTTTTTTTTTTCAAATAATAGTGTTTGAAAAGAGTTCTCAAAGTGAATTGATTTAAGTTAGCTTGGAGACTTATTTGATAAGGAATCCAGTTACTTTGCTGGACTCAGTTTTTGAAGAGTTTCAGAAGTTGGCATTCTCTTTTTTTTCCTTATAAGAAAGTAAATTAAAAAAAAGTGGACTATCTACTATTACTACTGCCACTTCTAACTCGAAAGTCAGCTAATGCCATACATGGGCGTGTAGGACTGTAATACCATACTGGGTAGGGGGATCTGAGGAGAGGATTTCAAGTTAAGGACTCGCTGGGCCTACGTAAAATGGAACAGTCAGCAAACTTTTTGGGGTTTTAGTTTTCTTGTTCATAAACATTGAGGTCAGTTATGTGTATGGTCTGTGTGGACACAATACTCCAGAATTTCTGAAACATAAAGGCTTGAGGTAAATTAAATTTCAGAATTGGAAAATAATATTGATCATTGCATTTAAAACATCGGCTATGCTAATAGTATTTTTCTTTCAAGTACTTTGTGATTTTATTTTTGATTTATTTTCTTTTCTTTTCTACATGATCAGTACTCCCTCGCGTGTGGCAAAAGGAGGAGTTGACCACACCAAAATGAGCCTACATGGTGCTAGTGGGGGACATGAGCGCTCTCGAGACAGACGAAGGTCAAGTGACAGATCACGGGATTCATCTCATGAGAGAGCAGAGTCTCAGCTCACTCCTTGCATTAGAAATGTGACTTCTCCAACACGACAGCACCATGCTGGTACGTAAAGTCAGGTAGTTCTTATAAGCATGTCTTTTTAAGTTGCAGTGACATTAAATTGTGCCTAATACTTCCAAGTAAAATTAGTGTCTTTGTTCTGAGCCACTTTGTATTTTAGCTAACCTTAGATCTTGCTATGAAGAAACAACTTATTACCTGCAACTTAAAGGTGAATGATTTTTTAAAAACTGAGACACTCTTATAAAAAAATACTGTGAAAAGTCTTTGAAGTTGATAAATAGATTTTAAAATAAAATTTCAAGTTATTTTTTTATACTCATAGCAGTGGTTTATTATAAAACAGCTTGTAGTAAGATAAATTATTGCTAGGACTCACTATTAATCATGCGGTGATTTATTTTAAAATAGCTTGTAGTTAGGTAAATTATTGCTAGGAATCACTAATAATCATGCTAATAAATAAAGTGAAAGAAACCATTATGAAGTTATTCTGACTTTGAGCTGGGGCATAGCTTCTGTGATAGACAGTGCTTAGCTTTTGTAAAGCCCTGGGTTCCATTTCTAACACCTATGGGGGAAATAAAAGAGGACATTTATTGGTAGAGTAGCAACTTAACATATGCAAAGCCCTCCCCAGCAAATAGAAACATGCTTTAGGGCTGGAGAGATGGCTTGGCCCTTGATGCACTTGCCTGCAAAGACAAAGGACCCAGGTTCAATTCCCCAGGACCCACATTAGTCAGATGCTCAAGGTGGTGCATGTGTCTGGAATTCATTTGCAGTGGCTGGAGGCCCTGGCTCACCCATTCTCTTTATATCTGCCCACTTCTCTCTCACTCAAATAAATAAATATATTTTTTACAAACATACTTTAACTATATGAGGTAGTTTCTAATAATCTGTTGTAAATCAGAATCATTTATGTTAGGTCTTAACTGTATAGAGAAGATGATATTAAATAGGTTGAAGACAGGCCAAAATTTGCAAACTAGAAATGAACAGAAGTAACAGTAAGAATTAAGTTTCATACATGTAGAATTCAGTCTTTGACTGCAAGCCAGCAGAATATATTTTATTACTTTAGTCAGTTTTGCTTTTGAATGCTACCAGCATTGTGGAAACGGGCAATAAGTGGGGAGAGGGATGTCAGAATAGCTCTGGAGGTATAGCAAACCTAATTATAGAGTCAGCAGTGCTGTACAGAACGTTCTGAGTAGCCTGAGTCATGAAGGAATTTGGCAGAAACTGATGAAACAGAGGTACATTTTTAGGTCACCTTTAAATTTTAGTGATCTAACTTCTAAATAAAACTTACCACAAAAATCTTGGTTTTTATTTCCCTTTTATGGAATATTGGAGCATGTAAAGAAAATTTTAGCAGTATTTTCTACCTATGGAAACTATAGAGCCAATAAAATCTGTATCATTGCTTTATTAAGCAAAAATGAAAATGGGAAGAAAGCCTCCAGCTGGGCATGGTAGGTGGGGTACATCTGCAGTCCCATTGGAAACAGAAGGATCAAACCATGGCTACTTAGCAAGTTTGAGGACAGTCTGGGGTAATGCGACCCCGTCTCAACGAAAAGCAAGCGAACAGTATAGCACAGCTGCTAACCCTACTTTATTTAGTAGATAATAAAAGCCGTTGAAAAATAAATACGTTCTACTGTCCTTAGTGTTTTTCCTCCTTTTGTGAGATAAATTGCTGGTTTTAGCATGCCTGAAAATTGATATTCTTATTAATCTTTTACTGACTTTCAGAGTGATTTGTTTGACTTGTGAGAATATTTGTGTTTCTATATTATATTTCTAGTGGAAAAATAAGATAAAATTTATCTAAGTTTGACATTTAGATGGGGCCAAGTAATCAGCTAAAAGTCTACAAATAAAGATTTTAGAAAACATTTTGATATTTTGGGTTTTATTACTGGGAAATAAATTGCTTCTTGAGTTCTTGAAAATTATATTTGAAGCCGGGCATGGTGGCTCACGCCTTTAATCCCAGCCCTTGGGAGGCAGAGGTAGG
Source organism: Dipus sagitta (assembly GCA_036346955.1). Lineage (NCBI taxonomy): Eukaryota > Metazoa > Chordata > Mammalia > Rodentia > Dipodidae > Dipus > Dipus sagitta. Next base: position 152,346,679 of record CM070772.1, on the reverse strand, counting down.
AGGATTGCTGTGAGTTCGAGGCCACCCTGAGGTTACATAGTGAATTCCAGGTCAGCCTGAGCTACAGTGAGACCCTACCTCGAAAAACAAAATTATATTTGAAATAGAAAAACGGAAATGCTGGGATTTTAAACAGCTTTTCTAATTCAGATATTTTTAAAGATACAGTTCCTGAATTAAAAAAATTATATAACTTTAATATTTTTATTTCAGAACGAGAAAAAGATCATAGTTCCTCTCGTCCAAGCAGTCCTCGTCCTCAAAAACCCTCCCCAAATGGTTCCATGAGCAGTGCTGGGAACAGCAGCAGAAACAGTAGTCAGTCAAGTTCAGATGGTAGCTGTAAGGCATCTGGAGAGATGGTCTTTGTATATGAAAACGCAAAAGAAGGCGCTCGGAGTGTGAGAACATCAGAACGAGTGACCCTGATTGTGGATAACACAAGATTTGTTGTAGACCCATCCATTTTTACTGCGCAGCCAAATACAATGTTGGGCAGGTTCGTGTTGTTGCTCTTCTTTCTGTGACTAGCACTGACGTACTTCCACAGCCATTCACTCATCTTTTTCATACAAATTTCAGTGATTATCTATTAGAATGTAGCATTCCTGTCTTGCAGATGAAAGAACTGAATTTTGGAGGTTAAGTTACTTGTATAAGTTAATACAACTAGAATGTGGTAGAACAATAGTTTGAATTTGGTTTTATTTCTAACATTTTCTGGAGTGCCAGTAGTAATAGCAAATATAATTATCATTTAAGACAGGATACTAAAAGATCTCTACAGATTGAGACAATAGATTGAATCTAACCAGAGGAACTTTAGCAGTTAGTTACCTATTTTCCAAATGTGAGTTCCTAAATTTTAACTACCAGATATAGAAAGATATGTATTACCCTTGTTTGAAGAAAAACGTTTGGGTAGTTGTGAGGTTAACATGAACTATCTTTTGATACAGAAATTTAGAAGAAAAAAAAAAGGCCACTGGAAAGTATACTTACTAGAATGGATTTATTAAGTATCTTTAGACGTGTGCAGGTATAGGATAATAGATTAAAGTTAGGGCTGTATAGGAGGCTCAGCAGTTAAAGTTGCTTGCTTGCAAAGCCTGCTGTTCCAGGTTGAATTCCCCAGTACTAACGAAAAGCCAGACACAGAAAGTGGTGCACGCTTCACGATTTTATTTCTAGTGGCAAGAGGTCCTGGCACGCACATTCTCTTCCTCTCTCTCTCTCTCCTCAGAAGTAAATAAAAAATATTTTTAAAAAATTGTAGTTATAGGAAACACAATCTAAGAAGGATATTAGACAATATATACTTAATATATCATGTCCAAAATGAGGATCAAATATTTTCAAGTGTAAAGTAAGTAAGTATCATTAAAATGGAAGGTGTAGCCGGGCGTGGTGGCGCACACCTTTAATCCCAGCACTCGGGAGGCAGAGGTAAGAGGATCGCCGTGAGTTCGAGGCCACCCTGAGACTCCATAGTGAATTCCAGGTCAGCCTGGGCTAGAGTGAGACCCTACCTTGAAAAACAAAACAAAAAAAAAAAAAAAAAAAAAAAGGAAGGTGTATGTAAAATGAAGTAAAAGCTTACATGAGGAAAAAGCTTGTAGCATTTTTCTATTTTGCTCATGTGATGATTATGGTGTAGTGTACTGTGTGTGAGAAAGGGAGAGGGAGATGGTCTTGAAATGCAGAATAAATGCTGCCATTATGAGTTGGGATTCTGTGTACTCTTTTCTTTTTAAATATTCTGCTTACTCTGTAAGTGGCTGTCTAGCTGTCCTGGTCTTGAACCTGCAGTGATCCTCCTGCCTCTGTCTACTTAGTATGGAGATTACAGCTGTGTAACCCACACCTAGCCTTTGTGGTGTACATTTTGAGTAGCTAAGTGATTTCTCTAAACATGGTTTTTACATCCATGAGAAGGCGTATTTTTAGTATCCTCAGGAGATTATTGATGGAAGCAATTAGGAAGGTGACTTGACATTGTTAATTTTACATAAAATTTAAAACAGAAAAGTATGTATTTGAAATTTTACTTTAGCCATTTTAAAGATATTTTTAAATACTCATATTGATCTAAAAAGAATGACTTTCTTTTTGTAAAATAGTTCAAGTATGAGAAAACTTCATGACACTGGATTCTTGAGAGACTTTTAATCAGTGAAAGCTTCTTTTCATGCCAGTTGACTAAAGCATATCTTTGGGGATGGAAATTAATATTCATGGGAACTGGAAAGCAGTTGGCATTCTTTTAGAAACTGAAATAAACAAGGGTTTGTTCTTTGTGGCTCTCTACAAGAGCAAGCCATTTAAATTAGGAAGCTGTTGAATACAATACTGGAATAACCACATTTACTTTAGAAATAGTGGTATCATTGAATTTAACAGTTCAGTGTTTTCAAATCATGATTTATAATTTTTTTGACTATTAAACTTTTTGTTGCAAAGGCCATATTTTGCAGGTTGTCTCTTTTCTAAATAGTTTTCTTTAAGAGCCAATGACATGACTTGAAAAACATAAAATTCCTTTCTTTTTCTTTTTGGTCTTTTTGAGGTAGGTAGGGTCTTACTCTCATTCCAGGCTGACCTGGAACTCACCCTGTAGATCCAGGCTGCTCGCAAACGCACAGCTCTCCTCCTGCCTTGGCTTCCCGAGTACTGGGACTAAAGGCCTGTGCCACCACACTGGGATTATTTTTCTTATATAAAAATAAATATTAAGAGCTTTATGGTCACTGAATTAAACTTTTCATTCTCCACTTTTCTGTTACCTCTCCTGACACTTAATGGCTTACTTTTCAATTCTGGCATGCAAATTCCAAGACTTTCAGTAAGGAAACATTTAGAGTTTGTGAAACACGAAACAATTTAACATGGCTATAACAGTTTACCGTTTCTCAGTTTAAGTTGCTATATTCTATAATATTAATTTCAAGGAAAAGGCACTGATAATTTGCCCCCTGACCATTTTCTGGAATAGAATAGAAATCACCTTTTTCTCTAGAATGGTTGTTTGATGTGGTTGCTTTTACCTGAGGGGAGGAAATTGGAAATTTCTTTAGCTTCTAAATTTTACCATTAAAAAAATATTTTATTTATCGATTTATTTATTTGTGTGTGTGTGTGAGAGAGAGAGAGAGAGAGAGAGAGAGAAAGAGAGAGAGAGAGAATGGGCACACCGGGGCCTAGCCACTGTAAACAAACTCCAAACGCATGAGCCACCTTGTGCATCTCCTTACATGGGTACTGGGGAATAGAACCTAGGTCCTTAGGCTTTGTAGGCAGATCCCTTAACCACTGAGTAATCTCTCCAGACCACTCATTCAATTTTTAAAATTATTATTATTGTTTTACTTGGGGGATGGTAAGTTGAGACAGTCTTGCTATGTACTCATGGCTGACTTAGAACTCTGTGTCTCACAGGCCAGTCTTGAATTCATGGCAGCACTCCCACCTCAGCCTCCAGCAAGCTGAGTTTACAGGCGTGAAGCCTTTATGACTGGCTCAGAGGATGTCTTTTATTTTCTAATTACGAAAGTACAATTCATTTTCACTTTTGTACATAAAACTGATTTTCCTTGTGAGGCAGTTGTCTTATTGATGTATTTCTTAATTACTGGCTATCATAGGATGTTTGGATCTGGCCGAGAACACAATTTCACTCGTCCCAATGAGAAGGGAGAATATGAGGTGGCAGAGGGAATTGGTTCCACTGTATTTCGAGCTATTCTGGTGAGTTTGTATTTCTTGTATGTGTCACCTTAACCATAACACCATCCTTGGGGTTTAGATAGCTCTTTGGAGATAGCAAGGTTATTATTTTTCTTTAGGTACTATTTGTGGCTTTTTTTTTTTTTTCCAGTTTTTTGAGGTAGGGTCTCACTCTTGCCAAGGCTGACCTGGAAGTCACTATGTAGTCTCAGGTGGCCTTGAACTCACAGTGATCCTCCTACGTCTGCCTCCCAAGTGCTGGAATTAAAAGTGTATCACACCTGGCTTATTTGTTTTTTTTTTTAATAGTCCACAAAGACAACATGATATAAGCACATGAATTTATGACATTGTTAAGGTGAGCCATAGGTCTGTTTTTCAAGCATTAAATTGTGACATTTCTGGCATTGTATTTTTCTCCTTTGTTCTCTTAAATATTGTAGATAAGTCATTTGGGCTGCCAGAGAATAAGTATGACTTCTTAAATTACAATAGTCTATTTCCACAGACCAACAATCTGGAAATTTTTATACATTTAGAAATAATCTCCTTGTTTATTTAAAATTCTTGGTATCTTTATTTTGAACTGTTTTTTTTTTTAAATTTATTTATTTAAGAGAGATTGAGGGGGAGAGAAAATGGGTACTCCAGGGCCTCTAGCCCCTTCAAATGAACTCTAGACGCTGTACCACCATGTATGTCTGGCTTACATGGGTTCTGGGAAGTTGAACCTGGGTTCTTAGGTTTTGCAGGCAAGCACCGTAACTGCAAAGCCATCTCTCCAGCCCTTAGACTATTTTTGTTCTTCTTTTCTTTTCTTTTTTTAAGGTTTTTGTGTTTCATTTTAAAGAAAATTTGTGGTCTGGAAAGATGGCTCAGTAGAAAGTAAAGCCTGCTGGCTAGAGTTCAGTTCCCCAGGACCCACATAAAGCCAGACATACAAAGGGGTGCATGGGTCTGTAGTTCATTTGCAGTGGCAAGATGCCCTGACCTTCCCATTCCCTGTCTCTCAAATAAATACATTTAAAAAACAATTTAAAAAAAAGAATATTTGGATAAATGTTACAGAGTCCCTACTTGTAATTTCAATTTAGTGAAATTAAACCAACTCTGTCTGGGTATGAAATAGGTAAAAATTTTAAACTTATTAAGTGATTGAGGTCCCACCTAACTTTATTTTTTTTTAAATGTTTTTATTTATTTGAGAGAGAGAATGGGTGCACCAGGGCCTCCTGCCACTGCCAATGAACTCCGGATACATGTGCCACCTTGTGCATCTGGCTTTACATGGGTACTGGGGAATCAAACTTGGGTCCTTAGACTTTGCAGGCAAGTGTCTTAACCACTAAATCATCTCTCTAACCCCCAACTAACTTTAAAGTTCTAAAATTTAAAAATGTCAGAGCTCTAGCCCAGCCTTGGTGAATAATTTGGATGACCTTGTACTCTAGGAAGTCCTTTATGCTTTTTTTTTTCAGGATTACTATAAGACAGGGATAATCCGCTGTCCTGATGGCATATCTATTCCTGAGCTGAGAGAAGCATGCGATTACCTTTGTATCTCCTTTGAATACAGTACAATTAAGTGTCGAGATCTCAGTGAGTACAGTGCTTTGGAGAGTTACCATAGACTGTGATGTAAAGCTTCTGCATGACCTTAAATGTTTGCTTGTTGCGTTGTGAAGCATTTGGATCTTACAGTTTTTCTCTTTGACGTGTGCAGCATCTTAGATGTCTTTGTATAGTTTTCCAAAAACGCTTTCAACTTTAATAATTCTTTTTACATGAGCCCTGGCAGGCTTCTTCTTTGACTGTTTCCTGAAGCCTTTGTTATCACTATTGGGAGCTTGGGCTTTGGTCCTGTGTTGGGCTTCAGTCCTTAGATTCCACATCTAAACATTTACAGTGTTGATGTGACATGTGAGGTACTATCCTGAGCACCATAGAAGACATATGTAATTCTTATAAAGTGTATGTATCTGTGGAAATCAGATCGGATTTCTGCATATTTGATAGGAATTTTAGTTTCCCTATGTTTTGAACTGTTTTTTTTTTTTCTTCTTTGTTTTTGAGAGATATTTTTGAGACAGGTTCTCTTGTCTCCCATGTTGGCCTCAAATGTAACCCAGGAGGGCCTTGAACTCCTGATCTCCCTACTCCAAACTCCCAAGTGCTGAGGCTTGCGTATGCTGACACATCTAACTTGGTATCACCACTGGGAAGGATCCTTCATGTCTGGAATTGGAGATAAGAATCTTTATGTAAAACATATACACTATGGTTTTCTAGCCTTTTAAACTTTGTTTATAATTATTATTAACTATGTTTAAAAGTATTTCTAGATTACTCTAGTACATATTACTAAAAATTTTAAAGATTCTCAAAGACTTTAGTAAGAGAAAACTTATATAGAATTAGGAAAGCATTAGACGTGGTCCTGCAAAACTGAAAAATAATACTGCAGGTATATCCATTTGCAACCAGTTTTTCCTGAATATGTGTGTCATTAATGAATAGTTGAAATGGCACTTTGCTTGAAAATAACTAGGCTTAAGTTTTTTAGAAGAAATTATTATTCATTGCATACACAAACCCTAATTTCTCAGGCAAGTTACTTACAACCCTTTTTCTTAATTCTCTCATTTTGAACTGGAAACAGTTGTTTCACAAAGTTGCAGGGAATATTAAATGAATAGTGCTTGACTTATAATAGTAAGTAAGGGTTTGCTTAAAAATAAGATAGCACTAATAAGAAACAAATTCAGAGAAAGATATTCAGATGACCTGTATGTACTATCTTGTATTTTCACATCAAAATGTATTGTAATTAATCCATGTTAAAAAGTATCCTTTAGTAATAATTTGTTTAATGGTTGCATTATGCATTTTTATTATGTTATTACTTGATAGCAAGTATTAGGTACATAAAATACCAGGTATTAGATATGTAAAAGTTAACAAAAAAACACAAAAGTTCTTGCTTGTAGTAATAATGTGGAAGACACACAGTAAAATATATTGTGATGTTAGAGGGAGACTAAGGTGCTGGATGAGAACATAAGTGCTCCCCTACTCAAATGTGGGAGTTGGGGAGACTTTGGAAGAGAGGTGAGAGAAGTGTTTTTCAGGCAGAAGCAATGTTTATTCAGAGGCAAGAAGATTCGTAGAGGGAGGAACTGCTTTCTCAGACATCTGTTATAGAATTGACCCCATAGTGCAGGAGCTGCGGGCTGTCCTGCCTGCATATCAGTGCTCACATTCTCTCCCAAGGAAAGCACTGTAATCCAGAAGTTTTGTGAACTCACGATTGAAGGTCTAGTAGGGGTAAAAGAAATAAAAAGCACTGTTCTTAGGTGCAAGAAGGATAAAAATGCAGCTTAAGGTCTCAATGAAGTAATGAGTTTGGCCACGAATGAAAGGATTAGATGCCCAGGAGCTGGTGGAACTTCCACCCGAAACCAAAAATGGAGGGGGGGTGTCTGTGTAGAAATTAAACTCATGGCCTTTGCAAGCTAGGCAAGCACTCTGTCACTAAGCTACACTCCCAGCCCTCTCCGGGTTTAGAAGTGGAAATCAGAGGCAGGCCTTGTCACGAACCACACACAACCATAGAGGTGGACTTTGCTTGTTTGTTCTGTGTGCCTCTCTGCTCACCATCCTTTTTCTTTCTTTTTTTCTTTTTTGTTTTATTTATTTGAGAGTGACAGACAGAGAAAGAGGCAGAGAGAGAGAGAGAGAATGGGCCACCAGGGCCTTCAGCCACTGCAAACGAACTCCAGATGCATGCACCCCCTTGTGCATCTGGCTAACGTGGGTCCTGGGGAATCAAGCCTTGAACTGGGGTCCTTAGGCTTCACAGGCAAGAGCCTAACCACTAAGCCGTCTCTCCAGCCCCTTTTTCTTTTTTTAATGTGTAGCAGGCTATCCTCGAGTTCCAGATCCTCCTGCCTCTGCCTTTCCAGCAACATCCTACTGGCATGCACCACCACAACCCGCTCACCATTTCTTACTGTTGCTTGGTGGCTCGGTGTTTCCCACTTGCGGCTTTAAGCTCCCGTGGGCTCGAGGCAGGGCCTGCACCTGCCATTGTTCTCACAGTTGCTCCCTGATCCTTCTTCCACCGGATGCGGTTGCTTTCTACTGTTAGCTGCCTTTGGTCTGACTCTTTATTAGGTAACATGGTGACTAAAGAATAACCAGCAAGTCATTTGAAGCATCCCAAATGGATGCGACCTAATATGGTGGGTTTTAAAAAACAATACTTTTATTTATTTGCAAGCAGAGAGATATAGAGAGAAGAGAGACAGACAGAGAGAATGGGAGCATAAGAGCCTCCAGGTCCTGCAAACCAACTCCAGATGCATGCACCATTATGTGCATCTGGCTTTACTTGGGTACTGGGGAATCAAACCTGGGTTGTTAAGCTTTGTAGGCAAGTGCCTTAACCACTGAGCAATCTCTCCAGCCCTGATCTGATGTTTTATCTGTGCTTTCTCTCTATTTTTACTTGTCATGCATCCCCAAAATGAAGATGTTTCTGTGGGATTCATTTCAGGTGCCCTGATGCATGAGTTATCAAATGATGGTGCTCGTAGACAGTTTGAATTCTATCTGGAAGAAATGATCCTTCCTCTCATGGTAGCCAGTGCCCAGAGTGGGGAACGCGAATGCCATATAGTGGTGCTTACCGATGATGATGTAGTGGATTGGGATGAGGAGTATCCACCCCAGATGGGAGAAGAGTACTCACAGAGTAAGTACTGCAGCGTGTTCTTCCTGCCTCATCAATAGCTCTATCTTTTGATATCAAAGGAAATGTTAAAGAAAAGGGGATTTTGTAAAGGGTATATCCAACTCATATCATGCACCGTAGATCAGCAAACTAGCTTGTGGGTCAAGTTCATCCCCACTGCTTGTTTTTATAAGTGAAGTTTTATATATTGCCTGTGGCTGCTTTCATGCTATTGTGGTAGAGTTGAGTAGCTGCAGCAGAGACTGCATGGCTCACAAAGCCCAAAGAATTTACTATCTGGGCCTGTGTAGAAAATGTGTGCCCATTCTTGTCATGCACAGAAGGAGGGCAACTTTAAGTTCAAGGAACTCTTTAGAATCCATGCTCCTGGAGGATGCACTGCCCTTCCAAAAGTTCTGTTGGATGAGCTCAAGTTCTCACATGTTTCTGAGCAAGTCACCATATCTTGAAAAGCACTGACTTCTCTTCTTGTTCCATTCCCAGACTGGCTTTTTTGTTTTGTTTTGTTTTGTTTTGTTTTGTTTTTTTGAGGTAGGGTCCCAAAATCTTAGGCTGACCTGGAATGTGCTGTGTAGTCTCGGGGGGCCTCGAATTCATGGTGGTCCTCCTACCTCTGCCTCCCAAGCGCTGGGATTAAAGGCATGAACTACCACACCCAGCTTGGCCTTTTTTTTTTTTTTTAATGAGAGAGAGAGAGAGGGTGAGAGAAAGAATTGGTGTGCCAGGGCCTCCAGCCACTGCAGTCAAACTCCAGACAAGTGTGCCCCCTTGTGCGCATGTGCAGCATCGCACCCTTGTGTCACTACTGTGTGTCTGGCTTATATGGATCTGGAGAGTCAAACACGAGTCCTTAGGCTTTGCAGGCAGGCACTTCAACCACTAAGCCATCTCTCCAGTCCTATTGTAGGCTATTTTCTTAATAAACCAAATTATGAACATTGTTCATTGTTATCACAGATGGGTTGAAAGACTGGCCTTTGTTCCTACCCTAGCTGCTGCTTCTGTACTTCGGACTGATGACGTGGTGGAAAAAGAGATTTAGTAAAAATCAGTAATACAAAGCATACCCAAACCCTTTAATCTCTTGAGTTTTCAAAAAAAACTAAACAAAGAGGCTGACCACAAATGCTAATATTGTTGACATCTGAAAAATGTTCAGAAACAGACTTTAATACAAATCATGGTAGCACATTTTGGAATGGACACTGAGGCTCTTACAGTGGCGTGCTTACATGAGGGTTGTGACTCATTGTAAAAGTCACAGGAGGTGTTTCTTTTTTGTTTGTTTGTTTGTTTGTTTTTGTTTCCTCAGTCCTAGGCTCTTTCCTGATAATTATTTTTTTTCCCAGTAAGTGGAAGAAAAATTTGAGCAAAACATAAAAAAAGAAAGGCTACCAAAAGTCAAAAGAAATATACTAAGTTATTTTCTGTTAAGAAAGATGACTGAAAAAACTTATTATTTATATTTTAGTTTTCAAAAGATTTAACCCCAGTGGGGTGGAGACAAGTCTAGAAACAGGTGAGGCTGTACTGATGCTGGAAATGCAGTCAGCTGACCTTCCCTCTAGTTGTTGCAGGTTTCCTTTCAAGTTTTTTCTTGTTTTTATCCTAACCTTCAGAGCTTAATGGAATGAAAACATGTTTGCTTATTTTGTGTGACTGTGTTTCATCTTGTGCCGAGCTAAGCAGCCTGAAGAAGATGCTCTCGGACAAGGTCTCCCTTCATCCCTTCTGAACTGTCAAAAAAATCTTTACTTAAAATACCAGTAATCTCAGTGATTTAGTGATAATTGCAATTGATCTCATGAGTAAAATTAGTGTAGTATTTTCTTTTATTGGCTCTGAGACCAGCATGTTTGGTTTGAGTATATTTTTCTTCTTTTGAAAAAGCCTCTGCAGTTCACCTTTTAAGGGAGATAACTCCACCTGAGGGAGAGGAGGTGAGGAGGGTCCATCAGTCTAACTGGCTGAAGTCCTCAGCACATTTGGAAGACTCAACATGTTGTCAGTGGAATGTCTGCCCTTTGCAAAGCCAGTTTGCTCTAAACACACTAACCTAGGCAGAACATGCTCGAATCTGCCATTTTTAACACCGGTGTTAAGTGGGGCTATTCACCTGGATGGAAAATAGCTGTGGGGAGGGGCTTGGCCTTTGGGGAATTATTAGTAGTTCCTCCGCCTTAAATGTGAAACCTGTCATTGCTCTCTGACAAGGTGTCCCCTCCAGATCAGGTCTTACAGGTGTCTCAGCAAGCCACTTTGCTTGACCTGCTCTATGGGGATGTGTTACTGCTGTCTTCTTCTGAATGTCTTATTTCAGATTTGGGGCGGACCTCATGTCTGCACATCCTGAAAGGGGTCTCTCCTATGTGCGGGGTTACCTGGGGCAGACCTCATATGGAGGTGTGCTGTGCTGAAGGGTCTCTCCTGTGTGCGGGGTTACCTGGGATGGACCTCATGTGGATGTGTGCTGTGCTGAAGGGGGTCTCCTGTGTGCGGGGTTACCTGGGATGGACCTCATGTGGATGTGAGCTGTACTGAAGGGGTCTCTCCTGTGTGCGGGGTTACCTGGGGCGGACCTCATATGGATGTGTGCTGTGCTGAAGGGGGTCTCCTGTGTGCGGGGTTACCTGGGGCGGACCTCATGTGGATGTGAGCTGTGCTGAAGGGGGTCTCCTATGTGCGGGGTTACCTGGGGCAGACCTCATGTGGATGTGTGCTGTGCTGAAGGGGGTCTCCTGTGTGCGGGGTTACCTGGGATGGACCTCATGTGGATGTGAGCTGTGCTGAAGGGGTCTCTCCTGTGTGCGGGGTTACCTGGGATGGACCTCATGTGGATGTGTGCTGTGCTGAAGGGGGTCTCTCCTGTGTGCGGGGTTACCTGGGATGGACCTCATGTGGATGTGAGCTGTGCTGAAGGGGTCTCCTGTGTGCGGGGTTACCTGGGATGGACCTCATGTGGATGTGAGCTGTGCTGAAGGGGGTCTCTCCTGTGTGCGGGGTTACCTGGGATGGACCTCATGTGGATGTGTGCTGTGCTGAAGGGGTCTCTCCTGTGTGCGGGGTTACCTGGGATGGACCTCATGTGGATGTGAGCTGTGCTGAAGGGGGTCTCTCCTGTGTGCGGGGTTACCTGGGGCAGACCTCATGTGTATGTGAGCTGTGCTGAAGGGGGTCTCTCCTGTGTGCGGGGTTACCTGGGATGGACCTCATGTGGATGTGAGCTGTGCTGAAGGGGTCTCTCCTGTGTGCGGGGTTACCTGGGATGGACCTCATGTGGATGTGTGCTGTGCTGAAGGGGGTCTCCTGTGTGCGGGGTTACCTGGGATGGACCTCATGTGGATGTGAGCTGTGCTGAAGGGGTCTCCTGTGTGCGGGGTTACCTGGGATGGACCTCATGTGGATGTGTGCTGTGCTGAAGGGGGTCTCTCCTGTGTGCGGGGTTACCTGGGATGGACCTCATGTGGATGTGAGCTGTGCTGAAGGGGTCTCTCCTGTGTGCGGGGTTACCTGGGATGGACCTCATGTGGATGTGAGCTGTGCTGAAGGGGGTCTCTCCTGTGTGCGGGGTTACCTGGGATGGACCTCATGTGGATGTGTGCTGTGCTGAAGGGGTCTCTCCTGTGTGCGGGGGTTACCTGGGATGGACCTCATGTGGATGTGAGCTGTGCTGAAGGGGGTCTCCTGTGTGCGGGGTTACCTGGGATGGACCTCATGTGGATGTGTGCTGTGCTGAAGGGGTCTCTCCTGTGTGCGGGGTTATCTGGGGCGGACCTCATGTGGATGTGAGCTGTGCTGAAGGGGGTCTCCTGTGTGTGGGGTTACCTGGGATGGACCTCATGTGGATGTGAGCTGTGCTGAAGGGGGTCTCCTGTGTGCGGGGTTACCTGGGATGGACCTCATGTGGATGTGTGCTGTGCTGAAGGGGTCTCTCCTGTGTGCGGGGTTACCTGGGATGGACCTCATGTGGATGTGAGCTGTGCTGAAGGGGGTCTCCTGTGTGCGGGGTTACCTGGGATGGACCTCATGTGGATGTGTGCTGTGCTGAAGGGGTCTCTCCTGTGTGCGGGGTTACCTGGGATGGACCTCATGTGGATGTGAGCTGTGCTGAAGGGGGTCTCCTGTGTGCGGGGTTATCTGGTGTTTGGTTCTATACTAACTGCTGAATGTGGCCCTGTCCCTGTACTGTCCTGTCAGCTTGTCTTCCTTTGGCACTAGTGCATTTGTTATGGGGACTTTAAGGGCGGCTTAGACCCTTTGATGACCAAGCAATTTAATATATTCTCTTAAATTATTTGATTCTAATGTGAAATATTTTTGTCTTTTTTTCCAGTTATTTATAGCACAAAATTATATAGATTTTTCAAGTACATTGAGAACAGAGATGTGGCCAAATCAGTTTTGAAGGAGAGAGGTCTTAAGAAGATTAGATTGGGAATAGAAGGTAAGACTTTTTTACTTCATTTTCATAAAAAAAAAGTAGAAAAAGTTTTAAAATTGGGTTATTTAGAATATAGTTTAAATAGTTTGAGGGGAGAAAAACCTTGGCCAAAATCACTGACTGCTTATGAAAAAAAAATATAGATAATAAATAAGAGAAACCCAGGCTTTAGCAGACAAATGGAAGCCTTTAGAAATGATTATGTATTTCTGTAAGATTCTCCAGAGACAAGGCTGTGGAGATTGCTCAGTGGTTAAAGGTGCTTGCTTGCAAAGTCTGCTGCCCAGGCATAATTCTCTAGCATCCACGTAAAGCCAGACAGTGGTCAAGTATCTGAAGTTCATTTGCAACGGCAAGAGACCCTGGCATGCCTACATACAGGCAGACAGACACACACACACAAGCACACGTGCGTGTGAGTAATAAGTTTTTTTTAATTAAATTAAAAAAATGATTCCCTGGTGATTGAGAGATACACTGGTCTATAGCCATACTTTCCTGAATGTGCTCAATCTTGTCTGATCTCAGAAGCTGAACAGAGTTGGGGTCGGTTAATACTTGGATAGGAGAGAAATAATTTATTTTTTCTGCCACAACATGCTCTACCTCACTTCTAACAGAGCTTGCATGCTATGCATGGGCTCATATATGCATAGTTTCCCATTAAGATAGCAGGGCAGGGCTATTGTCTAGTGGTGACTTTTGAAGCCCTGTAGATTCAAAATTTGCCTTTTGAGGATTCAAAGAGTAGTAGTATTAGTAGCTTGCTGGTATGATAACTTAAAGTATGAGGATAGTTAATTCTTTTTTCAAGTTTAAATACAGATCCGGAAACTTCTTTCATCTTACTTAAATGCATATATTTTCACATAGCCTTTTACTTTATGATTTAAATGATTTTCCCCATATGCCTTGTCATATGCTTCTGTTATTTTAAAATACCCTTATCCTTCTTGGCATAACAAGGCATTGTATAAAGAGTAGAGGCTCTGGAGCCAGATCACTTATGAATTAATTACTCTATGCATTGGCCACAGCACTTAAAACTGGTTTTCTCATCTAAAATGGGAAACATTAGTAAGCACTTTATATGGTTATTTTAAGAATGGAATGAACTAACATATGGAAAGCAATTAAAGCAGTAGCTGGTACATAGAGAACTCTCAGTCTGTGCTTGTGATGGTGATAGTAAAGATGATAATGCTGACCAAGGACCTGGCTGAGCCGCTGGAGGGTCGCGGTAATGAGGTGTTGCAGCACATGGAAAGAATGATCAGAAACACCATTAATAATAATAATAACAGTTATTATTTTGCTTTGCTTTGTTTTGTGGGATGAGGAGGAGATTTCGGGCTTAAACATATATGTCACTTTGTACTTAGCTGCCTGGTCTCAGAGCTAAAGCTGCAGGTAAGTTGATTACTGAAAGTGAGGACTACTTCCTCTACCACCAGGGATGGTAGCGATGCTATAAGCAATGAGCTAAACTCTTCAGAAAAATTTTATATACTAATAAGGGTCTATTGAAAAGTGATACTTATTAACCCATCAAAATCATTACAATAGCAACTTGCATACAATGAGGTTCCATTTCTAAATATTTAAATATTTTCCTGATAATGTTTTGTCTCGTACAGTAAAATAAAGAATAATTTCTTACTATTAACCCACATTAAAATTCCCCAGACTGGGGCTGGAGAGATGGCTTAGTGATTAAGACACTTGCCTGTGAAGCCTAAGGACCCATATTCGACTCTCCAGATCCCACATAAGCCAGATGCACAAGGTGATGTAAGCGTACAAGGTGGTGCACATGTCTGGAGTTCCACTGGAGTGGCTGGAAGCCCTGGCATGCCCGTTCTCCTTCTCACTTTCTCTCTCTCTCATTAAAAAAAATCCCCAGACTGAGGAAATAGCTCAGCAGTTTGCTTGTAAAGCCTACCAGCCAAGGTTCAACTCCCCAGTACCCACATAAAGCCAGATGCACAAAGTGAGGGGTATATCTGGAGTTCATTTGCAGTGGCAGGAGGCTGTGGCATGCTCATATTCTCCCTCTCTCTCTCTCTCTCCTTCTCTCTCTCTGACACACACACACACACACAGTCTCTCAGCACACACAAAATTATACACACACACACACACACACACACACACACACACACACATTTTTCAGTTCTCCAGTGGATCCTGAAAATGACTTTTATATCAGCTTTATTCAGACTAGAATCCTGTCTCAAAACAACACCTTATCACTATGTCAGATCTCAGTCTTAAATAGTACCTTATTAATGACACTGCCCGCATTGAAGAGTCTGGACAGGTTGTCCTGCTCCTAGATTAGCCCACTTATGTTCATTTGTAATTTCTATAAACTGTCATTTATATTTAATGGTATAATTCACATCTTCTTAACTGATGGCGTGGGCCAACTCTTCCTTGTTGTGATGTTACTTTGATATAAATGGTCAGCTCCCTCCAGCTGTTTCCTAAAGGGCATAAAGACTTGTTGATAAATTTTTCCTGAGTAATTTCATTAGGGATTGAAAAAAAATAATTTTCTAATGTAACCATTTTCTTTACATTTTTTAGTGTTCTTCCCAGAACTCAAGCTTTCCCTCTCAGATAAGGATAATTGATCACTCAGCATTTTAAGTGCAAGAAACTGAAGCTTAAGAGGGTAACTAAGTCGTGAGAGCTACTGGGAGTGTATAGCCAAGGAGAGATGTCAGAATTGGAGTGCTTCGGAAATGCTCCATTAAGTGGATTAGTTTTTGAAAGAAAGAGCCAGTGTGTACCGTTATTTGAATGTATTCTACAAACTTGGGCAAATAGGTTTTGACTTTGGCTGGACAGTAATTAGCTATGCTTTTCTATATTTCTTTCAGTAATTGCTTCTAGATTCTGAAGCATTCTTTTCTTTTCCCAACTAACTTGTAGACCATCAACTTTCCCACTGAGTCTATACTTTTTTTTCCTTAGAAAAAGTAAGTAAAAAGTTAGGCATTGGGGCACGTACCTACAACCCTAGAACTTGGGTGGTAGAAGCAGGAGGATCAGGAGTTCAGGCCATCTTTAAGTACATAACAAGTTCAGAGGCTAGCCTGAGTTACATAAGACCCTGCTTCAACCCTTCCATACCCACTATACCCCCTCCCCAAAAGAAAAAGTAAGTAAAATAGCTTCAGTCTTAAAAGTGTTGAGGTATTTCTGGGGCCTTTCTCCCTTTTGCTCATTCATTAAGATCTACCCACTTGAATGTCTTTTCTGTTTGTTTGGAGCTCGTCACCCCTGCACCGGTGCTGTGCATTCTGTCTTATGTGCATACATATGTTATTTGGGATGTCCCTTGACTTTATGAAGGAATCCCATCATCCCCAACAGACCATCAACACTCCTAAGGAAGCTCGTTCCCAGCATTAGCTGTTTGATGCAGTGGCTGCTAAGCTATGACTTGTTGAGTGAGTAGGCTGGAAATCCGGAACCAGGACAGACTTTATTTTTAAAGGAAAAAATATGTTCCTCAGTGAGATGGATTTCCTCAGTAAGATCTATGGGAAGAGGTCATCACTGTCACATGCTGGCCGCTCGTTAACTGCTCAGCTTTGGCTCAGTGCCTGCTGCATGTCAGGCACTACGCTAGGCTCTGGAGACAGATCAAGTTCGTACATGCCATATAAGAAACTCTGTTTAGGTGTAGGAGTCATACATGCAAAACAGGTAAGTACAGTTTAGTGTATTATTGTAACAGGAGTGCTATGGTGCATAAGCAGCAAATGTTTAACACTGTGTGTGGAGGGGCAGGTCCTAATGCCATGGACAAGAGATAAAAGTTGGAATTTCAGTATGAAGGTGCAAGAAGGGAACCAACTACAGAACAGTATGTGCAAAGTATCCAAACGTATTCAAGAGTAGAAAATTAACACAGCCAGTATATCTGAAAGCGCTAGGATTAGAAGGACGATATTGCAATAATAGATGAAATTGTCGATTGGAACCAGGTTGTAAAATAGCCTGTATTCTGTATGAGAAATGCAGATCTTTCTCCTTGAAGCATGAGGAAACCTTTGGTGGTCTTTAAGCAAGGGTGCATTTCGATTACATTTGTATAGAGCAGTGATTCTGCGTGGACAGATTGGAATGTAGTCAGACAGGAATTTTAAAGACCTTCTTAGAGTCCACGAGGAATCAAGGACAAGGGGACCTTTCTGACCTCTGGTGCTGCATCTGGATGATGATAGACTCACAGACATTCCTCGGGCCTTTGGAAGATCTCTGTCCTCCTCAGTCTTCCCTCGTGTATACACACCCTACAGAGTCAGGACGCCTACATATCTCTCCTTCCACAGTTTTCGTTAATTGATCACATACCCTTTGTGGTTTTTTCCTGATACTGTGGGCCAAGTCAACCATTTCTTGGGTTTCCTATTAATAAAGTCTTGTTGGTATCACTTATGCATTCTCTGTGGCTGATTTCATGTCACAGTGCTAAGAACTGGAATGTTTACTATGACCCATAACAGATAATGTGTGTTAATCTGTGGTCCAAAGTAGTGACACTTGCTAGTAGAAAGGAAGCGTGGCTGGGGAGATGGCTCAGTCGGTAAAGTACTTGCTGCACAGGCGCAGACTTGAATTGGGGTTTCCAGCACCTCATTAAACTGCCAGCTGCAGTAGCGTGTGCCTGCAATCCCAGCACTGGGGAGTCAGAGACAGGAAGATCACTGGGGCTTGCTGGTCAACCAGGTTAGCCAAATCAAATTAGTAGGTTGGGTGAAAGAGCCTGTCTCAACAATAAGGTGGAGAAGCCAGATGCACAAAGGGGTACGTGTATCTGGAGTTCGTTTGTGGTAGCAAGAGTCCCTGGAGTGCCCATTCATATTCATTCCCCCCTTCCCTGCTTACAAATAATAATAAATGAATTAAAAAAATAATGTGGAGAGTGATTAAGCACAACACCTGCCATCAGCCCCTGGCCTTCTCACACACACAAGCACATAGACATATGCATACACACAAAACAGGAGGAATTTGTATATAGTACTTTCTAAGGACATTAAGTCTGTAGAGAGATTGCCCTATTTACGAATAATTGAAAGTTTTTAAAATTAGGGTTGTCTTTAGTTCTTTTCTGTGACCAATAATTGAAATGGTGAAGGTATAAACAGGCAAAACTGCTTTTGGTGATGCAAATTTAGTTTGTTTGGGGATAGTCAAGTTAAAATGATGTACATAAAAATATTGTCCTTACTGACTTAGCAGCAGAATCATCTGAGAACCAGCTGGAGAGCTGATGGTTGTCACTGACAAAACAGCAAAGTCAGAGCTGAGCAATAGAAAGATGAAGCTTGCGCTTGGGAATGGTAAGGCTAATGCAGCAAGAAATCATAGCCACTGAGCCGGGGTGTCATTTGAGAATGGTTCCAGGACATCGAGGGTACACAGCTGGAGCCCACCATTGCATAGGGGACCCACACGCTCCAGGTTCCCACTTAGAAGGTTCTGTGGGCTTGATTGACTGAAAGGATGGTGGGTGACTTTGTGAATTACATCCCTAGGATTACAGTTTTTAGTGGTTAAACTGATGGCTGCTTGGATGAATATTGGTTTCCTTCTTGGTTTTTATTTTCATTTGTTCAGGATCTGTACCAGAAACACCTTTATCAACTAACTTGGGTCAGAAATTCCTCCATTTTAAAAATCTTTCTTTTCTTTAGGTTATCCTACCTACAAAGAAAAAGTAAAGAAAAGGCCAGGGGGGCGTCCAGAAGTCATTTACAACTATGTCCAAAGGCCTTTTATTCGAATGTCCTGGGAGAAGGAGGAAGGGAAGAGTCGGCACGTAGACTTTCAGTGTGTAAAGAGTAAGTCTATCACGAACCTGGCGGCAGCTGCTGCAGACATTCCCCAGGACCAGCTGGTGGTCATGCTCCAACTCCGCAAGTGGACGAGCTGGACATCCTCCCCATCCACCCCCCTGCAGGCAACAGCGACCTCGATCCTGATGCACAGAATCCGATGCTGTGATGCGGGTGTACTGGAAACCATAGCATGCTACTCTTCACAGTGATGTTGTACTCCCCGTTCTGCACTGCAAGGCCACCTTTTTCATTGTGAGATGCACACGTTTAGGATACTGCGGTGTAGGCTTTTTTTAAAGACCAAAAGGTAGCTGGATGGTTTTTTTAATGAGTACAACTTTAGCATTCTGAAGAAGTTCCAGTTCTATAAATGTATTTGTTTACCAGTAGGTTTGTGGAATCGGTTCTTTGTTTGGGGGACAGCCCTGTTCACACATCTAAGTCTTGAAGAAGTGGTGGGAGTGGGCAGCTGGGGTCCTTTCAACGTAGAATGAGATGCATCACACCCCAGATAAAATGCAGAATATTACATAGTTGCACTTTATAAATGTGGTTAAATGGAACTGTTCAAGCCATTTGAGTTGTGATGCACAGTGTAACTTAAACAAGTGCTTCTATCAAAGTATTCTTTCAGTAAAATGTGTATAGTTTTCCCATGATGAACAAAAAAGTATTTATCTTGGGTTTGTTTGAATGACTAGGGTGCGATTGATGCTCATAACTTATCAGTTCACTTTCTCCAGCGCTGCCTCACCCTTTTAGAGTGAGTCACATGCAGGGAGTGTGAACACCAGGGGTGGTTTATTATCCAGTCTGCCTTACCCTTAATCTCTTCACAGATATTTATTTACTAATGATTTTTTTCTTAAGAGTCATGGGATAGGAAAATGAAGTGTTTGCTCTTCATTTACTAAATGATTGTACACTCAAGTTTTTCATCAAAATAAAATTCCATTGTTTTAATGTTTCTGACCAACTGCATAAGTACCTTGACTAGATTTTTAGTCTCATGATTATTAGATTCAGTATTATGTTGGCATAATTATAACCAGAAATCAAATAGCCAAACAACCTGAATTTGATATATTTGTGATGAGGCACTTAGATTTCCTATAAATCAGAAGGAATTGAAAAGCCACATACTTTCTATGCCACCAGGTATGAAAAGTGAAATGACTTCACAGAGGCTGTAGTAACCCCAAGTGTCAGGACTAATTTCTGATAGTAATTCAATTGGTTTTTCCTTTAGTTGCAGTGCTCTGCCTAACATATTACTCCTGCAAATTGTATTTTTAATATTTGGTGACCTAATTCAAGAATCAGAACTATGTAGCTGCTCCTGGTCAGAGGCCTCCTAAGTGTTTGAAGCCAGTATAACTGCAAGTATTCAGCGAGGTATGGTAGTGGAGAGGCCAGTCTGTAATCTTGAATTGCTGATGCAGAGAATTTGAAATTCATGTGTAAGAATAACAGTTTTGTTCTCATGTAAACTGAAATAGCCGCAATTTAGAAATTAACTGTTTTTCTGCAGGTTATCAAAGCTAGTAAATTACAAAGCATTGCAAGTGATAGCATGGATTGTGTTTCCACGTCCCTTTGTGGAAGGGATGTCCCAGCCCTGCAGCACGGAGTTTTTACCTAATTATTGAAATGGGAACAGTACTTATAGAACAAGGGAAAGAAACATTTATTAAAAATATTTAACTGTCTAATACATTATACTTTAACCCATATTTATAGTAAAGGATTCTTACAAGGAGGAATAAACGGCTTTATGATACAATTAGTATAAGAAATATCCACATGGGGGACTTCTTTGTAGTGTAAAAACACCTTACATCTGAAATGACCATTTCGCATATAAAAGCTAACAGTGATGCTTCTGTGCACAATGATTAAAAAATTCAACACATACAGAATCCAAAATATACAATTAATGCAAGCTATCCACAGCTAGCCCAAAATCAATGATGAGGAAACACTGGAGCAGGCTTAGTTCCACTTTGTCTGAAGTTACACATAGTAAGATTGACTTGTATCAATGGCTCTGAGATGGCTTTTATGAAGTCAGTCCATAAAAGCTGTTCTCTCCCTATCCAGTAAGCTTCACAGACTGTAAAACTCCACCAGTAATGCACTTTGATACTGTAGCTGTTGCCAAAGCAACATGTAGTGTCTACAACGGCCATGGCAAGTCGCTGAAGTCAACAGGACCACCCAGCCCGGCATCGGCTTCCAGGAGGCTCATGATGACAGCCATTGCTGCTTCGTCGTTGCTGGGGCTACTGGATCCTTGGTCGTTGTCGATCATATCTATGCCTGTGTGGGGGTTCTCACCTGTGAAGGAAGCAAAGACTGGTCAGCAATAAAAATACCAAAGCACGCTCACATTTAGTGAGCAATTTCCAAGTACATTTCTTTTTTCTTTTTTTTTTTTTTGGTTTTTCGAGGTAGGGTCTCATTCTAGCCCAGGCTGACCTGGAATTCACTGTGTAGTCTCAGGGTGGCCTTGAACTCATGGCAATCCTCCTACCTCTGCCTCCTGAGTGCTGGGATTAAAGGCATGCGCCACCACGCCCGGCTTTCCAAGTACATTTCTAATAAGAAAACTATATCCAACAGTGTGAGCAGGTACTGCGGGGTCTGTATTTCCATCTCTCTCTCTCTCTCTCTGTATACACACACACACAGACACACACCCCTACACATGTATATATAGACAGAGAGATGGAGAGAGAAGTTTGATTTTGTTTCTCTGAAACAAAAGAACTTAAAAATCGTGACATGCTTATAATTCAACAAATGCTAAAAAAAATATTTAAGTTGAACTCATTTTAATATCCTGATAACCAGTGGGGAGGAGGAGTGATAGAAAGAATGGCAACTAGGAAAGGAGGAAGTAGGAAAAAAGATCTAGAAAAAGATGGATGGGATGGGAAAAGCCAACTGTCATCATTTGGTGCTATAACCCCTCTGAGTCTGATTGCTCAATTTCCTGGACACTGTCTGGGTCTGCACCGACCCTCCCTCTGAAGGTCGTGCTCCACAAAGGAGAAAGCCTATATCAAGGCTGAACTGACATACTTAGATCCCCGCCAAAACATAGCCATTGGCATCATCATGGAGTTATTAAAACATTCAAACTTCTCCCATTTGTATCAGTTATTTCCCAGAACTAGCTTGCTTTGGATAATCAGTTCAGAACATCCTCTAGGGCTGGGGAGATGGCTCGGCCGTTAAAGGTGCTGAAACCCTCCATGCCAGATACATTGCAAGCTCGCTGTCATGTACGGAAGTGAGTAATAATGACACTTACCAAGAATAGAAGAACTGTCTGAATACGGATAACCTGGGTTCTCCTGTGCCTGTCCTGGTAGGAGGCCACTGCAAGGAATGTCTGGAGTCCCTCCATTTAGGATCTACAAATAAAAGGTGGGAATGTGAAGTTTTTCCCTTAAATAAAATTTTCAATCAGTATCCTGCAGTGTTACCAAGAAAATGGGGGAAAGCTCCAAACAGGCTGATTCTTGTGGGATGTCTTCAAACAAGAAGCTGTAAAGAACAGTCACAGAAACAAAACAAAACTTCTCCCCCATACTGTTTTTTTTCCTCTGCATTTGATTCAGCATATGCACGTAACATAGAAGGTGGTAAGGTAACTCAAGGCCAAGGCTTAAATATCAGAGATCCTGGCCGGGCAGTTTCCCCTAGAGGGTGTGAGACACGGAAGCACGAGTACAGAGGCAGCTCCAAGCAGTTACCAAGGAATATGCAACACTGAATCGTTTCCTGTCAGGGTGCTACAGGTGCCAACCTGAGGAACTCCTTGTTTCCATTTTTAAGAGTCTCCGAGGTATATACCACTCCAAAAATAAAACTAATTCTATCTTAAAATGCCTCCCAAGTTCCCTGCCCAAGGACCACCCTTTGAGAAGTATTTGTAGTGAAGGGAGGGGTTCCAGGAAGGCACTGATTTCAGGCCTTGCCAGTAGGTGGCATTACAACTGGACCTTCACAGTTCAATGTTTCAGGTTCTTTTTCACAGCTCAACTTTTTTGGTTTTTCGAGGTAGGGTCTTACTCCAGCCCAGGCTGACCTGGAATTCACTATGTAGTCTCAGGGTGGCCTTGAACTCATGGTGATCCTCCTACCTCTGCCTCCCCAGTGCTGGGATTAAAGGTGTGCACCACAACGCCCGGCTCAACTTTTTTTAATTCTTAAATTATTGACACCTCCAAAGAACTTCTGTTTAGGTAGTTTGTATTTGTCAACTTCTGCTATATTTGAAATTAAATGTAACAGGTTTTTGAAGTACAGTAAACCCATTACATAATAACATGAATAACATCTTAGTGAAGATCAGTTTACCAAAACAACATGCTAAATTTGTAGATTTCACTGATTCTCTCATTTGCTCAATCACTGTTTAAACAGTATCTGAAGTATACAAAGGAGATTCAGATTCCCAGATAAGCAGTTGGAAGAGGCAGAAACAGTCTCTTCACGTAACTTTGGTATGCGTTGATATTACATCAACATCTGTCAAATATTTCTTAAACATTCCTTGCAGTGTAGAACCTAAAACATACCAATTTGTGTACCCTATTATGTTAAAATCAGGGCTGGAGAGATGGCTTAGCAGTTAAAGCGCTTGCCTGCAATGCCAAAGGACCTTGGATCAATTCCCCAAGTACCCACATAAGCCAGATGCACAAGGTGGCACATGTGTCTGGAGTTTGTTTGCAATGGCTGGAGGCCCTGGCGTGCCCATTCTCTCTCTCTCTCTCCTCTCTCTCTCTCTCTCTGTCTCTCTCTCTCTCTCCCTCTGCCTATTCTCTCTTGAAAATAAATAAATAAAAATAAAAAATAAGATCATGGCCATACCTTGGCACTTAGAATGGACTGCCACTGAATTATTTTGAGGACCTATAGGGTGTTGGTTCATTGAGTTATGTGGATCTTCCAAGTCAACATAAAACATTTTAATGCCATCTGGAAGTTTTATGAAGCAACTGAACTCAAAGTAGCAGATACAAGTTTTATGAAAATTCTAATTCTGCTTGAAAGCCCGAATTCTATCATTGGCAGCATATTCCGTCTGTTGTTTTCCTTGAAGTGACAAAATGTGTGCTAACCAGTTGGTAGGGTTAAAATGACATGTGAAATGGGCAGCTAGTTCAGCTCATGACTTAGGATCATACAAGTGCTTTTTCTTGAGACAACTGCCACACTTGCTGTGCAACCGAAGTGCCACTGAAGACATGGTTTCTCATGTTCCACTGAGGGCCTCGGTCAGTGAGGCTGGCTTGTAAAGTTTGACTGTGAGCGTGCGGTGGTGAGGAATACAGCGACTTCTAGAAGTCTGTTCTGCTCCGTGTGTTTACCAGACACCTGTGGCTTCACCACACGTGCTTTTGTACTATCATCCATGCACGTAGCTACACAGCGACAATAAAAGCAGTGTAAAAGTTACTTTAACCTGGGTGTGTTGGTGCACACCTTTAGTTGCAGCATTAGGGAAGCAGAGGTAGAAGGGTCGCTGTATGCTTGAGGCCATCTGGGACTGCAGAGTGAGTTCCAGGTCAGCCCTGGATAGAATGAGACCTCCAAGTCCCAAAACCACAAAAAAATGACTGATCCTGCAGACCCCTGAAAGTCCCTCTCCAAGACCCTAGTGACTTCTGCTGAACTGCTGCTTTACCTGAACTTGCCCTTGAATGTGCTCTCCTGGGATCTAGGAGGCTCGCTTGGCTCCCTTTTCAGTCTGGTCCTGAATAAAGTGACCTCATTCAGCGCTGCTGTCATTTTAAACTCCATCCTGGTTAGGGTGCTCTTTTAAGTGCCGATGCCAAGCATTCATGTCATGATAAAACCAATTTAGTTTTCTTCCCCCAAGGCCATCTTATAAAGTTCAAAGAAATGGAAACCATTTTTATAAATGCCTCGGAAATACTAAAGAATTTATGGCACAAGGCACACAGTCTGGGTGACTAGCACTTGTTTCTTCATTTAGGAGACCGGGACTGTTAAATTCCAGGGAGCCTGGATTTTTGCCATCTGTAAAGCTCCGAGTAGTAAGTAAACATACAGTAGAGTGACAGCCTTTGAAATGTGAGTTCTGGATGCCTGGGTGAGAAAAGAAGTCAACTGCCTAAAAGTTGGAGTCCGGGAGTTCACCCAAAGAGGTCCGAGGAACGAATGTGGGGTGACGAGAGTAACAGACTACGTGTGCATGCCGGCAAGCCCAACTCCACCTCCTACTGTTATCTTAGTCACCCCAGGGACTGAGCATGTTCACGTAGACTCTCCCAGGCAGGACTTCACATACAAGGAGGGGAGCCGTCCGAATCAGCCCTACCGTGACGAAAACTAAAGCTTAAGGGCACAGGTCACATCGCTAGCACATGGCGGAGCCAGGCAGTCATTGTGCTCGTGCCCACTCATTTGTTGATTTTTCAGCTTCCTGGGAGAAGCAAATGGAACCTTCTGTTCAAGACTCCATGCCAGATGGAAGAAAAGCCTGCCCCTCTTTATCCTCCATCCCCACACTCATTCGGGCAGCACTTGTCTCAACCTGACCTGAAGAGCCCAGAGCACTGCTTCCTGATTCATCTGTTCTCGTTCTCTTTACCCTTCCCTCCCTCCCTTGTTCTCATTCTCTTTATCCCCTCCTCCCTCGCTCCCAGGGTGAGTGTCTGGAATATAAAGGAAGACTTCACGCTTCATGTCCAAACAGATTGGTCCTTGTGCGTCTTAACCTCTGGCACTACTAATAGATACAGTCAGTATGGCATAGGTTTGTAAATTTTCTGGACAAGATGAAAGGTAAGTGGTTTCCAAACTTCTTTATAATGTTGCATTCTAGCTAGCTCTTCATGAAGGCTGGTGACATGTCACATCAGGGCACCAAGCAGAAGATCCCCTGGTGTCAGCCGTAAGGCCTGGGTTGACTCCACAGTGGCTGCTGTTCCTAACAGTACCTCCCCTCAAAACTGGCCACAGTGAGATACTTCCCACTACTGCTTCCCTCACGGGAACCGACTTGCTTGCTTTCTCGGTGAGATGGTCTGCCTGCCTTCTGGCATTCACAGAGCGACTCCTGCCAAGGAGGTCAGTCAGCAAGCTTCCCGAGCTCCTCTGCCATGCTCTGTAGGAGCTTCACAGACGCCCACCCTGTGTTGTTGCTCCAGAACCACGGCTGTGTTTCCGAACTCCCTCTTCTAGCATTCCAGAACATAGGTCAGAGACCAGCCTGGCACCACCCTTACCTTCTTGCCTCCTGGAGAAGAGGCATCAGGGGGAGGCGTACTTGTGATGTTCAGGGGGCTGGAGCCACAGCTGGAAGGTGAAGACCCTCTTATCCTGTCAGAGGAGAGGAGAGCTTGTTATACCACCTGGTCTCTCTTCAGGGTTGACAGCAGTGACCCTTTCTAGGGTGATGGAAAGGAGGAGGGTGAGGATCAAAGTCTGTCACAGGCAAGACCAATAAATGAGTATGCCTGTGTTGCAATAAAACTTTATTTACAAAAACCTATCAATGGGCTGGATTTACTCTGCAGACACCCGATCTGGCAGTCAAGAACCATAGGATGCTGTTTGGATTCGAGCTGGTGGATTTTAAGTAAGTGGCCACTTTTATTTCCTCATAGAATCCAGACGAATTGGAGACCTTAGACATTTTACACCATCTTTGATACCATGAATTGAAATTCATAGCAAGTGATGCACCCTCTTCCCCACACAGAAGGGTCAGCTTAGGAAACCACACGTACAGATTAGCCTCGCAATGGCGGCGGCTTCAGAGTAGGAGGGGATGAGAAATGGATCTGGCCTTTCTCAGACTGTCTCAGTAGAAGGGGTTTATAGGAGACTCGGAACTGTAAACCCACACAAACTTGTCTGGCTAGATTGGTGCTGTAGTTTATGTGCTAGGAGCTGTGTTTATGTAAATTCCTGTTTACACCCTCCACATCGCTGTATGTGTTTGGGGAAAAGAGAAAGGAAGTCAGAGTTTGGGGAATGTGCTGGCAGGTGCCTCTGAGCCCTTCCATAAGGAACGCAGCTCGGGGTCGCACGGCCCTCTCCACGCCTCCTATCTTGCTGCTCTCTAACATGGCCTCCCTCTCTACACATGCGAACACAAGGCTTGTCTCCTGGACTCGAAGCTCCTCAGTGGTGACACACAGTTATTTATTATCATCTCAGCATACATACAGGGCAGATTACGGAAAAGCCACTGAGTTTCTCTCAGCCTTGCCTACTCATGACTTAGGGCCATTAAACCACCCTGTCTTGCCCCAGGGTCACCTTGGAGTGGCCTTTTTATCATTCCTAGTGCACAGGCAATAGCCAGTCATAGACCAGTGATCTCTGCACTACCAGGGGGCAGGCCTCATTCCTGGGTCATGGCATATGCCCACCTTCACTGCTGCTCATCCCAGTACACCTTCCACAGTACAGAACACAGCACTTTGGACAAATGCTCAGCATTCTACAGTCACTGGGATCTTGTGCACGGCCCCCAGTGCAAACTGCCAAGGATCAGTCTTGCTCTCCCATCACAGCTCCGTGGCTCCTTCCTACACAGAGGCTGGCCAGTTAGTTGCCGACTCCTTGTCCCTGCACACTGCTCACGTGTCCATAAGTGTGCCTGGCTGCTAAGGATACCCACCTTCCCTGTAAGCCTTGGTTCAACCCCTTCCAACCTTGCATGCTTCAACCCATGCCTTCTCCACTTTCCCTCCTATCAAAAAGAAAACAGACCTCAAATATTTTAAGACCCTCGGAGTCGAGGACTCTGGCACTATTTTGGATTGTCTCACATAAAGCTGACCCTAGTGAGCTCTAAACCCTCATTTCCCTCCTGAGACAAAGCCAAGCCCACCACCCCGTGGGACGGTCACCAAATTGTGCTATCCATGCAGACAAGAGCCTCCCTGTGGCCAACTGGGGAACAGACTGGCCTCTGATTCTAACACTCAATCCCCTCTTCCTACAATTAAGTTTATATTTGTAAGCTCTGGGTACTACCCTCTTAACTTTCCCTCTCGGTGGTGGTGACTTTAAAAAACTTAGGTGTCACTCATGGTTTTAGGGCACTTTTCTGCTGCTCACGAACCTTATGCAGTCCTTATGAGATACAGTAACCCCCTTCTGTGGTTTCAGTAAACACAGACCAAGAGACCAAGGTAGAGAGGCAGGCCCAGGAAGGAATCCCAGGTGGACTGCTTCTAAACTCCTCTTTCCCATGTAGACAGGAGGACATGGCCCCTATGAGAGGTGCCTGTCTCACTAGCTGAGGGCTCTTCTCTGGTAGTAACCCTAGGCAGTGTGAAGGAGAAGCGAGAGTTGTCTTAGAGCCCGGCTCACTCTGGCAACCAGAAGCTTTAGGGCAGGCCATCCTCACAAGGAAGCTCTTTGGGTCACTCACAAAGTGTCAGAGACTGAGCCTCCCGCCAGTCTCCTTTGGCTCCAGATTGTTTGCATTCAGCTTCTTTATTTGAGGGAAATGGTTCTTTTCTTTTCTTTCTTTTTTTTTTTTTTGAGGCAAGCCCAACAGACTGGACAGACTGGCCTGTTTGTTTTCTTATGAGAGAGACAGAGAACTGGCATGCCAGGGCCTCCAGGTTCTGCAACTGAACTCCAGATGTGCATGCCCCCTTGGACATGTATGACATTGCTCACTTGCATCACTGTGCGTCTGGCTTATGTGGTACCTGGAAAGTCGAACATGTGTCCTTAGGCTTTGCAAGCAAGTCCTTAGCCACTAAGCCATCTCTCTAGCCCATACGGCAAGACTTTTAAATCTCAGCACTATTCGTAGTTTGGACTGGGCCATTCCTTGTTGGGGTTAGAGGAGAGAGGACTGTCCTGTGTAGTTTGCAATGCTGAACTGCAGCATCCTGGTCTCTATCCCCTGGTGGTTAGCAGCAACCTCATGTCTCCACACATTGCCAAATATTCCCTGAGAGTAATGGGCTGGGTGGGGCTGGGGACCAGTGGTGTAGGGATTACTTGCCTGTGGATTTCCATGATTTCTTCTGCAATCATTCGACCTATTTTTCCTGCCCCAGCCCTGGTTCCCCCTGGAATCCCTGGAACAGTGGGATGGGTCCTCTTTGGGCCACCTACAACAAAGGAATCTGAGAGTAGGAAAGGGAAGCCAAGCAGTAAATGCTATCATGTAATACAAGAACATCATGTGATCGGCTTGAAGTTCAATATCCAGGTGGTGCCTTGTCAGGTAAAGGTGCTCTGGCAGGGAAAGCGTCAGAGGCCAAAATGATCACATGAAGCAGAGTTCCGCCCGTATACTCCACAAATGTTTACTGAATACCACTGTGTACCAGGGCTACAGAGCTGAGACAACAGCGGCCCCGCCCTGCCCTCAAGGAGCTCACAGTCTACTGGGGCTATGGCAAAGGGTGGGTAAGCCTGGCAGATAAGCATAGGGCACTGGCTCATCGAAGTCCAGGTGCACCTTTTAGGAAGAGGGTAACAACTAGATTTTTTGTGTGTGTGTGTGTGTGTTAGGGGTGTGTTTCAAGGTAGGGTCTCACTCTAGCCCAGGCTGACCTGGAATTCACTATGAAGTCTCAGTGTGGCCTATAACTCATGGTGATCCTCCTACCTCTGCCTCCTGAGTGCTAGGATGAAAGGCGTGCACCACCACACCCAGCAACAACGAAATTTTAAACTCTGCATATAAATTATCTCAGCAGAGAGATAAAGAAGGCAATGCATCCAGGAATAGCAACCAGGAGCAGGGAGGACAGAACTCGGAGTGTACTCCAAGGAATCCCTGGAGCATGGCAGCTTGAGAGGTGGGACTGGCGTGGCAGGTACAGATCAGACCGTGCTACGCTGATGACCTCTGACAGCGCTCAGAGGGGTGAGGAGTGCCAAGGGACTTCCCGCAGAAAGACCACTGCATGTGGTGGGCTTTCAGAAGTCACACACACAATGAATTATACTTATGCGTCACGTAACAACAGAGACATTCTAAGAAATGTGTCATTAGGCGGCTTTGTCATTGTAACACTAAAATCTAGACAGTACAGCCTACTGCACACTGGGCTATAGAGTGTGGTCAGTTGTTGCTAGGCTACAGCGTATGGCCTGTTGTTGCTAGGCTACAAACCCACACTGTGTGTTACTGTGTTGAATGATGCTACCTGCGGATCTAAACAAGGTTGAGATGAAGTCTTGCTTTAGACAGCGATTACATCCCTAGCTAAATGAATCTGCCGTTATTGCCTGTGTCGTCTGACGTTAACCGAGATGTTGCTATGCTGCGTTTTACCGTACAGGAGGTGTAAGGGGGAGAGGGGAGACTAGCATTAGGAAGTTGTCTGCAGTAATCACCAGCACGTGAGGAAGGTACCGTGCAGGGGTGACGGGTGAGTTTAAGAGGTAAAAGGAGCACAGCTTTACACTCAGATACCATGGGACAGGGGCAGGAGCCAAGGGCTTCAACACCCAGATGTACGAGTACTGAGAATTAGTTTGCAATATTCTGAGTTTCAGGGGCTTCTGTGACTCTTAAGTGGTTCTCTTTAGGAAAGAGAACTGGAGCTAAAGCAGGGAGACGGTGTGACAGGGACAACTGGAGAGGTGGGGACTGGAGCCATGTAAACGGAAGCGGTCCAGGAGGGATGAGTCCAGTGTGCAGATCAGGGGCCAAGGCTGAACCCAGGGGAAGGAGCCTGCTGGGGACAGCACACGCCCCAGTACCAACGGACACTTTTCTCCGGATCACAGGAGCCGGTAGTCACTAAAGCTCACATCGTGTCACAGCCCCCGGGGCACAAAGGAAAGGCGCACACAAGAGGAGCGGAGCAGGGAGTTTGTTGCTGCAAGAGCTGTCGGGTTCCAGGAGGCGCCACAGGAGCTCCCAGTATTCCAGGCTCCCCAGAAAAAGTGTGGTGACAGCACCCTCTGTACCCATGGGGAAAACACGGGGTCAGCCCCACAACGTCTGCTCCACAGAACGTGACGGCAAGGGACACTGAGGGGGAGGGCATCTGGCCACAAGCAGCTTCTCACAGGCAAGCCCCGAGGCCCCAGCAGGACATAGTTACCTTCTCCAGAGGGTAGCATGCTGTCCATGCTGTGGGGGGATGCTGTGAGCTGCGGGAAGGTTGGGTCCCCGCCTTCCAGGACGTTGGCTCTGTGAACATCCCAGCAATAAGGAAATGTGAGTCAGGCCTGCTCAGACCCGTGTACCTTTCACCTTGGCCACGGTGTCCGGTGTCCACTCTGGACCTGGACAGGCCAGAAAATGAAGTGTCTGTCTGAGTAGCTGAGCAAGTCTCCTTGCTGTCTGTAACACGATGGACAGCATCCTGGCCTGTGGCCTCACAGCCGGCGTGGCCCTTCCCTAATTCCCATGGGACACAGTCTAAAGAAAGTGACCACAGCAGGTCACTCCCACTGCCACAGTGTTTCCTTCTCTGTCCACCGGCAGCACACCCTGTCCCAGGGGGGCCCTTGCTCACCCTCTAATCACAGAGGGAGTAGATGCCATGGGGAGGGGCAGAAAAGAGGTCTTGTGAGACCTCCCCTGCTCATTTAACAGGTGGCAACAGCCTTGGAAGGGGCATTCCAGCTGCCAGTGCTTGGTAGGCATGAAGACCTGCCCATCTTCAGCCAAGGGCAGAATGAGCTTGTGCCTGGCTAAGCCTTTTGTGGACAGTCAACCCCTCCCTCCACAGTAGCACAGTGGATGCCCGGAGCGCAGGGCAACAGAATTCCAGGGCTGCATCTAGAAGGAAAGACGGCCGTTTCCTGGAGCAGTTCCTCCAGCCAGGGCTCACACATCATGAGCTTGGAAGCTTGTCCTTGGTTAACAACCCTTTCTGGCTTCTGTCCATCCTTTATAAGACACGAGCAAGGTGGCATTACAGGATGGACCCTGGCTGCTGCCTGCACCCTTTCCCAAGGACGGAGCCCAAGACACCCCCCTTCGAGGCCAGAGAGTACTTACAGAACAACAGTGTTGGTTGAGACAATGTACTCTACTTCCTTGGTCCAAGGGTTCATGAAACTGAACCATCGACTTCGTAGTGTGATGAAAGAACCATCTTTTATTTTAAACTTATAACAATTAGTTGTAATCTTTTCTCTTGTCTGTAAAACTGAAAATGCAAAGAAAACCATATGAGCACCATTGTTTCCTCGAACCAGCGTATTAAACACAATAGCCCGTTCCAGGCCCAAGGTGCTCAGGCTCCTGGGCTGGCTTTCCTTAGAAAGCCAAGGGAGCCATTGGTCGATGCTCACAGGCCACTTGTTTGTGAGGGGTTTGGTGACATGACCTTGTTTTTCAGTCTATGAAAGATCCAGGGAAGGTTAGGGATCAGCTCGGCAGGAGTACCACAACTGAGAAGGCACTATTGGCTGACTCAACTGCCCTCTTCGCGGCTTCCCCCTTTGCGGTAACAAACGTGTCATGAGCACCTCTCCAGCCTCAGACACTGGAGACAAGAGGAGGTGGAACATGGCTCCAGCCTGGGAGGTAGCAACCAGGCCACACCAAGGACCAAGAGATCAGTCTTAGGGAGGAACCACTGGTGGAGAAGAGGAGGGAGGGAAGAACCTAACAGTGGCCAAGGAGTGGCAGGGCCTGGCGGGAAGGCACAGGTGAGAGGCTCCACGGAGCTGGAGTGTGTCTTTGTGGGCGGGTCTGGGGAGTGAAACCAAGGTGATGGGTCCAAGCCAGGAGGTAGATGTCTTGAAGCCAGTACCTATCAGTGTGGTCAGGTTTGAGACAAGAATGTTTTAAGCAGATGCATGACTTTAACAGGTTCTATTTTTATTTGAAAATAAATAGGAAAACTAGAGAAGATGGACTGGGGTGAAGGAGCACAGAGGCCCCATTAAAATCTCAGGATTCCGGGTGGATGCAATGGCTTGTACCGGGATCACTCCGCTGCGGGTGGGGAAAGATGGAGTCTTTGGAAATGACTGTCTGCAGGTGGAAACATAGGGAAAGAAAGGGCTTCGTATGTGGCGAGACCATCAGTCAAGAAGGAAAATTTAGGAGGCGGTTACATAGGTAGGGAAAGAAAATCAAATCAGCGCAGGCCAGATGAGACCTTCTGAGGCGCTGGGTAAACCATCAACAAACGCCTCTGGAGACAGTCCCAGCGCCAGAGAGGAAAGGGGTAGTCAGCAGGGCTGGGCGGAAAAATAGCACCGGGGGCTGCCAGTTTCTCCTCCCATACTTCTGCCTACACAATCTTGGGTTTGATGACTCCCTGGGGACGCCCAGTAGACTAGTATAGAAGCAGGGAGACAGGGGACACTCTAAACTTAAGACCCTTCCTCCATCTCCACTCACCTTGCCTATGACATTCTGCAAGATGTCCTATGTCATCTTGATGAAAATACTCGTAACACGATGTGCCTAGGAGCTCTTGTGGTAAATATGCCAAAACAGCAGGTGGCCCTGAGAGAGAAGGAGGACATTCTCAATTAGAAAGAACTCTTCAGACAATTGACAGTGGCTTGTGGATGAACCCTGCTGCCGCTGACATGAGCAAGGCCATGGCTGGAGGCAGGAGAAGCTGGGTGGCTTTTCAGACGTCTCACTCTGTGAGCACCAACCCCTCACCCCCCACTCCCCGGGCTCCTGAATTCAATCAAGGCTCAGAAGCAGAGGAAAGGAAAACCAAGAAACTTTGGCAGGTGTTCTCTGTTGTTAGAAATCCAGTTTAGGTTTTTATTTTTATTTATGTATTTATTTATTTATTTTGGTTTTTCAAGGTAGGGTCTCACTGTAGCTCAGGCTGGCCTGGAATTCACTATGTAGTCTCAGGGTGGCCTCGAACTCACAGTGATCCTTCTACCTCTGCCTCCCAAGTGCTGGGATTAAAGGCGTGCGCCACCACGCCCAGCTGGTTTAGGTTTTTAAATGACAGCTGTATTAATTGGATAAAAATGTGGTAGAAAGTTGGACTCCAATGCACAGATTCTCCTTTTAATTGCTTTAATTGCCAGACTCCAGAAGATCCAGCAGCTGGGGTCACAGAGACCTTGGAAAGACTGTAAGAGCCACAGGGGAGGAAGAAGGAGTGCCCGGAGGCACTGCCCCCTGACCCCCACAGAGTCTGAGCCATCTCCCCATCCCCCACACTTTTATGTGAATCTGGAGAGTTAAACATGGTGGTCTCCAGCCAGAGATGCCTTCATGCTTAAGCAGCAAGCACTCCCAACTGCTGAGCCATCACCCAGCACCTTTACATGGATCTGGGGATTGAACTCAGGCCCCCATACTCGTGAGACAAGCACTTTCCTGACTGAGCCATCTCCCCAGTCCTAGCCTATGAATGTTTATTCTTTTTTATTTTTAATTTATTTATTTGACAGAGAAAGAGGGAGAGAGAGAGAGAGAGAGAATGGGCACACCAGGGCCTCCAGATACTGCAAACGAACTCCAGACAAGTGCGCCCCCTTGTTCATCTGGCTAACGTGGGTCCTGGGGAATAAAACCAGGGTCCTTTGGCTTTGCAGGCAAACGCCTTAACCGCTAAGCCATCCCTCCAGTCCCCATGAATGTTTATTCTTAAGGAAAGCAGCAAGCAGCAGTGAAGTTGGGACATCTGGGTTCTCAGGACAGTACTACCACTAATCAGCTATGAGTCCAGCAGAAGCCAATCTGCAGGCTGGGTCTCAGTTCCACATTCACACAGAGACAGGGCCAGACCACACCAACATTGTCTAAGAGAACCTTCTGTAATGATACAGTGTTCTATGTGCTATCAACCAGATGTAGCTAGTGACCCTGTGGAGCTAAATTCTCAATGGTCTTTTTTTTTTTTTTTTTTTTTTTTTGGTTTTTTGAGGTAGGGTCTCACTCTAGCCCAGGTTGACCTGGAATTCACTATGGAGTCTCAGGGTGGCCTCGAATTCACGGTGATCCTCCTATCTCTGCCTCCCAAGTGCTGGGATTAAAAGTGTGTGCCACCATGCCCAGCTCTGAATTCTCAATTTTAATTGATTAAAGTCAAATTTAAATGGGCAGACGAGGCCCCCTATGTCCAATGACAACCATACTGGAAAATCCAGGACTAAACAGCAGTTTCCAAGTCTTGTATTCCATTGAAAGTCATGGTCCTTGAACAGTTATAGACTTGGATAATATTTCCACTGCTTCAGTAACAGATTTTAAGCCATCATACTCAACTGTCTCTATACACCAGAGAATGACACAGGAAAAAAAAGCCTCAGTGCTGCTGTTGATATCCTTACAAGTCTGGGTTTTTTTAAATTTTTATTTATTTATTAGAATGAGAGAGAGAGAATTAATGGGTGCACCAGGGCCTCTAGCCACTCCAAATGAACTCCAGACACATGCGCCCTCTTGTGCATCTGGATTATGTGGGTCCCGGGGAATCAAACCTGAGTCCTCAGGCTTTGCAGGCAAGCACCTTAACGGCTGAGCCATCTCTCCAGCCCACAAGTCTGTTTTAAGCACAGACCTGAATCACTTCCCACTCTTTATGTACAAGTCTGCATAAGGCTGGGGAGGTCAAGCTCGGTCAGTAAAGTACCTGCCTTGCAAGCATGAAAACCTGAGTTTAATCCCTCGTACCCACATAAAAATGTGGGGTACAGTCCCAACACTGGAGAGGAGGATCCCTCGGGCTTGCTGGCCAGCCCATCTAGTCTAACTACTGAACTCCAGGTCAGTAAGAGGCTCTGTCTCAAAAGGTGGACAGTGTTGCTGAAGAGGCACCTGAGACTGTCCTCTAGTCTCAACAAGACACACACACACGGAAGTGTGCATTCACAGACGCGGCATTTATAAGGGAGAAGTGGTACCTGACCCATTAGTCTTTATATTTAGAAAACAAAATTATTCGTTATTTTTAGAAAAGCCAGCTAACAGCCCCATCTTCTCTGCTGGTCAAGCCAGGGTTGAAAATCCACTCCCACCATAGTTCAAGAGTGATGCACAGGCACCTACCTCTGGTCTACAAAAACAAACTTGCCGTCGATCGCGTGCCGAGAGACGTACTCCATAGATTTCACCCTGATCTCCCCGTTCGCCGGCTGTGGAACCATGTGTGAGTGCAGCCGTCCGATGGCCACAAGGCAGCTGAGGTTGCACCCCTCGTTGTCGGGCTCGCTGTCCTCGTCCAGCCCCATCTTCGTGGGGGGCCAGCTTTTCAGGTAGCCTGTGCTGTGGATGGTGCAGAAGCTTTTTCTGTCTGCTGGAGAAGGAAAGTCCATGGTGAGTGCCAGGGCCGGGTCTGGGTGGGGCACAGGCAGGGGGTCAAAAGATGAAAAGCCCAAGGCCTCCGTCTCCAGATGCAGGCGTCCAGTGACAGGCAGCCGGTGCCACCCACGCTCAGCAGAGCCAGCATACCAAGAACATTATGTAAACATGCCAAGAGGAAATAAGCCTGCCCAGAGACAGAAAGCTCCCACCCTCGGAAAATCCAATGTAGGAGGTTAGCCAAAAGGGATGAGCACTGGCTATGAGACTAAGCATGTCTTAAAAAAAAAAAACAAAAAAAAAAAAAACGTATTTATTTAAAAGAGAGGTAGAGAGAGAAAAACAGAGAGAGAGAGAGAGAGAGAGAGGTGTGTGTATATAAATGGGCATGCGAGGGCCTCCTGACACTGTAAATGAACCTGAGATGCATGCGCCACTTTGTGCATCTGGCTTCACGTGGGTGCTGGAATTCAATCCAGACCTTTGGCTTTGCAAGCAAGCATCTTTTACTGCTGTGCCATCTCTCCAGCCCTAGAGCGTGTCTTTAAAGTGTGATAAAGTACGAAAGCACAGAGATAGGGCCTCTGCAAGAGGGCTGAGCAGAAAAGAAGGAACTGGACAGGTAGAGTTGGGTAGATTATAAAGACTGGGATTATTTGCTAACAGACATGTTCGGTATTTTTCCAGACAGGAAATGAAGAGTCTCCAAAAGTGTTAAATGGGAAAACAGCAAAATCACATGTGATGGGCAAATGAGGGTAGAAACTGGAAGTAGGGAGGCTCAGAGGTCTAGAGGCCAGGTTCAAGAATACCACGAGAGGATGAGGACTGAGTGATGGCAGCAGATGATGTCTCTGTGACAGAACCGTTCATGTTTAATATGAGTATCAGGTATCAGGAAGTAAAAACAACAACAACAAAAGAACACAGATAGCTTCCAGTGTTCTGGATTGAGTTGTTATTATTCTCATTCACTGATTCAGGGAGAGAAAACAGAAAAAAGAGAGGAGATATCTGATTTGGGCACATTAAGTGTGACACACCTGTGTTCTGATTTGGGCACATTAAGTGTGACACACCTGTGTTCTGATTTGGGCACATTAAGGGTGAAACGCCTGTGTTCTGATTTGGGCACATTACGGGTGAAACACCTGTGTTCTGATTTGGGCACATTAAGGGTGAAACACCTGTGTTCTGATTTGGGCACATTACGGGTGAAACACCTGTGTTCTGATTTGGGCACATTAAGGGTGAAACGCCTGTGTTCTGATCTGGGCACATTACGGGTGAAACACCTGTGTCCTGATTTGGGCACATTAAGGGTGAAACACCTGTGTTCTGATTTGGGCACATTAAGGGTGAAACACCTGTGTTCTGATTTGGGCACATTACGGGTGAAACACCTGTGTTCTGATTTGGGCACATTAAGGGTGAAACGCCTGTGTTCTGATCTGGGCACATTACGGGTGAAACACCTGTGTTCTGATTTGGGCACATTAAGGGTGAAACACCTGTGTTCTGATTTGGGCACATTACGGGTGACACAGCTGTGTTCTGATTTGGGCACATTAAGGGTGAAACGCCTGTGTTCTGATTTGGGCACATTACGGGTGAAACACCTGTGTTCTGATTTGGGCACATTAAGGGTGACACGCCTGTATTCTGATTTGGGCACATTAAGGGTCACACGCCTGTATTCTGATTTGGGCACATTACGGGTGACACAGCTGTGTTCTGATTTGGGCACATTAAGGGTGACACAGCTGTGTTCTGATTTGGGCACATTAAGGGTGACACAGCTGTGTTCTGATTTGGGCACATTAAGGGTGACACGCCTGTGTTCTGATTTGGGCACATTAAGGGTGACACGCCTGTGTTCTGATTTGGGCACATTAAGGGTGACATGCCTGTGTTCTGATTTGGGCACATTAAGGGTGACATGCCTGTGTTCTGATTTGGGCACATTACGGGTGAAACACCTGTGTTCTGATTTGGGCACATTACGGGTGACACGCCTGTGTTCTGATTTGGGCACATTAAGGGTGACACGCCTGAGTTCTGATTTGGGCACATTAAGGGTGACACGCCTGTGTTCTGATTTGAGCACATTAAGGGTGACACGCCTGCGTTCTGATTTGGGCACATTACGGGTGACACGCCTGTGTTCTGATTTGGGCACATTAAGGGTGACACGCCTGTGTTCTGATTTGGGCACATTAAGGGTGACACAGCTGTGTTCTGATTTGGGCACATTACGGGTGAAACACCTGTGTTCTGATTTGGGCACATTAAGGGTGAAACACCTGTGTTCTGATTTGGGCACATTACGGGTGAAACACCTGTGTTCTGATTTGGGCACATTAAGGGTGACACACCTGTGTTCTGATTTGGGCACATTACGGGTGAAACACCTGTGTTCTGATTTGGGCACATTACGGGTGACACAGTTGTGTTCTGATTTGGGCACATTAAGGGTGACACGCCTGTGTTCTGATTTGGGCACATTAAGGGTCACACACCTGTGTTCTGATTTGGGCACATTAAGGGTGACACACCTGTGTTCTGATTTGGGCACATTAAGGGTGACACGCCTGTGTTCTGATTTGGGCACATTACGGGTGACACACCTGTGTTCTGATTTGGGCACATTACGGGTGACACGCCTGTGTTCTGATTTGGGCACATTAAGGGTCACACGCCTGTGTTCTGATTTGGGCACATTAAGGGTGACACACCTGTGTTCTGATTTGGGCACATTAAGGGTGACACACCTGTGTTCTGATTTGGGCACATTAAGGGTAACATACCTGTGTTCTGATTTGGGCACATTAAGGGTGACACAGCTATGTTCTGACTTGGGCACATTAAGGGTGATACAGCTGTGTTTTGATTTGGGCACATTGAGGGTGATACATCTGTGTTCTGATTTGGGCACATTAAGGGTGATACATCTGTGTTCTGATTTGGGCATATTAAGGGTGACACAGCTGTGTTTTGATTTGGGCACATTGAGGGTGATACATCTGTGTTCTGATTTGGGCACATTGAGGGTGATACATCTGTGTTCTGATTTGGGCATATTAACGGTGACACGCCTGTGTTCAACACCAAACAGCCCATCATGAGTTATTTGCCAACCATCTGTGCCACTAACTGGAATATGGTGAAAAACAAACCAGATACACGCAGGTAGCTGGGGCGGCAGAGTTTAACCAAATCACCACATGAAACAGTACAGAACTGCGGCTACAAGATGGCACCACCCAGAAGGCCTGTGGTGTGCCACAAGAAGACAGCAGCAGCCTGAGGTTCCACAGAGAAGGTGACAGTAGCCACAGGGAGGGAAGAGAAATTCTGGTCACAAGAGGAAGAACGTGCAGAGGCCTGGCCTTAGAAGGGACTGGAGGCCCCACAGGAAAGTCAGCGTAGTTCAAATGTGCTGAGTGGCGGCAGGGCCTTATGCCACGTGGTGTGCAAACCATGTGAGTCTTTCTTCAAGAGTAGCAGGAAACAATGAAAGGCTTTAAATAGGAAGTTGATTTTAAAAACAGTTTAAAAAGATCATTCTAGCATCTAGCAGGATGGAGAGTCTGTGGCCTGACTTTGCCAGGCCTGGGAGAGCTGAGGCGGTGGGCTCCAAGGGATGACCCTTGAAAGAGGGCCTCCGAAGCTGCTTTTGCTGAAGAGCAGACTCCTGGCAGGGGCCACAGAGACTTCAAGCAAGAGGAAAAGCTGACACCTCAGGCTCCATTCTGTGTCTGTTTCTCTACTTTGGTTGACGGCACAGAGACAGTTTTTGTCTTAAGCCCACCATCACCTTGATGCCAGGAAGACCACTCCTGGGTGAAGACAGTTATCCACAGGGGCAAGGCTACCCACTGGAGCAGCAGTGATCACTGCCTGGGGCGCACTTGCTCTCCCAAGCAGTAAGGATTTCCTTGGAGCATCTCGCAGGAACAGACCTGAGACAACTAAGGAGAACGCATCTAGACCAGGACTCGCGGCCCTTACCCACCTTCTCCCCTGCTTAAGCCCAACGCCCATGTCCATGTCCCTGAAGATGGAGTTGGGATCACTGGTCCCTGTTACCTGTTTCTCTTCCTTCCCCATGTGACCATATTGAATAAATCTCTCTCTGCTTTTTGCCACTACTTGTCTCTTTAATTGGCATATTGGGGACAGGTGGTGAAGCCTAGCTTATTGGGGTTGCTAGAGCCCAGATTTTTACCCTAAAATCCCTAATTATACCTGGACATGGCTAAATACCCTTTGGGTAACAGCGAACATCACCAGATGGGGCTTGTGACAGGTAACTAACCAGCTGAGAAGGTGCGGTGAGGGAGCAGCTGGCTGTAACACTGAGGAGCTCTAGTGGCTCCATTGCCGCGTGACAGATCGGACATGCCCTTGAGGCTCACCGGGGAGAGAGAAGTAACGTAAGAATCTGGAGTTCAAAAGAAAAACTTGGAAGTGACTGCCACATAAGTGGCATTTAAAGCTGAGGGGATGGGTGACATTAGTTAGGGATCAACGCAGGGAGAGCGAGAACCCCCAGGACAGAGGAGAAGCCAGACAAAGGATCCAGGAGTGACCGAGGACTGCAGACAGACAGACAGACAGACGGGGAGGTCTGTGGAATGCCAGGGAAGAGAATGCAAGAAGGAAGGACAATGGAAAACATCTGTTGTGTTTAGCACGCGAGGTTGCTGGTGGGAGGGACTCTGGTAGACCTGGGGTGTTCAGGAGGCCGGCAGAATGGTGCTGAGGGGTCCTTTCCTGGCCACATTAGGATAACAGAACCAGAACACGGGAGGCCAGTTCACAAATCTCTGTCCCATGGCAACTTATCAGGGCTTCGAGGCTCGCGTTCCCTTGCTCTCCACCTGTGCTGGGCCGGGGAGGGAGAGCAGACGCTGGCTGCAGGCCGCTGCTCTGCGGGCGGCTGCCGAGCACCGAGCTGGAGTCCAGCTTGAGCCCCGGGCAACACCAGAAGCTTCCAGTAAGGCACCGGGATGGGAAGGACTGTTAAAGTATACCTTTTTTCTTGGAGCAGGTAGAGGGAAAGTCCTTGTCTTCGACCTTCACTGATGGCCTGTTACACTTCAT
Source organism: Dipus sagitta (assembly GCA_036346955.1). Lineage (NCBI taxonomy): Eukaryota > Metazoa > Chordata > Mammalia > Rodentia > Dipodidae > Dipus > Dipus sagitta. The sequence continues at coordinate 152,305,577 of CM070772.1, read as the reverse complement.
CCGACAGAAGAAAGAACGCCGCGCACCAGAACATAGTCGAGACGGCCCGGGGGTTATATCTGTTTTAACCGGAAGTCCAGCTGCAAATCAACAAACAAAACGTGATGAACCGTGGGCAGGGTTATGTGTCCAGAGGGGCAGCGTGACCTTGAACAAAGCCTGGTCTTTACTGCCTCCCTGTTTTACACCATTTCTCCCTAGCTTAGACCTTAGAAGATGCAACAAGGAGCCATCTGGGAACGGTTCGATCAGGTAGCAAATGGCTTACGTGCTCTGGGGGAGAAAAAAGAAACATGGCACACGGTTCCTGTCCAGCTGAGCAGGGAAACAGGGGAAATGGATGCATGGGAAATTAATAACAGGGAAAGGTGTGGCCAAAGCTGGTGGCAAATACAGCCTGCCAAAGAACTGCAGTTGGTCCTTGAAGGGAGCGTGAGGTTTGGACACTGCAGTGGATGCCAAAATGTGGGGCTGGCTTTACATTTCCAACCTGTCTGGAGCCAGAATCTCTATCCACACCCAGGTTCTTGGACCCCTTCTGGACGTGTCTGTCTGAGGGGATGGTGCGGGCTCTATGGCTGCTGCACAATGGGGGGCTCTTCTCAGTGCAGATGTAAAGCTGCATGTAAAATAGACACGAGGACTCCAGAGCCAGGACCAGAAAGGAAATATGGAAGGACGCTTCAAGACTGTCATCGTCAATACATGTCAAGGTATGTTTGATTCACGGGGTTAAATAAAATTGATGGTAATTGGCTTTATATTCTTTGCACTGATTCTTAAAAATGCAGCTGCCAGAAAATATAAAATTAGACATGTAGCTCGCTTGTAACCTGCTCTGCGGGGGTGTAGTGGCGAAACCCAGGGTCTCCTACGTGCTAGGCCGAGTTCCACCCCTGCCCCTGACCAGCCTGCATTTGCTCTGCTGCTTGGGCCGCAGCATGACTAGGGTGGAGGCTCCCACGGTGACTAACCACAGGCCTCCCTGCACTGCTCGTCAGTGTGGAAGCGGGGCTACAGACACCCACAACCCCCACCCCCATCATGCCGGAGAGTGGCTGCATCCCCGGCTCTCCCTGGTTCCTCACTGCCATCTGCCTCCCACACCACCACCTCTGTTAACCTCCCAGAATGCCAATCCAAGCCTGGCCCGCCTGCCTTAGTGCCCTTCAATGTGTCCCCTTCCCTGTATATCTTGGCCTAATGACACCAAACAGGCCCTGCGCCTCCACACCTGCGCCTGTCAGCAGATCATTTCCTCTGCTCTTCTCCATTCTCCACCTGGCAAACATTCGCTCATCTTTTGAAGCCCATCACTGCGCCCACATGAGAATTCCTCATCTGTTCCCATGCCTGGTGCTGTGGCTGTCCATCGTGTAGAGTGCTGTCTGTGTCCTTGTATTCTGACCATGTGGCAAGAGCCTCAAGGACCAAACACGATTCACCATTTTCTCTTTAGGTCACTAAAGCGGCCACAGGCAGACTTCAAAGAGCAACAGGTAGCATGGCCAATGTTCATGAAGACAAATGTACTTATGGAAATGAATTCTGGAGAGGGCTCACTGAAGACGAACTCCAGACGCATATGCTGCTGTGTATTCAGCTTTACGTGGGTACTGGGGAATTGAACCCAGGCCAGTAGGCTTTGCAAGCAAGCACATTTAACCACGGAGTGATTTCCCTAGCCCAGAAACAATGTTTTAAAGGAGAGTTCTCGGATGGTTTTTCCCTTGGGGATTAACATGGAGAGCTTAGAAACAATAAACCAGTCAGGCCAAGATTGCTCTGGGTCAATGGGAATGTCACACAAATGTTAATCCTTGCTCTGTTCTGAGAACTTTCCACACTCTATGCAGCACGTCAGCATATCATAACCTAGCATACTTGCACACCTCAATGAACTCAATACTATTTTGTAGGTGAGGAAACTACAAGGCAAAGAGGTGAAGTAACTTGGGATGTGTGTCCAACCGGTAGTCAGGGTCCAGAGTCACCCTCCCAGCTGCGGGAGTGCTCGGCCACTGCAGGAGCGGGGAGCAGGGAGGTGAGGCAATGCTGACTTGACACTACAGGAAGGAAGGCAACCTAGAGAGGGGCCGCTTCAGGCAAAGGTGCATCACATGACAACCTTGGTGCTCCTGTGTTTATCGTCTGAGGCTGCCCGTGTGTGGCTCAGAGAAGTGTGGTTTGTTCTGAGAGAACAAATCAAGCCAGTGTGAGCTCTTCCGACTCAGGAACATGAGAGTAGATTATAGATTATAGATTCTGAAAACAATGACCAGAAATCAGAAAGAATCAAGTCAAAGTAATTCTTCCCTTCAATAAATTTGGACATTGAAATTTTTCTCCTGTATGCAGACTATAATGTAAAGAAACCCCAGTGAACACATTAGCCACAGACAGCAAGTTGGGGTACAGGAAAAGGCAGGTAAGAAAAGAAAGACTGGAGCCTTGGGCAGCATGGGGAGCAGTGTGGCAGCAGCCCCCTCACCCCTCCCTCCCTCCCTCGCACTCACTTTTCGCATCTATGAGGCGCTCCCGGGGCGCTGTGTCTGAGGAGGATAGCTGCTCCTTGACTTTGGCAATATCTTTAGGGTGCAGGTAATCAAACAAACTCTGACCAATCAGATCATTCTGTGAAGACAGAATATGAAAAGGGACAGGTCAGCCACAAGAGCACCAGTCTTACTGCCCCTTCATCCCTGGCCTTCAGCTTATATTCCTAAACATGAGCAACTCAGACGTTTCATGTATGACCTGGGCACACACACACATCCCATGTGACCATGTACACACATACACAAGCCCTTGTGTGACCCACTCACACACAGACACACACACACACACACTCCCGGCCCTATATATACACATCCAGCCCTGTATGATATACACACACACACATATACACACCCAACCCTGTGTGACCTGCACACACACCCAGCCCAGTATGAGTCTGTATACACACACACACACACACACACACACACACACACACACGCGCGCGCGCGCGCGCCCTTTGCCTCAACACAGGAAGCAGGCATAGGGAGCCTGACTTTGATAATGCATGAGGGAAAAGGGTTCAATTATAAGCAAACAGTTCACACTCCTCTAAGGCCAGAATCTTTTGGTTGTCTACATTCTTTTTACATGTTTGTGATGCCCACATATTCCCTCACACACCGAGAAAGGAGGAAGGCAGTGCATGGGCTCTGGCCCCAGCTCGGCCATTAAACCTCTCTGATATGTGTGTGTTATGTATATGGGGGGATGTTAGTTTTGTGCAGCCCAGGCTGCCCTTAAACTCCCGACCCTCCTGCCTCAGCCCCCCAAACACCACAATTACAGACACCATGCCCAGGGGGCCTCTTCTTAATCAAGTGACATCTGGTCACAGAGATAACAGAGCTTCCTCTACAACTCTGTTCTGAGAGTTAAAAAAGCAACACACCTTGGAAAAACTACATTTACATTAGTTCTAATTTCTACATATGCCATTTTGATTCAAATTCTTCTGCCTGCCAGGCTTTGGTGGATATGCAAGTGTGTGAACAAGTGAATGAATGAATGAATGAGTGAGTGAAGATTCTGAGGACACAGTAGGTGAAAGCTCTAGAAGCTGCCATGTGTTGCTCTTAGTCCTGCAGATGATCTGAAAAGTGTAGGCTATCACAACTAATTTTATAAGCTGAGGCTCAACAGGGCTTCACCTCACTGCAGACACAGTGGGTGAGTTTCCAACTTCTCATTCTGGGGTGCTGAGGTACCCACATGCCCTCCTCCCTTGTCAGAGAGCCTGACTGCCCACCCCACACATGGGGACTATTTATTTATTTATTTGGGGGTGGGGCTATTTATTTTGTGGCAACGAGAAAGCTAACGTTATCAATGAGATCAGAATCAGATGTTCCAGTGGGGAAATACAAGACATATTCAAAAATTCTCCTGTCTAGATTCAATGTATTAAGAAACAGAATTTTCTGGAAAGAGAGGGGTGGTACTTCTGGCTGTCATAGGGCTGCCCATCACCAACAGGAAACGTGAACATTACCTGGCTATAGTTGAGGATCTTGAAGACAGACTCGGAGACAAAGAGTATCTTCCCTCGGTCACATCCTACGACAAACAAAAATCCATCTGCTGCCTAATCAGGAGAAATGGATAATCAATTCATCACTTTAAGACACGGGACTGGAGAGCAAACTGGGGATTCGTTTTCTAAGTGTACAAAGCATGGGGCCCTTACTAACAGTGTCACTGGTGTCTAAGAAGAGATGCTTGAACATGTCATGTGAGGACACTACGAGCTTCTCCAAGGTAGATATAGTCTCCACATGTCATCTAATTGGTACAGGAAAAAAGAAAAAGTAAAGTACGTTCCGTTTCAAAAACAATTCAGGGATCCAGCATCAGGGGTGCCAATCTGCAGGGCCACAGTTGCCAGGCTTGGTTTGCCCCACAGGAAAAGCCAATACCCAGTTCCAGAAAGCAGAACAGCGGCCCAACATCCCAGCCAGCAACTTGACTGAGACCAAAAGCATCCAAAGAGGTAACTGGGATTGAACCAGGGAAGGGTCTCACCTGGTCACAAGCTGACTTGGATCCCTCAACAGACCAGAAATCTTAACTTCTTTGTTGATAGAGGATCTGGTTTTTATAATACCTAATCTTGCATAAATGCTTGGTGCTGTTCTTGACTGAATGTGTATAGGGTTTAGTTAAATTTTAGAATATACCTGTATTTTATTCCACTCAACCTATTTGAATACTCCCATAGCAGGCAAACTTAACCCCTAGGACCACGTGTCTAGATACTCTGAGAGTGGTAAGAGCCACACCTAACATCTTAATCTCCTACATAGAAGATATACAATATCAGATCAATAGATACAGCAAAGGATACCCAGCTAACTGGAAAATCTAAGCAGTAACTTAATCCAAGATGCAAAAATATATACATTATAACACAAGAAACACCAAAAACCAAGGCAATATAAATCCACCAAAAAGCATCAATGCTTCAGAAATGACCTCTAGTGAAAACGAGTTAGAGAAAATGCCTGAGAAAGATTTCAAAAGAATGATTGTAAATATGTTCAATGAACTCAAAGAAGAAATCAAAGGAATCAGAGAAGATACAGGACACCAATTTAACGAAATAAAGAAATCAATACAAGACATAAATAAGGAAATAGAAATAATGAAGAAAAACCAGTCAGAATTACTAGCAATGAAGAACACAGTTAATGAAATAAAAAACTCTGTAGAAAATCTCACCAGTAGAATGGATGAAGGAGAGGACAGAATATCTAAGCTAGAAGACCAGGTGGCAGATCTAATACAATCCAACAAAGAGAAAGACAAACTAATAGAAAAGTATGAATGGGAATTTCAAGATATTCGGGACACTATGAAAAGATCAAATATAAGAATTCAGGGTATAGTAGAAGGAGAAGAATTTCAATCCAAAGGTATAGTAGGCATCTTCAACAAAATCATAGAAGAAAACTTCCCCCAAATTGGGAAAGAGGTGCCAATGCAGATACAGGAAGCATTTAGAACACCAGCCAGACAAAACCTGGAAAGAACCTCTCCTCGCCATATTATAATCAAACTACCAAACACACAATCCAAAGAAAAAATATTGAAAGTAGTTAGAGAGAAAAATCAAGTTACCTACAAAGGCAAGCCCATCAGGATCACAGCAGATTACTCAACACAAACTTTCAAAGCCAGAAGGGCTTGGAGTGATGTATTCCAAACTCTGAAAGATAACAACTGTCAACCAAGGCTACTTTATCCTGCAAAACTATCCATTCAAATAGATGGAGAAATAAGGACATTCCATGACAAAAGCAGGCTAAAGGAGTATTTGAAGACAAAACCAGCTCTACACAAAATACTTGAAAGAATCCTCCATGCCGAAGAGAAAGAAAAACACACATATAAGGAACCTGGAAAACAACAAACAACACTCAAATACTAGTTAATATAAGAGAGCAAAGGTAGAACCAGAACCACAAAAAAAAAAAAAAAATGGCAAGCATAAATACACATCTTTCAATAATATCTCTTAATATCAATGGCCTCAATGCTCCAACCAAAAGACATAGATTTGCAGACTGGGTTAAAAAGCAGGACCCTACAATTTGTTGTCTCCAAGAAACTCACCTTTCTACAAAAACAATTCAGCTTAACTTTTTTTTCTTCTGATTGTTCACAGACTGGGAAAATCGTGTTTCATTGCTCTGACTGTCACAGCTCTGTGGAAAACCAAAGAGTCTGACTGGCAAGGACTCTTGAAGATCAGAAATTTCGGTTCAGTGTCTCAGCCACCGTCTGCACACCTTCATGTACAGGGGGCTCTTCATATCTGTGGGTCTCAACATTTGGAGTGGGGTTGTTTTCAGGTTATTTTCTGGTGGACTGGCAAGAAGGTGGGTCATCTCCATGTGGTTCAAAGGTATACAGCTTCAAGAACTACTGGTCTCAACCATTCTCCCTCCACTCAACCTGAGATAACTGTATTATAAGAGAGGCAAGAAAAGCAAAATGCAACGCTGGTGACATGGCACTTGTCCAGCATGACAAGATCCGGGTTCAAGTTCTCCCCTTCCAAAAAAGAAAAAAGAGCCTGGCGCACGCCTTTAATCCCAACACTCGGAGACAGAAGTAGGAGGATCACCATGAGTTCAAGGCCAGCCTGAGACTACATACTGAATTCCAGGTCAGCCTGGGCTAGAGTGAGACCCTACCTCAAAACAACAACAACAAAAAAAAAAAAGAAAAAGAAAAGAAAAAAGGAAAAGCAAGCATAACTCAAAAGTTTCCCATGAAATTCTTCTTAACTAAGATGTCAACAAAGCCCAGAAGAGAGAAGACATCAGGTGGAGGGACTGAAGCAGGAAGACGCCAAAGCTGCAGTCCAAGAGCCTCGGCCACTTTGTCTGCATGTGTGTGAATCCTCCCCTCAGCCACGACCACTTGGGGGCCTCTGGAGACAGGCAGGGAGCTCCCCTCTCTGCCATGCACTTGCTTGCATAACCCACTCCTCTGGATCTACTACAAAGTGGGACCACTGATTGCTTGGTCATGAATCTTCAGTCTGTTCTCTGGAGAAGTCTAGAAAAATTCTCCTCCTTTTCACAATAGGGTCTTTGGCATATAGCTCAATTCAGACAACTAGGCAATGAGTTCAAGGGCCAGCACCTGAGCTAGGACAGAAGAAGTGAGCGAAAGAGGAGCACACCCACTGGCTGTGAGCACCTGTCAGGACATGGCCACTGGAGGCTCGGGGCTCTAAGCTGGGCCAGGGAGGGACGACAGGGAAGGGAAGGGAAGTAATTTTCTGAGCACCATGTGCTGGAAGCCTCATTATGTCAAAAAGTCGGATATTAATAACTTCCTCACTTTCCTCACAGACAATCACATCTCAGAGAGAAGGGTTCCAGTTCCCTTATGTGGGGGTGTAGCACAAAAGGTGCCTGGGAAGAAGGTGACGACAGCCTGGCAGGGATGCTGGGTAGAGTCGCTTCAACAGGGACCTAAGCAAAGTGACCTCACTTCCGGGGAGACAGGTGGATGACAAAGGCCACAGGTGTGATCGGTGACAGAGGCCTCAACACCCATCTGCTGTTCTCAGCAAAGGAGTTAGGCATGGGGACAACTGAAGCGCGTATCCTGTGGGAACACCATCAGCACCAGAGGCCACGGGACAGCCACAGCTGCGTGCGCACATCACACTGTGTGGTGAGCGAGAAACCCAGGGGATGGGCAGGCGCCGCGCAGACTCGGGTGCAAGGAACTGACTCGAGACGGCGTAAACGGGGGCGGCTGACGGACCCTGCGCACGCTGTCCACTAAGAGTGCGTGAAAGCCGGATGTGGGGAATCCCAACTCGGGAGGCTGAGGGAGGAGAATTGCCGTGAGTTTAAAACCAGCCCGGGCTAGAATGAGACCACAGGCACAGAGTGACGAAAGCAGCTCCTCAGATTTGTGCCTGTGGGAAGCAGAACGAGACCCCGCTGCTGGCTGAACATCTACATCCGCCCATGCGTTCGTCCACAGACACAGGGACAAAAGAAAAGGCATACACATCTTGTGGACTTTCATTTAGCTTTAAAGAAGGAAACTGTGTCATTCACAGAAAGATGCATGGGACTGGAGATGATCGTGTTAAGCGACATAAAGCAGACACAGCAAGACAAGCGCTGCATGTTTTCTCTCCTGTGTGGAATCTAGATGAAAACTATGACACACGAGAAGAAGGGCAAGTAAAGGGTCTGAAGAGCAGGGACAAATGAATAAAGAGACTGTCCCTCTGTCCACTAAAATTATAAAAGTCCTGCCAATGGTAAGGGCTGGATGGTCTTTCATAGCCACAAACATGGGCCCAGGAAGCAAGACAAGCTTGTTATACAAGACAAGTTTATCATGGAAGTGATAGAGAGAGAGCTGAGGTGCTTGGCTTGAACATTAGAACCCTGTTCCAGGCTCTAATGTGTGGTCAGCTGACAGAAAATTATTTAGAAAAATAGGATCAAGAAAGTTACTAAATATGACATTGCAAACTGAGCTTGAGAACATATGTTACATATTGTTGATTATACACGCATTTAGAAATATATACACCCAATTTTTTCTTTAAAAAATTACTATGGTAATCAGCAACATAATTTGAGGGGACCCATACAAAATGGAAATGTGAGGACCACTGTTTAAAAATCAAGGTTTTTCAAGATGGCGACAGTACAACATTGAGCCAAGCAGGGGTCCTCAGTGTCCACACAAGTTGCAACCTCGCTGGCATCCCTGAAAGCAGCTCCAGAGATGCTCAGACTTGTTTCTACTTCAATGTCAGGTGACAGCAGGGACAGTGTTATATCCAGAATGGGGAGGGCTGGAGAGGTGGCTTAGCGGTTATGGTGTTTGCCTGAGGAGCCTAAGGTCCAAGGTTCAATTCTCCAGGACCCATGTAAGGCAGATGCACATGGTGGCGCACGCATCTGGAGTTCCTTTTGCAGTGGCTGGATGCCCTGAAATGCCCATTCTCTCTACCTGCCTTTCTCTCTCTCTTTCTCTCTCAAAATAAGTAAATTAATTAATTAAAAAATGGAGAAGAACAGGAGGACTGAAGGGCTGAGTAAGTGTGTCCTGCATGCGGTCACTATCCCGAAACTGTCCCTTGCTTGTTGGGAAGCCAGCCCACCCCAACATCTGTCACAGATCTGAATGCTTGTGACACAGTGCCAGGCATATTTTTCTTGGTGACTTGGGGAATAAATGAGACCCAGTGCACAGAAGCCCACACCTTCCTGATGTACAAATCCCACCCAGGTTGAAGGAGATAGACACTGTGGACATTCAACTCCTACCAAACCAGAGATGCAGAGGCTCCTAAGAGCCCATCACTGAAGCTAACCTAAAACGAACCCAACATGGCTCAGGGAAATTCGCGGAAGAGGGGGCGGAAAGACTGTTAGCGCCCCAAGTTGGCCCATTATGCACAGAGACACTGCCAGTTCCCCATAACTAATGGCTTCTCCCACAATGCACGACCCACATTCCCCAACGAGGAGGGTCCCTTTGGAGTGAGGCAGGGATGAGTGAGGATGGTACCAACATGTGCTGTTTACATACTGAGTATGACCATAACTAATAAAAAAAATCGTCACACATTCCACTCACAGTCATGTTTCAACTGTTTCTTCTTAAGCATGACTAGCTAAAATCTAAATTATGCCAAACAAAATATAGAAGTTTGTAAAAAAAAAAAAAAAAATCCCGCCCACATGCAAAGGAAAGCTGGACCACAGAATTGCCAGGTGGGAAGATTCTGACAGAGGCAAAGAGAAGAATCCTGCCTTGAGTTCAAAGCCACGACTGCCTCTACAAGACTAAAGCCTGACTAACCGCATTTCACACACGGGGCCCGGGAGGAGCAGTGCTGTAGCTTCCCTACACGTGGCACTAGCAGGGTGGTTTCTGTGGCTCCCCTGACCCTCCGACACCCAGACTGCAGCTCGAGGGCTGATCTGAACTGTGGGAGCCACTTGTGGACGGGACTTGAACAAATGATGTGGCTGGCTCTGGAAGGCAAACACTGTCCTAACCTCATTTCCCAGTCTCCTTCTCTTGAGTGTGCTCCCTGTGGAGGCCGGGAAATTATTTACTTGCTTCTCCCCCTGCCCTGTAGCTAGAGGTGAAAAAGTGATGCATTGTTTCAGGTAAGCCCAAGTCCAGTAGGGTATTTCCAGGAAAGTCAGTCTTTTCCTAATAAAAAGACGGCACAGCTTTTTTAATCGGTCTGACGACTCAGACTCAGCACGGCTCCTTGCCACATGGAAGAATCCAGCCTCACGGTCGCTTAGCAAGCTGTGAAAGGAGACGGAAAGAAGAGCCTGGTTCTTGCTCCTGCACAACAACACAGCAATCCATACAGCTGCTCAGAAGCGAAGCCCTGTCTACCCATCAGGCCTTCCAGTCACTGTACTCAAAGGCTTTTCCAGCCAGACATGGTGGCGTGGGCCTTGAATCTCAGTACTGAGGAGGCAGAGGTAGGAGGACTGCCATGAGCTCAAGGCTAACCTGAGATTACACAGTGAATTCCAGGTCAGCCTGGGCTAGAGTGAGACCCTACCTCAAAAAAATAAGATGAAATAAAATAAAATAAAAGGCTTTTCTATTTGATGCAGCTTTTCACAAGCTAGTGGAATGAGTACATAGGCTGACACACGAGGCACCCGAAGCCAGGCTGAGCAGAAGATGGGTAAGCACCACGTGGGGCTCTGACAACTTCTGCTGAAAGCCAGAAGCTGCAGAGACCTGGGCAGCTCAGGTGAGCCCTGCTGTATGGGATTACAGGGTTGGTGATCCTTCCTCTGGTTATGTTTTCCTATTTCTCTGTGCCAAAGGACAGGCTCCTTTTATTTCCTTTCAATTTCCTAGTTAATTTCACTCTGCTTACAGCAGGCTTGAAGCCTTGTTCTAGTCCTCTGTGGAGGCCAACAAGATCCCATGGTGCCATCTTGTCCGTCTCTCTGCAGACTTAGTGGACAGAGGACTGAAGTCAAGTGGGTGAAAGCACACGCTCCTTCCATTCTCCTGTGGCAGCCCTGTTGTCTGAGTGGATTTCGTGGGAAGGCTTGGGGTGGACTGGTTTACTCGTGACTGAGAGAAGAGAAAGTCTCACCTTTCTCCAGTTCCACGTTCTCACAATCTTCATGCAGGATTCTCATTTCTAACTCTCCCTCCCTGACCCCACCCCACCCCCTGGCCTGGCCTTTTATTTTTAAACAAAACCCTGCCTCTTTCAGCATCTGATCACACCAGCACAGACTGTCCCTGCTTGTCTAAGCAGGGTGAGAAGAGTGGTGGTAGGTTTTGTGGAGGGAATGCGAGGTCTGCGCAAGCAGCAAGGCAAAGGTGGGCAGCAGAGGAAGCGGGCCCGGAAGAACTCAGTGCTGGGCCATCGGAGTCCCACCTGCTGTACTTACTCAGCAACTAAAGATCAGTGTTGTGTAAAGGAATCCTTAACTGCTACATACCCTGAGGATAAGGTGCTTCAGTTCATCATCTGACAGAAATGTGGGCTTGTAGTTCGCTTCAGTATATGGATTGGTGGCTCCTGAGGGGGGAAAAAGAAAGAAAGAGTTGGGGGACTTCCCACGAAGTCAGAGCTGGACACTAGCCTCATGCCTATAGCCTATAGTGAGATGTGGACCCCAAGCCTGGGAGTTATATCTTATTTTCATTTATTTATTTAATTTATTTATTTGACGGGGGGGGGATGGGCACATCAGGGCCTCTGTCAGTGTAAACAAACTCCAGACACATGTGCTACTTTGTGCATCTGGCTTTATGTATGTACTTGGGAACTGAACCTGGGCCACCAGGCCTTACAAGCAAGTACGTTTAACCACTGAGCCACCTCCCCTGCCCTTTCTTCTTTTCTTTTTCCTTCACTGAGACAGGGCTGGATAGGGCTTGGGTCAGAATCCCATTGAAAAAGAGAGTACTACTGCTGAAAGGAGACTTGAACTTGCTTTTCTTATTATAAAGGAAATCAGGAGATAATGGGAGGTGGTTAAAAATCAGCTTCTGAGCCGGGCGTGGTGGCGCACGCCTTTAATACCAGCACTCAGGAGGCAGAGGTAGGAGGATCGCAGTGAGTTCGAGGCCACCCTGAGACTACATAGTGAATTCCAGGTCAGCCTGGGCTAGGGTGAGACCCTACCTCAAAAACACAAACAAACAAAAAATCAGTTTCTGGGGCCTGGAGAGATGGCTTAGCAGTTAAGGTGTTTGCCTGCAAAGCCAAAGGATCCTGGTTCAATGCTCCAGGACCCACATAAGCCAGATGAACAAGGGGGTGCATACATCTCATTTTCAGAGGCTGGAGACCCTGGTATGCCCATTTTCTCTCTCTCTCTCTCTCCTCTCAATCCCCCTCTTTCTATCAAATAAATAACTAAATAAAATATATAGTTTTTAAAAAATCAGCTTCTGGGCCAGGTGTGGTGGTGTACACTTTTAATCCCAGCACTTGGGAGGCAGAGGTACGAGGATCACCGTGTGTTTGAAGCCAGCCTGAGACTACAGAGTGAATTCCTGGTCAGCCTGGACTATAGTGAGACCCTAATTCGAGAAAAAAAAAAAGTTTCTGGGCTGAAGAGATGGCTCAGCACTTACAGCATTTGCCTGCAAGGCCTAACAACTCAGGTTTGATTCCCCAGCACTCATGTAAAGCAGATGCACAAAGGGGCGCATGCATCTGGAGTTCATTTGCAGTGACTGGAGGCCTTGGTGCACCCATTCAGTCTCGGTCTCTCTCCCTCCCTCTCTCTCTCTGCTTGCAAATAAATATTTTTTAATTAGCTTCTAAGACACAGGTCTATAAACAAACCAGACATGGGCAGTTCCTCCCTCCTGAGTACGATGAATGGACCGTCTAGCTGTCCATCAAATCATCACTCTGCCGTTCTTGGGATCAGGCTGGCTGCCAGCCCTGAGTTACACACCACAGCAGCAGGGACATGTTCTAATTCACTGGGGGGTGAGTGGGCGTGGCAACCTGAGCAATGCATTCCTCTGGCCCAGGCTGAAGGGGACAAGACTTGTGTTTAAAAGGCTCTCTGTTTGGCATCTTCAGAACAATAACTGACCCAGGAAAACTGCCTGTAAATGGCCAGAACACGCAGAATGGTACATGGTATAGCAAGGCAGTCCCAGTGCCCAGGAAGGAGGAAGACAGACTGTCGGCCATTTCTACATCCACTAAGAGAGCACAGGCTTTCATCCACACCCATTGAAACTTTCCAGTTTAATAGAAATTAGTTTATATTAACTTAACCCATGACACTAAAATCAATTTTAAGAGCTCCAATCTCTATGGACTGAGCTAGCTGGGTACTTAAAATCAATTTTAAATATCATTCTTCAAGCATAGAGTTCAACACATATATTTTTGAATAATAATAAAAAGTCAGAACAAACTCCTCCTTTCTGGTGACCTGTAAAGCTGTAAAGATAGGACTCTCAGCATGCAGGTCAGATGTGACTGAGCTCCTTCTTTTCAATTTCATCGAAGGTCCAAGACTCACTGTGGAAAATTCCAGCAGTGACACTCACCAAAAAGTCTGATACATTACAGATTTCTCCTGCGGCTTGGAGAAGCCACTTCTACTTTTTTGCCTGTTTTCTCACCCGCCCCACACTCAGCAAAGAAGGAAAATATTGCCTCCCTCACAAAGAGTCAATCTAGTTCGGGAAAATTCCAGGAAGATGAAAATATCATCAGTGTCCATTCCTGACAATGAAACACAGTGAGAACTATCTATCAACTGGTGACTCACTCGTTAGAAGGACCAAATTAAATTTTTCTCTTAAAAACTTAGGCTGTCTTTCCTGCATCACTCTGCATATGCATTTCTACAATTTTTTTATATCACTGTAAGGGTGGGATCTGCACAGGCAAGAGGGACACCGGGGTGGTATTTTCTGACAGGAGGTAGCTAGATGTGTGCATACACGGATGCACATACACTCACAGCTGATGTGCCCTGGGGTAGCATGGCTGATAAACTGAATCCCAATATCACATAAGCTCGATAATCACTCGGATGTGCCTCTTCAGGTTGCTGAGAAACACAGGAACACTACTCAGGGTTACACACGTGAAAGTAACCACCGGTGCTTCAGCAACAGTCCTAGACAAGGTGACGACGTCGGGGACCAGAACATAAAGGGCAACAACACCCAGCTCTCACCTCTCAAGGTCTTCATGTGCTGAACAGCCATCCTCAGAACAGTAAGTTTATCTAATTTCCTGGACATGGCATTGCACGTTGGGACCAAAGAAGCCAACTCATCAATGAAACTGTTCATTTTATCCCGACGCCTCTTTTCAATCTGGCTGTGAGCTTCCCTGAACAATGATACAATAATGTTTTCTTTTAAGATGACAAAAAAGGAAACGTGTTGTAACCATTTTCGATATTCTATGAGGAGGCAAGTTTAGAATTCATGAAATGTTTCAAATTAGACTTTTATACTAAAGTCACCTCCTCCCCAAACCCAGTGGTTTCAGTGACAGGTCAGAACTTGTTTGTTTGTTTTAATACTTACCTCTTCTTTTGATTTAATAAAAAAAATTAACAATTGCTCTATCATAGCAAACTGAGCTGTTAATTTTTCCTCATTACTTTTTTCTCCAGCCTATATGAAACTGGATTTTGAGATGGGGTAGAATGAGAGAAAGGTGGGAAATAGAGATTTCACATAGCCAAGCATCCAAGGTCTTTGAGGTCTGTAAGGAGCCCACTGTGAGGCTGCTAGGAGAGTCTCTCCTTTGTCTTCAGAGATATGTTTTTGGAGGTACTGGTACTAATACTGCCATTCTTGGATTAACTGGGACCCACCTAGATACAACAGATCCTATGTCTGTCCCCAGGCTTCCTGGGGGGGGGGGTCATACTCATCCCACTAGGAGTGCCACCCACCGACACAGGATGACACTTCCTTGCACATTTTCTCCATGACAGGTTTGCACCTGCTGTTTCTGACCATCCTCCCAAGGGGGAGGATCACCAGTGGAAAGTCAACACAGAGCCATGGGCCTCCCACAAAGGCTGGTCTACAAGGGAAAAACTAGAAGTCTAAGGCCAGCGTCTGCTGCCTGCTAGTTCTGTTTGCCATGACTAGCAGCTACCTGGCCCCAGTATTAATGGCAAGGAAGTAAGAGGACCACATGGGAAGTCACAGTAAATGTGAGTGAGGTGGAAGGACCACATTAGAGGATCTCAAGGGACCTGGCATGCTCCAGATCTAACCTTCAGATGCCACTTGAAGTACAATGAGGGTCCTGTCAGAGGCGAGGTGCGGCCCAGGAATGGAAGGAATCACTGAGCCATGTCTGCTCTGGAGGGGCCGTGAATCAGGAAGGAAGAATCTGCCAGAGACTGGGGAAGATGCCAGCCTGGACTGTCTTGCTACCTCCCAAGTTCCTTTTGGTTAAACATAGAGAACAAGGCCTGCTCACCATAGAGGAGTGAAGAGCAGAAGGCCACCTTTAGCCAAGGCCCACCTCCTCCTCCTGTCCAATGAGGGCTGAGGGCACAGAGCCTCTTCAGCTGTCCCCTAAGCACCTGGAAGCAGGACAGCATGTGGACAAAACGAGGGGTCAAGCTTACCTTGCATTTTTGATCCTTCCTTGGTGTTCTGCATACTCTAACCTAGAGGAAAAAAATGCAAAAGATAAAACTGCAATCCCCTACAGACGGCAGGTAGTGTTAGCATTCTTTTTTTCTTCCTGCCTGATTCCTATCACCTCTCTACAACAGATACGCAAGGGTTCCTTGGTTGTTAGCCAAACTAGGGATTGGGGAAGGAGGGACGGCCCTGTGCCCACAGGTTCATGGTCTCCTTGCTTATCTCCAGTCAAGACATGGTGGAGCAGGCCCCAGGGTAACAGGATGTGTTCACTGTGCAAAGAGATGACAGTAAGACCACAGCAGTTCAAACAACTAGATTTCTGGTACCTTCCATGAGGGTCGTCTTTGTCTGTGTCCATGCTTTCTCTACAAAGACAAGAGAGGACGAGTGCATGTTAATAAAGGCATTCAGAACAGCTTCTTGTCAGAATGCAGAAGGCTTTCATTTATCCAGAAGCCATTCAATTGGATGGAAAGCTCCAACAACCATAATACAGATTAATGATGAGTAACAGTAGGAAACAAGAAAAATTACGTTCAACCTACTATGGAACCTGGCCTGGCTTTATATTACCAAACAAAAGTTATGAACAGTCCTGACAGAGTTTGCATGTTACATGCATTGAACTGCATTCTGATTGTTTGAGAAACCACAGGCTCTGTGGAGACTTTGGTTAATGAGGAAATCCTAAACATCTATACCACCATATCCCCTGGTTGTTCTGGATAGATGAAGCA
The DNA here is from genome assembly GCA_036346955.1 of Dipus sagitta. NCBI lineage: Eukaryota > Metazoa > Chordata > Mammalia > Rodentia > Dipodidae > Dipus > Dipus sagitta. The sequence continues at coordinate 152,289,132 of CM070772.1, read as the reverse complement.
TAGTCTATTGGCAAAACATTTCAAGCACCAAAGGTATGAGTGTGTGTCTACTTGGTGGGTGGGAGTAATTGAGTAGGGGCTAATTAAAGCACCAACAAGGAAGTAGAGTGGAGCCCCAGCAGCATTTCAAAGGCACTGTTAGCCACCCCACGTCCTGCTCCTCCACCAGGTGGGCACCCCTCGACCCTAGAAATCCATGTGTCATGACATCTGGTGACTCAGTAAAAATAGACCAAAATCCCCAAAAGAAGGAGTTCCAGTCTCTCCTCGGGTCAGCACACTCCCTTCTCGACCTCACACATTTATTGGGAGGCACTGACTGCCTCCTGGCCTCCTCTCCTTGCCTCCTTCTCCTGTGAGAAAGGAGTGATGATGGCTTTTCAGACAATACATGCTGTTTTCTGTGGATCTGTGGGATCACATCAGGGCATTCTAGAACGGTGCTTCTGCCTAGGTGCCCTGATGCCCTCATGGGCAGTCTCTCCAGTAGGTCTCACAGCTCTGAGGAAATCATACATGCCACACAGGCAAGCATGCCCCGTCACCTGGAACGTGGCCACCACAGCAGCCAGGCTGACCCCGTGAGGTGAGGAGACGCTGAGGACCTTAGCACAGGAAAATCAGGGAAAGGAACTGTGGTAGCTTAAGTAATCACTTCTCGATGAATTACAGAAGGCTTGACAACTGGGGTCCTGTGACAGAATCCAGAAGGATAGTGGGCAGGAACAAGACTAGGGACCATAGGTTTAGGTGACAGAAGCCCCAGAGCATGTTAGTGGCTCCATGGAGAAGAAGATTCATAGAGCTGAAGTGATCTGTGCTGGGGCATCAGCACTATGGAAGAAGCCCCTCAGTCGCTCCTCACACCCTCTCCATCCCCTGGGTGTTGGCTCTCTCAGTGATCTGGGATAACTTACATATTAATCATAGCATCTCCTAGTGGGCATCTGACCTCCAGCCACTGTGCTCCCCCAATTCGACCTGTGAACTTCAGCAGAAAGGACATCTGCTGTGGGGAGACACCTCCTTGGAGATTTCCCCTCATTATACGAAAGAAAACCTCATCAAGGGACATCTGGGAAAGAGCCCTCACAGCCAGCTGCCTCAGCAAGGGGAGCTGTGCTCTCCCTGCTCTGCCCTGCCTGCCTCCCTAGGAGACCACAGGTGCACAAGAGGGGGTGATGGGCGGGGACATTTCCTTACTCAAAAGAAAAGGCATCAAGTCTAAGAAGAAACAAATGCTATTTAACATCATGGGTATGTGCTAATTTAAACAGTCTTCAAGGACAAAGTCAGGGTCTCTAGGCTGACTTCCACTCATCCATTCCACACACATTAGTTAAGCATCTGACACTTGCTGCCTTCTTCAGAGAGAGACCCAAGCAGGCTCTCCTTGCAACCCCTGGTATTGTCTTCCTGGATTTGATTCTCCTGCTCCTAGGGAGAGCCGGGAAAGGGTAAAAGGCAGAACTTGGCTTTAAAGGTGTTCGTTTCCCCCTGACATGGAGGAACATGGGGACAGGAGCTCACGTAAACACCCAGCAGTACTGCAGGGCCCATGAAGCCAAAACCAAATATGCAGCACGGGAAGGGGGCCCTCTGCTTCCATCCCCTCTCCGAGAGCAGGGTGGCTGTCCCCAGCTGCTCCAGGCCCACGCAGTGGCACCGAGGTCAGCGCGGGCAGACGGCCCCAGGCCTTACTGGTAGTCGGTGATGCTGCCTTTCCGCTTGCGGTTGCAGTCCACACCGCCGGTGCCCAGGGAGCCGGAGAGCAGGTCGGTGGGGCCTGGGGACATGAAGTCACTGATGGTTGAGGAAATGTCCATTCTCTGGTCCGCCATTGGAAGGATGCTCTACAAAAGTTACAAGGGATCATTTAGTTCAATGGGTGCCCCGAAGGCCATGCGGCACTGAGGCACATGGGGCCAGTTTCCTGCACTAACGCCTCTCACTCAGCCAGCCCAGAGTAGGAAGAACAGCAAACTCATTTAAAGTGGGTAATTTCTCATGTGAAGACACAAAAGCCCAAATAAGTTGAGTGGCTTCCCTAGGCCCTATACTGAGGCATGGGAGAACTAAGAATCTGAGGCTTAAGAAGGTGACCCAGTGTCCCGTATGTTCTCAGGCACTCCTTATTTTATTCAATAATCAGCAGAATAATTAACAAGTTGTTTTGTTATGACCTTCCTAAAAATTACAAGAAAGCATACAATATAGGAAAGAATGTAGCTGGGTGTGGTAGCACACACCTGTAAAGAGGCAGAGGCAAGAAGATCATGGCTCAAGGCCAGCCTGGGCTACACAGATCCTGACTCAAACCCCTACTCAACCCTTCAAAGTAAGTTCCACTTGGGAGTAACGAAAATGTAGTTCCTCTCTCTTCCATGACCAAGTAAGGTCTGACCTGCCTCCCCTCTTTACCCTGCCCTTTCGTACCCACACCCACTTGCATCATTAAATGAAGACTGCAAACAAATTTGCAAAGCAAGTTGAGTGTTCCTATTTTACAAGCTTCAAGTAAGCTCACTTAAAAAAGAAGGCATAGGGCAAGAGGGGAGGGTGGGGATAAGTACCTTGCAAGGGGCTCTAACTCCAAACTGTGGTGAAGAGGCCACACTCGGCAGGCAGCCAAGAGTTCCACGGGACGACTGGGGCTGTCACTCCCTCCCTCCAGGCCCAAGTTCCTGCATCTGCAAAACATGAAGGTAAGGGTGAGCACTTTCCCCAGTCGCTGGCGCCCACCGCTGAGCGAGCCAGTCCCCATGGTCAGGTCCACACTAACTTTTCACTTTTATGCGCACTACTGAGAGTGTACAGCTTTGCACACGTATCTCAAGCATTCGAGCTGTTCTCTTAAATTTCTAAAAGTGAGACTGATGGGGCAGAAAGGGACCTATGTTGAATGTTCTGGAACATACCGAAACACTGTACTCCTAGGCAGCTCTAGTAATTTTTATCCCCCAAAAGCTCCTGCCAATCGGAAAGCCATTGCGCTTACGTGCTCTCTTAAATGACTTCGGATAGCACTTCACCGTAGGCGCTTCTCTGCCCCCTTATGTGTAAACTCACATCCTACTTCTCTACCAGATATCTTCCCGTCCCACATCCCCATGTGCGCCTGGACATGCAGGAGAAAGGCCTGCAGTATTCAGTGAAGCAATCCTTCACACCCCGGGCCCGTCGCTGTCCTCTGCGCCTGTTTCTTCCAACTTCCATCGTCTCCCTGGTTCTCACCTAGCTGGTAACTTTGTTCTTTTTTACTTCCAGTAATGCAGTTTGAACCCAGAGCCTCCAGCATACTAAGGCAATCCTCTACCACTGAGCCACAGACCCAGCCCTGATAACTTTGCTTATTTTGCTGGGGGGGGAGGGGGCAGGAGCATACCCCACCAAGCTGCCTGGATGCTCCTGCTGAGGCGCCCACGCCCTAACTCTAGCTTGAACCCTCTCTCTCCCATCTCTTCAAGATTACCTTTCCAAAGCTCCTTGCCCCTGCAGAATCCTGTATCACCCGCTTCTCTCACAGGGTCATTCGCATCTGGCATCTGGAGAAAACTACTCACACAACTCCCATCTTGGGAGCGGGGAGCTCTTTTAAAACAAAGTAGCGCCAGGGCCTTGCGTTTTCTAGGCAAGGGCTCTAGAACTGAGCAACACCCAAGACCACGAAAAGAACTATCAGATTTGAACACTATCTTCCTCTAGCTGTTGTTCCATTTTCTGTCTTCTTTAAGTCTGTTCCCTGCCTCAGATCCCGTCACTCCATCACTGCAATACTGCAGCCCTAGCTGGCTCACCAGGGGCCTCCCGTTCTCGAGCCCACAGCCAGCTCTCGGCGTCCTGGCTCCTTGGCCCACAGCAGCGTGGCGCTGACCTCTCCTGGGTTGCTTGCTGTCTCTCGTCTTGGGAGACGCCACCTGCCCGTGCATCTTCTGCTTCAGGAGCCACTCTTTGCTCCCTCCCTGGCTCCTCCCTGTCTCCCTTTCCTCTAAGTAAGAACCCCATGGGTGCTGTGGGGCGACTGCCCCATGCGCCGCCCTCTCCAGGGGTCCCACCTAGTTTCATTGTCCCAAATACCAGCCAGGCGTGACAGCACTGTATTCCCCGCTACACCATGATATCTCCATTTCAGTGTGCAACAGAGACCTCACACTGACACACGCATGTCTCTAGCCCCAGTCCTCCCCAGGTGGCAGGTACCCTCATCCTCCTGGTTCCCAGACCCCAAGCCAAGAAGCCTCCTTCATTGACTCCATTCTTTTTTTTTTTTTTTTTTTTTTTTTTTTTTTTTTTCAAGGTAGGGTTTCACTCTAGTCCAGGAGGCTGACCTGGAATTCACTATGTAGTCTCAGGGTAGCCTCGAACTCACAGTGATCCTCCTACCTCTGCCTCCCGAGTGCTGGGATTAAAGGCGTGAGCCACCATGCCTGGCTTTTGACTCTGTTCTTTGTCCTGTTACTGTCATGACACTGAAAACAGAGCTTTGCCTTTTCTTTCTTTCCTATCTCCGCTCACATGTCACGTCCTCAGTGCTGCTTCCTTGAATGGCCACAGAATGAAACCTGCCTCCTGCTCAATGCCTCCACTTAGTTGTTTTTTAACCAATCCACATTTTCCCCTAGAACAGTCTCCTTCCCTGTTTCTCTACTAGCTGCCTCCCCACGAGGGAGGGCGTAAGCCCCAGGGAGTAAGCCGGGCTATGCTGTTCACTGCCTGGACTCTCACAGGAAGGACCCTCCCTCTCTCCCTCCCTCCGTCCCTCCCTCTGTGGACAGGAATGAACGAGTCACATCAAGAGTTCTTGGCTCATCATACACATTGTAAATACTTTTTTTTTTTAGTTTTCCTATTAACTTTTGGATTTATATGTAGTACTAAAACTGACATATTATAAGAAATCATTCTCTAAACTGAGTATAACACAAATATTCTCCTTTATACTAAGATTTTATAATTTCTAGTTTTGTTTATCCATTTTCTAATTAATTAAGTAATCAATTAATTTTGAGGTAGGGTCACACTCTAGCCCAGGCTGACCTGGAACTCACTAAGTAGTTTCAGGCTGGCCTCAAATTCACAGTGATCCTCCTACCTCTGCCTCCCAAGTGCTAGGATTAAAGGCGTGAGCCAACATACCCAGCAGAGAGAGAAAGAGAGAGAGTGGGCATGCCAGGGCCTGTAGCCAATGCAAACTAACTCCAGATGCATGTGCAACCATGTGCATCTAGCTTTATGTGGGCATTGGGGAATTGAACTCAGGTCATTAGGCTCTGCAAGCAAGTGCCTTAACCACTGAGAAATCTCTCCAGCCCTTGTTTATTTCTGAGACAGGTATGTAGCCCAGGCTGGTCTCAAACCCAGGCTGCTGTTGATGACGCCGCCTCAGCCACCATTCCTGCTGCCAGGGTGAGTGCACAGCTCCACCCTCCAGGCCTTGGGGCTTAGAGATCCCTGCCATTTGGGGGCACATATCAGATATGGGGTGCCACCAGTATCCTTCACCGCCTGATTTTGATCAGCCCAACAGCCACTGGCCACCAGTAACCAGAAGTTGCCGAGGAGACTTATTTGTTTACCTGAGGTTATAATTCTTAAGCCTCGATCCAGCTTGGGGAAGCAAGGGACCGCTGGACTTCCTGGTCACCTCAAAGCAATTTTCATGTTTTGTAGTTTTCTTCCAGGCACTCAGCTTCTTCCAAAAACCTACAGTGGGGACCACAGGAAAAGAAAACCCAGACGTCATTTTGGGGTACATGGAGTGGAATTCTCTTGTGAGCTGAGAGGGTCGGGAATGCTAGCTGCTGACTGCTGTTTCAGGGACTCTGACCGGTGAGCTGCGGCCCGTCCGTCACCACACCCGGGCTGCTCCCGCGGGCCCAGTGACCGGCCATCCTGCACAGGCCTGGGCCACCTTCCTAAGCTGCGAATGTGGCAAGAGACATTTCCTGTGAAAAACCCGGGCCTACGGATGGGCTCCTGGACACGCCCTTGAGAGAGGGCGAGCATGCCGCACTGCCATTTCTCCCCCTGGGCAGCAGAACCAGAATGAGCACCTGAGCGTCGTTTTCGCACAAGGCACCATCCTTCTTAACCCATCTCAACCTGGAAATCACTCCAGGAGACAGACACTAAGGTTTTAGCCATTTTATAAAGGGGATATCTGGGTGCCGGGAGATGACCAAACTAGCCCAAACCACACAGCTAGAGCAGGGGGCTGCCAGAAGCTACGCTTATAAATGCTCTTAGCAGTACGGCTCAGTTTAAGCTGACTACGGTGCAATCTCAGCCCTTGGGAGGTAGAAACAGAAGGATCCATAGTTCAAGGTTATACTCAGCTACACAGAGAGTTCAAGGCCAGCCTGGGCTACATGAGACTCTTGCTCAGCTCTGATGCATGTGAAACCATGCAGCTGAGCCCAGAAGACCAAAGCAACAGGAAAAGACAGAGTCCATGCAGTGAAAGCACGTGCCAGGAGGGCCAGCACTTGAAAGTGATGCCTGGCCCCACTTTAAACTTTTACAGAAAATGCCCATGACCTTCCAGGATAGCTGGACACACAGGAAGTTAAGAGGGACTTAAAGTCTGTCAGCCAAGCGGCAGAACTGGCCTGCCACCTCCTTCTGCTTGAACACAGGGCCTGTGTTCTGTCTGTGGTGGGATGCCCCGGCTGCTTCCGGTGTCTGACAAGAACTGAAGCCGAAGGAGCACAGGAGCCTCCCAGCCCGCCCTCGTCCATGCCTGCTCGGCCTGCAGCAAGGAGACTAAGTTAAATGTGATTCTCTTGATCTCCTGAAGCACAAAGCCTGGCCTAACAAGGCTGACTCCCAACAAAGGGCGTCTGGAGGATCAGCTGTCTTGAGCATCCTAAACTCTTCAAATGAGCACGCAGGCCAGAGCAGCTCGCAGCCTCCCCTGACTCCATGCAGCCTGTTTCAGAACCCTTCGAGGGCCCGCTCTGTTCACTGCAGTCTAGGCATGTGCAAATGATGTGACGAGGACTCAGCACTTCAGCTCGTGCAGCGAGCAGACTGATGCACAAGCTCCAGGCTCAGCAAGTGCAGCTCCACTTCATGTGGCTCCTTGTTGAGTGTCACACTGTCCTCCCAGCTCCCAAGTCAGCAAAGCCGAAGCCACCCTGGGCCTCCGTCCTCTCTCTTTCATGCACAGAGCCCCTGAGGGAGTACCCCTGCCAGTGCCTCTGTTGGTGCCGCCCTGCCCAGCCCAACCCCTCTCACTGTAGTCAGCAGTAGGACACCTCCGGGCTTAAGCTCTGGCTATTCCTCAAGCCTTCCAGATAAGCTCCAAATCTACCAGCAAGACCCATCAGGCCTTGCTCAGCACCACACACCTCTGCGTGCTGCCCAGGGCAGTTCCCGGGAGCTCTCTGCAACATCACCCTATCGCGGGTGAGGTGCTTGCTCTCGCCCGCCCCCCACAGCAGCCTCCAGAAGTGCCTGCGCCCCTGCCCCAGGGCCCGGTCACCATGCGGCCTCCCCCCGCCCCCCCACTGCTGCACCTGTCTCCTGGCTGCGCTTGAACCCTGAAACCAGGGCCTCAGTTATCGGCACCGAGACCCACGCCTCACTCCAGGTAGCTCCATGAACCAACTAGTCCAGGTCCCTTCTCCTCCCCGATGTCCCTGAAACCCAGAGCAAGGTTCTATTGAGTTTCCAGTAGCCAACTCCACATGAAATGCCTCACTTTGATTCATCATTTAATATTCACATTTACTTTGTAGAATTTTATAACTAAGATTATAGATTTTGGCGCCAGCCATACATGCAAAGCAAAACTGAGATGGCCTTCTCAGATGTCAGAGGAGATGAGGAAAAAGAGCCAACTGTAGCGCCTCACATTATTTTTGGAAATTCATTACTCTCCAAGTAGGTGCTTTTAGATGTAATAAAGTATTTTTTTAAAAAAGAAATAAAAACAAAAGACCAGCTCTTGGGCTAGAGAGGTGGCTCAGCGCTTAAGGCACTTGCCGACAAAGCCTAACCACCCATGTTCAATTCCCCAGCACCCACATAAAGCTGGATGCACAAAGTAGCACATGCATCTGGAGTTCATTTGCAGGGGCCAGAGGCCCTGGCGTGCCTACCCCCCCCCCACACACACTCTCTCTCTCTCTTCTCTACTTACAAATAAATTGTTAAAAAAAATTTAAAGTTCTAACTACTTTTGAAAAGGACTTGAACCAAAGAAGGGAACTCCAAAGAGGTCTTAGCAGCCTGTGAGAGGGACCCTTGTGGCAGAGAGCTCAGGGGTCCTGCCCTGGTGCAGCCATGCAAATGCTGATGGGAAGATACTCTTGGATAGAGGATCTGGCCTGCAGTCCTGGGGTGAAGGTTCCCAAAGGCCGATTTTCATCAGACAGCCAGAGAGCAGACCTGGGGATGCATGTGCAGTTCCTTCTCTCCTGCCCCAGGCCCCCCAAATCCCAGAGCACAGGGAAAGGACCCCAGGCTCCATCCGAAGGAGCAGGAGGCTGGAGGAGGAGTCACAGCCCAGGCTGCGCACGTAGAACAGTGGAGCTGAGGAGGGCAAGGCTAGCCTGTCAGCACGACCTCGCTCCAGAGGCAGGAGGCTCCTCAAGAAGAGCCCCACTGCAGCTGGAGATGTTTCCGTGGTTACGGGTGCTTGCTTGCAAAGCCTGATGGCCCAGGTTCAATTCTGCAACACCCATGTGAAGCCAGACACACAAAGTGGGGCATGTGTCTGGAATTTGTCTGCAGTGGCAGGAGGCTCTGACACACCCATTCTTTCATATTCTCTCTCTAAAATAAAAATAAAAATTTTAAGGGCTAGAGAGATGGCTTAGTGGTTAAGCGTTTGCCTGTGAAGCCTAAGGACCCCGGTTGGAGGCTCGATTCCCTAGGACCCATGTAAGCCAGATGCACAAGGTGGCGCATGCGTCTGGAGTTCATATGCAGTGGCTGGAGGCCCTGACACACCTATTCTCTCTCTATCTGTCTGCTTTTTTCTCTCTCTATCTGTAACTCTCAAATAAGTAAATAAATATTAAGAAAAAAATTTTAATAAAATAAAATTAAAAAATAAATAAAAATTTTAAAACCCACCCCACCATTTACAGGAAGATGACCACATCCAAACCCTTAATCCAGACCAGGCATCCTCTTCCCTCACCCTTTGGCTCCAGCACCTCAGAAGGCTGCCTGTGGGGCAGGGAGGGGACGGGGGGAAGCAGAGCAGCTTGTGTTCATGCTGCCAGTCCTTGGGGTGACCCAGATGAAGAGGACCCACCTCTGCCTGGGCTCAAAGCACTGTTAAGAGTGGATCAAATCACAGTTAACAGGGCTAGGGTTAGAGCATTCCTAGCACACACGAGGCCCTGGATGTAATCCCCAGCATCGAGGACAAGAGAAATCACCAGTAGTGGTAATGGTGACATTCTTAGTACAAGCACTCTTTGCGATATCCTTTTCCTGTAAATTAGCAAAGGCTCTGAGGAATGGGACAAATGGTTTCCCTAAGGGGCAGGGTTAGATTCTCCTGTGCCATCCCAGCAATGTCAAGCACAAGCATTGGGAGCCAAACACCCAGCCCGGCTGCACTGATGCCAGCATAGGCAGTTCTGAACACTTCCATCGCCTGGAGGAAGATTCTCGATGATCACAGTTCACAGCCCTGAAGGTTTAGCCCAGCCAGGACTATTTCACAGTCTGCACTGGACTTTTTGCTGTAACAAGCAAAACTCAGTTAAACTCTAAGTGACCCTACAGCCATTTCCACCTAGGCCAGCTGGGATGCACTTCCCCTGGTGGCCTAACAGAGTGACTGCCAGGACTGGTATAAACAACCCCTTCACCTCTGGCTATATAAGCAAGTGATTCCGTCAATTGTGAGCTGGCTGGGAGACACCCCTGGTAGTGGAACATCAGGTCCAACAAAAGGCTTCTCCAGCGGATATTTTTATTGTCTACTTTTAGTCACGTGGCTAAGCTGGCAACACGAAGATCAGACACAGTGGAGTAGCAGTGGTGGGAGGGGTATCTGAGCAGTTGCCAGGCCAAGCTGCAAAAGCAGCAGAGTAGCCGGCTGCATTGACGGCTGCTAAATGGACAGAGCCTGGAGACCACCACCAGCAGCAGTAGCAAGGACAGCAGAGCCAGTGATAGCAACCAGATGCAGCAGTCACAGTTTGAAAGAGCAGCCTGGGTAGGAACAAAGACAGCAGGGGAAACAGGGCAGAGCCAAGGCCGAGGAAAGGAGGGCAGCTGTGAAGGGTCCCAGAGCGCTGCCAAGTCTTCTAGGGCTGAGGGTCTCAGACACCACAGGTCCAGAAGCTGTACCACTAGCTCCTGTTAGGAGCAGAGGAATCCTAAATCTTCCTGGGAACAGCAGCTGCCCAGGGCTGAGGAATTCCAACTTCCTAGGCCTACATATGGGTTCTGCCACTTGTAGAGTGAAGGGCCCCATCATGTGAGGCCTGCAGGAGAGCTATGACACTGGGCACTCTGCCTGCTGTTACTGCTCACTGCGGTCAAAGGCTGAAATACAAAAGCTGGCAAACACCACACCTGCAGAGAGCTTCTGCTTGCCTACCACGAGTTCTATCCAGGAAGACCGAAGGAGCCACAGAGGCTAACTGGTAACAGTGGAAGGATTCTACACTGTGCCCTGTTGTCAGGCCTGGCCATATGACTTGTCCTGGCCAGTGAACTGTGAGCCAAGATGGCAGCCACAACCTTCACACTGAACCTTTGAACACAGTGGTTTCCTGGGCAGAGGCTGCTCCCGTAGCTGAAGTCCTAGGTGGATGGCAATATGAGGAAGAAAGACCTTTGGTACTGCTGGCCCCCAGGATGCAGTACTGCTTGTTTAGAGTGATATGTATGGCTCAAATGTGTGCCATGACCCCCCACCCGGTCCATCTAAGCTCATGTGTTTGGAACTTAATCCCCATTGCAACAGTGTGAGTAGAGGAGACTAATGGGATCTGACGAGGGCATGAAAGTCCTACTCTCATGAGTGGACCAGTGCCTCAGCACAGGAGTGTTATCACGGTAACGGACTTGCTGTAAAAAAAAAACCAAAACCAAAAACAAACAAACAAAAAAAAAACCAAGTTCAGGCTGGAGAGATGGCTTAGCAGTTAAGGCGCTTGCCTGTGAAGCCTAAGGACTCATGTTCAAATCTCCAGGTCCCACGTAGCCAGATGCACAGTGACACAAGCGCACAATGGCGCATATGCACCACAAGGGGGCGCACACGTCTGGAGTTAGTTCTCAGCAGGCTGAAGGTCCTAGTGCATACATGGGCATATGCTCTTTCTCTCTCTTTCTGCCTCCTTCTCCCCACCAAAAAAAATTTTTTAAAGCAAGTTCAGGGCTGAAGAGATGGCTTAATGGTTAAGATACTTGCCTGCAAAGCCTAAGGGTCCAGATTCAATTCCCTAGAACCCATGTAAGCCAGATGCACGTGGTGGCACATGTTTCTGGAGTTTATTTGCAATAGCTAGAGGCCCTAGAGCACCCATTCTCTCCCTAAATAAATAAATACATAATAATTTATTTATTTATTAAAAAAAAATCAAGTTCAGCCCCTCTGATCCTCTCTTATCCTTCCTTACACTGTGGGATGACACTGGACAGACGTTTTTTTTTTGTTGTTTTTTTTTTGTTTTTTTTTTTTACCACAGGCCAGCACAATGAACTTTCCAGGCTCCAGACCATGAGAAACAAAACTTTTTCTATAAATCCCCAGGCTGTGGTATTTTGTTATAGCAGCACAAACGGACCAAGACTGGCTAATTCATCTGTCTGCCTTGGACCTTCCCAACTAAGCACTGAAATTCCTGCTACCCCGGGAGACCCAGATGTCTCAGAAAACTGAGAACAGTCGCTCACCTTATCATGGCTACTGTATGACTGGTGGGGTAGCCAACACAAGAAATAAAGCCCAGGGTCCTACAGCCATAGACCAAGCCTGATCTAAGAGGGGGAAGCAGTGGGAGCAGTGGCTTCACACTAGGCAAGTGTAGTCCTTAAAACTGACCCACTCATTGCAGACGTGACCCAGCCAAGCACTGAGGGCTGAAGCAAAGCATCCTCACTCAAAATGCACAGCCACCAAATGGGGCCAAAAGCCAGGTGTAGCAGGCTTCACTGTAGATGCTTCCAACTACTACCCTAGGGCTGATCCTCTTACCACAAAGCACCCCCAAAGCAAAACACATGCACAAAAGCAAAACAAGCCTTCTTAGGGGAAGAAACTGGGGTCGGGGGAGAGAAGGAATCCGGTTTGGGGTGGCAGCAGAGCACTGGGCGAGTCCAGGTGGTCTAGCAGGCAGCTCTGCAGAGAGGCCTGAGCAGAGGAAGGCAGCTGCACAGCGCTCCCCTCTGTGGAGCCCAGCTAGTGCTGTCCTGAGCGGCTCTGGGGAAGCAAGGGTCATAAAAGAACAGAGGTTCCCCTCTTTCAGAAATGGACTCCTCAACTGGGGAGATGGTAAAGTGCTTGCTGCGGAAGCATGATGGCCTGAATTCTGATACCCAGCACTCATAATAAAGCTGGGTGTCTGATGGGGTGGAAGACAGATGAGAGTAGGAGGCTGGTTAATCAAAATTTAAGATGTTATGACTAAGCCATATGGAAACTTACTTCTTTGCTAGCTAATAATATATGTGTTTTTAAAAAGAGAGAGTTTGGGCAGAAGTATCCTGTAGAGGTGTTGTGCGCAGAAGCCATAGATTGTTACTGGAAAAATTTCAGTGCCAGGGGTGGGATACTTTCCAGCGAGTTATTGGCCAGGGAGGCCTCTGATGCCCCCAAAACATTACAAACCATTGCCAAGGCTCTTGGTTGCTCACTAGAACTACATGGTTAGACCCTACTGCTGAAGACTCCACATGCCTGGGCTGCAGCTCACTGAGAACTCAAGCTGGAGCTGAGCTGAAAACCTCCTTCCTGTCGATTACCTGCTGGGACGCTGGCGAGACCTATGCAGCCTGTTGGGGGAGAAGTGTCATTAACTGTCTTAATCAGCAGTGGGCCTGCAAGCCTTAAGGCTGATCAGCCAGGCCAAATGTACCAATTGGTGCAATGGTTGCATTCTGTTATGGGGGAAACCAATTGTTCTCTGGGCTGGAGGCCCACTCCACTGGAGGGAATTCCTGCCTGGTACTGAAAACCTAATCAAAAGCCTATGGATGGAGAGGTCATAAGTCCTAGGGGGGAAAACTACTACCATTGTCTGGCTAAATGGATATATTATGCTCACCAAACTGCCCTCTAAATATTTATGCTTATGCCCAAATATTAAAGCTACTCTCACTTTTGGTTAGAGAAGCTTTTCTTTTCAGATGGCAGAGACCAATGGGGAGACCCAAAACTCATCAAAGTGCTGAGAAGAAGTGACAGTGGAGTGTTCAGCACTGAGTGAGACATCTCCATCACACCCTCCAAGTCTCAGTGTCCATTGTGGAAGAGGTGATGGAAAGAATGTAAGAGCCAAAGCAAGAGGAAGAGTGCTTAATACTGTCCTCCAGACGTGGTATTTGTTGTAGTCAATTCTGAGGTGCTGCACAGAGAACCTTACCAAGTGCAGCTTATGGGAGCAAAGGGTTTGTTTTGACTTACAGACTCGACTGGAGGGGAAGCTCCATGATGGCAGGGGAAACCATGGCATGAGCACAGGGTGGACATCATCTCCTGGCCAACATCAGGTAGAAAACAGCAACAGGAGAGTGTGCCAAACACTGGCAATGGGAAGCTGGCTATAAGACCCATAAGCCCTTGAGAGGAGAGTGGCTGAGGAAAACACCCAGTGTTGACCTCTGGCCTCCACACACATGTGCACTCACAAGCAGACACAAGCAGACACATACATACACATAGGACCCTGGTAAAACCCTGGCTTCCTTTCCTCCAATTGTCACCCCAGTGTAACAGCGAGATGGAGCTCGGCTAAGACACATGTGAACCCCAGGATGTCACTAAGTAGCAGCTTTTGCTGATGCGGCTGAATAAGCGGGTAGGGCTGAGGACTCCAGAGAATGAACGGTTGGGACAACTCTGTCTACTGTCTATATTCTTATGGTCTCCTCCTCTACACAACCCCAAACTCCTCACAAAGGCCTGTGCTGCCACCCCTGCTGTGCCCACATCCAACAAGTGGCCCTGGGCACACATGTTCTGGAAGTGCTGGCCTCCTTCCCCTGCTAGAAGAGCCAGCACCCCACTCCTCAGTGCATGGGGCCTGCCTGGATGCTTGCTGGGGACAGAATGCTGCTGACACTGGCTTTGAACTGAGGCCGTAGGCTGATGGGGCCCTGTCCTTTTGAAAGCCCCCCTCACCCTCGATGGATACTCCGAAAGCCCATGGGGAGTTCAGCTGCCTTGCTTGGCAATACATGGATTCAGAGAATGTTCACCAAGTGAAATCGGATGCCCTGAACCTAAGGTGTTTGCACCAAGATTATTCCACAAGCCTTTCTGTCACCCCTAGCAGAATCTAGGGCCCTTGAGCCACAGTGGAAATCTTCACTTTTTACTCAGTTTTAGTTGGAGAAATGTTTAAATAAATATCTGACAGCAAGGCTAAAGTAACAGGTGGTGCAAGACTATAGCAGTTTCTGCAGTTCTCCCAAGAGGTGCCAGCACATTCGGGTGCAGTTACAATATACTTCCAGCAGGTGGCAGTCAAGTGCCTTAATGAAGTTTTTTTTTTTTTTTTTTGCTTGTTTTGTTTTTTCCATTTAGCCACTGGGCATACATAAAGATACATGCAGAATGGGGGGGGGAAATAATTGGTTTATTGGGTGGTGTGTATGCTGTGAGGGAAGGAAATGGAAGGGTAAAGGCACACCTAGAACCAGGAGTTGCAGGTGCTTGCTGGGCAGGTAAGATAGTCGGGTATGTTCTGAGCAGAGGAGGATAGAATCTGTCACCCTGGAAAGCACTGGTTGCCAGGGACCCGGGGCGGGGGTCAGCCCCATTTGTGATAACTGTCTACCTTGTCACGTGACATGCATGAGGACCCTGGCATCAAGTATAAATGAGAATACACTTTAAGGGGTGGGACTTGTAAATGTGGGGCACTGTGTGAATCAAAACAAGGCTAGCCTTTGTCAGAAGGGCCTGCAGTGCGATGGAAGGACAAAGAAGCCCCATCTTGGGCAGACGGACGTTGAGGGCTGACAGAGCGTGACAGGGGCTAAGAAGGGGTCACGGGACGGGCTGGCCCGTGCGTTCCCGGGGCGTGCACCCAGCCCGTCAGAATCAAGGACTGTCTCGAGGTGAAGGATGAAAACAAGCTATGGTCCTGCTGACACTCTGGGCGGCTTCTCGGTTCTGAGGTAGACGTACAGCCCTCCTGTGGCACAGGTGTGGGAGCGACCTGAACCCCACAGACAAACTGAAGTGGCCCAGGATGAAGGCAGATCAGACAGCGTGGTCGTGATGGGAGGAAGTGGGTGGACAAGCAGGTCAGGGAGATGACCATCTCATGACTGTGAGGAAAAAGTGACCTGGAGTCTTAGGAGCCCCAGAACCCCTCAAATACCCGTGCACCACCTGGAGGAGCTCTGCTCTGTCCTCTTACGACCTTCATAAAATCGTAAACAGCATGGCTCTGGTGGGAGATGCTGGGTCAGGTTCCAAGTCCTGACTCCATCAGGCATTCAAGCACAGGTCCGACATACCCTAGTGGTTTGACATTGGACATGGCACTTGGCCTCTGGGTGTCACAGCCTCCTGACTAAAGTGACAAAGGTGACAACATTACTTGCCTCAGCACGATGGTGGAGCTTAATACAGCATGCTGTCTGCCTGACAGTAAGCCGTCTGCATGAGCTATTCCTAGTTTTGCACAGGGCATCACAACAGCCTTAGACGATGGCTAGCGCCTCCCATGGTACACATGAAGAAACCAGGTCTTTAGGGGGAAGTAACCTGACCAAGGCTGACCACACTACAGGAATGCATACTACCCAGGTCAGCCCTCTCTCAACCCCATTCTCTGTCATGCAAAGAAACCGGTGCAAACTGAGAGTGCGCACTGGGACGGAAACTGTTCGCAGAAGCACTGCCCAGGTCAGCCACTGCGCATCAGCCCAGGGCAATCTGACGGCTTCAGGGGCCGTATCAGTATGGGGAATGCGGGCTACAGTTTCTCTTCTGCTGTGCTTCTTGGACCTTTAACATGCTTCCCTCTCCCCCCGCCCCCCAGAGTGAGGGTATCCTGAAATAGCAGTCTCTGCCTTCCCAGGTCAATGCAGCCACACACCGTTTTTATCTAACACCCAACAGCTGAGGATTCGACAGGGCACACTAACGGGGTCTCTGTTCTGTGTAGCTGCTCAGACGGAGAGACCCCTCACTGGGACCGTGCATCCCTCTCCCTAAGGACTCCCTCAACAGAAAGTACTTTTTATTACCAGCCTTGTGGATGCTCAGAGGCAACCCGAACTGTGGGGCTCCTGTCTCACTTATTTCTGTGGGAGGTGCTTTGGCCTGGCTGGCACTGCCCACTGCCTCCTGGTACCAGTGCACTTGACTCACTCCCTGACCATCTGGGACCAGGACTTTACCCTCCCGTCTGTGTCCTGGGGTCAGGCTGTATTACCCGGAGGACAGGGACAGTGGGACCTGAAGGGAGCTTCCTGGTGTCTTGCTTTCCTCGGCACTCCGGGGCTCCAACCCAGGGCCTGGCAGGAGGAGATGCGCCACGTGGAGAGCAGGGTGAGGTGCCCTCTGGAGGGTAAGGCTGCCTCTCCACTGCTCCAAACTTCAGCTCTCACCCACACGCCGTGCTCCTGACCGCAACCTTGCCATTCTCTTGCTTTCAAAAGAGGCACGGGAACAGGCCCTGTGGTGCCGTGAAGGAGGGATGTGCCATGCCCAGGGGCATGCTGACTGAAGCCACACTGCCGAGCCCTGCTCTCTCTACGGCCTTCTGTTCGCACCTGTACGTGCTGCAGAGTGAGGGAGGGAGCCTGGTTCTAAAGACTCCGGGAAGAACACTTACTGCCTGAAGTTGAAGAAAATTCTGGAAAACATCTGCATCTTGTTCTAAGGAAACAAAAGAATGCAGTGTTGTTATTTGGTGGCACAGGAGAAGTGCTGGTGTGAGGGCGAGGAGCCCATCAGCCCTGTGGGATTCTGTGGTTCTAATTGGGGGCTACTGCCGGGCAGGCTGGGTAGGCTGAGCAAGAGTGGGCTTGGAGACGGAAAAGAATATGCCTTCGCTCCGGATGGACAGAAGAAATGGGAGGTATGTTTGGCAGAGGCAAGTCTTTCCTGGCCTGGCCTGGCCTTCACAGCTTCACCACAGTGAGAAGCAAGGCTATTTACAAAGTGGGGTGGGCTTTGAGGACAGGCTGGGGCAAGGTGCCCAGGATGTGGTGTGTGTGTGGGGGGGGGTGGCTGAAGAGCATCCTGGTGAGGCCAGGCACAGGTGTGGCTCTTCCTAGCCTCTCAGCAACAGGGACCAGAGGAATGGGTTGCAGATTTCCCCAGAGCAGGACCGGCATGGGGGTGGGAGCGGGGGAAGAGAGCGCTGAGGGTGTGAGGGAAAGCAGGACAGACGGTGGCCAGTACAGGGCCTCCCGACACTTAAGGACCTACGTGCCCTGGGCAAGCCTGGTGGCCTCTAAGAACATGGTTTCCTCCTGTGTAATGGCCAGGGGGTGGGCAGGCATTGCTCCTCCGGGGGTTGATGCGAAGATGGGATGAGCTCAATGTGAAGAAGTGTGCGGTGTGCACCGTTACCAACAGAGCAGAGCTGGGGATGGGAAACAGGAAGGGAGAGTCCAAAGACGCAGACCCAGGGGCACTGGGAAGAGGCTCAAGGATGGTGAGGACAAGGGGCAAGAGGACCTTGAAGCTGAGGAGATCAGGACAGTGTCCTCAGGGACTACGCGGGAGTAGAAAGGACGACTGTGAGAAGGCTGGAACGGGCAGCCTGGAGTGGCTGCAAGACATCCGGGGTGAGGGCTGCGGAGCAGAAAGCCCGGGGCTTTCCTACGAGCGAGCACCCCGCCAGCCCAGCCTCTCCGCTGGCTACACCACTGACGACGGCCCCTCCGGGAAAGCTGAGACCAGGAGCAGGAGAAAGCTGAGCCAGAGTCTGAGGGGAGAGATTTCAGCTCAGGGAAGGAGTCAGACAGAGAAAAGAAAATTGACTTCTTCGTGGGAGGGCCCCGGAGAATCCAGCAGGCCCGTAGCTCCTGCAGGGCAGTTTGTAGCCCACAGTGGGACGAGAGCCCTGAGTGACACAGCAGCAGCAGGCTCGGGGCTGCAGGGCACCTCATGTCCCCCCAGCATCTCCCACTCTGCAGCAATTCAATACCCTATACACTGTGCTGAGCACTCACAGCTGCCAAGTGACACGTGGTGGCAGGTTTGGCAGAGGGGGTATTTTTCCCTCCCACCGTATGTGGCAACTGAACCTCCACCTGGGTGACGGTGTAATAGTGACGACACTGTTAGTAGGGCCGGCACCGCGTCACGCAATCGCCACCCCGCAAACATCCGCCGAAGGCATCTGAGTGCCAGGCGCCGTCCTCTGGCAGTGCTGGGACGGGGGGAGGGGGCACCAACCCTTAGCCTCGTGGGCTTCACACGCCGGCAAGCAAAGGAAATGAGTAAGTGAACGACTTCAGATGCCAGGCTGGACAAGTACGCTGGAGCGGGCCAGTCAGGACACCCTGGGGCTGCAGGCAGCCATGAGGAGGAGAGGGCACAGCCTCGCATTACACTACAGGCAGATGACAGAGGGGCAGAGGCCCAGGGGACATGAGCGCTGGGACAGCAATGCAGTGGAAACAGACAGCCAGGGCGGACGGAGGAACAGTCACAGGGCTAGGGAGGGCCTGGCTAGACTCTGAGTGAGGCAGGGAGCACGTGGTCCCTCTAAGGTTCTGGGATTTGGGTGTGTGCGTGTGCATATTCATATGGGCAGGGGGTATTCATGCCCGTTAGGAAGGAGGATAACCTCAGTGTCATTCTTCGAGCACACAGTCCACCTTTTTTGAGACAGAGTCTATTATTGGCCTAGAGCTCACCATTAGGCTAGCCTAGAATTACAGGGGTGTGCCACCACACCTGACACTTTTTACATGGGTTCTAGGAATAGAACTTGGGGCCTCATGCTTGGAAGGCAAGCACTTACCCACTAAGCTATCTCCCCAGGCCCTGTTTTTATTGTATTTCTTGTTTTCAGACAAGGTCTCAATCTATAGCACAGGCCGGCCTAGAACTCACTCTGTAGCTTGGGCTGGCCTCAAATTGTTGGCAATCCTCCTGTGTCAGTCTCCCAAGTGCTGGGATTACAGGCATGTGTCACCATGCCAACAGCCCACTTAGGTTTTACATCTGGCTGCAGGACTGAGAAGGGAGTACGTGTGTGCGTGCACATGCGCGTGCATGCACATGTGCACACTTGTGCACGGGGTGACAACGGGCTGGTCGTAGATACACTTCTGGGCCGGTGCTAACGACAGGATGTAGGGAAGCTGGGGTTGAGCAGCCGTAGTGGGCCGATGCATGAGGCCGGTTCTGGGCATACTCAGAGACAAGCAGTGGTGTGACGTGGGGGTGACACCTAGTCTGTGAGTTTCACCAGGGCCCAGCCAAGGAGCGTCCTGAGGGTAACATCCATGCCACTTGCCAGGCAGGTCTGTGTAACAGCCAGGGGAAGCCGTGGCGTTTCTGTCCTCTCCACAGAGGGCCGGGGCCACTGGTGTGGCACGTGTAAGTGAGGACGCCGTATCATCTGAAACACACTGGAAAGTGCCCAGCAGCTTCGGAAGACGAAACAGACAAGACCCTTGCCTCCCTGTCCTCTGGAACAGGGACCACCCAGCTCCCACTTAGTGAGCAGTGAGCCGGTGCCTAGGACACTCTCGCCTTGACATTTCATTCTGTCCTTAAATGACCGGAAAGACAGTGCTATCACCTTCGTGGAGACGATGGCACTGACTCAAAGAGGTGAAGCAACTTGGGCAAGACCCCAGCTGGGCAGGGTCAGGACCGGGGCTGGAATGCAGACCTGCCAAGGCCATGGCCAGGCCGGCTCGGGCTTTGTTGCTTCAGTGACTCAGCAAATAAAAGCGAAAGCTCGGTCCCAAGTGGGAGAAAGAGGACAGGGCGGGCTCACACGGCCCCTCCCCTCCTGCCCACAGCGAGGCGGCCAAACCAGAAGCAACCAGTGCTCTGGGGTGGCAGCAGATGTGCCTAAGGGGTTAACTGAAGGCTAGCCAGCTGGGTTTCCGTTTTACCTCCACACAGATGAGAATCATTCGAACACACCCTGGGTCTTCTGCCTGCCCAGTAAGCACACTGCGAGCGAGCATGGCAACTTCACCTTGCAGAGCCTCAGGCTCACCCCAGGCCCCAGACCCACAGTTTGGGCTGAATGGATCCTGACCACAGCAATGACCCTACGAATCTTCTTAACTATGATAGAATCCACCTGTCTTCTTTCATTTTCCTGAAAGAGGAACTGAAAATCAAAACTCTACGGTGATTTCAGTTTCGCTCTCCTGAGCTCTGGTTACTGAACAGGAGAGTTTGGGGTCTAACAATCTAATAAGCCTGAGTTATGCAGCTCAGGAGAACTTTCTAAGAAGATATTCAGTGCAGGATTATAACAGCGGGCTTTTATGTTGGGCCAGGGAGGGAAGTTTAGTTGTCCAACAACTAACACCCAGAGTGGTCAGTAATTGCGGGTTATCCTCTGCTCTTCAGGGGGACAGACAGGATTGAAACCCAGGTCTGGCCGACTCCTGAGCTCTATGGCAGGCGACAGAGTCCTGTGTTATGGATAAATTCAGACCTGCCATCCAGCAGTAAAATGGTAAATGCTAGCTGGGAGTGGTGGTGCACGCCTTTAGCCCAGAACTCGGGAGACAGAGATGGGAGGACTGCTGTGAGTTCAGGGTCTACTTGGGTCTACAAGAGTGAATTCCAGGTCAGTCTGGGCTAGAGTGAGACCCTAATGTGAAACAAACAAACAAAAAAGGAAATGCTTTGGTGAAAATATAATTAATAGGAAATCACAAAAGACGAAGAAGATTAAAAACATGAAAGCACGCTCAATCTCTCTGTGGTCCAGGTAAGTAGCAAGATGCCGCAGTCTCTGTCACAAAAAATATATTTTTCAGGTAACATTGGTACTAGTGAGGTGAGGAAAAGACAAGTCAATCCTCCATGAGTCCAAAAGCAAACTGGTGAACTTTTGGGAAAAAATTTGACATTGTGTGTCCAAAGCTTTAAAAACGTTCTTCTTGGGCTGGAGAGATGGCTTAGCAGTTAAGGCGCTCGCCTGCGAAGCCTACAGACTCATGTTCGAGTCTCCAGATCCCACGTAAGCCAAATGCACAATGACATAAGCGTGCAAGGTCGCACATGTGCACAAGGGGACACACATGTCTGGAGTTTGCTTTTAGCAGCAGAAGGCCTTGGTGTGCCCATTCTCAATCTCTCTCATAAAAAAAAAGTTCTTCTTTTTTGACTGATTTCTTTTGTAATTAAGTTAAATGTTATGTCTAATGACATCATCGGTTACAAAGAATCCACTGAATAGCAACTTTTCCATGTCTACAGCCATAATATATGTATACTGTTGAATATATATATGGCTTTTCTTATGACACTATAATCAGAGATAATAAAAAAAATCTAAATGTCTCATTAGAGAGAACATTAAAGAAATGATGGGTATACTTAAGAAGAAATATCATACAACCATTCAAATTACACTTAGGAGTATAAAACATATGCAAATTCTCCTGGCAAAAATGTTAAGCAAGGACTGGAGAGCTAGCTTAGCAGTTACAGGTTCCTGCTTGTTTGCCAAGGCTGTCAGCTCTGGTTCAGTTCCCCTGTACACATGTAAAGCCAGACATACAAAGTGGCACATGCATCTGGAGTTCATTTGCAGTGGCAAGAGGTCCTGATGTGCTCATACACGTTCTCTCTCAAATAAACAAATAAAAATACTTTTTATGTGAGGTAAGAAAGGACACAAAATTAATATGCAATCTTGTTTACAGAAAAAGATGAGAGGAATTTCACCAGAATATCAACTACGATCTCTACCTGGTAAGAGGGGTCATTTTGCTTTGTAATGACTTAACTTTTCACCTTTTTCTATACTGTATATGAGTTATTCATATAATGCAAACAGGAAGTACTGGAAATAAATAAGACAAAATGCTGTTAGTAGTTGTCTTTGGAGCTGAGACAGCGAGTGCTGGCTGATCTACCCATAGGAGCTTTGTCTAGTAAGGCTGAACCTCCCACCTTACTACTAAGTACGGAAATCCACCCTGAAGACTTTCAAGATATGAACGACAAGAACAAGGAAATCTTCAAGCACTAGCTCTGCCAGATGAAAGCCTTGTGAAACTTTCAATACAAGAGGTGCGAAGGATGCCAGACCTCTGACAGCGCACTATGACCAATGCTATATGGGACAGGCACGAGGAGCCGCCGTAGTGTGTGCTGGTGTCCAGGAGCTGTGATCAGCTCTGACGGTCACTGTAGGTAGTGACCCCAACGGAGCCCAGTGTTGCCCCAAGGTACAGTTGTAACAACATCCACTCCTCCATGTGGGTGCTCCTGGATGCCCTATGGTCCTTCTAGGGCGCAGCTGGGTCTCTATGGGCCCGTAGAGAGAGGCCCTAGTATGGAGCAGGAAGTCTGTAAGACTGACTTCACCCCAACTTCAGCTTAGAGTCAGTGCAGGTACAACCTCCCTCAGAAGCCGATTTCCTGCCCATGTTCAGGCCTCACACGGCTCTGAGAGCCAGGCTGGGATACAGACAGACAGAGACCACAAAATAGCCAACTAGGGAAAGAGAAGAGAGCGGGCTGGCCTTCCTTTCTGAAAGCAATCTATATATGGATACTTTTACAGTGTGCGTGTGTAGAGGGAAAAAAAGATGAAAAGGATGGTGAAAAAAGATGAAGGCAAAACCATGTTTCAGACTCTAAGATTACATGTTTTATAAAGGATCAGAGGACATTAGAACACTTTACTTCTCTACACACAATGGCTGCAATGAGACGGTCTTTTAAAAAATATTTTTGTTTATTTATTTGCAAGCAGAGAGGAAGAGAGATAATGGGTACACTAGGGCCCCTGGACACTGCAAACAAATTCCAGATGCATGCACCCCTTTGTGCATCTGGCTTTATGTGGGTATTGGGGAATCACATCAGGCTTTGCAACCAAGTGTCATTAACTACTCTGTCATCTCTCCAGCCCCTGCAGTTACACATTCTGACTGCTACTGCATGTCTTTATGTAAGAGGACATTTCTAGAAGAAATAAAACCATTTCTTTTTGCTTCAAGTTTGACCTACAGTTTTCTCAACTAACACACACAGGCGTTCTCCCTCTCTCATACTTTCAACGATGCATCTTAAAATTTTGGGGTTTTATTTTTTGAGTCAAGGTCTCATTGTGCAGTGTAGGCTTTGCCTGAACTTACTATGCAGCCTGGCCTTAAATTCAGGATCCTCTTGCCTCAGCCTTTAAGCACATGTGCCACCATGCTCAACATTCACACAAACATCTTAACATGCCCTTCTGTCTTAAAATGAAAGTTATCAACAATTAGAGTTTTACAATCAGTATAATGCCCTAACTATAATGCAAAGAATAAGTGAACTAAAGACGGTCAGCACGTAAGCCAGTATGTAAATGCTGGGCACAGCTACACAGACATGTGTACGACATGTGACACACAATGAGATGCTGGGCCCTTCCATAAGAAATAGGTTCTCCTGGACTTGGAAGGTGCATTATTAAGAAAATTCAGTATATATTAAAAACATGCAAAAGCAATTTGTTTCTAGGCAAAATTAAGTCAGATTCCAGACCGAGATCATTAAAGCAAGGTTTTAGTACGTGAATGCCAATGATCATCATACAGTTTCATGGACGGACATTTCTTTGTTCCCTGGGCGTTACATTTGCCCCTCTCCTCCCCACCAGGTCACTGTGACAACCAAGTCACCCACACACTTTCTAGCTGCCCTACAGGGGGTGCTCTGCACCACTATGGAAACAAAGGGCAGAGACGTTTCTACCCAAAGCCCTGCAGCACACCGATGGAGTGGAGAGGAAGGGAGATGGTGAAGGAGGGGAGCGATCACCATGCTGGTGCTTCTGCTCATCGCTGCTGGACACTGCGCCCGTTCAGGCTCTCGCTCATCTGCTGACCTGGTGCAGGAGCCCCGTCACCGCCCTCCTTCCCGCTGAGTCCTCCTTCCAGGGAAGCTGGGTCACATTTCGGGGATGAAAGGCCAACCTTGCCCGGAACTTTTTGTTTTGCTTGAAGCTGTTTCTCCAGGTCTGAGCCCACACCTCAGGGGCCAGGCCCCTCAAGCTAATGCAGATGTCTCTATCAATCTGCCTAGGCTACCTGCTGCCAGAAAAGCAGCTAGGGAAGAGAAAGATGGCCCAGTCTCAGCTGCTTGGCTCTTTGGGCCAGATATTCCTAAGCACGGAGCAATGATACCGGATGAAGTCACAAATCATCCTTTCTTATAACTCCAGCCCAGCCTCCCGGAGTGGCCAGGAGCCAGTGCAGGAAAGGTGGGTTTGGCACCTGTATGTCAGAGGATAGGAAAGTTGAGACATTTTGAGGGTTGGTGGTCATCATATCCCTCCACCCCAGGACTCTGAATTTGGGGTTTGTGGGCATCTCTTGCCCTCTGCTTTCAGATCCTAAAGCCAAGCCAGGACTAGGCACTTTAATAAGAAGCCTGCTCCATATCAGACGGCAAATTCTGGAGAAGAAAACAAATGTTTTAAAGATTTTAATTAGTCAATTAATTAATGAATGAATGTGTATGTGTGTGCACAAGCACGTCACAGCACGCACATGGAGGTCAGAGTACAACTTCTGAGTCCGTTTTCACTGTGCCACCCCACTCAACGCAGGTTCCTCTGTACCTCACTCTGCTGTTTTCTTTCTGCTATGCTCCGGAAAGCCTCCTGTCGCCATCTCCTCCCATCTCGCAGTCAGCATACTGGGATTACAGAAGCCCGCCATGGCTTTCAGCTTTTGCATGGAGTCTGAGATTGAACTTGGATACCCAGGCTTGAGCATCTCCCCAGCCCAGGAGGAGAAAATATTAATAGCCCCTATCTGTCACCTTGATCTAATCTCACCACATTAAAGAGTCCCCCGAGGCCTGGCTGAGCTCGGGCAAAACCATCCTCCTCTGAGGGTGCCCATGCCTCTGCCCTGCAATCCGTTCTGTCGAAACAAACCCAGAAGAGGTTTCATGGAAAAGGGTTCAACTCAGACTCTTCTCAAATGATTCCTTGCAAAATAAGTTAAAGCAGGGCCAGCCCAAACCTGGTGTGCCGTGGAGCTTATTTTTAGCACTACGAGGAGAAGGTTGGGAGTGTTATGAGCGCCAGAGCTCGGAGCACAAGCTCTGGAGTGGCACTGCCTGGGCCGAAATCAGCCTTGTCGCTTACTTTTGTGGTGAAATACAGATGGAGACGGGACTCACCTCACACGTGCTGTGAGCAGCAGTATGTGGTAAGCACTTAGTCGGGAGCGCGCCCCCATTGCTAACATGATACAGATTACAGGTCATGTGAAAACTGGATAGAGGGAGAAAAAGGAAGTGCGCCCAAAGGAAGGGACGTGGGTCCAAAAACACTATTTTCAAACTTAAGTGCACTCAGCCACACCTGCAGACCTTTGTCAGTGTGACTACAAAGGGCAGAAACAGGTCACTGAGGAAACAAGGGCACGAGAGCTGTCGGAGGTCAGAATAAAGAGAGGCTTTCAACCTGCCAGAGGCGTCCCAAGATGGGGAGGGCAGTTGCCCAAGTGGGGTCAGAAGATGGCATGTCAGGAGCCTGTTTACCCCAGATCTGGGTCACAGGAGGCAACTGCAGGTATCCGCCTTCCACTGAGTCATCCATTGCTGAGATAAAAAGCAAAAAAAAAGTGCTGATAGCCAGGGTGTGGCTGCTCAGCCCAGGGGGGGAAAAAAAAAACAGATGGACTTTAGACCAGTCTCCAATCACAGCCTTCAGGAATTCTACTTTCTACTCCCAGAGCACCACGTGGTGATGGCAGGGCTGTTGCTGACCAGTAACGGCTCAAGGAACCAAACCTGCTGGAGCCTGGACGGCACTCAGGCAGTGTGACAGCAAGGCTGGGACAACATGCTATCAGTGCCTCTTACTCTGCTGACTTCAAAGGCGAAGTCAGTTACAGTGCCCCTCTGATCTGGGACACTTTAGTACCAGGCCTTGGGCTAGCTGACCCCATACACTATAAAGGACGCAGGAAGCTTCAGGCTTTTCCTGGTCTTCTCCTCTCTGTGGAGGCTTCAGAGCTCCTCACCTCGTCTTCCTCACCTGACCTGGGTCTTTCCAGTAGGTGTCTCCTGGGTTGAGATGCAAGATCAGAAAGGCAGAGCAAAGAAAGGAGGGGAGGCGCCAAGATACCCAGGAAGAGTTTTCCATCATGAGATGGCATTGCCTTTATAAACTGTAAAAGCTAAAAATAGATTTAAAACTATCAACTACTTACCAACAAAAAACATTTGTATCAGAACAATCCAAATCCAAGAAAAAAAAAAAAATCTATCTTTCCTGAACTGCAGCTCACTGGCTACTTTCTGAGCATTTCTTGTGTGCATGTCACTGGTCCTTTTCTGTTGAGAGTAGCCACGGGCATCGGAATATAAAGGGGAAACAGAACACAGAGATGACCGTGGGCGGAGTCACTGTGCTCACCTGCTTCCGTGTCATCTGGCAACCCCTGGTGACATGCTAGAGAGCCACTGTCCAGGATGCCACTGAGGACGGCCCACCTCCTTCTCAGAGAGAATGCCTAGGCTCTGGATTCCAGGCTGCTGTTCTTGCCCACAGCCCTGCTTGCTCCAGCCCCACCTCCACCTTTAGGTGGGCAAGTTCAGGCCCAGCACGTCACCATCCTTGACTGTTCGGCTATCCATCCTTAGCCAAATCCCACTGCTGTTTCCTACTCCCCCATAATCGTTCCTCCCCACCTGTTCCTCTCCCTGCTGACTGCTACAGCCTTAAATTAGGCCCAAACCACCCCCTCCTGGCCTACTCACATACTCTAAATTACTGGCCTCCAGCACTGCCCACAGTGACTCCACAGGCCATCCTGCCCCCAGAAAGGATTCCTGGGGTCCTCCGACCCTCCCATCTCAGAGCCCACTACGGCCCGGGGCACTGGGTCCCGCTGACATAGTTCCACTTCACATGCCAGCTCTAGTCCGAGGACACTGGTGACTGGAGTCAGAGGACTGTAACACAGCGTTCATGCCACCCACATGCTGTCCCGGGAAGGAACATTCCATGGGACTTTCCCTCCCTGCCTTATTCCCATGAAATCTCAACAACCCATTCCTGGCCCTCCGAGGTCTCAGCGTTCATCTCCACTGCCACCCGCACGCACGGCTGCGCTCGCCTCTCCTGCCAGCATTCGGCAAAGACGGACAGACACCTCTTTCCATGAGGAAACTTTACAGCGGCTATGAAGTTTCTCCTGAGCAACTGAATTCACTCTGCCAGAATCCCCACTTTCACCGTCCCCACATCTTGGGTGCACGCGTGCGAGCGTGCATGCATGCATGTGTGTAATTTGCTCTACTTATGGCAAGGCAAGTCTTCAACCACCTTGGTGTCTAGGTCTGCTGAGACTGTCAACCCCTGAGGTGCAGAAGTTGCATCTGTTGTCTCAGCAGTTAAAAGCGCATTCTTGCAAAGCCTGATGGCCCAGGTTTGATTCCCCCGGTACTCACATAAAGCCAGGTGCACAAAGTCGCACAAGTGTCTGGATTTCATTTGCAGTGGCAGGAGACCCTGGCATGCATGTGTGCACACACACGCGTGCTCTCTCTCTCAAATCAATAAATACGTTTTAAAAAAAGAAATTGCATCTCTTTAATCACTGCCCAGAGCACAGCAGCAGGGCACTGCTGGGGGAAAGGGGAGTTTGCTGTACAGCCCCTCTACCAAGACTCACGACAGGACCCCTGGACAGCATCCCCTCTGGACCCTGCTTCCCACTGACAGCAAGCCAGCTCGCTGCAGGCCTACCCAGTTCTGACACAATGCAGGGCCATAGGCAAGAGAACCACAGGACTCATTGCTTCCTAGGACTGTGTGGGGGAGTAACCATCCGAGCTGGCTCAGCACTGCGTTGCTCTCCTAAGTGGTGCAGATCTGCCACGGCAGTGAGCAAAAATCCCAAAGTGGGTTTTCAGTACTATGGGATGTATGTTTGTGCAGCTAAGCATAATGGACCAAAAAAAAAAAAAAAAGATTTTTCTCTCTCTTTGGGAACATAAGCACACTCTTCTATATTTATACCCCCATCTCCTAATTTAGATGAGAACTTTCCTGATCAGCCCTTACTTGCCAATACTTTTGTTCTATATCTAAATGAAGAGTAGGAGTCGTGTCAGTTCACAGATTGAATGGATGGCTGCGGGCCGGTGCTGGCAACCCCGTAATTAGATATGGCATGCTCTGCAATGATGTATTTTTCTTTTACTGTTTTTTTTTAATAACTCAGTCCTCCTTCTGGGATGAGGGGGAAAATGGAATTTGTTAAAAATAAATTGAGATTTAGTGGCTTTTCAGCCTTCTGCTGTTTGTTGCTTGAAATATTCTATAAATAAGAGAAGCCCTGCCCTATAGTGCACTGTAAACACCCACAGCCACTCAGAGCCAAATTCCTCCAATTATGACCCTGTGCCTGTTGCCAGGCTACTGCAAGGACCTACTTGAAAGGCGGCCATCTAGGCCGTTTCCTGATTAAGCTGCCCCGTAGCAAGGAATCCAGCCTGCCGCTCTGGCATCATAGCTAGTCTCAAATAATCATTCCATGTTCCTGAAATTAAGCCTTTTCCTTGTGATAGAATTACATTTCAGAGGTTAGTACAAAATTCACTCCTCGCCCATCTGTCCATCTGCCTGGCCGGGTGTGTGTTTACGATCAGGGGCTGCCTGCCACACGCGAGACTAAAATCAGGTAGCAGAAGCGCTCTCGAATTGTGCTCGACAAATCAAGGTCAAGCGAAAGTAGGTCAGCTATCAACATGGCAGGTGAGTCAGCGGCAGGCCGCCCTCCCGTGGACCAGCTGCCTCAGCACTGCTCAGTGCAGAGGCCGAAAGCACCCTCAGCAAGCCCTCGCCACCCTCTGAGGGGGGCAGGGTGGCTGGTGCATGGTGTTGGGCTTAGTGCCCGTGGACCTTACACCAATGCCACCCAGCACTGGTGGGGCCCGCCCAGCTCTTACAGAACTGCACTTAGGAGTGCGGGAGACCGGCGGGCACCACATTCTCCCTGAGAGAGAAATGTCTTTCAACTCCTTAGAAACCAGAAAGGCCCAAGCAAAACACAGCAAACTGGGCTCAGGCTAGAAGCAAAGCACCCTGGCTTGTCACTCACTCTTGCCTCACCTAGGAGTGGACCCCAGAGGCAGCACCTAAGGCCTGGGATCTGGTTCCCACCATAGGAGTACCCACTCCTGGGGAGCCCACCAATGAGCAAACATCCCCTCCAAAAGAGAATGGAGGCGTGCCTGTGCTCAGACCTCCCAAACGCAGTTGCGACCAACACACTTGGAGAGGCAGGCATCCTGAGACCCTTGAGCAAGACTCAGGGAGCGCCAAGAGAGACGCCCGGGCTAAAGCGCCGCTGTCCACACTGCATACTGCAGGGCTCTGTTTCTTAGAGACTTGCATACTAGTATTTGCTTTGATCAGAACTGAGCCATCAGCAGAGTACAGACTCTCTCTGCCTTGTTTGGGACTGTTTCCAAAGCCACTGGAACATTCTCTGGCTCTTAATAAACACTGAGTGGGGCTGGAGAGATGGCTTAATGGTTAAGGCGCTTGCCTGTGAAGCCTGTGACCCAGATTTGATTCCCCAGTGCCCACGTAAGCCAGATGCATAAGGTGGCCATGTGCCTGGAGTTCATTTGCAGTGGCTGGCCCATTCTCTCTCTCTCTTCCTCCCTCCCTCTCTTTCTCCCTCTTTCCATCTCTCACAAATAAGTAAATAAAAATAAATAGTGAGTAAATATTCATGCATGCCAGACCTCTGGAAGGGCATAGGAGGGTCCCCATAGCAACACCACCAGGTAAAACCAGCAAGCTTCCTAACCGATGGGATGTTCCTGGTGCCCGGGGTTGCACATCTAGTAAGCAGTGGGGCTGGAAAAACCAGCAGGTGAGGAAGCTTCCCATCGTGGCCTAGCAATGAGCATCGACCACTTCTACCATCTAGAAACAGTAGAGTCGAAATTGTGAAGAGAAACTTGTTCATCAGAAAGAACTTTGCACCGACTGATCTAATTAATATACGGCAGATTCAGCGCATGTAACCCAAATCCAAGCCCTAGTTCCCCGTGCAGAGTGCGGATACACAGCCTGGGCAGGATGGGGACTCAGGGCCGTCCGTCACGGGCAGTGCTTATCGCCGCCTTGCTGCTGGGAACAGCAGGCTCGTCCCAGGTTCCCAGGAAAGATTCCAGTGAAAGGCCTGCAAGCAGGCCTGTGCTTGAAGTAACTGGAATCTGCCTTCTCCCAAACCTACACCCCGAAAACTGGAACAAAAAGAGGGGACATGGTGCTGGAAAGACGGCTTCTGTTGTTAAAGGTGCTTACAAAGCCTAGTGGACTGGGTTTGACTCTCCAGTACCCATGTAAAGCCAGACGCACACGTATCTGGAGTTCATTTGCAGTGGCAAGAAGCCCTGGTGTGCCCCTTAGTTCTCATTCTCATTCTCTATCTATCTATCTATCTCCTCATAAACGAATAATAAATAAAAATGTCCTTTGAAAAATGAAAAGGCATAAGTTTTTAAAATTAAAATGTCAAAAGGTTGTAAGTTAAAAGGTAGAGAGACTTGTATTTACCTGAATTGAGAACCCCATCACTACTGTAATCTACACACCACAACAGCACTATTACTAGCTGACACTTGGGTCAACCTCCCTCAGGCACACCCAAGTCTGTCTGCTAGGTGTGGGCAAAGCCCTGAGACACAGGGATCTTGCAGAGGTGCTAAGCACTGCATGGTCACCAAGGGGCAACTGCACCACAAAAGAAGACTCAACCTAACCTCAGGAGGGGTGGAGAATTCAGTGGATCCCCAAGTGGACTTGAGATCCAGTGTCTCCAGGAAAGATCTGAGCTTGAGCCTGGGTGTGGTAGCACACATCTTAATCCCAGCACTCGGGAGGAAGAGGTAGGAGGAATGCTATGAGTTTGAAGCCAGCCTGGGACTCAGAATGAGTTCAGCCTGTGCTAGAATGAGACCCCATCTCAAAAAAACAACAAAAAGCAAACAAAAAAGATCTGCGCTTGTATCTGTCTTGGGCATTTCTCCCTGGAGAGGGTCTGTGAATCTCACCAGTACCACAAGGTGCTCTGTCAAAGGACAGCCACTGACTTTCCTGCTGCTGCTCCTGGTTTACTTAGTCATCAGCCCTGACTCCATAAATGACTGTAAGTTATCAGAGGGGAAAGTGTGCAAGCTCCTGTCTGGACAAGCCACTGAGGACTGTTCC
This sequence comes from Dipus sagitta, assembly GCA_036346955.1. Lineage (NCBI taxonomy): Eukaryota > Metazoa > Chordata > Mammalia > Rodentia > Dipodidae > Dipus > Dipus sagitta. Next base: position 152,257,573 of record CM070772.1, on the reverse strand, counting down.
ATCAACAGCTGAAAAGAAGCCATTGGCTAAAAGGAACTGAAATGCTACTGAGCCTGAGCTTGAGCCCACTGCTGTGACCGGGGTACACGGCACACCCAGAACAGGACAATGTTATGGGGCAAGAAAGTCTAAGGCAAGATGCACTTGGGAGCAACAGTGTGTGACAAGAAAAAAAAGAGCACAGGCTTTGGAAGCAAACAGAGCTCTACCTACATAACTATGTGGCCTGGGACACTGAACACGGGATAATGGTGAAGGTGAGGGTTTTGACGACCACAGTGGCAGTGTGCTATTATTTACTCGTAGCACAGTGTCTAATACATGGTAAGCAAATACTTATACACTTACCAAACAGCATACCATTTCTTCTGAGGGGCAAGTGAGACATAGTCTCATGTAGTCCAGGCTAGCCTTGCCAAAGATGACTTTGGTCCTCCTGTCTCCACCTCTCAAGTACTAGGATTCCAGATGTGGGCCACCCCACCCCCAGCAAAAATGCTGTTTGACTTAATTCTCATAGTAGCACTATATACACCTTTTCTGTATTATTTCTGTTTTGTAGATCTGAAAAGATCTAGAAAAGAAAGTTGAAGAGACTGAGTGGTGTTCCCAAGGGCCACAGCTAGTTGGAATTCTGAGTCCATTTAGCTCTAAGTCCACACTCTTAAGGACGGTAGGAGTTGACAGTATCATGTGAGGTGTTTAACACCACGCCTGGCACCCAGGAAGCTCTCAAGTGTAGCTGTGCATGTCACTCCTATGGCACTGAAAAACCTGGAAGGAATGGCAGAGGTACAAGCTGAACGCCTGGCTCTACAGAGGGTGGCGTGTCACATCACGGGGCTCTACAGGGTGGCATGACTGGGAACTCTGGACCAAGGTTTAAGAGATGGAGATAAAGCCAGGCTTGGTGGTGTAGGCCTGTAATCCCAGCTACTTGAGAGGCTGAGGCAGGAAGATCACAAGTTCAAGGCCTTCCTGGAGTATACTACTAGTTCAAGGCCAGCCTGGGCAACTTAAGGCTGTCACAATTTTTTTTTAATTTTTATTTTTTGGTTTTTCGAGGTAGGGTCTCATTCTAGCCCAGGCTGACCTGGAATTCACTATGTAGTCTCAGGGTGGCCTTGAACTCATGGTGATTCTCCTACCTTACCCTTTGCCTCCTGAGTGCTGGGATTAAAGGCGTGCGCCACCATGCCCGGCTTGTCACAGAAACTTTTCAGAGAGAGGGAGAGAACTGAGGATACAGCTCAGTTGTAGAGCTCTTGCCTAGCATGTGCACCATCCTAGGCTCAATCTCCAGTACTGAAAATTTTTGTAAAGAGACTGTGATGAGAGGCCCTCAGGTATTGACACAGAGGGACTGCTCAGCACATAAGAATGTGTAAGCACTCAGAGATGAAAAGATTCTCATCTAAACATGGAGAGGACTGGATTCTTAGAAGAAGGAACAATTCAAGTCCAAAAAGAAAGTTCCTGGGGTCTAGGGAAATGGTTCAGCAGTTAAAAGTGCTTGCGGGCTGTAGAGATGTCTCAGCGGTCAAAGGCACTTGCTTGCAAAGCCTGGTGGCCTTAGTTCAGTTCTCTAGTACCCAGGTAAAGCCAGATACACAAGGTGGTCCATGTATCTGGAGTTCATTTGCAGTGGCAGGAGGCATGCTCATTCTCATTCTCTCTCTCAAATAAATAAAATAAATTTTAAAGATATTTTAGGTGCTTGTATGCAAAGCCTGCCAGCCCAAATTCCATTCCCCAGCTACCCACATAAAGCCTACGGGCATTTGTCTGCAGCATCAAAAGATCCTGGTGTGTTTATGCGCGCGCAGTGCGCGCGCACACACACACACACACACACAGTTTGTAAAAATGGAAGTGTCACAAAACAGCACCAGACATGACAAGAATGTGTGCCCACTCAAAGGCTCAGTTCCTGGTACCCCAGGAAGGGAGGGATTCTGCACATGTGGGTGGGAGAAAGAGTCCCAGACCCTGCTTCTCAGAAAACACGAGACCATGTTAGAAAAAAAAAAAAAAAAGTAGGGCAGTCAGCACAAGTCTGACTTGCTGAGTCAAATACGGAGAAATGTGGGGCCACTGGGAGAAGGAACTAATGACAGTGTGGCTTGTAGGGTAAAGATCAATGGAACCATCGCCACAGAAAGACTCACGCTCCCTGTCGCCACCATCATGACCTCTCTGCAGGGAAAGACTGTGTGGACAGGCTGTAGAGCAGTACCCAGAGTGCTCCCCACAGTGTTCCAAATGCTCCACTGAGTACTCCTCACAGTGTTCTGCAGAGTGCCCCAGAGTGCTCCACTGGGTACTCCCCACAGTGCTCTGCAGAGTGCCCCAGAGTGCTCCACTGAGTACTCCCCACAGTGCTCTGCAGAGTGCCCCAGAGTGCTCCACTGGGTACTCCCCACAGTGTTCTGCAGTGTCACTGAGTGATCCCCAAACCAGCAGCAGCACCGCATTCAACACCCATCCCAGAGTCGACGCTTGCATGGTGAGAAACCATCAGGGAGGGTCAGCCGCTTCTCCCCACGTTAACTTATCTTCTCCTGCTGCTCTGAGCAAAGAATCCTTCCACCACGCTATCCAGCGCAAATCACACACCCTTGGAGGTCTCTGGGTCCTGACACCCTCCCCCCCCCCCCGCCGTCCCCTCAGCACAGACGCAGCGTCCACTTCCTGGACCATTTTAACAGCTTCTGGAGGAATTCTGCCACTTTCTCCCACAGCCAGCCCCCACACTGCCACCAGCTAGCTTTCTAAAATAAAAGCACTGACCACGTCACTCACCTCCTGAAAGATGTCTACTGGAGCTAATGGAATAAGCACCAAGGTCTCAGCTTGAGTGCAGGCATGGCCTGACTCAGCCATTCATTCATTCGCCCCTCTAATAGCTCACGATTGCCACCTGTGTGCTACCCCAGCTCGGGGTGCTGGAAGGGTGACAACAACAGAAAAGGGTGCTCCTCACACAGCACCCCAGAGGACAAGCGAAGTGGTAACAACTGCTAAGTGAGGAAACAAGCAAGGTGAGAGGAGAGAGGATGGCCTTCGGAGAGCGGATGGGGCTTCATTTAAACAAATGAGAGAGTGCTTGAGTGGAGGCCAGAATGGAGTGAGAGGAAGCCAGGCAAAAATGCAGAGAAGACCAAGCCAGGCTGAGGTTCCCCAGTGCAAGTGCCTGAGGCAAGAAAGACACTGTCTGAGAGGTAGGTAAGCAGAGATGAGGGATGAGAGCAGAGGAAGGGAGGTAGCAGGCAAGGGCAAGAAGTTTACAGTCTGTTGAAGCAAGCCAGAAAGACATCGGAGAGCTCTGGGCAGGAAACGGACAGGAACTGATCAAATTTTAAAAATATACATTTTATTTAGTTATTTAAGGGCAAGAAGTTTACAGTCTGTTGAAGCAAGCCAGAAAGACATCGGAGAGTTCTGGGCAGGAAACGGACAGGAACTGATCGAATTTTAAAAATATACATTTTATTTAGTTATTTTTATTTGAGAGAGAGAGAAAAAAAAGTCATGCTATAGCTTTTAGCCACTGCAAGTATGCACCACCTTGTGCATCTGGCTTACATGGATACTGGGGAATAGCACTTGGGTCCTTAGGCTTTGCAGGCAAGCACTTTAACCACTAAGCCATCTCTCCAGCCCATGATTTCAAAGTTTTATTTTTATTAATTTACTTTTTGTTGGAGAGAGAGAGAATTGGCACACCAGGATCTCAGCCACTGAAATTGAACTCCAGATGCTTGCACTACCTAGTGAACATGTGCGACCTTGTGCTTGCCTAACCTTTGTGTGTCTAGCTTACGTGGCATCTGGAGAATCAAACATGGGTCCTTAGGCTTCACAGGCAAGCATCTTAACTGCTAAGCCATCTCCAGCCCTAAAAAAAAAAAAAATTATTGATTGATTTGGAAGGAGAGAGAGAGAGTTGGGAGAAGCAGGGCCTCTTGCTACTGCAAACCAATTCCAGATACATGTGCCACTTTGTGCATGTGGCTTTATGCAGGTATTAGGAAATCAAACCCAGGCCATCAGGCTTTGCAAGCAAGTGCATTTAACTGCTGCTGAGCCATCTTTTTTTGGCTGAGCCAGTTTTTCAGTCCCATGATCTACTTTTTAAAGGATTGTCTTGCTTGACTGATAGTGGGAAACTGACAGCAATGAGGCCAGAGTGGCCAGGGAGAGATCCACTGTGATAGATGGGACCCAGAATCACTGGTGAGGGACTATGTAGATTTGGTTCGCCTCTGAGCAGGTCTGTGAGGAATTATCTTGATCAGGTGAGTAGTGATGGGAAGAGTTAGACTGTATATAAAGGAGAGAGCTGGCTGAGCAGCAGACTTCATCAATCACCCTCTCCTTCCTCACTGTGGACTGCATGGGACCAGCTCCCTCAAACTCCTACCACCAGGCCTTTCCTGCCATGCTGGACTGTAACCTGGAACTGGAAACTGAAATAAACCCTTTGTCCGTTAAACTGATTTGTGTCATGTATTTCGCGTCAGCAATGGAAAGTTCACTAATACACCCACTGATGGGATGAGGAAGTCTGCACAAACCTGGAAAGGGGTGGCGGCCTGAAGGACAGCTCTCCAGCATTGGCAGCAGGCAATGTGAAAGGGTAAGAAATGGGCAGAATCAGTGCCAGTGCCTCCACTGGGGGCCATGTGAGATGGGGAGGACCAAGAAAGCACAAGGCTATCTGGGACTCTGTGTTTGCTTTTGAAAAACAAATTGAGGGGATGGGGAAATTGCTTAGCGGTTATGGCATTTGCCTGTGAAGCCTAAGGACCCAGGTTTGATTCCCTAGGACCCACATAAGCCAGATGCACAAGGGGGCACATCTGTCTGGAGTTCGTATGCAGTGGCTAGAGGCCCTGGCATGCCCATTCTCACTTTCTATCTGTTTCTCTCTCATAAATAAATAAATAAAATATTTTTTAAAAGTGAGGGGCTGGAGAGATGGGTTAGCAGTTAAAGCACCTGCCTGCAAAGCCTAAGAATTCATTTGCAAATCTCCAGGTCCCACGTAAGCCAGATGCAGTGACACAAGCACGCAATGTTGCACATGCACACAAGGGGGTGCACATGTCTGGAGTTCATTTGCAACAGCTGAAGGCCCTGGTGTGCCCCTTCCCTCTCTCTTTCTCTCAAAATAAATAAACAAACAAACAAGTTGATACTCCTGCTTAGCTATGCCAGTGCAAGAAGGACACTGCACTTCATGGTATAGGTGTGAGTGGGCATGTGTACCAAGAGCCCAGGAACGACAGCCAAGGCCAGCGCCAGGCTCAGGGATGTCTGCATATGAGCAACCATCGTGACAGAGCTACTCGGTGCTACGTGTTCCGCTCAGCAGAAGCATGCACCCAGTGGGCTCTGAGCTAGGGCCTTTGTCCCAGCCCCAGGGTCCCTTTCTGCTTAGGATGCAGCTGGTACGAGACCATTTGTGTTTTGAGACTTGCTCAAAAGTCATTTCTCTGAGGCCCCTTGCTGACCACCCCTTCCCCAGAGGGAGCCAACGTTCTCCCTTCTCCCATGACAACCATTCACCTGCTTCCTGTCATCAGAAGGACAGTGACGGCAGGTCTCTTCCTCCCCACATCTCATCAGCTAGCGCGAAGCCTGAGCATGGCAGACGCTGAGGTCAATGGAGTCTTCTCTGCAGAGGCACAAGGAGCGCAGGCACGGGCTCTCAGAGCAGAGGCTGACTGCGTGCACAGACCAGGAGGCGCTCGCGGACCAGGAGGCGCTCGCGCCGGAGCACTAGCAGAGCTCAGTGGGGCCGAGGCCTTCTTCCCGAGGACCTTCAAAGAGCAACGAAGGGGCTATGCGCCGAGCACCGCGGGCAGCAAGCTGTGAGGAACTCTGCACCCAATGAAGGCATTTGGGTTCCAGCTGCAGAAACACCCATGGAGTCCAAAACCAGCCCACTAGCAGTGCTCAGGGGACCACTGCACCCTGGGGGCCATGCTGGGAGTGGGCCTTAGCCCTCTTCACAGACATCAGCGGTTTCTTGGAAAGTACAGGCCTCACACCCCGACTGCCCGGTGCCCACACCTCTATTTCTTCCAGCCCCCTGCCACAGCCTTCCCTACCTATACCCCTGGCCCGACAGCAGGCGGGGTCCACAGGGACCCCTAAGCCCAGACACACTAGCAGGCATGGTCCAGAGAATGGCGGTGGCTGCTCAGGCTCCTAAGGAGCCGCCAGCAGAGGGAGGCCAGGATGGAGTCTCCACCTCCGGCCAGGCTCCTGGGCTACTGGCTCACTCTCTCCACATTTCCTGGTGAAGCAAAACCCAGGGTGCTATCAGTCTACCCTCCCTGCCTACAGGTACCTTAGCTGGAAGGAGAATTATGCTGTCCATCTGATGAAATGGCTGAATATGGCAAACATGATCCTCTGTGAAAGGCAGGCAAGCTAGCAGTCTTCCAGTCACTAAACAGGTTGGAAAACCAGCAGCGTGAGGCAGACAACTGCTGCACAGCAGGTATGCACAGGACCCTGAGCAAGGTTACCAGAGGGGGAGAACAAAGAACTGAGGGTCAGACCAGGGCCCCACTCAGTGTCCTAACCTTCCTAAGCCGGTCTCATCCACATGAAGCAACGCGCAGCCTATGTCTCAGAGCTGTTGTGATGTTCCGGGCACTGAGCGCAAGGACACATGTGTCCAGTACACAGCAAATGTCATATCATTGGTGGCTTGTTCATTGCAGAGCAAGCAAATGAACTTAATTTAAACATACAATAGAAAGGAAATGGAGTGACTAGAGAGATGGGTTATTAGTTAAGGCACTTGCCTGCAAAGCCTAACGACCCAGGGTTGATTTCTCAGCCCCCTCATAAGGCTAGATTACATAAAGTGGCACATGCATCTGCAGTTCATTTGCAACACTTGTAGGCCCTGGTATGCCCATATTCATATTCATTCTCTCTCTCTCAACTTCTCTCCAAGTAAGTTTTTAAAAAAAACTTGAAAAAAAAAGAAAAAAGAAATGGAAAAAGACAGCTATGGATAGCTGGGTGTGGTGGCATGGAGGCTAAGATAGGAGAATCACTATGAGTTCAAGGGCAGCCTACCTCTTCCTCCTGCTTCTGTTTCCCAAGTACTGGATTACAGGCACGTGTCACCATGCCTGGTCTTTAGCAGGGTGTCATGGTGCATGCCTTAAATTCCGGTACTTGGGAGGTTGGTGTAGGAAGATAGATAGCAATGAGTCTGAAGCCAGCCTGGAGCTACAGACTAAGTTCCAGATCGGCATGGAGTAGGGTGAAACCTTGCCTCAAAATGACCTCCCTCAAAAATAAAAATTAAAAAAGATAGCGAAAGCTCTTGGAAAGTCTTAGGGTACAATAGCATCCCCTGAGAGCTTACTAAAACACGAAGAAATGCTTAAGCAAGCCCATAACCCTAGCACATGGAAGGTATAGAGGCAGGAGGACGTAGTGACCAAGGCTACACAGAAAGCTCCAGGCCAGCCAGGGCTACACAGCAGGACCATAAGACAGAAGGAAGCAGAGCAGGGAGGGAGGGAGGAGCTCTGTTTCTGACCTGCATGTGATCACAATGGCAACTGTATCACATTCTGCAGTCATGTACATTATTTAGCTATAGTAGGCACAAGACTCGGTTTCTTCACTGTTCCTCCTATCTTTATACTAGCCCCTAGCTTGAAGTCAACACATATGTCTAGAAACAGGTAAAAATATAGTCAAGAGGCAAAAAACTGAAAGCAGAATCACTAGGTTCAGAGCACAGCCCATCATTTACTGTCAACAACTCCATAAGAACTTACTTTTAGGTATTAAATTATCATAAAAAAAAAGTTCAATAGCAGCAGCAGCCACTGAAATGCTTCTCTGTGCCAGGTGCTATCCAGGCACTTGGCACCCAGGCTCACCAATGTGGGTCATACTGCCACTGGGAACGAGGCCAAAAAGGCCTGTCTGATAAAACTGCCTCAAACATAAAATACGAAAGGAAAAAAAAAAAAAAAAAAAACCCTTAGACTCAACATCATAAAACTGAGCTCAGTCCTTTTTTCCCCAAAGCCAAACCAACAACAGACACATGTGTGCTGATGACAATATCAGAGCGTAACCTGCAATTGACAAGATGCTCTGCCCTCCGCCGGATGTCTGAGAGGCTGCGGCTCAGAGACACGGTGATAGCCTAGTCTGCATGGGGCACCAGGGTTGTCCCTAGTACTGCAAGATAATAATGCAAATAATAATGAAACAATGAAAGTAGCAAACTTGTACCTGTGCATCTGAGACTTTACTTGACCAAAGTCTCCTCACAGTCATTATTAACAAGGATACTTTATTTTTATTAATGTTGTTGGTTTATTTGCATGTGTGTGTTCGCACACGCTCATGGGCACACAAGTCTCCTGCTGCTGCAAAGACATGGGCTACTGCGGGTCCCACTTTGCTGGGGAATCTGACGCTGGCCAGCACACTTTGTAAGCAAGTGCCTTTAACCTGGGCAATCTCCCAAGAATGCTTTTAGAAATAATAATTGTGATCGGAAAAAAAAAATACTGATTGAAAATACTAGATATTTGGTGTTTTCTACTTATAAGAGCTTTATAAAGGGCATTTACCTGGTCATAGTCCCACTTTCAGAGGAGGGTGAACCTGGAAGGTTTGTCTTAAGTCACAGCACAGTTGGCACAGCTGACACTGTGAAGCAGGTCTGTCTCCAGAGCCTGTGGCCAGAGTGCCAAGGGCCCTTTGAAAGAGGTGTCTGTGAGGCCATCTGCACTTTCGGCCCAATTTGGTATGTGGCTGGCAAATGTACCCAGGAGTTGGCGTTGGTCTCCCTTCCCTGCCCCCCTCGACCACTTTCCCCACTTGGACAGAAGCCATTTCTCAGTTCTTATTTTTCTCACTAAATGATAGTGTGAGTCACTTGGATTTGTGCCAGGCTGGCCTTGAAGGGCCCTGGTGGCTGCTGAGGTGCCCTGAGAGACCCGGCTTCCCCTGCTGCCCAGCCCCTGCCTAGCTGCTTGGAGTCCACACAGGGATTTCACATCTGAATGAGGTCTGGGGAGGTCTTGGCAGTCACAAGAAGCCAGTGAAATGGTCACAAAGGCACCAAAGCAGAGGGCGCTCAGACTGGGTCAGATGGAAAGATTTATTTAGCCAAGTGCTATAGTATATCTACTATTCAAAGTGGCACATCAGTCCCCTGAGAGAAATACATAGCTGGGTGACAAATAACGTGAGTAAAGATACTGTGCAGCTTGGCCCAGTGGAGCAAGCCTATAATCCAGCTTCTCGGGAGACTGACACAAGAGGATCACCAAGCTGAAAGCCTGCCTGGAGAATTCAAGGCCACCCTGGCAACTTCATGAGGGCTAGCCTCAAAATAAAAAGAAAAAAGAGGGCTGGAGAATATATATATATATATTCTCCACAGTAGAGCACTTGCCTAACATGGGTTCAATTCCCAGTACCACAAAAAAAAAAATGCAAGAAAACTCACATACACATGTGTGTATATATGAACTGTACCACAAAGTGGCTGCCTTAAGATAATGACTCTGAGCACCCCATTACCCCTTCTGCAGAGCCCTGAGGCCTGGCGTCACACAGACCACAGGCCATCACCACTCCCGTCCCCACGGTCTGTGGGTGAACAAGGATGCTAGATACAGAAGTCATTCTGACCTGCATGGCCAGTCACCCTCGGAGTGCATGCAGGCCTGGACAGCAGAGGAAGAGCAGCAGGCTGTGTCCTGGGAGACCCAGGGGTCCCTCACCTGGTAGAAGGATGACAAGGGGAATGCCAGGCAGGAGAAAGGGCAGAGGAGCGCTCGCAAGGGATGGGCTCCACCACGGTACACATGCTTCCTTAACGCACCGTTCCAATACAGACATGGGGAGGGGAGGCTGGTGCTGACCCACGGTGCTCTGCCAGGAAGGCCCAGGACGTGGAAAGCCTGTGAGGCTCACGCAGGCAGAGCCCAGACTCCTGTGATGCAAGGGCAGGGAGACACTGCAGGGCGTGAGTGATCCACTGGGCTGTCCGTCAGTCCTCGGTACTGCTGGTGTCCTGGGGCTCACGGAAGCTGTTCAGCACAGGACACGGCCTGGGAACAAATAGCCCTTAGCCCAGTCACCACACAGATCACTCAAGATGGCCTTTGCGGTAGGTGCTGGGGGGAGCAGGGAGATGGGCTGTTGGAAGGTGTGGCACAGGGCCCGTGAGGGTAGGAGAACGGGCCAGACATATCCCACAGGCCAGCATTGGGGCCAGGCTCTCCCCTGCCACAGGCTCACACAGTCAGCCACGACCTCAGGTTCTCACACGGCGCCTTTGGGATGTTACCAATAATGCTTACTTCAGCCAAGATCTACGGAGCCCTCACCAAGAAGCAGCCGTTACCCTTAAGTGCTTGGACAGTGCTTCACACAGGCTGACAGTCAGCAATAAGATATCACATGGGAAAGGCGACAGTAAGACCCAGCCGTCTGAACTGGAGTGCACATCAGTGGCAGAGAGCCTGCCTACCATGTGCAAGGTCCTCGGCTCAATCCCCAGCGTGTGTGGGCACACACGCACACCAAGCAAAGACCTAGCCACCTTCTTCTGGAAGTCTCAGGGAATGTCTGCCACCACGTCGGCTGAGACCTCAGGTGCTATCAGGCCTGGACCAGGTGAACCAGGAGGAAGAGGCTTTCCCTATGGAGGGGCAGCATGGAGCGTCCCTGAAAGAGAAGGCAGTATCACCAGCAAGAAGAGAAGTCCCATGAGCCTGCTGGGGTGTCCTGGTCAGCAGGACCCCTCTGGGCCCAGAACAGCTCTCTTCTGGGAAGCCTTCCCGGCTGACTGCGAGCCGCCAGATAAAAGCTGCATTCTTGGCATAATGGCCCAGTTCTATGGCAGAGGTAGGAAGTGATAAAGACAAGTGTGGCGCTGAAGGCTCCCCACGAGAACATGTGACTTCATCTGCTGTAGACAGCACACTCTGCCAGCGCCCGTGGGGAGTATGGATGCTGGCCGGGAATCCCTGGTCAGGGCAATGCCCCTGGTGTTACTCCTCGGCACGTGAAGATGCCCTTGGCATCCATCTCCACAAAGGTTGACTAGGAACTCACCCTCCAGTCTGAAATGCACAGCTAGAAGGGGGGTGGCTATTAGACAGTGGTTGCCAAGAGGCAATATTTTGTCTAATTTATGATATTTGGGATTCATCCAGGACCAACCTGGGTGGACCTCTTCCCTAAGAATTTCTTGATGGATTGTCTCTCTCTCTCTCTCTCTCTCTCTCTCTCTTTGGTTTTACGAGGTAGGGTGTCACTCTAGTCCAGGCTGACCTGGAATTCACTCTGTAGTCTCAGGGTGGCCTTGAACTCTCAGCAAGCCTCCTACCTCTGCCTCCCAAGTGCTGGGATTAAAGGAGTGCGCCACCATGCCTGACTATTTTTCATTTTTAATTGCCATTATCATTCTATCAACAATAGGAGCAAAAAACAATTGCAAGTGACAGGCAAAGAATATAGAGAAGCAACACTCCTGAGGTCCCAGGCCTTGGGGAGACCCAAGCAGCAGCCCAGCCACAAACACAAGCCTGGAATGGCTTTCCCTGAGCTCAAAGTTAAGAAGAGAACTGGACCCAAACTCAGCCGCCAATGAACCTCCCGCTGCAGGTACACTTGATCACATCACAGATCTGTTGTTTGGCTGTGCAAGCAGACTTCGCTATCCTTACTCTTTCAACAAACACTTCCTGAGCCAGGTGCACTGTGCTGGCATCAGGAACACAGAGATTTTGTGTGCGTGCGTGCGTGTGTGTGTGTGTGTGTGTTTTCCACTCCTGAAAGGCGCTCAATTTGCTCAGCATAATAGATAAGTCAAAGCCGGACATGGTGGTGCATGCCTTTAATCCCAGCACTTGGTAGGCAGAGGTACGAGGATTGCTGTGAGTTCGAGGCCACCCTGAGACTCCATAGTGAAATTCCAGGTCAGCCTGGGCCAGAGTGAGACCCTACCTCAAAAAAACCAAAAAAAACAAAAAAAAACAAAAAAAAAAAAAAAAAAAAGATAAGTCAGCCAACAGCTCTATTGATACGTGTTTTGCACCAGAGAGCCATGCAAGGTATTCTGGGAGGCAGAAGGAAGGTCAGCTACAGGTCCAGGGAGGAAAGGAAGGGTGTTGAGAGAACGAGGGAAAACTGGGACTGAGTCCCTAGGGGGGAAGCAGTGACCAGGTCATTTCCAGGAGAAGCTCCAGCACTGGCAAAGTCACCAGAAGTAGAGGCCTCTGGTGGCTGGGCAAGGCTGGAAATGTGGGGGTGAGGAAGAGGACTGACGTTACGGGAAGACGGCAGGTTCTGGAGGGGGCTTGGCTTTTACTGGGCAGGCATCGAGGAGTGAGCCCTCGGAGAATTTTAAGCAAAAGAAATCCAAGCTGAGATGTATGAATTACAAACATCATGTGGTGGGAGTGTGGGATGGAATGAGGGAGGACAAGATGGACCAAAGACCAATTAATCCAAATGCTGCAACCTAAACAAAGGAGAGGGAATAGAAAGATGACAAACTAGAAGTCGGGTTCTTGACGGGGTGGCTGCCAGTGGATATGACAGCTGAGGGAAAGGACGCCGGGATGAGTCTGGAAGCAGAGATAAGCAAGGGGGCCAGGGCCAGAGCCAGGCGGGTGCGGGAGGGGCTGACAGCGGGCAGGAGGCTGGGGAAGGTGGGCTGCAGGTGGCCTGCGGGTGGGCTGCGAGGCTTTGGAGTGCATGGCGAATGGAGGAGCTCGCCTGGGAGAACACTAACTAGGGAGGGCGCAGCGAGGGTCACACAGAACTGAAGCTGCCTAGGGCTTGGGCAAAGAGACCAGGCAGACAGACTGCAGAGGCTGGGGTCAGAGGTTGCAAGAGAACCCGGAGATGGCAGGCCAGGTGGTGTGACCTGGGACTCCCAAGCACCGCCACAGAGAGGTCTCAGGTAAGAGCCCTTGCTGGGAAATGGAACACGGCAAGCCAAACAATCCAAAGGAAGGGTCCAGAGCTCAGCTGGCAAACTTGCAGGTCCCTCCAAGAGCCTCCGTGAGGTTCCCTCATAGGCTTCTGGCCACTCCTCTAATGGGAGAGCCCTTCCCTGACCACCCTACCTGATCTGTCAGCCTCGGCGCTCTCCACCTTACCTCACTTTAAATCCTACCATGACAGTGCCGGACATCCTAGACAGGACATCTGCCTTGTGACAACAGAGTCCCTCTCCTGTGTCACCTGTGTCACTGTGGTGCTTAGAGCCAGGCCTGACACAGAGACTGCGCACTGTGACCCAAGTCACCTGGCTCACTGAAACAGCAACTAGTCAGTGAGCACATGCCGGACTGCGAGATGCTGGGGATCCGGTGAACACGTAAACCGAGGCCTGCCTTTGCAGCTGATGTTAGAGGTAAGCAGAGAGAAATGCCAAGACCAAGAGAAAAACTGCACCTAACTGCTGGAAAGCTGGGACTCGAATTGTGCCTTATGCATTCTCGGGACAGTCCCTCGCCAAGCCCAAAGCTGCCACCTTCTCCAGCTGAGGGCAATTTTCTAGGAAATAATTGCTTGAGGTTTGATCTTCATCTCCTCCAGGCTTTTCAAAGTTCGTTCACCTTCTTAACACACTCCTAAGAAGAGGAAATACCCACCCTATGCTCTCAAGCATTAACCTGAAGGGTTCAATCTCTCTCTCTGCATGAGGGTGGAGCAATTTCAAACTTAGATGACAGGAAATGAATAGCATAAACCAGGGGTTATGCAGACCTGGGTTCAAATCCCTTGTTACCTTGTGCCAGTGATTCAACCTCTTAGTGACTTGATTTCCTTATTGCTGAAATGGAGCACTGACTCTCTCAGCACAGGACATTCGTGGTACTTGGTAGAGCCGGTCTGGTCGGCAGTGGCTCAACAGTTAACTGTTGCAAAGTTAGATGTCTAGCTGCCACCTTCATACAAACCAAGTCAACAGCTACTTAGAATTCCAACCACAGCACAAAACAAGGTGACAAGCAGGTGAATGGCTTGAGCACTTGTCTAAAATCCTCCACACCTGTTTAGACTCTATGATACAGAATATTTTGGCCAATTCCATTTTCTCTTCCATTTTATGCAAATGAAACTATTTCTCCAACAGACTGCATTTAGTCTCAGGGCAAGAGTCCAAACCCAGGCTGGATTCCATGGTGCAAGTTGTGGCAGAGTTATGAATACCACACGTCCGAGCGAGCCCAAGAACACAATCACAAGCCCAGTGCACACACAAATTCCACACAGCTTGTCTCCGAGGAAGGCAAGGAGGACTGGTTACAACATGCTCTGCCTACCTCAAAGCTGAGGGAACGGCTCTCTGGCATGCATACACCTCTCTCCTTGGCCTCTGGGTCTTTTCTAATTTCCTCCTCCCACCTCAAAGTTATACATGCTCCCCAATGCTCAGCCCTCCGCCCGCTCAAAACCACAGTGCCCATCCTATATCTCCAGACTTAACCATCTCAGTGAAGGCTTCAGCCCTGCATTTCCAACCGTCCGCTGGGATTACCCTACGGATGAACCACTGTCAGCCGGAATCCAGAATATCTAAAGCAGGAGTCAAAGGTAGAGTCCAATACCTGTCTAGCATGCATGAGGCCCTGGATTCAGTCTTCAACACCATAAATTAAATAAACATATGAATAAGAAATAAAACCCAACATCAACTGCCCCTTTCCAACCCCAATATCCACATTTCTGTCAACAGCACCACTGTGAACAACTAAGTTTTACTCCTGACTTGACAAGGTTGAAAACCTGATTGGTTCACCCTTGCCAATCTCTCTCTCATCCCTTCTGTTGAGCACACGATCCAGGCCTGGATTGCTATGCCTGACTTCTCACAGGACCCTGTGCCCCTTGTCCAGCCGTCACATAAATGCTCCTAAATGTCCCTTCTGTTTCTTTACTTTTTTGCTCAGAATACCCTCAATGGAGTCTCACTGCCCTGAGAGTACAGTCTAACTGCCTTGGCGTGGCACCAGCACAGAAGCTGGCAAACTGCAGACTGTGGACTGAATCCCGCGGGCCACCCACTCCTGTGGACAGGCCACGCCCACTTTTGCATGTTACCTAGGGTTGCTTCCGTGCTACCAAAGCATAGTTACTTAGCCATGACAGTGACCACGTGGCTCCGAGAACCCAGAAACATTCACCATCTGGTCCTCTACAGAACATGTCTGCAGCCATGGGCTGGGCTAGCCAGAGACCAGCAGTTTCCTCAGCCCTTACCCAGGAGTCCTCGGGACAGAGCGTGTGCTCCTGTGGGTCTGCCGCTGAGCTCAATCCTTCACACCATGCACCTATGTCCGCACGCACTGAAAATCTTACTTCATCCCTCCCTGGACTTTTCCCATCTACCTTCTCCTTCAAGACAGAGACAACGCAAGGCCTGTCTGTGAAGATGGCTGTACCCATCCTGAGCGCATGGGCTCTCCTATTCTGGCATCTACCTTCATCACCCACAGAGACCCAGAGTGAGATCTACTTCTGGTATCCTTTCAGCCTATGCTATAAGCTTCTGTATGGCAGCCTTGGTGCCTACACCAAGCACCTGCCAATGATAAGTACTCAGCCCTGCATCCCAAACTTGATCCTCAATAGCAGAATTTGGTAAGAAGGCATCAAACAAACTTACCAATGAAGGCCTGGTGTTCCACATTTGAAAGGCTAAGGACGGGTCCAAAAGCACACACTGTAGCCAACACCACCTGAAAACAACAAGGTACGATTTTAGCGTTAAAAGAGAAGACCATGCATTTTCTTTCAAGTCACAACCATGGTCCTAGGATGCCAACTCTGTCACTTTGTCTAGCAAACCCCCGATTACCCTTCAAAGTCATCAGCTGGTCCTTCCCTGGAAGGCCCCACTCCACCCCATACTGCCTGCTCTCGGCTCTCACAGGACTCTGGTAGCACATCTTTGATAACACATGACACACTGGCATCTCTTTAGGGTTGGGCTTTCTAAACTACAGGCTTTCTAAGAGAAGAAGCTTGTTAAATTCACCCTAACCTTTGTTCCCACTGTCTAGAACGCCACAGGAATTTAGATGGTCTTCAACACACTTGATGAGATGAGAAAACAACTTAACTGGTTCATTGGCACATACTGGGCATCTAAACTTCTGCCAGGACACAATTTTCCCCACAGAAATGCGTGCCTCATCCCCACTGCTTTGAACGGGTAATGGTTCACCAGGAAGGTTAATGAAGTTAATCTGAAGGCTCACCTTGGCAATGACATTCCCCTGGGCAGAAACTGTCAAGAGACTCCCAGAATTCAAGGCAAAGCTGACTCTGTACCTAGGACTCAGGCCAGCACCAACTAGCCTGGTCTCACTTGGCAGCCTTGGCTTGCCTGGGTTCCCCGAGTGGACCCTACCATCCAGACAGACAGGACGTGTGGGAAGTACCCGAAAACCCAGTCCCCTCTCAGCATCCCCTCTAATCGGTTGCCCCCTTTCCTCCACACTGTGTTCCTCTACTGGTGCCATGATTTCAAATACTATACCCCACACCAAGTTCATAGTGGGGGGGTGCACACAAAAGTCCGTTTCTTCCTTAAACTGTTGGAAAATACACATGCAGTTTACAATCTCAACTACTTGGAGGCTACAGCCTAGCAATATTCATTACATTCATATTGTTTTCAACTCTGCCATCATCCACCTCCAGAACTTTCTTCACCATGAACAGACACTATATTCATTGAACTCCCTAGTGCCTCTTCCCCAAGTTTCTGGAACCAGTAAGTTTCACATAAATACGAATGAATAAATGAACAAATAACATACTACTAAACTCCCATGGTGCTGTATTCACATCTTTATGGATTTGCTTCCATTGATCTTAAATGACCCCCCCCACACACACCCACAATTATACTTCCCTCTGGGGCAGGATATAACTTCTCCGCAGTGTAAAGCTTAGCCAAGCGCATGCCTGTGGCCTGCACTCCAGGCTGGTAGGCCCGCTCGTCATGTCTTGGTCGGCCCCTTGCAGCTTCTGGCCCCGGTTAGCCACCTCCTAGGGCAGGCTACCCTCTTCAGGTGGCTGGCAGGAGAGCATCCACCTCACCGGCTGTGCAGTCTCTGCACAGCCCTCTGGTGATGGAGGGCCCAGGGCCTAGCTCTCTCATCTCTTTACTGGCATCCCCGGTGAGCTGATCATTTCGTCTCAGATCCAAATACGACCTCCACACCTGTGACGGTGATGGCTCTCCTCGGAACTTCTAAGGATTCCATAGCCTGCCAACTTCTGGGTTCAAGACAGAAATCAAGCGTGCAGGGCCTCTACACAGCCTCAGACTGCCCTAGCCCTGCTCCTTTCCACACCGTTCTTCCAGGAGGGAGACACTCTAATTTCTTATCTTTCTCACCCAAACTGGTTCTCACCTTCCAAATACATCACGAATATGCCTGTTTCTCACATCTTCACGGTTACCACTGTGGATAATCACAACAGCCTCCACATATCCCTGATAATGAGATCCTCAGAGCTGCTCCTACCTCCTCCCAGAGCAGGGTCCCTGCATCGATCCTCAGAGCCACTCCTACCTCCACCCCTAGTGGGGTCCCTGTGTCCACCCCCTGGGCTTGCCCCACCTCCCCAGAGCTGATCCTCACTAGAGGAAGACCTCTGCTACAGCATGAGTCGCATCAGGTCAGGTCTTTGCTTAAGTTTCCAACAAGACTGACGCCAGACAGACATTTCTCTACCCACAGGTCCCGAGGTCCTGGGGTGCACAGTGGGGCAGTGGGTCTCCGGTTCAGAAGTAGCCCTCGTGAGACCCTCCAGGTCCCATCCACCCGTCTCAGCTGGCAGTCCTGACACTCTATTCTCTGACTAAGGGAGCAAGAGACAGTCAGCTTCCCTGTTACACACCTCAGGAAACAACCAGGGTATCTGGAATCGGCTACCACTTACAGAACTCAGTTTTCCAGGTTCAGGCTTGCCTTCCAGAGCATGGACGCTTTTCCCTGGAGTGGTGGTGGAACCTTCCTTAAGCGGCTCATCTTCTAGGTTCTCGGTGGTCAGCAAGTCTTGTCCTATTTGTCTCCACACTCCACTGTTGTAGGGCACATTTCCTCCGTGTTGAAAGGCATAAACAACTATTGCCAGTTTTATCAAAGGCAGTTGAGTCGACTCATAAGAGACGATGTGAGGAGTCATCAGACCCCACCTGAGATCCAGGTGCCCCTGTATACAACGATGCATGAGGTCTTGTGACCTCCGCGGGGAGACAGAGTTTATAGACAGAGGAAAAGACGGAGGAACAGTGAGCTCCACTGAGGCAGGGTCTCTGGAGTCTCCATGCTCTGTAACTCACCCTCACCCCCAGGCTGAGGGAGGAGCACCTGCAGGGGTAAACTGGGTATAGGGAGCCCCACTGAAGGGCTGCTCTGGGGTCTCACACTCCTGGACAGGGACAAGGAGCATCTAGAAGTGGCCACAGGGAAACTGTCATCAGGGTGGGATGAGATTTCTCGTGGTGCGGCTCCTCTGGGGTCCCGATGCTCTGTGAGTAAGCCCTTATCCACAGGCTGAGGGGGAGCATCCAAGGAGTAATTCTGACACAGGAGTCTCCATCAAAGTGACTGCTTTGGGGCTCCATGTTCCTGTAAGTAACCCTTCTTTATGCTCCGTAAGTGACTCCCCAGAAAATCTCACTGGTTCACCTAACTGGTATTGGTGTAAATGTACTTTGGTTTGCCATCTTTGCCCAACTTGGGGTGAAGATGTGTGTTTGCGTCTCCCCAGGGGAAGAGTTCCCTGGGACATTGACCCTATCCTCCACCTCACCTACACTGTAGTGGGAGGTGACATCCAAGTGCAGTCACTAAGAAGTCATTAGCTGGGGTCTTAGCAGTTCTCTCTGAAGCTCAGGCAGTAGCTCTTAACCACCTCCTCCCTATGCAGTATCTAGACTACTTTAAAAATTTTTTATTTATTTAGTTGAGAGAGAGAATATGGGCACACCAGAGCTTCCTGCCACTGCAAACAAATCCTAGACGCATGTGCCTCCTTGTGCATCTGGCTTACATGGATCCTGGGGAATCAAACTAAGGTCCTTTGGCTTTGCAGGCAAGTGCCTTAACCACTAAGCCATCTCTCCAGCCCAAGACTACTTTAAGAAAACCTAAGTTTAACCAAGTTCCCTCCTTAAAACTACATACTTCCTGTACAGTTATACTATAAATTCTTCAAAAAATGTTAAAGTGAGCCATGATTAGCAGTCCTTCCCATCTGTGTTTCTTCTTAAAAAGACTACTTCTGGGCTGGAGAGATGGCTTAGCAGTTAAGGTTCTTGTCTACAAAGCCAAAGGACCCAGTTCAATTCCCCAGGACCCATGTAAGCCATGCACAAGGTGGCACATGCATGTGGAGTTTGTTTACAGTGGCTAAGGACCCTGGCATGCCCATTCTCTCTCTCCCTCTCTATTTTTCAAGTAAATAAATAAATATTTAATTTTTTTTTAACAAAGGCTGCTTGTTTCAACAAGGATAAGCATATACTCCAACGTAGCTTAGAACTCACCCAGCCCTGGCAAAAGTGGTTAGCCCAAAGAACAGGCACACCTTCTATCTACGTCAAGCCAATCAGAGCCTTCCTCTACAGCGGACAGCCAGATGCAGAGAAGCAGCTCCCCCTTTGCTGGGGTGGTAAACTGAGGCTGCCAGCAGCTGTCCCGCCTCCCAGGGCGGCCAGCGTACAGTCTGGAAAACAGATGGCAACATACAAAGAACGGAGGATGAGGGGCCGATGGCCGGCCAGGAGCAGCCACTCTCCAGAAGTCTCCCTTCCATTTCTGGCCTCGGGCTAGAAGGTGGGAATTTTAGCCTTCCTCCCTCCCCTTTGCTGTAGGCCCTGGGTCCACAGCTGTTCCCAGCAGGCTACAGGTTTGCTGACTGACTGATGAAGCCACAGGTGAGGAAGACTTGGCTGGGCCACTGGCCAGCTGAGAGGAGGTTCTCTGACCTTTCATGACTCAACTTCTCTGGAATACAGGAGAGGCAAGGCACTGTGAATACTTAAGGTCACAAACAGAAACCCCTTCCCTCAGTGCCTGGACACCTACATGCTAAATGCCGCTGCTCTCAACACCAGGCCAGAGGCCCAGCCTGAGCTTGAGACTTTCACAGGGTCAGTGGCAGGGTTGACATCAGAGAGGAAGGAGCTGCCTGGGTATCAACATGCGCGAACCCTACCGGAAGCAGTCGGCCAACACTGAGGTGACGAGAGTTAAGAGCTACCTATGAGTTCTCAGTAAACTGCCGTGATCAGAGCCCCAAGGTGAGCTGCAGCGACAGGGGTGACGAGCAGCGTGTGCGGCGTGTGCAGGAAAGCACCGCTGCAGACATCACCCCAGGTGATGACAGACACTTGGGGCCTTTTAAGAGCCAATTTTCCCAGCAAAGCTAGAGAAGAGAGAGGCTTCTTACATCATGGGGACAAGGTAATGAGACTATAAAGATGGAACCACACAGAGCCATGTGGGCCCAATTTTCTAGGGAAACAGCAACTGCCACGGCACTCCGATGGGGAGGGGGAGCCACACTTGGGTCTGAGCACCAAGACCAGCTTTCAGAAGTTGTAAGGCTGCAGAGAAGCCACCAGGTCTGCCAAAGGAGCAGTGCCAACTCCCATGTGTTCCCTTTGTCCTACTCACCTCTTTCTACAGACAGGAGGACGGGACAGCAAGGCCCAGTGGCTGGACTCTGCAGCCCAGCCCTTGCCCCTTGGACAAGCCCCTCAGACTCTGCTGTGGCCCCTCAGGGTCCGGCCAAACTCCCCCTCCCCATTATCTCCACCACTCCAATCCCTCCATCGCCATCTCTGCCCCTCTTCTATCTCCAATACTCTAAAGCCTTTCAGCCTGGCACTGCCCACTCTCCTGGCTCTTGTGCCCACTGTGTCCCGGAGGTGGGGCAGCCGGCACAGAGCCAGGAGCCTTCTCTCTCTGCTCTAGTAGTGTGATCTCGGGTATAACTAATTACTACAAGCATCAGCCTCCTCCTCTGCAAAATGGAGACAACGACAATGGCTCGCTTGGGTCCCTCGTGGATTAAATGAGCACATATATAAAGCTTTAGAGGCACTCCTGGCACCATGAAGTGTGACCATTAGTACATGGCGGCAGCAGCGTTTCCACAGAACTCCAAGCATGGTTCATGTCCCTTCACTCCTGAGCTTTTTACCTCCACAGCTTGTCCCTCAAGATGCTGACAAAAACCAATCCCGCTCCACAAGACCTCTGTTCTCTCTGCGCCCACCCCCACCTCCCCCTTTCCTAACAAGGTGGAGCTGCCTTCTACCAAGACCCTCTAGTCCCCTTGAATTATCATCTGCTTTAAACCAGCTCTGTCCTTCCCACTCCTAGGGCACCCGCTCCTCAGAAACAAGGAACACTGGCCTCTGCGCTGCATCAGCCCTGTGTCTGTCCTCAGCCACTTCACTCAGCATAAAGACTGAGCAAACACGTGCGGGATTAACCTCCAATGCAAAGCCTCGATCTGGGTCCATATAAACAGCCAGAAACAAACAATAAAAACAATATCAGGGGCTGTAGAGACGACTTAGCAGTTAAGGCACTTGCTTGTAAAACCAAAGGACCCTAGTTCGATTCCCAGGACCCATGTAAGCCAGATGCACAAGGTGGCACATGCTTCTGGAGTTTGTAGCAGCTGGAGGCCTTGGCAGTCCATTCTCTCTCTATGTACATCTGCCTCCTGTCTTCATCTCTGTCTCCCTCTCTCTCTCAAAATAAATAAATAGATAAATAAATAAACATCAAGGGATTGAGGGTGTGGCTCAGTGGCACAGCACTAGCCTAGCATGTGCAAGGCCTTAGTGAGGTTCAGCCCTGGTAAGGCAGGAAAAAATAAATAACTGCAAAGCAGCTGATCAGAGGCAGGCTCTCCCAGCATCCCAAAGCCGCTACAGTAAGTGTTGGGGACAAGTCACGAATGTCTGCTCATCCGAATGCACCCAGTCATTTCCCAAGAGCCCACAACCGCCGAGGCCTTTCAGTAAGTGTGAGGTACACCCGGAATGCCAGCACTGGGAGGGCTGAAGCAGGAGGATCATGAGACCACTCTGGGATAACCAGAAAGACCCTGTCCCAACAACAATGAACGAGAAATCCTATTGACTTTTCCTCATGTTAGGGCGGCGCCGTCATCGTTGTAGTTGTCGTCGCAGTGGTTTTGAGGAAGGGTCTCACTCTAGCCTAGGCTGGCCTGGAACTCACTCTGTGGTCCCAGACTGGCCTTCCACAGGGATCCTCCTACCTCTGCCTCCCAAGTGCTAGGATAAAAGGCATGTGCCACCACGGCTGGCTACGGCATTTCTTAAAACAGCCTTACGAAGCAATCAATGTTTTATTGTGTTACTATTTTAATCAAGTCATCAGATGTAGGGATACAAAATTCCTCAATTTTCACAGGCAGACTGCTCCTTAAGCAGAGGTATTGACTCACCTCCCCACGTGGGAACAAATAAACTATGATCTGCCTGCTCATATACAACCTTTTACTTATACCTCATTTCACATTACTGCTACTCTGCTTCTTCATTCATGAAAAATACAACAAAGACAGCTCTTAGCGCTTGAAGCATATTTTTTAATATATCTTCACAGCATTGTATTTGAACAAAGGAAGTCTGACTCTCCACTGAATCTTGGGCCATTGTCATTAGCTAGATAAACACCGACTTAATGAAATGATTCTGTAATACACAAAGATGGCTTAATGCAGCATTAGCTGAAGAGCAAAAATTAGAAGCAACCTAAAGAGTCCATGACAAGTTCATGGCTGATTGAAGGCAGAGTATTATGTAGCCATCCTTCATGCCAGGGGGGACCCCGAGCATAGGGCTGACAATGGAAAGGACAGAAATGGTTCATGTCACCTGGCCTGTCTCAGATGGGCAAGGTAAGTGCAGCATTTGAGGTCAGGAAAGTTATGGAAAAGCTGGGAGGAAATCTCGAGTACAGGTTAGGCAGAATGGTGGCCAGCAGCAAGGAGAACCCGCGCCCAGCACTGGGCTCCTCTTAGGAGTACAGGATGGAGGGGGAAGGTTCCAGGGCTAACCATTACTAGATCTACCCTAGAGCAGGCCAGGGGAAGGGAAGGGACTCAGTGTGCAGAGGCCGGGACAACCATGTTCAAAGCCCTCCAGGCAACCCAATGTCGAGCCTCATCCTCTGCACGTTGTGGTCACTGGTCTTCCATGGGACAGCACGGCCCTGCTCAAGGCTGAGGCTGCTACTCCAGACCCAAGGCTGGAGGGATGTTTGCTGGCTTGCTGTTCACTTGGCAAATAAAAAAAGTGAACCTAGCTGGAAAGATGGCTTAGCAGTTAAGGCATTTGCCTGCAAAGCCAAAGGATCCAGGTTTGATTTCCCAGGACCCACGTAAGCCAGATGCACAAGGTGGCACATGCGTCTGGAGTTCGTCTGCAGTGGCTGGAGGCCCTGGAGCACCCGTCTCCCTCTCTCTCTCTTTCATTCTCTCTCTCTCTAGCCCCCCAACCCCGTGTGCATGTGTCTCTCAATAATTTTTTTTTAAAGTGAACCTGCCAGAAGCCAAGTGACTCAGGTCAGGACTCAAATACCAGAGTCCTCTGCTCTGTGTTGGGCCTCTGAAATCTTGCTGCCCCTGAAGGGGTCTAGCCTGGTTTCTCCCATGTACTCTGTTCCCCCTGGGTCCTACCCCGATTCGATCGCCTCCAGTGTGGATCGCATCTGTCAAATGCAAGGAGTCAGAGTGACTCCTTGGCATTTAAAGTTCACCTCACTGGGCACTCAGAATCTCTCCAGGTTGGCAGAAGCCTCTCTCCTGCTCCACAAGCTACTTCTGAAGCCACATTCTCCATCTCCAGTCCCCTTGCTCATGCCTGTCCTCTCCTCTCCTCTCCAACCTCCTCCACACACACTGGTCCACTCAGGCTATCTCCCTTGAATGACCCCAATCCCTCAGAGCCAAGCAGCCGAACAGGGAACAATCACAGACCACAGACACTGTTACCCAACGTACTCCTCTCCCATAAACTCGTTCTAAATGTACCTCTGGAGATACCGTCAAGAAGTGTCATTACGTGGTTTCAGGGGCTGTCAAGCTTTGCGGAAAGAGGGTAGAGACATCAAGAATTCATACGGCAGCCAGGGCTCCCTGTGACTGCAGTGGAGCTGGCCCGGCCTGGACAGCCACACAAGCTGTGTACTGTCCAGGCAGTACATGGTGGGCTGTGCGGAACCGAGCCCGCTCAGCTCCACTCCAGTGGGTGGGAGTGGAGATGAGGTCAGAGCAGTCCCAGGAAGCTCTGTGGGCCCTGCTAGGGTTTGGCCTGTCCTCTGAGTGAGACAGGAAGCTCCTGCTGGCACGATTCTGAGCAGAGGCCTGGCCTGACCTGACCTGACCCTCATAAGATCACTGTGCAGAGAGGATTCAACGTCAGCCAGGGCTGGAAGTGGGAGGTGGCGGGAAGAACCGCACTTGGCTGTGGGTTGTATTATCCTCCTAGTTACAAGGCGGACCCAGAGGAAGACACTGAGACTCAGGAGAAATCCAGTCACCTGCCCCAGGTCACAGGACAAGGCAGCACAGAGCTGGGGTGGGGGTGGGGTGGTTGGGAAGTGGAGCGAAGAGCATTCCAGAGCAGTGAACAGCTAGCCATGAGGCAGAAGCTTGGCACGGCCTGGGCAGGCTCATGGTCCAGGACACCTAGGACCTGGGAATAAATGGCCTAGCAGCCAGTGCAGGCCTGTGTCTTACCCACAATGATGCCAACAGTGGTAACCAGTCACAACACATGAGGAGAGAGGAGCCATACGACCCACCATGGAAAGGCTGGGAGGGAGCCCCGTGGCAGCTCCCCTCCACTGTGCAAGACCCTGGGCCCAAGACCCAGTAATGGAGGAG
This sequence comes from Dipus sagitta, assembly GCA_036346955.1. Taxonomy (NCBI): domain Eukaryota; kingdom Metazoa; phylum Chordata; class Mammalia; order Rodentia; family Dipodidae; genus Dipus; species Dipus sagitta. Next base: position 152,232,586 of record CM070772.1, on the reverse strand, counting down.
GAGGAAATCAAACAAACTAAGGAGCAGCTTACTGGATTAGGCTGTCTGAAAGCATAAAGTGGCAAGAAGAAAAGGATTCATTTTATATGTTATAAAATATGTAAACTGACCTGCAAGTTGTCCTCTGGCCTCCAAACGTGTGCTGTGTCATACACACATCCACAGTCATATACACAAACACACACACACACACACATCAAATGGATAAATAAAAATAAATGAACAGCCGGACATGGTGGCGCACGCCTTTAATCCCAGTACTTTGGAGGCAGAGGCAGGAGAATCGCTTTGAGTTCCAGGCCAGCCTGGGCTAGAGTGCAACCCTACCTCAAAAAACCAAACTAAATCTATAAATAAACAAAAATTTAATGAGAATGAAAGGTTTATTCCAAATGGAAAAAAAGGCACCCTGAGACCAAGCAGCACCGGTGGCCCCAAAGCTCCTGACAACACTGTCACAGTGACCAAGAGACACCACAGGCAGGAGGCCTCCTCGTGACCTCTACAAGATGAAGGGGCAGATCAGTGCCCACTCTCTTCACCACAGGCTGAATCCAGGTGAACCCCAAGGTCATCTTGGAAACCTGAGCAAACTGTAAAACTAAGGTTGGAACAGAACTTGACAACTCTCAGCCAGTGAGCACCCCCAGGGAAGAGTGGATTTCTTGAGGGGTCGTCCCCACCCCCAGGCTCTTCTGTGCCTTCTTTCTACAGGTGTGGGTGGGGGTGGGTGTCTGTGCACATTTTTTTTATTTTTATTTATTTATTTATTTACTTAAGAGTGACAGACAGAGAAAGAGGCAGAGAGAGAGAGAATGGGCGCGCCAGGGCCTCCAGCCATTGCTAACAAATTCCAGACTCGTACAACCCCTTGTGCATCTGGCTAACATGTGTCCTGGGGAATCGAGCCTCGAACCGGGGTCCTTAGGCTTCACAGGCAAGAGCTTAACCACTAAGCAATCTCTCCAGCCCACACTTTTTTTTTTAAGTAGAATTTTTATTTTATTTTTTGGCTTTTACAAAGTAGGGTCTCACTCAAGCCCCAGGCTGGCCTCAAAGTCACAATGATCCTCCTGCCTCTGGCAGATTAAAGGCATATACAACACCATGTCTGACCCTGCTAGAAATCTTTATCTGTGTTTTACAATGGGATGGTGTGCAAAATACAGCCGTTTATTTATTTTATGGACAATTTCCATAATTATAGACAATAGCCCATGGCAATTCCCATGCACTTTTAAAGGAAGGTAATAATAACCATGGTAATAAGATCCCCCCTACCCCACCATGCCAAGAAAATTGCATCAGTAGCCGTCTTCCTTCAGCCAAGTAGGAGCATTAAACGATCCTTAAATGAATGACTAGGTGAAAGTCGAGGGGGTGGGTGGCGGGGGTCAGTGAGGAAGCTCAGAAAGTTGAGTGCTGAGATTCCTTGGACCCCATCGGGAGATGAGCAGCTCGGAAGTCCTCACTGAGTCAAACCAGGATGAGACAAGGAGGCTGGGAGGAGGAAGGACAGGAAAACATCCTTCCTTGGATCTGCAGGAGGATGGATGTTGTGTTTCTGCACAGCAGAGGGTCCTGCGGGTTTTCAGACACAGGGGACTCACAGAGCAGGACAAAAACCACACCTTGAGAACTCACAGGCAGGTCTAGAAAACTCTGAGGATGCCCACCACCAGTCTTTCTGCATCGTCTAATGCCTTGCAGGTGGCGATGCCAAAAGATCTCTGAACTGGTGAGTAGAGCTTCAGAAAAGCAAAGTAAAGGCAAAATATTCTCAGTCTGTTCGAAGGCCAGAGCCAGAGCCACCAGGAGAGGGATTGGGATAATGGAGAAGTAAGGAGTTCATTAAAAATAGTCTCTTGGGCCGGGAATGGTGGTGTACGCCTTTAATCCTAGCACTCAGGAGGCAGAGGTAGGAGGATCTCCATGAGAGGCCACCCCGAAGCTACATAGTGAATTCCAGGTCAGCCTGGGCCAGAGTGAGACCCTACCTCGAAAACAAAACAAACAAACAAAAAAAGTCTCCTGGGGAGGGGAAAAACAGTACCTTGAAGGCACCAGCCAACATCCGAACTAAACCTCATTAAAAGCTGCAAGTAACAGTTGAAAATACAAGCTGGGCTTCAGAAAAAGCTTCTGCACAAGTGTGGCCTGCCCTGCACACTGGCCCGTCAGTCTTCAGCAGAGCTGAGCAGTCCAGAGAAGGGCAGTGGAATGGCAAGAGCGCTGTCCTGGGGCATGCCTTCCACTTGTGCTCGCCACCTGCTGCCCTCGCTCAGCCCACACTCTCAATCCTTCACATCCAAGAGCCCTGGGAGACAGAAGCAGCCAGGCCTTGGAATCAGAGTCCCAACTCTGGTCCTCCTGCGCTACTTGTCACCTTCTCGGGGGTCACTCTCAGTCTGTAATTACCTTCTGCAGTGACTTCCAGGTTAGCCGCCTCTCTCTCCCACTAGGTCAGCCTGGCAGGCCTATACCTCAGCCAGCATCTCCATCGGTGGCTGCCACACTAGCAGACCTCAGCGGATAAAGACATCGCCTGGGAATGGTCTGGCGTCACACACCAAGCCGTCACCTTCAAGTGCCACACATGAGCTTGCCCTTCCTGATGTGGGCCGAGTTCTGGGTGGACGGATGGCCCAGGACCCTCCCTGAAGTTCTGTGGCACTGTTCTCAGCTTTGCCTTGCAAGCCTGAGCACACTTTGTCGAACCCCAAGAGTACGGCTCAGGATGCTCACCTGAGCAGTGAGAAAGAGGGGGGAGGGCGGGAGCCACAATACCCGAGAAAAGAAGCCACTACCGAATCATCAAGTCATGAGCGAGGACAGAGGACATTAGGAAGGGAAAGGGCCTTAGAGAACCAAGCGCACCTGACCCCGATGCCGGAGTCAGGGCGCCATGGAATGCGAGTGAAGGAGAAAGGGAGAGTCGCACAGTGAGCAGAGACCGTGCCAAATGCATTTGGTACAGGAGTTGTGCAAAGCCTAGGCAAATCCCAGAAGAGCTCCTTGGACATCTTTCCTAATGTGTTCGAAGTCCCAGCCGCATGGCTACTTTGCAGGAGTGAAGACTGTCACCGTGACACACTCCTGTTGCCTTGGTCGAGAAGGCTGGATAAGTCTGCGAGCACCAGAGTTGTTTATAGCCCACAACAGGTGCCCAAACCAAAATTCTAGATTTGGCTTTAGAGGATTATTAATTTATAGTGCTAAATTTTTACTGCTCTTTATGATTATAAAAGTGAAACATTCAGTGATGCACTATGGGACACTGCAGAATAAGAGAATAAAAATCACCCCGAATTCCACAAGGTGAGAGCCACTGTCAATATTCTCTCCTCCAGCCATAAATGAGATTTTGGAAGCGCTAAGACCATACTGTGTCTATAACTTCCATAGCTTATTTCTTCCAGCAAATCCATCTAAAAATACTCCATGCAGTTACAAGAAAGATACTCACCCTTGGTGAACAAATTAAATAACAAAATGAACAATAGAAACTCTTTGTAAAGTTTTTAAAACATCAAGATAAACAAAAATGATTAATCAGCTGACTCCCCATGTTTCCACAAAAAATTCATTTTAGAACAGAAATGGTCCAACTATAAAAAACACTAACCTCACTTTTATATTTGGTTTATGTCTCCTTTTCAATCGATAGCATTGTTTTGATTAAGCTACTGCTGGAGGAATTTTATAACTGTGCCTTAATATTCTGAAGCAGTAAATCAAGTCTGGGTGGCCTTGGGAAAGTTTGCAGGTGGACCAAATCATTTTAAAGGTTAGCAAACACTCACAGGCTATATGTCCAGTTTTGCTGCATCTGATCACACATACAGTGGAGTGAGAAAATGGCTTTGCCAAGGGCTTGCATGTTCTGTACTGCCCAGCGGGGGATTTCCATGCTGCTTGCCCTCCTCCTTGGTGGGCACCACGTTTCACACATAGGGCTTGGCCAGTGGAAAACCCCAGAACCTTCCCATCTGGACGAGAAGAGTGCAGGATGATGTCCCCAGCACACGCACTTTCCCACTTCTTGTAATGGTTCACACTTCATTCAGCAACAGGCCCATGCCAGGCAGTGCGTACAGTGCTGGGACACACAGTCTTTGGGATTCTTCAGAATCCTCTCATGCCTGGGCTCCACCTGGCTGCTTGGTCCGGGAGCAGTGAGCTGCCCTGACCTCTAGGGGGCTGCACCGTCCTGGTTTCTGTGCTGCCTGGCTTCTGAGCCTGGGCCAGTCATCCTCCCAGGTCTCTGGGTAACAGCCGCCAACTCCACTCACTCCCTGCCTCTGCCACCACGATGGCTCACTGTTGGCTTTCCCCGTGTGCCATCTCCTCTCTAGCCGTGACTTTGCTGGCCACATGGCCTCACAATTAGAGGTGTTCCCCAGCCTCTTCTGCAGCTGTGGACAGAGAACTAAGTTCTGACTATTGGAGAAAAAGAATTCTTGTTTCCAAGTCTACCCCTGAAAAATTGAAAGGACATATATTCTTTCCATGGAACACCAGGCCTAGAACCACTCTATGGATGGATACGTATGAAGTGATTCACTTCCTCCTGTGGCTTCTGCCATTGTGTGTGGAATCCTTGTGTCTCTTTTACAGAGAAACTGACCCAAGAAACTTGGATGAAAGCTAGGCATGGTGGCACATGCCTTTAATCCCAGCACTCAGGAGGCTGGAGTAGGGGGACTGCTGTAGGTTTGAGGCCAGCCTGGGCTAGCAAGTGAATTCCAGGTTAGCTGGGACTAGAGTGAGACTATTTCAAAACAGACCAAACTAGAAAGAAAAAGAAACTTGGATGAGACTAATTCTATATTCACCTAGCAAAGCTCCTTGCCACACATTAAATACTTCAAAGTGGTCCAAATCTATGCACAGAAGTGTTCCATGCTATTTTATTGCATGGACAACTTGTAAATGAAAGAAATCACCAGGATCTTAAACATGATGTTGCAGTCATCTTGCCATCACTGGCAGGAAACACCCGACCATGAGCAGCTTGTGGGAGGAAAGGGTTTATTTTGCCTTACAGACTCTAAAAGTTCCATGGTGGCAGGGGAAAACGATGGCATGAACAATGATCAGGGGGTGGACATCATCTCCTGGCCAGTATCAGGTGGACAACAGTAGCAGGAAAGCATGCCAAACACTGGCAAGGGGAAGCTGGCTACAGTACCCATCAGCCTGCCCCCAACAATATGCTGCCTCCAGGAGGCCTCAATTCCCAAATTACCACCAGCTGGGGACCTAGTATTCAGAACACACAAGTTTATGGGGGTCACCTGAATCAAACCACCACATAGGACTCATGTTCAGGTCATCTGGGTCCATCTTTATGAGAGGACCCAGAGAAGCCAATCTGCTTCCTAAAGAACCAGTAGGGAAGAGCCTCACCCAGTCCTCACCCTCTCTCAGCAGCTCTCTCCTCATAGTAAAGGAACTCAAAGTTGAACAGGTGTGAGCCAAGGCAAATGTCTCCATGGAAACTGTTACCATTGGAGCTTGTGCTCCTGACCAAGAATTCAGTGGTCAACTTTTTCAAGAAGTTAAATAAAAGTCATTCTTTATCATCTGTGAAAGCTTTGGAGCTTTTAAGATAGACAAGTAGTTGGCCCAATAATGTACCGCAAAAGTCATGCATGTATTGTGTACCCTACACAGTTAGGTGCAAATCAGTTGAATCCAAGACAAGACAGTCATGTGATCTTTTATTTACTCTGGTTCAGTAACAGTATACAGCGCACAGTACATCAGGTTAATAATCGCTGCAATTTCTCAATACAGTAAATTGGAACATTCAGAAACATCGTTAGCAGAGAGGGTAAAGAGGAAACTGGGACACGGTGGAAGTAAAGTCAAAAAAGCAGCTCTGAAGCCTGGCTTTGCTATGTGCCAGCTGCAGGACCCCTGGATGGTGGCTTCAACTCTCCAGGCTAATTCCCAGTCCACACGTGGGCATTTCACATCATCACCTGTTCTCAGGCTGTAGCACATACAGGGCATTGTATGGAAAACTGCTTTGCATACTGGATGGGAATGTTAAAGACATCGTGGGTGAAAGTGTTTAAGAGAAGATCTGGATAAGCGTCAGCCAGAAGCCCTAGAGTGCACAAGGCACCCAGCCCCTCTGAGAGACCTAGACCAGTCTCTCTCGCAGCCACCCGGCTTGCTCCACATGCACTAGCCGGCAAGAGGCAGGCTCACTGCCGCGTTCGTCACTGGCATCCGTCTGCTCACCAGCCACTGAGCAGCCGGCAGGACATCAGTCATGGCTGTGAAGAAAAGAGAGTTGCAGTGAGCTAGGGCCACTGCACAGAGACACATCTATCAACCAAAATCTGGGTTCCCAAACCCACTGTTCTTCAGAAGCCCCCACATGGAGACAGAAAGCATTCAGAGGTGCAGGACATGAAGAAGATTGCAGCGTAAGAACACAGGCTTGGGGTGCAGAGATGGCTTAGCAGTTAAGGCACTTGCCTGTGAAGCCTAAGGACCCAGGTTTGATTCCCTAGTACCCATATAAGCCAGATGCACAAGGTGGCACATACATCTGGAGTTCATTTTCAGTGGCTGGAGGCCCTGGTGCACCCAATATCTATCTATCTATCTATCTATCCCTCAAATAAGTAAATAAATGAAATGAAATGTGAAAAAGAATATAGACTGCTTTGGGTTTGAATCATGGCATTTCCATTTAGCATGCATCACTGGAAGCACCTTGAGTGAGTCTCAGACACCCTACCAAGCAAATGGGACCTATGCCACCCACTCCATTGGATAACGAGGACCAAATGAAAAAAAAACAAAAAACTTAACACAAGTCTTAGCATATAACCAACAGCCAAAGACTAGGTAGCACTATTAATAAGTACATATGAATAAATGCATGTGCATCACTGACAAACACTGAGTTGGCGTATCTTTGCAAAGCTTTGCAACCAGCAATTACCTGGACAGCATGCTGGCTCATTTATTAACCCCCCAGGCAAATCGAAGCTCTTCTGGACCTCTGCCTAATGCCCCAGGACAGGCGAACCATCTAAGAACGTCTGACCGGCCAGTAGGCTGGATTCTAATGCTTGCTTTGCTGGTTTATAACTGCCCATCATTATGCTAAGAGCTATCCCCAGGGAAGAAGACGTATATGGATGTGTCCAGATGTGTGGCTCTAAATCTCTGGGTGTAAGATATGTAACTAACCGTCTCTAAAACACACTCCTAAGGGATGAGAATGTAACTCAGTTGGTAGAGTGCTAGCCTAGAACACAGTAAATCCTCAGGGTAATGCCCAGAATTGCACAAACTGGATGTGGTGGTACATGTCTTTAAACATAGCACAGGGGAGGTAGAGACAGAAAAATCAGACGTTCAAAGTCATCGTTGGCCAGAAAGCGAGTTCAAGGCCAGCCTGGGCTACACAAGACCCTGTCTCAAAAAGAAAACAAAAGTCAAAAAGCAAAACATGGGTCTACCCAGCAAAGTGGAGTGAGTCAGCACCCGAGTAGTGGACAGCGCCATTCTCCACTGTGCCCTGGAGGTAGGGTGAGAGCCGGGCCTGCCCTCCCAGGCACTGCCTCAGACACACAGCATATCTTCAGGTATAAAATGGCACTGTGTTCCCTCTAGCCAAAAACAACTTGGCACTTCAAAACCCACAATCTTTCCTTGTGTCTCTCAAGCGCCAGACCCTCCCACCCAGCAAGGGGCTGGACAAGAACTGTTACACCTGTCCCGCAAATGAGGAATCCGACTGCTTGAGACACGCCAGGGATGTGGCCGTAGAGAAGCAGCCTTTGCAGGTGACCATGCTCTCAATCCAGTGCTCTCTGCAGGAAACTCGGGTACTTGTTTTTGAACATCAGCTTCCAAAGAACTCATTAACTAAAGGTATCTTGCTTGGTGAAGATTCACACACTTAGAAGCCATTCACACCAGCAGATGTTCACATGCTCCTGAGATCTGAAGGACGACTGGTAACATCCAAGCTGACTAACACAGTTGCCAAATAATCCCACCTTCTAGCTTCCTCTCCCTTTCCACCTGCTTCACCCATTTCCCTCCTCTCAGCCCTCTGCTGCATGTAGCCCTCGGTGCTCCAGTCTAACCGGAACATTGACCCTGGATTCACACTTTAGGGAGGGTATCATTTCTGACCATAAGAAAAGTACTCCAGTGCGTCTCCACTGCCCACCTGTCTCTACTACCTTGCTAGTTCAACTAGGACTTGCTGCTTGACCTTGCTTTTCCTCATGCACCACACGAGTCAACACAGCCCTGCCTCCTCTGGTTCATGAATCTACACCCCTCAAGTCCATGGCCCACAATGGGAGACTGCTGGGAGACAGCAGAGTCCAGCAATAGCAACCTCCAGGCCTTGTTCTTGCACCCTTTGACCTCTAGCTTCGCTCTATGCCTCAGTCTCCCCATCTTCTAAAATGTCACCAACAACAGCTCCTACTTCATGAGGGTTTTGTAGGAATAAAATGAGGTAATACTTGTGAAATGCTAGAATAGTGTAAGAACTCTACTGTAGCAATTCCCACCAACTGAAATTTAGGATTCAGGCTCACGCCTTGAATGATCTTCCAAACTTCAAACCCCACTGTTACCTAAGAACCCTCCATTCCTGAGAAGCCTGTCTCCCAGTGCAGTCTGCCAGTCCTACGTTTGTGCTTTGAGTTGTGTTAAATTCTCATGCATCCACTCACAGAAGGACTGCCCTGCCCTCATCTGTGAGTCTGAAAGTGGATGAAACCTGGCCTCTTTCATGGAGCCCCTCCAAGGACAGCCACAAAGACCCCGCCCCCAACCCCCACGCACTCTCTCAACTCCTATAGCACCTGTCATCCTGATCAGGGTAATGGACGGGCCTGGGACGCTATTTCAGAAGACTGCATGATCCTCGGTCACAACTGCTCTGCTCTTCCTCTAGGCAGCTATGCAGCCCGTATGACATATGTGAACTGAATGATAAATGTCCCATTATGCCCAGTGAGTGAGTCCACAGGAAGTTTCTCTTCATGGAAGGGACTTTGCTGCTGCACTCTGGAGCCAACTAAACATCACATTGAGTTGAACATCAACTGGACAGTTAACTCCCCCCATTAGCAAAAGGCACTGATATCCACCAACATGGAGAATAAGAGAAACACAGACGTCCAAAGGAAATGGTAACCTAGACTTCAAAGCGCCATTCAAGACCAAGCCCATGTGTCTGTCCTGTTAGCAAGTGAGGGGCTCCTGAGGCTTCCACAGAGCCTCATTCGCCTGTTAAGTAAATAAGCGGGCATTTATTGAGTGGCTGTTGAGCACAGACGGTCTGAGTTGCTGGAGGATAGCTGCCAGCACTGCGGATGCCACTGCCACTGCATTCTCACATCTGAGGAGGAGGGCGCGTCCCAACGCCACGCCCAGCTCCACAGCGAAGTCCCCAGAGCAACATCTCCTTGCATAGCTCCCTCTGTGCCTTCAAGTGAGGGGGGGGGGCTGCACCACTCATAACTGACTGGACAGAGGCCGCACTGAAAGTGCCCTGTCACTCCAAGGTGGCATCTCTGCAGACTCCACTGGGGACTGGCAGCCCACATGCTCACCTCAGTCATTTCAACACCGCCAGCTGAGCTCTGCCACTAACGTCACCTAAATATCAAAGCTCTCAAATGGCAGAGTGACCCATGACGCCAAAAACAGGACTCAGAGGTGGGAAGGGAGGTGGCAGTTGGCTAAAGGACCAGCTTGTTTTCACCATGGAAGAACCTCAGACTCCCTTCTTCTTTGAAGCAGAAATCTCTTCTACCATCTCAAGCTTTGGGTTTCTTTTTTCTTCCAGTAGGATACTGAAAATAGCTTTGCATTTAACATTTAAAATTGTTTGCGATCCCACACTCTTTTAGCTCTGTTCTCTCCTGCAAACTCATTCCATTGCTTAAGGGTTCGTACAAGCGTATTTCATAAGCAAACAAACCAGTCACCATGTTTATCCCTAAGAGTTAAAAGAAAAGATGATTTACATAATTATATGGGAGATTAGTTGGCCAAGAACACAGGAATCTTATCTGGAACAAAAGTTCTAGGACAAAATTTCTTTCAACTCATCAAGAAAGATAGCAGATGAACATCAAGGCTCTGTGGAAATACTGAGTATGGTCCCTGAGAACTTCCTGCCATATACTTCTAGAAGAATCTGGATATGGCCACTTGAGAGCAGGTTTGTACAATGAAGTACATGTTATATTTTCCTGTTACACTGAGAAACCATAGGACTTTAAACATATATGTATATATACACACACATATGTACATTACTTATTTGTGTGTATTTATGTACGTGCACGCATGGCACACTTGCAATGGCGCAGACATGGAGGTCTAAGAAGAAGCTTGCAGGGTTTCTCCTCTTCCACCTTCTTGGAGATGAGGGTTCTCTCATTTTTGCACTGCTGCTCGTGGTGGATTCTCCTGGCTCTCCCTCCCACCGCCACAGGTGCACTGGGGTCATAGACACCGGTGCCACTCTGTGTCCGGCTATAAGTGGGTGCTGAGACACGAGTACTGGGGATGAACTCATGCCAGCAGCTTGCAAACAAGTGCCACTAACTGCTAAGCCATCCCAACAGCCCCAAGAAGACAGGATTTTCTAGCTGTGGAGATCCCAAGAAGTCCAAGTTCAATGACGTCCCCTTCCACAGAGGCACCGCGTCCGGGCCTCCCGCCTCTGGGCTCCAGCCCACCTACTCTGTGACCTACGGTCTCGTTTATAAAACAGACCAAATCTTAGGGTACAAAGGCAAAAATTCCTTTCAGAAAGTGTTCTGGCAGACTGGAAAAATAGTAGAAGTGACTAAGGTAAACAGCTAATGTTGGCAGTAAGTGACTATAATGTTACACAGATGAGGGCCTCGGAAAAGAAGGCTTAATTAACGCTAAGACTGCTTTAGAAGGAAACAGTATGGTTTCAGCTACAGCGTCCCCTAAATGATTTTTGTGGGCTAGCCGGGGAACTAAACCATTATTTAGTTGTTTTCTTTTTTAAATACAGAAAAATTTATACCAAGCTTCTATCAACTGCCTTCCAAATAAACTTTTAGAACAAAACCTATTTGTGAGATAAGATGTGCCTGGCAAACGGTCCGCTCAGGTCTTAAACATAATTAAAACAGGATTCATCAGTGACACATGCCAGGATTCCATTTATGAGGAAACCTTTCCAACCCTTAATTTGTTTACATGCAGCAATGCATATCAACAATGCATTATGTTTCATTAAAGGCCGTCTGAGCGGGGCACGGTAAACAACTAGTTACCTGATAAACAACCAAGGGCAAATGCTCTAATTGGGATTTGCAGGCCTTTCTAGAACTGGGCCCAGGGCTAAGGAGAGGAGAAAGAAGGGAGAAAGCTGTACACAAGTACTCCATTACACGGGCCTTTCGTTGTCTCAGACAAGCGTGCCACCTCCAACATCAGGGCCTCTGTGCATGCTGTGCCCTCTTCCTGGGAAGCCGTCCCCCACATCTTTTCAAAGCTGAGCTCAGCCTCCTGAGGACGTCCCTGAGGACCCTGCTGAAGCGCCTTCCCTGCTCCCCTCATCACCGATCGCTACTGTGTTACTCCATGTGGTGCCTCTGTGGTCCTTGTCATCACCAGCAGTCTACTGTCTGTCCACCCTAAGGGCCCTCAGTTCTGTTCACTGCTGTGCCCCAAACAGAGCTATGCACATGTGGGGTCTCCAGTGAACCCCACGGGATGAGTGAATGAGTACAACTAGAGAGAAGGAAATGACGATGAGGTGAAACAATTAAAAATGAGAGAACTCGACATCTTAACTAGGTAGGACATGGTAATTTGCTAATTAGAAAGTATCAATGCTTCTGAAGAGAGAGAGGGGGCCAGTGAGAACCATATCATCAGAGGCTTCACCGAGAAGAGAGACTCAAGCAGGCATGAGGAGGAAGGGAGAGGTCTGTCTCGGGTCAAGGGAACACCGAGTAGGACATTCATCGGGACAGAGTAGGGCAGTGTGGCCCACGGAGGGTCAAGGAGACAAGCAACACGGAAGCTCGGGCACAGGGCTTGGTCTAGTGCCACAGGTCAGGGGCAGGAGCAGGAGCAGGACTGGTGAAGAGGAAGGTCAGCCACAGGTGTTCTTACAGGACATGCTGGTCACACTGTGTGGCTGGCAGTCGTGGGGGGCGAGACAGAGGCGATGAGGTGACGCTGGTGGGAAGCACAAGGCAGTTCTTACTTCGGCTCACACATGAGCAAAATACGAGTGACTATGATGGCACCTTTCCCTCCCCCAAAGGCAACTTCCAGCCTACTGCGCAGTGGCAGAGCAGAGCAGCACCCATGCCACAGCAGCAAGGACAGCCGGGGCACAGCATGGCTTCCCAGGCTTTGCGACCTGAGTGAGCTCTACTCAGTACACCCTGTGATTGCTACCTTCGTATTCTTTTGAGAAAAAGTGGTATCTAACTTTGCTATACAGCATATATTTGAACATTATATAACTCACTTTTATGTAACAGGTTCTTGACATAAAACAATGTTTTCCTTTGCTAACTAAATGTATTCGGGAAACAAAAGGGATCACTGTTGGTTCGAGGCCAGCCTGGGACCTCAGGGTGAGTTCCAGGTCAACCTGAACTAGAGAAAGACCCTACCTTGAAGAGACCCCTACCTTCAAACAACCAAACACACACACACACACACACACACACACACACCCTCAAGACTGCAGATGCATGAAGGTTGAGGGTAAAGGCCTCTGGGATAAGGAGGTGGAAAGCAAGAGACTTCTAGAAAGGACTCCTCCTTGGGAGGAGCTCCACAGATGGCTATGATGGGACCAGTGTCATTGAGTTCCACCCAGAAGCTCATCTTACACAGCGAGTGCCTGAGTGGGGGGTGGGGGGGCTGAGCACATGGGCCCACATCAGAGCGATTCCTCAGAAAGGCAGGAAGAGGCATGAGATCCACTCACACACAACAGGTGTGGGCTCAGCTCAGGGAGGACACTCACAAGCCCTTGGAACTGTTACTAGGGTAATACACAAATGGGTAGCCCTCTTGTCCCATGGCAGATACAGCCAAGCCTGCTGTAAGGGCAGTGCAGACCACACCTGCCAACTGAGACTGACTCCCAGTCTCTGTAGGCCTGGCGAGCTCTGGGCACATGCTGGGTATGGGGTACGTGAGACCTAATACAGCGGTCCCTGCCAGAAAGGAGCTAAATCAAGACAAAGGTTTTTCCGGGGTTGCTGGGAAGGCTGAGGACAAATAGCACAAGTACTTGCTACCTGGACCAGAAGAGGCTCTGGAATCCACCAGAAAGAAATCCTACCCTGTCCCATAGCAACTGATGACCCTGGGCAGTTACAAAACCCCTTTGCTTGTGAAGGAAGGATAATAATGGTGCTGACCTCATGCAATGGCCATTAAGACTACGTGAGTTAATAAGTCTAAGTTGACCAATACATCAGCTGGCTCACGGAAAGTGCCCAGTAAATGTTAGCTGCTATTACCATAATAATAACTATTATTCTTTCTTTCTTTTTCTTCTTCTTCCTCCTCCTCCCCTTCTTTTCTGCACTGAGGTGAATAAGGCTCAAAGGAACTAGTTTTCCTAGATCACACAATTTAAACAGTAGTGGAAGGACTAAACACAGATAAAGGTTTTACTCAGTGTAAGTTATGAACAATATTAACCAGACTATTAAGTTAGGCAGACCATCTATCCCCGTCTTTACCCAGGCTGGACAAATATGAGTTTATAGTATTTAAAAGACAGCATGTACCCAAGTAAAAATCATCCGCCACTACATGCCAGTACTCGGCGTTCCCCCGAAGCAGAGATGGGTAAGGTGTATACAATGCCCACACCCTGTGACGTTAAGTTCCCAACTCGAACCCTCCTTCCAGGAGACCTCACCCAGCGAACATGGCCCTGCTACATCCATCATCTTACATCCCAACGCCCTCTCTGGAGTGTGTGACCCTCCCCCCTCCCCTTCTTCTTCCTCATCCCTGAATGGCCCTCTTGTCCTCCCTCCCTTCCTTCCACCTTTCCCCCCTCCAGACATGGAACTGTGATGGGGACTGGACAAACGTGTCCAGAGTGCTCCCTGTGCCTGTCATTGAGTGGAGGACCCAGATGAATTCCTCCCAAAGTGTGCAGCCTGGGCAAGCAGGTGAGGACCCCAGAGACAGGTCAACACATTCAAGAACGCAGCACACTACGCAGGAGTTGGAGATGGATCCGGGGCTGGGAGCGCTGCTGTCAGGTGTGGGCAAAAGTCAAACATGAAGAGACAGTTCCCAAAGGCCTGAGCAGAGAGAGCTGTGGGCAGAAGAGGATTGGAGATCCACTCAACCCGAGTGGACAGTATTGAGTACCTCACAGGTCCTGGCCAGCACATGGGCAGTTCTGAGGAGGCCAGGCAGGTCAAGGATCAGCACCTGAGAGCCAGCACCCACTAAGCGACTGACATACACCTCCAATGTTTAACTCATTCAATCCCCACAACCTGTGAAGTGAGAAATATAACTGTCTCGTCAGGAAGCTGCCAAGACAAAGAACAGAAGCAAGGTGAACATGTCATAAAGGTTATGAGAAAGACGAGGGAGGCGGAAGCTCGTTCCAGAGTTGGGTCTCTCAAGTCGCCCAACAAACTGACTGGTAAGGACAGCTTGGGAGGGAAGGGAGCTGGGTGGTGTGTGGCAGGATTCAGGGGCAGTGCCTGCATCCAGTTTGCAAGCCTGTACCTCCAAGGCCACAAAAGCTAGCTACAGGCTGCTGCTAGAACTGTCAGCAGCTAAAAGCAGGAGGGACAGGGCAGACTACAGAGGGGACTCCAGGCCAAAGAGGGCAGTGTGGACAGCATAGGCAAGCACAGATGCCAACCCTTAGCGGGCAGGAAGAGAATCAAGAAAGCAACATGACCCAAAGGCAGGAGGAGGAGAGAGATTCCACAAGGGGGAAATAAGTGAGGTCAAAGCTACAAAGAGACCAAAGACAACCACTTAGAGGGAAGAACAGGCCCCTGGACTTCAAGATGTAAAGTTTGGGGAGAGAACTTTGAGAAGAGCTAAAGGAGGGAGGTAAGGAGAAAAGCCAGAGAGCAAGTGCTGAGGACAGAGCCAGAGATGCGAGTGGAGGGGCAAATGCTCACATTCTGGGAGAGACTGGCAGGAAGATGAGATGCACGGATGGAGGGGTACCAAGCATGGATGCACGAAAACTGCCCAGGGCACAGCAGGCTCACCACAGGTCTGTTTCTTCCTATTCCTAAACAAAGATAAAGGTTTCTCTGGGTCTCGTGGGGAGGCTGGGGGCAAACAGCACAAAGGACTCTGGTGACAGGAGCCTGGCAGCGGTGGGAGGGAGTGGCAGCTGGCCCCGAAGAAAGGCTCCCTGTGTGCTAGGTATATGACATGCGTCATGTCCCTGCATCCTCACAGACTCCATGAGGCAGGCCCAGAGGAGGAGCCAAGCACTTGCCCACGACCACACAGCCAACCAAACCCAAGTGTCAGGTGCTGATGCCGACACAGCACAGGGGCTCTTGAGAGCTCGACATGAGAAAACAGTGGGGAACATAGGAATTTTCCCTGTCTGGGAAGAGAGGAAGCAATGGGGAAAGGATCTTCTGAAACAAGATGCTGGGGAGCTTATGTCAGAGCAGGTCTTGATGAGGAGGGAGGTGTAAGGAGGGAGAGGGAAAGAAAGAGAGACGGAGGGGAGGAGAAAAGATAGGGCGGATATCTGTAGTTAGTTTGAGCCTTTTGACAAAGTAGTGATGGGTAGAGAAAATAAAACAGATAGAAGATGCTGGGTCCCTGAGCTCATAACTGAACCTCTAGGTCTAAAAGGGATTTTTAAAAAAATTTTCCTATAGGTGTCTACTTCAGTTAGACTGGAACAAAAATCACTGCCTATAACTGTAACACTGTGAATGGCAGAAACTCTTCCTTGAATCTTTACTTTCCCCTACCAGTGGAATCACACATAGGAAAAGAGCTCACAGAGGGCTGGAAAGATGGCCCAGCGGTTAAGGTGCTTGCTGCAAAGCCTAACGACCCAGGTTCAATTCCCCAATCCCCATATAAAGCCATGGTGCATGCATTTGGAGTTTGTTTGCAGTGGCAGGAGGCCTGGCACGCCCATTCATTCTCATTCATATTCTCTCTCTCTCTCTCTCTCTCTCTCTGTGTGTGTGTGTGTGTGTGTGTGTTTGCTTGCAAATAATTTAAAAAAGAAAAAGAAAGAAAGAAAACAGCTCCAAAGGAAGGCAATCTGTACACCGAAGACAGGTCCAACGTGTGGCTTTCACATGTTTTCATGCAATGTTGCTAATGGGACCATCCAAGTCTTTCCGCTGCACTCATCCACCTTCACGGATATAAATTCCGATGAGACTGGCGGCATGATGGGACAAATCTGACAATATGGACGCTTCCTTTTCCTGCCCTGTGGCACACAAACCTCTTTGCAAACAGCAGGCCAACTGGTGAGCTGTCATCATTTGATAAAGCATTTGAAACGGATCCTTTAGCACACTGCTGATCTGCTTAACTTTCCTATGAAAATGGGACTTCTGCTCAGATGTTTTGGAGGCTCCTGGAGGTAACCATCGACCCAAATTGAAATATTTCCAATATTTAGAGGTTTGTAGAACTTGAGAGTGACAGAAACCTTTGGCATCACCTAGCTCAACTGTCTTACTTTCCATCAGAAAAAACACAGCCAGAAAGGACCATAACCTGCTCAAAGCTGCATAGCCATGAAGAGCCCTGGTATGAGCTAGAACCAGATTATCACCCCTCAGCTCCAGGTTAATTCTCTTCCTAATGCACTTCCATCTGATCTGCCCAGCTCTGGCCCATTTTAAGCAGCAGAGGTTGGAATAATAACACATTTAACTACTGTTTTAACACCATTATTATTATCCTCTGGCTACATGTACAATCAGAACCAAAATGCCTCCACAGATCCAGCTTCAGCAGATAAGGCAATCTCAAATGCCACCTAGGAAATTTCCAGGCCTTCTGAATAATGTTCAACAAACTGTTTTACAGATTAATCAATAAGGAGAAGTCAGGAACAAAGCAGAAGCTGAAAGATTAAATTCTGGATTTTAAAAAAGATTTCGGAAATTCACTAAGGAAATCAAATGCAACAGCAGTAATTTTTGAAAGTCTTGCAAGCACTGAGAGCTTGAGATTATTCCAAACTGCTCGGGAGCAGCAATGATTATTTTAAGCTCATGATTCAACGGGTACATTAATTAGAAAATCCACCAACCCAAATTGACAGATCCCAGTATCAATGGAACCAGAAGAATAAAAATAATAGTTGTTATACGAAAATAGATTGAAGCGGGACACGGCAGCAGATGTCAGAAGGACAAATGACAAGCAAGTGTTGTGGGAAATGAAACACATTTAATGGGCACACCTTATGGATTTAAGAAAAAACACTTAAAAAAAAAAAAACGAATATCCTAGTAATACAATATAGTTACTGTCAAAAAAAATGGTTCACCACATATATGGAATCTGATTTCTGTAAACCGGGTGAGAAAATTTGGCTGGTAAGTCCTTGCTAAGAAATAACAATCTCAGGCAACATCACTGGAGAGCCCACCGCGAATGTCAAAGGGCCCAAACTAAGCTAAGGGACTAGGAAGTTAAGCGACCAAAGCGGGGGAGGTGGGATTAATGGAAATAGGAGGTATGGGGTGAGGGGTGTCACCAGCCCACCCCTCACCATCAGCACCGACTTGACCACAGGCTGCCCAGGTGCAGCAGCTTCCCGGGCATCGCCCCGGGGCTCCGCGACCCTGGGGATGGGCAGCCACGCGCTCGCTCCACAAGGTCAGCGTGAATTTCTACCTCCCGCTTCTCCCAGCAAAGCCGAGCTCTCCCCAAGCTGTCAATCGCCGGCGGAAACCTTTTGCTTCCCGAAGTCTGTCAATCCCTGAGCTGAAGCCAGCTGAAGCCGCACACCCTTCCCTGGGCCGGGGCTCCCGGGACTCCAAAGTGGGACCTGGGTGGCACGGCAACCTGGATGCGGGGCGCCATCCCCCACGCCGGCAGGCACCTGCTCGCAGACCCCGAGGTGGTGGTGGAGGTGGGGAGAAGGAAGGATGCTCCGAGCACTGGACGGCGCAGGCCGGACGCAAGTTCGCGGGCCGGGGTCGATGCCAGGGCGGGCAGGGGATCGCCCCCTCCCGGGTGCGCGCCAGGCCGAAGGGACGGGCGGGCTCGGACTCCCCAAGCCGATGGAGACGCCCTCCCCGCCCCCACCGCCTCCCGAAAGGGAAGTGGAGCGCGGGAGGAAGGGCAGCCGCGGCATCGTCCTCCTCCCCACGCCTCAGACCGGGGAGAGCAGCCAACGCGGGAGGATGGTGCCCTCGGTGGTGGTGGGGGGGGGGTCCCTGCGGCTCCCGGGGATCCATCCTTAGGACTCGCCCATCGCGCAGAGCCATATCCCTTTAAGAAGCCGCAGGCCGCCCCCTCCCTTCCCCCGCCAGGTAGCAATGCCCCCCCACCCCCCCGCGGAGGGAAGCTGGGTGCTCCCACGGTCACGGTCCCCGGTGCCTTCCAGAACGCCGGCCGCACCTCCGCCCGCCCGGGCCGGCAGCGCTAGCCGCGGCGCGGAGGATGGGGGCGGGCGAGCGCGGCGCCTTTAAGGGGCGCAGCCTCCCCGAGGCCCGGGTGGGGGCAGGGAGCGGGCACGGGCCCTTTAAGGCCGGCAGCGGGCACGTCGGGCAGGGTTCCCCGGCGGCCGGGCTGCGCCCCGGGCGGGGGGGGGGGGCACGCCGCGCCTGCCGGGGTGCTGGCAGCTTTCCCCCCCGCCTCCATCTCCCCCGGACGGGATGCCTCGGGACGGCGCCGCTGGCTGCAGCGCGGCCGACACTCACCGTGGCTCTCCGGGAGCGCCCGCACTCGGATCCCGCGGCGGCGGCGGCGGTAAGTCCGGCGCGGGTAAACAGGCACCTCCGTCCCTGACCTACTTTCTGCCTTCCCTAAATGTCGCACCACTAACCTACTTTCCGACCAATCCGCTCCCCGCCGGCCCAGGCCCGGCCCCCCGCCCACCAATCGCTGTGCCCAACCCCCCCTTCCCTTCCCCGCCCACCAATGGAGGAGCCCGGATACCTGCCTCTTCCTGACAACCAATCAGAGCGCGCGAACGGAGGCCGGTTCTCCCGGCGGTCAACTCGGACCAATCCGCGTAAGGCTTGGAGTCCTACTGACCAATAGCGTGACAGATAGAGAAGCCGCTGACCAATGGCGGTGCGGCAGGGGCCGGTTTACCTGCTACTTTCCCGCCACCAATCATTTAGTGCACAAGAGCGCACGCCCCGAGGAGAAGACCAATCCAGGCGCTCTGTGGGTTTCCTCGCCCCTGCCTTCTCCCGTTTCCCCTCTGGTCCCGGGCTCGCCTCGGCCACTGCGGGTGCAGACCTCGCTCTGTCCCGGTCGCCCGGGATGTCCCTGTAGCTCGGGTCCAGGCTGACATCTGGCTCCCGGTTCTCATTCCTTCTTTTCCTGCTCAGGGTACTCTGACCCAGCGTAGCTTCTCCTCCCTCACCCGCCTCCAACTCCATCTAGGAAACCAAATTTCAGGAATACAGAGTGCCAGACCTTTCCTAAAACCCCTGGTTTGCCTACGGCCAAACGAGAGGACGGATGCTTCGTATTTCTAGAAGGCTTTCCCACCCCAGGGCTGTACATGATCTCGCGTCTTGACCTCCAAGCGTCCCCGTGGAGCTGTCATTCTTCACGGGAAAAGTCTCCTGGCGTGGTATCGTGGTATCGCGTTGGCTGTGATCCCAGCATTTGAGAGGTGGCAGGAGGATGGCCGCGAGTTCGAGGCCAACCTGAGCCAGAGTGAGACTCCCCCCACCCCCAGCGATTCCAAGGTTTTGACTTGTGTGACAGACACGGTCCAGCGGCTATGGCAGCATCCACTTGCAAAAGTCAGGGGAGCGAGACTGAAATAGTTACAGATTTAAAAAAAAAAAAACAAAACATGCGATTCGGATGCTGAGAACGCAGAAGGTCTCTGATGTTAGCCAAGGGCAACCAACACAAATTCCTGATGCTACTAAATGATAACACTCCCCCCCACACACCCACACATACACCGGAAAATAAAGACAGTGGCTGCTTTGAATCTATGCCCGGTTCCCTTAGCCCCTGCAGGGCTGGGGTGGGCGCAGTGTTGGGGATGGGGCCAGACACCTAGATAGTGCTCTGTAAATGCTGGCTGGATACACGAACAAATGAAATTAAATCACTCCACCCAATTCTGAACCAACCTCTGTGACTAGAATTCTAAGCACGAAAGCCACGGGCTCACTCTGTGGTCCAGACTGGCCTTGAACTCGTGGCCAGTCCCCTGTCTCAGCCCGCCCCCCCCCCCCACACACCAAGTGCTGAGGTGACAGGCATGTGACACCATCTTTTGAATGGGAATGACAGCTTCACAGAACATTTGAGGTCAAAACAACTGAAGTGATCATGTGCAGCCCTCAGGTGGAGAAGTCTTGTAGGAGCATTGAGTATCCCTTCTCTCTCGTGGACATGCATAAACCAGGGCTTTAGGATAGGGCTGCGCTGTAGCCACAGTCACTGTGTTTGAATCATTGTCAAGAAATTGTCCATCCCAGGCGCATTGCCAGGAGCACAGCCTTTGTCTAATGAGGGGTTTGTGGACTGAATGGGACTGATGTCAAGGTCTAATAACCTCATGGGTGGATTCCTACTTTTCCTAAGTTTATATGCAGATAGCATCTTATGTGGCTCTGGGTTATTTTGTGAGGAGACCCCTCTGTGTAAATGGGTCTTTATCACAACATTAGAAAAGATATTGTGGGCAAAATGGAAAGGTGCCAGCTGGCTGTGGTTTAATTAACTGAACTAATAAGTAGCTAAGTAACCATAGCCTAGAGATGCTCACTGATGAGCTCTTACTGAGGGGAACCAAGACAGCGTGTACTTACAGTGTGCCAGGCACAGGGAAACGCCCTCCCCACAGTGTGTACTTACAGTGTGCCAGGCACAGGGAACTGACCTCCCCACAGCGTGTACTTACAGTGTGCCAGGCACAGGGAAACGCCCTCCCCACAGCGTGTACTTACAGTGTGCCAGGCACAGGGAACTGACCTCCCCACAGCGTGTACTTACAGTGTGTCAGGCGGAGGGAACTGACCTCCCCATAGCGTGTACTTACAGTGCGCCCAATATTGCACTAAGGCCTTTCCCTGCGTCTTCTTTGTGACCCCTTATAATGAGCCCATGTGGAAAGAAGTTCTTTTTTTAAGATTTGTTTTTTTAATATTTTATTTTTATTATTTGAAAGACAGAGAGAGATAGAAAGGTAGAGAGAGAGGGAGGGAGAGAGAGAGAATGGGCACGCCAGGGCCTCCAACCACTGCAAACAAACTCCAGATGCATGCAACCCCTTGTGCTTCTGGCTTATGTGGGTCCTGGGGAATCGAACAGGGGTCCTTTGGCTTTGCAGGCAAATGCCTTAACCACTAAGCCATCTCTCCAGCCCCACGGTGTTTCTTTTTTTTTTTTTTTTAATTTTAAACAGAGGGAGACAGAGAGGAAGAACTAGAGAGAGAGAGAGAATTGGCTTGTCAGAGCCTCAGCCTCTGCAATTGAACTCTAGATGCTTGCGCCACCTAGTGGGAATCTTCAACCATGGCCTTGCCTCACCTTTGTGCATTTGGCTTATGTGGGATCTGGAGAGTTGAACATGGGTCCTTGGGCTTCGCAGGCAAGCGCCTTAACCACTAAGCCAATAAGCAATTCTTATTCTATTTTACACATAAGTTTAACTAGCTGGCCCAGAGTCACACAGTAGATGACAGTCATGGTTCAAACCAATGGTTTTTTATTTTTCATTCCAAAGGCTCCACAACCCACTGGCTATCATAACATGACCCAAGGCTTCCTCCCAGGCACATATTCAGGACTTGCACCAGTTTCCTAAAAGAAACTCCAGGTGACTTGCATTCAACTTCCATGTGATCCAAAGCCAGGAGGGGTAACGATGTGAGACCATAACACCAGCGCAATCAGATATAGAGCTGGGAATATGGCTCAGTAGTTAAAGGTCCTTGCTTGCAAAGCCTCTTGGCTGGGATTCAACTCCATAGCTATCCAAGTACAGCAGGACCAGCATTTATTTGCAGTGGCAAGAGACCCTGGCATGACCATACACACAAATACACACATGTGTGCAAATAAATAAATATATTTTAAAATCCAATATGGAGCCCTGGGATCTCTGCAAGGGTCAGTGTGAGGTGCTGTCTTAGGAAGCCCATGCTAAACAGGCAAGACAAGGACAGCAGTGTTTTAATGGATGCATGTAAAAGCAAGATGAAGCATAGGTACAAACAATTCAATCTAAGTCTATAGTGAGTTGTGGCTGCCCAAAAAGGAAAGAAAGAGAGAAAGGAAGAAAGAAAGAAAGAAAGAAAGAAAGAAAGAAAGAAAGAAAGAAAGAAGGAAAGAAAGAGGGCTGGAGAGATGGTTTAGTGGTTAAGGCACTTGCCTGTGAAGTCTAAGGACCCATGTTCAACTCTCCAGATCCCACGTAAGCCAGACGTACAAAGATGAGACAAGTGCAAGGTCAAACATGCCCGCTAGGTGGCACAAACATCTAGAGTTCAATTGCAGTGGGCAAGGCCCTGGTGTGCCAATTCTCTCTGTCTGTCTGTCTGTCTCTCTCTCTCTCTCTCTCTCTCTCTCTTGCTCTTGCTCTTGCTCTTAAAAGAGATAGAGAGAGAGAGAAAGAAATCCAGCTTGGGTTGTAAGTGTCATGGGTGTTACTGGGTTGCCCATGCTGGCCAGTGCCCATGTGGAGCACTGTCTTCAATTAAGACTTGGCACACAGAAATCATCTACATGCACAAAAAGAGAGACCAGGATGTAGCAAGGCTAGAAACTATGTCATGTGAGGAAAGATTAAAGGAAGCAGAAGCTTGCGCCCCAGGGGGTACAAGGTAACTGTCTTTATATATTGGAAGAACTGTCAAATAGAAGAGAAATTACTTGCTCCTCAGGGCCCAAAGGGATAGAAGGGGGACCCAGGAGTGGCAACTTATTTGAATCAATAGGAAGAATTCTTCTAACAACTGGGGCCTCATGTGCCTTGCTAAGTTGAGTTTCTTGTCACAGAAAGCGCCCGTGCGAGAACGGGGTGATCACTTGTGAGGGAGAGGGCTGCGCGCAGTGTCGGGTTGGACTCTGCTCTCATGGTGCCTTGCTTGTCCTCTTCTAATGGTGGTCACTCGAATCTTTCCCTCTGCTCAGTGGCCGGAGGACTGCCTCTCACGGGGCTGTTCTTACATGTGCAATTGAATTTTCCTTAGTATTTCTCTCTGCTGGAGATCGCAGACACCTCCATCTTCTACGGGTGCCCACCTTCACCCCTATTGCCTACCTTTCAGGAAACTGACTTGTTCACATGAATAGAATCCTATGGATATAAGGGGGGGGGGAGGCATTGTTTACCAAGCATCTATGTGTACCAGGAACTTTAAAAACGTTTATGTAATCCTCAACCCAAACACTTCACATGCCTGCCCTCTGTGCTTGCTAACCGGATCATGTGAATCAAATTGTTTAGCGTCTTTGTATTTTAGTTTCCTCATACGTAGAATGGGGGTAATTTGATATGTCTTCTACAGTGTTCTTGTACAGTTAACTGTAATCATGAACGGAAACCCTAAACACGGCGGTTGGCATACAGCACAGGTTCGCTGTATACAAAGATTCCTTCACTGTTGGTGTATCTATGAAATACCTACTGCTCCCATTTTATCAGCAAGTTAGCAAGGATAAAATATTCTAATCTGAGAGGCCTCTGAGGCAGTGGCCAGATCCATTCCAATTACCTGTAAAGGGTTGTTTTGTTTTGTTTTGTTTTGTTTATTAAGATGGGTGTGGTAGCTCATGCCTTTAATCCCAGCGCTATGGAGACTGAAGTAGGAGGCTCAAAGCCAGTCTGGGCTACAGAGTATGTTCAAGTCAGCCTGGGCTAGTGTGAGACCATGATCCAAAAGAAAGAAAAAGACTACTGAACCCTTATCCAGAAGATTTCTAATTCAATATTTTTGGAGTCCACTTTGGGAACTGCTGGTTAGAGGAAAGAAGCCTAGCAGGACCAAGAAGGTGGCTCAGCATTTACAGATGCTGCCTTATAATGCTCGGGTTCAATTCCTCAATATCATGTAAAGCCAGATAGGCAAAGTGGTGCACATGTCAGGAGTTTGCTTGCAACAGCAAGAGACCCTGGCATGCCTGTACTTTCTCCCTCTCCCCCCCCCCCCCAGCGTGCATGCGTGTTTTAGCCAGTTTCACATGCTGAGATGAACATCCAAACGAGGCACAGTTTCTAGGAGGAAGGCATTTATTTCAAGCTTACTGGTCCAGGGAAATTTCCATAGATGGCAGAAGAAACTGCTTCCTTACATCCAAGCAGAGAGAAAAAGCAAAACAAAGCAAAACAAAATACAGCCAGCAAAAACTAAAGGCAACAAGCATTAACCAGTAGCAAGTGGGACCCAGGCAGAGCTCACACCTCTCTGCATAACTTTGGGCTGGAATTCAGATCCACCCCCAGTGACACCTTAGGGCTGGACTCTAGGATCTGCCCCCAGTGACACCTCCTCTATCTAGGAGGCTGGAGACCCAAGTTACAAGCTTAAGTAAAACACTTGAACCTATGGGGGCCATATATATTCAAACTACCACAATATACATATGCGTATACATGCAGATGCATATACATATATGTGTCACACACACACACACACACACACACACACACACACACGTGCCTAGGCTTTGAAGTCAAGCACTCAAGGTCAAATTCCAAGTCTGTTGGATTGAATTCTCTTTGGCTGGAAGCACCAACACTTACTGTGCTTTTACACTGAGCAGAGACATTGCCTTAGTCAGTTCTCACAACTTCTAACAGAGCAGGCTCTACTATTATTTCCATTTTACAGATGCAATGGCAGGTCCTGAGACCCCAGGTTCCTTAGATAATCCATGTCAAAGTTCACATTCTTTAAAATAAATAAGTAAATAAACAAGAAAGAAAGAAAGAAAAACTTTTTTATTTTTATTCATATGAGAGAGAGTGGACACACCAAGGCCCCCAGTCACTGCAAACAAACTCCAGATGCATGCATCACTTTGTGCATCTGGCTTATGTGGGGAATCAAACCTGGATCCTTAGGCTTCACAGGCAAGCACTTTAACCACTGAGCAATCACTCCAGCCCCCAAAGTTCACATTCTTGACAACGTTGTTAAATTGCCTCTTTCCAATTCCTTTGGCAAACCAAAGAAACCTCATTATCTAGAGACACAGTATAGATGACCAAGCCACCAATCTATAGTAGCATAGTGAAAAGTAAAATCACAATCTACAGTGACTGAAGTTCAGAAAAGGATTATCCAGGTTGAAGCCTCCGGCCTGTGATGTTATCTCATGGTTAGCCCAGCTGGGAGGCTTCTGGGGAGGAGACAGGGAGAACTTGTGGAATCCTACAGTGGGAGGCAGAGCTAGTCCTTGTGAAAATCTCAGCTTCTCTCTTTATAGCTCCTTACCCTCCTCCTCTCTCTGCATAGCCTTCCTGCATGTACTTTGACCAGATAGAGAGGGACAGGGACAGAAAGTGGACCGGAGAGGCTCAGACAAGTTCTCGAACAGGGAGCCCAGGTTAAACTCCTCAGGGTGCCAAAAGAAGTGAACAAAGAATCAGAGTAGGTGAAAAATGATGAAAAGAGCAAGAGAAGAAGTTAGATAGTGAAGAGGCTGGATTCAGAACACTTCTGGGGAAAGTCTTAAGAGACAGACATAGAAGCAAGATAAAAGAAAGCTCCATTTGAGAAAAAGGTTGTGGCTGGAGAAACGTGGTTTGACCCTTCTGGAGCCACATCTGCTACAAGATCCAGAGACATCAGATGCAGAAAGCAGGTTGGACATCACAGTGCCAGAGAGGAGAGGTCAAGTTTTGAGGACATTTGTTATTGAAAAGGAAATTAGAAAGAGTGGCTACCTCTTAGGCAGCTGTCGCGCGCGCGCGCGCGCGTGTGTGTGTGTGTGTGTGTGTGTGTGTGTGTGTATTGGTTTGATTCAGGTGTCCCCCATAAACCTAGATGTTCTGAATGCTAGGTTCCCAGCTGATGGAGATTTGGGAATTAATGTCTCCTGGAGGCAGTGTATTGTTGGGGGCGGGCTTATGGCTGTTATAGCCAGTGTCCCCATGCCAGTGTTGGGCACACTCTCCTGTTACTATTGTCCACCTTATGTTGGCCAGGGGGTGATGTCCACCCTCTGCTCATGTCATCGTTTTTCCCTACCATCGTGGAGCTTCCCCTCGAGCCTGTAAGCCAAAATAAACCCCTTTTTTCCCAGAAGCTGCTCTTGGTTGGGTGATTTCTACCAGCAATGTGAACCGGACTGCAACAGTGTGTGTGTGTGTGTGTGTGTGTGTGTGTGTGTGTGTTTTGCATTTTTTTAAAGTGGGTTGACATCTGGGTGTACAAAAAACAAAAAGTTTTTGCCAATGTGTGTGTAGGTACAGTAGGTGCGGTATGATGTGTGTGGAGTATGCACAAGTGTAGCGGTGCACACGGAAACCATAGGAGAACCTTGGGTGTCCCTCCTCCATCACCGAGCCGCTTGTTTCCTTGAGACAGAGTCTCTTACTGATTCTAGAGCTTGCTGTTTTCACAAACTCCAGGGATTCTCTGGTCTCTTCCCAACAGGGCTGGGGTTACAGGCATGGCCATGCCCAGCTGTTTACGTGAGTGCTGGAGAATTGATCTCAGGGGCCTCAGCAACCCCCCTACACATCCCTTAGGCTTTCATGCTTGCAGGGGAAGCACTCTTAACTGCTGATCCATCTCTCCAGTCCCAAAATGAGGATTTAAAAACATCAGATAATAGGGCTAGGGACATTGCTCAGTGGTTAAGTGCACTTGCCACTTAGACACAAGGGCTTCTCAGGCTGGAGACCGCCAAGTTAGACTCTCCCACTCCCACGTGAAAAAATGGATGTGGCCACACATTTCTGAAACCTCAGGCTGGGGATGGGGAGAGACTGGAGAGTCAGCAGGACTCGCTGACTGACAGCAGCTCAAGGTTGAGAGGGAGACACCCCATCTCAAAGCAATATGTAGATCAATGATAAGAGATGGATATTCAGTGTTCTCTAGCCTCCACACACATATGCATGAGCACACTCTTCTGCACACACACACACACATACCATATATCACACACATTGTACATGTACTCTACACACCTACACATGCAAAAAAAAAAAAAATACTAATAGGTTAACAAGTGTTGATTGCCCTTTCAGAAAGTTCTTCCGGAGCTGTTTTGCCCATGCTCTTTTTAAATGGAATGGCCTGTAAGCTCAGGACAGGGGAGCAATGATATTTTATTTGGAGTTGTCCTAGACGATATAGTTAGGCTGTAGACTAGATCTTGCTCGCAGACTTGGCCAAGGTTCCTGAGCTCTTGAGGCAGCAGCAATGTGAAAGGGGTTTTGCTGTATGGCTAGAGAGAGCTGAGGCGCCCTGACCACCTCACCTCTCCATAGAAACCCTGAACAACAGCAGATACTGTCTCAAAGCAAAATATAAAACAGTGATAAATAGCCCAGTTTGATGTCATCCCAGGCTACTAAGAGGCTGAGGCAGACGATAGCAAGTTCACAGCCTGCTTAGACTACAGGGTGAGTTCAAGGCCAGTCTGGACAACTTAGTGACACCAATCTCAAAATAAAAAGTAAGAAAACAGCTGTGAACACAGTTTGATGGTAGAATACTTGTTTAGCAGGTAAGCAGGTTAATTCACATAAATAACAGAGTGGTAATTAAAATAGTTTCACATATAAAAACAGACTAGTAGAAAGGTTCAGAAATAGACACAATATATACAAAAATTGAACATGAAATAAAATGAAAATTATTGGGGGAAAGATGAGTTTTCAACTAGCTAGCCATATTTGGAAGCACAGAAAATTTCTCCTAACTCTATGCTCAAATGTGCCACACAGAAATTTAAGATTTAAGTGATCAGAATGGAAGAAAGCAAGGGTAATATTTTTATGAACTTGAAAGCCCTTCTAAGCAAAACATAAAAATCAAGAGGCCAGGCTGGAGAAATGGCTTATTGATTAATGTGTTTGCCTGTAAGACCAAAGGACCTCAGTTCAATTCCCGAGGACCCACATAAGCCAGATGCACGAGGTGGAGCCTGTGTCTGGAGTTCCTTTGCAGTGGCTGGAGGCTATGGCATACCCTTTCTCTCTCTCTCCTCTCCCTCTTTTTCTCTCTCTGAAATAAATAAAGAAAAACAAAATATTTTTGAATTTTTTTTAAAAATCAAGAGGCCGTAAAATAATGGAAGATATCTCTCTCTCTCTCTCTCTCTCTCTCCCCCCTTTCCATATGAACAAAGGGATCTCAGCCTACAGGCCCCACAAAATTAGTTATTCATAATGCACCATGCACAATCCAGTGAAAAATTAAGCAATTGGGATGGTGGTAAGTGGTATCTCTTGGGTCATTACTTTATCCCATCATCCATAGAATTACTTCTTCAAAAGAGTTACTCCTTATAAAGTTATCTTTTTAAAAAAAAGTTATTTATTTATTTGCAAGCATAAAGAGAGAAAGGGAGGGAGAGAATGAATGAAAATGGGCACACCAGGGCCTCTAACCACTGCAAATGAGTCCAGACACATGCCCCACTTTGTACATCTGGCTTTACATAGGTACTGGAGAATCGAACTCCAGTCGATAGGCTTTAAAGACAAGTGCCTTAAACATTGAGCAATATCTCCAGCTGTAAGGTTCTTTTTTAAAATTTATTTTATTTTTTGTTTATTTTTATTTATTTATTTGAGAGTGATAGACAGAGAGAAAGAAGCAGATAGACAGAGAGAGAACGGGCACGCCAGGGCCTCCAGCCACTGCAAAAGAACTCCAGACGCGTGCGCCCCCTTGTGCATCTGGCTAACGTGAGTCCTGGGGAATCGAGCCCTGTAAGGTTCTTTTACTGCATTGTTTCTCTCTCTCTCTCTCTCTCTCTCTCTCTCTCTCTCTCTCTCGTGTTTTTCAGTAAAAGCCTTAGCCAGTAGTAGTTGTATATACCAGTAATCCCAGCACTTGGGAAGTAGGGGTAAGAGAATCAGAAAAATCGAAGGTCATCCTTAGCTACATAACAAGTTCAAGACAAGCCTGGACTATATGAGACCTTATCTCAAAAAACAAACAAATAAAATAAAGGCAACAAAACCTATTTGTACCCTCTGCCACTCTCATAAAAGCGATCAATTCAAGGCCTACCTAAGAGCTGGGGATGTGGCTAGCTCAGGGGTAGAACACTTACCTAGAGTGCTTGACGCCCTGGGCTGATTCTCAGCATGACAGAGCAAACAGATATTTGAGCCTCTCCTTTCTCTGCAATTCATATTGCATTTTTTTTCCCTCATGATATAAAACCAATGCATATTTGTGACAAAAATTGGGAAATCACAAACATGAACAAGAAAAGAAAAATAATCTATAATTCCATTAAGTAGATTTAATTCCTATTAAAATATCAATAAATGTTCATTGGCAAGTTTCCTTTGAAATTATATTTTGACCTGATTTTGATTACCTTGACATTTTATTTGGCATCCTGCTTTTGTTTGTTTTTGGGTTTTTCTTTCTTTCTTTTTTTTTTTTTTTGAGGCAGAGTCTCACTCTAGCCTGAGCTGACCTGAAATTTATCCTGTAGCTCCAGGCTGGCCTTGAATTCATAGCGATGGAGCCTCCCACTTGAGCCTCTTCAGTCTAGGAACTAAAGGTGTGCACCACCACACCCTGCTGGCATCCTGCTTTTTAAAAATGGCCTTGAACTCATGGTGATCCTCCTGCCTTGGCCTCTAGAATGTTGGGTTTATAGGGGTGCACTCCTATGCTCTGCTTTAAAACTTAATGTACTGTGAACATTCTCCCGTGCATTTAAACCTCCTTCTACAACATGGTGTGTAGTGGCTGCAACTGATCCTATTGTGTGGTAGAACCATACACATTTATACGCCGTTACACAAACCCTCCAGCTGAAAGCACTTACTTGTTTCTGTATTTTTTTTTTTCTTTGTTATAAACAGTTTTGCAAAGACCATTCTTTGGGACGTTTGACCCTCAGGGCTCTCATATAGTGTAGGCTTCTGGGAGGGGCCCCAGGTTTCCTAAGCTTTTTTTTGTTTTGTTTTGTTTTTGAGGTAGCATTATCATCCTGGGGTTCAAAGAATCAGTTTTTATATGCAGGAAATGAAAGCAACATATTTTTTTTTATCATGAAAGGGTTTGATGTTTTTTTCCTCCTGCTGCCATTTTTCTTGCTCTGCTAAATATCATATATTCAAAACACAGAAATTCAATTTACATTTGAGTTGAATATAAAGCCAGAAATGATGATTGTTTGGTCACTGCTGTTTGTGGAATCAGTGGCCCCAATTCTGTGTTTCAAAGAGCATTCCAGCTATCAGAAAGATTGATTAACAAGAAAGCGTACTGCAAACACAGATCTTGGAGTGTGGAGTATGAGCCGAATCTTTTACCTTTGGTTGTATTATTACTATTTTTAACCCCCGGCTGGACCTTTTCCTCCAGTCAATTCCTGCTGAGTCATGCATCTGTGCGTCTGCCAGAGACGCAAGGCAACATCACCTGAAAAACTCACTTCTTAGCCTCGGAAGACTGCGTGAGTGACAAAGGTTAAAAGCGTCAGCAAAAGCAAGGCTGCGCATCCCGCCTCTCTACCTGAATGCGCCCTGAGCCCCACTGCCTTCCTCCTCTTTAATCCGGGTGACTCCTGCTTTCATCCCTAAAGGTCACTTCCTCAAGGAAGCCTTCCCTGCCTCCTCTTATAAAAATCTACTTCCCTGTACTTCCTCTTTCAAAGCACTGCCACTCTGGCCGTTTCTTATTTTTAGTCCTCTGAGGCAGGTACCACCCACATCTGCATGGGTCAACTGTTTAGCTCACAGCCATCAATATAGCACAATCACACACACACACACACACACACACACACACACACACACACACAATCAGTATTGTTTGAATGAATGAATGAATGAATGAAAAAGTGATGAGATAGGAACACAAACTGTACTTTCACCTGCCACAAACGCACACCTAGGACTCAAGCACTCATTTGCAGCAGCCATTATCCGAGAAGACTTCTCTGGCCTCCCAACCTAGAATAGCAGCCTTCTTATTTCACCCCATCCTGCCAACCCTGCCCCTCTATATTCTTGAATTTTCTTTCCAACACGTAACACTCCCTAACATCAGTGCTTTCATCAATGTATTACCTGCTTCCCCCAGCTCTACCAGAAGGGGAAGAAGGAGTATTTTACTGCAGGAGCTCACTCACTTAGAGTACTCATTAGCAGATACAGCAGGCAAACAATAAATATTACTTGAATTAAATTGTGAATGGTGGTAGGGGAGGGAGGAATGAGGGAACGAGACTTTGGATATAGCACAACTGAGCCCATCTGGGGTTTTGTTTGATTTTGACAGTCTCACTATGTGGCTCAGGCTGGCCCAGAACTTCTAATTCTCCTGCCTCAGCCTCCAGACACTATGCCTGGCCATTTTGGCTTTCTGAATAGT
This sequence comes from Dipus sagitta, assembly GCA_036346955.1. Classification (NCBI taxonomy): domain Eukaryota; kingdom Metazoa; phylum Chordata; class Mammalia; order Rodentia; family Dipodidae; genus Dipus; species Dipus sagitta. Next base: position 152,200,841 of record CM070772.1, on the reverse strand, counting down.
CACATCAGCTTTTAGCAAAAAGCAGATTCTATAGCATAGGGAGAATAAATACATTTACTGAGTTTTTAAAAAAATTTTTTGTTGTTTATTTTTAATTTATTTATTTGAGAGCAACAGACAGAGAAAGAGGCAGATAGAGAGAGAGAGAGAGAGAGAGAGAGAGAGAGAGAGAATGGCCGCGCCAGGGCCTCCAGCCACTGCAGACAAACTCCAGATGCGTGCGCCCTCTTGTGCTAACGTGGGTCCTGGGGAATCGAGCCTTGAACCGGGGTCCTTAGGCTTCACAGGCAAGCGCTTAACCGCTAAGCCATCTCTGCAGCCCCTGATTTTTTTAAATTAATTGCACTGTTTCTATTTGGTTTTTTGTTGTTGTTGTTGTTGTTTGTGTATTTGTTTGTTTTAAGACAGCATCACAAGTAGCCAGGCCTGGTTTTGAACTCCTAATCCTACTGCCTCAACTTCCACAGTGATGGGATAATACATGTATGCCATCATGATGGGCTATTTCTATCATTTGTTCGTCAACTTTTAGAGTTTCTGTTAGTAAAAATTTTATGTGTAGGGCTAGAGAAATGGCTTAGTGGTTAAGGTTCTTGCCTGCAAAGCGAACAGACCCAGGTCTGATTTCCCAGGACCCACATAAGCCAGTTGTACAAGGTGGCACATATATCTGGAGTTTGTTTGCAGCAGTTGACGGTCCTGGTGTGCTCATTCTCTCTCTCTCTCTCTCTCTCTCTCCCCCCCTCTCTTCCTCTTTCTCACTCTCTCAAATAAGTAAATAAATAAAAATAAAATGTAAATTTTTTAAACTTATGTGTAATCACCCAATAATGAATTGACACCATGAATTAAAAAATTGTACTAAGTATAAAAAAGTAAACTTCTCCATATATTATAATGTAAATACTAATTTTAGGGGGTGTGGAATCAGGGCATCCAGCAATAAGGAAATTGATTCTCTTGTGAGAATATAAATTATTGTATCAACTGAATAAAATGTCATTCCAGTCTTTTAAAAATCTGAAATATGCAGTTAACCAAAAATACAGAGTAAAAGAAAATGATTTTAAAAGTTACAAGAACCTGGGCTGGAGGGATGGCTTAGTGGCTAAGGCATTTGCCTGCAAAGCCAAAGGACCCAGGTTCGATTCCCAAGGACCCACATTAGCCAGATGCACAAGGGGGTACACGCACCTGGAGTTCATCTGCAGTGGCTGGAGGCCCTGGTGTGCCCATTCTCTCTCTCTCTCTCTCCCTCTTTCTCTGTCGAATAAATAAATATAAAATAAAATAATATTTAAAAAATTACAAGAACGTGAGGCCTCATTTTGTGTAGACTTACCAAAATCTTATAAAGATGAACTTGTAAGCAGCTGTTTCTAACACTAGACGTAAGTTTAGGAGGAAACAGAGAGAGCCAAGTGCCCCAGAGCACTTCGTGTGCTCCCTGGCACCGCCTCACGTCCTTCTGGTTTTCCTCTCCTTAAAGTCACCAGTTATCCACCCTCAGCGTTCGAGATGGCTTGTCCTGGTGTGGCTGGAATCCCTGGAAAATTCCAAGGTGGGCTGTTTTTAAAACTTTGGAGCCCCTTTCCACTTCAGCAGACTATTGGAAAGTATCAAGATTTGTGTTTTGAATTTCTGGTTCTGCGATGAGGTCAAGATGACTTTCAATCCATGTTCTTGTTAGTTTCAGGTATTTGTTAGCCTGAAGCTCTGCGCCTAAGGGACACCTTGCTGCCCAGTGCTCCACACTAGCACACCATTCTACTCTCTCACCGGGCCTTTCCTTAACCAAGGGATCCAGTCTGGGTCCAAGGGAGGAACATCAATCACTCCCTGAAGCCATGGACTTGGTGACCTTGTGTTCCTCAGAGGCAGCAGGTACTAGACAAGAAGCCTGAACTGACTTTTCTCATGCCCTCCCACCTCTTCCTCTTCTCTGCTCTTTTCTCCTAATACAGAAGGCCAGATTGTCCTCTTAGAACCTTGGCCCTGACTTCTGGTTCATTGTGCTTAGGACTTAACCTTTACTAGTAGGTGAAGTTAAATAGTTGGCAATTTCCCTATTAAAATAAAATTTCCTGCCCCACCAATCCTTGCTTAATCCTAATAAAAACAATAGAGTTGACAAACAGCAATTTCATTGTATCAGGGGAGAAAGAATGGATCTAGACTTGCTCTGTTGAATACTTCAGACTGGGTTTTAAGTATCCAGCTGCCTTCATTTCAAAAGCGGCAAATATTTTCATATTCCACAAATGGAGCTGTTGAGCAGTGGTGAATGAATGAAGTACAATGCAACTATTTTTAGAATGGTAATTATAATTAAAAGGCAGTGGAGGAATAATCTTGCTCCAGCACGTCTGCGATCTCCTTTTCAAATTCCCCTAAAACAATACTCTCAGTGTCTGGCCTCAGAGACTTGTTGCTGTTTTTGTTCTGGTGAGAAATAGGTAAAACTTGATATTCTTTCTGCACCAAGTGCATCTGAGTGCTGCATCTGGAAATGTGGTTTTGGCTACACCTGATCCTGCCTTCCTCCTCTGGGTTTTCAGTTTCACAGTCTAGGATGTTAAATTTCTTTTCCATATATAGTGGTAAGGTAGTATGGACTAAATCAATTTCCTAGGTAACTCCACTATCTTTATCATCTATCTATCTATCTATCTATCTATCTATCGATCGATCGAATGATTGATCTATCTATCATAGTCATCTAGATAGCTTGTTAAGTTTTGAATTTAGAATTGTTTGTTATTTGTTATAGCTAAGAAACTTGGAAGTTGAGGCTATAGCTCAGTGGTACAGCACTTGTCCAGCATTTAGTCCCCCAAATTAAAAAAAAAAGAGGAAAAGGAAGCATACCTAATAATAGTAATAATAACAATAACTAAGCCTTTATGATGCTTACACATGCCAACCATTGTTCTAATATGTTATACATAGTCACTAACCCAGTGCCGTCAATATACCTTGAAGGCAAATTTCTATTTTATTCTCATGTTATAGATGAGGAAATTGATGCCTGGCAGGATCAGAATCCAGACTCAAGCATCTGATACCTTATGATATCTCAACTCATACGCTGTCCACCTGGCAGCACCTCTTCAATGCAAACACTGCCCCTGTTGTTTGATGAGGACTCTGAACTTCACAGAGGTAAAATTATTTGTCCAACACCACAAAGCTCTCAGGATTCAACTCAAGATCTTCCAGTGTCTTGGGCTCCAATGTATGGGCTCTAAAATAATGCTACCCAACAGTCCCTTTTATAGTAGAAAAAAATATGACTAATCCCTACTAGTAAACAACAACTTTATTCTTATTAGTTCCTATTAATTTTATTGCTACTACTTTCCTCCTGCTAATAAGAAATAGGGGCTGGGGAGATGGCTCAGTGATTAAAGGCATTGTTTGTAAAGCCTGAGAACTTGAGTTCAGTTCCCCAGTACCCAAGTAAAGCCAGATGCACAAAATAGTCCATACAGGTGAAGTTTGTTTGTAGTGGCAGGAGGCCTTGGTGTATTCTTGGCCATTCTTTCTGTCTCTTTCTCTAACTATCTATCCATCTCTCTCTCACTGTCTCTCTCTCTCTCTCTCTCTCTCTCTCTCTCTCTCTTTCCTTGCAAATAAATAAAGCTATTTTTAAAGATTTATTTATTAGAGACAGAGAGAGGGGGAGATAGGGAGATATAGAGAGAGAAAGAATGGGCATGCCAGGGCCTCTAGCCATGGCAAATGAACTCTAGACACATGCGCCACCATGTACATTTGGCTTACATGGGACCTGGAGAATTGAACCTGGGTCCTTAGGCTTCACAGGCATGCACCTTAATCACTAATCCATCTCTCCAGCCCCAATAAAAATATTTTTTTAAAAATAAATAGTACTTAGCTGGGCATGATGGTTCATACCTTTAATATCAGCACTCAGGAGGCTGAGGTAGGAGGATCCCTGTGAATTGGAGGCAGCCTGGACTACCGAGTGAGTTTCAGGTATGACTGGGTTATAGTGAGACCTTGCCTCAAAAAACAAATGAACAAACAAACAAAAAAGACTTACTTTCCCCGTTAGAAAGCATTTGCATTTTCAAACTTCCGAAGGATCACCCTTGGCTATTTGCAATTTATTGCATTTGCAAGTTATGGGAAAAAATCACAATTAGAAATAAGATTCAGGCCTGGGAACATGGCTCAGCTGCTAAAGATGCTTGCTTGAAAAGCTTTCCAGACTGGGTTGGCCTAGGTTTAGTTCTTCAGTACCCACATAAAGCCAGCTACACACATGCATCTGGAGTTCATTGCAGCAGCATGAGGACATGACACACACTCTCTCTCTCTCTCTCTCTCTCTCTCTCTCTCCCCCTGTCTCCCTCTCTCCCTCTCTCTCTCCTTGTTTGCAAATAAGGACATTTTTAAAACAAAAAGAAACAGAGAAGATAGGATCCAAAGTTGGGTGTGGTGGCATACTTGGGAGGCTGAGACAGGAGGATCACATGTTTAAGTCCAGCCTGGATGACATAGCAAGACCCTGTCTCGAAACCAACAACAGAGGCTGGAGGGGCGGCTTATCAATTAAGGTGCTTGCCTGCAAAGCCTAAGGACCCAGATTTGATTCCCCAGTCCCCATTTAAACCAGATGCACAAGGTGGTGCATGTGTCTGGAGTTCATTTGCAATGGCAGGAGGCTCTGGAGTATCCATTCTCAGTCTTTCTCTCTGTCACTCACTCCCTGTCTCCCTCCCTCACCCTCTCTGCCTTTCTTTCTCTCTGATAAATAAATAATATTTTAAGAAGCCAACAAGACAAGCAGGTGAGGGTGGGAGGAAGAGTAAAAAAAAAAAACAAAAAAAAACTTGATTCTAAAGTACTAAGTCATGGTCATTTGAAGAGGCAGAAAAACACTACTTGGTTTCTTATGAGACACGGAGGGCAAGCGGTTATCAAGCTGGTTGAGACCGAAAATGCATCTTCTCCTAAAAAACAAAAGCAGCAAAGAATAGGAACAAAGCAAAAGCAAACCATAAATCACGGTGAACTTCTTTTTCTTGATTAGTTACCAGCCGTGCTTCTAACCCTGCAGATAGCTACTGCAAAGCGGCCACGAGATGCCACGGCTGCAATGCAGAGCCCCCCCCCCCCCCCCCCCGTGAGAAGGCTCCTCTCTCCAAGGCTCCCTTTGCAGGACGTCCTCGGTGCATGCCTGGCCGCACTGAGGAGAGTGTGCCCAGCGAGCTCAGCGCGAGGGGGGTCTGAAGATAAGAGCTCCTTTGCATTGAGCAGCCGGCCCTGATCTTCCCAGGGCTCATCACTCAGATTTCTCTGTGCAGACGAAGACCCAGGGGGCCTTGCATTTGTGTTTTATTTCTGTTTCAGCAAATTTTAAGCTGAAGTGTGACTTTCAGGTTCAGCATTAATGAGACTTTGCTGTGCTTTGAAAATTGCTGTCATCCCATTTTCTGTAAAGTCTTTTTTTTTTTCTGAGAGCAATTCAGCAATGACCGAGTCCTGCCTGCTTGCTCTGTCCTGCCCCGGTCATTAGAATTTGATTTATTAGTAGTTGTTCCTCCTCTGACAAGGGTGTTGCCTGCTTTAAAACAGCTTCAATTTTAAAATAAAAACATTGTAAGTGCTCTTTAAAAGAATATACCCAGGGCTGGAGAGATTGCTTAGTGGTTAAGGCACTTGCCTGCGAAGCCTAAGGACACAAGTTTGATTCCCCAGTACCCATGTAAGCCAGATGTACAACGTGGCACATGCATCTGGAGTTCATCTGCAGTGGCTGGGGGCCATGATGCACCCATTTTCTCTCTCTCTCTAATAAATAAAATGTGAAAAAATTATTTTAAAAAATATATACTCAGTTGATAGGGGAACAGCTGGAGAGATGGTTCAGTGATTAAAAGCACACACTTGCAAAGCCTACCAATCCAGGTTTGATTCCTTAGGACCCATGTAAGGACCATGTAAGGACCCATGAAAGAGGGGTGGAGAGATGGCTTAGTCTGCAGACACACAAAGTGGCACGCATCTGTAGATTGTTTGCAGTGGCAGAAGGCCCTGGCAGGCCATATTTACTCTTTCTCAAATAAATAAATAAAAATACTTATTTTTTTTTAAAAAGAATGTACTTGGGGGCTGGGGACATAGTTCAGCTGGTAAAAGGCTTGAATAGAATGAAGGAAGCCTTAGGTTCGGTCCCTAGCGCTGCATAAACTGGCCATGATAGGGCATGCCTGTCATTCTTGCACTCAGGTAGAGGCAGGAAGATCAGATTTAAGGTCACCCTTGGCTACAAGTTTGAGGCAACCTTGAACTAAAGACCCTGTCCTTCCCCTGTCTCCCCCCACACACCAAAAAAAGACACCTGGGAGCCCATCTTGCCTAAGTTACCCATGGGATCAAACATTAAAACAAACAAGTGGCAAGTGTTCATCACTATTTCCTCAGCATACAGAGGAAAAAAAATATAGGATTTCCGATTTAAGAACACTTAGTGGCACGTGCCTGTAATTCCAGCATTGGGGAGGCAGAGGCAGGTGGATTTCACCAAGTTCTAAGTCAGCCAGGGTTCCACAGTAAGACTGGCTCAAAAAGCCAAACCAGAACAAAAGAACACCTGGTACTCTTCCTTAAGGTCAACATATGTTGCCAACATCAGTGGAAACCATTATCTTTTAATTGATTTTTAAATCTTATTTATTTATTTAAGAGAGAGAGGAAAAAGAAAAGAGGCAGATATAGAGAGAAAGGGCCTCCAGCCACTGCAGAGGAACTCCAGACGCATGCACCACCTTGTGCACCTGGCTTACGTGGGTCCTGGGAAATTGAACCTGGGTCCTTTGGCTCTGTAGGCAAGTGCCTTAGTTTCTGAACCATCTCTCCAGCCCTTTTGAAAAATTATTTTATTTATTTATTTGAGATAGAAAAAAGAGGAAGGTAGAGAGAAAATTTTACAGATGTTTTATTACCAGAGTTTTTAATCTTTCAAAATTTTTAAAGATTTATTTATTTATTAGAGACACACAGAGAGAATGGGTGTGCTACGGCCTCTAGCCACTGCAAATGAACTCCAGACGCATACGTCACCATGTACATCTGGCTTACATGGGGCCTGGAGAATTGAACCTGGGTCCTTAGGCTTCACAGGCATGCTCCTTAACCACTAAGCCATCTCTCCACCCCTCTTTCAAAATTTTTTGGCATACTTCTTAAAAAAAGGTTCCTGTTCTCTGTGGCCTGCCATACTAATTCTGAAATCCTTCCTCATTCTCTTGTTCATGAGAGAAACACAGAATTTAATGTTGGAAAGATAATGGTCATGGTTAATTTGCATACATTAAGTGATCTGCAAAAAGTATTTTGCTGCTTTCTTATTGGACATAAATATATTTTAATTTCCATTTACTGTTCCCTTCTTCTTTTCAACTAATCTCTCTTCTATTTTGATGTCATCATTTTTATCTTCCTTTATTATTCAGGTCTTGGGTAATTAGCATCAGCCACTCTGAGATATCAAGGAATCTTTGTGTCTGGAAGACAGCATTGTAAGCGCTGCTCCCTTCCTTTGGTGCTTACATTCTTTCTGACACCTCTTCAGTGAGGATGCCTGGGTCTTTTAGGGTGTGATAAGAGAAGTCTCACTTAGAGCTGAGGACAGAAATAAATATTAAGGGAGAATTTGTGATCGCTTTCTTGAGAGTGTTACTTTTACTCTGCCCAATTTCCACTTTTCACTTCTTCTTCTCAAATATTAAATTTTGTTTCATTTAATGTTTTCTTTGTGTGTATGCGTGTAGGTCAGGTACTCATGTGGAGGTCAGAGGATAACCTTGGGCTGTTGGTTCTTGCCCTCTATCTTGTTCGGGACTGAGTCACTCTCGTTGGCTGTGGATTGCTGGCCCGTAAGCTTTGAGATTCTTCTATCTCCACTTCCCATTGCCATTTTGGATTGTAGACATATGAGCCACTGCATCTGGCTTTATGTGGGCTCCGGGAATTTAGACTCACGTTGTCATGTTTTCACAGAGAGCGCTTCGGCATGGGAAAGAGAAAACACACATGCTAGGCAAGTGCTCCGCCGCCGAGCTCCCTCTCCAACTCGAGAACGGGAAGCTCGCCCTGTGTGTGAGGATTAAATGAAACCGTAAGTAAAAAAAATGCTTAGCGTTGTACTTGACACATAGAAACTGACACATACAGTGTCTTGAATGTGTCCTGGGGAGGTCGCTCAGTGGCTAAACGTGGTGAGAGGGAGGCTCAGCATGTTGGAGTAGTGTAGCCAAGATGACATGGCTAATGTAGAGCTCGTCTTAGTCAGACAAGAAAGCGTTTGCTCCCAGTTCGACACATAGCATCAAGTTTAATAGTTTTCTCCCCTGGTACCACATATTTTAATATTCATTAAGTACAGCCATTTATCCAATCAGTCATACAGCAGCCAATAAACATTTAAGTCTTAAATGAGATCCTGCGAGATGGGATGTAGTCCCACTGATGAAAACAACCCAGTCATGGCCCAGTGGGGAATATAAGTCAATTAACTTACAGTCCAGCGAAATAGTCATGATACCCAGATGCATTAAGCCCTGTTGGAGTGGGGGATGGCTGGATTTTGCTTGTGGAGGTGAATAAAGTTGTCAGAAAATGGTTTTGATTGAAACCGAGACTTGAAGGACCTAGAAAAGAAATGGTTTGTGGGCTGGAGAAGATGGCTTAGCGTTTGAGGCATTTACCTGCAAAGCCAAAGGACCCCAGTTTGATTCCCCAGGACCCATGTAAGCCAGATGCACAAGGAGGTGCATGTGTCTGGACTTCCTTTGCAGTGGCTGGAATCATGGGGGGGGGGGGTTGAACCACAAAGCAGCAGCAGCACCTGGGGACCTAGAAATGGAAATTCCTAGGCTCCACCCCGCATTCGCAAAGTCAGAAACCCTGACTGGGGCCCAACAACCCATTTCAAATGACCCTTCGGTGAGATGCTGTGAGATTCGGTGGAGTTCCATAGCCACAGCGGAGCCTGTTCCCCGCACTTGGGGATACCAGAGCTCAGAGCTGGGGGGGCAGGGGTGGGGCTTGTGCATTTCAGCCTCTGCAGTCCCAGCGGCCAGCTCAGTGTCCAACGCAGTGAGAGAGCCATAAAAATTAGTGCCCATCCCCTGCCCATTGGCTACCTTACCTCCAATAACTAGGCTTGTGGGCGACCCCCCCCCCTCCGCTCCAGTGTTTGAGGAGCAAGCAGGGCTGGAGAGATGGCTCAGTGGATAAGAGCGTTTCCCCAGGCAAGCACGAAGGCCCGGGGGCCGCAGAGGAGTCCAAATCTCCAGAATCCAGGTAAAACAGCTGGGCGTGGCATCGCTTGCCTGTAAACCCGGCCCGCAGAGGAGCGGAGAGAACTACAGGCCCCAAAGTGTGAAAAGAGACTCCAGCTCAAAACAAGTGCGGGCAAGGAGTGGTGGAGGGGCGCACCGGAAGTTCCACAGGTGAGGGACCTGCCAGAAGCAAGCATGGGGGGTGCTGTGAGGCGCACACCTGTGCATAAAGCCACACATACCACACCTCGCCACACCCCCACGCCCTCCCATGCGCCACAACACATCGCACACAGAGAGAAGAAAAAGAAAGGAGCAGGTGGGGAGAGTCCTTTGTGCAGAGGTGGTCCCTGGGGGGCTGGTGGTGGAGGGTACCCGCGTTTCTCTGGGTTTCTATGGCCCCCTCCTTCATCTGTAACGGAGTGTCTAGACTTGGACTGTGGTTTGGTGTGAGTGAGTGAAATTATCTTTGCTAAACAGACCTTAATAGTTGAAAAATAAACATATTTTCTGGGAATAATGAATGAGCAATGGCAAATGAATTTTACAAGCACATAGAAAGCTTTGCATTGCCAATGCCCCTGGACTAGCTAGTGTTCTCCCTCTGAATTCTAATAAACGTGAGAGGGGCAAACGTGGGTGGCGGCAGGAGGGGAAAGAGAGCATTAATTATGCGTCCAGGCCTCTGAGAGACATCCCAGCGTCTTCACAAGGCCCTGGGATGCAGCACTGTCATCCCAGGCTCAGAGAGGGACCCGTGGCCCCAGAGTCCTACACCAGGCGGGTGACACGCATCAAAGGCCTCTGGCTCCAGAGCCCTGGCTCCTTTCTCCTCACCTCCCATCTCTTGGGACACCACTGCCAGCCAGGAAGGGGACAACGGGAGCTGAGGGAGGCAAGGCTCCATTAACTTCACAGTTTGCCTGTCATCCTCACCATCCCCTCCACACATTGCTTCATTAATTTTAATTGGTGGGAGACTGTGCTAAGCGGTCTCTGTCACTTGCCGGCAGCGTGTTCTGAGGCACACAAGGTCACCACCAGTCTCTTCCTCCCCGGTGGCCGCGACCACACACCATCATGTCTTCTTGCTGCTTGCTGTCTCAACGTGTGTCTCATCCACTGGTGCTGAGTCTAGCTGTCCTTCCTCCTTCCTCTTTCCCCCCTTTTCCTTCTTCTCCACCCCCTTCCTTCCTCTCGGCCTTTCTCTCCTTCTCTTCCTCTTCCTCTTTCTTTTTTTTAATTAATTTATTTTTATTGACAACATCCACAATTGTACACAACATCCCATGGTAATTCCCTCCCTTCCCCACTTTCCCCTTAGAAACTCCACTCTCCATTATATCCCCTCCCCTCTCCATCTTTTCCTCCTCTTATGATGGTCTTGTGTAGGTAGTGCCAAGTACTGTGAGGTCATGCATATCCAGGCCATTTTGTGTCTGGAGGAGCACGTTGTAAGGAGTCCTATCCTTCCTTTGGCTCTTACATTCTTTCCACCATTTCTTCCACAATGGACCCTGAGCCATGGAAGATGTGATAGAGATGTCTCAGTGCTAAGGACTCCTCTGTCACTTCTTCTCAGCACCATGGTGCCTTGAGTCATCCCAAAGTCACTGCCATCTGAAAAGAGAAGCTTCACTAACCAAAAGTGAGAATAGCATGAACATTAAGAGAAGTACTTACTGGGCAGTTTGGTGAGCATAGTATGTACATTTAGCCAGGCAGCAGCAGACATGACAGCCCTAGGGCTCATGACTACCCCTGTTGTAGGTTTTCAATATCAGGGATGTATTCCCTCCCATGGAAGGGGCCTCCAGTCCAATTAGAGGGCATTTAGTTTCCCCCATAACAGACGTGCCACTATTGCACCCCTTGGTTCATTTGGCCTGGCTGGCCAAATCTAAGGCTTGCAGTGTCCACTGTTGAGTATCTTCACAGGCCCTCTTCCTCTTTCTAACAGATTGACCCTGCTGAGTTACTGTGGGGGTCTTCACCAAGCACTGACTATGTGCCGGCCTGGGTGGACACCCGGCCTTCCTGGAGCCTGCCATCCAGCAGGGGGCAGCGAAAACCACAGCGAGCACGTACACTGTTTAGAACGTCCGTCCAGTACAGTGAAGCCAATGAAAAGGCCACTAGTTGCTTGTCTCTTGTGACCAAACACCGGCGAAAGCAACTCAAGAGAGGAAGGAGTTCTGACTCACCATTTGTGGGGACACAGACCACGGTGACAGGGAAGGCGTGACGGCACACAGCCCCACAGCAGTGGGAGGGTGAGCCTGGGACTCCTCACATCTCAGCAAAACAGACGGCAAAGACTGGACAGGAAGCTGCGTCGGGCTATGAGCTTCAAGACCCGTCGCACCATCTCCCAAAAGAGCACCACCAGCTGGAGACCGAGAGTTCAGGCACATGATCCCTGTGGGGGATATTTTACATCCTGCTACTGGGGCTGTGTAGTCAGCATGGAGGGGCCCGCAGGAAAGACCTGTGTGAGGGGGTCACCTTTAGGGGGATATCTGTGATGAGTGCACATAGCAGTGGTGGGGAGGGGAGATCAGTCCATGCAAGGCCTTGTAGGTGGCCAGGGCTTAATGAGCTGGTGGGACAGAGGAAGGGCCAGCAGAGAAATGGGCAGAGCAAGCCATGAGTGACTGGGAGGACAGGAAAGCAGTAGAGCAGACTGGGGAGAAGCTTGAGAGCCCTGTGGATTTACTTCTACCTGCCAACATCTTCCTGATAGGGTGCCCTCTTGATTGAGACCGATTTTCTTCCACCCACAAAAGCACCAATGTTACATTTGGCATTGCTCGGCAGCCATGTGTCATAGAGAGTCTTGGGCACTGGTAGTGATCCTATCAACAAGACACCAACAGCAGAGGCTTCCTAAGGAGATGGGGGCTGTGTGCGCCGCTGAGTATTTGCATCCATGCTTTTCTTATTTCTATTTGTAAGGAGAGAAAGAGAGAGAGAGAGAAAATGAATGCACCAAGGCCTCTTGCCATTGCAAATGAACTCCAGATGCACACGTCACTTTGTGCATCTTGCTTTACGCGGGTGCTGGGGAACGGAACCCAGGCTGTCAGGCTTTACAAGCAAGTACCTCTAGCTGCTGAACCATCTCTCCAGCCCTGACATACATGCTTTTTAGACCTCATACATCAAGGTGGTGGGGGGGCCTGCAGAAACCTGATCCCTGTTCCCTCCCAGACCCAAAGTAGCCCTGGTGCCCTCTGCCAACAGCCCCACAAGAAGCAACTCCTGCACACGGGACTCTCCCCCGAGGAAGTGTGTGACAAGATGTGCACTGTCACCTCTATTTCAGAGGGAAAGGACAGAGTAGCTAATGAACTTGTCCAAAGACACACAGCTGCTAAGGGGGAGAAAAAAAAACACTGCAAAGATTTCAAATAAGGCCACACGTGGTGGCATACGCCTTTAATCCCCGCACTCGGGAGGCAGAGGGAGGAGGATCACTGTGAGTTTGAGGCCACCTTGAGACGCGACATAGTGAATTCCATGTCAGCCTGGGCTAGAGTGAAACCCTACCTTGAAAAACCAAAAAAAAAGTTCAAATAGATGTGATCAGTTTTGTTTGCTGGTTTTCCCTCCTTGTACAGATGCACAAGGTGCTACACGGGTATGGAGTTCATTTGCAATGGCTGGAGGCCCTGGCGCGCCCATTCTCTCTCTCTCTCAAATAAATAAAGAAAAATAAATATTTTTTAAAAGGAAGAAGAGGAAATGAAAACTTCCCATCATCTCGCTCCTAAGGTGTGGCTGGACTTTCACTGTAGTTTTGCCCGTGGCCAGTGCTGAACCACTGCCAGGTGTCCAGGCCCGAGAAGGCCCTGGCCCTCTGAAGCCGGTTGAGAACAAGGCAGCGCCGCTCTCTTACCCTATCTGCTCCAGGAAGCAGATGCCAAACTGTGCTGGCTACAAAGGGAGCCACACCCGTTGGGGGCGAACGCTCTCATGAGTTCATCACTGCTTAAAAGAACTGCCAGAAACGGCGGGAAGGGGACGGGGACAGGTCACTGTCACCCACCAACAACCAAGCAAGAAGAGGGAAACCTGGCCAGTCCTGCTGATTGCATGGTTTGTTAAGGGCCCTTCTCAGATGGCTTTGGCCTCAACGCAACAAAATGATACTCGGGTGTCCTTTCGCCATTCCTAATAAAAGTGGGAGATGTTTACATTTCTAACCCGTAGAGCACAAATGGGTACTTTTCCAAGCAGGGCTAGGCCACCCTAACTGTTGAATAGGCCCAACTAATTAGCCTCTTGTGTGAACTATCTTGTCTTTTTTTAGGACCGGAAATCAAATGGGAAGGGTTCCCTCCTGTTCCAAGCGCGTTCCAGAGGAATTACTCACGCTCCTTAACCTATGAGTCACACAGGAGTCTAGGAGAGTGTTTCCAAAACAGGCCTGACAATCAGATAAACAAAGCAATTGCTGGGTGACAGTGGCCAGAGCCAAGGTTGATGGAGCAGGTCAGTAGACCTGGGTGGGCTAGGCTTCCCTGGAAGAGTCATGGATAGCCAGATAGCCAGATTGCAGGGCAACTTGGGATGTTTCCTGAGAGTAAATGCCCATGGGGAGTTTTGTTTTCAGAAGCATGATTCAAGTCCATTGGCTTTGTGTGTGGGATTAAGGCATCTTCCTGCCCCAAAGAATTGAAGGCACTCGCCTGCCATCTCGCCCCGCTGTGGGGCTCTCTGTTTGACATCTCCAACACAGGATATTAATCATTTTGGGACTCTGGGCCTGTTCCCAGGGCCTGTGTTGGCCACTGTTGATCTCCAGCCAGAAAAACAGCTTCTAAATGACAGAGGCTTTCTCAAATTGAAATATAAAGTCATCGAGAAAGAGCATCCTAGGAAATAGCCCAGCCTGGAGCTGACTCTCTCCTGAGCAGGCGAGGGGTCAGCCTCTTTGTGGCTCCTCTGGGAAGGAGTCTGAGGCCAGGTATCAGCATGTCTTCTGTGCTAAAGGATGCAGGCATCTCCCAGGCAGGGACCCTGGGCATGCGTGGGACCTTGTGGAGACGCCTTACTGCCCCATCTCTTGTCCCTAGAGAAGTGGCAGGTGGATTCATGGGACTACCCTGCCATGGAGGAAGAACAGAGATGTACTGTGCTTTCTCTGCCCTTATTAAGCCCATAAACGTAAAAGGCCAGGTTGGAGGGAGGGCCGGGAGAGAGCAACACAAGGTCCCACATAGACTCCTGTGTCTGCTAACCCTGTGCATTCTCCGCAGCAGCAGCAGCAGCAGCGGGACCTTCCTAAGCAGCTCTGCTAGCCTCCCTCCTCCTGAGGTCCTCCCCGCAGAAGCACACCTGCAGAAATTCCAGTGTTCTTTCTGAGCCAGGCCAGGCCCTTCCCTGCTTGACTTGGCCTGACTCTCAGCCTCCTCAGTGGCCACTCCCAGGCCTTCCTTCTAACCACAAGGGCCTGCTGTTTCCTGGAAACACTCACTGTGTGCCTTCATCTTTGACTCTTTCATCCACTCCATTCTTCTACCTACAGTGCCCTCCCATCCACCAGGAAAGCCACCCTCCCGCCCAGGCGGGGTCTCGCTTCTGTTGTGAGTGCCACCTACTCCCATTGCTCAAGGGGTCACAGATCCCGGGCTCAGCTCCATCAGTCTCTCTGACAGCAGGGCTTGGCTTGTGACTGATGTTGGGATGGGGGGACTGGGAGGTCCCAGAACAGGCACTGTGATTACTCACCCCATCTTAGGCTTTCTTTACTGCAACAAAGGCGAGTTTCCATTTCAGTTATCAACGCGCTTTGCTCTTCAGGTGCTGGTGAAAAGGCTCAGAGAAGCTGGGCTGTGGCACTGGCAGCCTGGGTGCTACCTTCCTTGCGGTTCTTGCATCTCAATGTAACTTTGATTCATATTCCATTTCAAAAGGGTAATGGGGCTGGAGAGATGGCTTAGCAGTTAAAGTGCTTGCCTGCGAAGCCTAATAAGAGCACATGTTCGAATCTCCAAGTCCCACATGGCCAGAACACACAGTGATGCAAGCATGCAATGTTGCACATGTGCACAAGGGGCAAATGTGTTTGGAGTTCATTCACAGAGGCTGAAAGGCCCTGATGTGCCCATTCTCTCTCTCCCCCGCCCCCTCTGCCTCTTTCTCTCAAAATAAAAAAAATAGCCGGGCGTGGTGGCACATGCCTTGAATCCCAGCACTCGGGAGGCAGAGGTAGGAGGATTGCCATGAGTTCGAGGCCACCCTGAGACTACATAGTGAATTCCAGGGCAGCCTGGGCTACCTTGAAAAACAAAACTAAAATAAATACATAAAGATAACTTTAAAAGGGTAATGATTTCAGGGTGTTGATTTCTGCCTTTAAGCTAGGGATAGACAGCATTCTCTCTCTCTTCCTCCCTCCCCCCTCTCCACACACACACACACACACACACACACGCCTAATGACGCATGAATGTGGCTTAGGTAGTAGATTTTGTATGTAACCATTTCAAGTGCCACATGAGATAACATGCCCGTTAGTTAGTAGGTTTGTGCAGGAGGACATCCCAGACCCTCCCCAGCAGAATGTGTTGTGGAGAGAGTCCTAAAAGGCCTCTGGTGGTGGTGTCTTGGGCAAAGGTGATACTCCCTTTTGTCTCCTTAGGGTTGTCCCTTGCTTTTCTTCCCTGCTGGAAGCCTCTGCTTTTCACCCACCTCTTCTTCATCAAGCTAGTGCTCAGTCCTCCAGCTCACTCGCCTGCACGAGCCTCCCACCCCTCCCACCTCTGAACAGGCAGGATTTTCTTCAAAGCCTTGGCCAATGATTTACCGCTGTTGCCCGCCTCTGCCATCAGACTGAACTGGTGTGGATTTCATGACACCATGAAGTAGACGCTTAGTAAGTACTTCCAAAGGGATGAATGTAGTTATTGAAATTAACACTCTGTGTGGAATTTAGTGAGCTGATTTCATTGGCTCAGTACCATTTCCTGCCTAGTAGTTTCCCCAATCCCATGACAGACTCCCACCACAGACAGGTGTCCTGAACTTGTCCCCAGTGCCCGCCTCCCTAGGCCTGGGGATGTCATTCACCTTTATTTCTACTTAGCAATCCCTAGTCCATCATGCAACCTTTTCCACACATCACTTCCACTGCGTTGCCTCCCCTAGGCCAGCAGTTCTGGGCTCCTCAAGTACTTGCATGTCTGTTTCTTGTATTCCTAAGATTAGAAAGTGGCTCCGACTGATAAAAACCTACAGTCATGTAGCAGGATACAAAATAAATACACAGAAATCAGTAGCCTTCATATATGCTAACAACAAACACACAGAGGATGAGATCAGAGAATCACTCCCATTCACAATTGCATCAAAAAAAATAAAGTACCTTGGAATAAACCTTACTAAGGAAGTAAAGAATCTATACAATGAGAACTTTAAAACACTCAAGCGAGAAATTGCAGAAGACACTAGGAAGTGGAAAAACATCCCTTGTTCCTGGATTGGAAGAATCAATATTGTGAAAATGGCAATCTTACCAAAAGCAATCTACACATTTAACGCAATCCCCATCAAAATTCCAAAGGCATTCTTCACGGAAATAGAAAAAACAATCCAAAAATTCATTTGGAATCACAAAAAACCTCGAATATCTAAAATAATACTGAGCAACAAAAATAAGGCTGGTGGTATCACCATACCTGATTTTAACCTATACTACAGAGCCATAGTAACAAAAACAGCATGGTACTGGCACAAAAGCAGACTCGTAGATCAATGGAACAGAATAGAGGACCCAAATGTAACCCCATGTAGTTATAGCCACCTGATATTTGATAAAAATGCCAAAAATACTCATTGGAGAAAAGACAGCCTCTTCAGCAAATGGTGTTGGGAAAACTGGATATATATCTGTAGAAGGATGAAAATAGATTCTTCTCTTTCTCCGTGCACAAGAATTAAGTCCAAATGGATTAAGGACCTTAACATCAGACCTGAAACTCTGAAACTGCTAGAGGAAAAAGTAGGGGAAACCCTTCAACATATTGGTCTTGGCAAAGACTTTCTGAATACAACCCCAATTGCTCAGGCAATAAAACCACAGATTAACCACTGGGACCTCATGAAAATACAAAGATTCTGCACTGCAAAGGACACGGTGAAGAAAGCAAAGAGGCAACCTACAGAATGGGAAAAAATCTTCACCAGCTATACATCTGATAGAGGATTAATATCTAAGATATACAAAGAACTCAAGAAGTTAAATAATAAGGAATCAAACAAACCAATCAAAAAATGGGAAATGGAGCTAAATAGAGAATTCTCAAAGGAAGAAATACGAATGGCATATACGCATCTAAAAAAATGTTCTACATCCCTAGTCATCAGGGAAATGCAGATTAAGACTACATTGAGATTCCATCTCACTCCTGTCAGATTGGCTACCATCATGAAAACAAATGATCATAAATGTTGGCGGGGATGTGGAAAAAGAGGAACCCTTCTACATTGTTGGTGGGAATGCAATCTGGTCCAGCCATTGTGGAAATCAGTGTGGAGGTTCCTAAAACAGCTAAAGATTGATCTACCATATGACCCAGCTATAGCTCTCCTAGGCATATATCCTAAGGACTCATCTCATTACCTTAGAGATACTTGCTCAACCATGTTTATTGCTGCTCAATTTATAATAGCTGGGAAATGGAACCAGCCTAGATGTCCCTCAACTGATGAGTGGATAATGAAGATGTGGCACATTTATACAATGGAGTTTTACTCAGCAGTAAAGAGAAATGAAGTTATGAAATTTGCAGAAAAGTGGATGGATCTGAAAAGAATTATACTAAGTGAGGTAACCCAGGCCCAGAAAGCCAAGCGCCACATGTTCTCCCTCATATGTGGATCTTAGCTAGAGATGATTGGGCTTCTGTGTGAGAAGGAAAAAACTCAGTAGCAGAGGCCAGTAAGTTAAAAAAGGAGATAGAAAGGGAAGAGAAAGAAAGGGAGGAGGGCTTTTATTAGGTTGGTATTGTATATATGTAAGTAGAAAGATTGAGATGGGGAGGGGATATGATGGAGAATGGAATTTCAAAGGGGAAAGGGGGGAGGGTAATACCATGGGATTTTTTTTGTTATCATGGAAAATATTAATAAAAATGGAGAAAAAAAAAAAGAAAGTGGCTCCGAGGAAAGCGGCACCCCCCCCCCCCCCGCAGCAGTGTGAGGGTGAAAGTGAAGTCTCCCTCCGCTCTCAGAGCTCCAGGCGAATGCCACGTCATTGGCTCCTTTTCTCTTCATTTACAAACATGCACCAAGTCCCTGTTTTTAAACTAAAGAAGGAATTGTTGAAGACCTTAAGAAAGAAAAACAAAATCAAATCTGATCCAGAACATAGGATAATAATGCCAAATAATTCTTCTCCAATGACTCTCTTGTTTTTCCTTTCGCATTAGAGTAGAGAGAGCAAAAAGAAAGGGAATAGAGAGGTCAGCTTTTGAGTTTTTATTTTTTTCTTTATTGTTTGTGTTTTGAGGTGATATCTCAGGAACTCCCTATGCAGTTAAAGCTGATCTTGAACTTTCTGTGATCCTCCTGTCTCTGCCTCCCAAGTGCTGGGGTTACAGGCTGAATTACCATGCCTGAAAATCGATGGCTTTTTTTTTTTTTTGGCCCATTTATGTGTGCATATAGAATCATTTGAAAAATCACTTTGTTGATATTTTGGGAGGTAGCTTCCATTTTTTAAAAAAGAGTTTTTAGAAGTAATGCTAGGATACATTCCCTTAGGCATATGAGTGGTCATTTCTCTGGGACACAGCACTAAAAGAAGAGCTGTTGGATCAAATGGCACGCCATTTTGTATTTTGATAGCTGCAGTCTGATTGTCTTCTAAAAATGCCGCTCATTTGCATTCCTCCCACAGCACCTAGTGTCTGCAGCCGCCACGGGGCACGATGGCTGAATGCAATCTAATTGGTCAAAAGCTTTCCTGTCACTAGGCATGGTGGGTGGCACATGTCTGTGATCCCAGCACTCAAGAAGTGGAGGCAGAAAGATCCTGAATTCTAGACCAGGGCTATGTAATGAGACCCTGTCTTAAAAACAGCTAAGGGTTGGGGTGCAGCTCAGTGGCAGAGCGCTTGCTAAGCAAGTACCAGATCCTGGGTGCAACCCTCAGAGCTACAATAACAAGTGAACTTATTTTTCTTGTCTTCAATTCTTTTTTAAAAAAATTTGTTTGTTTTTATTTATTTATTTGAGAGTGAGACAGAGAGAGAAAGAGGCAGAAAGAGAGAGAGAGAGAGAGAATGGACACACCAGGGCTTCCAGCCACTGCAAACAAACTCCAGACACATACGCCCTCTTGTGCATCTGGCTAACGAGGGTCCTGGGGAATCGAACCTTGAACCGAGGTCCTTAGGCTTCACAGGCAAGCGCTTAACTGCTAAGCCATCTCTCCAGCCCAATTCTTTTTTTTTTTTTTAGAGAGAGAGAATTAGTATGTCAGGACCTCAGCCACTGCAATTGAACTCCAGATGCTTGCGCCACCTAGTGTGCATGTGCAACCTTGCGCTTGCCTTACCTTTGTGTGTCTGGCTTACGTGGGATCTGGAGAGAGATTGAACATGGGTCCTCAGGCTTTGCAGGCAAGCACCTTAACCGCTAAGCCATCTCTCCAGCATTTGTCTTCAATTCTTAAGATTGAAGTTTTTCATATTTAATCATCAGTGTCCTTTAGCCATAAACTTTTGTCTATATTCATTGTTCATTTTCTCCTTGGAGTGTTATTAAATTTCAGTTGTATTCATCAGTAATGTTTTAATTGAAATGAGACATTCATAACAAAATTTAGCATCTTAGCCATTTTAAGTGCATTTATTACTGAGAGATCAAATCACTTACTTTCTCATCACTGGGAACAAATAGCTGAGCGGGAGCAACTTATGGAAAGATAAAGGTTGAATTCGGCTTACGGCTGCAGAGGGCAGAGTCCATCACGGCAGGGAAGGCATGGGCGGAAGCCACAGCCACTCTGGCAGACAGGAAGTGCAGAGCACAGCGCGTGGGGCTGCACTATGAAACCTAAGTCCCGCCCCGCTCCCCCACTGACCCACTTCCCCCAGCAAGGCTCTAACTTCCTGAAGGTTCCACAACCTTCCTGAACAGCACCACCCGCTGCTGATGAAGTATTCAGATACGCCAGCCCATAGGGAGGCGTCTTTTATTCACATCACCACGGTGGTATTAGTCAGTTGAAATCTCCCGAGTGCTTCCATCACGCGAAACCAAAACGCTACACCCGTTCAAAGCTAACTCCCATTTCTCTGCTTCCTCAGCCCCTGACAACCAACATCCTACCTCCCATCCCTGGGGATCGGACCACTGCGATGGCTTTTAAAATAGTGTGCATATATAAACTTGAGTTTGAACAGAGGTTGAACAAATTTTATTTTTCCAAATTTTCAGCTTGCCTTTTCACTGTACCGTGTCCGCCGCCGTACAGACGATGCCCACTTGTGAGTCTTCTCGCTTCACACTTTCATATCAGGCAGCCAGAAAACGGTCTTATACTTTGCTTTGAAAGACCTCCTCACCCTGAAAGAAGAGAGCATTCCCCTGCTTTCTTCTAATAATGAAGCTTGTGTTTCAGCATTTCTTCTGAGTTCTATTGTATAGCAATAGCTATTATCAACAAGAACTGTGCTCCTATACCATGCCAAATTCTCTTCATGCGTTTTATCATTTAATAACCCTTACAAGCCCATGGAGGGGTCCTATTATTATTATTTCCATTTTATGAGAAGACAGTTGTGGTTACAGAGTTTAAGCAACTTGGCTACTTCAAGTGGCAAAGCTGTGGTCTGAGGTGCAACACACTGGCTACATTCTAACCACTAAATACAGTCCACTTTCTCTGTGATGCTGTGCTCCTAGGTCTCATTCCTGCCCTAGGGGACAACTCACCAACTGCGAAGTGCATGAATTCCTGTAACTTAAACTCAGCTTCTACACACCAGCTCAGGCACCCTGCTTCTTCCTCTTCCTCCATCACCCGATTCTTCTGTGAACCTGGTCTTGACCTTCCCTCTAAGCCCTATAGAGCCGCTTTTCCATGGGGAACAACTCTCCGAGTGGCCATTATCCACTGCATTAAAGCCCCTTTCTCAAGGGGCTACAGGCAGGTGCCACTACACCCAGCTTTGTTTCGGCGGCCTCTTCTGGGTGGGAAGGTTATCAGCGGCTGCCTCCCTGGGGCCCAGGAAGAGCAGATGGCGGGGTGCGCGTGAGGCAGGAGGCACTGCCCAGCGAGAACTTTCCTCTTCCCATTCCTGCCCTCAAATTCTCCGTGAGTCCTTGGGCCCTCCCTTTCTCTCCAATTCTGCTTGGTTGAGTATCAGGCCTTTCATTTGGCCACTTTTCCTTGATTTACCAAAATGTGAAGTTCTCCTTTCCACGAACCCAAACAAAGGGACATTCTGGGACTCTGCCAGCCTTCTCCTCTCTTCTCAGTTATCTTGCCAAATCTCTTAAAAGAATAATCCACACGCTTGGATTCTTTTTCTCTCCGGCGCACTCTTCTCCTTCACCCTTGGCCTTCAGGCCTCACTGCCTCAGTTCCCTCCCTCACTACCACATTCAAGTGGGTTCCTAAAGCCACGGTCATGCACGTAGGCCCTTGCATTCCTTGGTGACCTAAGTCTTCCCCTAGCTGTGGGGCGGGAGTTGCCAGTGGCCTGATTCTGCTTGGCGCATCTGCTTTGGCTTTGTGTTGTGGTATATTTCATATCCTGGTGCATTTCATATCTTAGTGCATTTCATGTCATGGTAGATTTCATATCTTGGTGCATTTCATATCTTGGTGCATTTCATGTCATGGTAGATTTCATATCTTGGTGCATTTCATATCTTGGTGCATTTCATGTTGTGGCGCATTTCATGTCCTGGTGCATTTCATGTCCTGGTACATTTCATATCCTGGTGCATTTCATGTTGTGGTACATTTCATATCCTGGTGCATTTCATGTCGTGATTCATTACATATCTATTCTCCCTCAATGCTGCTTCAATGCATTCATTCAAGCAGTCCTCATCGAGTGTCTATTATGTAGTATGCCACAAGTGTGGCAGGTGCTGGGGACCCAGTGGTGCACCACACAGGCATTGTCATCAGCCCACTGGTCCCTTAAGCCTAGGGTCTAATAGGACAGACATAGATGGTATATCAACTCCCTGCTGTGTGTGTATTTTCAGGTGTGTAGGGTAATTAAAGCATGTGATAGAGAAGATGATGGAGAGGGGAAGTTAAGACAGGGAAGGACAGGTGAGGCTTCAGTTGAGAAAGGCCCATTTAAGCTGAAATCTGAGGGCTGGGGTGATGGCTCACCAGTTAGAAGTGCTTGTTTGCAAAGCCTGGCAGCCTGGTTCAGTTTTCCGATGCCCATGTAAAGCCAGATATACAAAGTGTCTCATGCGTCTGAAGTTCGTTTGCAGTAACAGAAGGCCCTGGTGTGCCCACCCTCCATCCCTCCCTCCTCTCTCTCAAATAAATAAATGTTTAGGGAAAAAAAGCCTGAAATCTGTAAGATCAACCCATCATTAGCTGGGGAGGAGATGGAGGAAAACTGTGAAGTGGCCAAGAAAAATGAAAGAGGCCAGTAGAACTGGAGAAAGGGAGAGGGAGGATATGAGCAGCTCAGAGCCATGGACAATGGGCCAGATCGTGCAGGATGTTATAGGAGACAGGGATAGGCTGGCATTGAACCTCCAGGAATGTTGGCTGCTATTGAACTATCTTTCCTTCCTGTTTCATAATTCAGATGCACCTCATAATGGAAGACTTAGGTCACTGGTCCTTCTGGCTGCCCAGTGTCATGGATGACCAATCCCCATTGAGGTAGATTCCTGAATACTAAGCTCCAGCCCCCTCCATCCCTCTGCCCCCCACCCCCGCATTCTAGACCTCTATCCAGCTACATACTAGGATTGTCCCATAAGTATTTAGCCTGGCATCTACGTGTAAATGTTGGAAACCCATGCTCCTTTTCAAAAATCTTCCTTCCCAGCCAGGTGTGGTGGCACACACCTATAATCCCAGCACTCTGGAAGCTCAGGCAGGATTATAAATTCAAGGGCAGACTGGACTATAGACTGAGTTCAAGTCCTGTCTGTCTACACAGAGATCTTGCTTCAAACAGGGAAGAGAAAAAGCTTTCTGGGCTTGAGAGACGGTTTACCAGTTAAGACATTTGCCAGCAAAGCCAAAGGGCCCAGGTTCAATTCCCCAGCACTCATAAAGCCAGATGCACAAGGTGGCACATGCATCTGGCATTTGTTTTCAGTGGCTAGAGCCCCTGGCACACCCATTTTCTATCCACCTCTCTCGCTCTTAAATAAATAAATAAAATATTTTAAAATAGAAAAAGCTTTCCTTCATTTTCCTTCACAAATCACAGCAGCTGCATTTTCTCCCATTCATCCAGACTGGTGATGCAGGGGACCCCTTGATGTCCCCAGATCATTTACCCACCCATTCATTCTGAGGACACAGCAGGGACCAAGTCCTACAGAACTCACAGTCTAGCAAATTGACCAAGTGCCAGTACACCAATATATTATCATGCCAGCCAGCAAGTGATGAGTGCCAGAAATTAAAACGAGGCACATATGAGGCGATGGCGGGAGTCGGCTTGTGTTCATCAGAGAGGGTCTCTTTGAGGAGGAGCGTCTGAGCCGAGGCCAGGATGAAACGAACACTTGGGGTCATTTGGGGAAAGAGTAACCAGGTAGAGCCACAGCAGACGCAAAGACCCCGAGGCAGCGGGAGGGCGCTTGAGGACCCAGGAGGAGCTTGATAGCTGGAGTGTGTCAAGTGACAGGTTGATGACATAGAGATGCAGTGCGAGGAGGTGTGGAGGAAGGGTTAGTATTTACATCTAAGTGTGAGGAGAAGGTACAATCTGATAGACAGCTCCAGGGGTCCCCGTGGAGAACAGCCTGGAAATGGAAGACCACAGAAGCACCTATGCCCGCTCCACAGTCACACGCGCTCATTAACCACCGCCACCCACCTTCCTGCCTCTGCCATCCTCAGCTGCAGCCCGGGGACCACCTCTCCCCCGGGCCTGAAGTGCTCTGTGGTTTCTCCGACGATCTTCCTGCACTCTGCTAGCTTGACCTTCCTGTTGCACAACGCAGAGCAATCTTAATTAGGAAAGATTGCCCAGATCTTTAGCTGACCCCAGAGGAATTAGATACACTTCCTCAGCCCTATATAGAAGACCTTTTTATTGTTATTATTATTTTATCTTTTTGGCTCCCAACCTCGGCTCCCACTGCTACCAGGCACAGTCTTCAAGCTAAAGTCACACTGGGTTGATGTTTCCTGTAGACGTTTCATGCCTTGCCATTGTCGCGCTTGTGCCTAAAGCCCTCTCTTGGCATCCCTCATCTACATAAGGGTAGGATGTCCTGAGCCGGTCCAGATTACCCTCTGCAAAAGGATGACTCTTTTTTTTGCCTTTGGACTCTTACACCTTTCCAGGGTCACTAATTGTTCTCTACCTACGTTATAGCTCTTTATTGAACACGCCTTATCTTTCTCACGAAACTGTAAA
This sequence comes from Dipus sagitta, assembly GCA_036346955.1. NCBI lineage: Eukaryota > Metazoa > Chordata > Mammalia > Rodentia > Dipodidae > Dipus > Dipus sagitta. The sequence continues at coordinate 152,175,931 of CM070772.1, read as the reverse complement.
TTCCTTGAGGTCAGGGTCCAAGCTCCATATATCTGTGCACTTACAACCCATGGTGCCTAACCCAATGTTCACAGTGAGGATATAGCAGGTGTTTTTGAATGAATGCATCCATTTTAAGCCCTGCAAGTGAGCCACGTCAAACAGTATGTGATAGAAGACTGTGTTGTGTGGCACGCGGTCTAGGTCCATAGCCTCAGAAAGGAGATTAGCAGCAGGTAAACTGGCCAAGGAAGACCTGACAGCAGCAGATGCTTCTGGAGTGTCTGTCAGTGAACACTTACATGCATTGTCATTCTTCTCACCTATCCTATGCGGCCAGCACTGATGCCATCTGGAAACTGAGCTAGAAGGAGAAGTAACTTTCTAGAAGTCAGAGCTATAAAACTTAGAGAGGCGAGGCTTGGACCTAAGCCTATCTGACTAGTTAGTCTACACCAATCACTTCACTCTCTGCCTTTGAGGACAAAGAAAATGCTCTGCTTGTTAGCTCTCCTGCTTTCTTCCCAAATGGATTTGAGCCAGGCTGTGCTCAAGGGGGCGATTAAGACTTGGAGGTGAGGCCAATGGACCATAAGCAGACTTCTGGAAGCAGAGAGAGCTGACCAGGCAGAGGGTATGTGGAAGGCTCTGTTGGACAAGTAGAGACTGTGTGAAAGGCATTGACTGCCAAGAAGACCATTACAGCTGATGTTCTGGGACACAAGGAGAGATTGCAGAGCTTATATGCAGGGTCAGTTCATAACTGTGTTCAAAGAACTTTGGTTTGGAAAGACTTTGCGCAAAACAGATAAATAGAATTATGGAGCTCCCTGAGAAAATTCTCTAAGACCAGGAACTTCTGGGGAGAAACAACCAACAGGATGCAAAACAAACAAAAAAAACCCCTCATAGTGGAAACCAAGCTGAGGGCTAAGAGCTTTAAAAGAGGATCAGTGAGGGGCTGGAGAGATGGTCCAGCAGTTACAGTGTTTGCCTGTAAAATCTAATGACTAGGGTTCGATTCCCCAGTACCCACATAAAGCCAGGTGCACAAAGTGGTACATACATCTGAAGTTCATCTGCAGCAGCTGGAGGCCCTGGCATGCCCATTCTCTCTATCTATCTCTTTTCTCTCTATCTCTCTCTACTTGCAAAAAAACTTTAATTTACGAAAAGACAGCCGGGCATGGTGGTGCATGCCTTTAGTCCCAGCACTCAGGAGGCAGAGGTAGGAGAATCACCATGAGTTCAAGGTCACCCTGCGACTACTTAGTGAATTCCAGGTCAGCCTGAGTTAGAGTGAGACCCTACCTCAAAAACAAAAACAAACAAAAAATTACCAAAAGAGAGAAGGCAGTGGAAGCTTCCTAAAGGTTGTGACATTTGAGCCAGATCGAGAAGTGGAATGAGAGACTAGGTGGTGGGGCCCACTTCTTAGATCTGTGGGAAGTTGGCGTTTAGAGAGGACTACCCGGGGTCATACACAGGCTGCACCATTGTGAAGTCTGTAACCTACGGGGATTTTCTGGGAAGGATAGGGTTTTTGAGACAAGGTCTCATGCAGCCAAGGCTGCCTGTGGACTCCCTTCCTCCACCTCCTGAATGCCAGGGTCGCAGGCGTGAAACACCGTGCTGGCCCCTTCGCTCGTTTCCCGCAGACTGTGCTGGTGGAGTTCTGGCCTTCAGTGTCTCAAAAACCCTATCAATCTAAACCCAAAACAAAACCACCAAAAAGGCAGAGGGGTTCGGAGCAACCAGCAAGTTCAGTGAGCACGGAGCTGACATCTTCCTCAGCTGCCTTAAGACGCGTCCATTTCAGAGACTACTCTGAAAACAGGGTCAATGTGGTGGCATACTCTAGACCTAGTAGTAGTTCACAACTGGGGGTAGTTTTTGACTCCCGGGGGATATTTGGCAATGTCTACAGATAGTTCTGGTGTCATCACTGGGAGGGGGTGTTAGTGACAGCTTGTGGGTAGACTCCAGAAACCTTGCTAAATCACAACGTATGAGATGGTTCCGGCTTACTACCAAGAATTATCTAGGTTTATCATCCCTAACAGTGGGAGGCAACCAGAGCTTGGTTAGTAGTAACATGGTGGCATTAAGGACAACTGAGGAAGCTGGGATGGTTTATGCTGGTGAAGAGTCCGGAACCTGAGAAATATCTTACAAAAGTAGGAAGAACTGAGCTGTTCTGAGCAACCGCCCACATTCCCCGCCCTTCCCCCTGACCCTAGTGACAGGTCCGACCAAAGCCCATGTTTGGAAGACTAGGAAAGTCAGTTTTAACAGCAAATGCTGACAGAGCACTTACTGTATCCCAGGCAGGATTCTAAGAGCCACACCTCTACCAACCCACTTCCTTGTCATAGTAAGTCTTTCAGGCCCATTTTTTTTTTTCCTCCACAATGGAAAGACTAAGACACTGGGAAGTAGATAAGTCACTTTCCTAAGGATCACAAAGTTCAGTGTTGGAATCTAAGGCCGGACAGCTGTGCTTATAACCTCCAACAATACTGCTATGCTACACCGGGAAGAGAAAACCTGCGTTCGGATCCCGGCTGTGTAGCTTTGGGCATGCCGTGACCTCTCTGAGCCGTATCTTCATGCTGCATCCTAGGGACTGTGGCAGCAAGATTGCAAGCATTTATTAATTATGGTCTTCTGCACAACACATCTGGTGCATGTTTATTATTCTCATTTGATACACAAAGGGGTGGGAGTACATAGGTTAAAAGGTTGAGTGACTTGTCCAGGGTCACATAGATAGGAAGTGGGGAGTCAGGATTTAAACCAGCATCTGTGTGATGGTAGAGCCGGCTTGGGTGGGGTTTCTGTTTGCTTTTTATGTGTGGTATGTGGATGTGCATATGTGCACATGCATGGGAGTCTGGAGGACAACCTCAGGTGTCATTCCCCAAGAACCCTACCCACCACTTTTGAGACAGGGTCTCTCATTGCCCTGGAGTTTACCAATTAGGCTAGACTGGCTGACCAATGAGGTTCTCCCCTGCCTTGGGATTATAAAAGTGTGTACCACCATGCCCAGCGTTTCTTATGTGGATTCTGGGGATTGATCTCAGATCCTCATGCTCACAAGGCAAGCACTTTACTGACTGAGCTATGTTCCTAGCCCTGTTTGTTTGTTGTTTTCTTCTTTTTTCTTCTTCTTGTTTTCTTTTTTTTTGGTGGTGGTGCTGAGGCTCCAACCCAGGGACTCATACGTACTAAACAAGCATTCTATCACAGCCTCAGACTATAAAAAAAAATTTATCATTTTATTTATCTATTAGATATAGAGGGACAGAGGGAGGAAGGGAGGGAGGGAAGGAAGAAGGGAGAGAGAGAGAGAGAGGGAGAATGGGCACACCAGGGCCTCCAGCCACTGCAAACAAACTCCAGATGCATGTGCCACGATGTGCATCTGGCTAACATGGGACCTGGAGAATTGAACCTGGGTCCTTAAGCTGTGCAGGCAAGCACCTTAACCACTAAGCCATCTCTCCAGCCCCCCCCCCTTTTTGAGACAGAGTCTCACTCTGTACCTCAGACTGGCCTTGAACTTGTAGCCATCCTCCTGTTCAGCCTCCTAAATGCTGGGATTACAGGTACACTCCACCATGTCTGGCTCAGAACCAGTTTTTAACCACAAAGCCATTACATTTGCAATTTCAAGGTAAGGATAACATGATGAAGCATATAAAAATTGCCCGGAACATGGCAAGCAATTAATGATAACTGTTTATTACTGGTCTTGTAGTCATTGTAATTATCTTCATGACCAGCTTGATCAGGTGCACAGAGAACAGCACACTACGGAAGCCCGAAGGACAAAAGCAACTAGAGCAGATGACACAGTGATGTATGGGGACTGCGACCCGGCCGGCCCCAGCCCCAGCTGTTCCCCAATCCAGAGCCACCGGCCCTCCCCGTGGAGAGTGTTGTCCCTGCCCCGCTGTCTGCATGCTCTACTATTCATAGACGGGGGAGTGGGAGGAGCAGGCACCGAGCGGGCTTATTTAACGTCAAGGTTCCACAGCTCATATATTTCATAGACTCCACTTAGTCATAGTTTGGAAATGAATGTAGTACCTTTTGCTAAACCAGAAAAGTCACATCCTCACATGCTGCTCACCACATCCCACCCAGGAAGGATTTTGTCTTAAAACAATTGTCTGGTTTCACGGTAGGGAATGCTGCGAGAGGGGGGTGGTGTTTGCCTGGCTGGAGGGACACCAGCACAAGGAACGTGCCTGGAGTGGATACTTAACCACAGAACCGAACCGAGAACTGCTTGAGCTGGTGCTAAGGACAGTGGAGGGTCCTAGGCAGGGCTGGTCCTAACCAACTGCCTCATGGGAAGATGATCAGAGAAACTTAAATAGAAGGGTGATAAGGGAAGTAAAGACAAAAGAATCTTCCAGAAGCTCATGAACGGAGCAGTGATACCACCTGGAGACCCTGCCCCAACCTGAAAGTTGGCACTGTGGCATGTGCCCACATACAGACATGCCGAAACGGAAAAGAAACTGTTTAAAATAAAATACCTGACAGAAATCCATCCGTGGCGAGGGCATGGTTGAACAGAGCAGCTCAGACCATGACAGCTGAGAAAGAGAGAGAGAGAAAGAGAGAGAGAGAGAAAGAGAGAATGACTGCCTGGGCTAGCTGGCTTTCTCCTATTTTTCTTTTATTCCATCCAGCCCCTGGTCCATGGGATGATGCAGCCTACATTCAAGAATGGGGCAGGTCTTGCCCCCTCAGTTAATCCTCTCCGGAAATGACCTCTCAGTGACACAAAGAGGCCAGCCACTCATCTCCTAGTATTGCAGTCAGGTTCGCATTGCTGGCAGAGATCACCTGACCAAGAGCAGCTTGTGTTATTTTGGCTTACAGACTGGAGGGGAAGCTCCACGATGGCAGGGGAAAATGATGACATGAGCAGAGGGTGGACATCACCCCCTGGCCCACATAAGGTGGACAATAGCAAGAGGAGAGTGTGCCCGACACTGGCAAGGGGACACTGGCTATAACACCCATAAGCCCACCCCCAACAATACACTGCCTCTAGGAGGCATATATTCCCAAATCTCCCTCAGCTGGGAACCTGGCATTTGGAACATGTAATTTATGGGGGACACCTAAATCAAACACCACACCTAGGGATTCTAAATCCAGTTGACAATAAAGATTTACCACGACGGTTCCATCTCTTTTTGGCTGCATGACTAAGGATAAGTCACTGGACTTCTCTGAGTCAGCATTCACATCTGTGAGATAGGCCACAGTGTCCCCCTCGCAGATGATGTCAGATGAAAGGGGGCAGCATGAACCCCTAACACAGTCCCGGCACATGGTAGCTCCCGGGAAATGTGAATCCTCCCTTCACTAGCTGAGGGGAGAAGAGGGTGTTTCCAGCTAGGCACAGTTTCAATGAGAGCTAAAGAAAATTCTTTTGTAAATATTTTTATTTGTTTATAAGAGAGACAGAGAGAGAGAGAGAGACAGAGAGAGAGAGAGTATGGGCATGTCAGGACCTCCAGCCACCGCAAACAAACTACAGATGCATGTACCACTTTGTGCCTCTGGCTTTACATATGTACTAAGGAATCGAACCCTGACCAGAAGGCTTTATAAGCAACTACCTTGACTTGCTGAGGCGGAGCAAAGACTCTCCTGGGAGGGAAGGTCACTCTGTGGGCCTCCATCTCTTGATGCTGAGCCTCAGCCTCAGGGGGCGACATTGTCATTACAAGGCAGGATTCCAGGGCTTCCGCCTGGACTTCCAGTATCAGGACGACTCTCCAAGAAGACCGGATAAAGAACTGCCGTGGACGCCTCAGTTTCTCTGACATAAAAAGTTCACTCCGAGAGGGCCCCAGTTCAAACAAGCCCTAGTTTGCCTGGCCGTATACAAGCAAACACACTCTAGTGCCACATTTCACTTACTCGTTCATTCATTCATTTAGCAAATATTTGCTGAGCGCCGACCAGTAGGTGGGTGGGGCACATTCCTCCGACGCCCTCCCACCTGAGTGGCAGAACGTGGCCAGGACGGGAAGGATTAGGGCTGCTGCTCAAAACTGAGGGCTCCGATGGACAGGCCACTTAATGCCTGTCCCGCCTTTGCGGGGACAGCGCGCGGAGAGCATGGCTCCCGGAAGAGTCCTGCTAGAAAGCGCACTGAACGCTGGCATGCTGCACCAAGTTCAGTCTTCAACATTCTCAGCACAGTTTGAATTTAGGGTCAGAGCTCTCAAACTCACATCTTTTTGAACTCTCATCTTTCTGAGTAAATGTTCATAAAGACAGAAAAGAAATATACATATACATATGCATATTTATATTTTTAGTGGTTTTCTAGTTCTTATTTATTTGACAGAGAGAGAGAGAGAGAGAGAGAGAGAGAGAGAGAGTGGGCCAGCCAGGGCTTCCAGCCACTGCAAACGAACTCCAGATGCTTGCGCTCCCTTGTGCATCCGGCTAACGTGGGTCCTGGGGAATCGAACCAGGAGTCCTTTGGCTTTGCAGGCAAATGCCTTAACTGCTAAGCCATCCCTCCAACCCCATATATATATATGGGTTTTATATATATATAGTAGGTTTCACTGTAGCACAGGCTGACTTGAAAATCATTCTGTAGTCCCAGGCTGGCCTCAAACTCATAGTAATCCTCTTATCTCTGCCTTCTGAGTGCTGGGATTACAGGTGTGCACCACCACGCCTGGCAAGAAATATTTTTAAAAGCAGCCAATTCTGGGCCGGGGCGATGGCTTAGTCGGTAAAGTGCTTGTTGCATAAACATGAAGACCTGAGTTTGCATCTCCACAACCCACATAAAAGCAAAGTGTGGGCCTAGGGAGATGGCTTGGCAGTTAAAGTATTTGCCTGCAAAGCCTAATGACCTGGGTTCGAGTCCCAGTACCCACATAAAGCCAGATGCACAAAGTGGTGCATGCACCTGGAGTTTGTAGTGGCAAGACGCCCTGGTGCACCCATTCTCTTAGTCTCTCTTCTTTCTGTACTCTATCTTCTTGCAAATAAATAAATAATTTTAAATGAAGGATGGTGGGGTATACCTATAATCACAGCACTGAGGAGGTGGAGACGGGAGAATCCCTGGGGCTTGCTGGCTAGCTAGTCCAGCTGAATCCACGAGCTTTCTCAGGTTTAACAAGAACCCCTGGCTCAAAGAGTAGGTGGAGGGCTGGAGAGATGGCTTAGTGGTTAAGGCACTTACCTGCAAAGCCAAAGGACCCAGGTTCGATTCCCCAGGACCCACGTAAGTCAGATGCACAAGATGGCGCATGCCTCGGGAGTTCATTTGCAGTGGCTGGGGCCCTGGCATGCCAACTCTCTCTCTCTCTCTCTCAAATAAGTAAATAAAAATAAAACATTTTTAAAGTATACAGAATGTGATTGAGGAAGACACCTGACATTAACCCCTGGCCTCCTCACACATGTGCATCCATGCATATGAACACGCATATACACATGCACACTCACCACACACCATAGATTAATTAAAAAGGAGGCAATTCTAACTCCTACTTGTAAGTTCTCAGCATTGTGATGAACACAGTTCTCATGATGGATGGGAAGACATATTTGTCATCTTCACTTGATCCACATGGATGGACTTTGAGGGATATCTCTGGAGAATTACATATATTCCACGATCTCATTAGTCAGAGGATCTTACCTTAAGTCAGGAGAAGTTAGAGAACGAAGCAGTGAGTCTAAACTCCAACATCATCAGAACCAAGCCTAGAAGAATGGAATTGATGGTGTCAAAACTTCACACCTGGGGGCTGGAGAGATGGCTTAGAGGTTAAGGTGATTGCCTACTAAACCTAAGGACCCAGGTTCAATTTCCCAGTACCCACATAAGCCAGACACACAAGGTGACTCATGCGTCTGGAGTTCCTTTACAGTGGCTAGAGGCCCTGGCGTGCCCATTCTTGCTCTCTCTGTGTCTGCCTTTCTCTCTCTCTCTCTCTCTAATAGATGATAGATAGATAGATAGATGATAGATAGATAGATAGATAGATAGAAGATAGATAGATAGAAGATAGATAGATAGATAGACAGATAGATAGATAGATGATAGATAGGTAGAAGATAGATAGATGATAGATAGTAGATAGACAGACAGATAGATAGATAGATAGATAGATAGATAGATAGATAGATAGATAGATAGATAAAACTTCACACCTCACTCCTTCCTCCTGAGTCCAGCTCATGTCTCCTCCTCCCATGGTCCTCTAAGGAGACTCCTGACAGACAAGGACACCTTCCTGTCTCTTCTCCACTGTGTCCACAGAGTGCTTTTGCTCCAAGGGGTGGATGGGCTCCTTCCCTGACCCTGAATCTCCCTGGGGAGAGTCTCCCACTTGTCACAGGTGATCAAGGCTGTGCCAAGCTGACCCTGCCCCCTCCGCTGCATCTCCCAGGCCCAGGAAGACAGCGCTGGGCAATGATGCTGTGATTCCATATTACAGTTGTTTTGTTTTCCAACTCATTTTCTTTCAGAATATGGTCCTATTATCACTTCTCCCAAACATCATTCTCTTCACTAACCTCCTTGCATACACACATGGGGTCACCCCTGTGGCCTCTGCTATATTGGATTTGACTGGCTACTGTGTTATTCTTGCTTGCTAAGACCTTTAAAGTTAAAGTCAAGGATTCTGCCTTGCAAGTCTCTGCTTCTCCACTGTCATGCATGGGACTTGACGTGATAGGCAATTCCATATGTGATTTTTTTTTTGTATTTTTTTGAGGTAGGGTCTCACTCTATCCTAGGCTGACCTGGAATTCACTATGTAGTCTCAGGCTGGCCTTGAACTCATAGATATCCTCCTACATCTGTCTCCTGAGTGCTGGGATTAAAGAAGTGTGCTGCCATGCCTAGCCCATATGTGATTTTTTTTTTTGGGTGGGGAGAGTTAAATTGATACAATGGAAAGGAGAGGGAACAGGTGTTCCCAGAACAGTCCACAGAAAAGAAACAGTCCAAAAACTTCTGGCTTGTTAGCGAACAGCCAACATCCCTTGATTGTGAGCTACTGCTTTGTGCAAGGGACTAGGGATTCAGCCCCGAGAGCCATCTAGACTGTGCCCTTATAGTGCTTTAAGGATGTTGGTCTAGGGTTAGAGAGATGGCTTAGCAGTCAAGGTGCTTGCCTGTAAAGCCTAAGGACCCAGATTCGATTCTCTAGTACCCCTGTAAGCCAGATGTACATGGTGGCATGTGTGTCTGGAGTTCGTTTGCAGTGGCTAGAGGCCCTGGAGCACCCATTCTCTCTCTTTCTATCTGCCTCTTTCTGTCCCTCTCTCTCAAATAAATAAAAATAAAATATTTAAAAAATAAAAAACGAGAATGTGGGTGTGGAGCCAAGTGTTTGAGCCCCAGTTCTACGTCTTGCTGGGTGGCCATGGACACACTGCTTTGCCTTGAGTCTCGTCTGTAAGTTGAGGTAACGATGGTCCTTTATAGTAAAGTTTGGTCTTGAGAATTAGTGATGTGATCCATTTCTGTCACTTAGATCAGTGTCTAGCACAGTAAGCAGATGACAAATGTCACCAGTTACTGAGAAGCTCAGGGCGTGGTAGCCTGGAGTAAGAGTCCGTGTGGAGAAAACATTTTTATTTATTTATTTAGTTAGTTAGTTAGTTTTAGTTTTTGAGGCGGGGTCTCACTCTAGCTCAGGTTGACCTGGAATTCACTATGTCGTCTCAGGGTGGCCTCAAAATCATGGCAATCCTCCTACTTCTTTCTACCTCCTGAGTGCTGGGATTAAAGGCTTGTGCCACCACGCCAGCTGTTTTTAATAAGATCTGTATACCGCCTTCAGGATGGCTCCAGATTCTCTGACAAGGCATTCAAGGGTGAGACTTTGATGCCAACAGTATGATTAGGGAAGGATAGATGTAGCAGTTGAAATGCTTATTTTTTAATTTTAAATATATTTTGTGTGTGTGTGTGTGTGTGTGTGTGTGTGTGTGTGTGTGTGTGTGTAAGGAGTGGGAGAGGTGCCAGAGCCTCTTGCCACTGCAAATGACATCAAATGCTTGTGCCACTTTTTGTGTCCATCTTACGTGGGTGGTTTGGGAATTGAACCTGTGCCAGGGGGCTTTGGAAGCAAGCTCCAGAGCCATCTTCCCAGCATCCTCGAAACCCTTTTGAAAGAACTGGGGGACCAGCTATCTCTGGCTTTCGTGGGACATTCAAGGCAGTGGCTAGTCAACTTTGGGGGGATGCTCCCTGAAGTTCTCTGTGCTTGGCCTCCCTCGTCATGCCGCTGGAGTGGGTTGGCTTCCTTTGGAAACGTGCAGTCTGGGTCAAGGTAGACGGTGAGGGCAGTGATTCTCCCGGCCATAGCTGGGCTTCAGATGTTTACAAGTCGACGGAGAGGTGCTATAAGACATTCAGGGTGCACTGAGGCAAAAGAGGTAAACACATCCTGGGCACAGCTGGAGAGGATCCGTATGTTATAAACACAAGTGGAGCTGAACCCAGGCATGGTCTAGTGAGCTGCATCTACTGGTCTGGGGTGTCACAACTGGATAAGGGAACATGAAACCCTTGACATTTGCCATCATCTCTCCTGTTGGAGCCAGCTATGCTGCTTTCCAACTGGGACAGATAAGAAATGTGTCACCTGCCCACAGGCTTGGCACAAGTGGCTTTTTATGACTGAGAAGCCAGAGGGCAAAGGATTCAACCATTGGAAACTTCCAGAAGCTTCTATGCTCTTTGGCATTCCTTAATGGATCAAGCACTAGAGTGCCTTGGCTCAAATTTCAGTTCAGAGTTCTAAACCCAGCTCTTTCTAGATGTTACTCAGTTTGTCCATTTTTAGCTGATTAACTCCGAGTGCTTACTAGAAGTGCTCTGTACTTCTTTCCATCATCCCTGAGAACCAACAGTCGGTCAAATGATTAGCATACTGCTACAAGTGAGAGAGGCAAGGCCAAGTGACTAATGCGTGGCCACGCAGCTTGTTAATGGTGGAGCTGGGATGTGAACACAGCCAGGACTCTTGGAGACCGAGCAGTAACTCTGTTAACAGATTTGGAAGGAATAGGTGATTATCCGGTTCAGCCAATCGCATCCTTTGAGGGCATAACTTAGAAAGTGGAGTTCACCCTTGCTTTGTCTGAGGTTCCGCTACATGACACACTGGGCAATTCCCTAAACCCGCCTGGTCTCCAGTTTTCTTTTATAAGAGAAAGAAAAAGCCAACTCCTCTGTTTGTCTTGCAGGGACAAGTACATGTAGAAGTCCACTATAAAGAGCATAACAGGGGGCTGGAGAGATGGCTTAGTGGTCAGGGCGCTTGCCTGTGAAGCCTAAGGACCCAGGTTTGATTATCTAGGTCCCATGTAAGCCAGATGCACATGGTGGCACATGCATCTGGAGCTCGTTTGCAGTGGCTAGATGCCCTGGCATGCCCATTCTCTCTCCCCTACATCTCTAATAAATAAATAATTTAAATAAATCTTTTTAAAAAAGAGTAGAACAGTGTCACACACAGTGGCACATGCCCATCATCCCAGCACTTGGGACAAAAGTCAGGAAGGTCAAGAGTTCAAGGTCAACATCCGTGGGAGAGAAAGTTTGAGGCCAGCCTTAACTATAATCAGACCCTGTCTATGTATGTAAATATACATATGTGATATTATATATCATATTATATATGTCTATATATAATATTAAATAAAAACACTAAATAAATAAGTAGAATGGGCAAAAGCCAGCCTTTTGTCCTCCTAAAAAACAGACATATTCTCGCCTTCTTTTATGGGCTACCTAATTTCTGGAACATTTTTAATGTGATTAGCAAAGGAAAGTTTAATATGGAACCACTCCCTTTCCTGACTCACTAAGAAACGGAAATAATTTTGAATATTATACTAAAATAAAGAATTTTAAAGTTGAGTTTGGTATTTGGCTCTATGCTAAGCATTTTCATATGCATTTCATCTCTGTGCAACAAAGCAAGGTCCCCAGATGGTGACGTGATCTGCCTCGGAACACACAGGCAGCTGTCGGCAGAGAGGGCTGGCCCCCGCAGGTCTCTGCGCCTCCTGGCCTCTGTGCGTCTGAGCTTAGGCCGTAGCCACTCAGCTGCAGAAATTGTCTTCACAGCCCTGGCCGCTTCACAGGTCTCCCCAGCATGCTAACGGGTCCATGTGCCCTACACGGGAGGGTTTCTCTTGTGTCCTCTGGAAACGGTTAGCAACATCCCCAGCCTCACCTAAGCAAATGAACCACCCTCAGAACCAACAGCTTAACAGAAATAGGATAGAAAGGGGCCAGTTTGATAGCATTGAAATGAAGAAGGTATTTTAAAAAAAATACATTTTAAGTTACGGACTATAATGTATGTGAAACGTATTCAAAATGTAAAAAATATATATATATATATACCTGAAAGGGTTGGGGAGATGGCTCAGTGAGTAACAGCATTTGCCCCACAAACATGATGACCTGAGTTCTATCCCCACCACCCATGTAAAAATCTGGCCATAGCCTTGCATATTCCAGTCCTGAGGAGGCAGAGACTGGAGAACTACTGGAGCTCGCTGGTCAGCCAGTCTGACTGAAAACAGCAACTCCAGGTTCAGTGAGAGACTCTGTCTCAGGGAGCTATGTGGAAGAGTGAGAGAGGAAGACACCCGGTGTTCTCCTCCTGCTTCTGCTGTGTGTACACAGAGCACATGCACATCTGCACACACACATACATGTCTGCATGCTACATGCAAATACATTTTTAAAATGAAATGAAGAAAAAAGAGCACGCTGAGAAAGTATTTGTACAAAAGATGTTTCAACTATATGATCTATGAAGAAGTTATTGGTTTTTTTTTTTGTTTGTTTATTTTTTGAGGTAGGCTCTCACTCTGGCCCAGGCTGACCTGGAATTCACAACGTAGTCTCAGGCTGGCCTGGAACTCATGGTGATCCTCCTGCCTATGTCTTCTGAGTGCTGGGATTAAAGGCGTGCTCCAGCATGCACCTCTGTCATTCAAATTTTAAAAGGAAGCCGGGCGTGCTTGTGCATGCCTTTAATCCCAGCACTAGGGAGGCAGCCTGAGACTACATAGTACATTCCAGGTCAGCCTGGGCTAGAGTGAGACCCTATCTCAAAAAAAAAAAAAAAAATTCTTTTTAAGGAAGAAGTCCTGATCTCAATATGTTAATAACCAAAGGACACAAGGAATGCATTTACATGGAACAAAAACCAAATATGAAACACTGGAGCATTCATCCTCAATAGCAGTCAAAGAGCTTCAGTCTAGAACGATCTCGTTCATCATGACTGCGCGCAGGGTTTGCCCTTCTCGCTATTGACAAGTGCTCAGCACACACGAGCTCCCCGGCTCTCCAACACCGCCTTAGCAGACACTGCTGCTTCCCGTGCATGGACGACAATGCCGGCCTGGACAGGGTTTAAAACCTCGCTCTCCTCCTAATCATCTAGTGGATATCTAAAATAAAAATCTGGCTCCTACACCATATTACAATTAGGATGTTGGCAAAAATAAAAGTAGTTAAAAGCGCAATTATTATCATCGTCATCACTATCACTGTTTTGCTGTGCTGAGGCTTGAACCCAGGACTCTATCGCGCTAGGCTCGTGCGCTACCACGGAGCTACACCCCTAGTGCACCAGAAACGTCCTTGGGAGACCCAACGCTCGTGTCTTTATACATTGGCACATTTATTTTGAAAAGCAATATAATCAAGAAGCATGCAAATGAATAAACTTTTTTGCTCACTGGTCTGCAGATAGGGAAAAGAATTGAAGAGAATCAGAAATCTACATGAAGGTAGTCATGCGCTGAAATGTCTAAAGAAATCTTGTCCAATGGAAACATCAACACAAACCACCTGTGTAATTTTCGATGCTCTAGAAGCCATGTTAAAAAGGATTTGAGGGATGGCTTAGCAGTTTAAGGCACTAACCTGCAAAGCTAAAGGACCCAGGTTCAATTCCCCAGGACTCACATAAGCCAGATGCACAAGGTGGTGCATGCTTCTGGAGTTTATTTGCAGCAGCTGAAGGACCTGGCAAGCCCATTCTCTCTCTCTACCTCTTTCTCTCTCAAATATAAATAAAAATATAATATAAAAAATCTTGGGCTGGAGAGATTGCTTAGTGGTTAAGGCACATGCCTGTGAAGACTAAGGACCCAGGTTTGATTTGCCAGGTCCCATGTAAGCCAGATGCACCTGGTGGCGCATGCATCTGGAGTTTGTTTGCAGTGGCTAGAGGCCCTGGCTCATCCATTCTCTCTCTCTCTCTCCTTCTCTGTCTCTAATAAATAAATATAAATCTTAAAAAAAAATCTTTTAAAAAAGATTTGAAAAAAAGCTGGGGGCATGGCTTAGTGGTTACAGGTGCTTACGTACAAAGCATGGTGGCCTGGGTTTGACTCTCTAATGCTCAAGTACAAGCACATGCACAAAGTAGTGCATGTGTCTAGAGTTCATTTGCAATGACAAGAGGCCCTGGTGTGTTTGCTCCTTCTCTGTCTCCTTGTAAATAAATAAGAAATATTTTTAAAAGGTAAAAGAGAGCCGGGCGTGGTGGCGCACGCCTTTAATCCCAGCACTCGGGAGGCAGAGGTAGGAGGATCGCCGTGAGTTCGAGGCCACCCTGAGACTCCATAGTGAATTCCAGGTCAGCCTGGGCTAGAGTGAGACCCTACCTCAAAAAACCAAAAAAAAAAAAAAAAAAAAAAAAAAAAAAGGTAAAAGAAACATGTGAGGTCCATTTAAATAACTTATTAAATCCAATATATCCGAATATCATTTCAGGCCAGGGTGGTGGCATGTGCTTACAGTTTCAGTGCTCAGGAGACTGAAGAGGGTAGACTGTGGATTCTGGGTCAGTCTGGGCTCCATGGGGAGTCTTGTCTTCAAAAACTAAAGAGAAACAAAAAACTGAATAAATATAAAAATTTACATTCTATTTTCTTATGCCAAGTCTTAGAAATCTGACAAATATTTTATACTTAAAATTCTTTCCTTCTAGACTGGAGGCATTGCAAGGACTTGTGGACTATGTAAGGCTGGTGGTTGCCATATTGGATGACACAAACTTTCAATAGCAAAGGATGGGAATGAATGATAGTACTGGGGTATGAAGAGAGGGTTAGAAAATTATGGTATGTCAGTTTCTGGATGTCTATAAAGTCATTACCAGTAGCAATAAAAAAAAAGCCAAATAGAAATATAAAATGTGATATATTAAGTAAAGATACATCTAAGAATACAAAATATTAGCTTAGCACATAATGAAAACATGACTATGGGGCTGGAGAGATGGCTTAGCAGTTAAGGAGCTTGCCTACAAAGCCAAAGGACCCAGGTTCAATTCCCCAGGACCCAGGTAAGCCAGATGCAGAAAATGGCCCATGCATCTGGAGTTCATTTGCAGTGGCTGGAGGCCCTGGCACACCCATTCTCTCTCTCTCTCTCTCTCTCTCTCAAATAAATAGATAAAAATAAAAATATTTTTAGAAAATGACTATGTAGACCATGACTGAAAAACAACAAGCAAGTATTAAAATAGTGTGTTAGCTAGCATTCTTGGATTTATGAATCATTAACTTTGTTTGATTTTCATTGAAATAGTCATTCAGCATTCATTTTTCAAAAACTAATTAAATAATTAATTAATTAATTAGACAGAGACAAAGAGGCAGACAGAATGAGAATGGGTGCGCCAGGGCCTCTAGCCACTGCAAAAGAACTCCAGATGCCTGTGCCACCTAGTGCATCTGGCTTTTACATGGGTGCTGGGGAATTGAAACTCGGTCCTTAGGCTTTGCAGCCAAGTGTCTTAACCGCTGAGCCATCTCTCCAGCCCCAATATTCATTTTTTATAAAATACTATTTTGTGGTTCTGGAGATTGAACATAGGGTCTCATGTGTGCTAGGCAAGCACTCTGCCACTGTGCTATATTCCCAGTCTCTCTCCACCCACTTTCTGAAAAAACAAAACAAAGCATTTTTTAGATTTATTTTGAGAGAGAGAGAGAAAGAGAGGGGGAGAGAATGGGCGCGCCAGGCCTCCAGCAGCTGTGAAAGAACTCTAGATGCGTGTGCCCCCTTGTGGCACATGTGCAACATTGCATGCTTGCATCACTGCATCTGGCTACGTGGGACCTGGAGATTCGAACATGAGTTCTTAGGCTTCACAGGCAAGTGCCTTAATTTCTAAGCCACCTCTCCAGCGGCCCCCGCCCTGACCTTTTTACCTTCTTTTTTTGAAACAGAATCTCTCTCACTAAATGGTTTGCATTGGCACTAAACTTGCAAATCCTGCTGCCTCGGCCTTCTGAGTATCTAGTATTTATAAACTTGCATTACCAGGCCTGGCCTTGCCTAGAAACTGTGTGCGTGTCCATGGGAGTGTGGGCACATGTGGGCCACAACACGTGTATAGAGGTCAGAGGACAGATTTCAGGTGTTGGTTCTGACTGCCAACCTCATTTGAGGCAGGGTCTCTTAGACACCACTCTGTTTGCCAGGCTAGCTCCTCTGCGAGCTTCTGGTAGTGTTTCCTGTCTCAGCCTCCCTTCTTGCCATAGGCACGTTGAGATCACAGAAGCACACTACAGCTTCCAGCATCTGCGTGGTGTCTGGGGATCCAAGGTCAGGTTCTTATACTTGTATAGCAAGGGCTTTACCCACTGAGCCATCTTTTCAGCATCCCTAGTTTCTTTAAACATTTAAAAAATAAGCCAGGGGTGGTGGCGCACAGCGTTAATCCCAGCACTCAGGAAGCAGAGGTAGGAGGATCACTGAATTTGAAGCCAGTTTGGAACTAAAGAGTGTGTTCGAGGTCAGCCTGGGCTAGAGTAAGACCCTGCCTTGAAAAAAACAAAATCAAACAAAAAAAAATTAAAAAAGATAAAGAAGAGGTCTTACATATAGCATATATATTTGCATATTTACTTTTAAATCATATGGGTTTACCTATATTTTGGTATTCTCCTAGCCAATAATTTGGAATTGAAGATTTGTTTCTTATTTGTGTTAACACTCTTCAGAGATTGAATGCCTCGTGTTACTAATAAGGGCTGAGGAGATGGCTCAGAGGTTAAAGGTGCTTTCTTACAGAGCCTGCTGGCCCAGGTTCGATTCCCCACACAAAGTGAAGCATGTATCTGTAGTTCCTTTGCAGTGGCAAGAGGCTCTGGTGTGCCCATTCTCTCTCTTTCTCTTTCATAAATAAAAATATTTTTAAAAAAGAAAAATCATTTGTAAACCTCTGTATAACACATTATTGAGACAATGTAATGAAAAGACCACCACTCTCTGTAATATATTCAATGCATATTTTTATTTTGTAGTTTTCTTTGACCAGTGAGCTATATTGAAAGCAGATCCAAAGATAGCCAATTGTTTAATGGATTACTAATGTGTAAAATACTAACTGCTTTTGAAAAATACAGAAATTCTGGTTTCAGTTTTCATTAACGCATCTGATAAGAGCCAGCAGAGCTGGGGAGATGGCTCAGTCAGCAAAGAAGTTGCTGCGAGGGCTGGAGAGATGGCTTAGTGGTTAAGGTGCTTCTCTGCGAAGCCTAAGGACTCAGGTTCTACTCTCCAGATCCCCTGTAAGCCAGGTGCACAAGGTGACACAAGTGCTTAAGGTTGCATATGCGCACAAGATGGCACATGCGTCTGGAGTTCGATTGCAGTGGCTGGTGGTCCTGGCATGCCATTTCTCTCTCTCTCTCTCATAAAAAATAAAATAAAACAGTGTGGTGGCACACACCTTTGATCCCAGCACTTGGGAGACTGAGGTAGGAAGATTGCTGTGAGTTCAAGGCCAGTCTGAGACTAATTCCAGGTCAACTTAGGCTAGAACAAGACCCTACCTTGAAAAAAAAAAAAGTGTGTGGGGGTGGAGTGCTGGGGAGATGGTTCAGTGGTTGAATGCACTTGCTTGAAAAGCCTACTATCTTGTGTTCGATTCACCGAACCCAAGTAAAGCCAGATGCACAAAATGGTCCATGCATCTGGAGTTTGTTGACAGTAGCAAATGTGTCCATTCTCCCCCTCCCTCTCCCTCTCCTCCTCCCTCTCCCCCTCCCTCCCTCTCTCTCCTTGCAAATAAACAAAAATATTTTTAAAAATCAGTGTTAGTTTCATGCTCAGCGCACTGCAAGCTTCAGTAGCCCACTACCAGCACTGATCATCATGATCCTTTCTTCGGATGCTCTCGATGTCTCCAGATCAATACTGACGATCAGTTTTGTTGCACAGTCAGCACAGGTATTTTATTCATCAGTTGGTTTAGTCTTTACAATTTAAGATTACCCTTTGGCATTTTAGGAAAACAGAGCAGGAAGTTGACCCAGGGGACACTACTACCACTAGAGGGAGTGTTGGCAAAATTTTCTCTTAGACCCTGGGGCCGGCAGGTTTGCAGCGGGAGAGGGACCTCAGAAAGGGAGCAGCGAGGTGGTCTTCAGGAGGCATCCTGGCCGCCCCCAGAAAGGGGCGCTCTGGTGACAGCCCTCATTTATTGATTACTGACTGTGTGCTAGCTCCCGGGCCTCAGCAACATTAGCTTCTGTCCCCGGAAAATGGGCAGCATGCTTCCTCCTGTGGAAGAGTTCTCGTGAGCACGCTGAGAGACGCGGTCTGCATAGTGTTTGGACAGCAGGTAGACACCATTGTCATTAACCTCCTCAGGTTTCACACTAGAAAGTTGAGTATTAGTGCTCAAACCCATGGAGCTGCTGCGTAGCAGTTACTTCACTGCCCGCTGAGTCAAGCGTCATCTTCTCCCCTCTGTCTACACCCCGCCCAGCCCACCTCTTACCCCTGGGGGTGGATGTGGATTGGGCCTTCGCTGTGGCATTCCCGGCTCCAGACGACAAGTCATTTTCCTTCCTGCAGTTTGGTTTGCTCATCCAGGAAGGGGGTGGGGGGTTAACACGTTTCTTAGGGACTTTGTGGGGATTCAATAAGGTTTTCCAAACAGAGTACCTAGCCCATGGCAGGGCATGCAGAACCCAAAGGGTGTCATCCTGTTGCCATGAAATGGGTCATAGTCTCTTCATGACTGCAGCCCTGACATTCCCATACAGAGCCTTTATT
The DNA here is from genome assembly GCA_036346955.1 of Dipus sagitta. Lineage (NCBI taxonomy): Eukaryota > Metazoa > Chordata > Mammalia > Rodentia > Dipodidae > Dipus > Dipus sagitta. The sequence continues at coordinate 152,156,814 of CM070772.1, read as the reverse complement.
CTAGAACCGTCTGTGACAAAAGAAACGTAGCAGAATCCTTGGCTCTGACAGCCTTCCCTTGGCCTCTTTGTAATATGCCATTTTCTTAATTCAATGCTATATAAAGCTATGTGGCTTCTAAATTCATTGATATTGTCTGTTGGCAAGGAAATGTCAGAGCACTTGGATCCGACTGTCCCATTGCTGTTCTCTGGCTTTCCCTGGGTGAACAGTAACATTTTCAAATGGATAAAAAATCTCCTGGCAACGCTGCTCTCCTCCCCCAGAGCAGATTTAGAGCCGAGTGGTTGGCATTTCCACCCGCTCGGCATCTCGCAGTGTCAAATTCATATACGTCCCTAGGTCTCAATACATATATATGTGCATAGTTTAAATCTCCAGTGAACAAAGGCTATTTTTTTTTCTAACTTGGAGGTATTTCAAAAGATCTGTGCATTTCATCTATATTGAAATATTTGTATGATTTAAAAGTATGGTAATATTAAATGGCACAGGGGAGGACCGAATACACAGCTTCTAGAAGCAGCCAATCATGTCATGTATTTGGTACTTTATAGACTATATATATATATGTTTTTTTTTAATTTTTATTTATTTATTTATTTGCAAGCAGAGAGAGAGAAAGAGGGGCTTGTCAAATGGACATGCCAAGGCCTATAGCTGCTGCAAACCAACTCCCGATGCATGCACCACCTTGCACATCTGGCTTTGCATGGGTACTGGAGAATCAAGCCCTAGTCCTTAGGCTTTTGTGAAAATGCCCTGACCACTGAGAAATCTCTCCAGCCTGACAATATTTTTCTTGCTGCAGGATGGGTGATCGCATGCACATGTGTGAGCACACACACACATGCACACACACACACACACACACTCTTCATACTAGCTGAGTGATGAGAAGGCTGGAATCCATTCTTGCCCATACAATTGATATTTGTGCCATTTTGTAGATAGCTCTGATTACTAACACATACTCGTTTATTCAAAAGCTATTCACTGCGGGGCTGATGAGATAGCTTAGTGGTGAAAGCATTTGCTAGCAAGACAGACGGCCTGGGTTCAATTCCCCAGTACCCACGTAAGGTCAGTTGCACAAAGTAGTATATGTGTCTAGAGATTTGCAGCAGCAGGAGGCCCTAGAACACCCATTCTCTTCCTCCTCCTCCTCCTCTCCCTCTCTTAAATAAATAGATTTTTTTTTAGAAAAACTATTTATTGCTCATTTGTGGTGTGCCATCATGGTGCCAGGCTCTGGCGACCTAACAGAAGAAAAGCAACAACACAAGCCAGAAGCTTCCCCTGCAGTGGGTTACATTCTGGCGGGTGAGCAACGCACCAGTTCCAAGCCTCGGTGTGGAGAAGCTGGAGGCGGAGGACCGAGGTGGAACGCAGTGACGGTGATAAGCACGGCGTGGGGACTGGGGCCTTTACCTCAGACTTTTCCATTGACTCTCTTTCTGGTCTTGGGCAAATCCTTAAAACGTCCCGTTTCATCAGATGGTGTTAGCCTGGGAAAAGTCAGCATAGGACACGATTGTTCTTGTGGCATTTTAACAATAAGGGAAACTTGCTCGTAAGGTAGGATATTCTTGGATTCATATTTATGAATACCCCCCAGATTCATAGGCATTCACTACATGTTTTTTTTTACTACTCCTTCCAGCAACCAACCAAAAAACCAATCTGTCGATCAAACCATTCGAAGGCATCTGTGAGAAAGTTGCCTCTTGTGTTGGATTACAGAGCGAGCAGTTCTCCTGGGGCAAAAAATAGTAATGATGAGTCCTCGGCCTCCCACTCCCTGTGCACAAAATCTACGCACATGTGAGAAGGAAGGCGCTGAGGCCACAGGACCCAGAGCTGGGGGTCAGGTGGGTGGCGGAAGGGTGCTGGCCCTTCTGTTTATTTTTCATCATGACATTTCAGACATATATATCGGTGTACTTTGTTCATATTTGCTCCCTACTGCCACCCTTCTCTGTCCCTCCTCCCTACCTCTCATCGGCACTTTCCTCCTCCCAAATAGATCCCCTGTGCTTTCATGTCACGTGTATGTGCAGGTTGCCAAATCTAGATTCTGCACGTGAGTGAAGACGTGATATGGTTTATCTTTCTCCCCCCCCCCGTTACCATCTCTTGTTCCCTTGTCCCTCCTTCCTTTAGATCTCTTTCCCTTCATAGTCCTTATTATATTTTCATGTCCTAGCTAACGACACAGATAGATACATAGACCATGGATTATAGAGATGATAGATGACAGGTAGGTATACAGATGACAGACGTGAGGAGTGATAGGTGACAGAGGATAGAGAGGTATACAGATGACAGATTGGATAGATATAGTTACCTAGATGATAGATAGATAGATAGATAGATAGATAGATAACTAGATAGACTGATGGATGATAAATAAGTAAATGATAGATGATTGATAGGTTGATAGGTAGATTCCGTATATGCCCTCCTCTACTTATATGCTTCCTCTGGGCCTGGCCCTGTCCTGGTATCCAGAGTAGAACCCCCCAAAGCCCACTGAACATCCTCTCCCGGCACATAGACAAGTTCAGGTGCATGCAGAGAAAGTGGAGGCTCAGAGCCCCTTTAATTCTGCCCCCCTAACTTCCACCTCTCACGCCCGACTCCTAAGGGTGGTGCCTCATGCTCAGCCAAACCTTTCCTGCCTGCCTCCACATTTTATTCCTCAGCTCATACCCTCAGCCTTTAGGCCTTCCTAGCATACAAATCAGAAGCCTTGTTTCCTCAGCCTTTTTTTAAAGAAATCTTTTTGGCAGCGCTGGCGGTGAAACCCAGGACCCCACACACTCTCGTCAAGTTCTCTGCCACCGAGCCGCACGCCAGCCCTCGGCAATCGTCAGTGGCTCTCCTTTGCTTCCTGAGCCTACCGTGGTGACCCTCCCCACTGTTTTCCTTCTTATGTATGTGCGTATGCATGTTCACATGTGTGTAGCGGTCAGAGGTCAACATCAGGCGTCTTTCTCAGTTGCTCTCCCTGTTATATTTTCTTGAGACAAAGTCTCTTGCTGAACCTAGAGCTCACTGAGTTGGGTGGACTATGAAGTCAGCAAACCCCAAGGATCCCCTTCTCTACTTCCCTAGTGATGGGATCACAGGTGTGCCCCACCAGTTTACATGGGTGCTGGGGATCTGAACACAGCTCCTCATGCTTCTGAGACAAGCACTTTACCCTGCTAAGTCAACTCCTTATCCCCCACCCCTACTGTGTCCCTATTTATTATTTTACTTTGTTCTTTTCTTCCCAGTCTCCAGTCACAATATGGGAATATTATGGATTTTCCTAACCATTCAGCTTACTCAAGCATCCCTTTTTGTCCCTCCAACTCGCAGTCTCTTCCTTCCCCTCAAAGGGGCTTCAAATGCGAGGTCCAGGAAGACTTGGAATCTGTGATGGATTCCCTAACTTCTACTTAACTTGCATGGCAATATGACCTCAATTTTTTTTGTTTATTTTTATTTATTTATTTGAGAGCGACAGACAGAGAGAGAGAAAGAGGCAGAGAGAGAGAGAGAGTGGGCTCACCAGGGCTTCTAGCCACTGCAAACGAACTCCAGATGTGTGCACCCCCTTATGCATCTGGCTAATGTGGGTCTTGGGGAATCAAGCCTCGAACCAGGGTCCTGAGGCTTCACAGGCAAGCACTTAACCACTAAGCTATCTCTCCAGCCCTGACCTCAATTTTCATTCTTTGCTCAGGCTTTGTCCCCATGGACAGTAGCCATAGCTCAGTCATCTTTGTGTTCTCAGAGGCTAACCTAGCCCATGCTTGTTAGTTGAAAAAAAATGGTGTTCAAGTGATACCACCAAAGATGCCACGGTGGCATATGTGACATAAAGAGACTCGGTAGGGGGCTGGGGAGGTGGTTCAGTGGGTAAAAGCACTTGCTGTGTGAGCATGAAGACCTGAGTTTGATCCCCAGCAACCACTGGAAATAAGGTGGAAGAGAGAGAGAGAGAGAGAGACTTCAGGGTCTTTTCATGCACACTGAGACAATATGGTGCCAGCGCTTACTAATTGTGTCTGTTTTCTTCTAGTCTAAATGAGGCCAGTCATGAGATTTGCTTGGTGGGCTTGTTGCAAGGATGTCAGTGTTTGGGAACACGCAGCTCCCACTTTGTGAACATCGCCACTGCTGTGGCCTTTGTTTCTTCCTCTGCATGGCACTGCCCTCGCCCTGGATCCCTTAGGCTGGTTCCGCCACCTGCAGCTTTGATGCCATGTTTTCTTGGCAGTGTTTCCCGACTCTTCCACTTCTGTGGGATGTCTCCACCTGTTTTACAAGAGCCCGTCCTTCCCCGCATTGCTCTGTGGCCTCCTTGCCTCCCACCGAGGTGTCAGTGACAACAACAAACCCAGTAGTGATCTTTACTGAGCTCAAGCCTGGCCAGGCCACTGCTGGGGGCCTGTCATTCATGCTCTGTCCCATTCAGTCCTCACAATGCCCTTGGGACATGAACTCTGTTATGGCTATTTCTGTTTTTTACAGATGAGGAAACAGGACAGCATAGATTTAGTAAACTGTCCAAGATCACACAGCAAGTGAGCTTTGGGATAGCAATTCAAACCCAGCTCAACCTACCCTTGGCCCCATTTTTAATGGTTAATTTTATCTTTATGTATATTTAAATGTATGTCTGTGTGTGTGCTTGCATGTGTATGCATGTGTTCCTGTGTGTGCAGGTGTAAATGTGTGGAGGTCAGAAGACAACCTCAGATTTCATTCCTTATTTTATTTTTGAGACAGAATCTCTCATTGGAGGCAGGAAACATGGATTAGCTGTTAAGGCTCTTGCCTGCAAAGCCTAATGACCCATGCTTGATTCCCTAATGTCCACGTAAAGCCAGATGCACAAGGTGGCACATGCATCTGGAGTTTGTAGCAGCTGGAGGCCATGGAGTACCCATTCTCTCTCTGTCTCATAAATTATATATATATTGGTTTTTTGAGGTAGGATCTTGCTCTAGCCCAGGTTGACCAGGAATTCACTACATAGTGTCAGGGTGGCCTCGAACTCATGGTGATCCTCCTACCTCTGCCTCCCAAGTGCTGGGATTAAAGTTATGCACCACCACGCCCAGATATATGTACATATATATATATATATATATACATATATATATATATATATATTTAAATTTTCAAATTTTTATTTATTTATTTGAGAGAGAGATATACAGAAAAAGGCAGAGAGAGAGAGAGAGAGAGAGGGAGAGAGAGAGAGAATGGGCCTCCAGCCACTGCAAATGAACTCCAGATGCATATGCCCCCTTGTGCATCTGGCTTACTGGGTCCTGGGGAGTCTAACCTGGGTCCTTTGGTTTGGCAGGTAAGTGCCTTAACCACTGAGCCATCTCTCCAGCCCTGATATATTTTTTTTAAGAAAAGAATCTCTTGTTGGCCTGGAGCTCATCAAGTAGGTTCCATTGGCTAGGCAGTGAGAGCCAGAGATCCTCCTGTCTCTACCTCCCCCATGCTAGGATCACAACCATCATGCCTGGCTTTTTTTGTTTTCCATTTAGATTCTGGCAATTAAATTCAGGTTCTCATGCTTGCAAGGCAAACGTTTTGCTGGCCAGCTTTTATCCTGTTTTACAGGAGCTTGTTATGCAGCGCTGGCTGGCCTGGTCCTCTGTGGAGGCTCACTGACCTCGAGCTCACAGCAGGGCTCCTTCCTCTTTGTTGCTATGGATTGAACCAACGGCCTCGTGCATGATAAGAAGGTAACCCATCCCTGAGCTGCACCCAGATTCCCACCTTTGGGATCCATGTTGGCCCTGGACCCATCTTTCACGGATGTGTGACGGTTAATCTTGATGGGCAACATGGTGGGGTTTGGAATCAACCAGGAGACACGCCTCTGGGAGAGTCGGTGAGGGCATCTCCAGACAGGATGAACTGCAACGGGAGGCGTGGATGTAACGAGGTCCAGGTATAAAGCAGCATGCATGCGCTTGCCCTTTCTTCTTTCTGAGTCAGGGTGTGGTGGACATACCTGTAGTCACAGCATGTAGGAGGCCGAAGAAGGAGGATTCCAAATTCAAAGTCATCCTGGACTACATAGAGAGTTCTAGGCTAGCCTGAGATACATAGCAAGTCCCTGTCTCTATAATGCAAAGCAAAACAAAGACAGAGATAAATACAAAACATTAACAACAAAAGAAAGAATGAAAAAGACTCCTGAGTGCTGGGATTATCTGTGTCCCACCACACCAGGCTCCATCTTTTTTTTTTTTTTTTTAAAAAGATTTTATTTTTATTTATTTATTTATTAGAGACAGAAAGAGGGAGAGAGAGTGAGAATGGGCACGCCAAGGCCTCTAGCCACTGCAAATGAACTCCAGACACATGGGCCACCATGTGCATCTGGCTTACTATGTGGGACCTGGAGAATTGAACCTGGGTCCTTAGGCTTTGCAGGCATGTGCCTTAACTGCTAAGCCATCTCTCCAAGGGATCCATCTTTTCAATGCAGTGCAAAATATCTCCCTAATCATCACATGCCTGTCATACTCTAGAAGAGGCTAACATATACACGAGCACACACACACACTTATACACACACATCCTACACACACACACACACACACACACGCACACACACACATACACACAAAACACAGAAGCCCTTTATAGTTGCTCTCCCCTCTGGAGTATCCAGGGGACAGAAGTTTCCTCATTGTCTGTCTGCATCAGGGATTGGCCCAGAAAACTCCCGCTGTTGTTAACTGAGCTCATTAGAAACCCACGGAAGAGAATTATAGCAACATGGCCTGTGCCAGCCTACCTAGACACATTTTCAGTTCCCGGGACATATGGACACCAGCTCATTTAAGAAGCATTTTTTAACAAAAGCACACAAAAGAAATGTTCAGCATATGTTAGAGTAGGTAGGAATTCATGGAACCCTAATTCAACTTGCTGTTTATAGATATTTGCAGAGGGGCGTGCTAGTGTGAGCCCTTTTCTCCTTTAGCACACGCTGAGGGGAGGCTGGGCTGAAGAGCATATGTGGCCCCTATATATGCTGAGAGCAGAGGGTCGTTGGCACCCCCCAGACCCCACACTGTCTCCCACCCACCTGCCACACTGTTGGAACTACTCGCTTACTTGCTCATTGTGGTCCAAGGCAGAGCCAACTCTATGCACCCAATCTTTTTTTAACAGATGACATAAGTTACATATGCAAATTAGAAAATAGATTTGTTGAAAGAAAATCATCCTTACACACATTTTCCTAAAGAAAACATTTTGCGTTTTGATATCTATCCTTTCAATTTATTTTTGGTCATTGATATTTTACATACATACATATATATGCATATATATGTATATACACACAAATATGCATACATGTATGTATGCAAATATTTCATTTTACCAAATAGTGATCATATTGAATGTCCTATAGTTTGCTGCCTCCCTGATGTAATACAACCCTTCAAACCCAACCAGTGCACATCTCATCATCGCTTTGCATACAATTGCTATTCCACTGTGTGACTTCCTGGAACTTAACAATGCAGTGTACACTTGGGCTTCCTTCCTTCCTCTGTTGTCCACACCACACCTCGGGAGCATCCTCATGCATACCTCTCTGAGCAGCTGGCTGATCATTCCTTGGGACAAAGTCCTTAGGAATTCTATTTTTTTTTTAAGTTACAATTCACTCTTTAATAAGTATAATCACTTTGTGACCATTATGAGAGCTTGCCAATACAGAAAAAAAGAGCTTTGTGAATTGTGAATCTGGAAGAGAGGGACAGTGGAATGGATACCTCAAGGACAGGAGGTTATCACTAGGGGGATGCAGGATGTGGCATCATGGGCAAGTTTGGCATTCTTGGCCCATACTGAGAGAGTTAGATAAAATAAAATAAAATAAAATAAGAAAGAACAGAGCAAAGAAGAGACGGAGTCTTTGACATTTACTTCTTTGGTTTACAATTTCTCTAAAATTGTATCCTCGGCACGAGCCTTTGGAATGGCCATCTCTGTTAGCCTTTTGAAAGGTATTTTTGCTATCAAGAGACACAGAAATATTTATCCTATTGGATATGGTCATGGTGCTCTGGAAATATAACCTGAGGAGCCAACGCCAAAGAAAAATAAATCCACTTGCATACAATATTCTTGTTTTTGTTTGTTTTTTCAAGGTAGGGTCTTGCTTTAGCCCAGGCAGACCAGGAATTCACTATTTAGTCTCAGGGTGGTCTCAAACTCAAAGCAATCCTCCTACCTCTGCCTCCCAAGTGCTGGGATTAAAAGCATGCACCACCACACCCGGTTTGCCAATATTCTTTACAGTATTAAAGAATCCAAACCAGTCAGGTATGGTGGCACATATCTGTAATCTCAGCATTTGGGAGGTATAGGGAGGGGGTGTCCAAGTTCAAGTCAGCCTGGGCTACCTAGTGAGTTCTAGGCTAGTTTGAGCTACAGAGCAAGACCCTGTCCCAACAAAACAAAACAAACAAAAGAATAAAAAAGGTTTGCTTGATGAATCATCATCATTTAAATAAATTATAATACATCCACATGATAGAATTATAGGTAGCAACCCCATGCTTGTCAGTTGGGTAATCTTAGGGAAATTACTCAATCCCTCATAACTATTAAATGGGGGAACTAATATTTATTCATGTGGGCTTGTCAAGATGAAATGAAATAATGTAGTCAGCCTTTGGACTCAGAATCTGCTTTTTCAGCCGAAGATCAAAAATATATTTTTTAAAAATACATCTGTACTGAACACATACAAACTTTATTTTTCTCATCATTACCCCCTGTCAACTATCTGGGTCACATTTGCAAGTAAATACAAAGGTTGTTTAAAGTATATGGGAGGATGAACTTAGGTTCTATACAAGTGCTTTGGTTATTTTTTTCTTTTTTTAATTTATTTAATTTATTTATTTATTTCAGAGAGACAGAGAGAGAGTGAAAGAGAGAGAGAATGGGCACGCCAGGTCTTCCAGCCACTGCAAATGAACTCCAGACGCATGTGCCACCTTGTGCATCTGGCTTATGTGGGTCCTGGGGAGTCCAACCTGGGTCCTTTGGCTTTGCAGAAAAACGCTTTAATCACTAAGCCATCTCTCCAGCCCCGGTTATTTTGCTTTTGATGCTGGGGATTGTGCCAGGGCCTCACGCATGCGCTCCACTACTGAGCTGCCCCCAGGTTTCCACTTTTGGTATCCATGTTGGTCGGTCCTGGAACCAATCTTGCATGGACACTTTTTAAAAAATATTTTATTTTATTTACTTATTAGAGAAATAGAAAGACCACACACACACACACACACACACACACACACACACACACATATATATGGAGAGAGAGAATGGGCATGCCAGGGCCTCTAGCCACTGCAAACAAACTCTAGACACACAAACTACCTTGTGCATCTGGCTTATGTGGGTCCTGGAGAATCAAACCTGGTGGTCTTTAGGCTTCGCAGGTAAGCTCCTTAACCTGTAAGCCATCTCTCCAGCCCAGATGGTTAATCTTGACGGTTTACATGACAGGATTTGAAATCAGCTAGAAGGCACACCTCTGGAGGTGTCTGTGAGGGCACCTCCAGAAGAGATTGACTTGCCGTGGGTGGCGTGGATACAAAGCGGTCCAGGTAGAAAGCAGTGTGCACCTGCCTGCCTTCTCTTCCACTCGAGTCAATGTGATCTATCCCCGCTGCTGCCGCCGCCATCATCCACTGACGGCCGACTCCAGCTTCTTAGGCTTTCAAATGAGCATCGAAGATCAGGGGCTCTTCAGGAATCCTCCAGGTCTGCAGCTCCAGATCAGAGCTGCGAAGGCATCAAGATCCTTGGGCTGAGTAGCTACTGGGTACACAGCCTCTGCAATGTGCAGAGCGTCGTCGTTGGACTCCCAGCCCCTACTGTGTGAGCTACTTAACAAATACTTAGGCATTCTACGGATTTTGTTCCTCTACAGAACCTTGCCTAATACAGATCCCGAAGAAGGACTGCATTTGAAAAGTGCCTAGCATGGCTCTTGACATATGACGTGAAGAAACAGCGGCTAAGTGTGCAAGGACTGTTGCACTCATGGGAACACGCATGATACAGACAGAATCTGCCCCCAGAGCACGGATGCACGGGCCAAATCAAGCTTGCATCAGGAGGTGTATCTCTTCTTATCCTATCTAGATGTGGCTTTACAATTACTCAGTTTTTAAAATATATATATAATATATACATATAGATATTTTAGAAATATACACATATACACACCCTTGCCACTGCAAACAAGTTCCAGAAGCATGTGCCACTTTGTGCATCTGGCTTTATGTGGGCACTGGGGAGTCAAACCCAGGCCTGTAGACTTTGCAAACAAGCCCCCTCAAAGCCTGATCCACCTCCCTAACCTGAAACTCAAGTTTTGTCAATGCCTAGGGTGTGTGAATTTGAGAGGGTATCCTTAATTCTAAGGAAAATTACAGGGCTGGACAGATGGCTTAGCAGTTAAAGCACTTGCCTGCAAAACCTAATGACCCATGTTCAATTCCTTAGTACTCATGTAAAGCCAGATGCACAACAGGGCGCACGCATCTGGAGTTTGTCTGCAGTGGCTGGAGGCCCTGGCCTGCCCATTCTCTCTCTCTCTCTCTCCTTCTCTCTCTGTCTGTCTCTTTCTCCTTCGTGTGTGTGTGTGTGTGTGTGTGTCTTTCTGCTTGAACATAAATAAATAAATAAAATACTTTAAAATTTTTCAAAGGCCTATGCCGAGCATGGTGGCACACGCCTTTAATCCCAGCACTCGGGAGGCGGAGGTAGGAGGATCGCCATGAGTTCGAGGCCACCTGACACTTCATAGTGAATTCCAGGTCAGCCTGGGCTAGAGCGAGACCCTACCTCGAAAAACAAAACCAAAAAAGAAAAATTATCAAAGGCCTGAGGTGCCAGGTGTCGACTTACTAGGGAAATGAAAGTGTCAGGTTTGGCCGAGAAGCCTGTCCCAGCACCGAGACATGACCCGCTCCCCTGGAGTAAGGCGCAGGGGCCCAAGCCGGGCACAGAAGCACCAGCACACAAGAAAACGCTGAGGTGCATCCAACCCTGACGAGGGAATAAGAGCCATGCCCGTGAGGGGAAAGAACGGAGAAGCAAAATGGACTTTGTGCTGGGTCTTACAAAGGAACGCAGCTCTGATATATGCTACGCCACGAACGAAGCTTGAAGATACGATGCTAAGTGGTACAGGCCACACGTAAAAGGGCAAACGGTGCACGAGGCCACTTACGTGAGGTCTTCAGAGGGGACAAAGCCATGGAGGCCCAGGTCACCGGCCGTCACGCAGGGAAGGCGTGGTGATGAGGCCGCCGGTCCCGTTCAGTGCACGGGGAGGAAGCTGAGAGGGATGAAGACCACTCCTCCGCCAGGTCTCTCCTTTCTGTTTAGTTCAGGACCCCAACGCAGGGAGTGATGTCTCCCACCGTTAAGAAGGGTCTTCCCACCTCAATCAACCTAATCAAGATACTCTATCAAAGGTGGTTTGAAGTCCTGTCAAGTTGACAATACAAACCATCAAACAAGGGGAAGAGAGAATGGGGTGAGATTTCAGTGGAGGTGATGGGCTGGGTGGGGGGGACAATTGCACGACACTGTGAATGGACTTAGTGGCACTGGTCCCCTAGAACAAAGGGTTCCAGTTTTCTGTGATGTATGCGTCACCACTATGATAATAATAGTAATGAGAAGGGAAGTGTAGCTTGGCGGTTAAAAGCATAGGTTCAGATCTCCACACGTATGCTGTGGCATGCCTGTGTGCACACGCGTGTGGGCACGCCGGCACACACACATTACACCTACCCCCCACACACACATACATTTTTTTAAAATTGCAAAAAAATAGTGCACAGGTTTGTTTTCTGCCAAGCGTACGTGGGCAAATTACACTTGTCATTACTCATCTGCAAAATGGGAGCCACATGTGCTATTACCCACCTCCTGGAGACATCATGAGGACTGAAATGAGCAGATCTGCAGGAAGCATTTAGTCAGGCAACAATGTCGGCTCATAGTGATTCCTACACAATTCTGGCCAAAAAAAAAAAAAAAAAAAAAAAAAAAAAGTGACTTTCTTGGTTTCTCCTGAGAGACTTTAAGGCGACGATTAGCTGCGGTGAGCGGGGCGGGTAGGTTATCTCTGGGTGGGCAGACCTACCGGGAGTCATGAGGTCACCCGCGATCATGGATCCAGAGCAAAGCAGCCTGAGAAACGGTGTCCGACAGCATCCAGTCAAGGCAGCCTGAGTCTATCATTGCGCTGACCGTGCCAAGCAGGAATGAAAACACTCAAAACCCACTGACCGAAGCTGCCGTCTCCCCGAGCCAGTCCTGGGCAGGACGGCCAAGCTTTGCAATGCTCCCTCACCAGAGGCTCCTAGGCTGGCCTGTTCCCCTCCACACCATGGGAACATCCGTCTCCTTTCGGGTGACTTGTCACTCTGTCCGTCCTCGTGCGTATTGTCTCCAGCAAGCTTTCTCCTCCTCTGGAAGGAGACGTGGAGAAACAACAGCGGCCTGATTTATTGGTGGTTGCAGAATCGTGGGGGAAATATTTTCAGCCCTGCTACTGGCGCTATCGTGGTTGTAAAATTTTAAACACAGATTTAAAATAATTGTCGCTGCCTGGTATTTTCCCACCCGTAAGCTGTTTTCTGTTGGATGTGTCTGCCGGTTTGCAGCAGTGCAGGCAGCATGACTAATGAGGTGTGGAGGGGACAGTGGAGCAGGCCACTGGGTCCCACCTTCACTCTGCTCTGTGCGTCATCTCCATGTTGCCTTCAACCCCTGAGAGCAACAGGGGCCTCGATGTGCTGTCTGCGTGCACAATGTGACTGGTTCTTGTGCTTTTACACAACAGTAAGCAGTTGTAGAACTTCCTCTGAGTGGTTAATTCTTTTAAAAAAATAATCATTTACTTATTTTGAGATAGAGAGCGAATGTGTATATATGGGTGCATCAGAGACTCCTGTCGCTGTAAAGAAACCCCAACTGCACGCACCTCTTTGTGTGCCTGGCTTTTCATGAGTGTTGGGGCAGTCAGGCTTTGCAGGCAAATGCCTTTAACTGCTGAGCCACCTCTCCAGTCCCCAAGGGGTTTATTCTTACCTTCCTATGGTTCAAAGTGAGTTCAACAACAGAATCCTGGGGCTGGGAAGATGGCCATACAAGCAAAAGGACTTGAGTCCCGATCCCTAGCACCCACATAAAAGTTGGGTGCTTCAGTGTGCACCTGTCATTCCAGCGTGGGAAGGCAGAATCAGGAGGATCCCTGGGGTGTGCTGGCTGGCTAGTCTAGCCATATTGGTGAGCTCCAGGTTCAGTGAAAGACCCTATCTCAAAAAAAATAAGGTGAGGAAGCCAGGCATGGTGGCGCACGCCTTTAATCCCAGCACTCGGGAGGCAGAGGTAGGAGGATCGCTGTGAGTTGGAGGCCACCCTGACACTACACAATGAATTCCAGGTCAGCCTTAGCTACCTCAAAAAAGAATAATAATAATAATAAGGTGACAGCTAGAGAGATGGCTTAGTGGTTAAGGTGCTTACCTGTGAAGCCTAGGGGCCCGAGTTTGATTCCTCAATACTCATGTAAGCCAGAGGCATAAGGTGGCACAAGTGTCTGGAGTTCATTTGCAGTGGCTGGAGACCCTGGTGTGCCCATTCTCTCTCTCTCTCTCTCTCTATTTACTTTTCTCTCTCTCTATCTCTCAAATAAATAACTAAATAAAATATTTTTTTAAATGGTGAAGAGTGATTCTGGAAGGCACCTGACATTGACCTTTGGGCTCTACATGCACATGCAAACACATGTGCCCACACACGTATACCCACATACATACGAACAAACATGCACACACAGCAAAAAAACTACAACAGAGCAAAACAACAGCAGTGGTGCATATCTGTATGTGTCTGCATGTTCCTGCCTCTCAGGCCAGACTCTGCCGCTGCTGCACTAGGAGTACGGTCCACAGACAGGGTCTCACTCAGTGCAGTAGTGCACGCCTCAAAAAAAGTACCTGGGGCTGGACGTGGCGACTCACGTCTTTAATCCCAGCACTGGAGAGGCTGAGGTAGGAGGATCGCTGTGAGTTCCAGGCCACCCTGAGACTACATAATGACTATTCCAGGTCAGCCTGGGTTAGAGTGAGACCCTACATCAAAAAAAAGGGGGGTCTGGAGAGATGGCTTAGCAGTTAAGCACTTGCCTGTGAAGCCTAAGGACCCCGGTTCGAGGCTCAATTCCCCAGGACCCACGTTAGCCAGATGCACAAGGGGGCGCACGCGTCTGGAGTTCGTTTACAGAGGCTGGAAGCTCTGGCGTGCCCATTTTCTCTCTCTCTCTCTCTGCCTCCTTCTCTCTGTCGCTGTCAAATAAATAAATAAACAAACAAAACAAATTTTTAAAAAATGTTAAAAATTTTTTTAAAAAAGTATCTGGAAATCTTCCTTCATCCTGCACAGGGGCCAGATCCCAGCTGGACAGTGTTGGAGTCAGAAATGATCTTTTCTTTCTTGCTCAGCTAGTAAGGGGCAGACGGCAGCTGAGGACGGCTCTCCTAGAGCCGGGGGCAGAAGACGTCAGTGTGCTGGTCACATCTCTTGGGCCTCACTCGAACCAGGGCACCCAGGGACAACCTTCTATCTGTGTCACTGTGTCTGGGGACTCCCCCCCACACCGCATGCCCCACCTTCTAGAACTGCTACAATGGGAAAGTGCTGGGGAATTAACACTCCTGGGAGCAGACTTCAACCAATGGTTCTTGGTAATTGGAGCATAAATATTCCAGCTCCCTTGCCCCTTGGGTAGGATAATCACGAGGCATGTGTTTCCCACCGGTTCCCAGAGGATTACGCGTTGGTTGTCCACCACGGTAGCTGGCTCGCTCCATGCTCCTGCCAGGCAGCCTCCCTATGCTCTGGGCATCTCCTGCTCCCTCAGTGTCAGTTCCCTAGTCTCCCAGATACACTCACTGCATTGCATTTGAATCCCTGTCGCACAGTCTGTGTCTAGGCGGACTCTCATGACAACATGGGACAACCAGAAACGAACCCAAGGTCTCGGGCTAGAAGACCTGGGCTTATCCTTGGTCTGTCACTTACATGTCGCATGACAAGAGGTAGCCGGCCTCAGTCTCTGAGTTAACCTGCTTGTAGGTTAACCTCCTCCCTTTCTGCTGGGCCTTTGGTAAAGCCTGCGTGAGACATAGGAGGAGGAGTTGGGGAGGTTGACTCTTCAGTGATGCCCACCCTATTGCCTTTGCACTCTGCCCCTTCTCCATCTGCACACTCTCGCCCTCTCTGCTCTTCATGGTCCCTGTTCACACTAATAATCTGTGCACATCTTAAGGGAATCGACACTGCTATGGGAAGTTCAGTGGTTAGTTATTCAGTTTTGTTTTTACCTCCATTTCTTTTGTTTTTCCTTTTATTGTTGACAATTTCAAACACGTCTATAATGAATTTTGATCATATTCACCACCACAACGCCCTCGCTCATCCTCCTCTCACTAAGCTCCTTCTTTTGTCCAACTAATCCTTTTTCTACTTTCACATCTTTAAAAAAATGTTATTTATTTATTTGCAAGGGGGGAGAGAGAGAGAGAATGGGTACAACAGGGCCTCTAGCCACTGCAAACAAACTCCAGATGCATGTGCCACTTTGTGCAGCTGGCTTTATGTGGGTACTGAGGAACCAAACCTGGATCATTAGGCGTTGCAGACAAGTGCCTTAACCACTGAGCCATATCTCCAGCTCTTCATAGCTTTGTGTGTGTGTGTGTGTGACCCACTGAATTCAATTAAAGTTGCTTGCATGAGCACGAGTGGGGTGAGGTGGGGTGTTTACTGGATGGAGTATATATAGGCAACTAAGCTGTGGCTATAGCACCAAAAAGCAAATGACTACTCTGGGAGCGGTGGGGTCTCATGAGCCCTCCCCGTTCATGAGCTGAGCACACAGTCATCAACTATATGTGTCTGGGCATTAACCTCTGTCCACTGCAGGAAGACACGTCTGTGACTGAGGCTGACAGCAGCACTAATTTACCGGTATAAACATAAGTATTCAGAAGGCAGTTTGACAGCCTGTGTGCTTAGCATAACAATGCTGTAGGTTCCCCAATGGGCCCTATGACCTCCCCAGCTTTTAACCAGGTTTACAGTACCAGACACGAATTCCCTCCTGTGGAGTGGTCACCGGCTCCATTTCTTAGGAAAACATGTCAAACATGAAAGGCCAATAAAGGATCCAAATCCAGTGTTTACAAACCTTTTGCCGGATTTGCATTGCCTGGCTATCTATCTATCACCTACCTATTGTATTCCTATAATCTATCACACTGGAGTGTTTTTTGTGTGTGGTACGCATGTTCATATATGTGTGTGCATGTGCAGGCAGGTGCAAGAGAACACATGGCCAGAAGGTTGCCCTGGGTGTTTTCCCCCATCACACAACACCTCACTTTTTGAAACAGGGTCTCCCATTGAAACTGGAGCTTACTGATTCCGCTAGACTAGCCAGCCAGTGAGGCCGGGCTCTCCTCTCTCCACCTCCCCAGCACTGGGGTCATAGGCATGCGCCACCACACCCAGGTTTTATGGTGGTTCTAGGGCTCTGAACTCAGGTTCTCATGCTTTAGAGGTGGCAAAAGGCCACAGGTAAATACCACAGTTGGATTAATTTTCCACCCTCTTAACTTTTCACGGTGGGTATTACATTCCCACCTGAGTGCATTAGTCACATTATCGTTGCTGTGGCCAAGTCCCTGACAAGAAGCAACCTAAGGAAGAAGTGTTTATTCCATCTTACAGTTCCAGCTTACAGTCCATCGTGGCTGGGAAGGGATGGCAGCAGGAGCTTGGGGCAGTGGGTCACATTCAGTCCACAGTGAGGAAGGAGAGAGAGAGAGAGCGAGGAATGCTACTGCTCAGCTGGCTTTCTCCTGTTCATTCAGTCCAGGACCCCAGACCACAGTTAGGGAGGGTCTCCCCAACTCGATTATAGTAATCTAGAAAAGCCCTCACAAACATTCCCGAAGTTTTGTTTTCCTCGTGATTCTCTGTCCTATCAAGTTGACAACCAGAGATTGACCGTCACACTGAGGCTGAGCAGGCACCAGCCACCTTGGATCTACAAACGACCGCCTGGACCCAAGGCCAGCGTGGGGGCTGGTGAGACTGGGTTGTCAGTCCTCGGGTGGGAAGAAGACACGTAAGTGAGAGGCCTGAGGGGCCGCTGGGTTGGACTATGTACAGGAGCTGTTTAGCTCCCCTACCCTGGCCTCTTCCATCAGGATTAAAATGTCATCGTATTCTATACAGTCCCTAACCTGACCTTCTCCTCTTGCTCTACTGTCTATTTCAATTCTCAAGAGTTCCTCATAGACACTCGAGCTGGAATTTCTCTGTCAGGAATGACAAGCAGGTTTGCACTTAAATATGGCAGCCAGTAGTTAAGGCTGGAGGTGTAGTTCCGTGGTAGAGCTCCTGCCCAGCATGCATAAGAGCCAGGACTTGGTTTCAGCATCACATACACACAATCCACCAGGGATGGAGAGATGGCTTAGCGGTTAAGGCACTTACCTGTGAAGCCTAAGGATCCAGGTTGAATTCCCCAGTATCCATGTTAGCCAGATGCACAGGGTGGCACAAGCTTGTGGAGTTCGTTTGCAGTGGCTGGAAGCCCCGGCATGTCCATTGTCTCATTCTCTCTGCCTCGTTCTCTTTCTCTAAAATAAATAAATAAACAAACAAACCATTTTAAGAAACATTAATCAACTAGTTAGGAATAGTCACATGCATACTTATGGGCAGAGGAGCTACCATGATCAACAAATAGCCGCATGGGATTCTGGGTGGAGAAGGAGTCTGGGATCACACCATGTCGCAGGGGAAGGGCTGCAAGGGCTGGTGATACCCGCGGTGGTCGTGGGTAGAGGCTGGGGACACCAGGGCGCTGTGTTGGTCTGCCGGGACTTGGTGTCACTCTGCCTCTCCTTTCCCTGGTCTTGTGCATGCAATGGGCTCAGGGTCTTGTTTCCCTGCTCCTGATTCCTCCCGCTTCATCTCCCTCGCTCCTTCCTCATTCAGGCTCCTTCTCTCTTACCTGAGCTGCACAACTGGGCTTCCTGTCTGGGCTCTCTATGACCCAGTACGTCTTCCTCACAGCCACAGACAGCTGGCTTCTTTTCTTCCTTCTTCCCTCCCTTCCATTTATTCTTTTATCCCTTCATTTGTTCTTTCCTTCCTTTTTAAACATAGTTATTTTTCAAACAGAGAGGGAGGGAGAAGGGATGAATGGACATGCCTCTTGCTGCTGCAAACAACCACCAGATGCATACGCCACTCTGTGCATCTGGCTTTGCGTAGGCACTGGGGAATTAAACCCAGGCTGGTGGGCTTTGTAAACAAGCATCTTTAACTGCAGAGCCATCTCTACAACCCTGTTTTGTTTTTCTTTGTTTGAGACAGCAGCCACTCTATAGCTCAGACTGGTTTCAAATATCTGGCGATCCTCCTGCCTCAGCCTCCCCAGTGCTAGGGTCACAAGCATGAGTCACCATGTTTGGCATTACTTCTTTTCTTTTCTTCTCTCTCTCTCTCTCTCTCTCTTTCTTTTTTTAGGCAAGCCCAACAGACTTTATTTTAATGCGAGAGTAAGAAAGAGAGAGAGAATTGGCATGCTAGGGCCTCTAGCCACTATAATCAAACTCCAGACGCATGCACCACCTTGTGCGGATGTGCGACCTTATGCACTTGTGTCACTTCCTGCATATGACTTACATGGGACCTGGAGAGTCAAACATGAGTCCTTAGGCTTCTCAGACAAGGGCCTTAACCACTAAGCCATCTCTCCATCCCCCTGGAAGTGTTTCTAAGCACTAGCCCACACTGCTGAAAGTCTTTCCTTGGTTCCTTTGTCACGGTGAGACATGTTAAACCCTCACTACCTTGTCTCTGTGCACTGCTCATCTCATTTCTGTCATTCTCTGACTTCCTCCTTAGGAAAAGCGCTAGGAACACTCAGCTACTAGCAGTTCCCAATAGGAAACACACTGCGCTCCAGTGTGTTTTAGATCATGTGATTTCCCCTGTCTACTATACTTACTTTATAGCCCTGCCTTCCCAACCTCTTTCTTTAATGTGTTAATATGATATGGCTTCCTCTGCAAGCTATGCCTGCAAGCAAGCTCCTCTCCTCACCTTCCCAAAGCTGAGCTGGTGCCTCGTTCATTCCCCCATGAGCTTCTATAGTGTTTTGCAGATGATGTTATTGTTAGTTACCTCACTGTGTTTGCACTGATGGCTATCATTTAATGAACGTCTATTGAGCAGCTGCTGTGAGCCAGGCTCTACTCTGGAGCTTGCAATGCAGTGGTGAACTGAAGTCCCTGCTTCGATCCATGTATGTATGTATTTATGCAAACAAACAAAGGCATAATTAATGCCAGTAGAAAAAGCTGGGCATGGTGGTGCATGCCTGTTGTTCCAACAATTGAGAGGCTGAGATAGGAGGATCAACATGAGTTTGAGGTCATCCTGGGCTACCTAGTGAGTACCAGGGTAGCAAGGGCTATATATCAAGGCACTATCTCAAAAAGCCAAAAGCAGGGCTGGGAAGATGGCTCAGCAGTTGGAGGTGCTTCCTTGAAAAGCCTGCTGGTCCTGGTTTGATTACCCCAGTACCCACATAAAGCCAGATGCACATACATATAGAGTTCATTTGTAGCAATAAGAGACCCTGGTGTGCCTTTCCCTCCTTCCCTCTCTCTCTTTCTCATTCTATAAATAAATAAATAAAATATTTTAAATATTTTCTTTATTTATTTGAAAGAGAGAGAAAGAAGGGTAGATAGAAAGAGAGAGAGAGAGAGAGAATAGGTGTGTCAGGGCCTCCAGCCACTGCAAACAAACTCCAGACACATGCACCACCTTGTGCATCTGGCTTATGTGGGCCCTGGGGAATTGAACCTGGGACCTTTGGTTTCGCAGGCAAGTGCCTTAAGTGCTAATCCATCTCTCCAACCCATAAATAAAATATTTTTAAGAAACAGTTATTAGGGGCTGGAGAGCAAGAAAGAGATAGAGAGAGAGAGAGAGAAAAAATTGGCACACCAGGGCCTCAGCCATTGCAACCAAACTCCAGACAGTTGAGCCACCTAGTGGGCATGCGTGACCTTGACCTTGCCTCACCTTTGTGTGTCTGGCTTATGTGGAATCTGGAGAGTTGAACCTGAGTCCTTAGACTTTGCAGGCAAGTGTGTTTACTGCTAAGCCATCTCTCCAGCCCTAAATATTTTTCAAAAGAGTTATTAGTATCATGCCATAGGCAACATAATGGGGTCCTGACGGGGATAGAGAGAGAGCCTTCAGTTGCAGAGATAAAATACAGTGAGGTGTTCCTTCTTGGAAGTTTCTGGGAGATCAGAGAAGTGTCTGAGCATGCATGAAAGAAGTCTCAAAGGCAATGGAGTGGGTGATCAAAAAGGCTTCTGGGGGCTGGGGAGATGGCGCAGAGGTAAGAACCCTAGTCACACAAGCAGGAGGCCTGAGTTCCATTCCCAACACCTATGAAAAAGCTGGTGTGGCCACACACATTTGTGACCCCAGTCTTGTTGGGGTGGGGTAGAGACGGGAGCCACTGAGGCTTGCTGATCAGCCAGCTGGACTGAAGAAAGAGGAGCTCTGGGTTCAGTGAGAGACTCCATCTCCACGAAACAAAGTGGAAGAGTGACAGAGGATTTCTGGCATTTTCCTCTGGCCTTTGCACACACCATACATACGCAGCTAAAACCCCTCTCTGCTCCTGGCTTCCTTAAGGGGCTTTACCCCTGCCTCGCTGCCCTGTTACTTCTCCTGTGGCAGGGGTGGGAGTGGGGGAGAGTCAGGAAGTCACCAGATGGGAGAGAAAAGTTACAGTTCAAGGCTGTCTAGTCCTGGGCAGCAGGGAGTTGGGCTAGCTCAGTCTTGGATCTGTGTGCTCTGTCACAGTGAGAGTCCCATCAGCAGTCCCTAGGATGAAAGACCCTTTAGGAGAGAAGTACACTGCCTCTTACCACAATATCAGGAAAGTTCTACGATGGGCAGAGGTGTAAAGCACATGGGGTACTCTTTAGCCAGAGCGGATGAGAAAGAGATCTTTAGTAGAGTGGAGATTTGAGTGGAGCAAATACACGAGCCATCCGGGTAGAGAGGGGTAGACACAGAGCAATGGCTAGCAAGTGTCTTGAGGCATTTATGAGGGACAGCCAAGGAATAGCAGGAAGTGAATGTGTCTAGAGAGGAGTGAGGGAGAGGACAGGACAGAGAAGGGGCGGAGGCAGGCCATGGCATGCTGGTTCTGGAAGGTAGAGTCCTTCAGGGGTCTCTTCCGCATGCGCAGGGAAGCGTTGGAGACACTTTGGGTTGTGAAGTAAAATACTTTTCCTTACACAAAGCTTAATGGGATGCGTGGCTTGGTGGTCGACTGTTTGCCTAGCATGTGCAAGGCCTTAGTTTTGAATCCCAATACCACCAACAATAATAATAGTAATAACAACAACAATAATGGTGACTTTGAAAGGCTAGCTTTTGTGGGCCAAGAAGAGGACACCGACAAGGGGGAGATGGGAGGATCCCCAGAGCAAGCCGGTTAGCCAGTCAGGCTAAATCCACGAGCTCCAGGTTCAGTGGCAGATCCTGTTTCAAGAATAAGGTAGATTGCTCAGTGGTTACAGGTGCATGTTTGCAAAGCCTGCCAGCCCAGGTTTGATTCCTTAGCACACACCCAGAGCCAGACACAAAAAGTAGTGCAACTGTCTCATATTTGTTTGCAGTGGCAAGAGGCCCTGGTGAGCCCACACACAACTCCCAACACACATGCACACACATACATAAATAAAAGGTTTTTTTTTTTAAAGTGAGTGAGTGAGGAGTGAGTGAGGATAACTTCTAACCTCCACATTCACACGCATGTTCGTGCATCCCCATGCGGTGCAGTCCACACACATACGAACATGCATACGTGCGCACTTACCACACCCAGATGAGAGGGAAAGAGAGAGAGAGGGAGGGAGATCACAGGAGAGAGGACAGAACTGAATTCTGGCAACCACAGCCCAAACCTGGCTCTCCCCCAAGGCGGGGGCTCCCGTGGCATTCTTCTGGAAGGCATGGAACCTGGAAGGAAGGGCGAGGAGACAGCCTTTTCCAGACTCCCTTGTGACTCACAGACAAAGGAGGGCCGGTCCGTTTTCCCTTGGCCGCCCCAGTGAAGTAGAGCCCAGGCTGTCAGACACATCTGGACCTGATGCTGCCTTCAGCGCCTTCCAGTGGCGAACACACTCCCTGGCTTCCCCCGCCTGGGAACGGGGAGAGGCAAGATCCTGGCTTAACAGGTCATTTTCCAGTTTAGAGAAAAATCCAGCAGAAGGCAGGAACAGGCCAGGTTTGAATCATATGAAATGGACATGATCTATGACATTTAACCCACTTGGTCCAGTTCAGGGATCCTTTGAATTTATTCCTAAGGCTCTTCACTCCTTTCTTGGAGCTAGGAGAAGATGGAGACTCCCTCTTAGAAGGCCATTGTCTAGACAGCATCCTCTTGGCACCGTCCAGAAGGCTACTTGTGTCACGTGGCCAGTTTGCCCTCCCAGCGTCCCGTTCTGGATCCCAAGCGCCAAGGCGAGCATCTCCAATGACGCTGGGTTTGGGTCTTCACCTCCAACTGCCAGCCACCCCACCCTCACTCTGCAGGGGCTCCGAATGAAACGATGCTCCCCTGAAGAGCAGCCCCTGGGGATACGGCACTTGCTTGCTGAAGCTTGAGGACCCAAGTTTTGGTCCCCAGCACCATGGAAAACGCAAACATAGTGTCATGTGCCTGCTGAGGTACAAAATGTCCCAGCAGGCCAGGAGCATGACTGCGTTTTCACTCACATATTTTCCTAGCTTTTGTATTCCCACCAACGCATTTTGAGAGGAATGCTTTTTTTTTTTTTAAATGCTTTAGTGTAAAGCCCCAACGCTGCATTGTCCCAGCTTTCTGGTTAATAAATGTGGTTTGATTCTTACTGTGTAACAATACTGTTCCCAGCTACGAGTGGGCGTGTAGATGGCATATGCTTCATTGTTGCCAGAACCAATAAAGAGGTAAATAAAGAAGTGGTTTTCTCTGGTGTAGTGTCCTTTTACAGGACATGCTACTCAGGAGGCTAAGATGAAAAAGGCACCAGGAGGTCTCCGGGGTGAGTGCAGGGGACACTGGCCACAGATCCAAAGACGGAATCCAGTCACTGTGACCACATGCACATGGTGAATTCCTCTCAGAGAGCAAAGCGTAGCTTTGATCGGACTTCCCAAGCTAGAATTTAAGAAAAAAAAATGGAGTCAGGGATCCAGGCCAGTTTTTGTAATTGTTTGTAATGGCTGGAAGCCCTGGTGTGCCCATTCTCAATCTCTCTCTTTCTCTCTCTCTCTGTCCCTCTCTCTCTCTCTCTCTCTCTCTCTCTCTGCCTCTTCCTCTGTCTGTCACTCTCAACTAAATAAATAAAAATAAACAAAAATTTAACAGAGGGGTGGGGGCTGGAGGGATGGCTCAGCAATTAAGATGCTCATCTGCAAAGCCAAAGGACCTTGGTTCGATTCCCCAGGATCCACGTTAGCCAGATGCACAAGGTGGTTCATGCGTCTGGAGTTCATTTGCAGTGGCTGGAGGCCCTGGCGTACCCATTTTTTCTCTCTCTCTCTCCCTCTTTCTCTCTGTCAAATAAATAAATTTTAAAAAATGTATTGTGAATCCATCCTCTCTCATCATGTCCACAGCATCTACCATGATCTGCTGGGGGGGGGGGCGTCACTGCACTTGGCATTTCACGTGAGTTGTGGAGAACTGCTTGTGTGGCAAGTGCTTTAGCCACTGTGCCCCCTCTCCAGGCTGTGTGGTGTCTCGTTGCACCTTGCTTGATGGGAAGCCAGCCTGGCGCTCAGCTGCTCTGTGGAGATTGCTCCTGTCTCATC
The DNA here is from genome assembly GCA_036346955.1 of Dipus sagitta. NCBI lineage: Eukaryota > Metazoa > Chordata > Mammalia > Rodentia > Dipodidae > Dipus > Dipus sagitta. The sequence continues at coordinate 152,132,748 of CM070772.1, read as the reverse complement.
CTTTCCTGGGACAAGGAGGCCTGTTGGAGACATGGCTACCCGCGCTGATTCAACTCAGATCTTGTTTACTTTACCATCTGTGCCAGGAGACTGACACTTGGTTATAACTTTGGTCTTTATTTTCCAGGATTTTCCCCCTGAAAAGTATAAAATGGCATCATGGATATTTGTTTTTCTTTTTAAATGATGTTCAGCAAATAACAAGGTACAGCAGCAAGAACACTCTGGAGAGAAGCTGCCTACGTCTGTGATGTGCCTCTTCTGAGATCTTACGGGAAAGGGAGCAGAACTCCCAGACGGGGGAAACATCTTAAGAGGCTCTTGGTAGGAAATATGCCTCCACTTGTGGTCTATCCAATGGCTCCTAATCCTCTTTCATGAGTTGAAATCCCCTTGAATTGGATTATAACATTCCTCCTGGTAGAAGGCACTTTACTAGAAAATGCAAAGCCCTCCACCGAGAAAGAAAACAAACACTAATTTGACGTGTCTTGCCTTAGGAAAGAAGATGTGGGTAGAGGCCTTCGGGTGGGTGGGGGGAGGGCTGCTCCTGTCGTTTGAACTCAGAGTCCCAAGATGCAGTGTGCGCTGAGATATGATGACAAGCTACCTCCTTCTAGCGGCTCTAAGTCAATCAGCATTTCCATGGGAGATGTCACTTTCGCTTGTCAAAGGAAAGTTATTTTAAGCATTCAACAATGGGGAGAGAAAATCCTGTTTGGAAGCCAAAGAGCCCTTTCCAAGGGCCTATTAATTGGGCAAGCTTCTCTCCACGCAGGGATAATTGCTTGTAACTGGTTGGAATGTGTGACCTGGAATTGGATTGACAAATGTCAGATGGCAAGTCTGGCAGAAGATAGGAAATAAGTTGGCAACCACAAAAATTTGGCAGGCAATGGGGGAATGGTTGGTAGAAGCTTATTTTCTTGATAATTGTGGTGCAGATTCCTCCTCTTAGGACCTGTGGATCTTTTTCCTAGACCCACATTCTGTTGTGTAATTTTTTTCCCCAGGGAAGACATTAACAAGTATATATTCCCCCCAGCTAGGGCACCCACAGACCAAAGAAATGATTCCACCCAAGTGTAGCTTGGTGAACCAATGGGTCTATTGGCGTTACTTACAAAGGTATGGGTGACTCAAAGGCGAGAAGCATAACCAAAAAGCCCACCCCAGCCTGGATGATGACACGTGAAGGCATGTCTCTGGAGCTCTGCTCGAGACCCCAATTCCACAGCAATTGCATAATGCTCATAGAACCTTGGGAGGGGTCTTGTGAAGCTTGTGATTTTTCTGAGCATCCTAAGCCTTGTAAGTAAGCTTGCTGCGTCACATGAGCCTCCTTCCTCAGGGAGGTAATGGTTCAATCCCGAACCCCATCTCCTACCTGCTTCAGTTGCCTCTATTTACCCCATCTGAGCCCTCTCTCGCTTCTTGTCTTGTAGTTGAGCAGTAGCTATGGTGATTTTCTGGTCACCACCCAGGATTAGCAGTGGCCCTGGGGCTTTGCTGTGGCCTGGGAAAAGCTGGGCCTTGTCTAGATGTACGAAGGGGGGTCCCATACTGCCCCCCGCAACAGCCTGGGGAACATCAGGGAATACAGCCCCCAGCGGGGCTAAGTGAAAAGCACTCCTATGTCATGGATTTGTGACTGGCATTACACAGAGCTTATTGTTAGCTCCAAGAGCCTCGATCTTGCAGTAGAAAACCCTCAGAACTAAAATAGCTTTTCATCCCCCACTCTCTTTAAAACACCCCTCACCTACTTCCTTCCTCTCAATGGGATCAGTAACAGACACACCACTTCCTCTTCTAATAGGATTACCTAGTCACAAAATTTGCCACATCCAAAATTATGTCTTTCCTCCCAAGATCCCTATGTAACTACCCCAGTCTGTGAGCAGAAAGTGGGCTCTGGATCCTCTGCCAAAGACCACAGCCCACCCTTCCACAAGTGTTTACCCCAAATAAACCCTGTGCTGTGGTTGAGGCCCCACCCCTGTCCTTTCTTTCTTCTCTGTGCCACTTAAATGTGACTTCGACAGTCAGCTAGTCTGTCACCCACGAGTGCCTCGTACCCCCAGGAGTTTTTGAGTCACAAGAAGAATTTATGAATATCAACTAGCAAGGGGCTGAATTTGTTACTCTTCTCAAAGCTGTGACCAAACCTGACGAGAAGCAACTTAAGAAAGGTTTATCTCGGCTTACCATTCTAGAGTAACCTGTTCATGGTGGCCGAGAAGACGCAGCGGCAGGAGCAGGAGGTGGCTGGTCCTGTAGTCAGGAATCAGAGACAGAGAAAACAGAAAAAAAAAGTTCAAGGTGACTCACTTCTCCACCAAGGCTTCTCTTCCTAAAGCTTCCACCATCTTTCCAAATAACCATGCCAAGTGGGTGTGTTCAAATAGATGAGCCTGTGGGTGGTACTCCACATTCAAGTCACGACAGGGGCTCGCTGCCCCTTACTGCCTGTCAGACACAACACCAACAGCGACCCGGCATGGCTGATGTTGCTTCCCGTCCTGTTTTACGCCGCAGTCCTGGAAGTTTAGTTAAAGAGTTAAAGTCGCAAACTCATGGCAACGCAAAGGGACGTTAGGCAACAGGGATTGTCTCCATAGGTTCATGTGCTTGAACACTTGCTCCCAATCTGATGCTGCTGCTGCTGCTTAGGAAGATTGCAGAACCCTTCCAAGATGGAGCCTTGCTGGAGCGAGCGGTTCTGCAGACGGACACCAAGTTTTATGGCCCAAGCCCACTCCCCGTTCACGCCCCCTGCTTCCTGACCGTGGGTGCGAGGTGACGAGCCGCCTCCTGCTCCTGCCACGATGGACTGTGTCTGCTCCTTTGCTAAGTTGTTTCTGGTCAGGACTTTGGTCACAGCGATGAGAAGAGTAACTGATACAAGAATCGAAGCTTCTTCTGATTTCTCAAGAACTTCCACGCCAAGCAAACTGTTTCTAAACGAAGAGGGAATTCATTTGGAAGATTTGTCATCATTTCCTCTCAAAGTATATGTATGGCTTTCGGGAGGGGTGGGTGGGTCATGAACATGCTTGAGATGGCCAAGGAGCCAGTATGTCTGTGTCCTATAAGGGGAACATTGGATGGCAGAGCTAGGAGGTCCTGGGCCCCAATGGGGAAAGATTCCTGAGTCATTAATCAGATGTGACAATAGTTGAGGAATATGAAATTTATTTCAGTTTTTTGTTTATTTTTAAATTTCTCTTTGTATTTATTATTTATGTGAGAGAGAGAGAGAGAAAGGAAGAGGGAGAGAGAGAGAGACAGAGAATGGGTGTGCCAGGGCCTCCGGCCATTGCAAACAAACTCAAAATGCATGCACCACCTTGTGTATCTGGCTTACATGGGTCTTGGGGAATTGAACCCAGGTCCTTAGGTTTTGCAGGCAAGAGCCTTAACCACTAAGCTATCTCTTGAGCCCAAATTTCTCCTTTTAAATAAATGCATAACCCATACTCAGTTTGAAAGGACCTACAGAGTAGGCAGTGAAAAGCAAGTCTTCCTCTCCCATTCTGAGCCCTGTTTAATCTGTATGGAGACGCCAGGGTGGGAGGAGGTCGGGAGAGGAGGCGGGAGCCAGGCTTTGCTGAAGGAGCTTGGGAGGGTAACAAGGGAAGGCATGTAGGGGGCAAGAGGAATTGTGCTAACGGTCAGGAGGAATGGGTAGAGCTTAGGGCTGCCGATCAGGGGCCAGCACATGTCAATGGGGAGTCCATCTATGATGGAGAGAAACGAAAGGCCTGACTAAAAAGAAACAGGAAGAAGTGCTATAATGGTAGTTGTAGAATCGCGGAGTTTGCAAAGGTGCCAAGAGGCCCCAGTGCCTTGTGACTCCATCTGGGAAGAACCAGTAGAGTTGGGCCGAGTGGAAGAGGCCCATAATCCTAGCTACGCAAGAGGCTGAGAAAGGAAAATCACCCCTTCAAGGCCTGTCTGAGCCACACAGTGAGTTCATGGCCGACCCGAGTCACTCAGTGAGACCCTGTCTCAAACAAAGTGCTGATGTGTGGCTCAGAGGCCGAGTACTTCCCTGACACGCACACAGCTCTGGCTTTGGTCCCCAGCGCCACAGGAGCAAAAATAAAACGCAAAGCAATGGAGTTCTTTTGGTTTTCACATTGAAAAAACAAATTGCCTGTGTCTGTGTGTCATGTGCACTCACGCGTACAGGGATGTTTATAAGTGCACTGACACACATGTGTGTATGGGTTTGCTTGCACATACGTGCTTATGTGTGGGGAGGCCAGAGATTAACATTGGGTGTCTTTCTCAATCACTGTCCACGTTACTTTTTTTTTTTTTTTTAATTTCATTTGCTGGGCATGGTGGTGCACACCTTTAATCCCAACACTTTGGAGGCAGAGGTAGGATCTCAGGCCAGCCTGAGACTACATAATGGATTCCAGGTCAGCCTGGGCTAAAGAGAGACCCTACCTGTGGTGGTTTGATTCAGGTGTCTCCCATAAACTTAGGTGTTCTGAATGCTAGGTTCCCAGCTGATGGAGATTTGGTAATTAGCGCCTCCTGGAGGCGGTGCATTGTTGGGGGCGGGCTTATGGGTGTTATAGCCAGTGTCCCCTTGCCAGTGTTTGGCACATGCTCCTGTTGCTATGGTCCACCTTATGGGGGCCAGAGGGTGATGTCCACCCTCTGCTTGTGCCATCGTTTTCCCCTGCCATCGTGGAGGTTCCCCCTCAAGCCTATAAGCCAAAATAAGCCTCTTTTTTTTCCCACAAGCTGTTCTCAGTTGGGTGATTTCTACCAGCAATGTGAACTAGACTGCAACAGTAAAGTGGTACCGAGGAGTGGGGTTGCTGCTAGACACCTGACTGTGTGGCTTTGGCCTTTTGGAGCTGGTTTTCAAGAGGAATGTGGAAGAATTTGAAACCTTGGCCTAAGAGATGTCTTGCAGTGCTATAAGTACAGCTTGATGGACTATTCTGGTCAGAGTTGAAAGACCTGAATGCAGTAAGAATTATGGACTGTGAGGTTTGGTTTATGAGGGTGAGAAAGAGCTTTGCCTGGTCTGGGCTAGAGGCAGTTTGTGTGAAAAGCTTGTTGTTATGCCCGTGTCCTGAGAAGTTGTGCAGGGTTGCTTTGTGTAGAAATGAACTGGTGTGAGCAGAGGTATATGGCACAGAAAAGAAAAGAAAAAAAGATCTTTGGGTGAACTGCTGCCTGTTGAGCTGCAATTGAGATTTCAACATTTGAGATTGGGCCAGATGACCTGCTATGGGACAATGGGAAGAATGTAGACTCTTTTGAAGGGGCCTGAGTGCTCAAGGAGTGTCCTGTTCTTCAGTGTCTGCCTTATTCCCCCCTGGATTAACAAATTGGCACCTGGTATTGTGGAGTATAAGAAATACAGGAAAGAGAGGGTCATTGAGTTTGCATTACGGTCTTGTGTTTTGGAGATGGCCATGGGCAGTGTGAAGCAGGTTTGCTGGATGCCTGCATGGATACCCCATGGGGCCATGAGGATGAACAATGGGTTGCAGTGGAGACCCAGTGGAGATGCCGGGACCATGAGATGGCTGCCAAAGAGAGCTGCCAGCCCTGGATGAAGTTTTCCAGGACTGTGAGTAGTCCAGCTGGATGGGCGGAATTGGAACTTGAGACTTGTTGGTGGTTAAGATTATTGAACTTGGAGACTGGAGTTGTTGGACTTGAAGCTACAGAGTTTGATGTTTGCTCTGGTTGTTTTAAATCTTGTATTGGTTGAATATTTCTTTGCTATGCCCAATGCCATCTTTTGCAGTGTGAGTATTTATTCTGTGCCATTATGGGTTTTTGGTGGAATTTTTGGTATTAAGGCTCAATTAAAAGACCTTGGATTATGGGGATGTTTGAACATCATTGGAATTGATAAAAGCTGTGGGGACTTTTAAAGTTGGATTGAATGCATTGTATTTTACATCATGTATGGATATCAGTTTATGGGGCACAGGGGCAGAATGTGGTGGTTTGATTCAGGTGTCCCCCATAAACTTAGGTGTTCTGAATGCTAGGTTCCCAGCTGATGGAGATTTGGGAATTAATGTCTCCTGGAGCGAGTGTATTGTTGGGGGGAGCTTATGGGTGTTATAGCCAGTTTCCCCATGCTAGTGTTTGGCACACTCTCCTGTTGCTGTTGTCCATATTATGGGGGCCACGGGGTGGTGTCCACCCTCTGCTCATGCCATCGTTTTCCCCTGCCATTGTGGAGCTTCCCCTCGAGCCTGTAAACCAAAATAAGCCTCTTTTTCCCACAAGCTGCTCTCTTGGTTGGGTGATTTCTACCAGCAATGTGAACCTGACTGCAACACTACCTCAAAAGAACAATTTTCATTTACTGATTTATTTGTGAGGAGAGTGAGTATGGGCATGTCAGGGCCTCCTGCCACTGCAAATGAAGTCCAGATGCATGTGCCACTTTGTGCAACTGGTTTTACGTGGGTGCTGGGGAATTGCACTCATGCTGGAAAGCTTTGCAAGCATCTTTAACCACTGATACATCTTCCCTACCCCACATAGCATTTAAAAAAATTATGTTATTTATATGTGCAAGCAGAGAGGGAATGAGAGGCTGAATAGATGTGTCAGGATGTCTTGCCACTGCAAACAAACTCCAGATGCATGTGCCATTTTGTGCAGCTGGCGTTACATGGGTGCCGGGGAATTGAACTGAGGTCACCAGTCTTTGAAAGCAAGTGCCTTAACTGCTCAGCCATCTCTGTGGCCCCCACATTACTTTTTGAGGCAGAGTCTTGCAATGAACCTAGAGTTCACCAGTTTGGCTAGACTAGGCAGCCAGCAAATCCCAGAGATCCTCCTCTTTGCTTGCCAGTGATGGAATTACAAGGGTGGGGTACCACACCCAACATTAACTTGAAGTTTAATTTTTTGGTTTTTCAAGGTAGGGTCTCTCTCTAGCCAGGCTGATCTGGAATTCACTCTGTAGTCTCAGGGTGGCCTTGAACTATGGCAATTCTCCTACCTCAGCCTCCCGAGTGCTGTGATTAAAGGCATGTGCCACCATGCCCCGCCTAATTTTTATTATTTAGCTATAAGCAGAGGGAGAAATGAATGAATGAATGAATAAGTGAATGAATGAATGAATGAATGGGTATTCTGGGGCCTATTGCCACTGCAAACAAACTCCAATCATATGCATCACTTTGTTCATCTGGCTTTATGTGGGCACTGGAATGAACCTGGGCCAGCAGGCTTTTCAAAGCAAGCACTTTTAACTACTGAGCCATCTCCTAGCTCGAGCTACCTTCTTTTAAAGCATTTCTTAATGTGAGGTTGTCTTTAAGGGACATCATTAATCCCTTCGGTAATTGTGTAGCTCAAATTGGTCATCAAGATAAAACCCAAGTGGCTCCCTTTATTTGGTTTGTTTTTTGGTTCTGTAAATATTTCATGCACACGTTATACTTGCACACATGCACACGTGTGTGTGTGCACACTTGCATGTGTGTGTGCACCTGCGTGTGTGTTCCTTCCATTTTTCTTTGGTAGTTTTGTTTTGAAACAAAGTCTCAGCCTGAAATTCACTCTGTAGTCCAGACTAGTCTCCAGTTTTTTCTCTCTCTCTCTTTCTTTCTTTCTTTCTTCTTTTTTAGAGGTAGGGTCTCCCTCTAGCCCAGGAGGCTGACCTGGAATTCACATTGTAGTCTCAAGGTGGTCTTGAACTCACAGCAATCCTCCTACCTTTGCCTCTTGGATGCTGGGATTAAAGGTGTGCACCATCATGCCTGGCTTAAAAAAAAAAAAAACTTTTTATTTTATTTTATTTGCGAGAGAGAGAGAGAGAGAGAGAGAGAGAGAGAGAGAGAATGTGAGTGCCAGAGCCTCCAGCCCCTGAAAATAAACTCAAGATACATGCACCACCTTGTGCATCTGGCTTATATGGGTGCTGGGGAATCAAACCTGTGTCCTTTGGCTTCACAGGCAAGCACCTTAACAGCTAAACCATCTCCCCAGGCCTGGCCTCCAACTTTTGGTCTGCCTGCCTGAGCCTATCAAGTGCTGGGATTACAGGCACTAGTCGCCAGCGCTGGCTTTGCCTGAGTGTCTTCTGGTTCTCCTCCTGTCTGGGTCAGGAAGGGGCAGGATTTCTGCAAGGTAGGAAGTCCCACCGGCCTGCGGATTTCTCTAAGGCAGACAGCAAGGCCTTGGTCTGCTTTATGGATGGTAGCCATATTTTCCAAACCCCAAATGGGAGCCCAGTGTCTGACCAAGGACGGAGCCCTGCTACATGAATGGAGTCATGTGAACTTCGCAGGAAGGTACAATGGAAAATCCTCTGTTCTTAGCCATTTCATGGTTTTTTATTTGTTTTTTTTTTTTTTTTTTTTTTTTTTTTGCATCGAAGATGGCAGGATGTTGGACCCATCAGAGCAACAGTGGCAACTGGCCCTCTGGAGACAGTGCCTTTTAAGGAGAGTGAGGTCCCATCTCAGGCATGGGGCCTCTGTGCTTCACAGACAGAAGCGGCCTGGGTGACACAGCCTAGCTGAGCGCTCCTGTGGTTAATGAGCTCATCCTTGGGCCGCCCGCCGGTCTGCTGCAAGCCGCCAGCCTCTCAGGCAGCCAGTGAGTCAGCGTGGGCTGTCCCTGGACCTCGCCAGGCCCCGGGAACCTTGGGAACCTCCCCAAACCAAAGGTGACCCGTCTAGAACTGGGTGTCACAGGGGGAAGCTCAACTCCACTCTGCCTCCTGAGTTCTCTGCCCTCTAGTGCCCGAATGAGCAACTCACACTGATTAGAATTCATTGTCCCACCCACAGCAATCCCACCCTGCCAGGGGAGGCGGTGGAGCTTTGGGGGGGGGGGGTGCCCAGGCACACACTGGGTTTCTCTGAAACACTGCGGAGACTTCACTGAATTAAAACCCCTTTGTCCTTTACATAATTCCAGTGGAGTTAGTCAGCTTTAATGGGTAGCATCTCACCCCACTTGCCTTTGCCTGGAAGTCCACCCACTAGATTCTCCGTCCAAGCTCTTTGGTTTTCAGCTCTTGCTTGGGGAGAGTTAACTCTTGTGGGACCATCTGGGTTGCAGAGTCGCAGGAAAGGAATAGCGGCTGATGCTTTGCATTCATTCCATACCTTGTGCTCACCACTATACCTCCAATACTGCATGTTGAATCGTTACCATAGGCCTCCTATGTGGAAGCTATTCTCCCGTTTTCTTTCTTTTTTTTTTTTTAATGTTTTATTTATCTGTTTGAGAGAGGGAGAGAAAGAGGCACATAGAAGGAGAGAGAATGGGTGCATCAGGGCCTCCAGCCCCTGCAAACAAACTCTTGATGCATGTGCCACCTTGTGCATCTGACTTACTTGGGTCATGGGGAATCGAACCGGGGTCCTTTGGCTTTGCAGACAAGCACCCCAACAGCTAAGACATCCCTCGAGCCCCATTTTCTTTTTTATAAAAAAATACTTTTTTAATTTAGTTGAGAGAGAACGAGACAGAGAACAAGTGGCAGACAGGGGCTATGCTCAGTGGTTAGGGCACTTGCCCGAAAGACCTCAAGACTCGGGTTTGATTCCCCAGTACCCAGGTAAAGCCAGGTGCACAAAGGGGTACATGCATTTGGAGTTCATTTGCAGTAGCTGGAGTCCCTAGTGTGCCCATTCTTTCTGTCTGTCTCTCTTCTCTCTCTGCTTGCAAATAAATAAACAAAAATATATAGAAAAAGAGGCAGACTCTGCATCTGGCTTTATATGGGTACTGAGGAATCAAACCTGGGCCATCAGGCTTTGCAGGCAAGTGCCTCTAATCATTGAGCAATCTCTCCAGCCCTGCTATCCCGTTTTCTAAATAAATAAGCTGAACGTTAAATAAGTTATATCCTCTGCTTGAGGGCACAGAGCTGAAATGTTGGGATCCACATGATTTATTTCCATCTTTCTTCTTTTCTTCCTTCCCTCCCTTCTTCTCTCTCTCTCTCACTCTTTCTTTCTTTCTTTCTTTCTTTCTTTCTTTCTTTCTTTCTTTCTTTCTTCCTCTCTTTCTCTCTAGCTTTCTCAAGGCAGGGTCTCACTCTAGCCTAGGCTGACCAGGAACTCACCCTGCGTCCCCAGGCTATCCTTGAACTCACTATAGGCCACTGACCTCAGCTGACCTAATGCTGAGGTTAAAAGGCATTCACTCCCATACCTGGTTCAAATGATTTCTTAACTCCTATTAGTTCTATTAACTAGCAAGTTAGTAAGAGAGTTGGGGGGAATCTTTATTCCTCACATTAAAAAAAAAACTTCCTCCCAGGCTAGAGAGATGGCTTAGCAATTAAGGCCTGTGAAGCCTAAGGATCTAGGTTGGATTCCCCAGTACCCACGTAAACCAAATGCATAAGGTGGGGCATATATCTGGAGTTTGTTTGCAGTGACTAGAGGCCCTGGCATGGCCATTTGTTTCCTCTCTCTCTCTCTTTCTCTTTCTCTCTCTTGCTCTCCCTGTCTCTCTCAAATAAATAAATAAAATACTTATTTATTTATTTTTGGTTTTTCGAGGTAGGTTTCACTCTAGCTCAGGCTGACTTGGAATTCACTATGTAGTCTCAGGGTGGCCTCGAACTCACAGTCATCTTCCTACCTCTGCCTCCTGAATACTGGGATTAAAGGAGTGCACCACCACGCCCAGCTGCAAATATTTATTTTTTTTAAGATTTTATTTTTATTTGTTTATTTATTAGAGACAGAGAAAGAGAGAGAGAGAGAGAGAATGGGCACACCAGGGCCTCTAGCCACTGCAAATGAACTCCAGACACATGTGCCACCATGTGCATCTGGCTTACGTGGGACCTGGAGAATCGAACCTGGGTCCTTAGGTGTCACAGGCATGCGCCTTAACCGCTAAGCCATCTCTCCAGCCCAAAAATTTATTTTTAAAAAATTCCTCCCAAAGGCCTTCGCTGTAGGAAAACGAATTGACTCAGTGACCCTGGTTTTAGTCATGGAGTGGCATTTGGCAATGATGACACAGTGGTACAAACTGCAGGCAGGGTGTGGGCCCCTGCTGGGCCGAGCTGCAGACCTGCCTGGATAAAGTCGAGATCTTCAGAAAGCAGCAGAATAGGCCACTGACTCTTCTTTCCAGCCTCAAATTCAGAGAACAGTTACCTGGTTGGTCAGGCCTTGTTCGGCTCCCCCACCTTGCTCTGCGGTCTCTCGGTGTCTCTCTCCCACCTCCCATACCCCTGCTGCCACTTCCAAAGCAAGGGGGACTCGTCATCTGCTTACAAACCTCCCACAAACGTGTGGGAGACAGTCATCAGTCTCTCAGGGAGGCCTCCGTGGCTGGCAGCCCGTGTAGATGTTTCTTCTGCGTCAAGGTTACACCACTGCAGAATGGGTGCCAGCCACCAGCTGGGCCATAGCTTTTCACTTGCCAAGCCTGTGTAGGTGCTGTTTTTCTACCCAGAACGGCCTCCTCTTAGGCTTAAACAGTGACCTTCATCAAGCGGTAGGTCAGGGCTGGAGAGATGGCTTAGCAGTTAAGGCACTTGCCTGCAAAGCCAAAGGACCCAGGTTCGATTCTCCAGGACCCATGTAAGCCAGGTGCACATGGCGGCACAAGCATCTGGAGTTCATTTGCAGTGGCTGGAGGCTCTGGTGCACCCATTCTCTCTCCCTCTCTCTCTGTCCCATAAGTAAGATAAATAAATTAAAAAGAGGAAGGTCTGATGCAGCTTCCTCAGAGATGTCTGTCCCTCCTGCCCTCTGTGGGGCTGGCCAGGCTCCCATCACACAGCATCAACGTCTGTCTTCCCCCAGCAGCCTGCAGCCCTCAACAACAGTGGTAGGATTCGCTGGTGTGTGGCACTCGAGCCTGAACTCTGTGACAATACCATTTGCACTATTAATAGAAATAGACTGAAATTTTCCTTTTTAAAATATTTTTTTAAGACAAAGAAGCAGACAGACAGTGAGTGTGAACGGGTGTTCCAGGGCCCCCTGCCATTGCAAATGAACTCCAGATACACATACCACTTTGTGCATCAGGCTTTATGTGGGTACTGGGGAATCGAACCTGGGCCATCAGGCTTTGCAAGCAAGTGCCTTTAACCATCTCTCTAGCCCCAGATCTTTTTTTAAATTTTTTTTTTCAAATTTTTATTAACAACTTCCATGATTATAAAAAATATCCCATGGTAATACCCTCCCTCCCCCCACTTTCCCCTTTGAAACTCCATTCTCCATCATATCCCCTCCCCATCTCAATCAGTCTCTTTTATTTTGTTGTCATGCAGATCGAGGTTTTCAAATGAACTGCTCTTGTTGTAAGTTGGAGCAGATTTAAGGTTATTCTCACAATGACGTCACTCTTCCTCATGTGCATGTTTTCCCGAGTAGGTGAGAAAGCGGAGCTGCAGCAAACTTGCTGATAATTGTTCTAAGTGTTAAAGGAAAACGTTGAAGCAGCGATCAGCAGATCTTGAAACACATTAGAGGGCTGTGGATAATCTGTGACAGACAGGAGTGCGTGTCTGCATAGAGGGTATCTGTGTGTGGGGAGGTGGGGGATGAGAGCAGCAATTATCCATACCATACTGAAAGTTAACTGTAATTAATTTGAAACAGTGTGAGGAACACTGGAGGTAGTATTCAGCGGAGGAATAGGCAGAATCTGGAATTGTGCACATAACAAGTCTGTGAGTCTCCTGAAAGTGGGTAGGCTGGGAAACAAAACAGATGACTCACGAGGCACGGAGACTCTGGCGACTTTTTCAAAATGTGATCTTTGGGCTGGAGAGATGGCTTAGCTGTGAAGGTGCTTGCCTGCAAAGCCTGTGGACCCAGGTTCTATTCCCCAGTTCCCACATAAACCAGATGCACAAGGTGGCACATGCATCTGGAGTTCATTTGCAGTGGCTGGAGGCCCTGGTGTGCCCATTCTCTCTGTCTCTTACTCTCTCTCTCTCCCTCTAAAATAAATGAATAAGATATTTTTTTGAAAATGTAGTTTAAGCCGGGCGTGGTGGCGCACGCCTTTAATCCCAGCACTCGGGAGGCAGAGGTAGGAGGATCGCCGTGAGTTCGAGGCCACCCTGAGACTCCATAGTGAGTTCCAGGTCAGCCTGGGCTAGAGTGAGACCCTACCTCGAAAAACCAAAAAAAAAAAAAAAAAAAAAAAAAAAAAGAAAGAAAAGAAAAGAAAAGAAAATGTAGTCTTTGAGCAATATCTCTGTGCTGTGTACTCCGTGCCCTAACCCTACCATCAGCAGCATGGACAGTGTGCTCAGAGCTCCAAGGCTGTTTCCAATCCATTTCTCTTGCTTGATATTCTCAGAGTATCAGAGGGTAACAAACACCCAAATGTAGCCACTAGACCCAGTGCCTATCCTCTGCAAAGAGGGAGTTTTAAACAGCATCCATGCTCAAGACCCCTTAACAGTTAATCTGTGATCACCCACCCTTCCCAGCATTCCCTTCTTTGTGTCTATGAACTAGATCCTAACCCCTAAATACTTACAACTGAGCCCTCTAGATCAACCCCCGAACCACCGAAGATCATCCACGGCCCCCTTCTTCCCAGTGGGTGGTCGGGAGACCCTTGCAGCCCCCAGCTCTCTGTAGCCTGGTTGTTCCATAGCGCATACCTATAGTGAGAGGGCTGCCCCTTGCTCCCGGATGCTGCGACTATTCTGTACCTTCCAGGGGCAGGTGCCCGGCTTTGCTGCTCTCTTCCCTCCATGACATTTCCTCTTCTGGCCACCACCACTACTTCTCACTCACTGGACACTACAACTGGCTCATGTCTTCCTTACATATCATCTTTGCTTTCCACTCGGTTGGCTTCAGGCTCTGTGTGGATGGCTCCTCCAACACCATTGGCCATCCTTCCCAGTAAAGCTCCTCCACAATGTTGTCTTCTTGTTACTTCCTTGTCTTCCTCGCCACCCCCTCAGTACTGTGGGCAAGATGCTCTTCCCACCTGCCACTAACACAGTCCCTCCCTCCCACCTTCCTTCCCTACCTCCTTTCTTCCCATCCTTCCTTCCTTCTCCCCTCCCTCCCTCTGTCCTTTCCTCCCTCTCTCCCCTCTTTCTTCTTGATAGAGTCTTATGCACCTAGGCTGGGCTCAAGCTGGATACGTAGTGGAGGATGACCTTAAGCTTCTGATCCTCTTGCCTGCACCTTTCTGGGATTACAGGCTTGTGCCACCATACTCAGTTTATGTTGTGCTGGGGATTGAACCTCGAGGCATATTGCTCTGGCCTAATCTTCCATAGCCTCTCAGCAGAGACAGTATTGATCGCTTTTACTTTCTGGAAACTTAAGTTTTTGTTTTGCTTTTGGTACTAGAGATTGAACCTGGGCCCTTGCACATGCTGGGAAATGCCCTTCAACTAGCTACTTCTCTAGGGTTTGTTTTTTATTTGTTTGTTTTTTTTACTTTTTTTTTTGAGGTAGGGTCTCACTCTAGCTCAGGCTGACCTGGAATTCACTATGCAGTCTCAGGGTGGCCTTGAATTCACGGTGATCCTTCTACCTCTGCCTCCCAAGTACTGGGATTAAAGGTGCACACCACCACGCCCGGCTACATTTTATTTTGATGCAGGGTCTATCTACCTAGGCTGTCCAGGCAGACCTTGCTCTTGCAGTCCTCCTGCCTTGCCTTCCCAAGTACCTGGGATTCCGTACCACCAGGCCTGACTCCTTCTGGAAACTTTTCCCTTCCTCTGAAAACAAAGCCTTCCCTCACTTCCCTCCCTGATATTCCTGTATCTATGCCAAGCTCAACCCTTCTCACTCTTATCATCCAGTACTGGTGTCCCTCTCCCCTTCTTCCTCTATGACCACCTCACCCACGGCTGTCAGTCTCCACAGAGAACTGGAAATTTCTGTCTCCGCACTGGTCCTCTTTCTCTGAGTTGAAGGTTCTTCCATCCAACTCTTGACTTGGAATTGCCATTGAGAAGTGCCAAGGGCAGCGCCCACTCAGCAGCCCCAACCCCACCCACGGTCTTGCCCCGCACCCCTGCTCCGTGGTTTGTTTGAGGGGCGGAAGCACCACGCACCATGCCAGAACCCCGAAACTCACGCTCACATCTGCTCAGCGTACCAGCAAAGGTTGTTTCTTCTTCCTTCTAACTCTCTCTCATGCAGGCTGGCCCAACTCTCCATCCCCCTGCATCCGACTCTCTCGTGCTGGGGTTTTAGGCCTGTGCTGCCCTGTACTGCCCAGCTTCAGCCACCTGTCTTGATTTCTCCAGATTTCCCATTACTGGGAGCCCTAACCCAAGCCAGATGACCATTTGCAAGGACTGTGTTATGCTTTGTAACTGGGCCATCCCATGTCTCCTGTGAGGGCCCCAGGCCAGTCTCCACAGAGAACGTGCAGACATCTTTTTTTTTTTTTTTCTTTCTGAAGCAATCATCTCATTATTTGTGTACTCAATTAAAAACAAGAGCCAGCACCACTCATACTTTTATAGCATTATTCTTTATCTCATAGCAGTTATAACCACTCATATTCGCTTATCTCTCTCCTCATATTGAAAGCTCCATGAACACAGAGAATTTTTGCTGATATGTTTTATTTCTGGCACCAAAAACAGTGCCTGTCTGGCACTTGGAAGTCATCCCGTAAGCAGTTTTTGTATAAATAGGGTTTAGTAAGTATGCACTGAAAAAATGTATTTTATGTAATAATAATAACAAACCTCCCCAATAATAGGATAGTATCTAATTAGCCCATGTTACTAAGTTGCATGTCTGTATTCACCATAAACAAATCTGTTGCATCAAGTCATAACAGTAACTCCTGAATGTACAAAAACAACTACCCTAATATGTGAAACAGAACCAGTTTTACAGCGGTAGTCAGGACAACCTGATCACTCACTTATCTAGCCTTAAACTCAGGTACTCATCAACAGCACCCAGAGGAGTAAAATTAAACAACGGCAAACCTGGCCCCTGCCATTACAACTCCACCTGAAGCCACCTCTGGGCTAGGCTTGTCCCCTCCAGCTTGCGTTCTACTTGAGATCGGGCACTGTCAGGTACCCTGCGGGCGCCTTCACAGGGGCGCGTGGGCTGTCGCAGGTGGGAAGAGGATGCTCATTGCACTCCACTAGCAAAGTGGGCGGTCTCGCTGAGGACAGACTGCAGAGGGGGAGGGTGGCAGAGAATGTCATGGCGACCTTTCTGTCTTGCAGTACCAAAGAGCAGGAGAGGGCACCTGAGGATGACTCTCAACCTTCCCAGTCGCACCTGATCCTCCCTGTTGTGACTGGGGACCAAAGAAAGTTAGTTGACTTGCGCCACCTGCTGCCTAAATTGAGAATGGCTTTTTGACTCCTTGTGTGGGGTGGCGGGGGGCGGGGGGGGGGGTGAGGGGGGTGGGGGGAGCGGTGGCTGTTTAAAATCGTTTCTACCCACCCTATATTCCCTGTCCACAGCTTGCTGGGTTTCTTCTTTCTTCCAAGAACACACTTTCTGGGCCACGAATGGAAGTAAAGTCATGGCTGCTGAAGGTGGTTTCTACTTGTCCCTACTCAGGGTCGTAACCTGTCGTTTTAATGAATGCCCTCCGCAGGGAGGGTTAGCCCTGGAGTGAGAAAGGATGGCACGGAGCTCACAGTCCACTGCGGGAGCAGGAGTGAGACGTGCAAGCAAATTACTCACAATGAGGGCGCAGAGGGCTATGTGAACTCCCCGGTGCGAATAGGATGTATGTCGCACAGGCGAGGACACTTATCTGTGCTCCGAGGGACTGGCAGGCATTTCCAGTGGGGAAACAATGACACATTTTAGGCAGATGTAATGGCATATGTAAAAAAAAAATAATAATAAATTAAGGAGGCCCAAACATCTGCCATTTCTTCTGGGAGCAGCGAGAAGTCACTTAGGAACGACCGTGGTTGTTGTTCGCAGGTTTTTGGAGGTGTGTTTGTATGTGCATATCTATAAGCGGCATGCATATGTGGTGACTTGCTACCATTTCACTGCACATCGTAGTTAGAAAGCTCTCTATGTTGGCAAATTAAAAAGCGACCTCAGCAGGTCGTGGTGGTGCACGCCTTTAATCCCAGCATTCAGGAGGCAGAGGTAGGAGGATCACTGTGAGTTCAAGGCCACCCTGAGAGTACATAGTGAATTCCAGGTCAGCCTGGACTAGCATGAGACCCTACTTCGAAAAACCAAAAAAAAAAAAAAAAAAAAAAAGCGACCTCATTTTTTTAAAATTTCTGCACAGCAGTTCTTTTTTTTATTTCACAAAACCCAATTTTATTTTTTCTTACACTGCTATTACAGAGGGCATAGCATTTCTCACAAGGCTTTTGTGAGACCACAGCTAATGCTCAGAAGTTCACAATCTAGTGGTCTTTCTCCCTACAAGAGTCAGACGAGCTGGGCACCTTCTCCCTGCACCGTGCTGCGCTGGGTGGCCGTGCCTCTTCGGTGGCCATTTGGTTGGCTTCCAGCTTTCCACCTTGTCAATATTTGCAGGAATTTCTGTAGCACAGATTCCTAGAGACGTAGTTACTGAGCCAAACAATACTTCCAGTTGAATTTTCACCAACAACAACACTTCATGACTCTCTGAAGAGACTATGTATCTATCACTCATTGGACAGTGGCCTTAATCCACATGTATAACTTTTCTCTCCCTAACATAATGGCCTGAACGGGAATCTCACAGGTATGAAATGAGTGGCCTTTTACATCGCCTTTGCAATCCTCTGAGATGGTTGTTTCTGCCTCTACTGTACAGATGCCAAAAAGAAAAAAAAGTGGGCTGGAGATGGCTTAGCAAAGCCAAATATCCCGGTTCGATTCTCCAAGACCCACATAAACCAGATGCACAAGGGGGCACATGCATCTGGAGTTCATTTGTAGTGACTGGAGGCCCTGGCATGCCCATTCTCTCCCTCTCAAATAAATAAATAAAATATTTTAATTTTTTTTTTCAAAAGCAACAACAACAACAAAGAAATCAACCAGCCAAGGCTCTGAGCAGTCGAGTCTTGATCGACTGCCTCCCAGCTACTCAGCGCCAGAGCTAGAACTCGGGCCTCCACAATCCTTGAGCATGTCCTACTACTCTGTTGCCAGGCAACTTTTCTCCCTTTTGATGCTAGTGCCAATGCTACTTGTTGCCATGGCACTGCTGGGACAAGGTGCAGTAATGTGTAATTAAGCAGTGAGCTCGGATCTTTGCTCCTGGTAGAAAAGGGCTTTTATGCCCTTGTGTGGGGGTGGACAGGAGGAGATAAAGCCACCAAGACTGCAGTCACGTGCAGAGAGGGGCACCTGGAAGGACAGGGTGGTGACTGTGGGACTGTCATCTGAGACAGACGTCCGTCTTCATCTCTGTCTGCTGGAAACCATGTTTGTCCAGGAATGTTTGGGCCCCGGTACATTATTCCTGCCCACACGCTGTCTTGTCAACAACCAGTGATGGGTTGAGGAGATGGCTCATTTGGCAATGTCCTTGTTGTGAAATCAGGAGCCTGAGTTTGGAGCTGTAGCACTCCTGTAAAAAACTAGGCATAGTACCAGGCATGGCGGCACAGGCCTCTAATCCCAGCACTCAGGAGTCAGAGGTAGAAGGATCGCCGTGAGTTCAAAGCCACCCTGAGACTACTTAGTGAATTCCAGGTCAGCCTGAGCAAGGCCTTACTTCAAAAAACAAACAAACAAACAAACAACAAAAAACAAAACTGGGCGTGGCAGCACTTACCTATAATCCCAGCACTGGGGAGGCCGAGACAGGAAGATATCTGGGGTTTCCTTGCTAGCTAGTCTGATCAAATGAGTGAACTGCAGACTCAGTGAGAGACCCTGTCTCAAAAAGAAGGTGAAGGTGGATCTGAGGAAAGGCTCTTGATTGCAAAGACTTGCTGGTGCAAGTTCAATTCCCCAGCCCCCCACATCAAGCCACACAGGCATTTGACTGCAGTAGCAAGAGGCCCTGGCACACCCCCCCACCCCCCCCACACACATGCACAAATAAGTAAGTAAATAAAATGAGGCGAGGAACAATTGAGAAAGACATCTTACATAGGCCTTAGGCCTCCACATGCGCACAAACGCACTTGCACCCCCACGTGTACGCCCACACAGCCTCCCATATACCACACGCATGCGTGCAAGAAAACAAGTGCCCAGTTTCAGTATATGAATTATGTGTTCAGTCTAGAAAAAGCAAAGCGTCATTGTGATAGCACCATTCTGGAATCAGACAGACCTGGGTTCAAGTCCTGGCTCTGCCGCCCACCGGCAGTTTGCCTGTTTCCTGACTCTTACGTTCCTCATCTCAGGGGCGACAACAAAGTGCAGTGAGGGGGAAAATGGGCACCGATGCCTGGCGTTCTCAGTGCAAACGCCCTTTATTATCAAGCAGTGAGTGTAGCCCAGGTTAATGCTTTAGTTTTGTTATTCACCCACCCATTCTCCTTCGGTGCTTGGCAAA
This sequence comes from Dipus sagitta, assembly GCA_036346955.1. Taxonomy (NCBI): domain Eukaryota; kingdom Metazoa; phylum Chordata; class Mammalia; order Rodentia; family Dipodidae; genus Dipus; species Dipus sagitta. The sequence continues at coordinate 152,113,308 of CM070772.1, read as the reverse complement.
GATGGAGAGACTATGGGCATCTTGAGCGCTCCAGCCCTCTGGCACCGAGTCGAGAGATCCCAGCGTCTCCTCATGTTTTTGTCTTTGGAGGAGAACATTCAAAAACAGATTTTGAAAGGATCTGATAAAAGTGAAGTTCTGTTATCTGCCCCAGGAATGAGTCACTGGTAGTGGGAGGAGAGAAAGTGAATCTGTTTTTCAAAGGCACAATGGAGATGGCACAGTTCTGATGACTGCAATTGCCTTTGCAGCTGAATCCCAGGAAATGTGTTTTTGGTTTTTTTTAATTCATTCACTTGACTTTTTGAACACATCTTCAATGTCAGGACCCAGGCAAAAGGTGGGAAGATGAATAGAATCTGGCCCTTGACCCAGGGAGCTCCTCACTTCGTAGGAGGGAAAACTTTTGAAATAATTAGGTGGAAGGAGGTCTGTGGCTGGAGCTGTGGGGACCCAGAGCATGAAGCCCTAAGGCAGCCTGGGGTGGGACGCTCAGCCTTAAAAGATGAGGGCAGGGCTGGAGGGATGGCTTAGCATTTAAGACACTTGCCTGCAAAGCCAAAGGACCCAGGTTCGATTCCCCAGGACCCACGTTAGCCAGATGCACAAGGGGGCGCATGCGTCTGGAGCTCGTTTGCAGTGGCTGGAGGCCCTGGCATGCCCATTCTCTCTCTCTCTCTCTCTCTCTGTCAAATAAATAAATAAATAAAAATAAAATATTCAAAAGATGAGGGCAGTGGGCTGGCAGATAAGGAGAATGGGCGCTTGTGCAGGGAGCGGCAGGGAAGCCAGAAAGAAATGCTGACTCGGACACTGCATGGGCTACGTGCAGGTATGGCAGCTGCAGAAGTAAGGGTGTGCTCCCACAGGTCCCTCTGATACAGGTTAGGAGCTTTTTTTTTTCCCCCTGGTAGGTAGTTAGCTAGGGACTGGAACCTTGCCTGCCCTGAGGACTAGACCCTGCATCTGATGGAGTATCGTCAAAGATGGCTGCAACAGGGCTGGAGAGATGGCTTAGCAGTTAAGCGCTTGCCTGTGAAGCCTAAGGACCCCGGTTCGAGGCTCGATTCCCCAGGACCCACATTAGCCAGATGCACAAGGGGGCGCATGCATCTGGAGTTCGTTTACAGAGGCTGGAAGCTCTGGCGTGCCCATTCTCTCTCTCTCTCTATCTGCCTCTTTCTCTGTCTGTCACTTTCAAATAAATAAGTGAAAATAAAACAAAAAAAAATTTTTTAAAAGATGGCTGCAACAACTTCCTGCTTCTTCCTCATCTTGGCACATCTGTGGGTTGGTCCTCCCCAGAGTCTTCCCTTGAGACCCCCAACCAATCGGGTCTCTCCCGTCTATACGGGAGTCCCATGGTGAGGCTCATCCTAGCTGGGTGTCTGATGAGTAGAAATGGGCTGACATGACTGTGTAAGCCTCTCGGCGTCTTTGGCCCCCTTGTCTCTTGTGGGCTCTTGGCCCCTGTGGTAAGCTCTTGGCTCTTTCCCACTTGAGGAGGGTCTCCTTGATTCCTCTCCCCTTTCCGAGGAGATACCATCTAGGGTTGTTGGGTTCATTTTCTCTGCTGATTAAAGAATTAAAATGCAGGAAAGGGGCTAATGTTTAGTTCAAAGTTAGAGGAATATAAAACAGAGAAAACAGACTCCTTTGGGAGGAGGGAATTCCAGAGCTGAAAAAATCCATAGTCCCGGTGGGAGCTGGACTTTAAGTGAATGAGTGAAGCCCGACCATCCGAAGTCCATGACCGGTCAGCTCAAGAGAAGATAAAAGCGCTGGTCGGTCCATGATGCATCCAGCACCGCACAGGTCCCAGAAAGGCAGCCAGACCGGCCTGGGGGCTGGACAATTCACTTAGGCCAGAAAGAAGAGGAAAGTGGGGTTACCTTCCTCACCACCTTGGGTTAATATATAACCACAGTATATAATGGCTTAGCCATTAAAGGCACTTGCTTACAAACCCTGATGGCCCAAGTTTGATTCCCCAGGACCTGCATAAAGCCAGAAGCAGAGTGGCACATGCATCTGGAGTTTGTTTATAGTGGCAGGAGACCCTGGTGCTCTCTTTCTCTCTCCTCTCTCTACAAATATGTGCAGGGAGCAGCTCTTTTTATTTCTGTCCAAATAAATAAATATTTTAAATTTTATTTATTTATTTATTTATTTATTTGACAGAATGAGAGAGAGAATGGGCACGCCAGGGCCTCCAGCCACTGCAAATGAACTCCAGACACGTGCTTCTTCTTGTGCATCTGGCTTACGTGGGTCCTGGGGAATTGAACCTGAGTACTTTGGCTTTGCAGGCAAGAGCCTTAACCGCTAAGCCATCTTCTCCAGCCCTAGATAAGCATTTTTGAAAAGACAAAGACTATGCCTAGGGCCCCTTCTTATCTGTCTGCCGAACCAAGAAGGCGGGGGGGGGGGGGGGGGGCTCCTGATTCGCTATATGTGTGACCTTGCTTTTAAGCTCTGAGCTCCCCACCCTCTCTTAGTCCTCTCGGACCCCCGACTGGATGGGAGGGACCTTTCCACTTGGGCTCCCCTGCTTTGTTTTCTAGGTATGCCTGCGTCCTCTCCCCAGAGGTGTCTTTCCTGGAGCTGTGAGGGAGTTCTCCAGCTCCCCTCCCTCCTCCCAGTCCGGCAGGAAAGGCAGAGAACTTCTGGCTTCGGCTTCGTGCCAGCCTTCCCTTGGATCCCAATCTCATAATTGGGCTTTGACCCTGGGTCTGCATTTTCAATTTGTTGATAACTTGGACAAGGACCTGAAGTTGAGCTTCACTGGTCTGGGGGTTCCTGCATTTATGGCTCCCAGATGTCCAAGTCTGTGTCCTCTCCCATCACAGCGCGGAACTCTGCGCTCCTAGACGCTCCCCATGTGCCTCGCGGGGCTCCTGGACGCCCCTGAGCTGCCGCCTCCCTGCGCCCACAGCCTGCTCAGCACAAGCGTCATCCTCTGAGCATCTCTTCGCACCTGGAGCTCAGGTCCTTGTCCTTCTCCCCTTGCAACGGTGCCGTGCCGCCTCTGGACCCCCGGGGCAAACCCTCCGCTTGCCCTGGTCTCTGGTGCCGATCTCCTGTTTTTTCTCTCCATCTGAGTCCCAACCGCCTCACCCTGGACAGCCAGGGGGGATGTGGCCATTGTTTTCCTCCTCAAGGCCGTGTTCTTGGCACGTGGCTCAGCGCCTGCATTTTGGATGGAGGAAAAGGTCTTTGCATTTCCAGGCAAGTGACATTTGTGGCCTGTCACTTGACCAGGGAAGTGAAGACATGGGCCATCTATGTGTGTATTTTTACGGTGTCCCGTGCTCTTGAGGTTAGGGGCACGATCTTTTGTTCTTCTGCCTCTGACTAGTGACAGTAGAGACACCGACCTGCCTTTCACTGCTCCCAGAGGGACGTGGATTCATTCATCTGCTACCGCACAGAGGTCTGCCTGCTGGCCCAGCGCTCCTCGCTAGAAAGGTTGTGGACTGATTGGTCCATGATGGTCCCAGACAACAGAGAAGAACCACTGTTTGGGTATGGCTGGCCATCTGGATGCTTCTCTGAATACATTCACCTAACAGGTTCAGGATGCAAACTACACCACTCTCGGAGGTCCCAAACACATAATCTTGGATGTGAATGTCACTTCTCTGAGTCGCACAACTCAGGGCCCTCCACCCCAAGCTCTGGGGCTCCTTTCAGGCTGGGAGAGGGGAGGGTGCACTACGTTTCACCATGCACACCTCCACATGGTGCCTGAGTGGGCAGTGGAAGGCTTTGGGCTATCAAGGACTGTGGTGATCAGGCCCCAGGACCCAGCACCTCCGTGTGCAGTCCAGTAAGAACCCCCTCAGGTGGTGTTGGGTCTGGATGGTGTCAAGAACACGAAGCTTGTCACGCCCCTCCCAGTGCATAACATGAGCCGGAGGGGTCCCACATCTTCTCTACTTGGAGTTCCTAGTCTAGAGAAGGCTGATAGGATTTTAGGAACTACTTCATTCCTATAGCATGCATATGTGCACACACACACACTTTACTGAATAACTTATATTGGAATGCTGTTACTTTTCTCGTGAACACAAAGTTCCCATTGTGTTAAGCTTTGGCTTGCCCTCGTAGACAAGTTACATGTTGGAGAAGTGCAGAGAGAACTAAGCTAAAAGCCCCGTTGGGGAAACAAAGAAATCACTGAAATTCCAAAGTGGCTTGACCACTAGGCAAAGAACTAGATCCTCAGTTTGATCACTACTCCCTACCCTAAGACAATTCCTGAAAATCAATGACATAAAAATAGTTAGAGAGATGGCTTCGTGGTTAAGGCACTTGCCTGCAAAGCCTAAGTGCCTGGGTTTGATTCCCCAGTACCCACCTAAGCCAGATGCACAAGGTGGAGCATGTGCCTGGGGTTTCTTTGCAGTGGTTAGAAGCCCAGTTCTCTCACTCCCTGTCTCTCAAATACATAAATAAAATAAAATACTAAAGAATTCTTAGCACCATCCATTGTACAGACAAGCTCCCAGGAGTGTGATCTATGATGGTGTTGTCTTATTTTTTGATAATGAAGTGTCTGAATGTTTCTGGTAAGGCATCAAAGGTCAGCTGGTGACCTGGAGCTGTGGCCTTCATCTCTGAGGATCATCTGGACTCTGCACTGAGGAGGCTCACATGACTTCATTTAAGAAGTGGAGGTTTTAAAGCGTAACCAGTGGTCCTGGGTCCAGCTAAGATGAGGATCTCTGTGGCATCTCACAACTGTCTAAGAGACAACTCTCAGCTGAAACCTTACTTTTCTATTCCAGTCCTGAGATGGTAGGAGACACCAGCATGACCAGCTGGCCAGGGCTGACCCACAGAGAAGCAAGGACTTTTGTACCCACTCTTTGTTACACGAATAGACCCAAGAACCTGTGGAGGTCCCAATAGATGTACTCTTCCACTAATGGGAGGAGTAGACCACGTTTCCTGAGAACCAAGCACACAGATCTAACAAAAGGCTTCTCTTTGAATGTCTCGAGTGCCGAGAAAGCTTGCTTAGAACTTCTCGTGGGTTGGTGAGGTAGGGACAGGTTCTGCCATCTGCCATGGTAGTTGAGCTAGATTCTCTATCAGCACCTAACACCATTACTGTCTCATCTCTCCCCTGTTCTGTGAAGACTGGAAACCCGAGAACCTGCCCTACAGGCCCCTGCTGGGACTGAGGGCTGGATCCCACTTGTCAGAGGTGATGATTTCAGATCTGGAATATGAATGAAAGAAGGCTGAACCTGTTGTACTGCTCCTCCAGTAGTGATAAGCAGGAATGTGGCTTCGCAGATGTGAAACATTTCAGAGATGGGCTTTCTCCTGTGACAAAACTCCCATAGGGTCCCCGCTAGTTTCCTCTGGCCACTGTGACTTCCTGTCTGTGGGCCCTACTAAGCCTGACAAGCAGACATGGTGATGGTGTTCCCTGACCTTTGCTCCTTTTTCCCATTTTAACTGTTTAGTAAGCATAAAATTTCCTCAGTTAAACTTCTTCCTGCTTGAAAATCTCTGGAAGGGTATCTCTGCTTTCCTGAGATGCTCGGCCTTGAATAGTCCTGCTGGCCAGGTGGGGAGTGCAGGCCTTTGCCACTCTCCTGAGTCACTGAATGCTTGCCGGATTAATCTAGGCACCTGATGACCATTGAATCTTATCCCTACTCCAGTTACTCACAATATTATCCTTCACTTACAAACAGAAAGAGTAGTTCTCCCTGTCCAAAGATAGATCCTTCTGCTTTCTATGAATTTTAAATGTCAGAATCCCTAAACTCTTTTCAAGATGTAAATATCTATTGAGAAATTAATACCCATGAATTACTTTGACTTGATATCTATTCTTCTTACCCATAACCAATATTCTTCCAGGAAAAAAGTTTAATTTTATGCACAATGAATATATATATATATATATATATGCATATATATGTATATATGTATGTATACATATATATCTCAAAAAAGCACCCAAAATAATTAAGTTGTATTGTCTGGTTTTTTTCTGCTTTTTGTCTTATTCATATTGTGGGCAATTTTATACAGTGCTACCCATTATGAAAACTTATTTTATATTCTGCTTTTTGCACTCAACATCACATTAATGAAATTTATATCCTGTGGCATAGACTCACTAACTGTCATGTTTAATCACCTCTTAATATTTACTTGAGTGAATTGATTATACTTTATTAATCTTTTTCCCCCATGGCTGGATATTTAGGCAAGTTCCAATTATTTTGTTAGTATGATTAATGCTTCAGTGAACATCTTCTTGCTTCTGTTGTTTAATCTCCTCAGGATAAATTCCTATGACTGGAGGTTCTAGTCCAGGGAGACTAATAGACACTTCCGGAATGGATTTCCACTCGTCTGACCTAACCACCGTGGTTTGCACTTGATTAGTTGCCTTAATGGGATAGAAGAAAGCAAGGAACAGTAAATAGAGGTCCTGGGGTTCTTCTGAAGTCAGCTGACTTCGATGTGGGGGACTTTACTCACCGAGCGCTTGTGTGAAAAGTGGTGGCACCGAGATGCTGGGGAGGGACACCATGACTGATCAGCAAGACACAGAGATAACCAGTCTGAACTAGTCAGGAGAGTCTGACTGGGACAACACACAGCCCCAGTCTCTCCTTGCTTAGTGACAGGCAGAGTGAGGGATCCACAGAGTTACTCTAGTTATTCAATCTCAACACTTCAGTTGTTGGTGTCCTCTCTATGCAGAAGGAGAGAGGGCAAGAAAGAGAGAGAGAGAGAGAGAGAGAGAGAGAGAGAGAACGAATCTATGTCTAGAGAAAGGGTTTTAGGAGACAGTCCTGTTAAATGGTCTAAATCAGTTTTGCTTGTATTATCATCTAGAGTCTACCCATCATCTTCACCTATGTTAAAGGAACACTGGGAAGGAAAGTGCAAGGAACTGAAGAACACAGGCATTGGTGACCCTACCTCCACCTCCTAGGCACTGAGATTATAGGCATGAGCCATTAATCTTAGCTTTACCCATGAGGAATTTTGACACACATCTTTCCATCTGACCACAAGGACTTCATGACTCCTAACTCTTTAGGAAAAGATTTTTACACACACACACACACGCCCATCAGTTGGTGGCTCTCTGGAGAATTAACAAGAGGAAAGATTGTCTCAGGGTTCCAGGAGGTGACTGTCTCTGAGGATAAACTCTGAGGAACACAGGAGTGTCAGAGGAGCTTGGGCTTGGGCTGAACGAAGGATGGTATTACACAGAGCTCACTCCTCAAGGACTTAACCGGGAAGGCTGCAGGTGTGTGACAGTGAGACCATCTGCCTGCAAGTAAAGGCTGGAGAAGCAAGCTAACCCGTTCCTTGCATCAATTCTTCTTTCTGTAGATGCAGATGATGAGATCTCAAAAGTTCATCTGTTCTATAACAACAGATTAGATTAGAGAAAGAACAGAGGCGGAGAAGATGCCTCCTCTCCACACTCTCCGCCTTTCCTCCCACGGATCAGTAGACACAGGAAGCCTTTGGAAGTGGGGAGGGGGTTGGAGCACTGGGAGGATGAGACTCAGAGTTGATGTTGGGAGCTGGGGTTTCCTCACTAGAAAACAGCCTACTTGGGGTTTGTATCAGGAAGTTGGGTAGAAGTCACGCCAATGTTTGTAGATCGTTCCATGATCCTTGCCATTGACATGAGTTCATTTCATTACCATGTGGCAGATGTTCTTCATGAAGGCAGGCAAGGAGCCTCTTGAATGTCATGTTGGAATGACCAAGAAAAGGATGCATGTCCATGGTCAGTGATTTTGCTGACCTTCATGTCAATGACACTCTTTGGACATCCCCAGAATACTTGCAGTCCCTTCAAAACAAAGGATGGGTCACTTGACAAGATGAAGAACGGTTCTAGCGTCAAAAGAAAAGCTGAGCACTCATGTTGGAGTGGAACGAGATGGTAAGGAACCACATTTCATTGTATAGATGAAGAAATTGAGGCTTGAGGGCTAACGTGATATGTGCAAGGTCACAGAGACAGAAAATGGTACATTGGTCACTTTAAGTATAATCTCGTGTCTTTAGCTAATCCACTACCCCACCCCATATTATTACTGCAAGTGGGAAAGGCCCCTCTAGTCCATATTTTTAGAATATATTTTATTTATTTGAGAGAAAGAGGCAGACAGAGAGAATGGGCACGCCAGGTCCTCCAGCTACTGCAAAGGAACTCCAGATGCGTGTGCCCCCTTGTGCATCTGGCTTATGTGGGTCCTGGAGAATTGAACCAGGATCCTTTGGCATTGCGGGCAAATGCCTTAACCGCTAAGCCATCTCTCTTGCCCATATTCCATATTTTTGCATAGTCCTGTAGACATAGGTTCTAGCCAGGTCTGGTCAGTGGGAGGTACAAGCCAGAATTAAGAGGGCAGAAAGATTGGGCTGGGCATTTGTTTTTGTAAATCTCCTCTGACAAGCAATGCATTGACTGTGTCTGTCAACTGCTGGCCACAGCTCCATTCCAGTGTCTCCTTGCAGCTCTGCTCTTTGGGTTCTGGTAATTTCTGCTTTCTTTGTTCCTTCAGGCCTGAGATAGTGATGGTTTTCTCTGATAAAGTCCAGGTATATCCCCATGCTTTGTGGCTTCCCATAATCCGTATTCATGATGTCCTCCCTAAATTCGTGTGTGTGTGTGTGGATATGTATGTGATGTGGTGGTGGTGGTGTGTATAGTGTGGTATTGTGTGATGTGTGTGTGTGTGTGTGTATGTGTGATGTGGTGGTGGTGGTGGTGTGTATGTGTGATGTGGTGGTGGTGGTGGTGTGTATGTGTGATGTGGTGGTGGTGGTGGTGTGTATGTGTGATATGGTGTGTGTATAGTGTGTATGTGTGTGTGTGTGTGATGTGGTGGTGGTGGTGTGTATGTGTGGTATGGTGTGTGTATAGTGTGTATGTGTGTGTACCAATGCAGCACCCCATGCACTCACCTGTGGTGGTATGCGCTCACCTGCAGTGGATGGAGGGGAACGTCGGGTTTTCCCCGCCGTTGCTCACACGTTCTTACTTGGGTCAGTGCAGTGGCTTGAATGAGATGTCCCCATAGATTCATGTGCTCTGAATGCTTGTCCATTGCTGGTGGCAACTTGGAAGGTAGAGCCTTGCTGAAGGAGGTGTGCTGAAGGGGATGGGCTTAGGGGTGTTATAGCCAGCTGCCCCTGGATAGAGTTTGGCACACTCTTCTGCTGCTGTTTCCATCTGCTGTGGCAAAGGTGATGTCTAGACTCTGCTCATGTCACGTTTACCCTTGAGACTGTAAGGTAAAATAAAAACCTTTCCTCCCATCAGCTGCCTTTGGTTTGGTATTTATCCCAGCAGTACTAGTACCTATTACTTAAATAATAGGAGACAAATAATATCTCAGAAATGCCCCAGCCAGCTGGGTGTGGTGGTGCCTGCCTGTAATCCCAAAACTTGGGAGACTGCAGCTGGAGAATTGAAAGTTTGAGGTCAGTTTTGGCTACATAGTAAGAAGCTGCCTTAAGAAAGAAGAGAACCAGGCATGGTGGCGCACGCCTTTAGTCCCAGCACTCGGGAGGCAGAGGTAGGAGGATTACCATGAGTTCAAGGCCACCCTGAGACTACATAGTGAATTCCAGGTCAGCGTGGGCTAGAGTGAGACCCTACCTCAGATTGGAAAACCTCACCCCCAAAAAAAGAAAAAGAAAAAGAAAAAGAAAAAGAAAAGGAAAAGAAAAGGAAGAAAGAAAGAAAGAAAGAAAGAGGAAGGAAAAGAGAAAAATAAAAGAAGAAAAAGAAGCTATGCAATACATTCCATTGCATACACTGAGACACCATGGCCTTGATGCCCATTTGACAAGGAAAAATTACATGCAATTACAAAGCATAAAGCGTGTTTATGAAGTCTGAAGGCTTCCACAGTTAGCCTTTGAATGGTTTTCTTGTCTTTATTGTGTTGTAACTAATTGTGCCTTTGCCTCTGTGTTTCTTTGACTTTGTGAAATAACGTATATAGATAAACACACAGATGTAACTAATTTAATGATTTAAGCAAATTGAAGGCATTGTAACAGAGAAGAAAGACCATGAATATTTTTTATGATATAGTCATTTATTTATTTATTTGAGTGAGAAAGAGATAGAGAGAGAATGGGTGCACCAGGGTCTCCAGCCACTGCAAATGAATTTCAGACACATGAGCCCCCTTGTGTGTCTGGCTAATGTGGGTCCTGGGGAATCAAACCGAGGTCCTTTGGCTTTGCAGGCAAACACCTTAACCTCTAAGCCATCTCTCCAGCCCACATTTTCTAGGCAGACTAAGATTAAGTACAAGAACTTTATCAGCTAGCTGTGTGTTACTTATATCTCCTTATAGGATCCCTCTAATATGAAATAAAAATAAAGGTACCTTACTTGTGGGTTATAGTAAGTATTAAATAGGAACCAGGCACATTATATGTCTGAGCATTGCCTGATATTTTGAAAATAGTTAAGTGGTAAACAAAATGTTTAGATTCTCATCCTGGGCATCAACCAATGTGGATGTTGCTGCATTTCCTTTGATGAACAGTAGAGGGCAAACCTTACAAATTTATTTATGAAGTACTGTTTCAAATCTGCTATCAAGAGGAAAACAGGAATTCTAGAAATGTCTTTCTTAAATGCTTTGGATGAAAGATGGCTCTATAGCTACTTTTAATTTCTACATAGAAACTGGAGCCTTCCTGTTAGGCAAGAATTCCAGAGAAGATATTGGGCAACGTTTAACCAGCAACTTTCATTGCCGCATGTGTGCACAAGGCCCAGGTTATGTGGAGCATTGGGACAGGCTTCTCTGGCTGCTTTCATACCTGTCCCGAGATTTGATGACAAGTGAAGGAAATGTGAGATGCTGAAATTTCCTGACGTGATTTCAAGTTGCATTATATCAAGTCAGCATGAAGTTCATGACTAACAGCACTGTGGACACAGAAAGTCAACTTTTGCCAGCTGGAGGTCAGGTTCCATCTAAATGAGTTACTGGGATTGCGGGTGGGTACAGAGCCATTAACAAAGAATGCGTGGGGGCTGGAGAGATAGATGGCTTAGCGGATAAGGCGCTTGCCTGTGAAGCCAAAGGACCCAGGTTCCATTCCCCAGGACCCATGTAAGCCAGATGCACAAGGTGGCGTGTGTGTCTAGAGTTTGTTTACGGTGGCTGAAGGCCCTGTCATGCCCATTCTCTCTCTCTCATTCTGTCCATCTGCCTATTTCTCTGTCTCTTAAATAAATAAAATAAAATAACAATATGTGGGTATTTAATAAGTATTTGTGGAAATCTGAAGAGGCACTGATAACTTGGCTCAGAGATAACTTAACAGAGAAAGAAGGAAAGAGAGAGAGGAAGAAAAAGAATGGACACACCAGGGCATCCTGCCTTTGCAAATGAACTCCAGACAAATGCATACCACTTTGTGATTCTGGCTTTACATGGGTGCTGGGGATAAACCCAGGCCAGCAGGCTTTGCAAGCAAGTGCCTTTAACCACTGAGCAATCCTTCCAGCCCCAATTTTCAATATTTTACTTTTTTCTTTTACAAATTATCTGATCATATCTTTGGACTCATTTCTCCATTTGAAATCTGATGTTTTTCTTAACTTCTGGTAATCAGTTTTTTAAATATTTTATTTTTATTTATTTATTTGAAAGAGACAGAGAGGAAGAATAGCAAGAAAAAGAGAGAGAGAGAGAGAGAGAGAGAGAGAGAGAGAGAGAGAGAATGGGTGCTCCAGGGCTTCCAGCCACTGGAAATGAACTCTAGATGCATGCGCCACCTAGTGTATCTGGCTTACGTGGGTCCTGGGCAATTGAACCTAGGTCTTTTGGCTTTGCAGGCCTTAACCGCTAAGCCATCTCTACAGTCCTGGTAATAGTTTTAATGAACCATTGGTAAAGTCATTTGTAAGACATAAATGATGCAGTTTTTTCAGTTTGTGAGTTTCCTAGCATAGCAAAAGGCACATAACACTCAAAAGTACTTGATGAATTATATTTTGTTAACTTACATTTTGAAGTCGTATTTTTAAATACAGTATTTTCATGGTTTTAAAAACTTTCTTATTAATTAGAAACTTTGCTTTTTGGACAAATCATATGTTGATACCGTTCCCTTTTCTCCCCACCCATATTCCACTGGGACCCTCCTCAATAGGGTTATTCACCATGGGGTTACGGATTATGAGTTATGAGTGAAGAAGTCAGCCATTGTGGGGTCATGGGCAATACCTCTGGCTACTCCTTCCCACCCTGTGGCTCTTACAATCTTTCCACCCCTCTTCCACAATGTTCCCTGAGCCTTGGCAGGTGTGTTATAAGTCTACTTTAGTGTTAAGCTCTCAGCAACTTCCGTATTTCTGTTTTGATAAGTTTTTTTAAAACATTTTTGTTTGTTTATTTATTTATTTATTTATTTGAGAGCGACAGACAGAGAGAGAATGGGCACATCAGGGCCTCCAGCCACTGCAAACAAACTCCAGACGCGTGCACCACCTTGTGCATCTGGCTTACATGGATCCTGGGGAATCAAGCCTTGAACCGGGATCCTTAAGCTTCTCAGGCAAGCGCTTAACTGCTAAGCCATCTCTCCAGCGCCTGTTTTGATAAGTTTTGGGTGTCCTCAGTGTCTCTCAGCATCACACTGGCGCAGCCTGTCAGGCTTGCTGTGAGAGCAACACTCATGCTTAACTTACCACTTCCTCTGTGGTGTCGCCTGGACCCTGACTGATGTCTAAGAGGTGGCTCATCTCATGCTATGAAGTCAGCTATCTTGTCTCCTCATGCCAAAGAATTTTGGTTCTCCCCGGTTCTCACTGCCTTCTGTAAAAGAGAAAACAGATTCTCCAACGGAGAGTGAGCAGCACGGGTTAAAGCAGGGGATAGGCATAGTTAATTAAGAGCGCTTTTGATGGCTGTAGCCTCTCTTTTGGCCAAACAGTAGAGGGAGCTTCTTACTGGAGATCCATGACCCTAATCCCCGTAGGATTCTGACTTGGATCCCAATACCAGCTATGAGTTCCTTCCCATTGAGCGGGTCTCTTATCTAACCATAGAGCCACTGTTTACCCACCTAGGCTGGGTGCCACTATTGCAAAGGTGTGTACATCTTGTCTGGCTGGTTGATTGCATCTCTAGCAGGATCCCCTACTTGTTCACAATGCAGGTAGCCATTTTCCCCAGCCACTCAGGTAGCGCTTTCTAGCATTGTGAAGGCCATCCATCACAAGATGGCTTCCTTCAAATTCCTGCATGATCTCCCCATGTTCTGTGTTGGCACCTTGTGTTGTCTTCAGCAATAGGATCACATGTTTTAGCGCAGGTGGGTAATCAAGTACTTTGACAGAAGCTTGCCTCGATTTGTGGATCTCATAGGTCTCTCCAACCAAAAGCTCACTGTGGGGTACAACCCACTCCTGACACTGGGAGATACAATCCAGAACCAATGGTTTCAGGCTTCCTCCTGCCCTTTCCGGGGCCCCTTTGCCTAGATAATCCTTCCACAGTACTATTGAAGGTTGTATCTTTTAGTTTGCTTTCCAGGAGAAGGGTTTCTATGGTACTAATTCATGTTGACTTTAGTTTTGTGTATATCTCCCCCTACCCTCCCTTTTTCATCCCTCCAAATCCTTTCCCACCCCCATTATCTGTCCCTCAAGGTGCCTGTCAGGAATGCCTGCAGCTCAAGCTGTCCCGGATTAGGAACCACATATGAGGGAGAACATGCGGCATCCATGTTTTATATTCTCATATTAAAATGGTAGTTTTCAATATAAAGGAGATGCATGCTTTATTATTTTAAAGTTAAATGTGTAAACAAAGCAGAAAGAGCACCAGTTGAAGGCATAAATAGCACCTTTGCCAGAACTATTTCTGTTTATTTTTTGATTTTTGGAAACAGGGTCTCAAATTAAAGCCCAGACTTGCCTGAGCTCACTAGGTAGCCCCTGACTGGCCTTGAGCTTGAGGCTACTTCTCCCTCTTCAGTTTCCCAAGTGCTGAGATTATGAGTGTAAGCCACCCTGCTTGGTATGTTTTATTTATTTAAATAGCTGAGTTCTGTCCCATTACATAAATGTTTCACATACCTGTTTTCTACTGTGTTCTGAATTTGTTTTTAATTATGTTCAAGGATAAATAATGTTACAAGGAAAAAAATCCAATTGTATTCTAATCCCTAAATCATAATGACTAATCATTTTCCTACCTCTCCCTGCCCTGCATCGTCTGAGGAAGGCATTTGTGCTTTGCCGAGCTGGAGGAGGGGAGAATTCCCCTTCCAAACGGCTGAGAATATGTGGAATACTTTTTAGTGACAATCTGTGGGACAGAGGAGTTTCATGTTGAGAAGAGAGATGGGTGACTTAAGAAGATTCTAACAAAGCTTTGATGGATACAACAGTGTCACACATGTGAGTTAGTGAACTGCTGGGTTATCTGTCAGTGACAAGCTAAGCACAATACCTGGGAGCAACCATTGAGAAACTTTAATCACACTTTGACATTGTGACGATTTCTAAGTGCGTAACCATGAGCTTGTCTTGTAGAGCAGGGCACATGAGCAAGCCACAGGACCATGTGATAAGATGTAATGTTTTAAGGTCATGGTAGTTTGAATGTCCCCCGTAGCCTCGTGTGTGTTGAATAGCTGGTCCTCAGAAGATAGCAACTTGGAAAAGTGGTGGAGCCTTTGGGAGGTGGAGCATTGCTGGAGGCGGTCACTGGGGGTGGGCCTGGGGACTTTATAATCCAGCTCCCTTGCCAGTGTTTTGCTGCTCCTGTCCTGCGACTGACATGAAGATGTGGGCCAGTTTCCTGCTATGTCTTGCTTTCTCTGCAATGATGGAACTTCCCCCTCAAAACTGTGAAAGCCTGAAATAAACCCCGTTTCTGGTAGAGTGTTTTATCCCAGCAATGAGAAGGCACCTACTACAAAGGTCTATCCTCTCTCTATAGCTGAAAATTTTGTGAAAATCTGAATTATGTAAAATTCTTAAAATATTTTGTAATCAGGGCTAGAGAGATGGCTTAGCGGTTAAGGCTCTTGTCTGTGAAGCCTAATGGCCCATGTTCGACTCTCCAGGTCTTACGTAAGCCAGGTGCACAAAGTGATGCATGTATGAAGGTCACACATGTGCACAAGGGGGCGCACGCATCTGGAGTTCGGTTGCAGTGGATGGAGGCCCTGGAGTGTCAATTCTCTCTCTCACTTGCTCTCACTGTCACTCTCTCTCATAAAACAAATAAAAAATAAAAATAAAAGCCAGTCTGTTGGGCTTGCCTCAAAAAAAATTTGTAATCATTTTATATTTTAATCAAACCTGTTTGAAAATTTACGTTTTCACTTAAGATAAGAAAATAATGCTGGGCTGAAGAGTTGGCTTAGTGGTTAAGGCACATGCCTACGAAGTCTAAGGACCCAGGTTTGATTCTCCAGGTCCCATGTAAGCCAGATGCACATGGTGGCGCATGCATCTGGAGTTCGTTTGCAGTGGCTGGAGGCCCTGGAGCGCCATTCTCTCTCTCTAATAAATAAATAATAAAACAAAATAAAATCTTAAAGAAAACAATATTTGGGCTACTTATTATAAACTAATTCACAAGATGGCAAAATAAAATTTACTGGACTATTGGAGCAAAACCCTGAACACGGCAGTTGTGAGCCAAATGATCGTAAAGGAAGTGACTTTGAACACCCAAGACTCAAGAGCATTCATGGGGCTGGGCAGATGGATCAGTGGTTAGAGGTGCTTGCTTGAAAAGCTTGCTGGCCCAGGTTCCATTCCAGAAGCCACGTGAAGCCAGATGCAAAGTGGCGCATGCATCTGTGATCTCAGTGCGTCTACCACGATGAGAGACGTAGCCAAGAGAATGCAAGACTGGTGGCCCAGGAAGCTTGAGTTTGCAATAACAGGAAACCCTGTCTCAAAGGAGGTGGAGCACAGACACCTCAGAGCCGTCCTCTGAGCTCCACAGTGCTCTGTGGCATGTGCGCCCATACGCACCCACACGTGCACGCATGCACTCACACGCGCTCATGCATACAAATAAATAATCCATTTTTAAAGCATTTGTACCAGCTTGACTTGCAAGTATGACACCTCACAGGTTTGCAGTCTTCAGTGGTGGTGTGGTTCTTAAACATACAGGACGGTGGTCCATGCCTTTAGTTCCAGCACTAGGGAGACTGAGCTAGGAGGGAGTTCAAGGCTGGCCTGAGGCTACAGAGTGAGTTCCAGGTCAGCCTGAAGTAGAGTGAGACTCTGCCTCAATAAAAACAAACCAAACAAACAAACAAACAAAAAATCTGTGTTTTCATTTGTAGACATAATAAAGAAATAAAACCACCAATTTAAGGGAGTCTGACATATAAATGACAAGTGAAAGAGAGGCTATTTGAAAGCACTGAAACTCAAATATAGTAATTAGAAGCTGACAGAAACAGATGTTCACTCCTTCCCATACTCTCTTACTTTTGAGCGTCTTATAAAGCAGTGCTTTAGACTGCTTGGTCTAAGAGACCCTGTAGCATTGTTGAGACCTAAGAGAGGCCCCCTGCTGGCTTGCAAGTGTTGAGTGAATCTGTGTCAAAGAACATGTTCAAATGGCACTGGGTTTTGTTTTTAAATATTTACTTAGGAGGTGGCGCCGGGGGGGGGGTGGAGAACCCACCAGGGTCTTCTGCCACTGCAAACAAACTCTAGATGTTCGTGCCACTTTGCACATCTGGCTTTACATGAGTAGTGGAGAATCAAACCCAGGCTGGCAGGCTTTGCAAGCAAGTGTCTTTAGCTGCTGAGCCACCTCTCCATCCCCTCAAATGACACTTTATTATTTTTTATTTTTTTTAAAGGATTTTTTTAAATTTTTTTGTTTTTTTTTTTTTATTCATTTATTTGAGAGCAACAGAGAGAAGGAGGGAGGGAGAGAGAGAGAGAGAGAGAATGGGCATGCCAGAGCTTCCAGCCTCTGTAAACAAACTCCAGACACATGCGCCCCCTTGTGCATCTGGCTAATGTGGGTCCTGGGGAATTGAGCCTCGAACCAGGGTCCTTAGGCTTCACAGGCAAGCGCTTAACTGCTAAGCCATCTCTCCAGCCCTCAAATGACACTTTAAAATGACATATAGTTCAATGCGTCATAATGAGATGGATCTAACTCACAGAACATAAAAGCTTGCAAAGTGCATTTCACTGAAATTTGGAAAACACACAGATGTTGCTCATATAGAAAACTCTTTTGTACTGGTGATAGCGAGACTGTGACGGTGACATGAAGGAAAAATTCACCCCCTCCCCCACCTTCAGCACCCAATAATTACACCTAAAATGATAAATTATGAAAGATCCCATTATCCACCGATGTGATTTACTGCTGAAGTTTTGTTACAAGCACGTTCCCTGAAGTGACGTTATGACAACGCTGCCCAGAGTGAAACCTGTGTGGCCACACTGTAAATCACTGTGCCGTCTACTTCCCTGGCAAAGTTTTGCTGTGAAAAAAGTCAGCAGAACAAACCATCCCATGTAGTTATGGAGAAAAAACTGTGAGTTGTGTGAGGGCTAAGGTGCTCAATTTGTTTTTCTTTCTTTATTTTTAAAAAATATTTTATTTATTTGACAGAGCAAGAGGGAGACAGAGTGAGAAAACGGGCGTGCCAGGGCCTCCAGCCACTGCAAACGAACTCCAGATGTGTGCGCCTCATTGTGCATCTGGCTAACATGAGTCCTGGGGAATCAAATCTGGGTCCTTTGGCTTTGCAAGCAAATGCCTTAACTGCTAAGCCATCCCTCCAGCCCTGTTATTCTTTCTCTTCCTTCCTTCCTTCCTTCCTTCCTTCCTTCCTTCCTTCCTTCCTTCCTTCCTTTCATTTATTTATTTTTTGGTTTTTTGAGCTAGGGTCTCATCCTAGCTCAGTCTGACCTGGAACTCACTCTGTTGTCTCAGGGTGGCCTCTAACTCACAGTGATCCTCCTACCTCTGCCTCCCAAGTGCTGGGATTAAAAGTGTGAGCAACCGTGCCTGGCTTTGTTATTCTTTTGCTCAGCAATGTGGAAGCTAATTAGAAGTAAACATAGCTGCATGTAGAGGTAAATAAATTTTGAGGAGCAAAACTCTGTCTAAAATATTTTTTTATTAAGGAGTGAACTCTTCATGTTCCTGTTAAGACATGACACCATTTTACCACCTTTAAAAAGATGTGGATGGCTCACCAATCTTGTGTACTTATTTGATATTTTAACAATTTTCAATATTATAATCCTTTCAAGCAGGATGGGGATGGCACATTATTTTCAAAGGCAGATAAGATCTCAGGGCATTATAAAGGTAGGATTTGGAAGAATCAGGTTTCTATAGATTGTTCTCATACCGGAACATCAATTATCCAAAAACGGATGACCTTGTTGTTCTGTGTCTCTGAGACATTACCAACAGCACTTATCAAATTTGAAAATTCATTTAAAAGCCAGGCCTGGTGGCACAAAACTGTAATCCCAACTACTCGGGAGGCTGAGGCAGACGGACAGAAAGTTCAAGGCCAGCCTGGGCAAGTTAGTGGGACTGTGTTTCAAAATAAAAAGTGGAAAGGGCTTGGGCGTAGTGGCGCAGGCCTTTACTCCCAGCACTCGGAAGACGGAGGTAGGAGGATTGCTATGAGTTCAAGGCCAGGCTAAGACTACCTAGTGAATTCCAGGTCAGCCTGGGCTGGAGTGAGACCCCACCTCGAAACCCCCCACCAAAAAAACAAAGTGCAAAGGGGGGTACAGCTTGATTATATTTGCTTAGTATGTGGAAGGCTTCAGGTTCAATCCCCCCCCCCTGAACAATACCAACAAAAGCACGTTTAAGAATTCTATTTTCTAACGAGTGAAGACCCAATGCAAAGGCAATTCAGATTTGGAATCATAAAAAAAAAAAAAATAACAGCAACAACAAAGCCCTTTTTATTGACAACTTCCATTTAGGAGGGCAACTCTGCTTTCCACTGTAACACCAATGCCATGCCAACAACTTCAATTTATATACACAATATACCCTCATCCAAACCCCCTCCACCTCCATGCTTTGTCCCCTCTCCTCTCTCCCCCTCTACTGAACTCCTTGTGATGATTACCTGCCCTTGCCTCCTGAGTGCTGAGATTATGGGTGTGAGTCCCACCATGCCCAGCCTCATATCTCACCTCTATCTAAGTCACATAGCTATGGCTATTGGTTTTCCATATTCAATACTATTTCCATAGTCAATATTATTATAAATTTCCATATTCAATATCATTATAGCTCTCAGTTAGCAGATTAAATCTTGACGGTGGACAAAAATCATGAAGGCATTTCTTTGCCTGGGTGATGCACTCACTTCATTCGATTTCAAGAAACTATCTGTCCTAAACTCAGTTCCAGCTGGCCATAGTCTGTTTGTTGGCCTTTCAGTTCAAAGTGAAAAGAAAGCAGCTGGTTGAGTTCCGATTGACATCAGGGCACAGGAGCTGTTTCTTGGTGACAGCATATTCTAGTCTCCAACTTGGCAGTGCCACAGAGCAAAAATCACGTCTCCCCTTGATGTCTGCATGCAACCATCCCCAGTCTTTGGATTTTTTTTTTTTTTTCTTTTGGCTTTTCAAGGTAAGGCCTCACTAGCTCAGGCTGACCTGGAATTCACTCTGTATTCTTTTACTTTATTTTAGAGGTAGGGTTTCACTCTAGCTCAGGCTGACCTGGAACTCATTCTGTAGTCTCAGGGTGGCCTCAAACTCAAGGTGATTCTCCTACCTCTGCCTCCTGAGTGCTGGGATTAAAGGCATGTGCCACCACGCCAAGCTAGTCTTTGGATCTTAAGCCATGGTGACTTTGTTTACAGAATATAAAGTCTGAGCATATAGATTGACAGAGATTTTGTTTATTTTGTTTAGTTGCAGAGAGAGAGAGAGAGAGAATATGAGAATGAGCACACTAGGGCCTCTTCCCACTGCAAACTAACTCCACAGACTTGCACCACTTCGTGCATCTGGCTTTACGTGGGTAGTAGGGAGTTGATCCTGGGCCAGCAAGCTTTGCAAGCTAGTGCCTTTAACCGCTGAGCCTTCTCCAGTGCGCGAATGAGGGGTTTACACTTAAATGGCTTTGGGTGTTTGTGTGATCAAGAGCGCACTCAAACCCGAAGCTTCCTGGCGATCGTTGACAAAGCCCCGGGAACACTGTGGAGTGCAGGGTGCTCTGGGAGGTGGTGAGTGATGTGATGGAAACTGGCAAATCCTTGAACATCAGACCTCCTAGGGGCTAACCTAAGTTGACATTCCATTATGGGGCCGTTTAGCATGGCCTCACCAACACCGTAGCAAGTACAAAGCTCTAAAGTGCCAAGCCGAAGAGCAGCTTGGTAAATTATACACCTGCCCACCTGTCCTTCCCCCCGTCCCCTCCCCTCCCATACATAGCTGATGGACATTTGTGCGAGAAATTTGGAAAGCCTGTTGATCAGCCTGGTTGGGGAGGTGGAGCTAATGTGATCACGTGACACCACCTGTTGGGGGACAAAGGTCGTAATTAATCCACGATGACTAGACAGACGAGAGACGGGGCATTGTTGTGGAAGGAAACTGACTGTGGTCTTTTTATGCTCTGCCCACCTGGCAGCGCGAAAACACTTATTCAACCTGACATATGGTCACTGGAGGAAAAGGGGGGAGATGCAAGGTGCCAGCAACGGGCAGACGCCACAGCTCCCCTTTGTGCCCCACGGACAGGGTTTGAAATGGCTCTTAAATTTCCATTTTCCTCACAAAACGAATAAAGAAAAGATTCTGTGAGCTCTAGTCTTGATTCTGTTTTTGAGACATTTTGATGCTCTCGCCAAGCATGTTCATTCTCTATTCCCTCAGACAGAAATTTCAGTATTTTTACCCATTTGCCTTGTAGCACAACATGAATTTAATTTGTGTTTGATAATGGGAGATTTATGGAAGAAGTATCATTTATTTGTTTCTGCTGCAATTACTATATTATAATTTCTACCATGTTATTTCATTTGCGGTAAGAACAGTAGTTAATGCTAACTGCCATTTATTGAGCTTTAATTGTGGGCTGGGCCTGATATTAAGTATGATATATGGCATTAATTCATTGAAACATTTTTAAGGCTTGTTGTGTGTATGTATAATGTATGCATGTGTGCATACAAATGTGTGTATAAAATACTTCCCTAGAAGGAAGTATCTTAATCATTTCTTTCTATCTGATACTTTTGAGTTTGGCATGTTCTTGGTTTTCCAAGTCCTTCAGGTCATTAAGTTATTTACTTGAGAACTATATGTTTGTTTGTTTTTTAATTCCCAGGTCTGATTTTTATTTTCTCTTTTTGAAATATTTCTACTTATTTATTTGAGAGGGAGAAAGAGGCAGAGAGAGAAAGAAAGAGAGAGAGAAGGGGTACACCGGGGCCTCCAGCAGCTGAGAACTCCAGACACAGGTGCCGCCTTATGCGTCTGGATTATGTGGGTCCTGGAGAATTGAACCTTGGTCTTTTGGCTATGCAGGCAAGCACCTTGACCACTTAGCCATCTCTCCAGCCCAGATTTTAATTTTCTTAAGAAAAAGTCTTTACTTTGTACTTTTGTAGGGAATTTGCTACCTGAAAAGTGTATTTAATAAATATTATCTATCATAAGTAATTTTGGCTGAGATTTAAGTTCTAATACCAATTGAATTTTCAGAAATGTTAATCATAAACTTATAACTGCCTTGCAAGTTACATTCCTAATATTTTTCTTGCCTACATTAAAAATATCTAAAACTCTTCTTTCTATATCAAAGCTCAGTACACAGATTAAGTACGTTAGAGAGCCATCTGTCGCCTACAAAGTTATGCAAGAGAGTCCAGTTCAAGTTGACAGAACAGAAACTAGATTTAAAGTGCTGTATTAAAGAAAAAAATAGACTTCAGTGGGATATTTACAATAAATGTTCTATCTAGAAGACATAACATTGATAAGAATAATAATATATAGGATCCTCATTCAACAATTGTTCAGTTTTGAGTTTTTCGTTCTAAGAATATTGTCTTTTTCAGAGAATGGCAACTAGGTGGTCACTTAAATCACATGTCCACACTTGACCTGAGGTCTCATTCATTTGTTAAGTCTGAACATTTTCTCAAAGCTACTCGTAAGTCACCTCATTTATGTTGGTGCTTAAGAACTCTATAGGCTTGTTTTAAACTTCTGTGTTTTTTTTTGTTGTTGTTGTTGTTGTTTTGTTGCTTTGTTTTGTTTTGTTTTCTGATTTTCGAGTTAGGGTCTCACTCTAGCCCAGGCTGACCTGGAACTCATTCTGTAGCTATAGGCTGGCCTCGAATTCATGCTGATCCTCCCACCTCAGCCTCCCAAGCGCTGGGATTAAAGGAGTGTGCCACCATGCCTGACTTGTTTTAAACATTTTACCTACCTGAAACAAATTACCAAATTTCCTAAGAGTAGGATATTCTGGTTAATGATCAAAACAGTGTGGTCACCGGGCATGGTGGCACACACCTTGAATCCCAGCATTCGTGGGGTTTTTTTTGTTTGTTTGTTTTGTTTTTGTTTTTGTTTTTTGGTTTTTTGAGGTGGGGGTCTCACTCTAGCCCAGGCTGACCTGGAATTCACTATGGAGTCTCAGGGTGGCCTCGAACTCAAGGCGATCCTCCTACCTCTGCCTCCTGAGTGCTGGGATTAAAGGCGTGCGCCACCACGCTGGGCTAATCCCAGCATTCGGAAGGCAGAAGTAGGAGGATTGCTGTGAGTTTGAGGCCACCCTGAGACAGCATAGTGAATTCCAGGTCAGCCTGGGCTAGAGTGAGACCCTACCATGAAATAACAAAAACAAAAGAACAAAACAAACAAACAAAAGAGTGTGGTCAGATAAAAAGCAAAATTAATAATATGAATGCAATCCTCAACAAGGAAAATGATTTTTGTCAATAAAGAGGCTAGCCATTCTGTAAAGTCTCATCATTTCCAAGTCCCAGTGAAAGGAACTGAGTAAGTTGCCAATTTTGTGTTTTATTGTGTGCCTTTCAGCTACCTTGCCACAAACCAGAACATTTGTAGCATGTCGTACTGAGTAACAGTACTGAAGGTGATTGTTACAGGCTAGTAACCTCTGCATATTGAATGGTTGCATCTTCATTATTTATACAGATTACTGGTCCAATAACATAGAAATAGAGATCAGCATCTGGAAAGTTATCTCATCCACTGTTCAGAGATAAACGGGCTAACTATTTCTCCCATTATTTCTGCAGGCAAGTCCTGTTTATAGTGAAATCTGATGGCAATTGAAGTGTCACTTACCCAAGCTACTGCGTGGAGAGGAGGCTGAAGGCTGTCACCACACAACACGCTGCGACATAAGGGCTCTTTCATTCACCAATTCCGGCACACTTCCAAAATATCCCCCAACAATCCAGTTTTATCTCTGACCAGCATGCTGGGTGGGGTGCCAAGGAGCAGATATAAGCACATGTACATATAATCTCTGTCTATATTACAAAAGCAGATAGAGCACCGTTTCTACCACAGGTCCAGAGGGTGATGTGGCTGGGGCACCACTGGCCTCGCTATAAATTCCCTTGTAAGGACTTTGATGCTTTTAAAAACTTTTCAGTGCTGGAGAGTGGTTAAAAGTGCTTTCTTGTAAAGCCTGAAGGCCTGAGTTTGATTCCCCAGTATCTACATAAGCCAAATGCACAAAGGGGTGCATCTATCTGGAGGCATTGCTGTACCCATTCTCTCTCTCTCTCTCTCTCTCTCTCTTCCCCTGCTTTTCTCTCTCTTAAATAGATAAATACAACTACTTAAAGCCGGGCGTGGTGGCGCATGCCTTTAATCCCAGCACTCGGGAGGCAGAGGTGGGAGGATTGCTGTGAGTTTGAGGCCACCCTGAGACTCCATAGTGAATTCCAGATCAGCCTGGGCTAGAGTGAGACTCTACCTCGAAAAAACCAAAAAAAAAAAAAAAAAAAAAAAAAAAAAAGAAAGAAAGAAAGAAAAGAAAAGAAAAGAAAAGAAAAACTTTTCTTTATCTTTAGACCTTGATTATGTGACTTGGTGCAAGACTTTGGTAGGGAGGCCATTATCCTTTGGTGTTCACAAAGCTTTGTGAATCTGTAGGTGTATGTCTTTTGCCAAGTTTGGGGAGTTTTTATTTATTTATTTATTTGCAAGGAGAGAGAGAGAATAGGTGCCCCAGAGCCTCTAGCCCCTGCAAACGAACTCCAAATGCATGTGCCACTTTGTGCATCTGGCTTTCCATGGGGACTGGGAAATTGAATCTGGGTCCTTAGGCTTTACAGGCAAATACCTTAATTTCTAAGCCATCTCTGCAGCCCCAGGAGTTTTTATATCATCATTTCTTTGAGTATTTTGTAAAGAGAGAAAGAAACAGGCAGAGATAGAAGGGGCGTGCCAAGGCACCTGCCATTGCGAAAGAACTCCAGATACATGTGCCACTCTGCATCTTGGTTTACATGGGTACTGGGCAATCAAACCTGGGCCTTTAGGCTTTGCAAGCAAGCACTGAATCCGCTGAGCCATCTCCCCAGCCCTCTGAGCATTTTTATCCCTTGCCTTTCTTCTTCTGTCCTCATGGACTTAAGTGATCTAAATATTTGATCTTTTTTTGTTGTTGTTTAGTGTCTCAGATCTTTGAGCATATGTTAGGAAGGGCAAGGAAATGTGGCCATAGGTCTAATCTTTCCAGTGAATCTTCACTTTCCCAACAGTTATAATTTTTGTATGTGTGCACGCCATGGTCTCTTTCCACTGCAAATCAAGGCCAGATGCTTGCGCCCCTTTTTGAGTCTGGCTTTATGTGGGTTCAGAACCAAGGGTGCAGTGAAGTCATGTGTGGTCACTGCCAAGACACCTTGTTATCAGTCATCTGCTTGATTTTTGAATCCATTTTTGGTTGTTGCAGCCTCGGAAACTTTTTTATTGTTGCCAATATTTCAGTCTTTGTGAGCCAATGGTCTCTGTCACATCGATTCTGCTGTTATGTCATAAAACAGTCCACACAATACGGATTTTCAAAAGCAGGGAGTGGACCAATTTGGTTCATTTTCTCTAGCTTGCCGGTCCTTGCTCTGGCCATTATTTTCTTCCCTCTCTCGTCTTTCTGTGTAACAGGGGGCTGTTGTGAGAATTAAATGAGTTAGTATTGGCAAAGAGCTCAGACCAAGGCCCGGCAAATATGAAGCTCTGTGGGGCTCTGGCCTTTAGCTGCTGCCCTCTGTTTGGACTTCCGCGACTTCAGGGGAGCTGTGACCTTGAAGTTTACAGGTGAGGAGGGGCTATGGTTGATTTATTTGTTTGCTGTGTGTTTTTTGTGGTGTGTGTGTGTGTGTGTGTGTTTGTGTGTGCAGCACGTGTGCTTTATATGCATGTGTTTGTGTATGTGCAAATCGGGTGTTATCCTTTATTGGGTGTGTGTTGTATGGGTGTGTGTGGTGTGTACATGTGTGCCTGTCAGCTGTTTTCCTTTAGCACTCTTTCCCCGAGACAGAGTCATCACTGAACCTTGAGCTCACTGTTTTTCAGTTAGACTGGGTGACCAATGAGCCCCCAAAACCCTCCTGTTTCTGTCCTCCCCCATCGGCCTTGGGAGGACAGGACAGACAGGCGCTCATAGCCATGCCGAGCTCTCTTTTTTTTTTTTTTTTTTTTTTTTTTGGTTTTTCGAGGTAGGGTCTCACTCTAGCCCATGCTGACCTCGAATTCACTGCGAAGTCTCAAGGTAGCCTCGAACTCATGGTGATCCTCCTATCTCTGCCTCCCGAGTGAGTGCTGGGATTAAAGGCGTGTGCCACCCTGCCCAGAGCCATGCCTAGCTTTTTATACGGGTGCTGTCCAATGTCCTTTCTTCCCTTGACTGTCTGTGATTCTGCTTCCCCCTCTCTAGCAGGAGAATTTGTTTTGCAGTTTGGTGGGTCTACACCTTGTGTATCCCCATTCAGCTTCCCCTCACTGGGTGATAGTGTCCTTGTATTTAAGACGTGAATGGAGAGCCACCCTTCACAGGATGACTGTAGGAATGAGACAAGATGCTGCTGTGTCAATAGTACTTTGCAAAGGTTGCTAAGGACTGACATTATTAGGCTGTAAGGAGTCTCTGTCATCGGGCATGGGGTGGCTCCTTTCTCACAAGGCCTCTGCAGTGGGAGGAATAGCACATACAGAGGGCCTAAAGACCTAATGCCCAGATATGCCCAGCAACAAAAGGGAATTATTATTTAACACTAATATGTAATTAGCAGTAGAAAATCAGATTAATTGTGTAGGCCTTTTGTTCCTCTAAATGCTACCTCTGAGGCCTTCCAAGCTTCCCCAGCTGCACTGTCTTTAAAGGGGAGGCAACTGGCCTTGCTTTTCTAGAGGTGTGTTTATACAATCGCCTGCTAAGTAAGAGTTAGCAACAGAAAAGAAGGCTGAGTTTGTGGGTGAGGCTAACAGACCTTCAGGCACTAGCAATGCCGCCCACCCACTGTTTTGGAGGTAGAAACCCAAAGAGAAATTCAATTAGATTCAATGCAGTTTAACCTAAGTAAACTGAGGTTTGCTATTTGCTGGGCTGTGGGAGCCACAAGCCTCTGCCTTCTTGGGACTCAGAACTCAGGGAGGGAGATGGAGGCTACCTCCAAGTTACTATGTGGGTGGAGCTGGGCCAGAAAAATTCTTAGAGGACAAACAAAGGGGCCGATTCTAATTTCTGATACCAGTGGAGGGACAGGATAGATAGGGTTGTCTTCCGAGAGGGTCATTACCAGTGGGGACTTTGATGTCATCAAGCTTGTGGAGAGTTTATTCTCAACACATCATAACGATTTTTAAAATTTCTTCAAGTTGAGATGCCAGCTGAGAAACAATTATTATTTTTTTAACAACTTCAAAACTAGAAACTGTGAGTTTAATTTTGCTATCTCCTTGTTTGAAAAGCAGATGAATACCGTAAGAGGCTTACTTGTTTAAGATTTGCTTTTGTCAGGGAAACTGTTGAAAGTTATCTATTTATCTACCTTTCTACCTATCTGCCATCTATCTCTGTGTATATTATATGTGCATATTATCTGCATACATGTACTATGGAGTTACCTGTGTAGTGCACCCTTTGGGTGTATCTTCTATTGAATTTGGGCCAATTTATAATTTTTCAAGTTGTAGAGAGGCTAATACAAATGCTTACCTCTAAAAAGCAAAAGAAATGGGTAATTCTACACCTATTTGTAGGTTTATTTCAATAGTATTCCTTATATGCACACATGTATATATGCCTATATGTATATATGTATGTGTATGTGTGTTTTTTGACTTCTTTTAGCTACTTGTAATAGCCTGCTGCTTTCCTCATTCACGGTTCAAATATCTTTGGTATATGTTCATTTTATATTTGTGTAGCATGATTTTACCTTTTAAAAATTACATCTTGGGCTGGAGAGATGGCTTAGCGGTTAAGCACTTGCCTGTGAAGCCTAAGGACCCTGGTTCGAGGCTCGATTTCCCAGAGCCACCAGATGCACAAGAGGGCGCATGCATCTGGTGTTTGTTTGCAGTGGCTGGAGGCCCTGGTGCACCCATTCTCTCTCTCTCTCCATCTGCCTCTTTCTCTCTCTGCCTCTTTCTCTGTCTGTCTGTCACTCTCAAATAAATAAATAAATAAATAAATAACACCAAAACAAAAAGCTATCTTTAAAAAAAATTACATCTTCATCCTGGAGAAAGGGTTGGCTGGTAACACAGAAGTGTGGGAATGGAGGGTAAGGTGTGCTGACTCCCTACCTGGCCAGCGAGCCTTGCTGCATGGTCTTGTCCGCATGGCAGCCCCACCCCTCCAGCACTGCCGCTTCTTTGTAACCGAGGCTCACACCATTTTCCCATTAACAAGGACTATAATGTCATAGTAATAGGCTATGTTATGGGGTACATTGTGTTCCCCTGAATTAATAACCTCAGAAGGTGACCGTTTTTTGGAAGTAGGGTCTTTACAGAAGTAATTAAGCTAAAATGATTAAGGTAGCTCCTACTCCAACATGACTGCTGACTTCCTAAAAGGGGGAAATTTGGAGACGAACACCTGGGGAGAATGTCATGTGGTTGGCCCACAGGACGCTGGGTTCATGAGCATTTCCACCTGCTATTCTTAAGTCTCATGGAGTTTGCCTGATCAAATGGGATAAATTAACATTATCCTTCTGAAGTGACTCAAAAAAAAGAAAAAGAAAAGAAAAGAAAAGAAAAAGATCCTTTGGAAATGAGAGATTTGTTCTAAGCATTGTAGCAAGGTCAAGGAGGGCTAGAGAACAGAATACCCGGAGCTGGTCAACATTCCCTTTGCTCTCTTTCCATGTGTGTGCATGCGCATTTGAAAATGTGTGTGTGTTGATACAGTTAAAGGCCCACTCTGACTAGATGAAGACAATGGAGTGTGATGATGTAAGCAGTCAGATTTCTATCACTGTAACAAAATACCTGCACTAATTAAGTTATAAGGAAGAGTGGTTTATTTTGGCTCACAGTTTCAAAGGGTTCCATCCGTGATCTGTTGGCCTGTTGCTTTGGGGCCTGTGGTAAGGAAAACCATCATTGTAAAAGCATGTGATGGGGCAAAGTCATTCACTTCATGCTACCTACTCAGGAGGCAAAAAGAGAAGAGAAAGGGCCATCAAGGTTTCAGGATCCCCTTCAAGGGTATTCCCCAGTGACTCACTTCCTCCTACTGGGCCCCACCTTTAATCTACCACCAACCAAGCCTTTAACATGGGAACATTCTAGAACCAAACTACAGAAGATGGTTCAGAGTACAGAGTGAGGATGCACAGATTCTGCATGAGAGGCTATTTCAGCATCCCAAGACAAAGGACGTAGACAGCAGGAAAAATGGTAACGAAGTGACCAGATCTAGCTCCTAGGGGGTAGTATGAGAGAGACTTTCAGGAGAATGGAGTGTACCTTCTAGAACTGGAAGCAAAAATAAACTCTTTCCTCCCCTAAGTTGCTGCTGGTCATAGCAATGAGAAAGCAACTGAATGCAGATGGTATAGCTTGATTGGGACAGCACATTTGAATGGACTCTTCCACTATCTTGAGATTATTATGGGAGTAAATGTAGCACAAACAATAATGCTTAGAAGAATGGGCAACTGTTGACATATCCAGCAAAAAGAAAGCTAACATTCACATCACTATCCCTACCCGGGGTATCGAGTGACATCTTGTACAGCAGGTTAGCAACGACTTGGATGATCAAATGGAGTTAAAAAGCTTTAAACCTGCTGCTATAATAAGCTGGGAGGGCTAGAACGTACCAAGGAGTGAATCACTGAGGTTCGTGAATTATCTAAATACATTTGGGTCCTGTATCATAACGAATGAGATTATGTGTAATGAAAATCAAACTCTTTGAAATGTAATGACGCATGGATTAAACAAAAGAGAATGGGGGGTGGTATCTAGCTTTTCAGCGGTTCACATGGAAAAGACCTCAGGCCATCACTGAACATAAATGCAACACGAGCTCACATGTAAGCAAAGCTGTTGTTGAAACATCAAGTTCAGTGTTAGGAGGTATCCCGAACATCCTGTTACCTAGATCATAGGCAAGTGAAACCCCAAAGACTCCCAAGTCCTCAGTTCTGGGTGGACTGACAGACACGTTGCTTCTGCTTGTACCAATTTCTCAATATTACAGGTAAAAAGGTGCAAAGTGTAAATTTTCAAAACTATAAAAGTCATCTAAAAATCTCATGATCCAGAGATAATCCAGGGTATTTTTCTTTCTAGTAGTTTTTTCTATATATACTTTTCTACTACTGAAATCATACTATGTGTGTAATTTTATATTCATATATGTATATATAAATTTTTTGAGGTAGGGTCTCACTTTAGCCCAGGCTGACCCAGAACTCACTCCATAGTCCCTGGCTGGCCTTGAACTCACAGTGAACCTCCTACTCTACCCCCCAAGTTCTGGGATTAAAGGCATGCACCCCTACTCCCCATTTTTACATACTGTCTTAACAAGTGGTTTATTGCAAATGAATTAAGCATTTGGCCCTGGAGTCAGATAAATCAAAACACGATTGTGACTCCATCCCTTCATATCCAATTTGAGCTATGGTAAGTCAAGTAAGCCTTGTGGGGGTAATAACAGGACCATTTGAAAGGTTTGCCTTGCTTTGCTAGGGGGGAGGACAGGGTCTCACGCAGCCCAGATCGCACTACTTTAATGCTCTTGTCTCGGCATGGCAAGTGCTGGGATTACAGGCGTGAGCCACCATGTCTGGAGCTTTGTAATTTTCCTATTCATTTCCATCATTGCCATCACAATTTGTTCATTTCCAGTTGAAATCAGTGTTCATTGTTTTCCAAACTGATTTCTAGTTGAGTGTCAAGATACAGCTAATTTAAAATGAAAAAGCCGGCTTGTTTTTTTTTTTTGTTTGTTTGTTTTTTTGTTTTTTTTGTTTTTCAAGGTAGGGTCTCACTGTAGTCCAGGCTGACCTGGAATTAACTCTGTCATCTCAGGGTGGCCTTGAACTCATGGCGATCCTCCTACCTCTGCCTCCCAAGTGCTAGAATTAAAGGCGTGCACCACCATGCCCGGCTAAAAAAGCCAACTTTTAAAGACAGAAATTCTCCCTCCCTCTTTGTGTGTGTATGTGTATGTGTGTGTGTCTGTCTGTGTGTGGTGTGTATGTATATGCATGTTTATATGTGTATGTTTATATGTGTATGTGCTCATATGCTCATGGAGACCAGAGGACAACCTAAGATGTTATCTTCAGGAAAGCTAGCCACATCTGTTCGAGTTAGGGTCTCTTATTGGCCTGGAGTTCACCAACTAGATGAGTCTGGCCAGCCACTGAGCACCAGGGACACTCCTTTCTCCACTCCCCAGCACTGGGATTGCAGGCACATGGTGGCATACATGGAATTTTATAAGGGTGCTAGAGATCAAACTTAGGTCCTTGTGTTTGTGAGGCAAGCACTTCATTTGTTCAACTATCGCCCCAGCCCTGAAAAACATAAATTAAAAAATTGCTTAGTCTCAGCTGAGCGTGGTGGCGCATGCTTTTAATCCCAGCACTCACTCGGGAGGCAGAGGTAGGAGGATCACTGAAAGTTCGAGGCCACCCTGAGACTACATAGTGAATTCCAGGTCAGCCTGGGCTAGAGTGAGACCCTACCTTGGAACCCCCCCCCCAAATTTCTTAGTCTCTTATACAATATAATCTTTTTCCTTTTGTGTGTATGAGCAAGGATTTGCTCTGTATTGTTTTATAAAACCAAGTATACTCTAAAGACTTATCTTTTCTCTTGCTTACAAAAATGAGACCCTCAGGCTGGAGAGATGGCTTAGCTGTTAAGGCGCTTGCATGCAAAGCCAAAGGTCCTTGGTTCAATTCCCCAGGACCCACGTAAGCCAGATGCACAAAGTGGCACACACATCTGGAATTCATTTGCAGTGGCCGGAAGTCCTGGAGTGTGCATTCTCTCTCTCTCTCTTTCTTCCTCTTTCCCTCTCTCAAATAAATAAATAAAAATAAAAATATAAAAAAATGAGACCCTCCAAGACAGAGGAACTTTTGTGGAAGAGGTAGCAGAAAGAATGTAAGAGCCAAAGGAAGGGGAGAAGTGCTTTGCAATATTGTCTTCCAGACACAGAGTTGTTGTGGTGTGCCTACACAGGACCAGCATAGTAGGAAGGAAAAATGATGACATCAAAATAGAAGAAGGGATCCAGGCGTGGTGGCACACACCTTTAATCCCAGCACTCGGGAGACACAGGTAGGAGGATCACCCTGAGACTACATAGTGAATTCCAAGTCAGCCTGACGCTACCTTGAAAAACTGAAAAAAGAAAGGAAGGAAGAAGGGATTCAGTGGAGGGGAATATAGGGAAAGGAGAAAAGGGAAGGTGGTGCCAGGTTCTAGAGTAGTGGGATACCAATGGTGCCAGGTTCTGGAGCAGCGGGACACCAATGGCACATGGTTTGACAGAGTACTCTCAGAGGATTATCTCCTCTAATGTCTGAATTCACAGTGGTTTTTGCCTTAGAGTTGACAGGAGATATACGTACAAATGATAATCCCTGTGTCCTTTCTTAACCAGGAAGGCTCACTCTTTGTTAGCTAGTCTTTTTACAGCCCATTTAAAGCTGGAGGATTATAGATGGCCTCAGGATAACCTGAATGGAGTTTGGATCCCCAATGCTCAGGGCTCGAATGGAAGGCAAAACCAAACCCTGTTTACAGAGAATGAAAGAGTGCATTCTATGATCAACCATTCTTTCTTTTAAATTTATTTTTTGGCAACTTCCATAATTGTAAACAATAACCCATAGTAATTCCTTCCCTCGCCCCCCCACTTTCCCCTTTGAAACTCCACTGTCCATCATATCCCCTCCCCCTCTCAATCAGTCTATCTTTTATTTTGATGTCATGATCTTTTCCTCCTCTTATGATGGTCTTGTGTAGGTAGTGTCAGGCACTGTGAGGTCATGGATATCCAGGCCATTTTGTGTCTGGGGGGGAGCACGTTGTAAGGAGTCCTACCCTTCTTTTGGCTCTTACATTCTTTCTACCACCGCTTCTGCAATGGACCCTGAGTCTTGGAAGGTGTGATAGAGATATTTCAGTGCTGAGAACTCCTCTGTCACTTCTCAGCACCATATAGTGCCTTCTGAGTCATCCCAAGGTCACTGCCATCTGAAAAGAGAAGATTCTCTAACCAAAAGTGAGAGTAGCATTAATATATGGGTATGAACATTAAAGAGAACTGCTTACTGGCCAGTTTGATAGGCATAGCATATACATTTAGCCAGACAGCAACAGATGTTACACCCCTAGGGCTCATGACAACCCCTGTTCTGTATTCCCTCCCATGGAGCGGTCCTCCAGTTCTATTACACAGCAGTTGGTTTCCTCCATAACAGACATGCCACTATTGCACCCATTGGCTCATTTGGCCTGGCTGGCCAAATCTAAGGCTTGCAGTGTCCACTGTTGAGTATCTTCACTGGTGATTTCTCTTTCTCCCATTGAACTGCATGCAGAATGGCTTCTTCCAGATTTCTGTCAGCTGGTCTACATGGAGGAGGTTATCAGCTCAGTTCCAGCAGGATTTCTCAGTGACCTTGCAGCCCAAGTATGTGGAGTCTTTAGCAATAGGATCTTACCATCTGGTGGAAACCAAGAGCCTCGGCAATGGCCTGTAATGCTTTGGGGTTATTAGCGACCTCCCTGGCCAACAACTCACTGGAAGGTAGCCTATCCATGGCACTGAAAATTTTCTAGTAACAATCTATGGCTCCTGAGTGTTCGATTGTCCAAAAAAGTAGGTTTCCATATGATTTATTTATATACTCATAGATTTTGATTAGTCCTCCCTCCACCTTTCCTTTACTCAATCTCTTCTCCTGATCTCATTTAGGCC
This sequence comes from Dipus sagitta, assembly GCA_036346955.1. Taxonomy (NCBI): domain Eukaryota; kingdom Metazoa; phylum Chordata; class Mammalia; order Rodentia; family Dipodidae; genus Dipus; species Dipus sagitta. Next base: position 152,079,808 of record CM070772.1, on the reverse strand, counting down.
TTTACACCCCCATTAATCTGTTCTTCTACTTACATATATACAATACCATCCTATTAAGTGCCCTCCCCTCCCTCCCTTTTTAATTCACTTTATATCCCCTTTCTAGCTTACTGACCTCTGTTATTTTATTCTTACTCACATAGAAGTCCAACCATTTGTAGCTAGGATCCACAAATGGGAGAGAGCATGTGATGTTTGGCTTTCTGGGCCTGGGTTACCTCACTAAGTATAATCCTTTCCAGATCTATCTATTTTCCCGCAAATTTCATAAGTTCATTTTTCTTTACTGCTGAGTAGGACTCCATTGTGTAAATGTGCCACATCTTCATTAGCCACTCATCAGTTGAGGGACATCCAGGCTGGTTCCATTTCCTAGCTATTGTGAACAGAGCGGCAATAAACATGGTTGAGCATGTACTTCTAAGGAAATGGGATGAGTCCTTAGGATATATGCCTAGGAGTGCTATAGCTGGGTCATATGGTAGATCTAATTTTAGCTGTCTCAGGAACCTCCACACTGATATCCACAGTGGCTGGACCAGATTACATTCCCACCAACAATGTAGAAGGGTTCCTCTTTTTCCACATCCCTGCCAGCATTTATGTTAATTTGTTTTCATGATGGTAGCCAATCTGACAGGAGTGAGATGGAATCTCAACTTGGTTTTAATCTGCATTTCCCTGATGGCTAGGGATGTAGAACTTTTTTTTTTTTTTTTTTTAGATGTTTCTATGCCATCTGTATTTCTTCTTTTGAGCACTCTCTATTTAGTTCCATAGCCCATTTTTAATTGGGTTGTTTGATTTCTTATTATTTAGTTTTTTGAATTCTTTGTATATTCTTTCTTTTTCCCCCCTTTGTGTCTTTTTTGCAGTCTTTAGGGCTCACTATGTAGCCAAAGCTAGCCTTGAACTTGTGATCCACTTGCCCCAGCTTTCTGAGTACCGTGGAGAACTGGGATTACAGGTGTATACTACCACAAATGGCTGTCTCCCTGAACCAGTCTTCTCCTCCTTCTCCTCTCCTTCCTTCCTGCTTTTTTTCTTTCTGCCAGCATTATTTATTTCTCCCTCAGCTCCGATTTTGTTAAGACACGATTGAGCAATAAAACTGTATATATTTCTGGCATGTAACTTGATGTTTTAATATAGGTATACATTGATGATTCAAACAGGTTAATAAATATATCCAATACCTCACAGCTTTCTCTCGGGCTCTCCCTGTCTCTCTGTCTCCCTCTCTCACACACATGTAAATCTGCTCGCTCCCTGAACCAGTTTCATGTATGACACAGGTGATAACATCATGGTTATTTACAGTGTCCATCTAGACATTAGAGCTCCAGAACTGATTTTGTCTTGCTCAACCGATGCTGACCTCTGCAGAAGAGAAGCTTCTGAGGACTCAAGTGTGGACAGCCTGGGGCCTTCTCTTCGGCTCTCTTGCTCTAGTGACCACTGGACACTGGCAGGTGGTGTTTGGTCTACTTCAGGGTGGGCATGGTGAACAATAGTTTTCCCCAAGACTTGGTAGCCCCGAGGGCCTGAGCCCTGCTGTCTAGGTACACCTTCTCTGCCCTGCCGATGCCCCACCCGCTGCCTTAAGAAAGGCTCTGGAGCCCCAACCTTTCAGTCAGACCCTTCCTAGAACAGGTGCAAACCCAGCTCCCTCCAGGGCCACCGGGAAACGTCACCTGACGTCACAGACTGGCTCAGGTGTGTCAGATTCCTGTCACTCTCTCTCGGTTTGCAAAAGGAAGTGTGCCTACCCCGGGAGGAGGAAGCAGGAGGACCGGCTGAGCCCTTTCCCTGACAGGGACAGCTGTGACGTTTGCAACACCCGGGCCCTTTCTGGGGAAGGGCATGCTGTTTACGTTTGGGCCCGCCAGGGTGGTGCTGAGTGCTGTGGCCGCCAGCACCACCCCCTGGGCGTTTCTTCCACCCGGTGTGCGGCCTCTCCCCACACTGCGCTCAGGCCCCAGCCTGCAGAGCCTCCATGGGCAGCTGGGCAGAAGGAAGCGCTGCTCTCCGTGTGGTCAGCGTGGGCTGCAGCCCCGCAGGCCCACACCGCCTGTCTTTGAAGCTCCGTTTCTTCAGTCTCTGCAGTGGTGCCAGGGAAAAGCGCGAAGATGCCCTTGGCTGTTAGGCCCAAAGAGACTCTGGCCAGGACGTTTCTGGTGAAAGGGCCCCTTTCCACCCTGGGTGTTGGCATTCTGCGCGAGGCTTCTCTCTGCCAGGAGAGGGTAGCCCTGCCACGCCCTGAGGCCACAGCCAGATCCCAGAACCAAACTGCTGGAGTCAGGGCGAGAGAAGAAAAGGCCAGTGTCAGGCGCTCTGGGCCCCTGGCAGGTCGCTGGCTCATGGAAGGGCCCCTTCCTGGAATCCCTGCTTCTCAAGCCCAAAGATTTGGAGGACTATAAACTTAAGGAGGAGAAAGGAGGAAAGAAAGCAAAGTAGAAAGAAAGGGAAAACAGTATTTCTTGGCTATGCTCACTTTAGGGAAGTTGGCTCTAGTGACTGACACACACACTACACAGTTCTGTTGACAATGTGCCACACAGAGGGCTGAGAGTGACCCCGAACTAGTTCTCTCTCATTACTGTGTCTGTGTATGTATCTCTCTCTGTCTCTTTCATTTGTGTGTGTGTCTATGTGTCTGTGTATCCCTGCCCCCTTTTAAATATTTTATTTATTTAAGAAAGAGAAAAAGGCAGAGAGAGGTAGATTTTATATATATATATACATATATATATTTAAATATCTATATCTATATCTATAGACACATAGAGATATATATCTATATCTATCTATCTATCATCTATCTATCTATCTATCTATCTATCTATCTATCTATCTATATATATATAGAGAGAGATAGTTCCAGGACATCCAACCACTGCAAACGAACTCCAGACCCATGCGTCACCTTGTGCATCTGGCTTACATGTATGTTTCCTGGGGAATCAAATCTGGGTCGTTTGGCTTTGCAGGCAAACGCTTTAACCGCTAAGCCATCTCTCCAGCCCCTTTTTCTAATGGCTAGTTCTAGTGTGCTGGGCTTTTTGTTTGTTTTGTTTTGTTTTTGGTTTGGGTCAAAAGAAAAAGTGGGGGCTGGAGAGATGGCTACATGGTTCAAGACACTTGTTTGCAAAGCCTGACTGCCTGGGTTAGATTCCCCAGTGCCCATGTAAAACCAGATGCACAAAGTGGCCCATGCATCTGGAATGCATTTGCAGCAGCAGAAGGCTCTGGTGTGCCCATTCTTCCTCCCTCCTCTTAAGTAAATATTTTTTAAAAAAGAAAGAAAAAGTGTTTAATACAGCAAGCTGAGCTCACTGGGTGGAGCATGGGGTGAGAGCATTCTGGGAAGCTAGGTGTGGCAGCTCATGTCTGTTCATCCAGGGAGGCTAAGGCCGGAGGATTGCCACAAAGTTGAGGTCAGCCTGGGTTACAGAGTGAGACCCTGCTCAAAAACATCAAAAAGGGGAAATATATATATATTGTATTCATTTATTTATATATTATATATATTTATTATGTTTATAATTACATATATATTTAATTATATATATATATTTATATATTTATATATATTTCTAGGGCTTATAGTGAAGAGGCCCAGATTAACTGTCCATGTCGCCCATTAAATGGTGGGTGGTGACGGTTGGCAGAATGGCTGTCACACATTTTCCATCTCTAGTCCAGTGACACCACTCCTTATTCACGGTCATACAATCCTGGCTCTAAGTCGACCAACTTACCTTATCTGCAAGCATCTCCCACTAGCCTAGCAGACATTTTCAGTTACTTCCTTGCTAGAAACTATGGGGAAAGTGTCAGGTTTTATTTATCTATATATATATTTCTTATTGCTGGGACCATGGCTCCAGGAGCATATTAGCAGTGGTGTGGTGCATGACAGGAGACTGACAGACAAGGCAGATGGAATTGGGCGGTCCTGCATCTAGTAATGCTGGAGTGTGCTATCTATGAGTGAGGCACAGACCTGTACCCAAAGCGAGCTGAATCAGTGTACCCCAGACAGACCTGATGCTGGACCTCAGGAGAAATGGCATCGGGGTTGAGCGATGACTGCTTTAAACGACCAGCTGAGTGAACGATTGACAAATAAAACGGCCTTGTAAACATAGGTCTGTATCTAGCTGGGCGTGGTGGCGCACGCCTTTAATCCCAGCACTCTGGAGGCAGAGGTAGGAGGATTGCCGTGAGTTCGAGGCCACCCTGAGACTCCATAGTGAATTCCAGGTCAGCCTGGGCTAGAGTGAGACCCTACCTCGAAAAACCAAAAAAAAAAAAAAAAAAAAAAAAAAAAAAAAAAAACAGAAAACAAAAAAACATAGGTCTGTATCTTAGTAGGTTTTTGGCATATGTTGGTAAAGGGTTATCCCAGAGGCTTAACTTTCTGTCCCACTCTGGCCTCCGAGCACTGCATCTGCACCTAGTCTCAGACCCACGGGTGCTTAACCTTGGTCCCGTCCTTGTCACTAAGTTCATATGTAGCTTTTTTTTCCCCTTGCAGTGCTAAGGATCAAACTTAGGGCTTTCCACATGCTGGGCAAGCACTCTACCATTAAGCTGACAACCCCAGCCCCTCAAATGTCTCTTTGGGGCTGGAGAGATGGCTGCTCATTACCATCTCTCTAGCCCTTTGGTGCTTTCTTTTTGTTGTTGTTATTGTTGTTTTAATATTTTTATTTGCAAGCGAGAATGGACGCACTAAGTCCTCTCGTCACTGCAAATGAACTCTAGATGCATGCAGCACTTTGTGCATCTGGCTTTACATGGACACTGAGGAACTGAGCCTGGGCTTTCAGGCTTTGCAAGCAAGCTTCTTTAACCACTGCAAAGCATGAACATGTAACCACCGGAGCCTGCTCTCTGTAAGCTGGGAGACTGTCAAGTCGTGCTTACTGCACCTAACATCTGGTCTCATCTGTCAAAAGGTGAGGGAGAAGAAAGGGTGCTCTGGTGAAAGTGGGGTTGGGGCAGGTAGAGACCAAGAGAAAGAGAGAGAGAGAGAGAGAGAGAGAGAGCTTAAGAAAGAACCGGTGGGCACCAATCTTGGAATACTCTAGCAACACAGAGATGCAAGTAGTGAACTTGCTACAGGACAATCAGAGTTAATGAACTATAGAGAAAAGATGCCTGAAGATTGTAGCTGGAGAGACAGTGTTTCCTGTAAGTATACGAAAACCTGATTTAGACGGATGCATTCTGACGTTATGTCTATTCTGACCTAATCAAGCCATATCACTGAAATCAAGATTTTCCTTTTCCCCAAAGAACTGAGAATTAATATCACACCCTTGTTAATTGTATACCGGAGACAGAGATAGAAATGTTTGAAAAAGATGTCCATTCAAACAACATGCAAACAACCTGCCTCTTTTTTCTTTTGTTCTGTTTTTATATTTTATTTATTAGAGAGAGAGAGAGAGAGAGATTGAGAGAGAGAATGGATGCACCAGGGCCTTCAGCAACTGCAAATGAACTCCAGAAACATACGCCACCTTGTGCATCTGGCTTATGTGGGTCCTGGGGAATTGAACCTGGGTCCTTTGGCTTTGCAGGCAGGTGCCTTAACCACTAAGCAAGCCCTCCAGCCCTCTCCTTTGCTTTTCTTTCTTTCTTTCTTTCTTTCTTTCTTTCTTTCTTTCTTTCTTTCTTTCTTTCTTTCTTTCTTTCTTTTTGGTTTCTTGAGACAGAATCTTCCCATGTAGTCCAAGCTGGCCTTAAACTTACGGCACTCCTCATGCTGGGGTTATAGGTATGTGCCACCACACCTAGCTCAAAGAACCCAAGTACTTGACCATGTGAGAAGTGCAGCAGTCATCCGCCACCTGTGGCATATACCTGCCGTGCAGATGTGTTCAGGAGTTGTTCGGACCCAAGGAGGAGGAAGGGAGTTGCCATCAAGGTCAGAGAGGTGAGAGGAGTAGATGCTCAGGAACTCCGGGCTATTGGGTGTGTCTGGAGTTTAGGAGTGAGGCCGGCAGGCCACGGGACACTGGTTGGCTTGAGCAGTCAGCACACCTTTCTCCTACACAGTGCTCCTAGCATCCTGTTGGGACCCTGGGACCCCCCACCTGTACCAAACTGCATGTATACCCCGTTTCAAACAATGAACTAATTTTCCCCTCCCCTTAGTGGCTACTCTTCGTGATCATGCCCATTGAATTATATTCCTAAATCTGAGAGTGAACAGCAGGGGCTATACAGCCTATATTGGTTTTTGTAAAGCAAACTGTGCCCTCTAAGTGAATTTTGGGGGAAGGAACCTCTATTTGCCATCTTTTTTCTTTAGTTTTTATTTTTTAGAAAGACAGACAGAGAGAATTGGCACACCAGGGCCTCAGCCAGTGCAATAGAACTCGACACTTGCGCCACCCAGTGGGCATGTGAGACCTGGTGCTTGCCTCACCTTTGTGTGTCTGGTTTACGTGGGATCTGGAGAGTCGAACATGGGTCCTTAGGCTTCGCAGGCGAGCTCCTAAACCGCTAAGCCATTTCTCCATCCATACCATGTTATGTCTATATATAACTGTGTGCACATATGATTAAAATCAGATGCATCATGGGAAGGGACAGGCACAGTAGAGAAAACATGATATAACCCAAACCTGTCAGTTAAACCAGAGGACCACCCAAACTATGCCCCTAGCAACTAGTTCGTTTCCCTACCCCCACCCCCACAATCCCATGAAGAGAAGCCCACACCACTTCCTGGGCCCTTGAGTTCTCTCCGCAGGTGTGGTCTGCTACCCCGTTGGCAGTGTATTCAAACCCTGTCCCTTTGCTCTTTATAACCTCTCTTGCACCTTTCTATAGTTCTTTGGGTAAGAGGCCAAGACCCTGGAAACAGAGAGGACCTGCAGTCGCAGGGGAGAGAGGATAGCCCGTAACCCTGGAGATTCTGAGAATATGGCCTGCATGCAGCAGTGCTTCTTGGCTTTGGCCTAACATTGGTTGGATTTTAAAAACATTGATGCTTTGGTTGCATCCAGAGGGGCTGATTCAATTGGTCTGGTGAGCAGCTGGGATACTGGGACCTTAAAATCACGTGGGTGACTCTAATAGACAGCCAGGGCTGGGCACTGCTCAAGGAGATGGGGAAGCCGTGAATAATTGAACTGGCTCATGTTTTTATAATAGCAGCTTGGCAGGAGTCTAGTCAGGGACTGGTGGCAGGGAGGCAAGCAAGCAAGGATGGCCACAAATGCCCAGATGAGACAACATGGAGGGTTTTTTAATATTGTTGTTTCATCATATGTGTGGTATGTGCATGTGTGCGTATGTGTATGTGTGTGGGTGCACATTATGTGTGTGAGTGCACTTAGAGGCCTGTGGTCAATATCAGGTATTTTCAATTATGTCTACCTTTTTTTTTTTAAATCTTTGTATGTATGTATATACACATGTGTGTCACAGCAGGTTTGTGGAAGTCAGAGGACAACCTCTGGTGTCCCTCCTCATCTTGTTTTATAGCAGGGTCTCTTGTTCACCAATGCATACTGCAGGCTAGCTGGCCCACAAGCTCCTGGAGAATTCTCCTGTCTCCACCTCCTATCTTGCTGCGGGCACGCTGGGATTACAGAATTGTGCTACCATGTCTGGTTTTATATGGATTCTAGGGACCCAAACTCAGGTCATTGGGTTTCTACAGAAAGGACATTTACCTATTGAACCACCTCTCTAGTCCCTATTTAATTTTTTGAGACAGGGTCATTCACTGAACCTGGAGCTTACTGATTTGGCTAGACTAGCTAGCCAGTGAGCCCCAAGGATGGAAGTCTTAAACCAGACATTGGCAGTGAGGAGGAAGGGGAGGGAAGGGATTTGAAAGGGCAAGGAGGGGCTGGGGAGTTGGCTTAGAAGTTAAGATGCTTGCCTGTGAAGCCTAAGAACCCATGTTTGACTCTCCAGATCCCATGTAAGCCAGATGCACAAATGTAAGGCAAGCACAAGGTCGCACATGTCCACTAGGTGGCGCAAGCGTCTGCAGTTCGATTTCAGTGGCTGAGGTGTGCAAATTCTCTCTTTCTCAAGAAAAGAAGAACGAGGAAGAGGAGGAGGAGAAGAAGAAAAAGAAAGGGTAAGAGGCAGAGTGGTGGGATGGGGTGGGAGGAGGGAGAAAGAACCAAAGCAAGTGTTCAGCTTGCTTGAGCAGATGTTGATGTCCCTGACACATAAGCAAGAAGAGAGGACGCGTACATGGTGAGGGGTTTGGAAAGCAGGAGTGGAGATACCAAGTTCAACTTGTCTTCTGTCAAGTTGGAAATGTCCATTTACATTTTCCATCCTTCAAGGCCTAACCATCCTGTTCTAAGCTTGTCCACTTGTGTGAGCAACAAGAATCAGACTGGTCAGTATCCACCCCTGCCTTCCTTGTGGGCCTTCTGAAGCTGGAAAGGAAGCTTTGCCTATCACAGCTCGGGTTCTGCGTTGGACTTCCGTTCTGTCAGCCAGAGTCCCCAGGGTCAAAACGCCATGGAGAGGCGAGGCCTGGGCCGCGGCTGCCTCCACATGTGCAGGGCGGCCATGCTCCCACAGGCGTCTGGGTGTCGGGGCTTCCTCTGACATTTGAACAGAGGCCATGGCTGCTCTTCTCTTACAAAGCAAAGCACCACTCTACAACTTAGCATGCCTTGCTGTGAAAATCCCCCAGTCAATTTGAAAGAATAGCTTTTGTGAAAACAACGCTGTTGGGCTTTCTCTCTTCCTCTGCCTGGTATAAATCTCCAGTAAAGAACAGGAACTGGCCTGGAGAGATAGCTTAGCAGTTCAGGAGCTTGCCTGTGACTAAGGACTCAGGTTCGTTTCCATAGTACCCACATAAGCCAGACGCACATGGTGGCACATGCGTCTGGAGTTCATTTGCAGTGGCTAGAAGCCCTGGTGTGCCCGTTCTCTTTCTCTCTCTCTTCCTTTTTTTTTTCTCTCTCTCTCAAATAAATAAATAAAAATAATTTAAAAAGAACAGTAACCACTGGGTCTGATGACTTACCCCTGTAACTCAGCACTCAAGGGGCAGAGGCAGGAGTTCAAGGCCGGCCTGTACTACATAGGGAGTTTGAGGCCAGCCTGAGCTTCATGACACTGTCGCAAAACAAAACTGAACGGAAAAAAGAAGAACCAAAGAGCAAAAGGAGGCTTTACAAAAAGGTATATGTTGATACACATTGGGATATTATAAATCCAGACATCTCATAGAATACTTTGGTAGGGAAGAGTGATAATTTCCAGCAAAACACCTGTCACAAGCATCTTCCAAACCTTCCTAAGGCACCCTCTTCCTCCTGAGAGTGAAGCCCACCGTGGCACTGCACAGTGAGAAGCTGGAAGCAGTCTAACCAATGAACTCAGAGTAGGGCTCTGATCACTCTCCTCCCTCTGTGGCATTAGACTGCTCAGCAGTCATAAACGCACGCTGGGACATCTAATTTCCTGGGGGTTGTGCCACCCTGCATGTTCTGTTTCCAGTAAAGGAAAGGGCCTGCCAAGAACTCTCTTATTCATTTGGGCTCGATCCATGTCACATTTGCCTATTTTGTATTTCAAAGGAAAGAGGCGATAAGTTTCATGTCTATCTCCCAAAACATATATAACACTAACATTTTTGGTTAAAAAAAAAAAAAACAGCTTCAAAATGGCAATGTTTTTATGTGTTTCTGAAGATTTATTTAGACTTTTGCTTTTACTGAAAGGTTATTGGGTAACAAGGTTAACATTTAGTTTTTGCAGAAAAGAAAAAATAGTTGTTTTTGTTTTGTTTTTTCGAGGCAGGTTCTCACTCTGGCCCAGGCTGACCTGGAATTCACTATGTAGTCTCAGGGTGGCCTTGAACTCACGGTGATCCTCCCACCTCTGCCTCCCGAGTGCTGGGATTAAAGGCGTGTGCCACCATGCCCGGCTGAAAAATAGTTTTGTTGCAGAAAAATAGTGGTAAGTAAAATTTACAGATTAAGACACTGCTACATTAAGTTAAAATGCAGTACATGAAATGGAAGTCAAAATTACAGCAACAACTATGCTAACTTAACTATTGGACCCCTAAAATAGATTTGCATATGTTGTTACATAAATAGGAGATGGTGAGAATTAAGGTGTATAAATATTTACATTTCCTTGGCTCCATTTAAAGTAATTATGTATCAGTTTAGTTTTAAAACTGAGAATGTCTCTTACATCACATAATGTTCAGCTATTTAATGAGATATTTTGGATGTCAATTTAAAAATGCTTCACTTTGCCAGGCGTGGTGGCGCACGCCTTTAATCCCAGCACTCGGGAGGCAGAGGTGGGAGGATCACCGTGAGTTCAAGGCCACCCTGAGACTACATAGTGAATTCCAGGTCAGCCTGGGCCAGAGTGAAACCCTACCTCGGAAAAAAAAACAAAAAACAAAACAAAACAAAAGCTTCACTTCATCTGAGCATAGTGGGCTCACATCTTTAATCCTGGCCCTTGGGAGACTGAAGTAGGAGGATCATTGTGAGTTTGAGGGCAGCCAGGGCTACAGAGTGAGTTTTAGGTCAGCCTGGGCTACAGTGAGATTCCTCTGCCTCACAAAAACCAAACTGCTTCAATCTTCACATTGTAATGGAATAGCTGTCTCCATGTTTCTGTTTTCCCTTCCCCACCCGACTGTGACCTATCAGGAAAGACCTGGACTAGTGAGCGCACAATCCTTGTTGAATGAGGGCCTGGGTGGATCGCTTTACTCTCCGGACCACTGTGCTCCATGTTCTGGCTCTTTGAATAAATGAAACAATTTGGTTCTCAAATAAAAAGTACAAAGTGAACACATGTATTTCAAAATTATTTTAGAAGGTGTGAATGAGAGAACTATGTGGGGACCAGTTATCTAGGAACAAGTCCATGATGCATCTTGACAACCTCAGCCCCTCCCCCGTCAGCCCGAGGCACACCTCAGTGGGAACATCAGCCTGCCACTGAGGACCAGTGTCTTGGTGCACCCTTAGCTAAGCAGGAGGGGATTCAGGTCCACCAGTATTGTTCACGAACAGTATTATTCATGCCTCCAGTCTCCTGTGGCAGACCAATCCAGACTTGACAGAAATGAGGTGCAGGCATGTCTTGTGTGGGGATGTGGCATCCACGTCACTCCACCGTTTGCATGGCTGGCTTTACCGAATCCACGGCTTTCAGTGACAGGCAGGAACATGCTGCTTTGTGCATTAATTGCTATTTAGATAAGTGTTAGGAGTTGATGAGCAGCTGCCTACAATGGAGAAAATGAAAAAAAATGGGTCAACACCATGATTTTTTCCTCACGTTTTTAACCTTCCTTCTCTTCCTCCTGTCTCCCATGCCAAGACACCCTGCTTTCTTTGCCCACGTCAGGCTGCATGTGGGTTTTGTGAATTAAGAACTTTTAAAACCCAGAGGTTTGGCATGGTCTCCCAGGAGACTTCTGGACTCAAATTGTCCGTCCATGATTTAGAAACCCCGCAGAGCTCCTGCCATCTCCAGCTCTTTGTTTGGCAGCCAAAACCCTCCGGGCAGCTTCCCCAGATGTCGGCACCTTGGCAGCGCCTGGTTTGAACATGATTTTAATAGCGACTAATTCCCTCGGTGTGGCACCGCCGCAAATGGCTCATTCCTGTCACAGGCAAGTTTCAACAGTCGTGGGCCCAGATGAGCATATTTTCCCAAACAATAGCGTCGTGGCAGCAAACAGCAAAGGCATGTCAGGGGCACAGCTGTGAGGCGGGCAGCCAAGGCAAGGTGGGATGAATTTATCTACTTTCTGAAGTGATTACTTATTCAAATCTCTAATAGCTTCTGAAGGGAAGGGTGTTGTATGCAACCGTGGGCAGGCTCCATGGGAACATGTGTAACATCCGAGGAGGGTGTAGATTAGTGAGGTTACCCCCAATACCAACCTGTGTTTCTCAGGCAAAGCCTGGAACAGTAGCAGGGTACAGACCTAGGGTTAGCAAACGCACCCATCCTGTCCACTCCCTGTCACTCACTGTTCCCTTGGGCTCAGGACTCTGCTCCATAATAGAGGCGAATGATGGGTGGGGACCAAGGACAGTGTGCCTGAGGCTGGGATGTTTAGTCTCTGTGATGTCAACCTCTAAAACACATGGCATTACTAAACATCTGTCATTTATCTCACTGCCTGTTATAAACTAACCCAAAAATGCATTCAGACCCACATTGACTCAAGTCTTGGGTTCAGCTTGGGTTACTTCTAACTTGAAATGGGTACACTACAGAAGCACAGTCGGTAGAAGCACAGCCAGTAGAAATGGTTACAGTGTGGAAGCACAGCCAGTAGAAATGGTTACAGCATGGAAGCACAGTCAGTAGAAATGGTTACAGTGTGGAAGCACAGCCAGTAGAAATGGTTACAGTGTGGAAGCACAGTCAGTAGAAATGGTTACAGTGTGGAAGCACAGCCAGTAGAAATGGTTACAGCCAGAAGCACAGTCGGTAGAAATGGTTACAGTGCGGAAGCACAGTCGGTAGAAATGGTTACAGTGCGGAAGCACAGCCGGTAGAAATGGTTACAGTGCGGAAGCACAGCCAGTAGAAATGGTTACAGCATGGAAGCACAGTCGGTAGAAATGGTTACAGTGCGGAAGCACAGTCGGTAGAAATGGTTACAGTGCGGAAGCACAGCCAGTAGAAATGGTTACAGCATGGAAGCACAGTCGGTAGAAATGGTTACAGTGCGGAAGCACAGTCGGTAGAAATGGTTACAGCCGGAAGCACAGTCGGTAGAAATGGTTACAGTACGGAAGCACAGTCGGTAGAAATGGTTACAGTGCGGAAGCACAGTTGGTAGAAATGGTTACAGCCGGAAGCACAGTCGGTAGAAATGGTTACAGTACGGAAGCACAGTCAGTAGAAATGGTTACAGTGTGGAAGCACAGCCAGTAGAAATGGTTACAGTGTGGAAGCACAGCCAGTAGAAATGGTTACAGTGTGGAAGCACAGCCAGTAGAAATGGTTACAGTGTGGAAGCACCGTCGGTAGAAATGGTTACAGTGTGGAAGCACCGTCGGTAGAAATGGTTACAGTGTGGAAGCACCATCGGTAGAAATGGTTACAGTGTGGAAGCACAGTCAGTAGAAATGGTTACAGTGTGGAAGCACCGTCGGTAGAAATGGTTACAGTGTGGAAGCACAGTCAGTAGAAATGGTTACAGTGTGGAAGCACAGCCGGTAGAAATGGTTACAGTGTGGAAGCACAGTCAGTAGAAATGGTTACAGTGTGGAAGCACAGCCGGTAGAAATGGTTACAGTGCAGAAGCACCGTCGGTAGAAATGGTTACAGTGTGGAAGCACAGCCGGTAGAAATGGTTACAGTGCAGAAGCACAGCCGGTAGAAATGGTTACAGTGCAGAAGCACCGTCGGTAGAAATGGTTACAGTGTGGAAGCACTGCCGGTATAAATGGTTACAGTGCGGAAGCACAGCCGGTAGAAATGGTTACAGTGTGGAAGCACAGTCAGTAGAAATGGTTACAGTGTGGAAGCACAGTCAGTAGAAATGGTTACAGTGCGGAAGCACAGCCAGTAGAAATGGTTACAGTATGGAAGCACAGTCAGTAGAAATGGTTACAGTGTGGAAGCACAGCCAGTAGAAATGGTTACAGTGTGGAAGCACAGTCAGTAGAAATGGTTACAGTGCGGAAGCACAGTCAGTAGAAATGGTTACAGTGCGGAAGCACAGCCAGTAGAAATGGTTACAGTGTGGAAGCACAGTCAGTAGAAATGGTTACAGTGTGGAAGCACAGTCAGTAGAAATGGTTACAGTGCGGAAGCACAGCCAGTAGAAATGGTTACAGTGTGGAAGCACAGTCAGTAGAAATGGTTACAGTGTGGAAGCACAGCCAGTAGAAATGGTTACAGTGCGGAAGCACAGCCAGTAGAAATGGTTACAGTATGGAAGCACAGTCAGTAGAAATGGTTACAGTGTGGAAGCACAGCCAGTAGAAATGGTTACAGTGCGGAAGCACAGCCAGTAGAAATGGTTACAGTGTGGAAGCACAGCCAGTAGAAATGGTTACAGTGTGGAAGCACAGCCAGTAGAAATGGTTACAGTGTGGAAGCACAGCCAGTAGAAATGGTTACAGTATGGAAGCACAGTCAGTAGAAATGGTTACAGTGTGGAAGCACAGTCGGTAGAAATGGTTACAGCCGGAAGCACAGTCGGTAGAAATGGTTACAGTACGGAAGCACAGCCAGTAGAAATGGTTACAGCCGGAAGCACAGTCGGTAGAAATGGTTACAGTGCGGAAGCACAGTCGGTAGAAATGGTTACAGTGTGGAAGCACAGTCAGTAGAAATGGTTACAGTATGGAAGCACAGCAGTAGAAATGGTTACAGTGTGGAAGCACAGCCAGTAGAAATGGTTACAGTGTGGAAGCACAGCTGGTAGAAATGGTTACAGTGCGGAAGCACAGTCGGTAGAAATGGTTACAGTACGGAAGCACAGCCAGTAGAAATGGTTACAGTGCGGAAGCACAGCCAGTAGAAATGGTTACAGCATGGAAGTTGGTAGAAATGCACTAGTTACAGGGACCCCTCCCCCAGTCTGTGTTAATTTCCTATGATAGTTACCAATCCTTGATAAATCTAGTTTGGGGCCAATATGGGATATGGACCAAAACCCTAAGGCAAGAAGGAAGGAAGGAAGAAAAGAAGGAAGGAAGGAAGGAAGGAAGGAAGGAAGGAAGGAAGGAAGGAAAATTCAAAAGTTTTTAGTTTTTATTTATATTTATTAGAGAAAGAGAGGGGGTGAAGAGAGGGAGGGAGAGATGAGAATGGGCATGCCAGGGCCTTTAGCCACTGCAAATGAACTCCAGATGTATATGCCACCATGTGCATCTGGCTTACGTGAGACCTGGAAAATTGAACCTAGGTCCTTAGACTTCGAATGCAAGTGCCTTAACTACTAAACCATCTCTCCAGCCCTAACGTGAATTCTGATCTTAGGGCTACCGAGCAAATGCAGTCATCCCCGTTCTCATATCTGTGAGGGATAGGATTCAGGACTATCTAAATACAAGATGTGAAGGTCCCTTATAGGAAATGGCATGGTATAGCCTACTCTAATCCTCTGTGACCCTTTAAATCATGTTTGAATTAGTCAGAATCCCTAGCATAGTCTAAATGCTATGTAAGTGTTGGTTGTACCATATTATTCAGGGAATAGTGGTGAGCAGAAATGCCTGTACCAATGCAATTTTTTTCAGAATATTTTCAATTCATGATTGGATGCACCTGTGGATGTAGAACCATGGATATGAAGGGACAACCATGTGCATTTGTTATTCACAGTACTGTGCCACATGAGGACGTTTCCACACAAGTGCATAGTGTACACTGAATGTGTTTCCACAGTCATCTACCCGCTCTCGTCAGTCCCTTCTCTTCCCCTACACAGGTTCATTTCTATTAGTCTGTCTCTTTTGGTTGGGGAATTGAGACCATTAATATTCAGTGTTATTATTGAAAGGTGTGTATTAATTCCTATGCATCTTGTTTATTTTGTAGTATTTGGTGTTTCCACACTCCTCTCCTGCTTAACTTTACTGAAACAGTCCATTCTTTCTTGTGGCCTCACAGAGGTGTGTGTCTTCCTCCTCATTCTAAAGGAGTCCTTCAAGTATCTTCTTTAGTGCTGGCTGAGTGGTCATGAATTCCTTGAGTCTGTTTTTATCGTGGAAAGTTTGTTAAAGCAATGTCTCAGTCTAGCTCAGGCTGACCTGTAACTCACTCTGTAGCTTAAACTGGCCATGAACTCATGAAGATCTTCTGAGTGCTGGAATTAAAGGCATATACCACCATGCCCCACTTCTGTATTTTTTTCCTCCTCTTTCAATTATGACAGTTTTTAGTAGTCTAGGCTGACATATATTGCCTTTCATTACTTGGGATATATTATTTCAAGCCCTCCTAGCTTTCAAAGTTTCTGTTGATAAATCTTCTGTTATTCTGAAAAGCCTGTGGTTAGGTGTTTCTCTCTTGCAGATTTCTTTTTTTTTTTTTCTTTTCAATTTTTTAAACAATTTCCATGATTATAAAAAATATCCCATGGTAATGCCCTCCCTCCCCCACTTTCCCCTTTGAAACTCCATTCTCCATCATATCCCCTCCCCCTCTCAATAAGTCTCTCTTTAATTTTGATGTCATGATCTTTTCCTCCTACTATGATAGTCTTGTGTAGGTAGTGTCAGGCACTGTGAGGTCATGGATATCCAGGCCATTTTGAGTCTGGGGGGAGCACATTTTAAGGAGTCCAGCCCTTCCATTGGTTCTTACATTCTTTCTGCCACCTCTTCTGCAATAGGCCCTGAGCCTTGGAAGTAGTGATATTGCAGAACTGAGCATCCCTGTCATTTCTTTCCAGCACCATGATACCTTCTGAGTCATTCCAAGGTCACTTCCATCTGAAAAGAGAAGATTCACTACCAAAAGTGAGAATAGTATTAATATAAGGGTGTGAACATTAACAGAAGTGCTTACTGGGCAGTTTGATAAGCATAGTATATACATTTAGCCAGACAGCAGCAGTCGTTACACCCCTAGGGCTCATGACTATCCCTGTTATAGGTTTTCAGTATCAGGAATGCATTCCGTCCCATGGAGCGGGCCTCCAGTCCAATTAGAGGACAGTTGGTTTCCCCCATAACAGACATGCCACTATGCACCCATTGGCTCATTTGGCTTGGCTGGCCAAATATAAGGCTTGCAGTGTCCACTGCTGAGTATCTTCACTGGTGATTTCTCTCTCTCCCATTGAACTGCATGCACAATGGCTTCTTCAAGCTTTCTGTCACCTGGTCTACATGGAGGAGGTTATCAGCTCAGTTCCAGCAGGATTTCTCAGTGGCCTTGCAGCCCAAGTGTGTGGAGTCTTCAGCAATAGGGTCTTACCATCTATTCCTGGTGAGAAACCAAGGGCCTCGGCAATAGCCTGTAATGTTTTGGGGCATCAGGGACCTCCCTGGCCAACAACTCATTGGAAGGTATCCCATTCCCTGGCACTGAAAATTTTCTAGCAGCAATCTATGCCTCCTGAGTTCAAAAAAGTAGGATTCCATATGATTTATTTATATCCTCTTAGATTTTGATTAGCCCTCCCTCCACCTTTCCTTTACTCAATCTCTTCCCCTGACCTCCCTTGGGCCTTTTCACCCCCATTAATCTATTCTTCTACTTACATATATACAATACCATCCTATTAAGTAACCCCCTCCCTTCCTTTCTCTTCCCTTGCAGATTTCAATATGCTTTCTTTGTTCGGTTTGTTTCGTGTTTTAACTATAATGGGACGTGGAGAGGTTCATTCCTGGTCTTATCTGTTTGGTGTTCCCAATGTGCCTTGTACATGAATGGGGAATTTTTCCATAAATTCGAGGGGAAATTTCCTGCAATGATTCTATTAACATGTTTTGTATACTTTTAGAATGAAATTATTTTATGTTGTTACTCACTTCCTCTTATAGCTGTTATCCAATTTTCTCCAGCTTATTCCCTGGAGATTTCAGCAGACTATACAGGTCACCCGCTATCCTCCCCTGTCCTGTCCTGCATTGAATTCTTATTCCTTTTTATGTTGTTGCTATTTGTTTTGTTTTGTTTTTCGAGGTAGGGTCTCTCTCTAGCCCAGGCTGACCTAGAATTCACTATGTAGTCTCAGGCTGGCCTCAAACTCATGGTGATCCTCCTATCTCTGCCTCCCAAGTTCTGGAACTAAAGGAGTGCACCACCATGCCCTGGCCTTACTCCCTTTTTAGAATTTTTTTATTTTATGTATGTATTTGAGAGAGAGAGAGAGAGAGACAGAAAGAGGCAGATAGAGAATGGGCACACCAGGGCCTCTAGCCACTACAAACAAACTTCAGATGCACGTGCCACCTTGTGCATCTAGCTTTATGTGGGTACTGGGGAATTGAACCTGGGTCCTTTGGCTTTGCAGGCAATCACCTTAACCACTAAGCCATCTTTCCAGCCCTGCATTCTTATTCCTATTTCTAGCGGTAATGAAGTTGCAATGCAAGAAAATGCCCGAATTTCCATGTGAGTGGCAATTTTTTGTGACCCTCACCCTACATTCAGTTATATAAACTCATGTGAGGCCATGACGGTTTAAGAGGCTGAGGCTCAGCAGAAGGTTCTGGCTCAAGGTGCAAAGAAACTGTTGTCTGCAGTCATGTGCTCAATAGTTGTTCTGTGAGCTACGTGTGTGTGCATGTGCAAGTTTATACATGTATGTGTGTGTGTGTGTTGTGCATGGACATGTGGGAGTATTATGCATGTATGTATGTGCATGTGGAGGTCAACATCAGGCATCTTAATCACTTTCAATATTATTCTTTGAGGCTGTCTTTTGCCAAAACTAGAGCTCACCTGTTCAACTAGACTAGCTACCCACTGAGCCCAGGGATTCTGTCTCCATCTCCCCCAGTGCTGGGATTACAGGCTCAGGCCACCACGCCCAGCACTTACGTGGGTTCCTGGGATTTGAACTCAGATCCTCATACTGTGCAGCAAGTGTTTTATCCACTGAGCCACCTCTCCAGCTCTGGTGGCTACTTTTAGCATTTATTTTTATTTATTTATTTGAGAGCAACAGACACAGAGAGAAAGAGGGAGAGAGAGAGAGAGGGAATGGGCGCACCAGGACCTCTAGCCACTGCAAACGAACTCCAGACACATGTGCCCCCTTGTGCATCTGGCTAACGTGGGTCCTGGGGAATTGAGCCTTGAACCGGGGTCCTTAGGCTTCACAGGCAAGTGCTTAACTGCTAAGCCACCTCTCCAGCTCTGGTAGCTACTTTTAAAGGGCTCACTCACATGAATGGAAGTGAGCTCTATGTTACCTTGTGGACCTCTCTAGAAAGCCGCCCAAATGTCTTAAAGAGCTGGTGACTGATTTTCCTAAGAAAGTGTTCAAGAAGATAAAAAGGCCATGCTGTGTTTTATAATTGAATCTTAGGCACGACATTCATAACTTTTGATGTCTTTTACTCATCAGACAGGCAATCCTTGTGCAAGGCAGGGCAGGATAACACAGGAGTGCGAATTCCAGAAGGTGGGGATCACTGGGGACCTCTCTGGAGCTGGCTATCACTGCTTGTTGAAGCAAAGGTTCCTGGGACAGTCCTCAGGTGGGGGTGGGGCCCAGACTTTACTCACCAGCTCCCAGGGGATGTTGATGTTACCCATCAAGGACACACACTTGGAGAACCACTGATCTATTCTATATGCTGTTGTTGATAACTGATGAGTTTGAGCCCTGCCAAGATGGAGAAAAACAACAAACAGGAAACTAAAGGAAAAGCCAATTATTGAGTATGTATTGTGTGTGAGACACTAGGCAGGAGTCTGCAATCACGGTCTTGTTTACCATAAAGAACCTTGTGTATTACTCACCATTTATGAATGAGCAATTAACACCAAGAAAGCTGAAGTAACTCGTCTAAACTCACACGTAGAGTTATCAGTACAGGTAGCGCTGTCACCCAGCTCCTCTGACTCCCTGTCTAAGTCAAAGCAGTTTGTGCAAAGCTATAGACCCTAGCCTACTATTCTATTATGACAAGTAGGATGAAGAATGAAGTCACTGCTTGTGGTGCTTTGATCCAGGTGTCCCCCATAAACTCAGGTGTTCTGAATGCCAGGTTCCCAGCTGATGGGGATTTGGGAATTACACCTCCTGGAGGCAGTGTGTTGTTGGGGGCGGGCTTATGGGTGTTACAGCCAGTGTCCCCTTGCCAGTGTTTGGCACACTCTCCTATTGCTGTTGCTCACCTGATGTTAGCAAGGGGGTGATGTCCACCCTCTGTTCATGCCATCATTTTCCCTGCCATCATGGAGCTTCCCCCTTGACCTTGTAAGCCAAAATAAACCTCTTTTTCCCATAAGCTGCTGCTGGTTGGGTGATTTCTACCAGCAATGTGGACCTGACACTGCTCTAAGTAGGAGGACCAGACTTTGACTCCAAGTGTCCTCAGTGTCATTAAAATTTCTCAGCACAGTGTCGAGCACATAGGACACAGTCAGTCAGTGGGAGCTTTTCTGCATCGATCGGTGGCAGTTGGAGTCCCTCCTGTCGTAGTTCATGCGTCAGTTGGAGTGAGCTGCTGGGGAAGCAGCCAGACCAGGAGACTTGCGTAGTCCTCCTTGTCAGCATGGAGCACGACAGAAATACTCTGGTCTAGAAGTTGGACTTAGTAGTACAGCTAGTATTCCCAGCCTCCCCGAAGGCTGATAGAGGAGGAGGATGGAAAGCTCAAGGCCAACCTGAGCTATAGTAAGTTCAAGATCATCCTAGGCAACTTCGGCCTTATCTCGAAATAAAAAGTCTTTAAAAATATTTTTATTTATTTACAAGGAGAGGGTGGAGAAAGAAGAGAGAAAGAGAGTGAGAAAGAAAAGAGAGAGAGAGAGGGAAGGAGACAGAGAGAGAGAGAAGGAGCATGGGCACACCAGGGCCTCCTGCCACCTCAAACAAACTCCAGATGCATGTGCCACTTTGTGCATCCAGCTGGCTTGACATGGAGGCTAGGGGGTGGATCAATCTAGGCCATCAGGCTCTGCCAGCAAGTGCCTTTAATCACTGAGCCATCTCTCCAGTCCTAAAAGTTCTTTTTTTTGCGGGGGGGGGGGTTCAAGGTAAGATCTCCCTCTAGTCCAGGCTGACCTGGAATTCACTATGTAGCATCAGGGTGGCCTCAAACTCACAGCTATCTCTTACCTCTGTCTCCCAAGTGCTGGGATAAAGGTGTGTGCCACCACGCCTGGCCTAAAAATTCGTTTTAAAGGAGGTTTGGGATATAGTTCAGTAGTAGAGTACTGCCTAGAGGCATAGGTCCCAGAGTTCAATCTCTAAAAAGGAGACAGAGTTGGGGGGGTGGGGGGAGATATCTTGGTGTACAAAGTCAGACTGCAGAATTTTTCCCCTTTGTTTTTCCTGTGTTTTGGGTGCTATGGGGAACAGTATTTCCAGATGATGAGCGGTTTTTTTTTTTTTTTTTTTTTTTTTTTTTTTTTTTTTTTTGTAGCATTTCAGAACATGGAAGAAATGCAACGGTCACTAGGAGGCAGCATGGGTTAACTAAGAACCCAATTGGAAGGCAGATCATCAACCCCATGAATTAGAAAAATGTCATAAATGTCATTCCAAGTAATGTCTTGATTTTCACAAAATATCTTGAGCTAGGCAGAAAAAACAAGGTGCTTAGATAGTCAGAAAGCTTCAAGCAGCTGGTTGAAAAATATATCCAAGAGGACAAGGACCCAGTGACGTGTTATAACCCTTGACCCTGTTGTATGTGATGGTTCTGCTAGCGTCTTTGTCAGAGGTTAATGGCTTGCCCATCATTAGAAGGGATGTAAAGTTGGGAGGGAAAGAGACCATTTTGAATGACAGAACAAATCGGCATTGAGTGTGTTTCCTGCTTTTTTGACAGGTGCTCAACAAACATCAGATGAGCTTTGATGAGCATTGGTTGATTGCCTAGATCCAATGAGCAGAAGTTACAGATAATATCTTAGCTCCATACAAGGGCTGATATTGGCCTTGTTAAAGATAGCAAAGAAATGAGTCATAAAGTAAGTTCTCCTTTCCTCAGAGACACGAGGACAGAAAGAAGAGTCCTGGCGTCGGCATCGAGAGTGAGAGTGGCGGAGCTCTGCCCAGGCCTCTCTCTGTCCCCTTTCTCATTTCTCACCTGTCCCTCCCAGCTCCTTTGTCCTTGCATTTCTAATGGCCAAGGGTGTTGTCTTTGGAAACTGCAGCTCCCTTGCTGAGGTTCAGATCAACTCCGAAGTGTCATCTGTCTCCTGGGATGCTCCGCTGTGGCATCAGCCCAAGGCTGAGACTTGAGACTTGATCTCCCCTTCCTGACATTACCTCCTTCCCTCCCTTCCTTTCTTCTCCGGTGTCCTGTTTCTCCTGAAGGTGCTTTCTTAACATGCGCCGTGGACACAAACCATCGTCTTGGGGCCTGTTTCTAAAGAAATGGACCCAGAACCACGTTACCATGAACGACTTGATCCGCTCATCACTGATAGAACATCATTTCAGACCTAAGATGAGGGAGCTAGATTTGGCACGCCCACTACTGCTGTCGTTCATAAACAGAAGATTCACTGTCCTGCCTGTCAAAACCTCAGAGGATGTGAGCCACCAGCCTGCTGGGATGTCTGTGGACCGAAGAAAGAAGGGGAAACAGAAAACAGGACTGGGGCTGGAGAGATGGCTCTGCAGTTCAAGGCGCTTGCTAGCAAAGCCTGATGGCCCAGATTTGACTCCCCACGTAAAGCCAGACGCACAAAGTGGCGCATGCATCTGGAATTCATTTGCAGTGGCAAGAGGCCCTGGTGCACCCATTTCCTTTCTCTCATTCTCACTGTCTCCTTGAAAATAAATATATAACTAAAATGTTTTTTAAAATAAGGTCTGGAGAGATGGCTTAGTGGTTAAGCGCTTGCCTGTGAAGCCTAAGGACCCCAGTTCGCGGCTCGATTCCCCAGGACCCATGTAAGCCAGATGCACAAAGGGCACATGCATCTGGAGTTCTTTTGCAGTGGCTGGAGGCCATGCCGCACCTGTTCTCTCTCTCTCTCTGTCTCTCTCTCTCTCTGTCGCTCTCAAATAAATAAATAAAAATAAACAAAAAAATTAAAAATAAAATAAAATAGGGGGCTGGAGAGATGGCTTAGCAGTAAAGCACTTGCCTGTGAAGCCTAAGGACCCTGGTTTGAGGCTCGATTCCCTAGGACCCACATTAGCCAGATGCACAAGGGGGCGCACGCATCTGGAGTTCGTTTGCAGTGGCTGGAGGCCCTGGTGTGCCCATTGTCTCTCTCTCTTCCTGTCTCTCTCTCTCTCTCCCTCTTTCTCTCTCTGTCTGTCACTCCCAAATAAATAAATAAAAATGAACAAAAAATTTAAAAAAATAAAATAAAATAGTGCTGATCTCTAAGAGCAGAAGACAAACACAGCCGCCCCCTTATCTCCAAGGCAACTATCAAAGTGCATTGGAAGTAACACCAAAGTTCACTGAGTTAAATCAGGGTCCCAGCTAGTCATCTGTGCTGTTATCTAAGGCAAAAAAGCCTCTCCCTGCTGGCCTAGACATAAAAATGGGGGGGGGGGAGGTAGGGGAATTTTGTAACTTGACTGGGGAGGGGGACATGGGTGAACCTAATTTTTATCAAAGGTGTCCTGTGCTGGACCTTGAGCAAAACATACTTTCAGCTTTTTGTGCCAGTGGCATGGAGATTTCGAATATGTTGGGGCTTGGTGGTTTGGAGGACTACGTGTCAGGTGCGTGGCGTTTACTGAATCTTGACAAAACCCTCCCAAGAACATACCATTAGCAGTGCTTCTCAAATCAGTGAGGTTAAAGTAAGTGCCCGAGGTCACTGGTTAGGGTGCAGTCTGCGCACATCAAACAATAGCTAATTAAACAATACCATCTGTGGTCTGTGCCAGGGGAGTGGCACAAATCACAATTGCTGCCGAGGTGTAAACAGAAGAGGCAAAGGCTCCAACCAGCTTTGCAGTAAGTGGAAAAATTACCAATCCCAATCATTTTCAAGGGTTGCCCCCAGCATCAGCTTCTAGGGAAACAGACCATTGCTTCAATCATAGTACTTTTCTAGATAGATATCCATTCTAGAAAACCCCTTGATTATTCACATAAATGCCATGTCTGGCTTGGGAAAGATGGGCAGATGAGGACAAAGCCACTTTTTAAAAAATCATTTCATCCGTGTTGTTTATTCAGTTGTCTCAGCATCAGTGAGGAAGGTTGTGGTGGTTTGAACATAAAATGTCCCCTATAAGCTCATGTTTGAACACTTGGTCCCCAGTTGGTGGCACTATTTGGGAAGGTTGAGGAATCGTTAAGACTTGGAGCCTTGGGCTGGAGAGATGGCTTAGTGGTTAAGGCGCTTGCTTACTAAGCCAAAGGACCACAGTTCACTTCCCCATGAGCCATGTAAGCCAGATGCACAAAGTGGCGCATGCATCTGGAGTCTGCAGTGGCTTGAGGTCCTGGTATACTCATTCTCTCTCTCTCTCTCTCTCTCTCTCAAATAAATAAAATAAGATATTTTTAAAATGTTTATAAAAAGAGTTGGAGCTTTGCTGGAGGAGGTGGGTCACTGGGGACAAACCTTGAGTTTTTATAGCTTGTCCCCTCTTCCTGTTCTCTGTCTGCTTCCTAACTGCTGCAGTGTGACCAGGCAGCCTCCCGCTCCTGCGACCGTGCCTCCTCCCATATCATGAAATGTATCCCTCTGAAAGTACAAGCTGAATTTAGCCCATTTCTTCTTTAAGCTGCTCCTGTCAGGTATTTTGTCCCACCAACAAGAAGGTAACTAATATAACAACATTCATCTCTTAAAAATATTTTATTTATTAATTTGCAAGCAGAGAGATACAGAGAGAGCGAGTGTGTATGGGCATGCCAGGTCCTCTAGCCACTGCAAACAAACTCTAAATGCATGCACCACTTTGCGCATCTGGCTTTACGTGAGTACTGGGGAATCAAACCCAGGTTGTTAGGCTTTGTAGGCAAGTACCTTAACTGCTAAGCCATCATTCCAGCCCTGATATTAGCCTTTTTATTCAAGAGGTGGTGTTCCTGTCCATTTTTTTCTTTTTTCTTTTGCTGTTGCTATAACAAAACAACCAGGACTGGGTGATTTATTTAAACATGTTATTTCTTATAGTTCTAGAGGCTGAGAAAATCCAAAAGCATGTGGCTGGCAATGCATGGTGCAACAGAGCATGCGTGTCAGCTCAGATCTCCTTGTCTTATAAAACCACTACTCCCACGTGGAGCCCCGCCCTGACTGCCTTATCTAATAGAAGTTACCTTCCCAAAGCCCCATCTGCAAAGCCATGCATGAATCTGGGGATTAAGTTACACGTGTTTTAGGAGGGTATTTAAACCATAGTAGCTAGAATACCAAAGGCCAAACAGCCTGAATGTTCTCCAGATCTTACGCACACTATGTAACCGTGCTTCCTTTTGATCTCAAGTCTGTGTTGGTCATTTTTTTCTATCAATGATATTTTATTTTATTTATGTATTTATTTTTATTTAAGAGAGAGACAGAGAGAGAATGGGTGCTCCAGGGCCACTAGCCATTGCAAATGATCTCCAGGCGCATGCACCACCCTGTGCATCTGGCTTACATAGAACTTGGAGAATCGAACCTGGGTCCTTAGGCTTCGTAGGCAAGCATCTTAACCACTAAGCCATCTCTCCAGCCCTATTGGTGGTAGTTTTGAAATTACTGTGGAATGTATCTGTATGATGGCTGGTTGTTTGGTCTCTTTTTAATTTTTTTTTTCCATTTATTTATTTGAGAGAGAATGGGTGCTCCCGGGTCTTTAGTCACTGCAAACGAACCCCAGACACATGTGCCACCTTATGCATCTGGCTTACGTGGGTACTGGGGAATTGAACCTTCATCCTTGGGTTTCACAGGCAAGTGCCTTATCTGCTAAGCCATCTTTCCAGCTCTGTTTGGTCTCTTTGACTACTTGTCTGTTAGTTGTGAGGTTTGTTATTGATTCTGGACTTTGTGAATGACTGATTCTTGCTATGGGGGTACTGTTGCTCCACGGTAACCATCTGGACCCTTGGTCAGATGCAGAAAGAAAACTTAGTCCAAAGAATACGAGTTAGAATTGAAGATCTCCAGATAGATGGTTTAAACTCATAGCATAGAGTTCATTTAAAAGCCCCCTATTGAGGGAATGCACCACGCTGTCTGTCCAGCACGCCTCCCTTCTCCCAGGAATAGCCCTTCAACAGGGGAGTCAGCGTATCACCTAACCCATGCCAATCGGAAAATAACCCTGAGATTTCCTGAGCAGGATCGGAGATGCGATTTTGCCCAGATGGTGAAGCAGGAAAGACAAATGTCTATAATTTTAAGAACATTGGTTCATTGGAAAGTCATCTAAAATTTATTTTATTTATTTAATTGCAAGCAGAGAGAAATAGATAGTAGAGAGATAGGAAGAGAGAGAGAGAGAGAATGGGTGCGTCAGGGCCTCCAGCCACTGCAAATGAACATTAGATGCATGTGTCACTGTGCATGTGACTTTACATGGGTACTGGGGAATCGAACCCAGGTTGGTAGGCTTTGCAATCAAGTGCCTTAACCTCAGAACGTCTCTCCAGCCCCAAGAAAGTCATTTTGAGAAGAGGAGGAGTGCCTATGTAGAAAGAATTAATGGCAGAGACAGAGACAAGTGCGAGATAAAGCACTATGGAGTGCTTAGTTCTTATTCTCTAACTCAGCAGCCCAGGTCACCCCATGGATGTGTGTGCAAGGGATACTGTTGCTCAAGCAAGTCCAATTATGACTGTCACTTGCATCCAAGTCAGGTATGACATATTCTACTGATCATGCAGCCAAAGGCCCCAGAGTAGACGACTCCAATATCAGCAACTTTGGCTGAAGTTGGTCCGACAGGATTGTTGCAAAACTGATAGACTCAAGAGCCGCATCCTTGAAGGCGAGAGTGAGGGGCTGTGCTCGGGGCAGCTCTGGATTATACACGCTGCCCGGTGCCACTGTGAATAGTGTCTCTCGCAGTCTCAGAAGAACCTGACGGTATGATGGCTATGATAGTTACCCCAGGCAAGACTTCTCTCAATCCTTCTCTTCTTGAAGACTTAGGGTCCCACAACCTCCTTCTGTGAGCGGGACCCCTGGGAGATGGAGGTGAGAAACTTATCCATCGATGTATTTCAGTATAGCTTGTTTTGTGTGTGTGTGTGTGTGTGTGTGTGCATGTGTGTGTGTATGTGTGTGTGTGTGTATATATGTATGTGTGTATATGTGTGTATATACATGTGTGTATGTGTGTGCATATGTGTGTATAAGTGTATATATGTATGTGTGTATGTATGAATGTGTGGGTGGGTGAGTGTGTACACATGTGGAAGTCAGAGGATGGCCTCAGGCTGTTTCTCCTCTCCTGCCACCATCTTTTGAGACAGGGTCTCTATGCTGCTGCTGCTTGTGAGGTTCCGGATTCTACTCACTCCGTGTCCCCATTGCGGCAGGTGTGTTGGAATTACAGGTGTGCGGGCCACTTTGTACCTGGGCATGTATTTTATGCGGGCACTGAAGAGGACTGCACTTGGGTGCGCTGGCTTTCAAGCAAGTGGTGCCTTTAACCACTGAGTCTGCTCCCCAGCACCCCCTCCAGTCCACTTCAGAGTAGCATCTTGCATACAATTCCAGAGAGCTTTTCTTTTCTTTTTGGCAGGAGTTGAGTTAGAACCATCAGGAAATCATAACCTTTTGGTGCAGTTTTCTTGATTAAAGCAATTTTAAATGACTAGTTAAAAATGCCCAAGGAAGTCTCTTTCTTGGATTAATATCAAATAAAATTTGTGTCTATAACTTACCTCACAAAACAACTGGAGATTCTTTTAAAAGTTCCAACACAGAGATTTAAGTAAGCACAGTAATGTTATTATTAGGTCTCAATTAGTAAAATGTCTCAGGGCATGGGCTTGTCCAACCATTAGGCTAAGACGGGCTTTGCTTACTAATTTCTGTGGAAGTGTCATTTGGGTAGTGTCAAGAAAGACCCACGTAGTCAAAAAAAAATTCCATTCCCGTGGGTTACAAATTGCCTAAATTTCCTTAGGAAGATGTGATGCCTAATTTTGTGTGTCATGAAGTTTTCAGATATTTGGCCAAACGTTACTTTGGATGTTTCTATGAGAGTATGTCTTTGACAAATTAATATTTAAGTTGGATGGCGGAGTCAAGTAGTGTCCTGTTTACGCGAGGGAGGGTCGCGGAATCAGTCAGTGAAGGCTTGGATCAAGGAGCTGCTGGAAGACCCTCCAAAGTGTGGGGGAGACCCTCCTGCCAGTGGTCTCTGCACTGGGTCACTGTAACTCCCCCACCTGCACGTTGAAGCATCAGGTCTTTGTGGATCTTAAGCCTTTGGACTGGAACCACACCATTGGCTCTGCTGGGTCTCCATTTTGACAACTCACCCTGCAGACATGGGCTCTGCCCGCCTCTGTAACTGTGTGCCACAGTTCCGTAAAATAAATCATTTCTCCCCCCCCCCCTCTGTGTGTGTGTGTGTTTCCTGTTTATTTTATTTCTTTGGAGAACTTTGACCAAGAAAATATGCATCTGTCTTAGAAGGGAGGCATGTTTCCCCTTTCTTCCCCCCCCTCTCTCTCTCCATCTTTTGTGTGTGGTTTCAGCCAGGCTGGCTGATCAGCAGAGCGCAGTGATTCTCCCGTCTCGGCTCCCCACAGGACTGGGGTTCCAGGTGGGCATGGCCATGCCCGGCTGCTCGTGTGGGTGCTGAGGAATCAACCTCAAGGAAAACCAGGCCCACGTCTTTACACAGAAAGCGCTCTTACTCACCGACCCACCCCCAAGCTCAACTTTCTTTCAATTTATTTTTGACAATTTTACACATGCACGCGTATGTATATATTCATACGTGTGTGTATATAATGCCTTTTGATCATTCACCCCTCATGACCTTCCCTTGCCCCCTCCCCAATAAGCCTTCTCTTCTTCCCAACTAGATCCACTCCTGCTGTGAGATATCTTCTTTCTGTGATGAATTTAATTAGGGCTGTTTGCCTGAGTGTGGGTGAGGGTTGATTTACTGGAGGGGGTCAATGTGCCAGTGACGACACTGCTGAGGAAAATGTCTGCCCCGCCCCCAGTGACCATTAAGTGCCAGTAACTCCCTGGTGGTGCCTCATGAGCCCCTCCACCATCCATGAGAAACCCCATCAGGGCCCAATCTTGGGGGACAACTTTTGTATACGTGGCACCCATTTCGTAGATGGAGCTGGTGAAGGGAAGCCGGCACACCTGACTGAAAGGCCAGGAAAGCCTGTCAGGGAGGCATTTGTTTTCCTGAGTCCACTGTGTCAGAAAGCTGGATCTACATATCAGTCTTTCCATATTGCCAGACTTTATAGAATAACAGGAAATTCATAAGTCACATCAGTTTTGTTGACTGTAATTCCATCAATAATCCAGATTTCACTCGATAGTGTGTCGGATAATAATCACGGTTCTTTTGTTCCAGTCTTAACTAGTAATGTTAACCCTCCGGTTACACATTAAACTTCACCCAATGAATTAGCTACAAAGGGGTTACAGGGACTTCAGGGTACAAAGGGACCTTCCTGATGGCAGAGGTAGAGAGCTATTAGAGGTGCGGAGAGTCATTGAGGGTTAACTATGACATTAAGAACGCAGTCTGAAGCCAGGCGTGGTGACGCACGCCTTTAATCCCAGCACTTGGGAGGCAGAGGTAGAAGGATTGCCGTGAGTTCGAGGCCACCCTGAGACTACATAGTGAATTCCAGGTCAGCCTGGCCTAGAGTGAGACACTACCTCCAACTGTGTCAAGCATGGGGGACCGTGCTGAGATGAAAGTCAGGGACAGAATCTGTAGTTCATCACTTGTCACTCCTGTGTCCTGTGATGCCAGAACCAGATGGTCTGACAACAGGTGTCAGGTTGCTGCCACACCTCGTGGTTAGGCTTCTCTCATACAGTCCAGGTGCCAGGGCTGTGCTCTTCATGGGGCTGTTTGTTTGGTACGTGTGCAAGCCCGGTTTGGTTTTGATATGCGCATGCAAACTCCCAGGTGGTAAGATTTCACTGACGTGAAGAGGTGATCGGTCTGTGCCTTGTGGCTTGCGTTGGACAGGCGGTGGTTGTTTCCCTGCACATAATCATCCTGCCTTAGCATTTGAGCTCAAAATGTAGCAAATGAGTATTTTGTAAAAATACAGTCACTTAAGGGCAAGACATAATCTGAAAGCAACCTTTTTTCTTTGGGTGGGTGGGGTTTCAAGGTAGGGTCTTGTTCTAGCCTAGATTGACCTGGAATTCACTGTGTAGTCTCAGGCTGGCCTTGAACTCACGGTGATCCTCCTACCTCTGCCTCCGAGTGCTGGGATTAAAGGCATGCACCACCACGCCCGACACTACTGCTCTACTCAACATGGAGAAACTTAGAGACACGAAACGACTACAAGCTCCACTGATCGTAAAGTGTATCTAATCCACAGAGACAAAGCGAATGGGAGCGGGGAAAGGGAGTAGTTCCCTTTGCAGGCTGTGGATTGGAAAGTCTGGATCAGAAAAGGCCATGGCTTGCTCATGCCTGCTCAGCTTGAAGGGCATTACCCCATTACTAATGAAGTTCTACTTTCAACAAGGCCCAGAACTTTTGGAACACAAGCAAGAGCAGGTGTTGTGAGCCCAAGTGTGGATTGTCAGGCATGACCTCAAAGCAGCTTCTCTGGCTGGCAGGATCCCTGACTCTTGCGCAGGATTGGGGCTTACACGGGGCCGAGGAAAATGTGGCCACCCACTTCCTCTGTCCAAATGTCTACGTGAGCCTTTCCGATCTCAGTTGTCTGCCGTGGCCCTTCCAGTGTCGGGGAGAAACAGGGCCGGGGGCTTGGCATCATGGGAGTCACAGGCGTGGTGAATAAGGAGATGCCTCCAGCAGTTTGAGGCAAATGCAAGTTGGCAGGGACCATGGCCAGGGTGAGCCTTGGAAACCAAAGCTGAACGGCTCCTCGGGAGCCTCTAGTCCAGTAGTCCTCTAGGCCCTGACACTGAAGCCCCAGGGCTTGCCCATGCCCCACAGGAAGTTCCAGAAAGAGGGCTGTGGACTCTGCCTCCAAGACTCAGTAAGCAGGCTGACATGACTTGAAAGGACACTGACCCTGGCCATCCAGGCACTGGGTCAGGGGACCTGCCCCAGACCCTGAGGTCACAGCTCAGGCTGACCTGATGGGTGGGGGAGGGGGGATGGCTTCAGTTTCCCCATCTATATATCACAATACTCTTAACTTCATGCTCTTTAGTTTCACTGGTCTTTGGACATTCTTCAGGATAGAGGAGTAGCTGTTTGAAGTAGAGTCAGAAATGTTGAATTTATGTTCTGGAGGCAAAACCATTCTGGGCTGTGCTCACCAAAATGAGACCTTCTAGAACAAGAGGGCACTGGAAATACAGATTTTCAACAAAGGGGAATTAGAGGAAGGCAAGGGAAACTTGCCTTCAGTTAAACCTTCTTCATTTTGAAAATGCTTCCCACAGTGGTGTGGGAGCTTGCTGTCCTCCCCAGCCCCGAGCTCCGGGTCATGTCAGAGAAGAACTCAGTTTGGAGGCAAATAGAAGAGCGGTTCTCCCCCTGAGGGGGCGACTGCAACAGAGCTGATGGGGCAGGCGTGGGGCGCCGCTGCCCCCCACCCCTCCTCAGACCTGGAGCAGCGGGCCTTCTCAGCACCACACTGGTGTGTTTCAAAGGGAAGTGGGTAGCCTTGTGCTTCTGTTTGTTTTGTTAAGAAAAATATGTTGGATATGCTGATGTTGTTATCTTGCTAATTACCAAGGGCTTACCCTGAGGAACAGGGCCACGCAGGAGGAGAGGAGGAGTCCTTTGACTGTGGGATCACGGCCCCCAGCTCCTTGCTTGGCCCTTCCCTCTTGTTCCACCATCTCCTCAGTGAACCCATAATCCTCTGCCTTCCCTGAGCTGGCACCTCTCATCTGCCTCCTGGGTGTGGCGTGACCTCTTTGGGAAGCTACCTTCATCTGGAAGGTAGGTGCCTCTTACCTCAGATCCCTGAACCGTCTCTCTGTAGTCCTACTTGGCATCCCGCCGTCCTTCTTCCCCCCCCCCCCCCCCCCCTTTGGGATACTTTTGCTTCATGTGGCCCATGAATCCAAGGCAGGAAGGTCGGGGAGACATGCGCACTGTGAGCCACGAGAACGTTAACTCTGGGACGTGGCATTGAGAAGGCTGTCACGGACTGCCAAGGTTGTACATATCCCCTCCAGCAGACAAAGGAAATAGTTACCTCCAACCACCAAAATATAGATGTACCTCTTCATAGAATTCCTCCCTTTTCTTGGTAATAAAAGTCCCTGGGGGGTTGGGGGGGATGAGGGTCTTGGTTTTCATCCTGGCTTCACTAGGACCCCCTTCCGTCCTGTGGCATTCCGTGATTTTACTCTCACTTTTAGAGAACCTAAACTCTTCACTGCTACTCTGCATCTTATCCATTTTGTTGTTTGAGATGCAAAGAACCTGGCCATCACGTCGTGGGATACCCTGAAGTCCCGCGCCAGTAACCAATCTTCAGTGGAACTGCCTTGTTACAGTACTTACTGATTAAAAAGTTGTCACTCCGGGGAGCAGGCTGAGTGCAGGACCCATGCTTGTGCCTCAGGACAGATCAAGGGCCCAGCTGGAGCTTGTGCACATGTGACTGTGTTGGACCTGCAGTCATCAAGATGGAGCCCAGCAACCCCTCAGAACCCCTCTAGGAAAGCACAGGGCCTACGTCAAAACTGAACTGGATTCCCTCTTGAAAATGGGGTGCCAGAGGGAGAGTCTCCCCTGGATTGTGCCTGTGGCAGGAGAACGATTTCTTTCATGCGTGCTTGTCAGAAGTCTCACGCACCAGCTCCCTCCTGGCCCTTGGCCACTAGCCCCACCTCGCTCAGGCCTCACTCTCACAAGCGCGTCTCTGCGACCTCTCTCCCTGTCTTCCACTGTGTGCCGGGATCTGCCACGCCACATTCATTACCTGGCTTCTGGCTCTCTGCTGGATCCTGTCCTGCCCCTGAATTTCACTCTCAGCCCTGTAGGCCCCAGAGGCTAACTGTTGGTGTCCCCAGGCTCTAAGTCATCCCCAGCAGCTGCCCCTTCCAGATGATAGGACCTAGGGCATTGGACTCTAGTGACAACGCCCTCGGCCCACTCCTCTGACCCCACCCAGTGCCAGTGTGGAGCGGAATGTGGTTGGGACAGAGGAGGCTGGTCTGTTGCCACAGCACCATCTCTGGCACGTCCAGGCAGGCCAAGGCAGGTCACCAGGGGTTCTGTTGACATGAAGGACAGCCAGCTTTCCCAGGAGAAACCACAGTGGTGACTTGGAACTGACACTTGTCCTGGATGGAGACATGGCATGTTGAAGCCCAGGCCTTGACACTGTAGCCTGTGGGCTTTGGAGGCACGCTTGGCCCTGGGCAGAATGTGCGTGAAGGAGGACCAAGGCCCACTTGCCACCTTCTCTGGGGTGATGACGAGGCATGGAAAGAAGGTACATAAAGGAAGAAAAGTGGGGGTGTGAAAGAGGCCCCTGCTGGAAGAGGAGGCGCAGAGAAAGGGCCCCCGAGGCAGGTCCAGAAGGAGAGCTGGTGGACCGGGTCCCTCAGCTGTAGAGAATAAACATCTAAACCTCTTGGCCTGGAAACAAAGAGTGTTAAAAATGAACTTTGTTCCTTTCTCCCAGCTAAGGTGGCAAAAGCCATCATGCTTTCCTCAAACACTCACAGGCATGTGATGGGCACCTGGGATTCGAGCTAAGTAGGACATAACAGTGTCCTTGGCTGGATGGTCAGCAGAGTCAGAGGAGATGTTAATAATTTCTAGAGAGGAAGCCCAAGGGGTTCACTAGACCCCAATTCACCACAGAACTCAGCCACGGGGGCGGGGGTGTCACAGACCGGTCTACAGAAGGGAAATGAAGAATGGACCCCAGAAAAAGGTCTGAGTGCTGACATGTTCAGTTTGAGGTTTTCTGTCTTCGTTTCTCTCACACTCTCCTTTCCAGAGCCACACGCCCAGGCGACTGTCAGAGAGGACCAGTCAATCTCCCCGCCTCCCCTTCCTTCAACAAGTCAGTGTTTGCTGACACCCTGGCCCCGGGCACCGGGAAACAGAGCTGAAGAAAACAGAGATGAGAGCCGGGCCTCACAGGCTCCTTTCCAGAGTGAGGACACATTCCCAGTGCAGGGAAGGTCAGCGGGTGACGAGCTGATAAGTTCGTGGAGATAAAAGAGGCCAGAAGACAGAAGGTAATGCTGCCAATAAAAGACAGGAGAAGAAATTGGATGCCGGGTGTGGTGGCGCTCGCCTGTAATCCCAGCACTTGGGAGGCAGAGGTAGGAGGATCGTCATGAGTTCGAGGCCACCCTGAGACGACAGAGTGAATTCCAGGTCAGCCTGGGCTAGAGTGAGACCCTACCTCGAAAAACAAAACAGAAAGAAAGGAAGGAAGGAAGGAAGGAAGGAAGAAAGGAAGGAAGGGAAGGAAGGAAGGAATTGGGCTGGAGAGATGGTTTAGGGGTTAAGGCACTTGCCTGCAAAGCCTAAAGACCCAGGCTCCATTCCGCAGTACCCATATAAGCCAGATGCACAAGGGGGCACATGCATCTGGAGTTTGTTTGCAGTGGCTGGAGGCCCTGGCACACTCATTCTCAATATCTGCCACTCTCTCTCTTAAATAATTAAACAAAAATATTTTTTAAAAAAAACAGCTTGCAGGGTTTCTTATGTGTGTGCATGTGTGCGTGTGTGCGAGTGTGTAAGTGCACATGGAGATCAGATATCCCCTTTAGGAATGCCATCCACAGCTGTTTGAGGCAGAATCCAGTCTCTCACTGGCCTGCAGCTCACTAATGAGGCTAGACTAGCTGGCCCGGGGAGAAACCATTGCAATGCACACCTTAGTTCGGCGTCTCCACATGAGAGCAGCCTGTTGGCCTCTGTTTTCCAAGATGACTTTGGTTTTATTCACGGCTCAGCCCTGTGTTTATGCAGGGAAATGGGAACGGGAAGCAGCCCGAGACACGTCGTAAAGAAGTTCCTTTCCAAAATATTTTTGAAGTGCAGCAAGAGGCGAACGATACAGAGGCTGGGGATGTCACAGAGCCACACCCCAGCAGGAGCCCCAAGGTGCAAGATTGCACGGGGTTCTTATCTTGGTAGAAAAGGCCAATGCTCCTGGCCTGAAAGGGCTTTGACTTCTGGGACGCTGTCATTTCTAGACTTCCTTGGGGACACTCTGCCTTTCTCTGGCAGATCTGTCAGGTAATGGAAGTTGCCCAGGACTGTGACTGTGATGGAGTCCCACAGATAAAGGCCTCTTGTGTTCAGCCCACCGTGGATATCAGGTGACAAACTCTCTCAATGGAAACACAACTCAGCCCAGAGGGAGAGAAAGCCTCCCCATTCTCAGGCTTAACTCGAATGAAGTAAAGCCCACATGAAGACAAGAGCACGTATTTGCACCCGCTAGTGCCGCTCCTGTGGCCCAGAACGGCTTCTGACCAGAAGCAAACTGTAATATTATCTTTTCCCCTCGCAAAAAAAAAAAAAAAAAAAAAAAAAAAAAAAAAAAAAAATGGAACCACAAGCAAAAGAGCACTCAACTTGATTCCTTGAAAGCAAATCACTCACGCCTGAAGACAAATTTGGACAAGAAATATTTGCAAAACTTACTGAAACAATAATGATTCTTACCTTAACCTTCTGTGACCACAAAATAAAGTCACACCACTTTTTAGTACCCAATAAAGAATGGCTCTAATCCTGGTTCCCTGAAGCTTCCCTGCTGGTCCTGCCAATGACCCCCCCAAGGGGACTTTGCTGCCCTCTTTCTTCCCCTGGGAACTGTTAGAGGTTTCTGAGCTGGAGCGCAGCATGATCACTTCCCTGTGTTAACAACAGACTGGAGGGCGCAGCACAGCAGAGAGACCTGTGCAGAGCCAGGGAGGGACGCCCGAGCGTGGGCCAGGGAGGCGGCAATGCATAGGGGGGCATGTCGTCAGATCCTGGATATATTTTTAAAGTAGCAGCAGGGCTGGAGAGGTGGTTGTGGTTAAGGCACTAGCCTACAAAGCCTAAGGACCCAGGTTTGATTCCCCAGTACCCACATAAAGCCAGATTCACAAGTGGGTGCATGCGTCTGGAGTTCATTTGCAGTGGCTAGAGGACCTGATGGGCCCATTCTCTCACTCCCTCTCTCTGTCTCATAAATAAATGAAATTATATATGTATATATATATATATATATATTTTTTTAAAGTAGCAGCAGTAGGATCCATGGATGGGATTTAAGAAAGAAAGAGAACTCAAAGAAGATTACGAAGTCCTCAGGCCTGGAACCGACAGGGTGAGTGGAACGGGCACCTCTGAAGTCCCACCCCGAGCAGAAGTCAGCTCTGTGCACGTCACCCACCCAGCTGAGTCCTGCGGTTGTCACTTGCTGAGGAAGCTTGAGTAGGAACATTGAAGGCTGCTTTCTCATGTGGTCTCTGAGATGATGCTCACCTCTGGCTTGTCACCGCTTGTCCCCTCCGCCCCGCAGAGTCCCTGTTCAGCTTTCATGTCACGTGACATTTGTCTTTCTGAGTATGGCTTATTCTGCTTAACATGACAGTTTCTAATTACATCCATTTCCTGTAAAGGACAATTCACTCTTCCTTACAGCTGAATAAAACTCCATTGTGGATATAAACCACATTTTCTTTATCCATTCA
Organism: Dipus sagitta; assembly: GCA_036346955.1. Classification (NCBI taxonomy): domain Eukaryota; kingdom Metazoa; phylum Chordata; class Mammalia; order Rodentia; family Dipodidae; genus Dipus; species Dipus sagitta. Next base: position 152,043,412 of record CM070772.1, on the reverse strand, counting down.
TCTGTTTGTAGGCACCCAGACGGACTCTATAACTTGGTTATTGTGACTAATGCAGCAATAAACATGGATGTGTAAGTACTTCTGTGCTATGTTGACTTAGAGTCCCTCGGGTATAGTCCCAGGAAAGCCACAGCTAGGTCATAGGGTTAGATTTTTGTTTGTTTGTTTGTTTGTTTTGAGGTGGGGTTTCACTCTAGCCCAGGCTGAGCTGGAATTCACTACGTAGTCTCAGGGCAGCCTTGAACTCACAGCGATCCTCCTACCTCTGCCTCCTGAGTGCTGGGATTAAAGGCGTGCACCGTCACTCCCAGCTTAGATTTTTAAAAATTATTTATATATATGTGTGTGTGTGTCTGTCTGTCTGTCTGTATGTGCACACATGTGGAAGTCAGAGTTGTCTGTGCTCCACTTTCTTTATGACAGCATCTCTTGGTGCTGCAAATAAGACCTGCCTGTGTAGCTTTATATGGGTGCAGGGGGATTGAATTCTGGCCTGGTAGGCTTTGCAAGCAAGTGTCTGTCACCACCACTGAGCAAGCTCCTCAGCCCCTACGTTTTTTAATAGCCATCTCCATAGGCAAACTTTCTGACTATAACCTAATGATTATTAAAAGATGAAGAAGGGCTGGAGAGATGGCTTAGTGGTTACATGCTTGCCTGTGAAGCCTAAGGACCCTGTTCGAGACTTGATTCCCCAGGACCCACGTTAGCCAGATGCACAAGGTAACGCATGCACCTGGAGTTCGTTTGCAGTGGCTGGAAGCCCTGGCGCACCCATTCTCTCCCTCCCTCTCTCTCTCTCTCTCTCTCTCACTCTGTCTGTCTGTTGCTCTCAAATAAATAAATAAAAATAAACAAAAAAAAATAAAGATGAAGAAAATCTTAACTAGTTAAGAAGAAACATAAGTGTAGATATTCTTCCACTTAATAAAATGTTTTTATTGCTAAAAAGAATAGACTGAAAAGGAGGAACAAAACTAACAACCAATGTCCTTACAGGAAAATGAATGGACTATAAAATGTCCTTACGATCAGAGAAAAGACAACACAAAGCGAGGGAACGAAGGGTTTGTCTTCTTCCCTCCACTGCTCCTGGTCCTTGCGCATGTGTGAGTGATCATCTTAAGGGAGTAGTGAAATAAGAAAGAAGTCAACCACAGAAAACCAGGTAGGAAGAGATTTGTAAAAGCTAAAATTAATTAAATACGGATCAAATGTATTGTAATTTATTAATTTACCAGATTAAAGTCATAATATATAACATTTGGACTGGGGAGATGGCTCAGCAGTTAAAGGTGCTTGCTTGCAGAGGCCTGAGTTCAATCCTCAAGAATCCCTGTAAAGCCAGATGCACAAAGTAGCACATGCATCTGGAGTTTGTTTGCAGTGACAAGAGGCTCTGTCTGTCTGTCTGTCTGTCTCTCTCTCTGTTTGCAAATAAATAAAAATACATTTTAAAGAATCTAAAATCTTTAAATAAACCTACAAGTCAGTTTCTTGAAGTAGTTTGGATCCCTCAAAACCTAAGTAGATAAAAAAGGAGAAAGAAAAGAGAAGAGAAGAAGGCAAGAAGAGCCAGCTGGGTGCTGTGGCTCATGCCTGTAAACCCAGCACGTGGGAGGCAGAAGCGGGAAGATTGCTTCGAGTGTGAGGCCAACCTGGGCTACGGAGTGAGACCTTATTTTAGCCCTTTCACTCCACTCCCACTCCTCAGAAAAGAAGACAGCAGGGCTGGAGGGAGGGCTCGTCAGTTAAAGGTGCTTGCAAAGCTGGATGGCCTGCATTCAGTTCCCCAGTGCCCACATAAAGCCAGATGCACAGGTGACAGGAGGTCCTGGCACACCCCAACTCATTCTTTGTCTGCTTTTCTCTCTCTCTCAAATAAAACACTTAAAACAATGACACCAGATTTAAATTTCAAGGAGAAAAGTTGACTTTTCCAGCCCAGTGCCTATCACTAATGATGGCTCAAAAGGCAGTTGGAGACTTGTGTACATCAGTGCACATGACTTGGCAAGGTAACTAACTGTGTGCATTGGGAAGGCCCCAGGACCAAATGGCTGGCAAGGGTGTCATCCTCCCTTTTCCATCACCTGGTCAGTCCATGTGGTTCCACAGCAGATAATAGTTACATGCTCAAAATAGCATTGATTTTCTATTGTAAGAAATCAACTCACTGACTAACCAAACTTAATCACAATTGTACTATAGTACACAAATGTTACGAATATCTTAATATATTAAAACATGGTTATTTGGGGCTGGGAAGATAGCTTATGTCAACAAAATTGCTTGCCTTGTGTCTCAGTTCCTTTCTCATTGCTGGGACAGCATACCTGACCAGAAGTTGCCTGGGTAAGGAAGAGGTTTGGTTGGCCTTACAGTTTCATGGGGAATTTTGTCATGGCAAGGAATGCATACCAGGAACAGACGGGCACCATATGGTCACATCAGCAGGAAGTAGCGAAAGAACGTGACAAGCGTAGCTGCGTCATAGCAACTCAAAGCCGGCTCCCTGCCATACTCTTCCTCCAGCAAGGCTCCACCTTCTAAAGCTTCCACAACATTCCCAGACAGCACCACCAACTGGAGATTGAGTATTTAAACACATGAGGCCATGGGGACATTTTACTTTCAAACCATCATACCTCGTCAGCAGGAGGCCCTGTGTTTGATCCCTAGGACCTATGTAAAAATAAGCTAGGCATGGTGGCACATGGTGCGGAGGCAGGCACAGGAGGATCCTTGGGTTTAGTGGCTAGGCAGTCTAGACTACTTGACAGGTTCTATGCCAGAAAGAGATCCTGTCTCAGAGAGAGAGAGAGAGAGAGAGAGAAACAAAATAAAGAGATGGGAAGTCCCTGGGGAAGGCATCTGAGGTTGTCCTCTGGCCTCTACTTACATGCACACACATGTGCACACACACACACACACACACACACACGGAGCTGACAAAACCAGGGAGACTGTCAAAGGAGAAGGTGGCAGTGTAGGCACATTTATTTAGTAAGAAGCAAGTGTATAAATTTGATGGAGCGAGATAGAGAGGATTAGGTATGTTATTTAATGATAACCATCAGAAGAGCTCAAATGGAGACTATCATTTACAAAGATAAGGGAAGAAGGAATGGAGAAGGAAGTGGGGAGTGGATTAAGTGGGCTGATTTCACCACACTTCATAATGAAGTACTGGCAAATACCAAGCATGATTAAGATGTGAGGATGGAAGGCGAGGCTGTGACAACCACAAGAAGTCAGAGTTCAAAGCAGCCATTTCTGAGGAGTGGGTACAGTACTTTTATTTTGCTCCTTTATGTTTTGTCTGCATCTTAAATATCAATTTTTATAAGCAGTAAGGTTCATCAGTGTGGCTGAGGCTTGAGTGTCCCTCAGTGGTCTGCCAGGGAACAGTGCTGGGAGGGGGATGGGTCCTTAAGAAGTGGAGCCTGGGGCTGGAGAGATGGCTTAGTGGTTAAGGCACTTGCCTGCAAAGCCAGAGGACCTAGGTTCAATTCCCAGGACCCACGTAAGCCAGATACACAAGATGGCACATGCATCTGGAGTTCGTTTGCAATGGCTGGATACCTTGGCACACCCATTCTCTCTTTCTCCTCCTCTCTCCCTCTTTCATGCTATCAAATAAATAAATAAAATATTTTTAAAAAATTTAAAAAGGGGAGCGGGACGTGGTGGTGCACGCCTTTATTCCCAGCACTCGGGAGGCAGAGGTAGGAGGATCGCCGTGAGTTCGAGGCCACCCTGAGACTCCATAGTGAATTCCAGGTCAGCCTGGGCTAGAGTGAGACCCTACCTTGAAAAACCAAAAAAATAAAAAAATAAAAAATTGTAAAAGGGCTGGAGAAGATGGCCTAGCAGTTAAGGCATTTGCCTGCAAAGCCAAAGGGCCCTGGTTCGATTCCCCAGGACCCACATAAGCCCAATGCACAAGGAGGCACATGCATTTGCAGTTCATTTGCAGTGGCTAGAGTCCCTGGTACACCCATTCTCTCTCTCTCTCTCCTTCCCTTCCTCCCCCCTCTCTCTCCCTCTCTCTCTCAAAAAAAAAAAAATATTTTTAAAAAATTTTAAAAAGAAGTGGAACCTGGTAGAAAGTCATTGGGAATGTGAGTCATTTCCTGTGTGACTCCTTCTTGCTTAACCCCTTTGGTGGTTTGTTTTCTTTAGAGATTTGGGGAGAGGGTCTCATTGAGGCAGTTAGAGTGACTGGGCCCAATAGTAAAAACCAGGAATGTCTTTGGCTTATCCTTGCTAGAGATTAGAGAAGAATCTGGCTTTGCCTTAGCTCTTGCCTAAAGGAGTTCTCTAAACCTGTTTTTCCATGAACAACATGAGCACCTCCCTGGGAGGGAGATCCCCTTTCCTAGAATTTAAAGTTGATCCTGGCATTGTGCTTGGTTACAGCATGGCTTCCTCAGTCAGCCCCTGGCCCAGACCAATCAGCCCTCACTCTGGCTCACCACAGCCTGAAGGTGAGGCCCACCATCAGGTTATAAACAGACCCTTATCGGGCTCACAACAAGCTCTCTTGACTGCCTATTCAGCACTCCTGAACCTGGTTCTGGTAAGATTTTCCCCCCACCCAGACACAAAAGGTGGTGCATACATCTGGATGACATTTGCAGCAACTAGAGGCTCTGGTGTACCCAGTCTCCTCTCTCTCTCTCTCTCTCTCTCTCTCTCTCTCTCTCTCTCTCTCTCCCTCCTTCACTCTCAAATGAATAAAAATAATTTTTTTAAAGAGAAGGAAAGAGGAGGAAGTACAGAGAGTTCCTGCCACCCGGGAGTAGAGGTGTGTGGGGGGGAATCTTACCAGAACCAGGCAGGAGAGTGCCTTAACCACTAAGCCATCCCTCCAGCCCTATTTCCTTCTCTTAATCTAATAAAGTCTCTCTAAGCCTTACCCTCTGGTCTATGGATTTTAATTCTTTAAATTCATAAGACAAGAATCCATTGTACCATAAATTTGTTGGTGCATTGTTCATATTGATGTGTTGGAAAGCGTGGTAGTTTGATTCAAGTGTCCCCCATAAATTTAGGAGTTCTGAATGCTAGGTTCCCAGATGATGGAGATTTGGGAATTAATGCCTCCTGAAGGGAGTGTATTGTTGGGGGAGGGCTTATGGGTGTTATAGCCAGTTTCCCCATGCCAGTGTTTGGCACACTCTCCTGTTGCTATTATCCACCTTATGTTGGCCAGGGGGTGATGTCCACCCTCTGCTCATGCCATCATTTTCCCCTGCCATCGTGGAGCTTCCCCTCGAGCCTGTAAGCCAAAATAAATTTCTTTTTCCCAGAAGCTGCTCTTGGTTGGGTGATTTCTACCAGCAATGTGAACCGGACTGCAACAGAAAGGAACCCCAAAATTCCTGTTTGTGTCTTTAAAAATACATTTTATTTATTTATTTGAGAGAGAAAAAGAGGCAGAAAGAAAGAGAGAGAATGGGCGCACCAGGGCCTCCAGCCACTGCAAACGAACTCCATATGCATGCACCCCCTTGTGCATCTAGCTTATTTGGGTCCTGGAGAGTAGAACCCGGATCCTTTGGCTTTACAGGCAAACGCCTTAACTGCTAAGCCATCGCTCCACCCCCCCCCCCAAATTCCTGTTTCATGATGAAGCCCAAGCTGGCCTCAAACTCACTATGTAGCTAAGGGTAACCTTGAATTCATGATCCTCCCGCCTCTACCTCCCAAGTACTGGAATTCCAGGCAAATATTTCCCACTCTCTTCTCCAACCTCTGCTCATTCTGAAGGGAGTGTTGTTATAAAAGAAGCCCAGCCTTTCTCCTCATCTCTACTCCCTGTTTGAGATGTGACTACTTGCTCCTATATAGGTTCCTGCCATGATGTGGCACCATCAGCCTCACTTACAAGAAGCCAAATAATGGGAGAGCCCATCTTGGAATTTCAGTGTGTATGTGACACTGGAGATTAAACCAAGGGACTTGTGCATGAACTTTGCCGCTAAGTTACATCCCTAACTCCTGTTTACAGCAAGGTCTCCATAAACCATCCAGGCTGTCTCAAACTTTTGATTTGCCTGACTCTACTTCCTGGGTACTGGGATTACAGGTGTGGATCCAAGCATGCTCAACCCATCTTAGATGTTGAAGCTGCAAAACTCTGAACTAAATAAACAACTTTTGTCCAGAAGTAGCCTATGATAGGCAATTTTTTTCTTTCTTTCTTTCCTTTTTTTTTTTTTTTTTTTTTTTTTTTGAGGTAGGGTCTCGCTGTAGCCCAGGCTGACCTGGAATTCACTATGTAGTCTCAGGGTGGCCTCAAACTCATGGTGATCCTTCTACCTCTGCCTCCGGAGTGCTGGGATTAAAGACATGTGCCACCACGCCCAGCTTCTATGATAGGCATTTTGTTACAGTGACATATGTATGCATAGATGATTAGATAGATGACAGGTAGTTAGGCAGGCAGAAAGATAGACTGATAGATAATAAGTAACACAGACAGGAAGTTGAAGAGTCACCACAATGGCCTACTGTTGGTTTTTGTTTGTTTGTTTATTTATTTATTAATATTAATATTTATTTTTATTTATTTATTTGACAGAGAGAAAGAGGGATGGAGAGAGAGAGAGAGAATGGGCACGCCAGGGCCTCCAGCCATTGCAAACGAACTCCAGATGCCTGTGCTATTTTGTGCATCTGGCTAGCGTGGGTCCTGGGGAGTTAAACCTGGGTCCTTTGGCTTTGTAGGCAAATGCCTTAATCACTAAGCCATCCCTCCAGCCCCTTATTTGTTTCTTTTAGAGGCAGGGTCTCACTCTAGCCCAGGATGACCTGGAACTCACTCTCTAGTTCCAGGCTGGCTTTGAACTCATAGCAATCCTCCTACCTCTGCCTCCCAAGTGCTGGAATTAAGGGCGTGGACCCACGCTGGCAACAGTGGATACTGGTTAGGGATGGGAAAGAAAATGTTACATCATGGCCAAGGAGACGATTTCACCTGATGAGGAGCACTTCATTATTTGTGGGTGGTGGGGGGCTGTGTTGTCTACACCACTTCCCATTGCCTCACGAGGGATCAGCATTCCTGCAGAGCTCTTGACTGAGGCACAGCCAGCCTGCCCAGTGGATTCCACAGCTACAGACCAGGGACCCCGGTTACATGACGATGCATTCCGCACCCTTCCTGCTTTGAGTTCAAAGTCCACAGAAGGAGCCAGATTTGCAGGCAGAGAGTAGTTGTGCGGTGAACAGAGGCAGTGCTGGAGGAATCGGGAAGGGCACCGTAGAGAAGGAGAAGTTTCAAGTGGGCACTTGCCAAGAGACAGGAGAGAGGACCTTCTTGGCAGAGGAAGAGGGAAGGGGCCTGACGGGGCGACGCTCGGTCTGGAAGTGTGCGTGGCTGGGGTGGGTGGACCAGAGGACATGTGGTGTGGACAGCGGAAGGAAGGAGATGGAGAGTGAGAGTGGCCGGCTGGGGAAACTGTGAAGATGTGGGCATCTCAGCAGAGAGCTTGGGCATAAGCAGTGGGCAGTGAAGCTTCCACCAGGGGTTCCGCGTTCATCATCTTTACTCATTGCAATGACAAAACACAGGACAAAAGCAACCTGAGGAAAGAATGGCTTATTGTGGCTCATGGTTTTGGCATGGGGGGAGGGCGGGTTCTTCTCCTTTGAATAAAGAGGAGTTAGGAAATGGAACACACCAACATGGAAGTTTATTGACAGAACAGTTCCCTCTGAAATAGGGAGGGGTTCCAACAAGATTTCCATGGACTGAAAAGGGAATCTGATTTTTATTACTTTTTTAAAAATTTTTTGTTTATCTTTATTTATTTATTTGAGAGTGACAGACTGAGAGAAAGAGGCAGACAGATAGAGAATGGGTGTGCCAGGACCTCCAGCCACTGCGAATGAGTTCTGGAAGCATGCGCCCCCTTGTGCATCTGGCTAACGTGGGTCCTGGGGAATCGAGCCTTGAACCAGGGTCGTTAGGCTTCACAGGCAAGCACTTAACCGCCAAGCCATCTCTCCAGCCCTGTTGTTTATTTTTTTGAGGTAGGGTCTCACTGTAGCCCAGGCTGACCTCGAACTCACTATGTAGTCTCAGGGTGGCCTTGAACTCACAGCAATCCTCCTACCTCTGCCTCCCCAGTGCTGGGATTAAAGGCATGTGTCACCACGCTCAGCTTGAGTTTTATGACTTTTAAATGTCCCTGGCGTTCCCTCAGTGTCCTTGGACTGGTCTTCAGGAGCATGGGCTCGGTTCTCATGCTGTTTCTGAGCTTGCGATTAGGCCCCCCTCCTCCGTCCATGCCCCACTTTGTCCCATGGGGAGGAAATCTGACTGATGTCTGGAACTGCATGGGGGAGATCTGGGCCCTAGTGTCATCTTGCCCTCCCAGGACACCTGCCACCCGGGAGCCCTCAAAACTCCAGGTCATTGGTGTCCTTTGTGAGGATGTAGTTTATCACAGTGGGGAGGACACAGAGGCAGGAGTGTGAAGCCACTGGTTACGATGCACCGGCAGTTAGGAAGCAGAGAGAGAGAGAGAGATAATAACAACTGCTTCTTCCTTCTTCATTCATATTGCATATTGTCTATGGTGTGGCACCACCCACACTCAGGGTGGGTCTTACCTCCCCTGTTGTAGCTCTCTGGAAACACCCCCACAGACACACTCAGAGGTGAGTCTCCTAGGTGATCCCAAGTCCAGTCAAATTGACAATGAAGATGAACCATCACAGGATGAGTTGGAAAACTCACCATCAGATTTTCATCTTAGAAAGAGCACCTTGGCCAGAAGGTGAACAACCAACCAGTCAGGATTAAGACAACGAGGTAAGAAATTATGAGACAAGCGTGTGACCTGGATGTTGTTGAATCACAGTTCTTGTCAGCAAGGCATGATTGGCCACTAAGAGATAATGGGTATGGAAGCTACTATTCTAACTTCTGTGACCAAATGACCTCAGGAGAAACTACTTGACGAAGTCCTGTGGGGTTGGAGAGATGGCTTAGCAGTTAAGGCGCTTGCCTGTGAAGCTTAAGGCTTCACGTTCAACTCTCCAGGTCCCATGTAAGCCAGACACACAGTGACGCAAGCACACATGTGCATAAGGAGGTGCGTGTGTTGAGAGTTCGATTGCAGTTGCTATAGGCCCTAGTGAACCAATTCTCTCTCTCATAAATAAAGGCCAGTCTGTTGGGCCTGACTCAAAAAAAGAAAAAAAGAAAAGAAGTCTTGTGGCTTACTGCTCCAGAGGATACTGCAGTCCATCATGGCAAGGAGAACATGGGGCAGGAGCATGACATGGTTGGTCTCATGAGATCAGTAGTCAGAGAGCAGAGTGTGGACAGGAAGTGGGGGCTGGGCTGCACAGGAAGTGGGAATGGGGCTGTCACATGGAGCAGTCCACACAATGACGACTCCAGCAAGGCTCCACCTCCTAAAGACTCCACAACCTTCCAAACTAGTACCTCTAACTGGGGACCAAGTATTCAAACACCTGGGCCCATGGAGGGAATTTCATATTCAGACCACATTAGGGAAGCCGACGGCACTGAGCCTCCTTCCTGGACAGCCCTAAACAGTTAAGCACCATCTGTCTGGGTACAACAATCCCCAGGTGTGGTTTAGGAAAACGCTGGGTATCAGTGATACAAGAAGTAATGATTATCCTAATGGATGCCACACACACACACACACACACATATCATAAATAAATAAATTTTAAGAAAAGGTAGTGCATATGGCCAGGTGGTGGCGCACGCCTTTAATCCCAGCACTCAGGAGGCAGAGGTAGGAGGATCACCATGAGTTCAAGGCCACCCTGAGACTACAGAGTGAATTCCAGGTCAGTCTGGGCTAGAGTGAGACCCTACCTCAAAAAACAAAAAACAAACAAACAAAAAGAGTGCACATGATGGTTTATGTTTGCCAAAATAAGAGGACATAGACTCCCCTGTGAGGGGTTATCTTGATGAGGTTAACGGAGGGAGGACGAACCACCGTAACCGCAGCGGCGCTATTCCCTGGGCCAAGGGCCTGGGCTGTAGAGAAAGAACAGAGCTGGCCCAGTGCTGGCGTTCACCTCGCTCGGCTTCTTCACAGTGGGCTGAATGTGGCCAGTTCTGCTGCAAGCTCCTGGGGCCATGCCTTCCCCACCATGGTGGACTGTTACCTAAGCTGAAATACGCCTTCTTTCCTTAAACCATTGTTTCTGTTTTTGGTCAGGTATTCTGTACCAGCGGTGAGAAGGCACCCGATACATCAAGCACATGCAGGGTCCCCAGAACTTTCTTGTTCCTCTGCAGTTGCTTCTGATTGCTGCCCATGTCTGCTACCTTCACCCTTCTGGTCCCCCAACAGCCACTAAGATGCCTTCTGAAACTACCCATGTGTTTCTATTCTTAGTGAATTTTGAGAGTTCTTTCTGTATTCTGGAAGCATATCCTTTAACAACTAAATTATCTAAAAGGCATTCTTGTAGTCTGTGGCTTTCATCTGGGTTTTTCTGATGTTTTCTTATGATCCGATCAGGCACATGGGATTTGGAGTGTACTACACAGATGTGAGGTGCTCTTCTCTCAGAGTTCATGATACCAACATGGCTCACTCTGGTGACTTTGATGATGACCACTTACTCAAGATAGTGTCTCACAGAGAAAACTACTTTTTGTAAAACCTCTTTTCCATTCTCTATCCTGTAGAAGCTGGTAGGTCTAGCCAATACTGATGGGTGGAGTCACAGGAAGGAATAAATTCTCTCCTACAAGGGAGATGAGCTGCATATGTCATTTGTATTCTATAAGAGAGTTAATCCTTCACCTATATAATATATATACAGGAATATCTGACTAACACTTAAGATTTTAGACTAATATTGTTGTTTTCATTTTGTAGCTGAGATTATTCCTGCATGGGCCATAAGGAGCCCTGTATTTATTCAGTATGGTCTCAATGCCCACGCTCTAACATTTAGTCATTTCTGTCCCTATAAGATACTCCAAACTCATATATTTTTTTTATGTCCCAGTCCTGGACTTAGCTATTTTTCAAAAATCTCTGGTTCCTTGTATTGAAGACTAGCATATAAAAACCAAGATCTGGGGAGATGAACCATTGGGAAAAGTGCTTTCTTCCTAAGTGTAGTAGTTTGAATGGATATCCCCCAGTCAGATTCAGAAGTTTTATTAATGATTCTTGGATTTCTAGCTGGAGGAGGTGTCACTGTGGGCAGATCCTAGGGCCCAGCCCTAAGGTGTATTTGTGGGTGGATCTGATTTCTAGCCTAAGGAATGCTGAATGCTGGAGTTCTGTCTGGGTTCCTGGACTGTACTTGTTTATGGTGCTGCTGGTGGTTTTTCTCTCTGCTTGGATCTGTAAAAGGGGGCCAGCTTTTTTCTGCCATTATGGAACGTCCCCTGAATCTGTAAACCTCAATAAATGCCCTTCCTCCCATAAACCATGCCTGGTTTGGAAGTTCATCCCAGCAACATGAAGTTGTCTACTACAGAATTGGTACCAGGAATGAAACGTTTCTGAGCAATGAATCTGACCATGTGGGAACTTTTGTTTTGGAGGAGTGGGCATGGACTTGGTACTTTCAACTGATGATGCCTTACCAGTCCTGTGAGCCAGGTTTTATTGGCTATTCTTGTGAGAGTTTGAAAATGCTACATGCAGAGAGAATTGTATTTGGAGCCTTGGCTTATGAACTTTCAAAGAGGAAGGAAAGGCTGCAGAGAACTTTGTTGGAATTTGGCTACTGGCATAAGGGCTGGCTGCATTCTGCTGCCCATGCCCAGAGAGTTTGATCAAGATTAAATTTGTAATGGAGTGATGTGCTTGGCTAAAGGTATGTGACTGAGAGATATAAGATTTAAAACTGGAGAAATTCAAACAAGCTTAAAATTTATTGGCACAGAGACTAGTTTTAGGTTACTAAAGCTGTTATTATAAAATACATTATCATTTAGAATGAAGATGACCCAACTGCTTTATATTGAAACAATGGAAGCAATGTCTGAGGAAAGACTGAATGGTAGGAATGTAGACTATTTTGAAAGGAGTTGACTGAAAGGAAGAAACCTGCTCTTCAAGGTCATGTTTTATTTCATCCATGAATTAACAATATGGCTGTGTCCTGCATACCTGGTATTGGTTTTGAAAGCATGAAAAATGCATGGAATGGGTCATGGATTACACACAGTCCTAGGAGTTGCTGCTGAGATGCAACATGAGGCACGGCATGATGACCCTGATAAAGAGACTGGTAAAGCCATTGGAAGATGGGCCATGGTTTGTCTGGAGACACAAAGATGTTGTGGATATGCCATGACTGTGCAAAGACTACCATGGAGTGCTGTTGGCTTGACATGGAAGTTTTCTCTGGCTATTCAGCCCAGCTGGAAGGGTGAAATTGGAAAATCCAGAGTCTGTCAGTCTGGTTATGATATTGGAGTTGAACTGCAAGTTGTTTGGTGTTTGCTTGATGGTTATTGAGTTTGCATTGGTCCAGTCTCTCTCCTTGCTATGCTATTGCAGTTGGAAATGTTTACTGTGTGCCTTTATATGTTGAAAGTATAAAACATGTTTTGATTTTATAGGAAACACATCTAAGAGATAATCTTAAATCTCAGATGAGACTTGGGACTTTGGAACAATCTTAAAGTTGGTAAAAAGACTATGGGACCTTTAAAGTTGGACAATATACAATGTAGATGGTTATGAATTTATTGGGGGCCAAGGGGAAAATGTGGTAGTTTGAATTGATGTCCCCCAATAGATTTAGGAGTTTTATTAAACTTTCTTGGATTTACAACTACCCTTCTGGAAGAGGTGTCACCATGGGCAGATCCTAGGATCCAGGCCTAAGGGGTGTTTGGGAGTGGATCTGATTTCCAGGCTGAATGCAGGTGCTGGAGTTTTGTCTGGGTTCCTGGAATAGACTTGTTTATGGTACTGGTGGTGGTATTTTTCTCTGCTTGGATCTGTGAAAGGGGGCCAGCTTTTGTCTGCCACTATGGAACTTCCCTGGATCTGTTGATGGAGCTGTTTTATAAGGTTGTGGTGCTTTTAGGAGGTGGAGCCTCACCAGAGTGAGTTGGTCACTGTGGGAGAATTTTAAGGTTTTATGCCTGTTCCTACTTCCTGGCTGTGGATGCAATGTCACCAGCTGCCTTATGTGCCTGCTGCCATGCCTTCCCCACCATGACAGACTTTGTCCTTTCTGAAGCTGTAGGCAGAACACTCTTCCTCTCTGATGTTGCCTCTTGTCAGGCATTTGGTCACAGCGACAAGAAAAATAAGCAATATAATAGTAATGTGTATAAAGAACTTCCCAATGAACTGGATAGGTACTAAGTTATAGTTATGAAATTATATGGTATAGTTTTTTTTAACATAGTTTCAACTTACCTTAGTTAAAAAATTTATTTACTTATTTGAGGAAGAGAGGGGGAGAGAGAATGGGTGTGTAGGGCCTCTAACTGCTAAGCTATCACTCCAGCCCCCTTACCTTCCTTTTTTTTTTTTTTTTTCGAGGTAGGGTCTCACTCTAGCCCAGACTGACCTGGAATTCACTCTGTAGTCTCATGGTGGCCTTGAACTCCTACCTCTGCCTCCCAAGTGCTTGGATTAAAGGCATGCGCCACCACGCCCAGCTTACCTTACTTTTTGATACTCATTAAGGCCATAATGAATGTTCACTGTTATTATTATCTCACTATTTAATCGTGGTGGGGTTTTTTGTGAGAGAGAGGTCAAAGATGACATACAAAAGTTACACCTGTGAAATGAAGTGCACAGAGCAATGACTCTTCAGCTTTAGAACTGGCGGGAGTTTTGATAGCAAAATCACCAAACTCCCGTCCATGGGCCAAAGCCACATGACAGGACGGCTGGTTAGTCCATGGCCTGCTTGAGGCACTCAGAACTGAGCGAGTGTCAGGGATGGGCGTGGGAACAGCCAGCAGCTTCTGACCCTGTAACTGTGGAGCTGATGGATCAGTTACTTGCTGGCTGATGGGACAAAACTACCTGACCAGCAACATCTTAGGGAAGGAAAGGGTTTGTTTTGTGTCTATCACGGAGGAGAAAGCATGGCACGAGCAGCCAGCTGGTGTCACATCATCAGATCAGCACAGGGGAAGTAGCAAGAACGAGCAGGGCCGAGCGTAACACACCAAGGCCCACCCCCAGCGACACACCTCCTCCAGCAAGGCTTCACCTCTGCAAGACTCTGCAATGTTCTCAAAGAGCACCACCAGCTGGGGACTATTCAAACACATGGGTCTATGAGGCACATTTTTGCATTCAAACCACCTCAACTGGCTGTATAGAATGAGGCATCAGACACCCCCACAATCACCTACAGAGCCTGACCTCATAGCCTGACCCCTAGACTTGAGCTTTAACCTTGTTTTCCCAGCACAGCTGGCAGCAGCTGCCTCCCCATGGGCCTACCAGGAAGTCCCACTCCGCAAGACCTTAGGCCCCACGTGTGAGCTAGGGCCTAGTCAATACGCCTTTTCTTCTCTTCACAGAGCAGAACCCCGGTTTTGTTTGGCTTCGTTAATTGCATAGCAAGCTGTCACCTGGAGCTTAGCAAAGGGTATGACCCTACCCATAAATTACCCTGTATTCAAAAGCAATTTTGATATTGCTATGGGGAAAACCTGTTTATGCTCACAGGAGCATGCAGTATTTTGCAAAGGTAAGCATTCCAAGTGAGCTGTTCATTATTGGAACCCAGGGTGCTTAAGTGTCTGCAAACAGCACTAATAGATCTCAGGAGTGGCCCAGCAGGGGACATGCATTCACAGTAGCTGATGAAGGACCCACCTGGGGACTAGTTCATAAAACCGGAGGGACCCACTGGATTGTTTCACAACTAATTAAAGGCTCACTGTGACAGTTATGGGTTTCTTGTTTGTTGGTTTGGCTTTGTTTGATTTGGTTCTTTGAGACAGTGTCTTTTTCTGTAACCCAGGCTGGCCTTGAACTCATGGAAATCCTTCAGCCTCAGTCCTTGGAGTGCTGGGATTACAGGCATGAGCCACTATGCCCAGCTAGTAATGAGATTTCATGGCAAATCCAGGGATTTCTGACATTCAAGTGACAATTTGCAGCTCCCATGTCGTCCTCTTTCTGCTTTCTCATTCTGGTGTGGTTCTAACTACAAAGTCAAGCCTGTCCCAAACTGTGAGCCAGTCTCAACTGGCAAAGACAGCCTTTCAGTCATTCATCTCTCTGTGCGTTCGTTTGTCAGCACACACATGACGACAAGCCTTGTTTAAGGCATGCAGAGAAAATAGAGTATGTAAGGCAGGGTCCCTTCCTGAAAGTAGCTCACAGCCAAGGGCTGAAAATCAACACAGAAACCTTTTCTTTAATACCCTAATCTCCAGTTTGTCTTTCGAAGTCCTGCCCTGCCCCAGCATTTGTTTCTACATGACTTTTATTTGCTCAACAAATTCAACCCCATGCGTTAGCTATTTCCGTCCTAAGGGTCCATGGAGTGCCTTGTACCTAGCTTCCAAGTCACAAGAGAACCCCTTCCCCACTTCCCACACAAACACTTCAAAGCGGCTTTCTTAAGTTCTTCTAAGGCCACCTCTTGTGCTTGGGTCCAAGCATGGCGGGCAGTACTACCCAAGTGGAAGTGCTCTGATTCCACATGGGACCTGCATGGACTGTGTCCTACCTTTGCCCATGAGGTCATTCTCTGACCTAAGACTCCATGCTTGGGGCCAGCCAGCTGTCCCCTTCTCCTTTTCCAGGACAGCGGTCTGACCATTTAGTTTCTTCTGTTAGCTCACATGGCATTTGTTATGCACGAGATCGAGCTCCAAGAATAGTACCAACATGCTGTTGGATTGCTCTCATTCCTTACCACCAAGGACAAAGAATGGCTCTAGACTGATGGTCTACTATTGGCCCGTGTGCTAGAGTTGTATGAGTGCCTGTGCTTGGTTCCCTGGCTACCTGTGTTCTAACCTCAGCCACAGACCCAAGGGTCGTGGGTAGTGGGAAGTAGCAGGCTTCTCTTTCCCTGGACGACTCCCTCAGGTCTCACCTAAGGGAATCAGCAGTTCTCCATCTAAGTCTAGGCCTCCCCTGGAGCTTTTGAGACAATTATGTTTCTGCAACATGATAGTCCTCCCCTGTCTCCAACCAATAATGATGACTTTTGCTTCTCTGGGAGGCCTTGAACTACACTGTACTATGCAGACACTTCAGAACAAATAAGAACATTCTTGCTTCCCTGTCAGTGGTAGGAAAGCCTTTCTTGTTTTTATTTTTATTTATTATTTATTTCTTCTTCCTTGGTTTTATTTATCCTTGCTCTTCAATCTTAGTCCTAGAAATTGGACTAGAGAGTTCAGAGGAAAAGAGACATTAAAATGACCCCAGGGAATTAAAGTTTTGGGAGGGAAATAGTATGGATTTGATAAGAAAGTAGTTATTTTTTTTTGTTTATTTGTTTGGGGAAAAGAAGACACACAGGTGATTAAATGCCTGTCTTCAATATAGGAAATAATTTTACAAGGGGATTGTGGTAATTTGAATGTGAATATATTTTCCCCATAGCCCCAGGGTATTTTTATTTTATTTATTAAAGACTGTGTGAGAGAGAATTGAGGCACCAGGGCCTCAGCCACTGAAATTTAACTTCAGATGCTTGGGCCACCTCGTAGACATATGTGACCTTGTGCTTGCCTCACCATTGTGCATCTGACTTACATGGGATCTGGAGAGTCGAACATGGGTTCTTAGGCTTCCTTGAGTCTCACTGCAGCTGTGACACACTTCCTTGAGCCTCACTGCAGCTGTGACACGCTTCCTTGAGTCTCACTGCAGCCGTGACACGCTTCCTTGAGCCTCACTGCAGCCGTGACACACTTCCTTGAGCCTCACTGCAGCCGTGACACGCTTCCTTGAGCCTCACTGCAGCCGTGACACACTTCCTTGAATCTCACTGCAGCCGTGACACACTTCCTTGAATCTCACTGCAGCCGTGACACGCTTCCTTGAGCCTCACTGCAGCTGTGACACGCTTCCTTGAGCCTCACTGCAGCCGTGACACACGTCCTTGAGCCTCACTGCAGCTGTGACATGCTTCCTTGAGCCTCACTGCAGCCGTGACACACGTCCTTGAGCCTCACTGCAGCCGTGACACACTTCCTTGAGCCTCACTGCAGCCGTGACACGCTTCCTTGAATCTCACTGCATCTGTGACACGCTTCCTTGAGCCTCACTGCAGCCGTGACACACTTCCTTGACCCTCACTGCAGCTGTGACACACTTCCTTGAGCCTCACTGCAGCTGTGACATGCTTCGTTTTTACTTGTACATCTTTACTTTTGCCTTCAGCCCAGTTTCTCAATAAACTATTTGGAAACTATAAAGTTGCCAAATAAAGCTTCTTCTACACCCCTCTTCCTCTCACTGCCCCCAGGTCCTGACGCTCATTGTTATTGCATTTTGGGGTTTCTGGGTGGGGGGTGGTTTTCTCACCTGGCTATCCCAGGTCAGGAGCTGTGGAGGTGGGACTGGGCTAGTATAGTCCTCTGTTGGGCTGTTAAGCCACCTTTCTCTCTGTTGCCTGGTGACATTTTAAGGTAGAGGCTCTGCTCTCAGAGCCACACTTGGCTTTGCTATTAGTGCGGTGGTAGTGGTGACAATTGACCCTTCCCTGGCTCTGGATTCTGAAAGAGACCTGGGGAGCTTGGGTTTCAAGGTACAGTCTCCTTCAATGCATTTCCTTAACTCTTTATGTCCCTTGCTAGGAAAGCCTGCTGTGACTGCCAGAGCCGAGAGAGAGAGAGAGAGAGAGAGAGAGAGAGAGAGACAGAGAGAGGCCATGGGAGCTCTCCAGCAAGGCTTTTCTCTGCTTCATAGAGTATCGCCAAGCCAGGCGGTCGTTTCCGTCGGGCTTTCTTCTCACCTTACCTTTTCTTGGGTTTCCTGTAAGAGCTTAAACAAACAGGCTTTGTTAGCATAAGTCATTTGAGCTAGGTGAGGAAAGACCATTCGTTTTAGCAGGAGAGTGGTTCATTGTACCACTGTCATGTTCTAAAGACCCTGAGCGACCTACATTTATTTCTTCCTGGGATGCCCAGGAAGCTGTAAATGGGATCCACACTGTCCTGGAACGCTGCTGAGGCCTGGCAGGAAAAGAGAAGGGTGGAGGAGGTGCCAGGGTGAGAGGACATGGAAGGGATTCTGCCTGTGTGCAAGGTGGTACTTGTGGGCTCCTTGAGTGACCCTGTGGTTCAAGGAGGAGGTACCATGGAGGTCAGCTCTCCACTTGGGGAGCATCTGAGACCTACGTTTCTCAGGCAGCTCCCTGGGCCCTCCTCTCATCCTCCCTCCTCATCTGCCTCAGGCATCCTTCAGCTAGTGGGGCAGCTGAGTTTGAGACCACGGATATGCTGGGCACGATGGCTACGGCGAGGTCTAGAAGTCGCTCAGTTTGGTCTGGCTCCTCAACGAGCTCACATCTACTTTTCTCAACCCACAGGTGCCACCTGTAGAAAGTTACAACTGAGCCTTCTGACACACCTCCCACCTTCCATCCTGTCACGGGCCATTTACTCTGTGGCAGGGAAAGTGGGGAATCCTGTAAGGTCCCATGGGTGAGTCAGGGAACAGGGAATGTTGGGAAATGTCTTCCCCTCCTATTGAACCTTGCAGCCAACCTCCCGAACTCCAGCTCACACTCTGAGAACACGATCCAAGAGAATGTCAAGGCCCAAGATACGGTCAGGGCTGTTGAGCAGTCTCTTTAAGCCTAACCAAGCCATGCCGACAGAAGCCAGCTCTCCAGACGAGCAGGGCTTGAAGCTGGGGCAGAAATGCCAGGACTGTGACGAGGGAGACGTACACCAGAACCCAGTGACTCATGGGACCCAATAGGGCTAGATATCCTGCCCTGTTGGCTCTGTCTGAAGGGCACTGTGTTGGTTGCTTTTTTTGTTGCCAGGATAAAACACCCGACAAAAATCCATTTAAGGGAGGAAAGGTTGATTTCAGCTCGCAGTTCCAGGTTACAGTCCCTCATGGCAGGGAGGGCGTGGTGGCAGGAGCTCCAGGCAGTGCTGGTCACATTCAGTCCACAGTGAGGAAGCAGAGAGCCAGCCATGCTGGTGCCCAGCCGGCTCTCTCCTTCTCATACATTCTGGCACCCCAGCCCATGGGATGGTGCTCCCCATAGTTGAGATGGGGTCTTCCCACATCAATTAGCCTAATCAAGATAGTAACTCACAAGCTAACCTAATCGAATCCCTCATAGGTCATCCTAGGTCTTGTCAAGTTGACAATCAGTATAAACCATCACAGGTACAATGGGATTAGATCCCTGGGAAGGATCTCTTGGCTTGGGGACACAGCTCAGTCAGTCAAGGGAAGCCTTGCAAGCATAAGGACCTGAGTAGTGGTCTTAAACCCTACATTTAAAAAGCTGGGTGTGAGCCGGGCGTGGTGGCTCACGCCTTTAAGCCCAGCACTCGGGAGGCAGAGGTAGGAGGATCACCATGAGTTCAAGGCCACTCTGAGACTACATAGTGAATTCCATGTCAGCTTGAGCTAGAGTGAGACCCTGCCTCAAAAATAAAATTAAATTAAATTAAAATTAAGATAAAAATCTGGGCGTGGTTGCATGTATTTGGGATTCCAGTGATGGGGAGGTGTAGACAGGAGGATCCCTTGGGCTTTCTGGTGCACACGTTCACACACACACACACACACACACACACAGGGAAGGGCTCTTTCTCCAGCAAGAGTGAATGGTATCTACACCGCCTTTCTTAGGTATGTTTCAGCCAGAAACAGCCATTGCCCAGAGTATCCAGGGCAACTCCCACCTTTCTGTGCATCTGAGACCTGAAGAAAATGAGCCGTTTCCATTTTAGGCACTTGTAACGTCTTTCTTGACAGCAGGGTCTTTTGTTGACATCGGTTTCCTGGTCCATTTAACTATAAAAAGGTTGTTGAGAATATTGGCCACAGCTAGCTTCCAGTTCTGTTTTGGTTTCCAGAAATAAGAGACAGACGCTAACTCAAGCAGGATCACTACCAAACTCTTCTTGGAGCTGTTTGCATGTGCAGGGTTTTGTTTGTAGGAATGACTGAGAATGGAAGCAGGGCTGTGATCGATGTGGCAAGATCCATTCCGCTGTGGACACTGAAAGGGAAGTGGATTTTCTCCAGTGTGCACCAGTAACCTTGAAATCAATCCCAAGAAAGAATCTGTATTAGCAGTTAAGCCACTTGTCTTAGAAGCCTAAGGACCCAGGTTCGATTCCCCAGTACCCACATACGCCAGATGCACAAGTGATCTGGAGTTTGTTTGCAGTGGCTAGAGGCCCTGGTGCACCATTATCTATCTGCTTCTTTTCTCTCTCTCTCCCTCTCTCTCAAATAAATACATAAAATATTTTTTAAATGTATGAATAGTACAATCAGTTTCCTAGGCTCCTGTGGTGCTTTGGATGTAAAATATCTCCCACAGGTTCATGTCTTGCATATTTGGTCTCTAGGCGGTGGCAGTTTGGGGAAGCTGGGGAGCCTTGGGGAGTTGGAGTCCTGTTGCAGGAGGTGTGTCCCTGGGGAAGACCCTGAAGGCTACTAGTCCCACCCACTGGGTGTTCTGAGCTTGCTCACTCACCCTAGTGCTTTCCTGCTGCTCTGGAGATGTGATCCAGGCTTCCTGATCAGGCCTGTCATGCTTTTCCCACTATAAGGATGAAACTTCTCCCCCAAAACTTATTAAGCCTTTTTCTCCCATAAGCTGCTTCCGTTCAGGTGTTTTGTCCCAGCAATGGAAAGATTACTGCTAGAGCTTCCACAGCAAAGTGCCACAAACTGGGTGACTTAAACAGCAGAAACCAATCATCTCACAGTTCTGGAATTGAGACGTTTAAGATTAAGGTGTCCCAGGGTTGGGTTTCTCTAAGGGCTGTGGGACGAATCTCTATCCCATGGTCTTCTGGCTTCTGGAGGTGTGCAGCAATCTTTGGCATTTCTTTGTTTTTGGAAGTGTTACCCCATGCCTGCTTTTATTCTCATATTATGTGTACCTGGTGTACATTGCTTAAGTCCAAATTTCTTCCTCTTACAAGAACACCAGTGTTAATGGAGTAAGCGCAGACAGAAACAAAGCAGGGAGCTTTGGAGTATTTGGTGACAATAGTCATCATTTCTAGAGAGCAGTGTGAGTTCACTAAGGATCACACTGTGTCCATCCAACCAGATTTCGTACTGTCACAGGGCTACAGATAGGTGATGGGGCTTCCCTGGGAAATGAGCAAAGATAAGCGCCCAGACACTTTTATGGACACATCCAGAGTTGATGGACATTCGTTGTTTTGCCATGAGGGCTAACTTTTCATTTGTTCCAGAGTCTATGGAATTCACAAAGGAAATAATTTGGTGAGAAGATTAACCCAAGTGGCTCCACCACTTTGCCTAGTGGTCAAGGAGCTGACGCTGCTATTAGGATATCAACTCTGTCAGCCGGCTTTCTGTCACTGAGACAAAGTACCGAAGAAAATCAAATTTTAAAGAAGAAAGGACTTGGGGGCCGGGGCTGAGGTAGAAGGATTTTAAGTTTATAAGTTTAAGACCAACCTGGACTACATGGTGAGTTACAGATCAGCCTGGGCTAGAATGAGCTCTTGCCTCAAAAGAAAAAGAAGAATGAATGAATGAAGAAAGGAAGAAAGGAGAGAAGGAGACAGAGAGAAAGAAAGAATTTATTTTGGCTCACAGTCCCGGAGGTTTCAGTCTGTGGTCAGCTGAGTCCATGTGCTTTCAGGTCTGTGTAGGACATCGTGCTGGCGGGTGGGTGTGACAGAGGACGCTGCTCATCACGTGCTAGTCAGAAAGCAAAGAGGCAAGAGGAAGGGCTGAGGACAAGCGGCAGTCCCCAAGGGCACACCAATAAGGGCCTGCTTCCTTCAACTAGGTTCTACCTGCCCATCACCTCCCATCGCCTGTCAAATTATGAACCCACAGTGGATTAGCCGGTTGATGAGGTCAGGGTTCTCATGATTCAGTCACTTCCCCCCAAAGTCCCACGTCTGAACACTGTTGCACTGGGGACCAAGCTTTCAACACATAAGCCTTTGGGGGACGGTCCAGATCCAAACTACAACAGCCATCGTCATATACCCAGAGGGACTGTTCTCAGAATCCTTTGTGACTAAACCTCTAAAGCCAGGAAAACAATCTCCTTTCGTTTCCCTCATCATCGTACCATTTCCTCTTGGTTTCCAAGGCTCATCTGCGCCTCTTCCCACAGCCTGTCTGAGCGACAGCAAGCCATCTGTTTTGCCAGGAATAACAGTGCAAAGGAGTGTGGGTGGCAGGGCCCCAACACCCA
Organism: Dipus sagitta; assembly: GCA_036346955.1. Classification (NCBI taxonomy): domain Eukaryota; kingdom Metazoa; phylum Chordata; class Mammalia; order Rodentia; family Dipodidae; genus Dipus; species Dipus sagitta. The sequence goes on along the minus strand of CM070772.1, from coordinate 152,021,035 downwards.
AGCTTGGGCCTCCACTTCCCGCCATTGTTCCCGAAAGGTCTGGGCTGTCCTGGGGCGCGGGGTGGGGGTGGGGGGAGGATGGGGAGTCTTTCCAGATAAAAAGGACCTGGTTGGCTGCCAGTGACCTGGCAGGTTCACAGCGGCAGCCTCCTGATGGGCAAGCCGGGATTCCAGCTCAGAGGTGCTCTACCTCCCGCGCTATCGCTGGTCTTCAGCTGCCAGGAGACAGACAATGGAGGCAGAGAGGCGTTTGGCTGGTCTGGACCTTGGGTGGCTCCAGGAGGTTCTCAAAGCCTCCAAACAGCTGGCTGTGGGCAGCCCCACCAGGTCCCTCTGCACAGGGATGCTAGAGTGGCTGAACTGCCGTTTTTCTCTTTAAGGAGCACAGGGTCCGTGGGCTCCCAGGGGGATATGGCATTTATTTGGGGCTCTAATAGCCTGCTATTTCGAGAAACCTGGGAGTTCTTTCAAAGAGACTGAAAATGTTCCCTAAACCAAGGCTCCAAAAGATCCTTCAGAAGAGGAGGCTTCCACCACCACCCCCGACCTAATTATTTAATTTTTAAAGTAACGCTGATGTTAAAACTAACAAGATCTGAGTAAACCCTGGATGGTACCAAAGTCCATTCCCAGATTGATATTTGTATTATAGCTGTGTTTCCACTAGGAAAATTGGGTGAAGGATATAGTTTTTTTTTTTTTTTTTAATTTATCTGAGAGAGATAGAAACAGAGAGGAAGACACAGAAAAAGTAGTTATGGGTGCACCAGGCCCTTCTGCCGCTGCAAACAAACTTCAGGTGCATGGACCACTTTGTGCATCTGGTTTTATGCGAGGACTGGGGAATTGAACTCAAGCTGTTAGGCTTTGCAAGCCAGTAAGGTTATAATTTTTTTCAACTTCCTGCTAATTTATAGTTATTTAATGTTAAATGTGTTTTAAGGGCTGGGGAGATAGGTGGATAAAATGCTTGCCACACAAGTATAGGGACTAGAGTTTGGATCCCCAGCACCTGTGTAAGTGCCAGGTGCATGTGACCTTTTAGCTGTGGGCTTCAGTAGAACAAAGAGGAGAGCCATCAGGTAGGACACCAGTCATCAACCTCTAGCCTCCACACATGCACGGACACCCACACACATATGCACCCACAAGCATACACACACTATACAGACATACACGTACAAACAAAAAAAAGTGTTTTTAAAGTTATGGTTTCCCCAAACCCAGCCAATAGGCTTTGTCTTCAGAAAAGATAATAACTGAGGGTATAAGCTCGTTGCTGTAACTGCTGGCAGGAGAGGAGATCATTTAAAAAAGAGACCTGGTGTCCCTTCCTTTGGCTATGGGACTATTGAAAACAATGAACCTAGAGATTTAAGTGTTTCCAGGAATCCCATGCTGGGGAAGTGAAAGTCGGAAGTTTGGAGTCAGCCAGAGGAGGAACTTAGCCCATCCTGACAACGTATCAGGCCACCCTGTAGGACAGACCTAAACTGAAAGGAGGGTGGGTCAGCGATGGCTGGGACCACACACCTTGGCCAGGACTGTATAGTTATGCATGCCTTTTGCTGGAGAGATTGCTCAGTGCTTAAGGCACCTGCCTGCAAAGCCTAAGGACCTGAGCTCAACCCCCCAGTACCCATGTAAAGCCACACGCACCAAGGGACACATGTGTCTGGAGTTCATTTGCTGTGGCTAGAGGCCCTGGTGTACCTATTCTCTCACTTTCTCTTTCTCACTCTCTCTGTCTCTTTGTCTCTATCACTGTCTCTCAAATAAATAAAAGAAAAGAAACCTAAAACCTTATGTCTATACCCCAGTTTTTTTGGGGGGGTGGGGGTCATTGGTCATTTCACTTGTTCCACTTCTCAATGCACATTGTATAAATCTCCTCTCTCTGTTTTTCACTATGACTTGGCTCTTTAATTGGCATTTGTGGAAAAGGTGACTGAACCTAACTTGCTGGGGATTCTTGAGCCCAAGCTTCCCCCTAAAAGCCCCCGGGTTAGACAGACCTGAGTTCAAACACAGGCTTCACTGTCTAGCGTGTGCCATGGCGGGCATGCTGCTTAATCCCTCTGAGCCTTCTGAACTTCCTCTTCCTTATCTAGAAGGCAGATCTCAGCGCCTCCCCGGGAGGGAAGGTATGAAAATGAGTGAGATAAACTCACGGAAAGCACCTAGCAAGATGAATGGCAAGTTCTTAGCAAATGACTGCTTTGAAACCGTACCAAGACGGGAACCATACTCATTTTCAACAGTGAGTAAAAATCTCAGAAGGTCATGTGTGTAGCCAAAAGGATCTTGATCGTGGCCTCAATGAGTTGGGAGGGTCTACGCCTGAATATGGTTCAAACGTGAGTCAAAATGCCTGTGGGAGAAGGATTCCAATTCTATCCCAACTTCTCCCTTGTAAGTTGTCCACCTTCCTGGTGTGGAACTAACCACATGAAACAGTTCACATGACAGAATGCACAACCTTGTTTTCGCATGAAAAGAGGATTGGCTCCAGCCAGCCACTATGGTGCCAGGAGTTGAGGGTGAGGGAAGAAGCAGAGATGAGAGGCAGTGGGCCCAGGGCTCGCCATTCCATTGCCTGTTGCCTGACCATGAGGGAGAGTCACTTGAAGGAAATGCATCTTCGTGAAATACCCTAGCCCCTGAAGTGCAGGAAGAAGGACCACCTTGCTTAGGGCAAGTACCTTGGCCACCCACCATCCCTTTTGAGGGTTTAAAAACAAGTCCTAAAGCCAGCTCTGGTCATGCCCTATCTCATCCTCCTTCCCTTCCCAGCCCTCTGTTCCAGACATCCTGGTTACTCATCATTTCTCAGACACCACCTGGGGTTCACCAACCAGGTTGTCTATCCACCTGGACAGCCCTTCCCTCCACCCACGCCTCTACTGCCACGCCCCTCTTACAAATCTTCCATTAAATGTTTTATCTTCCTTGAAGCCTTCCCTGCACTGGGCCTCCAAGGTCCTCCCTCCTCCTCTGAGCTCTCCCAGGTCCTTGTCTGTGTCCTTCTCACAGCCTGTACCACATGGGCTAGTCAAGACCAACTGTGCTCTGTGAACCACACTGCGTGCCCAGCGCCAGACCTTTGACAAGGGACGACAGAGTCTGGTGTGCATACACCCAGGCAAACACGGGAGGGACATATCCTCACTAGTTATACAGAGAAGTTCTACAAGTGGGACACCGTGCTGTGAAGGAGCAACTAACTAGTCGTGGTATGCCTTTCAAAGGAGGTTCTAGTTTAGAAGGGAGGCCAGGAAAGGGCTTTCTAAGGGATGCACACAGAATTAAACGGAGACTTGGTGAACTCATTGGAGTTGTGAGTTACCTAAGACAAGAAAAATGAAAAAGTGGTCCATACAGTAGCTGGGATGTAGCTCAGTGGTAAGGCAGATGCTTAGCAGGCACAAGGTCCTGGCTTTGGTCCCCAACACACACACACACACACACGCAACACACTACACAACCAAAGAATACATATAAAGTCCTCTAGGATGTAAAAGGATGAGATGCTTAAAGAGCAGAAAAGAGGCTGGTGGGGCTGGAGCCCTGACGAAACAGAGAGAGGAAGTGAGAGAAAGTAGGAGGGCACCAGTACATAGGAGCTTGGGGCTGTGGTGAGTATTCTGAACTTTATCCTAAGCCTAATAGAAACCATTCCAGGCTTCTACATAAATAAGTAGTGTGGTCTGATAAACAACTTTAAATGCTTTTCTAGGTATCATTTTTCACTATTGGACTAAGTTTATTGTGGACAATCCAGGGATTTTCTTCGTATCTCTATTTCAAGTGTCCAAAAACCCATATTCCTTCAGATGATTGTACCATCTCCAAGTGAGAGACGGTGGTGGCATTGGTGACAGACAGGAAAAGCTCACGTCCATTCTGGAGGCCTGCCACTATGTCGAGCATAGAAACAGAGGGAAAGGCAGGTGTTGAAGATTAATCTGTGTTAAAGATTAATCTGATTAACAATTGTGGGCAGGTAGTGGGGCCACCAATGAGAAACGTTGGGCTAGCTCTTAAAAGAATAGCTCTAAAAAATAGCTTTAAAATAGCAATTAAAAGAATAGTATGCATGGGCTGGAGAGATGGCTTAGTGGTTAAGGCACTTGCCTGCAAAGCCTAAGGATGCATGCTTGACTCTCCAGATCCCAAGTTAGCCAGATGCACGAGTGAGGCAAGCGCAAGGTCACACATGCCCACTAGGTGGTGCAAGCGTCTGGAGTTTGATTTCAGTGGCTGAGGCCCTGGTGTGCCAATTCTCTCTCTCTCTCTTTCTCTTTAAAAAAATAAAATATATTTAAAAAGAAGAGCATGTATAAGTGGAAATGTCCAAGGTGCAATTCTAGACTTTAAATTGCAATAGAAGGGCTAAGGATATACGTTGTGGGTACAGTATGTATCTAGCATGTGTGAGGCCCTGGATTCATTCTCCCACACAGATTCCCCCACCCCAAAAAAACTGTGGGTAAATATTTTTAAAGTCTCAGTTGGCTTTATTTTTGTCATCTTTAAACCATGAAACTCTTCATTCCATAATACTGAGAAAAGGGTGTGTGTGTGTGTGTGTGTGTGTGTGCGTGCACGCATGTGCGTGTGTTACCTTCAGCCCCAAGAAAATTGGTTTTATAGAGAGAAGGTGGGGAAGGCAGAAATAAAGGACAAAAAGTCAGTTGGTTGTTTAAAGTTGCTTTCCTTGTAAGATGAGAACACAGAGACAGGCCAATGGCAAAAAGTATCTTCCACTCAGGTTGCTTCGGGTCACCTGTTCTGGCGAGGATTAAGGGATTCTGGCATCAAAACAGAGGGCAGCTCATTGCTGTACTGATTGGTCTGTTCGGAACTTTTGCCTATCTCTTCTGATTTCCCAGACGGTCAGATAATAACTTCGCCTCAGTTTGGCCTCCTGGAACTTCAGTGTTGCGGGGAGGAGGGTAGGGGGGTGCATTTTGATTTCTAGTCTGGTTGGTCTGTTGGGGCCCAATGTAGGAACTCGATTGAAAGCAATGGCCTCCTACAAGTTTTGTTCACCAGATGTCAAGTAGGAAGCTGGGTAAATTGATCTAGAGCTCAGAGAGAGGCCAGGGCAGAGACAACTTTCAAGTGTGGGGAGCACCTAACCCTTAAGGTTTAAGACCAGTGAGTGAATAAAATCCAGTGAGTGAATAAAATCCAGTGAGCGAATAAAATCACCTTGGACCAGTGTTGCCAGGAGGCCTGCCCAATGATCTGCTCTCGTGATGATAAATCTACTCCTTGGGCGTCAACCCCTCACTCTTAGCTACCTACTCCTAAACGTATCATGTCCCAACATTACCACAATGGCAAGCAAATTTCAACATGAGTTTCTGAGGGACAAACCACACCTAGCCCATAATACTGTACGGTACATTGTGAGAGGAGTGACAAGACCAAGGACAGTGATTGTGGCTTCCAGAAGTAAGGAAAATTTGGCACAGTGAATCTTTGGGTTAGACTCATGCTAGTGATGCGGTAGTTAGTAAGGTTTGCTATTTGGATTCCCCTGGTTTTGTGGCCAAATAGTCTATTCCTGTCCTTCCTGGTACCAAAGGGAAGGGATGACATCTTTGCCAATCGACATCATGGCTTTTAGCAAACGGGGGGGGGGGGAGGGGGGAGAGCTCTCCTGCACCAGCTACTTCTTCCAATCAATAACCCTGACAGACAGACAGGGAGCATCTTCTGCCCCCACCGTCCCCTGCAGATCGCACCATCTCATATCCTTGCCTCAGGTCATCTCCAGAGCCTTCTAGCAGCTTCTTTCCTGAACTCTCTCCCTGGTTTGAGTCATCCCCATACTGCACCCACATTAAGCCACACATCTTAAACCAGTCCCTTGCTTAGAACCCACACAGCCACCCACAGGACGAAGGCAAGCTTCTCAGGTGGCATTCTCCACTGGACCACACGCACTCTGTGCCCTGCCAATACCCTCTGCTCCAGACACCAATGAGCAGCTTGGGTCCTGTGGTGGCTTGAATCAGGTGTCCCCCATAAACTCAGGTGTTCTGATTGCTTGGTCCCCAGCTGATAGCAATGTGGGAGATGGAGCCTCACTGAAGAGCTGTGCTGCTGGAGGCGGGCTCAGGGGCGTTACAGCCAGCTCCCCTTTGCCACAGCTCGGCTCACTCTCTTGCTGCTGCTTTCCGCCTGCTGGGGCAGAGGTGACGTCCAGCCTCCGCTCATGCCATGCTTTCCCCTGCCGTCATGAACCCTCCCCTCGAGACTGAAAACCTAAATAAAACCGTTCCTCCCATCAGCTGCGTTTGGTCAGGTGTTTTGTCCTGGCAACAGATCCCTCTTACACACTTGACAGCTCCTCGTCCCTAAGTCCCTGCTGTTCTTGGCCCCCCCCCCTAAAAATTATGCCCACTCCCTTTTTTTCTCTGAGCCACCTGCCCCTCATTCATCAAAGACCTCCTCATGTGTTCCGGACTCATTATATTATCAAATAAGCATTCTTTTAAAAAATATTTTTTTAAATTTTGTTAGTTTATTTATTTATTTGAGAGCAACAGACAGAGCGAGAAAGAGGCTGAGAAGGAGAGAGAGAGAGAGAAAAGGCACACCAGGGCCTCCGGCCACTGCAAACGAACTCCAGACGCGTGCGCCCCTTGTGCATCTGGCTAACGTGGGTCCTGGGGAATCGAGCCTCGAACCGGGGTCCTTAGGCTTCACAGGCAAGCGCTTAACTGCTAAGCCATCTCTCCAACCCTTAAAAAATATTTTTTATTGATTGATTGATTGATTTGAGAGAGAGAGAGTTATAGGTGCAGCAGACAGGGCCACATGCATCATTTTGTGCATCTGGCTTTATGTAGGTACCGGGGAATCGAACCTGGACTAGCAGGCTTTTTGCAAGTAGACGCCTTCAAATGCTGAGCCATCTCAGTCTATAATAAGCCTTCTTTAGGTCTCAGTTTCACTAATGTACTAAAGATCTTGAGGACAGCCAAGGTATCTCTCTAGTTCCAGGGTTCAAAAAGTAACATTCATTCAGTAGATACCTGTTTAAAACAATGAATGAATGAATGGGCAAATGAATAATTATAAAGGGCTAGGATGTACTAGATGCCAGATGACTATTAAAGACAATAGTGTAAGTGAAAGGAAGTGGTCACTTCCATCTGTGGTAGCCCCAGAAAGCTACACAGATAAGAAAAAATTTATGCTGGCCTTGCAGGATGAGATAAGGCATGTGAAAACGCTGGCCCAGGGCCCACCTGCACTTGGTTTTGAATAAAAGAGAAATGAATCTGATTTGGCAGGGTGGATGGAGTGGGGAGGACTTTCCATGGGGGCAGTTGGGGAGGATAAAGGCTTTGAAGTTGAAAAACACAAGGCAAGTTCAGGGAGCAATCAAGAGACTCGAGCAGAGGGAAGCCGCGAGCGGGAAGAGGGGGGCGGAGCGAGCAGCGGACGAATCGCTGGGTGGCCGTTTCTCTGCAGTGCTCAGTGAGCAAGAGCCGCACTTCTGCCTGCACTTACCTTCCCATCCAGGAAGAGAAACCTGAACTTGATAAAGAGAACCTCTGAGCACTGCAAACAAAACACTTACGAATGCCTTCCAGGGCCGTGGGAGAGGCCCATTGGACGTAGGATTAGGTAATTATCCAGGGTTTCTGTAGTGCCAACCGCAGTTCGAAATAACCCTGGCTGGTTCTGGGTTTTCTCTACATCTCCGGTTTTGTCATAATTACAGAGCATCTGAGTTTACCTAGGGAAAGGTTACTCTGAGCAGGAAACAAGGCAGGGAGGAGAATGGGAAATCCTAAGACTGTGCCAGGAGAGGAAGTGGCCAGTGCTGGCCGGGCTGCAAAGAATGGGTTCTCTTACCCCAGTTGGCTGCTGGTGAGCTCTTGGAAACAGCCCACCTTCCAGGCACTTGCCAGCACAATGTAGGGACAAAATGCATGTGGCAAGGAGGTCACCACAGCTGTTAGGAGCCAACACTGCTGTTATCTGTGGTGTCTCTCTCTCTCTCTCATCTATCATCTATCTATCTGTCTATCTATCTATTTATCTATCTACCTATATATCCCTCCATCCCTCCCTCCCTCCATCTGGGTGTTTCCAGATTATTGGTGTCTTAGTCAAAGAATTAAAGAAAGGTGCACACACACATAGTTAAGCATCAAACATTTCGTCAGGAGCAAAGCAATAATAAAGGGTTGAATGCACTGCCAAAGGGGCGGCCGTCCCAGGAAGCCAGAAACTTCTCTTTGTAGGACTTTCAGGGGAAGACAGACCTGTTTCTAGGGGCTCAGTTTGGGTATCTTCTCTTTGATTGACAGGTTTGGGTTCTATAACCTTTACTGTGCATGTTCCTTCCCCTGACACATTTGATTTTCCTCATATGTGCACTCATTTATGCATAGGCATAAGGTGGAAAATAAGGATTTCTCCCCTACAAGTTCACTTACTGTGCCTTACTGTGCATGCCCCTCAAACCAGGTCAGGCTGGACGGCCCCCAGCTCTTCTGATCCTGGATCTAATGAAGAGCCAGTTGAATAGGAACTGATCAGGAATAATGGTTGCTAAGGGGAGGAGGAAACTCATTGATTGTTTGGAGCGAGGTGGGCATGCATGGGTAGGCACAGCTCAGTACAGGTCGGGGTGCCAGGTTCCCAGCAGATGGCTAGGTGCATCTTGGAGAAGAATGCATTTACTGCCCGAGTCTGGGAGTGTTCCTGGCAGCTAAACGAGTCCCTACCCTGGTCTGCTTAGCTGCTCTCCCACGTGCCTGAGAAAAAAGCTGAGCCCGCGGGTCAGGGGCACACAGGAGAGCCATGCCCTTCACCCCCTCCACTGCGCTCTGCGCCCAATGCCAAGGAGGCTGGGCTGTAGCAGAAAAGCCCAGGAGGGCAGTGCAGAGCCCAGCCGGGTGCTTCCGGGGCCGGTCCACCTCTCTGCTGTTCACTGGCTCCACGGCCTTGACAAGCTGTTTGAACTCTTGCTTCCCCTCCATTGCTAATGACGGGAGTGGGTTAGGGATTCGCGTGTACTTAGGCAAAAATACAGATTTGGGTTCTCCTATCCTGTTACTCAGCATTAAGCCCAGAAGACCTCTGTGACCAAATACGTAGGGGGAAAGAGACTCTCCAGGTGTCAAGCAAGCAGTCAGTTTTGCAGGGGGCACTAGCTGGGTGTTCTCTAATTTAGTTCGGTGCTACCACTGTCCAGGAGACAGCACCCTATGCAAGGCTCAGTGCCCAAGAATGTCCCCCATGCACTTGAGGTGCCTAGTACAAGCCTTGGGGTGCCGACCTGTGCTTCTGACTGAGCGGCTGGCTATACACATGGGCTCCCACCACCCTTTCCTTGAGGTGGATTAATTTGCACAGAACTCAGGGAAACTCCTACTTAGGTTTCCCAGTTTATTGTAACAACAACAACAAAAGAAAAAATACAGGGGTTGGGGAGATGGCTCAATGGGTAAGGGCACTTGGTATGCAAGCATGAGGCCCTGGGTTTGATCCCCAGCTTCCACGTAATGTAAAAAAGACAGATGTGACCAAGCAAGCCTGCGACCCTGCTGCAGAGGGGGTGGGGCTGAGGTAGGAGAATCTCCCTGGAACTCACTGGTCAGCCAGTCTGACCACAAAACAATAGCTCCGGGTTCCATGAGAGACTGTTCCAAGTAAATAGAGCAGAAGAGTGATAAAGGAGAACAACTGAAATTTCTCCCCGGCTTCCACATGGGGCGTGCACACCTGACCGCACATATTCATACACCGTCCACACACGTGCACGTGCATGCGCACACACATGCACAGAGGAAAGTCAACGTGCACACTTTGGAATGAGTGGTAACTTTGCACATGCTGGACTGATTACCTTCCTCAAGTTCATGAAAAGTTACAAAGAGAATCATCTGCAGATAGTGTTGCAGTCAGGTCCGCATTGCTGGTAGAAATCACTCAACCAAGAGCAGCTTGTGGGGAAAAGAGGTTTATTTTGGCTTACAGGCTCAAGGGGGAAGCTCTATGATGGCAGGGGAAAACGATGGCATGAGCAGAGGGTGGACATCACCCCCTGGCCAACATCAGGTGGACGATAGCAACAGGAGAGTGTGCCAAACACTGGCAAGGGGACACTGGCTATAACACCCATAAGCCTGCCCCCAACAATACACTGCCTCTAGGAGGTGTTAATTCCCAAATCTCCATCAGCTGGGAACCTAGCATTCAGGACACCTAAATTTATGGGGGACACCTGAATCACACCACCACCAATAGTGTGCTGCCCACCTGTACTCCCAGCATTTTGGAGGAGGGTCAGGAGTTCAAGATCATCCTAGGCTACATAGTGAGTTTGAGATCAGCCTGGGATACATGAGACCCGGTCTCAAATTAAAAGAATTCAGATGGCTGGGTATGGTGGTGTACACCTTTAATCCCAGCACTTGGGAGACAGAGGTAGGAGGATCGCTATGAGTTTATCAAGGACAGCCTAAAACTACATAGTGAATTCCAGGTCAGCCTGGGCTAAAGAGAAACCTGACCTCAGGAAAAAAGAAAAAAAAAAGATGCAGATCAAAAGATGTATAGGAGAAAGTTCTTGTTTTGGTTTTTATAGAAGCTTCATTGTGAAGACATGTTTGATTAATCCATAAACCATTAGTCATTGCCAATCAACTTGACTTTCAGTCCGTAGCTCCTCTATAGAAGTTAGGGGTGGGACTAAGAGTTCACAGGCCTCTAAGTATATTGCTGGTTCCTACGGCAAATAGCCCCCATTCTGTGGGTATCTGGAGACTTTCCAAAGAAATTAGCTCATGAACACAAATCTGGCAGTGTTTAGAAAGACTTGCTATGCTGAAGAGGTTTGGGAACCTCCTCAGGAATCAAAAAGCCAAGTACTATGACAAAAATCATGCCTCCTGCTCAAGTCACATAGAAAACAACAAGGGCTACAGGAACTGTGAGCCAGAAACCAAAAGAAAATGGATAAAAATTGAAATACATGTAATTCCTCCTCTGTACTTGTGGTGAGATCATTTCCAGAATCTTGAGGTACTGAGATCTGGGGGTGCCCAAGTCCGTTGTGTAAAATGGCATAGTATTTGTGCTCTCTGTATGTGTCCTCCTTCAACAAGGTGTTAGGGGTCCAGGAAAGTCCTTGAACCCCAAGCCCTAGGTTCATTTCTAATTTTAATCAAAGACTTGAGTAAAAAAAAAAAAAATCCTGAGAAGGATAATCATTACATTATTATATTTATTTATATTTATTGAGGGAAGTACAGAGCCAAGGAAAGGCACCCACATGGCTAGAGATCCCGTGTGGAGGGCCTGGGAAGACCGTGGAAAGAAAAAAGAAAAGAAAGTTCAAAGAACTCCTGTCATATGGGCAGTTGGAGGGGGGTGAACAGCCCATGTGGAGAGTAATAGGGAGCCCTCCCCTCTGCCCAGGCCCAGCTAAGGGAAAGACTGACCCACAGCTAGAAGTTCCCAAGTGGTCAGAGGCCCCCACCTTGTAAAGGTATTTATAACCTTGTAGTGGTGGGCTGTCTTCCAGCTCAGGTGAACCAGAGGGACCGCTGGTTGGTTAGGGCTAGGGGTTGTCTCAGGGGCTGAACCTGACCAACCACAATGTTTAAATCCTATGAAAGACTTCCCTCCCAGGAGAGGTTCTGGTTGTTTGCGGAAAAACAGGTGTAGGGAACTAGGCAAGAGATAAGGAGTCAGATCATCTTTGATTTCTAGCAAGTGCAGGATTTCCTGCCTTTTTATTTTTATTTTTTACTTCCGAGGGTCCAGTCACCCTAACTGTACTCCCTCTCACTCCTATGTATTTTAAATGCTCTGTGGATTCCTTACGATAGATACATAGTACTATGAAATGTTATGTAAGTATGATATTTAATCCCTGTTGTTAGTTTGACAGGATTTAGAACCACCATGGAAGCAAAGCTCTAGCATGTCTGTGAAGGACTTTCTAGATTAGGTTAGCTGAGGTAGAAAGACCCACCCTAGCTTGTGGGAAACACCATTTCATGAGCCGGGAGTCCTAGACTGCAGACCACGGAGAAGGCGTACTGAGCACAGCACTCGTCTCTGTGCGTGGTGACTATGGACTGGGTGTGATCAGAGGCTTCCTGCTCCTGTTGCCATTGTTCTCCACCATGACGGCTGTATCTCCTCAAACCCTACGTGGAAATAAGCCCTCCTTAAGTTGATGTTGCCAGGTATTTTGTTACAGCAACAAGAAGAGTAACTAATACAGTAAGTGGTTATAACACCGTATGTTTAGGAAATAAGGCCCACAAGTTTACGTGCTTGGTGCAGATGAAACCTTTCTCTCTCAATGTGTGGACATGGGACCTATGAACAGGGAGGGCTGACTGCACATCATACCACAAGGATGTTCCTTGATCTCAAGTTCTAAGACACCTTAGGCTTGGCTCTAACCTAGTCCAGCCTAAAATTCCTATACCTGATCAACTTCATATTTGTTGCAGCCCCAGGAGGACACTGCACACACCTGCCCCACATTTCCTTTCCACTATGCCTAAGGTCACGTGGCATCTTCTCTTCCGAATCTCCTGCCTCATCCATCTCTCACTTCCATTTATTGAACTCTGTATGTGCCTTGTGGTGCAGGTTGAATGAGATGTCCCCCCATAGCCTCGTGTGCTGTGGTTCCCCAGCTGATTGGTTCCCCAGCTGGTGGCAGCTTGGGAGCTGGAGCCTTGCTGGGGGAGGGGTGTCACTGGTGACGGACCTCGCGGTGACTCACCCGGCTTGCTCAGCTCACTCAGACTCCTTCCACGCGGGCTTGTAACAAGACCCTGCGCACGCCACGCTCTCCCTGCAGGGACCAAAGTCCCTTTTGAGACTGGAAGCTTAAAACTCAGTCTATTTAAGGTGGTCTTGTTCCTTTACTATTTGAGTGGCCACATGATGGCCTGTTGCAATACAGCCCTGTGGTTTCATCAGTCTCCAGCTGCCAGGTACTCGCTCTCCGTTTTCCCTGAGGGGTACTTCTCCTGTGCCCTCTGGAGGTTCAGGGAATAAGCTGAGAAAGACAGATTAGTTGAAGAAGAGACGTACTAATTTATGACTTGCATGGAGGTGACCACATGGCATAATTACCCTCTGGCCCAATATGATTCACCAGATTATATGTAGCTTTTTGTTTTTCTACAGGAGATGAGGGCAACAGGGGATATAGCAAGTTTTAGAGGGACTGAAATGAGTTTTAGGGAAGTTTAATGAATTTGGAGGACATACAGTGGCCTTGGCCAAAGGCTGTTTGGTTCATAGAACTGACAACGGTTTGTGAAGGATTCTCTGTGGAATCAAAAGAGAGGGTAACAGCGTGTAAGGAAGGTCTGTCCAGGTGGGTTGACGGACTGACTGGTCTTTCTTCTTGCAATATGAGTTTAGTTAATGAAAGCTGGGGGAAAGAACAAGAGGTAATTGTTTTGTGCTATGGCAGGTCTAGCCTTTTTTGTTTTTCAATTTTATTTTATTTATTTATTTATGAGAGAGAGAGAATGGGTACACCGTGGGGGGGGGGCTCTAGCCTCTGCAAACAAACTCCAGACACATGTGGTCTAAGTGGTTCTGGAGAATCCAACCTGGGTCCCTTAGGCTTCTCAGGCAAGTGCCTTAACCTCTAGGCCATCTCACAGCAGGGAAGAAGCAAATCCAGGCTGGAAGGGCCTCGATTCTGAGCCTGCTCTCACAGACCCTTCATTTCCTTTGGTCAACTTATTCAGTGTTCCAGCAGCAATGATATTCAGACCCACCGAAGCCACCAGCTCGCTGTTTGTCCTGCACAGGTATCAAGAAGCTGCTCTTGCTGGGCGTGGGGCTCACGCCTTTAATCCCAGCACTCGGAGGCAGAGGTAGGAGGATTGCCATGAGTTTGAGGCCACCCTGAGACTCCATAGTGAATTTCAGGTCAGCCTGAGCTACAGTGAGACCCTACCTCGAAAAACAAACAAAAGAAAAAGAGTCTGCTCTTGTCTTACTTCATATTATTTTTTAAAATCATTTTTATTTATTTGAGAGAGACAGAGAGAGAAAGAGGTAGAGAGAGAGAGAAAATGAATGGGCGCGCCAGGGCCTCCAGCCACTGGAAACGAACTCCAGACGCGTGCGCCCCCTTGTGCATCTGGCTAGTGTGAGTCCTGGGGAATCGAGCCTCGAACCCGGGTCCTTAGGCTTCACAGGCAAGCGCTTAACCACTAAGCCATCTCTCCAGCCCATTCCTTCATATTATTTTTATTTATTTGCAAGGAGGGAGAGGGTGGCAGGGAGGGAAGGAAAGAGACAGAATGAATGAATATGGGTGCGCCAGGGCCTCTAGCCACTGAAAACGAACTCCAGATGCACGCACCACCTTGTGCATCTGGCTTACGTGGGTCCTGGGGAATCGAACCTGGGTTCTTTGGCTTTGCAGGCAAGTGCCTTATCCACTAAGCCATGTCTCCAGCCCAGGAAGCTGCTCTGTTGAAGTAAGGAGTTGGGCAAACACCATCTTCAGACACGAGTGACACCATTTCTAAGCAGGAACCCTGTGGGAAGCTGTGAAGTTTTACCAGGAATGTACAAGCCTCTCACCCACTTCCACTGTCCCCTGGTTCTAGTCACCCTTCTCCACGTCTCATTTTCTTATCCCATAGACACCCTTCAGCCTATCCTAGGGGAGGAGATTTGACTCTTGGAGCTCACACTGTGTTTGGCTGCCTCACAAATAAATTCCTTCTCTTTGGACAAACTCTTTGCTTCTGTGGTTGGCGTTCTGAGCAGCAGGTGAACTGGGCCTCCCTCGTTGAGTAACAGGGGTCTGCCCTGGTTCTTGGGATTCCTGTTCTGCCTCCGCATTCCACAGTGTGGTAGTTTGAATGAAATGTCCATCCCCCACCCTGTGCCCCACAGGCTCATGTGTTTTGAACACGGGGTCACCAGATGGTGGCAACTTGAGAAAGTCATGGGGCCTTTGGGAAGAGGAGCCTTGTTGGAAGAGGTGTGTTTCTGGGGCCTGGCAGTGGGGTAATTTCGCCTAGCTCCAAGCCCAGTGCAGAGACCACTTGCTTCCTGCTTCTCCCGAGATATAGTGCCCAGCTGGCTGGCTGCTCTTGTCACGTTTTCTCTGCCACAGTAAAAATTTCCTCCGAAAACTGTAAGCCAAGGATTGGAGAGGTGGTTTAGCTGTTAAGGTGTTTGCCTGCAAAGCCAAAGGACCTTGGTTCGATTCCCAGGAAACACATAAGCCAGATGCACAAGGTGGTGGATGTGTCTGAAGTTTGTTTGCAGTGGCTGGAGGCCCTGGCATGCCCATTCTCTCTCTCTCTCAATGCCTCTTTCTCTCTCTCAAATAAATAAATAAAAACAAAACAGGTAAAAACCTGGTCGTAGGCTCAAGTTCTACTAAAAAACAAAACAAACAAACAAAAAAAAAACCCCAAACAACAACAACAAAGAGAACCAAAACCATAAGCCGAAATAAACCTTTTCTTTTCACCAGCTGCTTCTGGTCAGGTGTTTTGTCCCAGCAAAGGGAAGGTAACTGTCACAAATGTTGGTCTGGGGTGTCAAAGACATAAGAGTGCTCAGAAGTGCTCAGCTCCAAACCCTGAAGGGCTGGCGTTGTAGCTGAATTACTCACTGGTTAGCAATTGTGTTACCATAGCTTGTGAACCACTTACTACTGTGGGGAGATGTAAATGAAGGACTCTGAAATGGGAGTCCCTAAACGAGAAGAGCAGACGAAAGTGGACATGTGTGGTGACGGGATGACACCTTAAGCTAAGCAGTAGACAACAGGGAGGAAAGCTGCCTGGACAGCCCTTGATGTAGACCTGGGATGTTCAGCCTTGTGACGCTGCAACTCGGCATTGTCGTCTATAAATGTGTTGGGCCACATTGCTAACTGCCTGTGAAGCACGAGGCCTCCAGGCCACAGCTGAATTGTAGGCAGACTCAGAAAGGCCGAGGGAACGTGAACCCTGGATTCCTCCCTAGGTGTTTGGCAGATGCCAGGAAGTTTGGCCCAGAAAATAAAAAGCTTTACAAAGCTCGGAAGATAGTTCAGCAGTTAAAGGCACTTGCTTGCAAAGCCTTGCGGACTGGACTCAGTACCCATGTAAAGCCAGATGCACAGAGTGACACATGCATCTGGAGTTTGTTTGCAGTGGCAAGAGGTCCTGACACACCCATTTTTATTTGTTTGGAAACAAATAAAAATATATATTTTTTAAATTATGAAAGGCTTTGTAAAAACTTGGTATTTGTGCTTTTTTTTTTTTTTAACCATATCTTCCTCTTCCTGTAATCTGGTGTCTCAGGCCTGGCCCTTGAGACCCTTTTCTGATGAGAAAGGAGGCAACTGCTCCAGCAATTTCTTCTGTATCCCTATCAGAGATTCATGGGTCTGACTGTTCCTCTCAATCAGACACAGGAAGAGGGAAGATACGGTGAAGCAGCACCCATAGCAGGCTTTTACAAAAGGTTAAAGGGCAACAAAGTCCAGCGGCCTTACTGAGGGCAGAGACATATAACTGATACAAATGCATCACTATAGATGGGTAGATGCTGTATTAGGGAACTCAACTGAAGAGGCTAGCTAGCTATTGAGGCACACAGATTGTCTGTTGGTCCAAGAGAGGTGCAAGCCTGAGGATGGATGGATGGATGGATGGATGATGAATGATGGATGGATGGATGATGGATGGATGGATGGATAGATAAATAGATGAATGGATTCAAGTAAGCCATGCAAAGCAGTGGGGAGAATGCTGAGCTGAAGCCCTAGGACTAGTTAGGAGCTCTCTGCCTATTGGTTCCTTGATGCGCATACAACGTGTATGTTGTTGGATGACAATACCATCACAGTATGAAATGTTTCTCCTTTTCAAAATTTTGTGTGGCTGGGTATGGTGGTGCATGCCTTTAATCCTAGCACTCAGGAGGCGGAGGTAGGAGGATCGCCGTGAGTTCGAGGCCACCCTGAGACTACATAGTGAATTCCAGGTCAGCCTGGGCCAGAGTGAGACCCTACCTCAAAAAACAAAAAAAAAAAAAAATGTGTATGTATGTATGTATGCACATATGTGTATATGATGCATACATTTATATGTGGGTGCATGTGTGGAGGTCAGAGGACAATGTAGGGTTATTCCTCCTTTTGTGGGGTCCACGTGAGGATGTTACACTCGCTGTTGGTGTGGTGTATTGTATTAGTTCCCTAGCCCATTTTTTGTTTTTAAAATATGGTTATACCATGTCCATGTGCTCCCAATGATTGTAGATGGCATCTTTTTGTTTATAGGAATGAGTACTTATCAGTGTGTGCCTCATAGTTGGTGCTAGTCAGGTGGTGCGCTTGTGCACAAATGAGACGCACAGTCATGCCACCGCTACACTGGCATTCAAAGTGGAGACAGCTGGTGCTTTGCAAGATGGAGTCACCCAGCGCAAGGCACAGCCTAGAAACCGCTGTTCCACACAGTGTGGATCAGGGCAGTAGCTCAAAGCAGGGCACATCCTGGTCCCCACATGATACAAAAAGCCATGGAAGGGCTGGAGAGATGGCTTAGCACAGATGCACAAGGTGGCGCATGCATCTGGAGTTTGTTTGCTGTGGCTAGAGGCCCTGGAGCACCCATTCTCTCTCTCGCTCTCCTTATCTCTTCCTCTCTCTGATAAATAAATAAAAATAATTTTAAAAAATTTAAAAAGAGAGATTGCTTAAGATTGGTTAAGGTGGTTGCCTGTGAAGCCTAAGGACCCATATTGGACTCTCCAGTCCCCACATAAGCCAGACACACAAGGTGATGCAAGCACGCGAGGTGGCACATGCGCACAATATGGAGCACACGTCTGGAGTTCAATTGCAGTGGCTGGAGGCCCTGGCATGCCAATTCTCTCCCTCCCTCTCTCTCTCTCTCTCACTCTCGCTCTCACTCTCGCTCTTGCTCTCTGTCATAAAAAATAAAACACAACAACAACAATAAAAAGCCATGGAAAAACTTAGTGACTTACAATGATCACAAGTGGTCGTTTCTCTTGGTCTGCCCTCTGAGCTGTGTCCAGCTGCTGCCCACGTTAGGCTGTGTTAAGGTCACTTTGGCTGTGCCCAAAGATCTAGAAAGCCATGCTCACATGCCTGGTACTTCATGTTCCTCCACGTAGCCTCTCCTTCCTTCTCTCCGTCCAGTGGTCTAGCCAACGCTTCTTTAGAGTTTGATGGTCTCTTATGGGCTCCAGTTGAAACCAGCACAGCATCTCTTCCATCCCATTCTATTGGACCCAGAAAGTTACAAGGCCAGCACAGAGTGAAGGGAAGGGAAAATGATGAGAAGAGAGACGTGCTTATCCAGGTAGTGAAATCATCACAGTGCCTGCATAGGAGACTACCACAAGGTACTCAGCTAATGTTTATTACACTTACTTTACCATATGAAGACTGGTGGTGAGAATGGCCCCAGCAAGGACACTTTCTTATCTTTCTTCTTTTCATATGTCAATCGTTCTTGTCTCCTAGCCCAGTGCTATCCAAAAGAAAGTCGCAAATAAGACCCCAGATATGTCATCTTTAATTTTCTAGTAGCTTCAATCAATACTTTAATTTTAATATTTTATTTTAATCTAGCCCATTGTATCCAATATTTAAAATTTCAATATATTATTAATTAAACATTATCAAGACACCTTATGTTCTGTTTTATCTTTGTGCTATGCTTTTTAGAATTTTTATTTATTTATTTATTTGACAGAGAAAGAGGGAGAGAGAGAGAGAGAGAATGGGTGTGCCAGGGGCCTCCAGCCACTGCAAACAAACTCCAGACATGTGTGCCTCCTTGTGCATCTGGCTAACGTGGGTCCTGGGGAACCGAACTTGGGTCCTCAGGCTTTGCAGGCAAGTGCCTTAACGGCTAAGCCATCCCTCCAGCCCTGTGTTATGGTTTTGTAATCTATTTGGTGTGTGTTTTATGCTTACAGCCCATCTCCATGTGGACTTACCACATGGCTTCTACCACTGGGCAGGTCAGGGCTAGCTAGTCTGTTTGTTTCCCTTATTTGTAAAGTAAGGATGATAAGAAAGAGCTGATTAGATGAACATGACTGTTTTGATGCAGTCGAGAATGTAAATGAGAAAGAACACAAGAAACACTGCACACAATACGGGCTCGCTCAATACAGTATTGTTTATGGGTGGATGGCTACCAGAGCTAGGACCCCTCGTGGGCTTGCTCGAGTAAGGTTCCATATTCCTGAGCTGCAGAGCACTTATTTATCACCTTGTACCTGGTGCCATTCAGTACGTTTCTCCTTTCTCCCAGCTCCTCCAACTTCCTCTTTTCCACTTTCTTCTCCGCACGGATCCACATCTTCTTATGGTCCGCCGTGGTTTCTCAGCCTCCCTTACTGCGGCATGACCTTCAAACGAACCGTGACCCTTCGCTAAGCGCCTTGAACCCTTCTCATTTCCCAATCCAGATTCCCAGCAGAACTAATCTGATTGGCCTAGCCCGTCTCTTCATGCTGGTTCACGTCCGCCACCGGCTGACAATTCTCCGTCTTGAGTTCAGCCCATCCCTGGCCTACCCACTCAGCCCAGTGGGACTGGCAGGACGGCCACCTGGAGCTGAGGGCGGTGGGTGGGCGTTTGCCCCGGAGGAGGCCAGACGTCCTGGTGATATTGAATACTCTCGCGCTGCCGCTGGGGTTTCCCAAGTGAGCTCATCAGTCTGACCCTGACAGAGGCAGGTTTCCTCCCCTGACATGTCACCGTCCTTGACCTCAGCACAGCCTCGCCTAACTCCACAGCAGTGCCCATATGTGCCTAAGGCCTTGCAACCCTCGTTGCTGAGGAAGTGTGCTGTCAGACAGTGCTTGACTAGATGCGGGAACAATGCTTGCAATTTCCTTCTGGGGTTTTGCGGAGCCTAACCTGGACCGGGCACTCACCCCATTCACTAGGGTTTGCTTGGTGCTGAGGACAGAACCCAGGGCCTCGTGCATGCGCTACTCCTGAGTCACACTCTCAAGCCCAAGTCAGTGTTCCTGCTGTCGTTAGTAGGAAGTCTGTTACGTGACCCCGTTGCATTAGAGTCACTTTGGAACACTTATTTAAAAAAAAAAAAATGCAAGGCTGGAGAGATGGCTTAGCTGTTAAGGTGTTTGCCTGCAAAGCCAAAGGACCCATGTTCGTTTCCCCAGGACCTACATAAGCCAGATGCACAAGGCAGCACAGTGTGTCTGGAGTTCGTTTGCAGTGGCTGGAAGCCCTGGCATGCCCATCCTCTCTATATATCTGCTTCTCTCTCTCTTTCTCTCTCTCAAATTAAAAAAAAATGCAGATTCCTAATCCCAACTTCAGACCCCTGGATGAGAACACAGGAAATGTGGCTCGGGAATCTTCATTTCAGTAAACTCCATAGATAAATTTAAGGCACAGTAAGGTCTAGAAATTTGGGGTTACCCACACTTATTTCAGAATGCACTATGGCACCCCTTAGACTTCACGAGAACTCTTTAGGACACTTGTTTTATGGAACCTAGAATTTTTCTAGAACTTTCCAGAGAAGCTTGGAGGCAACTGAATGGATTAACAGTTCTGGCCACCATCCCTCCTGACCCAGACCCCTACGAGATTCACACAGGGAGGGAGCACCCAAACTTTGCCCCTGACTTGACATTTCCCATGGGATGGCAAAGTGATTTACCTTGGCAGCTCTTGTGCAATACATCAGCACAAGTCTGCAGGCACCACCCTGGATAGAGGCCCTTCTGGCTGGCTGCCTGAGTCACAGCTCAATGGGATAAACCCAGAGAAGCCCCAGGCGGGTAGAAAGCGGTACGTAGAGCTGTGTCCCTGCAGAATCACAATGGAGCCAGTGTTTGCTGGAGAGCCAGACAAGGACTCTAATTCAAGGGGTGGAATGCCAAGGGCGCAGGGGGCTCTGGGTAAAGGGAAGGACCTCGGCCTCTTTCTTGGCTCATTCCCTGCCTGGAAATTATTCCACTTTTGTTCTTAATACCATTTGTCCTTTTTTGTTTGTTTGTTTCTATGTCCGGAAACATGAATAAATGGCCACACATTGCTTTCACAATAATCATATCTTTTCCCCATTGGACTCAAGAATTTGATCTACTCCGGTCTGTCCTAGGTGGACACAGGCAAGATACATGCAGCTGCTGGACTGTAGAAAGTGAAGCAATCTCCTTACAGTGAGTCTGAGTTGACATCTGGCTCTCAGGCCAGGCAACTGGAGATCTTTTGCAACACCCTCCTGGAAGGTCATGTACTTCCAACTTAGTCACTCAAGATAATTTTTATTTCTTCTCTAGGACAGAACTTGCCAGCACATATGTGGACATATCTTAGCCTTTTTCCTAAGCATTCGTCTTTATGTCTCAGAGTCCTGAAAATAAGTTTCAGTACAGTGCTTATTTTTCACTGTGTCAAAAACTTCCTCTCTCTTTCAAGCCTGGAACTGAGTGGGTTCCATTTAGGTCACTGGCATGAGTCCGGGTATACCCCATTCTAAAATGATGACTAAAAAGAGAAGAATTGACACCACCTTGTGAAAAAATATTTTCACTCAGAAGGAGAAAATGGATCAATATTCTGGAGTAAAGAATAGACTTTTCCCCCCAGACAGTCAGCGCATCTAGTGCCAGAAGGTGCTACACGGGTGACTGGGGGAAAATGACCAATATCTGTCCAAGCACTCATGGTCTAACCTACTTAGCAGCAAATAACTTGTTGTGATGCCCACACAAGTGCAATAGTGGCACACAGCCATGGTGGGGAACCAACTACTCTTAATTTGGCTAACTGATCTCCTCAGTGGTTCAGGACCCATAGCTGGAGCTGGGAAACAAGTCCGAACCGTATCCAAACATAAGCCTACTCGCCAATATCAAGCTACCATCAATCATGGGCTACAAGAGGGCCTACACCTATTAAATTCTCTATTAAAAAAGTAAGGGTTATCTCATTTGTCCTGGTGCTAACTTACTCTCCGGTGGAGAATCTGCTTCTCTTTTTCAGATAGATGTAGATCCTAAGGAGAGAGCCACCCCATCATACCTCAAAAGGGCCCCGGCTGAAACTAAGAAAAATTGGCGAAACAAGCAAGGGTGCTGTTTTCCTGATGAACCGGATACCAGCACAAGGGGGAAGGAGATCAGCACAGAGAAAAATCAACTCCTACCAAATCAGAGAGCCAGAGCCTCAGAGGCCCCCAACACCTCATCACTGAAGCAGACCAAAAATGAACCCAACATGGCTCAGGGAAATTTTGCGGAAGAGGGGGCAGAAAGAATGTCAGAGCCACATGTTGGGTCATGATATGCAGAGACATTTATCTTACCCATAACTGTGGGCTAACTCCACAATGCATGGCCCATATACTTCAACAAGGAGGGGCCAAGAGGAGGGGGTAGGTCACGGATGAGCCTAATAATGGTACCAAACTGACTGTATTTGCTGAATACAAAACTAACTAATAAAGAAAAAAAGAAAAGAAAAAAAAAAGAATAGACTTTTCCCCTTTGAATTAGATTTTTTTTAATTTATTTTTATTTATTTATTTGAGAGAGAGAGAGAGAGAATGGGAATAGGCATGCCAGGACCTTCAGCTACTGCAAACCAACTCCAGACACATGTGCCACTTATGCATCTGGCTTATGTGGGTCCTGGGGAATCAAACCGGGGTCCTGTGGCTTTGTAGGCGAGCGCTTTAACCACTGAGCAATCTCTCCAGCCCTGAACTAGTTTTTGTTGTTGTTGTTGTTGATGATATTAGTGTTTTGAGAGACATGCTCTCACTCTGTTGCTCTAGCTGGCATGAAACTCACTATGTAGACCAAGTTGGCTTTGAACTTAGAACAATCCTCCTGCCTCTACCTCGTAGTGCTAATATTACAGGCACGTGCCACATGTGTGAATTGAAACATAGATTTAATATGTAATCCAAGTGTTTCTAGAAACTGTTTGTCCTATGTTTTCTGAAAGCTAATCCTGAAATTATTCTACTAACTGGAAACATGACCTATGGAAAATACAGCTAGCTAAATTAGTGACCTCATGGAGTTTAAAATGCAGTGCACACTGACATCCCCTTAGGCAATGAATAATGCTAAGCACGGCACTGTAGATAATATGTATGAAGAACATGTGTAAGTAGAGAATAAACTAGAAAACTTAAACACAGAAGGAAAGAAGAACGTTATATAAATGAGAGATTAAAAAAAGTAACTACTATGGAAAAGAGACGCCAAGATACATATATATTTTTGAGTCAGGGTCTTACATAGCCCAGGCTGGCTTCAAACTCACTATGTAGCCAAAGATGAACTTGAGCTTCTGTCTTTCTGCGTCTACTTCCTGAGTGTTGGCATCACAAGCATGCGCCACTATACCTGTCCCAATGGCATAACTGTGGCTACAGGAATGAGAATGAAAACACAGCCTGAAGTGAGCAATTATATTTTAAATCTTCAGTTAAAATTACTGGAAATGGGGTTGGAGAGTTGGCTCAGCGGTCAAGGCACTTGGCTGCAGAGTCTAATGACCCAAGTTTGATTCCCTACCCGCATACAGCCAGATGCACAAAGTGGCGCATACACCTGGAGTTTGTTTGCAGCGGCTGGAGGCCCTAGCATGCCCATTCTCTCTGTCTCTCTTCTATCTCTGTCTGCTTGCAAATAAATAAATAAAATCATTTTAAAAATTAGTGGAGCCAGACGTGGTGGTACACACCTTTAATCTCAGCATTTGGAGGCAGAGGTAGGAGGATCACCACGAGTTTGAGGCCACCCTGAGACTACATAGTGAATTCCAGGTCAGCCTGAGCTAGAGTGAGACCCTACCTCAAAAAACAGAACAACAACAACAAAAATTAGTGGAAATGGAGGTAGCTGAGGAAGTAAAAACTTTTGATTCCCCATTCTATACAATGAACTTAGCATTTGTATTCTTTTTAATTTTGTTTATTTTTATATATTTATTTGAGAGCAACAGACAAACAGAGAAAAAAAGAGGCAGAGAGAGAGAGAGAGAGAGAGAGAATGGGCATGCCAGGGCCTCCAGCCACTGTAAACGAGCTCCAGATGCATGCACCACCTTATACATCTGGCTCACATGGATCGTGGGGAATCGAACCGGGATCTTTAGGCTTCACAAGCAAGTGCTTAACCGCTAAGCCATCTTTCCAGCCCCGCATTTGTAGTTTAATAAAATAATGATTATGCTCTTCCAGTTGCCTATGGTGACCCCTTATGATATATGGTTGCAGGTTTGCTTTTAGCCATGAGAGACACCCCTGGGGTTTCTGGAAGGACAGGTTGTTCTCCTGAGACGCTTGTGAAAAATGGCCTTTCTGTCATCTCATGGAGGCTTCCCTGTGAGCCCCGAGGTCCTGCTTCAGACCTTCTGGCTCGGATGCCGACGATGCACGGTGACCTTCTCGATCCTGTCCTTCCTAAGTGTGTGCCGGTCCCTACTTCCCATGTTCAATCCTTCAGTCCTCGAGCCACTGGATCATCACTTTGCTGGCGGAATCCTGGCCGACACATTTGGATTTCCTCGTTTAGTCAGCGCTCACGGGGTTGAAAGCCGATCCCTGCAGGAGATCAACGCGAACAGAACAATGTCCACACAGCACAGGACATGCTAGAAAGTAAACAGGGAGAAGGCGAAGACACAGAGAGACGAAAGAAGCAGCAGGAAGCGCAGGTCATGCCAACAAATGTCAACGCGTTGGAGTCCCTTCAGTAACGGGTAGAGAGCTCTGGGCTGCAGTGAAATCCACCAGGCAATCCAAAGACTGCTCGTCCAGGTTGACTTAAAGTAATATCAAAAGATTAAAATTAAAGGCTGGCTGGGATATGCCGGGTGACTGTAAACAGACGGGAAGCAAGAAGGGCTTTGAGGTAATAAGGATGAGGCAGGGAGGGAATTAGCATTTAAAAGCTGTTGGCACGCTGGTTAGTGAATTCATCTTCGCTGCACAGAATTCAGGCATCATAGGATTAAGTAGCAGGAAAGTGGGCCCTGCTAGCATTAGGGACTTTTGAGACCCCTGACATCTGAGACAGACTTCATGTTCTGACTCCCAGCAAATCCAAAGAAGCAAAAAATAAAACAATTTCCTGTCTCTTTCATAGAAACAAGAAAGTCTCCCCAACAATTGAACAAACTTCTTACACCTTGGCCTCATGTCTCCTCAGGGAAATCTTGACAACCATTATTGTCTTCATGGTACAGGGCTGGGGGAGGGTCAAACGCAATGATCACCATGATTGTTTTGTTAAATTGTTAATGTCTAGTCACCTTACATACACTGGAGTGTGGTGTTACACAAGGATCTACCTTACCTTGTTTGATGAATGTCGGATTATGTGAACACCATTAGGCTAAGTCATTGTTCTTTTTTACTGATTTGAAATGCCTCCTTTAATGTGTGCACATACACACACACAGACACGGGCACACACGTATGGGGCACTGGAGCCATGTTACATCTGTGCACCTGAGGCACCAAGTCTACTCTGTTTGCTATATGGAAAGACAGCCCACTCACATTCACTGTTTCAGTTCTCTAAAAAATATTTGTGAGCCGGGCGTGGTGGTGCATGCCTTTAATCCCAGCACTCGGGAGGCAGAGGGAGGAGGATCACCATGAGTTCCAGGCCATCCTGAGACTACATAGTGAATTCCAGGTCAGTGTGGGCTAGAGTGAGACCCTACCTCAAAAAACCATAAAAAAAATTGTGGGCCAAGTGTGGTGGTGCATGCCTTTAATCCCAGCACTTGGGAGGCAGAAGTAGAATGATCGCCGTGAGTTCAAGGCTACCCTGAGACTACATAGTGAATTCCAGGTCAGCCTGGGCTAGAGTGAGACCCTACCTCGAAAAACCAAATATATATATATATATATATATATATATATATATATATATATATATATATTTGTGGGCTGCAGTATGGCTCAATGGTTAAGGTGATTGCTTGCAAAACCTAATGAACTGGGTTCGATCCCCCAGTACCCACATAAAACCAAATGAACAAAGTGGTGTATGCATGTAGAATTTGTTTTCAGTGGCTGAAAGTCACTGGAATGCCCATTCTCTCTGTCTGTCTATCTCTGTTCTCTCTCTCTCTCTGCTTGCAAATCAATAATATTATTAAAATAAAATAAATAGGGCGGGAGAGATGGCTAAGCAGTTAAGCGCTTGCCTGTGAAGCCTGAGAACCCCGGTTCAAGGCTCTATTCCCCAGCCACTGCAAATGAACCCCAGACGTGTGCCTGGAACTGTGGCCGGCCCCGAGGACCCAGGGACCCACCATCCCCCAATACATCATGCTGGGGATGAAGTTTTAAGACAATAATGTGAGAAGAGAGAGCACACAGATATCAGTCTCCAGCACCTTCCAAGGACTTAATTTCAAGTACAGCCCTGTGGGGGGCGGTTAGGATTTTGGCATATGAATTTGTGGTGAACACAGTTTAGGCCACAGCCATGGGCTTGCCTCGGGTATTGTACAGTGTTTGAAGCTACTGTGAGCAGAGAAGAGACTGGCAGAGCAAGTTCAGTGGGAGTCATAGAGAAGAATAAAGGTTAATCTGTTTAGAACTCACTGAGTCCAGTGGATCAGTAATGGTATCATTGCAGATTTGCTTCCACAACAGGCACACCAGTGCAGGCTTCTCCCAGCATGGCTCCTGTTTTCCCACCCCTGTGTTGTTTCTTCAATTTCCTTTTTTTTTTTTTTTTTTTTTTTGTACATGTTCATGTGTGTGTGTACCTGTATCGTGCACGTGTGTGTACGTGCACGTGTGTGTGGAGGTCAGAGGACAACCTTGAGTGTCATTTCTCTCCGGCAGAGTCCGTCATTTCTGAGACTGAGTCTTCTAATTCACTGGCCTGGAGATTCTAAGTAGGCTGGGCTGCCTGGCCAGAAAGCCGCAGGGATCTGCCTGACCCCACCTCCCCAGGCTTAGGATGACAAATGCACTACCATACTCAGCACTTTTGACATGGGTACTGGGGATCGAACTCAAGTCCTCATGCTTGCAAAGTTGAGCATGTCCCCAGGCCCCGTCTCTTTCATTTCTGTTGGTAAAAAAAATGCGTAACTTTTTTATGTTCCCATCACCTAGATTGGCTGAGGATGTGAGCGCCTTTCACATGCTCCCGTCAGACTCCCCGTGAATCACTTTCTGAACTGCACATTGCTCTCCTAGATTGTTGTCCTTTTATTAATTTGTAAGCCTTCTTTATATATTCGGGGTATGTATATTTTGTGAGCTGTATAGTATGTGAAAATATTTCTCCTATCTTGAGGCTTATCTCTTCATAGTCTAAAAATAATGTCTTTTGAAGTGCCAAAGTTTTCATGTAACATAGTCATATTTATAACTCCTCTCCCAGTGGTATATCTTGTCAAGAAATTCTTCCCAGCCCAAAGGACATTAAGATATTATCAAATGTTTTCTTTTAATAAGTTGAAAGGATTATGTTTTATACTAGGATTTTTAAGCCTTCCAAAAATACATTGGATAAAGGGATAGAGCATGCATTTTTTATTTTAACTTTTTTAGATTTTGGTTTTTCGAGGTGGGGTCTCGCTCTAGCCCAGGCTGACATGGAATTCATTCTGTAGTCTCAGGGTGACTTCGAACTCATGGCGATCCTCCTACATCTGCCTCCCGAGTGCTGGGATTAAAGGTGTGTGCCACCACGCCCAGCTGGAGTATGCATTTTGTTTCATGTTTTCATTAAAAAGTCCAAAAGTCCCAGCTCTGTGCCTCGTCTGCTCTGTGCCCTGTCTGCTCTGTGCCCTCTGCCCTTATTCATCATGCCCTCTTCCTGCATGTCAGGCGCCAGGCGTCTGTTCCATGCCACCAGTCTGCTGGGTTTTTTCTGCATCTAGAGGCAACTTTGCCCATGACAGGAGCGGTGGGTGGTGGAGGGGTGTACCTCCCACATGCAAACTCCTGTGGGAATGGGAGAGAGGGGGAAGAGAGAGAAAAAGAAAGGGATGGGAGGAGGGAGGGGGAGAGAGAGCACTGGGGCGGGATGGTATCTGGAGACAGAATTTCAAGTCTGGAAGGGTTGGAGCTTTCAAAAGGCTAACTAACCTTTCTCCCATCTCTGATAGGAACTATATAGGCCAAGAACGGAAGTACTCAGCAGCTAAAATTTCAGGAGAGTTGCTGCTTCAAAGCTCTGAGACTTTGGGTTGCAACCTTCTTATTTATTTATTTATTTATTTATTTATTTATTTATTTATTTGAGACAGAGAGAAGGAGAGAAAAAGAGAGAGAGAATGGACACACCAGGGACTCTAGCCACTGCAAACGAACTCCAGACGCATGTGCTCCCTTGTGTATCTGGCTTACGTGGGACCTGGAGAATCGAACCTGGGTCCTTAGGCTTCACAGGCAAGCGCCTTAACCACTAAGCCATCTCTCCAGCCTGCAGCATCCTTCTTGATGTCTCCTTTCCTCTTTCTTTTCTCTGGCACCACTGTGCATTGAATCTAGGGCCTGATACCTTGAGCTTTCTTTCAAGACAATGATGTAAAGGGTCAAATTCATATTTTTGGTGCTTTATACATAGAAAGCGTAACTAGAGTTGCCTTGTGATGGCCCAGGTAAACTGAGTTTTAGGGTAACCGAGGATGTCCCCCCATAGCATTGAACGTTCATGGATTGTGACTCTGTGTAGGATCTCCCCTTCCACTTCTCAACTTCTCCGTAGTCATATGTTTGTAGCACACGTGTGTTACTTTTATTTGTGTGTCTGTGAGAAGTGTGCTCCCCTACAGTAACAGAAACAG
The DNA here is from genome assembly GCA_036346955.1 of Dipus sagitta. Taxonomy (NCBI): domain Eukaryota; kingdom Metazoa; phylum Chordata; class Mammalia; order Rodentia; family Dipodidae; genus Dipus; species Dipus sagitta. The sequence continues at coordinate 151,992,183 of CM070772.1, read as the reverse complement.
TGACTGCAGCATGTAGAATTTTATTGGTCTTAAGAATCAGAAGCCATGGGGTAGAGAGCCGAGGGCTGATCCCGGGCTGCAGTACCACCAGGGCTCCAAACCTGCTGTGTTTCCACACCATCGTCCCTCAATCAAGCCTTCACCCTCATCCTTGTTACCTTCTAGTCTCCAGGTGACTGCTGCTCTTCCAGTCTCAGGATCATGTTAAAGGAAGAAAGAAGTGGGGTGGGGGGGGAGGCAGAGGATTTCCATTTTTGTTAGGGAAGCAGAGCCTGTTCTCACATTGCCCTTGATACAAAGGCATTTGGAAAAATGAGAATTTCTATAAAGGTGCATAGTTTCATGGGCCATTCTAAAGCTGGAGTGGAGAAAAGATGGCTAGCTCTGACCTGTTGACTGTTCTCATAAATAAAGTTTTATTAGAACATAGCCGTGACCACCCATTTACCTACCACCCATGGTTGTCTTTACTACGACAGCATTGAGCAACAGGGGCAATGTAACCAGAAATGGGAACCATTTACTGTTTACCCCTTTGTAGAAAAGCCTTGAAGAACCCTAATCCACGGGAAAGAGGAAGCAGAGATGGTAGGAAGCAACTAGTAAGTACAAAAAAAAATGTGCCAGGTGTGGTGGCACACACCTTTAATTCCCAGCACTCGGGAGGTAGAGGTGGGAGGATGGTGGAGAGTTTGAGGCCACCCTGAGATGATATAGTGAATTCCAGGTCAGCCTGGGCTAGAGTGAGACCCTACCTCAAAAAAAAAAAAAAAAAAAAAAAAAAAAAAAGCAACATTATGTAGGCAGCCAGAAATCCTTGAGGAAAGGCTCTTACCCCAAGGAGGGCAAGTTGTTCAAATGAACACATTCCACAATGAAGCTGACAGGTGTTCAAAAGCAAAGTTTTGTTTTTTTTTTTTTAAAGAAGTTAAGTTAGGAACTGATTGGAATGAACACTTCCTACACTGTTTCCAGCTGTGATGTTGGCAGGGCAGTGGTTTCACCTTCCATCCTGATTCTTTCCTCCTCCTTTTCACTGGGACACATGAGAAAGCTCGTCGGGTTTCACAGGCCCCTCTGGGGTCCGTCAGTAAGGTGAGAGGCTGGTGAAAGGAGTTTTGTCTGTGCGCCTGCCTCGGCGGGCCTGAAAGGCAAGGCAGCCTGGGGAAGTGCACCACGGGAGAATCCTTCCCAATACAGTTCTCTGTCTCAAGCAAAGGCGGCCGGCTGAAGAGGGAGGGCAGTCCTCCTCGGACCGCCCGGGCTCCGGTCCTTCCAGTGGGCGCCGGCGTGTGCATCTCAATTGTCAACAAGACAGAATTTAGAATCACCGAGCAAACACATCTCTGGGCGTGTGAATGTGCGAGAATTTTAGCAAGTAAATTGAAGTAGGAGGACTCACTGTAACTACAGGTGGCCTGGGATTCCAGACTGAATAGAAAGGAGAAAGTGGGACCGGAGAGACGGCTCAGCAGTCAAGGGGCTTGCCTGCAGAGCCTAATGACACAGATTTGGTTCCCCAGTACCCACATATAGCCAGATGCACAAAGTGATGCATGCATCTGGAGTTTGCAATGGCTAGAAGCCCTGGCATGCCCATTCTCTCTCTCTCTCTCTCCTCTCTCTCTCTGCTTGCAAATAAATAATTTTAAAAACAAAAAGAAGAAGGAAGCTGAGCTGCAGAAGTCGACTCTTCCTGCTTCCTCATATGAATCAAACATGACCGGTCGCTGCCTCAAGGTGGTTTCCCCATGCAGTCTTTCAAATTGTAAGCCGACATGAAGCTTTCCCCACCTAACTGCGCCCTTTGCTTCTTGTCACGTGTTTGTTTACAGCAAGATGAGAAAGGAACTAACAACCACTCTTCAAAATTTACATTCCAGATGTCTGAGGTGGGAGTTTCAGACTGAGGCCGGCTTGGGAGGCTGTGAGAGAAGGATCGAGAGTTGGAGGCTAACCTGGGCTATAGAGTGAGACTCTAACAACAAAAAAATTTTTTTAAAGACCCACCCAGGGCTGGAGGGATAGCTTAGCAGTTAAGGCGTTTGCCTGCAAAGCCAAAGGATCCTGGTTCGATTCCCCAGGACACACGTCAGCCAGATGCACAAGGGGGCGCACGCATCTGGAGTTTGTTTACAGTGGCTGGAGGCCCTGGCATGCCCATTCTCTCTCTCTTTCTCCCCCTCCGTCTTTCTCTGTCAAATAAATAAATAAATAAATAAATAAATAAATAAATAAATAAAAAGACCCACCCAGCCATTGACCCAAGGCCTACAGAGAACCTCCCCTCCTAATGCCTGCTACAGGGGCACATTTTCAAGTGCAAGGCTGACAGATGTCTGGGAGGTTCATCCAGCGAAGGACTCATTGCTCACCTGTGTGAATATGAGTCAGTATCCTTGAGATGGTTAACACTGATTGTCAACTCCACAGGATCTAGAACCACCTAGGCCACAAGCCTCTGGGCATGTTTGTGAGGGAATTTCAAGATTGGATTCACTGAGGTGAGAAGACCTACTGTGAATGTGGGCTGAGCTGGGGTCCCACACTGAGTGGAAAGGAGAACTAGGAATGGGCACCCGCATTCATCTCTCTCTTCTTCCTGACTGCAGACGCAATGTGACCAGCTGCCTCACGTTCCTGCTGCCATACTTTCTCTTCCAAGGGACTGTAACAAAATAAACCCTTCCACAGGCTGGGAAGATTGCTCAGTGGTTAAAGGCACCTGCTTGCAAGACAAACCCTTCCTTGCTTACATAGCTTTTGCCAGGTATTCTGCTGCAATGACAAGAAATCACTAATAGGGTCACAGATGGGGGAGAGGACCTGCATGAAGGAGGAACTGATGTTCAGTTATTAGGCGTTCAGCACAGTTGTTCAGAGCATGGAATTCTAATGTTCCTGGGAATGGCTCCTGCCAATCTCTCCACTCTCTTCCTAATCTAAATCTACCCACTCTTCCTTCAGAGTCAGCCCAAGCCTGAACTTCCCTGATGCCCTGTTTCTGACTTGTCCATTCTTCCGCTTCTGTATTCTAATGCCTCCAGACATGTGTGGTAACACCCCCACATTGCCATGCAATGACCTGTTTTGCCTATCTGGTTCACCTACTGTGGAGGTTTGGATGGAAATGTATGTCCCCCATAGACTCAGGCATTTTTTAAAAATATTTTTTATTTTATTTATTTATTTGAAAGAGAAAGAGAAAGAGAAAGAGAGAGCAAGAATGGGTACACCAGGGCCTCTACCCACTGCAAACAAACTCCAGACGCATGCACCACATTGTGCATCTGGCTAACATGGGTCCTGGGGATTTGAGCCTGGGTCATTTGGTTTTGCAGGCAAGCACCTTAACCATTAAGCTATCTGTCCAACCTGACTCAGGTTGTTGCAGTCAGGTTTGCCTTGCTGGTAGAAATCACCCAACCAAAAGCAGCATGTGGGGGGCTAAAAGATATTTATTTTGGCTTACAGGCTTGAAGGGGACACTCTGTGATGGCAGGGAAAATGATGGGGTGGACATCACCCCCTGGCCAACATAAGGTGGATAATAGCAACAGGAGAGTGTGCCAGGCACTGGCAAGGGGACACTGGCTATAACACCCGTAAGCCTGCCCTCAACAATACGCTGCCTCCAGGAGGTGTTAATTCCCCAAATCTCTATCAGCTGGGAACCTAACGTTCAGAACACCTAAGTTTATGGGGGACACCTGAATCAAACCACCACACAGGTGTTTTTGATTAAGCTTCCTACTTAGTCTTCAGCAGGCAGAGCCCTGCTGGAGGAGGTGTGCCATGGCAGGGAAGGGGGTCAGATCTTGAGTCCAGCTGTAGGGTGTGTAGAAAGCCAGTTTGAGTGAGCTCGGGCTGTCTGTGCTTGCTGCAGTTGATTCTGCCTCTCTGCTGTGGACGTACTACGTGAGCCAGGTTCGTTCACCATGCCAGAGCTTCCCCTGGAATCTGTAAGGCTGAAATAAATCCTTGCCTCCCAGAAACAGCTTCTGATTGGATGTTTGTCCCGGCAACGTGAAGGTAACTGCCACACCTCACCTGCCAGGCTGAGTTCTCAGGAGAAGCTATGCAGGCTCCGTGTCCCCAGCACGGTTCTTGGCATATCATGGACACTGCATCAGGTTTCACATCTGGGCCCTGATTCTTTTTGTGGGGAGAGTGAGAATAAGTCAATTTTTGGTACGTTTTTGTCACTGACTTCCTGGGATTGTCAGACTGGGCTGGGAACGGTGTTCTCTCCATGCGCCTCTGGGGCAGCTCTCCACCGCAGGCTGGAGCCACCGTCTCCCAGCATCCATGGTTGCTCGAGACCAGTCTTCACCACTTGGACGCTTTGCTACATTTCATTTCTTCAGCAGGTTTCATTGCATTGCTACATGCAGCATTTGGTTTACGTCTTATTCTGAGCTCCAAGGGCCTTCAGATGCTGTCTCTTGTCTTCCTCCTCCTCCTCCGTCTTTTTAAATAAAGAAATTAAATTGTGTGTGTGTGTGTGTGTCTATAGATATATATGATTGCAAGAAGAGAGAGAGAGAGAGAGAAGGGAGGAGGGAGCATGCGCCAGGGCCTCCCACCACTGGAAAGAGAGACAGACAAAGAGAAAGAGAGTTATGAGCGCCCCAGGACTTTTTACCAGAGGAATTAAACCCTGGTCAGCAGGCTTTACAAGCAAGTGCCTTTAACTGCTGAGCCACCTCCCCAAGCCTTGTCTTCCTTCTTCATTGGAAAATACTCATACTATTTATGAATTCCCTTTTCCTTGTTTTTAAAAAATATTTAGTTATTTATTTACATACAGAGAAAGACAGAGAGAAGAGAGAGAGAATGGGCATGCCAGGGCCTCCAGCCATTGCAAATGGACACCAGATGCATGTACCATTTTGTGCATCTGTCTTTAAGTGGGTACTGGGGTATCAAACCCAGGTTGTTAAGCTTTGCAGGAAAGTGCATTAACCACTGAGCCATCTCTCAAGCCCTCCCTGTTTTTTTCTATTATCTCTTCTTTTTAGGATGTCTGGGGCATTGGACCATCTGGTTCAATCCTCTGTACTCTTTTGTCTCATTTATTAATAGTTTTTACATTTTTGTAAATTTTCTGGATTTTATCATACAACCTTAATTTTTTAGGTTTGTTTTGGCAATCTATTTTTAGTCTCAAAAATCTTTCTCTAGATATTCTTTTACATCATTCCACTAACAATTATATATGTGTAATATATATATATATACACATATATATATATATGTATGTATGTATATATACACACACATATATATATGTACACACACACACTTAAATATGTACTTCCACTAACTTTTCATTATTTTTTGAAGCAGGAACTCACTGTAGACTAAGTTGACCTGGAACTTACTCTGTAGCCCAGGATGGCCTTGAACTCACAGCAATCCCGGTCCTCCTACTTTAGCCTCCCAAGTGCTGAGATTATAGGCATTAGCCGCCAAGCCCAGCCTCTTTGATTAAATTTAAAATATTTAACTGCTATAGTATAATCTCATTTTTCTTTCTGATGATGCTAATTAGAGTTTTCTTTGCAAAATAAATTTCCTTCTGCTTTATTATTATTATTACTATTATTTTGAGACAGGGTCTTGCAATCGAGCCCTAGCTGACCAAGTACTTGCAATATAGCCCAGATTGGCCTCAAACTCATGGCCAATTCTCCTGCCTCTGCCTCCCTGGTGCTAAGATACATACATGTGTATCTGGAACGTCTGTACTTTGTTTTTTAGGAGAAGCATAAGTTCCTTAAGTGACCCACAAGACTCCTGATCTGGTTGAGACTTACTCTTGTCTGCAGTTGTCCCTCCACTCTGATCCTCAGTTGTTCAAGTGCTCGGAGCTCCCTCCCGCTCGATGACTTCGGCCACGCTTGTCCTTCTTTCTCCCCTCTGCCTAGAACATCCCTTCTCAGCACAGAACGCTCTTTCAACCTCCTTGCCCTTAACTCCAATGCTGACACCTTTACAAGTGTTTTACTGAAGCTCTCATTCATCCACACTAGGCTCTGTATGAGGCTTTCTGCACTGCGTGACACTCACTGCATTTCCAGTAATGCAGTTTTGTGTGCTTAGGTGGTAATGTTTGACCCCTCAGGCGTGTACGACCCATGAAGGTGCTAAGCAGACAATGCTCTTCGTGTTTGTTTGTTTGCAGTACGGTCTCGCTCTAGCCCAGGCTGACCTGGAATTCACTCTGTAGTCTCAGGGTGGCCTCGAACTCAGTGATCCTCCTACCTCTGCCTCCCGAGTGTCACCGAGTGCCCGGTGACAATGCTTTTTTTTAACTGACATAAAAAGTATGTAATGTCTTACTTGGTTGTGCATATTTACTGAGACTGCCAATGGAAGATGTATATTCTTAATTATGATACAAATAGATGACAGGAAACCTACCCTCATAATAAATTCTCCTGTCTAGCACATATGGTGATTAATAATATGTGCTAGATATTAATTAGTAATTAATATTAATTAATAATATCAACAAGGCTTTACAGCAGGACTCAAGAATTTTGTGACTAATATCTTTCCTCATTGCTGTGATCTAATACCCTGACAAAAGCAAGTGAGGAAGGAAGGGTTTATTTCGGCTTACGGTCCAGGTTATGCGTCCAGCACAGCAGTGAAGGCCTGGTGGCAGGATCTTGAGGCAGCTGGTCACATCCAGCCCCCTGTGAGGAAGCGGGGAGAGATGACCTCTGGTGCTTAGCTTGCTTCTTTTTATTCAGTCTGGAACCCTAGTCCATGGAACGGTGCCATCCACAGTTAGGATGGGTCTTCCCACCTCAATTAACCTAATCTAGAAAATCCCTTATAGACACACCCAGAGATTTGTTTCCAGGGCTTCTAAACCCTGTCACATTGGCAACCAGAGAGCAGTCATCACGTTGCTATGGTCCTACTGATTTCTAAGGTTCGGCCTCAAGTCTGCACAGAGTAAGCCATCCATGAATATTTGCAGAATACAATAAGAAAAAATAACCTGTCTTTGGACTCCAAAGTCATGCTGGAAGCTCTCCCTGGGTACTCTTTCCTCTCTATTACTCCCCAGTGTCTAGGACAGGAAGCCTGTGGGATACAAGGGGCAGATGTCCTTAGCAGAACACTGTCCTTTCTCTGAGGCAGAAGGTAGACAATTGTCACAAGGACTGTGAGACCTGGGCCGAGGCCTGGGCTGCTTCCCCTCCCCAGGGGCAGCAGGCCGCTTCTCTGGGAGAGCGAGGGACTGCCAGCACAGGGCAGATCCATCCCAGGTCTTCAAGCTAGACGAGCAGGCCCTCTGAAAACACCGCACTTCAACTACTCTTCCCTTGGACCATGAAGGGCAAGAGGAAAGAGCCCTTACAAGAAGGTATTCTGGTGCTGGAGAGATGGCTTAGCGGTTAAGCACTTGCCTGTGAAGCCTAAGGACCCCGGTTCGAGGCTCGATTCCCCAGGACCCACATTAGCCAGATGCACAAGGGGGCACACGCGTCTGGAGTTCATTTGCAGTGGCTGGAGGCCCTGGCGCGCCCATTCTCTCTCTCTCTCTCTCTCTCTGTCTGTCTCTTTTTCATTCTCTCTCCCTTTCTCTCTGTGTCTGTCACTCTCAAATAAATTAATAAAAAATTTTTTTAAAAAGGAGGTATTCTGCCTCAAGAGGGCTGTGACAGGAACTGTGGTCTCTCTGAGAGGGATGTGCACTACCCACAACCACTTGGAAACCAGGGACACCGAGAAACACATCTCCTGATGCCACCCTACCTCCTTCCACATGCTAACCAGCGGTCCTTTCCATGACAGAATCCAGCAGGAAGTTGGGTCAAAGGAGGCCATGGCTGCAGTCCACTCGGTCCAGGGCGAGGGCAGGGGCGAGGGCAGAGCCACTGGAGAGACAGGCAGAGGAAACTGTCACAGCAGTGGTGTGCAGTCAGCTGTCCACTCGGAAAGGTGAAGCAATGGACGGTTGAGAGTCCCCGGGGACGGGGTGGGACACGTTTTAGTGACGCCTGTGTTGACGGAAGCTGAACGTTCTACATCCTGATGGGGAAGACAGAAATCTGCGCCTCTTTGGAAAGGAATTTTGTGGCACTGAGATCTCTAAAACTGCTACGACTTTGATAACATTGATAAATCAACTCTATTGAAAGGGATGTATCCTGGTGAAATAATCAGAGATGCACAGAGAGACTGACCAAGCAGACTCTTCTTTTTATCATTATTGACAACAACAAAAGTCTGAAAAAAAAGAATTGCGACTTCTAGAAATGGGGAGTTGGTTAAATAAATGGCACATCTATAGATATTGGAAAGTAAGTTCTAGGTAAGGTAATCATTCGCTGTGGTAGACACCAGTCACACGAGGCCAGTGAACACTTTGCTGGTGGATAACCTGAACTGAGATGGACTGTTAAGTACACAGCGCACATGGGATTTTGGAGCAGTTAGTGTCAAGGGAGTGGGAATGTGGCTCAGTCGGCAGAGTGCTGGCTTAGCGTGCATGAAGCTCTGGGGCTGACCCCCAGCACCACGTGAGCCAGGTCTGGGGGCACATGCCTGTAACCCTAGCACTCAGGAAGTAGAGGCAAACAGATCAGAGGCTCAACACCATCCTCGGCCACATAGACTACATGAGACCCTGACTTGCAAAAAAAGCAAGGAAGAAAAGGAAGAAAGAAAGGAAGGAAGGAAGGAAGGAAGGAAGGAAGGAGGGAAGGGAAAGGAAGCTTATCAACACAAAAAAAAGAGAGAGAAATAAGATGAGGGGTGACGATCGAGTTGGTAAAATGCTTCCTGCACAAGCACGAGGACCTGAGTTCAGATCCCCAGCCCCTGTGTAAAAGCCAGGAGTGCAGGTGCGCACCTGTAATCCCAATGCTGGGGACAAGGAGAAGGAGGCTCCCTGGGACCTGCCGGCCAGCTGGTCTAGCTGAGTTGGTGAACTTTAGGTTCCGTGAGCGGGCTCTGTCTCGAACAGTAAGGTGGAGAACGACTGAGGAAGACAGCTGATGCTGACCTCTGGCCTCCACATGCAAACACACACATCTGTAGTGCACCCATACACATACAAACATGCTTGCACACCACACACATACACACAAATCAAGCAAGACAGGAAAAGAGAAAATATTTCATTAATAATTTCATGTTGGTCCCATGACAGTATTTTTGGTGTATAGAATAAATAAAATATATTGCTAAATTACTTTGACTTGATTTTCATTACTTTATTTTTATTTTTTATTGTTTTTGGGTTTTTCGAGGTAGGGTCTCACTCTAGTCCAGGCTGACCTGGAATTCACTATGTAGTCTCAGGGTGGCCTCAAACTCACAGCAATCCTCCTACCTCTGCCTCCCAAGTGCTGGGATTAAAGGCGTGCGCCACTATGCCCAGCTACTTTATTTTTATTTTTTATTAAGAACATATTCTGTATGGACACAACATGTGTTGGTACCATTTTGTCCCTCCTCCCTGCCCCATTCCACTAGGGCTCTCCTCAGTGGGGTGGCTGGAATTCTCCATGGGGTTGTGGGTTATGCCTTGTGGGAGCAGCAGTCAGTAGTTGGGGGAGGGGCCGGCAATGCCTCTGGGCATGACGTCCCAAGCTGTGGCTCTGACAATCTTTCTGCTCCCCCTTCCGCAAAATTCCCTGAGCCTTGGTGGGTGAGTTTTAAGTCACCTTCAGTGATGAGCTCTGAGGAGCCTCTGGATCTCTGCTTTGGTAGGTGTTGACATCCTCAGCGTCTGTCTCCCTCACCCTGGCGCTGCTTGTCAGGCTCACCATGGAAACAGCGCTCTTGCTCGTCTCCCCACTTCCTCTGTGGTGTCACCTGGGCCTTGACTGAGGTGTGAGGGGTGGTTTGTTTCCTCAGGTCTCACTACTTCTGAAAAAGAAAAACAGGTCTCCAACGGAGAGTGAAGTCAGCCTAGGTCAAATTGGATAAGCATTACTAAATTAGGGAGATGTTGATGCATGTAGCCTCTCTTTTAGTCAAAGACACTGGAGAGCATAATCTTTGTCTCCATAGGATTCTGACCTGGTTCTGAGGTCCAGATATGGGTTCCTGTACACTGAGTATAGCTCTTAGCTAACCAGAAAGCCACTGGTCACTCACCAAGGCTGTGTGTCACCACTGCACTGGTGTGTACTGCTTGCCAGGCCGGCTGGTTCTGCGCAGCTTAGGCCCCTGGTTGCTCAAATCTTTATTGGCCACTTTCCCCCAGTAGCTCATGCAGTGCTTTCCAGCACTAGCCCGGCTGCCTAGGGACTGGCTGCGTTCTAGATTCCAGCCGGGTCTCTGTGTCCTGTGCTCGCAACACATGGTGTCTTTGGCAATAGGATCTCTTACCTTTTACCTCAGGCAGGTAATCAAGTGCTTAGACAGAAGCCTGTCTCGTTTCAGGAACCTCATAGGTCTCGCCAACCAACTGCTCAATGTGGGTGGCACTGATTTCTGGTACTGGGAGTTACGGGTCAGAACCAAAACTTTTTCAGGTTAGGCTTCATGCCACCCTCTCAAGAGCCCTTCTTTTCAGGTGCTTGCCCTGTACTCCTGTTGAGGGTTAAATCTTTTAGTCTGCCTTCAAGGACAAAGGTTTCTAGGGAACAAGTTCATTTTGGGTTTAGTTTGTCTTTCTGTGATTGTGTGCGTTCGCTGAGTGTGATCAGGTCTAAGTCCACCCGTTTTTCTTACTGCTGGGTAGAATCCCATTGTGTATGTGTAACACAACTTTGTTGTCCATTTGTCCAATGATGGGCAGCTGGGTTGATTCCAGTTCTTAGCTGTTATGAATTGAGTAGCTATAGACATGGTTGAGCAAATATACCTATTGGACAAAAGTATTCTTGATTGAAAATGACAAGATGGGGAACATATGCTTTGAAACAATACTACATAGCAGGGTGTTTTGATGGGTCAGCATTGCACACAGATCATCACACACGCTGATAACGGGCACAGTGACACAGCCGGCCACCTGGTGAGAAGCGATGAGGGCACAGCGTCACTCAGGAAATATTCCTGCCCCAATAGATGACCTGAATCTAATCAGGAGGAAACATCACATGAAACAAAGTGAGGGACATTCGAAAAAACAGTGGCTTGTACTTCCCACGTTATATTAATATCATAAAAGGCAAAGAAAGATGAGAACTGTTTACAGATTAAAATTTTAAAGAAATTTAATCACCGGGGGCTGAGGAGATAGCTCAGTAGTTAAAAGAGCTTGCTTACAAACATGGCAAGCCAAGTTCCAGCATCCTCAGCGCCCGTGTATACAAAGCTGGGCGCAAAGTAACCCAGTGCACCCATGGCAATGGGAGGCAGCACCCCGAGAGTCCGACTCTGGGAGCTCACAAGCACCAGTGGCAAGAGATCCTGTCTCAAAAGAAGTTGGAAGGGGCTGGAGAGATGGCTGAGCATTTAAGGTGCTTGCCTACACAGCCTAAGGACTAATGTTCAACTCCCCAGGCCCCAAGTAAGCCAGACTCACTGTGATACAAACTCACTATGTTGCAGGTGCTCACAAGGGAGTGCACATGTATGAATTTCTATTGCAGTGGCTGAAGGTCCTGGTGTGCCAATTCTCTTTCCCTCCCTCTCTCTCTCTCTCGCATAAAAAGGCCAACCTGTTAGACTCCCCCCCCCCCTCGAAAAAGAAGACGTTGGAGGGAGAGGAGAAATAACCCAACTTGTACCCCAACTTCCACATATAGACACATATGTCAAACACATAAATACATACACACAAATAATTAAAAATAGAAAAAGTTTACGAAACAAATTGAACAACCAAACGCCACATATCAAAAAACTGTCACAAGGAACATTGACAAAAATCTGAACACACAGTGCATAATAGACAGTCGTATTCTCTGTGTTAAGTTTCCCCATTGTGATCGCTGTGCTGTGGTTACGAGTGGCCCTGTCCACAGCAGGCGCTTTCTGAAGGATTCAGAGGTGAGAGGTCAGTGCCAGCAGTGTCTCAGGTAGGTCACCAAAAGTCACTGGAGGTGGACATGTGTGTGTTTGTGTTCACGGAGGGAGAGACAGCACGTGAGAACTCATCGAGCTCTTTTGGTATCATTTCTATAAATTTAAAAACTTTTGACAAGAAACATTTCTTTTAGTTTATGTGTTAAAATGCCTTGAATCCTAGTAGAAGCAGTATGGTGGGAAAGTGCTAGAAAGGCTCCATTCTTAAGCAGTAGCGGTCTTAGACGGAGGTAATATATGGCCCTGCCTGGACCTTGCACTTTGAGGGTCCCTTCTACCCTTCACCAACAGTGCCCCTCCAACCACAGTGTGAGGAATTTGCCCATCCAAAGGGACGTGCCCACTCAGGGCCCACATTGGAGAGCACACGCCTGTCCCCAGGGCCTATCGACTCCATTCGAGAGCACACTTCTGTCCCCAGGCTCTGGCCACTTCTACACTTGCGCGTGACTCTCCTTAGCGGGTAGCACCCCAACGTGCTTACCCCACAGTCGGAGGGACAGATGTTTGGGGCAGTAGGGGTGGCATGAAGTTCTACCATGTAGGCCAAGGCATCCGTGCGCATTGATGAACCACTGCTCTTCCCTCGCCTCCACAGTGCTGGGTGGAGCCACCTAGGGGTGATAAGGGCGCAGGTTGCAGTGGGATCCTGAAGCCTGAACACCCATTGCTTGAAAAACTACAAGTCTAAATGCTGGCTTGACCTTGAGTCACTTTGGATTTGACTAAGGCGTTATTTGACTAAGGCAGGGCTAAAGCACATTTTATATACAGGTTGCCAGCCCGGTACGTAATTTTCAAGTAATGAGACACAGAAGCCCGTGGACCTTTGTTTATGGCCACCTCGGCCATGTTCCCCCTGGAGGGTGGCGGGCACTAGGAGGTCTGGAGAAGACGCCCACACAGCCTGCCGCTGATCTGAGCCCTGTGATGACCTGGGGAGGTCGGCCTGAGCCTAGACTACTCACAGGGAGGGGCCAGGGCCCAGATAACCCCGGGGGCCTGCTGGGAAAACAAACCCTTTCCAAGAAAATGTGTCCAGGGCTAACGGGGTCACTGTGAGAACAGAGCGCTTTCTGTGCGGCAGGAATCTAATCTCCAGAGCAAACAGTGCAGACTACCCTTTCAGAAGAGAGAACCCTCTTTTGAGAGTCAAGTCGTAACCTAATGGGGGGCAGGCGGGGAGGGCGGATGCAGGCGGCGCTAGTAGCTGGGATCCCAGGAGTGAGACCAGCTTAGAACCGGCAGGCGAGGACAAGGTGGATGGTATGCTTCGTGGATGGTATGCTGGAGGCCTCGAAAGGACACCCAGGGTGCAGAAAGACTCCTAGACTCGTCAGGGCACCCACCGCCCTCTACCACGATTACTGTGCGGAAGTCTTGCATGGAGTTGATCCGCTTCTCCTCCCTGTGCTCTGCTCCTCTCCACCCTTTCCTCCTGCTAGCTCTCTCTCTCTCTCTCTCTCTCTCTCTCTCTCTCTCCCTTCTTACTCCTTTTTTTTTTAGACCCTATGTATCCCAGGCTGTCCTCACCGTCATGATTCTCGGCTTCCCAAGTGCTAGACTTGCTATTTCTAACTTTTCACGTGGCCGGTTCTTTTTTTACCTCTGGTCCCAGCTCCAAGCCCTGCCCCCCCCTCAAAGCCTCCCTGATTCCTCCAACACAAGGATTCAGGACTAGTAACCCCAGCCCTGCCCAGACATTCCTTGCTGAGCCCTCTTAACTTCACTTTGTAAAATACTTCTGTAATTATTTATCCCCTTAATTACTTTCCATCTCTCCTTCTCTAGCATTTAGCTTTATCACAACAGAGAGTTTTACCTGAATTTATTGCTATGGCCTCAGCCCAATGCCTGGAAGGTGGTAGGTATAATATAATATAATAAATACTTTTTTAAAAATATTTTTTATTTTTCTTTATTTATTTGAGAGAGAGAGAGAAATAGAGCATGGGGGTAGAAAGAGAGAGAGAATGAGCATGTCAGGGCCTTCAGCCACTGCAAACAAACTCCAGATGTGTGTGCACCCTTGTGCATCTGGCGTACATGGGTCCTGGGGAATCAAACCTGGGTCCTTTGGGTTTGCAGGCAAGCCCCTTAACCACTAAGCTATTTCTCCAGCCCATAATAAATATTTGTTAAAGGGGTAAAGTGTGTAGCTGTCATCCCTCTTCTCAAGCTTAACTCCTGAAGTTGCTCTCTATAGAACGTGCCAACGGCACATGGCCTCTCAGAGTCACAGGACATGGGTCCAAACAGACCATTGCAAGCCAGCAACTGACAGGCAATATGTTTTATTCAAAGTCACTAGTTTAGTTTTTGTTGCCGTGTAGTAATTCACCAGAAGCTTAGCAGCTTGGAACATCTGTTTATCACCTCACAGTCTCCATGAGTCAGGAGACCAGCCCACATCAGCTGCTCAGTGTCCTCTGCTCAGCGTCACGTAATTATGAGTTGAAGGTGGCAGTGGTCTGTGTCTTCATCTGGAGGCTCAGCTGGGAAAACTTGCTTCCAGGCTCCCTCTGCCTGCTGACAGAATTCCGTGTCTTACGTGTTGGAGCGAAGAGCCTGCTGTCTTGCTGGCTCTTGACTGGTAAGTGGAACTACAGCCCCCTCCATCCGAGCAATAGAGAACCTTCTGCTTGTTGAATCCCTCTTACGCTTTGAATTTCTCTGACTTGATCTTTAGCAACCAGATTTTTGTGTGTGTGTGTGTGTTTAGTTATTTATTTGAGAGCGACAGAGAGAGAAAGAGGCAGAGAGAGAGAGAGAGAGAGAGAGAGAGAGAGAATGGGTGTGCCAGGGCCTCCAGCCACTGCAAATGAACTCCAGATGCATGCGCCCCCTTGTGCATCTGGCTAACGTGGGTCCTGGAGAATCGAGCCTCGAACCGAGGTCCTTAGGCTTCACAGGAAAGCACTTAACCACTAAGCCATCTCTCCGGCCCTAGCAACCAGATTTTTAATAAATAGGTTTATTTATTTATGAGGGGAGACAGAGAGAGAGAATGAATGAATGAATGAGAGGACAGATGCTTCAGAGTCAATTGCCACTGCAGGTGATGAATGTGCCACTTTGTGCACCTGGCTTTATGTGGGTACTGGGAAATTGAACTTTGGCCTTCCTTCCTCCCATCCATCCTCTCTTTCTCTTTTCTTTCTTTCTGTCTTTTTATATGTCTTTCTCTTTCTTTCAAACAGGAACTCATTCTGTATCCGAGACTGGACTCAAATTCATGATCCTCTTGCCTCAGCCTATGTTACGTGCTTGGCTTCAGCTTTTCAAGGGCTCAACTAAGCACACCAGACCATTGGGATATTCTCTCTATCTTAAAGCCAGTTGTGTTCTATACCATGACCTCAACTCCTTTGTCAACACATACCTTCAGTCCACCACTGCACACCTAGCTTGAAAGCTCAGGTGCAGTGGCTGGATTCCACAGCCATAAAAGAGTCAAAGAGGAGAGAGCTGAGCTGGGCCCCACCCATGGGTGCTCCATCTCCATGCACCGAGCTGCCTCTAAAGCCTGAGCCTCCTGACCCAGACCTGGGCATTTCTGGGCCAGGAGGACAAGTAACAGCAAGATTCAGGAGAGAGCAGAGGCTGCATGCGGGCCAAGGAAAACAAGCTAGACTCGAGAATTCATTGAGTTTGGCTTTTCATCTTAAAATGAGGGGAACTGGGAAGACTTGATAGGGTTCCAATGAACATCAGGTGAGAGATCTGTGGAGGTTCTCAGACTGGGGCTGAGATCAGGTACTCAGTAAATGTTGAGGATTCCAAAACCGACATTTTCTTCTCTGGCTTTTGTACTTCTAGCATGAGAAATGAATGAGACCTTAGCCTCAGCTTCGCACTGGCACTTGACAATATCCATCTTCCAGGCAAAGGGTCCTGAGCAGTGAGTCCTGGTGAAGGGAGGCAGGCCTTGGCTGAGAGCTGGTGGCAGAGAGATGGCTTCCAGCACCAGGAAGCCCTGGCTGTCAGGGTTGTATCTGAAGGTCCTGGAGCTCAGGACCTGGTGGACAAATCCAGGACCTCTGGGAATCCCTTCAACAGAAACTCCCACACATGTTCTTCCCAGGAGGGAGTAGACTTAAGCCCCTCTCACCCACCCTTTCCATCGAGTCTCCTTCCCTACCCAGTCCCTTTCCTCTCCACAGTCACTCTTTCTACCATTCCAGCCGATTTTCATCCGGACTTACAATTCAGTCACCATCTTCATTTTATTTTCTCTTGTTTTATTTACTTATTTATTTGACAGTGAAAGAGGGAGAGAGAGAGAATGGGCACACCAGGGCCTCCAGCCACTGCAAAGGAACTCCAGACCTGTGCGCCCCCTAGTGCATCTGGCTAACATGGGTCTTGGGGAATTGAACCTGGGTCCTTTGGCTTTGCAGGCAAACACCTTATCCGCTAAGCCATCCCTCCAGCCTGCTCGTATTTTTTATTTTATTTTTTAAATTTTTTGGTTGTTTTATTTTTTCAAGGTAATATCTCACTCTAGTCCATGCTGACCTGGAATTCACTATGGAGTCTCAGGGTGGCCTCAAACTCACAGCGATCCTCCTATAACCTGCCTCCAGAGTGCTGGGATTAAAGGTGAGTGCCACCATGCCTGGCTTCCTTGTTTTATTTTGGAGATTGCTGTGTGCTTTGAAATATCAATCCTCTTGCCTTTGCCTCCCAAATGCTGGGATTACAGGAATGCCCAACGTCCTGACAACATGCTCTCTCTGGGGAGCCCTGACAGCACATACAGACATATTATAGTGACCTCAGGTGACCCACACTTCTGCAGGCACAGGGGCAAAGAGCTTTTGTAGCAGTGAGAAAGCAACCTTACTCTGAAGCAGGAGGGAAGGCAGGGATGGAAGTCTTGTCTGGAAGGGACCCCAGAGGCTCTTGGAGGCTGGGTGACTTGGGCAGCTGTGGAAGAGGAGAGGGGATTCTAGGGAGAAAGAACAAGGGCTGTGTACAAATGCAATGGCTCTTGTTCTGGGTGCATCTCCCTGCTATTGCTTTAGAGCTAGGGGGAGGGAGGGAGAGAGCAAGGGAACATATTTAGAATGTTCTCAGTCTTGACAAACTGGAAAAAATAATTAGTGAGGTGGTATCCTAAAGTGGGAGAGGGAAGATAAAGAAAAGGAAAGAAAAGGAAAGGAAAGGAAAGGAAAGGAAGGAAAGGAAAGGAAAGGAAAGGGAAGAGAGAGACATGCATGCACAGTCAGGAACCTTGGAAAGTGGGTCAGGCAAGGACCCAGGATGACAAGCACGCAGGCGTCTCCTCGATGCTGAGATAAAATCGAGGCGTCTGTCCTGCCCAGGCCTGAGACCAATTCAAGGTCTGGGCCCAGGCATCACTTCCCAGATTGTATAATCTTTAATGGCATCCCCCTAATGAAAGTTCCCACCATCCTGCTGCAAAGGGATGTTTTTTTTGTTTTTTTTTGGGGGGGGGGCTAAGATTAAGAAAGTCAAGTTATGGAGCCAATGAGGTAAAGACTCTCCAGTGTCTTAGAAGGTTCTAGTCCTTCTTCTGAGCACTTGGCAGCCCACGGATGCCTCTGCACTGACCCAGAAAGTAGAAAGGAAGGCTCCCTCCCACTGGCCCAAGACCAGGCAGGGGAGCCAGTGATGCAAGAGAGCTTGTTTGGAATCAGCAACAGGTCTCAGATAGAAAGAGTGCCCAACACCTCAATTCCTTACGTGCGTTTTGACCTGAATAGCACAGGCTGTAATTAACCGGATCGTATTGGAATTAGTAAATCAGCCAATCAAGTGATCTGACGATTATCTGTAAAGCAAAACAGAACAAAACTGCCGAGCTTGAAAATTCTTGAGCTCCTTCCCATGGCTTCATTTCCCACAGGTGGCAGCCCTGGGAGTTCTCCCCGCCATCCAGCTGCGAGAGAAGCCTCATGCCATGCGTGGGTGGTCAGGCGCCCAGTAGGAGGAGGAGAGAGGGAGGAAGAGACAACCAGATGGGATGCTTCAGACAGAACAGAACAGACAGCTAAGCAGCATCCTCTGTAAATTGTGAGCAGTGGCAGGGTTGGAAATGGACTCTCCAATCAGCCTCAAAGTGGGAGAAGGGAGAAGGAAAGAGGACCCGGATAGAGTTGGCAACGGGACACTTGGGAGGGTCTTTTGCGTCTCTTACACTTACTGACAACACAACTCAACATCCCGGGTCCCTGGCAATGGGGAGAAGGGACAATGCCCAAGCCCATTCTGCCTGGTAAAGGGTGTATGTGGAAAAGACACCCCGAGATGCAACCAGCCCTCTGAAGTAAGCCGGGGGAAAGCAGCTGGACACGCTGGCATGGCCTGCCGCCCTGGGTGGGAAGTGAGTGGACAGGGCTGCAACGCTGCCAGCTCTGGGGGTCGGGGAACCGTTTAGAGCCACTGCGAGGAGTGTTAGGGGAGTCGGCGACCGGAGAAAGCTCCACGCTGCTTGCTCCAAATTGAAGCTCCCTGCCCAACGAAAGAGGGATAAAACACGCTTCCCACCACCGTAATGTGTCCCCCAACACAGGGCTGACAGAATGGAGCCCCCAAGCCAGCAGAGAGCTGGCAAGAGGCAGGCTCACAGGCACTGCAGAACAGACCAGCAGCACACAGAATCCCTCCGCAGAACGAGGCTTCTGAAGCGAGGCTTGACCGTGACCCACGACAGACCAAGTCGAGGAAGAGGAGGAGCACATAGGAGTGTTTAACTGAAAAGGTTCTCCTCTTCCACCCTGATGCCTTCTTAAAAAAAAAAAAAAACTTTATTTTTATTTATTTATTTGAAGAGAGAAAGAGGTAGAGAGAGAATGGGCACGCCAGGGCCTCCAGCCACTGCAGACGCGTGTGTCACCTTGTGCATCTGGCTTACGTGGGTCCTGGTGAATCGAACCTGGGTCCTTTGGCTTTGCAGGCAAATGTCTTAACTGCTAAGCCATCTCTCCAGCCCACCCTGCTGCCTTCTTTCTCCCATCCAGCCTTAGGACAGTCCAGCAAGAAGCTTTAGGAGCCAGACTATGCAGCAATCCTAACCCAGTTACACAGCAGCCACTGACTTCTCCTTCCTGGTCCACGGTCCTCTGGCTCAGCGACATCAGCGTCCATCCTGAGAACACTTCTCCCTCCCAGACATCACGCACAGGTGCCTCTGAGTACTCCTCGATGCTTGGCCTGCCATGGTGTGGCTCTTCCCAAGATGGGGCTTCAAGGGCCACAAGTTCTAAGCAGTTATACTGCCTCATGGCCTGTCTCTCTGATACAGCCCGGACCCTGCATGTGCTACCTAACCCATTCCTAGGAGTGGAGACTGATTTTCAGCTTCCCTAAGGCTCAGCCATTCCCTAGGTTCCCACAACATCATTTCTAAAATGTTGTCTGTGTGAAGACTCTCAGGCTAGTGAGCGCAGACTTAGGCCTGATTCCAACTCTGAGGATTGCTGCTTGTGCTCTCTGGGACTTTGACCCGGTCTTTGATTCTGTCAGCTTCAGTTTCCTCATCAGTGAAAAATGAGAGTAGGAGCCAACTTGTAGCATTTTGCGATGTGTAGCCACACACTGTGCCTGTTCAGCATGTACTAAGTAATATCCTGCCTTATTTTCTTGGGTAATCAGCCATTTCCCACCATGAAATAAGGAAGTCTTAGCCAATGAAGTAATAAGAAAGAGAAAAATAGTAGACTTTCCTATGTCAATTGAGATGCTCTAAACCATGTTTAAGCTATTTCCTATTTTGATTTCTGTTCCAACCAGGGGCTTTGTCAGTTACCTAGAAGAAAACAGACTTTCAGAGGAACTTTCTTTGGGATCTTAGCAGGCATAAACCACTTTCTTGCCCTTCTCGGGTTCTTGGTCTGGACACCTTCATGTTTTCCCAATGCATGACCTCAGCCAAAAAGTGGCAAGCCCTCTTCCAGTCTTCTCCAGTTTGCAGGGTTTAGGACACAGTTGCTAGCCCAGCTTTGGAGCTGGTATGTTGTCTCGCAGATGAGAGACACTTATGCCCCTGTATAAGTCTCCCTTTATGCCGACCAGATTCAGGGACCCCTAGGTCAGAAGAAGTTCTAGGCACACGGATGTCCTCCCAGCTCTTCACATGACCTTTTACCTATTGGCACCTTCATTCTCGTGGAGGGTCACCTTCTCCCTGGACAACACCACAGGCCCTCCTCTGCATCTCAGCCAGTGGCTGCTGCCTGACTTCTGACCTAGATTCTGGGTCCTCCTCCTCAAGGCTAACGTATTTCCCATCCCTCTACCTACAGATCCTTGACTTGGGTCATGGTTAGAGCTGTCCTGCCCATTGGTCAGGATGAATTTGGAAGGTGTCTTTCTGTCTCCATAATTCCCTTGTTTCCTTTGGGGCTGATTGAGCCCCACTGGATTTGTATCAGGACAGGTTCTCCAGCTCCAGACCCCCCTGAGTGCAGATACCTGGGATTTTGAGAATCTAGCTCCTGCTTGTGGTATGGTCTTGGGAAAGTTAACTTACTATATCTAGATGCTCCTGTTTTCTCTAGTGTGCACTGGGAAAATTAGGTCTCCATTGTGGACCTAGTGCGAGGATTAAATGAGGGAACACGTGCCAACTAGTTTGATGCCCCGCACATAGTAGGCCGTCAATAAAAGGCAACCATCAAAGGGTATGAGGTAGTGTGACGAAAGGGGCTTTGTTCTCTTGGGGACACCTTGGTTTTTGTGTGTATTGTTTTCACTGCTCCCTGGAAACCTGTGCTGATGCCTCCTTTTCCACCAGCCTCGCTGCTCCCCAACTAGCATTCAGACCCCAAAGGGGAATAGAAGTGCTCTGAGGGGTTAAGGAAGAGTCCAGGCTCTGGGGCACTGTTCAGAGTGTGTGTGGGGGGGTGGGGTCCAACTAACTCTTGGACTAAAAGTGCATTGTTTGGGGGATACCAACTTAAAGGCTGTGGACAGTAATGCCAACCATGAAGAGAAAGGAAGGGAAAAGCTGGGAGCGGAGGTGGGAACACAGAAAGTGAGGGTGGGGTGACCCAGGGAGAAAGGCACAGGTAGTAATCCAGATGGCTCCTCTGGGCAGGGCCAAAGTGACCAAAGCCAGGTGTCCCTCCACCCTCATGTCCCACCCTGTTCAGGCCAGTGTCGGGGATGAGCTGTGACGTAGCTTGCTGAGCCCTCAGCCTAGCCCTCCGCGGCCTGTGATTATACTTCCCAGGAGGGATGCACTTCAGTGCACCTCACAGATGACGATGGTGAGGAGTACGGCAGGCATTAGGTTAGGGCTGCCTCTCATCCCGGCCCTGCTTGGGCTTGTAACAGTGCTCCTCCCACCCCAAGGAAGACAGGTGGAGGGCCCAGCCCAGACCGTGAGCCCGGAAGCAACGGTACACACACAGCAGTTCACAGCAGCCCGTGCCCCTGCGCCCCGAAGATCAGCTTCCGCAGAATTAACATGGATATTGTGCTGTTACCATAATCAGAGGCGCAGAGGACCCTGCTGGGATGGGTAATCGGGAAGCTTCAGCTCAAGGGCAGCACCTGCCTCAGACACCTGGTGTGAGCAAAACGGAGACACTGAACACCATCACCGTCATCCCTACCATCATCATCATCACGTGGTGATACGGGGTCACCCCAGTGTGCACGGCACTGCACACACTCAACGAACCCCAGCTTCGTAAACTGTGGGTTGTAATGAATGTGGACATGGCAAACTGGCAACACTGAAATCTTTCTGAATGCTCAACAACCCAAATTTCACTCAAAACAAGCCTGTCATGGCGCCGAGGCATTCCCTCCTGGGAGTGCTTGCTCGTGCCGCACGGCGTGACTTCGCTGCAGCCCTGGTTCAGAGCACACCCGTGTGCCCCGTGCACGGAACATGCCTTCACGCCGCACAATGTCAGCCAACACTACCTGAAACACCTCTGCTGAGATTCGAGACTATTGTATGGTAGGCATGGCAGTGTTTATATTGTGCGTACAGTTTGCTGCTCCTATGGAAACAATGGCTTAATTACAAAAGAGAAACACTGAAACATCATTACCATCATTCCTCAGTATGTATGCATCAAATTAGGATATCTTTGGATTGTATTATGTCAGAATGTTCACTTTTACACATTAAAATCTTAGTTACTGGGGCTGGAGACATGGCTTAGTGGTTAAGGCTCTCACCTGCAAAACCAAAGGACCTCCGTTTGATTCCCCAGGACCCACGTGAGCCAGATGCACAAGGTGGCACATGCATCTGGAGTTCGTTTGCAGTGGCTAGAGGCCCTGGCATGCCAATTCTCTCTCTCTCTCTCTTTCTTTCTCTCTCTCTTTCTCTGCTTCTTTCCCTCTCTCAAAAAAAAAAAATCTTAGTTACTGATTTGAGTTTCAAAAAAAAAAAAAAAAAACAACAAGGGGCTGGAGAAATGGCTTAGTGGTTAAGGCATTTGCCTATGAAGCCTAAGGACCCACGTAAGCCAGGTGCCCAAGGTGGCGCATGCATTTGGAGTTCATTTGCAGTGGCTGAAGGTCCCGGCACGCCCATTATCTCTCTCTCTCTCCCACTTCCTCACTCTCTCTGTCTCTCCGTCTCTAAAATAAATAAATAAATTAAAAAAAAAAAAGAACCAAAAAATAAAAGGAAAGAGAGAAAGAAAGAAAAGAAAATCATTAAATGAAATTTTGGCTTGGGATTAGGACAGATTTCCAGTATTTTCTGACATGCTTCTAAACATATTTTTGCCATTTCGTACTATGTATTTATACAAAGCAACATTCTCAGCATTGATAATGATAAAACCAAAATATTGATCAACTCTGAAGAACATTGAAGATGTTCTGTGTTCTGCTATATCACACATTCAGCCGAGATACAATTCTTTTTAAAACTGTGTGTGTGTGAGAGAGAGAGAGAGAGCGCGAGAGAGAGAGCGCGAGAGAGAGAGCGCGAGAGAGAGAGCGCGAGAGAGAGAGCGCGAGAGAGAGAGCGCGAGAGAGAGAGCGCGAGAGAGAGAGCGCTCATGTGGAGTGTGGGCTCGCACTGCTACCGTGCTCGTGTGCGGGTCAGAGAACAGCCTTGCCTGTCAGTCTTTGCCTCCCACCTGGTTGCCCCTGTGCCCACCAGACTAGCTGGGATTCTCCTGTCTGCACGTGTCATCTTGCAACAGTTGTCCTGTGATTGTAGATGTGTGCTACTATGCCCAGCTTTACGTGGGTTCTGGGGATCCATACTAACTGAGCCATCTTCGCAGCCCCAAGATTGAAAATGCAAAAATAAATATGCACATTCATCTGAATATGCAAATTTGCTTTCATGTTTAATAAGCAGTAAAATTACATGTACACTAAATAATTTTCTTAAAATAAATTTCTTTGTAATTACTGATAAATGTTTAATGTGTGTACTTTATCCAATATACCTAAATACTCAACTTCATATAAAAATTTCTCTTGGGGCTGGACAGATGGCTTAGCAGTTAAGAACTTGCTTGTGAAGCCTAAGGACCCTGGTTCGAGGCTCCATTCCCCAGGACCCACATAAGCCAGATGCACAAGGTGGTGCATGCATCTGGAGTTTGTTCGTAGTGGCTGGAGGCCCTGGTGCACCCATTCTCTCTCTCTCTCTCTGCATTTTTCTCTCTCTGTCTGCCTATCACTCTCAAATAAATAAATAAATAAATAAACAAACAAGCTGGGCGTGGAGGCCCATGCCTTTAATCCCAGCACTCAGGAGGCAGAGGTAGGAGGATCACCATGAGTTCGAGGCCAGCCTGAGACTCCATAGTGAATTCCAGGGCAGCCTGGACTAGAGTGAAACCCTACCGTGAAAAACCAAAATAATAATAATAATAATAATTAATAAATAAATAATTTTTCTTGCAAATAGGGGTTGTAAGTGGTTTAAGAAGCCCTGGATGGGAGCTGAATGTCAGGATCGCCTACCACTCAGAGTCTTTGGAGCCCATAAGCCTGGGCATACGGTGATCCGCAGCCTTATGTGGGCGAGTTACATAAGGCTGCATGGCACAGAGAGGTTGCACAAGGCAGGGCTTAGGTGGGGACAAGTTCACCTGGATTCCTGCTGAGTCAGAGTCCTTCAGGTCTATTAATAAACATGTCAGAATGAAGCTGTGGGCTTTTTCTTCCCAAGTAGAATGCAAAGGACTATTTATTTTTGTTCCTATAGACACCCCCCCCCAAAAAAAAGACAAGACTTTACTTTCCTACATATGTACTAGCATGTCACACAGGCAGTGCTGCCCCACTCTGTCCACTTGAGGCTCCAAATAGAGACCGCAGTATGGATTGCTTTTCTTGGCTCAAGTTCCTACCCTTAATGACACCTAGAAGGATTCCTTAATGAGTACCTCAAATTAAAGGCAACAAACTCTAAGTTGCTAAGAAATGATAAGCTGTGTGTAGTGTTTGTAAACACATGCACACCACAGCCACACACACGCACACACACACACACACACGCAGTAACAAAGCCCAACCATCATGTCAAACTAATGTCAACATCTGCAAACCAGAGTATTGACAGGGTTGAGTTTAATGGTTGTACAAACAGGAAGCCAGTTTTTATCTTATTACTGCCTTCAACCACACTGCCCTGCCCCTCCCCTGTCTCCAGCAACTGCTGTGGACATAAAGGGTTTGATCTGATCTGGAACCTGAAATGTCTAACCGCACGCTCAATTCAAGGGGCCTCCCTCCTTAAAGCCCAGAGCTGAGCTGTAGCTGTGTGGGAATCAGCTTGGGGGTCCAAAGCACGGGAGAGAAGGGTTCTGTATCTCTTCCTCTCTCTCCCCTTCTCCCCACTTCCTGTGCCGATTCTTCCGGGACTAAGCAGGGAAGGACCCCGTCTTTATTCTCACCTGTACTGCAAAGCGTTTTCCTCAGCGTGTTGGCACCTCGGGGAGCCACAGGTGTTCAAAGGCTGCTGGTCCTTGGGGTTTCAGATATGGGGGTGCACTGTCTAGCCAGCATCTCGCAACCCTGCAGAAACTTTCCCCAACAATACCTGCTGCTTTTCCCTGTCACCTCTACACTGCCAGGTCCCAACTCCATGCCCATTGTCTTCCCAGGATAGAACTATATGCATATTTAAAGTTTTCCTTTCCTTTTTCCTGTTTTCTCCCTCTCTCCTTCCCTGGACAGAGTATAATGTATCCTGGTCTTGTTTCAAACCCACTATATAGCCAAGAATGACTTTGAACTTACGATCCTCTTGCCTCTGTCTACTGAGTTCTGGGATTAGCACCATGCCCAGTTCATGCAGTGCTGGGAATTGAACCCGGAGCTTCACGTGTGCTAGGCAAGTCCTCCAAGCACTCTAGCAACTGCACTATGTTCATCCCACAGGAAACTTTCGCTGCCTTTCACATAAAAGCTGGCATGGTTTCTGGTCACCTTTCTGACCCTGGCTTAAGTGAGAAACTTCCGCCATCCCCTGGCCCTCAGGCTTAGCAGGGACCACGCTGGGAGGAGGGGCTGATTTCTGTGTGCAGACAAACCCCGCCTCCAGGCCGGGCGTCACTTTCTCCTGGCCACTCCGTGCTGGCTTCCTCATCTTTTCCACGGCTCCTGGGGACAAGAGTCCAGCCTTCCCTTTTTGTTTCCAGTGTCCGTTTCTGTCAATGCCTCCCTGGGTGTGGACTGACAGGAAATGGAAATGTCCCAGCGCTTCCCACAGGCCTTTGCTGCAATGGCTCTTCTAGATGGTTCCCTTCGCCTTCCTTGTTTTGGGCATAACCCTGTATGGGTTAACAGTCGCTGGACCTTTCCGATAACCTTTGGGAAGCTCGGCAAGGACGGGTACATTTAACATTTCCTTCCAGTGTCTGTGAGGACTTCTCCCTCAGGGTTTCAACTTTAGGATTCTTTGCCAAATATTTGGGTTAACAAAGAGTTTTATTTAACACCTTTTTATGGTATCAGATCCAAATCCCTGGGGCCCTCAAACAAGGAAATCTAGCTTAGAACCTTATCCTAGGTTGGCAAACATGGTCTGTGTCTTGTCTAACGATATGCATGGACACAGTGACCTGAGTTCCTGGTCACCATGGCTGTGTCACATTGAGCCACTCAGAGCCCAAGTCCTGCTGCCTGAGCTTCTCAACCACGTAGGCTTTGTGACTGTCTTGGGATTGCTCTAACTCGTTTTATTGCTAATTATCCCACCGCAGACATGTTGATGGGCTACTTTTCTTTGTAGTAGCTCTTCATTTCTCCTTGGATTTAGCCAAGGCAGAAAAGATGGGAGGCAAAGAAAGAGAAATATAAATATCCTGGGCTGAATGCCGCCTAGAGCCTCTGCCAGCTGCTCAGAGCGTCTCCCTCTGGGGCTGCCTTCATCTACGTTTCTGAACTGTCTACCAGCTGCAAGCCCCACGTGACCCGCTTCCTGTCTCATGGGAGTTTCGCTGATGGGCTGTTTCGTGTTTACCTACCTAGTCACTTGGAAAGGGCTGTGCGTGTGTCCCACCCGTAGCCCTTTCTGTCTCTGGCCTTATCAGCTACTTCCAAAGGCAGCACCTTGTCCTGGTGGCTTCCTCCAGCTGTGAGAGCGTAGCTGGAGTAGCCCAGGTGCAAGGAATCAACACCCTTCCTTTCCCCCCAGCAGCTGCTCTCCATCAGTGACGGATGGGGCTGGTTGTAAAGCACCCGATTTCCTTTCCTTAGGTGAGAAGACTGCACTGAGCTCCCAGAGCTGCAGGAAGAGGGTGTTGCTCTCACAGCCACACCATCTCCTCTCCTCTGGCCGTCACAGTCCCGCCTCTGGACGTGCTTCTGTGGGAACCCAAACTGAACATCTCCAAGCCAGAAATGAAATTATCATGGGCAGATGGACAAGACCTACAGACCTGGGCTGAGATCGAACGACTTCCAGGGGACAAACCATGGTCATAGCTCAGGTCTGCAGTGCAATGCTGTGTGTGGACAGGAATTTGTTCAGAGGAACAGTATAGAAGCAGGCAACCAAGAAAGGGCAAGGAAATTTACTCTCTCTTGGATCCACATTCTCCTTTTTCTGTTCTTTCACCTTCCCCCACTTCTAAAGGCTGACCTTGGGCTCCGTGACTCAATCACTCTCCTTCTGTTGATAGTCTCTAGCTTAGTACTGATCTGCCTAAGGAGTTATCTCCTGTCTAGCTCTATGACCCAGCCACTGTTTCTCAGCCTAGTACTGACTTGCCTAGGTGTCTGGGGTGGGGGGTTCTCCCATGTCTGGCTCTGTGGACCAGCCTACCAACATCTGTGGCCCACCCCTCTGTGCCAACAATCATTGTCTCAGGTCTTTGGAAGGAAGTCAGCAAAATCATTCAGATGAAAGACTGCTCCCAGGAAATAAATCCAAAGTCAAGCCTACACACACAGGAGGCCTCTTATCTCTTTCAGCTGTGTCAGTCAAGATGGTGACTGATTCGTCACTGAATACTGGCAAAAGCAACTTCAGGGCCTCTGATCAATCTAGGAAAATGTACACTACAGCAGTGACTGGTACAGGAGGAAAGCTTGCCCCATTCCTGCCTCTAAGCCTGTCTGAATTGAGTGAGGAAATGCTCTTTTATGGCATGCATAAGATCGTATAAAATTCTACTTTCTGAATAGAAGAGTGTGGTCTGAAGATAAAGGTCTTGTCCCTGCATCAAAACCAAACTCATTAAAAATCACTGTTACTGGGTTGGAGAGATGGCTTGGTAGTTGGAGCGCTTGCCTGCAAAGACAATTCCCCAGGACCCACGTAAGCTACATGCGCTAGCTGGCCCATGGATCTGTTTGTTTGTAGCAGCTAAAGATCCTGACATGCTCATTCTCTCTCTCTCTCTCTCTCTCTCTCTCTCTCTCTCTCTCTCTTTCTATCTGCCTGTTTCTCTCACTTGCTCTCAAATAAATAAAAATAAAGTAAAATATAAAATTATTAAAAAGAACTGTTTCCTGCACAGCATGGTAACCCCAAGGCTCAGATATAAAGGAACATAGGAGCAGGAGCTCTCATCCAAGGCATAACTCTGGTATTGCTGTCTTGACATCCTAGCATCTGTGATTCTCCACACAAGGCCCTCACAAAACCAGGCCTATTAGTACTCTCTTATGTGGCTCACAAGCCCCTCCCATTCCTGAGGGTATATAAGCCACTAACAATTGCTGGGGTGGGATGATGGAAGAAATGACTCTTCTTTGATGGTATATCTGCCTGTAAGTTGCTCTATAAGTAATCCCTCATCCATTCTCGTGTAAGTAACTCTAACTAAATTCATTCATTCACTACGATAGACTATGATGGAACAATTTCTTTGGTCTACTGTTGCCCACTTGATGGTAGGTGAATAGAAATAGACTGGAAAAAAAAAGAGAGAAGGAAGAAAGACAGAGAGAGAAAGAAAGAAGAAAGAAAGAAAGAAAGAAAGAAAGAAAGAAAGAAAGAAAGAAAGAAAGAAAGAGAAAAAGAAATAGACTCCCAGGAAAAGTCAGGCAATAATTAGGCGCACAAACGGGGACCTGACAGAACCCAAGGCGAGTTTGTGAGGAGCAGTTACATGGGCTCTGCATTGGGTGATTAAGACATGTGACTGAGGCTAATCTGCCCAAGAGCAGAGTGTCTGGAAGGGGCAATCCTGATGGGGCTGCCCTTGCCCATGAGAAGTGGAGTGACATGGCTCCTTGCAGTTGTCTTGCAGTGAGATGAGTGATAAGACATGCAAATGCAGTTGCTTTGCGTGGAGGTGGGATGGCCATGTGGGGCATCCCAGAGAGGCTGCCTTCTTCCATATGGTCTAGAGCACCATGCCTCCTTGATGAATGCTGGCTTGGCATGTGAATATGGGGATGCCCCCAGGTTGGCTGATGGACTAGAATATACCAAAAAATTACATAGCAAGCCCTGAACACAGCACGTATGGGACAGAGTTGTAAGCCGCAGGCGTGTGACTGATAATGCATACAACTGCAGCTCCACTGTCAACCCAGAAAGAACTTTCCCACGCACAGGAGGAATTTCAGGGGGGAAAGTCGTGTGACCATCCTCAACCCCTGATGAATCCTGATTTATCAGGGAAAAAGTGGGGTAAGATTTTGGTGGTGAGGAGGGAGATAATGGGCTGAAGTGACAGACAGTCCCCTCAGGGGAGGGAAAGTCCATGATTCAGCATGCAGATGATGTCCTTAATAATGGCTCCATAAAGGAAACTAAGGTAATCAGGGAACACTCTGACTATGAGCTGCTTGAATTAGGAAAGACTTTTCAACAAGAAATGAGAGACTCTCACAGCCTGGCTCATGAGGTTGCTGGACACGAGGGTGATGACTTCTCCCTGAATGCCATGGAAATGGAGAAACTGAGTGAAATAAATACACACTCTTCTTTGATACAAAGGCTTCATAGCCCACAGTCCCTGGCTGACTGGCTCATTAGGGACCCTTAGTTGTCACCATCTGAAGTCTCCATAAATACAGAGGCACTGAAAGCCAACAGAAGAAGGGCAGACATTGACGAGATACCTGTGCATGAGAGGTAGTGTTTGATGTCAAACTCTCTGCGACAGTTAGAAATGTGTTTACAGGAGACTTAAGGTACTTCGGCAGGAACCTCGGGACTCCTGTGGGGCTTTTGCGACTTTCCTGAACCCCACAGCTGTCATGATCTTTATGAGGCAGGAGAGGCTCTAGTGGATCTGAGTGACAGACTAGAGGCCAGGCTTATAAAGTGCAATCAGAGAGGGGATGTGAAATAGAAAGGACAGAAAAAGGGTCATGTGTCTGCAAGACTTTTGTCAAGCTGGTGTTCCAAGAGGGAACAAAATGGACAAAAAGCCAAATGCTGTGCTTGAGAGCTTCTGAAAGGCTTTACACAGCAGCTCTTCAGAAGGATTGAAAGAGGTGCAGGCAGCGTGTGCCTGCCTTGTGCTTCAAATCAAGGTTGCCTGCACGTGAGGACCATGTAGGGCAATTGGAAGCACCATGTTGAATTGCAGATCTATTGATCCCCAATGAATGTATTTGAGCTTGGGTGGATGCCAGGTCCAGGAGGACCTTGGTTCCTGGTGGCCTCCAGGAGCATTGAGGGCAATAGACATCAGTGGCCGGACATGGATTACAGAGGGATTCAAATGAAGGAGTAAGCCTGTCCCAAGGGTGGGCCATTACCCCCGCCCCCAGAGTACGCTGTGTACATTTTGCTCTGGGAGAAATATTAACCCAGCCCTGAGCACTTTCAACAGCCAGGTGGGTGTGGCTGACACGAAGGCAGAAGCCACAGCACTGGCCAAGAGCCTGCCAAACCCTGGAGATCTGGCTGGAGCTGAGTGCCTGGTGCAAAAGAAAAGTATACAGCCTGGGTTCCTCTTGGCTTCAGGTCAGGCCGAGTAGTACAGGCCTAGCCCCTCTACACCTTATCTGGGTGGGGAGATGCACAGCAGCCCCACATTACTGCCCCAGGATGAGGCAGCTGGACAGCTCATGCGGAATGATTACGAATCGTAGAGCTAAGTAAGGTAGTGCCTCCATCCCCACCACAGGTACCCAACATTGTTCTTTTAGGGAAACAATTGATCATAGCAATGGGATCTCTTTATGCTGTATTGGACCTTGCTGACATGTTTCTTTTTCTTTTTGAGGCAAGCCCAACAGACTAGCTTCTTTTATGCAAGAGTCGGGGAGAGAGATAGAGAGAATTGGGATGCCAGGGCCTCCAGCCACTGTAACTGAACTCCAGAGGTGTGCACCCCCTAGTGCACATGTGCCACCTTGCTCACTTGCATCACCTTGCATCTGGCTTACGTGGGACCCGGAGAGCTGAACATGGGTCCTTAGGCTTCACAAGCAAACGCCTTAACCGCTGAGCCATCTCTCCAGCACTAACTTCTTCTCCAGTGGCCCTTAGCTGATAAACCCTAAGACCAAGTCTCACTTGCTTAGAAGAGATGACAGTGGAACTCCAGAGATCTTGCTTTGAATCGTCTATTAAAAGGTTTCTTTATATAATCCTAACCTTTGGGCATTTTACTGATTTCTACAGGCATCACAGAGATATCTAAGCATGTCTAAAGGAATGAGGTTAGAAATCATTCCACACAGGGCTCGGTAACAAGGTACAGCTATGAAATTCTCAGGAGGTGGGTAAGGTACAAATGATACCCAACAAGATGCTTGAGAAAACATTACACTGTAGTCTGCACCTACAAAAGCAAAACACGTCATCTAAGCAGTTCAAACTCAGAAGGTGTATGTGGGAAGAGACATATCTCAGATACATCAAGTTTTTGAGTGAAACGCCAAGTAGCAGGGATGGGCTACCTCCACAGAAGTTGTTGGCCAGGGAGGACGCTGAGCCCCCTCCTTCCAATACATATATTGCTGTTGGTTGTACACATGGACTAGAGAGCAAATTCCTATGGCTGAAGACATCATATGCTTTGATTGCAGAACGGGGAAAGATCAGGCTTGGACTGAACTACAAGCTTCCTCCTTACAGTGGCCAGAGTGAGCCAGGTAGGGTGATGGGGGGAATCTTCACCTGGCAATGGGCCCCATATGTTCCATTAGTAACATGCCAGGCATGATGTGCACACTGGTGCAATAGTGGTATGACCAACATAGATGCAACCAACCACTTTCTGCCTTTAAGGTCTGACTCATAGGAGGGAGCCTATGTTTGGAACTGCGATCCAGGACAGAGACCTATGGCTGGGGCATTCATGAATCCTAGTGGGAAGCTACTACTTGATAAATGGACAAATATGTATATTTAGTCCATAGATTATGAATGTCAGTCAGGGAAGCTACTTTTTGCCATGGATAGCAGAGACTTGGGACTGATTGAAGCACTGAGAATAAATGCCCATTGCCATGACATAGTAGCCCAATGCTTAGCCTCAAATGGAAGAAAATAATTATACATCTATGTCATCCCCTCCAAGGCTCAGGAAACACAAGAGCAAGTAGAGAGAAAGAAGGGATGGAGTGTTATGGGATTCTGTCCTCTGGGCATGACATGACTGTTGCTGTCTTGAGATCAGAGTAGGTGTGATTGCCCACATGGGATCCTCACAAGTTCGCAGCCACCAACATCCCATCATGGAAAGGGGAGTTCACGAGGCTCAGGAGACCCTGCCCTTCTCCATGGAGTTAACAACTGCTTGGAAGGGTTGCCGTGGCAGGGTTCATCTTCAGTGGTAGATCTGCCCTTAAATTGCCCGTGGCTCCTGTAAATAGTTCCCCACCCACGTGTCTGTAAGTGATCCAATTAAACTCATTGGCTCACCAAATCATTTTCCTTTTCTTTCTTTCTTTCTTTCTTTCTTTCTTTCTTTCTTTCTTTCTTTCTTTCTTTCTTTCTTTTTGGTCTGTCACTGGCCACTCGTCTGCAGTGGATAGAAATAAATAGATGAGCCAGGCGTGGTGGCATACACCTTTAATCCTAGCACTTGGGAGGCGGAGGTAGGAGGATCACCATGAGTGGGAGGCCACCCTGAGACTACATAGTGAATTCCAGGTCAGTCTGGGCTAGAGCAGGACCCTGCCTGGGAAAACCAAAACAAACAAACAAGAAAAGCATACAAGAAATAAACAGATGCTCCAGAAATAGTCACTCCACAGGGTACTGGAACTCAGTGGTAGGACACAAGCTTAGCAAGCAGGTGGCCCTGGGTCCAATCCCAGCACCAAAACAATAAAATAAAAAGCCTAGATGATCATGCCAGACTGTGACAGCCCCTCCTACACAAGGTGGTGTCTGGAACCCACCCAGAGAGTGTATGTATTTGGAAATGTGGGGCAATTTCCATTTCTGTCCGTGAATGAGTTGGGTGGGGGCAATGCTGTCACAAGGGTGCGCTCCCCAGAAGCAAGACTCCGGTCTCCAAAAGCTTCCTACCCAGAATTCACTGGGCGGGTTAGAGCACTGCTCAGTAGCCTCAGGGAAAGTTTCCCTGCACGTTTTTTTTGCCTACACACTAGAATTTTCACAGCCAAGAAGGATGATTTATCTGTATGTCTTCATCGAGGGCAATTATTTTTTAGTACCTCGTTGGGCATGCTGGGTGATCTCATCCTAAGGAAAGAGCCTGCTGGCTTGGAACAAAAGTGAGAGGGGTGGGCTCCATTCTGCCTTCTCCAGAAATGCCTCGCTTTTGGAAAGAGACTTTTCTGTCCAGAGAGACAATCTGCTGTGTAAGTAGAGAAATAAGAGCATAAAACTTTATTCGGTGAGTAAACCTCACACTACTAGGTTTCCCTATAGGGAGCGGGGCGGGGGACAAGGGAGTGAGAGGGAGGGAAAAGAGCAGGGGCACAGAGTGGGACCTGTGAAAACGGAGGAGGGGACAGAAGCAGGGACACAGACAGGACACTGAGGCTGACCAAAAGAGCGGAGGAGGCAGCTCGTGGGTAAAGACCACAAGCAGAAGGAGGAGGGGAGCCTCCAAGGGCTGCTTCCCCCTCACCAATTCTCTTGACCCCATTGGATGTCCGCCCCCCTCCACTTGTCTTTCTTTCTCTCTCTTTCTTTCTTTTCTTCCCCATTTTTCCTTCCTTCATTCTTTTTGGTTTTATGCCTCGGTTTCTTTTTTTTTTTCTTTTTTTTTTTTTTTCGAGACAGAGTCTCATGTAACCCAGACTGGCCCTGAACTCCCTCTAGCCAAGGATCACCTTGGACTCTGACCTTCCTGTCTTTACTTCCCGAGTATTGGGATTACAGGTTTCAGATACCACGCCTGGTTTATGGTGGTTTATCCCCCGGTTGGGCTCAAACCCAGGGCTTTGTGCATTCTAGACAAGCACTCTACCAACTGAGCCACATTCCCAGTCCCACACCCCACTGCTTGGATCACTGTGCCTATGAACCCTGCTCCTAAGGTTTCTAGGAGCCCGATGGGTGGCCAGGTGGCCTTTTCTTGGGGAACTCCCTGTCAATCAATGCCAGATTTGACACTTAGACCCTCCCCACTGCCTCTCCTGCGGTGGCATCCCAAGTGAAGCCTGCCAGACACCCACCTAGATTCCCACACCAGTTCTGGTCCTCAGCAGTTGCAGCATCTAGGGGGTGCCTTTTGCCCATTTTGAGTTCCCTATCTGTAAACTGGCAAGAACACTAACGGCTGTGTGCGTAAGGAGTGTGTGTGTGATTCCGCAGGGATGATAGGGAATGGGAGATCTGCTGTGAACCTCAGGCAAGCTCCACCAGGAGCACGCGTGGCAGGTCTACGCTGGCTGCTCCTGCTTGCTCTACCCTGCTCTCTGGATCACCTTCCCGAGGGATGCCCTTGGCTCTTGTCCTCTCCTTACCACCGTGACTGTCCTTGCTTCTCTTGCCCCCCCCTCAGTGATCATCCACAGCCTGCAACTTCCCACCCCCACCAGCAGCTCATGCGTCCAGTGTCATAAAGCAGGCTGGGTGGCCTGTGTGCTACCATGGCACCACACACCCCAGAACTGTTCATGACTGCCTGGGCTTGCTTTAGACGAAGATGTTGGAGAACGCGTGGGTCTGGTGGGCAGATTTGGTTTCCAATCCTACAACGCTGGATATATTGCCTTGTGGGCACTTCTGTTCATCCACCCAACTGGTTCCTAGAAGTCTTAGGAGCATGGTTGGTAGGCACAAGGCTCCAAATAGTGGTGAGCAGGGCTGGGGCTGGGACTCAGTTGGGCAGATGCTTGTCTTGTTGGCACAAAGCTCTGGGTTTGAACGCCAGCACTGCATAGATCACGTGTGGTGAGAGAAACCTGAAATCCCAATACTTGGGAAATGGAGGCAAAAAGATTAGAAAGGGGAGGAAGGAAGGAAGGAAGGAAGGAAGGAAGGAAGGAAGGAAGGAAGGAAGGAAAGAAGGAAGGAAGGGATGGAGGGAGGAAGGAAGGGGAAGGGAAGGAAGGGGAAGGGAAGGGAAGGGAAGGGAAGGGAAGGGAAGGGAAAGGAAGAGAAGAGAAGGGAAGGAGAGAGGGAGGGAGGGAGGAAGAGAAAGAAATAGTAATAGTAAAACTAGCTGACAAATACCATGAGGCCCCACCATGGTGAGGCCAGGAGGGCACGGCTGGGGCTGGAGTTCCTGCAGGTGCCTCCCAAGCCCCAGGGACCGCAGAGCCTCCAGACAATGTCACGTCCATTGGCAAGTGACATCTGATTCTGGCACATTGTCAAAACAGCACAGGTGTTCTGAGTACACCAGGGAACTGAATGTCAGCCCTGCTGCTCCCAAGCTGGGCAGCTTTAAGGAAGTTCCTTGCTAACTCTGTGGCTCAGTTTTCTTGACTATAAGATGGGATCATAATGAGCCATCTTTATGGAGTTGTCATGGGGATTAACATCAGAGAGATCCATGTGAGCTGCTTATAACAGTGACTGGTAGAAAGAAAGCGTTGTGCAAGTATTATATTTAACAACTGCTGTTTGTTATTAGTGGCTTTCTTCACCAAAGATTGCATGTTCACTTCTACTCAAGAGGCCGGGAGGTGGCTTGGAGTCTAGAAAACAAAGAGCCTGAAGATAGTCCACATTCTGCATCCAGCCAAGTCTAGCTTCTCCATCCTTTGCAGTGAATCATCTCTCTCTAAAGGGACACCCGACAGAGGTCCTCCTCCCCTCCCTGGGAGCCCTGGTGCCAACCATTTTCTGTGGCCCCGTATGCATCCAGGACAGTGACATCACCAGCTGAGGCAGATGTGCCTGTGCTGGCAAAGGGATGACGTGAAGGGAGGGAGAGAAATGCCCTGGGCCCAACTTGTCCTGCCCTTTGATGTGACTGGAGCATCTCCAGGTGACTTAGCCTTTGTGGCATCAGTGGTCACTCGAGTGCTGTGACCAGAAGGGATCTGGAAGAGAGGGAAACTGGGACTATGATGGTTGGGGGCTGGGCCCTGAAGATGAGGCTGTGCTTGACCTAAGGGCAGGGAGGAGAGACCTTGGCATTATTCTGTTTCAGAGATATTGCTATGGTGGAAAAATAGGATGCAGTTCAGGGCAAAGCAAGAGGTCTGAGTATTCCAAGATTTCTGGTGGGAAGGATCCAGAGGGTGGCCTTGGGGAAGGAGCGAGAGGACCAGGTGAGTCCAGCTGTATCGGTGGAAGCAGCCTGACATGGAGACTGGTCCGGTGCGCGCAGGAAGGAGCGAGGATCTTGGCAAACCTAGGTGTGGTGTCCAGCGATGGACGGAGCATGCTGTCAACTGGGATGAGCTCTCTGTGTGAACACATTATCCATCTTGAAGTCGTACAAGAAAGCCAGAATGGTAGCACCCACCACTTGCATTAACAAATTCACACCTGATGCACCCAGAATGCAGAGGGCAGGGATGGTCCTGCCTTGGGAGCACTCTCCTGTCCTGGCTAGGCAGGTTGTCTGCTGAGGAAGCCCCGTACTTCTGTTCTCAACATGATCTTAGAGCGAGAGAGGCCCTGAGCTACCCAGGAAGAGATTCCCCATGACAATCCACCCCAAGATTCTGCATCAAAGCCTCACCACTTTGCCCAAGGTGGCAGAGTGATGGGGTCCTTTCAATCTGTTCCTTGAGTATTCACCAAACTTGCTGGATAATTGTGTCATCTGTGAAATGGGGACAATGGTGAGAGGGAGAAGGAGAGCCACTCATGGTAAGCTCCTGGTAGAGTGTCTGTCACATAATATCTAACTAGACGAGGCTGCGGTCACCACTGTCACTGTTATAATTACTGTGTCCATCTACCTGGCTCTTTTCTCTACTTGCCTTGAAGACTTTAAGAGTTCCCAGTCTTCCTTTTCCCTTTAAGACTCACCCAAGACACTGTTACATCCCTCCCATATGCAGTGTGAACAAGCCATGTTAGCTTTCCGCCATGAAAGTCTGATCCTTCTGTGGATCAGCCCCACCCTCAGAATGAGTCTGAGAATGGGCAGCAGAGTGGCATCCAACTGAAGAGCTGTCTGGAGCCATGCACCTTGCAATGGAGAGATGCCCCCGCAGAGGAATGGCAGGTTGTAAGCGATGTCGTCAGCAATGCATTTGATGATGTACTGCCAGCCATCACAGCTTAGCCGCTCCATGGGAGCCTGCTTGTGATTTGGTGGCTGGCTGGGAACTGTGTCTCACTGTCACTGCCCAATGTCGCAAGGGAAGGCTGCCACATATCACTAGCTGGGGCAGAAATAAATTTACATTGCAAAATATGGTTTCTACGGACCTGGTATTGATTTTCTGTTACAAAGTCTAAAAATCAGACCTCATCAGTATACAGAGAGAAAGAGAGAGAGGGAGAAGAGAGAAGACACACACAGAGAG
Organism: Dipus sagitta; assembly: GCA_036346955.1. NCBI lineage: Eukaryota > Metazoa > Chordata > Mammalia > Rodentia > Dipodidae > Dipus > Dipus sagitta. Next base: position 151,954,941 of record CM070772.1, on the reverse strand, counting down.
AGAAAGTGTGTGTGTGTGTGTGTGTGTGTGTGTGTGTGTGATACTATTTAGTCGTCAAAAGGATATCCTTGGGCTGGAGAGATGGCTTAGAGGTTCAGATGTTTGCCTGTTAAGCCTGAGGACACAGGTTCAATTCCCCATACCCTATACAGATGCACAAAGTGGCACATGCTTCTGGAGCTTGCTTTCAGTGGCTAGAGGCCCAGGTATGTCCATTCTCTCTATCTGTCTCTCTCCTCTCTCTCTCTCTCTCTCTCTCTCTCTCTCTCTCTGCTTGCAAATAAATAAATAAATATTAAAAAACAAAAACACATAATCACCAGTGAAGATACCCAACAGTTGACACTGCAAGCCAAGCCAAATGAGCCAATGGGTGCAATAGTGGCATGTCTGTTATGGGGGAAACCAATCGCTCTCTAATTTGACTGGAGGCCCACTCCATGGGAGGGAATACATCCCTGATACTGAAACTTAAAACAGGGGTAGTCATGAGCCCTAGGGGTATAACGTCTGCTGCTCCTTGGCTAAATGTATGTACTATGCTCACCAAACTGCCCAGTAAGCACTTGTCTTAATGTTCATACCCATATATTAATGCTACTCTCACTTTTGGTTGAGAACCTTCTCTTTTCAGATGGCAGTGACCTTGGGATGACTCCCAAGGTACCATGGTGCTAAGAAGAAGTGACAGAGGAGTGCTCAGCACTGAAATAACTCTTATCACACCTTCCAAGGCTCAGGGTCTAATGTGGGAGAGGTGGTGGAAAGAATGTAGGAGCCAAAGGAAGGATAAGACTCCTTACAACGTGCTCCTCCAGACATAAAATGGCCTGGATATCCATGACCTCACAGTGCCTGACACTACCTACACAAGACCATCATAATAGGAAGAAAAGATCATGACATCAAAATAAAAGAGAGACTGATTGGGGGGGGGATATGATGGAGAGTGGAGTTTCAAAGGGGAAAGTGGGGGGAGGGAGGGAATTACCATGGGATATTGTTTACAATTATGGAAGTTGTTAATAAAAAATAACATAAAATAAAAATCATTTTCCTGAAACAATGAAACAGAGACCAAAGTATATCCTGCTGTTTGTGACAATGTGGAACTGGAAAGCATTACATTAAGTGAAAGAAGCTACACACAGAAAGACGCATACCACATGATCTAACTCATTTGTGGAATCTAAAGAAAACCATAAAAGCACACGGTGGCTACAGGGCTATGGGTGTGGGGGATGTGGGGGATGAGAAGCTATTGATCAAAGGGCACAGAGAGTTTCAGTAGTGTAGGATGAGACTGTTCTGAAGATCAATAATACAACATGAAGCTACAGTTACTAATACTGTATTGAATACTTGAAATTTGCTGAAGGTAGATCTGTGTTCTCGTCCCACAACCCAAAGAAGGTAACCATGTAAGACAATGGATAAGTTCCTTAGCTCGATTGTGGCAAACATTTCACTATATATATGTGTGTGTGTGTGTGTATACATACATACACACATCATAGTACACACCTTAAATTTATCCATTACTTTTTGGAATATCCCAATATTGTCCCCAAAGTCACAAAGGAAGACTCCACAGAGTACTGTGTGGCTGAGCTGTGTTGGTTAGCGGGTGTATCAAATACATCGCTGAGTGTGAGAATGAGAGAAGAGGGTTGGAAGCGGAGGGAGACAGGAAGTGCTGCCTGGCAGAACCTCTGTGTTCCTAGATTGACACATTGCTGTTCTCACTTCACCAGAAATGTGATGTGAAAGGCACAGAGAAATAACATGGGAGGCCAAGATTAAATGGGGCTGTGTGATTCTGAAGGTTGAGCCTTTACTTTTAATCACCACCTCCTCCTGAAACCTCTGAGCTGGGCAAGAGCTGGCTGGGCAGGTCTTATCCCTACCGGGTTAACTGTCTAAACAAGCCATTCAAGTCATGTGGCCTTCCAAAAGGGAATGGCCAAAAGAACAAAGTGTGCTCCAGGCTTAGGAATTCCTAACTGGCCATGCTGAGGAAACTATGTCATACCTTTTCCTGGCGTGGCCCAAGTGCAGCCTGGGTTGTGAAACAAGAGGGCTGGAGGAAGAGCCCAAGGAGTGTACCTGTTGCTCTTTGAACCACCTGCCCAGCTTTTGCAAGGCCGTGGCTTCGGTACAAGAGCCCTTCCAAGACGCAAACCATCTGAGGAGTGTGGAACACACCCTCTGCCCTGACTAGTAGGAGACACAGCCTCATCTGCTCCCATCCCTCCCTCCCAGCCCCGAGTCCCAAAAGAGTGTCCTGAGGGACCCCAGCCAGTGCCTCTGCCCGTAGTTCACACATCTCTTTCCCCTGTAATCTAATTCAGTCACATCGAACATCTGTCATTACTGGCCATGGGCTTTGGGTAAGTGAAACCTGTGGGTTCTGCATTTGGTAGACAAAGACGTAGGACTCAGGGAGGCCGTTGAGGTAAATGGCAGAAGCAGATGTTGTGTCCAGGTCTGTGTGATTCCAAACCCAAAGCTCTTTCTGATGAACCCCTGGGTCCTGTTTCTGGTGCAAGGAGAAGGCCAGATCTCAGCAAACAGCCAGAGGGCCTCTGCTGCTTCTCCTATTCCCACCCAAAACAACACCCCCAAACCAACCCACAGCCAACTCAGTGTGCTGGGAGAAAGACTTGCTCTTCACGGAGCCAGGAAACAGCCATCTTGGTCCCTTCCGGTCATCAGAAAAAAATTCACGTGGCATTCTGACAGGACCTGGGTCAGCATAGACTGGCTTCACAAGGGCTTCAGCCTGCGCAATGGCAGCACCTTTCTGGGTCAATACTAAAGAAGAATTCAAGATGGCAAGGCTCTGGAAATGGGCTGACGTGATATGGTTGCCCCTGTCAAATGGAAATATTTATGTTTGGACAAAGTCCACGCATGTGCACTCACCCTGGAGAGGGATCAAGTCAGAAGGACTTCTGAAGATGGACTGATGATCGGTACCCACTGTGATGCACCCAGCATGTGCCTTCTTTTGAAACTGTCCTTAGGGTTGGAGAAATGGATTATCAGTTAAGGCACTTACCTGTGAAGCCTAAGGACCCAGGTTCGATTCCCCCTGGACCCATATAAGCCAGATGTGCCAGGTGGCACATGTGTCTGCAGTTCACTTGCAGTGACTGGAGGCCATGATGCACCCATTCTCTCTCTCTCTATCTCCCTCTCTCTCTCTACATATATATATATGTGTGTGTGTGTGTGTGTGTGTGTGTGTATATATATTTCTCTCTCAAATAAATAAATAAAAATAATTTTAAAAACTGTCCTTAAGCACCCTTTTAAAACTGTCTTTAAATACCATCTGCATGTAGTAGGCATGCTTTGCAGTACTCAATTGTGGAGCTCCAAGAGTGGCATCCTATTACTCATTCATCCACCCAGTCGCCCTGCCAGGCACCAGAGAGGCCATAGGAAACAAGACTGAACATGGCCCCTGCCCGCTCAGGCTTCATGGAGTGACAGATTTGCAGGCAGGTGGACGAGGCCTCTCAGCCCCATTAATGATGGTCGGATGATCTCACCTGCCCATAAACTCTCTGAACCTCAGTTCCCTCAGGTCTGAGATGCGTACGGCGATGCCTGCCTGCCTGCCTCGTGGGACTCAAGTTAGTGGAAAGATTTCATCAGACTAACCAACGTAAAAGTGCTTTGCAAGCTATAAAGATCCTATCGATCGGTTATTACTGCTAATAGTGCAGCCAGAGTTGTGACTGCCGCCTCGCTTTTCCATTCAGGAAGTTTCCTCTGCCTGACCTGCTGATGGTGCCAAGAATCTGGGTTAGTTATTTTGCGTGGCAGACTCTAATGATCCAACCATGTTTTTCAAAACAGCTTCACTAAGATACAATTCACATACTATTCAATTCACCCACTTAACGTCTACAGTTCTGTGTGTGTGTGTGTGTGTGTGTGTGTGTGTGCATGCACATGTGTGTGTGTGAAGGATGTCCCCAAGATATAGCCATCATTACAATCTAATTTTAGAACATTTTCTTCCTTCTTCTGAAAGCCCAAAACCAGGCTGGAGCAATGCCTCAGTAAGCAAAGTGCTTGCCCTTAAAGCAAGAGGACCTGAGTTGAATCACTAGAACCCATGGGGAAAAAAAATCCTGGCATGCATGTGCAATCCCAGTGCTGGGGTGGTGGGGGCAGGAGGATCACTGGGGCTTCCTGGACAGCCAGTTTAGCATACTTAGTGAGGTCCAGGCCCATGAGAGACCCTGTCTCATAAAAGGTAAATTGAGGGCTGGAGAGATAGCTTAGTGGTTAATGTATTTGCCTGCAAAACCAAAGGATCCCGGTTCAACTCTCCAGGATCCACATAAGCCAGATACACAAGGGGGGCACATGCATCTGGAGTTCATTTACAGTGGCTGGAGGCCCTGGCATGCCCATTCTCTCTCTCTCTCTCTCTCTCTCTCTCTCTCTCTCTCTCTCTCTCAAATAAATAAATAAACCATTTTTTTAAAAAGGTAAATTGAGGGCTGGGAGATGGCTCAGCTGGCTAAGTGTTTGTTATGCAAACATAGTTGAGGACCTGTGATTAGGTTCCGAGGGAATAGTAGGGAATAGTAGCACCCGAGGGAATGCCCAGTGGGTGTGGTGGTTGCTCCTACAATTCCAGCATGTGGAAGTGAACATGAGGGATCCTTGGCACAAGCTGACTAGCTAAACTAACCAAATTGGCGAGTTCTGAGTTCAAATGAGAGACCCTGACTTAATTAATAAGGTAGACAGCAATCAAGGAAGACACCTACTGTCAACTTTGACCTCCACACACCCCCACATATGTGAATACACACAAATTCAAAAAAGGGGGGGGTTATGGCTTCTGAAGAACAACACCACAACACCACAGGTTGTCCACTGGTCTCTACATGCACACCTGCAACTACACACCCACTCCCCCCACACACACACAGTCGTGTACAAAGTAGTATGAATAAAAAATGTCAAGCTGCAGAGTTGGCTTACTAGTTAAGGCACTTGCCCGCAAAGCCTAAGGACCCATGTTCAACTCTCCAGATCCCACATAAGCCACACACACACAAAGGTGAGGCAAGCACAAGGTAGCAGATGCCCACTAGGTGGCAGAAGCATCTGGAGTTCTATTGCAGTGGCTGAGGCCCTGGCGCACCAAATCTCTCCCCTGCCCCTGTTTCTCTAAAAAACATGCCCGTTAGTATTCACTCCCCATTCTATCTCATCACTCTTGCTCCTCCTATAAGCAACTACTATGTAACTCAGTGATGTAGCTCAATGGTATAGTACTTACTTAGCATGTGCAAACCCTGGGTTCAATCCCCAGCGACCTCTACAAACTAAAAGATAAAAGAGAAATCACGCTAATCATCGTGTTACTGACTCTTTAACACAGCATGCTTTCCAGGTAAACTCGTGTTGTATCATGACTTAGTCACTCATATCTCTATATCACTGAATAACATTCTGTTTTATGGATAAAACATGTTTTATTTATACAGTCATCAATTGAGAGGCATCGGCTTATTTCCACTTTCTGGCTATTACAAAAAATGTTTCTACGCATGTCTCATGTAGAAGCTTCTATGCGAACACATTTTAATTTCCCTTAGGTGTTTAAGTAGGATTAGAACCACTGTGTCATCTGATAGCTCTCTATATAAACCTATGTCATTATGTCTTTCCTTCTTTCCTTTCTTTTAAAAAATATTTTCATTTACTTATTTAGAGAGTGTGGTGGTTTGAGTCGGGTGTCCCCCATAAACTTAGGTGTTCTGAATGCTAGGTTCCCAGCTGATGGAGATTTGGGAATTAACACCTCTTGGAGGCAGTGTATTGTTGGGGACAGGCTTATGGGTGTTATAGCCAGTGTCCCCTTGCCCGTGTTTGGCACATTCTCCTGTTGCTGTTGTCCACCTGATGTTGGCAAGGGGCTGATGCCCACCCTCTGCTCATGCCATTGTTTTCCCCGGCCATCGTGGAGCTTCCCCTCAAGCCTATAAGCCAAAATAAACCTCTTTTTTTCCACAAGCTTGTTGGGTGATTTCTTCCAGGAATGCAAACTTGACTGCAACAGTAAAGTGGTACCAGGAGTGGGGTTGTTGATAGCCACCTGACTATATGGCTTTGGCCTTTTGAAGATGATTTTCAAGAGGAATGTGGAAGGACTTGAAACCTTGGCCTAAGAGACAGCCTTGCAGTGCTGTAAGAACAGTTTGTTGGACTATTCTAGCCAGAGTTGAAAGACCTGAATGCAGTAAGAACTATGGACTGTGAGGTTTGGCTTATGAGGGTGAGAAAGACCTTTTCTTGGACTGGGCTATCAATTTGTATGAAGCTTGCTGTTATGCCCAGGTCCTGAGAAGTTGTGCAGGGTTGCTTGGCATAGAAATGAACTGGTGTGAGCAGAGGGATATGGCACAGAAAAAAAGAAAAATCTTTGGGTGAACTGCTATCTGTTCAGCTGCAAATGAAGATTACAACCTTTGAGACTGGGCTAGCTGATCTGCCCTGGGGCAACAGGGAGAATGTAGACTCTTTTGTGGGGCCTGAGTGCTCAAGGAGTGTCCTGTTCTTCAAAGTCTGCTTTATTCCCCCCTGTATTAACAAATTGGCACCCTACCTGGTATTGTGGAGTATATGAACCTGCAGGAAAGAGAGGGTCATTGAGTTTGCAACATGGTCTTGTGTTTTGGAAATGGTCATGGGCAGTGTGAAGCAGGTTTGCTGGTTGCCTGTCATGGAGACCCCATGGAGCCATGAGGATGAACCATGGATTGCAGTGGAGACCCAGTGGAGATGGAGGACCAAAAGATGGCTGCTAAGGAGCTGCCGGCCCCAATGAAGTTTTCCAGGACTGTGAGTAGCCTAGCTGTAGGGGCAGAATTAGGATGCCAGAGACTTGTTGCTGGTTAGAATTATCAAATTTGGAGATTTGTCAGTGGCTAGAGTTGTTGGATTTGAAGCTATAGAGTTTGATGTTTGCCCTGGTTGTTTTAAATCTTGTATTGGTTGAATATTTCTTTTCTATGCCCATTGCCATCATTTGCAGTGTGAATGTTCATTCTGTGCCATTATGGATTTTTGCAGGGGGGTGATTTTTAGGTATTATGGCTCAGTTAAAAGAGCTTGGACTATGGGATGTATGAAAATCATTGGAATTGATAAAAATTATGGGAACTCTTAAAGTCATACTGAGTGCATTGCATTTTATATCATGCATAGATATCAGTTTATGGGGGCCAGGGGCATAATGTGGTGGTTTGATTCAGGTGTCCTCCATAAACTTAGATGTTCTGAGTGCTAGGTTCCCAGCTGATGGAGATTTGGGAATTAACACCTCTTGGAGGCAGTGTATTATTGGGGGCGGGCTTATGGGTATTATAGCCAGTGTCCCCTTGCCAATGTTGGGCACACTCTCCTGTTGCTATGGTCCACCTTATGTTGGCCAGGGGGTCATGTCCATTCTCTGTTTATACCATCGTTTCTCCCTGCCATCATGGAGCTTCCCCTCGAGCCTGTAAGCCAAAATAAACCTCTTTTTCCCACAAGCTGATCTTGGTTGGGTGATTTCTAACAGCAATGTGAACCCGACTGCTACAGAGAGGACAGAGGCAGAGAGACAGAGAGAATGTATGGGCACACCAGGGTCTCTCACCATGGCAAACAAACTCCAGACACAAGTGATATTTTGTGCATCTGGCTTTATGTGGGTATAGGGAATCGAACCCTGTGTGGTCAAGCTTTTCAAGCAAGTGCCTTTCACCATTGAGCCATGTCCCCAAACCATCTTCCTTTTTTAAAAACAATTTTCTTTTCCTTTTTTTTTTTAAATTTTGCTTATTTATTTGCATGCAGAGAGAGAGAAGAGAGACAGATAGAGAGAGAATAGGGCACACCAGGGCCTCTAGCCAGTGCAAATGAACTCCAGACACATGTGCCCCTGTGCATCTGGCTTACGTGGGTCCTGGGGAATCGTACCTGGGTCCTTTGGCTTTGCAGGCAAACACCTTAACCACTAAGCCATGTCTCCAGCCCCCATCTTCCTTTTGTTAGAGACAAGATCTCATTTTGCCACCTTGGCTAACGTAGGACTCACTATATATGCCATGTTGGCCTCAGACTTTTGTCAATAGTCCTGAGGACGGGGCATGCGCCACCACACCTGAATTATGTGTAACATTTCAAGGAATCCCCAGACTATCTTCCCAAATAGCTGCACCATTTTTTATGCCCACTGTCAGCTAATGAAGGTTCCAGTTTCTCCACACTTTCATCCACACTTGCTGATACCTGTCCCTTTGGTTATAGGCATCCTAGGGGTATGAACTAGTATCTAATTGCAGCTTTAATTAGCATTTCCCTGATGACTAGTGTGATGGTTAATCTCTGATTATCATTGTAACAGGATTGGATCACCATGGAGATAAATTTCTGGAAATGTCAGTGAGAGATTTTTTTAGACTAAGTTAATGGAACTGGAGGAGCCGCCCTAGCTGTGGGTGGGTGGCTCATTCCTTGGGCTGGGGGTCCTGAACTGAAGAAAAAGGAGAAAGTGAGCTGAGCACCGACATGCGTCTCTCTCTGCCTCCTGATTACAGATGCGTGTACCCAGCTGTCTTGAGGTCCTGCCACCACACCTTCCCTGCTGAAATGGACTGGACCTCTGAAATGTAAGTGGAAATAAACCTTGCCTTCCTTAAGTTGCTTCTTTTCAGCTATTTGGTCAGATCAATGAAAAGTTAACTATTACAACTTACTATGCACATCTTTTGTGTGCTTATTGACCACTTATGTGTTTTCTTTGGAAAATATGTATATCTGTTACCTATCTTTATTTTATGTTTTGTGTGTTTGTTTTGTGATGTGTGGAACTGAGCCTAGGACCACACACATGCTGGGCAAGTGCTCTACCAATGAGATATATCCCCAGTCCCCCATTACCCATTTTTAGTTGGTATCATTTGCTTCATGATGAATTGTAAGGGTTCTTTATATATTTTGATACATGACTCGTATCAGTCATATGATTTTCAAACATTTCTTCCCCCCCATAAGTTATCATTTAATTTTCTTAACATTTTTAAGGCAGCCCCACTCTAGCCTAGGCTGACCTGGAGCTCAGTCTGTATCCCAGGCTGGCCTCACACTCCTGGCATTACTCCAGCCTCAACCTCCTGAATGCTGGAATTGAAGGCGTGAGTCATCATGCTTACTTTTCGTAATGCTAATTATTGTAGTCACCTTTTCATTGTTGGGATAAAGCACCAGTCAAAAGCTGCTGATGGGAGAAAATTTTTTGTTTTGGCATATAGTCCCGAGGGGAAGCTTCATGGTGGCAGGGGAAAGCATGGCATGAACAGAGGCTGGACATCACCTCTGCCACAGCAGGTGGTAAATAGCAGCAGGAAACTAAGGCAAGATCTGGCAAGGGGCAGCTTGTTATAATACCCCTAAGACTGCCCCCAGAAACACACCTCCTCTAGCAAGGCTCCCAAATTGCCACCAGCTGGGGACCAAGCATTTGGAACACATGAGTTTATGGAGGACATCTGATTCAAACTACCACACTAACGTTTCCAGCACAGAAAATTTAAATTTTATGAAGTCAGTTTATCTATTTTTTCTTATATTGCTCATGCTTTAGGTCCTGTATGTTAGATCTGTTTCTTGAATGGGTCCTGCCATTTATCTATTTATTGTTTTATTATTATTATTACTATTGCTACTACTACTGTTATTAAGACAGGCTCTTCTGACGTTCCTGCCTCTACTCCCAAGTGCTAGGATTATAGGAATGCATGACCATGCCTGGTTTGTTCATGGCTAGGAATCAAGCCCAGAGCTGCATGTATGCTAGGCAAGCACTCTATCAACTGAGCTACATTCACAGCCTTCTGCCTTTTAAAACACATCCAATTATTTAAACAAAAATTTGATATTAAGTATCTGGCTTTGGGCCTGGAGAGATGGCTCAGCAAATAAGAGAGATTCTTATGAAAGTATGAGAGCCTGAGACCATCTGAGTTCAAGTCCAAACACCCATGTAAAAAACTGGGTATGGCCACATACATCTGTTACCCAGGTCTATGGGGAGCAGAGACTGGAGAATCTCTGGGGCTCCCCAAATTGTCAAGCTTCAGAATCAGTGAGCTATCCCATCTCAAGGAAACATATGGATGAGCAGTGAAGGGGGGACACCCAATATTCTCCTCTGGACTTCTCACGCATGCATGGGGCATGCACATCTTCACACCCATGTGCATATGCCCCACATACACACTACATCACACATAATACACACTCACACACACACTACGTCACACTGGACACTGTAAGCCTCAAAAAGAGGGGACCTTGGCTCATTCTATTCATCAGAGTGACTTGGATGTCCAACATTCTGTATGTAGAAGATGGTCAAAACATTAGTTAACTGGGTGGATGAAAGTCCCAGATCTTACCACCATGTCACTAAAGAATGATGGCTCCCAGGAGGGGGGGCATTACCATGGGATATTTTTTATAATCATGGAAGTTGTTAATAAAAAAACGTTGAAAACACACAAGAATGATGGCTCCCTTTAAACAAAAGCAGTCAAGGCTGCTTGGCTGCCAGGAAATAGCAGCTCTTTCACCATCTCAGAGGAGACTAAATCTTGACTTCAAACATGAAAACAAGTTCTTGTCTTGTCTCTTTACAAGGGATCAGAATGGCGCTGTACATGCCTGTGTGTTGCCGTGTGTGTGTGTGTGTGTGTGTGTGTGTGTGGTGTGTGTGTCCTTGCCCACTGTTGTATCTCTAACACACTGGATTGCAAGGGCTTGGGTAAGTGTCTCCTGCCTTTGTCACCACCAACCCCCTGATAATAGGTTGTACAATGAGGCTGTAGCTTAAGAGGAACCAAATTTCTCGGGTTGCAGAACAGCTTGGTAAGGTGTAACTGACATTTGGTAAACGGCATGTGTTTAAATTGAACACTTTGTTTTGTTTTGTTTTGTTTTTTGTTTTTTTTTCAAGGTAGAGTCTCACTCTAGCCCAGGCTGACCTGGAATTCACTATAGAGTCTCAGGGTGGCCTTGAACTCACGGTGATCCTCCTACCTCTGCCTCCCGAGTGCTGGGATGAAAGGCGTGCGCCACCACGCCCGGCTAAATTGAACACCTTTTAATATACACACCTGTGAGATCATCACACAGTCAAGATAATGGAAATATACATTACCTAAAAGTTGTTTTTCTCTTATGCTTTGTAATGCCTGCCTCCTGCCTTTCTCCATGCTCCCCTCTCCATCACAAGGCAACCACTGATGAGTAATACAATGTTAGTCAATTCTGTATTTTCTGGCATTTTATCTATATAGAATAAAAAATGTACTGGTTTGCCTGGCTTTTTATTTTAACTAAAATTTTGGGGGGATTCATTCATGCTTTGAATTCATTCTCTTTTGCTGTTGGATAGTAAAATTTTTTTTTTTTTTTTTTTTTTTTTTTTTTTTTGGTTTTTCGAGGTAGGGTCTCACTCTAGCCCAGGCTGACCTGGAATTCACTATGGAGTCTCAGGGTGGCCTCGAATTCACGGTGATCCTCCTACCTCTGCCTCCCGAGTGCTGGGATTAAAGGCGTGCTCCACCACGCCCGGCGGATAGTAGCATTTGTTGTATGGGTATACTGTGATGTTTATCTATTCATTGATGAACCTCTGGGCTACTTTCTGTTTGGAACTACTACAGATAAAACAAGCTGGGCTGGAGTGATGGCTTAATGGTTAAGGCGTTTGCCTGCAAAGCCAAAGGATCCCAGTTCGATTCTCCAGGACCCATGTGAGCCAGATGCACAAGGTGGTACATGCATCTGGAGTTCATTTGCAGTGGCTGGAGGCCCTGGCATGCCCATTCTCTCTCTCTCTTTCTCTCTCTCTCTCTCTCTCTCTCTGTCTCCCCTTCCCTCTCTCAAATAAATAAATAAATATATTTTTTTTAAAAGAACAATGATGAGTGTTTGAGTCTGTATGAGGACTCGTTCTTTCGCATATCTGCAGGCATAGAATGTCTCAGAGATACTCATTTCCTTTTCAGTGAACTATTAAATTTTCTAGTCTTTGTGGCATTTTCTATCCCCACAAAATGTGTATGAGACTTCCAGTTTCTCTTCATCTAGTGAGGGGAGGTTGTTTGGTTTGTGGCTTAAAAGATGTTATAAGATGTTTTTAATGTTTGTAATGTGTGTTCTGTGTTGTGGTGTGTGTATGTGCGCGCATACACGTGCGTGGTATATGACGTGCGTGGTATATGACGTGCATGGGCTGGTTCAGTGCCCCATGTCCTCACCTGGGGCATCTGGAGCAGAATGTCAGGTGTCTCTCTTCATCACTCACCTGCCTGATTTTTCCTTGCGATGGAGTGTCTTACTGATCCCGGAGCTTGCCACTTGAGAGTTCTCCTTCTGGTCTCGGCTCCCCACAGGACTGGGGTTACAGATGTGCATGACCATGCCCAGTTGTTGACACTGGTTCTGTAAATTTGAACTCTGGTCCTCTCAGGCTCTCATGCTTGCAAAGGAAGCACACTTGACCACTGAACCATCTCTCCAGCCAAGCTTTAAAGACTTTCATAAGTGTCACTATTTTCTCAGGGTGGTTTTAAATTTGTATTTCCCTGAGATGCTGAGCATCATTTGTGTGTTTATTTGTCATGATTGGTGACATGTCTAGTCTAATCTTCTACCTTTAACGTGGTGCTTTGTTTTCTTATTATTGAGCTTTGAAAGGTCTAGATGGTTCTACTTCTCAGGAGTTCAAGTCTGCTATCATAGGCAAGTATATGTTGTTTTATTTATTTATTTTACAAGTGTTTTTTCTAGATCTATGGCTTGCCTTTTTGTTCTCTGAATAGTATTTGTCCTAAATTTAGATCAAATCCAGTTTAGCAGAAGTTTTCCAAGGTTTATTTTCCTAGGAGTCTGAGTTTTAGGTTATAAAAGCTTAACTCAGTTTGAACTTTGCATATACTGAGAAGGATGCATTGGAGGCTTTTACTTTAATGTACTTATTTTAGCATATTATACTCTTTTATTCCCTCTCTCCTATTCCCTTTTCCATGGGACCCTCCTCTGTGGGGTTATGGGAATTACTGTGGGGTCATGAAGGCCTCAGTCAGTCCCAGTGAGACACAGTGGAGGGACTGTGCCTCAGGAATTCCTCCCCCCACTCTGTGACTCTTAAACTCTTTCCACCCCATCTTATGCAATGTTCCCTGAGACATGGCAGGGCCAGTTGGCAGTCTGACTTAGTGTTGAGTTCTTTGTAGCCTCTGGATTTCTGCTTTGATAGGTTGTGCTCTGGCACCGTCACCCTGGAGCTGGTTGTCAGGCGAGCAGTAAGAGCAGCAGCATTCATGGCCCAGCTTCCACTGCAAGTTCTCCTGGGCCCTGGCAGATGTGGGAGAGGTGGCAAGTCTCATGGTGGGCAGTCGGTTATCTCCTTGTCTTACCCTTTGTTTTCTCTGCCATCTGTAAAATAAAACCAGATTCTCCAACCAAGAGTGAGAGCATCTTGGGTTAAAGGGGGGTCTGCAAAGTTATTTCAGAGATTTTTGGTGTGCTAGCCCACTCTTATCCTCCAGAGACAGACGGGGCTTCTCTCTGAAGTTTGAGTTTCCTGACTATGGGCATCTGACTTGGTTTCCAGTACCAGATATGAATTGTCTCCCACTGAGAGGGCCTCATGTCCAATCAGAGAACAGTTGGTTACCTAAACAGACTATGTGCCACTATTGCACAAGTGTATGTTTCTTATCCTGCTAGTTGATTTTGATTTTTTTTTGCCAGGTATAGTGGTTCATGCTTGTAACCCCACACTCAGCAGGTTGAGGCAGGAGGTTTATTCTAAGTCTGAGGCCAGCCTGGATTACATAATTTTAAAGATTAATTAATTGATTGATTAATTAAATTGACAAAAAAACTAAAAAATTGAAAAGAAAAAAAAAACAAACTAAAGCAAAACAAACAACAACAACAAAAAAAAATCAAATTAGTTGTTGATACCTACATCTACTTACATACTCTCCATTCTGTTCCATTTATTTGAGGACCTTGCCAGTACTATGAACTTGTCATTACAATGTGACTTTTGTTTTGTTTTGGTTTTCAAGGTAGGGTCTCACTTTGGTCCAGGCTGACCTGGAATTAACTATGTAGTCTCCGGGTGGCCTCAGTGATCTTCCTACCTCTGCCTCCCAGGTGCTGGGATTAAAGGTATGTGCCACCACGCCCAACTACAATGTGACATGTTTTTAAATCAGGTATTATTGGGGTATTATTGGGGTCTAGCTTTGCTTCTTGAACTCAAAGCTGTCTTGACTGTTCTACATCTTTAAGATTACCACATTACTTCCAGAAGTTGCTTGTTAATTTTTTCCAAGAAACAAACCTGCTAGAATCTTCTTGTATGAGCTGCCCCATGCACAAGGCACAGCACTCCACTTACGTAGATGCTCTTTAAGTTCTCTCTGGAGCCTTCTTCAAGTTCGAGTGCACAGGTCTTACCCATGTTTCTCAGTTTGTTCCCAATTATACATAGGACTGTTATTTGTTACCAGCTATGTAGAAAAACAACTAATTTTTTTTAACTGAGTGTTGGGGTGCATGCCTGTAATCCCAGCACTTGGGTGGCAGAGGAAGAAGGATTGTCAAAAACTAAAAGTCTGCCTGGGATACTTAGTGAGTCTAAGCCAGCTTAGACTACTTAGTGAGTTCTAAGCCAGCCTGGGCAACAGTGTGAATCCTCTTCCAAGAAAACAAGCACACACACAAAAGGTAGTCTTTGAATGGTGATCTTCTATCTGGCAATCTGACTAAATCAGTTGTCAGATCACCTTGTTCTGGAGAATTCTTTAGACGTTTGGCATAAACTAGCGTGTTGCCTATGAGAAAACAAGTTTTGCATTTGTGTTCTCCACCTGAATGTTGTTTTCTTCTTGCCTCAGTGTACAGGCAAAGATCTCTAGAACAAATTTATGAGCATAAAGCCATTCCCAATATCGTTTTATCAGGCTTTTAATATCTGTAGATATTACAGATATTGTTTTCTTTATTGGTCTAGCCAGTTTATTAGATCTCAAGTTGTTCCACGAGTCACTATTTTATTTTTAATGGTTTTCTATTTTAGATAGTGATCCTCCCTCCCTCCCTTCTCCCCTCCTTCCTTCTATCTTTCTTCTTTCCCTTCCTTTCTTTCTTTCTTTCTTTCTTTCTTTCTTTCTTTCTTTCTTTCTTTCTTTCTTTCTCTCTTTCTCAAGGACTCATGTGTTCCAGACGGCTGGTCCTGAACTCACTATGTAGCCACAGATGACTCTGACTTTCTACCTCCCATGTGCTAGGATGACGGATGTGCAACACCACACCCGGTTCTTGCTGGGCTGGGGACTGACCCCAGAGCTGTGTGAATGCTAGGCAAGCACTGTGCTGGCTGTACTCAGCCCTGGATAGCTTCATTGTGCATGGCTTCACAGTCAGTGAGCTTTGCTTCTGTCATCTCTAACCTATCATTAAGCCTGTCTAGCATTTTCCCCCATCCCATTCTTTGTCATTTTCATCCCTAGAAGTTTATCTTTTTAGAAGCTTCCATGTCTCTGATGAACTCCTTTCAAATACATGGAATGGGATTATGTCGACTTTGTAAAACTTACTTATTTGAGAGAGAAGGAGAGAGTATCAGGGCCTCTTGCTGCTGCAAATGAATTCCAGGTGCATGCACCGCTTTCGGCATCTGGCTTTATGTGGGTGATAGGGAATTGAACCTGGGTCTTCAGGCTTTGCAAGCAAGTGCCTTATCTGCTGAGCCATCTACCCAGCCCTTGGCTTTTACTTTGTGGGGGAGGGGCAGTCTGTGTCGTGCACATGCAGAGGCCAGAGGCGAGCACTGGATGCCCCTCCCCCTCCTTCATCCACGTGGTTCCTGGAGACAGTCTTACTGATTTTGGAGCTTGCCATTTTTTCAAGCCCAGTGATCATCTGGTCACAGCTCCCCACAGGACTGAGGTTAGAGGTGTGTGTGGCCATGCCCAGCTGTTAATGTAGTTAATGTTAATGTAAGTGCTGGGGACTTGAACTCAGGTGATCGTAGGTCCTCATGCTTGTGTGGGAAATGCCTTTACCTGCTGAGCAATCTCTCCATCCCGCTTTCTACCTCTTTATATTCTTAAAATTTGTTTCTGTTCTGTGCTGAGATGGAACCCAAGACCCTTCACATGCTTGGTAAGCACTCTAACACATGGCTACCTCACCTCTTAGGAACTTTTAAACTGGATGCTAGATATTGTGAAGTTTGACATATTGGATCCCAGTTGTTTTAATTTTCCTATGAACATTCTTCCCCCTCTTTTATGTATATGTATATGAGTGTGTATATGGATGTGCATGCATATGTGTGTGAATGGGTGTAGAAACCAAAAGACAGAGCTTGGGTGTCGTTTTCAAGAATGCTGTCCTCCTTTGTCTGAGATCAGATCTCTCACTGGCCTGGAGCTCATCAGTTAGCCAGACCAGCCAGCCAGTGAGCCCCAGGGAATCCGCCTGTTTCAACCTTCACAGTGCTGGGATTACAGGTGCAAGCCACCGCACCCAACGTCTTTATGTGTGTGGCACTGGAAATTGAACTTAGGTCCTTGGCTTGTGATGCATGCACTTCAGGTTTAGTCACTTGGAAACAGTCTGATCTTTTCAGGTCTTGCCTTTATGATTCATTTAGAGCAATGCTCAGTGTAAGGTTAATTACTCACTACTGAGGCAACACCTTGAGTAGTCTACTCAATGCACCAAGAGCTGAGCACTCTTCCTATGTAGTTGACGGGAACAGGGCTGTTTCTAGCCCTCTGTGGGCACTGGGAACTGTTCCTCTAAAAGCAATTTGAGTGGTTCTTTCTGCAGACGGGTCATTTCCCCACACGGCTGATCATTCTTGCTAAACACTTCAGGGAGACTTTCCATACATTCTGGAGTTTTTGTTGTTGTTGTTGTTGCTTTGTTTTGTTTTGTTTACTTTTTATTTATTTATTTGAGAGCAACAGACAGACAGAGAGAGAAAGAGGCAGAGAGAGAGAGAGAGAATGGGTGCGCCAGGGCCTCCAGCCACTGCAAACAAACTGCAGACACATGCGTCACCTTGTGCATCTGGCTTATGTGGGTCCTGGGAACTCGAGCCTCGAACCGGGGTCCTTAGGTTTCACAGGCAAGTGCTTAACCACTAAGCCATCTCTCCAGCGCCATCCTGGGATTTTCTCTTCATGCAGCTCCCTCTTCCCTGCCCTGCCCACTGTCCTGCACACTGAGGCTGCCTCAGCTCTGGGCATTAGCTGGGCTCTCCCTGGCTTCTCCTCACCT
Organism: Dipus sagitta; assembly: GCA_036346955.1. Lineage (NCBI taxonomy): Eukaryota > Metazoa > Chordata > Mammalia > Rodentia > Dipodidae > Dipus > Dipus sagitta. Next base: position 151,937,547 of record CM070772.1, on the reverse strand, counting down.
GAGCCAGGGGCAGAGGACTTCTTATGGCCATAAGCCTGTATCCTCCTAGACCCGTCTTTGCTTCTTTTCTCATCACTTTTTCTCATGTTCTGCTTGCTATCAGTGTTTTCAAGATTCTTTATTTTGATTTATTTATTTGAGAGAGAGAGAGAGAATGGGCATGCCAGGGCCTTCAGCTGCTGCAAACAACTCCAGACACATGTGCCACCTTGGGCATCTGGCTTATGTGGGTCCTGGGAAATCAAACCTAGGTCCTTTGGCTTTGCAGGTAAGTGCCTTAACTGCTAAGCCATCCTTCCAGCCCCAAGACTTTTTTTTAATACCTCACGTATTGTTTTTCCATAGGCCTGTCAAGCAGGAGTACAGCTTATTCAACATCTTGGTATGAAGCAGAATCTCTCTCCATGTTTCTCCCTTCCTCCAAAATTTATAGGGAGATTCCCTAGAATTTGCTCGTAATATTTCAAAAAGATCTCGGTACCCTCCATTGGCTCAGACCACCTTAATAATATATCCACCTTTTGGGGCTGGAGAGATGGCTTAGTGGTTAAGCACTTGCCTGTGAAGGCAAGGGAGTCGGGTTTGAGGCTCGATTCCCCAGGACCCATGTTAGCCAGATGCACAAGGGGGCGCACACGTCTGGAGTTTGTTTGCAGTGGCTGGAGGCCCTGGCATGCCCATTCTCTCTCTATCTATCTGCCTCTTTCTCTCTCTCTCTGTCACTCTCAAATAAGTAAATAAAAATGAACCAAAAAATACTTTAAAAAAATAATATATCCACCTTTTTGCCCACCTTTGACAATTTCATATATATATTGTGTTTTCATCATATTAACCCTCATTACCCTTTCTTCTTCCACTCCCACCGAACCCTTCCTTCTTCCTAACTAGCCCTCCCTCCTATTTTCACGTCTTTTTCTTTGTGCTCCACTGGGTCTAATTGGAGTTGCTTATGTGAGCATGGGTGGGCACAAGGGCACTTGGGCACTTGTCATTTATTTACTGGCTCATGAGCAACTTTCCAGGGGCTGCACCACTTGGGGTGTTGGAGAATCAAACCTGGAGCCTTGTTCAAATGCCCCACCACTTAACTAGATCCCCTGCCTGACTGTGTTTGGTTATTTGATTTTTAAATTTTGTTTATTTTTATTTATTTATTTGAAAGTGACAGACAGAGAGAGAAAGAGGCAGGTAGAGAGAGAGAGAATGGACGCACCAGGGACTCTAGCCACTGCAAACGAACTCCAGACGTGTGCATCCCCTTGTGTATCTGGCTAACTTGGGTCCTGAGGAAACAAGCCTCGAACCAGGGTCCTTAGGCTTCACAGGCAAGTGCTTAACCGCTAAGCCATATCTCCAGCCCGATTATTTGATTTTTAACCATAGACACCTCTTGACTCATTTGGAAGCTTGAGGAGACGTACGAAGGTATACCAGATGTCCAGAAACTTACGGTCTAATGTAACTGCAGCAATATCTAACAAAAATAGTCGTAGCAAGACAAAGCCCTCTGTCATCCTAAGCGTGGAGACCTTGATGTGACACACCTCTCTCCGTAGCCTCCAGGCCTGGAGCAGAGTAAGGCGAGGCCTAAAAGGGGCACCCAATCATCACAAAACTGGGAGATTTCAAAGGGCTGGCTGTAAACGGAGAGTCATAAGTTTGTCTGTGAGGTTTGTCTTCAGAGATTTAGGGCAGCATCGGAAAGGCACTAACACAGGTGTACCCTGCCTTTCCGGTGGCAGGCTGGTGGACCTGAGCTCATAGGCCCCCAGCAGTGTTCTCAGCCCTGGGCTAGTGGCTCGAGTGGCTGGCTAAGCTGCAGGTGACAGTGTGGGACAGCGGTGAAGGTGAGGCTTTTCAGGAAGATAGCCTGGAGATGAAGTCCTAGCATTGCCCTTTCCTTCTGGGAAACTCAGCCTTTCTCGCCAGCCTCACTTTTCCTAGGCTACATTGTTCCATGACTGTTGGCGCCACTACATGTAGGACGATAAAGGAGCATCAGTAATATTTCCCCTTCAGAATCCCACTAAAATCCTCTTACTTTGGTTAATAATCCTCTGTAACCCTTTAGTAAACACCATAGTTGTTTAATTTTTAGGTTTCTTATTTGCCAAAAGTAAAAATAAAGAGGCTAATAACTGTTTCCAAAGCTTGATTAGAGCTGGGCATGGGGGTACATTCCCTGGTTAGAGCTGGGCATGGGGGTACATTCCCTGGTTAGAGCTGGGCATGGGGGTACATTCCCTGGTTAGAGCTGGGCATGGGGGTACATACCCTGATTAGAGCTGGGCATGGGGGTACATTCCCTGGTTAGAGCTGGGCATGGGGTACATATCCTGATTAGAGCTGGGCATGGGGTACATTCCCTGGTTAGAGCTGGGCATGGGAGTACATTCCCTGATTAGAGCTGGGCATGGGGGTACATTCCCTGGTTAGAGCTGGGCATGGGGGTACATTCCCTGGTTAGAGCTGGGCATGGGGGGTACATTCCCTGGTTAGAGCTGGGCATGGGGGTACATTCCCTGGTTAGAGCTGGGCATGGGGGTACATACCTACAGTCCTAGCTCTTAGGAGGCTGAAGCAGGAGGACTGTGAGCTTGAGGCAAGCCTGGACTATGTAGTGAGACCCTATCTCGAGAAACAAAGAAAGCCTGACTAACCAACTCTTCATGACAAAGCCTTTGGGAAGTGTGTGTGTGCGCGTGTGCACATGTGCACATGCAAGGGCATGCTCTTGTGTATGCCCTTGTGTGTGTGTATGGTGAGAAGCCAGAGGACAACCTCACATGTCATGCCTGCTCCCCCTCGTGCACCTTCACCTTTTGAAGGACAGGGTCTCTCATGGAACTAGACTTTGCTGGCTGGCCAGCAAGGCCCAAGCATCCCCCTGCCTCCACCTCATGTGCACGTGACTACAGCTGGCTCTGGGTTCTGAAGATTCAACTCAGGTCCTCATGTCTGCAAGACAAACCATTTACCCAGAAAATCATTTTCTGTTCTCATTGACCATGTCACTAGGAAATGAAACCCTGAAAGTTAAACTATGTCTCATTCACCTCAGTAGTAACCCCCACACACACCGGTAGAGGAAGCATATATAATACGGCCTTTCCGAAAGAAGTGATGAACCAAAAATAGACTAATGGAAGGGTCAAGCGGACAAGGTGTCCAGAATGGACGGACCTAAGCTTAGATATCATAGATCAGGTCTGGCAGAACTGGAAGAGCAATGGCGCTTCCTTTCTGGGAAGCAGAAGCTGAGCAGGAGCATAGATATCCTGTCACGCCGACCTCGGTTCAAATCCTGACTCTTCCATGGTACAGACCGCACTGTATCAACCCTCAAACTCCACACAATCACGCCCTCGGCCACGTGACTGCATTTGGATGGAGGGCTGTAAGGAGATAGTTAAATGGCTTAAGGATACCTGAGGCCCTGCAGTCCAGCAGGACTGTGACCTTACAAGAAGTGGAAAGGGCACCAGGCATCCTTGGTCCCTCTCCCTTCCCCCATGCCTGCATGTACATGGAAAGGCATGGAGGTCTCTGGCAGAAGGCAGGCTAAGGGGAGAGGTCTCCAAAGCGCCCAACCCGGCCAGTGCCTCTGTCTTGGACTTCCAACCTCCAGAAATGAAAGAAAATAAAACCCGTTGTCTAGACCACTTAGCCTGTGGGATTTCGTTATGACAACCCAAGCTGACTAAGACACATGATTAGGTGATTGAATTCAGACAAGTTATTCAACTCATCTGAGATTTACATGTAAGATGTAAGAGGGGAGAAATGAAACAATAATATATCATGCTAACCATCGTTGCTCTTATCAAAGTCTAAAGAAATAACCATAAGGGCTGGAGAGATGGCTTAGCGGTTAAGTGCTTGCCTGTGAAGCCTAAGGACCCCGGTTCGAGGCTCAATTCCCCAGGACCCACGTTAGCCAGATGCACAAGGGGGCGCACACATCTGGAGTTCGTTTGCAGTGGCTGGAAGCCCTGGCGCGCCCATTCTCTCTCTCTCTCTCTCTCTCTCTCTCTATCTGCCTCTTCCTCTCTCTGTTACTCTCAAATAAATAAATAAAAATGAACAAAAAAAATTAAAAAAAAAAAAGAACTTGGAGGAATAGTACCCAGTCTCTACCTGAGTCTGAGTGAGCCCAGATAGTACTTATAGCATTTGGGAGAAGTAAGTCCTTGTTTACTTAAGGCCCTGAGAGTTTGGAAATGTTTGCTACCTCAGTGTGACCAAGCTCATTCTTACTGATGCAAACATTCAGAGGTTATTGAAACAATTGAGATGGTGTTGTCAGTTTTCAGGTCTTAGCAGTCTGGAAGTGACAAGGCTGAAAATGTAAGGACGAAAAAGAAAAGTTGAGAGTTTTCTAGTTTAAACGTAGGGATGTTGGGCTGGGGAGACGAGCTGGTGGTTAAAAGCACTTGCTGTGCAGGCCGGACCACTGGAGTGGGGACCCCCAGAACCCGCAGGAAGCTGGAAGCAGGCAGTGCGCATCTGTAACCCCGACACCCTATGGCGACGGGAAGTGGCGTCGGAAGGAGCTCACAGACCAGCTGGCCTGGCTTTCACAGTGGCAAAAACACAAGTAAGACCTTGTTACAGACAAGGTGAGAGGCCAGGGCCGACGCTCTGACGTTGTCCTTTGACCTCCACACGTGCGTGCACACACAAACACACACACGCACACACACACACATCTATATCTTTTTGGTGAGACAATATACACGTGTAAGTCACCAAGAGCCACATATTTCCGGCACAGAGGGAGTTTCTAATGCTACTATCAAATCAAGCCTGGCAGCTCCCGGCACCCAGGTGGTGGAGTCTGAAGAATCAGGAGTTGGAGGTCACTCTTAGCTTCATAGTGAATTCTAGGCCAACCTGAGTTACACAAGACCTTACCTCAAAAAAAAAAAAAAAAAAAAAAAAAAAAAGGATTACTATCATACAGACTGTGCCAATAAACATTTGCCCTCAGCTTCTGCTTCTGCCTCAACATTTTCCTTAGGATCTACTTCAAAGTTTGGACTCACTGAGTCAGAGGATGCGACCACATCCAAGGCAACACGAAGGCCTGGAAGGGGCATACAGGAAGTATGACCAGCTGGTGGCAGGAAGAAGTTAATTATAAGGCCCCAAGTGAACTGAGATTGGAGCCCAAGATCTGCTAGAACTTGTTGACAAGAGTCTCTGCAGCAAGGTTGTTTTCTGGCGAAAACTCTTTCCTGGTTAAATTAACTTTCACTTTTCCATCTTGTGGTTCTCTGTTCCTCCCAGACTTACCATCACCTCAGGCCTTACCAAGTCTGGTGCCATCTTCAGGGAGGTTGGGGTGAGGGGAGTGACTAGGAGTGGCTTAACCATTTCCTGTGTATTGTGTGGGTCTGTCTAGCTTCTCAGATGCGCCAAGCTTCTATACACATCTTTGTACTGAACTCTGCACACATTTTTAACATATAAGTTACAGGAATGGATTCAAGTTAGGGCAAAAGCAGAATGACACAACAGCGGTTTTTAGTGTGTGTGTGCACGCACATGTGTATATGCATGTTCACATGTGTTGGACACATGTGTGCCTGTGTGTGTGAAAGCCAGAAGTTGACATCAGGTGTCTCCCTTGATCACAATCATCACACTTGAGCGGCAAGTGCTTATCCACTGAGCCATCCTCCAGCCCCCTAGATGATATTTCTAAAAGTCAAACGTCAGCACACAGAACTCTTCTTGGAATTAAACATGTGTGTGTATGCACACATGTTCACATGTATGCACATGTGTATCCTTAAGATTTTAATGCCCTAATATATCTGGTTTATCCAACAATAATAAAGTATGATGGGATGCTTAAAACATGCTGCCTCATGAGAGATCATTACTGGCTAACATTCATCCCTTTCGGATTTTTTGGTCACTATGTGACCTTTCTCTCAAACACACACCATTATGATACCACCCACCATGAGGTCCTTACCAGAACAAGCCTTTTAACCACAACTGTTTCCTACACTAGCCTATAAGCTAGTGGACAGAGCCTGTACTGAGCATGAAGCCTGGCACATACGGGGTGCTCAGTAAGTACACAGTAAGTGTATGATGTCAGGAAATCTCCTTGGAGCTGTTAGGTTTCATTCCTCCTGGACTTTGAAGGCTTGGGTTTTCTTATTTCTAAATGGCTTGGGATTCCATTAAGCCCATCCAAACAACGGCACACAGAGCCAACGGGGAAGGTGAAGAAAGTAAGTCTTGGAGAGTGCAGTAGACAGCTTCACGTTACTGGAATGAGCATCCAAACCAGGTTCAGTTTAGAGGATGAAGGGATGTATTTTAAGCTCACAGATGCAGGGGAAGTTCCATCAGTGGCGAAAGAAGCTGCTTCCATACATCCAAACAGAGAAAACCAACCAAACACTCAGCAAAAAAAACAGAGCAACAAGCGCAAGGGGCAGCAAGCAGCAGGGGCCCCGCCAGAGCTCAGACCTCTCTGCACACCTTTGGGCTGGAAATCAGATCCGCCCCCAAACACACCTTAGGGCTGGACCCCAGGATCTGCCCCCAGTGACTCCTTCTCCAGCCTGGCAGCTAGAGACCCGAGTTACAAGCTTTAATAAAACATCTGAGTCTATGGGGGACATGCATACATCTGAGTCTATGGGGGACATGTATGCATCTGAGTCTATGGGGGACATGTATGCATCTGAGTCTATGGGGGACGTGCATACATCTGAGCCTATGGGGGACATGCATTCAAACTACCACAGAGAGTGATTTTGAAGTTGAATCACATTATACTCCCATGGACGAGATTGTTACTAGTAGACCGAGCCCTCTTCCAGAGGCCAATTGAAGTTCTTTGCTACCCAACATGAAGGATGGGTCAGGTGTAATTTACCTCCCTGAACTGTGAACTTTCCCACCTTTAGGACTTGGTAAAACCTGAGTGCCCTTGATAGGACAGGTCAAAAAGCAGCTTAGCGAGGGCTGGAGAGACGGCTTAGCAGTTAAGCGCTTGCCTGTGAAGCCTAAGGATCCCAGTTCGAGGCTTGATTCCTCAGGACCCACATTAGCCAGATGCACAAGGGGGCGCACACCTTGGAGTTTGTTTGCAGCAACTGGAGGCTCTGGTGCGCCCATTCTCTCTCTCTCTCTCTCTCTCTCTCTCTCTCTCTCTCTGTCTATCTGCCTTTCTCTCTGTGTCTGTCGTTCTCAATAAATAAGTAAAAATAAACAAAAAACTTTTTTAAAACAAGCTTAGTGAACAGGGGGAATTGGATGGATCCTTACTTACTCTGTCTCAGGAGAAGAGGATGTCTCATTCACCCGAGTGTTTCTAGAAGGTAGAGCATTGGAGACAGACTGCATACAGGGAAATAAGTAGAAAAGGCCGAGATGAGGACAGGTGGGGAATAAGACCTAGTTAGGATCTTTTCAAAGTATTGTCCACTTACCGCTGATCCTCCGCTATCACTTAAGGGTAGCTCTGATTGGATGGACACAATTTAAGCCATTTATGCACTATGCTTCCTGTAGCTTACCCCCCCCACCCCCGCTTTGAGATGTCCTTAGGTGGAGGTACCTTGCCTTCTCATTAATCCATCCGTGGGTTCTTATCTCCCTTCGCCATCAGCCACAGTCATTGTCATCTCACTTTGGACTGGGACCAGGTTTGTCCTAGGTGAATGGGGTACACATTTCCTGTGCGAGGAGTTCGCCACACACACCTGCAGTGCCGAGCAGGTACCAGTGGAAGGACCTCTCCAGAGAAGCATAACTATTAAAAGTAATTGATACAGGCTGAAGAGATGGCTTGGCAGATAAGGCACTTGCCTGAGAAGTCTAAGGACCCAGGTTCAATTCCCCAGGACCCATGTAAGCCAGATGCACAAGGTGGTGCATGCATCTGGAGTTCATTTGCAGTGTCTGGAGGCCCTGATACACCCATTCTCTCTCTCTCTCTCCCTCTTTCTCTCGCTTTCCAATAAATAAATATTTTTTTTAAAAAAAAAAGAGTACTTGACACCTTGAATTCTTTAGAAGTGTTCATATTTTGTACCTTTCCAAGTCCATGACTTTTTACGTAGGGTGCCCCAGGAAGATTAGCTTCGGTGCCCGAGAGAATGTAAAGGGAGGTTCCCAAGTGACATTTAGCTCTGACAGTCACCCTGTAGGCAGCAGGATAGCGCCTTTGAACCCCAAGCTTACTGACTTGAGAGATGTCTCCTGTTCAGCCATCGGAACCCAAGTCGGAGGATCTTTCTCGGGGAGTGCTCCCCACGCCCACCTCTGATGCAGCAGGAGCACACGACCGTGCCAGGAGGAAGTGAGGCCGGCCACGTCAACAGTGTCGGAGACCAGGCAGTCAAGGGGCTCGGGGTCAAAGGGTCCTCTTTCTAAAGCCCCACCAAGAGGTGGGTGCAGGTCCTACAGTGGTTAAAAAAAAAAAAATCTAGGAAGAAATTCACTAATTAAACTGGGGCAGTGGGTAGCCTTAGCATTGGTTCTGATCGCCATTTGACTCATTTTTAAAACTTTTCCTTAGCAGCTTCCATAATTATAGACAACAAACCATGATAATTCCTTTTCCTACTCCAATTCTCCCCCTCTCAAATTCACCATCCATCGAATCCCCTTCCCCTCTCAATCATCAGTCTCTCTTTTATTTTGATGTCATCGTCTTTTCCTCCTATTGTGATGGTCTTGTGTAGTAGTGTCAGGCACTGTGAGGTCATGGATATCCGGGCCATTTTGTATCTGGAGGAGCACGTTGTAAGGAGTCCTACCCTTCCTTTGGCTCTTAGGTTCTTTCTGCCACCTCTTCCGCAATGGACCCTGAACCTTGGAAGGTGTGATAGGGATGTCTCAGTGCTCAGCGCTCCTCTGTCACTACTTCTCAGCATTACTGAGAGGGAGTCAGGTAGCTCTGTTAGGCAGTTAGGGTAACTGAGTCCCTGAATGTGCCCTTGCAGTCTCCACTTTGCTAGAGATCAAAGTATGATCTGACTTCTTATCTCTTCCTGAGATCTGGTTTTCTTTTTTGTTTGTTTGGTTGGTTGGTTAGTTTTTGTTGTTGTTATTTTGTTTTGTTTTGTTTCTGTTTCTGGTTTTTCTAGCTCAGGCTGACCTGGAATTCACTCTGTATTCTCTGGGTGGCCTCAAACTCACAGTGATTCTCTTATCTCTGCCTCCCAAGTGCTGGGATTAAAGGCGTGAGCCACCGCGAGCCACCACGCCTGGCTCTGAGATCTGTTTTTCCATAAACAACTTGGGTCCCTCCTAGGAAGGAGGTCTTTAGTAGGATTTAAATCTAATTCTACTGCTAGAGAGATGGCTTAGCAGTTAAGGCATTTGCCTGCAAAGCCTAAGGACCCATGATTCTCCAAATCCCACGTAAACCAGGTGTACAAGGTGACACAAGTGCCCAAGGTCATACATGTGCACGAGGCGGTACATGCATCTGAGGTTTGAGTACAGTGGCTGGAGGCCCTGGTGCATCAATTCTCTTTCTCTCTCTCTGTCTTATAAAAACTAAAAAGCCCAGTCTGTTGGGCTTGCCTAAAAAATAAACAAATAAATAATAAAATTAAGTAAATCTAATTCTAACATTGCGGTTGGTCAAGTTCAGACAACACAATTTGGCTAGCCTCTTCCTGAGACAGACCATAGCCCAGACCAATCAGCTAAGCTGTCTCTCTGGCTCACCTGAGCCAGAAGGTGGGGGCCACCGCCATAAGCTTATCAATGTGCTTCTGTGGGGAGGGCAAGCTCTCGGGGCTCCCTGCCCACTCGTGAGCCTTCACCTTCTGGTGAGTTGGTCCTCATCTTGGCCCGACTGGGCAGAGGCAAGGGGAAAGCCCCCGGACCCTACACTCCACATGGGCTTTTTACTCCCTCCTGCCCTCCACATGGTAGGAGCTCTTTGAACTTTCTTTTCTGTCCTCTCTATGGTTTTGCCAGGCCCACCCCATGGGCTCTCAGGCCATGTAGTTGTATTCATTCGTCCCTTGGTTCTGTACTTCCCTAAATAAATATAACAATTTAATAATTATCCTTCTCAGTCTTATTTTACTCGATGCTTTGATTAAAAGTAGACACAAACCTAGGATTTGGGGTTCAAGGACTTTCCTGAACTCCAACACTCTGTTTCACTGTGGTGGCTTTTGAGTCACCCCAGTGGTCACCACCATCTGAAAAGAAAAGCTTCTCTAACCAAAAATGATTACTAATTGGGAATAAACAATTTAAATATTTATTTCTGTTTATTAGAGACAGAGAGAGAGAAAATAAGCACGCCAGGGCCTCTAGTTACTGCAAATGAACTCCAGATGCATGTGCCACCTTGTGCATCTGGCTTACATGGGACCTGAAGAATTGAACCTGGATCCTTAGGCTTCGCAGGCAGGTGCCTTAACTGCTAAGCCATCTCTCCAGCCCAGTATAAACAATTTTAAAAGGTATAATGTATGCATTGCATTTAGCCAGACAACAGAAGGCATTGCTCCCCTCAGGCTCATGATCTCCTCAGCCATAGGCTTTTTAAAAAATATTTTATTTTTATTTATTTGTGTGAGAGAGAAAGAATGGGCATGCCAGGGCCTCTAGCCACTGCAAACAAACTCCAGATGCATGTGCCACCTTGTGCATCTGACTTACGTGGGAATCGAACCTGGGTCCTTTGGCTTTGCAAGCAAGTGCCTTAACTGCTAAGCCATCTCCCAGCCCAGCCATAGGCTCTTGACCAGGTTTTCAGTGGCAGGCACGTATTCCCTCAGGTCCAATCAGACATCTCCAAAGCGTGGCTCACCTGCCTGCCCCTGTGGCACCAGGGAACTTTCACAGCAGAGACTTTTCCAGTTCGGTCCTCTCCTTGGACATACTTATAGGGGCATACCAACCAAATCTTTATTTAAAGGACCAAGTCCACAATATATGGCAAACCATACAAAACTATTAATTTGTGAATAAATATAGTGACAGCAGGAAAAACTACTGCAGAATTAAAACAACCACCTAGGTTTACTCTGTGTTCCTCCCCTGCAGGACAATGACTTGGGCGGCCTGTTTCCTGTTTCTGGGTCAATCCCCTGTCTGCTGCGATCTGGTGGTTCTCCCTCGCGGCTCTCCTCCATCACTTGCTGGAAGGTTCTCCGAGCCTCTGCAGGCTCCGCAGGGCGCATCCTCTCGCTGCATCCACACAGAAAGGGGCGGAGCGGGAGCGCTTGGTCCTCCGCCTTCTGTAACTCTGGCCCCCGCGGTCTTGTTTCTTATCGCTAAGGGAGCTCCAAGAGGAGGCCGTGGCTCTCCTCCAGTGGACATTTCCTGGTTAACGAAAAGTCTGCTTTTCATCCTGCTTTGGGAATGGTCTTCACAGCGCTAGGAAGGGTACAATTCCCAGGCTACCGCACACCCCGCTCTGAAGTGTTCTGTCAGATCAGGAACGGGGATTGAAAACTGCCCACCTGCCCACTCAGTGTTTGGTTTCGCCTCCTTCTGTAGTTGCCTGGGCGCATGTAGGCGAAGCCCATTCTTACCCACGCAGTCACCACATGCTCAGTATTTGCAACTGCAAGCACTCAGTATTGTCATTAAAACCTTGTCACATGCTTGTAATTCCAGCACTCAGAGGCGGTTACACAGAGAGTTTGAATCTAGCCTGGGCTATGAGAAACCCTGCCAAAAAACAGGAAGGGGGAGGAAGGGGGAGAAGGAGAAGGACCCCCAAACAAATAACAAAACACTCAGTAACATGACAACCCGAATCTCTCAAAAACTCTTGAGAACAGAGATGTTTGTTTGTTTTTTCTCAATTCCCTCACTACTAAGCCAAAACAAACAAACACAGTAACTTCTTTGATTGGAGATCACTTTATATCCATTTAAGATCTGATATCTTGATTGCATGCCCATGGTTACTAAGTGCTTGCAGCAGGTCTGAACCTCTCTTACATTTCTTATTTAGTCTTCCCATTCTCCTTGGGAATTATGGACTGCACTATACCCAGTTTGTTGGACAGGAGAGAGAGAGAGAGAGAGAGAGAGAGAGAGGATTCCAAGGAGTTAAGTGACTTGCCTAGCGCCTCAGGGTAGAAGGAGGCCACGCTGGGATTCCAGCCCATGCTCTGCCCTGGACTGCGGTGTTCTGTGACTGAAGGCCTGAGCCAGAGAGCATCGTCCTAGGAAAGGTGGGACCATGGCCCCCCGAAGCAGGCCCTGGAGTCCCCAGTCTACCACCAGCACCAACTCCCTGGCTGCATAGAAAGCAGGTCACTAAAGTAGCCTTCTTGCCTCCTATTCCCCATCTCGCCTTCTACTTTTCCTCCCTCTCTTTCTACTTCTTTCCCTCCCACTCTCTCCCTTCCTTCCCATTGCTTCTTTCCTTCCTTCCTCCCTCCCTCCCTCCCTCCTTCTTTCCTTTTTTCTTTCACGTGTGTAACAGGCTGTGGAACACGTGGTGTGTAGTGTTTGCACATGTATGTGCCCATGCAGTGTCCCTTGTGCTTGCCTGAGGCAGGGTGCACCCACCTCAGTGTGGCTGGAGGGGACAATCAGGTGTCCAGCACCATTGCTTTTCCACACATTCTTACTTGAGCTGGAGTCTCTTACTAACTCCAGAGCTGCCTTTTTTGTTGTTGTTGTTCTATCAGCCCCAACAGTTTCCTGGTCTCTTCTCTGCACAGGACGGGAGTTACAGACATGCATGGCCACGTCCAGCTGTTTACGTAGTTATTGGGGATCAAATTCCAGTGATCTCTCTCTCAGGCCTCCTCAGAACCTCATGGTTATAGAGGAAGTGATGTTAAACACTGAGTCATCTCTCTACACCCCACTTTTGGTTTTTGTTTTTGTTTTTACCCTTTTTGACAGTGTCTCTGTGTATTCCAGCTTGTCCTCAAACTTATAATTGTCCTCTGCCACCACATCCGAAGTGCTCACACTCCTGCCAAAGCGGTTTTCTGATCGTGTGCTAGGCCGGTTCAGCCCATCTTCCCACTCCTACTAGAGGTGAAACAAAGGGGAATGAAAGTGGCATTAGCAGGGACCTCTCACCCACAAGGCCCAGACCACTGGTTTTGGTATTAGTCCTGAATGTTAAGAGAATGGCATGGAATCCAGTGTTCCAACACAGGGAGGGTGGAGTGCCCGTGGCCAATGGACCCTCCCCTCCCCTGGACGTCTCTGAACCATGAGCATGCAGAATCCCAGGTACCAATCTATGAGCAAACAGGCTTCAAAGGAAGACAGGGTCAGGGTCAGCAAGAACCTGAATAAGCTTGGCCTCCCACAACAAGCACATGAGCTTCCAAGGGAGCCCCAAAGGCTAGAGCCTAGCCCACCTCACCAGTCCCACACACTCCTCAACCCTCAGTTTCCTGGTTGGGGGAGCCTGTTTGCCTGATCGCCAGACTTTGCTCTCATGCTTCTTTTCCAAAGGCAAGAAAAACTCGTCTATCCAGTTCCCCTTGGCTGGAGCAGAGACAACTGTCTACAGCTTTGGAGCCATGGCTTCCTCACTAATAGCTGAAGGCTTCCGCTTCACACTGCGGCCCTGAGTGGAGAAGGCCAAGGCCCAACTCAGACCTCCCCGAGGCAAGCTGCCTGCAGCAGCAGCACAAACTGTGGGGCCAGGCCCCATGGACATCTGGGGACAGGTCACACCCTCCCTGGACTTAGCAGCTCTCTTCTGTACTCCCTTCACGTTCTTTGTCCCCAAGGAGTCTGCAGTGCACACGGCCAAGAGTCTCACAGCTCTTTAACCATGTAAGCCTCGGTCCCCTTACCTATAAAATTGGAATCACAATACTGTCTGCCTCTTAGGATCCACATGAGTAAGAAAGAATACAGGCAAAGTGCATATGCACTTGTCACATTTGCATCCCTGTGACCAAACAGCTGATAGTAGCATTAAGAGAAAAAAAAGATTGATTTTGGCTCATGGTTTCAGATGGCTTCAGTCCACTATGGTGGAAAAGGCATGGAAGAGTGTGGTTCAGATCGTGGCAGCAGGAGTGTGTGGCAGAGGCTGTTCACACCACAGTAAACCAAGAAGCAGGGCACACACTAGCCTTCAAAGGCCATCCTTTCAACAGCTAGGCCCCATCTCCTAAACAGTCCAAAATAGTGCCCCCAGCTGGGGAACAAGTATTCAGGCCATGAACGTATAGGGGATGTGTCAGATCAAACCATATTGGTCTGGCTCTCAGAGCTTGTGATCATCTCATAATGCAAAATGCATTTACTCCAACTTGAAGAGCCTCTGTAGTGGTTATTTTTCATTGCCAGTTTGTCTTGACTTAGAGTCACCCAGGAGATTGAGGCACACCTCTGGGTGTGACTGACAGCATTATCTGATGGGGAAAGCCTCACCCTGAATGAGCTGGAGACTTAGATGGGACTTAGGAAGAGGACAAAAGAGAAAGTTAGCTAACTACCAGCATATTCTCTCTCTCCCCCCTCCCTTCCTCCTCCCTCCCTCCCACCTGCAGACACAATGTGACCACCACCACCTCACAGCCGCCTCACACTCCCACCACCATGACTTCCTACAAGGATGGGCTGCATCCCCACAAAGAGTGAGCCAGAATAAATATTTTTCCCTTAAGATGCTTCTTTTCAAGGTTTTGGTCACAGTAAGGAGAGAAATGACTAATATAGTCCATGTGGTCTTAACTATGCCAGCATTGTTCAAAAGCCTAAGTCTGTAGTCTTTACTGAGACCCAAGGCCATCTCTTAGCTATGAGCCCCTATAGAATAAAATTTAAAAGTCACATATTTCCAATAGACAATGGCAGTTCCAAAGAACTAAGAACCAGAAATCAAGTTTAGTCATAGCAGCAACCCCACTCCTGGGGCCAGTTTTCTGTATGAGTTCCTTTTGCTTTGTAAGTACATGAATGATAGAAACAACTTACTAGAGGAAAGATTTATTTAGGGTCGTGGTTTAAGTCCATCCTAGTGAGGAAAGACATGGCAGAACAGTTCAGATCATAGTGGTGACAGCATGTGAGGAGGACACTGCATTATGATGGACCAGGAAGACTAGAACATGATAGGAACCATAGACCACGAATAACCTTCAAAGGTACATCCCTACTTCAGTCAATTAGGCCCCGCCTTCTAAAGATTACACAGCCTAGCACCACCAGCTGGGGAATAAACATTCAAAACAAGCCTTGGGGGACAACAAAGGCTTAAACCATATCATCTTGGCACATACTTAGAGCTCAATGATAACGTAAGGAAATTTTTCACTTTCCTCTTCACTCTGAAGCTCTCATTACTTAACTCTGAAATAAGTTGGCAATCAATTATCCCAGAAAGCCATACATATATCTCTGTCAATGTGCAGAACATAGGAGCCCTACACAAAGTCTGCACCTCAAAGCTGTGCTAGAACATTGGAGCTTCTGAGGGCTCAGTGAAAGGACAGAGGACAGAGACTCCTGGGCATCAAGGTGGAGCAGGTCATGCGTGGCTAAGGAGACCAAGTGCCCAGGAGCAAGGGCTGTCATGTCCTGAACATAGAGCCACTGTTGCTGTCCCAGCTTCTTCTTCCTGTACAAAGATTTTGCCTATACAGAAGGAGAGTGTCAGCTAGGAACGCCCCTGCCTGCACCTACTCTTTACTAGAAGTTTCCCTTTCAGAGCCACCCCTGGGACTGGAGAAGTCTGAAAATATATGTCAAAGAAATATATTTGAAGAGGGATATTTTACAACCCCAACATAGCTGCTATTCTCTCTGCTTGGAATAGCTTGTCCTTGTTTTAAACTCTCTCTCTCTCTCTCTCTCTCTCTCTCTCTCTCTCTCTCTTTAAAATATATTTTATTTTTATTTATTTATTTGACAGAGAGAAGGAGAGAGAGAGAGAGAATGGGCATGCCAGGGCCTCCAGCCACTGTTCTGTAGCAGACAGCTTCAGGTTCGCTGAGATAAACTTCCAGACCAGGCACAGTTATGGAGGAAGGGATATTTATTGAAGCTTACAGATCCAGGGGAAGGTCCATAATGGCAGAAGAAACTGGCCTGCTTTCACAGGACCAAGCAGAGAGAGAGAGAAGCACAAGCCTAAAAGTCAAAAACCATAGCACACTTCAGGAACTCCAGCTAGGCACACTGTGCATATCTTTAGATTGAAATCTGAAACCCACCACCACACCTTAAGATCCACCCATGCAGATACAAACTACAAACAAATAACTGGATATATTGGGGGCCATCTATTCTATTCAAACCACCACAGAAGGAGAGAGAGAGAGAGAGAATGGGCATGCCAGGGCCTCCAGCCACTGCAAACTTGAGATGCATGCACCACCTTGTACATCTGGCTAACGTGGGTCCTGGGGAATCAAACCTGGGTCCTTTGGCTTTGCAGGCAAGCACCTTAACTGCTAAACCATCCCTCCAGCCCCCCCCCACACACACACATACACTCTTACCACAATCTAAATAAATAGAAAAGACTGCCCCATATGTATGAATGCATTTAACAAAGTCTATGCCAGGTCATGCACTGAGACAGGACTGGGACAGACACGGCAGGAAAGGTTTACAGAACACTGTCATTGAGCCTGAAGTTCCCTAAGCCTTCTCTTCAGTTGACCCCTAGGGAAAATCATTCTCTGTTAGCCTGTCTCGCCTGTAGTTTCCTGAACTTGGTCAACTTCAGGATGCTTCCTCTGGCTGGACACAAGTGCAGACAGCAGTCTACAGGAAGTGCCCAAGCAGACGCTCTTGCCCAAGGTACCTAAGGAGGGGCAGAGGGAAGCAGGCAGGACAGAGAAAGGCACAATGCGGTTCCCACAAAGGCCTCAGTGACTCCCAGGTACGTCTATGACATCTCATTATGAGACAAAGTAAGGAAAGAAGTGCAGGAGGGGGTGTTAGGACAACACAAGGACATGGGAGCCAGATTTGAAGAACTCCACTGGCCACATCAGTGAAGTCAAGGGGTGAATTATAAATCACTGGAAAGAGATTGGAATTTCTGGGTCTTCAGCAATAATGAATGAATGAACAACTAAATGAGTACATGGGAAATAAAATGTCAAGCTGGATGAGCTAGCAAAAGGGGAGAGGACTATATTTGGGAATTTCTCATTGTTTCCAACATTACAGTAATGTTACAGTTAGACAAGGACCACCAGTGAAGGTAAACCGAAGAAGAAATTTGAAAGAAGAGCAGGACTGCGAACCATGCTTAAGTGTTTCCCACGGACCATCTATCAATTGCAAGAAACAGCCCCAAAGGGATGGTTTGAATGTAAAACGTCCTCATAGCCTCAGGTGTTTATGATGAAGTTTCCTACTTAGTCCTGCTGGGGGAAGTGCGTCACCAGGGGCCGACCTGGAGTCAAGTTCAGCCCTGCGTCTGTGTTCAGAGTCAGCTCCCGCTTGCTGGTGCTGGTGGCTCTCTCTGCTGTGGATGTAAGAGGAGGTGAGCCAGCTTCCTCCCCACGATGAGGCTTCCGCCAGAATCTGTGATCCTGAAACAAAGCCTCTCCTCCCTAAGCTGCTTCTGGTCGAGTGTCCCACAACCAGACAGTAACTCCCACAGGGACAGAGGGACATTACAGCTTCTTGAGAGGGGCACACTGTTTCTGCAGTGCTCTGGCCAGAAATGCCACCATGACAAACCATCAGTTCAATCTAAAGTGAAGATATTTCCATTAACACAAGTGGAAGAGAGGTTCTGTTCTTCAAAAGGGAGCTTGCCTGCAAAGCCCAAGGACCCAGGTTCAATTGCTCAGTACGCATGTAAACCAGATGCACATCATGGAGTTTGGAGTCACTGAGTGGGGGATGAACAGAAATAAGGGGGTGCCACTTACTGCTGGTTACACCCAAGAAAAGGCACGGCCAGTGTATTCTGGAGCACTGTGTTCTTTGAAAGAGGTTCTGGGCGGTCATCACCTAGGGCAGGTGTCCTCTTGGCGTTGAGTTCTACACAGCCATGAGCTCTGCTGCCCCACAGGGGTTCCTTCCGCTGTGTACATCCATTCTAGACGCCCCTCCTTCATAAAGCAGCCACTGTACTCTTCATTACACAATCTCGGGGACTGCATTTCTTTCTCTTAAAAAAAATTGGGGCTGGCGAGATAATTTAGCAGGTAAGGTGCTTGCCTGTGAAGCCTAAGGACACAGGTTCTATTCTCCAGTATCCATGTAAGCCAGATGCACAAGATGGCTCATGAGTCTGAAGTTCATTAGCAGTGGCTAGAGACCCTAGTATGTCCATTCTCTCTATACATCTGCTTCTCTCTCTCTCTTCCTTTCAAATAAATAAATTATTTAACAAAAAAACATTTTAATTGAAAGTTTTAACACATCACCATACAGTGATTTGACCCTGTTACACTCTTTTGTGCCCCTGTCTCCTGCACCTCTATTCCCTTGAGCACCCCCTTCTTCAAATCTTGATGTCTCAATATTTTTGTCTTCCTCTGTCCTCTACATTAAAATGTCAGTGGCTCAGAACTGTGCAGGTCTTGCGGTGTCCATGACAACCCCTGTGAGGTCATGACTGCACCAGGAGGTTCATGACCAGAGGACAGTGTCCCAAAGCACTCCTCAGTCCTCTGGCTCTCACATTCTTTCTGCCCTCTCTTCCTCCACGTTCCCCAAGCCGTGGAGGTTGGGATGGAGATGTCTCGTTTAGTGTACAGCTTTCAGCAGCCTCTGACTTCTCAGCTCTGATGAGTCTTGGGTCTCTTCCGTGTCTATGGCCATCTCCATGGAGAAGCTTCTCTGGCTGTCACCGGGAGCCACGCTCCTTTTCTCTCTGCATTTCCTGTGTGCTGAAGCCCTGAAGCCGGTTTGCATTCCTAACAACAATCCCCCGCTAGCTCTGGAACATTCTTTCCTCCTCTGCTCCTCCTTTCCCATTTCTCTTCTTCAAAATCTGTGGCAGGGATGGAGAGATGGCTTAGCAGTTAAGCACTTGCCTGTGAAGCCTAAGGACCCCGGTTCAAGGCTCGATTCCCCAGGACCCACGTTAGCCAGATGCACAAGGCTGCGCACGCAGCTGGAGTTCATTTGCAATGGCTGGAGGCCCTGGCGCACCCATTCTCTCTCTCTCTTTCTCTCTCTCTCTCTCTCTCTCTCTCTGCCTCTTTCTCTCTCTATCTGTCCCTCTCAAATAAATTTTAAAAAAACTTAAAAAAAAAAATCTGTGGCAGCCCTGGAAATGGAAATGGAAGTGGCAAATGGCACATCCACTTCCCATGGCTCAGGAGGCTGCACATGCCATGGCCTCTCTCCTCCAAGGGCTGGCCGTGGTCTCCTGGCCTCAGGTGAGAGCCTGAGGTGATGAGACGGCGGCTCCCTTGACAACTTCCCCGCAGCCCGCGGAAACAGGGTGGGGATTCTCCCGGTTTCCAGCCATGTGGGGCCAGAGGCTCCCACACCAGTTGCGCCACACCAGTCACCTCATCGCACACAGCCTCTTTCTTCTGCCTCGCCGTTAACCTTACATAACTTTGGCTGCTGTACAAAATAACTCACTGGGAGACATCTGAACTTGTATGCTCGGGGATTTGTGGAGAGAGTTCTGAAGACAAGCCAAAGTAAGAGAAGTACAAATTTCCCATGGCTGGGAGGGTGGCCACAGGGACAGGGCTGTGCGGCACGGGCTTACGCGTCTGGCCTTGATCACACAGCACCGGCGCATGCTCTGTGCTTCCAGTGACTTGGAGGTCATAGAGGATGACTGACAGCCACAGGGGGGAATCCTCAGAGTACTGTATTCCTCTCTGCCAGCTGCTCTCCTCTGACTCCTGATAGTAAGACATGTGGCTTTATCTACAAAGAAATTGATACTTTCCTTATTTAAGCAAACTTATCCTCTCTTTAATAATTAGATTTAATAATCAGCCTGGGGATGTGGCTGAGCGGTTAAAGGCATTTGCTTAAAAAGCCTGATGGCTAGGCTTTCATTTCCCAGTACCCATAAAAAGGGGTGCATGTGTCTGGAGTTTGTGTGCAATGGCAAGAGGCCCTGGTATGCCCATTCTCTCTCTCTCTCTCTCTCTCTCATTCTCTCTGTGTGTGTAAATAAAATATTTTTAAAAGAAGTAGATGCCAGCCATGTGTGGTGGCGCACACCTTTAATACCAGCACTTGGGAGGCACAGGTAGGAGGATCGC
The DNA here is from genome assembly GCA_036346955.1 of Dipus sagitta. NCBI lineage: Eukaryota > Metazoa > Chordata > Mammalia > Rodentia > Dipodidae > Dipus > Dipus sagitta. Next base: position 151,917,397 of record CM070772.1, on the reverse strand, counting down.
TGTGAGTTCAAGGCCACCCTGAGACTACAGAGTGAATTCCAGGTCAGCCTAAGCTAGAGTGAGACCCTACCTTGACAAAACAAGAACAAACAAAAAAGTAGATTCCAGGTATGACAGCACATGTCTGTAATCCCAGCACTCGAAAGGCTGAGGCAGGAGGATCATCACTTTGAGAGCAGCCTGAACTATATAGCAGGACCTGTGAGTCAGAGAGAGACAGGTAAAAGAAGGTTCTCCCACTGCGTCAAGTTAGGAAGAAGGGACCAAAGACGGAGGAGAACTGTGCAAACGAAAGCCTGGCCCAGCACATCCCAGGCTCTCAGTCCTTTTGTCCCTGTTAGATCAAGCTGGCTCTGGGTTCCAGTCGTAAGCCTGCCGTGTGGCAGGTGACTCCGTAGAAACTTCACCTCCTCCTGCATAGGTTAGGGAAGATAACACCTGATGAGAGACTTAGATGTGGGAGCATTTGTACAGTCTTGCCACAGGTGGGGGCGATCATCACCAGCTCCCTTTCCCGTTACTCGGGAAGGACAGGGGTTTCCTCAGAATTCACTAGCTCAGCACAGTAGTAACCCTGGTGTTTAATTTGATTATCAGTTTGATGGGATTTAGAATCACATAGGAGAGTGCTTCCAGAGAGGCTTAATTGAGCTGGGGAGACTCGCCTTGAATGTGGGCGGCATCACCCCTGTGCTGGAATCTCTGTCTGGATAAAGAAAGGAAAAAGTGGGTGGTGCACCAGCATCCATATCCCTCTGCTTCCTGGTTGCAGGTACAATGAGATCAGCCCCCTTACACCACGGTCAACTGTACCCTCAAACCGTGAGCCAAGGCTAGCCCTCCCTCCCTCCCTCCCTCCCTTCTTTCCTTCTTTCACTGACTCTTTTTCAGGTATTTGCTCATAGTGATGAGAAAAGAAACCAATACTGTAACTTTGGCACATGGGTTTCCAAGTTCAACTTGCTAGGCAGTCCTGCTTCCCTTCTTGTAAACCCATGGCCTTGACGTATCCGTTCTTGGCTATGTCCCAGTTCCATCACCTTCAGAGTCTGTTTGGTGACAATACCTACCCACGTGGTCATTGTGTGGGTTGAGACAGCAGCCTCTGACATGTAGTAAGTCCTCAGTGAATTTTAGCTATCTTATCATAGTAAATCCTCAGTAAATTTTAGCTATTTTATCATAGTAAGTTCTCAGTAAATTTTAGCTATTTTATCATAGTAAGTCCTCAATGAATTTTAGCTATTTTATCATAGTAAGTCCTCAATAAATTTTAGCTATTTTGTCATAGTAAGTCCTCAATGAATTTTAGCTCTTTTATTATAGTAAGTCCTCAGTGAATTTTAGCTGTTTTATCATAGTAAGTCCTCAATGAATTTTAGCTATTTTATCATAGTAAGTCCTCAGTGAATTTTAACTATTCTATTCCAGAGGCTGAGAGGCATGAGACTTTGGCATTGTGACAAACTACTTCAATTTTTTTTTTTTAAATAAAGTATGCTGTCACTTGTCCCTGAAGAGGAGGAAAAAAAGTGGTCCATTAAAGAGCTACTTGAGTTGAAATGTGCTATCAGGAAGCCTGGTTTGTGACGGACTATGGAAAGTTCCGTGCAGCGTACAGCCTGTGAACTGAACTGGGTTACCATTCCCACTCTGAGAAGGTTCCGGCCACCGGGGTTTCTTCAGGGACAATGCATGCTTTTGTTGGGGCTTGACATTTCAAAGTGTTTGAGTGCTCTGGACGTGGCGTTTGAAGAGTTGCTTTACTACAAATTTAATGGCAAATTCCACTCTGGATTTCCTGCCAACAAATGTATAAAGCTTTGTTTGAGACTGAAAGCATTTAGAAGGGGTGTGCACGCGTGAGTCTGTGTGTGTGTGTGTGTGTGTGTGTGTGTGTGTGTGTGTGTGTGTGTTTAAAAGCTGGGAGGTGCTAGGAGTACGGAAAAAAGGAAAAGGGAAAGGAAAAGCAAAGAAGGAGGAGGCAAGTCCTGTGTCTGCAGAGTGTTTAGTGGAAGGAGTAACTGGCTAGCTCCAGAGTCAAGGTGTTAAGGAAACGTAACCAGGAGCCAAGGGTTAGGGGCCGCTGGCGGCAGAGTGCCATCACAGCCAACCCAGAAGAGGCACCCCCAGCCCTGTTCTGTGCCTCTTCTTTCTGGTTCCTGCCGGGAACCAGCATGATGACAAAGCAGACTCCAGCACCTTCGTGCCAGACCAGAATATCACACAGCACTTGCTCCGCAGGAGGGTGCCTGCCATGGCATTGCTGCCAATATACAAGGCTGGCATCTGAAGTGTGTTAGGTAGTTTCTCATTTCTGCCATCAAATACCTGACCAGATGCAGGTTAAGGAAGGAAGGAAAGAAGGGAGGGTGAAGGGCTTGTTTTGACTTATAATTCGAGGTTACGGTCCATCATAGCACAGAAGGACACGGTGGTGGGAGTTTGAGACGGCTGGTCACATTCACTCCACAGCGAGGAGGGAGACAGTGATAAAAACCTCACCTCCCTTTCTCCTTTTCTGTTAACATTTTTATTTACTTATTTGAGACAGAGAGGAGAGAAAGAGAATATGGGTGTTCCAGTGCCTCCTGCCAGTACAAATGAACTCCAGATACATGCGCCTCTTTGTGCATCTGGCTTTAAGTGGGTACTAGGGAATCAAAACTGGGCCATCGGGGTTTGCGAGCAAGCATCTTTTAACCACTGCACCATCTCTCCCGCTCTCACGTTCTCCCTTATTCAGTTCAGAATGCTGCCCAAGAAATAGTGCCACTCACACTAGGGTGGGACTTCCCACCTCAATTAACCTAACCTAGAGAATCCCTCACAGGCATGCCCAGAGACTTGTTTCCATGGTGACTCTAAAATCCAGCAAGTTGACAACTAGAGATTCCCCAGCACACAGGGCTAGATATATATTTATATATATATAGTATGCTTTTATAGTTTTCATATTTTCACAATTTGAAATTTAAAAAAAATAACAGTATGTCCATACAATGAAATTCCATGAAACTATAAAAATATAGAAATTTTATATAGGTTATCACAGAGAAATAATATGGAACATTTTAGATCAAAAGACCAAGTTGTGCTGGGCGTGGTGGTGCACGCCTTCAATCCCAGCACTCAGGAGGCAGAGGTAGGAGGACTGCCATGAGTTCAAGGCCACCCTGAGACTCCATAGTGAATTCCAGGTCAGCCTGAGCTAGAGCGAGACCCTACCTCAGAAAACCAAAAAAAAAAAAAAAAAAAAAACAAGTTGCTTTTTAGCAGGACACTATTATCTATGCTTAATCATACACACACACACACACACACACACACACACACTTGCTTTGGAATTTGTTTCTCTGGTTGGAACCATCCCCCTGAGCTCCATGTTCCCATATTCAGTGACTGAAATTTCCTTTTTGGTGTCAACCAAGCAATCAGAAAACTTACTAGGCCCCTGCTTTGAATGTTTCTTCTTGTGATAAAATATCTTACAAAAGCAACTAAGGACTTATTTGGGCTCACAGTTCAAGGGGGGCACGAGCAGCCCATCACAGTGGGGAGGGGTTAGCAATGCGAGTCTGAGGGGGCTGATCACATGGAATCTGCAGTCAGAAATCAGAGAGACGGGCTGGAGAGATGGCTTACTGGTTAAAGCACTTGCCTGCCAAGCCTAAGGACCCATGTTTGGCTCTCCAGGTCCCACATAAGCCAGATACACAAGGTGATGCAAGCACGTAAGGTCTCACATGCACATTAGGTAGCACACACATCTGGAGTTTGATTACAGTGGCTGGAGGCCTTAGCACCTCTTCTCTCTCTTTCTCTCTCTCTCTCTCTCCATCTCACACACACACACATACACACAAGGCCAGTCTGTTGGGCTTGCCAAAAAGAAGAAAGAAAGAAAGAAAGAAAGAAAGAAAGAAAGAAAGAAAGAAAGAAAGAAAGAAAGAAAGAAAGAAAGAAAGAAAGAAAGAAAGAAAGAAGAAAGAAAGAGGGAGGGAGGGAAGGAAGGAAAGAAGGAAGGAAGGAAGGAAGGAAGGAAGGAAGGAAGGAAGGAAGGAAGGGAAAAAGAAATCAGAGAGATGCGTGCTGACACTCAGCTCATTTTCTCCTTTCATCCATCTTTTATTCAGGCTGGAACCCCAACTCATGGGATGGCTCCACCCAAACTCAGGGTGAGTCTTCCTTCCTAAACCTCTCAGGAAATGCCTTCAAAGTCACCCAGCATGGTGTCTCCTAGGTGATTCCAAACCAGCCCAGCTGGCAATGCATATGAACCATCACAGTCATTGACTCGAGTTAGGTTCTTTTTAGTTTTTGTTTCCACAAAAGATTGGAGAGGGGGCTGGAGAGACGGCTTAGTGGTTAAGGTGCTTGCCTGTCAAGCCTAAGGACCTAGGTTCGATTCCCTGGTACCCACGTAAGCCAGACGCACAAACCTGATGCACAAGGTGGCACATGCATCTGGAGTTTGTTTGCAGTGACTAAAGGCCCTGGCACACCCACTTTCTCTCTTTCTCTACCTGCCCCCCCCTCAAATAAATAAATAAGATTGGAGACTATCCCGTGAACACGTGACTGCTGTGAGATGAATGGAGGTAGGCATAGGCCTGAGAGCCAGAGAAAGCTTGCTTACCTTGAAGAAGAAGCAGTAAGGTCCTGTCGGGCAGTGTTGCTCACAGCCATCTTGGATGAGACTGGGTCGGATGTGGGTTGTAGTCCTACCAGTGCAGTTAAGGTGGCATCCATGTTTTCCCTGGGCCTTTGTCCCTGGCTGATTGCCTATATAAAGCTATGTTGGGCTGGAGAGATGGCTTAGTGGTTAATTGCCTGCAAAGCCTAAGGACCCAGGTTCAATTCCTCAGTACCCACGTAAGCCAGATGCACAAGGTGGCACAGGCGTCTGGGGTTCACTTGCAGTGGCTAGAGGCTCTGGTGCACCCATTCTCTCTATCTGCCTCTTTCTTTCTCTGTTTCTCTCTCTCTCTCTCCATCTCTCAAATAAATAAATAAGCTATATTTCTTCTGTTCCTCCGTCATCACCACATACAACATTTTTACGTGGGGATCAGACTCAGGGGTCCTCATGTTTGCAAGATAAGCCCTTTACCAACTGAGTCATTTCCCTAAGCTCACCATTTTGACTCTTAACTATTCATTCCTTGAATAATTAGACCTTCTAAGGCCAGAACCAATTTTTTTTTCCACCTAGCAGTAGTGAGGTTCATCCTATGCAAGAGTGACTGAATGTGAGTGCTCAGGAAAGAGTGGACCTGGGTTCCAACCCCAACTCCACCTTGTCCTTCCTGCTTGGCCCTGAGAAGTGACTTCATCTCCCTCAGTCTCCTTAGGTAGCAGGCGGCTGCCCCTATGGGTTGGTGTGAAAATGAAAGCAGGCCTTTCCCAGAAATGTTAGGCATGGAAGCTGATTCATGCTGAAGAATCTTTCAATTTTACTATTACTATTGTTCTTAAGCAGACTGGTAAGTGAATCCCCTGACCAGAGCCCCCTCCTGCCAGCTAGAGACACTATGATAAATAAAATGGAGAGCCAGGCGTGGTGGCGCATGCCTTTAATCCCAGCACTCAGGAGGCATCGCCATGAGTTCGAGGCCACCCTGAGAGACTACATAGTGAACTCCAGGTCAGCCTGGGCTAGGGTGAGACCCTACCTTGAAAAACAAAAACAGAAAGAATGGGCAATGTTGGATAAAAGTATGACGCTCACTAAATATAAATAAAATGGAGTAGGAAAAGTCACTGGTATGATGTACCTCTTTCCTCAAACACAGCTAAGATTATGTGGGCATTTAAAATGGTGCCTTGTTAGAAGAACAGGATAACCTTCTGGGATGGTTAATTTCTACGGCCATGTTGACCAGATCAGGAATCTAGTAAAAGACATGCCTCCTTGGGCAGGTCTATGGAGGTAGTTCCAAGAAGGATTCACTGAGACAGGAAAAGACCTTCCCCCAAAGTGGGCAGCCCCTGTGGTCAGCCTATGGAAGGTACCATAGTGCTGAGAAGAAATGACAGAGGAGTGCTTAGCACTACTATATCTCTATCACACCTTCCAAGGCTCAGGGTCCATTGCAAAAGAAGTGGTGGAAAAAATGTAGGAGCCAAAGGAAGGGTAAGGCTCCTTACAACGTGCTCCTCCAGACACAAAATGCCCTGGATATCCATGGCCTCACAGTGCCTGACACTACCCACACCAGACAATCAAAATAGAAGGAAAAGATGGTGACATCAAAATAAAAGATAGGCTAATTGAGAGGGGTCAGGGATATGATGGAGAGTGGAGTTGCAAAGGGAGGGAGGGAAGGAGGGAATTACCATGTTTTATTGTCTATAATTATGAATGTTGCAAAAAAATTTTTTAAAGCTATAGAGCGTACACAAAGTTATGGAAACTAGACAATACACTACTAAATAATGACTGGGTCAATGAAGAAATCAATAAGGAAATGAAAAAAATTATACAATCAAATGACAATGAAAACATAACGTACCAAAACCTTTGGGACACAATGAAGGCAGTCCTAAGAGGGAAATTTATAGCTTTAAGTGCCTATATTAAGAAATTGGAAAGGTCGCAGGTAAACAACTTAATTCTTTACCTTAAGGCCTTAGAAAAAGAAGAACAAGGCAAACTGAAAATCAGTAGATTGGAAGAAATAATAAAGATTGGGGCATAAATTAATGAAATAGAAACAATAATCCAAAGAATCAATGAAACAAAGAGTTGGTTCTTTGAAAGAATAAACAAGATTGAGAAAACCTTAGCAAATCTGCTGGGTGTAGTGGCACATGCCTTTAATCCCAACACTCGGGAGGCAGAGGTAGGAGGATCACAGTGAGTTCAAGGCCACCCTGAGACTACATAGTGAATTCCAGGTCAGCCTGGGCTAGAGTGAAACCCTACCTTGAAAAACCAGAAGAAGAAGAAGAAAAAAAAACCTTAGCAAATCTGAACAAAAGAAAGAGAGAAGAAACACAAATTAATAAAATTAGAGATGAAAAAGGCACCATCACAACAGATACCAGAGAAATTCAAAAAAAATCATAGGAACATACCATAAGAACATATACTCCACTAGGTTTGAAAATCTGAAAGTAATGGGTGATTTCTTTGAGTTATACAACCTACCAGAATTAAATCAAGATGAGATTAACCACTTAAATAGACCTATAAAAAGTATGGAGATCCAAGTAGTTATAAAAAATCTCCCAACTAAAAGAACTCCAGGCCCAGATGGATTCACTGGTGAATTTTACCAGACCTTTATGGAATAACTAACACCAATGCTTCTCAAGCTTTTCCATAAAATAGAAAAGGAAGAAATCCTACCAAACTCCTTCTACAAAGCTAGCATCACGCTGATACCAAAGCCAGACAAAGATAGGACAAAAAAAGAAAATCCAGACCTATCTCCCTCATGAACATAGACACAAAAATTCTCAACAAAATATTGACAAACAGAATACAAGAATATATCAGAAAGATCATTCATCCCTACCAAGTAGGCTTTATCTCAGAGATGCAGGGATGGTTCAATATATACATTATATAAATGGACTCAAGGACAAAATTCACATGATCATCTCATTAGATGCAGAAAAAGCATTTGACAAAATCCAACAGCCCTTTATGATAAAAGTCCTTCAGAGACTGGGAATAGCCAGATCCCTGTTCCCTTGCTCCTCCTAGTCCCCTGGTCCTGGTAGGTCCCATTGTGCCTTGCTCAGGGAGGGCTGGTCCTTGAGTGAGCTGTGGAATCAGGGCTTTTGCTCTGGTATCCTGACTGGCCACTAGGTACCAACATCCCTGTTCACCTGAGTCAGAGGGTGAATGGGCCAAAGGACAAAAACTTGCTTCCTCCTCAATAAAATAAAGAGTCTTCCTAAAATGAGTAGACAACAATGCAAAAAGGCCATCAACATAAATTCATTCCCAAAATGAAAACACAACAACCAATGAGACCCTGATTAAAAACAAACAGACAAAAAAAAACTGAACTTGAAGCAAACTATCAAAGAACCGACAATCGTATCAATGAAATTGAACAGAATCGTCTCCTAGAGTGTTCAGCCTTTGACAGTAGGTTTAACTTGATTGAAGAAAATGTTAGAGCCCTCCAAAGAGATATGAATAAATATAAGACAAGTCAAGAAATGGAAGACCTCAACAACCAGATGATTAAGCTTAATGAAGACTTGATCAAATGCAAGAACGAACTACAGGAAGCATCAAGAAAATGAGAACTCAAATTGAAATTATAACACAAAAAAGAGATGGACACAATACAAAATCACACAACAGCAAACAAAAATCAAATAGAAATTATAAAAACCTCTCTAGAACCGATCACCAACAGAGTTACTCATGTGGAAGACAGAACCTCTGACCTGGAAGATAAGACAGAAGAAATTGATCAGGAGGCCAAAAACTGAAAAATTCAAAATATCCAGTGAACAGAATACAAGGGAACTGTGGGACAACCTAAAATGACCAAACATCCAGAACATGGGTATACCAAAAGGAGAGGAAATCCAGACCAGAGGCATAGAAAACATACTCAACAAAATTATTGAAGAAAATTTTCTGAATCTTGCAAAAGAAAGACCCACCCAGACACAACAAGCCCACAGAACACCAAACAGGCAGGACCAAAGAAGAAACTCTCCAAGACCCATCATAGTGAAAACTTTTAACAAACAAAAACAAAGAGAGAGTATTAAAAGCAGCAAGAGAGAAGCAATTCACAGCATACAAAGGTAATCCCATTAGAATAACATCAGATTTCTCAATGGAAACCCTGAAAGCCAGAAGGGCCTGGAATGAAACACTTCAAAGTCTGAAAAACTATGGCTTCCAACCCAAGCTACTGATTTTTTGTGCATTAATTTTGTATTCTGCCACTTTGCTAAAGGAATTTATCACCTTTAGAAGTTTTGGGATGGAGACTTTTAGGTCACTTATATGTAGGATCATGTCATCTGTAAATAGGGCTAACTTGACTTCTTCCTTTCCAATTTGAATCCCTTTTGCTTCTTTCTCCTGTCTTATTGCTTAGGATAGTACTTCTAGTACTATGTTGAAGAGTAATGTTGAGAGAGGGCACCCCTGTCTTGTTCTTGATCTCAGTGGGAACTACTTGAGTTTTTCCCTATTAAGTATTATTTGGGCTTTAGGAGCTTTATATATAGCCTTTATTGTGTTGAGATATAAACCCTCCATGCCTAGTCTTTCCAGTGTTTTGATCATGAAGTGGTGTTGTATTTTGTCAAAGGCCTTCTCTGCACCAAATTAGATGATGATGTGGTTCTTATGATGAAGTTTATTTATATGGTGTATTACGTTGACTGATTTCCACATGTTAAACCATCCCTGCATCCCTGGGATGAAGCCTACTTGATCAAGGTGGATAATGCTTTTGATGTGTTGAATTTAGTTTGCAAAGATTTTGTTCAGGATCTTTGCATCTAAGTTCATTAGGGATATAGGCCTATCATTTTCTTTCCTTGTTGCATCTCTGTCTGGTTTTGGTATTAGGGTGATGCTAGTTTCATAAAAGGAGTTGGGGAGGATTCCCTGGTCTCCAGTTATGTGGAGGAGTTTGAGAACAAACAGTTTCAGTTCTTCTATGAAGGTTTGATAGAACTCAGATGAGAAGCCATCCGGTCCTGGACTTTTCTGTTTGGGAGGTTTTTGATTATCTTTTTATCTCCATGGATGTGATGGGTTTGTTTAGGAGATTAATCTGCTCTGAGGTTAGTTTTGGTAGGTGGTATGTGTCTAGGAATTCATCCATTTCTTCCAGATTATTCAAGTTTGTGGAGTAGAGGTTTGGGAATTATGCCCTAATGATCCTTCCAATTTCATTGATGTCTGTTGTGATCTCTGCTTTTTCATCTCTGATTTTGTTAATTTGAGACTTCTCTTTTTTTTTGCTTGATCATTTTGGCCAGGGGTTTGTCAATCTTGTTTATTTTTTCAAAGAACCAGCTCTTCATTTCATCAATTTTTTAAATGGTTTTCTTAGTTTCCAATTCATTGACTTCTGCTCTTATCTTGATTAATTCTTTCCATCTGGAGCTCTTTGGGTTGGATTCTTCTTGTGCCTTTATGTGGACAGTCAGGTTATTGATTTGTGATCTCTCTGTCTTTGTAATTAAGGCATCTAGGGCTATGAATTTTTCCCTTATTACTGCCTTCATTGAGTTCCATAAGTTTTGGTAGGTTGTGTTTTTATTATCATTCAATTCTATATCCCTAGCCATCAGGAATATGCAGATTAAAACCAAGTTGAGATTCCATCTCACTCATGTCAAATTGGCTACCATTATGAAAACAAATGACCATAAATGCTGGCAATGATGTGGAAAATGAGAAACCCTTCTACACTGTTGGTGGAAATGCAATCTGGTCCAGCCATTGTGTAAATCAGTATGGAGGTTCCTGGGACAGCTAAACATGGATTTCCTATAAGACCCAGCTATAGCACTCCTGGGCATATATCCTAAGGACTCATCTCACTACCTTAGAGATACTTACTCAACCATGGTTATTGCTGCTCTATTCGCAATAGCTAGGAAATGGAACCAGCCTAGATGTCCCTCAAGTGATGAGTGGATAATGAAGATGTGGCACATTTACACAATGGAGTTCTACTCAGCAGTAAAGAAAAATGAAATTTGCATAAAAATGGATGGACCTGGAAAGGATTATATTAAGTGAGGTAACCCAGGCCCAAAGACCCAAACATCACATGTTCTCTCTCATATGTGGATCCTAGCTGCAAATTATTGGACTTCTGTGTGAGTAGGAATAAAACTCAGTAGCAGAGACCAGTAAGCTAGAAAGGGGATATAAAAGGAATAGAAAGGAAAGGAGGGGGGAACTTAAGAGGATGATATTATATATATGTAAGTAGAAGAACAGATAAATGGGGGTGAAAAGGCCTAAGTGAGGTCAGGTGAGGAGATTGAGTAAAGGAAAGGTGGAGGAAGAGCTAATCAAAATCTAAGAGGATATAAGTAAGTCATATGGAAACTTACTTTTTTAGACAATGCAACACTCAGAAACCATAGATTGTTACTAGAAAATTTTCAGTACCAGGGATGGGATACCTTCCAGGGAGTTGTTGGCCAGGGAGGTCCCTGATACCCCCAAAACATTACAGGCCATTGCTGAAGTTCTTGGTTTCCCACCAAGAATAGATGGTAAGATCCTATTACTGAAGACTTCACATGCTTGGGCTGCAAAGTCACTGAGAAAATCCTGCTGGAACTGGGCTAAAAACCTCCTCCATGTAGACCAGCTGACATAAAGCTTGAAAAAGCCATGCTGCATGCAGTTCAATGGAAGATAGAGAAATCACCAGTGAAGATACAGAACAGTGGACACTGCAAGCCTTAAATTTGGCCAGCCAGGCCAAATGAGCCAACAAGTACAATAGTGGCAGGTCTGTTACGGGGAAAACCAACTACCCTCTATTTTGGCTGGAGGCCTGCTCCATGGGAGGGAATACATCTCTGATACTGAAAACTTACAACAGGGGTAGTCATGAGCCCTAGGGATGTAACATCTGTGGGTGTGTGGCTAAATGTATATACTATGTACTATGTATATACAATGCTCACCAAACTGCCCAGTAAGCACTTCTCTTAGTGTTCATACCCATATATTAATGTTACTCTCACTTTTGGTCAGAGAAGCTCCTCTTTGCAGATGGCAGTGACCTTGGGATGACTCAGAAAGCACCATGGTGCTGAGAAGAAGTGACAGAGGAGTGCTCAGCCCTGAAATATCTCTATTACAACTTCCAAGACTTGGGGTCCATTGTGGAAGAGGTAGAGGAAAGAATGTATGAGCCAAAGGAAGCGTAGGACTCCTTACAATGTGCTCCTCCAGACACAAAATGGCCTGGATATCCATGACCTCACAGTGCCTGAAACTACCTACAAAAGACTATCATAATAGGAAGAAAATATCATGATGTCAAAATAAAAGAGAGACTGATTGAGAGGGGGAGGGGATATGACAGAGAGTAGAGTTTCAAAGGGGAAAGTTGGGGGAGGGAAGGAATTACCATAGAATATTGTTCACAATTATGGAAGTTCTCAATAAAAAACAATAAATTAAAGAAGAAAAGGTTCCAGGGAAAGGCAGTGCCTTTTTTCCAGGTTGCCTTTTTACTTGCTGATCAGTGCATTGCCCCCATTGCTGTCATCCTTCATGGACATCGGAATCCAGCTTCTTCAGCCTTCCAAGTGGAGACCATGAGCTCTTCTGGAATCCTCCAGGCCTTCAGCACATGATAGGGTCTGCTGAAACATCCACCCTCGTGGACTGAGTGGCTACTGGGTTCTCAGACTCTCCAGCCTGCAGACAGCCACTGTCGGACTGGCAGGTTCAAGTAAACCAATCTAATTAAGCCCCTTTATAATATATATTCATTTTATCAGCTTGGTTTCTCTAGAGAACCCTGACTAATACATCTCTCTAACCACCAGCCTCTTAAACTGTGGGTCACAGCTCCACATGAGGTCAGGGAGCTGAAAGTGGTGGTTGTGAAAAATGTGGCAACAATAAAAGGCTTCTGGGGTTGTGAGGCCTAAGGACCCAGGTTCGGCTCCCCAGAATCCACCTAAGCCAGACGCGCAAGGTAACACATGCGCACAAGGACATGCACACAAGGTGGTGCATGCGTCTGGAGTTCGATTGCAGTGGTTAAAGGCCCTGGCGTGCTAATTCTCTCTCTCTTTCTCCCTCTCATAAATAAAACAAATATTTTTTTAAAAAGGCTTCTGTACATACAAAGGCAAAATAACTAATTCAAAATCAAATATGTAATGACTCTGAGGTGCTTCTGGTCATGTTTGCCCATGTTCATCCCACAGGCTCACCTCAGCCTTGGTCTGAACACACACCATGCACACTTTGCCCTGTGTATGCCATCATGTCACATGACACCGATGACCACGGCCTGAAACAACCCTGCTCAGATTTGAGACCATTGTGTATTATGAACTGCAGTGTTTTCACTGCACATACAAAGTTTCCTGCTGTCATGGGAACATAATGGATTATTGACAGAAAACAAATACATTATATTTTTGTTGTTGTTACTTGTTCAAGGTTGGGTCTCACTCTAGCCCAGGCTGACCTGGAACTCACAGTGAGCCTCCTGCCTCTGCCTCTTAGTGCTGGGATTAAAGGCATGCACCCACACACAAGGCTCCTATTTTTTTTTTTTCTTTATTAAGTACAAACTTTGTAGGGATGCATCATGTGTTTGTGCCCTTTCCCTCCTCCCTGCCCCTTCACTCCTGAACATGTATCAAATTAGTACTTCTTTGACTGCATTGTGTTAGAATCTCTGCTTTAAAAAAAATGCTATTTGATGGGCTGGAGAGATGGCTTAGCGGTTAAGCGCTTGCCTGTGAAGGCTAAGGACTCCGGTTCGAGGCTCGATTCCCCAGGACCCATGTTAGCCAGATGCACAAGGGGGCACACGCGTCTGGAGTTCGTTTGCAGTGGCTGGAAGCCCTGGTGCGCCCATTCTCTCTCTATCTGCCTCTTTCTCTCTCTCTTTCTCTCTCTCTCTCTCTCTCTCTTTCTCTCTCTCTCTCTCTCTCTCTCTTTCTCTGTCACTCTCAAATAAACAAATAAAAAAAATGAACCAAAAAATATTTTTTAAAAAATTGCTATTTGAGTTTCTGGCTTGAGCTTCATAAACAAACAAACAAAACATCAAATCAATGTTGCCACTGGATTAGGACAAAATTTCCAATCATCTTTGAAATACTGCTAAACGTACTTCTGCCATTTTGTACTCCATATTTATGCATAGCAGCATTCTCAGCATTCAGAATAATTTAAACTCTGAAATAATTCAACTCTGAGAGATGTCGAACATACTTTGTGTCCTGCAGTATCAAAATAATCAACCAAGACTTAATTCTTTATGAAAAACAAAAATAAGCCCATCTCATTACTATGAAAATTGTGCATGGTCAAAAAAACTATATGTATACCAAGGAATTGGTTTTACATGAATTTATGTCTTACTATCAATACATGTTTGGTTGAAGTACCTATTTTATATGCATTCCTCTGTACCCTGGAGTCCAGGGAAAATTTCTTGAGGGCAGAGGGGTCTTGAACGGAGGAAGACTTCCTGAGTGATTACCAGCACTACGGCTCAGTGTAATGCTGACGGTCTTAGAAGGTGCGCTTCAAGGCCGACCTGTTGGGGCAAGTGTGCGTGCTCTGGGAGCTGGCAAGAGACGGCTTAATTGGTGGTCATTAGAGTGGGTGCAACTGGTGAGCCATCCCTTGATGCAGCTGGTTTCCGCACTTTGTAATCTTCTCCCCTTATCCTTCCCTGGCAATTTTTCTGCTTACTCCTCATTGAGGTTTCTGAGATAGACACAAGTTTTAATAAAAATCTATGGCTTGTTATTGTGCTTCAGGCTCTTCCCTCTTTCCTTAATTAGAAACGCAGCAGCGGGAACAGTTCCGTGAATGCCTACTGTGTGCGCGCTGGACGGCATGCCAGGCGCCAGGCAGGTCTCAACTCCCCTTCCTCGGAGCCCCGACCCAGCCTTGCCCCCCACCGCATCATTCGCCTACTGTTTCCTTGTTTATCATCGGCCTCCCCCTCCCTCCCACCCGCTTTAAGGCCAAGGGCAGAACTCTGTGTTTGCTTCCTGACATGAATTTCAACAGAAATAGATGCACAAAAGAACATTTCTTGAATGTTTATTCTTCATCATTCAAGCTTGGAGTGGAAGTATTATCTGTTATTTTGAGATTGAGGAAACTGAGAGCAAGTGACATGAAATTAACAGGCCAGTATCCCACCGTGAGCCGCAGTGGAGCCCTCAGACCCAGGTCGTTTGGTTCTCTCCACAGGCCACGCCATAATGCAAACAAATCTCCCAGTCACGTGCAAGGCCGGGCCTGGGATAATCTGACGTGATTGTAGACTGAGGACTGGGTGGCACCAGGAGGGTGTGTGGCTGTGTCTTCAGATGTGAAGGATTCTGAGGACAAGAAAGGCAGATCTGCTGGTTATAAGGAGAGGGCTTAGAGTAAGGGCCACTTGACCCCAACACACTCCTCTCTGTGCTCAAAGAAAATCCTCCAATCTTCTCAGAACACAGTCCATGTTTTTCTATATATAATCACCCCTGCCTTTGCAGCCCTCCCAGACCCAGGAGACTCATGGTGTCTTTGAAGAGATTTCAGTTGTTTGGAGAAAAGTGCTGTGTGAACACCGGGAATTTAAAAATTATTAAACATGGTACAGTAGTAATTTATTGCCCTCTTTCTTTCTTTCTTTCTTTTTTTTTTTTTTTTTTTTTTTTTTTTTGGTTTTTTGAGGTAGGGTCTCACTCTAGCCCAGACTGACCTGGAATTCACTATGGAGTCTCAGGGTGGCCTCGAACTCACGGCGATCCTCCTGCTTCTGCCTCTGCCTCTGCCTCTGCCTCTGCCTCTGCCTCTGCCTCTGCCTCTGCCTCTGCCTCTGCCTCCCAAGTGCTGGGATTAAAAGCGTGCGCCACCAAGCCCGGCTTATTGCCCTCTTTCAATATCAGGTTCTAGGCTCCTGATCCTGTCTAATTCAAGCCTCAAGCATATTCCAGTGTGCTTCCTGTATATGCTGAAAGGAGAGAATACTGGCTGAGTTCTGCATGACCATTTCGTCAGAAGTGTGCTATTTTCTTGCAGTGCTGGGGGTCAAGAGCTCTACTCATGGTACACGCCCCCAGACCTTCCCATGTCAGTTCTGGACAGAAATTTACATGAATAAGGCGACTTAAGAGAGCATGTTCTTTTGTGGAAAGTGGGCACCATCTCTTGTACGCATCTATGGGGAAATTTCTCCCAATTGCTGTCTTCACATGTTGACCTGCTATTCACAGGTTGGTGGCTTCCCAGCCAGCACCACACTCCCATATCACCTCCCAACCTCCTCACTCAAGATCAGTGTCAGAGGCATGGCAGCCTGCTCAGCCCACCCAAAGCCTAGACACCCCTCAGGATTCTCCATCTTCATCAACGGCATCTGTTAACACTGACTCCTCCCAAATCTTCGCCTCCCACCACCAGGCATCAAATACTGTCCCAGGTCGGAACTGTCTCCCAGTGCTTCTTAGTCTGTGCTTACAGTGTTCTATTCTCAGGTCACTTTTTTTTTTCAAGGTAGGGTCTTGCTCTAGCCCAGGCTGACCTAAAATTTACTATGTAGTCTCAGGCTGGCCTCAAAAGGCGTGTGCCACCACGCCCGGTGTCAGGTGAATTTTCCTGTGGAGACATGAGCACATATCTGTTCCTCCCAGATAAGGCACCGTGATTAGGCCAAACAGACTCGTCCATCAAAATCAAGCATGATGAACCAAGGAGTTCCTTGGGTTACTTACAGGAATACCAATGACCACTCCCAGGCCACCGCATCACCAAAACCCCCACCCTGACATGGGTGATGCCTCAGGAGACCTGCATCCCTGGCTCCCTGGGAACTGCACAATCTGCAGTCAGCTCCACTGAAGAGTTTCCTCTTCCCAGCAATGCTTTACTGCTGTTCTATCCATGGGGAGGGAGCTGGAGAACTTGTAAATTCCTGAGCTTCTGGGGTGCTAAGGAGCCTCCCTTCTCTCTTCAGGAGGGAGCTTCTGCTACTTGGAGAAACACCTGCACGACACCTGTTCTAGGCATCCATCCATTGTTCATCTCCTCTTGGTTTTTCTGCACCTGGTTTCTTCCCTCCACTCATGGCCACTGCCGACTGCTGACTGGGAAGACCTGGTGGTAGTACAGATTCCTTTATCCAGAGAATCTTCAGTCTATTAGCTTATGCCATGTGCCCGACAGCTCTCGTCCATCCCCAGGCCTGCTCTGTCTTAAGCTCTCTAGCCTCCCCTGACGCACAGCCACCTCTTCCTCAAGCTTTGGGACCCTCGCCGTCCCCCCCCCCCCATTGGGAATGCTGTTTTTCCTTTCCCACCCGCAGACTCGCACACATCTTAGATCCCATTGTCACCCTTTCCCCAAACCCCTCTGGGGGAGAAAGTGACACCCTACCTCCTAGTTCTGTAGCCCTTTGTAAATACACACTCATGGAATCTCTCAAGGTCCACTTCCCACACATGCTTTGCGTTAACTTTTCATTGCGTGGACCAAAATACTTGACAGAAACAACTCAAGGGAAGAAAGGTTTATGTGTTGGTTCATGATTCTGGGGAGTTTTGGTCCCTCGCCGCTGGGCCCTGTGCAGTTGAATCGGGCGTCGTGGCTGCAGGGCTGTGTGGTGCATGACGGCTGCTCACGCCGCGGCAGACAGGCAGCAGAAAGTGAGGAAGGAAGTGGAGCTTTCCTTCAAAGGCTCTTCCGTAGTGGTCTGCCTCCACCAACTAGGCCTCACTTCCTTGGCCTTCCCAGCCAGCACCAGCAGCTAGGGAACACGTGTTCACAACATGAGCCAGGGGAGGACGTTTCGTATTCAAGTCATAATCCCCAAGTTGCTGACTATGGCTTTAGCTCCCACTGGTCCACGTGAGATGGAAAGGAAGAGCATCCCCGTTGTGACCAGAGCTGACGCGAAAAAAACATTTGCAGATGGACTCGGAAAACGTTTGCAGATGGACTCGGAAACAGCTGAGCACGGGCTGGCTGCACACCACTCTTGAGTGCTTCCCTCCAGTGGACAGCCTACGAGTAAGGAACCCTGTCCCCTGGCAGCGACTGGAGTGATCCCACTCCACATGCCACTGTCTTTTTAAAGAGTGCTCTGTGGTCTCCATGGCAGCAAGGGAACCGGGACCCCCATCTTTTTATTCTTATTAAGAACATACTTTAGAGCTGGGTGTGGTGGCACATACCTTTAATCCCAGCACTCGGGAGGCAGAGGTAGGAGGATTGCCATGAGTTCGAGGCCACCCTGAGACTCCATAGTGAATTCCTGGGCTAGAGTGAGACCCTACCTCGAAAACCAAAAAAAAAAAAAAAAAAAAAAAACACAGAATGTACTTTATATGGACACATCATTTCCCTCCTCCCTGCCCCCACTCCACTGAGGGCCCTCCTTGGTGGGATTGCTGGTATTCACCATGGAGTTGTGGGTTATGAGTTGTGAGAACATCAGTCTGCCATTCTGTGGGAGGGCAATGTCTCTGGATATTATTCCCACCCTCCCTGTGGCTCTTACAATCTTTCCATCCCCTCTTCCACAAAATTCCCTGAGCCATGGTGGGTGTTTTAAGTCTACTTCAATGTTGCGCTCTCAGCAGCTTCTGGATTTCTGCTTTGGTACGTTTTGAGTGTCCTCAGTGTCTGTCTCCATCACCCTGGTGCAGGTTGTCAGGCTCACCATGGGAGCAGCGCTCTTGCCCGTCTCACCAGTTCCTCTGTGGTTTCACCTGGGCCCTGGCTGTTGTGCAGGGCTGGCTCATCTCACCAGGGAGTCAGCTATATTTTCTTGTTTTGTTGATAGATTTTGGTTGTCCTCAGTTCTCATTGCCTTCTGAAAAAGAAAAACAGATTCTCCAACAGAGAATGAGGTCAGTATAGGTTAATGGGTATAATCATTGTTAATTTAGAGAGATTTTGATGGGTGTAGCCTCTCTGTTGGACCAAAACTAGTGGGAGCTTCTTATTGGAGTCCATGATCTTGGTGTCCATAGGATTCCAGCTTGGTTCCCAGTTCCAGCTATGGGTTTCTTTCCACTGAGCAGATCTCTTAGCCAATCTGTAAGCCACTGGTTGCCCACCTAGGCTGGGTGTCCCCATTGCACAGATGCATATGTCTTGTCAGATCACTTGATTTCATATAACAGTGTCCCCTGCTTGCTCAGTCCATCTTTTAGTGGGCTGGCTTTCCCCCCACAGGTTGACTAATTCTCCTGATTGGTCCCCCTGCTTTTTCTCATTTGCATGTACCTAACCAGTGAGGGCCAAGCTAGGTCTATATAAACCTCTGCACATCTGGTAAACCTGATGAGTCTGGACGGCTCAGATCAGACTTGACAGACATCAGGAGAGACCTGTGGGGAAGACCTGCCTGGGTGTGTTTGGGGAAGCAGATGCAAAGGTGTCTGGGTCACCAGAGAGCAGCTTACACTGGGGCTGTTGGACCCATGTCTGTCTCAAGATCCCCCAAGAGCTGCGTGGGTTCGGGGCATTGGAAATGTGTCTGCCTTCACAGAGCCAGAGCTGCTCTCGGGACCTGAACCTCCTTTCTAGTCCTGGTGCCCAGACCTGCTTGGACCTGCTCCAACAGGACCTGCTGCTCGGGCAGCCTCCAGCTCCGTTCCTAAGGGGACACGCTTCGCTGGCATTCCCGTTCCTGCTCCAGCGGAACCTGCTGCTCCTGCAAACCCTGGCTCCTGCCTCAACAGGACCCTTCTTAGCTGGTGTCCCAAGGCCTGTCTAGGCTTAAGGGCTGTAACACTCCATAGCAACCCCTTGGTTGGTATTCTGCCACCACAGGAGTTCAGAATTGATATGGGAATGTGGAGTGTCTTTGATTGCAACAGAGCTTGTCTCAGTGGGCTGTAACTCAGGCGTTAGAGTGCTGGAAGCTCACAGCCACTCAAAACTTCCACTGAGACCGTGTCCTCTAGGTTCTTGTCTTAAGAATTTCAATCAGTGAAATCCACAGACCACACCGACTGAAGCTCAGAAAGGTTTCATCATAGAGCTTACACAGACAGAGCCCAAGAGAAAGAAATCAGGAAGATCCCTCATACCAGGTGTCCAGGCACTTGGCCAGGTTTTCAGAGAAGGGACTACACCTTTAGGGAAAAGGAGACAAATGGAAGGACTTGATTCTCTCTTACAGGCTCAAGGACATTTCTCTCCTTACATAAGGACTTTCAGTTTACTCAAAGGTAAAGCAAAGCTGAGTCACAGGCAAAAGTGAAGAGGCAGAGAGAAAACAGAGTCCTCATGTAAGGAGGGGATTCTAGAACTGCAGACCCATCACCCCTGTGGGAGCAGGACTTTTCAGTCAGTGAGCAAAACCCTCCCACTCCAGCTCTGTGATTGGTCAGCTTAAACAAAGACGAAGACCCTGTGGATGTCCCAGGCAAGCCCACCAGGTACACCATCCAGGCAGTAGGAAACTGGATTCATGTGTCCTTTTTTTCTCCTGGGAGAACAACGAGGAAGTGAGCTGTCCTCTTCGCCATTTTTGGTCACCATCTTGGGACGCTTCAGAAAGAGAATATAGCTGCCTACCAAGGGCCCTTTTCCCTGTCTACCTAGCCAAGGAAACTTTTTAGCTCCTATAGTCTCTCAGAGGTGTCAGTACCCCACCATCACCAAGAGTCCATTTTCCATTTAAATTGTGTGCTTTTGTAAATAAAGTTCTTCTCATTTGTTCAGCCATGGCTGTCTGTCTGTCCATGAAATTCTTTGTGGTGGGGATAGAAGAACCTGGAAGGAAAATGGACCATTTCATGTGGTCACTCTTCTTCTCTCTCCAAAGTTGCATCTATAAACTGCCAAGGGTGACAGATAGGCCCAGGTGGTTACCCTTGTCCTGAAATTTACTCCATCACAAAAAAATGTATGGCTTCTAAGCCGAGCATGGTGCACACACCTTTAATCCCAGCTCTCGGGAGACAGAGGAAGGGGGATCGCCATGAGTTCAGCCTGAGACTACACAGTGAATTCCAGGTCAGGCTGGGCTGAAGTAAGACTTTACCTTGAACCACGCCCCCCCCACCACAAAAAAGTTTTAAAGGTGTGTGTATAAGCCAGGCATGGTGGCGTACACCTTTAATCCCAGCATTCGAGAAGCAGAGATAGGTGATTCACTGTGAATTCGAGGCCACCCTGAGAATACGTAGTGAATTCCAAGTCAGCCTGGGCTAGAGTGATACCCTACCTTGAACCCCCCCCCCCAAAAAAAGTATGGCTTCTACAATATTACCTTCCCCTTGCTTTATGACTTCTTGGTTTTGTTTGTTTGTTTGTTTTTAAAAGTATTTGCAAGGTCCTCTTCTTCCATCCACTGTTTAAATGCCAGTCTCCCCCATAGCTCTGTCTTTAGTCTTCTTATGGCTACATTGCATACTCTCTGCGTGGGTGAACTGCCATCCATGACTCCTGGTGAGCCCTCATCAGTAGTCCTCACCTTCAGGAAGCCCAACTCAACATGGTCCAAGTGGAGTCTGCCACCTCCCACCTTATTCATCCATATGCCCAAGCTGGAATCCTGGCAGGGGGGGGGGGGTGTTTTAGGATGTCCCTCTCCCTCACCCACCTGACAAAATGTGGCCCACTCTGAAGGTCTCAGATCTGTCTGCTTTTGTCCACCCTCTAGCTCAACCTCCTCATTTCCTCCTAAACACATTGACTGCATGGTTCTGGGTGCTTGGCTTTGTTTTTTACCCAGACTCAGAAGGACCATCTCCTGACACTTAAAGGTCCCATGCCTGCCACCTATGAGGTACTTGTTCTAGGTACTTGAAACCATCAGAAGGCGACAATGAATAGGCTATTCAAAACAACATGTGTGTAACATAAGCATTATAAACCACAGCCAGGTGGGATGACTCACGTCTATAATCCTAGCACTCAGGAGGCTGAGATGGAGAGGATGGCTGTGAGTCTGAGGTTCATCTGTACTGCAGAGAGAGACCCTGTTTCAAACAAAAAAAAAGGAAAAAGTAAAGAAGAACAATCCCTTGCTCATAAATTCTCTCCATTGTCACTAAAACACTGTGAGGTGTTGATCACTACTCCTAATGTCTCTGGTTAAATAATCTGGCTGAAGTCATAGAATTAGTAACTGAAAAGGCTTGGATTTGAATGAGTCCAAATCTGAAAGTTTCTACAAAACTGTGGGGCTTCTCTTTGGAGTTGTATCATTTTTAAGTATTGATGTTTGATTTGTTTGAAATATTACAAACAAAATTTGTAACATGTTGCCATGTCTCTTTTAGTCTATCATGAGTACAATAGTTAAATCCCCTCTCTTCTTTTAGGTGATTATTTATTAAAGAAACCAGGGTTTTGTCTGTAAAATTTCCCACAATATGGGTTTCATGTCATATTGAGAATCACACTGAACATGCTCCCCTATCTGGCCACATGCCATAGCAGAACTATATTCTGGTTGGATTCAAGTTCACTTTTTTTTTTTTGCACGTGTATGGTGTGTGTATGTGTGAGCACACATGTGTGGATACAAGTTCACATGTGTGCATGTGGAGACTAGAGGTCAATGTTGAATGTCTTCCTCCATTCCTCTCTACCTTATTTTGATTTTGATTTTGACTTTTTGATTTTTTGAGGTAGGGTCTCACTCTAGCTCAGGCTGACCTAGAATTCACTGTGTAGTCTCAGGGTGGCCTCGAACTCACGGTGATCCTCCCACCTCTACCTCCTACGTGCTGGGATTAAAGGCATGAACCACCACACCCGGCTCCACCTTATTTTTTGAGACAAGGTCTCTCACTGAACCCAGGACTCACTATTGGGCTAGAGATCTGCTTGCCTCTGCCTTCCCAGAACTGGGCACGTACCACCAAACTTAGATTTTTTTTTTTTTTACAATGCTGGGTCTTACTCTAGCCCAGGTTGACCTGGAATTCACTATGTAGTCTCAGGGTGGCCTTGAACTTACAGCAATCCTCCTACCTCTGCCTCCCAAGTGCTAGGATTAAAGGCATGATCCACCATGCCCAGTTGACACCCAGAATTTTAAGTGGGTGCTGGGGATCCAAATGGAGGTCCACATGCTTGTATGGCAAGCACTTTTCCTACTGAGTCATCTCCCCACCCTAAATTCACTCCTTTGTTGAACAAGGCTGAGCACTTGCTGCTCCATGCCACCAGGAGGGACAGCGTGACTGCGGAAGCATGGGTGTCAGTGTCATCTGCTGACGCATTCAGCTCGGTGTCTCTCTGACACCTAATCATTTCAACATCCATCAGTGGCCACAAGGTGTATTCATTTACTAGGGGTTGCATAAAGGTGCTTTTTCTCATTCACTCGTTCCCTCTGAGATTCTTTTGAAAAGAACTTTCCCTCATCAACTGTTTGGTGACTTAGAAACACAGTGTGCCCAGGAAAGGCAGAATAAATGTTCATTTTATTATGGATTTCTAGAAAAACAACTTAGTATCCTAGCAACCCCCAAAGGTAATTAACAAGTTAATTTCTTTTCTTTGTTTGTAACATCATTTTGATTCTCTGTTTTTATATTTTTGATGAAACTATTGCAGTTGCTATGCTTATTGAAACTTAAATTTTCTCACCTTCAGCTGTTGGGAATCACTTAGGCTGGTCATGAATTCTTCAGACATAACCACTCAGTTCCTAACAATTTCCTTGTGCCTAAGACACAGAAAGCCCATCTTTCTTTCTTCAAGCCTTTCGTTTGAAATTAGTTGTTACATTGAGGAAAATTTTCCCTTTAATGGAAAATGATATTCGCCTGTAACAATACAGGTGTGAGAGGTGTTTATTACTAGTAGTCACAGATTCTAGTTCTCCGAATTGGACAGAACTAAGAAATATATAATTTTTAGAGCTTCAGAACTCAGTAATGAGTTTTTACTATTTTCACTTTCTTGCTTTTGTTTTTTTTTATTTTTTTATTCATTTTTTATTTATTTGAGAGTGACAGACAGAGAAAGAGGCCGATAGAGAGAGAGGGAATGGGCACGCCAGGGCTTCCATCCACTGCAAACGGAACTCCAGATGTGTGCGCCCCCTTGTGCATCTGGCTAACATGGGTCCTGGAGAATAGAGCCTTGAACCGAGGTTCTTAGGCTTCACAGGCAAGTGCTTAACCGCTAAGCCATCTCTCCAGCCCTTGCTTTTGTTTTGATGTGCATGTGTGAGTGTGGGAATGTGTGTGCAACAGTGTGCGTGTGGAGATCATAGGACGCCCTCAGGAGCCAGTTCTTGCCTTCCATATTGTTTTCTGAGGCAGGGTCTCTTGTTCACCATTGCATTCACCAGGCTAGCCAGGCCCATGAGCTTCTGGAAGATTCTGCCTTCTCATCTCCCCCATCTCACCATGGGCATGCTGGGATTACAGATGCTCGCACCACAGCATCTGGCTTGACATGGGATCTGGGGATTTGAACTCAGGGATTCATGCTCACTCAGAAGGGCTTTATCCTCTGAGCCATCTCCCCAGACTTCACCTATGTTTTAACAATATATCATAAATGTTTTTCCATGTCAGCAATGCGAACTTTCAGGATTTTAGAAGCTACTTAACATAAAATAATAGGATTATAAAAGTTCGAAGAACCAGTTTCCTGTTGAGACAGTTTCTTGTTCAGTATTACAGACATGGCTACAATAAATATGATAAATGTAAATTATTGTCCATGTGTATGAAAATTCTGGAAGGCTCCTTAGTATGACTCCAATCAGTTGAATCTATTTAAAAACCCCAATACCAGAATGTTAGAGAGCAGTTTTCATGGTGAGATGTTCCCTGTTTTACCTCGCTGCTTTTGCAAGCCTAAACTTTGGGCCTGGCATATAGTAGACATGGAATAGTGGTGGGCTGACCTGAACCAAGCAATCCAAATCCAAGCCCACAGAATCAGTGTTAGAGAAAAGTCTAGGCTGCTTCTCTGTAACAAGTCCAAGGGCCCTATGGGAAAGCTCAGTCTGAAGCCCAAGGCAAGAAGAAAGACGTACAAGCCCAGCTTAGAGACGATAGCCAAGTTAGCTAACTCTAGCCTGGATCGGCCTACCCCTTGTTGAAACACACAGTGGAGAAGAAATGATCATTCCCACGGCTGGAGAGATGGTGTAATAGGTTAAGGCACTAGCCTACAAAGCCAAAGGACCCAGGTTTGGGTCTGCAGTACCCATGTAAAGCCAGATGCACAAGATGATGCTTGCATCTGGAGTTTGTTTGCAGCAGCTAAAGGCGCTGGCATGCCCATTCTCTCTCTCTCTCTCTCTCTCTCTCTCTCTCTCTCTCCCTGCCTCTGTCTCTCTCAAATAAATAAAGTAAATAAATTTTTTATAAAAGAAATGATCATTCCCTAAGACATACTGAATTGTAGGTAATCTGTTCTCCTGTATTATTATTTTGTACTTCAATGTCTTGGCATCATAAAAGTATTAGTTCTGGGGCTTTGCGGTTAAGGCACTTGCCTGCGAAGCCTAAGGACCAAGGTTCAATTCCCCAGTACCCACGTAAGCCAGATGCACAAGGTGGTGCATGTGTCTGAAGTTTGTTTGCAGTGACTAGAGGCCCTGGCATACCCATACCCATTTTCTCTCTCTCTCCCTTTCTCTCTCTCTCAAATAAATAAATAAATATTTTTAAAGTATCAGTTCTGCTCGAGATAATGTATATATTTCATACCATCCTACTAAAATTTACTGAGAAAGGCTATTACTAGCTAAGTAAGATTTTCTAAAATGAGAACTGTAGATGAAACCACTATAAAAAGAGAAAAATCAGAGAAGTGAGAGTAGAATGTTGTGTTCCTCCTGCTTGAGGACAAGTATAGGTTTGATAAATTCATGTCTCAGTCAGAAAAAGAAACCTAAGTGTGGTTCTTGGTAAGTCTGGATAAACAAGAGCAAAATTAAAGGTGCAGCTCTGAAAACAGCCAAAGGGAATTCTCTCCACCCAATGAAAGAGGGGGGAAAAGAAAACTAGTGTCTTAGTGGGAATGGCAGAGAGAGGAAAAAGTCACTTGTCAGTAAAAGCAAAAAGAGCGCAGGCGAAAGCTTCCCAGAATTCTAGATATTAATCCATAATGCATAGACGCGCGAGCATGGGAAAGGCGGCGCACAGCTGCGGCTCAGTACTTCAGAGGCAGAGGCAGGAGAGTTGTGACCCTGAGGCTGGTGTGGGCCTATAGAGAGGGAAGAGGAGGAGAAGGAGAAGAAAGAAAAAGGAAAGAAGAAAGGAGGGAGGGGGAAGGAAAGAATGAAAGGAGGGAAGGAAGGGAGGATGGAAGGAAGGGAGAAGGGAAGGAAGGGAGGATGGAAGGAAGGGAGGAGGGAAGGAAGGGAGGAGGAAAGGAATGGAGGGAAAGGAGGAAAGGAGGGAAGGAGGGAGGGAGGGAAAGGAAAAAGGAAGAGAGTAAGGGAAGGAAGGAGGGAGGGGAGGGAGTAAGGGAGGAAAGGAAAGAAGGAAGGAAAGGAGGGAGGGGGAGGGAGAAAGGGAGGGGGAAGGAGGGAGGAAAGGAAGTAAGGAAAGGAGGGAGGGGAGGGAAGGAGGGAGGAAGGGGAGGAAGGGGAGGAAGGAAGGAACGAAAGAAGGAAGGAAGGAAGGAAGGAAGGAAGGAAGGAAGGAAGGAAGGAAGGAAAGAAGGAAAGAAGGGAGGGGGAGGGAAGGAGGGAAGGAAGGAAGGAGGGAAGGCAATGAAAGGAAGAAGTTTATTAGGTATATCCAGGATATCATGATTTTTGGTGCTTCCCCTGGTGGTTACTCCCCTCCCCTCCTCTCCCCTCCTCTCCCCTCCTCCTCCCTCCACAATGGCCTTGAAAACCAGCCGCCCCAGAATCACAGCCACCCTGCAATCACGGTGAGAACCAGCAGCCCAGGAGGGCACCAGAAGGGACGGAAGGGGTTGGAGCTGGCTAAACTATCATTCTCTGACAATTACCATCATTTGACCTGTCTGGCTGGTACTTATTTGCCCTGACTCTCTTTCCCATGGGGCATTGGTCAAGAACAATTATAGGCAATTGTTTAATGTCACAACTGCTTGAAGCTGTGATCACAGTGGGAAAATAGGAAGCTGATCAAAAACAGTGAAAAGGAAAAGTTGCTGTCTCCACAGGGGGCTTTGAAGGGCTCTTCCTACCATCCTAGGAACCTAGCTGGTCTCACTCTGCACAGGAATACACGTGGCCAGAGAAGACCCCAGAGAGCCATACATTCTGCACCCTGGCTGACGTACGGGCTCTGACCTGGCTTCAACCCCCAGTACCCACTTAAAGCCAGTCACAGAAATCATGCAGGCATCTAGAGTTTATTTGCCCCGGCGTGCCCATTCTCTCTTCCTGTATCTCTCTCTCTCTCTCTTCCTCACTCCTTGAAAATAAAATAAAATAAAATAAAATAAAATAAAATAAAATAAAATAAAATAAAATAAAATAAAATAAAATAAAATAAAAAAATAAAAATATTTTTAAAAGGAGGAAACGCTGGGCTGGAGAGATGGCTCACCAGTTAGGCCCTTGCCTATAAACCCTGATGACCCAAGTTCAGTTCTGCAGTACCCACACAAAGCCAGATGCAAAAAGTAGCACACACATCTGGAATTCATTTGTAGGGGCTGGAGGCACTAGCATGCCCATTCTCTCTCTCTCTCTCTCTCTCTCTCTCTCTCTCTGCTTGCAAATAAATTTAAAAAAATTTAACAAAGGATAATATAGGCTGGAGAGATGATTCAGCGGTTAAGGAGCTTGCCTACAAAGCCTAATAACTCAGGTTTGATTCCCCAGTACCCACAAAAAGCCAGTTGCAAAAAGAGACGCATGCAGCAGTTCATTTGCAGAAGCTGGAGGCCCTGATGTACCTGCTCTATCTGTCTCTCTTTTCTCTATCTCTCTGCCTGCAAATAAGTAAATTTCTTAAAAGGCTGACTCCCCAACAGTGTGTACAAGAATATCAAACATAAACATATCACAAAATTTTAAGAAGAGGATATGCTGTGTTGAATGTTTCAGTCAGCTTCGCATTGCTGGTAGAAAGCACCTGACTCAGAGCAGCTTGTGGGAGAAAGAGGTTTGTTTTGGCTTACAGACTCGAGGGGAAGCTCCACGATAGCAGGGGAAGACGAAGGCATGAGCAGAGGGTGGACATCACCCCCTGGCCAACATAAGATGGACAACAGGAAGAGGAGAGTGTGGCAAACACTGGCAAAGGGACACTGGCTATATCACCCATAAGCCCGCCCCCAGCAATACACTGCCTCCAGGAGGCGTTAATTCCCAAATCTCCATCAGCTGGGAACCTAGCATTCAGAACACATACATTTATGGGGGACACCTGAATCAAACCACCACACCCATGGATTCAGGTGTTTTATTAAAGCTTGTAACTTGGGTCTCCAGCCACCTGGCTGAAGGAGGTGTCAAGAGGGGTGGGTCCTGGGGTCTGGCCAAAATGTGTGTTTGCAGAGTTTTGAGTTCTGGGGGATCCCACCTGCTACAGGTTTGTGCTTGCTGCTTTTTGGTGTTTGGTGGCTGCTGATAGTCAGCCTGTCTCTCTCCCTCTCTCTCCTTGGATTTATGAATGGGAGCCAGCTTCTTCTGCCATTAAGGAAACTTCCCTTGAATTGGTAAGCCCAAAATAAACCCATTCCTCCCTAAGCTGTGTCTAGTTTGGTTGTTGATCCCAGCAACATGAAGCTGACTGGTACATATGCCAAGATCAAGAATATTTATTCCCGAATTGAAAAGATAGTTCAGCATATGAAAATAAGCCAATACACTACATTAACAGAATGAAGGTAAGAGCAAGAGGCTGTCTCAACTGACGCAGAAAAAGCAATGGGCAGATTTCAACATTCTTTCTTGTTTAAATATGGTTTTTTAAAATGTATTTATTTGCAAGGAGAGAGAGAGAGAGAGAGAGAGAGTGGGCACTCCAGGACCTCTTGCTGCTGCAAACAAACTCCAGATGCATGTCACTTTGTGCACCTGGCTTTCCATGGGTACTGAGGAATTGAACCCCGGCTGGCAGGCTTTGCCAATGAGTGCCTTTAGCCACTGACCCATCTCCCTAGCCCTTGACATTCATTCATAATTAAAAAGGAAACCAGGGGTTGGAGAGCTGGCTTAGCAGTTAAGGCGCTTGCCTGCTAAGCCTAACAAACCAGGTTCAATTCCCCAGAATCCACGTAAGCCAGATGCACAAGGTGGTGTATGCATCTGGAGTTTGTTTACAGTGGCTACAGGCCCTGACATGTCTATTCTCATTCTCTTTCTCTGTCTGTCTCTCTCTCTCTCTCTCTCTCAAATAAGTAAATAAATAATTTTTTTTTTTTTTTTTTTTTACAAAGGAAACCGCTCAATTACTAGAATAGAAAGAACATTCTCGGGCTGGAGAGATGGCTTAGTGGTTGAGCGCTTGCCTGTGAAGCCTAAGGACCCCGGTTCAAGGCTCGATTCCCCAGGACCCACGTTAGCCAGATGTACAAGGGGGCACATGTGTCTGGAGTTCATTTGCAGTGGCTGGAAGCCCTGGCATACCCATCTCTCTTTCTCTCTCTCTCTCTCTCTTTCTCTCTCTCTCTCGGCCTCTTTCTCTGTCTGTCACTCTCAAATAAATAAATAAAAATAAAAAAAAGAAAGAACATTCTCCAACACGACCCTTGCTACATATGAAAAACCCGGAGGTAACGTTCTCCTCAATCATGAGAGCCTGAAAGCTTTTCTCCTAAGAACAGGAATGAGACACAGGTGTCTGTTTTCACCACCTTTGTTCAACATAGTACTGAAAGTTTCAGCCACAGAACTAAGGAAGAAATGGAAATAAAAATGATTCCAGCATTACATCTGTTTGCAAATGACATACCATGCATACAGCACCCTAAAGATCACACACACACACACACACACACACACACACACACACCAGTTTTTGCATCTGGCTTACGTGGGTCCTGGGGAATCGAATTTGGGTCATTAGGCTTTGCAGGCAAGTGCCTTAACTGATAAGCCATCTCTCCAGCCCAACCTTTCCTCTTTTAAAATTTTTATTTATTTATTTATTTTATTTGCAAGCAGAGACAGAGAGATGAGAGAGAGAGAATGGGTGAGCCAGGGCAAAGGAACTCCAGCTCCTGCGCCACTTTGTGGGTCTGGCTTTACGTGGGTACTGGGGAGCTGAACCCAGGTCATTAGTTTTTGCAGACAAGTGCCTTATCACTGCACCATCTCTCTAGCCTCCACCTTTCCTCTTTCTAAGTTGATTCTCCCAGGTACATTGTTACAGTACTGAGAACACTGACTAACACAGGGAACACGAAGTAAAGGGAAATAGGACGGAAGGGTGCTCCCCCAAACAAATGCAGGTTGAGGTGTGACCTGGATGAGGAAATGGGATCAGTTCAGTTCTGTGGTCTCCACTGAGTAATATGCAGACCTCAGGAAGGATTCTGAGCTGGATAAACCATTCCCCAATAAAGCATGCTAAGAGACGATGATGTCACCCTGAAAGCTGAGGCACGATGGGGTAAGAAGGCAGAGGCTGGGGCAGCAGGCTTCATGTCAGACGTCCACGTGGGCACTGGGGACCACACACCCAAGGATGTCCCGATTCAGATGTGCAGGCCCAGCTCCCTTGGTCCTGGTCTCTTCCCTGGCACTCCTGCACTCAGAGGTTCAGTAGAAAGAATAGGGGTAGCTCCAAGCGCAGCCTGGGTTAGGACCACCTTCTAGATGTGCAGGTGAGCAGCCCCAGCTGTGGGTCCTGGTAGCTATAGATTCTGTGTGGCTGGTGACATACCTGTGCTCTGCAGAGCAGCTCCATCCTTGGGGCATCATCAAAACTTTTTTTTTTTTTTTTGGAATTTCTTTTCAAAAAATTTTTTTTATTTTCTCAATTTTTATTAATATTTTCCATGACTATAAGAAATATCCCATGGTAGTACCCCCCACACACACACTTTCCCCTTTGAAATTCCATTCTCCATCATATCCCCTCTCCATCTCAATCTTTCTACTTACATATATACAATACCAACCTAATAAATGCCCTCCTCCCTTCTTTCTCTTCCCTTTCTATCTCCTTTTTAACTTACTGGCCTCTGCTACTGAGTTTTTTCCTTCTCGCACAGAAGCCCAATCCTCTGTAGCTAAGATCCACATATGAGGGAGAACATGTGGCACTTGGCTTTCTGGGCATCATCAAAACTTTTAAGGTAGATTTTTTAAATTTTATTTATTTGATATATATATATAGAGAGAGAGAGAGAGAATGGGCACACCAGGGCCTCCAGCCACTGCAAACAAATTCCAGACACATGTGCCACCATGTCAGCTGGCTTACTTAGGTACTGGAGAATCGAACCCGGGTCCTCAGACTTCACAGGCAAGTGCCTTAAGCCATCTCTCCAGCGTTTGTCACGACTTTTTTTGTTTAGGTGCTGGGTATTACTTTTTTATGGTATTATTATTATTATTTTTTTTGGTTGGCAAAGAACTCACTTCTCATAGTTACCCAAATATTTACATAGGAATTTCTCTCCTCTGTCTTGTGCTCAGTCTTCATCTAATAGATAATTACCAGCTTGGGGATCTGGGACTAAGCACTCCAACTCCCTGGTGGAAACACCTGGACAAGACTTTGCTAATTGCTAAGCGTTTCCCAAGCCAACACTCTGGGGCCTGTCTTCAAGGCCTGCCAAACTCTCTGTGTGTATGTCTGGGATGCCAGCAGGTGATGAGGTTGGGCTTGGGTTGGAATCCTACATTCGCTATTTTTCAGCTAAGTGAACTTAATTTCTTAGTCTGTAAAAGATGGAGACGCACCTTTAATCCCAGCACCAGGGAGGTGGAGGTAGAAGGATCACCTGAGCTTCGAGGCCACCCTGAGACTAATTCCAGGCCAGCCTGGGCTAGAGTGAAAGCCTACCTCGGAAAACAAAACAAAAACAAGCAAGCAATCAACAAAGTTCCATCTCAGGCTTGGGAGATAGCTCAGTTACTGAAGTGTTTGCCTTACAAGCATGAAGACTTGCGTTCAATGCCCAGAATCCATGTGAAGATGCTGGCTGTTGTGCTGTGGTTGTGGCGGTGGTGTTTCTCTGTGCATGGTGGGGGGGGGGGCAGCTTTGTCTGCCATTATGGAACTTCCCCTGGGTGTGTAAACTTCAATAAATCCTGTTCCTCCCATAAACTGTGCCTTAGTTTGAAAGTTCATCCCAACAATGTAAAGCTGACTATGACAGAGGCATATGCCTATAATCCCAGAACTGGAGGTACAGGGACAGGGACAGGGACAGGAAACTGCTTGGGGAACTCCAGGCCTGTGAGAGACCCTGTCTCAAGGTCGATTGCACTGCTGAGGACACACAAGGTTGTCTTCTGCCCTACACACACACGCACATGCATGCACGCACACACACGTGAACATGGACTCTTCTGCATGCATGCACACACACATGCACAGGAAAAGTGCCTTCTCACAACAGGAATGCAGAGAAAATGCACATGGAAGCAGAGGGAGGAGCTAGCGTTTGGAAAGAACTCGAACAAAGCTGGCTCCCCTACCCACCCGCCATCCTTTCCAGTTAAGAAAACAGATTTGGCAAATATTTTCACACTTGGAGATGTCAGATTTTGCATTTCAAGAATTTAAGAACAGGGGGCCTGGGCAGATGGCTCAGTGGCTAAAGGTGCTTGCTTGCAAAGCCTGCAATCCTGGGTTCACTGCCCAAGCCACGCACGTAAACCAGGTGAGAAAAGTGCAGCATTCGGAGACCCTGGTGCACCCATACACACACAAGGAAGTCATTTAAAGGAAGAAGGATTTAAAAATGAGCTTAGCTCCGAGGCAGTTTTCCTGGAATAGAAGGTACTTCCTAGACTAATCTAAATTGTTTAGAGGCTGCTGGTAAGCCACTTGGCAGGCCCATTTATTTTATTTAGACAAGTTTTGGTAGAGATATGTAGGGAGAAGCACAAACTCAAATAGATTTCATGACATCACCTGTTAAGACTGAAGATGAAAAACAGTATTTTGTGTTTCGTTTTGTTTCGTTTTGTTTTTTATAAATCCAGCTCGCCTATTTGTTATCTCCTTAACCCTGGTTCTGAAGAGTTTAGACCCCACCTACTCTCGAATCACTGGCCAATTCTGACAGAGACCACTCCCACCCCCCTACTCTCAGGTCACTGGCCAGTTCCAACAGGAGACAAAATTGCTAGTAGGTGATCAGAGAAAGAGGGAAAAAAGAAGAAGAAAAGGAAAGAAAATAACACACCCTCTTCCACCACTGTGTGAAGGCATCGTTGGGACTGAGAATCAAACCCAGGGCCTTGAACAAGAGCTCTTCAGCTGAATAGCATTCCCAGTCCTCTAAACACTTCCGGTCAGCTGACCTGCCTGGTGGGAAGGATATTATAGGAAAGTGACGGTCATCTTTGACTTCCAGGCCACAATAAATTAGTGAATTAAATTTGGTGGAACCATATCCTTAGCATACTATCTAATGAAAGCCAAGCTGTGGTGAAATAGGCACTTTGGTGCATAGTTTATAGTAATTAGAATAAATTGTTTAAAGAGAAATTGAGTAAAAGGTGTCACACTTCTAAATGTGTCTCCTCTTTAATGTGAGGATTCTCTTTCCAGGAATCCATTTTTAGGGAAGGAGGAAAGAGTCTAGGAAGTAGATGCATGTACAAAGGTTATCATGGTGTTATTTTATGATATAACAGGGCTGGAGAGATGGCTTAACAGTTAAGACACTTGCCTGCAAAGCCTAAGGACCCAGGTTCGATTCCCCAATACCCAAGTAAGCCAGATGTTAGAGGTCCTGTTGCACCACACCCTTTCCTTCCTTCCTTCCTTCCTTCCTTCCTTTCTATCTATCTATCTCATCTGCCTATTTCTCTTTCAAACAAATAAATATTTTCTTTAAAAAAAAATATGGCAAACAAACTGATCACACGAGCAATTACAGACACTATGACATATTCACTTGATGAATGGATCCGTTACAAGGTGTCTGCCAAAACCTAGGGGTCAAATCATAAATGTAATCTGATCAAAATTATATTGCATGACTCAGAAGCAAACAGTGAAACCTTCAAAATTCAAAACACCTCTGAAGGAAATAGCAAATACTGGTAGTGGCAGGTTTTTGGTGTGTGCGTGTATGTATGTGTGTTCATATGTGTGAGCACGTGTGTGTGTACATGCACATGTGAGCATATGGAAGCCAGAGGTCAAAGTCTGGCATCTTCCACAATTTCTCATTTTTAATTTGCTTATTTATCACTGGCATGGTCTCTCACTGAATGCGGAACTCACCAATATGGCTAGGCTAGCTGGCCAGCAAGTTCTGGGGACCCCCTTATCTTTGCCCACCACAATGCTGGGATTACAAGTGCGTGCCACCACCCGTTGGCATTTTATGGAGGTGCTGCGGTTCTGAACACAGGCCCTCACGCTCTGCAGCAAGCTCTTTACCCACTGAACAATCTCCCCAGTCCCAACTCTTCTTTCTTTGCATTCACGCTCTTTTTAGGGTTATCATAAGGACTATGGTATATGGACTTTTGAATGAGCAAAAATAAACATCACATTTTATATACAGAAGGAAGCCGACCTAATGAGGGTATATGGGATATTTGGATTTGGAGGCTGGCTGACAGTGGGACAACTAGGAACAAAAGATACAATGGACAGTCTCGATTCCAAAGAAGGAGGGGGTGCACCGATTGCTCCCCATGGTTCCCGTGAGACCTGGACAGAGCTGGCGTAGAAGAGAGACTCTCCAGGGACACTGGGATGCGGGCACGCTCACTGCTCTGGTTTCTTCACTCCCAATGCTACGAGGACAACGGATATGCAAGAGAATCAAGCTACTTTATATTCTACAGATAGGTACTGTTTAATGCTTTTTATTACCTACTCCTTTCTAGGACTTGGAAAAGCCCTTCATAAAAGGAACTATTGTCACCCGTCCCTCACCCTCCCTTCTCCTCTCACACACAGTGCCTTTTAGGAATATAGTTGTTTTGGATGTCAGCAAAAACTGGGCAGCAGTAGAGGCTGCCCTTTGTTACAAATAAATAAAGCCTCCCCAGCTGAAGAGTGAGCTAGGGAAACATCTTCAGGTGGTCAGAGAAGGTTCCAGACACTGGGTACCACAAAACTCTGCAGGCCTTCCTCCCCGAGGCGTGGCTTGTCTGCTGGGCAGGTTTCAAGCACATTTGCTGACGTCAGCAGCCCACCAAAGCTTGAAATAATAACAGTCAGAAGGAGAACAACTCCTTTCTGCCAGGCAGCCGTGTTCTGCCAACTTCTGCGTTCTTTCAGAGTTAATAACCACCGAGAACCACCTTTCCTTGCCACCCTGGGGGTGGGGGTACAGGTGGGGAAACAGTGATAATTTAAAAAACACCCGGTCAGCCCATTGCCAGCACAAACCATTCAGACAAGTAGCATTTGTCGCTCCTAATGAGGATGTTGCCCCTGCCTCAGAATGGAAGCTCTCCTTATGCTTTGTGTGTATGCACTGGAAGGACTCGCTGAGGACAGAGGGCTTCTCTTGGCCCCTTCCTCATTTTATTGAAATTCAGGACCAAATAAACGTATGGATATCTTCTGCATCAGATAAAACCTGAAAGACTACAATTATCTTTTTTGGAAATATTAAATTAAGAAAATGGCCTTTTAGTTCTGATTTCACCGGAAAATCCAAAAGCAGGCATGCGTGCTATAATCCCGGGACAGAGGCAGTGTGGGGACTGTCTGTAAAAAGGAGACAGCATAAATGGTGGTTCCCGGAGGTCGGGAGGACAGGCTCCTCTATCACAGAGGCTCTTGCATGGAAGCAAACTGCTCCCGAGAAGAAAGGCCTCCCAACTTATCTTCACGTGTCTTGTGGAAACTAGAGCCAGCTCCTTACCACTTGGGTTGATAGCAGGCCACACACACACACACACACACACACACAGACAGACACACACACACACCACTGTTAATACCTCCTCAGGACAGATCAGATCCACATTCCTCAGAAATACAGCTCTCCAGAGGGAATCTGGCCAGCCGACTCCTTCCAAAGGCCCAACCGCTAGCTACCACTGATAAGTTTTAATTAAAATATGCGGAACAATTACACCGAGTGCCCTCCAGCTCTGTCGCCTGCCACGAGGACCGTGTCGCTCTTGCATCTCCCCTGGTACGTGCGGAAGGGGACGTCAGGCAAGAGTAACTCAAGCCCTCGGCTCACTTTCATATGCTTTTGCCATGGCTACCTGCTACAGGTAATCGACTTGCTTACCTAAGGTGTAATACCAGACTCTTTCTTTTCTTTTCTTTTAAATTTGGGGAACTTTAGCAACACCTGATAGTTTATATTATCTCCATTTAAACTTGAACAAGTAACTTATCTCCCACCGAAGACACTGAACTCAGACTTGAGTCCGGATAGAAATCACCAAGGTCATGACTGGTTTTAATCATAGAGCTCAAGTTAACAGTTAAACACTATGCAAAGATCTTGGCTTTCAAGTCTTACTTTACACCAAAGTGCTCGTTAAAACAGCAAATGCAGTTGCGCATAAGAAGTTCTTGTAACTTCCCTTTTTATTTTTTCTTAAATAACTGTGATTGAGTCACCGGAGCGGCAGCGTGAATGAAAAGACAACACAGCTGTCGGCAGGAACGCAACTCAAAGAAGAGCAGATTAAATTTTAACCAGGGATTATGTTTGCCAGGAGTTTATATCTCAAAGGGGCTATGGTTTTTGGCCTTTGTAATAATAAAAAAAGGTTATTTGGGCCAGGCATGGTGGTGCACGCACGCTTTTAATCCCAAGCACTCTTTAATCTCAGCACTCAGTAGTCAGAGGAGGTAGGAGGAGGACCGCTGTGAGTTCTAGGCCAGCCTGACACTACATAGTGAATTTCAGGTCAGCCTGGGCTACAGTGAGACCCTACCTCAAAAAGAAAAAAAGGTTATTTGGGGAAAAGGACCCCATTTAACATATACTGCATTCAGTTGGGAGGGGGGGAATACAGTTCGACTTCAGTACAGTTTAGCCTTTGAAAGAAAGAAAAGGCAAATGATGCCGCCGATGGGTAATTCCCACATCTGCAGAAATGTAAACAGCCAGGATCGTGGTGCCTATAGGTTTTGTCAGATGTTAGCAACACTGAGACCAACAACAGTGCGTCCTCTTTGGCTAGTTTTAACACGTTTGCCGTCACAATTAACATTCAAGGAATTTCCTTTTCATCCCTGCGTTTCTTTTAAGAGCACTTTATGCCACAAACTACAATTCCAGATGCTATCAGTCCTTCCCATATAGAAGGATGGTAAAATTACCGTAGTATTTTATCTTGTGTTGAAAATGGGCTTGGACCACGTCGACTTCCCTAGGGTAGAGTCTGTTTTATCAAAATGGGGGGAGTGCCCTCATCTCTTCCTCCCGCCGCTCTTAAGAGCTTGGAGGCACCCCAGGTTTCCTCATCCGGGACCCTCCTCCACATCCACCCGGGAGACAGAGGACCACGCTGCCATGCAGGCGTCCCCTCCTACTCTACCCAAACCAGACCATAGGGAGCTCTGTTGCCGGGAGGAGCTCGATGCTCACCCCAGCCTCATTTCAAGTCCCAAGCCCGCGGGCCAGCGTATGCTGTACGCAACGGAAGTGGGGGGTTCTGTGTGGGCGCCCTCCCTGCTCCTCCTACACGAGGGATTCACATACTGGGGGTACCGAGTCCGAGTCCTGGCTGTGCATGGAGCTCAGCCCAGTATCCGAGTCCTCGTCGTTGCCAGGGCAGCTCTTGGCCAGTCCACGGGCCTGATCCACCCACATCTCCGCGCAAGTCTGAGGCCGTGGTTCCCTCGAGGGTCCGCCGGAACCCAGAGCCACATCCCGCTCCAAAGTGCGCAAAGTCTGGAGGAGAGCCCGCAGCTCCCGCTCCTTGCTGTCCCACTGCTGCTGGCTGTAATCCAAGTCCGCCTTGACCGTCTCCAGGTCCGTGCTGAGCCGCAGCCCGATGTACAGGCTGGTGCTGAGCTGCGTCCTGACCCGCTCCTGCTCCAGCGCCAGCTCGCCATCCGGCCCGCCGTCGGGCTCTGGGGGCTCCTCCCGCGCCGCCAGCTCCTCCTGGCGCCGCCGCATCCACCGCTGGTTCAGCTCCTCCTGCATCTCGGCGGACAGGCGCTCCAGCATCTCCTCCTGCTGGGCCCGCTGCTCCTGCAGCCGCTGCAGGTCGTCGCAGCGCCGGGCCAGCTCCTCCAGCGCCGCCGCCTGCGCCTGGCCGTCCAAGGGCGCCGCCGCCTCCCCCTCGGCCGCCGCCGCGTCGGGCTCCTCTCCCGGGGTCGTCCCGTCCGGCTCGAGGCCCGCCCCCACCAAGTAAGTATCCTGCACGTAGTTGACGCCGTGCCGCCGCATGCGGTCCAGATGCACCTTGGCCTCGTAGCGGTCGATCTCGCGGTCCAGTTCGCGGAGCCGCTGCACCTGCTGGCGGATGGTGTGGTCCTGCGACAGCACCAGGTGCACCAGCGTCTCCATGCGCTCCAGCGACGCGCTCTCGGGGACCCTTGGCGGCGACGAGCGGAACGAGGCGGTGGACGATGAGGTGGACGAACCGGGCGACGGCGGCGGCGGCTGCTGCGGCTGCTGGTGCCGCCGGTTGAGCTTGGCCAGCTTGCGGAAGGCCTTGCGCACCACGCGCCGCTGCTTCTCCTGGGTCAGGGCCAGGCTGGGCCGCGCCGGGGTGGCCCGGGTCGGGCCGGGCCGCTCGCGGCTGAGCACCACGCGGGCCTCGGCGCTGCGCGGGCCGGCGTTGGGTAAGGACGCGTCGCTGCGCACCAGCACGAAGCGCACGTTCTCCTGCTCGTC
The DNA here is from genome assembly GCA_036346955.1 of Dipus sagitta. Taxonomy (NCBI): domain Eukaryota; kingdom Metazoa; phylum Chordata; class Mammalia; order Rodentia; family Dipodidae; genus Dipus; species Dipus sagitta. Next base: position 151,878,843 of record CM070772.1, on the reverse strand, counting down.
CCCCCAGGCTGTCCAGAGGCGCAAGATGCGCGTCTTGTTGGGCAGGATGCGCTCAAAGCCGCGCCACTTCTCCACGATGCAATAGCACTGCGGGGGTCCGCACAGCATGCCCTGGGGCAGCACCTCGTCGTCGTCGTCCTCGTCCTCGTCCTCGTCGTAGTCCTCGTCGTGTGCGTCCGGGGGTTCCGGGTCGTCCTCGGTCAGCCCCCGGCGCTGGCCCCGCCGCTGCCTCCGTCGCCGCCGGCAGCCGTCCTCCAACAGCACGCGCACCACGTCCGAGCAGGTGGTGCGGCGGGACAGGCCGGACACCAGCTTCTCCTCCTGGCAGATCCACACCGAGATCTTCTTCTCCGAAGGCTCCATGGCGCCACGGGCACGCCGGTGGGCCGGTCCGGCTGGGGACCGGAGAGGAATCCGTGACCTTGTCTCCCGCGGCCCAGGCCTTTCTGGGTACCGAAGGCGGGCGGCGGCACCGGTGGCTGCGTTCGGCACGGACGGTTGGCGCTCTCTCCCGAGGCGGCGGCGTGTCCGGGCTCGGGTTCCCGCGGCTCTGGCACTGCCCACCGTGCCCGAGGCCTCCGGGTTTTGCTCCTCCCCCGCGGTGGCTCCACCCTTTCCCGCCCCCAGCGCCCTGAGCTGCGGCCCCGCAACCCCGCGGGCGCGGCGCCCAGACTCGCCCCTCCCAGCCTCCCTCCGCCGGCTCGTGGGCCCCTCGCTCCCGCCGCCGGCGTCCTGAGTCCTCCTCGCAGCTTCCCGGAGCCGGAGCCGGAGCCAGGAAGGACCCGAGGACCTCGGGGCTGCAGGGCCGTACGCGCGCGCTCACCAGGTATCTGTCTCCGCGGGGCTCGGCCGCGCCTTTCCCCGCACATCTTTACCCGACTCCTCCGCCTTTCCAGAATAGCACCGTCTGGGGAGCGCGCTCTGCACGCAGAGGGAAACTGAGGCACCGAGCAATCTCCAACAGACACGTGTGACCCACTATCTGACCGGAGCTGAAAGCTGTCTCTAAGCGGGAGGTTTCCAGAGAGTTCTATGAGCAGATGTGGCAAGGTCTAGGTGGCCACCCAGCTCCCCGCAGGTTAAGTCTGTGGGCCCGGGCAGCGCCTCGATTTCCCACAGCCTGGCTGGTCGGGAAACTCCTGTTACAGTGGGAGTTTGGGTCTCAGACCTTCAAGCTCTTTTTATAAGTCTTTTTCCATAAGAAAAACTGAAATCATTGCTGTTCCTACCCATTTTTTTGGTAAGGAGCAACTTACACAACAACGCACATCCTAGGCGACAATGCAGAATGAATCCTCGCCTGAGCTTGTGCTGTAAAATGGTGATTTTTTTTTTTTAAAGAAGTTCCCTAACAGTGATAAGGATTACTGGTAAGACCACAGTAGTTTTATCGGAGGTTTGGAAAGCTGGGAAGGTGTGTTAATTCTCTATCACTATATAATGACTTACCACGGACTTGATAGCTGAAAACGATACCCACTTGCTTCACTTCTCTGAAAGTCACTGGGCTTGCTGCACGCCCGACTGCTCTGAATGGCCGGGGCCAAAGGCAGGTCCTGGGTAGTGGAGCTTTGAGGGAAATATTGTATTCCAGATTCATTCCGGTTGTTTCTAGAAACCGGTTCCTTTCTGCCGTAGGACTGAAGCCCCCATTTCCTTAGTGACTTTCAGGATAGCCTCTCCGGACCTCTAGAAAGTTCTGGGACAACCTCTGTCCCCATTATAAAATGGAAGATCAAGTCCACTCAGTCCTCTTTGCTTCCGATCTTCCTGGGATCCTCTTCAGCCACCGGTGGGAGAAAAGACTCCATCGGGCAGACCACCTGGGTAGTTTCTGCATCTTAAGGTCACCTTCACTCTATCTGCACAGTCACCAGAGCAGTGCCAGGGGTGGAGCTCAATGGGACACAGCATGGCTGTGGAGTAACAGGCAAGACCCTTAGCAGAAGGATATTCACACAAGGAAGAGCTCATGAGCCACTGAGAATAAGAGTGAGGAGAGGACGGGCCTAAACTGAGAGCCATGGAGGAAGTGGGAGAACCAGGATGTGGTGACACGCTGAAGGGTTTCCTGACACAGTGTCAGATCTCCTGCTCCCCAGTGCCTGCCTCACAGGCTCAGCTGTCCCTGCCACCTTCTCCTACACGCTTGTTAGAGCTTCGCCACCCATCAGCTGTGTCCCCAGCGGATCGGAAGCCACACACGGGGACAGAGCCTGTCTGCGCCGTTCACTCTTCAATCCTCTGCCTGGCACGTTCTAGGTTCATTCGGTGTCTGTCAAGTAAATAAATGGAGCAATGAAGGAATCCCACCTCCTGGCAACTCAAACCCCCCCCCCACTCTGGAAGAGCTCCTGCATCGTGTGTCCACACTTGTGTCCTGCTTTTTCCTGCTCACTGAGCTCCCTTTAAAGCAACTAGAGAACGCCTTCCCGCGCTTCCGAAAGGAATTCAGACACCTACCATGCCTTTCTTTCCTCCTCCAGAAAGAAGCAGTTCCTTGTTCTAGTGTGTGTGTGTGTGTGTGTGTGTGTGTAATATATGTACATGTGTGTGCAGATGCATGTTCCCCATGCACATGGGTGCAGAGGCCAGATGAGGATGTAAGATGTCCTCCGTTGCTCATCCCTGTTCTTTCCTTGAGACAGAGTCCCTCTGCCAGCCAGTGAGCCTCAGTGCTCCTCCTGTCTCTGCCCAGGACTGGGGTGACAGCTTTTTATATGAGTGCTAGGCACCCAGCTTGGGCCTTCATGCTTGTGGGACAAACACTTTTAACCCACTGAGCAGGTCCTCTCCCCAGCCCTCCTGGCTCGCTTTGCGCCTCTGTGAATGCAGACTTCTCACATGGTGCGTGGCATGTATTTTCATCCTGGCAAGACAAAGAGCTTTTCAGGAGAAAGGGAGCCCTCTGTCTCATTCTTACGCGAGTCCTCACTGCCTCCAGTGCCCCACACACGGCAGGCTCTGGATGGTCTCCTGTAGTCTAGGGAGATGTGGTGCATAATTACCGCGCTACCCTTATAGCAACATCTTTGTAGAGGCAGGTACCAGGATCCCTGCTGTAGGGGCGATGTGTGTGAATTTTCTGCTGGACTAATTAAAGGACGGAGTGATTGATTGATGGGTCCTAGGAAGGTTGACAAAGGCAGAGAACTTTGGTAAATGGAGAGGAGGGTTGAGGGCATCCTTAGTGGGAGCGATAGCATAAATTAAAATATTATGGTAAGGGGCCTGGTGTGGTGCGCACACCTGTGATCTTAGCTCCTCTGGAGGGTAAAGCAAGCGGATCGCAAGTTCAAAGCTAGCTTGGATAATGTAGTGAGACTCTGGCTCTAATATATACGTGTGTGTGTTTGTCATAATTATCTGCATAGCCATGTGTTACATGTGCTACAGAGGAAGGTTCTGGAAGTACCCCACCTACGTTTGGATTTTTCTAAAGCCAGCCTGAGGAGAGAGGAGTAAACAAACTCGGTTTCTCCTAGCCTCTCACTCAGAGCTCAGCACAAGCAACTGTGTGTGGAGTTCCCCCACCGACCAAGCAGGCAATCAATTCTGCTGCTGATACCGGCTGGGCATCTTCTAGTTCAGTTTAGTTCTGACACTGTCTACTCGGAGACAGCGTCAGATCCCACGGCTTGAGTGTTCAGTCTCCAGAAAGACTGCCTCCCACCCCACCTGAGATGCCAGTGGCAAGCCCAGACTAGCAGTGAATGTCAGATGAAGAGACAGACGTTCAGGAGAACACATGGGGAAGTTGGCGGGGGGGGGGGGGGGGGCCGGGGGGCGATGCGCCCACTCCATGTCTGGAAACAGCCCCCTCTGGGAACCTGTGTAGCTCTGCAAAGCTCTCCAAATCTGGTCCTTCTGGAGGGTTTTATGGGAGCTTCATTACACAGGCATGCTGGGTAAAGGACTGGCCATTGATGTCAACTTAACCTTCAGCCCGTCTTCCCTTTGCAGGTGAGGAGGGGCCTGGAAAGTTGCAGCCATCTGAGCACATAGCTGGGTCCTCTGGCAAACAGTCCCCACCCAGGATTCATCTAGAGTCTTTCCACACACCATCTCCCGTGCTTGAAAGAGCTAACACGAAACAAAAGGCTGTCTATCACATTTATCGCTATGAAGTCATTCCAGTGCTGACTTAAAGAATCAAGGACAGGGCTGGAGAGATGGCTCAGAGGCTAAGGCACTTGCCTGCAAAGCCTAACGACCCAGGATTGACTCCCCAGTACCCATGTAAAGCCAGGTATACAGTGGCACATACATCTGGAGTTCATTTGCAGTGTCTGGAGACCCTGGCGTGCCCATTCTCTTTCTGTCTCTCTTCACTCTCTCTCTCTCTCTCTGCTTGAGAATAAATGAATAATTTTTCAAAAAATCAAGGACAAGGAGCAAATGTTATACCACGCTCCCCACAAAGTGCCCTTCATTCTCTAAGTCACTTAGGAAATCACAAAGTCTAGAGTGGCTGTGGGTCAGGAGCTGTGAGAGAAAACTAAAGGATGTGCAGTCGTATCCTGCACAATGACATTTCTGTCATTGATGGCCTCAGGGAGGTGGTGCTCCCATAAGATGATAATGGAGCTCCAAGAGTCCTGTTGCCTAGTGATGCTGTAGCTGGGGTGTCATCACATTACTCACGTGTTTGGGGTGGGGGTGGTGCCGATGTAAACAAACCTTCTGCCTTGCCAGCCCCATAAAAACACAACACATGCAATTATGTACATTACATAATTAGTGGGCAGTGGGAATGAACAACTGTTTAGTTTGTGTTTATGTTTGTGTACTTATTGTGCTGTCCTCTTTATTGTTATTCTGGAGCGAAGGTCTGCTTACAAAAGTTAGCTATAGAATTACATACAGTGTTCCCGGAGCAGCCTCAGACATCTGCTGTTGACCGCATCACTTAGTTGCATTTTCTCTTGTGTTTGATTTAATCTTGTTTTGCCCACCATTTCCCAGCAGCAATCGATTGCATACATGTATATGTGCATATATATATAATATATAACTACATAACATATATACACATATGTGCACATTTATATGTGTGTATAAATGAGTAATAGCTTAGGCTGTGCCCTCTAGGACTGTGTCAGTAAACTGTACAACATCACCCAGCGCTGCCTTTCTCAGAATGGATCCCTGTATCTTTGTCATTCAGGAACGTAATCCTGGATATTTTAATATCACGGTACCTACAGGCTTTCCAAACCTCAATTTTTCTCATCTGGACAAAGAGATAATGATACTTCCTTCTTTCTTTTTTTTAAAAAAACTATTTTATTTTTATTTATTTACTTGAGAGAGAGAGAATATGAATATAGATACATCAGGGCCTCTAGCCACTGCAAATGAACTCTAGATGCATGCGCCATTATGTGTATCTGGTTTACGTGGGTTCTGGGGAGTTGAACCTGGGTCCGTATGCTTTGCACACAGGTGTCTTAACCGCTAAGCCATCTCTCCAGCCCTACTTCCTTCTTTCTTGATATAACCTTCTTTACTGAGTTGATATTACACTAAATAACGTACACTATATAAAAGTGTACGTGATGGTAAATCTCCGTTGTCAATTGGATTTGGAATCATCTAGGACATATACCTCTGGGGGTGTCTATGAGAGTGTTTCCAGAGAGGTTTAACAGGAAGGAAGACCCGTCTTCAATGTAGGCAGCACCATCCCATGGGCTGTGATCTCAGACCAAATAAAAACTAAAAAGGAGCCCGGCGTGGTGGCGCACGCCTTTAATCCCAGCACTCGGGAGGCAGAGGTAAGAGGATCGCCATGAGTTCGAGGCCACCCTGAGACTACATAGTGAATCCCAGGTCAGCCTGGGCCAGAGTGAGACCCTACCTCAAAACAAACAAACAAACAAACAAACAAACCTAAAAAGGAAAAGGAGAAAGTGATTGAGCTGAGTACCAGCATCCCCCCCCTTCTCTGTCCCTGCTTCTTGACTGTTGACACATTGGGACGAGCGGTTTCCTGTCCTGCCTCCATGACTTCCTGGCGGTAGTAGGATGAGCCAGAATAACCCCTTTTTTCCTTAGGTTTCTCTATCAGACATTTTGTCACAGCAGTGAGAAAACTAATTCAACCTACATGGAAAGAACTTCCACTCTGCTAAATGTAATCAAATAGGACAGAAAACAAGAGAACACAATGTATAAATGCCTGGCACCTAACGAGGCAGTAAAACACGGGCATCCTGCATCAGTCTTAGGAGTATTGATGTGTTCTGGGTCTGGGATTGAGGCTACATCAGTTAACCAGAGCTCACACCAGCATCCATCTGATTCAGGACTGGATTGGTGAGGTCAAGCTAGACTGTAATAACAAACAGAGCCAAGCTTGAGCAAGGTCCACACATGACAAATGTTTGGTTATTTATTTTCTCTCGTATAATAGTCAAAAGCACATGTCCCAGCTGGTAAGTAGCTATATGCCAAACAATGACACAAAGACCCTAGTCCCTTCCACTCTCTGGTTCCCTGATCCCCCTGGCAGCGTTGTCTACACCCTGCTGTGGAAGAGGAGACAGTGCAGGGTCACGTTCTCTTCTTCAAGACCTTGACCCACAACAGAGCACATCACTTCTGCCCACACCCTGTTGGCTAGAACTCAGTCACACGGTCACTTAGACCTGCAAATGGGGATGGGAAGTACAGTGAGCTGCGACTCCCACTCTTCCCTCAGAAGGAATGGGATTTCATGCACAGCTAACCACATGCCATTTTTTAAAATTTTTTTGTTTATTTTTATTTATTTATTTGAGATGACGGGGGGGGGGGAGATAGAGAGAATGGGCGCGCCAGGGCCTCCAGCCACTGCAAACGAACTCCAGACGCGTGCGCCCCCTTGTGCATCTGGCTAATCTGGGTCCTGGGGAATCGGGCCTCGAACCGGGGTCCTTAGGCTTCACAGGCAAGCGATTAACCACTAAGCCATCTCTCCAGCACCGCATGCCACTTCTCAAAAAGTGTAAAAACAAGGCAAAAATGAAATTGCAACGTGTAGGACTTGCAAATTTGTGGCTCACAGGTGGAATCTGGCTGCCTTAGATGGAACCCCCTCTTTCCAGTTAGCCATGAACCCAGCACACAGTCAGGGTAACTCACCTGAGCCCAGTAGAGGTCTGGGCTGTGACTACTGGCCCACATGTCCTTCCAGAACAGTGGCCTCCATCCCCATGGATTTCATACTCTTCATTCATATTCACCGTGCCCTAAATCTGTGAGTCCCTGCCTAAATTCTCTCGTGATCTCCCAATACGTGTATCTCATAGCTTTGCTGCATAGATCCACATCTCCATCCAAACAATAAAGCTTAACCCATCCTCTCTCCTCCCAAGTTAGTTCGGCCTCCTTTACCCTCGCCCTCAGAGAATAGTCTGTCCCACTTGTTTGCCAAGTGAACCCAGAAACCAAATGATTTCCCGTGCCGACCCTTGCTCTTCTGTTCCGCACGTTGTAGCAACTCTTTGACGGCAGGAGCTCTTGCCTGATCTGTTGTCTGCTTAACCTCTGGTGCCTTGACAGAACCAGCACACGACAGACGCCCAGTATGTGTGGAGAAAGTCTTGTCCTCCAAATGAGTCCCCCTGCCCACGGCCCTGCCTTCTCCCTCTCTCTCTGTGACCCGCTTTGCTTTGTGACTCGCATGTACCTTTAGGGTCAAGTTCAAGTCCTTAGCGGGGCCTAAAAGGCCCTTCAGGGTCTAAGGTCTGCTGTGTCAGCCTGCAGAGCCAACCCTCACTCACGCTCTTCTCTCTGCCCCCCATCTGGCTAATCTACCCGTCTTTTAAGGTGCAGCGTCACTGTTAACCTCCTTCCAACCACCTTCATTGGCAGCAATGCCCACTCCAGGAAATAATCCACACAGGACTGGGCTGCAGGAAGGTTACCTGTGGCCGCAGAGGTGGGAGGTCGAGTGAAGTTAGGAAGCGTTTGTGTTAGGAAGAGCAGTGGGATGGAGGGTGAAAGACAGACTTAAAACTCAGACTGTGATCACGTAAACGTTTTTATACCCACCAAGAAGATGGCATTCAGCATGTCATAGACTTCAGTGGTACAGCTCAGGACTTTTCTGTCCAGCGCAGCAGTCACTAGAAATGTCCCGCACCATCACTCTAAACTGAGATGTGTGCTGTGTGGCCAAAGTATACATTCACTAAATGACAAAGACGCCATGCAGACGCAGTGAAGGACCTCACTGATGTGTGCGGTTTGTTGCATGTGAAGGTGACATTGTTATGGATATAGTGGGTTAAATCATTAGGATTATTTTATCTGAGGTGTGTGTGTGCACACACACGCGTGAGTATTGGGCTACACTATAAGCACACACTGCATCGTTGTGTTATACCCTAGCTCCTGTATGTTTCTTGTAGCCTAAGTTTCTTTTAATATTTCATTTATTTCTCTGTGTGTGAGAGGGAGAATGCAAAGAGAGGGCGGAAGAGAGAAAGAGAGAATATGGGTACTTCGGGACCTCTTACGGCTGCAAACAAACTCCAGACATGCGCGCCACTTTGTGCATCTGGCTTTATGTGGATTTAACCGCTAAGCCACCTCTCCAGCCCTAGAGTGTGTCTTTAACGTGTGACAAAGTACAAAGGCACAGGGATGGGGCCTCTTTAAGAAGCAGCTAAGAGCATACAAGTGCAAATAAATAAAATAAAATCACATCTTTTAAAGGTAAAATTCATAAAAGAAAATCTCAGTGCTAGAGAAGCGATCAGTCAGGAAAGTGTTTGCCATGCAAGCACGAGAACTTGAGTTGAAATCTCCAGCACTCATGTCAAAGCTGCATGTGGGCTGCAGGTTTAGTGAGAGACCTTGTCTCAAAAAATAAAACAGAGGGACATTCAACAACACCCACACACAAGCATGGACACCAATGCCCACACATATATGAACACGCATACTTACATACCATATGCATACAAATGCAAAAGGAAATATGATCTCAATAATATGACCACATTGAAATTTAACCCTTCTGCTAGAAAACACACACCATAACTAATGTTAAAAAGTCAAGTAGGGCTGGACAGATGGCTTGGTGGTTAAGGCATTTGCCTGCAAAGCCAAAGGATCCAGGTTTGATTCCCCAGGACCCACGTTAGCCAGATGCACAAGGGGGTGCATGCATCTGGAGTTCGTTTGCAGTGGCTGGAGGCCCTGGCGCGCCCACACATTTTCTCTCTCTCTTTCCCTCTTTCTCTGTCAAATAAATAAAAATAATTTTTTTTAAAAAGTCAAGTAAATAGGCCAAGAGAAGAAAATAGATTCCCAAAGACTAGTATTTAGGATGCTTAAAAAAAAAATCTATTTTAAGGGCTGGAGAGATGGCTTAGTGGTTAAGGCTCTTGCCTGCAAAAGCTAACAACCCGAGTTCTCTTCCCCACTACTCATGTAAAAGCCAAATGCACAAAGTGGTACATGCATCTAGAGTTCGTTTGCAGCAGCTGGAGGCCCTGGTGCACCCATTCTCTCCGTCTCTCTTCTATTTCTCTGTCTCTGCTTCCAAATAAATAAATATATATATTTTTAAAAATCTGTTTAACAAAAACAAAAATTAAAGGGAACTTTCTTGGCCGTCCTTTCCCTGTGTGCCCCCCTCTCTCCTTAATGCTGGTGTGTAAATCTACATTAAATATGTTCTTAACGAACTCCAACTCTGCTTCATAAAGAAATCATGGCATAGTTACAGAAAATGATAAAAAGTAGATTATAGCATGTTATGAAAGAGGAGATGTAAAAAGCTAACATGAAATAAAATCCAACCTCAATAATTAAAAAAAATACAAGTTTTAAATGTGACAACAGACTGGTGGCATTTTAAATTGCTCGTATACGTCAAGATGAGGGAAAGCACCCTGTCAGACACCAGTGACACACATCAGTTTGTCCATTTTGGAGACGATTGGACAGAATCTATTAAAAGTACAAAAGTACAGCTTGCATGATATGAGGCAGTTCCGCTTCATAGGATCCACTGGACAGGGACTTGTGGGCACAAGGAGACATGCAAGCACACTTGCTAGTCTTGTAGCAGAATAATGGAAGTGCTAGAAATGCCCACATAGACTGGAGGGTGCCCTGGCAGCACTTAAATTCAGTAAGGCGTGTCAATGTGTGCAGGCAGTGACAGAGCTCCAAGATGTGTTGTGCCGTGCAAAAGGAAGATTTCAGAAGCACACATATGATGAGATCCTACTTATATTTTATTTTATTTATTTATTTTGGTTTTTCGAGGTAGGGTCTCACTCTAGGTCAGGCTGACCTGGAATTCACTATGGAGTCTCAGGGTGGCCTCGAACTCATGGCGATCCTCCTACCTCTACCTCCCAAGTGCTGGGATTAAAGGCCACCATGTCTGGCCCTACTTATGTTTTAAAATATTTTATTTTTATTTATTTAAACAGAGAAAGAAGCAGAGAGAGTAAGAGAGAATGGGCGCACCAGGGCCTCCAGCCACTACAAACGAACTCCAGATGCATGCACCCCCTTGTGCATCTGGCTAACCTGGGTCCTGGGGAATCAAACCTGGGTCCTTTGGCTTTGCAGGCAAACGCTTTAACTGCTAAGCCATCCCTCCAGCCCCCTACTTATATTTTCAAAACACATCCATGGAGTGCATGGCCAATGCTTAAAATTGCTCCGTGTGTCTTTAAGGGGTGCATATACCTATGTGTGCATGTGTTGAGAATGGTCTTCACAGCCGCTCAGTCTAAAGCAGTGAAGGTCTTCTGGAAGAACAGACATTTGCCGAGGGAGCGTCAATTTCAGCTTCACGCTGTAACGATCTAGTCACAATGATTAACTTTGCTTGCTTGCTTATTTGAGACATAGTCTCCCTCTGTAGCCTAGGCTGGCTTGGGACTCAGAGTAATGCTCCTGCCTCAGCCTCCAAAGTGCTGGCATTACAAGCATGCACCACCACATCTTGCTGTACAGGGCGTAACTTTTTAAAGCAAAGTGGGGGCTGGAGAGATGGCTCAGCGGTTAAAGTGGCTTGTTTGCAAAAGCCTGGTGACCTCGGGTTCAATTCCCCAATACCCATGTAAAGCCAGAAGCACGAAGTAGCGCATGCCTCTTGAGTTCCTTTTCAATGGCAGGAGGCTCTGGGGCACCCTTCCTCCCTCCCCCCCCATCCTTGAAAATAGTAAATACATAAATATTTTAAATGAATAAAAGTGGAGGGGCTGGCTGGGGAATGGTTTAGTTAGTAAGGCAGATCCCCTGAATCCATCTAAGAATCCCCAGAACCCACATAAAGGCTGGAATTGGCAGCTCACACCTGTAATCTTGGTACTGGAATGTAGGGAGGCAGAGACAGGTGGATCCCTGCATCGAGCTGACGACCTGGACTAGCTGAGTCAGTGCATTCTGCTCCACCACAGCCGTGTGTCCACACACGTGCAAACATGTATAAATGTGTGCATGCTCACCACACACACAAGCATATGTAAAAGCAAAACGAAAGTGAAGAGGGGTGCACGTCTTGGTCAAGAGGGGTGCACGTCTTTCGTCCCAGCTCTTGGGAGGCAGATGTAGGAGGATCCACTGTGGGTTTGAGGCCAGCCTGGGAATCCAGATTGAGTTCCAGGTCAGCCTGGGCTAGAGTGAGACCCTAGCAGAGATGCTCCTGGCAGAGGGGAGAGGACAGCACCAGGTCCACCGTGTGAGCTTTCTCCCCAGGGAAGCTTTTCAAAGAACAGCTTCGTTCTCGTTGGGATTGCAGAGCCCTTTGCCAAACTCCCACGTTAGAGCTCAGAGGTGCAGTGTCATCCGACCCTATGTTTTCTTTTTCAGTCCCTTTATCTTCCTAACACCTATGAGGAGAGAGCAGATGTCACCCATGAGAAAGTTGAGGCGCGGGGAAGGGCTTTGGCCAGCTTCCTAGTGCACACAGCTCTGTGGATGTTGGCGTTTTTTCTGGAACTCTCCTTTCCAGCCTGTCAGTCACGGTTCATGGCAGCCGGAACAACCCAAACAGGAACTTCCGCCCTTAATTACGTTGAGCCACACAGAAACGTGACTGGATTTTACTGCCTGAATCAGTCCCTTGTAATGATTAGCCCCAGAAAATTGTGTTTACAGAAACTTGTTAATTCTTCTCACATACAGTGAAGGAATCTGAGAATTGTCATTCTATGAAAGGGTAGAGACACTGGGCTGCCATCCCACATGGCTTTTTTTGTTGTTGTTGTTTGTTGTTGTTGTTGTTTGTTTGTTCTTGCTTACATTTTTTGTTTGTACATAATTACTAATACATACTAATTGTATAAACCTCTGGGATATTGTAATCCTCCACCCTTCTTCTACCCTCCCTGCTCTCCTCTTTACTTTGAAAATTTTTCTTTTAATTTTGTTTTTGACAATTTCATACATGCATGTAATGTATTCTTTTTTTGTTTTGTTTTTGTTTTTGTTTTTCGAGGTAGGGTCTCACTCTGGCTCAGGCTGACCTGGAATTCACTCTGTAGTTTCAGGGTGGCCTTGAACTCTCATCAATCCTCCTACCTCTGCCTCCCGAGTGCTGGGATTAAAGGCATGCACCACCACACCCAGCTAACATGTAATGTATTCTGATCGTATGTACCCCACCACACTCTCTTACCCCCTTCCACCAAACTCCCCCTTCCCTCCTGTATCTGAGATGGAATGTTGATGGGCTCTGTCTTGTGCAGGAAACCATTTCTTTATTTATTTCTTTTGGGGTTTTTTTTTCAATGTAGGGTCTAGCCCAGTCTGACTTAGAACTCACTGTGTAGTCCCCAGGCTGGCCTAGAACTCACAGCAATCCTCCTACCTCTGCCTCTCAAGTGCTAGGACTAATGGTGTGCACTACCACGCCCAGCTCTTTGACTTTTTATTTCCTGTAGTTTAGTTTTTTTGGTGTGTATGTGTAGAATGAGTGTGATGTGTGGCATATGGGTGCAGGTTTGCACACCCCAGGCATGTGCCTGTGGAGGCCAGAGGCGCCCTCTCTACTGAGCATCCTGCTGCTTCCTGGGGGTGGAGCCTGGTCCTCAGCCCACACCTGTCCTTCGCAGTCTGCAAGCGCCAGGGACTCTCCAGTCTCCTCCTGCAGTAGGACCAGGGTGGAGGGCACAGACATGTGTGGCCACTCCCGGCATTTTCCGTGGGTGTTGGAGCATCAAACGCCGGCGGTGTCAGACCCTGTAGTTAGTGTTTATTTCCTTAGTGTTCTGTGAGTGTGCGGGATGGGGGCCGTGGCTCACGCGTGGAGGTCAGAGGATGACACTGGGGTCAGTCCTCACCTGCGCACCTCATTTTGAGACAGAATCTCTCTCTCTGGATTCTTGCTCTGCTCTTGTTCTTTGCTGAGCTGGCTCCAGGCTTCCGGGAAATTCCGCTGTCTGGCTTCGCCTCCCGTCCCACAGTCAGTGTGCGTGCGCTGGGCTGACAGAAACCCACCGCAGCGTCGGCCTTCCACGTGGGGTCTGGAAACCGACCTGTGTGCTTCGCTTCAGGGGCTTTGCCCGCTGAGCCATCACCCCGGCCCAGCACAGGAGTTCCTAAGGGGGATTTAAAAGCCGCATGTTGGGGCTGGAGAGATGGCTCACAGTTAAAGGCACTTGCTTGTAAAGTCTGATGGCCTGGGTTCGGTTCCCCAGTACCCATGTAATGCCAGATGCATAACGTGGTGTACACATCTGGAATTCATTTGCAATAGTAGGAGGCTCTTCCATGCCCATTCTTCTCTCTCTCTCTCTCTCTCTGCTTCTTTCTCTCTCTAGATAAATAAATAAGCATTTTTTTTAAATACCACATATCCAGAAATGGTACTGTGCTTTTTAAAATGCAGGTTCTTGGGTCCTAGTAAATCAGAATTTCTAGATGTGAAGCAAGGAATCTGCATTTAAAACAATTTCCCCTGATGATTCTTATGCCTACAAAAGATTGACCCTAACTATATGGGAAAGAAAGATCCAGCAGCAAGAATGCCCCTAGTAAGAATATTCCAGGGTTGGGAAGATGGCTCTGCAGTTAAGGTACTTGCTTGCAAAGCCTGATGGCCCAGATTTGATTCCCCAGTAGCCATGTAAAGTGGCACATGTATCTGAAGTTCATTTGCAACAGCAATAGGCCCTGGCATGCCCCCCATTCTCCATCTCTCTTTCCCTCTCTCTCTCTCCCTCTCTCTCACTCTGTTCTGTCTCTCTCTCCTTGCAAATAAATAAAAATATTTTAATAGAGAATTTTCCTATCCCCATGAATGGCAGTCTGCACATAAGAAGATGGCAGGAATAGGGCTGGAGGAGTGGCTTGGCAGTTAAGGCACTTGCCTGCAAAACCAAAGGACCCCGGTTCAATTCCCTAGTACCCATATAAGCCAGATGCACCAGGGGACACATGCATCTGGAGTTTGTTTGCAGTGGCTGGAGGCCCTGGTGCACCCATTCTCTCTCTCTCTCTCTCTAATATAATAAATAAAATAAATTAAAAAAAAAGAAGATGGCAGGAATATACGACAGGTGAGAAGGCAATAGCCCAGCAAAGAGGGAGAAGGGAGGGTTCGGACAGCACAGGGTTAACTGCTCGCTCATTGTCCTCTTGGGACTGTGGGGTGGTTGTAGGCTGAAGGCATGGAGATACCCTCATGGTAATCGCATCTCAAAGAGGAGTGACTTCTGTCATCTGAAAGACATAGTGCCAGGAGTTAGCATTCTTGGTCATTGTTCCAAGCAAAGCAGCTTCACAGATCACACTGGGAGTTCACAGTACAGTCAGAGAGCTGTCTCCTGGGCAGCACATATCGCCTATTCAATGTCGATGACATCACCCTGGCTGACTATGTCAAAGGGGGTTTTGTTTGATTAATTTTCATTATCTGTTGTTACCCGATTAATGAAAGGTGATAGTATTAATGAGTGTGTGAACGAGACAGTGTCTTCGATGCCATAACTGAAACTTTCCCAGCTTGTTCAGGGTTAGAATAGCCCTGACCCGAAGCCCAGGCTTTCTTCATTGTAGGGAAAAACTACACTTTCTGTCCAAGTGCCCCACACCAAACTGCTCGCTTCTCAGAACACAGTGTGAGGCCTGTGCTTGAGTTTCTGCCATTTTATATGTGCAGGATTCCAGCTTTCCTTCTGCAGTGAATGTGATGAAGTGAAGTTTCAGTACCTTATTGATTGGCTTGAAAGTGTGGCTGTTTTAGAAGCTGAAGTGAATTGTAAGAACTTGTCAGCTCCAGTTAAGAAATGCTGTTTAGAAGAAATTAAATTCGAGTGAGTACAACCTTGGATGCAAATTACCTTCAAACACTAAAATTATATTCACAAGATGTGCTGATTTTTGTCCACTAAGGAAGAGGCAGATAAATTTTGATAGTCATTCCATCCATCCGGATAGAAAGGGAAGACTGTCGGCTGGATAAGAAAAATAGGTGCCATCTGGAGAAGCTTCTCTTTGTCTCGGGCCTGAAGCACGCTGTTGTTTCCATGGGGGTGCACTCTGGTTCAAGCCGGGTTACGCTATGGATCCCTTACACTTCCTCTGTAGACGGTGAGACCCACACAGACACAAGCCCGGAACACAATCGGACCCCTATTAGCTGAAATCTCCACAAACAGCCAAGAAGCTACTTGATCCCACAGGAGTTCTGCTGACTTTCTCCTTTGTATCTTTTGTTCCATTTCCAGACAAAAATCACTGGATTATCCTTGTCTGTTACTTTAGAGTATACGGTTAAGAATTTCATGAAACAAAACTGTATCTTCAAATGTAGGCCCTCCCTGTGATTCAGCAATTACTCTTTTGAATATGTCTACGGCCTTTGGTAGCTTGAATGTGGTAGTTTAAATGTAAAGCCCCATAAACTTGGGTGTTTTATTGAAATGGATCTTGCAACTTCAGCCCCAGCAGGCAGACCCCTCCTAGCAAGGGGGTGTCACTGGGGGCGCTTCTGAGTCCAGCCCTGTTAGTGGAGGAAGCAGTTGGAGCTCAGGCAATTTGTGCTTGCCCATGGTGCTGGCTGTCTGGCTGTGTCTCTCTGCTAGGATCTGTGGAAGGGGGCCAGCTTCTTCTGCCAACTGACGGAACTTCCCTGGATCTGTAAGCCTGGAATAAACCCCCTTCCTCCCATAAGCTGTGTCTGGTTGGATATTTGTCCCAGCAATGAGGAACTGACTTTAACACCCCAAAGAACTGAATACAGAGCAGGGCGTGGTGGCACATGCCTTTAATCCCAGCACTCGGAAGGTAGAGGTAGGAGGATCGCAGTGAGTTCAAGGCCACCCTGAGACTACATAGTGAATTCCAGGTCAGCCTGAACTAGAGTGAAACCCTACCTCAAAAAACAAACAAACAAACAAACAAACAAACAAACAAAAAAGAATTGAATACAGGGTTTCAAAGAGATATTTGTACACCTATGTTCATAGCAGCATTATCTACAAAAACAACTGTGGAAGCAACCTAGGGTCCGTTGATGTACAAATGGATAAATACCATGTGGCATGTACATTCAATAAATTACTGCTCAGTTTTGAGGAGGAAGGAAAATTTGTTACATCTTATAACGTGCATGGATGCTGTAGTCAGCTCCACGTTGCTGGGACAGGCATCCAACCAGACAGTTTGTGGGAGTCATGGGTTTATTTCAAGCTTACAGACCCAGGGAAAGTTCCAACAGTGGCAGAAGAAGCTGGCCCTCTTTCACAGAGCCAGGCAGAGAGAGACCACCAGCAGCCAGCACCTCAAGCAGGCACTGCCAGAGCTCAAAACGCTTCACACACCTTAGGGCTAGAATAAAGACCCTCCTCCAAACACACTTAGGAATGGACCCCAGGATCCGCCCCCAGAGACGCCTCCAAGACGCCAGCAACATGACTGGAGATCCAAGTTGCAAGTTTAATTTTAATAAACCATTTGAGTCTGTGTGGGGGCCATATATTTACACTGTCACCTTCCAACTTCCACAGTTTGTTTCTTTATTTGTATTGGTTTTTTAAAAATATTTTATTTTTATTTATTTGACAGAGAACGAGGGAGAGAGAGACAGAGAGAGAGAGAGAGAATGGGAGTGCTATGGCCTCCAGCCACTGCAAACGAACTCCAGATGCATGCGCCCCCTTGTGCATCTGGCTAACGTGGGTCCTGGGGAATTGAACCTGGGTCCTTTGGCTTTGCAGGCAAACGCCTTAACCACTAAGCCATCCCTCCAGCCCTGTGTTTTGTTTTGTTTTTTTTTTTGAGGCAGGGTCTCACTCTAGCCCAGGCTGGCCTTGAACTCATGGTGATCCTTCTACCTCAGCCTCCCAGGTACAAGGATTAGAGGTGTGTGCCACCACTCCCAGCCTCCCCTCATTGGTTAAGCCATGGTGGGGCAGATTTTTCTGTTCCTGAGAACCAGGCATGTGCTACCTGAGGCACCATTGATCCACACCCAGTGACCCTTCTGTTTTCCAGAAGAGGGAAACATCCCAGGCATGCTAAAGTGTTCAGGGGACCAACCTTCCCAGGCATAGCCTTTTCCTGTCTGTTATGCTAGCCATGGGTCTGGGAACAATGGAACAATATTAACTGTCCTTCTTAGTAGCAGCTCATCAGATGTGCTCCAGAATACCAAAGCTGACCCCCCTCTAGTTTGACTTCTGACGACTGATCTTACAGCTTTGCAGCCACCCTCATGACTCACCAGAAAGAAGACGGGATCCCTGGAGAAGGTGTGGTGGGCACATTTAAGACTGGTCTTTCCCCACATAAGCCAGATGCACAAGGTGGCACATGCTTCTGGAGTTCATTTGCAGTGGTTGAAGGCCCTGGCACACCCAGTCTCTCTCTATCTACCTCTCTCTCTAATAAATAAATTAAATAAATACTTTTTTAAACTTGGAAAAAAAAAAGACTGGTCTTTCTTTCTTTCTTTCTTTTTCTCTCTAGAGAATTTGTCAGCAACTTAAACTGGCCATGCACTTTTATGTCTTGGTAATCATTATCGCTCATTGCCACCTCGTATCTGTCAGACTCATTGCCCTGTCATCTCATCTTTAGGGCTTCCCTTCTAGAATTTCCAGCTTCTGGGGACTCTTGCTCTGTGCCTTTGAAAATTCTTCTTTGTTTGTTTGTTTGTTTGTTTGTTTTGTTTTGTTTTTGTCTATACATGCTATCTTCCTCACCCAACAGTGATTTGTCCTGAAGGTACTTCAGAAAAATGCTCATCAACTCCCCAAGGACACATCCATCACGGGGCAGGAAGAAGAGAGAAAAGAAAAGCCACATGTATTGTACAAAGAATACAGGATGTGACTGGGCGCAGTGGCGCACGCCTTTAATCCCAGCACTTGGGAGGCAGAGGTAGGAGGATTGCTGTGAGTTCGAGGCCACCCATAGTGAATTCCAGGTCAGCCTGAGCTAGAGTGAAACCCTACCTCAAAAAAACAAAAAACAACAACAACAACAAAAACCAGATGCCTTACAGATGCTTTCTGCTTGAATTCTTACAGCCACCCCATGGGAAGCAGGAATCAGTATCCTGGTCCACTTCTAATAAAGGACTTGTGATGAGACAGGTTGCAGGGTTTCATTCCAAATCTTGATAAGTTACAACTCCAAAGACATTTCCTTCCACTGCTGTGTTAGGTGATAGGTTTTGCTGGTCTTCTATGAGCTCCCAGTGATAATGACCTTTTGCGTGTGGAGCTGAGAAGGCCCAGGCCTCCTCCAGGCTGACAGGGGAATACTGTGGAGATGTCTGCCAAGCCACACGCCACACATGTCACATCAGTACAGGCCAGTTGAAGAGGTTTCACTTGGTGCTCTGAGGAACCGAGCCTGGAATTTGTTAACCAGAATCTGTTGCAGGAAACAGTCTTACATAAAGTTAAGTTTGCATTTGTAGTTTATTCATAGTTTACCAGAAAACCAGTAGTCAGGTAGTTAATCATCATCTACCTCAAGGTCAGTTGTGAATCAGAGCAGGTGAGAAGTCCAGGCCGGAATGACCAGTACACTTCTGTGTGGAACCCATCCAGCCATCTCTACACCTCACATCCAAGCCCATGAGGCACTGCTGGGCTAGCTCCGGGCTCTCTAGTCGAAGCATGCAGTGTGGTACCTAAGCAGTAGAAGTGGCCATGTCTCTCTGTGAAAAGACAGAGGGGTTGGAGAGATGGCTTAGCGGTTAAGCGCTTGCCTGTGAAGCCTAAGTACCCAGGTTCAAGGCTCAATTCTCCACGACCCACTGGAGTTTGTTTGCAGTGGCTAGAGGCCCTGGCATGCCCATTCTCTCTCTCTCTCTCTCTCTGTCTCTATCTATCTATCTATCTATCTATCTATCTATCTATCTATCTGCCTCTTTCTCTCTGCCTGTCACTCTCAAATAAATAAATAAAAATAAAACAAAAAAATTAATAAAAGAAAAGAAAAGATAGATGTGTCAATGGGAAATAAGGGGTGTGAGTGAGCAGGCATGTGAAAGTGATGCGTTCACCAGGTATGATCCGCAGCTGCGTGGGAGGTAACACGGGAGTCCCATGGTGACATGTCAAGATGGCGTCTTTGCGTGGGGCTCCTCCGTAGATTTGGGGTAGGAAGCAGGTGCTTGCGAATCTTCACTGCTGAGCCTGCCTGTGTTTCCAAGCTCTAACTCAACCCCCACCCCCCCGCCCGCTTTCCATCTCCTCTTGGGATACCAGCCAAAATGCTAAGTATGCTTGTCCTGACACTGGGCTTTCTTACTGCTTTCCCAGTATCCTCTTTGCTTTACACATGCAAAGATATTCAGGGAGGAGGAGGCTGAATGTGATCACGAAAGGCTTTCCATGAAAGAAAGAGAGAGAGGGAGGGAGGGAGGGAGGGAGGAAGGAAGGAAGAAAGGAAGGAAGGAAGGGCCGGCCAGGTGTGTTGGCCCACACCTTTAATCCCAGTACTTAGGATGCAGAGGTAGGAGGATCACTGTGAGTTTGAGGCCAGCCATGGCCTACAGAGTGAGTTCCAGGTCACCTTGACTAAAGTGAGACCCTACCTAAAAAAAAAAAAAAAAAGAGAGAGAGAGAATAAATTAAGAATGAATGAATGAATGGGACTGGAGAGATGGCTTAGTAGTTAAGGCATTTGCCTATCAAGCCAAAGGACCCAGGTTTGATTCCCCAGAACCCACATAAGCCAGATGCACAAGGTGTGGTGCATGTGTCTGGAGTTCATTTACAGTGGCTGGAGGCCCTGGCACACCCATTCTCCTCCATATCTCTCTCTCTCTCTCCCCCTCTTTCTATCTCTCTCTCAGATAAATAAAATAAAATAAACTTTAAAAATATTTTTAAAAGAATGAATGAATGAATGTGCAAGGCTACATAAAAGATATTTGGGGGGAGGAACCTGAATGTGATCACAAAAGGCATTCAATGAATGAATCATCAAGACCAGGTAAATTAGGGGAAATTGTGGGTTCAGAAAATCTGAACCCCATTTGTTTCATTTCTTCATCTAATGCCTATCTACCACACTCATCTGTGTGGGAAGTTATCTATGACTGTAGAAGGTCAGAGGCTGACTTCGAATCTAGCTACAAGTATGTGTCTTGGGGCCAGAGGAAACCAGTGTATAAATGATGAGTTCACTGGGAAACAAAAGGCATCTTTGAAAGAATGGGGGCAGTGGGCAGGTGGACCGTCCACTGGACAGACTGGGTTTGTCTGATCACAAGCAAAGTGGACCATCCTGTGAATGAAACACAACGGAATTGTAGACAGACTTAGACCTTTGCAGACAGCTAGATGTGGTTTCTACATTACAGAGCTTCGGATCTGATTGCTTACCCACAACCCAGAACCACCTGGGAGCTTTTCAAACCTGCCTATGCCTGGATCTTTGCCCTCAGAGATTTGGGTTCAACTGGTCTGAAATGGAACCCAGGAATCAATATTTTTTACATACTCTGAAAGTGACTTTAAAGTGCCACCCAGGCTGAGAATCTTTAGCTATAACTTAAAGGATTCCATGGCTGGTCTATGAAATTTTGAAGGAACTCAGAAGACACATTTCAGGACCTGCACCATATGTATAGGAGGTTGTGGTGGTTTGATTCAGGTGTCCCCCGTAAACTTAGGTGTTCTGAATGCTACGTTCCCAGCTGATAGAGATTTGGGAATTAACACTTCCTGGAGGCAGTGTATTATTGGGGGCGGGCTTGTGGGTATTATAGCCAGCTTCCCCTTGCCAGTGTTTGGCACACTCTCCTGTTGCTATGGTCCAACTTATGTTGACCAGAGGGTGATGTCCCCCCTCTGCTCATACTATCATTTTCCCTGCCATGGTGGAGCTTCCCCTCGAGCCTATAGGCCAAAATAAATCTCTTTTTCCCAGAAGCTGTTCTTGGTTGGGTGATTGCTACCAGCAATGTGAACTGGACTGAACAGAGGTGTAGAGCAGTCACCTCTGCGTTGCTGAGCCAAACAGCTGACCAGGAGCAGGCGGTAGAAGGAGACAGTTTACTTTGGCTTACAGCCACGAGGGGAAGTTGCCTCATGACGTGGCTGAGCAGAGGCTGGACATCACATCTCACATACCAGCTCAAAGGCACTAGCAACGGTGAGCCAGCTCTGGCGAGGGGGAGCTGGGCTATAATACGCCAAAACCCACCCCAAGCAACACACCTTCTCCAGCAAGGCTCCGCCTCCCAAACTGCCATCAGCTGGAAATCGAGTAGGAAGTGTAATTACAAACACACGAGGCTATGGGGACATCTCACATTCAAACCACCACAGCAAATGCCTTTGATTTCTCACCATGCCCTGTTCTCGAGGTCTGATGCAGTTCTATGAGGACTTTGCTGAGAAGTGCACTCATGGGACTCCCCAGAGTAAGATAACAACAGGGACCACACTGCAGACCCGGGAGAGCCTGAGTACCAGGCCTGGAGGAAAGGGCACTTACACTGGGGGTTTGTCACATTGCACAAACCCGCTGGAGGTCAGATGATGCCACCATGTACCTCAGATGACACCATGGGAGGAGCTTCAGGATTTGGTGTTTGCCCTGCTGGATTTTGGCTTCGCTGTAACCTCATATTTCCTTTTTGAACTGCCATTCCTTCCTTTTGGAAAGGAAATGCTTACTTTGTGCCATTGTGTATTAGAAGGATGTAACTTTACTTTTCAATTTTTTTTTTTTTCAGGGCTCATGGGCTAAGGGTTTGCCTTTCTTCTCAGTAGAGACTTTGAACTTTTGAACTGTGTTGGGTGTTGAAGTTGGACTGAATTCACACTGCATGATGAGGCACCGGCATGGAATATTATGGACTGAGTCTGAAATGTCTCCCACAGGTTCATGTGTTTGAACACCTGTTCTCAAGCTAGTATGGTTTTGGGAAGTTGTAGAGCCTTTAGGAGGTGAGGCCTAGCTGGCAGAAGTAGGTCACTGGCGGTGACCCTACGGGTTTCAGCCCGACCCTTCTTCAGTTGTTGTGCTCTGTATCTTGGTTTGGCCACCATATGAGGAGCTCTGCCGCCTGCTCCCACCACCACAGACTGAGAGGGGAGAGGGAGAGGGAGAAAAAGGGAAGGGTGAGGAAGGAAGAGAGAAGGGGGAGAGAGAGCAGAGGGGGAAGAGAGAGTCCTGATACAAGAGGCACTGGTTTGTTTTTATTATTATTATCATTATTATTATTATTAAGAGATAGGATAACACCTGAAATTAACACAACAAAAGAATCTATTTCCTGCCTGTTGTAGCCAGGGAGACCATCTGAGCTCTGCTATCTAAGTTTGAGATATAAAAAGACTTTAGCTGGGCTAGAGAGATAGCTTAGTGGTTAAGCACTTGCCTGTGAAGCCTGAGGAACCCGGTTCGAGGCTCCATTCCCCAGGACCCACGTTAGCCAGATGCACAAAGGGGCACACGCATCTGGAGTTCGTTTGCAGTGGCTGGAGGCCCTGGCGTGCCAATTCTTTCTCGCTATCTGCCTCTTTGTCTCTCTGTCTGTTGCTGTCAAATAAATAAATAAAAATAAAAAGACTTTAGCTTCCGACACCTG
The DNA here is from genome assembly GCA_036346955.1 of Dipus sagitta. Taxonomy (NCBI): domain Eukaryota; kingdom Metazoa; phylum Chordata; class Mammalia; order Rodentia; family Dipodidae; genus Dipus; species Dipus sagitta. The sequence goes on along the minus strand of CM070772.1, from coordinate 151,855,823 downwards.
TGGACTGTGGAGACGAGGAGGAGGAGGAAGCAAACAGCTCAGGCTCTGGGCTGCATTGACCTCATGGTTCCCCAGAAGGAGAGGAGGCCCTGCCCAGCGCGCTTTCAGCAGTGGGGGTGGGGTGAGGGTTCAGGGCTGAGTAGAGCACCATTCTCAACTCTGTGGGCTGGGCTGGGGGTGATGGTGCTGCCCAGCAGAGACGAAGCCCCTCGGCTGTTACCTGCAGCCTTTCACGGTGTCCTCTCTACTTAAAGCCCGCTGTGCGGTCCCAAGGGCCTTTGTCAGTAGTCTCCAGGCGAAGCCAGGCTGCCTGTAGAGGTGAGCGCAGGCTCGCATTTTACTGGTGATTGCTTCACCATGGCCTTGGTCTCTACTCAAGCTCATTGATTTCTAAAGGTCGACACGTCTCTGCTGTGTTGAAATGAATAAGAACGCGGGAAGGAATCCGTGGTTAAGCAGAGAATCTTAAATCTCAGAGCAAGAGGCTGCTGGAAGGTGTGTGCGTGAGCCCTACCGGAGTCAGATTGCTGGCGGGGACCAAGACTGCTGAAGGTGGTGCTGCATCCATTTTGCTGACTCTCTGATCCCTTGGGCACTCCGAAGGTGCCTCCGCTAATGGGCACTGGCTTTCACTGGGGCCACTGGGAGCTCAAAGCAGGAGGAAAACTTGGCGCCTCTGCCTTCGTTGTGTGCCCATCTCCTTGAAATAAGTCATTGTCCTAAGCCTGCAGTCACCTTGGACTCTTCCCTCCCCCCCAAGAACAGACCACCTCCAGATGAGCGTGATTATCCAGAGGGGGAGGCTGTCCTCCCTGAGCAAAGGTGATCATCTCCTGAGAACTGCCCTATTCCCTCAAGAAAGAAAGACTTCTTGCAGGACCAGAACCCAGACAATGTTGAGTGGAGCCACACCGTCACCAAGACTGCTTCATTATATGAGCTTTTTGGCCCCTACCCATGCTTCCTCTCTTTAAGTCTTAAAAGCCATGTCAGTGCATTGAAGGTGAACTTGAGGTCACATGACCCCTGTTCTCTATTCCTCCTCTCAATGTGGCCACACTAAATCAATCTCCTCCCTCTGCTTTTCACTATAACTCATCTCTTTAATTAGCATACAGGGGAAGGGAAGCCAGACCTAGCTTGTTAAGCTTAGCTTATACCCTAAACTCTGGTTACATGTCCGTGCATTTAAATAGAATGCCTTGCTCCACAATGGTCTTACCTGTTTTCAAAATGCTTTATTTATTTGTTCATTTGCAAGTAGAGAGACAGAATGGACTTGCTAGGGCCTCCAGCCACTGCAAACAAACTCCAGATGCATGGGCCACCTTGTGCATCTGGCTTATGTGGCCAGTGGGGAATCGAACCTGGGTCTTTAGACTTCGCAGGCAAATGCCTTAACCACCAAGCCATCTCTCCAGCCCTATCTTTTTGTTTTTATTATAACCTGTTTCCTCTCGTAAGATGAAAACTTCATGACAACAGGACTATATTGAGGACTTCGTTTTTGCTTTTTCAAGGTAGAGTCTTGCCCTAGCCCAGGCTGACCTGGAATTCACTATGTAGTCTCAGGTTGGCCTCGAACTGACAATTCTCCTACTTCTGCCTCCCGAGTGCTGGGATTAAAGGCGTGCGCCACCACGCCTGGCTATATTCAGTGTGGATCATCTGTCTGCGCGGCCTGGAACAGAAGGGGTCGCTCCATCAACACTTGTCGAGTGAATGAATGTTCATGGGGAGATGACCCCGGAGCGGCCTGGGCACAGGCTTTCCATTAACAGCTGGATGCACCCCTTTTACTTTGTCACCCCTAATTAGAGACCGGTGGGGAGCAAGCTTTCTTTCCAGCCACAGACATCTCTGGGGTCCATGCCTGTCCACTCTTTACCCTCACTTAACCTTGCCCTCCTGCAACAGGACGCTAAGATCCCAAGTGCTGAAGAGATGGACCTTAAGAGCAGGGGGTCACTGGATGGAGGACAGCCTTGTTGAGTCCTTGCAATCCTGGGTTTAGGACCAGTAGGGAAACTCCATGAGCCAAAGGGGAGACATGAAAGTGTGTCTGATGCACACTGGTTACTTGCAAGCTTTTCTGTGGGCTGTAGCTACCTGTAGCTCAGTTGGTAGAGTCTTTGCCTAGCATGAGGGACTAGGTTAGATCCCCAACATCACATAAGCTGGCAGGGTGGCATTCACCTGTAACCCCAGAATGGGAGGAGAAGGTGGGGGAACAGGAAGGTCAGAAGTTCAACATCATTTTTGGCTATACAGAGAGTTAAGAGGCTAGCCTGGGCTACATGAGACTCTGTCTTAATAATAAAAACAGGGCTGGAGGGATGGCTTAGCGGTTAAGGCACTTGCCTGCAAAGCCAAAGGACTCAGGTTCTATTCCCCAGGACCCACGTTAGCCAGATGCACAAGGGGGCACATGCGTCTGGAGTTCGTTTGCAGTGGCTAGAGGCCCTGGCGTGCCCATTCTCTCCCCCACCTCTCTCTCCCTCTTTCTCTGTCAAATAAATAAATAAAAATAAAATATTGAAAAAAATAATAATAATAACAAACATGGGCTGGAGAGATGGTTTAGTGGTTAAGCACTTGCCTGTGAAGCCTAAGGACCCCAGTTCGAGGCTCCATTCCCCAGGACCCACATAAGCCAGATACACAAGGTAGTACATGCATCTTGAGTTCATTTACAGTGGCTGGAGGTCCTGGCGCATCCATTTTCTCTCTCTCTCTCTCTCTCTTTGTCTCTCAATGCCTCTTTCACTCTGTCTGTCACTCTCAAATAAATAAAAGAAATAAAAAAGAATAAAAACAAACAACAATGAAAAAAACAGGTTTTCTCACACCTGGGCCTGTGCCCTTGAAAGACAATAAAGTTTGCCCTCCCCCCCCCCATCCCCGGATCTTAAGCTCCTGTCCGGGAAGGCAAGTCAGGTGCCTCTTCATTCATTCATTTATGAATCCAGTTAACCATGCTTAGTAAGTATAATTTTATGCTGGAAACTGTCTGTGTATCCTCCAGAGGTTAAGACCTATGGATTACAAAAGCCACTGTGGTCTGCTGGATTAAACACGGACTTCTCAGGAAAATGACGTTCTAACAGCTGAAGCACGTATTGAGATCACCTTGCGCAACCCAAGCCAATCCTAGTTGTCTGTTACCGCCTTATATGGCAAGTAGGTTGCGTCCCAGTCTGATCGATGCTCCTCGAAGGTGGGCCCAGGTCCAACCACTGCAGTGAGTATTGCCAAGGAGAGAACTGAGTCGGCTGTCTTCTCACACTTGATGCTTTGTTTATCGCTAGTTTCCTCAACGGGCGATGATTTCTTGGTGTGAGCCATCATTTTGGATTGTGGGCTAATATTCAATGGGATGTGGCCATGGGAATTCTGTGTGGTTTGGAGTAAGAGTTATCTTCAAAGGGGTTTTTAAGGACTTGCGAGATAGCTTAGTGGGTGTAGGTGTTTGCTTGCAAAACTTGCTGGTCTGGGTTCAATTCCCCAGCACCCACAAAAGCTGGGTGTAAAAAGTGGCATATGCATCTGACATTCATTTGCTTGGTGTGCGTGCCACACACACACGCACATGCACAAATAAATAAATTTGTTTAAAATGGTTTTTGCATTTATTTCTGTCATTCTTGTTATCAGCTCAGGACATTTCACATGTTAAATTGCTAGTAGTAGATATAGATTTGAACGTCAAGGCCTCTGTCTGGTATGCCGTGGGTATACACAAATCTTTTAGTTACAACAGGCTGGTGATTATAATTTTTCCGAAGAGAATTTTTTTTCCCTATCCAGCCTTTTACAAGTGAGTATATGTTTTCCTGTTTATTAAGAGGTCTTAGGGGGCTACAGAGATGGCTTAGCAGTTAAGCGCTTGCCTGTGAAGCCTAAGGACCTCAGTTTGAGGCTCAATTCCCCAGGACCCACGTAAGCCAGATGCACAAGGTGGTGCATGCATCTGGAGTTCCTTTGCAGTGGCTAGAGGCCCTGGTGTGCCCATTCTCTCTCTCTCTCTCTTTCTCTCTTTCTCTCTCTGTGTCTGCCTGTTGCTCTCAAATAAATAAATAAAAATAAAACAAAAAAAATTTTTAAAAAGTGGTCTTAGTGTAAGGCCTGGCCCAGTCCTTAAAAAATGAGCAAATGAACCCTGGATTGACAGTCCTGCCCTTTTTATTTATTTATTTATTTATTTGGCTTTTTGAGGCAGGGTCTCACTGTAGCCCAGGCTGACCTGGAATTCACTATGCAGTCTCTGGGTGGCCTCGAACTCACGATGATCCTCCTACCTCTGTCTCCCGAGTGCTGGGATTAAAAGGCGTGCGTCTGGCAGTCCTGCCCATTTTATCAGCTTTGCTCCATGTTTGGACAGTGAACATTTCCTTCCTTTTCCTTTCCCTCAGTTATGCACCTATTCGTATGTTACACTCACCCATCCACTCTGGGCGACGGGTAGCACTGAAGTGAACTGCGGAATCAGATGTCCGCATACCTCTGTGACCCATCCCTGTGTTCGTAATGCAAGGTGACTGGAGACATGGCTTCCAAATTAAATCAGAAATGTTTTCCAAAAGCATGCAATACTTTAGAACATAGAAAATGTGTAAGGCTCCATGTGTGATACAAACTGGGGGACAATACTTCATCATGACCTTTAAGCAGTTTCACTTGTGCTGTCTTTTTGTAAGCCATTTATTTATTTATTTTATGAGGCACACAGAGAGAGAGAGAGAGAGAGAGAGAGAGAGAGAGAGAGAGACAGAATGGGTGCTCCAGGGCCTGTAGCCACTACAAACAAACTCCAGACACATGTACCATCTTATCCATCTGGCTTGATGTGGGGCATCTAACTGGGATCCTTAGGCTTTGCAGGCAAATGCCTTAACTGCTGAGCCATCTCTCCAGTTCATTTTTTTTTATTTGACACAGAAACAGAGACAGTGAGTGAGTATGGGTACACAAGGGCCTCTTATTGCTACAAATGAACTCCAGACACACGTGCCACTTTGTGCGTGAGTAAATCAAACCCCATGAGGAATTGAACCCCAAACTGCGGGCTTTGCCAGCACCTTTACCGGCTGAACCATCTCCCCAGCCCCACTTCTACCATCTCGTGTGATTCTTGCAACAGTTTCAGGAGACAGTTGTCACCCCGTCCCCCAGGCAGGGGAGCTGAGGCCCCTGCAGTGAAGGCAGTCGCTCAGAGTGCACACATGAAACCCGTGCCTCTCCCGGCGCCCATCACCGCACACCGGGCGTTCACAACCTGGTCCAGCAAAGAAGACACGGCCAATGAAAGGCTTGATATTGCCCATCACTGACGTAGACTTAAAATGCTCCCCGCATGGCTCAGGGAATCTTGCAGAAGAGGGGCCGGAAAGAGTGTTAGAGCCACAAGTTGGGACATTTTGCATAGAGACGTTGCCTCTCCCCCATAACTAACTGCTGCCCACATAATGTATGATCCACAATCCCCTTGGAGTTGACCTGCATCCCCAGTGAGGAAGGCCTCTTCAGAAAAGGGGCAGGGAGGAGGGAAAGGATGGTACCAACATGTAATGTTTACATACAAAATATGTCCATATCTAATAATAAAAGAATAAAATATATAGTTTAAAAATGAAAGGCTTGACTGATGTGGTGGCGCACGCCTTTAATCCCAGCACTCGGGAGGCAGAGGTAGGAGGATAGCCGTGAGTTCGAGGCCACCCTGAGAATGCAGAGTGAATTCCAGGTCAGCCTGAGCTAGAGTAAGACCCTACCTTGAAAAACCAAAAGAAAAAAGAAAAAAAAAAAGAAAGAAAGGCTTAATATCAGTAATAAAATGGTAAGAGGACTGAAGAGATAGCTCAGTGGGTAAAGTGCTTGTCATGAAATCACAAGGATCTGAGTTCAAATCCCCAGAGTCCACCAAAGCTGGGTGTGGTGGCATGCACCCATAACCCCATCACCAGGGAGGCAGAGCTAGCTAGCTTGTCTAGCTGAATAGCTGGGTTCTGGGTTCAGTGACAGACCCTGTCTCATGAAAAATAAAGTGAGATATCACATATCAGCCTCTGGCCTACTTGCACACACACATGCACCTGCACACACATACTAACATGCATACACACACATACATGTGCAAAATGAATAGTAAGAGATGACACAAGAAACAAGGGCCCGGCTGACTCCTCGCTGATGAGCTATGTCGGGGGCCATCACTTGGAAAGAAAGCTGGGGCGCAGGGTACAGGACTAACTTGCCCGGGGCTTCAAGATTTCATCAGCGTGCGAAAAGGAGGAGTGTTTGGAGCAGAGACGGGATTGCAGGAGGGCAGGGTAAGGAAGCGCATGCGTGTCACGGGCTGGGTGCGTGGACAGGTCACGGACGTGTACATGTATGCTGGGAAGTAAGATGGGGACGTTTGAGACAAAGTATGGAAGTCCTTGTGGATTTGGTGAAGTGACGCTGAAGTCCTCTGGCTGCAGGGTGACTGAGCGAGGCCAGGCGTTAGGAACATGGACCGGGAAAGCCATGTGCAAGGCAGACTGGCTGGGGAGAGAATGGAGGAACATCTGGACTAAGGGAGTTGGGGGGAAAAACTCAAACTCTGAGGATAGCTAGCTAAATAGTTCTCACACTAAGGGTAACGAGGCCACAGCCTAATGATGCTCCACTGGTCACTGGTCAGCTCAGTGGGAATCTAAGATGTCATGAAGCAGAGGGCCACATCATCTTCCATGGACGCATCACCAAGGGACTGGTCCTGAGTTCCCAGGGTCAGATCTGGTCCACTGGGCACTTCACCAAAGTTGCCAAAAAAAAAAAAAAAAAAAAAGGTCAGTATAGACCTGGTCCTGCCTAAGAACTACAACTGAACGCCAGCACGCATTTGGCCTCCAAACTCATGGGGATGCTGAGAGGGAGGGAAGGCAAAGAGAAAAGGGACGAAGACAGCCTGAAAGCAAATGGCTGGATCCAGTATCGTCAATGGACTCAAGACTTGTTTGCCAGTGCCTATTACATTGATGGTAATGTAAGCAGCTTTAGCCTCTGAGCTCAGAGGGGAAATGTGAATTGTTTCCCTTATTTTCAACTTCCAGATAGGCCACAGCATGTGACACAGTGTGTGACGGTTCCTGATCACCAGGCCACCTTCCCCAGTAGACTGAGTACTCTCTGTGGACACAGCCTGAGGCCTGTCATCTCACAGTGGCAGCTGGTACAAAGCCCAGCACAGAGAAAATGCCCACAGAAGAGTAAATGATGGGCCGAGGTGATGGCTGTGGGTTGGTAAGAGACGATCAGTTTCTAGGTACGTTTTGAAGGTAAAGACAAAAGAATTAACTGTGGCTGGAGTAATGGTTCAGTGGTTAAAGGTGCTTGCTTGCAAAGCCTGATAGGCTTTGAGTCCCCAGTACCCACATAAAGCCAGATGCACAATGTGGCACATGCATCTAGAGCTTGTTTGCAGGGGCAGGTGGCCCTGGTGTGCCATCCATACTCACTCTCTGTCTGCCTCTGTTTTTCTCTCTCAAATAAATAAATAAGAACATTTTTTTTTCTTTTTTTCTTTCTTTCTTTATTTGAGAAGTGCAGATAGAAAATGGCTGTGCCAGGGCCTCTAGCCATTGCAAGTGAACTCCAGATGCATGCACCACCTTGTGCATCTGGCCTTATGTGGGCACTGGGGAATCTCTCCTGCCCAAGAATATTTTATTTAGTTATTAGAAAGAGAGAGAGAGAGAAAAAAAATGGGTATACCAGGGCCTCCAGCCTCTGCAAATGAACTTCAGACACATGCATCACCTTGTGCATCTGGCTTTATGTGGGTACTGAGGAATCGAACCTGGGTCATTAGACTTTGCAGGCAAGCAGCTTAACTGCTAAGCCATCTCTCCAGCCCGGTAATTCTTTTTTTTAAAAAAATTCTTGGGTTGGAGAGATGGCTTAGCAGTTAAGATGCTTGCCTATGAAGCCTAAGGACTCTGGTTCAAGGCTCGATTCCCCAGGACCCATGTTAGACAGATGCACAAGGGGGCACATGCATCTGGAGTTCGTTTGCAGTGGCTGGAGGCCCTGGTGTGCCCATTCTCTATCTATCTATCTGCATCTTTCTCTCTCTCTCTCTCTCTCTTTCTCTCTCTCTCTCTCTGTCACTCTCAAATAAATAAATAAAAATGAAAAAAAAAAAAGAATTACCTATTGAGTTAGGGGTGAAGCAGGTTAGCAGGAGAAGAGTGAAGAATGCCTCCAGGGTTTTGGCTCCTGGACAGTAGAGTTCAGGCACCAAAGACGGAGAAAACTGGAAGCAGAACACATTTCAGACAAAGAGGGCAGGTTCTCCTTGGCCCAGGCTCATCCAAGGTGTCCATTAGCCATCCAAGTGGAGAGGTTGAGTGGCAGCTGAAATTTGAGGGCAGGAGAGTGAGGAGGAGGCTTGGGCTAGAGATATAAACTTACAAATCACGTGCATGAAGACGATAAGGAAAGGCTTGAAGCTGGGTGCTCTCACCAAGGGAGTGAGTGTGAAACGATCCAAAGTCGGAACCCTGCATTATTGGGATGCCAAGAATCTGGCAGACACTAGCAAACAGGACTGGTATGGAGAGGACCAAGAACACAGGGAAAGACCTGGAGGCCAAGTAAAGAAAAGTACATCAAGGGGCTGGAGAGATGGCTTAACAGTTAAGGTGTCTGCCTTGCAAAGCCAAAGGACCCCAGTTCGACCCTCCAGGACCCACATAAGCCAGATGCACAAGGGGACGCATGCGTCTGGAGTTTGTTTGCAGTAGCTGGAGGCTCTGGCACTCCCATTCTCTCTCTCTCTCTTTCTCTGCCTCTTTCTCTCAAATAAATAAATAAGCCGGGCGTGGTGGCACACGCCTTTAATCCCAGCACTCAGGAGGCAGAGGTAGGAGGATCATTGTGAGTTCAAGGCCACCCTGAGACTATATAGTTAATTCCAGGTCAGCCTGGGCCAGAGTGAGACTCTACCTTGTAAAACCAAAATATAAATAAATAAATAACATATATATATATTTTTTAAAGTACATCAAGGTAAAAAAAAAAAAAAGCATTCATTGGTGTCAGATACCTTAAGTAAATGGAAGGGTGAGAACTGCCCACTACTTCCGGTGTGTGGGGGTAAGTTTGAGAGAAGAGATGGGGAGGCCCTGGAGACCAGCATAGGCCTTTGTATGGAGAAGTGACAAGGTGGGACAGTATCCAGTGAGGACAGTGGAGCTGGAGAAGCCATGTCTTTGGTACAGTAGGTGACACAGAAGTATGTGTGTGCTGGCCCGCTACCCCAAAGAGGATAACAGGTAGACTCCCCTCAGCTCAAGTAGTCTTCCCTCTTCCAAGTGTGAATCCTAGACTGAGTCTTCCAAGGGCGGGGACCCCAGGTCTCTCCTTGACCCTTGACAGATGAGAGAGAGTAGATGTTGAGCAAGGATTTGCCAAGTACGTGAATACTTTTTGCATCAACCTCAGAGGATTAAATAAGATAAGGCATGTACCATGCCAAGCAAAGGGCCTGGTATCTAGTATACATTCAATAAATGATAAGTTTATTACTAGTCCAACGCCTTCATTTTTTTAATTGAACCCAGGCCAGTATTCTTTTTGTTTGTTTGTTTCTTTATTCTTATTTATTTGTTTATTTGAGAGCAACAGACAGAGAGAGAAAGAGGCAGATATAGAGAGAGAATGGGTGCGCCAGGGCCTCCAGCCACGGCAAACGAACTCCAGACGCGTGTGCCCCCTTGTGCATCTGGCTAATGTGGGTCCTGGGGAATCGAGCCTTGAACGGGGGTCCTTAGGCTTCACAGGCAAGCGCTTACCCGCTAAGCCATCTCTCCAGCCCAAACGCCTTCATTTTCTAGGTAAAGCAAAGGTACAGAGAATAGTTTGGTCAAGGTGGCATGTGTGGTTAGGGACAGCTCGTAGCCTCTTGTTCCACGCAACCAGAAAGGTCCCCTAGAGTGTCCAGGTCACGTGGACCTGGGCGTGTTCAAGGCCCTGCAGGCAGAGCTGATGAGAGCTATGGATGTCAGGAATTCACGGCAGCTGTGGACTCTCTCTGGGTCCTTCCTACGTGGCCAGTGTCCACTTCCTGTCTAATTGGTCAGAAAGCCCTGCCGAGAACCTCCTCACGCAGTGCTGCATACGCTCTCACAGCTTTTTCTTATTCTTCCAGAATTCTGGTTTTAGCTTTTTTGGGGATAACAGTTCTTGCCACCGTCCTCATGCTTGAGCCGAGCCATTACCTTCTGGGCTGTTGCTGGTGGTTCTGAGTCTAGGTGTCTGGCTCTATTAGTTACAACTCCATAGAACAATCTAGATGCAGATCCAAAAGTAGGTTTCTGGACAATACTAGTGAAAATATTTGTGACCTGGAAACACACCCTCTGTCATTGTCCTTGCCGGAGATGAATAGCCTTTCCTTGTGAGGATGAATGAGCGCTGTTTACTCTGTCAACATTTATGAGCGGAGGACTATGCGCGGTGATTCCTTTAATAAGACAGTAAATTTCCAGCGCACTTTATAGGCTGTCTTTCATCCAAAGACCTCAAAGACATTTTGCTCACACTGTCATTATTAATCATCCAGCTTGCCTCAAGGGCGGGGGGGGGGGACAAGGGGTGATTGTTTCAAAGAGAGAAACTGAGGTTCTGCCGAGGTTTATGTGACTTCTCAGGGTCACGAACAGGGTCAGAAAAAAAAAAAAAAAAAGAGCTGGGCACCAAGCCCAAATTCCTATCTGTCAGGCCAACTACCCAGCCCTCTCCTCAAAGCTCTCCAAACATTCCCTTTTGGTGGAAAATATGATTTGGTACCTTGATCTATTAGCAGTGAACTCTGAACTCTTCTCCAATGCCATGGGGAATCCAATGTTGATTTTTGAAGTTCCTTCAAGTCATAAAAAGCTTGATTCACTGTATTAAATACTAACATTGAAACAGGCAGATAGCTTTGTAGTCATAATGATAGCCTGGATTTAAATGCAGCTTGTGTACTTAAGAGTAATGCAGTTCACAGACTTCTAAAGACCTTTGGTCTCTCTTTTTTCACTTCAAGTGTCCTCTTTTTTCCCTCCACTTCCCCTCTTTCCTTCATTAGTACCTTCCTCTACTGTGTGGTAGTTTCTGCCTGGGCACCAGAGGCTCTCAGGGTAAAAAAATAAAATAAAAATAAAAATAAAACTGAAAAAACCCTCCTTGGGCTGATGAGATGGCACATCAGTTAAAGGCACTTGCTTGCAAAGCCTGGTGGCCAGGGTTCAAATCCCCAGTACCAACACACAGTCAGATGCACAAAGTGGCACATGTATCTGGAGTTTGTTTGCAGTGGTTAGAGGCCTTGGTGTGCCCATTCCCTTCCTCTTTCTCTTTCTTTCTTTCTCTCCTCTCTCTACCCTACAAATAAATAAATAAGTAATATTTTTTAAAAATAATCTGGGCGTGGTGGCGTACGCCTTTAATCCCAGCACTTGGGAGGCAGAGGTAGAAGGATCACCGTGAGTTCAAGGTCACTCTGAGACTACATAGTAAATTCCAGATCAGCCTGAGCTAGAGCAAAACCCTACCTCGTAAAATCAAAATAAATAAAATAAAATAAACTTTAAAAGCTCCTTGCTTTGGAAGAAGAAAGCCTCTCAGGACCCCTGGGGTCGGGAACCCATGGGGCTCCTCCAATAGGCTCTTATGGGGCTGCACTCGTCAGGGTTCTCCCGAGGAGCAGAGCTTGCGGAGTGAACGTATGCCGCAGAGGGGACTTCTTAGACTGGCTTACGTGATACGGCTGGGTAGTCCAACAATGGCCGTGCAGTGGAGAGGCTGAGAACCCAGTAGCTACTCAGTCCACAGGCTGGATGCCTCAGCAGTCCCTGGCACTGAAGGATGGAAGCTTCCTGGGGAGCTGATGGTCTTAAGTCCATGTTGGAAGTCCAAAGAAGCTGGGGTCCTATGGCAGCAAAAGAGGGCAGCCGCCGAGTGAACTCACCGGGAGAAAGGGCAGCAGGCAACAGGGGCCATTTGGACCCTCCTTATAATAGGCTGATGCTGGAAGAACTCCCCCTGTAGGGGAGAGTCCCAGCCCTCCGTATGTATGTGTATGTATATGTATATGTATATGTATATGTATATGTATATGTATATGTATATATGTGTGTATGTATATATGAGAATGGGCGTGGGCACGCCAGGGCCTCCAGCCTCTGCAAACGAACTCCAGAAGCATGTGTTCCCTTGTGCATCTGGCTTACGTGGGTCCTGAGGAATCAAACCAGGGTCCTTTGGCTTTGCTTAACTGCTAAGCCATCTCTCCAGCCCCCCTATCAGGTTTTTGTCCTGACAAGGAAAAGTCCGAACCCCTGGTTAGGTCCCATGAGAGGGTTGGGATGTGAGGGAGATCCGGACCCCTGTGTCTTCTTCCTGCACGCACACCTGAGAGGCCATCCAGCTTGCTGCGGATAACAGGGAACCTTCAGAAGAGTGGGCACGGGGGCTCCTTTAAGCTTCCCATCCTCCTGTTCCGACCTGAGTCACACAGCTAGTTCTGACCAAGGAAGAGGAAGCGGGTGAGGATGGCCTTCTTCCTCTTTCTTTCTACCCTGCTGCACGACTTTGGGAATCACGTGTTCCAAGTGGCCCAGCTGCAAGACAGAGAACCGCTGTGCACCTGACTCTAGACTTTACATGAGCTGGAAACATTTTTTTTTTTCAGGTTTGATCAGTTATCCTGGATAACATCAGGAATGGAATACTGTCACAGCAAAAAATATAAGATATGCAGCATTAGCTTAGCAAGGAGATAGTCTGCAACAGGCAGAAGGAAACCTCAGGAAGCTAGACCCAGGAAAGCTAGGCAGCAGGTCACGCACTGATTGAGTTTATAACTCCAAGGCACAGCCAGCAAGTTCTCTTGCACAGAGCCAATGATGACTATTTTCCACTTTCCCAGTCATGGCAATTGTTTGACTCCACCACTGGAGTGTGAGAACAGTCACAGATATATGTAAGTAAATGAACGTGGCTGTGTTCCAATAAAACTTTATTTACAAGAACAAGTGACACTCTGGAGTTTGGTCCTTTGGTTGTGATTTGCCAGCCTCTGGCCTATGAAGCTTGGATAAAAGAATGTTAAGTTTGTATTACTGTCCATTGCCTTTGGTAGGGAATTACAATCAAGAGACGAGTTGAGGAAGCAGTAGTCGATCTGCAGGATGAAATTAAAGAGAGAAAGCAGAGCTTTGGGTCTGCACCATTTCAAAAGCTACAAGTGGCCTGTGACTACTACGCAGCGTTTAATGCCTGCTCAGAGATGACGAATAAACACACAGAGGAACCTTCTGGAAAGCAGAGCTGGGGTAGGGGAGTGGTGAGACTCAATATTTAATAAAGACCTGAAAAAAGATGAGGGAAATGCAGGCAGATTACTGGAGGGGAGCAGAAGTGCCCTAAGCGCCAAGACCCTGAGGCAGAAACAGACCTGGTAGCTTCACGGACGCAGTGTGCCTGGAGCAGAGAGAACAAGGTGTGGGGCGGCGGTGCTGAGACCAGAGAGGAAGCCAGATGTGGCGGGGGGGGGGGGGTTGCTGTTGGAGGGGAGATCACATGGGGCCTAAAAGTAATTGTGTATGTGTGTGTGTCTATATGTCTGTGTGCCCAGAGGTCAAGCTCAGGTGTTATTCTCAGGCACCGCCCACCTTATTTTTTTGGCCTGGAGCTCACCAAGTAAGCTCAGCTGGCTGGCCAGTGAGCCTCAGGAATCCTCTTGTCTCTGCCTCCCAACACCGGGATTACAGGCACATGCTGCCAGGCCTCCTAAATGTAGTGGGTTTGGGGAATTCAACTCAGACACACTTGCTGCCAAAGGAGGCACTGTTCCAACTGAGCCTGATCCCAGCCTCCTTGTAAGTAATTTTGAGGAGGCTGGTTCTCTCACTGAACAAGTTAGGAAGCCATCAAGTGTATTGCAGGGAGAAGAGACATGCTCTGACTTAGGGTTTTCAAAGTCTTATTCTGACTACCGGGCTAAGGAAAAACAAATAAGCAAAGAAATGATTAAGAAGCAGGAAGGCCGGCCGGGAATCTTTTCAGTAACCCACCCAAAGGACCATTCATTCATTCATTTCCCACGCACTCACTGCACAAGCCTTTCTTGGCCTAGCCCAAGAAGACACCGTCAAAAATAACCTTTGTCACTCACAGGAGCTATTGGAGGATTCCCATCAAATGCTATTGCTATGTTTATATTATGGAAGAAAAACATTAATATGTAAGGTAACAAGATATGTAAGGTGACTGTTTGAAGAAGCTGAGGCTTGAAAAGCCATGTGCATATGTTTTCACTTTCATCCGGGTGTGGTGGTGCATGCCAGTAGTCCCAGCACTCCAGAGGCAGAAGGATCAGGAGTTCAAGACCATCCTCTGCTACATAGCTAGTTCAAAGCCAGCCTGGGCTACATGAGACTTTGTTTCCAAAAGAAAGTTTAACTTTCAAGGACATTTTGAAAAAAAAAAAAAAAAGCTTTTACTTACGGTTTTAAGGTGATAAGCAATATATTTCAGTCAGATCGCCTCCTTCTTATGTTACTTGTTCATTACAATTTTTTTTGTGGTGCTGGGGTTTGAACCCAGGGCCTGCTGCATGCTAGGCAAGCACTCTGCCATTGTACTACATCCTCAGCCCCCAGTAAGAAATGTTTGATGTATATTTCCCTTGTCCACAAGGAAGTTTAAGATGTAACAAAATGCTCTGAATGGTTCTGGATTATGCCTTAAATGGAAGTCCATGGTGGTTTGAGTGTGAAATGTCCTCAAAGCCTCATGTGTTTGTGATTAAGCCTCATAGTCAACCCTCAGCTGGTGGAGCCTCTGGGGGTAGTGGAGCCTTGCTGGAGCAGGGGTGTCTCCGGCATGGACCTTGAGGTTTGTTAGTCCCACCCACTGGGTGTTCAGCCTTAGCTTCCTCTTGCTGTTCCCTCCCAGCTGATGTGACAAGATGTGATGTCTAGCCCCTGCTCTGCCATGCTTTCCCTATGGTGAAACTTCCCCTGGAGACCATAACCCCAAACAGACCCTTCCCTTCCTTATGCTGCCTTTAGTTCTATCCCAGCAATGCGGGGGTAACTGCTGGAAGTCTGTAGAAGATATTACTGAAACAACTTGCAGTGTCAGTGTATGGGCTCCAGTACTAAGGAGACTGAAGCAGGAGGATTGTCAAGAGTTTGAGGCCAATCTGGGTTCAAGGCCTAAACTACAAAGTAAGGCCCTATCTTTTTTCTTTTTAAGTTTTTTTTTTTTTTTTTTTTTTTTTTTTTGAGGCAAGCCCAACCAACTGGCTTTTTTTTTTTTTTAATGTAAGAGACAGAAAATTGGAACAGTAGGCCCTCTAGCCACTGTAATTGAACTCCAGATGTATGCACCTCCTTGTGCGCATGTGTGACTTTGTGCATGTGTCACCTTGTATATCTGGGATCTTGTGTAAATGGGATCTGGGGAGTCGAACATGGGTCCTTGGGCTTTTCAGGCAAGCACCTTAACCACTACACCATCTTTTCAGCCCTAAAATATTTTTTAAAAGAGTTTTACAGGGCTGGAGGGATTGTTTAGTGGTTAAGGCATTTGACTGCAAAGCCAAAGGACCCTGGTTCGATTCCCCAGGACTCACGTTAGACAGATGCACAAGGGGGTACACATGTCTGGAGTTCGTTTGCAGTGGCTGGAGGCCCTGGTGTGCCCATTCTCTCTCTCTCACTCTCTCCCCCCCACACTTTCTCTGTTGAGTGAATAAATTAAAAGAAAAAAGAGTTTACAAGAAGTCTAAAGTCAAGTTTAAAAAACAAGTCAAGTACTTGCTGCCCAAGCCTGGTGACCTGAGTTCAGATCCCAGGGCTCTCAATGCTCCCACCACAGGCAGAGCTGAGAAAGAAGAGTGCCAGAAGCCGAAGAGGGGGTGCAGGCCAGCAACTGACCCCTCAACCACAAAGCAGGTTAAAGCGCTCGGCCTCCGACATGGTGGAAAGCCAGGGACCAACATCCCAGGTTGTCTTTCACACACACACACACACACACACGCACACGCACATACACAAATATGTTTTTAAAAAGTCAAGCTGTTAGAGTCCGTCTGCCAAAAGATGTGGGGGGAGTTTCTGCCTCAAGGGACACCCCTATACCAGAGGATAGGAAAGAGGATTGGCACCACGCACTGCTAGCCACCAGTGTAGCCACCATGTGGGTCCTGTCCCCAGGGTGTAGCTGAGGCGGCAGGACAGGGGATGTGAACTTGGGCATTAGGCGAGTAACAGCTCCCTGTGGCTGCTGCGGAGCCCAGGATCTGTGCCATCTCCCCTCCCGATAAGCTGGGCACAGGGCATGTTGGGGCCCCACGTGTGCACGTATTATTGTTGTGGCTGCCTTCTTGTTGCTGGGCAAAGCTCCTGACCAATAGCAGCTGATGAGAGGGAAAGCTTTTTATTTTAGATTACAATCCTTTTTTTTTTTTTTACTTGCACATGAGTCTTTTGCCATTGCCAGATGCTTGTGCTACTTTTTAAAAATATATATTTTATTTATTTATTTGAGAGAGAGAAACAGGTGGGTGGGAGGAGAGAATGGGCGTGCCAAGGCCTCCAGCCACTGCAAATGAACCCCAGATGCATGCGCCCCCTTGTGCATCTGGCTTACGTGGATCCTATTGGGTTCCTTTGGCTTTGCAGGTAAACGCCTTAACCGCTAAGCCATCTCTCCAGCCTTTTTTTGTTTGTTTGGTTGGTTTTTTCGAGGTAGGGTCTCACTCTAGCTCAGGCTGACCTGGAATTCACTATGTAGTCTCAGGGTGGCCTTGAACTCACCGTGATCCTCCTACCTCTGCCTCCTGAGTACTAGGATTAAAGGCGTGCGCCATCATGCTTTTTTTTTTTTAAGATTTATTTTAATTTATTTATTTAGTAGAGAGAAAGTGAGAATGGGCACGCCAGGGCTGCTAGCCACTGCAAACAAACTCCAGATGCATGCGCTACCATGTGCATCTGGCTTACGAGGGACCTGGGTCCTTTGGCTTTGCAGGCATGCACCTTAACCACTAAGCCATCCTTCCAGCCCTTGGTTTACATTCTTGAGGGGAAGCTCCATGATGGCAGGGGACAGCATGGCAGGAGCAAAGGCTGGGCATCACTTCTGCCACCTCAGGTGGAGAACAGCAGTAGGGGAGGGAGCTGAACTTTAGCAAGAGGGAGCTGGCTGTAACATCCCTAAGCTTGCCCCCCAACAGCATACCTCCTCCAGCAAGCTCCACTTTTCAAATTCCTATCAATTGGGGACCAAGCATTCAAAACACATGAATTTATGGGGGCTATCTGGTCCAAACCACCACAATTATATTCCCCAAAGCTCACCTCAAACGCCACAAGCCTGAGTGTGGAGAACCCGGAAGATCCAGACCCTTAAAATCTAGTCACCAAGCTCACAATCCTGGAAGTCAAAATTTCCAGGAAAAAAAAGAAATAGAAAATAGAAAGATGAAAAGGAAACCTAGGAGTAAAAAGGGGAGGGTGTAGAAAACCAAATTCTGAAGGAGGGAAAGACCATATAAAAGTGTACTGCCGACCTTGCCTGCTGAAGGCAAATTGCTTCTCCTTGTGGACCAGTATGGAGAAGAAAGCATTCCCAAAATCAAGAGCTGCCTACCATGTTCCAGGAGATATGCTAACCTGATCAAGTAAAGCAGCTGGGGACTGGCGCTTGCCTGTGAAGCCTAAGGAGCCAGGTTCCAGTACCCAGTACCCACGGAAGCCAGGTGCACAAGGGGGCCCATGTGTCTGCAGTTCGTGTACAGCGGCTGGAGGCCCTGGCATGCTCATTCTCTCTATCTGCTCTCTGTCTCTCTCGAATAAATAAATACTGACTTTTTTTTTTTTTTTTAAAGAAGCCACTTCTGGCATAGCAGCTGCATTTGGAGTCGCCACTTGATTAAGTTTCCAATAATCAGCTGTCATTCTCCAATATCCATCTGCCTTCTGAACAGGCCAAATAGAGCGAAAGGAAGACGAGGTGGGAACCACCACCCCTGCATCTTTCAAGTACTTTATAGTGGCATTAACCCCTCCAGGGATGCGATACTGTTGTTTTTTTTTAATTGTTTATTTTTATTTATTTATTTGAGAGTGACAGACAGAGAGAGAAAGAGGCAGATAGAGAGAGGGGGGGAGAGAATGGGCACGCCAGGGCCTCCAGCCACTGTGAACGAACTCCAGATGTGTGCGCTCCCTTGTGCATCTGGCTAACGTGGGTCTTGGGGAATCGAGCCTCGAACCGGGATCCTTGGGCTTCACAGGCAAGCGCTTAACCGCTAAGCCATCTCTCCAGGCCCGATACTGTTTTTGATTCACCACTTTCCCTGGTGGAGGAAGCGCCTATGGCTTCCATCTGGTCTTTCCAACCACAGCCCTCACTCCACAAGTCAGGGAACCAATGTGGGGGTTTTGCCAACTCCCAAGCATATCTATCCCAATTGTGCCTTCTGGTGCTGGGAAAATAACCACAGGGTGAGCTCAGGGACCCACTGGACCCACTGTCAGTCAAACGTTTGACACACTTCACTGGTCACCTGACCTCCGTAAGCACCTGCTTTAACTGGAGGGGCCACGGTGTTATTTGGGGTCTCCTGGGATCAATGTCAGTTCAGAGCCAGTGTCCAGTATGCCACAAAAGATCTGATTATTTCCTTTTCCCCAGTGTACAGTTACTCTAGCAAAAGGCCATAGGTTTCTCTGAGGAAGGATAGGACTAAGCTGAATATTGAAATGTTGGGGGTTGTAGGAGGGTCCTTCCTCAAGGGGACCCGGCCACCGCTTCATTCAATGGGTTCTAGATCTGTAAACTGACTCCAGTCTGGAAATTGATTAAGAGGCCTTGATTCTCTGTTGCTATGACTCAAAGTAGCCTTTTGTTCCTTTGTTCTGGAACTTTTCTGCTTATACAGATCAAGCAGGAACCTAGTAGGTATCTTATCTAGTTCACATCTGGGAACACTGTGATTAATCAGCCAGTACCAAAGGTCTACACGAGTCATGCCACTAGGAGCCTTGCTTTGCCTATACTGTCCACTACAGTCAACATGCTCGCCTCACCTTTCGTGACTCAGCACTGCGATTTCGTCACTGTCACTCAGAGATTCAGTCAGACACATCGCATCTTAGTCACCCAAAGCAACATCTGCTCATTCACAGTAGGCCACCTTTGGATCCATACTTCAGCCAACCAATCATATAAACTCTTGTCATCTCTTTTAACTGCATGAGCTTCAATATTAAAACCTACACTCTCTAGAGGAACAAAACGGATAGAATGAATTGTGTTAGGAAGGGAAATGATTGGGCTAGCTTACAGCGGCCCAACAATAGCAGTCTGCTGGCTGGAGAGTCAAGGAACCCGGTAGCTCCTCAGTCCATGAGGCCGGGTGCCTCAGCAGTCCCACTCTAGCACTGGAGGCCTGGAAGATTCCTGGAGAGCTGCTGGTCTTCGGTCCATGCTGGAAGGCTGAGGAAACCTGGTTCCAATGCCGAGGGAGGATAACTGAACAGAATAGATGCAGGTACAGCGAAGGCACTCGCCAGCAAGCAGCGCCCGTGGCCAGGCGCGAGGAAGGGGCTCTTTCCTCCCAGGGCTTCCTTACATAAAGCCCCCCACCAGGAGGGTCGCCCACTCTGGGGGAAGGGCTCACTCTGGAGGAAGGACTTCCTCCTTCAGTCAGCACTTCCTGGAAGCAACTTCAGAGACCCACCCAAGAGGAATGTCTGTGGATTCCGAATCAGATCAAGTTGACAACAGAACTTAACCATCACAGATGGATTCTGTTAAAACCTTAATGGGGGGGGGGGTGTCCATCATAGCATTACAGATGACCGACAAAAGTCATGGAGACAGGTGCCCATGACTACCATCCACCATATTCATTTTGCTTTCCGCCTCTATTTTGTATGAATATGGTTCATCTGTTCATAACCCATATCACGCTTTGATATACCTGAGTGCTTCTGCTTGCAAAACACATCATGAGGGGCTGGGGAGATGGCTTCCCAGATAAAGACACTTGTCTGCAAAGCCTGTTGGCCTGAGTTCAACTCCCCAGTACCCACACAAAGCCAGATGCCCAAAATGGTGCATGCTTCTGGAGACAGTGGACCCTGGTGCACCCATTCTCTCTCCTTCCCCCTTACAAATAGATAAATACAAATGTTAAAAAGTGATGACTGCATGTTTTATTGTGTGAAGTTGCCTATAAAATGCTTTATCATGGGACTGGAGAGATGGCTCAGGGGTTAAGGCACTTGCCAACAAAACCTAAGGACCCACGTTTGGTTCCCCAGTACTGACATAAAGCCAGATGCACAAAGTGGTGCATACATCTAGAGTTCATAATCACTGGCTAGAGGCCCTGGTGCACCCATTCTCTCTCTCTCTCTCTCTCTCTCTCTCTCTTTCTCCTTGCAAAATAAAATATTTAAAATTTTTTAATATTTTGTCACGGTCTCATTTCTCAAACAAATGCTTATATATACATATATATTTAATATAAACTATTTCAATATAAACTTTTAAAATTATTTGTGTGTTTGTATGTATGTGTGGATGTGTATGATTGTGTGTGTGTGTGTGTGTGTGTGTGTGTGTGTATGTATGGATAGATGCACTCATGCCATGGTGGATGTGTGCATGTGTATGATTGTGTGTGTGTGTATGGATAGATGCACTCATGCCATGGTGGATGTGTGGATGTGTATGATTGTGTGTGTGTGTGTATGGATAGATGCACTCATGCCATGGTGGATGTGTGGAAGTCTGAGGATAACCTTAGAGTGTTTGTCCTTTCCTTCTTCTTCTTTTCTTTTTTTCCTTTTTTTTTTTTTTTTTTGTTTGTTTCTGAGGTCGAGTCTCACTCTAGCCTAGGCTGACCTGGAATTCACTGTGTAGTCTCAGAGTGGCCTCAAACTCACAGTGATCCTCCTACCTCTGCCTCCTGAGCTCTGGGATTAAAGGCGTGCGCCACCCCACCTGGCTTTCATTGTTTTGCCAGTGTGTGTGCCAGTCTAGTTGGCCTGTGAGCTTCCAACTTCTCCTGGCTCTCTCATTCCATAAGCACATTGGCATCACAGATGCATGTGCCACTTTGCCTCTGGCTTTACATGGGTGTTGAGGAAATGAACTGAGGCTGGTAGACTTGTAAGCAAGTGCTTTTAACCACTGAGCAATCCCCCCCAGCCCCATATAGCAGCCCTTTTGTGGGGCTTTCTTTGAGAAAAAGACTTACTGTACAGCTCATGCTGGCTGGCCTGGAATTCACTCTGTAGCCCAGTTACCCAGGATGGCCTCAAACTTGCAGAATTCCTCTTGTCTCAGCCTGGTGCTGGGATTACTGGCATGAGCCACCACATCTGGTTTGTATTCTTTTAAGGCAAACAAACATCTTTTATATACTTAAAAAAATTTTTTTCCAGAATTATATTTTGGGGACTTCAATCTTAAAGAATTTTTAAGTTTTTTTTTTGTTTGTTTGTTTGTTTGACCTTTTGAGATCTCAGCAACAAGAGATTCTAGCACTAAGGGATTGTGTCTGCAATATGACTCACATCTACTTGTGAAATCTCTCAGGTTTCAGACACCCTTCCTTGACTTCGGGGAGCATCCTTCTTTGACTGACAACTCTGCAGTCAGTCCCCACGGGGCACAGGGACTGCAGGGCTTGGTAGTGTGTCCTAGAGACTGTTCAGAACACCTACTTCTTGCGGGCTTCCCTCAGCCAAGGTCAGCCCTGGGGGAAGGGAGGGGGTGAGGGGCATGGTGGGGTGAAGGTGACTAGCTGAGATGGAGCAGGATGGGAGCCTCAGGTGTTTCCAGAACCTCTTCTTCCAGTCGACCCCCTGCTCCGGTCTGAAAGTATAGGTCTGTTTCTTTCAACAGCTTGGGAGACGCAGGTGCACACCACCTTGCATGTGTCTCAAGCAGGTGACCAACAGGCAGGTCCTGAGCGACACTCACGGCATGGTCAAGCAGGGTGACCTCTGCTTCTCCCAGCAGCCCGGGGCCCCAGAAACCAGCCCTGGGTGCACTCCCCCAAGGAAAGTCTTTGGCACCAGCCTCGGAAGGCCAGTCTGTAGCAGTCGCCAGGCCTTTCTCATCTGTAATCCCTGCTGCTCTCCTAGTTCGGGATCCATCTCAAAGCGAGGAAAGCAAGTTACTCATTCAAGTGCTGTTAAGAAATAACAGGACTTAAGTGTCTAATAGGTGGTTACTCAGCTTTGAAAATTTGCCCTGAAGAGTTGAGATTTCTGCTTCACTGGAAATCAGAAGGGAGGCGCGGTGGGGTGGGTGGGGGGGAAGGGGAGGTATGTCCTTTGTGGGAGGAATTTTCAGCCTCTGGAATTTCATGTCTGATCTCCCTCCCTTGCATCTGAGCTGGAACGCGAGATCAGCAGGAGATTGCCGCAGAGGGCGGGCTGGGGACAGTTTACGGGGCCTGCAGGTGTTCTGTTCCCGTGCCAGCCAGTAAGGGCCTCGCCACCCCCATGCCCCCAGCCAGCAGCCGCCTGCCCGCCAGGACTTGCTGGAACCCATGTCGAGGGGACCCGGCTTGTAAATTACTCTCCGGATCATCACTCCAGGTTGGATGCCATGGTGGAGGTGGCGTGTGAGGGCGCCTCAGCCTCGGCCACAGGTGGAGGGGCTGTGGAGCTCCATGAAACAGAGGTGCAAGGACAGAACGACGTTCCGGCAAATTCTGCCGGGACCTGCGGCATCTCACCACGCTGCCATCTCAAGAGCAGTCCAAGCCAGAAGCAGGGGGGCTGTGCCCCCCCCCACGCCCCCCCCCCCGCCATCTCTTCCTGCCTCTATTGTAATTATTGCTTTTTCTCTTTCATAAACATTTTCTGAAGTCCTAAACCTATAGAAGTGGGGCCAACACTACCTTCCAAAAATGCTGCATATGGTAGGAATTCAATATATGAAAGGTTCAATAAATGTCAGTTGTCAACTGGGTGTGGTGGTGCACGCCTTTAATCCGAGCACTCAGGAGGCTGAGGTGAAAGAATCACTGTGAGTGGGCTGGAGAGATGGCTTAGTGGTTAAGCGCTTGCCTGTGAAGCCTAAGGACCCCGGTTAGCCAGATGCACAAGGGGGCGCACGCGTCTGGAGTTCATTTGCAGTGGCTGGAGGCCCTGGCGTGCCCATTCTCTCTCCCTCTCTCTCTCTAGCTGCCTCTTTCTCTCTCTTGTCTGTCTCAAGTAAATAAATAAAAATAACAACAACAAAAAAAAGAATCACCGTGAGTTTAAGGCTAGCCTGGGCTACAGAGTGAGGCCCTGCTTCAGACAAAATGAACATCAAACAAGTAATAAATGTCAGTTCTCAACTGTGGTTTAAGAAGATACCCAGCCTTCCAGGATGGTATGGCCTTGGAACCCTAAAATGGGGTCGGTAACAGGCACTGAGGATCTTAAGGAGGGAAACTCCCATTGAGGGACTGCACAGGGATTGTACCCGTGCCAGCCAATCACCAAGGATGCTCGAATGTGACTGTTTTGTAGCCAGGACCAAGTTGAAAGAAGTACTCATGGTGCAGGAATTCAGAAACTACTTATGAAAAGAAGATTAAACTGGAGACGGGAGGGTGTGCCCCCACCAAGGCAAGAGGCAGAAGAAACAGGCTTTAAGTTGCCATTCACACGTGGCTCCTGACCAGAGGATGAAGGGGGGTGCGGAATGCCACTCGAGCCCCTTGAAACTCCAGAGGGTGTGGGGAGAGAGGGCAAAGGCTGAAGAAAGAGCCGGAAGAGAAGAGTCAAGGGTTAAGTTCTCAAGTCGGCCTTCTCGGCTACTGGGAATAGCAGGCTCCTCTCAGGGGCAATTCAGTCCCCTGGGAATGGCAGGCTCCTCTCAGGGGCAATTCAGTCCCTGTAAGGTTCTTTTACCTCTGTGGATAAGAGCCCCTCGGGGCCCTGCCGCCTGCACCAGGCCACCCACCGACAGAGACTCAGAGACTGCAGTTTGCGAGATAACGTGCCTTCCAGACCCAACCCACTGCTTCCCTATCTCCGCTCCAAATCTAGCAATCAATGCCTCCACGCTCTATGATCTTAAGGCTAACTTTTTTTTCCTGTATAAATCTCCTTTTGAGTTTTTTATCTTGGATCCAATTGACACTAATCTGCATTTTCATGATAATATTTTAATCAGATTTGCACTTATCACTTTTCATACCGGCCTCATTCCAAAAAGGGTTGGAGGCAGCTCCTAAGGTTTCAGGTGAGGAGTGCCTTGATAAATCCAGCTTGGCACTCCCTTTCACAAATACCTGTACCTATATCCACTGGGTAGAGAGGCTCTTTCTGGTTTAATTGTAAAACTGATAACAAACACCTTTGAAGCCCAGTTCCAAGTTGTGCACTCCGTGCAGGGGGGCGTTTAATATCTAAGACATTACAGAGTATTAAGTAAGGCGTCTTGGCCACAGAAAATGGCCTTGTGGGTAACGTTGGAATGCTGCATTTCAGAGCTGTTTGCAATACTCATGTGTCCCTAAAACGTGACCCTTCTGGCATGACACTAGTCCTTGTGCCAGGGTTTGGGTTCAGAGTTGGGACATACAGAAGTGTGACTTTTGTTAAGTTCACGGAAAAGAGGCCCAAGTGTGCATTGGAGAGAGGTGTTTTGGAGAGCAGGGCTCCCCCCGCTCCCCCCTCCCCCTGCAGGAGCATCTGTGGTACTCAGACCTTCCCAGAGCAGGCTGTCTCCCACAGGGTGTCAATTGATCAGAGCTGGAACTGGAATCCTTTACTAAGAGGTCTCTTGGCTGCTGCCCAGCTCAACGGGGGAGCGTCCAGCTTTGTCCTTAGGGGGCTTCCATACAGTCCCACTCTTGGCGGCTCCCACACCATGGGAAAGTGACAGGTGCCCCTTCCCACAGTCACAGAGACTGTGTTTGTCGAGTTCACGCTCTGCACAATGCCAGAAGATTCTAAGTCCAGCTCAGCGTGGGAAGGAGCACGGCTTCTCTCAGCCAGGGACCCCAGAAGCATCTTCTGTCTCTTCAGCCCAAGGGCCCAAGGAAGGACAATGGGGAAAAGGAAGGGCCTTTGGCTCACTTCTGCTATGGTTCATGGGTTTAGAATGTGCCTTTCTTTTGAAAACATCTGAGAAGGTCTAGGAGAAGCATGTTGAGGAGAAGGTGTCTACACGGGGCTGGGGATGGAGGAGGGGACTGATGTACAAGGGTCCTGTGCTTCATCACTAGTTGGCATCTACAACCCCATATATTTTCCTAACACTACGCCATCAATGTCATCCCCTTTTCATGGGGAAGAAAACAGGCTCAGAGAACCGGAGTCAGTGTCCCAGAGACACACAGCTGGCCAGTGAGAAGTCCTGTGTGAGCCCAGGGTGGACGACTCTGGCCGTCCTCCTGCACAGTCATGCTCACAAGTGCAATCGTGCATCTGCTCAGTACTAAGGACAGCTGACAGAGCAGAGTTTTCTTTTTTAATTTTTTTTGTTTATTTTTATTTATTTATTTGAAAGCGACAGACAGAGAGAGACAGAGGCAGAGAGAGAGAGGAATGGGTGCGCCAGGGCCTCCAGCCACTGCAAACGAACTCCAGACGCGTGCGCCCCCTTGTGCATCTGGCTAATGTGGGTCCTGGGGAATCGAGCCTCGAACCGGGGTCCTTAGGCTTCATAGGCAAGCGCTTAACCACTATGCCATCTCTCCAGACCCGGAGCAGAGTTTTGACTCCATTGTGAAGCACGGCCTATCTCTTTCACAGGCTCTGCTTCCACTGTTGAGGAGCTCCGCCTGATCCCGGAGTCTGCAAACCCCAAAAGACATTCCTATTGAGTATGAAACTTTGCATTCAGTGAGTAAAGTGCTCTGCTTTGCAAGCGTAAGAACCTGAGTTGCATCGTCAGTACCAACATGTATGCCAGGCATGGTGGCACACATCTGTAACCCAACACTGGGGAGGTGGAAACAGGAGGATTCCTGGAACCCTCTGGCCAGCCAGTCTAGAGTAATTGGCCAATAGAGATCCTATCTCAAAAAAAAAAAAAGTCTTACGAGGTGGACAGCATACCTGAGGATAACGTTTGAGATTGTCCTCTGACCTCCACACGCATGTGCACATGTATGCACACCCCCCACACATGCGCCCCCTCACATGCAAACGAAATAAAATAATATCTGAATGAATCATAAAACATGTTCAGCCGTCTTCTTTTGACATTAGTTATGCTTTGAAGCTGAGCACCTAAAATCTAACCTGTCTTCACTGCACTCTCCTGTCTACCTGCAAATGTGGGAGCTGTGGGCCGGAGAGATGGCTTAGCGGTTAAGGCACTTGCCTGTGAAGCCTAAGGACCCAGGTTCAATTCCCCAGAACCCAAGTAAGCCAGATGCACATGGTGGTGCATACATCTGGAGTTCATCTGCGGTGGCTAGAGACCCTAGCACACCCATTCTCTCTCTTTCTCATAAATACATAAAAATAAAATTAAGTAAAAAAAAAAGAAATGTGGGAGCGAACTCAACAAAGGTAGCTTGCACTGGGCTGCAGTCGATGCTGAGTTTCTTAGAATGACAACGTGCAGCGGCGGCTGCAGGCTGCTTGTAACAACCCAAAGGTTGAAAATCCCTTTGAAGGACGAGATGCGACACCAGGCCACAGGCAACAAGCTGCTCTATTTGCACACAGCCACTGTGACTTGCAAAGAGCAAGGCACAGCCCAAGGGACTGCCACTTCAAACAGAGATTTCCCAGGCAAAGCCAAATGGCATCTCTCTCTCTCTCTCTCTTTTTTCTCCTTTCATGGAAGCGTATTCGATTTGTGGAAAGCATATCCTTGGAAACTAGGTGGGCGAGGGTTCAAATCTACCTTCTTCCACACTGTCGTTGTGTGCGGCCTTGGGTGAGTTGCACTGAGTTACATTTTGAGTCCAGTGTCCCCATGAGGAAAATGCAGGTGAAAATACAGAGAAGGCATTGATGAAGAGCAGCCCGTGACAGACTCCACATCTGGCACCTCGAAGGCTTGGGAATAGGTCTGTTTTCGGGAGCACTATGGTATATGACACTACATCCCGCCCTGGCTTACACTGTCCAAGTCAGAGGGACAGCTGGAATTCAAGGCGGATGGGCAGGTTTCACAGGAGTGGTGGGCAGCATGCACAATCATGGCTGACAGACAGGCTCTGGATATATATATTCGGCAAGCAGAGAGCAAAAGACACAGAGAGCAAGAGAGAGAGAAGAGAGCTAATGGACATGCCCAGGCCCCTTGCCACTGCAAAGGAACTCCAGATGCATGAGCCACTGTTTGCATCTGGCTTCACAAGGGTACTGGAGAATCGAATAACTTCACCGCTGATCACCTTAACTGCTGAGCCTTCTCTCCAGCCCATGTTTGTGGTGGTATAAGGTGAAGGGTTCTGTGTTATTTATTTACATACTTATTTATTTATTTAGACTCTGGGTCTCACATAGCCCAGGATGGCCTCAAACTCACTATTGTAACCAACGACAATCTTGAACTTTTTTTTTTTTTTTGTCTTTTGAGGTAGGGTCTCACTCTGGTCCAGGCTGACCTGGGACTAACTATATAGTCTCAGGGTGGCCTCAAACTCACAGCAATCATCCTACCTCTGCCTCCCGAGTTCTGGGATTAAAGGCATGCACCACCATGCCCGGCTAACCTTGAACTTTTGATCCTCTTGCCTCCAACTCCCAAGTGCTAGGGATATAGGCGTGTGCCAGCATGCCTTGTTTATCAAGCCCATAACTTCATGCATGATAGGCAAGCACAAAGTCAGCTACCACCCCAGACCCTCTACTTTTTGAGACAGGGTCTAGCTATGTAACTGAGCTGGCCTGAAACTCACCATGAAGGCCAGGTTGGCCTCAAGTTCATGATCCTCCTGTTTTAGCCTCCACAGCATTGGGTTCATTGTCATGTAGCACTATGCATCACTGCCTGATTTCTAGTTGTCAGTAGTTAAAAACATAAAGATCATCTCCCACGCCTGTGACCTGTTGCACCGGGATAGAAACCTTCAGAGAAGTGGTCTCGCTCACTGATCCTCCCTGGTGAACCATACTGGAGCGGCAGCTTGCTGCCCTCTGCTGCCCGCATGGAGAACTTCCCAGAATGTGTTTGCTTATACTG
Source organism: Dipus sagitta (assembly GCA_036346955.1). Taxonomy (NCBI): domain Eukaryota; kingdom Metazoa; phylum Chordata; class Mammalia; order Rodentia; family Dipodidae; genus Dipus; species Dipus sagitta. The sequence continues at coordinate 151,827,608 of CM070772.1, read as the reverse complement.
CCCACCTTAAATTTCCCAAGGAACCCACGCCCACAGACATGGTCCAGCCACATGGAATTTGACTAGCTTTCTGAAAGGGACCCCAGAAAAGGTGGCACCTGGCTTGGCTACATAATCCGAGGATCTCAAATACCTTGTTAAAAAATGCATTCAGAAATTCAAGTGGTGGGCTGGAGAGAGGGCTCGGCACGGTTAAGGCACTTGTTTGCAAAGCCTGGTGGTCTGGGTTTGATTCCCCTGCACCCACATAAAGCCAGATGCACACAGTGGCACATGCATCTGGAGTTCATTTGCAGCAGGAGGCCCTGGTGTGCCCATTCTCTCTCTCGCCCTCTCTCTTCTTGCAAATAAATAAATAAAAATATTACATACATACATATTATTGATTCAGGTGTCCCCCATAAACTTAGCTGGTCTGAATGCTAGATCCCCAGCTAATGGAGATTTGGGAATTAATGACTCCTGGACGGAGTGTATTATTGGGGGCGGGCTTATGGGTGTTATAGCCAGCGTCCCTATGCCAGTGTTTGGCACACTCTCCTGTTGCTATTTTTCCACCTGATGTTGGCCAGGGGGTGATGTCCACCCTCTGCTCATGCCATTGTTTTCCCTGACATCATAGAGCTTCCCCTCGAGCCTGCAAGCCAAAATAAACCTTTTTTCCCACAGCTGCTCTTGGTTGGGTGATTTCTACCAGCAATGCGAACCTGACTGCAACACACACACACACACACACACACACACACGATATTTGGGGAGACAGGTTGAAAGTAAGTCGTCCCCTGACATGCTGGCCCATGGGGGAGATGGGCTTCTCTTGGCTAGACTGTATTGGCATCATGAATCTAACCTCTTTCCAACTCACTGTCAGAGCCTGAGGGAGACTAAAATCCAGTATTCCTTGTCCAGACTTTGGGAGCCAGTTCAGTGTGAGGAGCTGGGCAAATGCAGGTTCAAAAAAATCACCATTCTTGGGCTGGAGAGATGGCTTAGTGGTTAAGCGCTTGCCTGTGAAGCCTAAGGACCCCAGTTCAAGGTTCGATTCCCCAGGACCCACGTTAGCCAGACGCACAAGGGGGCGCACGCAGTCTGGAGTTCGTTTGCAGTGGCTGGAGGCCCTGGCGCACCCATTCTCTCTATCTGCCTCTTTCTCTCTCTGTCGCTCTCAACTAAATAAATAAAAATGAACAACAAAAAAATTTTTTTAAATCACCGTTCTTATAGAAGACGGAGTTGACAGGTGACCCCAGGGTGCTAACATTTACTTGCTAATTTGACCAGGAGAAATCCATCCAAAAGAGAGGGTGGGCCTACTGCTGTCACCCACAGCGCAGGTAACTCCGGATGCTTCCAGGGGAGAAGTAAGGAGCGGAACAGGGTGCAAGGAGGATGGGGGGTGGGGGGAGGGAGCAGAAAGTGACTCTCGGCTCTCCCTGTCAGTCAGGAGCTGATTGGGATAGCAGAAACCGTGCCCAGTATGTACAGCGAGGGGATCTGGATGCAAGAAGCTGGCTACACAGGTAAGGAGAAGTAGACCCCAAGATTAACAGAAGTAGGAAGTCACTCAACTTAAACTGTGGGACCAGACCGCTGGTGGAGGCTGGAACCACTAGGAGTCTCTCAGCTGAGCCAGGGCAATGGGGGAAACTCGCTCATGGCGGCCCAGAAGGAGCGAGGGCAGACCCTGACTTTTCCACTTTCCCATTGCGCCCATCGGAACCTTGCCCTGGTCACATCCAGCAGACAGCTGGTGTGGGAGCCTGGAGAAGACAGTCCCCAGGCTCAACTCCCTGTGTGACAGAGGAATGAAAGGCACGCACTGGGTGTGGGCACAGACCACGCAGGACCACAGCATTCACAAACCCAAGTAGTGACGCGCTGCCCTGTGGGTGAGCAGGAAATCCCACTCCGTCATGTGGAAGGTCTTTTTTTTTTTTTTTTTTACTCTTTGAAAATTTCATCCACGTATGTATTTTGTACATATTTGCTTCTTGGCCCCTCACACTCCCACTTACCTAATTTTATAAAGTATTTTATGTTTTTATAAAAGAGAGAGAGGCAGATGTATATAGAGAATGGGCACGCCCGGGCCTCCTGCTGCTACAAATGAACTCCAGATGCATGTGCTACCTTATGCATCTGGCTCTACATGTGCCCTGGGGTCCTACAGCTTTGCAGGCAAGCACCTTAACCAGTAAGCCATCTCTCCAGCCCACTTTCCTCTTTCCTAGTCCCCTACACTTAAAAAAGAAAAATTGGGCCAGGCATGGTGGCGTATACCTTTAATCCCAGCACTCAGGAGGCAGGGGTAGGAGGATCGCTGTGAGCTCAAGGGCACCCTGAGACTACATAGTGAATTCCAGGTCAGCTTGGGCTAGGGTGAGATCCTACCTTGAAAAACCAAATCAAAAAAAATTTTTTTTTTTTTTTGTGAACTAGTAATTTTCATTAGAGTTCCTTACTCTAGGGGTTATGTGCTGGGCTCCTCCAGTGGCAATAACTGTGCAGGGTCATTAGCTCCTCAGAGAGGGGTGGGGCCTCCCACATCCATGACAGAATGCTGAAGGCCCAGGGAATGTGTCTCTCCAGCCTGTGCCCTGTGGCTTTCTTCCTCTTTTTTTTTTTTTTTTAATTTTTTTTGTTCATTTTTATTTATTTGAGAGTGACAGAGAGATAGAGAGAGGCAGATAGAGACAGACAGAGAATGGGCGCGCCAGGGCCTCCAGCCACTGCAAACGAACTCCAGACGCGTGCGCCCCCTTGTGCATCTGGCTAACGTGGGTCCTGGGGAATCAAGCCTCGAACCGGGGTCCTTAGGCTTCACAGGCAAGCGCTTTACTGCTAAGCCATCTCTCCAGCCCGGCTTTCTTCCTCTTCCAAGGGGTTTCTGTGGCGGAACTGTTCCCAGTTCTGTCCCCCCCCCCCCCCGCAGCCTTCTTCCCCCTCTCCCCATTTGCTACCCGGCCTTCACTTACACCTCTCCTCCTGTCCAGATCCCTTCTTCTTTTTTCTTTCTTTCTTTTTTTTTTTTTTTTTTTTTTTGTATTTTGAGGTAGGGTCTCACTCTAGCTCAGGCTGACCTGGAATTCACTCTGTAGTCTCAGGGTGGCCTCGAACTGTCGGCGATCCTCTGCCTCCCGAGTGCTGGGATTAAAGGCGTGCGCCACCACGCCCGGCTCAGATCCCTTCTTTCACAAAGCTCCCACCCACTCTCATGTCCCCTATGTACATTTTTTTTTAAAAATCTAGATTCTGCATAGGAAAAGAAATCTATACCTGTCTTTCTGGGTCTGGATTAGTTTATTTCACATAACGTTCTCCAGTTGCACCCACTTCTTACAAATGTCCTAATTTCCTTCTTTCTGGTTGAACAAAATTCCACTGTGCATTCAAACCACATTTTCTTTATCTGTTGATGTACATCCAACTCGACTTCGGAGAGGTACCCAAAAAAGCTCATGGAGACAGAAAATAGTTCCCAAGGGCTTGGGGGGAGAGAAACATGGAGTTATTGTTTAGTGGGTATAGTTTCCAAATGCAAGAGAAAAAGTTCTGTGCATGCACAGCCATAATGGTTTCACCAAAATAAATAAATAAATAAATAAATAAATGGTGAATGGGGCTGGAGAGATTGCTCAGTGGTTAAGGCACTTTCCTGCAAAGCATAACAACCCAGGTTCGAGTCCCCAGACCCATATAATTCCAGATGCACAAAGTGGCACATGTGTCTAGAGGTCATTTGCAGTGGCTAGAGGCCCTAGCATGCCCATTCTCTCTGTCTGACTCTCTTCTCTCTCTCTCTCTCTCTCTCTTTCTCTCCCCTTGCAAATAAATAAATAAAATAAAAGTAGAAACTTAACTGGATCAGTGACCTAACTGTAAGAACATAAACTATCAAAAAAGCACATTTGGATTACTCTAAATTTTGGATTAGGCAATTATTTCATTAATAAGGCACAGCCAGCCCGAATCACATTTTTAAAGAGATAAAGTAGGTTTCATCAAGATTAAAAGCTTTTGCTTCTCAAATGGCAGAGCTAAGAAAGCGAAAAGACAAGCCACAGTTTGGAAGAAAATACTGGCAAAACATCTATCCGAGAGTGGGCTTTTTCTATCCAGACTATATAAAGAACCCTTGAGACTCAATAATAAAAAGGAATAAATGGGCAAAAGATATGAGCAATTCATAAAATAAGATAAACGAGTGGCCTAGAAGCACAGGGAAAGCTCTCAGCAGTATTAGGTCATCCAGGAAGGTCAAACTGAAAAGTAAGAGGCCATTATCCATCTCCTAGATGGCTCGATTGTCAAGAATGGTGATGGTCAGTTCCAAAGATGGCATACACTGCTGGATGCCATGCAAAGAACACAGCCACACAGAAAACCCCAGGGTCAAGGCGCTGTAAAGATGCCTTTGCTGCCGGGCGTGGTGGCGCACGCCTTTAATCCCAGCACTGAGGAGGCAGAGGTAGGAGGATCGCTGTGAGTTTGAGGCCAGCCTGAGCTACCTAGTGAATTCCAGGTCAGCCTGGGCCCAACTCCCCAGTACCCATGTAAAGCCAGATGCACAAAGCATCTGGGGTTTGTTTGCAGTGGCAGGAGGCCGTGGTGCCATTCTCTCTCAAATAATTAAATAAACAAGTATTAAATTCCATTGCTGGACATTTGCAGTGTTTCAAGTTTTTATCTGCTATACCCTTCTTGCACAAATTCCTGGAGCACTTTCGCATGCGTTTCTTGTAAACACACATGTAAATTTTGTTGAATTATAGGTTACATACATTTACTTTCTTAAGGAATGCCAGTTTGTTTCCTAACATGGCTGTGGCAATACATATGTCCACCAGGAGGAATGAGACTTCACTGCTCCTCACCCTAGCCCATAACCAGTATTACTAGACCTTAAAAATTTGAACCACTAGGGTGGTGACTCAAAACTCACTAAGGTGCTGAGAAGAAGCGACAGTGGAGTGTTCAGCACTGAGTGAGACATCTCCATCACACCCTCCAAGGCTCAGGACCATTGCAGGAGAGGTGGAAGAAAGAATGTAAGAGCCAGGGCTGGAGGGATGGCTTAGCGCTTAAGGCATATGTCTGCAAAGCCAAAAGACCCAGGTTCGATTCCCCAGGACCTTTGTGAGCCAGATGCACAAGGTGGTGCATGCTTCTGGAGTTTATTTGCAGCAGCTAAAGGCCCTGGAACAAATAAATTAATTAATTAAATTAAATAATAAATAAAAAATAAATATTAAAAAGGGGAAAGAAATAATGACATATAAAAGAGACTAGTTGGAAAGAAGGGATTCAGTGGAGGGCGAGTTCTGGAGGGAGGAAAGGGAAGGCGGCGGGAGGGGATTATGATCATGGTGTATTGTCTACATGTCTGGAAGTTCTCAATAGAAATACTTTAAATTAACTGCACATGTGCCATTCTAGTTCTTTGTGCTGGCGGTATGTGTGCAGGCGCGCATGTGGGCACACATGCACATGTATAGAGGCCAGAGGAAACCTCAGTTGGTATGCCTCTTAGGCACTGTCCAATGTATTTTCTTTTTTCTAAATTTTTTTGTTTATTTTTATTTATTTATTTGAGAGTGACAGAGAAAGAGGCAGAGAGAGAAAGAGAGAGAGAGAGACAATGGGCACGCCAGGGCTTCCAGCCACTGCAAATGAACTCCAGATGCGTGCGCCCCCTTGTGCATCTGGCTAACGTGGGTCCTGGGGACTTGAGCCTCGAACCGGGGTCCTTAGGCTTCACAGGCAAGCGCTTAACCGCTAAGCCATCTCTCCAGCCCCAATGTATTTTCTTGACAGGGTCTCATGTTGGCCTAGGAGCTCACCAAGTAGGCTACGCAGGCTGGTCAGTGAGCCCTAAGGGTCCTTCTGTCTCTGCCCCCAAGCACTAGGATTACAGGTCTATGCCCTCTCTGCCCCCAAGCCATGCCCCCAGTGTTCTCCATTTTGATGAGGCTCCATTATTTACGGACTCATAATGACCTCTATATTGCTTCTGCTATTCCATGTGGCTAAACATACTTGCAAGTGTCTCTACTTGGGACTGTTCTTATCATTTCAGTATCTTGAATTAATGGACTGTCATTATTTTACCACCCCTTTTCTTTCTGGTTTGTCTCTAAAAAACTCTTTTCTGGGATGGAGGGATGTCTTAGCAGTTAAGGTGCTTGTCTGTGAAGCCTAAAGACCCATGTTTGATTCCCCAGTACATAAGCAGAGGAACAAAGTGGGGCATGCTTGTGCAGTGCGCTTGCAGCGGCCAGAGGCCCTGACGTGCCCATTCTGTCTCTCTTCTCTCTCTGCTTGCAAATAAATAGACTTACTTAAAAAACAAAAACAAAAAACCTCTTTCCTTACTCAAAAGTCTTTGCAGGCTTTCACTGTTATGGTTTGATCATTCCAAAGTATTTTCACTTATGTGGCTATCGTGAACGAGACTGTTTTCCTGATTTCTTGCTCGGTGTGTCTGTCATTGATAGAGGGAGACTATTGACTTCTGTGTTAATTTTGTATCTTGCCACTTTGCTGAGTGTTGATCAGCTGGAGGAGTTTTCTGGTGGCGTCTTTAGGATCTCTTCTACATAGTCGTATTATCTACAAATTACGAGTAATGATACTCTAAACTTCAGCCTTTTCAGTTGTAACTTTTGTTTCCTTTTCCTTATTACTCTAGCTAAGACTTCAAGCACTATGTTGAATGAGTGGAGAGAGTGGACACCCTTGTCATGTTCCTGACGTTAGTGAAAATGCTTTGGGTTTTTCTACATTTATCATGGCCTTGTTTACTTCTAAAATATTTGTAATTTTTCAAAATATTTTATTATTTACTTGACAGAGAAAGGAGGAGGGAGGGAGGAAAAGAGAGAGAGAATGGGCGCTCCAGGGCCTCCAGCCACTACAAACGAACTCCCGATGTGTGCGCCCCCTTGTGCATCTGGCTAACGTGGGCCTGGGGAATCAAACCTGAGTCCTTTGGCTTTGCAGGCAAAAGCCTTAACCATTAAGCCATCCCTCCAGCCCTGTAATTTTTCATTTCTTAAGTTTCCCTTGCTTGGTATGACGTGTACACGTGTGTGTATGGCATGGCATGCATGTGGTTCTAAAGCAACTTCTGGGTCAGTCCTCACCTCCACCCCCACCTTCATTTAAGGCAGGGTCTCTGATCACTGTTAGCGAGCTTCTGAGAAGTCCTTCCATCTGTGTCTGTCCCCTGACTGTAGGCACAGTGAGATCACAGAAGCCCGTCACGGCTGGCAGCTCTTACAGGGGGCCTGAGGATCTGAACCCAGGCACTCAGAGTTGAGCAGCAGCAAGTGCTCTGTCCACGGAGACACCCCCCCCCCCCAATCCCTCTCATGGAAACATGTAACTTACCTCGGATTGATACAGAGGCACAGCACGGGGGTGAAGTCCATCACCACTTTGCCCACCATCATTTATGGACTATTCTTACCCTGTGGAGCCAGAGTCACTTCTGTCATGGATCAAGGCTTAATGCATGCTTAGATCTTTTTCCCATCTCTCCACGTTATTGTTAACTGGTCTAATTCTGCATTAATACTGTCTGTATCACTAAGACTATAATATACATGGTATATCTATATTATATTATATATAATATAGATGGCTTGGTAGTTACAATCAGGACATGAGACCACGGGTTATTTGAGGAGGAGACATTTAATATGAAGAACTGTTACTTAGCAGAAAGTTTCTAACTATCAGATGGGGTCAAAGAGGACTCCAGGAAGTACGTAAGCAGCAGGCGAAAGAGGCATCTATTAAGAATGAAGAGCAGGGGCTGGAGAGATGGCTTAGCGGTTAAGCGCTTGCCTGTGAAGCCTAAGAACCCGGTTCAAGGCTCGATTCCCCAGGACCCACGTTAGCCAGATGCACAAGGGGGTGCATGCATCTGGAGTTTGTTTGCAATGGCTGGAGGCCCTGAATGAAGAACTTAAAATCTCAGGAGAATCCCATTCCAGATTTCTGCTTCTTCAGACAGAAGTAGCATGCACCAGTAGGGCATGGGGCAGAGCTGGTGTGTCGACATGGCCACCACAGCCACACGGCGTGGGTGGAATGAAACTGGTGTTCTCCGTTCGCCGACTTGGTTATACACGAACTGAGCAGGCCCTGGAAGAGGCCTGCAGGAGGTGCAGAGTGCCCACAGGCAGGGGCAGCGCCCTGCGGGCACAGCTGGTATCCTGTGCTAATGGATATGGAGGAATAAAGCCCAGAAAAGCAACGCCCTTCTCCCGCTATTGATTGACGAGCCAGGCTGTAGAACCTGTCTCCAGAGCACAGCTCTGGGGCCACAAAGCAGAATATGGGTGGATTTAGAGCAGAAAGATCAAATATATATTCCCTCACTTGTTCTTTCTTACTCTTCGGGAGTTTTGAGAGTTGTTTTTGGTTCCTTGACTTTCCGCACGTCCAAGTTAAGGGACACAAGAAGAAGTTTTGAATGCTTACATGGACTGTATATACTCTAGATTTATTTGGTTCAACTGTTTTAGGTCATGCATCATAAACTGCATCATACCTGGCTTGGCATTAAATGTTTCAGTGGCGTGCACTTTTCTTCCTAAAGCTTTCTTATAGGTTTTTGTTGTCTCTGTACGTTAGCGTTTCACATTTTTTAAAGAAAACGGTATTGAAATGTTTTTTTAATTATTTATTTTTATTTATTTATTTGCAAGCAGGGGGAGAGAGAGAGAGAGGAGACAGAGAATGGGCATGCCAGGGCCTGATAGCCACTGCAAACGAACTCCAGACGCATGTGTTCCTTGTGCATCTGGCTTACGTGAGACCTGGGGAATCAAACCTGGGTACTTTGGCTTCACAGGCAAACAAACCTTAACCGCTCGGCCTTCTCTCCAGCCCTTGAAATGTTTTTAAAATAGTTTATTTGCAAGCAAAGACAGAGGGAATAGGTGCACCAAGACCTCCAGCCACTACAAACGAACTCCAGATGCATGCACTACTTTGTGCATCTGGCTTTGCATGGTTACTGGGGACATGAACTCAGGTCGTTAGGCTTTGCAGGCAAGCACCTTAACCACTGAGCCATCTCTCCAGCCCATGGCATTGAAATTCTTATTTACCAATCACCCAGTTTTTATTCAAAGTTTGATTAGAACAATTTTAAGAATTGTTTTTTGTCTACAACATGCCTTACTTTGAAATTGTAGTCCTATATCTGTCTATTCAACTTTTGGATTTTCTCTGTTTATCTTTTAGGATGATGTACTAGGTTCTGAGACTTTTCTTGCCTTGTTTGACTGTATCGCAGCTACGTTGAGTAGATATGATACACAGAGCCATCCTGATCTTCCAAACATTGAAAATAATACTTCACCATTTTTTTTTTTTTTTGGTTGCTACCCTTTCTCAGTTCAGAAGTTTCTTCCATTCCTGATTAGCTAACAAGCCAAAAAAAGTCAAAATAAATAAATAATTAAATACAAAGAATGGACGCTGTTTAGGATTAAATTATCAACACTTATTTCTCATACTTCTAGGAGGCCTCAGGTGAGGGAGGTCAGCAGAGAGCCGAGAAAAACCTTCCTGGTCTGCAGCTGCCTCCTTGCTGGAATCTTGCATGGTGGAAAGGAAGAGAGGGCTCTGAGTTCTTCCACAGGTACTGATCCCATTGCAGGAACCCTACTCAAAGGAACTCATGTGTAACCTTATTTACATCCCAACTATCCACACTGGGAATTAGAGCTTCAATGTGGGAATATAATGGTGGTGGTGGGGGGGCATAAACATTCAGTCCATAGCACACACTGAATTTTATCAGATGCATGCGCCTTCTGTTGAGATGACATTAGAAGTCTTTACTTACCTTCTCCAGGGCTCCCTGGATCCCCTTACTCAGTAGTGTTCAACTACGTGGAGTGTGACTTGTTCCGAACTCCAGGTGTCTGCATCCTTCACACTAACGAGGGATGCTCTGACATATCCAAGAGTCTGGTTTGAGAGGTGAAAAGAGAAGGCCTTTCCTCCCCTGGATCGGTGACACTCACCAGCTTTGAAGACCTCAACAAAGACCTGTAACTTCCTTGGGACCTCATTTCTCTCAAGGGAAACTGGGTTCCTTTCTTTGAGGTTATGGGGGTGCAGCACTTGCATATGACGAAGTGCTCCAACGTTCTCTCCTGTGTGGTAGGAAGCCCACAGGACATCAGCCCTCCTCACCGTGGCCTGCTGAAAACCTCTCTCTGCACCCAAGGGAGTATGTGACTTCTCTGTTCCCATTCTCTTCTAGTACCTCCTGGGTTTTCAGGCTAACTTGTTTGAAAAGAAAATACAAGCAAGACCCGCTGACATCTAGCTTTTATTGAATTGAAGGGTCCCAGTGCTCTGTCTCACTCACTGTCCGAAGTCTCAGGTCGGCGTGATTTAATAAAGCTCTTTCCCCACAAGCCACATTTTCCCCTAGTCTCAAGCTGCTTTGACAAGTGTAGTCAACCAAAATGCCAGGGGGTCAAGAGTCTAGGCCGAAAGATCAGGACGAGCACGTGTAAGGCCCCCATCACTTACTGGTCATGACTCTAGAGCTGGCCTTTCTGGGTCTGCTGGGGGGAGGGGCACAGCAATACTGTCACCGAGACTATGGTGACAAAAGACAGAATGAATACACCAGCAGCGGTGGTACAGTATCATCGATGGATCTTGTTCTGTCTCTCTCTCTCTCACACACACACAGGTTCAGGAACTCCAATACCGCAGAGGTCACAGCTCAACATGCTCAATAGCACGGAGCATAAACGCTGTGCAGGAAGGTCATGCTGCATCCATCTCCCCACCCCCACCCTGGGCTCCAGCTACCCCTAGTTCCCGGCATGTGTTAACAACGTGTGCCCAATGGGTGGGCTGCCATGCCTTTTGTTCTAAGGCTCAGTTGTGGCGAGCATCCACAGACAAGTTGTTCTGCAATGATTTTGGGTGTGTGTGGTTTTCAGCTCCCTAGCCCACTCCCATTCTTGGGAGTGCCTTTCTCTTTCTTAATAAACTGTTTCTATTTTTATTATCTTAAAAAAATGCTTAGAGCTGGGTGTGGTGGTGCATGCCTTTAGTCTCAGCACTCGGCAGGCTGAGGAAAGCCAAACACATATGAGTTCAAAGTCGTCCCGGAGGGGGGTGGGGGGGGGAGGAGGCTGGAGTGATGGCTTACAGGTTAAGGCACTTTCCTGCAAAGCCTAAGGACCCAGGTTCGATAACCCAGGACCCACATAAGCCAGATGCACAAGGTGGTGAATATGTCTGGAGTTCATTTGCAGTGGCTGAAGGCTCTGGTCATTCTCTCTCTCTGTCCTCCTCTCTCTAATCAATAAAATAAAATAAATTAAAAAGAAAGTGAGGGATTTGATGGTCAAGTTCTCCACTGTTCTTTACAAAATAAATAAATAAATACATAAATAAATAAATAAAAATCCTGGGGCTACAGAGTGAGTTCCAGAGCAGCTTGGGTTAAAGCGAGACCCTGCCTTGAAACAATAAGAAAAAGGTCAGAGAAGCAGTAAATAGAGATAAGCAGAGCACTAACTTGCGGCTGTTTTAAGAAACCCTGTGAGGTATGACAGCTAAAGTTCAGGTGAGTAAGCTTGGTGGACACCATCACAGTGTTGACCTCCTGTACCGAGTCCTTCAAAGGATCCCTCAGGTCACAAGACACACTTCATTCTCAATGACATATGCCTCTGCAGATAAGAAAGGTGACCCACACTTTCATTTTCTTTATTTTTCATTGATACCGTATGAATACAAAGTTTCTAGAAAGCTACAAAATGTCTACCACTTTATCAAGAAGGCATCAAAATGTGTCACTTTGCAAAGACATGAAAACACCTGCAGGAACTGACACAAAAATAGCATTTTTAGAGTGATGAAATAATTGCACTTAACTGTCATGGATATTAAAGTTATCACACATATGTACCGCGAAAGCTAGAATACATTTTTTTTTTACAAAGCACTTTATAAAAAAATTCTCTGCACACAAACCCTATAATTTTCATATAACTATCATACTAAAGATAAATTCACTTTAAAGCCAACACTTAGAACATTTTTTAAAAAAACAAAACAAAACAAAACAAAAAGGTACCAGTACCTAAACACAAACGTTAACAAATACAAGAATACTGTACTGCAGGAGGTTTAACCAAACGCCTTTTGAAAGTTTCTGCAAGTAGGTTAAGAAACATGTGTGGATTGGCCACCCCACTCCCTTCTCTCCCATCTCTCCAAGAGGAACCCAGGGTACGCAGAGGCGGGTTCCGGCCCAGTCCCAGCAGCAGTACAATAATCACAGGAACCACTGACCGAAGAAACGCTTACGTCACAAGCCCATTCTGCACACGTCACACGAAGATAAGACAAGACGGTGAGAACCCAGTAAGTCGCTTAGAATGCGAACAAATACACGTGGCAAAAACCAATTCACATAAAGTTTGAGCATATTAAAGAAGTAAAGGCTATTCAGGTTTTTTAAATGTTACAAAAAAGATTTTTTTTTTGTCATTTTTCAGGCACGTACTTGTTTTTGTTTTTACTTTTTTTTTTTTTTTTCCTTGTCTGCAGTCAATAAGCCCATTGACAAAGGCCTATAGAAGTAAATCTTTCAAGGAGGTAACAGGGAGATGTACATTTTTTTTTAAAGAAGTGCAGTTAATATCTAATTTACACAGTGAAACTAATCACAGAAAATGATTAATGCAAAAAGAAAAATGCAAAACAAAACTCAGGCACAGGTTTTCAAATGACTGATGCACAGATCTGCCCGCCTCTCTTAGAGAGAGGGGATCTGAGAGCTCATGGTAGACGCCGGTGAGCGCCAGACTGGTGAGCAAGGGGGGTCTGATGGGATCCGACCCCGTGGATGACAAATGAGGGGACATAAACAGCATGATTTGTGTGGCATACGAGTGACTCGATGCAAATTCACAAAGGCAAACAAGCGAGGGCTTAATAAATACACATATATCTCATCTTATTTAATGGTGCATGACTCAGTGAAACTACCCTTTGCAACGCAGTAAATTTTAAACATAAAACCTTCATTCTTCAAGAGAGAAGCAAAAAAGTTTATGAGAGAACACCACTGTCAAACAACACAGCAACGGCTAAGAAGAGGTGTAGGAAAACACATATTTGACTAATTTCTTCCAAGTTGCGGTACGTTCCTGACAGGGAGAAGTCATCCAACAACCATATACCACCTACAACCTGTGTTGAAAAAAAAATTTTTCCCTGTTCATTTGACAGTGTTACTTAAAAAAAAAAAAAAAAAAGAACTTTCATAAATATTCACAACTTGGGGTGAACGGAAGTCACTTCTGAAATTTCAGAGCTCAGAGAGACTACGTCTAGACACACAGAACACCGAGGTGAGGGTTCGGGCTCGGGCTCGGGCTCGGAGGCTAACTTTCAACGCTGTCTGACGTTGCTCCTCTCCACTCGGTTCCTTTCCTGCCTTCTTTTCAGCTAGCTGTTTCTTTTATCTGGTCGGCCTCCTTGCCTTTTGTCGCTCTTCTTCCTCTACCAGTTTTCTCAATGACACAGGTTTTGTTCTAAGCTGACACAGACTTTAAAGTTAAAGAGTTGCTGGAACATTCTTTGAAGTGGGGAGGGGAGGGGAAGAAACAAACAAACAAACAAAACGCCAAATTCCGTATGGTGCTCTTTGGAAGTTTCTCATAGCACATTCACACCCGACACTCAGAGCCAACATGGTTGCCCTAAGGGGGACACCTGAACTGTGATGACCCTAACCCATCCAAAGCTTCAACGCTCGAAATGGTGCCGTCACCGCGTGCAGCAGGTTAAGTGCGCTCTGTCGTTTGGGTGGGGGGAAAAAAAAGAAAAAGAAAAGGTCTCCAGAGACTGGACGTGGACACAAGGAGAAGGACAGCCGGAGCATCTGTCCACAAATTCCTTCCCACGGACGCAGGGCTGGGTGACGCGCTGACGTGACATGCGCAGGGAGGGATCGGCACGCACATCATTTTGCGGGATCCCTGCTGCTACAGTGTGCTGTGTGGGTGGGTGGGGTGGCGGGGTCCCCACGTGGCAGAGCGATTGGCAGCAGGCGGGGCGGGGGGACCACGCAGTGCTCTTGTGAACAGAGGCCTGTGGTTGGTCACTCATCCCGGCAAACCAAAGGCATTATGGTGATCTCGAAAGATTTTTTTTTTTTTTTTTTGGTCTCTCTACAAATTGTCGTTATTAATGGCAGCACTTTTCTAAGCTGGAATCTCAAGCCAAAGGCACTTGCATGCTGGAGTACAGATGAGTCACAAATAGCTAAGTATTTGGTCATGAATTTAAAAGGCAACAATGCAAAGTAAAATTTGCTTTTCATAGTAAACTGCAGGGTTGCAACCTTTTGTTTTGGTATGGACAGAGATTATTTGAGTGTGCTCAAGGAACTGACTTGGGTTCCGTTTTCGAAGTTTTAGGCCAAGCTGTCAGTTTCCTATAGAACTGGGTAAAAAAATGGGCTTTTTTTTTTTTTTTTTTGGGAAAAAAAATTGAGAACAATTTTTGTTTGTCCTGCTTTGGAAACTGGGCCAATTGGTGGATGGACACCGAGACAGGTGAGAGGAAAGGCTGGCGGCGACTAAGGTATTCATTAGTAAGGCACTGCTCACCGGGACGCTTTGGCAGCTGTACATTGAAAACTCCCTACAAAAGTAACAGTAGTAAGAGAAACGCTTCCAGCTTACAAAAGGGCTCACAGTTCCGAGGCAGCCTCTTGCACTGACACCCTACAACACAACGTCTCCAAGATTTAAGGCTTTTTCAAAAATGACACGTGCAGGGCTTAGCCACAGAAACATCGACACAAAGAAATCAGCAAATGCACATATCCTCCTAATGTCACAGGTGGGGGACACCAACACACAGAATTCATTCTACCCTCTGTTTTGTTAGGACAAGTCTAGTACAATAGATCATACACAACATTATACAAATTCCAGGTACCTGGTTTATAAAATTGACCATGACATGATTTTTCAATAATTTACAGTTGTACAACAACAACAGCTAACATCACCATGGTATTGAAACTTAACGGAGACTTGGGTCTAAAAGTCGTCGGCAACTTTTACACCAAGTGCTTGGGATGGGGGCTGTGTTTTGGCTGGTGTGAGGGCTGGACTTTGCCGCCGGGGTGCTTGGAAATTTCACTCAGAGCCTGTGGCAGGTGGACTGTCCTCAGAGGAAGCAAAAAGGGCTCATGAGCCTGCTCACTCGCATGGCTAAGGGCAGATGGCTACTCATCACTCCTGGTGATGATGGGCTTCTGCAATGGAGGGTCTGTCTGGGTCTCCCCTTTTCTGAAGAACCAACCCTGCTCACGCATTCTTAGGGATCACTTAAGCATAGAGCACCAAGAAAGAAGGCCTCCACACAGAAGAGACCAAAGAGGAAAGAAGAACGCCCAGAGAAGTCCTCACCCCCCCCCCCCATTCTGGTATTAGCCAGCTGTGGACGTTGGGCTGGTTACCTCGTGGCCTCAAGAGAAGGGCAATGGACTGTGCTGGCTTTGAGCTTGAGAATGGGAAGGCCACGATGCTGTGCTCTGGAGTGACTCCCAGCCCAGTGCAGCCCTAGAGACAGAAAGCAATGCCTGCTGGTCCAACAAGGTCTGCGTACAGCCGGGATGGCAAGGCAGGAAGTAGACGCGCTCAGAGGACATACACGCAAATGGTTAAAGGTTTGCTAGGAGTCCCCGAAGCTTACGAAGAGAACAAAATGGCTGGGATTTTTTTTTTTTAACCCCTGCTAAATAAAGGCTAAAGGTCAAATCAGAAATACTCTATAAATACGTGTCAATCAATTACAAAGAGGGTGATGATGACTAATTGTTCTCCACTTCCCCAGGGGCAAGCGACAGGATGGTTACAGCATGGGAGAGATTGTCATGAAAGACACATTTCTAAACAGGAAGAAACACATACAGGATGCCTGTGTCACTTGATGGATAGCCTACCGATATCTTTGTGACCTAAGAAAAGGGGGGTTCCCAGGAAAGCAGCTTTGCGGGATGACAAGGAAGGAAGACTGTCGCCACGCTGATGTGAGCAGAAAGGTAAAGGGCAGTCATTTTCAACTGAGGTGACTCTTTGTCCTTTGGGACTCTGTGAGCTGTGACAAACGGAAAGGAGTGCTACTGGGTGGACAGCAGGAATACTGGGGAACCCTCCAACTATGTGCAGACAGCCACACACAACCAGCTATTGGATGGTCCAAACTGTCCACAGCGACAAAGTGGAGAAAGACCGGACACTTGATGGTGGCGGGGTGGGGGGAGGGGTCCTGGGACATGTTCTGAAAAAGTGATGGACATAAATGTCCACAGAACACAGCCACCCTGGGCTCCTCCGTGTGGAATTCTGCACTGAGTGTGACGCAGCGATGGCACAACACGTTCCTGACAAGCCTGTCTCGGAGTCACAAAAGACAGACCCCAGGAAAAGATCAGTGACGACAGGGCCTCCAGACGGGAAGAAGGGAGGAGAAAGAGCCATGTCACAGAGAGGGGCGGGGGTAGAGAGAGACAGACAGGGAGGGAGGGAGCAAAAGGGGCTGAGATTAGATGTTTGGATACAAATCTAGACAAAGAGAAGCAAGCCCGAGTTTGGGGTCACGGGACCAGGGCGAGTTCAGACAGGAAAGTCGTCTTGGAGAAAGCTTTACAAGACTTTACAATATGTACTTTAAGAGTAAAAGCTAATCCTCAAAGCCATTCCCGTTCCTCCTACCAGTGTGCCTGGGCGTTTGGCGAGGACACGGAGAGCGAGGCTGCAGGCTGACCCCGCGAGGGAAGCCGGCCAGGGCTGCTTGGCCTTCGTGGGCTCCAGTCACTGTGCTTTGGAAGTAAGTCCCAAGAGTCCCCTTGGCATCAGAGAAGCACGGCTCCCCTTCTGAGTGGGAACATGGCTGCTCTCCTCACATTCTGGGATGGACTTTTAGCCATAGAGGATCATTTGAATGTAGGGGTTCCTCCCTCAGGGAGAGATGCAAGAAGAAACACCCCTAAGAGAGGCGCCCAGCAGAAGATACTGGACGTGTCAGGACCGTGAGAGATGCTGCTGAGCAGACAGAAGGTATAAAAAGAACCAAGGCATCCCTTCCTTCTTGGGCTAGGTGGGGACTGGACACAGAGCTGGTCTCTTTCAGAGAGGAGAGGACTACTGACATCAGGAGGGGGGCCTTTCTACTAAGAAGCGGTGCACATTCTCCTCTGCTCTTCTCACGGACCAGGGATGTGTGTGGGAGAGACAGACTTGGACCAGTGTGGTTCTTTTAGCCATGAGCCAACCAAACCCACCTATTCGTGATCACAAGAAGCTATTGAACATGGCCCAAGCAGGGTCAGAGCGGATGGGGTCGGAGAGGTGTGTAAGTCACCAGGATGTGAAAGAAGGTAGGCTTTACTTTGCAGCCTTGGTGCCAAAAATTTGTCGTTGTTTTATAATTTACAAGGCTTATTCTAATGTTCAATTGGGTTCACATATCCCCAACCGTTATAAAAATCCCTATCTTCTTCTAGGAAGTGGAGGGGGAGCCCTCCTTCCCTCACCAATGAGGTGCTTATGGAGGTAACGCAAGGCATGCGGCCATCCCAGGCCCACTCTACTGCGCAATGATCTGGAATATTCGGATTAGAAGAAGGTTGAACCCTTCCTGAAAACACTCCAATGAGAGAGCCTGTTTGAAAAGGTCAGAGAGACGGAAATCTTGAACTTAGGCTGACCAAGTGCCATCGTGACTTACGGAGAGGTGGCAGGGAAAGTATGCCCTTAGACGCAGAACACACACACAAACACACACACAGAGTGCCTACAAGCTGACAGTCAACAGATGTTCATGACAGCCTCATACCCACATGGGTGTGTGTACATACGTACTGTACACACACACACACACACACACAGCTATAGTCATGGCAGGTTCCTACACATGTTAGGGGTCACCAGAAACAATCTATCTACAGGCTGGTGAGGACACTTGTGACGTTCTGGGGAGCAGAGGTGCTAAAATCTGATGAGCCTTTTGCTTGGTTAGCTGATGGCATGTCCTCCGAGCCACAGGGTTCTCTATACTTTGTAGCTCACAGTGCAGTGTTTGCGCCAATTATGAAATTTTGCTATTAAAATCTCAGTGGTTCAAACATTTACTTGTCTTCATAAAAAATTTGGTTGTCCATATAAAATATAACTGCACACAAGACTATAAACATTGTAACCTTAGATTTTTTTTCAGTATTTATCTACTTATTGCAAAAAGAGCCATCTTTTCTTTTTCATTAAATAATCAACCCTCACATTAGTACAATACAATTTTACATTTTTTTAAATATACTATATATGTTAAGGATAAGGGGTGATTTTTTTTTTCTTTTGTAATACCTGTTTCAAGAGTTTAATGGATTAAGAGATTAGTTTTTAACCTTGAGGGAAAAAGCACAAATTTGCCTCATTAGGATATTTCTACCAAGTATTTCTTAAGGCTATAGTTTAACATTTGGTTTCAAAAGGAAAGCAAGGTTTCATTTAAAAAATAATTTAGTGAATTACATTCTCTCATAACTTCCACCCTAATTAGTTACAAAGATAAGTCTAGAGATTCTTAGTTTCGCATACTAATTTACATTTATAGTTAAAGATTAACTTTACCTGTATCTTAAAACAAGAATTTTACGTTGGAAAAAAAGAGAACTAAATATACTTGTATAAAGGCAGTCAATGTCTCGTGCCAATCCCATCTCAGCATAGTCTACTACAATGAGGAACAGGTCTGCGCAGAGAGGCGTAAGGCTGTTGATTCACCTTCCCCGAGGAATCATGGGCTGCAGATCTGAAGACGACATAGAAACGACTCCATTTCTCTTTTTACAACTGTACCAGAACTTCACAGCTACAATGATGGTATGAACACATGGGGAGGGGGGGAGAAGACTTCACTCAAACAGGCTTTAGAAAAGTCAAGGTGTGACCTTGGGGCCAGGGCACCACCCTGTGTGGTGAGGTTTACAGTCAGTCGTTCAGTAATGGAGAGTGTGTGTATATACAGATATCTCTCTATATAAATAACCAGGTTCAGTCCTTTACAAGCCTGTAAATGTGGTGCTGTGCTCCGTGTTCACTGTTCGAGACTTCAAACACGCAGGCCATGCAGAGCAGCGTTTCCTGTGTGTCCCTGTTCGTTACCACCTGTTGAGAAGAGGGAGAAAGGGCAGACAGGCATCGCACCACGTGGATGAAGGGCAGTGAGCCCGTGCTCTGAGAGCCACGGTTTAACGGGAGAAGAGCAGTGTCAGGCTGCATCCTGTCCCATACACTCGGGAGAATCCTTGAATGCCCAGCATGACACCACTTCCAGACAGCGTCTTAACCATCATTTACATGTGACAGAACACCACGAAAATTGGACTTGTAGGGCTGCAGAGATGGCTTAGTGGTTAAGGCACTTGCCTGCAAAGGCAAAGGACTCAGATTCGATTTCCCAAGACCCACACAAGCCAGATGCACAAGGCAGCACAAGCATCTGGAGTTCATTTGTACTTGCCACAGAGGCCCTGGGGCACCCACTCACTCTCTCTGCCTCGATCTCAAATAAATAAATAAGCACTTTTAAAAGAGGAGTCTTAGCTGGGTGTGGTGGTGCACGCCTTTAATCCCAGCACTTGGGAGGCAGAGGCAGAAGGATCACCCTGAGTTCAAGGCCACCCTGATACTACAGAGTGAATTCCAGAACAGCCTGGGCTAAAGCGAGACCCTATCTTGAAAAACCAAAAAGATGGGTCTTGTTTCTATATCTGGGCTTTGTGGAGCTGATTTTTTTAAAAAGCAAGGGAACTTTCTATAATTCTGTCCCATAGAATAGTCATCTTTATCTTAGATAATTCTCATCTATCTTATTACTATCTCATTTTTAGTTGAGAAATAATAAATGTACATTTTTATGAGGTACAAAGACACTGTGGGACACTGTCGATTGGGTAAATCAAGCAACTTTTCTTAAGTCATCACCTCATAACCTTGATGTATCTCTGTGGAAACGACTTTGAAATCCCTTTTCTGCCTGATTCTTAGACTTGTGCTAGGAATTGATTCACAACAGCCAATGACAGACATAAGCTCATTGCGTTCCTTGCTATTAGTTGGCAGTGAAGAGACAATGGTATGAGTCATAGCCGGCCATGGTGGCGCAGGCCTTTAATCCCAGCACTCAGGAGGCAGAGGTAGGAGGATCACTGTGAGTTCGAGGCCACCCTGAGAATACACAGTGAATTCCAGGTCAGCCTGTGCCAGAGTGAGATCCTATCTCGAAAAACCAAAAAAAGAGAGTCACATTCAATGACAGTCCCTTCTGCTGATACAGGCTTCCCCCCTCACAGAGTGTTCTGAACACCCATGCACTTTCCCTGAGTCCTTCACGGTTTCCTCAGGGTCATGGCCTCAGCCTCTTCCAGGCTTGGGACCTGCTTCCCCTCCCTGCTGTCTCGGAGGGCCATGCCACCCTCAGAAGAAACTTGCTAAAGGCAAGTCTGATCAAACTGAGCTGTTCCGAACACTCCAGTGACTCTCCGTGACTTTTGTATTTGAAACTGTTTTGAACTTGAGCACCCAGTACAGTTTATCATAGACCCAATTTCCTCCTTCGCAACAGACTGTCTCGCTTAAGTTTCCCTTGCCTTGAAGGCATCAAAGTTTATGGCCCCTGACTAAAGAATAAAGTCTTATTGTACTTCTGACTTGCCCTACAGAACCGCGTGAGTCATACAGGTATGTCCATCTCGTGCAGCAGGCTGGCTATATTTAGTGCCCCTGGGGTGCTTTGAATGTAAAGTGTCGGCCCCTCCCCCCGCCCCCATGGCTAGTGAAGCCCTTGGCAGGTGAGGCCTTGCTGGAGGAGGTGTGCCATGGGGGACAGACCCTGAGGTTTATCGGTCCAGCCCCACTGGGCGTTCACTAACCAGCTCACTCCTGCCAACACCTTCTAGCTGATGTGACAATACGTGATGCCCAGCCTCTGCTCTGACATGCCATGGTGACACTTTCCCTCGAGACTGTTAAGTAAGCTGAAATGAAAACCCTTTCCTTCCACGTGCTGCTTGTGATTGCTTGGGTATTTCGTCCCAGCAATGAGGAGGTGACCGTACCAGCGTGGCTCTGGGTCATGCAGAAGTCTGTGCTGAGAGAATGAAAGTCCACAGAGGCCAGTGACGCTGCACTGCTTACTACGAACCTGCGTGGGAACTAGACGTTGTACGCAGCTGCCCCACATGACATTACTCTACGACACACTCTAACGAGAGGTGCTAGGATGAGTCCCCAATGACAGAGCTGGGCTGAGGGACTAACTTGCTCCAGGCTAATTGTAATTAGTTCAAGGTGGCATATCCACCCAGCAGCTCCTCCCTCGGGAAACCTTTCCCAGCTTCCTTAGCTAGGCCACATGCTCTCCCAACACCATGCCCTCTGTCATAAGTCTACCTCCTATTCATTTACTGATAACATGACGAGCGCCTGCCGCCCTCATCACCAGAGCACCCCCAGAATGTCCTGTTTTTGGTAAATGTAAAATAGATCTGCTTTTCCTTTAAGGCATCAGGATGACTTAACATCATCTTTACCTCCCAGAGCATCTCCCTGCCTCTCTGTGTATCAATGGTGCGTGGCTCAGAAGCATCCCACAGGCTGGTGACCTTGCGTTTAATCTGCATTGCTTCCCAGCATCGAATACAATCTCCCCGTGGTGTAGTTGAGAGAATTAAAACAGCCTCAATGATCACCTTGAGTACGGAGACCGCAGGCTTGAGCAAGTGGTTAAATGGAGGCGGAAATGGAGGCCTGGAGACTTTCAATTGATTTCTCAGAGTCATAAAGTAGAGCTGAGTCCTAAACCCAAGTCTTCTGATTTCATGACCATAAGATGTCCTCCACAGTCTCTTTTCTACTGACTCAAGTCCTAATCTATGCCTATCATCAGCTCCAGGACTCAGGTATGCCCAACATTTCTTAACCATAAAAATTAATAAACATGGGCTGAAGAGATGGTTCAGCAGTTAAGAACTTGCCTGCAAAGCCCAAGGACCCAAGTTCAATTCCCCAGTACCCACATTAAGCCGGAAGCAAAAGGTGGTGCAAGTGTCTGGAGTTCATTTGCAGTGGCTAAAGATCCTGGCATGCTCATTCTCTCTTTCACTGCCTCTTTCTCTCTCAAAAATAAATTTAATTTTTTTAAATGGATAAACATGATCTCATAGTTTTATAGTAAATGTAACAATTACAAAAGGTCCTTTTATTTAGTGTGGTGCTTTGAACTTCTGAGAGCTTCCCATCTTCTTGGAAACTTTCTTTTCTTTTTTGGTGGCACTAAGGATTGGACCCAGGGTTTCATGCACACTAGGTAAGTGCTCTACCACCGAGTTATATCCCCAGGTCTCTTTGCATTTTTCCTTCTGAGATAGTGTCTCACTAAGTTGTCTAGGCTGGTCTTGAACTCATTCCGCAGTCTGGTCAGGCCTTGGGCCTTGTAATCCTCCTGGCTGTTAGAGTAGCAACAACAAACCTGTGGTACCAGGCTGGATTCTTGTAACTGTTTTGTGAATGAGTATGTGACCTCAGAAGACCACAGGAACACTGGCTCTCAGTCTGCTGCTGTCTTTCTTAGCTGTGTCTGGTGGTTGTCACAGGGTCTTACATCTACAGGTTCAGCTCAATTCCTGAAATAACTCGATGCAGTGAAGGCAACAGAACACTTGAGACAGTTTCTCTAGTCTGAAACCTCAGTGCCTCCCACCCACCTTCTCTACTGTCCCCTCATGACAGACCACCCCAAAACAAGGAAAAGGCAGAACCACTTACCAATAAAATTGTGAAGTTTTCCAAAACACTGTTCATCATATATTTCTCTGGTAAGTGTTTGAGCTTATGGATGAAGTTGATCATATATTCACACATAGGCGAGCGATTTATTCGGTACACAAACCGGCCATTCTCAAACCGTGCATACTCCGTCTGTGAAGGAAAAAAGGATTCAAGCACTTTTATCTTTCAAAACACAAGAAACCAGAATTATTGCCTGTAAAAGAGCTCAATTTTTCAACATGGGCCATCTCTTATATGCTATGCTATTTATGCAGCTAACATAATTAAAAACAAATCCTAGGGCTGGAGAGACGGCTTAGTGGTTAAGGTGATTGCCTATAAAGCCAAAGGACCCAGGCTCAATTCCCCAGTACCCACGTAAGCCAGATGCACAAAGGGGTGCATGCATCTGGAGTTTGTTTGCAGTGGCTGGAGGCCCTGGTGTGCCCATTCTCTAACTCCCCTCTGCCTCTCTCTCTCTCCTTGCAAATAAATAAAATAATAAAAGAAAAAGATGGTTGCACACACCTTTAATCACATCAGTCGAGAGGCAGAGGAAGTAGGATTGCTGTGAGTTCGAGGCTAGCCTGAGACTACTTAGTGAATTCCAGGTCAGTGTGGGCTAGAGAGACCCTACCTCAAAAAGCAAACAAAAACAAAAAAGCAAATCCTGCCTTCAAACTTACTGTCATACACAGGATCCATTATTTTTCTGGAAGTTAAAGAAAAGGTCAGAAGGGTGACAGATTTAAAGCATTTGAGGGATCCCCTCAACAATGTTTGGAAAAAAAAAAAGTCTCACGCTGTTCAGGGAGGTTCTTTCCCCGGAGACCTCTAAGAGCAGACCCCAGCAAATCAGAACTCCTCAGGGTCCTCCCAAGTCCCTCTTTCTTGTTTCACAGGGCACCAGCCAGCAGAGCTGGTTTAACCACTTCAGGAAAAACTGACTATAAGCCCAGGAGGGATGGATGGATTGAAGTGGATTGGATAGACAAGTGGACGGAAGGTGGGGAGAAAGGGAAGAAGGTAATGCTCTCAGAAATTTGAAGAGAAAGCAAAAAACCTCAAGCATTGCCTTGGATGAAAGGGAAATTCTAGGACTTGGGAGATGACGCAGCAAGTAAGAGTGCTTGCTGCATAAGCATGAATGTAAAGGGCACAGCCTCATGTGTTTGTGATTAAGCTTCATGCTCAGTCCAGCTGGAGGAGCCTCACTGGAGGAGGTGTGTCACTGGGAGTGGACCTTGAAGTTTATTAGTCCAGCCCTCCTGGGTGTGTGCACTAGCTCGCTCACTCTGGCTGCTACCTCCCAGCCGATGTGACAAGATGGGAAACCCAGCCTCTCCTCTGCCACACTTTCCCAGCCATCATGAAACTTTCCTTGAAAATGTAAGCTGAAGCCGGGCGTGGTGGCGTACTTAAATATACAATAAAGGCCAACACTGACTATAATTCTAAACTGAAAAACCGCCAAAACCATGTTTACTAACAGCATTAGAAAGTATTCCTACCATTGCTACTTATTACACAAATATCCTCAAGGTTTTATCAAATAAATAGAAAGTGAAAAAAAATAGTAACGAAAGTTGACCAAACAATGGAAGAGATATAATACAATTTTCTTTTTTTGCTATCACTGAGATAGTGCATGCTAAAACCACAAGTATCCGGGGGAATAGTTTTAGAGTTAATAACAGTATATACTAAGACGTCTACAGTCAAGACAGATCTTTGATAGCTTTATGGAATGATGGCAAAATCCCAGAGCCTTTCTCCATTCTAGAAAGTAGACTCTAGAAATAGGAAATTGCCACAAGTTATAAAATATTCAGAAATATATTTAACAATGAACAAAACATTACATTAGAAACAATAAAAATCTCTTCAACAGACCTAAAATGATAAAAATGCAAACATGTTCTTGATTGGAAGAATTTGGTATCAATGTCAAATTTTCCCAAAATAACATCTAAATAATATAATAACAGTTATGGGGCTCAAAATCCTTTTCTTTTTTAAGATTTTATTTTCATTTATTTATTATTAGAGACAGAGAGAGAGGGAGAGAGGGAGGGAGAATGGGTGCACCAGGGCCTCTAGCCACTACAAACAAACTCCAGATGCATGTGCCACCATGTGCATCTGGCTTACATGGGATGTGGAGAATCGAACCTGGGTCCTTAGGCTTTGTAGGCATGTGCCTTAACCGCTAAGCCAACTCTCCAGCCCTGAAGCTCTTTTTCTTTACACGTTTTTTAAACGTGTACGGTATCTGGAAATAGAAACACTGGCTACTAGCTTAGCAAAGATAGGGAAAAGAAGGATGGGGCTGGGGAGATGGCTCTGTGGTTTTAAAAAATGCTTGCTGCATGTGAAGCCCGATGAGGTGGCACACATCTGTAATCCCACCATGCCTACAGCAATGGTGGTGCAGCCAGGCGAATTCCAAAGCTGACGGCCAGCTGGACTGGTATTCACAGTGGCAAACAATACGACAGCCTGTCTCACATAAGGTGGCAGGAGAGGACCAACACCCTGACCTCCACACGAGCATCGTGGCACACATGCACCCCCACATACATACACAAGAGTGGTGAGAATGGCCCGGTGTGGCGGCATGTGCCTTTAATTATAGCACTTGGGAGGCAGAGGTAGGAGGATCGCCGTGAGTTCGAGGCCACCCTGAGACTCCATAGTGAATTCCAGGTCAGCCTGGGCTACAGTGAGACCCTACCTCGAAAAACCAAAAAAAAAAAAAAAAAAAAAAGGACAAGTCACTTGATAAATGCTTTCACACAACTGTCCATCTACTGGGAAGAAATTATAAGGCGCTTACTTTACACAGAGCACAGACACACACTCTGAACAGATTAAATGTAAAACTTCACATGCTGCGCTCAGACCACTGATGACCATTTCTAGCATTCGACTGGTCAAAAAGCACTCTTTCCCTGCCCCTTGACCTTAGCTGTATCATCTGAGGACACTGAAGAGCAATCTACAATGCAGGCAGGTCAGTGACCTGTGCAGCTCAGTTTCCTCACATGCACCCAGCAGAGAACGTCCACCCACCAACACCCTGCTGCCCAGCGTTGACCACTCCGCATTCCAGGGAGGGAGGCGGAGACCAGCTGGTCCCGGGTCTTCACCACCTTCGTACCCTCTCCTTGGGTCTGTTCTTCTCCGTGTCTCTCTCCCACTCACCCTAGGGTGAAATGCTGCTCCCCAACTTCCATCCTTAACCGTGCTCTTGCAACTCCCTCAGGGCGGCCAGTTCTTGAATATCCTTAATGCTCAGGGTTGTCCTGTCCCCCAGATTCTAGTCTTGTACCCCTAAACTATCCTCTTGAAAACTCATTTCCCTGTGGCTGCTAGTGGAAAGCACCAAAGGTGAGTGTGACCTTGGGTGGCAGCTGTGCCCATCACTACACCACCAGCGCACTGTGTCAGTGTGACCTTGGACTCGCCCGCCTCTCTAAGCTCTGGTGGGCAGTTTCCAAACGCCAGGGGCACCACTTCAGGAAAGCCTATGGCCCCGAGGCTTAAACTGACCACCAAGCAACTCACCTGTGTCCCTTTTCTACCTTTAACATCCATCTCACAAAGCCCTTAGACCTAGCATGTCAGGAAACCTGCTCACTGAACACAGGCTCTCAGGGACGCAAAAGACACTGGACAATACACTTTTATTTCTCGTGTATATGTGTGTGTGCACATGCGCACACGTGGAGGTGAGAGAACCACCTTGGGTGCAGACCCTGACCTTCCATCTTGACTGAGACAGGGTCTGTTGTTCATTGCTGAATATGCCAGGCTAGCTGGCCCACACACTTCTGGGGATTCTCTGCTGCTGCCTTCCATCTCGCCCTAAGAGCTCTGGGATTACGGAATACGAACCACCACGTCAGGTTTCGTATGCATTCTGGGGATCTGGAATCAGGTCATTACGCTTGCATGGGAAATGTTTCACTCACTAAGCCATCTCCGCAACTCCAGAAAAATATACTGTTTAAGGAAATATCCAAACTTTATTCACAAATATAGCGAACCCTAAACCGGGTGTGGTATTACATGGCTTTAATCCCAGCACTTAGGAAGATGAGGTAGGAGGACTGCTGTGAGTTCAAGGCCAGCAGAGTGGGTTCCAGGTCTGTCTGGACTAGAGTAAAACCCTACCTTGAAAGGACCAAAAAGCAAAACAAAACAAAGCAAATATAGCCAGCCTGCTAAAACCAACACGTTTGTTTTTAAGTGAGACTGGTGTGAAATGTAAGAGTTTGAAGTTGGGTTGGGGAGAGTGACTCGGGATCCTGAGGCTTACTTCCGAGCTCATCTAGCCAACTCCAAGCCAGACCATGCGTCACCAACTGGGGAGAAGGGCTAAGGAAACCAGCTGATGTTGACCTCCAGCCTCCACATGCACACACATACATGGGGACACACACATATGCACAAGCACCATCACACCCACGTTCACTCCTCCCTTCAAGTTGTAAGTAGGTATTTCCTAACAGAATGAAAATGTGTCAGGCTGGGGCTGGAGAGATGGCTCAGCGGTTAAGGCGCTTGCCTGCAAAGCCAAAGAACCCTGGTTCAACTCTCCAGGACCCACATAAGCCAGATGCACAAGGGGGCACATGCATTTGGAGTTCATCTGCAGTGGCTGGAGGCCCTGGCATGCCCATTTTTTCTCTCTCTCTCAAATAAATAAATAGATGTTTTTAAAAAGTGTCAGGCTTTTGTTGTTTACCCTGAGATATCTCATTGTTTATCCTCCCAACCATTTTACCTTTCAGAAGTAATGAGAAAAGGAGCAACAGGAGGAGACAGGAGGTGGCACCACCAACTGCAGCTCCCTAGCGCGTGGCACTTTAGAGGAAGGAGGCTGCTGGGCTCCACAGGCTGACTTACCTCTACTTTTTCTACTACTTGCTTCCCAAAGGAGCACACTTTGGTGGAGCAGGTGACTGTCATATTTTCAGAGCTCTCGTACTGACTGGTCACACCATAAAAGGCCCCGGCGTCATCTTGGATACTGCAGTTTAAGTCGGCCTGTTGGCAAGGAAATTGGGGGAGAGTTATTTTCTCATTTTTCCTCATCCCAGGAGTGGTGGTGGCGCAGAGTGGAGTAAGCTACTGCAGCAGTTGTGGGTGGAGAGGATGGCTCCCGAGGGGGAAACCCAGCAATTACTGCAGTGCGGCCAATCCGGCCAGTGTTCCCTTGAGAGACCAGGCTACAGGTCTGTGTTCTAGTTGAAGCCCTTGTGTTTAGTAGAGTTCCAGCAGGCCAGTGACGCTGTGCTCTTGCAACGAAAAGTTCCAGAGGCTTCTAAAACATGTGCAGAGAGCAGGATGGGAATGGGTTCTGCACTCACTCATCTTCAGAGATACCTGACAAAACAGGAGCTCTGCAGCTGAGCGGTCACTGCTTTAAACGTCAAACAGACTTCACCAGAAATTCCACGTCCAGAGCAAAAGCTTCCTGCCTAAAAGCTGCCTTCAAAGTTGCAAGGCTGCTATTGGCTCACAGTTCTCTGAAGTCACTAAAACTATGGAGGGCCCACGCTGGACCTGGATGGGACTGAGCTACAACCAACCCAATGTGGGAGACGGGAGCAGAGTAAGTTCTACGCACACAGAGAGTAAGTATTGTGCAAAGACCTTCAGGGCTCAGACAGTGAAGGGCTTAGTTGAGGATGGTTAGGACTGGCACATGCAGGGCAAAGCTGAGGGAACAGAGTGGATGGATGCCAGCAGGGCTTCACCATAGCTCGAGGGAAAGGACTGTAGAAATGCAGCCTGGGGAGGGCTCAGAAATGAGGAAATGGGATGAGCTAGGAGTGTGGTGCCAGGAGGGGATGAGATGGGAGCACTACTCAGAAGAGCCAGGTCTCTGCAGGGCACAGAGTCTGCCGCGGAAGGATGGCTGAGGGGTTTAGGGAACACGATTCCCACAGCAACAGCATGGGACGGGCGGCCTTAGGTGAGGTGATCAGGCTCCTGAAGAGGACTGGCTCTCTGCCACCCTCCCACCTTCCACAACGTGAGGCCTCATGGGAAGTGGCGGCATGGCCTCCCCACATGCTGGCATCTGGATCCTCCAGGAATGCGAACACGAATGTCTCTTCTGTACACCCCATGACAAGGTGGCACCTAGGTGCTCCCAGCACACAGGTGGGAACAGCAAGTGAACACGGATCCCAGCACCCAATGCCAGGTGACACCATGGGAAACCCAGTAGTAGATGCCATGAAGTGGCTGCTTTGATATTCCAGTGATATTATGCACTGACACACCCTGCCTAGCTGCTAATACCAAGGCAGGAACTAACCACCATGAAGATTAAGTTATCCTACACACACACACACACACACACACACTCTCTCTCTCTCTCTCTCTCTCTCTCACACACACACACACACACACACACATATTTCATTTATTTACTGGGGGGGGGGGGACAGAGAAGGGGGGAGAGAGAGAAAGAGAGAATGAGCGCACCAGGGCCTCCAGCCACTGCAAACAAGCCTCTGACATATGCACTACCTTATGCATACAGTTTACGTGGGTACTGGGGAAACTGAACCTGAGTCCTCAGGTTTCGCAGGCAAGCACCCTAACCACTAAGCAATCCAGCCCACATCCTATATATTTTTAAATAAAGACCTGCATTTGAATTTCCTTTGTGAAGTGTTGGGAAAATGCCTACCCCCTTAGATAAACTTACTGTGGCCTTCAGATAGAGAACCCTATACCCTGCACGTCCTTGATCACCTTATGCACCAAAATTTCAGTAGTCCCAGGTGCATGTAACCCATCAACAAAGTCCTTTTTCTATTTCCCAATCTGGCTTTCCCTACACTTACCCGGCTGTACACAGCTCTGTAAGTGAAGCATGTTCTCACAGCGTTCTTTGGAATTATATGGGGTACCAATCAGTCCTAAATAAGCATACCCAGGGGTACCTTTTCGTCATAGTCAAAGGTTTAACACTGGACTCCCTCAAAAAGCAGGTTGGCAAGAAAAGGACCTGTTTCTTCCTCCTGGGGTCTGAGACGTGCCTCAGAGCTTCCCAGGGCCGAGGTGAGCCTTTGGAGAGGACAGACCACTTGCATGATGGTCTTGCACGGACACCAGAAGCTGAAGACGCTCGGCACTATGCACCTCCCTGCAGAGCTCCTGGGTGTGGGCATGCCCTGATGGGGGCCTTCAGGATGCCCAGGGTCCCTTTCACTTCCACCTGGGAACAAGCTGCTCTTTTCAGTAGCTGCTGCATTTTACAGTGGCGGATGGTGACTTAAGGGAAGCGGCGGGTTTGAGCTCTTACTAATCTGATGCCATTCACGACAAAGTTTCAGCATCTTTTGAAAGGTAAATGTAAAAAGTATGAAGGGGGGGGGGAGGCAAAAGCCAAACTGCCAATTGGACAGCTGAACTTCTACCCACAATCATGGCCACTCACCAGAAGGGAAGTGTGGCTTCCTTTCAGAAATGTCCAGCAGCTATTCAAGCGCACCACCCCCAGAGCCCCAGGTTTTGTGTAAGCAGCAACACAACTAAATTTTGCCTTAAAAATCTGCCATCTTAAACCTGGCGTGGTGGCTCGCAGCTTTAATCCCAGCACTGGGAAGGCAGAGGTAGGAAGGCCCCTGTAGTCTGAGACTAGCCTGCAACTACAGAAGGAGTTCCAGGTGAGCCAGGGTTAGAGCGAAACCCTACCTGGAAAACAAGCAAAGCAAAACAGAACGGAATCGGCCATCTTAAAACGTGTAATGGGGACGCAGACTGTCTTTACAAAACACACCCGGCTCTGTAGGCACACTAGCCCCCTACACAGGAGCAACGCCTTCCAACAATGCTCCACTGGCGGCAGTTAGGATGTCTCCCCACAAAGCTGCAATAATATGTTTTGGCTGTGCAGCAGATGTGCATTCGAAATTACTTCTCTTTCTTTCTTATTTTCAAGTTCAAAAAATTCCAAGCTTGGCCGGGCGTGGTGGCGCATGCCTCTTCACTCCAGCACTCGGGAGGCAGAGGTAGGAGGATCGCCGTGAGTTCGAGGCCACCCTGAGATTACATAGTGAATTCCAGTTCAGCCTGGGCTACAGCGAGACCCTACCTCAAAAAACGAAAAGAGGCACAGATATCTTGCTTTTTCTTACAGTTTGAGAAAACTTTACATCTAATACGTAAATTTCTTTTTTTTAAAGTATATTTACTTATTTTCAAGTGGAAAGAGAGAGAGATTGAATACACACGGGTACACCACGGCCTCTTGCCACTATAAATGAACTCCAGATCCCTGTGCCAGTTTATGTGGGTACCAGGGAACTGAACCCAGGCTAGCAGCTTTTTTCTGTAAGCAAGTGCCTCTAACAGCTGAGCCATTTCCCCAGCCCTTAATATGTAAATTTCACAGGTTAGATTGTAAAAGATTCCCTAACAGATGGTAAATATCGCACCTGCTTTACAAGTAGCTTTGAACGTGAAAACTAATCATGCAGCCAACCAACCATATCACAGCTGCTCTTCAGGAATTTTCTGGGAGGAGGTACTGATGTGAAAGGTAATTAATTATCTGTCAGCTGATGGAAATGGAGCTATTCCAGGAAGAAATGTGGTCACCGGATGGACTCCCACACAGCAAGGTAATAATAGCAAAGAAAGCATGTTAGCCTTAAGTCAACAAAGGAGGCGAGCAGTAATGAGCCTGGGAGTCGCACAAGGTTCAAAGCCCCCCCCCCGACACACACACACACTTACCCCCAAGAGAAAACTCAGGGTTTAAAGCAAACCTATTTCATGGAATTCTGAAGGCAAGAAAGGAGGGGGGAGGCAAAACACATTTCTGTTAGAGAGTCATACAATTTCTGCCTGGCCACCTTTTGTCTGGCCAAGGGATGTTTTCTGAAAGCAAACACAAAAATCTAAAAGCCAGAAAAAAATCTGGGCAGCCCACCTTTCTCAATGCATGTCAGAATTACACTATATTCTATACCCTGCGCTGGCCCAAGCACACTGATCACTGAGCAGGCTCAGGCACGTTAAAACCACTCACGGATGTAGTCCAGGGAGATGGACTCTTCTGAGGTCAGCGGTAAGCACGAACCAGGCTCAGAGTCCCGTTCTCGCCTCCCTCCGCGCCGTACCCTGGCCTGCCCAGGCCTATGTTTAAGTCATCTGTTTGGTAACATTGCTGGAAACAGTCAATGAGCAGACAGCTCCAGTTCCTGCTGAATGCGCTTTCTACTGCTGCTGCGACAAATTTCGAGGCTTAAAGCAGTATTAATTGATCTTGCACTTCAGTAGGTCGGAAATCCAACTCATCTTACCAGGCTTAAGAACCCTGGTATTGATCGGCAAGGCTGTTTCTTGTTGGAACTCCTGGGGAAATTCTGTTTCCCGGCCTCTTCCAGCATGTGAGGACCACCCACGGTCACGGTCCTTGTCTGGAGCCCCTGCCTCCACTTTCAGGGTCTGCCAAGCCTGCCTCGCACTGCCCTGCCGGCTCCAATCTCTGTGGTGTCTTCTGATTCCTGCTCCCATTTCTGAGGATCCCTGTGGCCGCACAGGGTCCACTCAGATGATACAGGCTTATCCTCTGCCTGAGGCTTGCCACCCTGAGCCCCCCCCCCACCTTCCCTGTGGGGTACAGCACCTTCACAGACCCCAAGAACACAGACAGCCCTGTCTGAACAAGTGTGATTCTTCTGCCTGGCTCCCCGGTGACTTCTACCCAGGCCTTGTGTCAGAGACCTCAGAACCATTTCTATTAAGCAATTCCATGATTTTTTCCCCCACTTTCCCCATTATTCTCACCTTTTCTCATGTCACCCAAGATCTTTTCCCCTTTTGGCTACTTCCAGGATTCAAGTCTGCACCTACGACTCACTTGGGTTTCGGGAACCATCCCATCTAGACCAGAGAATACAGATACTGCTTGTCTGCCATTAGCTCATCTCAGACATCAGACTATTGAGATGGATGGTGGGAGTCTCACGTTTCTCATCCTTGCTTTTTTTTTCTTTTCCCTACTTTTCTTTATTTGCGGGGGGGGGGGTTGGAGGAGAGGGAGAGACAGAAGGAATGGGCACACTTGCCACGATAAACTCCAGATGCATGGGCCACTTTGTGCAACTGGATTTACATGGGTACTGGGGAATAGAATCCAAAATGGTAGGCTTTGCAAGCAGGTGCCTTTGACCACTGAGCCATCTCTCCATCCACCTCTTTCAAAAATGCGTTTATGTGTATTCATGTGCACGCACACGCACGCGCATGTATACGGAGGCCAGAGGATAACTTCAGGTGTCATCACAGTCCATCTTTCTTGAGTCTGGGTCTCTCACTGTCCTGGAGATCACCAATTAGACTAGACTGTCTGGCCAGTGAGACCCAGGGATCGCCCGCCCCTGCTTCCCCAGCACTGGGATTGCAGTATGCACCAGCCAGGCCGGATTTTCTCACATGGGTTCTGGGGACTGAAATCAGATTCCTCATGCTTACAAGGCCAACACTTTACCTACTGTTGCAGTTGGGTTCACATTGCTGGTAGAAACCACGCGACCAAGAGCAGCTTGTGGGAAGAAGAGGTTTATTTTGGCTTACAGACTCAAGGGGAAGCTCCACGATGGCAGGGGAAAACAATGGCATGAGCAGAGGGTGGACATCACCCCCTGGCCAACATAAGGTGGACCATAGCAACAGGAGTGGGTGCCAAACACTGGCATGGGGAAACTGGCTATAACACCCATAAGCCTGCCCCCAACAATACACTGCCTCCAGGAGGCTTTAATTCCCAAATCTCCATCAGCTGGAAACCTAGCATTCAGAATGCCTAAGTTTATGGGGACACCTGAATCAAACTACAACATTCTGCCCCTGGCCCCCATAAACTGATAACCATACATGATGTAAAATATAATTAATTCGCCCAACTTTCAAAGTTCCCATAGTTTTTTTTTTTTTTATCAATTCCAGTGATGGTCATACATCCCCATAGTCCAAGATCTTTTAACTGAGCCATAAAACCAAAATATCTCCCCCAAAACTCATAATGGCACAGAATAAACACACTGCAAAAGATGGCACTGAGCATAGCAAAGAAATATTCAACCAATACAAGATTTTAAACAACAAACTCTGTAGCTCCAAGTCTGATAATTCTAACCAGCAACAAGTCTCTGGAGTTCCAATTCCACCCCTCCAGCTACACTACCTACAGTCCTAGAAAACTTCATCGGGGCCAGTAGCTTTCCTTAGCAGCCATCTCATGATCCCACCATCACCACTGGGTCTCCACTGCAATCCACGGTTGATCCTCATGGCCTCATGGGGTCTCCATGCAGGCATCCAGCAAACCTGCTTCACACTGCCCATGGCCATTTCCAAAACACAAGACCAGGTCGCAAACTCAGTGACCCTCTCTTTCCCACATTTCTTATACTCCACAATACCAGGTAGGGTGCCACTTTGTTAATCCAGGGGGAATAAAGCAGACTTTGAAGAACAGTTCATTCCTTGAGCACTGAGGCCCCTTCAAAAGAGTCTACATTCTTCCTGTTGCCCCAAAGCTGGTCAGCTGGCCCAATCTCAAAGGTTGTAATCACTCAGCTGCAGCTGAACAGGCAACAGTTCAACACCCCCCCCCCAATTTTTTTTTCCTGTGCCATATCCCTCGGCTCACACAAGTTCATTTCTACACAAAGCAATCCTGCACAACTTCTCAGGACACAGGCATAACAGTAAGCTTTTCACACAAACTGCTTCTAGCCCAGTCCAAGCAAAGCTCTTTCTCACCCTCATAAGCCAAACCTCACAGTCTATAGTTCTTACTGCATTCATGTCTTTCAACTCTGACCAGAATAGTCCATCAAGCTGTACTTACAGCACTGCAAGGCGGCTCTTAGGCCGAGGTTTCAAATCCTTCCACATTCCTCTTGGAAATCAGCTCCAAAAGGCCAAATCCACACAGTCAGGTGTCTAGCAGCAACCCCACTCCTCGGTACCACTTTACTGTTGCAGTGAGGTTCATATTGCTGGTAGAAATCACCCAACTGAGAGGAGCTTGTGGGAAAAAAGAGGTTTATTTTGGCTTACAGGCTCGAGGGTGAAGCTCCATGATGACAGGAAAAACGATGGCATGAGCAGAGGGTGGACATCACCCCCTGGCCAACATAAGGTGTGGACCATATCAACAGGAGAGTGTGCCAAACACTGGCAAGGGGAAACTGGTTATAACACCCATAAGCCTGTCCCCAACAATACACTCCCTCCAGGAGGCATTAATTCCCAAATCTCCATCAGCTGGGAACCTAGCATTCAGAACACCTAAGTTTATGGGGGACACCTGAATCAAACCACCACACCTACTTACTGAGCCATCTTCCCGGCCCACATTTCTCATCTTTAACCAGAGAAGACCACCTGTGTTCAGAGGCTGCTATGGTGAGGCAGAGACCGTGTGTATGAAACTCATGTGTAAGGTGCAATGTGCTACACCAACGACAGCTGTCAATGCCACCAGCAATTACTCCCACTAACTTGTCAAAGTGAACTACTACTGATCAGGCCAGATCACTCAGTCTAATCTACAGACACCTTCCTCCAGTGCAGACAAGGGTATACAATCAATGAACACAAAGGTTTCCATGACAGAGCCAGGCTTAGCCACGGGCCACATGTGTCCACGGATAGTCTAGGCACAGCAAGACTTTTCCTGGTTTGGGAGTTTCCCGCACATCTGGTATACTGGTTGCAACTTCTCAAACAAGTATAAAACGGCCTCCTTTCCCACCCAGACATGACTGGCTATGTTACGGAAACAAACAGGGCAATCTCTGTCACATGTGCTCCGAGTGAACGGAAGACTCTGAGGTCTATTTGTAGACAGGTCCTGGAGAGCAGAGAGACAGCAGGGGAGGTTGTAAATTGGCCGGAGGAATTGGACTGAGTCAGAAAGCAAAGAAACAAGCAAACAAAAACAACCACCATTAAGATTCTTCCCTAAGTCATCCCTGCCTTATATTCATTACATCACAACTGAAACTTTTAAGTCCCAGACAGGAGTCAGGCTTGGTTTGCTCCTCTGCGTCCTCTCATTCAGTATATGTTTATTCAAGAATGTGGGCCACTGTTTAATTTCATTGGTTTTTTTTTTTTTGCCCCCTTTCATTAAATATTAAAAATGGAACACAGTGTTCAAATAAGCCTTCCCAGGTCATGGGTCTCATTCAGGTGTGTGGGCTCCAGACTCGGGAGGGGAGGACCAGGCAAGGGGATGGGGACAGAGAGCTAGGTCAACAGGGACACCAACCCCCAGGCCTGCGGAGGCCTGGCTCAGGGGCAGGAACATCAGATGAAGGCCGATGGTGCCAAGGCAGGCTGAATGCTGGGAGCTGCGGCCCTCGCAGCAGGGACATGAGGCAGATGACAACCACAGTGACACAGCTTTACAGGGGCCTGTGGGAACGAGGGAAGGAAAGCACCCCGAAGGCAGGGCCGCAGAGGGTCAGAAGCAGGCCACGGACGCTCCCTTCCTACCCATCTCTCCCTTCTGCCTGGAAGGCTGGGAAGGGCGAGACAGGAAGTGCTGGGTTTCAAAAATGAAAACATTCAAAGGACTGTCCCTGACAAGAGACAGTGTAATAGGCACTGATGGACGGGCTGTTTCCAAACCACCCTCTGAATCTCTCTCCTTTGCATGATCAAAGGACCAAGACTCCAAATTGTGAAGCAATTTTTTCCAATGGTAGCATCTGGTTGTTTGGCAGGCGGCACTAGGAGCCGGGCCCTGTTGTGGGCGGCCATCCAGGCCTGCCACATGGTGAGGACCGGCCAGGCAGGGCATGCCGCACGAGGGCCTCGCAGCTGCTCCTGCAGGCGCCAAAGGACAATTGCCCCGCACTGGGCGGGCGCTCTCTCAGGCAGAAGGGCCCTCTGAGACAGGGGCCGATCTGTGGGGTCTAGAGAAAGCTGGCAGACCCGGGGCACTAGGGCCTGCTTCATTTGCATACATCTGTACCCTGGTCAGACTCCTCAAGCCAGCCCCACAGGTCTTCAGAGCATGGGCAGCAGAGGCTGGGGTGATACTGGACACCTTTCCAGCTAGACAGCCTGCCTCTGGGAACTGGGAAGGAGCCGTCTGGGGGAGAGTGGGTCCCTGAGTGTACTCACTCGCTAACTGGAACCATTGTGCCCAGGCACATCACAACCCGAGCAGATGCAGTTCTCTGGACACAGCTGTTTTAAATAAGAATAACAGGCATAAACTCGAACAGCCCAGCTCTCCAAGTCACTTCCCCTAATTATGGCATACATTTACATCCACAAAATAGAGGTTTTTTAAAACACCACCAAGGGCCCCCTTTATTGTGCAGATTGTGCGCCCCTATTTGAATTTCATAAACATTTAGTACTTCAAAGGCTCTTAAAAGCTTGCTCTAATTACAATGTGCACTGTTTGAAAGGCTGTCTGTTTGCATTGCAAATTCCTACCAATACCAGCATTCACTTATTTACAAAAATTCAATTAATATCACCCACACAACTCCAGGTAACCACCACTGGCGACTCCACACAGACACTGGGATGAGAGGGCCCGAGCCTCAGCCCCAAGCACAGAGCCATGCTTTCCAATGGTGGCCTTTAATGAGTCCTGCGTTCCCGGCTGAGCCAGACCGACCACCCCAACTCATCAGGTGTGTGAAGGCTGTAGAGTGAATCCCCTTTTCCAAGGAAACGGGATGACTTTCTGGTCTGGGGTTATTGTTCATGAAATGAATTTCCTAGATGAACAGCTACCAATTATAATATACAGTTAAGTAATAATTATATGTAGATTAAGCTGCAAGCCACCAAGTAAAAGTTACATTTCAGATACATGGGATATATGCAAACTATTCACTGCTTACCTGAAATTCAAGTTTAAAGTGGACAGCCTGTGGTTATAGTTACTAAACCTGACTTTATTAATGAGTCATTTTTAACAAAATGAAGCAAAATAAGGACTTATATCAAACTGAGACGGCTTATAAGAAAACATCTTACACCAAAGATCTGTAAATGGGGGGAAGTGTGTGAACTTTAGAATAATTATACACAGAAGAATGTGTATCAGGTTCCCTCCCCCCGCCCCCAGGTAGGGTCTCCCTCTGGCCCAGGCTGGCCTCAAACTCACAGCGTTCCTCCTACCTCTGCTGGAATGAAAGGCACGTGCCAGCAGACCTGGCTGCTTTTTTTTTTTTTTTTTTAATTTATTTATTAGAGATGGAGGGAGGGAGAGAGAGAGAGAGAATGGGCGTGCCAGGGCCTCCAGCCACTGCAAACCAACTCCAGATGCATGCACCACCATGTGCATCTGGCTTATGTGGGACCTGGTTCCTTAGGCTTTGCAGGCATACATCTTAACCACTAAGCTATCTCTCCAGCCCGTTTCCTTTTTTTTTTTTTTTTTTTTTTTTGAAGAGCTAACCAGGTTTTTGGTTTTCTAAAATATTTAATTTATTCATAAGAGAGAGACAATGGGCACACCTGGGTCTCCAGCCACTGCAAGCGAACTCTAGACATAGTGCACTGCCTTGTGCATCTGGCTTTACCTAGGTACCGGGGAACTGAACCCTGTGATAACCAGGTGTGGTAGTGCGTGCCTGTAATCCCAGAACGTGTGAGATAGTTTAGGGTTAGCAGACCCTAAAAGTAAACTAAAAGCAAAAAAATGTTCTTGAGCCTGGGGGAATCTGAGTGTCTCTGATCTCTTTCTCCCTAAAGTAGTCATCCAAGCCCCCACCTTGCTGGAAGTCAGCAGTGTCAGAAGAGTTCCCCTTTTCTAGAAATGTAAGATTTCTCCCTTTCCCAGAAACCTGGCTAAGCACCTGGCCTCCTGGTGCAAAGGATACTGACCAGCTTGGCTCCTGTCCAGAAATTACCACAGGAGACCCTGACTAGCATCAACGGGCATATTCACCTACCCTGGACGCCGCCCACACTTTCTGCTTTGCTTCCCGTAACGAGGTTCCCCATTTCTGAGGACCTCCGCCCCAATCCTGCTTTGCAGGAACTCTGTCTTCTTATTTCTCTTAAGCTGTATAATAAAATCTTTCAAAACTTCACCCTCTATGGTCTATAAATTTCACTCATGGAGTGAGTGAGACAAGAACAGGGAGCTGATGACTCGGTGGAACTTTGGTGTGACCACGGCCATCTGGCACCCTGACCCCCTCCCCCCAGTTAAAACCCGACCAAGGGCCAAGACAGGCTCCACTGATCTGAAGGACACCACAAATTCCTGTACTCACTTGGGGGTGGAG
The DNA here is from genome assembly GCA_036346955.1 of Dipus sagitta. Taxonomy (NCBI): domain Eukaryota; kingdom Metazoa; phylum Chordata; class Mammalia; order Rodentia; family Dipodidae; genus Dipus; species Dipus sagitta. Next base: position 151,788,394 of record CM070772.1, on the reverse strand, counting down.
GCAGAAGGATCATAAATTGAACATCAACCTCCCAATTGATTAACAGAGGTTACTATATTCTCCTCACTGAGTGCCACGACCTCCTGGATCTACGGCTTCACACAGCACAACAGCAAATGGCAAACTCCTGCTAGTTCAGGGTGCCCCTCTTGGGCACTTATCTCCTTAGTAAGTGTACGTTTGATTGTTCACTCCCGTGTCCATATTCCTTAATCCCTCTGGTGTGGGGTACGAGCTTGAGAGCCACGGATTCCAGTTGTGTCTTCTTTGGTGGGTGTTGATTTTCCTGGCACCTCAGGCCCCTGGAAGCCTCCACCTTGGAAGAAGCTCGAAATGTCAGAAGATTCCTGGAAGATCACCCCCTTCCAAGAAAGATAATTCTCTTTCCTGGGGAGGTAACTGGGATTACTCCCTTTCCTGGAAACCTGATGCTGCCCCCTTCCAGTAAATTCCCATAAAAGGCCCCACTCAGGGTCACCATTTCTGGAAACCCCCTCCTGCCTGACAGCAGTATTCCCTTCTCTTTATAATAAAATCTTTATAAACTTCACCCTCTATAGTCTTTGCATTTCACTTGTCAAAATCCCTAAGACAAGAGCCCAGAGGCCACCGGGCCCAGTGGAAGTTGTGTGTGGACATGGACGTCCGGCGCCTAGCTCCTGGGCTCCTGCCCAACCAAGAACTGACGGAAGCTCCATGGCTCTCAAAGACGCCTCAAATCCCTGTACCGCTGCTTCTGGCAATCTGGTTTCTGAGGAACTCCATTAACTGCTCCACTGGTATACAGAGCGGCCCTGACCCTCCCCCCTGCCCCAGTGAAGCTCTGCTGGGACAAAAACGCACATCCCTGTAGCTACCAGGCAGAGCCATCTTGGCCCGTCGTCACGGCGGCTACGTGCACAGCTCTGTACAGCACCAGGTGAACTCAACATAGGCTGTCCACTATGTCAACGGTGCACCCCCTCCGTCAGTGAAGCACCAGAACAGGAGCTTAAAGTGGACAATGACAACTGTAACTGCTACACAACCACTGCGCCTTTTGGCATTTATAGCTGAGCGTGTCCGCGCTGTCTACGTTCTGGTTGGGTGTTTTGCCCCAGCAATGAGAGGGGAACTGCTACACCTGCGCACACACACACACACCATACACACACTAAGGGGGGGGGGGGGTGACACTGATTGATTCTGCTTGGATGGCTGGAGGGCTCAGCATTTAGTATTTAATTTAATTTAACCTGTGGTTCGCAGGTGTGAAAGGAACTGGAGAAGAACAGCCTCCGCACTCATGTCTGGCTGGGCTTTGCTGTGAACCCTCGTTTCACTCCTACCATGCTCTCTTCAGGCGCTTGAAGGAGGAACGACAGCGGGGCGCATGACCCCCATTTCTCACCTTTCTCCTAGCACCACACGGACCCCTGCTACCTCCCAGCAGGGGTCCTCGTCTCAGTGTCAGCTTCCCCTAACAACTCCTTACTCCTCCTCACTGGTCAAGTGCCAAGTCTTTGACAAGGATTTCCAGAACGTTCTCTGGCAGGTTCTACCTTTGTGCTTCCATTAGACCCTCTACCGGCCCACGTTTCCTTCACAGGTCCTGCCTCAGCGTGCTTTCTCTGCTTGTCTACCTGTAATGCAGAACGTCTCATGTCTGTTTTTGAGGGAAGAGGAGACAGGCAACCTTGCCCCGGCGTTCTGACGTCTCCTTTCTTCCGAAAACTGAAGATGACTCGTCAATGAGATGTTGGAACTCACTGGCTAAGTGGCAGCATGCCTGGTTTCTAGCAATTTCACCAGCACTATTTACTGAATGAAACAAAATAACTTTTCAACAAGCTTGAAAATCTACTTAATCTATTACAGTGCTGGGCAAACAAATTTGACAGTCTTTCTCCCAAGGAGGGCTGAAGAGAGGCTGACGCAGGGTTGGGGAACAGTGAGAGAGAAGCACCTGCCCATGCAGAATGTGAGAACTATCTCCAGGTCGGTTTCCTATGAAATCAAACCAAAATGAGCAGAGCTCCCCTATCCCTGTGCACAAAATGACAGGTACTGCCTACTGAGAGATGATTCCCCACGAGACCTGCGTGAAGGTCAGAGTACAGCTATAGTCCATTTGAAGAAAATTTAGTGTGGATCAGTCCTTGGGTGCCTGAGTTAGTGTTATTTCTTGATAGCTGAGCGTGTCCGCGCTGTCTACATTCTGATTGGGTGTTTTGGCCCAGCAATGAGAGGGGAACTGCAGGGCTACAGGTGCACCCCATTTCTTTTCCTGGAAGCTCAGCTGTTTTCTTCACTGTGACTGTCCGTTTGCTGAACAGATGTGACTTCATTCCTATGAAGACGAAAACATCCTCCGCAGCTGGCCTCTTGTGGATGACTTGCGTCTCCTCACTCTTACAGTTCCCTCACAGCTGTATACTTAGTAAAACTAAAAGCCGAGCAGGCAAATTAAGTGAGCAGGAACACAATGATCATCATCTGTGGCCAATGACCTTGAATCCAAGAATGTCAAGGAAAACTGTTATTAATAACTATAGAGTAATAGCACATGTCCTAGTTTCCAAGATTTGACTAATAAGGACTTGGAAGCGTCTAGAGTTCGACTGCAATGGCTGAGGCCCTGGCGTGCCAATTCTCTCTCTGATAAATAAGTACATAAATAAGATTTTTTTTATTACTTAACAAAATTTATATCTATATACACCACTTCATTTTTATACCACTTTCTTCTTTGTTACTCCACGTAAGTTAAAGACTAAGCATGTATCACAGTTTTTTCTTTTTAAGAAAGAGTCTCATGTACTCTAAGCTGGCCTGAAACTCTCTACAGAGCCAAGTATGATCTTGAACTTCTGGGCATCCTACCTTTATCTCCAGAGTACCAGGATTACAGGTATATGCCACCACACCTGGTTCTATTACCACATTAAAACATTTTAAAATTGTGTGTGCGCATGTGTATGTGTACAGATGCATGTAATGTGGGTGTGTGTGGCAGTCCAGAGGAGAACTTCACAAACTCGTAACACTCATCTGACAGGGTCTCTTCCCCAGCCCAGAGCTCACATTGGTCAGCAAGTCCCAGTGATTCGCTGGTCCCTAACCACTGCCCACCCGTGTGGTCTTTGGCTACAGATGTGTGGCGGTTTGATTCAAGTGTCGCCCATAAGCTTAGGTGTTCTGGATGCTAAGTTCCCCAGCTGATGGCGAGTGGAAAATAAAGCCTCCTGCAGAAAGAACCTCAGTTCGATTCCCCAGTACCCACATAAGCCAGATGTACAACATGGCACATGCATCTAGAGTTCATTTGCAGTGGCTTGAAGCCCTGGTGTGCCCATTCATTCTCTCTCTCTCTGTCCTTCTTTTACTCTCTCAAATAAATGGATAAAGTATTTAAAGCCTCCTGGAGGTGGTGTATTGCTGGGAGCAGGCTTATGGGTGTTATATAGCCAGTTTCCACATGCCAGTGTTTGGCACACTCTTCTGTTGCTATAGTCCATCTTATGTTGGCCAGGGGGTGATGTCCACCCTCTGTTCATGCCATCATATTCCCCTGCCATCGTGGAGCTTCCCCTCGAGCCTGTAAACCAAAATAAACCTCTTTTTCCCAGAAGCTGCCCTTTGGGTGACTTCTACCAGCAATATGAACCTCGCTGCAACAGTAAAGTGGTACCAAGGAGTGGGGTTGCTGATATATACCTGACTGTGTGGCTCTGGCCTTTTGGAACTGATTTCCAAGAGGAATGTGGAAGGATTTGAAACCTTGGCCTAAGAGACGCCTTGCAGTGCTGTAAGTACAGCTTGACGGACTATTCTGGTCAGAGTTGAAAGACCTGAATGCAGTAAGAACTATGGACTGTGAGGTTTGGCTAATAACGTTAAGAGCTTTGCTTGGACTGGGCTAGCAGCTTGTGTGAGAAGCTTGCTGTTATGCCCGTGTCTTGAGAAGCTGTGCAGGGTTGCTTTGCATAGAAATGAACTGGTGTGAGCAGAGGAGATATGGCACACACACACACACACACACAAAAAAAAAAAAAAAAAATGGGGGGGGTGTGAACTTCTGCCCATTTAGCTGCAGTTGAGAGATTAAAACCTTTGAGATTTAGCCGGGCGTGGTGGCGCACGCCTTTAATCCCAGCACTCGGGAGGCAGAGGTAGGAGGATCGCCATGAGTTCGAGGCCACCCTGAGACTACAGAGTGAATTCCAGGTCAGCCTGAGCTAGAGTGAGACCCTACCTCGAAAAACCAAAAAAAAAAACAAAAAAAAAAAAAAAAACCTTTGAGATTTGACCTGCACTGGGGCAACAGGAAGAATGGAGACTCTGTTGAAGGGGCCTGAGTGCTCAAGGAGTGTCCTGTTTTTCAAAGTCTGATTTATTCCCCCTGGATTAACAAAGTGGCACCCTACCTGGTATTGTGGAGCATCAGAAATGCTGGGAAAGAGAGGGTCACTGAGTTTGTGACCTGGTCTTGTGTTTTGGAAATGGCCATGGGCAGTGTGAAGCATGTTTGCTGGATGCCTGCATGGAGACCCCATGGGGTCATGAGGATCAACTGTGGATTGCAGTGGAGACCCAGTGGAGATGGCGGGACCATGAGATGGCTGCTAAGGAGAGCTGCCGGCCCCATGAAGTTTTCCAGGACTGTGAGTAGTCTAGCTGGAGGGGCGGAATTGGAACTCCAGAGACTTGTTGCTGGTTAGAATTATTGGACTTAGAGCTACACAGTTTGATGTTTAAAATCTTGTATTGGTTGAATATTTCTTTGCTATGCTCAGTGCCATCTTTTGCAGTGTGTTTATTCTGTGCTATTATGGGTTTTGGGGGGGGGTTGGTTTTATGGCTCAGTTAAAAGATCTTGGACTACAGGGTTGTATGAATATCACTGGAATTGATAAAAACTATGGGAACTTTTAAAGGTGGGTGACTTAATTACATTTTACATCATGTATGGTTATCAGTTTACGGGGGCCAGGGGCGGAATGTGGTGGTTTGATTCAAGTGTCCCCATAAACTTAGGCGTTCTGAATGCTAGGTTCCCAGCTGATGGAGATTTGGGAATTAATGCCTCCTGGAGGCAGTGTATTGTTGGGGGCAGGCTTATGGGTGTTATAGCCAGTGTCCCCTTGCCATTGTTTGGAACCCACTCCTGTTGCTATTGTCTACCTTATGTTGGCCAGGAGGTGATGTCCACCCTTTACTCATGTCATCGTTTTCCCTGCCATCGTGGAGCTTCCCCTTGAGTCTGCAAGCCAAAATAAGTCTCTTTTTCCCACAAGCTGCTCTTGGTCGGGTGATTTCTACCAGCAATGCGGACCTGACTGCAAGATGGGTGGCGCCACGTGCAGCTTTTTTACGAGGGTTCTGGGAAGCTGAGCTTGTCAGACTCTGGTCCAAGAGACCCTCATTCTTAAGTGGCAAGTGCTCTTAACTACTGAGCCATCTCCTAACCCCTACGTCAAAATTGTTACGAGTGTTTTTTGACTATGAGGCTTGACAGCACATAGAAACATGCAGTGTGTTTTGTACCATCTCCAGTCCTCTGGAGGGGTATTGGGACAGGAAGCAGAATTTGGAGGCCCCTCCCAAGATATCAATTTCATCTGCATCCCTTACTTGGCGAAACCCACATATGACTCCTTTTGTAAATGTCATGTGGCACTGCGATGAAGCCCACCTGGGACTGGCCTTTCCTCTCAGCACCTGATCATTACTCTCTTACTGAAAAAGGAAGGATGGCAGGGGCAGGTCTCGGCTTCAACTATAACACACCTGAGTTCATGTTCCTCTCCCACGACGCGCACAAGTGCTACACCAACCACTCCCATGTAGTTTTCGAGACATTTTAACCTGCTATTCAGTTTAAGTAAACTAGCCTGTTTGTGCTACCAGTGCTTCGAATGGCCCTACTGAGGTGCCAAGGAGCTGGCTGAGGTGCCTTGTGCACCGGCTGGGGTCAGTGATAACTGTCAAACTTCCTCTCTGCCCAAGGGTTAGCAGCATCACACCTTAGAACTGTTGAAATGGGCACAAAGGCATGTCTTAGAAGAGGAGAGTATGGTATACTCACAGCTTTGATGGAAACGGAGGTTAGAGCATGAAGGCAGAGGAGCTGGGGAGACGACCTTGGTTGACAAAGTGCTTGCCACCCAAGCAGAAGGGCCTGAGCTTGGGTCCCCAGCACACGTATAAATGCTGAGCACGGTGGGACAGGCCTGTAACCCTAGCATCGGGAGGCGAAGACAGAAAGATCCCCAGGGATGGCTAGTCTAGCTCCAGCGGGAAGCTCCCGCCCGATTCAGTGAGGCTCTGTCTCAGTAATAAGGTGGGTGGAGAGTGACAGAGGAAGACCCCTGATGTCGCCTTCTGGCTTTTGCTCACGATACACACATGCAGCTGGACATGCCTGCACGCCCTCCTGCAAACACACATACAAACACGCATGCCTTCCAAACATACACATGCCAAAACAGAGAGGGGAAAGATTAAGGGCTTTTGAAGTAATGCAAAGCAAAATATTGCTTTTGTTTTTAAAAGTATGCTAGGAAGCCAGCAATGGTGGTGCATGCCATGTGTTTAATTCCAGCACTTGGGAGGCAGAGGAAGGAGGATCACCATGAGTGAGTTACAGGTCAGCTGGGATAGAGTGAGACTGTAATTCAATAATAATTAAAAAAAAAAAAAAAAAAAACAGGGCTGGAGAGGTGGCTTAGCGGTTAAGACGCTTGCCTGCGAAGCCTAAGTACCCATGTTTGACCTTTCCAGATCCCATATTAGCTGTATTCACAAAGGTGAGGGAAGTACAAGGTCACACATGGCCCCTAGGTGACACAAACATCTGGAGTTTGAATACAGTGGCTGAGGCCCTGGAGTGCTGATTCTCTCCTCTCCCTGCCTCATTCACTTGAAGGAAGGAAGGAAGGAAGGGGGGGGGGAGGGAGAGGAGGGAGGGAGGAGAGGGAAGGAAACAAACTGCGCAGGCTGATGAAGACACATGATTTATTTCCTCACAGCCTGAGGGAGGAACCGCTATTTAAAATATTAAAAACAGGGCTGGAGGGATGGCTTAGCAGTTAAGGCATTTGCCTGCAATGCCAAAGGATACAGGTTTGATTCCCCAGGACCCACATTAGCCAAATGCACAAGTTGGGGCACAAGCGTCTGTAGTTCGTTTGCAGTGGCTGGAGCCCTGGCACGCCCATTCTCTCTCTCTCTCTCCCTTCTCTTTCTCTCTGTCAAATAAATTAAAAAATATATAAAATAATTTTAAAAATAAAATACTAAAAAAAAAGGGTATCCTGACAATTCCACTATAAGTAGCTACTCCCTGAATGAAATGTCCAAAGTCGTAACCAAAGACTTCACTGCCATGTTACACACTACGGTTCCAGGGACGCTACGTCAGCCCTAAAAAGCTGGTTATTGATACACATAAAAACACCCACATGTGCACACACATCCATGAAGGCATATTATCTGGGAGAATAAGAACGGCGAGATTACAAAATACCGAATAAACAGTGTGTTATGCACTCAGTAATTAGGAATGTATGACACATGGCCACAGGAACAGGGCTTGGTAAAGAGGCAGGCAGGGTGCTCGGTTAATGCGGCCTTCATTGAGGCTGCACATGAGAACTGAATTAGGCTACATTCGACGTGCACCTAGGATTCAAAATAGCTAAGCCTCTTACCATCACACTGTGCCACCCTGCTGAGTGCCATGTTTGAACCTTGCTGTTCTTCTTTACGTCCCAAAACCCAGATCACAGAATTATACTGGACAGCCTATGCTCTCTTCCCTGCCCTTCTCCATTCCCTCCTTTCCCTCTCCCCCACCTCTCTCTGGTAATCCAGGCTGGAATCAAGCTCACTATGTAGCCTAGACTGACCTTGAACTTCTGATCCTCCTGCCTCCGCGTCCTGAGTGTTTGGATTCTGGACATGCACCACAACACAGGGCTTCGTTGACCTACATGTGAAGATTTTAGGATCCACTCCTGGTACAAGTTGGGCATCCCCAAGGAAAACCAAATTCTGAAATTCAAAGCTTTCTGAGTGCCAATGCAACACTGGAAAAGTGAAGATCACGGAGTAGTTTGGATTTCTGAATCAGAGATGGTCAACCGTTAGTTGAACAACACACTTAAAAATCTGGAAACCTCAGAAATCTACAATCTTTTCGGTCCCAAGTATTCTGGATAAGGAACATAAAGCCTGCAGGAGGCTGTTGTGAAAATGAAAAATAAAAAATAATGTTAGCCAAGGAAAAACGTAGGCAAAGTCTCTATAACAAGAATCCCATTCCTCTTGGCTAAAAAAAAAAAAAAAAAAGTTAAAACCATTGATAATTCACCTGCTAACACACCCAAACCTGGATTCTTTCACTTTCTCAATTTTCCCACCATCCAGCCTTTCTCATTCGGGCGAGGACCCAGCGCCAAGATCTCCTTAATCCACGAGACCTGCCACAGATGCATCGGGTTTACTCAACTGCCCCTCATCGGAAATGCCCTCTGGGATCTCCCTTTACTCTTACAGTACATGCAGAAGGCAGAGGTGAACCCCAAAATCTCACGGGGGGATGTAAAATGGTATGACCACTTTTTAAAAAACCTTGACAATTTCTTTCTTTCTCTCTCTCTCTCCCTTTCCTCCCTCCCTCCCTCCCTCCCTCCCTCCCTCCCTCCCTCCCTCCTTTCTTTCTTTCTTTCTTTCTTTCTTTCTTTCTTTCTCTTAATTGAGGTACAGTTCCACTCTAGCTCAGGCTGACCTAAATTCACTTATGTAGTCTCAGGGTGGCCTCGAATTTACAGCAATCCTCCTACCTCTGCCTCTTGAGTGCTAGGATTAAAGGTGTGTGCCACCACACCCGACTTAACAATTTCCTAAAGTATTAAGCACAGAGTTACCATGTAACCTGACAGTTCCACCACAATCAGCTACTCCCTGGACGAAATGTCCACACAAAGTCTTCTCCGAAGACATCATTGCCACATCACTGATAACAGCCTCAAGTGGAAACACTCCCCACGCCTATCAACTAGACAGTGGACACAGCAAGATGCGGAACGCCTGCCTGGACAGTGGTCTGGTATTCAGCAAGGACAGGGGCTAATGACTGTCCCATGCCGGCCTCATTGGCGTGCCTCAGAGAATTATCAGTGAAAGAAGCCAGATGCAAAAGACCAAACACTGGGTGATTCCATGCGTGCAAAATATCCAAAAGAAAAACGCAAATTAAGCTGGGCATGGTGGCGCACGCCTTTAATCCCTGCACTCACAAGGCAGAGGTAGGAGGATCACCTTGAGTTTGAGGCCACCCTGAGACCACACAGTGAATTCCAGGTCAGCCTGAGCTAGAGTGAGACCCTACCCTGAAAATCCAAAAATAAAAAATAAAAAAGAAGAGAGAGAGAGAGATACAGAAAGAAAATAAGACTACTGAGTGAGTCCCTGACACTGGCATAGAAATAGGTATTGACCCACAGAAAATATATTATATATTTAGAGCCCGCTGTGATGGTGCACACCTTTAATGGTGGCACTCGGGAGGCAGAAGTAGGAGGATTGCTGTGAGTTCAAGGCCAGCCTGATACCACATAGTGAATTCCAGGTCGGACTGGGCTATATTAAGACCCTACCTTTAAAAAAAAAAAAAAGTTTATTTAACAGGAATGAACTTATGGCATGAAGAACATATCCATATAGTTCATCTTAAAAAGATCTTACCAGATACAGTCATTCAGAGGGATTCTGGGTGTCCCACTCCATCAAGGTGTGCGAAAGTCAGGCTTACATAATAGGGGTTGTCCATACTGGCACTGCTGGTCTATCACTCATTTATGTTTGGAGGCCTAGGTCATGGTAGCGCCCACCATTTCTTCTATAGCAAATGCCTCACTGGGCCTTGCCTCACTGAACTCAGGTCGAGAGGACAGAAAATGGAATTCCTACATCAGTCAAATGAGAAGATTAAGAGTCTCATTTTGACAACACTGTCCTGGCTCTGTGAGAGGCAAAAGGGAGAAGAGACTGGTTGCAGCTCGCTGTGCTGATTTACCGAGTTCACACACAAGACAAAGTCAGCTAAGCAAATGGCTAGTAAAAAGATACTTGATGGGCTGGAGAGATGGCTTAGCGGTTAAGTGCTTGCCTGTGAAGCCTGAGGACCCCGGTTCGAGGGTCAATTCCCCAGGACCCGCGTAAGCAGATGCACAAGGGGGCGCATGAGTCTGGAGTTCGTTTGCAGTGGCTGGAAGCCCTGGCGCAACCATTCTCTCTCTCTCTCTCTCTCTCTCTCTATCTGCCTCTTTCTCTCTCTGTCGCTCTCAAATAAATAAATGAACATAAACAAAAAATTATTTAAAAAAAGATACCTGAAAGGGAGTGCCAAATCTATGGGAACATCTTCTTGTACAGACCTACTGATATGCAAGGGCAAGGGAGGACACTCTAATGCAATTCACTATTACCAAGTCATTCCAGCAGCCAACGAGACTCCAAATGGCAAGCCTGACTTAAATCACCTTCTCTCCTCTATTTTAACACAGTCACACCTGGCATAAAGACTAAGTATTTCCAACAGTTGTACTGAGTGAGGGGTGTTTTCTGCCATACTCACAGAAATTCCGAATGAGTAAGTATCTGGTCTCATGGAGTAACTTCCTAAGTTTGTGCGTTGCACGCTACCCACCACGCTACACGTGTGCAAGCCCGACCTCATTCTTAAAGGACTCACTACTGACGGGACCGTCGCCACCCAGAGTAAAATGGGCAGTTTTGGAAGCAAAACCAAAATGCCAAGAACCTTCCACAACAATTCATATCGAAACAAAATGCTAGCTATTAAGATTATCTCATTATCTTCAAAACCACCACTGTCTAATGTTAAAGGATTAAAGACGGTTTCTTTTCATTCTCTGGTAATTTCTAGTTAGTTTCTAATTAACTTACATAAACAACCTCATTTCATTTATTTTCCAATGTGAGTGTGCATATTCACCAGAGTCTTGTGTCACTACAACAAACACCAGATGCATGTGACACTTTATGTCTGGATTTACATGGGTGCTAGGGAATCAAACCCAAGCCAGCAGGCTTCACAAGCAAGCACCTTTAACCACTGAGCCATTTCCCCAGCTCTGACGTCATGTGATCTCTTTCATGATGTGGCTCTCAAACATTTTGATCTTTATAGGATATTTTAAAATGAGTTTTGTTTATTATAGGTTATATCAATCTATATTTTCTGTACTGGACATAACATATTACCTTACCTTCAAGTAGTAACTTCAATAAATAATAAGCTAAGGGGCTCGGCTCAGTGGTTTAGGTGCTTGTCTGCGCAGCCTAAGAACTCACATTCGAATACCCAGGTCTCACATTAGCCAGACGCACAGTGACACAAGAGCACAATGTCGCACACGCGCACAAGGGGGCGCATGCACCTGGAGTTCGTTTGCAGTGGGTGAAGGCCCTGTCAATTCTCTCTGTCTCTCAAATAAATAATAATAATAACCTAAGGACCAGGGAGATGCCTGAGTGGATAAAGTGCAACTCTGAGTGCCTGAGTTTATATCCGCAGACCCCACGTAGGAGCAGACGCAGTGGCAGGCTTCTGTAATCGTGTGCATCTACAGTGAGAAGATGGGTGGAAACAAAATACCCCAGAAGCTCAGGAATGAGACCCTCTTTGAAAATACGGTAGCTGGCAAGGACCAAACAAAAAGTTCTCCTCTAACCTCTACAAATGGGCTATGGCACAAGCAGGAGGGCATTCCCTCATTCTCTCTCTCTCTCTCTCTCTCTCTCATAAACATACATCTTTTAAAAAATTAAGCATAACTTTTTTTAGGTCAGGCGTGGTAGTGCACACCTTTAATCCCTGCACTCGGGGGGGGGGGGGAGGCTGAGGTAGAAGGACTGGTGAGTTCGAGGCCACCCTGAAATTTACATAGTGAATTCCAGGTCAGCCTGGGCTAGGGCAAGACATTACCTTAAAAAACAAAAAATAAACAAAATTAAGCATAACTTTTTAAGTGAGAAGGGCAGTGCTGTTTTAGATTTGATAACAACCTCTTCAGGTAACCATGGTGATCTCCTTCAGCACTATACCCAAACTGCACAAGCCACAGTTTCTTATAGGTCAGATTCAATGTGGAGTCTGGAGCTACACAGACAATGTTCTCCTCTGCAGCGTGAAACCCCATGGGTCTCTCCAGCACCCTGTCCAATCACATTTCTCACGACCACTGTGACTCTCATCAGAAACGCCTCAGCGCTGGGAAGCCCTCATGCTCAACAAGGTGGAAACAGGTGTCTTTTGTATGCTCCTATTTTATCCTTGGCAACAAACGTTCTCTGTAGTCTTTCGTGATAGGACAGGCTCGTGGTGTTCATTTCCACAATGTCCCCTACGCTCAAGGTGTAATCGGATTCACGGAGGACACCCTAGGCTTGGTGTGTCCTCCTTTCTGAACGGCGTGTGCAGTTCATCAGCAGAGCAGCTTTCAGAGCCTGCTAAGGGGCCAGTTTGACCCGACTGCTTTTGTACTATCAGTATGAATAACACTGAGTGCCAAAGAGGGGCAATCGCATCTCGGGATTGTAATATAAAAGCTTTGGCCTTGTTGATCCATTAAAAGGCTACCGAGGCGGCCTGTGGCTCAAGAGGTAGAGCTATACACAAGCCTTGTGTTTGAACTGCGGGGTGGCACTTGCCTGTAATCCCAACAGTAGAGAGGCAGAAGTAGGAGGATCAGAAGTTCAAGGTCATTCTTGGCTACTTAGTGAAGTTAAGGCCAGCCTGGGCTACTTGAGACCCTGACTCAACTTTATAAGAAGGGTATTGAATAATGCAGGAGGGGTTACCTGGCCACACCTGAAAGCTGCCATGTTCCTATGAAATAAACAACCCCCCAACCAGCACTCACGGAAGGCGCCACCAGCTTAGACGAGGAAAGGGTGACTGTGTGTGGAGGACGGCATGAGCATTGACGTAAGGAGGAAGCCCCGTCCGTCTATCACAGTTTCACCATGGAAACACAAAAACATGTAATCAGGGTCCCAGGGAGCAGGGGAGACACTGCCCAAATTTAATATGCATGCTCCCCGAAGAAAGTTAAAACCTAGACTTTTTTTTTTTTCCTTCATCCACCCATTTGTTGCCTGCATCTACTGGCTCTGATATACGGCAGACGCTCAGTGCTACAGATATGAAAAGTCTTAGGGGTGACAAACCCTGGGGCCAGGGTCCACGGGGTTCTAAGGGAACCCGGGAGCGGGTATTAAAGTCAACAGATCTCAAGTCCCCAGCCCAGAAGCAGCCTGTCCTTTGTCATCTCTGAGCTGGCCGCCTTCGCTATCTATGAGGCAAATTCCACTTAAAGCATGAAATCCATGTTAAGCATTTAGCACGGCTCCTAGTGCACAGCAGGCGTTCAATAAATGGAAGCCACTCTATGAATAAGGTCCCCCGGGGGCCGCGGAGTCCAGAGGGGAATGGAACACACGTCCAAATAATTATAACCCAGCATGGGAACAGATTAAGTACAAAATGCAATGGGACTAAAGGAAAAATCGATGGTCTGCTCACGTGAGCAAGGTGCTAAAAGAGGGTGGAACTGGCTTGATGACAGAGGAAGAAAAGGAAAGGGCATCCAGATACACACGGGGGAGGGGAGGGGAGGGTGGGGTGCACCGAAGGGATAGGTGGGACTGGGGAGCCTGGCAGAAACCAAGAACAAAGCACCCTGGGAAGCAGGTCATTTAGAGACTTGAACGAATGGCCCTAGAACAAGCGAGCTTCCTTCGATTCCAGGCCTAAGGACTCACCGAGTCTCAATGGTGGCAGGTTATTTTGTCCCCTCCACTCCTAACACATTATACCCGTTCTGACGCTCCGCAGGCCCTCGGCCCGCTCCTGGCCTTCCGGCTTCTCCCCAAGACAGTACAACATCAGCTACCCCCGGCAGCCAAGGGAATCAGCGCAGGTTCTCTTAAAGCAGAACGAAGCGACAACCTCCCCCAACCCCCCCCCCCACTTAAATTCTCTGACACAAAGTCTTGAGGCGAGTAACTATCTTCACCTCCACTCCAGCAAGGAAATCCATAGGTCACTTTGTTTAATGGGGTCAAAAAAAAAAAGGGAATAGTGTCCCATGCTTTCCAGTGAGACTCCTCCAGTCATCAATGGGTCACCAAATGAGGAAGATGCACTCCCTCTCACCCTTCAGAAGATCGCGGCTGCCACAGGGCGCCAGGGAGATGGACGGGTGCAGGCCCACGAGAACCCACCGCCAGCAGTGGCCGTCTGGGCTCAACCTTCACAAGACAGGAAAATCGCACCAGCGTCATACTCACCCAGAATTTTACGAGGAAGAAGGCGTTTTGAGGGCCCTTTCCAAACAGCTCCTTTAAGCCACCTTTCTTTTCAGGAAATTTGTCATAAATTTGACGAATGTCCACGGATTCAAGCAATGGGTCACTGTAAGAATGGTTGGCATGCCCGATGTGCACGAAGAGGTGTTTGTTGTACTGCAAGAAATCAAGAGACATTCCGGTTAGACACCGTTGGGCGGAACTGGGACCCACCTCTCTCAATTTGGATAAAGCCAGTCATATGGACAGACACCTTGCTTTTGAAAAGATGCATGCTTTAGATATTCTTATTTATTTATTTTGGGGGGGGAGGGTAAGCATATGCACAGCACTGTAAATGAACTCCAGACACATGCACCACCATGTGTACCTGGCTTTACATGGGCACTGGGAAACCGAACCTGAGCCACGAGGCCTCACAAGCAAGTGCCTTTAGCAGCTCAGCCATCTCTTCAGCCTCAAGACAGACAAGTTTAAAAAGCCATTAAGTCAGTCTTTTATTTTGATGTCATGATCTTTTCCTCCTATTATGATGGTCTTGTGTAGGTAGTGTCAGGCACTGTGAGGTCATGGATATCCATGCCATTTTGTGTCTGGGGGGGGAGGGGATGGAGGGGATATGATGGAGAATGGAGTTTCAAAGGGGAAAGTTGGGGGGAGGGAGGGCATTACCATGGGATATTTTTTATAATCATGGAAATTGTTAATAAAAAAATTTTGAAAAGAAAAAAAAAAAAGCCATGAAGAAGCTGGATGTGGGTTGGACGAATGGCTTAGCAGTTAAGGTGTTTGCCTGCAAAGCCAAAGGACCCAGGTTTGATTCCCCAGGATCCACGTCAACCAGATATACAAGAGGGCGCATGCATCTGAAGTTCATTTGCAGTGGCTGGAGGCTCTGGTGCACCCATTCTCTCTCTCTCTCTCTCTCTTTCTCTCTCTCTCTCTGTCAAATAAATAAAAAGAAAAAGAAGCTGGGTATGGTGGCACATGCCTTTAATCCCAGCAGTCAGGAGGCAGAGGTAGGAGGATCGCCATGAGTTCCAGGTCAGCCTGAGCTAGAGTGAGACCCTACCTCAAAAACAAAAAACAAAAAAAAAACCTCCAAAACAAAACAAAGAAAGATAGAAAGAAAGCCATAAAGAGTTTAGGGTCAAAGCAAGGGCTGTCTTATTGGCAAGGTCATACATTTTTCCCAAATGCTTAAGGAAAGCTTTTCACAGACACAGCAACAAACAGTTTTAAGGCCCAACTACCAAACCATGAGACGATTCTATTACCCAGCCTCACTTGACTCAACTGAAAACACCACCGCCGCTTGGGGTCTGTTATTCACAGAGTAACTGATGAGAAATACGCGTGCCGCTGGCTTCCGTCGTCACCCGGAATGCACTTCTAGCCCCAGCTCCCCCAGCAGCAGCGTGGACACAGCCATCTGAGCAATGGCACCCACACTTCCTGCTTCCGAAGAATTGAGAGCACTGCCCCTGTGTGTCACCAGCCACCTTAGACGCCCATCTGAAACTTGTGCATGAAAGGCTGGGCAACACGGGCCTGTCAGAGTTAAGACCATCAGTGGCTGGTAAGAAAAGAATACAAGGGTTTAGGGCTGGAGAGATGGCTTAGCGGTTAAGCGCTTGCCTATGAAGCCTAAGGACCCCGGGTCGAGGCTTGATTCTCCAGGACCCACGTTAGCCAGATGCACAAGGGGGCGCATGCATCTGGAATTCGTTTGCAGTGGCTGGAGGCCCTGGCGTGCCCATCCTCCCTCCCTCCCTCCCTCTCTCTCTCTCTCTCTCTCTGCCTTTTTCTCTCTTTGTCTGTCACTTTCAAATAAATAAATAAATAATAAAAAATATTTTAAAAAACCAATGACGTTTAAAAAAAAGAATACAAGTGTTTATTTGCGAACAGAGAAGCAGAAAGCTCAAACTCTGTTAAGTCATTTAACTTACAAAGGAACACCCCCACCTTCCTATGCTTTTAGTGTAAGACCCCAGCAAGCATTTTACATCACCAGCGCTTCTCCCCCACACCCCTGGCCCACTTGACTGGACCTTCAGAATGAGGCCAGGTAACAGGCACTTTTAAAGTATCCCAGAATGTGCAGTTAACTTGGCGGCAGCCACTGGCCTAGAAACCAGACTCCGGGGCCTCCCTGACTGCCTGGTCCTGGAGTAGAGGCAAAAAGCACATTCCGACTTTAGCTGTCCTTGGCGCCCAGCGAGGAAAACCCAGATGTGGTCAGCGAGGAGCTGGAGGTAAGCCGTGACGCTGAAAGCTGGCTTGCACCTGGAGCCAGCTGCGTAGGTGGGGCCTCTCACCTGTGCGCAAGGAGGACTGTGGGCAGGTGTGTCCCCAGGGTATGTGAGCCACAGCTGGGTGAGGCGAGTGGTCAAATGTACTGTTGCTTGGTCTATTTGATTATCTCTAATCCTACCTCTTTATTTCTTTAGTTTTATTTTAGAGAAAGTGAGAGAGAGAGAGGGAGGGACAGAACTGGCACACCAGGGCCTCAGCCACTGAAATCAAACTCCAGACACTTGTGCCACCTAGTGGGCATGTGCAACCTTACGCTTGCCTCACCTTTGTGCGTCTGGCTTACGTGGATCTGGAGAGAGATCGAACATGGGTCCTTAGGCTCTGCAGGCAAGCGCCTTAACCGCTAAGCCACCTCTCCAGCCCTAATCTTACCTCTTATTTAGTCTCTACACATCAGCATGAGTACCCATGAGACAGACAGGACTTGTGGTTGCAAGACCTAGGACCCATCAAGTCTGAGATGATAGAAGCAACCGGTCTAGTTTTGTTCCCATGCGAACTCCGCTGTAGTCAGAAATGATGTGTCATCTCCTATGCCCAGAATGAAGTCTCCAGCAATGTCTCAGCTGGCATCTGAGTTAACTGGTCTTCATAAGAACATGGGGCCCACACTTTAATTCATGAGCTCCTCTGATTTCCGGTACATCTGAAGTGATGCCGAAATCCACGTTTTCACAAGGCAGTAGGACATGGTGTGTGAGTGCCAGGCTTAACTCCCAGCACCGACAACAGAGCAATCTCCGTGCCTCATGTCTGAGGAGACGGCTCTTGGGTCAAGCAGTTGTAGAGAAGTCATGAGAAACTGAGCTCGGATCCCCAGCACTCACGTAAAACGCGGGGCATGGTGGCGGGCACCTACAACCCCAGCACTGGGGCGGCAATGACAGGGGGGGTCCCGGAGCTTGCTGGCAGTTTACCTAGCAGAGTCGGTGAGCTCCAGGTTCAGTGAGAGACTGTCTCATAAACACAAGGTAGAGAAGCAAGATATGCAGTGTCGACGTCTGGCTTCCAGATGCATGCACACATGTGTGCACACACACCCACACACATGTGCCCACACCACACACACATGTCATACCTCCACCCCACACAAGTGAAACCAAGTTTTTATTTTATTTTATCTTTATTTATTTGAAAGAGAGAGAAGCAGAGAGAGAGAGAGAATGAGTGCCCCAGGACCTCCAGCCACTGCAACCCCCTTGTACATCTCGCTTACGTGGGTCCTGGAGAGTCAAACCCGGGTCCTTTGGCTTTGTAGGCAAGTGTTTTATTAACTGGTAAGCCACTTCCCCAGCCTGAAACCAAGTTTTACGTTGAACTTGGGACAGGGTCACGTTTTCCACGTGTGTGATCTCAGGTAACCCTCGTGGTGGGAGACTTATTAACCTCGCTCTACAGAGGAGGATACAGGAGCTTCAAGATAAACTTAGCTGCCTGAGGTCACACAGCCAGGAATAGGCCTGGAGTCAGGGATAAAGGGGGACCGGCTGTCAGCGCACTGCCCTTGCGTCTGCTGCGCACATCGCTCCACTACCTCGGAGAAGAAAGGTCGATGCCCTTCTGACTGTGGGCAATCGCTGAAAGCTGACGTGAGAAGGAAAGCTAAACAGTGTTCCCGAAATTCTACGCAGTGAAGTTAGCATTCCAGACCAACATCATTCACGGTGCAACCGCCTGGGTACCCCAAGGCTTCTATTTTGAGGACGTTACCTCAGGCCTAAGAGGCTGAAAGGAACAAAGGGGCCAGCTGCAGCTTTGCTGCCAAAGAAACCAGCACTACCTCTCCAAGGCTGGGGACTTGAAAGCAAACCCCGCCGCTGGCGTCTGGTGGCTTTCTGCTTGCCAAGGGGTGACTTCGTTTCTAAGAATACAAAGAACTGGTGAAAGAGTCCTGGAGACCACAGCATGGAAACAAACAGACCTTGACCTCCCTCGACTGAACCTGGCCAGGCCAAGAGGGCCTCTGCCCCTAGACCCAGAGCGCAGTAAAGAAGCACAGCTTAAGTTTTAACGGAATCAAAACTCTAAAGCAGCAGTTCGTTCCCCACGAATACAGGTAGCACACGAACCCCAAAGGAAGGCAACTCTGTTCTGTAGAACAAAACCAAATGCTTTCAAAACAATTCTTGGGCAATATATGAGCAGAAAGAGGACGAATGTCATGAGGTACCTATGCCAAAACCCCGGACTAGATTCCAGTCTGTTCAAATGAAAGAAGACTCACAAATACTTTTCACGGCTATACAGAGGCATAAATGACCACTAAACTATCAAGAGCAACAACAGAAATGGTACCCCTCTGCCTGTCTCCACGATGGGTTTTAGTGGAATAACCAGCACACGGCTACAGCTATCACTTACCAGGCGCTACGCGAGCAACAAGCAAACTTGCTGCCTCTGTAGGCGGAACCACGTTACTTGCCCATGTCAACAGGGGGACGTTGAAGAGTGTGAACCCGGCCTCTTGCGCAAGCTATCCAGAAGTTCAACTAGCAATCTGCCTGCTCATTCAGAATGACTCTACTCCTTTGCATTGAACATACAGTGTAGTAAGTAGATGGATATGGCTGGAGAGATGGATTAGTGGTTAAGGTGGTTGCCTGTGAGCCCAAGGACCCAGGTTCGATTCTCCAAGTCCCACCTAAGCCAGATGCACATAGTGGTGCATGCGTCTGGAGTTCGTTTGCAGTGGCTAGAGGCCCCGGAACACCCATTCTCTCTCTCTCTCTGTCTCAAATAAATAAAAATAAAATCTTTTAAAATATATATTTATTTTAAAAAATAGATGGATATACAGATTTAATGAAGTCATGAATGAGATATATACACCATAAGTATGAAGACAGATACATGTTAAGAAGTGGTTACAGCCGAATGTGGTGGCGTACACATTTACTCCCAGCACTTGGGAGGCAGAGGTAGGAAGATGGCCGAGAGTTCGAGGCCACCCTCAGACTACACAGTGAATTCCAGGTCAGCCTGAGCTAGTGAGACCCTACATCGAAAAACCAAAAAAGAAAAACAAAAAGAAAGAAAAGGGGAGGTGGCTGGAGAGATGGACTAGCGGTTAAGGCACTTGCCTGCAAAGCCAAAGGACCTTGGTTCGATTCCCTAGGACCCACAAGGTGGCGCATGCATCTAGAGTTCGTGTGCAGTGGCTGGAAGCCCTGGCGTGCCCATTCTCTCTCTTGTGAGAGCTGTGCATAGCTATCCCTAAGCAGTAGTACTAGGGAGAGAAGAGACAAAGGGTGGCAATACTGTGGCTTTTCCTACGGGCCACGTGGCTCAGTGCTACGTGAATGATGCATGTACATGTCTTTATTAGCTAAAATAAACAGCCAATTAAAAAATGGTCGTGAGCTGAGCGTGATGGTACACACCTTTAATCCCAGCACTCGGGAGGCAGGGGTAGGAGGACTGCCGTGAGTTCGAGTCCAGCCTGAGACTACATAGTGAATTCCAGGTCAGCCTGGGCTAGAGCGAGACAGACCCTACCTTGGAAAACCAAACACCAACCTAGGGAACATCATGAAGTTTTTATGGAAGGAAAAGAACTATATGACTTCCAGATGTTTATTCTGCACTGGTCACAAGTTCTCTGAACCGTAATGCGCTTGGGAAGATGGCTGTGCAGGAACTGGGGTGTCTGTGTGCGCACAGGGATCTTGGAAAGGCAGCCGCGGCACGGGCAAACCCCCCACAAGCCAGGCCCTGGGCGCAGCAGTGGGACACAATCTTGGGGTCTCATTGCCTCTTCCTACTGCTGTGATCCTTTGGGTCCATCTCCACCGCAGTGGGTAGTGGGCTCGTCCATGTACCCCAGAGCTGCCCTCCGGGCACGTCTCCCTGGTGTCCAGGTTCTACTGCTCTTTGAGAGAATGAGGTGCCCTGGACCTTGGAGTTGGCTGGGATCGGGGTCAGGGTCGGGGGGAGGGAGTCTCAGCCTGTGCACCCCAGTTCCCACGGCTGGATGGCAGAGACAAGAGTCACACCTGCTGTGCAGGACTGCCAAGAGGATTAAAATGAGATAGAAAGAAACAATATTAGCACCGTGCACAGCCCAGACTTTGTCATAAGTGCTCTTCATTCAAATAATCCTGATATTTCTCTGCTTAGCTTGAGGTAACTGAATATCCACACCCTCCTCCTGACAGCAATGAAATGAAAATACTAAGACTCAAGGCAGAAAAAGAGGAACCCTCAACCAGGGCGATTTCACGCTGTGCGGCAGGGTGCAGGCCTAGGTGGGGCGCCGACCACTGCCCCATCCTGAGCGCTCTCTGGGCAGCACACCAGGTCTATCCTACAAAACGAACAACTTCCAAGTGGTCACTAGGGCTTTGTTATTTTTCCTCTCTCCTTTTTCAACAGACTGATGATCCATCCTAGCCTAGAGACCTCCGATGAGGTGGTTTGATTTTTTTTTTTTTAAGAAGATGAAGAAAACAAAACCTTACAAATAAAGCTGTATGCTGGGATGGGCCCCAGCGCTGCAGTACACCGTATGACCTGAAGATGGCAGTCTTCTCCTAAACGTGTTCAAAAAAAATTCCAACTATTTGAAGAACGTACCAAAACCTTGAAAAATGACTGCTGTCAAATAATACCAGGAGAAAAATTATAATCCACTTAGGAATTTAAAGAAACGGAGACAAATAACCTATGTCAAGGGATGCTAATGTACAAGCTGAAACAGAACAAGGACAAATCACCCACGTTTGCTTCCTGTCACACTGGGGCCTGGACTATGTGACCAGACACTCTTAGGGCAGCCTGGGCAGTTTTGCATGGCATTCAGGGCCACAGGGCTAGGGAATGGATGTGCAGTCCAGCCATGGAAGTGACTTGCACATACAGCCAGGGGCGGCTGGGGCTGCAGCGCCCCCACCAGAGAGCAGGTGAATCAGAGATGTCATCACTCAGCCGGATGCTGTATCCCTTAGCCATGGCACATGCCGGAAAGAAACAGCGAGGAAGCGTGTCGAGGATGTGGCTTCCCACCTCCATCAGGTTTCCACCAACGAGCTGAAAAGGCCATAGGCTACGCTGGAGCATGGGGCAGCCAGCCGGAAGGTACGCACGGGTGGGGAGCGGACCCGCCAAAGAGAGCAGATGGAGCCTGGCTGGGTCCTCTCTCTGTGAAATGCCCATAAAACCCCGATTTCCAGATGCTTTCAATCACCTCCTCCCTGAAAGCTAATGAAGAAACAGGGTGAGTTTCCAGACCAGCTCCGAGATGGGAGTACAAAGCCACCCGGGGGATGAGCTGCAGCCATGGGAAGCTGTGTGGTGGGTGTGGGGCAGCTGGGAAACTGACCACACCCGACCGTCACTCCCAGCCTTGGATGCCACCCCACCTGCCAGCGTATGAGGAAACGCTGGGGAGGCTCAAGACTGGTACCAGCCAAACATCCAACCAGCTCTAGCCTTCCTCCCCATCAGACTGGCCTTTTATTATTATTATTATTATTATGAGAGAGAAAGAGACAGAGAGAGAGAGAGCGGAAGAATTGACATGCCAGGGCCTCCAGCCACCGTAATCAAACTCCAAACACGTGACCACCTTGTGGGCATGTGCGACCTTGCAAATCTCCGTCACTTTGTGCGTCTGGCTTACATGGGACCTGGAGAATTGAAAAGGGGTCCTTAGGCTTCGTGGGCAAGTGCTTGAAATGCCAAGCCATCTCTCCAGCCCTTTTTGCACTTTTTGACCATAATTCCAAGCCTGTGAGGGCTGTGTTGCTGAGGCCCAGGTCAGAACCAGGCTCTGTGACTTAGGAGCCGTGTAGTCTCGGGAAAGCTCCTTTGCTGCTCTGGGCTGTGGCTTTGCCACTGAGCCCGAGTACACACCAGGAGTCGAAGCGGAGGTCCGGTGAGTTACCAGCCTGCACATTGCATGCAAGCCCTCAACAGACCAGAAAACAGACCCACCTAGCCTGCTGCTCCCCCTTCTGTGACACAGGAACTGCCTTAGCAGCCCATGTAGGGCCTGGAAGCTCCCCGTGACACTGTGCCCTTCTCCAGCTGCCCAGGACACAGACATCCTAGGCTCTGGAATGAAACCCGGCTTCTGTCTCTTGCCTTCCTAGCCAACTCCCTCAACCCCCCCCCACTTCCCACTCGCAGCCCTCGGCCCGGTTCTCACACAGAACCCTTCAATGTCAACTTTCCTCTGACTTGCTCTAACTACATTTTCCAAGCCAACATCGAGATCTGTGGCCTGTCTTAGAAATTGTGTAAGATCTGGGAATTTAGGCCTTTGAAAGAAGCTACAAAGATAAGAAAATTAAATCATCCTTCCACCCACATTTGACCAAGTGCTTTATGGGAAGGAATTGGTCATCCGATGATGCATCTAGCTGGTCTCTGCAGCAGAAGCCCATAGCTCTTGAAGAGGAGAACTTGGGCTCCCTTAAGACAAGGAGGCCTGCTGCCTCCAACTCCCACATCCCAGTGTCCCAGCCACTTAGAAATGAAGATAAGAAGCCAGGCACTGCAGGAGGGGGGACTCCCTGCCTCCTGTTGGAGCTGTCGCCATCACCCAAACATAGGCTACCCTTCAAGAACTCTTCCTTTTCTTGGAGCCCAAATCAAGTGTTCCAACTTTCCCCACCCTTCACACATCTGTCTGTGAACCATCCCAGCCCTCCTGACGCTGTGAGGCAATGTGTGGGAGGACACCTGTCTACCCCAAAACCTCCTGCACGATGTGTATTTATGGCCCAGACTTGCCCTAAAACCCCTGAAGCTTTTGGCTTTTGATTCGGACAATGTTTAAATAGCCAACCTCACCATGAATCTCTTTCTCTGTCCTAGGCTAAGTGATACAAATTCCGAGCCTCTGTTTCTGAAACCAATTTCAACACGCAGCTTATTCTGAGGATGGAAAGAAATGGCATTGCCACAAGGCAGTTCTCAACAACCCTGCTTCCTCATGTCCCATGACTCTTCACAAACTCAGCCCCTCCATTTACCCTCTGCCTCTCGCAGCTGGTTCATCTCCGAGGCTTCTTCCGTCTTTATCGCTGTTCAAGGAGCCCAATTTCCCACTGTATTACGACTCTGAGACTGGTTCAGAAAACCTTTGTGGGATGCTCAGTATGTTCAGAGACAACACCAAACGTAATGGCCACTGTCGTCTCTCCAGCAAGTGGCCCTATTATGCCCATGTCACCGCCTGAGAAATGAGACTGAGCTAAAAGGACTTTGCCCCAAGGCTGACACACTGTTAAGGAGCCACACATCAGCAAGGAATTTCCCCAAGACAAGGACGTCACCTGAGCATGGAGACATGTTCTGGAGCTCAGAGGGGCCTTCTCTGCTTCTCTTGCTCCCTACCTCACACCCTGATCAGACAACAGAACACCAGGCTAGAGAAAGAGCCCGGAGACAGCCCCGCCCATCATTCTACCCTCTGCAGAGGGCCCACGCTACCTAGCCTCGTGTAGGAGGAGCTCGTATTTGTTGTTGTTGTTTTATTTTGTTTTGAGACAGGGCCTCACTTTAGCCCAGTCTAACCTGGAACCTCACTGGATATTCCAGGATGGCCTTGAACTCATGGTAATCTTCCCACTGCATCCTGCCAAGTCCTGGGATTATAACGAGCCACCATGACTACTAAGAAGCAACTATTTAACTTCCAAGTATGAAATGTGTCTGTCTTCCTTCAAAAGCCAAGTGAGGGCTGGGATTTGGCTCAGTCGGCAGAGTGCTTGCCTAGCATGCATAAAGCCCTGGGCTCAACCCCAGCAGTGTATGAAACCACGCACGGTTGTACAGGTCTGTGATCCCACACTCACGAGGCGGAGACAGGAATAATAGGCGTCCAAGGTCATTCTCAAATATATAAACTTGTGTACCCAATGTGGAGCCAAACATAAGCTCAGCCACCGCTCCTGGGAGTTAGTGCTTGGTGAAATTGTGGAAATTGCCAGTCCTGAGCCAAAGAGCCTTTAGCTGCAGACTGGATCAGCCTGTGTCAAGATGCCTATGTAGAGGGCTAGGCAAGTATTGGTGGTCAGTGACCGTACGGTCACACAGGGGGTTCTACGCTACGCTGACAGAGCCCTCTCTGATCAGGGGCGCTCCAGCACCACATCAGAGCTGGAACTTGACCGCATGCAGATCAGCTCACCCAGTTTCCCCTGCTCCGGCTGTGGGACCCTGCATGCATCCCCTTCCTGCTCATGGCCACCACTCATTCTGACGCCCCAAACCACAGCAGACACGAGGCAGGCACACAGCATGGTGCGTGGCAAGTATGGGCGGGCAGGGGCAGCTGTGCAGCATGAAGGCCCTGCACTGGGGGATAACACACCTCAAATGGAACCTTCCAGGCCCCAGGCTGGGCTGGGGTGGGACTGAGGAGCCATCCAGGCTTTATCAGCAAAACCTCTCTCCTGGCACACGCGGCATGTGGCTGACCGCTGCCTAGTGTCTGTGTGTAGATAGGAGGAGCTGCCTAACTGCCCTCCAAATGCCAGCGGCTTTTAGGACGGGCCCTGCTGGACTGCCCACCCCTGGGTGAAGGGTCTTGATACACAGCACTGAGATCGTGTAGAGAATGTATTCTCAAGCAGTGCTAACTACTTCTGAAACAGTCTTTGTTTTGTAGACCCTCTGCTGTTTTTCTCTTAGCTTCTACTAGAGCCAAAGGTAACAGAGGGACCAGCTGGCTGGTCTGCTACCAATATAAACAGCCACCGACTTGGGGAAGCGATGCCGTCTGGTGCGTGCAGGACCCAGAGCCAGCAGGGGGCGTGCATCCACCTAGCCTTCCATTAGCTCCTGGAAGCCTTGGGCTACTTCCTGAGATACAAATGGACCAGACAGCCTTTCAGTCACCATCTTAAGATATGGAGTCAGCTGACCTGACCTGAATCCCACTCCTAATACCAGCTGGCTGTCCGAGACAGGGAAAATTACTTCATATGGATTAAATACAATAACGCATAGTGTTGGCACACGCAAGAGGTTTCACAGGCGTTGGCTGTAAATGCCCCTGGTACTGATAATGTCACTACAACAGGCAGGACTGTGAAGTCTTTAGTGATGACAACGGGGTTAGGTGTGGCGTTTCAAGCAATGCTGGTACGAACTAAGCCGGCAGCTGTGGACCAAGGCGGGAGGCAGCCTACGTTTTTGGCTCTTGGCTTTGTCACTGCATAGGCGTGCAGTCACGGTCCCCGGGCAGACCAGGGTTCAAAGCTGGCTACAGCCACTACCTATATACAAGACAGCAAATCTGGATGGCAGGCCTCTATACAAAAGTGCAGAGTGACCTACCTCAGAGACGGGCTGTAAATGACAGAAATCACTCGGCACTGTCCCCGGGGCCGCAGCCTTTCTTTCTCTCCTTGCAACCAATGTGTTCTGGTCTTTACAGAGAAAGTCTCATCACCTTCATACTGCAATGAGGACCTGCCTCAGGGAGGACCAGTGGCAGAAACGCACACGCATGCCACGATGACGCAAGCTTAGGCGACTCGGAATGGAACATCTAATTGGGTTAATGCCCTTGAACGACTGGTCACTTTACTGGCTTCCTTACCAAAGTAGCATGTTTCATGTTTTCATGTTAAAAAAAATTTTTTTTTTTTTGAGGCAAGCCCAAGCTCAACAGACTGCCTTTAAAAAAAATGCAAGACAGAGAGAAACAGAGAGAGAGAGAGAGAGAGAGAGAGAGAGAGAGAGGCTGGAGAAAATTGGCACATCAGGGCCTCCAGCCACTGAAATTCAACCCCAGACACATGTGCCCACAAGGGGGCACATGTGACCTTGAGCACTTGCATCACTGTGTATCTGGCTTACGTGGGACCTGGGAAGTCAAACATGAGTCCTTAAGTCTTTGCAGGCGAGCACCTTAACCACTAAGCCGGCTCTCCAGCCTTCATGTTTAATTTTAACTACCATACATCCACATGTTCTTGGAGATACAGTTCAGTCGAATAACACTTGCCTAGTATGCACAAGGCCCTGGGTTCAATCTCCAGCATTAGGAAAAGGGTGGGGAGTAACACTGCAGACAATGAAAATACCTTCTGATGTATCTAGTGGTATTTCTCACTTGTATTAGGATATGTAACAATATTAAATGTTGCCAACCCAAGCTATCACCACTGTGAAATCGTCTCACTGTCACGTCGGCTCAGTGGATGGCATCACTTCTGATATTACTAACACTCCTACAGTGAGACGCAGATGAGTTAGATGTATGCAGATGGATGCATGGTCGGCAGGAAACGGTGTGTCTATTCAATTTTAGTGCAACTGTAAGGGCCCAAAGTGGTTTTAATGCTAAAGGAGAAAAGTGGTAGCTGACCCCTTGAAATAAGGCAGAATTATCAAAATTATCTCAAGCATTTGCCAACGTCTCAAGCGGCAGCCTCCCTGATGACATAACGTGTTCTCTGCTAGGTCCACACCCGGTGCTGTCCCCACACTTGGAGTGGTGCTTCAGGGTCAAGACTGGGCTCAAATATGTGCAACATTTGGATGGTTTCTTTGGCTCGGAGATTTGCTGTGACTTCCTGGACATTTAACTTTCATATGCTTTTGTCCCAGCCATAGGAAAGTGGAGGCAATTTCAAACATTCAGCTGGTCTATGTAAGAACATGTGGATGTATGGTAGTTAAAATTAAACATGAAGGCTGGAGTCAAGAAATTATACATGATTAATCCAAAGAGCAAGTAATTTTCAATTGAGAGGAGGACTGTCAGTCCACATTAGCACGCAGTGTCCCCTGCCATGCTGGAGAGAGCTGGTCTATGAAATACATGGGCTCCACTTCCCCTCATGAAGCCAGCCAGCCCAGGCCCAGACACACCCGCTCCCAGCTGCACGTGCACTGAACACGTCCAGGCCTTCTCTTCTTATTAGGCCCTGAGCAGCACAGTGGGAAACGACTTACATATACGTAACTGAGAGGTGATTAAAAGCGTGGAGGAAGATGACTGTGGGCTATATGCAAACACCATGCCATGTTACAGAAGAGCCTTAAGCATCTGTTCTTTTGGGGGTGCTCCACCCACACCTAGGGATGCGTGACTGCACATACGTGGCGTGTGGACACTTGTCTTCTCCGGCAGTGTGGCTCTGTGACAGGAGGACCTACGCTTCCTTTGCCGGGAAATCCCTAACACGGACACACTGGCTGTTGATAAGTGGCTGGAGCTCAAGAGGTTCTGCTTTCGCTCCCTGTTCCCCACTTGCAGCTCCTAACGTGGAAAAATGATTTTCTCCAGGAGCCCAAGAGCCCTGCTCACTAGTTCTCCCACTGACTTAAGGCCCCATGAAGATACATGTGAGGGTCCACTCTACACGGCCATGTCTGATTACTCCACAGTGAGACGGTACAAGACCAGTGAAGTTGAACCATTCACAGGAGCAGGTTCCATCCAGTGTGCACATGAAGTAAACATCTCTGTTCTTGGCAAGCCTGGCTTTACCAAGATAGTCCACCACTTCCATTACTGCTTCAGGCCCATGCCTTCTGGAATGTTCTTTTGCCTTACTCTTTCCCTGTTTAATCCTCCACCCGTCAGTGAAAGGGTCACTTCTACTAGGAAGACTGGTCTGGTCCTTGGTCCCTGATAGCTTGCAGGATATTTCCTCCCTGTCAATCATTACATGTCACAGTGATCTCTCATGTAATCATCTGTCTCCATCACAAGACAATACATTCGGCAAGGGCAGAAGCTATGGCTCGCTGGGCAGTAGTCCCTCTTCAAAGCCTATAGTCCTTGGCATGGGTGCATTCACATAAATATTTATAGAGTAGATCGAGTGAATCTATCAAAAAGATTCCAAATGTTAAGCCCAACAATAACCAGGAACAACAAAAAGGAAACTGGGCGAATTTCTGGGTCCTGACAGGTACATGGTGAGAGGAAGACACACCATGGTCAGTCTTCATTAAAAGCATGTTTTGAGCTGAGCGTGGTGGTGCACACCTTTAATGCCAGCACTCGAGAGGCAGAGGTAGGAGGATTGCCATGAGTTCGAGGCCACCTTGAGACTCCATAGTGAATTCCAGGTCAGCCTGGGCTATGGTGAGACTCTACCTCAAGAGAACAAAAAAGCTCTTTCTAATGTGACAAAATAGTCCACAGGGGCTGGAGAGATGGAGAGACAGCTCAGTTAACAAAGTGCCAGCCATGCATGCATGAGGACCCAAGTTTGCTGTAAATTACCCACGTGCATGGCAGGCACAGTGGGGTGTACCTACAAGCCTGGCACTGGGGAAGCAAAAACAGGAGAATCCCCGAGCTGCAAGCCAACAAAAGACCCTGTCTCAAAAGAAGTGAAGGTGCACCTGAAGCGACACCGAGGGTTGCCCTTGGGCTCTCACACACACGAGCACATACAAACCCACACACATGCGCCCACACCTCACACACACACATACATGCACACACACACATGAACACATACAAACCCACACACATGCACCCACACCTCACACACACACATACATGCACGCACACACATGAACACATACAAACCCACACACATGCACCCACACCTCACACACACACATACATGCACACACACACATGAACACATACAAACCCACACACAGTGCGCCCACATCTCTCTCTCTCACACACACACACACACAAATCCCACCATCTTACACAAATTATCTTGGAGCTTTTTGCTTCCTGGTGTCTTGGAGTTTTGTGTGCAGAGAGAGAACCCATCCAGACCTGACAATTCATGGGGCCTCCAGCCCTGGTGGGGTTTACAGTAGTGACAGGAGGGTAGGGAAGATGTGGACTCCTGGTTCCTCGGTGTACTAGCTAACTGCCCTGAGTCACTGCATGTGCCTGGGCCTCAGTTTCTCCGTCTGTGAAAGGAGGGACACCCAATTCGTCTTGTGAGGCACTATGAGACCAGAATGACAAAATACTGCACAAACATGCGCTGCAGCAGCAGAGGCCCAGGCCTGGCCTTCAGCCAGAAAGAACGGGAAGATAATCAATCTGTCGCTGTCACAACACCCCCACCTAGATGCACTTTAGTTTGCCGGCCTACTCTTATTTTCTGTATTTCGGTTGTTCGAGCCTGCTCTTCTTGTACAGCTGCCAGGCTCTGGAGAAGAGTGGTTCAGGAGGCTTCTCCTTACCCTCTTATTAGCATCATTCTCTTATCTGCCCTCAATTCTGAAGCAACTCTAAGTTTCTACCAGTTGTCCAAAGTTTCATGAACAGTAGGCATGGTGGGGCACACCTTTAATCCCAGCACTCGGGAGGCAGAGGTAGGAGGATCGCCATGAGTTCAAGGTCACCGGAGAGACTACATAGTGAATTCCAGGTCAGTCTGGTCTAGAAGGAGACCCTACTTCCAAAAAAAAAAGAAGTTTCATGGGTGAGTGTCACATGCAGTTATGCCCCACGGGCTCTCTATAGAGGCCACCGTGGTGACAGCTGGTCCCACATCTCCCCGGGGCACTTTCCCTGGGAGGCTTCCCCGTGAGCCGAGCACGGGCTCCAGAGGTGCCTGGGAGGTCACCTCCAAGGCTCAGTACCTCTGTGATTTCCAACTGACTGTGCGCATCCTTGTGACACTTTCTCCTGATAAGCAACGGCAGAGAGGTCGGTGACATGTAGCATACCTGGGACCCACTTGCTTTGGGTGGCCCCAAGTGCTTGGGGTGGGGACACAGGGAGTGTGGAAGGGAGTTGGTGAGGCTCCCGAGACCAACTCATGATTCCTCCGATCTCTGCCTGAGGCTCACCCACACACAGATGCAACACTCACACTAGCAGCCAAAGAGTGGGTGTGAACAAAGGGTACAGGCTCGTGGGGTGGGGAAGAATGGAGGCTCACATATGCATGGGATGATGGGTACAAGACGAGGTGGGTGGAGAAGGAAGAGAAGAAAATGACAAACAGCGTCCAGATGCCCGTGTCACTGGTATTTACAGCGTCACGGACCATTGCCTTCCACATTCAGCTATAGAATTAGCAGTCGGGTACTTTTCCTGAGGACTGATAACTTACTATTTTTTGAAGGAAAAAAAAAATAGCCTTGGAAAAGTGGTATAGCACAATGGCTGAGTTTGAAAGACTTGAGATTGCAGTTTTAACCATCAGATATTAACTATGTGACTTTGGAATACTTACTTAACCTATGTCCTCACCCACACAACAGTGCCTACGCTCCTTGAGTTTCTGTGACCAAGTATCCTAATACCTTTGCACTGTGTCAGCGACACAGGAGGGCTCAATAAATGTCACAAGAGCCCAGTGAAGGCAGTCCCTCCAGCTGAGGTATTCCTGGAAGTGGTCCCAGCAGCAATGAAAAACACCCTACTTTAAAGCTGGAATTACCTGCCAACAAGATAAGCTCTTCTCCTTGGATGAAGGGCTGCTCGGTGGTTGCAAACACAGGCACGAGAGCAAGACCCCACTAGACACGGCCCTCTGGGCACACTCACCGAGTCTGGGTCTCGCTGCTGTTCGAGGAAAGCTGAAAACTCCACCAGGCGAAGCTTGGTTGTGCCAATGGAACGGCCCTGCCAGGCAGGGACGGAAGGAGCTGGGGCTGACGCAGGCTCAAATCCTGGAAAACCAATCGTCACCGTTACACCTGGCCAGTCGTCTCCCTCCAAGCCCCCGGCTAACACGGGAGCAGGGCTCTCAAGGAGCATGGTACAGAAGGAAAAGCCAACTGAGTTCCACCAGCACCTAGGGGTGGGACTCGGCTCGACAGTGGTGAACATTCTGGCCAAGGCTCTCAGAGACAGTGACGAAGCGTAAGACTAAGGACTGTGGTGGGAGGACAGCTAATGCTAGACAAAGTGGTCCAGCAGAGGACAAACCCAAGAACAGGACAACTGAGGGAATGCCTGTGAGACCCAGGCGCACCCCACAACTGTTGCGTCTCTTGGCGCCCATCTTCCTTAAGACTGCTCCCCAGTACACAGCCTCTTCCCTCGGGATGCTCCAGGGAATTATAGTAGAGGGCAACACGTAAACGCATTTCACATCCGGGGCACCGAACTGGGAGACTTTGTGTACGTTTGGAAGAGGAGGGGGCATCTGATGGGCAGAGGAGAGATGTGCCAGCCACACTTGGGTTTCCTACATCAGCCCCCATGTTAAGTTCTCCTTTACGGAAAGAGCACGAGCAGCTAAGGGAAGCTGAACAAGCGATCTTCGGGCAGTTAGTGAAGAGAGGGGAACCGCAACAACTTCCCTTCTAAGTGTGACCTGGTGTCGGAGGGGAAGGCAACCAGGCTTCCTGTTTCATTACAAATGCATCAGAAGAAGGGACTCGGGACCTGGTGGGGAAGCCTGAGCTCTCCCGAGCAGCTTCCTTCCCTCCAGGACGGAACTTGGGAAGGGCAACCCTGACTTTGCCAAGACGATGATGACACGTGTAGCTTTGGCAAAGGCAAACATCCCCACAGCCTGGGGACAGAACAGGCACAGCTGCCCCTCACCCGCCCGACAAGGAGAAGAGGGAGACTCACCTGGAATGGGGGCTGTGACTGCTGGCTGGATGGGGTAGGCCTGCTGCACGAATGGCTTGACGCTGGGGACAAATGGGTGACAATAGTCAAAATGTACGGAAGCAGGAGTGGCTCCTGCCTAGGCCTGGCACTGGTACCCCCTCGCCCACTGTGCGGTTCCCTGCCTTGGTGACACAGAGGAGACTTGTCTGTCTCTCAAGCTGCTAGACATCAAAGGCCCGCATCCGTTCAGTTGGACAAACGGACAGGTGTCTGCCTGACTTCCGCGTGGTGGGGCAGCTGCTTCTGGGCACTTCCTCTGGCCTTGGCCTGTGCACACACTGAGGTCACAGTCACCAAGTCCAGCCGGGATCTGGGACAGGCTTCAGGCTGTGCTTCTCCAGGCCAAATGGCTCAAGGTCTTTTGCCCAATATAGAGAATTTCCCGTCTGCATTACCCCTAGCTGCCCTTGTCTCTAGCTAGCTGAACTTGCTCCCTGCTCCCAAGGGCTCTCTACTAGGCACCCGTCCTGCAGGGAAAGCTGAGGAAGAAAGGGTTAGCAGGCTGCCTCCGCTGCTTTCTCAGACCCTGGCACTGCCTCCTCCAAAGCCATGAAGGGTCAGGCTCCCTCTGCTTTCCCACTGGGTTAATGCTAACACCAGAAGTGGGAGTAAAGTGCTTACACCCCCCCCCCCGGTTCTTTCTTAAAATTTTATTTTTTTATGTTTATTTATTTGAGAGAAAGAATGGGAGTACCAGAGACCCCAACCACTGCAAATGAACTCCAGATGCATGCGCCCCCTTGTGCGTCTAGCTTTCGTGGGTCCTGGGGAATCAAACTGGGCTCCTTTGGCTTTGTAGGCAAATACCTTAACTGCTAAGCCACTCTCCAGCCCCCTTTTGGGTCTTTCTAGCTCCCGGCCTCAAGGGGACACGAGAGGGGACAGCTTCTGGGATCTCAACGTAACTTTCTTCTCTTGTAAGCCGAAGACAGTTTGGTGTGGGAGAACTTCCCCCAGGGTGGGCTGTACCTAGCTCACTCCCACTGCGTGCACTCCTACCCAGACTTACTCTTGCGAGGATCCTGGCTGTCCCGTTTGTAACATTCCAGGCCAGAACTGAAAGGCAACAAGCAAAGGCTGTAAGGCTATAAATTCACACCAAAGCACGGTTGGGGGATGTATACACACTGTGGCCCGCCATGAAGGACAGCAAGCTGTGACATCACCTTCCTCCAGAGCAGATGCAGACACCAATGTGTACAAGTGGCCCCTGTGCCTATATGCGGCCCAGCCTCTTCTTCCTCCCTCCACTCCCTCCTCCTTGTATAACAGTTTAACTCCACAGTGGGCGGCATCCACGGTCTCATGAAGCAATGGACACAAGAGAGCCAGAAGCTCAGAGAAGCAACTTAGGCACACTCCTTGCTTTGGGCATAGCTGAGGTCCTTGGCACCAGCTCTCCACTATCAGAGAGAGAAAGGCCAGCCCTGGAGCTGACTCCTGACATCACTACCCATCTGACTGTGACTGAGTTACCTCCGCGTGCTCGTCTGTAAGATAGCAATGACACCACAGCATTGAAGATGACCCTGGGGCTCAAACAAGATTGTAACACACAACTTCTCAGCCCTTAGGAGCAGTCCAAATGAAACACTACCTCTTTGAGGGCCAGACGACTCTGACACAGAGGACAAAGGGACAGAGACCAAAGGCCAGGAAACCAATGATAACAAGAGTAAAAGAGGTGGGTCACAACTAAAGGGAAATACTGAATTCTATATATTTGGGGAACAAGGATCCCTTTTTTCTTCCTCTCATTCCCTTTTCTTGTTTCTCTTCCTTTCCACCCCTTTTTTTCTCCTCCTCATCTTCCTTCTCATCCATGCTTTTTCTCTAACCTATCTCCTCTGCCTTCTTTTGTCACTATTTCTCTCTCTCTCTCTCATTAGAACTATTTTCAGGTTACTTTGTTTATTCGTGTGTGTGTGTGTGTGTGGTGTATGGGCGTGGCAGGGTCTCTTGCTGCAACAATCAAATGCCTATCTGGTTTTATATGCATGGCTGGGGAATTAAATCTGGACCAGCAGGCTTTGCAAGCAAGTGCCTTTAATCTCTGAGTCATCTCAGTACTCTGTATGTTAGTTGTTTATTGTTTTTTTTGGGGGGGGGGTTGAGGTAGGGTCTCACTGTAGCCCAGGCTGACCTGGAATTCACTATGGAGTCTCAGGGTGGCCTCGAACTCACGGCGATCCTCCTAACCGAATGCTGGGACTAAAGGCGTGCACCACCACAGCTGGCTGTATGTTAGTTTTTTGAGACAGGGTCTCATAGAGCTCAGGCTAGCTTCAAACTCTAAGGATGACTTTGAACTTCTAATCTTCCTGCCTCTTTCTCCCTAGGACTAGGACTACAGGCATGAATGTATGCTGTGAGCCCAGCTTACACAGTGCTGGGCATCGAACCTAGGACTTGGTACATGCCAGGAAAACACTATACTAACTAAGCTACATGCTATCCCATCCATCTGCTAGTCGGTGCTCTATTACATGCCCAGTACTTTTTAGTTTTAGGGTTTTTGTGTGTGGGGGTATGTTTTGTGTTTTTTTTT
This sequence comes from Dipus sagitta, assembly GCA_036346955.1. NCBI lineage: Eukaryota > Metazoa > Chordata > Mammalia > Rodentia > Dipodidae > Dipus > Dipus sagitta. The sequence continues at coordinate 151,753,625 of CM070772.1, read as the reverse complement.
TTCAAGGCAGGATCTTCCTCTAGCCCAGGCTGACCTGGAACTCGCTATGTAGGCTCTCAGGCTGGCCTTGAACTGACAATGATCCTCTTAGTTCAGCTTTCCGAGCGCTGGGATTAAAAGTGTGTGCCACCAGCCCTGGCTACTTTTAGTTTAAGCATGAAATCACAAAGCTGTCCAGGGAAGCCTTGAACGTGTCATGTAGACCAGGACAGGTCTCAAACTTGGGATCCTCCTGCCTCAGCCTCCTGACTGGCCGGGATCGTAGGCATAGGCCGCCAAGCCCAGTTTCCTTCAGTGTTTTCCTCCCAGCATCAGTCTACCGTGAGGTGGTCTCTGCCCTCCGTGTGACCCCACCGAGCGGCAGCTGGGCGCCGGCCCCCATCTGTCCTGGGTGCGGCCCCTGACTTACCCCCGGCGCGCCCGGGAAGGCGGGGCGTGGGATCCCGGGGAGCCCCAGCTTGCTGTGGATGGCAGTGGCTGAGACGATCTGGGCCGATGACATGGCTGCCATGTGCTGCAGGGCCTTGTCCTTGGCCGTCTGATCCTTGAAGGCGACAGGGACACAAGGATTTAGCAGAGAGCGCACGGCTACCAGGCAGTGAACAAGCACAGCCACAAGCACGAGGACTACGACACGGAGCCACGACAGGGGCTGGAAGCACACGTGCACAGGGGACCACGGACGTGGCCAGGAGGCCTGCGGAACTCTGGCTGCTGGCTGGCAGCACTGTGGCGCCGGTCGTGTTTGCAAATCTTAGTCCACTTTCCAATCTATAAAGAGCCTCCGAGGAGCAGACAACGTATCTATTTCCGGGAGATTTCCCCAGTGACCACACTCCTGGGGAGGTGGGGGCAGTCCTGCTCCGAAGAGGAGAGGTGGCAGGAGAAACGTAGCTGCAGACTGGGCACGGCCATCCACTGGGCAGCGGGAGCCCTATCTGCGCCTGCTGTCACAATGCCAGGCGCTGCTGAGGTCATGCAAGGCCCGGAAGCCCTGGCAGACACCTGCAGGGGGGCTGGGGGAGGGCTCAGAAGCAGCGGGCAGGCAGGGCAAGGGGCGGCCAAGCAGCATGCTGGCGGGCACATGCTGTGGGGCTAAGGCTACACGGCTTCTTCACCAAAGCCGAGGTCGTGGGGGATAAGATGGGTAGGTGGTCTCTCTGTTTCCTAAGTGGGTCTTTTCTACAGGGCAAGGCTGGTAACACAAAGCTAGCCAAAAGTGGGGGGGGAGCTGCCAAGCACAGCTATAGTACAGAATACTCAGTGTGGAGAATATACTTACCATGCTTGTTACCTGGATACAATAATAAACAGTTTGTTAAAAGGATTGCGTACAAAGGCAGGATTATTCTCTTCTTCAGATAAAAAATACATACGGGTACAAACACAATGCTCAGGTACCATAAAGTATACAGAAGGTTGCTTTTCACATTTTAGGAGGGATGTACAATTCAGATGGCTATCTTAAAAAAAAAATAACGATTACGAAGGGCACCCAACCACCACCATGGACAGAAGCTACCCTGCTCCCTGGGACTGACTCTGTGGCTTTGCCAGAGACAGGCAGGCTCCTCATGTGGCCAGCCCCAGGGTCAAAGGCAGAGCTGTGTTCATGGTCAGGGTGTGGAGGGTCCTGCCCGTGGGGAAGGGGCCATACTCCTGGCCCAGAGGCCACGGAAGCAAGGACAAAATGGTGACATCAAAGTGGCGCCCTCTTTAGCTCCTACTCAGCGTGCACAGTGAGGCCTGTTCAAAGGCGGCTGCGGCTTTACAGAGTGAACCAGAGGTGAGGAAGAAACCCGCTGTGGGGCCAAAGACAAGGTCAACAGGAGCAAGTCGAAGACTGCAAAACAATTCTGGGGGCTCCTAAAAAAAATGACCCACTTCAGTCCTCCAAAAGGAGATGTGAGGTAATTTTTCATAATCAATTTTCATTATTTAATTGTAAAAGACCTAATGTGAATCTGAAAGAGAGGGGGGGAGGAGAGAAAGAAAAGGGGGAGGGGGCCAGCCTCAAACCAGTTCCTAAGGGAGCACAAGTCAGTGACCATCGGCCGTGCTGGGCTCTGGAGCTAGAAGACACCGAGAGGGCCCAGGAGGCTTGCTGGGTCACTCGGGGCGACGCCTGCCATCTCTTTCTCGGCTGTCCCTCTGACAGGACAGGACCCACTGATCAAGCCCTCTAACTAGGAGCCAGTTTCCTCAGGTCTTTCTTTCTCAGATGATACGGATACAAGGAAAGATGAAGGACGGGGTGTGCACACGCCTACAGCCGAGGTGCGCGTGGCTAAGAGGTCAGTGCCCGTCAACCCACTCAGACAGGCCTGCGGCTCCCTGGAGGCCCACACGTCCCCTCCAAGGGGGACCCGCGGGCAGAAGGCCCAGGTTTCTTAGTCACAGTGAAGGATGCTTGAAATTAAAAAATAAAATAAAATAAAACTTGCTGGTTTTTCTCCAGGGCCAACACTTTGGACTCCAGCCCTGAAGCCACTGAACCCTAACAAGAGGTGAGACCCGCTCTCGAGGCAATTGCTGGAACAGAGGTAACGGCAGGGGCCTGCCACGAGGCCTTCCTCAGCGAGGAAGCTGGATGACTTTTCTGGGGCTCAGGCTAGGGGGACGTGGAAAACAGCAGCCCGGAGTTCCTGCACGCTCGACGACACAAGCGCTCGGGGACCGGCTCCGTTACAGAAGGGCGGGCGCCATGGCTCACAGACCCGCGAGGCCCGGCGCTTCGGAAACGCCGACACGGGCGGCTCCGTGGTACACGTGGGTCGATATCACTCGTGAATCCTAAGTCCAGGTCCAGACAGAGGTCCGTTCCTTGAACCTCCACGACTCATGTGCTATTAGGGTTCCTTTGAAATGCTTCCTTTTGCCAATATGTAATAAAAAATTTCTTCAACATATTCACCAAAGCTTGATATCCGTTTTTGAATCGGGGAGCTCTGTCCATGTGGGAGTGGAGAAGAGAACCCATCTTGACTATTTCTGTCGCGCAGCTTTGGAACAACACCCTTTTTTAGTACGTTCCTTAAGAGGACTTCTTTTTTTTAATTTTGTTTACTTTTATTTATTTGTTTGAGAGCAACAGACAGAGGGGGGGGCACACCAGGGCCTCCAGCCACTACAAACGAACTCCAGATGTGTATGGCCCCTTGTGCATCTGGCTAACTTGGGTCCTGGGGAATCGAGCCTTGAACTGGGGTCCTTAGGCTTCCCAGGCAAGGGCTTCACCGCTAAGCCATCTCTCCAGCCCGGAAAAGACCTTTCTCATTTGTCTCAACGTTGTCTCTTTTACTACCTAGCACTACTCCAGGGACAAGAGCACACAAGCCAGCAAACAGCAAACTGGTTGTTTATGTAGGCGCCTGGGCTGTTTGACGGAAAAGAACAGGAGTCGAGGAAAAGAAGTTGGAAGCTGGCTCCTATTTCTTCCTTGTCTGACAAAACAAGCAGGCTGAATTACCGTGGGTAAGTCATTTTACATCCTCTATAATTTCTTCATTATACAGAACTGCAATTTATTCTCTTGCATCCTTCTGGTTCTGAAAGTATCTATAGCTTTAAGAATGGTGAGTTCTTTTATAAACATGTATTATATAAAATGAAAACAAAACAAAAAATAAATCACTAGCAAGTAGATAGTAGGCTATTAAAATCTGGGCACCTCTCAGCTGCCTGTCCAGAAAGTGAGACGCCAAATGTGGGATGGAAATTTCATCTCAAGTACTGGCTCTTTCTGCACTTGACCTACCTATCTGAGGATAGGCAATTTTCTACAAATGGACTAAAATGTCTACACCAGTGATTTTCCTACCTTTTGCAGTGTGGGCTATTCAGTTCATTTTATAGCACTGCCCCTTCGCCTATGATGAGCATGTGAAAATTAAAAGGATGGGGCCCTGTGGAAATCAGGGTGGAGAGTGCGGCCTCAGACCCTCTTCCCTTGAGGATGGGCGCTCGGCAGGATGCCAAGCTGAGAGATCTCAATGGGCCAATCTCTCAATTGTCATTTTCAGCCCAGAGACACACGCCTAGCTTTGGAAAAATCATAACCCTGAGGTCAGAGCTGAGTGAATTGCTTCGCTGTGTCATTCTGGTCTAATACCCAGCCTTTTACCTGTCCTTGCAACGCCACACTACGGGGAAAGGGCTGATGGACTGCAGAGAAAAGCCCAAGTACATCTAAACCTGCAGGCTACATGTGTACACTGAAGTAATTTTACTCTAAGAAGCACTCACACCTTTCAACATTTCTTTTAAAAAACTATTTTATTTGTTTATTTATTTATTTGAGAGAAAGAGGCAGAGAGAGAGAATGGACATACCATTGCCTCCAGCCACTGCAAACAAACTCCAGATGCATGTGCCACCCTTGTGCATCTGGCTTTATGTGGCTACTGGGGAACTGAACCTGGTCTCTAGTTTTGCAGGCAAGCGCCGGAACCGCTAAGCCATCTCTCCAGCCCCAACCTTTCAATGTTTTTGAGATGTGTCTGAGATCTACAAAGGACAGACGCACTGTTTTATCTTGAAACACTGTTGGTAAGTCAATATTGAGTTACACTTCACAATGTCTTAGATCCCACGAAATCCTCTGTGTGCGTGTGTGTGTGTACATAAAGTGTGTGAGCATAAGAAAAAACATATTCTATACAAAAAGCTTGTATAAGTTCACACTGCCTTGTTACTGGTTTTAAGTTCCTCTATCCCAAAGAATGGGAAAGGTTAACTGCTTGGAGACTGAAGAAAGAACCAGTTGAACCTGACTTTGAGTCTATTACCTACAATGTGCTGAACACTTAGGAAAGAGGGGCCACAGGTCTTCAGATGTTGATGGGGGGAGGGAGATGCAAAGAACAAACGGCCCAACTGAGGTGGGGTGACAAAGCCCTTTGAGTTTTAGGTGTGTGTCGATTTTCCTCCCTGCTTTCTTCAACAACCAATTTCTGCCACGCTAAGCCATCAATGGCCTCACTGCCCCTGCCACAATGATCCAGCAGGCTGGGTCACGCATAAACTCCTCAGCCCCAAGCTTTTCAATTTGTTATTGTTACTAAGTAAACAGGCTTTCATATTTCATGAAGCAGAGCGAGGTCCCAGCTATAGCCTGTTCTGCTCACTGCCTCCTCTTTAAAACTGAAATGGACAGTGTTTGGGAAATATCTGCATGCAATATGCATGAGGGGAGGCCAGCACCACCAAGGTGGACGGCTAAGGTAGGGCGCTCTTAAACCCCAGGGCCCCGTGTGGGTGCGACACTGTCATTACCTAGTTCTGCTCTCCTCTCTCTCCTCAGCTTCCCTGGCATGTGGATGTTTTGTCGAGATTATCTCTCACTCTCTGGGCATAATCCACAGACAAACTTCAAAGTTAATATAAGAAGAGAGTGTGCTCAATTATATACACATCATAGCTGACATGTCAATGAAGAGCACGCTAAATCAATATATTCCAATTTATTCAAGCACTATCCCCTCACAATGGATGAAAAGTCTACCACTATGTTAGAAAAACTGTACCAAGTCAAAAGAGACCCTAGATCCACAAACTAGATGTTTTTATTCAAATATGCTTTCCCCAGTTAGTATAAAAACACAGAGCAGGGGAGAGAGGAGGGGACAGCAATTTGCTTGGGGGGGGGGGGGGAATCTTTTCAGAAAAAGACAAAACACAAGATACTTCCCCAAGAAATACATTTGCAGATGTTGTTTCTAACCTCACACTGTGTGGGTTCGCATGACCTCTACAATTATGAGCTGCGTCCCTTAAGCAGATGAACGGCACAAAACTACATGATGGCTTTGGGGAAAGGACAGGGGCACTTGAATTATTTCTAGCCATGATCTCTAATTTGCTTGTTATTAGGGAAGGCAGGAGTAAATACAAAAGGGGCGATTCCGGTCAGGCCACAGCTAATGCGGAGGAGGGAAGGCACATTCATCGCTCTCCTGACTTGCCGCCTAATGAGTAGTAATTAATTCATCGTATTGTATTTCCAAATGCCGAAGACTCCATTCACATCAAAGAAAAAAATTTTCAAGGCTTTTACACATTGTTCATTTTTAAATGTACCGAGCTATGTTTAGCATTCTGTAATTGTCCACAGCAGTTCCTTTCATGGGGACATGGGCCTTCCTTCACAAAGAACCACGGGAGAGGAGCCGGGCCGCTGTGCCTTGTGACACTCACAGGAAGCTCTGGGCCAGAGCTGGGTGTTCGGGAGAAGACACCCTTGCTTGGTGTCCTTTATCTGTGCACGGGAACAACGTGGAGGCAGGAGCTGAGCTCTGGACTGAGCGTGGGTCCTTACCACTCACCGGGGTTTCTCTCCAGCTCACGGAGGAGAAGCAGCAAGTCCCAGCGCTGGCCCTGGGGCTCGCTCTCTGAGTCAAGAGCTCAGGTTTTGGCACCAGAGCATCCTAGGATGGGTTCTGTGGCCCTTGACAAATCCATGGTCATTCCGAGCCCGCTTCCTCTCTGACACGGTAGAAACAAGGGCGGCCCTGCCCAGGGGCTTCCGGGCTGAACGCTGCGTCCTCAGCCTTGCGGTCTGATGCGCCTGTGGGGCCCGAAGACGCGCCCTGGCTTTATTCTGCTCATGATCCGACACTTGGGGGCTCTGGTCCTTGCTCTTGGGAGTGGATCTGTGCTATTCTAGGGTACTCTCCGCATTGTCTGTATCGGAGGTTATTACCCAGGCGGTCTCTCTCGGGCTGATTCTGCTACCCTCGAGAAGAAACTCAAGGCCTGGCTCAGTTTGCTCACCCGAAGGTGGGCTCCCACTGTCAGCTCTGCCTTGCCACACCACATGCGGGGGTTCTAATTCCATCCCACTAGGCGGACACAACATCGCCAATCTGAATTTAATTTACTTAAAGATCAGGGAATGAAGGTGTCTTTGAGGACAGAGAGTAATCATGAGTCATGAGAGTAGAAGAAACCAGTGAAGATTAGAAAATGCCAGAAAAGGGCTGGAGAGATGGCTTAGCACTTAAGGCGCTTGCCTGAAAAGTCTAAGGACCCAAGTTCTATTCCCCAGTACCTACATAAGCTAGATGCACAAGGTGGGAAGAGGCCCTGGCACGTGCATTCTCTCCCTCCATGTCTCTCAAATAAATAAATATTATTTTTTAAGAAAAAAAGAAAAAATGCCAGAAAAGACTGTGCATGGCTTTCCAAATCCATGACAAGGCCAAATCTAGGTGCTACCACTGCTCAGGACCCACTCCTCAGGAACAAAATGACCAGGGGACAAAAGGAGCCTCACAGTGGGGAGAGATGCCCGTCTGTCTTTCCGGGGGTAGATTTCAGTGGCGGCACAAACTGGAAGCGGCAGGGTAGACGTGAGTAATGCCCCAGGGAAGTTTGTGAACTCAACAGGAATAAATCAACATTTGGACTTCAAGCTCTTTGCTTACTGGAAGGAAGGAATGGCAGATTGTGTGTTTGTGGGTGGGTGGGTGGGCTTCAGAAATCAAATCACAAAGCCACTAGGGCAAAAATGAATAAAATGGTCACAGGGGAGCCCAAGTAGGTTCTCAAGCAGTCCATCATCAACCACAGGCAGGACGGACGCGCTCAGAGAAGCTCCAGTCTTTCTCTGCCCTGGTGGATGAAGCGGTATTAGAAAGCACAGGGTTTTCTTCATTTCCTGGCCAGGACCAGACACGACCAGACACATTTTCTGTATGAAGTTAAGGGAGAGCAAAGACCTCCTTTCCTCTTCAGATTGTGGAGACACACACTCAAACACAATGCAGGAGTAGCCTGCTCCATCTCTAATGAGGACGGTGGCGGTGGTGTGACATCTGGAAGCGTGGGCTGTGGGTTACAAGTGCCTGGGTGGTGCATCTGCTGCCGATGGGGAAAGCTGGCCCTGGGCAGGGCAGGGCAGGGCAGGGCAGGGCCACCTCTCAGTGAACCAACTAGGCAGACAAACAGCACTGAGCAGGGACTCCTAGTAAGAAAGAGAGCATGTCTCACACACGGCTAACTTGGGTTCGTTCTCCACACGAGGAGACTAAATCCCCGGAACTTCACAAGAGTGACTGAGGTGTGATGAGTGCACAGTGAGTGGAGTATTTCAAAGCAGAGAACAGTTTCCAACGTTGCAAGCTGGTCCTCAGACCATGCCGCTGTCTCCCACGGCTCAGGAAGAGGCTGTGGTGGTGGTGGTAGGGTCCGGTGACAATCAACTAACAAAGTGCAGGAGCTGCTGGAGGCAAAATGAGGCGGACAGTTCTACGCTGGCAACTGGGGAATTCCACGGGCACCGACATCACTTGCCATTGCAGCTATGTGGGTTCCTCTTCTCCTCTGTAATGGAACCAAGCCAGCTACAAAGCTGGTGGCATCCAAAGCCACCCGTCCCCAGAAGAGCCGTGGGTCAGAAGGGTTCTGTCCAAGCAGGGGCCGTGCGCGGACCTGCCGTCCATGACAGGGACTCGGCAAACCTGACCTCCCTTGTGGCCCTGCAGTGAGCATACATGCGTCTCTCTCAGACTCTTAAGCCAGGACATGTTAAAACAAAATGCTGAATGAAGATGGATCTCCAGCAATCTGGCGCTCTGACCACAGCTGCCCCGTACTTCCGTCTTCACGGGCTCTCGCGGGGGCTTTCTCCCCATTCTCCAACGTCTCTGTTTCCATTGTGTCTAACTTGCATCACTCCATTCTTTCTTTTCTTTTTCTTTTTTTCTTCCTTTTGTAATGCTGGGGATCCAACCATGCTAGACAAATGCTCTGCCATGTGCTGTATCCCCAACCCTCTCTCACTATTACCACAACCCTCTATTTTCTTGTCGCATCTGATATCATCCACGCTTAGTAGCCAACTCCTTTGTCGCCACCTCAAACTGCAGAGGAAGAGTCTCCAGTTGGCGTGATGGTTAAAGCATGACCTCATGGCCGATGATGGTTAGCCTCCTCTGAGGGTGCATCAGGGCCAAAGGGAGAATTTTCATTGCATTTGACTTTCTCAAGGAAACAAAGGGTAAGGAAAGACTTGTGGGTCAGGGGAAATGGAGGGATACTGACGGACTGGAGAAGGGCAGTGGGTAGAGAAAAACAGGCAAAACACAGAATGTTTCTACCAATTGATGTCTTCTGCTTTAAAAAGTTAAAGGTGGTCTCAGAAACAGACTGTGTATACATTACATTTGTAACTTTGAGGATATATAAAGCTTTAAATATGAATGTTGAAAATAATAGAAACATTGAGCAATCAAGTGTTGGCTAAATAAAATGTTGAAATATCCACCAACGAAATACAAAGCAATTACTAAAAATGCAAAAATTAATGAAACAAAAAAAAAAAAAAAGAAGTTGTGTGTTTTATCAAAGACAGTCCCTGCTGGAGTGTACAAACATGCTGCTCAATGCTCTTCCCTGCCCAGGGCTTCCTGTGTTGTTCATTTCTGTAGATAATGTCTTGCGCTGGCCTGCAAGCCAGACTTTGAATCTGTAACAACCTACTGCCTCTGCCTCCCATGTGCTGGGATGCAGGCAGGAGCCACCACGCTTGACCAGGCCTTTCACGTATTTTAAATCCAGCAATAAAACGTCCTAGTTGGGGGCTGGAGAGATGGCTCAGCGGTTAAAAACACTTGCTTGCAAAGCCTGTCAACCTGGGTTCAATTCCCCAGTTCCCACGTAAAGCCAGATGCACAAGGAAGCACAAGCATCTAGAGTTCATTTGCAGCAGCAGCAGACCCTGGCATTCCACCCTCCTCTTTCTCTCTCAATACAACAACAAGAACAAAAATGCCCTAGTTAATTTTGATCACACTGCCAGCTAATTACTGTTACTTTAAGAAAATGCGACCTCTAATAAGCAGCATTCTAAATGCTTTCATTGAAGCCTTCCTGGAAAGCTCTGGTACACATTTTGCAGACTTAAGAGGAAGAGAACTTGTAAACATAGCCAGGCATGGTGGTCCACTCACACCTGCAATGCCAGACTTACAAAATGGGAGTCAGAGGATTAGGAGTTCAAGGCCAGCCTGGGCTACATGATACTCTGTCTCAATTAAATAATAATAATAATAATAGAGGTAAGAATGTGTAAACGTAATTTCCTCTTTGTAATCAGCAAGGGGGAAAAAAGAACCCCCAGACTAGAGTAGTCCAAGTGGGCTGGAGGGAGAAGTCACAGAAGGCTGGCCACAGGACAGCTAAGAGTCCTGTGCTATACAGGCCAGCCTGTGGTCTAAGGGTCTACTTCTCCGTGTCACTTACAGCAACCTAGGCAGTAGGCCCTGACCTCCAACTTGGCTTCATTCTAACTAGCTAGCCTCCAAAAGTCAGCCAAGAGGTCGGTTGTCAAGGCGTCCATGCTAACAACATCTGTGTGCTCCCCACAGATGAATGTTCCCATCACGGCACGAAGATGCAGGGCCACTCTGGTCAGCACCCTAGGCATACCTCCACGGGTATCAGGGTGATCCTGATAGCCCATCTCTGTGGACATTTGTCAGCTGTCTTTATGCCAGGTTCCAGGGGCACCTCCTCCCTCCATGGACCTTGCTGCAATGACCCGGTCTCAGAATCAATCTTCTCTTCTCTGGACAGCCTCAACACGGCCCTGTTTAACTTTTACTGCCGAGCACTAGCTATGGGCAGGAAACTCATACATAGTTTAGTGCTGTCCCAGAACACAGGGCCTACCAGCATCCACAGGGGAATGCGAGTCTTTTTAAAAAATATTTTATTTTTATTTATGAGAGACAGAATATGAATGGGTGCACTGGGGCCTCCAGCTACTACAAATGAACTCCAGATGCATGCGCCACCTTGTACATCTGACTTATGTGGGTCCTGGGGAATCAAACCTGGGTCCTTTGGCTTTGTAGGCAAACACCTTAACCATTCAGCCATTTCTCCAACCTGGAATGAGTTTCTTAAGTGAATGCCAGGGGTCACTCCTGTCCAGTTTTGAAGTTCAAATCGATGTGCAACATCTACAGAATCGAGAGTCATTTTTTTATTTGCTAAGATTAAAACAATTTTAAGTCTGCATATTTAGGGGTGCTCTGGCCAACAGGCATTTAAGAACCGCCACAGGTAGCAGCAATACAGAGGTAACCTTTGGGACTTACGCTAACTGACTTTCTAGAAGTGAGTGCAGCCAGGGTGTGTCACTGGGAACGTGGTATGACAACAGCCACAACCTCTGCACGTCTGCTTTCCTCAGAGGGCCGTGGAAAACAGATAATACATGAAATTTCTTAAAATTTACTATTATCAAGGCATGTTCATATGTGGGGTACACGTATGTGTGCAAGTGCTCGTGTGTGTACTGTGTGAGTGTGGAGGCCAGAGGACAATCTTGGGAATTACTCCTAGGAATGCCATCCACCATTTTGGACGCAGGTCTCTTACTGGCTGACAGCTCACCAAGCAAGCGAGACGGGCTGGCCAGCAAGCCCCAGAGCGCCGCCTCTGCTTTTCCAACGCTGGCACTGCAAGCGGGTGCCACCACGACCGTGCTTGGCATTTTCACGTGGGCTCTGCAAACTGAACGCAAGTCTTCGAGTGCTTTACCCACTGCACTGACTCCCCAGTCCCAGAACAACTCGCTGTGAGCGGGACATTGTAAAGACTGGGAAGCAGCCTGGGGGACAGTCCCCTCCTCTGCCTGAGGCAGAGGGGTTTCTCCATCAGTGCTGGAATGGAACAGCCCAAGTGACTGCCACTAAGCATGTGACAGTGTGAACTTCCTGGATTTCCCTTGCCTCTACTTTCACTCATTCATGTACATTCATGTTCAGTAAGATTTGGATTCAAAAAGTGAATTTGGGACTGAAGAGATGGATAAGTGGTTAAGGTGCTTACCTGCAAAGCCAAGGGACCTAGGTTCAATTCCCATGTAAGCCAGATGCACAAGGTGGTGCATGCATCTGGAATTTGTTTGCAATGGCTGAAGGCCCTGGCACACCTATTCTCTCTACCTCGTTTGTTCTCTCTCTCTCTCTCTCTCTGACAGACACACAAATAAACAAAATTAATAATTAATTTAAAAAATGATATACTGGTATAAATGGCTAGAGGGCCTGGTGCACTCATATTCTCCCCCTCATACCTTCTTTTTTACCCTCTCTCTCTCAAATAAGTAAATAATTTAAAAGAAAAAATGGACTGGAAGACCAGTGGCAAGATGAACTGTTACAACTTTCCCTTTGGGAAGAAAGGAGACGCTTCGAAGAACGTAGGCAGAGGCCTCAGGTGTGGGCACAAGCTTCTTCAGACTCCGTGGGAGGTCAGGGAAATGTAATCTTGGCTTTGCTGTTCCCAGGAAGAGCAGAGAGCCTGGCCCCGGCATCCAGCCGCTTTGGCTTGTGGGTTTGCGGAGACATGGAAGCCGGCGTACAGGAGGTAGTGCCAGCAAGGACAGACCCCAGGATGGTCAGTCACCAATCACCATCTCCAAGCAAAGGACAATGACCTCATGCAATCTTGGCCACTTCCTGCCATCCCCGCCACCCACCTGGAAGCTACAGTTGTTGTCTTCTGGGATGACTTCAAGCTCTGTAGTGAGTTTACCTCATCAGTGAGTGTGGGAGGCCACGCCAGGTACTCCGCTCGACCCCAGGATGAACTCATCCCGGCTTCCTGCACCGCTAGAGGCCAGAGGCCAAAACAAGACCTGCAGTGGGGCCTGACGCACACCTCTCTGCAGGACCTGCCGAATGGCTAGTGAGGTGGGGCCATGATAAATGTCCAGAGAAGGAAGGACTGACAAGCGGGTAAAGTGACAGCCAGACTTAACTCTCGCTGTCTGTCCCGATATCCTCAGCGTGGTGACAGAGCAACTCTGTATGTAGCAAGGACCACACAACCCACTACATTACTGATGACCACCACCATCATACTAAGCCCATATCTTAATTTACAGACTCAGTGGTAAAATGCAGGCACTTAGTGGAAGAGCTTTGTACCCAGCTCCAGGGACCATGAATCATGGCAGATTATAACCAGTGTGCCGGCTTGAAACCTTCTGTTGGAAAATATTCTCTCATCTCTACTTCTTGAAACCCTGTCTGAGAGAATATCATCTTAGGATTCACAAAGAGGGAGATTCAAATCTCACCAATACTCCTTATTGGGCTTGGTCACTTCTGTAAAGTCCATTACACTCATGGAACTCTTATTTCCTCAATACTGATCCTTGAAATAATAACATGCTTAAACAAGAGAGGACACCAAAGGCTCTTCAAGAGAATAAAATGCCTGTCTTTGAAATCGCTATTAGAAGGACATTCTTCATGTTCCTGTCCTTGGGACTTCTCACACATTTCATTGTGGCTCTTTCTTTAAAAAAAAAAAAAATCATTTATTTTTGAGAGAGAGAGAGACAATATGAATGAGCACACAGGGCCCTCAGCCGCTGCGAATGTACTTCAGATGCATGTGGCCCCTTGTGCGCATGTGCGACATTGTGCATTTGCGTCACAGTGCGCCTGGCTATATGGGACCTAGAGATTTGAACATGAGACCTTAGGTTTCACAGACTAATACCTGAACCGCTAAGCCACTTCTCCAGGCCCCACTGTGGCTCTTTCAACTACTGCTCACCCAACAGTACCCTGTATCATCACCTCATCCCATTTACGTGGTAATAAGGGGTTGATAACAAGTGCCCACCATGAGGAGCGCTTGCCCAGAACACTCGATTGGTATTAGCAGACGCACAATCAAAAGGTCCCATTTTTCTAGGAATAATGAATGCATTAGGGAAGAATAGGAGCCAGGGTAAGGTAGAGGGGGTTCTTGGAGCTTAAACGATAAAACTAGTGGCGATCCTACAGCCTCTTGCCAGCCCCCTTCTCCTCGCGTCTGCCCTCAAAAGGAAGCCAGGGCTGAAAGTGGGGGAAAGCTTTTTTTTTTTTTTTTTTTTCAGTTAAAAAAAAAAAAAGAAGAAGAAGAACAGGCATAAACACAACCATGTCCATTGATCACATGCATACGTACAAAGCCACAGCAAACTCTTTTCTAAGGAAGAACATTCTTAAAATCACCAAGTGATCTCCCGCCACCCCATATCCCACAGGGTCTGAACCATTCTTTTAGGGCTTCTGGTCCAGGGCTGACCCCCACCCTCACCCTGTGTGCCAAGAGGAAACACACATATAATACAAAAAGAAAAAGAAAAACATAAAGCCATTTATAATATCACAGATAGGAACAAATTGGGATCTGTAAACTTCTTTGCACATCATTAATTCATTACCCCGAGAAACTAGAAACAGAGAGAGAACTTGAGCAAACACTGGGGTAGTTACATCCACATAGAGAGAACCGCAGCTGTGGTTAAAAAGCAGGATCTAGGGTGTTATCTTAGCCTTCCAACTGCTCAGCCAGTGCAGCTCCAAGCCAGCCACCATCAGCCACACGTGCGAGCCAGCGAGCCAGCATGCTGCCCACTGCACAGGGCACACACAGTGCCCCTTCCTCAGCTGTTCCACAGCTAGCCTGGCTTTCATTTAAAAGCTGAAGGATTTGGGGAAGGGGGTCCCAGTGGCCATGGCCCAGAGCTGTGATACAACACTGTATGTTGGTATGCAACCAAGTCACAGATGTGATTATTGTAATTAATAATTAATTAATTAGGGGGACACATGGGGGGAACAAAAGAATGATCCTAAATTAGTTTTACTACACAGTAAAGGTCCTCCAGGCAGAACGTGATTCCTCGATGCTCTCAGTGGAACACAGCATTAGGGCGACATCTAAGTCACTCCTGCTTTACTATGAACTTAGAAGCAGGAAAAAGAACTTGGATCTCAAAATTACCACTGCCTTTATTTTATTTATTTCTTTATTTGCTGTGAAAGGTACTGTTAACAGTGTATAAAATGAGGTACACATAAGCATAAATTTGGGTTAAGTATAAACACTCCTGTACACATGAGTTAGACCAAGCATCTCCTCATCTCTCAGATCCATCATTTTTGCCTCTCTATCTCGGTTTTATGTTTTTGAGATAATGTCTTCCTATACAGACAAGGAGCATTGAGCTTATAGCCACTGACTGCCTTGTTGGAATACAGGTGTGAACACTATCCCAGGCTCAGATTTCTTTTAGTAAGAGAGCATTTTCACTTACAAATAGTATTGGGAGGGAATGTGGAAGAAATCTGTCCAATGATACTATCGGTGTTGGAAGAGAAAAAAGGTATCTTTTGTAAGCATTCTAGAAAATACATCCAAAGCACAAATTAAAATAAGTTCTAAATATTTTTTAAAAAGTCATTTCATGGGCTGGAAAGATGGCTTAGGGGTTAAGGCGTTTGCCTGCAAAGCCAAATGATCCCGGTTCGATTCCCCAGGACCCACGTAAGCCAGATGCACAAGGGGTGCACGCATCTGGAGTTTGTTTGCAGTGGCTGGAGGCCCTAACATTCCCATATTCATTCTCTCTCTCTCTCTCTCTCCCCCTCTTTCTCTCTCTCAAATAAATAAATAAAATATATATTTATTTTTTAAAAAGTCATTTCATGACCACTCTGAATTTTTTTAAGGAGGTAGGGATAGTCTATTTACTTTGTATCTCTGGATACAAACTCTCCTAGCCCAGAGCTATTTGATGGACAAGGGAAGGCTTTTTGTTTTGTTTCTTAAACATGTTTCTGTGCTGAAAAGTTATCAAGACCAGCTGTCTGCTGCGTTTGCATTGTTATAAGGGACACAGGCACACACCACACAAGCACACGGAGTTTAATGTGTGGCTAGTACAGAAACGGAGAGATTAGACACAAAGAAATGTAAACAGCTCTCACATGCTAGGAAACTAGGTTACAAGAATCCCGGCACCAGGCATTCACCAGTCACCATGGAAAACAGGAAGTAAGATGCATAGCAACCACAGGCCAAAAAGCAGAAAAGCGCATACCTTTAGCTTGGAATGAAAATCACGAGATTTCCTTCGGGCAAGAACCTGAATGTGACTAGACACCTGCAGGGTAAGGGAAGGGAGGAAAACAAAGGAAAAGCCTGTAACCATGGAGATGAAAAGCCCCCTACAACTGGGCAAGCCAGACGTACCTTAATGGCGGCTTGAATTTCTCGAACTTTCTTTCTTGCTAAGACCTGTATATGACTAGACACCTACATTGTTCGGGTTTATGAGGGGAAACAAAACAAAAACAAAAAAACAAAACAAAACAAAACAAAAAAAGGAAATCAAAGATAAAATCGCTACTCCTTGGGAGGGTTCGGGGAGGGTGGGGGAGGTTATTGCATCGTCACAAAGCTCTGCGGTTAGGAACACACAGTCCCAGCCAGACACCAAGCCCCCAGCACTGCTCGAAGTTCAAGTTCGGCCTGGCTCATCACTGCAGGGACTTGACGGGGGAGCAAAGTTCAGGCTCATGGCAGCACTCCCACCCAGAGGGGATCGCGGGTGCTGGGTAAAACTAACTTGAAGGATGAGCCGAGAGAGGATGGGTGCTTTCCTTGTGAAATGAAGGAAGGTGGGGGTAGAGGAAAGTAAAAATATTTATAGCTTCTCAGTATCACAAGGGAAAATCCCTTTTTCTCAATTTAGAGAAACTATCCATAAATTAGCACATTCTGTGGAATTAAAAAAAAAAAAAACTGGAGCCCGAAGGGTTGTATTCTGATGTCCTTAAGAGCTCTGGATTCTGTCGCAAATGCTAAGACAATGCTGACATGTAAATTAGCTCTCTGGAAAGACCCAGTTAGCAGAGCCTTTTTTTTTTTTTTTTTTACCCTTATAAATATCTTTAATCCTTCCACTCTTTTGGGTATTGACTAGGTGCCAAGTGGATTTGCATATTATTACTGAGAGAAATGTGTGAATACAGCCAGCCTGTTAAAAATCTGGGTCGAAAAACCACTCGGATTTGCTGAACAACAAACTCACATTGGAGAGGTATCCGCCAACTGCTGCCTAAAAACATCTCCAGGATGAGGGGCAGGGAGACGCCGCCAGGCAACTGAATTTGCATCTCTTTCAGCAGGCCTCGGTTAAATTTGGAAGGGTCCCCCCAGTGAAGGGGGTCACCTGGCAAGTGACCAGAGCTCAGGCCAGCAGACAGCCCAGCTTCAGGACTTGTCACAGAAGCAGATCTGCTCTGTCTGTTTTGGAAATTTAGAACCTTCCACAGACGTCGTGGCCATTACCTCATATTAAACTCCCTGGCAACTTGAAGACCAGGATTTATGACCATAAAAGACCCTCTGATCATTTCATTTGTCTTTTTGAGTTTCAATGATTCAATTTCTTCCACCATTTGCTTTTGTACAAGTACAGAGAAGCAGGAGCTCCCCCTCCATCTGCTTCCTGCTGTCCCTTATTATCACCCGAATCTTGTCAGATTCTCTGGGGTGAAGAGGGCCTCCAATGGGGTGTACCCCCCAGCAGACAATGCCTGCCTCTGGGCTGGCAGGACCACACCTCCTTCGTGCTGACTCAGCACCAGGCCGGCGGGCAGGCACATGCAGCATTCCTGGGGGACAGACAGCCCAACCCCCAGCCCCCACCAACACTCATGAGGAGCAGAGCCCCCACTTGTGGTGAGCCTTCAAGATACACGGTTGGCTTATGCTTGGAGTTCGGTTACTTTTGTTTTTAAATTTTTGTATTTTGAGATGAGGTCTCGCTACGTTGCCTGGCTGGCCTTAGAATTCCTAGGCTCAAGTAATCCTCCTGCCTCAGCCTCCCGAGTAACTGGGGCGACAGTTGCGTATCAGCATGCCCAGCCAGGTGCACTTTTTAAGCTCTGCCTCAGCACTGGGCATAGGTCAGCCTTCCAAAATGATGGTTTCTTTGTTTCTATTGACAGCTCACCCATTAGGTGGGATTTTTTTTTTTTTTTAAATAATTTGGTTGTTTTTCTGTTGTTAAATACTGATTGCTCATGCATTTCTGGTGGTGAACTGGGTCACCACCATTTGGGCTGCTTAGTTAGTATCTTAAAAAACAGACAAACAGGGAAGGCAGAGCCATGGCCCAGGGTGGAGAACTCCTGCTCAGGGCTATGCAGAATATGAGGCTCTGCCTTTCGGTCACAGCAGCAACGGACAAGAAGCCATCAACGGTGCCTGGGTGCGCACTGTTCGCTATCATCCAGGCCAGTCTTCGAGGCAGCCGGCGTGATTCGCTGGAAGCATGACTATTATGTCATTGCTCCAGGATGAGGCAACGTCCGGAACCTCCCCATCTCCCTTCTGTAATGTGGGTGGGTGTTCATCTGGGGAAAGACCTGGCAGGTCTGAAACACAGCACAGGAGCACTGTCCTTAGCAGTGAACTTTCCCACGTGCACATGGCTAAGAGCTCGAAGGCACATGCTGGGGTCACTGAAATGAGGAAGAGTGGAAAGAAAGCTCTCCAGATCGCCTCCGGCGCCCGCCGGCTCCTGACCGCGCGGTGGCCAAGCACAGCAGCCAAGGCGGCCCGGTGCCTCCGGGTCACTCGCTGACATGCACACCTTGCAGGCGGGTACTGTACCTGCTTCCTGGTCCTCGTCTTCCCTGTCCTGAGCTTGATGTATCTGGCTATCAATTCATTCCTACCTGCAAGAAAGAAGAATTTACAATGATAAGGAGGGTTGTTGAAGAATAAACAATCAAATAAAGGCCCTAAAACCTGGGGATCAAACCTAGAATCAGGAATTTTACTTTAGAGCTGTAAGTTCCTTCATGATAGAAAAACAAACAGCACAATAATCTGAAGAAAAAAAAAATGTTTATTGCCGGGCGTGGTGGCGCATGCCTTTAATCCCCGCACTTGGGAGGCAGAGGTAGGAGGATTGCCGTGAGTTTGAGGCCACCTTGAGACTCCATAGTGAATTCCAGGTCAGCCTGAGCCAGAGTGAGAGCCTACCTCAAAAAACAAAAAACAAAAAACAAAAAACAAAAAACAAACAACAAAAAAAAGTTTATTAAGGAAGATTAAGGGGAAGAAGTCTTGATTTTAAATTTTGTCCAGGGGCTGGGGACATGACTCGGTAGTTAATGGCGTTGACTTGTAAAGCTTCTGAATGGCCCAGAGTTGAATTCATTCCCCAAGCTGCCCATGTAAAGTGACAGAGGCAGTTGTTTGCAGCGGCAAAAGACCCTGGCATACACCCGTACTAATAAAATAAATAAGCACAGAAATTTTGTCCACTCGCTGAGAACAGCAATGTATCTTTATAACATGTCCCTTGTTTGCTTGTTTGTGCCTAAAAGAGTAATCAGTTAGAAAGGCAACATGCAGGGAAAAAGTGTATCTGGATCAGCAAGCCCAATTCTGTTTTAATCTCTGATTTTCCATCCATTTTCCTCTTAATCCAGACTTCTCCCTGCTCCACACCTCATTACAGCCACAAGAGAATGAGCCTCGGTGGCCACACGGCCCAATGACAGGACACTACAGAGCGAAAGGTGGTCCTCACACTACAGCGAGCCGTACACAAGACTGCACCAGTGAGGACTGATGGGATGGCTCAACCTCCTCCCAGCCTTATTATAATCTTGTGGGGAAGGAAAAAGTGCCTGAAAATAAATAAAACCCTTCCATTCCTACCCCACTAGGAGAGAGAGAAGTCCCAAACAGATAATCTCATCTCGCAGGCTATGCTAGGAACGCCCACGCTGAGTGGGAAACACACCATTAAGATTCCAGGGGAAGCCAGGCATGCTGGCCCATGTCTACAATCCCAGCACTTGCCAGGCTGAGGAAGGAGAATGGCCGTGAGTTCAAGACCAGAGTGAGTTTTTGGGTCAGCCTGGGTTACAGTGAGTACCTGCTTCAAAACAACAGAAGGACACCAAGAGAAAGAAAACCCCACTGTGCAAGATGTACATCCTCCTGAAAAGGTATTTTTGTGACTTCAATCTGCTGCTCTAACGTTGGGAACGTAAAAGATGTGTACACACTCTACGCTTTATAGTAAACAAAGCTCCAGGTCACGAGACTGTGCTGGGCTCCCTCTAATGGCACCTTTTGGGCAAGCTCAGAGCTGGAAGCTAACCACTATGGAGCTGGTTCATGTGCGTTGCTGCCCTGAAACTATTGTTGAACAAGGTCCTCTGTTGTCTTCAAGGCCCATGTCACCATGACTCCCTCAAAGATGTGTTCGACCACCCAACGAGGCCCAGTTTCCTGGCTCTACACAGCAGACTGCCCTGGTCTTTTCTCTCCCAAAATGTTACCCAAATTGTCACAACACTTACAACTGCAGTGTTCGGTGTCCGAACTATTTCTCAGACATGCCGTACTCCCAGAGAGGGCAAGAGCTCTGTCTACCTCCCCCGAAGTCTCTCAAGCACCCAGCACCTTGCTGGACAAAGGGGAAGAATGAATGAAGTGAGAACAGTGCTATGGTTTGAACGACTGAGGGATGTGAGCACTTTGCCCCCAGCTGGTGGTGCTGCCAGCGGGCACTACAGGCTCCCACGCTGATCAGATCCGTTCTGTGACTGTCCTTGTATTCCTTTCAGAGCTTGGTGTCCAGAAGCGTAACGACAATCCTGCTATGACAGCACGGTGTATACGTGCATTAGCTCCTCATCCTAATGCTCCATCTCTGTTAATGCAGCCTACTACTTACTGTTGAAGGTAGGCAGCCGTTAGGCTGGGTGAGGACAGACCCCACCTCCTATTTCCTTAGTAACAACAGGAAGGAAAGGCCCAACTTCTTGTGACCAGAGGAGATGGAGCCTGTCAATCACTCGACTGATCAAGAGACCACCCCCTCACGTCCCCCAGACATGCTAGAAAGGTGGCAGAACTAGGTTATTCCCTTCCCTACACTATGCCTAAGAAGGCACTCCCCCAGGGGTAATGAGTAGGCCCCCAGGAAGCCTACTCATTTTTCTGAGTTCTAACTCAAAAAGCACAACATTTAATTCCTCCTCCTCTCCCGGCTTTCTCTTCTTTGGATGGCAGCTGAAGTCCTAAGCATGCCTGCCCTGACACTTGCCCTGGCACTTTGGGGCCCTTCCACCTTTTTGTTCCCAATAAATCTCTTGTGCCTTACGCACATCTGGTTGTCCATGTCACAAGACATAGAACTTGGCAGTATGAAAATCTACACCATCACTTTAGACTTTTTAACGGCCACCGGCTAAACTTCCATCTTATTCCTAAGAGCCGCTCCTCGTATCCAGCTCTTAGAGCTGTTCTGAGGTCTTTCATGCGCACCCTGGATTGTCCACAGCCAAGTACAGAAACTTCCATCTACTTCTACTCTCATTTCATCCTATTAAGTTCAGCCCTATCAGCCAAAATCTGTTCAGATCCTGATTCTGCAACCAAAATGCACCCTTTAAGGTACATTTAGAGGGAAAGGACTTCTGAATGCAGTTTAGGGGATTGCTTCTCGAAGCATTCTCTTTTGAACTTTTGAGGACTACCAATATCCCCTGTAGTGCCATTGGGTCTACTTGTCTGTCTCTTAGATGCTCGTACAGATTTTGCAATTTGTCACAAAGGCTCCCTGACAGCAGTCCCCAGAGAAGAGTGCCTCATTACCAGAAGTCAGGCCTGGAAGACAATGTCCGCAGACCAGCCAAGCACCCTCCACCCAAGGTCTCTCTGTGCACCTATTCAGGGCTGTCTGAGTGGCCGCGGCGAAATAAATCCACGCTCCGTGTGACACACAGTCGGATCCGAACCTGTCAGGATGGCACGAAGAGGCTCCTGCCACCTTCCCACTGTATTTTTCTGAATGCAGACGGAAGAGCTTGATAGAAGTGACACATAACTTACATAACCATTTTGGGATTTCTTTTGGGACTACGGTTGAAAGAATAAGGTCGGTATCTAGGACAGCCGCATGTGCCAGGGGAGCCCCTCCGAGTCAAGCCATGTGGGACTCTGATGATGTTCTCAAACGCTCCTGAAAACTGCTCCCTGTATAGCAGGTCTCCGCAGCGTGCGATGTACTAAGTGCAACTCTAGTTACTGTTTCACCCAAAGCTTATCTTAAGTGAAGTGTGGTGGCCCAGGCCTCTCCTCCGGTGCCAGCACTGGCAAAGCGTGGGTAGTGACATGGTGCTGAGTGGGAGGCCAGCCTGGGCAACAGAGAAAGACGCTGTACCAAAAAAAAAAAAAAAGTCACAACAGAAGAATAAAAAGGAAAAGAACGTTTATCTTAATGTTTCACATTTCTCGTTATCTTTCAGTGTGTGGGGGGAGGCGGAGGCAGAAATCCAGTGTCCTTCCAATGCTCCTCTGCCTCGTTTTCCAGACAGTGTCACTGTACCGACAGACTGCCTGGCTCTTGGCTAGACTGGCTGAGCAGGGAGCCTCAACAATCATCCCATCTCCACTCTCTCAGCACAGGGGTTACAATGAGTGGTCATGCCCAGCTGTTGCCATCCTGTTGGGGGTTGAACTCAGGCCCCCGTGCTTGTGGAGCAAGTACCCTTACCCACTGAGCCATCTCCCCAACCACACCACTGATCTGTAGATGTGCAAAGGACAACGCTTCGAAAGCATGCACTCTTTCATGCCATGGTTCTGGAATGGTAATTATTTCATTCTCTTAGATATTAGAATTGTCCGCTTAAACTTACCAAAGCCTTCCCTTAAGTAATATCTAGAAGCCTGTTAAAATCCCTTAAATGTTCTAATATAAACCCAGCAATATTTTCAACCCTCCTCATCTAACTCAATTAATGTACAGCAGGTTTTAATTTGGAAATACAAGCAAACTTGTTATCTCGATTAAGTTACTTTAACATTTACTTGACAGAAAGAAAGAGAACAAGGGAGAAAATGGATGGTGGGCATGCCAGAGCCTTCTGCCACTGCAAATGAACTCCACATGCATGCACTACTTCGTGTATCTGGCTTTACATGGGTACTGGGGAGTTGAATCCAGGCTGTCAGGCATGGCAAACAAGCACCTTTAACCACTAAGCCATCTCCCCAGGCCCAAATTATTTTAAATACTTTCTTAAAAATAAAATGGCAAATATTTAGGGCTCCCTTAACTTAAAAAAACAATCTATCATATGTTTGATTCTATTAAATTTTTGTACATTTCTAAGTCTTCCCAGAATTAAAAAAAAAAATATACCCTTATACCAACAACCCCAACTAGTGATGCTGTGACTGGGGTGGGGGTCTCCAGGCTGTACTGCACTGTCTGGTTTTATTAACTTTCACTTCTTCAATCTACTTCTGTGCATATCTAAGTCTCCTACACAACAGGTGTGCTTGATCCCATCCATAAACCCGACATTACAAAAATGGTTTCTGCAAGGTCACCTCAATGTTACAGAGAGCACGGGGTCCCCATGTGCATCCTACTACTGGCAGAGCATTCCTTATCTATCCTTATCTATTCCTTTTAGTTTACAGCTGAAAGTTTTGGACTGTGGATTAGCTTTTCAGATTTTGGGATATTTACATACACATAAGGAATATTGAGGGGGGGGGGACCTAAACCTAAACATGAAGTCCATGTATGTTTCAAATAAATACTCCCTTTACCTATCTTTAACTGGCCTCTGTTTAAACTACAAACCTGTCATGTGAGGTCACACGTGGAATTTTCTACATGGGCCATCATGTCAGTCCGTGCTCAGGATTTTAGATTACGGAAATTTAAATGAAATTGTTTTGTGGTTCCTTTTCTTCATTTTTGATTTTGTGAAACAGAGTCTTATGTAATCCGGGTTGGTTTCAAGCTTGCCGTGTATCCAGGAATGACCATGGCCCCCGCATCCTCCGGGCTCCATCTCCCCAGGGCTGGGACTACAGGTGTCTGCACCTGGGCTACGTTTACTTTTCATCACCTTTCCTTCCACCTACCCACTCCTCTATCCAGCCGCCAACCTGCATTATGTTGTCATGGTCACTGTTACACTGAGGCAGTGTAGGGGCGACAAGACCCCAAAGTGACTAAATATGGGGATTGGCCTTGGGCCTGTAGGGGAACATCTAGAACACTCACTACACTGTACTACAAGTCAGAAATGTCAGAAGAGTCCGGCCTTTCCTCATCTCACGCCCTTCCAGGAAGCCTCTTCCTAGAGAATTAAGATTTCTGAGAAGACTGGCATTTTCAGAAATCCTGACCCCAAACCCCTGGCATCAAGATTAACTGACTAACCAAGGGGCTCATAAAAATCCCCAACCCAGGTCTGGAGGTGGACTTCTCAAACCTTCTCTTGCCTCGCTGAGCAAGAGCTCTCTCTGCCTTCCTCCTTCCCTGCCCTTCAGTTCTTCCTCTTAAAGTTCTCCTTCCTAAAGCTCCAAAGCTCTAATAAAGTATTTCTGAACCTCATCCTCCAGGGTCTGTGGATTTCATTCTTCGAATTCATAAGATAAGAACCCAGAAATTAGTACACTGGCGTATCATATCGGTGCACTGGCAATGAACCCAAATTCCTGTATCATTATTTCAAAGGAAGCTGCTAGATCAGCGAACATCAAGGCAGAATTCTGGAACTCTTTGTGAAAACTGTGCCTGCGACCCTCAGGCTCAATTTACTTGGTAGCCCACTCCCCAGGCTTGCTTTCTGAATTGGAGTGGGAAGGGGTGACCATAATGCCTGAGACACCCTCACTCCTGAGAAGAAAGAGTACTGAAAATAACTTACAGAAGCGAGTGGCCACGTCACACATCACCATGATGCGTCACCATAGGACGTAGGAAAAAAAAAAAAATCCTATAGGGCTGGAGAGATGGCTTAGCAGTTAAGGCACTTGCCTGTGAAGCCTAAGGATGCAGGTTCGACTCCCCAGTACCAAAGGAAGCCAGGGGAAGCACAAGATGGCATATGCATCTGGAATTCGTTTGCAGTGGCTGGAAGCCCTGGAGCACCCATCCTCACCACCCCCCTTCTCTCTGCCTCAAATAAATAAATTAAATAGGGCAAGGACTCTGCATGCCCTGGCCCACTGTACAGATCCTGCCACCCTCACCAGGCCCTGGGTTCCCTCTGTGATTTGATGTGCTTTTTCCTTTCCCCTAAAATAGCATGCCTGAAAGTAGGCCCACCGTTCTCCTGCCTTCGCAGAGTGCCAGGCAACTTCCTGCGAAGGAGCAATACCGAGAGAGTGGGCTGAAAGGCACAGCATTCACGCGGGCTTCCATCTTCCAGCCCCAGACACACACGGTGCTTAACATTGTTGTGGGCTGCGTGTGCCATGGGAAGTGGCCTCAAGGTCATGTTTGAGGCACAGCAAATGCAGGGTCTGCGGCTACAAATTGTAGCCTAGAGACACTGTTTCAACAGTATAAGAGCTACTTTGTAAGTAAATGAAGCAAGGCAGGGGGAGGGAAGAGGGGGGAGAGAATATGGAATGGCTGTCTTCCCCTGCTGCTATCCAAAGGCAACCATCCTAATTCAGGCGCTCTGCGCCCCAGAAGGATTGAAGGGGCAGTGGAGTGGCAGGGCACTCAGGGGCACCCCCACCAGATACATGAGGGGCCCCATCATGTCTTCCAAACGGAAGAAGGTCTACCATCTCCTGATGTCTGCACCAAAGCTGTATCAGACAGACACTCAGGCTAGGGGTGCAGCCGTGGGGCTGTCCACGTCCACGTCCACTCCCAAATCCTGATATAGCTCAAAGGGCTATGAGACTACCAGAACGTGCTCTACATATACCTTGAACTTTCTGAGTTCTGTAACTGAACAAGAGTTCTCATGGATTGGAATGTCCTTGGTGACTTCTGGTTGTCGGATTCTGCCCAACACCTCAACTTCTCTGAGTCTGTGAGCTGGCCAAGGTCTCCAGGCCTCCCCTCCCCTGAACACCCGCGGCCCTGCGAGGCACATCACGCATGTCTCCCCTGCTCCCATTCCCCAGGAGCTCCGTATTGCTGTAACTGTCATTCGAAGAAGACACAACCCTATGAGGAAGTGTGGCTATGGACAGTCACCAGAAAGCCAGAAGAAGGCCCAGTGGGAAGGAGTGGCGGCCACAGGCTGGACGGTGGGGTTCTCAGGACGCTGAGACCCTTTGGGGCTTCTGGAAGACCTTGTCAGACAAGATGGTATTACAAAAGCTTCTAGCAACAGGACCATTTTCATTCCAAGAGGGAAAACAAATCTAACAGTTTAAAAGCCAGAGCTGGGGCCATGGCTCAGAGGTTTAAAGAGACTTGATGGCCAGCCTGACAGCCCAGGTTCAATCCTCCCCAGCACCCACATAAAGCAGACATAAAGCAGCACACGTATCTGTAATCCCAACAAGGCTACATCAATGGATACAAACAGAGTCAGGACAATTTGGAAACTAAGGTTAGCCAGACTGGCACACGGTCTCAAAAAGAAGGTGGAAGGAGAGAAGGGAGAGAGATTCCCCGAGGTTGTCCTCCGACCTCCACACATCCATCCTCCATGGCACACACATCCATAGACACATACATTTACACATACCCATAAATAAATAAAATACTTTTTGAAAAAAGACATAGGGCTGGAGAAATGGCTCAGCCATTAAAGGCACTTTTGCAAAGCTTAGCAGCCTGGGTTCAATTCCCCAGTACCCACGTAAAGCCAGATGCACAGTCTCACTTGTTTCTGGAGTGCAGTTGTAGTAGCAGGAGGCCCGGGCATGCCCGCACTACTCTGTTCCTATCTCTCTCAAATAAAATCAATAAAAAATATTAAATAAATAAATGAAAAAGGACGTGAAGCCGGGCATGGTGGCACACGCCTTTTGTGGCAATTTGATTTATGTTCCCCAATAGACTCAGGAGTTTGGGGGTTTTTTTTAATTAATTATTTATTTGAGAAAGAGAGAAAGTGGTAGGTGGGGGAAGACAGAAAATGGGTGTGTCAAGGCCTGTAGCCACTGCAAGTGAACTCCAGAAGCATGCACAACCTTGTGCATCTGGCTTACATGAGTCATGGGGAACTGAACCTGGGTCCCTAGGCTTCGCAGTTACGCCCCTTAACCTCTAAGCCATCTCTTCAGTCCATCTCAGGAGTTTTATTAAAGCTTGTAACTTGGATTTCCAGCCACCTGGCTGGAACAAGTGTCAGTGTGGGCAGATTCTGGGGTCCAGCCCTAAGGTGTGTTTTGGGATGGATCTACTTCCAGCCTAAAGGTATGCAGAGCGCTTGAGCTCTGCCTGGGCTCCTGCCGTTTGGCTGCTAGCTTGGCTCTGGTTTGTGGTGCTGGCGAGTAGCTGGGCCTCTCTGCTTGGATCTGTGAGAGGCGACCAGCTTCTTCCACCATCAGCGGAATGGCCCCTGGATCTTTAAGTTTCAGACAAATCCCTTCCTCCTATAAACCGCTCTGGTCTGGAGGCGCATCCCAGCAGCGTGGAGCTGACTACAACACCTTTAATCCCAGCACTTGAAAGGCAGGGATAGGAGGACTGCCCTGAGTTCAAGAATACTTAAGAAAACACACAGTGAAGGGCTAGAGAGATGGCTTAGCTGTTAAGGCACTTGCCTGCAAAGCCAACGGATGCCGGTTCAATTCTCCAGGACCCACGTAAGCCAGATGCACAAGGGGATGTGTGAATCTGGAGTTTGTTTGCAGTGGCTAGAGGCCCTGGCCTGCCTATTCTCTCTCTCTCATTGTCTACCAGTTTCTCTCTCAAATAAATAAATGAAATATATTAAAACAAAAAAAGAATACACAGTGAATTCCAGGTCAGCCTAGGTTAGAGTGAGACAAAAGCCAAAACAGAATATGAAAGATGGGCTGGAGAGATGGCTCAATGGTTAAGGCATTTGCCTGGTTCCCAAGTACTCATATAATGCCAGGTGCACAAGGGGCACATGCGTCCGGAGGTCATTTGCAGTGGTTGGAGTGGTTCATATTCTCTCTCTCTCTCTCTCTCTCTCTCTCTCTCTCTCTCTCTCATACATACACACACACACACATATAGAAGAATAAATAAAAATATTTTTAAAAATATAAAAGCTGGGCTGCAGAAATGGCTTAGTAGTTAAGGCATTTGCCTGCTAAGCTAAAGGACCCAGGTTCGATTCCCGAGGTCCCATGTAAGCCAGATACACAAGGGGTACATGCATCTGGAGTTCATTTGCAGTGGCTGGAGGCCCTGGTGTGCCCAATCTCCCTCCCTCCCTCCCTCCCCCCTCTCTCTCTGTGCTTGCAAATAAATAAATAAAATTTTGAAAAAAAAATATGAAAGCTGACACACCAGAAGGTACAGGTGTGGGGGGAGGGGTCCCTGCAGGAACCAGTGTCACCAGCTTGGCGGGGGTCTACAGAAGGAAAACTCTGTAAAGCAGCACCTATCCCAAAGGTGTGGGGTAGGAACCCTGGCCTCAGCCTCAGACATGTGAGCGGTTGATAATTAGCCACTTCTTGCACACTGCAACTTCGGCAAGCCCTCAGCATTCTGGAAGTTCCTGTCTCTGGGAAGAGGGGCTGGTCACCCATCAGACAGAGCCCCAGCAGTATGCTAGCACAACGAGGATGGGGGGGGGGGGGGCTCTGGGAATTGTGCTGCTTGGAGAGCTCACCAGTGAGGAACGACAGTGGTCCTCGTGTTCCATTCACACCACACAACACCACTACGAAGCTCACTGCATCCAAATTTTCGCATCTGGTAGGCCTGCCCCCACCCTACCCACACCGGGGCACAGAGCAAAGCTCCAGTCTGCTCGCTGTGCCCAGGGCAGGTCCTCGGGAACACGAGTGGATGGAATGAGCGGGCTGGTGGGTCCAGTTTATTGTCAGCGCGGGAGGCTGCAGGGCTGGAAGATAAGGACCCTTCGTGGAAAAGGGCATTGCAATCAGTCCCCGAGCACTGCCAAGGAGGAAGTCGCAAGGCCAGTGTCTCGGTTAATCCCCAGTATAAATCATTGACCGAGCCCAGCGCCTACATGGAAAATCACCAGGAAAGGCCGGGCTGCCCGGGCTGGTTGTCAGGGCTGGGACTGCATGTTCTCAAGCTGAAGGTCTGGTGGCCTTCAGGTCAACAGTGTCAGTTCCCTCAGATGACCTGTCCATTCACAATGGGGCACCAAAGAACAGATCCGGAGGGAAGGAATGCAGTATGGACCCCTGGTCAGCCAGACGCTGTACCCTGAATCCCTCACAGAAGCCTGGTTATAGTCCACGCCCCACCTCGCAGGGGCTTTCTATCAACGGCCCTGATATCACCATCAAGTGACAGCCCCATAGAGCACCACATTGCTAACCTTCGCCTCCGCGGGGACAGGTTATGCTATATCTGCATTGGATTACAAGACCTCAACACACAAAGGGCAAGTGACAATGCCTCGGTCTGCTCGCTGAACGCACTACTTGTAATGTTTGGATGCAAGTTCTTTTTGCTACAACTACTTCTGGAAGGAAAATAAACATGAAGTTTTCTCGTGGCTCATTCTTGATGAAGTAATAAAGATACACCAGTCACTTTTTCAATCTGCAGATGAATGAACAGCTTAGCCTTAAAACTTCAAAACCATCCTCCAGGAAACCCATCTGAAATGTGCATGGCATGGCATGGTACTGCGGCAGGTGTCAGAAGGAAGCCAGACGCCTGAAGTTTACCTCGCAGACCAATAGTCAAGGGACAAAAGGCCAGTGAGGCTGGCGCACGCCTTGAATCCCAGCACTCAGGAGGCAGAGGTAGCGGATCGCCATGAGTTCGATGTCACTCTGAGACGACATAGTGAATTCCAGGTCAGCTTGGGCTTGAGTAAGAGCCTACCTTGAAAAAAAAAAAAAAAAGGCCATGGAAACAGAAGTTACTGAGCATATAAGAAGAATGCTGGCTTGAGTGTCCCTAAGAAAGTCGCATGACGGGGACCAGAGAGATGCTTAGTGGTTAAGGCGCTTGGCTGTGAAGCCTGAAGGACCCAGGTTCCATACTCCAGGTCCCTCGTAAGCCAGATGCATATGGTGGCACATGCATCTGGAGTTTGTATGCAGTGGCTTGAAGCCCTGGCATGCCCATTCATTGTCTGTCTGTCTATCTCTCTCTCTCTCTCTCTCTCTCTCTCACACACACACACACACATAAAAAAAATAAATCTTGAAAGAAAGAAAGAAAGAAAGAAAGAAAGAAAGAAAGAAAGAAAGAAAGAAAGAAAGAAAGAAAGGGCAAGTAGCATGCGAGTCACCATGCTGCCTGGCTCCTCATGGAGAGAAGCCCTGCCCAGAAATTGACTCATGACTCATGACTCACTAATCTGAATATGCATTTTAAGCAAGAGAACCTGAGTTCAATTCCTAGTGCCCACAGAAAATGCCTGTGTGGTGGTGGTGCGTGCCTGTAATTGCAGTGCTGGGGAGTTGGACACGTGGAGCTCACTGGCCAGCCAGTCTAGTTGAATCAGTGAGGTCCAGGCTAATAAAAAATCACCTCGAATAATACAGCCCAGCACGCCTGAGGGTGACATCCAAGGTTGTCCTCTGGCCTTCATACGCACCGCTAACATATACGTGCTCACGTACAGACAGGCACGCACACGCCCTGCACCTGTACAATAGACTAGAAGCCTCCAAAAGGCACTCCCGGGGGTCTTCAAGATTAAGGATTAAATGGAGACTGATCTTGGGCTGGAGAGATGGCTCAGCAGTTAGGGTTCAATTCTCTAGGACCCACATAAAGCCAAATGCACAAAGTGGTGCATGCATCTGGAGTTTGTTCTCAGCGGCTAGTGGCTTTGTCGCACCCATTCTCTCTCTCCCTCTTGGAAGGAAGGGAGGGAGGGGAAAAAAAAATGGAGCCTAACTTAGCTGGTCCCAGCTGATGCAACCTAAAGCAGCCTCTCTCCGCGGCTTTAGGCAGAGCTCAGCCTGAGGGTTCACTGTGTCTCTCAGGCTCAGATCTGACGGCCAGTCTTCTGCTATGGCTGGAGGGTGAGGTCCCCCTCCCAGGCACATGCACTTACTTCTTCCTCACTGGTAGCACTCTTGGAAGGTTGTGAAACCTTTAGGAGATGGGACCTAGCAGTCAGAAATAGGTGGCTGGAGGTGGGCTATGAGGTGATATTCTGGCTGGCCCCAGTGTGTTCCCTGTTTTCTAGCTGGTGCCATGTAACTAACCATTGCCAAACAATCCCTCCACACCAGCCCTGAGCCGCTCTCGCTGCCCCGCCTTCCTCCCCCCGCCTCCGGGACGGGCTACTCCCTTGAACTGTGAGCCAAGTCAGTCCTTCCTCTCTTGAGTTGTTTCAGCCAAACATTTTATCTCAGCCATGTTTGGAAAAGTAATCCAGCTTCCTAAACCCACTGTAAGGACAACAAATCCTCCGGAACACTCCTGCTCAGTCAGAACTCCTCCACGGTTCCAGGAGTGGGTAGGAGCTCCCCAGACCATCCCTGCTTTCCCAAACCTCTGTGTGTGCCTTTGTGCAGCCATCTATCCCAAAACCTTCACCCCCTTTTCCTTCACCTATCAACTCCTATTCAGCCCTGTGAGCCCCAACTGGGATATTTCCTCCAGAAGGTCTACCGGGAGCCGCAGAAACAGAATGGGCCTTTTCTCCCTTTGGACCCTCCAACCAGAGCACATCTCACACTCCCAGTGCACCAGGAAGTGCCCGTGCCCTCCTGTAACACACAGTGCTCATCTGCTCCTCTCCAAACCTCCGCCTGGCACCTTCCAATCATTTATTTATTTTCCCAAGGTAGAGTCTCACTCTAGCCCAGGCTGACCTGGAACCTATTATATCGTCCCAGGCTGGCCATGAACTCACAGAGCTCCTCCTACCTCTGGCTCCCAAGTGCTGGGATTCGAAGGCATGCACCACCATACCTGGGCAACATGTTTTTAATAAACAAATGCATGAACTCTTCTCTCTTGTATAGGGGGGGAATAGGAGAAGAAAACACTAGAAGGGATGAGAGGAACTGAACAGGACATCAGTATTACAGGAGCTCTAAGAAAGCCCTTTTGATTACAACTACTTCGGTAAGAGTCACACAGCTTCCCGAGACTTCGTTCTGGTATCTTACCCTGGCACCAGTGTGGCTACCACATACTCTTTCCTCCTTCATGTCACACCCCATGCCTGCCACCCCCACCAGCCACAGTACTAGGGACCTTGTCCACAAAGAGAGCTAATCTCAACGTTAACTCAGGAAAGCCTTGTTAATGAAAAACTTTGCTAAGAACACTCAGTTTGTTTATTAATTACTTGGCCTTAGAGAAGTGTGAAATCCACACATTAGAAGTGATTTTTTTTTTTTTTAAATGCTGGTCTTTATGGAGAAACTTCAACATTGTAGGCAAGGTGCTTGTCTGTGAGCGTTTTCTAGTCCCAACAAGACTTCTGCTGTTTTTGGTTTTTTGGTTTTTTTTTAAACATCTTATTTGGGGGTAGGAGAGACACCAGAGCTGTAAACCAACTGCAGATACAAGTGCTGCTTTGTGTCTCTGACATTACATGGGCGCTAGGGAATTGCACCTAGGCAGGCAAGCTTTGCAAGCAAGTGTCTTTAACCACTGAACCATCTTCTCCAGCCCGTTGCTTATTTTCTGAAACAGAAATATCACAAATCTGGAGCTTTCTGGTGCAAGGAGCTCCATGAACTTAAAAAGCTAAACTTTACTAGATCTCTAGTCTTTCTTCAGTCCCCACAATAGTGGGCAAACAGCACGTACTCTGAGGGGTCCATGAGGCATTACTAAGAATTCTGGCACCTTGGGGCACATCTGATAGTCATGTAATTTTCAAATAATGTCACTGCACTGGGTTTATAAGCTTCTACTGCTGGAACTGACTGATGACAGTAAGAATGGTTTCCAAATAAAAAGAACACTTTAGGGCTGGAGAGATGACTTAGCAGTTAAGCGCTTGCCTATGAAACCTGAGGACCCCGGTTCAAGGCTCGATTCCCCAGGACCCATGTGAGTCAGATGCACAAGGGGGCGCACGGGTCTAGAGTTCGTTTGCAGTGGCTGGAGGCCCTGGCGCGCCCATATTCTCTCTCTCTCTCTCTCTCTCTCTCTCTCTCTCTCCCTCCCTCCCTCCCTCCCTCCCTCTCAAATAAATAAAAATTAAAAAAAGAATACTTTAATGTGATAACATTAACAGGACAATACACAAGGTACTTGCTGGGCATGATAATCTTTTAATTAAAAAAAGATTCTTCGGACTAAAGAGATGAATTAGCAGTTAAGGCGCTTTGCTGCAAAGCCAAAGGTCCCAGGTTCAATTCCTCAGGACCCACATAAAGTCAGATGCACAAAGGTGGTGCATATGTCTGGAGTTCGTTTGCATAGGCTAGAGGGCCTGATGCATGCACACGCATGCTCTCTCTTTCAAATAAATTAAGGTATTTTAAGTATATTTTACATATTTATTGGAGAGAAAGAGAGAGAATGGGCATGCCAGGGCCTCCAGCCACTGCAAACAAACTCTAGACACATGCACCACCTTGTGTATCTGGCTTACATGGGTCCTGGAGAGTCAAACCAGGATCCTTTGGCTTTGCAGGTAAATGCCTTAACTCCTAAGCCACCTCTCCAGCCCCCAAAATAAAGTATTTTTTTAAAGATAGATTTTTCATTGAATAAACTAAGTTTTTACCTGAGGTTAAATATGGGCAAATTTCTTGTAATTTCTGACGATTCACATATCTTCTCTAGGTTTAGGCAGTCAGGACTGCATTAACGCACTAGGCCCTCAGTGGAGTCCCACAGTTCAGTCATTAGTGTGAAACCATATGCTCACCAGAAGAATTCTGCAACTCCTAAACAACAGCCACACAAAGGTGAGTCATCAAGCCTTACATCAAAATGATCCCCTGCTGCTAAGAAAACATGCTAAAGAAAAAGGTCTGAGTACTCAGTGATTCTTCTAAAGATAACATGGAAATCATGATCAGAAAGAACATTTCTAAAAGGCACTCAATCTGATATTCGTGACTTCACAAGACCTGTATACTAGGAGGGGGAAAAATGATGACATCAAAATAGAAGAGAATTAGAAAGAAGGGATTCAGTGGAGCGGGTATTCAGGAGGGGGAAAGGAAGGGTAGTGGCAAGGGATTTTGACCATGGCATACTATCTGCCAATAAAAAGTTAAAAGGCTTGGCTGGAGAGATAGCTTAGGTTTAAGGCTGGTAAAGCCAAAGGACCCAGGTTCGATTCCTCAGTACCCATGTAAAGCCAGATGCTCAAGGTGTCTCATGCGCCTGGAGTTCATCTGCAGTGTATAGAGGCCCTGACACGGCCATTCCCACCCCCTCCCACTTCTATGTGACCCTTTCTCTCTCAAATCAATAAATATTCTTTTTTTGAAGTTAAGATTCTGGTCAAGATGGTGGACTCACAACCACGGTAGAGCTTGGGGCAGGGGGGTGAAATCAGAAAGCAGCGAGAACGGAGGACAAGCATAATCTACCATCAAGACAAGAATAGGTAGCTGACTCCCTCCCTGGCAGGAGATGAACCACTCCTCACACAGCAGCCAGGGCCCAGGTGAAACCACGGAGGAACTGTCAGGATGAGCAAGGGTTCTGCTTCCATGGAGAGCCTGAGAGCCTGGGCCAGGGTGACGGAGACAGACACTGAGGACACTCAAAGCACAGCAGAGCAGAAATCCAGAAGCTGCTGAGAGCTCAGCACTGAAGTAGACTTAAAACACACCCACCACGGCTCAGGGAATTTTGCAGAAGAGGAAGTGGAAAGATTTTAAGAGCTACAGACAGGGTGGGAGGGAATATCCAGAGACGCAGTCCTCCCCACGATGGCAGACTGCTGCTCTCACAACTCATAACCCACAGCTCCATGGTGAACACCAGCAATCCCACCAAGGAGGGCCCTCGGTGGAGTCGGGGCAGGGAGGAGGGAAATGATGGTACCAACACATGATGTGCCCATACAAAGTTCCTACTTAATAATAATAATACTAAACAAATAAATGCTATCTTGCTATTGTTTAAAAATAAAACAGTTAAAAGGCACACAAGCCGAAGAAACTGAAATGTGGGGATTGGTCTAAATGCAGTCACACAGTGTGGATGGAGACTGGTGTGAAGTGGTAGAAAGCTGGACTACCATGCAAGCTGAACACCTACTCTGTGTCTGCTTATTACAGTCTTACATATTAGATCTGCCCACCCACCTGATTCCCATTTTACAAACCCCAAAAGTCAGTCTCAAAAAGTTAGAAAACTTTCTAAAATTCTCACACTCCCAGGTGGCAGTTAGAAAACTTTCCAAAGTTCTCACACTCCCAGGTGGCAGTTAGAAAACTTTCCAAAATTCTCACACTCCCAGGTGGCAGGGCCAGGGTAGAAAGCCAGCTTTATCTTCCGAGTTCATTGCTTCTTCACCTTACACCACCGGTTCTGAAAATAGTCTCTGTAATAAGTTACCTCCTCACAAGACCATGACTAAGTGCTTAAGGAGGACAGGATCCTAGAAGAGGGCAGAATCTAACCTTGAAATGGACTGAACCATGCACACTGCATTTTAGACATTCCTCAACTACGAAACCCGTGCCTCAACTCCTTTCCACACACCCACGGCCTTCACAGGATCCAAGACAGTCCCCACCACTCCCCATCACAGATTAGGTGCCACACCGAGGGGACTGGGTAGAAGCCAGGTACACACTGGAGATAAGACACAGCCTTAACCTTCGAGGAGTTCCTACACTGAGACAAACAGCACAGGGAGGGAGGCAGAGCGGTACAAGGGCAGAGATACCCCCTCCTGCGGCTGCCCATCCTCAGCTCATGTGACCCAAGGCCCTGGCCACTTCCAAACACAGCCAAGGCTTAAGAGCAGGCTAGGGAGAAAGCAGTGACCTGGGAATTAATTGTCCTTCCACATTAGACGCGAATCATTGCCTTTGTGGGTGGGGTTACAGGGTTACTCTGGGTGCTGCCTAGGCTGACTGAACCTGGTGCTCAATTTTGCATGGTTTCACCCAATTTTTCTTAAAAAGCAATAAATAATTAACAAATTCACACACACACACACACACACACACACACACAAACTAAACCAGTATGCACGCACACAGCCTTCTGGCTTTTCAGCTGCCCTTCCTATGTGTACTTCTCCCTGAAGCATCCTTCCTTCTTTTTCTTTCTTTCTTTGGTTTTTGTCGAGGTAGGGTCTCACTCTAACCTGGACTGACCTGGAACTCACTCTGTAGACCCAGGCTACCCTCAAACTCACAGAGATCCCCCTCACAGCATCCCTATTTCTCAAAACCAGTTAGACCTCCCCTCACCCCTTTCTGCCTACACAGTCTACCCAAATCAACCCAAAAAATGACTTTGGGATTGTCAAGAAACCATGGCCTGGCATGTCCTGACCACCTTCAGGGTGCCATCCCCTCAGGTGCAGTACTTCTTCCACATGGCCCAGCCCCAGACTGAAAGTGCTCAACTCCACTTAGAGCACATTATCTGTCTTGGAAAACTGTTGAGCCTCGTAAAGGCAGGGCCCACATTCTCGTGCTATAGTTCGCAGTCCTCCCAAGCCTCAGCATTAGAGAATACAGTACTTAATGACAGTACTACTGACTTTTGCTTCTCCCCCAAAGAGGTGACATCACAGCACACAGGAAGTAGCGAATGAATGTGTTCCTGCAGAAGCAGGAAAGGAAAAAGGGAAAACTCTCAGTGCCTGCAGACATGGGGCAATAGGAGGAAGACACACACACACACCCACACCCACACCCACCCTCCTGTCTTTAAGCAACAGGAGGTCTGGGTGGGAAGCTCATGGAATGCCAAAAGGCTGGTGACTGGTGGCCTTTGTTCTCCAGAGAGGAAGAGGCCCTCACAATCACAGCAGAGACAGAGGGTACAAAGAGAGCACAGCGAGCAGCTAACTGCCTTGTTCCCCAGGGGAACAAAGCAAGAAAACCGAGAACCTGCCTTCTTCACAATGCACGGATGTCTCAAGCTTTCATACATCTAGTGATGACCTATAACACAGCCGTGATCTATCCATCCGTCCATTTTCCATCCATCCTCTGTCCATCCATTCCGATGATGCCCAGGCACCCTCCAGCCTCAGCCTCGGGCACACCTGGCTTCCCTGATTTCGATGGCGATGGTTTCTGTCGCATTCAGATTTAGACCCTGCCTCAACCTACCTACCACGGACACAGAGGATAACATGCAGCACTTAGTGAGAAACTACACTGCCCAGGACACGTCTCTTCTTTTTCATAGGCACAAGAAGTTCAAGAATGAATGGAACAAACACAGTGGGCTCCTGGTAGCCACACCTATCAGTGTGGCTTCATCCGCAAGCTCATTCACGGCGCTCCAGTCTGAATTTCTTCTTAGAAAAAGCAGAGCTCAAAGTACATGGCCTTATGCAGCTCTGATCTTGGGTGCTGCTTTGTAAAGATATCTCAGAGTGAAATTATCCAGCAAACCCTTGTGTGGATAGAAGGTTCCACAAGTCAACAGCCGCTTAAGCAGTTTAAACCAACAAGCAAGATGCCCTCTATTTAAATGCTATGAGTGAATCTATTTTAAGCCTTTAAAAATCCTCTGGGCAGGTGTTTAAGCTGTGCACAGACTGCGCCTGTGGAGGCTCAGGGGCTGGGGGAGGGCTGGCTCTGCTCTCCACGCAGGCAACGTTTTGTTCAGACAATCTTCCTGCAGCAGGTCATGTGACAAAGGCCAAATAAACAGCATCTGGGGATTTTCAATTACAGACCTTCGCTCAGCATGCCTGCACTGTAATCTCTACCAGATGAGGCCCAGGCCTCCCTATTTTCAATAATTCACACACTGTGTACACATAACATGACAATAAGGGCATTCATGGTGCGGCCTGATTCTCAGATCAAAGCTAGCAGAGGGCCAGCTGTAAGCATGCTCGGCGGCTGGATGGTTCGTGCTTTTCACAGGCTTGGAAAGACGCTCCACGGGACCTGGCAAGCGGGCGTCTTTCCTGTGTGGTACACTAAGCAAACTCTGAGCATGAACGGGTGCCCCGGGAAACAGCCCGAGAGGCGACCGATTTCCATGTGCATTTTCAAGTGCTTGGGAAAATACAAACTCCCATCTACTCAACGAGCCGCCTCTCAGCTGGTGCAGGATCCCGGCAAAGGCTCACGGGCCAGGTGGCTCCCAAAAGAAGCCTGTTGTAAAAAGACTGGATGATTCCAGTACTTGACAAGCCCTCTGCCAGGTGCTCACATGTCGAAGCCCCTGGCTGTGCATTTCCATTCAGCCTGCACAAGCACACTTGGGCACAGACTGCAAGGAGGCGTATTTGAAATGCATGTCACAGAGCATCAGGTCTGGGAAATGAAAGAAGACGCTCTGTTGTTACTACCGAAATCCCGACATGTTAACTCAATTAACTCGAGTGTGGCGACGAGTCCCTTTGGCCACTGTGCATGTGTTTGCGCACGCGCACAAACAGCCCTCTAAAAGCATTCAGAACTCTTAAGCCTGCAACATTCCGAACGCCTCCTGCCCGGCTTGCAGCAGCGGGGCGAGTCTCACTCAAGTGCAGGAAGTAAGGACAAGGCTTCCTCCTGTAAAGATTTCACACCCGTCAATCAGGCCAGGAACCGGGAGAGAGCCATAATGGTGACTTCCTCCGGGTAAACACATGCTGCTCACCAGCTGTGGCCGTGTGTCCACCCCCCCTTTTCTCTCGCATTCAAAATGGTTTCCTCCTAATCACAATAATCCCAAAAGTGCTAAAACATATCAATCCTTGGGTAAGCCCTGCCTACAAAGGGCCAGCCGGCTGGCTTTTATGGCCTTGTCCCACAGCAGCTGATACTCCATTCAGTGACAAATCCAATTTAGCATCCCTGAAAAAAATACCGCGGGTGATCTGCCACTCTGGAGTCAGCAAACGCTCTGCCGCCATCCTGGGTTAGGGACTTCTCTGCTGTGGCATTCAGATGTCCCTAAGCAACTGTCTCCCCCCCCCCCCCATGGTGGCATGCTAGAGGCAACAATTTAATCTCGGGATTAAAAATGCAGGTACTAACTGTACATGAAAACTAAAGTAGTGTGACTTTACCATCGCCCCTACAAACACATATACAAGGAGTAGACAGCTCTAAGTTACCCCGTGAGAATTTCTAACACATTGAAGGGGGGGGGGGGACTGAGAAGTAAATTTGATTTTAACCTCTGGATTTTAGGTCACTTCTGAAGAGTAAGAGGAGATGGGACACTGAAGATTTTACCCTTAGATTAAAATTTGTTTTATAGCAACAGCTACAGGACTGATGGGAAGACTCTGCGATGAAACCATTCACCCTCATTTTAAACAACAAAATCATGTCATGATGAGGGAAAGCAAGAAACTGATGGAAAGAACATGGATTTTTGAATGTTTAATATATAATCTTTACAGATCCTTATAGACGTTCAAGTTAAAAGACTCTCTAAAGAAAATAACTGGGATAATTTAGCCATAAGAGGAATTCACAACCAACAAAATGTCATTTTTTAAGCCACAAGGTAATTTATAAAGTAAAATTTTTAAAAAGGGAAGTGATCTAAGAGGAACATGGGCTGATTATCCCTTTAATATTAGGCTTTGTAGTCAATAGTGGGCTATTTATCCAGGCTACAGTTTTAACGATATGAAAAAGTGACCACAGAGACATCTGGTTCAAAAAAAGAAAAAGTGGAATTTTTCCGTGCCATAGAGGAGATGCACGCAATTGTGGCTGGCAAGTTACCAGTGATGGAGTATTCCATACATGGAGTTCTCATTTCATGTGGTTTTAGAACTTCATTCTTCTTTGCGGACTTTTTCGAGCATAAACTGAAGATGAAAACAAAGCCCGCAGACCAAAGAAGACACTTGGTCCTGTGACTAACGAGCCTGGATTAATATTTTGTCAGTGACCCTGGTCCCAACAAAAGCAGCACCGATTCTGATTTATGTGAAGACCAGCTTAATTAAAATTCAAAAAAACCACCACAAACCTATACTGGATTTCATTCGCCACATTGTAATTACTCACTTTGTAGCAGACTATAAACAGTATTTTATTACATCCACAAAAATGCATTCAAAAGCTAACAGTTAACGCAGACACAAGAACGAAAAGAACAAGACGCATCCTCTCTACTTGAAGCAGTGACTTGCTGCCAATGGGACCTAAGAAAAACCAAGGAGCCACAGCCTCCTTCCCCACAGGCTGCATTCGCCCTGCACAGACCTGGGCGTGCTCCCCCAAGAACACGGATCTGGCCTGGTGTATGTATCT
The DNA here is from genome assembly GCA_036346955.1 of Dipus sagitta. NCBI lineage: Eukaryota > Metazoa > Chordata > Mammalia > Rodentia > Dipodidae > Dipus > Dipus sagitta. The sequence goes on along the minus strand of CM070772.1, from coordinate 151,713,539 downwards.
CCCTCCCGAGAGCAAGAGAAAGAGTCAGCTTGGCTCAAACCCAGACATGAGACAATAGAAGCTGCCAGGCATGATGGATGACTTCAAGGACTTCAAGCCACCATTCGCATCCTCCCAGATAAACAGTTAGCTGAGGGTGGGGGGTGGGGACTGTGGGTGGGGAGGGGGGAACCGTCTGGAAGCAACTTCTCAATGGCTGTTGGTGTGCCTGGCAGGCAAGAGGTAGTTTAGTGAAATCAGGCTGATAGTAAGTCAAAAACATTTGCCAGACAGTCTTTTAAAGTGACATTAGAATGCAAAGAAATAAGCCATTTTAGGCAAAAAAATAAAAATAAAAAATAAAAATAAAAAACCACCAAGTTCAGAACTTTAAATGTTGGGAAAGGTTCAGAAACTCAGAACTTGAAGCTAGTATCAGAAGGTTTTTCAATGTATTTCTTTGGGTTCTTCTATTCCTTCTTCCTTTGTTTTTAATAAAATTCTAGAAAAGCAGCAGCATAATAATAATAAAAAAAGATGACTTATGGAACAAGGCAGGCAGGCATAAACATGACTTAAGCATGAAAGAAAGAGGAAACGGCATCAGACATGCTTGCCAGAGAAAGTCAGTGGTTTCCACACGGCATACAAGTGATTTCTTGAGCTCAGGAAGACCCAGGGGAGAAATGTCCAAGAAAGGACAGGGAAATATCTTAAAAGTCAACCAGTATTTCTCCTCAGTGATTTACAGGGCCGGGTAAGTGTACCTCCGGAAGTTCACCAGGCCTCCATTAATACAGGAGGCAGCGGTGTGGTTTCCGCGGCAACAGAGACTCTCACTTGCCAGTAAGCTTGGGCACAACTGCCAAAGGTTTGTCCTCAAATCTCAACTTCCTGTTTGCAGGTACTGACAAAACCCAGCATAGTTTTAAGTCCAGGGAAACAGTGCAGGGATTTTTCTAAACCTTGTTTTGGGGCAAAAGTGACCAGGCAGGATGAAAAGGCTCTGGCTCGACCTTGAGGCAGAGGCTTGGAGAACCATTTTAAAGGGAGTTAAGAGCCCCCTGAGAATATTCAGTGAGCTAAATGTATTTGCTGTAATATTATAATGTGTTATGACAAGCTATATATCATTATAATAGGCTCCTGTGATTAACATGAGTCTGGCTTTTTCCTGTGCTCTATAGGAGTAACTAGGATCGGCTTGATTTACCAGGATTCAGCACCTAAGGAAATCTGACATTTCTGTAACATACATTACCTTGAATCTTGTATTTCATGGGCTATGATAGGTTTTCTTGTTGTTTTAAAAATTCTTTATGTATGTTCCTGGGGGGGGGGGCTTGGAAATTGAACCCAGGCATTGCAAGCAAGCTCCTTTAACCATTGAGCCATCTTTCCTGGCCACCCCCCCCACACACACACACACACGACAAGAGACCTTTCCTCCCCATGAACAGGGAATTACAGCAAAGTACAGGCTAGAACTCTGCCATGAATAGGCACTGGCTTGTGGGACAGTTACAATCTTTTGAGCCTTGGTTTCCCCACATGTCTAACACAATGCTGCAACATTGCAAGAGCTCTAGCTCCTTTGGTCTGACCACACCAGGAGGCACTAGGGTCCTTCTGCCCCACCCCTCCTGCTAACCTCGGAAAAGTCTCCATGCCGCAAATCCAGGAAGGTGGCCTCTTCCCCAAGAAACACAAGTGCTAACAGAAGAGAAGCTACCAGGACAGCATTCCACAGCGGCCCCGGAAAGGATTCCTGCAACAGCTGAGGTCATTTGAAAGCAACTCCTCCAACAAACTGCGTGCGGCACCACAACTTCCCCTGGGGATTTTGAGAAGGGATGGAGGAGAAGAGGGGGCGTCAATAGGCCGTGTGGCAAATGCACTTCCTGCTCGGGCATCTTCCCCACCTTCTCAAAAGCTGTGCTCAGTGGATGCCGGGCGTGGTGGCGCACGCCTTTAATCCCAGCACTCGGGAGGCAGAGCTAGGAGGATCACCGTGAGTTCGAGGCCACCCTGAGACTACATAGTGAATTCCAGGTCAGCCTGAGCTAGAGTAAGACCCTACCTCAAAAAAAAAAAAAAAAAAAAAAAGCTGTGCTCAGTGGAGACCCTATGGCCAAGGGCTGCTGACAGGGGTTAGGGGCACGGTTTGTGGGGTGGCAGCTATGACAAAAAGAAGAGGACAGAACTTTAGCACCTACTCAGCCCAGCTTCTCCACACCATGATGAATGACACGCAGGTAGAGAAAAGTCACAGAGCATTTTTCAGGGTTTTTCTTTAACCCCCCCCCCCTTTTACTCCCAAATAACATAGCTTTCGGACCCGCTCCGTATGTGCAGAGTGAGGGGGCACCCTCAGGACGCCCTCAAACACATGCGGATCCCTTCTGTGGGTTTTCAGTTAAAGGGCTTTTCAGACAATCACAAGTTCCTGGTGGCTACAGCTGACAACTGAGAAGAGAAAAAGTATTCCCTTTCAGTTTTCAGACAGGCCTGGCCCAGGGACAAGCCAGCTGAAGGACAGAGGGGCACTCTTCCAATACGGAGCTCCTTGTAAAAGCCGTAAAGTCACCGAGGGTGGGAGGGGAGCCGAATAGCTACAGGAACTCTGAAAGTCATGGCGGATCTAATTCCGCTCCACTCGTGCGGGCACACGCGGGGGGCTCCCAGTGCACACCACCTTTCTTTATACGAAGTCTGCCTCTCATTTTCTACCTCCAAGGAAAATGAGAGGTATATAGTATCAATGGGGCGTCACTACCACTGAGGGAAGACACACCTGCCCCCAGAGCAAGGTATACATACAAAGACAGTACACGCAGATCCATGACGTGCACACAGCTGACGCCCTAGACCAAGACATCGGGACTCATTTCATGAACATTAAACCGAGTGAAAGTGGGGAAGGTTATTATAGAGACAGTAACCCTCGGATAAATGTGGATTGACCCTTCCACGGTTTTAATTCTCACTTTTATGCTTTTAATGAGCCTTCATTTAAGTTTCACTAGGAAGCAAGTTACATGACTCCAGTGTTCTTGCCCCTCGTTGGGCATCCCAGCTAAAGGAATGTGTCAGAGAAGGTGAGCTACGCACTGTTTGTTAGAGTGGCAAAGACATGCACCCTGCACGTGGCAGAAAGTGGAGTGAGGGGCACTCAAGAAAGGAATGCCACCGGCGTGTTAGAAAAGAACCCTTAGGTAAGGACTGAAGGTAAGACTGGGGACTGAACCAAGGGGCAAGCCCTATAAGCCTTCCTGAGATGCTTGGCGTGGACAGAAAAGACTTCAACTGTGTACAGTGGCTCAACCTAGAACCCTAGCGCTCAGGAGACTGAGGCAGGAGGACTACAGTGAGTTTGAAGCTAGCCTAGGCTAAAGAACAATTTTCAGGCAGGCCTGGCCCTAGGACAGAAAAGAACAGAACACAAGACAAGAACAGAAGGACAGATGGATGGATTTAAGTGACACCTGGTAGTTTAGCTCTGAGATTCTTAGAAACAAAGAATGTCACTGGAGAAGGAAGACACAAGGGGCCATCACCGAGGCGGTGAGTTCCATCTTAGGTAGGTGACTTGGAGAACAAAAGGACATACATCCTTATGCGACACTCTAATAGGCAGCTGACTATTCAGAGGTAGAGGCTCAGCATGGGACAGAGCAGAAGACCTGAGTCTAGCAGTCAAGGTCGCAGAGCTGACAAATCAACTCGAGAGACTAACAGACAACATCCAGAAGAACAGAGAAGGAAAAGAGAGGCAAGGAAGAGACAGGTTTGAAAAGAGAAAGAGGCTTCAACAGGAAAGGGGAAAAAAGGGAATATACTTGACTGAGTAGCATCATGGAAGGCTGCGGGGGTTGGGGTTGTAAAAAGAACACAGTTTACAATACCGGATGGAGATAGGTCAAGTAGAACGAGGACAGTGAGGTTGCCACGCGGACACATGAAATGACACCTCCCAAGTGCTACAGTAACCTCCCTCACAAGCAAAGGGAGGAAAAGATGTATGTGACTCTCGCACATCGGTTTTGTGAACTAATGGTCCATCTTGTTCCTAAAAGGGGGTTCCCTATTGGGGCCCCCAGGACCAAAAGCCCCTTTGGGATTCACATGACTCAAATGATCTCATGTGTTTGGACTCCGATGCCTGCCCGAGGGACTGGAAGGTTGAAAGGAAACAAAATCTAAGAGAAGTTGCTGCGCAGTGTGTGGCTAGAGAGCGCGGACGGAATGGTGGTCCGTCGGTGCAGGAAACGAAGGCAGGCAACGGAGCTTGCTGGGACCGAGGGTGGGCACACGGACTCACCAAGTACCATCACTATTGTGCTATGGACAAGAATTTGGGGGAAGAACATGAAAATACTCTGTGACAACTGATGATGTGTATGTAGCACTTAAACTAAAAATCAGTGCAGGTTTCAGTATTTGAAAGTTGTACAACACAAACGCTTTATATTTAAACAATATATAACATGCATGTATACAACACAGCACTAGCTGTAGATTTTTTTAATTTTTAAAAATATTTTATATTTATTTTAAAATGTTTTATTTATTTACTTATTTGAGAGAGAGGGAATCCAACTCCAGACACATGTGCCACCTCGTGCATCTGGCTTACATGGGTCCTGAGGAATCAAACCTGGGTCGTTTGACTTTACAGCAAGTGGCTTAACCGCTAAGCCATCTCTCCAGCTCTAATTTATTTGAGAGAGACAATATGGGTGGCCTCTAGCCACTGTAAACCAGCTTTAGACCCATGTGCATCTGGCTTATATGGGTACTGGGGAATTGAACCTGGGACCTTAGCTTCACAGGCAATCACCTTAACCGCTAAACCATCTCTCCAGCCTTACATTCTTAATTCTAGTCAGTGCTTCTAGAAGTTTCACCAAAGGGGACATGGGATCCTGGGTTACAATGATGTCCTGCTGAGCACCTAACAGTCATTCCCTCGCCAGTTGCCGCCGTCCAGGGGGACTGCTTCCTGGCCCTCACTATTTCTGGTCTTTGGGAGCAAGCTCCTAACTGCTTTCCTTAGTCATCTTCTTTCCTTAAGGCTTCAATTACAGTGAGTCTTTCCACATCACCAGCCTCACCTCCTGCCTGTCACTGGGCTTCCGGTACAGCAGCCTATAGACAAAGGCGGCTCTCCTTCTAACCAGACTGCCACTCAAGTCCTAGTACGCAGCTGAGTGAAACCTTCCCCAAGGCAACTAGGCTCTCTACCTCCTCCCGCCTGTGTAACTGCACCAAGCACGTCCTACAGCCCACAACCGCCTTCTCTAGGGGTCTGAGTCACTGCGCACAAGGGCCTCCTCCAGCAGCTTCTGTACCCCCAGCCCAGAGGACACGATCTGTAACTGTCCCCTGAATGGATCAGCCAGAAATATGCACAGGGTACGAAGTGCTTTCCTGAGATTTTTGCCTCCCTAAAGTTAGAGCAAAAATACTTTTAAAAAAAAAAAAGTTATTTGGAAATGTCCCCGTGTCTATGGGAAGCAGTATTGGGCGTTCTTTCATGAGCTGTCTGTGTGGCGACATGTTTCCTGTCAGAAGAAATTTATAAGCCCATTTCCCCAGTTTAAGCCACACAGCCTTTTCTGTTGAGAAACCCTGTAATTGCATGTGTGTGGTTTCTCATCTTTTCAAGCCTCCTAATTACAAAATATTATCACGCTGAAACCAACACACAATGAGAATGTTTGCAATGGTACCGCCTGGGCTCTCTGGAGATGGCTGTATCAAGAGTCAGAGATGCTTGGGTCCAAAAGATACTTGAGGGATCTTTTCATCTAATGATGCAATTCTGCAGATGAGAAAGAGAAGCCAAAATACGTGCCCACGGCCATTAGCACTGGGCCCTTTCACTGCTGGGGATAAGTGAAACCTCACCAGGCTGTCTTCCTTGTAGATCCATAATGAACCTCTGTTTCATAGGGACTTTTAACATTAAGAAAGGATCTTTAAAGCACATCTTGTCATTAACATTGAGGCAACAGACAAAGCCTATTAACTTCAAATCCAAATTTTTCCTCAGTTAGACAGTAAGCTTATCTAGATGGATCTGGAAGTCTATTCCTGCCTCTACTCTAATCAAAAAGTAAAGATCGCAGGCTAGAGATGGCTTAGTGGTTGAGGGCTTGCCAGTGAAGCCTAAGGACCCCAGTTTGAGGCTTGATTCCCCAGGACCGATGTTAGCCAGATGCACAAGGGGGTGCACACATCTGGAGTTCGTTTGCAATGGCTGGAGGCCCTGGTGCACCCATTCGCTCAGTCTCTCTCTGCCTTCTCCTCTCTCTGTCACTCTCAAATAAATACATTTAAAAAAAAAAAAAAAAGGTAAAGCTCGGGTATTTCCTGGACAGGATCAGAGAGGCTGGGGAGACTCCTGAAGGCAAACAGCTCTAAACACTCAGTATCACCTAAGAACACTGTGTCCAGCCCGTCCCCCAGCCCGAAGCAGCAGTTTTGATTGGCACACATTCCTCCTGAATGCTTCACGGAAGATGGTACCATCTTAAGACAGGACCCAGGCTTTTTGTCGCGAGGGCTCACAGGGATAGGCTGTATGTCATGAAGTCACAGGACCAACCCGTGTTCAAGGCCAGCCAGGGCTGTAGGAATCAGAAATCAATCAAACAAGAAATGAATCCCATGGATTCAAAATTCTTGCCGAAGGCTGAAGAGGCATCTTTTTCACCTAGCTGGCTTGATGGCATTACAGAGGCGACCTTCACTGTCACTGAGCCCATGCTTTGTCCCAGGAAGTGTCATCTCCTCACAGGTGACAACCTATACTTCCAGGGCACCCACAGGACTTCGCCAGGCGGGACACGTGCTGCTGGAGAGGCATGCTGCTCCACAGTCTGATGTCACCCTTAACACCGCTCTCCTCTCTTCAACCTCGCTGCTCCCCTAGGCTTCTTTTGGAACGCTCTTTCCGCACAGAAACATGTTAGAAGTGCTTAAACTTTGGCTGCTCAGATAAACTGTGTGACAGAATTCAATATAAATCATGCAACGCCTTGGTTGTCCTGACCATCTCCCACCCTTTTGTGAAACAGGGTCTCATGCAGCCAAGTCTCATGCTGATATGTAGTCAGGGATGACCTTGGACTTCTGATCCTCTCGCCTCCACCTCCCGAGTGTCAGGACTGCAGATACGCACTACGGAACGTGGTTTATACGGTGCTGAGGGTCACACCCTCGGCCTCATGCGAGCTGGGCAAGTGCTCCACGAACTGATCTGCGGCCCCATAAAAGCCCCTTTTACATGATTTCTAGCTGGATTTACACTGAAGCCTTTAGGAAAATTATAGATGAATCTTCAGTTGTCTCTGACGGTCGAGAATTTACATCAAATGAAGTGACTCTTTTCTTTCAGACAAAGAAGCCTGATGTCTTCAGTCTATTCTTACCCCATGGTCACTCTCCTTGTCTGTGTGTATATGCACATGTGTGTTGGAAACAGTGTCTCACTCTGTAGCCCAGGCTGGTCTTAAACTCAAGAGAGGCCGGGCTCTCTTCAACCTCATGGCGATCCTCTTCTCATGGCCTCTGAGTAATGGAACCACAGCTTTGCTTCACCACGCTCAGGTCACTGCAGGATGATTCTCACTGCTGGATGGAGTGCCCACCTCCTTCTGCAGCCACGTGGGACTCACTGTGCACGCTATTTCATGGCCCAGTACAAAGTCAGGGCAGTGAAGGGAAGACGGCTCGGTGTGCAAAGGCCTTGCTACACAAGCATGAGGATCTGAGTTCAGATGCCCAGCGCCCAGGCAGAAGCCAGGCCTGGCAGAACGTGCCTGACATTCCAGCACTGAGGAGGTAGAGACAGGAGGATTTCCTGGGACTTGAATTGATGGCTCTGGGCTTAGTGAAATACCGTCTAGAAAAAATAAGGTGGTGGAAGCTGGAGAGATGGCTTAGCGGTTAAGGCGCTTGCCTACGAAGCCTAAGGAGCCAGGTTCGATTCTCCAGGTCCCATGTAAGCCAGACGCACATGATAGCACATGTGTCTGGAGTTCGTTTGAAGTGGCTAGAGGCCCTGGCGCACCCAATCTCTCTGTCTCTCTCCCTAATAAATAAAAAAATAAATAAATCTTTTAAAAAAATAAGGTGGTGAGCAACTGGGGCATTTGACATTCTTAGTGGTTAAGCTCTTGCCTGTGTAGCCTAAGGACCCCGGTTTGAGGCTCGATTCCCCAGGACCCACATTAGCCAGATGCACAAGGGGGCGCACACATCTGGAGTTCGTCTGCAGTGGCTGGAAGCCCTGGCACGCCCATTCTCTCTGTCTCTCTCTCTCTCCCTCTCTCTCTCTGTCAGTCAAAAAAAAATTTTTTTTAAAGACAGAAAACTATATAGAGGGAATGCTCTGTGGTTAGGAAGGAAGCCCAGGCCTTGATGTAGGAGCCCTCAATCAAATTTAAGTTTGAGTTTTCGTCTGTACCTCAGTGTTCTTACCTGTTGAAAGGGTCTGGAACACCCATGTAGAACTGTAGTGAGTGAGGGTCAGTAAGAAACGTGACATCCGCAGACAGAACCAGCACACAATTACCCTGGAAATATCAGCTGAATCCCAAATTAGGTATAAATTAATTCATCTCTTATTACCATGATAATTTCTCATTCACATTACATTAAATGTGAGCTTAATGGAATTACTCCCTTGATCAAACAGAAACAGGCCCACGCTTCTCCAACATTCATCAGCGTCTGTTGCATGAGGAAGAGAGAACTCGCACGATTCCCTGAAACCTGTCTGTCTTCCTCAAGGAACCACCGCACAGAGCCCAGGACCCCCCCCCCCCGACCTGCACGCCCACGGGTCTGTAGTGATGGAGGGTGGCAGGGAAGCAGGCCACCCCCCCCCTCCATGCCAGGGACTACCACCACGTGTGATGGTCTGCATCCGTATGTTCAAACCCTAATCCCTGGCTGTATTTGGAGTCGGCTCCTCAGAGAGGGTCAGGATGTTAGAAGAGGCTGTAAGTGTGAGGCTCTCATCCAAAACGGTGTCTTTATGGAAGGAGGGAGATACCAGGGAAGGCTCTGCTCACAGGAAAAGCGACTGAAGAACACAGTGAAAAGACCCCTTTAGGACGGCCTCAAGAGAAATCACACCTGCATGCTGACACCTTCATCCTGAGCTCGCTACCTCCACAACTGGGAGAAGACAGTGGCCTGTGCTTTCAGGCACCTGTCCATCTAAGGTCAGCTGTGGTGGCCCCACCAGATTGACACAATACATCTGTACCATCTATAGTTGGCTGTCCTTCCAGCGCCCGACACAGTGTGAGGCTCAGGGAATATGTAAAAACAACACTTGAGCCATGACTAAATGAATTAAGAACCTGAAGTATATACAGCCCAAGACCATAACTGGAGTGGCTACTTGTTTCATTCTTTCTTTTCTTCTTTCCTTTCCTTTCCTTCTTGTTTTGCTGTGTTTGAGAAAGATCTCTTAAAGCCCAGGCCTGCTGAGGGTGGCCTTAAACTCCTCCTTCCCAAACACTGGGATTACAAACAGGTAAAGTTAACAGGTGAGAAGGCAGAGAGAAGAGCGAGGGGGCAATGACCATGTTCCTTCTAATTCTAAACAGATTTGAAAATATGGCTGTAGTGTAAACTCCTAGACATTATAAATAGTCAATTTCCAGGTAATTATGGTTTGAGGTAAGTTAATTAAGTTGTTTGCCTTTATGCACTAGGGCCTATGTGACTGCTTTGCTGGAGAAAAAGAGCCACTATGGGATGTGTGGCATTAATTAACTTGTGCTTAGTTGCTGAAGAAAACAGAAAAAAAATACACACAGAGGCCGTTAGCTGCATTAAAGGAAACTACACTTGATCTTAGCCAAAAGGCCGAGAAACTAACAGAATGCTTTCCAAAGGTAATCTTTGCAAAAGAAAAATACACTTACAAGAAATGTACTATTATACTCTACCCTTTTTCCTGATATGACCAAGATTTAGTGGTTTGTCAAAATAACATTTTTTGCTGGGCAAGGTGACAGATACCTTTAATCCCAGCACTTGAGAGGCTGAGGTTGGAGGATTGTGGTGAGTTTGAGGCCAGCCTGAAGCTACAGAATGAGTAGACCCTGTGTCAGAGGGGAAAAAATTTTTTTGTGTGCACACACGTGTGTACAGTATGAACTGGTGTGTAACTTACTTACACACGTATATATGTGCCCCACGCACACACATGCAGAGGAGAGAGGGGAATACCGGGTGCCTTTCTCAATCATTCTTCCGTGTGTTACACCTTGAGATGTACTCTTCCTCTCAACCTGGAGCTGCTGTTTTTGTTAAGCAAGCCACAGTGATTCTCTGCTCCCTACCCTCCCCAGGGCTGGGGTTACAGAAAAGTGTGTCAGCTCTGGCCTCCGGTGAGAGACCCTGCCTCAAAAACTAATGAGGAGAACCTCAGGTTCCAAAACCAGCAAGCCCTCTCTGTGCCTTGACTTACCCTCCCATTCTCTTGTCATGGGGTTCACAGTTTGAGGTAGAGAGGACACATGTTAGCTCCTTCACGCTATAAACAGTGACACCTTTATCATCGCTACAGGAAGGAATAGCAAGGTGAAATTAGATTTTTTTAAATTGTGTTTTGTTTTTAATTGACAAGTAATTTTATTGTAGGTCCAATGTATCCTGATGGTACCTGTGGACAGTGTACAATGATGACACCAGGTTAGTGAACACATCCAACACCTCACGTACCGTTCATTTATCTGAAAGGAGCACATTTTAAATCCACCTTCAGCAATTTTGAAGCGCAGTCACCATGATGCGCAACAGATGGCTAGAACTTACTTCTCCTGTCTAAGGGACTAGACCCTGCAAGCACCGTCTCCCCTTCTCCATCCACTTCCCCAAAGAGCAGCTTAGCATGTACGAAACCCTGGGGTACAGCTCCACATAAACCGTGAGTGACCTCACATGACTGTTACCTCCATACTCGGGAGGCAGAGGTAGGAGAATCAGAAGTTCAGGGTCATTCCTGGTTACAGAGCAAGTTAGAGGCTATCCTGGAATATATGAGGACCTATCTCAAAGAAAACACAAACAAATAAAAAGCCCCAAACCCTTAACTTTAACCATTACCAAGTATCACTGCTTGGGAGGGATTTGGGTACCCTCAGGCACTGTGTAACACGTCTCCTATGTATTTCTCTCCAGAATCATAACCAGTTCAGCCTCGGAGTATTAGTATTCCCATTTTACAGATGAAAAGGCTGAGTCTGAGACCTCCTACGCTCCTAAGAAGGCACTCCTCACAGCACAGCAACCAATCAGTGGTAGAGGCTGGTCTGTCAGATCCTATAGCTCTTACACAGAGGCTGTGCCAAATGTCACCTGGCCCAAAGCATCCACACGTTGTCTGTTCAGTCACTGCCAAGCCAACATGGGCAATATAAGACAACCAATCACCAGAAAAAATCTGCTCAGCCCCATACTACACCTCTCCTCTCGAAATGTGAACTGGGTAATTTATCTTCCATACCTCAAATGGCTTGCTCTACAACAAACTGCGATACTCTCCCATGGCTATGACATGTGTTTTACAACTATTTCAATCCAAGCCATACCTCCTTGGATCCAAACTTTACTTTTTTGTTGTTGTTGTTGTTGTTGTTGTTGTTGTTTTTCAAGGTAGGGTTTCGCTCTAGCCCAGGCTGACCTGGAATTCACTATGTAGTCTCAGGGTGGCCTCGAACTCACATCGATCCTCCTACCTCTGCCTCGCGAGTGCTGGGATTAAAGGCGTGCGCCACCACATCCAGTTTGGATTCAAACTTTAAATTCTCATTCTTTAAAAGGTAACAACTGCAACCCAATTCAATAAACATTTATTAAGCCTTTATATAATTACACGTGTCGAGCACTCAGACACAACCCTTTCCCAAGGCAAACTCAAAGTCTATTTAGGGAATCAAGTAACTAACCTGTAAGCCCAAGGAAGGAACAGCTAATTTGGTTTGAAAGGTCCAGAGGAGGCACCTCAGAGACTCTTAGAAAATGACTGGAGGGGCTGGAGAGATGGCTTGGTGGTTAGGGTACTTGCCTGCAAAGCCAAAGGATCCTGGTTCGACTCTCCAGGACCCACGTAAGCCAGATGCACAAGGGGGAGTATGCATCTGGAGTTCGTTTGCAGTGGCTGGAGGCTCTGGTGTGCCCATTCTCCCCCTCCTTCCCTCCCTCTCCCCCCATCATTAAAAATAAATAAATAAAATATATTTTTAAAAAAGAGTAGCATCACTTGCAAATACCTACTAAGTGTATAAGTAGGGAGAGAAGCAGCAAGGATGAATTGTAAAACAATGTCACACAAGAAAAACATTGTCCTTTGGGGGAAAAGGGAGGTAAAGATCCCCACCCCCCAACCAGAATGACAGGAGTAAATTGTCAGGATGCTGAGACAACACTGGCTATTGCTTCAAGTTAGAGGCATGGCCAATTCCACATGGTCAGACTCGATGTGCCCAGTGTGCTGAGCTCGTAAGGAAGCACATCAGAGGAGAGCTGCCCTCCTGCGCATCACCTACGTTCAGGTAGAGCAGCGCCCAGCTCTGGGCAGATCAGATCCAAGCTGAACCCTGCTTTTCACACTTTGCAGCACACGAAAGCCAGGAAGAAGGCAGATCTACTTATTTTAGCTCATCTACAGGCTGGAGTGCAATGTTGGTAATTAAGATAGTCCCGAATTCCCCTAAATCTTCTTTTTATTTATTTCTTCCAATCCCATTGATAAAAGCCGTGATGAAAATTACAGACATTTTGTCATCCTTACTACATTAACCTCATCTCCAAACTCTCTTGCCTGGGTGAAAACTACTGCTGTTGCCTCTGTCTGGTCAATTATTGCATGGACACCAGGGACCAATTAATGCCATCCATAAAAGCCTGAATCATTCTGTCAATTAACGAGCACTAACTATGTCATCAGATATATTACTGGTGAGCAAGTCTATTTGGTTGCGATATGTCTTGAACGAGAGCAGCAGCGAATGAATCACAATTGACTTGGACAGCTGCTAGCATAATTTCGGAAGATGAAAAGACAGATGTGGTAGTTATTAGCAGTCCCCTGAGGAATTACGGCCAAGCAATCGCGATGTGCTAAGGCGGCACTAGCAGGTGCCTGCAGTCCAAATCAGACGGAGGGTTAAATCAATATTTTCAATTTCTTAGGATCAATCTGGTGTTTGAACGAGATGGAAACTTGTTAGCAATTGGCAGGATGTGTAAATGAAAAGTCAAACTTCTTATTATTTGTTAAAAAGGAATGAGTGCACTACATCATGCCCTTGGCACAAGGTAACGCTTTCATGATCCACTAGCCTGGGCATTCGCCGGGAATCAAGCGGTTCTTAAATTTTAATAGAGTGCAAAAGGTCAGCTTTATAAAGGCTGAACATTCAAGATCTTTAAAAAAGGATTGAAGTGTCAATAGAAAAGTTTTGAGCTGTGACAACAGTATAGCTATTAATGATTAGTGCAAGCACCAGAAGGAAATGGTAAACTCAATAAAAGAGGGGGAAATAAGTGTTACCAAGAACATATAGATTAAGTGCTGCTTTGAGACTACTACTACTTTTTCTGTTTCACTAAGAAACAGTCTGGACTTGAGGGCAATTTACCAAAATCCTGAAGTGCGGGGTGGGTGTCACGTGGAGGTCAGAGGACAACTCAGGGTGCTATTCCTCAGTTGCCATTCACCTTTTCTGAGAGAAGGCCTCTCCAGTGTTCTTGAACTCAAACAGGCTACTACTACCTGGCCAGAGAACCCCAATGATCTACCTCCTTCTGCTTCTAATTTCAGTGCTGGGGTTAGAAGCACACAGTATACAACCAGGCCTTTTTTTTTTTTCTTTTAATGTAGGATCTGGAGAATTGAACTCAGGTCCTCATGCTTGCAAGGCAAGCACTTTACCAACTGAGCCACGTTCCCAGGCCCCACTCCAGTCTTCTATACTGTATTTATAACAACCTTGTTGAACACTCAGATCACTGACAATATTGCATCTCATTCTTTCTTCATTTGTTTACTTGCATAATCGGAGGAATTGAACCTGGGTCCTTGGGCTTTGCAGACAAGCACCTTAACCGTTAAGCCATCTTTTTTAAGCCACTTTAATTAAAGATGACTAAGGTAGCACATATAAAGAGTGCCTAGAATGCTAACAAAATTTAAAACCTAATACATCATGCATGTATACATAAATGGCCTAATGGCTGCAGGTGGGCCCAGTGATCTGCTGGAAGGAGAGTGAGGAAGGTACTAGAACCCTGAATCTGCTCCTTATTCCCCACCTCTCTGCAGGTTAGTCACCACCCAGCAGAACACTGGGGCAGGCATGTCTCCATCTACTGAGAGCAGCACACTCCCTGTCTTGCATTTCAATTAAAAGTGTTGCCTGGGGCTGGAGAGATGGCACAGTGGTTAAGGTGTTTGCCTGCGAAGCTGAAGGACCCAGGTTTGATTCTCCAGATCCCACATAAGCCACGTGGTGGTGCATGTGTCTGGAGTTCATTTGCAGTGGCTGAAGGACCTGGCACGCTCATTCTCATTGACTCTATGTCTCCACGCCCCCCCCCCGCCCGTCTCTAATAAATTAAATAAATAAATAAAAATAAATCTTCAAGAAGTGTTGCCTAGCGTGATAGCGCTCACCTTTATTCCCAGCACTGGAAGGCTGAGGTCTCTGGGGAGGCTGAACTGGGAGGATCATTGTGAGTTCCAGACCAGCCTGGGGCTAACCAAATGAATTCCAGGTCAGCCTGGGTTAGAGTAAGACCTTGCCTTGAAAAGAAGTTGATTTTTTAAAGTATAAAGGTTTACATCTTGCATCCTATGTAAAACATGAGTCCCCGAGTTTGGACCCCCAGACCCCACATTAAGAGTCAGAAGCTGTGGCAGCCTTCTGGAATCCCGGCATGCCTGCAGTAGGATGGGCAGTGGAGACAGGAGAATTTCCTGGAAGCTCACCAGCAGCCAAGTGAATGTATCACAGGGAATAAATGCAGAGAAAGATGTTCAATTCCCCACATAAGCCAGATGTACAAGGCAGCGCATGCGTCTGGAGTTCGTTTGCAGTGGCTGGAGGCCCTAGCGTGCCCATTCTCATTTTCTCTCTCGCTCTCTCTAATAAATAAAATATTTTAATAAGAAAATGGCATATTTCAATAAGAAAACAAGTGCATGCACTGAAACTTAAACCCTTTAGAAGTATTTAAGAGGCAAAATTGAGACAGTAGTACTTTCTTTTAGCTTAAAAAAAAAAAAAATACTGTTCAGAACCCACAGAAAAAAAACTTGACTCTTGACTATCCAAGAGCAAGATTCCAGACATCCAGAATGAAACAGAACACACGCCCTCAAGGTGATGGAGGGGAAGATGTACCAGATAACGGCGACCAAGGCAGATCTAAGATGGGTGCCAGGCACAGGGGCTTCCGAAAGGAGAGCCTGGCAAGCACGGGGCAGGGAGAGGCGAGGTGTGTGGGGAGAGCTCCACGAGGAAGACAGGAAGTGGGCTGGGAGGGCCAAGGTGAGAAATGGCCAGGGCCCAGCGGGGTTATTGTGGGAGCCAAAGAAGAATAGGGGGGGGGCTGGGGCTGGAGATGTAGCTCAGCTGGTGGAGTGCTTGCCTTGATCCCAGCACCTCGTAAACCCGGGCATGGGGTGGCTCAGCCTGTAATCAAAGCACTCAGGGGTTCAAGGTAACCCTCTGCTTCATACCTGGAGCTGGTGCCAGGCCAGCCTGAGCTATGAGAGAAGAGAAGGCCAGTGGGCATGTGTGGGGAGACGAGCTGCACTCTTTCTGCTAGCACCTGCAGCCGGGGTTTCCACAAATAGAAACTAAAACATGTGTGTGGATGTTAAACCCCTAATTATAAACACAACCAATACAAAATTAAATTATGTTGTTAGGTGTTGGGGTCAAGATAAAGCCACGGAGACAAACCATGGGGTGGAGGGGGGAAGATTTAAAACTTTATTATAACATTGAAAAAGAGAAAGGGGGAGAGGAAGAGGGAGGGACGGACACACACACACACACACACACACACACACACACACGGAAGTGCATGCACTAGTGAAAGAGCAAGAGGGGAGGAGTGTGTGTGAATGCACAGGGAGCAGAGAAGGCAAAAGAGAAAGCAAGAGAAGGCCAAAGAGGGTTTTATGGACAGAAGAGAAACTGCTGCTTGAGGGAGGAGCCTGGGTGACACTCTGACACAGCAGCTTGGGGAGGTGGTATTGTCTTCTCTGCCCAGAGGAGTCCTCACAGGAAGTGACTCCAGCCTCCCGGACCTGGGGAGAGCAGCGGCAGGAGGGCCCAGGGAGAGCAGAGGGTTGGCAGAGAGCTCCCTGCACTCTTACATGTCGTCAACGTCACTTAGATTGTGTGCCCACATCACAGACACAGAGAAGAAGGTTGGCACAGAGCTCTGGCACTCTTACATGCCGTCAACGTCGCTTAGAACTGTGTGCCGACAGCGACATTTATATGTTTCTAAAGAATGAACGTAACCAGGCGTGGTGGCGCACGCCTTTCATCCCAGCACTCGGGAGGCAGAGGTAGGAGGATCACCTTGAGTTCGAGGCCACCCTGAGACTACATAGTGAATTCCAGGTCAGCCTGGGCTAGAGTGAGAGTGTACCTCAAAAATCCAAAGGGGGGGGGGCTTTAGTCGGGACACAGTCCTAAACCTTTAAAGATGGGTTTTCATTTGATGCTTAAAGCAATCGGTCCCAAGGGGGAAATCCTACCCAACCTCCTTTGAGGAGGAAGTAAAGGCCTTCCTGACACTAGGTTACCAGCCCAGGGTTTGACACAGCTCCTGAGAAGTGAGCCAGGCTCTGAATCCAAGCAGGGCGATTTCAAACCCCAAATTCTGATCACGGCCTGATTTCTTTATTTACCTGGCCTATGTCCATTTCAGACTCTGCTGTTCATTTTTTAAAAAAACACTCACACGATTTTCTTTGCAGAAGGACCAAAAACACTGTTGATTCCCCACGGTAGGGGCCCTTTAAGCCCGCAGCTGGCAGAGAAAATGGGATCCAATGTGCCAACCTGCACAAATTCATGTTAATATTTTCTCCAGAAAGGCTTGATGGGTTAAGAGAAGACATGATAAAGGGCTATCGTAGTCCAGAAATTTTTTTTTAATTAAGTGTTTAATGATTTTTTAAAAAAACACTCACACGATTTTCTTTGCAGAAGGACCAAAAACACTGTTGATTCCCCACGTAAGGGCCCTTTAAGCCCGCAGCTGGCAGAGAAAATGGGATCCAATGTGCCAACCTGCACAAATTCATGTTAATATTTTCTCCAGAAAGGCTTGATGGGTTAAGAGAAGACATGATAAAGGGCTATCGTAGTCCAGAAATTTTTTTAATTAAGTGTTTAATGATTTTTTAAAAAAACACTCACACGATTTTCTTTGCAGAAGGACCAAAAACACTGTTGATTCCCCACGTAAGGGCCCTTTAAGCCCGCAGCTGGCAGAGAAAATGGGATCCAATGTGCCAACCTGCACAAATTCATGTTAATATTTTCTCCAGAAAGGCTTGATGGGTTAAGAGAAGACATGGTAAAGGGCTAGAGTCGTCCAGAAAAAAATTTTTTTAATTAAGTGTTTAATGATTTTTTAAAAAAACACTCACACGATTTTCTTTGCAGAAGGACCAAAAACACTGTTGATTCCCCACGTAAGGGCCCTTTAAGCCCGCAGCTGGCAGAGAAAATATTGATCCAATGTGCCAACCTGCACAAATTCATGTTAATATTTTCTCCAGAAAGGCTTGATGGGTTAAGAGAAGACATGATAAAGGGCTATCGTAGTCCAGAAATTTTTTTAATTAAGTGTTTAATGATTTTTTAAAAAAACACTCACACGATTTTCTTTGCAGAAGGACCAAAAACACTGTTGATTCCCCACGGTTAGGGGCTTTAAGGCCGCAGCTGGCAGAGAAAATGGGATCCAATGTGCCAACCTGCACAAATTCATGTTAATATTTTCTCCAGAAAGGCTTGATGGGTTAAGAGAAGACATGATAAAGGGCTATCGTAGTCCAGAAATTTTTTTAATTAAGTGTTTAATGATTTTTTAAAAAAACACTCACACGATTTTCTTTGCAGAAGGACCAAAAACACTGTTGATTCCCCACGTAAGGGCCCTTTAAGCCCGCAGCTGGCAGAGAAAATGGGATCCAATGTGCCAACCTGCACAAATTCATGTTAATATTTTCTCCAGAAAGGCTTGATGGGTTAAGAGAAGACATGATAAAGGGCTATCGTAGTCCAGAAATTTTTTTAATTAAGTGTTTAATGATTTTTTAAAAAAACACTCACACGATTTTCTTTGCAGAAGGACCAAAAACACTGTTGATTCCCCACGGTAGGGGCCCTTTAAGCCCGCAGCTGGCAGAGAAAATGGGATCCAATGTGCCAACCTGCACAAATTCATGTTAATATTTTCTCCAGAAAGGCTTGATGGGTTAAGAGAAGACATGATAAAGGGCTATCGTAGTCCAGAAATTTTTTTTTAATTAAGTGTTTAATGATTTTTTTTTTTTAAATCAACTTCTCTGGGCTGAGGTGATAGCGCAGCAGTTAAAGGCACATGTTCTGCAAGCCTTCCAACTCAGGACCCTTCCCCAGCACCCAACAAAGCTGGATGCAAAGTGGCTCATGCGTCTACAATCCCAATATGCCTATAGTAATGGGAGCCAGGAGAATCCAGAAGCTCTTGGGCTAGCTACACTGGCCTTCTGAGCAGCAAACAAATCCCACGAAACCCTACGTCAAACAAGGTGCAAACCCACATCACCCCAAGGTTGTCCTCTAATCAACACACATGCACCATGGCATGTGTATACATTCCCCCCCCCCTTCTCACTGAGTAAACCTTACTAAAAACAATGCAGTGAAGTAACTGTTCATGTTTCACTTACTGAATGAACCAAGGTTTCTAAAAGGGCAACCTCAAGGCTAACACATCCTCCAGAAAGTAAGTTGGCATGCTGTGAGTCTTCTTTCACATCTAAGAACTCTTTGCCCAATTCAAAGTCATGCAGATTTGTACTAGGTCCTATTGGAGATTTCTATGTAGTTACTTGGGGTTTTATGATTATTACTATCGGGCAGGGGAAGGGGGGAGAGAGAGAATTGGCACACCAGTGCCTGCAGCCACCACAATCGAGCTCCAGAAGCACGTGCCATCTGCGTACATGTGCTACCTTGCGTGCTTGCATCACCTTACGTGTCTGGCTTACATGGGACCTGGAAAGTCGAACATGAGTCCTCAGGCTTTGCAGGCAAGTGCCTTAACTGCTAAGCCATCTCTCCTGCCCCTGTTTTCTTTTCTTTTTTTTTTTTTCATATAGACCTGTGGTTCGTTTTGAATTATGTTCTATATATGGTGTGTGATAAGGTTCTAAACTTATCTCTTTTTGAGGGTGGACGTCCAATTGTGCTCACACTGTTGAAGATATTTCCCCATATACTTATATCTTTATTTTTCTCTTAGCAATGTTTTACAGTTTTTATTGTGTAAGTCCTGTACTGACTTTATTAGATTTTCTTTGATGGTATCGGTATCATGAATACAACTGTTCTCTAGATGTTCTTTCCAGGCTGTTTATTGCTAGTATATAGAAATACTGCTGATTTCTATAAAGTGATTTTGTATCCTGTAAGCTTGCTGAACTAATTATTAGTAAATCCGTGTTTGTGCGGTGGTGTGTATATTTCTCAGTACTCCCAACGCCCAGGCCAGTCTGCCTAGACACAAAGATAGCTTTACTTCTTTTGCAATATGCTTAGTTTTCATTTCTGAGCCCACACGCATAATTTTTAAGTTGAAATGGAAAGAGAGGGCATCCCTGTAGGCCATACTCCCAATTTGTGTGGAATAGCCATCTATTCTTGGATTATCTTCCCTGACAACCTCTAAAACAGAGCTGGATAAATATTTTCTTATACTGATTGTTAGGTCAGGACAGGCTCCCAAAATGGAGTCACCAAGGACAGCAGGATGGTGACAGAGACTTATCCATACTCCTCAAGAAGCCACCCAGCCATTATCCCTTCCCTGCCTAACAATGCCCCAGGTCTAGGTTATCTCCCACCTGCCACTGTTCTGGTCTCACATCCTTGCTGTGTGAAACGGCTCATGTAAAGAACAAAGCAGTTCTTTTCCCTTCCTCACCTTCCCCCATATGAAGAGCCCTATAAAGGCCACTATCTGGAATCTCAGGTCAGCTGTGCTCCGCTCTTGAGAGTCAGTCCTGGCAGCTTGTGTTTTTCCCGAATACAAGCTTTCATCTTTGTGGCTTGTGTGGTCTTGGTCACTGCTGAACCTTACACTGATGACCCATGAGCGCACACAAACTTTCTGCATGTTTTGAATTAAGGGGGACCAGGAATATCTAACAGATCAAAGTATAAAGTTACTAACAACTGAGTAAGCAGCATCGCGAGGAAAAATTGCTTGAAATGTTGAAAAAGCAACCGAGGGGAAGGCAGCCCAGGCAGGACAGAGATGGCCTGGGGAGAGGTTGTACACTCTCCAGGCCGGTCTGGCTTGCAAGCCCGGGAGTCCTGCACTCGCCAAGTCTCTACCCTCCATCACTCCAATGCCCAGGAGTGGTGGGGTGGGAGGGGTCTAACTATCTGGCCCAAAACCTCTTTCCATTGCCTCAAGAGCCAACAGGAAGCACACTGGAGGGTATGGAAGACAAGGAGCACCCAGCAGAGGTCCTTACTCAGATTCCCACACAGCAGGCTCTCTCTTTTTTTTTTTTTTTAATTCATTTGGAAGAGACCGAGAGAGAATGAGAATGCATGGGTGAGCCAGGGCCTCCAGCCACTGGAAATGAACTCTAGATGGATGTGCCTCCTTGTGCATGTGGCTTATGTGGGATCTGGGGAATCGAACCTGGGTCCTTTGGCTTTGCAGGCATGTGCCTTAACTGCTAAGCCATCTCTCCAGCCCAGCAGGCTCTTAACAATGCAGGAGGACTTCTTCTTAAAGCTTGCTTCCAGGACAGAAACAGTCAGGCAGCCTCTAGCACTGTTTGAAAGAACACACTGGTTACAAAGCCCCTGCAGATGCCTCAGCAAGGGGCACAGCTGTGTGTTCCGAATGTGACTGCTGGCTGTAACTGCCGCTGACACCCCTCCTAGCTTCGTCCTGGACTCAACCTACCGGCTGCAGCCCAGCACCTGCACTAAGTGCCTACTGTGTACACAATTAACCAGTGACAGACAATGGCTGGATGCCTCCCATACGCAGAACTGAGTACCCGCTGTGTGTGTTCAACTTAACATCGTAGATTCCACCATACAGTGGAGTAAGTTTCAAGACAGGAAAATGAATGGAAGAACAACTAGACACTGTAATTGAGGATTTAACTGAAAATAAACGTGAAGATGACGGAGTCCTGAGAGACTTACAATCCATCCAGAGAGGGAAGGAACGAAGAAATGAGCGTGGTGGGCAGAACCAGCACCCCGCCCCAACTTGACAGTTCTCTTCCAGGGTCTCACAGAAGTGAGTAGCCCCAGTCACTTAACCTCCCTGTGGTGTTTTGAATCAGATGTCCCTCATAAACACATGTGTTTTGAATGCTGGGTTGGACCCATCTGGTGGCAATTTGGGAAGCGGAGCCTTGCTGAAGAAGGTGTGTCACTGGGTGGGGGGGGAGGGGGAGGCTCTTTTCCGGCCCCTAGCATCCCGTGGTAGCTCAGCTCCCTCTCTTGCTGCTGTCTTCCACATGCTGGGGCAAGCAGATGACACCCAGCCTCTTCTCATGACATGCTTTCTCCTGACGCCATGAAGCTTCGCCTGTAAGCTAAAATAAACCCTTTCCTCCCATCAAGCTGATTTTGGTTGGGTGGTTTGTCCTAGCAACACTGCCCAAGAATGCTCACTGCGAACGGGGTGGCTGAGTCCTTATCTGTTCAAGGGGATACCAGCAACACCGGGGTGCCATCCCACCCCCCACCAAGAGCTGCCTGGTTTACCAACCTTACCACATTCAATGACCGTCACTAGGTCTCCCTAGCCCTGGTGCCTGGGGTATAACGGAGGACCACGAAATGTACTGTTTTCCGTCCCTCTGCAAGTTTACGTTATCTAACACTAGTGGACACCCCGACCCACACGTCCCGCTCACAGCTCCTGTCCATCGGGAGGATCTCCAAATGGTTTCTGGAAGGACCAGGCACTACAATGGCCTCACTGAGGCTAAGGGCGGTCTCTCAAAGAAAGCCTTGGCTGTCATGTGGAAACATCTTACAAGCCCGGCAAAGAGCTCTAGCAATCAAGCGACTTGCCCCAGACTAGACTGCCCAGCTAGCAAGGACTTGGGCTTGCAGTCTAGAAACGACCCTGTGCTATCACAGCGCAGCCAAGCGCTATGGTCTCATTCATGATTAAACACTTCCTGAAGAGCCCAGGGACATGGTCTGATAAGCAAAGTGAGGAAGAACCCACCCAGCTGCTCCCTCTTTCTCACTGGTGTGTTGGGGGACAAAACATAACTGACATAAAACATTTACAAAAGGAAATACCGGCCAATCGCCTATCGTCTCGAAATGCAGAAACGACAAATTAAACTGGACCTCGGTTCTCAAAGGCTGTTTCGGCTCACCTGTCTGCACACTGTGTAATCAGGACATGCTCAGAAGATTACCCCAATAAGCTTGGACAAGAGCACAGTCATTAGATAAAATCATGAGGTAATTGCACAGCTCCCGGGGTTGGGAGTTACTAATGGGGATGCTAATATCTCCCGCGCAGCCACACGGAGATGAGAGCGAGGGCGCTCCCAGAACCGGAGTTGCCTGCCATCGAGCTGCATGGCACCCCGTTTGGTGAGGTGGGTAGAGGGGACGAGAGAGCACTCGGGTACCCACTTAGCTCCCGGCGGCCCATGGGGGTCTGCGTGAGGACGCCAGGCCAGGTCCCTGGAGGAAGCCTCGCCGTCTGGGAGATGGAGACAGGTTCCCTGGGGCAACCTGGCTAGCCAAACCAGCTGAATCAGTGAGCTCTGGGTTCAAATGAGACCCTGTACAGCTCTCTACCCAGTGAGCAGGGCAGTCTCCCGCCCACTGCCTCGGCGTGGGTCCTTTCAGCCCTCACACGGGAAGCAGAGACAGTAGACACACTATGTGCAACCTATACACAGACACACACACACACACACACAGCGTGAGCCACTATACCGTGTATGTAATGAACTCTTCAAAGCAGTGACTTTGACAAGTACATCTGCTCCTGTGTGTGACAGAGGTGAGAAATTAGACCTCTTGCTTCCCACAGAAGAGGCAGACGGTGAAGGAAAACAAGGGAGAGGTAGTGTTTAAGGTAGTGGTTTTAAAATTAAAAAAAAAAAAAAAAAGAGGGAAGGGAGAGAGGGCAGGGGAGTGTTAAGGAAGCTAGAGGCAGGCAAATACTGTGGGCAAGGTGACAGATGGACTCACATGTGTGCTCCCTACGATGTTTTGGCCAAGCTGGGCCACCTGTTATCTGACCACAGGCTCCACTCGGCATGACTAATAGTTGAAACACACAAGGAGGAAACTGGCCTGAGCATTCTCTGTGAAGTCAGTGACATCTTTTCCCGTGTACAATGTACCTAGAACTACAGAGTCATGACTGTCCGGAAGAGCTCACGGTCTGAGGTTCCACAATTCAGAAAAAGAAAGAAGAAAAAAAAAAAAGGTGCGTACACATCTGCACACACGTGTGTGTGGCATACATGTCACCTAAAAAGGAAAGGAGTGTGGCCCGTGGGCTGGGTCTCTCATTTGAACCCAGAGCTCACTGATTCGGCTGGTTTGGCTAGCCAGATTCCCCGGGGAACCTGTCTCCGTCTCCCAGAGTGCTGGGATTGATGACAAGAGGGCCACGATGCCTACCCACCACGCACGTGCATGCGGAGGATCCACATTCTGGTCCTCACACTTGTACAGCAGGCCCTGTAACCACTGAGCCACCTCTCCAGCCTGCGCTGCTCTGACCTGAAGATTCCTGATCTGTGTGTACACAGAGGATCAACTGCGTACTGTATTTTCGGTGGAGGCATATGAAAACCACCAGAGTTCTTAAGTCTTCCCCCCACCAGAAGGAAGTGCTTATGCTTTGTCCCTCTTGGAATCCTGTTTGGTAATTAAACCAATGAGAACCATAGCTGCAAAGAAGACGACTGCCTTGCTGTAAGATACAACGACCCTCAGTGGTCTCCCCGGCTCTGTCGCACCTGCTCCACTGTGGGCCAGGCAGTTCCTGTTACGAGAGTCTGACTGAGCCCCGACCGGGGCTGCTTCGGCTCAGCGCTCCCCAACTCCTCTGCAGGTCCTGCAGCGGCTTACCAACGTGGGCAGCTCTGTCAGGACAGAATGTAACAGGGCCGCCAGGTGACAATTCCTTCACAGCATTCCCAGCCCATGTGGAACTCAGGGATGAGCTCTGAGTAAATGAGATGCGGCCCGCAGGTCCATGTGGGGCGAAGGGAAGGTGCCTGTTGCAACCCAGCGCCACCTACATGCCAGAGTCCCACCCACACTTCTCACTGGAAGACAGCAACCTGTTTGCATGCTGAGGAAACTCCCAAGGAACGCCCCCACTGTGTTCCCATCCTACAGATGAAAAGACTGAGAACATGAGCTATGACAGAATTCCATGTTAATACTGTGACAAAACTATGAAGAGAGAAAACCACCTCTCCTGGAGGGAGACACAGCTTTAACAACTTTTAAATACCTTCACGTACAGCAATTCATGTGATCTGGTTAGGAATTTGTGATGATTAAGGTTCAGGGCTAGAGAGATGGCTCAGCGGTCAAGACACTTGCAAAAATGACCCAGGTTCAATTCCCCAGTGCCCAGGTAAAGCCAGATGCACTGAGAGGTGCACGCAGCTGGAGATCATTTGCAGCAGCTAGAGGTCCTGGAACAGCCCACTCTCTCTTGTAAATAAACAACTAAAAATATTTAAAAAAAAAAAAAAAAAAGATTAAGGGCTGGAGAGATAGCTTAGCAGTTAAAAGCGCTTGCCTGCAAAGCCAAAGGACCCAGGCTCAATTCCCCAGGACCCACATGAGCCAGATGCACAAGGTGGCGCATGCATCTGGAGTTTGTCTGCAGCAGCTGGAGGCCCTGGCGTGCCCATTCCCCCCACCCCCGCCTCTTTCTCTCTCTCTCTCTCAAATAAACAATTAAAAAAAAAGAAAAAAGACTTAAGGTTCAAGCAGACCTGGGAACTAGACCAGGCTCACAGAAGCTTAAGACAGAATGGTCAGAATTTAAGACTGCAGCTGCCTTATTTCTGTAAGGAAGATGGCGGACAACTGATCTGGAAGGAGAATCAAGCTATTTCTCCTCACTGGCTCGTCATGCCAAGCCCCCAAGGAATCTGGGTTTGGAGAGCAGCAGAAAAGTGGGCATGCTGGAGGGCAAAGCCTGTGCTTCTAGCAGGCCTGTCCAGCCCCGATTCCAAGCTGAGAGCTGAGAGGGTGGCACAAGCCGAGTCAGAAGCCCAGTGAGGCAGGCGAGGAGACCCGAGGGCTGTGCGCACTGCGCCTTCCTCCCCGCCTTGGTCGCCAGCCAGCGTCTCAACCCGCGGCAGGGCTGGGGCACTTTCCCTCCAGGGCCCCGTATGACTGTCACACTTACTGCTGCAGTGTTGGATCAGCTCACACTGTGTTTGTGAAGCTCACGGGCACCACCAGCACAACACGATGATGACAGTAACAAGCAGCGCTCAATTTGGAAAGCAGCATTCCCACAGCCCCACCCCACTGGGGGTCTTCACCCGTCTGGGTGCCCCTCTGCTCTTGGCCCCATGAAACAGTAGCCAACAGACACCACTTTGTACTGCACTTTTTCATATAATTGCATTTCCTTTCTGAACTCAAGCATGTCTAATAACCCTGGCAAGTTCCTAGCGCAAAGCCTGCTTTTAGGATGTTACAATTCCATCAATAAATGCAGACAACTGGTCTCACACAGGCTCCGTGGCATGTCTGACTTCTGACTCTCTGAGATCATGGTTTGGGCGGGAAGGAGAAGGCTTTGAGAGTGGGAGAAGGGGAGAAAAGGAAATACACTGTGCCTTTCTTCTCGGGGACAAAGTGCTAATACAGCAGAGCAGTGGACGGGCCGTGGGTGAGTGCGGCGGGGGCGACACACAGCCATGAGGCTGTCGTGAGGAGGAGGCCACCCTCCCTCCCCCAGAGCAGCAGCGTCCTGCGCACTGAAGGGCACATGGCATTCAGACTGGACCATGTCACATCCTCCAACATACCTTTTTGCTTAGACCTTTGCCCCGAGGCTAAGCGCTGAGTTGATACTCCAAGGCCTGGCACATGTTCCCTCCATGGCCTGCCAACCACATCCCACTTTGCCATTTCACCCCTTCCCTGAGCTCCTGCCACTAAGGTCCCTGTCCTCCCAGCCACTGGCTCACCGGGTTCCGCCCCCTCAAGTCCAGGGCATGTGGGAAACTACGGCTGCCCTCAAGAAACTCACCAACACAGTGAGAAGGGCACAGGCTCTGAGCCGCTGTTTTGCTGTCTGAAAATCATAAGCAAATTCATTGTCTGTGCTGCAGCATGCTCTTCTCTTTTTTTTAAATACTTTTTTACTTTTCATTTTTCGCAGTAGGGTCTCACTCTGGCCCAGGCTGACCTGGAACTCACTATGTAGTCTCAGGGTGGCCTCAAACTCACAGTGATCCTCCTACCTCTGCCTCCCGAGCCCTGGGATTAAAGGCGTGCGCCATCACGCCCGGCAACATGTTCTTCTTAACCCATCATGTCCAGTGGTCTAAAACTGGCTTAATGAATTACAACGTAAGACTGGCATTGTAAACTTTTTTGTTGTAACATACACAAACCAAAAAGAAAAAAAGAAAAAAAAAATGCACATAGGGCTGGAGGGATGGCCTAGAGATTAAGGCGTTTGCCTGCAAAGCCAAAGGACCCTGGTTCAATTCTCCAGGACCCACGTTAGCCAGATGCAAAAGGTGGTGCACGCATCTGGAGTTAGTTTGCAGTGGCTAGAGGCCCTGGTGCACCCATTCTCTCTCTCTCTCTCCTAAATAAATAAGTGCACACAACATTAATGTCCTGTTCAAATGAAGGACTAAAGGGCTGGGGACGGAACTCAGTAGTACAGCACCTGCCTAGGGATTGATCCACCAGAGGGGAGGGGACAAAGAGTATACGTATAGGTAACTACTTTGTCCTTTGCATGTGTATGTGTGTGTGTGGTGGTCAGAGGTCAATATTGGGCATCTTCCTTGATGACCCTCCACATTCTTCTTTGAGACAGTGTCTCTCGCTGAACCCTGGTATGAGACTCGCCTCAGGCTCCAGGGACCCACGGTCTCTGTCTCCTCAGTGCTGGGCTTACAGGGGCCACCACACCACACAAAGCATTTTAAACACCCAAACTCAGGTCTTAGAACTTGCATGACAAGCACTTTACTCACTAAGCCATCTCCCCAGCACCCAATAACTATATTTTTTAAAAAGGAAAAAAAAAAAAAAACAAAAAAAAAAAACCTTTACTCCTCTTTGTTCCAGCAACAATAACACCACCATGCAGACCCCTCATCCCCAGAGCGGGAGGGAAGCGCCCGTACCCTTGTCCCCCCAGCTCACCATCTGCATGGTTCTCAATTAGCCAGGACAATCTCAACTCCAAAGCTTAGGCTCTCTGTTCCCCAGAAATCATCAAAAGTGCCCCAAACGTCTACAGATCCCCCAGACTTCCCATGAACGTCAAAGCAAGAGCAGAAGCCCTCAACATCCATGGGGTCTCCACGTGAGGTTCAAAATCTCTCTCCTGCCACACACGCTTACGTGTCTGCTTGAGTTCGCTTGCAAAGCCTGAGAGAACCCGGTTGTTTCACGTGGGTCCCAAGCCAGTGCTATTGACTCAAGTAGGTTTGTGCGTTTCCGCCACTAAGCGTGACAAAGGTTACAAGCATTTCCGGTGTAATTATAGATTGCATTTGCGCACCCGGGCTTGGGAGTGCCTCGGGGACAATTTCACACTATTCTGGTTCAATGTCTCCCTGTTGCCCTCTAAGCTTGAGAAACCCACTGACATTGAATCTCCTTTGACAGCAAAGGCAATTATGAGAGTTGTGGGTGAGGGGAGGGTATCGAAGCAAGGCACACACGGAAGGGCAGCTCAGCACAGCTGAACTTGACCAAGCCTCGCCAACACAAACAGCTTTTCCACTTCCCAAGAACCTGGACGCCTTGACTCTGAGTCCTTGGTTAACACTGGTCATCCCCAACTGAGCCACAGTCCCAGGGACGACCCAAACACTGACTTCCCCAACTTTATTACTATCAGTGTTTTTGTCTGCAACGCTGAGGTTGCACACATAAGAACTGTTCAGACCACAATCGATGTGTTACCAAAGCCTTAAGAGTTCTGCCGTAGACAATGTCAGTGATTTGAAATTCACCAGAGGCAGATGCGCAACCTTTAGAAAGGGGGCCGTTCTGAGGGACACGTTCTCTATGAGCACACCAGCTGTGTCCTGCGCATTGTGTGCATGAAAAGCAGTCTTGCAAATTTACTGTCACAAGAGTTTGGGACAAAGGTTAAAAATAAGAGGTGTTTAATGGTTACTGGATACAGCCACCCACATATATGAAAAGTAGTGAGAGCATGTCTCCTCATTTCCTATAGGTTGCCTGCCAAATTCCTGCCTCCTCCGTAAGACAGAATCTGCAGTGTTTTCTTTGCCATACAGATAGACCCCGTGTCATTATAAACAAACGCCGCTTTCTCTGCAGCTAATAACCACAATGTGTGGGTAAGAAACCTCTCCAGTATAAATCCGTGGGGACAAGGCCGCATTGTGGGCATTTAATAATTATAACAATCTGACATGAGTCAAAGGATTGTTTCTCAATGGCCCTGTTGCACTTCCAACTTTAACGTCAACCCCAAGCCCTCTTTCCTGGCACTCCGTCCATATGCTAGGCTATTGGAAAACAATTCTCATTCTTCATAGCTCAGTCCCATTGCAAGGAACTGGCAACGTGGGCTCTCATGAAATATTAACACGATACATTGATTTTTTTTAAAGTGTGGCCAACAGTGGATCAATTATATTACTATGAAAAGCTTTTCATAATTCATCTAGGGGGCACCAAGATCGCCTTTCTGGACGGCCCCGGGATGATGAAGTGGACAGTTTTGAAGAGGTCGGCGCTCACGGCACACATTAAATGTGATGGATGGGGTAAACACGCTGCTCCTACGAGAGGAGAATGTTTACATCTGGCAAAACGATTAAAATGGGGTACGACAGATCAACAAGTTGGGAGTTCAATCTATGCCATTTTCTCTCCACAAACAAGAATAGGAAAATCCTTTCCTTCCCTTCTGGCTGACCACCATGTCTATCCACACCTCCCTAAGAGGCAAAATTCACTCATTTCTAGATGACAGGAGAAAAGACTGTGAGCGATCTCTGCTCTGAAGTTGCTTTCCCAAGAACATTAACAGCTTATGATAAACTCTGGTCAAGGTCTCCCTGTGTAGCCCAAGCTTGCCTGGAACTTTTTTTCATCCTCCTGCCTCAGCCTCCCATGCTGTGATTACAGGCACGTGTCACCACACCTGATATGGAACAGGCAAGATACCAGTGTGGCAGGGAGTGTAATTGAATGCACACAACTTAAGGTTTAAAGCAAGCCTGGCCAACCTGCAATCCATGCGCTGGACCGCAGGCCTCCCAGCAAAGCTATGCAACGGTCCACCACATTTGTAGACGACAACATCATGTGGCAACGTCAACAGGATGGACACCCCTGGCCTGAAAGAATAAGAATCTCTTGGCCAGTGAGAGCCGAGAAAGTGCCTGGCATGGGGTGCTCCTGACTAGCAGCTTCCAACACGAGTCTCCCTTTCATCGTGCGGTGTGCATAAACCTCACATAGCAGGACACTTCATTAGCCAAGGGAACCCACACTAGTGCAATCCAGCAGGCCTCTGGCAATAGTGCCTGACAGCCAGAGAATGTGTCATGGACTAAGGGAGCAGGGGAAAGAAATTCTGTTCTCCACTCTCTTGTTATAACACAGGAGGAGAGCTGGGGAGATGGCTCAGGAGCTAAAGGCACTTGCTTGCAGAGCCTGGCAGCCCAGCTGCAATTTCCCAGTACCTACATAAACCCAGATAAAGAAAGGGGTGCATGCTCCCACATTCTCATTCTCTCCTCTCTTGCTCCATAGACAGACTGACTGACTGACTGACTGACTGATTTAAAAGCCAAGCATGGTCGTGCATGCCTTTAATCCCAGCGCTCAAGAGGCAGCGGTAGGAGGATTACTGTGAGCCTGAGGCTAGCCTGGGAATACACAGTGAGTTCCAAGTCAGCCTGGGCTACCGTGAGACCTGACCTGAGGGAAAATAAAATTTAATTTAATTTTAAAAAGTAGTACCAGAGAAACTTGTGACCAGCTATTCCCAACTACAGGCATCTCAAGAACAGAACTAAACCTTACTCGGGATGATATGCCCTTCACTGCACTGGAGACGTGCTCGGATATGGCCAACTAACAGTCAGAGGTGTGCTGTGTCCCTTCTCTAAAGTGTGGTGTTCAGAAATTAACCCTTCCTCTCTCCCGCACTGACCCACTGGCCGTGTACGCAGCTGGAGAGATGACAGTGGTTGAAACGCTTGCTGCACAAGTGTGCGACCAGTGTTTGGATACCCGGAGTCCACATGGTGGCACACGCCTGTCATCCCAGTACCAGGCAGTCCTGAGGCTCACTGGTTAGCTAGTCTAGCCAAATGGGTGGGCTCTAGATCCAGCAAGAGACCCTGTCTCAAAGAATAAGGTGGATGATGACATCAAAATAAAGGAGACTGATTGAGAGGGAGAGGGGATATGATGGAGAATGGCGTTACAAAGGGGAACGTGGGGGAGGGGGATGACCATGGTTTAGTGTATATAATTATGGAAGGTGTCAATAAAATTTTTTAAAAAAAATAAGGTGGAGAAAGATTGAGGAAGCCCCTCCATGCCCCCCCAACACACATCAACTCCTAGACTTATGTACCTGCATAAACCCACATGCAAAAATATGAACACCTCCTCACCACCCAGCCTTAATCCCAGAACTTGGGAGGCAGAGGTGTAGGAAGACTGCTGTGAATTCAAGGCTAGGCAGAGACTACATAGTGAATTTGAGGCCAGCCAGGGCTACAGCAAGAGCCTACGTCAAAATAATGATTTTAAAAGGCCACCCAAAAGGACTTCATACCAATCTCCAAGAGTAGGGTCTGGTTGGAAACGCCCCTACTACATAGGAAAATGCTTTAATTACTCTGGGCTTAGGAGCCAACGGGATACACAAAAGGAAGAGAGGAGCGCTACAAGGTTGGACTAACCCTGTGATCAAATGCTCTGTCACTAAGCCGTACACTCTCTTGAACTGACTCTGAAATCCCCCAGGAAAACACACGAGCCAAAGAGAAAGGTAATGGCAGCCTTGACTCTGACTTCCAGAAACCGGACCGCGCTTCAGACAGACCGCCGTTCCAGAATGCTTCTTCAAACCCTAGAGATTCACACACAGCAGAACGGGACTGTGACTACACGGAATGTGGGGTAAAAGACGGTAACAATGGTAAGTCTGCCTCCCATCAGCCTGCAGGCGGGACATGCATGTGGTGGTTTTGAGGTGAGTAAAAACTACCCAAGTGAGCCAGACGTGGTAGCGCACGCCTTTAATCCCAGCACTCAGGAGGCAGAGGTAGAATGAGCGACGCGAGTTTGAGGCCAGCCTGAGACTACACAGCGAATTCCAGGAGTGAGAACCTACCTTGAAAAAAAAAAAAAAGCCACACCCATCCCAAGGGCAATGGCTCAAGCAAGAAGCCCTTCAGTGGCTTTCCACTAGAGAAGAAAGGGCAGAGCAGTTCCCACTCCGCTCTATCTCAATCGAGGCCTGATCTAGATCGTTTGAAAAAACTAAAGATTTCAGCCTGGAGCCAACCAAAGTCTCAAGTGCTGGACTGAGTGAGTAACTTCAAGAGATCCTGCTCACTGTCTTGACCTTCCACCTCTCGCCCCCACCCCCAAGTGCTACCAGAAAAGGAATGTACCGACCTGTAAGTAAGGGAGGCAATAACTTCAATGTGTTGGTGTGGCCAACACCTGCTCTCTTCCGTCCCAGTGCTAAAAGCACACGAGATGTTTGTGGCTCCAACGAGATTCCAAAGAACAACACACACACATGCACACATGCATACACATATATACACACACTCTAAAACCCCAGTCCTGATGCTTCTGCAATGTCACCCAATTGCTGGGGTTACTTGGTTGCATTTTTCATAAGAACTAGTTTCAGGGACACGACATCAAGGTGGTGCCCAGGACAGAGGAGGAAGGGGGTCAGTCTGCCTACAGCCACAGCAGTACAGTTCACAATGCTGCACCTCGTGTCCTCACGTATCTAGACTCTTTCCTTCTTCCTCAGTGTCCTCTACTTAATAGCATCACCTTCTGAATTATTTTTTTTTTACTTTTTAAAGATTTATTTATTTATTTGAGACAGAGAGAAGAGGGACAGAGAGAGAGAGAGAGAGAGAATATGAATGGGCACGCTAGGGCCTCCAGCCACTGCAAACGAACTCTGAACTCCAGACGCTTGCGCCACCATGTGCATCTGGCTTATGTGGGACCTGGAGAATCTAACCAGGATTCTTAGGCTTCGCAGGCAAGCGCCTTAACTGCTAAGCCATCTTTCTAGCCCTTTTTTTTAAAAAATTTATTTTTATTTGCAAGAGAGAGGGAGAAAGAGGCAGGGGGAGGGAGGGAGAGAATGGAACCACCAGGGCCTTCAGCGGCTGTAAACCAACTCCAGACACATGCACTACCTTGTGCATCTCCTTTACGTGGGTCCTGGGGAATGGAACCAGGGTCCTTTGGCTTTGCAAGCAAGCACCTTAACCACTAAGCCATCTCTCCAGCCCTTCTGAATTATTTTAAATGCCCTACAACAATGTAGGGCTGAACAAACATTTATTTGCAGACAGGGTCCTGCTATGGATCAGATGTCAACCTTCCACTTGCTAAGCCGGGAGAACAGGAGCAAACCCCCGCCCCCAGTTACCGATGAGAGTCTTTGAAGAAAAACGAAATGGGAACCAGTAAGGAAGGGGTGTTGGGAGACCTCCCTCTTCCCTGAGGGGCTCCAAAGTAGAAGACCTCACCTTTCCGGAGGGAAAGAGGGAGGCTCACTCCTCAGGCAGCTTCCATTTCAAACTCATCCTCTCTGAGATGTGGGGAGAGGGCTTCTCACCCAGATAAAACCTACCCTTATCGACACACAAAAGCCTGCTTCGATGTGGTCCAGCTCGCCTACACCCCTCCGATCTCAAGCACCAGGCTTATCAGTAAAGGCATCTCCATTAAGCACTTAGTCAGCAACCATTAGAGGGCCCAGATCGGTGCCAGGTGCCTCTCCAGAGAGGAAAGCAAAAAGCACATGCCTTTCTCCTGATGGATATGCGTGTACCTACGTATGTACGTGTGCACGCATGCGCGCGGACACACCATCCTCTCTCCCTTGCCCTCCTGGGACAATCACAGGGTCACACGTCACACTTCCTGTTGTTGAGGAGCGACAGGACCTGGACAGAAATTCCCCACAGCTGTGACATTGCTCACTGACTTCTGAACCACTCCTCATCTGGTCTTTCCCTCTGTGACACTGGGTGCCTCAGCCTTGGCATCTGTGCCAGGCCACAGGTACTCTCTGATCCACCCTCATCCATCCCTGCTAGGACAAACTCCAGGGGTGAGGGGTCCTTACCGTGCCACTGCAGTACAGGCCACAGACCCACTGGCACGCTCTGGTGCTGGTTTCTGTAACATGCCACTATTTCAAACAAACTGCCTCCAGGAACCTGACTAGTGCCAGCGCCCCAGCGTGGCCCGGCAGCCCACAAGAGCACCCCTGAAGCTTCCACTCTAGTTGCCATCATCAATGTAGCCTCCAGTTTCTGCCAGACACCCTTCATTCATGGACAGCACAGCATGATCACGGGTCGTGAGCACACGGTCAGCAAGGCCACTTCCCACTCTTCCCACCCATCCGTCTGGTGACCAGCGAGGGGAGCAGGCTGCGAACCGGAGGTGAAGGGGAACGACAAGGGCTGCCTGCCCGAGTGTGACCCGAGAGCCTGGCACTGCACCAGTGAGGCAGGCAGCAGCATCCTCGGGGCACTTGCTCGGGGTCTCATGTGGGTGGTCAGACCCTCTGGACCATGTCCAGGAGAGACTGACCTGGGCTGGACCCTGGGCTCTCTCTCCTTCACACCTTGGCCGAAGTGACTAAACCCAGCCTGGCCCAGACAGCACCTGGAGAGCCCAGGTGACTCGGGGCTCCGCGGGCTGCTGTCAAGCGTGGTAGGCTGACGCACGTCACTGAGCGGCCGCGCTGGGCCACAGGGCTCACGGCATCGTCACACGGAATCCTTATGTGGCCTTGCAGAGAAGGAACATGCTGAGGTCCAGCAGTTCGCAGGAAGACGCACAGCTCCACACCCTAAGCGGCCTCTCATTTCCTGAACTAAAACGTACAGCTCTCGGCTTGCACGGTACCTTGCCCACCAGAAGCACCTGGAGGGGCGGGAGAGAGACTCACCTCAGTTCTCGCCTGCCAAATGTGACCCAACTGGAATTAAGCTTTCTCTTGATGAATTCCACAGATTCCGTATTGGATACTGGATTTGAAAGAAGACTAACCACTACTGTATTAGAGATGCTTTCAAGCAGGGGGCGGGGGTGGGGCTACTGGAGAGATGGCTCAGCTGTTAAGGCGCTTGCCGGCGAAGGCTAACAACCTGAGTTTGATTCCCCAGTACCCACATAAAGCCAAATGCACAAGGTGGCACACATGCATCTGCAGTTTGTTCACAAACCCATGTGCACGTGCTCGCTTTCTCTGCTTACAAATAAATAATTTTTTTAAAATTGGGGGTATGTATATGCATGTGGTTAACATGCATGTATGTAGCCACGTTCACGTGTTTGGGTGCACATGTATGTATGGGTGTGTGTAGAGGCCAGAGGTTAATGTTGAGATAGGGTCTCTCAGGGAACCCGGAGCTCACCGATTCAGCTAGCCAGCTTGAAGTCCCGAGTATCTGCCTATCTCTGCTTCCAAGTCCTAGGACCACAGGTGTGTGCCGCCATGCCTGGCACGTAAATGGGTGCTGGGTAGATCTACACCTGGGTCCTCACACTTTACTGACTGAGCCATCTCCCCAGCTTGGTTTTTTTTTTTTATAGACCACTGTTAGTATGAATGAATGCCTCCACTGGCCCCTGTATCTGCTGCCTCTCTAAGGCTGGGGTACGTGTGCTACATAAGAACAAAAGTGCCCCGTCGTTTCCTTCCCTCCATGACCACCACCCCATGCCGCCTTTTCTTTGTTCCTGTATTCGGAGCTAAAGTCTCACTACATAGACCAGGCTGGCCTCAAATTTGCTTTGATGCCCCTGCCGTTCCCGGGAGCTGAGCTAACAAGCACGTGGCCACCCCGCCTGGCCCCAGTTAAAAGTGCTCTTTTAGCTGTCACCATTTTGGAGTTCTGATGAAAACTGCAGGTAGGGGACACTGAGATGCACTCTTTTAATCGACACTGAAATACTGCCCTTCAATCACATTCCCTCATGTGCCCACCACAGGAAGTAAGCGGCGGCAAGCGGGACATATCACCCCTGCAAACCCGGGAAGCAATTTTCTCAGTCCACAACCACAAGCCTAAAGGCTACGCGCACCATAAAGACAGCGTTTCGGGGCACGGCCGGGGCCCAGAGAGGAGTGCTGGCTGGTATGGAGCTGGTCTCCGGAGACGATCAGGCCACTTAGGGGCTGCTGGCCACTGCCTTCCAGGTGCCTCCCCGTCACACGCTGACAAGGGTACAATCTGCAGGGCTAGGGAAAGAACAACAGCTGTGGTGGTGCTGGAAGAGGAGCCACACAGAGAACTCCTCTTGGGCCTGGCAGGCTGACCAGAAGCTTCCTTAGGAGCCCAGAAGTCTACAGACAAAGGCCACGTGAGGAATGTGCCCACAGAAACAGGGAGCACCAGCGTATTGCCACCGACTGTGGTCTGTCATCATTGAAGGGCTGGTCCCGAGCACCACCAACGCTGGCGACCCTGCCCCATCCAGGGGTACCTCACAGCCCCAGCCCCAGCAGGCAGCTCGGAACCTGCAGGTCACCAGGAACCCTGAGTCTCCAAAGATACCATCAGGCAAAACGCGTCTCAGCCAGAGGCTGTGACCACAGCTTTGCAGCTCTCGTGCCGCTGAGGGATCCAAGTTATCTCAGCTCCATTTGTGGGAACAAACCGGAAGCCTTGCTCTTGCAGTTGCCTTCTCTTTGCTGGTTTCAAGCACCCAGGCAAAAGCAGCTGATGGAAAGGGTGTGCTTTGGCTCACAGCCTCAAGGGGAAGCTCCACGACGGCAGGGGACAGCACGGCATGAGCAGAGGTTGGACGTCACCTCTGCCACAAGCAGGTGGACAACAGCAGCAGGAGAGTGAGACCACACTGCTGAACTGGGGGCTTAATAATCCTCAAGGTCCACCATCAACAACACACCTCCTCCAGCAAAGGTCCACCTCCTAATTACTACCAGCTGGGGTTCAAGCATTCAGGACACATGAGTTCATGAGGGAAGAGATCTGGTTCAAACCACCACATTTGCCATGTTCCCAGGCTAAGCTCTCCCATACAGAACTGCACCAGTATTCACACATTTTACCCCAATACCCAAACGCCTCACAAAGCTCTCACCCATCTCTCGTTAAGAAGGATTAAGAAAGCATTTCCAGCCAGGCATGGTGGCGCACGCCTTTAATCCCAGCACTCACTCGGGAGGCAGAGGTAGGAGGATGGCTGAGAGTTCGAGGCCATCCTGAGACTATATAGTAAGTTCCAGGTCAGCCTGGACTAGCGTGAGGCCCTACCTCGAAAAACCAAAAAGAAAAAAGAAAAAAAAAAAGCATTTCCAGCCGGGCATGGCGGTGCACGCCTTTAATCCTAGCACTCGGGAGGCAGAGGTAGGAGGATCGCTGTGAGTTCGAGGCTACCCTGAGACTATATGGTGAATTACAAGTCAGCCTTGGCTGGAGTGAGACCCTACCTTGGGGGGAAAAAATGCATCTCCATGATTCCCTCTCCTCTGCTCTGCTGGAGGAGTGAGAGAACTTCCTTCGTACCTCAGGGGCATTTCCCACAACCAGAAGGCCGGCCAGCCTGCCAGGTACAGGCCAGGAGAGTACATGGCAAAGCCCCGTTCCTCGGATGACACTGGAGATGGCCTTTCCCTCCCACGCAGACATCTCCACGGACCTGCTGGATGCTGAGCCAGGGGCACTGCCATTCCATGCCTGCGTGAAGAGAGGCAGGATCCTACAGGATAAGACCACTGTCAAGGGGCCCTGGGGGTATAGCTCAGCAGCAGAGCACTTGCCTAGCAGGTGTGGACTGGGGGGTGGGGGGTGGGGGGTGGGTGATGAAGGGAAGGGATCTCTCCATGATCTGACAGTGAGAGGGCAAAGGCGCCACCTCATTGGTGACATTCCTGCATGGAATTTCTTGAATGCCTACTACACGGCCACTTTTTTTTTTTAAAGGCAGTAGTGAGTGAGGTCAGCATCCAGACTAACCTCTCCCTGTGGACAGGGAGAGCAAAGAGCTTGACTGTATGGGGTGGGAGGGGGGTTCAGACGCCTCCAGGCAGAATGAGATGAACGGTGCTGGCACCACTGTGTGCAAGGGGGGTGGAAAGAGCTCACGGGGAGAAAGACCCCAGAAAGTCAGGGCCTAGAGTTCTCAGCAACCTGGCCTGTGGGACCAGGACTGGTTTGTGCCAGGGTAGCAGTCGACCATTGACCTCTCCACAAACAGGAATGGAGGCGGCCAGCGCTTCGGACAGTGCCACGCGAGGCGCCTCTTCCTTCAGTCGCAGAGTAGCTCTGCACTAGGGCGCTCCTCCAGGCCTCCTCCCCAGGAGAGAGCAGGCTTCGGGAAGGCGGAGAGACGGGGAAGTACCCTTGTTTGCAGCTACCGGAAGTCACCTTGGTGGTAGCCACTCCAAAGCAAGTGGTTCATGGGGGGGGGCCCAGCTAGTGGGGGTCAGGACAGGAGTCACTGAGGACGCAGGACTGGAACAGGGTGAAAAGCTTCCTGTCCTCTTCACCTTCTGACCCCAGGTTCCCTCCAGGCCCTGTTTTATGAGCCTGCTGTGACCTGTAATTTCTCTGTCGATATTGGAGGCCAGTCGCTGATGATTCCCAAGGGAGCCTATTTACGCATAAATCATTAAACTTCACGAGTGCAGCAAGTGACGTGGGAAGGGGGAGGAAGAGGGCATTCAGAAACAAAGGTGGTTTTTCTTCTCGTCCTCTCCCCCAAGATCTACTGAGCCTTGTACTGCATTCACACTGGAAAAGGAACCTCTGGTTCTCCTTTCTTTCTTTCTTTCTCACCTTGCACTTTTTCTCTCAAGACTCAAAGAAGACTTAGTCTTCGAAAAGGCAGTGTGGATAAGCAAGAAATCCAGACTGTGGCTACGCAGGGCTCATCACAGACAAGTGAGGACCACAATCTGACACCCCGAACAAAGGAAGGAATGCCCCAACCAAAGGGAAGGACCTCGTGTGGCTCTGGGCACCCCCTGGGCCTAGTCCTTAGCAAACAGCACAAAGCATTCCCCTACGCCACCTGAACAGGTGAACTCCAGTCACAGGTCATGTAACATTCCACAGAGAATTCAGTACCCGGAAATGATGCCTTGACATAAAAGCCTTCCTTGGAAAACTGAGCTCACCCTGATTATCAGTTTCCATTTTAAGACACTGGCTCTGTGCTGAGCCCTTCATCTGTGCTTTTTGATCTTGCAACCCTTCTTGTAACACAAGTGCTCTTGCTCAACCCATTTTACAGATGAGAAAACTGAAACTTGAAGAGAGGTAACCCGATCAAGGTCATACAGGGGGCTAAGCAGTGGCACAACCAGGAACAAAACCCAAACCCATGACTTTGGAACCACTTAGCCTCATGAAACCATGATGCTATACCATCTCCTACAAAGACCCCCGGGGAGGATGAGTTTCCAAAAAGACTATATTTGGGAATGGGGAGATGGTTCAGTGGCTGAGGGAAGCGGGTGCTTGTTTGCAAAGTCTGCCAGTGGTATAAGGGTCTAACATTTCATTTGCAGTGCCAAGAGGCCCTGACACATAGACTTAGATAGAAAAATTTATATATTTGCTGAGAGAGACACAGCATGCGCGTGCACACTAGGAGAGAGACAGATAGGACTGGAGAGGTGGCTTAGCAGTTAAAGTGCATGCCTGCAAAGCCTAAGGACCCAGGTTTGATTCTCCAGGTCCCACGTAAGCCAGATGCACATGGTGGCACATTCATCTGGAGTTTGTTTGCAGTGGCTGGTGGCCCTGGCATGCCCGTTCTCTCTCACTCTCTAATAAATTTTTTTAAATCTTTTTTTTTTTTTTTTAAGCAGACAGAGGGCTGGAGAGATGGCTTAGCAGTTAAGCGCTTGCCTGTGAAGCCTAAGGACCCCGGTTCGAGGCTCGACTCCCCAGGACCCACGTTAGCCAGATGCACAAGGGGGCACTCGCGTCTGGAGTTCGTTTGCAGTGGCTGGAGGTCCTGGCGCACCCATTCTCTCTCTCTCTCTCTATCTGCCTCTTTCTCTCTCTGTCTGTCGCTCTCAAATAAATAAAAATAACAAAATAAAATTTTTAAAGCAGACAGAGAGAATGGGCATGCCAGGACTTCCAGCCCCTGCAAACAGACACCAGATGCCTGTACCACTTTGTGCATCTAGCTTTACATGGGTACTGGGCATCAAACTTGGGTGGATACACTCTGCAGCCATGTGCCCTAACCATTGAGTAATCTCTCTAGCCCAGTAGATAAATTTTTAAGGCTGTCTTCAACCTCCTAAGAACAGAGCTGTACCCAGTGGTAAAGAAACCATGACAGGCTGATCCACAGCATTTTTCTGGGACAAAACCCCTCTTCCCCCAACCATCTCAATAGCATACACAAACATTACTGCTTCCAATACATTTGCAGAAACAGAGAACTTTCACATGTGGGGATGCATCCTAGAAATGAGCGTAACATTTCGTGACTACATTGGTATGCTCAGTATTTTGACATCGTGGTATATTTTTTTTTTCCAAAACAACATATAATGCAATTTGGTACCCCAGAAAAATTGTGCTATGTTTGATTTTTATTATAACCCATGTATTACTAGTTGCATTTTGTAAATTTCTCCTCCAAACAGCCTCAGGACGTGACATAAGGGAGCCAACATACAAATTCACTGGATGGCTCAGCACAACCTGCAATTCTAATGGTCATTTCAAGGTTGCAGGGAATTCACAGCACGGGGCAGCAAACTGAAGAGGAACAAGTCCCAACCCAACGGGCTCATGACGGCCTGGTCATCACTGAACTGGGAGACCAGGAAGCTGTGTGCACGTGTGGTCTGGAGAGGCCAAAGACTGACGATGAGAGGCAGCCAGGACCGAGATGGGAAGGGAGTCGAATCAAAAAATAATAATTTTTTTTTGGCGGGGGGGGGGCCTCAAAGTAGGGTCTCACTCTAGCCCAGGCTGACCTAGAATTCACTATGGAGTCTCAAGGTGGCCTTGAACTCATGGCGATCCTCCTACCTCTGCCTTCCCAGTGCTGGGATTAAAGGCGTGAGCCACCATGCCCAATCTTTGAATCCAATATTTGAACCTGGATTCTAAGTTACTATAGAAACATATTTGTCAGATGGGCATGGTGGCGCACGCCTTCAATCCCAGCATTTGGGAGGCAGAGGTAGGGGCTGTGAGTTTGAGGCCACCCTGAGACTGCGACTACATAGTGAATTCCAGGTCAGCCTGGGCTAGAGTGAAACCCTACCTTGAAAAAATAATAAAATAACAAAAACATATTTGTCAATGTAAATGGCTTCAAATTTTTTTAATATTTTATTTATTTATTTGCAAGGAGATGGGGGGGGGGGAGGAAGAGCGAGAGAATATGAGTGTGCCAGGGCCTCCACTGGCTGCAAACAAATTCCAGATGCACGTGCTACTGTGCATCTGACTTTATGTGGGTACTGGGGAATGCAACCTGGGTTGTTAGGTTTCACAGGTAAGCGCCTTAACCACTGAGTCATCTCTCTAGCCCATGAATGTTTATTTAGTAGGTTACTAACTTGAATTATAACTTTAAATATTTCAACATGTAGGGTTGGAGAGATGGCTTAACCATTAAGGTGCTTGCCTGTGAAACCTAAGGACCCATGTTCAACTCACCAGATGTCACCCATGCGCACAAGGGGGGCTCAAATGTCTGGAGTTTGACTGCAGTGGCTAGAGGCCCTAGCACACCAATTCTCTCTCTCATAAAGGCATGTTCCACCACACGCAGCAAAAAATAAATAAATAAATAAATAAATAAATAAAAATTTAAAAATAATATTTATTTTTTTCAACATGTAGTGTGTGAACTTCCTGTTACCCACCTTTCACAGACTCCACAAATATTGGGAGGCAGTTCTGGCTCCTGTTCAACTGAACTAATGAGAAGTTCGCACCAGTACTTAATTAATTTGGGTCTTTAAAAGAGAAAAAAAGGCCAGGCGTGGTGGCACACGCCTTTAATACCAGCACTCGGGAGGCAGAGGTAGAAGGATCGCCATGAGTTCAAGGACGCCCTGAGACTCCATAGTGAATTCCAGGTCGGCCTGGGCTAC
Organism: Dipus sagitta; assembly: GCA_036346955.1. Lineage (NCBI taxonomy): Eukaryota > Metazoa > Chordata > Mammalia > Rodentia > Dipodidae > Dipus > Dipus sagitta. The sequence continues at coordinate 151,671,659 of CM070772.1, read as the reverse complement.
AGTGAGACCCTACCTCAAAAAAACAAAAAGAAAAAAAAAAAGAGAAAGAAGAGAAAAACATGGCAAAATCCCAAGTAAAAAGAAACTTCATAAACTCGCCTAATCAACCCAGAAAAGCAACAAATTAAACTGCAAACTAACTTGATTTAAATAGATTAATTCCCAACCCCCCAAAGGTACAAGGCGTATCAATCAAGGCTTCAGCAAGTTCCTGTGCCTACTAATCTTCATCGCGTCACAGGACACATGGTTCTGTAGACAGTCTCCACTGCAAAGCCTCCACGGGCGTCTGCAAACCACAATCCACAACTATAGCAGTCAACCAGCCACGACCATCAAGGGGACCAAGCATCCTGCAAGGAGACAAAGCCCCAGCACCTGGGGAACTAAAGACACCGGCTGCAGCAGGCCTCCGTCAGAGGCAGTCTATAAATGTTACTTCTCATAATGACAGTGCTTTTACAATGGCTAGGTTGTGGTAGGTTATTTTTAGTGCCAGGTTCAAAACGGAGGGCCAGGCGTGATGGCGCACGCCTTTAATCTTAGCACTTGGCAGGTAGAGGTAGGTGGACTGCTGCGAGTTCAAGGGCACCCCGAGACTACATCGTAAATTCTGGATCAGTCTGAGCTAGAGTGAGAACTGACCTTGAAAAACCAAAAAGTTATATATCCACAATACATAATTATGGTATAATAAGTACAGTGAATTCTACCAGGACCATGATTCTGAAGAGAAGGCTGTGAGAAACCCTTCTTAACTCACACCCCGCCCCCACACACAAATAAATAAATACACTGGACTTAAATTGCTCCAACATCTCTAAAATTAATGAACCAGCCACCCCTCAAGAAAGAGTGGTAGCTGATCATGTAATCACATATTTCTCTTTTTCCCCCCTTTTCTTTCCTTTCTGAGTCCAGCTTCACGTGGTTGGCTAGGGAATCAGAACCAGGCTGACAGGTTTTGCAAGCAAGCACCTTTGGCTGCTGATCCCCCCCCCCCCCAATCCAGTCCTCATTTTGTGTTCTTTTGAGACTGCAGCTCAGGTTAGCATCAGAAACCATCTTCCTGACTCTGCCTCTTGTTTTGTTTTTTTTTTTCCAAGGCGGGTCTCACCCAAACCCAGGCTAACCTGGCACTCAACTCTATAGTCCAAGCTGGCCTTGAACTCAAGTGAGTAATTCTCCTACCTTGGCCTCCAGACTGCTAAGATTAAAGGCATGCACTTCTGCGCCCAGCCTTACTATGTCTTTCTTTACGGGGGGGGGGGGGGGGAGATTAATGTTTAATTAATTTATTTATTTGCAAGCACAGAGAGAGTATGCATGCATGGGTGTGCCAGATCCTCTGGCCATTGCAAATGAACTCCAGACACATGTGCCACTTTGGGCATCTGGCTTTATGTGTGTACTAGGGAATTGAATTCAGGTTGTTTGGCTTTGCAAGCAAATAGCTTAAATGCAGGACCATCTCTCCAGCCCCTACGTATCTTTCTTAATTACTGGCATTTGTCTCTCACAGATGACATGACAGAATTTTTATGACTAGAAATTTTGTAAGAAATTCATCGTATTGACAGAGCAAATCACCACTGTATCATAAAGCAGATGTGGCCTCTATCTTTGTCCAACTCTTGAAAAATACTTTCAATGTTTTCATTTAGAACAGAACCAAAATTTGGCTGCTTTTAAGAGAGCCATGTGTAGGGCCCACAGGGTAAATTTACTTCTTCACCGACACGCACCTTGTATACATCCTAAGACGTCTCTCGCAATCTTTCCTAAGCCCATCCAAATATCCCCCCATTCCTTCCATGACTGTGTGTCACATGGTTCTTTGAAGTAGGAAGAAGGTGGATTTTCTGAGCAGTCCTAGATGGGAAAGCACCACGATTTCTCAATTCTCTGTAAAATGGGATTTTTCCCCACCCACCTCACCCTCCTGTGTCCCCAGGTACCTGGTACATACATGGGAGGAAAGACAGGGGTCCCCAACTGTAGGTATTGATTATGGGGGCGATCCCTCCCTCTAGCCTCAGCCCAACGTGACGTCTGTGTCTACAAGGGCCACATGTCAGAGCTCAGTGTGGTTTTACAGTCGAGAAAAAGCCACAGAACTGCTTGGTCTGTGCTACACCAGGACTTCTGGGCACCGTTATCCCTGCAAAGTACCTGCTTTCCAGGTGACCCCACTCTCCAGCACAGGCACGTAGAATTCCTTGGGCTGAGTCAGGCGCACATCAGGCACACACACCCACTCTCCAAGACTGTGTGTGTTATCTGAACCAGGACACTCTGCAAATGTCAGGCATGGAAGCAGACAGTGCGGACACACCCAGAGGAGAGGCCACTTTGTCACCTGCCCTTGCCCTCGGGTCTCACACCAGCTGCAGTTAGATCATGGCCCTTCCAGGCAGCCACTGAAGAGGTCTATTTTTAACACAGCAGACATGAGTAAATCATATCAAATGTCTTGTTTACTATATTAACTAGTTTTGCGCTTAACATGCTTTTCCAAGGAAAGGGGCGGGGGGAGCTAGCCTGGAGTGGCTTACAGGTTCTTAGTGAGCCCATACCAGGTCCAAGAAAAACCAGGCATTTCAGGCCAATGAAAAGTTTCAGGAGTTATATGCTCAAGAATGGGCCACTGAGTCTAATTCAAGGCCCTAGTTGCAAGCTCAGAAACACTCTAAGAATCCTTTAAAAGTATCTGAAGAATATCACTATGGTGGTTTGAATGTGAAATGCCACTCACAGCCTCACATGTATGCGATTGAGCCTTCCTGGGGGAGGGGTGTCACTGGGGGTGGACCTTACGGTTTATAGTTCTGCTCCACTGGGTGTTCAGAGCTAGCTCGGTCTTGCTCTCCCAGCCCGTGGCTGATGGATGAAGCGAGTGAGCTGCATGTTCCGCCATGCTCCTCCCACCACGATGAAGCCTCCCCTGGATCCTGTGAGCCAAAAACAAACCCTTTCTCCCATAAGCTGCTTCTGGCCAGCTGTTCTGTCCCCGCAATGAGAAGTTAACCGCTAGAAATCCGCACACCTGGGAGGCAGGGGCAGGAGGATTATTGTATTCAGGCCTGTCTGGGATACATAATAGGTTCTAAACCAGTCTGAGTTGTACAGGGGTAACTCATGGATAGATGGATGAGTGGGTGGAAAGGTGGCGGGAAAGAAAACACATTAAAAGCAAGGTCTTTGCGTGCTAATGTTTTGAAGAACATGTTTGTTTTAGTTGTAAAGTTCTGACATGTGTACTTAACAGGATATTATTCTACTCTTGGATTTGAGTTATTTGGCCGTGACACCTGTTGCTCCGTCAATCAATGGTTTGACTTGATCTGGATGGCCAGGTGGGTGGCCCCTTCCTCCTTCATTGCTTCATGTGTGTCTTTCCTGAAGCTGCAAGCTTGGCCAAGCCTTTCCCAATAGAGGAGAACTGCTCTTCGGTCAAGGGTCTAACAGAGGCCCACTACACTGCTAAAGCCGCCCACTGCTCTGAAGGATATTACACTCTTATCACAGGACCCAAGGAAGGCTCACGGCATACCTGGAGTTCATGATTCCTCCACCGTATTTTTTTTTTTAATTTATTAAGTTGTATTTATTTGAGACAGTCGGGGGAGGGGGGAGAGAATGGGCGCACCAGGACCTCCAGCCGCTGCAAACAAACTCCAGACGCATGCGCCACCTTGTGCATCTGGCTAATGCAGGTCCTGGGGAATTGAACCAGAGTCCTTTGGCTTGGCAGGCAAATAAGTGCCTTAACCACTAAGCCATCCCTGCAGCCCTCCTCCACTGTCTTTTATCCAGCCATCTTGACAAAGGTCTACAGCACACTGTTATATACATAAAACCAACTGCCAATGGCCCGTGCCGCTGCTGACTGTGGAAAACTCCGTGATGCAAACCAGAATTCCGCACTGGTGGACAGCCATGATGTTGACTGCTCAGGACGCTGGCTCCCCACTGACAACAGAGCCAGTCGCAATGATTCTACGAGCAGCACAGCAGACCCCACTCCAAGAAGACAGTTCTGGGTCTGCGCACCAGGGGAGGCACTCAGGTGCCATTCAGGAAACGGCAACAGCCTCCTTCCCTCACATCCTGTCTATTAGTGGATGGATTTAGAGCTCCTAAAAGACACAGCACTGTGGGCCACACACCCTTCACTCAACAAAAGCCAAGAAAATTATTATAATCTTGTGGCTTATGGAAACGCCACCGTTCCCCTTCCTGTGTTCCCTGAAGTTGCCTGTTCTCACACGTGACGTGACATAAAGCATGTGACAGGTAAAGGAGGGAGTCCTTCCTCATTAGGACACAAGACAAAGCGGCTCTAATTTGTACGCAGACTTCTAATCCGTCACCCGAGGGCCTCCAGAAATGCCAAGATCCTCGGGGAAAGTGAAATTTCCTCGAATGTTCAGCGGCTGAGAACACCTGAGGTTTCGAGATGAGTTAGAATGGAAATCTACTGTAAACTGGGAATATTAACGAGCCAGGGAAAGCCACACAGGAAAAGGGTGGGGAGGTCCTTACAATTCACAGACAGGTGGGGAGAAGAGTGGTCTTCTATCAAACAGAAAAACATAGGTGAAAATGTCAGGCATGTGTAAAACTTTTGTTTTCCCTGAATTCAGCTCCCAGGATGCCCTGGCGGGGAGAAGGCTGCTTACCACGGTGGGCTCTTTCTTTCTTCCGCCTTGACAATTCACTTCCCCAACAGGCACGGCGCCAACTCAAATGAGACTCAGAGCAGTGAAAAGCCCTTCAGGTAAACAGTGTGATAAGCTAAACTGAAAAACTAGACAATGTTTTTGGACTATGAGGTAGTTGCTATGGAGACAGTTGCTAATTAACTGCTTTCAAGCAGGAGAACAAAGGGCTCGGGGCAGGCAGGCCTCGGCGTCTCGGCGTGAGCAGCGCGGCGAGCTTGCGCGGCGGCGAGGCGAGCCGCTCATATCTGGAATACCTGAGACCCGGCTGGGCCAGCGACATGCCTGGAGAAATGACAGAAGTGGGTTTTCTTCATCTTGACCCGGATAAACACTGCCTGGCCACCAGACCCTTTCAGAGGCGCGAGCAGCATATATATTCACCGGGCACCATCGAGCCGAGGCGCTTTCCTAACCCACACCCTCCTCCCTGTCCGGAGACACTGAGGAAGGGTTGGAATGAAATGAAGGGGTGGAGAGAGAAACTTTGGGGATGGGGTGGGGTTCAAACCTAGGGTCCTACATACATAAATGCTAAACATGTGCTTTACCACTGCGCTACACCAAGCAGACAAAAGCATAAATACAAAAGCATCATTTTTAAATGGAAGATTTTACTTTTCATGCTTCATTTAACAAAATAAATACCCATCGATTCAAAAGGAAGAGTTAAATCTCTCCCTGTCTGGGATTCATATTGCTGATGTAAAACACTTCCTCAACAGGTCTCAAAAACCAACAATAAAACACATGAGCACTCCTTATTTCCTAGCCCTAACACTGTGCACACTCAGAAAATGATGACAAAACTTTAACTGTAATGTGCCTTCTCACAGGCCGGTTTTCTTCCCCCATCATCACCCATGTCGACTGGACTGGTTCAGCCATGCTCTCGTCTCTGGAGGTTACATGGGTTCTCTGAGATGGACACAGTCTGAAGGGTTAAGCTTCCCCTTGAACCAGAGGTCTGTATCCCTTCACAAATATTAAAACCGACAGAAGCCTGGACACTGACGGGGGTAACCACATCTAAACCCTGCTAAAAAACCAGCAGTTCTTGAGCGACCTCTATGTCCTTCCTAGCTACCCACATGCCTATTTATTTCAGGTGACACTAAAAATATCTCTTTTAAGTACTGGCAAACTCAACCAAGCTACTGTGTGATAAGCACTGCCTCCCAGAACACATCAAATGCCCCTTTTTATTATTAAGAATCACAGATAAATGCAGCCCATGAACAACAGCCTTCATGACGGGGGGAACAATCTGGATCAGGCATGTTATGATTCTCAGAGAATACAACAAACAGGATTGTCAGCTGGATTCTTGGTAACAGAGCACATAGGTATCTTCGGGATAGCCCAATGGTCTTCTGGCATGGCTGGTATTGATCTCAGGGCACGGGCTCTGGGGGCAGACATGACCGGTCACACCCAGACTCTCAAGCCACTAAGCTTGTTGTAACACTGTGGCCGCTGTGAGCCCCATTTTCACCTCTGCAAGGCAGGCATACTTACCAATAAACCTGTTTCAGAGAATTACGGAGCTAATTCAGTGAATGAGTGATTGCTACAGTCCCTACCATATGAAGTACTCAATATCACAGCCATTAGGTAGAGCCTCAGTGTGCTGACTGCTTTAAAATGGGATGAAAGTGCTGGAGGTTCTAGTGTCTTCTCTTTCTCATGAAAAGAGGGCAGGGGATAGCCTTAAGTGTGACCCCCTCCACCCCACCAAGTATCCACCCTCCACACTCTCCATATAGACTTTTGTTTTGTTTTGTGTTTTGAGGTAGGGTCTCATTGTGGCCCAGGCTGACCTGGAATTCACTACGTAGTCTCAGGCTGGCCTTGAACTCAGGCTTCCATATAGACTTTAAACACCCATCACCATGGGCAGACAGCTTGACGGGCTTTCATTACAGTGAAGATTGCAGGGACTGGGCCCAACGGTGAGACTCAGACCCAGTGGTGGATAGAAACTCAGTCCTTGCTTTGAAGCAAAGAGTTAAATTCTTGTTTTGCAGAAGACAGCTTTTTAATAAGGATTTCAGTCCAAGCCCCTCCCTTCCTCCTTCCCTTCCTCACAGCCTACCTGGATTTCATCGTCCAGTGCCAAAGGGCATCTCACCTCTTCAATCTATTTCCTTTGCTTCTTCTAGGCTGTTTCCAACATGGTCCGTCCTTCCATCCACTTATCCACAACCTCAACAGGATTTATCACTCACTAATACTATGCCAAACAAGGTAAACTAATGCTGAGAACATACACATACACACACACACACACCAAAAAAAAAAGCCTAATCCCATTTTCAGGACTTCAAAGGCCAGTGAGGGATTTACCATATAAATAAAACACAAATTGATGACACAAACCTTGTGCAAAGAAAAGCAAATGTGGGGGGTCAAGAAGAAGAGAGATGTCATACATGGTTCGGGGACGGGAGGGGAGGGGGGCGAGGGGGGGTGAGGAAGTACACCTGTAACTCCAGAGCTCAGGAAGCAGAGACAGGAGGGTCAGTAGCTCCAGGCCAACCTGAGCTGGCTAGCTAGACCCCACAAAAGGAGTGAGGGAGAGAGGAAGGACACAGAATGGTTTACCGGGGGGGAAGCCCTGGACATCTACTTGGGAATAATAGACATTTAGTTATCTGAATTATTAATGCCAAGGCCAAGAAAGATGAAGATCAAACTTCTTAAGATTACTTTTAATTGCCTCGAATTAGAATCTGTAAAATTAAATAATGAGTACCTACTGCTCAGGTTCTTGTGAAATTTAAATGTGTAATTTTACAAAGCACATTTCTAATTTGAAAGACGTGTGGTTAAGTGAGGTACCAGGGCGTAATGGTTAGCACTATATAATGGCACCTGAGTGATGGACAGACACCAGTGGTCCGAGCTCCGGTCTTCCTACTCTAACATGGTTCCAGCAAACAAAATGACAAGTTTGTGTTTTGGCTTGTTTACTGCTTATTTTGTTGATTCAGATGAAGAAGGGGGGAGGGAAAAAACACAAAATAATCAACTAAGCTTAGATGAGTACTACTTCTCTCCTAAGTGGGACAGCATCGCCAGAGACACTGGATATTAAATCACCTTATGCACAGTTCCATTTACGGAGACGAGCATTCAGGATCTTACAGCAGTTGAACAAAAGATGCAGAGCGGGGCTGCTTCTGCACCAAACTCAACTGTAAGTCCATCGTGTTTCTTCCTTTAGTAATCACACATGAGAACTTTGCTCTTGGCACACACATCACACGGCATTCTTGGTTTACTTGTTTAAATAAATATACCCACCAAGCGTTCCAATTCCCTTCATGCATTTCTTTGACCTAAAGCCCCGAGTTTCTAACATGTGCCAACAAGTGCCTTCCAGCTGGAGGGGGAGGGATCTAATTCTAGCCTTTGAAGAAGGCAGTTGAACCCCACTCGAGGCGTGACTTTGGAGAGTGAGGGAAACAGAAATCAGATGATGTGTTAAAAATGGAGATAATGGCTAGAGAGATGGCTTAACACATAAAACAGTTGCCCAAAAAGCCAAAGGACCAAGGTTCAATTCCCCAGTACCCACGTAAGCCAGATGCATAAATAAGGTGGCACATGTGTCTGAAGTTCCTTTGTAATGGCTGGAGGCCCTGGAATGCTCATTTTATCTGCCTTTTCCTCTTCTTTTCCACCATGCCCCCCTCTTTCTATCTCCCAAATAAATAAAAAAAAATTTAATAGAGATAAGTGGGCTAAAGAGATGGCTCAATGGTTAAGGCGCTTCCTTGCAAAGTCTGACAGCCTGTATTCAATTCCCCAGTACTCATGTAAAGCCAGATGCACAAAATAGCACGTGTCTGGAGTTCATTTGCAGCAGCAAGACGCTCTGGCTTGACTCCTTACACCCCACTTCTTGCCACATATATGTACGTACGTATGTATGTATGTATGTATGTATGTATGTATATGAATGATAAGCCAGGCACAGTTGCACGTCTTTAATTCCAGCATGTGGGAGGCAGAGGGAGGAGGATCACCACGAGTCCGCAGCCAACCTTAAACTATACAACAAATTCCAGGTCAGCCTGGGCTAGAGTGAGACTACCAGGGGGCGGACCTTAATGAGCTGGAGACATGCCTCAGCAGTTAAGGTTGCCTGAGATGCCTAAGGACCCGAGTTCAATTCCCCAGAGCCCACATGGTGGGATGGCTTATGTGCCAATCCCAGAGTGTAGGTACAGGAGGCAAGCACAAACAGCAGAAAGACCAGTGGCTGGCGCTAAGGCGCTGGGTAGTAATAGATCGCTCGCCTATCGAATAAAAGGGTTTTCGCTTAATTTTAATTTAGCTTCTATTGCAAGGATACACATACCAGAAGATTCTCCAGTTATTAGACAACGGGGATGTGGGTGGTGGAATCATAAGGACAAAAATGAACACAAGAAAGATGTCTCAAAGAAGAGCGGATGAGCCTAGTGAGGCGGTGCACCTGTAATACCGACACTCAGGAGGCTGAGTGATGCAGGAGGATTGGCCATGAACTTGAGACCAGCCTGGGCTTCAGAGTAAGTCCCAGTCCAGCAAAGATACATGGCAAAACCCTGTCTCAAAATCAGAGGAGGAGGAGGAGGAGTCAAGGATTAACCATACTTCCCACAGGGGTCACTGAGTGGGGCTGACGAGGATGTTTCAAAGATAAGAGGCTTTGGACAGTGGTAGGTGTGCAGGACATGATCCTGGGAGATAGAGACAGGAACACCAGGAATTCAAGGCCAACCTCTACAACGCAGGGAGTATGATGGGACCCATGACACCAAAAAGGAACCAAGAAACCATCCTGGATGCGTGCAGGGTTCCGCTGAGGGAGAAGACAGCTTCCAGTCACTCTAGCTCATGAGCCGACGGCCTGTGTGCCCGCGTGACCCTCTGTCCTGCAACGTCTTCCTTGTGGCTCAGTGTGGTTCCAAGGCTCCCCCCCCTCCCCAAGTGGCACATTTCAGTCACATTTCATATTCCAATGTAGATTTCATGTCCAATGATGTATTTCAGTGGCTAGGCTGTGTTTCTTTTGCATGTAACTCAACAGGTCCTGAGTGCTAGCTGGCCCCGGGCTGCCCTGAGGAGCCTCTTGGACAGAACATCCTGCCTCCGTGGGCGAGTTCGGAACCCTCCTGAGAGCTGTAAGGCGTGAAACCAGAAGAAAGCTGCAGAGCGCTTTTCTTTGTTCTAAAGGTCTACCTTTTCTGAACACCCCCACTACCCCCTCCCCAACACACACACAGCTTCCTGTGCCACTGTGAAGGTGACAGGAGGGACTTGTTCTCACTGGGAATCTGAAGACTGGGCAGCCTCAGCCTCAGCCAAGTTCTGGCTCACTGTCCCGGGCTAAGGCTTTTTTTTTTTTTTGGTTTTTCGAGGTAGGGTCTCACTCTAGCCCAGGCTGACCTGGAATTCACTATTTCACTATGCAGTCTCAGGGTGGCCTCGAACTCACAGCGATCCTCCTACCTCTGCCTCCCGAGTGCTGGGATTAAAGGCGTGCGCCACCATGCCTGGCTTCTTTTTTTTTTTTTTTTTTTTTTTTTGGTTTTTCGATCGGGCTAAGGCTTTTGTCGTAGTTGTTTCGCACGAAGCTTCCTGAACAAATCCACTACACAACTGGGGTGCAGGAGTGCACACCCCAACACCCCAGTCAGGTGCTTTGTCAACCTGAGTGACAAAATCAGCTGGGGACCGCGATGGAAGCGCTGACACTTGACACAGTTAATCGACTCCACATTTCCAAAAAGCCCCAGGGCATGCCGATGGTGCCTGTCCTAGACAACCAAAGCTGGAGGAGGAAGGGGACTCCGACAGGCTTGACTGAGCCCAGGTCACAATCTTGTCCCCGAGTACTGTGTACTCATACACAAGCCAAGTGTCGCAGAGCCACAGAAGCAGCTATGTTCCGTCATGAGTGGGTACCATAGGCCCCAACTGTATGTACCCCAGGGCCAGTAGATTCCAATGTGGAGCCTGGAAGAGCAGATGGAAAGACTCAGGTGCCCTCCTGGAGAGACATAATGAGCACCAGGGTCTGAGGGAGGATTCCAAGGCCTACACTAAACATGCAGGGCACTCCAAGCTGTCTACCTTGATCACACAGCCATCCACACAGGGGTGCAGTGTGTATGTGTGTGTGTGTGTGTGTGTGTGTGTGTGTGTAAGAAAGATCAGAAATGTAAACCAAATTAACCATCAGATAGTTTCTCACTATCAAAGCAGCATAATTTACAAATTAAATAAATACCCAACAGGGATCATGGCCAGGGAAAATGACCACTTGTATTACTTTCTGAATGAAGTGGACACTGGCCATTCAGCAATATTATCAAAGTTCCTAAAGAAAGTATTCTTACACTCTTCAACTCTGTCGTTCCGCTTTTTGGACTTGGTCCTAACGAAATAATCAAGTATATTACCCAAGGGTATTCACTTCAGCTACTTGTGGAAAGGAAGACAGCTTTAATTGTTCAAAAATAGGCAACGAGCTAAAGAATGTTGAAATATATATAAGCACATGTATCTATACACATCTTGACATGAACTTCTAGACAAATCTTAAATAAGTTAATAAGAGATTCTTCAGTGAGCTGCAAATATGTAAGTGATAATCTCAATGTTCAATTATACAAAAAAAGGTTTACAGAGCTAGGCATGGTGGCGCACGCCTTTAATCCCAGCACTTGGGAGGCAGAGGTAGGAGGATCGCCATGGATTCAAGGCCACCCTGAGAATACTGAGTGAATTCCAGGTCAGCCTGGGCTTGAGTGAGACCCTACCTCCAAAAAAACAAACAAACAAAGAAAAAACAGGTTTATAGGCACAGAGAAAAGTGGCATATAGAAATATATTTAAATCATATTAACTTGATTGGGCTGGAGAGATGGCTTAGCAGTTAAGGTGCTTGGCTGCGAAGCTTAAGAACCCAGGTTTGATTCACCAGGACCGATGTAAGCCAGATGCACAAGGTGGCGCATGTGTCTGGAGTTCATAGGCAGTGGCAGAAGACCCTGGTGTACCCATTCTCTCTCCCTTCCGCCCCCTCCCTCCCTCTCAAATAAATAATAAAAGAAAATTAATTTGACTGGACTAGAGACAGTACTCCAGATACTGCCCAGCCTACTGCTCCTCACAGTGTAACTAAATCAACTTTTCCCTGTGTTGCATGATCCACTACACCCACCTACACACACACACACACACACACACACACATTTGATTAATAGCCAAGTGATGGGAATTGGATTTATTTTTTATGCTTTTCAATCTTCTAATGTTATGACCTAAAGTGAAACAACAAATGATTATATACACACACACTGTATATAATTTAGAAATGTCAAATTACAATGCTCACCAAGAATTAATTATCTGTACCTAAGATAATAGCACTCACACTGCCTGAGCATTCTATCATGCTCCTGCCATTTGTACTGGCTCTTTACAATGTGTCTCAACTAATCCCCACAGCAGCCACACGGGTAGCCAGCAAAACAGCCCTATTTTTCAGCTGAGGACAGGCTGCTCAGTCAAGAGTAGTGACTCTGCGTGCACTCAAGGTCATGTTCTACCACCAGGGCTTCTGAGAGGACAATGTGGTGTGTCCCGACAGTAATCCCACAGTGAGCTTCCCACAGGCAACCAGCTTTCATGGGGGAAAAAAAAATGTTCAGGCTGGCCTGTGCTTTTATGTCTAACCTCAGAGTTTCTTCATAGAACTATACAGGGCACATTTTACTTCTTTTTCCTTGTAGCTCCCTTCTGTAACAAGAACCACCCCCCCCCCCACCCAACACTTCAAGGACCAGAGACAGGTGTCTTGAGAAAGAATGCCCCAAGCAAGTGGGAGAGATGCTTTTTATCTACCAGAGCTAGATGGAAACCTCCCTTGAAAACATCTACTTTCATCTAACCAACCTTCTCATCAGCATAATGATCTCAAAGTGTCTCCGTGGGCCTGAAGGAGTGCCCCAAGACATGCCTTGAGCCTACGCTGCCACTACCCAGAGCCTCCGTTCAGGGATGAAGACTGAAACCCATGTCTAGGTCACGTGTTCCCTGGAAGATTCTGTCCCTCAGTCTTTTAGGTTTCTGCTGTCATATGCAATGGTCTGTTCAGAATTTTTGATTTAACTTACTTTGTGCACGTCAACATTTCACCTATGTTCTACAGAGCAGCAGAGCTGCTTCTTTGGGCTTCCCATGGCCCTCCTATGGCTCTCGATTTCCATCTGGTGAGCTATTAAGGAAACATTTTCCCCTGCTCCCTTACAGAACTTAACAGTTCAAAAGCGAGAAAATACCTGATTAGAGGACGGGCTTAGCCTGGCCCCAAATCTCTATCCAGAGGCTCTACCCTTGAGGTCGATACCAACTAGAAAGTTCTGTGGACACATCTGAGATGTCCCACCTCCTCACACACACACCTGTAATCTATCACTATTGGGAACCAGGAAAAGCCTGCTGTTCAGGTATCTTAGTCACAAGAAACTTCTCTAAGGAAGACCTGCCCACCCCAGAAACTGACAAGGCCCTTATCAGTTTTTCCAGAGACAGGCCAGGCCTGCCTGAACCTTCCCTTGAGCAAGAATTCCTCCTCGAAGATCTTCAGTGCTGAAAGCAGTTTTAACAAGAAGGGGTCCTTGGTGCTGATTTCAAGAGTATAGGAGACCAAAGTCTGGCAGACATTAGAGTGCTCGAGTCGATAAAGGTTTCTGTAAGTCATCCTTCTAAAAACACACCCATGGGCTAGGGACACAGCTCAGTCCCTAAAGTGCTTGCCTTGTAAGCATGAGGACCTGGGTTTGATTACCTAAACTCACATAAAAAAAAGCCAAGCGTGGTGATTCACACCTATAACGCCAGCACTCAAGAGGTTGAGACTGGAGGATCAGCAAGAGTTTTAAGCCAGCCTGGGATTCAGAGCAAATTCCAGGTCTGCCTGGGCTAGAGTCAAACCCTGCCTGGAGGGGAAAAAAAAAAAAAAAAGAAAGAAAGAAAGAGAAAAAGAGGGGGGCGACTGCAGGTCCCCCTGCTCAGTCCCCAAGACAGGCCAGAGCACGAACGAAGAGTCTACGGCTGTGCCGATGGAGGCGCACGTGTGAGCGCCACTTCTCCTGGAGAGACGGGTGCCCAGACATAGAGTTACACTACGGTACCATCTGAAGAACCTGCTGGGCTATTTTCCAAAGAGGCACTGCCATCTGCAGTGCCGGAGGATGCCACTGTTCTACACCCTCGTCCACACTGGCTAACGTCTGTCCTGCTGACAGTCACCCTGGCGGACGGACCTGAGGAGGGGTCTGTGTGGTTTCATGGCCGGTGACCGGAATCTTTTCCCTCAGTGATGCCTGTTTAGGTCCACCAACATCATCAGCGAACGTCTGGATCGGTAAATAAGATACACGCATGCTGGGCTTCTCATGAAGTCTTGGTTTCTCCGAGATTCTTTTTTTTTTTTTTTTTAATTGACAACATCCATGATTGTAGACAATATCCCGTGGTAATTCCCTCCCTCCCCCCACTTTCCCCTTTGAAACTCCACTCTCTATCATATACCTTCCCCCTCTCAGTCACTCTCTCTTTTATGCCAATGTCATGATCTTTTCCTCCTATTATGATGGTCTTGTGTGTAGTGCCAGGCACTGTAAGGTCATAGATAACCAGGACATTTTGTGTCTGGAGGAGCACGTTGTAAGGAGTCCTACCCTTCCTTTGGCTGTTACATTCCTTCCACCACCTCTTCCGCAATGCCAGGGACAGGAGGAAGGGAAGATGAGGGCACCCTCATCAGCTTTCCCACCACCACAGTTACTCTAGAATTACATGAATTTTCTCAGCCTTGTACTGAGGTGAGTGAGGGCACTGCCATCTCCACCACCCCTGCCCCATCTTTTGTTTTACGAATTTAACCAATGGCTTACTGGGCACCTACTAGGCCACGGGGTAGGGAGAACACATGTAAACAGCCCCCAAGGGATCCACTGTCTACTAATAGGGACAAAAGTAAAATGAGTTGCCCAAGGTCACTTCACCCGGGTGGCAGAGTGCACACACTGATATCTACGTATCACAGGAGGACACAGCGAAACGCCAGGTGCTGCTGGAAGGAAAAGTCTCCTTCAGGTGAGGAGCAGGTCCTGTAAGGGCTCGGCAACTGCCTGTGGAAGTTGGGGACCGGTACCTCACGCTGCGATGCAGGCCTGTCCCTGTGGTCCAGGGACAGGCGCTGAGGAGGAAATGGGCTGAAACCTGTGGCGCACACACTGTGGTGACACTGTCACTGCTTAGGTCAGAAGCTGTCACTGGCAAGTGACAGATGCAGATAGAAGTGCAGAGCTGTGGCCTAGCACAGGCTCCAGAGCAGCTGGAGCCCCCCCCCCACACACACACACACACACACTGGAGCCCGTCTGTTCCCCGAGTCCGCTGGGCAGGACCCAGGCAGGATCTGGGAAGCAGCTGAGCCTTCGCACAGCCAGCCAGGCTCGGGCCTCCGCAGCCGCGCTCCGCGCTCCGCTCACATCTGTTGATGCTCAGCGTCCACCTGGTGCGACGGCCAGCTGGAGGGTGGCGAAGAGCGGAAAGGCCCGTTCACCCACCGACTCTGCACCAAACTCTGCCCCACGCGCTCCTCTCCCACCGGGGCGCGCACGAGACGCTGGCTGCAAGGCCCAACTTGAATCGGGGTGCCCTCGGAGATCATCAGGGAACATAAAATGGTAGGGTCTCAGTCAGGAAGCGACGAAAGCAGCGTCAGTAAAGATGAAATCAGCCGTCACTCTTTAGGAGCCAGTACCAGGGAAGAGACAAACTACCTCATTTAACTGGCACAAGCAGTCTCCCAGACCGGTTCTTATTCTTCCCATTTCACAGAAAATAAATGAGCTGCTCCCCACCCCCACCCCCGAAAAAAAAGAACTGGGTTTGGTGATGCACACCTTTAATCCCAGCACTTGGAAGGCAGAGGTAATGAGGTTGAGGTCAGCCCAGGCTAGAGTGAGATTCCCCCCCCCCACACACACACACACACCCTAGGGGGAAAAAATTACACCTAAGAAATCAAGGTCAAATGGCTACAAGTGATAAGGCTAGCGCATTAAACCACTTCAAATTGAAGTCCAGTCCTCACTCAAGAAATCTGCTGAACTTAGGGCTGGAGCCTCAGAGTTGGTAGCATGCTTGCTTAGCATGCATGAGGCCCTGGGTTCAGTCTCCAGCTCTGTCTTAATGGGGCATTCTGACACTCCTGGGATACAAGAGACCCTGTTTCCATAAAGGGAGGGAGGGAGGGAGGAAGAAAAGTTAAAATCACTGGACTAAAATAGGTGTAAGCTGCTATGAGCCAAACGCTGTACTGTCTGGGGGAGGGGGATGTGTGTGTTCATGTGTGTAAGAGCACACACACATGTGCCACAGTACCAAAGGACTACTTTGGGGTTTTGGTCCTTGCCTTCTACCTTGTTTTGTGGGGTTTTTTGGTTTTGCGAGGTAGGGTTTCATACTAGTCTAGGCTGACCTGGAATTCACTCTGTATTCTCTCTGTATTCTCAGGGTGGCCTTGAACTCACAGAGATCCTCCTACCCCTGCATCCCGAGTGCTGGGATTAAAGGCATGTGTGCCACCATGCTCGGCTCTACCTTGTTTTTAAAGGCAGGGTCTCTACTGCTTCACAACTCTTCTCCAGGCCGGCTGGCCCGAGAGCTTCCAGGAGATTCTCCCATCTCCACCACCCTCCTCACCTCTCCATAGGCACGGGAATTACAGAGGCACGTGCTACAGTGCCCAGCTTTACATGAGTTCTGGGGACACAAACTGGGGTAGTCGTGTTTGCACAGCAAGCGGTGTGCCCACTGAGACATCTCCCCAGCCTTGCCCAACATTTTACTTACACCATACACATAGCCAGGTTTGAGCACACACTGAACATGACTCATGGTTTAAACAGTAGTCACACAGGCAAGAATCTTGTCAGGGGCCCACAGAACATGCCCTGCTTCGCTCTCACTTTAAGTAGTGACCTCGGTATTCTTCACAGCTTTGCAGAAACACTAGGCTATTTTCCTGCCTGAAATGTGTTTTACATTCATTTCATCTTTGTAACTTTTCAAACGCATGTTGTGAGTATTCTGAAAGTGTGATTGTTAACCGTTCATACCAAATTCATTTACCAGTATACCATCTAAGCCAATGGGCTTGTCAACTATTTAGGAAACATTTGCCACTTCTGTCAGAATTCTCATCACCAAAACTAGCTGATATTTAGATAATCTTCATTACTTAAAAGCCACACTTTTATAGACTTCCCCCTCTCCCCCCAAAACACATAGTTATTTCCTGGAATCAAACAACTATAACCCTGAGCTCTGAATGTATTGGCCCTGCTGGTGCTTGACTTTTGAGGCAAGATCTGGATTATGGAGGCTCCAATTCGCCATCCTCCAGCCTCAAATTCCCAAGCGCTGTATTGCAGGCATGTACCACCATGCCAGGCATGTCTGTTTGGCTCTTCAAAGCAGACTGCTTTGGCCAGGTAGAGCAGAGAAAGTTCCAGACTAAACTGCCCGCTTCTCTTACTTTTCAGATTAGAAAAGAAAGAAGCAGCCAGGCGTGGTGGTGCACGCCTTTAATGCCAGCACTTGGGAGGCAGAGGTAGGATCGCTGTGAGTTCGAGGCTACCCTGAGACTACATAGTGAATTCCAGGTCAATCCTGGGCTAAAGTGTTTGAAACCCTACCTTGAAAAAAATGAAAAGAAAGAACTTATCAGTTCCCAAACCATTTAAACTAGTCCATCAAAAATAAACCACCTTCCTTGGGGCTGGAGAGATGGCTCAGCAGTTAAGGTGCTTGCCTGCAAAGCCTAATGATCCAAGTTCAATTCCCTAGTACATGAAAAGCCAGATGGCACATGGTGGTGCAAGTCTAGAGTTCATTTGCAATGGCTAGAGGCCCTGGCACACTCATGCACACACTCTCTCACACTCCTAATCTATCTCTGCTTGCAAATAAATAAATAAAATATTTTTGGAAAAAAATTTAAAAAGTACCTTCCAAAGTTAAAAGGGGGGGATTACCAGGGAGTATGGGGAGGGAACGTGAGAGGGTAATGAGCAGGTGACATAATAGCATGTTTTTTCTCATATACATAATCTAGACCTAATTATATATACATGTAACTAGTAAGAAAACGGGACTAGTGAGAAAGGGGTGAACAGGAATGAGTGGAGGAAAGTGGGTGGGATATGAGCAAAGTACAAAGATATTCATGAATGAAAATGTCCTAATGACAATACTTGGGAGGTAGAGGCAGGAGGATCAAAAGTTCAAGGCCAGCTTGCCTATGAGACCCTGGGAAAGAGAGGGAAGAAAAAAGAAAAGAGAATGGCAAAAGGAAAGAGAAAGCAAATAGGAATGGAACAAAAATTATAATAAAACCCATTATTTGGTATGGCTAACTAAAAAAAAGTAGTAATAAAGACAAAAGGAAACCCCTTCTAGATCAAGGGAAAACTGGATGCATTTTTGCAGACCTATGACTTCAGAGGCAGGACCTGCTGTCACAGGATGCCAGGCACCACTCTTTCCCCCCACCCCCCAAGGTAGGGTCTCACTCTAGCTCAGGCTGAGCTGGAATTCACTATGTAGTCTCAGGGTGGCCTTGAACTCACGGCGATCCTCCTACCTCTGCCTCCCGAGTGCCGGGATTAAAGGCATGCGCCACCATGCCTGGCTTCGGCCAGCACTCTTTACAAGCTAAAGAAGGTTTCCCTGGAATCTCTTGGAATCAGGAGAAGACACAGAGGACGACAAAACTGGCTGTATCCTTCTCCTTCTTCGGTGGGAATATTTCACTTCAATGGGGCTGATAGGAGCTGCCAGGATCCTTTAAGGAAGTGTCCTGTCCAAGTGTCAATGTCCCTTTATTCCTAAGGGCATGAGATCTCAAGTCCCACCACTGACTACTGACGGTGGGGTGGGAGACCCAGGCCAGGGCTTGCTTTCAGTTTTTCTCCCCTCAGCACCCAGGGGGCCATCAGAAACCTATCTCTCCCTCCCAAAGGCCTCTGCTGCTCAGTATGAGAACTGTATCTTAAAGGAGACTACAACATATGGACCCTGACCCCTGCCCTCTTACTGACCTCACTGCGACCACACCAACACTTGACAGCGTGGTTTATCCCCTGCAGGCCTCCCCACCCTCAGGTACTAATTCTCCCAATCCTGCCTCGCTCCCCTCTTTCCCAGCTCAGTTTCCTCTTCCTCAGTAACAGGTAGGAATCTCACTTACTGGCCTCACGTTCCAGCGCACCCACTAGCCCATAGCCCAGAGCTCAGGAGCTCGCCCTGGTTTGCTCACTGTTGAATCCTGTGTCTGGGGCGGTGTCGCCTGTGTCCCTGGACGTGAACGAAAGAGCAACTGGGCCGCTTCACCAGGCCTCACCAGCAAGCAAACCTAAACCTGGCCAGCCTCTGTTGACTAGGGTTGTCATATGAAATACAACCACTGCATGTGACATACATATTATTTTAAAAAATACTCTTGAGGCTGGAGAGATGGCTTAGCGGTTAAGGAGTTTGCCTGCAAAGCCAATGGATCCCAGTTCAACTCTCCAGGACCCGCGTTAGCCAGATGCACAGGGGGGGGGGCATGCATCAGGAGTTCGTTTGCTATTCCTGGGGGACCTGGCGTGCTCGCTCTCTCAAATAAATAAATAAAATATTTTGAAGAAGAAGGAGGAGGAGGAGGAAGAAGAAAGAAGAAAGAAGAATAAAGAAGAAGAAAGAAGAAGAAGAAAGAAGAAGGAAGAAGAAAGGACGGACGGACGGAAAAGACTTCTTTAAAAAAAATACTCCTGGACTGGAGAGATGGCTCCAAAGTTAAGGCACTTGCCTGTAAAGCTTAACAACCCAGGTTCAATTCCCCAGGACTCATGTAAAGCCTGATGTGCACAGTGGCTCATCATCTGGAGTTGGTTTGCTGCAGCTGGAGGTCCTGCCATGCTCATTCTCTTATCTCCGTCTCTCCAGGCTTGCAAATAAACATTTTTAAAAAATTGTTCTTTATCTACAACTCAAGTCCAACTGGGCATCACATCTTTCTGTAAACTTGGTAAACTTTGCAAGCCCTGGTCCTAAGTCTAGGGAGAGAACGGTCACATGCAGACCACGCAGGCCCCTCTGGAGACTCTGAAGACTCGGTGATGGGCTCAGATCTTTACCATTAGAGAACAGAAGTAAACTAGGCTCTGTGGCAGCCACAAGCCAAGTGCTCACTTCTGCCTCCTGTGCTCAGAAAGAGGAAAACCTTCGGCAACCACACAGACACAGGAGGGGCAGTAACCAGACCTCCGCGCCCCACCATCAGGAGCCCGAGGCCGGAAGCATGTTTCTCCAACTGTACGTGGCTCCATGGCTGGGCTCAAGGTACGGTAAGTCCTGGGCCTGTGGAGCAGCAAGTCACCTTGTGCTATGTGGGAGAGAAGAAGCCTGAATGCACGTGTAGAATAAAAAGGAGCTACTTCATGATGATGTAGCTACCAGACTCTCTGAAAAATCAAAGCTCCTGAATCCAGATTCCACATTGATGTGGGCGTTCCACTCCTGGGATTCCAGTGTGGAAGGACCCTGAGGTTTCTCCATCAGACTAAACCTCAAAGCACCAAGATCTGTAAGGCCCTGGTACTTGAAGTCATATGGGTCACGGACCCCAAAGAGGAGGCACAGAGAGGAAGATCACATGTCCTGGTTTGTCTGGAAGGGTCCCGGCTAATTTCTGGCCTCCTGACGTGATTCTTAGCACTGGCCCGCTTATTCTCTCTCCAAAGTGCCTTTGTGTGCACTTAAATTAAGATGGTCGTCCCAGGCACAGCCCAAACTGGAAATCACCTCGGTGTCCTGGAGCCCAGGGTCTGTACAGCAGGGGAACAGCTGTGCAGGAGCAGCTGTGACCATGACAACCAGTGCACCCCCAGAACTGGAAGCTGGAAAAGGGCCTCTCTTGGCAGTAGTCTCTGGTGTGAAAGCTGAGGAGGCCAGCTAACCCTCTCCAGATCCCCTAGCCCTGAGCTCCAAGGGCAGCTGCCGGAGTGCCTGTCCTCCACTCCACGCCAGCCCCCAGAGCACATGCAGGCCCACACGTCCCCACAGCTCCCAGGCCCAGGCCCCCAGGAGCCTCAGCCCTGGCTCAGACACATCCTCACAGGAGGGTGTCAAATGACTGAGAAGCCGCTCTTTGATCAGGCCCTGCTCCTAACAGGTCCCTCTTAGCATCTCTGGGTTTTCTCCACCATGGAGCTGGCCACCAAGTGAAAGCAGGTTCAGAAAGGGAGCCATCCTCCAGGCTCCTCTCATGCTGAGTGTCTCAGAGGGCCAGGGGCACTGGCAAGCTGGCACCGTTACCCATGTACGTGCAGGCTGCCCTGCTCAGCTACGGGAGCAACAGTGAGCAGGGAGGGCGAGGGGCGCTGTCCCGCGGGAACACCACACACGGGCTTTGGCACAAGGGCAAGCAAAGCTCTGGGGTCTGAGCCGTGAACACACCCGAGAAAGGCACAGACAGAGCGTGGCAAGGCATCCAGCGCCTGCAGCCATCCATGCCTGCGTCCCGCCTGGGCGGGAAGAGAGCCGGAGTACTGTTCTACAGCAAGCACCGGCCCTGGGCTCCCTGGACCACGGTGGCACCACGTCTTAACGTGCAGGATGCTCGCCTTGAAGACATCACACAGGCCAGGCAACGGTTCTTCCCTCAGCTTTCTTCCTCTCTTCCCTGTCCATCTCCGGGTCAATCCCGCCCACTTCCAAGGGCTTCATACTGTACCCTGTGATGGCGCCTTCCAAACCCACAGTGCTGAACACAAGCACTGGCCGAGAACGCACTGCATTCACCGACCCAACCAGCCCTCTGATGACAAACGCCTAGTCGTTCTCATACATTGGTCTACGTGCCCTTCCTGTACCAAGCCCTTCCTTGTCACTCCCTTAGCCTGTCCTGGTTCAAGCCCCCTCATCCCCTATCAGGAGCACTGCAGAGAAAGCATCCTTAGATGGCAGAAGACCTCTGTGTAGTTCTCCAGACAGTACTTAGATGTCCTCAAAGCCAAACTCCAGCCCCTTCCTAAGTATACACTGCATTCACAGAAGTTGAGGACTTCTTGTCTTTAGTGACTTGGCTTTCCGAGCTCCATCCATCCTTCCAGACATCAGACATCCCCCACGCAAGCTCTGACCCTGACCTGCAGGCTAGGAGGAACTCCCTCCTATGGACTGACCAGCAAACTCCCAGTGCAAAGTAGTCATCGTAGCCTGACGAAGTCGCCGTGTCCTAACAGCTGGACTCTGCGACAGCCCACAGCTCCCTTTGCTCCGTGCATCCACAATGCTGTCTCACTGTTGAAGGTGCCTTTCAGACAACTAACACTAAACCCAGAGTGGATGGGGAAAGTATTATGCACACGGGCACCTCACACTTAACATTTAAAACATATTCCTAGCCGGATGTGGTGGTGCATGCCTTTAATCCCAGCACTCAGGAGGCTGAGGTAGGAGGATCGCTGTGAGCTCGAGGCTACCCTGAGACTCCATGGTGAATTCTAGGTCAGTCTGGACCAGAATGAGACCCTACCTTGAGAAACAAAAACAAAAACCAAAACAAAAAGCCATATTCCTCAAGTATGCACAAAAGAGAAGCTAATTTCCCAGGGTGTGGCTTACAAGGCTGCAACAGGAAGGGGTAAACACAGGAGCTGGGTGATGCTGGACCCACCCCTAAGTTGTTTTTTTTTAATTTATTAGAGAGAGAGACAGAGAGAGAGAATGGGCACACCAGGACCTCCAGCCACTGCAAATGAACTCCAGGTGCATGTGCCACCATGTGCATCTGGCTTATGTGGGATCTGGAAAACTGAAACTGGGTCCTTGGGCTTTGCAGGCAAGCGCCTTAACTCTTGAACCCTACCCCTAAGTTTTGTTTTGCCAGAAGATTTCATAAGATAAGGGAATCTAACACAAAACGTCCTCATCTCTGTGCCTCTGTTTATCATCTAAGAAGTTAGTAGTTGCTTATCTTATTAGAATGCTGTCAAATGTAATGAAAATGGAAGAATGTGAGGGGAAAAAAAACCCTCAGGAAATTAACGATAGATTTATTACTACCAACACCTTCTACCAAGTCAAACATGTTTGAGGGTCTGCAGTGAACCAGGAACTGTGCTAGAAGCTGGAGGTACTCAGATGCCCAAGCTGTAGCCCCTGCCCTTGAAGAGTTCTTGGGAAGATATGGACGGACAGACGGACGGATGGATGGATGGACACACACACACACACACAGACACAGTGTAACAGTTACTGCCATCATTTTTTAAAAGTTGCATGCCAATACTGAGAAACCAAGCTGGAACTGAGGTGAAGCCAGCTCCCTGCTGGCTAGCTGTCAGTGCTGGAAGCCGCTATTGTGAGCTACTGGAGGGGGAAGAAAAATCATCGATAGTCTAAATAAGCACTGGATCCTGCAAACTCCAAAATCAACCAGGCAGACAAGAGGTACCCACCAGCGCAATAGTGGCATGTAAACTATGGGGGTAATCAACAACAAATTCATTGATTCAGAGGCTCTGCTTAATGGGAAGGAATTTATGCCAGGTACTGACAATCAGGTCAAAATCCTATTGCTTGGAAGGTCACAGGCACCAAAGGGAAGCTTCTACTGTCTTTGATTAGAGAATCAGTTTTTAAAATTATTTTTATTTATTTATGAGAGAGAGAATGGGCACGCCAGGGCCTCCAGCCACTGCAAATCCAGACGCATGGGACATCATGTGCATCTAGGCTTAACGTGAGTTCTGGGAATTGAATCTGGGTCCTTAGGCTTCACAGGCAAGTGCCATATTTGCTAAGCTATCTCTCCAACCCTTTAATATATATATATGGTGGGGGAGAGAACTTTCTTTTTAACAGATGGTGGCAAATACCAGGGAGACCCAAGACACAGCTTAAAGAGAAGGGAAAGCACAGGGCTTAACATCTCCATCACACTGGCCAGGGCCCAGGGAACTTCACGTAGGTAGTCGTGGTGAGAATAAGACACTTGGTCTCACTGTTAGCCAAAGAAACTCTTCTATGGTGATGGTTGTAGACACTGATGAGACTCAAAATTCATCAGAGTAGGAAATAAAAGGCTGTTGAGAGCTCAGCACTGTAGGAGACTTCTAACATGTCCTCTAAGGCTCAGAGAACATTGAGGAGGACGGAGCAGAGAAATGTAAACGCCGGAGGGTATGTAGGCATATTGGAGTTCTTACCTCCTGACATAAACTGACCCCACAGTAAATCCCCCCCCCACACAAGACCAGCATGGTTCTGGGCCCAACAACAGAACTGAGAGGGACCACCTTGAAAGAGGAGGGTCCTCGGGGGATGGGGGATGGGGAAGGGAGAGAGAGTTGAAAAAGAATAAAGGGATGAGAACATGCTCAAGTGACTGTATGTTCGTATATTAAAGTTCTCAACAACCACCAAAAAAAAGTCACCTGCCATGAGCTTTGACACACAGTTGAACAAAATGCTAATCAAAGAGTGAAGAGGGAGCAATGTGCTCTTCCCAGGAAGACTGAGGGAGGCTTCGGAGAAGTCGACGGGATGTCTTTATGAGAACTTCAGGTTCTGGTAGAAGGATACCAAGTACGTTGTGATTACCGTGATGTCTGTCACAACGCCTGCCCGGTCAGTCCAGGCCTTGTGAAGATTCGCGTACTTCAAAAGCCCCCCCCCCCCACACACACACACACTGTGCATGTGCCCAACCTATCTGACAATCCCCTTTTAGCAACAATGCCCACGGGTGCCATTTCAGGACATATGGGCACCGGGAGAACGCTTCCTAACACACATGGTTTACGATCCAAGTAACCCAAATAGCATCTTTCATAATCAGGATCACATCGCCACTGCATTTTGTGTGTTGCTGCGAGACAGAAACTGCAAGGACAATTGTGGGTACGGAGATTGCAGGACCAGTTGAATAAACATGCAATCCGATACCTGGCAGCTGGCACACCACCCTCCGCAACGCCTTCCTCACAACCAACTGCGTCGGAGGCGAAGGCTGTGTCAGAGGTACAAATGTCTTTATCAGGAAGTTAATGTGCACCGAACCTCGCTCAATAAATGCAGCCACACACAACAATTTCTCCTAAGCTGTCCCGGAAGCCACTGGGCTTGAGCGGAACCATTCATGTGGGGAAAAGCCCCACCTCGGCACAAAAGGGAGCGAGTCACAGACCACAGGGGCAGAGCAAGGAGAGGGCAGGCAGCCTTGGTAAACAACAGGGGGGGGGGGATCTCAGCCCACGTGCTAGACAGTACTCTGGAAGCTGCAAGTTAACTATATTTCCTCCAGAGAATTCTGTTTTATGTTTTCTAAAAGTATGAACAATGTTCTGTGGAAAGCTTCCAGGTAATGAGACATTTCAATGCCAGGGGGGTGGGGGCGAAATCCAGCTATAAGGAATTTTGCTTGCTTAGTCCATCCCTCCCTTTTTTTTTTTTTTTTTTCTCTCTCTCTTCTTTTCTTGGGTTTTTTGACGTAGGGTCTCACTCTAGCCCAGGCTGACCTAGAATTCACTACATAGTCTCAGGCTGGCCTTGAATCACAGTGATCCTCCTACCTCTGCGTCCCAAGTGCTGGGATTAAAGGCGTGCGCCACCACGCCCGGCTCTTCCTTTCTTTCTTGAGGCAGGGCCTCACTCTAGGCCAGGAACTTACTCTGTATTCTAGGCTGGCTGCGAACTCATGGCACTCTTCCTACCTTAACCTCCCAGGTTCTGGGTTTAAATGTGTGAGCTACCACACAGGGCTTAAGAAGTGAATGTCCTAGGCTGAACACGCCTCACTGCCATATGCTTCACACTATGTTCTAGAAAAAGAGAAGACACTGACCCACGACGAGACTTTTAAAGAAGTAACACCCAGGGCTGGAGAGATGGCTTAGCAGTTAAGATGCTTGCCTGCAAAGCTAAAGGTCCCAGGTTCGATTCCCCAGGACCCATGTAAGCCAGATGCACAAGGTAGTGCATGTGTCTGGAGTTCATTTGCAGTGGCGAGAAGCCTGGTGCGCCCGTTCTCTCTCCCCTCCCCTCTCTGTCTCTGTCTCTCTGCCTCTTTCCCTCTCTCAAATAAATAAATAAATAAATAAATAAATAACATTTTAGAGAAATAACACCCAGATGGGCTCTAAAGAGCAAACTGGGCTCTACTATTTACCTAGAATCGCAAGGCCAAGGCAGGCAGACCGTATCATAACACTCAAAACACACCTGTAATGGATGGTGATTGGTATCAAGAGTAGATTACAGTCAAGTAAGAATTTTAACACTGTAAAGTCCTCGGAGTGTTTTGCTACCCTAAATGCAAATACATCTGCCCAAAAGCAAGGTACGTAGATCACTTGGCAGGTGCCTGCTATGTACAATGACAGTCGTCAGAAGAACGACTGGCATCTGTCCCCACAGCCCTCTCGGAACAAGCCAGGTTCACCGTCCAGCAGAAGCTCAAGGACAGAGGAGTCCTGACGGGGCAGAGATATGGCTTCTCAAGCCCCCAGGCATGTGAAGAGTGGATGTGAGCCTCCCCGCCGTGCCCACGTGACCACGTGGCATGACTAGGATTGTTGAGCTGGGCAGCTGACAGACAGACCCGAGCAGCCCAGCACCTGTGTCCTAAAACCCACAGAAGAATGCTGATCGGCTTCTACACACCAGACCAGCCTCTGTGACCCTCTGGCGACCCACCGGGAGGCGAAAGCGGCTCCTTCCGCCTCACCCCGCGACCCTGCTGGGGCTCTGCGGACCGAGCTGAGGACACACTCCCTGCTTCTTCTCTTTGTCATATTTTTCTTTAATGAGTATTTTCTTACTCGGAAGAAAAAATGAGCTTGAAAAATTAGCTGTTTTCGTCTGATTCCAAATGTAACATATGTTCACTTAAAAAAAAAATCCATTAATACAGAATCCTGCAATGAGTCTCCTAGTTGGGCATGGTGGCACACACCTTTAGTCCCAGCATTTGAGAAGCAGAGGTAGGAGGATGGCCGTGAGTTCAAGACCACCCTGAGGCTACAGCCTCCTATAATCCATCTCCCCCCAGTAACCACGACTGGTTTGCTGTAAATACCTCTGGACTGTTCTTTGATGAATGCCTCGCCACACAACGCCTTATATTTAAAGTTTACCAAGTTGAGTCATCTCAAAGACAGCACCGCGACTTAGCGACTTAGCGAAGTCGTTATAACGATGATGATACACGCTTGCTCACCGACCACTTTACGCCCTCACTGTTAACAGGACACAAGGTACAGCCCTTCCCCCTGCCTTAGCCACCGCTCAGCACGCGCACCTAAGACTTTGAAGTGGGGGTTGGCAGAGGAGAGCGAGCTGGCGTCTGGACTGGGCCTCTGAGCACACAGCACCTGTCTGTCCCCTTTCCTCTCCAAGGCTGCAGAGGCCTCTGCACCAGAACAGGCTCCCAGGGGCCTCTCCCTCCACATGTGCCTCTGCTCTGGGTGTCTCCTCTGCCCCTACCCCCCACCCTCTTCGGCTGCAGAAACTCTAAGAAAGGAAGGTGTAGTCCCAAATTCTCCCTATCAAAGCAACCCTCAAACCAGCCTGGCTAGTTTATTGATGGCTCCAACATATTCTTTCCTACCCAGCAATGGGCTCTACACGGGCTTACCCACACTAGTCTTATTCTTACAGCTTAATTCAGTACACTTTCTTACACATGAGTGTATTTTCTCCGGTCACCGCTAAGGTGGAGGGAGGATGACACTGATTTTCTTACCCCTGCTCTAGCGACGCTGGCAACAGGCGCTTCTGTGACTGAGTGACCCAGTGAGACCTCACAAGTCCCAAAGACAGGGATGTTTGTTATCATTTCTTTTGTCCCCCCCAAGGTTCCTTCTTCTCTCACAGCATTCTTCCCCCTGCTCCCAGGCATAATTCATTTGTCACACTCCTTCCATTCGTGACCCTGCAGTCAGGGAAAGGCACCCTAATCAGCTTATCCACAAATTCACACCTTACTGCTGAGAACTGCCACCCCACCACTGAGGAGCCCACAGTGCTTTCTTCCCCCTCGCCAGTGGTCACCCACATTCACATGTCACCCACATTCACGACTCCTGATTGCATCGGAGGCCACGCCCCGAAACTCACCACGTGAAATCTCTCTGTCTGTCTCTGTCTTCTCTGTCTCAAAGGCTGCCTTCCCTGTTTGCACGTCCATAGCCTCTCATCCTGCCACAAACCGGGGCCCCTTCCAGCTTCAGCTTAATGCATAACTATGAACTCACACTGATGCTAGACTGTGGATAGACCCAGGGTGTTCTGATGAAGGAAATTAACTCGCTTGATCATGCCAGTGGCTTCACTTCATACAGAACTTAATTCAGAATGGACTATACGGGTGGGGGATGGGGGTTCAGTGAATGAAGTGCTGGCCATGCAAGCACGGGGACCTGAGTTTGGATCCCTAGCACCCACATAAAATGTCAGGCGTCGTGCTGGGTGCTGGCTAGTCTAACAGAACAGGTGAGATCCAACTTCAATGAGAGATCCTGTCTCAAAGGGGAGAGGAAGACACCTGAACATCGACCGCTGGCCACCATGCTCACACACTCAAGGGTGAACACACAAAAACATACACAAATATCTTATGCCCACACACATGTGAACACGCCTTGATGCACACACACATGCACAGGCAAAACAAAAAAAAAGGGGGTTAGCCAGGGCAATAGCAGCACACAGCTTCAGTGGGTAACCAATAGCTTTCTGATTGGCTAAGAGATCTGCTTGCTCAGTGTAAAGGAACCCATATCCAGAACTGGGAACCAGGTCAGAATCCTATGGAGACAAAGACTATGGTTTCTAGGGTCAAGCTCTCATTAGTCTTTGGCTAAAAGAGGGTTATATACATCAAACTCTCCCTAAATTAATAATACTTCTCCCATTTAAACTATGCTGATTTCACTCTCCACTGGAGAATCTGTTTTTCTTTTTCAGAAGGTAGCAAGAATGAGGAGATAAATCACCCTTGCACTTCAGCAAAAACACAGCTGAATCCACAGAGGAATTGGAGATACGAGCAAGAGTGCTGCTTCCATGCTGAACCTGATAATCAGCACCAGGGTGAAGGAGACAGACCCTGAGGATACGCAACACCTACCAAAGCAGAGATCCAGAGGCTCCTAAGAGCTCATCACTAAAGTAGACTTAAAAGTCACCCACCATAGCTTGGGGAATTTTGCAGAAGAGGGGGTAGAAAGATTGTAAGAAGCCACAGGTTGAGACATCATGCCCAGAGGCATTCCCTCCCCCCAAAAATAACTGACTGCTGCTCCCACAACGCACAGACTATAACCCCATAGGGAATACCTGCAAACCCACTGAGGAGCGTTTCCAACAGAATAGGGCAGGGATGAGGAAGAGAGGGTACCAATAAATGATGTATCCATACGAAACATCTTGTTAATAAAAATAATAATAATAATAACGGAAAAAAGAAAACAAAAAAATGCATTGCTCAGGAGTGTGAAGCATAAAACTTTAAAAATAATACAAAGGGGAAATTCTTCAAGACCCAGGGCAAGGCAATGAGTTCTCGGACTTCACACCGAAGGCATCTCAAAGAAGGAAAAACCGTAATCCCAACAAGATCCGGGACATAAAGGCAGAGGCACTGGGAGTTCGAGGTCACTGGCCCCTATGTGACAAGTTCAAAGCCATCTAAAAAGATGCCCCTTCAAAAGAAGTTTTATTTTGTTGTTAAGTTTTTGTTTTTTTGGATGATTGTCTTCTTTTACTAATATGAAGAGGACAAAAAGATAAGCCACAGAAAAGGAGAAAATGTATTGAAATGACACATACTCCACAAAAAGCCTTTGCATCTAGAAAAATCTCCAAATCTTGATAGCAAAAAGTGTTCTCTAATTACCAAAAACACTCAAAGCAATAGGCCACTGAAAAGGACCTATGCCCCCAGATGAGCACAGGAAGAGACGATCATCAACACTACTACTCCCTAGGGAAACACAAATCTAAACGCAGGAGTGGGCTGAAGAGATGGCTCAGCAATTAAGGCACCTGCCTGCAAAGCCTGAGGACTTGGGTTCAATTCCCCAGTACCCACATAAAGTCAGATGCACAAAGTGGTGCATGCATATAGAGTTTGTTTGCAGCAGCTAGAGGCCCTGGTGTGCCTATTCTCCCCCCCCCTCTCGTTTAATATAAATAAATAAATAAAAGTATTTAAAAACACAGGAGGGCTGGAGAGATGGCTTAGCAGTTAAGCGCTTGCCTGTGAAGCCCAAGGACCCCGGTTCGAGGCTCGATTCCCCAGGACCCATGTTAGCCAGATGCACAAAAGGGTCGCACGCATCTGGAGTTCATTTGCAGTGGCTAGAGGCCCTGGCACTCTCATTCTCTCTCTTTCTATCGCCTCTTCCTCTCTCTGTCTGTCACTCTCAAATAAATAAATAAAAATAACAAAAATTGAAAAAAAAAAAACAGGAACTACAGGTACCATGGAGAACTGGTAAGCAGACATACAGAGAAACTATACTGTGGGCAAAAGCACTACCTTCAACCACTATGGAAAACAGCTGGGCCATTTAAAAAAGAAAAGGGGCTGGAGACATGGCTTAGCAGTTAAGATGGTTGCCTAAGGACCCACGGTGAACTCTTCAGGTCCCACATAAGCCGGACACACAAGGTGGCACATGCATGTGGAGTTTGATTATAATGGCTGGAGGCCCTGACACATCAATTCATATTCTCTCCCTCCCTCCCTCCTTCCCTCCTTCCCTCTCTCTCACACACACACCAGTCTGTTGGGCTTGCCTGAGAGAGGGAAGGAGGGAGGAAGGGAAGGAAGGAATGACTACACAAAGCCTATATGACCAGGCAATTCCCTTGCGCCCAGGGGATGTTGACCTAGGGTTCTACAAAAGCCCACAAACAAATGTGCACAGCAGAACAGGAATGGTTAAAAACAGAACTGGGTAAAAACCCAGTGTTTTTTTTAATCTGTTAATAAGTTCTGGTACATTCTACTAGACAAACTTGATATATACAACTTGACGAATTTCCAGAAAATCAGGAAATGATGTCAGGTGGGAAAGGCATTGTCGAAAGGCTGGATACAATATGTAATATTCCCTTATGACAAGTTTGAAATGACATTAGGGACTGAACACCACGTGGAGGCTGTCAAGGGGTTCAGGATAGGGTAGAGAGAACAGAAGTGTTTAGTAAAAGAACAGTCCCAGGAGTCTTTGCAGTGGTGGAATTTGTGTATTCTGATTGGGTGGTGGACACACAAGCTATGCAGGCAAGATACTGTGAGATTTCTAGAGCACGTTCCCAGAGTGCCCGAGTTACTTCTTTTTCAAGCTCCCCAAGTCCGTGTGTTGTGGATGGGAAGGCTTAGGAACCACAGACCTACCCCCTTTTCTCTGAAAGGCAATCTCTTTTCACTCTCCACAGCTTTTAAAACGCACCCCAGTATGGCCCTGGATAATCTGTGAGCCTGGACAACAGAGGCCATCACCACTGTTTGGAAGTTTGATGGTCATTTTTGAGGGTGTATCCCCAGAGTTCCCCACACCCACCTCCAACCTGCCTAAACTTCAGACCTGAATTTCCAACCCACCCAACTCTGCCTGGGGCAGGCCCATCTGAATGGGTACCTGAGACCTCAGGCTCATGACAAAGCTCATGACATTCCTCTCCTCTCAGAAACCGGCCTCTCCTGTCTCCACTCCCCACCTCATTACATAGTCCACCTACCGCTCCATCACCCAGGAGTGGAGGCCAACGTCAAACCTCTCCCCTTCTTTCCCAAGCCTCGTCGGGCCGGTCAGCTCTGTATCTCTGAACTTCCTCCACAGGCAGGGCCTGCGCCCGGCTGTTAGCTGCAGCTTTCGCCCACCAGATGACTGCAGGAGCCATTCCACGTGTCGCCACCTGCACAGGCGTCTCGGTATGAGCGTGGTCTTGGCAAGGAGGAGTCAGGTCACCTCTCCAGAAACAGCACAGCGGCTTCCCTCTGCTCAGAATGCACACCCGTCCCCTCGGCATGGAAGACGTGCCCTCTGCCGGGGTGTAGTGCCCATCCGCATTCACACCCTTACCTCCGACACATCTGTGCCCGCTTGCTCATACACCTGTCACTGCCGCGAGGTTTCAAGGGGGGATCCCTCCCTTTTCCTCCCACCAGGGAGAGTCTGAACCTGGGGTCCACAGACCCCCTGCCACACCCTGTAACTACACAGAATACATTTTTCTAGAATGGAGATTCGTTTCCATCTGCATATTCTCCAGGGGGTCTATAATCTAAAGTAAGTTCAAGACAATTATGTGGCCTTTTCCCCAAAATTCAAAGTCAGACCAAACACGGGTCTGTCTCTGATTCTCTCACTCATTCATTCATTCTCAAGTACGCATGTGGGACTTCCCTAGTCACTAAAGAAAAGCACACTCTGGGCTTCTCCACCAGTCGGCTGTGCCTATCTCTTCCCTGTCCATACCACAGTCAGTGGTGCTCATTGGCTTGGTGGAGACTATCAGCTCCACAGTGTACTTGCGGTGTGACCCTGAGCAACTAACTTGACCTTGGGGGGACTCAGCTTCCTCAGCTGTCAAGTGGTGATAATTATGGTTCCTTTATCATGAGGCTGTCAGGAGGAACAAACTAGGCAGCGGAGTTCTAGAGTAAGGTAAAAGTGGCCGGCCACGTTCATTACTCCCTATCCTGGTCAGAACACAGTGCAGGGCCTCAACGAATGACTTAGACTGCAACATCTTCCTGAGTCCCAGGCCCTCCTCCGCCAGAGCAGAGGCATCAAAAGGTAACCTGGTAATGACCTCACATTCTTTTCCTTTTTCCTCCCACATGACCCAAGTACCTTGCACTTAACCCTCTGCAGGGACCCCCACACATCCAGCTCCCCAATCAAAATACTGATGACGCTGGCCAACCTAGGTCAAAATTCTCCACTAGTCACCTGTTCTGAGGAGTCCAGAATTGACCCTGGCTCTCTCCCTTTGTCCCCATCTGGAGCAGGATTCCTTCCTACCCAGTCACAAACATTTGCCAGCCCCAAACTGCAAAAACCACGTGTCCACACAACAGAGCAAGCACACGCCTCTCTCTTTCGCTCTCCCCTTTCAGGCCGGTTCCCTCTCAGGGCTCACTAACATCACACCTAGAATCAATAATCTGCTCCAGAACTGAAGCTAGAGCTAGGGCGGCATCCCGAGCCTGTCATGGGCCTGCAGGGAGGCCCGGCTTCCAGCCTGGCTGAGGGGCAAAGAAAGCACTTCATGTTTCACATTTCTAAACAATCAACTGTAAACATCAGGTCAGAAAGAGGAAGTTCAAGATGCCACACAACTTCAGGTGGAGATCTAGAAAACAGGTTCGCTTCAAACCTTAAGGGTCGACTTTCCCAAGGCCTGGAGACTGTGCAGGGCTTAGATTCCACAGCCATTTCCACACCAAGGGAGGGAGGACAGCAGACTCTGTCACGCTCCTGACTCACAAAGACGGTCCTGAGAGAACCTTGCCTACGGAAGGACAGACAGCCTTGCCTCACCTTGACTGGACCTTGGGGTCAAGTGGAGCCTGGAAATGAGCAACACCAGCCTCCCTGGTTGTCTGACTGACACAGACTCATTTCTACTCCCATCAAACTCATTCTGATGCCCCTGGTCAGCTCTACCCTGGCTCACTAAGCAAGCCCCTTCCTCATGCAAAGCCATCAAAGGGGGCAATCCCAAGATGTGTAGGGGAAGGAGGCCCAGACGTACCTTCCCTGTCTCACAGTCAGCTATCCAGGACTGACCAGTAAACTTGACATTCCAGTAAAGAGGGGGTTTCCCTCCAGAGCTGTCCTTAACTAGGACCCCAGGGTGGGAGAGATTGCTCAGTGGTTAGGGTACTTGCCGGCAAAGACTAAGAACCCAGGTTCGATTCCCCAATACTCATGTAAGCCAGATGCACAAGGTAGCACATGTGTCTGGAGTTCATTAGAGGGCCTGGTGCACCCTATTTCCCACCCCCTCTCAAATTAATTAATTTATTTTTTAGAAAAACCAAAGACCCAGAGTTATCTGCTCATAGAGGAAAACCCACTGCCTAGCCATCTGCTTGAAAGACCTTAGGATACTAGAACCTTCCAGGCATCTTCCTGGCCACCATCAGGGCCAGCCTTGTGATGCGGATTCTGCCTGCTCTGTTATTTGAGAGGCTCTCTTCCTGCCAGCAGCAGGCCAGGTGTCTTGGACTTTGGTAGCCAAGAACAGGCTTCAAAAGGCTAAGTGGAAGGTGGCCATCTTCAAAGAGTCCTCGGAGTTCTCAGAAATCTCTGGCAGCCAGCCCTGACCTCAGGTCAGTTGCCTTCGAATGAACTTGTGACAGCTTCATGAGGGCAGAGACTGGGTCCATTCGGTTCACTGCTGCTGCCCTGGAAACCCCAAGCCAGGGCTGGCGCAACGGTGCTCAATACCGGCCTGCTGAATTCCTGTGCAGCAGCATCTATCTATCCAGGAAGGAACAGCAGGCCGGCAGAAAGAGCCCACACTTGGGCTTGAGAGATGGCTTAGCGGTTAAGCACTTGCCTGTGAAGTCTAAGGACCCTGGTTCGAGGCTTACTTCCCCAAGACCCACGTAAGCAAGATGCACAAGGTGGCATATGCATCTAGAGTCCGTCTGCAGTGGCTGGAGGCCCTGGTGCACCCATTCATTCTCTCTCTCTCTCTCTCTCTGTCTCTCTCTCTCTCTCTCTCGCTATCTCTGCCTCTTTCTGTCGCTCTCAAATAAATAAAAAGAAAAAGAAAGCGCAAGCCCATGCTTTAGAGCTGCGCAAGCATGTATCTGAAACCTTCTAGCTGTTCCGTCTCCAACAGCCAGCGCAAGCCACGTTAACCCCTCCCAGCCCAGCCTCCTCACTGGCACTGGTAAGTACAGACCCCAGGACTTAACCTCAGAGCAACGACAGGAATATTAGTTGGAAGTAATATGTCAAGTACAAGACAGAGAGCACTTCTTTTCAGTTCATAAACACTTCTGTAATACTCAACCATATGCCAGATGCTATTCGACCACGGTGGGCAATCCCAGATCTCAACTGCTGTTTACTTCCTGGGACATCCTGTGAAGCAGGAGCTATTTCACCCTCCCCTATGCGGCTGAAGGGTTTGACACAAAGAACTAAGGCAACCTGCCTGAAGCCTGGGACCTAAATGAAGTGCAGGGCCAGGATTTGTACTAATTCCAAAGTCCAACGTGTTAAGGCCGACACCTGTCCACCTCTAGGGCCAACAATCACTCAAAACTGGTTTCACTTGGGGTAGGAGGATCACCGTGAGTTCAAGGACACCCTGAGACTACTTAGTGAATTCCACGTCAGCCTGGGCTACAGTGAAACCCTACCTCAAAATACAAAACAAAACAAAAAAAAACCCTGGTTTCTGACCCAACCCTCGTATGTCTCTCAGGACTTCTGACCACACTGTGAGACAGGTGTTTTGAGTTACGAAAGACGCAGATGCGGGTATTCCCATGATCCTCTGCTTTGTTTTCCCTGTTTTCAACTACAGCATACTCCCCTGAAATCCAATTTCGGAGAAGTATGTCGATTAAGGACTTCCCTCACAGCTCATCCTCCTGCCATCTCCTCCCCCATGATCCACCAGAAAAAGAAACAAACAGCTATGCAAAAAAATAAGGCAAGAAATGAGAGGGAAAAGAGAGTGAGAGATAAAACGGCCAGGAGTGAGCCTGTGTACCCTGAGAACAAAGTCAAAGGAGGCTCCCCGTCCTGCCAACGGTCTCTAAGAACACCTGACTTAGAAAGCCTGTTGCAGAGCCACATGGAGGCCAGCTACAGAGTCTCAGCTGCCCTGGAGACCAAGGTAACAGAATTAAGCCATCTTCCTCAAGGGAGGGAACCTCATCAAAAAGAGAGCTTTCCATTTTTTCTCTGCCATTGAATTTGCTCTCCCGCCGACCATGAAGGAAAATGTCATTACCAAAATAAATCACTTGACCTTGCTTCTCCAATGGCTCAGAATCAATGACGTCACAAAGTGCTCTACAAACGCTCAAAAGTAGCAGAACAACCCCTGCAAGGAAGATACCTGTTATTTTACTTAGACAGGATTTTACTATGCGGAATCCCAAACGCTTGCAGTATTTTCATTTTCAAAACCCTTACAGGGGCTGGAAGATGGCTTACCAGTTAAGGCGCTTGCCTGCAAAGCCAAAGGACCCAGATTCCATTCCCCCGGACCCACGTAAGCCAGATGCACAAGGTGGCGCATGCATCTGGAATTCATTTGCAGTAGCTACAGGCCCTGGTGCACCCATTCTCCCCCCACCCAACATCTCTTTCAAATAAATAAAAATAAAATAAGAATTTTTTTAAAAGATCACCTTTTTATTTAAAAAAAAAAAAAGTCCATAGAGAAAAAAGGCTGCTGGAGGCCTTTTAAGAATGGCTACATCCTGGACTAGTTTGTGTTCCAATTCATGCATATAATATGGGAATGGGGCCAGAAGCCAAGGAAGAGAAGGCAGCTCTGCCCCACGCTGTTCACGTGACTCCATGCCCGGGCCTCATCATAGAAAGCCTACTTTCTCTCATCCTCTGAGGCCCAAGGCAGGGCAGGAGGCAGCTCCTTTGAGGGATGCGGTGCCCTCCTCCAGCACCCAGTAACTAGCACGCTTCCCCCTTCGAGGCAGATGCTGCAAGCCAAGAGGCACAGCTGAGGCAGATGTTGCCTCCCTGGAGGGATGGCTCCCCAATCAGGAGATGGGCGCCTATAGCCTGTGTGATCTGCCTCATGACAAGCCTCAAACAGTAAAAAAAACTGCTCTTCCCAGGTGACTTGTCGCCTTGATGTTGATCTCAAAAGGGTCCATCCCCCTCCTCACATCACACACACGCGCTGTGGTTTCTTCAAGGTAGGGTCTCAGTCTAGCCCAGGCTGACCTGGAATTCACTATGTAGTCTCCGGCTGGCCTCAAACTCTCAGGGATCCTACCTCAGCCTCTCGAGTGCTGGGATTAAAGGAGTGTGCCATCATGCCTCATTTTATTAATTATTTATTTGAGACAAAAAGAGGGAGAGAGAGACGAGGAGGGAGGAAGGGGGAGAGAGAGAGTGAATGGGCGTGCCAGGGCCTCCAGCCACTACAACCGAACTCCAGATGAGTGCGCCCCCTTGTGCAGCTGGCTTACATGGGTCCCGGGGCATTGAACCTGGGTCCTCTGGCTTTGCTGGCAAATGCCTTAACGGCTAAGCCCTCTCTCCAGCCCCATGCCTCATTTTAAATGGGGCAGGCTACCGACAGCAAGAGCACAGTGGTGATCAAGGGTGAACCCGTTTCGCAGGAGGCACTTGGAATCTGAGTCGGCCCAGTGCTACCGACGTGTTCCCACAACCAGCACCGCGTCTGGCGGTCACTGATCACCCTGAGGTGTGGTTACAAGTCCCATCGTCACGGCATCATACATAGCGTGGCAAGTCGCCAAGACCCAGGGAAATCATCTACTTTACCATCTTTTATGGGAGGTTAAAAAAAAGACACCAAGACCAAGAGTAAAACTGTCCAAGCTCATTGATGACAGGGCAACTCACAGCTTCCCACTGTTCAGTTAGTCCTAAGCTTCTCCCTCTAAGAATTAATTCCACAATTATTTTCACATAAAAAATCTTTCTACAATTGGGCTATAGACAAATTGGCCAGTGATACCACAGCAATCTACAAAGGAAAATGGAGACGAAAAGGAGAGTTAACAAAACTTGACGCCCGCTTTCAATCAGGTTCCCGGCCCTGAAACCTCACGCGGGAGGGGACAGTGCCACTCCCGGAGACAGCTGTAGTTTTCCTTCCCATGCAGGGATTTCAGTCCCACGCCATTAGCTTAGCCTGGGGTGCTGCGAGACAAGGTCTCGCTTTGTCGCCCTGGCTAGCCTCGAAGACACGGCAATCCTCCAGCCTCAGCCTCCTGAGCCAACGTTGAGACTTAAGACACCCAGCTTGTAACCGTTATTTTAGAGTAAAATAACGTGTGGGTAAACAAGTGGGAGGCGTACAAGGCGCTGTCCCACAGCCACCCTTAACAAAATCATCTTCAAAGAAGGCTCCAAGATGAAAGTGCTCATTTCTGCCTCAGAGGGTGGGCAGGGGGAGAGCCTCGTCTCCAGGCACGAAGACAAGCCTCTGAGAGCAAATGGGCAGGCTGAGGACACAGGGAAGAAAGGCCCCCAAACCGCCCTCCCACAGCAGCTGGGAGGGTTCATCCCGACTCCAGTGCCCTCCACATAAAAAGGCTTTTTTTTGGCTACGGCAGCTCTTACAAGAGCTAAAACAAATGCCACAAGTTTATGTTCTCCCGCTCCTGGGTAGATGACAGGCTGAGAGGCTCAATGCTGTAGAAAGTACAAGTGTCCTCGTTTCCATGACATCATCCAAGTTGGAGGGGGAGGACGAGCGGGGTACAGCTGGCGGCAGCAGCCTGTGGGGTTAAAGGTAAAACACCCCATCATGGAACAGAGGAGGAACCGCCGAGAACCAAGTCACTGGTGGGTAAGTGAACAACCCTGGGCAAGTTGCTCACTTGAGTTCCAGTCATTTCTCTCCATCTCTTTAGAGTCAGCGACAGTGAGAACTGCCAAGGCCACGCGCCCCATTAGGCAAGCGACCCCAGCCGTCTATCTGCTTGCCCAAAGGTGCGAGGCCAGAAAGTGCGAGACTCTGCAGCTGGGGACAGTCACGGAAGGAAGACGGGATGCTCAAAGCCCACAGCCAGCCTCACACCAGCTCGGGCATGGGCACTCGGGCTGCTTTGGGGTCCTGAGGCATCTGAAGAGCTGGTTTCACCCTCCTCACCCTTGCAGAGCACTTTGGGGCAAAACCCACCGCAGGCACTTGCCTGCCTAAGGGGGGAATGGAGAGGGAGGGTGACGATGTCATTCAACAGCATGCTGGGGACAAACCTGAAACAGGTTGCTGGGGGGTGGAGAGGGGAGTCCGATCAAGCCCATGCTTGTCGCATCTGGCCTAGGCAGGGCTGCTGCTGTGTTTTTTAAGTGATTAACTTCTTTAACAAAAGAGTACAGTTCATACACAAATCAGGTCCATTCCTCACGGCACCAGTTATGTAGAGCTCAGAGGAAAGGTTTGAACCACTTGTCCCTTGCTGTGTGTGCAAGCTGCAACTACCGTGTGCCCAGCAGTGCTGGGTGCCCGCCTGGGCCTCCAGAACCTCGGCCAGGACCACGGAGCCTGCAGAAAGAGGAAAGCCTGGCGAACGACTTCCCACTGGCCTTCAGCTCCTCTTCTACAGTTCAGCCGTGCTATAAAGACCACCCGAGCCAATGGAGGCCCCTTCAGAGCGACAGGCTGGACACCCCTTCCCGCCGGGGCAGGAAGGAAGCGGCCCCGGCCACTTACCGTACATCTTGCCTTCGTCTGATAGGATGATCTTCCTCCTCCCACACGGCGGGTAGATGGCGAGCGCCTCCTGGAAGCTCTGCTCGATGTCGGGGCTCCACACGCCCTCGGCGTCGTTGTCGATGGGCTTGTCCGCCGAGTCGCTCATCCTCTCCAGGTTCTCGGCAGGGCTCTCGCTGCCGCTCCAGCCGCTCGGCTCAATTTTGGCGGTTGGATCTTCCAAGCCGCAGCCTGGAGCTTTTTCAAGAAAATAAACCTGAAAGAGAAACGACAGTGAGAGGACACAGTCAGTTCCAGTGCGAGGACTCCAGGCGCCACGGTTCCTCAGGGCACAGCTCCTGGCGGAGAAGATGGAATCTGGAGACCCAAGCTGCTGGTGTTTGCTGTGTACTGCATCGAGCATCCTACAGAAATGCCAACAGCCTGCACGAAGGAGAGAAAATTGTCACCAAGGACCGTCTTCAGGACGGGAATCTTCAGGGTTCTCACAAAAATCATCTATTAAAAGCCTGCTTCCCAGCAGGTGCAACTCAGCTCCAAGATAGTTAAATTTCCACACCCAAACAAATTGTTTATGTGTATGTGTGTGTGTGTGTGTGTGTGTGTGTATACATATACACACACATATGTATATATACATATATATGTGTATGTATATATGTAAAACAGCAGGGTAGGTGGTGCACACCTTTACTGAACTGAGGAGGCAGAGGTAGAAGGATCGCCTTGAGTTCGAGGCCAGCCTAAGACTATGTATTGGATTCAGCTGGGCTAGAGCTAGACTACCTCAAAAACAAAAACAAACAAACAAAAAACTAAAGTAAAATAAAAGAGGTCAGCCTCACTTTAAAGTGTCAAACTTTCCCAATATGAAATCACTGGTGCGAGTGGGGCACAGAAACACGATGGCTTCAGTATCAGAATTACTCAACCTACTGAGTGATACCAGCTGAGGGGACCTGTCACATCCATCTTTGGGGCGCTTACCAGTGACATCAGGTTACTCAGTGGCTCTTAGCTCCTAAATGGTAATCTTGAAGCACAGGCCAAGTCTTCGCCATTCCTGCCTTTCCCACCCCAGCCGCCATAGGTACTGGCTCGCTCACGTGAGGACATGTCCTGACCCAGACACTCAGTCCTGTAACACTGATTTCCCCACCACATGAGAGCCCAAGGCGGGGGAGGGGGGTCTTTCCTTAATTTTTCTGTAGCAGTGAACCAAAAGCTTATAGAACTAAAAGAAATCTTTCTCAAAATACACTCCCCGCCCCTTAAATTAGGCATGCAACCTACAAAGGGGTAATCTTCCTAACAGAATGGCACCCTGGCATGACGCTGATGTGAAAATGATCTAACCCAGCACTCCTGCGGCCCGGCCACATGCTGACATATCAATATTCCTCTGTGGAAAAGACATCAGGTCATTAATTCAAAGGCCTCCCCAAAAAGAGGGAGAAAACATGTTCCTGGGCAGTGACGGAAAGGCAGACATGGCAGAGTTGAGGCAGGAGGGGCTTATGTGACCAGTGATCTCCCCATGCTGCCCCTGAAACTCCCAACGCAGCATCAAGAGAAAAGCAGGGGTCGGTGGCCATGTCCAAGTTCTGGGCCTCAGAGCAAGCAACTGACCAGCCAGCTTCCCTTGCCTATTACTGTATCCCCTCCCCCAACCTCCCTGACCCGCGGATCACCACAGATCACAGGGGCAGAAACTTTTAAGGCACATGAACGCTGCTGCAGCAGTTCCTGGTCCATGGGAGGTGTTCTGGCTTCTCACCTTGACAGTTGTGCTTTTTAAATTATTATTATTTTGTATTATTTTTTAAGCTGTCAGCACCTGGTTGGGGGGGGGGTGGCACTCAGTTTGCTCGCTTTTAAATGCTACCACTGAGCCATCATTCAAAAAAGGTCAACAAAATATTTATGGCCCCTTACCAGCATGTGCTCTTTTATACAGGACTTCAAAACGTGCCAAATGTCAAGGTATAAGCGATGCCATGAGAAAGGGTTTTGTGACAGACCCTCGGATGAACTCTGTGAGGCCTACAGTGTGGGCCTTTTGAATTCTCCAAGTGATTACATTTTGTGTTGTGATCTGACAGTCCTATAAAATTCGAGCTGAACTGCATACAACCCTGGAAGTGTGTTGGAACACCACAGCATGTTTCTGGAGAAATTATGAGAATAGGAGGGAACTCTTTGACAGTAGCTAGCCCTCCGTCCCCAACACACCCCAAACAAAACAACACACATACAAAACCACAGGCCAACCTCCAGCCCTGGGCAGCTCTGCACAGAATGAATTCACTCGAGATACATTTCAAGAGAAATAGCTAGGCTGGTGCATAAGCAGGGGACAGAATCCTAGAGAGTGTGGGCTAGCTGAGGGGCCAGAGCCTTTGTTTGCTTAGGAAGAACTTTACCAGACAACTGACAGCTGCAGTCACCACAAGAAAACATAGCAACAATCCCCACCCAGTGCACCAAGTCCCCTCTAGAACACCTCATCTCATCAGCTGGTCACACAGGCTATGCGTGAACACGGCCCGTGGGAGGGAGCACGTCTCCGTGGGACTGCCCATCTTCACACAGGCATGCCGACATTCCTCCATCAATCAGGCCAACACCCATTTCCTCACTTGACTTCTACCCAGCCATGTCTCAAAAGGTCTAACCATCCCTTCGGGAAGTGGGTTTGTCCCCAAAGCCCCATTTTGCTCGGGTGGGAACAACTCCCAAGCACGCACACCCAACACCATCAGTCCGCCAGCTCACTCCTCACTATCCTCCAAGCTACCTTTTGTCAGGGACCTGTCGAAAACCCTGTCTCTTAAACTATTGTTTTCAGGGCTGGAAGCAGGAGTAAACATTGATTTCAATTAAATTTCACTGTTTTTGAAAGCTGGTTAGATCCCTGTGAGTTCTAACTACCACGCTGAGTGTCCCTGGAAGAAGTCTGTCAGAGGCACAGGGGCAGACCAATCTGGTGCTCAGAAGACTCTCACCATAAGCCTGTCAACTACTCACCCAGGGTGGCCTGACTCAGAGGCAGCAGGATCTTGTAAGCAACCCCTTCGACTTACTGCTAAGAGTCACAAGCTCGTGGTGGTTTGGGGCATGCAACACCGCATTAACTAAAGGGTCTGTCCAAGCACAGGCGCTGTTCTAAACGCTCCCATGTTTTGATTCATTTACCGTGAGGGGAAGAACTCTGTGTCCAGCTCTTGCCATTTGGTTCACTGGAGCTCAGCAGGGTAGAATTGCCTCCTCTGGAAAAGGACCAGCACACAGCTCCAGAAACCACCAGATACATACTTCGCAGAGCTACTCAGGCCCCTGGTTTTACAACCCAATTGTAAGATGAGCCCCGGTATGGGCAGAGAGTTTCCGATCACAAGACTCCAGGGTTGGCCGAGAAAAGCCTTCTATTCTGGATACCAAAATAACCATTCTGGCATTCCATCCCCAGCTCAAAAGCCACCTCATCCTGGAAACTGTCCTTGCAGCCAATGGCTCTGAGACTATCAGCCACACTTGACAAGCATCCTAAAAATATGTAGAGCCGGTTAACTACCACTTGGTCAGCCTTGATTCT
The DNA here is from genome assembly GCA_036346955.1 of Dipus sagitta. Taxonomy (NCBI): domain Eukaryota; kingdom Metazoa; phylum Chordata; class Mammalia; order Rodentia; family Dipodidae; genus Dipus; species Dipus sagitta. The sequence continues at coordinate 151,628,792 of CM070772.1, read as the reverse complement.
GAATGTACAGCAACAAGCACCTGCTTATGACCAGCACGGAAAACGACCCAACGGCTGGTGAGGTGGCGCTGCACCAAGAGCCTGATGACTAGAGTTCAAATTCTCAGAATCCATGCCGGGCGCGGTGGCGCACGCCTTTAATCCCAGCACTCGGGAGGCAGAGGTAGGAGGATCGCAGTGAGTTCGAGGCCACCCTAAGACTCCATAAGTGAATTCCAGGTCAACCTGAGCTAGAGTGAAACACTACCTCAGGAAAGAAAAAAAAAAAAAAAAAAAAAACACCACCAAATTCTCCGAATCCACGTAAAACACAACAGGAGCAGCGCCTGAGGCGATGGAGCCAGGAGAGTCCCACGGCCGCAGACTAGCCAGCCTGGCCATCCCAGTGGCTGGACTCTTGTCTCCAACAAGGTGAAAGTAGGGAGTGACACCGCGGGATTATGCTCTGACCGGTACACTCAGGGCATGGCACACACAAGTCTTTAATCCAAGCATTCAGGAAGCTGAGGCAAGGTAAGAGTTCAAAACCAGCTGGGTGCACGCCTTTAATCCCAGCATTCAGGAGGCCAAGGCACGAGAATCACTGAGTTCAAGGCCAGCCTCAAACTAAATAGGGAATTCCAGGTCAGCCTGGGTTAAAGTGAGACCCTACGTCAAAAAAAAAAAAAAAAAAAAAAATCAAAGAGTTCAAAGGCAGCCTGGGAAGTGTGGCATGGTGACACACACCTTTAATCCCAGCACTCGGGAGGCAGAGGATGGAAGACCTCCGTGAGTTCGAGGCCACCCTGAGACTACATAGTGAATTCCAGGTCAGGCTGGGCTAGAGTGAGACCCTACCCTACCATAAGGTAGGAGACTAAGGCTTATGACAAATTAAATATCAGAGAACAGGAGGGTTACCCAAAAACCCCATGCACCTTGTCTTAGCCAGTGTCTTTTAAGTTTTAAAAAATATTTTATTTATTTATTTGAGAAAGACTGTGTGCAAAGGCCTCTAGCCACTGCAAACGTACTCCAGACGCATGCGCCACTTTGTGCGTCTTTAGCCAGTGTCTTCCTAGTTTGGGGGGCAGCGAGCAAGTGAAAGGACCGGGAGACAGACCCTGTTGTCCGCCCGGTAACCCAAGACCACATCCCATATGCCTGGGCTTCCACTGCTACCTCTAAGGAGGCCAGCTCACCCGCCCAGCCCGCCTGTGCCCCCCAAGATCCTGCCCAGAACACGCTTAAGATTGTCACCGTGTCCTTCATCTGCGCCCCAGTGCCCACGAGGGCAGGGACCTTAGTGCTCGGCACAGCACCCATGCGCAGAGCTAGCCCGGAGCCTGGCGCACACGTCCAACACGAGAACGAGCCGTCATGCAGGTGACACTGGACACCTCCATGCTTTGTTATGACGGAGCTCAGCCCCAAACTCTGAGAAGAGGAAGAAACATTCCGGCTGCTTTCCCATCCCGCATGGCAACCAAACAGCCAGTGGGTAGCAGGTTCTTAAGGGAAACCACCCCTGGACTGGGACAGAGCCCAGCAGCAGAGTGCTCGTCCAGCATGGCTGAGGCCCCTGGTCTGACCCTCGATGGCACAAAGAAGAAAATCGCACTAGGAAGGTCCGCACGGCACAGTGTAGATGGTTAAAGAGTTGTTCTGCGCTGCTAGAGGGACAAGTGAGGACTGGATCCTCCGAGAGGTAGGGAAGCCGCTCTGATCGTAAACAAACCTTCTTTTAAGAGAATAATGTTTGACATTTCCTTTTTCTTTTGGCCACAAGAGAACCAGAGCGCGACAGCTACAGGAAAAGCTGGAAGGCAGGTAAAGTGGGGAGGGTTATAAAGATCAGAGGCCAACCACACAGCTGTGGCAGAAACTCAAGGGGCTGAAAACTAGCTAAAGTCCGTCGGAGCAGGGAAGTGGAAGGGACTGGATGCAGGAAAGGAAGGTGGGAGGAGCTTTAAGAATAAAGACTTTCACTAGCTCAGAAGGGGCCAGAAGCAGGCAAGGTGGGAGCCATTGTGGGGTTTGAAGAAAAAGAATCCCATGGTTAGAGAGCTATTTATAGTTTACAGCTCACCCAGCATGGGATGGCTTGAAAGTCACAGTGATCTTCTTCCCGGAAGCCCAGATTCTCCACATGAGAAAAGACTCCAGTCAGAAAACCTAGGGGACTTCTCTTCCAACCGGACCTGGTACCGAACATCCAAATTCCACACTACACAGTGAATCCAGTTTTTTTAAGCACAATGGCAGAAATCTTTGCCCGCAGGCTCTTATTCAATGAACACAGTACCCTTGGGTTTTACTGCCACCTTAGGGAGCTCCCGAGATCGGATCTAAGAAACCCATGATCGCACACTTCACACAATCTAAATCTAGGTCATTCGTCCAGGGGGAATGCCCCGACCACAGGACTCACACTCTGCCCTCACCACAGGAGGAGGGAGGCAGCGTTGAATCGCCGGCTCTGTCCACAGCTGACATCACCAAGCACAGGGTAATTAATTCCTAATGATCAGTGATGATACTGACTCACCTCCCTGGGCAGCTGGGAGGAATGTCAACCACTAATGATGGTTAATTACTTTTGCATATGTAAAGTGGGACATGTCATTATTTTCCTATCACTTTAGACACTAGTCAACCTTGCTAATAAGCGGCATGAGTCACACACTTAGGGACTGGTAGGCAGAGAGACAGACCTGCATGTCACTGTCAGGAGTCAGCAGGGAGTGGAGACACTGAGAGGCGAGGCAAGATCTGCCAGGCAGCCAGCAGCACCCGAGGGCCTCCCTGTCACATCCTCCAATATCCGCAGGTTCCCTCTCCTTTCAGCAGGGGAGGAGTGGATAATTAGTCCCTCTCATTTTCAAAAATCACTTCTAGATCAACAGAATCCCATCAACAAGCCAGTACCTCTTCACCAGGCCTCCGAGTCCAGAGCACCCCATTAGAGGACTTGACATTACCATCCTGAGATCCCCTGATTAACTCGCCGCTCCACCGGGTTTAAGTAAAAGCCCAGGTGACAGTTCAAGAAGAGCTCTGATTGATTTCATGAGACGCAGCCCTTTACCAAACGTGACAGCAGAACACCAGGTGAGCCTGTGCCAATGTGTGATCAGCAGCCTTGTGAAGAAGTATCCTTGGAAAACATATTTGTTCCCTTGCTTCTGTGGGGGGGGGGGCACGCATCCGCGCGCGCACACACACACATGTAGGTTTGTGTCAGTTTTTTCTTGTTTTGTTTTTTGAGGTAGGGTCTTACTCTAGCCTGGAATTCACTATGTAGTCTCAGGCTGGCCTCAAACTCACAGCAATCTTCCTACCTTTGCCTCCCAAGTGGTGGGATTAAAGGTGTGTGCCAGAACTCCCAGCTTCCTACCATAGTCTTTGAGACAGAGTCTCACACTGAACCTAGAGCTCACTGGAAGAGTTCACCACAAAGCAGCTGTCAATATTTTTTTTACAAACCCCTGGTGGCCTGGTTTTGATTCCCCAGTACCCACAAAAAGATAGATGCTCAAAGTGGCACATGCACCTAGAGTTCATTTACAACAGCAAGAGGCCCTGGCACACCCATTCCCCTCTCCTCTCTCCTTGCAATAAATAAGTATTTTTAAAAGTCCCACTACACCCAGCACTTGGGAGGCAGAGGTATGAGGATCTCCTTGAGTTTGAGGCCACCCTGAGACTCCATAGTGAATTCCAGGTCAACCTGGGCCAGAGTGAGACCCTACCTCAAAAAAAAAAAAAAAATCCCACTACTGTCCCAATTCCAGTGGTCTACAAAGCAAACACATGCTTCATGTAGACTAACCAACCATAATGCTTACTAAATAAAAATAGAGCGATCACCAGTAAGAAAATAATTCTTAGCCACTTATCTATGCGCAATAATGCTTTCTCAAATCATTCTGGTGCTAGTGACTACAAATTAAAAATCAAAAAGGCAGCTTATATTTTAAAAGACAACAACATACCAGATAAATATACACACTGTTTAGTCAAACCCTGTAACAAAGCTTTTAAGAGGGTCCATCTCAGTCACACACCCTATGTCACAGGAGCAAATGGCTTCCTGGGTAGCAGGTCTACGGGTACATGCCTCGGGAGTCACACCTTCTTACAAAACGCCACTGGAGACTCACCCAATGTTGCTGCATATTGCCAACCAACTTAATGATACGTTGGCTCTGGGCTCACACCAGGGCCCATCAGCTGATGTGCCCAGATGCGGGCCCCCTTGAAGTGACTCAGAAGTCCAACTGTGTTGCATCAGAAGTGGGCCTCGCCTGGGCTGGACAGATGGCTCAGTAGTTGAAGCGCTTTCTTGCAAAACCTGATGGCCAGGGCTCAGTTCCTCAGGACCCACAGAGAGCCAGATGCACAGAGGGGCGTCTGGGTCTGACGTTCGTTTGCAGTTTGGTCAATCTCTCTCAAATAAAGAAATAAACAAATACTCCTAGAGAGGAGATGGAGAGGCGGGTGACACAGCAGTTAAGTGTGCTTCCTGCTCAAGTGTGAGGGTCTAAAAGCTCCCAAGTTTGAATCTCCAGCGTGAACCCTACAAATAGCTGGTTGTAACCACACACACCTACAACCCCAGTGCCACAAAGAGAGTAGGTACCAGGGAATCGTCCAGGATCTTGAAAAGCAGCAAATTCAGGCATCAGTAGGAGGACGGAGCTCAAACAAGAACAGGTAGAAAGAAGGAAGAGCAACAGAGGGGACCACTTGATGGACCACTTGATGCTCGGCTCCAGCCACCGTAGGCAAGCACACGGGGCACAAGGGCACAGACACATGCCAACATCACAGACGCCACACCACACACGTACACACAAGCAATAGAAGATAACCTCCTAGGGAGTAGAACTTGAGACTGTATGACCCCTAGGACGTAATATGACATTAAGAAAAGAAACTAAAAAGTAGAACAAGACAAAGTAAGTAAAATTGGGCCTGATGAAATAAACCCAGCTCTTACACATCTGGGACAAGAAACCCAAAACTGAATGACTTACAGTGCCTGTATTAAAGTCACCAGCAAGCTTAGCAAGGTGATATACACCTGTAATTCCAGCACTCAAGCAAGTGAGGCAGGAGGAGCATGGATTAAAGCCCAATCTGGGTTACCTAGCACGTTCCGAGGCCAGCTTGGGTCACAAAGCAAGACCCTAAACCTACAAAATAAATAAACAAAGATCACTGGAAAGACTAGCCATTAACAGTATGGGCTTGGCACAAAGAGATGCAAAGCAAACTGATATATCTAAATAGGCAGTCCAGGGCTGGGCGTGGTGGGGCACCCTTTAATCCCAGGCAGAGGTAGGAGGATCACTGAGTTCGAGGCCACCCTGAGACTACATAGTAAATTCCAGGTCAGCCGGGGCTAGAGCAAGACCCTAACTTGGAGGGGGGGAAAAAAGGCGGGGCGTGAGAAATGACTTAGTGGTCAAAGCACTTGCCTGCCAAGTCAAAGGACCACAGTTCAATTCCCCAAGACCCACGTAAGCTAGATGCACAAGGTGGCACATGCATCTAGAGTTCATTTGCAGTGGCTGGAGGTCCTGGCGCGCCCATTCTCTCATTCTCTCTAGCTCTATCTGCTTCTCTCTCTCTCCCTCAAATAAGTAAATAAATAATACTTTAAAAAATAACAAATATTTTTTTAAAAAAGGTCCTGGTATGCCCATTCTATCCCCCTCCCCATAAATAAATAAATTTTTTAAAGGGCTGAGAGATGACTTAGCAGTTAAGGCACTTACTTGCCTGGGAAGCCTAAAGACCCGGCTTCAACTCCCCAGTCCCCACATAAGCCAGATGCACAAGGTGGCGCATGCGTCTGGAGTTCATCTGCAATGACGAGAGGCCCTGGCGCACCCATTCTTTTTCTATCTGCCTCTCTCTCTCCCTCAAAATAAATAAGCAAAACAAGATGGCCTTTGGTTTTATAAAACCCAGCAGATTACCTATATTACCTTAATATAGACAAATGCCACTCTGAAAGAGTAAAATGTGGCTAGACATGGTGACGGGTACTTGGTCCCAGCTGCTTAGCAAGGTAAAGCAGGAGGACGTCTCGAGCCTGGGAATTCAAGACCAGCCAGGGAACACAGCAAGGACCCCTCCCATCTCCAAAATAGAAAACAAAAGAGCATAAGATGGACTAGCTTCACTGCAGGAACCTGTGGGAATCTAAAAGCCAGGCCAGGAGTAAAGATGCTTGTATAAATTCCAGAGACTCACATCTTCACTGCATAATAAATATTTATTTATTGAGAGACAGAGAGAGAGAGAGAGAGAATGGGTGCCCCAGGGCCGCTAGCCACTGCAACAAATTCCAGACGCAAGGGCCACCTTGTGCATCTGGCTAGTACGTGGGTATAAGGGAATCGAACCTGGATCCTTTGGCTCTGCCAGCAGGTACCTTAACCACTAAGCCATCTCTCCAGCCCTGAATGTAATATTCTAAAGATAAGCTAAGGGCTAATGAAAATGTACTCAACATACCTGGTCGCTAAGCATGTGCATGTTCGAAGCCCGGGATACCACTACCCACCACCACTGTACGACAGCTACAATGAAAGACCAGTAATGACAAGTGTCCTCAAGGGTGTGGAGGATCTAGAACTCTCATAGGCAGCTGATGAGAACATAACTGCACCAGCAAGCATTCTAGAAAACTCTGTAGCAATAGCTATATACTAGAATTGTCTATATGCATACATGACGACTCAGCAATTTCGGGTCCTCTCTAAATCCCACAGGGCTGTATGCTTACGCTCAAGAGGAAAACTGCAGGAATGTTTATGTTTGCATTATTCCCAAATTTTTACCAAATTACAAACTTACAATAAAAATTAACACAGGAGGGTCGGAGAGACTCAGCGGGTAAGGCACTTGCCTACAAAACCTAACGACCCAAGTTCAATTCCCCAGTACCCACGCAGAACCAAATGCACAAAGTGGCGCATGTATCTGGAGTTTGCTGCGGTGGCTAGTGGCCCTGACACACCCATTCTGTCTTCCCTCCCTCTCTCTCTCTCTCTCTCTCTCTCCAAATGAATAATGAAAAATTAACCCAGCAGCATATCCACTAAACCAACAACTCCGCTGTTTAATAGGGTTAGCATTAACCACGCGCACATGTCAATCAGGAAGACTAAAGAGAGGTAAGAGTTGGTCCTTCAGTCACGTTAGCCACATTCACGAGCTCACAAGGCACATGTGTCTGTAAGACACAGGCAGAAAGCACTTTGGCCACCACAGAAAGATCTGGGAGACATTGCCTTTGCACGCTTGGGAGAGTAAATGGAATTTAATCCCAAGTAACACCAAGAAAGAACTCAGCAAAGCTGATGCTCAGTGAAATAAACCATATACAAACGTAGATGTGTTCAATGCATCTGCTCATGACAAGTCCAAACGCTGACAAAACTCATCCACGAGCCAGGTACAGTGGTGCGTGCCTACAAGCCCAGAACTCACACCAAGGGCCACAGCAGGAGCATCACAGGTTTGAGGCTGGTGTAGCCTATTAAGAGAAACCTTGGGCTGGAGAGGTGGCTTAGCGGTCAAGCGCTTGCCTGTGAATCCTAAGAACCCCGGTTCGAGGCTTGTTTCCCCAGGACCCATGTTAGCCAGATGCACAAGGGGGCGCACGCATCTGGAGTTCATTTGCAGTGGCTGGAGGCCCTGGCGCACCCATCCTCCTCTCTCTCTCTCTCTCTCTCTCTCTCTCTCTCGCTCTCACTCTCGCTCTCAAATAAACAAATAAATAAATAAATAATTTTAAAAAAAGAGACCTTGTCTCCAAAGGGGAAAAAAATAAAAAGAAGAAAAACCTAACAAAAACCATCTATTTCAGCAATAACTCTATGGTTACCTTCTAGAACATTTCTTCCAGGAGCTCTGAATAATGTGCTTTTGCTCAATTATACTTTCACGTGCAGCCATCAGCACACTGGGGACTAGCAGAAGAAACTTCTGAGATTAGCCACTGGCTCTGCTCCAGGCTTCTGAGGATGTGGCCCATCACACCACACCGACTGCTCTTTACAAAGACTCCAAAGGAAAGTTCTACAAGCAAAACACCATGTGTGTTTTTTTTACCTTGTGGTCAACAGACCAGCCTTCGCTTTCCTCCTTGGCTGCCAAAGCACACCACGCCACAACTCCAGCTACCTCGGGGGAGGCTTGGAGGCCATCTGAACCTGCATGTTTGGGTTCCTTCCTACGTCCACTCAGTCCTCACCCCTCCCCCCCACCCCCACCCTTTCCTATTCCCTCTCTAACTTTTACTTTTGCTATTCCGCAGTCTTTCAAGCTGCCTTAAATTCATCCTGAAACAAGAAAGGGTGTGTAAACCAAAAGGGGGAAATTATTTCTAATTATGGTTTCCATTTCTTGTGGTTAAAGCATTTATGGAGAGCCTACCCCTGCATCTCCTCCACCAATGAGACTACAGATGGAAATAATGCATGTGCCTTATTCTTGCCTCAGTGAGCACCCTATGCTATAGAGGTCCAACAGGCACCCAGTCATCCTTCCAGCTCCTCTGGGAGCTTGGCCTGGCCTCTCTCTGCTTCCTCCACGTTCCCATAGGCAGCAGCTCGCCTGGCCGGTACATGGGAAGTAGGAAAGCTCTGTGGGGTTGGCTGCCAGTCTGTGAGATCCGTGAGGGCTGCTGAATTGAGTTTTCTGTTCTTCGCATTCATCGGAAGGCCCTGCACAGTGAATGACAGCGAATGGGTAGCTCAAAGTGGAAACACGAACAGTGCGAGAAGTTGCGCGCGCCAGAGGAAGGAGGCTGGGGCACACCAGGGGCACACCAGGGCACGGAACAGGACTCCGCTCGGTGCCTCGGGCCAAGGAAAGCTTCTCGGGAGGAAGCGCTCAAGGCTGGGCAGGACGTCCTAGTCTTAGCAGGGTGAACGCCACAAAGAAAGAGCCAAGAATGAAAGCAGAGGGCTGCACTGGACGCAGGCTGAGATGGCAAGCTGGCCCACGTCACACGGGGCCTCGAAGCCCACAGGGGAGGGTGGACTGGCCCAGAGCGGAGCGGAAGGGATAAGGACTGTCAGGAAAACTCCTGAAGGTGTGTGTGCATGTGTGAACATCTGCTGTGTCTACGTGTGTGGGCTGTGTGTATGGGGACGTGCGTGTGCATGTGTACACTGCATGGGCACACTGTTCACTGTGTATGCAGGTGTGCACACACGCGTATCTATCGGGAGGGAGGAAGAACAGGTTATTTTAGCAACTTGGAATCAAGAGTCTTTCCATCAAAAGCATTTCCAGTGTGCTCTGAGGCCAGCAGAATTCTCTAGATAAAGCCCGGTACCACAATGTGACACATCCCTTAAGCAGTCCAAATTTATAAGAGCATGACAGTGACAACTCAGCAAGACTGTGACAGTTTATACAGGTGTGCTTGTTTAAACAGCCTGGAGCCATGGGATTCACTCTGCTCGGTGCCCTTCCAATAAATGTTCATCAGACTTTATCTTCAGGCACTCAGCTTATTTCCCAGGTCCCTGATGGAGAGGTTGTGAGTGACAGCAGAGTCATGTCCAAGCTTTGCGTGGGCCCACGGCCAGTGTACCTACAGAGCCACACAGGTCTGAATCTGGCCAGTGTGCCAAGGCCGGCACACTAATGCCAACACAAGCTCATGCAAAGACTTACAAGACTCACACACCTACAGTATGGCATGTGAACAAATGCCCACGGACTCTTGGTGAACTAAGTCCCTACCCCTTAGAGGAGAAATACGATCTGCCACCAATGACGGAGCAATGACGACGCAACCATCACACACTGAGAGAGACGCGAACTGGAGGGCCAATCCCAGTCCTCCAGCCTGGTCCTTGGTTTACACCAAGATCAAGTTCGATAGGAGGAAGCAGACTGGCACTCTGGCAGGAGTTTGGCTGAGGAAGATAAAAAGGGAGCGACTGCTATCCCTCTGTGGGACGACAAACCGCTCATCCGAGTGATCACATTCCGAGAGCACCAAGTGCGTGCACAGAACCGCTCTCAGCAGACCACAGGCACTGCCAGGCCCCAGAGAGGCTGAGGCACCCACACCTCACGGCACCCACCACCGAAGTCAGTCCTACCTCTGCCTGCACTTCGCACAGCCCAGGGTGCTCTGAGGGACTGTCAGAATCCTCCACTCCTCCTGCCTCACCTGGGACAAGCCCCAGAAAATGAGTCCACCATGCGAAGCAAAAAAGTGCAAAGGGCCGGGCGTGGTGGCGCACGCCTTTAATCCCAGCGTTCAGGAGGCAGAGGGAGAAGGATTGACATGAGTTCAAGGCCAGCCTGGGACTACAGAGTGCCAGGTCGGCCTGGGCTACAGTGAGACCCTGCCTCAAAACTAACAAACAAAAAAATAAGTGCAAACGCCACATTTCATTCTACATCTCTACTAGGCCCCCCAGGAAACACCAATGTGGGGACAGGGAGTTTAAGGGGCGCATCCTGTATTGCGTCCTCTTTAAATTCTGCCAACCCTGGAGAAGGAAGCAGGAAAATGACCCCAACACTTTACGCTGAATTAAACCACAACCCACTTCCGATTACACCTCTGAAACACTCACTAACACCCTCCGTCCATTGTCTCAGACCCTTGCCAGCCCTGCGGCCAGCTCCCTCCTGTCCAACTTGCCGAATGTTGACTCCATATAGGACGTGACTCAGGAGGTCAAAAGGAAGCCTCCCCCTGCACACAGACCAGGCACGCTGTGAAAGAGCCCATGAAAATTCACACAGGAATTCCTGGGCCTGGGAGAGGGAATCCCAAACCCATGACCTCGCGGAGATGTTGCTTCTCAGAGAACCTGGGCCAAGTGGCACCCAAGGAATAGGCAGCTGCCTGGACTTCTGTTGACCCTGCTGAAACAACTGCCCACCTGACCTCTCCCTTCTACCTCAAGCCCCATGCCCGCCTTACTGCCCCACTCATTTTGCTCCTGCCTCAAAGAAAGAACCTCGGCTCCTCTCTGAGCTGGGCAGAGCTCTTCCCTCCCCCTGCCCAATCACACAGCATCATTCTGGATCCCAAGTCCAAGTGAGATTGGGGGTATTGCGGGGGGGGGGGGAATACAGGTAGCTTCTTCAAAATACAGATACCTAGCTCTAATGCCATTAGCACCAGAATGAAACCCCAAGACAGGTTGTTTTTAACCCACCTCGCCTGCTCTATTCTGCAGCCAGAGAGGTTTGCCTAAAATGTAAACAGGGCTTGTATGAGACACTCACTTAAACCCTTCCAGTAGATTCCGACCACCTCAGTACCCCTCTGCATAGCATGGTGCCCACAGTCCTGAACCTCTGATCTCAGCCTGCTCCTCCAGCCTTCTGCCCAGGACCCTGATATTCTAACCACATACCCACAAGGCACTTGGGCAGCAGGAGGCTGCCCGCTTTACCCCTTAGGTGCCTAGGGCCCTCTGCTCAGATGCTTGTCAACAAAGGTCAACTGTCTACCCAATCATCAATGTCCATCCATCCTTTTAAAACAAGAGTCCCCACGCCGCCCTGTGGGAAGCTTTATCATATTTCTCTGAAAGATCACTTCTGTGTTCCCAAAGCACCCCAAATCCACTTCCAACAAACACCATACTTGGTACATTCCACTGTGGTTTCTCTTGGCATACTACCTCCCTGCTCATCAGCAAGCGCCTCAGCATCTCTAGGGGGTTATTTTATTTTATTTGAGAGAGAGAGAGGCACACAGAGACAGAAAATGGGCGCGCCAGGGCCAGGGCCTCCAGCCACTGCAAACAAACTCCAGATGCATGTGCCACCTTGTGCATCTGGCTTATGTGGGTACTGGGAGTTGAACCTGGGTCCTTCGCGGGCAAGCTCCTTAACCTCTAAGCCATCTCTCCAGCCCAGCATCTCTAGTTTTAACATCTCAAAACGCTGGCTAAATGCGTGCTACATGCCGACCTCGCTTGGGATGCAGGCGGGTGCAGGGACCACGGCGTGCATCTGGACAGCCACGGGCAGAATGAAGAAGGGCACAGAGGGCTGGGAAGCCCAGTGCAGAGGCCTGTAACCCTAGTGCGCACCAGGTGAAGGCAATAAGAACAACTCCTACCATCCATCCATAGCCCGAGGCTAGCCTGGCCCTAGGTAAGTAAGATTCTGACCGCCCCCCCCCCCCAAAAAAATTGACTTTTGGAATCCCAAACAGATAAAATTTTAAGTTCTCCACCTATTAGCTATGCCTCAGTTCTTTTTATCTAAATTTGGAACAATGTTATAGACTTAACTGAGATGACTTAGGGACGTTAGGTCAGGACAAAATGCAGGAGGGCGACAGATACCAGGGAGTGGGTCATCCACATTCCTAAGGGAACCACCCAGCCATTATCCCTTCCCTGCCTAACAATGCCCCCAGGTCTAGGTTTCTAGCCCCTTATCTCTCAGGTCACCAGGTTACTGTTCTGGTGTCACACTCTGGCTATCTTAGATCTCCCCTAAAGAAACCTTTTCTTTACTTCCGCCCTTCCTCACCTTCCCCCAACTGAAGAGTTCTAGAAAGCCCACTATCTGTAATCCCAAACTGACCACTCTGCTCCTGAGAGTCCGTCCCAGCATCTTTGCCTCAGTGGTCTGCGTGGTCTTGGTCACTCCTGAACCTTACATGGGAAAGTGACTCCATCATCAACAGACATTGTATACATTCTTTTAGCTCAATGTACAGAGATTAGTATGCACACATATACGTGTCTTAAGACAATGCCTTACACACTGCAGGCTCAAATACTTGCTGAACAAATGCATGTGCTATAATTAATAACCAGTGCTTCAGCCCATCTTCTTGCTGTACCGCAAATTTCTAGAAGTCAGGGACTCTTTCCCAGCCATTGTTGTATCCTACTCCAACACCGAGGACAGCTCAGTGAAGAGAAATTCAATTTATTTTAATATAAACACTTAAATATTAATGCATTTTATGACTTTTGAAACCAAGCCAAGCATGGTGGTACATGTCGAGGCAGGAGGATTGCCAGTTCAAGACTGGCATGAGCGACACATTCAGACCGAGTGTGCTGTGAGAGGAATTCATCCTCAGCTAGGCAAAAGCCCTTTTTTTTTCATGTTTATGTGTTCAACTTTTTACTTATTTGATGGGGGGGGGGTGTGGAGAGAATGGGCGTGCCAGGGCCCTGAGCCACGGCAAACTCCAGTCGCATGCACCACCATGTGCATCTGGCTGACGTGGGTCCTGGGGAAATCAAACCTGGGGTCATTTGGCTTTGCAGGCAAGCACCTTAACTGCTAAGCCATCCCTCCATCCAAGCACAAGCCATTTCAAGGTCTGCTTCAGGCATATGTTAGAAAAGACAGCCAGAGCAAAATAAAAACCTCACTTGCTGGAAGGTATTCCTACGACCTTACCTGGACTCAATAACCCAACTGTTTCTCATGAAACTCAGCCCCCACCTCCAAGGAGGGCCTGCCACCTGCAGAGCTGGGATCTGGGGTCTTCAGTGGTGACCCCAGAGCCCCCCTCCCCCTCACGGTCCTCCCTCCTCCCCAGCTGCTGCTGGGGCACTGCAGCCTCTCCATGGCCTTTCCAGCTCTACGGCGGTTCACCCCCAGGGGCCTGGGGGCTGCTCTCGGCTCAAGTATCAGATTACTACAAAAATAACAGCAGGCCTGCCTACGCAGGGTGCCAAGTGCTAGAGGGAAGTAAGCGCCCAGGAGGTGAGAGAGGCCTGAGAAAGAAAGAAAGAAGCAGACATTTGAACAACAGTGAAAGACAACTTGGGTTTCAGAAATGTACTTTTAAATTCCTAGCTATGCGCTCACATCACATAGCGACAAACCCACTATTACTCATTCACTTAAGACTCTGTAGTAACTTACATTTTTATTATATTTAACTCCTTTGCGTATGCTTTTCAAAACATCGTTCTAGGGGCAAGCCGAAAATGAGGTTTCCTTTTACTACTTACTATGTATAAAAGTCAGATTTGGGTCAAAAAATGTTGGAACAAGGAATCTTAGCTCTAAACATTTCTAATATAGTTCAGCTCTAATCTTCTCAAAACAAAATCCCAACATGACAGAGCTAATTAGGTCTACTGAGGAAGAGGCAGGCCTTGAAGAAAATGCTAATAAAAAAGCATGTATTCACTGTTACGGGGTTTTGTCTAGAATGAAATCAAAGTCCGCTCCCGTGCCACGCTCGTGCACTCAGGGGCAAGGCTGGCTTGATGTGGTCTCACCCAGCCTGGCTATTCCAGATGAAGTTCACTTCCATCGCTTCCGGGAGCTGGTGCAGGCGACGGATTCTCCATCCACTGTTCTTTCATCTTGGTTTGCTCCATGCCCAGTGCCTCTTTAATTGGCTCCTGCCCACTGTTTTACAAGTGGGTAGGTGGGTGTGGACCTAGCCACAAGATGACAAGATACTCCTTTGGGCCAGGTAAGCAAACCCCTCAAGACCAGGCCATCAACTGGGTAGATGAAGTTTCCCATTCTAATCTCATTAGGTGTTGGGTGGGGGTGGGTGGGGGGAGAAAAAACTGTGAATGCCTTGGCAAGGAACCCTGGGCTAGCTCTAACGAATACTCAGACTCTCAAAATCTAAACAAACAAAAAACAAGTAAACAAATTCTTTGACCTTTAAGATTGATTTGGCTTTTGTTTTTAAGATCAGTCTCATGTAGGCCAGGGCAGCCTGAAATTTGCTATGGAGCCAAAGTCTACCCTCAAACTCCTGATCCTTCTGCCTCCACCTCCTGAGGGCTGGACAGTAGGCAGGAGCCCCCATGCCTGGCCCTAAATTATTTCTTAAAGAAACTGATTTTGCATGGGGGAGCGGGGGAGGGGAGGCCCCTCATTGTCAAGGTATTTCACAGCTACTGATTTATGCTCCTTTAAAATATTAAGGGTGACAAGGATTTTAGGCCACAGCAGTATACTGAACCAAAATCTACCAAATGCTCCAAAACAAAGAAACAAACAAATGCAAGGCTTTACAGAGACAATGTCAGTGGAAGCCAGACCAGCAAGACATGCAGACAGGCAGGAAAGAAGGGATTCTGGTTTTTGTTTGTTTCTCCTTAGCTTTGAAGAGCCAACCGGGTCTCTATCCACATGAAATCAGTGAGAAACTTCACAGAGGCACCTGTCCCGGATCTGGAAGACTCCGTCCGACACAGGCAGCGCCAGTCAGTGCAGGATGGCATCCCACCTCACTGCTCCTGTGGTCAGAATTCAAACACTTCATGCAGGGCACCTCACACCGTGCAATGAGCAACCAGCTGAAAGGTCTTTAAAAATCCTGGGTTTTTTTACCATAACAGCTCTCATTATTATCCCAGCTCTCTTTGCGTGTTCAGCGTGCCTGGTCACTTACACGAGGAGGAGGAGGAAAAAAAAACGTGGACTCAACTCATCTTTCCCTAGCCGCGTCTCCCAGAGCCTGCACGCAGCACCGTGCCGCGGCACTGGCCATCAGCCGGGGTTTAAAATTAGCCGGGCCCCGGAGAGCCGCGGGTAACCTTCTGACAAGGTTAGCCAGCAGGAGCCCAGCGCGGCTGCTCATGGAGGGACATTAATAAGAGGCCAAGTGGGGCCTTTCAACAAGCCCATTAGGGCCTCTCGGAAGCCTGGTCGTCCGGGAGAACCGGACAGCAGTAATGTGGGGAGGCTGACCCAAGGCTCTTATTTTTATCCCATCCAGCGAGCAGCTTCCTTTACAGGCGATCAACACAAGCTCCACACGAGTTAAACCCCCAGGTCTCCACCCGCAAACTGGACAGGAAGATTTTTAAGATACGCAATTAGATTTCTCGAAGATTCCATTTCTTGAAAACCTCTCGTGATAGACATCCACCATGTGAGACCCAGGGCAACATACACAGGGAGAAATGACTCGAACAACCCGGGGCTCCACCGTGTATTGGGATGTTTTCCTGCAAGGGTGACTTAATCGTAATTCCTCGAAGTTTTGGAGTTTCACTCTCACCTGAACAGCTCACACTGCGCATTCTCCCCAAGTCATAAACACTCTTCGTCTCCATTATTTCCAGGTGTATAAATAACATTCAAAGCCACAATCATTTCGCTACTTCATGGTGGTTAGACATTGAGATTTTTGTTCAACTTTTGTTCGTTGTGCCAAACATCCTTGAAATTATTTCCCAAGGATGAATCCCGAAGTGCAAAGGCAACAGGACCACCGGTGCCGCCTGAGGCCGGCAGGGAGGGACTGTGCGCCTCCCACAACACGGACTTGAAGCACTTCGTGCATTCGATGGCCGTGCCCTGTGCCCCGGTGAAGTCCTGACATACAACCCCTGATTCCAACATGACACTGTCCGACACTTGCCACAAGACAGGGAGACCGGCACAAACAGAGGTACCTAAACAGTGAGTTAAGAGAAACTTCCAGCAAGGGACCCATCGATCAGTACCTCTGAACACAGTACAGGCAAGGTGGGGCCTCTCCCCACCTAGCCCAGTGCACCTCACCACACCCCACAGTGCGGCCATGCTGGTTACCCTAAAATATCAAAATACCTTCAGAGTTGGCAAAGCCGCACAGAGGCCTTGCCCCTCTCCCCAGTGCCCACAGTGCCCCACTATCTATTCACCCAGTACGGGGTAAAGAGACGCCTGGCACACAGGAACCTCCGTGGTTGCCCTCGTGCCAATGTCCTTGCAGGCTGATGGCTAAACATCTTAAATATCATCCCAGCTCAAGGCAGTTAAAAGAACGGTTTATATAATCATTTATTTGCAAGCAGATCTGGGGAGGGGAGAATGGGTGTGTCAGGATCTCTAGCCTTTGCCAAGGAGCTCTCCAGATGCATGGACCATTTTGTGCATCTGGCTTTACCTGAACACCAGGGAATCAAACCTGGGTCATTAGGCATTGCAGGCAAGTGCCTTAACCGCTGAGCCATCTCTCCAGTCCTCAGGCAAAATTTTTTTTTCGAGGTAGGGTCTCACTGAGCCCAGGCTGACCTGGAACTGCAATTTGTAACTCAAGACTTGCCTTATACTTTATACCCATCTTCAAACCACCCATTTTTCAGAGATTACTTTAAAACTGCTGGGATGAGCCAGGGTCTCATTGTGAAGCCTAGGCTAGCCTCGAGTTCAAGGTGATCCTCCAACTTCAGCCCCACATGTTCAAAGTTTTATTTGCTTGTTTGAGACAGAGTCTTATATAGAACAGACTGGCTCCAAACTATCTAGCTGAGGATGGCCTTGAACTCCTTTTTTTAAATTATTTTATTTATTTGAGAGAGAGAAAGAGGCAGAGAGAGAGAGAACGGGCACACCAGGCCCTCTAGCTGCTGCAAACAAACTCCAGACACATGTGCCACCTTGTGCATCTGGCTTACGTGGGTCCTGGGGAATCAAACCTGGGTCCTTTGGCTTTGCAGGCAAGCGCCTTAACTGTTAAGCCATCCCTGCAGCCCAGACCTTGAGCTCTTCATCTTCCTGTTTCCATCCCCCGATGGCCATTACACATGGTTTATGGGGCGCTGGGAATCAACATCGGGGCTTGGTGCATGCTAGGCAAGCACTATACCCATTGAGCCACTATGCTAGCCCCCTCCCCCCAAGATCTTAATTAGCATCAGGGGCTGAGTGAAAGGGGCAGTAGGACTCCATCCCCACACTGGAACCGTCCTCCTCAGGGTTTACTGGCAGCAGCACTAGAAGGAACATTAACTGAGCACGGTCACAGGCTGGGCAGGCAGCTATGCAGCCAGACGCATGAGCTCTACCACTTGAAGAACTCTTACTTTTGGTGGAAGGGAACACATAACTAGCATGCGGACAGAGTTTCATTTCCTCACAATGTTTTCGTTTTCGTCGGTCCTCTATTGTAGATGCCAAGGCAGGGAAACCGGCCAACGAAGGGAAGAGGAACAAACAAGGAGGCTGGATAAGCAGACTCTGAAAACAGAGAAGGTGCTAACCTGGACGTGTGACAGCCCTGCCGTGCCCGGCCCAGCAGGCAGGGCACACACAGCCCAAGCCGAGGGAGCTTCGGCATGAAACCCATCCTCTCTACTGCAAACTCAGAGCTACTGTGGGAGCCAGAAGCCAAAGCACAGCTCCAGGGCCGGTCAGCAAGACGCTGAGGGTCAGAGGAGAAACTGTGGAGGTTCATGCAGTCGAATATAACCGATAGTTTAAGGACACTCTCCAAACTAGTGGGCAAATTTAATGGTGACCACTACATTTATGCAGGTTAGGACGTAACTTTTTGATTTTCTTTTTTTGAATATTTTATTTTTATTTATTTATTGGGCACAGAGAGAAAGAGAATGGGCACGCCAGGGGCCACTGCAAACTAACTCCAGACACGTGTGCCCCCCTTGTGCATCTGGTTAACGTGGGTCCTGGGGAGTCAAACCTGGGTCCTTTGGCTTTGCAGGCAAGCACCTCAGCCGCTAAGCCATCACTCCAGCCCAACTTTTTGATTTTCTATTACAAGGAGGCACAACGTATACCTTTCCATGCCCGTACTCGGTGTGGGATGATCCCGTTCAGCTGATGCCACACTTGCCCTCTCGCGTAACTGGCCATTTCTTTCCGGTGAGTGTGAATTCCACACCACTGCAGGTGATCAACAAACAGCTGTGAGCTCTCCTAACAGGGATGCTGAAGGCAGTACACCAGACTGGCTTCAAACCCACCGCGTGGCTGAGGCTGGCCTTCAACTCTTCATCTTCCCATTTCCATCACCCAAGTGCTGAGATTACAGGCACAAACCACCACACCTGGTTTATGGGGTGCTGGGAAGCAAACCCAGGGCTATGTGCATGCTTAGGCAAGCACTATACGAACTGAGCCACATCCCCAGAGGCCTAGAGTCAGGAGAAGGATGTCAGGGAAGGCCCAGTTCACCCTGTGATCTATGATGGCAGAAAACAAATTGCCCACTGTGTGCCGGCTCTGCATAGGGTACCCATGGGGCATAAGGAGAGGGTGAGACCGTGGGTGAAGTGAGCGCACAGTCAGAGCTAAGATGCCCACCAGCCATGCTGTGGTCCTGAAGTCCTGCCGTGGGAAAGCAGAGCGTCTGCAGTCAGGCCTCGGCTGGGACCCCGCAGCGCAGGCACACGGCAGGGCTGGTACGTCTCCCTGCCTCTCCAGAACCATGCGGCAGGAAGAGAGCTCCTGCCCTTCCTTTTATTTCCTTGCACCTGGCCTTTATTCCCCCACAAAAACCAACACCAGCGCTAATTAAACGATTCCAATCTACCTGAACCCGATGAGAAAGAGGAGAGGGAGAATTCGCACCAGACCACAAGCATATGGCTCACAACTGGCCTCACCGAGTGGGAGGGAGATGGAAAAATCAAAGCTGGGGTGTTGTTTTAAAGCTCTATCTGCAAACCTTTAAAGGTGATAAGGACATCTGTAGTCCTAAGGATGCCCCAGGGAGAAGGCTGGAGGAGGATGGGAAGGTTCAGTGAGCTTTATTTTTGGAGCGCCTCAATAGGGTGAAATCCTGTCAACCCTAGAAATGTACTAGAGAGAAAATCACCAGAAGAAAATATACATATGAACATAAATCATTTCTCTGACTAAGAATGACTAAGAAAGCCACTGCACGTGAAAGCAAAAGAAAGTGGGGCTTTAGTTTACAAGAATTATTTGAAAGAATAAACTGAATCTTGAAAGAAACTTGTAGAGAGTATTACATTTAAAAAGCAAACAAAATTAGGGATCTGCCTGATATGCAATATAGCCACCTAAAAGGAAAATAAAAATGAACTGGCTACTATGAGATCAGGACGATGACATTACAAAGTTTTGCCTCATTCCTTTATTATTTTACTTTACTATTTATTTACTTATTTGAGAGAGAGACAGAGAGAGAATGGGCGTGCCAGGGTCTTGAGCCACTGCAAGTGGAACTCCAGACACATGCTCTACCTGTGCATCTGGCTTTTTTGTGGGTACTAGGGAATGGAACCTGGGTCCTTAGGCTTCGCAGGCAAGTGCCTTAACCACTAAGCCATCTCTCCAGCTCCCCACCCTCCCGGCTTTTCAATGTAGGGTCTCACTTTAGCCCAAGCTGATCTAGAATTCACCATGCAATTTTGTCATTAGGTTTTGGATTTTGTTTGCTTGTTTGGGCCAAGGTCTTCCTATGTAGCCCAAGATGGCCTCCAATCATAATCCTCCTTCTTGCGACCCCCAAGTGCTAGAGATCGAAAGATCAACTCAAACTACAAAGTGCTGTTTCTCAATTTTTAATATTTATTTATTTATAAGTAGAGAGACAGAGAGAAGACAGAGAAAGAAGGGGTACAACCAGGGCCTCTAGCCACCACAAACGAACTACAGATGCATGCGCCACTTTGTGCATCTAGCTTACATGGGTACTAAGGAATAGAACCTGGGTCGTTAAGCTATGAAAGCAAGTGCCTTAACCAATGAGCCATCTCTCCAGCTCTGTTTCTCAAATTTTTAAGAAGTGATTCATTAAACAAATATCACATACAAAGGCTCAGAAATAAGTGAATCCTTCATATCTCCAGGATCTGCCAGCCAATCTGTTTGTCTCTTCACAACTTTTAAACACAGACAGACTGATCCGCACCTACCTTAGGTAGACGGATGCACAAGGGGATCCCTCAAGCATTTCACTAGCAACAATAATGGTAAGCTAACATACATGGAGTATGCATTCAGTGCCTCCCCCTGCCAGCAGCACTTTGTGTCTGGACTCATTTCTCTCCCTAATAATCAGATGAAAAGCCACGGGCACCACTAGGCCCATTTCAGAGACGAGGAGACTAAGACACACAAAATAAATGGTCCCACATGGCTCAGGTGGGAGGCAGAAGGTGGACACTCTGACTCGAGTTTAACTTGACACCCACCACAGTAGATTACTGAGCTCAAAAACAGAACTCCTATGCCTGGCTGTGCTCTTCTCTTGTCTGAAACACACGACCCTCCCCAGACCCCAGATCACCTATAAAGCTCCCACGCATACTTCCTGAGCCAGGTCAGTCTCCCCCTGTTTGGTCAAGCCTCCCCCAGCTCTGCCAGGCAGAGGTCACTGCTCAATAGATGACAGACGATCTCTCTGCCAACAAAGTTTGGAATGGGGAGGAGAAAGTGGTGTCCTTGTATCTCTAGCAACAAGACTGACATCTGGCACCTGACACTAATCAATTAGAGAGGGACATTGGCATAAATAATCTTTCGGTCACCCCTGGGACTCAGAAGCCAGTGAAATGTGCTAATCAGTAAATATTTCACACGTCAAGTTAAAATGAGACCTTGAGGGCTGGAGAGAAGTCCCACGATCAAGGAGCTGGCCTGCAACGCCTGACCACCCAGGATCTGTTCCCCAGTAAGACGTAAAGTCAAATGCACCAAGTGGAACATGCATCTGGAGTTCGTATGCTAGAGGCCCAGGCGCTCATTCTCATTCTCTCTTTCTCTCTCCTTGAAAATATCTTTTTTAAAAATCAATCAGCCTTGCAAAGGAAAGCAATTCTGACACATGCATGACACACACTATAGCACACGTGGCCTTGAAGAAGCCTGCTAAGTGAAATAAGCCAGGCATAAACGGACAAACACTGCACCATCCCACTCCTGAGGTACCTGGAGGGGTCAAATTTAAAGGGATGGAGAATAAGTAAGTCGAGTGGTGCTTGCTGATGTCTGGAGGTTATTTCGTAAGTACAGAGCTGCAGTTTTGCAGAAGAGAAGAGTTCTGAGGATGGATGACGGTGATGGTGGCCCAGCAGTATCCGGGTACTTAATACCACTGAATTTAATGACAAGTAGAATGGCTGAAGGTGACAGTGCACACCTTTAATCCCAGCACTGGGGACAGTGATGTAGGAGGAGCACCATGAGGTCGAGGCCAACAAGGGGCTACAGAGTGAGTTTCAAGTCAACCTGGGCTAGATTGAAACCCTGCTTAAAAAAAACACCGGGCATGGTGGCGCACACTTTTTTTTTTTTTGACAACTTCCATAATTGTAGACAATAACCCATGGTAATTCCCTCCCCTCCCCCACTTTCCCCTTTGAAATTCCACTCTCCATCACATCATCTCTCCCTCTCAGTCTCTCTTTTATTTTGATGTCATCATCTTTTCTTCCTATTATCATAGTCTTGTGTAGGTAGTGTCAGGCACTGTGAGGTCATGGATATCCAGGCCATTTTGTGTCTGGAGGAGCATGTTGTAAGGAGCCCTACCCTTCCTTTGGCTCTTACATTCTTTCTGTGGTGGCACACACTTTTAATCCCAGCACTTGAGAGGCAGTGGTAAGGAAGATCGTCATGAGTTTGAAGCCACCCTAAGACTACATGGTGAATTCCAGGTCAGCCTGGGCTACAGCGAGACCCTACCTCGAAAAACCACACACATGAAAAGCAGAAGGTTAAATTCTGTTTTGTATGCTGTATCATAGTTTTAAAAGATAGTTTGAAAGATAAAATTAAGATCTCAAAGCCAAGAAATCAGATTGGGTCAAATGATACACCTATCTGTAGAAGCCAAACCTAGTTCTCGGCCGGTGGAGGAGTCCACAAGCACACCAGTCTGCCCAGCCCCCCTGCTCCCCTCCCCCACTGAGCCGTCCTGGATTCCAAGTCCAGGTTGACAGCCCAGAAGCTACTTCCTCTCCCACTGGGGCCTTGCACCTCAGTATCTGCCTTTCCAACACGGAGCTCCATGAAGGCAGCACCCCTGTTTTCCTGTGTCCTCAGAACCTGTCATCTTTAATGAACACTGAGCATGAGCTGCTGGAAAACGAGGTGCTGAGGGGGGACCCTGATTTTCACAGGGCTATTTTACAGAGAGGTCAGGAAGGCCAGAGAGACCCACAGGCAATTAGGAAGACTTTTCTACCCTGAAGCTGAGAGGAGCTGTGTACAGAAGAAACACGCAGGTTCCTGCCATCCCCTCTTACAGAAAGAGGGAGGGAGGAGACTTTCAGAGTCTACACACCCCCAGAAGCGCAGCCCCTGCCATCTTCTGATAGCCCAGGGCTAAGACTCAGGGGCCAGGGACAGCTCCGGGGCTGACATGTGGTCACCTTTCAAATTCTCTAGGGGTCAAGGGAGTATTTTCCTCTTCACAAGAACAGAAGTTTAAATTGCAGTTTGATCCATGGTCGGACACCTATTCTTTG
Source organism: Dipus sagitta (assembly GCA_036346955.1). Lineage (NCBI taxonomy): Eukaryota > Metazoa > Chordata > Mammalia > Rodentia > Dipodidae > Dipus > Dipus sagitta. The sequence goes on along the minus strand of CM070772.1, from coordinate 151,605,630 downwards.
GGCTAAAATTAGAAAACATTCGTTACAGCTGCTAAGTCATTATCGATATTTGGAGGCCAGCTCTAAGGTACAGGGGAGGTAATTGCTTTTCTTCTCTGGCTCGAATCTCCATTCTTGGCAGCTGCCAGCACATGCACACCGCCGCGTCGCCTGTGGGTTCCTGCCATGGAGATCGCTGCGTCGTCCCTACAACTCTTCCAGGATACACCCCTCCGAGCTTACTCTTGGGGTTCGGTTCCCTTTCCCTGCAACCGCTAAGTAACTCGTAACTGCAATGCTTTCCTCAAAGCACCCGTACGTACCAAAGCCCACCGTGCAGCAGGCAGCCGGTGTCCAGGCCATAACCGAGGAGCCTCAGCTCCAGCCAGGATGACCTGGGGTGCCCCAGCACGGAGCTGCTCCCACGGGCGATTCCCGGATGATGAGGGACTGCGCACGTGAGACACGACTGGCTGACTGGGTACCCCGCTCATGAAGCAATTCCTGGCACAAAGCACAGGTGCCAAGGCTTCTTCAAGCACGAAATGTGAAGGTATAACACAGAAAACTCGCCCATAGCGAACACAAGCAACGAGCACCTCTTTTTTTTTTTTTTTTTGGCTAGTGTGTCCTTGCTTAACCGTCCTTATTAGTGGAGTTTTGTGAATAATCCACCGAGGTATAAACACACACTATGATTCTAAGAAGCTTACCACCTAAACATGATCAAAGCTACATGTAACAACTTCAAGCAAAACCTAAACCTGCTTTCTCATTGGCAAACAAAGAGTTGAAACATGACATACAGTAGCCGTCACTACCGTTTTTATTCCATTCCCCTGTCCACCAGGACAAGCAGATCCCAGCCTACTGAAGGACAGACTGCCCAACAGCTGAAACTATGTAAAGCCTATAAAATATGACGGGCCACATTGTATGAATGCATGTTCTAACACCAGGCATGGTGACACACACCTTTAGTCCCAGCACTCAAGAGGAAGAGGTAGAATGACTGCTGTGAGTTAGAGGCCAGCCTGGGACTACAGAGTAAGTTCCAGAAAAAAAAAAAAACCTGGCTAGAGTAGGACCCTACCTTGGGGGAAAATTTTGCAGATGTGAATGTATATGTATCTGATATAGGCATGTTTTTATGACTATGAGCCATACATGTATGTGCAGGTACACGTTCATGTGGGTGCATGTGGAAACCAGACAAAGACATGTATCTTCCTCAATCACGCAACAGTGGAGACGGGGTCTCTCACTAGACCCAGAACCTACCAACTCGGCCATACTTGGTGGCCAGCATGGCTCAGAGGCCTCCCGTCTCTATATAGCCAGTGCTGCGATTACATGTATGTCCTGCCACACTTGGTTTTGTATGTGAGTGCTGGGGAGCTGCGTGACAGGCACTTTACTAACTAAGCCATCTCCCCAGCCATACTACTGCCTCTGAAGAACCAGCCACAGAGCCCTGAGTCTGATGCCAGTGCCATATAGAAGCGGCCATGGTGGCACACAGTCGTAATCCTAGCACTTGAGAGATGGAGATGGGACGATGCGGAGTTCAACATCAACCTTAGTTAATTAATTAGTTCCTTAATTAAGGAAGCGGAGGAGGAGAAGCAAAGAGAGAAGAGGAGCAGGGGGAGGGGGAGGAAGGGGAGCAGCAGCAGCACAGGAGGCAGGAAGGGAAGCCCAGACCCTAACCTGGAGGTCTGTGCCAGGACACACACTCTCCATGGCCAGCTGTGTGCCAGGGCAGCGTACTGGCATCTGCAAGCCAGGAATGACCCAAAACTACAACCACACGGGGGCTTTTGTTTCTCCTGTCTGTACTTCTTCCTCTTCTTTTCCAGGTCCTTCAGGAGAGACCCTTTCCCAATGCAGACTCAAAACAGACTGAATAAATGAAAGAAAATGAACGGGGAGGGAGGGCGAGGAGAACAGGCGGCCCCGGCAGACTGCAGAGCGTGGAAGAGATGGCCCACACTGTGGAACTGGAGACCTCAAGAAAAATCCAGAGACAACTTTTTCTGGTCTGCCTGACAGTTAACCTGACTTCATCTCCCCCGCCTCTCTAATGTCCCTGACTCAGAATGGTAACGCGTGACAACACAGAAGAAGCAGACCAGTTGTTGTTATTATTATCACTCAGTAGAAACTTATATCAACACATCATATGTTAGTTCCGTCCTTTTCCTCCTCCCTGCCCACATTCCGCTGAGCGCCCTCCTCATTGGGATTGCTAGTTTTCCCCATGGGGTTGTGGGCTATGAGAGCAGTAGCCAGAGGTAGGAGGATCACCGTCCGTGAGTTCAAGGCCAGCCTGAGACTACAGAGTGAATTCCAGGTCAGCCTGGGTTAGAGCGAGACCCCACCTCAGAAAACAAAACAACAACAAAAAAGACTATACTAAAGGATATGCTTTGGGTGCTCAAACGCTTCACAATCTAGTGAGGGAGAGAGACAATGACTGCTGGGATTTGCTGAATCATGTGATGGTGGAATCTGCCAGGCACCGGGAGCTGGAGGGTTCGTGACTCTAAAGGATGACAGAAGACTGTTCCTGATACTATCTTAAAGGATACAATGACCGGCTGGCTTTAACAAGGTGGAAATTTAATAAGTATGAATGTCAAGTCATGCACTTAGGACAAAAGAAAAAAAAATCATAGGATGAGAAGATCGTCTGAGAAAGGCTCACGGGACTGGGCTGCCCGCAAGCTCCCAGCTCGGTGCGGAGGCTATGAGGACCGCTACTGCAATGGCAGGCCGCCTGATTAGAAATGAGGCAAGGGAGCTACCACAAATCTGAGGGATAAGTGGCCAAAAGTGAGAAGAAAGGGGAACAGGGATAAAACCAGTCAAAGAGGCACGGGAAAGGGGGATGAGGCCAGACAATGAATCACTGAGTATCCTAAGAGTCCTGGTCCTTAGCCTCACAGTCCCAAGCCCAAGACAGGAAACAGAAGTATAATTTACCTGAAATACATTAGGCAGCAATTAACCTACAAAGATATTTATTGCAACACATTTTATAATTGTCAAAAAGGCAGGGGCAGGGAGGAGGGGAATGGTACCAACACATGACCGGTCCACATAAAATTTCCACTTAATAGTAATCTTAATAAAGTGGGAGCAAGCTTGGGAGGCAGAGGTAGGATTGCCATAAGTTTAAGCCCACCCTGAGACTCATAGTGAATTGCAGGTAAGCCTGAGCTACAGTGAGACCCTACCTCAAAAAACAAAAAACTAAAAATAAAGTGGGAGCAAGCAAAAGAGAATAAACAACCTATCCTACTATGAGATGATAATTTCCAAAAAAATTAAAGATGTTAGTATCTGAAATACATATTAGTGAAATTGAAATTTACAAACTATTACAACTCATTTTGTTCAAAACAGACCACATGGAAAATTGCATTCAAAACACTTAGAAGAATCTGTGGTTGTCAAGCTAACCAACACCAATTATGCGTGACAGTGGCAAAATGGCTGTTTCACATTCCCACCTTTGTTTCATATTTTTTCATATATTTCTTTCAGTGTTTCATAATAGACATATATTGCAAATCTAGTAAAAATGTCTTTTTATGTTTTATTTTGTTTTCAGGTAGGGTCTCACTCTAGCCCTGGCTAACCTGGAACTCAATCTATAGTCCCAGGCTGGCCTCTAACTCACAGCGATCCTCCTACTTCTGTTTCCCTAGTGCTGGGACTAAAGGGGGTACATTACTGCACCTGGCAATTTTTTTGGCAATCCCCCCTCCCCAACAGGAAGAATCTGAAGTAGGCTTGTGCTATATAATCCCAGTGGAAGGAAGGGAAGAAGCTGGACAGACTGGGAAAGCGTCCAGGCGATCCATCTGTTAAGGGATGGTGTATACCCTAGAAGCACACCCCCGCCCTTGAAGCAGTGTGTCCCAAGGCAGAAGTTGTGACTCCAAGACGGATCGTAACTGTGTAGGCCCTCGCTTCTACGGAGGCCTCTGTGGATCCCACACCGCAGGTTACCTCTCCTAAGGCTTCCTCTGATCTGGTCCCTCATATCCCAGCTCCAGAACCCACCTGGGAATTCATCAAGACTTAGTATCACCTAGAAGACTGAGGATCACAAACTTCTGAACCGGTGGTGGCGCACGCCTTTAATCCCAGCACTCTGGAGGCAGAGGTAGGAGGATTGCCATGAGTTCGAGGCCACCCTGAGACTACACAGTGAATTCCAGGTCAGCCTGAGCTTGAGTGAGACCCTACTGGGGGGGGGGGGGCGCCAGACTTAATACCCTCCCTGAATGTAGGTGGCGCTGTTCCATGGACTCCGGTCTCCAACTGTGTAACCAGGCAAAAGCAGGTTAAGCACTAGCATTCAAAACTCTGCTTCCTGACAACAGTCACCTCGCCACTGCCGTGCTTCTCCACCATGACTATACCCACCGTGAACCAAAATAACCCTTCCTTCTGGCAGGCATTTTGTCATAGTGATGAGAGAAGGGACTAACACAGCACCATTCCCCTATTTCTCTCAGATATTCCCATCCTGGCTCAAGCCTTAAAGAAATTCCAGTGATATTCCTGGAAAGAAGGCAGCTGGTTGAATAAAATACAGCTGAAATGACCTCCACTCTAGAAGACCTGGTTTCCTCAATGATAAATGGCCCCAAGCGTCTGCCACCTACAATTTTCTGCTGACACCTCAAGACCCAGCCAAGGTGTTTTGTAAACAACACAGTGCTGTCCCAGCAAGAGCTCATGTGGCCCTGCATGCTGACCGGTACAGTGACTACTCAGTGTTCTACCATGGATAAATGAGTCCCAGTCTAAGTCCATATAATGCATTTCTAATTACAGGTTTACCAATGTATATTGTAAAATAGGCAGGAAATTTCGGTCAGGTATCCTGGACCCAGTTACTGTGTGTGGCACAAAGTTGAACAGGCTGCCTTTGTGAAAGACGACTTGGAGCCTTTGGCGTGCGGCGCTGAGAATCTGCAGCCTGAGGACCTAACGGGCCACATGGACAGCCCTGCTCGGGTACCTCATTACACAGTATGAGATGAGGACGGCAGCCAGTGCATCCTCGGTGGTGAGAGCCTTGGAGCAGATGCTAAAGGTTGCAGCTGGCTGCAGCCAATCGCAAGAGCCCGTGGTTGCACACCGCACTCAAGCACCTCGTCCTAGGACAGCTTCTCCAGCCCCATAACATTGTGACCGTTATCAAATCACAGTATAGTAGTGAATAGCTTCTTCAGAAAGAGAGAAGAGAAAGTCTTGATTTTTGCATTTGCACATGGGTGGACACACACATGAGTGTGCAGATGCGTGCATGTGTGTATGTGTGTGTGTGTGTGTGTGTGTGTGTGTAGAGGCCAAAGGTTGGGTTGACAATGGATGTCTTACACCTCTCCAGCACGTTTACTGAGACAGGGTCTCTCACTTGTACCCAGAGCTCTCCGAGTCAGCTACCACAGCTAGCTAACCATCTTGCCTGACAGCCTCCGTGCCTGCCTCTGCAGTGCCAGGATTACAGGCAGGTCATCGCACGTGCCTGGCATTTACACAGGTGCCGGGGATCTGATCTCAGGTCCTCGGACTTACACGGCTGTGAGTTCTTTACCGTCTGAACCGTCCCCTCAGGCAGACTCGAGTTGTCCCCGTGGAAGGAAAGGCTTCCCTTCCCTCCACAATCCCTAGTGCGTGCTAAGCACTTGAGGTTTGATGACAGTTTGACTGAACCCTCATAGAAGCCTGAGGTTGAAAACGTAGCCAATGGGATGGCACCACTGACATCACGCAGGAGCCTCTTCTCAAACTCCGCCCAGATCCACCGAATCCGTGTGAACAAAATGCCCTGCACGCTAACAAGGTATGCTGATGGGGAAGGCCCGGGACCTCCCTCGGGAGCAGCCAGAGGCCTGGGGAACGCATCCAACATGGCCTGAAAGCCCGAAACAGGGTCTCATTCCTTCATCCCGCCATTCAACTCTTCCAAGAAAACATGTTCGGTTCCTACATCGTGCCAGGTTCTCTCTCCAGGCACCAACTGTCCCAGCTGGAGGCTACTGAAGGGAAGGACTCCTGAACTGTTGTTAGAACTTCTCATCCCAGCTGCCTGCCCTTGGGGCTCACTACAAAGGACGGGGTGCCGCGACCACAGCTCCTCAAACGCTTTGCAGGTGCAGGGCCGACCTGATGGCTCTACACAAAGCCTGGGAGCGGGGGACGCACCCACACACCAGCCAGGCCTGGGGGCTTGGGCAGAGCCCCTTTCGATTGCTGCAGGTGCTGCATTCCAGAAATGCTGCTGCTCAGGAAGCCAAGCAAGAATTCCGCAGTCCGGGAAGGGAAGCGAAAGCGGCTAACCAAGGGCCTCCGCCTCCCCTGGGGACAGGAGAGTCTCCAACCTCTCAAGAAGAGGTTTACATTTTTAAAATGTATTTATTTTATTAACCACATGCTTGCAAGTCAAACATCCCCTCACAGACACTTTGCAGACAGAGATATTCTGGGAACACACTAGAGGTAGCCTATTTATCCGCTGCTATTACAAGACAGGCCTGAAGGGATGGGCGGTGGTTGGATTCAGGTGTCCCCCATAAACCCAAAATGTTCTGAATGCTGGGTTCCCAGCTGATGGAGATTTGGGAATTAACGCCTCTTAGAGGCAGTGTATAGTTGAGGGCAGGCTTATAGGTATTACAGCCAGTGTCCCCTTGCCAGTGTCGGGCACACTCTCCTGTTGCTATTGTCCACCTGATGTTGGTCTGGGGGTGATGTCCACCCTCTGCTCATGCCATCGTTTTGCCCTGCCATCGTGGAGCTTCCCCTCCAGTCTGTAAGCCAAAATAAACCCTTTTTTTCCCCAGAAGCTGCTCTTGGTTGGGCCTGAAGGGCCCCTGCTCAGCCTTGCCACACTCCCTGTGCCCGCCGGTGCTCTGAGAGCCTTCTAGCTAGCCTGGGTCACTCTCCATCAGGGAGGGATGTTTGCTCCACCTCTGAGGTAGATAAACTGGCAATGAGGAGTCATACACAGGTGCAACAGTGAAAGTGAATATTAAGCTGGGCGTGGTGGCACATAGCTTTAATCCCAGCAGGAGGATCACTGTGAGTTCAAGGCCAGCCTGAGACTACAGAGTGAACTCCAGATCAGCCTGCGCTAGAGTGAAACCCTACCTCAAAAAGTAATAACCAGGGCTGGAGAGATGGCTTAGCAGTTAAGCGCTTGCCTGTGAAGCCTAAGGACCCCAGTTCGAGGCTCAATTCCCCAGGATCCACGTTAGCCAGATGCACAAGAGGGTGCACGCGTCTGGAGTTCGCTTGCAGTGGCTGGAGGCCCTGGCGTGCCCATTTTCTCTTTCTCTGTCTGTCGCTCTCAAAAAATAAAAATGAACAAAAAAAAAATTTTTTTAAGTAATAACCACAAAAAAAGGGAGTACTGAGTTGGGGGGATGATTCCGCAGTTAAAGGTGCTTGCTTGTAAAACGAGCCACCCTCGGTTGGATTGTCCAGCACCCACAGACAGACGCGCAGTGTGGCGCATGCATCTGGAGTACATCTGCAGTGGCAAAGAGGCCCTGATGTGCCAGTTCCTTGTGTGTGAGCCTCTTAAGAACAAATAAATACCCAAATAACTAAAAATATATGAAAGTGAGTATTGCTACAGTGTTAGGAGGACGCTGGGAGCTGGTAAGATAAACTGCTCCTGGGCTTCAGCGTCCAGAAGGAACGTCAAGAACACGTGCTCACGGTGGACACTGACGGACTGCATGCCCCTCCTCTGCTGTTCTGAAGCAGGCCGCCCTGTGAGTCACGAGGCTCAGCCATTAGGAATGTCTCAGCTTCACCTGGTCCCTCTGCTCCCAGCAGAAAGTGCCCTAGGAGCAGGGGCCTGGCCCACTCCTCACGGCATCCCTGCAGCCCCGAGGATCCCTGACACACTCTGGTTTCCAGGAAACAGCAGCAGAAGGGCAATTCATCTGTCAAGCATTTAATGAGTCTCAGGAAGACAACATGAAATACTTTTAAAAAACAGATATTGAGACTAAACACAAAACAAGGAACAAGAGGTATGAAAGTCTGGATATGAACTTCATTGTAAGGCCTGAGAGAATTCCTGGAGCCCAGCTAGCCAAGGGCAACAGAAAAGGAATTTTCTTATCCTCAGCATCAAACACAGACCCACCCCAGTCTGTAACTCATTGTGCATGGAAGGCATTTCCCACCCACTGGACTCTGAACTGGCCAAACTTCTCTAATTTTGGAACTACTAACACACAAGATGGTATATACACTTTATACACTGATAATCCGTGGCAATTTTATTACAAAGAGAACCATAGTTCTTGGTGAGGTAGGCTTTACCCTTAAACTTTCCGGTTTTTTTAAAAAATTTTTTTTAATTTATTTGCAAGCAGAGAGAAAGAATATGAATACGGGCACAATATGGCCTCAAAGGAACTCCAGATGCATGCAATACTTCATGTGGATACTGGGGAATTGAACCTGGGTTATTAGGCTTCACAGGCAAGCACCTTAACCACTGAGCCATCTCTCCATCCTTTACTTGGTATGTTTTTAGGAGACAAGGTCTCTTCACACAGTTCAGGCTGACGTGAGCTCACGGCAACTCTCCTACCTCAGTCTCCCCAGTGTTGTGATTACATGCATGTGTCATCATGCCCCACTGAACACTGCTTGGTGCTCGCCATGGTATTCTGCTTTAGTCCCAACTGAGCAAGTTCCAAAGGCTCGTTGATAAGATCGTGTCAGAGACAAGCATGGAGACGGGGGCATTAAAATGCCCTCACAGGTTATGTCTCAGGATGGGTTCACACCTGTTCACACCTGTTCACCCTAAAACCTTGCCTCTTCCACCACCTTCTCACCTGGGTCACTCTCCACCCAGCTTTACCATGCGCATGCATCACTTTACATTTTCTAGCAGCCTCATGTTAAAAGGTTCAAAAACTAGTGAGACTAATTTCAATATCTTCTAGTAGCCCAATGTAGAAAAACTGGCATTTAGAGGTTGGGGAGATAGCTCAACAGATAAAGTGTTCTCCTTAGAAGCATGAGGACCTGGGTTTCATCCCCAGAGGCCACCTTAAAACAGCATAAAATAAAAAGAGCCAGGCATGGTGACTCAGGCCTTTAATCCCAGCACTCAGGAGGCAGAGGTAGGAGGATCATTATGAGTTCGAGGCCACCCTAAGAATACATAGTGAATTCTAGTCCTGAGCTACAGCAACAAGACCCGGCCTCAAAAAAAAAAAAAAAAATTAAAGGCTGGAGAGATGGCTCAGCAGTTAAAGCACTTGCCTGCAAAGCCTAACAATCCAGGTGCGATTCCCTAGTACCCATGTAAGGGCAGGTGCACAAAGTGACACGTGCATCTGTAGTGCATTTGCAGCAGCTAGAAGCCCTGGAAAGCCCATTCTCTTCCCCCATGCTTGCAAATAAAATTAAATTAAAAAAAAAAAAAAGAGGAGGTCTGGAGGGAGAGTTTAGCGGTTATGGCACTTGCCTGTAAAGCTAAAGGACCCCGGGTTCAACTCTCCAGGACCCACGTAAGCGCATGCATCTGGAGTTCATTTGCAGTGGCTGGAGGCCCTGGCATGCCCATTCCATTCTCTCTCTCTCCCCCTCTCAAATAAATAAATTATATATATATATGCCAGGTCCTAGGCAGGTAGGTAGAGACAGGTAGATCACTGACCAAACAATCGAGCCTAATTAGGTGAGTTCCAGGCCAATGACAGATCCTGTCTCCAAAAAAGTGGATAGCCTCTAATGCGACCCAAGATTGTCCTCTGAGACAGACAGTGTGTGTCCCTCCCTCCCTCTCTCAGCATTTGACCCGGAATCAACAGAAACAAAGATTTTTAAAAGGGCACTTCGTACAAGTACACACCTGTGCACTAGCTGCAAAATCCAGTAGTCACTGTTAACAGGATGTTCCTCAGAGTAGGCTGGCCGCCTTGCCAGGGCCCAGCAGCACCCACGGCTGGTGGCTCCCACACTGCCCAGCGCAGGTTGAGAGAGCACTTCTCGCCACACTTGAGTCTCACCAAGCAGAGCACCAGCTGTTTCCACGCACACAAAGCCGTTCAGAGGCACTGGCTTCAGCTAGACTTGAGAGTGATAAGGTCCCAGTTTTCAGTCCACGCAGGCTTTTTTTTTCAGCCACAGTCTTCAAGTCTTCATGTAGTGACTTTCTCAAGGAAGCCCTCTCTCACCACCTCCACTCGGCTATGAGCTGCCGGGTACCCCGACTTCATTCATCACTGGCCCCCGACATACCACGTTAACTAACGTCTGCTTGCCTATGTTACCCACCACTGACTTTATGTTCCTTGGAGAGAGGTGTGTGTGTCCAGTCGGGCCTGGCCTTGTCTCCCAGGCCAGCATGGGCTCAGTATTGACTTGTGGGATCGTGGGTTGGATAAATGAATGGAATTCCTCCCGTCAGTCTCCGCATCTGTGGAAACCTCCATGGCTGCTTCTGGCTCTGAGTCAGGAAAACCTTAACAAAACCCTGTCCTGCTAACATCAGGCAAGACAGGTGAGACTAGACACTTACATTCAGCCTCATGCACAGCCGTTCTGCCAGGGGCCTGACCCAGGAAAGCAGCTTCCCCTATGCCACACCTCAGTGTCAATGCTTTGGGCCAGAGCAGACCCTTAGCTTTTCTTGTTTTTGTTTGTTTGCATGCAGTGTCACTCTACATCTCAGTTTGGCCTCAAACTCACAGCAATCCACCTTCATCGGCCTCATGAGTGCCGGAATTATAGGTTGATTTTTATTTTTGCAACGTAGCCCAGGCTGACCTGGGATTCACTATGTAGTCTCAGGGTGGCCTCCAAGTCATGGTGATCCTCCTACCTCTGCCTCCCAAGTGCTGGGATTAAAGGCGTGTTTCCCCCTCCCCCCCCCCAGGTAGGGTCTCACTCTAGCCCAGGCTGACCTGGACTTCACTATAGAGTCTCAGGGTGGCCTCGAACTCACGGCAATCCTCCCACCTCTGCCCCCTGAGTGCTGGGATTAAAGGCGTGCTCTACCACGCCCAGCTGAGTTTTTAGCGTTTAAGTGTTCAAAAGCGCCCTGTTGCTTCCTGCTAGCCGACTGAAACGTGGAAATGCATGCTTGCTCTCACCTAATTCCTGCCAGCCACTTACAGACTTCTCCCGAAGAAACTGTTTCACTTTCTCTGTAACGAACGTCATGGCAGGATCCTCCGGTTGGGTCTTAGATGCCAAAATCTGTGGTTTCATGGCCAGGCCCTTCCCACGTGATCATGAGCGCGTTGCTGTAACCTCTGCCCACCTCCATTTCCTCAGCCCTTGAGCAGGGAAAACAATACATGCAGCTCACAGGGCTGACTCGAGGCCAGGATGCCTTATAAACCGTCAAGAGCCACACAAACGTTAGCTACTGGCAAACGACTTGCTTCTGGGGCAAGTCAAAGCGCAGTGACATCGAGCAGTTCACAACTTACACAGCCCCCGCCCCGGCCCAGGCCTAGAGACATAAAGGCTGGAGGAAGCCCACTGTGCACCCCCAGGCTGAAGCCAGTCGGTCCCAAATGTGGGTCCTTCCAACACGGCCGCGGGGGGGGGGGGGGAGGACAGCAGGCAGGCAGGCCCTGCCAGGTGAGCCAGCATCGAACACAGGGTGCCAGGCCCCGTGGGAGGTGGCTGTGGGGCTGGGCTGCCCGGTGGAGCACAAAGGAGCCAGGACAGAGGGTTCTGGGAGCCCCTTCCAGGAGGACACGAGGGAGCCCTGCGCGGGTCTAGCCGGGGAGCCCAGGGGGAGCTTGGGCGCCTTTTCTTCTTTTCTTTCCCCTGCTAGTTTGGGGGGGAGGGGGGCGCTGAACTTTCCCAAACTGGCTCTACCCGTTTCCCGCAGGCCTGGGGCTGGTGCGCGCACATTTTATGATTTCGGAAGACAGCATGTGCAGTCAGAGTGAGTCATCAGTAATCCTTGTCAATTTGCCAGCAGCCGGCCCTCTTCATTACAAATGTAAAGATAAAAGCGCTCTCTGCATTAGCTGGCATCCGCCTCCACAGACAGCACAAATGAATTAATTGTGCCTCATCTCCAGCAGCAGAGAGGTGTGCGGGAGGGGGAACGGCGCTCGTCCAGCTTCATTAACAAATTACGCTGAAACAGAGCCACCGCGCCCGTGCCCGCGCTCTTCAGCACACAGACCTGCTGCATCCTAACCTCGGGTTCTCCTCCCAGGAGACCGCAGGCCACAGTCACCCACGTACAGCCCCCATAGACGGGGGGGGGGGGGGGGGGGGACGGATCCTTGGTGGGTGGGGAGGTGTGACCTCAGGGAACACTGTGAGACCAGACCTGGGCTTAGCACAGCCTAGGGAACAATAGGAGGGCACTCTGCTGCCAAGAGAGGGTGTTTTCCACCATTTACCCAGGCAGATAAACAAACCGGGGGCCCTGATGCGCGCAGCAGAGTGAGCCTGTCACCAGGCGGGCGGAAGCTGTCGGACCGAGGACTGTGGAGCATTCCAGAAAGAACAGCCTCCGGAGCAACTGGAAAAACAAGTTGGGCTCCCCTGCGCACCAGAAGCTAAGATTACACCCTCACACACACACACCTTTCTAAGATTTCGTGGGAGAGGTTGCTTGCCATGTTACAGTGCTGTGATTTCCTTCCTCCTGTGGATTCGCCATGGTTTGAGAAAACCTGTCTCACAAGTGGAGGGAGGAGGAGCAAAAACGGAGCCTTCCAAAGAGACAAAACCAGTGCACACAGGGGGAGGGAGACAGGAAGCAGGGGAGGGGGACAGAGGGAAGAACAAAGAGGAATCTAAAAGACAGAAGAAGAAAAGACCCTCTACCCTCCAAATATCACCCTGTTAACTTGTGACCTATAAGGAAGTTAAGATCGCAAACAGCTAATCCAACCATAAAATATGTCCAAAGTATTTATTACACAGATGGACTCTGGGTTTGATTTTGTTAGTTTAGTTGGTTTGGATTTTATCTATAAAATCCAAGAATCTAAAAAATTCTGCGCAGAAAATCTGACCTCAATCATAAAAAGCAAAGAAAATCTTTTAAAGAAGAACAATGAATAAAGCCACATGCAACCTTTCCATCATCCAAGAAAGACCGAGGATGACACACCACACCACGAAGCCAAGCCTTTGTAAAAGTCCCAGCATCTGAAACAGACCAAGATGGTGACATTGGACCTTTGTGCTCTTCTGGGCACACTGCTGTACATGGTACAGTCCTGCTGGAAGGAAATTGAGCAACAGCTGTCCAAAGCAAAAAAAAAAAAAAAAAAAAAATTTATTTGTGCCTTTTAACCCTGAAAACCTCCTTTTGGGAATTCACACTAAGAAAATAATCTACAACAAGGGTGAAGCTGTATGTGTCAAGCTCGCATCTGTAGCAGCACAACACTGCAGGGGAAAAAGTGTGAAGTATCCAGTGAATGGTCAAGTCAATTCAGCCTGTGGGATGACAGAGGAAAAGGCCATTAAAAGTCATCCTGAAGACTAAGCATTTCCTTAAGGGTTATTGAAAAGAGCAGAATATAAGCTTGAGTCCACATGAGATTACAACTCTCTAGAAATCTGCCTGTGGGCTGGAGAGATGGCTTAGCGGTTAAGCGCTTGCCTGTGAAGCCTAAGGACCCTGGTTGGAGGCTCCATTCCTCAGGACCCACGTTAGCCAGATGCACAAGGGGGCGCACGCATCTGGAGTTTGTTTGCAGTGGCTGGAGGCCCTGGCGCACCCATTCTCTCTCTCTCTCTGCCTCTTTCTCTCCCTCCCCCCCCCCCCGTTGCTCTCAAATAAATAAATAAAAATAAGCAAAAATTAGAAATGTGCCTGTGTACCAGGAAGGGCTAAAAGTTAAAATGAAAACAGTTGTGTTAGGAGTAGAGCTTAGGTGAAAGGTTCCTCCCCCTCTTTTGTTTGATTTTCTTTATTATGGCTATAGCAATTTTTTATGAAATAAAGAAACATCACAGCTCACAGGGTGTAGAGGCAGGTGTTCAACTCACATTCAAAGAATAAATCGGACTGGAGAGATGGCTTAGCAGTTAAGGTGCTTGCCTGCAAAGCCCAAGGACCCAAATTTGACTCCTCAGAACCCATGTAAGCCAGACATACAAGGTGACGCATGTGCACAAAGTCACACATGCACACAAGGTGGCACATGCATCTGGAATTCATACTGGCTAGAGACCTAGCATGCCAATTCACCCCCCCATTAAAAATATAAAAGAATAAATCAGAAATGTGGAGAACCAACACCTAGCCTTGGACACTCTATCCTATCTTTTTTAAAACTTTCATTTTTCATTTACTTATTTGCAAGCAGATGTAGAGAGAGAATGGGTGTGCCAGGGCCTCCAGCCACTGCAAAAACAAACTCCAGATGCATGTGCCACTTGGTGCATCTGGCTTTAGGTGGGTACTGGGGAATCAAACCCAAGTCATTAGGCTTTGCAGACAAGTGCCTTAACCATTCAGCCATCTCTCCAGCCCCTGTCTTATCTTTCTTTGCCTGGGTCCCTCCATCACATAGCTCAAAGCATCCAGACTGAAAAGGCTGGCTCAAAAAAGAGAAGAAAAGAAGAAAGGAAAGGAAAAGGGAAGGATGGCTCAGAAACACTAGGCCATCCATCCAAGACTGCCCACACAACTAGCTATGGGATGATAGAGACCAAAAACAACAAACAAACAAACAGTCCCCAGATCTGTTCTACTCCCAAGCCCTCATTCATCTTGCCCACTGTCGCGTCTAACTCCTATGCCATCTTTATGAAATAGTTTTCTGCTTAATAAAAGGCGTAAGTTAGCTTTCTTCCCGACACTGTATAAGTCTGCCACTGTTTCTTCCATATGTGGTCTACTGACCACCTGTGTCCAACTCAACTGCCAGGCAGGTCAAAGCTCGCAATGGCTGACCCCCAACCCAGACTTAGTGAATCCGAGTATTTGAAAGTGGGGGGCTGGACCTTGTATTTAACAAGCCTCCCAGGTAACTCCTGTGCACAGGAATATGTGAGAAGCATTGGTCTCAGGACTATGCAAATACCATGTTATGTCCCAACCCACACAAAACTGTCAGCTGGATGAGGGGAAGCGGAAGGCTTATTGAAAGCAGGCACTTTCTCAAATGAATACTTAACCTCAAGAGTTAAGAGAGTGGCACGTTTTCCAGGCCCCCCCACACACACACTTTCTTCCCCCCTGCTGAAATCATTCCTGAGATAACAGGCATTGACCGACTCCACATGCCCCATGCTCAGCACAGTGCTGAGAACCTAAGAGGTGTTCCTAACTGCTGTGCAAAGAACCAGCAAGAAAGGGAGGGCAGGAGTGAGCTGGAGGGGGCATCTGGATCCAACTGGATTTCGTGCTTGCTCATTTGTCTGTCCCCCAGCACATGGTGAGCTCAGGGCTGAGGGACAGGTGTGTGTGCAGCTCCTCTTTCTCGACGCCCACAATCACCAGTAAATGAACACTAGGCACCAGTAAGAGCCACAGAAAGTGCGGACGCTGACTGGCCCAGCACCGCACAGGAGAAAGTGCAGGGAAGCACCGGCCTGGCACTCCCCGCACACTGGGCCAGCGCCTCCCCTCACTCGTCCTGCAACAGGAAGCCTTGCATGCAACTTACAGCCAAGTGCAAGATCAGCAGCCAGGACTAGCGTCTGCCTAAGACACAAACAGTAAGTGAGAGAGGCCAGGCTCTCCAAGCCACAGTCCAACTAAACACAGGGTAGCCAGACACAAAAACTGGAGGAATATAGGAAACTTAAGGCAGGGCTGAGGAGATGGCTCATGGTTAAAGGCACTTGCTTGCAAAGCCTGGGACCAGATAAAGCCAGATGCACTAAGTGGTACATCCATCTGGAGTTCATTTGCAGGGGCAAGAGACCCTGGCATACCATTCATTCATTCTCTCTCATTCATCCTCAACCCCCCCCCCCCTCCGCCTGCAAACAAATAATTTTTAAAAAAAAAGAAGTTCAAGGGTTAGGGATGAAGTTCAGTGGGGAGGGTGCGAATCAGATCCTAAACTCACAGACCCGTATGGTAAAGCATGCCTATGATGGTCAGCACTCAGGAGGTAAAGGCAGGAAGATCAGAAGTTCAAGGTCATCCTCAGCTACACAGTGAGTTCGAGATCAGTCTAGGAAAGCCTGAGGAAGGGAGAGAGGCAAACTAACTGAAGGCTAAGTTGTAACAGACACACAGTCTAGAGAGGCCACGGTGCACTCAGGTCAGAGGATGCTGGAGGAATTAACTCTGAAAAGCTGCCCAGGGATACTCTTGAGAGACCTGAGACAGGTCACACACAGAGAGCCTACTTGCTGAGGACTGTGGGCTCAGCCCCCGGACGCTGGGAGAGCGTCAGCTGGTCACACTGGGCCCACCATCACGTCCTCCTTAACGCAGCAAGGCAGTGCTGCTCCCCAATTACCAGCAGCAGTCCCTTCAGACTCCAATGCAATTTACGCGCGGAGCGCTTGTAGAGATCTGTTAGTTAGAGTTATTGGAGCCCATGGGAGCAACTCTAACCTAGAGCTGACTTGAAATCAAACTGGCCTGGGCTTAAATCCTGCCTTCCCCATTTCCTCACTGTGAGAACTCCGCTTCCAAATGCCAGCTTCCTCGCCTATAAAGGGAATAATTATGCTCACCTCATAGGTGTTTTGAGAAATAAGTCAGTCAGTGCCTGTAAAGGACCTGTCCACAGGGCCTGGCACACAGGAAGGATGCAATAAATGACACAATAGTTACTGCGAGCATGGTACAACCTGATCTCAACTCTAGAAGTGCCAATTCCCAGGGGCACAGGTCACCTGTGTGCTCTGCCTTCCCTACGGATTATGTTTCTTATAAAAAGCATCCTGTATTAACACAGGACATAGACTTGTTATTAATAGACATAGAGTAAATACCTATTAACCTAACTTTTTAATGATTTCCACATTAGGTTTAATATTCAATGCAAATTGATCCATAAAAGTAGTCTAATTAGAAATTAAGCATGTCATCACCGTTACCCCGATTACATTAGAAGAGTTAACAGAATGCAGTAAGACATGTCCCTGGCTAAAAGGAGCAGGGCTGCAGCACCACCACGGGCAGTTAGTGGCTACAAAGTCAATGCCCATCTGGGAACCCACAACATGAAGAAGTCAGATTTCGAAGGTCCAGTCCAAGAAAAGCATCTTCCAGATCACTCCAGGAACTACTGCCAGTGCAACAAGCTCTTGGGATGCAAGAATCATGTCCTCAAAGCATTCACAGATGAGGATGAAGGAACCCACAGCCTGTCATGTCCTGGGAACACGACCTGCCTTGCGCAGCAGAATCTCCTCACCGATCCATGCTACCTGAGTTTGTGCCTTCCCCTTTCTGGGACAATGTCCTCAACGAAGTCACAGGCTCTCAAGAGCTGGGGGGCCAAACTCTTCGCAGTCTCTCACTCTCCAACTCACAGCTTCTCTAGATCCAATTCTGAAAAGACTGCCCAGCTTTTCCAGCACTGTTTTGTCTTTTTCAGTGCAAAACAACCTGACCACGAACCACTGGAAAAGAAAGTAGACACAGTGCTGAAGGATTGTACGGAATTAAGCTAGCCCACTTGGGGACCCCATGCTGCTGCCTACGCAAGGTTCTGGGCACTACTGCAGTGGGACAAGTTACGGTGGGTGTTTCTCTAGAAGGTGTGGTCAATGCAGCCCCTCACTCCCCCAGGCAGAGTCAAAGTCCCCAGGAACTTTCTGTCACCGCTCCAAGCTGCTCTCTTGTCTGACACTGGCCAGAGTCTAAGCGCATCGGCGTCTGCTACTCTTCTTGGTGACACTCTGAGAAAAGGGCTGAAGGGGGAGGTGTGACCAAGCCCAAGACTAAGTCCCATGCTGATTCTTGGAACTGTCACCATCAAAGACACAGCTTCCCAAGCACTGCAAGTCCCAGAAAGAACCACAATGAGGATGGAGAGCCGGCCTACTGGTTAAAGGTGCTTGCTTGCAAAGCCTGATGGCCTGGGTTCAATTCCCCACTACCCACGTGAAACCAGATGTACAAAGTTGTGCATGCGTCTGTAGTTCATTTGCAGAGGCAGGAGGGCCTGGCAAGCCCATATTCACTATCTCTATCTCTGCCTGTCTTTCATAAATAATGAAAGAGGGGCTGGAGAGATGGCTTAGCGGTTAAGGCACTTGCCTGCAAAGCCAAAGGACCTCGATTCCCCAGGACCCACATAAGCCAGATGCACAAGGCGGCACATGCGTCTGGAGTTCGTCTGCAGTAGCTGGAAGCCCTGGCATACCCATTTTCTCTCTCCCTCTCAAATAATTTTAAGTTTAAAAATAAATAAATAATAAAAGAAAGAAAGAAAAAGGGAGAGGAGAGAAAGAAAAATGAGAGAGTGAAAGGAGAAGAGAGAGAAAAGAGAAGAGAGAGAAGAGAAGAGAAGAGAAGAGAAGAGAAGAGAAGAGAAGAGAAGAGAAGAGAACCAACAAACCACATTTCTGCTGGGCCTGTTCACAAGATGTGTGTCCTCACCTCTGAAGCAAAACTTCCAAGCTCTTCAGAGTTAAGCAACTGTCCTCTAAGGCAGAGGCTCCCGTGAGGTGAAAAGCACAAAGAGGCAAACTTCACACCCAGCCCAGGAGGGAAGAGGAGGATACTTAAATAAGGTCACACCAGGACAGAGGTTGGTAGGATCCCATGAAAAATTTCTCCTTCTGATTGTCAGAAAAACTAACATGAAAATGTCTTTCTGAAAGCCGGGCGTGGTGGGCACATGCCTTTAATCCCAGCACTCGGGAGGCAGAGGTAGGAGGATCACTGTGAGTTCAAGGCCACCCTGAGACTACAGAGTAAATTCCAGGTCAGCCTGGACTAGAGTGAGACCCTACCTCGAAAAACCAAAAAAAAAATAAATAAAAGAAAATGTCTTCTGGTAGGAGATGGCTCGGTGGATAAAGAGCCTGCTGCACAATCATGGTAACTACTTCAGTTCAGATCCCCCGACCCCATATGAAAGCCAGAACCTGTGGTGGGCTTCTATAATCCCAACTCATACATCATGAGCAGGAAGGTGGAAACACAATTTCCTGGTAGCTTGTGGACCAGCTAGCCTGGCAGAGTGGCAGTGAACAACATGAGAGCCTGTGTCCAACAAGATGGAAGGCAAGGAGCAGCAGCAGGAAGCCGCCTTCTGACCCACCCCCGACATGTGACCGGCGTGCGCGCGCGCACACACACACACACACACACACACACACACACACGTGCACTCCAAAACAACAACAAAAACAAGGTCTAAAGCTGGGTGTGGTGGCACATGCCTTTAATCCCAGCAGAGGTGGGAGGATTGCCCTGAGTTCGAGGCCACCCTGAGACTCCATAGTGAATTCTAGCTCAACCGTGGGCTAGAGTGAGACCCTACCATGGGAAAAAAAAAAAAAAAAGAGGTCTAATAATCTGTCAGACAGAAGGCTGGTGGGTCGGGAGCCAGGCAACGGGGCGAGACACTGTTCTCTGACCGCTGAGCTGCACCACCTACCTGAAGGGCCCAGCATTAACAGATTAAACCCACTGGACTGCAGGCTGAGGAATGGGTGCAGAACCCAAACCCCCTACTGTCCACAGCACCCCACACTTCCTTGACTTCCACATGCTTCCCACTTTCAGAAAAAGCAGGTCACTACCTCCCCTCCTCCACCCCCTCCCTGCACATTATTGAGTTACTGCAGGAGCATCGTGTATTATTGCAGCAAGCACTACTTCGACATAACCTAATAAGCCAGCATTCGGCAAGAATGAATGCTACAGGGCACACGTGCAAACTTGATTCTCCGTCCAGGAGTGATTTCTGCGGAGGTGTAATTCCATTGTCCGCCTCACCCAGCACATCTTCTATCCATAAAGCACGAAAGCCTTCATCCGTCACGGTTCTCAGGAATGAAGGGTCTTGCCTCCTGTCCCGGGATTCAGGTGCAGCTAGACCCTATCTGGTGACACAAAGTCAACGCTAATCTGATCTTGCCATTTAGACACACACAATGGCGCGCATGCACAGGGCTGCGTGGACAAGGCAGCGTGACACCGGAGGCGCACAACTGCCCTGCGTTCAATTCTGCCGGTTACTTATTTATTAGCCCCAAATTACTCTGGATATTGTAGCCTCCGATCATTATAAACTACATTCATTATCCTGACTCTATGACTAGACTTGACCGCTAATGGCTCATTCTCTAGAAGATTTACAGATTCTCACAGGCAGCGCGTCTTTGTACAGCCAACTGTCAGGTATGGGCTTGAACCTGCACCGTGCGTGGATCAAGACCACTGCTTAAGATCCTAGGGGCCAGCCTGTGACCTGAGAGGAGCAGATGCTGTGACCTGAGAGTGACAAGCCACTCGGCCAGCAGGCATGGGACAGAGCGCCAAGCGTATGATCTGTAATGTTCTCTGCTGATGACTCAGAAGAGGGTTGGCAGACTGTCGCTCACGGGTGGAATCTGGTCCGCCATCTGTTTTTGTATGGCCCGTGGACGGAGTGTAAGTTTACCCTTTGTAAATGGTTGAAAATTAATCC
Source organism: Dipus sagitta (assembly GCA_036346955.1). Taxonomy (NCBI): domain Eukaryota; kingdom Metazoa; phylum Chordata; class Mammalia; order Rodentia; family Dipodidae; genus Dipus; species Dipus sagitta. The sequence goes on along the minus strand of CM070772.1, from coordinate 151,585,045 downwards.
AAAGGGCAGATTACTTACGATTCACATTTCAGTGTCCGTGATGATGCTTGTTGGGACACAGCCACAGCACAGGTCCTTCTGGTTGTCGCGGCAGAGCTGGGCAGGGGAGGCAGAGAACATATGGCCCGCATAGTCCAAAATATTTACTATCTGGCTTTTCAAGTTTCCTGACCCTTGACTGAAAAGCCAGAGCCATGGCTCTACTGGGAAAAGACCCTGACAAAGCCCCAAAGGAGGCCTGGGAAGATGGCCTAGTGGATAAAGCACTTGCCGTGTGTGTGTGCATGCCCTGAGTTCAGGTCCCTAGACCCCACTTAAAAGACGGCAGCAGGAGTGGTCTTCTGTAATCCCTGTGCCCCAGAAGCTCACAGCACAGCTAGCCTAAGTGCACACGGTGGCGAACGGCAAGGAAAACAGGAGACTGCCTCCAACAAGATGGAAAGTATCCTTGACCTCTAGACACATGTGCAGCTGTGCTAACACACACGGACACGATGCACACCCATCACACACACATGCCAAGAGACTCAAATCTTAATTCATTAACGCCGGGAGGGAAATACCGAAGGTCCCTTCTCACCCTGGGATCCTGGTTCACAGATTCAGCAGCAACCGAGGCTCAAGGGAGGAAGAGGAGGAGGAGGGCATGTTTGCGAGCAGGTCAGACAGCAGGAAATGCAGAGCACGGGGCTGTGGGGACCTGGTGCGTGCCCAGCTGGGCAGGAGCCTCGTCTTCCTACTTGTCCCATGGCTCCAGTGAGTGAGGCAGGGCCGGACGGAAAGGAAGCCACTGGGGCTTTTCGAAGAGCTCAGGACCATAGCTGGACAAGCACAAAGAGGCAGAAAGGACAGGGAGCCACCTTAAGTCACTAGGCATGACCCCCGAGAGGCTGCCTACTGGAAAGAGGCGAAAGAGACCCTCAGAGTGGGGGAAGTGGGAGGGAGGCGGTCACTACGGTTTGTGCTAAGTTGTTCTGTTCTCAGTTTATTAAGTTCGGATTTGGTTTGTTATCCCTTCTCCATCACCCTGGCCACTTTCTGTTATGCTGGGAAACCCAGAATTGGGGTTACCAGACTTACTAAGTGAAAATACAGGGCGCCTACCTGAAGTTCAATGAATTCATTTCTTTTAGTAAACATTTGCTCCAAATACTGCTTCTCCGAAACTCAATTGTGGGGTGTACAATAAAAAAGTAATGATTTGGGCTGGTGAAATGACTTAGCGATTAAGGCATTTGCCTGCAAAGCCTAAGGACCCCAGTTCGATTCCCCAGGACCCACGTAAGACAGATGTGGGGGGGGCATGCATCTGGACTTCGTTTACAGTAGTTAAAAGGCCCTAGTGCACCCATTCTCTTTCTCTCTATCTGCCCCTCTCTATCTCAAATACATAAATAAATTTTTAAAAAGTAATGATTTATCTGACATGAAATTTAACTGGGCATCCTGTATCTTCATGGGCAGACCTACGAAGAACCCCAATCAGTCAGGAGGTGACTCTTTGAACCCGGCCCTGCTGGCAAAACCCACACATGGCAGGTCTCTGCTTCCACCAGCTCCCCAGGCCAGGAAGCAGAAGGGCCACGCCTACAGCCTCTGGCACAGGGCACCTGGGCCTCACAGCCAGCTGAAGGGCAGGCGACCAGCCCTGACAGAAGACTGTCCTCCACCTGTCCCACCCACGTCACATCACCCGCCACCTTCTCCTCCCTCCATGGTCCCACCACTGGTTTCTCTGATTCCTCAGGCATTGAGGCACACGCACACCTGCACTCACACACATGAACACAATACACACCCATCTCACTCACACACACCCCAGAAGACTAAAATAAAAATAAACAAAAAAGCAAGGAGGAAAATACTAATAACGTCCCTTCCCAGCCTGGGATCCTGGTTCGTAAGATACAGTGCAGAGGAACTGTCGATCTGCACCCTGGCACTGAAGAAGGTCCCCTCCCTGACGCTTGTTCTGCTGCCCACGCGAGGCCACAGGTGTCACCATCCCTGGCATGGGTCTCTCATGAGGTATGTGCCCAGAACCTGGAATTGAAGGGGTCTGAGAGAGCTGTGCAAAAATCATACTGTTAAAGGGTCCAGCACAGAGGCCAGGTGGCCCAATACCACAGGGCAAGACTTTCGTCAGCTGTAATCACAGCTCTCTCCGTGCCACCTAGCACAGTGTGGGCCACCAACTGCCACTCAATAGGTAACTAAATGTGGCACAGTCGCGGCCACAGTTGTATCCTTCCTCTGCCCCAGGAAAATGTGTGCAAAGAAGCCCTAACTCCCAATACTTGGACATACGACTGTATGTGGACAAGGACTAGTTCAAGAAGGAACGAACTTAAAAATGAGCTCAAAACCCAGGCCCTACTGCAATGGGGCCGGTGAGCTGGCAGGAAGACACTTGGATGCGAACAGAATGCAGAGGCGTGTGTATGAATGCGTGCGCGCACACAGGTGAGGTGAAGGAACAACACAGAACATCTGGAAGCCAAGGAGAGAGGCCTCAGGAGCAAGCCCGACGGGCCAACACCTTCATCTCGGCCTCCCCAACGGGGAGAAAAGAGACGGCGGCGGTCTACCTGCCCAGTCTGCGGCGTCTTGTTATGGCAGACGGGGGAAACCCTGCAGGAGCAAATGAACAAAACCAGCCCGGGAAGGAAGGGCGCGTCAGTGCCTGCCCCTTCTCCACTACACCTTCCAGGCCCGGGCCAGTACATGGCGAGCACTCAGGAAAAAAAAAAAAAAAAAGATCACCCCCACACTCACACACCCCCACCACCCCAAAGAGATAAACCAGGCTGCAGATGCATCTCAGGGAGACAGCACTTGCCAGGCAATCAATAAGGCTCTGGGCCCCATCTCCAGCACTGCTACGAAAGAACAAAAAACCCCAAAGGCTTACGGCTTCGCCCCTCCCTCAGAATCTGAAGCTGCCCCAATGAGCTGCAGGGGTCAGTGGGGGAGTGCAGGGCTGCCCTCCCGCTGCTCTGCTAACCCTCTCCAGGCCCTGGGCCTGGCACGGTGGCTGGTTTCACCGGGGAATGAGCAGCTCGGCTAGACCTTACTGTAGCCCAGTGATGCATGAGGGCAAGTCTGAGGGCTGATCGGCAGCAGGAGAAGTTTCCTGGCAACAAGTATTTCTGGGCATTAGTGTGGGGAGGTGACGCCTGGAACTGCTGCAGCCTAACAAGAGAGGAAACTGACTTTTTATTTATTTTTGTAAAAGATATTTTTATTTATTCATATGAGAGTGAGAGAGAGAGAAAGAGAGAGAGACAGAGAGAATGGGCATGCCAGGGCATCCAGCCACTGCAAATGAATTCCAGACACATGCACCCCTTGTGCATCTGGCTTACATGGGTCCTGGGAATCGAACCTGGGTCCTTCGGCTTTGCAGGCAAGCGCCTTAACCACTAAGCCACCCCTCCAGCCCGAAACTGACTTTTTAGTTTTATTTATTGTTTGCAAGCAAAGGGAGGGACAGGGACGGAGGGAGGAAGAGAGAGAGAACACGAACGCTGGTAGAATGAAAAGGGGGAGGAACCCGGCCTTCAGAGAGGTCCCCAGGTCGCTACAGGAGCTTTAGATTTCTGTCCTATGAGACATACAGACACACTCTCTCCTTGCACAGCCACACTCAGCTGGGCTGAGCCCTCCTGTCATTCTGCAACATGCTAGAGGGCTACCAGGACCAGCCTGCAGGTTTCTGATTCGGGAACTCCTAATACCAAAATATTCTACAGCCACCCAGCAGCATTGCCACTCAGTATCCAATGACAACAAACCAATAACTTGACAGGCCTTGCAGTCAGTCATGTTGTCAAGGGAATTTGCATTTTTGACATTTGAATGCAATCACAAATATGCATGTGTAACCTGGAAACCACATACACTGAGGTCACAGACCATCTTTGGTACACATGTGGGGTTGAAGAGCCCTCACTGGGGCCCCGAGGAACACTTAGCCCCTGGGGTGGATTTTTTTTTCCCAGTTTTCGAGGTAGGGTCTCGCTCTAGCTCAGGCTGACTTGGAATTCACTACGTAGTCTCAGGCTGGCCTCAAACTCACGATCCTCCTACATCAGCCTCCCAAGTGCTGGGATTAAAGGCATGCACCACCACACCCAGCTTGTGGTGGGTCTTTTTTTTTTTTTTTGGTCTTGTTTTATTTGGTTTTGTTTGGTTTTTTGAGGTAAGGTCTCACTGTAGCCAGCCTGACCTGCAATTCACTATGTAGTCTCAGGCTGGCCTTGAACTCATGATGATCCTCCTACCTCTGCTTCCCGAGTGCTGGGATTAAAGGCGTGCACCACCACTGTTGTGGTTTGAATGGAATGTTCCTCACAGGCTCAAGTGTTTTCAATACTTGGTTCCTAGCTGGTGGTAAACTGGGAGAGTTGTGGGGCCTCGTGGAGGCGGGCCCTTGGGAGGCAGAGCCTTGCCGGAGGAAGTGTGTCACTGGCAGCAGGCTCCAAGCCCAGTACTCAGACCGCTTCCTACTCAAGCCTATCTCTTTCCCTTCCATGGCTATAAGCCAAATTAAACCCTTTCCTTCCAGGTGCTGTTTGGGTCAGGTGTTTTGTCCATCAATGAGAACGTAACAGCTAGGGCCTCCAGGGAGAGAATCCTCCAAGACAGGAAGTTCACCTTAGCTTAGCTCAGCTCAGCTCAGCTCAGCTCAGCTCAGCTCAGGCCCAAGCTGGATTCCGTTCTTGGTCTGCTCAGACCCACCTGCCACTTAAGACTCACCTCTCTCTCCTCTGTGCCCAGCTGTCACCTAACCTTCCCCACTGCTTATGAACCCCCAGCATACGGTTTCTCATCTTACTACTCTTAGCAGTCTCGCATACTGGTGCACTTCCCAAAGACAGAAGGAATGGTGGGCTAACACCCACCGTAATGGTGGTGGTGGTGATGGGCTAACGACATTTCGGCCCTTCATTTGCCCCATCTAATGTGCCAAGTGCCATTCACAAACTATTTAACTTCGAATTCAAAGCAAACTTTGAGGTGAGCACATTACTATTCCCATTCACCAGTGAAAGACTGGCCAGCAAGCTCAGCTCACATGAGGCAGGAAGGCAGTTTTTTGACTACATGGATGCAGACAAGGTGTGAGCAGGAAGAGGCCAGGCCAGCAAGGGTTCAAGAGGCCAAATGACAGTCAGGAAGGAGGAAAGCTGAGAAACCCTCACACTCAATTATTATATCCTGAATGTCAAGAACGGTGACGTGCTTCCGTAAAGAGCTCAGGTAGATGCAGACATGTACACATATATACGTCCCACAAGGAGCTCACCTGGGTGCACGCATGCGTCCAGGCATACATGGGATATTTTTGAGGAAGACAAGGGTGATCCCGTGAAGAAATGCTTTAGGAAGGTGAGGAGGAGCTGGAGAAGGGGAGTGGAGAAAGGGAGGCGTGGCACAGCTGAGTAAGAGAAGACATAAAGACATCTAACCAGGAGTCACGAACCGGGGATCGGGACTGTGCGTCAAACCTTAGGGAGGGGCTGGAGAGATGACTTAGTGGTTAAGGCATTTGCCTGCAAAGCCAAAGGATTCCGGTTCGATTCCTCAGGGCCCACGTAAGCCAGATGCACAATGGGACACATGCATCTGGAGTTCGTTTGCAGTGGCTGGAGGCCCTAGTGTGGCCATTCTCTCTCGATCTCTCTCTCTCTCTCTCAAAATAAATAAATAAATAAAATATTTTTTTAAAAAAACACTTAGGGAGTAGGAACTAAGGAGGGGGGTCTGGGGGCTTCACTGTGAAGAACTGTTCATCTGTAGCCTCCCTGTCTCGGCTACTTTACCTCAGTTCCTATTACTTCTCAAGTTCCCTCCTGCTGGCTCCTGGGAAAACTGAGTGAAGGGGCGTTCTGGTGAGTCTTAGGGGACAGCTGGGGATGTAAGGAACATCACGACACTATGACACTAGGTCCCAGTGAGGGGGATGCTGCAGGACCCAAGTGGGTGTGGGCAGCCATGAGGAGGAGGAGCCTTTGCAGCTCTGTCATCCCAGCCAGGACCCCATGGGGAGACACCTAAAGGGAGGGGAGGGGACTCTAGTTGCGGGGGAAGATCCGTAAAATGAAATGCCGCCCAACAAAGGGCAGGAGCTGAGCTGCGAAGGGCCAGGGTCTGACCTCAGGAGGTCAGTGGAGACTTCGGTGAGGATACCAGACAACGCAGATTCAAAGGAACAGCATGAACCGGGGCCCTCAACCTCCTCCATCTCCACTTCAAGTCAGGACTTCCACGGCTCCCCTGACCCAGCCCGTGTTCTACCCATTTCTTCCTCCCGCCACCAGGTCAGGACCTGAACCACCTGGTCCCGAGCCACTGAGCTGGCCTCTGCAGGGACCACCCTGGACTCTCATCTCCTTCCCTCTCAATCCAGACTCAAAGACCGAGGAAACTTCCTAAATCACCCATTAAACCAGGTGTCTTCCCAGCTTAAAGCCCAGTGAGCCAGGCTGGTCCCCAAAGGCTACGCTCTAAACTCCTACGTGTGTGGCGCTGACGGTAGATCCCTCTGCCCCAGCCCTGTAGTTCTTCATTTTGGGACCGGGGCTTCTCAGATACAGCCATTCCCCACCTGTGTTTTTGTTCACTCTCAGCTACACCCTTTCTTGGTGCTCACACCCTCCCACTGAGGACGAAACTTGGCCTCCGTCTCAGCCTCACACCTTACCAGCTGTCACTCTCCGTGTCCCCTGCCACACGCTGGCCATGTTCCTCGTGGTATGCCTGTTTCTCTTGCTGCACAGAACACTCCAGGAGTGCCAGACCCTACCTGCTGTCACAGGAGGGGCTGGCTCATTCTTGGTCGGGTCAACCATCACTAACAGCGCGCCACGCTCTCTGGAGGCACGCACGGCACGAGCAGCCCAGCCGAGCGCGAGCGTCACTCACAGACAACTGTACCACACTCCCCGTCACCGCGACTCTGAAGCGTGAACAGGAGCTGTCTCGTTCGCAGCACCCAAAACACCTAGCAGACACTCACCTAAAGGACACATGCACATTTCCAGATTTTTCAGAAGATTTGTTTACTGGGCTGGAGAGATGGCTCAGTGGTTAAGGCGCTTGCCTGCAAAGCCGAAGGACCCAGATCCGATTCCCCAGGACCCACGTAAGACAGATACACAAGGTGGTGCACGCGTCTGGAGTTCATCTGCAGTGGCTGGAGGCCCTGCAGGGCCCATTCTCTCTCTCTCGCTCACTCGCTCTCTCTCTGTCTCTCTCTCTTGCCTTTTCCCAAATAAATTAAATATTTAAATATATATGTATATATTTGGCTATTTGCACATGAGGGGAGGAACACACATCAGGGTCTCTTCGGCTGTAAATGAACACCAGACGCACAAACCATTTTTCACATGGACCAGCAGGCTTTGCAAGCAAGCATCTGCAACTGCTGAGCCCCCCCCTCCAGCTCACAGCTCCAGGTGTTTGTTTGTTGTTGTTGTGTTTTGCTTTTGTTTTTGTTTTTTGTTTTTTGAGGTAGGGTTTCACTCTAGCCTAGGCTCACCTGGAATTCACTATGTAATTTCTGGATGGCCTCAAACTCATGGTGATCCTCCTACCTCTGCCTCCCACAGTGCTGGGATTAAAGGCGTGCACCACACGCCCACACTAGTTCCAGTTTTTTTTTTAAACAAAGTAGCATTTTATTACTTCTCTCCTCATTGCTATTTAGGAACTGCTGTTTAGGACAGGAGAAAGATGTGCCCACATACTGAACTTGTAGTAAAAGGTTGAAGAGCTCCCTCTTTTTAGAGAGGAAATCAGAAAGATGCTGGTAAGCCCAAAATGTACCAAACTTTAAAAAGAAGCCCAAGATGACTGGCTTCCCAAAAATTAAATGTCAGAATCATCCTCGTTTTCCATTTATGAACAGTTCAAACAACACAGAAACCTAGGAAGGAGAGTTTTCTCTGCAACTGTCACACAAGTTTGTTGTTCTTTTTTTATTTTATTTTATTTTTCAAGGTACGGTCTCACTGTATAGCACAGCTGACCTGGAATTCACTATGTAGTCCCAGGCTGACCTCCAACTCACAGCAATCTATCTGCCTCAGCTTCCTAAGTACTGGAACTAAAGGCCTGTGCCACCACTCCTGGGAGGGAAGAAGAGAGGGAGGGAAAATGGGCACCCTAGGACCTCCAGCCACTGCAAAGGAACTCCAGACGCGTGCGCCCCCTTGTGCATCTGGCTAACGTGGGTCCTGGGGAATCAATCCTGGGTCCTTTGGCTTTACACACAAATGCCTTAAACACTAAGCCATCCCTCCAGTCCAAGTTTTGTTTTGTTTTATTTTAAATGGGTGTACCTGTGTGTGTGGATGCTCTTGCACCTAATTTCCCTGAGAAGGTCTCTCACAGAACTTGAGGCTCTTCTAAACTGACTGACCAGGGAGCCCAGCAATCCTCCCTCCTTCCTCTCCACTCTCTCAGGGCTGAGGCTGCAGCCATGGGGAGTTTTTTTTTTTTTTTTTTTTTTTTTTTTTTTTTTTTTTTTTTTGCATCAGATCCTCATGCAGCAAGAGCTCTTACCCACTGGGCCATCTTCCCAGCCCCATAAAATTCCTCTCTCTTCATTCTATAACACCACATCTTTTTCGAATTTCGAAAATACTGTTAAATATTTTCCTATACAGTTTCCATGGAAGTTATTGCTCCTCCAAATTAGTTCCCACTGGTTACCGGAGTATAATGGGAGCATCCTTGCAAATACTCACGCAATTCTTTCCCCAGTTCTGGTAACTTCTGTGAGGTGGAACTTCAGGCAACAGAGCATATGAATTTGATATTTTGACCCATGTTGCCTAAATGCCCTCCAGAGAAGATGAGCATATGCAAATTTTACCATCACTTGGAACTGAATTTGATCAGTGGAGTCAATTCCTTTGGCAGGATGGTCCACAAAACAGTTCTTGGAACTAGCTGATGACCCCACCTGTTCTCCCCTCCCTCTCTCTCCCATGTATATGTACACACACACACACACACACACGTACATGTTCATGTTTTGAAACAGGTCTCGCTACAGGCAGGCTCAAGCTTTCTATCTTCCTGCCTTGGCCTCCCAAGTTCTAGCATGTGCCACTGCCTTGGTTTGGGAGTCTTGGAGTACTGGTAATCAAACCTGGGGTCTCACTCATGCTTCGCAAGTACTCTAACACTAAACGACACCCCAGATCCTCACCTGTTCTTGAGAAACACCGAGCGAGCGTTGTAATGCTCGTGCCCGGGATCGGGGATCCAGAGCCTTCCCAGGGTGACATCCTGCCTACACAGACTCCAGAAACGCCTCTCCCACGGTCCTTTGCTCCGCGCTCTGACCTCCAAGGCAGGGGCCCTTGGGCAAAACCCACTGAGCACAGAGAGGAGCTGTGGGCTGGACAAGCCCAAATGTTCTTGCAAAACTGCCCTGCGTGAGAGCAGCTGCCAGGGCTCAGATTTATACCCTCATTCAGCAGGCTTGCCCCTAACAGCTTAGGGGACTGTTACTGCCAAGCTGGGACCAAAGACAGATTGAAAAGAAACAGCTGAAAAACTGAAAAGTGCTGTCTTTAAAATAAAAGCCATGGCTACCAGTCATAGTGGCGTGGGAATTCCGTGCTGAGGACTCCTTCTGAGAAAGCACTTCCACTGTTACGCTCTCAGTGCGAATCCTGACCAGCACTGAGCTGATCATCACAACTTCCAATTTTGGAAGGGCTGGAGAGATGGCTTAGTGATTGACTAAGGCATTTGCCTGTGAAGCCTAAGGACCTAGGTTCAATTCCCCAGGACCCACGTAAGCCAGATGCACAATGTGGCACGTGTGTCTAGAGTTGTTTGCAGCAGCTGGAGGCCCTGCTGTGCTCATTCTCTCTCTCTCTTCTCTCTCTCTCTCTCCCTCTCAAATAAATATACAAAAATTAAAAAAAAAAAAACTTCCAAGCTAGGAATGGTGGTGCACACCTTTAATCCCAGCACTCGGGAGGCAGAGGTAGGAGGATCACCGTGAGTTCGAGGCCACCCTGAGACTACATAGTGAATTCCAGGTCAGCCTGAGCCAGAGTGAGGTACTATCTCGAAAAAACAAAAAAAGAAAATTAAAAAACCTTCCAATTTTTTGAATATTCCTTCAATCCTCCATCTTCTTAAATGGGCTCCACTAGACATGTCTGGTACTTCTTAAAGATTGCAGTCATGATGTGTCCTGCTGGGCACTGACAGCACTGACCTTCTGATAGGAAGAAGGGCCCAGGGCTGGGAACCAGCTTCGGCCTGCCCTTTAAATGAGCCTCCCATCATGTGTATCTCTGCTTATCAGCCACCCCTCCCCTCCCCTAACACACACACACACACACACACACACACACACACATGAGCACCTTTCTCAGCTCACAGCTGTTCATACTGAAAAGAAAAAATTCAACAAGTTAGAATGGGAGAAGAAGTTAGGAACAGAATCTGGAGCAGCTCGCCTCTGAGTGACAGGACGCTTAGACGGTGACCTGTGAACGTGTCAGCTAGGTTCCGGTGGGCGAACTTTCTGAATTCTGGATTAAATGCCATCATTTGGTCTGAATACTGAAGCCAGGTATGGATATTCGTGAATGCCTGTAATCCCAGCACTTGGGAAGCAGAGGCAGGAGGACTGCTGTGAGTTTGAGACCAGCCTGGGACTACACAGTGAGTTCCAGGTCAGCCTGGAATAGAATGAGACCCTACCTCAAAACAAAAACAAAAAAAAAAAAAAAAAAAAAAGCTGGGTGTGGTGGCACACACTTTTAATCCCAGCACTCAGGAGGCAGAGGTAGGAGGGTGTCATGAGTTCGAGGCCACCCTGAGACTACATAGTCAATTCCAGGTCAGCCTGGGCTAGAGCAAGACCCTGCCTTGGAAGAAAACAAAAGTCTACATGGTAATCCTTCAAGTGGTTCATCACAGCACAATGTCCTTGAATGGGGATTGCAGTTTGAGGCAGACACAGCAGCCATTCAGCAGTCAGAAGAAAGAGCATCAGGAGTGGAAGGAGTGGAAGGGTGTTCCCCCCAAGACCCAGCACCAGCGTTAAAAGAACTTATTAACTGCGTTCTTCCACGGAAAGAGGAGATAGGTACCCACATACAAGTCATTCTGCTGAAAACAAGTGCTATTGCAGTCTGTCCCCTCCCTCCCTCCCTCCTTCTCTCCCTCCCTCCCTCCCTCCTTCTCTCTCTCTCCCTCCCTCCCTCCTTCTCTCTCTCTCCCTCTCTCTCTCCCTCTCCCTCGCTCGCTCCCTCCCTCCCTCCTTCTCTCTCTCTCTCTCTCTCTCTCTCTCCCTCTCCCTCGCTCACGCTCTCGCTCCCTCCCTCCCTTCAGCTTTGTGGGACTCTCTACCTGGCCATCCATCTGGTAAGTTTACAAAACCAGAACTCTCTGCCTGGGCACAGCAACTTAACATACAAGTGCACCCCCACATGCTAAAAAGGAGACGACCTTGAGCCAGTCACGTGGCCTGTCCCAGTCGGGTTTCCCCATCCGTGCCTGACGGAAGGAAGGGGACCACTATGGATGGAGAGGACAGCAGTGCAGGTGTCCCACGCAGGCTGGCAACACTCACGGATCCCAGCATGAGTCAGGGGTCACATGTGAGGACCCAGAGAGTCTTCCAGGTGCTCAGTGGGGAGTTTCTGTCCACTACAGCACGCTGCAGACCTGTCAGAGGCCACCTTCCACAAACCTCCAATGGACAGAGCATACTTACTATAAACACAAAAATGAGAGTGTCTCCAGAACAGAGTTTACACCCCTAATTCCTCTAATGGGATTCTATTCCTGCTTCTTAATACTACCCAGAATGCCTTGAGTTGCACACCAATAATTGCAAATACATCTAACTATCCTTTTTTTTACTTGCAAGCCTTAGGAGTTCACTCAATTAAACTAACCCAAGATCCCTTTAAAGGCAGGACACCAGGGAACTTTTAGTTTAAAGTAGAGCAGTATTTCTTGTCAGGAAATGTTCAACTGAGGAGGAGGTGAGGGAGGAATGGTTTGAACTTTCGTTCAGAGCAGGACACTGTTAAAATGCACCTTGAACAGAATTCAGTGCTCGGTGAAGTCAGCTCTAATGAGCCCCAGATTCTAGGTGTCAGGCTTCAGCAGATTTTTATGTTTGTTCACACACAAAGTTCAAGCTCAGTTTCAATTTCGTCATCAGTGCTCCATCAGCCTTCGTCAGCATGGTAAGAACACAGCCTGTGTTGCCTAATGGAAGTCATTCAATTTATTTTTAACAAACTCCACAAGGCTCACAACAACTATGTGTTATCTGAGAGGCTTCGAACAATGTTCTTTGTGCGCCAATGCTTTTTAAGCGATTTATCACCTCATTTAAAGTATTTGTAATTCAACCTTTCTTGAGTGGCCAATAAACTGCCAGAAGAAAAAGCAAATTCAGCCGGGCTTGGTGGCGCAGGCCTTTAATCCCAGCACTTCGGGAGGCAGAGGTAGGAGGATCGCTATGAGTTCAAGGCCAGCCCGAGACTACAGAGTGAATTCCAGATCAGCCAGGGCTAGATAGAGCAAGACCCTACCTCGAAAAACCAAACCAAAGAGGAAAGGAAAGAAAAAGCAAACTCACAATGGTAATACTTATGACTATAAATAACTCATAAGATGACAAGCTCTCAGAACACACACACTGCATTTGTGGTACCAACCCCAATGACTTCTACTCAAACAGAACCGACATGAAATACACGGCTTCGTTGAGAAGCCATCCCTTCTGCAATATTTCCTGCCATTGTTCTCATGGTATCAGATACGGTTTCCTGCATTTCCACATGCATCAAGAATTTGAAAGAATGGTTCTCCCTCCCTCACGCTTGCTGAGCGGGCTTTCATCCACCGCAGTAAGAACCCGGGGTTCTTTTCTGCAATGCAGGATTGTGCGAGAACACCAGCTATTTTCACAGCGGCTTTTTTGAAGTGAGAACGGTTGACATCATAACGGCAGTTTCCATGTTAGATTCAAAGTCTGTGGGAAACGTCTAGGATTCTGACAGACAGGGTAAAAACTTGCGGGCTTGGGGAATGAGAAGGTGTAGGGCTTGATGACCATTGGGAACAGAGCTCCAGAAGGACAAGGGCTCCCAGAGTCCTGTCACTTCACTCCTGTGTACCCTTCCTCCAAGTTCAATCAAGTTCAATGGCAGAAAACAGTGTAGAAGCCCAGCGATGTGGTTATCTCACGCCTACAATCCCAGCACTCGTGAGGCTGAGGTACAGTACTACTGTCAGGAGTTCAAGGCCAACCTGGGCTACAGAGTGAGAGCCTCCTCAAAAACACAAAGAAAATAAAAGTAAATTTGGGGCCAGGTGTGGTGGCGCATGCCTTTAATCCCAGCACGTAGGAGGATTGCAGTGAGTTCGAGGCCACCCTGAGACAACATAGAGAATTCCAGGACAGCCTGGACTAGGGTGGGACCCTACCTTGAAAAACCAAAAAATAAATAAATAAATAATAAATTTGGGAACTAAAAATATGGCTCAGTGGTTAAAGGCACTGGCTTGCAAAGTCTTCCACAGTACCCATGTAAAGCCAGATGCACAAAACAGCATATGCATCTGGAGTTCATTTGCGGTGGCAGGTGGCCTTGGCTTGCTCATCCATTCTCTCAAATAAATAATTTTTAAAAAATTCGTGGAAGTAAGCCGGGCGTGGTGGCGCAGACCTTTAATCAAACCAGCACTAAGGAGGCAGAGGTAGGAGGCTCTCCGTGAGTTCAAGGTCACCCTGAGATTCCATGGTGAATTCCAGGTCAACCTGGGCTAGAGTGAGACCCTACCACGAAAAACCAAAAAAAATATAAATAAATAAAATTGTGGAAGTCCAGTCCACTCTACCCATCTTTCCTTCCTAGAAGGTAGATACTCATTCCATTCGTTCATTGACAAATCCAGTCACTCCATTGGGCAGATAAGCGGGACCAAGCTCCGTGGGAGCAAAAGCATGAAAGAGAAGAGACCTCAGAGTGTGACGGAGGGAGGACCAGTGGGGGGATGTAGCTGGCCAGCAGGCTGAAGGAGAGAAAAGAAGGGCGCTCAAGGGACTCTACTGGTCTACACTGCTCACTCACACTTCCAGACACGCTTCTGCACCTCAGTTCTCCCTCCTCTGAGCTGTAACTCGCTCTCCAGCCTTCTGCTCACAGCTATGAGGCTCAAGTTGACCACCACCTATTTATAACACAGAACACTCTAGATGCAAGCCACAGAGCAAGAGAGTGTTGTGACAAAACACTAGTCTAGAGAACAAACCTGCAGAGGGAGGAAGCACCAAGCGACCTTGCCACACTGTTCCCAGTCAGGGAACGGCCAGGCCCACACTGTGCACGGCCTGCCAGTACCAGCCCAAGACCACCTGAGGTTGCCATGGGCAGGAAGGGTGAAGGCAGGTTCAAGAGGTGGCCCCGGGCACAGGCAGTGACTTTACCATCTCAGAGCACAGCACGGATCAAGGAAGTGGGCAGGAGAAAAGGAGGAAAAAAAAAAAAAAAAAAAAAAAACAGTGGCTCAGTCTCCCTAGCCCATAGTCATAAAGCCATAAATCGTTGAGAGCAGATCAAAAGGAGGGTTCTGGGGCCAGCCTTGAGGGAGCTGGGGACAGGGACTGAGGAGCAGCCTAGTCCCCCAGTGCTGGGCAGGAGGCCTTCAGCAGAAACCAAGTCTGCTTAGGCTGCTTGTATTATCTTGTCACTGGCTGGATAGGATTTCGCGCAGAACTTCATCTGTTTTTAGGTCATGTAATTTATGTGGCCCAGGAGACCCTAACTAGCCAGGGGCTTGCATTCCCTGGGCAATTTTTATTTTAGCTGCAGTAGGAATTCAGGACTCCAGCCCCAAGTATCTTCTCTAGCAGACCCCATGAAACCCCCCCTCCAACCTGTCAGATAGGAGACCTAAAGTTCCTTAAGGTTTCTGAACTAGCCTGGCGTTGGTGAATCCTCATTCTTCTCTGATCCCCACAATCGTGCAGCTCAGAGGGGGAGTAGGAACAACCTCAATGCCATACTGCCTGCCTCATGAGACACGACAGGAACAGCCCGGATAGGACCTCTCCTGTTACGCCTCTTTTCTGCTGGCTCACAGCAGACCAGTCGCCACACAGCAGCTCCATGGGCTGAGGAGGAGCTCAGGAGGTAAAGAGCTTGCTTCGCATGCCTGGAATCCTGAGTTCTGTCCCCAACACTGCATAAATAGGGTGTGGTGGTGCACACCTGGAGAACCAGCAGCTCAAGGTTGAAGCCAGCAGGGCCACGAGACCCTGTCTCCCCCCCCCCAAAAAAAAAGCAGTCTCTCATTTACAAAATCCATCCTGACTAGCTTCCCCAAACTCCCACTTCCAACCTATAAAGAAAAGCCTGCTTTCAGCTTGACATCTTAGTTTTTGTTTTCTCTGCTATACTTTCTAGAAAAGTAAAACCCTTATTGCCCTCAAAATATAGTTACTAAAATTCAGAACACTCCTGAATCCTGCCTTCTCCCTTCAACCAACTTTTTTTTTGGCAGACTTTCAAGACTTTTAAAGCTGATAAACCGGAGGAAGCCTTTATTTAAAGAAAGAAAACATAATCTAAGTCAACAGTCCCCCCTGTGCTCTAAGCATTTGGACACAATCTGTCCACACAAGGATAAATGCAGTTTTATTAAAGAAAACAAAACGGTCTTACGCTCTCCAAATACTGTGCACTGTACACAGAGTACAAAGGTGTGGGGCGGCAGGGGCCCCGGGAAGGACCGCTGTGGCTTTGCTCAAAACCTGGACTGTAGGTAGGCCTGGGCTACAGCCCAGGAGACCGCCGCCTTTGTCTTGCCCAAGGTCACCTTGTTTGTGGCCCCTCGAATAGAACAACAAGAAAACCAGCCCTGCAGAAGGGCCACGGTCATTAACTGCATGCGTGCGTGCGTGAGTGCGTGTGTGTGTGTGCGTGGTATGTATGGGTGCACGTGTGCCACTGACCATACGTGGAGGTCTGACCCATCTTCGGGGTTCAGGTCCTCTCCTTCCACCCTGCCTGAGACGCAGGCTCTGTGTCTGTCGCTTCTCCTGCTGTCTTGCATGGGTCCAGGCTCGCCGGTGCACGAGGTTCGGGGTTCCCCTGCCTCTGCCCCGCATGCATGTGCAGTGTTGGGATCACAGACGAGGGGTGGAAACACAGACTCTTGCACTACTCTGCACCAGGGAATCAAACTCGAGCCAGCAAGTTTGCAAGCAAACGCCTCTAATCACACAGCCATCTCCTCAAAATGATTTTTTATAGAAAGAACAAACAGCTAAACGGCTTATGATCTACAAAACAAGGAGCTTGGCACCAAATGCATGAAAGGTCACAACATTACTATAATTTCATCTCACTCCAGACACACAGTTGAAACCACAAACTAAGAAGAAAGCAACAGTGCTATGAACAAGCAGCGAGCTCCATCCGGACAGCTCTACACTCCTCAGGCCAGAGGAAGGAAACTGAACCAGTCAAGCACAATTTCTAGAAAGACCTGTTTATGAAATCAGTGTGACCTGGATGAATGCTAAATATGCCAGGCATGGCGGCGCAGGCCTGTAATCCCAGCACTCGGAGGTAAGGCAGGAGAACTGAGAGTTCAAGGGCAGCCTGGGTTACACAGTGAGAATGCTGCAGTCGCTCCTCAATGCTGGGACGAAACACTGGACCAAAAACAACATGCGGAAGGGAAGGATCTACCTCAGCTTAAGTCTCCGGGCAAAGTTTCACCATGACAGGGGAGCAAGCATTACAGAGCAGGGGCTGACTGTCACATCTTGTCACATCAGCTGAGAGGCAGCTGCAAGAGTGAACGGGCCCTGAACGCTTCGTGACACACCTCCTCCATCAAGGCGCCATATCCCAAAGGCTCCTCCAGTGGCGGATTGAGTATGAGGCTTAATAACAAACGAGACACTTCACATTCAAGCCACCAGAGACCTTTCCTCAAATCCCCCACCCACACACACACAATGTAGATTGGAGACAGCAACTAAAATAAGGTGTAACCCTTATTTCTATTCACCACACAGATAGGAATCACTTTTGTTTGAAATTGAGCCAAAACAAGCCCTCGATTAAAGGGCAGAGAACTGATTCGTCCCCAGAAGACCACATGATGACCTCAGATGGTGGAAGGAATTCAACCTGGACCCATGTCTAGACGGTTCTACGTGATGGCCAGAGGCCCTGCTTGCTGAGGTTTCCATCATTAGAATTCAGTCAGCAAACATATATGAGGTATCTAACTGATGGGGTTTTCTAGATCACAGCTTCTTAAACGGAAGGCCATGGGTAACTGAAAGCAGGGGTGGAGTGGCCACACACAAAAAACTGCTAACAGTAAAGGGTTTCTTAATACACAATGACCACAGCCTAATCCAAAATCAAAACATGCACTGAATGCAAGGTGTGACTGGCAGACAATGCTCACCCACGCTGCGTGGCTCCCAGAATGAACCCAGCCTCAAATAGCTCAGCTATCAACAGTAGCGTTTTTACAACATATACAATGTCTTCTGCCCTTATAGAAACATAAAGACTTAATTACAAAAAAAAAAAAAAAATACGAAGTCTTTAACAGTTTCTTACTGTCATTCTGCAACATGTAAGCATCAAATTTGCATACTTTTGGAATATATTATGTTACAAAGTTTTGATTTTAAAAGTTGCTGTTTGAGTTGCTGACTTGAATTTCATTTTAAAAAAAAATTGTTGAGGGCTGGAGAGATGACTTAGTGGTTAAGGCACATGCCTGTGAAGCCAAAGGACCCAAGTGATTCCCCAGGACCCACATAAGCCAGATGCACAAGGTGACATATGTGCCTGGTGTTTGTTTGCAGTGGCTGGATTCCCTGGCACGCCCATTCTCTCTCTTTCCCTCTCTCCCTCTCTCTGCCTCTTTCTCTCTCTCAAATAAATAATTTTTTAAAAAATTGTTGAATGAATTTTGACTTGGGATTAGGACAGATTTTTTCCAACAATTTCTCAAATACCCATGTTATTGACATTGTTTAACACATACATATTTGAACCAGATTTGACAATTATAAAATCAAAATACTCCACTCTGAAAAACATTGAAGATGCCCTATGTCCTATGATATCAAATATTCAGCCAATAAATTATGTACTGTGTCAATCAAATTATCCTCTGTGGGGCTGGAGAGATGGCTGAGTGGTTAAGGCGCTTGCCTGCAAAGCCTAAGGACCTCTGTTTGATTTTCCAGTACCCATGTAAGCCAGATGCATAAGAGGCACAATGCATCTGGAGTTCGTTTGCCGGGGTAGGAAGCCCTGGAGTGCCCATTCTCTCTCTCTCTCTCTTTCTCTCTCCCCCTTTCAAATAAAAAAATTTTTTTAATTATCCTCTAGATATTTATGCTCATAGACTAATGCTGCTCTCACATCTGTCAGAGAAGCTTCTTTTTGCAGATGACTACTAGGGAGATTCTAAACTTGCCAAAATGCTAACAATAAGTGACTGTTGAGTGCTCAGCACTAAATGAGTTATCCATAATGCCCTCCAAAGCTCAGGGAAGACTGTGGAAGGGGGGGTGACAGAAAGAACATGCGAGCTAGAAAATGAGTAGGAGTGCTTTCATGATTTCACAGCAACGGTCATTCACTGCACAAGACCTGCACAGTATCTAAAACATCAACATTCCATCAAGATGGTAGAGGAGGGCAAAACTTATATAGATATGAAAGAAAAAGATATCAAAATAGAAAATGGACTAGTGGGAAGAAAGGGGAGACTCAGTAGAACAGGAATGGGGGAAAAGAGAAGGTTAACAGAAGGGAAGTATGATCAAAATATATTATAGGGCTAGAAAGATGGCTTAGCAGTCAAGGCACTTGCCTGCAAATCCTAAGGACTCATGTTTGACTCTCCAGGTCCCACATAAGCCAGACACACAGTGACGTAAGCGTGCAATATCTCACATGCACACAGGGGGCGCACACATCTGGAGTTTGATGGCAGTGACAGGAGGCCCTGGTGCACCAATTCTCTCCCCCGCAATTAAAATACATTATAGATACGTAAAATTTATTTTTAAAAAATTATAAATGAATAAATAAATATCCAGCCATAGCCAAGCACGGGGGCACACGCTTTTAATCCCAACTCTCGGGAGGCTTAAATATGAGGATTGCCATGAAGTCAAGGCCAGCCTGAGCTGTAGGGTGAGTTCCAGGTCAACCTGGGCTAGATTAAGACCCTGATTCAAAAAAATTCAAAAATAAACAAATAAATATTGGGCTACAGAGATAGATGGCTTAGCAGTTAAGGTGTGTGCCTGCAAAGCCAAAGGACCGAGGTTCGATTCCCCAGTACCCATATAAAGCCAGATGCACAAGGTGGCACATACATCCTGGAGTTCGTGTGCAGTAGCTAGAGGCCCTGGCACACCCATTCTCTGCATCTCTCTCTTTCTCAAATAAATAAATTTTTTAAATTCAAAAAAAAAATTCAACCAAGGTTTTATTTTTTTGTAAAAATAAACAAGCACATCCATCTCATTAATGTGCAAATTTGCTTCAATCTTTGATAAAATTATGTGTGTGTCAAACAATTGTTTTAAAATAAATTTCTGGGTAGGCCGTGGTGGTGCATGCCTTTAGCACTCAGAAGACTGAGGTAGGAGAATTGCTGTGAGTTCAAGGCCAGCCTGGGGCTACAGAGTGAGTTCCAGGTCAGCCTAGGCTAGAGTAAGAGCCTATCACCAGACAAAATAAAATAAATTTCTAAGCCCACAAGAGGGCTCAGAAGTCAAGAGCACTTGTCGCTGTTGCGTGACAGCCTGGGGGGGCCTGACTACCCGACTCCTACGTGAAAAGCCGGGCACGGCCACACGCGTCTGTAACTCCACCAGTACGGACTCTACTGAGGGACAGCCATCTCAAGACAAAACACATGAGTGACAGAGGGCTCCCGCAGGGCCCCTCACACATGCTGAGAGTGCACACACACATCTGCATACACACATGCATATCACAGACAATACACCACACATTCTAGACAAAGGATTGGTTTCTAACTTAGTAAATGATTAATTTGTGCATACCTATTTTATGTAACCTTCAACTTTTTTTTTTTTTTTTTTTTTTTTTTTTTTTGAGGAAGGGTCTCTCAGTAGCCAGGCTGGCCTCAACCTCCCAGAGTGCTTGGGATTGCCTATTCTATACACCTTGAAACTCAGGGTCATGTAAAAATTTGTCTGGCAAAAAGGGACTACAAATGAAAAAGCTTTAAGGGCTGAACACGGAGCAATTATGCCGGTAAATGAAACACACACAGAGCCTCCCCTTGTGAGGCTTATAATCCAGTGGGTGGGTCAGATAGCAAACTATTTTTATTGGAAGAAATAAATAGGACACAGTGATACTGACTAACATGTGGAAAGTAAGTCTCTCTGAATTCAAGGCCTGAAGAAGGTCAGACTCTCCAATTATGTGTTACAATATTTCTTCGGAAATATTAATGTAATTTAGAAAAAAGTATAATCGTTTCTTTTTTAATACTTTAGCTACTTGAAAGATAGAAAAAAGCATATATATATATACATATATATATATATATATATATATATATATAGAGAGAGAGAGAGAGAGAGAGAGAGAGAGAGAGAGAGAGAAAGGGCATGCAAGTGCCTCCTACCACTGCAAATGAACTCCAGACACTTGGGCCACTTTGTGCATCTGGCTTTAGGTGGGTACTAGGGAATCAAATCCCAGCCATCAGATTTTGCAAGCAAGTACCTTTAACTGCTGACCATCT
Organism: Dipus sagitta; assembly: GCA_036346955.1. Lineage (NCBI taxonomy): Eukaryota > Metazoa > Chordata > Mammalia > Rodentia > Dipodidae > Dipus > Dipus sagitta. The sequence goes on along the minus strand of CM070772.1, from coordinate 151,564,204 downwards.
CTCCAGCCCCAAAATGTCTTTTTTAAATTTGTTTTATTTTATTTATTTAAGAGAAAGAGGCAGATAGAGAGAGAAAGAATGGCATGCCAGGGCCTTCAGCTGCTGCAAATGAACTCCAGACGCATGCACTACTGGTGCATCTGCCTTACGTGGGTCCTGGGGATTGAACCTGGTTCCTTTGGCTTTGCAGGCAAGTGCCTTAACTGCTAAGCCATTTTTCCAGCTCCAAACTTTTTTTTTTTTTTTGGGGGGGGGGGTTCGAGGTAGGGTCTCACTCTAGCCCAGGCTGACCTGGAATTCACTATGGAGTCTCAGGGTAGCCTTGAACTCACGGCGATCCTCCTACCTCTGCCTCCCGAGTGCTGGGATTAAAGGCATGCGCCACCACGCCTGGCCACCAAACTTTTTTTTTAAGTGAGGCTAATCTATAAAATTAATGCAAATTCAACAAGAAGGACTTGCAATCTTTTACTCAAATAAGCTATTTCTAACTTCTATTAAATAATCTGAGGGCTGGAGAAATGGCTTAGCCATTAAGGCGAGTGCCTGTGAAGCGTAATGATACAGGTTTGATTCTCCAGGTCCCATATAAGCCAGATGCACAAGGTGGTGAATGCATCTGGAGTTTGTTGGCAGTTGCTAGAGGCCCTGGCACACCCAATTCTCTCTTTCTCTCTCTCTCTCTAATAAATAAAATATAAAAATAAATATTAAATAAATAATCTGACAATAAAATCCAAGGGGAAGAAACTTTAAAAGACTAATAGGAAATGAGTAATTAGGAGCCGGGTGTGGTAGCACACACCTTTAATCCCAGTACTTGTGAGGCAGAAGCAGTATTGCTCAAGGCCAGCCTGAGACTTCATAGGGAATTCCAGGTCAGCCTGGGCTAGAGCAAAACCCTATTTCAAAAAAGAAAGAAAGAAAGAAAGAAAGGAAGGAAGGAAGGAAGGAAGGAAGGAAGGAAGGAAGGAAGGAAGGAAGGAGTAGATATTAAAACACATCATTCAGATACAGTAATTAATGCAACAGGTAGATAACAGAGCATACTGGATTTGGCATACAGACCCAAGGAGGAGGACAGGGACAGCATGAACTGTGTCCACATCCCTACCTCATGGCATTCAAACAAACTCTAACATATCCAACTACATAGCACAGATTATGATTTCATTTTTTAGGTGGAAGACACCCTTCCAATTTAATAAATTATACAAGAAGGTAAATACATCTAGAAGAACACGTGCAATATTCTGCCCCACATCCCCCAGAGACCCCTTACAGGCAGCATGGCTCTCACTTTAAGGCACAAGCCAGCCATGTGGAATCTAGATGAAACGCAGATTCACATTCAGCAGACTTGAGACACAGTCCGATTCTGCATTTCTACCCAGTTCCCAAGCAGATGAACTCTACACCACTGCCGCAGGTAAGGAGGCCGAGCACAGGACCAAGCAGGACTGAGAACTACCTATGAATGATCTGGTGAGTCTCAGAGCACTCAGGCACCCAAGCATCTCCACTGGGGACTCTGATGCCAAAGACACAGGATAAGCAGCCCTTCTCCTCGAGCAGCAAGTACCTTCATCCTGATTCTAAAAACAGCAGACATCACCCCAGTCCTCTCTAGCTCTTTCCATGCTCTGAGTACTGCAGACTTATCTGAGCTGGTAGTGAGAGATGGCTTAGCAGCAAGGTGCTTGCCTGCAAAGCCTAAGGACCCAGGTTTGATTCCCCAGGACCCACGTAAGCCAGATGCACAAGGTGGTGCATGTGTCTGCAGTTCATTTGCAGTAGCTGGAGGCCCTGGTGGACCCATTCTCTCTATCTGCATTTCTCTCTCTCTCAAATAAATAAAATTCTTTTAAAAAAAAATCAAACCTTGGCCTGGAGAGATGGCTTAGTAGTTAAGGTGCTTGCCTGCAAAACCAAATGACCCATGTTCAATTCCCCAGTACACACATAAAGCCAGATGCACAAAGTGGCACATGCATCTGGAGTTTGTTGGCAGTGGCTGGAGGCAATGGTGTACCCATTCTCTCTCTCTCTCTCTTCTTGAAAATATATAAAATAAAAACATTAAAAATACCTAAACCCTGTGGCCCTAAATCATATTCCTCACAACAGAGGCAAGTGAGGACACAACGGAGGGCAGCCAGGAGCCTGGTGAGCTGCATGCTGCTTATCCCCAGGAATGGCTGTGGGACTATGGGCAGGCCTCCTCTCTAACTCCTTCCTCACTTAGAAATGTCCAGCTGCCACTGCAAGCCGCAAGTTTAGCCAGCCAGGCCAAATGGGCCAACGGTGCAACAGTGGTATGTCTGTTATGGGGGAAACCAACCACTCTCTCATTGGATTGGAGGCCCATTCCGCAGGAGGTTAGTACATGCCTGATACTGAAAAGCTACAGCAGAGGAAGTCATGAGCCCTAGGGATGTAACGTCTGCTGCTATCTGGCTAAATGTGTATGTTATGCTCACCAAACTACCCAGTAAGCACTTCTCTTAACATTCAAACCCATATGTTAATGTTACTCTCACTTTTGGTTAGGGAAGCTTCTCTTTTCAGATGGCAGTGACCTTGGGATGATTCAAAAGGCACCATGGTGCTGAGATGTGACAGAGGAGTGCTCAGCACTTAAAACATCTCTCTCACACCTTCTAAGGCTCAGGGCCCACTGTGGAAGAGGAGGCAGAAAGCATTTAAGAGCCTAAGGAAGGATAGGACTGCGTACAATGCAGTCTTCCAGACACAAAATGGCCTGAATATCTATGACCCTGCAATGCCTAGTACTACCTACACAGAATCCTCATAATAGAAGGAAAAGATGATAACATCAAAATAAAAGAGGGCTGGAGGGATGGCTTAGCAGTTAAGACGTTTGCCTACAAAGCCAAAGGACCCAGGTTCGATTCCCCAGGACCCACATTAGCCAGATGCACAAGGGGGCGCACACATCTGGAGTTCCTTTGCAGTGGCTGGAGGCCCTGGCGCACCCATTCTCTCTCTCTCTGTGTCGCTCTCAAATAAATGAAAATAAACACCAAAAAAAACGAAATAAAGTATTAAAAAAATAAAAGAGAGACTGATTGAGAGGGGAGGGATATAATGGAAAGTGGAATCGTGAAGGGGAAAAATGGGGGAGGGAATTATGTTTTATTTCTATAATTATGGAAGATGTCATAAAAAAGTTTTTAAAAAGGGGGGGGGCTTGGAGAGGTGGCTTAGCGGTTAAGACACTTGCCTATGAAGCCTAAGGACCTAGGTTATATTCTGCAGTACCTATGCAAGCCACATGCACAAGGCGGCACATAGGTCTGAAGTTTTTTGCAGTGGCTGGAAGCTCTGTTAAACCCATTCAACTCTCTTTATCTGACTCTTCCCTTTCTCCTCTCTCTCAAATAAGTAATTTTTTTTTTTAAATGTCTAGCTGCTGTGAAGGACCAATGAGTCAACATGTGTGCATCACAAAGCACTCCATGGACATTAGGTACTTTTTATTAAGCAGGTGAATGAAGGCTAACACACAAACACTTGACCTCCTCACCTCTACATCCCCGTGCTTTCCCCATGCCCCGCTCAATTTAAAAGGAAAAAAAAAAAATCCACTCATAGGGCTGGAGAGATGGCTTAGCAGTTAAGGTACTTGCCTGTGCAGCCTAAGAACCTAGGTTTGATTCCCCAGGACCCACGTACGCCAGATGCACAAGGTGGCGCACGCATCTTGGGTTCATCTGCAGGGGCTGGAGACCCTGGCATACCCATTCTCTCTCTATCTGCCTCGCTCCCTCTCTTCTCTCTCAAATAAATAAATAAATAAAATATATTTTCAAAAAACACTCATTTCAACTTTGTGAAAACACACCAACTAACCTTTATGAACAAAAAGTTAAACATAATATTGTGTCAAGCATGGCCTATTTCCAATTTGTAAGAGGCCAACAGCATATGTGTGTGTGTGTGTGTGTGTGTGTGTGCATGTGCACGTCTTCTAAGGCATACGTTGTTTAAAAAAAAGTATCCTCAAGTAATTTTTAGGAATGAAGCTATAGCTCAGAGTTGTCAACCATGAGGAAGGCACTGGGTTCAATGCCCAGAGAGCCCGGAAAATAAAATTTAAATTGAATTATTTTTAATCGATTTTTTTTTCCAGAGATAGTGTCTCATTCTAGCCCAGCCTAACCTGGAATTCACTCTGTAGTCTGAGAGTGGTGTCGAACTCATGGTGATCCTCCTCCTACCTCTCGAGTGCTGGGATTACTAAAGGCCTGTGCCACCACACCTGGCTTGAGTAAGACTTTTTTTTAATTTTTTTTACTTTTATTTATTTATTTGAGAGTGACAGACAGACAGAGAAAGGCAGAGAGAGAGAATGGATGCGCCAGGGCCTCCAGCCACTGCAAAGGAACTTCAGATACATGTGCCTGCCACCTTGTGTATCTGGCTAACGTGGGTCCTGGAGCCTCGAACCTGGGTCCTTAGGCTTCACAAGCAAGCGCTTAACCACTAAGCCATCTCTCCAGGCCCTAAAAAAAGATTTTATTTATTTAAGAGAAAGAGCGCGTGGGCATGGGCATGGGCACACCAAGGCCTCCTGCCACTGCTAAAGAATTCCAGTTGCATGCGCCACTTTCTTCATCTGGCTTTACCTGGGGGTATCAGGGAACCTAAACCAGGCCACTAGGTTTTGCATGCAAGCCCCTTTAACCACTGAGCAATCTCCCCAGCTCCAAAACTGGATAACTTTTGCCTTGTTATTTCACAAGCGTTAGTCTCCTCCTCCTTATTTACCCTATCATCCGCCCCCCAGGTGGGATACAGCTGTCTCCTTGGAGAGGCATTTTCTATTGACTCCTCTTGCTAATAAAATCCACCGAATCTAGAAGATTCCCCGGCAGAGGAAGCTATGGCACGCGTACTACACAGTCCTCCGACGAAGCGTAGGCAAACACTTGCCAAAGGCTGCCAAGAGCGTGCCTTCCATATTGCTCAGCAAGGACGGGGGGAGGCACCAGGCAGGATGCTCGGGGTTTAACGACACACCTGGCTCGCCTCTCTTCCAGGTGCTCAGCCAACCAGAATTCTTCTGTGCCCCCAGGCATGACTGGGAACACGGCTCACCTGCCACCCTCCCTGGAGCCCAGCACTAACAGTCTAAACACACCTGCTACATGCCAGGCAGCAGAAAGGATGCAGGCAGGTGGGCCTCGGGATGACCCCATGGGGGCACGGGGTGGGCACCAATCCCCTTTGTGGCTCCTCAGCAAGATGTCACCATTGCTGACGGGAGAACCAGGTACTGGGCAGCAAGAGCTGGGGGAGGGCTCAAGCCTGGTGACAGAGAGGTAAGTGGCCTAACTGAGCTGCCCTCCAGATTACTCCACAGGGCGTTTTTGCCACCATAAGCTACTTGGCCAGAGACCCTTTGGCTTCCATAAGCAGAAAGAGCTCCTCCCGTGTCCTCCAAAGGGAAGACCGGTTCACCGTAAGGCCTAGGCCAATGGGTCTATGCGACCCCGAAACAAGAACTGTAACCAGCCCTTCTGATAAATGGACACTGGGAAACAAAACCATCAGAAAATGTGACCATTCCCAAAGTCCCTAGCTGGTCTCTGCATCTCTGAACCCATGGGTCAAATCCTTACTCCCCAGGGAGCGTCTCCCTGAACTACAAACGTGAGCATCAAAGCAGCCGGGAAAACACAGGCTAAATCCCAAATGCTCAGCAAGCAGAGTTTAAGGGAGCTTTGGTCAGATTCCCCCCCCCCCCCCATCACTCCCTCAATCCAAACATCAGAGAGAAGGTACCAGGGGTAAGCAGCGCATTTCTGACTAATCCAAGTACCTACCTGTCCTGTGTGATTACCATAAAAAAAAAGCAGTATAAACGACAGCAGCTGAATGGACCTTTCTGAGAGCCACAAATTTTGCCCAGTCATCAGTCTGCCATGGGTTCCCCTCCAAGGAAGCCCAGCCGTACAGCCAGACCTTCAAATACCATGGACACTTCTTCAAGCTTGCTTGTTGTGGGTCGGGTCGGGTCGGAAGGGAAGAAAGCATTCTGTTGTTACCAAATAGGAATGTGATTTGTGGTTCCTCTTTTTCTCTGGGAGGACAGTTATCAATCAGCAGGAATCTTGCCTGGGAAGGAGTACAACCAGGATAACACGTGGAGAGGTGCAGGAAGCATGAATGCAAGTGGACACGCACACACGCACACACGCACACACACACACACACACACACACAGCTGAAGCATTAATTAATGGGGCAGACTCTGGAAATAAAGTAATTTTCCATCCATGGGAAGAATCCGTTCAGTGTAAAGGTTGTGAGCGAGACTCTGTCCTGACAAAGCACTGTTTTTGATTTTATGTTTTTTGTTTTTTTTTCATAAAGTAGCCCCAGAGAGTCCATCAGCGCAGGTCCATGTCACCTGAAGGAGAGAACACATTCCTTGCTGATCGCAGGCCACTCTGTGTGGTGGCTAATAAGATAATCTGTTACAAGAGGCTTGCAAATCCATTTACATTGATTTTAATTAATGAATCAATCCCTGGTCCCCTGGAAAAGAAGGTCCAGCAACAGTAAGCAAACCAAGATTCAGCCTCTAATCACAGCCTCAGATCTGCATAAAGAAGTCCACTCAAAGCTCAATGTAAGATAAATAAAAATAATTGGATTTGTAACTCTCCCAACCTAAGAAAAACATCCCTTCCAAGGTGTGGTGGTTTGATTCAGGTGTCCCCCATTAACTTAGGTGCTCTGAATGCCAAGTTTCCAGCTGATGGGAGACTTGGGAACACCTCCTGGAGGCGGTGTATTGTTGGAGGTGGGCTTATGGATATTATGGTCAGTTTCCCTTTCCAGTGTTAAGCACACTCTCCTGTTCCTGTTGTCCACCTGGTATTGGCCAGGAGGTGATGTCCAACCTCTGCTCATGCCATCGTTTTCCCCTGCCATCGTGGAGCTGCCCCTTGAGTCTGTAAGCCAAAATAAACCCCTTTTCCCCAAAAGCTACTCTTGGTTGGGTGATTTCTGCCAGCAATGCGAACCTGACTGTAACATAAGGTTAGACAGTAACTCTTCCCATGTTAATAAGAGGGATATATTTTCACTGTGATTTCAAAACAAACTCAGCTAAGACAAAGGAGGCTGAAATGTGGGACACCAACATCAGAAATTATAACTCAAAATCAGAAACTATAACTCACAGTCAAACCTCTAAAATCAAAACAAACCAGTCTTTTCTCCACCATTCATAAAAAAGCTTTTAATCTGGACAGGGAAGTACCTACCCATGCCCAACACACACGCAACAGCAACATAAGCAGTCACGGGGCCAGCTGGGCATGAAATTGTCCACACTTCATAAAGAAGCCAGACAAAGCCAGGGGTGGTAGTGTGTGCCTCTAACCCCAGCACTGGGGACACAGAGGTAGGAGGGTCGCTGTGAGTTCAAGGCCAACTTGAGACTGCATAGTGACTTCCAGGTCAGCCTGGGCTAGAGCGAAACCCTACCTGGAAGAAAAAAAAAAGAAGACAGAAAAGGGGCATGGGATGTGGCTCAGTGACAGAGCACTTGCTTAGCACAGCACAAGGCCCTGGGTTTGGTATCCAATACCAAAGTAAATAAAATAAAAATAAGAACAGAGGGCCAGGCAAGCTGTTGCATTCGCTCGTATTTTATTCTTCCCAAAGGTGAGAGTCTTTGACCTGGCTGAGCCACTGCCAGGAACCAACTGGAAAGAAGCTTCTGGAAGGGACAGCGTCCTGTGGTGACGGCTCATACTCTCCTTGTCTCTTCCTTCTCAGTGGCTTTTCTCAGGTTCTATCCAACGTCCAAGGTTGAATCCATAAAACCCCCAAGAGGGAGACAAGCAGGTCTCATTTCAAGTGCCACATTTCTCAGAACCTCATGCACAGCTCATGCCTATTAACAAAGGACTGGACATAAGTGTTGATAAATGAAAACTCATCGCTCGATTCTTATTTTTTCCAACCACAAGAAAGACCATTAACTCACACATAACACAGTGAGTCACAGTGAGTACCACGTCCACACGGACAGAACGGACAGCCTGAGTGGTCCCTGACTTGGGAACATGTATACACACAAGAGCTGTTCAGAAAGAGAGAAATAGGGCTGGAGGAATGGCTTAGCGGTTAAGGCGTTTGACTGCAAAGCCAAAGGACACAGGTACGATTTCCCAGGACCCACGTTAGCCAGATGCACAAGGGGACACACACATCTAGAGTTCGTCTGCAGTCACTGGAGGTCCTGGCGTGCCCATTCTCTGTGTGTCAAATAAATTAAAATAAAACATTTTTAAAAAGAGAAATATATATATACACACAACAGCAGATCCAAGCACTGGTAGGCTACCACTTGTATTTCTCTCTGATTCTTTTTTTTTTTAATAATTTAATTATCTGAGAGAGAAAAAAAAAGGCAGAGAAAGAGAGAATGGGCACACCAGGGCCTCTAGCCACTGCAAATGAACTCCAGACGCATGAGCCATCTTGTGCATCTGACTTACATGGGTACTAGGGAATCAAACCTGGGACCTTTGGCTTCATAGGCAAGCGTCTTAACCGTTAAGCCATCTCTCCAGCCCTGTCTCCTATTCTTTAAGGTGTTTAATACGAACAGTTTGATTTAACAAAAGAACAAGCTGAACTCAGGAAGTCTGGCTGAAATTCAAAGGGCAGCCAAGTCACGGAAGACTGTATAAGGAAGTAAAAGCTAGACACACAGGCCAGAGCTGGTGCAGGCTGCCTGTCCTGCGTATCTCTTGTCTCACTGTCTCTTTTTCCCTCCTCCCTTCCCCTAGAACACACAAAACCAACCCACACCTTGACTACATATGGACTCCAGTGTCTGTGCACATGGCCCCAGGGTCGAAGGACTCCTTGCACCAGGCAAGCCTCATGGGCCATGTGCGTGCATCGACCATCCGGGGACTTGAGCTGAGTCTTTCCAGGCTGGGCTGCACATGGCAAACGGGGGTGTCCCACACAGCCCGACACTCAGAGCAAGACCACAGATAATCGACAGTTTCGGCAAATTGACTGGAGAGCCGTCATGGCCGGGACACCCATCTTCCTGCAGCTCACAGAGGCAAAGCAGCAGAACCCTCACCGACACAGTGGGAAAGGAAGTTATTGAAGCCTGGATTTCCTGCTTTTCTTGTAGCCAAGAACTATGCGGCTTGTCGCGGTTTCAGGAACTGACTCATCCCATGATTCATGGATGGATGAGAGATGCTGCTTCTCAGATGGGCTGACCCGGACGGAGGCTGGGGAACTTCAAAACCAACCTGAAAGGGACGCTTCACTCTGACGGGCAAATGAATGTATGTTTGCAGCAGAAACAGGAGGTCAGTTACCAGAGCAGAGACAGCACCTCGCCGCGAGGGAGGGTGGATGTGAGCGCCACGTGGTGAACCCAGATCAAAGCTTCATGCACAGGCTGTGACTTGGCTTCCAAGCTTCCCGAAAGTGGACAACAGGTGGGATAAGGCTTATTTTTAGACACCTTCCCCTAGACGTAAAAATAGATTCAGCACAGCAATATTTTAATTTTAATTCAGGCCCATGTCAGGCTGAGACTCCCAATACCCAGGGTGTGCAGAAGCCCATGGCTGGAGGCTGAACTGTTACAGACCCACACCGGAGAGACAGGGGTTCGCTGCCCGATGAGCAATGCTTAAGAAAGGGCTCGGAAGAAGTCAACCTCTTAAATCACACTGGGGCAGGAGGACTGCGGCTCTGTATTTCCACTCACGCTGAATTGCTCACTTTCTCCCGGCCGCAAACACACTCAGCCACATGTGCGCGTGCACGGAGGTGCACACACGTTTGCATGCACTCTTAGGAGCAAATTCCTTTCGGGTTGTGCATTACAGAGCATTCCCACTGGGGAAAGTTCTTAAGCCTTTCCACCCCATAGATCTGAGTCCTCCTCCCCCAGCCCTGCACAGGACGACTTCCAGAGGTAATTTTCACAAGCACTGACGGGTTTCAACACAAGCCCTGTTGCACGGGGGGCGGGGGGGGGGGAGGAAAAGGAAAAGAACACAGGCTGATGTGGGGTTCGGGCGGGGGTGGGGGGAGCAAGCTGGAAGAACAGTTGATCAGGCCAGGCCAAAGTGCAAGGGCTGGCTGGCTGGCAGGCGCTGCTCGCCGGGCTCCTCCAGCAGATTTACTGACATGACGTCAGTGGCTTGCATCCAGATTTTTCCTTGGTAGCTTTTACCACGAGCCTCCTGAAGCCTCCACTGTGCTTGGGAGCCACAGGGCCAAAATGAAAATTCCCTTTGTAAAACCCAAGTTTACCTCGGGGCACAGGCCTGCCTTGTGAATTACAGGGCTCTTCACCCTTCTCCGGGTGCCCTGCCAGAGGAGGAAAGGGGAGGGGACAGTCCCCTACAATACTGTACTCTCCCTTTACACAGAGGGACCATTAAATGAAGCTTGCTGACTGGAAAAAAAGAAAAAGAAAAGAAAAGAAAAAATGCTAAAGACTGAGATGGGGGTTGGAAGGACATTAAATGTGTATCCAAAATTTCTCAGGCTAGGAGGTTGGCTCATTTCTCAGTGGTGTCTGGAATAATGATAATTTCGGGACTCTCCATTCACACTGTTGAATCCGAGCGGCTTTGTTTCGCCAACAACGCCAAGTACTGCTAAAGCTGGAAATCCAGCCTGAACCAACTTCTGAAGAGACTCTGGAGAGAGTTGTGGTTTCTTTAAAACGAGCCTCTTTCTTTTCTTTCTTTCTTCCATTCTCTCTGTCTTCCTTGCCTAAGTACATACACTATGATGCACCAACATGATCATAAAACAGTTTCCAAGAAGCCAAGACAGGAATTACTAAAAATAAGTTTAATAGCAGACTCATTAAACAAACAAAAAAAGAAGCCACTCATTTTAGACTTAACGGGCTTACTATCATATTCCCACAGCGACAAAACAATAGCTGTGTTCCATGTAGGACCTTGATGCATAAGTCTGCCTGAAACTACAAAGTTTCCAGTTATAAAAATAATAGATTGGTGATAAATTCTTTAAGTCGACTTAAACACTAAATATTCTATTTTAAACACTTCAGAAGAGAAGAATGTGAAAGTATTTAATTCACCCATCATTCACAGAAATAAGCTCAGGGTCCATTGTGGAAGAGGTGGCGGAATGACTGTAAGAGGCGAAGGAAGAGGAGGACTGCTAACAATGCAGTCTTCCAGACACAAAACGGTCTGGATCTTCATGACCTCGCAACGCCTGGTACTACCTACACAGGACTCTCGTAACAGGAGAAAAAGATGATGACAACATAATAAAGGAGAGACTAACGGAGAGAGGGAGGGGATATGATGAAGAGTGGATTTGTGAAAGGGAAACTGGGAAGAGTGGAGGGAATTATCATAGTTCACTGTCTATAATTACGGAAGCTGTCAATAAAAAAGGAAGCTTAAAAAAAAAAAGATATGTGCAAATGGCCCCAGTAACATCCTCCAAACGAAGCCTGCTGTCCCCAGAGCTGAGAGCTGGCCGTCACGAGATCAAGCATCCCTAGACTGCTGGTTAGTTAAGACAAGAGGTGGGAGAAGCTACCTGGGAAACAGGGGACAGCAAGGTGAGCGCTGACCACAAACAGCCAAGTCTTCAGTTTGAAGAGTGTTTGTTGGGTTAAGACTGTCTTGCTACGTAGCCCTGGCTGGCCCGCCGCTCGCTATGTAACCCAGCAATGCTACGCTAACCGTCCCCAGGGCTGGGATGACGGGCTTGCACCACCATGCTGCGCTACAGATTTTCTTGAGGAAAGGACAAGCAAAGGTGGGGAAGTGGCAAATGAGACCCAAAGGAGCCAGGCGTGAAACAAGGGTGCAAGGAAAAATGTCACTGTGCGTGGAGTGGACACAGGAGGTAGGTACGTGTCCAAGGAAGGGGAGCTGAAAGTCTGAGGGGGCAGTAACGACTGGAGAACTACCTGACCCAGTATGCATACTGGGACATCAAAATGCACTTCCTAATAGAGGCACTGAAACTGCGCAGACTGTTCATTTGAAGCCTTAGGATGCACTAGAGGCTGAACAAGGGCGCTATCAAGACCATTAGGATCACATGAAAAGGACGAGGAAGGCACAAGAAAGTTCCTGTTAGCCAACCCAATGATGAGACCATCTGAGCATGAATGTGAGCAACAGAATGGATTCAAACACACCCAAGAGCTTAAAGGCCTTGACTATGTAACTGCAGGCAAACAAACAAAAAACCTAAACAAGAAATGGCTGATTGGAAAATATTAATAAAAATGGAGAAAAAAAAAAATCCATGCATGACATCCCACAAAAATCAAAAAAAAAAAAAAAAAAGAAATGGCTGAGTTTTGCTGGGTCTGGTGGCGTACACCTTTAATCCCGGCAGAGGCTGAGATAGGTAGATTGCTTTGAGTTTGAGGGCAGCCTGAGACTACATAGAGAATTCCAGGTCAGCCTGGGCTAGAGGGAGACCCTACCTCAAAAAACCAAAACAAAAAAAAAAGGAAAGAAAGAAGAAAAAGAAATGGCCCAGTTGACCCACAGATGCACAATATTTGCCTCACATAGGCAAAACACCTTTCCACCTCCTAAAAATGGCCTTTGCACGCAAACTCCATGTCAGGCAACACAAAGAGTCGATGAGGGAATGCTTCTGTGTGTGAAAGCAGGGACGGGAACTGCAGCACGGGGTGGGGCACCGTGAGCCTGGCACTGGCACTGGCATGGCCCCCATGGACGCAGGCAGAGATCAGAAACTCACGGCAAGCCCATCACACAGAGATACCACGGAAATGGTTCTGGGGCTCCTGTCCACACAACTTCCCATTTGCTGGGATACAGTGGGGGGGTTGGGGATCATGATAAACAGCACCACTTGGATGCAATTATGAAGTCCACACAGAAGAGAATGACACAAGAAACACATGGGCTTTTTCATGACAACCACAAGGGGAGGAGAGAGCATTCATAAGAAATGCAGAAACCACACCACTGGACCTGCAGATCTTGTCTGGACCCTGATCTGAATGAATCAAGTCTGAGAATGCGTTTACGAGACAAGGACTAGCAACCAAGTAACCAGGTCTTTGCTGTTATTTATTAAGGCGCTGGTGTGACAATGACAGTATCGTCGGTGTTTTGGGGGTTTTTCTGGTTGTTGTTTTTGGTTTTTCGAGGTAGGGTCTCACTCTGTCTCAGGCTGACCTGGAACTCACTATGCAGTCTCAGGGTGGCCTCGAACTCATGGCGATCCTCCTACCTCTGCCTCCCAAGTGCTGGGATTAAAGGCGTGCGCCACCACGCCCAGCTTCAGTGATGTTGTTTTGTTTTGTTTTTTAAGCATCATTTTGGGAACACTAAGGAAAAGCTTCACACATGAGCTATATGACTTCCAGAACTGCTTCAAGGTGGTCTGCGGGGAGAGGAGCCAGGGGTCTGGAGGAAGTAAGCGTGGCAAGGAACTGAGAATGAACAGTACACGAGGTGCCAATGTCCTCTGCTGTGCTGAATTCTCTCAGTATGTAAACTTTGACACCTACAATAAGATAAACACAAGCCAGCGTTCAGTGCCCTTCTCCCACGGAGGCGGCGGCCATGGTGGAGAGGAACCTGACACTAACTCGGCCAGGTGATGGTGACCACGGTCCTGACTATTCCACGCACTGCACTTCTGTGCCAGGCACCATGCTAACTCCCATCAGCCCTCAGAGGGCCCACAGGGAAGCTGGGCGTATCTACGCCACACAGTACGGAACACTCACGACAGATGCAGGCGGAGGAGTCACGAATTCTGCAAGTAAGATGGGTGAGAAGAGTTTTTTTGTTTTTTGTTTTTTGTCTTTTCAAGATGACAGCTGTTTGGTTGGGTTTGGTTTGGTTTTCTCCTTCATCTTTGTGTGCGTGCAGGCACCTGTGTGCCACAGCGCACATGTGGAGGTCAGAGAACCACCACAGTCTGTCCTCACCCTCCACATTTTGATTTTTTTTTTAATTTTTTTTGTTTATTTTTATTTATTCATTTGAGAGTAACAGACAGAGAGAGAGAATGGGCGCACCAGGGCCTCCAGCCACTGCAAACGAACTCCAGATGTGTGCACCCCCTTGTGCATCTGGCCAACGTGGGTCCTGGGGAATCGAGCCTCAAACCGGGGTCCTTAGGCTTCACAGGCAAGCGCTTAACCGCTAAGCCATCTCTCCAGCCCACCTTCCCCATTTTGGAGGTTGTAGTCACTTGTCCACTGCTGTGTCTGGCTTTTCCGAACTCAGGGCCTCATGCTTGAATTTCAAACATTTTGTCCACTGAGCCATTTTCTCAGCCCCGTAACATTTAAAAAAGATCTTCAGGGATCAAAGGATGCCTTAGCACTTCAGGCGCTTGCCTGCAAAGCCAAAGGACCAGGGTTTGGCACTGCAGGCCCCACGTAAACCAGATGCGCAAGGTGGCACATGCATCTGGAGTTGTTTGCAGGGCTGAAGGCCTTGAGCGCTCATTCTCTCCCCTCCAATCCAAGTAAATAAAATAAAAATGAAAACAACCAAATGCCTGTCTTATAGAGCTGTGGAAGAGAAGTAGGGTTACAGCTGTAGCACACCTAACAGAAGCTTAAACATGGGCATTTATTTAAAAACAAAGAAAAATGGGGCATGGTGGTTCACACCTTTAATCCCAGCACCTGGGAGACAGAGGTAGGAGGATCACTGTGAGTTGGAGGCCACCCTGAAACTCCATAGTGAATTCCAGGTCAGCCTGAACTAGAGAGAGATCCTACCTCGAAAAACCAAACCAAAAAAAAAAAAAAAAAGTGGGAGAGGGAGGGGGGAAGAATGCCACATGAGGGAAGCTGGAAAGACCTGGAACTGAGACCAAGGAATGCAGAGGGCGGAGGATGGGGGGCACCTCTGCATAGCTTGGAACCCGAGGGGAGGCTCACTGTGGGCAGGACACTACACCTCAGGGAACTCCCGTCCATTCATAGCACTACTGTCTTTTCCACTTTGCACATGAATGCAAAAAGATGAGGGCCTCCTGGGATCCCACAGCCCACAGGCAGGCCTCCTTCAAAGCCCTGTTAAGACTCCTCCGCCCAGCCCTGCTCAGTACAGCCAGGGCCGCGACAAACTAAGGAGGGAGGGAATTTACCCAAGCTCCAGAGCTGGAAGGTTCTAAGCACTGCCATTATCAAGGACAGAAGTCAAGGTCACCTACCTGGACCCGACCCTAGCAGGAGTGCATTTCCATGTGGCCTTCAAGGAACCGAGGGTCTAAATTATTCCAACTGCCAGCCAACATGGTGCATTCCAAAGCAGAACCTGAGAGACAGGCAGGGTGGCTCCCAAGCCGCCGGTCCCCTCCCCCACACAAAGCCCAGACTGACAATCCCACCTTCTCACTTTCCAAAGACAGCCTCCAAAGTTCCAAGACTGGAACTCAAAGGCAGAAGACCTTTGCTCTTTCCCAAGACAAATGGAGGTTGGGGGGGAGGGGTCACTCCCAACAGTTTAAGACCTTAGCCAAGAGTTTAGATTGAAGACAGAGTAACAAAACAAATATTACCCACCCCCTTGGGGCAAATCCATGGAGGGGTGTCTTTTTTTACCCTCTATCGTAACTCATTCAAATGCCTCAAGAAAACCTGATAGGTGACTTTTTGGGCAGTCCTTTGTCTGTCTGAACTGCCTTCAAATTTTGACTCTGTCCTCTGTTGGCTGGGTTGACTTTGGACAGTCTACTATACCTCTCTGTGTACAAAGGGAGGCCTTCTATTTCAGTGAGCTGATGGGGTCCTCCAGCCTTGCCCTTACTACTCAAATTCTCCCATAAAGGCCAACTTCTAGAAAATGTGCCTTGGGGCTGGAGGGCTGGCTTAGCAGTTAAGGCGCTTTCCTGCAAAGCCAAAAGACCCAGGTTCAATTCCCCAAGACTCATGTAAGCCAGATGCACAAAGGGGCGCATGCGTTTGGAGTTCATTTGCAGTAGCTGACGATTCATTCTCTCTCTCTCTCTCTCTCTGCTTCTTTATCTCTGTCAAATAAATAAAATGTGCCTTGGGACACCAAGCAGCAGCACTGTGCTCCAGGACCTGTCTCGTGGCTCCTATGCCCACATCCACCTCCTTAACGCAAAGCAAAGGGGCAGGCATCACCCACATGGTATCTCCGAGTGTGGCTCAGTGCTCAGTGGTAGAGGACTTGCCTGGCACGTGGGAGGCGCTGGGCTCCATTCCCCTCACTACAAGGGCACAGGGGAACCAGTGAGGGTTGGGGGGGAAGGCTTCCCAGCCAGGCCTCCCTACAACCCCAGCAGGAAGTGAAAGGACCTAGCCTCCAGAACCCAGAGGACCCTTAAATGCCACAGACTCTCTGCCAACCGCCCTAACACAGATCCAGTTCCCAGGGGACTTGAACCCCAGAGGACCCTGCTCCTCCTAACTCTCAAAGACTCCAAACTGGACAGAACAGCTCTCCGGCTGGGTCCCCACTGCCGAAAGCACAGATTAAACAACCACGTGAGAGCCGCCAGGGCTGGGACAACGGCCCTAAGGATAAAACGCTTGCTGAGATAGCCTGGGTACCTGAGTTCAGATGCCCAGACACCACCAAGCTGGGGTGGGCTTCCGTAATCCCAGCACCCCAAGGGGCTAGAGGGGAGTGGAAACAACTTCCCTGAAGCTCCTGGGCCAGCTAGCCCAGTAAATGACAGTGAAACAAGAGACCCTGCCTCAAGCATGGCAGGGGGGGGGGGGGGTTTACAGCTGACATCTGAAGATGTCCTCTGACCTCCACACATGTGGAGACACACACAGAGAACTAAAACTTCTTTTAAAAATTAGTAGGATTCCTCTGATTTTCCCACCTAACATACTTGGGTACACTGTAGGATTTCACTCTACAGTTGCCAAAAAAAAAAAAAAAAAAATCAAAAACCAAGGATGGATAGGCCCCCTTCCGCATCAAGATCATAGATCCAGAAAGAAGACTTCAAAGCCCCAAATTTCACAGTCTTCTGTAATCGCACTGGGAAGAAGTCCTCTCTAAATTAAACTTTGCTAGTCTGAAAGGAAATGAACCCAGGCTGAACAGCTTCTAGGAAAGACGATAAAGTTACCACAGCACAGGGGTCAGGTTGAAAGGAGATGGTGCTTCTGAATTCTGCTGAGGGAATCACAATTCCCTGGTAGAAACAGATAGGAACGAACCCAGGGTGTGGAGTTCAAGGGCCTTTCCCAAATCTCCAAAACCCCGTTACATGTTCATATGTGTGTGCAGCTGCGTGCGCGCGCATGTGTAGGACAGATAGACACAGAGTATCTCTCTCGGTCACCTTCCACCTCATTTGAGACAGGGTCTTTCGCTGAACCTGGAGAGCTCACTTACTCAGCTAGACTAGCTAGCCAGCAAGCCACAGGGATTCCGGCATCTACACCTCCCCAACGCTGGGATTACAGACACATGCTACTGTACCCGGCTTTCATGCAGGTACTGGGGATCCAAGCTCAGGTCCTCTTGCAGGCCTTCCAAGCACATTACCTACTGAGCCGTCTCCCAGGCGTCCCACCAAGCTACAATAACTGCTCAAAGCAATCACTGGTAAGGCCTTAAAAGCCAGTGACAGGGACACACCCCGAAGTGTAACTGGGAATCGGAGCAGCTAAGATCAGCCTGGGAGCTCGAGCAGCCTGGGCCCCAGCCTGCCTTAAGCAGAAGTAGGAGAGGCCCAAGGGGGGGAGGGGAGGTGCAGTCCCTCTCTGCTTGGGTTCCAGGGACGGTGGTCCAAGCCCCTCAGCACCCTCTCTTCTCTGCAAAATCACCACAGGAAGTAACTTGTAGACACAAACCCCCAAGTCAACAGGAAGTCCTAAAAAGGTTCTCTTTGGGCCAAAACTATTGTACCAAGCTATGAAGTATTCTCATTTAATTCATTACTACCACTTGGCAAGAAGTGACTTCAAACTTACGCATTTACTGACGGATTTCCTCCTCTTACTATGGAAGAGAAGTGAGGGTCCAGGCAGTGAGTGCCTTTATGGGGTACCTCAGCCTCACCTGGGTGTGAGATCCCAGCCTTCTAAGGAACTGCCTCAGCCTTCAGAGTCCTTCGGAGCCACAGAGCACGCCCACCTGGCAGGAAGTCTTAAAGGTCTAGTGGACAGGGCCAGCATCTCCCCTGAGCGCACGCTTCACACTTACCGATCTAGTACCCTGTGGACATTCTACTCGTGCTTTGGGATAGGAGGCGGGTGTGGGGCCATCGGCTTGTAATCCCAGCGCTGCAGAGGCGAAGGCGAGAAGAGCGCATGTTCTAGGCTAGCCTGGGCTACACAAAGGGACCCAGTCTTGGGTGCTGGGGAAGATAGCTCAGTTGACAAAGAGACGAGAACCTGAGTTCATATGAAAACGCCAGGTGTGGTGGTCTAGCTCTGGGGAAGCAGAAACAAGAAGATCCCTGGGGCTTGCTGCCCAGCCAGTCTAGACTGCTTGGCAAGCTCCAAACCACTGAGAGACTTAGCCTCAAGACAAAAAATAAAGGGGCTAGAGAGATAGTTGACTGGGTAAGAGCTCTTGCTGCAAAAGCACAAGGACTTGGATTCAATCCCCAATACCCACATAAAAAGCCAAGCATGGAAGTCGGGCATGGTGGCACACGCCTTTAATCCCAGCAGAGGCAGTAAGATCAAGACTATGTAGTGAATTCCAGGTCAGCCTGGGCTAGAGTGAGACCCTACCTCGAAAAACCAAAAACAAAACAAAAAGCCAAGCATGACCATTCACACCTATAACCCTAGTGCTGGAGGCTGGAGGGAGGGGTCTCTGGCTTCCCAGTCAGACCATCTAACTGAAAAATGGAGAGCTCCATTGTTTTGAGACAGGGTCTCACTCTGTAGATCAGACTCATTATGTAGACAAGGCTGGCCGTGAACTCATGGCGATCTGCCCACCTCAGCTTCCAAGTGTGTGAGCTACCACATCTGGTGAGAATCCTGCTCTTCAAGTCCTAGCCAGGAAACCAGACCCCGTCCTTGCCAATCACATTTGGAAACAACTACTGGCCTCTGGAGGGGGGCAGGTGACACTGGGACACACAGGGTGGTCTGGCTCACTTCACTGCAGGAGAAAGGAGAGGCATGCTTCACAGCCTTATTTTTGAAACTAACCCAGAACATTAATGAATGCCACAAAAATGCCGCTGAAGTTCCTAGTGACACAGCCACATGGGTGACTGAGAAATCACCCACCCCGACTCCATTAGACCAATGAATACCCGGATCAATGGCTCCTCCCCAGGGTAGAGGGCCCCAAGGGTCTTTCAGAAACTCAGCCCTCCTAAGTGTCCACAGGTGGCACCAAGGGAGAGGAAGGGAGGGGGAAGGGAGGGGGAGGAAAGAGGAAGGGAGGACAGGGGAAAGGAAGGGAAAGGGAGGGGGAGGGGAGAGAAAGGGAGGGGGAGGGGAGAGGAAGGGAGTAGAGCCAGGGCATCTAGAAGAACCATCCTGAATTCACCAAATAGATCTGCATACCTTCAGTTACAAATCCAAATGCTGAAACGTGGCAACAGGTGAGGGTTCTGGAAAGGTGGGTACACACACCAAATATGGAAGTGCTGGGAAAGGGTGAGTCTGGCATCTGGGACAGTACTATTTGCTCAAGGGAACCCATGCCCCGATAAGCACGTGGTCACCCACACCACCAAATTCAATCTAAGCCACTGTCTACACAGAACCCCTAAACTGGTTCTGGCAGCACCCCATGGCAGTCCGTCCCTGGGAGAGGCTGTGAGTGGGGTTCAGCCCCACCAACACCCGAGCAGTATTCCAGAAGCATCTCCCACTTTGACAATTCCCAGTTACAAAAGGAAGTTGCTTCTTGCCTCCAAATCACAGGTTAGCCAGATGTTCTCCACTTCTGCACTGGAAGAGGAAGGTGAAATTGAAAAGTGAATGGAAATGAGGGAGGTTTTCTGAATGTATAATGAAACTTGAAACCACTTATCAAACTAAGACTCACAATGACCTTATCTCTTCGGTATTCAAAACAAAAGCCAACTCTGAATTAAGGGAATTTCTTGGCTCAGTCAACATGAAATAGACTTCTGGTGTTCTGTCAAAGGTGACACCTGATGAGGATGTCAGCATAGCACTCAAGTCTCTGCAGCTGATGGGGCTCTCTGACTAGTGACAGCCATTGTCCCCGAAAGGCTAGGCGATGAAGACGCAGCAAGGGAGTGAAGTGTGGTGGCGCACGCCTTTAATCAACCAGCACCGGGGAGGCAGACGTTGGAGGACCGCTGTGAGTTCAAGGCCACCCTGAGATTACATAGTGAATTCCAAGTCAACCTGGGCTGGAGGGAGACCCTAATTCAAAAAAAGAAAAAGGATTGAAAGAGATTCTGCCCTGAAAAGAAGCTTGGGCTCACAACAGTCTCAGAATCAGGCCCCAGCACACCCCAGCCCCAGTGATGGAAGATCAAAATTTCCATTGATAAGTGGAATTACCAGACAGCTTATCTGTGGCCCACATCGGCCATATGGTGCCCCAACTTCTGCTGCCTGTTGCTGTCACACAATAGGCCCGCCTACCCAGAAAGCGCCAGGGGACAGAAGCCCAGCAGCAGAGGCATGCGAGTGGCTACCGTGTTTACATTCTATTTTGTGCCATTAGCTTGGTGCCTCCCCCATCCCAGTAGGGATCTGAAACACACACACACACACACACACACACACACACATTTCACGTTACAAATCCGTGTCACCTGCAGAATGCAAGTGTGCACGCTTCCTATGCGCCTGTGTACCGGGAGAGACAGATGTCAACGTCAGAGATGAAGCCGGCGTGGTGGGGGAGGGCGACTGCGTTAGCTCCCGGCTAGAGCGGGGAGCAGACAATGCGCTTTTCTCCAAGCACCCGGGCAGGGCGGGCCTGGGGCATGGCTATTTAATCGGGCAGGGCGGGCCTCGGGGCGTGGTTATTTAAAACACTTGGCTCCTTTGATTTCCCCACCATGGAAGTAAATTGGGTGCTCCGGGGCCAGAGCAAATGAAGTCACTTGGTTTCTGTGGGCTCACAGCATCTCAGCCTGAATGAAAGGCAGGAAAGCCTCTCCGTTCTCCTTTCTTACAGTGAAACTTCACTTCCAGAGGGCTCTGTACTTGGGCGTCAGTAACTTTATTTTCTTTGAAAAGACACGAAGATCAGACATACTGGAATGAATTCTGTCCCATCCAACTCCCTCTACAAAATGTCATCAAGAAGTCACAGTGCAGCACTCGGGAGGCAGAGGTAGGAGGATAGCCGTGTGTTCGAGGCCACCCTGAGACTACATAGTGAATTCCAGGTCAGCCTGGGCTAGAGTGAGTGAGACCCTACCTCGAAAAAACAAAAATTAGAAGTAGTAGTAGCAGCCACAGTGCAGTAGTGTGGTGGCACACACCTTTAATCCCAGCACTCAGGAAGCAGAGGTAGGAGGAGTTCGAGGCCACCCTGAGATTACATAGTAAATTCCAGGTCAGCCTGGGCCAGAGTAGGATCCTACTGCCAAAAAAAAAAAGGAGAAAAAGAAAAAAGTCAGGGTGTGGAAAGAAGCAGCTATCAGGTCTAAAGGCTGAGTGTCAAAGACTGGAGAAGAACATCAACTGAATTCATCCGCATTCCTCATGTCTTCCTAGTCACTTAAAGATTTTTCTGTGTTTGCAGATGGTCATAAAATATTTATCTAGTTTACTATTAGAGAAAAGACAATGATTTTAACAAGAGCACAGCAGCAAAAACTGCACAAAATGCAGCCTCAAATATAACGCAAAGGAAAGCGGAGACAGGCTGTCTCTCCCTCAACTTTCAGACGCACAGAGCTACTGCAGGGAGTCATGCATTCCATACCCCCAATGCATCCTATACCTACAGACAACATTCTTGGATGAACTTTTCTAATTGTCTTAAAACATTCTCAGTTTAAAACAACAACAAAAAAAAAAAACTCCTTTCAAGTTAAATTGAGATTACACTTGAACTTTATCCAAGAGCGGAGCTGAACTGAATTATGCTAATTAGAAAGCTGTGCCTATTTAAAAAAAAAAAGGCAGCACTGTTGATGCATTTTTTAAAAAAGTTCATGCCAGAGAATATAAGTTCAATATGTTCTCACATAATTAACATTTCCCACCATTAGCGGCAGGTTTTTCAGCTCATGTATCTGTAAACAGTGTCACCCTCTCTGCGTGCTCCCAGGCCCCAGCCCCGGAGTCACTCACACACCGGAACCTGGCGGCCGCCAAGGAGCCACTAGAACCTCCCCCAGGGGAGGAGGATGCTTAACTTGTTCCTCGGTAAGCTGCCTTTAGCTCTGGAGCTCAGTCTCCAGGGTCGGGTCCTTTCCAATTAAAAAGGCAAATGAAGGGCTTGCCCAGCATGCAGGAAGCCCTGGGTTCCATGCCCAGCCCTGCTGGGTGTGGTGGTGCAAGGCTGCAATACCAGCACAGGTGCAAGTGGGGGGCGGGGGGAGCAGAAGTTCAAGGTCATTCTCAGTTACACTGTGTGCTGAGAGACAGCCCGGGGTACAGGAGACCCTGTCTGAATGAACTAATGAACTTCCTAGGACACAGCCTTAAAAACTAACATGAATTCTGGAAAAGGGGGGGTAGAAAGCACAACATGTGGACAGTAAATACTAGTTTTAAATGGGGGGGGGGGATTATAGCACAAAAAAAGAAAAGGAGACAGCTTTGGGGGAGGGCCTCCCCTACACTCCAATCGGAAGAGAGACCAAGTGCATTTCAGGTACCCTTGACTCCTCAGACTGTAATAACTATCCTTTGAAATCTCTCCCAACTATGCAAAGCCAATGGGACAAAAGAGTTAAGCCACCCTGTAGGAAACTGTCTTGATCTCCTCCTCCCCGCAAAACCAGGTCACTGTGACCAAATACATACATACGTACATATATGTATATATATATATATATGTTTGTATATATATATAATTTCATACATGCGCACACACACATATAAAAATACCTATTTCAGTTCTCTCACTGTGCACCACTACGAAGCCTGAATATTTAAGAAATGTTCACATTTCATCCCCAATTTCAGATATGGAACAGAGTCGAGGTAGCTTAAATACAACAGAATCTCAGAGGTTGAGGACCCTCAAAAGATCACAGCTTTTTGCTGGAGAGATGGTTTAGTGGTTAAGGCACTTGCCTGTGAAGCCTAAGGACTCAGGTTCAATTCTCCAGGCCCCTCTTTAGCCAGATGCGCATCGTAGCACATGCGTCTGGAGTTCAATTGCAATGGCTAGAGGCCCTGGTGTGCCCATTCTCTCTCTCCCTCTGTCCCTCTGTATCTAATAAATAAATTTCTTAAATGTTGAAAAAAAAATTAAAAAAAGAGCACAGCTTTGAAACAAATCAAAAACCCACACAAAAACACTCCAAAAATGTGGACCCCAAAATTCTAGCAGGACACACAATATCAAAGGACAGAGGGTGGAACGTCCCTGTTCAGAGATACACAGAAGTCACCATACAACAGTTGTCTAAATGAGGTATCTGCCAAAAGCCAAACCCTGCATCAGCAAGTACTAGGTAGGACGGACCCGAACTAAGTGACTTTATGACCTCGATGAACAAGACATAATAAAATACAGCCCCGGCATGGTTCAAACACGATTTATGATGGAACTTAAATGCGACAAGGTGACCTCTACCTTCCTCAGATCAAAGAAGAGAAAGCACACAGGCAAACACTGGTCCCCAAGCAGCCTCACCGAGCCCAAGTTGGGCAAGGACAGTAGGCTTACAATATAGTTTTCTTGCTGAGCATAGAAGCAGGACATTAGCAGTCTGCAGTTCCAGTCACTGAACTCCAAAGGGGAGGCTGAAATGCCTGCATTGATTAGCTGAAAGGAAGGCTGATTTTCTTGCAGTTTCAGAGAAAAAGCTGGACACTTGATTTGGCTGGTATTTTTTTAGCCTTTGGAGAAAATACACCCTAGAAGTTTTATCACTACACGGATTCAACACAGCTTTGACTCACTCTGTGTGTGTGTGTGTGTGTGTGTGTGTGTGTGTGTGTGTATTTTCTCTTTTCACAATCTCTTTATTGAAAACAGAACCAAGTGCCAAAAACCAAAGCTTTTTGAGTGAGGGCCCTACTCTCTATGCATGAAGATGGCCGTGTTTCAGGCCAGCGGATCACAGTTATCTGCACAGACCTTTTAAGTGATAAGACATCACCATTTCCATCTGCACGCAGTATAATTATGCTTACAATTAACACATCGGAACACATGAGATTAGAGGGAAGTCATCCTGCAGAGGCTCAGGCTTCTGTACAACCACCATGTAGGAGAGAGAGATCAGTCCATTTCCGAAGCAGGCAGCCTCCTAATGCTGCTAAGAGCCCTGCTCACTTCTTCAAAGGCCTGTCTGACACTTGGGATCTGCATTCCCTGAGCTGTGGTGTTATATACTCTTCCACTGGAAATATGGTGCCAAACCCGGGCTTCCCAAACACCCCCCACAAAGGACTAGCCTCTGATACTCCAGCCATGTATTGTGGGAGCCAACCAAAGTCAAAACTGTTTATAAACTGCTGAACTAGAGCTGGAAAATGCTCTTAATAATTTTTTCCTTATGTCTTATTTGTCCTCTTGCTAAATAAAGGGGGATGCGAGCTTCCAAAGTAAACAGAGACATGTAATTCCCACTGTATACAGAAATGGGGGGAGAGTGGAAGGAGGAAAGGGGAGGAAGGAACCCAGCTCCCCGAAACAGCCTCAGCATGCACACCCACCTTCACGTGCATGCAGTCTGATGTGGGGCCGAAGTGCACATCACACCACAGTGCAAGAAAGAACTACTCGGTGAAGAGGCCCTCCAGACTGGTCAAACTCAGGATGTCTATCCTCTGTAGATTAAATTTTGTTAATTGTATGTACTAGGGAGTCCTGGGTTTTGTGTAAAAAAAAAAATTTGTTTAATTCCTTTTTTTTCCTTCAGTATTTTGTCAAGGCAAAAGTGTCACACTGGTTTTGTTTCAAACTTGTCTTTAAAATTAAAAAAAAAAAAAGAAGTATTCTAGTATTTCTCTGAAACAGCACACCAAACAATGCTTGCCAATAAGTAAAAATAAAATGGTCTGCCTGGTACATCAGCAAAACCCAGTCGTGGACACAGCTTATCAGTTCATTTTTTATACCAACAACAAATAAAAGAATTATGAACTCTGTTGAAAACCTGCAACCTGAGAGTCCAACAGAGCTACACAAAGAAACACTAAACAAAAATATCTGTGACCATTTATGGAAATAGTGAGATTAGAAAAAATATGCCTTTCCCCTAAAATCACCAATTCAAAACCTTACTGTTGAGAAAGGTTCAATTGGAGTCACAATGGAACAACAGGTTCTATTTCCTTCTGAAGAGGTAAGATCCTTACCAAAGTTGGACATAACTCTGGCCCTCACAGGCATTTAGATGTGACTGGGCCCAAAGATCCTGCTATTCAGAAAGGAAGAAACCCCAGCAGAGAAAAGATAACACAACACACAGGACACAGTCTGGCAAGCTCAAGCCTCAGGCTCAGGGTGGACGAGCCCCCACCCGAGAACGCAAGGAGATTCCTGCAGGCCGGCCGAGCCTGAAGTCACCCCGCGGCTCCGAGTGGATCCCTTCTCCCTAAAGGGTAACCACCTGCAAGCCATCCAGCACCCATGAAGCAAGGAGACCACCTTAACTTCCAAAAACCTTCCAAGGCCCAGGGCGGGGAGAAGGAAACGTGGTGGTTTCTCCTTGGCATTACCTGTAGCATTTGAAATATTTTTCTTTCTCTATTTTGAAATTTGATAGTCTTTATAGACCTTTCCGTCCCAGGACCTGGGCTCCTTCCAACGCACTGTTTTAAAACCTGGCCTTTCTACGTTCCTGGTTCCTGAAATATCATCTGTCTCTGAGTTTCCAGTGCTCTGTGAGGTCAATTTTCATTTCTGCAAATCACAGGCAGCCACTTGCTTCTAAGAAGTTAACAAGTCTCCTGAGAAACGCTGGTGGCTGGTATTTCATTGTTTCATAAATATTTTTATACGGGTGACACCATTCAACTTTAAATAAATCTTTAAAAAGAAAGACAATTAAAAAGCAAGAAGAAATGCGATTTGGGTTTTCTTTCCGTGGGAAGAAACCAAGGGAGATGTGAGACCCTCATCTTTTAAACTCCTTTAAAATGCCGTTTGGGGTTTTTTTAATATTTTTTTTTAAATGAAACTCCTAGAAGTTGAACTTTCTTTTAAAACGGGCCTCTGGACTTTTGAAAGCAAGTGCAGCTAAAATAAAAATAAAGTGTACCCAGATTTTTTTGTCCTCCTGGGGATCACTTCTCTTCCAATAAACAAACAAATCCCCCAGTATTTCCTACCGAGGGGAAGTTTTCCAGGGAGTCTGCCTGCTCTTGGGTTTGGTGGTAACTGCGACTCGGTTTTTTTTTTTTTTTTTTTTTTTGGA
This sequence comes from Dipus sagitta, assembly GCA_036346955.1. Classification (NCBI taxonomy): domain Eukaryota; kingdom Metazoa; phylum Chordata; class Mammalia; order Rodentia; family Dipodidae; genus Dipus; species Dipus sagitta. The sequence goes on along the minus strand of CM070772.1, from coordinate 151,537,669 downwards.
CACAATGTTTCTGCTGACTCCAGAAAATTTTCCACTTCAATGTGCAATGAAGCGTCGGCTGCGGCGGCGACAACAGCAGCAGCAGCGAGTCCTGGAGAAGCGGCAAAGGCGACCGAGCCCTCTTTCATCTCCGGGAAGGAGGAGGCGGCGCGGACCCCGGGCGGGCTTGGGTGGGGGGAGGAGGAGGTCTGGGAGCCCGGGAGGAGCGGCTGCGGGCCGAGGCGCGGCCGGCTGGGGCGCCCCGGGCTCCGGGCGGCCTCGGCGCTCACGCTCAACTTGGGGCTGGACTGCGAGCGCGGCGAGGCGCGGCGCGGAGCTCGGCCCGAGGGCGTGCGCGGGGGGCGCGGCGCGGACGGCGGCGAGCCTCGGCCCTGCGCCGCCCGGGGGGCCGCCTGTTGCCGCGCGCGCGCACGGCCCAACTTGGCGTCCCGGGCCCGTGGCGCGGCGGCGCAGGGCCGCTCACCGAGGAGGGGCTCGGGGAGGCGGGCGCGGGGCCCGGAGAAGGAGGAGGAGGAGGAGGAGGCGGCTCCGAAGTCCGGCCGCCCGGCGCGCACAAAGCCCGGCCCCGGGAGAGAGGAAAAAGAGAGGAGAGAGCGCGCGCGGGACGCGGCGCCCGGTCCCCGCGCGCCCCAGCATCCATCCGCCCCGCGCGCCAACTTACCTCGGCCGCGGGAGCCCGGAGGGCGGCCGGCGAGTCCCAGGCAAACTTCGGCGCCGCTTCTTCCACCGCACCCCCCCCCTTGCCCTGACTCGGGCGGCCGGTCCCCGGGGCCGGACCACCCCACCCCTGGCCTCGCGCCGCGCCGCTCCTGCCCCGGCGGCGGGATCGGCTCGGGCGCGCTTCGGGCAAAGGTGATCGGGGTGGGGAATTGGGGGGGTCGTCACTGCATGGCCTGTCCCGCGATGCGCCCCGAGGTGGCCGTCCCGGGCCCGGGCCCCGCCGCGCGGATTCCCCGCAGGGTGGAAGCGAGTCTGCAAAGTGCTTGGTGGGCGCCCGCGGGCGGCGGGGCCGCGGGCGGGCGGGCGGGCGGCAGCGCCGAGAGGCTCGGCTCGGCTCGGGCGGCGCGGCGCGGCGCGAGCGATGCTAAGAATGTTCGGAATGAGGACAGGAATGAAATGAACGCCAGGACCGAACTCGCTCCGGAGGGGTGGGGCCTCGGTGACGTCATGCCGCCGGCCGCCCGGGGCCGAGGGCGGGGCTTGCCGCCGCGGGTGACGTCATGGGGCTTCGGGGCGGGGCCCGGGCTGCGCGGCGGGGCGCGGGTGCTTCCCTGCGAGGGGCGGAGTCTCGCGCCCACGGGGGCCTTGGGGGGGAGCAGGGGCGCGCGCGCGCGGGAGCCGCCCTCCCGGTCCCCGGCGCGCGCGCTCCGGGCTTTGTCCCCAGCCGGGGCGGGGCGGTGGGGAAGCTGCGCGGCCGTGGAGCCCCGGTAGTCGCGGCTCCCTCTGCGCTGTCAGCCTGCCGTGGTGCCTCAGTTTCCCTCGCCCCGGATGCACGCGTGGAGAGCTCCGGCACTGCGGAAGAGAAGTTTTTGCTTTTGTTGTTTGTTTTTCTTTCTGGAAATTCAGCCGGTGGCTCTGGAGCGTGGGGAACGTCCCCTCCGAGCCGTGTTCCCAGCCTGCCATCTCTTCCCTTTCTTTCACTTTGCAAAAGAAAAAAAAAAAAAAAAGTTCCCGGTTCAGCTGCAAGTCCAGGGCCGTCCCGCCGCCGGCCGTGGGGAAGGGATCGCGACACAGCTCCCGTCCCCGCCGGGGAAAGGAAGTTCGCTCAGCCCTTGCGGGCTGGACTTGGCTGAAGTCACGGGGTCCCGGTCCGGAAAACTTTGTCCCGGGCCGCGTCCTCCTCCTGCCCCGCAGCTCCTCGCCATCTCGTTCTTTATGGAAAAGTGCGAGTCCGTAACCAAAACTTTCGCCGCTGCCGCCTCGCCCGCGCGGAAACCGGGCTCGAGCGGATCCGCCGCGGGCTGCGCCGCCCGAAGTCCGGGGCGACGGGGACCTGCGGGGTCCCGGCGGTGGGCTCGGCCCCCGGCCCGCCGGGGCTGCGGCGTAAATAAATGGCGCCTGCTGGTGCCCGAGGATCCCCGAAGGGTGGAAAACTCCGGAAAGCGAATGGGACTCACTGCGGCACGTTTAGTACGAAAGAACTTTTACGAATGCGTGTTTTTTTTTTTTTTTGAGACTAAAATACCTTTAATTACTACTGCATCTTTAATGTAAATGTCTGTCGAGGGAATTGGGGAGAGTGAAGCGCAGTTGTAAGAAAGAAAAAAAAAAGTAATGTAGGGAAATCCTTTGTTCGCGTTGCCCAGTTCTCCTCCACTTCAAGTCATCCAAAATTGTATCACAGCCCGGACATTAGCAGTGAGGATACCCACCGGCTTTATACGGAATTCCCGAATGTGCTTGTACACGTTGGTGTGCACCTGGGTGTAACTATGGTCTTCTCGTCTGAGTGTCCACCACAGTCAAGTATAAATAAGTTTTATCTCTAGTAATAATAATAATAAGGCTCACAATAATAAACCCAGCCACCTTGGCAATCAATGTACTCGATAATATATATTTTCACATTGAGATGGTAATGGGTGTATCTCTTTCCAAATAGACTCCCCTGAAGTCTGATAAACCGAGCCAGCCAACCAGTGGGTGGAATTCTGCATCTGTGCACACTTTAGACCCCAGATCCACCGGGGCAATAGGGAAAATCTGACCCCGGATTCGTAGCTCTTCATAGCTACAACGTCCTGACCAGGACTTTGGACACCTATGCCCATCAACTCTAGCATCAGAGGGCGGGACTGTAAAAATGACACTGGTTGTCATGTCCCACATCCCTACTCAGCCCCTGGCGTTTTGCATTGTGCCATCTCAATTAGTTCTTATAGCACCTGTATAAAGTAGTAATTATTACCTCCGTTTGTAGAGATGAGGAACTGAGATGCAGGAAAGTTACATGATCTACCCATGGTTACGGAATACAGAGAGCACAACCCAATCCCAAATTGCTTCTGGTTTGTATTCCTGACCTGTGTTTATAACCCCTGAAAAGACTAGAAATCAGGGACTCTGAGGTTAAGGCGCTTGCCTGCAAAGCGTAACGACTGGCGTTTGATTCCCCAGTACTCGTAAAGTGGTGCATGCGTCTGGAGTTTATTTGCAGCAGCTGGCCCATTCCTCTGCCTGTCTCTCTTTTCTCTCTGTCGCTCCGCTTGCAAATAAACAAATAAAATAGAATGGAGGGCTGGAGAGATGGCTTAATACTTAAGGTGCTTGCCTGTGTAGCCTAAAGACCCAGGTTGGATTCCCCAGGACTCACATAAACCAGATGCACAAGGTGGTGTATGCCTCTGGAGTTTCTTTGCAGTGGCTGGAGGCCCTGGTGTGCCCATTCTGTATCTCTACCTGCCTCCTTCCCTCTCTCTCTCCCTCCCCCCTCTCTCAGCAATAAATAAAAAAAATATTTGAAATACAATAGAAATCAAAACAGTAGATTGAGCCGGACGTGGTGGTGCACACCTTTAATCCCAGCACTTAGGAGGCAGAGGTAGGAGGATCACTGTGAGTTTGAGGCCACCCTGAGACTACATAATGAATTCCAGGTCAGCCTGGGCAAGAGTGAGACCCTACCTTGGGGAAAAAAAAAATGCTAGATACTGTTCTGTAAGTATATTGTCAGACATCATCTCATTTGATTCCTATTAGCTAGGTACTATTTTTGTTCTCATTTTATAGACAAGCAAGTTGAGGGTCAGACAGTGTAAATAACTTGGTTGGGGTCAACTAACCAGTAAGTGCAGAGCCAAGATTCAATATCAGGCAGTTTTGTGCTCTTCACCAACCTCTCAGCAGCCCAAAGAAAGCCAAATTTAAAAGATGACCCATGCACTGGGGTCCTGGGCCTGAGATGTAACAATTGTATGTATGCATGTCTAAGGATACAAGAAAGTTCGTTCCTGCATACAGCAATATGGATGCATCCTTATACAGTAAAAGAAGCACAAGACAAAATCATCTACTGACATAATTATTCTCATATAAAGCTAAGCAGTGAGCAAAATTGAACATTGTTTAAAGCAGGTCTTCTTAAACTTTTCCCACTCAGAACCCCTTTTTGCCCGAGAAATGATTCTGTGGTGGATTTAACCAGATGTCCCCCATAAATTCATGTGTTCTGAATGCTTCCCCCTCACACACTGGTGACAATTTGGGAAGGTGGAGCCTTGCTGGAGGAGGTGTGTTGAGGGGGCTTATGGCTGTTATAGCCACCTTGCTAGAATTTGCCTCACTCTCTTGCTGCTGTTACACACCTGATGTTGGCAAGGAAGTGATGTCCAGCCTCTACCCTACCATTATTTCCCTGGAAAAATCATGAAGCTTCCCCCAGACACTGTAAGCCAAAATAAATACTTTGCTCCCATCAGCTGCTTTTGTTCCGTTGCTTTGTCCCAGCAAGGAAAAAATGACTATAACAAAGATATATAAAATGGGTATAAGACAGGCATGCCAATCAAACATAAATCATATAGAGATTTATTTGAGAACCACCCTTAGGTGTACATGTAATATTACCACTAATTAAAGACCAAAGCAAGTTTGTGTAACAATGGGAGGTATGTGCTTCATTGTTTTCACGGAAAGAATTGAATGGTGGGGGCTGGGGAGGTAGCTAGGTTAGCTAAGGACTTGCCTAGCGATTATGCTGCCCTGGGTTCCATCTCTGGTACTGCATGCGACCAGGCCAGGTGGATCGTGCCTGTGACCCCAGCAATCAGGAGGTGGAGGCAGGACAACCAAAAGTTCAAGATTGGGCTAGAAAGCCGGGTGTGGTGGCGCACACCTTTAATCCCAGTACTCAGGAGGCAAAGGTAAGAGGATCGCCATGAGTTCGGACCACCCTGAGACTACATAGTGAATTCCAGGTCAACCTGAGCTAGAGCAAGACCCTACCTCAAAAAACCAAAAAAAAAAAAAAAAAAAAAAAAATTGGGCTGGAGAGATGGCTTAGTGGTTAAGGCGCTTGCCTGCAAAGTCAAAGAACTCAGGTTCAATTCCCTAGTACCCATATAATGCCAGATGCACAAGGTGGCACAGGTATCTGGAGTTTAATTTTAGTGGCTAAAGGCCCTGGCATGCCCATTCTTTCTCTCTCTCACTCTCTCTCTCTCTCTCTCTCTCCCCCTTTCTCTCTTAAATAAATAAATAAAATAGTTTATAAAAGAAGTTCAAGAGCAAAGCCTGGTGGCTCATGCCTTTAATCCCAGCATTTGGCAGGCACAGGTGGGAGGATTGCTGTGAGTTCCAAGTCGGCCTGGGCTCAAGTGAGACCCTACCTTGGAAAAGCAAAAAAAAAAAAAAAAAAAAGAAGCAGCTCTCAAGATCATCTTTGGCTTGTGAGTTCAAGGCCAGCCTAGACTACATGAGACACTGTCTCACACACAAATACAAAAAAAAAAAAAATTAAAAATTAAAAAATTTCCAGCAGGGCATGGTGACACACGTCTTTAATCTCAGTGCTTGGGAGGCAGAAGTAGGAGGATCACCATGAGTTTGAGGCCAGTCTAAGACTACATACAGAGTGAGTTGCAAGTCAACCTGGGCTAGAGTGAAAGACCTTACCTCACAAAAAACAACAACAACGAAAAAGAATTTCCAGCTGGTCATGATGACGCACACCTTTAATTCCACACTTGGGAGGCACAAGTAAGAGGATCACTGTGAGTTCAAGGTCAGCCTGAGACTACATAGTGAACTCCAGGTCAGCCTGGGCTAAAGCAAGACCCAACCTCAAAAATAAAATAAAATAAATTTACCAGACCTAGTGGTACACACCTTTAATTCTTGCACTCAGGAGGCAGATCGTGCTGAGTTCAAGGCTAGCCTGGGACTATAGAGTGAGTTCCAGATCAGCCTAGGCTACAGTGAGACCCTACCTCAAAAAAAAAAAAAAAAAAAAAAAAAAGGAAGAAGAAGAGAGGGAAAAGAGAAACAATTGTTTTCCACAATGAAACCATGATATATATATATATATATTTTTTTTTTTTTTTTGAGTCAGTGTCTCATGTAACCCAGGATGGCCTCAAACTCTCTTGCAGTCAATGATGACCTTGAACTCCTGATCCTTCTGCCTCCACCTCCTAAATTAGAGATACGTACCACCACCAATTATATTTATATAAGCAGAAAACTTTGCATACACAGTAAAAACACTGTGGTGAGGTGTTTCAGGCACTGTGCTATGGTGCATCCTGGCGTGATGGCATGCATGGTACACGGTGCATGTGTTGCAGTGTGTGCTCAGAACCAAGGCTGCAGTGACGTCATATGATGCAATACTGGCTAGTTTCTGGTGAGATTAGTTGTTTGATTTTTTTTTTTTCCTTTTTCTTTTTTCCTGGGGGTGGGGCAGTTTCAAGGTAGTATTTTACCGTAGTCCAGACTGATCTGAAATTCTCAGGGTGGCCTTGAACTCACAGCAATCCTCCTACCTCTGCCTCCCAAGTGCTGGGATTAAAGACACGCACCACCACACCTGGCAGCTCTCTTTTCTTTTTGTTTTTTTGTTTGTTTGTTTGTTTTTGTTTTTCGAGGTAGGGCCTCACTCTAGCCCAGGCTAACCTGGAATTCACTATGGAGTCTCAGGGTGGCCTTGAACTCATGGTGATCCTCCTACCTCTGCCTCCCGAGTGCTGGGATTAAAGGCGTGCACCACCACACCCGGCTTCTTTTCTTTGTATCTATTATATGTCACTCTTTAGGGGAGGGGTTGAGACAGTTTCTCATGTAGTGCAGACTGGCACTGAGATCTCCGTGTCGCTGAGGATGATTTTATTAAACTCCTCATCCTGCTGCCATCTCCCAAGTGCTGGATTGAAGGTGGCCACCACCGTGACCAGCTCCACAATTTAAAAAATCTCAAAAGTACACACCAGAGCTAGGGAGAGGTGGCTTCAGAGGGTAAAGTGTTTGCCACTCAACCATGAGGACCTGAGTTTCAATGCCCAGCACCCATGTAAAGTTGGACACGATAGCATGTGTCTGTACTCCCAACAATCTTTTTTTTTTGTTGTTTTGTCTTTTTGTTTTTTTGTTTTTCCAGGTAGGGTCTCACCCTGGAATTCACTATGTAGTCTCAGGGTCTTGAACTCACAGCAATCCTCCTACCTCTGCCTCCCGAGTGCTGGGATTAAAGGCATGTGCCACCACGCCCGGCTTCCCAACACTCTCACTGCCAGATGAGAGGTGGAGGCAGGGGAATTCCTGAGAGCTCACAAGCCAGCTAGCCAGGCATAGACAGTGAACAAGAGGCTGTGCCTCAAACAAAGTGAAGTGTGAGGATCCACACTCTCACATGTGAACACACACACACACACATGCATGCACGCACGATTCCAGAAAGATAAATAAAATGCACACCCGTGGTCCAGGGCCTGCGCTTGGCTCTGAATCCATTTCCCTCCACATCGAAAGCCCTTTCTGCAGCCGTCATTCTTTTTTGTCTCTCCTCCAGACCTTTGCCTTCACTGTACCAGGGTCCTTCACACATATTCCATACCCGCTCCTGTCCTCAACCCAGCCCCTCCTTAGTCCAACTTCCGCCCCAGCCCCTGCCCTCTCTCCTCACCTTTCACAGCCACCCTTCCGGCCTCTTTGCCTGTCTTGACCTCCTGCTTGCTCCTCTGCACTCTCCCCTTGGGCTCCTCCACTCATCACGCCATCCAAACCCGGTCCTTCTAGATTTCCTATCTGCATACTTGCTAATTCAGCGAGGCCAGCTTCTCTTCTCTGTACTATTGCACAGTGAAGTCTTTTGCCTCCTTTAAGGCTATTTCCTCCTTTTCTTCCTGCTTCCCTGGTTGTTCTGCTCATTTCCCTCTGCTGATGCATTCTCCTCTACTAACTGCGCTTTGCAGTTCTGGACGGTTCTGGACGGTGGACCTCCTGCTAGCCTGGCTCGGCATCCTACCCCCAGCTAATATAACTCACGCTGTTGGTTTTGGTTACTACCTACTTGCCCTTGCAATCCTAATGTGCACACGGAATCCATACCTCCCTTTGGAGCTCTGGTGGTGTATATCAAACCTCCTGCTTGACCACCTTCTGAGGATCTCAGAAGCACCTCAAGCCAGGCGGCACACACCTTAAATCCCAACACTCGGGAGGCAGAAGTAGGTGGGTCACTGTGAGTTCAAGGCCACCCTGAGACTACATAGTGAATCCTAGGCCAGCATGTGCTAGAGTGAGACCCTACCTTGAAGGAAGAGAAAAAAAAAGTATCTCAAACAACTTGTATAAGACCACCAGTATAAGATCTCCCAGTACAGACACAGCCCTCAGGCATTTGCCATCTGTTGGAAAATACAGTAGAAATTTTGATGTCAAGCTTGATACATCCTTACATGATGAATGCTTTAGCATATACCATATTTACAATATAAGATCCATCTAAGGTCTGAATGAGCTCACCTCCTTCCCCCTACATTTTTCAAGCATCTTGCATCCCTCCCTTCCCATAGTATATTCATCTTTGTCCCACACTGGACAACGAATTCCTCACATTTATTGCTAGTGGGTCCCTAGTGCAGCTCCCTGAAATGCTTCTCTTCTGAACTCTTTATCTACTCATTCCTCTCTCCCTGTTATTAATGTTACTTCATCGTGCAAGTCTTTCCTAATCTCGACTTTATCTCCTGATGGCCTGGTGTGTAAGCTTCCTAGGGTTGCATAACAAAACCTTTCCAGAATCAAAACTATCTTAAAACAGAAAGAAGCACTCATTATCTCTCCTTGTCTGTGGGCCAGGTGTTTGGAAGTGACTTGGCTTAATGGTTCTGGCTGGTGGTCTCAGGAGACGGAAACCTGACGTCAGCGAGAACTGCGCAGGTCTTGGGATGTCTGCTGGGAGTTGGAAATTCTCCTTTTGGACTGCTCCCTAAGATGGCAGGCAGGTTGGGGTGGGGAAGACCTCAGTTCCTTTCTGCGTAGGTGTACTATTTACTTTTCTCATCGCTGTGATCAAATACCTGGTGAAAAAGCAACTTAAGGTCAAGGGCTTGCAGTCCATTGTGGTGGAGAAGGTATGGCGGCAGCTGGTCACATTGTCCCTGCAGCCAGGAAGCAGGGGAGGTGAATGGTGATATTCAGCTCGCTTTCTCCTTTTTTGTTCAGTCCATGTTTGACCCCAGCCCAAGGGGGGCGGGGTGCTGCCCGTATTCCTTGCTCAGGAAAACCTTGGTGGAAACACTCTCATAGACATCCAGATGTGTGTTTCCATGGTGATGCTAAATCCTATCAAATTGTCAATCAAGATTAACCAATACAATAGAATTCTTTGCATTTCCTGGGGTTTCTTACAATATGTTGACTTGATCTCAAAGTCAGGCATCAGAACAAGAGAGGCACCTCTCTCTGTCTGTCTCTGTCTCTGTCTCTTTCTCTCTCTTCTTGCTCTAAAATAAAAAAAAAACGACAAAAACGACAAGGGAAGAAGAGGGCAAGGGAGGAAGAGAGAGGAAAGGCAGGGAAAAAATGCATTCTTAAAAGAAATAATCTCAGAAGCCACATACCATCCACTTCTGCTATATCCTATTTGTTATACGTGAAGTACTTAAGGGTAAGAGTTCTTGGTATGTAAGCATGAAGGCCTGGGATGGTCTGAATTCAGTCCCCAGCACGCATCCAAGTCAAGTATGACCACGAAAACATGTAACCCGGGTCCTGTGAGGAGCAGAGAGAGAGGAGAATCTCTGGGACTCACTAGTCAGCCTCTGACTAAAATCAGGAGCTCCAGATTCAATGAGAGAATCTGTCTCAGAGAAACCAGAAAAGTGATAGAGAAGGGTAACTGACATCCTTCTCTGGCCTCTGCACACATGTGCATAGGGCACGTGTATCTGTGCACGCATGTGTATATACCGCACACCACATAAAACATACACACACGCCCCCTTCCCAAAAGAAGTGAATCACTTAGAGTTAAATCACATCCAGTGAGAAATGAATTGGATCATACCTAGTAGAGAGAATGGTGTACCAGGATATAGCTCCGTTGGGAGAGCATTTGCCCTGGCATAGGTGAAATACTGAGTCCAATGATTAATAAAAGGGATGTGGGGGGTGGGAGCTAGAGGGACAGGGTGTAGAACTCTATAGATGTATTTTAAAAATCATCTCAGGGCTAGAGAGATTGCTTAGTGGTTAAGGCACTTGCCTGAAAAGCCTAGGGACTCATGTTCAACTCTCCAGGTCCCACATAAGCCAGATGCACAGTGACACAAGCACACAATGTCACACATGCACACAAGGGGGAGCACACATCTGGAATTTGATTGCAGTGGCTGAAGGCCCTGGCAAGGCTCAAGTACGTTCTCTCTTTCTCTGTCTCTCATTAAAAAAAAAAAAAAAAAAAAGCCAGTCTGTTGGGCTTGCCTCAAAAAAAAAAAAAAAAAAAAATCACCTCACTTTCTTTCACTCTCCCTTCCTGGACTTACACACTGTAATTTTATATAACGTGTGATTATAGTTTAAAATCATAGGATATGCCTGCTTGATGACGTGAGCAGTGCCTACCTTCCCACACGAGAACTGAAGCTCCTTTGGATAAGAACCCTATCTGCATCGCTCACCTTCTTCCCGGTGCTGGTGCCTAGAACAACACTGGGCACCTCCGTGTAGAGTAAATATGAGGGTTATTAATCGTACGCAACACCTGAACCCCACTTAGGGTCTTCCTTCTCTTCTGCAGATGTCTAATGGAAAGCCCAGGGACTGGACAACTTGTTCTAGGACCAAAGTTTGAGGCCAGAGCTTTCTGATTCCAGCTCAGGATTACCTGAGGACTTCCTCTTAAAAATGCCTCTTTATGACCACCAAAGAAAGACAGCTCTTTCCATGATTCCTAATAAAAATCTAAAATTCAGATGGTTCACCCCTTTAATCCCAGAACTTGTGAGGCAGAGGTAGGAGGATCACTGAGTTTGAGGCCAGCCTGAGACTACATAGCCCAGGTCAACCTGGGCTAGAGTGAGACCCTACCTCAAAAAAAGGTGGGGGGCTGGAGAAATGGCTTAGCAGTTAAGGCGTCTGCCTGTGAAGCCAAAGGACCCAGGTTCGATTCCCCAGTACCCACGTAAGCCAGATGCACAAGGGGCACATGCATCTGGAGTTCATTTGCAATGGCAAGAGACCCTGGCATGCCCATTCTCTCTCATTCTCTCTCTCTCTCTCTCTGATTGCAAATAAATAAATAAAATTTTAAAACTAAAACAAGTAAATAAATAAAGAAAGAAAAGAAAAAAATTATTTAAAAAAATCAGGAGCTGGAGAGATGGCTTAGTGGTTAAGGTTAAGCCTGAGAAGCCTAAGGACCCAGGACAAGGTGGCACATGCCTCTGGAGTTGGTTTGAAGTGTGCCCATTCTCTCCCTCCCCCCTCTCTCTAATAAATAATACTAAAATAAAATAAAATTTAAAATTCAGTTTCTCCATCAGACTAGCCACATTTTAAAGTACCAGGAAATCACGTGGCAGGTGGCCACCATACCAGATCTTACAAATGCAGAACGTTTCTATTGTCACCAGAAATTATTCTGCATGGATGGATGGATACGGCCAGAGAACCAACATCCTACGTTCATGGAGGAAGATATAACAAAGGGCCAGGGTAGGGGTGGTAGCTCATGCCTGTAAACCCAGCATTCAGGCTGAAACAGGAGAATTGCCACAGGTTTGAGGCCAGCCTGGACTACATGTGACCCTGTCTCAAAACAAATAAAAATAAAAAAGAGGGGGGAGGTGGGCTGGAGAGATGGCTTCGTGGTTAAGGCACTTGCCCATGAAGCCCAAGGACCCAGGTTTGATTCCCCAGTACCCAAGTAAAGCCAGATGCACAAGGTGGTACACATGTCTGGATTTTTGTTTATAGTGGCTAGAGGCCCTGGCACGCCTATTGTGCCTCTCACTATCTGCCTCTTTCTCCCTCTCTCAAATAAATAATTTTTAAAAAAAAAAAGATACATTACCTTCAAAAAAAAAAAAAAGGGAGGGATGCTGGGGAGATGGTTCAGTGGATAAAGGTTATTTACAGCTGAGATATTGAATATAAGTTGCAGACATTGACATCATTAATTTAATATGTACTATGGATGGATGGATGTGTCTCCCAAAAAATCATGTTGAAGCCATAGCCCCAGTGCGAGCACATGTGGAGGAATGAGTGATCAAGGTTACATGAAGTCACTAGGGTGTGGTGTGATCCTGTAAATACACAAAGTGCTACATACATAGTGCAATAGACTAAATATGGAGGTGTGGCACCTTTGAGAGGCAGGGTCTGCTGGGATATCTTCAGGTCATTGGGGATGTGGGGGGGGTCCTCTTTTTTTTTTTTTTCTTTTTTACTTTCTAGGCTTGAGGTGAGTTTTTCTTTTGGTGGGTTTTGTTTTTGTTTGTTTCTGAGGTAGGGTCTCGCTTTTGCCCAGGCTGACCTGGAACTCATTATATGGTCCCAGGCTGGCCTTGAACTCGCAGCAATCCTTCTACCTCTGCATCCCGAGTGCTGGAATTAAAGGTGTGCACCAACATTGTGCACCAACATGCCTGGCTTTTTTTTTTTTTTTTTTTGAACCAGAGTCTCAGAGACTCCAGGGTAGCCTTGAACTCAGAATGTAGCTGAGGATAACCCTGAACTCCTGGTCCTCTTGCCTTCAACTCCTGAGTGCTAGGATTACAGGTGCATGTCCCCATGACTGACTGGGAGTTGGGTTTTCCCCGCCATGACGCCCTGAGCCATTCCAGGCCTAGAAACAATAGGACAACTGGTCATGGACTGAAGCTTCCAAACTGTGAGCTAAAGTGATCCTTTCTCGTCAGAAGTTACTTTTCTCCAGCACTTGCTTTTGTGATTGTGTTAGTTTGGCATCATCATGACAGAATATATGAGACTGAACAATTTAAAGGCGGTAAGATTTATTTTGGGTTAGTCCATCATTGGCTGGCCCCATTCTGCTCAGAACTGTGGCAAGGAAAAAATACTATGGCCAAGAAGCCAGTGGAGGTAAACTGCTCATTTTGTGGAGGCCAAGTTGTGAGTGGGAAAGACCAGGGAAATGGTATATTCTACAGAGGTACACCTCTAAGTGACTCCTTCCAACTGGACCCCATCTCCTAAGTTCTACAACCTCCCAGCAATGCCATCAAGTTATAAGCCCATTCATACATAGCATTGCAGTTACTTTTGGGTTGCTGGCACAAAACACCTGAGCCAAAGCAGCTTGTGGGAGGAAAGGGTTGATTTTGCCTTACAGACTCTAGGGGAAGCTCCATGATGATAGGGGGAAATGGAGCATGAGCAGAGGGTGGACATCACCTCCTGACCAGCATCAGGTGGACAACAGCAGCAGGAGAGTGTGCCAAACACTGGCAAGGAGAAGCTGGCTATAACACCCATAAGCCCACCTCCAACAATACACTCCCTCCAACAAGGGTAGCATCCAGAACACATGAGCGTATGGGAGACACCTCATTCAAGCCACCACACGTGGATTAATCCACTGACAAAGTCAAGCCCTCCTACGACAGCCAACCTCTCAATAGTGCCACCAGCTGGGACCAAGCTTCAGCAACTCACTTCTTCTCAAAGCTGTAACAGTGACAAACGATGACTGACGAGGAACGTGATCGTGTCTCTGCAAAGGCCTGAGCCACCGTCCCAACCTCCAGCGTGACTGGATCTACTGGCGGAATGGCACCCAGGCTTTTGGTCTTGGTTTGCAACTTGGCCGGATTAGGAGATGCCTGTGACTGGTGAAATGCACTCATGTACACATACATGTGCACACATGTACACACACATACAGGCATAATGCACATGCACACATGCACATATGTACACATATGCTCATAAACACACATCACACATGTAGATGCTGTTGCGGTTAACTTTGCATTGCTGGTACAAAGCACCCGACCAAAGCAGCCTGTGGGAGGAAAGGATTGATTTTGGTCCCGTGATGGCAGGGGAAAGCATGGCATGAGCAGAGGCTGGACATCACCTCTGCCAAGGCAGGTGGAAAACAGCAGCAGGAGAGTGTGCCAAACACTGGCAAGGGGAAGCTGGCTATAACACCCAAAAGATAGACCCCAACAATACACCTCCAACAAAGTTCCAATTCCCTAATTGCCATCAGCCCGGGATCAAGCATTCAGAGCACGTAAGTTTATGAGGGACACCTGAATCAAACCAGCACACATTCATAGACACATATAGAAGACACATGCTTAAAAAATTGGGTGGCACACTTCTATAATTCTAATGTTTGTGAAGCGGAGGCAGGAGGATTCCAAGTTCCGGACTAACTTGGGCTATATAGTGAGACCCTGTCTCAAGAAGGAAATTGTTAGAAATTTAAAAGTTCATGGAGAGGGCTAGAGAGGTGGATTAGAAGTTAAGCTGCTTGCCTGCGAAACCTAAAGACCCAGGTTTGATTCCCCAGGACCCACGTAAGCCAGATGCATAAGGTGGCACATGTGTCTAGAGTTTGTTTGCAGTGGCTGAATGCCCTGGCACGCCCATTCTCTCTCTCTCTCTCTCTCTCTGTCTCCCCACCCCTCTTTCTCTCTCAAATAAATAAATAAGAAAAAAAAAGTTCAGAGGGTGATTTCAGACAAATAGAAGAGATTACACCAACCACAGAGCTTTAATTAAAGAAAATTAAAAGCTATCATTTACCTGAAAAGAAAGTCCATTTGGAGCCTGAGGGGGATGCAGTAATGGTGAACAAGGACAAACCTCATGTCACATTTAAAAACTAGTGTCCAGCCAGGTGTCATGGTGCACACCTTTAATCCCAGCATTTGGGAGGCAGAGGTAGGTGGATCACTGTGAGTTCAAGGTACCCTGAGACTACATAGTGAGTTCCACATCAGCCTGGACTAGAGTGAGACCCTACCTCAAAAAAACAAACAAACAAACAAACAACAATAAAAAAAGCCAGTGTCCAGTTTGTGCACGAACTTAGATAGAATTACAATATTGCACAATGAGGCCTAGAGAGATGGCTTAGCAGTTAAGGCACTTGCCTGCAAAGCCAAAGAATCCAGGTTCAATTCCCCAATACCCACATAAACCAGATGCACAAGGGGACACATGCATCTAGAGTTCATTTGCAGTGGCTGGAGGCCCTGGCATGTCCATTCTCTCCCTCCCTCTCTCTGCCTCTTTCTCAAATTTTTCTCAAATTATTCTCTCAAATAAATAAAAATTATATATATATATATATATATATATATATATATTTTTTTTTTTTTTTTTTGAGGTAGGGTCTCACTCTAGCCTAGGCTGACCTGGAATTCACTATGTAGTTTCAAGGTGGCCTTGAACTCATGGCAATCCTCCTACCTCTGCCTCCCAAGGGCTAGGATTAAAAGTGTGCTCCACCACACCCAGCAAAAATAAAATATTTAAAAAAAAATATGTTGCACAATGAAACCAGGTAAGTTGGGAGTTGATGGGTGCCCAAGCTAAGGTCCCGATGGCTGGATATGGGATACTTCCAGTGTTCTAGAAGAAGCTCTTATAATCTTTCCCTTTGAATATCTTCAAAACACAGCCACTGCTGTGACCTCAAATGTTATTGATTTTTTTTAGGGTCTCACTCTAGCCCAAGCTGACCTGGAACTCACTCCGTAGTTCCAGGCTGGCCTTGATCTCACAGCGGATCCTCCCACTTTTCCTCCTAAATGCTGGGGTTAAAGGTGTGTGCCACCACACCTGGTTTATTGATGAGTTTTGCCTGTGCTTGAGTTTCACACATATGGTATCGTAAGAATTTTCTTCTTTGTGTTTTAACTTTCTATGTGCAGCACCATGTCAGAGTTTTATCCAACTCATGGCATTTAGCAGAATTCACTACTTTTTCATTACCATGTAGAATTCCATTGTATGAAAAGGCAAAATTTGTAGGTCTACTCATATTGTAGATCTAGTGCTTTCCAGTATGCAGATGTTGTGAGCGACCTTTTTTTTCAAGGCAGGGTCTCACTCTAGCCCAGGCTGACCTGGAACTCATTCTGTAGTTCCAGGCTGGCCTTGAACTCACAGCAATCCTCCTCCCAAGTTTGTTTATGCATGTGCCACCAAACCCGGGAAGATTTCTCTTTTGGTGGCATATGTGTTAAACACGATGTAGTATTTGTTTATCCATGGCAACATTCCTTATTCTGAACTCTGCTTTGTCTAAAGTTCAACAGAGTTGCTTCTGCAAATGACTTACCTGCTGAGCCATCTCTCCAGCCCAACCATCTACTATTTTCTTTTTTTAAAATATATTTTAGCCGGGCGTGGTGGCACACGCCTTTAATCCCAGCACTTGGGAGGCAGAGGTAGGAGGATCGCTATGAGTTCAAGGCCACCCTGAGACTACATGGTAAATTCCAGGTCAGCCTGAGCTAGAGTGAAACCCTACCTCGGAAAACCAATATATATATATGTTATTTATTTACTTATTTATTTGACAGAGAAAGAGGCAGAGAGAGAGAGAGAGAGAGGGAGAGAATGAGCACATAAGGGCCTCCAGCCACTCCAAACGAACTCCAGATACATGCACCTCCTTTTGTATCTGGCTTACATGGGTCCTGAAGAAGCGAACTGGGATCCTTTGGCTTTGCGGGCAAACGCCTTAACCGCTAAGCCATTTCTCCAGCCCCTATCTACTATTTTCTATTATTACTCTTGTTCTGTGTTCCTATTTTTGGGTGGGGAGGAGGAGGTTTTTGAAGTAGGGTCTCACTCTAGCTCAGGCTGAACTGGAATTCACTACATAGTCTTAGGCCAGCCTCAAACTCACAGTGATCCTCCTACTTATGCCTCCCAAGTGCTGAGATTAAAGTCATACGTCACCATGCCCGGGCCTTTGTTTCTATGTTTTAAATTTTTATTTATTTATTAGAAACAGAGAGAGGAAGAGAAAAAGAGAGAAAGAATGGGTATGCCAGGGCCTCTGGCCACTGCAAACAAACTCCGGATGCATATGCCACCTTGTGCATCTGGCTTACGTGGAACCTGGAGAATTAAACCTGGGTCCTTAGGCTTCACAGGTGAGTGTCTTAACCACTAAGCAATCTCTCGAGCCCTGTTTCTATTTTTGCCAACCATTTTGCTTTTGAGGTTTTAAATGAGTATTTGATTCCATTTCTCTCTCTCTCTTTTTAAGATTTATTTTTATTTATTTATTAGAGACAGTGAGAGAGAGAGAGAATGGGCATGCCAGGGTCTCTAGCTACTGCAAATGAACTCCACACATATGCACCACCATGTGCACCTGGCTTACGTGAGACAAAGAGACTTTAACCTCAGTCCTTAGGCTTCACAGGCAAGCGCCTTAACTGCTAAGTCATCTCTCTCCAGCCTTTTTTTTTTCTTTTTTTCCCCTGAAGTAAAGTCTCTCACCCTGTGGTCCCAGGCTAACCTTGAATTTACAGCAATGCCTCTTGAGTGCTGTGATTAAAGGCATGCACCACCACATCGGGCTCATTTTCTCTCTTCCTAAGAATATCACTTATATTTCTTTTTGGCGATTGTCGTGGAGTTTGCCCTTTACATTGACAATTCCCTCATGCACACTTTCAGATGAGACAATAAGGCTTCTGAAGTATTGGTGGATACCTTGTTGTTACAAAATAATCCTAATTCTTTCTTCTTATCCCTTACCGCATTTATGTTATACATAGGCATATGAAACTATGTGTGCACATAAAACCAATATCATTTTATTAATATTTTGATTTTTATTTCTTTATTTGAGAGAGAGATAGAGAAAGAGGCACAGAAAGAGAGAGAGAGAGAATGAGAATGGGCACATCAGGGCCTCCAGCTGCTGCAAACGAACTCCAGATGCATGTACCACCTTGTGCATCTGGCTTATATAGGTTCTGGGGAATTGAACCTGGGTCCTTTGGCTTTGCAGGCAAGTGCCTTAACCTCACTAAGCCAATTCTCCAGCCCAACACTGTCATTTTAAACTGGTACCTGATAGGTTGAATGAGAACTGAAAGTAAATAAACAAATAAAGCTAAGCATGATGGTATATATAACAAGCATGTAACCCTAGCTACTGGGGTCTGGGAAGAGCTGAGGCAGGAGGGTCATTAGTTCAGGGCCAGTTTGGGTTAAATGGCAAGACATTGTCTCAAAATGTGTGCACATGATGCATTACTTGGGTTTTGTTCTTCTCATTCTTTTTTTTTTTTTCTACCTGCTTTTCAGTTCTTGAGGTTTCTATGAGAGGTCCTTACACTCTGAAACACCTCACTCAGCGGGGTCCAGTTGACTGAGCAGCCATCAAGGCAGTCTTGATTTCCCTTGTCATATTATTATTATTATTAATTATTATTATTATTTGGTTTTTTGAGGTAGGGCCTCACTCTAGCCCAGGCTGACCTGGAATTCACTATGGAGTCTCAGGGTGGCCTCGAACTCACAGCGATCCTCCTACCTCTGCCTCCCAAGTGCTGGGATGAAAGGCGTGCGCCACCACGCCCGGCTCCCTTGTCATATTTTTGATCAATGCAGGTGTCCTTTTGTTATTTCTTAGAATTTCTAGCTCTTTCCAGATGTGGTGGGGCACACCTTTCATCCCAGCACTCAGGAAACAGCAGTATGAGGATCCCTAGGAGTCCAAGGCCAGTTTGAGACTACATAGTGAATTCCAAGTCAGCCACGGCGAGAGCAAGACTCTACCTCAAAGAAAAACAAAAAAGCAGGCCAGGCGTGGTGGTGCACGCCTTTGATCCCAGCACTCGGAGGCAGAGGTAGGATGATTGCCTAGAGTTCAAGGCCACCCTGAGACTCCACGCTGAGACTACATAGTGAATTCCAGGTCAGCCTGAGCTAGAGGGAGACCCTACCTCAAAAAAACCAAAACAAAACAAACAAGCAAAAAAAAAAAAAAAGCACAAGAATTTCCAGCTCTGAGTTTAGATTGGCCATCTGTTATTGCTTGCCATCTACTTTATTCGTTGAAGCCCTCAGCTATTGATCACAGTTGCTTTAAATTCCTTTTCTTTGCGCACGCGCACATGCGTACATGCGTGTGTGTGTGTGCGTGGTGTGTGTGTGTGCATGTGTCTGCATAGGTGCATGTGCATTTGTGTGCATGTGTGTGTGAAGGATAGAGGACAATCTCAGGTGCTACACCAGCCCACTATCCACCTCTTTTTTTTTTTTTTTTTTTTTGAGGTAGGGTCTCACTCTAGCTCAGGCTGACCTGGAATTCACCGTGTAGTGTCAGGGTGGCCTCGAACTCACAGCAATCCTCCCACCTCTGCCTCCCGGGTGCTGGGATTAAAGGCTTGCAAACCACGCCCGGCTGAGGTCTCATTCTTTACCCAGGTTGGCCTCAGAATTGACAACAACCCTCCTGTCTTGGCCTCCTGCGCGCTGAGATTACAGGCGTGAGCCACTATGCTCAGTTTGTAATTTTTTTTCTCTCTTGATATCTGAAGCTGGATATGATGTCCTGGGTAGATGGAACTGTCACTATGGATCCCCCAGAATGTGGTGGGGTGCTGTGGCCCTCTGGCTGGTGACCAGTCTTGGAGTGAGCCTGAGCCTTGCGTTGTGGACTTCTCTGCAGCAGGCTGCTGGGACAGGACGTCTGGAGGTGGAAGGAGCCAGGCATCTCACTTGCAGGGTCGGTACGGGTTTGAGTTCGCTGTTTCTCTCCTGCCACACGGAAGGCTTGGAGCCAGCTGGGGTTCTTTCCCTTGGCCCCGTCATTTCTGCTGTTAAACCTCCAGCCGCTCCAGCTCTAGTTAAATCACTTTTCCCGAGGGCGCGACTTGCTAAGAAGAATGGAATGCGCAGAGGTATTTCAAAATGGTTGCTTCCCCCTCTCTGCCAGAGCACTGGGGTTTAAACTCAGATAGTCACCGTGAGATCCTGTGTGAGCTCCAGGATGTAAAGCTCACAGAAGGGTGGGAGCCCCCCATGACCAATGTCCCCAGAGCTGTCCAGCTTGCCCAGGTGGGGCCTCCAGTTTCTGCACCCTGGCAGCAGCTCCAGGACAGGGAAGCCTGCGGGTTTCTGCCCGGGTGAGCTGCGATTCCGTGCGCAACTGGGGGGTGGGGGGGCATGGATCTGCCCTGTGACCTCAGCAGAGGGGGTTGAACGTGCTCAGTGTTTCATTGCTGTTAGGAGGGAGAGAAGCCAGGCCGGAAACTCACCTTTTACTGCTGCGGGGATGTGTGTGTGTGGGTGGTAGTCAGTCTGCACAGTTCAGGAAGTTTACATTGCCCCACATTCAGCCAGGGAGTCGTAATTTGGAAGTTTCCTCTCTGATGGATCCCAGGAGAGTACACTCCTGGTGTACTCATACAGCTGTCAGAGGCCAGAAGGGAGTTGCCTCTTCCTTTTTATTATTATTTATTATACTCGGTTTTTTGTTTTTTTTTTTTTGGTTTTTCGAGGTAGGGTCTCTAGCCCAGGCTGACCTGGAATTCACTCAGGGTGGTCTTGAACTCACAGCAATCCTCCTATGCCCAGCCATACCTTGGTCTCTTGAATGCTGGGATTAAATGCTCAACCTTATTTTTTAATGTTTTTATTAATTAACATCATTATTATTATCAGCAACACATTTGGTATGGATACATCATGTGTTGGTACCCTCTTTTTCCCCCATCTCTGTCTCTATTCCATATGGGACACTCCTCAGTGAGGTTGCAGATATTCCCCATAGGGTTGTGTCAACCTTATTTTTTATTTTTTAATTTTTATTTTATTTTATTTTTTTGAGACAAGCCACTCTCTGAAACCAGAACTCATTGATTCAGCTAGACTATCTAGCTCGCAAGTTCTGGGGATGTTCCTGTCTTGACCTCCACAGCCGTGGGATTATAGGTACACGCCACCACACATGGCATTTTTTGTGGGTACTGCGTGCGTTGGTTACTTTCTTGTTGCTGTGAGCAAACACCTGCCCAGAAACAACCTAAGGGAGATGAGGATCTATTTCCATATTATAGGTTTTTGTTTGTTTGTTTGTTTTTCAAGGTAGGGTCTCACTCTAGCACAGGCTGACCTGGAATTCACTATGTAGTCTCAGGGTGGCCTCGAACTCATGGTGATCCTCCTACCTCTGCCTCCTGAGTGCTGGAATTAAAGGTGTGTGTCACCATGCCTGACTTAAATCCCATCTCTTTTTCTGTGTGTGTGTGTGTGTGTGTGTGTGTGTGTGTGTGTGTGTTTTGAGACAGACTCTCATGGATTTCAATCTGGCCTTGAACTCAATATGTAGCTGAGGATGACCTCAAACTCCTGATCCTCCTGCCTCTGCTTCTTGAGTGCTGGGATTACAGCTGTGCACTACCATGTCCACTTTACTTGGTGCTGGGCATCTATGCCAAGGCCTTGCACATGCCAGGACAGCCCTCTGACGACTAAGCTACATCTCCAGGCCTTTTTTAAAAAGTGCACTCATTAGTCGGGCATGGTGGCGCACGCCTTTAATCCCAGCACTCGGGAGGCAGAGGTAAGAGGATCTCCATGAGTTCGAGGCCACCCTGAGACTACATAGTGAATTCCAGGTCAGCCTGGGCTAGAACGAGACCTTACCTGGGGGGGGGGGGGGGAACGTGCGCTCATGCATTACTCTGTGTGTGTGTGAGAGAGAGAGAGAGACAGAGGGAGGGAGGGAGGGAGAGTGTGTGTTCATGTGCTCTAGCTCCTGTGTGAAGGTCAGGGACAACTTCAGGTGTCATTCCTCCCCTTCCAACTTCTCTGATGCTGGGTCTCTTGTTTTCTGCCGAGCATGCCCCGGGCATGCTGGGATTACAGACACTGGCATACAGCAGCCGGCTTTGTGTAGGTTCTGGGGCTCTGGACTGAGCTCATGACACTTCTCAGCGTACCTTTGGCCCACTGAGCCATCTCCTGGCTCGCCTGCAACTCCGCACAGTTCAAGCCTCCCGATTTCAGCAGCCCTGTCGCTCTACCTCCTGAGCGCTGGGATTGCAGGCAGGCCCCTCACATCCACTTCTCTTCTCGTTCTTTCTGCGGTACAAACAGCTAATTGTTTTAGGTCGATTTACTAGCTCTTGCCTAGTTCTATTAAAAAAAAAAAATTCCTCCTAACAATCCTGTATTTTTCTTACAGCCCTCGCCGTGGTCCCTGCAGCCCGCAGTGTGACAGGTGGTGGTGGTGCTCCTGTGTAAGGAGACTGGAACAGTGGAGTCCAATGTGGTTAAAAGAAGTGGCAGAGGGCCGGAGAGCGAGCTTAGCGGTTAAAGTGCTTGCTTGCAAAGCCTAAGGACCCAACTTCCATTCCCCAGGACCCATGTAAGCCAGGGGCACAAGGTGGCACATGCATCATCTCTTAATTCATTTGCAGTCGCTGGAGGCCCTGGTGTGCCCATTCTCTATCTGCTTCTCAAATAAATATTTTATTATTTATAAAGAGACAGAAAAAGAGGCAGACACACACACACACACACACACACACACACACACACACACTTGAAGAAACTATTGAGTTTTATGTAAAGATTCTCTTGTCTAGGAATTTTAGTCCCTTCAACTAAGCTCTATGTATAGTTCCTCACTCATTCATTCATGTAATAATTACTTACAAAAGGCCAAGCCTGGGCTGGAGAAATGGCTTAGCGATTAAGGCATTTGCCTGCAAACCAAGATACCTAGGTTTGATTGCCCAGGACCCATGTAAACCAGATGCACAAGGTGGCGTATGTGTTTGGAATTTGCAGCAGCTGAAGGCCCTGGCATGCCTATTCTCTCTCTTTCTCTCTCTGTCTGTTTCTGTCTCTCTGCTCTCCGCCCCCCGCCCCCGCTTCTCTGTCGCAAAAAAAAAAAAAAAAAAAAATTAAATAAAAAGGCCAACCCCATTGACTAGCCAAGAATTGAAGTACTTCTAAAGGAAGGGTAGGACTTCTTACAACGTGCTCCTCCAGACACATAATGGCCTGGCTATCTATGACCTCACAGTGCCTGACCCTACCTACACAAGACCATCATGATAGGAGGAAAAGATGATGGCATCAAAATAAAAGAGAGACTGATTGAGAGGGGCAGGGCATATGGTGGAGAGTGGAGTCTCAAAGGGGAAAGTGGGGGGAGGGAAGGAATTACCGTGGGTTATTATATGTAATTATGGAAGTTGTCAATAAAAAAATTTAAGAAACAAAGAATTGAGGTACAGTGTAGCACAGAACTAGTTTCTTCTGAGGCAGGAACAGTAGCACACACAGAGGTGTGACTCCCCTCTACTCCCTAAGAATCCAACAGAAGGAGACACCCATGCTGAAGCTGGCAGGCTGTGTGCCCATCACTGAATCTTGCTCAGCCTTCAGGGGCCACACATGTGATGCTTAGACAGTCGGAAAGCTACAACACTGAGTACGGCAATCTGCACTGAGTTTTTAAGTTCTTGGTAGAAATGGGTGGTGTTCCTTTGTCCCCAGAAAACATGTTGAGTTTATTCAGAGAAGGATAAGAACTAGTTAGCCACATCTGCGAGATGCTGAGGGGAAGTTCCAGGGCTCTGCCACTTCTCCCTCCTCTCCTCCTCTTCCTCCTCCTCCTCTTTCTTCTTCTTTTTCAAGGTAGGGTCTCACAGTAGCTCAGGATATGCCACTTCTTTAGAAAAAAAAAAATTACAGCCGGGCATGGTGGCGCATGCCTTTAATCCCAGCACTTGGGAGGCAGAGGTAGGAGGATCACCGTGAGTTCAAGGCCAGCCTGAGACTACATAGTGAATTCCAGGTCAGCCTGGGCCAGAGTGAGACCCTACCTCGAGAAAAGAAAAATTACACTCAGGAGGCATAGGTAGGAGGATTGCTGTGAGTTCGAGGCCACCCTAAGAAGAGTGAATTACAGGTCAGCCTGAGATAGAGCAAGATCCTACCTCAAAAAAAAAAAAAAAAAGTTTAGGACGGGAGAGATGGGTCAGTGGCTAAGGCGCTAGCCTGTGAAGTCTAAGGACCCAGATTCGATTCCCCAGTATCCACGTAAGCCAGATGCACAAGGTCTTATCAAATGCAGGGTCATACACATGCTAGGCAAGTACTCTACCACTGAGCTACACCCCAAGCTACTTTCCAAGTTTCTCCAAATACTAAAAAAAAAAAGCGTTGGAGAGATGGCTTAGTGGTTAAGCGCTTGCCTGTGAAGCCTAACCCGGTTCGAGGCTCAATTCCCCAGGACCCACGTTAGCCAGATGCACAAGGGGGCACACGCGTCTGGAGTTCGTTTGCAGTGGCTGGAGGCCCTGGCGTGCCCATTCTCTCTCTCTGTCTGGCTCTTTCTCTGTCGGTCTCTCTCAGATAAATAAATAAATAAAAATAAAAATAAATTAAAAAATCAGTTTCTTTGAAGATTCAAAAGGTTTTCACTGTAAACTTCTAATCCTCCTGTCTCCATCTCCTGAATGTTCTATCACACCTGCTTTTTTGTTTGTTTGTTTGTTTTTGTGTTTTTGTTTTTTCGAGGTAGGGTCTCACTCTAGCCCAGGCTGACCTGGAATTAACTGTGTCGTCTCAGGGTGGCCTCGAACTCACAGAGATCCACCTACCTCTGCCTCCTGAGTGCTGGGATTAAAGGCGTGTGCCACCACGTCCGGCTCACACCTGCTTTCATACGGGGCTGGAGATCAAACCCGGAGCTTCTTGCATGCCAGGCAAGCACTCTACTAGCTGAGCCATGGCCTCAACCAAAGACTCAAAAGCTTTATGAGGAAGCACTAGGCAGGAGGAAGTGAAGCGCAGTTAGCCCAGCCCAGCAGCCATAGGCCGCCCACTCCCCGCCGCGTCTGTCCACCAGCCATAGATCTGTAAGCCGCTCGCTCAGTCCTGACGGCTGCTTTGGGGGCGCTGGGATCCTGGGTAGGAGGGGTTTCTGCAGAGCGAACAATGTTCCCAGGAGTTTTCTGGAACCTGAATCTTCATGATTAGCTCAGTTATAACTAAAATTGTATGATTATGTGTAACGACCAGGGCAACATGGTATTTATTGGGTTGGCAAGGGGGAGGGATGGTAATAGAGCCACGTTTGGCACCACCAATTCTACAGGGTGATACCTCATATTTTATGAATCCAGGTCCCCCCCGACCCAGAGCCTTCATTAGCTGTCCAACGAATGTGGATGACTTAGCTGAAGGAAAAGGAAGTTTCAAGAAAGAAACATGGGAACGTTTTAAAATTTATTTTTTCTTATTTATTTGAGAGAGAGAGAGAGAGAAAATAAAAAAAGGGCACACCAGGGCCTCCAGCCACTACACATGAACTACAGACACATGTGCCTCCTCGTGCATCTGGCTTACGTGGGTCCTGGGTCCTTAGGCTTCTCCAGACAAGCGTCATAACCGCTAAGCTGTCTCTCCAGCTCATGGAGATTTTTTTTTTTCTCCCCTGCTCAATAATTTCTTACCCATGAGGACTCTGAAATAATGCAGCCAGAGGGGTAGGACTGGTGCTCGGTTGGCAAAGTGCTTGCTTGAAATGCACAGAGTCCTGGGCTCTGTTCCCCAGCTCTGCATACACCCTACGGGGCAGCACATGCCTGTCATCCCAGCACTCTGGAGACGCAGGCAGCAGGATCAGAAGCTCAAGGTCATCCTCAGTTACGCAGCACGTTTGAGACCAGCGTGTGATACCAGAGACTCTTCCTCAAAACAGCTGGGGCTGGGAGCTGGGAAAACGGCTCGGTAAAGTGCTAGCGGCCTGAGCATGAGTGTCTGCGTTTAGACCCCTAGAACTAATGCATATATATTTAAAGACCCTGTTAAGGGGCCTCTGTGATCCCGGTGTGCCTGTGGGAGCTGGAGGTAGGAGACTCTTCCAGAAGCCCAAAGGCCAGCTATCCTGGCGAAAAGAGTGGGGAACCTTTTCTCAAACAAAGTGGAAGGCTAGGACTGGCATTTGAGTTTGCCGTCTGCAGCCACGCGTTAGTATTTAAACTGTACACCTCGCTCCCTGTAGCACCACTACTGGATAGGCTGGGCACCCGAGATCTTGCCTTCTTATCTCTCATTTCCTCCCAGTCCTGCCCTGGACATTGTCACACGCTCACCCCCACCCCTGTGCTTGCTGGCCCTGACAGGCAGTCAACCTGCCTGCGTTTGTCACTTGAAACTGTGGACTACAGGCCTGCCCCGAGACCTTAGGCTATTAATAGAAGGAGGAATATCTCTTGTTTCCCACACTGCTAGTTAGTTTGGACACTTGGGGCCAAGGCTCCATTTTCCCAGAACAATAGGTGGGAAGCAACATCTTCTTTTTTTTTTTTGGTTTATTTTTATTTATTTATTTGGGAGTGACAGACAGAGAAAGAAGCAGGCAGAGACAGAGAGAGAGAGAGAGAGAGGAGAATGGGCGTGCCAGGGTCTCTAGCCACTGCAAACGAACTCCAGACGTGTGCACCCCCTTGTGCATCTGGCTAACGTGGGTCCTGGGGAATCGAGCCTCGAACCGGGTACCTCAGGCTTCACAGGCAAGCGCTTAACCGCTAAGCCATCTCTCCAGCCCGGGAAGCAACATCTTCAAACCCACATGTGCAGAGACAGCATATTTCTGTCATGCCCAACCAGGACACCTAGTAAAATAGGAGCAAGTCTATTATTTGTTGGAGTGTGTGTGTGTGTTATGCATGAATGTGTGCATGTATGTTTGTGGGTGCATATACACGTGTGTGTGCATGGTGTGGAAGCCATAGGTCAGTGTCAAGTGTCTCCTCTATTGCTTTCCGCCTTATTAACTAAGACAAGGGGGCACCGAAGTCAGCGCTTACCCATTCTGCAAGTTTAACTAGCCCGCTCACCCTGGAGAGCAGCCCGTCTCTGTCTCCTAAGTGCTGGGCTTGCAGACACGGTGCCACCATGCCTGGCACTTACATGGGTGTTGGAGATCTGAATTTGGGCCCTTTACTGGATGAACCATCTCCCCAGCCACAATAGAGCCTTTTTAAGTCTGGAACATTCTAAACCCTGGAAATTCACAGCCCCAGCATGCTGGGATTTCCCTCCAGGAGTCATTTGTTTCTCGGGGAGACAAGACAGTGGGCTCTGGCCCTCTTTTCATTCACAGGAGAGTTCTGGCTGTCCTCCACATTTGGACCTGCATTTCGTGGCTTGGCCAGTGTGGGCCAAGGATATGCATGAACAATGAGATTTGCACATCTACAACCCACCTAGGCACTGCTTTCTCCTCATTAGTGTCCAAGTTAAGGACATTGCAGGTGACAGTGGGACTCTGAGATAATGCTAGGGCTATAGGAGCCTCTACTGGATAGCTGTGGCTTGGTGCAAACTCAAGTTATGTGGGTGCCTTTATTTTTAATTAAAAAAGGAATTCCATGAAATTTTACTTTCTTTCTTTCTTTTTTTTTTTTTTTTTGTTTGTTTTGTTTTCTGAGGTAGGGTCTTACTCTTGTCCACGCTGACCTGGAATTCACTATGGAGTCCCAGGATAGCCTTGAACTCACGGTGATCCTCCTACCTCTGCCTCCCGAGTGCTGGGATTATAAGTGTGCGCCACCATGCCCGGCTCACAAATTTTATTTTATTTTTAAAATTATTTATTTATTTGCAAGGAGAGAGAGAGAGAAAGAATGGATGCTCCAGGGTCTCTTGCCACTGCAGACAAACTCCAGATACATGCACCACTTTGTGCATCTAGCTTTATGTGGGTACTGGGGAATTGAACCCAGGCTGTTGGGCTTTGTAAGCAAGTGCCTTTAACCACTGAGCAGTTTCTTCAGACTCAACTTGGGTGTTTTTTTTTTAACTTTATTTTTGTTTATTTGAGAGAGAGAGAAAGAGGCAGAGAGAGGGAGAGAGAGAATGGGTGTGCCAGGGCCTCCAGCCACTGCAAATGAACTCCAGACGCATGTGCCCCCTTGTGCATCTGGCTTATGTGGGTCCTGGAGAGTCAAACCAGGATCCTTTGGCTTTGCAGGCAAGTACCTTAACCACTAAGCCATCTCTCCAGCCCCGTGGGTATGTTTTTAAAATTTATTTTCTATTGCTGAAGACTCCACATGCTTGAGCTGCAAGGTCACTGAGAAATCTTGCTGGAGCTGAGCTGAAAACCTCCTTCCTGTAGTCCAGCTGACAGAAAGCTGGAAAAGCTATACTGCATGCAGCTCCATAGGAGAGAGAGAAGTCATCAGTGGAGATAAACATCAGTGGACACTGTAAGCCTTAAGTTGAGCCAGTCAGGCCAAATGAGCCAACAGGTGCAATAGTAGCATGTCTGTTATGGGAGAAACCAACCGCCCTCTAATTGGACTGGAGGCCCGCTCTACGGGAGGGAATACATGCTTGATACTGAAAATGTATGACGGGGAAATCATGAGCCCTAGGGGTATAACGTCTGCTGGTGTCTGGCTAAATGCATATATTATGCTCACCAAACTGCCTGGTAAGCACTTCTCTTAATGTTCATATCCGTATATTAATGCTACTCTCACTTTTGGTTAGAGAACTTCTCTTTTCAGATGGCGGTGACCTCTGAGATGACTCAAAAGGCACCATAGTGCTGAGAAGAAGTGACAGAGGAGTGCTCAGCACTGAAACATCTCTATCTCACCTCCAAAGGTTCAGGGTCCATTGTGGAAGAGGTGGAGGGAAGAATGTAAAAGCCAAAGGAAGGGCAGGGCTCCTTACAGTGTGCTCCTCCAGACACAAAATGGCCTGGATATCCATGACCTCACAGTGCTTGGCACTACTTCTATACAAGACCATCATAATAGGAGGAAAAGATGATGAAATCAAAATAAAAGAGAGACTGAGCCAGGCGTGGTGGTGCATGCCTTTAATTCCAGCACTCGGGAGGCAGAGGTAGGAGGATTGCCGTGAGTTCAAGGTCACCCTGAGACTACAGAGTGAATTCCAGGTTAGCCTGGGCTAGAGTGAGACCCTACCTCGAAAAGAGAGAGAGAGAGAGACTGATTGAGAGGGGGTGGGGATATGATAGAGAGTGGAGTTGTGAAGGGGAAAGTGGGGGGGGGGAGGGAATTATCATAGTTTATTGTCTATAATTATGGATGTTGTCAATAATAAATAAATAAAACTATTTTCATTATCTTTGTACATGTGTGAGCATGTGTTGTGTATGTGTGCAGGGTGGGTGTGCACATGCCACAGTGCACACGTGGAGGTCTGAGGACAACCTCGCGTGTTGGCTCGCACCTTGTACCCTGCTTTGAGGCGGGGTTTCTTTTCACCACTGTATTCAGCAGGCCCACGAGTTTCTGGGGATCCTCCTTTCTCAGGCATCCGTCTCACGATGAGGGGGCTGTGTTGTCCATGCTCTGATACTGTGTGCAGCATTCACCTAGGTTCTGGGGGTTCAGCTCAGACCCTGTGCTTGCTCAGCAAGTGCTTTCATCTACTGAGCCATCTGCCCATCCCCTCATTCAAGTGTTTGTTGAAGATACGTCTTGTGAGCAACATTGGTAGTTGTCTTTCAGATTAGAAACATAGCTTTAAGGATGATTATCATGAGCTGGAGAGATAGCCTAGTGGTTAAGGTGCTTGCTTGCAAAGCTGAAGGTCCCAGGATCGATCATCCAGGACCCACATAAGGCAGATGCACAAGGTGGCACAGGCGTCTGGCGGTCCTTTGCAGTGGCTAGAGGTCCTCGCACACCCATTTTCTCTCTATCTGCCTCTCTTGCTCTCTCTCTCTCTCTCTTTCTTTTCTTTTCTTTTTATTTGAGAGCAACAGAGAGAGAAAGAGGCAGATAGAGAGAGAGAGAATGGGCACACCAGGGCTTCCAGCCACTGCAAACGAACTCCAGACGCATGTGCCCCCTTGTGCATCTGGCTAACGTGGGTCCTGGGATATTGAGCCTCGAACCAGGGTCCTTAGGCTTCACAGGCAAGCACTTAACCGCTAAGCCATCTCTCCAGCCCTCTTTTTTTTTTTTTTTTTTTTTTTTTTTTGAGGTAGGGTCTCACTCTAGCCCAGGCTGACCTGGAATTAACTGTGTAGTCTCAGGGTGGCCTCGAACTCACGGTGCTCCAACTACCTCTGCCTCCCGACTTCTGGGATTAAAGGCATGCACCACTATGCCCAGCTTGCTGTATCTCATAAATGAATAAATAAATAAATAAAAGATTTAAAAAATGACAATCCTGGGCTGGGGAGACTGGCTAGGCAGTTAAAGGGGCTTGTTTGCAAAGCCTTCCTGTCTGGGTTCAGTTCTCCAGTACCTATGTAATCTCAGTTGTTTGCTGTTGCAAGAGGCTCTGGCATGCACATTCTCCCTCTCTCTCTCTCTTCCCATACTCTCTCTCTAATAAATAAATAAAAATATTTTAAATATCATCATTACTTTGATGAAGAATGGAAGAGAAATGTATGCTGCAAGTACACACACACACACACACACACACACACACACACACGTTTTGAGATGGGGTTTCATGTTCCCAGGCTGGCCTGGAGCTAGCTGTGTAGCTCAGGATGACCTTGAACTACAGGTACTCCTGGCTCTACTTCCTGAGTGCTGGGATTCAGGCCTGTACTCTTTAAACTTTCACTCAGTGCTGAAGGTCAAAACCAAGGCTTCATGCATGCTAGGTAAGCACTCTATCAAATGAACTGCAGCCCCTGCCTGAGGTTTGAAGCCGTTACTATTATACAGTAGACAGTGCGATGTTTGAGAGATGCAGTTTTCTCTGGCCCTCAACAAAGTTATAAAGTCTTATCGAGTTACCGAGACTGTGCTGTCTTTAATTTTCACTTGCATTGCCTCTTCTTTTGTGTGAGTTTGGGCACCTCCTCATGAATTTAAGAAATTAAGGCCTGGCGTCGTGGCGCACACCTTTAATCCCAGCACTGGGGAGGCAGAGGTAGGAGGATCCCCATGGGTTTGAGGCCAGCCTGAGACTACGTAGTGAATTCCAGGTCAGCCTGGGCTAAAATAAGACCCTACCTTGAAAAGACAGAGGAGAAGGAAGAAGGAGAGAAGGAGAAGAAGAAGACGACGATTAGAAGGAACTAAGAAGATGGCTCATGGGATAAGTTCTTGCTACTCAAGCATGAGGACCTGAATTTGGATCTACATGTAAAAGCTAGGCATTGTGACACCTACCAGTTTGGTGGAGGCAGAGACCATAGGGTCTCTAGGGCTCACTGACTATTCTAATGGAATCAGTGAGCTCTGGGTTCAGTGAAAGACTCTGTCTCAAGAAATTACCATTTTTTGTAAATTTTCTTTAAATTTTTTTTTTTTTTGGTGGGGGGTCCAAGGTAGGGTCTCACTCTAGCTCAAGCTAACCTGGAATTCACTATGTAATCTCAGGGTGGCCTCAAATTTACAATGATCCTTCTACCTCTGCCTCCCGAGTGCTGGGATTAAATGCATGCGCCACCACGCCCAACTAAATCATTTTTTTTTTTTTAAGCAGAATCTCACTCTAGTCCAGACTGACTTAGAACTCACTCTGTAGCCCAGGGACAGTCTTAAACTCATGGCCATTCTCTTCCTACCTCAGCCTCCTGAGTACTGGGATTACAGCCATGACCTACCACACTAGGGATGTTAATATTGTTATTATTATTATATTTTGGTGAAGCCATAATATTCGACTTTTTCTTCATCAGACACTAAGGTAATTTTCCATACTCTGATGATAGTAGTCTTGGGATAAACAGCACAAGCTTATACACATAATCATTCCATGGAAGGAGACAAAGAGTAGTGGGTTCAAGTTGCATTATGACCCAGAGTACATGTAACTAGAACTATGTCAAAATCTGTTTAATTTTGTGTGAAGGTGAACTGCCTATGACCATCACCCCTTTGATGCCAGGGTTGGTTTGGCTAATCTAGCTGACTAGGTGGGTGCCCCCTTCCTCCATCACCACGCCTCATGTGTCCCTTCCGAAGCTGCATTCTGGGTCAAAGAAGATAACTTCTCAGGCTGGAGAGATGGTTTAGCGCTTAAGGCACTTGCCTGGCAAGCCTAAGGATCCAGGTTCAATTCTCCAGATCCCACATAAGCCAGATGCACAAGGGTGCATGCATCTGGAGTTCGTTTGCAGTGGTGCACCCATTCTCTCTCTCTCTCTAATAAGTAAATAAAATAGCCGGGCGTGGTGGCGCACGCCTTTAATCCCAGCACTTGGGAGGCAGAGGTAGGAGGATCGCCATGAGTTCGAGGCTACACTGAGACTACATAGTGAGTTCCAGGTCAGTCTGAGTTATCATGAGACCCTACCTCATTACAAAAATAAATAAATAAATAAAATGAAAATAAATCTTTAACAAAAAAGAAGAGAACTTCTCTAGTAGAGGAGTGGGGGAGACAGGAAGATCAGAAATTCCATATCATCTTCAGCTACATAGTGAGTGGAGGCTAGCCTGTTTCAACAAGCAAAAACAACACTCTAATAAACACTATCATCCCTCAGGTTGCTGTAGGTCAGTAGTTTTGATGTGGCTTAGGTGGTCCTTTCTAGTGAGGTGCGTCTCAGGCACTGCGGAGCAGATCACTCACAGGGCTGGCGAGCGGGTACAGTGGCCATCAGTTGCCTCATCTCTAACCCTGACTGACCCCCACCACCATCCCCCAGGCTTCACATGACCTGTTGCCTTGGAACAGTGCCTGTGTTTATCCTGAGTCTTCCCAGGGACAGATGGCAGCCATAACACCATTTTATGGTCTAGTCTCGGATGTTACAAACCTTTGCCTAACCATACTTTGTAGATTGCCATAGACCAGTCCCAACTCAGTGTGGGAGGGGACACTTAGGGACATGCGCCAGGTGAAGATCATCAAGACCACTATTGAAGAATGGGCTCTGGATTGGGAGGTGGCTCAGTGGGTAAGAGTGCTTGTTGAGCAAGCATGAAGGCCTGATGTGCCCTGAGTTCAGTTACCAGCACCCACGTAAAACAATGTGCAGGGATACACATGCCCATAACCCCGGGTCTGCATGCAGAGGACACAGGTGAATCTCTGGGGCTCACTGGCCAGCCAGTCTGACTGGAAACGGCATCTCTAGGATCACTGAGAGACTCTATGTCAAGCAAACACAAGGAAAGACACCTGATATTCTCCTTCGACCTCCACACGTATATACATGAGGTGCATGCATCCGTACACACATGTGCATGTGCCATACACAAACCACACTACACACACACACACAAAGAATAAGTTGTGTATTGTGGCATTACTCTATCATAAGTATACTAATAATGTGTATATGTGAGTATATACACTATGTCAACAAAGACATAAAAACCGTTAACATAAGTAGCCCCTTATATTACTTAGGAATGGAAGGAAAACATTTATTTTATCTTCTTTCATGTTTTTCAAATTTTATAAACATATCTCCTATTCAGAAATCAAATGGTAAAACATAATTTTTTGTTGTTGTTTTTCTTTTTTTAATTTTATTTATAATTTGTAATTTAATTTAATTTAAATTTAATATAAATTTATAATTTTATTTATTTGAGAGTAACAGAGAGAAAGAGGCGGAGAGAGAGATAGAGAGAGAGAGAGAATGGGCACGCCAGAGCCTCTAGCCACTGCAAACTAACTCCAGATGCGTGTGCCCCCTTGTGCATCTAGGCTAACGTGGGCCCTGGGGAATCGAGCCTCGAACCGGGGTCCTTAGGCTTCACAGGCAAGCACTTAACTGCTAAGCCATCTCTCCAGCCCTGTTGTTGTTTTTCAAGGTAGGGTGTCTCTCTGGCCCAGACTGACCTGGAGTTTACTATGTAGTCTCAGGGTGGCCTCAAACTCAAGGCGATCCTCCTACCTCTGCTTCCCAAGTGTGTGCGCCACCATGCCTGGCTAAATTTTTTTTGTTTGTTTCTTTGTTTTTGAGATAGAGTCTCGTTCTAGCCCAGGCTGACCTGGAGTTCACTATGTAGTTTCAGGGTGGCCTTGAACTCACACTGATCCTCTACCTCTGCCACCCGAGTGCTGGATTAAAGGCGTGCATGCATCACCACACCCCGGCTTCTAAAACCTGTTTTTAAAAGTTAAAAAAAAAAAAAAAGAAAAGGAAGGCCGGATAGGGATGGTGAATTTATGGGTGGTACCAGGAAATTGGGAGGCTGAGGCAGGAGGATCCCTTAAGCCCAGGAGTTCAGGGCCAGCCTTGGCCAAGATAGTGAGAGTGCGTTTCCAAACAGAATAAAATTGGTGGGGGAAATGTTCTCAGTGTACAAAATAAATGGTCAGGTGCTTCTCTGGTTGTTGCTAAGCATGCTGTGCACTAACTAAGTCTGTTTTAAGAAAGAGAGGAAGAAGACCCGACTACACTTCGTCTACAGTGTCATCTCATTTGTCTTAACTGCAATATCTATAGAAAACTGAAAGACACGAAGACAGCACGAGCACCGAGCAACACTGCGAAGGAAGGACTTCATCTCACGGGTCTTCTACAGCCTCCATGTACGTTGTTTCTACAACCGGAGCGAGACTCCGACAACTTACTTTGGGTTAATAAGATTACCGGAAGCTTAGGAAAACTTATTTTCTTCTCTATTATTTTTGGCATGTTTTCATATTTCAGATTACTCTTAGACATGAAAAAAACATGTTTTTAAAGTCTTGTCGAAGGTTCTGGCACCATGCTGGGCTACTCTCTGGCCACACTGGGCTGAGGGCCCCGGTGACTTGCTGCTGGCCCTGGAGAGCAGGGGAGCGGGTTGGCGCTGTGTCACAACTGAGTCGCTGCTGCAGGGGGTGAGGAGAGGTCCAGCCGGAACGCCGGAAGCAGCCAGAAAGACAGGGCCAGGGGGGCATGCTTGGAACAAGGCAGGTGGGAGGCTGCCAGTGCTTTGGGACCAGGGTTCGGCACTGCTGGGACCACATCCCGGCTCTGGTTAGACGCATTACTCTCCCTGGTGGCTTGAGGTTTCTGGAAGTCTTTGCCTCTGTCTCTCCAGGGCTCTGCCTGACACTTCGGAAAGTGGATAACTATTTTCCTTTTTTAAAAAGGAGCACCGCATAAGATACTTCTAAATCCAAAAGTATAAACAACAACAGGACACCAAGTGCCGAGGAAGGGCAGTTCCTGCATGCTGAGCTGAGCTGTGTGTACCCATTGCCATGACAGCCGTCGCGTCCTGCTACCCAGGTCGTGTGCTGCCACACTGAGGAGACCACCGCTTGTAAAGTAGCGTCCATTTGTACGTTTATCACAATTCTTTTCTGCAGATACTTGCAATTTTTTTAAAAGCAAAATTAGTCTATTGTGATGATTTTGAGATCTATATAAGAAAACTGAGCCGGGTGTGGTGGCACATGCCTTTAATCCCAGCACTCAGGAGGCAGAGGTAGGAGGATTGCTGTGAGTTCAAGGCCACCCTGAGACTACATAGTGAATTCCAGGTCAGCCTGGGCTAGAGACCCTACGTCAAAAAATAAATAAAAAATAAATAAAAACAACAACAACAACAACAAAAACAAAAAAGAAAGCAAAGCAAAGAAAAAGTCTGTCTTGAGAAAGGGGCACCTTGCAATTTGGTTTCATGGATCAATGCAGAATTTTGATTCAGGGCAGCATCTTGACCTTGTTCACAAACACAGCCACATCTGCCATGAAGGATCTGGAAAGAACCAGAAGCCACTGGATTGTACTGGAAAGATAGCCTCGGATGGACCTCTGCAGATGTTGGTGGGGAGGTGAACTGGGACCCTGTCCTGCACCTGGAATATACACAGGGGACACTGCGTGCTCTGGCCTCACACTTCTGCCTTTTCCTATTCTCACCACTTCACACTGACTTGTGGATTTCAAAGCAATGATTGAGACCTAAAGGCTCTCAGCAATCCTCCTACCTCTGCCTCCCGAGTGCTGGGATTAAAGGCGTGTGCCACCACGCCCGGCTTAGTTATTTTTCAAGCAGAATGAGACAGAGAAAGAGACAGATAGACATAGAGAGAGAATGGGTGTGTCAGGGCCTCCAGCCACAGCAAAACTCCAGATGC
The DNA here is from genome assembly GCA_036346955.1 of Dipus sagitta. Taxonomy (NCBI): domain Eukaryota; kingdom Metazoa; phylum Chordata; class Mammalia; order Rodentia; family Dipodidae; genus Dipus; species Dipus sagitta. The sequence goes on along the minus strand of CM070772.1, from coordinate 151,501,702 downwards.
ATGGGCCATTTTGGGCATCTGGCTTTATGTGGGTATTGGGGAATAGAACTAGGGTAGTTAGGCTTTGCAGGCAAACACCTTAACCACTGAGCCATCTCTCCAGCCCTCTATGGGCTTTTCAAAGCAGACTTGCTGCCTGACTCCACAAGCATGTGAGTCTTGGTTGCTGTTGCATTCAGTCCTGACTCTGACCCTGCGGGCGCTCCACCAGCCTGGGGAGCAGGACTGTGGGATGGACCACTGCTTCAGCCTTGGCACTGTGTACACGTGTGTTCTCAAGCATGCGAGCTTACCCGTGGGTAAGGAGCACACATTAGCTTCCCTGTAAAATTTCTGAACCTGGCACATTGGCTTTGCCTATAATCCCAGCTCTTAGGAGGCCGAGGCAGAAGAATTGCCATGAGTTTGAGGCCAGCCTGGGCTACAGAGTGAGTTCCAGGTCAGTCTGAGCTAGAGTGAAACCTTGTCTCAAAAACTATAACAAGCCAGGCGTGGTGGCGCACACCTTTAATCCCAGTACTCGGGACGCAGAGGTAGGAGGATCGCTGTGAGTTCAAGGCCACCCTGAGAATACACAGTAAATTCCAGGTCAGCCTGGGCTAGAGACTTTACCTGGAAAAACCAAAATAAAAAATAAACAAAGTATAATAACAACAAACATTCTTGAAAAGCTGATACAAAGTACTTTTGGGTACATTCAGGTTCAAGGTGGGAAAAGCCAACATGTTCTAGTGAGGGAAATGTAGCTGAAATATGTCGCATTGCCATATTTAGGGAAGTTTTGTTTGTTTCTGTGATGCTGAGGATGGAACGAGGGTCTTGCTTGTGCCAGGTAAGTTACACCAGCAGTCTTACTACTATAAGTGCACACCATTTCACTTTTTTTCCCACTAACCACCTGGCTAGCTACCTATTACATTTGTAATAGTTTCTTTCTTTTCTCTCTCTCTCTCTCTTTTTCTGTTTTTTTTTTTTTTTTTGGTTTTTCAGGGCAGGCTCTCACTCTAGCTCAGGTTAACCTGGAATTCACTATGTATTCTCAGGGTGGCCTCAAACTCACAGCCATACTCCTACCTCTGCCTTCCAAGTGAGTGCCGGGATTAAAGGCGTGCACCACCCAGCCCGGCTCTGTAATAGTTTCTCTTTACAAAAGAGAAAATAGGTTGAGAAATATGAAGATGTTATTTAAATTCTCTTCAAAGAAAACTGGTTTTCCCGGCTTAGTGTCTCATACTTGTAATCCCTGCCCTTGGGAGGCTGAGATAGGAGGACCAGTGTGAGTTCAAGGCCAGCCTGGACTATAGAGTGAATTCTAGGTCAGCCTGGGCTGGAGTGAGACCCTGCTTCAACACCCCTTCAACCCCCCCTCCAAAAAAAGAAAACTGGATTCAAAGCCAGGTTCATGAAACACCAAAGTCCTTCCCCTACCCCATGTCATTGCCCTAGGAAATGACCAGCTGTATTGCCATGTGTGTCAGGGAACCCAACTGGCCCCTTCGTGACTGTCAGCTGTAATGTCCCTCTACCAATGTGGATAGGCTGAGCAGAGAAGAAAGTAGGGCTGAGACAGGCGACATGGAGTCTGGAAGGGTGGGCGCACATGGGGGAGGGATGATGAGCCTGATAGAAGTGACTAGAAGATAAGAAGCTGAAAACTTGTGTCAACCCACTTGCTGATGACATGTCACAAGCTCCTACAAGCCTGCTCAGCCACCAGGGTACCAGGCTGCTTGGCTTCATTCCCCTGGAGCGTGATTGATAAGCGCATTCCACTGAGACCAGATGGAGTCAGGAGAGGCCAGAGGCAAATAGTTTCCATGCGCATGCAGGGAGTGGAGGGATCCCTGCTGGCCTTTTCCTGGGAGTTCTGTGAAAGGTTATGAAGTGAGCCTTTGGGGGGGTTGTGGCAGGGCTCTGGATCCAGCTGTAACCATTTTCTCACAGAGCCATGTGCGCTGGCTGCTGCAGAAAAAAAAAAAAAAAAAAAAAAAGCGAGAAACGTGCTTGTGGGTACCGTCGGCCCACGTTCATGAAGACAATTCTGTGATGAGCAGCTTCTGGGTAGGTATGACTTTTGACAGTGTGTTCTGTCTTTCTCCCTGCTGGTCACATTTCAGCACATGTTTTGCTTATCAGTTGATAACACGAGTAGCTTGGATGGGTGCAGAGAAGAGAGAGTCGAGATGAGGAAGTGGGAGAGAAGGCTTTGGAATGCCGTCGTTCTCATTTGGGATCCAAATTTAGCCACTGATTAGTTCCACATAAGAGTAATAATGGCTAATATTTATCAGGCATTCTGCACAGTATTTTAGGATCTGTGCTGGGTGTATAGTCTCTTTCTCCTTCCTTCCTTCCTTCTCCTCCCTCCCCTCCCTTCCTTCCTTCCTTTCTCTTTTTAAAATATTTTATTTTTATTTATTTATTTGACAGAGAAGGGGAGGGAGAGAGAGAGAGAGAATGGGCACGCCAGGGCCTCCAGATGCATGCGCTCCTTTGTGCATCTGGCCAACGTGGGTCCTGGGGAATTGAACCTGGGTCCTTTGGCTTTGCAGGCAAACACCTTAACCCCTCAGCCCCCTTTCTTCCTTTCTTCCTGTACTAGGGGTTGAACTGATGGCTTCACCCACCCCAGGCAAATTCTTCACCACTGAGATATGTCCCCAGCCCTCATTTAACTTTTGATTTTAAGACAGGGTATCATTAACTAGCTTTGGCTAGCTTGGAACTGACACTATAGAGCCCAGGCAGGCCTGGGACATGCAGACCCTCCTATCTCAGCCACCCCAGAAGCCTGGATTCCAGGCCTACACCGCCAGACCCAGCTTCCCTTAATTTTCAAAACACTCCATGCTCTGTTTAGTGTCCTGTTGTCCCTGTTTTACAGATAAGGAACTAAAGTTCAAAAGTCTGGGGAACTTTCTAGAATTCTCTCAAGCTTTTGAGAGGTGACTTTAAATAATTCAGACCCGAGTAGATGCAACGGTTACACTCTTACTAATGGGACTGGAGGGAAGATAAAGCCAGATGTCAGTTAGTTTCTTTTATCTAAGGTGTGGTATTGTCTGAAGATCTGAATTAAACATAGTATTTTAGACCTGATAGCATATCCTGATCTTTTCTGTGCAGGATCTTCAAGGTTTCAGGCGGTGGGTGGGTAGAGGGATGGCAAGGAAGTTGAAAGGCCTGGGGGTGTCGTTCAGTTGTAGATGTCTGCCTAGCATGCATGAAGTCCTGTGTTCAGTTTTCAGCACCACATAAATCCAATATGGTGGAACATACCTGTGACCCCAGCATTTGAGAGGTAGAGACAGAAGTTTAAGATCATCTTTAACTATATAGAGAATTTGAGGCCAGCCTAGACTATAAGAAACCCTGTCTCTAACTAAATAAATTAAGCAAATACAAAACAATCAAACACACAACTTTCTAAAAACTCACACGGAACCAAAACACGTCTGGTATTTTATGTGAGGTGACCTAAGACGGGGAGCAAGGCTGTAACCCTGGAACTTTAGCTACGCTGACATCATCGCAAACTTGGGAAGAGATTGTGTCTAATTGGCAAAAGAGGGAAATAGGGCTGGAGAGATGCCTTAGAGGTTAAGGCTCTTGCCTGCAAAGCCAAAGGGCCCGGGTTCAGTTCCCCCGGGGACCCACATTAGCCAGATGCACAAGGGGGTGCATGCTTCTGGGGTCTGTATTTGCAGTGGCTGAAGGTCCTGGTGGGCCCATTCTCTCCTGTCTCCCTTCCATTCTCTCTGTCTCTCTCAAAGAAATAAATAAAAAGAGGAAATAAAGCCTTCACAGCTAACCTGAACTGTGTCATGTTGCTGGGATTATACCAAGGGGTGGGTGTGTCTTCTATGTCCTCATTTTAAATTTTATTTACATACTATTTAAAGTGTATAACTCAGGGATCTTTAGCATATCCACAAAGGTATACATCCACCCCTGCTGTATAACAACTAATTCCAGAATAGTTTTACCACCCAAAAACCAAAGGGTTAACTCAGTAGTCACTCACCCCTCGCTTTTCCCTGTCAGCCCTGCGCAACCATTAGTCCGCGTCATTCATCTATGGCCTTGTCTTTTCTGAGCAGCTCGTAACAGCAGGTTCACGTGGCACGTGGCCTTTTGTAGCTGTATTTTAAAAAATTAATTAATTAATTATTTTTTTATTGACAGCTTCCATAATTATAGACAATAAGCCATGCTACTGAGTTTTATTCCAACTAACATACAAGTGCAGACATTTGTAGCTAGGATCCACATGTGAGAGAGAACATGTGGCGCTTGGCTTTCTAAGCCTGGGTTACCTCACTAAATATAATCCTTTCCAGGTCCATCCATTTCCCTGCAATTTTTTTTTTTAAACCACTGAATAGAACTCCATTGTATAAATGTACCACATCTTCGTTATCCACTCATCATCAGTTGAGGGACATCCAAGCTGGTTCCATTTCCTAGCTATTTTGGATAGAGTGACAATAAACATGGTTGAGCAAGTATCTCTAAGGTAGTGAGACGAGTCCTTAGGATATATGCCTAGGAGTTCTAAAGCTGGGTCATATAGTAAATCTATTTTTAGCTCTCTCAGGAACCTCCACACTGATTTCCACAATGGCTGGACCAGATTACATTCCCACCAATAGTATGAAAGAGTTCCTCTTTTTCTGTATCCTCACCAGCATTTATTGTTATTTGTTTTCTTGATAATAGCCATTCTGACAGGAGTGAGATGGAATCTCAAAGTAGTTTTCATTTGCATTTCCCTGATGTAACATAATGTTTTAGGATTTTTTATGTTGTGTCTCAATGATCCCCAGTGTGGGCACAGTTCATTTTCTTTACGCACTCATCGGCTGATGGAAGTTTTGGTTGTTTCCACCTTTTTGGGTATTGCGAAAAAAAAGCCACCATGGGCTGGAGAGATTGCTCAGTGGTTAAGGAGCTTGCCTACAAAGCCAAAGGTCCTGAGTTCAGTTCCCCAGTACCCATGTAAAGCCAGAGGCACAAAGTGTTGCATGCATTGGGAGTTCATTTACAGTGCCTGGAGACCCTGGCACATCCATTCTCTGTCTCTCTTCTCTCTGTTTCCACTCCTACTTTGTCAAGCATCTTTATTATGAAAAGATACTGGATATAGTTAGTGCTTTCTGTCTCTACTGCAATAATAATTTAATTATGTCCTTTTTTCTTTTGGGTTTTTTGAAGTAGGGTCTCACTGTAGCCCAGGCTGACATGGTACTCACTCTATAGTCCCAAGCTATCCTTGAACTCACAGCAATTCTCCCAAGTGCTATAATTAAAGGTTAGCCTAGCTTGTCCTTTATTTTACTAATAGGGTGTTACATGTACTGATTTCCAGGTGTTAAACCAACCTTGCATTTCTGGGACAAGTGTCACTTTGTTATGGTGCATAAGCCTTAATTAATTAATTAATTAATTTTCTTTCCTTTTTTTTTTTTTTTTTTGAGGAAAGGTCTCATTCTAGCCCAGCCTGACCTGGAATTCACTATATAGTCTCAGGGTGGCCTTGGACTCATGGCTATCCTCCTACTTCTGCCTCTTGAATGCTGAGATTAAAGGCATGTGCCACCATGTCTGGCACCTCTTTTTTTTTTTTTTAATTTGTTTTGTTTTTTGATTTTTCAAGGTAGGGTCTCACTCTAGCCCAGGCGGAACTGGAACTCACTCTGTTGTCCCAGGCTGGCCTCAAACTCATGGCAGTTCTCCTTTCTCAGCCTCCTAAGTACTGGGATTAGACGTGTGCACCACCATGCCTGGCTACTACAAACTCTTTTACATGTAGATGGATTTAATGTGTAAGCATCTTTTTGAGGTTTTTGGCATCTCCATTAATTATGTTTTCTGTAGTTATCTGTGATTACTTTGTTTCACCAGCATATTAGATTGAGCTAAGAAGGGTTAACTTCCTTTTGATGAATTGTCTACTAATCCCTTCAAATATCTCCACGTATTTTGGGGCTCTGTTGTTTGGAGCATATGTACTTATAATTAATTTATATGCTTTCATCACCATATGATCTTTAACAATTTTGTCTTAGTATATATAGCCACTCTTGGCAGTCCTTTATTTCCTAATTGCATTATGTCATTTACTACTACTGTGACTACTACTCACTTGCATATACACGTACTTTTACTTTGCATGTACCTGTGACTTTGATTCTGAAGTGTATCTCTTATAGATATAGATAGCATATATATACTTGAATACATTTTTTGTTTTTTTTCAAGTCAAGAGTCTCCTTAAATATTTATTTTTATTTTTATTTATTTATTTGAGAGACAGAGGAAGAGGTGGGAAAGAGAGTGAATGGGCATGCCGTGGCCTCTAGCCACTGCAAATGAACTCCAGATGCATGCACCACTTTGTACATCTGGCTTACATGAGTCTTGGGGAATTGAACCTGGGTCCTTTGGTTTTACAGGCAAGTGCCTTAACCACTAAGCCATCTCTCCAGTCCAGAATATATATATATATATATATATATATATATATATATATATATACACATATATATATTTAAATTTTTTCATTTATTTATTTATGAGAGAGAGGGAGAGAAAGAGAAAGAATGGGCACACCAGGGCCTCTAGCCCCTGCAAATGAACTCCAGACAAATGCACCTTCTTGTGCGTTTGGCTTATGTGGGTTCTGGGGAATCAAACATGGGTCCTTAGGCATCACCTTAACCACTAAGCCATCTCTCAAGCCCCAGACAGTATATATTTTGATCATCCTTCTCTCACAGAATTTCATCCTCTGTCTTTTAGCTGAAGTTTTTAATGATACAAAGTTGATCTGCACATATGAAGCCGACTTCACGGTACTTACAGTTTAGTCCTGACCCAGCTGTCTGAGCCATTCAGGAGTCCTCCTTGCTCTGTGTACTCCAGATCACCAAACTCAGGCCTGGAGCAATGGAAACAGGGGGCTGAAATGCTGGCTTCCTGTAGGCATATCTGAGATGAGAATCACACGCTGTTATGGAAGGAGAGAGAGTGCTGCTTGTGCATTCTGGTGTCTCCGCAGACAGACAATGTGGAGAAACATGCAGTCCTCAGAAAATCCTCAGACCCACCTGGTTTTCTAGCCAGAGCTTGGTGTCATCTTCAGCCTCTCTTTCGTGTCTTCTTCTTTCTCCCTTCTTTTCATCTTCCAATTATTTTCTTCTCTTGATATCATCTCTCCATGCTTTCCTATATTGAACAGGCTATCTCTCATTCTTTTTTTTTTTTTAAATTTCATTTATTTATTTATTTGAGAGAGAAATGTAGAGAAAGAGGAAGATAGAAAGAAAGAGAATGGGAGCACCAGGGACTCTAGCCACTGTAAACAAACTCCAGTTGCATGTGCCTACCTTGTGCATCTAGTGTTACCTGGGTACTGGGGAATCAAACTTGGGTCCTCAGGCTTTGTAGGCAAATACCCTAACCACTGAGCAAGCTCTCCAGCCCCTGTCTCTCATTCTTGTTTTGTCCCCCACAAACTTGCCTTAATCAAAATCTTACTATCTTTTGTTTTCACAGTTCTTTTTTTTTTTGTTGTTGTTTTTTCGAGGCAGGGTCTCACTCTGGCCCAGGCTGACCTGGAATTAACTATGTATTCTCAGGATGGCCTCGAACTCATGGTGATCCTCCTACCTCTGCCTCCTGAGTGCTGGGATTAAAGGCGTGCGCCACCACGCCTGGCTGTTTTTACAGTTCTTATGACATGTGAAGCACTATTCTAAGCACTTCTGTACTTACCAATTTATTTGAAAATAAGACTTTGGGGGGGGATGTGTTTAGAGGTAGGGTCTCACTCCAGCCCAAGCTGACCTTTAACTCATTCTGTAGTTCCAGGCTGGCTTCAAACTCATGGTGATTTTCCCACTTCCATCTCCCAAGTGCTGGGATTAAAGGCATGCACCATGGTGCCTAGCTTTTAAAAACTTGTTATTGACAACCTTCATCCATGCACAGAATGCATTTTGACCATAACGTCCTCCCATCGCTCTCTTGTCCTCCTTTCCCCATGCCTCTTCTACACTGCACCCCCTAGTCCCTCTACCATCTTGATGTCTCTTCTTTGTCCTCTCTCATCACCCAGGACACGTCGAGGGCCTGATACAGCACCAAGAATGACAACAGCCATGAAGTCATGACTGCGACGGCCCTCTTGTGTCCAGAATACAACATTACAAAGCACGCCTCCCCATCCTTTGGCGCTCACATTCTTTCCACCCCCCATTTTGAAACGTTCCCTGAGCCTTGGTAGGGGTGATGGAGAAGTTTCCTTTAATGCTGAGGGTTTAACTGTCATTTCTCAGCACCTTGATGAGTTTGAGTCTCCCCAGTAGTCAACATCGTCCATAAAAAGAAACTTCTCTTAATAAAAATGAGAGCAGCAGTACTATGTGAGCATAGACATAAGTATTTAGAGGGCAGTTTGATAGGTGCAACATATCCATTAAGCCAAACAATAGTAGTTTCTGCACTAGGGACTAGGATCTTCTAAACCATAGGTTTTAGATTAGGTTTTCAGTACCAGGTATCATGAAATCCCTCCTATGGGACAAAGTAATTTTTAAATTTATTTATTTATTTATTTGAGAGAGAGAGGAAGATAGAGGCAGAGAGAAAGCGAGAGAGAGAATGAGCATGCCGGGGCCCCCAGCCACTGCAAACGAACTCCAGATGCATGTGCCACCTTGTACATCTGGCTTACATGGGTCCTGGAGAATCGAACCAGGGTCCTTAGGATTTGCAGGCAAATGCCTTAACTGCTAAATCATCTCTCCAGCCCCAAGAAATTGGTTTTTAGAACTAGTTGTTTAACTAGTGCCAAAAACCACTGAAAGAGAAATGTTTAATTTTCCATAGAGAAAAACATGATAGTAGGAAATAAACTGTGTGTGTATATATATATGTATATTTTTTTTGCTAATTTAAGCAAGTGCTTTTAACCACTGAGCCATCTCCTCAGCCTTTTTTTTTTTTTTTGCTAATTTGATATGTTTAAAACATGAATACTATCTGATGCAGTGAAGTAAATTATTTTCACTGAAACTTAAATATTTTAATGATATTTGAATGGTCTTTAATGTCCAGCAAGCTGGTATATTTCTCAGATTTCAGTTGTCATATTATACAGGTAAGAGTCATTTGGACTATCTAAAAATATCCCACTTCTGTCTGCACGTACTTGCAGGATAGCTCTTCCCTGTCCTCTTTTGAACTTGGGTACGACCATGTGACTTGCCTTGGCCCCTTGGCCAGCATATTGTGGCTTGCCATTACGGATGTCACTTCTAGGTTAAAAATGAGAATTTCAGCATGTGATTTACAATTTAACCAAATTTTTGTTTTGTTTTTGAGGTAGAGTCTTGCTCTAGCCCAGGCTGACTTGGAATTCACTATGTAGTCTCAGGGTGGCCTTGAGCTCACAGTGATCATCCTACCTCTGCCTTCTGAGTGCTGGGATTAAAGACGTGTGCCATGACACCTGGATAACTAACTTTTTGAGATAGGATCTTGCTATGAAGGTCAGGATAGACTCAAACTTGTGATGCAGCCCAGTTTGGCCTTGAACACATACACAATCCTCCTGCTTCTGCCTCCTGAGAGTTGGGATTATCGATGAGTAGCACAATGACCAGCTAAATAGATTATTTAAAAACTTAAAGTTAATTATGCTTAATATGTTTAGTACAGCGAGTTCCTGGTTTATTAGATAATATCTCTATTTGATAAACTTTCTATATTGCATTCTCAAATCTCTCACAACATACTCCTCACTAGACAATACTTATTTGATTTAGTTTTAAAATAATCATGCTTTAACATCAGGCATTTCTATTTGCAATCAATGGAGGTTGTTTTTCATAACAACAGAAAGAAATATTAATTTCAGCAGTCACAATAGAAAGATAAGGCCCAATAGAACTACTATTTGAATAGGTAACTGATTTCAGATCGCTAGCTGCGCTGTTTACTGAATCACAATGGAGGGAGGTTTCAGACAAAGGTGCTGATGTTAAATACACACTTGCTCGTGGGAATGACCCAGAGAGCCAGGTGCTTCCTAGCTTGTGGCTGAAGTACAGAGTTAGTCCCATGGTCTTGTAGGTCTTGTAGGTCAGAGATAGGACGCCTTCACAGGAAACTGGTCTGTCCAGTGTCCACTTGTATTCACTTTTCCTGAGGAGACATGAGCAATTGTCCAGCAACAACAGGCCAAGGCAATGATCCCACCAAAGCCCGACGTGACAAGCAAGTCAGTTGTGCTTCTTTTCTTTCCTTTCTTTCTCTTTCTCTCTTTCTTTTTGAGGTAGGACCTCACTATCCCATGCTGACCTGGAACTCACTCAAACTGGCCTCAAACTCACAGTGATCTTCCTACCTCAGCCTCCTGGGTGCTGTGATTAAAGGCGTGCTTTACTACCACGTAAAGTCCTGCTGTGTCATGAATGAGGGCCTCGTGGGAGCTGTGTCGTAGAGCCCTCCTTGCTGTTAGCTTTCTGCTTCCTGTGTCCTCGAACAGCTCCCAAGGTCATTTGCAGCCGGGAGACAGCAGGAGGGAGTAATGGCTGGAATCTCAGGTGAGGGTCCTGTGACTTTCCCCTCCTTCCTTCTTTCCTCCCTCCCTCCTTTCCTTCTTTCTTCTAGTAGGCATATCAGTCTTCCATCATCATTACCGTACACCTGGCCACGCTGCTCAGTTAGTTGCCATACCTACTGAGCCCAGGTCACCTCTACTGAACGTGTTACGTCCGTATAAGGAATAAGCCATACTCCAACATCATTAATTGATACCTGTTCACTGGCTATTTCCCACATCACGAATGGACACATATGGGAAAGTTTTAGTAATCTCAGTAATGTAGTAGTGATTCCATAGTTACTGTTTAAAAGAAGTCTAGATAGAACTGGGTTATTAAAGTCAGCAAATGTTTCCTGAGTAGCCAATGTTCCCATTAATTATCAACAAAAGCCTCATGGTCATAACGTGGTGATAATGTACAGTGGGGAACAGAGGATGGGAGTTACGTAATATGAGTGCTATCCCCATCGGGCTCTCTAAATTCCCACATTTTAAAACTGCTGATTTGACATGTAGTTGTCATGTAAACACACACACACACACACACTTGCTTTTTAAAATTTTTATTTTTTAAATATTTTTATTTTTATTTATTTATTTGACAGAGAAAGAGGGAGAGAGAGAATGGGCACCCCAGGGCTTTCAGCCACTGCAAATGATGCATGCGCCCCCTGGTACATTTGGCTTACATGGGTCCTGGGGAATCAAACCTGGGTCCTTTGGCTTTGCAGGCAAACGTCTTAACTGCTAAGCCATCCCTCCAGCTCTTTTGAATGACTATTTTAAAAAATATTTTATGTTTATTTATTTATTTGACAGAGAAAGAAGAATATTGAGAGAGAGAGAGAGAGAGAGAGAGAGAGAGAGAGAGAGAAACATATCATTTTCTTTTTCTTTTTCTTTTTTTCTTTTTTTTTTTCTTTTTGGTTTTTCGAGGTAGGGTCTCATTCTAGCTCAGGCTGACCTGGAATTCACTATGTAGTCTCAGGGTGGCCTCAAACTCATGGCGATCCTCCTACCTCCCGAGTGCTGGGATTAAAGGCGTGCATCACCACGCCTGGCACTGATATATATATTTGGTTTTTTGAGGTAGGGTCTCACTCTAGCCCAGACTGACCTGGAATTCACTATGTAGTCTCAGGGTGGCCTCAAACTGAGACAGACAGAGCAAGAGAAATGAGTGTGCTAGGGCCTCCAGCCACTGTAATCAATCTCCAGACACATGTGCAACCTTGTGTGTGTGCATGACCTTGTGCATGCATCACCTTGTGTGTCTGGCTTACGTGAGATCTGGGGAGTCAGATATGGGTCTTTAGGCTTTGCAAACAAGCTCCTTAACCACTAAGCAATCTCTCCAGTCCTTGGCTGATTTTTGTTTCTTTTACTTATTTAAGAGAGAGAGAGAATGGGCATGCCAGGGACTCTAACCACTGCAAATGAATTCCAGACATATGTGCCTCCTTTTCCATCTGGTCTACATGGGTACTGGGGAATTGTACCTGTGTCCTTAGGCTTTGCAGGCAAGCACCTCAACTGCTAAGTCATCTCTCCAGCCCCTGGCTGATATTTTTATCTCTTATTAATATCAGGTTAATTCTTTCAACTTTGTTCTTTTTTTTTTTTCAGGATTGTTTTGGCCCTTCTCAGCTTTTATATTTTCATATACATTTTGAAATGCATTCATCAGTTTTCATCAATAAAATATTGCTAATAGTTTGGTCAGAATTGCATATAATTTATAGATGGATTTGGAGTAAATTAGTGTCTTTAAAACATTTAAGCCTTCTGTAGTGGTTTGAATCAGATGTCTCCCATAAACTCATGTGTCCTGAATGCTTAGTCCCCGGCAGGTGGCAATTTGGGAGGTGGAGGCTGGCTGGACTAGAGGTATGTTGTTGGGGGCGGGCTTAGGAGTGTTACAGCCAGCGCCCGCTTGCCAGAGCTCAGCTTAGTCTCCTGCTGCTGTTGTCCGCCTGCTGGGGCAGAGGCGACGGCCAGCCTCTGCTCATGCCATGCTTTCCCCTGCCATCACGGAGCTTCCTCTTGAGACTCTAAACCAAAATAAAAACTTTTCCTCTCCTCTGCTGCTTTTGTTCAGGTTCTTTGTCCCAGCAAATGAGAAGGTAACGATGACACCTTCCACTCATGAAAATGCGATGTCTCTCCATTAACTTTATTTCTGAGAGTAATACATTCTTTCCTGGTCTTTCTTTGTGTGTGTGCATGTGTGTATGCATGTTCATATTTGTGTGGACATGTGCACACGTGTGTGGAGGCTTGAGGTCAATGTCAGTTGCTTTCCATAGTTGCTCTCTATCTTTTAAATTTTTAGTTTTTGATTATTTTTCAAGGCAGGGTCTCATTCTAGCTCAGGCTAACCTGGAACTCACTCTGTAGCTCCAGGCTGGCCTTGAACTCACCATGATACTCCAACTTCTGCCACCTAAGTGCTAGGATTAAAGGCCCAGCTCTATCTTCTTATTATTACTATTTTGGAGGAAGGGTCTCTCTCTCTCTCCCTCTCTCTCTCTCGCCCAGACTGACCTGGAATTTACTCTGTAATCTTCTCTGGCTGCACGCAAAGTTATGGTGATCCTCCTACCTTGGCCTCCTGAGTGCCAAGATTAAAGGTGTGTGCCACCATGCCTAGGTCTATCTTTTTTTTTTTTAATTTTTTTGTTTATTTTTATTTATTTGAAAGTGACAGACAGAGAAAGAGGCAGAGAGAGAGATAGAGAGAGAGAGAGAATGGGCGCGCCAGGGCCTCCAGCCACTGTAAACGAACTCCAGATGCGTGTGCCCCCTTGTGCATCTGGCCAACGTGGGTCCTGGGGAATGGAGCCTCGAACTGGGGTCCTCAGGCTTCACAGGCAAGCGCTTAACCGCTAAGCCATCTCTCCAGCCCCTATCTTATTTTTTGAAAAAGGATCTTTCACTGAACCCTGAAGCCCCCTGACTGGGCTCGATGAGTTAGCCGGAAAGCCCCAGGGACCCTTGTCTCTGCCTCCCCAGCACTGGGATTGCAGCCATGCCCTGCCGTGTCCAACTTTTACATGGACACTGGGATCTGAACCCCGGTTCTCATGCTTGCATGACGAGCACTTTGCCCACAAAGCCATCTTCCCACCCCCTTGGTTTTTCAATGTAGAAATCTTGCATAGCTTTCATTGGATTGCCTCCTAGCTAGTTGATAATTTTTTTTTGTATTACTTGTGATAGGGTTTTAAAAACAATGGCCCCCAGGGACATTGAGCCTTAATTCCTGAAGCCTGTGAATGTTGACAGTTTGGATAAAGTATCTTTGTACCTGTGATTAGGTTAGGGTCCCGGTGAGGACATTGTCCTGAGTTCTCTGGGAGGGTTCTAAGTGTGATGACAATTGTTCTTGTGAGAGAGGTAGAGTGAGTCACAACCACACGCAGGGAAGAAGGCAAGGAGGATGGAACAGAGAGACTTGAAGATTCTGGTCCTGGAGGTGGGAGACAGATGACCCTTGCTTAAGAATGCCACCCTCGGGCTGGAGAGATGGCTTAGTGGTTAAGCGCTTGCCTGTGAAGCCTAAGGACCCCGGTTCGAGGCTCAATTCCCCAGGACCCACGTTAGCCAGATGCACAAGGGGACGCATGCGTCTGGAGTTCATTTGCAGTGGCTGGAGGCCCTGGCGCGCCCATTCTCTCTCTCTCTTTCTCTCTATCTGTCTTTCTCTTTGTGTCTGTCACTCTCAAATAAATAAATAAATAAATAAAAAAGAGTAAAATGTGAAAAAAAAAAAAAGAAAAAAAGAATGCCACCCTCCTCCAGACACTGGAAGAGGCAAGGACCAGATTCCTTCCTGGGTCCGTGGGAGTGGCTTGGCTGTTACATCTTGATTTTCCCTGGTGAGACTGATTTTTGGATTTCTGGCTTCCAGAACAATGAGAAAATGAGGTTTTTTTTTTGTCATTTTAAGTTGCTAAAATTGTGGTAATTTGTTCCCACAGCCTCAGGAACACACAGTTTACACTTAGTAAAATTCCCCTACTTTAGGTACACTGGTCAATTATGTATGCCAGATGTGTAACTGCCGTAGAGAACGTGATCCACACCAGACATCCCTGTGCTCCTTGTCAATCAGTCCTCGCCACCCATCCCAGTCCCCAGAATTCCTGGTTCAATGTCTGCCTCTAGCATTTGCCTATGACAGATAGCATGTAAATGTAATTACAGTGAATTGTTTTTTTTCTCTCTCTCTCCATATATATGTATATGTATATATATGTATGTGTGTATGTGTGTGTGTGTATATATATATATATATATATATATATATATATATATATATATATACATTTTGGTTTTTCGAGGTAGGGTCTCACTCTAGCGCAGGCTGACCTGGAATTCATTATGTAATCTCAGGGTGGCCTCAAACTCATCGTGATCCACCTACCTCTGCCTCCCAAGTGCTGGGGATTAAAGTCGTGCACCACCACACCCGGCCCTTGTGTCTATATTTATAAGGGGAAATATCACAAAGCTTCCTTATACAACGTGTGTTGGGAAATGTCCCTTCTCTCACACATTCCAAAAGATTTTATACAGAATTTATGTTATGTCTTCCCTACACATTTGATATTATTCTCCACTGGTGATATTGGGCCTGGGGTTTTCTTTGTGGAAATGTTTTAAATGACATATTCAGTTTCTTGACTAGATATGGGCTATTTCTTCTTGAGCAAGTAGTGCTCATTCACCATTCTCAGGAGATTTTTTTACCTTGCATCAGATGTGGTGTTTGTAACATACCTCTGTAGGCTCTGTAGGGATCACTCCCCAACACCCTCCATTCCTGTTGTTCATCCACATTTCTCTTAATTATTTTTCTGGCTCAGTCTAATTTATCAGTGACATTGAATTCTTTATAACTAATCACATTTTAATTGTATTAGTTTTCCTCTATTGTTTTTCTTTTTTTTTTTGATATTACTGATTTATTTTGCTGGCAGGATTTTTCTAATTCTATTTCTATAAAGATTTAATTTCCTTTGATAGGCTAAATATCATTCCATCGATTTCATGCTTCTATAGCTTCTATTGAGAAGTTAACTATAAGTCTAATTGTTATGGAAGTGTTTGGGTTTTTGATTTTTGAAAAAAAAATTTTTTAATTTATTTTCAAGCAAAGAGAGAGAACAGGTATGCCAGGGCCTCCAGCCACTGCAACTTCAGATTCATGAGTCATTTTGTGCATCTGGCTTTACATGGATACTGGGGAATTGAATCTGGGTCATTAGGCTTTGCAGGTAAGCACCTAACTGCTGAGCCATCTCTATAGCCCTATTTTTATTTTTGATAATGTAATCTCTGTCCTCCTACAAATTGCCAACTTTTAAAAAATGATTTATTTGATTTTCAGTACTTACTTTTTAATTTTTTCAGGTCTTTAATTTTATTTTATATGCATAGTATAACAGGTTATATGCTATTGCCCCCTCACCCCAACTCCCATTACCCTGGGGGTCCTCCTTAGTGGTGTTATGGAAAGCAGCTGTGCTAACCACTATGCCACCATCTCCTCAGTGGGGTTATGGTATTCACTGTGGGGTCATGAAGGCCTCAGTCAGTCCTTATGGGATAGTGGGGGACCATGCCTCAGGATATTCCTACCCACTCCGTAGCTCTTATAATCAATTCACTATGGAGTCTCAGGGTGGCCTTAAACTCATGGCGATCCTCCTACCTTTGCCACCTGAGTGCTGGGATTAAAGGTGTGTGCCACCATGCCTGGCTTGTAAACTCTTTTTATTGACAGTATACCATGGTCATAATCTCCTCCTACCATGCTCTCATTTCGGCCTCCCAAATCCCCCCCACAGCCACTGAGTCTCTCCTTTCCAACTAGCATTTCTTCTATTTCGATGCCTCATTTTTTTCCCTCCTATTATGCATGTCTTGTGTAGGTAGCGTGAGGCGCTGTGAGGTCATGAATATCCAGCTGCTTTGTGTCTGCAAGACGGTATTGTAACTACTCCTCCCCTTCCTTTGGCTCTTGCATTTCTTCTGCCACCTCTTCAGCAATGGAGCCTGAGCCTTAGATGGTTTGATAGAGATGTGACACCCACTGACACTTCTTCTTAATGCTTTGGTGAGTTTTGAGTTACCCCAATAATCACCACCATCTGAAGGACACTTGTCTAACAAAAGTAAGGGTAGCATTAATGTATGGGCATAAACATAAGTCTTTAGAGGGCAGTTTGGTGGGCACGATATATGCATTTAACCAGACAACAGTAGCAGTTCCTCCTTCCCCTAGGGCTTATGATCTCCCAAGCCATGGGCTTTCCGTGAGGTTTTCAGTACCAGGCAGGAATTCCCTTCCATGGATGGGTCTCAGATCCAGAGGGCTGTTGGCTTCTCCTATAACAGACTTGACACTATTACACCATTTGGTACATTTGACCTGGCTGGCCAGCCATAAAACTTGTAGTCCCTGGCTGGTTAGGACTGTTGATAGCTTTTCTGTAGCAGGCTGTATAGGTCTTTTTGACTATCCTGACAGCTAGCAAACAGGCAGGAGGCTTGATTTCAGCAATAGGGAATCCTCAGCAATAGGGTCTTACCGTCTAATGCTGGTGGGCAACCAAGAGCCTTGGCAATAGCCTGTATTGTTTTGTGGGCATCAGGGTCCTCTCTGGCCACAACTCACTGAAAGGTATTCCACCCTTGGCACTGAAATTTTTCTAACAACAACCTGTGGTTTCTTGGTATAATATTATCCATCTCCACAGGATGTTTCTGACCAAATGCTCTCATTTTTGTTGGGTGTTAATGTCCAATCTGCTTTTTTTTTTTTTCTTTCTGCTTCTTTTCTTTTCTCTTCTTTCTTTTATTTTCCTTTTCCCTCCTCTCCTCTCTTCTTTCTTTTTTTTCCCCCGAGGTAGGGTCTCATTCTAGCCCAGGAATTCACTCTGTAGTCTCAGGTGGCCTTGAACTCACAGCAATTCTCCTACCTCTGCCTCCTGAGTGCTGGGATTAAAGGTGTGCACCACCATGCCCAGCTCTTTTTTTTTTTTTTTTTTTTTTTTGAGGTAAGGTCTTGCTCTAACCTAGTGTGACCTAGAATTCACTATGTAGTCTCAGGCTGGCCTCAAATTCATAGTGATCCTCTTACCTCTGCCTCCCAAGTGCCAGGATTAAAGACATGTGCCACCATGCCCAGCTCTTTATTTTTCTTTCTTCCTCTCTTTCTTTCTTTTCTTTCTTTCTTTCTTTCTTTCTTTCTTTCTTTCTTTCTTTCTTTCTTTCTTCTTTCTTTTCTTCTCTTTTCTTTCTTCCTTCCTTTCTTCCTTTCTTTCTCTTTCTTTCCTTCTCTCTTTCTCTCTTTCTTTCTTTCTTTCTTTTTCCAAAATTGGTGTTTTCTGAGTATTGTAGAACTGCCAAAAGTTTAGAAGCTCTGGCTAATTTCTTATCCTGTTATCATTTCTAGTGTTTTGTTTTGATAAATCTTTATTTATTTACTGATTTGTGTGTTTGCATGCCTGTGGACCTCTTTCTCTGTGTGTGTTTATGGGTTCAGTAGAGCCTCTTGCCATGGCAAACGAACACCAGATGCTTGCACCACTTTTTTTTTTTAATTGACAACTTCCATACTTACACACAATAAACCACGATAATTCCCTCCCCTGCCCTTCTTTCCCCTTGACAAATCCAGTCTCCATCAGATCCGCTCCTTCTCTCCATAAGTCCCTCTTTTATTTTGATGTCATCATCTCTTCCTCCTATTATGAGCGTCTTGTGAAGGTAGTGCTAGGCACTGCGAGGTCATGGCTAGCGAGGCCAGTTTCTGTCTGGATGATTGCATTGTAAGGAGTCCTGCACTTGCTTTGGCTCTTACCTTCTCCCCCCCCCCTTCTTCTGCAATGTACCCTGAGCCTTGGAGGGTGTGATAGAGATGTTTCAGTGCTAGACACTCCTCCGGTCCCATCTTCTCAGCACTATAGTTCCACCACTTAAAAAAAATTTTTTTTTGCTTATTTTTATTTTTATTTATTTATTTATTTTTTTTTGAATGTATCTGAGTGTATTTTACTGAAGCAGAGCATCAGGTTATATACAATTCTGGCTGCATAAGCTTAGCCTTTGTTTGGTACAATTTCTATGAATAGCCTGTTCCAGGAATCGAGGCACAAATACATGAGTAAAGATTACAATCACATATTTAATAGTTACTGTCTCATCAAAATTAGTGTTAGACAGTCAGTGGTTACAAATGACTTTTGGTTTTCAGCCTGCTTCAAGCATCAAGTATTTTTAACAAAAGTTCTAACAGGGCGACTTCATAACTCTAATATATTTTCTTCCTTGAACTATACAATAAAAATGTAGGTGTATCAAAGCCTGCCTTCTCATAATTGGATCTCAGTTGTTTCCTAATGCTTTCTCTTTGTGCTTTAGTAAGCAAGCACCAAGGTGGCCTCAACTTAGCAAGTCTGTCCACAAAAGTTAAAGAATACCAACAAACATGCTTCCCACCATTGTTTGCTAGTGTATCCCCATTCCTATACACTCCTGTATAAGGTAATGGTTATTTTTATTTATTTAAGAGCGAGCGAGAATGGGCGCGCCAGGGCCTCCAGCCACTGCAAACAAACTCCAGACGCATGCGCCCCCTTGTGCATCTGGCTAATGTGGGTCCTGGGGAACCGAGCCTTGAACCGGGGTCCTTAGGCTTCACAGGCAAACGCTTAACTGCTAAGCCATCTCTCCAGCCCTAGTTCCACCACTTTTTGTGTCTGTTTAACATGAGTGTCTTGGGAATTGAACTGGACCAGAAGGCTTTGCAAACAAGTGCCTTTCACTACTAAGGCATCTTCCTAAGCCCTAGTATGTAGTATTTTTGTTGCTCTTGTTATGTTTTTGCTTAATATATTTGCTTATATTTGTCCATCAGTAAACGTCTCCAGTGGAAAATTTATGACCAACTATCCTTCTTAAGTTTATATCCTCTTACTTCCTATCCAAATTGGGAGCTCCCCATTGTTTTTAAAAAAGATTAAAATTTTATCACCTAGTTTTGCCAGTCATTTTTGGCAAAAGGAATTGATATAAAACAGTTTTTTTTTTTTTTTTTTTTTGGTAAATGGAAGCCAAATCCTGTGGTCTAAACTATTATTTTCAGTTTTGACTTTTATTGATACAAATTTATTTTGAAGACTAATTCTATAATTTCCGGAGTTTCTCTGAGTATTTTTATATTGTCTATTTTTCCTGCTTTTTTTTTTTTTTAAATATCATCTTGCCTCATTGTATGCCTGGTTATTTTATAATTATGTGTTAGACCCAAACAGGAGGGGAAGCAGCTCTGCTCTTGGCCGCCAAACCTGCAGTGGGAGGAAACAGTAGCTCCACGCCGTTGAACTGGATTCTTACTTAAGAGAATGACAAAGCGTTATTGCCGCCAAGTGAAGCAGAGATGGTCAAATGCTGGTAGGAGTGAGCAGAGTACGCAACAAGCTTTATCGTGCAGGACCCAGAACTATAGCAAAGACAGGAACGACCAGGCAGACTTGCTCAGCAGCAAGAACAGCATCCAATAGGGAATACTGGGTGGGGGCCCCCCAAAGTGGGAAACCCAAATGAGGCCTGAATTAGGGGGATTCAAGTATGTTTGGGTTGTCCTTACCTATAACTGAAGGTGTCCAAAACAGATCAGTTATCTATTGAAAGTTTATTGGTAACCAGATCTTTTGTGTTGAGGAGGGAACAGGGAACAGGGCTGGCTGATCATACAAGCAGTGTTTAACTGCCTTGGCCAACCGCAGTGTTTCTGGCTGATCTCCCAGAGTCCTGGACTCCCAGAACCTCCTTGCCTGTTCTCAGTCAACTGTAGCCATTCAGAGTTGACCACACAGTCTTAAGTGTCTTAACTATATAATTCCCGGAAGCAGGGGATTTCTCCTTCAAGACTTTGTTTGAAAATCTTTTCAGAAATCATGAGTGAACTGTGTTCATCTCCACAGAGGGCTTTTTGTTGTTTCTATAAACTCACAACAATTTTTATTTATTTATTTGCAAGCAGAAACAGGAAGAGAGAGAGAGAGAGAGAGAGAGAGAGGAGAGAGAGAGAGAACGGGTGCGCCAGGGCCTCCTGCCACTGCCCATGAACTTCAAATCCATGCACCACCTTGCGCACTTGGCTTTATGTGAGAACTGGAGATCAAACCCGGACCACGAGGCTTTGGCTTTTCAGGCAAGAAGAGCCTGTAAGTGAGCTTTGAACTTTGCTGAGCCATCTCTCCAGTCCCAGCGTCTGCATACTTTTTGGAGCCACTGGCAATTTTGAGTAACCTTAATCTGACTTCAGAAAGGGAAATTTGACTTCCATTCCTGCCAGTGACCATCTTCTGATGCATTCTAGCAAGGATCCCACGCACAGAATGTCGGTTACTGTCCGTCTCCCAGCAGTCCCTGGACACTCCCTTTTGGCCCCTAAGCTGGCATAGGTTTCAAAAGGCCACTAATTCCCTTAGATACTTGTTCTAGAATTGAAGAGTGTCTCTATGTGAAAGGGATTCCAAGTCCCACATTTACTTCTTCTTTTCTGTCTTATTCATATTGACCTACATGTTGACTATTGTTTGGAATTTTCTGCACTCCAAGAGAGTTTAAAAATTGCTTTAAACCCAGAATTTTTAAAAAATTTTACTTATTTATTTGCAAGGAGAGAGAGAGAGGAGCTAAGAGAGAAAATGGGTGTGTCAGGGCCTCCAGCCACTGCAAACGAACTCCAGATGCATGTGCCCCCTTGTACATCTGGCTTATGTGGGTACTGGGGAATTGAACCTGGGTCCTTTGGCTTTGCAGGCAAATGCCTCAACGGCTAAGCAATCCCTCTAGCCCTATTTTTTTTTTTTTTTCTATTTGTAAGTAGAGAGAGATAGAGATAAGAGAGACAGATAGAAAGAGAATGGGCATGCCAGGGCCTGTAGCCACTGCCAAAGAACTCCAGATGCATGTGCCCCTTGTGCATCTGGCTTACATGGGTCCTGGGGAATTGAGCCTAGGTCCTTTGGCTTCACAGGCAAATGCCTTTAACCACTAAGCCATCTTTCCAGCCCTAAACCCAGAATTTTTTTGTTGTTGGGGATCAAATCCTGGGTTTTGTGCTTGCTAGGCAAGTACTCTACCACTGGGCCACATCCCCAACATCTAAATCCAGTTTTTAAAGCTGTTTTCAGAGGGAGAACAGCTCTATTGTCAGTCCTACGTTACTCATTAATCTCATCTGCCGTTGGCTTTAGTCTGTTGTAATTTCCAACGTTCATTTCTTGAGTTGTTTGTAATTCGTCCCTTTCTCTCTCTCCTTTTCTCCTTCCTTCCTACACTCTCTTCTTCTCTTTTCCTTTTCTTTCCTTTTTGTCTCAATCTGACACTGAATGGCTTTTTATTTAAAAGCCTTTGTGTCGGCTAATCTTGTCAACTTGATGGATTTTAGAGACACCATGGAAACAAATCTCAGAGCTTGTCTATGAGGGATTTTTCTAGATTAGGTTAACTGAGGTGAGAAGACCCACCAAAACATGGTGTGGGCAGTAGCCATTCCATTCCACGGGCTGGGGGTCCTGCAGTGGATCAAGGGAAAGAAGCGGCCGAGCAGCCCTGTTCATCTCCCTCTGCCTCCTCCCCGTGGGCTGAGCGTGACCAGCCGCCTCAGATTCCTGCAGCCATGCTTCCCCTGCTGTGATGGACTGCGACCTCCGACTGAGCTGAAATGAACCCCTCCTTCCTTAAATTGCTGTTATCAGGGTATTTGCTCAAGGAGAAAAGCACTTAATACAACTATTTTTTTCTTCTTCTTCAAACAACAACTCTGTCTTAAAGATAAGAGCCAGGCACGGTGGTGCATGCCTTTGATCCCAGTACTCGGGAGGCAGAGGTAGGAGGATCGCCATGAGTTCAAGGCCATCCTGGGACTACATAGTGAATTCCAGGTCAGCGTGGGCTAGAGTGAGACCCTTCGAAAAACAAACAAACAAACAAACAAAAACAAACAAGGCACTGAACATGATTGGACAGGACTGTGTGTGGGAAGAAAGTTGTTAGTGGACTTCACTGAGCAGGGTAACCTTGCTGTTTCCTCAGAGGACACCACAGTGTGAGTTTTCGGATGCCTTTTCCCTTGAGCAGGTTCTCCGAGCTCCCGGGTTCTGGGAAGTCTTGCTGTTCAGTAAGCTCAGCACTTCTCATTTCTTCAGTCTTGCAGCCAGCGCTACACCACCCCCGGAGCTGCCCCTGGAGGTCAGCTCATCGCCATCAGGCTAGCGCGTGATCTGCTCAATACCAGTTCTCTGTCTCTGGCCCAATCAGCAGTGATCGGGCGACCTGGTCACGTGGCGTAGACTTGCCACCTGTGCTCTCAGGTGAGTGTATTTCCCAGGGGGACATTGAGTGCGAGGACATCTTGGGCACACTCCTGCTAAGGCACATTCTTTCATCTTGGCTTGACTTGTTTTGCCTGAAGCACTTTTTCTGGCCTGTTTTTTTTTTTGAGTTAGTCTCTCTCCAGCCCAAGCTGACCTGGAATTCCCTGTGTAGTCTCAGGGTAACCTAGAACTCAGGCGATCCTCCTACCTCTGCTTTCATTGCTAGGATTAAAGGTGTGCGCCACCATGGCAGGCATTGGTCTTCCTTCTCAAGAAAAGGTCTTGCTATGTAGCCCAGGTTGGCCTGGTGCTCATTACATAGACCGGATTGTCCTCAGGTTCATGGCAATCCACCTGCTTCTGCCTCCCAGGTCCTGGGATTATAGGTGTGTGCCACCATTCCTAGCACCACTTCTTCTTCTTCTTCTCCTTCTCCTTCTCCTTCTCCTTCTCCTTCTCCTTCTCCTTCTCCTTCTCCTTCTCCTTCTCCTTCTCCTTCTCCTTCTTCTTCTTCTTCTTCTTCTTCTTCTTCTTCTTCTTCCCCCTCCTCCTCCTCCTCCTCTTCTTCTTCTTCTTCTTTTTTTTGATTTTCCAAGGTAGGGCTTCACTGTAGCCCAGGTTGACCTGGAATTCACTATGTAGTCTCAGGGTGGCCTCGATCCTCCTACCTCTGCCTCCCAAGTGCTGGGATTAAAAGGCATGCGCCACCATGCCCAGCTGCATTTTTAAAACCTTTTAATTGACAATTTTCTTTTTTTTTTAGTTTTTATTTTTTTCTTTTCAAATATTTTTATTAACAACTTCCATGATTATAAAAAATATCCCATGATAATACCCTCCCTCCCCCCACTTTCCCCTTTGAAACTCCACTCTCCATCATATCCCCTCCCCATCTCAGTCAGTCTCTCTTTTATTTTGATGTCATGATCTTTTCCTCCTATTATGATGGTCTTGTATAGGTAGTGTTGGGCACTGTGAGGTCATGGATATCCAGGCCATTTTGTGTCTGGAGGAGCACATTGTAGGGAGTCCTACCCTTCCTTTGGCTCCTACATTCTTTCTGCCACCTCTTCCACAATAGACCCTGAGCCTTGGAAGGTGTGATAGAGATATTGCAGTACTAAGCACTCCTGTCACTTCTTTCCAGCACCATGATGCCTTCTGAGTCATCCCAAAGTCACTGCCATCTGAAAAGAGAAGATTCTCTACCAAAAGTGAGAGTAGCATTAATATATGGGTATGAACATTAAGAGAAGTGCTTACTAGGCAGTTTGATAAGCACAGTATATACATTTAGCCAGACAGCAGCAGACATTACACCCCTAGGGCTCATGAATACCCGTTTTAAGTTTTCAGTATCGGGGATGTATTCCCTCCCATGGAGCGGGCCTCCAGTCCAGTTAGAGGGCAGTTGGTTTCCACAATGACAGACGTGCCACTATTGCACCCATTGGCTCATTTGGCCTGGCTGGCCAAATATAAGGCTTGCAGTGTCCACTGTTGAATATCTTCACTGGTGATTTCTCTTTCTCACATTGAACTGCATGCAGAATGGCTTCTTCCAGCTTTCTGTCAGCTGGCCTACATGTATGAAGTTATCAGCTCAGGTCCAGCAGGATTTCTCAGTGGCCTTGCAGCCCAAGTATGTGGAGTCTTTAGCAATAGGGTTTTGCCATCTATTCCTAGTGGGAAACCAAGGGCCTCGGCAATGTCCTATAGTGTCTGGGGGGCATCAGGGACCTCCCTGACCAACAACTCACTGGAAAGTATCCCATCCCTGGCACTAAAAATTTTCTAGCAACAATCTACGGCTCCTGAGTGTTCCATTGTTTATTGACAATTTTCATTCATACATGTAATGTATTTTGGTCATAATCCCTTTCCATTACTGTCTTTTGTTCCCCAATTCTTCTTCCACTTGAGTCCATTATTTATTTATTTAGTTTTTTGGTTTTTAGAGGTAGGGTCTCACTCTAGCCTAGGTTGACCTGGAATTCACTATGTAGTCTCAGGCTGGCCTCTAACACACAGCGATCCTCCTACCTCTGCCTCCCAAGTGCTGGGATCAAAGGCGTGTGCCATCACGCCCGGCACCAACTTTTAAAATTTTTAATATTTTACCTTTATTTATTTGACAGAGAAAAAGAGAGAGAGAGAGAATGAGAATGAGTGGGCATACCAGGGCCTCCAGCCACTGCAAACAAACTCCCGACACTTGAGCCCCCTTGTGCATCTGGCTAACGTGGGTCCTGGGGAATAGAACCTGGATCCTTTGGCTTTGCAGGCAAATGCCTTAACCACCAAGCCATCCCTCCTGCCCCCTTTTTTTAAAAATATGTTTGAGGGAGAAATGTACAGGTTTTACCACTCCATGACCTGTTAACTAGAATGTTCTAAAATTGTGTTTGCATGCAGAGCATCGACAGCCAAGATGCCATAGAACCTGGTTCCATTTCTTTATCATCTGTTCCCCTAACGTCACTGAAATGATTTAGTGTTAAAGAAATGCCTTGTGGTATGCCCAGCAGTGGGAAAGGAGGTGGCAGCTCAGGCCCTCCATCCAGGGCTGACTGTGCGATTTTGGTGTTCAGTCCTTGACACTTGGTCCCATGTGACCAACTAGCTCGCATTAACCCAGGAATGCCTTGTTTGTCTGTGCTTTTAGCTGGGAACTTAACTCATTATAATGACTTGAATAAAGCATTTATTAACATGAAAAAATATTTCATTTATTTATTTGAAAGAGAGAGAGAGAGAATGGTCACACCAGGGCCTCTAGCCACTGCAAAAGAACTTCAGATGCATGCACTGCCTTGTGCATATGATCTTTATTTTTCTATTTATTTTCCATTTGTTTTAATATAAAACAATATACAATTTATATACCATACATACAAAGAGTAAAAAGTTTAAAAAAACTCTCTATTTCCCTTTCAACGTCTATTTTCATTTACACCACTTATATACAAAACAGTTGTTTTTTTTTTTTTTTTTTTTGAGACAGGGTCTTGTGTAGCCTAGGCTAGGCTTGAACTTATGTACCAGAGTACAACCTTGACTTCCTGATCATCGTTACTACCCAAGTGCTGGCATTACAGGTGTGTTTCATTATGCTCAGCTCACCAAGTAAACACCACTTTTTATGGGGGGAGGGGTCTTTAAGGTGGGGTCTCAGTCTAGCCCTAGCTGACCTAGAATTCCCTATGTCATCTCAGGGTGGCCTTGAACTCATGGCGGTCCTCCTACCTCTGCCTCCCAAGTGCTGGGATTAAAGGCATGTACCACCACGCCCAGCTTCTTTTTCTTTTCTGGTGTGTGTATGTATGGTATGTGATATGATGTGTCTGTGTGGTATATGCACATGGGTGTGCAGATGCACTTATCCTGTGCACATGCATGCAAACACCAGAGAACATTGAATATCCTTCTTCTTTCACACATGCGCCTGTTTTCTTGGGGTGGAGACTCCACCCAGAGCTACAGGTTTTGCATTTTTTTGGGGGGGGGATCAGTAAGCTCCAGTGATTCTCCATTCTCTGCCCTCCTCACCCCATACCCTGTGAGTCGTCCAGCTGTTTACATGGGTGCTGGGGAATCAAACTTGGGTGGTCTCGGGTTCTCAGGCTTTCACAGCAAGTACACTTAACCACTGAGCCATCTGTCCTGCCCCCTCACAGAACACTGGAACGTACAGCTGGGCCTAGCACGGTGACCCACACCTGTAACCCCAGCACCCTGGCTTAGTCAGTTTGGTTGTTATAACAAATCGCCACAGGCTGCTTGGCTTATGAACAGTGGACGCTTGTTTGTCACAGCGCTGGAGGCTGGGAGTCCCCCGTGAGGAGACTGGCACGGTTGGGTTCTGATGAGTGTCTTGTCATGTCCCCACATGGCAGAAAGAGGGTAAAAGAATTCTTTGGGGGGGGGGGGCTGGAGAGATGGCTTAGTGGTTAAGCACTTGCCTGTGAAGCCTAAGGACCCCAGTTCGAGGCTTGATTCCCCAGGACCCACGTTAGCCAGATGCACAAGGGGGCACATGCATCTGGAGTTCGTTCACAGTGGCTGGAGGCCCTGGCGTGCCCATTCTCTCTCTCTCTCTCTCTCTCTTCCTCTTTCTCTCTCTGTCACTCTCAAATAAATAAATAAGTAAAAATAAACAAATTTTAAGAACTCTTTGGGGTTCCTTTTTTAGGAAAAAGGTCCTTAAGAGGGTTTGAATGTGGGCTGGAGAGATGGCTTAGTGGTTAAGCGCTTGCCTGTGAAGCCTAAGGATCCCGGTTCGAGGCTCAATTCCCCAGGACCCATGTTAGCCAGATGCACAAGGGGGCGCACGCATCTGGAGTTCATTTACTGGAAGCTCTGGTGCGCCCATTCTCTCTCTCTCTCTCTCTCTCTGCCTCCTCCTCTCTGTCGCTCTCAAATAAATAAATAAATAAACAAAAAATTAAAAAAAAAAGATGGTTTGAATGTAAAATTCCTTTCATAGGCTCACGTGTTTGAATACTTAATCCCCAGCTGGTGGTGCTGTTCTGGAAGGTTGTGGAAACTAATGGAACCCTGCTGTAGGAGGTGTGTCTCTGAGGGCCCTCCTTAGGTCTTATAGTTGGGCCCCTGTGCTGTTCTCTGTCTGCGACACCCCCCCCCTCACCCCTTTATGCTGCTGTGGTGTCGGCTCCCTGCTCCAGCCATGCTCCCCCACCAGCGTGGACTCTACCTCTGAACTGTACGCTAAACTAAACCCAATTTAGGAAGACAGAGCTTCTTCTGGTTGGGCATTTTGCCCCAGCATTGACACGATAACTGAGAAAGTGACCAGCCCCATTCACGAGGACTCCGTCTTCACTATCCCCACCCCCCAAAGCTCACCTCCTTTTACCGTCACATTAGGTAGGGGCTAGACTTTCAATTTAGAAATTTTTTGGGGGGGGGGAACAAATTTTTATCCCATTGCATACCCTTAAACATATACAGAAAGAAACTCTGACTATAAATATTTGAATAACCTTAAAGTTTACAAGGCAAACTCTGTGTATCATCATGATTAAAGTTTATTTAGAAAGTGAGACATCCTTCTGATAGTAACTTTCATTGAAAACCTAGTGGGAGTTAGACTAACCCAGGAGATGCACTTCTGGGCATGTCTGTGAGGACATTTCTATAGAGGATTATTATTATTTTTTTAAATAAAATTTTTACTTAATTACTAGAGACAGAGAAAGTGGTGGGGGGAGAGAGAATGTGTACACCAGAACCTCTAGCCACTGCAAATGAACTCCAAACACATGCACCACTATGTGCATCTGGCTTACTTGGGACCTGGAGAATCAAACCTGGGTCCTTAGGCTTCACAGGCAAGGGCCTTAACCGCTAAGCCATCTCTCCAGCCCAGGCTTTTAGTTTTTTGAGGTAGGGTCTCACTCTAGCCCAGGCTGACCTGGAATTCACTATGTAGTCTCAGGGTGGCCTCAAACTCACAGCGATCCTCCTACCTCTGCCTCCCGAGTGCTGGGATTAAAGCATGTTCCACCACACCCAGCATCTATAGAGGTTTAACTGAGGAGGGAAGAGCCACCGGGAATGTGGTTGGCACTGTCCATGGACTGTGACCCCTCGCTGAGTAAAATGGGGAGAATGAGAAAGCTGAGGACTGGCGTTCCCCTTTCTCTGCTCCCTGGTTGGCATCCATGGACCAAGAAGTTCCCCTGCTGCCTTCCTGCAGTGGCGGACTAGACTCCTCTGAACCGTGAGCCAGACCTAATGCTTCTTCCCTCAAATTGCTTTTTGTCAAAGATTTGGTCTCAGTGATGAGAAGAGTAACCAATACAAACCTAGAGATAGAAGAGGCGTTCAGCACGGACTCCTGAGTCAGAAAGATCTCCACAGTTGAGGCTGGGGATGTAGCTTAGCCGTAGAGTGCTTGACCCAAAGGTGCATGTGCCTGCGCTGAGTGCCAGCAACACACTCTCTCTCTCTCTCTGTCTCTCTCTCTCTTACTTCAACAGTGTACTGAATTAAGAACTTTACATGCTAATTCTTTTTTTTAAAAAATTTTAATTTTATTTATTTATTTGAGAGTGAGAAAGGGAGGGAAGGAGGAAGAGAGAGTGAGAGAGAGAGAGAATGGATGTGCCAGGGCTTCCACCCACTGCAAACGAACGCCAGATGCATGCGCCCCCTTGTGCATCTGGCTTACATGGGTCCCGGGAAGTCAATTAACCACTAAGCCATCTCTCCAGCCCACATGCTAATAATTCTTATTTCTCCTCCTCCTCCCCCTCCCCCTTCTTCTTCTTCTTCTTTTCGAAGTAGGGTTTAACTGTAGCTCAGGCTGACCTGGAATTCACTATGGAGTCTCAGGGTGGCCTTGAACTCACGGCGATCCTCCTACCTCTGCCTCCCGAGTGCTGGGATTAAAGCATGTGCCACCACGCCCAGCTACATGTTAATTCTTATACCTCTGTTTTAATATATAGACTAGGAATAACAAACACTTGATATAATTGTGAAAATTATGTGGTGATCCTTTTTTTAATTTTTCTTATTTTTATTGACAACTTCCATAATTATAGAAGATCAACCGTAATAATCCCTTCCTCTTCCTCACTTTCCCCTTTACAAATCCACTCTCCATCATATCCCTTTCCCCTCTCAATTAGTCCCTCTTTTATTTTGATGTTATCATCTTTTCCTCCTATTATGAGGGTCCTGTGTAGATAGTGTCAGGCCTCACGAGGTCATGGATATCTAGGCCATTTTGTGTCTGGAGGAGTGCATTGTAAGCAGTCCTACCCTTCCTTTGGCTAATGTGGTGATTGTTGGCAGAATGACCTATGGAAATGAGCAAGTGAATGGCAACAGACATGTGTCCCTGGGCCTGTATTTGTTGAGACATGTCTAGGTTCTCCTAAATGAGGAAGTGCAGAGCAGCCTTGATTGCAGGACTCCCGACCCTTCCCTATCAAGGCTCTCGTTGAAGGAGCCATCAGTAAAGTCCAGCCTGGCCGCTGGGCTGGGGTGAGGCGGAGATGATCGGACACTCCCTCACTCTTTTTCCCCAACGTCCTCCGAATGCAGGTCTATTTAGTAGGACCAGCATTGGCTCTCCTAAGGCCACGCTAAGACATCATGGAACTAAGACCTCCAGACTCAACTACGCCCCCCAGCGTCCGGCCGGAGCTCCCCCTAGTGGTTGCTGCGGAGAAAGCATGGGTGCCAAGTGGGCGGGCAAGCCCTGTGCCCAGGAGGAGAGGGGTCAAGAACACAGGGTGGCAGCTGTCCCTATTTACTAAACCCGGGCAGAACAAACACTTCACGGAACGTTCCCAGCTTCTGATGCAATCCTTCCCTGGGGGAGAACACACATTCTGCTTGGGGGGTTATGGGGCCAAGGGGGTCAACGGTGGTGGGGGACACAGCCCCCAGCCCTCTGCCGCAAAGGGCTGACGCATGGGACCCAGGAGGCCAAAGCCTTTTCCGAGCCCGTTCAGTCTCACCCACATTCCTCCAGGCCAGGGTTATAGGGCCCGTGTGATGATTAGTTAGCTTGGTTGAAGGAACATTCTGGAACAATCTGGATCTATCCCTGGTGGGGGGGGGGGTTGGCACTTCCTCTTTGCAGGGTGCTGTTCTGGGACAGGTATTCATTCCCACGTGCATTCTCTCAGAACCAGATCCTGACAGTCTTCAGTGGAACCCGAGCTAGGACGCCCTGCAAGCTGGAGTCTTAGAGCCACTTACAGACCCATTGTCTCCTGCCAAAGTTCACCCGCACGGGGAACGGAGGGGCTGGCATGGAAGCTCTCGGTATCTGAGAACCTCAAAGGCTGTGTGTTTTGCTGTTTGTTTGTTTGTTTTTTTTTCCCACCTAGTTCTCCTGCACAGATCACAGCAGTTATGTTACCTACCGATGTCATCCATTGCAGAACTGAAAAAAAAAAATCATAAAAATCTCACGCAAGCTTTCTTATCCACCGTTCTGCTTGTGTCTCGTTCCTCAGCTTCGTGCCTATCTCCCACTATCTCTCCGCCATGCCCTCCTTAGGGTTTGTTCTATAAGCCTTCCTTTCATCTAAGAACCACTGTCAAGCCACCGGTTCCTGCGTTTTGTCTCATTATCCAGGGAAGGCAGGAGTGTTTTGGGCCTACTCTGCAGTGCAGGGCGATCATTACTCCTGGATAAATTGGGTCCAAAGAACAGAGTGAGGAAGACCCCCTTGATGGGGTGACATAGAAGAAACATTATTGGACCACTTTTAAATATCATATTCTGAGTGTGTGTGGTATCAGCATGCAGGTTCACTCTGCACCATAACCACCTGATGAAGGCCAACTTTTAGTCGACAGGTGAGGAAACTGAGGCCCTGAGACATCAAGTGATCTGAAAGGTCACGACCCTGGGGTACAAGAGCTGAGACTGGAAGCCTGTTTGATAACCAGTCTATCATTTGTCTCCTGTAACAGAACCATTTTTTTAAAAAAATGTATTGTTTATTTATTTGTTTGAGAGAGAGAAAGAGAATGAATATGGGCATGTCAGGGCCTTCAGCCACTCCAAACGAACTCCAGATGCATGCACCCCCCTTGTGCATCTAAGTAACATGGGTCATGGGGAATCAAACATGGGTCCTTTGGCTTTGCCGGCAAATGCCTTAACCGCTAAGCCATCTCTCCAGCCCCCTAAATTTTTTTAAAAGGACCCTTTTCCCTTTGAATCAACCCTAGTTAGGTAATATTAACTTAGAATAAAATGTACCTACTTGAAGTGTACAGCTTCAGTTTATACACATAAACCTTTGTATGCACCACCACAACCAAAACACGAAATATTTCTATTACTCTACAAATCCCCGGGTGCCTCTTTGTGGTCATGTCACACATGCGTCCTACCCCCAGCCTAGGTGTCCACGGAGCTGCTCTCTGTTCCTGTAGATTAGTTCTGGCTTTTCTAGAATATCAAATAAGTGATAGCCGGTGATGAAATATATGTGAATACTTCAGGCCCGGGCTCTTTCACTCTTTTAGATTTCTTCATGGTCTGAAGATGTAGTTGACCACAAAGTCCTGGGTTCTATCCCCACTCATGCAGAAACAGGACCTGCTGGCACATGGCTGAAAGCCCAGCACTTGGGAAGCAGATGCAGGAGGATGAGAAGATCAAGGTCATTTTTGACTATATAGGAAGTTGGAGGCCAGCCTGGGCTACATGAGACCCTGTCTAAAGAAAGTTAAAAAAAAAATGGGCTGGAGAGATGGCTTAGCGGTTAAGGTGTTTGCCTACAAAGCCTAAGGACTCAGGTTCGATTCCCCAGGACCCACATAAGCCAGATGCACAAGGGGTGCATGCATCTGGAGTTTGTTTGCAGAGGCTGGAGGCCCTGGTGTGCCCATTCTCTCTCTGTGTCTCTACCTGAATATTTCTCTCGCTCTCAATTAAATAAATAGATTTGTCCATGCTGTCAAATAAATTGGTGGTTTGTTTCCTTTTATTACAGAGTAGTTTTCCATTGTGTTTATGTATATACATGTATGTACATTTCATTTATATATAACTGTCAATCTGTATCTATGTATCTTTCAGTGCTGGGAATTAAACCTAGGGCTATGAGTGCATGGTTACAAATTCTTTTCATGTGTATATTTATATATTCTACATATATATGATTACTAGCCTATATATATATATATATATATATATATATATATATATATATGCATCTGAAGCTTGTCCTTTTTCATGTTTAGGAACAATGTCTTTCAAAGAGCAGGAGTGAGCCGGGCATGGTGGCTCATGCCTTTAATCCCAGCACTCAGGAGGCCAAGGTAGGAAGATTGCTGTGAGCTCCAGGTCAGCCTGGGCTAGAGTGAAACACTGTCTTAAAAAAAAAAAAATAAGCAAAACAAAAGATCAGGAGTTTCTAGTTTAGAGTAGTCTAATTAATTTTGACTTGTTTGTGCTTAGTGACCTCAGATTTACTAAGATTTTCTCTTACGTCTAGAAGCTTGCTTGTTTTTGTCTTGTTATGCCCATGATAATTTTGGAGTTAATTTTTAACTGAATTAAGAGTTGAGGTCAGAACAGCTGGGCATCGTGGTGCACGCCTTTAATGCCAGCACTTGAAAGGCAGAGGTAGGATGATTGTTATGAATTCAAGGCCACCCTGAGACCACAAAGTGAATTTCAGGTCAGCCTGGGCTAGAATGAAACCCTACCTGGAAAAGCCAAATAAAATAAAATAAGAGTTGAGGTCAGATTTTTTTTTCTTAATGGATATATAGTTCTTCCAACATAGTGTTTTTAAAAACCATTCATGCACATTTATTTTTATTTATTTGCAAGCAAAGATAGATGGAGAGAAGAGAGACATACAGAGAGATGGGCAGGACGGGGCCTCCAGACACTTTGGGCTTCTAGCTTTACATGGGTATCGGGGAATCAAACCTGGTCGTCAGGCTTTGCAGGCAAGTGCCTTAATCACTGAGCCATCTCTCCAGTTCTATGTTAATATTTTTATATATTTGTAAGCAGAGAGACATGAAGGGGGGGGGGAGAGAATGAGCATACCAGAGCCTTTTGCCACTGCTAACGAACTCTAGATGCAGTTCCTACTTTGTGCAGCTAGCTTTATATAGGTATTGGGGAATCAAACCCAGGCCAGCAGGCTTTGCAAGCAGGCGCCTTTAACCAGTGAGCCATCTCTCCAGCCCCCCATCACCGTGTTTTAGAAAAGGTTATTCTTTCCCTGTTCACATTCCTTGTTAACTTGGCAATTTTGTTAAAGTGAATTGAATGTCATTAGTATACTGTCCTGGCTATTTTAGCTTTATAGTAAATCTTGAAATCAGGTGCTAGAATTGTTGCAGCTTAGTTGTTTTATTTTTATTTTATTTCTTCCTATATGATTTTTAAATCTATTCCTATATATTTTTTCAAATGCAGGCACCTTTATTTTTTTAAATATTTTAAAAATTATTTTTATTTATTTATTTGAGAGAGAGAGAGAGAGAATGGACACGCCAGGGCCTCCAGCCACTGCAAATGAACTCCAGACTCATATGCCACCTTTTGCATCTGGCATCTACGTGGGTCCAGGGGAATTGAACCTGGGTCCTTTGGCTTTGCAGGCAAGTGCCTTAACTACTAGGTCATCCCTCTAGCCCTAAAATATTTTTGTTATTTATTTATTTGAGAGAGGGGGAGAGAAGCAGAGAGAGAGAGAGAGAAAGAGAGAGAGACAGAGAGAAAATAGTCATACCAGGGCCTCCAGCCATTGCAAGCAAACTCCAGATGCATGTATACTCTCCCCCCCCACACACATGCAAATAAATAAAAAAATTTTAATATGAATTCATCTAGGAAAAATGATATAGTAACACTATCAAGTTTACTAATTTGCAGGATATCCTAATATGGGATATATACTTATTTAGATTTTCTATAATTTCTTTTTTAAAATATTTTACTTATTTATTTATATTTATGAGAGAGCAAAAGAGCAGATATATATAGAGAGAATGGGCATGCCAGGGCCTCTAGCCACTGCAAACAAAACTCCAGACCCATGCGCCACCTTGTGCATCTGGCTTACGTGGGTACTGGGGAATCAGACCTGGGTCCTTAGGTTTCACAGGCAAGTGTCTTAACCACTAAACCATCTCTCCAGCCCTATATAATATTTTTTTAAAAAATTATTTATTTTGTGTGTGATGTGGGTGTGTATACCACACTGTATGTGTAGAGGTCAGAGGCAACTTTTGGGTCGTGCGTCAATTTCCACTTCATTTTAAAATGGGATATCCCCTGATTGTTCACCATTCCCTTCTTGAGCTTCTGGGAAATCCTCCTATCTCTGCCCCGTCTTGTAGACACACTGGGATTACAGAAGCCTGACACAGCTTCCAGCTTTTTAAAAATGTGTGCACTCATGCATGCCTGTGTGTACGTGTGTGTGCTGCAAACAAACACCCACCCCCTTCACATGGATGACTGGGGAATTGAGCCCGAGTTAGAAGACTTTGCAAAGCCTTTAACCACTGAGCCATCTTCCTAGTTCCCAGCTTTCAGCTGTTACCAGGGAGAGAGATGAATGTTTTCGGGCTTTCTCTGTTCTCCTCTTTATTCATTTTGGGTTCTAAGTTCATGGGATCATGCATCCTTTTTGTTTTTTTTTAAGTTTTTATTTTTATTTTTATTTATTTATTTGAGAGTGACAGAGAGAGAAAGAGGGAGAGAGAGGGAGGGAGGGAGGGAGAGGGAGAGAGAATGGGCGTGCCAGGGCCTCCAGCCACGGCAAACGAACTCCAGACGTGTGTGCCCCCTTGTGCATCTGGCTAACATGGGTCCTGGGGAATCAAGCCTCGAACCGGGGTCCTTAGGCTTCACAGGCAAGCGCTTAACCGCTAAGCCATCTCTCCAGCCCCCCCCCCCTTTTTTTAAAGAGAAAGAGAGAGAGAGAGAATTGGTGGGCCAGGGCCTCAGCCACTGCAATTGAACTCCAGATGCTTGCGCCACCTAGTGGGCATATGTGACCTTGCGCTTGCCTCACCTTTGTGCATCTGGGTAATGTGGGATCTGGAGAGTCGAACAGGAGTCCTTAAGCTTCGCAGGCGAGCACCTTAACTACTAATCCATCTCTCCAGCCCACATTCAGGTACAAAGGGCTTTTCCGTCCTCAGAGAAACCTCCCTGGAAATACCTTCACAGGCACACTTAGAGGAGTGTTCCCCAGGTGATTCTGAATCCAATCAGGTTGACAGTGAAGATGAACTGTCATAATTATTTTAGAACATATCTTCTGTTTAGTTGATAACTTAAACAGAACTAAACTTTGTTTTTCTTTTCATGCACTGTAGGTATTAACAAAATTATTAAAGTAACAATATGTAGTATATTTCCAAGTACTCAACAAAGAGCAAAGAACAGAGCATGAGAGGAGTGGAGTTTAAGATTTCTAAGCGAACAAAGGCCAGTTCCAGGAGCATCTCTGGAGGAAGTTTCTAGAAGCAGAGACTTAATTGAGAGAACAAAGGCCTTTGTCTCTGGAGTCTGGTGAGACACTCCAAACACATGTAACCATGAGTGTATTCTGTTGTGCCATGTTTCAGAGAATAAACATGCTATCTTATTGTGTTCTCTGAATGCATCTGAGATTTAAAAAAAATATTCAGCACGTGGTGCAAGTTACTGCTTTTATTCAGAGTAGGAATCAAGATCTAAGATCCAACAGAAAGTGAATAAAATCATCATTTATCTTTTGCTCTTTCATTTGTTTCCAGAGAAAAGAACTGGTTTAAGTCAAAATCACCTCTCTTGTACTTTTAAAAAATATTATTGTTTATTTGTTTATTTGCAAGCAGAGAGAGAAGAGTGTGTCAGACAGAGAGAATGAGAATGGGACTCCAGCCACTGCAAATAAACTCCAGATGCATGTGGCACTCTGTGCATCTGGCTTTATGTGGGTACTGGGAAATTGAACCTGGGTTATTAGGTTTTGCAGGCAAATACCTTAACTACTGAGCAATCACCCCAACCCGTGTTTAGCATTTTTATTGATAATCTTCATACATGTACATAATGTATTTTGATCTTAGTCTCCTTCCATTGCTTTCTTTTGTCTTCCCTCCCCCACCCCTCTTCCAATGAACCTTTTCTTCTTTCCAACTAATGTCCCTTCTATTTTGATTATTATTTTTAAATATTTTTTATTGGCAACTTCAATACTTACAGACAACAAACCATATTTCCTCCCCTCCCCCACTTTCCCCTTCATAACTCTGCTCTCCATTGCATCCCCTCCCTCTCTCCATTAGTCTGACTTTTAATTTGATGTCATTATCTTTTTCTCCTATTATGAGGGTCTTGTGTAGGTATTGCTAGGCACTGCGAGGTCTTGGGTCTCGAGGCCAATTTCTGTCTGGACAATTGTATTTAAGGAGTGGTACCCTTCCTTCGGTTCTTACATTCTTTCTGCCACCTCTTCGCAATGGACCCTGAGCCTTGGAGGGTGTGAGTTGTTTCAGTGCTGGACACTCCTCCGTCCCTTATTCTCAGCACTATATTGCCTTTTGGGTCGTCCCAGTGGCCATCACCATCTGAAAAGAGAAGCTTCTCTAACTAGAAGTGAGAGTAGCATTAATATATGAATATGAACATTAAGTGTAGTGCTTTCAGGACAATTTGGTGAGAATAATATGTGCATTTATCCAGACAAGAGCAGGCTTTATACCCCTAAGGCTCATGACCTCCCCTGCCATAGCTTTGCTTATTACTATTATTTTTTGTCCTCCTCCATCATCCATGACAACATGTTGATGGGCCCAGCATTGCGCAGGTCTTTTGCACATAATGACAGTCTCGGTGAGGTCATGAATGCAATGGCCAATTTGTGTCTCGAGAACAGCTTTTCAAATCTCTCCTCTCCATCCTCCAGCTTGTACATTCTTTGCACCACCTCTTCTGAAATGTTTCCCAGGCCTTGGCAGGTGGGACAGAGATGTCTCGTTTAGGGCTGAGTCACTTTTCCTCAGCACTTTGAGGAGTATTAAGCCTCCCCAGTAGTCACCACCATCTGCAAAAAGAAGCTTATCTGACTAAAAGTGGGAGTGGCATTCATGTGTGGGCATAAGCAGTAATATTTGGTGGGCAGTTTGATGGGATCCACATATCCATTCAGCCAGACAACAGTAGCAGCTTGCACCTCAGGGCCTTCTCAGAGGTGGGGGGACAGCCTCCCCAGGAGAGGAACTGCGGCGCCCACCAGTGTCTCTGGGTCACCCAGAGCAGTTCGCTCCCCTCGCCAGGCTGTTCCCACCAGGCCCTGAGGAAGCTCCCAGCAAGTAGTGAGTGTCTTGTGCAGGCTTGGTTCTCTGCAGTTTCCCAGGCACTCTCCTGCCCACGATTTTAGCTAGTGTCACAACAGCTACTATGTGTTCTAGAGCATTCCAGATCAAGGAAAGAGCCGGTCTTTGAGCCACACCACAGATCCACCTCTGGCTCTATCAGTCACCCGGGTGCGGTGTTGGGCTAGGTGCCTTTCTCTCCCTGAGTGTCCATTTTCTCATTCCTTGCCTGGGGAGGACACCTGGGCCATGTTGCCACAGTGCTGGTTCGGCAGGAGCTGGACAGGTGGTGGCCACAATTGCTGTATCTTTCCACGTCTGTTAATGCTGTGAATTTTTTTTCAATTCCTGGAATTCAGGATAAGATTACACCAGATGTCACGTGCGTTAACATAGCCCTAATGGATGGTGTGCAAACTGTCAAATTCACCACCTCCACTACATCTTCTCAATGCCACCATGGTAGGAGGAACTTCAACAGACGTGCCCAAGAACCTAAATGGAACCAAGGCAGCCTCTGTTCCTTAAGTCTAGCGGGAGAGCGGGCCTGACTACCCTGCGACCACCAAGGGCCTCCTGCTTCAAGTCTCCACGTGGTTGCTTCGGACAATTTCATATTAATTTGCTTCTACCAACGTAACAGCACAGTTGAAGTGGTGTCCACGCCGTGTTGGTTGCAAAGTGAGAAGTGAGTCAATCGGTAGGTGAAGAACGAAGGCTGGACGAGGGCCACGAGGGTGAGGCCGTGGGTTCCACCACCAACAGCCTCAAGAGAGAGCCTGGATTTTTCTCCAGTAGTGACAATACCAACTTGCCACCCTGTGTGTATGTGTGTGTGTGTGTGTGTGTTCATATGTGTGCACTTGCATGTGGACTTGTAACATGTGTTTTTGTGGAGACCAGAGGTTGATGTTGGATGTCTTCCTGAACTGCTTTCCACCTTATTCTCTTAAAAATATTTTTATTTATTTATTTGAGGCAGAGAAAGAGGATATATATATATATATATATATATATATATATATATATATATATTTAGAGAGAGAGAGAGAGAAAAGGCACACCAGAGCCTCTAGCCACTGCAATTGAACTCCAGATGCATGTGCCACCTTGTGCATCTGGCTTTCCGTGGGTACTGGGGAACCGAACAAGGGTCCTTAGACTCTGCAAGCAAGTGCCTTAACCTCTGAGCCATCTCTCCAGCCTCACCTTACTTACTTATTTAGTTTTGGTTTTTCAAAGTAGGTTGTCACTCTGGCCCAGGATGACCTGGAATCCACTATGTCGTCTCAGGGTGGCCTCAAACTCATGGCGATCCTCCTGCCTGTGTCTCCCGAGTGCTGGGATTAAAGGCGCGCACCACCATATCTGGCTTCAGCCTCACCTTATTATTATTTTTTTTTAAACAGGGTCTTTTGCTGGAGCTTACTGATTGGGCTAGGCAAGCACCAGGGGTCCCCCCCTCCCTGCCCCAGTCTCTTCCTCCCCAGAGCACA
Organism: Dipus sagitta; assembly: GCA_036346955.1. NCBI lineage: Eukaryota > Metazoa > Chordata > Mammalia > Rodentia > Dipodidae > Dipus > Dipus sagitta. The sequence goes on along the minus strand of CM070772.1, from coordinate 151,462,361 downwards.
CATGTGTACATGCAGCCAAACTATCACACTTCTATGATAACACAGATCTCTGTGTGCACAGTCGTAACACCATACTTTATGACTGCAGCAGTGTAGAACCCGAGCCGAGGTGTTTCACTCGTTAGTGTTGCACCACAGCACGCACGGTGCCTGGTGTGCCCGGTGTGCCCGGTGTGCCCGGTGTGCCCGGTGTGTCTCCAGAACCGAGGCTGCCAGCAACACGCGGGATTCATTTTTAAACACTTTCCTTTCTTTCTTTATTTCTTAGAGACAGAGAGAGGGAGAGGAGGAGAGAGAGATGGAGAGTGAGAGAGAATGGGCATGCCAGGGCCTCCAGCCACTGCAAACAAACTCCAGACGCGTGCGCCACCATGTGCATCTGGCTTATGTGGGACCTGGAGAATCAAACCTGGGTCCTTGGGCTTCGCAGGCAACCGGCTTAACCGTTAAGCCATCTCTCCAGCCCGACACATTTGCTTTTGAATGAGGGTTTTGATCATTGTGTCTTCAGCAACCTTTTCACTGTTGACCAAGTTTTCACAGCCCCGCAGCCATTTACGTAACCCCTCAGGAAGCTGCGATCCACGGGTTAAGAAGCTGCGTTTTAGGCAACGTGAAGTGAATTTGGCTCATTACACTAGTGAGCCAAGTGTACCACCGGCATTTGCGGCTGCCAACTTTCCTGTTTAAACAAGTCCTCTATATGAGCTGAGTGTGCGCAGACATGTGACATGGTCTTTCCATCTTAAACTGTGATCTTAAACTGAATATGCTCAGAATTGCAGCTCCTTTTACATATGCCTTCCTATATAAGCGAATACCTGATCCCTGAATAAAATTCTCATCCTTCCTGTTTTGGGGATAAAGTTGGTTTGCAAGTGACTTTGCAAGTGCTGTCCTTACTCGAAGCTGGTAGCAAACCTTTTTCGGACCTTTTGTCTTCTGGTCATGCTGACTGGCTTTGGACATACCAAGAGAACACATTGTGTTTAGTTAAACGGACTTGTCTGAAGAAAAGACAAGTCATCTTTCAAAAGAAACTGGCAGGAAGCAGCCGGGCGTGGTGGCGCACACCTTGGATCGCCGTGAGTTCGATGCCACCCTGAGACTACAGAATGAATTCCAGGTCAGCCTGAGCTAGTGTGAGACCTTACCTCAAAAAACAAACAAACAAACAAAAAGGCAGGCAGCCTGCGTGTCGGCCAGAATTACCGTCAGCACTGGATGAGGTTCTATCAAATGGAATTGTTTCTGAAGCAGAGATCAGGAAGAAAAAAAATCAAAGATAAATATGTGAACATTAATAAACTTATTTAGTGGAAGAAAAGGCCAGTGTTTGGAGATTAATATGGTCTGGTATATTTCAGGTGACATTAAAATTTATTCCACATGACATTTAAAAAAATTAACAATCACAAAAAATTCTATAAAAATCTATTTTTTTTTAAACCACAAAGCCAGGCAAGGCTCAAAAATGATGTCATAAAAGTGACTTACTTGCTTGCATTTTTTAATTGGTTAAAAGAGAACACGCTGGGAGTGCTGGTACACACCTGTCATCCCGGCACTCAGGAGACAGAGGTAGGAGGATTGTTGTAAATTCAAGGTGATTCTGGGACTAAGAGTGAATTCCAGATCAGCCTAGGCTAGAGACCCTAACACACACACCTAACACACACACACACACACACACACACACACACACACAAAACCACAAAAGCAACAATAATCAATTTTCTCAGGAGCTAAATGAGAGATGATTCTAAATTAAGATTAAGGGACAGGCATGGTGGTGCAGTCTTTTAATCCCAGCACTCGGGAGGCAGAGGTAGGAGGATCGCTGTGTGTTTGAGGTCACCCTTAGACCACGTAGTGAATTCCAGGTCAGCCTGGGCTAGAATGAGATTCTACCTCGAAAAACAAAACAAACAAACAGAAAAGAACTGTTAAATTGAGCTGGGCGTGGTGGTGCATGTCTGTAATCCCAGCACTCCAGAAGTAGAGGCAAGAAGATTGGGGTACGTACTAAATTTTTAAAAAGATATTTTATTTTTATTTATTTATTTGAGAGAGGGAGAGGGAGATAATGGGCATGCCAGGACTTCCAGTCACTGCAAAAGAACTCCAGATATCTGTGCCCCCTTTTGCATCTGACTTACATGGGTCCTGGGAAGTCGAACCTGGGTTCTTTGGCTTTGCAAGCAAGCACCTTAACCACTAAGCCATCTCTCTAGCCCCTAATTTTTTCTTTTTGTTATTTTTTAATAATTTTTATTTCTTTGCAAGCAGAAAGAGAAAACAGAGAGACAGACAGACACAGAGAGAATGGGCATGCCAGGATCTGTAGCCACTGCAAACGAACTATAGATGCATGTGCCCCTTGTTCATCTAGTTTACGTGGGTCCTGGGGAATAGAACCTGGGTCCTTTGGCTTTGCAGGCAAATGCCTTAACTGCTAAGCTATCTCTCCAGACCTTTATTATTATTTTTTAAATTATTTTTTGTTGACAACTTCCATGATTGTAAACAATATCCCACGGTAATTCCCTCCCTTCCTCTACTTTCCCCTTTGAAACTCCATTCTCCATCATCTCCCCTCCACTTCTCAATCAGTCTCTCTTTTATTTTGATGTCATCATCTTGTCCTCCTATTATGATGGTCTTGTGTAGATAGTGTCAGGCACTGTGAGGTCATGGATATCCAGGCCATTTTGTGTCTGGAGGAGCACATTGTAAGGAGTCCTACCCTTCTTTTGGCTCTTACATTCTTTCTTCCACCTCTTCCTCAATAGAATTTTTTTTTTTTTTTCCCGAGGTAGGGTGTCACTCTAGCTCAGGCTGACCTGGAATTCACTATGTAGTCTCAGGGTGACCTCAAACTCACAGCGATCCTCCTACCTCTGCCTCCCGAGTGCTGGGGTTTAAGGCGTGTGCCACCACGCCCAGCTCCGTGAGTTTGAGGTCAGCCTGGGTTACATAGTGAGACTTTGTCTCAGAAACAAATACAGAACAAAAGTTAACTAGACGTACACTAGAATGTGTGATCAGCACTGGAAACAGGTGTTCCTGTGAACATAAGAACAGAACTAAGATCCTTCCAGGAAATAGAAACCCTCTTGCTACTTTAAAAAGTAGGGCACTTAACACAGACATTTGTTTCTTAGAGGATGGTGTTCCTGAGGACACAAATGGGACGCTGTTTCTCAAACTTGAATATATATCTAAATAATCTTGCATCTTTTATGTGTGTGTGTGTGGGGGGGGGGTTTCTGAGGTAGGGTCTCACTCTAGCCCAGGCTCACCTGGAATTCACTAGGTACTCTCAGGCTGGCCTTGAACTCACAGTGATCCTCCTCTCCTGCCTCCACCATGGCTGGCTGGATCTTTTATTTCAAAATCGGTGGACGGCATTCCGGGGAATGACAGTCTAGGTCGTCCTCTGACGGCCACGTGCATACGGACACGTGCAGCCACACACAAACAATCAAACACACACAAGCATCAGTATGTACGTTCAAATTCAGTGGGTTAATCAGAGCTCGAGACTCAGCATTTAAAACACTCCCAGACAGAATGGGAGCCACTGGCTCCTGCACTTTTTGCTACTCAGGAAACGGGGGAAGTGGATGAGAGCAGAGATTAGCAGTGGCAGGAAGTCACGGCTTGCCTGGGGACCTGAAGGAGCACGGAAAGAAGATGCTTTGGTTCCATTGAGTGGAGGCGAGCAGCATAGCCGGGCTTCCTGCCGGGAGGAGGGCTGAGGCTGGGCTGCCTGGCAGGAGATGGAGTCATAGTGCAGACAGCTACTGCCACAGGCTCCTGCCTGCTCCCTCCTTCTAGCCTGATCTTTAAGTTTTTTTTTTTGTTGTTGTTGTTTTTTCCTGGCACTGTAGACAAAACTACCCTCCCCAGTGCTTGCACAAGCCTCACTGGCTCTTGGTCTCTTTGCTTTCTCTCTCTGGACGGCCCTTAAACTTCTTATCCCATTAATATGGTGAACAATTAAACTTGATCTCAACTTTGCTCTCTGAATCTTTGTGGATCTTGTAGGCATAGGATCTACCCTCTTCAAAAGTACTGGGAAGAGGGAGTAAGAGAAGGAGATAAAAATAGAGATTCTAGTAATCACAATTTCTCTTTTTGTGTGTCTATTGTGTTACGCATGTGTGTGCACATGTGTGTGGGGGCCAGAGGCCAACTTGGGTGTCATTGCTCAGGCACAATCACCTTTTTTTTTTTCAAATATTTTATTAATTTATTTATTTGAGAGAGGAAGAGAAAGAGGGAGAAAGAGGAAGAGAGAGAGCAAGTGAGAAAATTGACACACCAGGGCCTTCAGCCACTGCAAATGAACTCCACACGCACGCGCCACCTTGTGCGTCACCTTTTAAAAAATGTTTTATTTATTTTAAAATATTTTATTTGCCAGGTGTGGTGGTGCCTGCCTTTAATGCCAGCATTCAGGAGGCAGAAGTAGGAGGATTGCTGTGAGTTCGAGGCCAGTCTCTGAGACTACATAGTGAATTCCAGGCCAGCTTGGGCTAGAGCGAGACCCTATCACAAAAAAAACCAATGACCCTCTTACCTTTCTGCCTCTCTTCTCTCAGCTTCAACATCTCTTGTTAGTAGTAAGCTCCCCTAAGACCTCAGGCCAAGTAAGATCTACCAGAAACGACTTCTCATCACATCTTCCCTTGTTCTTCCTCACACTTACCACACTGTGAATCTAAATGTTCATGTGGTCTATATCCCTGTTCCCAACCAGGCCATAAGTTCTGTGGGGGGTCAAAATCATATCTACTTTGTCAAGGTCATGTTTCCCATGCCAGGAAGGCCAGATACATGCATAGGTGCACCTTCATGTTTATTAGCATGCCACACTCAGTTTGAGTGTTTTGATGGCTAAGAGACATATTCTCAATTTGAATATTTGAGTGTGAATATCAGAGGAGTGGGATCTGGCATCTGGCGCCATGCGAGGCCGTCGGCTTTGGTAATGAGCTGGCCCATCGGGCGCCGATCTCACTCTATGCTCTTGAAGCTGCGTGCTGTACGCAGCCCCGCAGGCGTGGCCATGCCCAACACCGCACAATTTCATAGACATTCCTTCATTTCATCCTCGCAGCCGCCTAGGAGGAGGCTGCTGCTCCCGTGTTGGTGACGGAGCCTCACATGGAAGGATGCCCAGGCCCATGTTGTTGTCACGAGTGAACGTCTCACTGTACTTGGTCACCAGGTTTCACAGCTCTGAGGGGGTTATTGGCTGAATACACTTGTGCTAATTCATGGTAGGCATTGCTGAGAAGCTTAATAAACCTACCAACAATCTGAGATATATATCTTAGCAGCTGCTGTACTTTGCCAAGTAATATCAAAGACACAAAAACATACTTTTTATATGATTCCAACATGATATGACTGGCAGCCATGATAGGAGTCATAGCCTGCTCATAAAAGTAGAGTGCTGACAGACCAGCTGACAGAAAGCTGGAAGAAGCCATTCTGCATGCAGTTCAATGGAACAGAGAGAAATCACCGGTAAAGATACTCAGCAGTGGACACTGCAAGCCTTAGATTTGGCCAGCCAGGCTAAATGAACCAACGGGTGCACCAGTGGCACATCTGTTATGGTGGAAACCAACTGCCCTCTAATTGGACTGGAGGCCCGCTCCATGGGAGGGAATACATCCCTGATACTGAAAACCTACAACAGGGGTAGTCATGAGCCCTAGGGGTGTAACGTCTGCTGCTGTCTGGCTAAATGTATATACTATGCTCACCAACTGCCCAGTAAGCACTTCTCTTAATGTCCATACCCGTATATTAATGCTACTCTCACTTTTGGTAGAGAAGCTTCTCTTTTCAGATGGCGGTGACCTTGGGATGACTCAGAAGGCATTATGGTGCTAAGAAGAAGTGCCAGGAGTGCTCAGCACTGTAATATCTCTATCACACCTTCCAAGGCTCAGGGTCCATTGCAGAAGAGGTGGTGGAAAGAATGTAAGAGCCAAAGGAAGGGTAGGACTCCTTACAACGTGCTCCTCCAGACACAAAATGGCCTGGATATCCATGACCTCACAGTGCCTGACACTACCTACACAAGGCCATCATAAGAGGAGGAAAAGATCATGACATCAAAATAAAAGAGAGACTGATTGAGAGGTGGAGGGGATATGATGGAGAATGGAGTTTCAAAGGGGAAAGTAGAGGAAGGGAGGGCATTACCATGGGATATTGTTTACAATCATAGAAGTGTTAATAAAAAAAATAAATAATTAAAAAAGTACTCTTTCAAAGTTCTTTAGTCCAGTATAGATCACCCCTCCATAATAATGGTAACATAGAAAGTGTTTTGCATCATAGGCTCCATTCTCTTCACAGATATCCATCATGTCTACATCAAGATACGGAAGGGCAGCTTTAAAGCACTTTGCTACCAAACAAAGCTGGCAGAGATCGGCGTGTATTGAGGTCAGCTGGTCTGCATTCATCTGCATCTCGCCTATGGCTTGCTTAAGGATGCCCGTTCCTCGAAGGGGCAGTTTTCTTTCCGCAAGCGCGTTTGATAGCTGATGGCCGAGCCCAGCAAAAGTATCTGTCGCATAGCGAATGTGCTCCCCGTTACAAGCACCGGTGAGAACTGAGCCTGTGAGGATAATGTTTCGAAGTCAGGAACACTGGGCGTAGAAAACTTCACAGACGGAACAGCAAAGATGCCCAAAGAGTGTTCTTGAACCTCCAGAGCCCCAACGCAGCGTCCAGATGGGACAAGTTCTTCACAAGGAGTTCCCAGCTCTTGCTGATCAGTTTGCAGAGCGGGTGGTCATGTGCCCTGTGCCGAGAGCTGTCAGGACACTGTTCACGAACTGCTCCGGGCAGATGCCATGTCCCCCCACCCCCACCCCCAGGCGGCCCGGAGTGGCAGAGACAGCTCGCTCCAGGAAAAGGTGGCCACTCTGGGAGGAGGGGCCGCAGAGACCCCTTCTATCTCATTTGAGGCAGTCTCTTGTCACTGTTAGGCACACTGGCATTGCAGAAGCACGTCACGGCTGTGGCTTATATGTGGGACCTGGGGATGCAGGGATTTGAACTCAGTTACTCAGAGACATGTGGCAGGTGCCTTATCTACCAAGCCATCTCTCTCTAGCCCCACAGTGCAAGTTTTTATTTTTTATTTTCTTCGGTTCTTCAAGGTAAGGTCTCACTCTAGCCCAGGCTGACCTGGGATTCACTTTGTAGTCTCAGGGTGGCCTCTACCTCATAGCAATCCTCCTACTGCTGCCTCCTGAGTGCTGAGATTAAAGGTGTGCACCACCATGCCTAGCCAACTTTTTTTTTTTTTAAAGATAGATAGATAAAGAGAGAGAGAGAGAGAGAATTGGCACATCAGGGCCTCAGCCACTGCAATCACATCACAGATGCTTGCGCCACCTAGTGGGCATGTGTGACCTTGCACCTGCCTCACCTTTGTGCATCTGGCTTACATGGGTCCTGGAGAGTTGAACATAGGTCCTTAGGCTTCGCAGACAAACGCCTTAACTGTTAAGCCATCTTTCCAGCTCCCAGTCAACTCTTTATTTTTTATTTTTTATTTTTATTCATTTTATTTTATTTTAATTTTTTTCTCAATTTTTATTAATATTTTCCATGATTATAAAAAATTGCCCATGGTAGTACCCCCAGTCAACTCTTATAACTACTAAATAACTAGTATTAAGTTTAACTAAGTAAGCTTTTTTCCCCCTTGACAATGGGTTTCTACTTCAGGTTGGCCTCAAATGACCTTGAATTTCTGATCCTTCTGCCTCTACCTCCCCTGTGCTGTGATTACAGACATGTGCCACCACATCTGGTGATGTTGGGGATGGGAGCCGTGGCTTCACGCATGCTGGGCAAGTGCTCTACCAACTGAGCTACGTCACCCCCCATTCCCTTTCCATTTTTTTCTAGCCGAAAGGCAAAAGATATAGAAGACCCAGGAAGTGACTAGCAGAAAGCCTTCAGAGACTAGACAGGAAGTAAGGGAAGCAGAGGCTCAGGAGTGTGGGGGTCCAGCGTGTGTGTGAGTGCCTGAGCTGCCAAGGGCCACGAGAGGCCTTTGTGGGAAGTTAAGTCCAAACTGAGGCCATGAAAAAAGTTTGGCAGGTTGAATCTGGTGGCGTGCCAGCTTATGAGGGCTGATTAAGTTTTCTGGAATTTTGTGAGCTGGTTATTATCAAAACCTACAGCTCATTAATTTATTATTAAAAATAATGTTAAACACAAAGATAACACATCCAAAATTTATTTTTTGCTAATGTTATTACACTGTACTGTTTGTTATCTATGTGATTGAGTTATTTATGTCTATTGAGACCTAATGGCAGACCCACTATGTTTACTGTGTCTTTTCCCAGCTCCAGACTCAGTCAGTAACGTGGGCAGCTTGAGCCTGTCTATGGTGGAGTGTTTTACAGCACGTAATTGGTAAGTAATACATATTACTCTCTGCTCTCATGAAGGTTGAAGTTTTTGTTTGTTTTTCTAGACAAGGCCCTCCCACGTAGCTCAGGCTGGCCTGGTCCTCACTATGTAGCCCAGGAAATCTCCCTACTTTACCATCCCAAGTGCTTGGACTACAGGTGTAAGCCATCATGTCCATCTTTGTAACGGTGTTGTTAACAGTTTGTCAGATCACCAGTTATTGCTGGGAAAGGGACAAAGTTCACAGAGGTTTGCCAAGAGCCAAAGAATAGTGCCTATTAAAATATCAGAAATAAATAAAATATTTAATTTTAAAAAAGGGCTGGAGAGATGGCTTGGCGGTTAAGACACTTGCTTGCAAAGCCTAACAACCCAGGTTCGATTCCCTAGTACCCACGTAAAGCCAGATGCACAAAGTGGTGCATATGTCTGGAGTTTGTTTGCAGTGGCTAGGGGCCCTGAAGCACCCACTTTCTTTCTCTCTCTTCCTCTGTGCAAATAAATAAAGAAGTAAAATATTTAATAAGACATCAGGGGGCCAAGCTGAGGTCTGGAATCCCAGCACACAGGAGGCTAGCCTGGGCTGCATAGTGTGTTCCAGGCCTCCCGGGCTGTGAGATCCTATTTCAAGAAATGAAGAAAAAAAGGGGCTGGGAAAATGACTCAGTAGGTAAGAGTGCTTGCCACAAAAGCACAAGCACCTCAGAAGGCCTGAGTTCCATGCTCAGCATGTGAAAAGCTGAGCCTGACCACACGCACCCGCTCTCGTGAGGGCTGGAGACAGAAGGCTGCCTGTGGCTCACTGGTCCGCCAGCCTGGCTGACATTGGCAGCTCCAGGGTTAGAGAGAGATGGTGTCAAGGACACAAGTGGAGGAAGTCCTCCACACACGCGTGCACACGCATACGTGCACACCCACACATGCATCACACCACACCACACCTACTACGTACATGTGCAAAAATAAACACTAACCCCAGTGGCTGTGTTCACTCCCCTCTGTGGGTTGGGTAAGCTACTCTCAGGGGTCTAGAGAATAGGGTTTTGGTATTTTACAAATTAATAAAACACGATACAGCTGTCCTTTGGTGAAGATGGAGTCATGAAGTAGAAATTGTTATTAATATAAGCCCACATGGTAAACTATTATTTAGAGTAGAAGATCTGCTACCACAGGGATTCGCTGTGAACGTGGTGAGACTACTGTTGTCTAAGAGCTGATGAAGTCTGGAGGTGACGTGGGGGGACCGGTGCACCTCACAAATGTGACACTCACAACACCTTCCACCGCCTGCTACTGCCTGGTCCGTGGCTACGCTTGTGAAGTTTTTGGAAGGTCTTTGGCTCTTATTATATCTGGAAGACGGTCTTGGATTTATCTAAAGAAGCCAAGAATTATTTATAAAGGTGGAAGCTCACTATGGTTGGATGTGATGGGAGGTTATACTGACAGCTTCAATAATTATAGACAATGAACCATGATAATTCCCTCCCCACCCCCACCTTCCCCCTCACAAATCACCCTCCACCATATCCCCTCCCATTCTCAATTAGCCTCTCTCTCTCTGTTTTTTTTTTTTTTTATGTCATCATCTTTTTATCGTATTATGATGGTCTTGTGTAGTTAGTCATGGATATCCAGGTCATTTTATGTCTGGAAGACTGCATTGCAAGCAGTCTTCCCTTTCCTTTGGCTCTTACATCTTTTCTGCCACCTTTTCCACAATGGACCCTGAGCCTTGGAAGGTGCTACGCAAGGTTTTTTGTTTTTGTTTTTGTTTTTTCAAGGTAGGGTCTCACTGTAGCTCAGGCTGACCTGGAATTCACTATATAGTCTCAGAGTGGCCTTGAACTCATGGCGCTCTTCCTATTTCTGACTCCCGAGTGCTGGGATTAAAGGTGTGTGCCACCACGCCCGGCTCCTACACCAGGTTTTAACTGTGCTTGTAATGTAGTTTTTTTTCTTAATGGGTTTAATTGGCTGTTGAAATTTGATTCTTAGCTACCTGGACAATGTGGGGAACAAAATGAAAAATTTTTTAAATTTTTATTCAGTTTTATTTATTTATTTGAGAGTGACACAGAGAGAAAGAGGCAGATAGAGAGAGGAAGTGAGAGAATGGGCGCGCCAGGGCCTCCAGCCACTGCGAACGAACTCCAGACGCGTGCGGCCCCTTGAGCATCTGGCTAACGTGGGTCCTGGGGAAGCAAGCCTCGAACTGGGGTCCTTAGGCTTCATAGGCAAGCGCTTAACCGCTAAGCCATCTCTCCAGCCCCAAAATGAAATTTTATAAAATTGTTCAATTTGAATTATTTGATGAAGTTGGCCACACACCCACATACACACCACACACATACACACGGTTTTCCCCTTTTTGAACTGCCTTGCTTAGAAAATCCAGGGTCTGAGAGATGACTCAGTGTGCAAGAGTGCTTGCTGCACATGCGTGAAGATCTGGTTTCGACCCCCGGCCTCCATGTAGGAAGCCAGGCGTGGCCTCACATGTCAGTAGCCCCAGAGCTGAGGAGGCAGAGATGGGGGACCACTGAGCTTTGATGACCTGCCAGCCTGACGGAAAAATGGTTCCAGGCTCAGTGAGAGACCCTGTCCAAAGAAATAACAGAAGACTCATAGACTAGGGGTTACTGACATCCTCCTGGGGCGTCTGTGACTGTACATACACACACACACCCCCAACACACCCGTCTGTGAGGCAATGCAGATGGACTGTTACCTAAAGGTCATATGATTTGACCCTTGTCATTTCATCATTAATCTAATTAACTGATTTAAGGTGCATGTCTGGTGACATATTTTTTTCCTCATGACCTATTTTCATCTTTTCTATGCTTTATCTGCTCCATGCTGACATTGCCCTGAATTTCATGGGGCATAATAACAAGCCCTTCCTCACGGCTCTTCAAGGGCATTGGGGTTACTCCTGGCCCTTTGTGCACATTTATCACACAAATAACATCCCACCCTGTCAAGAAACACCCCCAAATGCTGGGACTTTGATTAGGATTACACTGATCTAGAGATCAGTTTGAGGAGTAATGATATCATTGTAATATTAAAGCTCATTGTCCACGAACATGCTGTGTACCCCCATTTCAGAATCAATAATAATCTCTCTTGATATATATATATATATATATATATATATATGTATATACACACACACACATACATATATGTACATATATACATGCATACATATACATACATACATATATACACACATATACACATATATACATATACATACATACATATATATACACATACATATATATACATACATACATATATATATATATATATATATATATATATATATATATATATATATGTTGGCTTTTCGAGGTAGGGTCTCGCTCTAGCCCAGGCTGACCTGGAATTCACTATGTAGTCTCAGGGTGGCCTTGAACTCACAGTGATCCTCCTACCTCAGCCTCCTGAGTGTTAGGTCAGGACAAAATGGAGTCACCGAGGACAGCAGGAGGGTGACAGAGACACAAGGAAAGTGGGTCATCCACATTCCTCAGGGAACCACCCAGCCATCATCCCTTCCTTGCCTAACAATGCCCGGGGTCTAGGTTCCCCGCCCCTTATCTCCCCTGTGGTCTCACACCCTAGGCTGATGTAAAGAACAAAGGAGCTGCTTCCCCTGCTCGCCTTCCTCCGCAGCTGAAGAGCTCTTTCCTATCTGCGATCTCAAAGTCACTGCTCTCCTCTCAGAGCCAGTTCTGGCAGCTCCTGCCCCCCCACCCCCGCCCCGCCCCCAATAAAATCTTCCATCTTTGCCTCAGAGCGGTCTCTGTGGTCTTGGTCACTGCTGAAGCCAACACTGAGCACTGGTATTAAAGGCTTATGTCACCACAGCCAGCTCTTGATAATGTTTTATAGTTCTGTGAATGATGGCAAATTGACCACTACGCTCCCAGTTGCCACAAACAGCATCCTGGGCTGAGGAGATGGCTCAGTGGGTCAGATGCTTGCTATGCGAACATGAGGACCTGAGTTCAATCCCCGGTGCCCATGTGGAAGCTGGCCGTGGAGGGGTGTACCTGCACGTCCCCTGATGGGGACGCAGAGACGGGAGGGTTCCTAGGGCTTTCTGACCAGCCGGCCTCACTCAATCGGTGAGCTTTGGTTAGATGAGAAACCCTGACTCAGAAAATAATGTAGAGCATGACTGAGGAAGTCACTGATGTTGACCTCTGGCCCCCGCACATACATGCACACATATGCAGCCACATATATATGAACATACATGTATATGACATACAGACTTGTACCCCATAGTTGGATAATGGGCTCATGTTTGCTGTTAGGTTTATATTTGGTAGCCACACTACATAAAATTTACTGTGTCTTTGTGTTTAAAGCCAAATGTCCCGAATAACTCACTGTTTGGCAAGTGTCTTTGTGTCCCTATGCATGAGTGTCCTCGACAGGAAAAGGGAATGGCCCACTCTAGATGTCATAGTAAACAGACATTTGGGACAAAGGTCAAGTGCTCATGCCTTAGGGGAGAGACCGAATCCCCCGCCAGCAGAGAGGTGGGGACACGGGAAGGGGTGCTGGACAGCCTTACTGTGCTGGCCGCTGCAGCACTGCCCAGCTGTGCCCAGCGGGTGAGAGGAGACCTTGCGTTCCCGCCTCCTGGAGTTGATGGTCCCTCACTTCTGGGTTGGGTGTGCAGCCAGGGCCTTATTCTGCAGAAGGGCGTGTCTGCTGCATGGGAGACTGGAGAGAGGCCTGGAGCAGCGGGTCCCCATGTCCCTTGGCTGAGGTGGGGAGAGACAGAGGGCCAGTTTATGAGGCTCCCTCATGGGGTCACGGCAGTGAAACATTACTTGTACTGAATCTCAGATGGAATAAGAGGCCTAGGCAAGTGTCCCACACAGGGCACATCTTTAATCTCGGCACTTGGGAGGCAGAGGTAGGAGGATGGCTGTGAGTTCGAGGCCAGCCTGGGACTATGTAGAGTGAGTTTCAGGTCAGCCTGGACTAGAGTGAGACCGTACCTCAGAACCCTCCCGCCAAAACCAACCAACCAACCAACCAAGTAAGAGTTACAAGGAGGTTCAATTTCCAGTCTTTTTCCTATTGGCACTGGTCCTTGTGAAATGCTTAGAGAAGTCTCCCCCACTCAGCTATTATAAAAATAGACCCATCTGGATGTTATTTTGGTATAAGAAATGAGGTCAGATAACAGCTTTATGCTCCTCCTTATGACTTGACATCAGTCCAAATACCAAGTATCAAATATCTCATATTTTTTACTTGCTTTGATATTTGATTCACAATAGAGTAGGTTTGCATCTTTATTTGTGAATTTATGAACTTTTCTGTTCCACTGGGGTATCTGTAAACCTTCCCACACTGTTGGAAGGATCACAGTATTAGTTATGATGGGAAGGTTGTATAGGACATGTTTCTATTTCTTGTTCCTCCTCTTCTTTCAAAGGCCTTTCCTGCTTTTTTTTATTTTATTTTATTTTATTTTTTGTTTATTTTTGAGAGTGACAGAGAGAGAGAGAGAGAGAGAGAGGCAGACAGAGAGAGAGAATGGGCATGCCAAGGCCTCCAGCTGCTGCAAACGAACTCCAGACGCATGGGCCCCCTTGTGCATCTGGCTAACGTGGGTTCTGGGATGGAGCCTCGAACCGGGATCCTTAGGCTTCACAGGCAAGCGTTTAACTGCTAAGCCATCTCTCCAGCCCTCCTGCTTATTTTTTTAAATATATCTTATTTATTTATTTATTTATTTATTTCAGAGAGAGAGAGAGAATAGGAGCACCAGGGCCTCCAGCCACTGCAAACAAACTCTAGATGTGTGTGTCCCCTGTATATCTGGCTTACGTGGGTCCTGGGGCAGAGGCCTTAACCACTACACAATCTCTATAGCCCTTTCCTGCTTATTCTTTTTTATTTTTTATATTTTTGGTTTTTCAAAGTAGGGTCTCACTTTAGCTCAGGCTGACCTGGAATTCTCTGTGTAGTCTCAGGGTGGCCTTGAACTCACGGTGATCCTCCTACCTCTGCCTCCCGAGTGCTGGGATTAAAGGCATGCACCACCACACCCGGCATTCCCTTTCCTGCTTATTTTTACATTTATAATTTTAGGTAAAATTAAGAAAAAATTCCCCAAATTCTTTCCCCTAAGCAAGAGAGGGTAATGGAGGGAATGAAGAAAGCTTAATATTATATTTTTTCTGTCATATGTGGAATATAGATTTATATATGAAATCTAAATTAAGTATACATATTTATGTATGACATGAAAGTAGAAGGGGGATGTCACAGTCAGGTTCACATTGCTGGTAGAAATCACCTGACCAAGAGCAGCTTGTAGGAAAAAGAGGTTTATTTTGGCTTATAGGCTCAAGGGGAAGCTCCATGATGGCAGGGAAAATGATGGCATGAGCAGAGGGTGGACATCACCCCCTGGTCCACATAAGGTGGATAAGAGCAACAGGAGAGTGTGCCAAACACTGACAAGGGGACACTGGCTATAACACCCATAAACCTGCTCCCAAACAATATATTGCATTAATTCCCAAATCTCCATCAGCTGGGAACCTACCATTCAGAACCCCTAAGTTTATGGGGACACCTGAATTAAACCACCACCACATTCTGCCCCTGGCCCCCATAAACTGTAAAATGCAATACATTCATCCAACTTTAAAAGTCCCCATAGTTTTTATCAACTCCAATGATGTTCATACATCCCCATAATCCAAGGTCTTTTAACTGAGCAATAATACCAAACAATAACCTCAAAAAACCCATAATGGCACAGAATAAACATTCACTCTGCAAAAGATGGCATTGGGTATAGCAAATATTCAACCAATATAAGATTTAAACAGAGCCGGGCATGGTGACACATGCCTTTAATCCCAGCACTTGGATTGCTGAGAGTTCAAGGCCACCCTGAGACTACATAGTGAATTCTAGGTCAGCCTGAGCTAGAGTGAGACCCTACCTCGGAAAAAAAAAAAAATATATTTAAACAGGGCAAACATCAAAGTCTGTAGCTCCAAGTCCAACAACTCCACTCAATGACAAATCTCCAAGTCTGATAATTCTAACTAGCAACAAGTCTCTGGCATTCCAATTCCACCCCTCCAGCTAGGCTACTCACAGTCCTAGAAAACTTCATTGGGGCCGGCAGCTCTCCTTAGCAGCCATCTCATGGTCCCGGCGTCTTTACTGGGTCTTCACTGCAACCCACAGTTCATCCTCATGGCCCCATGGGGTCTCCATGCAGGCATCCAGCAAACTTGCTTCACACTGCCCATGGCCATTTCCAAAACACAAGACCATGTTGCAAACTCAATGAGCCTCTCTTTCCTGCATTTCTTATACTCCACAATACCAGAGAGGGTGCCAATTTGTTAATCCAGGGGGGAATAAAGCAGACTTTGAAGAACAGGACACTTTTTGAGCACTCAAGGGCCCTTCAAAACAGTCTACATTCTTCCTGGCCCCAGTGCAGGTCACCTGGCCCAATCTCAGTGGTTGTAATCTCTCAAACATTTGCAGGTGAATGGGCAGCAATTTAGGTCCAAAGATTTCATTTTTTCTGTGCCATATCCCTCTGCTCATACAAGTCCATTTCTACGCAAAGCAACCCTACACAACTTCTCAGGATATGGGCATGACAGCAAACTTCACACACAAACTGCTAGCCCAGTCCAAGCAAAGCTGTTTCTCACCCTCATAAGCCAAACCTCACAGTCCATAGTTCTTACTGCATTCAGGTCTTTCAACTCTGACCAGAATAGTCCATCAAGCTGTACTTACAGCACTGCAAGGCATCTCTTAGGCCAAGGTTTCAAATCCTTCCACATTCCTCTTGAAAATCAGCTCCAAAAGGCCAAAGCCACATAGTCAGGTGTCTAGCATCAATCTCACTCCTCGGTACCACTTTACTGTTGCAGTCAGGTTCACATTGCTGGTAGAAATCATCCCACTAAGAGCAGCTTGCGGGAAAAAGAGGTTTATTTTGGCTTACAGGCTTTAGGGGAAGCTCCACGATGGCAGGGGAAAACAATGGCATGGGTAGAGGGTGGACATCACCCCCTGGTCCACATAAGGTAGATAATAGCAACAGGAGAGTGTGCCAAATACTGGCAAGGGGACACTGGCTATAACATCCATAAGCCCGCCCTAACAATACACTCCCTCCTGGAGGCTTTAATTCCCAAATCCCCATCAGCTGGGAACCTAGCATTCAGAACTCCTAAGTTTATGGGGGACACCTGAATCAAACCACCACAGGGGACTAGTTGAGGAGAGGGAGGACACAGAAAGGCAACAAGGGAGGGACAGATATGAGCAAAATACAATATACCCGTGTGAAAATGTCATAGAGAGCTGGGCGTGGTGGTGCAGGTCTTTAATTCCAGTACTCAGGAGGCAGAGGTAGGAGGATTACTATGATTTTGAGGCCAGCCTGGGACTACAGAGTGAGTTCCAGGTCAGCCTGGTCTAGAGTGAGATCCTGCCTCGAAGAAACAAGTGAACAAAAAACCCCGAAGTCATAAAGAGGTGCTGGGGAGATAGCTCAGTGGTTAAAGGCACTTTCTTGCAAAACCTGCCAGCCCAGGTTCTATTCCCAAGTACCCATGTAGAGCCACGTGACAATGTAGACCATGCATCTAGAGTTCGTTTGTAGTAGCAAGAGGCCCTGCTGTACCCAAATGCATGCGTGCAAGCGCGTGCGCACACGCACACACACACACACATTTGGGTTTTCATGGCCCAGGCTGACCTGGAATTCACTATGTAGCCTCAGGCTGGCTTCGAACTCACAGCAATCCTCCTACCTTAGCCTCCTGAGTGCTGGGATTAAAGGCATGCTTTACCCTGCCTGGCTAAGATTTTTTTTTTTTTTTTTTTTTTTGAGGTGGGTCTCCCTCTATTCCAGGCTGACCTGGAATTCACTAGGTAGTCTGGCCTCGAACTCATAGTGATTCTTCTACCTCAGCCTCCCAAGTGCTGGGATTAAAGGCATGCCCAGCATAAATATTTTTTTAAATTTGTTTTTATTTGAGAGAGAGTGGGAGAGAGAAAGAGGCAGAGAGAGAGAGAGAGAGAGAGAGAGAGAGAGAGAGAATGTGCACACCAGGGCTTCTAGCCACTGCAAACGAACTCCAGATGCATGCGCCACTATGTGGTACCTGGAGAACTGAACCTGGGTCTTTAGGCTTCTCCATCTCTCCAGCCCCCAATTTGGGCTTTTATCATGAATACTTAAATTTACGATTTCGGTTAGGAAAAATTTCCACTGGTGAAATATGATTTTTTAAGCAATGCTTCAGGCTGGGGAGAGAGCTAAGTCAGCACAGAGCTTGCCTTCAATAGTGAGGCCCTGAGTTTGGATTCCCACAGCCCACGTAAGTGCAGAGCGTGGCCCAGTGCCTGGAATCCCGGCGCGGGGAGGCGCGGCAGCCGGAGCTGGCTGGCCAGTCTAGGCTAATTGACAAGCTCCAGGCCTGTGACAGAACACGTCTCAGATGAAGGTGGATGGGTTTCCCAAGATTGTCTTCTGGCCTACACATACACAAACACGTGTGTGCATGTTCACGTGCACCCTCATGATACAGACATGCATACAGACACATACAGCATACATATATTCACCTACAGGAATAAGCTCTTTCTTCCACGTACTCAGGATTTAATGCTTAACAGTAGAATTATTTTACCTCCTTTAAGAACCAAACATTTCCTGCTATATTATTTCTGGATCATATATGACATCCTATAGTTCTGTCTTTATTTGACTTTAAAATTTTTTAATATTTTATTTATTTATTATTTATTTGACAGAGAAAGAGAGAGAGACAGAATGGGTGCCCCAGGGCCTCCAGCCACTGCAAATGAACTTCAGACGTGTGCGCCCCCTTGTGCATCTGGCCAACATGGGTCCTGGGGAATTGAACCTGGGTCCTTTGGCTTTGCAGGCAAATGCCTTAACAGCTAAACCATCCCTCCAGCCTTTTTTTTTTTTTTAGTTACCTTCTTGTTGCTGGGGCAAAGCAGCCAACCAAAAGCAGCTTATGGGAGAAAAAGGGTTTTTTATTTTGGCTTACAGTGTCAAGAGGAAGCTTCATAACGACAGGAAGCAGCATGGCACGAGCAAAGGCTATACATCACCTCTGCCACAGCAGGTGGAAAATAGGGGAGTGAGCTGAGCTCTGGCAAGGGGGCATTATTACTTTACATACTGATATACATACACATATACATATACATATATATACACATATACATATACATATATATATGTATGTATATATATATATATATATATATATATATATAGAGAGAGAGAGAGAGAGAGAGAGAGAGAGTGCTAATACTTTATTTATAACTGAAATCCTACATGAAGCCAGGCGTGGTGGCGCATGCCTTTAATCCCAGCACACGGGAGGCAGAGGTAGGAGGATCGCCGTGAGCTCAAGGCCACCCTGAGACCACATAGTGAATTCCAGGTCAGCCTGAGCTAGAAGGAGACCCTACCTTGAAAAAAAAATTCCTACATGAATTTGATCTTTCGTTTTGTGCTATCATCAGCCAATTTGGTTATGAAAACGCTTGCTATCCAAATGACTGGGGTAAGTTTCCATATCTTTACGTGCCTTGTGATAGTTTGAACAACATTGTAATAATTCACCGGCTAACGCGAAGCTCAGCTCGAGCCCAGCTGGACTCCACACCATGTTCAGCGATCGACTTCTTGTCACGTACACTGGGCTTTATCCCTGATCCTCTCAACCTCTCTACTGCTTGGATTCACGTTGGCAATTTTAATTCTGTTAGTAAATTACTCTGTGAGTTTTCAGATTTGTTGCCACAGAGTTGCGCGTGATAGTCTCTTTTGACACCTTTAATCTGTATTATGTCATTGGTTAGAAATTCATTATACTGCCTTATAAACTATAAAACTGTTCCTGCTTTTTTGCATTAGTATGTTTTAATTATACATACTATAATTTTGATAACTTATTTTATTTTATTTTATTTTATTTTTTTTGGTTTTTCGAGGTAGGGTTTCACTCTAGCCCAGGCTGATCTGGAATTCACTATGGAGTCTCAGGGTGGCCTCGAACTCACGGCGATCCTCCTACCTCTGCCTCCCAAGTGCTGGGATTAAAGGCGTGCGCCACCACGCCCGGCTCTAATTTTGATAACTTTTATACATGTATATAATGTATTTGGATCACAATTCCCTCCCATTACCTTTTTTTGGTCTCCATCCCCCTCCAGTGAACTCCTTTCTGACTAGTCCCTCTTTTACTTTTTTCATGTGTGTGTGTGCACATGTGTGAGTGCACGTGAGTGTTCGTGGGTGTATGAGTGCAGGTGTGTGCATGCCACGGGGATTGTGGAGGGCAGAGGACCACTTTCAGGTCAGGATCTTTCCCTCTGGGCCTCGCTCTGCCGTTTCAGTTCTTTGCTGCTGGGCTTCCCGTCTCCCCATCCACGTGCTGGGTTACAGAAGGCTCCCCGGGCTTCTGCATTCTTACATGGTGTCTGGGATTGAACATGGGTGCTTTATCCACTGAGCCCTATACACAGCTCCCCCCCCCCCCATTCTCTCTTTTGAGGCAGGGTCTCACTCTAGCCTAGGCTGACCTGGAATTCACTATGTAGTCTCAGGGTGGCCTTGAACTCACAGCCATCCTCCTACCTCTGCCTTCCGAGTGCTGGGATTAAAGGCCTGCACCACCATGTCTGGCTGAAACCTCATTCATTTTTTTTGTTTTTGTTTTTGTTTTGTTTTTACGAGGTAGGGTCTCACTCTAGCTCAGGCTGACCTGGAATTCACTATGTAGTCTCAGGGTGGCCTTGAATTCATGGCGATCCTCCAACCTCTGCCTTCTGAGTGCTGGGATTAAAGGCGTGCACCACCATGCCTGGCTTGAAACCTTATTCTTAATCCCCAGCTGGTAGAGCCTTTGGGAGATGGAAGGTTGCTAGAGCAGGTATGTCACTGGTGCAGGGGGCTTGGGGGGTGTTAGCCCAGCCTTACTTGTGCTTAACTCAGCCTCTCTCCTTCCTCCTTGCTGGTAAGAAGCCACAACCCCATAGTAAACACCAGCAATCTCACTGAAGAGGCCCTCAGTGGAGTGGGGGCAGGGAGGGAGGGAAATGATGGTACCAACGTATGATGCGTCCATATTAAGTTTTTACTTAATAAAAAAAAAGTTGAGGGCTGGAGAGATGGCTTAGCGGGAAAGGCGCTTGCCTGAGAAGCCTAAGGACCCAGGTTCCATTCTCCAGGTCCCACATAAGCCAGATGCACATGGTGGCGCATGCGTCTGGAGTTTGTTTGCAGTGGCTAGAGGCCCCTGCATGCCCATTCTCACTTTCTTTATCGCTCTCTCTCCCTCTCTGTCTCTAATAAATAAATAAATTAAAATAAATTTTAAAAAACTAAAATAATAAAAAAATTAAAAACTGCAAGTGCTCTTGGAAATAGTTCACAAAGATGAAACTCAGTTTATAGTCTGAGACTAAACACTAACTGCCCAAATTGATCGTCTCCAAAGGATTTTTGTTTGGGTTGGCTTGTGTACTATCATGCCTAATTATTACAGAAAAATTTCCATAGATGTAGACTTTCACACACAGCATCCAAATTCAAAATGACAATACAAGCCAGGCATGTGGCACATTTCTGTAATCCTAGCACTCAGGATGGTAAGACCAGAGGATCACTGTGAATTTGAGGCCAGCTTGGGCTCCTTAGTGAGTTCCAGGCCAACCTGAGCTACTGAGTGAAACCCTTTCTCAAGAAAATTAAAACAAACAAACAAACCCCAAATCCAGCAACCAGACAGATAAAAAAAAAAAATCCACTAGACCTGGTGACACATGCCTTTAGTTCCAGCACTCTGGAGGCATAGGTAGGAGGATCACTGTGAGTTCAAGACCACCTTGGGACTACAGAGTGAGTCTTGTAGGCCAGCCTGGCCGAGAGTGAGACACTACCTCAGAAAACAAAAAACAAAAACAACATCCAGGGCTGGGAAGATGACTCAGTGATTAAAGGCACTTGCTCGCAAAGCCTATTGGCCCTGATTCAATTACCCAGTACCCTCGTTGTCAGACGCACAAAGTGGTGCATATGTTCATTTGCAGAGGCAAGAGGCCCTGCCGTGCTCACACTCACTCTCTCTCAAATAAATCATTAAGCCAACAAGTAAATAAGCAAGAATTTAAAAACAAAACAAAAATTTCTAGGGAGCCGGGCGTGGTGGTGCACGTTTTTAATCCCAGCACTCAGGAGGCAGAGGTAGGAGGATCACCATGAGTTCGAGGCCACCTAGAGACTACACAGTGAATTCCAGGTCAGCCTGAGCTAGAGTGAGACCCTACCTTGAAAAACACAAAACAAAAATATCTAAATTCGATGACATACAAAACACTACAAAGTCTCAGCCATACCAAACCCTTAACGCACCAAATCTTATTGGCAAAACACCAGAAAAACATGTCCAATTCTCCAGAGAAGGACAAACAGTGGCTAATGCCAGGCGTGTGTGTGTGTGTGTGTGTGTGTGTGTGTGTGTGTGTGTGTGGGGGAGGGGAGGGTGGTCCTGATGTGGGCAGCATCAGTGCCGGAAAGAGACTGGAGATTGCAAGTTGGTGCATAGGAAAATGAAAGCCTCAGAAATGCGATTGAACCTGCAGAGTACTTGAGTTGGAAATGCAGTGTGTGTACGGTGTATGGGCCCCGTGTGCATGCATGGGAAGGCCAGAGGTGAACCTCGGGCATCCAATTCCATTGCACTTCTGCCTTAGTTCCCAGAGCCAGTCTCTCACTGAACCTGGAGTCGCATTAGCCTGGCTGACCAGGGAGCCCCCGGGATCCTCTTGTTTCTGCTCTGACCAGCACTGGGGTTACAGGCATTCGCTGTTATGCTGCCTGAGAATAGAACTCAAGTTCTCAAGCTTATGTATAGCAATCACCCTTACCCAATAAGCCAGATGTCCAGCCCCCAGTTTGGCAAATTTCGTCTTTTTTTTTTTTTTTTGAGATAATGTTTCATGTGTCCTAGGCTGGCCTTGAACTATCATGTAGTGTGGGACATCCTTGAACCCTTGAACTGCCTCATTTTCTTGCCTCAGTCTTCCTAGTACTGGGATTATAGGCATGTGCCAACATGCCCAGCAGATTTTGCCTTATAATTAAGAAATTTACAACATTTGTACTTCATATGATTATTGATGTGGATAGAATTAAATCTATCATGCTACTACTTTAAAAAAAATCTATCTCGAGGGCTGGAGAGATGGCTCAGCGGTTAAGGCACTTGCCTGCAAAGCCAAAGGACCCAGGTTCAATTCCCCAGGACCTATGTTACCAGATGCAGAAGGTGGCACAGGCATCTAGAGTTCATTTGCAGTGGCTGGAGGCCCTGGCACACTATTCTCTCTCTCTTCCTCTTTCTCAAATAAATCAATAAAAATAAAATTTAAAAATTAAAAAAAAAATTGGTTTCTGGCTGGAGAGATGGCTTAGCGATTAAGACAGTTGCCTGCAAAGGCAAAGGACCCAGGTTTGATTCCCCAGGACCCACGTGCAGCCAGGTACACAAAGTGGTGCATGCGCCTGGAGGTCGTTTACGGTGGCTAGAGGCCCTGGCATGCCTATTCTCTCTCCCTCTTTCTCTCTCTAAAATAAATAAATAAAAATTATACACACACGCACATGCACACATATAATCTCGTCTAATCTTTGTTCCTGTTCTCTCCTCAGACTTCTTTTGAATTAATTGAATATATTCATGATTCTATTCTATCTCTCACATTAAACTGTTGGCTGGAATACTTTGTCTTGCCATTTTAGAAGTTGATTTAGGGCTTACAATGTACATCATTTAAAAAATTTTTATTTATTTAACTTAGAGAGAAAGAGCGAGCGAGCGAGCGAGAGAGAGAGAGAGAGAGAGAGAGGGGAGAGGGAGAGAGAATGGGTGCACCAGGGCCTTCAGCCACGGCAAACGAATTCCAGACACGTGCACCCCTTGTGCATCTGGCTTGTGTGGGTCCTGGGGAATTGAACCTGAGTCCTTTGTCTTCACAGGCAAACAGCTTAACCCCTAAGCCATCTCTCCAGCCCTACATTGCACATCTTTAACTTCGTACATTATACCTGCTAGCGATATTATAACCACTTCATGGAGGACAGAGGAACTTCCAGTTAGTGAGTTCATTTCTTTCCTCCTAAGCTTTACACTGTTGTCATACATTTACTTTTTTTTTTCCATTTTTTTCAGGTAGGGTCTTGCTCTAGCTCAGACTGACCTGGAATTCACTCTGTAGTCTCAGGGTGGCCTCGAATTCATGGCAATCCTCCTACCTCTGCCTCCCTAGTGTTGGGATTAAAGGCATGCACCACTACACCCGGCTTCATTTACTTTTATATATTCATTTTACTTTCATAATTTCATTTATAGGTATTTATGAAACCAAATAATCTCATATGATGCCTATATAGCCACCACTTCCAGGATACTTCCTTTCTCTGTATAGAGTCATACTATTAGCTGATAGCCCCTGGTTTCTGCCTGTTAATATTTCTTATAGTGTGAGTCTGCTGTGGTAAATTCTGTTAGCTTCTGAATATGTGAAAAAATTGACTTAACCTTCAGTTTATTTTATTTACTTATTTATTTTTAAATTTATTTTGTTAATTTTAATTTATTTATTTGAGAGTGACAGATAGAGAAAGAAGAGGCAGATAGAGAGGGAGAGAGAGAGAGAGAGAGAGAGAGAGAGAGAGTGGGCGCAGTTATTCATGGGAGTGTAGTTTTCATCAAATTAACAAAAGCATGTTGGCTTTTTTCTTTTTTTCTGAGGTAGGGTCTCGCTCCGGCCCAGGCTGACCTGGAATTCACTATGCAGTCTCAGGCTGGCCTTGAACTCATGACAATCCTGCTACCTCTGCCTCCCGAGTGCTGGGATTAAAGGCGTGTGCCACCACACCCGGTGTTATTTTTTTTCAAGTATGTTTTCTGCTCCTATATTTTCTTTTCAGATATCCTGAGTTACCTGCTCCTATATTTTCCTGATGTCCTTGTAAGCCCCCTCCTCAACGCCCTTGCTCTGAATGAAGGCTTTGGTCCTGGCTGGTGGGGAAATGCGCTGTTTCTGGCCCCATGTGAAGGCGTTGCTCTCCTGCTCTCTTTGGCTGGTTCTTTTCCCATCCATGACTACTTTCCTTACATATGTGCTCTGGTCTCCATTTAGTCCAAGACTTGAGGCACTGAAATCTCTGGAACTCTCTCCTGCTGTACCCCTGTGCTCTGGTGCTCATGTCTTGTGAATTGCAGCCACCTGAGTAAACTGCCTCCCAGCCCTGTCTCCTAAATTCTAGGAACCTGATGGTCCTGTGTGGACCCCCGCTTGTTGCGCTGGGGCACGGACACTCCTCACAGGCAGTCAGCTGCGGTCAAGGACGAGCTCTTTTGTCCTTTCTCAGTTGCCACTGACCAGAGTAGCCTAATGTCTAATTTCTGAAGATGATCTTGCTTAAAAAATATTGTTAATATTTTATTTATATTAATTTTACTTATGAGAGAGAGAGAGAAAGAATGAACACACTGGGGCCTCCAGCTATTGCAAATGAACTCCATGTGCATCTGGTTTATGTGGGTTCTGGGGAATTGAACCTGGGTCCTTAGGCTTTGCAGGCAAGTGCCTTAACCACTGAACCATTTCTCCAGCCCTGGAGAAATATTACATATGCTTTGGTTACATGAGGTAGGAAAACAAATCCAATATCTCTTAGTCTAAGTTGATCCCGAAGGAGAACACCTCATTATTAACCTTACAGGTTTATTTTATGAGTGCTGGGCAGGTGGACTATGCCTGTAAACCCAGCACTTGGGAAATGGAGGCAGGAGGACCAAAAGTTCAAGGTCATTGTCAGGTATATTGTGGATCAAAGGCCAACCTGAGCTCATGAGACTCTATAAAAAAAAAGAACATAGCCGGGCGTGGTGGCGTATGCCTTTAATCCTGGCACTTGGGAGGCAAATGTAGGAGGACCGCCATAGGTTCGAGGCCACCCTGAGACTCCATAGTGAATTCCAGGTCAGCCTGAGCTAGAGTGAGACCCTCAAAAAAAAAGCAAGTATCTATCAGTCATCTATCTATCTATCTATCTATCTATCTATCTATCTATCTATCTATCAATCATCATCTCTCCATCTCTCCAACCCCTCTAAAAAAACAACTAACCAACTAAACCAAACTGTTGCAGTCAGGTTCTCATTGCTGACAGAAGTCACCCAACCAAGAGCAGCTTGTGGGAAAAAGAGGTTTATTTTGGTTCACAGACTCAAGGGGAAGCTCCACGATGGCAGGGGAAAATGATGGCATGAGCAGAGGGTGGACATCACCCCCTGGCCAACATAAGGTGGACCATAGCAACAGGAGAGTGTGCTAAACACCGGCAAAGGGAAACTGGCTGTAACACCCCTGAGCCCACCCCCAAAAATAATCTGCCTCCAGGAGGCTTAAATTTCCTATTGCCATCAGCTGGGGGGACTAGCATTCAGAACACCTAAGTTTATGGGGGACACCTGAATCAGACCACCACACAAACCAAACACAAAGTGTGATTTCCATTCTTTTGCTGTAGACTATGTCTCAGATTCTTGTTTGTCCCATGTGTTCTATGTGGTTATGTGTTAGTTTTTCCTTGTGGTTGGATTATTTTGTCAGATGTTTAAGATTATCTTTTAGTGTATGTGTGGTGTGTGTAGTGTGTGCATGTGTGTGTGCATGTGCAGATGCATGTGCTCTGTGCTGAGGCCAAAGGAGAGCATGGGGTGTTCTCTGCTGGTCTTCTGTCTTATTTTCCTGAGACAGACTCTCTCATGAACTTGGAGCATCCCATTTTTAAAAAAGTTTTTATTTAAAAATTTTTATTCACAATGCTGGCAGAAATCACCCGACCAAGAGCAGCTTGTGGGGGAAAAGGTTTAGTTTGGCTTATAGACTCAAGGGGAAGCTCCGTGATGGCAGGGTGAGATGATGGCATGAACAGAGGTTGACATCACCTCCTGGCCAACTTCAGGTGGACCACAGTGACAGGAGAGTGTGCCAAACACTGGCATGGGGAAACTAGCTATGATCCTCATAAACCCGCCCCCAACAATACACCTCCTCCAGGAGGCGTTAATCCCCAAATCTCCATCAGCTGGGAACCTACCATTCAGAACACCTAAGTTTATGAGTGACACCTGACTCAAACCACCACACTGGCTGATTAGCAAACTCCAGTGAGCCTCCTGTCTCTGCCCCCTCAGCTCAGGTTTAATTAAAGGCAAGCACAGCCATGCCAGGGTTTGTATATGGGTTTGTGAACTCGGGTCCTCATGCTTGCGTAGCAAATACTCTTCCTCCCCAGGGGGGGGGGTTCTCCCCATTCCTAATAGTGTGCTGTTTATTCTCCATCTCCCATGTGCTAGAATTAAAGGCATAAGCCTCCACAGCCGGCTAAGAGTATGTGTTTTATGTGTATATGAATATATAATTTTATATGCAGAAAGAAACGGACATTCATGTAGAAAGAAAAAAATTATACCTATTTGGAAGATTTTAAAATATATTTATTTATATATGTGCATTCATTTTAATATGTTATTTATTTTTTTTTTAATTTTTGTTTATTGTTATTTATTTATTTATTTACTTGAGAGTGACAGAGAGAGAAAGAGGCAGAGAGAGAGAATGGGCGTGCCAGGGCCTCCAGCTGCTGCAAACGAACTCCAGACGCGTATGCCCCCTTGTGCATCTGGCTAACGTGGGTCCTGGGGAATTGAGCCTCGAACCAGGGTCCTCAGGCTTCACAGGCAAGCACTTAACCACTAAGCCATCTCTCCAGCTCTGTTATTTATTTATTTGCAAATGGCAGGCAGGGGGAGAGAAAGAATGACTCTGCAGGGCCTCTTGCCACTGCAAGCAAACTCCAGAAGAATGCATTACTTTGTGCATCTGACTTTACATGGGTACTGGTGAATTGAGCCCCAGGCCAGCAGGCTTTGCAAGCAAGAATCTTTAACCACTGAGCTATCTCCTCAGCCCATATGTATGCATTTTTATTATATATGTATCTTTAGGTCGTGAGACTGGCAGGGGTATCATGGAGGGGGAGATATGAAGAAAGGGGGTAATAAGACAGATATAATAAGAAAGCAGCAGGGAAACTCTCCGGGGGAAGAAAGGAAATGAGGTGGAGGGGGCGGGAGATACAGGGAAGTTAGTGGGCAAAAGGAATGATTGAGAACAAAGTAAAATGACATACATGTATGAAAACGTTACATGTATGTTAGCCTAACAAAAATAATTTAATTAAAAAACTATGAAGATGTTCTTTTAAATTGTTCTTTTGATTTATTGACATTTTTTCTTTCTTTCTTCCTTTTTTTTTTTTTTGTTTTTTGTTTTTTGTTTTTCAAGGTAGGGTCTCACTCTAGTTCAGGCTGACCTGGAATTCACTATGTAGTCTCAGGGTGGCCTTGAACTCTTGACGATCCTCCCATGCACCACCATGCCTGGCTGACTTTTTTTTTTTAATTTCTTTGAAAGCATTTTTAATTTTATTTTTAAAAAGATTTTTATTATTATCATTAACAACATATTTCATATGGATACATCATGTGTTGGTACCCTCCTTTCCCTCGTCCCTGCCCCCATTAATTTGCTGGGGGCCCTCCTCAGTGGGGCTGCAGGTATTCCCTATGGGGTTGTGGGTTATGTGTTGTGGGAGCAGCAGTTATGTTTTGGGGGGAGGGAATGCCTCTGGGCATGATGTCTCAACCTGTGACTCTTGCAATCTTTCTACTCCCTCTTCCATAAAATTCCCTGAGGGGTGGTGGGTGAGTTTTAAGTACTTCAGTGACGAGCTCTTAGGAGCCTTTGGATCTCTACTTTGGTAGGTGGTGAGTGTCCTCAGAGTCTGTCTCTTTCACCCTGGCGCTGATGATCAGTTTCATCATGGAAGCGGTATTCTTGCTGGTCTCCCCACTTCCTCTGTGGTTTCAGCTGTGGCTTGGTTGAAGTGTGAGGGGTAGTTTATCTCCTCAGTCTCGCTACCTTCTGAAAAGGAACAGATTCTCCAATGGAGAAGGAAATCAGCATAGTTTCAATGGGATACACACTATTAATTTAGGAAGAATTTGATGTGTATAACCCCTCTTTTAGCCAAAGCCCAGTGAAAGCTTGGCACTGGAGAGCAGTGTGATGGGGAAATCTGATGGGAAATCTAGAACTACACCCCTGGATTTATGCAAATTTTTGTGTATGATGACCATAGCGTATTGAAGGACAAAGACAAAAGCCCCAGGGCTTCCAAAAAGAGCTCAGGTTGTACCCCCCAAAAGAGTCCAGACAGAACATAGAGCTGAACATAAAAATGAACTATTAAAATTCAACATGAAATAGTGTATCATTGTGGGTGGGAAATTCACAAAACACAGAAACCAGATGGAGAAAGAAATCACTGAGCTTGATTATACCGTTTAAAAACGTTTAAAAACGTTTGAGTGGTAAAATAAATCAAAGCGCCTATGTGAAACATTTGGGCCACATTGATACTATGTGGTGTTCCTAAAACCAATGATTAAAGAACATAGTGTCTCGTAGGGAAAAAAATTGGCAAAGAAAATGAATAGGAAAAATACAAATGGCCAATGATGAGTGGAAAACCATTGAATGTCCTAATTAATTGATCCTAAGATATCAATTATATAAAAATAAAATGTCATTTTTACATGCATTAAAATTTTTTGTTTATTTTTATTTATTTATCTGACAGTGACAGAGAGAGACAGAGAGAGAGAGAGAAAGAAAGAAGCAGATAGATAGAGAATGGGCCCCAGCCACTGCAAATGAACTCCAGATACATGCGCTACCTTGTACATCTGGCTTACGTAGGTCCTGGGGAATCGAGCCTCGAACTGGGGTCCTTAGGCTTCACAGGCAAGTGCTTAACCACTAAGCCATCCTCCAGCCCTTTTACATGCATTTTAAAATGATTTTAAAAACTGGGAATCCAACCATGGGCAAGCAAATTGGGAAGCAAAACTCCCAAATTGTGATAAAGTGAGTTGAATTGATGCTGCATTATTGAAGTGGAAGATTCTTTTCTTCTGACCTAACCATTCACTTTCCAGGTACCCATCCAAACAAATCCTGTCTCAAAAAAGACGGCTGACACCCAGAGAAGGACCCAAGGCTGTCCTCTGGCCTCCACTCATATATGCATACCCACATGTATGTGTGTACCCGCCCTGAAGAGATGCGCCCCCCTACACATTTAAAAAACAATAGTTGGGCTGGAAACATGGCTTAGTGGTAAGGTGCTTGTCTGTGAAGCCTAAGGATCCAGGTTCAGCTCTCCCAGACACACAAGATGACACATGCCCACAAGGTCATGCGTGTGCGCAAGGTGGTGACACACATCTGGAGTTTGATTGTTGAAGCTCTGGCGTGCCAGTTCTCTCTCTTTCTGTATCACTTTCACATTCTCTCTCTCTCACACACACACATAAAAAAGAATAATTGGGGGCTGGAGAGATGGCTTAGCAGTTAAGGTGTTTGCCTGCAAAGCCAAAGGATCCCGGTTCTACTCTCCAGGACCCACATAAACCAGATGCACAAGGAGGCACATGCGTCTGGAGTTTGTCTGCAGTGGCTGGAGGCCCTGGCGTGCCCATTCTCTCTCCCTCTTTCTGTCTCTCTCAAATAAATAAATAAATAAATAATATGTTAAAAAAAGAATAATTGGGCTGGGCATGGTGGCGCATGCCTTTAATCCCAGGACTTGGGAGGCAGAGGTAGGAGGATCACTGAGAGTTCGAAGCCACCCTGAGACTATATAGTGAGTTCCAGGTCAGCCTGGACTAGTGTGAGACCCTACCTCGAAAAACAAAGCAAAACAAATAAAAGAATAATTAGAAACTGCAGCATCCAAGGGCAAATCCCATGGCTAGACTCTAGCAAGGCTGACTAGAGAGCCAAGGTCTGGCTGGACTCTGTGGTCTCTGTCTTCTCCCCAGGGCAGGTCACTTATCCTCTCCCTCTGCAGAGGAGGGTCTCCATGCACAGAACAGAAGACGGCCACCCCACTGCTGCCAAGTCCCCTTTCCTCAATCCACGTGGCCCCCAGAAACAACCAGCACCTCTGGACCCCAAATCGAAACGCCTGCTTTGAAAAGATCTAGCTTGACCCCTTTCGAGTCGGGTGCTCACCCACATTCAGTCATGTGGGAACCAAAGAGGCATCCGTGCGGGTGACCTTCCTGGCCGAGGAGATGCAGCTCCCCGGGGGCAGATGGGCCATGGCTGAGCTTACGACTTTGTCTTGGTACCAATGCCACTTGGACACCACTTCTCTTATTCTTTCTGCTCTGGTTCTGCAGGTTTCCAGGGTGGCAGCGCCTGTGGTATCCTCAACGCCAGGCTGTCCTTCCCCTCCCTGGGAGACCCCTGTCTCGCCCCCGCATGGCTGTAGAGTTGTGGGTCTGGTTGGCAGGTCTCTGGAGTGTCTGCAGGTTTTCCTGCCAAGGGTATTAATGAGGGCGAGCTTCCTGAGCAAGCCAGTGACCTGCTGGTTTATCTCCTAGCATCTCGGGGAATGTTGCTGTTATTTATTTGTTTGTTTGTTTGTTTGTTTGTTTATTTACTTACTGTAACCACTGTAGAAAAGCTGAAGCAGAGAAAAATCAACTCCGTCACTCCAAACCACTCCAGCCTAATGGCGCTTCCTAAGGAAATCGCAGCCACCTAAGGAGCTGCGGCACAGAGCTTGCGCGCAGGCACTGTGGTCGCTCAATGGGAAGGCCAGAACCAGAGCTCCCTTAGCATGGAAGTGCTTCTCAGGATAACTGGCATAAGGGGGGCTTGGGGCCGACCCGGAGGTCTCTGTTGGTGGGAAAACTCTAGGTTTGAAATTTTGTTCCTTTCTTTTTCTCCTTCTTCCCTCCTTTTCTTTCCTCCCTCCCTCCTTCCTACCTCTCTCTTCTATCTCCAATCCCTTTCTTTTCCTTCTCACCCCTCTTCCTTCCCTCCTATAGCTCTACTCGTCTCCCTCTCTTTCTTATGCAGGGCCTCACACATGCTATGCTACGCTATCACCAAGCTGCACCATCAGCCTGAGCTGTTTTCCTTTTTAAAGATTTATTTATTTTTTAAAAAATATTATTTATTTATTTATTTGAGAGAGAGAGGGAGAGGAAGAGGCAGAGAGAAAGAGAGAATGGGCACGCCAGGGCTGGCTTCCAGCCACTGCAGACGAACTCCAGACACATGTGCTCCCTTGTGTATCTGACTTACGTGGGTCCTTGGGAATCAAACCAGGGTCCTTGGGCTTCTCAGGCAAATGCCTTAACCACTAAGCCATTCCCACAGCCCTAAATATTTATGTTTATTTAATTCGAGACAGAGAAGGGGAGAGAGAGAGAGAGAATGGATACACCAGGGACTCCAGCCACTGCATATGAACTCCAGACACATGTGGCACCATGTGCATCTGGCTTACATGGGTCCTGGGGAATCGAACCTGGGTCCTTAGGCTTCACAGACAAGCACCTTAACTGCTAAGCCATCTATCCAATCCCTATTTTCCTTTTTAATGTGGTGACAAAACCACTCATGAGTTATCTTGGGGTAAAGTGTGTGAAGATCACAGTTTCTAAGCTCACCACGACAATCCAACTTCTGCTAGCGTCCTGGCTATCTCCCATAGCCTTTCCTAAAAGCTAGAGGGAATTGCAGAATTCCGGGGGGCTCACTTGGTTGTTGCAAAACAGTGTGAGACAGGACTTGAGGAAAATGCATCAGCAGGTGGAAACAGGAGCAAGAGAGTGAGCTGACCACTGGCCAGAGGGAGCTGGCTATAAGCCTGTCCCCAAAACACACCTCTTCTAGCAGGGCTCCACTTCCCAGTTACCATCAGCTGAGGACGAAGCATTCAGAACACACGAGTTTGTGGGGGACATCTGATTCGGACCACCACAGGATGCAAGCTGAAAGGAAGAGGGGACAGGGCAAATTCCTCTCAAGTAACTTGCTGGTATTTGAGAGCTGAAGGAAGGAGTGGCGAGGTCAGGGACTGGCAGGGGAGAGAGTCTTCCATGAGAAGCTCTTGATGGACCCACAGCCTGGCTTCCTGGAAGTGGCCCGTCCAGCGTGGCCTGGGCAGCTTTTGGAAACATCAGGAAGGACAGTGCCGACTCCACTCTAGCCTGGATTTGAGTAAGGCCAGAAACATGGTTGGAGCTCTGTGGAACATCCTTGGGTCAGAGACATGTCATGCGTTTTTCCAGAACCTTCTTGGGTCATTTGCAGTTAGCCCTGCAACTCCCACACATTTACTTCTTAATGTCCCAAGGCTCTCACTGCTGCCGCGTTCCCATAGGAATGTGGCCGCCTGCCAGGAGACCTCATGTGTGTTCATTTCCTTGGCTGGAAGGAAAAGGAGGCCAAGTGGGCTGGCTGATTAACCGTTTGAGCCCCAAGTTCACCCTGTAAGCATTCACCAAACTCTCCCTTCATGCTTCCAACAAACATCAAGCAAAACAGAAGGTGAAATATTTATTTATTCATATGCGCCCATCTGGGAAACAAGTCTCTTTAAAGGTAGGCTAATGGAAACCACATTCCGGGTTTGTTGCGACAGCATCCTCCACCCGAAAGGCATTTCAAGTCATGAGGCTTTGAGAGGTGTGACTAAAAGCAGTGTGACTGTTCTTTTTAAGCAAACATACTAGAATATAGAATATAGTCATCTAAATGAAGCCTCAATGGGCTACTGCCCTGCAACTACAGGATGCATAGATGCCTGTTAAATTTCTTTCAGGGAATTTACTGGTCAGTCTGGCACTTTTTTTTTTTTGTAAATGTTTCATATTTATTTTTATTTATTTATTTGAGAGAGAGATACAGAAATAGGCAGGGAGAGAGAGAGAGAGAGAGAGAGAGAGAGAGAGAGAGAATGGGCATGCCAGGGCCTCCAGCCACTGCAAACAAACTCCAGATGCATGCACCTGCTTGTGCATCTGACTTATGTGGGTCCTGGGGAGTCGAACCTGGGTCATTTGGCTTTGCAGGCAAGTGCCTTAATCACTAAGCCATATCTCCAGCCCCAGTCTGGCACTCTTTATTTTGCTTTCTGCTTATCATTTGTCCAGCATTTTTTTTTAGGCACCTTCTATGTGCCAAGCTCTCTGCGGAGAGAAGAGTGAAGATCCAGTTCCATTCAGGGTTCGATCATAGGAGGTCCTTTGCCCCCGGGTCTAGTAGAAAATTAGCCTGGCTCAGGTATGAATCCCACCGTGGCCTCATGTGTATTCTGTCACCTCCAGGCAACTCTCCTTGCTCCTTTGAGTCGCAGGGTCCTCATTTCTAAGCCGGAGATGGCAAAATCAACTTCACAGGATTGCTTTGAGAGGGAAAGTCAGACAAGGTATATACCAGTAGCCACAGCCGAGAGGCAGAGCAGGATGAAGGCTGTGCATATGAGAACTCATGGCTATGGTTGGATGGCCTAGCGACGTCCACTGTCTGCTCTCGCTGGATCACATTCTTTTCTTTTCTTTTTGTTTGTTTGTTTATTTATTTGACAGCGACAGAGAGAAGGAGGCAGAGAGAGAGAGAGAGAATGGGCACGCCAGAGCTTCCAGCCTCTGTAAATGAACTCCAGATGCATGTGCCCCCTTGTGCATCTGGCTAACGTGGGTCCTGGGGAATTGAGCCTCGAACTGGGATCCTTAGGCTTCATAGGCAAGCGCTTAACCGCTAAGCCATCTCTCCAGCCCGATCACATTCTTTTCTTTTCAAGGTAGGGTCTTACTCCCAGGAGGGCCTCAAGCTCATGGTGACTCTCCTACTTCAGTGTCCGAGTGTTGGTATTAAAGGTGTGCATCACCATCCCCAGCTCTGAAACAGACTCTTAAAAAACAAAAACAAAAACAAAAACCCATCATTTTCTTTGTGATACAAAGTACCAAATTGAAAGTGTTCAAAATTCACACGACGAAAAACTGAAATCATCTTCATTCTCGTGTCCCTCTGCTACGAGTTCCCCTCCCTAAAGACCCCAGCAAGGCCAGCATCGGGTGTGTGTTCTCTTCAGCTATCCTTCTTTGAGGTTGGCCCATACCGACACTGGTTGCTTGTCATAGTTTTCCTTTTTCTTCCAGGATTTGTGGAGGTGTAACTAGCAAATAAAATTGTATGGGCTCAAAGTGTACAATGGGATGATTTGATGTAAAGACACATCGTAAGATAACTGGCACAATGTAGTTAATTTATAGATTGTCACTTCGTATCCTGTATTAATTAGTTACTTTACCATTGCTGTGACCAAACACAGGACAGAAAGCAGCTTGAGGAAGGACAAGGTTTATTCTGCCTTACAGTTCTGAGAGAAAAGAAAGCTCACCATTTGTGACAACATAGAGGAAACTGGAATGCATCACACAGCATGAAGTAAGTAGAGGTGGGAAGACAGATGGGACATGATCTCACGTAGATATGGAATCTAAAACAGTGATTTCTTATAAACAGAGCGCGCCAGGGCCTCCTGCCACGGCAAACAAACTCCAGGGCATGTACCACATTGTGCATCTGGCTTATGTGGGTACTGGGGAATCAAACCCAGGCAGTCAGGCTTTGCAAGCAAGCTCCTTTAACCTCTAAGCCATCTGTCCAGCCCCAATGTGGGATCTTCTGAGGTACCCAAAAGGTGCTGTTTCTACTTCTGTGAAAATCCCATTGAGATTTTGGTAAGGATCATTTGGGATTCTTTTCTACTGATTACATAGCATGCAACTGACTGGATATGCCATCATTTGGGTAGACACTATCTGATGGATGGACACTTAAACTAACTGTAAGGTTTGGCCATGAGAACAGGGCAGCAGAGAACACCCTCATGCTTAGTTTGGAGTACTTCTAGCCAAATAAATATGGCATATGGCAAATCAATAAAACACAACAGTGTCTAGAGGCAGCTCCCAGCAGTATGCTTGAAACTAATCTGACTACTTGGAAGCAGAGGATATTGATCTATCTGATTGGATACATTCTGAATGTTTTTCAAGAAGACTCTCACTGTGCTGGAAAGATGGCTTAGTGGTTAAGGTCCTTGCCTGTAAAGCCCAAGGACCCAGGTTCAATTCTCCAGGTCCCACATAAACCAGACGCACAAGGTGGCACATGTCTGGAGCTTGTTTGCAATGGCTGGAGACCCTGGTGTACCCATTCTCTATCTCGCTACCTGCCTCTTTCTCTGTTAAATAAATAAATAAAATATTTTTAAAAACTCTCATTATTCTATTATACTATTGCTAGCACCCTCCCACCCCCACCAAAACTACCTACTGGAAAGGTGCAGGGGCTGAGGAGATGCCACCCAGCATGAGGGCCCGAGAGAGCCCGAGACCCCCTGAGTTTGATTCCTGGCACTTACGTAAACAGCTGGGCATGGCCATGCACACCTATGACCCCAGTCCTACGGGGAGCGGAAACCAGAGAATCTCTGGGGCTCACTGGTCAGCCAGTCTGACAGAAAATAGCAGTTCCAGGTTCTGTGAGAGACTCCATATCAAATGTGGATAGGAAATAGAGGACACCTGTTGTTCTTCTCTGACCTCTACATGCATGTGCACATGCATACACACATGCATACACCACACATACACACATGCACCGCACCACACATACTCCACACACTTGCAAAAAAAGTGCAAAGTCTATATAACAATAATGATGATGTAAAACAGTGACATTTTACTGAGTCCTGACTGCATACAGTAACAGACGCATGCTTTGGTGGCTGGCGGCGGCGTCAAGGACGCAGAGACTCCAGCCAGCCACTTTAGGCACAGCTGTGAAAAAGATTCATGCTCTAATTTACCGCCACAGCTTGACACGGTGAATGCATTATGGCATGCCACATGAGTTAACCAGGGTTCAAGTTCACACAGGTTGCCAGTTTGGAAGAAGAGCAGACAACCCCCGGTGTCTCTTTGCTGAAGCTCAGGCCTGCACGGCTGGATGCAGAGCTGAATTACAGTGAACTTCTATGGGATGTTCTGGCATAACCCAAGTCCAAGTGAAACCAGAGATTAGCTTCCCCAGAGGAATAATTATTCCAGAATCCTGAGGAAGGCACCATGGAGAGGAGGCAGGGAGCGGACGTCTTTCTAAGAAGTCTCCCAACGCTGTCAGAGATGCGCCTCCTCAAGTACACTCCATGAAAATGAAAACTGGTCCTCACACCATATTGAGCCAAAGAAAATTTTGTGGTTGGGGTTGAAAACTACGTTAGATAAAGAGTTTCTCCTTGCCTTTCAGCGGGCTGCAGCCATGACTGCAATGCAGATCTGGCCCCTGAGCACGTCTGGCGGGTTTTGCTGGGACCAACTGCTCTGATGAAATCGCAGTCATCCCAGGTTCCCCTCAGCTCTGGACAGAGCCAAAGGCAATGTAGGCTTTGAGCACTGGCTTACTTCATCGTCCTCTCTCCAGGCCATCTTGACTTCTCAGCTTCTTCTTCTTTTAAAAAATTTTTTGTTTGTTTATTTTTATTTATTTATTTGAGAGCAACAGAGAGAAGGAAGCAGAGAGAGAGAGAGAATGAGAATGGGTGTGCCAGGGCTTCCATCCACTGCAAATGAACTCCAGACGTGAGCGCCCTCTTGTGCATCTGGCTAACGTGGGTCCTGGGGAATCAAGCCTCGAACCGGGGTCCTTAGGCTTCACAGGCAAGCGTTTAACCACTAAGCCATCTCTCCAGCCCTTTTTACTTTTTCTAAAAAAATTTTTTTTTGTTTGCTTAGCTTCTTTAAACTGAGATGAGGTGACAGAAGAAATACCCCCAGGGTAGCCCAGGAATCTGGAAAATGTTTATTTCAACTCAATTCAAGAAGATTGTAGTAGGACTGGAGAGATGGCTTAGTTTAAGGTGCTTGCCTGAGAAGTCTAAGGACCCAGGTTTGAGTCCCCGGTACCCACATGAGTCAGACGCACAAGGTAGCACATGCATCTGGAGTTTGTTTGCAGTGGCTAGAGACCCTGGCGTGCCCATTCTCTATCTTCCTCCTTGTCTCTCTCTCTCTTAAATAAATAAATAAAATATTTTTAAAAAATTAAAAAAAGAAGACTATAGTAAGTACTTACCGTGGCTGTTCAGGTGGCTGCAAGATGTGACCACTAGCTTGCGCAGATGACTGTCTACCAGGCTCCTTATGCCACAGGCCTCACTGAACTCACTAAGAGCAGTAGGAGGTAGGATTTATTACCCCTGTCTTACAAAAGAGAAAACTGGGTTCAATAAGACTGATTTTTAAAAAATATATTGATTTATTTGCAAGGTAGAGAGAGAAAAGTAGTATGGGAGCACCAGGTCCTGTAGCCACTGCAAATAAACTCCAGATGCATGTGTCACTTTGTGCGTCTGGCTTTATGTGGGCACTGGGGAATCAAACCCAGGTCGTTAGGCTTAGCAGGCAGGCACTTGAAGCATTGAGCCATCTCTCCAGCCCGAGACTGATTCTTTCATGTTAGGACGATCAGCTGGTAAATAGAATTATCAAGATGTGAACTTGTATGCAGCCTGAAGATTGGTCCTCTGCTTCTTTTTTGCCTGGGCCACAGCACTGACCCCTAATGGATGAGACTGGGGTGAGAAAGCTAAGGTACAGTGAAGGGGAGCAAATGGGGGCTAGCAATGCAGCTCGGGTGGGAGAGTATTTACTTCCCGTGCACGAGGTTCCCCAGCTGCGAGAACTAGGCTTGGCGATGCCTGCCTGGAATCCCAGCCGTCAGGAACCACAGGCAGGCTGAGCAAGTACTGTTTTGGGTTGGGCACACAGGCACACAGCAAGTATGAGGCCAGCCTGGGCTACAGGAGCTCTTTCCTAAGGAGGCGGGGAGAGAGGGCAAAGAAACTAAGCAGAAGATAGGAGTAGGGAGGCAGGATGCGTGGAAAAGCCACAGAAGCCTGACTTGTGCTCAACTAGAGCTCAGCCTCTGGGGTCCTCGAGCCTGGCGGGAGGTGATTGGTCAAATTTCCCAAAAGAATTTCCAGCAACTACCACAGGGACTTGGGCTGTTGCCAGTTGCCCGCTGCCCCGAGGGCAGACATTCCACATGGATAGTCACGTGCTCTGGAGAGCTCAGGCTTGCAGACTCCAGGTCCAGGAAGAGAGACTGGAGTGAGCAAAGGGCAGGAGATGGGGTCACAGGTTCACAGCACACGCCCCATGTAGGCCCAAGACGGGAGCAGGGTCCTGCCCATCTCTGTACCCCGCAGCCCTACCAACTGTTAGCATGTAGTAGGCAGCCCTTAAATGTTTAAACCCAGCTGTTTTGGAGAGCAACACAAGTGAGTTGACCCTTGTTTTAGATATTTTTGGGTGCCACTTAGCAGGAGGCAGACAAGAATTCATACTGCAGGTGTTCTGAATGCTAGGTTCCCAGCTGATGGAGATTTGGGGATTAACGCCTCCTGGAGGTGGTGTATTGTTGGGGGTGGGCGTATGGCTGTTATAACCAGTTTCCCCATGCCAGTGTTTGGCACACTCTCCTGTTGCTATTGTCCACCTTATGTTGGCCAGGGGGTGATGTCCACCCTCTGCTCATGTCGTCGTTTTCCCTGCCATCATGGAGCTTCCCCTTGAGCCTGTAATCCAAAATAAACCTCTTTTTTCCCACAAGCTGCTCTTAAGTGGGTGATTTCTACCAGCAATGTGAACCTGACTGCAACATGATCTTTGAGACAGAGCAAGGAGAATCTGCTAGAATAAGAGGTGACTACCCCAACCCTTAAAGGACTGTTCTCTTCTTTCCCCATACAGAACAGAACCCTGAGTCTATTTAGGGATCCCATGCCTCCTCCTCTGTATATTTCCAGAGAAAGTCTTCATTGCCAAGGTTAGTCGTTTGGCTGACCTCATGCTTATTGCCCGTGATCGGTTAGGGACGGCCATGAAGCTCTGTCCTGGCCAAGGAGAAAGATGTTTCTAAAGGTTGCCTGAGCCGGGCGTGGTGGTGCACACTCTTTTAATCCCAGCACTCGGGAGGCAGAAGTAGGAGGATCGCTGTGAGTTGGAGGCCACCCTGAGACTACATAGTGAATTCCAGGTTAGTCCGAGCCAGAGTGAGACCCTACCTTGAAAAAACAAGAAAATTAATTAATTAAAAAATAAAGGTTGTCCGGAAATATTTTATTGCTTTAAAAGAGAAGGAGAATGGGGCTGGAGAGATGGCTTAGTGGTTAAGGCATTGGCCTGCAAAGTCGAATGACCCAAGTTTGATTCCCAGTACCCATGCAAAGCCAGATGCACAAAGTGGTACATGCATCTGGAGTTTATTTGCACTGGTGAGAGGCCTTGGTGCCCCCATTCTCTCTATCTGTCTCTATTCTTTAACTTTCTCTGCTTGCAAACAAATAAGAAAATTTTTAAAGGAGAGAGAAAGAGGACAAAGAGGAGGAAGAAGTGGGGGAGGGAGGAAGGAGAACAAGGTAGATGGAGAGGAGAGGGAGGGGAGAGATGTGTGTTGGGAGGATGTGGTGTGTACCTATGATTCCAGCAGACAGGAAGACTATAAGTTTAAGGCAAGCCTGGGCTATATAATGAGACTCAGCCCCCAAAATCAAATACTATTTACCTACCTTGAGCTTAACATGTTTTAAAAAAATTTATTTTTACTTATTTATTTGAGAGAGAGAAAAAGAGGTATAGAGAGGGAGAGAGAGAGAGAAAATGGGTGTGCCAGGGCATCCAACCACTGCAAACGAACTCCAGATGCGTGCACCACCTTGTGCATCTGGCAATTCTAAATGAGAGAGAAAGAGGAAGATGGATAGAGAGAGAGAAAGAGAGGGACAGGCCTTCAGCCACTGCAAACGAACTCGAGACACATGTGCCACCTTGTGTGAACATGGGTCCTGGGGAATTGAACCTGGGTCCTTTGGTTTTACAGGTAAGCCATCTCTCCTGCCCGAGCCTAACATATTTTGATTATTATATTTTATATTTTTGGTGTGTGAGTGTGTGTTATATGCGCGCGTGTGTGCATATTGCATGTGCCTCACGTACTCACACGTGGAGGCCAGAAGGGGTCATTGGTACCCTCCTCTGTTGCTTTCTCACCTTACTTCCTTGAGACGCGGTGTTGCACTGGGCCGGGAGCTCGTATCAGTCCTCCTCTCAATCACGCTGGCAGACTAGCAAGGCCCAAGGTTCATCGGCTGCTCTTGCAACTGCCTATGATGGCTGGAAACGAGCGGCTCACTTGAGACTACGTGGAGAATCACGCCCGCCCTCTGAGGATGCACAATTGTAATCGGGTCCCTGAAACATCCCTGTGTCTTGTTATCTAGATGTGTTTTCTCATGGCTTAGACCAGTTAAGTGAAAATACTTCCTCATAGCTGATGGCTTCATAGTGTAGCTGCGGGGAAGTTGCTCATGTGGACAACACTAATTAAATGCAGCACATCACACAAGTACATAAGAAAAAGACATCAAAGTAACATCACACCAACGCATGAAGAAGAAAGGACATCAAAGTAACATCACACCAATGTGTGAAGAAAAAAGGACATCAACGTGACATCACACCAATGCACGAGGAAAAAAGGACATCGAAGCCGGGCGTGGTGGCACACGCCTTTAATCCCAGCACTTGGGAGGCAGAGGAAGGAGGATCGCCGTGAGTTCAAGGCCACCCTGAGACTACATAGTTAATTCCAGGTCAGCCTGGATCACAGTGAGACCCTACCTCGAAAAACCGAAAAAAAAAAAAAAAAAAGAAAAAAAAAGACATCAAAGTAACCTCACACCAATACACAAGGAAAAAAGGACATGAGAGTAACAGCACATGGCCTTTGGGGGACATTACAGAGTCAAGCCATAAAAACCCGAGGCTAACCCTCATGACCGGCCTGCATTTTCTTGTTTTGGTTTTTTGGGGTAGGGTTTCGCTCTAGTCCAAGCTGACCTGGAATTCACTATGTAGTCTCAGGGTGGCCTTGAACTCACAGCGATCCTCCTACCTCTGCCTCCTGAGTGCTGGGATTAAAGGCGTGCGCCTGTATTTTCTTACCTATGAAATGGGGACAAAGGTTGTTCCTACCTTGGATAAGGACCAAATGAGAACGTGTCAGTGTTTTACAGTGTGCACTCTTAGTCACAGATAATAATGTGAAGGGAATGAAGGAGAAAAGTCAGGCTTTCTCTCGTCTTGATGGGAAGAGAAGTGTGATGTTGAGGGCGTTTGAGAGAAAACAGACTCCTTGGGAAAGAGACCGAATTCTCTCTCCAGCTTTGGTCAGCGGCACAACTCCTCTCTAAAGTGGCTCTAAAGGGCAGTGCAGCTGAGAGCAGAGGGCAAAAGGCCATAGAGTCCCTTGGACAGTGACCTGGTGCCACCAGCTATTAATTGCCTGTAAATCCTTGCATGGAGTCCAAGCCCCTCCCACCCCAAGGGCATCCATAGGGTCAGAAGGTGCCTGCCACTCCCCGCAGAACTCAGATGGTCCTTGAGAGGCTTCCAGTTACAGAGATGGCTTTTTTGTCCCTACTGGACTGAGTCTGGTATTTCCTTCTATCGGGACCTCAGTCTGAGTGGCTGGCCAAGTTCACGTCCAGCGAGCATGCAGTGACCTCTTTCTGCGCCCTGTGACATGCGCAGTGTCCTCACACTGCCACAGCAGCGTCCACAGAGCTCGTACAGAAACGGATCCCGGCTCGGGGGTGGTGGCGACCTGCTCAAGGCCACAATGTGGAGACTCAGTCGCCTGTGTCTAAGGCCAGTGCACTGACATTTCCAGTGGAAGTCTGGGAGCCTTCTGGACCCACTGTGGGGTGAATGGAAGAGGGGAGCTACGGCATGCTGTCTGGTCCCTAGAGGAGCTGACGTCCCCATAGGCATAGCACGAAAGCTGGGGTGTTGCTGGCACGGGCGCCATATTAGCTACTTTTCTCCTGAAAAGTAAACAAGAAGCAACTGAAGAGAAGAAGGCTTATTTTGACTCGGAGTTTGAGTCCACCATGGTGGGAAAGTCATGAGGCTGTGGAAGACGCGGCAGCAGGAGCCTGAAGGAGCTGGTCACATGTGTCTCTAGTCAGGAAGCAGAGAGAGGTGGAGGCTGGTGCTCAGTTACCTTTCTTTCCCCCCCTTCTACTATCAGTCTGGGCCTCCTGCCCAGGGATGGAGCCCCCACACTTAGCATAGGTCTTCCCTCCTCAGGTCACCTGCTTTGGAAGCACCCTTATAGACTGTCCCTGAGGTGTGTCTCTTAGACAACTGTATTTATTTTATTTTATTTATCTGAGAGAGAGAGAGAGAGAGAGGGAGGGAGGGAGAGAATGGGTGTGCCAGGGCCTCCAGCCACTGTAAACGAACTCCAGACGCATGAGCCACCTTGTGTATCTGGCTTATGTGGGTCCTGGGGAATCAAACCTGGGTCCTTTGGCTTCACAGGCAAATACCTTAATCGCTAAACCATGTCTCCAGCCCCCTTAGGCAATTCTAAATAGAGAGAGAAAGAGGAAGAGAGAGAGAGAGAGAGAGAGGGAGAGAAAGAGAGGGACAGAATGGGTGCACCAGGGCTTTCAGCCACTACAAATGAACTCGAGACCCATGGACCACCTTGTGTATACATAGGTCCTGGGGAATCGAACCTGAGTCCTTTGGCTTTGCAGGCAAGTGCCTTAACTGCTAAGCCTTCTCTCCAGCCCATCTTAGGGGGCTCTAAATCTGATCAAATTGGCAGTGAGGACTGACCATCACAGGTCTGGGAGCAGGCAGAATCTTCTTCCCTGTCTGCAGGGTGGAGCCTGACTTCATCACTTCCCTCCATGGAAAACCTTCGAGAACTCGTGGGATTCCCGAACAGCAGGACAGAAACAGGTCCCTTAACATTTCAGGCCCTTCACGATCCAACGCCTGTCCTGCCCGAACTTACCCTCTCTCTGCTGTTCATCCCTGTGCGGATCCATGTGCTGTCCCCAGGCCAGCCGTTCTGAGGGCTGGGATTGTGCTTATTGACTTGTCAGATTGTCAGGGCCCAGCCCAGCGTCTGGACCAGCTGTGATGTTCAGGGAGTCCAGGAAAAGCTGTCACCTTTGTCCACGGAGCAAGTGGACTAGGATAAGGAGATAGATAAGTAGTATGGGAGGAGGATATAGAGTGGAGAGAGGCCTGGCTCTCGCCAAAGGAAGACCCACAGGACCGAGCTCTGAGGACTCTGGGCCTCGGGAGCTTAGCGTCCTGTCCTCTAACATGGGCCTGGGGGCTG
The DNA here is from genome assembly GCA_036346955.1 of Dipus sagitta. NCBI lineage: Eukaryota > Metazoa > Chordata > Mammalia > Rodentia > Dipodidae > Dipus > Dipus sagitta. The sequence continues at coordinate 151,418,540 of CM070772.1, read as the reverse complement.
GAGGGATGACTCAGCTGTCAAGTGTGCTTCCCTGCAAACATGAGGGCCTGAGGGGGCCAGAGTTCGAATCTCCAGAGCCCATGTAAATAGCTGTGACCACACATGCATTGTGGTAGTTTGAATAGATGGCCCACAATATATTCAGTGTTTTATTAGTTTGTAGTTTGCATCTGCAGCCACCTGGCTGGAGGCAGTGTCACTGGGTGGATCTTAAGGTATGGTGGTGGGTTTCAGATTTCAATCTAAAGATATGCAAAGTGTGCCTAGCTGGAGTTCCTGAAGTGTGCTCTGGCTTTTGGCTTTTGGCTTTTAGGCTTGTGCTTCTCTTTCTCTCTCTCTGCTTGGCCCTGTGAAGGTGGGCCAGCTTCTTCTGCCATTATGGAACTTCCCCTGGATCTGTAAGCTTCAATAAATATCCCTTCCTCCATAACTGTGCCTGGTCTGGAAGTTCATCTCAGTAAAACTGAGCTGTCTGCTACACCTTCCTGTCTAAGTCAGGGAACCAGATGTAAGGCTCAGGATTCAGTACCTTTCCTGGGGGTACATGGTTAATAAGTAGCAAAGCCAGACCTTGAACATGGGTCTTTTACCCATGCCTTTTTATTCCACCGTCTCCTAAGGAAGTTGGCTCTGATTGTAGTGGCTGCTCAAACTCTGTTGTCTCTAGACTGAGCACCCTACTCCTCTCCCCACAGAGTCCCCAGTTTCCCTCCCCACTGGAGCTTGAACTTCCTGGGTTCCTCATAACCTCCTGAGAGGGAGGCAGAACAGATATCCCCTTCCTCCATGTTTGGACTAGCAAGTGTTTTCAGAGACCCTCTGCTTGCTTCTCAAGGCCTGTTTGCAGCCTTTCTTTCTCCCTGTGTGGATGACATGTGGGCAGTGATAGCAGGCACCCCTGGCCGCTCGCTTCCTAGGGAAAACCAAAGGAAAAAGGGGGGATGTTTGTATATATTTCTCCCTTGCTGTCTGGTCTGTTGTCAGGATAGTGTATTCCTCCACGAACTCACGACTCCTGTCACATGGACCTTTCTTGTACCCTACAGATGTTTGTTCTAGCATCTCTCACCTTTGCAAATCACCCTTTTGTGACATGATCACTGACAGTCTGCTCATTTTTTCTCTCCCTGTTCTGTTTTTTGTTTGTTTGTCTGTTTTTGTTTTTGTTTTTCTAGCACAGGCTGGCCTGGAATTCACTCTGTAGTCTCAGGATGGCCTCGAAATCATGATCCTCTTACCTTTGCCTCCCAAGTGCTGGGATTAAAGGCGTGCGCCACCTCGCCTGGCTTTTCTCTCCCTGGCTAAGTGGTCCTTTCCTCCCCTGCAAGGCCTGGACCAGGAGCTTGAGTCACTTGCCCCAGGCCCCGCAGCTGGCTCTGGAACACAGGTCTCGGGGTTCTTCTTTTCAACACACTCGGCACAGTGCTACTTGGGGCCAGCCTCGCTCAACAGCCTGCATGCTTCGGTCAAACTTACCATGCGGCCCCTGCTCCTCCGCCAGGCTGAGCACACTTGCAGCCTGTCTATTGCAGCATCCCTAGAGCACACCATTGCTCACTTGCATACTTGCATCTCTCTCTCTCTTTTCTTTTCAAGGCAGTGTCCCACTCTAGCCCAGGCTGACCTGGAATTCACTATGTAGTCTCAGGGTAGCCTCGAACTCATGGCGAACCTCCTATCTCTGCCTCCTGAGTGCTGGGATTAAAGGCAGGCGCCACCATTTACATCTCTTTTGATGGCCTGATTCATCTTAACTATTTGCCAAGACATATATAATGGAACGCACCAACATCCCTATAACAAGACCCCTCATTTTTTTCCCTGGCTGATTCTCCCTTTTCCAAAACTACCACTGCTGCCCCTGATGCGTATCAGTATTTCAGACTGGGATTAAGAATCCAACTCTTGAGGCCTTTTCTAGCCTGCGTCTTAGCCCTGAAATCCAGAGGTTTCTCTGCAGTTTGAATGGCAGGTGGCCAGAATCCCTACTCTCTCTGCCTATTAGACGCCATGCCTGCCTGAGGCTTATTTCTTCCTAGATCTGTCTCATCAGAGCATCGTCTAAGGGGCTGGAAAGATGGCTTAGTGGGGGAGGAGGGCTCCCTAGCTAGCACCCAAGTAAAAAGCACGCCTGCAACTCCAGTCCTGGGGGTGGGTGTGGCGGTTTGATTCAGGTGTCCCCATAAACTTAGGTATTTGAATGCTAGTCTCCCCAGCTGATGGCAAATGGAAATTACTGCCTCCTGGAGGCGGTGTATTGCTGGGGGCGGACTTAGGGGTGTTATAGCCAGTTTCCCCATGCCAGTGTTTGGCACACTCTCCTGTTGCTATTGTCCACCTTATGTTGGCCAGGGGGTGATGTCCACCCTCTGCTCATGCCATTGTTTCCCCCCTGCCATCGTGGAGCTTCCCCTCGAGCCTGTAAGCCAAAATAAACCTCTTTTTCCCACAAGCTGCTCTGGATGATTTCTACCAGCAATGCGAACCCGACTGCAACAGCGGGCATAGACAGAATTGCTGGGGCTCACGCGTCAGCTGGTCTCCCTGCAGGTGGCAGTTCTGAGTTCAGTGAAGGACTCCATCCCAAGGGAACAATGCAGCAGACCTGGTGTCCAGAAGTCCCTCTCTGGCCTCTGCACATGTGTGCACACGGCATGCACATCTGCACCCACGTGCACACATACCACACACACATACTACCCACATACCAGAAGGGGAGGGGAAACATCACCTGAGCTTAGGAAGCTCCATGGCACTGACCCTCTGAGACGACTAGACCCTAGACCTCTGCTGGCATTGACAGTGTCAGAATTTGGGATTCAATCCTGTAAGGGGGACCACAGACGACAGATTCTGGAGCATCAGCAGTGCCCCAGGGGAGGGAGCCAGGGGATGGCCCGGTGTCGGAATGTCCGTTAGGCAGGCTGTGCTCATGGCCAGCTGTGGTGCCCTCGGGGTGCAGAAATGAACACGCAACAGCATCTTGGGGATATTAGGGAATGGGGACATGAGCTGCCGCTTCCCAGATCCATGACTCCTGGGTTTGGGTTTCATTATGTAACCAGGGAAGTGAAGGGCTTACCTGTGGCCTCAGGCCTGCAGGAGGCAGAGTGCTGAGGTTGTGTGTATGTGCGTGCATGCGTGTGTGCGTGTGTGCATGCATGTGTGTGCCGGGCAGACCAGGGGCTACAGCAGACTGCCAGGCCTGAACTCCGTCCCTACCCATTGATGCTTCCCAAGCTGTGCTGAGCAAAATCTCTCTTGGCTGCTGTGTGTGGTGGTCTGAAGGTCAAGTGTCCCCCACAGACTTGTGTGTTGGAACACTTGATCCCCAGGTGGTGGTGCTTGTTGGGAAGTTTGTGGAAACTTTAGCTTAGCATGTGGATCCTTGCTGGAGGAAGTGTGTCGCTGGGGGCGGGGCTTGAGGTGTCAGGGTCCAGCCCCACCCTGCTCTGTGCTCTTTAGCTTTTCTACTTCCTCCATGTTAGTGTGAAGATGTGACATAGGCTTCCTGTCCCTGCCATGTTTTCCCTGCCCTGATAACTTCCCCTCAGAACTGTAAGCAAAAATGAGCGTTTCCTTCCCTAAGTTGTTTCTGGTTGGTTATTTTGTTCCAGCAATGAGAAAGTAACTCATACACTATCTATAAGTCTTTTTAAAAGTTTATTTAAATATTTTATTTTTTATTTGAGAGAGAAAGAGGCATAGAGAGAAAGAGAGAGAGAGAGAGAGAGAGAGAGCGAGCAAATGAGCACACCAGGGCCTCCAGCCACTGCAAACAAACTCCAGACACTTGCGCCACCCTGTGCATCTAGCTTATGTGGGCACTGGGGAATCGAACCTGGGTTCTTAGGCTTTACAGGCAAACACCTTAATCACTGAGCCATCTCTCCAGCCCTGAAGTTTATTTTAATTATATGTATTTATGAGATATAGTGTAAAAATTTGATATATGTATATAATATGTTATCAACTCAGGACAGTTAACATTAAAGTTTTTGATTACTGCTAGTAGTTGTACGTATTGATGAGATACACTTGGTGTTTGCAGTCTTCACACTCCTCTCTTGTGATTATTCATAAGCAGATGATAGGTTATCATGGACTGCAGAGCCCCACTGTGTTTACATGTATAGTGTACATCATTTTGGAAGGTTCCTGCCACCTCCTCATTGAGCTATATCTTGGGACACACCAATTCTGAATCTAGTATGCAGAGCACAAACATGATTTAAATTTTTTTTTTTTTAAGGTCTGGAGAGAAGGCTTAGCAGTTAAGGTGCTTGCCTGTGAAGCCTAAGGGCCCCGGTTTGATTCTCCAGGTCCCATGTAAGCCAGATGCACATGGTGGCTCACGAGTCTGTAGTTCATATGCAGTGGCTAGAGGTCCTGGCACGTCCATTCTCTCTTTCTCTCTCCCCCTACCTCTCTGTCTCTAATAAATAAATAAATAAAAGTAAATCTTAAAAAAAATTTTTTTTGGTTTTTCGAGGTAGGGTCTTACTCTAGCCCAGGCTGACCTGGAATTCACTATGGAGTCTCAGGATGGCCTCGAACTCACAGTGATCCTCCTACCTCTGCCTCCTGAGTGCTGGGATTAAAGGCATGCCTCACCATGCCCAGCTTAAATTTTTTTAAAATTATTTATTTGAGAGAGAGGCAGAGAGAGAAAGAGAATGAGTGTTCCAGGGCCTTCAGCCACTGCAAACAAACTTCAGACTCATGTGCCACCTTGTACATCTGGCTTACATAGGTCCTGGGGAATCGAACCTGGGTCCTTTGATTTTGCAGGCTTAACCACAAAGCCATCTCCCCAGCCCTCACAAGCATGTTTTTATCATCCATGATTTAGGGTTGGGGACAGCAGGGCATTTGGCTTAGATCCTGGCTCTCCAGGCTCTGGTGTGCTAGTGTTGCAGTGTGTCTGCCTAATGGGGCTGAGGAACCAGCAGGAGCCTGAGCTGAGAAACAAGTACTTCACATACTGTGGCCACACATTCAGTCTCCCCCATGGAGGGCTGCCCTGACGTTCCTATCCTGACAGGGCAGGGGACTGGATCTACTTTGGGCTGTAAACTTCTTCCAAAAGACACATGGGCAGTGAGGTGTCATGAAAGGACATGGGCTTTGGGGTCACAGATCCCCTGGGTTGACTTCACTCTGCCGAGACCAAGTGTTTGCAGCCTTAGCAAGTCACTTAAACCCCTTAGGGCCATCTGTACAATGATGTGGGTTACCTCTCCCTGGGGCGGGGGCTGTGAAAGTTAGGGTCTGTGTTTATATACAAAGGAGGTCAAGACTGTACTTTGAGGTATCGTTTCTGTAGTTCGTTACAAAGGAGGTGACCAGTGGTTGTAATATTGACCCAGGAAAATGGAAGGCAGGTTCATCAGAGGCCCTTGGTGCCAGCCTTGTCACCAATCTGCTCTGCCCCCTTGGGCGAGCTCTGGTAGTTGTGAGGGGCAGGGACTGGATTGAATGCTGCTAAGATTCTGAGCATTTCATACTAAATCCTTGTAGCAGACAGATTCAGGTTCGCTGAGACGAACTTCCCGACCAGGCACAGTTATGGAGGAAGGGATATTTATTGAAGCTTACAGATCCAGGGGAAGTTCCATAATGGCAGAAGAAGCTGGCCTGCCTTCACAGGACCAAACAGAGAGAGAGAGAAGCACAAGCCAAAAGCCACACAGCACAGCACACTTCAGGAACTCCAGCTAGGCACACTTTGCATATCTTTAGATTGAAACCTGAAACCCACCACCACACCTTAACATCCACCCACTGACACCACCTCCAGCCAGGTGGCTGCAGATACAAACTACAAACTAATAAAACACTGAATATATTGGGGGCCATCTATTCAAACCACCACAATCCTCTTCCCTCTGCTTCCCTAGCAGCCCCAGGCAGGGATCCAGGGCGACAGGCTGAGAGATGTAGTTGCTGGCAGGAGCTTGTGTGTGTGGGTGGGGAGGGTGAGCACAGGAAAGGGCCCCATGGGAGATGCAAGGGACACAGGCACCTGTGGGAAGCATAGATTACAGCAACACTTGTGGGGAGCACACCTTACAGACACAGCCACTTGTGGGAGCACACTTGATACAAGCAGTGTGTGTGGGGGGGGAAGCACACATTACAGAGACCACACCTGAGGGGGAGCTGAGACCCACTTTGGGGTCCCCAGGGGAGAGTGTGTTGACTTGTATCTTAGTCTGGCAGCTGCCTTCAGCAGAGGCCCTGGGGAGAATGGGAGGACGTTTTGGGGAGAAGGGTGAAGTGGAAGGAAGACTGTATGGTTCCTGAGGGGGTCTTGGAGGCACCAGAGTCCGTTGCACAATCCTTCCCTGCTTCCAGGCCTCGCTCCTCACTGCACAGCTCGGGTCGGGTCGGCTGGCTGGCTTTCCCCAGAGCAGGAGCGAGCAGTGTGTGTCCACGAGTACTCAGCTACTGCCTGGGGCTGCCAGAAATCCTGAAGGCAAAGGCTGAGGAATTCGAAGCATTTATGACTTAGCAGAATTGTTCCCTAAACTGTAGACTTCTCCAAAGAGCCTTCTGGATTTCACTATGCTCCCTCCTCTGCTCCGAAAACCTGCCAAGAAATCCCAGGTCCCGGTGTTCAGGGCTGTTTGCCTGCTTCGAGGGTCAGGGGACCTCTGTGTGGCTGGCTGTGCACTGTGTAGGGATGTTGGGAGTCCTGGCCCTCCAGTCCAAGGGAAAGGGCAGGGAGGCTGCAGACCACACCCTGGCTGGGGACTGCTAGCTCTTCTCTGACTTGGGCTTGGTGCCTGGCTTAGAGCCAGGGAAAGGGCTTTTCTGCGGGCTCCAGGGCTCTCCTGGGCCAGATTAACACCTTTCCTTCAGGATTGGCCTCTTTCTCACTCCATGGGAGTTTGAATGGTGGCTGAGGTAGTATAGATCACATCTCCTGCACCATCCCTGGCATGATTAAGTGGCCCAGAGGCGGGCAGTGAATGTGCGCCGGTGGTGCTCTGCTCTGATTCTGGCTGGTCCCTTGCTGAGCCTCTTTGAGTCAGCAGCCCTCCCTGCAGGAGGCTCTCTCTTGGGGGACATAGCCCAGTGGGTAAGAGGACCTGAGTTCAATCCTGAGTACCCATGTAATAAGCTGGGCATGGCTGCTCATGCCTAGAACTCCAGCCCAGGAGAATTCCTGGTGCCAGGGCTTACTGATTAGCTAGTATAGCTGGAAGAAAGGAAGGAAGAAAGGAAAGGAAGGAAGGGAGAAAGAGAGAGAGAAAGAAAAGAAAGAAAGGAAGCAAAGAAGGAAGAAAGAAAGGAAAAGAGAAAGATAGGAAAAAGTAGTAAAATATTGGATCAAGGAAATAAGGTCAAAGTGCAATCGAGCCTCTGGTCTTGGCAGGTGTGCACATGGAGTGTGCATATCCACATACATGTGCATATACTACGCTCACACACACACACACACACCCTCTTCTCCATTCCCACCTCCCAAACCTCTCCTCCACTCTTACCCTATGTACTTGTGTGAATTGGATCCAGCCTATGTAGTCATCCCCCACCTGATAGACCACACCAGGTCTGACCCCTTTTTCTGGACCCAGCAGTATTCAGCCCCTTCCCCGAGCCCACACAGATACAGACTCTTCCTTCCCACCACCTCCACCCCAGAAGCCTCACTCACGGCCAGCTGCCTGCTTTCTCTGCCCAGAGGACAGCACCTGCAGCCCCATTAGTCCTCCAAAGTGATAGGACACTTCCCTGTTGAAGAAGTGAAAATTCCTTAGTATTCAGATCCATGCCTCTTCCCCAGAGTACCCCAAAGAACTTTGGCAGGAAAACAAAACAAAACAAAACATTAAGTACCCTCGAAAGAAAACCTTTGGAGTTTTGTTAAGTTTTTCAGGAGTTTCTTGCAGGCAGTTAAGGAAGGCCCCACTACTCTGCCTACTGACTCATGAGTAGATGATGTAAGCAAACGCATAAAGTCAAGGGGAAACACAGTGCCTATATGTTAAAAGGACTACTGCTTCCCAGGCACAGTGGAATCCCACTGACATTGGTGTTTTTTGTTTTTGTTTTTTTCAGGCTCAATTCACTTGATCAGGGGCCATGCTCATCTTGTCTGTTTCATTGCAATTTCAATATATGTGCTGCCAAAGCAGGCACTGACATGTGTGGCCTGCAGAGCCAAGGTTAAAGGAACCAGAGGCAGCAGGGTGTTGTGGGAAAGAGAAGGGGGACTTCAGAATGAGATAGAGCTGGGTGCCAGTCCCAGCTGGGGTCTCTTTGAATCTCTGTTTCCTCTTGACAGGTAGGCTGTTATGATTCCCATCCTCTAGAGCCATGTGTTGGACATTTGCGTGTAGTCCAGCAGAGGTTCCCAGACCTCTTTTCTTTAGCCTGAACAGAAAGGGGCTGGGGGCTCACCTTTTCCAAAAGGGAGTGGCTATTCCTCTTGTGAGATCCTTGGCTTTGGAAGGGCACAGGCTGCACATGGCACCTCCAAAGGGGAGCAGGCAGATCCTAGCAGGGATGTGATTACAGAGAGTTGAGACGGAGCAACAGCATGGCAGGGAATTCAGCCCAACTCCAAGCAGGGTCTGCACTGAGTATCAGAAGAAAGGAGATGGGCTTGGAGGGCAGAGCAAATGTGCATGGGGCTGGACGTGTGTCTGTCTGTCTTGTTTACTGTGCCTGTTGCAGTGTGGCATCACTCTAGCCCACGCTGACCTGGAACTCACTCTGTAGTTCTAGGATGGCCTTGAACTCACAGTGATTCTCTTACCTCTGCCTGCCAAGTGCTGGGATGAAAGACATGTGCCACCATGCCCAGCTGATAGCTCTCTGCTGTTTTTTTTTTTTTTTTAATTTAAAGTATTTTCATTTATTTATTTGCAAGTGGGGAGAGAGAGAGAGAGGAGAGAGAAAGAGAGAATGGGCATGTCGGGGCTTCTAGCCACTGCAAATGAACTCCAGATACATGTGCTACTTTGCGTATCTGGCTTTATGTGGGTGCTGGGGAATCTAACTCTGGTTATTAAGTTTTGCAGGCAAGCGCCTTAACCACTGAGCCATTTCTGCAGCTGGCTCTGTCCTCTGTACACAGCTCCAAACCCCAGCCCACTGAAAGGTGCCACCCACAGTTAAGGTGGGTCTTCCTACCACAATCAACCTAATCGAGATATCCCTTACCAGTGATTCTACGTCCTGTCAAGCTGACAATGGCTAAGTCATTAGCAGGTACTATCTATTCCATGGTTTTATGGAGTGAGTCCATGTTGGGGAACAATTAGAAACAGAAATGGGGTGACTAAAGAGTGAGCAAGGAAGCAAGGAAGGGCTGAGTGGAAGGATAGTCAAATGGCTCCCAGCTGAGCCAAGGATGGACATCAGATCTTTGATGGCTGTTTAGAATCTGTTGTATGAAGATGATGATGTCCTAACAAGAAGCAAGACATTAGAGAAATGACCCTAAATGTTCACCTTAGGGTGAGCCTTGTGTGTGTTTGTAGCGTCAGTATGAACAGAGCAGGGTCACTCATCTTAGCAGATGCTCCCGAGATTTCATAGCAGCAGGGACTGAAGCCAATCTAACTGGGACCTGTGATACTCCATCACGCCCCTGAGCTGTGTCCAATGAGTCATCTGCCACTTCCATTAGGACAGAAGAATCATTTGGAAGGGGACTATGCATGCTGTGACCCTGTTTTGTGCATAGCATGTAGATCAATGAAGAGCAGACATTCTTCTGGGTGTGGTGGCTCACCCTTTTAATCCCAGCACTCAAGAGGTAGAGGTAGGAGGATCGTTGTGAGTTCGAGGCCACCCTGAGACTACATAGTGAATTCCAGGTCAGCCTGGACTAGAGTGAAAAACCCTACCTCAAAAAACCTAAAAACACGAAAAAGAAAAAGAGGAACAGACATTGTGCACATGTTCCCTGACTTGACTGCATGACTTGCTCGCGGGTGTTCTGATGGTGGCCAGCTCCGGGAGTGGACTAGATTTCTGGTCCCATGGTGTTTGGAGTCCCGCTTCATCAGTTTAGACAGACCTGTGCCACCATGGGTGAGAACAATTCACATGGGTATTGAATCATCATGGGAGAACAGGAGAGAAAGCTCTCCATTTTACTGACAAATTGCATAGAAAGTACACAGGTCAGAAAGGCTTTGAATTTGTAAATGAAGAGGTATGGATGCTTGAACTTAATTTTTTTTCATTAAGTAGAATCTTTGTAGGGACACATCATGTGCTGGCACCATCATACCCTACCCCCACTCCACTGAGGGCCCTCCTCCATGGGATTGCTGGTATTCACCATGGGAGCGTGGGCTGTGAGTTGTGAGAGCAGCTGTCAGCCATTGCGTGGGAGGGCAGTGTCTCTGGATATTCCCTCCCACCCTGTGGCTCTTACGATCTTCCCAGCCCCTCTTTCACAAAATTCTCTGAGCCATGGTGGGTGTGTTTTAAGTCTACTTCAGTGTTGAGCTCTCAGCAGCTTCTGGATTTCTGCTCTGGTGTGCTTTGAGTGTCCTCAGTGTCTGTCTCCACCACCCTGGTGCAGGTTGTCAGGCTCGCCGTGGGAGCAGCGCTCTTGCCCATCTTGCCAGTTCCTCGGTGGCTCCCCCACCCCCAGGGCCCTGGATGTTGTGTGAGGGGTGGTTCATCTCCAGCCAGGGAGTCAGCTGTCTACTCTTGTCTTGTTGATAGATTATGGTTGTCTTCAGTTCTCACTGCCTTTAGTATCAGAGCCTCACAATTCTTGCCTGATTTCACCCTCCAAAGCTCTGGCATGGTTGGGTCTGCCATCTTGACTGGGAGTAGTGTTATCTGGATAGTCGAATTTTATAAATGAAAAGCTTTCTGGTAGCTCCTGATTAGACCCATTGGTGATGAGCTTGGCTGGTCACAGGAGGTGACAGCCTTCGTACTGTGTGTGCATAGCATGCAGTTACAAAGCAGAACCTTGCACAAATCAGACTGGAGAACCACTGATGCAGACAGAACAGGCTCAGTGGGACTCAGAGAATTCAGACAGTCCCCATAGGTGTTGTATGGAGCAGAGAACTAAGAATGAGAAGAGAGAGAGAGATGAGAGCCCATGGCCTTGGGTCCTTTAGCCTATTGTCTCACTGCTCAGGACTTTAATTCAAGTGTCAGTTCCACAAGGGTTTCTACTGAGGCAGTTTAGAGGTGACAGGGTCTCCAAAAGTGAACTAGACATGGCTGAAGACATGAAATGTCCTCGGGCTTATAAGCGAGAACCTGGGCTCTTCTTCTCTGCCTCCTGGGGGAGTCCTTCCACTTCATGAGGTGGTCACCCCCTTCTGAGAAGGCCCTTGCTGGAGGATGAAGATTTCTGGAAGGATTGTCCTTTCCCAGAAAACCTGACCCCAGACACCTGATGTCAGAACTGGATTCACCTGTCCCATACAAGACCCTAACTTTGGTCTTCAGGTGGGCTTCTCATTTGATCTGGGAACCCCCTCCTCCCCACCTTTTGAGCAAGAGCTCTGGATTCATGTCTTCCCTTGAGCTCTCCTTTTCTTAAAGCTCTCCCTCCTCAACTCTATAATAAAATCTTTCTAAACCGTATCCTCTGGTCCATGGGTCTCATTTGTTGAAATTTATAAGACAGGGATCCAAAGGCCACGGATTTAGAGTTCAGTGTGACCATTGATCTTCCAGGAGCCTAGCCCTAGCTCCTCACTTATTGCCCATCTAAGAGCTGAGATGAGGATCTCACACTCTCAAAAACCACCCTAAATTCCTGTATCACTAACTATCCTGCAGTACCATAATCTACAAGGTAGTCTCTATAGCCCGAGCTGCTTTTAGAAACACCAAATATTTGCCAAGGGCATGTACCTGCAGGTGGGTGGCAAGACCATTGTCACGGTTTCCAGGAAGTCGCAGAACAGCAGGAGAAGCGAACAGCCCTGGCCCTGGCTCCAATTCTGAGCCAATGTGCAACAGATTAAATATTTATCTATTGTCCTGTCCACCTCAATAAAGCATAACACCCTTTCATGTTGTTGCCTAAATGACGTTTGTGTGTCTTGGAATGCTGCCCTGGGCCAACCGATAGCATCTGAAGATGTGAAAACATGAAAATCGATAAAAAGAAATGAAAAGTCTGTTTCGTTGATAAAACATCATTCATCTTAATCACTGGTGCTTCTCGGAATTGCCTAACCCCTCTTTCAAACGGCAGCAAAAGAGCCAGCTCCCAGGCGCCTGCAGGGAGCTTGGGGGAGTCGAGGCAGGAATACGGCCTGCTCAGGTCGCAGGGGCCACCAAGGAGGAGTGTTCTGAGGACTGTTGTTTTTGTTTTTTCATTTGTTTGTTTGCTTGTTTTTCACCCAGGATCTCCCATGTGGGACTTTACAAGGATATTTCTGACATTTTCAAAACTCTCGGAGGTCGGTTTGGGGGTGTAGCTAACATGGGAGAGTGCTTGCAGAGCATACGGGAAGCCCCAACATCACGCAGCCTGTTGTGGCGTGGTGGCGCATACCTGTAACCCCGGCACCAGGTGGGGGTGTGACCTCTCTTTGGTAGGTGACATATAAGCTGGCAGCATTGTGACATTATCATGCATGGTGGTCAGGATGAATTTGGAAAATGAAATAATGTATTTCACATCTAGTAGGCTCAAATAGTCAACCCTTTGGATTGGTGGACTTCTGTGCCTGTAGAGTCAACCAAGCACAGATCAAAGACAAGCAGAGAACAACGTATTGAACACAGTTCACACTTTTGTTGTCAACACTCCCCAGACACAGTGTAACGACTCCTCCCCTACCCTCTACTGTGTCAGGCATCATAAGAAACCTAGAGATGACGGCATACACAGGAGCACGCATGGAAGACCTATGTAACTACTGTACACTTTATTTTATTTTTTTAATATATTTTATTTATTTGAGAGAGACAGAGGGAGAGAGAGAGAAAGAGAGAACGGGTGCACCAGGGCCCCCAGCTACTGCAAACAAACTCCAGATGCATGCGCCCCATTGTGCATCTGGCTTACGTGGGTCCTGTAGAATTGAACCGGGATCCTTTGGCTTTGCATGCAGACGCCTTAACAGCGAAACCATCTTTCCAGCCCTACTGTCCGTTTTATATAAAGCTCTTGAGTGTTTGCAGGTTACGGTGTCTGTGGGTTAACCCAGACCCTCTCAGGATGGATGGTAGCACTTGTTCCCCCCCCCCCCATGGGAACCACATGTGGGGGATGGGCATCTTCTAGGAGGAAAAGGATGGGAGCACTGGTCCTCATTCTGATCTCGTGGTCTTCTTTGTTTCTTATTTATTTATTTATGAGAGAGAGGACTAGATTGGGGCAAGGGCTGGGTGGAGTCTCCACCTTCCTGTCTGGGTCCACTTTGCTCTGCAGCCGTGAACGTCGTCTGGAGATGAGGGCCGTCCCAGGCCTCGTATGCTCACAGCTTCTGCACACAGTGGGGAGGGTTCCACATAAGAGCTGCTCATTGTTCTGAGGATAAACTGTAGTCTTCTGATACCTGTCACCTGATATGGCTTTCTACACGTTGAACTTTGGCTCTTCTGGCTTTCCGTCCATTCCTCTCAGAACCAAGTCTTTTCTTGGCTCGGGATGCTTAGCCATCCCTGCCTTACAATGGCTGCTGTCACTGAAGTGTTGCTATAGAATGTAATGTTCCTGGGCTGGAGAGATTGCTTAGCAGTTAAAGTGCTGAGGACCCAGGTGTGATTCCCCAGTATCCATATAAGCCAGATACACAAAGTGGCGCATGTGTCTGGAGTGTGTTTGCTTGGCTAGGAACCCTGGTGTACCCATCTCTCTCTCTCTCTCTTTCTATCTCTCAAATAAATAAAAATAATTTAAAAAAAAAAGAATGTCAGGGGCTGGAGAGATGGCTTAGCAGTTAAGCGCTTGCCTGTGAAGCCCAAGGACCCCAGTTTGAGGCTCCATTCCCCAGGACCCACGTAAACCAGATGCACAAGGGGGCGCACTGCATCTGGAGGCCCTGGTGTGCTCGTTCTCTCTCTCTCTCTCTTGCCTCTTTCTCTGTACATCTGTCTGTCACTCTCAAATAAATAAATAAAAATGAACAAAAATAAATTTATAAAAAAAGAATGTCATCTTTCCATGGACCTCTTTTGACCAAATCAGATCACTTCCATAGTTTTTAGCACAGTTGTGTCTTTGTGTCTCTGGGGATTGGTTTCAGGGCCACCCACAGTTACCAAAATCTGCAGAAGCTCAAGTCCCTTTAATGAAATGACACAGCCTTGGCAGTGCATACAAAGTAAGCCAAGCACACCTCCCCTTATTCTTTAACTCTCCTCTGCATTACTTATGACATCTCATTACTAGAAATGCTGTGTGAATGGTTGTCCTGACTTGTTTGGGAACTGTAAGAAAAATGTCTGGATGTGTTCACATGCCATTTTACTATTCATTCATTCATTCATTCATTCACTCATGTGTGTGCCATGGTGCGCATGTGGAGATCAGAGGACAACCTTAAGGTATGTGTCCCCTCCTTCCTCTCTCTGAGCAAAGGTCTCTCCAGTGGTTTGGCTGCGGCTAATGCCAGTCTAGCTGGTACAAGTTTGGGGATTTTCCTGGCTCTCCTTGTTATAGCCATCTTGTAATTGCAGATGTGTGTGGGCCTTTGTGTCTGGCTTTTCATGGGTGTTGGGGACGATTGAATTCCAGTCAGCAGGCTTGCAAGCAGGTGCCTTTAACTATTGAGACATCTCCCCAGCCTCCCAGATACAATTTTCTAAACAATATTTTATCATTTATTTGCAAGGGGAGAGAAAGAAAGAGAGAGAGAGAGAATCAGCACACCAGGGCCACTTGCAACTGCAAACCGTCTCCAGAGATATATGCTCCACTTTGTGCATCTGGCTTTACATGGGTACTGGGGAACTGAATCCAGGCTATCAGGCTTTGTAATCAAGATCCTTAAACCTCTGAGCCATCTCCCTAGCTTCCCAGATACAATAGTTAATAAATTATTTTCTTTAAAAAAATCAGTGTGCGTTTATTTATTTATTTTATTTTATTTTATTTTTTATTTTTTTTTGAGGTAGGGTCTCGCTCTAGTCCAGGCTGACCTGGAATTCACTATGTAGTCTCAGGGTGGCTTGAACTCATGGCGATCCTCCTACCTCTGCCTCCAAGTGCTGGGATTAAAGGCGTGTGCCACCACGCCTGGCCAGTTGTGCATTTATTGTACAAAGTGACGGGTTTTAAAATACCTTTTTTTTCCTTCTCTTTTTTGAGGTAGGGTCTTACTCTAGCTCAGGCTGACCTGGAATTAGTCCCAGGCTGGCCTTGAACTCACAGTGATCCTCCTACCCCAGCCCTGAGTGCTGGGATTAATGACAAGTGATGGGTTTTATAAATGACATTCTTGTTCAAGTGTATCATATGTTTTGACCATACTCATTTCCTATTACCAGCCCCTGTCCCCTGCTCCTGCTGGGCTGGTCCCTTTATCTTCCCCAAGAGTCTGCATTTTCTTTTCATGTAATATGTATGGCTTTATGTGATGGTTTAAATGCAACATGCCCCATAGGCTCATATATTTGAATACTAAACACCCCAGATGGCAGTGCTGCTTGGGAAGGTTGTGAAACCATTAGAAGGTAGAGCCTAAGCTGGAGGAAGTGTGATGTGGTGGTTTGATTCAGGTGTCCCCCATAAACTTAGGTGTTCTGAATGCTAGGTTCCCAGCTGATGGTAATTGGAAATTGAAGCCTCCTGGAGGCAGTGTATCCTTGGGGGCAGGCTTATGGGTGTTATAGCCAGTGTCCCCTTGCTAGTGTTTGGCACCCTCTCCTGTTGCTATTGTCCACCTGATGTTGGCCAGAATGTGATGTCCACCCTCTGCCCATGGCATAGTTTTCCCCTGCCATCATGGAGCTTCCCCTTGAGCCTGTAAGCCAAAATAAACCTCTTTTTTCCACAAGCTGCTCTTGGTCGGGTGATTTCTACCAGCAATGTGAAATTGACTGCAACAGTGTGTGTGTGTATGTGTTCCATATATAAGAGGAAAACTGTGATACTTATCTTTCCTGGTGGGGCTTCTTTCCCTGAATATGATGATCTCCAATCCCATACATTTTCCTGCCTATGAGATTTTATTTTATTTTTTAATCTTTTTTGTTGTTTTTAAAAAAAAATTATTTATTTGAGAGCGACAGACAGAGAGAAAGAGGCAGATAAAGAGAGAGAGGGAGAATGGGCACGCCAGGGCCTCCAGCCACTGCAGATGAATTCCAGACGACGTGCGCCTCCTTGTGCATCTGGCTAACGTGGGTCCTGGCGAAATGAGCATCGAACCAGGGTCCTAGGGCTTCATAGGCAAGCACTTAACCACTAAGCCATCTCTCCAGCCCGAGATTTTATTTTATTTTATTTTTTGCTTCTTATTTTATTTTATTTATTTGAGAGACAGAGACAGACAGAGAGAGGCCTCCAGCCACTGCAAATGAACTCCAGACACATGCGCCACCTTGTGCATCTGGCTAGGGTGGGTCCTGGGAAATTGAACGTGGATCACAAACAAGCGTCTTAACTGCTAAACCATCTCTCCTGCCCTGAGATTGTATTCTTAAAACTGAATAAAATCCCACATGTTCTTCATACGCTCCTCTGCTGCTGGACTTCCTAGGCTGATTCCTTAGCCTGGCTATTATGAACAGTGCTTCAGCAAATATGGGTATGGAGGTAACTTTGTGATATGTTGACTTAGGTTCCTTGGGGTATATGCCCAGGACTGTTACAGATGGGTCACATGGCAGTTCTATTTTTTTTTTTTTAAATATTTTCAGCTGGGCGTGGTGGTGCACGCCTTTAATCCCAGCACTTGGGAGGCAGAGGTAGGAGGACCACTGTGAGTTCAAGTCCACCCTGAGACTACATAGTGAATTCCAGATCAGTCTGGGCTAGAGTGAGACCCTACCTGGAAAAAACAAAAAAAAAAAAAAAATTATTTATTTATTAACAAGGAGAGAGAGTCTGAGAGAGAATGGGCATGCCAGGGCCTCTAGCCATTGCAAATGAACTCCAGATGCATGCGCCACTCTGTGCATCTGGCTTTAGGGGAATCAAACCTGGGTTGTTAAGCTTTGCAGACAAGTGCTTTGACCACTGAACCATCTCTCCAGCCTAAATTTTAGTGTTTTTTTTTTTTTTTTTTTGTTCCAGGATCCCCCACACTGATTTCCACAGCGGTTGAACTAGTTTACATCCCCACCAGCAATGTGTAAGGACTCCTTTCCCCCACATCCTCACCCATAAAAACCATTTTTTTTTTTTTTGGTACTGGGTTAAATTTAGTTTAATGTGTAGATGGAGGGTCAGCTGTACTTTTCCTTCATGAAGTGAGGCAAAATTTTTAAGTCACGCTGATGCACTACTTCTTTCTGTCCACACTGTGATTTCTTGTTCAGTGTACACTTGCTGGACATATGGTTAACTGGCTAAATGGAGAAGTCCCAGGAGACACTCCTGTTGGAGCTGTCCCTGAGGCACCAGGCAAGGTCACATGAAGTTGAGACCCAGAGTCTCCTCTGTCTTTCCTCAAGTCCAAATATTCATTAGTGTAGAAGACTGAAATGGACTCTAAACCAAAAGACAAAACAAACCAGAAAATAAAACCACAGCTGAGGGGCGTTCATTTTCTTAGCCTGATGTACCCAAACTTGCTCGAATGTGACATTTTGCGTGTCCTCACACATTGAGTCCTCTCATAGTTGTGCTGTCTTAGGAACACATGAACATATTAACACACCACCACTGTGTGAAAGGCATGGCAAATTTTGGAGCTAGCCTGGGCTTATATTTCTCAGGGAGAAATAACAGGTACTTAAGAGTTTGTGGAAATAACCCTTGCCATTATACCCGTGGGTGGCTGATGTTGATGCATCTTTCATAGAAACTGGAATCTGGACGTATTTGGGAAGCTGGTCTTTGGAATTAGGTCCCTTAGCCAGTGTGATGATTCCTCTTCATTGAGAATGTGACTAGATTTAGAATCTCCTAGGAGGTGCACCTCTGGTCATGTCTGTAAGGACATTTCTGGACAGGGCTGAGGAGGGAAGACCCACCCTCAATGTGAGCAGCATTGTTCCATGGGCGGGTGCCTAGATTGAATCAAAATGAGGAAACAGGGCTGGAGAGATGGCTTAGCAGTTAAGCGCTTGCCTGTGAAGCCTGAGGACCCCGGTTCGAGGCTCGATTCCCCAGGACCCACATTAGCCAGATGCACAAGGGGGCATATGTGTCTGGAGTTTGTTTGCAGTGGCTGGAAGCCCTGGCATGCCCATTCTCTCTCTCTGTCTGTTGCTCTCAAATAAATAAATAAAAAAAACCCAAAAAATATTAAAATGAGGAAACAACAGAACTCTAGCCTTCATCTCTCTCTGCTTCTTAACTGTGCATGTGACTGAGCGGCCACCTCACGCTTCTGCGGCCGTGCCTCCTGCCACGACAGACCATGAGCGGGAACAAACCCTTCCCTCATCTAACTGCTTCTCTCGGGTGTTCTGTCCCAGCAACAAACACAGCCAAGCGAGTGATCCCACCCACCACTCAGTAGTGACTCTCACCTCAGGTCCCTTGATCTCAGGATTTGTACAACTCTCTTGTATTTTCCAGTCATTCCCAGTGACTTTGATAGGAGAAATTCTCTGTAATGTTGGGGTTAATGAAGGTTTGGGGACCTGCCCCTCTTGTATGACCAGGATGGACTATCTAACTTGGATTCCTGACTGTACTAAAGGCAGCGAGTGGGTCTGAAAGAGTTTGCCACTTCAGCGGGGGAGAAACTGTTTGACTCCGTCTAGTCTCATTTCCCAGAGGAAAAATAAATGGGTACTAATTTGGGGAGGTGGATTATGTATACATTTGCTCTAGTACTGGATGAAGGATGAAGCCTATGGGAACCACAATGTATACATGTTGTACAGTCTAGTTATTGGAAAATTATAGCCCCAGAACACTGTTGATTCAAATAAGCTCCAATTCATTCTGTGGGGTTAACCCAGCAGCCACAACAAAATAGACGGTAATGACGAAGCTAAGCTAACAGTAATTAAAAAGTCCTGACGGCAGCAATTGAAAACTGCAACCCACCGAGGCCGCTCTGATGAACGGCTGATACGGGAACCTGCTCCCAGACTCGGGAGGTAGTGACTCTATCTGCGCGTGGGAAACCGGGGCCTTTTCTTGCAGCCTGGTGCGAGGCCAGACTCCCAGCACAACCTTGCAAGGGATGCAGCAACTCTTAAAAAGTTCTTTAGACAGCTGCCAATTAATAGACTTAATATCGTGCACCCATGAAACCTTAATCAAAGTCACATAAAATTGGGCTGGGATGTGTCTCAGTGGTAGAGTCTGTGTTTAGTGTGCCTAGGGCTTGGGTCCCATCCCCAGATCAGCAGGAAAAATATGTACACATGCACACATGCACGCACAAAAACAAACAAAGAAACAAAAAAAACTTAGCATAGTTTCCCAAAGAAGACTGAAAATTCAATTTAAGACACATGAGATGCCTTTGATAGACACCCCCAGTTCCTGCGTGGTGCCCTGTGCCTCACAATGGAGGGAGCTTGTTCTCCCCTGGGTAGGGTTTCTTTTATTCAGCTAAAGCAGACTAGAGATGTACATTTGGAAGCACAAAGTGCTTAGACCATTTTTAAAAATATTTCATTTTTATTTATTTGACAGAGGAGAGAGAGAGAGAGAGAGAGAGAGAGAGAGAGAGAGAGAGAGAGAGAATGGGCACACCAAGGCCTCCAGCCACTGCAAACCAACTCCAGACGTGTGTGCCCCCTTGTGCATCTGGCTAACGTGGGTCCTGGGGAATCGAACCTGGGTCCTTTGTGTTTGCAGGCAAACGCCTTAACCGCTAAGCCATCCCTCCAGCACAAGACTATTTTTTTAAATTGTTTTTTGCATGTGGTGTGTGGGTGTGTTTGTATACTCATATGCATGGGTGCACAAGTGTGGGGGCCAGAGACTGATGTTGGGTGTCTTCCTCACTCATTGCCCATCTTTTTTTTTTTCTTTTAGAATTTGATTTATTTTTAATTTTATTTATTTATTACAGAGAGTGAGAGAGGGAAAGAGGCAGACAGAGAGAGAGAGAGAGAGGGGGGGGGGGAGAATGGGTGCACCAGGGCCTCCAGCCTCTGCAAACAAACTCCAGATACGTGCACCACCTTGTGCATCTAGCTTACGTGGGTCCTGGGGAATCGAACCTAGGTCCTTTAGCTTTGCAGGCAAATACCCTAACTGCTAAGCCATCCCTCCAGCCCCATCCATCTTATTTTTGAGACAGGGTCTTTCACTGAACCCGGGGCTCAGTGGTTCTGCTCGGCTGGCAGGCCAGTAGCCAGCCGCAGGGATCCCTGTGTCCACCTGCCCTCCCCTCGCCAGGGCCAGGATTCCAGGCACCTACTGCTGCGAATGGCTTTTACACAGGTCTGGTGATCTGCACTCAGGTCCTCAGGCTTGTGCAGCAAGCACTTTACCCACTAAGCCACTGCCCATCTCCTTAGGTTCTCATTTAACAACATCTAAATACCCTATGTATAAAAAGTGTTGAAGATTTAACACAGGTGTTCAGCTAATGCTTTATGCAAGGCAAGCTCCAAGATTTAGCACACATGGAAAAGGCAATGTATATTACGTAGCCATAGGATGGTATAAGCACTGGGCTGTTTTTATCTATATGCCCACTCAGGCGGAGAGTATTTCTGAAAAAGTACCTAAGAGATGGTTCAAAACAGCTGCCTCCCCTCATGCAGGGTCATGGTGGATGGAGAAGAATTTTTTTTTGAGAGAGAGAGAGAAAGAGAGAGAGAGAGAGAGAGAGAATTGGCACACCAGGGTCTCCAGCCACTGCAATCAAACTCCAGATGTGTGTGCCATTTTGTACACACATGCATGCAACCTTGCACGCTCGCATCACCTTGTGCATCTGGCTTACGTGGGGCCTGGAAAGTCAAACATGAGTTCTTAGGTTTCGCAGGCAAGCACCTTAAATGCTAAGCCATCTCTCCAGCCTGTTTTTTTTTTTAAACTAGATATCATCCATGTTTTTGGAGTTCTATGGTATTTATGTATTAACTATTAAAAATAACAATGAACTTAAATTTAGAAAAGAAAAAAAATAGTAGTTTACAAAGATTTGTGTCTTTTTTTAAAAATCTTTTCAGCATTGGGGATGGAATCCAGGGTCTTATGCATGGTTGGCAAATGCTCTACCACTGAGCCAGATCCCAGCCTGAGACTTGATTATTGCCTCAGTTTCTTTCTGTTCCCCTTACCCCCCCTTTACTCATCATCATTATGCATTACAAAGCTGTATCTCTCACTTTCAAAACCATGGTCATGTCTAAAGCAGGAGACCCCAAAATCTAAAGGAAAAACCCATCTCCATGAGACAACAGGGCTCTACAACCAGACACAGCCCTGGGATCCTGGATTAGGCAAAGACCTTAGTCGCGAAACACATTTTTTGGGGTACATTTGATGTTACTTTCCAGGTGTTGCCAAGTGTGTCTTCCTATTGCAGACGTATAAAATACAAAAAAAGGGGGTTCTCACTTAAGAACACGTGTGTACTTACAGCTGGAATATCAAGGGGAAAAAACGACGACAGAAAAAAAAAAAGAGACACAAGTCCAACAGGAAAGCACGTTTAAGTGACTGCATTCTTATAATTCCACTTTAGTATTGCTCAAGGAGACCAAGCATTATTTATCTTGATTTGCTACCAGGAATTGGAAAGAGACTAGCAGGAACACTATCTACCCACTGTTTCCTAATGAAAAAATATGCTGTTTCATTAATTATGTAAAAAAGAATTTCGTTCTCGTATGCAAATTGACACAAGACAGTACATGGCCTTTCTATCGTACATGTTCACGATGCTGAGTACCAAGTCTTCCATAGAGCAAAACAGCCAGCAGACAGCAGTGTATCTAACCGGGGGAGGTCAGGACAGTAAGAAAGGGAGGCTCGGGACGTTGTGATCAAAGCCTGCCTCTGGGTGGTAGAGAAAGAGACCAGAGGGAATTTCTCAAACCGGAGGGCTTCTCACAAGGAGCCTAAAGGGGTGTTGTAGTTTGAATGTGTAATGTCCCCCCCAAAGGCTCACTTGGTCCCCAGTTGGCGGCAATGTTTTTTTGGAAGGTAGAAGAACCTTCACTTGGGGGTGTAACCTTGCTAGAGGAAGTTGATCCCTAGGGGAGGGCCCTAAGGCTTTATAGCTTGGTCCCATTTTCTGTCTGCTTTCTACTTCCTGCTCTGCCAAGACGCGTGGGGTTCCCGGCTGTCCATTCCTGCCACCTTGGAGATTCCTGCTGACATGTTTTGTCACAGTGAGGAAAATGACTGAGTTCAGGGGACAAGGGAGCCCCACACAAGCTGGTGTCTGTGACATCATGATGAGACTTCTATGAGGAAGACCCAACATTGGCCTTCTTGGTCTGAGGGGACGAGTGTTTAGTACCATACTTTGAGCTTTCAGATAACCTCCCCTGCGTCTTGTTCCCTACATCTCACCCCATCTTCTCCCGCCAGCCCCTTTCCTGATCCTGCGGGCCTCACAACAGAACCCTGTTGTGCCACGTCAGGGTCACATGCAGGAGATACATGTAACCACCAGCCCTCGAGTCACCCACGCAAGGAAACTGCCCTGTTTTGGTTTAAATGACTGACATTTTTCCTTGCCTGGAATTAGCCAGTAATTGCATGTGGGCAGACTTAGCCAGAATGGTCTAAATGATCAATTAGAAGGCAAAAAGGAGTTCCTTTCTTTAAAGTTCAAGGGTCTCCGTTGAAGAGCCCTACTTCCCAGGCGATGCTCTGATGGGCCCGCACCCAGCTCTCTGTGGTATATTGTACATTTGCCTAACGATAATGAATTGAGTACTTCTTTTGCAGGAAAATATAGGGCATGTCCATTACACGCAATCAAGCAGAAAGGCTGGGAGATGCACCACTCCACTAATTCCAAACAGAATGCTTCCCAAACGTCACCCTGAAACCAGAGCGTGGGCTTGCTACAAATCTGAAGGAATTAAAAGTAATTTTCATCTGCACAAAGGATTTGAGGGACACGACTCCTGCCACACACGCAGTATTAATTGGGTTAAATTCAATTTGGCAATTTCAGTGTGAATCACCAAGCCCCGGCCTGGCCTGCCCTCCTCTCGTGTGAGATCAGAGCTTCTCTCGGCTTCAGGCGGGTAGGTGTGCCTGAGTGATGCACGCATGCACACACACACGCACGCACGCACGCACACACTTCGGAACAAGCACAGAATGGAATGCAATCGACCAGTTATTCACAGAGAAGTTGCTCAAAGAGGGAACACAAACGCTCACGGGCAGCAAGTCTCCCAACCTCTGAGCCTCAGTTTCCTCAACTGTACAAGGGGGTAATGACATCTACTTGAGCGGGGTCCCGAGGGCTCATGAAATTTGAGTACCACAGAGCGAGCCCTTTGTGTCGAGCTTGGCATGGTGTCTACCCGTCGGTGGTGAGTTTGGTTGTCTCCATGTCCCGGGGAGTGTTCCACATCGATGGCGATTCCCACACCACAGGGAGGGACATCTGGGAACTGCACTTGGATGGGGACAACCTTCCAGGCCACTGCAGGGCCTGGGGGCGTGCAGTCAGCCCGCTGGGTTATTGGCCACTTCCTTCCTGATTTCAATGGCCGCCAGGCCGCCATCCCCGGGGCCTGTCGCTGGGCTTGTGACAGTCAGAGAGCAGGAGACAGGAGCAAGCAGGGCCAAAGCAGTTCTGGGGCTACCCCTGGTGCCCCGCGGCAAGCGTGGCTGGGCAGTGCGGTGGGTGGTGACCCAGGGCCTTCACTCCACGTTCCGGTACTTGGTAAAGAGGTTGTACAGCACTCGCAGGGTGGACTTCAGGTCACAGTTGACAATGTCTGCAGGGGAACAAAACCGTCAGTTGCCTCGGTGGGGCACACATTTCAAAGTGGGCACCGGCTGGCCCTTTCCATCCCCGACTCATGGGTGTCTGTCCAGCATGGCTCTTGGGGGCTCAGTCAGTGCCACCAGGGGCAGGTGTGGAGAGGTGGGCACTTGGGTGCACAGCAGAGCAGACAGGCAGCAGGGGCAGAAGGGTGGGTTCCGGGAGTCTCACCTGCTGAAGGAAGCAGACCCCAGAGCATGCAGGCTGCCCCAGTGTCAGGGTGACAGGGACCTGGTGTTCGCTCTGCCTGGAGGCTCACCCGTCCCTGGGGCCCGCCTTCCCTGCGTCTGCCTTCTCAAGGGGTGTCGGCTGCTAGGGACACAGGGCCGCACAGGATGGAGGGGACCAGGCAGGGAGGATTCAGCAAAGTCCACTTCACATGAAGGACAGAGCTAGGCAGAGGGCTAGGAACTAACCCAGGCTTTCCTCCCTCCCTCCCTCCCTTTCTCCCTCTCCTAATTCTTCTCTTCTTTTCCACTTGCTCCTCCCTCATTCCCTATCTTTCCTTCATCCCTTTTTTCTTCCCTCTTCTCTCTCTTTCCCCACCCTTCTCCCTTCCACCCTCCCTCCTTTTCAGCTCTCCTTCTCTTCCCCTTCCCTCCCTCCTTCCCTTTCTCTTTCCTCCTCTTCTCCCACCCACATAATGACCTAAAGCAACAGGAGCCTGTCAGTTAAAGAACTGGGCAGAGAGCCAGGCGTGGCGACACACGCCTTTAATCCCAACATTGGGGAGGCAGAGGTAGGAGGATCACAGTGAGTTTGAGGCCATCCCGAGACTATGTAGTGAGTTCCAGGTCAGCCTGGGCTAGAGCGAGACCCTACCTTGAAAAACAAAACAAAACAAAACAAAACAAAACAAAAAACAAAAAAAGAACTGGGCAGAGCCCCGGGAGGGCTGGCTGGGTCTCGCTAAACTCAGCTCTCTCAGAGAGCTAAAAGCTGGAGACATGGTGGGGGACTGTTGGCTCCTGAAAGCAGAGCTGGGATGATTTTTGTGGGTTGGAGGCTGGGTCTGACCCTCTGACACATGTCACAGCCTTCATCCATCCACCCCTCTTCCTCCTTCCTATCCACTGTCCATCCATTTCCGGGTCTCCCTCTTCTATAGCCATCCTTCTGCTGGCTCCCGCACCTTCTCCACCCCTCAGCCTTCCCTTAGTGAGCCATTATTTGGAGAACTAAACAAATTTTAAAAAGGAACTCTGAGGGCTGGAGAGATGGCTGAGCGGTCAAGTGCTTGCCTGTGAAGCCTAAGGGACCCGGTTTGAGGCTCGATTCCCCAGGAACCACGTGAGCCAGATGCACAAGGGGGCGCACACGTCTGGAGTTCGTTTGCAGTGGCTGGAGGCCCTGGTGCGCCCATACTCCCTCTCTCTCTCCCTCCTTCTCTCTGTCTGTTGCTCTCAAATAAATAAAAAAAAATTAAAAAAAAAAAAAAAGGAACTCTGAGGCCAGGCGTGGTGGTGCACGCCTTTAATCCCAGCACTCGGGAGGCAGAGGTAGGAGGATCACTGTGAGTTCAAGACCACCCAGAGACTACATAGTGAATTCCAGGTCAGCCTGGGCTAGAGCAAGACCCTACCTAGAAAAACAAAACAAAACAAAACAGGAACACTCTACTGTTCAGGAATTCACTCTACTGTTCAGGAATTCACACCTGGGAAATGAAATGATAAGGAAAAGCAAAAGCAAAACCAGTTCTAAGCCCCCTCCCCCTTCCTCCCATGAAGTGTATTGGGGGGGGAGCTTAGAAGTGAGGGGTAGAAGATTCTGTTCAGACAGGGAGGGTACAGAGTAAGGGATAGGGCACTCCTGAGAGCTGCTATTCCTCCTGTCCTTGACCAAGGTGGTGGCTATCTGGGGGCCTCATGTGGCAGTATTTCACTAACCTCTACCCATCTGTTTTATGCTTTATGGTGGTTTGATTCAGGTGTCCCCCATAAACTTAGGTGTTCTGGATGCTAGTCTCCCCAGCTGATGGCAATTGGAAATTAAAGCCTCCTGGAGGCAGTGTATTGTTGGGGGCAGGCTTATGAGTGTTATAGCCAGTTTCCCCCTTGCCAGTGTTTGGCACACTGTCCTGTTGCTATTGTCCACCTTATGTTGGCCAGGGGGTGATGTCCACCCTCTGCTCATGCCATCATTTTCCCCTGCCATCATGGAGCTTCCCCTTGAGCCTGTAAGCCAAAATAAACCTCTTTTTCCCACAAGCTGCTCTAGGTTGGGTGATTTCTACCAGCAATGTGAACCTGACTGCAACATGCACTTTCACTCAAGTCATTTTTTTTCAATAAAAATGACATTGGAAGTAACTGTGCAGGAGGTCAGCTGAGGTAAGTGATGTAAGACAAGATAATGGCTGACCTGGGATGCCAAGCTGGGAGAGATGGCACTGAGCCACTGTGGCCACACTCTGGTCCATGGAACCAAGCTTCCATCAAGTCAGGGCAGAGCCCTTCCGGGCAGGTGGGGGACTGCTTTGGTCTTGGGGGCTGTTGTGGCTGGAGCTGCCATAGCCAGGTGTGTAGAGACCCAAGACCCCAGGCTCCAGGTAATATTTCAGCTGTAAGCCAAAGGTGTCAGGCTATGGACCCTGTAGTCGCCCCTCACCTGGACACCCCTTCCCACGCCTGATCTTGGTTTCAGACCAACCCAGCTCTGCCCCAGCTGGGCCCAGGCACATGTCAAGCTCTCCTGCTGATAGAATCTGGGATCCCCAGGGGAGCACTCCAGAAAGGCCTGGAACCCATGGCTTCCCTTCCTTCCTGTTTCCATGTTGGCCTACATTTCAGATTCTCCATTTGGGACCCTGGCGGGAGGGTAGGTGAAGGGCTGGGCCCTTTCACCTTGCCCTGCTTGGGTTGAATCCCAGTAAGAGGTGCCTCCAGAGGGGATCCTACTCCCCCTCCCCCCCGGGCCGATTCCTGTCCTTCCCACTTCTTGGGCTGTGCGTAGCAGCATTCAGATTTTGCACAGATCAAACAGGAGGCTGTAACTCTAGGGAGGAATTTCTGGAAAGGCAGAGTGGGGGACGATGGGATTGTGTGTGATGGGCAAGGCAGAGGGCTCTGAGGTCAATGTGCCAGGCTTCTAACTGGGCAGCCCTTGTCCTCTCTCACCCCCTATGCCCATGAGGGTGGCCCATTAGGCTCTGAGTACGGTTGTATGTGACGTGCCACTGCACAGACTCCAGTGATGGATGTGCGAGCCTTTCTCGTGTCCCGTGCCTCCTCTACCCATTTGTAAGGACTATTGTGATATCATGGGGACTCCTGGGCGAATCCAGAATGATCTTCTCATGTCAAGCTCATCCGTTTAATAGGTAACAGGACCAGATTCCAAGGATCGGGGTGTGGACTTCCGAGAGTCCATCTCCACAGCATGCGGGCACATGGTTTCTAACCTGGCTGTGCCCCGGCAGTTTCCGTGGTCAACACCTGCTGAGCAGAGTCTGCAGTGTCTGCCACCGTGGGCTCTGAGCACTCTTGCCCAGGGCAGTGGGGAAGAGGGCCAGAGAGCTTTCACATGTGTGGTCGTGGACGACGTCCACCCCAGAGATGACCAGCAGAGTAGGGGGACCCTCACTGCTCACGGCAGATACCACAGTTCATATATGCTACACGCCCGCCTGCTGTCCGGACCTCAAGCCCGCCCGAGTCCCACCTGCCTGGCTGCGGTCTGAACCATATCCAATGGTGACTTTACTTGATGGTGAGAACGCGAGAGACGCGTGCATTTATAAGACATGTCCACTAAAACAACAAGCCGCCAGCCGCATGCTCTTATTTCTTTCAACCTTTTCTTTCCTCTTTCTCTACTTTTCCTTCTCCCCTTTGCCCTTTCCTCTCTTCACTTCTCCTATTTCCCTCCACTTCTCCCTGTCCCTTTACTTTCTGCAAAGGACATTAAGCCCTTGGTCTTTCACACGCTAGGTAAGTGATCTACCACGGAGCTATGTCCCCAGACTTGTTTTCTTCCTCTTAGTTTGAGACAGGAATCTCACTAAGTTGCCCAGGTTATCCCTGAATTTTCTATGCAGCCCTGGTTGACCTTGAATTTGCCTCCGTCTCCCCAGTTGCCGAGATTACAGGATTGTGCCACCAGGCCTGGCTCCTTGTGCCAATATTTCAATGGCTCCATCAGTCACGAACGTGATGCTTCCCTTGGCTTACATTCATGACTGGAAGGTTCTGAAGCCCGGGCATCAGGCGTCTTCTGGGACACACACTCAGAGTTTCTAGTGGATTTCAAGGCCTCACAGAGCTCTGAGCTGAAGCCGCCCAGCAGAGAATGACTGTTCCTGACCTCAGTAACATCTTTTTGTTTGTTTGTTTGTTTTTTTGTTTTACGAGGTCTCACTGTAGCCCAGGCTGACCTGGAATACATTATAGAGTCTCAGGGTGGCCTCGAACTCACGACAATACTCCTACCTCTGCCTCCCAAGTGCTGGGATTAAAGGTGTGAGCCACCATGCTGGGCATCAGTAACATCTTGCCTTGAGAAATACCTCCACCCCAGCCGATGTGGTATGGAAACACCTTCAAAGAGCTCCCCCTAATGCCTGCAGTGTCGCCTAGGGCACCACAGTGCCCAGGTAGAAAACACAGAGAACAGACTTGGTTGTGCTGGGATCCACTTCTCTTCACAAAACACCGCTTCTGCTCCCCTTTATGCACTGGAAATTTTCTGCATGGGCACGGTGCCCAGTGCAACAGCAAATCACACGGGTGTGTTTTTCCACTCACATTGCTCAGGAAGGTTCACACTGAGCCGTTCAATAATTGGACAAGAAATGTCATCTCTATGCTGAGATCGTCTCACAGATTGACTGACATTGGGGAAATCATCTGTCCCGAGGAAAACAAAGGCTTGAACACAAACAGATCAGAACAAGTTTGTTTCTAATCTGGAGGCAGGAAGTTTCCATGAAGCTGTCCCAGACCCGGGCAGCAGACAGCAAGGCCCGCGCTCTCCTGCCGAGGCTCCCGTCCTGAGCCAGGCGCTTGGGGGCTGCCCACTGGGCACTATGAGAAGAGTCCTGTGGCATCAGGACGATGAGAGTGGCCTTGACAGAGACAGTGCCCTTGGGGGACACCTGCCATCTAGAAGTCTGCCCTTAAGGGTGACCTGGGACATAGGAAAAGGTAGAATGAGTGAGAGATGTTGGCTAGACCTGACAGCACCAGGTCATGAGCCAGGATCCCCACTCTCCAGCTGGGACTGTGGCTCATTCTCTTCTCCCGATGTCCATCAAAGCCCTCGCTGGGCCTTCTGGTCTCTACCTGTCACCAACTCCATCATATTATTCCCACACAGAAGTGTCCCTCCTCCTCCATCCATCCTTCTGTCATACCTCTTTCCTGGCCACTTTCAGGACTATCATCCTCTTTGGGTCACTGTGGCAGCCTTGAGGTCAGGGTCGGTCTTGCCTTTTGGTGTACCGTGGAGTACAGGGCCTCAGGCCGGCTCGACTGGTGCCTGACCCTCGGTATGGGTCTGAGTAGAGGCAGCAGCACGATGTGAAAGCATAAACCCCTGCCTGTCCCCAGGCCTTTAAGCAACCAGGAGTTCAAACACAAGGCCCCGCGGCTGGCCTTCCAGCATTTCAACATTATCTGTAGCATAGCACTGACTCCCCAGAACTGATAAAACTGCAGCAAGTGACAGGGAACTAGCATGTGTACCAAGAAGACGGCTGACAGCATCGTGCCTCCTGCTCTCTAAAGCACACTCACGGGCAGGCACGGGCACGGGCACGGGCAGCCTGCCCGAGAGCTCCGTCCTTCACGCCTTCCCCCAGTCTCGGGATTAGTTTTCTGTGTCTGTGACCCTCACATCAGTGGATTCAGCCAACAGTGGTTCGAAAATGTTCAAGAAACAAAAACTGCATCTATATTGGACAGGTACAGACATTTTCCCTTGTCATTATTCCCTCAAAGACAAAAACAAAAACAAAAACAAAAACAAAAACAAAAACAAACAGAGCCAGGAGTGGTGGCGCACGCCTTTCATCCCAGCACTCAGGAGGCAGAGGTGGGAGGATCACCATGAGTTCAAGGCCACCCTGAGAATACACAGTGAATTTCAGGTCAGCCTGAGCTAGAATAAGACCCTGCCTTGAAAAACCAAAGAAGAGGAGGAGGAGGAGGAGGAGATGCAAGCACCTGGTATGGGCTGGAGAGATGGCTTAGCAATTATGCGCTTGCCTGTGAAGCTCAAGGCTCGATTCCCCAGGACCCACGTTAGCCAGATGCACAAGGGGGCGCATGTTTGTAGTGGCTGGAGGCCCATTCTCTCTCTCTATCTGCTTCTTTCTCTCTCTCTCTGCCGCTTTCAAAATATCTCTATCACACCTTCCATGGCTCAGGGTCTAATGTGGAAGAGGTGGCGGAAAGAATGTAAGAGCCAAAGGAAGGATAGGACTCCTTACAATGTGCTCCCCCCAAGACACAAAGTGGCCTGGATATCCATGACCTCGCAGTGCCTGACACTACCTGCACAAGACCATCATAATAGGAGGAAAAGATCATGACATCAAAATAAAAGAGATACTAATTGAGAGGGGGAGGGGATGTGATAGAGAGTGGAGTTTCAAAGGGGAAAGTGGGGGGGGGAGGGAGGATATTACCATGGGATATTTTTTATAATCATGGAAGTTGTTAATAAAAATTTGAAAATGAAAAAACCAAGAAAAAAAAAAAAAAGCTGGGCGTGGGAGCGCATGCCTTTAATCCCAGTACTCGGGAGGCAGGGGTAGGAGGATTGCTATGAGTTAAAGCCACCCTGAGGACAGGGTGAATTCCAGGTCAGCCTGGGCTAGAGTGAGACCCTACCTCGGAAACAAACAAACACACAAACAAAAAAGCCGCCGTATAACTATTAACTATTCCCAGAGCAGCTCATGGCGGCAGGTGTTCTCAGCAATGGAGAGGTGGAGGTGACTGAACGCGTACGGCGGGGCGAGCCTGGAGTGTAGACAAACACCAAGTCATCTGATGTAACGGGAAAGAGACTTGGAAGCCTTGGGAGTCTTAGAACAAACTGTTCGTGGAAACTGAGGAACTACTGAACCTGTCACCCAGACCCCCCAAACTAAGGTGCCGCTCAGTTGCCACAGAGGCCGGGAGGGAAGGGCGGAGTACCTTCTGGCCGGGGTTTGGGCTTCTCCAGTCCTCCATCTTGCATGAGCTCAAACGCAAAGGAGACATTCAAGACCTGGCAAGAGAGACGGGGTGCCTAAGTCGTGACACACTCTTCCTAGGTCCTGAGGACCCGGGACCTGCCCCTGGGAAGTACAAGAGCCCAGTATGATTGCCACGGGAACCAAGGCTGAGCTTGTGTGAGGGAAATGTGAGGCCATGCTAAGGGTGGCTTTGCCCATCCCAATTACTACTGGAAGGGGCTCTTCCTGTGTGTCCACTGCCAGGACTTCCAATTTTATTTTATTGTTTTTTTTAAGGTAGGGTCTCACTGTAGCTCAGGCTGACCTGATTCACTCTGTAGCCTCAGGGTGGCCTCGAACTCACGGTGATCCTCCTACCTCTGCCTCTCGAGGGCTGGGATTAAAGGAGTGTGCCACCACACCCGGTTTAGGACTTCCAATTTTAGTTTGTCTGTGAACGTATCCACCCAGGGTCAGATGGCAAGGCATGTTCAAGAGGCAAAGTCTCTGCTTTAGACCAAATGGCTCCTGTCTTGCCAAGTAGGATGTGGCTGCCTAGGAAAGGCTGTGAGAACCAGCTGGCCAAAGCCAAAATCAAACAAAACTCAACCCAAATCAACTTAAAAAGGGCTGGTGATGCAGCTAAGTCTGCAGTACTTGCCTAGAATGTACCAGGCTTTGGGTTCAATCTCCAGCAGCATAAAAAAAAAATAAAATAAATCACTCAAGGGCTGGAGAGATGGCTTGGCTTGGTGGTTAAGGCACTTGCCTGCAAAGCCAAAGGACCCAGGTTTGATTCCCCAGGACCCACATAAAGCCAGATACACAAGGTGGTACATGCGTCTGGAGTTTGTTTGCAGTGGCTAGAGGCCCTGGTGTGCCCATCCCATTCTCTGTCTACGTGACTCTTTCACTCTCAAATACATAAATAAATGAAAATAAAATATTAAAAGAATAATAAAGCACTTAAAATCACTAAGGGGCTGGAGAGATGGCTCAGTGGTTAAGGTGCTAACCTGAAAAGCCAAATGACCTGGGTTCAAGTCCCCAGTACCCACGTAAAGCCAGACGCACAAAGTGACTCGGGGCCCTATTTCTCTCTGTCTGTTCTCTCTCTGCTTGCAAATTAAAAAAAAAATTTTTTTTTAAAGATCACTAGGCACGAGTTCAAGTCTATCTTGGGTTATGAAGTAAACTTGAAGCATGCCTAGGCTATGGAATGAGACCCTTACCTGTCTCAGCTCTCCCATCCTGCACAACACAGAGACCCAGGCTAACCACGGCTCTCAGAGGTGACAGATCTCCCAGCCACCATCCCTGTCACCTCTGACAGAGACATGGCCGTGCAACTGCAGGAACACATGCCCAGCGGAACTGGGTTGGGGGAAGGGCGAGCAAGGGTTCTCAGGAGGCCTGGGCTGTAGACCGGCTCTCCCAGCGTGGCTGTCAGGTCAAGCGCAAGCAAGGATGTGGGCTGCAGGTCCCCCCGAGGCCCTTCCTCTTACCTTCTGCTCGAAGCTGTCTGGGGTCAGGAAGAAACTGTGTAGTGGCACAAAGTAGCCTTCCAGGAGTCCCATGAGCAGCACCAGGTAGACGCCATCTGCAAACTGCAGAGAGCCGGGCATTGGCTGGAGCCTTCTTCACTGGCTCCACGTTGTGGGGAGACTGCTGGCAGGGAGGTCCACTAGGGAGCTGGCCCTGGACCCGATGGTCAGCATGAGAGTCACCAGTCCACGGCCCAGTGTCAGGTAACCCTGCATTTTGAGCACTGACCGTGTGACCTGGGGGCCAGGGGTGGGTGAAGTGTGGCTCTCACCCTCAAGGCACTCGTAGCGTTCACGGTCCCAGGGGACACGGCTATGGATACAATGTGGCACCTGCCCTGCGTGATTTAGGAAGGTCACCTTGCCTACTGGAGGGACACTGCTGTATGTGTGGAGGGTGAGGAGTTAGCTAGGGTAGCCTTGGGAAGGACGGGCGATGTTCAAGGAGAGAGGCATGAGTCCTGCTTCTCGAACAGAGGGAATACTACGGTGTCACCCTGGCCTGGCTTCTCCCTGCTGCCGTCTCTCTTCTTCAGAGCACCGAAGACAGCCCAGCCCAGGGTGGCCATTAGGAATGTGGGTTCCAAGCCCAGTCCTGCAGGCTTGCTATGGGACTTGAACCTCTGTGCACTTCATTTTCCTCTCACTGGTAAAACAAGGGTACAAGCATTGTAGGGCCTACTCCACAGGATTAGCGTGAGGATCGAGCCAGGAAACATACGTGAATCAATGCCTGGGACCTGCTGGGCATTTAAGGCGCACTTAATAAGAACTATTGCTACTGCTGTCTAGGAAATGACAAAGCCATTAGGACTCTTATTGGCCAAGCAGAGCTCTGCACGTCCTGGGTGACCCAGAGCGTGAGTGGACTTTGCAAGAAGTTAGGGTTTGGGCACGTGAGCCGACACACAAAGGTCGGGTTCACGTATGGCATTTTCTTACTCTACAGGTGGCTGGTCCACCCCGTTTGTAGGCGTGGAGTCACCTTGGAAAGATGAAAAGAACTACAGCGCTGGAGTATGCGCTCCCTGAGCCTCAGGGGGTGACTGCTCTGCGCATGAACGGGGATTCATTCTCGTAGTTCTTCTAAAGACAACTGACTGGACGGGATGGGGAGATGGCCTAGTCAGTAGAGCGCTTGCCTTGCAAGCATGAGGATCTGAGTTCTATACCTAGCAGCCACGTAAAAAAGCCAGACATGGGGGCTGGAGAGATGGCTTAGTGGTTGAGCACTTGCTTGTGAAGCCTAAGGACCCTTGTTCGAGGCTCGATTCCCCAGGACCCATGTTAGCCAGATGCACAAGGGGGGCGCACACGTCTGGAGTTCATTTACAGTGGCTGGAGGCCCTGGTACACCCATTCTCTCTCTCTCTGTCACTCTCAACTAAATAAATAAAAATGAACAACAAAAAAAGATTTTAAAAAGAGCCAGACATGGTTGTCCGTGCTTGTAATCCTGATACCGAGGAAGTCACGGCAGAGACAGGCGGTGGATACCTGGTGCTCACTGGCCAGCCAGCCTAGCCGACTCCAGGCCAATGAGGAAGCCCATGTCAAATAAAGGTGGATGGCATTCTTCAGGGAACTACCCTCTGGTCTTTACATTACTCACTCAGACATGCATGTGCATCTGTATACACATACACACACCCCTAGAAAAGATTCCATGGAGAATTCCATCCAATCCATCTCTCTGACCAGAACATATCCATGTAGCATCTCTCTTGGCTATGTGCGTAGACCTGTCCCTCCCATACTTGGGCTGTTACCCACCTGGGTCTCCAGTTCAGTGACCTCCAGGTTCAGTTTATTCAGATGTTTGTTCACAAAAGTGATGAGGGTCTAAAAGAGAAGCACAGAGGTACAGAGATGGAGACCCCCCAAAACACTTGTGCTCAGCCAGGAGGTCGCCCCGGCATTCGTTTGCCCATGAAGATGGACTGCTCATGCAAAAGTCCTGGAGCCGCAGGGTGAGGCACAGGCTCCTGGCTGGGCGGTCTACATGACGCAGGGCTGAGAGGGACAGGGGAGTCCTAGAGGCAGGATGACATGCGGGTCATCTGAGTTTGGGATCTGGAGGACAGAAGGGGGATTGAGAAGAAAGCAAGAGAAAAAAAAAATGACCCTCTGGGTCCCTCCTGCCAATCTATGCTTTGGAGGCACCACCTGTGCCCAGGGATATGGGGAAATCTGCGTGAGGAGCAGGGAAGATGGGGGTCAGGGTGGGTGGGAAGACAAGGCGGGCATCCTGATGGGAGAAGGGCCCTGATGAGATGCCAGGAATGAACTAAGAGCCGCCAGGCATAGCCCGGGGTCGCAGGGATAAGGCGGTGATAGCAGTTGTAGGACGCACTTCACCAGTGTCTTGTGGGAACCTGGCCCCCGCACTTCCCCAGGCACCCCACACCCACCTTCTTCACCACGTTGAGTTTGTCTGGTGCATGGTCGAACAGGGTGTCAAAGGCATCGCGTTCTGAAAGAGAGAGACGCACTGTGCAGCCCAGAATGGCTTCCTGGTGGAAAGCTCAGCCAGCCTCAGACCGCGAGCCTTTGATGGCCAAGCAGCTGACTAGTGTGGGGGTGCTCCAGGGTACAGCCTGTATATTTCTGGGACCCCTGTACAAGTGTGACCACCAGGTGTCTACTGGGTAGCCTGACCTGAGATCCATCCTTTCTACCCACTATTTCTATCCCACCATATCCTGATGCTGTCACAGCTCCAAAGTGTTTCTGACACTCTTTGGAGGTCACCTGTTATCCAAATATCACATCACTGTGGTGTCTAATGTTCAAAAACAGCCGAGACAGCCACCCTGGCAAAAGCAGAAGCAAGAAAACTCAGGGCCAGTTTGTTCCAGGACAGGACGTGATCTTCCTCCGAAGGAATCCACTTCTGATAGTGCTCCGTGCCTCAGTTTCCCCTGCTACAAAATGCCATATTAAAGACGAGTGTCTCCCAGGCTTTCATGGGTATGAGAAGCGTGTGTCCCATCAGCTCTGATGCGTTCTCCCAATGCGCACTGTCTGTGTTGCCATCAGAACCCTTTGGAATGCTGCCAAGGGTGGCAGAACAGTCACGTCACACTCCCTGCAAGGATGCTTCTTGCTCTGGCTGCCAAGTTCTCTGGACCAGGAGGTGACCTAGTACTGGGAAGTGGAGGCAGAGGCAGAGGCAGAGGCAGGGAGACTCTGCCGGTCCAACATGGGGTGAGGAGGGTCTGGGACCACAGGCCTGCTGTTTCCACTTGGACACTGATTGGCAATGCTGAGACTCCAGGGAAGGGGACCTCTGACCCTCATGGACTCTACAAATAAGCCAGCCAAGCTCTAGGAAATGGGGAGAGGGAGTGGAGCAGATGGATAGTCCCCAAGTGTGTTCAATCGCCTCCTTTTGTCCCTTCCCACCCAGCCAGTGTGCCGCCCCAGGCTGGGGCGGACCCACATCAGGCAGCAGGAGGCTGCTCTTCTCGGTCGCTCCAGAGGTTAGTACCACCACCACAGCCACCAAGATCATGACACTCACCATGCCTTCCGGAGAGAGCCCTGGAGGAAAAGAAGAAAGGGTTCAAGGTCATCCTCAACTACATAGTGAGTTCTAGACAAGCCCGGGCTACGTCAAATCCTGCCTCAACAACAACAAAGGGGAGCGAGAGCCTGCGTCCAGTCATGGGACAGCACACTGTCCTACTCTGAAAGGGGCACACCTCCCTGCCTGGCCCAGCAGCCCATGCCTGGTTGAGGGGCTCAAAAACCCTCCATCTGTTGGTATTTGGTCCTGGGCTGTCTCCAATTAAGGAGACTTTATGACTACCTATTTTTGCCTCTGCTACACAGATTACTGGTGTTAATGCAAAGTTTGGCATAATGATGCTTAAAAGCCTCATTCTTGCCTAAAATGAAATCAGATGGTGCCTTGAAGTTTAGAAAGAATAGCAGACCAGGGGCTGAAGAGTCTCAGCTGGAGGATCCTTTCTCAGGAGCAGAGACCAAGCAACTTGAGGTGTAGAGTTTGACCATCCAGATTTGACCCATGTTCGACTCTCCAGATCCCATGTAAGCCAGACACACAAAGGTGAGGCAAGCACAAGGTCTCACATGCCCTTTAGATGGTGCCAGCGTCTGGAGTTTGGTTGCAGTGGCTGAGGCCCTGGTGCGCCAATTCTCTTTCTCTCTCTAATAAATAAATACAATAATAACAAAAAAAGAATCGTCCTGGGCCAATGGTTCTGTGGGTAAGAGCATTTGTTGTGAAAATGTGAGGACCCGAGTTCAATTCCCAGCAACCGTGTAAAAAGCAGGTCATGGCTGTGCATCCTGGTAACTCCAGCCTCTAGTGAGGCTGAGGTGGGAGATCGCTGAGACTCCCAGGTCAGCTGATCTAACTAAATAAACCCGAGAGCTCCAGGTTGAGTGCGAGACTCTACCTCAGGGAAAAGCACTTGAGGAGGAAACCTCTGCTGATGGAGGGTGTCCCTGTGGTCTGCGTTGTACAGATGTGCGCACCAATGTCCACACGCCACACCTACATTCACGCACCACCCCTCTTAAAACTGTCCTGAGATGTCACAAAGACCGTGCCCGTGTTTGTGCCTTTGTGTAGAGGGGACAGCGTAACATGCAACGGGAAGGTTGTTCTGGAAGCTGAAACCTCACTCTCCTCGCGGGGACAGTGGTTCCCCCACGTGAGTGACTCTCCTCTCTGGCCTGTCTTCCTCTTTTCCAGAAATGAAGCGGTGGGCACAGGGGGGCCCAGCTGTCTTCCTCAGCTCAGAGTCAAGGCCAAGACGCTGTGTGCCCTGCAGGTCCCTGTGGCCCTTCAGGAACCAAGATAGGCCCTGGGAGCGATGTGGAGGTTGTGGGATGGGGTCTCCATGGGCCATGTATGCGGCATGGGAAGGGACATGCTATGTTTCTGCCTGGCCCGCAAGCTCTTTTACGTCACATGCACTTCAGCCCCCCATAGTCATAGCCCCGACTTCTGTCAGCCAGGCTGGGAAACACGGAGAGGCTTCCTACAGAAGGGACAAGTGGAAGGTATAGATTGGCCGGGACAGGGAAAACTGAGGGGCAGAAAGGTGTTACTCTGAATTCTCACCTTGCCTCTGGGTCAGGAAAAGGCTTCCCACTTCAGAGATGGAGAGACTGAGGCTAGAAAGGTTCAGGGACACAATGTGGGCGAGCTCAGAGCTTCCTGGTCTTTTGGCTACACTGCTCTTATAACAGGGCAACAGAGAGAAAGGTTGGGGGTCAGGGCTGCTGGGAATCTAGCCTTGCCCCACTCTGTGGAGTGGGGTTCAGGGTCCACCCAAAGATCCCAACCCTCTCTCCCCCTCAAACCTTGGATTTCCATCTAAGAACAAAATCCAAGCCGGGCATGGCGGCACATACAGCACTAGGGAGGTGGAGGCGGGAGGATAAGAAATTTAAGGTCATCCTAGGCTACATATCACGTTTAAGGCAAGCCTGGGCTATATGAGACCCTATCTTAAAAAAAAAATCGAAACCAAAGAAACGCAAAACAATACAAAAAACACAGCAAAACCCCTAAAATAAGCAACAAAAGAAAACAAAACCCCTCAAATCAAGCTTAAATAAACAATCTCCCCAAAGAGCCCCCAAATTCAGAAATTAAATTCCCTATGGCAAACGTTTTATAAATACTGATTCTCTAATTCCTACAAGGAAATGGAAAAAAAAAAACCCTCAAAAATAAAACCAAAGCAAGACAACTTGAAGGTAGAAGAGGGGCTTTCTAGAAGGGTCATGGTAGGTGACCAAGTAGATCAGATTCAGAAAAGCAAGGCAAACGTCATCCCTTTGAAGATTAACAATTTAGATTCAGCTCTATGTTTATGGCATGATAATTTCATGCTGGTTGGCTTTTTTGGGGGCACACTTTTTTTTTTTTCCTAGAGTGCCACAAAATTAGAATTTTTCAATCACTGCTAATTCCCCTCTCCCAACACTTCCCCAGCCCAGGCTGGAGCGAAGCATCAAGAGGCAAGGTTTGAATACTGGAAAAGGCTAAGCTATAATCATGGGCCCCGGCCTAATCCCTCTTGCAATCCCAATAAATGAAAACTAAATATCAGCAAATGGGTGAATTTCGGAGAAACATCTGTGTTCCATTACAGACTTGCTGGCAACAATGGTGTTGACATACTCTGTGTTACCAGTTATTTCCTCTTGGATTTGTCGAGACTGGAGGATTCCTTCTCGTTTCTGAAAAGGGGGGAGGGGAGGGGAGGGGGGTTGGGGAAGAGAAAAGAAAAAAAAAACACACACACATTTTAGAAAAATACAGAAAAATGGCTTGGCATTCCTGACACTGAGAAAGCTGTGTTGAGGAAGTGAGCCTGGAGGCGAGAAGAGGCTAGAAGGGAAGAGAGGCTATGATTTGCGGGGACGGGCTGTACCATCTGCAGGGAGTACAATTAGAGTTTAGTCCAAATAAGTAGGCTGTTTCTTGGATGGGGAATCTTGCCTTTCTTTATTGGAAGATGTTGTGCTGGAAGCAAAGCGTTTGCCTCCGGGACAGATCCGCAGTAAACCCAATGGAAATGAAGGCCAGGGTGTGATCTGCCTCCAGCTGAGGCCCCAGCAGGGAAGCCCAGAACCGCTTAGCGCTGGGAGCCAGATGGGGGCGCGGGGTGGGGGGGCAACTTGGAGAACTCAGACGGAGGTAGGGGAGACTTTTGTGCCACACCTCACTTAGGCACCTTGTCCGCTACTGGGGACACGTTGAACATTTATTCTACCAGCCAGCTGTGCCCCTCTCTTGTTCTAATTCACCTTCCTCCTCTCTTCTTTTTAATTTTTTTTGTTCATTTTTATTTATTTATTTGAGTGTGGCAGAGAGAGAGAAAGAGAGAGAGAGAGAGAGAGAATGGGCACGCCAGGGCTTCCAGCCACTGCAAACGAACTCCAGATGAGTGTGCCCCCTTGTACATCTGGTTAACGTGGGTCCTGGGGAATTGAGCCTTGAACCAGGGTCCTTAGGCTTCACAGGCAAGTGCTTAACCGCTAAGCCATCTCTCCAGCCCTTCTATTTTTTAAATTATTTATTTGAAGAGAGAGAGAGAGAGAGAGAGAGAGAGAGGATGGGAGCGCCAGGGCCTCTTCACACTGCAAATGAACTCCAGAGGCATGTGTTAACTTGTGCATCTGGCTTACATGGGTCCTGAACCGAGGTCCTTTGTAGGCAAATGCCTTAACTGCTAAGCCATCACTCCAGCCCCCCCCCTTTTAAAGACAGGGTCTCATATAGTCCAGGTTGGCCTTGCTTCCTATGTGATGGAGGATAGCCTTGAACTTCTGATCCTGTTACTTCTAACTCCCCTGTGCTAGGATTACAGGTTACCACCATGCGAGTCTCCACTCTTTCTCCCTGATTTCATAAACCAGTGCTTTTCTGTATAAGACCCATGCAGGAGTTAGAACAAGACACCTTGTCGTTGCCTCCTCCTCCTCCTTCTTCTTTATCCTCCTCCTCCTCTTCTTCTCCTCCTTCTTTTTTTTTGTTTTTTTTCAAGGTAGGGTTTCGCTCTAGCCCAGGCTGACCTGGAATTCACTATGTAGTCTCAGGCGGGTCTCGAACTCATAGCAATCTTCCTACCTCTGCCTCTCGAGTGCTGGCATTAAAGGCGTGTGCCACCATGCCTGGCTAGAACAAGACACCTTGGAACACGTACCCTGGCTTCAGGCCTCCGGGAACTTAGAATGAAAAGGAAGACAGGAAGCAGGCAGGGGAGAATGGCTCCCTGTACGGTCCTGGTGTGAGCCTGCTGTCTCATCTTAGTAACGAATTGGACCCTTTCACTCTCTTATCGTTGTGGACGACAGTTCTGGTGTTGCTCTGTGCAGAGGTGTGTGCTCATGGAGGAATATGAGTGTGGACTTCCAGGTCAGCTACGACGTGACTGGACACTGAGGAGAGGTTATTCTAGGGGGAGGGTGGCTGCCATGGGTGCCAGGAGGGAAGACTCACTCTATCAGGGTCAGCTAGCACTGACCCTGGGCACCTGCAGAGGTTGGCAGAGTTAAGTCATCCACCCAAGGCTGAGATAAGTATTAACAAGGGGCCTCTGAGCTGGATGTAATGGTGCACACATGTAATCCCAGCACTCAGGAGGCCGAAGCAGGGAGTTGTGAGTTCAAGGCCAGCCTGGGCTATATAGTAAGACCCTGTCTCAATATTCCCCACCCCCCAAAAAAAGGCCTCCAAACTCAGGTGATTCAGCTGAAATGTATCCTGTGATCCTCCTGTGAAAATGTCCAGAAACAGCCCCCTCAAACACTAGGGTTCCCAACAGCCACCAACACTAGGGTCCTTGCGAAATTCTTTGACAGAAGGAAAAGCAGCTAGAGGGCCAAGGGGAAGAAGGAATTATCAAGGTAAAAAAAACAAAAAAACCAAAAAACAAAAAAAAAAAAACAAAAAACATTTAAAGGGACCAGGTATTGGCTGGAGAATTGGCTTAGCAGTTAAGGCACATGGCTGTGAAGCCTAATGACCCAGGTTCAACTCCCCTGTACTCAGGTCTGCCAGATACACAGAATGGCACAGAGTTTGTTTGCAGTGGCTGGTGGCCCTGGCCCATCCATTCTTTCTCTCTCTCTCTCTCTCTCTCTCTACCTGTTTCTTTCTCTCTTCCTCTAATAAATAAATATAAAGGGACCAGGTGAAGATAAATCAGTACTTTTTCCAAATTCAGTTTTGC
Source organism: Dipus sagitta (assembly GCA_036346955.1). Classification (NCBI taxonomy): domain Eukaryota; kingdom Metazoa; phylum Chordata; class Mammalia; order Rodentia; family Dipodidae; genus Dipus; species Dipus sagitta. Next base: position 151,377,112 of record CM070772.1, on the reverse strand, counting down.
AACGTATCAATTTTTTTACATGAGGTTGTGGAATCCTAATCTCAGGAGACTATTCCCAGACGTAAACCCTCATCTTCAAGCTCACACAGAATTAAATGTTTTTTTTTCTAGAAAGAAAAAGAAGTGGAGGTTAAGAAGCCCTCAACCAGCATCCTGAGTCACTTGTATCATTATGTATTCCCAGAAAGCTCTCTTCAAAGCTCAGCCGTTACTTCCTGCCAGTTTGGTTTATTTTTGTTTGTTTGTTTACTTTTTAATTTTAAGACGGGATCTCCCTATGCAACCCACACTAGTCTGAAACTCACTACATAGCCCAGGCTAGCCTCAAACTCATAGCAATCCTCCTGCCTCATTTCCCAGGAGCTGTGACGACAGGTGCATACCACGTTTGGCTCTTTTGTCAGTTGTGAGTCCTGCTTCTGAGCCCATCCACTTGATAAGGTTTGACACACTAGCCATGGCCGCCGCCCACAATCCCAGCATGGCGCGGGGGGGCGGGGGGAACGGGACGCCAGAGGCATCTGCAGCAGGATTATAGTCAAGGCTACATAGCAAGACCCTGTTTCAAAAGAACCATTCCGGACTGCAGAGATGGCTTAGCGGTTAAGCGCTTGCCTGTGAAGCCTAAGGACCCCGGTTCGAGGCTCGATTCCCCAGGACCCACGTTAGCCAGATGCACAAGGGGGCGCACACGTCTGGAGTTCGTTTTCAGTGGCTGGAGGCCCTGGCGCGCCCATTCTCTCTCTCTATCTCTGCCTCTTTCTCTCTCTGCCTGTCACTCTCAAATAAATAAAATAACAAAAAATAAATTTAAAAAACCCAAAAGAACCATTCCCCCTCTCTGCAAAAAAACCCCACAAAAACCAAAAAAAACCCTGACACGCACTAATGCCACGGTGTGTAATGTGTGCTTTTCCTGCTTGCGCACGCTAGCAAAATTGCCTGCAGGAGAAATTAAACCCACAACAGCCTTCTGATGGCTGATAATTGAGCTCAAAATAAGGTTTGAGAGGAAGGCCTGTGGTGACCACTGTTTCAAAATAGCAGTCCTGCGCTCCTACTCCAATCAGCACGTTTTGTGTGTGGCGATTGCAACAGGTATGTCTTGTCATTTCTATGAGGGAGCTGTTGATCTAAGCTGGGAGGAAAGACACTATGCTCTTCAATAAACGAATGACAGTCACAGACGACATCAAAGGGTAGCTTGCATAAAAGTACTTCTCTCCACTAGCAACAGAGGCACGACGCATGAGGGTGACCACTGCGCTCACTTGGGAAATAACTGAAGGAATTCCTGGTGGTAGTGATATCGAGTCACCAAAGTTCTCTGGCCTGGACTCCCATGACCACGTTTCTCGTTTAAGAGCAGTTCTGGGTTCATAGCAAAACCGAAAGGCAGGTGTAGAGATTTTCCCTTTTGCTCCCAGTGCCCGAGCCACCACCACCATGGACTCCTTGTGGCGGAGTGGCATCCCTGTTCACAAGCTGGGCAGCCTGCACCGACTCGTCACGGACCCCCAAAGGCTATAGCTGACATTAGGGTGTGCCCTGGGGGCTGCGTCCTCTGTGGCTTTAGGCTGTCACATTACCAGGCCCTGTTTCATGACCCAAGAGGGCCCCCCCACCCCGTTCCACCTATTCCTCCCTCGCCCCCATGGCAGGGTTTCAGAACACAATGACATGGACTTGCATGTGACTGCTGGTAGGAGCGACACAGTAAAATGGCCCGAGTTCATGAGTCAGACACTCATCCCAGGATGCTGTGAGCTGGGACTGGCCACGCATCCTCGACATACTGAGCATCATGTGGGAGGAAGGCAGGAACTCGACAGTGAGAACCGTGAGCACCTGTCTGTCAGGTGCACTCGACTCTGAGCCGCACAGCTTGGCCTTGTCTGTGGATAGCCTGTGCCCACTACGTGCTCTTGCTCCTGGCAGGCAGGGCTAAGGTGTTATATTCCTGTTCTGCCTTTCGGATGCTTCCCAGGGCTAAACACTCAGAAGGTATGGGAGAGATTTCCTCTAAGACCGGATCTGTTACTGAGGAGTACCACTGGATCCTTCCATCTTGTGAACAGTGGATTCCGGGAAGCTCAGTTTAAAGGCCCTTTGTCCTGGAAACTGGAATACTGGATCCTGGAAGGTTTTCCAGCCCTCAAAGCTTTTGCTCACTGAGCGATGGCAGAGTTGTCTCCCCACTCTGTTCCAGAGCCCCGGGTAGCCCTGTATACCCAGGGAGCCGCGCGTCTGGGGGGCTTGCTCTCGCCGCATGTTTATTTGGAAAAAGAACAGAAACCAGCCAGCACAATGGTGACCTTTTGCTAAATGGGCATAAAGTTGGAAAATAAAATTGCATTTGAGTATTTAATGGGGTTAGGAGCAGAGTGTGATAGTCACGGGGAGAGCGATCACGCCCTCACTGTGGAAATTACACAGCCATATGTGAATGGAAACCCCGTCCAACAATCTGGAGACGATGACTGCAGGTCCTAAGCTGTGCTGTGCTCCGTGCGCGAGAAGCAGCAGCTGGGGCTGAGCGCACACGCCTCTCCAATGCGTGAGCATCGTTCGTTTAACCAAACGCACTCTGATTCTCCACACTGTGCAGGACACACTAAGCCACACCGACCACAGACGAGTGTGTAACACTCACGTTTCTTCCTGATCCACTGTCCTTTCACAGATACTGCACTCTCACCTACATGTCTCAGAGACTCTCCCAATACAAACATGCAAAGTGGGGCTGGGGTGATGGCTTAGTCAGTAAAGTGCTTGCTGTGTGAGCATGAGAACCTAAACTGAGGACCCTCCCCCCCAAGCACCCACGTTAATGCTGGCTGGATACGGCAGCTTGTCTCTGACCCCAGCTCTTGGGAAGTGGGCATGGGGTCACTAGGGCAAGCTGGCTAGTTAGAATAGCTGAATTGGCAAGCTGAATTGGTTTACGTGAGAGACCATGTCTCCAATAAATGAGATGGGAAGAGATTGAGGAAGACATCCAACATCAACGCCTGGCCTCTACTTTCCCACACGTGTGTATGTGTACTCTCATACACACATACAAACATAAACCACACACACGCATGCACACCCCCCCCCCCACGACTCCCCAAACATGTAAAGCCCAGATACCTCCCAAAAGCTGCCCTGTCCACAAGCACGCGTTCTTCCATCCTTTGCACGCTTACCAGGGACACGTCAACACGCATCAGATTCCTCTCATGATTCTCCCAACACAGCACACCCAAGCTCACTCAGCACTCACGCAGCTGTCCGTCCACCAACATGCTTCAAGGGTCATGCAACTCAGCCTCAGTTAAGGACATGCGTTCTCGGTGTGACATCCGGCTTACCTGGACCACGACCACTTGAATGGAAACGTGGTCTGGGAGTCGGACTGGCGCCCGGAAATGCTGAGACAGAGCGACCAGCAGGTGGAGGATGGCCACCAGGCTCTTGGCGTGGACGGCTGGAACAGAAGAGGGGTTGACAATGAGTGTGCCCTCTCCCGGTTCTAGACGAGATAAGCAGCGACTGTATAGCAGTGTGCCACCCAGCGCCGCCCCCCCTTCTGCAGCCCAGGGGCCAGGGGATACCCTTAATTATCACAAGCGTTACCCTGGGTCCCCTCAGTTCATCACTGTCCCCTGGAGAGCTCTTCTTGAATCCTGTGATGAACAGCATTCCAATGTGGCCTCTACGCTCATCTCGGGTTCTCAGGGGAACAGTGACCACAGCAGAGCTCCGGCCCGCGTCCCTGATCATTCCCTTCAAATGACCACTCGCGCGTCTGCTCTGTACTCGCTCCCTCCACACTTGACTATGAACCCTGGATCACCACCCTCCCCCTGCCCAGGGCAGTGCACGGAGCCGACCCGGACCAAAGGAACCCTGGGTCCTTTCTCTGTCCGCTCTGGCTCCCAGGAAGAAGGTGAAGCAGGCAGAAGGCCTGTCTGCTCACACCGCACTTGCACAGTGAGCGTAGTGCATGCCCCTAATGACTGGAGCAGCTGGGAGGGGATAGTTACCACCGAATTGGCTTCCACAATTGCCAATCCCTGTGGGGAATGCTAAGCGACTTACACCGGGGAAGGCTGTCATAGGCTATTGGGTTGTAGAGGTGTCAGGAGATGGGGAGACAAACACTGACTCCCAAGGCCCATGGGGCGGGCCGGCCTGGAGCTCGAATGTGTCTTGTCACCTGGACTTATTTACTGGCTACCTGACCTTGGGTGGGACAAGCTCCTGAGGTCCCTGAGCCGTCATCTCCTCATCTCCAAAACGGGGCGACAGTTCCCACATGGACATACATGGTGTGAAGATTTCCCGAGATAATGAAGGCGCAGCTCTTGGCACGCACCAAGTGCCCAGGAATGCCTGGTATTTTCTATTATAATTTATGTGGAAGTACCTGGCACCCAGGCGATCGAAGCCTGCCAGCCTTCTCCCTTCCTTTCTCATAAAAGGGAAGGTCTGCTAGGTTCTTTACTTGCGTGTGCGGCCCTACCGGCGTCATAGTCTTTCATTACAGGGGCACTTAAGGCAAGAACCCAGAGTGCCATCTGTGTACATAGCATGCACGGGACCCACTACGAGGGTGTCTCGGTCTCCCCTTGTTCCATGGGTGCTTTGGAAGCAGCACTGAGAGCTCAGCAAGAAAGGAAGTGATTCAGACAGTCCTTTGGCAACCGGGAGAGTCGCTTGCTATCACGGTCGTGGCAAAGACTGCTTGGTATTGACGGGAAGCGGTAGCTCAAAAGGACACCACACAGTGGGCCCTACCTTCCACAAAGAGTCAGTTCTGGCCTCATAGCTGGGACCGAGCCACTGACATGTTGTAGTCACCAAGGAGCAGAACAAAGCCAGATCAGGATTGTCACACCAACCTGAGGCCCGTATCCCTAGAGATGCAAACACACTTGCTGTGCCGCCCTCTTGTAACGAGAAAACTTCATGTTGGAAAAATTCAAGTCAAGCAAGTTACTGCCTGATGACATTGTCCATCATGTTAAATGTTTTGGTAAGCAACGGAGAGTGATGTTAGAAGGTATCGATGGCTCAGTGGTTAAAGGTGCTTGCTTACAAAGCTTAATGATCTTGGTCCGATCCCCCCTGGTGTGCCCATACTTACTTTCTCTCTCTCTCTTAAACAAACAAACAAACCAACAAGAAAGTCTAGGTAGATGGGAAGTTTTCTAAAAGGGACAATCACACATAGTCACACACAGCATGGGCAATACTGGCAGCTACTATATAATATGTTATCATCAAAAATATAACCGTGGGGACCGGGGATATGGCTCAGCAGTTCAAGGCACTTGCTTGCAAGCCTGGGTTCAAATCCCTAGTACCCAGGTAAGGCCCGATACAAAGAGTGGCACATGCGTCTGGAGATTGTCTGCAGTGGCAAGAGGCCCTCGTGTGTCCATTTCCTCTCTCTCTCATTCTGTCTCGACTTAGAAATAAATAAATAAAATATTAAAATACACACATATATATAACCCTGAAAAATATGCAAAGTCCAGGGGCAAGAAGATGACACCAACCAGTGATTTGCAAGTTTATTTTCATATTTTTTGAGAACAGGATCTCATCATGTAGCCCAGGTGGGCCTGTAACTTTCTGTATAGCCTGGCATGGTTTCAAACTCACCTGCCTACTGCCTGGGGCTCCTAAAAGGATATAGATTTCCATGTATGTATGTATGTATGTATTTATGTATGTATGTATGGTGTACATATGTATGTATTTATGCAGAGAAGCCTTATGTTCTAAAAGTCAGAAGAGGGCTGGAGAGATGTTTCAGTGGTTAAGTGTACTCCCTGCACAAGCATGAGGGCCTGAGACTGCCCTGAGTTCAAATCTCCAGAGCCCATGTAAAATAGTTGGGTGTGGCTACGCCCGCCCATAACTCCATTCCGCAGGAGAGCAGAGACCTGAGAATAGACAGAGCCCCACAAGTTCTAGAATCAGTAAAAGAAGACTCAGGCTCAAACAAGACCAGGAGGAAGAGCAACAGAGCGGGACACATAATGTTCCACTCCAGCCACCACAGGTGAGTGACCCTGCCACAGGTGTATTCACAAGCAATAAAAGGGGGGGGGGCTGAAGAGATGGCTTAGTGGTTAAGACACTTGCCTGCGAAGCCTAAGGAGTCATGTTCAATTCTCCAGGTCCCACGTAAGCCCGTAGTGTCTCCCTGAAATCTCTGGGCTGGACCAAGCATATGCTATGATCCCAGCTCTCCAAAGTGATGGTATGGTCAGTCACATAATGGGATACTTTGCACACATGGACAATCATGTTTAAGACAATGGAGCTATAAACATTAATAATGTTAAAGGGAAGCCGGGCATGGTAGCGCATGCCTTTAACCTCAGCACTCAGGAGGCAGAGGTAGGAGGATTACTGTGAGTTCGAGGCTACCCTGAGACTACATAGTGAGTTCCAGGTCAGCCTGGGGCTAGAGTGAGACCCTACCTTGGAAAAGAAAATAATAATGTTAAAGGGAAATTCAACAGAAACAAGACAAGACTATCAATTTGTGGGCATATGCATGTCTATGTAGCTTTCTGTACACAAATGCAATATGCAAATATGTGCTTGTGGCCATCACTTGGAAAATACTATAAAGACCAAAAATAGTTATGTTAGAGTGGAAAGGTAGTTTATGTTGTTTCCTATTTCAAAATTCACTTTAGAATAAAGATATGTCATCTTTTCAATTAAAAATAATTGTAATAACCGTTCCATGTTCAGGAACCTTCATCGTTGCTGGCTCTCCAGACATCTCTTGGTAAGTTTCCCTGATGCTTCCCAGAGAGCGAGGCTGTCTGGAGCCTGAGTCAAGTCAGGCTGGAAATGGGCAGAATAAGAGCCAGAGCCCCAGCTTCTCTGTAGCAGCTGGGAGCCGCTGGGCCCAGACGGCCTCTCCGTGGCCTGAACGCGACTTTCAGAGGAGCCTCTGAGTTAGAAATAGTTCTCCAAGCACATCTTAAAGTGGGAATATAAATCCGGGTAACTTTTCTGAAGGCAATTTGACAATAATGTTTGTGAACCTAACAATCTATGTGCCTTTGGGCCCTAAAATATCATTCCTGGATTCATCCTAAAAGAATGATTAGGGTTATCAGTGAAGAGAACTCATGAGGCTGTACGGATATTAGTGCAAAATTGGAAAACCTAGAAATTTCATCTTTAGATAAATAAATGATGATACACTCACATAACGATTGCATATTGAAGTGTCATAATGAATATTTAATATATTGCAAATAACATAATTCTTCTAACGTAAATTGATCTCATTTTTTATAAAACCTTATACACACATACCTGCACACACAAACACACACACAGTCTCCTCTGTCTGTGGTTTTGCTTTCCTTTTGTGGGTTCACTCACCTACAGTCAGCTACTGTCCAAAACATTAACAGGAAAATCCAGAAATAAATAGCATATACATTTTTACAACACGTACCCAGTCTGAGTTAACTGTGCCACTTCATACCACTCATGGTGTGAACCACCCCATGTCCGGTGTGCCCATGCCAGGTACGCCACTCACAGAGTTAACTATCCCCCTAGCCACAGTGTGAATGATCCCCCTGTCCAGTGTGTCTACACCAGGCATACCCCACTTGCTGCTAGTCACTTGGCAGTCATCTTGGGTATTGGACTGACTATCTCAGTATTGTGTTGTTTTCCTTAACAATGGCCCCAAAGCACAAGCACAGTGATGCTGGCAATGCGGACATGCTAAAGGGGAGACACGGGGCATGGAGGACAGTAACAACTCCCGATAAAAGAAAACAATATTGTATACTGAGCTTGCCAAGCTCTATGGCAAGAATAAATATTCTATGAAAAGGAAAGGGAAAATTCATTCTAGTTTTGTGGTTTCACCTCAAAGTGCAAAAGTTACGACCCCACTGTATGGTAAATGCATCGTCAAGATGGAAAGGGCATTCGTGGTGCTGGTTCAAATGCAAAAGCAGACAGGTATCTCTGTGGAGCACAGGAGCCACACAAACTACAGTCATCTAATTTTTAAAAATGTATTTATTTATTTCTTGAGAAAGAGGCAGATAGAGAGAGAAAAAAGGGGCATGGCAGGGCCTTCAGCCACTGAAAACAAACTCCAGATGTATGCGTCACCTTGTGCATCTGGCTTATGTGGGTCCTGGGGAAATGAACCTGGATCCTATGGCTTTGCAGGCAAGTGCCTTAACTGCTAAACCATCTCTCCAGCCCTAATTATTTTTTAAAAATAAATCTTTTTATTTATTTATTTGCGAGAAGGAGAGAGAGAGAGAGAGAGAGGAGGAAAGGAGAGAGGTAGAGAAAGAGAGAGAATGGGCATGCCAGGACCTTCAGCCACTGAAGATGAACTCCATATGCATTCTCCACCTTGTGCATCTGGCTTATGTGGGTCCTGGATCCTTTGGCTTTGCAGGCAAGTGCTTTAACCACTAAGCCATCTCTCCAGCCCTACAGTCACCTAATTTTGACAAAGGTGTTAAAATATATATTGGAGAAAAGACAGCCTCTTTAGCAAAAGGTGCTAGAAAACTGGATTTCCACATGTAGAAGAATGAACCTAGATCCATCTCTCTCACTTGGCACAAAAATCAATTCAAAATGAATCAGACCCCCGTGTTAGACCTGCAATGTCAAGACGGCTAAAGGAAAACAGGGAAAATACTTCAAGACAGAAGGATAGGCAAGGCTTTCTTGAGAAGAATTCAAATGGCGTAGGAAATAATCTCAAACATTGACAAACACATGAAATTAAAAAAACTTCTGAACATCAAAGGAAACAAAAGGCAGAGTGAACAGGCAGCCCACAGTATGGAAAGTCTTTGATAACTGCACATCAGATGGGGAATTAAAATTTAGGAAATATAAAGAAGCTGGGCATGGTGGTGCACCCCTTTAATCCCAGTGCTTGGAAGGCAAAGGTAGGAGGATAGTTGTGAGTTCAAGGCAGCCTGAAACTGTATAGTGAATTTCAGGTCAGCCTGGGCTAGAGCGAGACCCTACCTCACAAAACCAAAAGCAGGACTAGAGACATGGCTTAGCAGTTAAGACATTTGCCTGGGAAGCCTAAGGACCCAGGTTCAATTCCACAGGACCCATGTAAGCCAGATGCACAAGGTGGCGCATGAGTCTGCAGTTCATTTGCAGTGGCTGGAGGCCCTGGTGCACCTATTTCTCTTTCTCTCTGTCTCTTTCCCTCTCTCTCTTAAATAAATGAAATAAAACCTTTTAAAAAACAAATAAACAAATCATTCAACCAATAAGTAGGCTAATGCACTTACCAGATTAAAAAAAAATAGAAATAGATAGTAAGTATTTAAGAAAGGATTCAACATCCTTAGCCACCAGGAAAATGAACATTAAAACTACTTTGAGATTCCATCTCATCCCAGTCAGAACGGCTGCCATTGGAGAACAGATGACACCCGGTACTGGTGAGCACACGGGTTCACCGTTGGCGGGGTGAAAACGGGCAGAACCACCATAGACACAGTGTGGTGGCTTCTCAAAAACGGAAAATCGATGACCATACGATCCTGCTACACCTCTCCTGGGCACGTACCTGGAAGGCTCGAAGCCATCACAATGCAAAAATACCTGCGCATCCATGTTGACTACGGCACTGTTCGCAACAGCAGGGAGACGGAGTCAGCCTAGACATCCATCAACAGTTGACCAGAAAAAGAAAGTGTGGTACATACACGCCGTAGAATTTTATATAGCCTTAAAAAAACCAAGTCACGCCATATGCAGAGAATGGATGCCAATGGAGATCATTATGTTTAAGGGAAATAAGCCGAACTCAGAAAAACAAATACCATGTCCTCTCTCAATGTAGGACCTAGATTTAAATTTGTGTGTGTGTGTGAGAGAGATGAAACCAGAAAAGAGATCATGAACAAGGAGAAGTGCTCTTATAGGATAGGAGGAAGAAGAAAAGGAGAGAGAGTAACAGGATGCATGTGACATGAAAGCAGAATGGGGACTTTTTAAGGTAAGGAAGGAACCCAGGAAGAGGGAGGTAGGGAACGGGGAAGGGCACTGTGGGAAAAAGATGCATTAGAACAAAGTATAACCACAAATATATATGAGAATGCATAAGGCAGCCCATTGTTCTGTATGTAAACTCAAAACTGTAATTTAAAAATAATGCAAAAGGGACTAAATTTATACATAGTAAAATTATGCATGTATAGGGAAAAACAGTATATATAAGGGTTGGTACTATCTATGGTTTCAGGCATGCTCTGAGGGGCCTTGAAAGACACCTTCCCTTAGATAATGGGGACTACTGTGTGTGTGTATATATATGTATATATACATATATATATGTATATATACATACACACACACACACACACACACATATAAACCATGCTGTGTGCATTACTTATTATCCACACACAGCCTGAAGAAGCACTCCACAGTGCTCAGGAGCCGTCACTGCATGGGCATCTGTGCAGGAGGCTTGGTACTCAGACATCCTGCAGATTTCTGTTACTTATCACCGTGTGGTCTGGACATGGATGCTCCTTTGGAATATACACGAATGCTTTGTGTATGCCACTCTTCCTGGTTCTGGGGCAACAATAGTGAAGAAACCAGAAACCCTGCCCTCAGGAAGCACACATTCATCGTGTCATAACCTCTCTAGGCTTTATTTTCCTATCTGTAAAATGGGGATAATAAAAAGTGCTTAGCTCAGATGGTCGAGTGAACATTATAAGGATTAAACTGCTGAGCAGGTAACAAGCATCAGGACATAGGCTGGATGTTGGTATTTCAATATCTTTATGAATCTGCATTTAAAAAATTTTCAATAATCAATATTATTGTTGTGAATAGGAAAAAAAGTACCAAAGTCATAGATTAACCAAGGACCTTGGTAAGTCAGCAGCTTGCCTCTGCCAGCTTTGTCCTGAGCATAAAGACCACGCAGTGTCCCCAGATACATCACCAGGGTTGATAACAGAGAGGAGGGTGAGATGTGTGGCCATGTTCCTTCTAGAACAAAGTGCTGCCTCTCAGTTCTTCCCGACACCCTGCGGCAGGGAGGGAGCAGCCCCGGAGAAAACTCTTCTCTGTCACCCATTACTTCACCTCAGTTCTGGAGACAAGATTTATCTCGGGCGAGTAATTCACAAGACATCATCAGAAGCGAAGCAAAGACCTCCAACCTATGCCAGGTGATGTTGGCAGGCGCTTGAAAAGCATTCTTAAAGGATCAGCATCAAGCCAGGGTTGTGGTCAACTGTAGGACACCCACCCTCAAAACAGAAGCAACAGAAAAAAGGACACAGAAACACAGAAAAGTCCCAGCTGCCAACTACAGAACACAACAGGGCGGACGACTTCACCAAGTAAAATATACATGGATATAGTCAGTAATTGGGCAAAAAGAAAATGAAAATAGCTAGATTTAGTGATAATCAAAGTTCTTTTTTTTTTTTTTTTCCATACTTGCTTCCCGGTGAGCAATTCAAATCAGCATGCCCCCAAACAGATCACTCAGAGCCACCAAATGCCCTTGGTGGGACCAAAGCAAAAGAAATTCCTGTTCTTTTGTTTCAGCCTTTCCTGAATGGGGGAAGGGCATGAAAAGTTGATTTTTTTTTTTCTTTTTCCTTTTCCTTTTCTTTTTTTTTTTTGGTGTGTGTGTGAGGGGACAAAGAGATGGTCTGTACTGAAGGATCAGCGGCTACTGAGCGGGGGTCTTCCCAATGCCTCTCGACTGCCGACCTTTCTGAACAGTCAGCATCACCAGGCACAGGGAAATGGGGACCCTCCATGGGTCACTCCTGGGGTGCAGAGTCAGCGCCTCGCTCCACTGCCCTCTGGTACATCTTGGCTGGCAGAGAATGCCCTGTTCTCAGCTTAGCACACTGTTCTGTGCCAGCAAAGGGGTCATTATGGAGGTACATAAGGAGGTACGCGGACGGCACATGTCAGAAATGCGAAGGAGAGAGAGAGCATCATGGAGCTAAGGGCGAAAACCTGCTTTTGTCTTTCTCAAGTTTGAAAGGACTTTTCCCCCCCTCCTGGGGGTTGAGAGGTATCCATTTCATGTCAAATTAGACATGCAATAAAATGTAGTAGGTCACCTCTCATACTTAGAGTCTAATCATTTTATTTGTACTGTAAAAATTTGTATGTATGTATCTTTTTTTCTTCTTTATTACAAAGAACAAAACAACTTGGCACCCGGACAGAAACTACATTTTTACTACTTGTGTCATTTGACCTGTGACCTATTACTGTTTCTGATATGGACCCATTAAGTATAAAGAACACACCAGGGCAGGCTCTGGAGGTAGGAATGGTCTGTATGTTCAGATATCTTTGAGTTACATTACTTTAGAAAAGCTGACTTAAAAACTGTTCTCCTCTCTTCTCTTCCAGTGCAACCCCAGGTGCGGGGGGGGGGGTCTCTCTGGTTATTACCCTGTGCTGCGGGGTGCACATGACTCGACCTCTGCCCCCAGCCGGGCGGGCATTGGCATCCCCGACCAGTGAGCCCTGGCGTAGTTTCTTGACCTAAACTCTTCTGCTTGCCTCTGTTTTATAGTTTGGGGTAACGTCTCACTTTAAGGACATGCAGGATTTTTCTCTGATCTCCGAATCTACCACCTGGGTGTTCTCACCAACTCTAGACTTGCTGCCGTGTCCTTAACAGCCATGAGTGTAGCCCTCCTCATCCCTCATTTCTCCTCTGAATTTCCTGCTCTCTGCTTTGATACTCTCCCTCTTCAGGAAAGCCCCTGGCAGATGCCATGTGTGTTTTCTGAGTCTCTCTACATATATATCTAAATTTTACTTTTCAGGTACTTACAACTCTGTTCCAGTCTTTTTCTAAAGACCTCAATTTCTCTTAAATGAACCTTCTAAACTATATAGTGTTTCCACATGACAGCGTGTTTCCTACTTTCCATGGATTTAGCCTCCCTTCCTAGACCTCAGTCTCCCTAAAATATAACCCACAATTTGTGATTTCACCCCTCAATAAACTTAATAATTCATAATTTAAAAAACTCCTGTTCTAGTGTTTGAGGTCTCATGTTTATCCTCGCTCCTTCTGGCAGGCGAAGGAGAAGGACCAGGGTGTGGGGCTTGGGGTAGACAGAGCCAGGTCCTGGCTCAGCCTCTCAGCGGCGTGGACGCGGGACCTCGGCTTCCCAGAGCCTCTGTACGCGGGACACTAAGCTTGCTTAGCAGGCCGTGCTGCTCTCAGAAGCGGCTCCAGAAGCATTCTGTGTCTTCCTGTCCCTAGCTCACCCAAGTGTTCAGTGGAAAGCCTTCTATAAAAAAGGGGTACCTTGGGGCTGGAGAGATGGCTTAGCGGTTAAGTGCTTGCCTGTGAAGCCTAAGGACCCTGGTTCGAGGCTCGATTTCCCAGGACCCACGTTAGCCAGATGCACAAGGGGGCGTACGCGTCTGGAGTTCGTTTGCAATGGCTGGAGGCCCTGGCGCGCCCATTCTCTCTATCTCTCTCTCTCTCTCTCTGTCACTCTCAAATAAGTAAATAAAAATGAACAAAAAAATTTTTTTAAAAAGGGGGTACCTGACTTGGACATTTCATGTTAAAAAAAAAAATCTTTTGGGCTGGAGAGATGACTTAGCGGTTAAGCGCTTGCCTGTGAAGCCTAAGGACCCTGGTTCAAGGCTCGACTCCCCAGGACCCACATTAGCCAGATGCACAAGGGGGTGCACGCGTCTGGAGTTCGTTTGCAGTGGCTGGAGGCCCTGGCGCACCCGTTCTCTCTCTCTCTCTCTGCCTCTTTCTTCTCTGTCTGTCACTCTCAAATAAATAAATAAAACAAAAAAAGTTAAAATAAAATCTTTTGTGTGTAGCTGTGTCTGCACGTGTGTAGGTCAGAGGTCAGCCTTAGGTACTGGCCCTCACCCTCCACCGTGTGCGAGGCAGGGTCTCTTGGAGTTTGCTATTGTGCGTGCTAAGCTGGCCGGCCTGCAAGGTTCCGGGAGTTCTGTCTGTGCCTCCCTTCTTGCTGTGCGAACACTGGGGTTACACACGCAACTAGTGACTGCATCAGGCTTTATGTGGGCCCTGGGAATCCAAACGCAGGTCTCACGCTTGCAAGGCAAGTATTTTATCCACCAAGCCACCTTCCCAGCTCTCAGCTTGTGCTCTTACCCCGAGGGTAAATAGGACAAGCTCTCTCTCTTTCTCAAAGGGCGCCTCTCAAGGATGAATGGGTTTGCACAGAGGACCTATCAGGGACATGGTGGGGACACCACAGTGTCCTCGAGCAGTCCACTTCCAATGCTCAACTCACAGTCCACGTTCCACTTGATGCTCCTGGGAGGAAGTTTCAGGGTCTCGTTGATCTTCTCCAGGACAGTCTGCAGCTTTTGCTTCTGGGCGATCTCTGACTGGGTGACCTCAGCCACGTTTAACTTCTCACTTTCAAGCTTCTCTGAAGTGACAAGGGGAAAGAGCAGCTGTTATGTTGGTCCACAGACCACCCTGACGGACGCACTTATCCCCCCCCCTTCATTCATTCACTTGTGCACACACTCTGCAACCAAATACAGTCAAGCCTGGGGAGCCTTGGGGGACTGGTTCTAGAGTCCCATACGAATGCTGAAAACCACAGCGGTTCAGTTCCCTGTGTAAACAGTGCAATATTCGCATTAGAACCTTTCAATGTTCTTGTACTTTAATCATCTTTGGATTACTCATAATACTCAATGGCAGGTTATATGGTATACTCTGTTTACAGAATTTTTAGGATCATGACAAGAAAAGTAAGTCCGTGCATGCTCACTGCTGGTGCAATTTCCCAGCAAATATCTCCATTAGCCGTTAGTTAAGTCTGCAGATGTGGAACCACTGGATACAAAGGTCCAACTGCACGGCTGCAGCTGCTTGTATGTGAAATGTGACCCATAAACTCATGTGTTTGAACACCCAATTCTCAGCTCGTGGGGCCGTTTGGGAAGGCTGTGGAACCTTCAGGAGGTGGAGCCTTGCTGGAGGAAGAGGGTCACTGGGGGCGGGCCTTGCAGTGTTGCAGTCTAGCCCTGCTTGCTGTTTTATGTATTTATTTATTTATGAGACAAGGAGGGAGAAAGGAGGAGATGAGGGAGAGAGAGAATGGGTGCGCCAGGGACTCCAGCCACTGCAAATGAACTCCAGACGCATGCGCTACCTTATGCATCTGGCTTACATGGGTCCTGGGGAATTGAACCTAGGTCCTTAAGGCTTCGCAGGCAAACGCCTTAACTACTAAGCCATCTCTCCAGCCCCCTTGCTTGCTGTTCTTGCTCTCTGCTTCCTCCCTGCTGATGGGATACAGCTTCCCTGTCCTGCCAGGCCTTCCCCATCACGATGGACTCTAGCTGCGAAATGTAAGCAGAAATAAACTCTCCTTCCCTGAGCTGCTTCTGGTCGGTGGCTTACCTACGAGGGGCGGGACACGACTCCTCACCAATACCGTGGGAGCCTGTGTGTGTGGTGGACCCACAGGACCACAGAAATGGGACATTTAACCTGTCATTTTTGAACTCTCTTCATTCTGGGCTGTCCCTTGTCTCTTTCACTCACCTTTCCCAAGGACATCTCTGTCCCCAGCGTCTCCACTCTCATCCCTATTGAAAATACTCTGTCCACTCCTGTGTACAATATGTGTCACGTTCAATTGGGTCACTCGGATTTACGCGCCTCCTATCCTTTCAACTCCTGCCTCCCCGCCACACACGCACCCCAGAGGAAACTTATTTGGTATGTCATATTTCATCAATTCCAAGGCGTGCATTCTAACATCCCCAAATCAGATTGTGTTTTAAAATTGATGGCATCTTGCAGCTGCTGCCAGCCAGGTGGGAGATATGAGTCATTTCTGCTTTCACATGCACGAATATGGCTATAGTTTCTCAGAGGATGATAGCTTCAATGTCCTCATAAGCCTGCAAGAGCACCTTCAGAGAGTATCAAATAAAAACTAAGCAAGGGTTGGTTAAGGCGTTTGCCTGCAAAGCCAAAGGACCCAGGTTCGATTCCCCAGGACCCACATTAGCCTGATGCACAAGGGGGTGCACGCGTCTGGAGTTCGTTTGCAGTGGCTGGAGGCCCTGGTGTGCCCAATCTCTCTCTCTCTCCCTTTTTCTTTGTCAAATAAATAAATAAAAATAAAATACATATTAAAAAAACTGTAAGCGAGAAGAAAGCACTGGGTGACAGGTCACGGGTCATGTCCCTTTCTGAGTGTTGCTCACATGACAGGCTTCACAACCCATGGTCCTCACGTGCCACAACACAGAAGACAGTCTAGTCTAAATATGACACTTACAAGATGGTTAATCTGAATTCGTGCTTCATCTATTAGAAAGAACACATCGACCGTGGCTTGTTGATGGGAGTTAATGGTAACTGCTTCTAGACTCCCCTAATCTATGCCCCACAGCTCATTAAAGATTGACAGACAGAACGGACACGTGAAGTTCACACTTTATTTGTTTATTTATGAGAAGGGGGGAGGGAGGAGGGAGTGGGCACGCTTGGGCCTCTAGACGCTGCAAAGGAACTCCAGACGCATGCGCTGCCATGTGCATCTGGCTTACGTGGGTTCTGGGGAATTGAACATGGGTCTTTGGGCTCTACATGCAAGCGCCTTAACTGCTAAGCCATCTCTCCAGCCCCAGAATAGACACTTGAAAACACGTCTAGAATATCTTTTCTCGATATTTCTAAGGGCTGCTGTACCAATAATCAAATCATACATTTCTCCTGAGATTATTTGTTTTAGATAATCACAGTTTACACAGGCTCATGCCCTGTGGGTAATTCTTGGATGATGAAGTTGCCCACTGGAGAATTTGTGCAGGTTCTGTGGGTTGATGAATCTCTTTCAGAACCCTGGAGGGCTGAGTGCTGGCTATTGTCACATGCCGTGGCCAGAAGTGGGCCTTTCTTTCCCCTTCAGCTGCTCAGGCCATCCTTCACTTCTGAAGTTCATGGATTTAATAAGCACATAGCAAAACCCTGGAGAGAACATGTGCCTTTCCAATTTTAGGCTGAATTCTTATCTTAGATGCTCTCCTACTGAAGAAAGGGCGAGTTGTGTTTCTTTTATCCCATTAAAATCATTTTGGGGTGTGTGCGGTGTGGCATACATGCATGCATGTGTGTTTGCATGTGTCTCGGTGCATGAGTGTGTGTGCATGCATGCATGTGTGGAGGCCACAGCATAATCTCAGGCGCTATCCCCAGGAACGCTGTCTACCTCTCTCTGAGGCAGGGCCTCTAGTTGGCCCGGAGGTCACCAATTAGACTAGACTGGCTGTGTGGGAAGCTCTGTGGATTCTCCTGTCTCCACCTCCCCAGGACTGGCATTACGGTTGAACGCCACCCCACCTGCATTTGACGTGGGTTCTGGGAACCAAGCTCGGGTCCTCACACTTGCAAGGCAAGCACTTTACCCACAGAGCTATCTCCCCAGCTCTACTCTGTTGTAATTGGTGTAATTGCCCTTAGGAGCTGGCTGTTGTCATGGATGAGCATTGCAGCTACAGTTATTGGGGAGGGGGCTGCCCAAAACGCTGCACGGAGACGCTCTGGAGCCTTATCTTGGCCTAGATTAGAGGAAAAGCTGCCGGGCTACGTGACGGCTGACTGTCTTGGGAGTGGGCTGGCCAGGCAGGGACGATGGGGAATAAGTGAGAACCACGCATTTTCTGGCTCTACTGCACGATAGCCCTATCTATGAATTTTCATATTTATAATCTTTTGCTGCTGTTGGATTTAGGGTCACACATTCAGAAAGAGGTCCTTTAAAAAACAAACCAAAGCAAAATAAACTAGGGAGGCTGAGGTAGGAGGATAGTTGGGAGTTTGAAGCCAGCCTGGGTTACATAATGAGCTCCAGGTTGGTCTAGGCTAGAGTGAGACCCTGCCTCAAAGAAAAAAATCTACAAAAAACCCCAAAATGAGATTATAGTGTGTGTGTATATACTGTATCTATACATAATATGTAAGATATATTTGGTATACTGTATGTACAGAATAATATATATAATATACAGCTTAATATGTATACATTACTGGCTTTTTTCCACATAACTTATAGCATTCTAGGTCAATATATACAGATCCAATTTATTTTTTAAAAGCAGCATAATATATTATAGGGCTTAGTATGTATTTAACCATCCTCCTGAGATATATAGTCAGGTATATCCCAATGTTTTCCTATTGTCAATAAACATCCTGTTTCAATTACTGGCTATTTATGATAAAATAAAATCACTGCCTTACATATTTTCTTATACATAGTGATCCTACTAAATCCCCTCATTAGTTCTTTTATTACTTTATTCATAAAAGATTCGAGATTCTCTTCTGTTATTCCTATTTCTTATCTTTAAGATATTTAAGCCCTCAAAATTTAAGAAGTTGCCTGAAGTATTTCTATAGTTACATAGTAATTTTCTTCATTGTTAACAAGGGTTTAAAGGTAATTTATTTTTCTGGCCTCCTACTTTTCCTTCTTGCTCGTACGCCAGCTTTAGCCCTTTGAAACTGTTGCTGAAGGTTCATTCTCCCAGGAAACCATTTCTTGCATGTCTTCATAGTTCTGCAAATTGTTCATAATTAGCTTAACTTTTAAGAAAGTATTATGGATGATTTTGAAATAGGATGTGGTTTAGAAAAAAATTTTTTCAGGTGGATTATTTTGTGAATATTTTACTTAGCATACTAAAATGGTCTTGGAGAGACTCATTTTTGAAAACAATGGAACAGTATTCAAAAAGCTCCGAAGTATGAAGACAAGGCAGAATTATCTCAATTACCCAGAATAATGGAAGAACTCAGATGTTTAAACTAACATTGTCATACCCGTCATACTATATTAACGTAACCGACTTTCAAAGAATTACAGCATATAAAATACTCTTTTCAGGACAAGTGATTCCTGAGGTTTTTTTTTTTTTTTTTTTTTTTTTTTGGTTTTTTGAGGTAGGATCTCACTCTGGCCCAGGCTGACCTGGAATTCACTATGTAGTGTCAGGGTGGCCTCGAACTCACGGTGATCCTCCTAGCTCTGCCTCCCGAGTGCTGGGATTAAAGGCGTGCGCCACCACGCCCGGCTTTTTAAAAATTTTTTAAAATTTATTTATTTTATTTACAGAGAGAGAGAGAGAGAGAGAGAGAGAGAGAGAGAACAGGCAGATAGAGAGAGAGTGTGCCAGGGCCTTCAGCCATTGCAAACGAACTCCAGACACATGTACCAAGTGTACATCTGGCTTACATGGGTACTGTAATCAAACCTGGGTCCTTTGGCTTTGAAGGCAAGCACCTTAACCACTAAACCATCTCTGCAGCCTCTGAGTTATTCCTTATAAAGTTAATTTTTATAATTTCTTTGTGTGTATGCATATATGTATGAGCACACACATGTCACACCACAGACTGTTTGTGGAGCTCAGTGGACAACCTTGGCATGTCTGTAAACTTCTGCCTCCTTTGAGACAGTGTGTTGCCTACAAATGAACGCCAGACTAGCTGGTGTGAAAGCTTCAGACTCTCCTGGCTCTGTGTCCCATTGTCATATGTGACTTGAGATCACAAACGGACCACTTTGCATCTGCCTTCATGTGGGTGTTGGGGAGGATCAAACTTAGCTGGCAGGCTTTGCAAGCAAATGCCTTTAATCACGGAGCCATCTCTCCAGCCTTGATTCCTTAGTTATTGAAAAGTTATTTCTGTTTAAAAATATATGAGGCAGGCACATTCACTAATGTTTTTTTTTTTCTTTCTTTCTTAAAAAAAATTTTTTTTTTTTGAGGTAGGGTTTTGCTCTAGCCCAGGCTGACCTGGAATTCACTATGTAGTCTCAGGCTGGCCTCAAACTCATGGCAATCCTCCCACCTCTGCCTCCCCAGTGCTGGGATTAAAGGCGTGCGCCACCACGCCCAGCTTCATTAATGTTTTCTAGTTGCCTCAGAGAATTTAATCTGTATACTAGTGTCTGGAGATTTGGTTGATGTACACAGACAATTTTCGCTATAGCTAGGAGTTCAGTACAGTTAAAAGGAATGAGAATTCTCTGGTTGAAGAGTGCAGATTAGTTACAACTAGTTAATTGCCCTGTCTAAATTTTCTTCATAAATTCTTTTCAGTGTTGAGGATCCAACAGAGGGGCTTGTGCATGCTAGGCGAATGATCAAGCACTGAGCTCTATTCCCTACCCTATGACATATTTTCTTAATATTTTGTTAAGAGAAATGTGTTTAGGCTGGGCGTGGTGGTGCATGCCTTTAATCCCAGCACTCGGGAGGTAGAAGTAGGAGGATCACCGAGAGTTCGAGGCCACCCTAAGACTACATAGTGAATTCCAGGTCAGCCTGGAACAGAGTAAGACCCTATCTCGAAAAACCAAAAAAAAAAAAAAAGAAAGAAAGAAAAATGTGCTTTTTGGAGACAAGTCTCACTATGTAGCCCAGGAGCAATGAATGAAGAAGACTCTTCCGTTTTAGCCTCCTGAGTTCTGGGATTCAAGTTAGGCTCCACCATGCCTGGCTCAAATTCTTCTTGGAATAATTACTGTGGTTTTAATTTTTTTCAATAGAAAATATATCATACACATTTGCCTTAAAGTCTTCATTAGTATCCTTACTTACATCCTAGTCAATACGGTGAGCTCAGCTCACTTAGACGCCAATCACACGCTTCCTTCCTTGTGAGCCACAGCTGTTTGCGGTGTTCATGCCGTCTTCACGTTTTACGTGGATACATTGCATGTTACTGTGATCACTTTACATTCATTCACTTACGGTTTGGATCTGTCCCCAGGTTGACCTTTGTTGCTACTGCTTCTTATTTATTCATTTTTACTTTTAAAAAAGTTTTTGATTCTTTTTATTTGAGAGCAACAGATAGAGAGAGAGAGAGAATGGGCGCGCCAGGGCTTCCAGCCACTGAAAATGAACTCCAGACGTGTGCACCCCCTTGTGAATCTGGCTAACGTGGGTCCTGGAGAATCGAGCCTCAAACCGGGGTCCTTAGGCTTCACAGGCAAGCGCTTAACTGCTAAGCCATCTCTCCAGCCCAATTTACTTTTATTTTTTATTTTAGAGAGAGTAAGAGAGAGACAGAGAATTAGCATGCCAGGGCCTCAGCCCCTGCAATCGAACACCAGATGCTGTGCCACCTAGTGGGCATGTGCGACCTTGCACTTGTCTCACCTTTTGTGTGCCTGGCTTACATGGGATCTGGAGAGTCGAACATGGGTCCTTAGGCTTTGCAGGCAAGTGCCCTAACCACTAAGCAATCTCTCCAGCCATTCTTCTTATTTTTTTATTTATTATTTATTTTCAAACAGAGAAAAAGAAAATGAATGGGTGCACTTCTGCCACTACAAACTCTCAATGTGTGCACCACTGTGTGCATCTGGCTCTATGGATGTACTGGGGAATCAAACTCAGGCCATCAGGCTTTGCAAGCAAATGCCTTTAACCACTGAGCCATCTTTCAAGATCTTTTATTATTATTTATTTTTTACAGTTCACATCCTTTGAGGGCATTCTTTTTTTTAAATTGAATTTTTATTTATCTGCAAGCAGAGGGGGAGAGAGAGAGAGAGAGAGAGAGAGCAAGCACCAAGGCCTCTCACTGCTGCAAATGAACTCCAGATGCTTACAGTACCTCATTTGTGCATCTGGCTTTACATGTATACTGGGGAATTGAATTCGGGTTGTTAGGCTTTGCAGGCAAGCATCTCAACCACTGAGCAATCTCTCCAGGCCTAGGGTATGTTCTTTAGAAATTCATTTGGTGATGGTGTGGTAGTAGTAAAACCTTTCAGTTTCTTTAGTTGACATTGCCTTAGCTTTTGCTTACTTTTCAATGTATAGTTTTGTGCTGGGTCTAAACTTGTTAAAGTTGACAATTTCTTTCAGAACTTTGAAGACATTATTTTAATGTCATTAGCCTTTATTGTTCTTGAGAGATATCTTTCAGATTACTGTTGTGTTTTGATAAATAATCTGATTTTTAAAAATATTATTTATTTGCAAGGAGAGAGAGAGAGAGAAAGAAAGAGAGAGAGAGAGAGAGAGAGGAAGAGACAGATATATATATATATATATATATATATATATATATAGAGAGAGAGAGAGAGAGAGAGAGAGAGAGAGAGAGGATATAGGTATGTCAGGGCCTCTTGTCACTGAAAAACAAAAAAAACTCCACATGCATGTGCCACCTTGTGCATCTGGCTTACATGGGTACTGGGGAATAGAGCCGAGGTCCTTCGGCTTTGCAGGGAAGCACCTTAATCACTAAGCCATCTCTCCAGCCCGCTCTTAGTGCTTTTAAAGCCACAGTAGTACAAACCATCATCATCCTAAATGCGTGTGTGGAATTGTGAAGGATAAGGTCTCTCTCCCCATCCCTTCCCTGTCCCTGTCTCCTTTCTTCTCTTCTCTCTCTGTCTCCACTTACATTCAAGGATAAGATTTTTTTAAGACATTTTTATTTTTATTTATTTATTAGAGACAGAAAGAGGGAGAAAGAGATACAGAGTGAGTCAGAATGGGCACGCCAGGGCCTCTAGCTACTGCAAACAAACTCCAGACACATGTGCCACCATGTGCATCTGGCTTACATGGAACCTGGAGAGTCGAACCTGGGTCCTTGGGCTTCACAGGCAAATGCCTTAACCACTAAGCCATCTCTCCAGCCCAAGATGGGTTCTGTATCCTTATCATCACCTTCCTCTGTTGAACAAGATTTTCTAGTTTCCTCACTGGGTGTTGCTCTGCAACACCCAGGCTTTACTCACTGGCCTGTGATCCAAGCCCCTTTCCGGCTCAGTGTCTACTCAGGCCTTGTCCTGCCCCTGTATGGGTAATGCCCTAAACCCCAGGCCGTAAGCCATTAGGAATTACCACCTATCCCACTAGATTTACACGTCCTTGTTGTTTCTGGAAGCAGAGGCGTTTCCTTCCTTCTCAAGGCACTTTAGCCATGACTTAAACAAACATGTTTTTAAAGGCTTATCCAGATTTTGAGAGACTTCCTACCAAGATGGTATTGGTGAGGAAGGGTTTTGTCTAAGCATCTAGTCACCCAGAACGCTGGAATAGAAATCTGTTTTCATAGCTTCTTAACATCAACTGGAAGCTGTAAAACTTTTATAGTGGTAACAGCTATTATTTACGACTTGCTCCTAATTCCTAGTCTTTGACATTCCACTACTTAATATACTCACTGTTAGGTTTTAATGATCTTCGGTATATTTAGGAGTTCCATTTTTTCCCCCTGTTTTACTAGGGAGGACTGTTGAAATGTATCAAATATTATTTGATACCTACTGGTAAGCTGTTTTGCTCTGAAGTTTAAATGTCTGTAATCAATCTTCAGGATGGATAATATATTATAAACATGAAAAAAAATTCAACCTGGGCATGGGAACCAACCTTAAAACCAGTGTGACCAAATTCTTCAAGGTGCTGCTTCTCCTGGGGCTCATAGAGTCCTCCTTGCTCACTATCTGCCACAAAGGCTCAGCCTTGCTTTCTTTTGCAGCTCCTGCTTGGCATTATTGGGACCTCTTAAAGCATATCCCGCCTTCTTTATCATCAACTCATAGAAAGGTGCATTGCTGGATTCTCTACTGCCACCAAGCCTCCCTCCTACTGTTCCTAAGTTCTCTTCCCTAAGTCCCACTTTGATCATGTCACTTTGCTCACATGCTCAACAGTTTTACTCCCAAGTAGTCTTGCCTAAAAACTTTTAATTCAAACTCTTCAATAGGGTATGTGATGGCTAATATTCTATTGTCAACTAGACAGGATCTCAAGTCACCCAAGAGACACCTGTGGGCATGTCTGGGAGGGTGTTTCCAGAGAGGATTCATTAAGAAAAGAAGAGCCATGCAGAATGCGGGCAGCATCATCACATGGGCTGGGGTCCTGGGCTGAGTAACAAGGAGAAAGCGAGTTGAGCTTTAGCATTCCTTACTCTCTGCATCCTGACTACAGGTGCAATGTGACCAGCCACCTCACACTTCTGCCACCACGCCTCACTCCCTGCATCCTGACCACAGATGCAGTGTGATCAGCCACCTCACACTTCTGCCACTGTGCCTCACTCTCTGCATCCTGACCACAGATGCAGGGTGACCAGCCACCTCACACTTCTGCCACCGTGCCTCACTCTCTGCATCCTGACCACAGATGCAGTGTGACTGGCCACCTCACACTTCTGCCACCATGCCTCACTCTCTGCATCCTGACCACAGATGCAGTGTGACCAGCCACCTCACACTTCTGCCACCACGCCTCACTCTCTGCATCCTGACCACAGATGCAGGGTGACCAGCCACCTCACACTTCTGCCACCGTGCCTTACTCTCTGCATCCTGACCACAGATGCAGTGTGACCGGCCACCTCACACTTCTGCCACCGTGCCTCACTCTCTGCATCCTGACCACAGATGCAGTGTGACCAGCCACCTCACACTTCTGCCACCGTGCCTCACTCTCTGCATCCTGACCACAGATGCAGTGTGATCAGCCACCTCACACTTCTGCCACCGCGCCTCACTCTCTGCATCCTGACCACAGATGCAGGGTGACCAGCCACCTCACACTTCTGCCACCACGCCTCACTCTCTGCATCCTGACCACAGATGCAGTGTGACCAGCCACCTCACACTTCTGCCACCACGCCTCACTCTCTGCATCCTGACCACAGATGCAGTGTGACCAGCCACCTCACACTTCTGCCACCGTGCCTCACTCCCTGCATCCTGACCACAGATGCAGTGTGACCAGCCACCTCACACTTCTGCCACCACGCCTCACTCTCTGCATCCTGACCACAGATGCAGGGTGACCAGCCACCTCACACTTCAGCCACCATGCCTTACTCTCTGCATCCTGACCACAGATGCAGTGTGACCAGCCACCTCACACTTCTGCCACCGTGCCTTACTCTCTGCATCCTGACCACAGATGCAGTGTGACCAGCCACCTCACACTTCTGCCACCGTGCCTCACTCCCTGCATCCTGACCACAGATGCAGTGTGACCAGCCACCTCACACTTCTGCCACTGTGCCTCACTCTCTGCATCCTGACCACAGATGCAGGGTGACCAGCCACCTCACACTTCTGCCACCACGCCTCACTCTCTGCATCCTGACCACAGATGCAGGGTGACCAGCCACCTCACACTTCTGCCACCACGCCTCACTCTCTGCATCCTGACCACAGATGCAGGGTGACCAGCCACCTCACACTTCTGCCACCACGCCTCACTCTCTGCATCCTGACCACAGATGCAGGGTGACCAGCCACCTCACACTTCAGCCACCATGCCTTACTCTCTGCATCCTGACCACAGATGCAGTGTGACCAGCCACCTCACACTTCTGCCACCGTGCCTTACTCTCTGCATCCTGACCACAGATGCAGTGTGACCAGCCACCTCACACTTCTGCCACTGTGCCTCACTCTCTGCATCCTGACCACAGATGCAGGGTGACCAGCCACCTCACACTTCTGCCACCGTGCCTCACTCTCTGCATCCTGACCACAGATGCAGGGTGACCAGCCACCTCACACTTCTGCCACCACGCCTCACTCTCTGCATCCTGACCACAGATGCAGGGTGACCAGCCACCTCACACTTCTGCCACCACGCCTCACTCTCTGCATCCTGACCACAGATGCAGGGTGACCAGCCACCTCACACTTCAGCCACCATGCCTTACTCTCTGCATCCTGACCACAGATGCAGTGTGACCAGCCACCTCACACTTCTGCCACCGTGCCTCACTCCCTGCATCCTGACCACAGATGCAGTGTGACCAGGCCACCTCACACTTCTGCCACCGTGCCTCTCTGGCCATGATGGCCTATAACCCCAAACTGTGGGCCAAAGTAACCCCTTTCTTCCTTAAGTTGCTTTTGCCAGGTATTTTGTCACACTGATGATAAAAGTAACCAATGTAAAGGAGCTGAACCTCTTTATTAAAAAACACCCTCCCAATTTAGAATAGTTTTTAGATTTATAGAGAAGTTGCAAAGAAAGTATAATAGCTCTCACCACTCCGTAACTTAGCCTCTCCTGTTTCCAGCAGCTTCCATGACCACTGCACATTTGTTCCAGCTGATTAAGTCAGACACCAGTACTTAATTGTTAACTAAATACCACACTTAATATGGCTTTCATTAGTTTACTGACCTTCCCCCCCCCCCCCCCGTGTCCTTTCTCTCTTCCAGGACACTGTCCAGAAATGTCCATCTAGTCCTCATGTCTTCTTAGGCATGTCTGTTTTCTGACAATATCTAAATATATTTGTTTACCTATTTGCAAGGAGAGAGAGAGAGAGAGAGAGAGAAAGCGCAAACAATCACGCATGGCCATGCCAGGACCTTTTGTCACTGCAAATGAACTACAGATGTATGAGTCACTTTGTGCATCTGGCTTTATGTGGGTCCTGGAGAAACTGAACTGTCATCAGGCTTTGTAAGCAAGTACTTTTAACTGCTGAGCCATCTCTCAAACCCTTATGAAAATTTTTCACATTTTTTTTTGTTTTCTATGACCTTGACCATTTTGGGGAACACTGGCTTCCTCATGGGAAAACTAGGTTGTGGGGGTAGGCAGAGGACATCAAGAGAGGCGAAGTGTCCTCTCATCACGTCATCCCCCAAACCCCCACACTTCCCAACTCTAACCACTGAAAGTCAACACCATGTTCAGACCCTCACGGGGGAGGGAGTCATCCTCCACCTCCTTGAAGCGGGCATATCTTCATAAATGACTTCGAATGCTTTTGTACGGAAGAAGGTGTCTTTTGCTCCTACTTATGTAATTCATTGTTTGCTTACATCAGCAGAGAATGGAGGGTATCTATTTTAGATTTGGGGTTATCATCCAGTGCTGCTGTTGTTCCCTACTCTCACCAACTCATTCCAGCCCTGGCCACTGGGTGCTTTTTCAGGATGGTCTTGCACATGCCCCGGCTCTTTGCAGTTCTTTCTGGCTCTTCACGAGACTCCAGTGCTAGAATGACTTGTGTTTTGCAGTGGTGCTGGCTCCTGCTGTAAGAGGTCCGCTGAGAGAACTGAGGACGTCGCCTCCATCAACCTCTCCAGGAGCAGGGGACCCCTGGACAAGAATGAGGTGCGTGTTCTGCACACTGTGGAAGGAGCCACAGCCTTCCCCTGGGGGTGGGAAACTCTTGCTGTGAGGTGACGGAAAGGGCTGGAGTTGTTTTTGTGACCGTGAGGACAGGCGGGCTTCATAGGGAGACAGGCCAGCAGGCCAGCATCGGACGCCTCTCTGCAGTGTCACCCACAGCGCAGAGATGGCCTGTGTCAGGAGAGACAGCCCCCACAGCAGGGGCCGGCACCCTCCCTCCCTCTGGGTGACGCTGATGTCCTTCCCAGAACTCCGTGGCCCCTGCGTTCACCTGCTCCTACAGACAGCTGTGAGAACACTGCTGGTCCCCACCTCCTGCCTGAGGGTCTGTCCTCTCTCAGCACAGGAGAACCATCGAGAGATGTTTTCATTTCCTGCATGGGTGATTTTCACCCGCAGGACAATGGGGACCTCAGGATAGATGTCCTTTTCTCACTCTAAATCATACTTGCAGCTGGCTGCTCAGAGGGCCCAGGTTGCAAACAGAGCGGCCATGCTTATTAAAATATTGTTTTTTTTTTTTTTTTCTGAAACTGGATCTCATGTAGCCCAGGGTATCCTCCAGCTTGCTGTATATCTAAAGATGACCTTGAATTTCTGATCTTTGTGCCTCTACCCCCTGGACACTGGGAGGTTGTGGGGCATCGAAGTGGGGATGTGACTTTGGCAGTTTAAAGGTGAGCGCTGTTCTGGTGACAGGTCACACGAAGGCAATGTGGCAGATGCAGTCAGTACAGGAATGGGTGGGAGCACCCAGAAGTGGGTGTGAAAGTACAGCGACAAGACGGAAGACTGGGAGACCATCAACCACGCAGACGGGGAAGCAGCTGTCTGTCAGCGGAGAACCACGGGGCGAGCAGGGACGGGCCGGAGCCACCTACCTGGGGCAAAGGAACACGAGACCAGCAGGACAGGAAGTCCGAACTGGCACTGATGATCCTGGCAGGAACCGTCAATGGGGAGCTGGGGAGGTGGCCAGCTGTACCGTGGGAGGAAATGGCTAGCCAGTGAGAGGCAACACAGTGAGAGCCAAACTCTCTTTTGAGCAACTTGATGGGGATGAAGGAAGTCAGAAAAAATAGCTTGACACTTGATTACCCATCCGAGGTAAATAGGTAAGACCCTATATTTTTTAAAATTTATTTATTTATTTATTTATTTGCAGGTTTCTTTTTTTGTGGCTTTTTCTCCCCTAGGCTGCTTTGGCGTGGTTCCTACGCTGCCATCTTAACCGGAAGTCTGTTTATTTATTTGAGAGAGAAGCAGGGAGAGAGAGAGAGAGAGAGAGATTGGGTGTGCCAGGGTCTCCAGCCATTGCAAACAAACTCCAAGTGCATATGCCACCTTGTGCATCTGGCTTACGTGGGTACTGGGGAATTGAACCTAGATCCTTTGGCTTTGCAGGCAAGCATCTTAATGGCCGAGCCATCTCTTCAGCCCCAAGACCCTATTTCTGAAGACATCACATGCTGCTGATACAGAGCAATGACAGATCCGGCTGGAATCTGGAAGGGAGCCAGTTCCCAGATGGTTAGCCCATATAGTGGCTGCTGGGCAGCGGGGGGAGTGGCCAACAATGTCGTGAGCAAGCGGTGGGGGGGATTGCCTTACAAAAGCAACCAGCCTGACAAGACCTACACACCTGCGCAATGGTGGCACCCAGCCTCGGTGGATAACCAACGGCTTTCTGATTGGCTAAGAGATCCACTCAGTGGCAAGGACCCCATAGCTGGAACTGGGAACCAGGTCCGAATTCTGTGGAGTCCAAGATTATGGTCTCCAATGTCAAGTCCCCATTAGTCTTTGGCCAAAAGAGGGGCTCCATCCATCAAAATCTCTATAAATTAACAACGCTTATCCCATTTAACCTATGCTGACATCATTCTCCATTGGAGAGTCTGTTTTTCTCTTTTAGAAGGTCGTGAGAACCGAGGAGACGAACCATCCCTCAAGCACCAGCCGAGGCCCAGGTGCCACCACAGGGGACTCGGTGACGTGAGCAGAAGCGCCGCTTCCATGGCAAGCCTGACCTGGGCCGGGGCGACGGAGAAACAGGACACTCAGCACAAGCCAAAATCCAGAAGCTCCTGAGAGCTGAACACTGAAGTCGACTGAAAACACACGCACCACGGCCCGGGGTGTTTTGCGAAGAGGGGCAGGAAGTCTGTAAGAGCCGCAGGTTGGAAGGGCATATCCAGAGGCACTGCCCGGCTTCCGCCCTCCACAATGACCGACTGCTGCTCTCACAACTCATAGCTTACAACCCCATGGTGAATTCCAGCAACCCCACTGAGGGGGGTCTCAGCAGAATGGGGGCAGGGAGGAGGAAAATGATGGTACCAACACATGCTGTGTGCATACAAAGTATATACTTAATGAATTAATTAAAAAGAAAAACGGGAAAAATAGCTTGCGGGAAACTGAAGATCTTGGGATCACTCAAACTTGTCTCCAGAATCATCCTTCCCAGGTGGTCCCTGAGCCGTTCATTTTCCTGTGAACCGATCCTCTCCACCTGGGCAGCCTGTCTGTAAGTTTATAATGCAGAGACCCAGGGAGGGCTGACCTGAAGTTTACAAAAGGAGTGTGACCTCCGCCATAAATCAGTTTTTCGTCATGAAGACTGACAGCACAAGTCATGTCACGTGGTCGTATGTGAGGCCTGACCTGGAGTTGCACAGCTGTGAGGCTGGGCCCCTTTGTAACTTTCCCCAGAGGCGAGATTGCTCCATGCCATGTTCCATTACTTCGTGGCCACGTTCCACTTTTGCTTTGAAAGCCAAGCATGGAACACTTCAAAACAGCTGCTGATCCTGGACTGGGAATTTGCTGGAGGGGCCCAGAGCCACAGTCACCCGAGAAGATGCTTAGCGGGGCTCACACCTCCACGGCTGCGTGTGCTAACGCTTTCCCATCTCCATTCTGCATTTGGCGTTTTCAACCTTTAAATATTAACACTCATTAATATTGATATTTGAGCACTAAATCAGTTTAGCTTCCTAGAAATTACTAGATTGTATATTAGCTGTTCATTTATCTAATATACATTGATTAAGTGCTAGGCAACCTGACAGGGCTGGAGAAGACCGGAAAAATAAATGAGACTGGATAAATAAATGGGCTCTCAACCTTAAAGCCACATGCATTTACACAAACGACAAACAACATGGGATGGCTTACAGAGAAGTGTGGGTATCTACAGATATGTGAGCATACATGTCTGCACGCAGATACTCACACAGGGTGACTATCTTTTCTGAAATGTTGGGGGACCAGCCAGGAGTGGTGGCTCACGCCTACAGTCCCAGGCGCTACTGACCTATCCTGCCTTTCCCTGTTTGCCTTAGGTTTTTCACATGGGTAGCTGGGAAAGTTACCCCGGGGGGGGGGGCATACACGGTTACTGGGGTGTACAGAGACACACGCTCACACCTACTGGCACCCAGCCCAGAGAGGGACACGTGGGGACCACACCCACAGTTTTATAATATGACAGGTGAAAATATGTGTGTCTATAGATCACGAAGAGGTGGACGCACACATATACATAGATCACACAAGGACACACATATACAGGTTAACTGATCATGCGCCTTCACACATACCCATAGGCAGCAGAGGTCCATCAAGGCACAAGTCCATAGATCACAGGGCACACAGGCTCAGAGATCACAAAGGGCCACACACATGTCCTCGGATCAGAGGAAGACATACACACCCATGTCCGTAGATCACACAGGAACACATCTCCATGAACAACACACGTCCAAAATCACAAATTCACACCCCACACATGTCAATACACCTAGAGGCCATAAGCACAGTTTCCTGGAGAGGGTGAGACCAGCTTCGTGGCTGTTCATTGACCTAGCTGATGTCCCTGGATGGCCAGGGAGGGTTACCACGACTTCCTTTGCAATTCCACCACCTAAAACACATTCTAAGAGCCGTCTAAACCCGCAAGGCTCGGTTGTCCCATCCTACACGCTCAAAGCTCCTCTTGGGGCTTGCTGTGACCTGAGGATGACTCCCAGCTAGCAGCAAGCGATCACCCCCACACCACCCCCGCCCGTTTCCTACCGAACAGTTTCTGCAGGACTTGACCGTCATATAGATCCTCAGCCAGGTCTTTCACAATGATTCTTTCTCCAACCAACACGTCATTAATCCAGTCAATCAGTACCTAGAGAAGAGAGAGGAGAGACAGAGAATGAGAATCAGAGAAAAGATGTAGGATATTTTCTTAGAGACCAGCTTTCTTATGCTGGACAACTGAAATCTATGTGAACTTCTGGTATGTTTTTTTAAAAAAATATTTTAATTTATTCATTTGCAAGCAGAGAGAGAGAGAGAGGGGGAGAGAGAGAGAGAGAGAAAGAGAAGAGAAAGACAGAATGGGCATACCATGGGCCTCTAGCTCCTGCAAATGAACTCCAGATGCATGTGCCATTTTTTTTTTTTTTTTTGAGGTAGGGTCTCACTCTAGCCCAGGCTGACCTGGAATTCACTATGGAGTCTCAGGGTGGCCTCGAATTCACGGCGATCCTCCTACCTCTGCCTCCCGAGTGCTGGGATTAAAGGCGTGCGCCACCACGCCCGGCTACATGTGCCATTTTGTGCATCTAGCTGTACGTGTATACTGGGGAACTGAACCCAGGTTTTGCAAGGAGGCACCTTAACTGATGAGCCATCCCTTGAGCCCCTGTATTTCTGCTTAAAGGCAGCAGTGTGGCCTCAGGACCAAATGGCAGGTCTCAGAGTGAAGCCCCGGGGGCCTATGTATTTGCAGAGGTGAGCCCTTCTAGCATGGACAACACCAATGATTCTAATAATCCCTTTTGGCCCTGCCTGTCCCTCCCTCAATGGCAAGCAGCACTCTCACAGTGTGTGGCCTTCATGTCACACAAAGGGATGGGCTCCGAAGTTGTGCAAATGGGTTGAAACCCCAGTGTCACCCACTAACTTGTTTATGTATCAGTCACTGTCGCCTATGGGCCTGTGTGCTTGCAGATCTCTGATGTCCATGAACTATGCCTGTCTGCTCCCTCGGTGAACTCTGGAATGCCGATTGCCTTGTGTGCATAGATTCTGTCATCTATGAACTCGTGTGTGTCCATCTCCTGATCTGTGAATCCGAGGGAAGCTAGTTATCTCCTCTGAGCAGCTGGTTCCCTAGCTATGAAACTGAGATAAAGGTACCTCCTGTTAGGTGGTGGAAAAGAATCACCTATGATGAGGGCCACTACTCCAGTGAATAAGATTGGTATAGAAAGCATTCTCCTTGCTGGGCACAGTGGCACACGCCTTTAGTCCCAGCACTCAGACAGCAGAGACAGGATCACTGCCTTTAGTCCCAGCACTCGGACGGCAGAGATAGGATCACTGTGAGTTCGAGGCCACCTTGAGACTCCATAGTGAATTCCAGGTCAGCCTGGGCTAGAGTGAGACCCTGCCTTGAAAAACCAAACCAAACTAAAACCAAAACAAACAAACAAACAAAACCAAACAAGCATTCTCCCTTTAACCCTTTAAGACACTTGGAAAGGATGATGGCTTATACTGACAGCCACATCTGTGGGTATAACACAGAGGGTATCAAGAAAGTTCCAGATGACCAATGCTCGTAGCCTGGTGTCACCGTGGGGTTCGGATTATGGCCCAGGATGTACAGGATGCTTGGCAGCAAGCCCAGGCCACCGTCCCTTTTTGTAGCCTCTGGCAGGAGGCACAGACAGCTAGGAGGCAGAGGGGCATTTACACATCGCCCCTGAGAAGGCTGCCCTCAGCCGTGCAGTACCCCCCGACACGGACCAAATCTCCCGTAACTGTTCCACTGAGGAAGCCTCAGTAACGGGATGACACCCTGGGTCTTTTTCAATAGCTTGGCTACCTCTGAGCTTTCTGTGCTGGTCTTCTCCCTCCCCGCCCTTCCCTTCTGTGCTGGTTAATCTCTGTTGTCAATTTGACAGGATGTAGCATCACCATGGAAACAAATTTCTAGGTCTATGAGGAATATTGTAGATTAAGTTAATTGAGGTGGGAGGGTCCTTAAGGAAAGCAGCAGATGACTTTGAACCTCAGATCCTGGCAAAAGGGAGCTATTTGTCCTCACTTTCCTCACGTTCCTGACCAATACCACGGCCATCGTCACACACCGTCCTGGTTAGTATTTGACCGTGAGCTGCCGGGGAGCAGCCGTTCTCTCTGCTGTGGCCTTCTTGGGCCCTGCACAGAGCGGGTGGACTTGGGGCTGGTCCAGCAGTTACAGGCACTTGCTTGCAAAGCCTGGCCTGGGTTTGATTCCCCAGCACCCAAGTAAAGCCAGAGGCACAAAGTGGCTCGTGAATCTGTAGTTTGTTTGCAGTGGCAAGAGGCCCTTGTGTGCCCATTCTCTCTCTCTCTCTCTGCTTGCAAAACACACACACACACAAAACAAATAAACAACAACAACTACAGAAAAACAACAACAAAAAACAGGTAGTCTACAGACACCTGCAAAGCTGGGGTGGGGGCGGCTCCCAGAGCCCCTCATCATCATTTTTTTAAAAAATATATTTTAAAATATATTATTTGAAAGAGAGAGAGAGAGAGAGAGAGAGAGAGGAAGGCAGAGAAAGAGAATGGGCATGTCAGGGCCTCCAGCCATTGCAAATGAACTCCGGATGCATGTGTCCCCTTGTGCATCTAGCTTACATGAGTCCTGGGGAACTGAACCAGGATCCTTTGGCTTTTTAGGCAAATGCCTTGACGGCTAAGCCATCTCTCCAGCCCCCTGCTCATCTTTTCTTACCTTCATCAGCTCTTGAAGCTTGGGGTCACTGCGTGAGTTTGGATCCACCATTGTCCGCACCTCATTCTCCTCTATAAAAAGAAAAGGGGTTGAGTGGAGTGACTACGTATGCTGAAGGTACCAAGTTAACCCGCAGGCAAGGACAGTTACCCAGCATGGTGTCCTCAGGGTCCAGCTCGAAGGGGATGGGACTGAGGGGCAGGTTGATGGCGTTCATTCCTTCCTCCTGGAGCTCAGACACTGAAAGACAAGGAGAGCCTCGTCACCTCTCAGTATGCCTGGGGTGGGGGTGGGGCATGGGAATCTGCTGAACACGTGTTCAATATTGATATCAAGGGGGAAACAAAAACCTATGAGAGTAGATTACAGTAGTTACTCAGTCTGCAATTGATTGGTGGCTTCTCCTTGCTAAAAGGACTTAATTGTCCCTTTCATCTCACCTCTCCTGCCTGTCACCTCTGCTTTCCTGAGAAAGAGGGAGTCTCCCACTGCAGAAGTCTGCCTTCTCTCAGGAGAGAATCTGAATATACAGGAGTTGTGTGGGCATGACTCCCTCCTGAGGCCTTTGGCCCTCCTCCCAGGGTCACTGTAGGGCACCACCCCCTCCACCAACTGTGGACTGGGTCAAGGAGAACACCAATTTTAGGCTCTTTATCTCCTTAACCCTTTCCATCTGCAATTCAACTTCTCCTGGGCTGGCTTCCCTAGGATACTCTTCCGATTATCTGCCCTCTCTCCTGTATCCAGCCCTCCCTGCTGCTGTGGGAACATCTTAGCCCCAGCCTCGTCCTTGCCCTCTGCTATGGGCCACTGAGTGCTCATGAACGGTGGAACTTGGGGCCAGATACCCCCACCCCCATCCCCACTTCCTTAGCTGAAAACTCAGCTCCACGGGGTGAGTACAAACTACTTCCACTTTACTACTAAATCCTAGACACCTATAATCTCAGGTCCTGAAAGAAACATTAAAAAGGGCCAGGGACCCTGGGAGTCCTCTCCCCCACCCCTCACCTTCTCTCTTCCCAGCACCCAGCCCCTGCATGTACCTTGGGAAAAAAAATTTGCTATAACCTGTCCTGGAAGTCATGACTTAATAGCCCTTCACTTTTCACCAATTAAGCATAGAAGGGCCATGTTCTCTGACGGCACTGATCACCAAGGGATTTTTAAGAAGCTAGTACGGTAGCCACAACCAACCTTAATGAAAGCAACAGTCCATCTTTCCATTTTATTTATTTATTTTGGTCTCCCTGGTTGTCAGCACAAGGCACTCACGCGCACAGCTGCAGGGCACGAGCCTCCCAAAGGTGGGCCAGCAAGAGCTATAGGAGACAGACACTTGGGGGGGGGGGGGTGTAAGGAAGCTGCCATGCAGGCCCTGGGCAGCAGGCTCTTGGCAGTCGAGGGGATGTCCCTCAGGCTCTGTCTCAAATCCCCCAATTCTTTAAACCACCATCCTGTAGAATCCTCCTTCATTAACCAAAGCAGAACAGGACAGGGGACAGCATCAAAGACTCCATGATTCTGTAAGCACGGGACTGCGTTACTTTCTAGTAAGTAGAGTTGCTTCCTTAGACTTCCATAATTTCTTCTGATACCATCTCTGGATCTAGAAACTTGTTCTTGTCCAGGTCATTTTAGTTCCTTTTTTTTTGTTGTTGTTGTTGTTGTTTTCAGGTAGGGTCTCACTCTAGCCCACAGTGACTTGGAATTCACTATGTAGTTTCAGGGTGGCCTCGAACTCACGGCAATACTCCTACCTCTGCCTCTTGAGTGCTGGGATTAAAGGTGTGCACCACCATGTCTGGCTGTTTTTTTTTTTTGTCTTTTTGTGATTGTTTTTATCTGGTGCTAAAGACTAACCCCAGGGCCTTATCCACTGAGTTAAATCCCCAACCTCTCCAAGTAATTTTAAGACAGTTTAGGGGTAGCAAGGCCCCCAAAATAGACTGTGGGAGAAATGTCCTTGAGTCTGTAAGATCTGTGTTTTCCTTATGTCTTTTACTCTACAGAGGAGTTTCCCACCTCTAAAAATCTGACAGGAAGACATTAGGAAGATTGTAAAGTACCTAGGTGCCAAGTGTGAGAATTAGACCGACCAACCCAGTCCCCATCCAGGAAACTCCCATGAAGGACCCCAGTCAGGGTCTCCAGTAGGCTTTCCCATTTCTAGAAACCTCCTCCTGGGCAGGAGCCCTGCCATGGTCCTTCTCTTAAGCTCTATAATAAAACCTTCCTAAACTTCATCCTCTATGGTCTGTGGATTTCATGTGTCGAAACTGATAAGACGCCAGGCATGGTGGCGCACGCCTTTAAACCCAGCACTTGGGAGGCAGAGGTAGGAGGATCGCTGTGAGTTCAAGGTCATGCTAAGACTACACAGTGAAATCTGGGTCAGTGTGGGCTAGAGTGAGACCCTACCTCAGAAAAAATAACAACAAATAAAAAACAAACAAACAAACAAACAAATGAAACTGGTAAGACAAGACCCCTGAGTTACTCAGTGTAAGTTTTGCGTGGCTGTGAGTATCCTGAACCCTAACTTCCGAGTTTCAGCTCAACAAAGAAGGGCTGAAAAAAGTTCTGCCCTTCTCAAAGACAACCCAAACTCCTGTGTCACATTCTCACAGAGAAACACAGCTTTACTCAACAATTCCTTCTGTGCACGTAAAGGGCGGGGGCAATAATGTGCTTCGATCAGATGCGGGCCGGGCTTCCTCTCGGCCAGCTGCGCTCCCTGCTCCAGGCCCGCGTGGATTTCTACAGTAGCGGCTAGCCATGGGTGCTTCAGATTCAGTGCACTAAGGATTCCCCTCCATGGTTGACTCAACTTCATTTTATGTGCTCAGTGGTCTGTGTGTGGTTATTTATTGCCTACTGTTGCCCACCGCAGAGCTAGAGACCACACACTTCCTACCACACAGGAAGTCCATCGACAGCTGGGGCTGAGAGGGTGCTGTTCATCTAAATGCTGAGGATGTCCACATTAAAACTCCAGCCTGGAAGCGGGCGTGGTGGCGCACGCCTTTAGTCCCAGCACACGGGAGGCAGAGGTAGGAGGATTTCTGTGACTTCAAGGCCACCCTGACACTACATAGTGAATTCCAGGTCAGCCTGGGCTAGAGGGAGACTCTATTTAGAAAAAAAAAAAAAAAAGCCCTATAGCTCAGTGGCTAAAGGCACATGCTTGCAAAACCTGCCGACCTGGGTTTGATCCCCACTATCCACATAAAGCTAGATGCACAAATTGGTTCTCACTCTCTCTGTCTGCCTCTATCTTAAATAAATAAATAAAAAATATTGAAAAACAAAACAAAACTCCAATTTGGGCCTGACAGAGTGATTCTTTTTATTATTTATTTATTTATTTATTTATTAAAGAGAGAGAGAGAGAATAGATATGCCAGGCCTCTAGCCACTGCAAACAAACTCCAGACACATGCACCACCTTATGCATCTGGCTTTACGTGGGTACTGGGGAATCAAACTTGGGTCCTTAGGCTTTGAAGGCAAGTGCCTTAACCACTAAGCCATGTAGCCAGTCCTAAAGTGATTCTTATATCTACTGAGATCTGAACTTCAGAAATCCAGAATAGAACTTGTTATTTTCAATACCCTCACACCCACCATAACAGCATTAAAAAAAAAAAATTCTCTACTCTTACATAGTGGTTAAAGCCCAAATCCAAGGAACCACGAATCTCTCCTTTTCCCTCACCATTTGTATAAAAGACAGTGCAAGTTTCCTAGACTCTACCTCCAAGCCAGGACCGGTGTCCAACCACCTCTCACCATTACCATCCTGGCTCAAGTCACTGTTACCTTTCATCTGGACCATCAAAACCACTTCCTAACTGGCCTGCTACTTTCTCTTATATTTTTACCACTCCCACCTATTAGCTGCTATGCATCTAGACATCAGACATCTAGAATGTTCTATGAAATGTATCACCCATCCCCCTGCCTTAATTTTTCCTGTAGTTTCCCATCATAAACCTCTTTACAATGACCTAAGAGGCCTGCTCGCTCTCTGCCTCCCTCCGTCATATTTACATCAGAGAACGCGTCACCAGTCCAGATAACGACCGTTAATGTGTGTTACCTGCTTTCCCTACTAGAATGTAACTGGATGAGGAATGACTTTTTTTTCTTTTTTTGAGATAAGGTCTCATGTATCCCAGGCTGCCTAGAACTCATTATGCAGGTGAAGATGACCTTGAACTTCAGAATCTCCTGCCTCTACCTCCCAGGTGCTGGGATTACAGGAATGGGCCACTGTACCCATGGTTTATGTGGTGCTGGGAGTTGAACCCATGGCTTTATGCACGCTAGGCATGCACTCTACCAACTGAGCTATGCCTTCAACCCAAGGACTGACTTTTTTTTTTCTTGTCTTCTGTTCACATCAGAGTCCTAAAAAGGCCAAATGGTACAGTGTTTAGGAACCAGACTGAGAAGATCTAAATATGGTATCTCCAACTTTCTAGCCATGTGACAACATGGAGCAAGTTAATCAATTTCCCGTGACTCAGTTTCCTCACTGGCAAAATGAGAGTGAAAATAAAGATGAAATGAGTTAATATACATATTCAAGAGTGTCTGTGCCTGTGTAAGAGCCACGTAAAGACATGTTGTTATTAGTACTTGAAATGATATCTTTTATTTTATTTATTCATTTATTTTTTCACATAGAAAGAATGGGTGTGTCAGGGTCTCTAGACACTGCAAACAAACTCCAGATGCACATGCCACCTCGTGCATTTGGCCTATGTGAGTACTGGGGAATCAAACCTGGGTCCTTAGGCTTTGCAGGCAAGTGCTTTAACTGCCAAGCCCTTAAAATGATGTCTTAAACATGGTACATAGTCTAGAAATATTTGTGAATAAGTAGTTCTAACCGTGTGAAGATCATACTCCCATACTCAGGTTTTAGGGTAGACAGAATTTACCAAAGTAGTTGACGGGATGGAGGTCAACTACTTTGTGTGGGGGTCAAGGTGGGGAGTGGAAACCGTTTACATTTGAGTCTGAATTTTAGCCTGATTCTCTGTGTGTATGCACACACATTTCTCAGGCAGCTTATTTCCACCTTGTAGTTTTTGTTCTGAGACAAAAATCTTGCTATGTAGCCCAGGCTGGCTTCAAGCTCATGGCAGTCCTTCTGGGGGGACTACAGGTGTGAGCAACCTGTCTGTATACTTTAAGGGACGAAAAGCCCACCTGTCACAAGACTCTGATATAGCTGGAGCCAATTTGTAAACATAGAGGTCTAAACATCTCTATAGTGTGACGAGAAAAGCCATATTCAACACTGCTAGGTTTCCTAAAGGTGGTTCTGAACGGGGTCCCTAACATAGGTCGCGGTCGGAAATATGTTCCCAGGAAAGAATCTGGAGCTTGAGCCCTCCCTCTGCCCTGCCTCCTTAATTCACTCACAGAGACATAACAAACTCGAGAAGAAAGGCTGGGATACGTTTGCAATTGGAAATGGGTTTTGGAGGAGCTGATCATCATTCCCATTCCATTAACTGCTGACTCGCGGCCAACTGTTTGTAAAAGTGAATATGCAAACTGCCCAGACTGGCCTTGTCCCCGCCCCACAGGGCCCCATTAGTGGCCACTTTCCCAAAACAGCCCGCCTGCTTTGGACAGTTCCTTTCTATTAAACCCTGGTAAGGCTCAGCAGAAGCCCCAGGACCAATCCCAGCTCTTGCAGAGAGACAAAGAGCTGTGAGTGAGTTTGCTCAGCACAGACCCAAGAGCTGTTTATCCTCCCACAGGCCGAGCAGCTCCCAGGGTCTCGCAGCGCCATTAGTCATAATGTAATAAACAGCTTAAATGGCTGGCTGAAGGCCCGGCTGGGAAGGTGGGAGGGCGCCTGACTCCTGAGGCACTCACCCCCAGAAAGGGACTCTCCTATTTCTCTCTCCAGAAAATGGGATCCGATGCTGGGTTCAGCTGTCCGGCAGAGAGCACACTTAAGAGTTCACAAGGGCAGGATTCGAATCCTGTTTTGATTGTTATCAGCTGTTGGATGTTATGCGCCCTCCCTTTCCTGCAATTAGATCTAAAACAATCTTCTCTGACATTTTTGTTTTCTTCCTCAACTTATTCCTTCGATTGAGAGAATTCATTCTGGCCTGGTGTCTACCTTCCCCTCTTATAATTCCAGGTGAGATCCTTATGGAAGAGGGGAATCAGTCATATGATAAATTCCAGTCACTGAACTGTGAGAAGAAATTTCCAGAAGCTTCTAGCAAGCTCTCCTCCATTGAGAGTCCCCAGGAAGACATCTTTTGTTTATTTACTTACTATTTTATTTACTTGAGAGATAGAGATAGAGATAGAGAGAGAGAGAGAGAATATGAATGGAAGGACCAGGGCCTTCAGCTGCGGCAAACAACTTTCAGGTGCTGACACGGTTTGTCACCAGCATTGTTGTGCTCTGCTGCCTTAGCAGGCAAGCTGGTGGCCAGGCTCCTGGGAAGGTCTCCTGTCTCAGCCTCCCGTCTCCCTGTCAGCATGCTGGGATTACAGAAGCCCGCCAAGGCTTCCAGCCTTCTTTGTTTGCAAGACAGGGTCTCACTCTAGCCCAGGCAGACCTTGGACTCACTCTGTACCCCAAGCTGGCCTTGAACACATGGTGATCCTCCTATCTCAGCCAACTCTCTGACCGACCCCCCCCCCCAGTGCAGGGATTAAAGGTGTGTACCACCATACGCAGCAGCTTCCAGCTTTTATGTGGGGGCTGGGGAATCTGAATATGGGCACCCAGGCTTGAGTAGCAAGCAACTTATATACCAAGCCATCTCCCTGGCCCAGGAAGGGGATTCCTATTGATACCAGTGAGTTACCTCCCCAGGAGACACCCCAGTTCTGTGTGTCTTGATTTAGGAAATAAATAAATACCCTTACTGTTTAAGCTGGAAGGTGCATATTTTCTTGAACCTTGAGGCCAACCGCCCTAATCAATATGTGGGGACACTGGGATTATGAAGGTGGGTGGATACAGTAGATCTGTAATTAAAGGTAATCAGTTCTCTTCCCCCTAGGAGGAACAGAATAGCTACTGGGTTTCTTATACCCTGGACTATGCCTGGGTACCCAAAGAACCCCAAGCGGCTCCCTATATCCCAGTGCTCAGACATAGTCACCACTTTCTCACACCTGTCCTGTCTTTAACCTGGTACAGGTTTGCTTCAGAGGAAGTACACAGCACTGCTTATGGGCTAAATGAATGAAGTGATACCTGCATAAATGGACCCTTATTTTTTATAAAAAAATTAAAAAAAATTATTGATTAGAGAGTGACAGAGAGAGAAAGAGGCAGAGAGAGGGAGAAAGAATGGGCGCAAAAGGGCCTCCAGACACTGCAAATGAATTCCAGATGCATGTGCCACTTTGTGCACCTGGCTTACATGGGTCCTGGGGAATTGAGCCTCAAACTGGGGTCCTTAGGCTTCATGAGGAAGCGCTTAACCGCTAAGCCATCTCTCCAGCCCCCTTGTTTTATTTTTTTGAGCCAGGGTCTCATGCAGCCCAGATTGACCTTGAACTTCACATTTGCCAGTGTTCACCCCCAAGCGTTGGGGTTACAGGAAATGGGTCACACAGCAAGCAGTTCGTGTGGTGGCAGGATCAAATCCAGGGCTTCCTGCACGTGAGACAAGCATTCTACCAGCTGAGCTCTGTCTCCGGCTCAGTTCATCCTCGGTGAAGAAGAAAGGCAGCTCCATGCTGAGAGGACAGTATTTGTTTTTTTTCTTTAACAAATGCTCCTACAACTGATGTCTAAATGCAGAAAAGTCAATTTAGACATTGAGCAAATACCTGCCCCCAGACCGGAAACTAGCACAGACCCCAGTATAAAGCAAACTGCTGTCCCACAAGCCCTGGATGGTTCTGAACCCACTGGCACTCTGACATGGAGGATGGAGGGGGACAAAAGGAAGGAGACATCACAACAGACTACTTGGAAAGAGGAGGACGCTCAGAGAACAGGGGTGGGGTGGGAAGGGGACAAAAGAGGGCAAAGGGACAGAAATACAACCAAATTACAGTATGCTCAGGTAGTAAAGTTCTCAATAAAAATGTTGTTTTTTTTTTTTAAATTAAAACACCAGAGGTTAGGTATTTTATAAAGAGATTCATTTAGCTCTCAGTTGTGGAGGTTAAAAAGTCCATGATATTTAGCGTCTGAGGAGACAGCTCAGTGGATAAAGCAGATGCGAACACACACACACACATATACACACATACACACATACATACACACACGCACATACACACACATATACACACATACATACACACATGCACATACACACACACTTCTAAAATGGGGAAATTTTCTCTAACCTAAGATTTGATGTTGGCATTTATT
This sequence comes from Dipus sagitta, assembly GCA_036346955.1. NCBI lineage: Eukaryota > Metazoa > Chordata > Mammalia > Rodentia > Dipodidae > Dipus > Dipus sagitta. The sequence goes on along the minus strand of CM070772.1, from coordinate 151,334,729 downwards.
AAATGTTCTACTCTGTGAAAGAAACTGTTTAAGAAAATGAAAACTCAAGCCATAGATGGGAGACAAAATATCTGTGAAATACCTATGTGATAAAACTTGTAGGCAACATAAGCAAATAACTTTTTTTTTTTTTTTTTTTTTTTTAGTTTTTTGAGGTAGGGTTTCGCTCTAGCCCAGGCTGACCTGGAATTCACTATGGAGTCTCAAGGTGGCCTTGAACTCACGGTGATCCTCCTACCTCTGCCTCCCAAGTGCTGGGATTAAAGGCGTGAACCACCATGCTGCGCTGCAAATAACTCTTAAAAGTGAACACAAAAACAGCAGTCGAACCACAGAATGGGCAAAAGTTCTAAATAGAACAAAAGAAATGTACAGATGGCAAATAGGCACTTGTCACTGGGGAATGACAAATTAAAACAAGATATCACCACGTGCATATCACAATGGCAAAAGCTAAAAAATGATAACCTTCAGGATGGAGAGATGGCTTAGTGGTTAAGGTGCTTGCCTGTGAAGCCTAAGGACCTAGGTTCGATTCTCCAGGTCCCTCGTAGGCCAGATGCACAAAGTGATGCAAGTGTTTGGAGTTTGTTTGTTGTGGCTAGAGGCCCTGGTGTGCCCATTCTCTCTCTTTTTCTTAATTTTTTTTTTCTGGTTTTTTGAGGTAGGCTCTCACTCTGGCCCAGGCTAACCTGGAATTCACTATATAGTCTCAGGGTGGCCTCAAACTCTCAGCAATCCTCCTAACTCTGCCACCTGAATGTTGAGATTAAAGGCATGCACCACCACGCTGGCTTTAATAAAAAATTTTTAAATGACAATCCTCAGTGCTAGCTGTGGTGGTTTAAATATAAAATGTCCCCCATAGCCTCCTGTGTTTACAATTAGGCCTCATACTCAATCCCCAGCTGGTGGCACTGTTTGGGAAGTTTGTGGACCCTTTGGAGGTGGAGCCTTGCTGGGAGAGGTACGTTGCTGAGATGGGTCTTGGGGTGTTGTTCAAGCCCAGCCCCACTTGCCACACCCGGCTCACTCACTCTGCTTCCTCTCTGCTGATGTGGAGATGTGAAGCCTGGCTGTCTGCTCCCGCCAGCCTTCTCCTGCCATGAGGAAACCTCCCCAGGAAATTATAACCTGGAAACAAACCCTTTCCACACGCTGCTTCTGGTTGGGTGTTTTGTCCCCACAGCGAGAGCAGCTGCGACGCTGACGAAGTTGTAGAGCAAGACTGCTGGTGGGAATGCACAGCGATACAGCCGCCTTGGAAGGGAGTTTACGTCACCATCGTCATAACCTGTACTGTACTAATCATGCTTTTAAGTATATACCTCACTGATTTGAAAACACTCTGCAAGTAAATACAGTAGCTATATTCATAGGTGTCAAAAACTAGAAGAGAGACGCTACTGTACAGTCATATGATGAAATGTTCAGCTGATGAAAAGTCTTGAACCATGAAGGGACACAGAGAACCTTGCGTGTGTACCATCTTTAAATGGATGCAGGCAGCACTCTCCCTATGGGCTGGGTGTACTGGATTGAAGGAAAATGGGAAATGGAGAAAGCCAGCTGAGCACATGCGTTCATCTCTCTCTCTCTCCTTGACTGTGAACACAGTGTAACCAGCTCTGCATGATAGCCTGGGCCCCCAAATTGTGAGCCAAATTAAACCCTTTCTTCCCCAGGTTGCTATTATCAGGCCTTCTGTCACAACAAGAGCTAAGAGGAAGAGGTAAAGCTTCCTTATTATGTGAGCATACCCGGCGGGTCAGTTTCTCCTTCAGACGAGAGTGAAGGCATCGCGGAAGGTTCCATGGTCCCCCAGAAATCTCCTCCAGGAGTTTTATCACAAGGTCCCTGCTGGGGGTCTTTAGCCTAGGGGTTTTTGCACTGCTGCAGTAACCAACTAGCAGAAACATGGCGGCTTAAAATATCCCCAATGCTCACACAGCCATAGGTTAGAATATGAGGGACTGAGGATATGGCTCAGTGGCAAAGCTTTTGCCTGGTATGTATGTGGAAGGCCCTGGGTTCAATTCCTAGTATGGAAAAAAAAAAAAAAAGGAACCAGAAGACATTTGTAGAAGTCTAATATGGGCCTCACTGGGCTAAAGTAAGGGGTCAGCAGGTCTGTGCCCTGCGTCTTTTGAGGACGAGTCATTTTCTTCCCTTTTCTAGCTTTGAGTGGTTGTCTATATCCCTGGCCATGTGGTCCCTTTTGGCCATCTTCAAAGGCAGCATGGGAGGGTGGGTGAAGTCTTCCTGTTGGCGTCACTCTGACCTTCTCTTCTGCTGCCCTTGTCCACTTCCTATACTAGGTCCACCTTATTAATCCAGGCCAGTACAAACTATTCAGTATCATCTGATTAGCACCCCAAATCCTACCCTAACCCTAATTCCTAGTGCCACACAAGGTACCATTTGCAAAGCCCAGGAGTCAGGACATGGACATTCTAGGGAGGCTATTGTTTGTCTACCATGGCCACTGAGAGGACAGGTTCTGTTCTTTTTTAAAAAAAAATTATTTTTATTTATTTATTAGGGGCGGAGAGAGAGGGGGGAGAGAGAGAGAGAGAAAGAGAGAGAATAGGGCACACCAGGGCCTCTAATCACTGCAAATAAATTCCAGAAGCATGCACCACCATGTGCATCTGGCTTCAGTGGGAGTGGGAGAATCGAACCTGTGTCCTTAAGCTTTTCAGACAAGTTCCTTAACCGCTGAGCCATCTCTCCAGCCCAGGTTCTGTTCTTAATACTCACCTTTCCCTACAACATGTGGGTTTGCTTCCTTTCCTATGAGATTGCTCCATGTAAGGGGAAAGTCCCAACCCTGCCCACCCAGACTCTCCAACAAGGGAAGCTTTGTCATCGCCACGTTCTCCTGTATGCCACACAGCTGTTTAGTCACCAAAGTCCCACATCCGCGCCGGGGAGCCCAGCCAATAAAAGGAAACGGAGAGGCTGGTGCTGTGATGAGAAGTGACAGCAGAATTTGAAGTCCTCGAGTCCTACAGTTCCCACCCCAGTCTTTGTTTTTGATGGCTTCACCATCTTTGCAGAGGTGGAAGGTAGCCAGACACATGGGCCCTGGGCGTGACTTCATGGTTCAGCCTAGCATGTGACAGTGAGCTCAGAGGGAGAGGGAGGCATCACTGGCTAGCTTCAGTCTGTCAAAATACCCTGAATGCAAACATTGGTTGAAGTTTTCAGTAAGGTATGGTAGTTCAATTTAAACACAAGAAGGCACAGACGGCCCAGGGGCTCCAGGGGAACAACACATCACTGCTTTGCTACGGCCTGTGGTCTTTCTGGACGGAGAGCCACACTCGTCTTGGTTTTAGTGTCTACTCTACTTAAGCAGACGGTTGTGTACATGCGCCATCCTGGCGTACAGGGGGACACATGACGTTACTGTGCATGGGCGAGTCACGTGTCCTAAGCATATCTAGTGTGGGGACAGGGAGTGACCTAGAACTGGCCCTACTCATCTCACTGACTCCTGAGCATGGAGGGAACATCTCTGGTGTCAGGAATCATGAGTGCACACATGGGCAGATGAGCTAGCTCCTGGTGGTGGAGGCTGGCCAATTCCTGTGGGACACTGACTTTGGTGGCCCTCAGAGCCCCACAGAGCCAGGGCCCTCACTGTCAGTAAGTGATTGGAGGATGCTGTCCTGAACTGCAGAGCATACGATAAGGACCCCAGTTCTTGTCTTCCCCCCCCCCCCCGTTTTGTATGTGTATGTGTGTGTGAGTATGCATGTTCAAATGTCTTTGGACATACATGCCTACGTGGATGCATGTGGATGTCAGAGAAGTACTTCAAGTGCACACTGTCCAGCTTCTTTGAGACAGGGTTTCTCAGTGACCTGGAGTTCACTGATTTGACTAAACTTAGCTAGCCAGTGAACTCAAAGGGATCCGTCTTCCTCCGCCTCCCTAAGTGTGAGACAGTACACAGGCATTTACTTGGGTACTGGGGCTTGAACTCAGTTCTTCCTGCTAGCAGGGCAAGCACTTACTGACTGAGCTATCTCCCCAGGGTCTCCCGCCCCCAGGCAGTTCTGAGCCAATCATGACCACACAGTGCTGCCCCAGGGGGAGGGGCATGTCTGAGACGCGTCACCTGTCTGAGTCAGGTTTCCCTTCGGTGCCTCTTTCTGTGTGGGCCTTTGACCTTGGAGTCTCTATCCTTATTTATTAACTTGGAACAGGTGTTCATTTATTTTTGCTGTGGCTCCATGTTGCTTACAAAAAGGTGTTTCAGCGACTTGACTACTCCGTGTGAGTCGCAGCTAAGCGCAGCTGGTAAGCAAGGCTATGTCTGGACTGGGTCGGTCTGTTGGAGAGCTGGGCCATGGTTTGTCTGAACAGCAAGCATCAGTGGTTTAGGCTGAAGGGGCACCATTGCAGAAACTCACTGATGGTGAGAAAGTACACCACTTGTACCTCTCTTGGACCACACATGTAGATGTGCTACATGCGTGTACACACACACACACACACACACATGCATTCAGTTAATCTTCACAATAATTTCCCATTTTACAAATGAAGAACATATGGCCCAGAGAGGTTATTTCACTTGATCAAGGTCACAAAGCTAGAAAGTACAGCTCAGATTTGAAGCCAGGCCAGCTAGCTCCAGATCTCACAATCCTAACACTACCTTATATGTTGGCCCTATTCCGTCTAACAGAACTCAACCCTTCAAACCCAGCCATAGTTTTCCCCCAAACATGGAAATTCCCAAAGTGTCCAGCAGCTACGGAGTGGTTAGGTAATGTGAATCAGGCCTAGAAATGCTAGTGAGCAAATATAAGACGTTAACATAACTTATTTCTAGGAGGTAGGATTGTTTTCCCCGTGGTTCTGTTTTGTCCCAGCAATGAGAAGGGAGGGAAGGGAGAGAGGCTGGAAGAGAGGAAGGGAGGGAGGAAGGGAGGAAGAAAGGAATGAAGGAAAGAAGGAAGTAAGGGAGGGAGGGAGAGAAAAGAAAGGGGAAGAAGGAAGGGGAGGGGCAGGGGAGGAAAGAGGAGGAAAGGGAAGGATAGGTTGGTTGTGGATCTTTGTGCACAGATGGATGTGCAAGCCAGGGCACGTGTTATGCTATACACTTTCTCAATCACAGAAAAGGAAGCCCACCGTCCGAAAAGATCAGAGATTTCCTCAAAACACTCCCGAAAGCCCATAACAGTTGTCCATCTCCTTTCCAGATGTATCAGCTGTCATGACTGGATAGCGGGAAAGGAGTCTCAGGGATAGGGTGGGAGTGGCAGTAACATAAGGAGACGTGGAGGAGCTAGAAGGATTCCACTGGACTGCTTTCTTATAGGTACCTGGCTCCATCTCTGAGAGCCACCTGGAGGAGACATCCCACGAGTCTAGACAAACTCAGGAGCTATGTCTCCACACTTCTGAGCTATAGTGAGTGTGGTTTGAGAGGCTCCAGAAGCTAGACCCCAGCCTGAAAAAGTGGAAGAGGGTGTGATTACAGTGGGAACTGTACTGTCCATTGGAGCTGGGCGACATAGAGGTGGCTGTGGGCAGGTGTCACATCCACTTGGGGGCTCGAGTGTTTCTCTACCAGAAGGAAACCCCCAGGAGAGAAGTGGGAGATAAAGACCATACTTTTAGAAAAGAATCTGGAATGGGAACATATTCTTCTTGTTAGACTTCAAGAGAGCAGTTCTCCCCCTTTCCCCTCCCCACAGCTGTGTGCAGCCCAGGCCTGACATTTTGGAATCCCCTCTGTTTTGGCAATTGAGCAAATCTCAGTGTGGCACCAGGACTGTAACAAGGCATGACCTCCCCTACCCCCAGTCACCACCTGTGGCTCTGGGTAGAGATGAGGCACCCCAAGCCTCACTTCCCCAAAGGAGTTTAACAAGAAGATCCATGTAGGCTTGGGTCACAGGTGCTTAAGGTCCTCTCACATGTCATGTCCTGTAAGTCCTATGCAAGTCCCCTTCCTCACGGTGCCAAGGGAACTAGATGAGCCTTTGTCTTCTGGAATGGTGACTTTTTTTAAAAAAACAAAATCATTTATTTATTTATTTATTTTGAGAGAGAGAGGCAGAAGCAGATAAATAGATGGATGAATGGATGGCTGGATGGCTTGTTGGATGGATAGATAGATAGATAGATAGATATAGGCATGCCAGGGCCTCTAGCCACTGCAAACAAACTCCAGATGCATGTGCCACCTTGTGCATTTGGCTTTATGTGGGTACTGGGGAATTGAACCTGGGTCCTTTGGCTTTGCTGGCAAGTGCCTTAACCACTAAGCCATCTCTCCAGCCCTGGAACGGAGACTTTTATATGTGCTCACTGCTTCCTCCAGCCCACAATGACTGTGTACCTGACTCTTGGGGACAGCGAGCCCTTGGCCATACACACTTTGAGTGTAGTGGGGCAGAAGGCTGAGTGGACAGGACTCCAGCTGGTAGGAAAGCACCAGAGGGGCCAGGAGTGCCAGGGGAATTTCACGGCAAAGGTGTTGCCAGAACATTCAGTGCCCGGTGGTCTGTTCTCCAGCCCATCTCACTCGGCAATGAGCAATTACACACCTGTGTGCATATCTGAAGAACACCTGTCTTCCCCATGATTCCAAGGGTTCCAAAAGGCCTGAAGCCTTGCCCACCACCGTCTGTCAGCATCCGACTCACAATGAGGGCTTAATCCGTATTTATTGAGTGAATGAACAGGGTAGCAATGCAGCCCCCTGAGCTGTCTTCCCTTCCAGTACAGTCTTACAGCCAAATAAACAGCTCTATTTTTTTCCTTTCTTTCTTTCTTTCTTTTTTTTTTTTTTTTTTTTTTTAGCATTCAGAACTGAGCTTTTATTGGCTCTAGCTCTTTTTTTTTTACACCAGAGTGACAATATTAATTCCTGGTAGGTCTGCACTCTGAGAAGGGAAGCTGGGATGGGGAAGGGACAAGGCAGCCATGGGGATGGAGAGAGGGTGATGTGAGCTGGTCCAGAACATGGGAGCTCAGAAAATTTGGTTCGTGACACTTTTTTTTTTTTTTTTTTAATCATTTAGCCCTTCTCAGTGGTAGTGAGGAAGCCCTGCCCAGCCCTGGAAATGTGTGCACCATAGCACCGGAAATGGCGAAGGCTGTCAGCCACTGTACAGCAAGAGAGCCACCTCGGCCCCCCTGGTGATCTGTCTTTTTTCTAAACCAACAATCCATGTGGACAGCAGACCTATACAGAGAACCTATTAAAAGAAATTGTAGTAAATCGGAGGCGCTTTAACTGTCTGGTGTCCAGCTGATTGCAGGCCCTCCACGTCCACTGTGCCTTCCTTTTGCACAACCTTCCATTCGAGTCAATTCAATGGATAATTATTAGGTCTTGACTCTGCGCAAGGCAAGGCCTTGGGAACCTTGTTCCAGTTGCATCCTTCAAGCAGAGGGCACGATTTCACTTACAGACAGAAATGAACGTGCAAAGTAGAATCACAGAGTGGTGAAGGCCACAGAAAAGCACAAAGACCACTTCAAAGAAGACAACTCTGAGCCCGTGTGAGGATGTTTGGGAAACCTGGTACCATACATCGCACATTCATTTAAATATATGTTCACCTGCATTGCTGAGCAATGCTCCTCGTCCACCGTGATGGGTTAATCTTGTTAAGTGGATTTAAAATCACCATGGCAACACATGCCTCTAGGTAAGCCTATGAGGGTGTTTACAGAAAGATTTAACAGAGGGGAGAAGACTCACCCTAATGTGGGTGGCAGCATCTCATGGGAGGGGATCCTAGACGGAATCAAAAGGGGAAAGCGAGCTGTGCATCTGCAGTTATCTCTCTCTGCTTCCTGACCGTGGACGCGATGTGACGAGCAGCCTCACTCTCCTGCTGCCATGCCTCCCCTGCTGTGCTGGACCGGACCCTCGAACTGTGAGGCCCAGTAAACCCTTCCTTCCTTACCGCTGCTATTGTTAGGTATTTTGTCATAGTGGTGAGAAAAGTAACAAAATCAGCCATTCTTCTGGGTCCTGGGTGAAGAGAAAGGAGAAAAGGCTCTGGAGTGTGAGAGAGCTCCTGATGGCAGCCCAGGAAGTTTCATGTACCTTACCCAGACGTGGGCCCCACAGAGGGTTCTCAGGGAAGAGGTGCTTCAGTGACTTCCTAAAGCAAAATCAGGAGTTCACCAAGCAAAGAGGGAGCAAAAGGGCCAGAGATGTGGGAACAAAGCACATTTGTAAGAGGACTGGTGGGATGGAGATATTACTGTGGAGTGTTGTCAGAGAGTGACGCCAGGGCCACACAAGCCAGACACACAGCACATAGGTTGACTGCTGGAAGCAATGACGAGTTTCTGGATAAAAAAAAAAAAAAAAAAACTAGAATTTTGCAAATCTGTAGGAGATCCAGCCAAGCAGAAGGCTCTGTGGGTGGCATACTACCATCTCGTTGCTGGGACAGAACACCTGACCAGAAGCAGCTTACGGGAGGAAAGGGTTTATTTCAGCTCATGGTCTCAAGGAGGCGCTTCACCGTGGCAGGGAGAGCATGGCAGAGCAGATGGTGGGGTGTCACATCTTGTCACACCCTCTGGGAGGAAGCAACAAAAGTGAACTTGCCAGCACTGGCAAGGGAGCTAGACTCAAGGGAGCTAGGCCCACTCCCACTGACATATCACCTCCAGCAAAGCCCCACCTCCCAAAGGCTCCACCAGCTGGGGGATAAAGCACTAGGCTTAAGGACAAATGCATGAGGCATGGGGGACATCATTTTACATTCAAACCACTGCAATAAGGTAATCTGAATTAGCCTGGGCTCTGGAGAGACGAAGAGCTTGAGTTAACTTCAGCTATATCTCCTACTTAGCTTTCATCCCTCCAACACGGGGCCATCATATACTCACAGGCTGGGAATGAGGCTGTGATGACATAACACACATAAAATGGCCAGCCCAGCATTCCTTGCCTTCACACACAACTGCTCATTTACCCTTTCACCACCTCTTCCTGGTATGTGTAACAGGTGGCCACTAGGAGAGACAGGACGGCTGCCAGAGATGACCTAGTGAGTCTAATAAGAGTGTCTTGACAAGTGACTTGAAGAAATGAGATGCTGACCCATTGTCTTGGGTGGAAAGTGACTGGATGGTGAAAGAAGGAACAGAGCAGCCCCACACAATGTTTACAACAAGGAAGGATGTTCCCCGGCAGGAGGTGAGGCATCAAGTAATGGGTGCAATGGAGTCTGGAGAATGGATGCTTGGGGAAGAAGACAGCACAGTGAAGGTGGTGGGCAATGGTTATGGTGGCTGTCATGGATGTGGGTGCCACTAATAGTGGTGCTATGTAAGGTGACTGTCGCTTAGATAATTAAGTCACGGGGGGGTTTCAAAGTGGGGGACAGTCATCCATTCTGTCACGGTGAGCTGAAATGCTTTATAACATCCCCATACCTGTATTACAGTTGGTGAATTTTTAGGTTGGGGAATAGCATTCCATAGCCAGAGCACCTGGCCTGTGGTCTCTCAGGATCAAGGTCATTTCCCACTCTGGGTCACCAGGGCTCTGTGGAGAAGTGGCAGATTCTAGGTCTGAACACAACCAGGACACAAAAGATGGAGATGAGGCTGGGTCATCTCACTGCCAGGAATCGGTCAGCTGTGTATTACTACAAGGTGGGCTGGTGTCACAGAGGCTCTGGTTGGCCAACAGCAGTAAACATAATGACACACCTCAACTATTTTATATCCATGAATTATAATAACAATACTATAAAAACAAAATGCTCCCAAAATGCATCCACCTTTGAAGGATATTGGGAAACTGCTCATTTTGAAAACTGGTAAATATCTTTCTAGATCAAAGTGAACCTTTGACTGATCAATAAAAAGGAAAAGTTTTGTTGCTATTGTCTTTGTTTTTTTATTCTGCACAGTGCTGAGGGCTGAACTCAAGACCTTACTCATGCTAGACAACTGGTCTACCACTGAGCTACATCCCTGACTCTGCGAAAGTTATAAAGCATTTCAGCTCACAATGACAGAAAGGATGTATATCCCCAATTGGACTTGGAAACCTTTGATGATTTAATTACCTAAGCAACGATCACCAACCACTCCTCAGATTGAAAAATGAGTGGAGGCAAGGAATGGTGCTTCCCACCTTCCCTGAAGAGACACTGCTTAAGGTCCTATACCTCCCCAACAACTTTTGGGAAATGCAGAGTTCAGAGGAACAGGTTCAATGACACCATTAATATGCAACTAGCAAAACATAGACTGTTATAAATTACAAATTTCTTTAGTAAATATATCTTAAGGGATCAAAAAGACATGAGTGGATGTCTTTTTGTAACTGTAATACAGGGTAAGGGATACTGTGATCTTGATTCTAACATACTGTGAACATAATGATCAATATTCAAAGCCTGGGGCAGAAAGAATATAAGAGCCACAGATTGGAAGGGAATGTCCAGAGGCACTGTCTCCCCCCCCCTTACAACGACTGACTGATGCTATCACATCTATACCCTGCAAACCTGGGGGGGACACCAGCAATCCTACTGAGAAGGGCCCTCAGAGGAAGGGGAGAGGGCTCAACAGATATAGTGCTTACCATGCCAGCGTGAGTACCTGAGTTCAGGTGCCCAACACCCTGCAAAGCATCCCAGCATGCCTAAGGGCAGACAGACAGGAGAATAACCCCAGAAGCTTGGAGGCTAGCTAGCCTAGAAAATGCAGCAATGACTAATGAAAGGAGAGACCCTGTCTCAACAACAACAACAAAAAAAGGTGGAAGGCCAGGACCAACACCTGAGGCTGCCCTCTGACCTCCACATGCACACACCATGCACACACACTCACACATATGAACATGCGCGCACACACAATAAGCAAGCAAGAAAGAACTGTGGTGCTTAAGAGCAATCCCTGAAATATTTATTGTATATTATATATTTATTGTGTACCTGGGATAGACTTCAAACTAATTTTCCAGTGGAGATGAAAGACCAGATGGGAAGTCTAAATGGAATGGATCTTCCTCAAATCCATCTCTGATGAACTGATTGACTTACTGGAGAAGTACTTTGTTTTCCATAGTCAGAATTTCCCATTCTTTTTCTTTATTCTTTTTTTTTGGTCATTTCCATGTTTTTAGAAAAACGTTCTGGCTTTCTGGGACAAAGTAATCCAGGTTTGGCCTCAGAGTCTCTATCACCCTCCTGACTCAGCCTCCCGAATGCTGGCATTGTGGGTGCATGCTGCCACACCTGACTTTTCAGATGCATGCACAAACTCACGGAGGCCAAAGGAAAACACCAGGTGTCCTTCCTCTACCACTCCTCTGTATGTCCTTGAGATGGGCTCTGAGTGTGGAGCTGCAGCTTTCAGGAGCCCCAGCAATTCTCAAGTCTCTGATTTCCCACAAGACAGGGTTACACCCAGCTGTTGGGTCCTGGGGATCTGAACTCATGACAGCTCAGGCCCTCTCAGGCCCTCACGCTTTCAGCAAACAAACTTACCCACTGAGCTATCTCCCCAGTCCTATGTGGTTTTTTTTTTTTTTGTTAAAAATATTTTTACTTATTTGAGAGAGGAACAGACAGATAGAGAGACAGAGAAAGTGAATATGGGCATTCCAGGGCCTCTTGTCAACGCAAACAAACTCCAGACACACACACCACTTTGGGCATCTGGCTTTACATAGGCACTGGGGAATTGAACCCAGGTTATCAGGCTTTGCAAGCAAGAACTTTTAACTATTTAGCCATTTCTCCAGCCCTATTTGTGTTTTATTTTATATTATTATTATTATTATTATTTTTGGGTTTTCGAGGTAGGGTCTCACTCTAGCCCAGGCTGACCTGGAATTCACTATGGAGTCTCAGGGTGGCTTCGAACTCACAGCAATCCTCCTACCTCTGCCTCCCGAGTGCTGGGATTAAAGGCGTGTGCCAACACGCCTGGCTCTATTTGTGTTTTTTAAATAGCACATTGGAACAGGATTCTGAACAGAAGGAGAAGCTAACCACAGGCTTGTTTTTAAAATTAGAAAGCATATGAGGGCAGGATGCTTGTGAGCCCATGGATAATGTCAGGCTGGATAGATGGCTTAGCAGTTAAGGCATTTGCCTGAGAAGCCTAAGGACCCAGGTTTGATTCCCAGTACCCACGTAAAGCCAGATGCACAAGGTGGAGTTAGTTTGCAGTGGCAGGAGGCCCTGGCACACCCATTCTCTCCTTCCTTCTCTCTTTCTCCCTCTCTTTCTACTCTCAAATAAATAAAATAAAATAAAAATCTTAAAAACGAAAACTTAAAAAGCAAGTAGCATTAATATTCTTCATGTATAATGACTTTCATAATCTATAATAAATGCCTATCAATGTTCCTAGGGAAAATTAACAAAATACAGGAAGTATTATATAGAAAAAAATAGTACATGTGGGGGAAATATTTATCTGAACTGTTCTAGACAGAAGCATAGGTAAAATAGCCCTTCTCTCTCAGCAGCAACCTCACCTTTCTTCCCCTCCTGTCTGCCCCAGGGCCACCCCAACCCCAAGGTGACACTAATCCTGCTTAGGGGCCTCCAAGGCTTAGTTTTAACCTCTGGGTCCTCCACTCTCTTGCCATCTACTCATAAGCTGTCATCCACTGTGGCTGGGACTTTCAACACAAATGCCTTGTCAGAGGGGCAAACGGACACTTGGGGGCTTATATATTCATCCATGGGGATGTTAATCTGTGACAGAAGCCCAGAAACCCCTGGGGTAGCCAAGGCTCCTCTTCCGATCTTTAAGGGCAGGGGAGCCTCACCAGGCAGAGCTTTCACTAAGTGTGGTCTTTTAGGAACCAGGATCAAGGAGCTGAAGGGAAGTAACCTGTGGAACTTGGCAGGAGGTGTCTCAGCCCAGCCACACACCCAGATGCGCATTCGCTCGGGCTCTGTTTAACCTACAGATGGAAGCTGGGTGGAAAATCTTGCCAAGACTTCACACACACACACACACACACACACACACACACCCCAATCAAATCCACGCCAGTTCCTGTCTAAAGCCATGCATTCCAAGCCAAATTGCATTGTGGCCTTCATACATTTCACCAGCAAGAATCATGAGATGCTCCCGGCAGGGCAGTAGAGGGGTCTTAGGAAACGCATTTAGCGGGCGACAGCTACAAAGGGCACATGTTCTCTGTACGGCGCTGGAGCCCACACTTACAATTACTATAGTGTAGGAGCAGAGAACAGCAAATGGTCCAATAAGGCGCTGCTTCCCTTCCTAAGCCTTTACTCCTTCATTTTTTCATTCATCTCCTCTCCCCTAAACATCTGTCATGCAACACACCTAAGTACACACACACACACAAACACACACACTCCACACTATGTCTAACATGGCCAGGCTAGCTTGAATCCGATGGATATAAAATAAAACACCGTTAGGAGCAAGAGGCAGGAGTCCTCATCTCCAAAACCAAACCCCAGAGATGAGCCGGGACCCTATGGTATTCCAACATAGACTCAACCCCCCTTCCCTGGTATGTTCAACTCTGTCCAGGCTCAGACCTACCTTTAGGGCAAAGTGCCCCACAGCCCATGGTCTATGACTACAGCCGCAATCATGGTCTCCTCTGCTCACAGCTGCCCTCTCCCAGTGGGCTCCCACAGCCCTCTGCTTTTGGGAGTCCTCAGAGGTCTGACGGTCTGCAAAGCTATAGGATCTTTTCGTCAGTTTCCCAAGGAGACTGCTGCCTGTTTGGTTATGACTGAGCACAGCGCATCAGTCGAGAACAAGTGGCTGCCTATATAATTTAATATGATGCCACTTGAGACTTGTAGATCTGCCGAAGAGCAAGCAGCATCATGCCTCTTGGCAACAGAGATCCAGACTGCCTGTTCGCTTCTGCTACGGTGGGCGAGACCTCGAGTGACTGAGCAGAGCAGGCCCAGGTAGGGGCTTGCTGGCCACTTCCTGAGAGTCAGCGCTGGGGCCACTGCAAAGACGCCTTACCTATGAGGCTCTGACACCACAGCCTGGAAGTGCTGAGACTTAGGCAGAAAAGGTATGGGTATAGCTGGGTGACCCTGGGTAGCCCTGGACATGTAGTGACCACACAGTACCCTCAAAGCTTTCTCTCAATTGACATAGGGCAGCCTGTCCCACCAGGAGAGAATGTTTAAGCCTAAAGATAGATAGTTGAGGTGTGATTGTGCCCACAGATATGTCTGGAAGCTCAGGCTCATGATGTAAGGCATGAGCTAAGGAAAAGAAGAAAACTGTTGGATTTGACTATTTGTCACTGTGGCCCTTGAAGTTTGCTAGCTTGGATGGGTTGCTGCAAAAAGCTGTGCCCAGGAAAGCAGGCGGGGACAATTCGTTTCCATTGTCTCAACTTGCAGATGAATCAAGAAGGTGACCGACATTGGTGTTGGGCTAAATGAATTACACAGCTGTGAGGACCAGTTTGCCTGTGCACTCACGGGACAATCCTGTCAGGTTACAGTAGAGATGCCTACCATTGAGGTCTGGCCTCCAGGACCCTATACCCAAGCCCCCCTGTCTTACAGGTGTGAAGAGACCAAGCAAGGGGATGAAGATGGTCTTTCTGTGGGTCTGATCTAGAAGAGGCTTCTGCTAGAATTCAGCAGAGAACTTTCATTCCTTGTTGCATTTGATCCTGAAGGTCAAGGTATGGACTGCTCTGGAGGCAGGACCGGCACAAGGTGCATCTCCCCAGGGTGAGGTCGGGGAAACTCACACTCAGATCCTCCTCTGGATCTTGAGAGCTCCAGATGATGGATGGAGGGTCTCGTTTTGTTGGGCTGGGATGGAGGAGGACGGAGGTGGCACTAGGTACTTTGGCCAGTACCTCTATCTTTTGGAAAGCCCCCGGGCTGGAGAGATGGCTTAGGGGTTAAGGTGCTAGCCTGCGAAGCCTAATGACCCAGGTTCAACTCTCCAGGTCCCATGTAAGCCAGATGCACATGGCGGCGCGTGCATCTGGAGTTCGTTTGCAGTGCTAGCCACCCATTCTCACTATCTCTTTCTTTCTCCCTCTGTCTCTAATAAATAAATAATAATAATAATAGTAATAAAACTGTAAGGTCCCACAGACTTCCCACAAACCCTAGAAGAAGAAATACAGGGTTATAATTTCTATGCTATCAATGGTCATTTGTAAAAAGGCACTTTTCGTAACCTCCAAATTCATGATTATCATCTAATGATATTCTTTAAAATAGCCAGCAGCTAAAAGGAATAGCATATGCAAATTCATCTGACATTCTTTAATTAAACTATTGTGTGACTGGCATAAAACTGAGCCAGTTACACACATTATCTCACTGAATCTACAGGACACAGAATTTACAACAGTGAATTTGTGTCATACCTGCTGCTTAATGTATTAGAGTATGTAAAAGAGAAATCTAGAAATAGCACTGTGGGACTAAGCTAAAAGGTTCTGATTCACAGCAAAGGAAATTTAATTAAAGTATGTAATGTCAATTAGTGTCATCCATAATCAGATTATCCCTCCCCAGAAATTATACAGATATAAAAGTCTAGAGTTACCTGCATGTTTGATGTAACTAGGATAAAATTATCTAGGTTCTGAAAATATCCAGATATCAGACAGGAAAAAGGGGTCTCTATCTAGCCTCCTGTGTCATCAAATTTCATTAAGTGGGGACATTCACATCTACCTCTCCTCCCTCCAAGAGCAGTTTGTACAGACCTGACTATGCCTGAAAACCTGGGGTTTCACATGGACTTGGGGTGCTGAAGATCAGATTCTTTGCTCTGATAGCCTAAGAGGCTGCAGAGCTCTCAGAGAGCTCCCACCAGATTTGGGGGGAGGCTGTGATAAGAATCAGATTCTCTCATGGAGAAGCCCTGGGGTCCCATGGAGTAAAGGAAACACCTGGCAGAGAAAATATGGCAGATTAACCAAACTATAGCCAGGATTCAACTGGGCCATCCATGGACACCTGACACCCAGACACATCCTTTCCTTTTCCCTTAACCACGGTGTGTGTGTCACGGCCAGACTCGTGGACAGTGGGGTGCCAGAGCACAAGAAATTAGCAAGCGCTACTGTGTGGTGGGGAGATAGACATTAATTGAAAGTAATACAAGCGGGGCTGGAGGGATGGCTTAGTGGTTAAGGCATTTGCCTGCAAGGCCAAAGGACCCAGGTTCGATTCCCCAGGACCCATGTTAGCCAGATGTACAAGGGGTGCACACGTCTGGAGTTCATTTGCAGTGGCTGGAGGCCCTGGTACGCCCATTCTCTCTCTCTCTCTCCGTTTTTCTCTGTCAAATAAATAAATAAAATAAAATAAAGCCCGTGGTGGCACACACCTTTAATCCCAGAACTCGGGAGGCAGAGGTAGGGGGATTGCTGTGAGTTTGAGGCCACCCTGAGACTTTGTAGTGAATTCCAGATCAGCCTGGGCTAGAGTGAGACCCTACCTCAAAAAACTAATAATAATAATAATAATAATAAAAATAATACCAGTTCATGGGGCCTAGGGAGATGGCTCCATAAAGTGCTTGCTGCAAAAGTATGAGGATCTGGGCTTAGTGGTTAAGTGCTTGCCTGTGAAGCCTAAGGACCCCGGTTCAAGGCTCGGTTCCCCAGGACCCACGTTAGCCAGATGCACAAGGGGACGCATGTGTCTGGAGTTTGTTTGCAGTGGCTGGAAGACCTGGCGCGCCCATTCTCTCCCCCCGCCTCTCTCCCTCTTTCTCTCTCTCTGTCACTCTCAAATAAATAAGAATGAAGAAAAAAAATTTTAAAAAAAAGTATGAGGATCTGATCTGAGTTTGGACCCCCAGCACCCATATCAATGCCTGACAGGTGGTGGTGGCTGACCGGTAATCCCAGAGGTAGAGACAGGAGATCCCTGAGGCGGGCTGGAGAGATAGCTTAGTGGTTAAGGCATTTGCCTGCAAAGCCTAGGAACCCCAGTTCAAAATTCCCCGGGACCTGTGAAAGACAGATGCACAAGGGGGTGCATGTGTCTGGAGTTCGTTTGCAGTGGCTACAGGCTCTTAGTATGTCCATTCTCTCTCTATCTGCTTCCCTCTCTCTCTCTTTCTCTCTCTCTCTCTCTTTCTTAAATAAATAGATAAATAAAATATATTTTTTTAAAAAGATATCCCTGAGGCAACTTGGCTAGCTAGATGAGCCAAAATGGTGAGCTCTGGGCTCAAGTGAGAGACCCCATCTCAAATAAGGTAGAGAGCAATCAGAAAGACATTCCACATCAACCTCTGACCTCTATACACACACACACGCACACACAAGTGTACCATACACATGAGAACATGCATGAACGTCACATGCACATACACCTGCAAACAAAATTATCCAAGTTCATCAGTTCCCACTGAATCCTAATTTCTGCACATCTGAGACAGGTATTGCAGAACATTTATTCCACAAGATCATGGCAAAGATGAAGTAAGTTCACATGCCCAAAGCCCTTGAGTTAAGCAAGATGAGTGCACATTCTGCCACTACTGTTACCTTTCTTAATATTCAGGAGTGGCTTCACCAGTTACTCCTTTGTGGGACCTTGGGCAGGCTCCCTGACTTCTCATGTCTCAGATTTTTCGTGTCCATACTATACATTTTCGCTAAAATACGCTGACAACAATCTTGACTGGAAAAGATGAAGTGAATGTGCAGAAAGGGGTTGGAAAGATGCCTGGCATGCCGTGTTTGATAATGTGAGCCACTAGCGGTGATTTTTATTTTCCAAACATCTTTACAGTGGTTTGTGATACACTTGCACTGAAGGTCTGAGCCCAACTGAGCACTGCTGATCTTTGGGCTGGACGGTGGCTGCTGTGGGGAGCTGGGGTGTACAGGGAGAGATGTTTAGGAGCATCTGTGGCCTCCACCCTCAAAGAGGCATTGCACTCTCCTATCTTCCCAGTCATAAAAACCAAAAATGTCCCCAGACATACATTACCTAATGTCCCCATGGGGCGCACACAAATGGCTCCCACAGAGGACTACTGATACGGCGGAAGCACACTGACAAGGAAGAGCAACAAAGATAGCTAGAGTCTGCGGTTCTGGGTAACAAAGATAAGTCTGGGGTGAGTGAGTCAGTGAAGGGAGCCGTCTACCCAGGGCCAGGAAAAGTTGCTCAGAAGAGGGGTCCGTAAGTGACGCTTCCTGACCATCAAAATAAGATGACCTTTTTTTTAAAAAAAATTTTTTTTGTTTATTTTAATTTATTTGAAAGCGACAGACAGAGAGACAGAGAGAGAGAGGCAGACATAGACAGAGAGAGAATGGGCACGCCAGGGCCTCCAGCCATTGCAAACGAACTCCAGATGCGTTCACCCCCTTGTGCATCTGGCTAACGTGGGTCCTGGAGAATCAAGCCTCGAACCGGGGTCCTCAGGCTTCACAGGCAAGCGCTTAACCGCTAAGCCATCTTTCTCCAGCCCAGATGACCTTTTTAAAATAAAAAAAATTAAATTTATTTGAGATCAAGAGAAAGAGGGAAAAGGGGGAGTACAAAATGGATGCACCAGGGCCTTCAGCCACTGCAAACAAATTCCAGACACATGTGCCATCTTGTGCATCTGGCTTATATGGGTCCTGGGGAATTGAAACTGGGTCCTTAGACTTCGCAGGCAAGCGCCTTAACTGCTAAGCCATCTCTCCAGTCCAGATGATCTTTTTGACAAACATAAAACTCTGTTGATGACATGAGATTCAAAACTGTCAGGACAAATTAAACATCATGACTAAGCCCAAACTGGAGGGGCTGTAATTTATGGGACCTCATTTTCTGTTACATGCAGTTCTCTCTTCTCATCAAATTCCGATCAAGCTTCTCAGTCAGCTGTCAGCTCACATGGATTTAGGTAAGCCAAGAAGAGGCGAAAAAGGAGAAAAGAAAAAGGGAGCAGGGAGCAGAGAATGCGAACCTTCAGGTCACCCCAACCCTGAGGAGTGGAGCAGCGTCCACTGATGTCTGTGGAGATGTGCTTCCAACACAGATCAAGTCTGGCCCTTCCTGGCCTCTAGCTGCTAGATGCCCTCTCCTAACAGAGACCATCTATCTGATCCTCGGCTGCAACTGAGTTCTGCCTCAGTTTCCAGGGCCCATCCTGACCTGAGACTGTGGTGGACTCAAACAGCATACTCACGGGACCCCAATACAAATGCCTTATTCTAGCAAAAGCCATGTGCCCCACCACTTACTCAGGTTCCCACCACAAAGCTTCTGCTTTGGTTCCCATGGGTGGACTCATCAGTCCGCTCTGTTTGGCATCTCCCAGTCCAGAGGTCTGTGCAGACCCCTCTGCCCTGTGCCTGCGACAACTGAACATGGTGCCACCATGAGGTTCTGCCACTCAGTCTACCCAGTGGGACAACCTCCCTGTTCTTTGCTGCCACTGAATTTCAGTATGGTGATGAGGCACTCTTGACAGGCTACAGCTCTGCCAGAAGCACACAGACCAGCGATCCTCAGTATACTCCAGCTGCAGAGAAAGGGTTCTCTACCCAGGCCCCAGGCCTCCCTGCCTTCGCCTCAGCATGGCTGTAACTGGCCACTCCACAACATGACCACAGCCAATGCCAGGCTAACGGGTTTGGGTGGGTAAAGTCTGGAGCCCTGAGCCTATGACTTAGTCATTCTGCACAGACATTATACACTGACTGCTCTCGTACTCCTGAACACGAGGCACCTGGCAGGTAATGGGAACACAGAGCCAGTGCCGTTTTAATTTGTACCATCTATTCATTCCTGCGCTTCACACACGTGTTTAATTTTTAACTCGCAATAGCCCCAGGAGGTCGGTATCCTCTCTGTGGATACCGTAGACATTTCTCTATGAGGGGATGAAGTTCAATGACCTAGCAAGGCACTGGACAGTGATCTAAACAGGTGCCCACTCCTATGGATAACTGGAACCTATGTAGTGTGTGAGATGTGTATGAGTGTGTGTATTTATGTACATATGTGTGTGGGCACACGTGTGTGTGCACATGCAGGTGGAGGCCACAGGTCAATGTCTCAATGTTGAGTGTCTTCCTCACTACTTACTCACTTCTCTATGTTTTTTTTTTAAATATTTTATTGGGCTGGAGAGATGGCTTAGCAGTTAAGTGCTTGCCTGTGAAGCCTAAGGACCCAGGTTCGAGGCTCAATTCCCCAGGACCCACGTTAGCCAGATGAACAAGGGGGTGCATGCGTCTGGAATTAATTTGCAGTGGCTGGAAGCCCTGGTGCACCCATTCTCTCTCTCTCTCTATGTCACTCTCAAATAAATAAATAAAAATGAACAAAAAATTAAAAAGTATATTTTATTTAGCCAGGTGTGGTAGTGCATGCCTTTAATCCCAGCACTCAGGAGGCAGAAGCAAGAGGATCACCTTGAGTTCGAGACCACCCTGAGACTACATAGTGAATTTCAGGTCAGCCTGGGCTATAGCAAAACCCTACCTTGTAAAAGCAACACACACACACACACACACACACACACACACACATATAATTTATGAGAGAGACAGAAAGAGAGACAGACTGAGAGAGGATGGATGTGCCAGGGCCTGTAGCCACTGCAAATAAACTCCAGATGCATGTGCCACCTTGTGCATCTGGCTTACATGGGTCCTGGGGAATCGAACTTGGGTCCTTCAGCTTCACAAGCAAGCACCTTACCCACTAAGCCATCTCTCTAGCCCTAATTTTTTTTTAAATTCACAAATTCTCCACTTTTCATTTATTTATGTATTCATTCATTTATACATATGTGGACATGTAGTGTGTGTGTGTGTGTATGTATGTGTGTGCCCATGCACACATGCGAGGGCCTTTTGCCACTGCAAATGAACTCCAGATGCATGCTCTACTTTACACATCTGGCTTTATGTGGGCACTGGGGAATCAGACCTGGGCCAGAAGGCTTTGCAAGCCAAGCACCTTTAACTGGTGAGCCATTTCCTCAGCCCAAATTTATTTGCTGAGTTGGGGATAGAGCCCAGAGCCTTAAGGATGGTGTAGGCCAGTGCTCTACCACTGAGCCATCCCCTCACCATGCCCTCAACCACCTTATTTTTTGAGACAGGTTTTCTCACTAAACCTGGAGCTCACTGATTCAGCTAGCCTAGCTGGACAACAAATCCTGGCCATCTTCCTGTCTCCATGTCCCCAGCACTGGAATGGCTGTCACACCCAGCTTTTACGTGGGTGCTGGGGATCGAACTCAGGCCCTCGTGCTTGTATGGCAAGCGCTTCAGCCACTGAGAAGATCAGCTCCCAGCCCCCACATAGTCTGGTTTCTTTCTTTCTTTCTTTTCTATTTTTCCTCTGATAAATGTTGAAAGTACACATGGCATCTACTTTGAGAGCCAGCAACTGAACCTGGAGCATTCTGAAGACTCCTTTGTCTCTTTACTATGTTTTTATCAAAACTATGAGAGTTCAAGTCACATAGATGAAATGTGGAATTCTAGAAACTCTCAAGGGATGAGAGCACAAATGATTATTATGATTTTACGACAGCTGTTGTCCCAGTAGTCAAGGCACCCAGGGGGACATAGATTTCCTGGCAGACAGGCAATGACCCATTAGACAGACTGGGACAGTATCTATAAAGCTTGAAGCTTGGCCATGTACTCTGGCCCCTGCTTCTGGTTGAAGACACAGGGCCTGCCCGAGATGCCCTACAGGTGGACTACATACCAGCTCTCCTTGCCTGTGTGGGTAAGAGGGACATGGGCTAGGTTTGTGCAAAGTTCATATCTGCATGATAACCGTCTCTGGCCATATCCATTTCCCCTTTGAGAAGATTAGTATTTGAGGCTTTGACAATATCACAGTGCCATACGTTATAGACTGCACTGGCCTTTCCTACGGGGGGTGGGGGGTAAGGTCATTAGATTGCTCTTCATATGAATGGACCTGAAGAAATTTTATTATAAGTATAAACCGTTACATTGCAGGGCTTGAGTGACACACATGCGCCCTCATCACCAGTTACGGCAGGTGCTTTGGCATTTCTGGGTCACGTTTCAGAAAGACAGCCAGTGCATAGAAGAACGCAGTGCCGGAAGCAGCTGTCTCTCCTCCAAGAGATCTATTCGAGAAGCGGCCATCTTCACTTCTGAGATTTTCTCTGCAGACTGAGGGAAGTCAGTCATGTTCTCATTTTTCTCTATTTTTATTGAAAACATGGCTCTGGTTAGAATGTCTAAAGCCAATAATAAGGGGACAGTAGACCAGAAACCACAGAATACACTTTTACCATAGGAAACAAAAATTACAGAACTTAGATTCTTATCTGATGTTATAATTGGAAAAGACTAGCTTCCATGTGACCACAATCATTACTGCTATAGAGTCTCACTGTATTTTTGTCACGTAACATTGAAAATGCAGTTCTCCATATGCTGACCAAGTGAGGCCATCTGACATTTAATGATGATAACATATTCGTTTACACCAACCTATTAACATATATAAACCATCATATGTCTGTTGTTCATTTGAGCTGGGTCACTGTAGGTTAAACTAAATATATTTCTATCTATCTATCTATCTATCTATCTATCTATCTATCTATCTATCTCAAATGTTATTTTCTTGTTATCTATCTATGTCTGTATCTATCATCTCAGATGCTATTTTCTTGCGATATATTTCCAAATGTGGAACTGTTGAGACAGAATGGAGAAGTCTGCTATCCTTTTGCAAATTGTGACACTATTCTCTAGAAGGAAAAATTAAAAGATAATTCAATCATGCTGGGACAGAAAGGGAAATGAGCTCCCTCCTGGATAGACCCCATAGTGCTGGAGAGTCCTATGGGAACCACCGGAGGACAATGGTCCCCACAGCACAAATAAGAAGAGACCCATTCAGATTACGAAATTAACGAGCAGGACAAGAAGCACGCACTCGTGCAATAGTGGCACGCAGCCTCTGCAAGCAACCAGCTGTTCTCTGATTGGACACAAGGCCTGCTCAGTGGAACAGAACTCATATCTGGTACTGAAAGGCAAGTCAGATTCCCATGGTCAGGAAACTCAGACTTCAGGAAGAAGCCCTCTCTGACTGTCCACCACGAGATGTGCCACCTCTACCACATCTGCCAAGGCCCAGGAGAAACTGAGAGGAAGCAGTGACATGAATACTGCAGGGTGATGGTGACAGACACAGAGATCAAAACCCTTCAGAGCCTGCAGAGAACGCAACACTAAGCTGGGCTGCCAACAGGCTTGCCATGGCTCAGGGAACATTGCGGAAGAGAGCGTGGAAAGAGTGGAAGAGCCACAGAGTGGGTAGGAATATCCTAAGGCAAGGTCGGTCTCTCCCCCTATCCCCCCGCCTGCTACAGGGACTTCCTGAGGCCTTCAAGACCCCCCCCCCCCGTGAATACCACGACACCACTGACGAGGACCCCAGGATAACAGGAGCAGGGGTGATGGGATATTATTTTATAATATATATAAAATAAAATGATAATTCATAATGCCTCCTTCTAAGTCTGAGTGGACCTCTTTCCACAAAGCTGTACCCTGGTTAGATTTTATAGCTTTTATTTCATTCTATTTATAATTTTTATTTAGTTTTTAAAAACTTATTTAGTAGTAGGTGTGATTTGGTAATTTACAGTTCTACGATTTGTCTACAGTGGCTATTTTTCCTATGTAGACTGTGTATTCACACCCTTTGACCATCTGTCCAATGGAGTCTTAAACTGTGTCCTTTCAGAGTTTTAGAAAACTCCCCAAAGCATGTGGCCCTCAAGTGTTTACTTGTCATGGCCATTCTCCCAATCCATTGCTTCTCTTCTCCCCTTTTTGTTTCCTTGATTTTCTTTATACCCCCAAAAGGTGTCATTCATGTATATATATATATATATATAAATATATATAAAATTGAACCCATCAAACTTGTCACTGGTAATTTCTTCAATTGCTTCAATAGTCACAAAATTGTCTTTCCTCAACAATTGGGATAAGTATACCATTAAAAAAAAATGAGTTCTTTAAACCATCTGGCATTTGTTGTGGTATAAGGATACAGTGACCATATTTTCTGAATCAAAAATTGGAACATCTGATCTGACAAACGCCAGGGTTCTTATGGGTAAAATGGGACAGAATATTTGAAATTGAGACTCTGCTGGAAAATTAAGGACATATGGGCCCCATATGCATGGAGCAAGCTGGTATTTTAAAGGTACAGTGCCAGACCCTGTGCTTCCTAGTTCCGGTCAACTCTAAGCAAGAAAGATCTGTTTAGCCTGAGGCCCAGTCTCACTATAGCCTGAGCTCAATCTTACGGACAGGTAGGATGTTGATAGGGCCAGGTGTATTAGGAGGTAGGATCTAGAAGTAGTTGAGAATCCCAGTGTTTGTCCTCTGGACCCATCTCTGCCTTCTCCCTTTTCCCTACCCAGCAGTGGCTGCATCAAGGGGCCACAGTTGCCCTCCACCCAGAGCTAAGTCAGGTAAATGACAGTATCTCGAGAGAGATAAGAAGCAGTGGAAATGACCCCTTTGTTGTGGAGGCACCGTGACTAAAAGCCGTAGGTCCTGATGGTTGGGGATCTTTCCCACATCATTTTATCAGTTTCTAGAACTTTCTAGAACTGGGTGCCATTCCCGTCCTCACCCCCCTCATGTAGCACCTCCAAGATGGAGTATTGCCCACTCTTCTGTAACCAAAACCCTTATTAAACTGTACTCAAGTTATACAATTTGATTTGCCACCATTATTTCTTCTCCTTCCTCTTTCTCCTCTTCTTCTGTTTTTGCATGTGTGTGGTATAGTGTGTATATGTGTGTGGTTGCATGCATGTGTTCGGGTACATGTACACATGGGTGTGGGGGAGTGTGACTGTCAGGGTCAACCTCTAGTGTCACTCTCAGAATACACTCTACCACCTCTTTCTGAGACAGATTCTCCCACTGGTCTGGAGCTCACCATTAGGCTACACTGGTTGGCAAGCAAGCTCCAGGGATCTCTCTTTTTCTCCCCCCACTCCCTCAAGATGTGGACCATGGCACCCAGCATTTACGTGGATGCTGGGGATAGAACTCAGGACCTCGACGTTATGAGCAAGCACTATACCAACTTGGCTATCTCCTTAGCCCCCAAAGAAGCATCATTTCTGACCGAGCCCCTGACTATCTGTCTGCCTGGTACTCAGGCTGCCTCACAGAACAGACATACAAGGAACCACAGAGTCAGTTTCTCAGATGCCATCACCAAGTTGCCTCTGGGCACACAGTGGTTAAAAGTTGAATTCCTTCTAGAACCAGAGTCCTCCTCCAGACCACAGCCTCCTTGACAACTTCGCCAGTCTTTGGAAGTCAGGACCTCTCAGCTCCACCCCCTGGCTGTAGAGCTGCTAAGCTCTGGAAAGATCACCGCATGCTGTCGCCCAGCTGCCCACACTGTCTCGAAAATCTGCATTTCCTGTGCTGGCTCTACCCTATCCCCCATTGCTTTCTGTCCTCCAGGCCAGGGTTGAGGGCCCAGGCTGCCTCGCATTCATCTCTATGGCAACAGCCACACAGTAGACTGCGTGTCATTCATGTGCAGAAGTCTGAGTGGCCAGGGCCTGGTCCCCTGCATCCCCTTCTGTTGGCTACCCAATTCTTTGTTTGTTTGTTTTCAAGACAGGGTCTCACTCTAGCCCAGGATGACCTGGAATTCACTATATAGTCTCAGGGTAGTCTCGAACTCACGGCGATCCTCCTACCTCTGCCTCCTGAGTGTTGGGATTAAAGGCGTGCGCCACCACGCTGGGCTAGCTACCCAATTCTTGTGGGCCCTTGAACTTTGTCAAAACTTACATTGTCTTGTCTCTCTATGGGCAGACCTCTGTCCTGCCCTGCACCCTACTGTGTGTTCCTGTTAATTACCTGGATTCCAGTTCTGCCAAGTGCTTGCCACTCAGTGCGCCCTCTCAACGGGAAAACCATGAGCGAGTGGACTCCTGGTAGCAGGAAGTCCGTGTCTGCCTGTGAAGCCACCACCCAGTGCCCAGAGAGAAGAATCGAGGCTCAGCCCAGCCAGCATCCTGGAGCCAGGCTCAGCACCGCAAGCCCATGCTGACAAGGGCATATGGCGAGGGAGATACTAAGACAGGACACAGGAAGCCTGCATCACTTTCCTCATTGCCGTGACAAAATACCTGGCAAAGGCGACTTAAGAAAGGAAGAGTTTGGACTGGAGAGATGGCTTAGCGGTTAAGCACTTGCCTGTGAAGCCTAAGGACTCCAGTTTGAGGCTCGATTTCGCAGGACCCACATTAGCCAGATGCACAAGGGGGCGCATGCATCTGGAGTTCGTTTGCAGTGGCTGGAGGCCCTGGCGCGCCATTCTCTCTCTCTCTCTCTCTCTCTCTCTCTGCCTCTTCCTCTCTCTGTCACTCTTAAATAAATAAATAAAAATAAACAAAAAAAAAAAAAAAAAAGAAAGGAAGAGTTTACCTTGGCCCACAGTTCAAGGGTACAATGCATCATGTCAGGAAAGGCGTGGCTGCAGGAGCTGCAGGCGGCTGGTCACACAGCCTTGCAGTCAGGAAGCAGAGAGAGAGAGGAAGGCTGGTGCTCAGCTTGTTTTCTCCTTTGTTTTATTTTCATTTTTAGCGAGAGACAGAGACAGAGAGAATTGGCATGCCAGGGCCTCAGCCACTTCAATCCAACTCCAGATGCTCGCACCACCTAGTGGGCATGTGTGACCTTGCGCTTGCCTTACCTTTTGTGCAACTGGCTAATGTGGGATCTGGAGAGAGATCAAACATGGGTCCTTAGGCTTCTCAGGCAAGCGCCTTAACTGCTAAGCCATCTTTCCAGTCCATGGTTTTATCCTTTTTGTTCATTTTTATTTATTTAGTTGAGAGTGGCAGAGAGAGAAATAAGCAGCTAGAGAGAGAGAGAGAAAGAGAGAGATAGAGAATGGGTGCGCCAGGCCCTCCAGCCACTGCAAACGAACTCCAGATGCATGCGCCACCTTGTGCATCTAGCTAATGTGGGCTGGGGAATCGAGCCTCAAACCGGGGTCCTTAGGCTTCACAGGCAAGTGCTTAACCGCTAAGCCATCTCTCCAGGCCATTTTTTTCCTTTTTGTTCAACCCAGGACCCCAGCCCAGGGAATGGTGCAGCTCCCACTTAAGGCAAGTTTTCCCTCCTCAGCCTAACCTAGAAAACCCTTTACAGAGATACACCCAATGGTTTGTCTCCTAGGTGATTCCAAATCCTGTCCTGTTGACAATCAGTAGCAACCATTACACAAGTAAGTGTGAGGGGATGGCCAGGCCTCCAGAGAAGACACAGGACCCTGGAAGATGGAGGAAAGGGAAAAGTCCAGAAGGAAGAACTCAGGGTTGAGAGTCAGACACAGTAACTGTATGAAATCCTGCTGGCTGAGGACACAGGGGAGGGAAGACAAAAGCCATGTGATACCTGCTTCTGTCCAAGCACCTGTGTGTCCCTGTCTGACGACTACTGTGAAGGCACTATATGATGGCTTTGAGGTGGACATGCCCAGGGCCTACACCACAGTCAACCAAGCAGCCACAGGTGCTTTGTCGAACACAATCACGAATTCATATCCTTAACCCTTGTGGTTACCAAGGACCAGAGGTTCACTTGTCTATCTTTGGCTCCCATCTCTGCAGGAGAAAGTGTCGCCCAAGAGAGGAAGGGATTCAGAATGGCTGCTTTGAAGATGTCAAGCCAATAAGCGTCCTGGAAACACCTCTGTGTAACTGTGCCCCGTGGATTTGGAAATCACCTTTATTCCACTTAAGGTCACAGCTGCCTTCTTCTGCTGTCTACCCTTCCAAAGAGGGGCGAGGCCTTTTCTCGCCAGGTCCTGGAACGTGAGCTTGGCTCCTGGTTCCTCGGTAAGCCGTGGCCATGACTGCTTAGGGCTCCCTCCTGCTGTGCCGCTGTGAGCTGGCGCTGGGCCTATACGCATCTACCTGGGGTGTGAGGCTCCCGCCTCTCACCGCTGCCTCCGCTTGACTTTTCAAAGCAGCCTCAAGCTCTTAGCCCTGAGTGTGTTGACCTTGAAAACGGCATCTTTCCTGGCATTTCCAATCTCTTATGGATTCTATGTTTCTTTCCTTCAGGCACTGACCATCCACCATCCTGATCAGTCATCATAGTCATAGGAATGACTAAGCAATCCAGTGACAGACATACAGCCACTTCATGCATCTGTTTGGATTCTCTTTTTATTTATTTATTTACTTGAGAGCGAGAGCGAGAGAGAGAGCGAGAGAGAGAGAATGGCACACCAGGGCCTCAAGCCACTGCAAACAAACTCCAGACACATGCGCAACCTTGTGCATCTGGCTTACGTGGGTACTGGGGAATAGAACCTGGGTCCTTTGGCTTTGCAGGCAAGTGCCTTAACTGCTAAGCCATCTTTCCAGTCCCAGTTTGGATTCTTTTCATCAGCCCTGCTAACTAGGCATGAGCATCTCCACTGGACATTGAGGCCTAAAGGGTTAAGAAGCTCCTCTGATTCTAGCAGCCACAGCTCCAGGCCCAGGGCCCCTTATGTTCAGTCTTTGTTGCCGCCTCTTTGCTTTCCTTTCTCACACTCAGGAGCCTGACCAAGCAGAGCTAAGAGTCTCCTCTCTTCTCTGAGCTCCAGGCGTCAGTCAGGGTTGGAGGCGGCTGCAGCGGGGAGGCCCCTGCAACTCCAAGTCTCTCAGATTTGATAATGTTACAATCTTTCAACCTGCTACCAGGCAGGCTTCCTCCCTCATCTCCAACTTACCACATGCTATGTTTTGACCCTCCACTATGACTATACATGTTTTGAAGCGAGGCAGTGAACTGGATAGCAATTCCGTATCTCCGATTTCCTACAGCGCTGTGGAAAATTATGTCACATCGGGCAAATGAAAGAGCCAACAGCAGGCAGCAGGAGGCAAAAATCATAAAAATGTAGTCATTTCTTCTTCATCCTGCCTCGCTCAGCAGATTTAGTTGGTGACCTCTCTCTGAGTCATGAAAAGGCTGCAGAGCTCACTCTGATCTATGTCGGCAGGAAACAGAGTATATTCTGTCTTGCATTTTTCTCTTAATTTTTTTTTCATTGTAAGACCATAGTTTATTCCTTTCTATATAGAATGTCTCTATAATACCTTAGGACAAAAACATTTATACATAAGTGTAATCACTTTTCATCTTCACGGTGTGGATTTAACCAAAACCACTCATTTTAACTAGAGCCTAGAGGCCTTCAGCCAATTACTTCCCCCACGTTTTCTGTGACATTTCTCTGGACGTCCGTTGGCTCACCAGTTAAGTCATGGGAAAAGTTCAAGATCCCCCGTGGTCTCACTTGGACAGTGATCGTTCAGGGAAACTTTTTTCTTTTTTCTTCTGATACAGGCTGGCCTCAAAGTGCTTGTGTGGCTAAAGATGACCTTGAACTTCTGATCCTCCTGCCTCCACCTCCTAAGTGAACCACCGCACCCTGGTCATGTGGTGCTGGGGATGGAAGCCAAGGTTTCATGAATGCTGGGCAAGCACTCTACCAACTGAGCCGCATCCCCAGCTCAGAAAAGTATTTAGAGTACATAAAGTTTAGAGGCAAGGGACTGATGCTCATTATTTTTGACATATGAAGCTTGGCAGATGGTCTAATCTTTCACATCTCTATATTCTGAACTCTGCTCTGGAGGAAAAATAAAGAACTACAATTTAGTAGAGGTCAGAAGCACAAAGTTTATAACTCTACCCCCCACAGCTGAGGCCCTTGCGGATTATAGCTGTTAATATTTTCATCATAAGCAACAGAACCCCCTTCCTAAAACCCATTAATCCAAGCAATTTTTTGAAGAAAAAAAGTACTGTGGTAGGCAGAATCTGAATATGGCTCTTTAAGATTTCCTGCCCTAATCCCAAAACTGTGACGAGTGGGGCTCCCATGGTAGGTTACTGGTCAAAGAGATTTCATATGTAATTAGTTTTGATTTTGGGTTACTCAAAGGAGATTACTTAGGTAAGCCTGACCTAATCACAGGAGTGCTTTCTGAGCATAGTTTTCTCCTAAAGGCAGCAGAGGAGGAAGTTAGAGAGACTCCTGTGAGGGGGGACTCCTGAGGAGAGACTGTATTTGGGAGGAGGCATGTGAGAGGGGAAGAGTCCTGTGAGGGGGGACTCCTGAGGAGAGACTGTATTTGGGAGGAGGCATGTGAGAGGGGAAGACTCCTGTGAGGGGGGACTCCTGAGGAGAGACTGTATTTGGGAGGAGGCATGTGAGAGGGGAAGAGTCCTGTGAGGGGGGACTCCTGAGGAGAGACTGTATTTGGGAGGAGGCATGTGAGAGGGAGACGCCTGTGAGGGAGAGTCTATGAAGAGCAGAAGGGGAGGTGGGAGTGGCCTCTGTTGGGAAAGAATAGTCACTGGCCAAATCCAGAAAACACACGGGGATCTCAGCCCTGTAACTGCCTGATGACCTGACCGGGCTTCGCAGCAGGTTCCTCCCCAGAGCCTCAGGAGGCCTGGGCAGCAAGCACAGCCAAGCCCACCTGGACTTCTGGCCTGCCCGGAGACCATAAATAGATGGTGTTTTAAACAGTCGCGCCTCTAATACACATGCCAAGACAAGTTCACGGTTAAGGACCCCGTGGGAAGGAACGCAGCCCCTCTAAGGGACACAAGCCAAACTCTGTCTCAGGAGTCACCTGGACTCTCTTCCCTCAGCATGTCTTTTGAGCTTGGCCAGCTTCCTGTGTTTCCATGTGACCACACATGGCTTCTGGCCCCATGCCTGGCTGCAGCCACAGGGCCAGAAACTATCATGAACCAAAGAAGTCACTGGGCCCTTTGTTCAAATTCCCCAGAGAGAAGCTGGTCACCGGGGAGTCACTCTTCCAGTAAATACTAATGGAGACTATGCAGTGCACTGATAATCGGAAAGGTGTTGGGGACACAGTCCTCACAGGAAGCTTACATTCTAGCGAGGCACAGACACAAAGGAAAGGCAGAAACATGTGATGCCAAGAGCAGACAGGCTAGAAAGGAAAACAGCAGGGCGAAGGGCTTAAAGGAAACAGGAAACAGGTGGCCACAGGCTTACAGAGGTAGGAGTGGTGGGTGCAAAAAGAGAAATACTTGAACACAGATTTGAGAAGAGAGGAATCCAGTTTTTGAAACCCCCAGGAAGGAACATTCAAAAGAGAAACAGAACATGCAAAGGATTTGGGGTAAAAATGTGCTTGGCAGATAAAACATGGAGTTTGGGCAGATAAAAACATGGAGATTGGGGCTGGAGAGATGGCTTAATGGTTAAGGCGCTTGCCTGAGAAGCCAAAGGACCCCGGTTCGATTCCCCAGGACCCACATAAGCCAGCTGCACAAGGGGGCACATGTGTCTGGAGTTCGCTTGCAGTGGCTAGAGGCCCTGGTATGCCTATTCTCTCCCTCCCCCTTCTGCCTCTTTCTCTCTCTCTCTCAAATAAAGAAAGAGGGATAAATAAAAAGGAAAAAAGAATAGCACATTCTTTAAAAGAAAAAAACATGGAGTTTGGAAAGCTAGGGAAGAGAATGGCAGTGAAAGAGGCGGGAGAGGTGACCTGAGGTCAGCACAAGTAGGGTCAAAGGCCCTGTCAGACGTTAGAAAGCCTTCGGGGAGTTGGTGGCAAAGGTCGTGATATGATTGGCTGGTCTCAAGACCTACAAAGTACTGCTTCCAGAGTGGTTCATGCAGCTGAACCTCTGGGCAACTTAGTCCCAGAGAAGGGGGTAATGGTGTTAGACCACGTTATCTCCTGGACTAGAGTAAGACCCTCCCTTAAAAAAACAAACAAAGAAAGAAAAAAGCAACAACAACAACAACTAATTCTGCCACTGCCTGGTTACTTTAATTTGTACTAATGACTGTACCTCCCTTGTTGTGGCGTGTTGAGTAACTGAGCCTCATCTATGACATGGGGACAATAATGGCTACATCAGGAGAGTTCAGGGATGAAGGATAAAAAGGAAAGTCTCTAGCAAGAAGCTGGAGGCAGAGCAGATCCTTAGCAGATATTTCCTGAGTGGGTAAGTTCATGGACGAAAAGGCTTAAAGTACACATGATGAGTGAATATTGATAAAAAAAAATTACCCATGGGAGGGGGGCTGGAGAGATGGCTCAGCAGCTAGCGCTTGCCTGCAAAGCCTAAGGACCCAGGTTCAATTCCCCAGGATCTGCATAAAGCCAGATACACAAGGTGGCACATGCATCTGGAGTTCATTTGCAGTGGCTGGAGGCCCTGGCACGCCTACTCTCTGTCTCCATCTCTTTTTCTCTCTCTCAAATAGATAAATAAAGATTTTAAAAGCCTAGGATGAACACTTCAGCAGAGGTACATGGTTAAAACAAAGCAGAAGCAGAGCTCTCCCTCCCTCCCTCTCTCTCTCTGTCTCCCGCCCTCTCTCGCCTCCCCAGCACACTCCCCACCCCAGTTGTCCAGCCAGCTCCAGAGCTCCAGCCTCCAGGTCTCCCCCGTACGGGCTGACTCACAGCAGAAGAATGCCTCCTCCTTCCTGCCTGGAGAAGACTTGGATGCCAGGCACAGTCTGCCCTGTTTTCATCTTCGTCCCACCTCCCATCATGTCTGCATCTCTCCAAGTCTGCTCCTTCACTTCCATTCCATTCTATTCCATTCAGTTCAGTTCATGAGAACAGGCCTGCCCTGTGCCTCTGTATGAAGTGGTCCCGGACTCCATTCACACCGCTCATATCTAGTGGGGACGACTGCCAAGGTAGTAGGTTCATGTACTTTGATGAGCGCCGCAACGGAACTACGCCTACGATATAGCAGCAACAGGAAGGCGCATGAACCCCTGCCGAGGCTCAGGAGGATGGGGTTGAGGGAGGACAGAGCAGACTCTGGGAAGAGGGACCCAGGAGGTGGGCTCAGCAGAAGGAAGGGGAGTTTGCTTGACAGAGGCAGGGAAAGGAGGTTCTGTCTTCCACTTTTTGCTGCTCCTGTCTCAGAGTCCCTTTCTCATTCTTCCAAGTGTGTTGTAAACTCTATGGAGTAAAGAACCAGTGTCTGGGCTGGCGAAATGGCTTAGCGGCTAAGGCGTTTGCCTGTGAAGCCTAAGGACCCTGGTTCTATTCCCCAGGACTCACGTAAGCCAGATGTACAAGGGGGCGCATGCGTCTGGAGTTTGCTTGCAGTGGCTAAAGGTCCTGGCGTGCCCATTCTCTTTCTCTCTATCTGCCTCTCTCCCTCTTTCAAATAAGTAAATAAACAAAATATTTTTTTTAAAAAAATAACCAGTGTCTTTTCTTTTTCTTATTTCCAAATTATTGCAGACAGGTATTTTGTAAAGTCTAATAATAATTTATATTTTCTTTAATATTCAATATATATTATTACGATTTATGTATTCTTTATATTATGTAATTTATTTCAGTAGACTAGAAAGTACTGAAATAAAGCATGCATAATTGAAGTACACAGATCACATGATCAGCTGTGGCCACAACATGACTTTACTATAAGCTTCTCCTCTGGTAACAATACTGTGACAGTGTGAATGTACCTAGTACTGCTGACTGTACCCTCAGTGGTGGTTACAGTGGAGCTCTTCATATTAGGTACATTTTGTCACAAAAGAGTGTCCTTTTCATTTCCATACCCTTCTCAACAGAACTCTGAAGTTACTTTAAGGTCTTTTGTTTTGTTTTAATCTTGAATTTGTGACTAGCATACTTAATATTTTTCCCTTTGGAAAGAGTCTGTACTTCCCCCTGATACAGCCCTGCCCTGTTCCTGATTAGGGTCTGTTCCTGCAGCCACCTGCTGAGTGTCTCCCGTCCTCCAGATTCTAATCAGAGCTGCCTCTTAGATAAGGTTGCTAAGCGAATTTTCCTAAAACCCCTTCGCATCATGTTCTCACTCAAAAACACTCGATGTCTCCCTAGGGCCTCTGGTGTCAATTCTAGCTCCCCGACCAAACTTTCACTCATTAGTTACTTTATACACATAAGACATTTTTATGTCAGGCGGCCACAGGTCCTCCTAGGCTACATGGTCCCTCTACTTGAGCCCCACCCTCCTCTCCGTATGCAGAACTCTTACTGTCCAGGGTCAGAGAGACCTCTGATGCAAGGCTGGTGATGAAGGTGGCCTAGTGATGTATGGTTCCAGTGGTCTGAGACTGACTAGCTCCAGTATTTCTCTCAAGTCTGATACTAGTGCATGCAGGAAGGAAGCTGATAAGTAACCTTCTTTCTTCTCTTTCCTTCCTTCCTTCCTTTCTTCTCTTCTCTTTCTTTCTTTCTTTCTTTCTTTCTTTCTTCCTTTCTTCCTTTCTTTCGGGAGTCAGAAAGAGAGAGAGAATGGGTGCACCAGGGCCTTCAGCTGCTGCAAAAGAACTCCAGACACATGCGCCACTTTGTGCATCTGGCTTACATGGGTCCTGGGGAATCGAACCTGGGTCCGTTGGCTTCCCAAGCAAATGCCTTAACCACTAAGCCATCTCTGCAGCCCTGATAAGTAATTTTTGGTGACTTGGCCAGTGTTAGGTTTATAGTTAGCTTAAGACAGTGTCACCATTCCAGCTTTATCTCCTACTGAATTACATTTCTGTGTTCCTAACAGTGCATTATCGCCAGCCCTCACGAGAGGAAGATACTCTTTCACAAATAGCAGAGACAGGACCAGGAGAAAACAGCTGCTTAAAGTCACACAGTGGTGGGAGGAAGAGTGGGTACACCGGGTACCTTAGCTTTTGGAGAAGAGGAATTTCAAAGGGTGAAGGGAACAGGGACCAGGAAGGGCGTGTGTGGAAAAGCAGGAAGCTTGGGAAGGAAGTGGGATCATAAAGCCTAGGTTTCCAGGAAGGCATGCCGGGTGTCGGGGGAGAGTCCTGCAGCAGAACCTGAGCTCCAAAGACAGGGAGGAGGAAGGGGATGAGCAGGGGCTGGCAGTGGGAGGGGAAGTGACGTATGTGGGGGGAGGGACGGGGAGGTGAGAAGACAGAAGCTACACGTGGTCAGCGGCAGGGTCCCACTCCACGTTGGACCTCCCATAGAGGCAAGGCGACCCGGACGTCCACTCTGAGGCGGCATCCATCTGCAGCCAGGCTCAGTCTGCTCTCTGAGAGAAACCGTGGTGTGTGCTTCCTCCAGCAGACCTGAAGGAGAAACTGGTCACCTGATTATAGGTACAACCAGCCACTGCAGAGGCCACAAGTGCCCCAGAGAAGGGCCAAAGGCAAAAGCCAGCCTGGTCTGCCAACCAGGAGGAGGAAAGGAAGCGAGAGCAAAAGCAAGGGACTTCGTAGAGCCTCGTTTGTGACTTTCCTCCGAGGGTTTAAGAGGGTCTTTAGGCCATCATAATCCTCAAAAGCCCCCCAGAAAGGAAAGCACACACCTGTCTCAACATGCCCCTTTCCCTGCTGCCCTGTCCCAGGTCTAGCTCTGTGGAAGGTTCAGGAATACCTTCTCGGGAATTACCAGGGCCTAGTTCTAGTTAATCCGGCCACCCTACGGCTGTGATAGCAATGCGGAATTTATCCACCACGAAGGTGGAACCCCCCTCTCTGTTGGAGAAGGCCAGGCCTCAGAACTGGTCCTTGTCACCACGGTGGGCCTTCCCAGCCCTGCCTCTCAAAGCCGGCTGCAAAAACTGCCTAGGTGGATCCGAATCCGAGAGCAGTCTGCACTAAGGAGAAGTTACAGGGGGCAAAGAAAGCTAGTTTGGGGCCGGCCCACATTTTTTTCCCCTTTATATTATATTTATGTGAAGGATCAGGCGTGTTGGAGAGAGTCGGGCAGAGGCCTGGTAACAACAGCCTCGCCGTCATTCTTGGTTACTTACATCTGTGGTCAATTTTCCACACTTTATTCCATAAAAGGTAAACAAGACACGGTGCTTGCAAGAGGGTAATCCAAACAATAAGAACCACGTTGCTGTTAAGGCCCATCTGGCTATCATGCCCAGGCCTAGACTTTTAACTCCTTGGGGTAAGAAAGATGCCCAGGCAGAGAGGCCCAGGCCCTCCTCTGGTCTCTTCCTTCCCTCCCTCTTCAAGTCAACTGGAACAACCACCTCTAAGGGTTCAGCCCACTCCAGCATTCTCTCTGAGCCTGCCTGGCTGGGGAGAATCTCTCTGCAGGCCTTGTGAATGAGCAACTCGCAAGATCTTTTTACCAAGTGCCTTTGCTCCTCTTTCTCTTTAAAAGGAAACATTACGATCTTAAAGAAGAAAGAAAGAAAGAAAAAAAAAAAAAAACCACCCAGTTTTATACACAATCCAAACTAAGATACTCTCTCCGGTGCTGCGGTTGCCTTCATTTCTGAATCTTCCTCTTCAAGCCAAAAGGGTCATTTACATAATTTTTAATTTCAAAAAGCAACTGACACCAGTGAGGAAACACAGTGAGGGCTGGGCTTTGCTTTTTATTTGGGCTTACATTTTCAGGCCATCTGTTAGCCAAGAAAGTTGCAAACTCAAATAAGAGATGGGAAAATTTGTAAATCCGATGGTTTTTTTTTTTTTTTTTAATTTCCTCCTTTGGGTGGGGAACTAATGATAACAGATTCCAGGAGAGTTTCAGATGGGTAAGGTCACTGGGGAAAAAAAAAAGAAACTTGGCCTTTCTCTGAGGTGCAGCCTTCCCACCTGGGAAAGGAATTCAGTATTTGACCTAGAAGTTCAAGTGTATTTTATTCTTCAAGTTGGTCATTAAGAACTCTAGTCTTCTCCAGCTCCCTCCACGGGTATTAAAACCATCAACACAGATCTGTTTCACACACCTTTTAATTTTTTTGGTGGGGGTATGAATGCCAGACACATGTACCACTTGTTTATTTAATTATTTGCAAGCAGAGAGACAGAGAAAAATGAGGTGGGGGGAATGGGTACACTGCACTCTAGCTCAGGACAGCCTCAGAATCATCCAATTTCTTGTTGTTTTCAACGCAGAACATCTATCGCTCTAGGCCGGCCTGGGCTAGGACTCCGGAGTGATCCTCTCATGTCCCTCCGTCCCTCCTGAGTGTGGGGATTAAAGGCTTGTGTGCCTGCACTTTCCAAGGAGGCATCTTCTAGAATCAGCCACAATGGTCCCCATTTCTAGCCACACTCTCCTTTGTGTGAGACCACAGGGCAGGCCTGAGCAGGTGCCGCCCTTGAGATGGCTGTCGGAGGCCAGGGTTAAGAACAGCGCAGGGGCTGGGAGGTGGCTCAGTGGGTGCAAGCCCTTACTGAGGAGCCATGAGGACCTGAGCTGGATCCCCAGCACGCATGTGAGAAGCTGAGTGTGGCCACGCGCATCTATAACCCAGAGCTGGGAGTTGAGGGGGCAGTAGAGACGGGAGCTGGGGCTCACTGGTCAGCCGGGCTAACTGGAAAACGGTGAGCTCCGGGTTCCTTGAGAGACCGTATAGCTCAAGGCAAACAAGACGGAAGGGCGAAGGTGGAGGAGGCCCACTGTGCTCCTCTGGCCTCTGCATGCACGGGTATGTGGTCTATGCATCTGCACACACATGTGCATAACACACGCACAGAGACAGAACACAGGCTCAGATAAAAAGGCTATTCCTGGCTTCCACAAGGCTGTTGAAAACAACTGCTGGAACCACGACTAATGCTCCCCCCCTTTTTTATGAGATTCTGGAAAATCTTTATATATATATATATATATGTATGTATATATGACACGAAAACCTCCTGGGAGATCAGTGAGCAAGACACACACAGGATCGAGGGGGGCTGTCTTGGGTCACAGGCCCAGGTGACCAGTTGCTTGTTGGCATTGTTGGACTGAACAGGCTTCATCAGGCTTTCCCCCTGCAGGCCTCCCCCTTCCCCCTATCCACCCTGCAAGCTGCCTTTTCTGGTCACGCAAGGCAATTCGGAGTTGAAGGAGTTAACAGTCACCAGGAGAGCCCCTGGGAGACAAACCATCAGACCCCAGGAGCATAAATCTCTTTCAGAGCAGGTCGGACTGGATTCTACGCCAGCTCCCCAAGTTCAGCATTCGTCCTCAGTTAGAGAAAGCCACATTCACATCCATGCGCTCTTCATTTCCCAACCATTTATCTCATGAAATGACAACTGGGGTGGGGGGGGGAATGCTCCTGTCCAAAACGTGCAGTATTTTTTTTAAAGGGTTGATGAACTAGGCTTAGTCACTGAATTAACTGGCTTTTTATTGGAATCCACTTTTTAATATAAATTCGTAAACATCTGTAAGCAATATTTTTTTTAAAAAGCAGGCAAGAAAGAAAATGAAAAAACAAACAAACAAACACACGACTTAAGTATTATTTAACTATAGTAGTACTTTCACAACCCACAGCAAAGTAGGGAAGATTTCATGTTAATTGAAAAACTGATTTGATTCCGATCCTGCACTGGGTGCCGCCCCTTTAAAGAGCTCTTACTCTTTGGAGAAAGAGGTCTCATCTCTTGTGATTTTGGTCAGGACAGACAACCCTGATGTGAACTTGTATCCCAAGCTCTTAAAGGACCAAGGCTGTAGCCAGGGTGGGCAAAGTGGGGAAATTTTCACAACAGCTGAGTCTGAATGATTGTTCAGAGTTGAAAACAACAGAAATCTGAAGAACACTCCCAAAGGGCATGAAGCTAAGCTTGA
This sequence comes from Dipus sagitta, assembly GCA_036346955.1. NCBI lineage: Eukaryota > Metazoa > Chordata > Mammalia > Rodentia > Dipodidae > Dipus > Dipus sagitta. The sequence goes on along the minus strand of CM070772.1, from coordinate 151,296,128 downwards.
CAAGGGTGAGCTCCTCACAAGTGGTCAGGCAAGGGTCAAGTGGCCCTGCTAGGACAGGTGACAGCACTGTTTAAAAGGACGCAGGAAGCCGGGCATGGTGGCGCACGCCTTTAATCCCAGCACTCGGGAGGCAGAGGTAGGAGGATCGCCGTGAGTTCGAGGCCACCCTGAGACTACATAGTGAATTCCAGGTCAGCCTGGGCTAGAGTGAGACCCTACCTCGAAAAACCAAAAAAAAAAAAAAAAAAAAAAAAAGAAAAGAAAAAAGAAAAGTAAAAGGACGCAGGAGAGGCGCCACCTGGGCGTGGGTGAGGGACTGAAGACAGGTGGGGTGCAGGAACATTAGAGAAGGAGCCCCGGATGATGGAGAGCCTTCACCAACTCTAAACTGCTGCTCAGTCCTTTACGAGAGTTCTCTGTTGAGTCCCATGGTTGCGAAATGGGCCACAGCCACCCAGCTCTGGTGGGAGCTGAGTAGTCAGTGTCACGAGCCTATGAGCAGAGGGCGGGCCAGAATATTGACCGTGGCGACAATGGCAGTCCAGATGCCAGGGCCAGCGTCCAGAGGGGCCCATCCTTGCCTAAGGGGCCTCTACAAGTGGTGGAGCTCTGGCTGGGTCTCGGAGGACCAGATATATTTACTCATGTAAACACACCCTGCTGGGAGTGAGTCCTGGAGCCGGCAGACAGGTTACTCCCCTCCACATCTGTGTGAAAGGGTAATTGCTTAAGTAAGGAAAGTAAGAGGGGGGGGGTGCGGTGGAGCCCAGAGAAGCTTGTGTTGGTCAGATTTCTCAATACATATTGGCTTTGCTGATACAAGGTTGCCCGTTCTTTATTCTTGGGGCAGGAGGAGGAACAAAAGGTTGGCAACTCCTCCGACCTGTTGGGCAGGTTTGGACTTCTCTGGGGAGTTGGGGGGGCAGTGGAGTGTCTGAAGAACACTTTAGGGTACTTCCTTTGACAGCTGCCCCAGGGAACCCCAGCAATCCTCCAGCTGCATCCACGCCTGATTCTCCCCTCTGTCTCCCTCTTCTCTCCTCTACTGCCAGCGAAGAAGGGAAGTAAAATAAACGTGAAGTGTACAGCTTTTAAGGAACACAGTTAAGTATCGTCATTAGGGTGAACAATTAGGCTGCTTAGAGCCATGTCATCACCCCCTAACCTCCAAAATTCATGGAAGAAATGAGCTTCTGTGAGCTCTAAGGCCTGTAGGTCTGGGAGGGCAAGGCGAGGAAAGATACACAGCGGTTAGCCCAGAGAGCAGACTTTCGTTCTCTCGGTGAATAAAGGCCTGAGCTTGTACCCACCACCTCCCAAATGCGAACCGTGTAAAGCCAGCTTTTAAATATAGCCATTAAAATTAAAATATCCACTTGAAAACAAGCTACGGTTGCCACACAGCCCATGGGAACAATGTTCCAAGACTTCTAGTGGATGCCTAGAACCTGTTTACAAGCACTGTGATAACAAGACAGTCTGGCTGATAGCTGAGACAGCACCTAGGTGCCTCACAGGTACAGGTGCTGCACACAGTGTAGATACACTAGACAAAGGCGTGACTCACACCCTGGGTAGGATGGTGCAGGATGGCATGAGATCTCATCACGCTGCTCAGAAGAATGTATCATTTAAAACAGGAATCGATTATTTCTAGAATTTTAACTATGATTAACCATGAGTACTTGAAACAGTGGGGGAAAAAAACTACTGATAAGGGGAGACTGTTGTATAATTTGAAAGAAAGGTAGTAAATACTCAAAACATCACTGACTTTCTTTTAAAAAATATTTTATTTTTATTTATTTATTTGAGGGAGAGAGAGAGAGGAAGATGCAGATAGAGAGAAGAATGAATGTTCCAGGGCCTCTACAAACTCCAGATGCATGTGCCACAATGTGCACCTGGCTTATGTGGGTTCTGGGGAATTGAACCTGGGTCCTTAGGCTTCGCAGTCAAGTGCCTTAACCACTAAGCCATCTCTTCAGCTCCCATCACTTGTTTTCTTGTCATCTATGCTGTTGGTATTATTGACATCAATGCACCCATATGGTAGGAGCATACTTCTCCCCAGTTACATGTCTGGGGTACTGATGCCTTACAATTGGCGAACACTGCACATCAGGGCTTGCTTTCTAGTTCTGTTGATAATGTAGACTTGAGAGAGTGATGAAGGAAATGCCATGACAGATTAAACTTAAAAATGAGGCCTGTCTGTAGTCACCATATTGGGAATACCATTTAAAGAAGAGGAAAATACCCTTCTATCATTTGCAGACTGTTGTCAGATGCAGCCTGGAAGGGGAGTGATGGTCTAACACACTCAGAGCTGAAACTACAAAATGGGCTTCATTTTAATGACTATCACACATAGAAAGGTGAAAATAATTCAGAGGGCGATCCATGACATTTAACTTTTTTTTTTGGGTTTGTTTTCAGTACTGAGAATTAAACCCAGGGCCTTATGCATGCTAAGTAAGTGCTCTAACACTCAACTACATCTCTAGCCCCTGGGATTTTTTGAGGCAAGATCTGACTGTACAGCCTAGACGGTCCTCAGACTCAAGATCCTCCTGCCTTGGCCTCTGAGAGCTGGGATTATGGTTTTGTGCCACCACGCCTGGCTACAATAACAACGCACTTATTGGGAAAGAGTTAAGGGATTGGGATGGAATTCTACTTGTCAACTTATTCAGTTGCATGCTAGGAAGTGTTCAAACAACAAAAGTGCTCTGGAATCAGCTGACTGCATAGAATTTATATTCCAGACTACTGATTATTTTATTATTACTTGTGGATTATATGTTATAGCTTTTTAATTTTTTTGCTTATTTTTATTTATTTATTTGAGAGCGACAGACAGTGAGAGAAAGAGATAGAGAGACAGAATGGGTGCGCCAGGGCCTCCAGCCACAGCAAACGAACTCCAGACGTGTGCGTCCCCTTGTGCATCTGGCTAACGTGGGTCCTGCGAAATCGAGCCTTGAACCGGGGTCCTTACACTTCACAGGCAAGCGCTTAACCGCTAAACCATCTCTCCAGCCCATGCTATAGCTTTTATATCAGTAAAATGATAATATGGTTATAAACACATTCCTACACATACTTATATTTTTCTCCTGGATACGTGGTCATTAGAAATTTACTAACATGCAACTGAATGGGGTCATCTAAAGACACGGGCCTTGAGGAAAGGGTTGGTCTGTGCATTCTCACAGCGAACAGGGTGAAGGGCCAGGCTCCTACACTTGAAACTCCATACACTAGATTAACACAAAACATGCTTTCCAAAGCCGGGTGTGGTGGCGCACGCCTTTAATCCCAGCACTCGGGAGGCAGAGGTAGGAGGATCGCCATGAGTTCAAGGCCACCCTGAGACTCCATAGTGAATTCCAGGTCAGCCTGGGCTAGAGTGAAACCCTACCTCGAAAAACCAAAAATAAATAAATAAATAAATAAAAAAATAAAACATGCTTTCCCTGCCCATCCACAGACCCCCAATCCCTGCTGCTCTTCCCATTTTCATTCACTTAGCACTTAGGAAATGAAACCATTACTTTTAAAATTGATTTTATTTTTCGTTTATTTACTTTATTTATATCCATATTCTTACATGCAAGGACACGTCGTATGACCATGGGGATAGTACTGTACGTATGGCTAGGATTTCCTGGGCACATAGTATGTGCTGTGCTGGGGACAACACACCAGCATCCGTGCACATGTGGCTCCTGGTCCAAAGGTGCCTTGAGACTATTGCTTGGGTACCGCAGTCCTCAGGCCCCAGCCTCAGCCTGGTTTAGGGGTGTGTGCAGGGATGAGGGACTGAAGGGCCTGGAGTGAGCATGAATTATCTAACCACTCTCTTTCTGTCCCTTTAACCTTCCTTCCCTACAAAGTATGAAGAACTCTATAGGAGAGCGAAACCTGAGTGGTCTGAGTGAGATACGGAAGCAAGAGTGCTCTTCTGAGACATGTGGTAATCTGGGGCATAACGCCTGGGGCACACGGACAAAGGCTTCACCTTGCCCAACTTCTTGCCCATCTTTGGTCATCGATTTGGAGACCTCCTTCTCCACCCCGTCCTAGAAGCAATGGGTACCAAGTAAAACGGCTGCTCGTTCCCTAAGGGAGGGCCACAGGCCAGCAGGAAGCCCTGTTCCAAAAGTTAGGTTTCCACCACTGGTGAGACTTCTCCAGGGATGATGGAGAGATAGAGAAGAGGGAGAGGGTGGCACGTGCCTGACACGTCTCGCCGTCTTTCCCACCCTCCTCACTGTATGCGCTTCCTGCATGCCGAGCCCAGGCGCAGGGTGCTCCAAAGATGTCCACAGAGGCTTTCCTCATCTCATCATTAGCCTTGTATCTGGCTCAAGAGGCTCAAAGTTCGTAATGTGACAGCCACATTTGAAGTTTTTAACCTAAAAGCTTTCAATTTATATTTGTCCGTAGTTGCTTCCTCTTAGCTTTGTCCTGTCCCATTGATGATAACCATGACTGAAGTTTCTAGTCAACCAGTGCATGTGTGTGTGGTGGGGCGGGGGGTTGGAACTCAATGTTGGGTGCCTTCCTCAATTGCTCTCCACTTTATTCATTGAGACAGGGTCTCTCATTGAACACAGAGCTCACCATTCAGCTTGACTATCCAGACAGCAAGCCCTGGAGACCCTTCTGTCACTACCTCCCCAGAGCTGGGATTACAGATACTTGCGACCATGCCCCATCTCTATGAGGGTAGTGGGGTCCTCATGCTTGTAGGGTAAGCCCTTGACCCGCTGAGTCATGGCCTCAGCTCTGACAACTGTTTGCTTCTTTATGTTTTCAAGCACGAAAACTTGCTTTTCATAACTGGGTCTTCACAGTTGGAAAGAAACATTTATAAAGTCCATTCTTTTAAAAAAATATTTTATTTTTATTTGACAGAGAAAGAGGGAGAGAGAAAGAGCAAGAGAGAGAGCAAGAGAGAGAGAATGGGTGCACCAGGGCCTCCAGCCACTGCAAACGAACTCCAGACGTGTGCACGCCCTTGTGTATCTGGCTAATGTGGGTCCTGGGGAACTGAACCTGTGTCCTTTGGCTTTGCAGGCAAAGGCCTTAACTGCTAAGCCATCTCTCCAGCCCAATATAAAGTCTATTCTTCATCAACACACATCACACAGCAAGGCTAGGCATATTTTTGGCAACTAAACTATTGATTAATACTGAAACCTTTACGGTGGCTTTGTTTTCCCACCTGAGGTGGGGATCTGACTGGGCTCATGAAGATTGATCAAACTTCAGCGACAGGGAAGGGAGGGAAGAAGTTCTCCTGTCAGATTCAATGGCAAGAAACTGTCAACCGATGTCACCATCTCATGCTGTCAAAATATCCGCTGCAGCTTGGTTAGCCAATTCAGCCAGGAGTTATGAATAATGTTCCAGACTAATGACAAGCTTAAAAAATGATAATCTACTTTTCTTTCTCATTCAATATTTCTATTTTATTAATTAAAATGAGAAAGCTTGCTTTATTCAACTGGTCTTTACTTTGTTTCTGATCCTTTTTTTATTGCTTTTTTCATGCTGAGATGTGGCTTATTAGTGTTTCTTTTTTTTCAAAATAAAAAAAAAAGCAAAGCCTTTTATTTCAGACCAAATGAATCCAATGTATTCATTCCCATATCCTTTCCCCTTTCTCTCTCCTCTTTCCTCTGCCAGCCCAGAACGACCATGTCTTCGTATTGACCCAGCACTCCTGCGTCCGAGCCCTCACCAGACTGTGGGGAAGAGCTCCTGGTTTGCCTGTTCCCACCCTGACTGGACTCCACTGACCACACAGGGGCCAAAAGACCTTGTGGGATGGCCACGTGGTGATCAGAGCAAGGGCCCTGGAAGCTCAAGGAAGTCCAGCTATCTCCCAGTCCCCTCACAAGTATATTTATGTGACCCTAGGCTAACTGCGTACCATCTCTAGGTCTTGGTTACCCAACTGTGAAGTGGGTATATTAACGATCCCCATGTTGCTTGGGCATGGTGGTGTGTACCTGTAATCCCAGCACTTGGGAGAAAGAGGAAGAAGGATCAGGGATTCAAATACACCTTCAGCTCTATAGTGAGTTCCAGTCCAGCCTTGGCTTCTTGAGTCTTTGTCTCAAACAACAAGCCATAACAATACTACCGTTGTACCTGTGCCATATGAATGGTCTCTGTATTAGAGGCCATACACGTTTATGGCTTGGAATACTGTCCTCTCCCCTCTCCCTGAGGTCTTCGGGGCTTCCCCTCCACCCTTCGGTAGCCCCCCCATACTTCCCATCATGAGCATTTCTGGGTCAGTTTCCTCACTTCCAGAACCTATCTAGAGATCTTGACCACCTTGCAGAGAGTCCTTGTCCTCCCTGAGTGACAGCTCTCTGCTTGTCCTTAATCTTTTCCTTCTGTGTATCAGTCACTCTGGCAACTAGCCATTCCAGCATTGTCCTATTATGTAGTTGCTTCCTGTGTCATTGTGAACACCCTATAGGTCTGACAGCCCTGCAGGGATGGAATGGAGGAAGGTTTCATGTCTTCTGGGTGTGTGATTAGCGAGTATGGATACTGTATGTGGCAAGCATCAGGTATGCGGCAAACATTAAGAAATACTGGGGCAGGGGAGATGACTCATTGGGTAAGAGCACTTGTCATGCGAGCATGAGTCCTGAGAGGGGCTGAGGCATCTTGAGTTAGATCCCTAGCAAAGCTGGGTGGCCAGGTACACTTGTAACCCCAGTCCTGTGGAGAACCAGGGGTTCACCAAAAATTAATAGCCCCAGGTTCAATGAAGGACTTCTTCTCAAGGAAGCAGTGGAAGAGATACTCCATGTTTCCCCTACACACACATGGCACATAGGGCATGCATATCTTCACACACAAGTGCACGTGCTAGGTCACCACACACACACATACATATGCCACACCCCATCCTCCTCCCCCCACACACACTAAAAAAAGAAAGAAAGACTCCTGGAGGGGCTGGGGAGGTGGCTCTGTGGATAAAACACTTGCCACGCAAGGCTGAGTACCCACGTTTGGATCCCCAAGCCCAGTGTAAAAGCTGGTAGCCGTGGCGGGCTTCTGATCCCAGCACACTGACAGAGAGGCACAGACAGGAGCGCTTCCTAGGAGCTCAGAAGCTCGATGACCAGCTGGTGTGGTCAGCGCAGCAGTAAGGGAGACCGAGGGGGTGGAAGACCAGGACTGACACTCCAAGTTGTTCTCTCACCTACACACGTGTGCCATAGCACGTGTGGACCTGCACCCGATCTTGTGTTCCTCCTGCCATCCAACACTGGGCCTTGTGTCTTACAGAAGGTGGACACTCAGCAGTACTTACTGAACTAAATGCAATGAATAAAAAATTGAACACATGAATAGACTCATGTCAAAGGAATTGTTCCAGAAAGTTCTATCCCTTCCAAATGCTTCTAAAAGAAGCTCCTAGTGGATCTCCAAACTTGCCAATACCAGTTACCAGAACAGTTACAAGATGTAGATCAAACTGTATTTTATACACTCATTATTGGAAGCAAATATGATCTCGACCTAAAACATCTGTACCCACACAAAAAAAGTAAGGAAGAAGGGAAAGAGGGAAGAAGAGAGGGGGAGAGGAAGGGAGGGAGGGCACATGAGAGTAAACGTTTAGTATTTGCTTCACTCTAAGCTAGCTTGATAAATCATAAATAATAACTCATAAAAAGAAATGCAAATGTTTCACAAACAAGTATGAACTACTCTATAAAGACACAGCACTTTTGACATAAAAACTTATTTGTTATTTTTTCCAGGTCTGGGCATTGAACCTGAGACCTTCTGCAGGCAGGGCAAGCACTCCATCACTGAGATATACCCTCAGCTTTTTAAAAATTTTCTTTTGAGAAAGGTTCTTGCTAACTTGCCCAGGTTATTTTTGAATTTGGAATCCTCCAACCTCTGTCTCCTAAGTAGTTGTGATTACAGGCAGATGCTACACTCAACATTAATGTGTTTTGTGGGTTTTTTGTTTGTTTGTTTGTTTTTTTGGTCCTCAGGGGCCAACCTGACCAACAACTCATTAGGACATAAGTCATCCTTGACACTTGGGTTTTCCTGTAATAACCTATGTCTTCTGAGGGCAGCATTATCCACACACCCAGCTTTTTGTTGTTGTTGTTGTTGTTTCTTCTTTTTCGGTTTTTTGAGGTAGGGTTTCACTCTAGCCCAGGCTGACCTAGAATTCACTATGTAGTCTCAGGGTGGCCTCGAACTCACAGCGATCCTCCTACTTCTGCCTCCCGAGTGCTGGGATTAAAGGCATGCGCCACCACGCCCGGCTTAACATTAATGTTTTTATAAGAACTCCTTAGAATTAGCTGGGTATGGTGTTTCATCCTTATCCCAGCACTTGGGGGTGAGAGGGGCTGAGGTAGGAGACTCTCTATGAGTTCGAGGCCAGTCTAGGCTATAGTATTTCAGGACTGCGAACCCCAGCCAAGCCAGAAGCAGCCACTAGTTTTCCTTAGGACTACCTTCCTGACCCAGAGCACTCCCAGTTTTGCCTCACCCAGCCCTCTTATCCATAGCCAATGTGGGGGTCAGCAGCAACAAGCTTGGGTTTTCTTTCTCCAAACTTTCACTATAAAAAAATACTCTTAGCTCTAGGTGCAACATGTTTTCTCCAGCTATCCAGCCATGCTGCCAGCAGTAGAGAAGCCTGTCCCAGAACTTGGTCCCTTCTGTGACTAGCATCTAGAGCACTCAATAAAGTCTCTGACTTCAGAGACTCCTTAGCCTCGAGATCCCAGCATAGGAACTGTGGCGACACGCAGAAGCCCATAGCAAACACTTCCTAGGAAGTCCCAGAGAGGTGCTACCTAGTAGGACTTGCAGTGATGGGAATGTTGACTTCTGCTCTGTGCAGTACGGCTGAACAGCTAGCGGTTTGATTGGTGGTGACGAGTCACAGGTATCCATTGAGCACACAAATATGACTGAGGAGATGAATGTTTTAAATTCAATTGTTTCAAACGTGAAGACTCATGGGTGGCTCCCGGCTGCCATGCTGAATTCACTGTGCAGACAAGCACGAGGTGACCCTCTCAGCCCGCCTGTCAGGGGTACTGGAAAACGCCGCAGGACAAGGTGAAAAGGAAATGAAGAATAGATACAGGAAACACAGAAATATAAATAGCACTTTTTTTTTTTTTTTTTTGCAGATGACACAAGTAGGTAAACTGAAAAGGCAAAACAAAGCAAATGCATGGCCATGGTATAAAGTCAGGAAAGGTAATACATGGTGCTATTCCCAATTCTGAAAAGAATAAGATATCGAAGAATTTGTATATTTAGATAGACAAGGAACCTAGTGAAATCAAATTACAAGGAAACAAACAAAAGAAATACCAAAATAAACACAGTTAGAGCCGTTGCCTCTGATGAAGCAGGCTCATGGTAATGTCAGTGACATAAAATGAAAAACGGATGAACAAAATAGCAATTACATTCCTGTCAGAATACTCTAGAACGTGATAAACCACCAGCAAAATGAATAAGGAAAAATACATTTGAAATAATACCAAAGAGTGGAGGAAGATGTCATAATCAAATTTTAAGACATATTATAAAGTGATCTTCATCAAAACTGAATTTTGTTGGATCAAAGCCAGGACAAAGACGAATAAAATGGTGATTGCAGAGATAGATTTGAGCACTTACAAGTCCTAAGGACACAGCAAGCAAAACAAGCCTGAGACTCACAATAATGGATGAAGGAATTACCATTTAATAAATGCTGGTAGAACAATCTGAAATTGATATGAAAAAAAGCATATTGTACCCATAACTCACCAAATATGATCATTCTTTCCAAATTGGTCAATGAACTAATTAAACACAGAAAGCAATAAAAACTAAAGGCTAATGTATCCCAGATGTAGCAAAGAAAAAAATTTATAACTATTAAGAAACTAAATAGTATTATACTGCTGACGTAGGTGAGCTGAAACATTTAAAGTATTAATAAAATCAGCGAAACAACTGGGCACTTAGAAGGCCAAGCAAGGTAGGACGATTGCTGTGAGTTCAAGGCCAGCCTGAGAAAACTCAGTGAATTCCAGGTCAGCCTGGGCTAGACCAAGACCCTACCTCAAAATAAATAAATAAATAAATAGTAGCAGAACAAATGCAAAGTGGAAAATGCCATTTTAAAATTGTGATAAAGGGCTGGAGAGATAGCTTAATGGTTAAGGCTTTTGCCTGCAAAGCCAAAGGATCCCGGTTCAACTCTCCAGGACCCATGTAAGCCAGATGCACAAGGTGCTGCATGCGTCTGGAGTTCGTTATCAGTGGCTGGAGGCCCTGGGGCGCCCATTCTTTCTCTCTCTCTCTGACTCTTTCTCTCTCAAATAAATAAAATTTAAAAAACATTAAAACTATGACAAATATAAAGCATATTTGCAATTCACAATAGTAATGAGATCTCATGTTGCAACATGAACATATACTGCTGTCTGTGACATGATCCCATTCAACTAGCAGTGCTGAGTATGTATATATGGCGGGGGGGGGGGGCAGAGGACAGGAGCACTAGCAAGTCTCAACCCTGAAACAGCAGTTAATAGGTGCACCTTGTGCACAGGAAAAGTACCAGCTGCCGGGCGTGGTAGTGCATGCCTTTAATCCCAGCACTCGGGAGGCAGAGGTAGGAGGATCGCTGTGAGTTCAAGGCCACCCGGAGACTACATAGTGAATTCCAGGTTAGCCTGGGCTAGAGCAAGACCTTACTTTGGAAAACAGAGAGAGAGAGAGAGAGAGAGAAGTACCTGCTAAGCTGTCACCTGGGAATGATTACAGCCTCACTAGTAATCACAGAAGCCTGAATGCAGGAGGTCCCTGACTTGTGAATTTTTATTTATTTTGGTTTTCCGAGGTAGGGTCTTCCTCTAGTCCAGGCTGACCTGAAATTCACTATGTAGTCTCAGGGTGGACTCGAACTCGTGGCGATCCTCCTACCTCTGCTCCCCGAGTGCTCCCCACCACACCGGGCATGGTGATCTTTTTGTCTCAACGATGATGTCAGATAGCATGCACACAGCCAAAACCCCTTTGAGTTTTGAGCTTCTCCTTAACTGTGATATGCAGGTCAACCCATCCTTTGTGGTGATGCTGGCAGCAGCTGAGGGCCGCTGATGCCCACGGTGCCCTGTGCGGCTAACGCGGACTTGTGGTGAATTAGATGCACATGCATTGTTGACATACTGTATGTGCTTTCTACTAATGAGGGCTACATTAGTTACTTTCTTTATTGCTGGGACCGGACACCTGACAAGAAGCAAGAGAGGAAAGATTGATTCAGCTTATGGTCTGAGGGGAAACAGTTTATCACTGGCAGAGCAGGCACATGTCACGGTCAGGAGGCAGAGGGTAAACAGGAAGTGGGTGTAGGCTGTCAAACGTCAAGGTCTACCCCCAGTGACCCACTTCCTCCAGCAAGGCTCTACCACCTTTCAAAACTGAGCCACCAGCTGGGGTCCAACTCTACAACAGATGCTCACTGGAACTTCTAGTGGGTTCTCACTCAAAAGAGAATCAAACTTGCTATTGCACTTGTAAGAATGAAGTCCTCATTCCTGCCTAGACCCATGAACACTGGCTTTACTTAGTTTGATCTGTGGAAACTGAAAGACTTCAAGAAATGAATTTTGCCAACTGGCTGTCCATATATTTGGAGCCCCTGAAGAGTGTAGATACTTATATACAATAGTAATGGAACTGATTTAAAATTTGCATGCATGCACGCACACACACAGAGTTTTCTCATCATGGTGGGTGGCACTGTGAACAGTAGTAAACAAAAACCTTAGAAGCTTTCCACTTACCTAGGCGCTGTCATACTTTCTAAAGCAACATCAGACATCGCTTTGACATCAAGACACAGCTAGACTCTTGTTGTAAAAGACTTACACGGGTATAGGCTTGGGTCTTTGCTGCCCCTCTCAAACTCAGATGCCATGCCCATGAAATGATGGGCCAGGCAAGATCACCGCTCCTGGGACTGCTGGGGACTACATCATAGTAACTCAAGTAGTCCAGAAGTCACGGCGAGGAGACACATTCTCTTTTCCCGTCCCTCAACTTGCTCAGCATGAGTCTGGGCTGCAGCAACCTGTCTCTTACTTGTCCTAGAAGCCGGATTCTCTCCTCATCTCACTGGCCTCGTGGGGCTGGGATGGGAAACTATAAGTCCTGTATTCTCCCTGCCCACGGTAACCACGTATCATCTGACCTTGGGAAAGAACAGCCCGAGCCACTTTTCCTGGTCTCATCAGAAAGACTGATGAGCTCTGTGGCTCTCGGATGATTCCTGGTAACAGCCCTGTGCCACACTGCAAAGAAACCCATGCCCCCCCCCCATCCCGTGCCCATGTTCAGTGAGTTAGGCTGGTAAGATTTGAAGAATTAAAATAAGAAAATTCTTGACTTCACATTCTTCAGTCACCAATACTGTCCAATTATGGATAATTAGAACCAAAGGGACCCTGCGAAATTCTATTACAAAAGTTGGTTACGTTGCTGGCAAAGTCTGTATTCTGACCCTGCCGAGGACAGAAAGCTTGGGTGGTCTTGTTTTGTACTGCACGATCCCACAGACCCACATTTGGCTGTCTAGACCAGATGGCCAGGCAGTAGGCTTGCCTATCAAGAGGCCCGGTACCTAAAGGCAAGCTGGGTGATCAGATCCTCTCTCGAGTGAGTCCAGCTTGGAAAGTATCCAGGGCAGTGGATACTGCTGAAATGTCTGGAGGTTGATGGATACTGTGGGAGGTTTTTGTGCAAAAACAAGGTGAAAAGAGAGGCCAGCAGGAGCAGCAGTGGAGAGAAAAGATCCGAGAGGAAACCGAGGAGCCACCCATTAGCCAGAGAGCAGAACAGTATTGCCACCACCACGGCATGGCTGACTAAAAATGCAGAAACTATAGCCGGGCGTGGTGGCGCACGCCTTTAATCCCAGCACTCGGGAGGCAGAGGTAGGAGGATCACCGTGAGTTCGAGGCCACCCTGAGACTACATAGAGAATTCCAGGTCAGCCTGAGCTAAAGTGAGACCCTACCTCGAAAAACAAAAACAAACAAACAAATAAACAAAAATGCAGAAACGTCCACCTTGGTTTGCCAGGGCAGGTTCTGAATGTCCTTCCACTCTTTGCCTGTGACAGGTTTTAGTGACTGTCGACCTGACAGGAGGGTTACGTAGACTGGGCTAGCCTCTGGCCATGCCTTGAGGGAATATCCTGTTTGATTGATGTATTGAGGTAGGGAGACTCGGCTTAACTGTGGGCGGCACCACCGCATGGGCCAGGCTGCCAAGTGCCAGCGCTCATCGCTTGCTCCTTCCTCGCCGTGGGCTGAATGTGATCAGCTGCCTCATTCCTGCTGCCAGACCTGCCCCACCACACGGTGCACCAGGCAAGGAGCCGTTCCTCCCGTCGGTGGGTTTTTGCAGGTGTTTTGTCCCAGCAATGAGAAGGTACTTAGCGCAGATCTTCATTAAGGAAGGTGAGGGCTGTCCGTCCTATGGGTGACTATCCTAGCCTGCTTCTTTGGAGTGTTAATCTGAAGCCTGGCCTGTGTTTTCCAGTGAGTCTGGGAGGAGTCAGGGAGGTGGCGAAATCCCAGGAGAGCCACTGGACTCTCAGGACAGTGCTCTTCGGGCTGCCCTGTGTCCTGGCTGGTCAAGTGGCTCTGGGTCAATGCTGCTGTTCCCAGCTTACAGGCCTCGGACACTTGGTCTTCCCTGGCCTAGCAGCAGCCTTGGCCATACCTGTCCCTACCAAGCCGTAGTTCTTTATTTTTAAAGTAACAGAAACTGAGGACTGAGCACAGCTGAGGCTGTCTCTTCTCTTGTTTGGGAGGCTTTTTCTCTTCTTGCCTATTCTAACCGTTGCTCTTGGAACCCTTATGGGGAAGAATGAAAGGGAGCTAGAATCCAGCCCAGTCATTCCCCTGGGCCTCTGAAAAGCCCCCCCCCCCTCCGCTAATTAGCAGCCCAGCCTCCTCCTGTTCAGCTTTCCCTCCATGTGGTACAAACCTCGGCATGGGACCTCCTTTCCCTCGGCTGGGACAATGTGTCAGCCTCGCCACTCACATTCTCACCCAGTAATTCCTTCCCTAATGCACACCCATCTTCCCCCGGCTTGAATCATCAAGGGCCCATCTCCCCGCCATCTTCTTGGTTTTTATCCTTCGGGCTTTCTGGGGCTCAGTGCGTGGGGACCTTTCTTTGTCTGCCTCATGGAGTGTCTGGTAATATGGTCCTCCCAGGCGGTTTTCTCAACTTTGGGCTCGTATCCAATTCCAAACTGCTCTCCCTCACTTATGGTTTCTTATCTTTTTTTAAAATTTTTTTTTTATTAAGTCTTTCTGAACTGCTCCTCAGTGGCTCCTGGCTTCATATCTTACTTTCCAAACAACAGGGGTAATATTTGTTCTTTCCCTCATCTTCCCTCCACTACAAATCACCTCAGAACAGCTTTTCCCTCAGAGAGATCAGAAAAAGCTAGGCAACAACAGTAGAAAAGAAACAATGAACATCATTAAAATTAAAAACTTCTGCTGGGCGTGGTGGCGCATGCACTTGGGAGGCAGAGGTGGGAGGATCGCCGTGAGTTCGAGGCCACCCTGAGACTGCATAGTGAATTCCAGGTCAGCCTGGGCTAGAGTGAGACCCTACCTCGAAAACCCAATAAATAACTTAATAAATAAAATTAAAAACTTCTGTGTGTACGAAGGACAGTCAACAGAGTGAAACGCAACCCACGGAACTGGAAAGAATGTTTGCAAATCATAGATTGGATAAGCAGATAACATCAGGACATGTAAAGAAGCCTACAATCCAATGATATAAAAGCAATCCAATTTTAAAAAGAGCAAGGGATGGGCTGGAGAGATAGCTCAGTGGTTAAAGGCACTTTTTTACAAAGCCTGACTGCTCAGGTTCGATCCCTCAGCACCCATGTAAAGCAAGATGCACAGAGCAGAGTATGTCTGCAGTAGCAGGCGGCCCTGATGTGTCCATTCTGTCTCTCTCTCTCTCTTTTTTTTTTTTCTCTCTCTCATAAATAAAATTTCTATGCAATCTTCCAGACACAAAATGGCCTGGGTATCCATGACCTTGCAGTGCCTGGTACTACCTACACAAGACCCTCATAATACGAGGAAAAGATGATGACATCAAAATAAAAGGGCTGGAGAGATGACTTAGGGGTTAAGGCGTGTGCCTGTGAAGCCTAAGAACTCCTGTTTGACTCTCCAGGTCCCAAGTTAGCCAGATGCACAGTGACGTCACATATGAACACAAGGGGGTGCACACATCTGGAGTTTGTTTGCAGTGGCTGAAGGCCCTGGCACGCCAATTCTCTCTCTCTCTCACTCCCTCCCTCTTTCCCTCTCTCAAATAAATAAATAAAAATAAAATGTTTATTACAAAAAAGTTTTTTTTAGGGGCTGGAGAGATGGCTTAGTGGTTAAGGCACTTGCCTGCAAAGCCAAAAGACCTTGGTTCAATACCCCAGGACCCATGTAAGCCAGATGCACAAGGTAGCACATACATCTGGAGCTCATTTGCAGTGGCGGGAAGCCCTGGCGTGCCCATTCTCTCTCTCTCTCAAACAAATGAAAATAAGATATTAAGAAAAAGGTTTTAAAAATAAATAAATACATAAAATTTCTTTAAAAAAGAGCAAAGGACCTGACCAGACATTTTTCCAAAAAAAGACATACAAATAGGCACATGAAAACAGGCTCAAGGAGCTAATTCTTAGGGAGCTGTGAGCAGAAACCACAGAAGAGAATGCCTCACACCCAGGAGGAAGGGCCTACAGTGCTCTACCACTGTGCGCCACCCCCATCCCTATTTTTATCTTTCATTTTGAAAAAGGTTTCACAGAGTTTACCCACACTGGCCCTGAACTTACAACTCCCCTGTTTAGGCTCCTGAGTAGCTGGGATTATAGGCTTGTGCCACCAAGCCCAGCTAGGATGACTACTATCAGAGAGAGAGGGGGACAGGCATAAGTATTAATGTGGATGTGGAGAAACTGGAAACTCTGTGCCCTTTTGCAGGAATGTAACATGCTGCCACCGCTACAGGAAGTGATAGGCCAGTTCCCTTAAAAACAGAATTACCCGGATGATGCAGCAATTCAACTTCTAGGTATGTACTTGAAATGAAAGCAGGACTCAAACAGGGATGTGTATGACCTTGGGCACAGTGGCCTTGTTAACAACAGGGAAAAGATAGAGAAGTAACCCAAGTGTTGACTTACACATACACACGTAAATAAAATGAGCTAACTACACAAAACAAAACATCATTTGGCCTTAAGAAAGGAGATCCTGACACGTGCTACAATATGGACATGCCTTGAACACATTACACTCAGTGAAATAAGCCAATGCTAAAAGCACAGAGATTACATGGTTCCACACTTATCCTTTCCTCGCTCGCTTCCTCCTTCATTCCTCCCTCCCCTCCCCCCTCCCTCCCTTCTTTGTTGTACCAGGAATCAAATCCAGAGCCTGCCCTGTGCATGCCATGGTGGGCAAGCATTCTAACACTACCACTAAGCTACACTGCCAACCATGTGTGGCTCCCTCTATGAGACACCTACTCTACTCCGAGCCACAGAGAGGCAGAGTAGAGCACCAGCTGCCAGGACCCGGGGCAGGAGCAACAGGGAACAGTTTAGAGAGTGCTGTTGGCTTTGGGTTTTGTATTATGAAAGAATTAGTTGGTTTGAACAATAATGTGAATACACTTAAATTTACTGGAGTGTGCACACTCCAAAATGGCCAAAATGGCAAATCTTAAGATAGTTTAAGTATTCTATGACAACTTTTAGAAAGAACTCCTTGGCCGCAGCTTGATGGCTCATAAATGCAACCACTTAGTGAGTTGAGCAAGTCATTCAGACCCTCCAGGGTTCAGGGTCTCACAAACCCCTGGGGGGATTCAGTGACTGCTACCAAGTGCTCTGGAGTGCTTGGCGCAGAGTACTGTTCAACAGAGGTCAGTGACCGTGTCGGTAACAGTGACAGTGTGCAACGCCCCACTCGAAGCACGGGGTTCGGTTTGCAACCTCTCAATCCGCCCTCGCTGAGGTCACACTGGCACGTGAGGAAAGAGAAGTTCAGGGGAGTTCAGAGACCCGCCCAGGTCTCCGTGCCCGCAGGATGCTGACCCGATCCCACCATCTGATGGAGGGGCAAGCACTCCTTACACCGGCCCCAGATCCAGCCTGAACTGGATCTCATGTCCCAGCCGTGAACTGGGGGATGGGGAGGGAGACGATTCAAGGACGCTGAGCAGCTCCGCTTGGACGCAGGCCAACAACCCACCCACTAAAGAATCCCAACTGTCTTGTCCTCCTCCCACCGCCACCCCGCCCGCCTGGGAGGAGACCAGCTGGGTACAACAAAGAGAACAGAGGCCGGAAGCCGCATCCAGAGGTCAGCACGGGCCTCCGAGCAGATGCAAGAACAGGACCCCTAGAGCAGGGCCTGTCCGGGCCACCCTCACCCACAGCGGCCCAGCCCAAGGGAAGAAAGCCCTCGTTGCCCGGCCAGAGAGCAGGAGATCAAGAACGAGCACCCAGTAACCGCTCCGACTTCACCCTCTCTCTGGGCCCTCGGCCCACTGCTGACTTCCCGGGACCACGTCTGAGCTTGCGATGGGTTTTCCGGTCTGACTCTTCAGATGCAGTGCCAGCGGGAAGCCTCCACTGAGCTGCAGGCTGCGTGGTCCGCTGTCTTTCAAATCAGTGCTTCCTCCTCCTCGCTCCACTCTTAGGGACCTTTACAATGGCCACAAAAGCTTCCGGACAGAACCTAATGGCCGTGGGTCAAGTCCAGAGGAACAGAGGACTCATGGGAGCCGCCCAGGGAGCTGCCTCTAGAAGGGCATCTGACAGCTCTAAAACACTCAGGTCAGGCCTAAGCAAAAAGACGGCCTGGGGCAAAAAAAAAAATCAAGAAAAAGGATTTTGATATTTGCAGTATTTTTTTTCCACCCAACTTTAGGAGTCTCTATAAACCCACACTTAACTTGAGCCCTTCTCTGTACAGAAAGAACTTAAAATAAGTCCTCTCTGAGTGAAAAATTCTCCCCTCCTACCAATTGTTTTTATATTAGGAAGTCATACATATTCATGGAAAAAAATAAATTATAAAAATGCAGACAGAAAAATTAAATGCACCCCAATTTCTACCTTTCAGATTTAATCATGGTGAATGCTCCCAGACTTTATTAAATGCAAGTATAAACATGTATATATATATATATATATATATACATATATATATATATATATATATATGTTTTCTGAAAAAGATTTTAGGGAATATATCATGACAATAATTTCATATCAAGGATATAGAGAGCAGAACTATGTTTTTAAGGATGTTGTCATATCTTATTAATGATATGCCATAATTTATTTAACTGGTCTCTTCTTATAGTTTATTTCAAAATTTTCACATGAGGGGGGCTGGAGGCTCCGTTGTTAAAGGTGCTTACAAAGCCTGATGGCCCAGGTTTGATTCCCCATTATCCACGTAAAGCCAGATTTACAAAGTGGCACATGCATCTAGCGTTCATTTACAATGGCAAGAGGCCCTGGTGTGCCCAATTTTCTTTCCACCTCTCAAATAAATAAAAAAAATTTAAATAAATTTCATATAAGGAAACAGTGCTTCTATTACACATTTGCCACCCTGGTCCAATCATTTATTGAGAGTGAACATGTGGTGGTAGATGCCTATGACCCTGGCACTTGGGAGATGGAGGCAAGAGGACCAGGAGTTCAAGATCATTCTCAACTGCATGGCGAGTTCAAAGCCCACCTGGGCTACACGAGACCCTGTTTCATAACAACAATAAAATTGGGGCTGAGAGATGGGTCAAAGCACAAGTGCCCGAGACCCTGAGTTCAATTCCCTAGGGCTCTGGCTAACAGCTGGGCATGGCCACATACATCTGTAACCCCAGTCCTGTGGGGAGCAGAGGTTCATGAAAATCACAGCTCCACGTTCAGGGAGAAACTCTGTCTTAAGGAAATACGTGGATGAACACCGAGGAAAGACACCTGATATTCTCCTCTGGCCTTTGAGAATGTGTACATTGCACAAACACATGCACATACCACACACACACATACACACACACACACACCCCACACCATACCACCCCACCCTACATCACATGCTACACAAGCAAAACAACAACAACAACAAAAACCCTAAATCCTAATTGTGCAATGGCTGGATCATAATGCATAAATCTCCAAAATCAATCTATTTTCATTAATATATACAAATTTCCTTAAAATGGCAGGCCTAGGTTTGTACTTATAAACTAAAACAGCCCTTAGCTTTCTCAAGCAGAATTCCCCATTAGTAAAACTTCTTTTTTTTTTAAAGATTTATTTTACTAATTTATTAGAGACAGAGAGAAGGAGAGAGAGAGAGAGAGAATGAATGTGTGTGCCAGGGCCTCTAGCCACTGCAAACAAACTCCAGACGCATGCACCACCATGTGCATCTGGCTTACGTGGGACCTGGAGAATCGAACCTGAGTCCTTAGACTTCACAGGCAAGTGTTTTAACCACTAAGCCATCTCTCCAGCCCCTCATTAGTAAAACTTCTAACAAAACAAGACAAAACTCCTTAAGCCCTTTATCCATGAATAACTAAGTAAAAGATAATACAGTTTTATTTTTTAATTTTATTTTCATTTATTTATTTATTAGAGAAAGAGAGAGAAAAAGAGAAGGAGGGAGAGAGAGAGAGAGAGAGAGAGGGAGAATGGGCACACCAGGGCCTTTAGCCACTGCAAATGAACTCCAGACACATGCGCCACCATGTGTACCAGGCTTACGTGGGACCTGCAGAATCGAACCTGGGTTCTTAGGCTTCACAGGCATGAGCCTTAACCGCTAAGCCATCTCTCCAGCCCAATACAGTTTTATTTTGACTTTGGTAATTTGCTACACAAAAACCCACATGGCAGATGTGCCAGGAAGGATGCCACATGAGTTTGTAAGATTCACTCTTCATTTTCTAACAGTCCATCTCTAGGCCCTCTTCTCTCTCTTCCTTTCATCGCTCCTTTCTGTTCCTCTCCCTCTCTTCTCTCTCTCTCTCGCTCTGTGTGTGTGTAGATGTGCACGCCCTGTGCCCCCGTGTGTATAGGCCAGAGGAAAACATCAGGTGTCCTCCTCTGTCCTCTTCTGCCATATTTCCCTGAGACAGTCTCTCACTTGCAGTTTTTCAGTTAGATTGGCTGACCAGGAGCCCCAGTGATCGTCCTGCCTCTGCCCCTCAGTGCTGAGTTTATAGACCTGTGTGGCCATGCTTGGCTTTTTTGTTTATTTGTTTGTTTTAATATGAGTGCTTGGAAATTGAACTCAGGTCCTTGTATAGCAAGTGCTCTCACATGCTGAGCCATCTTCCCAGCTCCCCCTTTCTTCTTATTTCTTCTTATTTAATTTTTATTTTTATTTTGACACAGGATCTGGCCCAGGCTGCCTTCAAACCCCTAAGCTCAAGGGACCCACCCATCTCAACCCCCGGAGTCAGCAGCTGAACAGATAGTGCCTTCCCCTTCCAATTTCAAATCACTTCTCTTACATCTCCTGCCTTCTCTTGGTGGCCTGTGTCCCCTTCTCCTGCGGGCCTCTCCCCTCTTGGAGCGGCCGGGGACCCTGCGCTGGGGCGGCTCTGCGGAGCTGGGAAAAACTTGCAGCTGTAGAAAGCCGGAGGAACTGTGAACTCTTCCATTTTTGGTATTCGTGATTTAAGTTCTGTGGAAATGGGACTGCTCTGAAGGCCCTGACTCATCCTCCTCTTTAACTTATTTCCTGTAAATGAGGCTTTTGTTTCGGGCAGGGTTCACGTCACCCAGCAAGGCCATCCGAAGGGCTGCCCTGGCAGGGGACAGTCTGAACGGGGGGCCTTTTGCAGCAAGATGCCGACCGGTCAGCTCTGCTTTCGGAAAAGCTGCTGGGCTGGCCCTGATAATGTAAAACACATGCCCCATCTGCCTGCTCATGGTGACAAAGCCAGTTATGCTCATAATGGCCACAATTATTCTGCAGATGAAAATTTTTCTAAAGCTAGTCACCCAGGCTGGTCAATCATCCTCACCAAGGGAAACAACTCCTCCTCAGTCATTCCCCTCAAGATCTCTTAGTCCCAAGCAGCAGCTCACCGTGGCATTACGATGTGCCAAGGGGAAACAGACGGAAACGGTTCTCCCAAGATTTCAAGCTTGGCATAGATTAGCGCCTCGTAGCTAAGCAGAGGAGCCGCACTACCTTTGTCCGGGGACCTAGAGAGCTTTTCAGAACTCTGTGGCTTTCAGAACCCAAATGCGTTCATGACAAGGCTTCATCTTTAAGAAAAAAATAAAATAAAATTGGACCCAGAAAGTACTGCTATCAGCAAAACACTAAATCTCTCTATTGGTTCTCCCCCCCCCCCTTTCTGGCTTGTGGAAGCAGAAAGATAAGTCTCCGATACCAGAACAAATAAAAATTGAGTTACTGACATCTCATGTTGATGCTGAAGTTAATTACTGCCATATTTCAAAATGAACGTATTCTAACATCTATGCCTCAAATGAAGATCTGTGATAATATATATTGCAGTCGGCAAAATGTCTCGGGTTCAGATGATGTAAAGTCCAGTCCCCCCCTTGACAGTAAACACTGGACAGTTGTTTCTCATAGGCTAAAAGCTCTCCTCATCTCCTCCAAATAAATTGAAGCAGCAATGACATCAGGGAGTGCTGCCTAGATAACAAGAGTGCATCTGGGGAGGGCAGGACAGGGCACAGCAATGGCACTGAGTGTCAGAGTGGCCAGTGTGGCTGAAATGCAGAGCTGTAAAAAGTATGGCTTTGTCCTGTGACTTACAGGAATGAAAAAAGTCCGCAGACAAACCTGCACTCTTCCTCTCTGCCATGTTCGATTCCTAGCTCCATTCTGCATGCCAGGTCTTGAGGAGGGCATGTGTTCACAGGTTTCCGGGTTCCAGGCCTGTCTGACTGGTCAAATGTAAACTCCCGACATCTTTGATGCCGCCTGCTGTCCTGAGACGTCACCCCAACATGGTGAAGGGGAGGGGCAGGCAAGGGTGGACAGCAAGCAGCTCCTGTTAGCGGACAGTATGTGACAGTCCCCAACATAGACTTCAGCGCTTTCTCTGTGGTGTGACTTCCTGCTTGGGTGGGGAGTCTTATTGTCACAAGGCTCCACCAACTCTCACCAAACCCAGCCATTAGACGTCATTAACACCAAGGCTGGTCTGTCACAATCCACAGGATTCCTCACCTACCAAGGTTTCACGGGACAAAGGGACAAAGGGCCCAATCAATCCAGCTTTCTCTCACATACTCATTCGCGCGATTTCTCTCTCTGTCTTCAATGATGGGCCTCAAACTCAAGCAAGGCCTTACACATTCTCTATCCCCAGCCCTGACTCCTTTTTTTCTTTTTGGTAGGGTCTCACTCTGGCCCAGGCTGACCTGGAATTCACTACATATTCTCAGGGTGGCCTCGAACTCACAGCGATCCTCCTCCCTCTGCCTCCCAAATGCTGGGATTAAAGGCGTGCACCATCATGCCCGGCCCTAACTCCATTTTTTAAAAAAGAATTACTTACTTCAATGACTTTTCACAATTCTTTTTGTTTCTTAGAACAACAAGATTAGATGTTTATAAGGATCTGTTGGAATATATTTTTTACTTTTCAGGCACAAACTTAAGGAACAAAAGAAGGGGAATTTTCAGCGGCCACAAGAATGTCTTTCTCCCCTGCCAAATCAGAGTATGGTACACAGATAAACAACAGAATGCAAAACATTGAAAAAAAAAAAGAAAGAAAAAGAACTCTCCAAATGCTTTCTGTTCGAGGCTCTCATTCACATTTGAATTGCTGTTTCAGAGCCCTAAATTTCTCTAGCCATGCAAAAATGACAAAAACATAGGAAGTATTATTTAATTCTAACATGAAGAAAAAGAAGTTTTGGGCCTTTACCAAAAAAAAAAAAAAAAGTCACATTAAATCACATTTAAACCACGTGAACTGAACTGCTAAGAGTGCGCAGGAAACACTACAAACTCGCTCTGGAATCCTTGGCTAGGGAGGTGACTGTCGTAAAATGTCAATAACTCCTGACTGGCAACTCTGGCTACTTTGGCCTTAATTTAAGAACCAGAGTGTAATTACCTCTTATTCACTATGGTCACAAACACCACCGAGGGGAAAATAAACCACTTCTTCTGGGTTGAAGTTGCTGACAAAGGTTTGACAAGGAAAAATAATGAATAGCCCCGTGTTAGCACGGAGGGAATCTTGAAGTTCAGCTAAGTGGACATGCCAGGCTCAACACCATGTGGGCCCGAGATCCCCAGAGCCTAGCCAAAGGCAGGGCACATGACTGACTCTGAGCCCCACAGTGGCTTCAGGCTAACAAAAGGCAGACTTGCTGTGTGCTCTCGTGTGAACGTACCTCTGTGTAGGCCGCTGCCCACGGGTGACTGAGAGCTCTCAGCTGCAGTGAGCCCTCTCCACGTATGTTGCTGGGCTCACTCTCATTGACCATTCCCACCCTGAAAACCAGGGGCAAGACAGCCTTTGTGAGAGGCTGCTGAAGGTGCCAACATCTTCCATCCTGTCTGGTTGGCACCTTACATGGCCATCATCGTGCCTGAGTGTTCAGATAGGAGAGGGCTATAGGCAAGACCACATATAGATGTCAAAGCTCGGAGCTGAGAAGAAAGGGGCCGATATGTAGGTTGGTGGTACAGTGTCTGCCTACTATGCAGCAGGGCCTGGGTTTGAGCCCTAATGCCTGGGGTGGGGGAAACCTCAGAAGGAAGACTCTACCTCGTGTGTGTGTGTGTGTGTGCGCGCGCACACACGCGCTCATGCTGATGGGCACACACACACATGCATACGAACATGTATGGGTGCAAGTGTGGAGGTCGGGGGACAACCTCAGGACATGAGTCCTCATCCACCTTGCTCATGACAAGGTTTCTCCTGTTTGCTTCTGCAAGCACTTTTAGGTTTCTCCTGACTCTGCCTCTCATTGCCATAAACGCTTTGGGATTATAGACACAGGTGTCTGTGACCCACTTTACATGGCTTCTGGGGATCCAAACTGCAGTTGTCAGGCTTGCAAAGTGTGGTGGTTGGAATCTGGTGCACCCCCCCCCCCCACTCCCGCCCCATAAACTCATGTGCTTTGAATGCTTGGTCTCCAGCCGATGGCAATTTGGGAGGTGGAGCCTTGCTGAAGGAGGTGTGTTTTGGGAGGCAGGTCTAGGGGTGTCATAGCCAGCCCCCCCTTGCCAGAGTCCAGCTCACACTCTCTCTTGCTATTGTTTTCTATTGGCTATGGCAACGGAGGTGATGGCTAGCCTCTGCTCCACCATCTTTTCTCTGCCCTCTTGAAGCTTCCTCTCGAGACTATAAGCCAAATAAACTCTTTCCTCCCATGAGCTGCTTTTGGTTGGATGTTTTGTCCAACACGAAGCTAACTTCAACACACAGTAAGCACTTTCAACCACTGAGCCATCTCCCCGGCCCCAAGTCTACCTCTGGGTAAGGGTTCCCTCTTAAAATTTGTTTACATAGCACACTGTACAAGTCTGAATATAGACAGTATTAAATTCTAGGAAACAGCCCTCTGTGTTTCATGTGTCTATCATGAATGCTAGGGAACTCATGCCCCAGAAAGGGAAAACGTTACCATCCTTTCTGTCATTATTATTAATGATGGGTTTGCCTGTCATGCTCAAATATTTCTGCCCCGTTACTATCCCTTCCCGCCCCTGGGGCATGGGCGTGGTGTATGAATGTCAACTATATATATATTCTCTTGGGGTATGTTTGGGTGACAGGGAAGAGTTCAGGTCTTGAAGCCAGACAGAATCTGACTTGAGGCTTGGACAAATCACTCAAGGTTCCTGTGCCTTAGTTTCCTCCCTAGGTAAAAGAGATCATATCTTTGAAGCAAAGCAGGCAACGTTTATGCCAGGCTAATCTCCCTTGGACTCAAAAATAAACAAATGCCTGGCACGTGCAGATGCCTCTGCTCAGGTACCTAATGCGAAGTAGAGACCCTATGCACCAAGGCCACGGTGATTATTACCACTAATAAATCAACCACAAAAGCAAGACAATAGACGTTACTGACTCCACAGAGTGACTTATAATTCAAGCTCCACGGCTGCAAATTATTATGGCTGTTTTCTTCCACTCTTCCCAGACAGAACTCAGGCAGAGCCTTGAAATTCGGGACGCCAACTTCTCAGCGGTAACCTTGGCTTCAGGCATGTCCACTCGTTTTCTAGTCCAACGTGAAACATTCACACTGGAGAGGACAGGAAGCCAGGAAGTCTGTATGGAGGTCTGCTCACACACACACACACACACACACACACGGCATCCTTCGCTCTGACCAGGGTGACTTCTTGGCCCTCGGTATCTTTTGTCCTTTTCCTTGTAGGCAGAACCCTCTGGGGTAAAGGACATTTGGGGCCCACACATGTTTGCAGAACAGACTGGTACATCCTGTCCTTGCTACAGAGCCTGGCACATCAGTAGCAAAACAGACTTCTCTTTTGACACACTTTCTCTCAGGAGTCCTGGGGAACCAAGGCTTGCTGCTGAACCACCCCCAGCCTTCCTCTCCTGCTGGCTGGTGAATTGCCTCCTGGAGCCCCCTGGTGGCCAGTATGATATTCACATCCTGTTCTCTCACCCTTTGGGGTAAGGGGAAAAGATACCCTTAAAAGATCCACCCAAGGGTTAGTCACCTGCATGCATCATCCACTAGGGGACCCTATGACAAAGGTGGGGTACTCTGTGAAGGCTGGCCTGGAAGATGACACCTTCCTCTCAGGTTTCAGCTATGACCTATGAGTCTCTCAAGTACCGCTGTGTGCCAGGCTACATTGGCATGAGGACTAGCGGATTATGACTCAGCCCTGGCTCTCAAGGAGCTTCCTGAATACAGAGGGAAAGACAGGAGCCTTGAGAAGAAATGTCTCAGACAAGAGTGCTTGCTGTGTAAGCGTAAGGACCTGAGTTTGATTCCCAGGACCCAAGGAAAGAAAGAAAGAAAGAAAGAAAGAAAGAAAGAAAGGAAGGAAGGAAGGAAGGAAGGAAGGAAGGAAGGAAGGAAGGAAGGAAGGAAAGCTCCAGGCATGGCTGTGCATGCCTGTGACCCCAGTGCTGACAAAAACAGGAGGACCACTGAGGCCTGCAGCGGGCTCCGGGTTCATTAAGAGACCGTTTCAGATTCAATGAGAGCACGGCTTCTTTCCCCAGGGACCAGAAGTGAGACAGGCAGGCAGGAGGCAAGGCATTGCAGGGAGAGGAGAGGTGTCCAATGAGCACCACGGCTGGACTTCCTGGGGGAACCACACGGAAGCTGAGGAGCTCCCAGCAGGCAGGAGGGGGTTAGGGCTGGTGACACACATGGGGCTGAATAGAACCTTCTCTTGACGGTCTTGAAGGCCATAGCAGGGTGCGTAGAGTTGTTCTTCTCCATCAGCGACTTTTCCTCTATTCTGAGTAGCCGTCGTACCCTAGACCAGGGGGCCACTCCATCACTGACTTTCCAAGCCATGTTGTAGGCTTCCTTCACACATTGTATTTTTTTTCTTTTTTTTTTTTTTGGTTTTTCAAGGTAGGGTCTCACTCTAGTCCAGGCTGACCTGGAATTCACCATGTAATCTCACGGTGGCCTCGAACTCACGGCGATCCACCTACCTCTGCCTCCCAAGTACTGGGATTAAAGGCGTGCACCACCATGCCCGACCTCACACATTTAATTTTAAGTTCACAGGTGCTGAGTCTAGAGTAAGCAAGAGTAGCACCTGTACGCCCCTGACTTCAAGCTTCTAGGCTCGATCGCAACGTAACCATAAGAACATTCTACAGGTTCCTGGAAAGGGATTCCCACAAAATGACCTGACCGGTGCTCCTAAGTATTCCATTTTCAAAACCAAAACCTGACAAATCTATCACAGCCCAGAGGAGGTGAGGGAGCTGTGGTGCCCTAAGGGATGTGGTAACCTACATGGGATCCTGGAACAGAAAAAAGAAACTTAAAAAAAGCCAAACAAGTGTGAGCATTAATGAATAGTTATGTGTCAGTGTTG
Source organism: Dipus sagitta (assembly GCA_036346955.1). Classification (NCBI taxonomy): domain Eukaryota; kingdom Metazoa; phylum Chordata; class Mammalia; order Rodentia; family Dipodidae; genus Dipus; species Dipus sagitta. Next base: position 151,268,901 of record CM070772.1, on the reverse strand, counting down.
GTCCATCCATTAGACCAGAGTATGAGTTAGTAGTAAGTGAAACTGGGTGCCGTGAATATAGGGGACTCTCTGTATTCTACTATGCCCACATATTTCCTGGAAATCTATAATTGCTCCAAAAAATATAAAGTCAATTAAATAATTATTTGTTTATCTACACAGCCAAAGGAAAGGAAAGGATGGGATTTTATGATCACTAAACGTCACAGAACAGAATGTAGAACCCTGACTTGTACTCTGGTAACATTCGATGTCATTTGTTGGATACACCAGGCTGGGCACTCTGTTTAGTCCTTGGTCACAACAGAGCCACTTCAGCCCGTGCACTGTCAGTTTCCCAGCCTGCTTTACGGAGGTGGATCACTAGCCTGAGGTCGTGTAAGTGGCAGAGCCTCCATGTGAGAGCGGGTCCATCTGACCCAGAGTTAAGAGGCTTAAAGGATGTCTCTGTTGCCTACTGACTTTGTTTGGCTTTTGCTTTTTTTTGTTTTTGAGAAAAGGACTCCTGTAACCTAAGCCAAAGATGACCTTGAACTTCTGATCCTGCTGCCTCGACCACCCAAGAGCTGGGTTTACAGGCATGAATCACAAGGCCTGAACCCAGGACTTCGTGCATGCTAGGCACTCTACCAACTGAATTCCCTACAACAGCCCTGGGACTCAGTTTTACTGACTCGGGCCCCATGTGTTATTTCCCTGAAGAAGAGCCTATGCTGGTTTCACAGTATTGTTTGAAGGCACAGCAGGGCTTTCTGGAGGAGAGACGTGGTCGGAGCTGGGTTTCGGGCAGCTGCAGCGTGAATCAGGGATTGGCTGTGGGCACTGGGCCCTGTTGAGGTTTTCGAGTGAAGTGTTCAAAGAGAGGAGGAGAAACAACCAGAGAGAATGAACTTCCCTAAAAGGAGAAAGCAAGAGGCCTCACGTGGGACCCCTTGGATCCAGCCATGACCAAACAGCGTATACTGCTGAGCCCCAAATGTGTGCCCGGAACAGGGCGCAGGCCTCCACAGACAGGGCCAATAGCTAGTGAAAAGAAACAGAGACAGCCCAGGCGGTGGGGTGGCTGGCTGAGACCCCAGCCAGGGGAAGGGCAGGGCTTCGGGGAGTGCCTCCTACGGGGAAGGGCAAAGCAGGGGTGCTTCACACGCAGGAGACCTGGGGTTACACCATGAACACTGGGTCAGGGAAGACAGAGGTCCTTCACACAGACCCCACGCCAGCACGAGATACACCTCACCTCTCAGTCCCTAGGCCCGGCCACCCAGGCAGAAAAGAGGGTCCCACTACCCTACCATACTGAGCTCTGGTGCGCCCCTGGCCCTCCCTGGTCAGTTAAGAGCAGGATTCCTGACTGGCCACTACGTGTCACCTGGAGATATTTTTGCAATCTGTGACCCTGGAGGCTATGGAATAACCATCACTACCCCAAAGCCAAGAAGCCAATCCGCACGGCCTGACAGGCAGCAGGCAGCAGGCACCAGTCAGCGGTCAGGGAACTAAAGAGAGACTCTCAAATCCATGGGGCAGAGGCCCCGCTGGGGAGTGATAAATTGGAGGGTAGATTATTTGGTACGAAAGTCGTGTTTTCGCTTCCCAATGGTGCTACAAGAAATTACCACATACTCAGTGGTTTCGAACAACGCACATTTATTCTTTCAGCTTTCTGGAGGGCAAAAGTCACAACGGGTCTCACAGGGCTAGAGTCAAGATGCTGGCAGGGCTGTGGCCCATTCGGGAGGCTCTAGGGAGAATTCCAGTCCTCCCCTTTCCTAGCTGCTGGTAGCAGCCTGCATTGCTTGGCTCGCGGCCCCTCACCATTCTCCTAAGTCTGTCACACCCATCTCTCCGACCTTTCTTCTACCACCTCACCTCCTGGCTCTCCTTTCTGCCTTCTCTTCCCCTTTAAGGTCTCTTATCATCCTCCTGGCCCATCTAGATAATTCAGGACCATTTTCCTGTTTATGGTCAACTGACTAGAACCTTCATTCCATTTTACCCTTTATTTCCCTTTGCCGTATTTATAGGTCAAGATGTGGAATTTAGGGGTACCGTGATCGGCATACTTTGTTAGTCAGATTTTCACCTCTGACAAAATACCTGACAGAAACAATTTAAAGAAGGAAGATTTACTTGGTTCATGACTTCACAAGTTTTAGTCCATGGTAGGCTGGCTCCATTGCTCGCAGGTCAGTGTTAAAGCAGAACACCAAAGAGAGTAGGAAGCTGCTGACCACATGGGCAGGGCTGGAGAGATGGCTTAGCGGATAAGGCACTTGCCTGCGAAGCCTAAGGACCCAGGTTCAATTCCCCAGTACCCACATGAGCCAGACGCACAAGATGGCACAAGCATCTGGAGTTTGTTTGCAATGGCTAGAGGTCCTGGCATGCCCATTCTCTCCTCTCCTCTCTCTCTCTCTTTCTGTCTTTCTCCATATATATATATATATTTGGTAAGGCTCACTCTGGCCCAGGCTGGCCTGGAATTCACTATGCAGTTTCGGGTGGCCTCAAACTCATGGCAATCCTCCTACCTCTGCCTCCCAAGTGCTGGGATTAAAGACATGCACCACCATGCCCGGCTCTATACACAATATAAAAAAAAAAAGCCATCCCCTAAGTCACACCTCCAGTGACCTACTTTCTCTAACCAGATCCTACTTCCTAACAGTCCACCGAGCTGTGACCTCATCAATGGCATGACCCATTGATAGACTTAGTACCCCCATGAGCTAATCGCTTCTGTGGTGGTTTAACCCCCAGCTGCTGGAGCTTTTCAGAGGGGGCGCCTTCCTGGAGGAGGTGACACTGGAGGCAGGCCACGGCACCTAACAGTCCAGCCCTACATGCCAGTGCTGGCAAGCTCACTCTCTCTCCTTCCTCCCCGCTGTTGTGGAGATGTGATGTCCGTCTGTCTGCTCCTGCCATGCCTCTCCCACCATGACAAAATGTTCTCTTGAACCATAAGCTGGACATAAACCCTTTCCTTTCATAAGCTGTTCTGGTCAGCGTTATGTCCCAGCAATGAGAAGGCACCTGTAACAACTTCTCAACACCACCGGGCACCAAGCCTTCCACACATGAGCCTTTGGGGATGTTTTATGTTCAAGCCATATCACCCGGCACAAAACTCATCTTTTAAGGTCAAACTATGGGAGGTAACCATCCTGTCTCCAAAATATGAGAATAATTCCATCAAGCATCCACTGTGGACCATCCCTACACACTCATGCACATTATCCTATGTAATTGTATTCAGGCGCAGTGAGGCAGGCACAGTTAATAACCCAGCTCACCACGCTCCCTGCTTAAACCCTCTCATAATCAGCGTCTTCCTGTGTCCCAGGGAAGAATTCCCCACAGGTCTTCTGGGCTCTGCCTAGCTTCGGTGGCCCACCTCTCACAAGCCTCCCCGTGCTACAGCCATGCGGTCTATTTTGGTTCCTGGAACCCCTGGACCCATGCTCCTCTGCCTGTTCACCCCTCCTTCTGGAACATTCACCAGCATAGCTGGAGCTGGGCGTGGTGACGCACGCCTCTCATCCCAGCACTCGGGATGTAGAGGTAGGAGGATCCATGGTGAGTTCGAGGCCAGCCTGGGACTAGAGGGTGAGCGCCAGGTCAGCCTGGGCTAGGGGGAGACTCTACCTCAAAGAAAGCAAACATAACAAATTCACGTCGCTGGTCCAACCTCATCATTCAGGTCTCAGCTCACATGTCCCATCCTTAGGGACAGCCTTCTACAGTTCTCTCATCTGAACTCACCAAGCCACCACTCCCTACAGTTCTGACAATTTGTTTAATATTGCCTATCTGGGCGGAGAGATCTGAAACCTAGTCTGTCTATTAAAGTTGTGTCTCTAAATCCTAAAGCTAGGGGTTAGTCCCTGCCTCAAAAAACAACAAAAACAACAACAAAATAGGGTATAGAATATACTTGGCACTCACTAAACATTTGTGAAATGAACAAATTTGAATTGTAAGTGAGGAAATGAAGCAATATGGCCCCAGTTCCAGAGGCTCTGGGCTAGGATTCGCATAAAGGAACCATCTACTGGCTTCTGCACTGGAGCAACTATCTGGCTGAGATGCACGGACACAAGGACTGGGTGCCGGCAGCTCCCGTGTCCCCTGCTCTGGGGTGTAGAGAAGCAGTGACAGGACAGACCCCACTTCCTCCAGCACATATCATCTATATCATCCAGGCTGAGTATGGTCTACAGGTGCAGCCAGAGGGCTGGGAAATGGCTGGGATGTGGTCACTACAAACCAGGAATTCACAGTCAAGTTGGGGAGACCGATCCAACACATGAGCGACAGAGGCCCCGGAGGCCATCCACGCAGGGTGCACTGCCAAGGCAGGAAGGGCTCCTGGGCCAGACACGGGAGAACACCAATGCGGGATGCAGGGAGGGCATGCTGAGCCTACGCACAGGTGTAGACCGGAGAACCCCAGAACCCACGGGACACAGGGGAAGACAATTAGCAAAGGAAGCCAAAAAGAAAAAAAACTAGAGTTGGGCCTAGGAGGCTAAATGGAGGAATGCATGCTTTGCCTTTAAAGGGCTTGTTTTAGTTTGAAATTAAATACCTTTATGCCCACTGGTTTTCTCGATGAGGCAACGTAGCTATCCCTGGTTAGCTCGAACTTGCAATGTTAGAAAGTAAAATTACGTTATAGTAGTGATGTGAGTAACGTGCTTATCTCACAGTTTCAAGAGTTTCAGAAAGTCTTCACACAAAACCCGTTTATATTCTGGAAATGTTTGTAAAAGTTCTAATTTCTGCAATAAGTAAATAAGCAAGGGGTAGGCTGAGTGTGGCAGTACACATCAACACTCAAGAGGCTGTGGCAGAAAGATTGTGAGTTTGAGTCATCCTGGGCTACCCTGTCTATAAGAACAAGTTCTAGAAGGTTCTTGAGCAGGAGAGAAGCCTGTGTTTTCAGAAGCCTGTGTTCCCTGTTAGCAGTAGAAGGTGGTCTGGGTTGTAAAGCAACAGTGTAAGGACCAAAATGGCCTCCAGCCCCAAGGCTTCCTGCTGACCTCTACCTCCCAGGGTTAGGCCGTGCCTTGCTCTGTGGACCTTCACGAGAGCTGGGTGACTCATAACCCATGGGGTGGTGCGGGGAGAGGGGGACCCTAACGTTCGCAGGCCTTGAGAGCCGGGCAGGGGGTGTAGGCTGCTGGCCTCTGCCGGCAAGGTTGGAGCAGACGGGGACATGGGGCGGGGTAAGCCAGCTGAAACTGGAGTCTGAACAGCCCTCCTCTCCCACAGCCCCACCCCAGGGGGAATATTTACAGTTTCCTGACCTCAGAAAACATCCTGAAAAGCCGGCTGCAGAGAACTTTTTATTTATCGAGTGAGCATGTTTTAAATAAAACATTTTTAAAAACCTCTCTCTGTGGTTTATTTCCTCTACGCTTCAGTTCCACAGAATAACAACCTGTAATCTCTGGCCTTTCCTAGCCTCAGTTTCACCCATGTCTGCAGTAGAAAACTGTATTACATACTAATTTTATATTATATCCAAGGTAGAACTAAAGCTTTGGAAATGAACCTTTAAAAAAATGGCTTAGTGGTTAAGGTGCATGCCTGTGAAGCCTAAGGACCCAGGTTCAATTGTCCAGGTCCCACGTAAGCAAGATGCACATGGTGGCATAAGCACCTGCCCATACTTTCTCTCCCTCTCTCAGTCTCAAATAAATAAATAACAAATAAAAAAAAATCTGTGTCCTTTAAAAAAATGTATATATAAAAGGTGGAAGCCAGGCATGGTGGCGCATGCCTTTAATCCCAGCACTTGGGAGGCAGAGGTAGGAGGATCACCGTGAGTTCAAGGCCACCCTGAGACTACACAGTGATTTCCAGGTCATCCTGAGCCAGAGTGAGACCCTACTTCGAAAAACCAAAAGAAAGAAAGAAAGAAAGAAAGAAAGAAAGAAAGAAAGAAAGAAAGAAAGAAGGTGGCGTGCTAGGGAAATTGTTCAGTGGGCAGAGCGCTTGCCACAAGCATGAAGGCCTGAGAGAGCCTGAGACCACCCACGTAAAAAAGCTGGATGGCCGGGCATGGTGGCACACACCTTTAATCCCAGCACTCAGGAGGCAAAGGTAGGAGGATCACCGTGAGTTCGAGGCCACCCTGAGACTACATAGTTAATTCTAGGTCAGCCTGGGCTAGAGTGAAACCCTACCTCGGAAAACCAAAAAAGAAAAGAAAAAAAGCTGGTGTGTGGGTAATGCTGCCCTCAGAAGACATAGGTTGTTACTGGAAAACCTAAGTGTCAAAGATGACTTACGTCCTAATGAGTTGTTGGTCAGGGAGGCCCCTGAGGACCCCAAAACAATACAGGCTAGTGCCAAGGCTCCTGGGTTTGTGGCTATCAAGCTAATTCGTACAGGGTAATCTCTGTATAGGCTAAGCCTAAGGACACAGTGGCCATGCACCTCAGGTGGGCCTTCTTGAAGACAGGAAACTTACAGCTTCTCCAAAGACTTCCTGATGAAATAAACACAAACAGCCAGGATCTGACTGATGCAAACTGGTCATCCGTCATGCGCAGACTCCCCATCGCTTTGACGGCCTGAAACCGCATAAAAGCTGCGAGTGTGGTCAGTTCTGGGAGCGCTCGAGTGCACCCCCAACCCTCCTTCAAATCCTATTTTGCATGTCGTGTGTTCACTGCCAGGCGCCGCTGGACGGTGGCGACACCGGTTGTCCACCAAGCTCGATGGTTGCACCCTATTGCTGAAGGCACAAGTGCCGGCCCCTGGCGGCTGAGAAACTAAGCCAGAATTAAGCTAGAAGCCTCTTCCCTCCTGGCTTGCTGTCATCGTGCTGGAAAGTGCGGCGCAGGCTGCTAGGTGAAAGGCATATCCAACTATGGATCCGCCCTGCATGTTACACGATTGATCAGCCAAGCAACAAACGCCCACCGGTACAGTCGTGGTGTGGCTTATGGAGATAACCACCAAGCCGTCTCTCCAGCCCCAGTGAGATCTGAGTTCAGCGAAAGACCTTGTCTTAAATAAATAAATAAATGACTAAATAAAGTAACATGGAACAGCAATTGAGGAAAGCACCCAATCTCGTCTCTCTCTGGCTCTCCCAAGCATGTGCACAGTATACGTGCTCCTGTGTGTGCAAACACACCCACACCCACAAGAACACCACATACACACCAAAAATCAATCAAACAAACAAAACAACAATGAGCCAAGTACGGCGGCACACACCTGTCATCCCAGGACTTGGGAGACTGAGGCAGGAGAATCACAAGTTCAAGATCAGCTTGGCCTACAGAGTGAGACAATATCTCAAGAAACAACAAAAGTAAAAACCAACGAACAGGAGGCTGGAGAGACGGCTTAGTGATAAGGCACTTCCCTGCAAAGCCAAAAGACCTAAAGTTCGATTCCCCCAGTATCCATATGAAGCTAGATGTATATGTCTGAAGCTCATTTACAGTGACTGGAGGCCCTGACACGCTCGCTCGCTCTCTCTCTCTCCCTCAAATAACTAATTTTTTTTTAAAAGAATAGAAACAGAAAACAACAATATATAGTATTGATGAGGGTGTGGCAAAATATCTCTGCACAGGGTTCTTGTAGGGCAAGCACTCTACCTGAGCCAATGAGAGAAGAAAATATCTGAAATTAGCACTACAGAGATGATGACTTATCTTGATGTTTGTCTTTATACTGAATGTTTTCATGCTGCTTTTGCAATCAAGGAAAATGCAGTCACAATGTAACCTGTTTCCAAAGTCACGATTTCGAGGTCCACCATATTGTATGCCTGTAGACCACCTGAAGAAGAGATGGTCCTTCCTCACCACCACGCTTGGTGTCCACATCCACAGTCTTATTCTGTTCGAGCCTCTCTTCTAGATCCATTCCAGCTCCACCTTCTTAGATCTGTCCCATTCTGCCTCCTGCCCCTTCCTTCTTGTCCCCCTCCTTTGACTAGAGCCCCATTAGAGGAGCAACGCAGACGCTTTTCTCTGCTCACACGTAAGGAAACGAAGGTCCGCAAGGTTTAAGTGAATAGCACTGAGCCACCCAGCTGGAGGTTGACACAGCCGAAATTCTTTCCTCTCTAAACTGCAGAATGAGACACGTGTGAGTGATTTCCATCACTGTTCTCAAGTGGACCTTGGGAGGACCATGTCAAGTACATTACAGGGTCTTCTCCCAGCCTTCCACGGCCTTCTACAGTCGACTGCAGACAATGGGTCCCTAAGCTCCAGGAAAGATGAGGATGGCCAGGGTCAGGTGCCAAGACGCAAGGCGTTCTGGGCTCTGCCACATGTCTAAAACCTCCTGGCAGAGTCTCCGGTGACTCAAGCCCCACATCTGGAAGTAAGCAGGGCCACCCACATGACCCAAGTGGGCCAAATCCAGAGTCTGCTTTCCACTCTCAGCAGCCTCTTGAGTCCCCACCTAATGCTTGGCCCGCGGCCCTGGCCAGCTGCCATCCCTGTGCCCAGGAAGGGCGGCTCCATGGCAGAAGACTCAGCAGCGCCCACTGCTGGCCACTGCAAGTCCCACTTCTGTGGACACTGGACCCTGCCCCAGCACTACGGGCTTCCCTCTTCCTTCCCTATGGCTGACCCACACCTAGCGTGCTCAAGTCCCTTTAGAAATGAACCTCTTCCTTGGGACTCTGACACAATATCCACAAGGTGTAATGCCCTGTAATAAATGGACTGATCTCCCCAAATCATGAGTCCTCCGCCCCAACCAACCCGGAGTATCCCCCACTGTCTCCTGACTAAGCCCTGATGTCTGTGCAGGCTGGAAGAACCTCCCATTTGCCTGGTGTACTCTAACATTTAGCTGGGCACTATGTGGGTGCCACTACATCAGAATCCCTCAGTTCCACAGTACAGGTGCTCAGAGCCCTGGAAGAGTGCAAGGAAGGCTGGGGATCCCCCTTGTCACTGTTCAGAAGTCTGAGAATCAGCTCCCCAAGGGTGGCGTAGCTCCCACCACCCTCCACGGCACTGGCTCCCCATCCCGGGGCCCTCAGATCCAAGGATTCAGACAGGTGCGAGACGCAGAAATGGTGGAAGAGCGAGACAGGAATGGATGGAGCAGGAGGCAGAGTGAAGTTGGGTTTCACAGTATGAAGCCTCAGGAGACAGGAGGAGATGCCGAGCCAAGATCGACCCTCCTCAGAACCCACAGAAAGCCGGATGCAAAGTGGCACATGCGTCTGTGATACTAATGTACCTGTGGCAACAGGAGGCAGAGCCAGGACAATGCAGAAGCTTGCCAGCAGAGGTAGCCAAACAAGAGACCCTAACCCTCAAGGAGAGGAAGTTGTCCCCTGACCTCCATGTGGATGCCACGGCATTTGTGCACTGTGGCACACGTGGGTCCACACATACACACACAAACAATTTGGGGGGGGGGTGTTTGTTTTTCCAAGGTAGGTTCTCACTCAAGCCCAGGCTGACCTGGAATTCACTATGTAGTCTCAGGGTGGCTTTAAACTCATGGCGATCCTCCTACCTCTGCCTCCCAAGTGCTGGGATTAAAGGCGACAAATAATTTTTTTAAAAAAAAGAAATAGCAGGGGCTGGAGAGATGGCTTAGCGGTTAAGCGCTTGCCTGTGAAGCCTAAGGACCCCGGTTCGAGGCTTGATTCCCCGGACCCACGTTAGCCAGATGCACAAGGGGGCGCATGCGTCTGGAGTTTGCTTGCAGTGGCTGGAGGCCCTGGCGCGCCCATTCTCTCTCTCTATCTGCCTCTTTCTCTCCCTGTCTGTCGCTCTCAAATAAATAAATAAATAATTTTTTAAAAAAATAAATAGCAAACCTACAGAACTTCTTGTGATCAAGGGGGGAACAACAGATTAACTGCATAGTACAAAGCAATTCATATTTCCTGAGCCTTTACCAATTATGTTCCTACCTGCTGTTCCACATCTCCTTGCTATCACGGTAGGGTGTGGCCAGAGGATGAGGTCAGAAATGATGAGTGCTGATTCTGTCCCTCCTGTCCCTTTCCCTCCCTCTGCTCACTGGGTCACGAGGGAGCAGTGACTCTTGCTCTTCTGAGGAGCACAGTTCGCGGTGAGGCCCTCCGTTATACCTACAACTGCCTCCCCAGCTACTGGTCGTGCACCCTGACGCCGCGTCCCTCCGGCCTTGGGGTAGTAACTGTTCTTTGCTGCCATCAGCCTCGGCGGCCTCATAATTATCATGATCAGTTTCCCAACCCTGTCCTTCCCCAACGCTCCGTCATTTCTTCCATCACTCCGGAGCGTGTGCCAAGTGTTAGCTTCCAGGACCTTGATGGATGGCTGAGGTGGTCACACTGGAGCTGAATTTTAACCCCTACACTAATTCTGTAGATGAGAGAAGTTGCTGTCTGTGGTCTGGAGTTGGGGAATGTGACAGCTTTGGTGGCTGGCTGAGTGGCCGAGGCCACTGTGAAGTGATGAGGCGGGCACTTGTGCTGTGTGTGGTGCCCTTCCCTGACTAACGACTGTAGTGTCACGGGAAGGGTCTTAGCTCACTGGGTTGCCACGGTCAGTCTTCACTCTCAACTTGATTGGGTGTCGCAGTCAGGTTTGCATTGCTGGCAGAAATCACCCTACTAAGAGCAGCTTGTGGGAAAAGAGGTTTATTTTGGCTTACAGGCTCGAGGGGAAGCTCCATGATGGCAGGGGAAAACGATGGCATGAGCAGAGGGTGGACATCACCTCCTCACCAACATCAGATGGACAACAGCAATAGGAGAGTGTGCCAAACACTGGCATGGGGAAACTGGCTATAACACCCATATGCCTGCCCCCAACAATACACTGCCTCCAGGAGGCTTCGATTTCCAATTGCCATCAGCTGGGAATCTAGCGTCCAGAACACCTAAGTTTATGGCGAACACCTGACTCAAACCACCACACTGGGTTTAGAATCCCTAGAAGACACACCTGAGTGTATCTGTGAAGGGGTTTCCAGAGAGGTGTCACTGAGCAGGGAACATCCACCCGGCAGAATGTGCTAGAGTCCCAGACCAACAAAAAAGGAAAAAGTCATGCCGGGTGTGGTGGCGCTCACCTTTAATCCCAGCACTCGGGAGGCAGAGGTAGGAGGATCACTGTGAGTTCGAGGCCAGCCTGAGACTACATAGTGAATTCTAGGTCAGCCTGGACTAGAGCAGGACCCTTCCTCAATGGGAGGGGGTGGCAGTTGGAGAGATGGTTTTGAGGTTAAGGTGCTTGCCTGTGAAGCCTAAGGACCCAAGTTTAACTCCCCAGAACCCACATAAGCCAGATACACATGGTGGCACATGTATCTGGAGTTTGTTTGCAATGACGCCCATTCTCTCTCTTTCTCCTCTCTAATAAACAGATAAAAATAAAATATTTTTTTTTAAAAAAGGAAAAACCAAGTAGAGGGTCAGGATTCATCTCTCTGCTTCCTAACTACAATGTGGCCAGTTGCCTATAACTCTCACTGCCACACCGCCCTGTGTCCCCCCAAAACCATGAACAAAAAGATCCCTGTCAGATGTTCTATCACAACAACGAGAACAGTAACTAACACAATTGTCTGGATTGTTCCATTTTAGGTAAAGGAAGAAAAAAAAAATTCTAAGTGTTATCAAAGACTGACCAGTGATCACAGCTTCCCAATCCTACCCCTTGCTAAAGGTGTCTGCTCTGCCACTGGGTGTCAACAGGAGTCAGTCATGCGTAGCTGCCTTCCAAAACCAGTCCTTCCGAGGCAGAGCCTGTTATAAATAAATCACAGGCTGCAGACGAGTCTGCATTCATTACAGTGATTCCTCAACTTCCTAAGATTTGTGAACGCTCATGCCACAGAAGCTGGGCTGGCACTAGCCTGTCCCCTCATCTGCTGTGGCCCACTGTTAGGCAAGGGGTCTAAGCAGGCACGTCTTAGGAAACAGGATCCTATAGGCAAAAAAAAAAAAAAAAAAAAGCCTTGGAAAAACAGCAGCACACTATATCTTACTTTGCCCTTGCTTTGAGAATTCACAAAATCCCATCTTATGAGCAGGAAAAGAAGCCTCTCTTTGGGGGTAGGGGGCTCATGAGGCCCCATCCTCCCTGAGAAGACTAGTTAATGGTTGCCAGGGGATGGGGAGATATTTGCACTGGTAAGTTGGTGCCAGCCGAGTGTCCTTGGTCTCCTGTCTGACGTGCTCTGAAATCCTTCTTTACGCCAGTCCTCCACTGGGTACAGCAAGAAGCAACAGAAACGTGACAGACACCGAGAATGGACAACCTCGCCGATCATCCGAGGAGTTCCAGTAAAATCAACCAATGTGTCCCCACTAAATAAATCACAATAACAAAGGCGGACAAGAATTCGTATTAAACAGACACTCTGGTAGATTCTGCTGGGGCAAATCAGAATAGCTTTTTAGAAAGAAATTCGGTAATATCTAGTAATAAATTGATGAGTCAGGCATGGTAGAACGTATGGGCCATCCCAGCACTTGGGAGGTGGAGGCAGGAGGATCAGGAGTTCAAAGTCATGCTCAGCTACACAAGGAGTCCAAGACCAGCTGGGCTGCATTAGACCCTGTCTCAAAAAACAAGGGCCTGGGGCTGGAGAGATGGCTTAGTGGTTAAGGCCCTTGCCTGTAAAGTCAAAGGATCCAGGTTCAATGCCCCAGTATCCACGTAAGACAGATGCACAAGGTGGCGCATGAATCTGGAGTTCGTTTGCAGCAGCTGGAAGCCCTGGCGCACCCATTCTCTCTCTCTCTGCCTCTTTCTTTGTGTCAAGTAAATTAAAAATATATATATATTTAAAAAATAATTTAGAAAGGGGAAGCTGGTGAAATGGCTTAGTGGTTAAGGCACTTGCCTGCAAAACCTAAGGACCCTGGTTCAATTCCCCAGGACCCACATAAGGCAGATGCACAGGTGGCACATGTATCTGAAGTTTGTTTGCAGTGACTAGAGGCCCTGTCATGCCCATTCTCTCTCCCTTTCCCTCTCTCTCTTTCAAATAAATATTTTTTCTTAAAAGGCATCAACAAGCCGGGTGTGGTGGCGCATGCCTTTAATCCCAGCACTCGGGAGGCAGAGGTAGGAGGATCACCATGAGTTTGAAGCCACCCTGAGAATACAGAGTAAATTCCAGGTCAGCTGGGCTAGAGTGAGACCCTACCTCGAAAAAACAAAAACAAAAACAAAAAACAAAAAAAGCACCAACAACTAAAAATTTTAAAAAGAAAAAGAAAATCGGAAGGATTTCATAATGTTTGATCTAATAATTCCAACCCATAAAATCTGTTCTATAGATATATCAAATATGGAAAAATATTTTTATAGAAGTTATCACTATTAAATTCTCTAGTGGCAAATAACCATTGGGGGGGGGGAACCAAGCCCACTACTGAGGGAGGGAGCAGTTGGTAACCCCAGTACATCTTCCAGATGGGTTGTTGTTATTCTATGATGCTCATTAAAATTAAACTCCAGAATTGTTCACAGTAACATTGTGACAGGAAATGTCATGAAGAGAAAGGATAAAAAAAAAAAAAAAAAGCGCCAATAACAAGATCCACAGGAAGATGCTGGAAATACGTGAAACGTGGGCTGTGTTGGCCTAAGTCGGTAGGACTCGGTGCCCGCAGACCAGCTCTAGCCCGTGAGCTGTTAGGTGTGTGTGGTCAGAAGGGAGTTTTAAGAGCACGCAGCAAGAAACCGTTAGCAACCTGCCACTGGCGTGCTGGTGGAAGGGAATAGTGTAGTTCACTAAGTACAGACCAGCTTGACGACTGTCAAATTCAAGCAGAGTTCCCGGTGACACAAGCAGTCAGCAGTCACACACTAGAGGATATCCGGTTCACAGAGGACTGGAAAACAAGACCTGTCCCAAGTAAAAACACTCCTCTCCCACACAGCTCAATTTTCATCATGTTACATTGCCATTTTAAGAAAAATAACATTTAAAAAAATTTTTTTTGTTTATTTTTATTTATTTATTTGACAGCGACAGACAGAGAGAGGAAGAGGCAGATAGAGAGACAGAGAGAGAATGGGTGCACCAGGGCCTCCAGCCACTGCAAAGGAATTCCAGACGCGTGCACCCCCTTGTGCACGTGGCTAATGTGGGTCCTAGAGAATCGAGCCTTGAACCGGGGTCCATAGGCTTCACAGGCAAGTGCTTAACCGCTAAGCCATCTCTCCAGCCCGAAAAATAACATTTGTTGATGTAAGATAAATGAAAAAAAAATATCCTTTACTGCTCTACCTTTAGGAAACTCTGGCATAGAAAAGTGCAAACAGTTTAATGTTTTTATGATGTTACATTGTCATTTTAAGGGAAATAACATTTTGGTCTTTTTTAAAATTTTTTTGTTTATTTTATTTATTTACTTGAGAGCTGTAGGCAGAGAGAGAGAGAGAGAGAGAATGGGCACGCCAGGGCTTCCAGCCACGAACTCCAGACGCGTGCACCCCCTTGTGCAGCTGGCTAATGTGGGTCCTGGGGAATCGAGCCTCGAACCAGGGTCCTTAGGCTTCACAGGCAAGCGCTTAACCGCTAAGCCATCTCTCCAGCCCAAGATTTTGGTTTTTTGATGTGAGATGTGTGAACAGAATATCCTGTACCGCTCTACCTTTAGGGAACTCTTGTGTAGAATGTGGTAGCATATCTTTGTAACCCTAGCATTTGGGAGGTAAAGGCAGAAGGAGCAGAAATTCAAGGTCATTCTTGGTTATGTAGCAAGTTCAAGGCTAGCTTGAGCTACATGGCAAATTTGAGGCTAACCTAGACTTCGAGTCCCTGTCTCAAAAAAAGAAAAGAAAAGAAAAAAAGAAACACAGAAAATGAACGAATAAATAAATGAAACTAAATGTACAAACATGCTGAGAGGCAGGTTAACCTCATGGTTAGGAGCTGACACCCTCGGTTTGAGTGCCTTGCTGGTTCCACCATTACCGTGAGCTGATTGGTCAAACTCTGCACTCCAATCTATTCGTCCATAAAAAGGGGACAAAAACTCCCTGCATGCAACTGGCCAGACAGAATTTGACCTCGATATCCAAGACCTCACAGTGCCTAGCAAGCGATAACCACACAAGACCCTCGTAACAGGAGAAAAAGATGATGACCTCAAATTAAAAGAGAGACTAATGGAGAGAGGGAGAGGATATGACGGAGAGCAGAGTTATGAAGGAGAAAGTGGGGGAGGAGAAGGGAGGGGAGGGAAAGACCATGGTTTGTCTGTAATAGAAGTTGTCAATAAAAATATATTTAATATAAGAAAAGGGGGACAAAATTAGAAACTACCTCATGGCTAATCACAGGGTTGAAAGGGATTAAGGGAGTCTTTATATAATATTATATACCTCTGGTCTGGGACACTATAAACTCGCATACAATGAGTTCTGTTATCATGCCAAGTTGTGGGGGAAGGTAAAGCCACGCACGACCGCAGTGACCGACGCTCTATGTACAGAGGCTCAGAAGGCGTGGTGGAGACAGTGGCAGTCATGCTGATTGTGTCCCAGCCGCCACCCTGGGCTGTTTCCTTCATTACTGGTCACATCAGAGATTGGTACTGGGATCGTTTCATCCTCATTCTGTAGATGAGAAAACTGACATTCAGAGAAAGAAATGACATGTTCAGGGTCACCAGGCTGTCAGATTTGTGTCCCTCTGGGTTAGGCACAGAGGACATGGGTTCTAGAGGCTCGACTACAAGCTTCTTAAGAGCCGGAGTGCCCTGTGTCACTCTAGGGGGAGCTAGAATTGCCGACCTATTCCAGAATCCAGACCAGACAGTAAGAGCAGGGTGGTGTCACCCGCCAGGGTCCTTATTTGGTCCCCTCCCCCACGCCAGTGATGAGCAAGCAGCTGGTCTTCCTCAGCAGCCTGGCAGGAGGGTGTTCTCAGGGAGTGGTCTAAGCAGGAAGGCAGTTCCTGGAACATTCCAGAAGGATACAGGGGCTCGTGAGTCACTCTGCCCTCATCCTTGCCAAGGCCCTGGATGTCATTTATGATTTTCGTCACTGGGTTTTCTGCTCCGGTTGGCTGGGGGCTGATGGAACAGTGATTCCTCAAAAGGAAATCAGCCTACGAAACAAGCCCTATCTCTGCTGCCAAATGGACTGGAAGCAGGAGGAGGGGCTGCTGGGATCTGGCTCTTTCCTGATCTAGAGAATCTAAGGGGACGAGGAGCTACTCTGGGCAATACTAGGCTGGCCCACCCAACCCGCTGCCTTCTGCCCTCCACATAGGGGTGCTATTCTGCCACTGCCCTCTGCATGCAAGGCCAGCATACCACAAGATTGCAAGATCTTCACCCGGAAGTCAGGGTGAGGGGCCTCCCCAGAAAACAGGGGTAGGAGGCCTGGGGGAGGACAGAGTTGGCTGGGAACACAAAAGATCTCTGTTTGGAACTCCAGGTCAGTATTAAGTGCTGGAGAGAGGATCCTGGGGATTAGCTGCCTAGAAATGTGTGGCCAGCATTTCCAATAAAGTTACAGATGAGAATAACTGAATTCCACCCCTTCTTTTTCAAGAAAAAAAAAATCATTTTTCTTACTTTCTTTCTTTCTTTTCTTCCTGAAGTAGGATTTCACTCCAGCCCCGGCTGACCCGGAACTCATTATGGAGTCTCAGGGTGGCCTCGAACTCAAGGCGATCTTCCTGCTTCTGCCTCTCAAGTGCTGGGATTAAAGGCGTGCGCCACTACACCCGGCGTCCTTTTCTGTTTTTGAGACAAGGTCTCACTGTGTAGCTCAGGCTAGCCTCAAACTTGCTGTGCAAAGACAGTTATGGTGGCACGTGCCCATAATCCCTGTATTCAAGTAGCTTAGGCAACAGAAGAGGATCAAAGAATTTAAGGGCAGTCTTGTGTTAGTTACTTTTCTGCTTACTGTGAGAAACTGCCTGGCAAAAGTAGCTTAAAGAAGGAAGGGATTCATCTGGGCTCACGGTTTGAGGTACGCTCCACCGTGGTGGGAAGGCATGGCACCAGGAGGGTGAGGACACGTTGTGCCCACAGTCGGGAAGTAGAGAGGTGAATGCTGGTGCCCGGCGGCTCGCCCCTTCTATTCTGCCTGACGCCCCAGCCCGTGGAACGGCGCTGCGCGCAGTTAGGGCGGCGTTTCCAACCTCCACCTCACCTAGGAGAGCCTCACCGATGTGCCCAGCGGCTTGCCACCGAGGGGATTCCCGATCTGGTCAAGCTGAAAATCAAGATCAACCACCACACCCTGAAATGAGATAGTGAAGAAGGGCCCAAAATGTGTGTTTTGTATTTTTGGCCTGTTGGAATAGTTTTTTTTTTTTTAACCATAAATCAAATTTTAGATAATTTAATAAGAACGGGAACATTCTATGGACTGTCTAGACGCCTTGCGAACAAAAGAAAACGTCCACGGGTCAACAATGCCTGGGCAGTGTCTGCCAGGGGCCCGTACTGGTGCGGTGCCCAGAGGCCAGGCCCCGCTTTAACACGTACAGGTACCAGGTCCTTTCATAACAGCCCTGGGAGGCGGAAACATCCCATTTTGCATATGCCAAGGCTGGAGCTCGGAGACAGCAATGCACTTGTCCCAGGTTGAGCAGCCAGCGTGTAGTGGGACCAGGCAGCCTGGTTCCTGGTCCCTACCAAAGCTTCTCATTGCCCATCTATCAAACTGCTGAACCAACTAGAAAAAAACAAATAATAATGCCAACCGCTTTAAAGACTAGGGGAACTGTAAATTATTAACCGGTTGCTATGGATACTGTTAACATGTCATTGCTGATTATTATGGATGAGTGAATACACACTATTCAGACAAGCCAGTGGTGATACAGTGGGCAGAGTGGGACTTCAGTTCTAGTGAAGAAATTGGTGGAAATCCTCATTCTTTATTTTTAATTTTTTTTCATCTGTTTATATTTGTGCGTGTGTGTGTCATGTGTGTGTGTGCGTGTGGGCATGTGTATGTCAGGGAGTTTTCACAGAGGCTAGAGGACAGCTTTGGGATCAGTCTTCGCCTTCCAGTCTTTGGTCCTCAGCTTCTCCCTCATTTGGGGCAGGGTCTCTTATTGTGAGCTTCCAGGACATTCTCCCGTCTCTGCCTCCCTTCTTACCATCGTTGCACTGGGATTACAGAAGTCCACCTTAGCTTCAGGTTGGTTTTTTTTTTAAATTTTTTTAAAATTTATTAGACAGACAGAGAGAGAGAGAGAGAGAGAGAGAGAGTGCACACCAAGACCTTTAGTCACTGCAAACTCCAGACACATGCGCCGCCACGTGCATCTAGCTTACGTGGGTTCTTGAAAACTGAACCTGGGTCCTTAGGCCTCACAGGCAAGCACCTTAACTACTAAGCCATCTCTCCAGCTCCGCTTCTGATTTTTTTTTTTTTTTGAGAGACAGCAAGCAAGAGAGAGAGAGGGACACAGGGAGACAGAGAGAAAGAGAGAGAGAGAGAGAGAGAGAGAATTGGTGCACCAGGGCCTCAACCACTGCAATCAAACTCCAGACGTTTCCACCACCTCATGGGCATGTGCAACCTTGCGCTTGCCTCACCTTAGTGCGTCTGGCTTACATGGGATCTGGGATATCAAACCTAGGCCCTTAGGCTTTGCAGGCAAGCAGCTTAACCACTAAACCATCTCTCCAGCCCAGCTTCTGATTTTGAATGTGCAGTCTGGGGATCCAAACTCAGGTGCTCAAAGTTGCCCAACAAACACTTTATCCACTAAGCCAATTCCCCAGGCCTAGGCAAGTTACTCTACCCAAGTGTCAGTTTCCATATCTGTAAAATGGAGGTGATAGGACCTTCCAGAGTTCCCACGGGAATTAAATATGATACTGCACATGGAAGGCTCCTTCCAGATGCTTGACCTATGTGAGATACTTGCACAAATAAAAGGAAAAGAACTAGGCGCTGGGGCTGGGAATGTAGCTTGGTTGGCAGAGTGCTGATTTAGCATATGTGTTTTTTGTTTATCTTTGTTCTATCCTCAGCACTCCATATACCACGCGTGGTGGCCCAGGCGTTATCCCAGTACTCAAGGCAGAGGTATAAGGATCCAGAGTTCAAAGTCACCCGTGGCTACACAGTGAGTTCAAAGCCAGCCAGGTTTAAGACCCCATTTCAAGCACACGCACACACGTATACACACACACATACACACACATGCTGGGGATGGAATAAACTGTGATCACAGCATCACCAGACAGACCTTGTCCTTTTCAATTTTTAAAAAGTATTTTATTTATATTTATTTATTTAAGAGAGAGACAGAATGAGCATGCCAGGGCCTCCAGCCACTGCAAATGAGCTCCAGACACATGTACCACCTTGTGCATCTGGCTTATGTGTGTCCTGGGGAATTGAACCTGGGTCCTTTGGCTTTGCAGGCAAGTGACTTAACCACTAAGCAATCTCCCCAGCCCGTCCTTTTCAGTTTTAAAAGTGAACTGAAAGCCTGATGTTCACACATACCCCGATGCTCTGACGTGGAGGCAGGGTTTTAATTGTCAGATCGTGCCTCTGGAACATTGACTTAGGACATTTAATACCATCTCCAAAGGCCAAGTTTGTTTGTGTCTGGGCAGAAGGCAGGCCTCTGAGCCCCACTGTTGATTTTAGGCAGGGACTTCCCGGCCGTGGCCCACCTTCCTTCTGGCCCCTGGCCAGTCCTGAGCTGGCTTCACCTGGGCCTCAGGAGAACTGGCCACAGACAAGCCCAAGTCTTTGATGAATTTTCACTGTTTAATTAAAGCGCAGCTGGGGCCTGGGCCGCGCTGTTCCCTTCGGCAAGATCTCTGTCTCCGGCTGTGTAACTAGGCCACGCTGAGGCCACTTGGCCGGGGCAGAGCTGAGACTTTGGCTGGTCTCTTTGCCCAGGAAACCATGTGCGTACCTCTGCAAGGCTCCAGGGCTCACTTTAGGGGGCCTACTTCTGCAGACAATAAATACTTCCTGCAGGAGTAGCGCACAGTCAGAATTCAAAACCTGGCTGACGTCTCAGGCTCTCTGAAGACCCGCCATGCAGGGCAGCTGACCCATAGCAAGCACGGTGGGCACTCCGGGCCAACCCCACCACTTCACTATGGGGGACACGGGAAGCCGGGAATCTGCCCTCGTGAGCCTCGTGACTATCAATATTAAAAGGGGAAATGTCCAATATATCCAAAGCAGAGACAATAACGCTAAGCCTCCACGTGCTTTCCTTCTCCATGTTTCCTTGGCATGCAGTGTGTGTGCACATCCTCACGTGGGTGTGGGCATGGGGGAGCCAGAGGTGGGTGCTGGCCATCTTCCTTAATCACACTCCGCCTTTTTTTTTTTTTTTTTTTTTTGAGGCAGATTCTCTCATTGAACCTGAAGCTCATGGATTGGGCTAGACTAGGGGGGCTAGCAAGTCCCCAGGGATCCTCCTATCTGCCTCCCAGTACTGGCATTACAGGTGGGAGTGGCTGTGCCTGAAATTTTTTTTTTGTTTATTTTTATTTTTTTACTTGAGAGCGACAGAGAAAGAGGCAGAGAGAGAGAGAGAATGGGCGCACCAGGGCCTCCAGCCACTGCAAACAAACTCCAGATGCATGCGCCCCCTTGTGCATCTGGCTAATGTGGGTACTGGGGAATCGAGCCTTGAACCAGGGTCCTTAAGGCTTCACAAGCAAGCGCTTAACCGCTAAGCCATCTCTCCAGCCCACTGTGCCTGAAATTTATGTAGATACTGGGCACTCAAACAGGTGGTCCTGCTTGCCCGGCAAGCGCTTTGCTGCCTGGGCCACCTCCCCCAACCTGTCTGTGTGCCCATCCCATTTTCCACCCGTGCCTCAGCGCCTGCCCGTCCCTGCCCGAAGCAAATTCACCTTGTGTCCTCGCAGGCATTTCAGTGTGTATCTTGAAAAGACATGGAATTTTTAACATAACTGCCACATCCTTTTCCCACCCTAGGGACGAGGGTGGAGCACCATCAGCTCTCCCAAAGTGTGCTATGTTTTTGCAATTATCTCATAAATAACTTCTAGACATGAATTTGTTTAAAGATACAAGCAATGTTCTACGTACATTATCGAAGGTTCTAGACTACAATGTCAGTAGGTCTCCTTCTGCCCTTCAACCTACATTCACACTAGAAGCCAGGTGTGTGGTACATGCCTGTAACCAATCAATCAATGAAAATACTTAGGACGATGCCTAGCAAAGAACAAAAATTCAGTTAAGGGCTAGAGGGATAGCTTAGCAGTTAAGGTGTTTGCCTGCAAAGCCAAAGGACCCAGGTTCGATTCTCCAGGACCCACGTAAGCCAGATGCACAAGGGGGCGCACGCGTCTGGAGTTTGTTTGCAGTGGCTAGGGGCCCTGGTACACCCATTCTCATTCTCTCTCTCTCTCTCCCCCCTCTTTCTCTTTCTATGTCAAATGAATAAACAAATAAAATATTTAAAAATTCAGTTGATAGTAGTATTTACTATTACTCTTTTTCCTGAAAAAACAGTGACTTTGTCGGCATCCAGGCAACTGAGTCCAGTCGTGTGGGAAGAAAACAGAGGAAAATTTGTCACTTCCCATATTTTATCTAGACCCTTGAGCCATGTGTCACAGCACAGTAGTGAGGAACAAGCTACTGGAGCCACACTGCCTGGGTTCAAATCCCACGTCCTCCACTCACCAACAATGGCAAAAAGGCACACATGGACATCTGTTTCCGGTTTCGGCACAGACAATGAAATTCTGTTTCTTAGCCTCCTTTACACTTACGGGTGGCCACATGGCTCAGTTCCAGCCTGTAAATGGCCAAAAACTCATAGACACCACGTTCAGGACTGGCTTGCAAGCCTCCCCCGTCTTCAATAGCTCTCCCGCTCCCACTGGCTGAAGCAGGAGGGTCTGAGGATCCAGACAGCTGCAAAGCCTGGAGAAAGAGGCCTTTGTGCATGTTCTACAAGTGTCCATCGCCAGCTTACATATCCAGCCCCGAAAACACCTTTTTGTTGGTTTTTTAGAGATATAGTCTCAAACATTTTATTTGTCTATTTTACTTATGTATTTGAGGCAGAGAGAGAGTGTGTGTGTGAGAATGGGTGCACCAGGGCCTCCAGCCACTGCAAACGAACTCCAGATGCATGTGCCACCTTGTGCATCTGGCTTACTTGGGACCTGGAGAATCAAACATGGGCCCTTAGGCTTCACAGGCATACGCCTTAACTGCTAAGCCATCTCTCCAGCCCTGTTGTTTTTAGTTTTTGAGACAGGGTTTCATGTAGCCCAAGCTGGCCTTGAACTTACTATGTAGCCAAAAATAATTCTGAACGTCTGAATTCATGCTAGAGTTATAGGCCCGTGCCACCACACCCAGTTTTCTATGGTGCTATGGATCAAGCCCAGAATTTCATGTGTGCTAGGCAAGAACCCTATCCATTGAGCTATAGCCCCAGCCCAACAATATCAGTACCATTCTGGTTAGTCTGAAGGTTTTTGGCCTTGCAATAAGTCTTGACTATGTGATATTTCTTCTTTCCCCCTTTTTTTTCCTCCAAAGTAGGGTCTTGCTCTAGCCCAGGCTGACCTAGAATTCACTATGTAGTCTCAAGGTGGCTTCAAACTCTCAATGATCCTCCCACCTCTGCCTTCCAAGTGCTGGAATTAATGGCGTGCACCACCACGCCTATCTCTCCTATTTTTTTTTTTTTTTGAAGACAGTGTGTGGTTTAAATCAGATACTCCCCCCCCCAAACATACACACACTATAAACTCTTATGTTCTGAATTCTTGGTCCCCAGCTAATGGCAATCCCAGCACTTAGAAGGCAGAGGTAGGAGGATCACCATGAGTTCGAGGCTACCCTGAGACTACATAGTGAGTTCCAGGTCAGCCTGGGCTAGAGTGAGACCCTACCTCAAAACAAACAAACAAAAGAAAAACTACACATGTTGGGCTGGATAGATGGCTCAGGGGTTAAAGGTGTTTGCTTACAAAGCCTTAAGGCCTGGGTTAGATGCCCCAGTACCCACATAAAGCCAGATGTACAAAGTGGCACATAGGTCTGGAGTTCAATCGCAGTGGCACTAGGCCCTAGTGTGCCCATTCTCATTCTCTCTCTTTCTCTCCATCTCTCTACTTCCAAATAAATAAAATAAAATAAGATTAAAAAAACACCTACATGTGGAGGCTGGAAAGATGGTCCAGTAGGTAAGGTCCTTGCCATGTGAGCACGAGGACCTAAGTTGGGATCCCCAGCACCCACGTTACAACAGAGAATGGTGGCGGGAGGCGGAGACAGGAGCATCCCAGGGCCTAGTGTAGCTGAATGAGTGAATTCTAGATTGAGTGAGAGACTCTGTCTCAAAAATAAGGTACAGAATGAATGAGAAAGACACCCAATATTGACCTCTGGTTACCACACCCCCCTCACACACACATGCATGTGCATATACAAACGCAACACATACATGCACAGAAAAGCCTACATGTGAAAATTCATAGCGCTCGTAGCCAAAACTGCAAGTAGCCCAAGTGACCATCAGCTTATGAATGAGCAAGCTACAAGTAACACACCCACATATTAGGATACATTATTATTATTATTTATTTTGAGAGAGAAAGAAGCAGAGAGGGAGAGAGAGAGAGAGAGAATGGGCATGCTAGGGCCTTATCTACTGCGAACGAATTCCAGACACGTGTGCCCCCTTGTGCACATGTGCGACATTGCACACTTGCATCACTATGTGACTATGTGGGACCTGGAGACTCGAACATGAGTTCTTAGGCTTCATCAGCAAGCATCTTAACTGTGAAGCCATCTCCCCAGCCCTAGGATACTTTTTGTGGGCTGGAGAGATGGGTCAGTGGTTAAAGACACTTGTTTATAAAGCCTGAAGGCCCAGGTTTGATTCCCCAGTACCCACATAAAGCCAGATGCACAGAGTGGTGTGTTTAGAGTTCATTTGCAGTGGCAAGAGATCCTGGCACACCTTCTCAGCATCCCTCTCTCTCTATGCAAATAAATAAAAAAATTAAATAGAATATTTTTTTCAGCCATAAAAAGAAATGAAGTATTGATGCATGCTAAGTTTAAGAGGCCACCTACTGTATGAGTCCATTTATAGGAAATGTCTACAATGTGCAAATCTTTAGAAACAGAAGCTAGATTGATGGCTACTTAGAGACTGGGACTGAGGAAGTAGATATAGAGGTTTTTGATGACAGTAATGGCCATACAACTGTGAAACTGAATAATGCCACTGAGATGGCCGTGTTATGTCCCAATACAATTTTTTCTTTTCTTTTGTTTTAAACTTTTAACTCTCTATTTACTTATTTATTTGTGTAGAGAGAGAGACACACGCACAAAGAGAGAGAGAGAGTGAATTTATGCACCAGGGCCTCTAGCCACTACGAACGAACTCCAGACACATGTGTCACCTTCTACACCTGGCTTATGTGGGTCCTAGGGAATCGAACCCAGGTCCTTTGGCTTTGCAGGAAAGCGTCTTAACCGCTAAGCCATCTCTCTAGCCCTCAATAAAACATTGTCAATGAAACGTATTTCTTAAAGCATCCACTCTTTCTATATGGATCAGCCCGTCTTTCCTCCGGACTTCAACTTCCATCGGAAACCCAAGCACATGCCCACGTCTTCAGAAGTCCATGGGAACTGCCTGCCCTATGTGGAGATCCCTATGCCTCTGTGTGCAAGTGACAAGGTCGTGACATACACACGCTAATGAGCCTGAAGTTACAGCTAGAGGTCTTGGCTAGAAAGGGCCCTTTGGGAGGTGCCAGCAACCCAGGTAGGAGATGAAGTTTATCACTCACACTGGTGCAACAGTGACAACGCAGTGAACCCAACCCTCCCCCCACAAACACAATCTCCAGCCCCAGAGGCACAAGCAGAGCTGTTTGATTTAGTTTTTTTTGCACATAAGAGCACATGCTATACCATGAATCATACTTCCCAGCTCCAGTAGCTAGGAGCCCAAATGACTTAAATTGATGTCATAGCATCTGAAAAGCTGACACTCGGGCCTTACAAACTGAAGGACAATTGCCAACTATGCAATTCATAGCCCGGACCCTTCTTCCCCACCTGCTCCGACACCAATTTAAGCAATTCTGAACTCTGCGCTCCATGGCAGAATGTTTCAGATTTATTGAAGTGTCAGGTCCCGATTGTGTTAACCTCCACCTCTGGCAGAGACATTACAAGGTGTGATCTGGGTGCCCATCACCCGGGTCACGTTCTGCACGGTGACAATGAGAAGGAAAGACTCAATCTCCTCACCACAGTCATCGCGGGAGCCTTGCAGCTTACCACAGAGACAGCGAGGGCGGAAGGCAGGTGACAGATCACTCTGCTCTCCAGGACCCGTGCTGGAGGGGCTACTGAGCCACTAAGAGGCCTGGCTGGTCCAAGACTCGTTTTATACTGGAATCATGTGTCCTTTGTGTTTTGTAAACAGCATCAAAACTGTCAGTTCCTGCTGCCCAGGCTTCTCGTAGCTGTCACTACTACCTGACATCTTCAGGTCTACGTCACTGGGGCTGAGAGCCAGGAGGAGGCTCAGCCCTACGGTAAATAGGAAAATCCCTCCCAGTTCAGAGGGAAGTTTGCTTCTAAACCAGAGACACAGGAGTGTGAGGTACACGGAGCAAGGATCTGGGTCCGTCCTCCAGCATCAGCCTCCTGACCCTGTGGGTCTAAGGAAGTCGAGATTCTGCGCTGAGGTGACAATCGCCTTGGCCCCTTACCTACTCAGGGAGGGTCCCAACTTTCCTGCCGAGTTCTGCCAGCTTCAGTATCAGGACTCTGCCTCTGAAATGGTGGATTCTGTGAAGTCTCCTTGTGTCAAGACCAAGGCACTAGATAGATGTTAAGAATTCTCTGCAAAGAAGCCGGGTGTGGTGATGCACGCCTTTAATCCCAGCACTCGGGAGGCAGAGGTAGGAGGATCACCGTGAGTTCGAAGACACCCTGAGACTACATAGTGAATTCCAGGTCAGCCTGAGCTAGAGTGAGACCCTATCTTGAAAAACACAAAACACAAAACTAAATAAGAATTCTCTGCAAAGAGCCCCTACACCCTACCCCATTCAGTGCCTACTTCAACAAAGCTGGCACGCCCTGACCCCTAAACCTGGGAGCGGGACTGCAGACCTCTCCTGGTCTTCCCTCTCCTGCCACCTCTTCACCAGCCGATCCCCATAGCTGCAGCCAAGACAAAAGCTGATGGTGGAATAACTGTTGTGAGTTGAGAAGTAAATGTTATACCGTAATTAGTAGATTAATCGTTCTACCAGTGCGTATATTCTGGAAAGAAAGGACCACAGGGGCCACTATCCTGTGCCTCCCAAGTCACGGGGAACCAGTGGTATGGCTTCTCATCATGGAGAAAGCAACCCCGTCAGAGCCAGACACCATCACCTGCAAGAGCTCGGTTGTATTTTATGTAGAGCTGCAGTCAGGGCTCCCTGGAGTCAGGCTGTATTTGTCATGCTTCAGACGAGAGGAGTGGCCTCCGGATTTTAAGAGCAATAAAGGAATGAGTGAAGAGAACAGGGTGTGATTCACAGTTGAAATAAATGCCCCGGACACATCCCTCCTAGACGGAGGGATCTGCCCTCCCAAGTGGCTCCCGGAAATGCTCCCTGAGGGGTGGGGCGTGATCGAGGCATGTCCCAGCGGGCTCAGGCTCATGGCAGAAGTGAGGAACACCTGATGTCTGACTCCTGTTCCAGGTGGAAAAAACTGAGCCTAAGGCAGCTGCCCAACGCACTTGTCAAAAGCCAACTGAAACTCAGCAGGCCTGCCAGACTAGCCCTTCTTCTGTTTTAAAAGAGGTCAGGAGTCCTCCTCTGGCTTCAAGATTCAGTGTGAGGGCTGGCCCTGGCGTGAATGCCTGTCAACCCAGTGTTCGGAAGACCAGCGCAGGAAAATAATGAGTTCAATACCAGCTGAGCTACATAGCAAAATTCTGTCTCAAAAACACAGCCCACGGGCTGGGGAGATGGTTCAGTGGTTAAAGGTGCTTGCTATCAAGGCCTGTACTTTAGGGTTTAATCTCCAGTGTCCACGTAAAGCCAGATGCACAAAGTGGCACGTGCATCTGGAGTCCACTTCCATTCTCTCTCCTCTCTCTACTTGCAAATAAATAAATAAAAGATTTAAAAAAAGAACAGCTGGGAGTGGTGGCACACACCTTTAATCCCACCCAGCATTTGGGAGACAGAGGTAAGAGGATTACTATAAGTTCAAGGCCAGCCTGAGACTACATAGTGACTTCCAGGTCAGTATGGGCTAGAGCAAAACCCTACCTTGAAAAACAAAAATAAAAATAAAAATAAAAATAAAATAAAAAAAATAGAGGGCTTGAAAAATGGCTTAGTGGTTAAAGTGCTTGCCTATGAAGCCTAAGGACCCATGTTCAATTCTCCAGATCCCAGAGCCAGATGCACAAAGATGAGGTACGCACAGGGTCGCACATCCCCACTAGGTGGTGCAAGTGTTTGGTGTTCAATCAGTGGCTGAGGCCC
The DNA here is from genome assembly GCA_036346955.1 of Dipus sagitta. Classification (NCBI taxonomy): domain Eukaryota; kingdom Metazoa; phylum Chordata; class Mammalia; order Rodentia; family Dipodidae; genus Dipus; species Dipus sagitta. Next base: position 151,241,417 of record CM070772.1, on the reverse strand, counting down.
TGGTGTACCAATTCTCTCCCTTTCTCCCACTCTAAAAAAAAAAAAAAAGTACAACTGGGCATGGTGGTGCATGCCTTTAATTTTGGCACTTGGTAGGAGGATTGTCATAAGTCTGAGGCCTCTTGGACACTAAATCGTGAATTCCAGGTCGGTCTAGGCTACAGTGAGACCCAACCTCAAAACACCAAAAATAAATAAATTAATTAAAATTTCACATGATCTTAGCAGGCATGGTGGTACATGCCTGTAACTCAGGAGGCTTAGGCAGGAAGTTCTCAACCTCAAGGCCAGCCTGGGTTACATAGTGCGATGCTGCCAAAGAAATGGAGGAAAGAAGGAAGGAAGACAGTACATAAGTTAAAAAATTAAATATTTACCGGTTATAAGTCCTAAGTCTGCTTTAAAACAATTCTTTAGCGTACATATAATTTTTTACCATTCATTAAAGTCTAACATAAATTTACCTACTAGATAGATATGTTTTATTTTGACATAAAGGATTAAGTCTAGGGCTGGAGAGATGGCTTAGCGGTTAAGGCGCTTGCCTACCAAGTCTAAGGACCCATGTTCAACTCTTCAGATCCCACATAAGCCAGACACACAAGTGCACAAGGTCACAAATGTGCACAAGGTGGCGCACACATCTGGAGTTCGATTACAGTGGCTGCAGGCCCTGGCATACTCTCTCTCCCTCTCTCTCAAATGAAAAAACAATAATAATAAAAAAAAAAAGCTCTGGTCTAGACCAGGCCCCTCCATAGAATTGCACACAGGAATGGGAGAATTCAGGACAGGGCTTAGTGGTTTCAGCTCCCAGGTTTTGACTCTGGACTCCAGCAGAAGACACACTGGGGTCGTACCTAAGGCCACATGTGCATATTGGGGCAGCAGAGACGGTTCTAAAAATGCAAAGGTATACAGCAGCCTTCCTCGGAACCTGCTCCCCGGACACACCACCCTCCCACCCAGGCCTTGGGTGACCTGGACCTACAAGCCAGCTGCTGAGAGAAACTTTCCACCTAGCAGCCTATAGAGGCACCACCAGAGCCCATGACTATCAATTCTAACGATGGCGGACACGAGCCAGCTGTCACTCCTTCACCCTTTAATTGCATTTCTGGGGCTTCGGCCAGAGGAAATTATTCTGAAGAGCAAAAAAGAAAAGCGTTAGAGCATGATTTCTAGAAGGAAAAAAGAAAACAGTACTAAAAGAAATGCTGAAGTAAACATGACAGCCACTTAATAAGAATGTTATATGCCTATAAAAACTTTATTAAAATTTAAAACAAAATGAAAGTATTATAATATAGTAATATGAAACACAAAAATGAAGGATTTTATATATCTAGCATGTATCACAATTATGAAGAGAAAATTATAATAAAGAATAGGGAGAAATAGCCGGGCATGGTAGCGCACACCTTTAATCCCAGCACTCGGGAGGCAGTGGTAGGAGGATCACTGGGAGTTCAAGGCCACCCTGAGACTACATAGTGAATTCCAGGTCAGCCTGGACTAGTGAGACACTACCTCAAAAAAAAAAAAAAAAAAAAAAGAATAGGGAGAAATGAACCAAAATGTTAGCATTAATTACCTTTGGAAATGGAATTTTGCATAATTATTTTCTCTCCATTTTCTATAAATCCAATGAGCATGAGCTAATTTTATAATAGGGAAGAAAAAAATCACCCAGAGCTCGGCATGGTGTTATACACCAGTAATCCCAGCACTTGGGAAGTGGAGGCAGGATGATCAAGAGTTCAAGGTCAGCCTCAGCCACACAGGAAGTTGGATTACAAGAGATCCTGTCTCAAAAAAAAAAAAAAAAGATGCAAAATGATTTGACTTATTCTTATGTAAAATGTGCAATAATTAACATTATTGCTTAAACTGATGAAGTTCATTGCTTCTTCCATCCACAGAATAACATCTCCCTGAAGCTGGTGTGAAACAAAGATGATAACGCAGGCTGGCCTGTTCCAAGTGAACAGAATTGTCCCAGAACTACATCTTAGGTGAGTCCTGCTAAGAGTCACCATGCAAATATTCAGCCTCGGCCTGAACAGAACTAAAGCATCTGCAATGCGCAAAGTCAAGGTGAACATAAGAAAAGATACAGCAGGGCCCATTCTTAACTTTCAGTCTTCCCTTCCTGCCGCCTTCCTCCCCCTCTTCCTCCTTCTTTCCCTCCCTCCCTCATTATTTTATTTTGAGACAGGTCTCAACTGGAACTTGTAATCCTCCCGCCTTGGCCTCCCACGTAGCTGGGATAACAATCCTGGGCTAACATGCTCCACTCGTGATTGGTTATTTATTGATTCATTGGTTGGGCAGTTGATTGGCTGATTGACAGGAAGTTGTGGTTATGGGACTCTTGCAATTACCTTAGCTTTGCACTCCGGTGAGGGCATGAAGCTGAGATCCACAAGAAGGGATAGGTGTAGGTGGGGGAAGGGGACAGGTTTTGGGGAGTAAAAAGGAATTGAGAATCTTTCTTGGAGAGTGTTGGTCTGCGCATGTCTCTTTGCTCCTCAACTCTTACCAGTAATCTAGCTTCTCCTTAGACTCCCATTTAAGCTCTCTAACACGAATGTGTGTATTCCCACCCAGCAAGCTTTCCTGACCTGCTCACGCCTCTCGCCCGACCCACCCCTCCCTGAACAGCAGGTTCTTTGTAGACTCAGTGCCACCACCTTGAGGTCAGTACCCAACCTGTGTCCTAGAGGTTTGCCAAATAAAGGGACTGACTGACAATGGCTTCCCGTAAAGAACAAAGTGATTCCTGGGAAGAGGAGGCACTTTTATGAGCTATACACACACACACACACACACACACACACACACACACGCCACCCAAAGTTAAAAGAGAGTTTGTAGTAACCTGTGGACTCCTTCAGTGGAAATAAGATGCTCATTGATATCCCAGGCGATTTAGTTAGGACACACTTACGTCAAGTAGCTGGTGCTATGGTGGACACCCAGAATATAAATGATAGCAGAACAAACCAATCCTGGCCACACAGCATCTTTAGAGAAAATGTGAGGGTCAGTGAGGCCCAGGTCCACACTGATAAGGCTCCTTATCCAGGCCTGGAGTGCTGGTCCCTAGGCAAAACCCCTCATTTGGGGCTGGAGAGATGGCTTAGCAGTTAAGGCATTTGCCTGCAAAGCCAAAGGACTCAGGTTCGATTCCCCAGGACCCACGTTAGCCAGATGCACAAGGGGGCACATGCGTCTGGAGCTCATTTGCAGTGGCTAGAGACCCTGGCATGCCCATTTGTTCTCTTTCTCTCCCTCTTTCTCTGTCAAATAAGTAAATAAATAAAAATAAAAAATATTTTTTAAAAACCCTCATTTGGGTGTCCCACTGATTTCCAAACGTATTAAAAAACTTAACGGGGCCGGAGAGATGGCTCAGCAGTTAAGGTGTTTTTCTGCAAAGCCTAAAGACCCAGGTTCAATTCCCCAGTACCCACATAAAGCCAGATGCATAAAGCAGCACATGCGTCTGGAGTTCGTTTGCAGAAGCTAGAAGCCCTGGCATGCCCATTCTCATTCTCTCTCTCTCCTTGCAAATAAATAAATAAAACATTTTTTAAAACGTAACAGAATGTTACCATCTGGCTTGTCAAGTACTTTACGATAGGAATTGTGGTAGGACTTTCTCCTCAGATGTCCTCTCATCCACAACAGTGAATAGAGATTTTCAGACGCTCACCACCATTGCACAAGAGGGCTCCGTCTCTTCTCCAGCACTAATGGCCAAAATGTAATTATGAACTGAGCTTGTTAACCAAATAGATTTTCCATGAGACAAGGAGGCCTAGTCCTAATATGGAGGTGTCCTTGGGCCAGAGCCCACTTATCCTTGTATCCATCTCCTCCCCCCGACATAGAGGTGCCTTCAACATTGAGGTGCCTTCGTTAGTCGAGGAAAGAAAGAGGTCTTTGTGATGATGTAATTTCCAGACCACCCCCAACCCACGCTAAAACTGAATTTGAGAGAAGCCTGGTGAAATAAGAGCTCAGAAATTACAGAATGAAAACGCTGCAAGGGCTCCGAGAGGTTATTCAGTCTAATCCCCTAATTTTAGAAATGGGCAAATAACACCAAAAAGGGGAAGAGACTTGTCTGAGAATATAAAACCAGTTAATGGTGAGCTATTTTCACCATGGTAAATATGGGGAAATTCATTCCACAGAAATCCCAATATTGATGTGAGTTATAGTAGGCAGGAGGGCTACGGAAAGAAGCCTTCCACAGTGGATGACAGGCACAGGCATGGGTGGCATGACATGGGTGACATGGGTGCCCCGTGTCAGAACGGAGTGGGCACAAGGTGCAGTGGGTCACCAAGAAGAAGGCATCTCACCCTTCCTGGAGGTGCTATAGAAGGTGACATGCAGTGAGAGGAAATGTAAGTCAGGTTATGTATTTATTTTTTGAGACAGGATACTGGGATTCAAAAGTTGGGCCTTCAATGAATAGTTTGTGAAGGAGAGAATGGAAGAAAATCCTTCTAGAAACACCAAACATCACGCATACAGGTAAGAACAGGGTGTGTTTGGAGAAGGAAGAATGCTTGGCTGTGGATAAAATGGAAATTTGGAAGGGAAATGAAGACCTAGAATCTCATGCTAAGAAACGAGTCCTGGCAAGAGGTTCACACTATGTTTTAAATACCAACATAGGGCTGGAGAGATGGCTCAGCAGTTAAAACGCTTGCCTGCAAAGCCTAATGACCAGGGTTCTATTCCTCAGTACCCACATAAAGCCAGATGCACAAAGTGGCGCATGCATCTGGAGTTTGTCTACAGAGGCTGGAGGCCCTGATGCATCCATCCTCCCCCACCCCCTTTTCTCTCTGCTTGCAAATAAATAAACAAAAAAAAATTAAAAAAAAAAAAAAACAACCAAAGGCCGGGCGTGGTGGCGCACACCTTTAATCTCAGCATTCAGGAGGCAGAGGTAGTTTGATCGCGGTTAGTTTGAGGCCACCCTGAGAGTAAGTTCCAGGTCAGCCTGGGCTAGAGCGAAACCCTATCTCGAAAAAACAAAAAAAAAAAACAAAAAACCTATTTTCTGGCCATGGCAGAGCACACCTATAATCCCAGCACTCGGGAAGTAGAGATAGGAAGGTGACCACAAGTTCTAGGGCTGCATAGTGCAGCCGTCTCAATGGGAAAACAAAAAACAAACAAACGAAAAACGATATTGGCCAAATAATGAAGGAAAAGAAGATCAGACATACAGAGCCTTGCTGGCTACACACTGCAATATTTTAGGCAGAAGATAAACAAGGGAGAATTGTTTTAAAAATAAACAAACAAGAAGAAGACAAAAAGCACTGAGGCAGCTCGGAGGAAAGCCCTGACGCTCAGCCGGTAGACTCAGGCAGGACGTGGGAGGGAGGAGCGGGTGACGGGCTGCAAAGTGAAGTGCTGCCCAGGCCCAGGCAGCTGGCTTCTACGTTGTCCAGCTCTCATGTTGGAGAATGCATTTTGCATTTTAAAAATATTTTTATTTGATTTGATAGAAAGAGGGAGAGAGAGAATGGGCGCGCCAGGGACTCCAGCCACTGCAAACGAACTCCAGATGCATGCGCCCCCTTGTGCATCTGGCTAACGTGCGTCCTAGGGAATCGATCCTGGGTCCTGTGGCTTTGCAGGCAAACATCTTAACCGCTAAGCCATCCCTCCAGCCCCATTTTACATTTTTTTAAATGGCTGAAAAGGATTAGAAGAAGGTGACTGTGCTAGAGTGCATGAATATTATATGAAATTCAAATTTCAGTGTCAGTAACTACAATTTTATTGTCACTCAGCTACACTTGGTTCATTTACCTATTGCCTGTGTGACAAAGGCAGTGTTGAATCATTGTGACCGAGGTCATAAGGCCCATGACATCTAAAATATTTACTAGCTGTTCCTTTAAGAAGAAGTCGCTGACCTCTGAAATACAAAGCGTCGGCCACATTCCAGCCAGGGGACGCAGCTGGATGATGGACGGTTGGAAGCAAGTGGATGAAATAATAATTCCATCGATAGTATGTTGAGTTTAAGGACCTGTGACACATCGAAGAGATGCCTGGAAGATGTATCTGGACCAGGGGTGAGAGATCAGGATTTGAGGTGTTGACATGGTAGCCACCAATGAGCAGATGGTAATTGAGACTAGGAAAGCAGGTGAGATAACCAGGGGAAAAAGAGAGGGCTGAAAGGTAAGAAATGCTGGAAACGCTGACTAAGAAAAGTGAGAGAGGCGCCAGGGACGAGGTTCAGTCACTGAGGTGCTTGCCGGGCACGCGTGAGAACCGAGTTCAATAACATGGAAGACAGATGTGGTGGCACACACCTGTAACCCCAGCTCGGGGGAGGCAGAGACAGGCGGATGGGTCCCAGGGCTCACTGGCCACCCAGTCTACCCACTTGATGAGTTCCAGGCCAATGAGTGATGCAGTCTCACTGAAGGAGGAAGGTGTCTAAGGAAGGACATCCAAGGCTGTCCTCTGGTCCCCACACACGCACCTATATGCATGTGTACATATACACGTGGAAACGTGCACCCAACACAAAAGAGGGGAAGAGAGAGAAAGAAGTGGGGAGGGGAGGAAAGGAAGAGAAGGGGAGGGAAAGGGTAGAGAAGGGAGGGAAGGGGAGAGAAGAAGGGATGGGAAAGGAGGAAGGGAAGGGAAGGGAAGGGAAGGGAAGGGAAGGGAAGGGAAGGGAAGGGAAGGGAAGGGAAGGGAAGGGAAGGGAAGGGAAGGGAAGGGAAGGGAAGGGAAGGGAAGGGAAGGGAAGGAAAGGAAAGGAAAGGAAAGGAAAGGAAAGGAAAGGAAAGGAAAGGAAAGGAAAGGAAAGGAAAGGAAAGGAAAGGAAAGGAAAGGAAAGGAAAGGAAAGGAAAGGAGGCCAGCCAGAGAAGGAGTCTGAAAAGAAGAGGCACAGAGGGGCCAGCTAAACAATGTCACATGCCTCTGTGACCCCAGTAGAATCAGGATTGAAAAGGATTTTGGAATCTTTAGCAAGGAGCTCACTTAAGCAGCAGAACAGAATTAGTGTTCTGGTTGCCCTGGGGACTCATAATCTCCCAGTTTTCCTCCCTGACCACTTCTATTCTCTTCAATCTCTCCTACTGTTTCCTCCATATCTCTCAGTTTCTGAACGTAGGGAGACCACGGGGCTTGGTCCTTGAACATCTCCTATGGCCTAACCATTCAGTCCCATGTCCTTAACTAAAGCGCCTCTGGGCTGTCCCTTCACCAGACCCTCCCCTGAACTCAACTCATAGAGCCAGTGTAAATCTGTCTCCACATGGAGATCAGATGGGCACCACTACCCGGACAGGGCCAAAACTCAGCCTGCTCTCTTCCTCCCCAGACCAGCCTATCCCATAGGATTCCCCACCATAGTTATGATCCACTCCACCTTCATCAGGCCCTCGCCGTCTGTTACCTGGATCATTCTAGGAGCCTCCTGACTCATTTCCTGGTTTCTGCCTCTGCCCCTCGTATTTATTTATTTATTTATTTATTTATTTGACAGAAAAAGGGGGGGAGAGAGAATGAGTATGCCAGGGCCTCCAGCCACTGCAAACAAACACGAGATGCATGCATGTGACTTACATGGGTCCCAGGGGATTGAACCTGGGTCCTTTGGCTTTTCTGACAAATGCCTTGACCTCTAAGCCATCCCTCCAGCCCCCTCTGCCCCTCTTGAGTCTCTTAACACCAGCGGAGACAGCTGGTGAAGACAGGAGGGAAGCCGCATTCTTCCTTGTGTGGACATTCCCGAACCTTCCCGCCTCACTCTGAGGTTCAAGTCTCATAATGGTCGACACGTCCAGGCACTCAGCCTATTCCCCCTCAACCTTCCTGGCTTCCTCTTGCCTCGGGTCAGTCACATGATCCTCTTTGCTGGTCCTCAACTCACAGCAGGGCCACAGTCTTCAAATGTGCCATTTTTGTCACTTGGGATGTCACTTTCCAAGATTTATATATGCATATGTATACATATAACTCTGCCTTATGGCCTTCAGGGTTTTTTAAAGAACAATTTTAGTACGTATTTATTCATTTGGGGGAAGAGAGAGAAAAAAAATGGGTGCTCCAGGGTCTCCTGCCACTGCAATCGAACTCTAGACGCATGCGCCACTTTGTACATCCGGCTTTATGTAGATACTGGGGAACTGAGCCCAGGCAGTCAGGCTTTGCAAGGAAGTACCTTTAACTGCTGAGCCACGTCTCCAGCTAAACCTTCGGGTTTTGACTAAAAGTTATCTGTGGCAGTTAATACTGATTATCTTGATCGGATCTTGACAGATTCAACTAGGAGATAAATCTCTGGCCATGTCCGTGAAGGAGAGTCTCTTGGGGTTAACTGAGATGGGAGGCCCCTCCTTAACTGAGTGGCACCACCCCATGGGCTGAGGTCTCTAACTGAATACAAAGGAGAAAGCACGGTGAGCACCCGAATTCACTGCGTCTTGACTGTGCACACCACGTGACCAGCCGCCTCACGCCCCTGCCACCAAGCCTTCGCCACCGAGATGGACTGTCTCACCCTGCACTGTAAGCTGGAATAAGCCCTTCCTCCCTTGAGCTGTTCTTGGTCAGGTGTTTGGTGACAGCAAGGAGAACAGTAATGAAAAGGCCCTCCTCAGGCCGGGCTCCTCTCACCACACCACTGAAAATCCCCGTCATCCCTCACCCCACGGTGCCATTTCTCCCTTGCTGCTTGATTTCCTTCTATAGCACTTACCACTGCTCTAACAGAAAATACACATGAGTTACCAACTTACCTCATTTACTGTCTCTTCCTCGGGACTGTAATTGTAAGCTCCCTTAGGGCAGGGATTTCTGTCTGCAGTTTCCTTACCGGCACCTTGCGCAAAGTCTGGGCCATAGAAAGCACTCAAAAAGTAACTGGAGACAGAATGCACGTGGAGGAAAGTGAATAGGAGAGGGGAAAGGAGATGGGTACAGACAACTTGCTCTAGAACTTTGAGAGTAGCTCTAGGGGAAACCGGCACCTGATTTTCTATGCATGGGAAAGACTCAAGGATGCAGACATAATATTGGGGGCAGATGAAATAGCAAGAAAAGGACCATGAGTAGGAGAAACAGGGGGCATTAGTGACTTTCTCATTGCTGTGACTAAATGCCTGACAAGAATCAGCTTAAAAGAGGAGCCGTGGGGCGAGAGAGATAGCTTAGTGGTTAAGGCACTTGCCTGCAAAGCCTAAGGACCCATGCTCAACTCTCCAGATCCCACGTAAGCCAGACGCACAAAGATGAGGCAAGCGCAAGGTTGCACATGCCCACTAGGTGGCGCACACGTCTGGCATTCAACTGCAGTGGCTGAGGCCCTGGTGCACCAATGTACTCTCTCTAAAAATGAAACTTTTAAACAAAAGAGGTAGGCCAGGAGTGGTGGCGCATGCTCTTAATCCCAACACTTGGGAGGCAGAGGTAGGAGGATCACCGTGAGTCCGAGGCCACCCTAAGAGTACATAGCAAATTCCAGGTCAGCCTAAGCTAGAGTCAGACCCTACTTCAGAAAACCACAAAAACTAATAATAATAATAATAGTAACTAAAAAAAGAGGAAAGGTGTATTTTGACTTATGGTTTATGAAGGAGGGATGCCATCCTGATGGGGAGGGCAATGGCAGCCAGAGCCTGAGGCCGCTGACCACACGGTGCCCTCTGCAGGGGAGCAGAGTGGGGACAGGAAGTAAGCCTGGGCTATGAAACGTCAAGGCCTTCCTCAGCAGTTCTCAAGCCCGGGGGAACTCTACCCTGAAGGCCCGGGATACCCTGTGGACACACAGATGCCAGTGTCTTCACACATTACTAAGAACGGGAGAAAAGTGAAAGACTGGGCCTGGCATAGAGCTGCGATGCCCGGCCAGACTCAGCTCTGGTCACTCCAGTGATGGTTTACGGGCCACGGTCACGGGCAGCCAGGAGCCCTGAGCGCCGGTACACACTCATGAGCGACAGTCATCTCACACCAGCCCCATGCCTTCTCTGCTTTAGAGAACCTCCCTTGAGCAGCGGCCATGAGCGGCAGCTTCGGGGCAGCCCGGCTCTGGTAGAAGAACCCTTGTTCATCTCCCGTTCATCCATCCATGGCCTCCCATGGGTTTGCTAACAGACTGAACGATAGAATCAAGACTACAGTTAAGTGTAACAAAGGTAAAAACAGGATCTGGCCCTGGAGAGATGGTGCAGTGCTTAAGGCACTTGCCTGCAAAGCCAAAGGACTCAGGTTTGACTCCCCAGGACCCACGTTAGCCAGATGCACAAGGGGGCGCACGTGTCTGGAGTTAGTCTGCAGTGGCTGGAGGCCCTGCCATGCCCATTTCTCCCTCCCCCCCCCAACGTCTCAAATAAATAAATTTAAAAAAAAAAAGGAATATCTTTCACTCAGCTTGAAAATCCCAGCTAGGGAAGGACAGGGCTCAGGAGGGATAAATGCAGCAATGTCTCTGAGTAGGATACAAACAAGCCCAGTGAGAGACGGTGAGATGCAGCTGGCGGGAAGAAGCCTGGCATCCTGGCTGTATGCACAGAACACGGTGCCGCAGCTGGGGAAGGGAGGCCCTCTCTGTTCCGATCGGTACTGCTCGGCTTCCCCGGTGGTTGTACGACACTGACTTCTGGGGGCTCACTTTGTTTTTGTTTTTGTTTTTGAGGTAGAGTCTCACTCTAGTCCAGGCTGACCTGGAATTCACCATGTAGTGTCAGGGAGGCCTTGAACTCATGGCGATCCTCCTACCTCTGCCTCCCGAGTGCTGGGATGAAAGGCATGCGCCACCACGCCCGGCTTGAGGGCTCACTTTGATGGGCTCAGCTAGGGCCCCCTCCACTCTCCTCTGTTCTCTGCTGAGATGGAGGCCTCTGTGGGAAGAATACGTAGGAGCCGGCTCCTATATACCACCGCATCTTTCTGGCCAGGTGGCCTCCCACTGGGTTCAGCAATGAGGACTGCCAGCAGAACGTTCAAGAACAAGAGAGAGTGCTGCACATTTCTGACGTCGGTTGGGTCCCTTTACAACTGTTGCCCAGGCCTGCTTCCAAGTTCCAATGGGCTCCAGGGCTTCCCTGTCCCTTCAGGCTTAGGGGAGGTACAACTTCCCTGTCACCAGTCCTTGGGTGCAGGTTCTCTTAACCTCCTTGGTTCTCTTAACCCTGCCCACAGCTCTGTAAACAACTGCTCGGCAAACAGCTGCACAGTCTCCGCTAAGTTAGCCTTCTGTTTCCTCAGGGACGCTGAGGAGCCGAACACTCAGGCCGTCAGACAACATTAAGATGGCGTCTCTGAGGACCAGAAGGAGAGGGAGAGAGGATGTTCCACCTGCTTAAGGGAAGACTCCAGAGGGAGGTACAGTCTACTTGCAAAGGGTAAACAGCCACTACTGGACTCCAGGACAGCAAATAGTGTGTACAAACTGACCACCTTTGGGCTAATGTAAACTTTCCCCATAGTTTGGTAAAGGTAAGGTGAGCACTCCTGGCCAGGTACAGCTGTGGTCACTGTGAGCTGCCCCATCTTCAGATGGGTGCATCTGTACCAGGAGCACTGTGTAGAACAGAGAGTGTAGAGAAAGGGCCATCAGAGCCAGGATCTCATGATTCACCAACTGAACACTAATCAATGTTTTACCAAGCCCACAATTCCAGCTGCTGTAGTTTCATTTTTCTGTGACCAACTTTGGCTGCAAAATACTAAATGGGGGGCTTGGAAGATGACGCCACGGCAATAAAGAACTTACTGCTGAAGCTGGAGTACCTGATTTTCATCCCCAGACCCCATGTCCAAAGCCAGCAGCCGGGCTGGAGAAGATGGCTTAGCAGTCAAGGCGTTTGCCTGCCAAGCTGAAGGACCCCAGTTCGATTCCCCAGAACCCACTTTAGCCAGATACACAAGGGGGCGCATGTGTCTGGAGTTCATTTGCAGTGGCTGGAGGCCCTGGCACGCCCATTCTCTCTCTCAAATAAATAAATTGGGCGCAGCGGCGTGCCTCCTTGGTTCTCTTAATCCTGCCACGGCTCTGTAAACAACTGCTCCGCAAACAGTTTAAAAAAAATATATATATATATTTTAAATACATATATATTTTATATATATATATTTTAAATATATATATTATATATATTATGTATATATATATATATATATATATATTTTTTTTTTAAAGCCACTGCTGGCTTCTGCAATCCCAGTGTGCAGACAGTAATGGAGACAGGAGAACTTCTCAGAAGTTCACGGCAAGCTCGGCCAATAACAGCAAAGTGAGAATCCAGAGCAAGAAACACTGCTTCAAATGAGGCAGACAGACAAGGACCAATCCCAAAGTTGCCCTCTGACCTCCACACGTGTGCCACGGCATGTGCACACCTGCGCGTGCAGGAACAAGCACAAACACACACTCAAATGAATAATTTTTTAAAATACCACATGGAAGATCTCAAAAATAGCAACTCACAAGTTTCAAACTGCACACCGTCCTGAGCAGCATGTTAACACCTCACGTCAGTCATTCCTTCCTCCAGCATATATATCCCCGCTGCATATGCTACCTGCACCGGTGATGAGAAGCCACCTTGGAGTCAGAATGTCCCCCACTAAGTAGTAGCCTGATGGTGCATCAGGACGCCCATAACACTCACCTCATCACGCAGACACTGTCTCACCCCTCAGTATTGTTTCACCTCTTATCGCCACAGGGCTATGTAAGGCACAATAAGAATTTTCCAGAGAGGCCATATTGACATGACTTTTATTAAAGCCTATGGTCAGAATTATTGTATGTTGTTATTAAACTTACTGCACCCACTGTACAGGTTAAACTTTATGATATGGACATGTTGGAAAAAGACATACTATATTGGGTTTGGTGCCCGTGATTTGGGGCATCTACTCTGGTGTCTTGGAATACATCCCCTGTGGATCAGGGAGAAAGTACTATTATAAAATGAGAGGAAAACTTTGGAAATATGCTTCACTGATTCCCTCTGTAATCTAGTGCTGAGCTCTTGGGCTGAGTTTACGAGTTCTCAACACTAAGGTTGTTTCTGTGCTTTAAGATAACTTGGGACTTACTTTTCCATCTCAGCACCTGGTTTGCAAGCATGACGGAGGCCCTGCTTCAATCTCTCACACCACAAAAAGAAAAGAGGACAGGCCTGGTGGGGCAGACTTGTAAGCCCAGCTGAGGCGGTAACATCAGCAGTTGCTGCTTGTCTACAGAGTGGGTTTGAGGCTAGCCTGAGCGACTTGTGTCTCAAAATAACTGTAAAAAGAAGGCTGGGGACATAGCTCGGGGATGGAGCGCTTACCTAGCATGCGTGAGGCTTTCGACTCAATCCCCAAAAGGGCAAAAGAGAGAGAGAGAGAGAGAGAGAGAGAGAGAGAGAGTAGGAAAAGAAAGAAAAAGGAACATTTCTCACCCAGCAAGTCTTCTACCCACACTACTACCATGCTTCCTGAAAAACCACACCTCCTTTTCTCACTTTTCACAACAAAACCAGGGTGCAAAACACTGCCTGCGGGACAAAACATTTTACATGAAAACTATGCTAGGAAAAGACAGAGATTGAGAGAGAGCGCGCGATTGATTGATTCACCGCGGTAGAGGAAAGAAAGTGATTTTTGGACAAGCTTGGCCTGCGGGTTCACAGTAAGGTCATGCGTGCCCCAAGATGCTGTTGGCCTGAGACCCAGTTTATCAATCCCAACGCCTGGGGGGGTCGGGACGGCGCGTTCTTCCCTCATTCATTCTGCAAACATTACCTATTGATCACCTCCACCCACACTGCCCGCAGGGCACCGGCTGGAGCTCCAGAAACCAAGTCTGCGGCGGTGGCGGTGGGGGGCCGAGAGTACCCCGATGGCAGGGCCCCACCGAGGCACAGCGTGGAGGCGCCCAGACAACTTTTTTTTTTTTAATTATTTTTTATTTTCCCGGTGGCAACTTGGGCACTGCCAGGCCCGGGGCGCGGAGAGGGCGGGGACGCGGGCCTAGCGGAGGGCCCGCTGGGTCCGGGCCTGGGCTCGGGAGTCACGCGGCCTGCGCTCGGCGGCCCCGGGGAGGCCGGGGTGACCCGGGGAGGGACAGGCGCGGTGCGGGGCGCCCTGCGCCCCGGGGATCCCCCCTCCGCCCGTGGCCACCCACCCTCCCTCTTCCCCTCCCAGCTCGGCTCCAGCCTCGCACGAGGCCTGGCTCCTCTTACCCTCCTTGGCTTTCTTCCTCCGGGCCAGGGTCCCTCCGAGTTTCCCCAGGAAGGAGGAGTCATCCTTCTTGCGGGACGGGGGCGACTTGGGAGTGGGAGACTTGGGCACCGACGGCGACTTCTGCGGGGAGGTGGCCATGGCGGCGGGCAGCGGGCAGCGGCGGGCAGCGGCGGGCGGGCGGGGGCCGGAGCCGGGGCTGGGCGGACGCCGGCGGGACGGAGGCTGCGGCTTTCCCGAACGGAAGCGGAATTATTCCAAGCATCCGAGGCAGCTCCCGCTCGCCGTTCCCTTGCCTCGCTCCCTCCCTCGCTCCCTCCCAGCCTCCTCCCCTCCCTCGCGCCGCCCTCCACCCTGGAAGGAGCTGCGCGCCTGGGGGGGGGTCCCCCGCGCCCACCCCCCCAGGGCTGCCGTCGGGATGCCAGCGCTGCCATCCGCAGGGACACACGCGTGCCACCCTAGCCGCGGTGTGCATGTGAGAATTCTTCTCCCCACACGCACAGACCTGTTATCCCCCCATCTCCCAGCTGCGTGAGCGACTGTACACCCCCCCCCCGTCCCCAGGTCTAGTGATCGCAGATGTAAGCCTGCAAGAAATAACTGGGGTGCCCCTCAATGTGCTGCCCACTTCTCCATGTGCCCATGGTCAACCTCCTACAAGACGGAGAAGTTGGAAGAAGGAAGCTCACGAGGGAAGGGCCCGCGTTATTCTCGCAGGGTCTCTCCTGTGTCTCTTGACATTCTCAAGGGCTTGGACAAAAAGAAAATCACAACTGTAGCAACAACGCGCGTGGGGAAGGCGCAACCATGGTGTCCTGGGAGACCCTCCCCTCGCTTACCCTGCATCAATACAAGCGGGGGGGGGGGTGACTTCTAGACTCACTTAAGGCAACATTGGAATCGCACAAGACGGTGTTTCAGAGACTTATACTGGCAATATTGAGACACATTTTAAAAAAATGTTTTATTTGGTGTTTATTTATTTGACAGAGAGAGAGAGAGAGAGTATAGGCACAGCCAGGGCCTACTGCCCTGCAAAGGAACTGGAAACAAATGCATCACTGTGCCCGTCTGACTCATGGGTACCAGGAAATTGAGCCCAGGCCATCAAGCTTTGCAAGCAAGCACCTCTAACCACTGAGCCATCCCTCCAGACCTAAGAGGCCCATTTTACTGAGCTTATCACCCTAAGTTCTCCCCTGGGCACTTGCGTCTGCCTGTCTCTCCTACACACTCACGTGGCACCATAGCCGATTCTCAGCCAGAATTATACACACAGAGATAGATAAGGAATCCGGCTGGACACCTGATTCAAAAGGAGCTTGGCTTGATAGCCATTGGAATGGCCTCAACCCAGTGTCTGAACCAAGCTGGACCACAGTTGGCAGAGGCTGAGCACTGGGCAGATGATCAGGTAGCCAGCCATGTAGGCAGTGTCTAGGCCCAGGCGTTCTTAGACATGTGCATACTTATGAGTGGACGCTCAAATAAGGGCATGTGGACCCAGTGTGGTCTTCCTAGCTTTCCAGAAACAGAGGCAGAAGGATCTGGAGTCAGCCTTGGTTATAAAAATCGTATGAGGGCAACCTGGGCTACATGAGACCTGGAGAAGGCAAGGGAAGGAGAGAGTTCATGTAGTCTGAACAGCAGAACTCCAGGGCCGCCTTTAATCTCCAGCCCCACTTGAAGTCCCTCCAGGCCCAGCGCTTCCTTACCGGGAGACTTCACGAAAGCCTCCTTGGAGCCACCCACCTTTCTGTGGTCTACTCAGCAAACTGACAAGCACCAGTTCCCGAGTAGAACAAAGTCTAACAGGGTGGCTGGTGGCCGGGCTGGAGAGATTGCGCAGCGGTTAAGGGGCCTTGCTTGCAAAGCGTGATGGCTCAGGGTTCTATTCCCCAGGACCCATGTAAAGCCAGAAGCACAAAGTGGCACATGGGTCTGGTGTTCATTTGCAGTGGCAGGAGGCCCTGATATACCTGTTCTCTTTCTTTATCTATCTATCTGCCTCTTTCTCTTTGTCTCTCTCAAATAAATTTTTTTTTTAAAAAAGATGCCCCATGGTGTCCCTACAGGGTATTGATCTATTTTGTGCTTATTTAAGAGTTACCAGTTTTACAAAAAAAGGGGGGGGGGCTTGCCTGGACATCATGGTGGTTCACACATATAGTCTCAGGCTGAGGTAGGTAGATTGCCATGAGTTCAAGGCCAACTTGGTCTATATAGTGAGTTCAAGATAGCCTGAGCTAGAGTGAGGCCCTGCCTCAAAAGAAAACAAAAAAGAGACATCATTTTACCTTTTTGGAACATTATACTTTTGTTTTTTTAAATATTGTATTTATTTATTTTACTAGAGAGTGAGAAAGAGGCAGAGAGCTAGAAGGGGAGAGGAACTCCAGATGCATGCACCACCATGTGCATCTGGCTTTCATGGGTCCTGGAGAATTGAACCTGGGTCCTTTGGCTTTGCAGTCAAGTGCCTTAAGGGCTGAGCCATCTCTCCAGCCCACATTATACTTTTCTTAGTGCCTCTTACCCAGCAGAAGAGGAGTCAAGATGTCAGCTAGCCTGGGAAGACTCCTATACCACCCATCACTCCCATAATTCCTAAAGAGATGGTGAGAAGCCACAATGTAGATGTGCTTTGATTACGTCACCAATCATTCTTGTGCCAACATCGGGTGCATAATGACATCTTAAAAATGTGACCTCTAGTCCTAGAGCTCTGATCAGGATATTATATGCTCAATAGCCATGTGATGGGGCCCAAGAAACAGCTCAATTGGCAAAGTGCGTGTCTCTAAGTGTGACATCCTGAGTTTGATCCCCAGTACCAAGGTAAAAATGCTTCTGCAGTCGCATGCCTTTGTAATCTCAGTGCTGAGGAGGTGGAGATAGGTAGATACCTGGCCAGCCTTATCTAGCCTGATTGGTGGGCTTTGGGCCAATAAGAGACCTTGTTCAAAAAAAAAAGGTGTGTGTGGGGGCAGCTGGAGTGACGACTTAGTGGTTAAGGTGCTTGCCTGCAAAGCCTAAGGACCCAGGTTCAGCTCCCTAGTACCCATGTGAGCCAGATGCACAAGGTGGCACATGCATCTGGAGGTCATTTGCAGTGGCTGGAGGCCCTGGTGCACCCATTCTCTCTCCCTCTCCCCCCACATCTCTGTCTCTCTTCTATCTCTACTTGCAAATAAATAAATATATTTTTTTTAATTTTAAAAAAGGTGGAGAGCTAGAGAGATTGCTTAGTGGTTAAGGCGCTTGCCTGTGAAGCCTAAGGACTCATATGCGACTCTCCAGGTTCCACATAAGCCAGACGCACAAGGTGATACAAGCGTGCAAGGTTGCACATGTGCACAAGATGGCACACGTGTCTGGGGCTCAATTTTAGTGGCTAGAGGCCCTGGCACACCAATTCTGTCTGTGTGTCTCCCTCTCTCTCTGTCTCTCCGATTAAAAAAAAAAAAAATTAACGCTGGAGCTGGTCATGGTGGCGCACACCTTTAATCCCAGCACTTGGGAGGCAGAGGTAGGAGGATTGTTGTGAGTTTGAGGCCACCTTGAGACTGCATAGTGAATTTCAGGTCAGCCTGGGCTACAGTGAGACCCTACTTGGGGAGCGGGGAGTGGATAGTGTTCCTAAGAATGACACCCATGGTTGGGTTGTCCTCTGGTCTCCCCATGCTCACCCACCCACGTGCATTTTTTTTAAGTCTGTCCTCTAAATATTTACGTTTATGCCCATAGATTGGTGCTCCTCTCAGCCTCAGTCACAGGCGTTTCTTTTTGCAGTGGGCAGAGGTTAATGCAGCGATGACAGCTGGCAAAAGTGCTGTTGGGGGCAAAATGAAAGAAAGAAAGGAAGGAAGAAAGAGATAGGGAGGAAGGGAGAAAAGGAAGGAAGGAAGGAAGGAAGGAAGGAAGGAAGGAAGGAAGGAAGGAAGGAAGGAAAGCAGGCCATTTGATCATCTACGAACTGAAGTGCTTGCAACAGGACAGTGGCTCTCGGGTGCCACTGAGCATCACAGACCCCCCCAGGGACTTGCCGTGAACAGTAACCGGTCCATCTCCAGACATTCTGATTCAGCATTTGTTAGCACAGAGTTGACATTGTTAAAACACCACGTCAAGTGATTTCAGCGTAGCCAATGCACAAGTGCGTGTCTGTGCATCCACGGCTACGTCTGGCTTCAGCACTGTGGTTCTCTTTCACAAATTGCTGAGATTTGTCGGGGTGCTGGCCATAGGTCCTGGACACACATAGTCAGATTTACCCAGAGAGACCACTCAAGTTGTCCATGTGTATTTGTTTGTTTGTTTGTTTGTTCTTGAGGTAGGGTCTCACTCTAGCCCAGGCTGACCTGGAGTTCACTATGTAGTCTCAGGTGGCCTCGAACTCACTGTAATCCTCCTATCTCTGCCTCCCAAGTTCTAGGATCAAAGGCATGTGCCACCACACCCTGGCTCCCGTCCATGTGTACTTTAAAAAAAAAAAAAAACTTACTTATTAATTTGAGAGAGGCAGGAAAAGAGAAAGAGAGAGAGAGAGAGAGAGGGAAAATGCGTGCACCAGGACCTCCCAACCACTGCAAGCCAATTCCATACACATGTCCTGCTTCGTGCATCTGGCTTTAGCTGGGTACTGGCGAATCAAACCTGGCCATCAGACTATGCAAGCGAGTGCTGAGTCATCTCCCCAGTCCAGCATACTTTGATCTATAAAACTCCCCTTGGAAAATTTTGGATTTCACTGAACTTTGAAAACCACCAAGCAAAGCTCAAAGGAAGATCAGTCTTCATTGAATGTTGGCTTGCAGAATGTTCCAGCAAACCAGCTGTGCAGAAGGCAAAGCTGAGCCTGTGCTGTGGTAGGGAGGCTCTTCCTTGGCAGAGTCTTGGGATGGAAGGATAAACCTGGAAACTCACCAGGCTGCAGAGTCTGGGTGAAGGCAGGTCTTTTCAATTGGGAGGTTATTTTTTAAATTTGTCTAAAGATCTTGATACAGTGGTTTAAGATTGGGGAACACAAGGTGAAGCTTTCAGAGCATCTGGGAGAAGAAGGCCTTTATTATTTATTTATTTATTTATTTATTTGTAAGCAGAGGGAGACAGAGCAGAGAGAGAGAGAGAGAATGGACACGCCAGGGCCTCCAGCCCCTGCAAATGAACTCCAGATGCACGCGCCACATTGTACACCTGGCTTTATGTGGGTACCGGGGAATGGAACCAAGGTCTTTAGGCTTTACAGAGAAGCGCCTCAACTGCTGAGCCATCTCTCCAGCCCGAGAGGAAAGTCTTTAATACTAACTATTGGAAAGTCGGTAGAACTGAGGACGTAGTTCAGTTGGTAGAGTGCTTGCGTAGCACGCGCGAAGGCCTGGTTCAGTCTGCAGCACCACATAAACTTGGAGCGGCGGTGCACGCCTGTAATCTCATCCCACAAAGCGGAGGCAAGAGGGTCACAATTCCAAGATCCTTCTCAGCTACATAGTGAGTGCAAAGCCAGCCTAAGACATATGCAACTCTGTCTCTGAAAAAGGGTTTTGTGTTCACCTCAATGCAATTTGGGGGGGGGGAGTTCTTAAAAAGAAGAATAAAGTTGTTTGCAGCTCTTCTTGTCTTGGGTGAGAGTCTTTTGAAATGAAGACAGAAAAACAAGAGCCTTTTAGTGCAGACAGCAAACCTGTATGGGTGTGAATGGTTCTGGGGGCCTCACTGTTCCACAAACCTGTCTCTGGGTTAATCATCAATCTCTAGAAAGGCCGCTGGGGAATGAGTGGTGGATTATAAACTGGTGCCACTTAACGTGTAGTCCATAAGCCAGCACCAACCCTGATCTTGTTATTAATCTGTGAAGATAGAGATATAGAAATCGTGCTATTAGAAATTTTAACATTAGGGACTGCGGGATGGCTCAGCAGTTAAAGGCACTTTGTCAGTCCAAGGCTCCACCCACCCACATGAAAGTCAGACAGGCATTCATTTGCAGCAGCAAAAGACCCTGTTGTGTGTGTGCATGCACACACACACACACACACAACTAAATAAATAAATTTAAAAATATTTACTGGCAACTTAGTAATGCCGTTTTAAATTTTACTTGTTGAGACAAGTTCTGGCGAATCCTAAATTGCCTTCAAACTGGCTGTGCAATGCAAGGATCACCTTGAATTCCTGATCCTCCTACCTTTTCCTCCCACATGCTGGGATTACAGGCATGTGCCACCAGTGCCTGGTTTATGTGGTGCTGGGAATCAAACCCAGGGCTTCACACCATGCTAGGTAAGCACTCTACAATGTAATTTGATGCCCGTTTTGTATGAAAACTGCCAGCTTATATTTTTTTGTGTTGTTTTGTTTTTTGGTTTTTTCGAGGTAGGGTCTCACTCTAGCCCAGGTGACCTGGAATTTACTATAGAGTCTCAGGGTGGCCTCGAACTCACAGGTGATCCTTCTACCTCTGCCTCCCGAGTGCTGGGATTAAAGGCATGTGCCACCACGCCCGGCCAGCTTATATTTTGAATGCATTTTTATTTTATTTTTCTTGCCTTTCTTTTGCTTGTATTCTACAAAACTGTGGATCGGTGCTGGAGTCATCCATTTCCATGGATCCTTCAAGAAACATTTATTCTGCATCCCCCCCTGCTCACTTAGAGTCCAGACCCTGTCCTTTGCTATGATGCTTTTAGAATCTTGCAGACATGCACAGATCTGGGGCTGGAAGGTGAGATAACATGAGAGAAAGCTCCTCACACAGGGGAGGGGCACTCGAGTAGAACGAAGCCAAGTTATGCTTATTAAGAGACAGCATGCTGTGCGTGGCCCTATGTAGCTGTAAGAACAGCCTGCTAGAGCTCAAGGCACTCTAGGTCCGTGTTCACAGTTATGGCCACACAGAACAGCTGTCCTCTCACGTGTGGTCATTGGCTCTGTCCAGCCAGGACAGCTCAGAGACTGAATGTGTGTGCTGTAGGTCTCCCTGAGACCAAGGAAGAGCTCACCTTGAACTCTAGGCCTGGTCAAGCTGTGCTGGAGCAAAACAACCCAAGATCCAGTTCTGGCTCAGAAACTAGCTTTTTTTTTCTCTTTTCATCTTATTTTATTTGCAAGAGAGAAAAGCAGAGAGAGAGAGAGAGAGAAAGAGAGAGAATGAGCACTCCAGGGCCTCTAGCCACTGCAGATGAACTCCAGACACATGCACCACTTTGTGCATCTGGCTTTATGTGGAAGCTAGGGAATCCAGCTCAGGTCATTAGGGTTTGCAGGCAAGCACCTTAACTGCTGAGCCATCTCTCCAGTCCTCAGAAACCAGACTTGATGGTTTACATTGATTGCCAACTCGACAGCACCTAAAATCACCTAGGAAACAAGTCTTTGGGCATGCCCGTGAGGGGCTGTATTGATGAGACTAACTGAGGTGGGCAGATCCACCTTAACTGTGAGTGGCACCATTCCACAGGATGGAATCCCAGACCAGATAAAAAAGGAGAAAGAGCAGGGCGTGGTGATGGTTACCTTTAATCCGAGCACTCGGGAGGCCGAGGTAGGAGGATGGCCGTGAGTTTGAGGCCACCCTGAGACTACAGAGTGAATTCCAGATCAGCTTGGGCTAGAGTGAGACCCTACCTTGAAAAAAAAGAAGAAAGCAAGCTGAGCAGGAGCATTCATCTCGCTCTCTCTCGCTCTCACTCTCTGCTTCCTCACTGTGGACTGAACGGGACCCGCTGCCTCAAGCTCCTGCTGCCGTGCCGTCCCACCATCACGGACTGCCACCTCAAACTGTGAGACAAATAAACCTTTCCTCACAGAAACTGGTTTTTGTCAGGTACTTGGTCACAGCAAGGAGAAGGTAGCCACCACATTAGGCGATGTGAGATAAAGCTCTTTCCCTTCGGTATCTTCCCTGCCCATAAGGTGAAGCCAAGGCTGTCACCGCCAAAGCTGAAGTCACGCGTTCCTCACGGTCGGCAGCTTCGAGTCTAAATTATACCCGCACAAGGGCACATGGCCGCATCCGGACACGCGTTCTAGATTCCTAGCGGCACCATTCGAATGCCTAGTAACAGTTCAGCCAGTAAATTGTGACAGTCACAGAAAGGAGGAGTAACTGGCCACCAGAAGCAGCAGTAGGTATGTAGCTCACAACAAACAAAACAAAACAAAAACAAACAAACAAACAAACAGAAAACAGCAGCTGGGCCTGACAGCTCATTCCTTTATTCCAAGCATTCTCGAGGCTGAGGTAGGAGGATTGCTGTGAGTTCAAGGCTTGCCTAGGTTACAGAATGAGTTCCAGGTAAGTATGGATGAGAGTGTGATCCTGCCTCAAGATAAACTACCTCTCGCACTGCAGCCAAGCCACAGCTGAAGCCACAGAGGAATTGGGGAGACGAGCAAGAGTTCTGCTTCCATGGTGAGACCTGATCATCAGCGCCAGAGTGAGGAGACAGACCCTGAGGATCCTCAACACCTACCAAAGCAGAGATCCAGAGGCTCCTAAGAGCTCATCACTGAAGTAGACTTAAAACTCACCCACCACTGCTCAGGGTATTTTGTAGAAGAGGGGGCAGAAAGATTGTAAGAGCCATAGGTTGAGAAATCATGCCCAGATGCGTTCCCTCCCCCAAAATACCTGGCTACTGCTCCCACAGTGCATAAACTACAACCCCATAGGGAATACCTGCAACCCCACAGAGGAACGTCCTCAACAGAATGTGGGCAGGGATGAGGGAAAAGAGGGTACCAACACATGATGTATCCATACAAAATATGTTGTTAATAACATAAAAAGCAAGGGTTGGAGAGATGGCTCAGCCATTAAAGTGCTTGCCTGTGAAGCAAAAGGACCCAGATTTGATTCCCCAGGACCCACGTAAGCCATATACACAAGGTGGCGCATGCGCCTGGAGTGTTTGCAGTGGCTGGAAGCCCTGATGCACCTATATTTTCTCTCTCTCTCCCTCTCTGCTTCTTTCTTTCTCTCTCTCTCTGTCTCAAATAAATAATTAAATATTTTATAAAAGAATGGAGGAAGAAACATTTTTTTAAAAAACAAAATAAAACAAAACTTAGACATGAGAGAACATATCCAGTAACCTTTCACTTACATAAAGTCCCCCCAAGAGAAAAGCAAATCTATAATAATGGAAATCAGGATAGATGTGCAAGGCCCTTGCTTGAGCCTTATTACCATGAATAAAACAGAGTCTGACTGTTGGGAAAGCAGTTATCCTTGAGAGAAGGAGAGACTGAAATGGGCTGGAGAGTGGTGAGCATAAAGAAACTACTGGAAGCCAGGTGTGGTGGCACATGCCTTTAATCCCAGCACTGGGGAGGCAGACGTAGGAGGAAGGTGAGTTCGAGGCCACCCTGAGACTACATAGTGAGTTCCAGTCAGCGTGGGCTAGAGTGAAACCCTACCTCAAAAAAAAAAAAAAAGAAAGAAAGAAAAGGAAGAAAAAAAGGAACAGTTGGACAGTACATGTCCATTTTTTTGTTTTGTTTTGTTTTTTCGAGGTAGGGTCTCACTCTAGCCCAGGCTGACCTGGAATTCACTATGGAGTCTCAGGGTGGCCTCGAACTCGCGGCGATCCTCCTACCTCTGCCTCCCGAGTACTGGGATTAAAGGCTGTGCGCCACCACACCTGGCTACATGTCCATTTTTAAAAAATCAATGTTATGGTTACCTTCTTATTACTGGTACAAAACATGCAGCCAAAAGCAGCTTATAGGAGGAAAGGGTTTATTCTGGTTTACAAACTTCAGGAGAAGCTCTTGATGCCAGGGGAAAAGATGGCATGAGCAGAGGCTGGACATTACCTCCTGACCAACATCGAGTGGACAACAGCAGCAGGAGAGTGTGCCAAACACTGGCAAGGGGAAGCTGGCTATAACACCCATAAGCCCACCCCCAACTACACATTTCTCCAGGAGGCTCCAATTCCCAAACTGCCACCAGCCAGGGGCCTGGCATTCAGAACACATGAGTGTATGGGGGGCATCACATTCAAATTACCACAATCAACGTCCTTTACACTTGAGGTTTTGAACATCTTTATGTGTGTATACTGTAATCCAATGAAAAGTTATCACAAAATGGTTAATTTTTAACACGAAGCCATGGGACTACATGCTCTGCAGGATCCCTTTTACCTCTGTCGTCTTCTTCTTAGTCCCACGGCACTAGAAAATCCACAGGCTCGTGTGGATGGAGAGATGGTTCGGTGGGTATAGTGCTTGCTGCAGAAGCATGAGGACCTGAGTTTGCATGATCAGCACCCACATAACAGTCAGGGTCTGGTGGCATGTGCTTATAATCCCAGTGCTGGGGAGGAGGAGGAAAGAGATCTCTGGGGCTTGTTGGCTATCTGGTCAACCAAATCAGAGAGTTGCAGGCTCAGTGAGAGGCCATGTCTCATAAAAATGAGGAGGGGGTGGGGGCTGGAGAGATGGCTTAGCGGTTAAGCGCTTGCCTGTGAAGCCTAAGGATCCCGGTTCGAGGCTCGATTCCCCAGGATCCACGTTAGCCAGATGCATAAGGGGGCGCATGCATCTGGAGTTCGTTTGCAGTGGCTAGAGGCCCTGGTGCACCCATTCTCTCACTCTCTCTCTCTTTCTCTGCCTCTTCCTCTCTCTGTTGCTCTCAAATAAATAAATAAAAATAAAAATAATTTTTAAAAAATGAGGAGGGGAAGTGATAGAGGAAGGCACCCAACATCAAGCTCTGACCTCCACATGCATGTGCATGTTTACGTACAAGCATACAAACATGTTTACATACACATATCATGCACACACATATACTACACATGCAAAAAAAAAAACTGAGAAAAAATCAGTAGCTGATTCAAGTACAAAGAAACACTATGGCAAAAGGGAAATCAAGTTTTTTCTTCTTTTTTAATATTTTATTTAATTTCTTTATTTGAGAGAGAATGAGGGAAGAAGGGGGGGGGAGAGAGGAAGAGAATAGGTGTGCCAGGGTCTCCAGCCACTGCAAACCAACTCCAGACGCATGCGCCCCCTTGTGCATCTGGCTTATGTGGGCCCTGGGGAATCCAATTGAGGTCCTTTGGCTTTGCAGGCAGGAGCATAAGCACGAAGCCATCTCTCCAGCCAGAGTTTTCATTTACATTGCTTTGTTTTTATTTTAGTCATCATCCTAGAGAGAATCATGATGTTAAAGGGAAGAATGAGGAAAGAAAGAATAATTTAGCCGTGGTCCCACACACCTGTAATCTCTGCACCGGTCTCTACACTGGGTCCTAGACTAGCCTGTGAGATTGTCAGAGAGAGAGAGAAGATATGGGTCAAGTTAAAAGCAGGGTCACTATATGAAATACTGTATTCCTAGGGTTTAAAAAACATAAATCAAATTACAATACGTCATTGTTTGGTAAGAAATAAACAATTGACATTGGACTTTGATAAATGGGTGACCATGTAATCATTACATGGTAACCATTACAGAAGCAAGCTGAGAGAGTAGCTGTAAGTATCAAGACAATGGAGAGAAAATTGGCATGGGGGCACTCCATTCATGCAGATGTCATAAACTGTGTATGTAATCTCCATTTGTCATGTATCTGTCGGCTTCTCTTTTACACTGTTTTCTTTTTATTGTACTGTTAGTTTCTATTGCATGCTTAGGAGATCAGGGTGGAGGTAAACCAATCACCTCAAAATGAATGAAGAGCAAACTCAAAAGGTTCTCATTGGGGAAAGGTTTTCCTAAATGTGAATAGGTGAATAGTGTCCTCTGAACAAAAAGATGCTGAAGTCCAGCTGGGCGTGGTAGCACACACATTTAATCCTAGCACTCGGGAGGCAGAGGTAGGAGGACCACTGTAAGTTCGTGGCCAGCCTGAGACTACATAGTAAATTCCAGGTCAGCCTGGGCTACAGTGAGATCCTACCTAAAGATATTTAAAAATATATTTTAAAAGTTGCTTTAAGTCCTAGTACATCAGAATAGGACTTTATTTGGAAATAGGGTCATTGACAATAGAATCAGTGTGACCTCAGGTCTGTAGAGACTGGGATGTTTAGTGATGGTCTTTGAAGGACAGTCTGCCAGTGAGCATGTCCTCTGTGAGGTACAGCGGGTACCTAATCTAGGAAGACGTGTCGTTATGGAAAGAGGAGTGTGTATATGCAGACACGCCCAGAGGGGGATAATAAGAACCCCGTGGAGATAGCTCCTGGAGTCACCTGCCTACAAGCTCAGGCATGCTTGGCAGAAGCAAGGAAGGATCTTCATCTAGAATCTCAAAGAAACTAAGCTTGACAGACTCCCCCTGGGGGAAAAAAAAAAAAAAAAAACTTCAACTCTTCTGAGCCATCCAATTTAATTTGTGGTCCTTTGTGACAACAGTCCTAGGACACTAACACACCTGTGACGTCATGTGGGTGTCCCTGTCGACCTGGATGATGAGGAAGTTTAGGGCAACAGTGAGGAGTGTCCCTGGGTCTGTGGGGGAGAGTCAGGGTCATTTCACAGGAGGGGTCAGAAATGTCAGAAGGGTCTAGCCTTTCTTCTCCCTTCTGCCCCAGAGGAGCCCCCCTTTTCTAGGAGAGATCACCACCCCGTTCCTGGAAGATTAAGATTCCTGGGATGACTGCCCCTCCCAGAGATCTTGACACACCCCACATCCCACCTAAGCACAGCGCTAAAACGACCAGTTCTGCCCCAAGCCCATGGGTCTCAGGGTAGGCGTTCCCATTTCCTAGGAACCCCGCTCCTTCCCAACAGGGCAGGAGCTCTGAATTTCTTTTATTTATCTAGTTATTTCAGAGAGAGAGAAAGGGGTGGGAGAGAGAGAAAAAATGAATATGGGTGCGCCTGGGCCTCCAGACACATGTGCTACTTGTTGTATCTGGCTTATGTGGGTTCTGGGGAAGTGAACCTGGGTCCTTAGGCTTTTCAGGCATGATGCATGCTCCACATTGTGCATCTGTCTTTACTTGGGTATTGGGGTCTTGAACCCAGGCCACTGGGCTTTGCAAGCAAGCATCTTTAACCCCTGAGCCATCTCTCCAGCCCAAGGGTGGGATTTTGTTTTGTTTTGTTTTGTTTTGTTTTTCGAGGTAGGGTCTTGCTCTAGCCTAGGCTGACCTGGAATTCACTATGTAGTCACAGGGTGGCCTCGAACTCAAGGCCATCCTCCTACCTCTGCCTCCCTGAGGGCTGGGATTAAAGGCGTGCCCCCCACCACGTCCGACTGGGATATTCTTGAGGGTTACACAGGACGCACTGCACAAATGGCCGATGCTCCAGTCATGGGAGGAGGGATGAGTCACAAGTTCTTTTTTTTTTATATTTTGTTTATTTATTTATTTGAGAGCAACAGACAGAGGGAGAAAGAGGCAGAGAGAGAGAGAGAGAGACAGAGAGAAAATGGGCGCGCAAACGAACTCCAGACATGTGCACCCCCTTGTGCATCTGGCTAATGTGGGTTCTGGGGAACTGAGCCTCGAACCAGGGTCCTTAGGCTTCACAGGCAAGCGTTTAACCGCTAAGCCATCTCTCCAGCCCGAGTCCCAAGTTCCTGAAAGCAGATGATGTTCTGATCTAGCTTCCAGCAGTCTCATAGTGGGTTGATGGAGGGATTTCCTTCTCTGAGTACCGCCAGTCACAGAAATCCGGAGCTGCCACGGGTCACCCGGCACGTGACTGAGAACATGTTTTGGGAACGGCAGACAAGGTGATGCTTCTAGGACAAATCAAAGTAGGGGTGAGCCACCGAAGCCCCAGCTAGGCAAGAGAGAACATCTGGGACGCCGCCGCTGCTCTTGGCACGTGGCCCATGACACAGGCCACTGAGGTTACACGGGAGATCTGATCTCCACCTCTGCTCCTTCTCGCCGGTGTGACGTAGGAGCCAGCTCTTCACTACTATTGTCACTGCTTCCTCCAGCCAGAAAACGTGCCTGCATCCACCTTCGCTGGGAGAGACATAAAGCTATCCAGGCCTCAGCCACTTCTGCTCAGGGAGGACGGCGGGAAACCTTAGTTCTAGAAGTAAGAGGGAATTCAATCTCCAGATGGTATCTTCAGGAAACACTGAGGGCTGACTTGAAGCACTGTTGGCTAACCTGGTGGTTTGGATGTGAATGTATGTCCACCACAGCCTCAGGGAATTATAAAAAAAACTTTATTTTTATTTATTTACTTGAGAGAGAGAGGGGGAGAGAGAGAATGGGCACGCCAGGGCCTCTAGCCACTGCAAACAAACTCCAGACGCATGCACCACCATATGCATCTGGCTTACGTAGGTCCTGGAGAGTCGAACCAGGGTCCTTTGGCTTTGCAGGCAAACGCCTTAACTGCTAAGCCATCTCTCCAGCCTTTTCTTTCTTTCTTTCTTTCTTTTTTAAAACAGGCTTTATTTTTTCTCAGGGATTTTGTTGTTGTTGTTTTGTTTTTGAGGTAGGGTCTCACTCTAGCCCAGGCTGACCTGGAATTCACTGCTGTGGATGTATGGAAGACAGCCGGCTTCTGCCACCACGATGAAGCTTCTCCTGGATGCTGTAAGCCTGAAAGAAACCACTTTTCTCCCATAAGCTGCATCTGGTGAGGTGTCTGTCCCAGCAACGAGCAAGTGACAGCCAACAGAATGTGAGCGGGCAAGAGGCTGGACAGCTGATCAGCAGAGGCCAGTCCAGAGAGGCAGTCACAGGCACATCCGTGAGTCAGGTGACGCTGGAGAGAGGAGAGCTCTGGAAGGCTGCACCTTGGCCTGGTGACCGCTTACAGCTCCCCTGGAGGAAACTGCCCGTTCTGCTGAAGTCAAACACATGGCTCTCTGGCTCTGCTGGAATGTGAGCTGACCTCCCAATTACAGAATTAGACATGAGCCATTTCAGGTTTCTAACTCGAGACTCCGCGTTGCAGACTGCCTCTTGCTAAGAACCCTGCAGGGAGGCTGGAGGGGCGATCAGCCTCATTTCACAGATGAAAACCTTGAGGCACAATTGAGTTGCTCAGTGGCATCTAGTGGACAGTGACAGAGCTAGAACTAGAGCCCTGAATGACTGACACTCACACCCGGTCACTATGTTTTGAATGAGGGTGCTCATTGTTTTTTCTCCAATTGCTGATTTCTAATTATTCACTGAAGATTATATAAATACATATATATATATGTATATATGATTTTCTACTGTTGTAGGCATGAGGATGCTGAAGTCACATGTTACTGATGCCCAACTGTTTGTTCTGATGCCACACAGGCTGCTGCCCACCCCTTCCTCCTGGCTCTTCCTGCTCCTGTGCACAGTGGAGAGGCCTGAGAGCAACTCCCACACCATCAGTGATATCCCGAACACTCGCCAGCCCCTTTCTTTTCCCTTGGTCCTGTGCTCTTGGCTGTCCTGGGGTCTAGTACCCTTTTAGTTTTCTATTTATTTGTTTACTGTTAGTTTTTATGTGTGTGGTGTAAGTGCATGGGTGTGTGTTTGTATGTGTGTGGGTGCATGTGCAGGTACAAGCGTGTGCAAGAGCCTGTGGAGGCCAGAGGTCAACTCTGGGTGTCTTCCTCAATCACTCTCCACCTCATTTTTAAAAAATATTTTTTATTATTTATTTGAGAAAGAGAGAATGGGCACTTCAGGGCTTTTAGTCACTGCAAACCAACTCCAGATACATGCACCACCTTGTGCATCTGGCTTATGTGGGTGCTGGGGAATCGAACCAAGGTTCTTTGGCTTTGTAGGCAAGCACCTTAACTGCTAAGCCATTTTTTCCAGACCTAATGTTTTTTTTTTTTTTTTTGAGACAGGATATCTCAGTGAACCCACAGCTTACCCATTTGGCTACACTAGCTAGCCAATAAGCTCCAGGGATTCTACTGTCTCTGCCTCCCTAGTACTAAGATGACACTGCCACACCTACTTTTTCTTCTGTGGGTGTTAGGGACCTGACTCAGGGCATCATGCTTATGCAGCAAGCACTTTACCAACTGACATCTTCTAAGCTCCTACTTTTTTATTTTTTTAATTTAATTTTTTTATTGACAACTTCCATGATTGTAAACAATATCCCAAGGCAATTGCCTCCCTCCCCCTGCCACTTGTCCCTTTGAAACTCCACCTTCCATCATATCCCCTCCCCTTCTCAGTTTTTTTGTTTGTTTGTTTGTTTGTTTGTTTGTTTTTCAAGGTAGGATCTCACTCTAGCCCAGGCTGACCTGGAATTCACTATGGAGTCTCAGGGTGGCCTCGAACTCACAGTGATCCTCCTCCCTCTGCTTCCCAGTGCTGGGATTAAAGGCATGCGCCACCATGCCTGGCTCAATCAGTCTCTTTTTTATTTTGATGTCATCATCTTTTCCTCCTATTATGATGGTCTTGTGTAGGTAGTGTCAGGCACTGTGAGGTCATGGATATCCAGGCCATTTTGTGTCTGGAGGAGCACGTTGTAAGGAGTCCTACCCTTCCTTTGGCTCTTACATTCTTTCCGCCACCTCTTCCACAATGGACCCTGAGCCTTGGAACATGTGATAGAGCTATTTCAGTGCTGACTAAGATCCCATTTTTTTAAAGGTATTTTATTTATTTGAGAGAAAAAGAAAGAGAAAGAAGCAGTTACAGAGAGAAACAATGGGCATGCAAGGCCCTCCTACCAGCTGCAGACGAACTCCAGACACGTGTGCTACTTTGTACATCTGGCTTAATGTGGGTACTGAGGATTCAAACCCAGGCCCTCAGGCTTTGTAAGCAAGCACCTTCAACTGTTCAGCCATCTCTCTAGCCCCTCCTACATTTAAAAAATATTTTTATTTATTTGCAAACAGAGAGAGAGAGAGAGAGAGAGAGAGACAGATGAGCACACCAGAGTCTCTTGCCATTGCAAACAAACTCCAAATGCATGAGTCACTTTGTGCATTTGACGTTACAGGGGTACTGCAAAATCAAACTGGGACCATCAGGTTTTGCAAGCAAACATCTTTAACTACTGAGCCATCTCTCCAGCCTCCAATTTTTTTTTTTTGTTTGAGACAGACTCTCATGTAACCAAGACTGGTCTTGAACTCATTATGTAGCTAAGGATGACTTTGAACTCCTGATCTTCCTGCTTCTCCACCTCCTCCTCTCTCTCCCAAGTGCTGGGATTACAGGCATGTATCACCATGTGCACTTAGGACCATGGTGTGATCCTGTATGTTTATTTAAAAATTTATTTATTTTATTTGTTACAGAGAGAGAGAGAGAGAGAACGGGCACATCAAGGCCTTCAGGTGCTGCAAACGAGCTCCAGACGCGTGTGCCACCTTGTGCATCTGGCTTACATGGGTCCTAGTGCTGCAGTCAGGTTCGCATTGCTGGTAGAAATCACCCAACCAAGAGCAGCTTGTGAGAAAAAAAGAGGTTTATTTTGGCTTACAGGCTCAAGGGGGAAGCTCCATGATGTCAGGGAAAACAATGGCATGAGCAGAGGGTGGACATCACCCCCTGAACAACGTAAGGTAGACAATAGCAACAGGAGAGTGTGGCGAACACTGGCAAGGGGACACTGGCTATAACACCCATAAGCCCACCCCCAGTAATACACTGCCTCCAGAAGGCGTTAATTCCCAAATCTCCACCAGCTGGGAATCTAGCATTCAGAACACCTAAGTTTATGGGGGACACCTGAATCAAACCACCACATTCTGCCCCTGGCCTCCATAAACTGATAACCATACATGATGTAAAATGCAATGCATTCATCCAAATTTAAAAGTCCCCATAGATTTTTTATCAATTCCAATGATATTCATACATCCCCATAGTCCAAGATCTTTTAACTGAGCCATAATACCAAAACAGTAACCTCAAAAAAACTCATTATGGCACAGAATAAACATTCATATTGCAAAAGATGGCATTGGGCATAGCAAAGAAATACTCAAGCAATACATGATTTAAACAGGGCAAACACCAAACTCTGTAGCTCCAAGTCCAACAACTCTAGTCAGTGACAAGTGCCCAAGTCCGATAATTCTAACCAGCAACAAGTCTCTGGAGTTTCAATTCCGCCCCTCCAGCTAGACTACTCACCGTCCTGGAAAACTTCATTGGGCCCAGCAGCTCTCCTTAGCAGCCGTCTCAAGGTACCAGCATGTCCACTGGGTCTCCACTGCAATTCATGGTTCATCCTCATGGCCCCATGGGATCTCCATGCAGGCATCCAGCAAACCTGCTCCACACTGCCCATGGCCATTTCCAAAACACAAGACTGTGTTGCAAACTCAATGACCCTCTCCTTCCTGCATTTCTTATACTCCACAACACCAGATAGGGTGCCAATTTGTTAATCCAGGGTGGGGGATAAAGCAGACTTTGAAGAACAGGACACTCCTTGAGCACTTAGGCCCCTCCAAAAGAGTCTACATTCTTCCTGTTGCCCCAGTGCAGGTCAGCTGACCCAATCTCAAAGGTTGTAATCTCTCAATTGCAGCTAAACAGGCATCAGTTCACCCAAAGATTTTTCTTCCTGTGCCATATCCCTCTGCTCACACCAGTTCATTTTTATACACTGCAGCCCTGCAGATCTTCTCAGGACACAGGCATAACAGCAAGCTTCTCACACAAACTACCTCTAGCCCAGTCCAAGCAAAGCTCTTTCTCACCCTCATAAGCCAAACCTCAGAGTCCATAGTTCTTACTGTATTCAGGTCTTTCAACTCTGACCAGAATAGTCCATCAAGCTGTACTTACAGTACTGCAAGGCATCTCTTAGGCCAAGGTTTCAAATCTTCCACATTCCTCTTGAAAATCAGTTCCAAAAGGCCAAAGCCACATAGTCAGGTGTCTAGCAGCAATTCTACTCCTGGTACCACTTTACTGTTGCAGTCAGGTTCACATTTCTGGTAGAAATCACCCAACCAAGAGCAGCTTGTGGGAAAAAAGAGGTTAATTTTGGCTTACAGGCTCAAGGGGATGCTCCATGATGGCAGGGGAAATGATGGCATGAGCAGAGGGTGGACATCACCCCTGGCCAACATAAGGTGGGCAATAGCAACAGGGGAGTGTGCCGAACACTGGCAAGGGGAAACTAGCTAAACACCCATAAACCCACCCCCAACAATACACTCCCTCCAGGAGGCATTAATTCCCAAATCTCTATCAGCTGGGAACCTAGCATTCAGAACACCTAAGTTTATGGGAGACACCTGAATCAAACCACAACACCTAGGGAATCAAACCTGAGACCTTTGGCTTTGCAGACAAACACTTTAACTGCTAAGTGATCTCTCCAGCCCTGATCTTATTTTTATATCTTTTTTTTTTTTTTTGGTGTTTCAAGGTAGGGTCTCACTCTAGCCCAGGCTGACCTGGAATTCTGGAATTCACTATGTAGTCTCAGGGTGGCCTGGAACTCATGGCGATCCTCCTACCTCTGCCTCCCCAAGTGCTGGGATTAAAGGAATGCGCCACTATGCCTAGTCTGATCTTGTATCTTAATCTTAGGTAAAAGCATCTCTCAGGGTTTACTACTGTGTCATGAGTATTTGGCCACCAGGGATAAAGGAGACGTCTCCCAAGAGGATCATACTCATATTCATTCACACCAGGAGATGTGACAGAGTTTGGTTTCTTTTTTTCTGTTGTTGTTTATTTTTATTTGAGAGTGACAGACAGACAGACAAAGAGGCAGATAGAGAGAGAATGGGCACGCCAGGGCCCTCAGCCACTGCAAGCGAACTCCAGATGCATGTGTCAGTTTGTGCAACTGGCTTGCATGGGTCCTGGGGAATCGAGCCTCGAACCGGGGTCCTTAGGCTTCACAGGCAAGCACCTAACTGCTAAGCCATCTCTCCAGACCCAGAGTTTGGTTTCTTAACCGTTTTGAACCATCATTTTCATGTTAGAGTGAGTATATGGAAACAGCATAGAAACAAAATCCTGTGTTAAAGTAGCAGCATGGGCTTCTGTTCCCAGATGGCCCCTCGCAGAGGGGGCCCGAGAGCGTTCTTAAAGGGGTTGCGATGGAATCCCACCCCGGACAGGAAGGGAAGAAGCTGGTAACGTGAAGCAGAGGGCTCCAGGGGATGCGGAGCCAGGCTGTGCATCCTGGAGGTCAGGGGCTGAGGCTCTCCAGGCCACAGCTGGGTCTGGTCCTTTCTTTGCCTCTGGACTACCTGAGGTGAGTTCCTGGATCTCTGCATCTCAGTCTCATCCTCTGAAAATGTGGCTAATGCTTACCTTAAGGATTTTGCTTTCAGGATTAGATGGGGATAATAAACAGGCAGAGATTATGATCGCACCTGACAGCTGGGCCCAGCTTAATTCACAAGCGCCACTGTGATGGGGGAGGGGAGGGGGGACTTCGAAGAGAGCTGGGATGCTATTTTTTTTTTTTTTTGTTTGGTTTTCACTTTGATTTGTGGCTGGGGATGATCAAATCCAGGGCTTTGCACCTGTTTTGTTGTTGTTGCTGGGTTTTGTTTGTTTCTACCTCGTCCTCCTCCCCCTTCTTCCAGAAGTGAACTAGAAGCTACCCAGACTTCCCTGAGGGTTCAGGGGTGTCGAGCTGTCGCTAACAAGGTATAGAAAGGCTGGGTCATCAAGTACTCTGACAGAAATCTGTCTGTCTGAACCGGATACCAGCACAAGGGGGAAGGAGATCAGCACAGAGAAAAATCAACTCCTACCAAATCAGAGAGCCAGAGCCTCAGAGGGCCCCAACACCTCATCA
The DNA here is from genome assembly GCA_036346955.1 of Dipus sagitta. NCBI lineage: Eukaryota > Metazoa > Chordata > Mammalia > Rodentia > Dipodidae > Dipus > Dipus sagitta. The sequence continues at coordinate 151,206,501 of CM070772.1, read as the reverse complement.
CTGAAGCAGACTAAAAATGAACCCAACATGGCTCAGGGAAATTTTGCGGAAGAGGGGGCGGAAAGAATGTCAGAGCCACATGTTGGTCATGATATGCAGAGACATTTAGCTTACCCATAACTGTGGGTTAACTCCACAATGCATGACCCGTATACCTCAACAAGGAGAGGCCAAGGGGAGGGGCTAGGTCATGGATGAGCCTAATAATGGTACCAAACTGACTGTATTTGCTGAATCCAGAACTGACTAATAAAAAAAAAGAAAGAAAGAAAGAAAGGCTGACGGTACCGCTGGAGGAGTGAGGTCAGCCGAGCTCCAGAAAGTGCCTGGGGAAAACTGGCGGGGCCTCTTCACTTGGTAGGTCAGTACTTGCAACACATGGGTGAGTATGCATGTTTCCTCCATAGTCAATGAAAAAGCGGGAATCCTTTCAAACAGTTAATAGACAAAAGCTTTCACACAATGGAGGACTAGCATGTGGGATGTTGAGAGCTCCCTCCCAGGACTCATCATTTCACTTCCTGAGGTGAAAACTCCGGTGTGTTGTACGGAAGAGTCTATAGATTTGCAATGCGCTGGGGTTCGGGAAGAGGAGAAACAAGCTTGATCCTAAAAGAGAGTGAACCGAAGGACGAGGCCGGCTCTGAGTGTTCCCGGCTAGTGAGTGGAATTCAAAACCAGCTTTCTCCAGGTAAGATGATTCAAAGCCGGGGAAGGCCGGGCAAGGACAGCCTTGTCCCTCCCCTTCCCCAGCCCTGAAAATAGCTTTCTTTGTTGAGAGAATGCATTTGAGGTGAGCCGCCTCCACTCCTCCCGCGCAGATCCAATGGGAAGGGAGGCAAGGTAAGCCCTTCCAGGTGCCACGGTGTGTAATTAATAAGCCGTCTACATGAAATTATCAACTCCCCACAAAATGAAGGCTTTGTCTAGGCCCGTTCACCAAGAAGAAAGAGCTGAAATGAATGACCCCCTCAAGAGGGCCAGAGGGGCCAGGCCAAGCCCACACGAAAATGTTTTCATTCCCGAGACACAAAACCATTTATTTTTGGTTCATTTCAGTGTTTAGAGCACTGCGCATATTACACGTTTCCATCGGTGTGAATGGTTACCAATTGTTGGAGCAAATTAATCTCTTACAAGCTTCTCAGCAGCCAGGATGGATGGCGAACAGTAGGGTGAAACAGGTACACCCTCCCCCGAGTGTGAGCCTCCCAGGACAATGAACCCCGACCACGGCGCTCCCCACATCCAGGGACTGCCACTCTCTGCAGTCCTGTGGCGGCGCCAGCTGCCCCCTGCCACCTCTGCCCTGCTGAGGTAGTTTTCTGATCAGCCACCTGGGTGGGGCATGCTGCCACTTTCAGTTTGGAAGGAAAAGCCTGTGAATCTGCTTCCTGGGAAGAGAGACATTACTGAATTGTCGCTCGCCTCCCTGACACAGAAAACATCAATTTCATTGCAGCCCAGTCAGAGTTGGAAACACCTGCCACTTCCTTTCTCAGTTGAAATTAACATGCTGCATCCCACCATTGATTGATTCCAGGCAGCCTAACACTGCCAAAGTCGAGGTCTAAATGAATCGGTACAACCTGATATGATTTTTTTCACAGTTTTAGCAACACGAACTTGTTCTTATTGCCAAAGGAACACTACAATAGTGGGGGAGATGAGGCTTTGCGAGGAGGCTGGTGCTTATAAGAAAAAGAAACAAAGAGCCCTTTATCCTTGTGTTTGGGAGTGGTAATCATTCTTGATCTTCATATGTCCTTGGAGATGAAGAGGAAGATGAATCCACTGTGGATCCCAGCATCTAGCCAAGAGCTGGAGAACCCCGTGGTTATTCAGAGAATGCTAAATAGGGAAATCTGTGAGTGAGTGGCTGGAGACAGCATGTTTAAGAACAGTGCTCTGAGTTCAACGTAGGTAAAGTTCTGAGTTTATAACAATCATAGGCCCTGTGGCTTGGTTTTGAATCTGTGGGAGATCGTGAGCTATAGCCTGAGGTTGGATTTTGTCCCATTCAGGGGCCTACATTTTTTTTTCTTCTTCTTTTTCTTTTTCTTTTTTCTTTGGAAGTTGGGTCTCATTCCAGCTCAGGCTGACCTGGAGTTCACTATGTAGTCTCAGGGTGGCCTCGAACTCACGGTGATCCTCCTACCTCTGCCTCCTGAGTGCTGGGACTAAAGATGGGCGCCACCACACCCTGCTCCCATTATTTCTTGACTATCTTCCCTCGCACTCCTCTGGGGCAGAGAAGGCCCTGTGTACTTTCTTCAAAACCCTGTCCATGCTTCCTATACACAAACCATCTTCAAACTGCAGACGAGCAGCAGGGCAGGGTGACTCATGCTTATATAATCTCAGCACTCAAGAGGCTGAGGTAGGAGGATCGCTATGAGTTTGAGGCCAGCCTGGGCTACAGAGTGAGTTCTGGGTCAGCCTGGGTTAGAGTGAGACTACATCAAAAAATCAAAACGAGAAACAAAACAGCAACAACAAAATGTATATTTTACATTAAGGAGTGAAATCATTTTAAGTAGGTTTGATAGTCACAAGATTTGGATCCTTTTGAGAAAGTCATTGATATTATATAAAAAAGAGGGCTGGAGAGATGGATTAGCCATTAAGGCGCTTGCCTGCCTGCGAAGCCTCAGGACCCAGGTTCGATTCCCCAGTACCCATGTAAGCCAGATGTACAAGGCGGCAAAGGCATCTGGAGTTTGTATTGACGAGAGACCCTGGCATGCCTTCTTTCTCTCTCTGTCTCTCTCAAATAAAATATAAAAAACATTAAAAAAAAAAAAAAAAAAGAAAGCCAGCTTGAGCTGGAAACTGGTAAGGACCAGGTTTGTGTTTTAAACATGGCTGCATAAGGTTAACCTTAAACCACAGAGAAGTCTCTGTAAGAAAAGTGAACAAAATGCTTTTGTCTTACATCTACACAAGAGTGGGACCAAGGGGCTGGAGAGATGGCTTAGTGGTTAAGCGCTTGCCTGTGAAGCCTAAGGACCCCGGTTTGAGGCTCGATTCTCCAGGACCCACGTTAGCCAGGTGCACAAGGGGGCGCACGCATCTGGAGTTCGTTTGCAGTGGCTGGAAGCCCTGGCGCGTCCATTCTCTCTCTATATATATCTGCCTCTTTCTCTCTCTGTATGTCACTCTCAAATAAATAAATAAAAATAACAACCACAACAAAAAAGAGTGGGACCAAGAATCACCATCTTTCTTGGCCTTTTTGAAAGAATCTTTTTTTTTCTAAATGGGAATATAAATTAAGACAGTAGCAAGTCCTTTGCACAATAGCAACCCAGGCACTTCTCACTTTCACATTATCCTTTGAATATATGTAGTCATCAAACAGTACACTTTATCTAACTGGAAGAAAAGATGTGGCTTGACTACTTCTATATATTCGAGAATGAAAACTAAAGTTACACAAGTGTTTTCCAATAAGTTAATTCCTGAGTATCCATGTTTCTAAATGCCTGGTGGCTAAAAACATTATTATTATTATTATTATTATGGTTTTTCAAGGTAGGGTCTTGCTCTAGCCCAGGCTGACCTGGAATTCAGCATGTAGTCTCAGGAGGCCTCAAACTCATGGCAGTTCCCTACCTCTGCCCCCTGAGTGCTGGGATTTAAGGTGTGCACCACCATGCCTGGCTTGAAAATATTATTTTGATCTCCATACATCTTGGTGTGTGTGTGTGTGTGTGTTTATGTGTGTGTCTATGTGTATGTATAGTATGTGGGGGGTATGGGCATGTGTGTGTATCATGACATGGATGTAAGGGTCAGAAGACAACTGCTTTGACACAGAGTGTCTCCTATTATTTGCCACTGGGAAGGCCAGACTAGCTGACCCACGAGCTTCAGGATTCTTTTTATGATCAAGTTCAAAAAAATTTTTTTTGTTTATTTATTTATTTATTTATTTTTAAATATGGAATGCTTCACGAATTTGCGTGTCATCCTTGTGCAGGGGCCATGTTAATCTTCTCTCTATCGTTCCAATTTTAGTATATGTGCTGCCGAAGCGAGCACTTTTTATTTTATTTATTTGAGAATGACAGAGAGAGAATGGGCATGCCAGGGCCTCCAGCCACTGTAAATGAACTCCAGACGCATGCGCCACCTTGTGCATATGGCTAACGTGGGTCCTGGGGAATTGAGCCTCGAACGGAGGTCCTTAGGCTTCACAGGCAAACGCTTAACCACTAAGCCATCTCTCCAGCCCGAGCTTCAGTATTTGTATAGTTCTTTCATGGTTGTAGACACACTGGGATTATGCACATGAGTGTTAATTGCGTTTGGCTTTATGTGGGTGTCAGGGGATGGGAATCCAGTCATCAGGCTTGTGCAGCAAGTGCTTTCAACCACTGAGCCATCTCTCCAGCCCTGTTTCTTACATCTTTAATACTATACATCTCACTGCCTCAAGCATCTTAGACATGAAGCTGCTTATATACGAATATCTTCATTTCCAAAGTTCCTCTCCAAAAACTAGCACAGGAGAACCGGAATTATGAGAAAATTGCATTCCCTAGTTCCATCAAATATACAAATAAATAAAAAAGACTAAAGATACAGAAGTGACCTAGTTTTTGTCAGGGAGATAGGAAAAAGCCTCTGCATGTTCCCTAACAACAAAACTCAAGGCTCTCAGAGACTTGATACTTAGGGGAAAGGAGGGAAGAATAAATGGCAACCTTCGCACCTCGTCATGCCACAGAATGGTTGCACTTAACTGCCACTCAAACCATGGGCCAACCGGGGTCTTGACGTATCTCACTTCCGGCTGGTCACTTGACTAGACTGGTCCACAGCCTCTCCAAGGGAAGTGGTTAGTGGGTCTCAAGTCTGAGCCAACTGCTGCAAAGCATCTTTGTCCAATGACACATTCAGACACTTACAGAAAAGAGTGGTACATGTAACATAAACAGTTCTTCAGTCTCTTGTCAATAGCAGGCTCAAGCTCAGAAGCCTATGGAAGGAGAACGTCAACTCTAATGGGAAACATACGCCATTTTAAAGCCTGTCATCTTCGGTCCCCTTTCCACTATCCACAGCCCCGAGGAAGCCCAGCACCCCGGAGCACCAACTCCACCCATCAGCCTTCTTTATGGATTGAAAACAGCACAAAAGGAAAATCCGCGGCCCAGTTTGGAGTTGGACAAATGGAGTCGCTGCTCTCAGCATTACCTGGAAGTGAGACATGGTTTTGTCCTTACTTCAAAGAGGTCACGGGCACAAGATGACCAGAGATGAGAAGCCGTTTGAAAAACGTAGCTCGCCTGATCCTTGGTGTGTCTCAGGACTCTAGTTGTACCACTTTACCAATGTTTTGTCAACAAACGCAGGTTCCCCTTTTGGCCATCACCGACCCTGACTCAAAAAGCACTTCAAAGTCATTCATTGTCTGACAGCATTTATCATTATGTTCCCAGGCTATAACAGAACACTGTGGGAACAAAAAGCTTTTCTAAGCCAACAGGGTTTGGTGAAAACTAATAGCCCTGTTGGCATGAAATGAAAGTTTTATTTTTTTCAAAAAAATAAAATAAAATAAAATTAAGGCTCACATGTTCTATTAAACTCTCATTGCTTATGTATATTATATTAAGGTTTATAAATATACCTGGTAGATTAAATCCATGCTAGATTGAATTAACACCTGCTATATGAGTTATTTGCTTTATGTCATCAGTAATCTCAAGGTTTCTCTTGTTTCTCTGGAAACACAATTTAAATATTAACCTAATCTTTAAACTGCTGCTGCTGCTTTCTGACATTTGGAAACCAGTCACCCATGAAAAAAAAAAAAAAAGACAAATAAGAATGTATTAATGAAAAGGCAGCTCTTTAGTCTTACAACATGTAACTCAATGAGTTACAAAGGCACATGATGAGCAGCGGGAAAATAAGAGTCCTGGTGGAACTTTCCAGGGAAAACAATGCTGGTCACCCGCCAAGGACACCTCCAGCCTGAGAGCCTGGCTGACGGCACACACCGCCAAGTCCAGAAGTCTGCGGTTTATTCATTTGTCTCTGGAAAAATCTTGGGAAACTGTAGTACACGTGAGACACATAAAGAGGTTTTTTGTTGTTGTTGTTTCTGGATTCGGGGCTGGTCTAGGACTCAGCATGTAGCCTAGGCTGTCTTCAAACTCAAAACAATCCTCCTGCCTCGGCCTTCTGAGTTCTGGGATTATAGCATGAAATACCATGCCCAACTCATAGAAGAGATTTTTAATTTAAAAAAAAAATGCACTAGGGTCTACATTCAGTCCCTGGGTGAGAAAGTGGGGTGTTCTAGGCTCCCAAGAGGATGGGTTCCTCACGTCCTGCTCAGCTGAGAGCCCCGGGAGAAGAGGAAGTTCTCGAAGCCCTGGTCTTCAGCCTTCTCCCGGATGCGCTGCTCCTCTAAGGAGTCCACAAGTTTGTCTCTCTGTTCAATCACGTGCATCATCTCTGTGAGTATTTCTTGCTCCTCGTTCAGGTCTTTCTCATCTTTCTGGCTCTCTAAAGAAAAAAGAAAGAAAGAAAGAAAGAAAGAGAGAGAGAGAGAGACAGAGAGAGAGAGAGAGAGAGAAAGAAAGAAAACAAACCATCAGACCTCAGGTAAGATTGGGCCCAAGGGAGTTCTTGGTGTAGGCGTTCACCATTGTTCCAGTCTTGTTCTGCCCTGTAGCTTCAAGGAAGCGAATTTAACACCCAGGAGCTACCCCTAAAACCATAGAGGACAAAGGGGGAGCTCTGTGAGGTGGTCAGCTTGGATTTCACCTGGAGAATATGTGTGCAGTGGGGGGGGGGGTGACATTTTTGAGAAAAATAACATAGACACACCCTGATACCTCCCCCTCCGCACACTTACCATCCCCACAAGAAAGAAACCAAACAAAAGGAGGTTTTCCATAAGCATATCTGAGGACTCACAGCAAGGCAATCTGACAGGCTTCTATCTATAGCAGGAGCTCCTATTTCAATGTCATTCATATGACAGATTATTTGTTTTTTTAAATTATTTATTTGCATATGTGTGTATGCATGAGAGGGAGGGACGGGCCACCAGGGTTTCTTGCCACTGCAGATGAACACCAGATGCATGTGCCACTTTGTGTCTGGCTTCACATAGATGCTGGGGGAATTGAACCTGAGTGGACAGGCTTTATAAATAAGTACCTTTAACCACCGAGCCATCACCCGAGACCCTGATTGTATGGAATGAGTTTTTGTTGTTGTTGTTTTTGGTTTTTGTGGTGCTTAAAATGGAACTCAGGGCCTCAGGCATGCTAGACAAGATATATATGTATCCCCAGTCCCTGCTTTTTTAAGACTGTGCAGTCCAGGCTGGCCTCAAACCCATGGCTCTCTTTCCTCACTCCTCCTGGCGGCATAAGGAACTCATGGGGGGTGTTCTGACTTGCTGAGTGCCCCGTAGCTGTGTTCCATCAGCAGATGGCTGCTCCCTTGCTTGCACGGGCAGTGAATTACGGGGTACCCTTGGCACTTTTATAGCAGGTGGGCACTTCTCAGCTGCCTCTCTCCTTAACCTGTCAGTGACTCTAGGGAGAACAGAAGAAAACCATCTTTAAGACAAAGCAGTGTCACCCCAGAGAGAACTGAGCATTTCCTACAAGGACTGTGCAAATGACTGCATCGGATCAGGTTTACCGGGAAAGGTCAAGTGCTCCTGTTCTCTGTGATAACTAGTGGGAGGAAGCTTGTGTGCAAGATGAGCTCGGCTGAAGACAAATATAGAAGCTGCTTCGGGTCAAGCTGAAGAAAATGGTTCTCTGGGAGGAGGGGCAGGCCTGGAAACCTATAGCTGGGACCTGTGATTCCAGTCCTGCCTTTGTTTCCTGGTCTGCTGTGATGTGAGCAGGCAGCCATCTCCCTTCCACGGCTCCCTGCAAGGGGGTACAGTTAGGGTGACTGGACCCCTGGAAGTAAGAAAAAGGCAGGAAAGTCTGCACTTGCTAGAAATACAAAGATGATCTGACTTCTTATCTCTTGCCTAGTTCCCCAGGCCTGTTTTTCCACAAACAACCAGGACCCCTCCTGGGAAGGAGGTAAACAGTTGTGGTTGATTAAGTTCAGTCCCTGGAACTTGGTGTCAGGGCTAGCCTCTTCCTGAGACAGCCCCTAACCAACCCACCGTCCCTCTGGTTCACCTGAGCTGGAAGACAGCCCACACTATAAGGCTATAAATACCTTTGCAAGGAGAGGGCAGGCTCTCTGACCACTTGAGACCTTCCAGCTGTGGGTGAGTTTTTTCCTCAGCTGGGCCTGGGCTGGCTTGGCCCAGGCTCAGGCCCAGGCCCAGTCGGGAGGGGCCCCCAGCCCTGACTCTCCGCATGGGCTCCTTTGTCCCCTCCAGCTCCCCACATGGCAGGAGCTCCTGGAACTTTCTTTTCTCTCTTTCTGCATTTTTTCCAGGCCCGCCACGTGGGATCTCTAGCCACGTTGGTGCTTTCTTGGGCTCTGTACTTTCCTCAATAAATTTAATAATTTTTCTTCTCGGTCTTTTAAAAAATTCAATTGTTTGATTAAAATTAGAAATGAATCTAGGGTTTGGGGTTCAAGGAAGTCCTTGAACCCCTAACACCCCATTACACCCCCACCACAGAGCAGCCCACCAAAACTTCCCTGCCATGATGGACTGTGTCCTATTAAACTGTAAGCCAAGATGGGCTGTGTCCTTTTAAACTGTTAAAATAAACCATGCCACCCCCTTAAGTCAGGTGTTTAGTCACTGCAATGAGAAAAGCAATTTATACACTGATATAGGAATATGTAGAGTTTAAGGTCAGCTTGGGATACATAGCAAGACCCTGCTCAATAGAAATGAATACAAAAAGAAAGTAAACAGGGGATGGAGAGATTGCTTAGTGGTTAGGGCACTTGCCTGCAAAGCCTAAGAACCCAGGTTCGATTCCCCAGGATCCACATGAGCCAGATGCACAAGGTGGTGCATATGTCTGGAGCTCGTTTGCAGTGGTTGGAGGCCCTAGCATGCCCATTCTCTCTCTTTCTGCCTCTCTCTCTCTCTGTTAAATAAATACATTTAAAAAATGAAAATAAAAGTAAACAAATGGTTTTGTTTCCACTGAAACATGGGGTGGAGAAAATATGGCCCTCATATGGACATGGTGCTAACCCAGAGAAAGATCTGCCGTTCTCACAGGGTGGCAACAGGCAGGCCTGGCTCTCAGGCTGGTTGGCTGTGCAAGACAGGAAAAATATTCATTTTAGGATCTGCAGCACACCCTGCAAGTGTCCTTCTGGGGGGGAGCGGGGTGCCTTTAAAATGTCAGGTGTCACTGAACTCACCGTCCTTAAGCATCTTCTCTCTTAATTTCTGCTCCAGTCGACTCTGGTGGTCTTCTAGTTCCAGTTCTTGGGCCCTGGATGGGAGAGAGGGTTCAGACTGTAAGCTGAGGCGTGTGTGCAGAGACGCTGAGAAGACGCACTTTGACATCCCCACCACAGTCGTGCTTTCATTATTGAAGCTGGGGTCTCTGAACATTTCCCAATGAAAGGCCTCGCTGATGCTGAGATCCTCAGAGGTGCCTAGAAAGATGACTGAGGCACGCCGGGCTCCAGAGACGACGGGACTGTGGCGTGGAAGGCTAGCTATCCAGGCCGCTGGCTAGGGACAGACTGGAGTTCGGGCGACTAGGGAAGAAATAACCCTTGGGGAGGAAGCCATGACCACTGGAAACTCATCTTTTAGGTACAACATGACTTCTAGTCATTTCTGGGCCATGGAGATGGTTCAGTGCTTGTTGTACAAGCACGAGGACCTGAGTTCAGTTCCCAGCGGCCACGTAAAATGCCAAGTGTGACCATGTCCGTAACTCTAGTGCTGAGGGGGAATCAAGGAAAAGATCGCTAGGGGTCCGTGATCAGCTGGTCTATCAAAAAAAGGGGGGGGCTGGAGAGATGGCTTAGTAGTTAGGGTGCTTGCCTGCAAAGCCAGAGGACCTCGGGTTCAATTCCCCAGGACCCATGTAAACCAGATGCACAAGGTTGTACATGCATCTGGAGTTCATTTGCAGTGGCTGGAGGTCTTGGCATGCCCATTCTTTCTCTCTCTCTCTCTCTCTCTTCCTCTCTCAAATAAATAAGTAAAAATAAACTAAAAAAAAAAAGAAAAACAAAAAAACAGACATCTCCAGGTTCAGTGAGAGACTCTGTCTCAGAGAAGTAAGGTAGAGGACTCCTGGTGGCCTCCTTTAGCCTCTGCGTGTGTGCACACAGAGCTCTCACACATGCACACGTATGCATACACACACAAATCACTTCTTAAAATTCCCCAAACTCTCACTGTGGTCAGGAAGACAAAAAGGAGGGGAAGAAGTGACACATTCTGCTCAGGTGAGGACAGCGACACTTAGGCCCCCTCTATCTTGCCCTCGACGCTGTGGATAGAAGGGCCAACTCCAGTGTCCAGTGCCGGGCACTCACTACCTCCGTCCATCACGAGGACCGACAGAGTAGGGCGGAGCCTTGGAGAAGGCTGGCTGGGAACTTAACCTCTCTGCCCAGAGCGTAGCTCCCCAGGCGCCCACCAATGCAGTACAAATGCCACTCTGGAGTTCTCCAGAGAAATAAGGACTCAGTTAAGAGGTGACAGTGGAAGTCACATGACCCTTAAAGAGGAACTATAGTGAAAGCAAAGGGTTGAAGACAGACACAGGAAGTATGTACTTTAAAAGACATGCCTACATTCTAATCCCTGGAAATGGTGTGTGGTAATTTGAATGGATGTCTCCCAAACAATTCAGGAGTTTGTTTATTTATTTTATTAGGAGTTTTTCTTTTTAATTTTTACTTTTTTAAGAATGTGTGCACCAGTGGCTTCCAGCCACTGTAAATGAAGTCCAGATGCAGGCACCGCCTTATGAATCTGGCTTACGCTAAACCACTTCTCCAGCCCCTGAATTCCAGAGTTTGATTCAAGCTGGTCACTTGGTGTCACTGTTAGGCTGGTCCTAGGGCCCAGCCCTAAGGTGTGAGGGTGGACCTGGAATTCCAATCTAAAGATATGCAGAAGCTGGAGCTTTGTCTGGGGTTCCGGAAGTGTGCTGTGCTGGGTGGCTTTGGCTTGTGCTTCTCTCTCTCTGCTTGGACCTGTGAAAGCCTGCCAGCTTCTTCTGCCATTATGGAACTTCCCCTGCATCTGTGAGCATCAAATAAATCCCCTTCCTCCATAACTGTGCCTAGTTTGGAAGTCCCTCCCAGCAACTGAAGCTGTCTGCTACATGGTGAACGCGGCATTTTAAAAAAGGGTCTCTGCAGAAATAATTAAAGACCTTGGGACATTACATTCTGGATTATCTCAACAATCTTCACAAGACGAGGTGGAGACACCGATACAAGAAACACCATGTGGAGACAGGCAGAGGCTGGAGAGATACAGCCTGCGGTCCAGGACAGCCAGGAGTCACAAGGACAGGAAGAGGCAAGGAAGGTTCTCCTCCCCCCCCCCCCCCCAGAGCCTCCAGAGGGCCATGTGCCCTCAGTCCTTCCTGACGACCTCCAGCTTCCAGAACTGTCAGACGATTCCGTTGCTCTAAGCCATTCATTCTGTGGTAACGGTCTGCAGCTCTAAGGATTCAGTAAAGTTGCAAGCCCACCCGGGCTCTTAGGTTCATGAGCTATTATCAGTAGTAAAGGGGATGTCTCTATTTTTTTGGCATGTGTATTTGTATGTGTGTGGGCACGTGTGTGTGTGTGTGTGTGTGGAGGTTGGAGGTTGATGCCAGGTGTCTTTGGTCACTTTCCACTTTATTTCTTGAGACGGGGGCTTTCTGAATCTGAAGCTTGTCAACTTGGCTAGACTAGCTAGCCAGCGATTCCTGAGGGGCCTGTCTCTGTGTCTCCACTGCTGGGACCACACGCAGCACCACCATGCTCAGCATGCCATGTGGGTACAGATGATTCAAACTCAAGAGCTCATACCTGTGGGGCAAGCACTTTACCCACTAAGCTATCTCCCATGCCCATACACATGATATCTTTTTAAAAAACTATTTTATTTTTATTTATTTATTTGACAGAGAAGAGGGAGAGAGAGAGAGAGAGAGGGAGAGAATGGGTGCGCCAGGGACTCCAGCCACTGCAAACGAACTCCAGATGCGTGCGCCCCCTTGTGCATCTGGCTAACGTGGGTCCTGGGGAATCGAACCTGTATCCTCTGGCTTTGCAGGCAAACGCCTTAACCGCTAAGCCATCCCTTGGTGTCCCATCTGTTGACTTGGCTGTCTCACTTCTCACCTGGTTAGGTGCCCGGTGGTAATATTTACTACACCCCTCAAAAGGCACCCCCCTCAAATGGCCTTTCAGGCAGAGTGGGGGGCGAAGAAATGAAACGAGACAGCACAAATTATGGAGCTCAGTAGGGTTATAGTGAATGTTCCTTTCTCACCTCCACCATGGTGACAGACGCAGTGTCCCTCAAAGTGTCCAGAAGACCGTGGGGAGCTTTGTGTCTACTTTCTGAATTCCCAACCAGACTGCCAGCTCTTACTAACTCAGAGACAGAGACAGATTTCAGTGAGAACTCGCCTTCCTTCCATCCCATCCACCAGGAAATGGCCAGGCAGACCTCGCGAGTCACACGCCAGGGACAGACAGCTTCTTCCCAGCCAGTGTGTGACTGCTCTTTAACGTACACCTGGGGGCCAGGAAGGGACTGGCCACCCTCCAGCTCCCGGCCTGTTACCTGAAATCTATTTCAGCTGTTGGACTCCACAGAGAGAACGGCCCACTGAAGATTCCTCCCACTAATGCTAGCATGATATGCAAGACACAAAGTACCAATTTGCCTCAATCATCGTTCCGTATGCACAAAGAGGAAAGCTCCCAGGACCTCAGCCGGGGACCGTGAGCCACCCCCACCACCTGCCCCTGGGCTGTCGGGACTTTCTGGTGTCAGTGTTGGCTTACTTACATGATCAGTAGCTCCGACTCATATCGCATTAATTTATTCTTCTCCAGAACCAGCTTAAACCATTCCTGCAAAAGCTGTGCTTCGTCCTGTGTCCCTGAATCTGCTTAAGAAATCAATGGCAAATGGGTTAGATTGGCGTTTCTCTCTCCATGATCAAACTGCTTTGAAGCCACATTAAGTGGGTGATGTTTGTGGCGAGCAGGGCTCGGCAGGAAGCAGTTCTTGGCACCCTGTGGACGCCTCGAGGTCATGGGCATCAGAAATAAAGCCCACCTGTGCCTGCTCTAGGGGATATCTCCCGGGCATGATGGACCTGACTCCTTCAGCTCCGAGGTCACATGCCCATGACAACATTTTCCACAAAGGACACTCACTGCTGCCTACTTGTCTGTCCTCTGTAAAACTTAGGGGTTTGCCCAACATCTTCCACCACAGGAGCCCCTGCTGCTTGCTGCCCCCTTTCACCTTTTCTCCTCACACATCACATGTGTATGAGTGCCCGGCGGTGCATACTCCCTTCACAGGACAGCAAAGTGCATGCCACGTTTGACCACAGGATAGGGACCGTTATTTTTAAATTCATGTATACATGTATGTGTATGCATTTGTGTACTTTTGCCCAAAGAAATGCCAAAGTATAAAAAATGCAATTAGAATTGAGTCTCAGGGGGGAAAAAGTTATATTTATATAACCTTTTAAAAATTTAAGTTTTAGAGCTGGGCGTGGTGGCGCACGCCTTTAATCCCGGCACTCGGGAGGCAGAGGTAGGAGGATCGCCGTGAGTTCGAGGCCACCCTGAGAATACAGAGTGAATTCCAGGTTAGCCTGGGCTAGAGTGAGACCCTATCTTGAAAAACCAAAAAAAAAAAAAAAAAAAAAACTAAATTTTAATTAAAAATGTTCAAAATTTATTATTTTTTTTCAAGGTAAAGTCTTGTTCTAGCCCAGGCTAACCTGGAATTTACTATGTAGTCTCAGGCTGGCCTTGAACTCACAGCAATCCTCTTACCTTGGCTTCCTGAGTGCTGGGATTAAAGGTGTGTGCCACCATGCCTAACATTTTGCAAAATTTATATAATCCCCTTCCACCACCCTCCTTTGCTTCCCCTCTCATCCCTCTCCACCAAATCCCTTTCCTTTCTAAACTATTTCTTCCTGGGCCCAATATTATGCAGGTCTTGTGCAGGTAACAATAGCCCCATGAGATCATGAATGTGACCCCTACTTTGTGTCTGGAAGACAGCATTCCAAAGCACTCCTCCCCATCCTGTGGCTCTTTCTTTCCATCACCTCTTCTGCAACATATATTCTCACAGCTTAGACTACGACCTCTATTAAACAGACGAGTAATCCTGTTGGCACTGCCCAGTGTCAGGTAGGATGTGTTCAGATACTGAAATGTTAAAGCTGGGCGCATTTCAGAAATAGCAACATGGTGCTAGTTTTCAATATGAGAAAAATGACAAGGCTCTTGGCCATTCTAGCAGGGTGTGCTGGAGGGCCCTGTAGGCAGAGAATAAAACAGGAAAGATTTGTGTGTGTGCCCTTGGGCAAGTTGTGTGCCCTCTGTCTCTTCATTGGTTAAATTGGAATAATAAGTCACATGTGTCATGCAGTAATAATGACCCGTTATTTATTATGCAACAATTATGTGGCAATTGATGGGCTGTGTGCCTCGTATCTCATTTAAACCGTCACCGTCGACTCACCAATAAACTGTCTTGTCACTACGTGGAAAGCTGAAGAAATGGAAGCTTAAGAATAAGGGAACTTGCCCAGGCTAGCAGGCAGAGCTGGGCTGGAGCTTCAGTTTGCCCCAGCCTAAGCCTTGCTCTGTACTGCTGCATCTGTCTCCCTCCCGTCTAGTAGTCGTGTCAACTATGTTCCTAGCCCATGGCTTTGCCTGTAGAAGGTGATCCATGCAAGTAAGAGTCTTTCCCCTTCCTCTTTGAGAACCTTCTTACTGACAAGGAAACTGGGGTCCAAAGAGATTTATGTATATGTTCCAAATGATATATTTTAATGGAAAAACTGGTGCTAGAATGCAGATCTTTTGATTACTTTCTTCCCACCCTCCCTCCCTCCTTTCCTTCCTTCCTTCCTTCCTTCCTTCCTTCCTTCCTTCCTTCCTTATCTTTCCACAATAGTGATGGTGGTATGGTGCATCATGTTTTATTTGGGCAACTCATCTTTTAAAAAAATATTTTTATTTATTTACTTGCAAGAAGACAGAGAGAAAGTGAGTGAGAGAGAGAGAGAGAGAAAGAGAATGGGCACACAAGGGCCTCTAGCCACTGCAAGCAAACACAAGAGGCATGCACCACTTTGTGCATCTGGCTTTACATAAGTACTGGGGAATTGAACCCAGGCCACCAGGCTTTTCAAGCAAGCTCCTTTAGCCACTGAGCCATCTCCCCAGCTCTAACTCATCTTTTTCTTAGCCTAATTCAAGACTCTATGTGCATCTTGTTAAGCTGAATGTGATGTGATGGTGCACAACTATAATTCTAGCACTTGCAAGGCTAAGGCAGAAAAACCACCATGAGTTCAAGGCCAGCCTGGCCTGCCCAGTAAATTCCAGACCATCCTGGCTTACCCAGCAAATTCATGTCTCAAAAAAAAAAATTAACTAGCATCTTCTTCTTCTTTTTTTTTTTTTTTTGGTCCCATATAACAAAAATAATTTTGTTAAGGTAGTGTCTCACTAGCCCAAGCTGACCTGGAACTCACTCTGTAGCCCTGGCTAGCCTTGAACATTAAAAAAAATTATTTATTTATTTATTTGAGAGTGACAGAGAGAAAGGGGGGGGGAGAGAGAGAGAATGGGCACAGCAGGGCCTCCAGCCACTGCAAACGAGCTCCAGACGCGTGCGCCCCCTTGTGCATCTGGCTAACGTGGGTCCTGGGGAATCGAGCCTCGAACAGGGGTTCTTAGGCTTCACAGGCAAGTGCTTAACCGCTAAGCCATCTCTCCAGCCCCGGCCTTGAATTTTTAAGGCAATCCTCCTACCTTAACCTGCGGAGTGCTGGAATTAAATGCGTGAACTGCCACACCTGGCTTGAAATCTTTATTTTGAAACACTGTGATTATTTTATTTTCGCTGTCCTTTTACCCTTTCATTGACGTTTACTTTTTGCAGTCGTTTTTGGTGTGTATACGTGGGTGCATGTTCATGTGTGTGAGCGCGGGCAGCCTGTGGAGGTCAGAGAACAACACTGGGAGTTGGTTTCCACCTCCCACCTTGTTTGAAGTTCTCCTGCCTCAGCCTCCCTCCTCCCCAGAGGCATGCTGGGATTGCAGCTGCTGGTGCCACAGCGTGTGGCTTTATTTATGTAGGTTCTGGGTCTCTGGGAGCCCGGATTACAGCACCCAGCTTTTACGTGGGTGCTGGGGATCCAAACCAGGTACTCACGTGTTCACAGCAAGCTCTCTACCCACCGAGTCTTCTCCCCGGCCAGCGGGCACATTTCTGTGCGCTTTTACAGAACTGAACATAGATACCCTACAGTTTTATGTGACCTCGCAAAACAGACCCAGCAGCAGACTTGGGAGCCGTCACCGCTGTCCTTTCGGCCTGTGCTGGAGCCGACCTGGAAACACAGTGTATGTTGTCATCCAGCCCAGGCCACGTGGCTGCACCTATGCTATCTGTGCTGCTGTCACAGGAAACGGATCTCAAAGTAACGTCCTGCAACGAAGCGCCCTAAGGCCTGCCACCTTCATCACCACTGCCAACCTCCAAACTCCACTGAGAGAAAGAGGAGGCGTTTGGTTTTCACAACTCCTCAGAAAACACCGTGGCTCCCAGGATTTCCCACAGCCTTGCTCTTCCTGTAGTTCTCCATTCTAGAATTCTGTCAAGGGCCAGAATTGTGTTTTTTAAAATTTCTTTTCTGTTTCTTTTTTTTTTTTTTTGCCATATGATAAATAGAAAATGCGGGGGGGGGAGCTTCAATGATGGCTTAGAGGTTAAAGGGACTTGCTACCAAAGCTGACCAGCCAGGAATTCAATTCCCAAGCCACTCGCAAAAGCCTGACACAAAACGTGGTGCAAGAGTCTTGGCGTTTGTTTGCAGTGGCAAGAGGCCTTACTCTCCTTCCTCCCACTCCAGGCAAATAATGTTTTAAAAAATATTTTATTTATTTATTTGTAAGCAGGGCCTTCAGCCACTGCAAACAAACTCCAGATGCATGCACCACTTTGCGCATCTGGCTTTACATGGGTACTGGGGAATCGAACTCTGGGCCTTAGGCTTTGCAGGCAAGCGTTTTAACTGCTGAGCCATCTCTCCAGCCCCTTATTTTATTTATTTATTTTTTGTTTTTCAAGGTAGAGTCTTACTCTAGTCCAGGCTGACCTGGAATTCACTATGTAGTCTCAGGGTGGCCTTGAACTCACAGCAATCCTCCTACCTCTGTCTCCTGAGTGCTGGGATTAAAGGCGTGCTCCACTACGCCCGGCTTCCAGCCCTTTTTTTAAGTGTTAAAAAAAAAGTGAAAAAAAAAGTAAAGGGTTGGAGAAATGGTTCAGTGGTTAAAGGTGCTTGCTTGTAAAACCTGATGGCCTGGATTTGATTCCCTAGTACCCATGAAAAGCCAGATGCACAAAGTGATGTATGTGTCTAGAGTTTGTTTGCAGTGGCAGGAGGCCCTGACATGTCTATTATCTCTCTCTCTCCTCTCTTAACTACATAAATAAATTATTTTTAATTTTTTGTTTATTTTTATTTATTTATTTGAGAGCGGCAGAGAGAGAAAGAGGCAGATAGAGAAAGAGAGAATGGGCACACCAGGGCCTCCAGCCACTGCAAACAAACTCCAAACCTGTGTGCCCTTTGTGCATCTGGCTTGTGTGGGTCCTGGGGAATCGAGCCTTGAGCTGGGGTCCTCAGGGTTCACAGGCAAGCGCTTAACCACTAAGCCATCTCTCCAGGCCAGTAAATTATTTTTTAAAGTGGGCAATGTACTCATGGCTAGTCTTTGTGTCTTAGTGCCTCCATAAGCCTTCAACACTAAGGTCGTATCTGTAAGTTATCTGAGCAGCACGGACTGCATTGGGTTTGTTCAACCAAGCCTGACAGCCGGGGGACACAAGCCCCCCTTCTGCGGACCATCTTTCAGCCCAAGCATAAGAATCTGAGCTCAAGTTCACACTCTCCCATTTATCATGCATCCAGAGTTAACTTCTTCTAGATATTTGTTGAATGTTTCTAGATTAAGGCCTGTTTTCCATGCTAGAGTAAACAGAAAAGCTGAGAGTTGGAGATTCTGTCTCTTCTCATCCTCTAACGTTGTACCATCTGCCACGAGCCCTGGGCCTATGCTTCCCTTGTTCCCAATCCAAAAGAAACAGCTTTAAAGCCACATGTTGCTGTCTTTAGAGAATTTTCTTGCTGTTGTTTTTCAAGTTCAGCCTCTTTGCTGCATCACGCCCGCCGGATCTAGCCAGACTCATATCTGCATGAAAGGTCCCTGTTCCCATCTGATGTGTCCTTCTAAAATCTGGCCCATGAGAGACTTCTCCGTGCTGTCACAGTGACTCCCACTGACACATGCAGAACAAACCCACAAGGAAATGAATCCTTCCAATTTTTTTTCTCAGTGGAATAAGTTTGCAATTTTATTGGCTTCCATTCATTTTTAAGCCTTTTTTTTTTAAAAAAAATCTTATCTATTTATTTGTAAGTAGACAGAGAGAGAGAGAGAGACAGAGAGAGAGAGAGACAGAGAGACAGAGAATAGGCACATCAGGGCTTCCAGCAAATGAACCCCAAATGCATGTGCTACTTTGTGCACCTGGCTTTATGTGGGTACTGCGGAATCGAACCTGTATTACAGGCAAGCACCTTAACCGCTGAGCCATCTCACCAGCCCTTTAGTAGACAAAATCACTTTGGAGGACTTTTTAAAATTAATTAATTTATTTATTTTTGGTTTTCTGAGGTAGGGTCTCACTCTAGCTCAGGCTGCCCTGGAATTCACTATGTAGTCTCAGGGTGGCCTTGAACTCATGGTGATCCTCCTACCTCTGTCTCCCAAGTACTGGGCTTAAAGGTGTGTGCTACCAAGCCTGGCTTAATTTTTTTTAATTTTTATTTATTTATTTGAGAGAGAGAGGCAGAGAGAGGGAAAGGGAAAGGGAGAGAGAGAATGGGCACACCAGGGTATACAGCCACTGCAAATGAGATGCTTATGCTACCTTGTGCATCCGGCCTATATGGGTCCTGGGGAATTGAACCTGGGTCCTTTGGCTTTGCAGGCAAGTGCCTTAACTGCTAAGCCACCTCTCCAGCCCACTTTGGAGGACTCGTTAGGCATGGAATCTTGTACAGGTTTCCTGCATGTACAATATCTCACACAGGCTCATGTGTTTGAACATTTGGTCCTAGCTGGAGGTGTTCTGGGGGAGGATGTGGAACCTTCAGGAAGTGGGGTCTAGTTAGAGAAAGTGGGTCACGGGTGGGGGGTTAGGCCTTGAGGTTCATAGCCCAGCTCTCCTTCCTACTGCTTCTTTGTTCCCTGGAACCTGGAGATGTGAGCAGCTTCCACTTCTGCCTGGTGTCCTGCTTCTCCCCCATGACGGACTGACCGCCCTCAAACTGTGAGCCAACGCAGCTCCTTCCTCTCATGCATTGCTTCTCTTCAGGCACTTGGTCTCAGCAATGAGAAACGTAATACATCAGGGAATCTCCCAAAGTACTGAGTACAGGAAACCTCACTCTTTTCTTTTTTTTTTTTTTTTTAATTTATTCACAAGCAGAGAGAGGAGAGGGGCTGGGAGAATAGGCGTGCCAGGGCCTCCAGCCACTGTGGACAAACTGCAGATGCATGCACCACTTTGTGAAGGTGGCTTTATGTGGGTACTAGAGAATCAAACTCTAGTTGGTAGGCTTTGCAGGCAAGTACCTTAACTGCTGAACCATCTCTCTAGTCCGGAAGCTTCCCTCCTTGTTTTCAAATATAAACTTGATAAACTTGTTTTTTAATATTTTATTTACTTATTTGAGAGAGAGAGAGAGAGAATAGGTGTGCCAGGGCCTCTAGCCACTGCAAACAAACTCCAGACACATGTGCCACCTTGTGCATCTGGCTTTATGTAAGTAAGTGCTGGGGAATTGAACTTGGGTCCTTTAGCTTTGCCAGCAAGTACCTTAACTGCCAAGCCTGGCACCCCTTAGTGCCTGCTTACCTCAGGGTGACTGGCAGGTAATAGGAGCTTTTTTTTTTTCCCTGAATGAAGCATAACAGGACAAATGAGCAATTTGCTCTTTAAAATCCCGCCATTTTCCTCAGTAGATGTTGCTGAATTTCTCTGGCTAGGTATTGGTGTGTGGTTTCTCCAGGTTCAGTCTTGCTTTGCTGTCTGGTTTAGAACTAATTCTTTTTCCTTCCTTCCTTCCTTCCTTCCTTTCTTTCTTTCTTTTTCAATGTGAAAGAGAGATAGACAGAGGGAGAGAGAGGGGGATTGAGAGAGAGAGAATAGGCATGCCAGAGCCTCCAGCCAGTACAATTGAACTCCAGATGCGTGTGCTACCTTGTATGCACGTGTGACTTTGTGTGCTTATGTCACCCTGTGCGTCTGGCTTACGTGGAATCTGGAGAGTCAACATGGGTCCTTAGGCTTCACAGGCAAGTGCCTTAACCGCTAAGCCATCTCTCCAGCCCCAGAACTAATTCTTTTGATAGCATTTTCTACCTTCTCAGACTCTGTGAGAAGTCCTGATTTGGTGTTGGCTGCAATTCTGTTCATGCGCTCCATCCTGACCAGCGGTGGCAGACATTAGAGCAACTGTGGCTGGACACTTAGATGTTCTGTCCACTTCCCTTCCCTCCTCCTGTGTAGTCTCGGACTTTTCTTCTCAACTTCCGTGTTGTTTTCGTTAGTACTCAAGATTTGAACCCAAGACCTCATACATGCTAAGCAAGGACTCTACCACTGAGCTACATTCCCAGCCTTTGTTTTCTGACTTTTGATTGGCTCTTAGCTCAGCGCTCACCCACCGCTGGCTTCACCAAAGTGCCCGCCAGCCTTGAGTCGGAGGAGCTCATACATCTGCTTCCTGCCACTCCGTACCTAACCCAGGAAGCCATAGGCTCCGGTCTGATTCAGACTTGACAATCCCAGGAAACGGGCAGCGAGGTCATAAGGCTGCACCAAGAAAGTAGTAGTCCCAGGCCGGCCTTGAACTCATGACAATTCTCCTCCCTCGGTCTGTGAGTGCTGGGATTAAAGGTGTGTGCCACCACACTGGGTTGTCTTTTTCTTGTTTTCCCTTTATTATTTTTGCGCAGATGTGCGTGAGCATATATGTGTGTGTGTGGTATGTAGGTGTATGTGCCCTTGAGGCGCTGCATGCGCTCACCAGGGGCAGGTGCTCTCACCTGCTGAGGCCTGGATGGCATGTGACTTTGTGTAGCCCAGTACCACTGCCACTTCCTCTTCTCTCTCTCTCTCTCTCTCTCTCTCTCTCTCTCTCCTTCCTGTGCTGGAATGTGATGCTGGCTTCCTGCGCCAGCCTAACATCCCTTCCCAACCTCAAAACTGTCAGACAAATTAAATTCTTTTTTTTCTTATTTTACTTTATTTATTTATTTGCAAGCAGAGAGAGAGAGAGAGAGAGAGAGAGAAGAGAGGCAGACAAAGAGACAATGAGTGTGCCAGGGCCTCCAGCCACTGCAAATGAACTCCAGACTCGTGCACCCCCTTGTGCATCTGGCTTACGTGGGTCCTGGAGAATCAAACCTAGGTCCTTTGGCTTTGCAGGCAAACGCCTTAACTGCTAAGCCATTTCTTCAGCCCAATTTTTATTTATTTAGTTATTTGAGAGAGAGAAAGAGGCAGAGAGAGAGAGAATGAGTACGCCAGGGCCTCCAGCCACTGCAAACAAACTCCAGACGCATGTGCCCCCTTGTGCATCTGGTTTACGTGGGTCCTGGAGAGTCGAGCCAGGATCGTTTGGCTTTGCAGGCAAATGCCTTAACTGCTAAACCATCTCTGCACCCCCCCCAATTCTTTTCCTTCTTAAATTGCTTCTGGTCAGGTATTTTGTCCCAGCAATGAGAAAGGAACTGACACACGGTCTTCCGTGGGTGTGAATGCACCCGCGTGCCTATGCTGAGGGTGCCGAGCCTCACCTAACCATCCCAGGCCTGAGGCATGCCTGTGACTCATCAGGTAGGTCTGTCCAAGGAGGGGCTCGCAGTGCAGTGTGGCACCCACCATGTTGCCTGGGAAGGGGGATGGGCACATTGACCACTTGCTCGAAACGCCGAGGAGTCCTTCCTCCTGGCTTCCTTAGCTGTGACCCAGCCCTTGCTGAACCATCTGAGCCTGTGGCGTCATTCCCTTGGAGCTGGGGACAGGCCACTTGTGCCACCATCCTGCTGCCCCTACTGTTTGCTGTGCCATGAGTCACAAACTCCCTCTGATGCCTGGAATCTCACCAATTACTACTATAGATTTGTGGAAAACCAGCCCTGACTGCTCACTGTCTTCATTAACTTTGGCTTCGGGTTATTCTGCGCAGTTCTCTATAAGAATAGAGTTCTTTTTGAACAATCTCCCATTTTATTATGTGATTAAAATTATCTGTGGCACCACACTTTTTGTGGTATGCGCATGTGTGCTTGCATGCGTGTAAGCATGTGTGTGTGTGTGTTCTTGGGTGTATGTGTATTTGTGTGTGTGTGTTTGTAGAGACCAGAGGTCAGTGTTGCATGTCTTCCTCAGGGTCTCTTGCTGATGAACTTAGAACTCACCGGTTTGCTTACATTAACCAGCCAGTGAGCCTCAGGGATTCCCAGTGCTAGGATACAGATGTGCACTCGCACATCTGGCATTTTACTTGGGTCCCCCTGTTTGTGTGTCAAGCACTTGAAGCACTGAATCATCTCCCCAGCCCCATGGCTCCGGTCTTCTGGTCACCTGTACTAGATAGTCACAGGGAGCTCCCATCCCTGCCCTGGCTCTGCTGACCTGTGACAGCACAGAGACGGCTCTATGTGCGTAACCAGGAACACAGTGCCTTTCCATTCGTTTACAGAATGAAGCGTTATGGAAGATCATGGAAAGGATATTCACCCTCCAAAATCCCTTCCTCCTTCCCTCCCTCTTTCCCTCCCTTCTTCTCTCCCTCTTTTCCTTTCTTTTTCTTCCCCTTCCTTCCTCCTCCTTCCTATTTCTTCTCCCTCTTCCTCCTTTTCCTCTCCTTTCTGAGACAGGGTCTTGCCAAGCTGATCTCACATTTACCATCATCCCGCCTCAGCCTCCTGAGTGCTAGGATTACAGGCATATACCACAAGCCTAGCTCACTTCGAGATTCTTACATACAACAAACATGTGAAATTAGATATACACACACATAGGAAGTATCTTAAGTCTTGTCTAGAGAATGTAACTGTAAATGAACGCAAATGAATGAGCAAGCAAAAGGAATGAAATCAGAAATTATTGGCCACGTGATTGGGTTTTATGATAGGGAGATGAAGGGAAAGAGAAGGAACTGATCTTGTTTTTGAAGATCTGTTATATGCCATACCCTTTTATTTAGTGTTGTACTAACATTCTCTCATTTCTTCTTTTGTCCCTACCATATCTCTAGGAGGAGGGTCCCATTTTACAGATGAGAAATTTGGCAACATGGTGATTGCTGTGTAATGGTGACGTCAAGATTCATCCAGAAGTACCTGACCCACACCTGTGTTCTTTCCAGAACTCGCCGGCACACAGCGGGGAAACTATGTTCCTCAGCAGCCAGCAAGATGCAGACCACAGAGGAGGAACGGACTCCTTCCCTTTTCCTGGCTAGCCGGTCCTGCAAATTTCTCATTGTAACGCGTGTTTCTGCTGCCACCTGCTGGCGGCCTCCCTCATCTTCCTTGTCTTTGAAAGCCTGCTAGCTGAAGGAGTGAGTCAAGGGAGGGAGAGTTCTCATCTAGCTTCCCTGGGAGAGCATCCTTTTTCCTTTGCAGCTGCTCTGTTTGCTTCCAGTTTCACCTGTCTCCATGCATGGAAAGAAAGCCCATATTCGACTAACCCAACCATCTAAGTTAGAATGGTGGTCTCCATGAAATGAGACATGCTATATTGTGGTAGTTTGAATTTATGTCCCCCAGCAGACTCAAATGTTTTTTGAAAGCTTGTAACTTGGATTCCCAGCTGCCTGGCTGGAGGAGGTGTCACTGTGGGTGGATCATGGGGTCCAGCCCTAAGGTGCTACTGGGGGCGGGTCTGTTTCCAGCCTGAAGGTGTGTAGAGTGCTTGAGCTCCGCCTGGGTTCCCGGTGTGTGCCCTCTCTCTGCATGGATCTGCAAAAGGGGGCCAAGCTTCTTCCGCCTTTATAGAAGTTCCCTTGGATCTGTGAATTTCAAATAAATCCTTTCTTCCCATAAACTGTATCAGTTTGGAAGTTCATCCCAGCAGCGTCAAATTGACCAGGACAATGACCCTAGTGTGTAATGCTGCCCACAGGGACAGCCAACAAGCTGGTGGGTAGCAAACAGTGCCTTGACTGGGAGCAGTCATAAGAGACTGGCATAGCTGGACTTGGCTGCTTAGGGACCCAGGGCTATCAGGTCACCACCTATCCTGCGCCATCTTCTGGGTAACCAGGACCCCAAGGGCTCTCCATGGCCTTTGTCAAAGACACTCACCCCACTCAGACATCCTGACAGACTTCATTGGTCATCTGGGGTGCTTTGTTTTCCTTCACTGAGCAAAATGGGGAAAAATCTTATGCTTGGGGGTGCAAGCACTTATTCCTGACTGTTGGGGGAGGGGGAAGAAAGCAGGAATTGTTATCAAGACAATGAGGAGCTCATCAAAGCCTCATTTTACTCATCGGCCATCATGGCCCTCAGTGTTCACCCCGCACCCCCGCATGGTCTTCTAATTCAATGGCTACCTAATGAATAACCCCCAGGAACAAAGGACCCTTTCAGGCTGCCTCACATAATTATTATGGGGCCTCACCCTACTGTCGCAGGCTGCTCCTGCTCCAGACCTGTCTCTAAATTTGGTTATTCACAACCTTTATAACTCAATATTATTGCCTAACTGCGATCATTTTCTAATTATCCTAATAATACCTATTAAATAATTCCCATTAAGTCACTTGAACCGGAGCTGCACAGGCCAGCTCAAATACAACTTAACCCAATAAGCATCGGTCATTCATTAAGCGGCAGGGCAATCTCGTAAGGGACTAGATAGAATATTGAACCGCAGCGGAGCACTGTTATTGCGTAAATGTTATTAAGGGTTGCAGTGTATTAATTCTGATGGCCCGCCTTGCCGATCCTCCATGCGGCTTCCTTTCAGGCCACTTTCTGCCACTTGACTCTTTTGCCCCTTGCTGATTTGCCTCTGTCACCCTCACAGGGGCAGTCAGGAAGAAAAAGGACTACAAACTGAACAGGGGAATTCAATTTACCAGAGGATACAAAGGGAAGGAACGGTTTCCATCTTTTGGCTGGCTTGGCCCACCTTTGCAGACCCTGCCAGCTGGCCAGACTTCTTTAGGTCGGACTCGAAATAGCTTCCTCTCTCTGACTTTGAGAGCTGAAGGAGATGTTGCAGAATTTTCACATTTGACATCCTAATTTAAATGCCCAGCAGTAAGGACTTTCAGAGACAGCCTTCTTTGTGTGTGTGTGTGTGTGTGTGTGTGTGTTGTACATGCACGTGTGTACACCTGCCTCTGTGTGCATGGATGCAGAGGCCAGAGGTTGGCACTGGGTGTCTTTCTCGACTGCTCTCTCTACCTTATTCTTTGAGATAACCACTGTCACTGAACCCGGAGCTCACCGATTCGGCAAGAACAGCCAGCGAGACTTGGGCGGTTTGTCACCCCATCCCCAGTGCTGGCTGGCATTTGCATGGGTGTTGGGGGCCCAAACTCAGTTCTCAAGCTTGTGCAGGTGCAGCGAGCACCTTACTCACAGAAGCAATGGCCCTAGCCCCAGACCCTTCTGTGCATACTTAATATTTTTATATCTCATATCTGGTAGTGCTCATTGAATATCTATGTGTAGGAGATGCCACCAATACCCTAGTTCTCAGAATGACCCAACATGGAGGGATTATGTCCATTTTTCAGGTAAGGAATCTGAGGGGGTCAAGTGACTTTTCTAAGATCACCCAGCCTAAAAGGACAATCGGGTCGATGTTTTGTGTGTGGTGCCAACAACCAAACCCAGGTCCTCATGCAGACTAGGCAAGCATTCTACTCACTGAGTACATCCCCGTCCCCTCACTACCCACCCTGCAAAGAGAGCAAAAGATCTAGACACAGGGCACTCAGATATGTACACGTCTCCCTCCCCACCACGTGCCAGGTCAGCATGTGTGTGTACCAGCACATAGAAAGGTGCCCTTGGCTTTCTGTTTTATCCCTTCCATTTCTTTTTTTTCCATAAAATATTTTATTTATTTATGTGCAAGCAGAGAGAGAGAAAGAGAGAGAGAGAGAGAGAGAGATTGAGACTGGGCATGCTAGGGCATCTTATCACTGTAAACGAACTTCAGATGCACGTGCCACTTTGTAATCTGGCTTTATGTGGGTACTGGGGAATCAAACTCAGGTCGTTAGGCTTCACAGGCAAACACCTTAACCACTGAGCCATCTCTCCAGTCCATCCCTTTCATTTCGTGGGTTCCTGCTGCATTCAGATTTCTCCAGACAGGCACAGGGGCTTCCCTCATGAAAATGTCACCAGACACCCAACAAGGGCTACACACTCCAACCAAGCTCCCGGGAGCAGCTAGAGAGAGTGGTGGCTCTCCTAGTTTAACGTCAAGGGACAGCCGTCCTATTTGTAATGAAGCCTCCCTCTGGTCAGCAAATGGTTGTCTGGACAAGGAAGCCTAAGCTGCAGTCGTCTGCTCCCTGCCGGTCCCGTGTTAGGACCAGTCCTCACCACAAGTTTAAGAAACTGCCCCTCCCACTTCACAAACAAGGAAACAGGCACGGAGGGGTAAAGTCTACCTTGACCGTCCCTGCTAGCTAGTGGCAAATGGACCAAGTGGCGCAAGAGCCGAAGTCTCTGGGTGGCAGACTTAGAGGGTCCTTGTGAGGGTCTGCTTGTGTTTGTGTGTGCGAAAGAGTGTGAGCTTGAGGCTGAGCAACCTGGGCCTGTGTCCACACTCTCTCATTATCAAATTTGTTTTTTTATTTGAACAGGGTCTCATGTAGCTTAGGCTGGCCTCAAATTCACTACGCAGCTGAGGATGACCTTGAACTTCTGAGTCTCCTGCCTCTACCTCCCAAGTGCTGGGATTACAGGTGTGCACTACCTGATTTATGAGGTGCTGAAGACAGAACTTAGGGGTTCATGCATGCTAGGCAAACACTATCAACTGAGCTACATCCCCAATCTAGATAACTGAACTTGTGGTGACTTGAGATCCTAACCTCCTCTGGTTGCTTGTGATGGCTTATGTCAGGTGTCCCCCATAAACTTGTGTGTTCTGACTGATGGATCCCCAGCTGCTGACAATTTGTAATTGAAGCCTGGCTGGAGGGGGTGTATTACTGGGGGCAGTTATATGGGTGTTATATCCAGCTTCTCCTTGCCAGTGTCTGACTCACATTCTTGCTGCTGTTGTCCCCCTGATGTTGGCCAGAAGGTGATGTCCAGCCTCTCCCCATGTCACCCCTGCCAACATGAAGTTTCCCCTCAAGTCTATGAGCCAAAATAAACCCTTTTCTCCCTCAAACTGCTTTTGGTAAGATGCTTTATCTCAACAACACAAATCTAACTGCAACAGAAAATTGGTACCAGTGAAGTGGGGTCGTTACTGCTAGAAAACTGACTTGTGGCTTTTAGCCTTTTGGAACTGATTTATGGGAGGAGTGTAGAAGTATTTAAAACCTTGGCCTAAGAGACATCTTTCAGTGCTGTAAGTACAGCTTGATGGACCACTGTGGTCAGTGTTGAAAGGTCTGCATGCAGAAAGAACTATGAACTGTGAAATTTGGATTATGAGGGTGAGAAAGAGCTTTGTCAGGACTGGGATAGAAGCAGTTTGAGAGGGTTGCTGCATTCTGTCTACCTGGGTCCTGAGGACTTGTGCAGGGCTGCATTGTGTAGAACTGGACTGGTGTGAGCAGAAGGATATGGCACAGAAAGAAATGAAAGCTTCAGGCTAAAGACAACAGCTCAGGTCAACTGTAATGGAGAGATTACAACTGTTGAGCTCGGGCCAGCTGTTCTGCATTGGAACAAGAGGAAGAATGCTGACTCTTTTGAAAGTAGAGGACCTGAATGCTAAAGGAGTGCCCTGTTTTTCAAAGTTGGCTTTATTTCCCCCGGATTAACAAGTTAGGAGCCCACCTGGTACTACGGAGTATATAACAAATTCAGGAAAGAGTGGGTTATTGAATGTATAAGGTGGTTTTGTTCTATGGAAATGGCTATGGGCAATGTGAAGCAGCGTGACTGAAAGTCCCTGTGGATGGGACCACAAGGATGAACCGTGGGTTGCACCAGAGACTGTGGGACTTTTTGAAATGCCAGAACTATGAGATGGACACCAAGGAGAGCTGCTGGCTTGGGAGCAGCCCATCTGGAGGGGAGGAATTTGAACTCTAGATACTGGTTAGATATGTCAAACATGGAGCTGTGGAACTTAACTATTTGACCTGTTTGTTTTAGATCTTGTATTGGTTCAATCCAATCTTTCCTTGTTATGCCCAGTGCCATCTTTTGCAGTGTGAATGTTCATTCTCTGACATTATGTTTTCTGTCGTTGTTGCTTGGTGTTATGGATCTGTTAAGAGACCTTGGACTATGGGGATGTTTGAGCAGTACTGGGATTGATAAAAAACTATGGGAAGTGAATGCATTGCATTTACATCTGTGTATGGGGATTAGGGATAGAATGTAATGGCTGGGGTTAGCTATCCCTCATAAACACATGTTCTGAGTGCTGGGTCCCCAGCTGGTGATAATTTGGTAACTGGAGCCTTGCTGGAGGGGGTGTATTGTTGAGGGTGGGCTTATGGGGTTATAACCAGCTTCCCCTCTCCAGTGTTTGGCATACATTCCTGCTAATGTTGTCCACTTGATGTTGGCGAGGAGGTGATGCCCACCCTCTGCTTATGCCACATTTTCCCTGCCATCATGGAGCTTCCCCTCGAGTCTGTAAGCCAAAATAAACCCTTTCCTCTCACAAGCTGCTTTTGGTCTGGTGCTTTATCTCAGAAGCGTGAAGCTGACTGCAACATTGCCTAACCAGTCACCTGTCATTTACTTGAGTGCACACAGACATGTTTCCAATATTTGGATTTTCTTTTTTTTTATATAACTATTAAAGGAAAAAATTATTTTTTTGTTTTTCAAGGTAGGGTCTCACTCTAGTCCAGGCTGACCTGGAATTCACTATGTAGTCTCAAGGTGGACTCGAACTCACAGTGATCCTCCTACCTCTGCCTCCCAAGTGCTGGGATTAAAGGTGTGTGCCACCACACCTGGCTTTTTAAATTTTCTTTAAAACTTTATTTATTTATTAAGAGAGAAAGAGAGAGAGAGAGACAGAGAGAGAGAAAGGCAGATAGAGAGAGAGAGAGAATGGGCACTCCAGGGCTTCTAGCTACTGCAAACGAATTCTGGATATACATGCCACCTTGTGCATCTGGCTTATGTGGGTACTAGGGAATTAAACCTGGGTCCTTAGGCTTCTCAGGCAAGTGCCTTAAACACAAAGTCATCTCTCCAGCCCCATTATTTGTTTTTTTTTTTTCACATTTTATATCCCAAGCACTGAAGGCTGAAAGCATCATATCACAAGACAAAAGAGACGACAGACTCCAAGCACCCTCTGCCTCAAGCCACACTGCTGCTGGAGTGTCTCTGAGGCATGAGGAGTCTTCGTGGGTTCCTCTGTTACAGGTGTTCATGTCGTGACCTTTGCCGATGCCATTTGTCTGGCAGAACCTTCTCTCACTCACCTTGCTGGCAAACCGCCCATGCTCGTCTCACAGATCCCTCTTGCCAGGGGGCCTGGCCTGCCCCTCCCCTCGCCCCACAATCTCAGTTCTGTTTGAATCACACTCGGTGCTGGTCCTGCATCAGCACTCGGAGTGTACTGTACTGTACTGGAATTTGTCTGTTGATATGTATATATCCCTCAGCAGACTATGACAGGGTTTCATTTATGTGTGTGTGCATGTGTGTGCACACGTGTGTGTGTGTCAGGGAAAGCCAAGACCTGCTGCTACTGCTGCAAATGAATACCCCCATCCTGCTTTGCGTGGGTGGGTGGCTTGGGAATGGAACCTGGGCTGACAGGCTTTGCAAGTGAGCATGTAACTAACCACTGAGCAATCTCTCCAGCCTGTTCATAGTCACTCTCTAGACCCAGGGTCCTGACAGTCCAGCCCATGGCAGCCTTCGCTGGAGGAGCCTGCCTTGGATCTGAGCCCCTGCCTCTCTCAGCAGAGTAGCTGCTACGCATTGCTTCACTTTGGGTCAGCCACTGTGCCCACTGACCGTACTTTTCCTTGTGCCCTTCTATCAGCTGTGTAAGGTAGGAAACTGCTATGCTGCAGCCCATGTTAGATAAGAAATACAGTTTATAAAGGCTTATTGTGGGACTGGCCCGAGGTCTTACAGGTAATAGAGAGAGACTAACGCCGGGCTCTGCCTCATAACCAGTATTGCTTGAACACTCAACTATTCCTTCCGGATTTTTTTTTCCTAACCTCTGAGTTACGAAGATCATTCATGTGAAGAGGGACCCCAGTCACAAAGCCCAAGGTGACAGGAGCCCAAAGCCCAGAGGAATTTCAGGCGGAACCAGCAGCTTAATTTTTAAAGTAAGAAGCAGTACGGATTCGGTGCCACATGCCCATGTTGACAGATGCCCGGCAGGGGCCCCGTTCTCTTTGTCTCGCCCCAGTGCAATTCCTGGATCCAAACCGTGCCCACGGCTGTGGACCTGCCTCCCCATACCTGCTTCTCCCCTCAGCGCCTTCTCCAGCCTCACGCCCCGGATCTCGGATGCCCTCTGCCGCTCCTCCACCTCCTCCAGCTGCCTCTGGATGGCCTGCGAGAGCGGAACTGAGAATTACGAGGAGACTGCACGTGTGGAGGCCCAGGAGAAGGCTGAGCCTGCCACAGAGATGACACTACTTGGAGCCACTACGCAGGTCCCTCCGAGAGTCCCGGGCCTGGATCTTGGTGCTTCCCTCATTGGGATGAGCCACGGGGCAGCACCTGTGTGTGCAATCGGCCCCAAGGAGACGTTCAAGGTTCTGATGAGCCTTGGGCTCCTACCCTGGTTAGGTGGTTTTCATGGACTCCTGGGAGCTTACAGCCCTGGACTGTGGTCATGAAACAGGGTCTGTCACTGAACCTGTTGATCACTGAATTGGCTACATTAGCTAGTAAATTAGTAAATCCTAGGCACCCGCATGTCTCCACCTCCCCAGTGCTGGGATTATTGGTACGTGCCACTATGCCCAGCTCACATGGGTGCTGGGGTTACAATGTCATATTCGTATGCTAAGCACTTTACCCACTGAGTCAATTCCCACTTTTTTTTTGTTGTTGGAAGCAGGGTCTCTGATTGCCAGTTAGGTTAGACTGGCTGGCAAGGGAACCCCAGGGATCCTCCTATCTCCACCATCAATTAGGATTATAAGCACGAACCACCATGTTTGACTTTAAAATGTGAATTCTGGGGCCCAAGCACAGGTCCTCACTCAAGCACTTGATTACCTGAGCCATCTGCCCAGCGCCTCCCTCAGCTGTGAGTATTTAAGCTCAAGACATGAAATCTAAAAGAGACGGGAGCCAGGTACGGTGGCGCACGCCTTTAATCCTAGCACTCTGGAGGCAGAGGTAGGAGGATCACCGTGAGTTTGAGGCCACCCTGAGACTACATAGTGAATTCCAGGTCAGCCTGGGCTAGAGTGAGTGAGACCCTACCTTGAAAAACCAAAATAAGTAAAACAGATGGGAATTCTACTTGTAACTGCTTGTAATTTATCCCCTCTTCTCCGTTTTTTTTTTTTTTTTTTTTTTTTTTTTTTTTGTGTGTGTGTGTGTGTGTGTGTGTGTGTGTGTTTTGTTTTTTTGAAGTAGGGTCTCACTCTAGCCCAGGCTGACCTGGAATTTACTATGCAGCCTCAGGTTAGCCTTGAACTCACAGTGATCCTCCTACCTCTGCCTCCTGAGTGTTGGGATTAAAGGCGTGTGCCACCACGCCCGGCTCTTCTCTTGCTTTTAAAGATAGTTGCATCTTGCTAGACCTGCCTCTTGCCAGTGTGGTGTAGAACTGTTGGAGAAGGGAAATGGATGGCTGTATTAGTGATCACTGTGCTGTTACTGCTTTGTGGTTGCTATGGATCAACTGTTGCCCCCAAATAAATATGTGGAGGCCTAAGTCCCAGTATGACTGTATTCAGAGACAGGACCTTTGAGGAGATAATTAAGGTTAACTGAAGGGTGAGGCCTCGGTTTCGTATGCGTCAGTCCTTTAGGAAGGGGGAAGAGACATCAGGTTCATGCTCTCTCTCTCTCCCCCCCTCTCCCTCCCCATGCTCGCACACAAGAAGACCATGTGAGGACACAGTGGGAAGGCGCTGGCTCCAAGCCAGGAACAGAGGCCTCAGCAGACTCTGAGCCTGATGGCACCTTGAACTTGGTCTTTTAGCCTCCAGAAAACAAACATCTGTTGTTTAATCCCAGTCTGTGGTACTTGGCTATGGCAGGCCCAGCAGACAGACACAGTGCTCATTCTTTACAAACTAGGGTGAGACTCTCCGAGGTTAAAAAGGGCCGCTATGGGATTGGCAGGTCTGCACTCAAAGGGCCACTGTAACTCTCCTCTTAGGAACACCTCCAGCCTGCAGTGAGAAAGAGCCGGATTTGCCAAGAGGTATCATAAAGACTTGTATTGTTCTTAGAAGGAAACAGAGGTGAGGGTGTGGGAGTCACCCTGTCCCTGCCATGAAGGTGGCTTCTGAGTGAGTGTCTGGGACTTGAGGATAAAGGAGTTTGAGTGAAATGACTTCATTCTTGTGAGAAACACCTCACAATTTGGATCTGTGATGTTCCCCCAAGGCTCGTGTGTTAAGGGCTTGGTCCTCAGGATGTTATTTGCAGGTGGCAGTGGAACCTTTAGGAAGTGAGGCATAGTAGAAGGCTGTCAGGTCGCCGGGGATAAGAGGACCCTATCCTGCTCTTTCTCTCTGCTTCTGGGGCACTGTGAGCTGAACAGGTTGCTCTACCACATACTCCCCACCGTGACGTGCTGCTTCCCCTACAGGACCAGCTGACCATGGACTACCACCTCTGATGCTAGGAGCCAAAATAAACCTTTCCTCTTCTGAAGTTTATCTTCTCAAGCATTTTGTTTCAGTAACAGTAACCTAGCACACAACAGTACCTGGCTAGGTGAAGGGCCTAGTGGACAGAGCAACGGAAGGGGCACAGGTCAACGTAAGGGGTCATGGCAAGTCTCCGAGAGTTCTTCAAGATGATGCTTGGAGTGCTCAGGGAGGGGGAGAATGCCTAGAACTTCAGCTGAGACAGAAATGGGGGAGGGGGTTACTCCCAAGGTCAGGAAGCTGACACCTACGTGCTGGGTGCTCTCTTGAAATGGAGATGCTCTCCACTAGCTCTCAGCTCAGCAAAGACACGGTCAGGGAGGTGGTGGATGACTTGTGTCCTCACAGAGGACAAAACTAAGGTCACTGTCACCAGGGAGTCAGGGCTCAGGATGACACCCATGGCCTCACTCTGCATGGTGTGTGTCTGTAGACGGGAAGGTGGCTGGGTGTGGGACAGCTCAACACCTGGGCTCTGCAGGCTCCAGAGTCCCACTAGGGATTGAGCCAGGACCTTTAGAATGTCCACAGGTCTGGTTCCCCAAAGAAGGCAGGCTGGCCTTCCCCTGGCCTGCCTCTGCCAGCACATTACAGACCTCCCAAGGGCCCCCATCCAGATGCCAGGTCTCGGCCACACACTCGTCTGTTTTCTGACCTGAGCCTTGTAGAGTCTTTTCAGTTCTTCTTGCTTCATCAACTGCTTCGTTGCTCTCTCCAGCCTTTTTCTACTTCGGAGTGTCGTCGACTTCTAAAAAAAAATGGAGAAGAAGAAAAATAGGACTGAGAAAAGAATGGAGTTGACAACCAGGTAAGATATACCCATGGGTGCAACAGTGGCACATAAGTTATGGGTGTAATCAAACTGCTCTCTGATTGGATATGAGGTCTGCCCAGTGGGAGGGAATTCATGCCAGAGAACTGAGCCAAGAGCCTATGACTTGGAAGGCCACAGACTCTAGAGGAAAGCGTCCATTGTTCTTTGGCTAAATGGAGATGTTAGGCCCATCAAAAGCCTTCTAGGTGTGTGCTTAAGTCCTTTGATTAGTTCTATTCTAGCTTTTTGTTAGAGAACCTTCTTTTTACAGAGGAGGCCCCAAGACTCATCAATATGACATGAAGAAGAGAAAGCTCAGGGCTTAGCGCAGGATGAGTCACCTCTGTCATGACCATCCAGGGCTCAGGGAACATTGTAGGTGGTTGCAGAAAGAATATGAGTGCTACTCTCATTGCTAGACAGATAACTGTCTCTATGGAGATGCTGGTAGACACTGAGGAGACTCAAGACTCATCCAAAGATTGGAGAGATGGCTTAGCAGTTAAAGTACTTGTCTGTGAAGCCTAAGGACCCAGGTTAGACTCCCTAGAACCCACACAAGCCAGACGGACATAGTAGCACATGCATCTGGAGTTTGTTTGCAGTGGGTAGAGGCCCTGGAATGCCCATTCTGTCTCTCTGTTTCTCTCTCTAATAAATAAATAAATAAATAAATAAACAAACAAATAAATCTTAATTAAAAAAAAAACCTCATAAAGTACAAAGTAAGAAGCTATTAGGAGCTCAATACTAAAGGAGATTTCTACCATGCCCTCTAAGGCCCAGGGAACATTGTGGAAGGCACGGTGGAGAGATGTGAGAACCACGGGCTGTGTAGGTATACCTTGGGGTGCATCCTCCTGCCATAAACTAACTGTTGCATTCATGACCCCACAGTGGTCACTGACACCCCCACAAGACCTGCTCTGTTCTGCGCTCATCAACATTTTGATCTGGGGGATGGAGAAGAATGAAACAATTGAACAGAGGAAGGACTTCCTTGAAAGAGGAGGGGAGAGGAGGCAGGGGAGAGGGGACAGAAAAAGGATCAAGGGCGGGAACATGACCAAATGACTGTATGTACACACAATGAAGTTCTCAATAAAAATAAATAACGGAAATAAAAATGTACTTAAAATTTACAAAGGAGCTGCATAGCCTTCTGCCCTTCCCATCTAATGGTTCCCAGGCACCGCCGAGCTTCTAGAATAATGACATCCAAGAGAATTTTTGATGGAAATTATCTATATCTGTGCTCTATGAAATATGGATGTCACTAGCCCCATGTGGCTATGTGGGCACTGGGAATAGGCTGTGAATAAAAAATTCAGTTGTAGATTTTATTAATTTTAATGATTCTTAAATGTAAATTGAAGTGGCTACTAGGTGCTGAAATGGGAAGCTGGTGTGTGTGTGTGTGTGCGTGCACATGTACACATAGCTTTATGCACTACTGACTGGGTCCTCTCCATGTTTCCTTACCAAGCTTCCCAGAGATGATGATGGGCTGGGATTCATAGGCACACAGACAGACAGACAGACAGACATTATCATTCTCTCCATGAAACCTAGTTAACTTTAAATATTGCTTGGGTTGGATCTAAATATCTAACTCAATCTATGAATGGGGGGAGTATATCCTAATCTAGCACATTTCTCTGTTTTTCTTTTTTGAGGCAGGGTCTCGCTCTAGCACAGGCTGACATGGAATTCACTTTGTAGTCTCAGGGTGGCCTTGAACTCGCAGTGATCCTCCTACCTCTGCCTTCAGAGCTCTGGGATTAATGGCGTGCGCCAGGCTCATCCAGCACATTTCTTGGTTTGAGGCAGGCATAAGATCACTCCCGGCCCCTACCTCACGTTGTTTACATGAGTACGGAGTACCATCACCGGCTTTGTGTGCGCATGTGGGCTTGGTAAAGTTAACTTTAAAAAGCATTCAAAACTATACACGTGAGGCTGGGGAGATGATTCAGTGGATGGAACACTTGCTGACCATGTGGGAAAGCTAAGTTCATGTAAATACTGGGTTTAGCGACCACCTATAACCCCAGTGTATGGGAGGCCAAGAGACAGGGAACCTGCTGGGCAAGCTGGCTGGCCAAGCTAGCCTAGTCAGAGCCCTGGGCTCAAGGGAGCGACCCCCACCCCAGTCAAACAAAGGGGAGAGTGACGGAGGGAGACATCTGGCATCAACCTCTGGTCTCCGCGCACTGATGCATATCAAACAGATGCCTGGATCCTGATGCATCTCTTTCTCCAACAAGCCAGGGTGTGGGACCAGCTCCACCACTTGGAAAATTCAGGTGATTTCTGATCCCAGTAGGAGAGGGGAAGGCTGGAGCCCTGGGCAGCTCGGCCAGGAATGCTTCCACCCCATCCAGCTGAGCTGTGAGCCCCAGAGCCCACAGCCTTCTGCACTTCTGAGTGATGAAAACCTCAATGTCTACCACACAGGGATGCAAGGACGATTAGACGAGGTGACAGGCCGAGCCCTTGGCAGAAAGCTTGAAGCAGAGATAAGTGTTCAGCAAACAGCAAGTTGTTTTCTATCATCTGTGCCTTTTATTCTAATGTATTACACTGTGAATCACTGTGTGGAGAAAATATATGTTGTGCCAGGCGTGGTGGCGCACGCCTTTAATCCCAGCACTCGGGAGGCAGAGATAGGAGGATCTCTGTGAGTTCAAGGTCACCCTGAGACTACATAGTGAATTCCAGGTCAGCCTGGGCCAGAGTGAGACCCTACCTTGAAAAACCAAAATAAGTAAAACAGATGATTTATGTAAAATAAACTTTTTTAAAACTATTATTTATTTATTTTTTTTTTTTTTTTTTTGTGTGTGTGTAGAGTGTGTGGCAGATAGAGAGTGTTTTGTTTTTTGAAGTAGGTCTCACTCTACCCAGGTGACTCTAGTTATATGACTCAGGTTTGCCTGAACTACGTGATCCTGCTACTCTGCTCCTGGTGTTGCAGGAAATTTAAACGTGTGCCACCACGCCGGCTCTTCTCTTGCTTTTAAAGACAGTCTGCATACTTGCTAGACCTGCCTTCTTGCAGTGTGGTGTAGACTGGTGGAGAAGGGAAATGGATGGCTGTATTAGTGATCACTGTGCTGTTACTGCTTTGTGGTTGCTATGGATCAACTGTTGCCCCCAAATAAATATGTGGAGGCCTAAATCCCAGTATGACTGTATTCAGAGACAGGACCTTTGAGGAGATAATTAAGGTTAACTGAAGGGTGAGGCCTCGGTTTCGTATGCGTCAGTCCTTTAGGAAGGGGGAAGAGACATCAGGTTCATGCTCTCTCTCTCCCCCCCTCCCTCCCCATGCTCGCACACAAGAAGACCATGTGAGGACACAGTGGGAAGGCGCTGGCTCCAAGCCAGGAACAGAGGCCTCGGCAGACTCTGAGCCTGATGGCACCTTGAACTTGGTCTTTTAGCCTCCAGAAAACAAACATCTGTTGTTTAATCCCAGTCTGTGGTACTTGGCTATGGCAGGCCCAGCAGACAGACACAGTGCTCATTCTTTACAAACTAGGGTGAGACTCTCCGAGGTTAAAAAGGGCTGCTATGGGGTTGGCAGGTCTGCACTCAAAGGGCCACTGTAACTCTCCTCTTAGGAACACCTCCAGCCTGCAGTGAGAAAGAGCCGGATTTGCCAAGAGGTATCATAAAGACTTGTATTGTTCTTAGAAGGAAACAGAGGTGAGGGTGTGGGAGTCACCCTGTCCCTGCCATGAAGGTGGCTTCTGAGTGAGTGTCTGGGACTTGAGGATAAAGGAGTTTGAGTGAAATGACTTCATTCTTGTGAGAAACACCTCACAATTTGGATCTGTGATGTTCCCCCAAGGCTCGTGTGTTAAGGGCTTGGTCCTCAGGATGTTATTTGCAGGTGTCAGTGGAACCTTTAGGAAGTGGGACATAGTAGAAGGCTGTCAGGTCGCCGGGGATAAGAGGACCCTATCCTGCTCTTTCTCTCTGCTTCTGGGGCACTGTGAGCTGAACAGGTTGCTCTACCACATACTCCCCACCGTGACATGCTGCTTCCCCTACAGGACCAGCTGACCATGGACTACCACCTCTGATGCTAGGAGCCAAAATAAACCTTTCCTCTTCTGAAGTTTATCTTCTCAAGCATTTTGTTTCAGTAACAGTAACCTAGCACACAACAGTACCTGGCTAGGTGAAGGGCCTAGTGGACAGAGCAACGGAAGGGGCACAGGTCAACGTAAGGGGTCATGGCAAGTCTCCGAGAGTTCTTCAAGATGATGCTTGGAGTGCTCAGGGAGGGGGAGAATGCCTAGAACTTCAGCTGAGACAGAAATGGGGGAGGGGGTTACTCCCAAGGTCAGGAAGCTGACACCTACGTGCTGGGTGCTCTCTTGAAATGGAGATGCTCTCCACTAGCTCTCAGCTCAGCAAAGACACGGTCAGGGAGGTGGTGGATGACTTGTGTCCTCACAGAGGACAAAACTAAGGTCACTGTCACCAGGGAGTCAGGGCTCAGGATGACACCCATGGCCTCACTCTGCATGGTGTGTGTCTGTAGACGGGAAGGTGGCTGGGTGTGGGACAGCTCAACACCTGGGCTCTGCAGGCTCCAGAGTCCCACTAGGGATTGAGCCAGGACCTTTAGAATGTCCACAGGTCTGGTTCCCCAAAGAAGGCAGGCTGGCCTTCCCCTGGCCTGCCTCTGCCAGCACATTACAGACCTCCCAAGGGCCCCCATCCAGATGCCAGGTCTCGGCCACACACTCGTCTGTTTTCTGACCTGAGCCTTGTAGAGTCTTTTCAGTTCTTCTTGCTTCATCAACTGCTTCGTTGCTCTCTCCAGCCTTTTTCTACTTCGGAGTGTCGTCGACTTCTAAAAAAAAATGGAGAAGAAGAAAAATAGGACTGAGAAAAGAATGGAGTTGACAACCAGGTAAGATATACCCATGGGTGCAACAGTGGCACATAAGTTATGGGTGTAATCAAACTGCTCTCTGATTGGATATGAGGTCTGCCCAGTGGGAGGGAATTCATGCCAGAGAACTGAGCCAAGAGCCTATGACTTGGAAGGCCACAGACTCTAGAGGAAAGCGTCCATTGTTCTTTGGCTAAATGGAGATGTTAGGCCCATCAAAAGCCTTCTAGGTGTGTGCTTAAGTCCTTTGATTAGTTCTATTCTAGCTTTTTGTTAGAGAACCTTCTTTTTACAGAGGAGGCCCCAAGACTCATCAATATGACAAGAAGAAGAGAAAGCTCAGGGCTTAGCGCAGGATGAGTCACCTCTGTCATGACCATCCAGGGCTCAGGGAACATTGTAGGTGGTTGCAGAAAGAATATGAGTGCTACTCTCATTGCTAGACAGATAACTGTCTCTATGGAGATGCTGGTAGATACTGAGGAGACTCAAGACTCATCCAAAGATTGGAGAGATGGCTTAGCAGTTAAAGTACTTGTCTGTGAAGCCTAAGGACCCAGGTTAGACTCCCTAGAACCCACACAAGCCAGACGGACTAGTAGCACATGCATCTGGAGTTAGTTTGCAGGGGTAGAGGCCCTAAGGACCCAGGTTAGACTCCCTAGAACCCACACAAGCCAGACGGACATAGTAGCACATGCATCTGGAGTTTGTTTGCAGTGGGTAGAGGCCCTGGAATGCCCATTCTGTCTCTCTGTTTCTCTCTCTAATAAATAAATAAATAAATAATAAACAAACAAATAATCTTAATTAAAAAAAACCTCATAAAGTACAAAGTAAGAAGCTATTAGGAGCTCAATACTAAAGGAGATTTCTACCATGCCCTCTAAGGCCCAGGGAACATTGTGGAAGGCCGGTGGAGAGAATGTGAGAACCACGGGCTGTGTAGGTATTACCTTGGGGTGCATCCTCCTGCCATAAACTAACTGTTGCATTCATGACCCCACAGTGGTCACTGACACCCCCACAAGACCTGCTCTGTTCTGCGCTCCATCAACATTTTGATCTGGGGGATGGAGAAGAATGAAACAATTGAACAGAGGAAGGACTTCCTTGAAAGAGGAGGGGAGAGGAGGCAGGGGAGAGGGGACAGAAAAAGGATCAAGGGCGGGAACATGACCAAATGACTGTATGTACACACAATGAAGTTCTCAATAAAAATAAATAACGGAAATAAAAATGTACTTAAAATTTACAAAGGAGCTGCATAGCCTTCTGCCCTTCCCATCTAATGGTTCCCAGGCACCGCCGAGCTTCTAGAATAATGACATCCAAGAGAATTTTTGATGGAAATTATCTATATCTGTGCTCTATGAAATATGGATGTCACTAGCCCCATGTGGCTATGTGGGCACTGGGAATAGGCTGTGAATAAAAAATTCAGTTGTAGATTTTATTAATTTTAATGATTCTTAAATGTAAATTGAAGTGGCTACTAGGTGCTGAAATGGGAAGCTGGTGTGTGTGTGTGTGTGCGTGCACATGTACACATAGCTTTATGCACTACTGACTGGGTCCTCTCCATGTTTCCTTACCAAGCTTCCCAGAGATGATGATGGGCTGGGATTCATAGGCACACAGACAGACAGACAGACAGACATTATCATTCTCTCCATGAAACCTAGTTAACTTTAAATATTGCTTGGGTTGGATCTAAATATCTAACTCAATCTATGAATGGGGGGAGTATATCCTAATCTAGCACATTTCTCTGTTTTTCTTTTTTGAGGCAGGGTCTCGCTCTAGCACAGGCTGACATGGAATTCACTTTGTAGTCTCAGGGTGGCCTTGAACTCGCAGTGATCCTCCTACCTCTGCCTTCAGAGCTCTGGGATTAATGGCGTGCGCCAGGCTCATCCAGCACATTTCTTGGTTTGAGGCAGGCATAAGATCACTCCCGGCCCCTACCTCACGTTGTTTACATGAGTACGGAGTACCATCACCGGCTTTGTGTGCGCATGTGGGCTTGGTAAAGTTAACTTTAAAAAGCATTCAAAACTATACACGTGAGGCTGGGGAGATGATTCAGTGGATGGAACACTTGCTGACCATGTGGGAAAGCTAAGTTCATGTAAATACTGGGTTTAGCGACCACCTATAACCCCAGTGTATGGGAGGCCAAGAGACAGGGAACCTGCTGGGCAAGCTGGCTGGCCAAGCTAGCCTAGTCAGAGCCCTGGGCTCAAGGGAGCGACCCCCCACCCCAGTCAAACAAAGGGGAGAGTGACGGAGGGAGACATCTGGCATCAACCTCTGGTCTCCGCGCACTGATGCATATCAAACAGATGCCTGGATCCTGATGCATCTCTTTCTCCAACAAGCCAGGGTGTGGGACCAGCTCCACCACTTGGAAAATTCAGGTGATTTCTGATCCCAGTAGGAGAGGGGAAGGCTGGAGCCCTGGGCAGCTCGGCCAGGAATGCTTCCACCCCATCCAGCTGAGCTGTGAGCCCCAGAGCCCACAGCCTTCTGCACTTCTGAGTGATGAAAACCTCAATGTCTACCACACAGGGATGCAAGGACGATTAGACGAGGTGACAGGCCGAGCCCTTGGCAGAAAGCTTGAAGCAGAGATAAGTGTTCAGCAAACAGCAAGTTGTTTTCTATCATCTGTGCCTTTTATTCTAATGTATTACACTGTGAATCACTGTGTGGAGAAAATATATGTTGTGCCAGGCGTGGTGGCGCACGCCTTTAATCCCAGCACTCGGGAGGCAGAGATAGGAGGATCTCTGTGAGTTCAAGGTCACCCTGAGACTACATAGTGAATTCCAGGTCAGCCTGGGCCAGAGTGAGACCCTACCTTGAAAAACCACAAAAAAAGAAAGAAAATACATGTTGTATGTAGAAATATACAATTTTTAAAAACTATTATTTATTTATTTATTTATTTATTTGACAGAAAGAGATAGAGAAAGAGGCAGATAGAGAGAGAATGAGAATGATGAGCCCAAGCTACTGCAAAAGAACTCTAGATGCATGTACCACCTTGTGCATCTGGCTTACGTGGGTCCTAGAGAATCGAACCTGGGTGCTCAGGATTTGCAGGCAAATGCCTTAACCACTAAGCCATCTCCTCAGCCTGAAATATACATTTTATACGCACATACATCCTGTATGTACAAAATGCATTTGCACCTTGACCTGGCTTCGCTAGCATTTGTCCTCTGTGAGTATACATATCAACTCATTGTACACTAGCATAAGGATTACAGCATGTTAGAGGTCTTGCAACGCCGGCACAAATAGATATGGAATTCAAGTATTGTGGTGGCTACTCTGGGCACTCAATGTCTGGTTCATTACGTGCTTGTAAATCCCTAGGTGAAATGTGTTTTAGATGTATCATGCTAACGTTACTGGTGGTCTCTGGGTGCTTCCAGGTTCTTGGCACCTTATTCAAAAACTTTATTAAGAGCCAAGCCACAGTGTGCTGCCAAACGGGGCAGCGGGACATCCAGGGCCCCAGTGGTGGCCCTGGGCCATCTTAAGGAGTCCATGAGCAGGAGGGGTCAAGGGCTCAGGGTGTGGTTCGGGTGGCCCTGCGGTTTGATTGATTTAGGTTATCTAACCACTTCTCCACCATCCATGTCTATTCCCATGATGCATCTGATTTTAATCATATGCACACCCAGTTATGTATATGTTTTTCTTGCCCCCCTAAAAGTTCACTTGGAGGACACAGTCTGTCTTCACGTACATGGGCTCAAACCAGTTGAGGCTGGATTCCCCACCCACTGCAGTTTCCGTCCTGGCTATGTCTACAAATATATTTGAGTAGGAACTGACCACGAATAATAGTCACTAGGGGAGGAGAACCCTGTCTCATTGTTTGGAGCGGGGTGCATGTGCAAGCTGGTATAGGTGGGGGTCTCAGGTTGCTCAAGCACGTTGTGAAGAAAGGGTGTGTTTACTGCCCTAGCCAAGAAATGTGCCAGGCTGCTAAGCCATTTTCCTGTGCTTGGTGGGCCTCGCTTACAAGTTCATAGAGTGCAGAATGGAACCCTAGAAGATCTTTTACCACATTATTCTATGCCAAAGGCCAGAGACTAGAAAGCTTGGGCTTGGGATGTGGCTCAGCTGGCAGAGTACTTGCCTCACATGTATGAGACCCTGGTTCAATCCCAGCACAACGTAAATGGGGCCCCATGTCTGTAACTCTAATACTCAGGCAGCCAAGCAGGAGGGTCAGAAGGTCAAGATCATCCTTGGCTACATAGCGAGTTCAAGGCCAGCTTGAATGACTTGAAATCCTGTCTCAACAAAATAAAATAGAAATAAAACAAAACCAGAAAGCTCTTCTGTTTCAGGGCTCTGTGGACTATTCTTGCTCTGTTCTGGGATGCTGCAGATATAGGTGGTGACACCCGGTCACTTTGCTTAGAAAAGCATCCAGCTTCAAGGCCTCGGAGCGAGTGCAGTGTGCAGTTCACTAACGAAAGCATGTGTGTCAGAGGTGGAATGCTCATTTCATTTGCCATCCTAAAGATCATCTTTGGAAGTTACTTTTGGCTCTCAGACCTCAACATGTTCCACGGCGCTTCATCTTGCTTTCTACAGAAAGGCCTCCAGGTGGATTACCAACACCCTGAAGTGGGGTCCCAGCCTTCAGCATGGGGGACCCTCCATCAGGCAGCCAGGTTCTGGGGTAGGGTGAGAGGTGCTAGGGACCAATGGTGCTTGCTGTCCACAGGTTGTCTAACGAGTCCACATGGAGACCCAGTTTATGAATCTTATTACTATCTCTGGTTCTCATCATGCAAACCCACATAAGAAATCCTGGCATATATAGAGTACTACATGCCAGACACGGAGACGGTTACTTCATACACATTGCTGTGTTTCTTCCTCAGATCAGATTTATCTTATAAGTATGGAAATCAAAACATGGGAAGGGGCTGGAGAGATGGCTTAGTGGTTAAGGCATTTACCTGCAAAGCCTAAAGACCCAGGTTCAATTCCCCAGGACCCACATAAGCCAGATGCACAAGGTGGTGCATGCCTCTGGAGTTTGTTTACAGTGGCTGGAGGCCCTGGTGTGCCCATTCTCTCTCTTTCTCTCTCTCCCCCTCCAATATATAAATAAATAAAAATCTTTAAAAAATACATGGGGAGCTGGAGAGCTGGCTTAAAGGTTAAGATGCTTGCCTCCAAAGCCAAAGGACCTAGGTTTGATTCCCCAGGACCCACATAGAGCCAGATGTACAAGGTGACACATGCATACAACTGGAGCTCGTTTGCAGCGGCTAGAGGCTTTGGTGCGCCCGTTCTCACTCGTTCTCTATCTGCTTCTCTCTCTCTCTCTTTCAAATACATAAATGAAACTAAAATATTTTTTAAAAACCATGGGAGGATGAAATAACTTGCCCAAACTGACACCATTATTAATTGGTA
The DNA here is from genome assembly GCA_036346955.1 of Dipus sagitta. Taxonomy (NCBI): domain Eukaryota; kingdom Metazoa; phylum Chordata; class Mammalia; order Rodentia; family Dipodidae; genus Dipus; species Dipus sagitta. The sequence goes on along the minus strand of CM070772.1, from coordinate 151,162,028 downwards.
GAGCCAGGAGCTAAGTGCAGGTACACTGAATGCAGCATGCACGCTTCCCTCTGGTTTATACTGCCGAATACCTTTCAGGATACGAAGGACCCCTGGTCTATGGTGGGTCTTAAAGAAAAGAGATGTCATTTTCCTCTAAATGGAGACTTTAATACAACTGAAGTGGGGAGGGGAGGAGCCAGGAAGGGAGTCTCAACAGTACCGTGTAACAGTCTTGCCCAACAGCAAAGCTATCACCCCAGGGCTGAGAGTATAGCTTAGTGGTATGTTTAGTGAACATGTGTGAAGCCCTGGATTTGACCCTCAGCAACACACACACACACACACACACACTCCAAGTGCTAAAAGTCAGCAAAACGGAGCCCAGGGTTGGGGGAAGAAAGACATTTATTGTCTTTTATTTTAAAATACTGATGGTCTGGCATGGTGGTACACTCCTTTAATCCCAGCACTTGGGAGGCAGAAGTAGGAGAATTGCTGTGAGTTCAAGGACACCCTGAGACTACATGATGAATTCCAGGTCAGTCTCAGCTAGAGTAAGACCCTACCTCAAAAAACAAAACAAAACAAAATAACAACAAAAATCATAAAATATACTGATGTTGGGGGTTGGAGAGATGGCTTAGTACTTAAGGCATTTGCCTATGAAGCCTAAGGACCCAGGTTTGATTCCCCAGTACCCACATAAGCTAGATGCACAAGGTGGCACATGGGTCTGGAGTTCATCTGCAGTGGCTGGTGGCTTTGGCGTGCTCATTTTCTCTATCTGCCTCTCTCTCTTTTTTAAATAAATAATAAATGAAAATTTTAAAAAGAACAGAAAAGTTTATTAGCAAACATTACATAGCCTTACACACCAGGCTCAGTTCTTTTTAAAAAAATTAATTTATTAATTTGAGAGAGAGAGAGAAAGACACAGAGAGAGAGAGAGAGAGAATGGGCACGTCAGGACCTCCAGCCACTGCAAACAAACTCCAGACACATGCGCCCCCTTGTGCATCTGGCTTACGTGGGACCTGGGGAATTGAACCAGTGTCCATAGGCTTCGCAGGCAAACGCCTTAACCGCTAAGCCATTTCCCCAGCCCTCTTTTTTAAGTTTTGTGTGTATGATATGTGTGCTTGTGTGGGTGAATGTAGGCATATGTGTGGAGGTCAGAGGACAACCTCAGGTGACGGTCTTTCCTTCCACCTTGTTTGAAGTAGGGTCTTGTGTGTTCGCCAGGCTAGCCGTGCCCGCCTTATACCTTTCCATAGAAGGGCTGGGACTACAGACGTATGCTGCCCTATACAGCTTTTCCTGCGTTCTGAGGGTCCAAACTTGGGTTCTCATGCTTGAGTGGCCAGTGCCTTACCCACTGAGCCATCTCCCCCATGCCTCTCTCTGTTCTTGCAGGGTGGGTCTTATCCTCTGGCCAGCTTCTCTTCCTGTGAGAACAGGCCTGTCTGAAAGCCGGGGGAAGCAGGCAGACTTTGCCACTGAGCAAGCTGATGTGACACCTAAGTGCTGTGCAGGGACCCAGGAGCTCTCATGACGTTGGCTTGAGATTGTTGGCATGCTATCCCCAATCCATGACTGTGGTTTGAATGCAAAACGCCAGCCGGCATCAGCTCATGTGTTTAAATCGCTGGTCCCCGGCTGGTGGCGCTGTCTGGGAAGGTTGTGGAGCCGTTAGGAAGTAGAGCCTTGTTGGAGGAAGTGGGTCACTGAGGGCGGGCCTTGAGGCTCTGGAGTCCAGTCCCACTTCCTGTCTCCCTCTGCCTCACCCAGCTGGCTCCATGCCTTCCCCACTTCAAAACTTCCCTTCAGAACTCTCAGGGGAAACTAAGCCCTTTCAAGCAGGTTGCTTCAGGCTAGGTATTTGTTCTCAGAAACAAAAAAGTGACTGATAGGCCATTCTTTTACTTTTCCATGAGTATTGGGAAAACTGATGGAGATCAATCTCATCTGAATACAGAATTAGCTTAGGGTCACTTGAGGGGGGTGAGGGAGGAGCAAGGAGACCCCAGAAATCCACCAACACACAATTCGTTTCTGTTGAGTATTGAACTAACCAGAGAAGATGAAGACCACATTCAGAAATGAGAGATCCAAGCGTTCTCATCTTCTCTCTCTCTCTCTTTCTCTTCCCATCCCCCTCCTGACTTGCTCCAAGCTGGGCCTTGGAGAATTGGAATCCCTTGACGTATCTTGACGCAGTGCCAAAATTCGTCATGCCAGATATGGAAAAGTTGCGTCTAAGTAAATAAATTCAGGTTTCTCCCTCCCTCCCCAGATCCTCTCTGCTCAAAATAATACATACATAAATAAATATTTAAATATAAAAATAAACAATACCAGAGCAGTGAGCCTCTCCTCTGTGCTCCCAGGAAATGTGTTAGGGCCAGACATTCAGCACCCCATGCTCCTAAGTCCCAATGGACAGGCTCCAGCCCCAGTGCATAAGGAAAAAACACTTGTCTCTATGAATGGCTATGAGATCTGCTGAAAGTGGGCTGCCTCCTCCGTGGGCAGGCGGGTCAGCCCTCCCGCAGTAGGAACCTTGGTGTATCTGCGGCTCCATGCAAGTGCGTGGCTCACTGCATAGTTCTGATGAGAATAAACCTAACATTTTCCATGCAATGTGCCCCTAGTGCTTCCTAAGTGAAGCTGGGCCTCCCTCGGGGAACTACGCATCTGCTTGCTGTAAGTTTTCAATGGTTTGCTTGTTGGAGCACATATTAAGCCTACTTTAAGAGTTCCCGTCACCAAATGGTTTTGAGTAAATATGTCTCTCTCTCTCTCTCTCTCTTTTTATCCCTTCCCCAATTTGAGTCTCTGGAAGTTTTTTTTTGAAGACAAATCTTGGGGTGTTCCAGATGAAAAGGCCTGCTGTCAGATGTAATGTAACACGATCCCTGCACTGACACGGGCTGCAGCTGGAGTCCACATTGGCTCTGAAAACTAGACGGGAACTGGGACTCCGCAGGAGAACGCCCTGTTGGATTATTCTTATTATTTTTTCCAAGTGATGTTACCTTTAGCCTTGCAGGAAGGTGGGGCTCCATCTCTTCATCTGCAGAGGAGGAGGAGGTGGTAGAAGGGGTAGCCTCTGTCATGCATGTTCCGAAGGGGTGTACCCGAAGCCTGGAAAAGGAATAGGAGCGCTCAGGGAAGGCCTGGTCTCTTCTTCTGCTTCATGCCCATCCCGAAGCTGTCCCCCTTCCTACTGTCCACCCCCCCCCCCCCGCTCATCCCTCACTGCACCTGCCTGGAGCTTGAGCAGCACCTAAGGGCAACTGAAAATTTGGCCTTTCACGTTAATTACATTTCTGGATCCCTGCCAGGAGCTTTCAGCTCTGTTCTCACATTGAAGCGCGCGCGCGCACACACACACACAAAACAAAACAAGGTATTATGCAGAAATCAATTAATTCCTTAAACTCTCTGAACATGGGGTGTTGCTTACAATACACTGAGATGAAATCTATGATTAAAACGCATGTCTGAAGTCAGCTGCGTTACCTAAACGCTTGTGCAAGGTTTGCTCTGTAGAGTAATTGCAAAACAAAACAAAAAAAAAAAAATCTTTTTTTAAAGTCAGAGCCAGCCCCTAAACAAATCGCCCTTCTGCGGCTCACAGCATCTGGCACCCATTTTTACTACATGACATGTGCTCAGTGTAAAAGAGCTGGCGTCAGAATGTCTGGTCACAGGGAAAAAAAAAATCCCAAATGTAATCAGAAGCAAAAGGACTCTAAGCCGAAGGTTTTATCACATAGTCTCATGCAGCATAAATATTTCATTAATTATGGCTAAACAAATGCCACTTTTATTTTCCCAACTTGCAGATATTATCACATCATCGAAGGGATGACTCAAATGCCAGGAAAGACAATTTAAGACAGCGATGGCCCCGCAAAGCAGGGCCCACGGGAAAGCTGAAGCCAAGGGCCCACGCCAACCTCTAAACAAGAGGGCTGGGGACAGCACTGTGTCCCTGTTAACCAGAAGCTCTCTGTGGTCTGCCTGGGGACCAGGAGTCACAAGGTTTCCAGGTGTCAGTGCAGACGCTCATTCTGCCCGGCAGGAACATCTGCCCTCGTGCTTACACCTGACAGAGTCCAGGCTGGTGTCCGGGTTAGCCCATGCCAGATGCCACACGTCGGAAACTGCCAGGACTCGGAGAAGGAACGCGGGCTCAGAGGAACTGGCCCTGGGAGCTTGTGCCTGCACCGAGCTGAGCCCTGTAACCGGTGGGGAGGGAGAAAGGAGCGCTTCCTGGTTTCTCCTCCCCACAATTTTCAACTATTCACCCCAGTGGGAGCGGCCAAGTTTGACAAAATAAGGGTAATTTTAACCTCCAGCAACACATTTACATATGTTTATTCAGACCAAAATGATGCAAAGCATGTATATAATCATGTGGCCTCTCTGGGGAGGGAGGGCGCTGTTTTCCACTTTAATTTGCCAGATGCGAAAGCTCAGGTAAGAGAAGCAGAGAGGAGCTGGTATTAGTCCTGAGCAGAGCCTGTTCCTGCTAAATTAGCGTGGAGGGATGAAGTCTCCCGGCGCTCACTTGTGTGGGAGCTGGAGGAAGCAATTCACACCCTTGGGCTTCTATGATCTCTAACTTGTACTGTGCGATGGCCAAGACGGTGAGCATGGAGTGCTGAGCATAGCACCCAGTGCATGAGGGACACCCACTGGAGGTGCTTAAGTTATCTGATTTAGTTACTTTCTTCTCTCTCTCTCTCTCTTTTAAAAAAATATTTTATTTTTATTTATTTTACAGAGGAAGAGGGAGAGAGAGAGAATGGGTGCACCAGGGCCTCCAGCCACTGCAAACGAACTCCAGATGTGTGTGCCCCTTGTGCATCTGGTTTACGTGGGTCCTGGGGAATCAAACCAGGGTCCGTTGGCTTGGTAGTTAAACACCTTAACCACTAAGCCATCCCTCCAGCCCTCCCTCTCTCTCTCTCTCTTCTCTCTCTCTCTTTTGCTTATATTTTGAGGTAGGGTCTCACTCTAGCCCAGGCTGACCTGAAATTCACTATGAAGTCTCAGGGTGGCCTTGAACTCACAGTGATCCTCCTACCTCTGCCCCTAAGTGTTGAGATGAAAGGTGTGTGCTACCACACCTGTAGTTATTTTCCTTATTGCTGTAATCAAATACCTGACACTAGGCAGCTCGAGGGCCTGGGGATGTCGCTCAGCTGGCAGAGTGCTTGCCTAGCATGCATGAAGCCCTGGGTTCAAATCCCAGCTCCATTTAAACCTGGTGTGGTAGCACATGCCTATACCTATAATCCTAGCATTTGGAAGGTAGAGGCAGGAAGATCAGAAGTTTAAGGTCATTTCTTTTTTCTTTTTTCTTTTCTTTCTTTTTCTTTTTTGCCTATTAAGGGAGTTTGAGGAGCCTGGGCTAGAGAACCTGTCTCAAGAAGCAGCGCGTTCGGGAGGAAGGGATTATGTTGGCTCACGGTTTGTGAGCACAGGGCATTACGGCAGGGCGGGCAGCACGAAGGAGCTTGCCTGCTCACATGAGGGTGCATCATGTGGCACAGAGAGCTGAATGCTGGCCCTTCCATCCTTCTTCCTTCTTTTATTTTTGTTTCCATTTATTTATTTGAGAGAGAGAGAGAAAGAATGGGCATACCAGGGCCTCTCTACTCACTGCAAATGAATTCCACACGCATGCACCACCTTGTACATCTGGCTTATGTAGGTTCTGGGGAATTGAACCTGGGTCTCTCGGCTTCACAGGCAAGTGCCTTAGCCACTAAGCCATTTCTCCAGGCCCTTCGTCTTTTTCATTCAATCCACTACCCCAGCCCATGAGATGTACCAACACTCAGGGTGGTCTTTCCTTCCAGTTAAACCTCTCCTTCAGAGACCCACTGAGAGGTGTGTCTCCTAAGGTGGTTCTCAGTCTAGTTCAGATGACAATGAGCATTTGTCGTTATAGCTGTCACCAGTATCAACCCGATTAACAATAGCACACTATTACTAAAACTGCCTAATTAACCTTTACTCATGGAAGAAGTATCAACCTACAGCTGGAACTCTTTCTAACTTTCAAAAACTAAGTAGGGCTGGTGAGGCGGCTTCGCAGTTAGGGCGCTTGCCTGTGAAGCCTAAGGACCCACGTGTGACTCCTCAGATCCCACGTAAGCCAGATGCACGAGGTGACGCATGCGCAAGGTCATGCATGTGCACAAGGTGGCACACACGTCTGGAGTTCGATTGCAGTGGCTGAGGCCCTGGCAGCACCAGTTCTCTCTCTGTGTCTCATAAAAAAGTAAACATCTTAGTTGAATTCCATTTTGAACTGGAGAGGGGAACGCTTCCAAATATAATGCGTGTCTTCAGCCTCTGATAAGAAGGATGTTCCAAAGGTGCCCTTGAGTCTCTCTCTACTTTGCCCTGCCCATCCCGGAACCAGCCATTCAGGAAAGCGCTTTTCTTTTTTTAAATATTTTTATTTTTATTTAGTTATTTGAGAGAGATACAGAAATAGGCAGGTAGAGAGAGAGAGAGAGAGAGAGATTGGGCGCACCAGGGCCTTCAGCCACTGCAAACGAACTCCAGATGTGTGCAACCCCTTGTGCATCTGGCTAATGCGGGTCCTGGAGAGTCGAACCTGGGTCCTTTGGCTTTGCAGGCAAGCGCCTTAACTGCTCAGCCATCTCTCCAGCCCGGGAAAGTGCTGTTCATCTGCAGTATTTTCAGACCCCTGCAGCCCTGCCCCACTCTGGTCATAGTGGAGCGCCTGACTTTGGGATGGGTTTCCTACCAGAAAGCGTGGAAATCAGGACAAGCTGTATGAAGCGCGTCTCCCAAAAGGCCAGAACAGAAGCCCACGAGGTAAGTACGTCCTATAGTCTTTCTGTCCAGAGGTTGCTTAGAGTGCAGGCAGGAGGAACCTAGACAAGCTCAGCACGTTCGCCGACTTGAAAAGGCAGTTGAAAGTTTGGCCAGGCCAAGACAGCTTCTGTGTGTGTGTGTGTGTGTGTGTGTGTGTGTGTGTGCACGTGGGGAGGGAGGAGGGAGCTCTGCAAACAGAGCTTCAGAAATGAGCACACAAGGCCTTTTGCATCTGTCGCTCAAGAGTAAACTAGAGGCGTGTGGAGAGAAACTATGAGGTCTCTGCCGCGAAGTTGCAGGCTAGACCATCTCACGTTTGCACAGGCCTGGGAGATGTTCACGGAAGCAGACTGCAGTGCAGATCACAGGAGAGTCGTACTTTATCACCAGGGACAAATTAGCTGTAGAGCACAGCTTCTGATAGACACACCGAGACAAAACTCAAAGACAACCCTTGAAAGCACCAAAGGGACCTCATGTGACTCTAGCACTTACAGAACATTCTTAACACTTTTACAGTAACACCTAAACATTCTACAGTGAAATATTAATAAGGTCAACCAGCTAGAAAACAATGATTAAGCATAGTTTTAAAAAGCAGGATGGAGCTAGGCATGGTGGTGCACATCTTTAATCCCAGCAGTGGGGACACTGAGGTAGGAGGATCACTATGAGTTTGAGGCCAGTCTGAGACTACATAGTGAATTCTAGGTCAGCCTGGGCTAGAGTAAGACCCTACCTTGAAAAAACAAAGAAAGAAAGAAAGAAAGAAAGAAAGAAAGAAAGAAAGAAAGAAAGAAAGAAAGAAATGCAGGATAGTCTGATAGTAAAGAGAAAAACTAAGCAATAAAAATAGACTCAGGGCCGGGCGTGGTAGTGCATGCCTTTAATCCCAGCATTTGGGAGGCAGAGGTAGGAGGATCATCAGGAACTCCAGGCCACCCTGAGACTACAGAGTGAATTTCAGGTCAGCCTGAACTAGAGCGAGACCCTACCTTGAAAAATAAGAAACAAAAAACAAAACAAACAAACAAACAAACAAAAAACCCCAAAACCAAAACAACAACAACAACAACAACAACAAAAGACTCAGAGCTAGGGAGATGGTTCAGTGGTTAAGGCACTTGCCTGGGTTTGATTCCCCAGGACCCACATAAAGCCAAATGCACAAAGTGGCACATGGGTCTGGAGTTTGTTTGCAGTGGCAAGAGGCCCTTGTGCACTCATTCTTCTCTTTCTCCCAAATAAATAAGTAAAAATATTCTTTAAAAAAAAATAGACTCAGAAGTGACACATGGAATTAGCAGATAAAAGATTTAAAACAAAAATGGCCTCAAGAACCCTGTAATGCATGACACCCAATCCCCATGGGGTCAACCTGCATCCCCAACAAAGAAGGGCTCTTCAGAAAAGGGGCAGGGAGGAGGGAAAGGATGGTACCAACACGTGGTGTTTACATACTAAATAAATAATAAATATACCTAATAAAAAAATAGGCTCAATAATTTAAAAAAATGCCACCGAAAAGCCTTTTAGAATAAACACATTTAGAAAAGTAGCAGGATACAAAAAGTCCCATATGGGAATAAGTAGCCGTTCTTCCTTCTCTGCCCGTGACCCCTTCCCTTCCTTTATTCCCCAGGGAACTGTACATGCGAGGCTCAGGCAGAGCGACAGCCCCCCCCCCCCCCAGGCTATCAGGAACATCTCCCACAATGAACTGTTTGAAAAGAAAATCATCGAAACTCATAGGAACAGAAGGTGTAATGGGGATGGCTGGGACTAGGAGGTGGACATCAGGGAGGTGTGTGGGTCACAAGTTACACACTTTCAGTTAAACAGAAGTATAGGAGATCTGGCATGTAACATGGTGACGGCTATTGTCAGAGTGTAAACATCCCCCCGTCAGCCTGTGTGTTTGAACAGCTGCTCTCCAGATGACAGCACTGGGTTATGAGGTTACGAAATCTTTGGGAGACGGGGCTTTAGGTAGAGGAAGTGGATTGCTTGGGGGATGAACTTTGAGGGTTACACTGCCCGGCCCCTCTGATTCCTGACTGCTGACACGTAAGCAGGAGTACCAGGCTCTGGTCACGTTCTCCCTGCCTCGTCCTCAAACTGTGAACCAAAATAAATCCTTCCTTAAGTTTGGTCCTTGTCAGGTGTTTGGTTCAGCGCACAGTGATAAGAAATGGGGTCCTTGCTGTGACGAACCTGACTGTGTGCTTTGCTGGTGTGTGGTGGAGTGTGGAGTGTGGAGCAGTGGACCAGCGACATCCTGGAGTGTTGTGGGAGTGAGGAAGGCCAGGATACTGGCGCTGAAGTCCAAGCCCGTGACGCTTCAGAGGGGAGCAAAGGTTCTGCCTGCGCTTGCATTCTGTGGCATTCAGGCTGCGCTGTGGCCAAGCATCAGGCTGCGTTCTGTCTGCGCCACGAAAACTTGAGTGAGGCTGAAAGTAAAAGTGATGCGCTAGTTTGTCTGGCGGAGGAAATTCCAAGGCAGCGCAGCCTTCAGGCTGTCACATGGTGATTGCTCACTGCCTCTAGCCGGGTTCACAGTGAGAATCCGGAGATGAAAGTGGAGCAGAAAGCTGTACGAAATGTACAGTTTGGCCAGGAGAAGAAAGAGTGTTAAAGTTAAAGATGGTTAAAGTTGCAAACAGAGTTTCAGACACGTTTGTGGTATGTGGTAAAGAGATCACCTCCGTTAAAGAGGAAGCTTGCATTCCGCATAGGAACAATAGGACAACAGGAAAGACCCCACCGTCAAAAGTTCCAGGGTGTAATAATGCAAACTCCTTTGAAAAAACTCATCTATAAAGAAACTTCCCAAAGAAAGAAAGCCTCCAGTGCATCCTGTTGGGGCAGGGCTGCAAAGAGAAGCGTTCTCCCAGGGAGCTGGCAAGATGCTCAGAGGGCACTACCACCGTGGTAGAAGCTGTGTCTCAAGCTGGCAGCAAAACCTGGAAGCTTCTCATCCATGTGCACTGGTCTTGCAGGCATGCAGGATGTAAGAGTTACAGGGTCACAGGGAACTGGCACCGAGTTCCAGGAAGCCATGAAGGGCACTATATTGGATGCCCTTCACGAAGGGCTGTGTGTGAAGCTGTGAAGGTAAAGTCCAAGCTGTGATGGAGACCTCAGGCACACTGAGATTCTGGGAACATGAGCTGTCTGCCAAGGAAATCTGCAGGTGCTCAGTGGAGTCAGGCCAAGAGGGAGGCCTCGTGAGCTGCGGGTTACCCGAGCCCATTGGAGTACAGATGATTCCAACACAAGTGGCAGGGTTTGGTATTTGCCTGATGGATTTTGGTCTTGTTTTTGGTTCAGTCTTTCCTTATCTTGTGCTCATCCCTCCCTGTTGAAATGGGAATGTTTACTCTGTGCCATTGTATACTGGAAGTATATACTTTGTTGTTTTTTTAAATTTTATGTTATTTTAAAAATATTTTATTTATTCATTTATTTGAGAGAGAAACATGCATACACACACACACACACACACACACATATATATATATATATATATAGAGAGAGAGAGAGAGAGAGCGAGAGCAGAGCGAGAGCGAGAGAGAGAGAATGGGTGCACCAGGGCTTCTAGTCATTGCAAATGAACTCCAGACACATGTACCACCTTGTGCATCTGGCTTATGTGGGTACTGGGGAATCAAACCTGGGTCCTTAGGCTTCACAGGCAAATGCCTTAACCACTAAGCTATCACTACAGCTCCTTTATTTTAATTTTTAAATTTATTTATTAGTTTGAGAGAAAGAGGTAGAGAGAGTATAGGCACACCAAGACTTCCTGCCTCTGCAAACGAGCTCCAGATCCATGTGCCACTTGGTGCATCTGGCTTTATGTGGGTATTGGGGAATCGAACCTGGGTCATTAGGCTTTGCAAGCAAGTGCCCTTAACTGCTTAGCCATCTCTTCAGCCTCCTTAAATCTTATTTTATAAGGACTCACAACTAAGAGTTTGCCTTAAGGCTCAAACGAGACTTTAGACTTTGGAACTGTGAGACTTTGAGGACTCTCAGATTGGACTGAATGCATTTTGATATGGCCATGAGCATATGGGACCAAGGATGGAATGTCTCGGTTTAAACATAAAATTTCCCTCAAGAGCTCATGTGTTTGAACAGAACTTTCCTAGATGGTGACCCTGTTGTGAGAGGTTGTGGAACCTTTGGGAGGTAGGGCCTAGAGAGAGAGACCTTTCCTCATGGTTCATTAGGGCCCAAAATATAAGGATTATAGCCCTGTCATATTTCTGGCCCCATCTCTCTGCTTCCTGATTGCTGAGGATATGTAAGCACAGGCTCCTGCTCATGCCCCTGCCTCCGCAGATAGAAGCTGGTCCCATCAACACATCTTCCCACCAAGATGGACTATGCCCTCAAACCATGAGCTAAGCAAAATGTTCCTTCCCGAAGTTGCTTCTTGTATTTGACAGCAACAAGTAACTAATAAAGATTACTCTCTTTTAAAATATTTTAATATTTATTTGCAAGCACAGAAAGAGAGAGAAAGGAGGAGGGAGAGAGACAGAGTATGGGCATGGCAAGGCCTCTTGCTGCTGCAAACGCATGCACCACTTTGTGCATCTGGCTTTACATGAGTACTAGGGGATTTGAACTTGGGCAATCAGACTTTGCAAGCAAGTGCCTTTAACCACTGAGCCATCTCTCCAGCCTCAATAGTGACTCTTTGATCATGATAGTTCATATTCTTGAAAACTGTTAGGACAGATATTAAGGCATCTCACCATAAATGATATGTGAGGTAATGCATATGTAAATTAACTCTATGGAGCTGTTCCAGAAGGTACTAACCACAAAACATCACACCACACATAGTTATGTACAGTTCTCATTAAAACAAGTAACTGGGGCTGGAGAGATGGCTCAGCAATTAAAGCTCTTCCCTACAAAGACTAACAACCTGGGTTTGATGCCCCAGTATCCATGTAAAGCCAGGTGTACAAATTGTCACATGCATCTGGAGTTCCTTTGCAACGGCTGGAGGCCCTGGTATGCCCAGTCTCTGTCTCTCTTCTCTCTACCTCTCTCTCTACTTGCAAATAAATGAAAAACAAAAACAAGTAACTGGGCTGGGAAGATGCTCAGTGAGTAAAGTGCTTTCTGCTCAAACCTGACTACCTGAGTTTGATCCTCCTGAGACCCCACATAAAGGCAAGAAGCCATGATGGGCTTCTGTAATCCCAGCTGATGGCAAGATGAGATGAGAGGTGGAGACAGGAAATGTCCCAGAAGCTCGGAGTGCAGCAAGAAATAATAGCGGAGCCGGTGTGGTGGTGCACACCTTTAATCCCAGCACTTGGGAAGCAGAGGTAGGAGGATCACTGAGTGCTCGATGCCAGCCTGAGTCAATATAGTGAATTCCAGGTCAGCCTGGGCTGGAGAGACCCTACCTCAACAAACAAACAAACAAATGAACAAACAAACAAACAAAAACAACAATAGTTGAGCTAAATCTAAACAGCAGACTGAGATCCATCCAGAGAAGGAAACCCTGACCCCAGTGAGGTAGAATGGTGAAGAATGACCTGAAACTTGTCCTCCGACTGCCACAGTGTGCCACGGTGTACTCTCACACTCACACAAGCATTCAAACACGAGCACACACACACACACACACACACACACAAAATACAAGAAAAGAAAAAATCAGTAATCTTTGAAAGTGAATTTAACAATAATACATGAGCTTAATGAAGATGAAAGTAGAAGACGTGAAAATAGAACCTACAAAAATGAAAAATCTAGGGCTGGAGAGATGGCTTAGCAGGTTAAGGCATTTGCCTACAAAGCCAAAGGACCTTGGTTCAATTCCCCAGGACCCATGTAAGCCAGATGCACAAGGTGGCACATGCGTCTGGAGTTCGTTTGCAGTGGCTGGAGGCCCTAGTGCACCCATTCTCTCTCCCTGCCCTTTTGCTGTCAAATAAATCATATATATATATATATATATATATATATATATATATATATATATATATATATATATCTGCTGGGTGTAGTGGCACACGCCTTTAATTGCAGCACTCAAGAGGCAGAGGTAGGAGGATTGCAGTGAGTTTGAGGCTACCCTGAGACTACATAGTGAATTCCAGGTCAGCATGGGCTAGAGCGAGAACCTACCTCAAAAAAAAAAAAAAAGAGAGAAAAATAAAAAAATCTAAGTTTGAAACGAAATTCTACTAGATCATGTTAACAGTAGATTAAATGCTGCAAAGGAAGAAAAATCAGCAAAATTTCACAATAGTAACAAGAACTACCCAAAATGAGTCACAGAGGAAAAAGTGAGCACAATATAAAAAAAAAAAAAATTCACAGGACCTCAGTGACCTGCAAGGTTGTCCTCTGACCACATGCTCACACACGTGCACTGCACATATACACACACACAACAAATCACAGGTAGCCAGTTTTCCTCTTCTCGCTGTATGTCACTTGCTACTGTCCCCTGGACTGCCCACCGTTGGTGCACGTCATCACAGTGCTGGACAGGGTCAGGCGTGGTGGCGCATGCCTTGAACCCCAGCACTCCGAAGGCTGAGGTAGGAGGATCGCTGAGGGTTTGAGTCTAAGACTGCATAGTGAATTCCAGGTCAGCCTGGGCTAGAGTGAGACCCTACCTCAAAACAAACAAAAACAAACCAAAAATCAACCAAGGGCATCTCTGTTTGTGCCCAGAGGAGCTCCTATTCCTTGGAGCCTCTTCACGTGTGAATGAGGGCCTTGCCTTCTCATCCCAGCCGAGGCTGGAGCTCCTGTGACCAAGCAGTGGATGGAGGCCCTGGCACACCCATTCTCTCTCTAACAATAAATAAATAAATAAATAAATAAAATATTAAAGGCTGCGTGTGGTGACATGCGCCTTTAATCCCAGCACTCAACTGGCAGAGGTAGGAGGATTGCCATGAGTTCAAGGCCATCCTGAGAGTACATAATGAATTCCAGGTCATGTATGTGCATCCGACTTCCATGAATTCTGGGTAGTCGAACCTGAGTACTTAGGCTTCACAGGCAAGTGTCTTAACTGCTAAGCCACCTCTCCAGCCCTATGCTGCATTTTAAACAAATTATGGGTTTTGTTTCCCTTTCCCCCTGTTCTCTCTTCTCCCCTGCTGTGCCCTCCCCTGCCCTAGCTTCTTTTCAGCTTTACTTCAACATTTTTCCTTTTGTCTTTCCTCCCTTTTCATACTACACTATTATCCACACACACACACACACACACGCGCACACATGAGTGTGTATACACAAATATTAAAAGTTAGGATCTGGGCTGGAGAGATGGCTTAGTTGTTAAGATGCTTGCCTTTGAAGCCTAAGGACCCATGTTCAACTCTCCAGGTCCCACGCAAGCCAGATGCACGTGTGCAAGGTCGCACATGCACACAAGGTGGTGCACATGTCTGGAGTTCGATTACAGTGGCTGGAAGCCCTGGAACGCCAATTCGCTCTCTCTCTCTCTCTCTCTCGCTCTTGCTCTCATTCTCTCACATAAAAAAATGGCCAGTCTGTTGGTCTTGCCTCAAAAAAAAAAAAAAAAAAAGAGTTAGGAACCATATGAAAGAGAGAATATGCAACTTTCGTCTTTCTGGGCCTGGGTTACGTCTCTTAGTCTCTCTGCCCCGGTCTCCTAGGAGCCTGGGTTGCCTCAGTCTTCTTTGCTCTGCCTTCTAAGCGGTGGGATTACAAGCGGGTGCCACCATGCTCCGCTGCACCCTTTCGTTTTAAGCCACGTAGTGAATTATGTATGAAAAATGCATAACTTGTTAAATTTTATGATGTGTGATTTAAAGAGAGCAGTTATACCTCCCTCCACTTATCCATGTTTATTCCACACTTGGCTGTAGAGAAATTCTCTCACTAATCTATGTAGATATGTGATTAGGGTGTGAAGCAGATAGATGATTCATTACTCAAAAAGTGATGTTCCAAAATAAAGATAAAAGGTAAATATATGAAGAAAAATATTGTTGAAAACTATAAATGGTAGGCCCATAATTTGTTTAAAGCAATTAAACTAATATATAGCAATTAAATGAAAAAGATATATATACCTTTAAACAGTCTCTATAGGAAAATACTGAATCTCTGGCAAAGGGCAAAAGCAAGAACATACTTTGCCTTTTCTTGATATTTCTGTAATGTTGGATGCCTTCATTTCCATAAGTAATTAAGTATGCAGGAAGGTGTTTAGACTAATAATTTGATGGAAAAAAAGCTAAATGCACAAAGAGGTCCACTCAACACCATATGTAAAATATAAATATATACATATATATATGTATATGACAGTAAGTGAAAGAGTAAAAGAAAGGTTCATTACATGAGAACATCTCCATACAATAAAATATTCCATTAAACCACACTTATGTAAACTGTGTGGTAACTGATATGATATCTATTATTAAAGCTCATTTTTAAAAGATATTCAATTTTATTGAATTCACTAGTAAAAATTAGTCACATGGTCAATGAGTAAGAAAGTATTAGAAGGCTAGAAAGATGGCCCAGCAAGTAAGAGAACTTCCTGTGTAAACATGGGGGCCCCAGAGGCCACTTAAGTTCCCCCAGGCCTCACATAAACAGCTGGGTGTGGCCACACACGTCTCTCACCCTAGTCTTGAAGGGGAACAGAGCCTGGAGAATCCTTATGGCTCCCGGAAAAAATAAACCAACGAGCTTTGTGATCAGTAAGAGACTCCAAGATGGGCGTGGTGGCGCACACATTTAATCCCAGCACTCGGGAGGCAGAGGTAGGAGGATCGCCATGAGTTCGAGGCCACCCTGAGACTACATAGTGAATTCCAGGTCAGCTTGGGCTAGAGCGATACCCTACCTTGAAACCTCTGAGAGAGAGAGAGACTCCAGCTTACGTAAGCACAGGTGGGTGGACTGGTGATGGAGGGACCCCCCGATATTCCCCTCCAGCCCCAGCAAGTGTGCACATTCTCTGCCCTGCCACAGGTGAGCACGTGGGGTGCCCCGTGCACATGCTCATGCCAGACACACATCACATACACACTACATTGTACACACACGCAAACCAAATAAAATAAATTTTAAAAAACGAAAGTGGCAGAATTATGGTTGGTTTAATACCTGTAACATAATTTAAAAATTTTAATTTTCGAGATTTTGTTTTTCAAATTCTTCAAGTTCAAGTGTTCCTACTCTTGTCAGAACCAATTGGAGACACAAAACAAAGTGAAGGATGCCTGCCTGCTAAGCCCCCGAGGCGCACCCACTGCCCGGCACGGATCCGGGACGATTGGGAAAGGACCACTTACTTGCATGTTCGGCCACAGGAGGAGGGTGTGCCGCCTGCCCCAGGGGCGTCCTTTCCAGCTTCTCCGGGGATGGGACACTGTTTCCCGTCAGCCCCTTCCCTCTGAGGCTGCTAAAGAGGTCCCCGATGTCCTTCGTTGTTTCGGTTCTTGGAGTAAACTCTCAAAGGTCTTGTCTTTGAATCCAAGGGAGGAAAAAATGGAAGGTTTTCTCTTTGGAACCTTAGAGGCATCTGGTGGTGTCTCTTGCAAGCTCACCTTCTCCAGGAGCGTGGGGACATCTTCGACCTTGCTGCTCGTAGGGATGCGAGTGCTGGGGACATCTTGGATGGCCGATTGGGCAAACTCCTGGTACGGAAGGAAGGGTCAGGAAGGCTCAGGTCTAGAGCTGGGCAAGTCCTGGCGGTTGGGGATGCCAGGGAGAAGAAAGCCGAAGCCTTCTTTGTCAGGAGTCTTCCTGGGGACTGCTGGTCCCCATCTTTACTGGGGCTCAGTTTCCGAAGGCTAAAGGAGCGAGTAGGCGCGTGCGGCTGGCCCGGGGACAGTTTTCGATTCAGGTTTGGGGCAGGCCTTCTTCCCACCTTCAGAACTGGGGAGCAGGGACCTTCGGATGGCATTTGCTATGAGCCTCAGGGGGGACTTGGGGGGAGGCACACTTCGCTCCCCTGGAGCTCGTGCAGCTGGGGAGCGCCTCTCCTCCCGGGCCTCTGGCTGGCCTGGCAGCGTCTTCTTTGCCCCCTGAGAGGTGGTCAGGGGCTGGCCTGGTGTCAGCACGTGACTTTCCCGGGAGAAGGGCTCCCCGGTCTTGCTGGGCATCTTCTCGGGGTTGGCGTCATTCCAATCCAGCAGCATGCTCTTCTGTTCCTCAGTGAGAACTAACCTCTTCAAACCAGACTTCCTTTCCTCCGTCAGCTCGGGGCCACTCGCCTGCCCCCTTCTGGCTCCGTCAGTCCCGACTCCTGGGTGCTCTGCAGCTCTGAGTGCGGTGTTCAGGTCAGGCAAGCACCAGTGTTGCCCTTTGATGGGGTGTGGGTCTTGGTGGCTGCTTCTGGTATTCCCACGGAGAGTCTCTACTTCGGACAGTTCCTTGAAGGCATCTCAGAGGGGCTGGCGAGGGCAGCTCCGCCAGGGCGCACCGCCACATAGTCTTCTTGCTCCAGCGCCGGGCCATGAGGCAGAGAGAGGGGCATTTCCTTGGGCCTGCCTTGGGCTCTGGCTCTCCTCAGATAGATTGGAGTAGAAACACTGAAATTGCTTCTGGAGACCTCTGGATGAGGGTTGTAGGCTGTCACCTAAAGGGGACAGGCAGAAATAGCAATGATTTAAAGATGTAGCATTTACTTTTTTAAAAAATATTTTATTTATTTATTTATTTATTTATTTATTTAGTGAGAGAGAGACAGAGAGTGAATGGGTGTAGCCAGGGCCTTCAGCCACTGCAAATGAACAACTCCAGGCTTGTGGGCCACCTTGTGCATCTGACATGGGTCCTGGGGAATCGAACCTGGATCCTTTGGCTTTGTAGGTAAGCACCTTATCCGCTAAGCCATCTTTTTAAAACTTTTTTTGTTTATTTTTATTTATTTATTTGAGAGTGACACAGAGAGAAAGAGGCAGATGAGAGAGAGAGAGAGAGAGAGAGAGAGAGAGAGAATGGGTACGTCAGGGCTTCCAGCCACTACAAACAAACTCCAGATGCACGCGCCCCCTTGTACATCTGGCTAACGTGGGTCCTGGGAATCGAGCCTTGAACCAGGGTCCTTAGGCTTCACAGGCAAGTGGTTAACCGCTAAGCCATCTCTCCAGCCCTAAGCCAATGGGCACACCAGGGCCTCCAACCACAACAAATGAATTCCAGATATATGTGCCCCCTTGTGCATCTGGCTTACGTAGGTCCTGGAGAGTCAAACCGGGATCCTTTGGCTTTGCATGCAAACGCCTTAACTGCTAAGCCATCTCTCTAGCCCCTAATCCATCTTTCAATCCATATCTAACTTTCTTTCTCCAAATCTCAAGATACCCAAAGTGAAAAGGAAATTTGTCCTTGGATGATTGGAACCTGCGAGCATCTACCTGTGATTCTCAAATCTGGGCTCTGGAATGAGGTGGTCAGGAAGCCGGAAGGGTAGGCAATGTATGACTATTACTCGTGACAAGCTCCTCAGCCAGTCAGCCCAGGGTGCCAGACACTAAGAAAGACAAGATCACCCTGTGGTCTGGTCAACACGGTCCCTACTAAGGGCTACCTTGTTCCCACAGGCTGGTCTCTTTAGATTTCCAAAAACTATCATTCTTTCTTCAATCATAGCTTGCGGGTTATCAAGGCAACGGATGATAGTTATCCTTCTGGGCTGGAGCTGCGGTGGCAGATGGAGGGCCTGTAGAACCTTCTGATGACCCTTCTGAAAGTCATACCTTTTTGCATCTTTTTACAGCTTGCTGGAACTTGGTCTTTTGTAAAAGGAAGACCGTAAGTAGACAAGGGTAGCTGTGCCCTGCTGAGCTCTGGTGCCCCAGGAGCAGGCAGGCCCAGGACAGAGGGTTTCAGAAGCACGAACCTTCTCAAGCCTGAGGACTTGACTCCCCAGAGCCTGGAAGAGTCCGGGCAGGTCGTAGAGACTTGACATACGTGTGGAAAGGAAGAGTCTAGTCATGAATATTCATGAGGATGCTTTCTAATCCAGAGGGATTTTCCTCGGAGAGTACTTTTTTTTTTTTTTTTTTTTTTGAGGTAGGGTCTCACTCTAGATCAGGCTGACCTGGAATTCACTCTAAAGTCCCAGGCTGGCCTCAAACTCACAGCGATCCTCCTACCTTGGCTTCCCGAGCACTGTGATTAAAGTCGTGTGCCACTTTACGCATGGCTCCTGGGAGACTATTTAAAGTACCCTCACTTCTGCATCTGTGAGGGCAGCTTGTGCCCTCTGCAAGTTCCTCAGGGGCAAGGCACATACGCTAGCATCTGTGTCTCCTGCAGTGCTGCCCACCGGACAGAATCCGCACCTCCAAAACCTGCCAGCGGGGAAGGGGGGGGCTGTGTCCTCCAGGTGGTCTAGAAGGGACAGGTTCAGTGTTCATAACAGGTACATGCGCAAGTCTGGGGAGATAGCTCAGTAGGGGAAATGCTTGTGAACCCGAGTTCAGTCCCCCAAACCCACACCTGTCATGCAGTGCCAGGGAGGCCGAGACAGGCAGGTCCTCGTGGCTTCACCAGCCGGCTAATCCAGCCTGTCGGTGAGCTGTAGGCCAGTCAGAGACCCCGCCTCAAAAAAGGTGGATGCTGTTTGTGAGAAATGGTACTCACGGGTGTCTTCTGGTCTTTACACACATGTACACATGTGTGCATACACACTGTACCCACCTGCACATGAACACACTGAAACGTATACACATGCAGAAAAAAAATAATAAAGGAAAGCAAGGTGTATGTGAAGGAGGTTCAGAGAGATCCTGGCCTTGCACTTGGGAGGACTCATGAGCACGTGGAAAAATCCAGAGTTAAGATGTGACGGGTAGGAGGGCCACGGGCCACTGGCTTCCCACCTCCTGAGTGGAACCCATAGGGGCACTTACCTGAGGAGGAGAGCCATCTGGAGCATACCCAGGGACACTGGCTGGAGAAGAGGAAGATGGAGGGGACAGAGGAAGGAGACCTCGAAGCCGGAGGAGGAGGAGAAGGTTCCCGTGGAGGTGGCAATGCTGCTTTGTTCGCCGGCATGAAATCTAGCAGAGAAAGAACACATCCGATCACAGAGCTGCTGTGGCCTCGTTTTATCATATAAAGAGATGCCGTGAGTGAAACTCTTGCTCTAGGAGGATGAAGATCCTGGAGAGGAACTCAAGAGCCCCAGTGCCCACAGCGTGGGTCTTGGAGGCAGGGTCCCGTGGGGGAAACGATGCCTTGGGATGGGAAATCAATCACCATGTGCTTCAGACTCCTGTGAGAAGGTCCCGGGTGATGTGTCTAGAGTTCCTGAAGTACATTTATTTATTTGTGTGTTTGTTTATTTATTTGAAACAGAGAAAGGGAAGGAGAAAGGGTTAAGAGCTAGAGAGAGAGAGAGAGAGAGAGAGAGAATGGGTGTGCCAGGGCTTCCAGCCACTGCAAACGAACTCCAGATGCATGGGCCACCTTGTGCATCTGGCTTATGTGGGTCCTGGGGAATCGAACCTGGGTCCTTTGGCTTTGCAGGCAAACTCCTTAACCGCTAAGCCAGCTCTGCAGCCCCCTGGAGTGCTTTTTGAAGATGGACGTCTACTGCTAATGTTTCCCTAAAGTCTTGATGGTCAGGAGCCAAGACTGGATTAAATCTCTTCATCAATAAACCATCTGAGGTTTCTTTTCACAAGAGTCTGGGTCATCAGCCTGTTCTATCTGACAGGATAGAAGCTCACTCCTAATCAAACAGGCTCTTCCTCTCACGTGTGTGCCAAGAGGCTCTCAAGTGGTTAGCTTTAGTCTTAAGAGAAGTCAGGAGGGAGATTTCAGCCACTGGAAGCTCATGGAATGGGTCACTGCCAAGCTCCTGTTGGCCAGGGAGTGGGTCAGAAGCAGTGTATCTGCTCAGAGACTCGTGAGACAGGAGAGAAGCCGGCCTTGGGGAGGAGCCCGTGCTGACCCGTGGGCACCTGCGATCCTCCGGTCCTGTGAGAACAGAACCCTGGCAGTGCAGCCTGGACGGTCCTTCATATTCACATAGGTCCTCTCTCCCTGTCCCTCCACCCCTCCAATATGGCAACCTTACATTCCAAATCTCAAGTATTTTTTAAAAAAAGATTTGTATTTATTTGAGAGAAAGAAAGGGGCAGAGAGAGGGGTGGAGAGAGAGAGAGGGAATGGGCATACCAGGGCCTCTAGCCACTGCAAACAAACTCTAGATGTATGCGCCCCCTTGTACATCTGGCTTATGTGGGTCCTGGGGAATTGAACTGGGGTCCTTAGGCTTTGTAGGCAAGCGCCTTAACGGCTAAGCCATCTCTCCAGCCTGAAATCTCAAGGTTTTTGTTTTTTTTTGTGTGTGTGCAGATGGGACCATTTCAGATGATTTGGACGTCTTCCTGAGGCCACTATGAATGACTGCAGCACATAATGGCATCCCTTGGACACTTCTGTGACATTGCCCGGCCTGTCTAGCTCATTTTCTTGTCTGATGTCCCTGTTCCTGCTGCTAGGCTGGCCTATTCGAATTTCCCATCAAGGTATCGAGTCTTTTAAGTTTTAGCTTACTTCTGAGCTTAACAAAATACTTAGGCCTCAATTTCCTCAAAGCTCTGGGTGACACAGACTATGTTTTTCTTTTTTTTAAATCTTTTATTTGGGCTGGAGAGACAGCTTAGCAGTTTGCCTGCAAAGCCAAAGGATCCTGGTTCGATTCCCCAGGACCCAGGTAAGCCAGATGCACAAGGGGGTGCATGTGTCTGAAGTTTGTTTGCAGGGCTAGAGGCCCTGGTGCACCCATTCTCTCTCTCTCTCTGCCTCTTTCCCTCTCTCAAATAAGCAAATAAAAATATTTAAAAAATCGTTTATTTATTTGTTTATATGAGGGGGGTGGGATATGACCGGGTATGCCAGGGCCTCTTGCCACTGAAAATGAACCCCAGACACTTGCGCTGCTTTGTGTATCTGGCTTTGCCTGAGTGCTGGGGACTTAAACCTTGGCCAGCAGGCTTTTCACGCAGGTGTCTTTAACCACTGAGCCATCTCCCCAGACCTCAGACTGTTTTTGTTCCTCAGATCCTCTGAGCAGTCAGTCTCAGGGACCTTATGACACAGAGTCAGGGACACTGTAGGACACAAGCAACTAATGGAAAAGCCAAAGCCAATTCTCTACACCCAAGAAGAGTTCTACCCCCCTTACGGGGGAATATGGTAGATTTTCGGCGTTCTACCCTACTTTTCTCACACACAAAGGCAAACATCGGGCAGGGCACCTCAGACTCGGGCTGTTGCGCACATAATCATCTGCAAGCTCCTAAGAGGACACCCCTGCCCCCCACACATACCCAGGATGCTTCTGGGGGGTCAGAGCTGATGGGAAGGTGGGCAAGAAGGAGCTGCTGGGAGAAAGGGGCACTGGGTTCCAGAAGCTGGCGCGGGGAGGGCACCAGCCTGCCGCCCATCACCCGCGTCCAGTCTCAGCTCACAATGAGGTGGTTCAAGCCTAAAAAGGCAAAAGCTGTGAGTCCGTTGTTGCCTTGCTTCCTGGTCTCTGATGCCAAATTCCTTCTCCTCTCCTGCTCGCCCCCTCATTCTCCTCTCCATCTTCTGAATCCAGCGCCTTAACTTGCCTCAAAAGTCCCCTTGGCTCCACACTCCCTCTTTGTTCCTCTAAGGATTCAGTCGCGGGTGACCTTGTGACACAGAGCCAGGTCCTCCTGCACAGACAGACAGACAGCCCTCGGAGCTCATGACATGGAACCTGCTTCCTGCCCTTCCTCTAATCCCTGCTCCTACCCTGACTACGGGCTGTCTGCACGCACGGTCCTCACAGCCCTGTTATAGACAAAACTCTCCACAATTTGAGGTCTTGAGAGATGGGGAAGCAAAGCCCCTACTCAGGCCAAGCCCTTGTCCCTGGGCTGCCACTGAAGCCCCTGTCCGGGTGAGGGGCAAAGTCAGGGGGAGGGGCGGCAAAGTAAGGTGAGGCTGGATCCAAGCTGAGGGATGATGGGTAATCTCCCTTGCAGGGCTGGTGATGTCTATGAGAGCCCCAGAAGGTGGTAAAAGGGAGCTCAGGACCCCAACCTCTCCGCCCTCACACCAGTGGCCTGACATGAGCAAGTTACTTAACCCCTCATACAAGAAACAAGAGGTCTGGTGCAACCCCATGGGCTGGGTGAGGACTTCAGTGGGGCAGGACATAAATGCTATGTGTTCACTGAAGATGAATTCCATCCCCTTTGTTTCCTCTTTATTTATTTATTTTATTTATGAGTGCGAGAGAGAATTGGTGCACCAGAGCCTCTAGTCACTGCAGTGGAACTCCAGATGTGTGCGTCCCCTTGTGTGCATGCGTCCCCTTGTGCATGTGGCTTAAGTGGGTTCTGGGGAGCTGAACCTGGGTCCTTAGGCTCCGCAGGCAAGTGCCTTAACTGCTAAGCCATCTCTCCAGCCCCCCTTGCTTCCTCTTATATGCACAGGCCCAGCTGCACCCTGACCTGTTCCGGACGCACTGGCACACCCACCCCATCAGGGTTCCTTAAATGTTGGGCTCAAGAGCTCCTCCTTTGCCAACTCAGATCGTCCTCCAAAATGCTTTTCTGGAAACTGGCATGGGTCAGCCAGGATCCCCTGTCCTCCGTGAGGCATGAGGACTTTGGTGCTGCTGGACCCTCAGGGTCCCATTGTGCAAAGGAGGTTGCCGAGCACACCAGGACCCAGGATACCTCCAGGCACCCCCCGAGTCCATTCCTTGTGCTCCCCCCTCCTCTTGGGTTTTCTGGCAATGATGACCTTCTCCCAGATGTTAGAGGCCATTCTGAGCGTGCTCAGCTGGGCAAGGGTACCCCATGTTCTGTTTTGTGCTCTAGGATAAATCCTACCTATTGGGATTTCCTTTAGGGTGGAATGAAGATAAATGAAAGATGGTTCTTGTTGTTCTTGACTTTAGGGTTTTTTTTTTTTTTTTTTTTTTTTCCATGAGGGTTGAGATGACAGAACGGCACTGCCTAGAATTTGAGGCTGTGCAGCACTCAGATTCCGCTCAAGGTCCTGGAGCGCCCTCTAGTGGCGGCAGCCTGCAAGATGACCGCATCCACACTTCAATCACACCTCGTCCTAACGTTCCTCCTTCCTCCCTTCCTTCTTTCCTTCCTTCCACAAACAAGCACGCCTCAGGGCCAAGACCATGCTAGGCACTAGGCCATGGAAACTGAGGCAGGTTAGGGTGAGCAGGGTTCCTGAAAGTAAACTAAAAGCAGGAAATGATCTTGAGCCTGTAAAGGGGATGCTGGTCCCACCGCCTTGCTTTTTTCCCTGAAGTAGTCCTCACAGCCCCCAGCTCGCTGAGGACAGAAACGTCTGAAGGGTCTGGTCTTTCCTTATCTCTTCATCCCTAATCTTCCCCCTTCAAGAAGCAGCCCCTGGACACCTGGCAGGAGGGTTGGACTGATCAGCTCAGCCCCCATCCAGTAAATTCCCATTGAAGACCCCAGTCAGAGACAGTAGGTGGGTTTTTCCATTTCTGGGGTCCCCCTGATAGCAGGAGCTCTGTCATCTTGCCTTCTCTTAGTCTCTACGTTAAAATCTTTCTAAACGTGACCCTCTATGGGCTGTGGATTTCATTCTTTGAAATTCGTAAGATAAGAACCTGGAGGGAGGGACTGAATAGAAGTTTTACGTGACCTGTAACTGTCCGACACCGTCACTCCCGTGCTAACGTCCAGCCAAGAGCCAAGGATGGCTCCGTTGCTCTCAAAGACACCCCAAATTCCTGTGTCCGGTTTTAGGACTGCTGTGGAAAGGCTGACGTGTGCAGGGTCAGCCCCAACTCTTGTCCCCTGTGACAGCACTGTCTGCCTTCTGCTGAGCTCCTGTCCCTGCTACGAAAGTGACCATCAATCTCTTTGCTGGGAGCTCCCAGAGAGCATGTCCCTCACACTGGTGACACTCAGAAGTATTGACGTGGACTTTGCATGCCGAAGGACCAGACCGATGGCGGTGTGAGCCCAGCCCCCTGGGAGGTTCTGGGCAGTCAGTGAGAAAAGGGACTCATGGAAAGTGTTAGTTCCCTCCACTTCTCCCCCCCACCTCGTTCTTACTACCTAGAGTCTGCTAAGATGACTAAGATGTCATTTTAGAGTGTCCCCAGATGAAGCTTGCCTGGACATGCAGGCCTGGTCCAGCTCTAAAGGTAGCCCCTGTCCCAGCTAGACACAGTGAGGGGTGGCCAGTCTGGGTGGAGAATGACTCACTGGCCAGGAATCAGGCTGACTCAGAGGAAGGAGAGCCAGGGTTCCCAGGTCAGCCTCCCCCAGAATGAGGCTGGAGACGGGTGTGACACAGGGAGGGGCAGAAGCGAGCGAGAGACTTGGGGCAGGGTGAGGTCCCAGCCCCTCACCCAGGAGCTCCTAAGGGAAATACGGCTATGTGACTGTGGGGTCACAGTGCCTCCTGTGGGGACCCCAGAACTCACCCAGCCCTCCCACTCTTCTTTGGGACCAAGGCTTGCTCTAGAGAGAGAAGCAGCGCTCTCTTGAGCTCGCTCTTTCTCTCTCTCTCTCTGCTCTCACACGTGTATGCATCTTGCGTCTCTCATCATTTTGCCTACAATTACATGGTGCCAACAACAAGCTGGCGTTCCCATCCAGGTTCTGTGCACAGAATCAAGTCAAGAAGAGAGCTTGGGCTTCCGCTTCCTCATTTCCATTCCAAAAATCTTGGCGCTTATAGTCCATAAGGCCCTTTCTGGTACAATTATAGACTCTTAAGGCACCAGGGTAGAGGGCAGAGGAGGATGGAAAGGCACCAAGCCCTTCAGAGAACGCAGTGGAAGTCCAGTCAAGCTATTCTTTTTCCTCCCTTGCGCCTCGGGTCCTGGAGGCCGTCATATCAGAGAAGACACCATGTAAGGAATGAGAACAGCTGCCCACAAGTCAAGCAGAGCTACCCCCTAGCCGTCCCCCGCAACCCCCACTCATGACTCACTGGACTGGAATTTTCTTCTCCAGTTCTGCTGTTTGCTTGGAGTAGGAGACTGGAAGCTGTTGGCTCTCTGCAAAGCTGTGGTGGGGGACAGGGAAGGTGGGGAGGGAGAGGAGTTTGTCAGATGCACAGAAGAGAAGGTTTTCTCCTATCATCTATTTACTACTAGCTGAGCGCTTACGCTGACTGCACCGCCCATCGCGACGCATGCCCCTGACCCGGTCCACGGTGCGCTCACGCGTCCACTCATCCAACGTCTACAGAGAAGCTGCTTTAAAACGGATACGGCCCTCTGTCAGAAAACTCTGCAAAGTGAGCTAGGTGGATGGCTCAGCTGGCCGAGGGCTTGCCATACAGACGTGAGGTCTGGGTTCAGATCCACAGCCTCCACACACACCTGGCACATTGGAAGTAGTTAGGCAGATTTCCAGGGCGTTGCCAGACTGGCCAAATTGGTAACCTCTGGGTTTACTAAGAGAGCCTGTGCCAATAAATGAGGGTGGAGAGCAATAGAGAAATCTGTGTGTGTGTGTGTGTGTGTGTATCTGGCTTTACTTGGGTACTGGAAAACTGAACCCAGGCCTTCAGGCTGTGCAGGCAAGTGCCTTTAACCGCTGCGCCATCTCTCCAGCCCAAGGACAGAAAGTTTTGAAAGGCACTTAGAAATACAAGAGGACCAATACACTTTTATTTATTTACTTTTTAAAAAATCCTTGAAGGGTACAGCATCACACGCATTCTGTGTCCAATGGCCTTGGCAGGAAGGTTGCTTCGGAATTTGGCTCAAGCCAGGCCACTGTTTCCCTGGGCCCGAGTTGCCTTTGCCCAGATTACTCTTGTTTTAGGTTTGCCACCAGGAGCCACTGTGTTGTTTTTGCTTTGGACACATAAGCACATCTCTTGCCCAAGTAGAATTCAGTTTCATCTTGGGCATAAACGCCTTCAAGTTTAAGAAGAGCCATGTGCTCCCTTTGGTTCTGGAGATCCCCGCTTATAGCCAGCAAAAATGGCCTTGCACCAGAGCCTTCCAGATATATTTATGCCTTTTAGAAGTCCTGTTCCCAGCAGGCCCCAGTTATCTGCCCCCCAAAAGTCGAGCAGCAGAACTTCACTGCCAACAGAGAAATCTTATATTGACCTCTGGTCTCTACATACATACATGACCCGCACCCACACAGGCAAAAATAAAAAAGAAAGAAAATTCCTGAAAGTATGAGCTATCATTCTAAGTCAAGGATCATTAATAATACCCCCCCCCACACACATTCGTTTATTTATTTAGATGTCTAGATAAGTGTATCCACTCATGGATTGATTGATATCAAAACAGTTCTGTAAAGCTGAGGCCTCACATCGATGTACGTAAGAGATGACAACTGGAGTATTCTGACTGGAGGGAGCCAGGAAGCTGCAGAAAGTTCTAGCTCCCATCTTCCTGTTCCCTTCTGATCTCTTCTGTGGTGCTTTGAATGTACAGTGTCCCCCATGGACTCATGTATTTGGGATTCAGCCTCGTACACGATCTCCACCTGGGGGAGCCTTTGGGAGGCAGAGCTTTGCCAGAGGGGAGGTGCCACAGGAGCTCATTCTCTCTCCCGTCTCCCTGATGCTGTGGAGATGTGACGCCTCACTGCTCTGCCAGGCTTTCTCCACTGTGATACAGATTCCCCTCAAAACCATATGCTGAGATGAACCCTTTCCTCCTACCAGCTCCTTCTAGTCGGGTGTTTTGTCTCAGCAATGAGGGGGTAACCGTGACACCCCCCACTCTGGAAACCAGGCTTATTTATTTATTTTTAATGAGAGAGACAGAAAAGAATTGGCACGCCAGGGCCTCCAGCCACTTGCAATCGAACTCCAGACGTGTGCGCGACCTTGTGCGTATGGCTTATGTGAGATCTGGGGAGTTGAACATGGGTCCTTAGGCTTTGCAGGCAAGCATCTTAACCGCTAAGCCATCTCTCCAGGCCCCTGGAAACCAGTTTTAATTAAGCTCCTCCGCAGAGCGCTCCTGGAGGTATGGTCCCCATGGAAACACATTTGTAAGGACCCTATTTCCTACTGAAGGGCCTTAGGCATGAGCTGAGCAGGGTACACGGTGCATGCAGAGGAAAATGGACGCTGGGCACTCTGGGCATGAGAACAGGCAGTGAGACCCATGAGCGCTGTGTTCCCACGCTGGGCTCCCTGATGTCCAGGCTCCTGTTCGTGCCTCATAGCTAGAGAGAATGGAGGGGCATGGATGTACCTCTGAATTGGGGGAGGGAACAGTCAGGAGACACGGAAGGAGAGGGAGCCCATGGGAGTGATCTGGGCGTGGGAGCACGCACGGGAACATTTAACCCAGAGCTCCTTGGACCCAAGGCTGGGCAGGCGAGCGCGTTCTTTTCAGTGTTTTTGGGTCTGTCTTGCCAGCTCGGCTGTGGATCAAAGGCGCCTCCCACTACCCCACACTTCCTTTCTCGGGACAAGAGCATTCAGCTCCTTAGCTCGCTGGCTCTCCTCCCTCCCATACTCCACGGAGACGTGCCTGCGCCTGCTCAGTCTGGCTGCTTCCAACCCCACAGGTCTGCTCTCAGGATCATGCCCAGGGGTCTGAGGAGGAGGCTTGTGGGTGGGCGCAAAGTCTTCCCACCTCCTAATTACCCCGTGAATAGTCCACTAAGCGCTTCCAGGTTCCCAGGTGGAGGAGCCAGTGGACACAGCGACATACTTCTGACAGCTCATGAAGTCACTCTAGCTCCCACCAGCACGGCACCCCCAAATCCCACGTGCAGGCTGTGACCTCTAAAGCAAGTGAGGTAAAAGCAGACAGGTGGACCCGGAGCTGCTGTCCTCAGGAGGGTCCCACCTGCCCCAGAACTTGAAGGGCAGAGCAAGAGACACCCGTGCTCACGCAGGGTGCAGAAGCTGCTAGTGAAAGCCAGCCCCGTGGCCCATGGCGCCCACAAATCTGAGCCCACTGTGGAAGGTGGCACAAAGCTATCTTCTTTGATTCGATTGCCGCCATGTCACAATCTCCTGGGTCTAGTTCCCACCATCTATGATCTTTGGTCCAGACAGACCAGAAAAAAGTCTTCGCCCATACAAGTTGCAGATTTACAGACAGGGTCTGGGGACACAGCTCAGGTGGGAGAGTGCTTCGTCCCATGCATGAGGACCTGTATTTGATCCATGGGACCCACGTTAAAATGCCAGGCATGGTGGCACGCACCTATCATCCTAGTGCTAGGGAGACGGAGATGGAAGGATCCCCGGGGCTTGCTGGCCTGCTAGTGAGTTCCAGGCTGATTAGAATCCCTGTCTCAAAAAGAGGTGTATAGCATTTCTGAGGAACGACACTCAAGGGTGTCCTCTGGTCTCCACACACACATGCATGCACATGAACACACACACACCCCTATACACACATAATAAAACAGAAAGATCTACAAAGATTGAATATCTCCCTGTGTCTGCTGCCTTGTTCAGATGCCCAGGAGCTCCCCAGAATGTCCTAGGCCCCAGGAGCTCCCCAGAATGTCCCAGGCCCCAGGGACTCCCTAGCAGGTAGCAGGAACCCTTAGCACGCATAAATGCTAGGGCTAGACTACAAGGACTAAGCATGTGACCCACTGTCAAGTCAGTGCCTCACAGCTGAGCTTCTCCCCCCCCCGCCCACGTGCCCCTGTTGATCCACAGGAGCCGGCAGAGCAGGCCAAGGACTTCAGCCTCCTCCTGAAGCCATCACCAAGCCGAGCTTTAGCCTGGAGTACACAGCTGCCTTAGAAGCAGACAAGTGGCCTAGCAGGAGGCCAGAGGCCCAGTTCTGGTGAGACAAGTAAGCTGGGACCAGCAGCAGCAGACTGCGGGGCTCAAGAGGAGACCGTGTCCTCTACGCTGCTCAGAGCAGCCCTGAGCAGGACTCCCCCAGAGACGTGGAGCTGCAAGCTTAGCATGGTGCGTGCGGCCGTGAACCTTTCCAGAAAACGGCTGACAGCCTCGTTTGGAAGGGACATCAATGAAGCCTAAGAAGCCTAAGTTACTTTCATTTTGGTGCCTTCGGCTCTGCAGGGGACGAGGAGCCAGGGGTCACCGAGTAACCAACATGCCTGCGTGTGGAATTCAGCAGGAGCCTGACCGGAGGTTTAACCAAAGGAGACGATGCCAGGTGGAGGCAGGATGCCAGGCTGCCAGCACTGTGGGCCCCAAGGAAGATTCAGTGGTTTTTGGAAAAGTCACCTGTCTTTCCTCCCTCCTTTCCCCTGTCCCCCTTCCCTCCTTCCCTTTCTTTCTTCCCTTCCCTCCCTCCCTCCCTCCCTCCCTTCCTTCCTTCCTTCCTTCCTTCCTTCTTTTTCAGGCAGGATCTCATGCACCCCAGGCTGGTCTTGAACTAACCATACCCAATTTATGGGTTACTGGGGCTCAAACCCAGGGCTTTGTGTATGCCAGGAAAGCACTTTACCAACTGGGCTGTGTGTGGCAAAGGGGAAACAGAAGCTGGAAGAGGAAAGGGACGGTCCCCACGGGCAGTTAGGTGCTGTCCATGCTCAGCTTCTCTGGACAGCCTGAAAATGGTTACATAGAAATTCTTTTTAAAAAATATTTAATTTTTATTTACTCATTTATGAGAGACAGACAGGCAGGCAGGCAGAATGGGTGCACCAGGGCCTCTAGCCACTGCTAATGAACTCTACACACATGCGCCACCATGTGCATCTGGCTTACGTGGGTCCTGGGGAGTTGAACCTGGGTCCTTAGGCTTTACAGGCAATTGCCTTAACTGCTAAGCCATTTCTCCAGGCCATGAATTCTTTTTTAAAATATTATTTTCAAGGAGAGAGAGAACGGGTATGCCAGGGCCTCTAAGCACTGCAAACGAACTCCAGCCATAGGTGCCACTTCATGCATCTGGCTTTATGTGGGTCCTGGGGAATTGAACTTGGGTTGTTAGGCTTTTCAGGCAAGCGCCTTAACTGCTAAGCCATCTCTCCAGCCCTAAAATATAAATTCTGGTAACAATTTGTCCTCTTCCCCCTGTTCCCCTCCTCCTCCGTACACCTTTCTCTCCTCTTCCTTTTCCTCCTCATTGTCTCCTCCTCTTCTTCTTCTTTTTTTTTTTTTGAGACATATCTCACTTTGTAGCCCAGCCTGCCCACAAATAACTCTCCTGTCTCAGCTTCCAGAATTCTGGGATTAGAAGCGTGAGCCACCATGCCTGTAAAAGCCCACAGGGAAAGTCAAATCTACACCGTCCTGTCTTCGGGGTACAGATTCTGATCTCCACCACCAGAGGGCGATGCAGGACAATCTGAGTTCCAGCTCCCAGGAAGGAGGCAAGTCTGTCACCCAGGTTCTCTCCAGGCGTTCCCAGAGTCCCTGGAAGTCAGACATGTTGCTGACTCACTCCCACACTGCTGCTGATTGAATCAAGATACTCCATTCCAGACCACCTTTACTAAAATAAGCTGGTCCTGCTAAAGACAAGCCCCCCTCCCTCTTCTATTGAGGTAGGGTCTTGCTCTAGCCCAGGCCAACCTGGTATTCACTATGTAATGTCAGGATGGCCTCGAACTCACAGCGATCCTCCTACCTCTGCTGGGATTAAAGGTGTGTGCCATCATGCCTGGCAAGATAAGCACTTTTTTATTTTGAGGCAAGCCCAACAGACTGGCCTTTTCAATTTTTTTTTTTTTTAAAGAGAGAAAGAGGGAGAGGGAGAGAGAGAGAATTGGCACACCAGGACCTCAGCCACTGCAATCGAACTCCAGGTGCTTGCGCCACCTAGTGGGCATGTGTGACTTTGTGCTTGCCTCACCTTTGTGCACCTGGCTAATGCGGGATCTGGAGAGTCGAACATGGGTCCATAGGCTTCCTAGGCAAGTGCCTTAACTGCTAACCATCTCTCCAGCCCAAGATAAGTGCTTTTAAGCAGGCCTGGGACACTTGCTCTTGGGACATCCCATAAAAATGCATACTGCTTACCTGACCTGCTAATGAAAAGTGGCCACGTGTGGGAAAAGTGTCTATTACTGGGTAGATAAATCTGGGTGCATCTCATGAACCCCACAGTTCAGTGAAGCGTGTGCACCCCTGAAGGGCACATGCTCAGGTGGCCTCAGGAGTCCATGTTGCCCAGAGCCACGTTGTCCAAAGCAGACAGGCTCCCGTCCTTTCCCTCGGGGACTATGGGATACTGGATGTGCCCTTGAAGTAACTCCTACACAGGAAGCATGAGGAAGGTTGCTATAGGCAAGAGGGACCCAGAGGATTTATCTCTGGCTCACGACACATCCAACAGCTGAGGAGGGTTTCAGACATATTCCCACAAGGGACTCCAAAACTTCTCATGGAAGCCGGGCGTGGTGGCGCACGCCTTTAATCCCAGCACTCGGGAGGCAGAGGTAGGAGGATTGCTGAGAGTTCGATGCCACCCTGAGACTACATAGTTAATTCCAGGTCAGCCTGAACCAGAGTGAGACCCTACCTCGAAAAACAAAAACAAAACAACAACAAAAAAACTTCTCATGGAATGACAGCCAGGCCTGGTTCTGTCCCCATCCCCACTTGAATCTACAAAGGTTCCAGCCCCTGGCTATGAGTGCCCCCGCCCTCTTTTAGTGTCCCAGAATGAAGCCCAGGGGACCCTCTGCTCACCAGTCACAACGTGAGGCTCCTCAGGGCGCAGTGGAGAGATTGCTCCGGTCAGCGGCTCCCTCAGGGAAGTGTGCCGAGCTAGGGACCTTGGTGGAGGTGGGGACTCTGTCCGCCAGCGTCTCTCTTCACAGGCCTTGTTGCCGCCATGGTCAGACTCAGTATCAGAGCTGGAGGGAGGGACAGGAAGGTGAGCCCCAGTCATAACATGGGGTCCCATTGTCACCCACCACCCCTTCTGCAGACTTCAGGGGTCTGGGCAAGACCGGTGGCTGTCACCTCTTTGCCCCACTTCAGCCTTAGCTTTGCCATGGCTGAATTATGTCCCTCAGATACATATGCTAAAATGATAGCCTCAGTGCCCAGCTTGGGACTGTGTTTAGATGTTTAGAGATGTGGCCTGTGGGAGTTTGAATTTATGTCCCCCAATAGACTCAAATGCTTTCAATTTTTAATTTTTTTTTTTTTTTTTTGTTTCTCAAGGTAAGGTCTGGCTCTAGCCCAGGCTGACCTGGAATTCACTCTGTATTCTCAGGGTGGCCTTGAACTCACGGTGATCCTCCCACCTTTGCTTCCTGAAGGCTGGGATTAAAGGCGTGCGCCACTACGCCCGGCTCGAATGTTTTATTCAAGCTGTAACTTGGATTTCTAGCTGCCCATTCTCTCTGTCTCTCTTTCCTCTATCTCTGTTTGCAAATAAATCAGTAAAAGTATATGAAAAAACTGTGAAGGACATATCCTGTGGAATTTAATTTTTTTTGCATATGTACACGGTGTGAATGCATGTTTGCATGTTTGCATGGGTGTATGCATGCATGTAAAGGTCAGAGGTTGAAGTCATGTCTTCCTTAATTATCTCCACTTCATTTACTCAGGTAAACTCTCTCACTTGAACCTGAACTTGCTAATTCCGCTAGCCCGGCTAGACAGCGTGTGTGTGTGTGTGTGTGTGTGTGTGTGTGTGTGTGTGTGTGTGTGTGTGTGTGTGTTGCGGGGGCTGGGGGGGTGCATTCTCTGTCTACACTTCCTGAGCACTGAGATTACAGGCAGGCCACCACATCCACCTTGCATTTACGAGGCTGTTGGGAATCTAAACTTGGGTCCTCGCATTTGCAAAGCAAGTGTTTTATCCACAGATACCCCCCAATTCTCTTTTGATTAACCCCAGAGTAAGAGGGAAACTCCTTACCCTTCCTAAGCTGCCTGCCTCCCTTCTTTCCCTCTTTCCCTCCATTTCCCCCTTCCTTCCCTCTTTCCTTCCCTTTCTGAACTGTCTGCTGCTTTCCTTCCTTCTTTCTTTTTTTAAAATTTATTTTTATAATTATTTATTTATTTGACAGAGAGAAAGAGGGAGAGAGAGAAAGAATAGTGTGCCAGGGCCTCCAACCACTGCAAATGAACTCTAGATGCATGTGCCACCTTGTGCATCTGGTAACATGGGTCCTGGGGAATTGAACCTGGGTCCTTTGGCTTTGCAGGCCAGGGCCTTAACTGCTAAGCCATCTCTCTAGCCCTTTCGTTCGTTCTTCTTCCCTTTCTCCCTCCCTCTTTTCCTCCCTTTTTATTCTTGTTTTTTTGAGGTAGGGTCTCACTCTGGCCCAGGCTGACCTGGAAGTCATTATTAGTCTCGGGGTGGCCTTGAACTCATGGCGATCCTCCTACCTCTGCCTCCCTAGTGTTGGGATTAAAGGTGTGCACCACCACAATGGGCTCTTCCCTCACTTTCTAAGCTGCTTTCCTTCTTTCTTTTTCTGTCGCTCCTTTCCTCCCTGGTACTGGGGATTCAGCCCAGGCAGCAGGCCTGGTGCATGCTGGATAAATTCTCTACTGCTGAGCAGTGACCCAGTGACCCTGTGTCATCTTCTTCTCCCCATCATTGAGTTCAGCCTTTCCAACCTTCCATTCTCTCTCACACACCACACTCCCTCCCATCCGGGGCCTGTTGCGAGCCACTGCCACTGCTTGGACTCCCCTTCTCTCTTGTCCATCCTTTCTTGACGGCCCATCCTCAGCCAAAATATCACCTTACACCTTAGGAAGGCTGGGGTATCATCACCTCGGATCCACACCCACCCACTACAATTAAACTCTGCAGCTCCTCCCACGAAAAGTGGGGCCTGCTTCCCAGCCTTTTGGATCTGGGCTGCCCGTGTGACTTGCAGTGGACAATCAGATGGTATGGGAATGGAGCTGGGCAATGCCATGCTGGCGCTTCCAAAGACCAGAAGGGTTCCACCCTTAAACCAGCCTGGCTGTTGGACGGAGATGTCAACACACGGTCCAGTGGACCTCTGTCACCCCATCTGACAGCCAGGTGGGGTGCAGATGCAAAGCCCTGCTGGGTGAGCCCAGCACGCCCAGGGCTGCTGGTCCCTACAGCCAGCTTGTGGGGGTGGGCAACTGACACAGGGCCCTGTCCCGGCCATCTCCCCTGCCGGCACATAGTTGAGGGTTTTCACAGTAGGAGTCTTCTCATGCACCGTGTCTGACTGGTTTGATGAACAGCATGTGGCAGTAAGGGTGCTATACACTCAGAGTCTGGGAATTAATAAACAATTGATACTCGTTGATTGACTTTCTGAATGAACTCTGTGTGCCTTAGTGGGGGCAGACACTGCATTTCTTCAAAGTTCTTTTTTTTTTTTAACATTTTTATTTATGTAAGAGAGAGACAGAAACAAGCAGAGAGAGAGGTAGATATATAGAGAGAATGGGCGCTCCAGGGCCTCCAGCCACTGCAAACAAACTCCAGACACATGTGCCCCCTTGTGCATCTGGCTTACATGGGTCCTGGGGAATCAAACCAGGGTCCTTTGGCTTTGCAGGCAAATGCCTTAACCGCTAAGCCATCTCTCCAGCCCCAAAGTTCTTTTTTAATATTATATTTATTTGAGAGAGAAAGAGGAAGAGGCATGGTGCACCAGGGCATCCAGACACTGCAAATGAACTCCAGATGCATGTACCACCTTATGCATTTGGCTTACATGCGTCATGGGGAATTGAACCTGGGTCCTTAGGATTGGCAAGCAAATGCCTTAACTACTAGGCAATCTCTCCAGCCTGGAGACTGCATTTCTGACAATCAGTCCTGGCAAGGAGTGTGTGTGTGTGTGTGTGTGTGTGTGTGTGTGTTCAGAATCGTCACTATGCTCTGCCCCAGCCCCCATCCTGTCCTCCCCATCACCACACATTCCATCTTACCATGGCAGGGTCCCTGGAGCCCCTCCCTGTGACAGGTGTCACCAACCTGTGTGACAGTGTCTTCCTGGGGGAAGACAGTGGGGTGAAGGCCTTTCCCTTCTGTGAGAAATAATGATTACTAATCCTTATAGGATTTACTATGCCCCACACACTGCTCTAGGCACTTGATGGATAGATGTGAGTGTTTTGAGCCTTACAACTCCCTCAGAGGTGGGCACTACGACTGTCCCCATTGGATAGATGAACAGAGCGAGTGGAGAGACGAGGAGATCCCAGGTGCAGCCCCCATCCCCACCCATTGCTGCCCCAGCCTTCAGCAGGACGGACGTACCTGCTGTCCTCGCTGGTGACCAGCACACGCACAGCTAGCACGTCCTGCCCGGCCGCGTCCTCTCCAGGGCTGATCCTCACCGAGGTCCACTCAGAGGGCAGAGGAGAGGTGACAACCCCTTCCGTGTCGCTGGGCGGCGGCTCCGAGACACTCTTCGGCTTCTTGGGGGAGGTAGGCTCGTCTGCTGGGAGAACAGTGTCTACAGAGATGGTGGAACAGATGGCTCAGCAGGGCACCTTCTCTTCCTGGCATCCAGGGGGGATGCTGGGACATGTCTGGGCTCTACCTCATGTCGCTCTTGATCAGCTACACAATGCTCTCCCTAGACACTTTTGAGCCAGCCTCCCTCCCTTACTTTCTGCAAGGCTCTGGCCAAATGTCACCTTCTCTGGTCCTGTTAAATGCTGTTCATGTGTCCAACACTCTCTTCCCCTTGTCTTCTTTTTCTATAATATTTATATTTATATTTATTTATTTGAGAGAGAGAGAGAGAGAGAGAGAGAGAGAAAGAGAAGCAGGCAGAGAGAGAGAGACAGATAGACAGAGAGAATGGGCGCGCCAGGGCCTCCAGCTACTGCAAATGAACTCCAGATGCATGCGCCCCCTCGTGCATTTGGCTAACGTGGGTCCTGGGGAATTGAACCTGGATCCTTTGGCTTTGCAGGCAAACGCCTTTACCGCTAAGCCATCCCTCCAGCCACCCCTTGTCTTCTTTGTGCGTGTGTGTTCATGTATGAGATCAGGCATGCACACGTGTGCCATGGTGCTTGTGTGGAGGTCAGAGGACAACTTTGGGTGTTGGTTTGTAGCTCCCCCCTTGTTTGATGAGGGTCTCTTGTCATTCACCACCGTGCTTGTGAGGTTGGCTGGCCTACAGCTGTCAGGCTGATTCTCCTGCCTCCAGCTCTTGTGCACTGGGGTGACAGATGCTTGCACTACAGCACCCAGCTTTACTGGGTTCTGGGGATCCGAACTTAGGTCCCCACACTTGCACAGCAAGCACTTTATCCACTGAGCCATCTCCCCAGCACAACCATTGCCTTCTAATAAACTGTATAATCTTCTTCTGTTTCCTGTCTCTTCCCCAGGCCTAGAGTAGATGTGACAGTTCGCATGTTGTTAGCATTATTCCTTGCAAACCAGACGCTCACTAAATGCCTGATGGGTCATGCATGCATGAGCCCCAGCTCCATGCTGGCCACTAGCCGTGTGGGCAAGCTTCTCAGGTCATGGGGGAGCAAGGGTTGGTCTACTTTTCTTAGCTGGCCTCCGTGTGGCTGAATGACGCCTCCCTTTGCTATGTTCTCGACTCCCATCACCTACTGTGCTGGGTCCGTCTTATCTAATATGTAGAAGGCCCTTTCAATGTCCCCACTACCAGTCCGTTCACTCATCTATCTGGTGGTGACCATGGTAGTTGTGATGATGGTGGTAGTGGTGGTGGTGGTGATGATGGTGGTGGTGATGGTGGTGGTGGTGGTGGTGGTGGTGATGGTGGTGATGGTGATGGTGGTGATGGTGATGATGGTGGTGGTGATGGTGATGGTGATGGTGATGATGGTGGTGGTGATGGTGGTGATGGTGGTGGTGGTGGTGATGGTGGTGGTGGTGGTGGTGATGGTGGTGGTGGTGGTGGTGATGGTGGTGGTGGTGATGGTGGTGATGGTGGTGATGGTGGTGGTGGTGGTGATGGTGGTGGTGGTGATGGTGGCGATGGTGATGGTGACAGTGGTGATGGTGGTGGTGGTGGTGATGGTGGTGGTGGTGATGGTGGTGGTGGTGATGATGGTGGTGGTGGTGATGGTGGTGGTGATGGTGGTGGTGGTGGTGGTGGTGATGGGGGTGATGGTGATGGTGACAGTGGTGATGGTGATGGTGGTGGTGGTGATGGTGGTGGTGGTGATGGAGGTGATGGTGGTGGTGGTGGTGGTGATGGTGGTGATGGTGATGGTGGTGGTGATGGTGGTGGTGATGGTGGTGATGGTGGTGGTGACGGTGGTGGTGATGATGGTGAGTGGTGATGGTGGTGGTGTGGTGGTGGTGGTGATGGTGGTGGTGATGGTGATGGTGATGGTGGTGGTGATGGTGGTGGTGATGATGGTGGTGGTGATGGTGGTGGTGGTGGTGATGGAGGTGATGGTGATGGTGGTGGTGGTGGTGGTGATGGTGGTGGTGGTGATGGTGGTGGTGGTAATGGTGGTGGTGATGGTGGTGATGGTGGTGGTGATGGTGGTGGTGATGGTGGTGATGGTGGTGGTGATGGTGGTGGTGGTGGTGATGGTGATGGTGACAGTGGTGATGGTGATGGTGGTGGTGATGTTGGTGGAGATGGTGGTGGTGATGGTGGTGGTGATGGTGATGGTGGTGGTGGTAATGGTGGTGATGGTGGTGGTGATGGTGGTGGTGATGGTGGTGGTGATGGTGGTGGTTGTGGTGGTGATGGTGGTGGTGGTGGTGATGGTGACAGTGGTGATGGTGATGGTGGTGGTGATGGTGGTGGAGATGGTGGTGGTGAGGATGGTGGTGGATGGGTGATGGTGGTGAGTGTAATGGTGGTGATGGTGGTGGTGATGGTGGTGGTGATGGTGGTGGTGATGGTGGTGGTTGTGGTGGTGATGGTGGTGGTGATGGTGGTGATGGTGGTGGTGATGGTGGTGGTGATGGTGGTGGTGATGGTGGTGATGGTGATGGTGGTGATGGTGGTGGTGATGGTGGTGGTGATGGTGGTGGTTGTGGTGGTGATGGTGGTGGTGGTGGTGATGGTGGTGGTGATGGTGGTGGTTGTGGTGGTGATGGTGGTGGTGGTGGTGATGGTGGTGGTGATGGTGGTGGTGATGGTGGTGATGGTGGTGGTGATGGTGGTGATGGTGGTGGTGATGGTGGTGGTGGTGATGGTGGTGGTGGTGATGGTGGTGGTGGTGATGGTGGTGGTGGTGGTGGTGGTGATGGTGGTGGTGATGGTGGTGATGGTGATGGTGACAGTGGTGATGGTGATGGTGGTGGTGGTGGTGATGTTGGTGGCGATGGTGATGGTGGTGGTGGTAATGGTGGTGATGGTGGTGGTGATGGTAATGGTGGTGGTTGTGGTGGTGATGGTGGTAGTGATGGTGGTGATGGTGGTGGTGATGGTGATGGTGGTGATGGTGGTGGTGGTGGTGGTAATGGTGGTGATGAAGGTGGTGGTGATGGTGATGGTGGTGATGGTGATGGTGGTGATGGTGGTGGTGGTGATGTTGATGTTGATGGTGGTGATGGTGGTGGTGATGGTGGTGGTTGTGGTGGTGATGGTGGTAGTGATGGTGGTGATGGTGGTGGTGATGATGGTGGTGGTGATGGTGGTGGTGGTGGTGGTGGTGGTGATGGTGGTGATGGTGGTGGTGATGGTGGTGGTGGTAATGGTGGTGATGGTGGTGGTGGTAATGGTGGTGATGGTGGTGGTGGTAATGGTGGTGATGGTGGTGGTGATGATGGTGGTGGTGGTGAAGATGGTGGCGATGGTGGTGGTGTTGGTAGAGGTGACAGCGGTTGTGGCAGTTGTGATTGGTGGTGGTATTTGCAATGGTGGAGGTGGTAATGGTGGCATTTGTGACGTTGGTGGTGGCATAAGGACAGTAGTAGCTTACTTTCATCAATCCTGTTACTCCATGTATGCCAGGAATAGCTTGAGCATCAACACAGTCACTCGCACCATTATCTGGGGAAAGCATTTTGTTGATCCCCGTTTTCCTGATGAAACAGTGGAAGCATGGAGAAATAAGACACACTGTCCCCAGTCGGTGTGCTTGTGAGCTTGAGTTCTGGCTGGAATTTGACCCTGGTTTCTCACTCGCTTCCTGTAATAGCTACACTCTGTCCTGTGGCTTTGAAGTCCTTCTCACTCAAGCCGGTGGCTCACACCCCTGCCCCATGACAGGAGGCTTGTCTGCCAGCCTTGCTTAGGCCAATGGAGATTTGGGGCTGTGGTGTAAGCGGCGGCTTTCAGCGGACTTGCTGGCTTGGCTTGTCACTCATGTTTCTGGGTTACTACAAAAGAACGTATTCCCAATGGCTGCCATTCCTGTAGTGTGAGTCCCTGGTTGAAGGTACGTGGGACAGATCTGGAATCCCCTATGGTCTGGAGCCCAGCCCCACTCAGACTTGCAGTCTGAAGAGCCCACCCAGCCAACACCCGGACTTGAGAAGAAAACAGAGAGAGGTTACATGCCACTGAGATTTGGGGAGCCCCAATTCTGTGTCTGGTCATGTGTGTGTGAAGCACATGCTCATTCCTTACACAGAAGGTGCCCTCCAGGCATCCAAGTGTAAGTGGGGGACTGGGAGGTGAATGACCCTCATTGTGCCTACAGCCATGAATCTCTTCCTGTCCCACAGGGGAGCTAAGACATATGCACAGATATCTACACTAAAAGGTAAAACACCCCAGAGTCAGGCAGCGAAGAGGCAGGAGAGAAGGGAAGTCTACGCAGTAGACTTCTGGGTTGAAGGCACCATCTTAACTGAGTTTAAAGATGAACAGGATTTGATAACCAGAGCAGGGGGTCCACCAAGGGGTGGCCTCTAAACAAAAGCAAGGTTGGGAACCTAGCATCCTCAGGGGGAACCAAAATGAGTTCCCATGGCTGGTGGGCACCACACACACACACACACACACACACACACACACACGGGAAATGATTCCCCTAACATCTAACCAAGTAAGAAAGGTTTGGGATGGAAAGTTAAAGAGTGGGATCTCACAAGTACAACCATTGTGGGTTGAAGAGGGGACCAGCGCTGTTACATTATAAGACGATCCCTCTAGGGCAGAGTGGAAGGTGGCCTGAGGCCCCCACGAGGAATAGGGGAGAGTGACAGTGGCAGTGTGACGTGGCTGCAGAGGTTGAGGTGGACGGCACTGGGCTGTGGTGATTCCAGACCAGACCTGCAGGAGCGCTTGAGTCTGCTTCTCTGCGTCCCTTCCAGAGTGGCAGCCAAGGGCTCCCTCAGGCTCCTGGAGCAGGGCGGGATGCGCATAGTTGCCCCACGGTCCCACCCCATCAGAGGGGCAAGATTCACATCCTCAGAGTGGGGCCTGGACATCAGGGGACGGGCTTGGGTAAGGCAGCTAGAAGCTGCCGTTTCCTCTGGGAAGCCTCCCTAGAGCCCATCGGAGCCCTCAGAATGACACTGTCTGCTCTGGGGGCTTCAACACCGACGCCCCATGGCTCCTGACGGAAACAATACCCAGGGAGTTTGAGCGGTGAATACAGATGGGCCGACCCAGGCAGCTGGCCCTGCCCCTGCCCCTGCCCTGGGGCAGGCCCAGAGAGTGGACTTGTGGATGCATGGGCGGACTTCCATTGTCCTGAAGGCAGGGTCACTCCTGGGGCTGGGCCTGGGCCCTAGCAACAGCCTGCGTGCACCGACCAACCCGTTCAACTAAATGCAAAACAGAGGGAAGCCACACCGTTGCCAAGCACTGCTGAAGGCGGAGCCAACCCGCTCCCAACCTCCCTCAACCCCCCATCCTAACCCTGGGCCAGGCACCAGGAAAATGCCAGACTCACAGGGGCTCCAATAATTAGGCACCAGAGCCCCAGAGAAGACTCCCTCAGGACACTGGGCCCCTATCATTGGCTGAAGTGTGGGGTACAGAGTCTTCCCCATAAAACAGGCTAGGTTGTTGTGCTACTAGCAGCAGGATTGGGGATTTGGTCTTGGACCCCGGCTCTCTTTCTTTTGCACCTCTGCCCGGCGGCTAATATGCGCCCTGCCTGGCCAGCCATCAGCCTCTAGCTCTGGGCTTAGCCAGGACAGATGCCTGGATTTCTGTGACAGAGGTGGGTGTGGAGAACCAGGCATTTCTAGAAGGTAGTTCCTCACCATCCTCAGCAACCCAGGAAGACAGAGAAGCGGCCCTTGGGGCTCACATCCTACCCTTTTGTTCACACCCCTAGGCTGAGCCAGCGATCCCCTTCCATCTGTCTCTCAGGCTGGAGGGGATGACGGGCGCTAACGGGGTCCTCAGGATCCCTCAGTGCTCTGGCCTGGCCTGGTGTGCATTAGGGTGGGAGACAGACCTGGCCTTCAGCACTTCTGGGCCTCCACGTAGCCCGGGATCTGGTCTCCTTACTCAGCTGGGCCTCCTGCTACTGGCTAGGCAGCTGCACCTGGTCTTGGCTACTGGGGCAAGCGACTGGGCTGGGGGGGGGGCAGATCCAGCTGGAACTGCCTTGGTCAGCTTCACCCCGTTGTTGGGGGTGGGACAGTCCCGACCCGATCCCTTGTCACGATGTGTCACCTGGTTTCCTGTGGCAGAGTCAACTAGAGGGAGGAAAGGGTGGATGTGACCTGCTGTGGCCTTGTGGCGCCCCAAGCTGGCACTCAGTGTCACGGTTCCCATGGGAATTGCTGTGGCCTTCCAACCTCAGGCATGTCTCTGAGGGGGGCCGCCTGAGCCTGCCTGCCACCGTGTGGCCCCTGCTCTGCTAGGAGGTGTATGTGAAGGGGGCGACCCTCAGAAGGCAGCGTGGGAGCCAAGTCAGAAGGCTTTGTGGGGGTGGCAGGACACAAATGCCCACCTTGTGTTTCTTCAGGGTGTTCCCCCCGAACCAGAATGGGCGGCCAGAGAGAGCTTCCCGGCTCAAGCACACTGCCCAGTGTGAGACCCAGGCCACAGGGCATATCGTCGTCAAGTATTTACTGAGGGTTCGCTGTGTGGCCTATGTATGTGTTCCTGCCCTCACCAAGCTTCTGTTCTAACACAGGGGCAAACACCCATGGCCAGTGAGAGAATCCCGCCATGCAGGGGAGACGAATGCTAAGTCAAACTGCCCAGCAGGGATGGGAGAGCGCCCTGGCCGGGGAATGCAGGTTGTGATACTGGAAAGAGGCTCCCGAGGGGACCTGAGTGAAGGACCTGGTACAGTGAACAGCCACAGCGAAGGCTGAAAGGCCAGCTGTATCCAGAGATCTGAGCAAGTGTCCGGACCGTATCTGGAACCTCTGACTCCACTTGACACCTTTGGTGTTCATGTTTCGCAAGCTGGAGACAGATCTAACTCAAAGGATCTCTCCAGCTGCGTGTTGAGAACAGGCTGAAGGGAGCAGGCTGGAGCAGGCCTCATATCTGTAACCACAAGGTGACCAAGGCCAGGCAGCACGGCGGTGGGGAGAGAGGGGCAGATTCTGGGTGGAATGGGCATGAAGCCGAGAGAAAGCAGCCTCAGGAATGGCTCTGAGGCTGCTGAGATGAGCAACAGGAAGAGAGCAGACTGTTGGTTCCAGTAACAGAGCAGGCCACGGGCAGAGGCTGGGGAAATTTCCTGGGGGAAACCAGGCTTGGAGATGGGCCTCTGAGCTGGAGATGCCCGGCAGATATCCAGGTAGAAGCGGCCGGGGGCAGCTAGAAACACAGCCAGGGCCCGCGCCCCCTCCCCTCAGCTGAGGCTCACACACTCTGCAGGCAAAGCAAGGCCTCTGGCAGGTGGTGGGAAGAGTGGGATCTCCAGAGCCTCGGCCTGCGTCCCAGAAGCTGGGGAATGAGAGAGCTGGAGAGCAAAGATGGTGCCACCCAGCAGGCCCTGGGACTTTGGTTCAGCGCTTCACCATCCTGCCTGGCGTTCCGAGCCTCGGCTAATCTAGCACACTGGAAGGAAGTCTTCTGCGAGCATTCCCTCTGGGTAGCCAGAGAAGGACCATCCAGAAGTCAGCAAAGTGCTCGGGCCTCACTTTCACAAAAAAGCCAACACCACAGGGTTTGTCAGCCCGCTGCATGACGTAGACTTGCCCATGCCACCGACTACGAACAAAGGGCCTGAAGTCAAAGACGGGACTCGGGCCAAGTCCAGAGCTCCCGCCACCCAGCAAGATCCCCTTCAGGGCAGGCCTCTGGCCTCCAGCTTCTCTGCTCTCTCACAGTGAATGGTCCTGTAACTCGCCTGCCTAGCATCAGCCAGCCGCTGTCCCAGCATCCTCTTCAATATTGGTACTAATTTACTACTAATATGTAATGCTTAACCTCCGGGCTGCTATCAGGAGCCAGACAGTTAATGAGGTGCTTGGTCCAGAGCCAGGCACAGAGAAAGTGCTGGAAATGTAGCCGCTGTCCCAAGAGCAGTAAATGAAGCAGAAACTACATTGACTTAGGTGTTTGTTCTTGTTTTTGGTAAACAGTCTGAGTGTTCACAGGCATGAGGAACGGCGCACGCGCTCTAGATGCCCCGCTTACTCTACTTACTATCTCAGCTGCACAGACATTTGCCCCTTCCCCTCCATTATTTCTGAGGATCAACTTCCGAGGGAAGAACTTTACTGGCAAAGAGGTCAGAGCCCTCCTCTCAATCGTTGTGTGCATGTGTGCACACGTGTGTGCAGGTGCATGTGCACATGTGTTTGGAGGCTAGAGGTCAACACTGAGTATCTTCCTCAATCACTCTCCACCTTAATTTTTTAAAATACATTTATTTTTATTTATTTGAGAGAAAGAGAAATAGGCAGTGAGGGAGAGAGAGAAAGAAAGACAGAGAGAGAGAGGGCACGCCAGGGCCTCCAGCCACTGCAAACGAAGAACTCTAGATGGGTGCATCCCCTTCTGCATCTGGCTTATGTGGGTCCTGGGGAATTGAACCTGGGTCTTTTGGCTTTGCAGGCAAGTGCTTTACCCACTAAGCCATCTCTCCAGCCCTCTCCACCTTACTTTTTGCGACAATGTCTGTCACCGAACCTGGAATTCACCACTTCTAGATTAGCTGACCAGTAAGCTCCACTGTCTCTACCTCCCCAGTACTGGGATCACACATGCATACCCTTTACCTAGCTTTATGTGGGTGCCAGGGATTAGAACTCAGGTCCTTATGCTTGCACAAAAACTAGTTTACCCACTGTGCCATCTGCCCAGCCCTGTTTTCCCAGTCCCAACCACTGTGGCCGTATTACTCTGCAGAAGGTGTCTTGGCTTGTCCCAGTTTATGTTTTCTCAATACTAAGCTCCTATTTTCCCTTACCATCTACCAC
This sequence comes from Dipus sagitta, assembly GCA_036346955.1. NCBI lineage: Eukaryota > Metazoa > Chordata > Mammalia > Rodentia > Dipodidae > Dipus > Dipus sagitta. The sequence continues at coordinate 151,117,060 of CM070772.1, read as the reverse complement.
ATGATTTCCATTACTAATTAGTGCTTTAACAAGATTAATCAACATTTCTCTGGAAGCCAAGAAAGAACACTTTTGTGAATGCTTCTTTTTCTCCCTCCCTTTAGTGCTAAGTGTTTACATTTGGCAAAGTGGAAAGTATCTGTCCACAGCCTTTGCACGTTGTCACTGGGCCGTGACGCAATAAAACACTAGCTTCGTCACTCACAGTGCGGGAGGCTCCGGGAACACATGCTTGCGATGAGCTCCCTACCACGGCATTGAACTTTGCTAAGACATTTGATTCAGATTTTCTCCAGCCTGACTGCCTATTTAACATTTTAATTTTTAGTCTTTCGTGATGCGTTATTTTTACTATTACACGATGCTTTAAAAAATGTAGATGGTCAGATTTGTCTCGTGTCTTTCCAACAGGTTTTTTTTTCCTGTTAGAGGTTTAAAGCAGAATTATTACCTCATGATCTAGTCAATATTTAATTCCATCCGATATGCCTAGATAACATAAATATTACAATACTGGTTTGGTTTTGAGATAGGAACTTGCTATGTTGCTGAAGGTAACCTCCACAGAGCTGGCTTCCACCTACAAGCCATCATGCCTGGCTAGTACCAAGAATTTCAATTTGATATTTAATTGTATTAGTCTATGTTTTTTACATTTAGAAAATACTTTGTTGGTTTTTGTAATCAAACCCACATAGATAAGACCTTACATATTTTATTAGTATAATTTTATAATGTTATGTCTTAGGGCTTGGGGTGTAGCTTAGTGCTTGCCCAGCACATGTAAAACATTGGGCTTGAATTCTAGCATCACATAAATGAGGGACGAAGTCATTTGTCATCCTCCAACTGAGTTCCAGTCCCTCACATCCTTCCTTGAATGGAAGAGAATGGGTATAGCTCTCTCTTTCTCTCTCTCCCTCTCTCTGTCTCTAATAAATAAATTAAAAATAAATTAAAAAATCTTTAACAAGGTGGCACATGCATCTGGAGTTCATTTGTAGGGGCGAGAGGCATGCCCATTCTCTCTCTCTCACAGACACACATTCTCTCCCTGTCTGTCTCTAATAAGTAAATAAATATAAATAAACAATCTTTTTATTTTTTAAAGGAAGGGTGCAGGACCCTGGTCATGACCCGAGCTGACAGAAGGTAGACACAGGCTCCTGCCGCTGAGCTGGAGTTCGGGGACCCTTGGAGATGCTAGGGCCTTCATTCAGATCATCGGTGGCTTTTCAAACCTGCGCTGGACGCTCAGTTACATCTGACCTGGTAATGGCAGGTGGTCCTCCATGGAGGGGCTGAAGACCAGATTGCTTTGGCATTGCCCAGCCTACCGAGTGAGACTCAAGTCCTTCCCCTGAACAGCCTGCATCTGGGCAGAGCTGCCCTGGGTGCTATGCTTGGCATGTGGGGAGGGCCTCAGAGTCCTCGGTGCTGAGCGGCCTGATGGCTCTCCATCTGATGAGCACATCTGATGTTCACGGCCAGCCCGAGCCTGACATCCAGTCCTTCCTCCTTGCCTCTCACCCAGCACTCGCTGGACCGGTGTGAACTGTGAAGGACTTACTTTTGCTCTGGAGGAGCCGAAATCACACTGGGACTTTTCATAAAGCTTTCCTAGGGGGACACGGCTTGGAAGCATGAGGTAAGTGGGTGCAGACAGCTGTGAACTAGTCTGTCCCTGAGAGCTGAGGTGACATGGGTCTGCACTTACTGTACCCAGCATCTAGCAGGCATGTCCAACCTTTCGATACTGCAAAAAGACAGAATCACCTACAAAGCTCACACTGGAGTTACAAAAACAAATTGCAAAATTGCAAAATTGCAAAAAAAAAAATCTTACAATGTTTTAGTTAAGTTTATAATTTTGTGTTGGATAACATTCACAGCTTCTGTTTGCGGCCCATGGGCACGGATTGGACACGCCTGTTAGAACAGCAAAGGACCACGAGCTTTTAAGAAAAGACGCCCCAAAGCCTGTCCCCGGAGTAATGGTGACATTTTCCAAATATTACCCCTGGGTAATATTTCACAGTGTCCCAGCGCAGCCCCACAGAGTCCCGGGTCACCACAAGTGCAAGTCCCGCCAACAGTTTAGGGAAGACAGATCCTCTAAACTGATCCTTGTGTTTGAGGCTCTAGAAGCTTCCACGGCAAAGAAGAGAGGAAACAATGAGCTTTATAAAGAACCATATTTATTTTCATTTACAGCATCAAATATCATAAATAAAGCTAAACATTGTTTGCTGTGTGCAAAATACAGGGTTCCATGTGGCACTGTAAATGATTCCCAGGGGTCACAGACATGCCTTGCCATGAGATGGGGGGCTAGCTAAAGAGAGGCCGAGAGGGAAGAGGGCTCTCTTTGGTTGCCATTCTAGAAAGCGGGGGGGGGGGGGGAGACTCTGCAAGAGAAGAGAAGAGAAGAGCAAGGACTTCGTACTGGCCAGGCTCTGCCCCTGCGCAGTGAGGAGCTATAGCATGCAGGCTGGACTGAGGCTGAGAGGCGGGGCAGCTGTGGCCACATGCAGCATGGACACTGACTGGAGTCCCAGAGATGGGGCCTGACCCACACCACCTCCTTGCCCTGGTTGTGTCGACTTTTTTTAATTTTTTTTGGCAGGAGTACCATACCTCCTATAAGTAGGCAGAGGACACATAGGCTTTAGACCAAGCAGCATGTGTATTCGAAGTGGTGACTCCAGGCCTGGGGCTGAGCTGAGCCCCTCTCCTATGACCGTGACTGCTCTGGCTGGAGCTCCTGAATCTCAGGGCTTTAGGAGCCCTGGGGGATAAGACAACAAAGCCCTTGGGCCCATGGAGTAGGCTGACAGAGAGGAAGGGCTTGCTAGTACCCCTGCATTCACAACACAGAGCATGGGCCAAGCTGGCCATTCAATAAAGTTTTTTTTTTTTTTTTAAAAGTTTCTCCAAAGTGAATCACCCAGGATTCTGGTCCAAGGCACTAGTAATTTTTATCTTAGAACCAATTTAAGAAGATACTGCTAGACATGACCTTTTTCAGGCTGCTAAGCACAAGTGTTGTTTTCAAAGGTGGCAGAGCCCGCCCACATGGTTCTACCTCACGATCAGGGTGAACCCCCCCCCCCCAAAGAAGGCAAACAGCTTAGCCGACACAAAGCATGCGTGGAGGCCAGCCGAGGGGTCAGGAGAGGGCAGGGCATGCACTTGGTGTGAACCCAGGCTGCCAGCTCCAAGGAGGAGCGCGGCTTTGAAGCTGAGCCCACCCCATGCTGTGAACCACTCATGCCCCCAGCCGGTCCGTTAGTACGCAAGGCCCCTCCGAATAACCAGTACCGTGCGGCGCGGAGGACGGAGCGGGAAGCGGGTCAGGTGTTAGTATCACTTTGAAAATTGCCAAGGAAATCAATCACCTCAGAGCAGAAGAGTGTCAGCCAAGAAGTGGGTGTAGCATTGGAAGGCTGAAATGCACTGACGGCCACAAGTGTGAGGTTGGAAAGAGAGAAAGACAGAAAAGAGAACTTAGTGCGGAGGGTAAGAGGACCACGGATGGCAATCAGAAAAGGCACTAGAAGTGAAAACAAAGTAACCGTTAAAACGTGGGGAACGTCTCCCCGACAAGCCACTGCTCGTGTGGGACAGAGGAACCTTCCTGGTGGTGACCAGCTACTTACTTACGAAGTGGACACTTAGGGCCCACGTACTGTCAATAGTCCACTCGCTCAGAGCCACAAACCCTACCCAGAACCCTCCGTCCCCCTGTCCTACCTGCCTCTATTTTTACTCTGGGGTCGCACAGTCATCCTAGAGGTAAGTCCATCTTTGAGATGTCCGTGCCCCCCCCCCACGTGTTGGTATTGCCCACCAGGAAGGTTCAAGGTCTCAGAACATACAGACATCTCAGCATGTGACTGACACCCTCCATTTATCTGAGTAATTCAAACCAGCCTCTTTAAGGCCATTAGCAACATTCTTAGAGAGTCTGCTCTGGCTTCCTGAGGTGTCCCACAAAGTGTCTCTGGCCACCCCAAGCTGACTGACGGTAGTCCCAATGACATGGCTGTTCACATGACCTCAAGAATTCACTCTGTACAATTAAACATGAAAGGACTCAAGAGCCCCTCCCCCTCATGCGGAACATTCAAATCTTGGCCAAAAACAAAAAGGGAACAAAATGAAATGAAAGTCATCACACTCAGAACGGTTCCAACAAGGGGGGCAGTTCCCACAGACTTGGCCATGGCCGCTCTACAGGAACTGGTCACGTCCAGCCCAGGGCTCTGGCTCCTCACCCTCTGCAGCTCCTGACCTCACCTCTAGAGGGTGCTCTCGTGCCACTCGGGATAGACTGAGTCCTCCAACAGGCCTTTATGGGCTCTTGGATGGCTTAACCTGCCTGGGGAGCGGTTCGGACCCTCGCTGGCAGTGTGGTGCGGAGAGCCGAGGCCTCTTCCAGACACCCAGTGGAGAGAATGGACGTGGGTCTGAGGCTCTCAGTTTTTACCCTGGACAGAGCCTATTTCCTACAATTAGCCTCCACTCCCACCTGGCCTTAGCTGCCGGCCAGATTCAGCAGAGGGAGCCAGAGTTAGATGCCCTCGGTTTTTTGGGGGCGGTGGCATGGCAGCCTTGTGGCTAAGCAGGCAGAGCACCGCAGGCAAGGCTCACTGAGTAGGCCCCGGCTCTCCAGAGGCCAGTAAACACCCTCAGACTCACAGGACACCCGGGGAGAGGCATCCGTTCCCTGTGCCCTCTCCTCAGCCTGACCTGAGCAGCTCTGGCTTAGCCTAGAGCCTGGGCTGAGGACCTGATGAGGAAAAAATAAAAATAATAATAAATCTCACCCACTGAAATCGCTCACCCTCAGCACGGCATCAGCCTGACGGAGCGCTCCAGGGTTAAGTGGCAATGGGCGTTCATTGCCAGTGCCCATTAGTGGGAAGGAAAATGCACGTCTATAGCAACTGAACCCTGTGGTTCTGTGTCATTTGGCTGTGATTTGGAGTGTGTGTTATTGGGGGGGGGTGGGGAAAAACCCTTAAGCTGCTATTTGGCTTCCAAAGAAGTGGGCACAACAGTCCTCCTCCCTCCAGAAGGACAGTCAGTGGCACGCTGCTATGCACTTTGGCAGGGCTCGCTCTGTATTCACAGCTAAAATCACTATGCTTGCAAATCTCAAAAAAAAAAAAAAAAAATCACGCCCACTGTTGCTAGTATCTGGTTGCACAAACCAAAGGTACCGACGTGTATCTGGAGTCCCAGGTCATGAACGCTGCGGGCAGCAATGATCTCAGCTCACCGCTGCCATGTTGGGGTGGGGGAGAGGGGGTTTATAAAACTGGCGATAAACTTCGAACGTTTAGAAAAATTGATTCTCGTAGAAAAATAATGCTTTCTTTTGCGTTATGGAAAGTTAAAAATTGAAATGTAAACCTGGAAATATGGCTCACTTTGGTATGAAAAAACAGTACAAAGTTTTATATATATATATATAAAAAATCCTTCATGTCGTCCCTGGCCTTAGCACCGTGAGTAGATGTTCGTCTTGTCAAAGCCAGGCAGAGGTGGCAAACGTGGGACTCTTTGGCTTGGAGCTAACTGGTTATAGATGACACACTTCCTGGCCAGAGCCTTGGCCAGCTACAAAGAATGGTCGTCTAGCTCAGAAATGTTAAGGCTGGGCACTTCACTGGAGCTTGGCTGGGACGCACCAGAGCAGCCAGCTGCGGATGCTCTCCAGGGACTCCTCAGACTCCCTGTACATGGAGGCCAGGACCTCAGAGAAGGCCCAGAGCAGCGGCAGCCCGAGGCTCAGGAGCTCGTAAGTGTAGCAGTAGTTGTAAGCATTGTCCCTGACATGGAGGCTGACAGCATGGAGGAGTCCCTGCATCCAGCCAAGCGCGTTCCGAGGAAGGGCCAGCAGGCCTCTCGGCAGCCGGGGAGGCCAGCTCAGTGCCTTCCGAAAGAAGGAGGTGGAGATACCTGGGGGGCTGCCTTCCGGAGTGCTGATGGCGGCCACCGCGCAAGAACTTTCCGCGGGAGTGTCTCTCCGGGGGGCTTCTTGCTCCTGCCACGTCCCCTCCTCCTGAGAACGAGATCCAAGGAAGGGCATTGACTCCATGAGTCTCAGAGGATGTTGCTAATGAGGCAGACTACGGAAGTCAGTAGAAACAGGGCTTGGAAGAAGATCCTGAGTTCTGAGGCTAGTGGCCTAAATAGCCCAGGCCCCCAATTCTTGCTTCTGAATGTCAGCACAACTTTCGTTGGAGGGCCAGACTAACCATACAGTTCACTCACTTTCAAACTATGCATTTCCTTTGAGCAGAAACCCTCCTTAGAATGATACATACTAAGTAAATGATTTGAAATCTGCATTAAGGTTTGCATACAGAGATGTCCATTATAAAAATATTTGCAAGATAAAAATATCACACAGGGGGCTGGAGAGATGGCTTAGTGGTTAAGGCACTTGCCTGCAAAGCCAAAGGACCCAGGTTCGATTCTCCAGGACCCACATACAGCCAGATACACAAGGTGGTGCATTGTATCTGGAGGTCGTTTGCAGCAGCTGGAGGACCTGGTGCACCTATTCTCTCTCTCTCTCTCAAATAAATAAAAAATTTTAAAAATTCACACAGTATAATAGTCCAACATGTTAGGACTTGTGAAATAGATTATTAGCAATGTATAAAATAGAATCGTACATAAACATTAAAAGATATACTCCTGAATAATTTTTTCCCTCTTCCCTTTCCTTACTTTTTAAATTTTTTAAAGATTTATTTGCATTTATTTATTAGAGACAGAGAGAAGGAGAGAGAGAGAGAGAGAGAGAGAGCACACCAGGGCCTCTAGCCACTGCAAATGAACTCCAGACGCATGCGCCACCATGTGCATCTGGCTTACATGGGATCTGGAGAATTGAACCTGGGTCCTTAGGCTTCACAGGCAAGTGCCTTAACCACTAAGCCATCTCTCCAGCCCTTCCCTTCCCTTTCTTATTGACTAGCCTTGAACCTTCTATGTAGCCCAAGCGAATCTTGAACTCACAATTCACCTGCCTCAACCTCCCAAGTGTTTGGATTTTAGGCAAAGTAGTTTTAATACCATGGAAAACTGCTTTTGATACGCTGCTAGTGAAAGAGAAAACTATCAAGCTGTAGAGACAGGATTCTAGCTGAGTTAAAATATATTCACATAGGCAAATATCTGGGAGGGGTGGTGTGATGGCTTAAGCCGCCACCCTGACAGAATGCAGAATCACCAGGGAAGGAGTATCCAGAGCCGGTTAGCCTCTGGGTCTGCCTGGGAAGGATCATCTTGATTAGGTTAATGGAGGTGGGAAGACCTGCATCAATGGTGGCTGCAGCACTTCATGAGCTGAGGTCTTGGGCTGTACAAAGAGGGGAGAAGTGGCCGAGGACAGGCACCCACCACTCCGCCTCCTCGCGTGGGCTGAGTGTGACCGGCGCGGCCTTGAGCTCCTGCCTCCGGGCCTTCCCTGCCATGACGGACTGTAACCTGGAACTGCGAGCTGAAACGAACCCTTTCTCCTCTATGCCGAGGTTCGTCGGGCGTACTTCCCCAGCAACCAAAAGATACCACAGGAGGCTATCAAAATATTAATTGCTCCATAGGTCAGTGGTGACACAATGTCAGTTGGAGTTTTCTCAAGGAGAGTGATTAAGAGGTGATTTAACTTTCTTTACTTTCTTATTTTCCAGTTTTTCTGCAGTGAGCATATGATTTGTGTCCTGGGGGGGGGGGAATAAAAGCACTGAGCTGTGAGTCTTGTGGTGGCTGATTCATCAAACCAGAGCGAGGTACTTACTGAGAGCTGCCGGGGGCTGAGGGTGGGGGGCTATACCACAAACCACCTATAAATTCAGGGGCCGATCCAAGAGCCTGGGAAAGGACTTAAGTAACCCAGCTGCCTCTTGCGAGCAGTGTCCTGTGGCGAGGTGGGTTCCGGGCACAGAGGGGTCACATAGCTTTTGTCCAGCTCAGCATACTGCCCCATCCCTGGCATATGGACAGTTCTGGACGTTTTAGGAGAAGCTGGCCACCCATTCCCCTGGGAGTGGGCACCTGAAACGGGGCCAATTCCGGAGGAAACTGAACAGACGGAGGCCAAGGAGCACCCCAGGCGGAAGTGGGAGCTCCTGGTTATGTGGGGAGCAGTCTCCATCCCTCCAGGGCCAGAGAAGTCTAGCTTTGAAGAGGTGTCTTTGGGGACTCTCCCCAGGGAGGAGGGTCTTCCCTGCTGTCCCCAACATACCTCTCTTTGCTGCTTCAACTCAGCTCGTCTCTTCCGTTGTTTGCTGCTGGCTTTGCAGTGGATGAAATGAGGCTTGCAGTAAAATTTGCCTGTAGGAAGACACATTGCATACAGTCTTTCTCCTGTAAACCAGAGCCACGGCACGCAGAGTGCAAACACCCGTTCCTGTTCAGCCCGAGCACACAACCACGGAACCGAGCCCGGGATGTTGCAGCCGTGGCCACAGCTCTGTGATGAGGCAGCCACACTCTGTGGCAGTACGGTGGGGACAACGCCCTGGTGGAGCTTGAACTCCCCAGGGAACCCCAGACTCAAACGGAGGCCACGTTTCGTCCCAAGGCAAGTTTCCAGGGAGGAAAATGGGCAGCTCTGAGCATCAGCCCCTCAGCCCTTCTTTCCAGGACTCTGGGGTGGGGAAGGCTGGAAGCAAACGGTGGCAGCGATGGCAAATTAAAGGTGCGGGCAGGGTGTACACTGGGTAAATGCCCAGGACCACTGGGCACCTTCTAGAGAAGACTTTCCTGCTCATTTCTACAGAATAAAAATGTCGTAGTGACACAATATGGAAATACAGCATGGCCTTCCCTGCCTATAGCATGTCAGTCATCTCCAAACACATCACACACATTAACATAACTTACATACTTACATACTTAACATAACATAATAGTCTCATGAGCTAAGTACGATTATGTTTTTGTTTTGTTTTTCTTTTGAGACACAGTCTGTGTATACATATCCTAGGCTTACCTCAAACACAATATTTCTGTCTATACCTCCTTAGTGCTGGGATTAACAGTGTATGCCACCATACCTGGTCCTGTTATTATCCTCATTTTGCAGAGGAGGAAACTGAGGGACCAAGATGTTAAGTAACGGGTCCAAGGTTAGGTGGGACCAACCAGGTGGGTTAGTCAGCATATATAATCCTAAACCCTATGGTACACTGCCTCTCATTCTATATGATGACGGAGTGTCAGAGGCTGCAAAGTAGAAAACAGTTACTTTTTCTAGCAAGTACACTTCCTTCCCTGATGATCTCTGGCAGGTCCCTTAGCAGAGGAGATGTTACTATTATTTTAAAATTTATTTAAGAGAGAGAGAAAGGCAGATAGAGAGACACAGAGAAAGAGACACACACACACACACACAGAGACAGAGACAGAGAGAGAGAGAGAGAATGGATGTGCCAGGGCCTCTAGCTCCTGCAAACAATCTCCAGACATATGCACCACCTTGTGCATCTGGCTTACATGGGTCCTGGGGAATTGAACCTGGGTCCTTTGGCTTTGTAGGCAAGCGCCTTAACCATTAAGCCATCTCTCCAGTCCTATCATCATGTTGTTTTAATGTTGTTATTACTAACATGCCATCATTTACATGGCAGGTGTGGTCTGGGGCAGTCACTCAGTACAGGACGTGGAAGGAGGTGCGGCTGCGCAAGAGCGTACAGATGCCTCATTCTACAGCAGACGTCATGTGCCCGGTGGACAGCAGCTCCCAACGGCTTCAGCTTTCTGTAGCAGGAGCTCCAAGTTTCCCTACACACCTTCCCTATGCCATCGTGCCTCCTGTCTGGCAGTGCTGGATGTCTCAGCTTCTCCCGAGTGCTGGGACCCCAGGGCAAGGTCGCATGTGAGATGGGGGCTGGGGCCCGGCTGCATCCCAGCCCTGGGGGTTACCTTCATCAAGGTCGAAGGCGTAGGCGGCCAGGCGCAGGGTGCCGGCGCAGACGCTGCAGCGGAAGCACTCCCGGTGGAAGAAGTGGCCCTCGGCGCTCAGCCGCTCCATCACGTACACGCGCTTCTTACAGAAGTAGCAGGTGTCACTGCCGCCCAGGTTCAGGGGAAACGCCTTCCGCACACAGTCCTGGGGTCAGGAGGGAAGCCACACGTTAGGGCTGAATGAGATTTCAAAGGCCACACGGAACAACGGGGTCACGTGGGAAGCCTGGTTCCCCACCCGGCCCCCAGGCCTGCAGGGTCTCCCCGGCTGCTCTGAAGGAGTGGGTATCATGCTCACGGGTGTCTCGGGGCTGTCACTGGGCACTACAGTGAGGACATGGCACATGTCCTTGCTCTGCCCTGCAGTGTGATCTGGGGCAGGGAGGGAGGCGTGTGGCCTCCAATCCGCTCAACAGTGTGCAGAAAGCGGGGGCTTGTGTCTCTGGTCCTCAGGACTGTGGGCACTCTGCCCATTTGCTAAGGGGGAGGCATGGGCCACGCAAGGCTCATCTTGGGCAGTTTCACGGCTGTCAGCCAGAGGAAAGCAAACCAACCACTAATGCCCACCGCTGCTGATGGCAGTGAGGGCCCAGAATGAGAGGGAAGACCCAGACGGAAGGCTTCCTCTCCCCACCACCCATTTCTCAGCCCATGCACAGGGCTTCTTACAGAAGGTAAGGGACACCCATCAATGTAAGGTCCTCACAGCACCTGAGGCTGAGGAGTTCCTGGGAGCCACCGGCAGCAGGGCACATGCTGTGCCCTGGAAATTATCACCCCCCCAAACCTGACATCCCCTGTTGAGGTTGGATCAAAATGAATACTTGGTCCCCAGTATTCTTCTGTTTTGAATACTTGGTCCCCAGCTGGTGGCCATTTAGGAAAGTTATGGGGGCCCTTGGGAGATAGAACCTGGCTAGAAGTGTGTCACTGGGTGGTGAGTTTTGGGGTAAAACAAAGCTCAGCTCTAAGCTGGCTCTTTGAGACTACTTCCTTCCCACTAAGGTGGAGATGCGATCAGGCTTCCTGCTCAGACACAGCATCCTCTCCCCACCATGATGAAAGCTCCCCTTTAGACTACTGGCTTAAGTAAACCTTTTCCTTCCATCAGCTGTTCTGGTTGGGTGTTTTATATCATCAAGAATGTAGCTGAGCCGGGCGTGGTGGCGCACACTTTTAATCCCAGCAGTCAGAGGCAGAGATAGGAAGATCGCTGTGAGTTTGAGGCCACCCTCAGAATACATAGTGAATTCCAGGTCAGCCTGACCTACAGCGAGACCCTACCTCGAAAAACCAAAAAAGCATGTAGCTGGGCATGGTGGAGCAGCATGCCTTTAATCCCAGCACTCGGGGGCAGAGGTAGGAAAATCACTGCGAGTTCGAGGCCACCCTGAGACTACAGAGAGAATTCCAGGTCAGCCTGAGCTAGAGTGAAACCCTACCTCAAAAAAAAGAAAAAAAAAAAAAAAAAAAAAGAATGCAAGTACAACAACTGGGCCCCCCAGCTCTGTCTAGGGGCCATCCCCTCTCAGTGCCCTCTTGGCCCCCCGAGAAGGGATGCTTTAGGAGCCTCCCATGCTCAGCAGCGGAGGCTGAGGAGAGCAGCAGCAGAGGCGGCGGGCGCATGTCCTTACCAGGTCTGGAGAGGCGGCCTGGGTCTTAGGTCTGTGATCGTTCAAGTACAGATTGACCAGAACTTCAGCCGCAGCCCCTATGCCGCTGGACACCTTCCCTACCGTCAGCTAGCCAAGAGCAGAAACGGAGGAGACAGAGACAAAAGGAAAGGCCATTAGCACCCAGCAGGAAGACAAGGCAAGTGGGGTGTGGGAGAGGGCTCACAGCACCTCACGCCCCTGAGAGGCTAACCAAACCACCAGGAAGAGGCACGGAGTTCTAGAAATGAACAGGAGGAAGGAAATCAAAGCCGGTGGAACCAAAAGGAGAAAAACAAAACAAAACAAAACAGAAAACACTAGTACAATTCTACTTCTGAGCGATACCTAGATCTGTAGAGTCACAGCGCCAGCACTCAGGAGGCGGAGGTAGGAGAATTGCTATTGGAGGGCAGCCTGAGCTACAACATGAGACTCTGTCTCAAAAACAAAACAAAAAAAGATTAAATTGAAAATCACAGAGACAGTCCACAGACTTGTAGCCAGGGGCTGTGGGGGGGGGGGGCGGTGAGAGTTATTGTTTAATGGTACAGAGCTTCAGTTCTTCCAGGTGAAAGGGGTCTGGAGATGGACAGTGGTGACAGTTTTCCAACACTGCATATACATAATACCACTGAACTGTACACTTAAAAACCATTAAAATGAGTCAAGTGTGGTGGCACACACCTATAATCCAAATACTGGGGAGGCTGAGTCAGGAGGCTCTCTGTGAAGCCAGCCTGGACTATAGCAGGACACTCAATAGCCAAGCAAGGAAAAAAAAAAAAACCCAAAACCAAATAAAAGTAGGTTTGAGTTAAGTGCATGTAACACAATTAAAAAGATATTAAGAAGCAAAGGTCCTCCCGTGGCCCTGGGCCAGGTAAATGACAGAGGCCTATTCACTGAGGACAGGGGCATTCAGGGGTTCACCAAGTGCGTGGTTGCACAGATGAGCTAAGTGAGTCCACAAGAGGAAATGGCTCTACCTGAGGCCACTCAGCATATGATCGGAAGTTTCAGGGCACAGGCCTTCACAGCAGCGCTCAAGGGAACCCCACAGGGACCTGTACCACGGCTGTGTCACCACAGCCTGCAGAACTGTGAGATGGAGACGTGTACCACTGACAGGGAGAAACCCAGAGCCAAGCTTCACTGACAGAAAGCAAAGCGGGCATTCTGATCCAGAAAGCTGCCTTCCTGGCGGGCTGTGGGAGCTCCCGTGGGAGCTGAGGGGCAGAGCGAGCACCCAGTTGCTCCACAGACCAGTTCTGAGATGTGGCACAAAGCCCTGAGCTTCTGAGCTTGGCTTCCTCAGTTTGGAAAATGAGGACAGTCGTTCCTGCCTCACATGTGTGTTTGTGGGCAGGACCGGGTAAGAGAGGGGGGCATCCAAGTGCGTGGTGACTAGTGGGGGGCTGGTCCAACAAGAAATTGACTTAAAAAAAAATCTCTTTTTCCTCCAGGCCCAGCCCTCTCCATCTACCCTTCAGTGCCTGGTTCCTTGAGGAGCAAACACATCTGACCTAAGTTCCTCCCGGCAGGACCACAGAGCATCAGGCAGCGGCTGGATTGGAATGGACAGCCGAGCCACACGGGGCTGGTTAACAGGAGCTCTGTGGCAGGTCCTGGTGGGTCCCAGAGCAAAGCCAGTCCACGGCAGGTGAGGCGGCAAACCCACACGGGCCCCGGAGCACCTCCTGATGAGGTGGTGGGTGTTGTGCTCCTGCGGGTGCCCACGAATGCCTCACCAATGTGTCAGTCAATCCAAACACGGTGTGGCCTAATCCCAAATCCAAATCCAGCAAATCCCAGTGGGCTCCCCTCCTCCCCGGCAGCTCTGAAGGGTTATACTGGGAGCACTTCTGTCTCTGAGGCCTGAAGGACAGCTACTGATCCCCAAACTCTTAAGGGAGGGACGAGAAGGGGCCTCCCCAGTTCAAGTGCAGCTTCTAGGCTGCGTGGCCAGAATCAGCAACCCTTTGAGATGCAGGGCCTCTGGAAAAGGCTATGGTTATCAGGGTGTCAAGTACTCAGGTGTCCTGTGTGGGCAAAAGTCACCCTCCAGCTAGACCCAAGGCCACGTCCAATCTGGTACCAGCCTCAAAAACAGAGGTCTGGTGAAGCCAAGCCAAGCACAGGCCCCACCCCCGACTCCTGGCAGAAGAGCCCTCCCTGCCCTCTGGATTCCAGCAAAGCAGACACTGTGGGGTGGGCAGGGGAAGGGGGTGCTGAGCACCCGGGAGGGAACAAGGCCCTGGGGTGCCTCACTCCTTTGTTCGTTTCATTCTGGAAGCCCCAACACTAAGAGCAGCTTTGGGACAATGACTCCACACCACGTGCAGGCTGCTGGGGGCGGGGTGCTATGATCCCCTGGCTTAGACACGCGGGGACCTCCTACGTGTGAGCAAAACCTCCGCATCCTGGAAGCAGTGGCGGCCGGGCCAGGCACCCGCTCCGTCTCCCTTTCCCCCACAGGCCCAGTTTAGGAGAGATTAGCATTCTGCTTCCGAACAAGCTCTCTGCCACTTTCAGGAAGCTGTGTGTGCCAAGAAACCTGGCTCCTTCTTCCAGGAGGGTTCAGGTGTTCTTGGTGCTGGACAATAATCCATTGTCTGTCTGATCCATCCCCCGGTGGGGCCTCCAACTCTGCCCCTCAGGTAAGGGCTGCGGTGTACAAAGTCTGTTCAGGGTTCGGATGAAAATGACGAGGAGAGGGAGGGCAGACGTCCCTTGGTACTGTCCGCGCAGCCCCGGTCCAGTGCGTGATCTGGCTGCCTGGCACTCTCCCAGAAAGGAAGCAGAAGGTGCCACAACACCCACGCACGGCAATCGCCTCTAATGGAGTGGGATCGAGACTGTTCTGAGACTTTAATGAGACCTTATTAACTACTTAGCTAATAAGCACCCTGTGCCACTGAGCTGCTAGCAACCCTGTCTTACTTAGGGAGCAATTACTGAAGCTGGCACAGGGCTGTGAGGTTGCCCGAGGCACCACCACATGTGGGTGTGGCCTGCTCCGCTGTTCTATCAGCCAGTGAGGCAGGGCACCAGACCAGGGGGTCTCAAATGAAGACCACACTCAGCCCTTCCATTATGAACCAAGAAAATGGGCGCTGGGCCTCCCTTCCCATCTGCCGGGAGCCATCCCAGAATCAGCAAGGCATAGACTGGGACTTCCTGGAGAAGCCACAAGTAGCCCGGAGAATGAGAAAGCCCCTGAAGTCTACCCCAGCGACAATCGCGAAGGCCACAGTGGCTTTGACGAGTGATGGTGTCTTCTATTTCCTGACGGAAGGATGACTACATTGGTCCCGGTGGGGAAGGGGCTACTGGTAGCTTGGTGCCCCTCAAACAATGTCAGTGTTTTCTTTTTTTTTTTTTTTTTTGGTGTGTGTGCGCGCGCACGTGCATGTGGATGCATGGTGTGAGTGCGTGCATTTGGAGGCCACAGGGTGACATCAGGTATCTTCCTTGATTACTCTTTATCTTATTTACTGGGGCAGGGTCTCTCACTCGAACCCAGGGCTCACTGATTAAGCCAGTCTAGCTAGCTAGCTGACTGGCTTTCCCTGGGGCTGGGGCTTCCTTGGTTCTGCCTCTTGAATACTGGGGTTACAGGCAGTCTGTCATCCCCAGCCAGGGCTTAAACGGGGGCTTGGGAGGCAGACTCAGGTCCTCATGCTTACACAGCAAGCAGTTTATTCACCAAACCATCCTCCATCCAACTCCAGTGTTTGCTTTTGTAGTCTCAGATCTCTTGAGTGAGGTACTTCTTTTTCTCTTTCTCTCTCTTTCTTTTTAGTACGAGAGGGAGAGCGAGAGACAGTTGACATGCCAGGGCCTTCAGCCACTGCAATCGAATTCCAGACATGTGCGCCACCTTGTGGACACGTGCGACTTTGCACACTTGCACCATCTTGTGTGTCTGGCTTACATGGGACCTGGAGAGTTGAACATGAGTCCTTAGGCTTCGCAGGCAAGCGCCTTAACCACTAAGCCATCTCTCCAGCCCCGAGTGTGTTACTTCTGAATTTCATACAAATAAAGAGCTAGACCTAGCTCTTTATTTAGTGTGGCGACATCCAACTGCTGTTACCTGTGTTTCATGCTTGCTCTCCTGGCTGAACTCCCTAGATCACATATCTGTCTCCACCCACGGGCCACACTCATCACCTGTGGAATTACCAGGTGCTCTGTCTTCTGAGCAATGAAGAAATGCTACATCTGTGGAGAAGCTTCCAGAAAACTCATCCTGGTGGCAACATTGGTGAAAGAGCCACATAGTCCAGCCAGGAGGGTCATTCCTCTGGAAAGGCCAGGCGCACATGCTCCCAGGGACGGCCAGGCCAGGGAAGCACTGGTGATTTGGTTGGGAACAATTGATACAAATGTGAGATTGGACCATTCAATGACATGGCCAAAAATTTATTCTAGTGGGTTAAAAAAAAAAAAAAAGAGTTAGCAATTGTAGAGTCTTCTGGGGCTGCATTTGCAACTTTTTATGTAACTTTCAATTGTCTTGTAATTTTTAGGAACTTGAATATTTTTATTACTTGTTTTCCATTTTGAATTCAAATTCAACCTTAGTTAATTAGCATGAACTACAGAGTGGTTGGACATTTTGGGCAGGCCATGATTTCATGTGACATTAGGTTAGCCTTACATATTCCATTTCCCTCCTGTTGGCCTCGGCTCTCTCAGCTGTAAATACGGAGAGCACCCCAAGCTCGCCATGCTTGGTGCCAGGCACCCAGAAGGCCCTTGGCAGGCAGCCGGTGAGGCCGGAGCACCGCTATGCACACTACTCTGCACTTGCGGGTTCTGAGACTTTTCACTCTGATTTCTTTTTGGGCGTGTGTGTGCACACGCTCATGCAGGTGCTCACGTGTGAGTGTGGCTATGTGCATTTCATGGAGTAATGTGGAGGTCGGAGGACAACCTAATGTGTCAGTTTCACCTTCCACTTTGAGACAACCGCTGCATATATATGCCAGGCCAGTGGCCTGTGGGCTTGGAGGGCTACAGGTGCCTGGGTCCTGGCCCTTACTCTTGTGGGGCGAGCGCTTTAACCACTGAGCCATCTCCACAGACTCACTCTCTTCTTTCTGTTATTTACTTTGAAAGAAGAAAAGCAGTCAGAAAGATATATATATAGAGAGAGATAGAGACAGAATGGGTGCACTAGGGCCTCCAGCCACTGCGAATGAACTCTAGACACGTGTGCCCCTTGTGTGCACGTGTGACATTGTGCACTTGTATCACTGTGCATCTGGCTATGTGGGACCTGGAGATTCGAACATGAGTTCTTAGGCTTTGCGGGCAAGTGCTTTAACTGCTAAGCCATCTCTCTAGCCCCCCCCAATTCACTCTTAAATGACTCTTGCTTGCAAATGCATGAACAAGAACCATGTGGCCCATCCAAGACAAGCAACAGTGCCTGCCTTTCTCTGAGCCAGCTTCCACTCAAGCACGGTGACACAACTGTTGTCCCAAGCACCAATGCCAGAGGCTACAGGGACAGCTGGCCCTCCACCAACAGCCATTCCTCACACAGCATGACTCCTCCAGCTGAGGCCCCTGCCTGGACCTGGGAGTGTTTCCCACACTGCACTGAGCTGGTCCTCCCACAGCCTGCATGTCACGGCGCTGGCGGCCTTGTCTTAGCCAGCTCTCGGTTCCTGCACAGCAGCCAAGATGCGCGGAACAAAGGCTCCTGGGACCTCTGTGGCTGAACAGTGGAACTTCCTCCTTGGGCCCGGAACTCAGCCAGACTAACAGGTGTCCCCCGGCACTTCCCTGTGGTGTTGGGTCGCCTGTGGCTAGGTGGTAGCTGTGAGCACCAGGGAGGCCTGCATGGGTCAGCCACAGGTAAGACTCGAGTTTCTAGGCATTAACCACTGAGGCCTCGTGGGAAAGATTCAACAAGACATGCCAGGGGAGGTCTTCTGGGTGCTGGGGACCAAGGACAGGCTCACTGAGGTGTCTCTAGATGAGAAAACATCAGAGGACAGCCTGTTGCACCTAGTTTTCCAGCTCTCTGCTCAAGGTGAGATGAGGGGAGGGAAGAAATTGAAACCGTCTCACTTAAGGATGTTGGAAATTACTCAGAGCTGAGAGTAGGGAAGCCTTTGAGGCTGGGACCTTCTGGGGGAGTTCAGATCTGCCTACTTTCACCCTCACACAGCCCTTGAAGGTGGTCTCAGAACCCCTTGGCAACTGAGGCAGCTGAGCCTCAGGGAGGGTCTAATTCACTCAAAGTGCCACTTGTCCTTAGGTGGCTGTAATGGAAATAGAAATCTGAAAGTAACTGCTATGCGGGCATTTTAAGTAATTAACTTTCTACCAGAAGTTTCTCCCAGTGGGAAAGAGATGGTTTCCTGGGTACTTCAGGCATTTTGCTTATGTTGGAACACTGCAACATTCCAGTCACCCTGAGGAGTCATTGATGGCAGCTCCAGCATGTAGGTTGGGAAACTGAGGCTCAGAGAGACCCACTACCTTGTCCAGGGCTGCACAGCGAGCAACTGGTGCTCCAAGCTCTTCTGACTTCTGGCTCATATTCTTGTCCTGTCTCCCTGGTGCATGCAAGGCTTCTGTATCCTCAAATCCCCCAGGCTGGGAGCACACTGGGGGCATCTCCATTAGCTCCATCCTTGGAACAGGGGGAGGCTGAGGTGGCCTTAAGAGCTATTGTAGCACCAGATGACACAAAGACAGACTTACCTAGCCAAAACTTCCCCAGCGGCTGCATTTTATTCTAATAGGGAAATCTCTAGAGAAAACCCTGCAATTCTGGTTTTAAAACAAACACCCACGGGGGAGAGCAGAGATAGATCCTTTCCCAATGCTCTTTGCTCTTCTAACCCAAGAAGACTAAGCCCAGTTCCCAGCCCAGTGAAGCAGCCCCGTTGGCCTGGACGGGCAAACACTCACTGCCATCTTGGTCTTACAAGAGCTCAATAGCCTTGGAAAATGTCAGTAGTCAATTATGAACCAAATCCACATGGCCTCCCTTCTTGAAGTCAGAGATGAATGGTTGACAGGAAGCTGATACCATAGAGAAGGCTGATTTGATGGAACACGTGAGAAGAACAGCACTGGGGACAGAAGACAGGATGCAAATCCTGCAGTCTAAGACCCTGGGCCACAAATCCAACGGCCCTGGCACTCTGTGACCTGGGACTATTCAAGCCCAAACCCAGCAGGACCGCTCTGAACTTACAAGTGGCGGAGGCAGGTGTGACTAAGAAGAAAAGAGGTCTGGCTGCATCCCTTAGCGCTGGTGAGTAAACTTTTATCCCTTTGGGTAACATGTACCACATGATAAGTATGGCCAAACATGTTCCCTGGAGGCAGCAATCACTGCTGGACATGGAGAGGTGGGTACAGGGCTCTAGGATAGGGACAAAACACACTCCCTCCTGGGAGGCTCTTAAGGATTAAGCATCAATCCAGGTGTGTGTGTGTGTGTATGTGTGTGTGTGTGTGTGTTCCTCGGTCTCCTGTATGGCATCTTGGACTGGGCAATCCACTACCTGTGGAGAAGAAGCACCAAGGCTCCAGGATCTCTCCTGGCAAAGTCTTCCTGTGCTCCCTCAGAGAGGAACGGCGCTGTTTCTCACCAGGGAAACATCTCCTTTAAGAGGCAGCTAGCTTTCCCGGAGGAGGAGGCTGGGTTCTGTCAGACCATGCATGCAAAGCACGGTGGTGGCAAATCGAAGGTAGAGGAGGGCAAGAGAGGGAGGAAATACAGGGTGGAGGGGGGGCAAGGCTGGCAAGATCTTTTCCAAGATGGCTTGCCACTGAAAACACAGCTCCAGCGCTAACTGCCCATCATGAACTCACAGTGAGCGCTACAGGTAACGTGCCCAGTATGCCACAGCTGGCTCCTTCTAAGAGCTCCCAGATCATTCCCAGCCACATTCGAAAGGCACATCAGCCTGTAATCAACAAACTGGGAGCTTGTTAAAACAGCCAGATTACATTGCCATCTAACGACTAAGCTGGATTGGGAGATAGGGTAAGAAAAAGCAAGGTGTGTTTAACCCCTGGCCCTGGGCGTGGGACTCCACCTGGACACAACGAATGGGGGAGTACCACTTCGCTCCTGTGACCACTAGACTGGGAGGTGGGAGCCCTGGGCCCCTGGCTACTCCACACCTTTGCTTCCTTATCTATGCTCTGTCCCTGCTCAGCTCTTACATTCACAGGATGACCCCCAATCCCTCCACTTTAAATTGCTTCTCTTCCTCAGTACCCTAGGGCCCTTGCTAGCGACTCTAAATCTTCCAAAAGATGTCTTGTCTTCTAACATTACATAATTTACTTACATAACATAGTTTAAAAATTTTTAATTTATTTATTTGAGAGCAACAGACAGAGAGAGAAAGAGGGAGGGAGAGGGAGAGAGAGAGAGAGAGAGAGAGAGAGAGAGAGAGAGGGAGAGAATGGGCACATCAGGGCCTCCAGCCACTGCAAACGAACTCCAGATGCATGTGCCACCTTGCGCATCTGGCTTACGTGGGGACTGGGGAATCAAGCCTTGAACCGGGATCCTTAGGCTTCACTGGCAAGCGCTTAACTGCTAAGCCATCTCTCCAGCCCCTACATAGCATACTTTTGTTGGCTACTTCCTCCTTGCATGCCCTAGAGAATGCAAGCCTCCTTAAGGCAGGGATTTAATTCGGATTCATTGGCATATATGCCAAGAGGCCAGAGTATGCAATACCATGTTGCCCTTTAATAGAAATGCCTTGAATGAATTAAAGGTCGTGCACTGGCTTAAAGCTGCCTGAGAGCCTGTGGACTTCTCCTTCGAGGGAGGGGCTCCGTGACGGTGTGACAGGGACACTTGAGTGTCTGTCAGACTCTAGGAGCTGCTTCCTGCCACCACGTACAGGAACTAATACACTAGAACTAGAAAGTGAGCTCTGGGGCTTGAGGGATGGCAGCTTTTCATGGCCCACTCTGCCCTCGATGAGAAGAGAGCAGATTCTTGAGGATGAAGAAAAACAGGGACACAAGAGGTTTGAGAGGCTCCTCTCTAAAGACAGGGAGGAAAGGCGCTTGTCGGGGCGAAACACGGGGGCCTGGCTGCTCAGAGCTCAGTGCCTTTGGCCCTCCCATCACCCCTCAGGGTGCCAGTGGCCTTTCTACAGCGGAAGAATCTCCTTAACTGGGCAAAAAGACTGTCTTGGGGGGCTGGGGAGACTGCTCAGCGGTTAAGGCACTTGCTTGCAAAGCCTAACGGTCTGAGTTCCATTCCCCAGGACCTACGGAAAGCCAGATGCACCAAGTGGTGCGTGTGTCTGGCGCTCGTCTGCAGTGGCTCGAGGCCCTGGCACACCTGTCTTCACTGTCTCTGTGCTTGCAAATAAATAAAAACCAATAGATAAGAATTTACAAGACTGTCCTGAGACCTTGCTAATGGTGACAACAGAAATGCCATCTTCCCTCACACAGCTCACTATAACATGAGCCGGGGACCCCCTTTACATGGGGAAAACAGTGGCCCAGCAGGCCAGAGGACATGAAGGCAACTGGCTGCCCAAAGGCCGACGGGCCGCACTGGCTCTCTTGATTATCACAGCCATTGCTGTTTTCAAGAACGCTGAAGATCAGGAATGTTTGAGTCACCACCTACAGCTCTCTGGGGGGTGCTTAACCCTCATGTGGGGAACCTTGGAGGGGCTTGGCTAGTACCCTTCTCTCTAGAGGACCCTTAGTTTCTCCATACGAAGGTAGGGGGGTCACCGGGAGCGGGACCTGCAGCTGTGCAAGAGACAACCTGGGACTCGTATGATCACACGAGGCTGCTTGGACCCCAGCCCGGCAGCCCAGAGGCACGTGAGGGGTCCTGCCAGGCCCAGGGACGTCAGCTCCGTGTGCTGAGCCTTCGTGGGCACCAGGCCGATGGGGTTCATTCAGTGTAACACAGTCTGGGCTGGGGACTCATGCCAGAGGCAAAACGGTGCCCCAGATGTAAATGTGATCATCCAGGAAGCCATTCATTCCGTACCGAACCACAGCTGGCAGCGTCCTGCCCGTGTCTCCCCCAAGGTGACCTCTGCTCTGCCACCCAAGTGAACCCTCGAGGACACAGGGCGGGTCCGTCTGCAGCTCACGAGAACCCAGCGGATCAGATGAAATTCCCTCGTGCACACAGTGCTGTGTGTGGTCCACCCTCACGCTCTGCGCTCCCATGAATACTTTGTCCCCAAATGTGGGTCACAGCAGACATTCCGTTTCCCCACTTCGTGTCAGTCCTGCCTGTATCTGCGCACACCCGCCACTCTCTGCAAGCCCCCAGGCCGACACTTCTCTCTCTGGAACCTCAAGCTCGGCGCTCCTTACCTCCCTGTGAACCCTTCCCAGAAGTCCCCCTGTTACAGCCAGTCACACGCCTTGTAGGGCTTGTCAATAGTACTGCATCAGGTTTACTGCACAAAGCGGCCATCTGCTCACTTCAAGCCAGCGAAACCACCAGCAACGCCTCACCACACACATGTGACTTATTCCTATATGATGTGGTATTTTCTCTCAAGCTGCCATCCTGGCAGGAGGAAAGATATTTGAAGAGACACTGGTACCCCTCCCTGTGGCTGTCTGATTGTTGAAACAATGGTCTCCGAGAAACTGGAACTTCCCCAGGGAATCTCATGCCGGGTGGAGGAAAAGGCTGATGCCAGCCAGAGGAGGAACGTGTCTCTAGGACAGAGATGCCGCATAGTTGTGACGGTTTTCCAGACCCGCCTCGTAGGACAGGCAGCGGACCTCCAGTGAGGATGGGCAGGACCACCCCTTAACGGGGACTGCGTTGACATGCGTGCCTCTTGCCCTCTAGTTAAACCGAAACCTTGGTTCAGGACCCCAGTGATGGACTCGGGGAGGGCGTGTCACTGGACCTGTTTGTTCCTCTTCCCAGCGTGGCCACCCTAATGGGCCCCTTCTCTGCTCTTCACCACTCCTTGTCTATTTAATTGGCCTATTGAGGACGGGTGGGCCAACTCTAGCTTGTTAGAGCTTCCACGGCTCAGTAACAATAAGGACCTCCAAGGGCTGGAGGGATGGCTTAGCGGTTAAGCGCTTGCCTGTGAAGCCTAAGGACCCCAGTTCGAGGCTCGAATTCCCCAGGACCCACGTTAGCCAGATGCACAAGGGGGCGCATGCATCTGGAGTTCGTTTGCAGTGGCTAGAGGCCCTGGCACACCCAATCTCTGTCTCTCTCTATCTGCCTCTTTCTCTGTCACTCTCAAATAAATAATAAATAAACAACAACAACAACAACAAAAAATAATAAGGACGCCAAAGCTTGTTTTCCCAGCATGTGGCAGAGGGCTTGGCACCCCGGTGCCTGGTGACTGCTTGCTGGATGAATGGGCGCTGACGGAGTAGGCTGCCTGTCTGTTCATTACATGCTCTAGCATAGGACAAAACCTGGATCCAGGACTGTTGTCCAACATCTGACAAAGTTTTTATCCCGGCCAAGCCAGGCTCCAGATGTTGGCCTGCGCTGGCCAAGCGTAGCATGAGAGCATCTCAGCACATGCAGGGGGTGGGGGTGGCCCTGATTCAGGGTGACTACCTTTCTGGCAGGAGAAGCAGAATCAGCAGCTGGTGGAGAGGAAGGAGCAGCTGGATCAGGAGATGGAAGGCAAGAGGGAGGAGACGGAGGATGAGTGTGGGGCAGGCCTTTAGACAGGAGCTTATTCTGCACAGAACAGAGACAGGGGAAGGGTGGGTTAACCCGGTGGCAGGCCCAGCGATGCGGGCCTCCACGACGCAGCCTCAGACCCCACGGGGAGCAGACTTCGAGGCTCATGTCTCAGGACAGCACAGAAGCCTGTCTTTGGAGCCAAGCAGGATTGTGTAACTTCTGGTTACACTGGATCCGGCTTCCATTCCAGCTCCCTAAACAGCCTGAGCAGATCCGTTCTGTTCATGCTTAGATCTGCCCTGTGCTCCAGCGCCAATGAGAAGCCCTCACTCCAGGGTGTGGCAGGACAGCAGCTGCTGCAGGCCCAGGAGGGGAGAAGCCTGCGCCAAATGGGGCAGAAGGCCACCGCGGGGGGCCTCCGCAGCTGTGGGCAGACACCTGTGCTGGCCTCCTGGAGGCTGCTGGAATCGCGACAATGAGCTAAATGCCAGAGCATCCCTCAGGACCACAGTTCCAGTAATGGAAGACACAGGCCTGGAGGAAGCTGAGTGAAAGTGGCCCAAGAGAAGTGTTCTGGACAGGGTCCTTACCAGGACACCCACCATGGGCTTCACCGTCTCCCGTGTCTGCAAGTTTCTAAATAACTGGCTGGCCTGGAGGGAGCCACGCTTCCTAGGCTAAGGCGAGGTTCCGTGCCTTGGCTTGACAGTCCTCCTCTGCGCAATGCAGGCCGGGACATGACCCAGCTTTGCCCCTCATCGTTCAGTGCCTCTCTGCTCAGGGCCCCGAAACAGCACAAGCAATTAGCTGGCCCTTGCAAATGACTAGCACCCCTCTTTGCAATGGCCCTTAGGGACAGCTCAGACTCTACTAAGGAACAATCTAGGGGTTTATAGCTCAAGTTTCTGGTGGATAACAGTTTTTTCTTGGGTTGGGCTTGCTTTCCTGCCTCAGTTTCCCTTTTTCGTGATGCATCAACTTATTTTTGAGTCTTTGCATTTGGATCTCATAAGATGACAGCTGAAGCTCATCAGTGGTTTGGAGCATGAGCAGCTCAGTGAGCGAGGGAAGAGGGAGGAGGAAACCAAGCCTCATGGGCTGGCTCACGGCTGCCTGGCTGGATGTCCAGCCCGGGGCTCCCTGGGGGCTCCGAAGGCCTCGGTTTACCTGTGGGAAATCCCCGTATCCAAGCATGGAGGCCAGGTGACCTGCTTTCTCCTTGATGTTCTTTTTGTGAAATTCCCTGTTAGCCAAGTTCTGGGCCCTCTTCTGCAGTCAAAGTGAGAAAGAAGAAGGAAGAGAGAGATGGTGACAGAGCCCGAAGCGAGGAAGAAGCAGTCTGTGGCTTGTCTTGTCACATGCGGGAGACAGGGAGGGGACAGGAGGAAGGGGGTCTGCCGCAGGCCGGCTGAGGGCCAGGGAGGACAGATGGGCAGACAGGGGACTTTCACCTGCAGAATCTTTTCTTCCACCAGCTGCAGCCGCCGTAGCACCCCAGATAGAGCCAGTGCGCCCTGGCTGTTGGGAAGCAGGGTGGCGAGGTTTTCTGATCCCCCCAGCTGCAGGTCGGACTTGGCCCTGGCTCGCCAGGGCCTGCTCGGGTACTCCCCGCCGGCAGGCACTTGATTGAGCTCTCGGAGCACCTGCCCCGTCACCACCGCGGAGGGGAACTGGGAGAGAAAGGCCATCAGCCTCCTTCCCTCCACAGCGCGCCTCTACGGAAGCCCGCGGAGACCAGAAGCAGAGGGCATGGCGGGTTCCACCCTGAGACAGATGTGAACCGGCCTGGGGGCGAGGGAGGCTTCTGCAAGCATATGGGGACCTCCTGGCCCCCCATTAACGGTCCTGAGCCCACCCAAGAAAAACCTGTACAACTCTGGTCCCCATTCCTAGCTGTACCCTGAGATCACCCAGAATCTATTAAGAAAACACTCAAAGTCTGCCCCAACCCTAGAGGAGGATGTGATTGGTCTAAATCTACATTAAACATTGATAATTATTTTTTTTTTAAAAAAACTCCCCTTGTGATTAATATACACAGAGAAATAAAGACTTCCCCGTATCCTTGTTCCAGCTCCAGAATCAGCAGTAACTCACAATTCCTAATGCTGACCAGATGTCCCTGGAATTTGTGGACACTCATTCTGATTTTGTTCAAGTTCCAAACTTCGAGATAGACAGAGTCTGGGATAAGCCACAGTCTCCCTATAGGCCCTAGCTACTTGGGCATCTAGAAGGGCCTTTCCCACACCCCAGCCTCACCCCTTCATTGACTGCATCCTTGAGGCCACCTGAGCCCCTCCCAGCATTGCTTTCCCGTTGATCCCATTCACAAGGTCCGTCTGTATACACAGCTCTCTGCTGCGGGGGCGCCACCACCCAAAGTGCCCCACGTGGAGGTCCGGTCTCCCACAGGCAGCGGCAATCACCCTTCAGTGGTTGCTCGGGGAATACCTGTGGTGTGTCCGACAGGGCCAAGAGCATGCACTAAAAGTGTGGACTACTGACCGCTCTTACTCATCAGGGTGGACACCCCAAGCTGTGTCCGCATGCAAGGGGATTTTACATTCAGCTCTATGTGGGGGAGTGCAGGAAACCACTGAGCCCATCCTTTGGCTCAAAGACCCCCCATCAGGCTTCACCAAAGTAGCATCCACTGGAAGGCGTCCTACCTGCCTTTTCAGAGGAGGCAGCTCCTCCAGCTTCGGGCAGCGAGAGGTGCCCGGAGGGAGAGAGGAAGAGCACCGGTCAGGCTCACCTGTCCCTGAGACACGGCGGTCCTGGCAGGGGGCGAGGCGAGTCCATCAGGGCAGCAGCAGGAGACAGGAAGAAGAGGCGAGAAGGCACGTGGAGGGAGCAGAGAGGAGAGGTAAGAGATGCCGTGTGCAGGAGCAGACGGGGCTGGCTGGGCTCCTGTAAGCCGGACCCAGCTGGGAAACCAGAGCCCCGGCTCTCCGACCATGTGGACATCAAGTCCTGCCATCACAGCTCTGGGACAATGTGTGAATCCCACAGGCCTTGCTTTTGGCCCAGACACAGGGCCCTGGGCCAGCACTGCCAGCCTACGCCAGGCCAGGGTGGCCAGCCCTGAAGTCCTCCCGGAAACAGAGCGCTTCCTGCCCATTCCAGGAAAGGGAATGTCCAGACCTGAAGGAACAGGGCTCTCACCAACACTGGGGACAGCAGGAAGTCAGTCTATGTGAAGAGAATTATAGTTCTCGGGAAAAATGCCCCTCTTGGAAGAAAATCACTTCCTGGGGAAGGTTCACTAGTCCAACAGGGTTTGGCTCAGATCTAGATCAAGAAACTGTCCACGGTTGCCTCTAAAGCTCATTAGCCAAAGGGGCCCAACACTTGTCACAAGACAGGACAGAGCGAGCCAGTCCCCAAGCTTGTGTACTGTAACTGCAGCAGCCCAAAGGGAACTCAGTGGAGTCCACTGGGCCACGAGCACAGACTCCGCCACAGCATCCACCCTGCCCCGGTCAGACGCAGTAACTCCACTGGATTGAACCGGGGGAAGGAGAGGGGGCATTGCCAGGGGATGCAGAGAGAGCTCCAGGGAACACTTGGGAGGTCAGTGCGCATCCCTGCTGCTATCTGAGTCAACCTCCTCCGGTCTGGATGAGTCACCTGGCTGTGAACTTGAACCTGGACAGTGCTCGCCCCCACAGCTAGTCTCTCCAAGCTCCCTCGAGCTGGATACAAGCCAAGTCAAGGTTTGAAAGCAAAACAAACCAAATTAGGAAACACATTTCTCTCGGGATGGGCATCAACAAACTCTGGCCCACATGCCTAATCTGGCCTGTTTTTGTAAATAAAGTTTTATTGGAACCCTATCCCACTCATTTGTTTAGGTATCCTTTACACGGGCTCTCCCAAGAGCAGAGCTGTGTCACTGCGGCAGGATAGCGTGGTCTCCAAAGCAGAAAGTAGTTGCTCCTGGCCTTCTGGAAGAGCCCGCTGTTTCCCCAGGAGTTCCGGTCCCTCTGCTAGTGAATCTCAGTCCAGCTCTAGCCCGGGTGTTTCTGCCCACTGCCCGGCGGGCCTCGGCACCAGCAAGGTAGCTGTGGTGAAGCATCTGAGACCACTTACCTGCTTCAGAGCTGACGGGTTCCGAGTGCTCTCCTCAAACTTGGCCAGTAGCTGGTTGGCCATGGATTTGACTTTGTTCTGATTTCCGCCATCCTTACTGCCACTGCCCTCTTGATTGGTGCCCAAGCTACGGCTGGAGAAGGTTGACAGCTGCAAAGGACAAAACAGGGCAGTGGAGACTGGATCCGGGAATCCAGGTGCCAGGGAAGGGCCCTGGGGATTCAGGACATCAGGACATGGGACTCTTGTTATGGGCCACCCACTAGAGATGGTGCTCACAATATAATATGTTTGTTCAAAGGAGGGGTACACACAGGATTAGGAGCCAGGCAGTAGGGTTTGAATCCTAACTCTTTTGCTAGCAGTCTTGTGACCTCGGCAATTTAATTCTCTGACATTTCCTCATCTGTAAGATAGGAGGAGTTGGGCTGGAGAGATGGTTTAGCCGTTAAGCGCTTGCCTGTGAAGCCTAAGGACCCTGGTTCGAGGCTTGATTCCCCAGGACCCACGTTAGCCAGATGCACAAGGGGGGTGCACGTATCTGAGTTTGTTTGCAGTGGCTGGAGGCCCTGGAGCGCCCATTCTCTCTCTCTCTCTCTCTGCCTCTTTCTCTGTCACTCTCAAATAAAAAAAAGAGATAGGAGAAGTTGTTATTGCAAAAAAAAAAGAATGTTCATTATAGTATTACCCAAAATGGTTTCCAAAACACATCATGTGGCTGAGAAGGAGTGTATATGTTGGGGGGGGGGGAAAGGCAGTGTGGGGGTGTCAGTCAGACAAGGCACGGTTCTAGGCTTCCTTCACCTGTCTCCATTGTTTTCCAGCTCCAGCCAGCACGGCTCGGTTGGCTATCTTTAAGCAAATGAATTTGAAATACTTTCAGGTTTGCACAGGGTAGCATGGCTTTTCTCTGCGCCCTCTCCCCGGCTGCCTTCAGCGCGGCATCAGGACCAATCAGGACGCGGTTATCAGAGCCAGGACGTCCACGTTGGCCCGGCACGGAGCGCTGGGTGCAGGCTCTGTTTAGATTGCATCAGCTTTTCCACTAACGCCCCTTTTGTTCCCGGCGTCAGTCCAGGATCCCACGCCGCAGTTAGTCATCGGGCCTCGTTCGTCTCCTCTAATCTCCGACCACTCCTCTGTCTTTCCTGGCCCTGATACTTTCAAAGTGCACTGGGAAACTCTTTTAGAACAAGATACTCAAGCTGGGCTAATCTGATGCTTTCTCACGATTCTTCTGGAACTAAGAATTCTGGGAAGGGTGCCACAGGGGTGAAGTGTCCTTCTCACCCAGCCTGTCCGGAGACATGACGGTGACATGTTTTGTAAGTGGTGCTGTGGGCCCTGACGACTTGGTTATGATGGTTTATAACATGGAGTTCACGGAGTTGCTCATCTGCTAAGACAAACTTGAAAATTACTAGCATTTTCCTAAGACTGCCTTCTCGCCCTGGACAGGATCTCCTCTCACACGCCTTGGAGCATAAGCAGGGGCGCAGTGAGCCTGCTCTAGGAACAGCAGCAGCTCAAGGTGACCAGGATGTGTCCTTCCAAACAGAAGAGACACAGGAAGAGGCGAGCCAGAGCGCACTGCTCTTAAATAAGCCCCCAGAGAGGACTGGTACCCCAGGAAAGGGTGTGTGCAGAGCACCGCAGGGCGCCGGACAGACACACAGCGGAGAGCTGCTCCGGCTGCAAAGCAAAGTGTGACAGTGACTCGGGCTTTGGGTGGAGGAGGATGAGGAGGAGGGGCGCTCCCTGGGCGACCACTGTTTGCATAAGACCAAAGCCAGTCCCACAGGGGACCACACAGGCCGGTGCTCAGACACTAATGGGCACATGAGTAATCTGTGATTCGTCTGCAAAACCACACATGTTTAGCAGGTCAGGGCCCCGCAGCCTGCATTTCTTTTCTTTTCCTTCTTTTTTTCTTTTCTCTTTTTTAAAAAAATGATCTTTTCTTTTATTTCTGAGAGAGAATTGGCACACCAGGGCCTCTAGACACTGCAATCAGACTCCTGACACACGCCATCTTGTGTGCATGTGCCGTCTTATGCGTCTGGCTTATGTGGGCTCTGGGTAGCAGAACCTGCTGGGTCCTTAGGCTTTGCAGGCAAGCGCCTGAGCCGCTAAGCCATCTCCCCAGTCCCTCTTGGCTCTTTTTGTGAGACAGAGTCTCATACAGCTGGCCTTGAGCTCCCTCACTGTGTAGCCTAGGCTGGCCTTGAACTTCTGATCCTTCTGCTTCTGCCCCCTGAGTGCTGCGATGTCAGATGGACAGTTATGCTGGCTAGCCATCTACTTTCTTTTTTTCTGAGATGGGGTGTCAGGGAGCCCCGGCTGGCCTCCAACTCTGTATGTGGCAGGGAAGGCACTGAGTTCCTGGCCTTCCCGCCTCTACCTTCGAAGGGCTGGGGCTACGGGGTGCGCACTGCTGTGTGGTGTGTGGTTTATGCAGTGCTGAGGACTGAACCCAGGGCTTGGTGCACGTGAGATAAGTATTCTCCCAACCGAGGGGCATCCTTGGCACCCTGAGTCTGCATTTCTAACAGGCTTCGGGTAATACTGATGCTGCTGGCTTTTGGACCACACTGGGTAGGCAAGAGCTTAGAATTATCATCATGCTAAAGCTGACTTTAAGCAAAACAGCTGCTCCAGAAAAGAAGCCAGAGGCATCTCAGGGGGGCAGATGCTAATCAGATTCTTGTACCCCAGCTGGTGGGTTTCCAGCAGCAGCACACGTCACTCAATGGTGAAAAGCCAGACAAGACCCCCCAGGGGACAATGTGAACCCGAGGGGGGCTTGCAAGGGCAAGGAAAGCAGAACTGTCGATGGGATTCCCAAAGACTCTCTGGAAACACTTCAGACGGGGCGGTTTGCACTCTGTGGGTAGAATTGAGCGTGTTTACGTTGTGAGATGTGAGTTGAACCCCAGGCTTCTTTGATCAGAAAACGGAATGAGTCTTGGGCAGCTGAACTCCCTGAGGACAGGTTCCTGGTTCTACTGATGACGTAGTTTACTGCTAGGGGATGGAGCGAGTCACAGATATGAACAACAAAGTCCTAAAGAAACACAGTGATTCAACCTCTTCCACCACATCAAGAGGTCTAAGTCCTGTGAATCAAGTATCAGTGTTGTGCACAAACTGTCCCATATGGTTCTGAGTCAGCGCTGACGTCAGCCAGCAGACTACAGGGCAAATGCTGGCACCAACCCGCATATGTACGCTTCAGCTTGCGGAATTAGGATGGCTTTTTCATAACAGTTTTGGTACATGTGGCGTGTGTGTGTGTGTGTGTGTGTGTGTGTGTGTGTGTGCGTGGTGTATGCATGTGTGTGCAGACACGCATGCCCTGTGCACATGGCTGAAGCTGGAGCTCGCCTTAAGCCCCAGTGATCCTCTTTTCTCCACCTAGCTCAGTGCTGGGGTAACAGGCATGTGCAGCCATGCCCGGACTTTTTCAAGTGCGTGCTGGATCGAAACGGGCCCTCATGCTTGTGCAGCAAGTGCTCTCACTTAGTGAGCCATCTCCCCAGTGTCCCCCTCCTTTCTGCTGAGCAACTTTTCAAGAACAAGTTTTCTTTTGACAAAGTTGCCTGCAATTTCCTCATGTCACCAGAAGGTGGCACTCGTAGGCACCAGATATCTGTCTTACTGCCTGAAAGGTCAGAAAAGGAACAAATACAAACAAAAGTGGGCCTGTTGATGTCTCTTTCCTACTTATCAGTAAGAGTGATTCCGTATCGATTGACTGTATTATACAGGTTATCGTATTAATCTAAAAATCCTGCAAAGTCTCAAGCATTTCCAAGGTATTGTCACATTAGACAGACGTGGCCCACACCCTGGGAGGTTATGTCTCTCAAGGTGACATAGCTAGGACATAGCCACGTAAGGCTCAACCCTTTGTTTTCCTTCAAAGCCAAGCCTGGCGCCCAGTGATC
Organism: Dipus sagitta; assembly: GCA_036346955.1. Classification (NCBI taxonomy): domain Eukaryota; kingdom Metazoa; phylum Chordata; class Mammalia; order Rodentia; family Dipodidae; genus Dipus; species Dipus sagitta. The sequence continues at coordinate 151,085,720 of CM070772.1, read as the reverse complement.
TAGTAGAAAAAGGAAAAAAGAAAGGCCAAGGCAGCCCACAGTAGGACACTAGAGCTTTGGCTGTCAGTTACCAGGCCTCTGTTACAGAAACTGACCCTGGGCACTCGTACCTCTTCCAAGTTGCTGTGGCCTCTCCGCCTCCGTTTGTTCATGTCTTTCTCTTCGGTCTGGGCATCGACCTGTAATGGCCAGGAAAACATGGTGAGCGCTGGGGAGATGGCTTGGTGGTAAAGACACTTGCTTGCAAAACCTTTCGGCCCGAGTTCGATTCCCCAGTACCCACGTAAAGCCAGATGCACAAAGTGGCACATGCACCTGGAGTTCATCTGCAGTGAAAGGAGGCCCTGGCGTGGCCATACTCACTCTCTCAGTCTTTTTCTTTCAAATAGATAAATGAAAATATTATTTTTTAAATTCAAAAAATATTTTACTTACTTATTTGTGAGGAGAGAGACAGGGAGAAGAAGAGAGAATGGGCATGAATTTCAGCTGCATGCACTACTTTGTGCATCTGGCTCCACGTGGGTACTGCAGGAATTGAACCTGGGTCCTTAAGCTTTGCTGGCAAGCGCCTTAACCACTGTGCCATCTCTCCAGCACCTCAAATATATATATATTTAAAGCATGAGCTGTCAATGTCTGTGAGCCCACAAGGTGACCCTGAACTAGAAGCACACAGAGATGCATGTCTGTGTGTTTCCAGCTAATGTAGAAATGATCATTTATTACACTTATTTACATTTATTATGACAAATGCTATCATCAGGCTAGGCTCAGGCACAGTGAAGGGAGCCTTCTTCTACCCAGGGAGCCAGGGGGTCACCAGGAAGAGCTGTGGATTACATCCCAGAGGCACATGACGGGACATCCCAAAGCAAACAGAATCCCTACAACACAGGCGGACACGGACTATCTCTACTGCCATGTGACCTTGGGCTCGGAGGGGGTTTAACAATGTAGCCAAGGTCAAAACCAGGTCTGCGGATGACCTTGGTGTGCTGGGACCTCTCTGCAACTTGTGAGCCTCCCCCAAAGAGATGACACAGAATCACTTTGCTGGGATTGTTCTCGTGGCTCCAGTGAGGTCGCAAATTAAGCCTGCAATGCAGCCACCATGACAAGATGTAATTGCTTTCAAATAAGCATTAGATATAGCCCGAGGACTATAGTGACCACACACCAGTTTACCCAGGACAGCTCTGTGTTACTGACTCCCCCTTTCACTATATTAATTGTGTCTCCTTTTACTCTCAAAATGACCCCAATTTGCACAAAACATTACCCAGCTGCCCTGGAGGACCCTCGCAATCACTCTGCTGCCTGAGCCTGGACATTTATATCTGGAAAATTCCACTCTACCCCCAACCCTAACATCACTCTTGCAAGGGTGTCTGAAGGACACGCCACTGTCAGGGGATGAGGAGGGGCGAACAGGCTGAGCTGTGACCCTGGGCTGCGGTGGGGTGGAGGCTGAGTTCAGCCCCTCCTCTCTCTATCCTTGGCACCTCCACAGGCCTACTTCCCGGAGTGATTCCTCTTAGCCACCAGCCTCTAGCCTCTGGGGCCTTCTCCCGAAGGCTAGCCTCCTCAGCAGCCTGGATTCAGGCGCCACAGAGCATGCGTCCCTTCTGTGGGGTGGAGGAGGGGTCTTCTATACTCCGAGACTCTCTATGTCAGACCCGGCCTTCCTAACACCGTGGATGCACGGGCAGGGCTGGAGACCATCAGCTCTTGCAAACCCAGGCTTCCAGCTCACCCAGGCCCACCTGTCCTAGTTCTGTCTGGCTCCAGGGGGCTCCTGTAAGGCACGTCTGCTCTCTGGTTACTGACCACTGTGCACCACCTGCCTCTGGCAAACATTCTCACTGGCCCCTGCCCCCAACATGCTCACCAGAATAATTGTTTTTTTTTAATATCAGCCACAATTTATTTATTAATATTTGTTCAAAAATTTGACCCAGGAACCACGGAATCACAGATCAAAGGGCCCTGCCTCCCTTCAACAGCTCCGGCAGCATCTCATAAATCAGTTTTGTGAATGGAAATAATTTCAGCCCCAACGCTTGGGCAGACACCAAGAGAAACAGACGACTTATTTTCAACAATGCCGGGTCTTAGAGGAACAGGGAGGCCTGGGCTCCCAGCTCCGCTCACTGTGAATGCCACTCTGGCCCGGAGACTGAGGCTGTGGGAGAACAGAGTGTCCCACAACAAGAACACTTTGTGCATGATCTCAGGGTGCTCTTTTTGTTGTTGTTTGTTTCCACCTTCAATGAGGACTTGGCTTTTCTCACAAAGAGCAATGTATCTTACTCTGTCTTGTACACTTAGCAGCCTGGGGTGGGACTGTTCAGACACTTAGAGCCTATGCGACCCCCTGGGCTCACACAGGATGCTCTACGGGCAGTGAGCCCAGAGAGCATGTCTAAGAAGAGCCCAGATCCTCCAGGGAGAATAAAGGAAGTGCGAAGGGACAACCTAGGCTGCTCGGATCCCTCCTTCCTGGCCTGGGACAGTGAGATGCCACCTACATGGAAAGGCTAGCCATGCACGTGTCCAGATGAGGTTTACTTTTTGTTCTAGATTTATCATTGTAACATCGGCTACGCAGAGGTGTAGGCTAAAACAAAAGAGGGTTAAGAAAAGTTAAATGGAGAGATTGTGTAGTTAGCCCCCTCCTCATTTACACATATACTTCAGAAGCTAAAGCTGTCGGGCCTCATCCCTCTCGTCCTTATTATCCTCTGCAAAGAACCGGAAGTACAAGGAGGAAGCCAATATTTATCATGCCTGGGCAGAGAGGACGTGAGAATAAATAAATGACTTACTTCTTTTCCTATTAATGTTTCAAGCTTGTTCCCCCTAAGAACACTTTCTTATCATGATTTCCCAAGGATTCAAAAGAGTTGATATGCCAAAAGGCATTTATTAAATGAATTGGTTTCCCTATTTTAAAAAAATCCAAGGTATTTATCTGCCAATCTGATTATTTATTTGATTAGGAGATAACCACGTTCCCATACATCCTGGGGTATTTTGGCTTAAAGCAAACAACCTTTATATTGAGTTCCCTAGTATAGTGTAACCCTGGAGAAATTTAGATCTAGTTCATAGGAAAAGAGAGAGGCTATTCCAGGGTATGACCCGGTTGGGATGGGTGACATCTTCGATGTTTTTAAGAGGGACAGTAAAGCTCCTTCTTCAAGGAGTCACAGGCTAATCACTTCCTGGCTGTGTGACCTTAGGAAAATCATTTTGCTACCCTTGCAGTTTCCCAACCTATAAGAAAGAATCTATGTGACATGAAGGTTGATGAACTCACAGAGTGTGAAACACTTCTGAAACTATAAATTTCTATGTGAATGTTAACTCTTCAGTGGGGTTAGTACAGAATTATAAACATCTGAATTCTAGTACTGGCTTGATACTACTTATATCACTTATTAAAATTTAATCTCTCCAAGCCCCTCACCTATACAACTATAAAGAGACTATTATGTTCTTCCCTCAAGGATAATACAAGAAGGGCTGGAGAGATGGCTCAGTGGTTAAGGCACTTGCCTGCAAAGCCTAATAACCCCAGTTCAATTCCCCAGTACCCACATAAAGCCAGATGCGCAGGGAGGTGCAGGCGTCTGGAGCTCATTTTCAGTGGCAGGAGGCCCTGGTTCATCTATTCTCTCTCTCCCTCCCTCTGCCTTATTCTCTCTGTCTCTCTGGTGAATGAATGAATAAGTAAATAAAATAATTTAAAAAGATAAAGAGGGGCTGGAGAGACGGCTTAGCAGTTAGGCGCTTGCCTGTGAAGCCCAAGGCCCCTGGTTCGAGGCTTGATTCCCCAGGAACCACATTAGCCAGATGCACAAGGGGGCACATGCATCTGGAGTTCCTTTGCAGCGGCTGGAGGCCCTGGCGCACCCATTCTCTCTCTCTCTATCTGCCTTTCTCTGTCTGTCACTCTCAAATAAATAAGTAAAAATAAACAACAGAAAAAGTGATGTGAAAACTTAAAAAAAAAAAAAAAGAAAATGAGGAGCAAATGAGACCGGAAGAAAGTGATCTGTCCACTGTGAAGTGCTGTGTCCAGCCCAGTGGCTCCACAGAACCAAGTGTTCCATCCAAACAGCACCCTTCATCTCATCAGAGAAGAAGGACCCTCACATGGTCCATGTCGTGAGGGGAGAGCAGCGGTCACTGATGGAGCCCCTTGCACGTGCTGGACCTGCCGCCTGCACAGCTTACCAGACCGTGTGTTGTCCGCCCCCACGTGGCAGACACTGGGCAGGCTAAATGTGCATTGGGCTACCTGGCTTCACACTGTATTTCCAATAAGTAGATCTGCTCCTGAAAGACCCGGAAACCAGACTGGGCCATGACAGGTTGCAGTAAGGCGCTGCCCCGGCTAGGCCTGGGTTTCAAATTCCCGCTTAGGCAGAGGACCTGAGTCAGCCCCTAGACATGTCCAGGCATGCCCAAGACTTGTCCCTTCTGCCTCTCTGCCCCAGCCAATCAGAAGAATACAAGTACAGTTACTGTTTAAACCAACCAATCAGGTAACCGCTCCCTACTTCTTTGTTCAAATCCCTATAAAAACCCTGCCCTCCCGCTACTTGGGGCTCTTGCGTGGATCCACTGAGCTGCTGAAGTCAAGAGTCCGAGCTTAAGCCCGAAATAAAGCTATTTGCCTTTGCATGAGTGTTTGGTTCTCCTTGGTGGTCACTGGGGGCGCAGAGAAATGGGCATAACACTCTGAATCCCTGGCAGGAGCCACACAGCCAGGAGCCTGGCTGGTGGGCTGCCAAAGGCCCAGGCTGGGGTGGCTGCCCGGAGCTGCATAGACAGACGGTGGGCATGAACTTCTTCCCTCACCCCTTCTGTGCGCCATGAGAAAGCAAGCCCGGCCCGGAACTTACTCGAGGCGTCCTCTTCCTCGGAAACGTGAGATTGAGATAGCTGTTGGAGAGGGATGATTTGGCCAAGTTGAGGTCGGCAATTTCTCCATGGTTTTTGCCCCAGGAATCTGTTAGGAGATAAACGCACCATGGAGATGTGAACCCTGGGCCCACAGGGTGGGGTTGCAACCTGTGTGTTTGTGAGGGGTGGTCATCATGATAGCAGGGTACTTCTAGAATCATCCCTCTGGCTTGGATTAAAACTTTAAATGGAAGCCGGGTGTGGTGGTGCACACCTTTAATCCCAGCACTCGGGAGGCAGAGGCAGGAGGATTGCCATGTGTTCAAGGCCATCCTGAGACTACTACATAGTGAATTCCAGATCAGCCTGGGCTACAGTGAAACACTACCTTGAAAAATGAAAAAAAAAACAAAAAACAAAAACAAACTCAAACCTTTAAATGGGTGATGGGTGTGGGGAGGCTGCTGTATCTCTACAGGGGCTATCACCCCAGTTTGGTCTCCAGGTCAAAGGGAAGGGGCTAGGCAGCTCAGAGCTGATGGCATGACCATAAAGACCAGCCAGGCTCAGGCTGGAGGACGGAGACAGCATGGGACTGGGCAAGACTCATTCAGGTACTTACCCACAGGCCTCAGCGGGGTGCCCCGGAAGAGCTCATAGAACTTGGACAGGTACATGACCATGCTGAGCTTGTCGGGCTCCTGGGCTGACGCCATCTCTTTGCCGGTGGTCACGGGTGGGATCCCGAACTCACGCTCGGCCACGTCAAATGCCAGCTGATTGTTCTGCACAGTGTCGTCTTCGTTCAGCGAGTCAAAGTTGCTGGAGGATCAATACCAGGGAGGTTCAGGGCCCACTGAGGGCTGATGCTCTGCCAGCCCTGCCCAGCCCCACCTACAGGAACCTCAGTCCCAGGAACATGCCTCTCTCAGAAAGGGACTAAACAAGGGCCACCATTGCGTCACCAGTCCTGGGCTGAAGCCATCAGAAAAGGATCTAAACCTCTTTGGGAAACAGAGGAGCTACTTTAAATACTTCCCTGATTATTATTTTATTTATTTATTATTTATTTATTTATTATTTCCAAGAAAGGTGGGGGGGGAGAGAGAATATAGGTGCTCCATGGCCTCCAGCCACTGCAAATGAACTCCATATGCATGTGCCACCTTGTGTATCTAGCTTACATGGGTCCTGGGGAATCAAACCTCAGTCCTTAGGCTTTGCAGGCAAGCACCTTAACCGCTAAACCATCTCCCCAGCCCTATCATTTCTTTTTAATAACAATAATATTGCAGTCAGGTTTGCATTGCTGGTAGAAATCACCCAACCAAGAGCAGCTTGTGGGAAAAAGAGGTTTATCTTGGCTTCCAGGCTCGAGGGGAAGCTCCACGATGGCAGGGGAAAACGATGGCATGAGTAGAGGGTGGACATCACCCCTTGGCCAATATCAGGTGGACAATAGCAGCAGGAGAGTGTGCCACACACTGGCAATGGTAATTGGAACTCCAGAGACTTCTTGCTGGTTAGATTTATCGGACTTGGAGATCTGTCACTGGCTAGAGTTGTTGGGCTTGGAGCTAGAGTGTGATGTTTGCCCTGTTTGAATCTTGTATTGGTTGAATATTTCTTTGCTATGCTCAACGCCACCTTTTGTAGTATGTTTATTCTGTGCCATTTTTTTTGGTGGGGGGAATGTTTTGCTATTATGGCTCAGTTAAAAGTCCTTGGATTATGGGGATGTATGAACATCATTGGAATTGATAAAAACTATGGGCACTTTTAAAGTTGGATGAATGTATTGCATTTTATATCATGTATGGTTGTCAGTTTATGGGGCCCAGGGCAGAATGTGGTGGTTTGATTCAGGAGATCCCCATAAATTCAGGTGTTCTGGATTCTACATGGCAATTGGAAATTAAAGCCTCCTGGGGGTGGTGTACTGTTGGGGGCGAGCTTATGGGTACAGCTGGTTTCCCCATGCCAGTGTTTGGCACACTCTCCTATTTCTATTGTCCACCTTATATTGGCCAGGGGGTGATGTCCACCCTCTGCCCATGCCATCGTTTTCCCCTGCCATTGTGGAGCTGCCCCTCGAGCTTGTAAACCAAAATACCCACAAGCTGCTCTTAATTGGGTGATTTCTACCAGCAATGCGAACCTGACTGCAACAAATAGTAACCCAGGTTTCTCACAAATCAAACAACATTTACTACGTCACGTCTTACGGTGCTGAGTCCCATCCTCCTCTCATGGTGGCCTTACTTTATATAGGTACCAACTGGTGACTTCAGTAGGTTTCCATTAGCTTTTGTTTTTTAATTAGGGTGCGCCTATGTGTGATGCGTGTGTTGTATGCGTGTACACGCAGATGTGCACACCCTGTGCACACACACAAGGAGGCCAGAGGAGGGTGTTAGCTGCCCTCTGTAGCTCTTCTGCCTCATCTCCTTGAGACAGGGCTCCCACTGAACCTGGAGCTCACCATTTTTCTGTTCGACTGGCTGGCCAGGGAGCCCCAGTGAGCCTCCTGTCTCTGCCCCCTTGGCACTGGGATCACAGACATGTGTGACCCTGCTTGGCTTTTTATGTGGGTTACGGGGCTTGAACTCAGGTCCTCACGCTTGTGCAGCGAGTGCTCTTAGCCACTGAGCCGTCTCCCCAGCCCCTCCGTGAGCTTTTTCTCAAGGATCTGCATGAGGGTAGTACAGCTGCTGGTGTCAGTGTGCTTCATGCCAAGGACATCCCAAAGGGACTCCATGATGCCACCTCAGCTTCCCGTGGACCCTGACTTTATTCTCAACATATGAATGAAGACTCAGAAGCACAGAGAAACAAAATGGCCTGTGCTGATGGTTACCATCGTGTGTTGAGGACACAGATCAAACTCAGTGCTAAGGAAAAAAGGCAACTTTAAGAAAAGCTCAAGTGGATATGCAGGGAGAACTACTGAGTCTGTAGGAGTCTGAATCCAGCAGAGGGGCCTCGGCACGCCTCGCTCCCAGAGTCCAGCCTGAGCCCCCCACTCACATCAGCTCCGGCCGGAAGCGGTGGATGATAGCACACAGGGCCAGGCCGCTGCGCCAGGATGTAGTCAGGTCCGTGACGTTGACGTGCTGGTAGCCCTCGGTCTGCTGCTGGCACCAGGTTAAGAGCTTGTTGGGCCGGATGTCTGACTCTGGGGAGGGAGCATCAGGCAGTGAGGCTCCGCAGGAATCTCAGGCAGGACCCAATGCCACCAGGGCTGGGCACCAGGAGGATCAAGGCAAGGGGGCAAGGCATGGGTGGAGGGCTGCCTCAAGGAGACTGGGTCACCAGAAGTGCTAGAGAGCACGATGCTGGGACAGGAAGTATGTGATCCAACACTATGGTTATGGTTAGGCCCAGGGTGAGAGGCTGGGAACAGAGATCCTGCATGTAGCACGTAACACAGTGACAAGGTACTTCATTGGTGAGGAGGCACTCGTGAACAAGTTTGTCCCCAGCTGGCCCAGGGAGAGGAACTCTCTAAAGAAAGTGTGTGGAGATTTTTTTTTTTTTTTCGAGGTAGGGTCTCACTCTAGCTCAGGCTGACCTGAAACTCACTATGTAGTCTCAGGGTGGCCTCGAACTCACGGTGATCCTCCTACCTCTGCCTCCCAAGTGCTGGGATTAAAGGCGTGCGCCACCACGCCAGGCTGGAGATGTGCATGTTTTGAGCTGGCTTTTGCATTTAGGAATTCACTGGACAGAAGTCATTCCAGGAAAACAGGAAAGTGTGGCTGCAAAGAATGTGGAAGCCTGCCTCGTGTGTGAAACAGGAAAAGAGTTTACTACAGTAAACAGTGTATTACGGCAGCGGGAAGGTGCTGTGTGCAGGAAGGAGGGAGGAGGGCTGGACAGCCAAAGGTGGCCAGCGCGTCTCCCAGTAGGCGAGAGACCCGATGCTAGGCCAGTTACTCATGGACTCATCCCTTTCCCTGCCACTGAGCACTGGTTCTGGGCTCAGAGCTGTGTCAGGTCCCAGAAGACCAAAAGGAGGAGGAAGCCCGTGGAGCTCACTGTCCACGTGTGGAGACCAGCCTCTCAGACCAGGGCGAAAGGAAACCAGAGAGCAGCCCCAGGCACCCGTGCAGTTCACGCTCCTGTGCTGCGTCCGGCCTGTGGCAGCAGCAATGGCTCTGGGTCTGATAGATGAGGGAAGTTTTTGGACACAGAGGACTAGCATCTGCCCCATGGCTGGCTGTAGGGTCCATGTCACCATAGCAGCTGCCTCCCCATGGGGCCCGTCCCAGGATCTCGGAAGGGCCGCTCACCCCGCCTGGAAAGGCTCACAGATCTCCTCACTGAGTTCCATCTCTCCAGAGGGAAGCGGTCCAGCTCCTTGGTGATGTACAAGTGCCTCACCTACAAGTGAGAAAGGACACCTCCTTGCCCACCACACTCTCCGGAGGACGCAGGGCCGCTCGTGCGGGTCTCCCGGCTCGCTGCTGGCCAGCGCTTCTCTCTGTTGCTGATGTTGCCAGGGAACCAGGCAAACCAGCCGCAGACAGGAGGCGGCAACTGCCCGCCCAGATGCAAAGGACTGATGGTAAATATTTAACCGGCTAATTAAAAACCCCATGCCAAAGCCAGGCGTGGTGGCGCACGCCTTTAATCCCAGCACTCGGGAGGCAGAGGTCGGAGGATCGCTGTGAGTTCAAGGCCACCCTGAGACTACAGAGTGAATTCCAGGTCAGCCTGAGCCACAGTGAGACCCCACCTCGAAAAAACAAAAACAAACAAACAAACAACAACAACAAAAATACCCCATGCCGTTCTGTTCTGGTAACTAAAGAGGAAATCGATGTAAGTAGACATTTCGACAGAAGTATAATCAGTGCTGCATATGCAGTGACAAATCAATCAATGCAAGTGGGTGTGCATATGCAAATGGGGGTGCAGATACACAGGCACCATATGTGTTCTAGTACCCTCCTGGGGGCTAGAAAGAATGCTGACGTCTCCCAGGGAGAAGAACTGGTACTGCTTTTGGGCCAACAAGGATTTCTGGCCTCAGTCCCAGGAACGGGTGAAGATCTTACGAGACTGTTCCCTTCCCTCCACTGTCTGGGGGGCTCAGAAAGGCCTGGAAACAGGCTCACCTGGTGGGGCCTGACGCAGTGAGAGTTGAGGTTCGGGTAACGCGTCCCTGGGTCCAATGTGTACTGCTCAAAGTTCTTGTGGATGTTCTCCGGGGTTGTCTGAGGTAACAGCCGATAAAGACTCTCTCTGGAGGGAGGCGGAGCCCAGAGGTCAGGACAGCTCTCACCCTCTCAGGCCCTTGGCCCCCACGCTCCCATCCTTCCTGGTCCCCCTGGATTCAGGCTTCTGGGTGTGTTGGTACAGCGCCCCTCTGAAATGCCTGGCACACACAATCCTGAGAGCTAGCTGCAGAGTGAGGGGAGGACCAGAGCAGGGAGAGGAAAGGGCATCGGGGTGGTGGGACTTGGCCTCCGTTCCCGGGGCAGGAGGCAGGGACACAGGTCTGACAGCACAGCGTTCTGGGGTTAAGCTAAAACCACAAACAACCATGCTGCCTCCTGTGGCCTGTCCCCCAAGCCACAGGTATCCACACCCATGGCCATCAGAAGCCTGTCCCCCCATCAGCCTCCTGAGCTATCATCTGTCATGGCCACGTGGCTAGCAGCAGGGGTCTAGGAGGAAGCAAAAGGCTCTCAGCTGGTGGTAGAGGCCAGGCAAGTCACAGAACCCTGCCCAGAGGACACTGAGCCACGTACTTGAGGACTCCTTAAATAAACACCTCTGGGCCTTGGGTGGATGAGTAATGTTGGGGATCCCTAACTCGGGACTAGGCCACATGAAAAATGACCTTGGGAATCCAGCACCTAAGACCCTGGGCTGCAGAGAAAGTCAGTGAACGCAGAGTGTCCAAGGGCCAAGTGGGAAGGCATAGCTAGCCTTGCCCCAACTCCTACTCAGCCTTTCAGCCAACCCCCACTAGCTAGGACCTCTGCTTTCAAAGCTCACCTTTCGGCCAGCAGCTCCAGGGGCGGGGTGCCCTGGTCCCAGCTCTTCACCATCCACGCCGTGTCGAAGGCTGCCAGGAAGCCACGGGCACAGCCTGTGCCCATGGGCCAAAACGGCTATGGAAGAACACATGCAGAATCCTCATTGATTTTAGTGCCTCCCGGCCTATGGTAGGCCTACTCTACCCAACGCTGTCTGATGGCCAGCTCTAAGCAAGGCCGTGGCAGGACTCGGGGGGGGGGAGGCTGGAACCTCACTGCCCAGAGCTCACCATAACCAGGGCGGGGGTAGCTCAAGCACAAAGGGTGCTGTGGCCACGTGCAGCAGATCTGCCTGGTGGCTCTGGGAGAAGAAGAAGCGGGTGAGGAAATGCCTCAAGAGCTGCCTTTATGCCACGTGAAAGCAGGGACAGGACTCTGGCTCGAGCCGTTCAGGAGGTGGCAGAGAGGCGGGGTGGGCGCCCAGCACTCAGCCAAGGAGCCCAGGTCCAGGGCGATGGTGAGCAAGGACCATTCACACCAAGCGGAGGGCGACTAGCTTTCTCCATGGGGCACCCAGCGCTCTCAGCCTTGGATAAATGCATACACATCTGGTCAATGCTCACGTTAAGATCAAACGCTGGGCTGGAGAGATGGCTTAGCGGTTAAGGCGCATGCCTGCGAAGCCTAAGGACCCAGGTTCGATTCTCCAGCTCCCACGTAAGCCAGATGCACAAGGTGGCACATGTGTCTGGAATTCTTGTGCAGTGGCTAGAAGCCCTGGTGCACCCATTCTCTCTCTCTCTGTCTCAAATAAATACATAAAAATAAATCTAAAAAAAAAGATCAAATGCTATCCCTTCTGAACATGGGCATTTATCTAAGGGTCCTTGTGCTTCCAGGTTGGCGAGGGGAGGCCACGGCTAGAACATTGGCATTATTAACCCTCTCCCACCTCCCCTCCTGTACCCTGGAAAGTCTTGACACTGAAAGGCTATGTGCAAAAGGTCCCAGGCCAGGCTGGAGAGATGGCTTAGTGGTTAAGGTGCTTGCCTGCAAAGCCTAAGGACTCATGTTTGACTCTCCAGGTTCCATGAAAGCCAGACACACCAGGTGACACAAAGCACACGAGGTGACACGTGCACAGGGTGGTACATGCATCTGGAGTTTGACTGCAGTGGTTGGAGGCCCTGGCATGCCAATTCTCTCTCTGCCGTGCACATGCGTGCACATAAAAAAATAAATAAATAAAAGGCCAGTCTGTTGGGTTTGCCTCAAATAAATAAATAAATAAATAAATAACAAGGCCCCAGGCCATCCCAGGGTCTGCGCCTGCATGTTTTGAAAAGGACGGACTGGGCTCCAGAAAAGGGCCAACTGGTTTTGTGTTTCAACCAGGCAGTGGTCTGGCAGAAGCTGGAGATGGGAGAGAAAGCTCCCACCTACAGACAGGCCAACAGGCATCTCAGAATTCAGTGAAAGGGCAGGCTCCGGGGCCAGGGCGGCCTTGGCAGAAATCAGCCCACTGGCTGAGTGCCTGCCCTTCCGGGCAGATTGGGCAGCGGGGGCTACCAGCCAAAGCACAGATGCCCTGACAACCTGGGGAAGGCATGCAGGCGGTACCTCAAGCAGGCTGTCACCCACAAGGGCCACAAGCAGCTGGTGGGCCTGGCGTTCGCGCACCAGGGCCGCATTCTCGGAGGCATACATGGACGTGAAATCGAACATGGCGACGTCGGGCTGCCCGTAGTGGTTCATGGCGAAGTCCAAGGACGGCAGCTGGTAGTGGGTGGCAAAGTCGGCGGCTTCGCGGGCGTAGGACAGCAGGTTGTCCTGGTTCACGTTCTCGGCACACAGCAGCATCTCTGTGTCGACGTAGTCCTGGGAAGATCAAAGCGCATGCGGTGAGCCACTGGCCCTGCGGTGCCCAGCACTCAGACGCCCTTCAGGAACTCAGATCTCTACGGGGAGGAGAATCAAAACAGAAACAGACATCGGGAGCCAAGGGGACACAGAAGCATTCGGTCAGCTGTAGGGGTGAACCCAGTTGTAATGAAGCATCAGATTTGGCTTTAAGCTTTCTGGCATCCAAGGCAAAAAGGAAATGTGATAACGAGATTTCCTTATCAGGAAGAATGAGGTCCAGCAATTGCCCAGGGGAGGCAGGTTTTTCCTGGCACTGGAGTCTCTAAGATCTATCTCAAGTCAGAATTTCGACAGAGAACACTGGGCGTCTTAACCAGCAGTGTACTTGATAAGGGTCTGGAAGCAAACAAGGAGTGCATTTCACTCGGCTGGCTCTTGTGAGCACTTCCGATACAATTACGACACAAAGGAAGAAGCCAGCGGGTGAGATTTAGTCATGGATGGAGCTGAGCTGCCGGGGTCCAGAGATGCTTCGGGTAGTGGTCAAACAGGATGCGGGGGTGGGCGAAGACATGCTGTGCCACCTAACTCCTGCACTTTCTTCCCAGACCCAGTTGCTGCCTTTCCTGCAAAGCTGGGGACTGCTCCCAGCCTGGCCTTGCTCTTAAAGTGCTAACTGTTCTACCTCCCTGCTGGCACACTTCTGAACTGTGGACTAGAGAGTCCATTCTGATGACGTAACCACACAGTGTCAGATAAGCAAGAACGTCTAGAATATTCCCAGAGTTTAATCTGTTTATCATGTGGCAAGGAAATGAAAAGTCCACCTTTGCCAAAGAGAACACGAAAGGTCCTCATCCCATAGGGGTTGAGGTGGGATTACCGTGAAAGACAAGCATAGGCTCAGGGGTAAGTAAGCACAATGGGTTGAATTCTATCTCCACTGGCCACCAACTCTAAATATGGACAAGTTATTTATCTTGGTTCAGGGTCTCCATTTTCTAATTTGTCAAGTGCTGATAGCCAAACCTACTCCTCACAGCCCCAAGGAGACTGAGTGACCCTCGGACACACACTTCTTAACCCCGACGCCACGCCTGGCATGTGGGAACTGCCCAGTGGATGGGAAGACCTGACCCACTAATGGTGGTATCCGGTGAGGCGCCTCCTGGACCCACCAAGGCACCAACAGGGGCATTCACACAGTTCTCAAATAGGCACAGTCTCTGCTGTAGCCAGAGTGGCCTCCCGTCTCCGTTTCCTGGAGTGTTATGGGTTCACATACCCTGTTTGTGAAATTCTATTATTTTCCACACTCAAACTATATTCTTCCAAATTGTACCCAGCACTGACTGACCTATGAGTCTGGCATCAGCATGTGGTTACTGTTAGCCAGCATCCTTCCTGGTACCTTTCCCTACAGTCACGTGACCCCTGGCTTCCTTAGAAAGTATGGGGATGAGGTGGGGGAGAGGGGTGACTGGAGAGGTCTCCCACATCCTTCCTCTGTGGAGCGGGACCTTGTCCCCCGGGCCAGATGAGAGCTGAAGAATAGAGATAGTGTACATCAAAGACGTTGCTTGAGGTGGATGCCCTCGGCAGGAGCGTGTGGAGCCCCGGGCTGAACTTGGATGAGAACCCAGCTGGCCAGGGTGGCCACAGAGGGCCCCGGTCAGTGATGGAGAGCAAAGGGAGTAGAATCATTGAGAGGAGGCCTGAAGGGAATGAGAGGAAAGAGTACAGAAAGAGCCAGGGAGCAGAGCTCTGCCTGACATGGGCACTTTGGGTGGGGCAGGAGGCGCAAGCCCTTAATCCCAGCACTACTGAGGCTGAAGGAGGAGAATCACCGTGAGTTCAAGGCCAACCTGGGCTAGAGTCAGATTCTGCCTCAAAAACAAACAAATATATAAATCAATATATATAATTCAATAAAATATGGAAGCCGGGCATGGTGGCACATGCCTTTAATCCCAGCACTCAGGAGGAGGATTGCCGTGAGTTCAAGGCCACCTGAGGCTACACAGTGAATTCCAGGTCAGCCTGGGCTAGAGTGAGTACCTACCTCGAAAAACAAAAAAATAAATAAGTACAAAATAAAAATAAAATAAAATATGAAGTGGGCCGGTCTGAGGAAGCAGCTCTGAATTCAGACACAAGTAGGGCCAAAGGATGAATTTGGGCCCCGCTTTCCACAGCTCTCTGGTGCTGAAGGGAGACTGGATTCTACCAGAGAGACAGCAGGGAGCGAAGCAGTAAGGAAAACAGAGCGCAGATTCAGCAGGAAAAATGGCCGCTATCGTGCTTAGCTGTAAAAGGCTGCGGCAGATGCTTCCCCAAAGGTTCCAGTGACCTTGGACCTGACTCTGAGAGTGTGGCTGCCCACACCTGACAGCCCAGCTCCCTCCTGCAGTGGTGAGAACAGCCTTCAGTGGCCAGTAGTCCAGGCCTGCATGGGTACGGGCCAAAAGGGCGCCACAGGACTCTAGGACAGCGCATGCGTGCTCTTTGTGGGGAAGAGAAACGTAGCCACAGGTGGGAGGCGGAGGCGTGGTTTGTGGAGGAGAAACTGGGGTACTGAGGGACCCGAGATCAGCAAAGGTAGATGGGGGAGATGGGCGTATCTCCAGAGGCCAGCTCCTCCTCCAAATGTGTACTCAGCACCTTCTCTACCTATAGAAAGCTACGTTTAGACAGAGGACAATAGCAAGGCCTTGTCGTTCCCCTGAGAGCCAGAAATGGAACAGCGGCTCTGGAGAAGGCCGCAGCGTGCGGCTAGGTCCCCGGGAGCCCCCGGTCACAGCTGCTGATCCAGCTCTGCCAGGTCTGGCCCATGGCTCCAGTTCTAGATGAGACTCCTGTTCCTTAAGCTCCCTCAGTACCAGCTTAGGAGTTGCTGCCAGAAGCCTCCGAGGAGAAGGAAAGACTTTTGCAAGGGTAACAAGGGCCTGCTGCCAGCTCCTCCCTAGACACCCCCACCGTGTCATGGAGGAGTGCCTGACAGGGCAAAGTGGAGGGGCTGTGGCACCTTCTGAGGAATCAGGTCACCACGAGCAACATATCGTCAGGGCGTATATCCAGGGAATAAGATCCCGAAAGGGATCTTAACATCTCAGGAGACTGGGGTACTCGGCCCCAAACACTCAGGTCACACTTTGCCTACGTGGTGAGGCCCTCTTCTGGCTCAAGCCCTCTGCTTCTGCTTCCCACTTGCAGAAGGCTCTACACTGTCCAGGAAGTCAACTGGAGACCGAGGCTACCTCAGGACGGATGCCTGTGTGGCCCAGGGAACAGGGGCCACCGCGCCCCCGATTGACCAGCCCACAGTGAGCAGCAGATGAGTTGCTGGCGTCCATATTGCCGCTGGTGTCTTGGTCAGCCTCTGTGGCCCTGGCCATAGCCTCTGCCACGACTCAGGCTCCCAGCATAGGCTTGAGCCGAGGTGGAGGAGGCCCAGGGGAGGGATGGATCACTCATGCTGCCCAGGCAGCAGCTAGTACAAGGCAGTGAGAAGGTTGGATCCATTCTTCTCTGATAAACAGCAATGAGCAGTCATGGTCCAGGCTGGTGTCCAGAGAGCACGCTGACCTGCGGTTCCCATCTTGCAGCAGTGAGCAGAGAGGCTCTCTGGAAGGGTGGAGCCTGACCACAGGAGCTGCTACACTGGGGATTACCTTCACTCCCGTGTTTCTGTTCCTAACCCTGATCTCTCCTGAGGATGCTGGGCCTGAGGGGTACATTCTTGTAATCCCAGCAGTCAGGAGGCTAATGCAGAAGGATGACATGTTTGAGGCCAGGCTTCAACCACGCAGCAAGACCCTGTCTCAAAACCAAAGCACGGGGCTGGAGAGATGGCTCAGCAGTTAAGAACATTTCCTGTGCAATGATGAAGGCCTGAGGAGGCCCGAGAGACCACGTGAGTTTGATTCCCAGCAGCACCCACATAAATAGCCAAGCATGGGCACACGTCTAGAGCCTCACTCCCAGAAAGGAGCAGAGACCTGAGAACTGCTGGACCTCATGGAAAAAAAACAACAAAAAAAAACAACCCAGCAAGCTTTGGGATCAGTAAGAGACTCCAGCTCAAACAAGAACGGGTACAAGAGCAATGGAGGGGGACACCCCACTTTATTCTGAGCTGGACACTGCAGGTGAGCACACCCCACTGCAGGCAAGCACACAGGGCACTGCGTGGGCACATACATGTTCATATGCCACACACACACACACACCCCAACAAGCAAAGGGAAAAAAAAGATGCAAAGTCACAAAGCAGAAGGCAGGAAGCTGACAGGACAAAAGAACACACGTCCAAATAGGGCTGAGAAGTTATGGAAGGAATCTTGAAACCACCATCTGCCAGGCATTGTGTTATGTGCTGTGTGTGCATTCGTGTGTACGTGTGTGTGTACATACGTGTGCTGTGTGCATGAACTTACTCTTGTACCATCCACACGCACAACCTTCTCAAGTATCCTTTTCGGATAGAAATTAAGACTCCCATTTTATAGACGTGAAGACTGAGTCAGGAAAAAATAGGCAGCTTGTCTACATTCCATTAGAACATGGCAAGCCAAGCTTTGGCTCTTCTTTTATTTTTCACTTCGTGTGTGTGTGTGTGTGTGTGTGTGTATGTGTGTGTGGTATGCATGCATGTGTGCATGCATGTGGTCATGTGTGTGCGCGCAGGTGCGCATGCACCATTACTCTCCTCTCGCTTCGCTGAGGCAGGGTCTCTTATGGGAGCCCGGAGCTCACCAGCTTGCCCCATCTAGCTGGCCAGCTTGCCCTGGGGACCCCGTGTCCCCCTCTCAAACACTAGGACTATGGGTGGGTGTACCACCCAGCACTTACACTCATGGGTGCTGGTGATCCAAACCCGATCCTTACACCTGTGCGGCCAGCGTGTGGCCCAGTATCAGCTCATCTTTTTGACGGCATGAACAGGAAGCTTCGGCACACTGTGCAATTCACAAGTGCCAGGCATCTCTGTTTTCCACCCCAAGCAACCGCCCCCATCTGTCTCCGAGTGGCATGTGTAGGGCTGGGCAGAGTGAGGCCTGGGGAGACAGATTCAGCCAAGCCTGAGGAGACAGATTCAGCCAAGCCTGGGGAGACAGATTCAGCGAAGCCACGCTCACTCAACTGCAGAGCACCTCCACAAGCACGCACGTGGGCTCCTTCACCCAGCTCTCACGCGATGCCATGGGCAAGGACGGCGGTGAGCGCGTGGCTCCTTCCTGCCCTCTCCTCCCCTTGCTCGGGTTCTGGCAGGACAATGTCTTCTCTCTCCCACACCTGCTGGGGCTGCCAGCCCAGGGAAAGACAGGTGAGAAACCATAGCCGAGAGGTACGTACATTGACGATGACTCCTTTGTCGAGCAGGCTCTGCTTCTTGGCCGTCATGACGAAGTAGTGGGTGCTGTCCTTGTAGTAAACGATGTTTTCCAGATCAATCCCTGAAAAGAAAGGGTTTGGACTTAGGTTGACTGCACAGCATCTTGCTTCACAATGGGCGGCATTACTTATGTGGAGAACATTCTTGTGAGATAAGTAGTAGAGATATATAGGGCTAGGAAACATGAAAGAGGACCAAAAGTTGCACAAAGGCATCATCCATCCATCTTCCTTCCTTCCTTCCTCCCTCCTTTCCTTCCTTTCTTCTTTCCTTTGTCCCTCCCTTCCTTCTTCCTTCCTCCTTCCCTCCCTCCCTTCCTCTCTTCCTTTCACCTGCCTGCTTAAAACAACCATAGGCACCCGGTATTTCTAAGCTAAGAGGTTATGAGGGCCGGAGAATCTTTGCTCTGCAAGCCTGCCAACCTGATTCCAATTCCCAGCATCCACACAAAGCCAGGCCTAGAGTGGTGCATCTGTCTGTAATGGCAACGCACCTACGGCGATGGGAGGCAGTGCTGGGAGCATGGCGAAGCCCACAGGCCAGCTAGACTGAAGAGAAACACGGTCTCTGACAAGGTTTAAGGAGAGAACCAATATCCTGAGGTTGTCCTCTGACCTCCACACACACGCTGTGGCATGTATGTACCCATACATGCACACACACACATATACACACATGCCACACACACATGCACATGACAAATCAAACAAGAGTTGGGTAAGAAGCGTTATAGGAAACGCAGACGGGACCATGGAAGTTAAGCAACGACACAGCCAGAAATGAACCCAGGACTGTGGGCTCCCTGTCTCGCCCACCGTGAGCTCCACAGGGCTCTGGCAATCTCCAACAGACGGTGTCGACCACTTCCTGGTTTGCAGGGGAGAGGACGGGGGCAATGGTAGCCAGGATTCAGGACAGTCTATCCCGCATCTTCGTGCCCTTTCCACCACGTGTGAAACATTGACAGAGGCAGTTCCTGCACTGAAAGTTCTCCAACAGGAGGTGTGGTGCAGCCAGGTCCATTGGCTTCCCCTGAGAACTCAGTGTAACAGCAGGTTACCTGTGCTCCACTGACCTGCTGAATCAGGGCCAGCGCCGCGTTGTTGTTGTGTTTCTTTCTGCATGTGTGTGTCTGGTGTACACATGTATTCGTGTGCTTGCGGGTGTACATGCATGTGTACGCATGTGGACGTGGAGGCCAGAGGTTGATGGCAAGTGTCCCTCATTTCCACAGCTCATTTTCATTTGACAGGCTCTCTCGCTGGATCTGGAGCTCATCAATTCAACTAGACAAGCGAGGCAGAAAGCCTCGGGGACCCTCCTGTCTCCGCCTCCCCAGCACTGAGATTAGAGCCACTTGCTCCTCCCCTGGCTTCTATGTGGGTTCTGGGGATTGGAACTCTGGTCCTCACGCTGCTGTGTCAGGCGCTGTACCCACTGAGCCGTGACCCCAGCCCCAGCACCCTGTGAATGAACAAGCGCCCTGGGTGGGTTTGCCACACACCCGTGCCGGATAACCTGAGAAGGGGAAGGAGCAGACACACGGTGACCCAAATGCACCCCACACAAGGGGTACTGGGTAACCATAGCAACGCCCCTCTTAGTTAAACAGGAAACAGCCATCAGTGTGAAGAGCCCCCAAGAGAATGGGAGGAAATTCACAGCTGTCACGGTGCGAGGGCACCACTGAAACAGTGCCCGAGTGACAAGTACAGCCAAGTTTAAAGGAAGCTCATTGAAATCTTTGGAAAAACATACTCAGTTCCCGGCCATAATTCTTAGTGATTTCAGTATTTATTTTCGTGGCTTTTGAGGGGAAGGAAGGGCTGGAGAATGATTAAATCATTCAGGATATAATACGCTGGAAGGAAATATTAAAAGTCTTCATAAAGCCGTGCAGTCGTGGAGACGCAGGCGAGACATCACTGTGATCCGCAACAGGCACCTTGGGGCTCGGCAACTCACCCCATTCCTAGAAAATGAGCTTAAGGAAACGAGTTTTATCTGTAGCCGTAAATTCAGGAAGGTCTACACCAGAGGCCAAGGTTTTGGGTAAAAGGCCAGACAGTAAACATTTCTGATTTGTGGGCCATATGGTCTCTGTCACAAACATGCTTGGGGGATTCAGCCATCAACAACAATGTAAATAAACAACTGTGGCTGCTTGGGGCTATCACAAACCTTTACTTATGAATATTAAAAACTGAACTGCGTATGATTTCATCACAAAATACTATCCTTTCCCTTTTTTTCTTTGGACTTTTTTTTTTTTTTTTTTGAGGCAGGGTTTCACTCTAGCCCAGGCTGATTGGGAATTCATTTTGGAGTCTCAGGGTGGCCTTGAACTCACGGTGATCCTCCTACCTCTGCCTCCCCAGTGCTGGGATTAAAGGCGTGCACCGCCACGCCCAGCTCCTTAGCACTTTTGAAAACAGGAAACCACTCTTCCCTCGTGGGCAAAACCCAAGCATGTAGTCAGGCCCAGTTTGCTAATCCCCTGGTTTTAGACACAGAAGCATCCTGCGGCGTTTAAGGACTGTGTTTAAAGTGTGAAGCTGAGTGAGAAAATGAGAAACGCGGACAGAATTTAAAAAGATCCAGTGAGAGAAGCCGAAGAGCAGGGAGCGCTCAGAACTGTGACACGCAGCCGTGGGCCTAGAGAGCAGGACTGACTCATTCACTCAGGAGCTACTCGTGTGCACGCGTGTGCACGTGCGTGTGTCCGCACAGGTGCATGTGCACATTTTAGAACCTATGTAAAATGTAAGGTGGCAATCACCGAAAATATCAATATGGCAGTGAAGACTAAGCACTAAGAGGAGATGATTTCCAGTATAGAGATTTTATTTATCCTTCCTTGTAACACTTATTTATTTATTTTTTGCCTTTTTGGGGTGGGGTCTAGACTGACCTTGAACTCATCATGCAGCATGGACCACCACGACCATCACGGGAGTGACTTGAGTTGACATTATTATTATTATTATTGGATTATTTGTGTGCAGGCAGACACACGCATGGAGGTCAAGGACGACCTCGGGGTGCTGGGCCTCTCTACCTTGTCTGAGACAGGGTTTCTCTCATTGTTTCGCTGCTGGGAAGGCCAAGCTATCTGGCCAGCAGCTTAGGAATTCTTCAGGCTTCAGCAGCCGTTACTGTAGGGACACTGGGATTACACACTCATGAGCCACTCTGGGTGTCCTGACAAACTCTGGTTGTCAGGCTTAGGCAACGAGTACTTTTAACCACTGAGCCATCTCCCTGCCCTTAACCTTATCATTACATTGCCTCTTCAAGAAAAAAAAAAAAAAAAACGTGTTTTTTTTTTTTTTTTTTTTTTGTCAGGTTAAAGAAAAAAGCCTAGAATTTACTTGAGTGTAAAGAGACGATTCCTCCCTGTTTTTGTCCCCACCTGCTGTGCTTCCCCTCTACCGTTATCGCTGCCTGACATCCCTTATTGACCCGCTTATTGGATAGCCAGCCCCACAGAGTGTCAGACCTAGTTCACTGATCTAGATCAGGCCCTGGACCCAGCATTTGGTGCGCAGTGGTAAGCATTCCAAAGAGTATCTATTGAGGGCTGGGGAGGTGCTCAGTTGGTGAAGTGCTTGCCTTGTAAGCATCAGGACCTGAGTTTCATTCCTAGAATCCATGTTTAAAAAAAAAAAAAAAGGTTGGATATGGTGGCACATGCTTATATTGCAGCACTAGGGAGATGGGGACAGGAGGGTCCCTGGAAGCTTACCAGGCAGCCACTCTGGCCTAATTGGTGAATTCTAGACCAGTAAGAGGTCCTATTTCAAAAAACAAGGTTGATGGTGGCTCAGGAATGACACCTGAGGCTGTCCTCTAGCCTCCAGGCCTCCACATGCATGCGTACACACACACACACACACACACACACTCATGCAGAGAGACAGACAGACAGACACACACACACAGATGCTGAGGGACTGAGTCAATACCTTCTGTCCTCTAGTCCCATGGTTGAGTGACAACTGCCCCCGAGAGAGGGGAAGTCCCTGCCATGGCTCATGGGGAAGAGACAGCTTATGTGACATACAAAAAATATATCTGCGCTTCTGTGGGCGCTGCCACAGAGCGCTCCTTGCATGGCATGCTGATGCGGGGCGCAGCCAGCTCAAGCGCCCTGCATCACGGTGCTTTATGTAGGTGCCTTACTGGATAGCAAGCTCCTTCAGGAGGGGTGGCGTCAACCTTGACTTTGACTCAGTACTGAGCACTGACATATAACGGGTGCTGAGAAACACCATCAAGGTCTATGACTGACTTCCCTGCATGAAATGCAGAACATTCTTCCAGAATCCCTCTTGTCAGGTCCCTGGGACTTGCTGGCTAGCCAGCCAAATCAGTGAGCTAGGTTCAGAGCAAGGCCTTGTCTCAAAAAACAAGGTAGAGGGTGACTGAGGAAGGGAGACAGCTGATGTTGATGTCTGGTCTCCATATGTGCACGTATCCTCACATCCATGTGCACTCACACGCATACGAACATGCATAGACACATGCACACCACATACATGTACAAGTGCCAAAATCAGAGGAATCCCTCTTATTCTTGAAAGGATGTCTGTGTACTGAATATCTTAAGGAAGTCTCTGCTTCCACACTCTCAGGACCCTAGGGAGGCCAGCGTGCCTAGCAACCCTGGTCAAGGGTCTGGTTTAGAGAAGCGAGGGCCCCACCTGTCTCTTCCCTCAGATCTTGAAAGAACTTCTGGTTGAAGATGAAGGCCACACCGCTGATCTCCTCCACCTTGGCCTCGGCTGTGCTGTTCCTGTTGATGAAGTTGGCGGTGATGGCGATGGCCAGCTTCCCGCGGAATTCTTTCCTTCTGAACCCTGCAAGAGGGAAGCGGCAGCTGCCTCAGCCCCCCGGATGCGGTGTGAAACGGCTCTGAAACTGTCACTGAGAAAGTGACTGTCCTGCCAGCGAGACTGAGGTTCTGGACCTGGAGGCGGCCGTGCAGGCAGGGGCACCAGGCTTGTTCCCTCTGAGGAAACCTGGCACCACAGGCCTTTGGCAGTGAGCAGGGCTATGTCCTGTGCTGCGCTGCGTTAGCCCAACACCCAGCTCGCGCTATCACAGACGAATGGCCTCAACGACCTGCTCCACCAGGGTCCTGCAGCTCTTCCTTGTACAGATGCATGTGCCACCTTGTCCACCTGGCTTACGTGGGTCCTGGGGAATCAAACCTAGGTTCTTTGGCTTTGTAGGTCACGTGCCTTAACCACTAAGCCAGCTCTGCAGCCTAGTACTCTAATTCTTCAGGGAACATCTTAATTTTTAATTGACTTATAGTAACTGTACATATTTACAGCATACAAGGTAATACTTTGATACATGCGTATATTAAGCAATGATCAAGTCAGGGTAATTAGCATGCCCATCCTTTCAACTGCTGGTCCATTCAAAATGCCCTCCTCTAGCTATTTTGAAAAATGAGCATTATATGACTGTTAATTATGGCTATCCTAGTATACAACTCCAGAATCTCTGAATGGATCCTGAAATTCTTAGATTTCAGTGGGACTGGAAGATTTCTCCTGAATGTGTGGTGACACAGTGGATCACAGCAAATGGCTCCATTTCAGTAAGGTTCTCCTAACCCTTTCTTTGTAAGTGTATGCGTGTGTGGCATGCACGCATGGGTGTGTGTGTAGGGGGGTGTGCATGTGTGCGCATGTGGAGGCCATAAGTTGAAACTGGCAGCTGCCTCGATCATTCTTTACCTGACGTACGGAGCTGGGCCTCTCGCCTGAACCCAAGCTTGCCAAGGCAGCCAGTCTAGCCAGCCAGCTTGCCCTGGGGATCTGCCTGTCTCTACCTTCCCAGTGCTGGGATTAGAGGTGGGCTGCCACACCTGCCTGGCATTTATGTCCTGTCCTTGGAGCATGTCAATTATTCCCGGCATGTGACCATGAGAAGGGCAGGCCCCAAAAGCAACACGGTCCATATTCTAAGAGATGCCACTGGGTGCCACGCTGTTTTCAACCCATGGTCTCAGGCGGCACCATTAGCAGAAATGAGGACGTGCAGCCTGTGGGCTAATGAATTTGAGGTCAAGATGACCTATGCGCTTTTTGGCAATGGGGGCTCCATGCTCAACCTGACAGGATCTCACCCTGAGAAAGCATGTTATGCTTCTAGCTTCAGGGCCCAGGGAACTGTGGTTCTGTATCCTGACACTGCACCCAACTTAAGACTCACGAAGAGAGGGGCTTCTCCTTCAGGTAACGGTGTCCTTGAACGTGACTGAATACCATTAAAAGTAAGGAGTGTTTGTCTTAGACGACTAGTAGGGAGCACTCACACCCGCACCCACATGGCAGCAGGTGTTCGGTAAGTGTGTGTTGGCTTTTCTCCTGGCCTCGCACCCTTCCAAAGCACTCCCCCTTGTGAGTCCTTCCTTAGCCCTCATCTCAAAGCTGAGCAGTGTCTGTTGTCCACCTTCCTCAGTGAAGGAAAAGGAGGTCCAGAGAGAAGGAAATAGCTCTTGTTACGCACTCAGTCTCCTGGGAGGAAGGGCCACTTGGCCTCAGTCTGCCTTTCTGTAAGGCCCCTGCCACCCCAGCTTATAGTCAGCTGTCTTCCCACTCTTCAGCAGCTCCACTCCCATCACCTCTGAACCCCAACCCCAAGAAGAATTCTCACCTTCCAGGGTATTCCGGCGGCCGTCTGCACCGATGATGACGTCAAACTCAAAGTCAGACAGGGCATGGTCTGCAGGAAGGAATTCTGCCCGCCAGCCGATTTCTACAAGGACAGAAAGATAAGAAGAGTTGACAGAAGTGGGTGGACAGATCATTTACCAACTGCTCTAGAAGTCTTGCTTTCTTTACTAGATTTTAAAAAAATATTTTATTTATTTACGAAAGAGAGAGAGAATGGGCATGCCAGGGCCTCTAGCCACTGCAAATGAACTCCAGACTCATGTGCCACCTTGTGCATCTGGCTTACGTGGGTACTGGGGAAGCGAACTTGGGTCCTTATGCTTTGCAGGCAAGCGCCTTAACCACTGAGCCCTGTTTTCTCTGGCGTGTGTGTATAATCTATATAGTGTGTGTATGGTATGTGTGTGTATGGTGCATGCATGCGCAGACCAGAGGAGGATGTCGAGAATGCTCCTCGTTCGCTCTTCCTCATTGTTCCTTTGAGACGGACGCTCTCACTGAACCCACAGCTGTCATGGTTTCACTTGGACTGGCTGATCAGTGAGGAACTGCCTGCCTCTGCTCCCGGCAGGACGGGGGTTACTGACACGTGTGGCCACACCCAGCTTTCACGTGGATTGAACTCAGGCCTTACCAAGGCCCTCACGTGTGCTCTAACCCCTGAGCCATCTCCGCAGTCTCTCACGGGCACACCAGGTGCTGCACATGTGTCCGTGCGTGGTCTCTCACACAGCCTGACACACGTGCGACTGTGTTCTGCGGTCATCCCAGGCCTATGTCTCCTCGCCTGCTACTGACAGACTTCACCTGTCAACGCAGCCGCCTGTAGGACTGCGTATCCAAACTGTAAGCTTCGTGGCTTAACAATAATTTCCCCCAGGAGCTGAAGAGCAAACCTAAGGCCACAGAAATGGTCAAAAAAGGTAAACTATTTGCCAGTGGAAGAATGCCAAATAGCTCCCAACAAAAATAACTTGCAGAGATAGCCTCGAGAGTCACAAACGCAACGGCCAGTTTGCAGCAACTGACTCCAACACAGAAAGGGCAGCTAGCCCGTTACACAGTTATACTGTACTTTGATTTTCCTGGTCTTCAGGAGGCTCCAGAACCTTCACAAATTCCACGTTCACATGGATTTCCACCCCCAGCATCAGGGCCACCTTGAATAAGATGAGCTGCAGTTGGCGAATACCTGCCAGGGAGGGAGGAGAGAAGGGAGATCCGCGGTCAGGCGCGATGCTTGGCTGCCTCCTGTACGCCCCGCACTGCGCAGCCCCATGCCCTGACCTGGAAGCATGGCCGCTGAAGGCCGCTACTGAGGCCCGAGTTTGTGCCCAGCACTCTGGGTTTTCTTATGTAACCCACAGAGTGGCCCTTTGGGACCCTTGTTATCCTCATTTAATACATGAGACACTGAGGCTTATGTAAGGTTAAGTGACTTGCTTGAGATCACACAGCAGCAAAAGCAGGCTGTAGACCCAGGTCAGTCTGAGCTGAAGACCCTGCTATCGCCATGCAAGGGCGTCATAATGAAGGAGGTGCTGTCTTTCCTGCCTCCTTCCTCAGGCAGGTTCTGGATTTGGTGAGATTACGAAGAAGACAGGGAGTTGGGGGAGGGGGGAGGAGAAAGGGAGAGAAAGAGAAATGGGCCACAAGGAAAGTCAAAGACCAAATGCCTGAATGAACAGGGCCTCTACCTAAAGCCCTTCCCTGTCGGTGGCAAAGACGAGGGTGGGAGATTCTCCCTCCAAAGCCAGGCTTTTGGTTCGCTACCCCTCACCACCCTTCCCGACTCCTCCAACGAGCAGAACCTCATTTTGCCCACTGTTCAGCACAAGCGAGCATCCCTCCAAATAGTTTCCCGAAGCATGAGAAGTTTTAAACTTTCTAGTTCTCTGTGCTGAGTGGGCTTGACTCGTTTCCCATTCACTGACCATCTACCATGTGCCTGGTGTCATGTGAGGCAAAGGAGACGGGAACAGGCCTCCAGTGGAGGAGCCAGATGATCAGGAGGGACAGGGCATGGAAGACCGAGGGGACAGGTGTAGACCTGGGCCTGAGCTGGGAGCTTGGAAGCCAAGAGTATCAAAGCCCTTGAAGAGACTGAGAATGAGGCCAGGGCATCTGGGAGCCAGGAAACTTCTGGGTAATGTTTTGCGTCTTGGGGGGGGGGGGGAGTCAGGAGGATGTACTCACGGAGGTGTGTAGAATTGTGGGCCCTGGGCATTTTCATGTGGAGGTCAGGGGAAGGTGGTAGGTGTCTTCTCCTATCCCTCCTCTGCCTTATTAATCTCAGAAGAGTCTCTCACTGAACGTGGAATTCCCTGTTTTACAGTTAGACTGGCTGACCAGGGAGCAGCAAGAATCCTCCTTTCTCTGTCTCCTTCAGCTCTGGGGTCCTGAGCATCATGACCATGCCTGGCTTTTTACCTGCGTGCTGGGAATTGAAACTCTGGCCCTCATGCTTGGGCAGCAAGTGCTCTCACCCACTGAGCCATCTGTAAGACCCCAAGGGGGGAAGTAGACCACCATGCAAGGGGTATGTGGGGACAAACATACACTACGCCTCCTCTTCCTAGAAGAAATACTTTGAGGCAGTCACAGATGACTGGGGTTGGGGGCACCGTGGGGTGAGGGGCAGGAACACCAGTGGTGGGAGAAAGGGAAGGAGGAGGAACCCAGGAGGGGCTGGACTTGGAAGAAGGTGGGCAGCTCTCCTTGTGGCCTGGGGGGCAAAGCAAGAGTCGGTCCTCAGGCAAAGGGTATGGTACCGTGGCCAGCTCCCTTCTCTGGGCACAGATGGCAGGCATCTGCTGAGAGCCAGGAGCTGTGCTGGGGTTGCGAGTCCAGAGGCAGGACGTGGGAGATTCTCACACAGGACACAGAGAACTGCTGAGTGGCGTCCCGCCCGGGTGTGCGGCTGGGAGCAGGGCTGGTCTGCGTGGAAGGCAGCCAGCTGGGTTTACAGCTTTGGCCATGACCTGCTGCAGAACAATCTTTCCACAGGAGGCCTACCCCCTCCTCAGAGTGTCTGCTCCCAACACACAGCAGGGCGCTCAGTAAAGCTCCTGCCTCCCTGGTCATGGGACTAAAGTGACCCCTGACCATGAGCATCCTGACCAGAAGGCCTCCTGGGGCCAGGAGCTTCCTCTCCTGACAGCCGGTGCTCAGTGTCATCCCTGCACATCACAGCTGGTGCTGCCTCTTCTCTGGGTGGGACAGAACATCTGTGAGCTGACTCTGCAGCTTTCTGGGCAAATCCAAATTTCTTTCCACTGGACTCTCCTGGAATTTTCTCATCCCAAAGAGGGAATAAACTCTGGGGCCATTGCTGGTAAATTCTTCTGAGTCTGAATAAATTACACCCGTGTAGCTGGTAATTCTCTGCAGTCACTCCCACCCAAACTCCCCTTCCCGCTCCCATTAAGTCTTGTCCCCTACACACATGGCTGTGGGGCGCCCCTCACCCATTCCCGTGGAAAAGCACTGGCTGAGAGGTCAGCTCCCAGCTCTTGGTTTTGGGGAGCACACTGCACCTTCACTAGATACAGAGCCTTTTCCTTCGCACTCACTACATGTAGGTATGAGGCGAAGTGTGGTGCAAACTTAACCTCATGTACCATCTCAGCAAGTCTGGGAGACAGGCACTGACCACACTTTACAGACGACAAAGCTGAGGTCTGAGGAAGGTAGAGTTTTTGATTCAAGTCAGAAAGAAATGGGAGAGACATACTTTGCACTCAGTTCAGTGCAAACTCCTGGACTCTCCCATAGTGCTAACTTCCCTGCCTTTCATAGGTCTTGGTTGCCATGTAGAAAAAAGGCCTCTTCCGAGCCGGGTGTGGTGGCACATGCCTTTAATCCCAGCACTCGGGAGGCAGAGGTAGGAGGATCGCCATGAATTTGAGGCCACCCTGAGACTCCATAGTGAATTCCAGGTCAGCCTGAGCTAGAGTGAAACCCTACCTCGACCCCCCCCTGCAAAAAAAAAAACAAAAAAAAAACTCTTCCCTGCAGAGCTGTGAGGAGGAGGAATGTTCGCTCACCCACGTGTGTATGCATAGGTCTTGTCTCTAGATGCCCAGGCATGAGGAATGCCCGAACGAAGCTTTGATCTACTGAGCATTCAGGGATGGGCTGGCCCTGAGTTCCAAGTCCTCTGCTTCCCTTCCTAGCCTCTGAAATCACACCATGGTGCCTTCTCTCTCTTGTGAAAAGCTCAGGGAAGCTTTGAGATGAGATCGTTCAGAGAGTACACATCCAGTTATGTCACTCCTCTCATCTAAACCCTGCCTTGGCTCCCAGCACTGCAGCAAAATGTTCCAATTCCTTTGCATAAGGTCTCACCACGTGGCCTGGTTAGCACTTTCGTGTGGGTCTCCGTGCTCCGTCTTCCTCCAGCCAGTGTGACTCCCTCTATTAAAGCACATGCCGGCTCTCTCAGAGTACAGGCTAGGCTACTTACCTCTGGTTTTAAAACTCATTCATTCACCAGCCGGTGTGGGCTGTATTCTGCCCTGTATCCAGCACTGTTAGTCCATGGCAGAGGGGATATACCAGCAACCCTGACCTCCTGGCGCTTACACTTAGTGGGCACAGCAGAGGACCCGAACAGGTCAGAAAGCAGACTGCTAAGGTTTGATCCCCAGCTGGTGGTGCTCCTTCAGAAGATTATGGAATCACTGAGAGGTGGGAACGACTTGGAGGAAGTGGCTCACTGAGGAGAGGGCCTTAAGATTCAGAGCCTGGTCTCGTTTCTGGACTTTTCTCTGTCTTCTGATCTTCCAAGGTGTGAGCAAGCGTATCTGGGAGAACTATATACCATGTCTCCCCTGCCATCTATCCCCAAAGCATGATGGACTGTATCCCCTCAAACTATAAGCCAAAATAAACCCATCCTCCCTTAAGCTGATTCTTGTCAGGTGTCTGGTGACAGCGATGAGGAAAGTATCAGATCGCCAGACATTCAGTTATTATCTGTTAGTTGGATGTGGAGCCCCAAGGGAGAATCATCTGGGACTCCTAGATGTGGCAGGATGTGTCCCACCCATGGTCAAACCTTGACCCTCGGGAGGTCCCTCCACAGGCTCTACTCACTGATGTGGTCAATGGAGCCAGCGCAGAACTTCCCGTAGAACTTCTTGGCTCCTAGGCCCCGCAGGTCGTGGATGGTGAAAGGCCAGAGGTGCAGCACATTGTTCCGGGAGAACGTGTCCCTCTTCTCCACCACGACCACTTTGGCTCCCAGGTAGGCAAGTTCAATGGCAGTGCGCAAACCACACGGTCCTCCCCCGATGATGAGACACTGAAGGAGGGTAGGAGAAAGACACCCACAACCTTGAGCATCCTGGCAGCAGTGCCACTGAGGGGCACCTTCCCCCAGGCGGGGCACACTGTACACCTGCTAGGCCCTGTCACTCATCCAGCTGATGCATGCTCCCTGCAGGCCACCGTGCGACCCCGGAAGGACTCACAGGCAGAGGGACTCTGGGAGAAGCCATCATGAGATATACAGGAGCTTTAGGAGGAAAGGAACTGGGCTCGAATCCAGTCCTGATGTGTGACGGCTTAGTTTCCGCATTGGTGAACAGTCTCTAAAGAACTGCCTACCTCTTAGGGTTATCACAAAAGAAGACCACCTTAGAAAAATATATGGTACTAGAGAGTCATAGCTCAGTGGTAGAGCCCTCACTTAGCATGTGCAAGGCCCTGGGTCACATTCCCAGCACCATTAGCCAAATAAGTAAGGAAATAAATAAATAGTAAAAAAAAATAATAATGTTTTCCCACATCCTGAAGGAAGTATCTTTGTGATATTGGATTAGGTAACAGTTTCTTAGATATATCGCCAAAAGTATAAGACAAAAAAAAATCAATAAATTAGACTTCCCTGAAATTAAAATTTCTGGTACTTCAAAGGAAACTTGTGACAGTAAAGAAGAAGCTAGACAGGACGGCGCATGCCTGTGAGCACAGGCCAGCCCACCTCGTCCCCACTCAACCCCTAAAAAGAGGGAGGAAGAAACTTGAAAAACAGCCCCATTGTCAGGAGAACAATTCACAAATCATATATCCAATAAGATCTGATAAAGTACTTGTATCCAATATACGCAAAGAATTTTGGCAGCTTATAAACACTTTCCCAATCAAACATGGGGCAAAGGATTTGAATGGATATTTCTTTATTAAGATATACAAGTATAGCCATGCCTTTAATCCCAGCACTTGAAAAGCAGAGGTAGGAGGATCGCTGTGAGTTCAAGGCCACCCTGAGACTACATAGTGAATTCCAGGTCAGCCTGGGCTAGAGTGAGACCCTACCTAGACATAAATTAAATTAAATTAAATTAAATTAAAAGAAAGAAAAATAAAAGAAACACACACACACATGGTCAGACATCACATGAGAAGGGCCCAACACCATTCGTCATCAGAGACATACTAACCAAGGACAGCGATCTGGCCCTTCTATCCATAAGGATGGTTGTAACAAGAAAGAGAACAAGAGTCGGAGACAAAGAACTCAAGCCCTCATCCGTTGCTAGTAGCAATGACACGAATGCTTCCAAATAGGCTGGTAACTCCTTAGTTAAGCACAGAGATATCACGCAGGCCAGCAATTCTACCCCTAGGTATGTATGCCCAAGGGAATTGAAAACATATGTCCACACTAAAACCTCTACATGAACTTCGAAGATAGCATTGTACACAACAGCCCCAAAGTGGAAATATGCTTAGGAACTTATGAACAAATAAAATATGACATATCTATACAATAAACTATCATTCATCTCCCCCCCCCCCCGTGTGTGTGTGTGTGTGTGTGTAAGTGACAGTGGAATGTTCAGCACTAAATGAGACATGTCTATCACACCCTCCAACGGCTTAGGAACCATAGCGGGAGACGTGGTGAAAAGAATGTATGAGCCAAAGAAAGGGGAGGAGCATTCTGGAACACTGTGTTCCATAGGCACGGTGGCGATTGCATTTATGACCTTACAGCCACCGTTACTACCTGCACAACACTGGGTCAACATGTTGTCACGAGTGATGGAGGAGGGCGGAAAAATGACATCAAAATAGAAGTGGTACTAGTTGGGAAGACGGAATTTAGTGGAAAGGGGGCAGGGAGGGGCCACAAAAGAAAGGAACTGGGGGATTATGATCAAAATACATTATGTATTGAAAACGGAAATTAAAATGTTAAAAAGGGATAAAGTAATATTTGGGTGAATGTTAAAAACATGAGGTGAAAATGTCAGATACAAATAGAGGCACACTACGTGTTTCTATTTTCATGAAATGTCCAAAAAAATAGAGACTGGTTGAGGCACAGTTATACAGAAGGGAGGATTGGGAAGTGACTGCTATTACAGGTCTTTTTTTTTTTTAAATTGGAATTTTCTGGAATTAAACAGATGATGGTTGCACAACTTTGGAACTATACTGAAAACCACTGAACTGAATACTTGAGTTGGGTGAATGTAAATTATGTCTTAATAAAAAAATGTAGGAAAGTTGGGCTGGAGAGATGGCTTAGCGGTTAAGCGCTTGCCTGTGAAGCCTAAGGACCCTGGTTTGAGGCTCGATTCCCCAGGACCCACGTTAGCCAGATGCACAAGGGGCACATGCGTCTGGAGTTCGTTTGCAGTGGCTGGAGGCCCTGGCGCGCCCATTCTCTCTCTCTCTCTCTCTCTCCCTCTCCCTCTTTCTCTCTGTTGCTCTCAAATAAATAAATTAAATAAACAAAAAAAAACTTTTTTAAATGAAGGAAAGCCCCCCGGCATGCTTGTAATCCTAGCACTCAGGAAACCAAGGCAGGAGGATTGTGTATCTCAGGCCAAGCTCTACAAACAAATAAAAAATTGTATGAGAAAAAAGCAAATGGTACAGAGCTTGGTACACCTAGTATGAATGTTATAAGTGTACATTTTTGAGACAGGATATCTCACTGAACCCAGAACTCACTAATCTAGTTTGAACTAGTTAGTCAGTCCCAGGGATCCACCTGTCTCTACCTCCCCAGCGCTGGGATTAAAGGCGTGCACGGCCATGCCTAGCTTTTGTGTGAGTTCTGGAAATCTGAACTCAGGTCCTCATGCTTGCGTGGCAAGCACTTGACCCACGAGCCATCTCCTCAGCCGCTGTGAATGCTGCATTCTTACTGCTGAAATCCCAAGCCTGCCTTCTAGGAACTCTCAGGCCACAGGTGAATCAGACTCTGAATAATACCTAGAACTTCATGTGACCCATCTTATTTGGTGCCCAAAAGGTGAATAGGTATTCCTGCCTGGTAGACTAGAAATGACTTCACGAAGGAGAGATTTTACAAATCATCATACTCACTCACTACGTATCGGACACTGTGAAGTGTTTTAACTCTTATTCCTCTAAGGAACTGCTACTGTGAACATGTCACAAGTGGGAAACGGAAACGCAAAGCAATGAGGAAACCGGTCGGTGGCTTCACAGATGGAAAGGGGCAGGGCACATGGGGGATGTAGCTTAGTTGATAGACTAGTTGAGGATGCAAGAGACCCTGGCTTCAATCCCAGCACCCCACAAACTGGGCATGGCAGCGCATGCCTGCGATCCACTTGGGAAGTGGAGCAGGAGGATCAGAAGTTCAAGGTCATCCCTGGTTGCACAGCGAGTTCAAGGCCAGCCTGCGCTACATGGACTCTCGTCTCAAAACAGAGTGGTTGGTGGGTGGGGGGGGAGGCTGAACCCAGATGTTCCTACTCCCAAGCCCATCACAGTGTACTGATTTGGGTTTGCCAGGAATAAAAAGAAAAAGGCACATTTCAGGCGAGGGTGTAGCCCCTTCAAAGAGAAAGAAATGCAGGGTGGAAGGAGAGAAACGGGAGGAGAGTTAGTCTGCGGTCCGCTCTTTCAGACAATGAAGATCTTAAATGTCCTGGTTCTGCTGGCAAGGGGGCCGTGTAGGCAGAAGTGACACCAAGCCTCTGTGCAAGGTCCCACTCTGGTCATGCATGTTGAAGACCAGGTCCCTCCCCAGAGAAGACAGCCCGTCAGGACAGAAGGGAGGACACGTGGTGACAGCAACCTCGCTGTCTGCATAGTGTCCATCTCGGCGGAGGTTTCTGCAGAGTCTGACGCTGTGTAAAGTTCAGGAGCACAATAGCAGTTCAGCCATGTGGCCCCCACCCCAAGTGAGGCGGGGGGTACCCCAGTTGGCTGACACTGCTCAGCAAGGCAGCAGGCAAGACCTCCACCCACTCTTCACTCCCTGACATCACAGAGGCATCTGGAAACTTCCCCATGCTTGGAATCGAACCTTATCTTAAGAATACACATTCCCCTTCCTGAGTAATTACCCCAACCTTGCGGTTATCACTCTGCTGGGACCCCAAAGGGAAAGTGCGACCAAGCATATCACAAGCTCCCACAAATGCAATCAGTGAGGCTTACTGGCTGGAATCTTCCAGAGAGTTTGAAGAGACCCGATTAGAGGAAATGAAGTCACTGCTAAGATCTAACTCACCCCAGAGACATCGGGGAGTGGGTGTTTGTGTGGGGGCCTGGCTTCCTCTCTGGACAGAGGGGCCTGGAGAGCACCAGCCCCTCCCCCACCTCCCAGCTCTGCACCTTATCTCACTCCAGCCCCCGCCCCAAGCTGCAACTCGCTCTGCTCCACATAGCCAGACAGTGATGGTCATTTCGGAGTGCGCTCCAAGCCCCATGCCTGTGAGGTCTGCCTCGGGGCGAAGTCTGGGCCTATCGCATGTCTTGGCAGTTACTGTATCTTTTCCTGTTGGTGAGTTCGGTCACTCCAGGGTGGCCTAGAGGATGCAGGGTAATGAAGGGCAGGCAAGAGAAAGCAGCCCCCTGAGGTTCTCTTTCCACCAGGCCAGATCCATCACTACTCCCCGGGTACATCAGAGTGCCCTTCCCCACCAGCCGGGGCTGCTGGGCGCTTCATGTGCGAACGGTAGCAGGGTCCAGGGCCTGTTTCTCTTGGCAGCACCTGCAATCCCATCCGTGAGAGAGCAGCCTCCCGCATTCCTAGGCTCCAGTACATAGTTTGGGCCTGAAATCTCAGAGATGCCAAGCATACCATAATCTAAAATCAAAGCAAATACCAGGGGACTTAGTTATAGCAAGGGAGAAAATTCAGGCTGGCAAAAGGGCCTATGGGCGGGGAGCCAGGACAGATCCCCCCCTGGAATAGGATCAGTGTGGGGACTTGGTATCCTGACAAGAGGCTGGACACCACGGAGCCATGAGCCGGAAGAGAGGAGCAGCAGAGAAGGCTTCCTGGGCTACCCCTGGTCAGTGTATGCTTTGGACACTGGGCTCAAATAGATCAGCCACAGAGACAAAGAGTTGGGCCAATTCAACCCAAAGACCCAGCCAGCCGTCATCGCTGAGGGCTGACTTCCTTAGCCCCAGACCTTCCTCAAGCCCCCAGATCCAGCTGCATGCTCTTCCCCTGCCCTCTCCCCAGCTAGCTGGCTGAAGAAGTGACCCTGCAAGGCATCCGCTCGGTCTGACCTGCAGCCTTCTGCGGCACACACCTCAAGAGATGCCTCATCCTGGTGTCACCTGTGTGGCCAGAGCCCAGTGCCAGGCCTGAGAGGTGGGAAGCCCAACACAGCCGATGACTGAACTTTGCACCCACTCTCCGCCCACTTGGTCGTGGCTCTGTCCCCGGGTGGTGTTTGGTGTGTGTCAACGGGGGTTAATGTCTACAGATTCCCACGCAGACAGAGGGAGTGGGGTCTGCCGAGGCCGCCAGCATCACAGATGTCAGCATATCTGTGTGCTGGGGTGACGTGAATTGCTAGTCACTGGGGAGCAGGCAGATCCGACACCAGCAGGAAATCCACTGTAAAGATAAGCTTGGCAGAGGTCAAGCCGCCACTCTCTCCAAGGGGAGAGACAACGTGGGGACAAACCAGCTCTTTATTTTTTTTTATTATTTTTTTTTTTTATTTTTTGGTTTTTCGAGGTAGGGTCTCACTCTAGCTCAGGCTGACCTGGAGTTCACTATGGAGTCTCAGGGTGGCCTCGAACTCACGGCGATCCTCCTACCTCTGCCTCCCGAGTACTGGGATTAAAGGAGTGCGCCACCACGCCCGGCTAAACCAGCTCTTTATTGATCAAGGATGGGAGAGGGCAATAGTTAATGTATTCAGCCAGGACTTGAGAGTTAGGGTGGCCCCAATTGTCACAGGAACTCTTGCTCTGTTTCAGAGGGTCCTTGTAAGCATGGCCCACTTCTTGTTGACACGGCACATCTCCCAGTCACCCCTCTTCCAAGCTCATAAGTAAATGGGTGTGCTGGGGTCTCAAGTCCCAGAGGGAGATAAGGGGACTAGGGACTGGGTCAGAACTCAGGGTGTGTCTACAGGATGCGTTTTTGCTTTCTGCCTCCACTCTCCTTGGGCACTGTGTGGGCAGAGGCTACAGGTAGAATGAAAAGCCAGCCCATGAAACTGGCCATGAGACAGGGGTTTGCCGTTCATGGCGTGCTTATCAGCTGAAAAGATCCGAGAACAGGGCTGGAGAGATGGTTTAGCAGTTATGGCATTTGCCTGTAAAGCCAATGGACCTCGGTTCAATTCCTCAAGATCCATGTAAGCCAGATGCACAAGGTGGCACATGCGTCTGGGGTTTATTTGCAGTGGCTAGAAGTCCTAGTGTGCTCATTCTCCCTCTCTCTCTCTCTCCCCTTTTCTCTCTCTCAAATAAATAAATGAAAAGAAAATAAAAAATTAAAAAATAAAGATCTGAGAAGATCTCAACTGTACCTGTGCTCACCACGGCCTCCCGGTCCTTGGAAAGGCGAGCACTGTCTTGGCCTTATGAGTGAGGAACGGGTTCATAGAAAAGCGAGAGACTCAAGGTGCCGCCTCTTGTGAGCACTGTGACCATGGGCTACAAGGTCTGGAGCTGGGGACAGTTTCATCTGCAAACATCCTGCCTCGCGTGAGTGATCTCCACATTAAGGCCTGGTCTGGAACAGTCCTCAATATTTTAGGATTAAGAACTGGAGACAGGCTCAGTGGATAAAGCACTTACTTGGCAAGCAAGGAAGTTGGGATCCGAGATTCCAGGGAAAGCCAGATCCAGCAGTGCAAGTGTCTGTGCTCCCGGCACATCCGTGGTGAGACAGGGGGCAGACAGCGAGCACCCCCCAAGCCTGTGGGCCAGCTAGCCTGGCCGATGCAGTGGTGACTACCAAGAGATCCTGCCTCAAATAAGGTGAAGGTAAGGACTGGCACCTAAGGTGTCCTCTGTCCTCCACATGGATCTGTAGAATGCATGTGCCTATACTCACTTACTACCATGCATACACAGTTACACCAAGAGAAAAAAAGAAATAGCTGGGCATGGTGGCACATGCGTTTAGTCCCAGGTGGCACTGGGGAGGCAGAGGTAGGAGGATCGCCGTGAGTTTGAGGCCACCCTGAGACTACATAGTGAATTCCAGGACAGCCTGGACTAGAGCAAGACCCTACCTCGAAAACCCAAAAAAGAAAGAAAGAAAGAAATAGGGAGGGGAGAGGAGGGGGAGGGAGGACAGCGGGGAGGGAGGAAAGGAGGGAGGAAGGAGAAAACAAAATCAGAAATGGACATAAGAGGGTAAGAAATTCTCCAAGGTCGTGTAACAGGCAAGTGGTCAAATGTGCACTAAAACCTAGGCAGTATGGGTCAGGGTCTGTGCCCTCAACGGCTCGCCTGAGTTGAGGGGACACGGTGAGGATGAGGTGAGGTCATTTCCCTCTGTCCCTTCATGGAGGCCACAGGGGCCACTGAATGGAGCGCAGAGTTCAACCCGAGTTCACGGGGCGCTGGACTGGAGGGAGCTGGGGCCCAGCTGAGTTGCATGTGCTTCTGCGGTAGAAGTTCACAGGCCGGATGGAGCTTAAACCCGGGCAAGTCCAGGGAAGCCAGGCTGGCAGCGGAGCCCGGGCTCCGGCAGCGCAGGCCTTGCGTGGTGAGTGGGTGGCTGGGCCTGAGGAGGTCGGCTCAGTGCTCTCCCGGCCAGCTGCCCTGCGGGGCCGGTTCTCTTAAGCAACACTCGGGTGCCAGAGGCATGCCACCAAACTTCCTGAGGTGGCTTCACAGGCTGCTGTTGTTAGGATGAGCAACTTATCAAAAGCCAGGCAGGAAGTCCCTGGCTGTCACTGGGTCACCACCAGCAAAGGCAGCCTGCTCAGAGCATCAAATCCGAGGTGCCTGCAGTGAGGGTTACCACGGAGGGGAGAGTGTTTTCAGCCCCACCTGCAGGACAGCGTGGAGGGGGACGCATGGAAGATGCTGCCTCTGAGGGTCCGGTCATCAAGGAATCGATGAGAGGGGCTTCATGAACATTTAAGGGCCACTCTGGATGGGGCGCTAAGTCTCATCTGATTGACAGAACCCTTCCCCGTCCATCACTCTCTTGTGACTTAATCACACCAGTTATTCCTGTGTAATAATGACATGCCACTTACACTCAGGGATTTACAGAAAGGAAATGAAAACAGATACCCTCTTATCCTGGCTCCCCCTCAAGAAAATAACTCCAATTCCTCCGAGAAACATTCTACTCCGCTCTGACCCTCCCTCTGGATGCCAGTCTCCTCTTGTGAGCAATGTAACTGGGGACCACGGGGTCTGGATGTGGGGACAGACAGTTTCAGTGGCCTCCGGAGCACGCTCAAATTGGCTTAGCCTCCCACTGGTTTACAAGGTATGAGTGCAGTCCTTAGGCCTATAACGTCACGGGGGCTATTCGTGACTCCTGGGATCCCCCTGCCTCATGCAAAAGATTCCTGGGGCAGAGGCACACACCTGTACCCCTAGTGCTTAGGAAGAGCACATAAAATTCAAGGTGTATTTGGGACATTTGGAAGCTGAGACAACTGGAGCTGGGGAGGAAGGAAGGAATTGATCTGAACTGTAGAATGGCTCTAGCCCAGTGAAAGAGCTTGCTTCAAAAAAGGTGGTTGGAGGCAAGAGGGATGGCTTAGTGGTTGAGGCGTCTGCCTGCAAAGCCAAGGGACCCAGGTTCGATTCCCCAGGACCTATGTTAAGCCAGATGCACAAGGGGAACCATGTGTCTGGAGTTCGTGTGCAGTGGCTGGAGGCCCTGGCATGCCCAGTCTCTTTCTCTGTCAAATAAATGAACAAAAATAATTCTTTTTTAAAAAAAAAAGGTGGTTGGTGCTACTGAAGAATAACACTCAAAGCTGTCCTCTGGCTCCATGCATTCGTGCACACATACATGCAGGTTTAGGTTTAGCCACATACATACAAATATGCACACATATGTATAAAATATCTGTATTCCTCCATGTATCAATTTATCTTATCCTTATCAAATTATCTTATTTTTGGTGCATTCCAACTCAATCGCAAAATCAGTACAATAATTTTCAGTTGTGTATCACTGAATAAAGCTCCAAGTTCAATATTTGTTTAGGTTCTTTAAAAGACTTAATACAAGCCAGGTGTGGTGGTGCACACCTTTAATGCCAGCACTCTGGAGGCAGAGGTAGGAGGATCACCGTAAGTTCAAGGCCACCCTGAGATTACACAGTGAATTCCAGGTCAGCCTGAGGTAGAGTGAGACCCTACCTTGAACCTCCCCCCCCCCCCAAAAAAAAGAGACTAACACAGAGAGCCAGATGGCAGGCCAGAGCCCATGTAGGATTGCTGTGAAGTCGAGGCCAGCCTGAGACTACCTAGTGAATTCCAGGTCAGCCTGGGCTAGAGTGAGACCCTACCTTGAAAAACCAAATGTAGATGTATATACGTATAACCATACATGTATAACCACTGCGCATAGACCAGGCTGTATAACCACTGTGCACAGACCAAGACCATGCATTTAAGCTAAGCATCTGGTCCCAAGAACATGCCCCCAACCTCTGTGCATACAGACCAGCACAGAGAGCCAGAAGCCCACAGTTTCCATGGCCCCACAACTTGGTACAGTTGAATTTCTTTTTCAGGTCTGTCTCCTCCTGTGGCCTCTTTGGGAGATGCATCCCAAGCCCTAAGTCTGGCCCAGGAAAATGCTCTGTGGTCATTAGAGAAAAGAAAGGAATAAGAGAAGGCAACAGGCAGGGGTTATGATCAAAATACATTATATACAAAATTGTTGATGAGAAAGTAAAAAGGGGGGACTTTTACATTCGTGGGACCTATCGTGCAACATTTCTGAATCCTTGTCTCCCAGTCTTGGCTTCTGGAGAACCATGACTAACACACTCCTTGTCTCTATTCTTTTTCCTTCGCTGGCTATTGAGGGGACCTTTCACCTCCTCCCTCTACCCGGAGAAGACAACTTTGTCTTTTGTTAGGATTCTCTGCAAGTCATGGGACTCTAACTCATACTGGCTTGGGAAAAACAAAACAAACTAATAAAACACAAAAAGCAAGGAAGGATCCTGGAAGGTTTTGCAACACTCCACGTCAGAAGGGGGCCGAGAATCAGTAACAGCTGGGACCAGGGTCGTGAATTCCTCAGCATTCTCTATCATCTTTGCTTGACTCCCCCCCCCCCCCCCCCGCACTTGAATACTGCATACTCTTGTAGCTATTGCTTTCACACTTAAGAGATTCTACCAGACAGTGATTTGAAATGGTCTTATTAGGTACGGAGCTTTCCAAATATTAAATGGTGCCAAAATGCTGAGAAAGAGATGGGGGGAAGGGACAAGGAGGCAGGAAGGGAGGGAGAAGACTGCTCAGGGAGACCTCAGTGGGTC
The DNA here is from genome assembly GCA_036346955.1 of Dipus sagitta. Classification (NCBI taxonomy): domain Eukaryota; kingdom Metazoa; phylum Chordata; class Mammalia; order Rodentia; family Dipodidae; genus Dipus; species Dipus sagitta. Next base: position 151,045,144 of record CM070772.1, on the reverse strand, counting down.
CGTGCACTGGGGCCAGCCTTACTTGGTGGCTGGGGAAGTGTCCACCACTCATAGGTTCCCGCATGAAAATCACAGTCATGGCAGACATCCCTTGCCTGCCTAACTTGGTGGGTTCTTGAAGGAGCCAGCAACACGGGGCACTTAATCCAGTGTTAAAGGCAGAACACAAGCTGAGCATCAGCACCTACACTTTGCCCAGTTGAGAGAAGTCCAGCCAGGGCTGCAAGCAGCAGCTGTCAACCAAGCTAATGACAAGTATTTCCACTCAACAGCTGCCACAGCCAGGGCCACTTGAGGTCAAGGGAGGAGCTCTGGGTGTCTTGCATGTCTGCTGCCAGTCCTGCTTTAAGGATACGCAGTTGGTCCTTATAGGGCCCACCATGCAGCCAGTGTGAGCATGGCAATGGGGTCCTACTTTATAGCAGAGAAACTGGGGCTCAGACATGAACTCCAATCTGTGTCAAGCACAGTTATAAGTGTGCAACATGGGCAGACCTCACAACCACCCAAGACTAGGAAACTGAGGAAGAAGATGGAAAAACTGTAAGCTCAAGGTCGTAGCATCCCATAAGTGAAAGAAGTGGCATTTGAACTTGGAGGGTCTGGTCTGAAACACAAATTCACTTGCCCAAGATCACAAGCTAATGGTGGGAAGAGGTGGAGTCACCCAAGACCTTCTTCTTCTTCTTCATGTGTGTGTGTTATATGTGTGTGTTGTGTATATGTGTGCGTTGTATATATGTGTGTGTTGTATGTGTGTGTGTTATATATGTGTGTGTGTTATATATGTGTGTGTTTTATATGTGTATGTTGTATATGGGTGTGTTGTATATGGGTGTGTTCTATATGGGTGTTCTATATGTACGTGTTCTATATATGTGTGTGTTATATATGTGTGTGTTGTGTGTATGTGTGTGTTGTATATGTGTGTGTTGTGTGTATGTGTGTGTTGTATATGTGCATGTTAATATATATATATATATATATATATATATATATATATATATATATATATATGCATAGAATGTGCATGGTGCATGTGTGGAGACGAGAGGAATACTCTGAGCATTGGCCCTTGCTTTCTACCTTCTTTGAGGCTGATCCGTGAGCTTCCATGTAAATTATCCTGTCTTCACCTTCCATCTCACTACAGGTATGCTGGGATTAAAAATGCTACAGTGCCTGGCTTTTTATGTGGGCTCTGAACTCCCACTTATCTCCCCAGCCTTCCAAGTCTTTCTGACATCAGAATCTGACCCACGCCTCTCACTGTCTGCGTGGCCACCGCTCTAAAGACTGAGGGCTCACTTTTCTTTTGCTTTCCTCTCTCTCATGGGGACTTGAACCTCATGCCACCTCATTACATGACCACCATGGCCACAAGCAAGGCTGACTGTATCCATGGTCAGCAGCCTTGCCCAGCCTGGCCTCAGTAAAAAGGCCGCGAGGAGACTCAGTAATGGATCTGCATGAGACAAGGCCAGGCAGCGCTGTGTCAGCGCATCTGATGCCTGAGGTCAGCAAAGGAGAGCCTATTTACCTGTGCCCAGCGGCTGTTCCTACATCCAGCCCAGAGCTGGAGCCAAGCAGAGCAAGCTCAGGCCTGCCAGCCCACGGTGGTTAGTCCACAGCTGACCACCCACCAAGAGCCCTAACATGTCTGAGGAGGAGGTGGGAGCTGTGTGGGCCTACCGTGAGAACATGCTTCCTTCTCCACCACCTCCTCGCTCACATCCTCTGCGCAGAGCAGGAGCATGGCTCAGGGGTCCCTGCCTGACTTCATGCAGGCATTCACCACAGGCCTCAACACCCCACAGACAGCAGTCAAGATAGAGAAGTGGGACTGGAGAGCTAGCTTAGTGGTTAAGGTGCTTGGCTGCAAAGCCATAGGACCCAGGTTCGATTCCCCAGGACCCATGTAAGCCAGATGCACAAAGTGGCACATGTGTCTGGAGTCAGTTTGCAGTGGCTGGAGGCTCTAGCGTGCCCATTCTCTCTTTCTCTCTAATAAATAAAAATAAAATGACAGGCAAGCCTTTGGTCGCTGTGTGGCTTGAGAGCTTGCTGACAGTTTGGGGAATAAGGATGGCTCTTTGTGGGAAGGAGTGAATACGCTACAGAATTACTCACGCAAGTGTTGCGAATAGCACATGGCATGCGCTCTGCCAATGACAGCAAAGACGAAAGGCTCCTCCTTCTCCCTCCTTTCTTCCTGAAAAAGGAGTCCTTTCTCAGGAGTGAAATCAGCATACTCTCCCCTAGGGATTGGTGGCCCAGGACTTCTCATCTGGGGATATGGACACTGCGGTCCCAACAGTCACAGTGCTTTGAGTAGATGCCTTTATCGGGCCATTTTCAGGATGGCAGAGGAGTCAGCGAGTCTGAGAGCCCAGGAGGCCAGCAGGCTGATTGCCACTGTCCCCGCCCTGACCCTGTACGACGTTTATCGCAGCCCCCAGTCTCGGTGAGCCGCTTCATACTGGGCCTTGCCCCAGAGGACAGATTGTCCCTGATCCGTAACAGAGATCCCTACATATTTTTAAAGTGAATCAATGAACCAAATCAAATCAGATCTTCATTCCAAGTCAGGATGGACGCAGAGACCAAATGAAATACAATGGCCAGTATTTAGGAAGATAGATATTACCTTATTGGATGAAAAAGAAACTGAGATAGGAACTGTCTTATCTCCTTTCTTCAGGTGAGGTCACTGCAGGGACGGTCCTAGCACTCAAAGAACTGAGTTTCTAACGCAAATCTGTCCCATTCTGGACTCACAACACGAGATAGCACTCTTATACATTGTGCCAGGGAGTCTGCCAGTGTAGTGTAATTACAGATTATCCAAGGCTGACTGGGAGTGCTGCTGGACAAAGATGGGTCTCTAGACTTTACAAAAAACAGAAGAGCCAGGAATGGTGGCACACGCCTTTAATCCCAGCACTTGGGAGGCAGAGGTAGGAGGATTGCTATGAGTTTGAGACCAGCCTGAGACAACACAGTGAATTCCATGTTAGCCTCGACTAGAGTGAGACCTTACCTTGAAGCACCTCCCATCCCCGCAAAAAATGGAAAGAAGATATTATTCAAAGCGTAACATGGAACAGGGGATTGGGAAAGGAATCAAAGATGAAATTAAGGGGAGCTTGTCAGCTTTCCTGAATATAATACCTACGTTTAGGTATGGGCAACAAATTAAGATGTCCCACTTCCTGAGGGCAAAGCCATTTGGTCAAGTGCACCTTAATCTGTCTTCTGGGGGTGGGATACTCATCTGATACGTATGTGCAGAAGCAACTGCTTGGGACAGCCCAGAATCCTGATGCCTCAGCAGGCTCACCTCAGGGTGTCTGAACAGAGACACCTTCTCCAGCAAAGAAGCTGGAGGGCCTGCAGACAGGAGGGGCAAGGCAAGGAGGCCCTGCACACATCTCACAATGCTTTCCCAGCAGAGAACCCATCCCCGCTAGTGGAATGTAGTCTTGACCCAAGTTGTGTCTGCTACAGAAGTAGTAAGCAAATTTACTCAGGAGTTCATGATAACTCCAAGTGGGTCATCTTAGTACTTTGTCATTAAAATGTGTTTGAAGCTGTGACTAGACCAGGCTGTCTAGACATCAGGAGATACCAATCGTGTACCATTCTTTCCACCAGTGATAATCCTGTGATACACGCCTACAGCCTGCCAAAGAACACAGCATGTTTTATCAGAGCATCTACTATCAATTTGGAGATTCAGTTCTGCAACGTGATGGCCTTTCTCAGTCACAGAAATCTAGAAAAAGCACAGAAATGAACAGCCAAGGAGTAGCTAATTGTCCTGAGGCCCTCGAGTCCTACTATCAATTTGGAGATTCAGTTCTGCAACGTGATGGCCTTTCTCAGTCACAGAAATCTAGAAAAAGCACAGAAATGAACAGCCAAGGAGTAGCTAATTGTCCTGAGGCCCTCGAGTCCTACTATCAATTTGGAGATTCAGTTCTGCAACGTGATGGCCTTTCTCAGTCACAGAAATCTAGAAAAAGCACAGAAATGAACAGCCAAGGAGTAGCTAATTGTCCTGAGGCCCTCGAGTCCTACTATCAATTTGGAGATTCAGTTCTGCAACGTGATGGCCTTTCTCAGTCACAGAAATCTAGAAAAAGCACAGAAATGAACAGCCAAGGAGTAGCTAATTGTCCTGAGGCCCTCGAGTCCTACTATCAATTTGGAGATTCAGTTCTGCAACGTGATGGCCTTTCTCAGTCACAGAAATCTAGAAAAAGCACAGAAATGAACAGCCAAGGAGTAGCTAATTGTCCTGAGGCCCTCGAGTCCTACTATCAATTTGGAGATTCAGTTCTGCAACGTGATGGCCTTTCTCAGTCACAGAAATCTAGAAAAAGCACAGAAATGAACAGCCAAGGAGTAGCTAATTGTCCTGAGGCCCTCGAGTCCTACTATCAATTTGGAGATTCAGTTCTGCAACGTGATGGCCTTTCTCAGTCACAGAAATCTAGAAAAAGCACAGAAATGAACAGCCAAGGAGTAGCTAATTGTCCTGAGGCCCTCGAGTCCTACTATCAATTTGGAGATTCAGTTCTGCAACGTGATGGCCTTTCTCAGTCACAGAAATCTAGAAAAAGCACAGAAATGAACAGCCAAGGAGTAGCTAATTGTCCTGAGGCCCTCGAGTCCTACTATCAATTTGGAGATTCAGTTCTGCAACGTGATGGCCTTTCTCAGTCACAGAAATCTAGAAAAAGCACAGAAATGAACAGCCAAGGAGTAGCTAATTGTCCTGAGGCCCTCGAGTCCTACTATCAATTTGGAGATTCAGTTCTGCAACGTGATGGCCTTTCTCAGTCACAGAAATCTAGAAAAAGCACAGAAATGAACAGCCAAGGAGTAGCTAATTGTCCTGAGGCCCTCGAGTCCTACTATCAATTTGGAGATTCAGTTCTGCAACGTGATGGCTTTCTCAGTCACAGAAATCTAGAAAAAGCACAGAAATGAACAGCCAAGGAGTAGCTAATTGTCCTGAGGCCCTCGAGTCCTACTATCAATTTGGAGATTCAGTTCTGCAACGTGATGGCCTTTCTCAGTCACAGAAATCTAGAAAAAGCACAGAAATGATCAGCCAAGGAGTAGCTAATTGTCCTGAGGCCCTCGAGTCCTACTATCAATTTGGAGATTCAGTTCTGCAACGTGATGGCCTTTCTCAGTCACAGAAATCTATTGACTCAGTTCACAGAAATCTAGAAAAAGCACAGAAATGATCAGCCAGAGCTGGACATGGTGGCGCTTATCTGTAATTCCAACACTCAGGAGGCTGAGGCAGGAAGACTGGGAATTCAAGACCAACCTGGGCTACATATGAGAGATTGTCAAAAAAGAGAGAGAGAGAGATGGGCTGGAGAGATGGCTTAGCAGTTAAGGCACTTGCCTGTGAAGCCTAAAGACCCAGGTTTGACCCTTCATGACCCACATAAGCCAGATGCACAAGGTGGCATATGCATCTAGAGTTCATTTGCAGTGGCTGGAAGCCCTGGCACACAATCATTCTCTTTCTCTCTCTCTCTCTCTCTCTCTTTCCCTCCCTCCCTCCCTCCCTCCCTCCCCCTTTCCTTCTCTCAAATACATAAATAAAAATAAAATATTTTTTAAAAAGTCTCCAAATATTGCCAAATGTACCTGAGAGGTAAAACTCTACCAGTTAAAAACTATTGCAAACAAAATATAATGTGAGCTGAAACTGTGGTTTTATACTTTCTAACAGTCATACTTTTCTGAAAAAAAAAAAAAAAAAAAAAAAAAAAAGGAAGCTGGGCGTGGTGGCGCACACCTTTAATCCCAGCACTCGGGAAGCAGAGGTAGGAGGATTGCTGTGAGTTCGAGGCCACCCTGAGACTACATAACGAATTTCAGGCCAGCCTGGGATAGAGTGAGACCCTATCTTGAAAAAAAAAAAAGGAGAAATTAACTGTAATATTTTATTTAATCCAATATATCCAAAGTATCATGTGTTAGGTAGCTGGTGGCTCCCACATAGGACAGAGAAAAGCTGGAGGGGAATAAAGACCTGCCCACCTTCAGGCAGGGGGCGGGGCAGAGCAAAGGCAGTGCGGGGCAGTGGGTGGAGGGGATCCCAGCTTCCCTTTCTGAAAATGACTCCTTCCCAGAAGCACTTTCCTCACCCCATGAGATACAGCACACAGGAGATGTAAAGACAGGTGGAGGGGGCCAGGGGGCTTTGGGAAGCGACCCAAGCGGACAATGGGAGCCAGCCCCCAGATTCCAGGGAGGGACGAGGAGTCAGACGTACAGAAGACTGAGCCAGGCCGGACACACCCAGCCCCTCCACCGGCAGCTGTGATCCCCACCCCAGGAACCAAACATCTGAGTCAACAGGGTGTCTGGGACCACTAGCCATGATCAGCATGCTTTGGAGAAATTCAGTGGAAGGCTAGGGGTTGGAGCTGCCTGGCCTTCATTTATCTGGCTGCTGCTATCCCAAGGGGGGGAGGAGGGTATTCCCTGGTACAGATGGGAGCCGTCCACACCCTTAGGGAGTGCCCCAGCCAGGGCTGTTGGATGATTCAAGGAGGGCAGCAGTATGGGAGGGGGGGGGGAGAAGGGGCCTCAGTGAAGCACATAATTCAAAAATAAACATCTCAGAGATGTTCCACCTTGATTATAAAATTGTCTCATGGACCAATGTTTTACATTCAGAACAAGAAAAATAAAACCCCTGCTAATAAAACCCAAACAAAGTGGGAAGAAGACAGAGGAAAGGGTTGGGGTGTAGCTCAGGGTTAGAGGCCTTGTCCTGCACTGTAAGGCCCTGGGTTTCATCCACAGCCCTGCAAAAGGGAGAGGAGGAGAAATAGGAGGGGAGAGGGGGGAAAGAAAAGAGGAAGCAGGAAGTGGAGGGGAGGGAGAAGAGGAAGAAAAAGGGAAGAGGGGGAGGAATAGGAAGAGGAGGGGGAGGAGTAAGAGGAAGGGGGTGAGAAAAAGGAGGAGGGTGCTGGAGAGAGGGCCCAGTGGTTAAGGCGCTTGCCTGAAACAACCTAAGGACCCAGGTTCTATCACCCCCCCCACCCCGCATCCATAAAGCCCGATACACAAGGTGGCACATGCATCTAGAGCTCAGTGGTTAGAAGCCTTGGCATGCCCATTCTCTCTGCTTCTTTCTCTCTCAGATAAATGAATAAAATATAAAAACAAAAAAGAGAAGAAAAGACCACAGGAGGGAAGACAAGACATCCCTTCAGAAACAAGGCCTCGCAGGACCACAGCTCTCTCTTGCTTGAGCTAAAGGAAGACTCCAGGAAGGGACCATCCAATCACAGGCAAAGCCCAGGAAGGGGCCATCCAATCACAGGCAGAGCCAAGGAAGGGGCCATCCAATCACAGGCAGAGCCAAGGAAGGGACCATCCAATCACAGGCAGAGCCAAGGAAGGGACCATCCAATCACAGGCAGAAACACTGCTTACTGTTCAGAGGTTTCTAGTGAGAACTGCAGGCATGTACCCCCTGAGAAAGGCAACTGCCCACGTCCAGTCTGGCTGCTCCTGGAGAAAACTTGCTCTCAGCTGCTGCCCACAGCACCCTGTGCTGCCCCCTGACCTGTTGCCCTTCACAAGGTGCCTCAGCACTGTGTTCAACCCTTCCAGAGGGCACCTGCGCTGGGAGAGGCCCTTTTCCTCACACCATCTTCTATGGCTCTCCCTTAGAGATGGGTAAAATTAACCTGAGACTGAAAGTCTGGCTACGTTCTTTCTGTCCTATTACATACAGGCAGAATGAAGAGTCCATGTTTATTTTAAATATTAACAACCTTAAAGCAGAAGGGTTCATACAATATTTACACACACACACAAAATGCCTGTGAAAGGGCTTTGTCCATTACAGTGCTTTGTACAAAAATGAATCAACCCAGGACAATCAGTGTGGTGACAGATGTCCGGGCCAGATCACCCCCCCCACCATCCTCCTCTTTACAAATGAGCTCTGTTACCACATTTACTCTGTCCAAGCTTGCAATCCCAACACTAGGAGGGCAGAGAGAGAGGACCCCTGGGCCTTGCTGGCCGGCCAGACTAGCTTAATTGGTGAGCTCCAGTCTGACAAGAAACTGTTTACAAAAATAAAAGAAGTGGAAGGTACCTGAGGCACACCACCAAGGTGGTTCTCTGGCCTGTGCATGCATGCACACGCGCATGTGCACCTGCACACACATGGATGCGTGTACACACACACTTACAATTGATACAGAGAACGGGGTGTCCTCTAAGCAAGCCTGTGGGCTGACTTTCAAAGGGATGGAGGCCCACTTAGAGAGTTCCTTCTAGGCTGTTTTGAAGTAAGTCAGAAGAAAAAAGAAAACAGCTCCCAGAGCCACATCTGACCTGCACTCGGGCCCTGCGTGGGCTGGTCCGCTTTGCTGTGTTTGCTTTGCAGCCCACTTCTTAAGCACTGGGCGCGCTCAGCCACTTCCAAAGCATTCCAGCAAGGGCGCAGGCCCCAGCCATCCCACAAGGAGGGCCTCGCCTCCAGCTGCCTACAGGGCTTTCCGAGTGGGGGAACAGGAGCCCTCACGGCACCAGGGATCAGGGATCCTAAGTAGAGAATTAGACCAACCAACGAGGCCCAGGACTCTGCTGCTGAGCACCCGCTGTGTGCCAGGGGGGCAGGAGGCATGTGACACACGGTGAAGATTTCGAAGGCTTCCACCGTAGTTTGGAAACAATCATGGGGCTGGGATTCACTCTCAGGCAGTTTACTGAGGCACAGAGAGACCGTGTGCAGAGCCACGTTGACTGGGTTTCTTCCCGAACTTGAGGCGCCCTAGGAGTCTCCTCTTTTTCTTTTTTTTTTTTTTTTTTTTTTTTTTTTTGGTTTTTCAAGGTAGGGTCTCACTCTAGCCCAGGCTGACCTGGAATTCACTATGGAGTTTCAGGGTGGCCTTGAACTCATGGCAATCCTCCTACCTCTGCCTCCCGAGTGCTGGGATTAAAGGCGTGCGCCACCATGCCCGGCTTTAGTCTCCTCTTTTTCATTCTGCTTGTTGACTGGGACACCATTTCCTTGCTCTGGAGAGTAGAGATGGGTGTCACAGTAAAGACAGCCCCAAGGGTGAGCCCCGAACACCCAACTTCTAAGAATGCCAGCCGGGCGCTCCTCCACTTCGGGCTCTGTCCTCCGGCGGCTTCAGTCTGCCACCTGAGGGATGTTCGTGGAACACCTTCATGGCACAGTTGCCAGGAGTCCATCTTCAGCCGCGGCCAGAGCAGCGAGCGTGTAACGGCTTGGACGAGGCCGAGCCACTGGGGGTGGGACGGAAGCTTGAACTGCTCGGACCAGGAAGACCCGGTGCAGGCCAAGTTGTCCCACCCATGGGAAAGGCAACTCCAGAATGGAGAACCTTTCTCCATTGTTCTTTCTAAACACTTTTATCTTATTTCATTTTATTTATTTGAAAGAGAGAGGAGAGACAGAGAGAGAGAGAGAGAGAGAGAGAGAGAGAGATAGAAAGAAATGGGCACACCAGGGCCTCCAGCCACTGTAAATGAAGTCCAGACTCATGTGCCACCTTGTGCATCTGGCTTACATGGGTCCTTGGAAATAAAACCTGAGTCCTCAGGCTTCGCAGGCAAATGCTCAGCCATCTTGCCAGCCCACCAGCGTTCTCTTGAGCCCTGAACAACAGTGATGGCTTCTACTCCTATAGCAGCCTCTTACTGCAGGTTACTACTTTACTGCCAGCATCTGCACTGGTGCAGTCATGACTATTTCTACCCACCTGTCCAGCCAGCCAGCCACCATCTAAGCACCCACCATCTTTGTTGAATGGAAGCTATTAATTACTTTAAGCCCTTTACCAACACCTGTAGAGACAGGGCCGTGAGGGTCTGTGGTGACACCTTACCCGGGGGACAGATACCTACCCTTCACCCCTCAAAGTGGCTGTCAGTCAGGGACAAAGACAAGACAGACAGCCCCACTGTGTAGCCTGGGTGACGACAATCATACCTTCTCATGCCAAGCACCACTCGCGGTGTCTTACGTGTATCAGTTTTCCGGGCCCTGTGATCCCCTCTGAGTTGGGTTCTGTTATTACCCACAGTTGATTCTCAAGGCACACAGAAGTTGTAAGCACAGGCCAACGCTCACACCACTGTAAGCGCAATGCAAATCCTGGCTAATGGGAGCCCCCAAGACCCTGTGCTTGGCCCTAGTCCCACAGCCACTGGGCTTCACCCTCCCTGGCATGCAGAAGTGACAGCTTTGACAGTCTACTCAATGGAGTCCTTAGCACACCGCCCTCTTTTTATCCTGATGCAGAAAGGCTCTTCTCACCTCAACAGAGCCCAGCCAGCATCGTCCCCGTGACACTTAAGACACTAGGCGCACTGTCAACCTCTCTTGGGTCAACTCTGTCCCAGAAACATTGGCTTCTTCACCCTCCATTGTTTTCTAAGCCTCGGAGGAGGTCAGGGTCTAAGCTGGGAACTGGAGGGAGGGCTGTACATCTAGGCTAGGCCAGGGAGGGGCACAAACAGGGCATGGGAAGATACTCATGAGGCCAAGATGCTAGATGTCGTTTTAAGGAATGGCTCAAACAGGCCTCACCATACGTGCTCATGGATTCGGAAAGTCAAGTTGAAATGGCATTTTCTCCCAAAGGCCAAGGCAGTTCAACAAAACCACTCTACGTGTCAACTGAACCCGCGGTCACAAGGTCTTCTTCTGATTCAAGGCTTCATTAAGAAAAACAAAAAGCAGAGTCAGGGTATGGTTTCCTGACAGCATGGAGCCCTCGCCCCCACCGGCGTGCTCCCACATCCTGTACAAAGAAAGCATTCCGTCATTTTAGCACCTTTCTCTGAGACAATAGGCTGCAGTTTTTTCCATCTAGGAACTGTTGGCGAGGGACAACAGATGGAGAGGCAGCGAGTGGACGTGGCTCGGCACGTCCCCGAGGACAATGATTAATGGGTTTCCCAGGCCTGCTATCAGCCGGTTCAGATACTGAGTGAAAGAATCGGTCTGCCCTCAACGTCCTCTCCCAGGCACTGAGGGAGCAGATGACCTGCCTACACATTCCCGAGCCCTGAGCTCAGGCAGGAGTGGGCCAGGAGAGCCAAGGTGGACAGCAGGAGTCCTGTTGTCGATGCTGCTGCTGCTAGCAAAAAGGAAGGCTGGCCATCCATGACAGCCTCACCCAATAACGGACTGTCCGGGTGGCCTTCATGCAAGGAGAGAGAGCATGAGGCACACTGAAGGCATGCCTTAGATAGAGGCCATTTGTCAGTGCCAGTTAAGTTGGAGAACAACAGAGGGCGGGTGAGAGGATCCCGTGTTTCTGAAGGCCTGCTATTGCTTCTTCATGCCCAAATAAAAGCTGGCACGGTATTTTTTCTGCATGTGTTTGTAGGTGTGGTGTGAGTGCACGTGTACGCATGTTAATATGCACGTGGGTGCATGTGAGTTCACTTTCCCCACCTCTGCAGTTAGGAAAGAGCCAGGAAGAGGCATCTATGCGCCCATGTTCAGAGCAGCACTTCACACATCCATTGACCTCCCCATGAATGAAGAGATAAGCACAAGGTGAGGCAGGTCCAGATGGAAGGAAATTCTGACATATGTCAAACGTGGATGAATCTTGAGGGCATCAGGCTAAGTGAAATAAGGCAGCCGAGCACATAGAAAAAACCCACAAATACTATGATTCCACTCACGTGGGGTGCTTAGGGTCACCAAATTCTGAGAGACAGGAAGTTGAATGGTGACTAGCTGAAAAGAGGGAGTTTAGTGGAAGAAGGATGGGCAGGGGACAAGAAAAGATAACAGGAGGGGGATTCTGACCAAATTACATCAAGTACCTGCATGAAAACTGTCAATAATGAAGTTAAGAAAGTCCCAAGCCTGACCTGGCGGTACACACCCACAGTTGCAGCACTTGGGGTGCAGAGATTAGGAGGTGACATCAAGTTCAAGTGTGGCCTGAACTAAATGGTGAGTTCTGTCCAGCCTGGGCTATAAAGTGAGATTCTGTCTCAAAAAGCCAAAACCGAAGCCAGAAAAAAAAAAAAAAATTCTGATGAAGAATGGTGGTGACAGTTGCCCAGAACTGCGGCTTACTTAATATCACCAAACTGTACACTTGAATGTAGCTAACATGGAAAATGTCACGCCGAGGAAAACAAGCATGCCACCAACAAAGAGGCCAGTTTCAAAGAGGACGTGGAGCCTGGCAGCCCAGGACGGTCACGTGCTTTCCATGCATTTCTGTGAGGTGCCAGTTATCACTGTAGTCCATTTCAGAGGAAGGAACAGAGGCTCCAAGAAGCAGGTTCCTAGTTACAAGCAGGGCCTGTCACTGACAGAGTTCAAAGGCCCGGTGAGCTGGCTCCTGCCTCCTGTCCCCACCGTTGCCCTACACCACTGTCCCGTTTGCTCCCTTCCCTCCAGTCCCATTTGGCTCCCTTGAGACTCCCCACAACCGACAAAGAGCCTGTGCCCTCACAGCTCTCCCCAGACAGCCAGCTCTTGGTCTGGATGGCTGCTTCTCGCTCCCCAAAAGTCCTTCCCTGACAACTTGGCTACAGTGGACTTCTTCCCCCCCCCCCCAGTCCCACCTGCCGCATAGTTCCCCCATGGAGGTCTTTCCAGAGACACTTATAAAATTGCTCCTGTGCCATTCTCTCCTGCTGAGAAGGGAAACTCCACATGACAGGGGCCTTCCTGTTGTTTCTAGGTTCAGTGCCCAGACAGACACTTGGCGCTTGGGCAGTGCACCACTGTATCATGAACACAGTGCTGAGTGTCCCTTCCAGGCCAGTGATGGGCACTGCGAATGTTCAGGAGGGCCCTTCTGTTCACGAAGGCCTCCAGTCGGTGGGCCAGGCCCGAGCTGCTCTCTGTAACAGGGCTGACTTCCTCCTGTCCCACCTGCCACTGTGCGGGGGAAGCAACACCTCCCAGCCGGGACGCGAGAGCGCAGGCCACAGTGATGCTTCCGGCTGGACAAGAGTCACCCCAGTCTACCTCTGTTCTGAGGTGTCACAATTCCTTCCAGGAGGAAGTCAGATCACGTGACACACCACTCAGAAGGCCCCTGCGGCTTTGCTGCTCATTCTGGCAGAAAAGCCAGTTTTGTAGTTTTATTTATTTATTTATTTATTTATTTATTTATTTATTTATTTTATTCAGTGAGCTCCAGGATCAATGCCACACGGGCATCTACTCCCCGTGTCTAGCTCTGCCCTCCCGGCTCCTTCCAGACATTTCAAGAACATCTGGGACACACCTGCTCATCAGCAACGCTGCGTCTGTCACAAAATGACAGACACCACCCAGTGCCACTTTCAGGAGGTGCTAAGAGCAGCCAGACGCACAGACAGAAGGAAAATAGTGGTCACCAGGGGCAGGAAGTGAGGACAAACCAGGCACGGGGTGGGGTTGTGTTTAATGAGTACAGAGTTTCACTGTGGTGAGATGAAGAAAGTTCTAGAAATGAACACTGGCAGTGATTGTGCAACAATATGACTGTATTACTTAATGATACTGAACTATGTATTTAAAATGGTATATGATGCATTTTCTATGACGTAATTTTGAATGTTTATGGCCAGTTCAGTTATTGGCAAATCTTTAAGTGTATGATTCAAATAGCTTGTATATATTAATCTACTTCTTGAACAACAATATATGCTAAGGATCTCTAAAATTTAGCATCTGAATTGACTTGTCCTATAAAGGGTAAAATAGCAATTTTGAAGACAGTTCAAAAATATATCATATAAAGATTTTACAGTGATTACATGCTAAAATGATAATATTTTAGATATGTTGAGTTAAATGAAATGAAATTGAAGAAAATAAAATAAAATCGGAGAAAAGACAGAGTCTCTGATATGTGCCACTATGTGAATGAATCTGGAAGTCATTATACTAATTGAAATAAACCTTGCATGAAATGTCCAAAATAGGCAAGATTATAAAGAGAGAAAGGGCTGGGGCTGGAGGGGGACAGGGAGTTGCCCTTAGTGGGTACTGAGTTTCTATTTGCAATGATGGCATTTTTAAAAATAGAAAGTGGTGCTGGGTGTGGTGGTGTATCCCTGCAGTCCCAGCAGTTGGAGGGTAGAAGCAGGAGAATCAGGTGTTCAAGGCTAGCCTTGGCTACACAGGGGGTTCAAGGCTAACTTGGTCTACACGGGACCCTGCCTCAAAAAAGCCAAACCAAACAAAGTGGTGATGGTTGTATAATATGACGCATGTAACTAATGCCACTAAATTGTACACCTAAACAGGTCAAGATGACAAATCTTATGTTATGTATTCTAAAAAGCATTATTTATTTGTGAGGAAAGAGATGTGGAGAGAATGGGCATGCCAGAGCCTCTGGCTGCTGCAAATAAACTCCAGACACTTGTGCCACTTTGTGCATCTGGCTTTATGTGAGTACTGGGGAATCAAACCCAGGCCATCAGGCTTTGCAAGCAAGTGCCTTTAACCACTGAGTAACCGCTCCAGCCCCAGTAGTATATATATTTTACCGCAATTGAAAAGCACCAAAAGTGTAAAAACGATAAAAGTGTATATGTATAAGATCATTTTCCTTGTGTGTATGTATGCATGCACATGTGCACACATGTGTGTGTGGGGGTACGCATGTACGTGGATGCATATGCACACATGTGCATGTCTGTGTGGAGGCCAGAGAACAACTTTGGATGTCACCCCTCAAGAACGCTATCCTCCCCTTTGTGAGACAGGGTCTCCCACTGGCCTGGAGCTCACCAATTAGGCTACACTGGCCAGCCAGTGAGCCCTAAAGATTTTCTTGTTTTTGTCTCTCTGGTTCTAGGGTTACAGGCACACACCAACACGCCCAGCACTTTACATTTTACACTTAAGCACTTTACCCGCAGAGCCATCTCCCCATCCTTGCAGATGGACAGGGGTGACTGATGGCAACAGGGTAGACATCAGCATGGAAGGGACAGTGAAACGTCTCAGGCCTACTCTCAGATGTGGACTTAGAGACATTTTCGCAGCTACGTTCCTGTCCCCTTGACAAAGGGTCCTGAGACTAAGATCTTCCCTCGACAGAACTCCTAAGGACAGGCCCGTGGGCTAGTGTCCTACCCTGGGTCTACATGTCTTAGGTCCAGAGCAAGCAGGAGAGCCGGAGTCAGCAGGCCGCAGGGCAGATGGCCCTAGGCAGAAGGCTGTGAGCAGAGCAGGGTCCCAGCGTTCTTGGTTTAACTTTCTAAGACGCTGCGTGGAGGCTTGTGAGTAACTCTCTTATCCCATGTAGTTTTACATATAGCACACAGAAAGAATATATTCCTTGCCATGTGGATCATTAAGCTCATCTCCCACTTATGATAATTAACTATGGGTTCAGTGGGGGGGGGGCAAAGGTATCAAAATTGAGGAGCATCTGTGCTATTGGGTTTACCACTTCCCCCCTTAAGCATGTACTTACATACATACGCATACACATTCATGTTATAGACGCCAAGGTTTTGGTTACTGGTGTATGCATAAACCCCTCTGTAGAGAGAGCTAGTAGCTTACAGCTAACCACTGGGATAGAGCGCCTCGTCTTCTGAAAACCTCATTTGCTAGGCTGCGAGACGGCATTGCTTGTACAAGCCTGACAGCCCGAGTTTCTCTCTCTAGAATCCATGTGAAGTGGGATTCGGGGATGCAGAAGCATACATCTCTAGTCTTAGTGCATGTACAGCAAGATGAGAGGTTAGAATCCAGAGAATTCCCAGAACACTGTAGTCCAGGTAGCCTGCAATACACAGCAATGAACAAGAGACCCTGTCTCAGACTGGAGAAGATGGCTTAGTGGTTAAGGCGTTTGCCTGTAAAGCCAAAGGACCCAGGTTCGATCCCCCAGGACCCACATCAGCCAGATGCACAAGGGGGTCTACACAGATATATGTAAGTTGAGGTAGGGTCTCGCTCTAGCCCAGGCTGACCTGGAATTTTACTATGTAGTCTCAGGCCGGCCTCCTACCTCTGTCTTCCAAGTGGTGGAATTAAAGATTCGCCACACCCAGCAGAGAGAGTGGGGGACAGAGGGAGGGAGACGGAGAGAGAATGGGTGCATCAGGGCCTCTAGCCACTGCAAACGAACTCCAGACACATGTGTCACTTTGTGCATCTGACTCTACGTGGGTACTGGGGGATTGAACTAGGATTGTTAAGCTTTGCAAGTAAACACCTTAGCCTCTGAGCCATCTCCCTACCGCAAGATATTTTTTTTAAGCGGGATAGGACATAGCTCAGTGTTAAAGTGCTTGCTTAGCATCCATAGGGCCTTGGTTCAGTCCCCAACACCACAAGAAAAATAAACACAAACAAACAAAAACCTCGCTTGTGACAGGCCAAGTAGGAAGCGACACAGCTGCTAGAACCCACACACATCTGGCTGTCCTGCAGTGTGACTTCCTCCAGGGCCCTTCCTGCTTCCCCATTCCTTGCACAGGTGTGGGTGACAGAGGAACATCACTTTGTACTCCAAACACCTTCCAGGCACCCCCTGAAGAACTCAGCCTGGGGCATTACCCTAGGTGCCGGGAAGTCAACAAGGCCATACACACACACTCCGTCACTTGTGTTTTAAGGGGTTTCTGGGAATGACTGCTTATAGCTGGAATAGCCTCTTCTACATCCTACCTCTCCTTGGGAGTCCTGCAGAAGTTTCTGTCTCTCCAGGGGACAGAAACGTGCCTGAAAAAAATGTCTTTAAGCCAAAAATCTGAGAGTAAGCCTGAGCTGGCTCACTGTCTCTTGCACACGGATGTCTCCCTGGCAAGAGCATGTTGGTAATACATGTACTATCAGCATGCAAGAGGCCAAGGCTGGAAGATTGTGAGTTTGAGAGTTCGAGGCCAGTGTGGGCTACCTAGTGAGACCCACCGGAAGGGAGGGAGGTAATTATTTCTTATATTTGAAACTTGTAGAAATATATTATAGATATATTAGCTTACATATAATGTATTGGTAGCATTTGTTTCACCGCTTCCTTGTACCTTTTTCACATCTTTCTCTTGGGCACTGCTGGCCTAGAAAGCTTAGAAACTGGCCCTCCAGGGACCACTTCCACTCCGACTTATTTAAAGTAAGTCCCTGTCTGTTTCAGTGTCTGTGGCTGTTTGGAGTTACTTGCAGCTAAACATAATCCTCACTGACTCAGCGAAAGAGAACAACTTAGGAGTTGGGCCTGATGAACTTCTGGGGACCTGCCTGTCTCTGCCCTTAGCCTGACACCCCTCCTGCTGAGGAAGCCACATTACTGGAGAATTCTCTGCCACGGAAAACACCCACCTCCCAAGATTTTTTTTAAATTTTTTGTTTATTTTTATTTATTTGAGAGAGAGAGAGAGAAAGAGGCAGATAGAGAAGAGAAGAATGGGCGCGCCAGGGCCTCCAGCCACTGCAAACGAACTTCAGACGCGTGCGCCCCCTTGTGCATCTAGCTAAAGTGGGTCCTGGGGAATTAAGCCTCGAACCGGGGTCCTTAGGCTTCACAGGCAAGCGCTTAACTGCTAAGCCATCTCTCCAGCCCCCAAGATTTTTTTTTTTTAGTGAGTGTATGTAGTGTGTGTGTGAGTGTGTGCAGACGTGTGTACTCGGCGTGGACGTGCGTGGAGCCCAGAGGAAAACGTCAGCGATCTGCCCCCACTGCTGTTCCGCAGAGTTCCTTGAGACGGACTCGCTCACTGACCCTGGGCTCAGTCACCCTTGCTGACCAGCAATTCTCCTGTCTTCCGTCCCTGTACTCCGTGGGACTGAGGTCACAGGTTTGTGGGCCACACTTGGCTTTTTATGGGGGTGCTAGGGCTCAAACTCAGGCACTTATGCTTGTGTGGCAAGAGCTCTTCCTGCTGAGTCATCTCTCAGCCCCCAAGATATTTTTTATTATGAAAAAAACCAACACTGAATAAGTACTTCAAGGAGCAGGAAAGAGGAAAGCCCGGGGGCCCCTTGCGATGTGGGGAGCACAGTGCTCAACGGCTCAGTGCCCTCTTCCTGCCCTGTCCAGTGGCTCATTTATTTGAACAATCTGGCCAGAGATTCCCTAGGGCCTTGTGTAGTCCTGGGTGGGCCAGGGACTACAGAACGAGTTTTTTTCTCCCGAGACAAAGGAAAGTCAATTCCCCAGCCTCTCAGACCTGTTGGCTCCTTTCCCGCTCCCCCCTTGGAAGTTCTGTGAGTCACCAAATGCTGGCCAAGACCAGACAAGATTGTAGACGCCATTGCCAGTGCATAGAGAAGAAATGCCCTGGGGCATAGGTGCTCAGAGGATGGTGTGGACAGGTGCTACGATAGCAGACGGAGGGACCAGCTTCTGCAAACCCACCACTGAGCCCTGGAAATGGCAGGGCTCGCCCAGAGCAGCTCCAGAAAGAAGCCCTTTGGCATACAGTTGACCCATCCAAGCCCTGAATGTCTTCCTTGGGCCACACCCTGCACCCGATGAATTGGACACAATCTGGTCCCTGTCCTAGGGAACAGATAGCAAGGAGGCGAGACAAAGCCATCCCTGTGGGATGTTGATCAGAATGAGAGCCAGCGGGCCGGGGAGCATGGGAGTTCAAGGCAGTACTCTAAAGTACTCTAAAGGGACAGAGACCACGGGGTGGAGGAAGGAGGTCGCCTTGCTGAAGCTGAAGCTGAATCAAAGAGATCAAGTGAGCCAGGCCAGACTGCACAGCCTGTCTGTGGACCAGGACCCTAAAGGCTCCTGCTACTTGATAAAGATGGCAAAAGGAATAGAATGTATTCATTGCTCACTCTTGCGCTCTCTCCCTTCCCCCCTCCCTCTCTCTGTCTCTCTCTCTCTCTCTCTGTCTTTGGTTTTCCAAGGTAGGGTCTCACTCTGGCCCAAGCTCACCTGGAATTAACTATGTAGTCTCAGGGTGGCCTTGAACTCACAGTGATCCTCCTACTTCTGCCTCCCGAGTGCTGGGATTAAAAGCATGCACCACCACACCCCGCCTTGCCTGTCTCTTTCCTTCTCTTTCTTTCTCCCTTCCCTCCTTCCTTCCTTTCTTCCTGTCTGCTGCTTTTTGAAACAGATCCCACTCTGCAGGCCAGGCTCATCTCAACCTCCTAATCCTCCTGCCTCAGCTCCTGAGTGCCGGAGTTACAGACGCACACCACCACCTCCAACCACATTCTGCTTTCAAGCCGGACTCGCCGGCCCTGCAACCTCAGTGGAACCAGGTGTTAAGTTTTAAACCGAGCCATTTAGTGAACTGTACAGCATTACGCAAAGGGTAGGTGGGGACAGCAGTACTCATGCCGTGCTTGTTGATGCTGGAGCAGCAAGCCTCGGCCACGCTGCTGCTGCCACCCTGATCTTCGCCCAGGAGCCCCATTCAAGGCCATGCAGTCTGGGCTCCAGGCCTCAGAGGTGTCCCTCGAGGCCCCACTCTGCAAAGCCAACAGCAGTCAGCTAGTCAGGACCCACCATGTCACCTCCATTTGAAGGAAGGACCCTTCTTCACACCGTCCTGCCCTCCAGGGAGGAGAATTTGACAAGGCTGAGAAGTTTTTAGCGCTGTGCATAAGCACCATGACACAGAAGTGCTCTCACTCTCCCCCGGAGGCTGTGGCAGGAGGATTGCTTGAGCCACTTGGGCAATATAATGAGACCTTACCTTGAAAAAAGGGACAGGTAGGACACACATGTCTATGTCTACACCCTGCAGGGATGGTCAGGAAGGCACATAGGAATTGATAGAGATTGCCATGAAAGAGGGAACCTTGGAGAATGGGGAAAAGACATTTTTTTTTCACTAATCGCATATGCTACTTAAATACTCATTTTTTAAAATTTATTTATTTATTTACAAGAAGAGAGACACAGAGAATGGGCATGCCAGGGCCTCTAGCTGCTGCAAACAAACTCCAGATGCATGCACCACTTTATGAATCTGGTTGCACGTGGACACTGGGGAATCGAACCCAGGTCATTAGGCTTTGTAGTGCCTTAATTGCTAAGCCATCTCTCCAGCTCTAAACATTTTTTTAATTAAATTAAGCTAACAAAAGTCAGCTTTTCTTGAGACAAAGTCTCATGTAGCCCCAGCTGAACTCACTATGTAGTCAAGGACAACCTTCAACCTCTGATCTCCATGGTGATCTCCACCATGGCTACTTTACGTGGTGCTGGAGAGTGAGCCCAGGGCTCCATGCAGGCTACGTAAGCATTTTACCAGCTGAGCTGTATTCCCACCCCAATTAGCTTTTTCTTTAAAAGACGGAGAAGCATTTATAAAAATGGTCATCACTCAGTGTCCCTGGGGAACTGGATCCCAAGAACCCCTCATCCCCCCACCCCAGATACCAAATGTGGATGGTCAAGTCCATTAAATGAAACAGTCCGTAATGTTTGCATAGACCCTGAACACATCTTCCCACGCACTTTAGATCATCTCTAGATTATTTATCATGTCTAATGAAGTGGAAAGGCTATGCAAATAGTTGTTATGTTGTATCATTTAGGGAACGATAAGAGTCTGTACATGTGCAAGACAGAATTGTTTTTTTATTCAGCCCATAAACATGAAACTTGCGCATACACAGGACTGACTGATGGTTCATTCATAAAATGAACCATGGCAGACTTGGATTAACTACTTAAAATTTTTTTTTGTTTATTTTTATTTATTCATTTGAGAGCGATAGACAGAGAAAGAGGCAGATAGAGAGAGAGAATGGGGGCATCAGGGCCTCCAGCCACTGCAAACGAACTCCAGATGCGTGTGCCCCTTTGTGCATCTGGCTAATGTGGGTCCTGGGGAATCGAGACTTGAACCGAGGTCCTCAGGCTTCACAGGCAAGCACCTTAACCGCTAAGCCATCTCTCCAGCCTTTGTATGAAGCCAACCAAAAGGGAGGGTTTTTAAAAAATGTGTGTGTGTGCAGGTTCAGGTGGGGAAGTATGCATGCATGCTTATGTGCACAGAGGCCGGGGGACAACCTCAAGTGTTGCTTCCAAGGAACTATCCATCCTGTTGAGACAAGGCTTCTCACTGCTCTGCAACTCACCAACTAGGCTAGCCAGTGAGCCCCGGGGATCTTCCCGCCTGTCTCCCCACACCGGGGTTACAAGCCTGTGCCACCATGTTCAGTGTTTTTAATGGGTTCTGGGGATCGAACTCATGGCAAGCGCTTTACTGACTGGGCCATCTCTCCAGCCCCGAGAGAGGGCTTCCTTCTTAGCGTAACGTCGCTAGGCAGTGGACTTGATCATACTCCCACACCGTGCGGTGCACACGTCCGGGTAGCCCTCACACACTCCACCGCAATGAGCGAGGGGTGGCAGTTAGCACCCCCCGCCTTGGTCTCCAGGCTTTAAACAGCGTTTCCCACAGCAGGGCTGGCAGGGCATGGCCAGGTGAGTGGGCAGACCCGAAGTTCATCTCAGCTTTTCTTCACTAGTACAGAATTTGATATCGCAGAGACCCACCTCTGCCTTATCAGCTGCCCACGGCTGTCTATATTAGGCAAAGAGGTACTTGACCTGCTACAGCCTCGGTGGGTGACTTCAGATGCCAAGAATGCCAGATAGGCTTATCCAGGCAGGAGAGAGATAGCAGCCTGGCGCTCCCAGCTTCGCCCCTTCCACCGTTAACCCTTTCTCACCTACCTCTCAGCTAGCCTCCCCACTGGGCTTCCCTAAGGAGTGCACAACCACACAGCAAATTGGACTATATGGGCATGAACCAGGGCCTGGGCTCTGCGCTGGGAGGCGGTACACAGGCAATGGCGGGCAGGGGCTGTGTGGTAAGGAAAGGGTGTGGGATGACCTTGCTGGATGCTACCCAAACACACACACACACACCCTGAAGAAATGACAGCGTGAGAGTCTTCATCATGTCAGCCGGCTCTGTCCCTGCTAGTGACAAGGGTCCCTGAGTCATTCGTGGTAAGGTGGACCGATGTTTGCTGGTGTGCAGCACCATCATCACCTGAGATTATGGAGCAACCTGCGGAAGGTGGTGGAACGAACTCTGGGCTGAACTGGCGGAGGCGTCCAGTCCAGAGAGCATGGGGACACTTGGCCCATGGTCTCCCAGGTCCTCTCTGAACTCAAGACCCTATGCTCTCCTCCTTCCCTTCACTGATTCCTTCTGCTTCCCGGACTCTCACCGTCTCCCCATTCACGTGCATTCCTTTTCTTCCATTCACGAGCAACACCCTCGTCCTGGAGAATCTTTCTGCTGACACTCCTTCCATCCATCCCCTCAGCTCTTCAAGACAAACTCCTACTCACCTATCAAACCCCACATTATTCCTCCTCTTCCAGGAAACATTCCCAGACTTCCCTAGTCACAGTTACTCACTTGTTTTTCTACACTCCTGTGTTTGCCAGTGTACACGCCTCTCTCATAGCCCTCAGCATGCTAATGATCATAATGGCCTAATGTTTTCTGATCTTTTCTCATGCAGCAGACAACGTTCAAGGGCTTTACAAGGATTACCTTATTTAATCCTCACAGTAACTCCATGAAGTAGATGCCATTACTCTCCCAATGTTACAGAAAATGCTGGAAGGACAGTAAGAAGCCTGCCCAAGGCTACAGCACGAGGCGGAGGCGGATGAACACCTAGGTGAGAGCCTGCCGCAAAGTAGCTGCCAGCAGTTTCTCTGCCATGAATAATTAAGTAAGTGAACAAACATGAAGCGAAAACAGCTGTCTCCACTACAGAAGGCTGGAGTGAGAATAATTTCTTTTACTTACCTTTAATTACTGTACTTGTAAATATTTTATTTATTTGAGAGAGAGAGAGAGAGAGAGAGGGAAAGAGGCAGAGAGAGAGAGAATGGGTCAGCACGGCCTCCAGCTACTACAAATGAACTATAGATGCATGCACCACCTTGTGCATCTGACTTTATGTGGGTCTTGGAGAATCAAACCCGGGTCCCTAGGCTTTGCAGGCAAGCACCTTAACCACTAAGCAATCTCTCTAGCTCTTGATTGCTAGTTTTTTTAAAAAAAATTTTTGCTCATTTATTTATTTGAGAGCGACAGGCAGAGCGAGAAAGGCAGAGAGGGAGAGAGAATGGGCATGCCAGGGCCTCCAGCCACTGCAAACGAACTCCAGACGCATGCGCCCCCTTGTGCATCTGGCTAACGTGGGTCCTGGGGAATCGAGCCTCGAACCGGGGTCCTTAGGCTTCCACAGGCAAGTGCTTAACTGCTAAGCCATCTCTCCAGCCCTTAATTGCTAGTTTTAAGACAGGGTCTCATGTAGCGGAGACTGGCCTCGAACTCTATGTAGCCAAAGATAGTCTTCTTGTTTAGCTTTTAAACCATCTGACTACTCACTTACTTGCTAGCTAGGTGTAGGGTCCCAGAAACACCTGAAGCAGGAACAAGAGCTGGCGAGAGAGAACCAGAACAAGAGCCCACATCTCAGCGGTACCACTCGCTGGCTCTAGCTAAACAGCTTCCCCTTCACAGGCCCACAGGTGACCTGTCAAGTTATGACCAGAGATGGCACTGAGCAGTCTCTTAAGTCCCTTCTAGCACTAAAGGCTCAGGTGAAAAAGGACAAGGTCCGTGACTGGGATCGTGGCTGCCCCACACGGAATTATGCAGCGCACGTTCTGTGGGCCAGGTAACACTGCATGTCACACCTGTGCTAGGTTTTGCCTGAATGCCACGGCAGTATCGGTATCTGAAGACTTCATTTGGCATGATCCGTGGCTCATCCCATCCTCATCCAGAGTCACGCCCAGGGAATGAGTACTAAGCGCCTGACGAAACTCTCATAAATCACAACACTTAATAAACAGTCATCTCGGGTTCTATCTCGCAACAGATACCTGAGCCAATGCTCTGGAGGCCTTCTAGGCCATTCTTGTCTCCTGGCATCTCCACCGCAGCCCTTCTTCTCAGAGAAGGTCTTGGTGCCAGTCTCCTGCCACTACCACCAGCACACGCAGGCATGCGTACACACACACACACACACACGCACACGCACACACACACACACGCACTCACTGGAGGTCTGAATATAACACCACGGTGCTTGGCACATGATGAGGGCCTGGCAAATGCTTCCGAAATGCTGAAGCCCAGCTCCGCTCCAGATGGTACTGGTGTTGAATTGGGTCCCCGAGCGTGCACAAAAGGGGAGCTGGCTGAGTTGCACGGAGCCTGTGGCTAGCCAGGAGCTTGGATTTATTCTGGCACCTGATCCACCCACATTATCTGGAGGAGCATTTATGATCAGCCACAGGTTTGCTAATGCCTAGTATTGCTTGTCTGGCTAACTCTAAGCGTAAAGCATTGTTCCAAAGGAAATGTAAACATGGCGTAGGAAGAGCACAGGGTCCTCCCATGTCCTGTCACTTTGCTTGACTCACAGTAAGGAGTTTAACATGCTCTCTCAGAGCCGAGCACGAATCACCCATGTATGGGAGAACCTAGCCTGAATGAAAGTGCCCAGCAGCAGTATAAGCCACCTGTGCCTGTCTGCACCCTCACATTCTTGGGGAGCTGCTCCACCCTCACTCATCTCATGTCAATCACATGATGCTTGAAGGGGCTGACAGCCTCAGTAACCAGCTCCCCTGGCTTTGACCATCATTAATTCAGAGGTGGGCCAACCAAATCCTTTCCTAAGGTGTCATTTTTTTCACTATTGAGCTGGAAAAGAAAGATCTAGGCTTTCGGGTCATGGTGATATCGAGATGGTTGAGTAAGACAGCAGAAGCTCATCGGCAAGAGGGGGGAGTGCAGTCATCAGAGAGGAAACTCTCTGCGATGGGGAAGGAGGGAGGGTGGAAACGATGGAGGCCTGGACCATCCTGCGCCCACGACCTAGTGACTTGCCCTGTTTGGTTTGGTTGGGTGAAGCTGGGTTTCTGAAGCGAGCGGCTCCCCTGACCCCACACCGCTGTGATCTGGACCGTCAGCGCATTTTCCGACCCCTTCCACTCCTCAGCACCCAGCACGCGTGTAAGATGGGCTGTCATCGCACATCGGAAACCCTTGTTTCCTCACTAGGAATAGCTTCCCGAGCAAGAGTGCCTCCAACCAGAGATGCCTCCACTATCCTTGCATTCCACACGCCCACGGAGACCTGCCAGCTGCAAGATGTGGGGGCTCCACTACTGTAAGCCCCCCACTTGGAAAAATGGGGCTCCCCAGACCAGCTCTGTCACCACCTGGCTGGAGGCTTCCGAAAGGGCATCTTTAGAGCCAGGCGTGACCCTGCAGCCCATCTCAGCAGTTACTATATGGAGGCAATGGGCTCAGGAGTTCCAAGCCAGGCTCCAGTGCGCGGTGAATTCCAGGCCAGCCTGGGCTATACGAGACCCTGTCTCAAAACCAAACAAAGGTGGTCTTCGTGCAGACCAGCCGTCCCCTCACCCTCACTGGCTGACTTGGGAGTCAACTTCAGATCACCCACAGAGAGTGGAACAAGGTATGTGTGTGTGTGTGTGTGTGGGGGGGTACAACTTCTTAATGAAACAATTCTGCTGGGCACAGTGACTCACACCTGGCACCCTAACATTTGACAGGCAGAAGCAGGAGGACTGCCTCAAGCTCAAGGCCAGCTTGGGTAAGAGTTCTAAGAACCCTCTGTGAGAGAGGGGAGTATAGTGACCACCTGATTTCTTACTACAGCGCCTTTTCATGACTTGTTGGGAGGAAAGGGCTGTACGTGGGGTCGTGTGTGTGGGTTCGTATGTGCATGCATGCTTGCGGAGGCCAGAAGACAACATGCGTGTCATCCTCTGGAGTGCTATCTACCTCTTTTTGAGATAGAATCTCTCATTGCCCTTGAGCTCACCAGTTAGGCTAGACTAGCTAACTCCACAGTGCTGCGATTATAGGCCGGTGCCACTGTGATGGGCATCTGTTTACATGGGTTCTGGGGACCAATTCCAGGTCCTCATGCTTGCAAGGCAAGCGTATTACTGACTGAGCGATCTCCCCAGCCCAGGGGCCTCTTTTTTTTTTAACAAAGTCATCATATATAATGAGAAGAGTGACTCTGAAAGGTGCCTCCCCTCCTTTAACTCTTTAAGCTGTCCTAGGGGGGCTATGATCCAAGAAGCTATGACGATTTGGCAGGAGTGTCACTCAAAACACTGGCCTCCCCCTTTCTCCGGCCTCCCCCTTTCTCCTGTCTCCCGTGTGTCCACTGCCTGAGGCTGGAGCATGGACAGGTTTTGGGGAGACACGGGTGGGGGCTTGTCCACTCGGGGCTGCAGAGCACATCTGTTCGGGTGCGGTGGAATGCCCCTCCTACGGCCTCCCCCCCCCCCACGGTCGGTCGGTTCGCTCTGGAGCTTGGCAGCTGTCTCCCCTGGGGCCATGGAAGGCCTCCTATCCCACGGTGGCCTCAGCCGCTCCCCATCACCAAAACAAAAACACAACAGGCCCTATTGCCATGGAGAGTTCAATCCTCTTGTTCTGGGATTGGCACCGACTGGAATTCCAAAGGCTCTGCAGAGTTACCTCCCGAGAGGTCTAAAAGCCACACATTCACCACTAACCTAAACACACAGCCTGGCCCCGTGCCCAGCAATAGCACCCTCACCCCCTCAGGGCCAGGAGTGAGTCCTGCCTTCCAGTTGCGCATCGAGGGGTGACATGTCAGAAATGTCAGACATGGGATGCTCTCGACAGCTCTGGGTTCACTGATGTCACCAACATCAGCTCTCATGGGATACAACCAGCTTGCCGGGGGGGGGGGGTTCACTGTAAACATAGTCCTGAGCAGAGGGACGTGTCCCAGGGCAGGGGTTGGGGGGTGGAGAAGGAAGGGGCATCGGCAAGAAGAGGAAATAAAAGGCTGAAGTCTGCTTCTTAGCCTGTGAGTTAAAAACCAGGGAGCGAAGCCGGGCGTGGTGGTGCACCCCTTTAATCCCAGCACTTGGGAGGCAGAGGTAGGAGGATCACCGTGAGTTCAAGGCCACCCTGAGACTCCATAGTGAATTCCAGGTCAGCTTGGGCCAGAGTGAGACCCTACCTCAAAAAAAAGGGGGGGGTGCTCGGGGGAGGCCTTCCTCAAAGGTCTGCTCCCAGAGGATCACCACTTTAATGATGCCTCTCGAGGCACTGAGCTCTGGAATCAGAGCCAGCTTGTCTCCTGTATGTACGGCTCTGGCCATAACAACTGATCTCTCGGGTTCCGCATCTCTAGAGCGGCCTCCAGGCCTACTGCAGGTGCTGGGTAGGGTCACGGCTGGGAAGTGCCTCGTGCACAGAAGTTTCTCAAAACAGCAGTAGCCATGGTAGATGGAGGGAGATGGCAAGTGTTCGCTGCCCTCCCTTGAAGGAGGTAGAGAAGGGTGACTGTGGCCACCATGTTTGGGTGGACACTCCCAGCCAGGCTGGGGCTTGCTGAGCACATCCAAGACAAAGGCAACATTCAGCTGAGCAGAACAATACAGCAGTCATCCCCGCACCCACTAAGAGCCTTGACGTGGCGGACCAGCACTGGCTCCCAAACGCCTTGTCCTCACATGTCCCGCCAGGTGCCCTTACCTTGGTGTTCATACACGACTTCCCTCGCTTATACTCTTTGTGGGATCCACGCTTGTCCAGCTTGTACCACAGGGCTTTGGCCTTCCATGTGGTCACTTTGGACTTGAGCTGGGAGTAGAAGTTTCGGTGGTCCAGAGGGTCTAGGTCCAGGAGCCGGGTGAGGATGTTGAAGGCCTGGAGAGTACCCTTGCACGTGGAGGCCTGCACGAAGTTCTCGAAGACCTGGCCCGCCTGGGCTTGCTTCTCATCCTCATTTTCCCCCATGGTTCAGGAGTCACGTGGAGCCGGGCTGTGGAGGGGCCAGAGGGGGTCACCATGAAGTATCCAGAGAAGCCTCACACCTGCAGAGGGAAGTGATGACAGGGGTGAGCTTCGTATCCCTGAACACTCTAAAGCACTGATTCATCTTGAGCCTTGGTCTCACAACTACACCCGGGCCATCCTTGGCACAGGTGCGATGTACCTTCTAACCTGGCATCATGCCTTGCTGGCAACTTTCTTCCCAGCCCCCTCTCCCCCCTGGCTGGAAAACCACCGATTGTGCAAAGCTGTATGTACCCTGGCTAATGTCAACAAGACCTGGGCAGTCATGCTTCCAGCCAGATGGCTCTGGAAACAGTGACTAGCAAAAGAAAAAAGGGGGGGGGGGAACCCTGAACTTAGTCTTGTTAAAAAACGCTCCCATGCTTGGTGCTCCAATTGGTCGGACTAATGAATGCCACCCAGTCCCATCTGCCAGGGAAGACAAGCCCCACGGCCCTCTCTCTGGCTTCAAGACCTTCCTGCTGTCTTTGGACAAAACACCGGGAAGTCTTCCTTCAGTGGTCACCATAGGGCAGGTCTTTCCTCTACACAGGTGACAAATGACAACTTCTCAAGACTTCTGCTCCTGGCATCTGCTGGAGGTGTACCAGCTACCTCAGTCAGATGCCCAGAAGCAGCGTCACGTGGAGCTCTCCTCCCCACGCGCCAGGGGAGGGAGCTGTTGGGAACAAGTGCCCGGGCCGGCGGAAGGCAGGCTGCGATGGGTGTACATTTGAATCACCAAAATAGCTCGCCTGGGTTTTGGCCACGGCCCTCTCTCCATGCCATGCTAACCTCAGGCATTCCTTAGAGAAGTCACTTACGTTTCAAAGGAACAAAAATAAAGAAGAGCTGATTCCCCAGAGCACTAGCTGTTTTTTCCAGAATGCTACGCTGGCCTAAGAAGGCCAGTGAGAGTGGTGCTGGCCAGTCCAGTTAACGGAGTGCTGGGGGGCTTAAAGACAGGGGGGGCTCGGCCGACTGAGCTCCCTGGTGGGGCTTGGCAAGGGCAGCAAAAGGCCCCCCGGCAACTTCCCACTCCCCAGATGGGATCGTTTACCATGGGCACATCTGGACCGTAGGCTGGTTTCATAATGTACGAGCTGAGGAGGAGGAGTATCTTTTCCTCGAATCTCTGGCTCACCCACAACAATCACTGGTGCCTGGGCATGCTTTGGGCATCACATTCGATGTTGGGCATACAAAGATGACCGGCGCAAAGAGAGTCAGCCGATGACACGCAATGGCAAAGTACTATGCCACATGGATCAAGTATCTTGGGGGAGGGGGCAGGACAGCTGATGTGACAGTCTGAAGGAGTCCAATGGTCTCTAAGGGGGAAAACCAGAAGAGACCAGGAAGGCTCCACTCAGAGGCATGAGTCTAGAAAGAACTGGTACCGTTGCAGCGACATCAAGTTCAAGGTCCCAGCAGAGGCTTAGTATCCCCGCAAAAATGGTACAGATGGGCTGGGGCAATTGATCAGTTGGTAAAGTGTTTGTTGCATGCGCAAGCAAGCAAGCAAGAGGACCTGAGTTCGATCCCTAGCATCCATGGAAAAGCAGGGCATGGTGGTGTGCGCCTAGGATCCCAGTGCTGGGAGGTAGAGATAAGAGGGTTCACTGGCCAGCTAGTTTAGCTGAACTCTCCGGGTTAAGAGAGAGAGACTCTGTCTCAAAAATTGGGGGGAGGTGGGAGTGGTGGCACACACTTTTAATCATAGCACTCAGGAGGCAGAGGTAGGAGGATCGAGCTAAGTTCACACATGTACAGCACACCACAGAGAGAGGGAAAAACAGAGACAGACAGACAGATAGGCACACACACACACAGAGCAGAGAGGTGGGAATCCAAGTAGCAAGTGTCCCCTGCAGGCCAAGAGGCATGAATGGCTCCTTTAGGACACTGGCCTCCCTCCTGTGGTGCTGGGCACTGTTCTCCATGTAGCTGCAGCCCTCTGCAGGACTCGCTGGCCTGCACCCTTCCGCCAGGCCTGTCCTCCAGGAGCTCTACCTGGCTGCCCATGCCACCTAACCAACCCCACAGGCCGGGAAGGCTGGTTCTGCCAGGGCCCTGCCTGGCCCCAACGAGACACAGAGCCCTTCAAGGCCTCTCCCTCTGGCATCCTTCTCATAAACACTGCTGCCTCCAGCGTCTCCACTTTCCCCACGGGTCGTGCCTGCCACCCAGACGGCATAAATGGAAAGCAGCCCTCGTGGGCTTTTCGGAGCGTATGAACAGTCCCAGACTTTATCTACCTTTGGAGTCATTTCGGTGCCAGCGCTGAACCAGGTGTAGGGTAGCCAGCTGACAAGCCCAGCTTAGAGGATTTGACTCTACCCCACAGTCCCTCCTGGGGATGAGCGGGTGACCTTGGAGGATGACCTTGGAGCTACCCCAGCTGGAGTCCAAACCCCTCATTGCCCTCATGTGGCCTCATACAAGCCACTCGCACCCAAGACTCGATTTCTCCCTTCCTGAGAGATGCGTAGGCTCCACCTTGCAGGCTGCCAAGAGAAGCAGCCCGTGGATGAAGTGCAGCCCGGCCCTGGGACGTCTGGCCAGGCATGCTAATATACCTGGAGCGCCCATCACACCCACAGATTGCATCTGGGAGAATGTGCCACATTGAAAAGAGACGTTTTGCTAATCAACTCTCCAACTGCCAACTCCTCCTTATCTAAAATCATGCACCTTTTGGAGGTATCAAGCCAGACCTGCCTCCCAGAGGCTAATTTACAAACTGGAAGAACTTGTCTCCTCTCTCCACAGGGAAAAAAAAAAAAAAAAAAAAAAGAACTGAATTGCTTAATGTTGGGCTCCAGTTGCAAAAGAAGCAAAAGCCAGGGCTGGGGGGTGGGTGGGCAAGAGCACCAGGAACCAGGCTCTGGGCTCTTATCAGGGTGCGATAAGGAAGGTGGAGGGAGAGGGCCAGCAGGAGGCTAGCAGGTACTTGGACGGGTTCTCCTGCTGTACCAGGCCTAACAATTAAGTCTCCACCTTCAAAACTCACTTGCCAGTTCACATCACTTTAAGAGGATGCTGACACCGGTGGGTAGGACTTGTCGTGGAAGACCCTGTGGTAGGTGGCACTCTTCCGTGGGAGAAGGGAGGAATATTCAGTCAGGAAAACCAGGGGAGTCAGGTGGTACTCCTCATGGGAGAAGGAAGGAATATTCAGTCAGGAAAACCAGGGGAGTCTGGTTAGCACTTGCTGGCTGTGTGACCTGAGGCAACTTACCTCATCGGTCAGCCTCAGTTTTCCCATCTGTAAGATGGGGGCAATATGACTCACACAATAGAGTCATAAGGAATAAATAAATAAGTAAATAAATAATTGCTTGTAGGCTATAGAACCAGCATTCACTGCTGGACTTTGAATGACTCAGATATCACACCAAAAAAGAAGTGGGGAAGGGGACATGCTTCAAGACTACTTAAGACTCTCTCCCCAAAGGGCTGGGGGTGTAGCTCAGTGGTAGAGCATTTGTCTACCATGCACAGTCTTGGGTTCAATCCTCATCACTGAAAAAAGAAGCCTAATCCACTAGCTTCCTATGTCAAGAAATCATGTACCCCTCAAAACTAGAGGACTAGGGGCATTTGAGAAGTTCCAACTCTCCGGAGGGTCATTATTTTTTAAGGCCAGCCTGGGCCACATAGCGAAACACTGAAAGCTGGGATTACTGGCATGTGCCTCATCCTCTTGTCCTACTGTGTGTGTGTGTGTGTGTGAGAGAGAGAGAGAGAGAGAGCACGAGAGCGTGAGAGAGAGCGAGAGCGCATGTGTAATGGTTCATTCACGTGTGGGAGTCAGAAAACAACTTTCAGGTCAGTTCTTGCCTTTCCACCTCACTTTATGGGGCAGAAGTTCTCTAGGTCTTGTCCCACTGTTAAGTTTCACTCTGCTGTTGTTCTCACCATGAACTTCTGGAATATTCTTCTGTATCTGCCTCCCATCTCGCCATCAGCCTGCTGGGGTTACAGAAGTCCATCACAGGTTCAGGATGCTAGGATACTTATGTGACGTCTGGAGAGGATTGAACTTGGGCACGCAGAATTGAGCCGCGAGTTCAATATCCACTGAGCTCCTTCCTACTCAGCTCTTGACCTCTAGTTTTAATGTGTATATAATTCCGAGGCATAGGAAGCTAGCTAGTAAGGATTTTTTTTTTTTTTTTTTTTGTTACAAAGGATCAAGTCTCTCTGGTTCTAGAGACTGGGGTGAACCACCTTTGATGGACACCCTTGCTTGGCCCAAAAGATAAAGTTCAAGAATGTGTCAGAGTTGGGCAAAGTGGTAGCAGGAAGATCAGGAGTTCAAAGTCATCTTCTGCTATCCAGTGAGTTCAAAGCCAGCCTGAGCTACATGAAACTCTGTTTCAAACAACAATAGTAAAGAGAATATGTTAAATCGGAGGTTCCTGGGTGGCTGACTATTAAAAAAAAGTTTGCCTCTTAAACCACCACACAGCCGCTGCCTCTCTGGAGTTTAGATATAATAGAAAGAGAACTAAGTAGCCGGAAATGTGAATGGTTCTGCATTTTCTGGGCAGGAACAAAATGTGATGCTGATAGTTCCAAGAATAGCCTTGAGGTAGTTTGGGTTTTGTCAGTCTGCGCCCCTTATTTGTGGGCTTGCAGCTCTCCTGCCTGTGTGACTTCATGAGTCACAAGGCAATTCCCTGCCCCCACCTCTGACCGCCAAAAATGAACATTTAGGACCTTGGATTGCAGGAGACAGCACTGGTGATGGACTCATCCCACAGCATCTGGAGCCAAGGTCAGGGTTTGCACAGCGTCCCTGAACCCCTCCCTATATGACAGACGGGGTCTCCTGAGCCCCGCTGCCTGTGCATTCCCATTCAGGGGCTTCATACCTGCCATCTGCCCAACAGCAGTACACGGCATGGTCAGGCCTTGAGGAAAGGGTGGAGTTTCTACAATCTCACAGAAGTATGGTGAGGGAGTACTGGGTAGCCTTCCATCTAAGAGGAAAGTTCACCCA
Source organism: Dipus sagitta (assembly GCA_036346955.1). Taxonomy (NCBI): domain Eukaryota; kingdom Metazoa; phylum Chordata; class Mammalia; order Rodentia; family Dipodidae; genus Dipus; species Dipus sagitta. Next base: position 151,012,299 of record CM070772.1, on the reverse strand, counting down.
CAACCCCAAAACTTGGCACCCACAGACAAGATCTGTTGCAAGGTCAATGCCATCTGAGGACGAAACCTCCGTCTCATTTTGACTGCCACGCTGCCCGAGCCATCTTCCTCCAGTGCCTTGCTGAGGAGCCACCGGGTGGGCTCAGCTTTGCCCTGGACTTTGTGCTGCCCTGAGCCTCGCCCCCGGAAGACAGCTGTACTGAGCAGAACTCCTGAGATAACGCCAGAGCCCGCCAGGGATGTGGGGTGTGAGAAACATCTCCTGCAGACATTACATCTCTGCAGAGCCCAGCACGGGCAGGAACCCCTGTTTCACAGGTGGGCCTGGACACTCCAGCTTCCCATATAGCTTTCCATCTCTCAGGGCCCTGGGCAGTCAACTTGAACCAAAAGTTGTTATTCCAAACTGAACTCTCAGATCAGGCCTATAATCCCAGCTACTTCAAAAGATGAGGAAGGAGAATGGCGAATTTGAAGCTTGCCTGGACTTTAAGGATAGCCTAGATAATTTAGTGAGACTCTGGCTCAAAACAAGAAGAAGGTTCTGGATATAGCTCAGTGGTACAGCACTTGCCTAGGATCCATAAGACCCCAGATTCAATCCCTAGTAGCACAAAACAAACGAACAAACAAAAACAAACAGAAAAACAAGACTGGGCTAGAGAGATGGCTCAGGGGTTAAGGAGTCTACTGCAAAGCCCAACAACCCGGGTTCAATTCCCCAGTACCCACAGAAAGCCAAATGCAGGATGGCGCACGCATCTGAAGTTCATTTGCAGCAACTGGAGGCCTTGGCACACCCATTCTCTTTCACTTATTCCCTTTTTTACTCTCTCCTTGAAAATAAATAAAATATTTTTTTAAAAAAACCAGGTCAGGAGCTGGAGAGATGACTCAGTGGTTAAGCGCTTGCCTGAGAAGCCTAAGGACCCCGGTTCAAGGCTTGATCTCCCCCCCCCCAATACCCACGTTAGCCAGATGCACAAGGGGGCACACGCATCTGGAGTTCGTTTGCAGTGGCTGGAGGCCCTGGTATGCCCATTCTCTCCCTCTCTCTCTCTCTGCCTCTTTGTCGCTCTCAAATAAATAAATAAAATAAAAATCTAAAATAAAAAAACAGGTCAGTTCTGGGGTTAGGAAGGGACTCCCAGGGTTACCTGTGTTTCCTATGTTCTCCCTCCAGCCTTGGTCACCTCCACGGTGGTGCATGCGTTGCCCTCTAGGCTGCCCACTGCACTGGCCACTGGTCTTTGAAGGAGCCTCGGGGGCTCTTCTCATCACACCGTGTCCCTGAGGCTCTCTCCGCCGCCTGGTCTCAGTCTGGAGATGGCCCGCAGAAGGCGAAGGCCTTTCCACTAACCCAGCCTGAACCCCTCTAGAAAGGGCTGATGGAGACACAAGAGGGACACTGCGAAAGCACTACAAGGGGCCCCGACTGCAGCATGGCCCAGACATTCCTACTGCCCCAGGCAGGAGCACTGGAGGATGCCGGGTCCACTGCGGGCTCTGACCTTCGATGCCTGTCCGTCCGCTGTGAGCCTGTCACTTGTTCCCGTCCTTCCATTCAGCTGTCTCCCTCTTCGATGATGCCAGTGGCCTGGCCTGAAGGGGCCTCACACCTCCCCACTTCCTGGCCTCCGCCCACCCCTCTTGGAGCCACATACTGTGCTAAGCCCTGGGATGAGCCAGGGAGTCAGTCTCCATGCTCTAGGGTCTCACTGCCTGTGTCCGGTGTCAGGAGACACCTGGATGCTACCTAATGCCAGGAAGAGAGGAAGGCAGCCGGCGTCATCAGAGGTCACTGCCCACCGGGCACCTTCACAGGCATTATCCTAGAGTCCCTATAACAAGCCTGTGGCCTGGCATTCATATTCCCTCCCCTCGCTTCTTCTTCTCCCTCTCCTCTGTCCCCCTCTCCTCTGTCCTCCCCTCCTCTCCTCTCCCCTCCCCTCTCCTCACGGATCTTAAAAAAGCATGGGCTGCAGAGATGGCTCAGTGGGTAAAAGCGCTTGCTATGCAAAGGTGACGACCTATATTCGGGTCTCCATAAGCTGTGTGAGATCCAGACACAGCAGTGAGTGCGTCTCAGCCTGTTCCTCATGTGGCGATGTGAAAAGCAGAGACAGAATCCTCCAGGCTGGCTTGGTGCACGCAGCAGTGAATACCAAGACCCTGCCTCAAACAAGCTGGAAGATGAAGTTGTCCTGTGACCTCCAACATGTGTGCCACAGCATGTCCACGCCCAGGCTCACACACACACACACACACACAGAACTCATCTCTGTCCTCTGTGATGTAACTATAGATTTCTAGTATGAGGTGTTTTTTTTTTATATGTGTGGATAAATATGTGTGTGCATGTATCCATAAATATATGTGTGCCTGTGTGTTAACTGTGTGTATATTATGTGTATATACACATATTTTAAAATGTGTCCTTAAGAAGTCCTAACTATGCCCAGCATCTCTAGTTTGTAGCACTAAGCCTCTCTTCAGGGCCTATTAGAAGACATCAAGAACTCCGGCCTGGGGTGAGGAGAGCTGGGCTCCAGCCCCTGCCTGCGCCTCTCCCTCAGGACCGCTGGGGTGTTCAGTGCTCCGGGGCATACCTGTGACAGTCCCATCACATCCATGTCCTCATTGAGACACCTGTGTTCGACGAGGAAGACAGACGTTCCGGGCTAAGAATCATCCTCAGTGTCACGCTGGCAGTGATGGGATGCTATGAGCTGAGGCCAACTCTGTCACACTGCGGAAGCCACACTCTCGGGCACAATGTAACGGAAATAGCACAACCATCAGATCGTTCTTGTCTGTAATATCCTCGGGCCTAGTGAGTCTCCACTTTAGGGCACAGCTTCCTAAGTTATGGAAGTTATGGAAGCTGGAGAGATGGCTCAGTGGTTAAGGCACTTGCCTGTGAAGCCTTAAGGACCCAGGTTAGATTCTCCAGGTCCCATGTAAGCCAGATGCACATGGTGGCGCATGCGTCTCGAGTTCGTTTGCAGTGGCTAGAGGCCCTGGTGGTGCCCATTCTCTATCTCTCCCTCTCTCTGTCTCTAATACATAAATAAATAAAAGAAATGTAACGAGAAAGCATTCAACAGCCCTTGTCTGCATTTCCAGAACTTTCTATCTAGTGCCTGCACTGTTTGTGTAACTCCCTCCTGTGGAAACGCCCCACATCCAGGAGTCCCCTCTCTGTCTGTCATCTGAGCACAGGAGCTGAGTCTGCTAAACCGTGTCTTCCTCTGCGCTGCTCAGAACTCGACCTCCTAGACCGGCCTGGCTCCACAACCCTAGCTATTTCTCCCAGACAGAAAGGGTCATCCTGCACAAAACCCTCCCTGCACAGATGCTAACCAGCAAGCGGGTGTGAATTCTAACAGGACAAGTTTCCTCCCAACACAGAGCACTCAGGCCAGTGTGGCAGGTCACAGTGCCAAAAAAAAACAAAAAAAGCAATGTTCTTAGGTGGGCGTGGTGGTGCAGGTCCGTAATCTTAGTACTCAGGAAGCTGAAGCAGGAGGATTGCTACAAGTTTGAGACTAGCCTGGGCTACACAGTAAGCCTATGTCTCAAAAATCAAAAACTATGTCTCAAAGACACAAACAAAAAAAAACCCCAAGTAGTCACATCTTTCCTACGTCGGTATGGAATGGGCATGACAGGGCTGCCCTCACCACCTAGGACCCCTTCAGTGAGCTCCTCTCCCCCGGAAATTGGTTAGCCAAGTAGCATACACATCTCATTACACACAAAGCCCATCTTTTCTACCAATACTTGGGCACATGTAGGGGCTGGTGATCAATCACACACTGAGCACCCAAGAACACTGTGACCTCAAAATTCCAGTTTCCAAGAGTGACAGTAGGCGATACCCCCAGTAAGCAAGATCTTTCAGACAGCAAAGCGGATACTGCTGGCTATGCTGGGGCATGCTTGGCACCCCGGGCATGAGGAGCATGCTTTGAGGCCAGCCTGGGCTACACAGTGAGACCCTGTCTCAAAAATCAAAAACAGGGCTGGAGAGAATGGCTTCGCAGTTAAGGCGCTTGCCTGCACAGCCTAAGGACCCAGGTTCGATTCCCCAGGACCCACATGAAGCCAGACGCACAGGGAGACACACGCATCTGGAGCTCATTTGCAGTGGCTAGAGGCCCTGGCATACCCATTCTCTCTGCTCCTCTCTCTCTCTCCAATAAATAAATAAATAAATAAATAAATCATTTAAAAAACCTAACTAAATTAAAAGGAGAGAGAGAGAGAGAAGAAAGGAGAGAGGAAAAGAGACGGCATGCACGTGAGCATGCAGGTCTCCGGGCTGGAAGGAAAAGGCGCGGGCAGTCAGTGCTTAATGGGAACTGGCTCACAGTGGGATCATGACAAGTACCTAGGATGGACGGCGGTGAGGCGGCCATGGCTATACCACAACGCGAATGACCCCCATGCCGCTGAGCTGCACACTTCAACATAGTTACAATGGTAAATCTCGTGTTATGTATACTTTACCACAAAACAATAAGTGCGTACAAAACCAAACCACCAGACCACCCCCTAGGAGTAGGAACAGCCCAGGGCCAGAGCCCAGGATACGTGGCGTCCTTGTCAGTGAAGTTAACTTCTGAAACACTCGGGTTAAAAACACAAGTAAGGGTTGGAGAGAGGGCTTAGCGGTTAAGCGCTTGCCTGTGAAGCCTAAGGACCCCGGTTCGAGGCTTGATTCCCCAGGACCCACGTTAGCCAGATGCACAAGGGGGCACATGCGTCTGGAGTTCATTTACAGTGGCTGGAGGCCCTGGCGTGCCCATTCTCTCTCTCTCTCTCTCTGTCACTTTCAAATAAATAAATAAAAATTAAAAAAAAAAAACACAAACACCGGGTGTGGTGGCACACGCTTTCAATCCCAGTAGAGGTAGGAGGATTGCTGTGAGTTCGAGGCCACCCTGAGATTACATAGTGAGTTCCAGGTCAGCCTGAGCTAGAGTGAAACCCTACCTCGAAAAACCAAAAAAACACAAGTAAGCAAAACCAATCATTCCACTAGTGGAAAAAACTTATTGGTTTTATTTGGTGAAGTGCGATGATTTTTAACTTCTGTTTTCAAAATCTCTAGGCTTCGCTCATTCTTCCTTTCAAATCTTAATTGAGTCCAGGCAGCTTCCAGAAGCTCAGCCTTGCCAAGTTCCCATTGCTCTCTCTTATTCTACTTCCCCAGGCTCTCAGCTCCTAACACACTTCCTCCAATGTGGCACCCATGAGACCCCTTCGGTACCCCCAGGGAAACTGGGATACCCACTCCTTGATCTTAACTTCTAGAATCACCACACACGAGCCTAACCAGCAGATGAACCAGAGACAGCACTCCACCTTTCGGCTCCCGAAGGCCCCTGGTACAGCGTCACTAGTGAGGAGCTGTTGCCCAGATGGAGGGAACATTGTTCCCCGTGGCAAGCAGGTCCCTGAGACCACTGTGGAGATGGGTCCAGGCGAGCCCAGGGCTGCACGTCATCTTGAGTGAGTGGGAAAACTGGCTGTGGAACTGGAAGAGCTCTGGCCCTCAGTCAAGGAATGGCACTTTAAAGACACCAGCTCTGAGTCCATGAGTTTCACCCCCTCAATTCCACGCAAGGAAGCTTCTCCATTCATAAAACAGTGGGCTCTGGCCCACACCACACTTGCTGCTCTTCAGTCGGGCAACAAGCATGGGCATCCCATAGCTCCTGGTCCTCCCTGCCTCCTCCCCTCCGGACACACTACACCCCGACCCCTTTCCCAAGTGGGTTGGACTCCTCCCACGGAGCCTCCACAGCACTTGTGGACCTTGATTGGAATCACTTACTATGTGTTGAAATCACATTTTTACTCTCTGACTTCCAGCTCTTAGTACAAGGCCCTCACCCCCTATGATAGTATATGCTGTAGGAATGAATGAATGAGTGCTGACTCTGAGAACATAATTATTGACATTTAATAAGTATCTATGAAGTCTTGCAATGTGTTAAAAGCTTCCATGCATATTGAGGTTAGTTTAATTATTATAATGAACCATGTCATTGTTAGACTTGTATCATCCGCATTTTTCAAAGAGTTATACAAGGTAGCAACTTGCCCAAGGTCACAAGGCAGAGTAGGGAAGCTATGGTTGGAGTCTCCATAAGCAAAGTTCAAAGGCACAGCCTTAACCACCGTGCCCGCACAGAGTGGGTAGAGTGACAGCTACGAAGGCTGCCTTGTGCCCCAAGTCAGAGACAGGCTTGGGTCTAGGCCTGAGATTCATGATGCTCTCCACCCACCCTGCCTTCATCAATCCCGGAACACCAGGATCTGGACTAAGGATATCTCCCTGCCCTATCAAATGATGCCAGTAATACACACACACACTCTTAGCTAAGAAAGACAGGCCCTTTTTGGTCTTTCTGGGCACAGGCCAAGTTAGGCTAGCTGACCTGTAGCCTGGTGGCTCCGTCCTCTAAGCCTTTCCCTGCAGCTCTGTTCAGCCCTAGTGACCAGTCACTTGCTCATGAACGTGAGCAGGAGGGACATCCGCCACTTCGAGGACTGATGCACAAGAAGCCCCCTCCCCTTCCCCTCCACCATGTCCCCACATCACCTCCCAGAGCACAGCAGCCCTGGGAAGCAGGTGGGAAATTTAGGTGGCAAAGCCCCAGTCAGAAAGGAGCCAGTTCCCCAGTGACCTCTGGGAGGCAAGACTGTTTACAACCAGATTACGTTTTAGTCTTTCCATATGTGATAAGCAAACTTGTAGTCTTGAAGTCACTGAAAATCAGAGCTTATCTGTTACAGACAGTCAATATCACCTTAACAAATATAGTAAATATTAGTGGTGAGCATGTTAAATTTGACCTGTGCCCTCAGTAGGCAGTCCCTCCAACAAGAAGGTTGATCATAGCCAGGCGTAGTGGCGCACGCCTTTAATCCCAGCACTCGGGAGGCAGAGGTAGGAGGATCGCTGTGAGTTCAAGGCCACCCTGAGAATACAGAGTGAATTCCAGGTCAGCCTAGACTAGAGTGAAACCTTACCAGGAAAAATGAAAACAAAAACAAACAAACAAACAAAAAACAAAAAGAAGGTTGATCATGTGGAAATCCACACCCCTCCTATACCACCATTGCTGTAAGAAGTTATGGTTTGAATCTAACATGTCCCCCACGGCCTCATGTTTGAAATACTTGTTCTTGGGCTGTGGAACTTTTAGGAGATGAGGCCTGGTCTTTGAAGATTAGACAGCCTCTGGTTCTGGTCCCATAATGTGAACAGCCACTGCCACACTCGCCCACTGCCAAAGGCTAAGCTAGCTCTTCATTGCTCCACGACTTCACCGCTCACCTATGACCTATGATGGGCTTTTGAGGCCACGAGTTGTGTCTGTGAGGTGTTGTGATTACAGTAACTCAAAAGTAACTGATACCAGGGTCAACTTCCAATGACCACCGGTTCAGTCACTTTGTGTCTTAAATCTTCTGTTAGGACTTTGATGTCTGGAAAAAGTTGTTTGAGCCCCAGAAATAAGTCTACCTACCCTTCTACTTAGGCACCATAGTATACACACCCTCTCTTGCAATGACACATCCTTTCTCCCGTTGAAAATGGCATACGAAGGGCTGAAGAGATGACTCAATGGTTATGGCACTTGCCTGCAAAGCCTAATGACCCAGGTTCAATTCTCCAGTAGCCAGGGAAAACCAGAAGTACAAAGTGACGCATGTACCTGGAGTTCATCTGTAGCTCGCTTGCTCTCTCTCCTTGCAAATATATATATATGTTAACTGGCCTAAGGAGTCTGGGACAGACAAGCTCGTTCACTTCCTTGGTCTCAGTGATGCCCCAAGTGCTGGGCTCCTGTGATGCTGAAAGTATGTATGACACAGCAGAAAGAACTTGGATCTCTGAGTCACTAAGCTCTCCCTTGAAGTCACAAACAATGCAGAGTTCCTCTGAAAACGAAACGGAGGGGCTCTCTTACAGGGCCCAGCTGCCTAGCGTGTCTGCTAAGTGTCTGTGTGTGTGCCAGGCTTCGGATGCTGGGCGCATTCTCATAGGGGGGAGGGCTCGTTCTCTCTGTAACCAGCTTCTGCTGAAGTGCGACAGCTAGAAACACATCTTGCCTGTGGGCTCTGCCTGGCGTCCCGGCAAAGTCACCTCCTCCCAGGTGACCACGTGTGTTTGGATGCTCCTCTCCCGCCTCGTGCAGTCAGGCCTCAGGGACCGAGATGCTCATCCTGTGTCTGAAGGCCCTGTCGGGCGCCGGGGAGCCCCTCACCTGCTCACCATGTGCACAGCACTGTGACCAGAAGCCCCCCCCCCCCCAGCTGCAGGCTCACTGCTCCAGTTTGGAAGGTCCCCGTTTGGAAGAACTGTGCCACTTGACTATACTTTCACTGCACAATAATGAGGCTTTTAGCTGTTTTGCGGGAGTGTGTGATGCATGTGTATGTATGCATGTTCCCTTGTGTGGGCACACATGTGTTTGGGTGCAAGTGCACGTGTGTGCGGGTGTATGTGTGTGTGCATGCACGTGGAGGACAGAGGTTAGTGTTGGGCCTGATGTCTTCCCCAGTCACTCTCTTCCTTATTTATCGAGAGCGCTCTCTCCCTTGAACGGAGAGCTGATGTGGCGAGCCCAGCAGCCAGTTCCACTCAGGGATCTCGTCTCTACCTCCCAAGTCTAGGACTACAGGTGGGTCAGCACAGCCAGCCGGCATGTCCATGGGTGCTGGGAGTGTGAACTCAGGTTCTCCTGCTCAGGAAGCAAGCATTTCACTGACTGCGCTATTATCGCCCCAGTGTCCTTGGCTATCCACGTGTCCCCTTCAGTCACTCCCCCACATGTGCCCAAATTCAACCACGGGTGCAATTAGATTTTAGAGAAAACGAAATTGGACTCTCAGGCTGGAGAGATGGCTCAGCTGTTAAAGGCAATTTCCCAGCACCCACAGAAAGCTAGATATACAAAGTGACGCGTGCGTTTGGAGTCTGTTTGAAATGGCAGTATGTGTTGGCACACCCATGTTCTCATTCTCTCTCTCAAATAAATAAATAAATATATTTTTAATTGGACTTTCTGGGCTAGAGAGTTTGCTCAGTGGTTAAGGCACTTGCCTACAAAGCCTAACAACCCAGATTGGATTCCCCAGTCCCCATATAGGGCCAGATGCACAAGGTGGTACATATATCTGGGGTTTATTTACAGTGGCTAGAGGCCCTGGCATGCCCATTCTTTCTCTCTCTCTCCCCTTGCAAATAAATATTTTAAAAATTGAACTTTTTCTTCCCTTTACAGCCAAGGTCCCCAAAAGAACTGTCTAGCCTTGAAAGTCATTTCTCCCCTCCCACTAACCCTTCTTCCTCCACATTCAGGTTTCTACTCTCATCCCATTTACCAGTCACCACCCACTCTCAGTTCCCAAACCTAATGGCCACCTATCTAGCCTTATCTCCTTTGTGGGCTATATGTGATCTCCATCTTTTGCAGTTTGTTCTCTCTCGATCTGCCCCTGAAAGTGAAGGTTCTGACCTTGCCCTCCAGGACCTCAGCCCTCCTCCATGTCAGTGTCCTGGTGGCTCACTGGCTATAGCTGCGTCTCATCCTCTCTCTCTCCCACCCTGCTTGTCAACGGCAATCCTCGCCGCACCCTCAGAGACCTCCAGGGAGAACTGCTCACCATCCCAAACACCTGCCCCCTTCCTGCAGCCCTGGCCTCAGGGGACAGCTTCTTTTGTACCAGACGGGTACAAGCCCTCGCTGTCAGCATTCTCGGCCCCTTCTCCCTCATCTTGAAGCATCCTGCCTCCTCGAGAGCCCTGTCCACAGCTCCCATACTTCAGGGTTCAGGTACCATCTCTTCACTGGGACTCGGAAAAAATCCCATCAGCACCTTCCCTGTCTCCAGCTTCATTTCTGGCCGAGGCCCGTCAAACTGCCGCTGGAGAGAACACTCGGGGCTCACGTCCTGCCCCTGCTTACTGCCCCTCAGTACTTCCTAACAGTCCACAGGGTGACCATCTATTATGCTGTACATCGAGAACAACTGAACAAAACCACCAGCACAGTCTAGCCCCCGTCTGTCCCTCCAGCCTGTCTTCACCACTCCCTGCTGTCCCCAACCCCATACCCTGACCCACTGGGCTTCTCCACGCTCCCGTCACTGCTAGCAAGGGACCTCCGATCTACAATGCCCGTCCCAGGCTCTGATCACCTGGTAACACCCATCTGTTGGGCTGAAGAGATAGCTTAGTGGTTAAGGCGTTTGCCTGCAAAGCCTAAGGACCCAGGTTCGATTCCCCAGTACCCACATAAGACAGATGCTCAAGGTGGTACATGGATTTGGAGTTCATTTGCAGTGGCTGGAGGCCCTAGTATGCCCATTCTCTCCTTCCTCCTCCCCCCATCTGTCTCTTTCTCTCTCTCTTTCTCTCAAGTAAAATAAAATAAAACCCACCTGTTAATGGTTCAGATATGAACTGTCCCCCACAGGCTCTTACAGTGAGCGTGGTCCATGGCTTGTGTGCTGTTGTAGGAGGTTGTGGAACTTTTCAGAGTTGGGCCTAGAGCTAAGGGAAGTGAGTCCCTGGGGGGAAGACCCTGAGGTTGATAGCGAGGTCCCTACTCCCTGCTTCCTGGTCCACTGAGATGTGAACAAACGGCTGTGACATGCTCCTGTCACCACAGAGCCACTTGCTTTCCCCGCCACGGTGACCTGCGTCCCCTCAAACTGAGAGCCAAAATAAACCCCTCTTCCTGTAACTTTCTTCCTGTCAGTAACAGCAGTAAGAAAAGTCACAAATCCACCAGCTGTCTTTACAGCAGAAACCTCCAAGGCAGCAGAGAATCGTGGGCTCCAGTGTGGATTCTGGAGTCTGCAGCCAGACAGACTGGCTGCACACACTAACCTACCACTTACTAGGTGTGGGAGCCAAGGTGAGTTACCGAACCTCTTTGAACCTCAGTTTTCTCATCCATAAAGTGGGTATAATAATAGTCCTTCCTGCTGGGCCCCTTGAGGATAATATAAAATGGTACCTAGCCAGGTGGTATTCTCAGCAACATTGTTCTTTGAAGACTTACTTTGCCTCCCCCCCACCAACCTTCATCCCTTTTCCCACACCATTTGCTGTGAAGGCTCTCAGGGCAGTTTCCCACACACAATGATCCACTTGTGGCCCATCAAGTTGAATTCTCCAAGGCCAGAGGCTACCTGTCCCAGCCCCTGTGCCTCAGGCAGATGCTTGGTGACAACCGGGGTAGGTAAATCAGATCCAGAGCATCACATGACAGTGAGGATACGGGCTGGGTTGGAGTGTGACTGCTCAAGAGGCCTCGGGACTCCCAGCAGCACACCGTCACACAGCCCCCCTCTTCCTTCCGGGCCTCTGCCTGCCTCTCTTTGCCAATCTGGCATACAGTCCACCCACCCAGTGAGGCAAAGTCAGACTTGCCAGGAGTCGTAACCTGCAGGACCTGCACAGCCTGCAGGAAACCAGACTCCTTGGTTCCCCGGCAAGAACGGTCACAGAGATGACAATACAACTCGGAGTGATGAGGTGGGAGACCGAGTGTCTGAGACGTGGAGGGAGGGTCCCGGAGAAAGCCACGGCGAGATCTCAGGGGAGAGCTGCAGTGTGCGGGGGCTTCCTGGCCCTAGCCCTCCTTTCTTCCTTCTATATCCTCTGACCCCTGACCTCTACACCACAGGTCAGCAAACCTATTGGACCCGCAGTAGCTTCCCCAGGAAGTGTCCCCGGATTCAGCACTCAGGACCACTCCCAAGCAGAGACTCTGCAGCCTGAGCTCCAACAGGCACCAGGCTTTCACTCTCTAGGGAACCCTGTTCCCCAGCCAGGTATGAAAATCAGCAGCAACACACAGTCCCATCCCGTCCACTTACTGAGAGCCTGCACTGTGCCTGATGCCTTGGTGGCCGGTGGATATCAGGTGGCCAAGGTACTGCCACACCCTCTTCTAAGGCCTGGCATCAGTCACAATACAAGTGTCACAAGAGCAGACCAAGCCACCCGGCCTTCATTTAGCCCTGAATTCACCATGTCTTCTGTGTGTCAGTTCTGCCTGGACAGCTAATATGTAAACTTCTTCAGGAAAAGGTCAGTGTCTTCTATTGCTATCCCCCAGAGCATACACTTCAGTGCTAAGTGCCCTGTTGGTACTCAATCGATGTTTACAATGCAAATAATCCAGCTTCCTGGGCTACTTTTTTTTTTAAATCGCTTCACCCATTGATGAGTTATGAGTTATTGATGAGTCTTGTTCAACTAGGTATCTGGCATATACTTTGAACAGAGCAGTTACCTTCTCACTGCTGGGACAGCACATCTGACAAGAAGCATCTTATGAAAGGAAAGGGTTTATTTAAGCATACAGTTTCAAAGAGAAATTTCGTTATTGTGGGGGAAAGCGTGGCAGGAGCAGATCCCTGGGCATCACATCTTCACATCAACAGGGAGGAATCAGAGACAGTAAGCTAAGTGCAGCAAGTGGGGCTGAGCTTTAACACCCCAAAGCCTGTTCCCAGCAACACACCTCCTCCAGTAAGGCTACCTCCCAAGGGCTCTACTAGATAGGGATTAAGTATGAGACTTAATCACAAACACATGACACTGTGGGATAGTGCTGATTTTAATGAACTGTTCCCCATAGGCTCCTGTGTTTTGAATGTTTGGTCCCCAGCTGGTGGCAACCTGGAAAAACTATGCAGCCTATGTGGGGAATAAATAGAGCCCTTATTGAAAGAAGTGTGTCATTGGGGAGGGGCTTTGGGGTGATACAGCCAGCTCCAAGCTTGGTACTCAGACTAGTTCCTCCCTGCTGCTGGGGAGATGTGACCCAAGCTTCCTGCTCAGGGCTGACATGATTTCCCTGCCGTGATGAAACGTCCCCTCAAAACTCCAAGCTGAGGGCTGGAGAGAGGGCTTAGTGGTTAAGACATTTGCCTGCAAAGCCTAAGGACCCAGGTTCAATTCTCCAGGCCCCATGTAAGCACATGCATCTGGCATTTGTTTGCAGTGGCTAGAGGCCTCAGCATGCCCATTCTCTCTCTCTCTCTCTCTCTATCTCTATCTCTCAATCTCCCTCTCTCCCTCCCTCTCTCTGTAATAAATAAATTTAAAAATTAAAAAAAACTCCAAGCTGAAATAAACCATTTTCTTCCATAAACTGCTTCTGATTGGGTGTTTTGTACCAGCAACAAGAAGATGACGACTACAGGGGACATTTTATTTATCTTTTATTTTATTTTATTTGGTTTTTGGAGGTAGGATCTTGATCTAGCTCAGGCTAACCTGGAATTCACTACGTAGTCTCAGGATGGCCTCAAACTCACATCGATCCTACCTCAGCCTCACAAGTGCCGGGATTAAAGGTGTGCGCCACCACACCCGGCCTACAGCAGACATTTTATATTCAACCCACCACACTGAATGTTTACCAGTGAAGACCTCTCCCAAGAGGGGTGGGACTACTTCCACTTCTAAATTTTTAAAATTTGGACTCTAGGTGCTTAAATTCAGGATTAATTTCCTGATATACAGTTCCACACTTTGCTGTTTATCTTGTCATCGATGTCATGGATGATGTAAGTAATGCCTTCCTGGATCTTGGCAGGTGGCCATCATCTGTGATCTCGCAGAGGCCATGGGAAGGGAGGCACCTGTCTGTTCTTTCCATTAAGTGTTCACCCAGCCAGCTGTCCTCCTGACCACACCCGCTCTCTCTCTCTCGCCACAGGAGGGCCTGGACATGGTATCCGGCTTTTATGAGCAGGTGTGGTCATCTGCATGGACAGGTGAGCCTTGCCTGAGTCAGAAACAAGGCGTAAGCAGGTCAGGATTTGGGCAGGATTTGGGGTTCCAGTGCAAGATCCCCCATGATGCAGAGAAGCAGTCTGAGAAACCATGCCCCCACATGGGGAGATTCTCGGGAGACATGTCCAGCAGTGGGCTGGGCAAGTGGAGGGAACCACCACAATGGACTCTACCCTGTTTCTGCATCTTGTTATTGCTACTGCTGTTTGTTATAAGCCCTGGAAATGAGACTCACAGTCGTGAGGTGCTGGGGATCAAAGGTTAGCCCTGCCTCAAAGATAGCTTTATCAAATAACAACTTTTACTCCCAGTACCAAAGAGGTCTTTTTTGTTTTAGTTTATTTATTTATTTATTTGACAGACACAGAAAGAAGCAGAGAGAGAGAGAGAAAGAGAGAATGGGTGCACCAGGGCCTCTAGCCACTGCAAACGAACTCCAGATGCATGCACCACCTTGTACATCTGGTTTATGTGGGTCCTGGGGAATCAAGCCTCAAACCAGGGTCCTTAGGCTTCACAGCAAGTGCTTAACCACTAAGCCATCTCTCCAGCCCCAAAGAGGTCTTTTCTGAAATGCATGTTAGACCCTAGACAGCAGGCGGCCAACTCGGTCTAAATCTGTGCATCTCCTTTCTCTTTCTGCTGGAAGGCAGAGGGCTTTGCCTATTCACCCATGCAGACGTCACCCATCATTCACATGGCCTTTCATTCGTTCATTCATTCATCCATCCTGCAGACACCAACGACGCCATGCCAGGCAGTGTGCTCAATGAACAGTTAACATCCCAGACACGACCCCAGTAGAGCGAGCAGACCAGGCATGGACAAGGCAGCTCGGAGAACCCCCAAGAGGGGCTCCATGCCCACAGAGACTACACTGCTATCAGCAGGTGTTTCAGAGTTCTGAGCAGAAGGGAGAGACAAAGATTGCACTGACCCACTCTCCTCCTGGGCAGAGGGTCTGAAGTTCTCAGGGACTATTTTCCTCAAAGATCTATGAAGCCAATGAAGATTGTGTATAGTAAGTGCTCTCTGATCAGATGATGTAAAATCTATCCCAAAATACATTCTCCTGATGAGTCTGGAAGAGATTACTGCCTCAACAGGCTGGTTTTGTCTTCCAAGTCTGATGTCTAACCACCGGGGTTTTTAATTTCAGTAGCATTTGCCCATTTGGTAATAGCCATGCAGCTCACTGCTGAGAGCAATTCAGACTACACAGGAGGGGCAGTGGTCTTGGGATGTTGTTTGGAGGCCATGCCCCTTGAGCCCAGAAATGCTAAGATAAATATTCAGGACTCAGCATGTGTCTTGACATTTCACTGGCTGGAAGGACTCCTCGGTGGCCCCAAACTTCAACCTTCACAGCCCCAAGGTGGGGGACCACAGAGGTGTGACCAAGTGATAAATTTTCCATGGTGGAAAATTTTGTGTTGGCAGAGAGAAGGTGCTGGGCTCTCTCCTTGGTTTTGGGGCTCGTTCTCTGAAAGACACAGGTGCCAAAGCAAGCAGTAACTGTCCCAGAAACAAGTTTATCTTTTTTCATAAAGATACAAAACCCAAGAGCTGGAGAGATAGCTTAGCAGTTAAGGCACTTGCCTGCAAAGTCAAAGGACTTAGGTTCAATTCTCCACGACTCACGTAAGCCAGATGCACAAGGTGGTACATATGGCTGGAGTTCATTTGCAGTGGTTGGAGGCCCTGGTGCGCCCATTCTTTCCCTCCCTTCCTCTCTCTTTCTCTCTCTATGACTCTTTCTCTTGCTCAAATAAATACATAATTTTTTTAAAGGTCTGGAGAGATGGCTTAGTGGTTAAGGTGCTTTCCTGCAAAGCCAAAGGACCCAGGTTTCATTCTCTCTCTCTCTCTCTCTTCTCCCTCAAATAAATAAATACAATATTTTGAAAAAGAAATTTTTAAGCATTTTATTTATCTATTTATTTATTTTAGAGAGAGTGAGAGAGAATGGGTGTGCCAGGGCCTCCAGCCACTACAAACGAACTCCAGATGCATGTGCCACCATGTGCATCTGGCTTACGTGGGACCTGGAGAATCGAACCTAGGTCCTTAGGCTTTCTCACGCATAACGCCTTAACCACTAAGCCATCTCTCCAGACCCTCAAAAAGTTTTTAGAAAGATACAAACCCCAGGGCTGAGGAGATGGACCAGTGCATAAGGTGCTTGCTGCACAAGCATGAGGATTCCCAGCACACACATAAAATGCCAGGCATTGTGGCACACGCCTGTAATACCAGTGCTGGAGAGCCTAAGGCAGGGAATCCCCGGGGACCACTGGCTAGCCAGTCTATTCTAGCTGGATCAGTGAACTTTAGGTTCAGCAAGAGACCCTGCCTCAAAGAAAGTGGAAAACAACTGAAGACCTGTAACGTTGACCTCTGGTCTTCATGTGCCCCTCGCACATATGCGCATGCGCACACACACCATACCCAGTAAGAAGTTACAAAGCCCAGGAGCTAGTGAACTGGGCGTGGTGGTGCTTGCCTGGGATGCAAGCACTCAGACTGCCAAGTTGAAAGCCAACTTTAACTACATAGTGAGACCTTGTCTCCAAAACACCGAAGGCTTGGGGTAGGGCGCTTATGCAGCATGCGGGAGGCCCTGGGTTCCATCCCCATAACGGAACACAAAACAAAACCTAAAAACAAACCAATGAGGTCTGCTGAGAAGAGACCAAGAAGCTTTTTGACTCCAAACAGTTACTCAGCTTACTCATTCTTCTCCAAGAGGATGTTCAAGACCCAAAGCACAGGGTCTAACATTGGTGTCCTGGGGCCGGATGCCAACAAGCTATTCATTAAAAGGGAACAAGCATGTCCAAGAGACAAGAGTTCCTGGAGGATTTCTCACCATTTTTCTCTTTACTTGATTTTTTTTTTCATTTCTGGCTTTCCCACATGATAATCTACTCCCTGGATACTTCTGTCTTGCAAACATCATGCTTGAAAAGAGCTATGTATTTTTATTGCCCCCCCCCTTTTTAAGTAGCTTTCTCATTCCACACCCGGCCCCTGCAGGATGGCTGTGTGGCCCTGTCTGGAATGCAACCGTCCCTGGAGGGAGAGTCTGCCCATGAACGCACAAGGATGTTTGCTCTCGGCCTGTTTGGCACTAAGAATCTGAGACATGTTAAATATGAGCTGTCAGCAGGGCCGGTCCCACCCAACTCTCTCTGCACCACCACCAACCCTCTGCACTGGCGCAGGAGACACAGAAAGTACAAACGGGACAGAAACTGCCTGAAGGCGACGCGCCCTGCACCCCAGCATGCACAGCTTCGGAGGCCTGGAGAAGCCGCCGTATCTGGAGGGCCTTTGTTGCTCTCTAGGGTTCTGACAGTGGCAAGAGCTTTGCAAAGGCCTTAAACGGTCTAATTCCAGCAGTTCACAGCTACATACTCCACCCCTTGTACTCTCGGCTAAGAAGAAAACATGCGCAAACCCCTCTCCGTCCCTCACTACCTCATTTTTCCTTGGACAACCCTCTGCCCTTCCCTGCCTGGTATTATTTTATTCATTCTTCAACACCTCTGTCCCCCAAGACCTCAGTGGCGCAGACTCTTCTGGATGCTGCCTCTTCTCAGGAGAAGCAGAGGGCTTGGGGTAATCTCTCTATGACAAAACTTAGATGGAGGGCTGGAGAGATGGCTTAGCGGTTAAACGCTTGCCTGTGAAGCCTGAGGACCCCGGTTCGAGGCTCGATTCTCCAGGACCCACATTAGCCAGATGCACAAGGGGGCGCACGCATCTGGAGTTCGTTTGCAGTGGCTGGAGGCCCTGGCGTGCCCACATTCTCTCTCTCTGTATCTCTCTCTCTCTCTCTCTGTCTGTTGCTCTCAAATAAATAAATAAAAGTAAACAAAAAAATTTAAAAAAAAACTTAGATGGATAAGATTATAGCCACTTAGCCCAGACATGACTCCTGGGAGGAAAGGAACTTGTTTATTTATTTATGTATACATGCATGTGATATTGGGTCTCATGTATGTATGTATGCATGTGATATAGGGTCTCATATATGTATATATGTATGTGATACAGAGTCTCATATAGCCCAGCCTGGCATTGAACACTCTTTATAGCTGAAGATGGCCTTGAATTCCTCCTGGCTCTACCTCCTGAGTAAAAGGAATACAGATGTGTGTCACTCTGCCCAGTCCCGGTTTACATGGTGCAGGGCATCACACCCAGGGCCTCGGGCATGCTAGGCAAACACTCTAGCAACCGAATTGCATCTCCAGACCCCAATATTTTCTTTAAAATGAAGAAATTCTGAAACTATATGCAATGTTATATGTCTATAATCCCAGCACATGAGGCTTGAAGGCAGGAGGACCAGGAGTTCAAGGTCATCCTCAGCTATATAGGGAATCATAGCCTGAGCTACATGAGACTCTGTCTCCAAAAAAGGAAAAGCAAAACAGAAAAGAAGAGGGAAGGAAAAGAGAGAAAGGTAAATAAATGAAGAGTAAATAAGTAAATACATACATAAATTCTAACACCTCAGGGAAAATGACCAAAAGCATTTTGATAAGTAAATCTGGAACATCTGAACTTCCAAGCAGAAATTAAAATTTTGCAATGTTGTGTCTGCCACCATGGACAATAGTTTTCTAATACTATATCATTTTTTTTAGAGGCATGGTCCCATATACCCCAGGCTGGTTTCCAACTCACTGTACAACTGAGGGTGACCTCAAACTTCTGTATAAGGAATGAGGTCTTATTTGTGCATCTCAAGAATCAAGTCCAGTCTGGCCACTAGGAAGTCCTATGATAAATTCCCAAAGCCTCAGCAATGCCAGGACTATTGTGAACCTCCATCCTCCCTTCTCTCTCTGCAAAGGGCATCCAGGTGAACTGGGGGCTGAGGAAGGGTCCACAGTCGGAACTTCTGTCTGAGCCCTGGCCTTGTGGAACCTGAACAAGTGGTTTAACCTGGCTCAGCCCCAGCTTTCTCCTCCACACACATAGCCCCAGGCTCCTCTCAGGAAGTGGAGTTACAAACCAGGCCATAACAAAACCCGGAGCCTACCCAGCCCAGAAATCCGGGAACTCAAGCAGAAGGGCGGAGCCCAAAAAGAGGCCACAGAGGAGAGCGAGTGGCCACGGGTCTGGTTTACACACAGCCTCACAGCGATGCGGTACTCACCAGCCCCCCAAACCCAAGCGCCTTTCTGTGAGCTGGGGTTCTCTGTGGGCTAAATTCAGTCCTGTCCTTTAAGGCCTGCCTCACAGCCAAGCCACGCGGTTGTTACCTGAATGACAAACCCATAAGAGGTCACCAGGGCTGAGGTTGGGCCATTTCACTTCCTGTCTTGAATTGACCTTTCACCCCAACACACACCATGAACCAGAATAACTGCTGACTCAACACTGTTAGGTACTAAGTACTAGTCAAATGGCCGCACTGGGGAGCGACTCCACACTGCTGCGCCCAGGTTTTATTGAACCTTGATAAACAAGCAGGTGGGGCCCTGCTAACACCTTAGGCGGTCAAGTTCACGGTCAGAGGGAAGTGGAAGGTGTGAGGGCTGAATCTATGTAAGGAAGCAACATGGTACTGTGGGGGAGAGCTATTTTTTAAAATATTTTATTTATTTATTAGAGAGAGAGAAAGAGAGAATGGGCATGCCAGGGCTTCCAGCCACTGCAACAGACTCCAGCCGTATGCACCACCTTGTGCATCTGGGCTATGTGGGTCCTGGGGAATCGAACCTGGGTCCTTTGGCTTTGTTGGCAAGTGCCTTAAGTGCTAAGCCATCTCTCCAGCCAGGGAAAAGCTATTTTGAGGTAACCTGGAGACTTGGACTCTCTCTCACTACTGCCGCTAGCTTGCTCACTGGTCTCCTTCAGTCTGGTCTCTGGATCTGATTCACAAATGTGAGGGCTGGGCTAGACGGATTAGACCATCTGTAAGTTCTCTCCAGCCTGAAAGCTCAAACAGTCCTCAACTACAAGTCTTAGTGACAGATCCACCTTCCCAAGCCCTTCCCCAGTGTTAGCTGTCTCAGCCACCTCCTGTTCCACCAATACTCCCACCTTACTGCTAGGGAAGAAAAGCAATTCCTAAGCCCCAGGCCTTAGCACAAAGCCACTGTAGGACCTTGTGCATGCTAGGCAAACATTCTCCCACTGAGATATATCTCCAGCCTGTTTTTCACTTCTTATTTTTTAAATTATTATTCTTTATTTTACAGAAAGAGAAAGAGAATTGGTATGCCAGGGCTTCAGTCACCGCAAGTGAATTCCCCCCTAGTGGGCATGTGCAACCTTGTGCTTGCCTCACCTTTGCACATCAGGCTTACATGGGATCTGGAGAGTCAAACATGGGTCCTTAGACCACACAGACAAGCACCTTAACTGCTAAGCCATCTGTCTAGCCCTTCTTATGTTGAGATAGGGGGTCTCGTTAAGTTTCCCAGGCTGATCTTGAAGTCCCTCTGCAACCCAGGGAGGCTGTAGACTTGCAATTCTCCTACTTCTGGCTGCTGAGTAGCTGGGATTACTAGCCTGTGCCACTAGGTCCAGCTTTGGAGCTATATTTTTAAGAACGTATACACTACCCTCTGACCAATAACTCAGCAAAGTCCGGGAACCTTGGGACACCGAGAACTTAGCTATCCCAACATTATCTCCCAGTTCTAACTGGTGTGTCCTCCTCCTTGGAGCTCCAATACCCCTTCTAAGTTAGACTCTGTGGTGCAGCTTGGCAGGAGCTGACAGCAACGACCGGGTGCTCTTTTTTTAAATTTTTTTTATTAACAACTTCCATGATTATAAAAAAAAAATCCCATGGCAATACCCTTCCTCCCCCCATTAATCAGTCTCTCTTTTGTTTTGATGTCATGATCTTTTCCTCCTATTATGATGGTCTTGTGTAGGTAGTGTCAGGCACTGTGAGGTCATGGATATCCAGGCCATTTTGTGTCTGGGGGCAGCATGTTGTAAGGAGTCCTACCCTTCCTTTGGCTCTTACATTCTTTCTGCCGCCTCTTCCGCAATACACCCTGAGCCTTGGAAGGTGTGATAGAGATATTGCAGTACTGAGCACTTGACCGGGTGCTCTTATCTGAGCTCAGGCATATCCCAGCGTGTGGCTTGGAGAGGTGACAGAGCTATACACAGGTTAGGAGGGAAAGGCTTATGAAGCAAGCACTGGCCACAGAAGGAATAGGTGACAGGGGAGATGGTAGTGCCAATCATCAGGACCAAATGAGAGTGGGCACTGATGACTGCTGAAGTTTAGGAAGCTCCCCAGACCCTCCCCTTATTTTCTTACTAAGAAATCATAGCAGAAGTTCTGTGACTTGCCCAAGGACATACAGCCCAGCTGGGATCAGTCAACACTAGCAAGTGGGTCTCTGAGCGCTCTTTTTTTCCCCCCACTGAACTCCATTGACTTTAAGAGTCTAATAAGGTCAGCCGACTCACTGCAGACTCAGAGAAATACAACCTGCCATCACTTAGGGAGAGAGCAGTCAGGTAGATGCTACGATAACTGCCTCCCAACGTGCAGTCCTTCCTGGCTTGCCATGGCTTCCCCTGTTCATTCTCCAGCACGCGCCTCAAGTTTGTGGGGGAGTTCAGAGATCGGGGAGAAGTGGAATCTTCCTGTCTCCTCAGAATCCTAAATAAATAAGACAGCCCCACTGTCCCTCTTCCCTGGGTTGGTGGGGGCAGAGTGGCACGGGAAGACCAACTGAACCCATTAGAGGTGTGACCTGTTTAGACCAAGAGTGTCATTGGTGGGCGAGTCTCAGGGTTCGTGAGAATGTGCTTGTGCCCGTGACCTTTAAAGACCAGCATCTGGCAGACCATCTCAGCAAAAGGAGTAGGAAGGTCTGCAGTAAAGATTCAAGGGATTAATTATTCAGGGGCATGACCCAGTTCCTGCAGGCGAGGCTGGGTGAGAAGAGAGATCACCAGTTCCCCGTCACAGTCAGAAACTCAAACACTTGATGGGGTAATGACCTCTTGGCTACCCGAGAGGATCCACGTATGGTTAAGTGGCCAAGAAAAAAAAAAAAGAAAAAAGGCAAATTTCAGTCACTCAACAAATATTTTTAGATCTCTCCTTGTGCCCCAGGCCCTCCAGGGTTTAGATACAGCTGAAGGCCAGCAGTGGAGCAAGAGGGGGAACCCACATGCAGGAGGCTGCAGGGCGCCCCAGCTCTGCCCTCAGACGGCCGTTGCCTTGGGTAAGTTGCAGCCTGTCTAAAGCACATTTCTCATGCAGGAAATGGGGGTTCATGCGCCCACCTGGCTGTGAAGTGCAGTGTGAACACACGGTTTCCACCATAATGATATAACAGGGCACACTTTCCCTGCCCTAGAGAAGTGTGTAATCCGGGAAATGCTTTGGAAAACAATCCAAGGTAGCTAGTTGGCAAACATCACATTCTCTGTAATTTGGGCAAATTGTATGTTTCTGCTTGGCAATGGGGACGAGCTGGCGGTCAGGCCGCATCTGGGGTGGAGCGTTCATGCCGGAGCTCGCCTGGCCTCATGTCCAGCGGGGACTGAGTGCGAGTGAGCCAGGAGACAGCCACGACCCAACAGGGAAAAGAACAGCTGGACATGTGGTCACTCCGAAATAAAACAAGACAGGTCATCTTGGCACAACAGGAGCGAGCCAGCCAGCACTGCACATGTGCCCCTCCCCACACATGCTGAAACAAGGCTGGCATTCCCTGCTCGCTGCCCGCCGACCGTCCTCTACAGGCACAGCCTGGGTGCAGGAGAGAGACACTGAGGATGGAGCCCACTGGCCACTGTGACACTAACAACTGGAAGGCTGGAGCCACTTCCCCTGGGTCCAGTCAACTTCCACTCCTGTCTCCACGCCGTGTTCCCAGCACCCACCAGGCCAGCCTCTGAACACCCAGTTGTGTCGCCAGCTGCCACCCGTAGCCCAAGCCTCTTGGACAGGACTCTTTCCTAACCCACAACCCCCTCCTCCTGCAACTAAACTGAGCTCCTACAAGGTCTACCCGGGCTCATGATCCTGGGCACCCCTGGGTGGAAGGCCCAAGTCTCTTGCCCTCTGTGTGCCTCCAACTCAAGGCATTCTGGAAGTTTCTCTCCCTTGAGCAAAGGCAGCTGGAGGGTCTCAGAATGAGGTGCACAGAGGAGTCAGGGGGAGAGGCAGGGGAGAAGAAAGAAGGGAAGAGAGCTTGTCCAGGACTCGGGGTCCAATTTTCCCTTTGTTGAGAAAGTCTCTTCAGGCCAAGCCTCAGTTTCCCTGTTTGGTAATGAGGGGTTTGCTCGAAATAACCTCTCCCATTCTGAAGTTTAGCATTACAGAAACCACACAAGCCTGGCACACACCGGATGGAATGCCTGGTCTTTCTGCAGCTCCCACCTGGGCAAGTTCCCTGACTGCTCCAAGACCTCTTCCATGTCCACTAAACAGGGCGCTAAGAAACAGCCTGCCCCGGGATGTCAGACTCCCATGAGGCACCGTGGGGCAGCGCTTTGGGGACCACAAAGGCCTGACTGAACCGAGGGTTCAGACTCCTTGAGTCAGCAAGGAGCTGCCACACACCTTCACTGTGCCAGAGCCGTGCCCTCCCCCCACAGACAGGGAAGCCGGAGGGTGGCTCCCCATCACTGAGCCGCCCTCAGCTGGTGGCGAGAGGCAAATGAAGGCACTGCACCTCAGCTGGTGGAGGTTCTGAGGTCCCCACAAAGCCCCACGGAGGTGCAGGGGAGCTGGGCACAGGGCAAGCGTCTCGGGGGAACAGTGTGTCCTCAACATGGAGAGCGGCTCTGGGGTGATGGGAAGGAAGCCAGGGTGGAGGAGAGGGGGGAAATGAAGCAAGACAGTGAGGCTGGAAGGGTGTGGTGCCAAGGAGGGTCTCGGGCAGCACTGCAGAGGACAGAGTAGAGGGGACAACGGGAGAGCAGCGGGAAGGCTCATACAACAGTGCACAAGGGGGGGGGGGAGCTACGAACCAGCAAGCTACCATCGACTTCTGCCCACACCAGCCTTTCAGACCCTAAGCCTCCACGGGAACTAGGAAGCCTCGGAAAGATGGAAACAGCCCACACACGTGAAGGTGCTGCGGTCACTTTTTCAGACCTCCGACTAAGTGGTCCAAGGTGCTCAGAAGTCACCGCCTACACAGGCTGCATGACTGGGTCGCTGCTTTGCACAGACCTCTACAGCCAAGAGGCTGGAACCTCCTCGGAGCCAGGTCCCCACCTGCCCTGGGATGTCAGAAGAACTGGTCTTGGGCTGGAGAGATGCCTTAGCGGTTAAGGCATTTGCCTGCAAAGCCAAAGGATCCTGGTTCAACTCTCCAGGACCCATGTTAGCGAGATACACAAGGGGACGCATGCGTCTGGAGTTCGTTTGCAGTGGCTGGAGGCCCTGGCGCGCCCATTCTCCCTCTCTCTCCCTCTGCCTCTTTCTCTCTCTCAAATAAATAAAATACATTAAAAAAGAAGAAGAAGAACTGGTCTTACTTAGGGAATGAGGGGCCGAGATCCTGCCCTGTCACACGCTACCAGGTCAACAGAACTCTCACCTCCTAACACAAATCTCGGGCTCAACCCACCTCTGCCAATAGCCTTGGGCAGCTGTGTGGCCTTGGCACTGTGGGTAAAGACAGAAGGCTGAGGAGTCATACGCACCTGGGCATGAAGCCCATTAGCTCTCATACCCTCCTAGGTTTGGAACCAGTTCCCTGGAGACATCAACATAAAAGGGACCCACCACTGTGACTCACTTGATTCTCAGGCATGGCACAGGCTCAAGTCTCCTTCCATGGCGAGCTCCACACAGATGGCCATGTTCCTGTAAAAACAGAAATCCAATTGTCAATGTTAGTTTCATGATCTTGTACCGCAGACCACCTTTCTTCTGTCCAAGAGGTCACACACAGCTCTGGACACAGTGGAGTATCTAAGTGCATGACTATTTTGCATGCATTGTCCTACAAGGACACCTGACCCAGCAAGAGGAAAGCCACAGAGACTCTCTGTGTGTGTTCCGAGTTTAGCATGTGAAGAAAGATGGCTGAATCACTTCTGCTAGCTGACACTGGGCACCCTCAGGCCTTCCTATCTTAATGTGAAGACTGTGGCTTTACTTAAAAATAAATAAATAAATAAAGATCGAGCCAGGCATGGTGACGCATGCCTTTAATCCCAGCACTTGGGAGGCAGAGGTAGGTGGATTGCGTGAGTTCAAGGCCACCCTGAGATTACATAGTGAATTCCAGGTCAGCCTAGGCTAGAATGAGACCCTACCTCAAAAAAAAAAAAAAAGGATAAAGTGCCAGGATTTCTTAGTTGGAGACAAAATGAAAGTAAACCAAGCTATTGTAAAACTTGTCAACAAGTCACCAGTGTGTGATCTGTCACAGTGCCTACGAAGGGAAAGTCGAAAATACGACCTAAACTAGGAAGCTATACAAACGAGACAGGGGCTCAAGACGGTTTCCTGAACAAATTATGACGTTGGCTTCCGGCGCCCACATGACTTGGTGACATCCTATTGCTGCTGCAGAAAATGCCTCAACACCTGTTTGGAAAGCAAGTGTCAGAGTTACAAAAGTTCACATTGAAAAGGAAATCCAGCCGGGTGTCGAGGTGCATGTCTTTGATCTCCATACTCGGGAGGTAGAGGTAGAGGAAGATCGCTGTAAGTGTGATGCCAGCCTGGGACTACAGAGTGAGTTCCAGGTCAGCCTGGGCTTGAGCGAGACCCTGCCTCAAAACAATATTTTTAGGCCTGGAGAGATGGCTTATCAGTTAAGGCACTTGCCTGAGAAGCCTAAGGACCTATGTTCAACTCTCCAGATCCCTCATAAGCTGGATGCACAAGGTGACATAAGCACGCACATGCGTACTAGATGGTGCAACCATCTGGAGTTCGAGTGCATGGCTGGAGAGCCTGGTGTGCCAATTCTTTCTCTTTCTCACCACTCACTCTCTCTCTCTTGTTCTTTCTCATAAAAATAACATACACATATGTGTGTGTGTGTGTGTATACACACACATATATATAGCACTAAAAAATAGAAGAAGGGCTGGAGGGATGGCTTAGCAGTTAAGGCATTTGCCTGCAAACCAAAGAACCCACATTTGCTTCCCCAGGACCCACACTAGCCAGATGCACAAAGAGGCGCACGCTGTCTGGAGTTCGTTTGCAATGGCTGGAGGCCCTGGCGCGTCCATTCTCTCTCTCTCTCCTTCTGTGTCAAATAAATAAATGAATTAAAAATTTTTTTTAAATAGAAGAAAATCCAGGGGCTGAGGAGTGGATGGGTCATGGTTAAAAGTACTTGCCGCACAAGCCTGATGACCAGAGTTCAGATCCCCAGAACCCACATAAAGCTGAAAAAAAGCAGCACCTGTGTCTGCAATCCCAACGTGCCTACGGCACCGGGAGGTGCTGTGAGAGGCCTGCGGGCCAGATGATCCGGCGTCACAGCACAAACAAGACAAACCCTGTCTCAAACAAGAATGGAAGGGGAGGCTCACCGCTCTGAGGTTGTCTTCTGACCTTCACACACACTCCATGACGTGTGTGTGCCCATACATACACTCTCCATACAAACACACACACAGGTGTGCACAAAAAAAAGAAAAACCCAAACGTCGGAGAGACAGTTTCAAAGACACAAGGGACACAGATGTGAAATCTGACATCCATAAGAGACGATACCCGTGTTTGGGGGCAGCACACACACTTGGCTCAACACAGCTGAGGACCTGCTTGTCCACACAGACGCATGCGCACAGATGTTCCCCAAAGCACACAGAGCTACGTTTAGAGTGCTGGGAGGCAGAAACCCTTGGCCAGATGCTCGGGCCACTAATGGGTGAAAAGTCACTGTCTGCTGAGCACTGGCCCATGCATGGAGTGGGCACCACGAGGACCAGGCACGCTTTCTCGCAGCAGCTCCCCGCAGACAAGAGACACTTGCCACGACCCCACGGCACGCAGGGTGCAAGCCCAGGCTGGGCTGAGCCAGGGTTCAGGTGCCCTGGGTGTGAATGCCTGGTACAGCTGGGATGGCTCACACACCCTACTAGAACAGTCTACCTGTCAGGAGCTACCAGCCTGCCTGTCATCATTCTCAACACCACGCCCACAGCCCTGAGGGCCCGTGCCAGCTGACAAACAGGCTGGCCCGCCTTGGCCACATTCTATCAGCCTGAACTGTATGTGGGTTCTGTGCCACTGCCTCGTGCCAGGGGACACAGCGGCCCAAGGCCTCAAGACATCCACCCAGCTTCTCAAAGGAAGCTTCTAGCATCTGTGAGTGGAAAAGCCAGGCACTGTGAATGTGAAGTCTGCTGTTAACTCTTGACAATCTAACTAGAGTTTGCTCAAGGTTTACCTACCTCTTGCTCTCCAGATCTCACCCTACGGCATTCCTGAGGCCGGCATCAAGGGGACAAGAGGAGGGGCTGGAAAGATTGCTTAGTGGTTAAGGCACCTGCCTGTGAAGCCTAAGGACCTGAGTTCAATTCCCCACTACCCACGTAACACAGAGGCACAAGGCGGCACATGCATCTGGAATTCATTTGCAGTGGCTGGAGGCCCTGGCGTGCCTGTTTTCTCTAGCTATTTCCCTCCCATCTCTTTATTCCTCTCTCTCCTAAATAAATAAAGAATTAAATTTATTTTTTTTTAATGAAGACAAGAAGACCCTGGAGTTCTGCCTGGCTGCCTTCATGGTTGGGTGAGGATGAGCCTGACTAGGCCAGGCTATCACTGGTCAGATGCCCCCAGGAGCCTGGGCACATTGTGATTTAGCCACCCAAAAGACCAACCAATGCGTATACCCAGTCTGACCAACAGCTACCTGTCACACCTACCAGAAGGTCTTGGAGCCCAGCATCCCAGGGGCCTCTTTATTGTCTACTTGTTTTGTTATTTTTTTTTGTTTTGCTTTTGTTGTTGTTGTTGTTGTTGTTGTTTGTTTGTTTTTTTTAAGGAGCATGACAGATTTGGTGACTTTTTCTCTAACAGCCCTTTCTGCTACCACACCACAGACCCTGACTTTTAGAGACACCTACGAATGATTGGTTCAAAGGTCAGGCAGGGAATTACCTGTAGAACCGGCTTTGTACTGGGTGTTGTGTTCTCTGCCACAGCTATTCTTCCCAGCAGCCCTGGCAGGAGGCAGCACTTACTGTATTACATTACTGAGGGGGAAACTGAGGCATGGCACAGCTAAAGTGCCTCACCCAGAGTCCCTGTCAGCACTAATCACAGAAGTCCCAGGACACGCAGTGGAGCAACCTAAATCCAGGCCCACGCTGGTTCTCAGACGTGACAACTCCCCTCATCATCAGTCAGGATGGGGAGACGCTATCTCGCCAGGGACTTGCCATCATGCCAATCTTGATCCAAGAAGCAGGAGGTCTGATGTGGGGGTGCATGCCTTTAATCCCAGCACTAGGGAGGCAGAGGTAGGAGGACTGCCACGAGTTCCAGTCCACCCTGAGACTAAATAGTGAATTCAAGGTCAGCCTGGGCTAGAGTAAGACCCTACCTCAAGAAAACCAAGCAAAAGAAAAAAATCAAGAAAAAGGAAGCAGGCATTCTGTCATGTGTGAGCCTGATTTGGGTGGTAAATGTGGTGGCATGGGTCCCAAGAATATGAGGCCCAAAAGAGAGGAACCTGATGTGAGTGAGGGGGTTTCCTCTGACACTCTCCATGCCTAGCTGCATAGAGTTAAAGTCTCCCTTGTGGGATACGATGCACTTAGACAGGGCCTGGCACCCACTGAGCCCTCGGGAAATATTGCTGGGTAAAGCAACGAATGAATGAGGGCTGGGGATGGGGCTCAGTAGGGTAGTGCTTGCCTGGCACATCCAAGGTCCTGCATTCAATTCCAGATACACACACACACACACAAATAAGGGCTAGAGAAATGGCCTAGTGGTTAAGGCATTTGCCTACAAAGCCAAAGAAGGACCCTGGTTCATTTCCCCAGGACCCAAGTAAGCCAGATGCACAAGGGGCACATGCATCTGGAGTTTGTTTGCAGTGGATGGAGGCCCTGATGTGCCCATTCTCTCTATCTGTCTCTCTCTCTCATAAATAAATATAAGATTTAAAAAAAAAGAATGAATCCAGAACCTGGATTACTGTGGTCTGATTCAGGAACCACTTGGAGTGAGCTGGTGGGAGACACACTAAGACCAGCTCAAACCACAATGCAACACACAGTGAGCAAGGAGGTCTGCTGCCCTTGCCCCCTCCATGGAGACGGGCTCGGCTGGATGCTAAGTCAGCCAGGTCTGTGATTCGTGCCGGCACTCCCCCAAGAACTTCTGTCTCCATTTCAAGGCCTCCCGGTGGGATGGTGAACCTCTGTGTCCTCATCAGTCAGGTAACCCAAGCTTCCTAACCCAGCTTCATCTCTTCAAAATACTTGAGTGGACCTGGGTAAATCCACCTCTGAGCTTGAACGTCTTGTCTGCACACAGAGCTGAAGTTGGCTCTCACAACATAGCAGTGCATGAAGTTTAACTTAACTGATGCCACACAAGCATGGGCCCACGGGCTGGAGAGATGGCTCAGTGGTGAGACGCTTGCCTGCAAAGCCTAACAACCAGGGTTCTATTCCCCAGGACCCACGTAAAGCCAGATGCACAAAGTGGTGCATGCATCTGGAGTTCGTTTGCAGCGGCTGGAGATCCTGGTTCATCCATTCTCATCCCCCACCTTCTCTCTCCAAATAAATAAATAAATAAATATTAAAAATATTTTTTTAAAAAAAAGACTGAGCCCAGTGTGAGTTCACAGCATGTGCTTGGAAGGAGACATTGTTGTTTCTGTCTGCATTAGAGTGGGTGGTAAGGAGCACACCTGGAGTTCTCTGCCTGGGCTCCTCCTAACCAGCCAAATTACTTTGGGCAAGCTGTTTAACCACTCCGTGTCTCTGTTTCCTGGTGCATAAAATGAAGTCCATTATGAAGACTAAGTGAGTTATGTAGGAAAAAATATATATTTAAAGGGCTGGGGACACAGTTCAGTAGTTAAAGGCACTTGCTTGCAAAGCCTGATGGCCTGGGTTTGATTTGCCAGTGCCTATGTAAAGCCAGATGCACAAAGTGGCACATGTATCTGGAGTTCCTTTGTAACATCAGGACACCCTGCTGTGTCAGTTCTCTCTATCTCTCAAGTAAATAAATAATAAAATATTTAAAAGAAATACTTCAAGTAACAGCCAGCACAAAGTAAGCACTAGGTAAGACTGTGGGCGTTCTCCTCCCTGTCTTCTGATAGCAGGTGCCAACCCATCTCCCTCTCCTCGGCCAAAGAGGTGGGCGCCAGACTCACGGTAGGCTCCTGGGCATGCCTTTCCCGCTTGGTCACATTCATTGGTACAGAGTGTGTGCACATGCTCTTCCCTGAAGAGTCTGTCGAAGGCCCTGTCCTTTTTGCGTCACATGGAGGGCTGGCTGGGACCACTGGTCAGGGCACTGTGATGCAGAGACTGGCGCTTTCTTCCTGAGGCTGGACTCTTCAACACCTCCCTTGACTGTAAGTCTCCCCCGGAACCTTCCGCTATATCCCATCTTTGAACAAGCTTGTTCGAGTTTGGCTCCTGTTCCTTAAAACCAAGACTCATGACTAACAACAGCCCTGAACAGATGGCTGCTTTGTCACCACAAGTCTGCCAGGAAGAAGAGATAGCTACCCGCCCTCGGTGAGAACCAGGCTGCCAGGCGAAGCAAACAAGTACAGTGAGGTGTCTGCGAACTGCAGGGTGCAGGATGCTGCGACCCTGATCAGCACCCTGCCTGCCCAGGAAGATGCTGGAACCAAGAGCAAGCTGCCCAGTCCTGCCATCCTGGCAGGGAGCTGCCCTCTCACTGAGCTCCTTGCCATGAGCATTAGGAGGGGGAAGAAGAGGGAGGGATGTAAAAAGGAAGGAAAGAGGGAGGAAGGAAAGGAGGGAGGGAGGGAGGGAAGAGGGAGGGAAGGAAGGAGAGAGGGAGAGAGGGAGGGAAGGAAGGAGGGAGGGAAGGAAGGAGAGAGGGAAGGAAGGGAGGTAAGAGGGAGGGAAGGAGGGAGAAAGGGAGGGAGGGAAGGAAAGAGAGAAGGAGGGAGGGAGGGAGGGAAGGAAGAAGAAAGGGAGGAAGGGAGGGAGGGAAGGAAGGGAGGAAGGAGGGAGGGAGAGAGGGAAGGAAGGAAGGGAGAAAAGAGGGAGGGAGGGAGGACAGGGAGGAAGGAAGGAGGGAGAGAGGATGAACTGAAGAAAGGCAGCTGGCTGGAGGTGCTAAAACAACCCAGACAGATATTTAATAAAACTCCTTTTAGAGGAATTAAAGAGGGTAAAGGGGCGCCTTTGACTGGGGCAGACTCTTTCCCCAACCCTGAGAGCTGCGTGATCACACAGTCCCTTTTCCAGGTGAGGAAACTGAGGATCACAGAGTTCACTTCCTAACTCACCAAGGTCACAGCGCTAAGGCCTCAGGCCTCTCCCCCCAGAGGTGCTGGCCTCGCTCTAACTCCTCCTCACTGGGGGCCACTTCAGCTGTCACTCAGCTAGGTGCTCAGACCTGCCACAGGACAATGGCAATGCTCTGACGCTCCTCATCCCCCACCAGCAGTCACAGGAAGAGGCGACCTCCCAGGGGAGGGGACAGCACAGGTAGCACCATGGCCTTTCAGGGCAAGGCCCACTCTCCCCATCTTAGAGTGTGTGCATGTTAAGAATGTGAGTGAGTGTGAGTGTGTGTGTGTGTGTGTGTAAGCCAGAGGACAACCTCAGGTGTTGTTTCTTAGGTGTTATCCGCCTTTCCTGAGACTGGGTCTCTCGCTGGTCTGGAACTCGCAAAGTAGGCTAGACAGGCTGGCCAGTGAGTCCCAGGGATCCTCTACCTCTGCCTCCCCAGAACTGGGATTACAAGCTTGCCCCGCCATGCCTGGCACGCTTACGTGGGCCCTGGAGACCAAACGCAGGCCCCTAGGCTTTACCTGGCAGGCACTTTGTTTCCCAGGCCTCCACCTGAGGGTTTGTAATCTCGGGGCGGGAGAGTGTCCTGTGATTTTCACGAGGCTGCATCCATCGGTGTATTTTAATCAGGATGTACTTGTCAGAACCCCGTGGGGAGTCTGGGGTGTTTTGTTTTGCTCTGTTACCCGCCCCAGGAGACTCTGACCTAACCAGTGGAGACCACAGTGCCTGGCACCCTGCACTGTGCGACACAAAGTTATCTTCACCTGGTCTCATTTTCTCACCACCTTCCAGGCCAGCACCCAAAGCTAATCTATTTCTAGATAGACTTGGGCCTTCCAGTGCAGGCTCCCTCCAGGAAAGGAAGTTCTGCCCTCAGGTATATTTTTAAAGGGCATCAGAGAAAAAGGAAAATAGTAAAACCTCTGCCCAGACAGCAAAATCTTAGAGCCAAAACCCACTCTGTCGCCTCAGGGGCCATAAGGCCAGCACACCTGCCTCCCAGTTCCCAGGGGACCCGCACAGCATACAGGACAGGCCCCATCCACACAAACATCACCTGGCACAAGAGGGGCCAAGCCACCGAGCTGGAAGCAACAGCTTCCAACGTTTGTGGAACAATAAGACTGGAAGCCACGGTTTGGAAAGATGAGAAGAGCCTTCCCTGCACAAGAGTCAGCCGGGCCCCGAGTGCGCCTGTGCAGGGAGCGCCCAGGAAGCCACTCCAGGGCATCTCGGCCCCTGGACCCCCCACAGGGCACAGGGAACCCGCTGGCAACCTTGTCACTGCTTTCCGGCACTGGCTTGGCTGCCGCCCCCCACACTTCACAAGGTTTTCTTCTTTTTATTCTCTGCTAATGAAAAAAAAAAAAGAAACTGACTGATCTTTCCTCATGGCCTGATCTGGTTCACTCCTGTGGCTGCTATGAGATGGTGCCACAGTGGGTTACTCTGCCAGGTGGTAGTGGTGGTGGGGGGGGTCTGCAGTATACCACAGGGACCCAGGACTGCAAGAGGGTTGAATGACTGCTCATGGGGTCCCTTTCCTGTCTCCATTCCAACCCCACTCCTCTTAAACTATCCATGAGGGTCTGGGGAGATGACTCAGTGGTTAAAGGCACTTGCTTACAAAGCCTACTGGCCTGGTTCAATTCCCCAGTACCCACATAAAGACATGCACAGAGTGGCATATGCATCTGGAGTATGTTTGCATGGCTAGAGGACCTGGCACAACCATATTCATATTCATTCTCTCCTTCTCTCTCAAATAAATAAATGATAAATAATACATTAATTTTTTAATATTTTTATTTATTTATTAATTTTATTTAGGAGAGAGAGAGACAGTGAATGGGCATGCCAGGACCTTCAACTGCTGCAAATGAACTCCAGACGCGTGCACCACCTTGTACATCTGGTTTATGTGGGTCCTGGGGAATCAAACCTGGGTCCTTTGTCTTCACAGGCAAATGCCTTAACTATTAAGCCATCTCTACAGCCCTAAATAAATATTTTTTAATATTTTGTTTATTTATTTGCATGCAGGGAGAGACAGACAGACAGAGAGAAAATGGTGCACCAGGGTCTCCAGCTACTGCAAACTCCAGATGCATATGCCACTTTGTGTATCTGGCTTTACACAGGTACTGGGGAAAGAAACCTGGGTTGTTAGACCTTGGAAGCAAGCATCTTAACTGCTGAGCCATATCTCCAGCCCTAAATAAATACTTTTTAAAGCAAGGAAGGGGTGGCTGGGTGGTGTCCAATTCAGAAAGCAGAGGCAACAGAAGGAAAGTCACCCCTTGGGCAATTCATAGCAGCTCTGAAGTGATGGTGTCTACTTATAAAGCCAGGGTGATAAAGCCGGGCGTGGTGGCGCACGCCTTTAATTCCAGCAGTTGGGAGGCAGAGGTAGGAAGATCACCATGAGTTCAAGGCCACCCTGAGACTACCAAGTGAATTCCAGCTCAGCCTGGGCTAGAGTGAGACCCTATCTCAAAAATACAAAGTAAAATAAAATAAAGCCAGGGTGAAGATTAAATGATCTAATGAATCGATCAGTTACTTTTCTCATCACTGTGACCAAATACCTCACAGAAGCAACATATGGACGGCATATTCATCTTGGCTCACAGTTTAAAGGGATACAGTCCACCATCATGGGGGTAAGACAAGATGGCTGGGGCTCTGTGATACCTCAGCAGGCCAGGAAGCAGAGAGCTTGGACCAGAAATGGAACTGGCCTAGAACCCTCAGGCCTCACCTCTACTGCCATGTGTCTAATCAGCTCGGTCTCATGCCCAAAAGGTTGTACAACCTACCAATATAGTGCCACCAGCGAGGCAACAAGTGTTCAAACACCGCATGAGCCCATGAGGGACATTTCACATGCCAACTGTAACGACTAACGTATGACGTCAAAGACTGCTGCCTGTCAATCATTTCCAACGAGCCCGGAAGTGGGCACAATGTACAACGCCTGGGTCATTTCATTCAGTTCTTCTGACTTGTGAGCCGCCACCACATCCTCAACTCCACATGAGGACACGGAGACCAGGAAGAGGCCACACCTGCTTGGGCTGGGGGAGATGGCTCGGTGGATAAAACGCTTCCCAATCAAGCTGAAATACCTTAGTTCAGATCCCCACACCTGTGTAAAAGCCAGTGGTTGGTGGGGGGGATTGCACTGACAAGAGAGATGGGCAGGTGGCCTGCTATGCACAGCACTGAACGAAAAGGAGAGCGAGAGACGCTGACGCAAGGCAAGGAGGAGGGTGAGGACCAAGCTGAAAGCTGTCCTTTGTGCACACACGAGCCATGGCACGTGCATGCCCACATTCGCCCTCACACACCCGGACGCGCACGAACGCGTGCTCAAACCATGAACACACTCACACACAGAGAAGAAACAGAGCTAGAGCATGCGCCGGAGTCCCCGTGTCTTCTCAGAAGGGCAGGGATTCAGAACACGCTTCCCACCTTCCCTCCAGGAATGAGGGAAGACGGCGAAGGACGCCAAGCTGGGGGCTGCTGGCTCCTAGCCAGCAGGCAGACGGAGAGGGGGTGGAGAGAGTGTAGGAAGCCCCTCGGAAGTAGGCAGGGCTGGAGCCAAGCCTGGGAAGAGAGGGATGAAGAGGGAAGTGGTGTCGAGCTAGAGAGGAGCGCTACGGCAGGGGCGTTGCAGGTGGCCGGGCTGAGAGTGCCAACAGGACAGGCAACGGTGGAGGCTGGAGAAAGGGGAACCCGCCTCGGAGTGGGGGGCCGAGCCATGCCCTGGGGGGCAGTTCTATTGGCACTTCCATCACCCGCGCTGTAGAGGGCCTTCCCGCCGGCTCTTCCCTCACACACAGTCAGGGAGGGCATCAGGAGGCCCTGTCTGCATCGGAGCCCAGTGACCTCTCCCTCTCCACAGCAGGCTGAGACCGACAGTACAGTAGGTGTGTTTGCCCCCTCCATGCCTGCTGATCCCCAAGGCCCAATGCTGATACACGCATACTCGAATGATCGATCAAGGTTGTCAGGGAGGAGAAGGGTTCAGGTTCACAGCAGGAGGGAGGGCCCAGCTTCCTGAATCCCTCCTCCAGGCTGCGACATTATAGGCACTTCCTCAGGAACCTTTGGATGAACTGAGCTGAAAAGAGTCTTCTGCCTAAGGTTTTTATCACGCTCCCTCTGTCTGTGAAGTCTGAGAAACCTAGGTTAAAAAGCCAGGCATGGTGACGGCACATTTTAATCCCAGCATTGGGGAGGCAGAGGTAGGAGGATCGCTGTGAGTTCGAGGCCACCCTGAGACTACATAGTGAATTCCAGGTCAGCCTGGGCCAGAGAAAAGCCTACCTCAAAAAACAAACAAACAAAAAAAAAAAAAAAAAACAACAACAAAGGAATCTGGGTTAAAGACCGGCATAGGCTCACCTTAGCTATCTGCATTACTGCCCACTTGCCTCGCAGGGAGATGGACCCCCGAAGTCTCTGCTTCCGCCTTAGCATCCTCTGGCCCTGGGCAGGTTCTGGGTCTCACGCTCACACCAGTCTCCCACCTTTGATGAAGTCTAGACGTCTAGACTCCCTCCTTGTCCCCACCACTTCCAACTGCAGGATCCCTCAAAGCTACATGCTATCCCCAGTATTTCTACTCCTCTTGGGTCACAGCTGTGACCTCAGGTCACAAGGGGACATGAGAGTGGGGGTGACAAGCACTACATGACCAGCTCAGGCCAGGCCACCTTCATGTGCTTCGTTTGGAAGTGACGGGAGCTGGGAGTAAGGTGTCGTCAAGGTGTATAGGTTACACAGCCTCTTCCCCACCCTCTCTAGGAAGAGGCTACAAGGATAGAATGAGACGCTTTGGAGGGGAGCGGGAAGGATAGCCCAGTGGGTATGAAGATCTGGGTTCAACCCTTAACAAGCACGTGAAAAAGCTGGGCATGGCCGCGCATGCCCTTAACCCCAGGACTGAGGCAGGATGGAGACAGGAGGGTCACTGGGGTGAAGCCAGCCTACCTGAAAAACAGCAGCTCTGGGGTCAGTGAGCGACTCTGTCTCAGGGAAATAAGGCAGAGAGGTAATAGAGCAGGACATTCAACATCCACACCCGGGTGCATGCGGCACGCGCACTGGCCTACCCCCCACATGCGTGCCACGCACACTACACACACACATTCCGCCTCCCAAAAATGCCTTGAGGGGAGCGCGCAGGCAACTGGAGTCTGCTGTAATGAGAGGGGATATCTGACTCACAGCCCTACACCTGTGTCTTTGAACTAATTACTTCACTCTGTAAATGGATAAGCGGGGCTGGAGAGATGGCTTAGCAGCTAAGAGCTTGCCTGTGAAGCCTAAGGACCTGGGTTCAGCCCCCAGGACTCACATAAGCCAGATGCACAAGGTGGCACATGCATCTGGAGCTTGTTTGCAGTGGCTGGAGGCCCTGGTGTGCCCATTCTCTCTCCCTCTCTTGCTCACTAGTTTTTTTTGAGGCAAGCCCAATAGACTGGCCTTTTTTTTTTTTTTTTTTTTTTAATGCAAGAGAGTGAGACTGTGTGAGTGAGAGACAGAGAATGGGCACACCAGGGCCTCCAGCCACTGCACTCAAGCACCAGGCACGCATGCGCCATCTTGTGCACATATGCAACCTCGTAGGCTTGCATCACTTTGTGCATCTGGCTTACATAGGACCTGGAGAGTTGAACATGAGTCCTTACGCTTCACAGGCAAGCACCTTAACTGCTAAGCCATCTCTCCAGCCTTGAATAAAAATATTTGTTAAAAAATATTTTAGAAAATGTAAATGGGTGTGTGGGATGAGAACCAATGGCCCACAGAAGACTGCAACAACCGAATGAGACGGATGTGAAAACTCTGCCTGCATCCTGAGCTACTCATCTGCCCAGATCACCTCATCTCCCTGTTCCCATCTTCCCACCAGCCAGCTCCCCCTTCCTCTGGGTCCTGATGCCTGGGGACATGCTCTCTGCTTCCTCCTACTTGCCGTCCACACATCACCTACCCTTCCAGATCCACATCCGAGGCCCTCTGCACATTCTCCCCCTCTTCCAGGAAGCCTTCCCGGAGTCCTCGCACCTGCTGCCTCTCCCCTCCGCCTTCCGGACATTGATCAGGACCTTCCTCGTGACCCGTCTTCCGTGACGGAGCCGAACAGGTACCCAGCTCTCCTCCAGCTTTGCCAGTTTACACACAAACACACACACACACACAGTCTTGTGTTCCTCACACTCTAGGCGTCTGGGAAGAGCTGCTGAGCCTTATCCATGGTAATGTCCTCCTAGTACAGGGCACACAGTAAGTGCTTAATAAATGCTTCCCAACTCCCTTCCCAATGTAAACAAGCCGCCTTCCCTGGCTGCCTCTCCCACAGCCTGCATTTTTTCCTCAGACCCTGCTTGGTGCTTGCCTATCTGCACATCCAGCCTCCAGCCTGTGTCTTCAAAGGCTCTTGGGCCCATTAAAATCTCATCCCCTGTGCAGGGCCAACCAGATGGTTTGTCAAAGCTCACAGGAAAGTGGGAGGCTCTCCCAGGCAAACCAGAGGTTCC
The DNA here is from genome assembly GCA_036346955.1 of Dipus sagitta. Classification (NCBI taxonomy): domain Eukaryota; kingdom Metazoa; phylum Chordata; class Mammalia; order Rodentia; family Dipodidae; genus Dipus; species Dipus sagitta. The sequence goes on along the minus strand of CM070772.1, from coordinate 150,974,449 downwards.
GATGCTCTGACCCTCTGGGACATGGGAGTCTACCAGATAGAAATGCCAGGGTGGTGGTATGGGTGACTCACAGCACCAAACAACATGGGAGGCTCCCCCACCGAACATCAGCTCCCTGTAAACACAGATTACAGCAAATGGCAGGAAAAATCTCATTTGCTCTTTTTTGGGGCAATTTTTGAGAAAGGATCTCACATTTATCCCAGGCTGGGCTAGAACTCACTCTGTAGTCCAGACTAGCCTGGAATTCTCCTGTCTCAGCCTCCCCAGCGCTGGGATTACGGGCATACCTTGCTCTCTGGTAACTTCTGCTCCTTGGGGATGATGAGAGTCAGATGTGAAGGAAGAGGACCACTTCCTGCAGACCGTTTTGTGTGCTGTGCCTGGGCCAGGCTGGCGGGGCGGGGGGGGGGGGAAGGGGGAGAAAGGCCTTCTTGCCCTGCCCTGCCCTGCGCTAGGAAGCCGGAAGGCTGAGAGCAGCCGCCCCCAGCTGAGGCTCAGGTGAGCAGGAGTGACTGCGCCCTGCCTCAGGCCTGTCAGCTGCATTCTTCCCACAAGGCCTCACCAGGCCCAAATGAGCTGACAGATTCACAGGTGACCTGGGGCTGTAAATTTCGTTTTGGATAGGAAGCACGCTTACTGGGTTCCCAAATCCCAAAGTCCACAAGTGCCCGGTTACATTCCCCTGCTGGTCCCTGGCCAGTGCACCCCACGCTTGGACAGTTCAGGAAGTCCTATACGCCTGACAATGGTGTGTGTGCTCATGCTAGCAGAAATGTGGGTCCTTTACCTTGTGTGACTCACAGCTGACCTCACACACTGCGGCGGCCACTTGTGCCTTGTAAACTGTGCGCTTGGACCGTGGCAGGAAGAGAGATGTGCCATCGTGTGAGAAGCCTGCGGAACCCAGGGCACAGGAGGGCCCACGCGGTAGAAACCCCCGGATCTACCGCTGGCTTGGAGAGTCGCGAGGGGTTGTGGACTGTAGAAGCTAATGGCAGGGCTGCCTGGCCTCTCTGAGACGCTCATCTTTTAGAAGCAGGAGGACTTGTCCTCGGAAACACGACTAACCCAATTCCCTAATTCCCACGCCAGTGGTAGCACCGGCTAGTCAGCAGGACACGGGAACTGTGGAGGAAAAACAACCACTTCCTGTGAAATCCGTGAGCCAGAGAGAGAAAGGGGAGTTGGTGTCAGAGACTCTAAGAAAACAGGCTTCAACAGCTGGGAAGAGAAGTGCTCCTCGAGTTGAGATGAGGAAGGGAAGCCAGTGACTCGGTCTCAGCAACGCAATTCCAGCCTCCGGGCTGGGGAGAGAAGCGGAAGGGCAGACATGGAGGAGAGCGGGAAGGACGGGCCTGAGAGCGCACGGGGCGCACAGGAGACTGGAGCGCTGTTTGGTTTCCTGTAGTTTTCTTCTTCTTTGTTGTGGTTTCTCAGTGCTAGGGATTGAACCCGAGGCCTTGAGCATGCTGAAAAAGCACTCTGCCACCGAGCCACATCCCCAGCCTGGTGTTTTTATTTTTACTTTTTATTAATGTATATTTGAGAGAGAAAGAGGCAAAGAAAGAGAAAAATAGAGAGAGAGAGAGTATGGGTGCACCAGGACCTTCAGCTGCTGCAAACAAACTCCAGAAGCATGTGTCACCTTGTGCATCTGGTCCTGGGGAATCAAACCTGGGTCCCTTAGCTTTGCAGGCTAGCGCCTTAACTGCCAAGCCATTTCTTCAACCCCCAGTGGTATTTTTAAAGGATGTCTAAATACTGTCAATGCAGTCAAGTCCCCAAGGAAGCTCTGTCCCCGAGCACTGCACACACATCTACGGAGGAGGTACTGAGGGCTCCAGTGTCACCTGTGTCTTCGGGGCAGTCCTGGAGCCCTGTGGATACTTGGGACACAGGATGTCAAGGTAGGTTCGTTTCTTTCTCTGACAGGCTAGTGATGGTAGATGGAGAACTCAAGAGGCCTGCTATATCTGGCTCCCGGTAGACATTTGCTCACAGATCAGAGAAAAAAAGGCATGGAGGCCAGGCAACGGGGCAGCTGGACTCAGTGTCCCCAAAGCAAGCTGATAAAAGTCTAAGGTCCCCTGTAGGGAGATCTCCAACAGTATGCCAAAGGGCTCTCTCCTGAGAAGTTGTTTCTGGGTGGTGCTGTGGCCACTACACGGACTCCTAAAGAGCTCAGTGAAGCAAGGCTGTGCTGAATTGAACAAGTGAACACTCAGTGTGTTGGTGCACGCCTGCAAGCCCAGCACTCTGGATTGAGAGCTCAAGACCAGCCTGGGCTATACTGTAAGAACCTGTCTCAAAACCAAAAATAAGCAAAAAGTCAAATATTAACAAGGATGATTGTTCTGGTAACAAAATAGGAGGGCTGTACTGAACTCTTCAAGCCACACCCTTGAAGCCAGAGGGAAAGCAACTTGGCAAGAACTTGGCAAACGCTGCTCAGTAAAAAGGTCCACGCAGGGGTGGGAGTTGTCAGAAGAGCGGCGGCAGCCTTGGGTTGCATGAGGAGGAGTAGGGTGTCATGAAGCAGGGCGGTGAGAGCTCAGTGTAGCTCTGAATTCTACGAGGAGCTCTTCTCGCCATGAAGACGGGGGCCCCAAGATGCTTTGCTACATACGAAGGTGCTCCAGTTGGGATGCTGTTAAAATGCCACTACTTAAGAGCAAAAGTCACTCTGGGAACGGTTTCAATGGGAAGCCTGTGGGAAAAAAAATTCCCTTTCCCAGATCTATGCTCTAAGACTCTCTCTGGTGGGCCAACCCAGGAATGGACAGAGGAAGAGCCTACCTGAGTGTCCATTGCATGCCAGGCACTCAGGGGCATGCTGTGCCCATTGCCCTATTTGACCCCCACAAGCACCCTGTGGGATACTAAACATGCTTCTGAAGACCCAGGTTTTTTTTGGTGACAACCTGCTTTCAATGGAGGGTACTTCCAGAAGCCTGGGTTGGCGGAATGAATGAGCTGAGTGATCGACTGGTCAATCAATAAGTAATCAACCTGGACTTCTGTTGGGAGAAGTGTCACGCACACACGGGGGGGGGGGGGGAGAAGAAAGGAAGGGAAAAAAAGACAAGAAAAGACAACTTCAGTACCCTGACCACAGCCTCCCTCAACAGCCCCCAGGAGAACTCAACTCATTCCACCTGCCACTTGCAGGAGCAGATTATTCCATGACATAAAGCCGGGGTGTCTGTGAGACATACGTGGCAGAGACAGGTGCCAGCAGCCACACTCAAATGTCAAAGCTGTAAACATACCACGTTGCCAGGCCGCCCACCTGTGAGGTTCCCACTGGAGCCGGGGAGGGGGAGGGGGAGGGCTGAGCTCAGCCTTTACTTCCCTTCTTCCATCCAGGGCCCACCTGAGAGGAGATTCAGGTGACTGTGAGGCCACAAAGGGAGAACCAGCGTCCTCTCAGGCGATGGGAGCATCTGGCCCCTATAGAAATGATTCTTACGCAGGCTGTTCCCTTGGAGGAGGGGGGAATCTTGTGGGATCTTGCCCACTCCAGCTTTGTTAGGTAAGAACCTCCTGACCTCTGGGAACCAGACCAGTCCTCTCCATTCTGTCATTTCCTCTGCTCAAACTGACCTGGGGAGAGGAATGACCAGTGCAGGAGGACGGAAGGTGGGACAGTTACCGCTTTCTACAGAAAAGATAGCGGGCGAGTTCCAAATTGGACGGTCATCCTTAGAAACCAAAGACAGGGCTGTCCACAGGGTTTTCCTCCCATGAAGGAGGCTGTAGGTCAAACCCAGGGCACACAGGAAGCCTCCAGGCTCCACCCCACCCCATTCCTCAGGCCCCTCACTCCTCCACACAAAATGGAAGCCCTCTGGTCTGCATGGACACCCCCTCTCCCCGTGGCACCGAGAGGGCACTACAGGTCTCATAAAGTCACTCACGTGAGGATTAGCTGCCACCAGCCATCTCCAGTGACTTCCCCATGCCAGTTGGACTTGTCTACACCCTGCCTGCACCTCTCACCCCCACACTTCTGCTCATCTTTCAACCAGGGAAATCCTACCCATCTTCCAAGATCCTTCTCCACCAACAAACTCCTCCTCCTCCTGGGGGAAATCCCCTGGCTGACCCCACTTTGCAACTGTGTGCGTCCATACCCAAAGCTGGCGTTGCAGATGGCAGCACGAAGCTGGTCCAGTGCACCTCCCTCCTGAGAGCCAGGGCCCCAGTGCAGCAGCTGCAGGCCCTGCTGGGCACTTAACAAGCCAAGGAGTGGCTTTCTAAATTTTTATTTATTTATTTGAGAGCAAGAGAGAGAGAGAGATTGAGAGAGAGAGACAATGGGCGCGCCAGGGCCTCCAGCCACTGCAAATGAACTCCAGACACGTGTGCCCCCTTGTGCATCTGGCTAACGTGGGTCCTGGGCAATCAAGCCTTGAACCGGGGTCCTTAGGCTTCACAGGCAAGCACTTAACCGCTAAGCCATCTCTCCAGCCCAACAATGGCCTTCTAGTACTGTGGTAGTTTGAATAGAATAGATGGCCCCCAATATATTCAGTTGTTTATTTGTTTGTAGTTTGCATCTCTAGCCATCTGGCTGGAGGCAATGCCATTGTGTGGATCTTAAGGTGTGGTGGTGGGTTTGAGATTTCAATCTAAAGATATGCAAAGTGTGCCTAGCTGGAGTTCCTGAAGTGTGCTCTGGCTTTTGACCTTTAGGTTTGTACTGCTCTCTCTCTGCTTGAGCCTGTGAAGGCAGGCCAGTTTCTTCTGCCACTATGGAACTTCCCCTGGATCTGTAAGCTTCAATAAATATCCCTTCCTCCATAACTGTGCCTGGTCTGGAAGTTCATCTTAGTGAACCTGAAGCTGTCTGCTACAAGTACCTAACCACAGTCCTTTCTGGACCCTCCTCCTTGGCTTCCCAGCTGACTCATCCAGGCCCATTCTCTCAAAGCTCAGCTGACAGCCAAGTAGAGATGGACAAGTGTACCCACAGTAACCTTTCCCGGTGAAATTCCCTTGATTTTGTTTATTTTTAAATTTTTTATGTATTTATTTGAGAAAGAGGCAGATTGAGGGCGAGAATAGGTGCCCTAGGGGCCTCTAATCACTGCAGACAAACTCCAGATGGATGCGCCACCTTATGTGCGTGGCTAACGTGGGTACTGGGGAATCCAACCTGGGTCCTTATGGTTCGCAGGCAAGTGCCTTAACCATGAAGCCACCTCTCCAGCCCTAGTATAACCTTTATAATCTTCATAAATGTACACCATGTATTCTGATCGTAAGCTCCTCCTGTTACTTACTTTTGTCCCCCATCCCCAAGCTTACAGGATTCTCTTGTCAGCAGAGGCCCTTTGCAGACAAAGGTGGGAATTCAGGCCCCAGAGCAGTGGAGAGGTGTTCTGAGAAGGAAAGTGTTTAAGATTAGCCAGTGCTACAATACATTCCTTAAGGAAGGCTGGAGCTGGGCGTAGGCTTGTAAGTCCAAAACTCAGGAGGCTGAGGCAAGAGGACTGTGAGTTCAAGCCAGCCTAGGCTGCTTGGTGAGAGGTCTCCCATTTGACATCCCATGGCTCCATGATCTTCCATCCACCAAAGACGGTCTGTATCATTTGAAGCCACTCTAGTTCCCTTTCCTCAGCACTTCAAGCCCCACCTGAGTTCAAAGGGAGGTTACAGATCCCACCTCCCAGCCAATCCAAGGGTGTCCTCAGTGTGAGCTCAGCCCTACAGGTGGAGGGAGGGACAGGAACGGAGGAGGGCTCTGGTTGCTATGGATGCAGAAATGCTCCTCTCATTCACACCATCTGTCTAAGGCCCGGAAAAGAAAAAAAAAAAGACTGCTGATTGCCTTCACTCTCCTGGCCTACCTTTTCAAGTGATTACAACTGGCTGCTAAATTTAAGTGCCTCTCTGAAATCAGGACATATAAGGTCTCTCAGCCTGGATCTGAAGGGTTTCATAATGGGTGGAGCTGGAAAGGGATGAGGAGTTAGACTTGGAGGCAATCGGAATCAGGGCTGTGCAACCGCGTCAATTAGACATCTTTAAAAATAGCCTCTCTTCTCACAGAGTCTCAGCAATAAAGACACATCTGCTAGGAGATTCTGAAAGCATGCGACATAAACACCCCAGGGAGCAGCTATAAACAGTGGATGGGAAGGAGGGGAGCCCCTCCCCCCCATCAGCCCATGGACGAGAGGAGGAGGAGGAGGCTGTCAGTGTGAAAGACAGAGAAAAGGACCCAGGACACGGCGCTGAGAGGCTGGGTGGATGGAGGCGCGGCAGGCTCCCCAGGAGCAGCAGGAGAAAGTGGGCAGGCAGGGGGAGCTCAGTTGGTAGGAAACGGGAGAGCAGGGGTCAAAGTTCAGGACCCGTGGGCAGGACGTTCAGGAAGCCACCCAGGGGAGCGGATGCCAGGGCTCTTCATCTCAGTAATGAGCTACTCTTCAAAAGTAGACAAAAAGTAGGGGCTGGGGAGATGGGCTCCATGGTTAACCGGACTCGTTGCTTAAACATGGGGGGCTTCTTCAGCCTCCCCAGAACCCACATAAAAGGTCACACACTCCTGGAACCCCAGTTCCCTGGTGATGGAAATGTAGAGTGGAGACCAGAGAATCACTAGGGTTCACTAGCTCTCGATTGGGGAAGAAACCCTATCTCAAGGAAAATATATGCATAAGTGATCAAAGATACCTGATGTTCTTCCATGCTCCGCAATACAGGGCACATACATCTACACAAATGTGCATCTACACACACATGCATACACCATACATCACACCCCACACTGTGTACACATGAAAAGAAAAAAGCAGAAAAATGACAGACTGAATGTATACCTATGCAAGACACTTTGAAACTACCTTAATTTCTTCCTCACATAAATCCCTTCAGTCTGTTTTACAGAGTCAGTACTAGGGTTCATTAAATTTCCAAGGCCATGTGACTAGGACTCAACCCCTGACTGTTCTAACATGCTCTGTTTACTTGTGTGTTTTTGCCCATACGGACTTCGTGGAGAACTCGCCCTGAAGTTTGTTCTCAGTGCCCAGATCCTCTGAACACCCAGCTTTGACACAAGGGTATTCCTAAAAAGGAGAGGTAGTGGCTGAAGAGATGGCTTAGTGGCTAAGGCGTTTGCCTGTGAAGCCAAAGGACCCAGGTTCAATTCCCCAGGACCCACCTAAGCCAGATGCACAAAGTGGCACATGCATCTGGAGTTCACTTACAGTGGCTGAAAGCCCTGGCGCACCCATTCCCTCTTTCTTCCTCTCCCCCTCCCTCCCTCTTTCTATCTCTCTCTCTCAAATAAATTAATTTTTTTTTAAAAAAGGGAGATGTGGCAGGTAGCATTGAGGGGTGCTAGTTAGGTTTTAACACATTCAAATAACTTCTGGGCCTCCAAGGACCTGTGGGGCCTGTTCCTTCACATGCTGCTCATTTGTCAGCAAGCCGGAGGAGAAGCAGGGGTTGAAACACGGCAGATTGTGCCTCCAGTCTGCCTGGAAGGAGCCGCAGGAGACTGGGGACAGCAGCCACCCACGAGAGGAACTGAAGGCTGGAGGATGAAGGGAGAAGGGAGACGGGTTCTCACTGATTTCTCTTTGTATCAACTGAATGTTTTATCTCTTGTCAGACAAGGCCTTACGTAACCGAGGCTGGCCTCAAGCTAACTGTATATAGTTGAGGCTGGCCTTGAACTTCTGATGCTCCTGCTTTTACCTCCCAAGTGCTGAGATGATAGGCATGTGCCACCATGCCTGGCTTTCAGGTGTTTTGCCATGTACTGATGTATGTGAGTTTGTTCTGTGCATGTAGACACATGTAATGGTGACTGCATGTATGTGCATGTATGACATGCATGTATGTGTGTAGGGGTGGAGAACCATACATCTATGTACATGTGTGGAGCAAGTACCTTGCATGTACATGTGAAGAGGGAGTGAGTACCATGTATCCATATGGAGTGTGTGTGTGTGTGTGTGTGTGTGTATATGTGTGTGTCAGAACCACGCATCTATATACAGTGATAGAGGTAAGCTCTGCACATCTATATGTGTGTACAGGGCGAGCACCACAGTCCAAGTGTGTGTGAAGCGGTGAGTACTATGCATCTATGTGTGTCTGTAGGAACAAATGCCATGCATCTATGTGTGCACGGGTCAAAACCACGAATCTACATATGTGGATAAAGACGGGTACTATACCCCGTGCAGGTGTAAGGGACAAGGGCCGTCATCTGTGTGTACGTGTGGGAATGAGGACCGCACGTGCCCCTGTCATTTAGCTGTCACTCACGCACTTCCTCCAGGAGGAAGCTCCTGCCCCTTGCCAGCCTCACCTCAGCGTGTGCAAGGCCCAGCTGTCCCGACACACGGAACTGTCAATGTCCCACTTCTCAGTAGCCACGAACACTGCACACGGCACCTCAGGATGAGCAGGTATCCGGCACAGGGGTCAGCGGCAGCCAGGTCCTCTGCTGACCTGGGCTTACTCCGTCCCAGGGAGCAGCTCTCCTACGTGACCAAGAAGTCCAAGTGGCTGTTCTTCAGGCACTTACGTCACCACCACCCCCCCCCCCCCCGCACGTCGTGTGCCTGACTCCCAGCACCCGAGACTCAGCAAGACTGTCTGTCCTCAGGTACGGTCAGTCCTCAGGGCACAATTCCATGCCCGGGAACAAAGAAGTCGGCCCTCCTCCTCAGCAGGCTGGCCATGCAGTGGGCCAGGCCAGGCCAGAAAAAATGCCAGCTCCTGTCTGGCATGTGCTGGGCTTCTGGTCTGAGTGTGTCGGGAACTCGGGCCTGTGAATGTTCCACCAACCTACAGATGGAGCAGCAGGTACAGGCCCAGGGGGCCCCCGTCCAGCTCCCCGCAGCATGCTTCTTCCTGCCAGCCCACAGAACGGGCACTGGTCATGCCCCGCTGCCCAGAGAACAGTCTGCCCTCACTTCTTCCTCCCTCAAAAGTAATGTCCACTAGCCATGGGAGGAAGGCAGGGGGCTCAAGATGTCCAGCCAGCCATGAAGAGGTGAAGATTGGGGATGAGGGGGAAGACCCTCACCAGGGAGAGGCGCTGGTCCGATAACGAACACAGAGGATGTGTCTCTGTTAGGACAGTGCATGCCTCATGGGCATAGCTCAATCACCAACAATAAGCCAGGCACGGTGGCGTGTGCCTGTAGTCCCTGCACTCCCGAAGCGGAAGCAGGAGGAGCAGGAGTTCAAGGTCACCTTCAAAGATGCAGCAACTGCCCAGCAAACACTGTACTAGGCGTATCCCTGGCTCGTCTCCCTGACCCAGGGCTTTTCCTGTGAGGCCCAGCAGCACCCAAGTGCATGTGCAGGAACAGAGCACCCCTGTGGTCACAAAAGGCTCTGCCTGGGGGACACTGGGGTGGCTTTGCCTCAGCAGCTGACGGAGAAGAAGTGTCTCGAAACCAGGCTCACGGTGGACGAGATCTCACAGTGACAGTGGGTGTGTGACCAGAGGGTCCCCGTCACTATCAGCCCCGACAGCTTTCGTGTCTGGCCCCCAGAGGACTGATGCTCGATGGGAGGCACCTTATCAGGCCCAACCAGCCTTGTGTGCTCCCTCTGGAGTGGGTGCAAGGAGAAGCTGGTGGAGGGAAGTGTGGGGCACCCCAAAGCGGGGTGTACAGGTCAACATTGTTCACTGGGATTTTCCCAAGAGACAGCAGAGGCCAGCGGAGCCTGGAGCTGACGTCTGTCTGCCGTTGCCAATGGCACACCCTCCCTGGGTAGCACATTACAACCTCAGAGCCAACCCTAGGAAGGTGTCACCTGGCCAGGCGTGGTGTCGCACGTCTCAAATCCCAGCACTCAGGAGGCAGAAGTAGGATGATCACTGTGAGTTTGAGGCCACCCTGAGACTACATAGTGAATTCCAGGTCAGCCTGGACTAGAGTGAGACCCTACCTCGAAGGAATTGAGAGGGTGAGGCCTCACTGGTCTTTCCTAGCTCCCCCTCTCCCTCCCCCGAGCCCAGCTTTCTTTCTTTATTCTAAAACCTTCACCAAGGCCAGGGCTGGTCTTCAAGACTGTGATGCAGCCAGGTGTGGAGGCCCATGGCTGCAATCCCAGCTCCTAAGAGGCCGAGGCAGGGGGAATGCCATGAGCTTGAGACCAGCTTGGGAGTTCCAGACCAGCCTGGGCTACTAAGTAAGACCCTGTTTCAAATAAATGCACAAACAAATAAGTACATAAATAGCTGAGCGAGTCTCAATGACCCAGCAGCTCTGCGGCTTTGTCTACACAAACATCTGTGCCCAGAACATGTAACAAATCTGTCTGCCTATTTCCAATCTCTTAGAGCTCTCTTGGTTAAGACAGAAATACATATATTTTAATTTCCCGTTGCAAGGATAAAAGTTTGCCATAAAAAAAATTTGGAGAGAAAAAGTAATACCGAGCCTGGTGGTACAGGGTTAGAATTCCAGTTACTTGGGAGGCTGTGGCAGGATGATTAGACGTTCAAGACCTGCGTGTGCTACAGAGCGAAGTCACGGCCAGCCTGGGCAAGATCCTGTCTCAAACTATAAAAGGGTTGTAGCTGGAACTCAGTGGCAGAATTCTTGTCTAGCATGAGTGACAGGGCCCAGGGTTTAATCCCCAGTACCACAAAAATAAATAAGTGGTAAGCAAGAATGGGGGGGAAAAACATCTTGAATACTACAATGACAGAATGTTACTCTATTTCTTCCTAGGAGAAAAGGCTTTAAAACAATAAAATACAAAAGATGAGCCAGGTGTTGTGGCACTAAACCCAATGCAAGTGTATGTTGTTGGGGGGAGTCACAGTGTGGGGACTAAAAGCTTGGGTAGAATGACCTCATCACTGTCAGCCACGTGTGATATGAGAGGCCAGCCGCTGACCAGGGCACAAATGTGGCCGTCTGGGCTCGACACCACAAACCAAAGTGGTAAGAGTGAGCGCAGCAAATAGTTGTCCCATTATTTCAGGATGTTTACAGACTGACGCTTGCTGCTCAGACGTCCGCACGTGCATGAACAAGTCATCAAAGCCCAACACGCGTGCAGCAGTTAGTCACACAAGCCCCTGGCGGGGCCCTTCATTCAGAACACTCTGCCACTTCCCTCTCGTGTGGAGAAGGAACAGGGCTTGACCCTGAGGATCTAGGGCAACACAGAAGTGGATTCCAGTCTCAAGGGGCTTGATGCGCTCCCAGGGAACTTAAAACAGAGGGCAATTTCTGACGAAAAGGAAAGTCCTCCAGATTAAAGCAGACAGCGGAGCTCTGACAGCCAGCCGCACACTGGTCCTCACTCCAGCAGACCGGCCACCGGGCGCTCACACATCCAAGCCTGCCTGCGTGTCTGGGCACAGAGGAGTGAGACCAAAGGGTTACGGCTGCTTCTGTCCTCTGCAATAACGGCTTGTGGCTTTCAAGAGAATGCTCTATTTAAATGATGTATACTGGATTGTGTAGGGGCAAAAATGATGTGACATCAGAGATCAGATATAAAATTCTTCAGAGAGAAAGAACTGAGGGAAAGGAGAAAGAGAGTGCCACGGGGCTGGCATGACACGGCATAATGAATGTGGCTGGTCAAGGTGAACAGCGAGCATATGAGGCTCATCAGATTCCATTTTTGTGAGTTTGAAAATGTTCACTTAGGGCTGGGGACGTGGCTTAGCAGTGAAGGCGTTTGCCTGCGAAGCCTAAGGACCCCGGTTCGATTCCCCAGGACCCACGTCAGCCAGATGCACAAGGGGCACATGTGTCTGGAGTTCATTTGCAGTGGCTAGAGGCCCTGGCGTGCCCATTCTGGCTTTCTCTCTATCTGCCTCTTTCTCTCTCTCTCTCTCTCAAATAAATAAATAAATATTTTTTTAAAAAAGAAAACGTTCAATTATATGTAACATGTGGGTAGATATAGACATGTATCATACATATCTTGGTTTTTTTGTTTGTTTGTTTGGAGACAGGGTCTTACTATGCCCCCTGGCTGACCTTGAACTCACTATGTAGACCAAGCTGGCCCGGATCTTTCTGTGACCCTCCTGCCTCTTCCTCTGCCTCCCGAGTGCTAAGATTACAGACCTGAGCCACCATGCCCAATGCTATGTTGTTGTTGCTTTAGACAAGGACTGGCTACGTAGCCCAAGCTAGCTTCAAACTCACTCTATAGCCAGGGCTGGCCTTGAACTCTCGATCTTCCCATGTTAACCATCCTCATAGGACTTTTTAATTAGAAGACTACACTACATCGTGGCAGATAGGCTAATGGGCCAGCTGCTCACAGCCAAACTGAGGACGATATGTGAGAACCAAACATTCAACGGCCGTGCGGTACCTGCCACTCGTGTGGGGTGAGAGGAGCTGCTGGCAGGTCACTACAGTAGTCGACCCAGGAGAGTCAGCACAAGCCTCCAGAGTTCACAGGACAGCCACTGCTCTTCCTGCGGGCAGTGGTGTTTCCTCCCCTCCCCCAACACCCCCTAGACTGGAATCCTCTCCTTTCCATGTGATGAGAGCCAGCTATAATCTTTCAGAGTCTGTTTCCTCGTCTGTAAGATGAACAGAGCCCCACTGCCTTCTTAAAGGGCCAAGGTGGGGCGCTCGTGCTATAAAGACTAAGCCCTGGCATGGTGAATGCCAGAGCCTCTTCCCTCGCTCTTTAAAGGCAGGGTCGGTTAGCCCTCCCTGGATGTCTCAGCTTAGCAATGCTCAGCCCGCTCCAGCCAGGGCCAAGCTCCCCACCAAGAAGGCAGGACTTCTGTGCTTTAGCAGTGGGAAGTGGCTTCCTGCGGCTGGGAGGTAGACCCAGGTGGGTGTGTGGGCGTGGGTGCAGAGTACAGAGAAACGCCCCTATCACAGGGTGACAAGGAACAACAGGGATTTCCTGGCTGTTTCTTGCAACTCCTAGGCATGGGCTACCACAGCTACAGCCAGCAGGCACTGCCTGTGGCTAATTCAAACTAACGTGTCATTGCCTGGTGTTGGGCTCACCACGGTTTTCTTTTGGAAGAAAGAATAAAATCCAAGCTGTGGGCCTGACGAAGGAGGGGTGATGTCACATTTTTACAAAGGTATGTTCAGTGACTGCAACCCCAACAAGCATATCCCAATTCCTGTCTGCCACCTCCAAAGAAAAAAGTGGAAAACTTACAAAACTAGAATACAGGGTCTTACTATGCCCCCTTGGCTGACCTTGAACTCACTATGTAGACCAAGCTGGGTCCTAGGGGCTGAAGTTACTTCAATGAATGCGATCCTGGACTATGGAAAAGGCCAACTGTCAGGTAAGGCCATGTCACCAACAAGAGAACAAGAGGAGGAGGCTTCTCCTGACTCAACACCCCAACACCAGCAGTCAGCTCCTCCAGGTCTTATCACAAGCCTTGCCTGGCCACGCCCCTCCACTGGAGGACAGGGTGAGTGGCAGGTTTGAAGTGAACAGCTGGGGCCACCAACTATAGGCTTTGCAAAAAGTAGCTCCTGCAGGCCCTGTGGCTCCGGTGAACCTGTTGTGGGGCCACAGAACACTGCTTCCTACAGCCTCAGGCAGCTGCATGTCACAGGGACAGAGCCAGGACCTGGCTCAGACAGGTGTCCCTTCCCCATTTCTAAAACAGAGAATGTAAAACGCAGACTCTTTGGAAAGTAACCACAAGATCCAACCTGTGTTCTCTTGCCTACACCTTGAAGAAGGGTTAGTCTCTCAGGGCAGTTAAAAATCTCCCAGGCCATCAGTGAAGGCGGCCTGGGGGCTCCAAGCCCATTTGTTGGACCCACTACCCCTGCCAAGGGGAGACTGGCACAAGATAGGCAAAGGTGCCAGAGAACCCAGTCAATTACAGGCTCCTTTACTTCAGGTCCTGCCCACAGGGGGCTAGTTGTAAAGACTTCTTCCCCCTAAGTGACTGATTTAAAGAGGCCACGGTGGCGCTTTCAAATGAAAGCTCTTTCCGCCTTGGGAAAACCAGACCCAGAATAAACAATGTGGAGGGAGACACACGCGCGTCCTCTGGTTTCAACACGCCTCTTCCCGGTCCAGTTAAAGGCCGTGCCCATCTCTGCCCGGTGAGGCTGGCCAGGTGATGAAGTTAACCCCACCTGCGCCAACCAGCGGGCACCCGGGCGGCCAACTAGAGAGAGATCCCCAACCCCGGGCCAGCGAGCGGAGCGGAGGGGCGAGTGGCGGGGGATGATGCCCCGTGGGGTGCTTGTCGCAGAAAGGACAGCAAGGCGCGGGGGCCCCTGGGCTCCGCCACGTCCCAGGCATCAGCCCAGGTCCCCGCGCGCGCCATCGGCCAGGCCATTGACATTTGGCCCAACCAAACTTCCTGTTATCAAGGAGGGAAGGAAACAAATAAGGCGCCCGGCGAAGGGACCAGTAAGGCGTGGAACCCCAAACCCCGGGACGCGAACTTTGGCGACAGTCTTCCGCGCAATGACTGGCGACCCTGCTGGCGGCCCACTCCGGGGCATGGGATATATATTTTTTTTGTCCCCCTCTCCCCTTTGGGGTTAGAACGGCAGGGTCTGGGTATCCGGGTGCCACTAGGAGGCTTCTCATCACGTTCCAATTGGGCTGAAACCCGCGGCGGGCGCCACCTGCTCGTCGCGCGCCCCGCGCACGGGTCTGCGTTGCGAGATGTCGCAGCCGCACCTGACCCTCCCGGGCGCGCCGGGCAGGGCGCAGAGTCCAGCCGGCACTGGGACGGTCCCCACCCGCGGCAGCCCTCCCCCGCGAGCTCCACGCCACCCGCGTCTTACCGAGACGTGTCGCGGGCCGCCGGGCCTCGGGTCGGGGGTTCGGGGAGCCTGCGGGCCGCCAGCCGAGCCCGGTGGAGCGAGCGAGCGAGCCTGCGAGCGAGGCGGCCCCGCGCAGGCTGAGCCGGCCGGGTGCCTGCAGGTCTGCGGCCGTGTGCGGTAGACCGGGCTGGGAAACGCCCCCATAGGAGGTTCGACCAATGACAGGGCCGCTCACGGGCGAGGCCCCGCCCAGGGCCTGGGACGCGTGGCCAATGGCGGCGCGGCGAGGAACCCGCTCCTCCTCGCCCCCCCGCCCGCGCGCCCGCCCCGCCTCGCCCCCGTGGGGCCGGCTGTCACCGCTGCAGCCGCTGGCGCACGTGGGCTGAAGCCCGGCCCCGGGGCTCCCAGAGCGGCCTGGCACTCCCAGCCACCCCGACCGACGCAGGTCGCCGACCGGCCGAGGGCTGATGGGAGCGGGGCGTGGTGGCGCTGCGAGATGAAAAGTTTGGCGTTGGGGACTCCCGGTGTCTAGGGCTGGGCCTCCGCGCTCCTGGGCCTAGGCAGCTGGAAAGCAAGCCTCACCTTCCGCATTTGGACGTGAGAGAGCAGCATGGGACTTTGAGACCCGAAGGCTCCGTCTCTGTGGCCCTCCTTCCTCGCTTGGCTTCAGGCAGACCGCCCTGTGGGGTCCCCCCCCACCCCGGGATTGAGTTCGCTTTGGTTGGACTTGTGGGAAAGAGGGTGGTCATTCTTGGCTAAGTTCTGCTCTGCCCACCCATCTGGATGCCCATGCCCCCCACAGCCTTCAAGAGGGTCATTCACAGAAAACAGTGTGAGCGATGTGAACCCTAGGAAGGGACAGGAAGTGCTTTAGATGACGAGACACCTGTGCGGATGGCTCTGGTAGTGATGGTGAGGGAAAGGGGGTCCTGGTGGGCAGGCACCATGGCTGCCTCTGGAGACCAGAGCCCAGCACGGGGTTTGGCCCAATGTAGCATCCATAAATGTTCTTGGAATGGAGCTGGCCTGGAGGCAGGAAAACCAGGCAAGTTTGGGCAGCAAGTAAATAGTACCGTGGCTCCAGCCTGCTGGAATTCCCTGGTACCACCCTCTGGAAAGACACATCTCTGTGCCAGGCAAATGCAGGCAGCCGTTTGTCGTGCCCCCGCACCCCCCCCCCCCGACTTTAACCTGGGGCCTATTTTTTCCACTCCTGCCTGTGTGTTCCTACCCTCAGCCTTTTAGGATTTCCCAGGGATTGTCCCGTCCTCAGAATTAAATCCATTTCCTGTAGATGAATTCTCCATCCCCCCAGCTCAGTTTGCAAGCCTCGGTCAGCAAGGACTCTCAGAGGGAAGTACTCCACTCTGATGGGAATTCACCTGTGGTACTAGTCTGCGAGTGCCCTCCATGCGTATCTCATTTCAGCCTGGATCTAGAGGCGGGCGTTTTTATTACCCCCTTTTACAGCTGTGAAAACTGACACTGATAAAGAAAAGCCGCTTTGTAAGGTCTGTGAGTATGTGTCTGGATTTGGACATAGAACCAATCCCAGAATTGGCATGCATTGCCACTGTGTGTTGGGGAGGGCAGCTGTACCTGGACCCCTGGGAACCCTGGACAGACCGGGTCCAGAAAGAACTGGAATCCATCTGAACATCTTGTGGAGCTCAGATCTGGCTGCTGTCAGAGACAGAAGACCCAACTGGTCCGGTCCCGCCTTACTTGTAGAGTGAAGTAGGACACTCAAGACAGTGGGAAGCTTTCAGGAACCCTGTTACCCGTGCCCATAGCTTGATGTCCGTAGACAAGGCCAGGTAGGGGATGAAGATGCAGTGAGTCAGTCAGTCAGTCATCCAGTTGAGAGCTCACTGTAGTTCCTTGTCTCCTGGGGTGTAGCAAGATGAAAATTCAGTACACGAGGCCATGGGAGCTGATGCCAGGGCCTTATCGATAACACAATGTTCCCCTGTGGATTAAAACAAATCTGTCTCTTTCGGGAACACTGCAGACCAACCAAGGTTAACAAAGACAACACTGCTCAGCACAGCTGAGGGATTTTTGTTTGTTTTTGAGAAAAGGTCTCACTGTGTATCAGGCTGGTTTTGTATTCATTATCATGTAGGCCAGGCTGACCTCACACTCATAGCAGTCCTCCTGCCTCAGCCCCCAAGTGCTGGGATTATAAGCATGTGCCACCAGGTCCAGCTAGCACAGAAATTCTCACGGCTCAAAAACAAGAACCTGTCTATACATTCCTACAGTCTCCCCTCCCCTACTCCCATCCTTTCTCTCATAAGGTCGGGTGAGGGAGACCCTGGCTAGGTAGGCATGGGGGATTGAGATTTTCCTTGGGTACAGGGCAAGCTGGGAACTGACGGGCTAGAGGAGGAAAAGGCTTGGGACTTCTTGGGCTGGAGCCTCACTTCATACAGGCCACCATTACTGAACATTTCCTAGGGGAAGGGGGGCGGTGGAGGAGCTGAGAATGGGTTCAGAATGTCAGGACTCAAAGCATTCACCATTGGGGTGGCCTGCTGGACTGGACTGTGTCCTGGACTGTATGCAACTAGCTCGTCCAAGAAAACATTACACTGTGTTAGGAAGAACTATCATCTAGCTAGCTCCTTCTTAGCAGATGAATGGATGAGTGAATGGAATCTGACGCAGCAGCTCCATACTCTATATTTAAGAACAACCTCCCCAGCCTGATTTTCTAGGACGGAGCCTGTGGAGGTTGCCTGGGAGATGCAGGTGGCTACTTCGCATTGGAGGAAGCGAGAGAAGGAAGGCCTAGATTCATCCCTAAAAATATCCTCATCTCAGACAGAAGCAGCGGGCCTCGGCTGCACCACGCATGCCTGCCTGTGAAGCAAGTCAAGCCGGTGGGCCCTGTCACCGTCCACCTGACGCTGTCCCAAGAGGACTGTGGGGATGTCATGTCTGGTTCTCCTCTGTTCCCAGCCTAGCATTGTGTGTGAGGCCAAGACCAGTGTGGAACGGAGGGGATCTCCCCTTGGGAGATTTCCCCAGGGTGCTCTGGCTTCCTCCTCAGTTCAAAGTATTCCCAACGGGGCTAATACAGTGAGTGTGTAGCTCGCAGGCTTCTGCCAGAGCTGTCATCAAAGGGCCTTGGTGTCTCAGGAGGAGGAAAGCTGGTATCTAGAACAGAGCTCAGCGCCCTTGTCAAGTGATGAAAAGAGGCTGATTGACCTCAGGTCACTTTGGTGGCTATCTTTGGAAGACTCTCTAAGCCAGAAAGTAGATACAGTGGTACCTACCTCCCTGGGGAGCCTGTGAGAACGATAGATGGGGTCTTGTTCCGGCCTCTTATCACTCCCACAGGATGAGGGAGGGACCATTGTTCCTAGATACATGTAAAAGTTTCCAAGGTCACAAGAAACTCGTCAGACCCACCACACCTTAGTAGATTTTCCGCGTACAGTTTACAGGAAGAAATGTCACCTATCTGGAAACTTTCAAAGTCAAGAATGGCCCCAGAGGGCTGGAGAGATGGCTTAGCGGTTAAGAACTTGCCTGTGAAGCCTAAGGACCCCAGTTCAAGGCTCAATTCCCCAGGACCCACGTTAGCCAGAAGCACAAGGGGGCGCACGCGTCTGGAGTTTGTTTGCAGTGGCTGGAGGCCCTGGCTCGTCCATCTGCCTCTTTCTCTCTTTGTCTGTTGTTCTCAAATAAATAAAAATAAACACAAAATTTAAAAAAATAAAAAAGAATGGCCCAGAGGCTCAATAGAACTTTTGGTTATGTGTGCACAAGACCAGATGTAGACAGGAGGTGCCATTCCAACCACATATCCCAACCAGAGCACACAGACAGCATGGGTGAGCTGAAGAGAGGGGAGCAAACCAGACCTTGGGAGGAGACTCCCCAGTAGACTGGGGAGATTGACACACACACAAAGTGTCCTTTAACCCTGGCTAGCCTCAAACTCACTATACATCCAAGAAAGACCTCGGATTCCTGATCCTCCTGCCTCCACCCCCTGAATGCCAGGATTCGAGATGTGCACCACCACGCCTGGTTTATGCAGAGATGGGGATCCAAGCCAGGGCTTCATGCACGCTAGGGTTATAGGCAGGTACCACCACGTTTGCAGCAAAGTGTTCGCTCTTCACCCCTCCCGGCACTGCCTCCCCGAACCTACCCAGGGAGCGATGAGACCACAGGAAGAGAGTGGCCCAGTCTCTGGGGACTGAAGAAGTCCTCGTGAAGTCTCTCTGTAGGAAACGGTCCTTCAGCTGAGCCCTGAGAGATGAATGGCAGGAAAGGGGAGGTGATAGGGTGGGAAGATTCGGGACAGGAACCAGCTCCCTCCTTGGTTTGTTGAGTGGGTGTGTATTGAGTGCCTGCCCTGGTCCGTGCTTGATTCTGGATGGGGGGGGGCACCACCGAAAGCATGGAAATAGCCTAGGTGAAGCCGGGAGTGGGGGACAAGAACCACACTGGGGAGGGAGACAATAGCTAGTGTTGTGGGGGTACAGGGTCACTGGCTAACTTCTCCATTCCTCCTTTTTCTGGCACTGGACACAGCTCCCAGGCCTGGCTGACCATGCAGTAGCAATAGTGACCAGTCCAACCAATGTGTATTTGGTCCAAGGGCAGTTGGCCAAGACCAGCACGTCGATGTGCAGTGGGCAAATCTCATTCTTTCTACGAAAGCCAGACCTGAAAAACTGGGAGAGACAGAGGCACCACCAAGGGCAAGACCAAGGGCAGAAGGTCAAAAAGCCCCAGCTATCTTTGTCTGAAATCCCTTGGCTCTACTCTCCACGTACCGGGCTTCATCTTCAAACTGCCTTTCCTCACTGTAACAAGTGCCAACTGCTGTCACTGCCCTAGCTTCCTTATCTAAAACAGCATATTTCTGACCCAGCATTCCAGACAGGAGTCCTGAGATCCACGCTGGTTGCCTTAGGTCACAGGCCCACTTGAGCCCATGCCACCACTGGAGGAATGGAATGTGCTGATTGTCCGTGCAGTCAGGGTCCTCCAGGAGCTGGGGCGGCCTCAGCTTGGCCTGGTGCCTGCTGGCTGTGGGAGGGAGGTAGATACCTGAATGAAAGTCAAGGATGGTGGGGCTGGAGAGATGGCTTAGTGCCTGTGAAACCTAAGGATCCTGGTTCGAGGCTCCATTCTCCAGGACCCACGTTGGCCAGATGCACAAGAGGGTGCACGTGTCTGCAGTTCATTTGCAGTGGCTGGAAGCCCTGGCGCGCCCATTCTCTCTCTCTCTCTGCCTCTTTGTCTCTCTGTCTCTGTCTGTTGCTCTCAAATAAATAAATAAATAATTTAAAAAAAAAGAAAGTCAAGGATAGTTAAGAAGGGTGATGGGGGGATACATGGATGCACGTCACACGGGTACAGCAGGTGCCGTGGGTCTGCATATGTGCCGGGAGTGACCCTCTGCCTGTGTGCCTAGGTCTGACCTCTGAAGACCACTCAGTCAATGCACAAGGACACATAGAAGTGCTGGGGACTTAACACCACCAGGAATAGCTCCAACATACACCGCACATTTCTCACCCTTCACAGTACCTTGGAAATGTTTTTGTGATCTTTGTCTCTAGGGACTGGGCCCAGTCTCATTCTCTCTGCTTCCCAGCTTCCAGGGGATGACTGGGCCTCTGGTGCTGGGTGCTCCCTCCATCACATACTGCAGAAGGCCCAAAGTAACAAGGCCAAGCAATAGTGGACTGAAACCTGAGGTCAAAGCAAACCTTTCCTCCTTGTAAGTTGACTGTCTCGGGTATTTTCTCACAGCTACTGAAAGCTTGGGCTCGGTGATTAAAGGTACTTGCTTACAGAAAGCTGACTGTCACACAGCTCATCTGAGCTCCTCAAATAAATGAGACCCCTTGAGAGGAACTGCAGCACAGTGTTCAAGGTCATTACCTTGGAGCACATTGCTTCCACAGTGACCAGCACGTCGGAAAGAAGAGTAAATCGTAGCTGGAGGGAGAAAAGAGAAAACTTTTATTTTTAAATAAGCAAACAAAAATCTACTGAGCCCAGACTGCTGGTTTAGGTCTGTAATTCAAAGTACGGGAAAAGCTGTTGCAAGTTCAAAGCCAGCCTGAGAAACTTAGCAAGACTCTGTCTCAAATTTCAAACAGGGCTAAGGATGTAGCTCACGGGTACAGTGTTTGCCTAGCATGAACAAACAGGGCCCTAGCTTGAATCCCCAGTGCCACAAGTAAATTAGCAAACTACTAAGCAAGGTGTGTGTGGCACCCATCCACTGTTTCTCTACTGTTCTGGATTCTATCCATAGCCCTGGCCCAGACAGACTCTCAAGGAGGAATTTATGCTTCTAACGTCTCAGAAACTTATGTCACTTTGACATTCTCCCCTGGGATCCCCACACTCCCCCCTCCCACTCCAGTAAGCTTTCAGTGCATTTTGTAATGAATACTTCTTAAAAAAAATTTTTTTTTTCATGGTAGTGTCTCACTTTTAGCTCAGGCTGACCTGGAATTCTCTATGTAGTCTCAGGGTGGCCTCGAACTCACGGTGATCCTCCTACCTCTGTCTCCCGAGTGCTGGGATTAAAGGTGTGCGCCACCACGCCCGGCTATGAATACTTTTTTTAAAACAAGTTTTTATTTATTTATTATGAGAGAGAAAGAGAGAGACGGGCAGATAAAGAGAGAGAATGGGCGTACCAAGGCCTCCAGCCACTGCAAATGTACTATACACGTTTGCACCCCCTTGTGCATCTGGCTTACATGAGTACTGGAGAATCGAACTAGAGTCCTAAGCCTTCACAGGCAAATGCCTTAATTGCTAAGCCATCTCTCCAGCCCTGATTAAAGTCCTGCTTGGTTTCTTTCCTTTTAAAGCCTTTCTCTTAGGTGGTGCTCAGATGACAAGAGACCGTTGAGGCAGGCCACACCCTGAAGGGTGCAGAGGGGGCTGCCCCCGGTCAGATCACCGCGGCCTGGTATTTCCAAGTATTTCCTCATAAAGCCCAGTTTTCAACTAGAAAAGTTCAGGTTTGGGACTGCAAATGGAGCTCAGTGGCAGAATGCGTACCCTGCGTGTGTGAGGCCCTGGGTTCTAGAGCTCACAGTCCAAGAAGGGATATTGGCCTTCCTGGCAGGGAAGACCTGGCAGCGGCAGTGTAGAGCAGTGGTCACATTGCGTGCACAGCCAGAAGGCAGGCAGGAAATGGTGCCTGGCTGGAAAACCTCAAGGCCTACCAGCAATGTACTTCCTCTAGTGAGTCTCCTACAGGTTCCAGGCCTTCCAAAACAGTGCCACCAGCTGAGGAACAAGTGTTCACACCCACGCACCTGACATTTCACATTCAAACCATGACAGTTTGCCAGCCTTCCCCCACCCCCCCTTGGCAAATGGAAGACCCCTCTGCGGTCCTCAGGCAAGTGGCTCATTGGCAAACTGCTTGGGCAATGTCTCAAATCAAGGGGCTGATTCCTAGGTGTACAGGCAGATCTGGAAAGAACTTTGTCTTCAGGCACAATGAAATACAATCGTGGCCGCTTCTCCACACGTGTGCCCTCCGCTGGCCAGCAATCCCAGACAGTCCACTTGGGGACAAAAAAAAAAAAAAAAACCTCAAAGAAGCGATTGAGGGTGGCTCTGGGAGTGTGCCCAGGCGTCAGAGTATCCCAGAACAAAACAGGAGGCACAAGGCCCCAGCGGCCTTCTAAGAATGTGAGAGGCCATGCCACGAGGCTGGCTATTTCCCTGAGGACTCACGGAGAGTCTGGAACAAGGCTGTGGCTGCCCCGTGCACAGCAGGGGCCAAGGAAGAGGCACGTGGCATGGCTCGCCCTGGACAAGAGAAGAAAGAATGAGATTTGGAGGATGAGTAAAGAGGAGGACCAGGAAAGAGACAGCTTGCAGAGGACCCCTCTGGGCCCAACCTGGCTCTCATTGCTCCCCACCCCTGTGAGTGAGGCCCCTCCTTGAGAGCCATCCTCCTCCTTCCAACCCAGTGCCCAGAGTCACCTCCCTTCACACCGAGCTGTGGTCACCACCTGGAGAGGATTTCCATGGTGCTTATTGTGCCCTTACCATCTGTAAACACACCTTTCTCTAGTTGTTTCTTACACGCCTATAATTCCTTGTCCAGAGGAGTGGCAGCCTATAAAACCACCCTTCTTATATTAACGTTAAACTTTATCACATTACGTGTGTGTGTGTGTGTGTGTGTGTGTGTGTGTGTGTGCGCGCGCGCTCGCGCGCAGGTGCTTGTGTATGTGTGGGTGCATACACACATGTGCACACGTGTGTAAGGAGGTCAGGGGACAATCTCAGGTGGCATTCCTCAGGAACACCATCCACCTTTTTTGGGGACAGTCTCTCATCAGCCTAGAACTCACCAAGTGGGCTAGACTGGCTGGCTAGCTTGGCCCAGAGATCTGCTGTCTCTACCTTCCCAGGGCTGAGATTGCAAGAGGGCACCACCACCACCACACTTGGCTTTTTTTTTTTTTTTTCACACAAAAATGAGAGAGAGAGAGAGAGAGAGAGAGAGATTTGGCATGCCAAGGCCTCAGCCACTGCAATCGAACTCCAGATGTTTGTGCTACCTAGTGGGCATGAGTGACCTTGTGCTTGCCTCGCCTTTGTGCGTCTGGCTGATGTGGGATCTGGAGAGATCAAACATGAGTCCTTAGGCTTCCCAGGCATGCACCTTAATTTCCAAGCCATCTCTCCAGCACCCCCCCCCCTCCTTTTCTTTAATGTGGTTCTAGGTGTTGAACTCAGGTCCTCATATTTAGGCAAGCAGTTTACTAACTGATCTGTCTCCCCAGTTGCAGTGTGGACCACCAACCTTAGTTTCTATAGTTAGGATGGAGAATGTCCCCCACATGGAAAAGGCTTGGTCCTCAGCAAGATGCTATTGGGAGGTGGTAGAACCTTTAAGAGGTGAGTCAAGCAGAAAGCCTTAGGTCAGTGGGAGCATGCCTTTGATGAGAGACTGGGAACCAGCTCCCTCCTCACTCTTCCTCTTTGCTGCCCAGCTGCCATGAACAGTTTCTTCTGCCATGTACTGCAGCCACAACACCCTGCTTCACCTCACACCAGAGTCCGCAGGACCAAGCAAGCATGGGCTGAAACCTCCAAAACTATGAGCCAAAGCACCATTTGCTCCTTTCAAGTTATCTCAGGTGTTTTGTTACAGTAACCCAAAGCTGACCATCTCACCAGTAGATAGGAATAAATTCACATTATAAATATAGACACCTGTGGAATCTTGTAGTTATGGAGACAGTGTAAGAGAATGGTTAAAATTTAGGCTTTGTGAAAGACAGACCAAATGGTTGAACCTTCACCAGTCCCTTCCAGGAAACACCTGAATCACAAGGCCCTGGAGAGGGTACGATGAAGACTGACCTTAATCTTCTCCTATTTCTTCTTTTTTTCTCTCTCTCCCTCTTCTCTCTATCTCTTTCATATTACTTATATTTTCATTCCTTCTCTTCTTGGGCACTGACCTGTAACTCCCAGTACCAGCATGTGGTTATCATCCATAATGAGCTTTTGATCAGAGAGACCTACAAGGTTTCCCAAAAGAAGACAGATTTCTGTCAGAGTATTTGATGACCCACCAAAGGTTAGTGGTAAGACTCTACTGCTGAAGACACCATATGCTGTTGGCATGTAACATTGAGTGACATGGCCAGAAGCTGGAACAGAGTTAGTCCCCAGATAGCACATCTAGTGCCAGAAGGTGCTACATGAGCGACTGGGGGGAAAATGACCAATATCTGTCCAAGCAATTCATGGCTAACCTGCTTAGCAGCAAACGACCTGATGTGATGCTCACATAAGTGCAATAGTGGTACACAGCCATGGTGGGAAACCAACTGCTCTTGATTTGGCTAACTGATCTGCTCATGGAACGGAACCCATAGCTGGAGTTGGGAAATAAGTCAGAATCATATCCAAAAATGAGCCTGCTCTCCATTATCAAGCTACCACCAATCATGGGCTACAAGAGGGCCTACACCTATTAAATTCTCTCTAAAACAAAAAACAATGGCTACCCCATTTATCTGGTGCTAACTTTACTTTCCATTGGAGAATTTGCTTCTCTTTTTCAGATAGATGCAGATCCTAAGGAGAGAACCACCCCATCATATCTCAAAAGGGCCCCAGCTGAAACTAACAATAAATGGGGAAACAAGCAAGAGTGCCGTTTTCGTGGTAAACCTGGTATCAGCACAAGGGTGAAGGAGATAGACACAGAGAACACTCAACTCCTACCAAACCAGATATCCAGAGACACAGAGTCTCCCAAGACCTCATCACTGAATCAGACCTAAAACGAACCCAACATGGCTCAGGGAAATTCTTGGAAGAGGGGGCAGAAAGAATGTTAGAGCCACATGTTGGGTCATGATACACAGAGACATTGCCTCCTACCCATAACTGATGGCTAACCCCACAGTGCACAACCCATATTCCCCAACTAGGAGGGTCCCTGCAGAGAGGGGAAGACAGGAAGGAGGCTAACAATGGCACCAACTTCACTATTCACTGAGTACAAAACTAATAAAACAAAATAAAAAATAAAAATTGGGGCTTTGTGGGTAAATCAGCTTGTCTTGGAATCTCAAATCAAATTGCATTACTTGGGAATTAATCTCATGAAACCTCAGTTTTCTTTCATGTAAAATGGATGTGACCTAACCCTGTGAGGATTAAATTAAAAATGACGCACATAAAATCTGCCAAGTGTGGGATGTAATATGACCATGATTTGTGTGTATATGTGTGCTAAAATACATTCACCATTTCAATCATGTTGAAACATAAACTCTAGTGACTTCTAGACGTCTAATAACTTAATGAGGTTGTCCACCCAGCACCACTGCCTGTTTCAGAACACTTTTATCTCCCCAAAGGGAACTCCACCCCACAAATCAGTCCTTCCCATTCTCTCTTCCTCATGGCCTCTGGAATCTGCCAGTCTGCCTTCTGCCTCCAGGGACGATCAGTGCCCTTGACCCTCAGCCTTTCTCTCTCCCTCTTAGCTGTTTGTGGCAGCTGTCATCATGTTCACATTTCTTTCATCAAACAAATCAAGTCAAACTTTAAAAAGGAAACATGTAAATTAAAAAAAAAAGCTGGAGAGATGGCTTAACAGTTAAGACGATTGTCTGCAAAGCCTTAGGACCCAGGTTTGATTCCCCAGTACCCATGTAAGCCAGATGCACAAGGTGGCACGTACATCTGGAGTTCATTTGCAGTGGCTAGAGGCTGTGGCATGCCAGTTCTCTCTCCATCCCCCCCCCACTTTCTATCTCTCTCTCTCTATCAAATAAACAAATTATATACACACACACACACATATATATATATGTATATATATACACACATACCTACACAGACATTGTTTAACATATCTCCTTGGCAGACTGCCCTGCCTCTTACCATCTCATTTTGTGAGTGTGTGTGTGTGTGTGTGTGTGTGTGTGCTATGTGTGAGTATACACATGTGTATGCAGGCCAGAGGAGAGCAACAAGTGCCGCCTGCTATGACTTTTCCACCTTATGTCTTTGAGTCAGGGTCTCTCACTGAACCCGGACTTGCGCTGTTTTTCAGTTAGGCTGGCTGACCACGGAGCTCTAGTGGTCCTCCTGTCTCTACTCCACTCACTTCTGGGGTTACAAGCATGTGGGGCCATGCATGGATTTTTTTTTCACGGGTGCTAGGCATTGAACTCAGGTCCTTATGCTTGCCACCTTCTTAGCCCCATAAGGTTTTGTGTAATTCAGGCTAGCCTCCAACTTACTAGGTAGCCCAGGATAACCCTTAACTCTTCATCCTCTGACATCCACCTCCCAAATGCCTCTACTCCTTTTTCCACCGTCTTGATTAGGTCTGTGAATGACCTTAATCACCTCTTTTCTTATTCATATATGTCCTTCCTGCGACTGTCAAGAGTTACATCTTGAAATGTAAAAGTGTTTGGGTGTAGCGCAACAGGCCAATAACCTTAGCAGTGAGGAAGCAGGAGGATCAGGAGTTCAAGGCCAGCTTGAGCTATATAGTGAGTTGAGGTCAGCCTGGGCTTCATGAGACCCTATCTCAAAAAAAAAAAAAAAAATGGGGTAAAAGTAATTGCGCAATCATGTCATTCTATTCAAATGTCTACCTCCTGGAAAATATGCCCAGGCCAAAGGAGGGCCATGACACAAGCTAAGCCAATCAGCAATCTCTGCTGAGCCCAGGAATTAGCTCAGACCCAATGAAAACAGTTCTGGGCTTTTGTTTGGACTCTGCTGGACATCAGACTTCTGCACAGGATGTTAAGGAAGACAGAAAGAAGGCACGGAGATTGGATTGCTGCCTCTAGCTAACAGGGAGCCCAGGACCAGAGCTGCTCCAGGACAAGAGGAAACCCTCACCCTCGTGGCATCTTTTGAGAAGTTCATCAAAGTCTATCCAGAGCTAGAGGCCCTTTTGTTTGTTTTGTTGGATTTTGTTGTTTTTATTATTATTATTTGAGAGAGAGAGTGAGCAGTGCTATGAGGACTGGGGAACTGAACCTGGGTCGTCAGCTTTGCAAGCAAGTGCCTTTAACCACTGAGCTGTCTCAATAGCCCTTGCTTTATTTGTATTTTTTTTATGAGAGAGTGTGTAAGAGAGAATTGGTCACCAGGGCCTTCAGCCACTGCAATCCAATTCCGGATGCATGTGCCACCTTGTGCACATGTGTGACCTCGCGTGCTGGCGTCACCATGTGTATCCGGCTTTCGTGGGACCTGGAGAGTTGAACATGGATCCTTAGGCTTCACAGGCAAGTGCCTTAACCACTAAGCCATCTCTCCAGCCCCCCTTGCTTTTTATTGTGATCTAATACATAGCACCTCCTCTTTCCTTTTATTCCTAAAGATACTTTGAGTTGTGTTTTGTGTTCCTCCTTTTTTTTTTTTTTAAGACAGGGTACTGCTATGGAGCCCAGGCTGTTCTGGAACTTTCGGTGATTCTCCTGCCTCAGCCTTCCATGTGCCGGGATGGCGCGTGTGCACTACTACACCTGACTGGTTTTGTGTTTCTGTAAACCCCACTCCTTGTTCATTCTTAGTGTTTAAGGCAATGTTTGCTCAATGTTGCTAAAACTGGGGAATTTTTTGAATATTATTTATTTATTTATTTAAGAGAGAGAGAATGGGTGCACCAGGGCCTCTAGCCAGTGCAAACAAACTCCAGATGCATGTACCATATGATCTAGCTTACGTGGGTACTGGGGAATCAAATCCTTAGGTTTCTCAGGCAAGTGCCTTAACTGCTAAGCCATCTCTCCTGCCCCACCTGGAGGATTTTAAAAACCCTCCCAATGTCAATTCAATCATAACATTTTTGGGATGGGGGATAGATGTATGTGTGTGTGTGTGTGTATGTGTGTGTGTGTGTGTGTGTTTGAAACAGAGACTCACATATAGCCCAGGTTGGAATTGAACTCACTGTGTGTAGCCAAGGATCACCTTGACCTCCTGATCCTCCTGCCTCTACCGCCCAAGTGCTGAGGTGACAGCCGTGAGCCACCTCACCTGGCTGGTGCTGGTGATTTTTGAAGGCTTCAGGAGACTCCAGGGCAGAGCAGAGTTGGGAACCCTTGCTACAAGCAGAGCGAGCTGCTCCCGCTGAGCTTGCCTCACTTCCTGGCGCATGTGCAGCAGAGCCGTGTGCACTGCACAGCCTCCTCCACGGACTCTGAGCATCTCGAAGGCAGTTTGCAAGCACCCCCCACACACATACCACCACACACACACACACACACACTCTTCTCTGCCTCGCCCATGGTAGAACCTGAGAGCTGATGAACAGATGAACAGGGAATCAGGCAAGGCCACACCGTCTTCCTGGGTAATTTTTCTTTCAAAGTGTAAGGGGTAAAAACGACAAGGTGTATGAGAAGGCCAGACTCCCTGGGCCCAGGGCAAAACCCTCAACTGGCCAGCGCCTCCCTTTCCTTCTGTATGAAATGTAGAGGACAGGGGCACTTGCTGGCACTGGGGTTGGTAAGATTCTGGAGCTGAGTGCATGTTGAATTCCTGGAAGGAGCAGGGAGGTGGCTCCGTCACTAAAGTGCTTGCTGCGCAGGCCTGAGTAGCTGAGGTCAATCCCAGGACCTGCATAACACTGTCAGGGGCCTGGTGCTCACCTGTCACCCCAGAGCTGGGGAGGTAGCCAAGCAGATCCTTGGGGCCCCTGGCTAGCCAGTGTAGCCTAAACTCCAGGTCAGTGAGAGACCCTGCCTCAAAAAGAAAGAAGAAAGAAAGGAGGGAGGTAGGGAAGGAAATGAGGGAGGGAGAAAGAGAGAAAGAGAAAAAGAAAAGAAAAGAAAGAAAGAAAAAAAGAAAGAAGGAAGGAAGGAAGGAAGGAAGGAAGGAAAGGGCAAAAAACCAAAAAGCTGGGGCTGGAGAGATGGCTTAGCGGTTAAGCGCTTGCCTGTGACGCCTAAGGACCTCAGTTCGAGGCTCGATTCCCCAGGACCCATGTTAGCCAGATGCACAAGGGAGCACACGCGTCTGGAGTTCGTATGCAGTGGCTGGAGGCCCTGGCGCGCCCATTCTCTCTCTCTATCTGCCTCTTTCTCTCTCTCTCTCTGTCTGTCGCTTTCAAATAAATAAATAATAAAGAAAAAAATTACAAAAAAAAAAAAAAAAAAGCTGGGCACTGTGGCACATGCCTTTAATCCCAGCACAGCACAGAGGTAGGATCGCCTTGAGTTTGAGACCACCCTGAGACTACATAGTGAATCCCAGGTCAGCCTGGGCTGGAGCGAGACCCTGCCTTGAAAAAAGAAAGAAAAGAAAAGAGAGAGAGAGAAAAGCGAACAATATTGTTATGGAACAATACCCAAGATTGTCCTCTTTGGCCTCCACAAGCAGACACACACGCACGCACACACGCACGCACACACACACACACACACACACACACACACACGGAAGGCTGCCTGCATTCAGCATGTATGCACACAGGACCGGCAGTGTCCCTGTTCCTTCATATATCACCAGAGGAGGCTGACTCATGGGCTGCCTGCGCGGGCTGAGACACAAACAGGAAGTGACATGCCGACTGCATGAGAACGGAGGCTCCGTACACTCTGCCACGGTGGGAGGGACGCGGTGGAGCCGTTGGCTGTGAGAGGTCTCGTCTTAGACCTGCAGCCTTGAGCATGTTCCGTAGAGAAAGGGCCGGGTGCAGGAGGAGCTGAGGGCAGAGACAACACCAGGCAGAGCTGGACCCCGAGGGGATGGGAGGAGATGCATCTGGAGCCCAGGGGACAGGAGGAGCCTTGGACCAGAGGTGCTGGGTCTCCTTGGGAAATGAGGAAAAGGTGGAGAGAATGGACAGGCAGATGTTCTCCTCTGGGCATCCTCGGGGGGAGGGGCGGGGGGGGGGCGCTGGCTTGCCTTGGGAGACAGTTTGTTAATGTAGGTGAATGTTGTTTACCATCTGGAGTTTGCTCAAGGGAGTGGAGAACGCTTTGCCGCTTGGTCATAGAACAAAAGACTTGGAACCTGCTCCTGCTCGGCTGGCCCTGCCCGCCCACAGTGCCATCAGCACAGGGTCAGGTGCCTTCAGCCACCCCACGGAGCCTGGGAGCTGGACCTGGGCCAGGTGACGCTTATTGTTTTGTATTATTCATCACAGGACACGGCTGCTTTTCAATGAGGTCTTTTTGCCCAGGGGAAAGGAAAGTACTTCCTTATAAACACCACCACCGTTTGTGTATGTGTATATGTATGTTTACATGTGTGTGCACATGTGTGTGGGGCCAGATATTGATGTCATGTATCTTCCTCACTCACTCTCCCCCATACTTGTTAAAATATATATTTATTATTATTATTTATTGCCTCTAGCCACTCCAGACGCATGCTCCATCTTGTGCATCTGGCTTATGTGGATACTGGGGAATCGAACCTGGGTCCTTAGGCTACGTAGGCGAGCGCCTTAACTGCTAAGCCATCTCTCCAGGCCCCCACTTTACTTTTTGAGACAGGGTCTCTCACTGAGCCTGCAGCTTGCCAGCTGTATCAGACTAGATAGCCAGCAAGTCCTAGAGATCTTCCTGTCTCTCTAGCACTGAGATTGCAGGTACGCATTACCACGCCTGGCATTTTACATAGGTGTTGGATATTGCCAAGCAGGCCCTCGTGCTTGTGGGGCGGCGCCCCAGAACCTCCCCAACCTCTGCTTTTTTATTTGAAAAGCAGTTTCACTATGTAGCAGCCCAGGCCTGCCTAAAACTGACAGCTGTCCTCCTGCCTCAGCTTCCCAAGTGCTTGGATGACAGGTGTGGGCACCATGCAACGTCACTATCTTGTAACAGCATTCATTCATCATAACGGGACAATTCCATTTCACTCTCATTGAAAGTGCGTGTACTCATAGACTTGGCCGATTGACTAGACGGCTTAGAGGGTCCCTTACTTTCTTATTTAGCCAGCGAGGTAGTAGTTAAGGGTTTGTCTTTTGTTTGTTGGTTGGTTGGTTGGTTGGTTGGTTGGTTGGTTTTTCGAGGTAGGGTCTCACTCTAGCCCAGGCTGACCTGGAATTTGTTATGCAGTCTCAGGGTGGCCTCGAACTCACGGTGATCCTCCTCCCCAGTGCCGGGATTAAAGGCGTGCGCCACCACGCCCCACTTTAAGGGTGTTCTTGAGAACATCCCTCCTCTTCAGTTTTCTACCTGCCTCCTCGTTTTCTCCCTCACTCCTTCCCTCTCTCCCTCCCAGCCATCAACCCATGTATTTACTAACCTCCTGTGGCAGGCAGGGAGGCCTATGGGTGCTATGAGGAGTTAAACAAAACTTGATTAAAACATACCAGTAGAGCCAAACCAAACCTTATCCCGAGCTCAGCTGTTGTGCAGTCCTTCAGGAAAACTATAGCTATCCCTTGGGATGGAGTCCAAGAACCCTGTTGATACCAAAGTCGACGGACACTCAAGTCTCTTATATATAAAGTGGTGCTGTCATAGTTGCATGGACTGTGAGCACCTTTCTGCATATATCACTTATTCATTTACTTATTCACTCACTCATTGCTTTTGAGACAGGGTCTCATACAGCCCAGACTAGCCTCAATCTTCCTACATAGCTGAGGACGACCTTGGACTCCTGATCGTCCTGCATTCACCAACTGTCAGGATTACACACCTAGCCTTATTTTATTTTTTCATGCATTTATTTGTTCATTTATTAGTTTTTTTTTTTTTGAGAACATGTTATGTAGCCCAGGCTAGCATTGAACTTCAGCAGTCGTCCTGGCTCAGCCTCCCAGGTGCTAGTTCTCTAATGCACTTTAGTCATCTTTATATTGCTTGTAAGACCCACTGTGAAGTAGATGCTTACGTGGGTCCTGGGGAACTGAACCGAGGTCCTTTGGCATTATAGGCAAGCGCCTTAACGGCTAAGCCATCTCTCCAGCCCAAATCATAGCTATTCTGTACTGTTCAAGAAACAATGACAGGGGCTGGGGAGATGGTTCAGCAGTTAAAGGCACTTGCTTAGAAAATCAGGTAACTCAGCTTCGATTCCCCAGTACCCATATAAACCCAGGGTGTACTCCAGTTACTTTTCTTTCTGCCTTCTTAAAGTCACACACAAAAATCTAGGCGTGGTGGCGCTTGATTTAATCCCAGCACTGGGGAGGCAGAGGTAGGAGGATCACTGCGAATTCGAGGCCAGCCTGAGACGACATAGTGAATTCCAGGTCAGCCTGGGCTAGAGTGAGACCCTATCTCGAAAAACCAAAATAAATAAATAAAAGAGAAACTAAATTAAAAAAAAAAAAAGACATACACACAGACAAATGGCAGAGTGCTTGCGTAGCAGACACAAAAGCGCCCCTCCTGGTGGCTCACATCTATAAGCCCAGTGCTTGGAAGGTAGAGGCAGTAAGTTTAAGAAGTTCAAGGTCATCCTCGACTACATAGTGAGTTCAAAGTCAGCCATATGAAACCCTGTCTTTAAAAATTAATGAGTGAAATAAAACAGAGACATAAGCCATGTAGTTAGTGCACACTCTGAATCACAGAGGCATCCATTCCTTCGGAGCTAGGTGTTTGGCATCAGGACTCATATTTTAACATTGCCTGTAAAATCGTTGTCTCTGAACACAGTGATTTATACCATCTGTCAGGTTTTTAAACATACAAGCTTCATCTAGGCTTAGACTCTAAGCATGATGTCACAACCTTATCTTCCCCTCACCATTATCCTGATAGGTTGGGGCTTACTTCCCGCTGTCTAGTCTGTACCCCAGTCGACTCATCTGTTGCTGACTAATGTCTTAACATCAGGGCCCTGGCAGTAGGACTTTGTAGCCGACAGCACAAATCCCTCTTCCCTGTTCTTCCAAACCACATAAGCTGTCCTTTGGCCTTTTCTCTTCCATGTGAGTTTTGGTCTCAGCTCGTAAGGGTGTAGGAAGTTTCTTATTCAAGTTCACATACTACCTTGAGAGCGGGTCTGTCTGCGTGGGCTTGCCATCCGTGGACACTGTGCAGGACTCTGTCTATATGGGATGTGGTCGTGTACCTAAACGTCCTCCCACAGGAACACCAGTGGCAGAGCACAGGGCACCCGAGAGCCGTCGCAGGGCCAGGGAGGGAACACAGGCTGCGTATACCGATGACCAAGGTCAGCTAACCTGGAGATGGCCCTACACCCTGTGCAGTGCTGCATCCTCCCAGCTAGCTGGCCCATAAGCTGCCAGAAAAACTTTTCCTGTCTCTGCCTCCTTTCTCACTGCAGACAGATGCCCACCACAGAGCCCAGCTTTCCCCTGAGTTCTAGGGATCTGAACTCAGGTATTCACACTTGCATAGCAAGCGCTTCATCCACTGAGCCTTTTCCTCAGCCCCAGAAAGGTACCTCATGCAGGATCGAGATGCTGGCCCGCTCTGGTTCCTAAAGGCATCTGGGATGGTACCCTCTTCCCCCTGCCCCGTGGCTCTGTCTCCTCCCTAACCAGGCACTATGGACAGCCGTGCGTCAGTCAGAGCTGGTGTACCGTGGGAGACCACTCCACGACCCAGTCCAAATCTCTCCAAGCAGACAGGTTCTTGCTGGGACCCTACGATGACCCAGTGTGTGTGGCTCTGAGCCTGCCCTGCTCTGAAGACAGGGGGTAGCCACATCTGACGTGGAACCGCCTCCCATGTGAAAGGTTTCCGGGGCCGGGGGGTGGGGGCGGGAGGAGAGATATTTTAGGTAAATCGATGAACCTCACAGACTGCAAGGAAAGGTCTTTTGGATGGGAGGGGTGATGTGTGTGCCCACATAATCGTGTGTAAGCTCATAGGCACACACATGCCACAGTGACGTTTGGAGGTCAGAGGACCATTTTGAGCGCCTCTCCTCACTTCTCACTTTGCTTCAGACAGGCTCTCTCCTTGTCCACTGCTTCATTCTCCAAGCTAGGTGGCCCATAAGCTTCCAGAACATTCTCCTGTCTCTTCCTCCCTTCTCACTGTAGACAGACAGATGCCCACCGCAGAGCCCAGCTTATACATGAGTTCTAGGGATCTGAACTTGTATAGCAAGCCCTTCACCCACTGAGCCTTTTCCTCAGCCCACAGAAGTTTTTCATGAAGGATCTAGAGGTGACTGACTTCTCCTTGCAGCCACCATGCTACTCTGACTTAAATTGCAGAAGCCCTTTAAAATTGCCCTTGAGGGCTTAGCAGAGGACCTATTTATATCTCCTACTGCTGATGGAAACAAGCGATTAACATATGTTATGACAGAGATGACAACCGAGTTTTGTTTACGGATCTCTGCCTGGCTCCCTGCTGTACTGTTTGAGCCTTCTGTACGGTTTACAGGGTGATGCCATGTGGGTCAGAGTCAGTCCATGGACACTACAGAGCGTCTACAGGGGCAGGGCCGAAACTCCCTACTTTGCACATGAGAAACAAAGACTCAGGTTACCGTTACCCAGGGGCCCCGGTCGCATCAGAGCCACACAGCTAGTGCCTGGTGGGACTGTGAGCTGGGATCTACTACTATGAAGATGGAATCTGTGTCTAGTACCTAAGCCTGTTACTGCCTCTTATGGAAGGGAGGGAAGAAAGGAAGAAGGGAGACAGAGAGAGAGAGATGGAGGAGAGAGACAGGAGAGTCAATGGTAAGAGGAAGCTGAAAGACAGAATGTGATAGGAAGGAGAGAAGTAGTGAGTTCTGGAGGTCCCCCGGCCTGCCCTGGAAAGGAAAATAGCCTTTCTTTAAAAAAAAAGTTATTTATTGGAGGGGGGGAGAGAGAGAGAGAGAGAATGTGTGTGTGTGTGTGTGTGCGTGCGCGCCCCAGGACCTCTAGCCACTGAAAATGAAGTCCAGATGTATGTGCCACCTTGTGCATCTAGCTTATGTGGGTAATGGGGAATCAAACCTGGGTCCTTAGGTTTCACAGGCTAGCACCTTAACCACTAAGCCATCTGTCCAGCACAGAAGATAGCCTTTTTTTTTCCCCAGGGCCTAAGCCCAGGTCATTGAGCACCCATTCCATTCCCGAGTGATTTTACCTGTCCAGGGTAATGTTGTGTGTCTGCTGGAGAAGGATGAGGAGGGACATTCACAGCTGAGGACCCTTTCTGAAGGCAGACTTCTTCGAGGCCTGGTAGGTATGAGAGAGAACCCTAAGACCTTGGGCTTCCAAGCTTTGTGTGTAACCTAGCAGAGGGACTCCTCTCAAGGAAAGCGGCAGAGGAAAAAGCCGGAGAGATGACTTAATAGATATAAATACAAGCTCTTCCCCAGGCTGCAGAAACCACTGATCCCTCCTGGAGGAACTCGGGGTGTCTTCGGCTCATGTGTTCCCTTGTGTGCGTGAACTACCATGAATGCAATGCCCATCATCTTGGTAGATTGCAGGCCATTTGTCAAGGGTCATAGGTCATTCTCCACTCAGTGAATGGATGGGACCAGAAGGAGTGTATGTGCGCGGAGAGAAGCTGGGTGTAGAGAGGCCACACCCAGGGAGGGACTGCAGCTCCTGAGCTCACCGGTTCACGTGAGGCACTTATTACAGAACATATATTGCTGGGGCGTTACCTCAACTGGGAAGGAAGCTTCTAGATTTCTAACTTTACTCCCCTGCCCCAGGATTCTCTTCTGACAGCTGCCGAAGGAGTTCTATGAGGCCAACTCTCCCTCAAGCTCTGTGGTGTGTGGGCTTAATTAAAATTCACTCACTTGCCCCTCCATAGGAAACGGGGCAGACAGGATGCTGGTGCCAAAAACAGAGTCAGTACGGGAGTAATTCACCAGCTTCCTGTGCAAACTCTCTGTGCTCAGTCCAAGGCCTGCCAGGACGGGAATATTGGGCATTCAGGCTCTTAGGGGAGTTAACAGACTGCTTCCCAACCTGGCAGTGAATCGTGGCCGGGTGAGTGGACCTCCGATAGGAAAAGACTCTGGCACTTGCCAAGGATATTGGCTCCCAGGTGGGCAGCATCTCACTTCAGCGAGAACTTCCTGTTTGAAACAGGAAGTGGTTTTAGATTCAGGAACCAGGTCTAGCCAATATGGGAAAATGATAGGGGAAGTTAGCAAGACCTGAAGGTCCCAGCCAGTGCTATCCAGGGGGACTCCCCTGTCATTGAGAAACCTGTGAGAACTGGAGCTGATGCTTTGTCCCCAGATTGAGCTGGTCAAGACAGTAGGGGTGGACACCCAAGGGGAACCTTTGTCAGGAGCACATGGGTCATAGCATTGATCTTCATGTTCTCTTTCCTACTGTTCTGATTGGGTGGGGAGGGGCGGGCCTCCACGGCTGGAGCCTATCTGCATTCACTGGTCCATGAACAGGACTGTTGGCTATCCTCAGCCTTCGCGGCTGGGTCGGGCTGCGGCTAACAGGCCGATGTCTTCGTTCTCACTGGAAAATAATAATCAGGTGCAAATCTGAACTTGAACCTGCTGCTGAAAGCCTGATTTTTCCCCCCCTCTGCTGTCTTGGCGAAGCACTTGGGGGAAGCCAACCATGACATCAGGTCACTTTTGAAGTTAGACAAGTGGGGCTGGAGAGATGAGTCAGTGGTTAAAGGTGCTTGCTTGAAGCTAGACATGCCCAAACCAAAGAGCCCTTAGGGGGATTAAGGGGGTCAGAGTGTTGGGACCCCTCCTCTCGGAGGGATTTTAAGCCTCAGGAATCGGGCGAGACCCCAAGGACTGACACAGACGCTTCTCGATGCAATAGCAGCAAGAGGTTTATTGAGAAACCGGTGCACCGGGGCTCGACACGAAGTCCCCACGCAGGAGGAGTGAAGAGCCCCCAGCCCCAATTTTGTAGAGTTTATATAGGGAAAAACCACAAAGTTAGGGAGGGGGTCTGGCTCTAGGGGCTTTTTATATAGAATGGATTTTGATTGGTGGAGTTTACCTGGTGTTGCTTGGCTGGGCTAGGGGTGACCACAGGACGCTGAGTGGCTTCCCGGGTTCCAGGAAACAGGGGCAGGGTTTTGGGTGCAATGTTCAAGAATAACCGCAAGTCTCTTTTAGTCAATCTGAGGCAAGCAAGCAAGCAACGTTACAAAAGCTAAAAAGGCATGTTAACATGATAATAAGGCTTTTAATTTTTGATCTTACATTCCCCCCTTTTCAGAAGTAAAGGGTACCAGTTAACGCGTACCACGTAGGCCACCTCCTCTCCTCAGCCTTGGCAGTGACTCTGTTCAGTCACTGTGTTCTCTCCACCCCAGCCCAGAGCTCAGCAGGACCCTGCAGGCCTCGCCCTCCAGCCTTTCAGTGTTGGCCATTTCCCTCTGTGGCTGAGTGAGGAGCCAGGGAGGACGGACTGGGAGGATAGAGCAGCGCTAGAGAGGAAGGGTCTCTGGAAGACAGTGTCTCTCTATGCAATGCTGCACAGCTGTGGCTGGTGTTTGTCTGCTTGTTTATTGTTGTTGTTTTCCAGACAAGGTCTCATGTAACAGAGGCTTTCCTTGAATTCCCGATCCTCCTGTCTCCACCTCCCAAGTGCTGGGATTACAGGTATGTGCCACCATGCCTGGAATGTGGCAGATTTTTAGTTCCCAGAGATGGTCCCAATGATCTTGCCATGTGACAATCAAGAAGTGACATCTGCTTCCCTCCCTTTTAAAAAAGACAGTGTGCTATAATCATCTGACCAATGGCATGTGGTACCATAGCCTTCACTGGCCTGGCAGCTTCTCTCCCTGCCTCTTGGAGCCCAGCCACTATGTTGTGGCAGACTCATGCCACACGGAGAGGCCGTGGGCAGATGAGAGACAGCATGAAGTATCAGGAGCCTGAATGAGCTATCTCAGACTCCTGTCTATCAAAGCTCCAGTAGATACATGCCTGGAGTCACATGGAAGACCCCAAGTGGGCATTGTCCAGCTGAAAACTATCAATGCCCAGGATGGTGGGAGATGAATATACAAGTCACTTTGATACTCAATGGAATTTGAATATTAATTACTTTTCTCATTGCTGTGACAAAATGCTTGGACAGAAGAAACTTAGGAAGGAAGGAAGGGAGGGAGAGAGGGAGGGAGGGAGGAAGAAGGAAGGAAGGGTTTCTTGGGGCTCAGGGTTTGAGAGGAAACAGTCTACCATGGTGGGGAAGGCGTGGCAGATGGAGGCTGGAGCACACAGCAGTTGTTTGGTGCATGGAAGTAGAGTATGGGCCAGAGTAGGGGTAGGACTATGGCCTCAAGGCCCTTCACCCACTACCTACTTCCTCCAGCTAGGCCCCGCCTCTTAAAGCTTCCAC
Source organism: Dipus sagitta (assembly GCA_036346955.1). NCBI lineage: Eukaryota > Metazoa > Chordata > Mammalia > Rodentia > Dipodidae > Dipus > Dipus sagitta. Next base: position 150,935,965 of record CM070772.1, on the reverse strand, counting down.
ACCCTCCCAAAACAGTGCCAACCAGCTGCGAACCCAGTGTTCAAACGCACGAGTCTGTGGGGGACGTTTTCTATCTAAACCATAACACCCACCAGGCAAGAGCTTTCATAGCCCTTGAACCCCAATCCTCGGTGAACCCCCATCCCTCACATATACACCCTCACTCACATCATGGTCCCTGTGAAGTTTGATTCCCCAGAGCTAGGGACAATTCAGGGGTACTGTGTTGACAGCAGGCTGGGCTGACTGGTCCTCCAAGGGCTGACGGAGCTCCTCCTGGGAGGAAAGCTTGCTTCTCGGGAGGAGGCCTGGCCTGGCTTGTTCTCCTCCCAAGTGTGTTAATTCCATTTCTTCCCAAGTGAGTGATTTTAGGACACAGGCTAATTATAGTTCCTCCTAAGTTTTTTGCAGTCTGTTTCCTGTTCGAGTATTGGATTAGTCATCAGAAAGCGTCTTTGGCAATCTCCCATCCCTTCCTGATCCCAGCCACAGGGGACATACGGATGCTGGTCAGATGAGGGACAGATCCCAGTGGGGAGGTACAAAGAGGACACCAGAGGCTAGTTGGGGGACAGAGGACAGAGTCTCTTATCCCACACCCTCTATGACATGTAGCCCAAAGTCCTGGAGATTGCTCAGCCCTTGGAGACTGCAGAGACACCTCCATTGGGCTGGCTGCATATTTTTGCTATTACTTGATGACCTATTTGCATGTGGCGCCTTGCAAAGAGTCTCCTCCTGGGCCATGCCATATACGGTGATTTCACTGCACCACAAACCCAGACTTCCAGTTGCAGCACCAGCCCAGGCTCCTTCCTGCCTTCCTCCGGCCCTGCTCCAGCCATACCTCGATTCTACCCTTCACCTTGGGTTGCTCAGGGACCCGTCCACACTCCTTCCCACACGTGGCTCCTAGGAACTGACCAGCTCCATCTGGTGGGTGCTCCCTTCCAGTGAGGTTTTTTTTTTTTTTTTTTCTTTTTTGAGGTAGGGTCTGGCTCTATCCCAGGCTGACCTAGAATTCACTATGTAGTCCAGGCCGGCCTCAAACTCACAGTGATCCTCCTACCTCTGCCTCTTGAGTGCTGGGATTAAAGGCGTGCACCACCACGCCCAGCCCAAGCTGAGTTCTTGTGCCCACAGGCCTGTGAGTAGTGATCTCTGCACCCAGGAGGAGGAAGAGATAAATTTGAGCCAAGAAATGCTGAACAGAAGCAGCACCCTCCATGAAGCCTCCAGGCCCTTTGCCTGTCTGTGTGGTCACGCCGACCCAGTTCCACAGAGAGCACATCTATGGGCCCATTGCCAGAAGTCTCCTGAAGGCCATCCACGTCTCCTGGTGGCTCTTAGAAACCTTGAATGCATTGGTCCACACTGGCGAAGGAGTAGAGTACAGCTCTGAGCAGTCTGGGGACAAAGGAGAGAAAGATGGAGGAAGCTGGCTTAGAAAAGCATGTCATTTGGTGGCCAGCTTCCCAGGGACCTTTCCAGACTGTCCCCGCCTCTCCCCAGGCCCCACACAAGGGGACTGTCCCTTGAACAAAGCTTCTGAGGGCCTCAGAAATGACTCATTCTGGGCTGGGGAAATGGCTCAGTGAAAACATGAGGACCTGAGTTCAATGCCCAGGCCCCAGGTAAAAAGCCGGGTGTGGTCCATCACCAAGGTACAAACAGGAGGATCACTGGGGACGCCTGGTCAGCCAGCCTAACTGAAAAATGGCAGGCTCCAGGCTCAGAGAGACCCCGTCACAAGGACATGAGGTGGAAGAGTAACAGAGAAAGACTTCTGAGGTCCTCGTCTGGCCTCCCAGTGCATGCACATGTGACACACACACCTGCACACACATGTGCATAACACACACACACACGAAACGGCTCATGCCAGGATGTCGTTGAGAGCAATGGCCCTCGAAGTTCCAGCCTCAGGCTTGCCCACCTCCGAGCAGGGAGGGTCACTTCATGCCAGGTGGTTAGGGATCACCTGCTCCGTGCCAGGTGGCTTTACTGGCTTCTGTGGAAACAAAACCTCAGGAAGAGCCTGGTGAGGAAGCAAGTGAGTTAAAGCCACCCTCACCTCCCACTCAGAGCTGGCACGCATGTGGGCACCTAGAGTGGAGGAGGTGGAGGGAAGTGGGCATGAGAAACATATGCCAGGAGCCCTGGGCTACTCTGAGCAGTGATGTACACTGACAATCTGGCCCAACTATTTTTATTTCCCTTTGGTTTCCATCCTCGGAGGTTCATTACAGACTGTCTTCCCACATAGCGTACGCAGCGACATCCTTGGGGGGTGGCGGAGCGAGAGCCCAGGACGTGCCAGCGGGGACAGCTATGCCAGGCTTAGTCAAGGATGAGCTTGTGTTTCTGCCAGCGCTGAATCTCAAGGGACGGGTGACCCGGAAGCAGGGTGGGGATGGGGGCTGTGAGCACTAGGAAGGGACTTCCTCCCCTTCTCCCTGAGATGGTGGCTCTTGAAGCAGAGAGGATCTGAGAGAGAAACGCTTATCCAAGCTCCTCTCCCCCTGCCTCTGCCCCGTCCACCACCACCATTTTCAACCCTTGGATTATTTTTTTTTTCCTGCATGTATATGTGAGGGTGCAAGTTTGTGTGTGTGTGTGTGTGTGTGTGTGTGTGTATGTGTGTAACAGCAGTAGTAGTCAGAGGTCAATGCCAGGGGTCTTCCTCAATCTTTCTTTTCCTTAGTTAATTAAAATTTTTTTCATTTACTTATTTGCAAGAAGAGAAAGAGAAGGGGGGAATGGGTACACCAGAGCCTCTTCGCACTGAAGATGAGCTCCAGACGCACACACCACTTTGTGCATCTGCCTTTACATGGGTACTGGGGAATCGAACCCAGGCCACAGGCTTTGCAACCAAGTGCCTTAAATCACTGAATCATCTCTCCAGCCCGCAATTTTTTTTTTTCGAGTCAGTGTTTCTTGCTGAACCTCGAGCTTACCAATTGGGCTAGACTAGCTGGCCAGTAAGCCCCAGGGATCCTTCTGTCTCCACGTCCCCAGTGCTGGGATTACAGTGCCCACTGCCACGTCTGGCTTTTATGTGGATGCGGGGGTTCCAAACTCAAGCTCTTAGGTTTGAGTGACAAGCACTTTCCTGACTGAGCCATCTCTCCAGGCTTTTTCTTTTCTTTTTATTTTATTTTTTTCTTATTTTCTTTTTTTTAGACAGGGTTTCGCTGTGCAGCTCAGGCTTAGCTTGAACTCAGTATGTTTCCCAGACTGACCACAGACTCACGATCACCCTGTCTCTGCTTCCTGAGTCTGGGTGATGGGTAAGATTCACCAGGCCCAGCCCAAGCTGCTCTTCAAGCAAGCCCTCGTCCGCTGCACTTTGGATTTTGACAACGGACCCCACACAGCAAAGCGCATAGAGCTGTCTGCGTTCTGATAACAGCAAAGGGCCGTGGGCCCTGCGTGCATCAAGAAACGAAACGCGGGCTGGAGAGATGGCTTAGCGGTTAAACGCTTGCCTGTGAAGCCTAAGGACCCCGGTTCAAGGCTCGGTTCCCCAGGACCCACATTAGCCAGATGCACAAGGGGGCGCACGCACCTGGAGTTCGTTTACAGAGGCTGGAAGCTCTGGCACGCCCATTCTCTCTCTGTCTCTCTCTCCCTCTGTCTCTCTCTGCCTCCTTCTCTCTATCACTCTCAAATAAATAAATAAACAAACAAAAATTAAAAAAAAAAAAGAAAAGAGAAACGAAACGCTGCCAGCACCCCACGCTCCTGTCTGATCGGGCTCATCTCCCTCGAACTTCTGTGACCTCTGCTTCCTTTTGCTTCTGTCGACGGCTGGGTTTGCATCTCAAAAGCCCACAGTTTGCTTTTGCCTGTTTAGAGCTTCGTATGGAGACAGTTATGTCGTGGCTTTCTGTGTCGTGCTCCATTCGTGCCTGAGAGATGCATCCATGTCCCGTGTATGCCCGCAGCACAGCCAGTTAGTGTCTGTGCCTGCCTAGTAGTCCACTACACATTCCAAACGGCCAGTTCACTGAGCCGTGCTGCTGCTGGTGAACATCTGGGCTGTTTCCAGGTGGTGACTAGTATGAGGAGTGCTTGGTGGGCGTTGTTGGTGTCCTTGTGCTCCTATACGTGTATTTCTCCAGGGTGTATGCCTACGCCTGGAGTTGCTGCGCCATCCAGATAAGGAACGGTTCCCCGGTGGTTGGTACCACGCTTCCTCTGCTGGACCAGTGAGTAGGCTGTGCTGGGCAGAGACCCGGGTACAGGAGTCTGACCCACAGAGGTGCTGCTGGCGGACAAAGGTCTAGTGAGTATCGGTACCTCGTCTTGCCTCCTTTGTGGGGCTCACCAGCCTCTGCCTGGGGATTCAGTGTATGCCACTGAATCTCCCCAGCACAAGCCTAGTGCTCTCCAGATCCTGGGATCAGCTCACTGTGGCTCCCACACTCATCGGATGAATGACATGGTGGAGCTGAGCCTGGTGGTCCACACTTGTAATCCCAGCCCCTGGGGGGCTGAGGCAGGAGGACTGCCATGGTTTTGAGGTCAACTTTAGCTACCCAGTGAATAGGAAGGCAGTCTGGGCTACAGAATGAGATCCTAAGTTAAAAAAAAAAAAAAAAACCATGGAGGGTGGGGAGAGAGAGAGAGAGAGGAGAGGGAGAGAAGAAAGAGATGAGTGAGAGATTAGAAGGGTAAGAAGTGTGAGGAGGGAGAGGGAAAGAAAGAGATCAAAGCAACAACAACTTCTCCACCTACTTCGGCACCTAAAAGTTAAATCAGAACTCAGTTTCCAGCTCCCTCATCCTTTTTGTATTTTGGGAGGAAGGTATTGTATGATTTCTATTGATTTATTTATTTGCAAGCAGGGAGAGAAAGAGGGAGAGGGGAGGTGAGGAGGGAGGGAGAGAATGGGTGTGCCAGGGCCTCTAGCCACTGCAGATAAACTCCAGATGCATGTGCCACTTTGTGCATCTGGCTTTATGTGGGTGCTGCAGGGTCAACCCCAGTCGTTAGGCTTTGCAGGCAAGCGCCTTAACCACTGAGCAATCTCCCCAGCCCTGTTTTTTCTTAGATTTTTGTTTTTTGAGACCAGGTCTCATGTAACCCAGGCTGGCTTCAAACTCACTGTGCAGCTGAGGATGGTCTTGAACTCCTGATCTTCCTGCCTCTGCCTCCCAAGTGCTGAGATCACAGGTGTGTCCCACCTAGCCCAGCCCCCTTAGCATCTTTGCGGATCTCATATGTGCACTTTGTTGACACAGAACAGCCCAAAAGGAAAACAGCAAATTCTCTTCCTTAGCCCCCTTCCTCCTGGGACCCCACGCATCAGAGCTTCTGAGTTTCTTTCCCGGAAGTTCCTCTCAGCGGTCAGAGCAGCGCAGTGCAAAGGAGGGTGGGGATGCTCCTGGGTTCACGCTACCTGCACGAGGAGGGAGCCAGGAAGGATGACAGCACGAGGCCAGAAGCTCCTCACAACCTCACAGCTGCACAGAGGCCAGAGCAGGAAAGTGTTCACCAGGGCCCATGCCCCGCAGGAAGGATTTTCTCTCTGATTGCACAGCTCTGTTTTCCAATCGTGATTCATGAGGAGTCATCAGAGGCAGATGGGGACCATGCCTGACTTCCCTCCCTCGCTTTGATCAAGGTTACGTAACCTTGTGATGGTTCTTGCTTAGAAGCCTGCCTCTCCCTTTACCATTCCCCTCAGAACCCAGGAGAGAAGACTGGGCACTGCCCGGGGTGCCCTTAGCATGAAATCCTTAGGCATCCAGTCAGACTGTAATCCTAGCCCTCAGAAGAGAGGTAGAGAGGCAAGTGGATTGTCACAAGTTCACGACCAACCTGGTCTACATAGTAAGTTCTGGACTGGCCAAGGCTATTATATGAAGAGACACTTGAGAGGCAGAGATAGGAGGATCACTGTGAGTTCAAGGCCACCCTGAGACTACACAGTGAAGTCCAGGTCAGCCTGGGCCAGAGTGAGACCCTACCTCAAAAAAAAAGGAGAGAGAGAGAGAAAGACATTCAATCCTAAGTACCCATAAACATGCCTTTGGGTGGTCTTGGACCTCAAAGAAAAGTGCAAGACTCTTAAAAATTCTCTCAACTGGGCCTGAGAGATGGCTTAGCAGTTAAGGTGCTTGCCTGTGAAGCCTAAGAACCCAGGTTCAATTCCCCAGCTCCCAACATAAGCCGGATACACAAGGGGGCGCACGTGTCTGGAGTTCATTTGCAGTGGCCGGAGGCCCTGGTGCGCCCATTCTCTCTCTCTCTCTCTCCCTCCCCTCTCAAATTAATTAATGAAAATTTTAAAAAAAATCTCTCAACTAAATCTACCAAGCATCAGTCACTCACCCTGTATTTACTGAGTATTTCTCAGCCCTTGGAACTGCACTAGAGAGTTAACACTTTTGCGTATGGCTTTAAAACACAGCCATGCCTTCCTATGGCCAAGGAAGAGGGGATCTCTGAGAACTGCAAGTGACTCAGGGTGACTGGGTTCTCCAGGGAGCCCTGGCCAGGGGCAAACTCAAGGCTGGCAAGGCCAGGTAGGACCATAGAATGAAGGAATTTGTTTTAAAAAAAGAAAAAGAAAAAGAAAACAACTGTGGGAACCTGTAGTGGTTTGAATTAGGTGTTCCCATGGACTCATGTGTTTTAAGTGCTAGGTGCCCAGCTGATGGCAACTTGGGGATTGGATCCTTACTGGAGGAAGAAGTATGCTGGGTGTTGGAGTCAGCTTCTCCTTACCAGTGTTCAGCACACTCTCCTGCTCCTGTTGTCCGCCTAATACTGGCCCGGATGTGATGTCCAGCCTCTGTCGTGCCACATTTTCAGCCTGCCATCATGAATCTTCCCCCTCAAAATAAACCCTTTCCTTCCATAAGCTGCTTTTGGTCAGGTGACGTGTGCCAGCAGTGCGAGGGTGACTGCAACAGAACCACAGAGGCCACCGACTCAGGAGTTAAACCGTTGGGGGGACCAGCGCACAGGGATGGCAGGCGTGGCTGGGGCAGCTGCGGGCGTGGCCAGTGAAGGACTGTTGGCTGGGGCGTGTGCAGCTCGCTGGAAAAACACTCCTACAGAGCAAGTGACACAGGGACAGCCAGCCAGGGAGGAGTTGCTGGAACAACAAAAAACCCCAGTAGGACGTGGTGGCGCACGCCTTTAATGCCAGCCCTCGGGAGGCTGAGGTAGGAGGATTGCCACAAGTTCGAGGCCGCCCTGAGACTCCATAGTGAATTCTAGGTCAGGCAGAACTAGAGTGAGACCCTACCTTGAAAAACAAAACAAAACAAAACAAAAAAAAAAAAAAAAAAAAAAAAAAACCCAACCAGAAGCAGCTTAGGGAAGGAAAGGGCTTATTTTTGGCTCACAGTTTTGAGGGGAAGCATCCATTGTGGTGGACCTGAGCAGGAAGCCTGTATCACACATTCATGTCAGCAGGAAGGAAGTAGGGAAGACACCAAGCAGGGCAGGACAGTAACACCTCAAGGCCCAGCCCCAGCCCACGCTTCTCCCAGCAAGGCTCCACCTCCTAAAGGCTCCACAGCCTTCCCATGCAGTGCTACCTGGGGATTAAGTAAATTCTCAACCACATGAGTCTGGGGGACATGGGAAGGGCAAGTGGTGACCTCATCAACTAGGACAGAGTGAGTCTGCTGGAGAGAAAGAAAAGGTTCTTTCCCAGGCCCAGTACTTGCCATGGCTGGGAGCCCAGGGAGCCTCCACATTCCCACTCTGGATAGAATCGCGGCATGTCTGGTGTTTTCTACCACTTCACAGCCCCCAATACCACGTCCGTGGGAGCAGGCCCTCCTCAGACTAGCATGATTTCTATTTCCACTTCCGTGTCCCGTGTGGTGGTTTGAATCACGTGTCCCGTAGGCAGTCGTGTGCTGTGAGCACTTGGGCCTCAGCTGGTAGCGTTTTGGCAGGTGGAGCCTTGCTGGAGGAGGTGTGTGGTTGGGGGCCGGCTTAGGAGCGTTATGTCCAGCTCCCCCATGCCAGAACTTGCTTACCTTCTTGCACTATTTTCTATTTGCTGCGGCAGACGTGACGTCCAGCCTCCACTCATGCCATGCTTTCCCCTGCCGTCACGAAGCTTGCCCTCAAGACTATAAGGCAAAATCAAAACTTTTCCTCCCATCAGCTACTTTTTAAAACTTATTTATTTATTTATTGGAGAGAAAGAAAGAGAAAATGGACACTCCAGGGCCTCTAGCCATTGCAAACTCCAGACACGTGCATCATCTTATGCATCTGGCTTACATGGGTCCTGGGGAATCAAACCAGGGTCCTTTGGCTTTGCAGGCAAATGCCTTAACTGCTAAGCCATCCCTCCGCTCCCCATCAGCTGCTTCTGGTTGTGTGTTTTGTCCTAGCAAGAACAGGGCAACTACAGTACCAAGTCCGCTAGTCAAAAAGGCAGTCCCAGCCTGGTGTGGTGGCACATGTCTTAAATCCCAGCGCTCAGGAGGCAAAGGTAAGAGGATCGCTGCGATTTCAAGGCCATCCTGAGACAATATAGTGAATTTCAGGTCAGCCTGGGCTACAGTGAGATGCTACCTTAAAAAAACAAACAAACCAAAAGAGGCGGTCCTTAAAACCACAATAAAAAGTGACTGTCAGACCTGAGGAGATGGCTCAGTAGATAAAACATGAGATTTGGGGCCCCCACCTCTCACGTAAATGCCGGGTGGATGTGACAACCCACTGTAATTCCAATGCTCAGGAGGCAGAGACAGGGGAGTCAGTAAGGAAAAGGTAGAATAATGGAGGGAGACACCCAATGTGAACCTGTGGCCTCCAAGTGCGTGCTCACTCACATCCATGTATGTCCACATACGTATGAACATGCATACAAACATGCAAAGTAAGTGACTGTCTACTGGCTGTCTGTGGAGATAACTGCGAATCTTCAAAAGATCTGTGGACACAAGCTTGTCATTAGAGACCCAGAAGTCTGTGACGCCTTTCCCGGAACACTTGGAAGCCCCGCTCCATCTGGCCCATGAGCAGCTTAGTGCTTGATCTAAATTGTGGTCACATCTAGTTGGCATTAGAAACAAAATACAGTAATAAAACAGAACAGCACCCTCACTAAGCTCTGAGAGCAGGGGCCCATATCTTCCTCAGGAACCGCCAATATCTCACCCACAGAGCTGCCTTAAAAGGGAGCGAGGTCTGTAAGCACACTGGCAGCAGGAAGACGTCCATGTGGGAGAAGGGAGGCATGGTTGCTAGGTAGCCGGCTGCTGTCCTGCAGTTGCCCTGGTGATGGTTTGTGTGTACAAAGAGGGTGCTGGCAGCTCCCTGCCCAGCTTCTGTATAAGCAGGCTGGACTTTTTCAGTGTGCCGTGGTCCCTGAAATCATGCCACCGGTGGCCAACACTTCCCACAGGAAGAGCATTTGTCCTTGAAGGGCTGTGCGCCTGACCAAAGGTGCGGCTGGAAATAAGTCATAACTGTGGGCAACAATCTGTCATAAGCAGAAAGCATGAGTGCCCGATATGCTCAGTGGGGCCCAGAGCTAAAATTACGCTCCAGCCTCACCACAGAGCGGGCACTGGGCTCCATGCGAGCATTGTGTGCCATGTTCATTCACTTTCACCCACCCATCCACTCATCCATCCACCCATCTATCCATCCATCCATCTACCCACCCACCCACCTAACTACTTATCCATCCATTCATCTGTCCACCCACCCATTCATCCATCCATGCACTCACCCACTCATTCATCCATCCATCCATCCATCTACCTAGCCATCCATTCATTCATCCATCCATCTACCCGCCCACCCATTCATCCATCCATCCATTCGAGGGCTCTAGGGGTCACTGTGGCTTACTCAAACATCTAACCCATTCCCAGGGATTCATCTTCTAAGCAAAGGTCATAGGCTAAATTGTGGTCTCCCAAAATGATATGTCAGTATCCTTACTCCTAGACTTTGTAGTCTGAATGTAAAATGTCCTCCTAGGACCATATGTTAAAACATTTGTCTCCAAATGGTGATGCTTTGCAAGGTTATGAAACCTTTAGAGGGTGGAGCCTTGTTGGAGGACGTGGATCTCTGGAAGGCAGGCCTTGAGGATTTATAACCTGACCCCACTTCATGCCCATCCTCTGCTTCCTAAGGTCGGACATCATGTGACCAGCTGCCTCACCTCCTGCTGCCTTGCCGTCCCTGCCATGATGAACTATATTCTCTAGAACTGTGAGGCAAAATAACCACTGTCTCCCTTGAACTGCTTCATGTCAGGTACTTGGTCATAGCAACAAGAAAAGTAACTATTACCGAATAGAATATTATTTGGAAATACAGGTGTACACAAGTTATCAACTTGAAATGAGGTCATTAAAGTGGAACACAATCTCATATGACTGGAATCTTTATAAAAAGGGATGCTGGGATACGGATGACCCATACAAAGGGTAGATAAGAAGCCACAGGATGTCATGTGAAGATGGAGGACTAGGATAATTCCTGTACCGACCAACATTGGCCAGGTGTGGCCTGCAAGGTGCCAGACGCTGGCGAGGGACAAAGGATTCCCTTCCAGTGGTGGGAGGGAGCCTGGCACTGCCACGCCTTCACTCTGGACCCCCAGCCTCCGGAAGTGTGAGAAGACACGCTTGAGTGACCTCACGTCACCCAGGATGCCACACTTGTCATAGCAGCACAGGAAATGAACAGGGCTGACTGCAACAACCCCAAAGGCCCTCGGTCACTCCCCGCCACAGAGTTCCAAGAGGCTGCCGGGCTGGATTGGAGAAAGGTTTCCACTTTTCCCTCCACCTGTGCCCGGATGCCACTGTGAGGTGCCGAGGTCATCCTGTGTGGATGGCTAACCTTGACTCTCCATTTGACAGTATCTAGAGCTCCTGGGAGTCTGAGGGAATTTCTAGATTGGTTGAACTGAGGTGGGACAGCCCAATCTAACCATGGGTGGCCATCCCATGGGTTGGGGTCCCAGGCTGAATAAAAAGGAGAAAACGGGTTAAATGCACTGGTATTCATCTCTGTTCCCAACTGTGGATGCCACGTGACCAGCTGCTTCAAGTTCCTGCCCACATGCCTTCCCCACCGTGATGGACCATGCCCCCAAATTGTGAGCTGGAATAAAACCTTCTTTAAGTTGCCTTTGCCAAGTGTTTCATCACAGCAAAAGCCTGAGTGTTACGCCTTTACCAAGAAGGAAGGAGAAGGCCGGGCGTGGTGGCACATGCCCTTAATCCCAGCCCTCAGGAGGCAGAGGTAGGAGGATCGCCGTGAGTTCGAGGCCACTCTGAGACAACACAGTGAATTCCAGATCATCCTGTGCTAGAGTGAGACCCTACCTGGAAAAACCAAAGTAACTAAAAAGGAAGGAGAAATAGTGGACGGAATCTAGTCCCAGACAACCTTGCTGAGCTGCTGTTTCCGCCTGGCGCTTGCTGGTCTCTGTCGTGTGAAACAGGCTGTCTTCCTATTGTCTAGCTCAGCTACTGGAGCAAAGCCCTCTTTTAAAAAAAAATGTTTTCAGGGCTGGAGAGATGGCTTAGCGATTAAGGCATTTGCCTATGAAGCCAAAGGACCCAGGTTCAGTTCCCCAGGACCCACGTAAGCCAGATGCACAAAAAGCACATGCGTCTGGAGTTCGTTTGCAGTGGCTGGAGGCCCTGCTGTATCCATTCTCTCTCTGTCTGTCTCTCTTCTCTCTCTCTCTTTCTTCCTGCAAATAAATAAATAAAAATTTTAAAAAATGTTTTTAATTATCTATTTGTAAGGAGAGGGAGGCAAAATGGGCATGCCAGGATCTCTTGCCATTGCAAACAAACTCCAGACACATGTGCCACATTGTGCATGTGGCCTTTAAAGCCCTGTTATTAGAAACAAAGTGTCCTCCATGTGTCCATCACCAGCCAGGTGGGTGTGCTTTGTCCACTTCTTCCTGTCACCTTCCTTTCCTACTGCCCGAGCCTCCAGCCCATCCTGACCTGTCTCCTGCCTCTCGGGCATGGTCTGTGTCGCGTTGCTTGCACAGACAGCTTCAGGGTCCCCTGTACCCTTAAGCAATTGCAACGTGACTTGGCCACTTCTCTCATGAAGACCACAAGTCCATTTCTCCATCCCTGAGTATAGGCTTGCTCATGTGATTTGCTCTGGGGCTGTGCTTTGACTGAATCACCAGCCTCCATGTGTTGGAAATGGAATCCTCAGCACAGCCGTGCTGAGCCATGGGACCGTTCACAGTGATCAGGCTGTGAGATGTCTGCCCTCGGGAGTAGACTGATTGATGTCACAATCATAGAGTGGCTTCATTAATGCCAGAGCGGGGTCTCCATAAAGGTTGAGCTCCACCTTCTCCCTTTTGTCACCCGTAGGACACTTTGACCATGTTATGATGTAGCAAACAGGCTCTTCCCAGAGCCAGGGAGATGAGTCAGTGGTTACAGCGCTTGCCTGCAGGGCCTAAGGACCCTGGTCTGATTCCCCAGTGCCCACATAAAGCCAGATGCACAAGGTGGTGCATATGCCTGGAGTTTGTTCATTACAGTGGCTGGAGGCCCTGGCGTGCCCATCCTCTCTCTCCCTCTCTCTCTCCCTCAAATAAATAAATAAAAATAAAAAAGTCTCTTCCCAGATATTGAACTTCTTAGCCCCAGAACTGTCATGCAGCACACAGGATGTGGTGTTCTGTTATACCAGCACAAAACCAACCAAGACTCCTTGCCAACAGGAAGTGAGTTCAAGTGTGAGAACACTTACTCATCAGGATTTGTTATTTTGGCTGCAGCTAGAACCCTGAGAACATGATACAGGTGGACTCTGAGCTGGCTTGCCAGAAAGGTCACACACGGGGGTCCAGACACTCCAGTTGACAGCCAGCTGTGTGTGAATAGGCCCAGGTGAGGTTCCCCAGTAGAGCCAAATGGAAAGACCCATATAATCACAGGCAAATAAAATAGCTGTTGTTTTAAGCCAGTAAACTGGGAGCTGGGGTGGTGCTTGTTACAGAGCAATAGCTCACAGATAACCTGTGGATCTGGCACAAGCGTCAGGATCACTCACGTGCCAGGCCCTGTGGAGGCAACCAGAGAAAAAGCAGACATGCTCTGTGCTGCATCCGGAGCTCTCGCTCACTGTTTTGTTTTGTTATTTTTATTGATTAATTAATTTATTTATTTATTACAGAAAGAGGCAGAGAGAGAGAGAGAATAGGCACATCACAGCCTCTAGCCACTATAAACAAACTCCAGATGCAAGCACCCCCTTGTGCATCTGGCTTACATGGGTCCTGGGCAATCAAATCTAGGTCTTTTGGCTTTGCAGGCAAGCACCTTAACTGCTAAGTCATTTCTGCAGCCCTGTTTTGTTACTTTTTGAGCCAGGGTCTCACTATGTCACCTAGGCTGGCCTGGAACTTGCTGTCTAGCTCAGACTTGCTTCAAGCTTGTGATCCTCCTGTCCCAGCTTCCCAGGCGCTGGCATCCTGGGCGTGTGCCTACACCTGGCTTTCTAGAGCACTTGTGATACGATCACATGATGGGCTTCTGGGGCATGAACCCCGACAACGGGGTTGCAGCTATCGCCATCACCAGCTCATGAGGAGCCCAAATCTTTTAGAAAGGAGATTGCCAGAAGTGGTAGGCTCTATTTTCCAAAGATGGCTGCCACTATGTCTGCCTTCTGATGCACTCTGCCAGGAGCTGGTGGGCTTTGATGTGGCTCCCGAGACAAGTCACAAAGGAAGCTACCGGTTCTACGTTCCGAGAGGGGACACGTGCCAGTGACGCCCAACTTGCGCTCAGGGACTCTGACCACCTGAGGTTACCATGCAGGCATGGAATTCCAGATGATCGCAGGCCCTAGGTGTTCAGTTTCCCCAGACTTCTGATCTCCCCATGAGCCCCAGATAGTATAGCTCACAGAAAAGCTGTTTCCCACCGAGTTTCAGGATGGTTAATTACACTGCCGAGCATGAAACACTGTTACACATGTGGATGATGAGAACTGGGTGCGGCCAGACCTTAAACCCTAAGAGTTTGACTCCCGAGCCTGAACGCCTCCCCCCGCCCCCCACCCGCCAACACATAGAAACACATGTATACACACGCACACTCTCGGCTTCCTCTAAGAGGGAAACACTTCAGGACTGGGGAGATGGCTCAGTGGTTAAAGGCACTTGCTTGAAAGTCTGCCTGTCTGGGTTCAATTTCCCAGCACCCACACAAGCCGGATGCAAAGTGGCGCATGCATGCATCTGTGACCCCAATCCTGCCTACAGCAGTGGGTGGGGGAGCCTGGACAATCCAAGTCCGGTAGCAGGAGATTCTGTCTCAGAAGGCGGAGCACAGACGTCTCGAGAGCCTGTCTTGTGACTCCCACACATGCCCTGTGGGACATGCTCCCTTCCAAACACACAATAAAATAAGTAGGGTTTTTAAAAATCTGGAAGCACTTTGCCCCCCACCGGAGGGTCTCGGAGAGGCACTCTTCCACATGTGGCTTGCTTTGGACTCTGCTTCCAGACCCCCGCCCTCCACAGCCCACCACCCTCCACAGCTCCTGTTCCGCCGGGTCAGCCACGCTCCTGGTGACGCTATGATACACAGAGGCTTTCGGTTTTGTCCGTGGTTCCTGGTTCACAGCTCCCCGAAGTGCCCCAGGCAATAGGCCCATCTCCAGTCCTGGGCCCTTCACTCCTGAGGCAGATTCTGAGTGATGTGGGAGCCGGGAGGTGAAGGGTGCTGGAGTGGAACTGTGGGGTGCCTTGGGACACAGACCTTCTGTCCGCCCACCTGCTCCTGTCATTCCCCCAGGCAAGCCACAGGAACCTGTTGTTTCTCTTCCTCACAGCAGCTCTTTGAAAGTAAAAGGCCCTAATCTGTCCCACCTTGGTCTTGGAGTGGGCCCCACAGAGATTCCCCCACCTGTCTGGTCTGCCAGTAGCTCTCAAGCCCACCCCAGGAGAAGGGGGCTTTTGCCTCGCACCACGTGCTGCTGAGAGGCCAGGAAGCTGAGCAGACGGGCCTGGCTGGGCTTCCCACTCAGCCTGTTTACCTGAGACCAAGCCCTCTGTCACACTGGCGTGGTCAGGTCTCTGTGAAACCCCAAAGGAGTTCTGGACAGCAAACACTGGAGGCTCGAAGGAAAGTCAGTGAGAACCCCTCCTCACACACCCCAACTCCATGTGGATGGGAGAGTCTGGGCTCACGATCTTTCTGGACCTCATTTCAGGCATCTCTTCACGTGGATGTTTAATATGGGCTGGTGGTGTAGCTCAGTGGGCAGAGTGCTTGCCTGGCATGGATGGCGCCCTGCGTTGGACCCCCAGCACCACCTAAACCAGGCGTGATGGCGCACTTCTGTGATCCTAAGCACTGGGGAGGTCGAGGCCGGAGGTCACTGTCAGCTACGTAGGGGTTTCTAGGTTGGCCCACACTACATGATGACATGTCTTTAAAATATATATAATTTAAGTTTGATGGTGGCTAATGGTTTAAGTTAGTGTCCACAGATAACATTCATCTTTGAAAATGGACTTTAAAAGAACTTCTCTAGATTTATTTCATAAGCAGATGCAGCTTCATTTATACTAACTAGTAGGTCTGTGACACAATTCTGTGTCAACACGCAGCTGCAGCCGGTCCTCTGCATGGGAGTTGTTTCTGGGTTTGGCATTGACTAGTTGCATAGTATTGAGGATGAGCACCAGGGTTAATCTTGATAGTCAACGGGTGAAATTTAGAGTCACCTAGGATGGGTCAGAGAGATGGCTCAGCAGTTAAGGTGCTTGGCTGCAAAGCCTAATGACCTGGGTTCAATTCCCTAGTACCTATGTAAAGCCAGATGCACAAAGTGGTGCATGCATCTGGATTTACAGTGCCTAGAGTCCCTGATGCACCCATTCCCTCTGACTGGCTCTCTTCTCTCCATCTCCCTCTGCTTGCAAATAAATAAATAACTAAATGAGTCACCTAAGAGATGCACCATGGGACAGGCCTGCAAGGGCTCTGCCTGAGAGGTTTAACTGGAGAGGGAAGGAGAGAAGACATACTAAACGAGGGCAGCAGCCCCCAATGGGCTAGGGTCCAAGACTCAACAACAGCAGCAAAGCCAGAAAGCTACCTGAGCCCCTGTGTTCGTCTCTCTGCTTCCTGACTGAAGAAGCGCAGTGGCCAAGCTGCCTCACTTTCTGGTCATGCCTTGAGCCAAAATAAACCCTTCCACGCAGAAACGCCAGAGCTGAACAACTGGACTTCATGCCCTGGAGAGTTCCTACAAAAATTCACTTTCTCACTGTTAACGTACAAAAAGATCTGTGATGCCTGAAATCTGTAGGAAAAAAGAAAAGAAAAGAAACCAAAACGAGACAAATAAGAACACGCGATGAGCCCAGCGGTCAACGTACCAGTTGCTCCTCTGCTGTGACTCGATAAAGCGAGCTAAGGAAGGGCTTCTTTGGACTCGTGGTGTGAGGGGACACAGCCCACTGTGGGAAGAAGGCAGGCCTGTAGGCGTGTAGTATCTGCAGGCAGGAAACAGAGAGGAGAATGCTGGTGTTCAGCAGCCTTCCTCGTTTTCTCTTCTTATTCATCCTCAGCCCATGGCATAGGGCCACCTACGTTCAGGGTGGGGGTCTTCCCTCCTTGTTAAACTTCCCTGGAAACTTGCTTAAAGACAGACCAAAATCTGGAAATCAGACTACAAGGTGGAACCCTCAAGAGGACCTTAGAGGGAGCACCTGAATCGAAGAGCCCTAGAGAGAGTGAGACGAAACCTAACCTCAAACTTCTCCTGTTTCTCTTTCTTCTATGGCTTTTTCGTTTTTCTTTTCCCTTGGTGCTGGCCTGTAATTCCCTGTAACAGGATGTGGTCTACATCCACAGCGAGTTGTTGATCAGAGAGACCTACTAGATCTCCCAAAACAAACAAGACAGACTTCAGTCAAAGCACTTGATTACTCACCAGAGGTTAATGGTAAGACTCTACTGCTGAAGACACCAAATGCTATTGGCATGGACCATGGAGAGACCTGGTTGGAACCTGGAAGAGAGCCAGTCCTCAGATAATTAGCCCATCTAGTACTGGAAGGTACTGCATAAGCTACCAGGGGAAAGTGGCCAACATCTGTCCAAGCAACTCAAAGTCTAAGGGACTCAGAAGCAAACAACCTGGCATGATGCTCACACAAGTACAATAGTGGCACACAGCCATGGTGGGTAACCAACTGCTCTTGGATTGGCTGACAGATCCATTCAGTGGAAAGGAAACCATATCTGGAACTTGGAAACAAGTCAGAATCATATCCAGATAATGATTCTGCTTTCTTTTGTCAAGCTCCCACTAATCTTAGACTATAAAAGTATCTAAACCCTTATAATTCTCTCTAACTTAATAATGGTTATCCCATTTAACTGGAGCCGACTTCACTCTCCGTTGGAGAATCTGCTTTTCTTTTTCAGGTGAGAACTGGACTTGAGGAGATAAACGACCCAGCGCACTCCACCCCGGCCCCAGCTGAAACCACAGAGGAATTGGGGAAATGAGCAAGAATTCTACTCTCATAGTTAAACTGATATCAGCACGAGGGTGATGGAGATAGACACCGAGGATACTCAACACCTACCAAACCAGAGATCCAGATGCTCCTAAGTGTCCATCACTGAAGTAGACTTAAAATGCTCCCAGCATGGCTCAGGGAATTTTGCAGAAGAGGGGCCAGAAAGATCGTTAGAGCCACAACTTGGGACATGTTGCACAGAGACATTGTCCTCTCCCCCATAATTGACTGCTGCCCCCATAATGCATGACCCACAACCCCCATGGGGCTGACCTGCATCCCCAGTGAGGAAGGCGTCTTCAGAAAAGGGGCAGGGAGGAGGGAAAGGATGGTACCAACATGTGATGTTTACATACAAAATATGTCCATATCTAATAATAAAAAAAAGACAGACCAAGAGGGGTATCTCTTCGGTGATTTTAATGTCGTCAAGGCTGGGCTTGAACACTGCCTGCAACTCCTCTGCTGAGATTTGAAAGTATTGTTTGTTATTCATACTGCAGTGTTTTTACTGTATATGTGCATTGTCTGTTCTTATAGAAACACAAGACTTTAATTACAGCAAACACTTTAAATGTTTCTCTACCATTATGCCACACATGTATCGAGTTAGTATATCTTTGTGCTGTATTGTGTTAAAATGCTTGATTTTGAAAGTCATTCTTGAGGGGCTGGAGAGGTGGCTAGAGGCTAAGAGGTGGTTAATGCATTTGCCTGTAAAGCCTAAGGACCCAGGTTCGATTCCCCAGTACCCATGTTAGCCAGATGCATATGGTAGTGTATGCATCTGGAGGTTGTTTGCAGTGGCTGGAGGCCCTGGCGTGCCCATTCTCTCTCTCTCTCTCTCTCTCTCTCTCTCTCTCTCTCTCAAATAAATAAATAAAAATAAAGTATTTTTTAAAAGTTGCTTTTGAGTTACTGACTTGAGTTTCATAAAATATTCATTAAATGAATCTTGGCTTGAGATTGGGACAGAATTTCCAATAATTTCTGAAATAGTCCTAAGCATATGTCTGCCATTTTGTACTATGTGCAGCGTTCTTAGCATTGGTGGTTATAAAATCAAAATATCAACCAACTCTGAAAAACATTGAAGAGGCTCATGTCCTACAGTTTCAAATATTCAGCCAGAATATTTAATTCTCTATTTATCTATCCATCCCCCTCTTCAAATTTACTTTCATCTGTAATGGTAAAAGGACATGTACCAAAGAATTGGGTTTTGTGAGATTTTTTTTTTTAGAAAGGTTGTATCCTAGGCTGGCCTTGAATTCACTATGTAGCTGACAATAAAGTTGATCTGCTGATCCTCCTGCCTTCACCACCCTAGTACTAGGATTACAGGTATTCACCACCATGCCTAGTGTATGTGATGTCAGGACTCGAACCCAGCGCTTCACACATGCTAGACGAACACTCTGCCAACTGAGCCACATCCTCAGCCTCCAAAGTATTGTTATACAATCAGTTTCTTTATGATTTTCATCAATAAAAGTTTGATTTATATGCCTTTAGTATATCCCTATAGACTTGGGATCATGTGAAAATTCCTTGAAAAAGGGTTGAGAACAGAAGAAATTAAATCAGCCCTGATCTACAGGACCATGTCCTTGGCTCAAACAGGGGCAACAGTCCTGCGATTGCTATCGGAGAACCGAACCTGGCCCCGGGCTGGTGGGCACGGTGACCAAAGGAAAACTGGAGAGAACCTGCTGCCTCCCAGTAGGCGGGAGGGTTAGCAAAGAGACTATGTAAAAGGGGGATCTGGAAGAGTCCTCATTCCCTCTGGTACCAGAAATAGTAGAAGGCTCGGGAAGACCAGCCAATCATGGGGCCAGACGAGTCTAAGGAGGGGCTGTTTTGTGGAACGCAAAACGGCCCATGCCTGCCAGTCTCTGCCATGCCGGGCAGGACCCCAGTCCTTCCTGTGGAGAGGAGAAGTGGAGAAGACAAGACAGGCTGGTGGACGGAGCCCTGTTCTTCTCCAATCTCGGCGTGCTGCCCTTCATGACGATCCTATGTGCGGGGATAGACATTCTTATGCATGTGTACATCTGTGTATGTGTACATGTGTGATATGTGTGTGTGTACATGTGTGCTGTGTGTGTGTGTGTGTGTGTGTGTGTGTGTGTGCAGGTACACGTGGATGCATGTGAAGGGCAGAGGACGACTTCGAGTGTCATTCCTCAGGAATGCTGTTTATTTCTTTTATTTTTATTTATTTATTTGAGAGTGACAAAGAGAGAAAGAGGCAGAGAGAGAGAAAGAAAGAATGGGTGCACCAGGGCCTCCAGCCACTGCAAATGAACTCCAGATGCATGCGCCCCCTTGTGCATCTGGCTAACGTGGGTCCTGGGGAATCGAGCCTCGAACCAGAGTCCTTAGGCTTCACAGGCAAGTGCTTAACTACTAAGCCATCTCTCCAGCCCAACTTTTTTTTTTTTTTTTTTTTGAGACAAGATCTCTCATGGACTTGGAGTTTGTTGATTGGGCTTGACTGGTGGGTCAGTGAGCCCCGGGGAGCCTCCTGTCCCCACCTTCCCAGTTTTAGTGTTCCAAGTTTTCTACCATACCTGCCTTTCTTTCTTTCTTTCTTTCTTTCTTTCTTTCTTTCTTTCTTTCCTTTTTTGAGGTAGGGTCTCGCTGTAGCCCAGGCTCACATGAAACTCACTCTGTAGTCTCAGGGTGGTCTCGAACTCACAGGGATCCTCCTAACTCTGCTCCTTGAATGCTGGGATTAAAGGCATGCACCACCACACCCGGCTAGCACCTGCCTTTTTTGATGTGGAGATTTGGACTCTAGTCCTCATGCTTGCAAGGCAAGCACTTTACTGACGGAGCCAGATTCCCAGCCCCTCGGGGTAGGCATTTTTTGACCCTAGTTCAGAGAAGGGGGAATTGAATCTCGGAACATTTGGAAAGTCTGCCCAAAGAGCCGCTGCCGTTCCCGTCTGAACTGGGATTTGAGCCCAGGCTGCCCTGCGCTCCGACACCTGCCGGGGGGACACCCTTCAGACTACCCACTTCACAACAGTTGGATCCCCATCATTCCTGACTCAGCTCTGCCTGAAATAGACCACAGGGGACAGTCACCATGGTCCCCAGGGCCACAATTAAAGCTATAATGTTGCCGTGTGAAACGGCCCGACCTTGGCTGGAACCAAGTGCGACATCTTGGAGCAACAGAGCCAGGGTACATGGCGTGCACGGCAGGATGGCAGGGGACAAGGGACTCCGTCTTCACCCTTTAGTCCTCAGATTTCATGGGCTCCAGGACACAGCCCTTCTGGAACAGCACCAGGGCCCTCAGAACACTCTGAACCTCTCATTGTTTATACAACAGTGGCTGCTATGAGTCTCCCGGGCGAGTCTTTGCCCAACCAGCCTGGGAGAAGAGGAAAGACTGAGGTACCAAAAGCCTGGCACCTTAACCGGGGTTCATAATATGGGGAGGACATTGTGCACTGGGACCCCCAAGCATGCCCATTAAGTGTTTGAGGCTTTGATTATAGAATCCAGTTTTGTTTTTCAGGTAGGGTCTTGATATAAAGCTCAGGCTGGCTTCAAACCAACAACCCTCCTGCCTCAGCCCTCTCGAAGCATTGGGATTTCCAGGCATGGGCCACCACGCTTGGCTAGAGGGTGGGAGTAAATATCTCCAAAGAAAACTTTGACTTGGTCTGTGTAAGGATGGCATGAGCCGGGTTCTGGATGCCAAGGGCTGGCAGGGACAGAAGCTGTCAGAATGGACCCCTGAGTCCCTGCCTGGCATATGTCTACAGTAGGCTTGTGCCCCATCCTTAAGAATGCCCAAACAACTAGCCTATTCAAGTTTTTACTATAGGTTTGCCTCGTGACGGTGTGTGGTTGTAAGTCACCTTTATTGGCCGGTGATGGCTTCTCTCTACTCAGGTGTATGCAAGCAGCTTCGGCCACTGATAGAACTGCCCCCCCCCCCCTGATATGCAAACTTGACATAACTTCTTCCTCCTCTAAACTGTGCTCATCCCAGCAATGTGGAAGTACTTAGTGACTGACAGTTACCTGGTTCCTACGCCCAACTAGGGTCCCATGGGAATCTCGCTCTCTCCCTCTCTCTCTCCCTCTCTTTGTGTGTGTGTGTATATATACACATAATTTATTTATTTGGGAGACAGAGAGACAATGGGCACAACACGGCCTCCAGCCACTGCAAGTGAACTCCAGACACATACGCCACCTTGTGCATCTGGCATACGTGGGTCCTGAGGAATTGAGGGCCCTTAGGCTTCCCAGGCAAGTGCCATCTTTCCAGCCATATACATGTATTTTAAAGCCATCACCCATGTCCATTCCCCTTCCTCTCCATTATATACAGTAAGAATTCATGAATGTTTTGGAGATGACACTAACGGGTGTGATTTTCTAATGACAAATGAACTAGGGATGTTTTATTAAACCAGAGATTGGTAGAAATGTGGACTTTTCTACAAAACTCGATTTGGGTATTTTTTTTCTTGTTTTTTCTTTTTCCTTTCTTTTCTTCTCTCCCTTGTTCCCTTTCTACCTCCCTCCCTTCCTTCCTTTCTTCTTTCTTTTCATTTCTTTTTAATTGAGACATGATCTCAATCTGTTGCTTAGGCTGGCCTCATATTCTTGGCAATCCCCTGCCTCAGCCTCCCAAGTTCCAGGATTACAGTCACACACCACTATACCTATGTAGCATTTAGGTTTTTATGATTGAAATCTTCATTTAAAGTTTTCCACAATTCAGCTACGTGTCATGGTAAAGGCCTGTAATCCCAGCACTCAGAAAGTGGAGATAGAAATAGTCAAAAGTTCAAGGTCATCCTTGTCTATGTAGGGACTTTAGGGCCAGCCTGGGCTACATAAGACCTTGCATTAAAAAAATAACCCTCCACAAATCTTTAGTGTGAAGCAGTAGAGCTGCTAGAAGAAGGCTGGAGGAGAAGAAACCAGAGTAGGGCCTGGCCACACTGGACCACACTGGACCCAGAGCTTGGGTCAGCTGAGTTGGGTGGCTGGGATATAGGTAACTGTCAGTCACTTAGGAGACAAAAGTGACTTATGTCCATTGACTGTCACAAAACTAGTTAATGTCAAAAACTTTATAAAGCTTGGCTTCCTGGACATTTATGATGGCCTAGACCTGTCACCGCCACTCTGGGACAATTATCAGGAGGTCTAAGTGATCCTCCCTCGTCCCTCCCCTCCCTGTCATCTACAACACTGTAACTACAAGCCTCATGTGTCTCACCCACCCCTGCCGCACAGGCCCATGTGGAGGGCTCTGAACCTCCTGGAAACCAGGCTGGAGCAGCAGTTGCAGGGGTCAAGATGCCCCATGTTGGTGTCCATCTTGGTGTCCTCAGAGCACCCCTCGAAAGGCAGCCCATGGGTGGCATGCTCAAACTAAGTAAAACAGGAGCAGGGCGTGGTGGCGCACACCTTTAGTCCCAGCACTCGGGAGGCAGAGGTGGGAGGATCACTGTGAGTTCAAGGTCAGTCTGGGCTAGAGCAAGACCCTATCTCTCAAAAAAGAAAAAAAAAAAAAAAAAAAAAAAAAGCAAACAACAACAACAAACAGGAGAAGATCAGAGAATGTTGGCGTTGCGGGCTCTCTGCTTCCCGGCCGGCCATCATGTGTACTGAGCTGCTGGTGTGGTTGATCCACCACAGTGGATCTCTGAAACCATGAGCCCAAAACAAGCCCTTCCTTGTTTGAGTTGTTCTGCCCGGTCATCTGGTCACAGTAACAGACAAGTAACTAACCCAGCAGGTACGGGTCATCCCTGCACCCGAGCCAAAAGAACCACTGTGCCCTGCTGGAGGAGCTGGAGGGCCGTCGCCACGTCCAGTTGGACACCAGGGGCTGATGTCACCTCCAAGTATAGGAGACCCTGAGCGAGTACAGAGCCCAGCCAGTGTCTCGGCCTTTATAAACCTGGATGCTTTATTGTGTCTCCCCGCCAAGCAAGAAAATTGCATTAATTTTGCAGTTTATGAGAATAAGAATACTGCAATCCACTCGCAGGAGGCGTATCCCCTTTATCTGAGACTCTGCTAGCACACCCCAGGGGTCTGAGCCCCACATCCTCTCGCCCCCTGCCCCCCAGGAGCACTGCCCTTGCCTGAGATAGGGGCTGGCACCCTCTCCGACATTCTTCCTTCACTCCTGCGCCTCCCGCCCTGATCACTGCTCCTGAGCCAGGCCTCGTGGCTTATGTAACCCCAGCACTCAGGAGACTGAGACAGAAGGACTGAGAGTATGAGGACATTCAGGACTATTTAAAGAGTTCAAGGCTAGCCTGGACTACATATTAAGTCCTGGGCTGCTTAGGAGAACCCTGCTGAAAGGAAGAGAGAGAGAGAACAAGGGAGAAAGAAAAAAAGACAACGTTACTCTACTGGCTCTATTTCTATAGAATCTCTGAGTGTGAAAACGTGACCTAAATGTCTGTGCAGGGGTGGGGTGCTGTCCCAAGTCCACAGAGTGCCAAGATTCACTGAGTTCTCAAAGATGCACCTCACGTAGTGAGGGACAGTGACTCACTGGAGCCTTTGTGAGGACAGGGAAAGGGTGGCAATGACACACAAGAGACAGCTGAGAGACACGGGACACTCATTCCAGGTGGTAGCAAGAAGGGTAGGAATGTGCCGAGAGGCTGCAGGGTCAGCGCAAAAGAAGGCAGGCCCATGGGGTCATGGCGGCTGGGTCCAAGGAAGAGCCAGCGGGAAGGCTGGGCTGCCATGGAAGGCTCTGGGCCCTGCCTTGGATGTATCCAGATAGCCCTCTGGTCACCGAATCAATGATCAAGGCGGACATGAGTGTGGTGAGGCCACTGCTGAGCTCAGGAGACCTGAGTGTTCACAGTGGTCAGATTGTTAATTCAATGGAGGTTTACAGAACCAGGAAGCTGAGGACCTTTCGGTCCTGCATTAGAAACTGCAGCAGCCTGGCATACCTCCTGCTATCTGATAGCCTTGTGTGTGTGTGTGCGTGTGTGTGTGTGTGTGTGTGTGCCACTCACAGGCTCCTGGAGGCCAGAGGAAACTGTCAGCTGTTCTTCTTCTAACACTCATTTGCATATTTCCTAAAGACAGACTCTCCCTCTGAACCCACAGCTATGGTTTTTTGTTTGTTTGTTTGTTTTGTTTTGTTTTTTTCACACTAGCTCAGGCTGACCTGAAATTACCAAGGTGGCCTCGAACTCACGGGGATCCTCCCACCTCTGCCTCCCGAGTGCTGGGATTAAAGGCGTGCACCACCACACCTGGCCTCCCAGCTATGGTTTTTATGAGCCCTGATGATTCTACGGTCTCTGTCCCCCACAGGACAGGCATGTATGGCCATGCTCAACCGTTGACTTGGGTGCTGAGGAATCGAACTTAGGTGGTCTCAGGACTTCTCATGCTGAGCCATCTTCCCAGTCTAAGAACTTTTATTTTAGCATAGATGAACCATAAGAGAAAGAAAGAAAAAAAACAGGGATAAACAACACAATATACATGTAATAGAAATCAGATGATGCAAAATGGTCATGTAAGGATGCAGTGTTTCCTTTGGAGCAGGGGGCAGGGCAGTATGTCGGGCATAAGCAGATGTTTCTTTAGCAAGCAATGTGGCAGGGGAGGGCCAGGTGAGGAAGGAGCGAGCTACCCTGAACATCCCCTCCATCCCAAGTCTGCACTACCAGGTAGTGCTTTTTGCCCATAGACTTGCAAATGACTTCCAGTGACCCCTCCCACAGGGGTATATGGTTGAAGGGTGTTTGGATGGGGCCAGGGGTCCGTAGGCACAGTGAAATGGGGGCTCCTCCTTCCCTCCACCTATCCCTGGCACGTGCTGCCAATCTCCTGGGCTTAATTACAAAACTTCCTGGCCTGAGTTTGGAACCCAGCTCAGCGTAGAGCTTGTAAATCTTCTCTCACATCATGAAATGCCAGCGATTTCACAGCCAGGGATTCCTGTTCTCATAAAGTCCCCACACCAGCAGACTTGCATCTAAAAGTGGCCTCTGGAACAGGGAGATTGATGTCAGAGCTGCCCCGGAGCCAAACGCGGGGCAGGCAGCCTCCAGGCTTGCGCCGAGCTCTGGATTCTCGGGAGGGAAGCGCCTGATCACTAGCCAAGTCACTCAGGGCTGTGCCTGCAGAGGGACCCCCTATGGAGACTCGCTGACCGGGAGCACAGAAATGGTGACCCCCACCCTGGGAGCCAAGAGGCTAGACCACAGTGGTAGTCAACATTGTTGGTGAGGGGCAGGAAGGAGAATAACATACTTCTCAACAAAATGTAAGGTCCATATGAGAACTACCCACTTACCGTGACTCTCACCCAGCGCCCACTAGAATGACCCACAGAGATTCTGAAGGGGAGATTCTCTGGGAAGACAGAACCTGCAGTTCTCACCCCACGGAGAACCTGACCCAGTAGACTCTAGAATCGCCCAGGGACCCCCTGCATCTGCCTGACATTCCACAGGTTTAGAGTCAGCACCTGATTCATAAGAACACAAACAGACCAAGAGGAAGGGCTTGGGGCAGCCTCCTGATATGGTCCCCAGTAATCCCCACCCCTTGTGATTCACAGTGTGTCATCTCTGTCCCTTGACAGTGGGCTGGACTTTGTGTCCAACGTCTAGGAATAACACAGGGTACAGTCACTTCCAACACTAGGTTATATTATAAAAAGACAGTGGTGGCCTGGAGAGATGTCTTAGCAGTTAAGGCGCTTGCCTACAAAGCCAAAGGGTCCAGGCTCGCTTCCCCAGGACCCACGTAAGCCAGATGCACAAAGTGGCGCATGCGTCTGGAGTTTGTTTGCAGTGGCTGGAGGCCCTGGCATGCCCATTCTCTCTCTCCCTCCCCCTACCCATCTCTTTCTCTCTCAAATAAATAAATAAATAAATAAAAATAAAATATTTAAAGAGACAGTTGCTTCTCTTTGGGCACACTGACTTACCTTCTCTAACCGACTTGCAGGTGAGTCCTGGTCCGAGGAATAGGCCACATAGCTAGGAACCAATGTGTGCAGCCACGCATATGAACCTGGGCACATCCTTTCCCAGGACACCCTGGAGATAGTTGATCTTCCAGCCAACCCTGGGTCCACAACCTTGTGAGTGGTTCTGAGATGAAGGCATCCAGAGACGCACTCCTGATTCCTGGTCCGTGGAAATGTGAAGATGCCAAGTATTGGTGCAACAGACAGCTTTAGGTCTGCTGGGATGAACTTCCAGACCAGGCACAGTTATGGCGGAAGGGATTTATGGAAGTTCCATAATGGCAGAAGAAGCTGGCCTGCCTTCACAGGACCAAACACAGAGAGAGAGAAGCACAAGCAAAAAGCAAAAAGGCAAAAGCCACACAGCACAGCACACTTCAGGAACTCTGGTGAGGACACTTTGCAAATCTTTAGATTGAAATCTGAAACCCACCACCACACCTTAAGATCCGCCCAGTGACACCGCCTCCAGCCAGGTGACTGCAGATGCAAACTACACACTAATAAAACACTGAATATATTGTGGGCCATTTATTCAACCACAGTTGGTTTAAGCCGAGACATCTGTGGGGTGCTGGGTTACCCACTAGCCGACACCTGCAACAGGCATTAAGAATGCGCTGTCCTTGGATGGTGGGTTAGGGTGCTCTACAGGCCCTTCCTGCTGCTTAACTATATTTTCTAATACTTTGTTGTCTTACTTACATTAGTAAAAAATAAAATAAAATAAAAATTACTTTCCCAAACATGGTGTGGTGGCATACATCGGTAGCCCTAGCACTTGGTAGGTTGAGGCAGGAGGATTACTGCAATTTTGAGGCCAGTGTGGGTCAAATAGTGAGACCCTGTCACAAAATAAAAGAAGCTGGATTTACCAGGCATGGTGGCACACACCTTTAATCCCAACACTCGGGAGGCAGAGGTAGGAGGATCGCCATGAGTTCAAGGCCACCCTGAGACTACATAGTGAATTCCAGGTAAGCCTGAGCTACAGTGAGACCCTACCACAAAAAAAAAAGAAGGAAGCTGGATTTTATTGAAATTAAAACTTTTTAAACTTCTTATTGATAACATCCATAAATAGAGAGACAATATACCATGTTGATTTCATCCCCTCCCTGAGCCCCCCTTGTGGTAGTTTGAATAGATGGCCCACAATAAATTTCAGTTGTTTATTTGTTTGTAGTTTGCATCTGCAGACACCTGGCTGGAGGCAATGTCACTGGATGGATCTTAAGGTGTGGTGGTGGGTTTCAGATTTCAATCTAAAGGTATGCAAAGTGTGCCTAGCTGGAGTTCCTGAAGTGTGCTGTGGCTTTTGGCTTTTAGGCTTGTGCTTCTCTCTGTCTGCTTGGGCCTGTGAAGGCAGGCCGGCTTCTTTTGCCATTTATGGAACTTCCCCTGGATCTGTAGGCTTCAATAAATATCCCTTTCTCCATCACTGTGCCTGGTCTGGAAGTTCATCTCAGCGAACCTGAAGCTGTCTGCTACACCCCTCCACTGAATCTCTTTTTCCCGATAGTCTTTCTTCTATTATGATGCTATCATTTTTTTTTCTCCTGTTATGCAGGCCTTGTATAGGTGCGCTAGCCACTGTGAGGTCATGAATACCATTGGCCACTTTGTCTGGACGTCAGTATTGTAAGCAGTCCTCCCCTTCCTTTGGCTCTTACGTTCGTCCCACCACCTTTTTGCAGGGGTCCCCGAGCCTCGGAGGGTGTGACAGAGATGTCTCACTTAGTGCTGAACACTCCACTGTCACTTCTCAGCACTCTGGTGAGCTTTTGAGTCACCCCAGTGGTCACCGACATCTGAAAAGAGAAACTTCTCTAACCAAACCTGAGAGTAGCATTAATACATGGGCATAAACATAAGTATTTAGAGGGCAGTTTGACAGGCATAAGATGTGCATTTAGCCAGAAAACAGTAGGAGATTCACCTCTAAGGCTTATGACCTCCTCAGCCACAGGCCTTTGGCTGGGTTTTCAGTAGCAGGTAGGAATCCCCTCCCAGGCAGCAGACCTCCACTCCAATCACAGAGCATTTGGTTTCCCCCGTAACAGACACGTCACCATTGTACCAGTTGGTACATTTAGCCTGGATGGCCAGTCACAGAACCTTCAGGGTCCACGGCTGGTTAAGATTGCTGATGACTTTTCTCCCCCAGGGCGGCAGAGCTCTTTCCAGCATCCTGACAGCTCGCCAGCTCAGCGGCAGCTCCATTGCTCAGTGACCTGCAGCTCAGGCGTGGGGAATCTTCAGCATTAGGGTCTTACCATCTAGTTCTTGTGGGCAGCCAAGAGCCTCAGCAATGGCCTGTAATGTTTGGGGGGTATCGAGGGTCTTCCTGATCCACAAGTCATGGGAAGGTATCCCGCCTCTGACACTGAAATTTTCTTATAATAATCTATGACTTCTGGGCACTGGCATTAGTGCCCCCCACCATACACACACCTGCCCAATTCTTCCCTTTTTAGCATATGTATTATTAGCTAGTGAAGAAGTAGGTTTCCTCGTGGCTTATTCATAACATATTTAACTTTGATTAGCTCTCCTTTCCAAAAGCTGTTTTTCTTCAGAAATCACCATTAAGCAGAGCGTGGCGGCACAGGCCTATACTCCCAGCAACGGGAAAATGGATGCAGGAGGATTGCATGTTTAACACCTGCCTGGGCCACAGTGTAAGTTCAAAGACCACTTGGGCCACTCAGTGAGATCTTGTCTAAAGAATAAAATTGGAGAAAGAGGGATCGGGATATAGTTCAGAGGTTGGTAAAGCACTTGCCTAGCCTGTGTGAGGCCCTGGGTTCAGTCAGTCCGTCAGTCAGTGCATGCCAGGCACATCTGCCTGTAATAAGAAGCAGAAGTAGGAAGTTCAAGGCCAGCCTGGTCAACTATAGAGCTCTTGTCTCAAAATAAATAATAAATAAATAAAAATGAAAAAGTTGCTGGGCACGGTGGGGCACAGGCTTACGTCTATAATCCCAGCACTCGGGAGCCTACGGTAGGAGAATCACTGGGAATTCAAGGCCAGCCTGGGCTACAGAGTGAGTTCTAGGTCAGCCTGGACTAGAGGGAGACCTTGCCTCAAAAAAAAAAAAAATAATAATAGCAAGAGAGAAAGCCCAAAAATAAATGAATGAAGATGACTAGGATCAAAATGACAAGTATTGGTAGACTGGAAAGACACAGGGACATCGTATGTTGGCTAGTGGAAAGAGGAAAATCACACAGCCATTCTAGAACAGTTGGACAGTTTTTAAAAAGTTAAATATAAACCTACCTTTGACCAACTCCTATGTATTTCATTAAAGAGATGAAAACATGTGCCCCAAAGACTCCTAGACACATAATTCTTTTTTTTTTTTTTTTTTTTGAGGCAAAATCTCATTCTAGTTTACACTGACCTGGAACTCACTATGTCTCCCCAGGCTATCCTCAAAGTCACTGTGATTCCCCTACCTCAGCCTCCCAAGCACTGGGATTATAGGTGGGAGCCACTGTGCCTGGCTCAAGGGATTATTCTTAATAGGCTATACTGGAAACAATCTAAATTTCCACCAACAAGTGAGAGAATAAATAAAATACCGTATGTCTACACAAGAATCTACTCTGTGATGGATGATGTCATGCTACAGCATAAACGAGCCATAAAACAAAGCACAGTTGGGCTGGAGAGATGGCTCAGTGATTAAGGTGTTTGCCTACAGGGCATAAAGACCAGGGTTTGATTCCCCAGTAGCCACACAAAGCCAGATGCACAAAGTGGCGCATGTGTCTGGAATTTGTTTCCAGTGGCTAGAGGCCTGGCGTGCCCATTGTCTCTCTTCCTCTCCCTCCGACTCACCTCCCCTCTCTGCTTGCAAATAAATACAATATTTTTTTAATTCTTTTTTTTTTAAAAAGGCACAGTGAAGGAAGTCACCCATGAAAAATACTAATTATTATCTTCAGGCATAGTGGTTGCACACCTGTGATTTCAAGTGCTCAGGAGGCTGAGATAGGAGGATTGCAAGTTCAAGGCCAATCTGAGTTATACGGTAAGACCCTGTCTCAAACACACACACACTGTTCATATGCAATGTCTCAGAAAAGCAAATCTATACAGACAAAAGCTAGATTTGTGGTTGCTGGGGAGTAAAGTGGGAGTGAATTTTACTATCAATGAAAATAGGAAACATTTGAGGATGATAAAATAGTCTAAGCTTGGATTATGAGTGTGACTTATAGACTTAGTTTTTTAAATTACTGAATTATATGCTTGCAATGGGTGAATTTTATATTACATAAATTATGCCTCAATAAAGCCTTAAAAGGTTAGATTTATAACTTTGAACCCAATAACTAATGTTAAACCCATCATCAAAAATGTACACAAAGGGGCTGGAGGGATGGCTTAGCAGTTAAGGCGTTTGCCTGCAAAGCCAAAGGACCCAGGTTTGATTCCCCAGGACCCACGTTAGCCAGATGCACAAGGGGGCACATGCATCTGGAGTTCGTCTGCAGTGGCTGGAGGCCCTGGCGCGCCCATTCTCTCTCTCTCTCTCTCTCTCAAATAAATAAAATAAAATAAAATGTACACAAGGAACTGGAGAAATGGCTCAGCAGTTAAAGCACTTGCCTGCAAAGCCTAACGACATGGGTTCAATTCTCCAGGACCCACGTGAAGCCAGATGCACAAAGTGACACATGCATCTGTAGTTCATTTGCAGTGGCTAGAGCCCCTGGCATGCCCTTTCTCTCTGTCTCTCTTCTCTCTCTCTCTCTCTCTCTGATTGCAAATAATTCTTTGTAAATGTACACAAAGACTTCTGTCTATATACTCACAACAGCGTTTTGCAAAGAGTTAATGAAAGCTGGGTGTGGTGGCGCATGCTTTTAATTCCAACACTTGGGAGGCTGAGGTAGGAAGGACCACCGTGAGTTTGAGGCCAGCCTGAGACTACTTGGTGAATTCCAGGTCAGCCTCTGCTAGAGCGAGGCTCTGCCTTAGGAAACAATAAATAAATAAATAAGAGTCAGTGAAAAACCAGAAACAGCCTGAATGCTTAGGAGTAGAAGAATGAATTATTCAGGGAAGCCACCTGATAGACTGATACAGTCATTAAAAATGATATTTACAGCCTGGGCATGGTGGCACACGCCTTTAATCCCAACACTCGGGAGGCAGAAGTAGGAGGATCACCATGAGTTTGAGGCTACCCTGAGACTACATAGTGAATTCCAGGCCAGCCTGGGCTACAGTAAGACCCTACCTCAAAAAAACAACACAAAAAAAAAAGATATTTACAAATATTTTCTAACGTCCTGGGTCAATGCTTAGGAGAGTATAAACTTGTTCTTTTGCTCAGATTTTACCAAGAGTAAAATGATTTCATATATAAATGTTCATTTTTAAACATAGTTGAATTTGTGATGCGAATATATGAGTCAACCAGATGTATATATGAACACAGGTTTTTTGTTTTTTTTCCATTTGGGCATCTATGAATAGTACACTGTTGGTGTCTACAGAAGTAATCTGTTTTCTTTGCCCTTTATTATCCTTTGATTTATTTTCAAAAAGCAGGTACTTTTAAATCAGAAATTATATATATATATAAAATCAGAGTCGGGGCTGGGGAGATGATTCCGGCAGTAAAGTGTTTACCTTGCAAACATAGGGCCCGAGATTGACCCCAGAACCTGTTTTTTAAAAGATGGGCATGGGCTGGAGAGATGGCTTAGCGGTTGAGCGCTTGCCTGTGAAGCCTAAGGACCCCGGTTCAAGGCTCGGTTCCCCAGGACCCATGTTAGCCAGATGCACAAGGGCACGCACGCATCTGGAATTCGTTTGCAGAGGCTAGAGGCCCTGGCGCGCCCATTCCCTCTCTTTCTCTCTCTCTCTCTCTCTCTTTCTGCCTCTTTCTCTCTCTCTGTCACTCTCAAATAAATAAATAAGAATGAACAAAAAAAGTTTTAAACCTGGGCATAGGGCTGGAAGGATGGCTTAGTGGTTAAGGCACTTGCCAGCAAAGCCAACAGACCCAGGTTTAACTCCCCAGTACCCAAGTAAGCCAGATGCACAAGGGGGTGCACACATCTGGAATTCGTTCAGTGGCTGGAAGCCCTGGCCTGCCCATGCTCGCTCTTTCTCTCTCTCTCTCCCTGCCTATTTCTCTCTCTCAAATAAATAAAGAAAAAGAAAAATTTTTTAAAAGCTGGGTGTAGTAATAGCACATCTCTGGGGCTCTCTGGCCAGCCGGTTTAGCTACTTGGTGAGGGCTAATGAGAGACCCTATCTCAAGAAAGGGGATGGCACCCCAAATGACACCTGAATTTGTCCTTTGACCTCCATGTGCATGTGTACATGCACGTGTGTGTGTGTGTGTGTGTGTGTGTGTTCGTGCGTGTGTGTGTGAAGTCCCCGTCTCTAGCCTGGGGCATGGCTGAGAGTCAAAGAAATGACGGGGTGGGGCAGCCGCTGCTGTCTTCCCGGGCACAGTGAGAACGCCTGGGAACAGCTGTCTGGAACCTTGTCTCCCATGACGGATGCAAAAAGAACACAATGGGGGGTTCACACAAGAGGAAGCGGGGCTCCAGCCATGGAGAAACCTCTAGGGCTGGCTGCTGTGTCACTCGGGAGATCCCAGGAGGAAAGGAACAATGACTGAAAGCAGATGCGGGAGATCCAGTAGAAAGTTCTGGAAACACAGGTCTATAGGGTGCAGCTGTGACCTCCTAGAGCGAGAAAGTCGGGGGGGGGGAGGAGCCTGGCTCCGTGTTTTGTCCCTGCTACAGAAGCGACGCTTTGGGCCCAGGCAAGCGCCCATTCCTCCATGTCTACAAAGTGGGACAGTGTCCTGGTGACTTCTCTCACTGCTGTGAGCAATTTCCTGGTAGAAAACAATGTAGAGAAGAAGGATTTAATTCACCTCGTGGTTTGGGGGGGGCAGCGTCAATCACAGCACAGAAGGCGTGGTAGAGCTCACGGCCAAGGTGGCAGGCACATTTGGCAGAGAACACCTCACACTGGGGAGGACCAGGAGGCAGAGAGCGGGGATGGCTGGTGCTCAGCTCGCGTTCTCCTTTATTCCTTTTCTTGAATCCAGGGAGGAGCACCCCATGGGATGACGCCACTCACAGGCGGGGCAGGTCTTCCCTCCTCAGTTAAATTCCCCTGGAAACTCCCAGAGGCGTAGTATCTAGATGATTCCACACCTTGTAAAGATGACAATGAAGATTAACCATCAGGAGTCCACCCCTTGTCTACTTGACACCCAAACGTGTCACTGTTAAGCTTCAGCAGACATTTCCTGTACTGATCTGTAGTCCTAGCACCCAGGAGGCCGAGGCAAGAGGATTATGAGTTGCAGGACAGCCTAGACTACATAGTGTGATTTATATCAAAAATATAAATGTGGGGCTGGAAAGATGGCTTAGCGGTTAAATGCTTGCCTGTGAAACCTAAGGACCCCGGTTCGAGGCTTGATTCCCCAGGACCCACGTTAGCCAGATGCACAAGGGGGCACACACATCTGGAGTTCATTTGCAGTGGCTGGAGGCCCTGGCACGCCCATTCTCTCTCCCTCTCTCTCTCTCTCTCTCTGCCTCTTTCTCTCTCTGTTGCTCTCAAATAAATAAAAATAAACAAACAAAAAACGTGTGTGTGTGTGTAAGAGAGAGAGAGAGAGAGCTGGACTGATGGCTCAGCAATTAAGACACTTGCCTGCAAAGGTTAATGACCTGAGTTCAGATTCCCAATACCCACGTAAAGCCAGATGCACAAACTGGTGAATGCATCTGGAGTTTGTTTGAAGTGGCTAGAGGACCTGGCACACTCATTCTCTCTGACACACTCTCTCTCTCTCTCTCTCTCTGCTTGCAAATAAATTAAAAATTAAAAAATGTAAATGCAAGGAAATAAATGAATATAAATAAATAAATAGTAAATAAATAAAGGTTAGAAGTACAATTGGTCATTTCAACCTATCATCTGCATCAGTACAAATTAACCCTAAGGACATTATGCTAAGTGAACTAACCCAGGCATAAATACTTCATAATATGTGAATTCTTAAAAAAAAGTCAATCCCTGCTTTGTAATCTCAGCACGGGGGATGCACACACATGACCTTGTATACACACAAACTGGCACACTCATGAACAGGCATGCACACAATAAATAAGCAGTCAGACCCACAAAAGCAAGAGGTAGAATGGAGGTGGTGTGTGTGGTGGGGGAACCAGGAGACGGCTGTCAAAGGCCACAAAGTTTCAGCTTGGCAGTAAGAAGAAACCAGGCTGGGGAGGTGGCTCAATGGTTAAGGCTGATGGCGCTTCCTTGCAAAGTCGGCCTGGCCGGGTTTGACTCCCCAGAACCCACATACAGCCGGATGGATGGGGGTGCGTGTAATTTACACAGAAGCAAGAGACTCTGTTGTGCTCCCCCCAACACACATGTGCAAATAAATTATTTTTTTAAAGGATCTGTGCACATCTCTGTAGCCATGCTGACCACAGTTAATAACACTGTATTGTGTTCTTGAGATTCACTGAATTTACTAGTTGATTTCTTTGAGACAGGGTCTCATGAAGCCCAGGCTGGCCTCAAGCTCACTATGTAGCCAAGGGTGAACTTGAACTTCTGATCCTCTTGCCCCCACCTCCAAGTGCTGGGATCACAGACAGTGTGCACTTATGTATATATATAACTTTTATTTGTTGATTGTACCCGACTAAAGCTGAAAACCCCAACCAGTGATTTGAGAGTATTTTTATTTCTGGAGATAAGATATAAACATTGCCCACAACTTCAAAAGCTATTCAGTTTTTAAAAATAAACTACATTAGTTTGTGGATGGGTTTCTAGGAATACGCATCTGTGAGGGCGGAGGGCAGCGTAGGACATCAGCCGCTGTCTCTTTGAAGGGACACTGGGTGACTTCCTGCAGCACATGCACCCTGTACAATCCCATCACGGATGGATTTGTTTGCTGGTTTTGAGACAGGCTCTTGTTCTAGAGCTTACGTTGGCCTGCAACTAGCGGCAACCCTCTCATCTCAGCCTCCAGAGCCCAGTTCCTCCCAGATTCCTTGAAGGGCAGTGACTGCGGGGGACAGAGATGCAGGCTTGTCGAGGTCGGCTGTCCCAGACTACCCAGAGAGGACTTGCTTGTCTCTCTCCCTCTTCCACCCCCATGCCTCTGGTGGCAAGAGACACCCAGCTGGTTCACAATGGACACTACAGTATCACAAGTCCAGACTTTTTAGCCCTTGGGGTAGGAAGCTAATATGAGAGGAGTCGGGAATTATGTGCCGGGGGCCCCTGAGAGCAGGCTGTCACTCCTGGAGATGGTAGATTCTTGTAAAATATTTTATTTATTTTTTATTTATTTATTTGAGAGAGAGACAGAAATAGGCAGGTAAAGAGAGAGAGAGAATGAGCATACCAGGGCTTCCAGCCACTGCAGATGAACTCCAGATGCTTGCGTCCCCTTGGGCATCTGGCTTACATGGGTTCTGGGGAATCGAACCTGAGACCTTTTGGTTTTGCAGGCAAGTACCTTATTGGCTAAGCCATCTCCCCAGCCTCTTTTAATTTTTCTTAAAATATTTTATTTATTTTTTATTTATTTACTTGAGAGAGGGAGAGGAGAGAGAAATAGGCAGGTAGAGAGAGAGGGGGAGGAGGTAGATTTTACTGGAGAAATGGAGGAGTGGACAGCCGCTTCTTGGGCCGCCTCTTGGGAAGCAGGGCAGCCTTGGCTGACCATCAGGCACCATGGTGCAAATTAGGAAAAATGCTTTACAAGTTCAAAAAGAAGGGTTGAAATAGCACAAACAGCCCTGACTTGAACACACACACACACACACACACACACACGTGTGCCGAGTGCCACCCTCCCCACCACCAGCAGCCTTTAGGGTGAGGCAACCAGACGGGTTCAAAGTCTACAAGGCTCAGAAAACAGGCCTGAAATGGCATCAAGCATTCTCCGTCTCTCCATCTCAGTGTCTCCAATCTCCAGGAGTGACAGCCCTGCCGGGGATCAGCCTGCCTCCGGCCCCTCACCCCTCTCACTCAGAAGGACAGGATACACATGGGTATGCCCGAGTTTGCACACACACACACACACACACACACACACACACCTGAGTGCCACTAGGAATATAGGTCAAAAGGAGCTCTGCCAAGCTGACTACCCCGAAGATCTAGCTGGTGGATGGGGCCCCTTCCATATAGTATCCTGGAGCAGGACCTGAGTTCCTAAACGTGGGCCACAAGGTATCAAGTAATAAGGGGATCTCCCCACTTCTGAGATTTGGAATCAATTATCCCAGACCACGTGGGCCACAAGCCTGCCCCGCTCCTGAGCCTGCTCATGACCGTGGCTCCTCTCTCCCTCTCCCCCAGCTCCGGCCCCGCTCAGTCAGCTGAAGGGCGCGCAGACCCCTCGCTGACTTGAGCAGCAAGAAGCAGGGAAGATGGTAGACGCAACTCAGGCTTCGATCGTCTTCCAAGGCGGCTCTCTGGACTCAGACCTGCCAATTAAAGGCTGAGAAGATGAAAGGGGAAGGCTTCTGTCAGCAGACCAGCAGCCTGGAAGGATGAAAGTGGAGGCCAGGTGGTGTTTTACAGCTGACTAATGGGAGGGTCCTAGGTGTGCTTCATTACAGCCAATCAAGGACCTTGTAATTACAGAGACCCAAGAGACACCGGCCGCCTGCCAGCTTTGACCTTCTCAGACTGCCCTTGACAACTCGCAGTTCCACCAGCTCCCCACCCTTAGGACCCTGGGGGGCAGGCTAATTACCTTGGCCTCAGGCCCCATCCCCTCCTGGCCCAGAAGCTGCACACCCCTGGCCCTCCCCTAGCCCGTCTGGGCCAGAGACGGGAAACTCTACATAGTCCAGCCCCACCCTTGAGCCCAGTGCAAGCCCAGGGGCGTAGGGCTGGGCGTGGCCACAGTTGGGGTGACAGCCGACTAACAGGCCCAGCCTTCCTGGCTCCCAGCTGCAAGCTTGGGCTCACGACTCCCTGTTTTATTTCCTTATTGTCTGTCTCCCTTTAAAAAGATGTAACCCGGGCTCGAGAGATGGCTTAGCGGTTAAGCACTTGCCTGTGAAGCCTAAGGACCCCGGTTCAAGGCTCGGTTCCCCAGGACCCACGTTAGCCAGATGCACAAGGGGGTGCACGCATCTGGAGTTCGTTTGCAGTGGGCGGAGGCCCTGGCGCACCCAATTCTCTCAATCTCTATCTGCCTCATTCTCTCTCTCTCTCTCTGTCACTCTCAAATAAATAAATAAAAATGAACAAAAAATAATTTTAAAAAAGATGTAACCCCACGCGGAAGGGTTTGTGTCCCGATGGTTGCTAGAACAAATTCTCCAAAACGTCGTAGCTAAGCAACGCATATGCACACAGTTCTGAGAGATCAAGCCTCACCCTGCTGCTGACACAAAGGACAGGCTGCCCTCTTGTCTCCCGGCCCTTTCTGGATCCAGAGGCCACCTCTGCCTTGGCTCGGGGCCCCTTGACACAGTCACCTTGCTTAGACTTCTGCCTCCTCCACCACTGTGTCCCCAGCCTGGGCTCTGTTTCTCCTGCACCACTCTCCTCATAAGGGACTCGGTGAGGAGCTGACACGCACCTGGAAAACCCCAAGCTGCCCTCCCTGTCTCAATGTACAACCTTAGCTCCTAGCTGGGTGACAAAGTGTGACCCCAGAGGTGAGGACATGGGTGTGGCTTGAGGGTTGTTATGGTTTGAGTGTGAAATGTCTCCTGTAGGCTTGTGTGTTTGGACACTTGGTCTCTGGCTGGTGGTGATGTTTTGGAAGGTTGTGGAACCTTTGGGACCAGAGGCATAGCTGGCAGAGGTGGGCAGGTCTTTGAGGACGACAGCCTGGCCCTGGCTTGCAGTCCATTCTTTGCTTCACGGTCCAGTCAACAGCTGACTCACACGCCTGCCTCTGGGCCTTCCTTGCCA
Source organism: Dipus sagitta (assembly GCA_036346955.1). NCBI lineage: Eukaryota > Metazoa > Chordata > Mammalia > Rodentia > Dipodidae > Dipus > Dipus sagitta. The sequence continues at coordinate 150,897,442 of CM070772.1, read as the reverse complement.
CAGTAGACTGAGCCCTCTGAGGCTGTGAGCCAAGCAAATCCTTCCTTAAGCTCCTTCTTTAAAAAAAAAAAAAAAGAACTTTATTTTTATTTTACTTATTTGAGAGAGAGAAAAAGAGGCAGAGAGAAGGAGAGAGAGAATGGGTGTGCCAGGGCCTCTAGCCACTGCAAACAAACTCCAGATGCGTGCACTACCTTGTGTATCTGGCTAACGTGAATCCTGGAGAGTCGAACTGGGATCCTTCGGCTTTGCAGGCAAATGCCTTAACCACTAAACCATCTCTCCAGCCCCCTTAAGGTCCTTCTGTCATGGTGACAAGAAAAGCAACAAGCATGAGACATGTGCTACCCGCTGCAGGGGCCTTGTTCTGGGCTGTGGCCCTGGGGCCTGGCACACAGCAAACTCTCAATAAACACACACCCAATGCGGAAGTGAAGACGTCATTGAGAATAATATTCAATACTGAAAACAGTTATAGGTACTCCATACAGACACTATCCAAAAAAAAATGCATGTGTTAACCAAAAAAAAAAAAAAAAAAAAAGAGCCAGGCGTGGTGGCACACGCCTTTAATCCCAGCATCGGGAGGCAAAGGTAGGAGGATCACCGTGAGTTCAAGGCCACCCTGAGACTCCATAGTGAATTCCAGGTCAGCCTGGGCTAGAGCAAGACCCTACCTCGAAAAACCAAAAAAAAAAAAAAAAAAACAAACAAACAAACAAAAAAAAACGCATGTGTCAACTTTTTGAAATTGGGTCTTATGTAGCCCAGGCTGGCCCTGAACTCAGTTTGTAGTGGAAGATGACCTTGGACTTCTGATCCTCCTACCTCCACCTCCCAGGGGCCGGCATTATAGGGGCCACCACACCCAGATTTTCTACAGTGCCGAGGATCGAACCCAGAACCTTGTGCATGCTAAGCAAGCAACTCTGTCAATGAGCCACATCCCCAGCTCTCCCCAGCAGTTCTATGAGGCTTATTATGTTGTGTGTATTATATCAGTGAGGAACTGGAGACGCACTTGGGCAGCTCCGCTAGCAGGCGATAAAGCCAGGAACTGGTCTTAGGTTATTGGGTCCTTGCTGTAGGTCTAGTCCCCAGCTGATCTCATTTTTCTCTATGGGAGGCCAGGAAGGTGGGGTACAAGGACTGGAACAGAATAGAGCTCAGCGGGGGGAGATACAGCCGCCCAGTGGGGCCAGTAGAGCACATGTTGTCAATGAGCCCAATATCCTGTGCCCCCAGAAGACCCACGGTGTTCATGTCCCCAGTATGAAGCAGGACTCCTGCATGGGACCGCACCCCCGGACCTGCTCCCTCCTCTTCCAGTAGCGTTCAGGCCCCTGCCTCCTGCAGTAGACGATGACCTTCACCTGGAAGTCACTGTGCCCCTGGAAGAATGACCCTCAGAGAGACAGGAGCTAGCTCCAGACCCACCCAGGGACTGCCACACTGCCCATCTCCCTGATGACAGTACGGAGATCCCAGGGCTGGCCTGTCCCGCAGCTTCTCCCTGGTCTGAATGCTGGCTGAGGCCCTCCAGCCCTGCCCCCAAGCTGCCCTCCAGGGTCCCCGCCCCGCACCGCCCCCCACAGCTGATCTTACCTTGTTTGCAATCTCACTGAAGCTGCCCGAAGCCCCAGGCAGGACACTCAAGCTTCCCAATTCTGTGGCCAACCACTGGGTTACTGAGCCAGGGAGAAGGTCCCGCCCCTCACTCCCATCTCAACCTTTGTAGTCAGGGCCAGGAGCAGTGACACTTTCCTGCGCCGGCCAGCACAGCGGGGCATAGCATTTTCTGTTCCCGCCAGCACATTTTTCTAGGTCAATGTCAGATCAGGGAAATCCAATACTGCATGTCCCAACGTTTGATTTGAAAACAGAGAAGTTGCTTTCCAAAATAAATAGTGTTTACAAGCAAGGCCTTTAGAAGAAGCCTCCGTCAGAAACGAGCTCAGAACCCAGAGAGAACAGGCACTTCCTGGCTAGTTGGCTGCAAACCCAGAGCCAGGCCCGGCTCTGACCTCAGAGAGGCTAGCATGAGTTTACACACGGGTGTATTGTGCATACAAATGTGCGTGTGTGTGTGTGTCTGCGAGTGAATTCATGCCACCCTGTGCCCCCACTGAGTCCTCTATCCAGACACTCTCCTTGTCAGTTACTTTCTCGTTGCTGGACAAAATAGCTGAGCAGAAGCAGCTCATGGAAGGAAGGGAAGGGTTTGTTTCAGCTCGCAGTGCCAGGGGGCAGAGCTCAGGGTGGCAGGAGCCGGAAGCAACATCACATCAACAGGGAGGAAGCAGCGAGAGCAATGGATGTCCAGTCAGCTCTCTCCTTTCACACAGCCCAGGAACCCAGCCCAGGGGATGGTGTCACCGGCTCCTCCCACCTCGACTAATGTGATCTTGAAACTCTCCCGTAGACTTGACCAGAGGTGATTCAAAATCCTGTCAAGTTGACAACCCAAGATTACCCATCATGCTCCTCTCCTGCTCGACCTGTAGTCCCAGCTTTCAACCTGTCCCTAGCTTAATGATGGAGGAGCCACAGCTCAGATTTTTTTGTTGTTGTTGCTGCTGGTTTTTTTTTTTTTTTTTTTTTTTGGAGACAGGGTCTCATGCACCCCAAGCTGCCTGAAACTCACTATGTAGCTAAGGATAACCTTAAACTCTTTTTCATTTAAAGAACGTTTTTATTTTAAAGAGAGAAAATTGGCTCACCAGGGCCTCAGCCACTGTAATAGAACTATGGATGCTTGCACCACCTAGTAAGAATGTGCAACCTTGCACTTGCCTCACCTTTATGTGTCTGGCTTATGTGGGATCTGGAGAGTAGAACATGGGTCCTTGGGCTTCGCAGGCAAGCGCCTTAACCACTAAGCCATCTCTCCAGCTTGATATTTAAACTCTTGATCTTCCTGCCTCTGCCTCCTAGGTGCTGCAGTTATAGGCATGTGTCACCATACCTGACACTATCAGATATTCATAGGCTGTGACACACATGTCTTCTCCCTGACCCTCTTGGTGCTCACCTAGCCCCCTCCTAATTCCATGTGGACCCTTTTCATGGGCCAACTAAGTCCATTTCTGGTACCTGCACTGAACCAGCATATGAACCTAGGAGCTCAGGGTACATTAACATCCCCCTGTGAGCACAGCCATGTGATACCCTCACTGCAGAATCCACCCCACTAGACCTTCCTCCCGTGAGCCCAGCGTGGTCATCCCTGAGTGTTGTCTTTCCTTCCTCCTGTGACCCGAGGGTGGTCACCCCTCAGTGTTGTCTCTCCTTCCTCCTGTGACCCCAGCATGGTCATCCCTGAGTGTTGTCTCTCCTTCGTCCCGTGAGGCGTGGTCACCCCTGAGTGTTGTCTCTCCTTCCTCCCGTGACCCCAGCATGGTCACCCCTGAGTGTTGTCTCTCCTTCCTCCCGTGACCCAGCGTGGTCACCCCTGAGTGTTGTCTCTCCTTCCTCCTGTGAGCCCAGTGTGGTCATCCCTGAGTATTGTCTTTCCTTCCTCCCGTGACCCCAGCGTGGTCACCCCTGAGTGTTGTCTTTCCTTCCTCCTGTGAGCCCAGTGTGGTCATCCCTGAGTATTGTCTTTCCTTCCTCCCGTGACCCCAGCGTGGTCATCCCTGAGTGTTGTCTTTCCTTCCTCCCGTGACCCCAGCGTGGTCATCCCTGAGTGTTGTCTTTCCTTCCTCCTGTGACCCCAGCGTGGTCATCCCTGAGTGTTGTCTTTCCTTCCTCCCGTGACCCCAGCGTGGTCACCCCTGAGTGTTGTCTTTCCTTCCTCCTGTGACCCCAGTGTGGTCATCCCTGAGTGTTGTCTTTCCTTCCTCCTGTGACCCCAGCGTGGTCATCCCTGAGTGTTGTCTTTCCTTCCTCCTGTGAGCCCAGTGTGGTCATTCCTGAGTGTTGTCTTTCCTTCCTCCTGTGACCCCAGCGTGGTCATCCCTGAGTGTTGTCTTTCCTTCCTCCTGTGAGCCCAGTGTGGTCATTCCTGAGTGTTGTCTTTCCTTCCTCCTGTGAGCCCAGTGTGGTCATTCCTGAGTGTTGTCTTTCCTTCCTCCTGTGAGCCCAGTGTGGTCATTCCTGAGTGTTGTCTTTCCTTCCTCCTGTGACCCCAGCGTGGTCATCCCTGAGTGTTTTCTTTCCCTCCTCCTGTGACCCCAGCGTGGTCATCCCTGAGTGTTGTCTTTCCTTCCTCCCGTGACCCCAGCGTGGTCATCCCTGAGTGTTTTCTTTCCCTCCTCCTGTGACCCCAGCGTGGTCACCCCTGAGTGTTGTCTTTTCTCCCTCTATGACCCCAGCGTGGTCATCCCTGAGTGTTGTCTTTTCTTCCTTTGTGAGCCCAGTGTGGTCATCCCTGAGTGTTGTCTCTCCTTCCTCCCGTGACCCCAGCGTGGTCACCCCTGAGTGTTGTCTTTTCTTCCTTTGTGAGCCCAGTGTGGTCATCCCTGAGTGTTGCCTTTTCCATGTCTGCTTCCCCTCTGTCTGGCCACCATCTACCTCTTCCAACTCCAGTATCATGACCCGGTTTCTGAGACCTGAGTAATTTCCTTAGCATATCTTACACTCCCAATTCTTACCTTCAGGAATTCCTGCTGGGCCACCCCTCACTGTGATAGCTCGGGCCCTCTGAATCTCTTCCCATCCTTCATGATGTTCCTCTGCCCGGCACTGTTCCCCGCTGTTGCTTCTCTCATGGTCTCTGCAGGACCAAACCCTATGCTGCCTCCAAGAGCAGATCGCTTCCCACTGCTCCTCTCTGAGGCCCTCTCACATAAGTCTCATGAACACGGTGCCTCTCTGGGGTCTTGAACTATGCGACCACACACTTCCCCATGTGCGGCTGAGGAGTGCCTCCAGACAGGCCATGGTGGGCATCTTACCCTGCCACCTGCATGGCCTTCTCCTTCTGGACACCACCCTGTGCTTCCCGTGAGCCAGCTGAGGAGCCCAATACGGGGGATGCCAAGCTGGTGTGGTGCTGCAAAGACCACAAAACGGAGCCTGGGGGCTCCTCTAACTCATCTGTTAACAATAACCACGGCAGCTGGGCAAGCCAACCCCTTTCCATAGGCGAGCGAACAGCCCAATCAAGGGCTTTTTTTAAAGGTCAAGTAAACAGCAATCTCAGGGTTAACCCTAGGTCTGTCCCTACGACTCGGAACTTCCCAGAGACCATACCCATGGGGTGCAGTGCACTTGCTCAAGCACACAGCAGTCCCCAGTGTCCTGATGTCCTATTCATAAGAGAACAGCTAAGCTCTGGATTTGTGCTGTCTGACAGGACTTCCTGTGACAGAAATGTTCATTTCCTTAAAAAGACTCTTTTTTAGTTATTTGCTTTTTGTATATATATTTAATATCATTTGATCATGCTCACCTCCTTTTACCTTTGCTTATTCCTCACGCTTCCCTTCCGAATGCCTTCATCTTCCCAGATTGTGCCATTTCCACTTTTTGATGTCTTTTTGTTTGTTTTGTTTTGTTCTTCTATATAGGGTCTTACTTGGAATTCACTATGTAGTCTCAGGCTGGTCTCAAACTCACAGTGATCTTCTTACCTCTGCCTCCCAAGTTCTGGGATTACCGTGCCTGGCTATTTATTTATTTATGAGAGAGAGAGGCAGATAGAGAGAGAATGGGTGCGCCAGGGCCTCTAGCCACTGCAAACAAACAAACTCCAGATGCATGGGCCACCTGGCTTTACATGGGTACTGGGGAGTCAAACCAGGGCCTGTAAGCTTTGCAGACAAGCTCTTTAACTGCTGAGCCATCTCTCCAGCCCCCCCTTTGATGTCTTTTTTTGTGTGTGTGTGTGACCCACTGAGTTTAATTAGGATTACTTACATGAGCATGGTTGGGAGTTATTTATCAGAGCACGGGCAAGTTACAGTGGCCACACTACTGAATAATTCATGTATTTATTTATTTATTTTGGGAAGAGGTCTCACTCTGTAGGCCCTGCTGGCTTCAAACTCCTAACAACCGTGGAGGCATGTACTACCACACCTGGCAGGAAGTAGATTTTAAATTTCATCAGAGCTGGGGGTGTAGCTTAGTTGGTGGAGTGTTTGCTTAGTACACACGACGCCCTGGAGTCGATGTCTAGCACCATACACATTGTGTGAATCCCAGTGCGGTGGAGGTAGACGCAGAAGGATCACAAGTTCAAAGTCATCCTGGGCTACATAGTGGAAGTGGAGGCCAGTCTGGAATATGTGAGACCATGGTTCAAAAATTGCTTGGCCTTGACCCATCCCTGCTGGAGAGCAGGGCCCCTTGACACGGCAGCAGCAGAACTCAGAGCAGCTGGGCCCAGGGCGCCCACCTGATTCCACTCCCGCCAGACTATTTTTGTGAGTGGTGCTTTGGCGTCCCCTCCTGGCCATCTTGCAGAGTGCAGTTGTGTACAAGATAAGCTTTGAGTACCCGGCTGTGTGTGGATTGATCTGACCCCGTTGCCGGGACCCTGCAGCGGCTCAGCAGCATCAGCCTCCTCTTCTAAATAGGAAAGACACTTTGCCAGCAGAGCTGAAGAGACGCCAGGGGTGGCAGCTCTGGCACTGTGAGAATCTGGAATGGAACATTCCAGAGTCCAGGTCTTTGGCTCCTGCTCTCACATAAACCATGCAGGACTGTTTACAGGGAGAAGCCAGACGTGTTCCTGAATCATGGTGGTGGCCAGCATAGAGGTGTGGATAGGAGCAGGTGTTTCGGGCGGTGTGAAGAGTGGAGACAGCGTAGTCTGAGCAGGAACAGCCCTTCTCCATGAGGATGAAGGCCCAGGAGTGAGCAGAACGGTGGTCGCCTGGAGATTATGCACCTGGGGTGGCCAGAAAATGGAGACCACGTGTGGGATGGCACGAGCGGTGTCCATCAGCTCACTAGGGCCTTGCTTTGTACAGCCTGCACCCACCCCGGGCCTCTCGCTCTCTGTGCTCCCCCAAATCTCGTGGCCCGTGCCATCCGCTTCATGCCCATCTGCAGCATCTGCTGGCTGCTCTGGGCCTGTCGTAGGCAGCAGAAAGAATCCCTGGGGTTGACTGGAGGAAGATGGGCTGGGGGGGAGGGTTCCCCAGTGAGGCTAGACCTGTAGGCCAGTGAGTTCCAGGGACCCCCCTGTCTCCACTCCCCGGAGCTAGGACTACAAGTGTGCCCCACATTTCTAGGGGTTGAACTCAAGTAGTCACGCTTGCTTGGCAAACACTTGGCCCGCTGAGCTATCTCCCCAGCTGGAAGAGTGGCCAATGGATTCTTGCTTCATAACTTAGCAGTGTTCCTTCCCTTTCCCAACCTCAGTTTCCCCATCCGTGGAGAACAGAACTGTGGTCTATATCAAGTGGGCCTTAACCAGGCTGGGGCTGTCCCACCAGGTTCCAGTGACATGCCCATGTCCAGTGGCTTCTTCAGCTGCAGGATCTGGGGTTCTCCCGTGAAGAGCAGCAGGGGCACAGGCCTGGTGGAAGGTTTGTCATGTGACCGGACCCCAAAGGCAATGGGGTAGGGGGTCACTGGATCAGATTTGAGCCACACACCATTTCTCTACAGCCTCAAGGTGGGTGATTGGGGGATGTTGGTCGTGTTTCAGTAGAGCTTTAGGCTCTGCACAGTGGATTAGGAATAGCCTATTTTTCAATTGCTAAGAAATGTTCACGTTATGATTATCTTTTCAACCATTTAATCGTAAGTTCCTCTTCACCGTTTGATCGCATAGACTCAGGTGTCGGGGTAGGGGTAGGGTTTTGCTTGAGAGGGTCACTTAGCCATTCTGGTTCTACTGGGCCATGTATAAACAGTGTGGCCCTCTCCTCCCTCCAAGAAAAAAATACTGGGGTAAAATATCTTGTTACTGAATTTTTCATTTTCAATTTTTATTTATTTATTTTTGAAGCAGTCTATATAGTCCAGGCTGCTCTCCAATCCACAGCCTCTTAGATCCTGGTGTGTGCCACCAAGCCTAGCCGAGTTTTATTTCAATTACCTGTTATCAGGTATCTGGGTATGTTGTGTTAAATAAAATATTTTATCAAGATTAATTTTATCAACTATTTAATATATATATTTATAGATGTTCATTTATAAATCAGAGAGATACAAAAAAGAGAAACGGTGGGGGAGAGAGAGAGATCAGAGCCTCTAGTTGCTGCAAACGAACCCCAGATACGTGCACCACTCTGGACCTGGATTTGTATGGGTAGTGGGGGACCAAACCCCAGTCGTCAGGCTTTGCAGACTAGTGGCCATCTCGCCAACCCTTGAAAAAAAATTTTTTTTGTCTCCTTCTTATTTCTGTTAATGTGGCTATCAGAAAAGTGCACATTACTTAAGTGGGGGGCCATACCTGCGGAGGCATCGTCTTTCCTTACACAGGCTGCCCTTCCCGGCTGTAAGTTCCTACCCGCTAGGAAGGAGGGGAGACAGAACCTGACGCCTCCCGTGACTTCACGGACCCCAGGAGTATGGTGGCTTTTACAGAAGGCTCCTGAATGAGACAGGTGGCCCTGTTGCCGGGCGGAGACCTGGGTTCTGATCTCAGTAGGTCTCCAGGTCCCTTCCTGGCCCTGGAATCAAAGCCCCAGTTTCTTGAGCCCTGGAGCCCTGGGTCTGTGCTCAGGAGAGCCGTGGCGGGGACCAAGAGATGGCGCTGTTCCCACAGTCCTGCACCCCAGCGCCCCCAGCCCCGCTCCCGGGACCTCAGGCCGCAGCTGCCGCCAACAACAATACTACAGCGTCCGGAAGAGAGGTTTTCTCTGGATGGTTCCGGAACTTCTTTCTCCGCCTTCAGCTGCCAAAGTGGTTCAGACTAAGAAATTCTGCTGTGAAAAACGGTCATTTCTACGAACACACTTAAAGGCCAAGCAGGTTGTAGACTCAGGGCAATATTCCTGTCCAAGGAAATTCCGCACATCTGCATTATGCAAATATGACAGGGAGGGCGGAGGAAAGATGACCTCACAGATGTTTCAGCAGTGTTTTTCCTTACCACATGAGTTGTTTGAGGCACCGTCTTGCTATGTAGTCCAGGCTGGCCTTAAATTCATGATCTTCCTGTCTCAGCTTCTGACATGCCTGCATTATAGGCATGTACCCCCACACCCCACTTAGCTTTAGATATTTATTTTCAAAGTTTTAAGTCTTACGCAGAAGCCAGATATACAAAATGGAGAATTAAAAAAACGGATAGCTGCTCTGGTTAAGGTGTGGGATTAAGAGGATCTCTTCCTACTACAGATCTTTCTGGAGAATGGTTTGAGAATTACTGGCCCAGTCTTTCTTTTTTTTTTTTTTCTTTTTTTTTTTTTTTAGGCAGGAATGGTGGCTCTTGCCTTTATTTAATTACTAAATTAATTAATTAATTAATTTGAGAGAAAGAGCAAGGGGGGAAAGAGGCAGAGAGAAAGAGAGGATGGGTGTGCCGGGGCCTCCAGCCACTTCAAACAAACTCCAGACACATGTGCCCCCTTGTGCATCTGGCTTACATGGGTCCTAGGGAATTGAACCAGGGTCCTCAGGCTCCATAGACAAACGACTTAACCACTAAGCCATTTCCCCAGCCCTGGCCCAGTCTTTTTTCTAAAAAAAAAAAACAAAACTTATTATTTTTTATTTATTTGAGAGGGAAAGAGGCAGATTATATATATGTGTGTGTGTATGTCTATATATATATATAGAGAGAGAGAGAGAGAGAGAGAGAATGGGTGTGCCAGGGCCTTCAGCCTCTGCAAACAAACTACAGACGCATGCGCCCCCTTGTGCATCTGGCTCACGTGGGTCCTGGGGAATTGAACCTGGGTCCTTCAGCTTCATAGGCAAGTGCCTTAACCACCAAGCCATCTCTCCAGCCCTCCACCCAATTCTTATAGGAGAATAAGGTGAGATTCAGAAAGGGAAGCTGACTTGCTTAGCATAACATACTAATCTGAAAGTAAAGACTATACTTTCAGGATTCATTTCTATAGTTCCTAATCAGAAAGTATTTCATTTTTAAGTCAAAGTCTGCAAAAGTAGACATTTCTCTTAGAATGACAAAGGCTTTACTTTCTTGGACCTACATCCAGAGTCCCCTTAGATAATGTTGAGACCAGGGTAGAATGGCAGTAATGACCAACTGTCCTCCCCAGCTCTGGTCGCCTCATTCCCTTGCAGTGTCTGTGGTCTGCTCTGACCCTACAACACGCGGCAGCGTAGCGGAGTAGGGAGACGAGCCATTTATCTGAAACCAAAGCAGACACAGAACTGGACCTGCTTTAGAACAGTGTGCCATAAGTACGAAAATGCAGCGAGGCATGGTGACTCACACCTGTCATCTTAGCACTCAGCTCTTATCTGAGGCAGGAGGACTGAGAGTTCAAGGCCAGCCTGAGCCACATAGTGAGACTGTCTCACAAATAAAGTAAATAACATAAATAAATCAAAACACTAGTCTATGGGCTCCTAAGGCAATCCTATGTAATCATCTAGGACTTGGTTTAAGCCAGGCTTCATAGAAAACATTTTTAAAAACTAAAATAAGGGCCGAAGAGATGGCTTACCCATTAAGGCACTTGTCTGCAAAGCCAAAGGACCCAGGTTTGAGTCCCCAGGACCCATGTAAGCCAGATGCACAAGATAGCACATGCATCTGGAGTTTATTTGCAGTGGCTGGAGGCCCTGATGCACCCATTCTCTCTCTCTCTCCTTCTTTTTCTCTCAAATAGATAAATAAAAATAAAATAGTTTTATTTATCTGAGAGAGAGAATGGGCACTCCAGGGCTTCCAGCCACTGCAAACAAACTCCAAATGTATGTGCCACCTTGTGCATCTGGCCTATATGGGTCCTGAGGAATCAAACCTGGGTCCTCAGACTCTGCAGGCAAGTACCTTAGCCACTAAGTCATTTCTCCAGCCCCAAAATAAAATTTTTTAAAAAAACTAAAATGAGAGGGAGCTGAGAATGTAGCTCGGTTGGTAGAGCACGTGCCTAGCATGCAGGAAACCCAGGGTTCCTTCTCCAGCACTACGTAAAACAAGGTGTCAGTGTAGCCTGTGACCCCACTCCTCAGGAGGAAGAACGAGAAGGAACAGAAACTCAAGGTCATCCATCCTAGAGTACATAGTGAATTCTAAACCAGCCTGGGCAATACGAAAACCAATCTCAAAATAAAAGAAAATAGCCGGGTGTGGTGGCGCACGCCTTTAATCCCAGCACTTGGGAAGCAGAGGGAGGAGGATTGCCATGAGTTCAACGCCACCCTGCGACTACAGAGTGAATTCCAGGTCAGCCTGGGCTAAAGTGAGACCCTACCTCAAAAAATAAATAAATAAAATAAATATTTTAAAATAACATAACATGGGAATTACGGATTAGTGTGCAAGTGATGAACAAGGAGTGAGAACAGAGGTTCACCTCGCTGAGGCCCAGTCCCTCCCTGCGCTCTTCACGTTGCGTCTCCAGAGCCCAGCCTCATGGCCGCAGCATTGCCGGCCTCCCACATTCACAGCGTGAATAAACGTCCACGGTCAACGAGTGCATATGGTTCCCGAGACGTGTGAGTAAGACTCGGCCCACGCCGCGTCTGTTTCCGCAGCCCACACTGACAGCCGCTTTCCCCTTCCCCTGATGCCTTGAGGGCAGACGCCCATGGCTCAGGGAGCTGTCATTTGGCCGCGCTCGCTCGAGTCCCGGGGAACAGCGACCCCAGGGAATGGCAGGCTTGGAGCAGGACCGCTTCCTGCGTGCAACGTGGTTGTTCAGCTCAGTGGGTGGCAGTGTGGGCAGCATTTCAAAACTGAAACTGAAAACGAGAGCGTTCAGCCAAATATGGTGGTGGCACACCCTGTAACCCCAGCGCTCTTGAGGCTGAGGCAGGAGGATCATGAGTTTGAGGCCACCAGGTGCTTACTTCAAGTGTAGGTGGGCGATTCAATGCAGCAGCCTTTACTAAACCCCAGCACACCGAGTCAGTGGCTGCTTAAGAAGTGGGACGTGGCCTGGAGGGATGGCTTAGCACTTAAGGCGCTTGCCTGCAAAGCCAAAGGACTCAGGTTCGATTCCCCAGGACCCACGTTAGCCAGATGCACAACGGGGCGCACGCGTCTGGAGTTTGTTTGCAGTGGCTGGAGGCCCTGGTGCGCCCATTCTCTCTCTCTCTTCCTCTTTCTCTGTCAAATAAATAAATAAATAAATAATATTTTTTTTTAAAAAAGAAGTGGGAGTAGTTGGGAAGTGATCTTGGAAAGGACTAATGTGATTCTTTGGGGTGAATTAGGCCTCATGAGAATCTGTTATTATAAAGTGAGGCTTCCCCATGGGGCTGGTCCCTTCTGCACACAGCCTGCCCCCGTCTCTTCCCACCCCTTGCTGTGACACAGCCACTGAGCTCTTGCCAAGATGACAGCGTCATCCTTTCGCCACCAGATTGTCATCCAAAGAAACCGCTCGTCGATAAAGCGCATAGCCTTAAGTATTCTGTTTCAGGAACACAAAAATACACTGAGCCAGTGGAGAGACAGGGATGGATGAGACACCCGGGGGAGTGTGACAGGCAGATGGACAAGACTAGTAATGAATAACTGCATCCATGGCAGATGACAGGAAATGTCACAAGCCTTTGCGTTCAGAGCCATTCACGGTTTGGGATATTTCTTTTTCTTTTTTTTTTTTGTTTTGTTTTTTTTTGTTTTGTTTTTCGAGGTAGGGTCTCACTCTAGCCCAGGCTGACCTGGAATTCACTACGTAGTCTCAGGGTGGCCTCAAACTTATGGCGATCTCCTACCTCTGCCTCCCGAGTGCTGGGATTAAAGGTGTGTGCCACCATGCCTGGCTATTTCCCATTTTTTAACTGTGGCTACATAATCAGACATTCTCTCTTTTTTAAAGTTTTTATTTTTAAAATATATATATGCATATATATATATATATATACACACACACACACACACATATATATATATATATATATATATATATATATATATATATATATTTGAAAGAGAGAAAAAGGCAAAGAGAGAGGGGGAGAGAATGGGCACACCAGAGCCTCCAGCCACTGCAAACGAACTCCAGACGCATGTCCCACCTTGCACCTTGTGCATCTGGCTCACGTGGGTCCTGGGGAATTGAACCAGGATCCCTTGGCTTTGCAGGCAAACACCTTAACCGCTAAGCCATTAACTCTCCAGCCCTAAAGTTTTTATTTTTATTTATTTATTAGGGACAGAGATTGGGAAAGAGAGAGAGAATGGATGTGCCAGGGCGTCCAGCCACTGCAAACAAACTCCAGATGCCCATGCCACCTTGTGCATCTGGCTTACGTGGGACCTGGAGAATGTAACATGCACATCTGTTTCCCTACAGAAATGGGAACACTGTCTACATTCTTTCCATGTGAACAAATTGTGAGCACCTCCACTCATTCATTCCAGAGAACCTTCCTGTCCGTTCACCCTTCCCAGCTTCCCGAGGGCATCCCCCACGCAGACACGAGGCGGTGTCTTGTGACCAGGAAGAACACAGCGTCTGCTCTCAGCTCAGCCCGCATGCACGCCCCGTGACGTGGGAAGTCGCTTTCTTGCTGTGGGCCTCACAGTGGGAACGTGTTCTCTGCTGTTGTGGGAGTGAGAGCCGAGCTTCGCTGAGCGTGTGCTGTGGGCCAAGAACAACGAGAAGTATTCCATGCAGGTTCGTATGCCAAATCGTTGCAAACAGCCCACAAACGCAGGGCTTCTATGGATGAGGAACTGGAACGTAGGGCCTTGACAATTTGCTCAAGGTCAAGGTCAGGCTGCAGAAGCAGGATCCAAACCTACTTTGGCTTCAGAGCCCTGACTCTTCCCATCGTCAGTAGCAAAGCTACGGAGAATATCCCGAGGGGCTGAGGAGATGGCTCAGTGGATAAAAGTGCTTGTGGCATAGTCATGATGGGCTGAATTTGGATCCTTAGAACCGTGGGTGGCGATCACCTCCTCATTGCTAGGATGAAGCACACAACCAGAAGCAGCTTACGGGAGGAAAGCGTTTGTTTTTGTTTACAGATTTGAGGTGAATCTTCATAATGGCAGAGAAGATGATAAAGGCAGAGAAGGCAGCAGGCTCACCTCCTCATACATCAACAGCAGGAGAGAGAGAGAGAGCAGCAAGAGCCAGGCAGCTCTGAGCACCCAGTGGTCTGGACTAAAAAACCGTAAGGTCTGTGCTCAGTGACACACCTCCTCCAGCCAGGCTCTCAAAGGCTCCACCGACTGGGGACCACATAGGAGGCTTAATCACAACCACTGGAGGCTATGAAGGACGTCTTACATTCAAACCGCCCCAGCATGTGCAGCCGCACGCAGTAGTGCATGTCCGTAACACCAGCGCACCTGCGCTGAGGTGGGAGGTGGAGACAGGAGAGTCCCTGGCAGCTCGAAGGCCGCTGGGGTACACAGGGGAGAACAAGAGACCTCCATGGAAGACTCACGCTCAAGATCCTCTGACCTCCACATGTGCACTGCGCCACACTCACCCCCCCCCCACACACACGCACATACACATATACAAAGACTTTTCGAAAGAACATACTTATTCAGATGTCTTTTTACATATACGTGAATATTTCTGAAGAACAGATTCTTAGAATTGGAAGTCATGCGCTGAAGAGTCTACAGATGTTTTAAGAGAAAAATGAGGGCTGGAGCGATTAGTGGTTAAGGCACTTGCCTGGGAAGCCTAAGGACCCTGGTTTGATTCCCCAGAACCCATTGTGAGCCAGATGCACACGGTGGTGCATGCGTCTGGAGTTTGTTTGCAGTGGCTAGAGGCCTTGGCATGCTCAGTATCTCCCTCCCCCAACCTCTCAAATAAATACAATATTTTTTTAAAGAAGAAAATGAAAAGATCTTTTTGTGTGTGACTGGTTGGACTTGTGCTGGGCAGCGTGGCAGTCACCAGCCACACTTGGCCAATGAGCAGTTGAGACATGGTGAGTCCTAAGTGACGTGTGGTAGAAATGTAAAACATAAGAATGTATTGCACCGGAATTTCTGGGTGTTAGAACCGAGCATCACTTCCTTTAAAGTTTCTGATAAACTCTGACATGTGCCCAGTGTTCAGAAATCAGTGTGATTATGGCCACTGTACAACACCAGAATTTTTAGTTTTTAATCATTAATTGAGTGATTAAGAGATCTCACGTAGCCCTGGCTGGCCTCTAACTTGCTATGTTGCTGAACATGACCTTGAACTCCTCATCCTCCTGCCTCCACCTCCCGAGTGCAGAGACTGCAGCTGTGTGCCACCACGCTTGGCTGACACCTGGCTTTTACTAAAACCTCATCTATATTTAAAAAAAAAAAAAAAAAAAAAAAAAAGACTTCCAGGGGCTGGAAGATGACTTAGTGGCTAAGGTGCTTGCCTGCCAAGCCTAAGGACCCAGGTTCCATTTCCCAGGAGCCACCTAAGCCAGATGCCCAGGGTGGCACATGTGTCTGGAGTTCATTTGCAGTGGCTGGAGGCCCTGGGGTACCTATTCTCTTCCTCTCTCTCAAATAAATAAACAAACAAATAAAAAACTTCCATGGGAAAAAAAAAATGTCCTTTTTTTTTTCCCCTCCATCTGTGACTATAGAATGAAGACTGGATAACCTAAGTGGCCTTTTGTTTCTCTCTCTTCAGGAAAACTGCAGTGAAGTATGGCCTTCCCCACTCATTCGCACATGTGTCTGTTCCGGAACCACAGTTTGGTACACCCGTGGTACACCCGTGGTACACCCATGGTAGCATCACACTCTTACTTGCTGTATTCACTGGACACACAAGCACTGACGTGGGACTCTGGTGCCATGAACGGTCCAGAATCCATCAAGTTGCCTTCTACTGGGCCTGGGTTCTACCCTTCTGTTGGAGCAGGGGTGTCTTCCTTTTTCAAGGCCTTCTGTGACCACTCAGGAGCCGGACAAGCCATGGACAGCCAGGAGACTGCGCATGGTTCTGCTGTCTGCAGGAGTCAGCTCCTCCAGACAGAAGGACAGGCAGGAGTCCAGCATCCCACCAAGTTCAAAGAGACCAAATGGAATGGCTCCACATGGTCTTTAGAGCTCGCGGGGAGATGTTGACGTATCCAAGGCAAAGAAAAGCAGCTTTAAAGGGCACTTTTCCTCAGGAGGACTGTCCACGCGTTGTGATCAGTACCCCCACCGCCAAGTGGCATGGCCAGTGCTCTGAGGGTGGCACGGGCAGCAGGAAAGGATGCTAGCTGCCATCTTGTGGCAGGCTTCGTTCAGGTGGCACCAAGAGGCACGTCGCAGGCTTCAGAGCTACAAAAGCAGGAAGCCCATTTGTGGTGGACAGTCGTGATTTGCCAGCCTGATGGGATCTGGATTCTCTAAGACGCGTCTCTGGGCAGGTCTGTGAGACATTTCCAGGAAGGATTAACTGAGCCGGGGAGAACCGTCCCCCGAGAGGGCCATAGCTGCCAGTGGGCAGCCCAGGGGGAAGAGCTCTGAGGAACCAGCGGAACCTCCCCGAAGGTGAATGAGCCGGTCCCTGCTGCTGCCACTGTCACTCTACATTGCTGACATCAAACTCCAGCTTCTTTGGGTCCAAAGGAGACCCAAGACCAGTGGCTCTCACAGAATGCTCCAGACCTTCAGCACCCGACTGGGACTTCTAAGATGTCCAGCCCCATGGACTCCAGCTATGGGGGTTGTCAGCCAATCTCCCCAACATGCAGGCAGCCATTGCTGAACTACTTGGTCCCTACCAGCTATAAGCTATTCTATTAAATCCTATCTATCTATCTATCTATCTATCTATCTGTCATCTCTCTATTTATCTATCACTGGTCTGTTCCTCTAGAAAACCCTGGCCTTCTTTACCCTTTGAGATTATGGGAAGGTCAGTTGCCTCTACATAAGAGCATGATTTTGATCTGGGAAGGACTTATAGGGACAGTAAAGAAAGATACCCTTCATGACATCTGTGGGGGAACACGAGGCAGACCTCATGTAGTAGAGCTATTGCAGTGACACCCAGGGGCGGCAGGGTCATACAGAGAGATGTGGAGACTGGACACAATTCTGATATATAGCCCAGGCAGCTGGGGGGAGGGGCGGTCAGTGAATGAAAGGGAAATTACCAGGAAGAAACATCAAGGGCATGGTGGTACATGGCAATAATTTCAGCCAGTCTGGGTGTACTAGTTACTTTTCTTGTTGCTGTGACCAAATACCTGATAAGAAGCAACTTAAGCGGGGAGGGGCTAATGTTTGACTTATAGGTTGAGAAGAGCCGTAATCCGTTACAGTGGGGAAGGCCAGGTGGCAAGAGCAGGAGGTGGCTGGTCACATGGTATCTGTAGTCAGG
Organism: Dipus sagitta; assembly: GCA_036346955.1. Taxonomy (NCBI): domain Eukaryota; kingdom Metazoa; phylum Chordata; class Mammalia; order Rodentia; family Dipodidae; genus Dipus; species Dipus sagitta. The sequence continues at coordinate 150,880,109 of CM070772.1, read as the reverse complement.
AAGCAGAGAATGGACAGGAAGTGGAGCCGGGCTACAAAACCCATGGCTCACCCCAGTGGCACGCTTCCTCCAGCAAGGGTCTACCTTCTAGAGGTTCCAAACCCTCCAAAGCAGGAAACCAGCTAGGGTTCAAATGGTCAAACACAGGAGCTTGTGGAGAACGATTCACATTCAAATCACGACACTGGGTATAGAGTAAAATCTTGCCTCCACCAACCAGCCAAACAAATAAAGAACATCTAGGGTTAAGAAGATTCTGTTGAGGGCTGGAGGGATGGCTTAGCAGTTAAGGCGTTTACCTGCAAAGCCAAAGGACCCAGGTTTGATTCCCCAGGACCCACGTTAGCCAGATGCGCAAGGGGGCACACATATCTAGAGTTCGTTTGCAGTGGTTGGAGGACCTGGAATGCCCATTCTGTCTCTCTCTCCCTCTCTCTCTCTCTCTCTCTCTCTCTCTGTCAAATAAATAAATTAAATTAAATTAAATTAAATAATTTTTAAAAAGAACTTTGAAAAAAAAAAAGAAGATTCTATTGAAAACTATTGTAGCAGTCAGCCTCACATCACTGGGATGAACCTTCAGAGCAGACACAGTTTCTGAGAGGAAGAAGGGTTTTATTTGAAGCTCACAGATCCAGGGGAAGTTCCATAATGACAGAAGAAGCTGGCCCCCTTTCACAGGCCCAGACAGGGAGAAAAACCATCACCAAAAAGCCAGCAAGCACACTTCGGGAACTCCATAATGGCAGAGCTCAAGCACTCTGTATTTCTTCAGACTGGAATGCAGACCTGCCCACAGTGACACCTCCTCCAGCCAGGTAACTGGAAATCCACGGAGCTTTCATAAAACTCCTGAATCTACTGGGGGACATCGATTCAAACGACCACAGCTACCAGCCAGGTTTCTTGCTGAACCCCGCCCAGGCACCCATCCCTGGGTGGGGAAGAAGATAGAGATCAGCTCCCGTTTACTCCCCGAACCCGAGTCACCTCTTAGCGCCACCTGTGAGACTGTGACTGCAGAGGCCAGGGCGGCATGGCGCAGAGGACACGTGACAGAGCCAGGCTGCAGACACAAGTTGTTTTGCTCGAGCTCTGACACGGGCTGACGGAGCCCAGAACCAAATTGCTTCATTTATTCCAGTCAGCGGGCAGTGCCGAGGGCCCAGCCGCCTGCCGGATGCCAGCCCCGTGGAGATTAATTACACGGCGCGCGGCACGTCTGGAAGCACTCAGAGCAGGACTGGGTTACGAGACAGCCAGAGGAAGGCGGCTGCGTCAGGCCTGGGTGCTGCGAGAGTGGACCCAGGGGCTCCCACCCCAGAACAGGAGGGGCCAAGGAAAGTACCAGAAAGGTCAAACCAATAAGCTTTTTTTTTTAATTTTTTTTGTTGTTATTTTTATTTATTTATTTGAGAGTAACAGACAGAGAGAGAAAGAGGCAGATAGAGAGAGGGAGAGAGAATAGGCGCGCCAGGGCCTCCAGCCACTGCAAACGAACTCCAGACGCTTGCGCCCCCTTGTGCATCTGGCTAACGTGGGTCCTGGGGAGCCGAGCCTCGAACCAGGGTCCTTAGGCTTCACAGGCAAGCGCTTAACCACTAAGCCATCTCTCCAGCCCACCAATAAGCTTTTTGAGTGGTATCATGGGAAAAAGCCAAAACTTCTGTACCCTACCCCATTTAAAAAAAAAAATTATTTATTTATTTACTTATTTATTTGTTTCAGCAAGAGAAAGAGGGAGAGAGAGGAAGGGCACACCAGGGCCTCTAGCCACTGCAAATGAACTCCAGACACATGCGCCACCTTGTGCATCTAGCTTATGTGGGTACTGGGGAATCGAACCTAGGTCCTTAGGCTTCACAGGCAAGCACCTTAACTGCTAAGCCATGTCTCCAGCCCGCCCCACCCCCCCCCCGCCCAGTTTTTATAAAGTGTGTGTGTGGCTGCACATGTACAGGTGAGAGGGCAAACCTCAGATTATGGGTCCTCATCCTCCACTGTGTTCGTTGCTATGAACCAGACTAGCTGGCTGGGCGCTTCCTGACTCCCCGTCTATAGGTACACTGGGGTAACAGACACACGCGCTACTTGGGTCTGACTTTCTGTGGAGTCCGGGGACCTGAACTCTGCTGCCCAGGCTTTTAACCATGGTGCCAATCTCCCCAGATCCCTATCCCCAGTTTTTTTTTTGTTTAAATTTATTTTTTTAATTTTTTTAGGTCAGCATATAAAATAATGGGTTTCATCTTCATATAAATGCCATTTTATTTTATTTTATTTTTATGTATTTATTTATTTATGGTTTTTTTTGAGGTAGGGTCTCACTCTAGCTCAGGCTGACCTGCCTAGAATTCACTCTGTAGTCTCAGGGTGGCTTTGAACTCATGGCGATCCTCCTACCTCTGCCTCTTGAGTGCTGGAATTAAAGGCATGCACCACTACGTCCAGCCCATTTTATTTTTTGAGGTAGTGTCTCACTTTAGCCCAGGCTGACCTGGAATTCATTACGTAGTCTCAGGTTGGCCTTGAACTCATGGTTATCCTCTTACCTCAGCCTCTTGAGTGCTGGGATTAAAGGCGTGTGCCACCATGCCTGGCTTCTGATTTTTTTTATTACATTTATTTATTTATTTATTTGAGAGTGAGAGACGCAGACAGCGTGTATGGGCACGCCCAGGACCTCCTGCCACTGCAAATGAATTCCGGATACATGAGCCACTTTGTGCGATTGGCTTTATGTAGATCCTGGGGAATCAAATGTGGGTTGGCATACTTGGCAAGTAAGTGCCTTTAACCACTGAGCCACATGCCCAGCCCTCATATGTCATTTAATTTTTAAATTTATCTATTTGCATATGTGTGTATATATGCATGGGTGTGCCAGGGTCTCTTGCCACTGCAAACAAATGGCAAACACACATAGCATCTTTTGTGACTGGCTTTACGTGGATGTTGGGGAATTGAACCTGGGCCAGCAGGCTTTGTAAGCAATTACTTTTAATGACTAACCCATCTCCCCAGCCTCCCAGTTCTCATCTTTAAATAGCTTGCTCATAGGGTCTGTTTTGTTGAGATAAGGTCTTGTGTGTAACTAGTCCAGGCCGGCCTCCCATTCACAGTCCCTGCTTCAGCCTCCTCCGTGCTGAGATTGCGGGCATGCGCCACCATGCCCAGCTCTGAGTCTTGTCTTTATTTGATTAGCCTCTGGGAGTTACCTCCTCACTCAGCTCTGCCTCTCAAGGTTGATCTTTGGAAGGCGCTGCAGGCATAGAACACATACATTTTACTTTTGTAAATATTAATTTATCTGACTGAGAGAGAGAATGGGTAGGCGAAGGCCTCCTCCCTCTGTAAACGAATACGAGATGCACACGCCACATGTGCATCTGGCTTTACGTGGGTCCTGGGGAATCAAATCCAGGCCGTCAGGCTTTGCAAGCAAGCACCCTTAACCACTGAGCCATCTCTCCAGCCCCATTGTTACTTTTTTTTTTTTTTTTTGAGAAACTGCTAAGAAGCCTTGTTGAGCGAGTTCTGGCTAGAGATTCTTCTCCTGGCTTCTGTGGGGCTGGATTCAGAGGAGGGACTGCCAACCAGCAAGGGTTGAGGTGGCTCCTAGGAGAAATGTGAAGCTGGCACATGAAGTCAGCACTGGGCCTAGGGCTGCAGCCCCTGGCTGGGCATGGAATACCTCCCCTGGGGGTTAGGAGTCCACCAATCCAGGATCAGATGGACTCATTGTCCTAATCTGAGCTTGCAGCACGAGTGATTGGGGGAGACATAACAGCGTGGGAGACTGAGAGAGGCCAGGTGCTAGAACTCAGCAAGGGGACAAGGTGCCTGTCCCTCGGGAGCTCAGGGTGTTATATGCGTGGGGGGGGGGGTACAAAAGAATTTCAGGGACCTGACTTTGCACAGTGACATGGAGACATGAGTGGCCGCTGTGGGGACACACGGGGGGCAGCAGGAGACAGGCCGGGCTGGCTACAGGGCTGCTCCCAAATTTCGCACCTCTGTCTTTGCAGGGATTCCCTGCTGGGAAACTTGTCACAGCTCAGAGAGAAGCACGCAGGTGGCTGGGAAAGCCGTGGACCATCTCGTGAGGGCTGTGGGCTGCTGGAGCAGGGAGGTGCTCCCTGAAGGCCCTGGCTGCAGTCCAGGCTGGCCTGCCCCCTCGTTGGACTTGGGGAATGTTGCCAGGCTAGCAGCGGTGAGGGGCGCACCCTTTGCCCTCCAGTTGGTTGCAGAGCAAAGTTGGCTCCTTTCTCAGCGTCTCATCGAAGTGATTTCACATCCACCTGGCAGTGGTCTGGCTTTAGTCCAGTGAACATTGGCGACTGGGACCAGCTGGCCCATCCCTCAGCCTTGGAGGACATGGACAGGAATGTATCTGATGCAGGGCCTTCAGTATGAAAAACCCCAAGGGCTTTTCTACCATCACAAGTGAAAAATCAGGGTGGGGCTGTCACTCAGTTCATAGAGTATTTGCCTAGCGTTCAAGAAGTCCTGAAAGCCTGGAGTGGTGGCGCACGCCTTCAATCCCAGCACTCGGGAGGCAGAGGTAGGAAGATCGCTGAGAGTTCGAGGCCACCCTGAGACTAGATAGCTGAGACTACATAGTGAATTCCAGGCCAGCTTGAGCTAGATAGACTGAGACCCTACCTCGGGGGGAGGGGGAAAGTCCTGGCTTTGACCCCCAGCATTGCATAAACCGGCATGATCAGGCACACCTATAATTTTAGCTTCAAGAAGTGGAAATGGCTAGAGAGATGGCTTAGCGGTTAAACGCTTGCCTGTGAAGCCTAAGGACCCCGGTTCGAGGCTCGACTCTCCAGGACCCACGTTAGCCAGATGTACAAGGGGGTGCATGCGTCTGGAGTTCGTTTGCAGTGGCTGGAGGCCCTGGCGCGCCCATTCTCTCTCTCTCTCTCTCTGCCTCTTTCTGTCTCTGTCACTCTCAAATAAATAAATAAAAATGAACAAAAAAATTAAAAAAAAAAGAAGTGGAAACAGAATCAGACATGAAGTTCATCATCAGTGAAATAGCAGGTTCGAGGCCAGCATGAGCTACATGAGACCCTATCAAAAACAAACAAAAAACCGCCTAATTCTTTTCATAGGCAAAGATAACGAACGTGTCATTGTGAATCCTGAAGCCTAATGTCCATCTAACATTTAAGTGTTTGTTTTTTAAGACAAGAGTCTCATGTAGCCCGGGCTGGCCTCAAACTTGCTATGCCGTTGAGAATGATCTAGAACTTCTGATCTTCTGCCTCCCAGGCGCATGCCACCACACCCTCCTCACTGTTTAAACTCCAAGACATGCTCAGTTCTACTTGACCCTGTGAGCCATCAGCTCCCTCTCTTGGGTGTGCCTAGCTTGGGAGGGTGGCCCACTCTCTTCTGCTCCCCCCCCCCCCCCCGCCTTTTGCACACTTGGACTTCAACTGCTCATTCCAACCTGGCCAGGAAATATCTCCAACCTGGTGTTTTCTGGTCTCAGTGTTTCTGACCCCACCTCACATTGGATGTGGCCCTCAGCCTGGTTTCTTTGGCTCTGCTTTTTTTTGTCACTTGTGCTCTGTAAACACCGCTTCGGTCCACCATCTCTGAGGGTCCTCTATGCTGGTCCGTGATAGTGCATTTTGAACCAACCTCCTCTCTTGATCCTGTAATTTGAACCCAATCATGAATATTCAGTAGTCACTGCTGGCCAGAAGCAGCGCGAAACTTGGAAAGCATCCCAGTTTCCCTTTGTGTTTTCAGAGTCCCGATCTCTCTCACGTGGGCTAGGGTGCTGCTGACCCTGCCATCTGTCGCTTCTCGTCACCAGGTGAAGCTTGTCGTCTCTGCAGCAGTTAAGAACAGAGGCTCTGCAGGTTTTATTCCTGTACTTGATCCCATTAGAAGCACCACACGGGAGCTTCCCAGCGCTGCTAAGTCTAGGGCCCCATCTGAAGCCTGTGTTGAGCACCAGGGTGATCCTGCTGAAGTTGGAGAGCCACCAGCCTGGAAGATTCCAGATGTTTGCTCCTGGCAGAAATGGCTAGCTCAGGCCAGTGGCTGAATCCCCAAAGCTTCCCAGCCAAACAGGCAAGGGGTAATGGTGTTATCATGGTGTTAAGCATGTAGACTCACCGCTAGAGCCTGCCACTGACCCAGAAGGAATCGCCGAGCAAGGCAAGGATAGAGGAATCAAAATGAACTGACATGGCTTAGCAAGGTCTAGCCAACACTCACTGTGGATTCATCTGATTCATTCATTTGAATCCTGTGCACATTTCATCACAGTGATGATGAGGTGAGTGTCCTAATGCAGGAGAGTACGTCGAGACCTTAATGCTAAGAAATGAATACAGAGAAGTTTCAAGGCAGGATCTCACACAGCCCAGACTAGCTTCAACTCGCTATGTAGCCAAAGATGACCTTGAATTCCTGAGCCTCTTGCCTTCACCCAAGTGTTGGGATTACAGGCATACATTAGCACGCCCAGCTCAAGAATAGCAGTTTGGGGCTAGGGAGATGGCTCAGCAGTTAAAAGTGCTTGCTTGCAAAGCCCACTGGACAAATGTAGTGGTAAGAGGCTCCAGCATGTCCACACACATTCTCTCTCTCTCTCTCTCTCTCAAGTATAAAAAAAATTATTTATTTATTTATTTGAGAGAGAGGAAGAGGCAGAGAAAGACAGAATGGGTGTGCCAGGGCCTCCAGCCACTGGAAACAAACTCCAGATGCATGTGCCCCCTTGTGCATCTGGCTTATGTGGGTCCTGGGAAATTGAACCAGGGTCCTTAGGCTTCGCAGGCAACCACCTTAACCACTAAGCCATTTCCCCAGCCCAATTTTTTTTTTTTTTTTTGATTTTTCGAGGTAGGGTCGCACTCTTGTCCAGGCTGACCTAGAATTAACTATGTAGTCTCAGGGTGGCCTCGAACTCATGGTGATCCTCCTACCTCTGCCTCCCGAGTGCTGGGATTAAAGGCGTGCGCCACCACAGCCGGCTCCAAAAATATATATTTTTTTAATATGGAGTTTCAAAGGGGAAAGTGGGGGGAGGGAGAGAATTACCATGGGATATTGTTTACAGCCATGGAAGTTGTCAATAAAAAATAAAGAAAAAATGAAGAATAGCAGTTTTAAAACGTAAGAGCCCCAGTGACAAGACTCAGGGATGGCTGGGAGCATATCCTGGATACGGGACATGCTCGGTACGTGAACTTCTGACCTGGTCCTCCGGGTAGCTCTGAGCAGGAGGCAGATAAAAAGTTTGCCTGCCTAAGCGGAACCGGCTCATAGTCCTCTGTGGTCCAAGCACATTTGCTGTGGACACGCCCCTCACCCTGTCGTCCCTGGACCCCATGCAGGTTAGCACAAAGGGGCTCTGTTCCTGCTCATAAAAGGCTCAAAGGCTGCCAGCGAGGCTTGGTAATGATGTTGATGATGTCACATTGTCACAGCCAACATCCCCTGGGGTCGCTGTGTGCCAGGCATTTTGTGGGGTACTTGGAGGAACTATTTCTCCAAAAGTCCCATGAGATAAATGCCATTCCTGCCCTCCTTATATCAAGGGGAACAACGGAGCTCAAAGAAGTGGGGAAACGGGTGTCCAGGTCACCAGGGGCAGGAGCTTAGCCCCTAGCTTAGCCCATGAAGGTCCTGATTTTACAATTAAACTGCAGGATTGTTTTAAGCAAGGAATTTTTTTTTTAAAGATAAGTTTTGGGTACTCAATCATAACAGAGGAGAACCTACATTAAAAAGAAGGAAAGTATAGAAAGTATACTGGCTTATTCAAGTTTATAAACCTCGAAGGTAGCAGAACCCTGAACAGAGCCTGCGTAGGTGGGATCTCGGATCATGAAGTCTCTTTCCTGAGAATGGCCCCTGCTTCCTTGGGAGCTGACCGAGGTTTGGAGTGGCCGTGTTATATCACACGTACTTAAAAGTCAGGAATCAGGAATGAAACACGTCTACTTGGATCCTTGGCCTTGATGCTGGCCAAATCACTTTGTCTTTTTCCTCTTATTTTTTTTAGATTGAATATTATTTACATCCATTAAATTAAGTCTTTTTAGTGACAAGTGCTATGAGTTTCAATAAATAGACACTAGTAATGAGCCACCACCATGATCAAAGCACAGAAGCTTCTAAGTATATTCCAGCTCCTTTGTCGACCCCTCCCCATCCCAGCCTCTGCAAAAAAGAATCTATCTGCAGGCTTGATAGATTTTCCTTTTCTAGAATATTCTATAAATGGAATCAGCAAGTAGATTTTTGAATACAGTTTCTTTTGCTTAGCATAATGCTTCTGAGGTGCATTTAATGTTGGGTATATAATATCAGCAGTTTATCCTTCCTGGTTTTTTGTTGTTGTTTGTTTTGTTTTTGAGACAGGGTCTCATGTAGCCCAGGCTGGTCATGAAATTGGTATGTAGAATTTTTTGTTGTTGTTGTTGTTGTTTGAGGTAGGGTCTTGCCCAGGCTGACCTGAAATTCACTATGTAGTCTCAGGCTGGCCTTGAACTCATAGTGATCCTCCTATCTCAGCTTCCCAAGTGCTGGGATTAAAGATGTGCACTACCACATTCAGCCCAGAAGATAATCTTGAATGCCTGATTTTATTTTTCTGCTTTCACCTCCTTACGTGCTGGGATCACAGATCTGTACCACCACACCTGCTTTGTGCAGAGTTGAGAACAGAACCCAGGCCATTTACCAACTGAGCTATAAATCCAGCCCCTCTGTTCATTCCTTTTCACTGCAATACCTTAAGCAAGGATTTTTTTTTTTTTATTTGAGAGCGACAGACAAAGAGGCAGATAGAAAGAGAGAGAATAGGTGCGCCAGGGCCTCCAGCCACTTCAATTGAACTCCAGACACGTGCACCCCCTTGTGCATCTGGCTAATGTGGATCCTGGGGAATCAAGCCTCGAACCGGGGTCCTTAGGCTTCACAGGCAAGCACTTAACCGCTAAACCATTTCTCCAGCCCGCAAGGATCTTAAAGTAGCAAAACACCACAGAGCTCCCCTACTTCCCTGCAAACAACTGCAGGCCATTGAGGGCAGCACCTGGTGGGTCTTGCCTTGCTAGCTTCAGGAGAGCACATCTATCCTACAGAGAGTGGCAGAGATGTGCCTAGAAACTGGGATTGAATCTCAGGTACCCAAACATCTCCCGGAGAGTCCCCACGGAATGTGAGTGAGTGAGGGCTCCTGGCCCAGTGATGGGAGCACTAACCCTGGGATGGCGGAGTCACGGTCCCAGCCAGACCCGAATCCAGTACTGCGTAACTCCCGGTCCAGCCGTCTTCCCACTACTCTAACAGCTTCCGACCAGGCTGTAGGGAAGCCTGCATCACCTGACCTGGCCACACTGTTCTGCAGGCGAGAGATGAAGGGAAAGGGAGGGCATGGAAGATTTGTGGAGAGCGGGGCTGATGATCACAGGATCCTGTCCAAGGATCCTGCAAAACAAAATGGGTTGCAGTATTGGGGGAATCCCAGCTCACCTGCTGAATCAGTGCCTCGAAACACAGCACCTAGGCACCTGTACTTTCTCAGTGGACTTCTAAATAAGATTCCTATGTGGCTAGTACTAAAAAAAATGCCCCGTGGGGCTGGAGAGATGGCTTAGTGGTAAGGCATTTATTTGCCTATGAAGCCTGATGACCCAGGTTCAACTCCCTAGTACCTACGTAAGCCAGATGTACAAGTTTGTGCATGTGTCTGTAATTTGTTTGCAGTGGCTAGAAGCCCAGGCGCACCCATTCTTTCTATCTGCCTTCCTCTCTCTCTCAAGTGAATAAAAAAAAATTTTAATTGCTCCCAAAGAAGAAACAAACACATCATTCAGACCCGAAGCAGTGGAGAGGTCTGGGTAGGACTGCGTTGTAGATTTTCTTTCTTTCGGTGATCTGCTAACTCCAAGCCTTTGTTTTTCTTTTCTTGGTCTAGTTCCACCAAATTCTCCTGGTTGTCAGTCACTCTTTGCACCAGACACGGGGATCCACCTGCTCAGTAAAGAAGCAAGTCTCCAGGCCCAGGCTGTCCTCTCGAGCTACAGTCCAAGGTTCACTGGCCAGTAACCAAGTCCTTTGGGTCTCTTTGCACCGACCCACAGAAACTTGGCAAAATGAATGTATGTTTTGGATATTCAGTGGCTGTTACTCATGGAAACCCAGAGTCCACGTGGACACTCTTTCCAAAGGCAGACGGAGTTTCCATGGAGACAAATCTTGGCACCAATTTCTTCAGAACAATTGCAAGTTACCAGCAGGACCTGAGACGGCTCTGGGAAATCAGGGCCTGGCACTGTGGGTCAGGAGTTTATTAGTAAAGGGGAGCCATGCCTGCTGGTCTTACTTCTTAGGGGTCTGCAATGAGAGAGGAGGATAACTTTCTCTAAAGCCAGCCTACCTTGAAGAGAACTTTCTTATGAAAATGAAAGAGACCAGGGGGATCATGAGTTCAAGGTTAGTCTCAGCTACAAAGTGAGTTTGAGGCCAGCCTGGGCTACATGAGACCTGTCTCAAAAAAATTAAAACATCCAAAATTAATACAATTATAAAAAGGAAGGAAAGAAGGAAGGAAGGAAATGTTCATGGGTTATATGTAATTACTATATGTAATTACTATAAGTCATTTTATATATGAGACTTGAGCATTCTTGGGTGTTGATATCTGGGGGGATCCTGGAACAATCCCCTGAGGACTTGGGGGGATGACCATATATGAAAAGGAAGTCTTATACAGGAAAATAAAAATTCTCCAACACTGGCTCCATGTGGACCCATACTTCAGCTAGGTGGTCAGTTCTGGGCCTTGAAAGGTCATTATTTCCATTAAGAACAGAGCTAAGGGGGCTGGAGAGATGGCTCTGTGGTTAAGGTGCTTTCCTGTCAGGCCTAACAACCCAGGTTCAATTCCCTAGTAAAGCCAGATGAACAAAGTGGCACATTCATCTGGGACTCATTTTCAGTGGCCAGGGGCTCTGGAGTGCCATTGTCTCTCTTCTCTCTGTCTCTCTCTGCATGCAAATAAATAAATAAATAAAAATTTTAAAATAAAAGAACAGAGCTAAGAAAAGACTGCTAGGAAGTAAGGCTTTTCAGTTTTCTTATTTTTTCTTTTGTGTGTCATGTGAGGGAGCTGCCTTTTTCTTCTTTCCTTTTTATTCTTAAAATATTTCTAACACACTGAAAATAATCAAACTGATATTCCCATATATCTACATGTAATTAATCATCTGAGATGGTTAAGAAAATGTGAATATTTGAATATTTCTTTTTCAGAATTCCTCCATGCTGGTACACCCTGTTTCTTAGAGAAATAAAACGCCATAAATGCAACTGCAAAACTCTGTACGTCTTGTGAGGCCTGGTGCCACACATCTATAATCCTCACACTTGAAAGGCAGAGGCAGGAGGACCAGAAGTTCAAAGCCAGCCTCAGCTACATAGCAAATATGAAGCCATTCTAGGCTACATAAGATCCTGTCTCAGAAAACCAAGGGGGAAAGGTCCTCATGTCTTCCTTTGCCTCCCACTCAGAAGCAGGCTGTACATGACTGCATTTTTTACTCTATATGTAGCATCCATCAACAAAATATTCTAGTGCGTGGTGGCACACGCCTTTAATCCCAGCACTCGGGAGGCAGAGGTAGGAGGATCGCCATGAGTTTGAGGCCACCCTGAGACTACATAGTGAATTCCAGGTCAGCCTGAGCTAGAGTGAAACCCTACCTCAAAAAATATATATATATATTCGAGTGTTTTCTGTTATGAAAATACATACACATATACATTTCCTTTGGCAAGTTGCCTCTTCCACTGCACACGTTTCTGAGGCTTAGTGATATCATTGCTATAAACGTCACTCATTGTTTCTTCTGCCACACAGCATTCTGATGTTTGTAAGAGCCCCAGTTTATCCACTCTTGTGCTGAAAAACACGGATAACTGATCTTCACCTTTTGACCACTGCAAATATTGCTTTAAGAGCACCATTTTCCGTGCCTCTCCAGGCGCAGTTCCAGAGGGGTGGACGGCTAGATGTGAAATTGCTGTGTGGCCGCTTTCTAGGAAATGTCTCAAGAGTGACCACCCGTCTCCTGTCGCTTCTGCACCCGAGAAACGGAATTCCAGTTTATGACCCAGAGTGAGCTCATAGAGAAAATGTGACCGCTTAGAATTTTAAATAATTATTCCAGAAAGTGCTTCCAACACTGAAAGAAAACAAATGCATGAAACCAACAAAATCACAACCCTCTCTCCCAGGGGTTCCTAGTAGACACAGGGTTTAGTGACTGTGGACAGCTGCGCCTTGCTGGGATGAACTTCCAAAGCAGGCACAAGGTATGGGAGGAAGGGATTTATTGAAGCTTACAGAGCCAGGGCAAGTTCCGTAGTGATGGAAGAAGCTGTCCCCTTGCACAGGTTTATGTAGAGAGAGAGAGAGATACCGTCATAAGCCAGCTCACTCCAGGAACTCTAACAGAACTCAGACCCTCCGCCTATCTTTAGGATGGAATTCTAGACCCTGGGCTCTGCCCATAGTGCCCCCTCCTCCAGCCAGGCAGCTAGAGATCTGAAGCGTTTAAAAACTCCTGAATCTATTGGGGTCAGCCATTCAAACCGCCACAGCTAATAATAGTGAGGGTTGTGGATGCTAGAATGTTCCTTTCCTCTGGATATGACAGATAGGCCCTGGGCAGACCCAGCTGCCCGCCCCTCCGTGCTCTGGCCCAGGCTCCCTCATCGCATAACAGCCATCTAGACAGGAGCTCCTCTGTCACTTCCCTCACCTACTGGGCTCTCTGCATCCTCACGCAAGCTCTTTGGAGTCCATACCATGTTTGGACCTGACTTGTGCCTACCTCCACAGGTGGCCTAGTATTTTTCCTGCCAGTCTGGGGCTGTAGGTAAGTTTGCCTTCGAACTGGGCAGGGAGAGCATTTTTACTTGAGGCCCATTGTTTTCTTTCTTTCCTTTTTGCAGTACATTCATTGGTATTGGAACTATTTAGCTGCAAAGGATGGGAATCACAACACTGAGAGCCCGTAGGAGAAGGCATAGTACTTCACGTGACACTTGGGGCGGCTCAACAGTTCAGTCAGTGAAAGACCTGAATCCCAACAGAAGGCTTATCTGAGATGATTTCCAGCAGTGTCAGGCTGCAAAACAGAGGCCTGGAAGAGCCCGTGAGCTCCGCAGAGCTGCCCTCTGCTGTTCCTCACGTGCCCCACGTGTGTTTCAGCCCCATGGCCTCCAGTTCAGCTTTCCTCTCTGCTAGAGTGGGTGACATGGCAGGCGGTGTCAGGAGGCGCAGCTCCAGGCCCCTCGCACACGCTCATCCACCCCAGACAGCTAAGACGTGGCTAAGCAGAAGCTGCCAACTACCCAGGGAGAAGCGCACAGCGTGCTGGGATGGGGATTTTTCTTGTTTTTTTCTCGGCTTGGAGGCGCAGGTGTTGAAGAGAGTGGCTGGAAGTCCTAACTTGGCGATAACCAAGCACACACTCACTGCCCATTGGGCTGGTTGCCCACTGTGATTGTCTGAATGGACAATGTCCCCCATAGCCACAAGCATTTATGATGAACCTTCCAATTTAGTCCCCACTTGGTGGCACCTTTGGCAGGTGGAGCCTTGCTGGAGGTGGTATGTCACCAGGGGGCAGGTCTCAAGGCTTATTAGTCCAGACCACCCGGTTCACAGCTCACACTGTGCCGTGACAAAATGACACCCCACTGAAACTTCTCCTTGAGACTGTAAGCCAAAATCAACCCTTTTTCTCCCATTAGTTGCTTCTGGTTGGGTATTTCGCCCCAGCAATGAGAAGACAACTGTTTTCCCTGCCTTCTCAGAGTCTCTGTACTCTGGCCTGTAGAACAGTGGCTGGTATAAAGAAGGCAGCAGACAAGCTTCCTTTCCAGTGAGCACTGATGTCGAGTCAGTGCGGTGGTTTGATTCCGGTGTCCCCCATAAACTTAGGTATTCTGAATGCTGGTCTCCCCAGCTGATAGCAATTGGAAATTAAAGCCTCCTGGAGGCAGTGCATTGTTGGGGGTGGGCTTATGGGTGTTATAGCCAGCTTCCCCTTGCAAGTGTTTGGCACACTCTCCTACTCCTGTTGTCCACCATATGTGGGCCAGGGGGTGATGTCCACCCTCTGTTCATGCTATCGTTTTCCCCTGCCATCGTGGAGCTTCCCCTCAAGCCTGTAAGCCAAAATAAACCTATTTTTCCCACAAGCTGCTCTTGGTTGGGTGATTTCTACCAGCAAAGTGAGCCTGACTGCAACAGTAAAGTGGTACCAGAAGTGGGGTTGCTGCTACACACCTGACTGTGTGGCTTTGACCTTTTGAAGCTGATTTTCAAGAGGATTGTGGAAGGATTTGAAACCTTAGCCTAAGAGATACCTTGCAGCGCTGTAAGTATAGCTTGATGGACTATTCTGGTCAGAGTTAAAAGACCTGAATGCAGTAGGAGCTATAGACTGTGAGATTTGGCTTATGAGGGTGAGAAAGAGCTTTGCTTGGACTGGGCTAGAGGCAGTTTGTATGAAAAACTTGCTGTTATGCTCATGTCCTGAGAAGTGCAGGGTTGCTTTGCATAGAAATAAACTGGTGTGAGCAGAGGGATATGACACAGAAAGAAATATTTAGGCCAAAACTGCTGTCTGTTTAGCTGCAATTGAGAGATTACAAGCTTTGAGATTGGGCCAACTGACCTGCACTGGAACAACAGGAAGAATATAGACTCTTTTGAAGGGGTCTGAGTGCTCAAGGAGCATCATGTTCTTCAAAGCCTGCTTTATCCCCCCCCCCCACAGATTAACAAATTGGCACCCTACCTGGTATTGTGGAGTATAAGAAATGCAGGAAAGAGAAGGTCATTGAGTTTGCAACATGGTCTTATGTTTCTTGTGTTTTGGAAATGGACATGGGCAGCGTGAAGCAAGTTTGCTGGATGCATGGAGACCCCATAGGGCCATGAAGGATGAACCGTGGGTTGCAGTGGGGATGCCGGGACCACAAGATGGCTGCTAAGGAGAGCTGCCGGTCCCAATGAAGTTTTCTAGGACTGTGAGTAGACTAGCTGGAGGGGCAGAATTGGAATGCCAGAGACTTGTTGCTGGTTAGAATTATCAGACTTGGAGATTTGTCACTGGCTAGAGTTGTTGGACTTGACGCTCCACAGTTTGATGTTTGCCCTGGTTGTTTTAAATCTTGTATTGGTTGAATATTTCTTTGCTATGCCCAATGCCATTTTTTGCAGTGTGAATATTTATTCTGTGCCATTATGGCTTTTGGAGGGATTTTTTTGTATTATGGCTCAGTTAAAAGACCTTGGACTATGAGGATGTATGAACATCATAGGAAATGATAAAAATTATGGGGACTTTTAAAGTTGTACTGAATGCATTACATTTTACATCATGGATGGTTATCAGTTTATAGGGGCCAGGGGCAGAATGTGGTGGTTTGATTTAGGTGTCCCCCATAAACTTAGGTGTTCTGAATGCTAGGTTCTCAGTTGATGGAGATTTGGGGATTAACGCCTCCTGGAGGGAGTGTATTGTTAGGGGCAGGCTTATGGATGTTATAGCCAATTTCCCCTTCCAGTGTTTGGCACACTCTCCTGTTGCTATTGTCCACCTTATGAGGGCCAGGGGGTGATGTCCACCTTCTACTCATGCCATCGTTTTCCCCTGCCATCATGGAGCTTCCCCTTGAGCCTGTAAGCCAAAATAAACCTATTTTTCCCACAATCTGCTCTTGGTTGGGTGATTTTTACCAAGTGACCATGATCCTGAAGGCTTGTTTTTTAATATTTTATTATTTTATTTATTTATTTAGGAGAGAGAGAGAGAGAGAGGCAGATAGAAAGAGAATGGGGACACCAGAGCCTCCAGCTGCTGAAATGAACTCCAGGTGCATGAGCCACCTTGTGCATCTGGCTTATGTGGGTCCAGGGGAATCGAACGGTCCTTTGCCTTTGCAAGCAAACACCTTAACCACTAAGCCATCTCTCCAGCCCCGAAGGCTTGTTTTCTACATGATTGCTCTGAAGTCACCTCAGACCCTTCCAGGGGGATGTAGCAGATACGCAGCATTTAGGAGTGGGATTACGCTGTGGTCCGGATGTGAAATGGCCCTCATAGGCTCATGTATTTGAGCACCCTGTCCCCTGTTGGGACGTTGTTTGGGGAGATGATGATGGAACCTTTAGGAAGTGAAGCCTTGCTGGAGGAAGGCAGGTCATTTTAGGTGGGCCTTGAAGTTTTCTAGATCTGTCCACTTCCTGTTCTTCTCCTTCCTGACTGTGAATGCGATGTGGCCGTTAGCACTGGCTCCTGCTGCCCTTCCTTCCCTGCCGTGGTACTGTCTCCACGGGAACTGTAAGCCGAAATAAACCCTTCTGCGAGGGAGTCAGGCAGCTCTTTTAGGCACTTAGGGTGACCCTTGAAAGTAAAAAGGCAGGGTGGTCTGCACTTGCTAGAAATCAAAGGATGATGTGACTTCTTATCTCTTTGCCTGGTTCCCTAGACCTGTTTTTCCACAAACAACCTGGGCCCCTCCTGGGAGGGAGGTCTCTCCTAGGATTTAAATCTAATCCTAACCTTGTGGGTGGTCAATCTTAGACCCCAGAACTTGGCTAGCCTCTTCTGGAAACAGCCCCTAGTCTGACCAATCAACCGGGCTGAGTTGGGCTGAGCTGGGGGTGGGGGAGCACCCCTCCCCAGGCCTTGCTCTCCACATGGGCTCTTTACCCCCTCCAGCTCCCCACATGGCAGGACTCCTTGACTTTCTTTTCTCTCCACAGTTTTCCCAGGCCCTCCACATTGGATCTGTAGCCACATAGGTGCCTTGGCTCTGTACTTCCCTCAATAAATATAATAATTTAATAATTATTCTTCTCAGTTTTTATTCAGTTCTTTGATTAAAAAGTAGACATAGGGCTGGAGAGATGGCTTAGCGGTTAAACACTTGCCTGTGAAGCCTAAGGACCCCGGTTCAAGGCTCAATTCCCCAGGACCCATGCTAGCCAGATGCGCAAGGGGGCGCACGCGTCTGGAGTTCGTTTGCAGTGGCTGGAGGCCCTGGCGTGCCCATTCTCTCTCTTTCTCTCTCTCTCTTTCTCCCCCTCTCTCTGTCACTGTCAAATAAATAAAAATGAACAAAAATTAAAAACATAAAGTGGACATATCCAGGTGTGGTGGCACAACCTTTAATCCAGCACTTGGGAGGCAGAGGTAGGAGCACTGCTGTGAATTCGAGGCCAGCCTGAGACTATGAGACTATGTAGTGAATTCCAGGTCAGCCTGGGCCAGAGCAAGATCCTACCTTGAAAAAAAAAAAAGAAAAGTAGACATGGACCTAGGGTTTAGGGTTCAAGGACTTTCCTGAACCCCTAACACCCTGTTACACTTCTTCCTTTAAACTGCTTCTTGCTGGGTATTTGGTCAAAGCTGTTGAGAACTCAATGAATTAATTTCCTGTGCCTGGCACATAGTGCGGACTTAGTAATGACATCAATATATTGATACATCAGCAGCTATGGATATAATGAGCACCCCTTCATTTCTCAGAGACCACGTGTATATAAGGCTGAAGGCCTGATCACACCAAGATGAATTAGTCTCTATTAGTCACTCACTCAAAGTTGCTTTGACATAGTTGCTGCCTCTGAGGAGCTCCTGGTCCCTCGGGGAAAATCAGTGATGCTGGAGTACAGGGTGCTAGTCAACCCAGACAAGAGATGGGAGGAAAGGGGGAAGGGGAGGAGACGCCAACTAAACTGAGGGAGGTGGGGGGGGGGGCGGTAAGCAAGGAGTATCTAGACAGAATAATCAAAGGAGTGAGAAAAGGTGTCCAAAACACTTGTTTCTTTCTTCCTTGGTCAGCTTTAAAAAATTGTTTTATTCATTGATAATTTTTTTTGTTATTTTTATGTATTTATTTGAGAATGTCAGACAGAGTGAGAAAGAGGTAGAGAGAGAGAGCGCCAGGGTCTCCAGCCAATACAAATGAACTCCAGAGGCGTGCCTGCCCCTGTGCATCTGGCTAACGTGGGTCCTGGGGAATCGAGCCTCGAACTGGGCTCCTTAGGCTTCACAGGCAAGTGCTTAACTGCTAAGCCATCTCTCTAGCCCTCATTGATAATTTTTAGACATGTATGTGGTGTATTTTGATAGTATTTACCTCCTATTACCTTCGGGTGTCCCCCTCCGCCTCCCGCTGGGCCCCCTTTTCTTTCCAGCTAGTCCCACTTTCACTTTCATATTTTTCTTGGTAACCCACTGACCTTAACTGGAGTTGCTTACATGAATATAGGTGGAGGGGGGTATTGAAGGAGTATGAGAAACCTACCAGTGGACAGTCCACTGACGACTATGTCGCCTCTCCCCCAGCACCCATTAACTGCCAATAACTCCTCAGAGAGGGCCCACCACTCCTCCACTATCCATGACAGAATCGAAACATTTATTTAAAAAGAAGGAAACGAGCGTCCTCCCTCCAGGTACTCAGGAGACTGGCCATCACACAAAGTTGGACTCTTGTAAGGGACACATCCGAGCGCCAGGTGCTACACTCCCCTCATGCATCACGTTGTCAACCAGGAGACACGCGTGCAACGTGAACCTCCATTTCCCCATCTGCCTGCGGCCCAGACCGCTCTGGCTTTGCACCGTCTTGGACCTTGAAGAGCTGCAGGTGTCTGGCGCTAGGCGCTCTGCTACACCGAGAGTGCTAACGTTCTGGTGACCCATTCCTAGAGCCACAAGTGGGTTGTCCTGGCTGGAGGGTGGCGTCAATCAATGCAAACTAAGGCCAGCCTGTGAGGGCCCAGAGGTTGTGTGGCATTCCACCTTGCAGGACTGACCTGGGTACGGAGGTTGGCCTGGAGCCAGCAAGGTACGACTCAGGAAGGCTGCTGAGAAATCCGAGGGCTTGGGGGGGGGGGGGGTGATGGGGGGATGCAGGGAACGCCATGACTCCCGGAAGAATGGGGGTATCTGAGGCCCGAGAGGCAGGCTGGAGGGTCACCGGCGGCCAGGCAAGCCATCGGCTAGGCGACAGCCCCTCCCCGGCGGCGGGGGCGCGGCCGGCGGGTGGGAACCAGGCTGCAGGCTCGCTCGCCCGGGTCCCCGCGCTGCGGATCGCGCTCCCGCAGCCCCTCGGCCAGATCCAGCCCGCGGTGCAGCTCGGTCCAGTCGGGGTGGGTGAGCGTCGGCGGGGGTGGCACGGGTTGGAAGGGGGGGATGGCCCAGCTCCGTCTCTCTGGGGTGGAGGACCCCTCTCGTGGGGCTTCCACGGCGACGGGGAGGAGGCTGCCCTGCGTTCTGCTCACCTCGGATGGGGGCTGGGAGAGGCTGGGGCGGGGCTGGGGCTGTCGGCCTTGGCGCTGCCCTCGGAGCTAGTGGAGGGAAGGGTGGGGATTCGAACCCGGGGCTCAGCTGCGGTGAGCGGTGGCTGCAGCTGTTAGCTTTGGAGGAACGGAGCGCGACGAGCGGAGCTTCGCCCAGAGAGCGGAATAGGGGTGCGGAGGGGGCTGGGGCCGGGTCGGGGCGCCCCTGCACCCCCGCCCGAGCCGCGTCGGGGAGGCGGAGGCGGGGCCGGGCCGGGAGGCGGGCCGGGCCGCGGGGAGGTGGTCCTCCCGCGGCGCTGAGCGCGCTCGGGGCCTCGCAGGCGGCGGGCGCGGAGCAGACATGCGGCGGCTCGGGGCTGCTCTGCTGTGCCTGCTGCTGGCCGCGGCGGTGCCCAGCGCGCCCGCTCCCACCGCGACGTCCACGGCCCCCGCGGAGCCGGCTCCGGCTCCGGCTCTCGGCTACCCGCAGGAGGAAGCGACGCTCAACGAGATGTTCCGCGAGGTGGAGGAGCTGATGGAGGACACGCAGTACAAGCTGCGCAGCGCCGTGGAGGAGGTGGGCGCTGGCCGGGGCGCGGGGCTTGCGGAGCGGGGGAGGGGGAGGGGAGCAGGCCTGGGGGAGGCAAGGGCGACCCCGCTCCCAGAGCTGGCCGGGGACCTGGCATCCCGCAGACGAGAGCCCGAGAAGGGCCTGACAGCAGATGCGTAGTGACCCGACGGTGACACGGTGGGGTGATCCTGAACCCCAAGGTCTGGGTCCGAGCCTGTCCATGAAGACAGTCTTGTGCGCATCCCCCCTAGGGGTTTGAGGCCACCATGCAGCAGTTGGAACAGCCTTACCCGGTTGGAGCCAGGCTTGCTGGCTGTCTGGTGTTCCTGCTCCATGGATTTGCCAAGAGGCTGGTACGGGGTGGGGGGTATTGGGGGCGCAGCGGGAGGAAGCTCCAAGTTCTAGCATGTCCCGTGGGCACTGAGCCCGTGTCAAAAGTTCTAGCATGTCCCGTGTCATCTTCCTCAAGAAGCAGTCGGGATGCTGGTGGAGGAAGAAGAGCTAAAAGGCACCGGTCTGCACTGCAGTCTGTCCTGCCTGCTCTAATCCATGTGGGGCAGAAAAGAAAAACAGAATCTTCAAATCCTAACCGGGCAACGAGTCGGAAGGGGCGGTGGATGAGGACGTGAGGGGCAGCTGTACCTCACCTCTGCCCAAGAGTGTCTGGAAGTTCAGGCTTGAGGTCCCCTGATGCTCACTCACTCAGTACTAGGGTTAACACCCAGAACCTCAGGGTCCTGTGAGGATTAAGTGCCATGATATAATTGTTGGCACTTGTCAAGCAATAGGTATGTGCCACACAGTAACAGACACCAGGTCCTGTAGTCAACTTTAAAAAAAAATTAAGTGTACTCTTTTCTTTTTTATTTGAGAGAGAGAGAGGGAGAGAGAGAGAGAGAGAGAATGGGCACGCCAGGGCCTCCAGACACTGCAAACAAACTCCAGACGTGTGTGCCCCCTTGTGCATCTGGCTAATGTGGGTCCTGGGGAATCGAGCCTCGAACCCGGGGTCTTTAGGCTTCACAGGCAAGCACTTAACGCCTAAGCCACAAGCCTGTCTTGTGGTCAACTTTGCTTGCCTCCCTTCTACTGCCATCTCTGGGGGTCCAAACACTGGGTGTCATTCTCTTCTGACCCTAAGGAGAACCCCAGCGTAGAGAAAGCTACCTGGCCTCCTGGCCCAGGTTTGGGCCACTGTTTCACACTGGGCCGGCAAGGCTGCTCACTGTTGAGTCCAGCTGCGACTGCAGCCTGACTAGGAGAGGACCTGGCTTATCCCTGCGAAGGAGCCAGTGAGAGGCCAGATATCCAGGTGGCTAGGTCACACTTCTCCATCTTGATAGCCCCCCCCCCCCCCCGCCTTTGGATAGAGCCATTTAGCTGGCTATTACTTGCTGAGAGAGTAATTTGGGTTTATTTCCCCTTCCACCCCACAAAAGCCAGCCTGCTGGGGCTTACAGTGAAGGAGACACTGCCCTGGGAGGCAGTGACATGGGAGCTGTGCTGGAATTAAATATACACCGGACGTTCCTGCATCTCGTCCCCGTGCTGCCACTCGATGTGGTGGAGTCCTAGGGGGAAAGAGAGGGGGAAAGCCCATTTCCTGGTCATCCAAAATTAGATAAGCAGGGCTGGAGAGATGGCTTAGCAGTTAAGGGCGCTTGCCTGCGAAGCCTGAGGACCCAGGTTCGATTCCCCAGGACCCATGTAAGCCAGATGCACAAGGTGGTGCATGCGTCTGGAATTCGTTTGCAATGGCTGGAGGCCCTGCTGTGCACATTCACTCTCTCTGTCTGCCTCTTTCTCTCTCTCTCTCTCTGTGACTGTCTCTCAAATAAATAAATAAAAGTAAAATGTTTTTTAAAAAAATTAGATAAGCAAGGCGGGCGTCAGCCAGATGTCTTCCTCATGAGATCACTGATGGATTATGGGAGATTGCTGCTTCTCAGAAGTGGGAGCTATCCTTAATTTCATGTTAATAATAGCAGTGTGAGCTGGGCGTGGTGGCTCCCACCTTTAATCCCAGCACTTGGGATGCAGCAGTAGGAGGACTGCTGTGAGTTCGAGGCCAGCCTGAGACTACATAGTGAATTCCAGGTCAGCCTGGGCTAGAGTGAGAATCTACCTTGAAAAACCAAAAAGAAAAAAGAAATTAATAATGGCAATGTGGCTAGGCTTGGTGAGACATACCTGTATTACCTTTGGGAGGCTGAGGCAGGAGGATCACAAGTTTGAGGTTACCCTGGGCTCCATAGTGAGTTCACAGTCAATCTGGGCTACATACCAAGACCCTGTCTTACAGTATCAAACAAACAGACGCAACCAGTAGTGGCATGAATAATGAAAATACCACCAGTGTCAGATTCTCGGTAGACCCTGTCTTTGCAATGTCTTTTTAAAAATATTTATTTATTTATTTGACAGAGTGACAGAGTGACAGAGAGAAAGAGGTAGAGAGAGAGAATGGGCACACCAGGGCCTCCAGCCACTGCAAACGAACTCCAGACACATGCGCCTCCTTGTGCATCTGGTTTACGTGGGTCCTGGGGAATCGAACCTGGGTCCTTTGGCTTAGCAGGCAAGCACCTTAACCACTAAGCCATCCCTCCAGCCCTGCAATGTCTTTGGCAGGGATGTAGCTCATCATTAGAGCACTTACCTAACATGCTTAAGCCTCTAGATTCGATCCTCAGCACTGCAGAATAAAGAAGAAGGAAAAAGGAAAAAAATTCAAGAATTAAGAAGTAAAATCAAACTTAGAATAGAATATGTTTTTAATAGTTTGTTGCTACTGGCTTTTTAATTTTTTTTTAAAAAGAAACTTCCAGAAAGCTGCTTAAATCTCATAAACACAGGATAGTTGCTATTTAGTTGTCCAAGGGGATCAGACAGAAAGGACCTGGGCCAGATGCATCCATCGTTTACATAGCTACATCATGAGTCTGCTTTCAAGTAACTTCCTGGCGTTTTATTTATTCCAGCTGCCACAAGCTGCTGATGTTTCTTAAGGGACAAAGTAGCTCAGCTTCCATGATCGTTATTAGCAAATCCCAGACGGCCTCAATCTGGGGTGTTCCTGGCCTCCTGTTCTGTTGCTCTGTGTGTGATGAGTAAGTGTATGTTGAGGACAAATGGCTTCATCTCTCCATCCTTCCCTGCCATGCCTGCAGCTGGTGTATTTCAGGGTGTTTCACTGAGTCCTAGGTGAACCCCAATCCAGTCTGGATGTATTACCCAGTTTTCCTACTGTGCCCCTTTAACAGATGCAGATCCAACCAATTGTAAATGGCATTAATTTTTTTAAATTTTATTTATTTGGTGGAGAGAGAGTGAGAAGGAATGGGCATGCCAGGGCCTCCAGCCACTACAAATGAACTCCAGACACATGCGCCACCTTGTACATCTGGCTTACATGGGATTGAACCTGGGTCCTTTGGCTGTCCAGGCAAGCACCTTAACCGCTAAGCCAGCTCTCCATCCCATAAATGGCATTTTTAACTGCATTCACATTCCTCCTCTGTGAAACAACTGTTGCTTCAGGCTTGAGTTTCTCTTGCTAGTGGTAGTCATAGTTGTGGTTGAAATTTCCCTTGTAAACTGTACTTTTAGCTCATAATGCCATTCAAGAACCCTCAGCTTCTTCCGCTGAGGCAGCCTCCGGCCGAGAGTGGGGAGTGACGGGCTCCCAGTCCCCAGCGCACTGGAGATTTTGGAACTTGTTAGTTATTAGAGAGCCAAACTGTATATTTCAGATCCCAGTGGGAATGTGGAAAACATTAAAACAATCTCCTCTCCTTCTGTCGTGCAGCTGTATCTTTCCTAGCACGAAACATGCCAGGGGCCCACACTTAGAAAACGTCAGTCATTTCTTGCCATCCTGTCTCTATCCCCATTTCCTCTTTCTCCTCCACGTTGTTGTAATGTGGCTTTTCAGACATGGGCCGTGGCTCCCTCTCTCCCCGCAACTCCCAACCTAGGTTCTTCCAAAATGGCTTTTCCCGCAGGACAGTGTCAGGAGAGTCGTTGCTTTCGTGTGGTCACCACGTGACAGGTATGGCACTCAGATTTCATGATCCTTACAATCTCGTGTCTGCTGTGCAAGGCAGAATCTTCCTCTTTGTGCAGAAGCCGAGCCAAGGTTTAGAGGGATCTGGCATCTTGCCCAAGGTCACACAGCCGCTTAGGGACAGAGCTGGGATGTTCTTTGTCTGAGTCCAGACCCCCCCCCCGTGCATCCCCTGTGACGATGCTGGGGGTGGCAGCTGCTTGCCTAACCCTGTGGCCAACCTCAGTGGCTTGGTCCTTCCAGATGTCAGTCTTCTCCTAGACCTGATTCTGGCCAGTGCCCCGATTTCAATCGCTCCCTCTCCCAGTGTCTAAATTGTTTCCCAACCAGTGTTGCACGTGCCCTAGCTCCCCGTTACCTGGAGCAGGGGTTCTTCACTGGGGCAGGTGGGCAGGAAAGGAATCCTCCTGTCTTCTGAGAAACTCACTGATGCTTGCGGTCCCGGCTCTGGAAGTGACTGGCAGGTCTGGGAAGTGATCCAGGTGTGTTTATTTTAAGGTGTTTGGCCATGACTCTGATGCCCCCGTTTGGTTGAGAACCAGGCCAACTTCCTGGGCTTTAGACCCAACCCCTTTCGTCTACTTGACGACTCCTCTCTCGGCCACCACACCACGCTTGTACGGACTGCCTTGGCTTTGCCCGTGCGTTCTGCGTGCGCTCCAACCCCTTTCCGTCCCGACCCTTTCATCACTTGGGACCAGCCCTGTCCTGCCTCTCCCTCCTTCTGGAAACCTTGCTGCTTTCTTCTCTGAACCCCTGCCTAGCTGGTAGAGACCGTCGCCTGCGAAGGTGTTCATACTGGGTTGTGTGGGGCTATCTTCCAGTAAAGGGAAATGCACGTCATCTGAATTGAGCTTAAAAAATTATTTATTTATTTATTGGAGAGGAGAGAGAAAAAAGAAGGGAGAGAGAGCGTGAGTATGGGTGTGCCAGGGCCTCTAGCCATTGCAAATGAACTCCAGATGCATGCACCACCTTGTGCAGCTGGCTTACATGGGTCCTGGGGAATTGAACCTGGGTCCTTTGGCTCTGCAGGCAAGCGCCTTAAACTCTAAGTCATCTCTCCAGCCCCAGAACTGAGCTTTTGTAAAAGCCCAGAAGGCTTCATCTCACTTCTAGTTCAGTGTGTTTGACCTGCATCAAAATCTGAGGAGTCTTTGCACTTTCCCATGCTATCTTGGCCAAGCTGGTCAGTGGGAACAGGGGTTATCTAGATCTTAAAGGGATGGGAGTGGTGCTTGGTGGCACATACCTTTAATCCCAGCACTTGGGAGGCAGAGGTAGGAGGATTGCCATGAGTTCGAGGCCACCCTGAAAATACATAGTGAATTCCAGGTCAGCCTGGGCCAGAGTGAGACCCTACCTCGGAAAACAAAACAACAACAAAAAAATGTTGTCTCGCGAGAGGAGAAGTGGAGGTACTTACTTCTCCCCATAACCTGTTGTTCATTGGGGACATTCATTCATTGGGGTCTCTGAAGGCTGAGTCCATTCCTGTGGCCAGAGAATGCTCCAGAGAGTCGGTGGTGTTTGCTGGGGTGTGTGTGTGACCTGAATGCCGGTGACCTTGACGATAGGCTGCCAAGGGAGGGGCACGTCACCAGCATCATTAGTCCAGAGGCCAATACTGTCTCAAGAGTACGTGATCAAGTTCCAACTGCGCCCTTCACTGGGAGTCTCGGGAATTTATCTAGCTTCTCGGAGCCTCAGTCTCCCCATTTGCAAAGTGGCGACATTCACACTCATCTCCTAGGCAGGTTGTGAGATTTAAGAGCCAATAGAAACAGTCACCATGCCAAGCGCGCCGCACGATGTCTTATCCTAGTGGGTGCTCCCTGTCATCATTGGTCCTTGTCATTGCAGAAGAGGGAACGTCTTCTCCCAGCTGTCACGGGAGAAAATGCTTTTGCTCATTCACTTCTTTGACCCCCAGATGGAGGCAGAAGAAGCAGCTTTGAAAACGTCCTCAGAAGTGATCCTGCCAGGGTTACCTGCCAGCTACCACAACGAGACCAACACGGACACCAGCGTGGGAAACAACACCGTCCACGTGCACCGAGAACTTCACAAGGTAAGTTCACAGGGCGGTCCCCGGGGAGAACTGCGGCACTGTTGACATCTGTGCTGCACAGTGCCTGTTGCCTTTAATCCCAGCGCTCAGGAGGCAGAGGTAGGAGAGCTGGCGTGAGTTCGAGGCCAGCCTGAGACTACATAGTGAATTCCTGGTCAGCCTGGGCTAGAACAAAACTCTACTTTGAAAAACCAAAAGAAAGAAAGAAAGAAAATGTAAATGAGAATGACAAATTCATATTCAAACCAAGAAGGGAGGCTTAGCGGTTAAGGCACTTGCCAGCAAAGCTGAAGGACCCAGGTCCCATTTCCCAGTACCCACGTAAGGCCAAATGCAGAAGGTGGCACATGCCTCTGGAGTTTGTTTGCAGTGTCTAAGGCCCTGGTATGCCCATTTTCTCTCTTTCTCCCTCTCTTAAATAAATAACTAAATAAAACATTTTTAAAAATTTTTTGTTTATTTTTATTTATTTCTTTGAAAGTGACAGAGAGAAGGAGGGAGGGAGAGAGAGAGAGAATGGGTGCGCCAGGGCTTCCAGCCACTGCAAACGAACTCCAAATGCATGCGCCCCCTTGTGCATCTGGCTAACGCGGGTCCTGGGGAATTGAGCCTTGAACCGGGTTCCTTAGGCTTCACAGGCAAGCGCTTAACCGCTAAGCCATCTCTCCAGCCCACTAAATAAAACATTTTAAAAAGAAGTAGAAGGCCAGGCATGGCGGCGCACACCTTTAATCCCAGCACTTGGGAGGCAGAGGTGGGAGGATAGCTGTGAGTTCAAGGCCAGCTTGAGACTACATAGTGAATTCCAGGTCAACCTGGGCTAGAGCGAGACCCTACCTTGAAAAACAAAACAAAAAAAGAAGAAAGAATGAAAGAAAAAAGAAATAGAAGGAGTGAGGGCCTTGTGTAAGATGGAGAGGTGAGTCAGGAACAAACTGCTTTTGCATTTAAGCCCTATATTTAAGTTATTTAAGGGTTGCAGTAGAGGCCATTATGGTGAGTCCTGTTTCCTGAGGCGCACACGGGTGTGATTGCACCCTGTCTTAAGAAGGGCACCTCTGACAGAGACATTGCCTCTCCCCCATAACTGACTGGTGCCCCCATAATGCATGACCCACAATCCCCATGGGGTTGACCCTGCATCCCCAATGAGGAAGGCCTCTTCAGACAAGGGGCAGGGAGGAGGGAAAGGATGGTACGAAAATGTGATGTTTACCTACAAAATATGTCCATATCTAACAATAAAAAAAAGAAAGACAAAAAAAATGGAGCCTCTGGGCTGAAGAGGTAGGGCAGTGCTTGCCACACAAGCTTGAGAACCTGAGTTCGGATCTTGAGAACCTCATAAATAACAGTCGGACGTGGTGTCATACGTCTATAACCCCAGCACTGGCGAGGTGGAGACAGGAGGCTCTCTAGGGCTTCCGGGATAGCTAGCCTAGCCAAAGCAGTGACCTCTGGGCTCAGTGAGAGAGCCTGTCTGAAAACCGAGGTGGAGAGTGACTGAGGAAACCCAACACTGACCGCTGGCCTCCACGCGCGTGTGCGCCCACACACATAACAACATGCATGCACACATACGTGTACACCACACACACAGACACATGCCAAAGGAAAGAGCGAGCAAAAAAGAGGAAAGAAAGGAAGCCTCTGTTGTCACGAGATTAAATATTCATTCACTCGCTGGTTGTCCATCCAAAATTCTGTGCAGATCCCCCCACCCCGCCTCCAGTCTACTGCCTGTCTCGTGTGCCTTGATCTGTTGTTATCTTGCATGAGGAGCAGGCAGGGTCGTTTCCCATCTGGCCCGATAAAGAAGGTTATTGCCAAGCCAGAGGACGTAGCAACGGCCTTTCTTGGTGTGAGGTAGATAGCGCAGGAGTGATTTTTAGCAGCACTTAGAGGACAAACTATGTCAGCCTGTGTTCTCTTGAAGAGCCAGCCATGGAGATATTCAGGGTCATCGTAGGAGGCTGGGACAGCAAATCAGAGAAAGAAATGACTAGATAGCTGCCAGCAATGGAGCCAGGACTCCCAAGAACAGATCTCTCTTCCCACCTGGGCTCTGAGGGCCAGGAGAGGCCTTGGTCCTGTGCTGGGCTCGGCTTGAGAATCTTGTCCCTTGGGTGTGGAAGTAGGGACAGAAGCCAGGCAGGCACTGCCCTGGAGAGAGGAAGCAGTTCTCTAGAATCGGGAGCATGGCCGCTGTGGCTGGAATCTGCTCGCCTCTCACAGAAGTATTTGTTTGACTGGGCGCCTGGCCTGGAATTTTGTCATGGGGGACAGTTGACATTGAGTGCCAAGTGATGAGTCCTAAGGATGGTAAAAATAGCTGGCATTGTGGAGTGCTTGCTAGGTGTCGGGTACCACTCTGTGAGCTGTCCTCCGTCACCTTGTTCCCTCTGCGTTGTGAACGTCTTCTAGCGTGACAGCCCGGGGTGCTGTCTGTCAGCAGTGTGGGGGGACGGGGGCTCAGAAGGAAGGGAAGTAGACAGCTGGAGAATCTGGCTATGTCCTTGCTTCACACAGACATTTTCCCTGAATTCCTTTGTTTCATTCTTCTTGTACCTTTCCGTCCGTAGGTAACCGACAATCAGACTGGACAGACGGTGTTCTCCGAGGTGGTTGTCACGTCTGTGGGGGATGAAGGCAAGAAGAGCCATGTAAGTCATTTCCCTGAGCTCACACGCGTCTCTGGGACCCAGTCTGCAGGCTGTGGGGGATGCCCGCAAACCTGCCTCTCCTCTCTCGATTCGTCACTGCCAACTTGCTCCACTGTTCCATTCCTGAGCGTGCCAGGCAGTCTGATGGCAGGCCATGCCTTAGGTACCTGGCAGCAGAAACAAGAGACATTAAGTCCACTTACCATTTTCACCTCTGCTTGGAAAGGAAAACAAGTACCACGTGCATTGATTGGGGCCTCTGAGGACAGACTCATCAGTGATGAGAGCCCCTGGGATGGCCCTTGCCAGCTGGTTTGAAAACAGAAGTGTGTTAGGAACGCAGTAGTGTAACAGGAAGAAGGGAGCCAGGCCTTCCAGGCTCTGGTTCCTTTAACTGCCGCTGCATTTGTCTGCGCCTTGTTCCAAGGGAGGGATAGACTTGGTAAAGTTGACAGGGGTGTGCTGGGTAGCCTAGGTTGGGGCTGACCCGGTAAAAATCACTGGAGGAGATTCCATTGCACATGTGGTCCTCAGTAACAGGGTGTCTTCCTAGAGGGGCAGCAGGACCCTGCCTCTCCCCAGCTGCTTCCCGTAGTACCCCTAAGCTTTCCAAGGGCATCCGTGATGCATGCCCACTCTTTTGAGCTTACTGCTGGAAGAGGGCTAGGATCTTGTTAATGAGAAGGTGGTAGCGTTTTGCTTAGCAGCCAGAACTTTCTTTGCTTTGCTGCTTGTTTTGGCTTGCTGCTCCACTGTGGTGAACCGGCCAACATTAACCACAGGCTAGGGAAGGGGAGCTGGCTCTGTGGTGATGGTGACCCGCCTTTCAAAGAGGTCTGGTGGGAGACGGAGGGAGAGAGCCTGGCTCCGAGCTAGAAGCACAAGTTTATCATTTCCTTCTGGGCTGGAGTGAGAGAGGCTGCTTGGTGTCTTGTTTCCAATCTTTCTTATCCCTGAAAAGACAGAGGCTTCGGCAGCAAAGACAGGGTTACTCGAGGAAGGAGGGGAAGCCAGTTTTCCAAGGCGGGAAGAGAAACCAAAAACCAGCCACAAGGCACGGGCAGGCTTCCTAGAGGGAGAGTTAAGGGGGACAGATGGCCTGAGCCAGCCCAAGCCATGGAGTGGAAAAGAGCCACAGCATTCCCAAAGCTGTGAATCAGAAAAACAAAACAAAAGACTTTAGTTTTCACTGGGGGGAAAAAAAAGGTATATTATAGCCTGATGATTCAGGTTGGCTTAGGGATGCTTCCCTAGCGGGTGGTGGTGGGCAGGTGATGGGAGTCCAGGCACACACTAGATGTATATTCAAACACAGCCTCCACATTCTGCACTCTGCTCCCCTCTGGTCCTGAGAGGGGCCACCCTGGCAGGTTTGAATGCTTAAGAGAAGTGGGTCGGTAAGGCACAAGACCTCCACGAAGCCAAGACAGCGCCTAGGACAGGGGACAGCTGTCCGCATTCTAGTGCTGGGTGTCGTGACTTGTGCCAACTCTTCCTAGAGTGCCTGTGTGTGGCTCTGCTCTGGGTCCCATGCGGGAAGCCCACATAGTGAGTGACATGTTCATCAAACGACAGGGGACATAAACAGAGCACCTTTGTGTAGTGTGTAACGTGAACCCCTCTACGGTGGTCCCTCAAGGCAGTAGGCTGGAATGGAGTGACAAGTCCCAGGAGGTGAAGGCTGGTCATTTTTTCTTCTAGTTTTATTTTATTTTATTTTATTTTTTTTTTTGAGGCCGGGTCTCACTCTAGTCCAGGCTCACCTGGACCTCACTCTGTAGTCCAGGCTGGCCACACTCACTGCGATTCTCCTATCTGGGCCTCCCCAGTGCTGGGCTGGGATTTAAAGGTGTGTACCACCACTCACCCCACTTCCTCAGGTTTTTCTCGGTTTCCGCTGAGGTCCAGAAGAGCTGAGCTCACTGAGTTTCTCTGTGAGAATAAATGTCGCTTTGATTGGCAAGAAGGGGAACCTGCGAACCAGTGCTCCCATGGCCAGTGTCTGGCTGGTCCCACAGGGCTTTTGACCGCAGACTGGGGCTTTTCAACCTGCCACTGAGGGATGTCATGGGCCGGAGGTGGCATGTCGACTTCACTGCCTTGCTGGGGTCCCAGTAGCCTGTCAAGCCTGAGGGAAGGGAGCTTTAGTTTCCAGCGGCCACAGCACTCCTCACTCAACGACCTCTGTGTCCCAGGCCGTTCACCATTGTCCTGATACTGAGCTGCGGTCCAGCAGTTTCCGGCGCCATCTTGGTTTTTGTTTTCTTTCTTTCTTAATTTCTTTATTATTATGATTTTGTTTCTGTTTTACGAGGTAGGGTCTTACTCTGGTCCAGGCTGACCTGGAATTAACTGTGTAGTTGCCATCTTGGTTTTATCTGAGGTAAAGTTTCACTGTGTAGCTCAGGCTGACCCTTGAACTCCAAGTCCTCCTGCCCCTGTCTCCCCCCACCCCAGATAACAGGAATGTGCTGTCACACCTAGGTCTTTTTTTTTTTTTTTTTGGAGAGAGAGAGAGAGGAAGAGGCAGATAGAGAGAAAGAGAATGGGCATGCCAGGGCCTCTAGCTGCTGCAAACGAACTCCAGATGCATGTGCCCCCTTGTGCATCTGGCTTAAGTGGGTCCTGGGGAATCGAACTGGGGTCCCTAGGCTTCCGCAGGCAGACCCCTTAACTGCTAAGACATCTCTCCAGCCCCACACCTAGGTCTTAAGCGACCCTTTCTACAGAAACTTGTGGCTCTTCGCTGGAAGCTATGGAGACCAGATTGCCTTCAGAGAAATGCAGTGCGGGCCCTGCCTGTCACCTGCCACTCCATAGTTTTGCAAATCAGCGGCTTTCACAGTTGGTTCTGAATATCACATTTCAGGCTGCAGAAACAGTCCTTAAAGGGACGTTTCCCATTCCAAAGGGCAAAATCATAAATGGATCTAACCTCAATACACTATAAGCAGGGTCTAAATTTTCTGGATTTAAAATTCCCAAATGAATTCAAATTAAAAATAATCACCAAGCACACTGTGTGTTCCTTTCTTTAAACGTGGTCCGTGTATTAACATGTACAGTAACCTGAGAAGGCTCGTGGAAAGTTACAGACAGTAACACTATACGCCTGTCTAGAAAGCCCACAGTCTGTGCAAAGCTTGGGTCTGTTTTTACGCTCAAGTGTGAGGTGCGGGGAGAAGCCCTCCCTGGGATGTGATTTCACCTGAGCGCTTTGGCTCATGGTGACGAGGGCTGGCATCCTCGAAGGGGGCTTTTGTGCTGGGCCTCTTCACGGGCCAGTGAGCAGGCTGACTATTGTGCAGAGGATTAGGGAACAGTTGGAAGTGAGAGAGCGGACAAGCTGTCACACTTCAATAGGACGCTTTTATTTATCAAAGAGTCCAGTCCAGTTGGCCCAGTGGCCATCTTGAAAAGCCGTGTCTCTGATTAAAACCCAGCTCGCGGCGACACAGCTCAGCACGTTTGCACTTGATTTTCGGGTTTTACTTTTTGAGGTGATACAACGGTGAGTCCTGTTTGTTTTCCCACCTGGTCCACACTCCTGAGACCGTAGGGGGACGGATTTCATCACCAAAACTACTAGACAGTTGAGTGACCCAGTGACCGGTGTTGACTTTCTGATTGGAGACGGTGGACTGAAGAGGGTGTGTTGGGAGACTGCCTTGCCTGCTGTTTGTGTTGGAGCCTTGCAGGGTGAGGGGTCGGGCGGGGTGGGGGGGGGGAGGGAATGGGATGTTAAATCCTGGCCCAGCTTTTGGAAGGCGTTTTGTTCACTTCCCATGGGACAGTAGGAATCCCATCCCCTGGGAGCACAGGTATCAAAATGAAATGTGGAGGGGAAAAGCCCGCCTCCAACGTAGATCCTTCCCTACCCCAAAATCTGCTGCTGTCTGTCAAGTTAATGGAATGTTAGCAGTAGCAAGATGCTAGTCCCTGGGGGGGGGGGTGCAGACCTCCTAGGGAGTCTGAGGTCATTCCCAGGGGATCTTGCCTCCCGGGAAGTTCTGCTGGACCAGGAGAGCTGGAATGATTGAGTACCGCAAAACACAGCCCTTCCCTGCTGTCAGTCAGTCCGGAAGTAGCGTCAAGTCTGAGCAAGGTGGCAGGCAGGCCTGTGTTCGGGCCCCACCTGACCCCTCCGTGGCTGTTTCTTCATCAAATGGGGCCAATAGTCTCCCTTCACCAGACCGAGCAGGAATCAGTGTGGCAGAGTTGACAAAAGGTCTTTGTGGGACAATCTCCCGTCACAAGACTGAGTGAACATCAGTGTGGCAAGGCTGACAGAGCACTTTGCGGAATGCTCATCATGACTGAAAAGTAATTAAAGATGGGGCGCGATTGGCTTCCTCCCCAGTGACAGTTTACAGAGAAAAGAATGGAATTAGACAGGAAGCTGAGCTCTGTGCGAGGTCTCTGGGAAGGTGTAGCCCTGGGCTAATTTCCTCATGGAACTTCTGAGTAAGGGTTTTGCCTGAGCTCCTAGCCACGGGGGGGGGGGGGGGGGGGGGGGGGGGGGGGGGGGGAGTCCGCCTGTCCCTGTTTCTCTGGTTCTGTCCCATATGGCGGGGACCGGTGTTATAGTGGCTGAGGTCCCAGGTGGCAGAGAAAAACAGACCTGTTGTTCTAAGGCCAATGATTTAATCTTGGAGCTTCCATGTTCTGCCTCCTAACCATACAAAGGATATGGTACTTTTATGTTTTTTGATTCATATTTTGAATTACTTTTGTGATGTCTCTTCAAATATAAGATCCTCATGCCTTAATCTAGTAGGAAAAATATTATTGGGAAAACTAAGGAACTCTGTCATTCTGAGAAATGGTACCCTCTCCCCTAATCAAGTTGATGTGGGTGAACAATAGTTATGGGGTGGACATGTCTTCTTGAGAGGTTACCTGTGACCTTGTGACTCTCCTCAGCCTAAATATCCTTACAAAAGAATTTGTCAGCTGGGCATGATGGTGCATGCCTTGAATCTCAGCACTTAGGAGGCAGAGGTAGGAGGATCACTGTGAATTTGAGGTCAGCCTAGACTAGAGTGAGACCCTAACTAAAAAAAACAAAACAAAACAAAAACCCCCAAAAAACACCACCCCAACAATAAAAAAAGGATTTGTCAACTATAAATGAGTCCATATCCCATATTAAGATACTATAAGGTGGAGGGAAAATATAAATGGATGTCATCTACAAAAATGATAAGAAAAGCAATTTCAGAGTACAACATATATGATATAAATTATATAAAATATACAACATGGTATATAAGAATATCTTTTTTATATGGTCAGAAAAAAAACACAGAAAAAGTTTGTCAAAATACATACCAAGTTGTTAACAGTAGAAATCTCCAGAGGAGTTTCACCTTACAGTCTTGTTTTCCTTTTTAAATTTTACTTTTTTTTTTTTTGAGGTAGGATTGCACTCTAGCTCAGCCTGACCTGGAATTCACTATGTAGTCTCAGGGTGGCCTCGAACTCATGGCAATCCTACCACCTCTGCCTCCCAAGTGCTGGTATTAAAGGTGTGCGCCACCACACCCGGCTTAAATTTTACTTTTGATAATTTCATACATGTATGTAATGTATGTGATCATTTCATCCCCCCTTTACCCTCTCTTATTCCTCTCCCAACCCCACTAACACCCTTCTCCCCGCCCCCCATCTCCTCCTTTCATGTTTCTGTCTCTTTCTGTGGCCCACTGTGTTAAATGAGGGTTCCTTGATTGAGCATGGCAGGGGGAGGGGTGTTACTGAGTGGAGTGTGGGGGAGGGGTGTTACTGAGTGGAGTGTGGGCTACTTCCGGCCACTGGAGAGCACCAACGGCCAATAGTCACTCTTGGAAGAGTGACTTGTGAGCATCTGAAGGGTGGAATGTTGACAGGCTCATTCTTGGCAGGAAACCACAGCTCCTGGGAGTTCACGAGTGTAAGGGCTTCCACAGCACGCCTCCCCATCCTCCGCTCTTCCTCCTCCCTGTTCCTTGAGCTCTGGAGGGGGGGCATCATCCCAGTTACAGCTCAGCACACAATAGTCATTTATTCTCAGCACTTCTTTTTAAAAATAAATTGTTATATTTTAAATGTTTTCATTATTTATTTGAGAGCGAGAAAGACGGGGGAAGAGAGAGAGAGAGAGAGAGAGAGAATGGGCATGCCAGGGCCTCCAGCCACTGCAAACGAACTCCAGATGCATGTGCATCTGGCTTACGTGGGTCCTGGAGAGTCGAACCAGGACCCTTTGGCTTTGCAGGCAAATGTGTTAACCACTAAGCCATCTCTCCAGCCCCATAAATTGCTATATATATATGTATGTATATAATATATATATACACACACATAGTTAGTTTTTAGGTCTGGGAGATGGCTCAGCTGTTAAGGCACTGACCAAGTTCGATTCCCCAGTACCCACGTAAAGCCAGCTGTACAAGAGAGGCATATGCATTTGGAGTTCATTTGCAGTGGCTGGAGGCCTTGGCATGCCCATTCTCTTTCCGTCTCGCTGCTTGCAAAAAAAAAAAAAAAAAAAGTTTTTAAAGGACCTTATAAATTATAATTTTGGTCTAAACATCTGTCTGTATCTTTGAGTGATTCTGTGAGTGATTTCATTGTGTGAACCCTGACTTGCGGGCTGGGCACATAGAATGTTCTGAGAGGTGCTGCCGAATCCACCTGAAGATTGGTGCTTTTATATGGGTTACGGGCAAGGCCAAGCGGAGGGCTGCTTGGGAAATGTAATAAATACAGAGTCCTGTGAATTTGCTTTCATTCCTTCCTTTTGCTCTGTGTCAGGGAGAAAAGTCAGTTTTGCATTCCAGGCTGTTTCCAAAACCAAATGCCATCATCCCTGACCTTCCCCACCCTGCGAAGGGCAGATAGAGAGGTGGGAAGTCGCAGCAGGGCTTGGGTGTGACAGTCTGAACGAGCTGATGGGCTGAGTCACCCCGAGGCGATACCACTTGTGGGTCACTGCCTCCATCTCTGCAAGTACAGAGGAAGGCAGGCGTTCCCTCCTTCCGTCTCTCCACCCAGGCAGGGGAAAGCTCTTCAGTGACACAGGGCAGGGCTGGGCACCGGCAGCTCAAATGGCTCCCCTGATGCTAGTTAGCTGTCTGGTTTGGGCTAAGTGTCTTGCATGCTGTGTGCCTTTAGTTTCCCACGTGTAAAACAGGTTAATAGAAGTTCCTTAAAATCTGAGCATGGTGGTGCACACCTGGAATCCCAACACTGGGGAGATAGAGGCAGGAAGATCAAGAGTTCAAGGTCATCTTTGGCTACATACTGTGTTCAAGGCCACCCTGGGCTACATGAGACCCTGTCTCAAACACACACACACCTTTCATATGCTGTTGTAATGAAGATAAAAATAATTAAGGTGGGGCTGGAGAGATGGCTTGGCAGTTAAGGCGTTTGCCTGCAAAGCCAAAGGACCTCGGTTTGATTCCCCAGGACCCACGTAAGCCAGATGCACAAGGTGGCACATGCGTCTGGAGTTCGTTTGCAGTGGCTGGAGGCCCTGGAGCACCCATTCTCTCTCTCTCTCTCTCTCTCTCTGTGTGTGTGTGTGTGTCTGCCTCTTTCCCTCTCTTGCTCTTTCAAATAAATAAATAAAATTAAAAAAAAATAATAACGTGAAGGCCACTATATAGTGCCTGGAATATCAGGCATTAACTGGTATATTCTTTTGTCTACCACTATGTGGCTAGCAGGTAAGTATAAAGGTAGTTTCTAACATCCAAGGGTACCCAGGCTAGTGGTAAACCAAATCAATGAATCGATTTCTCAGTCAGTCAGTCATGTGTGTGTATGAGTACCAGAGGAGAACTTCCCGTATTGTTCTTCAGGAACACTGTATAAATCCTGTGAGCTCTGTCGTTAGCCTGAATATCACCAAGCAGGATAGACTGGCTGGCAGTGAGCCCCAGGAATCTTTCTGTTACGACCTCCTCTCTGCTGGGTACTGGGTATCAAGCTCAGGGCCTCATTCTTGCATGGCAAACACTTTACCCACTACACTGTCTCCCAAGCTCCACCCTTTTGTCAAGACAGGATCTTGCGATGTAGCACAGGCTGGCCTGGAACTTCTGATCTGCCTGCCTCAGCCTCCTAAGTGCTCCCGAGCTCTGGGATTACAGGCATGCGCATGGATAGATACGTACTTTCTAAGGCAAGGTAGCCTGAGAGGACTCTGCTGGAGAGACTTCTGCAAGGTCTGCCATATTTTCTGTTCATTTGGTCATCTGAGGCATTACCACCCCTTTATTCCAGCCTGTCTTTTTCTTAAGTTTTACTTTTTTATTTTGAGAGAGAGAGGGAGAGAGAATTGGCGCGCCAGGGCCTCAGCCACTGCAATCGAACTCCAGATGCTTGCACCACCTAGTGGGAATGTGTGACCTTGCACCTGCCTCGCCTTCATGTGTCTGGCTTATGTGGAACCTGGAGAGTCGAACATGGGTCCTTAGGCTTTGCAGGCAAGTGCCTTAACCGCTAAGCCATCTCTGCAGCCCTAGCCTGTCTTTTTAAGGCTTCTATGTAGCCAGCAGCTTTGGGAGGCAGAGAAACAAACACTGTCCCTCCATGGAAGATAGCAGTGAGCTCCCATTCCATCAGGACAGGTTAGATTCTCTAAGCTTCTTATTCTTTGGGTGTGACAGAATGTGCCAGGTGTTACCTCCTGGGACTTGTCCTTGTGCAAGTGTGGGGCATTGGGAACAAGGGCCTGGCACAGATGGCAAACTCGGGCTACTTCAGTGCTGCTGGCCCAGGACTGTCACTGTGGTGTCTGACTCAGGAGTATTATATCTTGAGCCAGTATTTGCAAGACTGGAAGTCTCATGTCACCTTGCAATTAGGGGAGTCTCAGGTTTTTGCAGTTAACCTTCTTGCTGGCACAAACACCCAACCAGAAGCAGCTCACGGGAGGAAAGAGTTTATTTCGGGTTTGCAGATTGCAGTGGAAGCTCCAATGTGGCAGAGGAAGCTGGCTCACCTTATTGTGCACCCATAGCAGAGACAACAGGCAGCACCAGCAACACCAGCAGCTCTGGACCCACACCTTAAGGCTTGACTCAGGATCCACCCCTTAGTGACACACCTGTTTCGGCAGGGCTCTGCCTAGGTAGGAAGCTTAATCAAGAATACCTTGGGCTGGAGAGATGGCTTAGTGGTTAAGCGCTTGCCTGTGAAGCCTAAGGACCCCAGTTCAAGGCTCAATTCCCCAGGACCCACGTTAGCCAGATACACAAGGGGGCACACGCATCTGGAGTTCATTTACGGATGCTGGAAGCTCTGGCACACCCAGAGCTCTCTCTCTCTCCCTGCCTCTTTCTCTGTCTGTCACTCTCAAATAAATAAATAAACAAAAAATAAATTAAAAAAAAGAATACCTGAGGTTACAGGGCTATTTAAATTCAGACCACCACACAGGCCTTTCCACTTCCTGATGGGCTGCCTGGAAGAGGGGGCAGTTGAGCTGTATTTGGTGGAACGGTGTCTGTCTCGGCACTCCCAGTGGTAGGCGTTCCTCGCACAAGCATTGCTAGTTCAGAGTCAAGGAGAAAGGAGAGTATGTCTGTGGAACAGTCAAGCTGCGGAGGGGTGGGAGTTGGATCAGGAGAGGCTTTGAGAGCCCAGCCGGGCAGTGAGAGGACCTGCTGAGTTAGGACTCTGCTTTGCGTACGGCCTCCTGTGCAGGATGTGGTAATGAGCTGCCACACACACTCCCCAGAGCCAGGAGCCAGGAGGACGTGGTGGGAGGACGAGAGGTCTCTGGGGATGGCTCGTTACTGATCCTAGTAAGCCCAAGTCTCCTTCAGACTACAGAGCCCATGCTCCGCAAGAGCCTGGCTTTGGGCCTGGAAATATGGAAACTTTTACTTTTTTTTTTTTACTTTTTGCTTTTGCTCGTTGCCAGGGCTAAGCCAGATAAGTGACAGCGGTTGGATCTGAGTATTAGATGATAGCATTGACTTCAGAAGCAGCCAGTTCTGTGGTTCCTGGTATATTAGGACAGGACAGCTTCTTCGCTCAGGCCTGTGGCTGACTATGCCTGGGGACCTGAGGGTCCTCCCAGGCCTTGACCTGGGGGCTTTGCATCTTGCCCACCACCAGCCGTGAACAGCCTTACACCCTGCCCACCATCAGACGTGTTCAACTTTGCATTCTGCCCATCCATCACACACGGGCAGCTTTGCCCTGCCTTGCCCACAGCATCCAGCAGAGACACTCACAAAACTTGAGCTCATCTTGTTTTGTGTAAAAAAAAAAAAATCAATAATACAACAATATTAAGTCGTGCCACGTTCCCCAGTAGTCATTGTAACAGTCACTTTGTCATTGTGTGAACAAATACCTGATCAGAAGCAACTTCAGAAAGGAAGGGGGTGGCTTTGGCTTACGTTTTGAGTGGATGCAGTCCGCTGTGGTGGGAAGGCAAGACAGGCTGGCTCACCACGTTTTGCAGCAGAGTGAGGAAGCAGAGGATGAACAGGAAGTGGGGCTGAGCTGGATAGGCTCAAGGCCTGTCCCCAGTTACCCACTTCCTCCAGCAAGGCTCCGACCTCCTGTAGCTTTCACAGCTTTTCCAAATGGCAGGAGCAGCTGGGGACCAAGTGTTTGAACACATGAGTTCACAGGTACATCTGACTTTCAAGCCACAACAGTCACTGTGACGCAGAAAGAGACACGATTCATCCGTCCCTCTCCAAATCCACCTATTTGTTCTGGAAGCAGTTCACCCCAGCCCATACTGATGAGCTGTGACTGACACTTGGAGTCATAGACGGCGACAGTCGGTGCTGCCGTGGGTCAGGTACTGTGCAGGGGAGCTCTAGTGCCCTCCCACAATCCGCATGACCGCCAGACAAGGACACCCACAGAGCCCATTTTACAGATGGATAACTGAGGCACAGAGAAATAGCACAAGCTGATAGGCGTCAGAGCCAGCACTAACAGGACTTTAGTCCTCAGCAAAGGAGGATTTACTGACTCTAAAACGTGTTTCCTTAATGGATTTTAAGTTGTAAATTATATTTAAAAAATTTACTATCTCTTAAAATATTTTTATTTATTTATTGAGAGAGAGAGAGAGAGAAAGAATAGGTGTTCGGGGGCCTCCTGCCTCTACAAATGAACTACAGACACATGCACCACGTTGAGCATCTGGCCTTACATGGGTACTGGGAATCAGACCCTGGCCGTCAGGCTATGCAAGCACCTTTAGCTGCTGAGCCATCTCTCCAGCCCCAAATTTATTATCTTAATCATTGTCAAATGTGCAGTTCAACAGTGAAGTATATTCAGAGTGCTGTACAACCGTTTCCCACAATCCTTCATTTGTAAAACATACCTGGGAGGCAACAACTCCCTCCAGCTTCTGTCAGCCAAAATTCTACCTTCAGTCTCCGCGAATCCGGCTGCTCTGGGTGTTCAGTAGCTGGCTTCTCGTTGCCGGGACAGAGCAAATGACCAGCTCCGGTTTATGAGAGGACAGGGTTTACTTTCATCCTTATAGTTTTGAGCGGAAGCTTTGCCGTGGTGGAGGAATGTAACGGGCTCACAGTAGGCTAGAGTCGTCCACCCAAGGTCCGTCCCCAGTGAAATACCTTCTACAGCAAGACTGCACCTCCCAGAGACTCCACCAGCTGGGGGCTAAGTAGGAAGCTTAATCTCCAACACCTGGCTTGGGCATGGTGGCTCGTGCCTTTAATCCCAGCACATGGGAAGCTTGAGGCCGGCCTGAGACTACATAGTGAATTTCACATCAGCCTGGGCTAGAGTGAGACCCTACCTTGAAAAACAAGACAAAATAAACACCCGAGGGTATGGAAGCCATTCACACTCAAACTACCTCAGCTCCCTCCTGTAAATGGAATCATGTGATATTTGTCTCTTGTGACAGGTCACCAAGGAGGTTTTCTGGTGCTGCTGGTGTCTTGACTCTTTATCAGTGGTGGCCTCCTGGGCAATGGGTCCAGACAGTGCCAGCAGAGGCCCTGGTCATGCCCGCTCCTTTCCCGTGGCTGGACACAGGGGCAGCCTGGGGTGGACAGGGCAGAGGCCGTAGGCGATGCCCACAGAATCCCCCATGGCGCCCTAACTCAACAAGCTGAGCTGGTTTCCTGCGTTAAGCAGGAGGCTCTAGTCACACCCCCACAAGGAGAAGGGAAGGTGATGGACGGAGACGAGCCCCCTAAAGGTTGGCTCAAGTCTCATTGCTCTGTTTCAGGTTCTCTTTCACCTCGACCTCCTGGAGAAGAAAAGATAACAAACACTGGGGTGTGATTTAGGGGAGCACCGGGCACATGAGGCGTGGGGGGAATCTGTGCCAGTCCTGGGTCCTGCTCTGTGGGACAAGGATGCAGTGACTGTGAGAAGGTCATGGCAGAAGCAGGAGGCAGTGAGCCAGGCACGATGGCATGCGCCGTAACCCCAGCACTGGGGAGTCCGAGGCGTGAGAATCAGGAATTAGAAGACAGACTGGGCTATATAGCAAGACCCCCCCCACCCCAAAACATGCCAAATAAATGTAAATTCTCCCCCTGACTGACTTTATTTCCTGCACCCCGAGGGGTAGGAAGCAGTAGTTTACGGACTATGAATGTGATAAATCAGTGGCGATGTTTACTTGGCTGTAAGTTTACCATTGCTTCTAGTGCAGTAACTGTGATTTTCTGCAAGGTGACAGTGGCCAAGGTGCCAGACCAAACAGATGAAAAGCTGTTATGTGTGGAGACAGGCTTGGTGCCAAAGAAAACGAAGGATTTTATGGAGGCATGCAATTCTAAATTGGAGAATTCACATGGCCCTGTTGAGCTCATTTAAAGAAATAATGAAGAGGGCAGGGGAATGGCTCAGCGGGTAAGAGCACTCTCTACACACATGTGAGGGCCCGAACGTGAGTTCAATCACATAAAAATCTAGAATCACATAAAAATCACATAAAAAACTAGACGTGGCCATCCACACCCTGTGGTGGTCTGATTCAGGTGTCCCCCATAAACTTAGGTGTTCCGAATGCTAGGTCCTCAGCTGATAGCAATTTAGGAATTGAAACCTCCTGGAGGTGGTGTATTGTTGGGGGTAGGTTATGGGTGTTATAGCCAGTGACCCCTTGCCAGTGTTTGGCACACTCTCCTGTTGCTGTTGTCTACCCGATGTTGGCAAGGAGGTAATATCCACCCTCTGATCATGCCATCATTTTCCACCGCCATCATGGAGCTTCCCTTCAAGACTGTAAGCCAAAATAAACCTTTTTTCCCCCTCACAACCTACTCTTGGTCTGGTGTTTTCTGCCAGCAATGCAAACCTGATTGCAATACACCTGTAACCTGTCCTGTGGGGAGCAGAGACAAGTGAATCACTAGGGCTCTCCAGCCAGTCAGTCCGACTGAACACGGCAACTCCAAGTTTAGTGGCACATTACACACACTGCACACTCACACTAACAAGGGACTTGGGAGTCTAGCTCAGTTGTTAGAGTGCTTGCCTAGCA
This sequence comes from Dipus sagitta, assembly GCA_036346955.1. NCBI lineage: Eukaryota > Metazoa > Chordata > Mammalia > Rodentia > Dipodidae > Dipus > Dipus sagitta. Next base: position 150,837,889 of record CM070772.1, on the reverse strand, counting down.
TGCATGAAGCCTATCACTATATAAAATGGACATGGTGTCACATGCCTATAATCCCAGCACTGAGCAGTCCTGGCTGTGTAGCGGGTTCAAGGCGATCCTGAGCTACATGAGACCCTGGTTCTAAAAACCTGTAATGAAAGCACGTGGCACCATCCCCCCCACCTCCACCCCTGTGGCAGACATTGCTAATCCATTGCAGAGTTGTTTACTCATCAGCTGAGGCAGCTCAACATAGCACCTTTACAGTGAACTAGGAAAGAATGATAATTGCTGTTGTTACCAGCTTATGGGAGGAAAGTATTGTGGCTTACTGTCTGAAGGGGATGCTCCATGATGGCAGGGGAAAGCATGGCATGAGCAGAGGCCAAACATCCCCTCTGCCATAGCAGGTGGAAAACAGCAGCAGGAGAGTGAGCTGAGCTCTATCTAGCAAGGGGAGTAGGCTCACCTTTAAGCCTGGCCCCCCAACAACACACCTCCTGCAGCAAGATGAAACCTCCCAAATTGCCACCAGCTGGGGACCAAGAATTCAGAACACATGAGTGTATGGGGGACACCTGCTTCAAACCACCACATATTTTCCCTCCAAGGTAGGGTCTCAATCTAGTTCAGACTGACCTGGAATTCACTATGGAGTCTCAGGGTGGCCTCAAACTCACTGCGATCCTCCTACCTCTGCCTTCCGAGTGCTGGGATTAAAGGCCTGCACCACCACGCCCAGCAAACCACCACGTATTTGAAACTCGTTTCTCACCCATTCTTGAGTGAACTTCCCAAATATAGATGAGACGATACGGACAAGGAGATGTAATTTTTTCTACAGATCACACAGTGATCATAGCCGGGACCTCATTTCCAGTTTAGTTCCGATTTTAAGCCCCTGAGTGCCTGGAATTTCCTGTTCTAGGAGCCTCTTGACATGTCGTGCCCCTGAGGGTTAGTGACCAGGAAGATGGGCTGCCTGACGCTGAGGAAGATGATGAAGACAGAGAGGAAAGGCTCTTCACAGGCCCCAGGTGGGGGAATCAGAAGTTCGTTAGCTATGGAGCCTGGGAGATGGCTCAGTTGGAAAAGTGCTTGCTTTGCAGGCATGACGACCTGAGTGTGGATCCACATGGAGCTGGAGACAGGAGGCTTCCCGGGACTTGCTGACTAGCTTGTCTAGCTGAATCGATGAGCTGCAGGGCCAGTGAGAGAATCTCAAAACTAACGTGAGCAGTGATAGAAGACACCTGATGTCATGCCTCCACATGCATGTGCACACATGTGCACCTTCACACACACACACACACACACACACACACAGAGCAGTTCATTGAGGGCTACAGGAATGACTTAGTGGTTAAGGCACTTGCCTGTGAAACTTAAGGACCCAGGTTCAATTCCCCAGGACCCACGTAAGCCAGATATACAAGGTGGTGCATGCATCTGGAGTTTGTTTTCAGTGGCCAGAGGTCCTGGCATGCTGATTCTCTGTCTGTCTGTCTGTCTGTCTGTCTCTCTCTCTCTCTCTCTCTCTCTCTCTGTGTGTGTGTGTGTGTGTGTCTAAAATTTAAGTTCATTGAAGCCGGGCATGGTGACATATGCCTTTAATTCAGCACTCAGGAGGCAGAGGTAGGAGAATCACCATGAGTTCGAGGCCACTCTGAGACTACATAGTGAATTCCAGGTCAGACTGAGCTAGAGTAAAACCCTACCTCAAAAAACAACAAAAAATTTAAATTAAATTAAAAAGTTCATTGGTGAAGACTAGGGAATTTTCTAGAATACTGTGCACTCCAGGAAGTTAAGGACTTCATTTGTCATGTTACTACCTGGGTCTCTGCTTGGCATGGGGTAGTTGAGTGAACACATTGGGAAATACAAACAGAAGTAAGAATTCTTGGGGCTAAGAGCAGGGGCAGAGCTGCAAGGGTGTAAATGAGTTTTATTTGTCCTGAAGTGGTCTGGGCGAATGTTTTCCACGCCTGCATTTGTTCATCTACATTCCTTAACCCCCACTGCTGGCTAGGTCGTGCCCCCTGGTGCTTTACACCCTTTATCTTCTCATTCAGAGCTGGCAGGCTCCTGGGGGATTCTCCGGGGGGTCGCTGCTCCCTAGGGGGACTGGGGTTACAGGTGCATGAGGCCACTGCCAGCTGTTGTCATGGGATCTGGAGATTCGAACTCTGCCAGTCTCAAGCCCTCTCAGACCCTCATGCTCTGGACAGGAAGCACGCTTACCACTGTGCCACCTCTCCAGCCCATTTCGTGCTCTGTTTTCTGATCCTCATCACACTGTGAAGTAGATATTATTTTAGAAAGAGGACACTGACATTCGGAGAAATCAGATTCCCAAGCCATGCTAGATGGGTTCAATGGTAGAACTAGGATAACACAATTATGAATGTGTATACAAACTTTGACCATTTCAGTAAAAATAGGTAGTTCTGCTGAGGAAAAAAAAAAAAAGTCATGTGAGATGGCAGGCATCATAGGGTTGTTTTGAGAAGTTTCCCAAAGTATGCGCTCCCGGATTGCAGCGTGAGTCCCCGTCCTGTGCACCAAATGTCACTGGGCACTGACCCCTCGCATGCTGGAAAGAGAAAGCCAGATTCACAGAAGGACAGGCTGTGGTCGGGCACACACTGGCTGTTTTCTCCGTGGGATGGCAGAGCCCTTGGCTCAGGGGAGGGGACCACAGAGGAGAATGATGGTCAAACTGTGGTCTGTCTCACCCCCCCCCCAACTCTTGTTCTTACCCTTGGTGGGAGAAACTTGCTGGCTCCTAGGGGCGCATTCTCTGCCACCACTGAGGAGCACTACAGCGGGTGGCATGCAACATCTGCAGGCGTTGACCGCCGACGCATTTCAGTGGTGTGACGTGGCAAATGCAGCTGCAGGGAGAATAGCCTGGACTTTCCCTAGTGTCATCATGGGGGCCTCTCCAAAGAGGAGGCAGATAGAGCAGCAATTAGAAAGCGGGAACATCCAAGTTTCAAGATAGAGGTGAGCCAGCGTCCTGGCGCCAGGAGAACCCCAGGGCTAAGATGGGCAGAGATTCTGGCTGTCTGAGCCAAGCAGAGGTAGTTTGGGCCCCACAGGCACAAGTCCCCTCCCAGCCTTGGCTTTTTCCATTGCTTCCAGGGACCTCCAGGGGATGTCTTTTGGGGACCTCCTTCCCCAGGGAGGACATGAGTCCTGTAGCAGAAGGCTTAAGTCAGCCTCAGAGGCAGACCGGCTCCGCGCCCCCACAGCTTGGCTATGATTCAGAAGACACGAGCAATGAAAGAAAATTCATTTTGGGGCCACCTACCACGTGCCAGGCCCTGTGTGACTGCATCATACACACTACATTCCTTCACTCTTGCCAGCCCCACAGAGCTGTCAGGAAAGCAGGCGTAGATGTGGCACTGGGCAGGACCCCGATGTGCCCTAGGCCACCTGCACTTGGCCTTCCCCTCGGAGCTGAAGGTCCCCTTGTGCTCTGCCAGCGCCTGAAGGGGAGACAAAGTAAGTCGTGGCCACTTCAGAGCCAAAGGAGGCCGGAGCAGTTTTTCCACCGCTGAAACTTATTAAGGCGTTTTCCAGGCTTGTAATGTACATGGCTCAGGTTGAAAAGCCTGAAAATTCCAGAAGCCCCTTTTGCGTCCTTGCGGTGGAAGAATTTTGTGGGCAGTGCTGGGGGAAGGCAGGGGGAGGAAGAATAATTGCCGAGGGGAAAGGCTGGGGGGATTTGAAAGCGACTTTTCTTTTACACATAGATAAACAGCTTTGTTTTTGTGTTGTATAGCTTTACATTTTCTTTACCTTTTCCTGCTTTTTTTTTTTTTTTACTTTTAAAGGAAGCTGAGAGAATTCTTTGTGTGTGTGTGTGTGTGTGTGCACGCACGAGCATCCTGCGTACCACAGAGCACACGTGGAGGTCTGAGGACAACACCCGTGTTCCTCCTCTCCTTCCACCTTACTTGACGCAGGGTCTCCCCTGTTTTGCCCACTGCATGTGTGCCGGTCTTAGCTGGTCCTTGAGCTTCTGGATGCTCCAGGCTCCACCTCCTGTTGCCATAGATGTGTTGGGATCACAAACATTTATATCACTTGGTTTCAGGTCTGGCTTTTTAGCTGAATGCTAGGGAATTGATCTTGGGCCAGCAGGCTTGCAAGCAAGCAGGCACCTTTAACTGCTGAGCCATTCTCCCAGCCCCTTTTGTGATATATATAATTTATTTGAGAGAGAAAGAACCAGAGAGAGAGAGAGAGAGAATGGGTGCACCAGGGCCTCCAGCCACTGCAAACGAACTCCATATGCATGCACCCCCTTGTGCATCTGGCTTACGTGGCTCCTGGAGAGTCGAACTGGGATCCTTTGGCTTTGCAGGCAAACGCCTTAAGCGCTAAGCCATCTCTCCAGTCCCTTGTGGTGTATTTTTAAAGAGGAGTGGTAAGATTGGCAGTTTGGAAGCAGAGGTTCTTAATCGTGGGTATGCATGAAAATTACCTTCCTGACCTGTTCAACTCATGAAAAAGAAATACATCTTTATTTTTACTATTTTTAAGTTTATTTTGCTTTTTGAGATAGGGTCTCGTGTACCTCAGGCTGGCCTTGGATTATGGTTCTGTAGTTGAAGATAACCTTGAACTTCTGATACTCCTCTACTTTCCAAGTACTGGGATTACAGGCATGCACTACTAAGGTTTATGCAGTGCTAAGGATCTAACCCAGGGCTTCGCGCATGGCTAGGCAAACATTCTACCAATTAAGTCACTTCCCCAGCATCTTTGCTTACTTTTTCTTTAATGAGTTTTTGTTTTATTTGTTTTAATTTTTTGTTTATTTTTATTTACTTATTTGAGAGTGATAGAGAGAGAGAAAGAATGGGCGCACCAGGGCTTCCAGTCACTGCAAACGAACTCCAGATGCATGCGCCACCTTGTGCATCTGGCTTACGTGGGTACTAGGGAATTGAGCCTCAAACCAGGGTCCTTAGACTTCACAGGCAAGTGCTTAAATGCTAAGCCATCTCTCCAGTCCCATTTAAAATTTTTGAATTTGAGAGAGAGAAAGAAGAGAGAATTTGTGTGCTAGGGCCTCAGCCACTGAAATCGAACTCCAGATGCTTGTGCCACCTAGTGGGCATGTGTGACCTTGTGCTTGCCTCATGTTTGTGTGTCTGGCTTAAGTGGAATCTGGAAAATTGAAACTGGGTACTTAGGCTTCACAGTCAAGTGCCTTAGCCACTAAGCCATCTCTCCAGTCCTTGTTTTATTTTTGAGATAAGGTTAGGCTTATGTAGCCCAGGATGGTCTACATGACCGGGGTTACTTCATTTCTTTGAGATGGAGTCTCTCACTGAACCTGGAGCTACTGTTTTTTCAGTCAGACTGGCTGACCAATGAGCACCAGTGATTCTCAAGTCTCCGCCACCTCCCCCAGGACCAGCGTTACAGAAGTGAGGCCATGACCAGCTTTCTCTGTGGGTGCTAGGGATTGAACTCAGGCCCTCATGTTTGAGTGGCAAGTGCTCTTAGCAGCTGAGCCATCTCTGTAACCCCTATTTTTACTTACTTCTTTTTGAGATCGGGTCTTGCTATGTAGCCCAAGCTGTCCTCAAACTCATAGCAGTCTTCCTACTTCAGCTTTCCTCCCGAGGGCTGGGATTGTGGCACGAGCTACCATAGCTGCCTGAGACTTATTTTTTTAATATTTTATTTTTCTTTGTTCATTTGAGAGAGAGAGAAAGAGAGAGAGAGAGAGAGAGAATAGGTGCGCCAGGGCCTCCAGCCACTACAAACGAACTCTAGATGCAGGCGCCACCTTGTGCATCTGGCTTATGTGGGTCCCAGAGAATTGAACTGAGGTCCTTTGGCTTTGCAGGCAAACGCCTTAACTGCTAAGCCATCTCTCCAGCCCTGAGACTTATTTTTTAAAAGCCAGTAGCCATGGTTCACACTGGAGCCTCTTAGTCACCAGATAAGCATGGCCTCCTGGACAGGAGGAGGTTGTGGAAGGGATCCATCTTTCCTTCCTTCCTTCCTTCCTTCCTTCCTTTCAAATTGAATGGCTGGATATTTTTGTTTGTTTGTTTGTTTTAACATATTTATATTTACTTAGTTGACAGAGAAAGAGGGGGAAAGAGAGAGAATGGGTGCACCAGGGCCTCCAGCCACTGCAAACGAACTCCAGTTGCATGTGCCCCCTTGTGCATCTGGCTAATGTGGGTCCTGGGGAATCGAACCTGGGTCCTTTGGCTTTGCAGGCAAATGCCTTAACTGCTAAGCCATCCCTCCAGCCCCCATCTGTTTCTTCCACTGGAGTGGCATACCCACTCCTGTGCGTGGGACTTGACCCCGTTCGCCTGAGTATTGCTCACTTCCCATTCAGGTGGATTGAATCATGAAACGAAGTCTGGGAACATTCTTACCTTGTGCAGGTTCTGGAAAATTGCCAGGGTTGAGGTCCATCTCTGATGTAGGGGTGTCTCAGGTCTGGGCCCCCAGGTAGCCCAGCTGCTGCTCCCCAACTTCTGTCAAGTAACCTTCCTCCGAGGAGCCCTGTGGCCTCTCCTGCCTCGCTCTCCCTGCGGCCCTGCCTGAGGGTGCAGACGTGACACCTGGGGAGACGACTGGGGTTTAAGGAGAGCTCAGACCTCACGGCACTAGAATCTTGTTCTCCCTTAGAGGAGACCTCACCTCCCTAATGAAGTCCTCAGTGCCCAAGCCTTCAGCATGAGTAAAACAGATGACCCAGTCTCCATGCGTTCCAGGTCCTTCTGGGTCCATGTGCCTTGGGACTGAGTCTAGGGGTAACAGGAAGCGAGGTGTGTAGGTCTAAGTGCTAAGAGGGTGCAGGGCAGCTCACGTTTATTATTTTCTTCCTAAGGCAAGGGCAAAGCAGCTTTAAAGGCAGTGAAGTCAGGCCCCGTCAGCTCCCTGACTCAGACGCAATGAGTGAGGCGGAAAGCAGCTGAGTGACAGGAGAAATTCTGTCCCCCCCTGGTGGAGTCCTGCAGGCCAAGCCTGGGGAGGCTGAGCACAAAAGGCCCCTGAGGGTCCAGCTGATGCCGAGTCGGCCTGGGGCCTTCAACCTGCATTCCTCTCTCCTTGACCGGATGAAGACAGTGCTAGGCTTTCGGGCTGCAGCTTCGTCATTTGCATGCGATGAAGCTTAATCCTCCGGACTGCTGTAGATAAAAGGAAGGCAATTCATTAGGCCAGTGTGTGGAGTTTTCTGAAGGGAGAGACATAGCGGAGAGCCAGCGGCCCCTGACTGTGGTCATAGTGGAGTGTCATTGTGACCTGGCCCTGATCTTAGAACGTCTTGGACGCTGCCGCCCAGACGGTGGCTGTGCCCCTTTCACAAGCTAAGAGTTACCGCTGTAGGACAGGTGACCACGCTGGTGGTACCAGAAGATCTGGGCACAACTGTTGCCCAAGTGGCCGGGGCCAGCAGGACGGGAGGTGGGGGGGTGCAGGCTCCGGGTGGAAACGTGAGTCAGGCTGCTAGTTCCCCCCAAAGCAGGATGAGGGGAAGGGAAAGGAGATGAGGGCAGCTGGAGGCAGCCATGGGTGGGTGAGAGACTGGAGGTGGGAGGGGGAGCCCCTCAGACCAGGGCTGCATGGAAGCCTGTGGGAGACATTCCTTCTGCACCCTGGGGAGACAGCTCAAGGAGGGCCCATGCCACCCTGGGCCTCTCTGCCCTGAAGTTACCTGTCCGCTCCACTAGGATGGTCTGTCACATTCCCGGGACAGGTCTCCTTTCAGCAGGGCTGTCAACATATCCCTGAGATGATGAAGGGGTGCTGTGACTTGTGCCATGCAGAGTCCCCAAATGTCTCCACTGTCTATTGCCTGGGAGGTTAGTTTTAAGAGAGCAAGCACAAAGACCCTCACTGTGGACCTCCCCCCCCCCCAGCTTCTGGCCAGACTTGATGGCCGGTCTGTGCCTCAGAGATCATCCAGGGTCACAGGGCATCAACAGTTGACCCAGCCTAGGGACTGATACCTTAGGAAACACTCTCAGGTTCAAGGAGATGTCAGCTTCCTTTATCAAAGCGGCTCCTGGACAGAAACCAACATGGCACTGGTTTGGCCCGGAGAGCAGCTACGGAGGCCAGAGAGGGTCAAAGTGAAAAAGAACAGTTCACCAGCAAGCAGAGGGGCCTGAAGACTGGCGTCTGTGAGTTGGTACCTGAGATTGCTGAGGACACAAGCCCACCATGCTCCGGGGGGGAGGGGTCCCTTTTACTTAGTCCTCCTGCAAGCCAACCAACACATCTGCTCACAGGCCCTGTTAGTCCCCACCCAGCCCTGAGAGACCCCCATTTGTGGGGCTGAGCAGGAAGATGGGTACACACAGGGCACGCTAACTCTTGCCCGTCCCCCACCCCATGGTGTGGCAGCTGCTCTGTGCACAAGGTGTCATGGGACCGTTTGCCTGTGCCCCACCGTGACCGAGACCTTGTGGGGGGGGGAGGGGCCACTCAAGTCTAATGCTGGGATATTCTAGAGATGCCTTCCATGCAGGCTGCTGCCTTGGACCCCAGCTGGTGCTGCCAGCCTGTTCTCATAGCTGGAATTCCTCACACGGTGGCCGGGGTCAGAGGGCAGGAATACAGGGAAAGAGCACATCCAGAGACTGGACGCCTTCGGTCCTTCTGTTAAACTGAGACCTCACTCAGGCGCAGCCAGAGAGCCGGCTCAGTCATTTGCTGGGCTTAGGAGCATCTCTTTCCAGGGGCAGCGATGTTACCCCCTATCTGCTGTAGGAAGAAGCCAGGCTGGGTGTCCAGAGCTTGCTGGTGAGAGGATTAAGGCCACGCGAGGGCACAGTCGTTGAAGCACGCTTTGCGGGATCCAGGCACGGCCTGGTACAGTCAGGGGAGGCGGCTCCCGAGCCAGCCCCCAGTCCTCCGTCCTCCGCTCCCTGCTTTCCGGGGCACGTGCGCCTGTTTTTCCACTCGCGTCCTCCTGGTCACATTATTTTATTACGCGGCGTCGCAGATGCGGCTGTTTCCAGGGCCCGGGAGGCGGACTGTCTCCGCCGATTATGTGCTGATTGAATTAGTCCAACCCTCAGCCTGCTCCGGGGGCCCTCGGGCGACTCAGCTTTCAGAACAGTTACGAGCAGGACGTGTGCAGTTAGTTTTGTGTTTTAGGACGGGCACCTGGGGCTGCAGTGGAAAGAGGGTGGCCAGGGGGGGGGGGGCTAACGAGCGACCTCTCTGAGCTGAGTTGTGGGGAGGAGGCATAACCCAGAGGAGGAAGTGGGGACCCCCCCCTGTGAGGGCGGCAAAACTTTCTGCTGCATGTGAGGAAGCCCCCCCCCCTTCCGTCTGAGCTTGAGAACCTGTCATCAGAGCCCCCCACTCCGGCCCTGCCTGTCCGGCCTCAGCAGAGCCCCTGGGGGAGGGTAAGGTATGCAGCACACAGAGCGGCTCTGCTTCTGTCTGGTGCTCAATAGCTTCTCTAGGGACCCGGGTCTGGATTCGGCTCCTGGGAACCTGGCAACAATTTGGCTGTGTGCCATTTCCAGAAGCCTCTATGCTCAGAGCCACCTGTGGGGCTCTGGGTGCCCTGTGGGGCTCGCAACCTGGAATGGGTAGACCGTAGGCCGGAGGGGCCTGGGCTGGGGCAGCGGTAAGTGGAGGGGCCATGTCCTCCAAGGGCCCGCCTTACCCGCCTCCACTTGGGGCAGCCAGGGGAAGGTGGGGGGGGGCATGAGGGGGGGTCTCCTTTACACCGTTCGTGGCTTTCCCTGCGTGGGGGAGAGGGGCAATCAATCAGCTTTCTGTCACTGGAAATCAACTCTAATGGAGGCAAAGTTTATTTTGGCTTGTGGTTTTGGTCCGTGGTGAGTTTGGCTCCTTTGTTTTGGGGAATCTGGAGAAGAAAAAGACATCATGGTAGGAAGTGTGTGGAAGGGAGAGCTATTCCCATCGTGGCTGTGGGAAAGCAGAGAGGAGGGGGAGGCCTCATGGATCCCTTGGAAGTCACCCCCACCCTCATGGCCTTACTTTCTCTCACGAGGCCTCACCTCTTAAAGGCTCCACTACCTCCAAGTAATATCACAGATTGGCTCCCAAGCCTTTAGCATATGGTCCTTTAAGGGAGCTCAGATCCAAATTATAGTACTCTGCATGGGGGGGTCTGCTCCCCACTTCTGTTTCCCCATGGAAGGGGCTTGTGGGCAGAGGTCTGGCTGGCTAGGAAAGGCAAGGCCACAGGGACGTTCAGCCTGCGTCATGCTGTTACATCTCAGCTCTTCCTCATTAGCTGTGTGACTTTGGGCCAGTTACTCAGCCTGCCTGTGTCTCCGTTTCCTCCCCTGTAAAACGGGAAGGATAGTAACAGTACTGCTGAGGTGACGAGAACCGATGCTTGGGTGTCACGCAGCCCTGGCGTGTGGGCGGCCAACTGTCCACGTGGGCTGCTATGACCGTGACTGTTTCTTCGCAGAACCAGAAAACCTTTCTCCACGACCACACCTGCCTCAGAGCTCCTGGAGCCCAGGCCAGGACCTGGGGTGTAGGGGTTGGGCGATCCCTGTCAGCCTCCTGCCTAGGAAAGGCAGGTCTTCTGCACCCAGCTCTGACCCATGCTCAGGAGAAACCGTGCTGCCCTTGTTGGCTACTTTCATGGCTATTTTCTTTTAATTTTTATGTATTTTACAATTTTATTTTATCTTTACTTACTAGAGAGAGAGAGAATGGGTACACTAGAGCCTTTAGTCACTGCAAACAAACTCCCGACACATGTGCCACCATGTGCATCTGGTTTATGTGGGTCCTGGGGGAATCGAACCTGGGTCCTTTGGCTTTGTAGGCAAGTGCCTTAACGGCTAAGCCATCTCTGTAGCCCATTAAATTTTTTTTTAATTTATTTAATTTTCATGTATTTTAAAAATATTTTATTTATTTGTTTATTTGTTTGTTTATTTATTTGTAAGCAGAGAGAGAAGAGAGACAGAATGGGCCACCAGGGCCCCTAGGCCCTGTAAATGAACTCCAGATGCATGTGTCACCTTGTGCATCTGACTTTATGTGGGCCCTGGGGAATCGAACCCAGGTCATTAGGGTTTACAGGCAAGCGCCTTAACTGCTAAGCCATCTCTCCAGCCCTCAGGGCTGTTTTTGAAGTCACCCCTGTGGCCGCTAGCACTCCTCCTCATCCTCATGTCCAAAGTCCCGCTTTCCCAGAAATACCTGTGGAACCTTTCTCCATGGGTCAGATTGTCAGGTCAAATTCTGTGGTATGCTAAAATTATTGAGTATAAGTCTGTCCCATGAAACGGTGGGGATACAGTCTAGTAAAATACTATTCAGTGTTCTGGGCTGCTGCCACAGGATGAGAAGACATTGGCTGGGCAAGAGTAACACCGGCCATATTGAAGTCCCTCTGCATCCTGGTCTCTTGCAGGAGGAGCGCCGGCACTGGACTAGAGTGCCGGGCAAGGCCCATGTATGTGCCTTTGCAGGGTTGGGGGAGGAGCAGTGGCTAGGCAGATCCAAACACCCTGGAAACAGCTGGCTCCGCTTCCAGCTCAGGCAGGGCAAAAGGCCCTCTCTTGATTAGAGTAGGGCAGGGGAAGAAACTTCCTGAAGGCTGAAGCTCTATCTCGAAGTGCTGAGCAGGAGTCCTCAGGCTGGAAGAATGCTCTTGGAAGCCCCGTGGGTGTGGGCGTGGGGTGTGGGGCTCTGTGGCTTGGCAGTAGGACAAAGTTCTGGGGGAGGAGGGGGCAGGCTGTTCTGTGGGACACCCTCTCTCTGCCTGAGAACCTGCCCCTGATGCAGAGGAGGCTGAGAGAGGAGCCCCACTGTGGGGCTGTGGTACAGGATAGGGGGAGTAGAGGTGTGACCAGGGTTGGGAGCAGGATGTGCCCCAAATCTTGGGGCGTGGAGCCTCAACAGTGGGGATGTTAAGCCTGCCACCTGGTGTGTGTGAGGCAGGTAGGATTGTAGGAGTGGCCCTAGGCAGCCCAAGCTTTGGCAAACACTGCCACTTCAGGATAATAATGGCTGGCATCCTCCTCTGGCTCCTGCCTGGGGTTTTCCACTGGGCCATCTTTGCAGCATGGGTCAGGCCAGAACCCTGGGTGAGGTTGCCCCACAGCCCTGAGCTGGCAGATACTTTGCGGCCCAGACAGATGTGCTTTTCATAGGCTCCTTCCTTTTTTTATGAGAGAGAGGGAGGGAGAATGGGTGCGTGTTGCAGACGAACTCCACATGCATCTGGCTTTATGTGGGTCCCGGGAAATCGAACTCAGGTTGTTGGATTTTGCAGACAAGCACCTTAACCACTGATCAATCTTTTCAGGCCGCTCCCTTTTTAAAAATTATTTATTTGCAAGCAGAGAGAGACAGGAGAAGAGAGAGGGGGGAGGGAGAAAGAGAGAATGGGCGTGTCAGGGCCTCCAGCTGCTTCAAAATCGACTCCAGATGCAGGCGCCGCTTTGTGCAGCTGGCTTTACGTGGGTACTGGAAAACTGAACTTGGGTCATTAGGCTTTGAAGGCAAGTGCCTTAACTGCTGGGCTTGTTCTCTTTGAGAGCTCCAGAGGTCCTCCTGCCTCACACTCCCCTCGGCCAGCCCTCCTCACCTCCCACATCTGCACTCACCTCCAGAGCCGGAGGCTGGAGTCAAGTACCGCCCAGCCACATACTCGTAACCTTGGCAAGAGAACTTACTCGTGGCCTTGTCTCTCTGCCTCCATTTCTTCTTGTCTATAAAGTGCTTCTCCACGCAGGTGTGATGACGAGAGCAGGCCACAGTGGGTCGTGTACACTTGCTCTCTGCTGCCTGCTTCTCTTGCATTGGCTAACCAGTCCTGGGTGTGTGTGTGTGTGTGTGTGTGTGTGTGTGCATCTGAACATTAAAAGAAAAAAAGAGGGCTGGAGAAATGGCTTAGCATTTATGGTGTTTGCCTGCGAAGCCAGAGGACCCAGGTTCGATCCCCCAGGACCCACGTAAGCCAGATGCACAAGGTGGCACATGCATCTGGAGTTCATTTGCAATGGCTGGAGGCCCTGGCACACTCATTCTCTCTCTCTCTTTCTCTGTCTGTCTTTCTTCTTTGTCTATCTCTCTCTGCTTGAAAATAAATAAAAGAAAAAAAGTATTCATTACTAGAATAAGATCCATCAGCTTCCTGAGGCTTGGCAGGTTTCTAGAATCTTCCAGAGCTGCCTTGGTCCTCCTGCTCTGAGGTTTGCTATCAAGGCTGCCTGTGCATAGCATCACTTTTAGTCTATCCATCAGTCTCCTGGGGTTTCCCGTGTTACAGATCAGGAAACAGAGGCACGGAGGGGCTTAGTAATTTCCCCATGGATCGCCCAGCTCATAAGTGAACCTGAATTCAACTCAGACATGCGCCCCGGAGTGAGACTGTCAGACCTGAGGAGCCTCAAGTGCCCTGGCAGTCTTGAGTGGCCCAGCAGTGTGGCAAGTGCAGTAACAGAGCTTGCCGAGGGACCATTGGGACCCGGCTTCAAGATAGTGGTACTTCAAGTCCCCCGTCCCAGCATGTGTCCCTGGTGCTGGGAGGATCTGGATTTTATTCACTCCATCCCCAAGGCCAGTTACACAGCTTGGGGGGGGGGCATTTAGGACCCCAGTACTACTTTTCCACTCCAGGGGTCAGAAGATAGCCAACCACACAGCACAAGCCTCACCCAAACTCCACAGTTCATATCAGGCTGGGTGCAGAGCCTAAGACCTCCTGTTAACTATGGTCACAGACAGGCAGCGCTGTTCTGGTCCGCGAGGTCTACATGCCTTCAGAACGTGCAGAGCCCCACTGTGGCCTCCCATCGCTTGCCAGCAGACAGGTGATGTGGGCTGTCAGCTTGTTTGATTGTTTGTTTTTTTGTTTTTTCGAAGTAGGGTCTCACTCTAGCCCAGGCTGACCTGGAATTCACTATGTATTCTCAGGGTGGCCTCGAACTCATGGTGATCCTCCCACCTCTGCCTCCCCAGTGCTGGGATTAAAGGTGTGCACCACCACGCCCGGCTTGTCAGCTTATTTGAAAGGAGGGGCTTGGAGTAGAGGTTGTGGTGCCAATGTGCCACAGACTGGCTCAATTAACAGAGATCTCTCCTCTCTGAGTTTGGGAAGCCAAGAGCCCAGCAACAAGGTGTCTGTGGGCACTCTGTCATGGCTCTGAGGGAAGGGCGTGTTCTCGGCCTCTCCCTTGGCTTATAGAGATTGTTAATTTTTCTGTGCCCTTTCATATTGTGTTCCTTGTGTCTGTGTCATGTGTCAGGGTTTCTACCTTTTGCAAGGACAGCAGCCATATTAGATTGAGACCCATTCTCATGGCTTAATGTACATAAAACCACAGCTGTCATCTTAAATGGTGTCAGACGTAGTTTATCTTGCAGCCTGTAGCAATTACCTTCTGGTTGCTGGGGCAAAACACCCGACCAGAAGCAGCTTATGGAGGAAAGGGTCTATGTCAGGCTTAGAGATTTCAGGGGACGCCTCCTCATGGCAGAAGTCGGCTCACTTCCATACATCCACAGCAGAGAGACACCACCAACAGCCAGCAAACACCAACAGCCAGAGCTCAGACTGGCTCTTTACACACCAACTAGGGCTCCTAGAAGATCCGCCCCCCGTGACACCGCCTTCAGCAGGCTGCTGGAGACTTACGTACGAAGCTTAACCTTAAAAAAACATCCCTAAGGCTGTGGGGGCATACGTTCACATTAGCCACCACAGAGGGGAAAGCATGACAAGAGCAAAGAGCGAGGTAAGTGTCACGTCTCCACAGCAGCAGGAAGGAAAGAGGCTGAATGAACTAGCTGTCACTGGAAAGGGGACTAGACTATAATGTCCCAGTACCCGCCCCCAGTAACACACCTTCTCCAAGGCTCCATCTCCCAAAGACCCCACAACTCTTGCAGATTTGCCAGCTGGGAACCAAGTATTCCAAACACAGGCGCCTATGGGGCATACTCCATTCAAACCACCACAGAGCCAAATATGAGTGCCCATGGCATAGGAACATAGCCTGGAAACACGGATTCAGCTTGTCCTGAATATCATGTTCCAATGTGCTAACAACTTCATGAAGAAGAAAATTATAAATCAAAACACTTTTCAGATACACTGGTGAGAATATCAGGTAGGTGGGTTATAGCAAAGAGAGAGGCAGACACAGACAGAGAATGGGTATGCCAAGGTCTCTTACCGCTGCAAATGAACTCCAGACGTATGCACCCACCACTTTGTGCATGTGACTTTACATGGTTCCTGAGGACTTGAACCCAGGTCGGCAAGTGTCTTTAACCACTGAGCAATCTCCTAAACCTGTGTTAATACATTCTAAACAGGCTTTACCTGATAACCACAAGGATGTCAGTTCAGACTCAGAGGGGGGCAATGAGTGGCTTTTTAAGATGGCCCAAGACAATTTGGCTCTGGATCCACACCATTTCAGCTCTTCCCAGTCAGAAAGTTCTAGACTTATAGAATCTTTAATACAGATGCAGCTTTTTTTTTTTTTTTTCTGGGAACCTCAGTTCACAGACTCATCTAGCTAATTGAACTTGCAGTAATCTGCTATCTCAATTAGGTCACATTCTGAAGTGCTAGGGGTTAGGACATCCACATGGGAGTTTTGGGCAGGGCAATTCATACTGGGTCATTTTGAGGCCAGAGGAAACAGTGGAAAGAACAAGCCCTTTCGGGCCTGGTGGACTTGTGTTTAAACTTTAGCCTTCTCCCCACCCATGACTGGGCTCCGAGGTTCACTTTCTTCCCTGCAAAATGCAGCCTGCATCGGCTACATTTCCTCAATGCTGTGATCACACGCCTGACAAAGGCAGCCTAAGGGAGGAAGAGTCTAGTGTGGCCCCTCACACTTGAGGGCACAGTCCACCGTGGAGGTGAAGGCGTGGCGGCGGAGCGTGAGGCAGCTCGTCACACTGAGTCCACAGTCAGGAGGCAGAGAGATGAAAGCTGGCGCCCAGCTCACTTTCTCCTTTTTATTCAGTTTGGGATTGCAGGTCCCATTGGATGGTGCCGTCCACGTGTAGGGTGGGTCTTCTAACCTCTGTTAACCCAGCTAGAGACTCTCTTATTTACATCAGGGGTGCATCTCCTAGGTGATTCTAAATACTTTCAAGTGGACAATACTGACCATCACAGAACCCGGCCGGTGGGAGCCGTTCCACTAATTGCACACGGATGTCTTAGAGAACCTTGCTGTCCCCTCACAAGTGGGCTTTGGGCTTCTACTTCCCTTGGATCTTTTCTCTGATAAACGGCAAACTGGAAAAATCGCAGGCACAGAGCAACTCCTCTGCCATTTTCCACTATTTCATGATCATGTTGAGACACTGGGGCAGGTCCCAGCCAAGAGCCCCAGCCAAATGCTTGCTGTTCTTAGCCCTACTTCCTGGCCTCCTGCTGAGCTTTCTAAATATAACTCCCTCTGTCTGAGACAACAAAGAAGGCCCCTTGGAGTGGCTGCAGCGCGTGACCAGCTTCTGTGGTATGTGTCGTGATACGGGGGAGGAGTGGGACAGACAGAGAGCGATCGCCAAGGACAGTGAAGCCCTGGAGCCATGTACTGCCTGGGTCATCAAGCCCAGGGACACGTGGGTCCAGACGTCCAGGGCCTGTGGTCTTGACCTTCTGTCCCAGCCGTGTTCCAGGCAGACGGGGCTAAGCTGTGACTGAGCTAGAGGAGACAGGCTGATACGGACAGAGAGGCCAGAACTCGTGACGTGTCCTGGGAGTTGGGCAGAGCATGTCTTTAGGGATGCCCGATGCTACATCTGACAAGGGGTGATTGAGGGCAGATCCTCCAAAGCCTTCAAGGCCAGTTTCCATTATCTGACATGGGGCTGTCAGTGGAGAAACACAGCTCTTCCACCAAAGGGAATAAGAGTTCATCTGGAGCCAAATACGAGTGACCGTGGCCCCGGGAGCATAGATTTAGGTTACCCCAAACGCCATGTTCCAACACAGTAACAGTGTCACGAAGCATTTATAATAACAGAACAGAATCAGGCAGGTTGGTTTTAGCAAACTGTCACAGGCCTCGGATGATGTTCTTAGCCTGGGGTTAGTGGAAGCTGGGGTCAGTTTGTGCATTCCTAAAGGATTTATCTAATAGTCCGAAGGCCGTTAGGTCACACAAATGGCTATTAAAGGGCTCACGTAGCCCGAGATAGTTTCTGCAACATTCCAGCTTCTCCTCATCACTGAAGTTCTGATCAGTCAGCCTTGTAGAATGTTCAACATGAATGTGACTTTTTTTTTCTGGGAACTTCAGTTCATGTTGGGGATTGAGAGAGTTCGCGCCCCTTGGTGGCCATTCCTGGCCCTGCTCTGCCTGGGCCCCTTCGTACCCACATGGAACGCTGTGACCTCGGGAGACGCGGTTGTCGGCAGGGCCCTGCATCCTGCTCTCGGTGTGCGTCTGAGTGTAGCCCCGCATCTCGTCTTAGGGCCCAAGAAGTGGGAGACCCGTGAGGCCCTCACTCCTCAGAAATCAGCTCAATGCGCCGGGTCTCACTCACTCAGTGGCTTCAAATAGAAAAGCACCTATCCCCCCACCCCCGCCAGATCTTAGGCCTCTTGCCTCAGTTTCCAGCTTCTCAGCCTGGACCCGGATGAGTATGGAGGATGCTACAGGACACTGACCCACCTGGGGACGTCTCCATTGAGCATAGGAAAGAGGAAACTGGCAGGGAAAGAAAAGCTGGACTTCTCAGACCTGGGCCGGCTCCGTTGAAGGGCCATCAGCCACGTTACTTACCCTTCTATTCTGTCCTTTAAGGTTGAAGGACCTCATCTCTCACCTAGGTAGCAAGGCAGTACACGCCCCTACACTAAGGGTCCTCTGGTGAGGACACAGCCTTTCCACAGGAAACTTCCGGCCCATGAGTGGACCCCTTTTTGTGTAAGTCAGGACCAATGATCAGTCCTCATGACCACAGGGACAGAGATGCAGAGTTGGTGGCAACATGAATCTCTGTTGTTGAGACTTGTCTTTTTTAAAAAATATTTTTACTTATTTTCTTGCAAGCGAGTTAGACAGACAAAGACAGAGAAAGAGGTAGATAGAGAGAATGGGTGCGCCAGGGCCTCTAGCCTCTGCAAACAAACTCCAGATGCATGTACTACCTTGTGCATCTGGCTTACATGGGTCCTGGGGAATCGAACCTGGGTCCTTTGGCTTTGCAGGCAAGTGCCTTAACCACTAAGCCATTTCTCCAGACCAAGACCTGCCTTTTTGTTGGCAAGGTGTCCCCAGGCCGGGAAGTATGGAAGTCAGGCAGTGGAGGGTTAAGGAACAGGCAGGGAACTGTCTGTTGCTATGGCCACCACTTACCAACTTCAAGCTCAACACAACAGCCCTGCGAGTAGCTTCTTCTATTGGCCTCGTTTCTTTATAGAAATGGAACCAGCAGCCCAGAGTCACACCTCTGTCAGTCTCATGACAGCAGCAGGACTCGGCTGTGCTGTCTGAGGCTTCTGGTACGAGCACACGTCTTGAAAGGTGACGCTCGCATGACCCGCTGAGAATGATACCGGCTGCACACCCTCACCAGCTTGGCTGCTGGATCCATTGCAGCGACATTGCTGGGTTTCCTCAGAATGTTGTAAGGAGCTCACCGACTCTTGGAGATAACCCAAACCGTGTCAGAGGCTGGGGGTGTGGCTCAGTCCATAGTGTGCTTGTCCAGCATGTGTAAAGTCCTGGTTATGATCCCCACCCAGTGTGGTGGCTTATGCCTATAATCTCGGCACTTGAGAGGTAGAGGCAGGAGGACCAAAGGCTCAAGGTCAACCTTGTCTATATAGGTGAGTTCGAGGCCAGCTAGGGCTGCATAAAATGGACCATGGTTGAGGGAGAAATGGAATCAGTGGAAGGGGGATGCAGGAAGTGGGGGCGAGAGAAAGTGATGGGAAGGGACTATGATCAGAACACATTATGTACATATATCAAAATTGCCAAAGCCAGGTATGGTGGCACACACCCTTAATCCCAAGCACTTGGGAGGTAGAGGTACTAGGATCACCGTGAGTTCTAGCCCTGCCTGAGACTACATAGTGAATTCCAGGTCAGCCTGGGCTATAGCAAGACCCAGCCTTGAAAAACAAACAAAAAAATTGTCAAGAAAAAATAACCATGCCCACAAGCCAGGTATGGAAGTATATGCCTATAATTCCAGGCCTCAGGTGGTAGAGGCAGGAAGATCATGAGTTTGAGGCCAGCCTGGATAGCATATTGAGATCTTGTCTCTCATAAAACCAAAACTTAACAACAAAAACATGTTAGCAAGGGAAGCAAAGAGTTTTAGTGCCAGTTTGCCAGAGGTTTTTTTCTTTTTTTTAAAAAAAATTTTTGTTCATTTTTATTTATTTATTTGAGAGTGACAGACAGAGAGAGAGGCAGATAGAGACTGGGCACACCAGGGCCTCCAGCCACTGCAAACGAACTCCAGATGCGTACGCCCCCTTGTGCATCTGGCTAACGTGGGTCCTGGGGAAATCGAGCCTCCAACCGGAGTCCTTAGGCTTCACAGGCAAGTGCTTAACCGCTAAGCCATCTCTCCAGCCCAGAGGTTTTTTCTTTAATAGTTCATCACCATATGAAATTTCTTTTATTATTATTTTTTATTTTTAGAGAGAGACAGAGAGAATTGATGCACCAGGGCCTCAGCCACTCTAATAGAAATACAGGTGCTTGCACCACCTAGTGGGCATGTGAAACCTTGCAATTGCCTCACCTTTGTGTGTCTGGTTTACCTGGGATCTGGAGAGTCAAACAATAGAGGCTTTGGAGGCAAGCACCTTAACCACTAAGCCATCTCTACAGCCCTTGTCAGAGGTTTTTCACAAGTTTTCCTGCCCCTCCTCCTTCAGTTTATTCATTCTTTGAAAAAAATGAACTGTAACTCTGACTTTGCAGAGAAGGTTTTGTCATGCAGCGGGGGTCAGGGTGGGGGGTATTTCTGAGGATGAACAGGTGCTTTTCATGATGGGGAGTCATGAACAGTGAGCTCTCCTGGGAACAGGGGCAGGAAGCTCATCGATCATGTGGAAGAGGAAGCACACAGTGAAGCATCTAGATGCACAAGGGCTTTTGGGAAACAAGAAGTCACATATATGGGATATGTGCTCTTTGCTTTGGTCCTTGAGTCACAGCTAACGACCAGTGCTTAGCCACAGGAACATGTGAGTGATTTCATGCATTCAACATCTATCTGTTGTGTACACACACACACACACACACACACAGATGGTACTATTCTGCCTTTCTTCGTTTTCACAGCAGGCTCTCACTATAGCCCAGGCTGACCTAGAATTTACTCTCTAGTCCCAGGCAGGCCTCAAACTAAAAAAGCCCAGCTCAACTTGATTCCCTCCAAGTCCCCTTGTGATGCTGTTTCCCCAACACCTAACCCATGCTGGACATCACCTTAGTTTGCTGTTACTGTTGTAACAAGTCACCACAACTTTGGTTTAAAGCAACATGAATTTATTATGTTCTTATGAGTCAGAAGTTGACCACAGGTCTCAGAGCCAAAGTGTGGGCAGGCTGAGTTCTTATGGGAGGCTCTGGGGACAGTCTGTTCCTTGGTCCTTCCATATGCAGAACCAGAGCTGACCAACAGAGCCTTGGTGATGTCTCACGTAACGTCACTTGGATGTCTTTGATATACCGTCTCCATTTTTTAAATTATTATTTATTTATTTGAGAGCGACAGACAGAGAGAGAAAGAGGCAGAGAGAGAGAGAGAGAATGGGCGTGCCAGGGCCTCTAGCCACTGCAAACGAACTCCAGACGCATGTGCCCCTTGTGCATCTGGCTAACGTGGGTCCTGGGGAATCAAGCCTCGAACCAGGGTCCTTGGGCTTCACAGGCAAGCATTTAACCGCTAAGCCATCTCTCCAGCCCTCCGTTTTTAAAGCCCTTATAATGACATCAGGCCCACCTGGATTACACATGGTCATCTCCCTATCTCAGGCCGCTGGCTCAGCACCTGTTATAGCTTAGATATGAGACGTCCCTCACAGGCTGAGCACTTGATCCCCGCTGTTTTAGGAGGTTGTTGAACCTTTAGGAGGTTGGAAGAGAGGCACAGGGTGTTGGGGGGCAGCTTTGAGGCACATGGTCCAACACCCCACTACTTGTCCTCATTACTTCCTGCTCCACCACCGTGGAGCTAGCTACGTGTTTGTTCCCTACCATGAGGGGGAGGAAAATAACAAACGTGGGGCTGGAGAGATGGCTTAGCGATTAAGGCGCTTGCCTGCAAATCCAAAGGATCCTGGTTTGATTCTCGAGGACCCACAAAAGCTGGATGCACATGGTGACGCCTGCATCTGGAGTCCATTTGCAGTGGCTGGAGGCCCTAGTGCGCCCATCCTCTCTCCCTCTGCTTTTTTCTCTCTCTCAAATAAATAAAACGTATTTTTAAAAAAGAAAATAACAAGGCCTGGAGAGATGGCTTAGTGGTTAAGCGCTTGCCTGTGAAACCTAAGGACTCTGGTTCGAGGCTCGATTCCCCAGGACCCACGTTAGCCAGATGCACAAGGGGGCGCACATGTCTGGAGTTCGTTTGCAGTGGCTGGAGGCCCTGATGGGCCCAGTCTCTATCTGCCTCTCTCTCCCTCTCAGCCTCTTTCTCGCTCTGTCTGTTGCTCTCAAATAAATAAATAAACTAACAAAATTTAAAAAATAAAGAAAATAACAAATGCATTCTTCCTCCATTAGGTTGCTTATTTCAGAATTTCATCACAGTGAAGAGAAAAGTAATCAATACCGCACCCTTAGTTCCAGTTTTCCCCTTACCGCGCAGCGCCGCATATCCACAGGTTCGGGGAGGCGGGGTGGGGCATCACCACGCCTACCATGGAGGGCATTCTTAGTGCTTTTCCCACCTAGGTGAAAACAAGATATTTCATCCTCTTAAGATTTCATTTTCACTATTGGTAGGTTGAATGTCTTCTTCACTGTCTTGAGGCAAAACCTTTACAAATGGTCTATTTGCTCCCCTGGCAGGTGGCCTCTTCCCCTCCCCCCCATGTTGACTTATGATTCCCTCCTTCCCTTCCTCCCTCCCTCTCTCCTTCCTTCTACACAGGATCTCATGTGGCCCAGCCTGGCCTTGAACTCCATAGATATCCAAGGATGACCTTGAACTCCTGATCCTCCTCCCAAGTGCAGGGATCAAGGCATTTATAAGCACTCTACTAGCTGAATTGTGAGTTTATTTATTAATTTGAGAGAGAGAGTGAGAGAGAAAGAGGCAGATGGAGAGAGAGAGAATGGGCATGCTGGCCCCTGCAAATGAACTCCAGACATGTGTGCCACCTTGTGCATCAGGCTTTACATGGGCACTGGGGAATCCAACTCGAATCCTTAGGCTTTGCAGGTTAAGTGCCTTAACCACTGGGCCATCTGTCCAGCTCTGAATTACGAATTTCTTTTAAAGGCTCATAGTCACCCTGTGTCCCCTCAAAATGTGGCCTGATTCAGAGAAGGAATTCAGTGCCTGACAGCCTTTCCTCCCACCAAGATGTCACCCTCCCAATGTCACCCACCCACTGTGTTCTCTTGCTGTTTCCGAAGAAATGCCAGGAGCTTCTTTTGGCTGTGCAGGCCTAAGCTGTCTGCGTTTGGGAGGTCATGGAGGGCTGAATTGAAGGGTGTCTGTGGGTTACCACTGGCCCTGTAGCCACCAGTTCCACACCCACAGATTCAACCAGTCTTGGATGAGAAAAAAAAATTTTTTTTAAACGGCCTCTATATTGAACATGTACTTCCTTGTCATGAAGTCCCGAGGAGCGCAGTGTCCCAATTTCCATAGCATCCGCACTGCGTTAGGGCTGAAGGGCCAGAGATGATGTTCAGTGTCCGCGAGGCTGTGCGCAGCCTGGGTGCAAATCCTGTGCCCTTTACAGAAGAGCGTGAGCAGCTGTGGATTTTGGTATCTGGGGTCTTGGACTCGATCCCCAGCGGATACCAAAGGACGACTGGCTCGCAGCCTCATGGACTTCTCTTACCAGTCGTGGGGCCCTGGGTCCAGGAGAGAGGGGCCAGTCCTCAGCTGCCCCCTTGACTTGAGCCCATCTGTCTTCTTGCTGGCAAAGGCAATGATGGCATCTCTCCCGACATGTCAGGGCTGCTGAGCTAGTGACAAGCAAAAGCATCACCGTGGGGGAGGGGGGACCTGGGCTGGGCTGTCCGCACCCTGGCTGTGGCAGAGATGACACGCAGGCTGTGTTTGTGTGGTGGGCACGGGATCCTCTGGAAGAGCTAGAGACAAGCCGATGTGGCCTGTGCTGTGAGCGAGGAGGACGCAGAGGGCACCAGCTCCAAGCATCCTGGGCCCGTGTTTTACCCAAGACTGCGATGGAGCGGACGTCACGTCGCCATTCCAGGGCACCGAGGGTCTGAGCGGCTGCGTTTCAGTAACAGTTGCCCCTCCTGCCGTTTCAGGAGTGCATCATTGACGAGGACTGTGGACCCGCCAGGTACTGCCAGTTCGCCAGCCTCCAGTACACCTGCCAGCCGTGCCGGGACCAGCAGACGGTGAGGATGCCAGGGGTCTCTGGACTGCCCCAGGGGTCCTAAGCTAGGCTGTTAAAAGAACCCTTTAATGATGGGGAGAGATCCCAGAGGGCTGACTCATAGCTCGACCAGGAACATCCCAGCGGACGCATCAGGAAACCATCTGCGAACCTGCTGGCCCCTCGTCCCATGATCTCTGGTCACACCATGTTCCTCATGGATGGCAGAGAAGGGGAGGAAGGAGAGAACTGGAGGTCCTCTGCTTACCCCCAGCCTGGGATAGGCCATCGTAGTAAGCACAATGCTACGCATCTCCAGCCCCCAGGAAGGGCAAAGGCTCCCCTCTTTCCCCCCCCCCCCCCGGGCCTGTTGCCCACCTCCCAGATCTTCCTCCACATCTGCTCAATAAGAGGGCAGAGGGAGGAGTCCGGAGGAGACTGGAGCACTCCCCAGTGGAGGTTGCCCTGAGCAATATGAGGCCATTGGCTAAAGGAGACTCTTCCCTTCGCCCAGCAGCATCTGGGACCAAACTGGAGGCCCACAGGCTCTTGGCAGTTTTGCTTTTTGTGATCCTAACTTGGAGCATAAAGAGATTCTCCTCTTCCTGCTGGCCAGCATCGTTGGTGAGGCAGCTGCTATGGTACTTCCAGCCCACCCCTCATCACTGGGCACAGCCAGAGGACCCCTTGCTGCTCCCCTGGATTTCATTACCCATGTGGCCCTGGGCCCAGGCACCAGGATGCCAGCCCCGCCCTGGGCCTTCCCAGCTCCAACTTGACATACCAGCTTGTCACAGGGATGTTGCCACCTTCCTTCCTGACCGGATTGGAAGTAGGAAAGGCACAAGTGTGGATTGGGAGGGAACATCAAAGACGCCCAAGTGTCCTTCGCACACTTTTTTTTTTTTCCCTGAGGTAGGTTTTCACTCTAGCCCAGGCCACAAACTCTTTTGTGAAAAATTATTTTTATTTATTTTCAAGCAGAGAGAGAGAGACAGAAAGACACAGAAACAGAGAAAATGGGTTCGCCAGGCCTCCAGCTGCTGCAAACAAACTCCAGATGCACGTGCTTCGTTGTGCATCTGGCTTTACATGGGTACTGGTGGGTACTGGGGAATTGAACTCGAGTTGTCGGGCTTTGAAGGCAAGCGCCTTAACCACTGAGCAAGCCCTTCAAGCCATCTGTTGCACTCAGATTTGCATTGCTGGTAGAAATCACCCAACCAAGAGCAGCTTGGGGGAAAAAAAGAGGTTTATTTTGGCTTACAGGCTTGAGGGGAAGCTCCACGATGGCAGGGGAAAACGATGGCATGAGCAAAGGGTGGACATCACCCCCTGACCAACATAAGGTGGACAACAGGAACAGGAGAGTGTGCCAAACACTGGCAAAGGGGGAGCTGGCTATAACACCCATAATCACGCCCCTACCAATACACTGCCTCCAGGTGGCACTAATTCCCAAATCTCCATCAGCTGGGAACCTAGCATTCAGCACACCTTAGTTTATGGGGGACACCTGAGTCAAACTTCCACAACATCCTTCTCAAACTCTTGAGCAGGGTGGAGAGACTTGGGCACTTATCTCACTAGCTGTTCTTTTTCAGTGTGACCTGTCTCTTCTCATGTTGGCCCCTTCAGTTTCCACTGCTACCCCACCCCCCTAGAGCTGTTCTCTGCTGGGGAGGAGTGGGTGAGCCATCTTCATGGTGGACTGGCCAGACTGTGTTAATTGGGGTTCTTTAGAAACTAGACCCATAGAGTGAATATATTAGAAAGGGATTAGACTGCCTTAGACGGTATGGGCCAGGCTGCAGGCTGGAGAACCTGAGGACCAGGCAGGTAGATGCCTCAGCAGTCCTCTGTGGCGCTGAAGGTCTGGAGGGTTCCTGGAGAACTTTAGTTCTTAGTCTTTAGTCCATACTGGAAGGAGGAGGAAGCTGGGTTCTGACATCAGTAATGATGGCAGCCAAAGGGTAGATGTCTTCATTAGCAAGGGGCAAAGGCAGGCAGGGAAACAGGGTCGCTATTTCTTGGGCTCTGTGGAATTGCTTTTGATGCTACCACCAGGCAGGATTGCCCACTCTGGAGGAAGGTTGTGCCCCCTCAGTCCTTACTTAGTTCCCGCAGCAAGCAAGTTGACAACCAGTCATCATACCGGGCGCCATGGCAGGCTGGGCTCCTGGCCAGGCTCCCAGGCTTTTGAGCGTCAGGATCTTGTTTCTTTTTTTAATTTTTTTGTTTACTTTTATTTATTTATTTGAAAGCAACAGAGAGAGAGAGAAAGAGGCAGAGAGAGAGAGAGAGAGAGAGAGAGAATGGGTGTGCCAGGGCCTCCAGCCACTGCAAACGAACTCCAGACGCATGCGCCCCCTTGTGCATCTGGCTAATGTGGGTCCTGGGGAATCGAGCCTCGAACCTGGGTCCTTAGGCTTCATAGGCAAGCGCTTAACCACTAAGCCATCTCTCCAGCCCTCTTTTTTTATTTGTATTTTAATTGTTAGAGAGAGAGGGAGGGAGAGAGAGTGGGTGCACCAGGGCCTCCAGCCACTGCAGACAAACTCCAGATGCATGCACCACCTTGTGCATCTGGCTTATGTGGCTTCTGGGGAATCGAACCTGGGTCCTTTGGCTTTGCAAGCAAACACCTTAACTACCAAGCCATCCCTCCAGCTCCAGGGTCTTGTTTCTTCCTGCTTCCTCACAGCTCTGCACGCGGGACAGTGAGTGCTGTGGAGACCAGCTGTGTGTCTGGGGTCACTGCACCAGTAAGGCTGTCCAAGGCAGCAACGGGACCATCTGTGACAACCAGAGGGATTGCCAGCCTGGGCTGTGCTGCGCCTTCCAGAGAGGTGTGTGGACTCCCCTGTGGGTGCAGGGGAGGCCTGTCCCAAGCTCCGAGGCCGGGTCTGTTGGGCCACACAGCATGCCACCCACACCTTTGCCGACTCCTGCCTCCAGTGCTCAGTGTGGGTCCCAGCTCCACAGCATCTCCTTTCGGGTGCGAAGACTGTCTATAAAAGTTCTTTTAAGGCTTCATGAGTCCAGGGCAGGAGGAACACCCCCAGATTGGTGGGACTGTAGCCTTCCCCCCCCCAATCCCACTTTGCATCTTTCCAAGTTGCCCCTTTTGCTCCCCGCTTTCTCTGTCCTCGCTGCCTCCCGCTGGTGAGCTGGCACAGACCTTCTGTCTCCCCCATGTATCTGAAAGGTCCCCTCAGCCACCTCCCTAGCTCAACCTTCCCCACCCCACTGGTGCTCCCCCCACCTCCTTCCTGGGTGATTTTCCTGAAGGGTGAATTCCAGGGGAGTTGCTCCTCTGGGACCCACAGTAGCTCCTGCTATCTCCCGCTGCCAAGGCCTCACCAGCCACCCTCCCCAGCTCCCCTGCTCCCCTTTTCCTCCACTCCCTGGCCCAGCTCCTCCCACGGGGCTGACCCTGACCTTTTGTTGCTGTACCCTCACTTGATGCAGGACTTTGGGGTTCAGGAGGGATCCCCTAAGTTTATGAATTCCAAGTTTGGGTCCTGTCCTGTTTAAAAAAAAGAATTGATAAAAACGGACTCAAGAAGGATAAACCATGAATTACTGAGTTTATTTAGGGTGAAACCACAAGTTTTGGGGTTTCCTTAAGGGAAATCGGGATCTAGGAAGAAGGCTAGAGCCGAGTCACAAGCACTTGGAAAGTGGGAAACACACATTCATGTGGAAGAAACCGCGTAGCTCCTGAGATCCGTTTAAGAGAAATTGAGATTTTGGGGAAAGACCAGAGTGGGGCACGTGCGGGACAGAGCCTAGGAGCTTGTGTGGGGGATTTAGAGGGAACGCGTAGTACCCACCCTGAGCTCCCCCCACCCACGGAAGGAAGTTCGGAGGACAAACGGTGCGGCTTACGGAAGAAGAGCAGAGGGAAATCATCAAAGCAGAGATCAAGACATCCTGATGAGAAACGAATAGTAAAGAGAGTTATGCCCGTGGTTACCTCGAGTTTGGAGAAATTACGCAGGCTCAGAGTCAGAGAAAGCACGCACGTGGCAGGTCTAGAGTGTAGGGGAAAGATGCGCGTGGTGGATTCAGAGCCCAGAGGAGAATCAGAGATGTAACTAAAGTGAGACGTTACCCCAAAGTCTGAAGCAGAGGCAAGCAGAAAAGCTGAAGAAATAGTATTCTGCTCCCCCCCCAACACACAGGCAGGCTGGTGGGGTGTAGGTGGGGAGCCACACTCACGTGTTTCCTAGCAGCTCAGGGTAGGTCCAGGAGGAACCCACAGAGAGAAAGAGGCTGGCAGAACAGTCTATCGTAAATGCATTCTTTCATCAGATTCAGGAACGTAACGGGGAAAGACCTGATTGGTTTGTAGATCTGAAGGGTAGGCTCCAGGGCCAAGCCCACATGGGTAGCAGGTTAGACTGTGGGCAGGGCAGCTGTTGTAGATGAGTCTAGATCAGACTGTCACTCGTGCCAAGGTGGCGAGGGCTGGGGCGTGGGGGCAGGGGCCTCCGTTCTCTCTGGGTCTCTCTGATCCTAATTGAAACTGCCTAAAAGAAGCTTGCGTCCTCCAATTTCCCTTTCAGTCCCACTGTTCATTCCTCAAGGCATTTTGGCCCTCAGAACCCAGCTCCCTTCTTTAGGCAGAGCCCCTCCCCCAACGCTACTGCAGTCTGCAGTGGCCCGGCTCCCTTATCCATCCACGGTCACCTCACCTAGGGGCTGAGGGAGCAGAGGGCGGCTGTGCCCACTTCTCTGCCTCCACTCCTGGGGCCTCTCGTCCGTTGCAGGTCTGCTCTTCCCTGTCTGCACGCCTCTGCCTGTGGAGGATGAGCTCTGCCACGATCCTGCCAGCCGGCTGCTGGACCTCATCACCTGGGAGCTAGAACCCGAGGGCGCTTTGGACCGATGCCCGTGTGCCAGCGGCCTCCTCTGCCAGCCGCACAGGTGAGGGGCCCCCTGCTGTGCCTAACGTGGCCCAGAGGGCACGCAAAGGAGGAGACGTGGATACGGTGTAGCTACGGCAGGCATGAGTGGAGGGGTTGCCAGGTCACCCAGTTAGCATCTGATCTGCAGGTTGGGGGGCGCATCTGGATGGTGACTGACACTTCCTCGGGGCGTCTCAGGGAGAGGGTATGGGCGGAGGAGAGAGACCGAGGAGGAGCCCACTCCTGTGGTGAATGAGCAGAAGGCGGGAGGGGAGAGGCATCAAGGGGGAGCATGCCACTGATGCCAGTCTGCCAAGATCAAAGCTTCAGATCTCACCACGGCCAGCATCCGTACACATCTTTGTCCTGTCTGAGCCTTCTGTCCCAGCAGAGCCCAGGGCCAGACAGAATTCCCCTATTCTCCCATGGAGGCCAACGCTCCCCCCTATTTGCAACAGATAAGGGGTGACACTGTTCCTCACTGTCGCCTCTTGCCTGGAGCCCAGATGAGCATGTGGCTGAGGGGGCTCTGCGCGGCTGTGAACCCCCATATCCATGCCCTCAGTGCCCACCCTTGTCCTACCAAGCTAAGCGTTAGTCACGGAAAGACAGGCCCGCAGCCAGAAAGGGGTGGCCGCCCCTGGAGGACAGTCTCCCCGTTGACCTTTCAGTAAGAGATTGGCAGGGAATGGAGAACACTGGGGAGCTGAGGGGAAGGAGCGAGCAGGTGAGGCTGGAAGGAGGCCTGCCGAATGGACAGGTAGCCCGGGCCTGCTGGATTCTTCACCGACTCTCAGCCCTTGCTTTCCCCAGCCACAGTCTGGTGTATGTGTGCAAGCCAGCCTTCGTTGGCAGCCCTGACCAGGATGAGGGGAGTCTGCTGCCCAGGGAGGCCCCTGATGAGTACGAAGAAGGTGGCTTCATCGAGGAAATGCGCCAGGAGCTGGAGGACCTGGAGCGGAGCCTGGCCCAGGAGCTGGTGCTCGGAGAGCCCGCTGCTGCGGCTGCAGCGGACATGCTGGCCGGGGAGATTTAGCCCCGGCCCCGGGCGCGCTGCCACTAGACGTGCAATAGAGATGGCTAATTTATTTCCCCATGAGTGTCCCCTAGGTGTGGGCTGGCCAGGCACTCCCCGTGCCCCCTTCCCGGTAAATGTCCCCTCTAGCTTGACAAGGTGCGGTGCTGTGCTTTGTCTTACACGGGCCCCGACTGCCGCTGCAATGCCCTGCTACTAGGGTGCTGGGGAAAGACAGACAGACATGGGCGACTGAGGGCGGAGCCGAGCTGCCCCCGTGCCTCCGTGGTTTTACTCTCCATCGATTAGAGACCTGAAGGGAGGAGATGAGAAGGAAGCTATTCTAAATGCCCGTGATGGGCTGTGGGGGAAGCGTAGAGGAGGGTGCCTGCTTTGTAAACGCCAGCCTGGCATGGCACGCAGCAGCCACAGGCGAGCTCACTCTCGCCCTCGCGGGCATTCGTCCCTCAGCTCTTCGCTCGGCTCCTACCTCGTTGCGGGCACAGCCCCTCGCAGCCACCCCCAGTGCCCTCACCACAGCCTTGGGGAGATGCCCTTCTCCTGCCTGCCAAGGACTTTCCGAGGCTGTAAGCTGCTTGCCAAGCCCAGTGTTCTCCCGCTTCGCCCCGCACCAGTCTCAGGGCCCGCCCACAGGAGGGGGAAGTGAATCTCTTTTCCCCTTTGGAGACATGCCTGCGATTAAGGTGAAGCTAGCTCACACGTCTCTGAGGTCAGAAGTAGCCGGGTGGATGTCCGTCATTTTAGTGGAGACTGCTGGTGTGGATGGACGTCGACCCCCGCCATTTGGAGCATAGTGTATAAATTAATTTGCAGGAAATGTATACTTAGGTCATTGTAGGACCAGGAGTGTAAATGGAATTTGCAAGATCGCTTTACAGAAACTAGAGACCGTTGGCAACCTTGTGGAGAAAGCAAAAGCAAGCTCTATGAAACATGGCTGTGATTTCCCGACCAGGGACGCTGAGCCGGGTGTCACTCCACAAATGACATTTCCAGGTGCGAGAAACGGTTTCCATCATGTATTCATTCATCCAGAGTCATTATATCTTAAAGTCGTACATGATTGTGTAAGCATGCTTTCTTTGACTTTTAATTAACATGTATAAACACATGTTGCATTTAGAAATGAGGCATAAATCACTTCTACTACTCATAGTTTCTTGGATTTCTCTCTTTCTGATTTTCTAAAATACAAAAACCTCCTTAGCCAGAAAAAAAAAAAAAAAGAAACGACCCATATAGTAAAGAAATGAGATTACAATTGAAGTAAAATTTCCAGACATTAGAAGCACACCTCTGTCAGCCTCAAAATATTTAGAAAAACACTTCTCTGTCACCCGGAAGGACAAGTGGAGTAACTGAGTCTTGTCTTGGAATCGCTTTGTAATCAAACGCAGTCCTGGGCCTGTGCTAGTCAGTGTTGTCACTGTAACAAAATACCTGAGAAAATTAACTTATGAAGAGAAGAGGTTTAATTTGGCTTATAATTTTGGTGGTTTCAGCGTAGAATTCTGCTGCTCTGATTCTGAGGCCACACAGCAGTGTGGTGGGGAGCGAGTGGTGGCCCCAAGCTGCTCACTTCATGACCCAGAAGAGAGAAGAGAGGGGAAGAAGCCCCCTTCAAGGTGGCCCCCTTTCCCGAGATGTAGGGCCTTCTGACAAGGACCCACCTCCTAAAGGGCAAAGGTTTCCGCACCTCTGGATGAACTACGTTTCTGGCTGGTGTGACCGCATGTGTAGAATGCAGCAGGTCGGGGGAGAAAAGACTCACCTTGGCTCGTGGTCCAGGTCCGTCATGGCAGCCAGGCACGAGGCTGCTGGTTCACACTTCGGAGAATCAGAAAGCAGAGAAGCAGGTAGCACTGGGACTCCACTGTCTTTTTGCTTTATTCAGTCCGGGACCACATAACCCATGGGATGGTGCCACCCACATTCAGGGTTGGTTTCCCTTCCTCAGTTAATCCACACCCAAAACTTCCTCCCCTCACACACATGTCCCGAGGTGTGTCTCTGAGATGCTAAGCCCAGTCAGGTTGACGAGATGAACCGTCAGGATCTCTCGGTGGTGCCATACTAGGGACAGGCCTTTAGCAAATGGGCCTTGACCGGGGGTGGGGCAGGATGCTCGCCCCATCCATAGCAAAGCTGTGACGCAGTAGGATACGTAAGGACTATGGGAATTAAATCGCTATATACTTCGAGTACCAGTAGACCTATATTACCTCATTTCACCTTCACTCAATCCCATGAGATTTTCTTCCCAGATGCAAACAGCATCTCGTACAGTATTTTATCATCAGCTATGGGGGGGGGGGTGTTCTCTACTGGTGTCTAACCCCATCCTTACAGATCACACAATAGCTAAGTGCTGAGAGCCAGCTCAGGGGCTGTGACATGCGCTGCTGGGGTGCCAAATTGGCCCAGATAACAGTCCCCACCCTAAATGCATCTCAATAAGGACCCATCTAAGCCAGGCAGTGACACAGAAGCCCAGGATTGGAGTGTGACAGGAGTCCCAGCACAGCGTCTGTCTCAGAGAGCTGGCACGGGAACACTGTGAAGGCTGGTGGGGAGTTTACCAGGAAGCCAGAGGGAACTGTAAAGGCGTCCTGGACCACAGGCAGAAGGAGAGGGCTGAGAAGTATGGGTGCCTTTTAAGGAAATGGTAAATAATTCATACTGACTAGAAGAGGGTCAGGTACGCTTGAAGCTGGAAATAACTTCATCCGCGCCCCCCCAAAAGTGTCTAGTACTCAGCATATGTGAGGCCCGTGTTAGATAACAGAGACAGTGGTAGAGGAGATAAACCTAAGGCCTTCTCTTGAAGATTCTGCGCTGGTAAGCGATATTGCTTGCTTTGTCCTGGTCACCCAGGTATGAGGACCCCACTGGTGGCTTTGAGAACACTTAGCTGAGATTCACATCTCATTCACATGCAGGTGGGCATGAGCGTTTGACATGGAATGTGGAGGGGCTCCTGAAGTGGGGCTCTCTCGGGCCTGCTCGCCTCCAGAATCCATTTCCTGCCAGGGAGGTCATGGCAGGCTCTGAAGGTTTGGCAACTCAGCAGCTATCCCAGCTAAGAGCCAAGTGGCCGGGAGGGTTTTCCTCTCTCAGAAAGTGCTCCAGCCCGTCCCCTAGTCCCAGCCTTTGAGCACAGGTGCTCAGATGTGGCAAGGGCTATGTGGATCGGTGGGGGCCCAGCCTTAGTTAGTCTCTAAGTATGTTACTCATGTTCCTTGGCACATGGCCCCTGTATTCATGACTTTTCTCCTTGCTGTGACCTGACAAGAAGCAACTTAGGGAAGAAGGGCTTCTTTTGCTTAGTTTGAGGGGCCGCACTCCATCAAGGCAGAAAGGCACGGCTGCGAGACCGTGAGACAGCAGGTTACAGACTGGAGGCTGGGAGCGGACAGGAGATGGGCAGGACTGTAAAACGTCAAGACCAACCCCTGGTTACCCACCCCCTCCAGTGAGGCCCCTTGTAGAGTTTCTACAACCTTCCCAAATAGCACCACCAGCAGGGGATCAAGGCTTCAAACTCATGAGCCTGTGGGGACATTTCATATTCAAACTACAACAGTCTCCTTTAAGTCCAGCAATAACAGGCCCTCTTGTACCCAGCAGTGGAAGGTTCTCTACTTTTAAGGTCTCATATGATTGACCCTCCTCCAGAACATTATTCCCCTGCTGAGGTCTTTGACTGTAATCACATCTATAGCCTGCACACCCCATAAGGGAAAGAAAGGTTTCCAGAATCCAGGGTTCTGGCCCTGAGAAACCCTTATTCTGACTATTACAGCAAGCAGTCAAGCCTGGAAATTGAGGAAAGCAATCCTAGTTGCAACCATCTTTGGACACCTTTCTAAGCAATCCTCCCATATTACGACCGTGGATAAAGCTGTTTGTTCTCTGAAGCCCACGTGGAGTATGAAGTCCCCTTATTGTGTGTGTGTGTGGAGGGAGAGAGAGCAGTGCTTGGGAAAGATAGCTCCAGTTCCTGACCTCCCATGGGCAATGAGAAATTGTCTTTAACTGGAGCCTATGTGGGAAGGCCTTGAGACTTTAGAAACGTTGTATGGGAGCTCTGACAGGAGTGGGGAGTCAGGTAGGGCTCATGGGTTCACATCTGTCTATCCTGGGAGGGAAGGAACACCCATGAGCAGCCAGGGGGAAAGACCACCCTTTTGTGCCGCTAAAAGGCAAAAAAAGATGGATTTTTTGGGTGTGTGTAGAGTATGCATGGCGTGTAATGTATATAGTGTATACATGTGTGCACATGTGCATGCCAGGTGCACACGTGTGCAGAGGCCAGAGAAGATGTTTTTATTTTTTTATTTTTATTTTTATCTACTTCCACCTGTTTCTTTGAGACAAGTCTCTTACTCAATCCAGAGCTACTGTTTGCACTAGCCAGCAAGGCCCAGAAATACTCTCTCGTCTCTGCCTTAGTAGGACTAGTTACAGATGTGTGTGGTCACACCCAGCTGTTTCCATGGGGCCCGGGGAATCGAACTTGGGTGAGCTCAGGCCTTTGTTCTTATGTAGTCAATGCCCTTAACCACTGAGCCATCTTCCCAGGTTGAAGATGGATTTTGACAGCACCCACACTCCCAGAGATAGAGGCATGGAAGAAAGATAGTAACAGGTGGGGGTCAGGGACTCGGTGGGGACCAGTACAGCACGGCACACACGTCAGAGGAAGGCCTGTTGTCGGGAGGTTAGAAAGAGATGTAGTGAAGTCTTGCAAAGGACCACCACCAGAAGGCATCAACCTTCAAATTTATAAGAACCTCACTGCCACCCACAGGAGGCTCACAGACAAGGCTGCCTGCCCCTTTCCCATCTGACTACAGGAGACAGTGAGTAGTGGGGGATACTGCCCCCAAACCCACCCCAGCAAAGCTAGTGGGCTCTGTGTCTTAATGTATTTAAATGTCACAGATTTCATTGTGAACTTGGCGAGGACTGACTTCCCAGTGGGAAGAGACATCAACAGAGCACCTTTGAGGGTTACTGGAAAACCACTGCTTATCCATGTCTCCACAAGTTGCCACTCTAAGCAGGCTCTGAAACACACTGTGAGGCTGAGCACGATGTTCCATCCGGGGGATGGAAGGAGGGTCCCCAAAAGCAGAAGGAAAGGAGTGCTGTCCATCGATTGTTTGGGGTTGGTGAATTCCTGGTTCTAACCAATCGAGTTCAACTTCTCTTCTGGGATGGATTAACTAGCAGCTGAGGGTAATCTCAGCTGCCAATTTAGGATTCTGAGACATGGAAACAAATTTCTGGGAATATCTGTGAGGGACTTTCTAGAGTAGGTTAATTGAGGGGTGTGTGTGTGGGGGGGGGGGTCCTGACTGTGGACAGCACAGTGCAAGGGCTGGGTCCTGAACTGAAGGCGAGGAGGAAGTGAGCTGAGCGGCAGCGTTCACTGCTGTCTCCCCACTGGGAACCGAATGTGACCAGCCTCTGTTGTCGCTCCCTTCCCCACCATGTTGGACTGTAACCCTGAGCTTTCAGCCAAAACAAACCCTTCCCTCCTTCAGTCAGGCAACAAGTCATGCAGTGGCCGAGGCAGTGCTGTGGGCGCAGGGGCAGACCATTCCTCCCAGCATCCGCGTCCTTTGCCCTTCCTCGCTTGACTCTCCTGAGGGCTGCTCTCCTACATGGCCACACAGACGTCAACGCATTGAGCTTATCCAGTGTCTTTGTTTCTGAAGACCACCTTGAGAAAAGTAACAGTGACCTGAGTGACCACAGCCTCACTGTTCTCCAGATGAGCAAGCATATTTGGATTCCATACACACTAATCCTAGGTGGCTATGCGCACTGTTTTGGTCCCCAGACTCCTTTAATTTTGATTTCAGGACTCCTGGCATTCTTACAAGGCTTCTGGTGTTAGTGACCAAATTTCAGGCTTCTCCACAGTTACACAGAATTGCTTGGAGTTGCTGGTTCAGAGTATCTCCTAGTCCACATACTATGTATGCTAGTCTACGGTTTGCAAGTCCCAAGCGCAACAGTTGCCAGCCTTGATGCAGGGCCAAGGTGCACAAGGCAGAGGTCGAACTACAGTGCCCACGGCAAAGGGAATCTGGCGAGTGAACCAGAACAAGACGTTCCGAGTCACTTTCTGCTCTAGTAATGACACCATGTGTGTAAGGCTGTGCACACGTGGCCAGGCCAACACTGGTCTACAGCTCTGCCGTGGAAACCAGGCACCCATTCCAAGGTGTGTTAGTGTCCACTGGATAGCATGGCTAACAATGGACTATCTTCCCAAGGGGACATAGTTTCATCCATCTCTCAGCAACACCAGTGTAGCTTTCTGACACCTCTTTTGCCTGTCACGATTACTCTCTCTTAAATAAGCATCCCTTGTTTAATTAAAAAGTGGACCATCAGTAAGCACGTTGCTGTATAGGTCAGCTAAATGGGTCCTCAAACCAGTTCTGGTTTCCTTGGCCAGAAAGCCCCTCCAATGGCTCTAACAGGGCTAACCCAAATTCATCTGTGACCTGCCTCGGCCAGAGGACACGGAATCACAGACTGGGCTCTGGCCCAGCCCCTGGACTGAGTGCTCACTGAGTGACGCGTCCCTTGGCTAAACGACTCTTCCCATCTCCACAACTTCAGTGGGAGGAGCTCCCCGTGTCCTTTACTGAGACTGCAAAACTGTGACATCATGTTTTAACTCACTACCAGGCACTGAGAAGCAAATAAATAGCCTTGAATTTTTCTTTCTGCAACAATATATTTTCTCTGCTCTTGGAATTTGTAGTATGCTTTCCATTAGTCAGAAGCAGCAATTAAACACAAAACAAATGAAAACAAACCAGCAACAACAACAACAAAATGAGACCAGACCCACAGCAGAGAGCACTGACCAAGGAGAATGGGAAGAATTCTGCCATGTGCTCTTGAATAGCAAGCCAGAACCCACAGCGCCCTTCGCTCCCAAGCCTGCCTCCCCTGCCTGCACTTGCAGGAAGTCAGATCTGGAAACACAGTCCCCACCATCAATGCCTAGGCCCCAAGTGAGCAGGCCGGTGCCCGAGCTAATCTGTTTCCACAGACACTGGGTCACAGGTGCTCCCATGTTCCGAAGGACAGCCTCAGTCTCCCAAGTACAATTCAGCTGCAGGCTACAGTTTACATGGAATCAGAATTACCCCAAAAATACCTTATAAAAGTTGTTTGTGGATTCTAAGAGTCTTTTAAGACACAGATTTTAACATACTCAAATGGAAGTCAACATTTGCTACTGTATTTTCTCATTAAATCTTTCTTACAAGAAAAAAGAAGGTACAAATCTGATTGGGAAATGACAGAATCCTCTGAAGCTAGGTATCTGAGAACTTTACTATAAATATACTCTATCATACAAAAGAAACAATTACTAAGTACCTGTTACAGAGTGTCACGGTGGAGGATGACCCAGACTCTGCGTCCACACGAGTCAATGACAAACAACGCAACGGAATGAACAAACGTTTTATTGGCATGTTCACTGTCGTAAACAGCATCTGGCATGAAAAAGTTTTACCAAAACCTTTTTATTGATTTTTATAAATTAGATCATATTTCAGAGTTTATGTAGAACTGTGTTCACTGTAGTTTCCTTAGCAAAGCAGAAACCTGCTGACTCTAATAGACTTTGCACTGAAATCATGTGGCATCAGTCTATTCTATGGCCTTCCTAGCGAGTTCATTCCAAATGATGAGTTTCTCCGAAGGTGAACTACATGTAACTACACATAGACTCTAAAAATGAAAATGGAACTTACAAGCATTCTAGAAGACTCAAACTTGAGGCAAATCAAAAAGAAATGTACACAGAGAAAAACTACTGAGGCTGCCGTACAAGAACGCTCATCAAGGGCCAAGCCCACCCCCTGGGCACGGGCACTGGGCGCCTCGCTGAGACGCTGCTGACCCGTGCGCTGTGCACCATGTACAGCTTGAGTGATGTGCAGCAGAGGGGCTGGGGAATAGGTGACCTGCAGCTGCAACTCAACAGGACTATTTACACGCCGATGGAACGAGTGATACATATTCTCTACAACCATAACTTAAAGTACAATCAAATAGAATTACAGAGCTGCCCCTGCTACGAGTATCTACTGGAGGTTACGAGTAAGGTTCTTAGTACTCTGCAAAAAACGAAACAAAATGAAAACACAGTGTCACAATTCTTTTCTGGGCTATGGCTGGTTCTAGGAATCTCTTTCTTCAGCTCCTATTTTTATTTTTGCTGCTTTCCAAGAGTCAACACAGTTGCATTTGCTTCTGAATTGTCAATGAGGTAATGTGGTATCAGTGAAATAAACAGAAGATTCATTCATTCATGGCCTTTGCACAGCTTTTATTGTGAAGCTATGAGCATCCTGTTTGAGGCTAGTTTTACTAGCGGCTATGTGCACATTAGTCCGCAATGAAAGAATTGACTCATTCCCTTCCCCCTTTGAAAGTAGCAGGTTTTGCTTTGTGTTTATTTTTGCACATCCCTTTTTTCACTTTACAGTACATGTGACTAGTGCACAACATGATTCCAAGTCAAAGCAGTGGCCCATTGGGCACTGAGCTTCTGATTGGTGAAGGGCAGTCCAATCAGTGCTGGTGTCACT
This sequence comes from Dipus sagitta, assembly GCA_036346955.1. Classification (NCBI taxonomy): domain Eukaryota; kingdom Metazoa; phylum Chordata; class Mammalia; order Rodentia; family Dipodidae; genus Dipus; species Dipus sagitta. Next base: position 150,799,798 of record CM070772.1, on the reverse strand, counting down.
GAGTTACCCCAACCATGTCCGGCTGTCACGGCACCACACACTAGTAGTGACCGTCTAATTAAAACTGACAATCCCCCAGGGACAGTGCTCCACTCGCAGTCAGTCTTGGGCCAGATCTTTGCTTGGCGCTCCGTCCAGGTAGATCTTTAGTGCTTTCTCTTTGCGAGGTGAGTACGTCACACGATGTCCGGTCTTTTGCAGTCGGCTGCTTTCTTTTTTCATCAGTTCATTTCTTTGCTCCTCTGTCAACTCCATTAATTCTTCTGTTTTATCCCTTTATTTAAAACATGAATTACATATTAGCTCAGTGAGTCAACTGCTTCTATCCGTGGCTCAGTACTACGGTGCTGCTCCTCACTGCACGCCACACCTGTGCTGTACTCACGTCTCATGATGGCACAGAATAATTGCCACGTTATTAAAAATAGCAGCAATCATTACTTAACAGGCTCTGTGCAATAGTTCTAATTCTCAAAAATCCCACAGGACAGACACCACCAGCACCACTTTGCAGCTAGGTGAGCAAGGAAGTGAGATCTGAGCCTACATCGGCCAGCTTCCAAAGACTACTGTCTCTTTCCTTCCTTCCTCCCTCTCCCCTCCCTCCCTCCCTTCCTTTCTTTCTGTTTGTCTGTCTCTCTACTACTGTAGCTATGCACATGTGGCTACTGAGCACCTGACAAGATGGCTGGTCCACACTGAAATGTGCTGGAAGTGCAACACAATACTCCTTAGACGTAGGACAAGCAAAAGAATGCAAGCTATCTCATGAGCAATTTTTTTATATTGGTGACATGATGTAATGATACTTTGTATGTACTGGATTAAAAATATTTTATTCATCTCAACTTCTTCCTTTTACTTTTGTTTTGCTTTTGAGGCAGGGTCTCATGTAGCACAAAGTTCTGATCCTCCTGCCTCCACCTCTCAAGTACCAGGACTATAAGTGTGCACCACCAACTCACCTTCCCTTTACCATTTTGTGTGTGTGTGTGTGTGTGTGTGTGTGTGCGTGCGTGCACATGTAGTATGCATGGCATGCATGAGGAGGCCTGAGGCTTATGGTGGGGATCTTCCTCAGTTACTCTTTAGTTATTCTTTGAGACAGGATCTTTTGTTAAGCCTAGGGCTTGCTGACTGGCTATATCAGCTAGCCAGCCAGTTAGGCCCTGTCTCTACCACCTCAGTACTGAGATTTTAGGTTCATGTCACCATGCCCAGACTTTCGGTGTGTGCTGGGGATTTGAACTCAAGTTCTTGGGTTTCACTAAACCATCTCTCCAGTCCTTTTTACTAGTTCTGATATATCCCCTAACTTTTACCCACTAGAAATTTCAAATTTTAATGTGCTGACCTTGCTGTATTTCTATGGTTAATGGTACTTTACATCAAAATCATAACAAAGCCACGAGAAACAAGATATTTATGCAAATCAAACAGTGTGTTGTCACTGTCACTAATAAAAACACAGAATTTTACCTGTAAAATATGACTGCACCATCATCACAGATATAGAGAGGCCAGACATTCAGGGCAGAAACTTTAGGATTCCAGTCTAAGTCTTGATGAATATCAAGGACGGAAATATCACAGGGAAAAGTTCCTCTACCCTAGGGAGAAAAGAGCGAAGGACAGTGATGCCAGTGCCATGTTTATTGCGTAGTACTCCTCAGACGATACAAACACTCTCAGGCTTTACCTTGGCAAACTCAATATCTTCCATGGGAATCCCACTGATTTCACTCAGCTGTGAAAGAAAGATCATAGGTAAGTTTATTTAAAAATATACTTACTTAGAAAACTTACTTTCCTTTTGTTCAATAGAAGTAGCTTAAACAATAACAACAACAACAACAAAATCACCATGTGTGGTGGCAGGGGTAGGAGGGAGGATAGCTTTGCGTGTGAGGCCAGCCTGGAGCTACAGAGTGAATTCCAGGTCAGTCTGGGCTACAGGGAGACCCTACCCCCCAAAAACTAATCAACCAACCTCCCCCAAAAGCCCCTCAGAAAGCATAACATAAAAATGTTGAAGAAAAATCAGAAAGTGAAATTATCTCCTCTGCTCATCCCACAAAAGCATCTTGACTTAGAAACAGTGTATTTTTCCTTCCAGACATTTTTCTTTTTCTTTTTCCTTTTCGACGCTGGGTCTCATTCTAGTCCAGGCTGACCTGGAATTCACTATGTAGTCTCAGGGTGCCCTCAAACTCATGGCAATCCTCCTACCTGCCTCCCAGCGCTGGGATTAAAGGCATGTGCCACCATGACTGGCTCTTCCATACATTTATATACATACATATATATTCACACATCCCTAAAGTACATAAGATTGTATCCATGAGATATCACTGTATAATAACGTTCCATAGCTGAGGCGAAGAATGGGATATAGAGTTACTGCAGATGGGAACCCTGCACATGTGAAATGCTATAGTGCCAGACTAAACTGAAAATTTTTAATCACTTTAAAAAACTTATCAAACCCCTTTAATCCCAGCACTTGGGAGGCAGCCATGACTTTGAGGCCACCCTGAGACTATATAGTGAATTCCAAGTTAGCCAGGGCTAGAGTGGGACCCTACCTCAAAAAATAAAAAAAATAAAACAATAATAGCAGCAGCAAAAAACTTTATCAAAGGTGCCTGATACTCCCAATCTCTCCTAGAGCTGGACAACTGATTTTCTAAATCTTCACGAAGAGGTGAAAAACACTATCAGTATTTTCATTTGTATTTCCTCAACAAGTGTAGTTCATATTCTTTGGCTATTTTAAAATTAGGGTGTCCAAAACAGTACTTTGAGCCTCTGTTGTGTATGTGTATTTGTGTGTGCAGACAAACACAAATGCGTATATGGGTGGAAAACACAGAACCACCTCAGGTCATGAACTTGTGATCCTCCTGCCTCCACCTATCAAGTTCTGGAATTACAGGCGTGTGCTACCATGCTCAGTGGGTGGTGTGCTGCTCAAGCGCGAGGACCCTGTAAAATGCTGGGTGCAGCGGTGTGTGCCTGCACTCCTAGTGTTGGGAAAGTGGAGATGGGGAATCCCCAGGAGTCACTAGTTGGCTAGCCCAGTTGAATCATTCTCACCCCTGACGTTTACCTCTGGCCTTCACATGCATGTGCACACATGTGGACCCACACATGAACATGCATACACACACACAAGGGCACAACACACATGCCAGAAAAAATGCCCAACGACCAGACTACACTGATGAACTTGGAATAATTCACCCCTCTACAATAAAATACAAAACATCTCCATCTTCATTCTCCACTCAACTGTTGCTGTTTCATTCACTGTCTTACACATACAGCAAGTTACCAGCTTCTACTGCATGAAAGTGACTCCGGACAACACTGATCAAGTAAAGCAGGCAAAGGTCCACTTCTCATGGCTAGAAGCCACAGGGTTTCAAAGCATCAGGAGCTCTAAGGGGTCTCAGTGTGGCACAAGGAGTAACAAAGACCGCAAGGCTGCTGCTAAGAGTGGGTGGTACTCACTCTTGGACAATACAGAAAAAACACATATGAGCTCATTTTGCTCAAAATGAATTTACCTTCTCTCGCAATTCATCCACGCTGTTGCTCTCCAACACAACCTCCTGGAAGGGATCCAGCTTCATCTCTGAAGGCCGCCATCGTCGTGAGAGAATGGCCAGCTGTGACATGGACTTCATCTTCTCTACTCCTAAGAACACCAAGGTTATGCCCATCATTCTATTTTTGCTAAGGCTCCTACTAAGATTTTTCCTGAGTTCCTGACTAAACTTAACTCAATCTTTGAAAGTTTGCACAAAAGATACCAATTACCTCAGGTACTCTAAGCCCTCTCGTCTCAGAAGACAAGAGCTCTCTTTTGCAGCCATTTTTCCTCCAGGGTCCCTTTCCACTTCCATCTGACTCCTGTAGGACACTGCTTCGCCACTTCTCTTCTCTGTCTCCTCAGCCCTCGCTTCTCTAGTGGCAGTAGCTATTGTTATAACCCAAAACACACTACAACTACCTTCACCATGACCTTTCCCAGCTTAGTGTTCTTCAAAACCCAGTTCCTTGCCACTCGCTTCTGGTACACACACAAGCAACTTCCATGACTGTGCTTGGCCCCTGAGCACTGCTTATCTTCCAGTAACAAGCCTCTCCTACAGGCTGTGTGCATGTGTTGGGTAACCTCTGCTCTTACTCATTTATATAGCACCAGAGTCTCATAATTATAGCTGAATAAATGCTTCTTGGATTTAATCACATGACTAACTTCTTATTCAACTATGTTGATATGAAAATATATACTGACATAATACAATGCAGCCACCCACCATGGACTATCACTTTCTGCCTAATCCGCCTGCTAACAAACTCAATCCTTTCCTGCAAAGGTGATTTCTGCCTTTCCTGATTCCTTCCTGGTCTACCACACATGGTAGCTTATCCACTCAGGTCTCAAGACATTCAGAAAAGAAAGCTGACCACAACAGTCAAATTTAAGCTGAAGTAGACCTGAAAGAAGCGAGCTGTTACTGCTGAGCTCGCTAAGCAGGAAGTGGCGTAATCTTCCGTAAATCATCTAGAATTGTTATTTTAATCTCTACAGAAAACAATAGAAGTCTTTCTAAGTGACAGCAAAAACAAAGAAGAATACAGAATTCAATGTTCATGTTTCCTCCCACTGCCTCTTCCAAAAACATAAAACTTAAACTGTCTCCATGCTCAAAGTGACACTGGGGTCTGTGACAAATACAAGTGCTATTTGAGATCATTGTTATGGGTTGAGCTGTTTCAACCCCAAAAGGTGTGACATTCAAATCCCTCAAAACTCAGGATGTGGCTTGATGTGGAAATATTCTTTGGTAGTGAATTTAAAGTGAGGTCACTAGGGTCTACTCTAGTCCATGATGACCAGTGTCTTCTAAAAGCAAGAAGTTTGGGTACAGACAAGTCTTCATGGGGAGCCCCATGGAACACAGAAGCAGAGATAAAATCCTCCAGGAACGAGGATAGGCATGGGACATAGCCCCTAGTCATACAGCCTTGGAAGAAAAGAGACAGGATGACCTGCCAACACCTTGACCCCAAACTTGTAGCTAACAGAAGAGAACAGTAATGCAGCCACTTAAATCACTCCTACAGCTGTCCTCAAAAGCTGATAAATCATCAGCACCACATCCTCAATATAAAATCAGCCACAATGAAAATGAAAATAATAAATATGGTATGCACAATTTTCTGCAATGTTCTACAACTCCAACTTTCAAAGTGTACTTTTCATGTGAAAGAAAATAAATGTTCAAAAGGCAAACGGGAAAAGGGAAAGGCAAAGACACAACCTATCTTAACAGTAACATCCACAGCTATGTTAGGACACAGGAAGAAAGCACTGTCAGGGGAGGGCAAGAATCACATCAACCCCCAATAATGGCTCCATTCTGTTTAATGACACACAAGTACTCTACTGTACATCTCAGTCCTGGTACTCATAATTAGAAACTACAGGAACAAAAGCAGTGATTGTTATACCATCAAGAACTTCAAGGAAAACTTCCCAGTTGCTGGAAATATTAACATCTTCTTCATAAATATAATAATCCAAAAACACAGAGCCAGGATTCTTCCATGTTTTTTTCCTTAGCCGAAACCTATAGACATGATAATACATTTAAAACTACTATAATTTGAAATATTTAACTTAAAAAATAATTGATATTATTCTGGCACCAAGGGAAAGGAAAAATGAATGATAGTCCAGTAAGAAAGTCAAATGATTATTCATTACAAGTTGGGCAGAATGAGCAAGAAGAAATGTTCCCAAGTACTTCCAATTTAATGTCCTCCACAGAAATCCAAGCACAATTCTTTCCCTTTTGTTTCAACTCATTAATCTGCAGTATTCGTATTCTGAAGAATACAAGAGTTTTGTATTTTTCTAGTTTCAGAAAAGCGTACCAGTCTCTGTGAGCTTCAAGCTGGGGACATCATTACTTTACCTGTCAATGGTGAGGTCCAAACCACACTGCTCCCTGAGCTGAGGAATTAACTCCTCTTTGGACTGCCGTACCGTCATGCCTTTAGCAAATACAGCATCTAGCAGAAATTTGCATGGCTAGGAATAAAGACATAAACCATTAGAGCCTGAGCCACAGTACAGTAAGGATTAAGACAACTGTGTGTTTACTTGTAGTATGTGTGGTGTGCACATCGTGTGTGCAGATGCATATGGCCGGGCACGTGTGTGGAGAAGCAAAAGACAATGTCAGTGTACCCCTCACCACACATGTGTGTGTTTCCTCCAAACAGAATCACTCATTCTGGAGTTTTTTGAGCCCCAGTGATTCTCTGGTCTCTTTCCATGTGGGCTCTACGGAATCAAACTTAGGTGGTCTCAGGCCATTATGCTTGCAAGGGAAGTGTTTTTGCTGAGCCATCTCTCCAGCCCCAAGAAGACATTTTATTGATACTTAAAGTGTGACATGGAGGGCATTAGCTTAGGAAGTGTGACATGGAGAGCCTTAGCTTAGGATTCTGTCTTCTGGATTCAAATCTTAGCTCTCCAACAAGCTCAGCCACCCTCGTCAAGCTCACTCAGTGCACTGTGCCTCAGTCTTCTCATCCATGAACTGAGGAGAGTAACTTCCTCACTGAGTTATGGAAGGAAATCTCCAAACACATTAGTAAATATCAAAAAGAAATACTGGGGATCCACGACTCCCAAATCCCTAGAAACTAGAAGTCAAAATGACTAATAGTCACAAACAGGAGGTATGCTAAACAACTGATAAAGTATGTACAGAATGAAGGCATTCCACACAAAATTATGGCTTTCAATATTGTCCACATCTCCATATAAGATGTATAAGCATCCTGAAAAATGCTGCGTACTACTTGAGGGAATTAGTAAGTCCTACACAGCAGAGAAATTTCCTAGTAACTCTTTATAAAACAAAGTCTGCTTAAGTCCTTAATCCAGGATTGGGGAGACGGCTCAGTGCTTGCAAAGCCTGTTGATCCAGGTTCAATTTCCTAGCCACACATGTAAAGCTGGATGCAAGGAATGGTGTGTCTTAGGTTTGCAGTGGCAAGAGGCCCTGGCATGCCCATAGGCATGTACACACCCTCACATATACAAATAAATTAATAAATACATATTTAAGTCCTTAATCTACATTTGCAAACTGTGTGATCTTGAGCAAGTTCCTTAACATCTCTGTGCTAGTTTCTTCATCTATCCATGGGCAATAAATATAGCTAACCAAGGAGGATCACATGAGTCTCTACAAGCCCTTAGGACACACAGTAAGCACTCCAAGTACCTACAGACACTACAGGCCAGCTCCCATCTATTGGTGGAATTACAAGATGGCTCCCAGAAGACAGCCCCACACAAATGTCCTTTTCAGAGCAGGGGATCCTGCTTCACTTTAGCTCTGTGGCGACACTTCAGTGAGTGGGGGATCGAGGTATTTCCATTGGTTTGCTCTCTAAGTTACTTCTGTGTATCATGGCAGCACTGAGACAATATGGAGCACACAACATGACGGACAAAACTACAACACAGAGTCGACCGTGAGAGCCATGGTTGCTGGGTGCTGCGCAAGTAGAAGAGGTGGTGCCCCGCTGCACAGGGGACACACTCACCTCTTGCTCGTTGACGAGGAGCTGGCACACCTTCACCCTGTACTCGCCTTTCTTCAGGGCTCTTCCCAGTCTGATTGTAATCTGTATGTTAGAAACAGTCTCTTAGATGTGTAGTCTCAGCGGAACAAACCCATCCTCACCCTACGTTTTTGGTTTACTTTTATTTTCCAAAATTCCATAGATTGTAGGTTCTTTGAGAACAGCCTATCTTTTACCACCTCTGATTTCCAGCACCAAGAACAGTAACTGACACACAATTAACACTTAACAAGGTTTGCTGGATGAAAAGTGGCATCAAAGACCCCTGGCAACCACTAGCCATCAGAGAGCCACCCTCTGGGCTGCCTACTTCACCTTACTTGGAAGTAGTGCAAGCTGTTCTCAACCTATTGCTACAACAGACTCTAATTACATCAAGACTGTTTTAATCAACCTTATTGTCATCTGAAAACGATGAAAGAGTCTCGTTGAGGCGGACACTCTCGAACTCCTGATTGCTGGCATACACGCGGAAGACCTTGAAGTGGGAGGACAGAACTCCAACAAAGGGCTCTAGATGCTGTTTGAAGGCTGCCAGAGTAATTCTCTTATCAACATGCACCATCAGCCCTACACACAAAACCAGACAAAACAAGGACAAAAATGTGAAAGACGCTTCAGTGAGTATAAAGAAACAGACATTTTACCATACTGTTAAGCAGAAAAACAGGACCCCCTCTTTTAGTTAGATTTTCAGATAATACACCCCACCTAATGGACAGAAGAAACCCCATGGACACTTACCACATATATGACAGGTGTATCTTGAGAGCTCTAAATGTTCCCAATACTTAACCCCTTCTTTACTTGTGTCACTATATTCCATACCAGTCCTCCTGGGGTTCTTTTAAGATCCATATGTTCTTGGTTCTACACAGTAACATAATCTTGCTGGGGCTGCTCAGTAGCTCTGAAACTCTCAGTGAGTCATAGTTTCCATCCCTCCATGTCTACACAAGGAAAATGGAGCTAACAGTACCTGGCATACAGTGCTGAAAGTAAATCCAACAAGCTTGCTCACTGGTGTACTTTGAGCAGTGCCAGAGACATAGCTATTGCCTTAAGATGTGGCAGCATATTAACTGGGACAATACCAACCATGGGATTTGTACTAGGATATCTCAGGATTAGCGTATGATGTGGATGTGTTAGCATGTGGCTGAATTATAACAAACTGTATATAAATGGATCAGATACTCCCACCTCCCCAGGCTTAATTAACTCTGATGGCACAGTGATGGGATTCACTTCAGTGAGCTGTATTTCCTTAATACCTATCATTTCAACCTTTTGTCCCTTATAAGCCCTACTCATAAGAATCCTTCCACATTCTGACAAACTTAGTTGCTATCCTTACAAGTCCCATCTCTCCCTCTCTCCCATATAAAAGCAGCCATCCTGCCTTGGGCTCCTGGTCCCTCCTCTATTGCCCTAAGGCTCCCTCAGGGATAGGTAGACTTGGTTTTCTACCACATCTACAGAAAAAGTGAATGAAGAGATCCTAAAACACACTTGGTGTACATCCTCAGGTCACCCCTACTCTTGGCTAGATGACTGTTTCTGAGTAGATTTTTCAAATGAATTAATGTTCCTTGGCTGTTTTCTTTGTTGTGGAACAGGCTCATTACAGAGAATGTGAGGAGTGTGCACTGAAAGGAAATATCGAGGGTGGTGAACTCTGGCTAATATGCAACTTTGAGGCAATTTCTTTTGACGTGCTTGTAATCTGAACTTTAAGCTTGAAGGAGTGCCCCTAAATACCAACACCTGGCTGTTGGCAAACAAGCTTCTGTTTATGTTGTTCAACAAGGGGCTTTTTTTTTTTTTTTTTTTGGTGGTGAGGGGAGTCATGAGTGGATGTAGCATGTGTGCCATGTACGTATGTGTAGTGTAATGGTGTATGCACATGTAATTGCAGATGTGTATCCGTGTGCACATGTGTAGATGCTGGGTGTCTTCCCCTACTGAGATGGAATCTCACTGAACTTGATGCTTCTATTTTTTCAGTCAGACTGGCTGACCGGCAAGCCCCAGTGATTCTTGTGTCTCTGTCTCCTATAGGACTGGGGTCACAGGTGAATGGCCAAGCCTGCCTTTTTACATGGGGGCTGGGGTTCACACTCAGGCACTCTCAGACCCTCATACTTGTGCAGTAAGTGCTCTTAACCACTGAGCCATCTCCCCATCCCCTGAATGTTTTGAAGGAAAGTTGTAACAGAAAAATGAGTAGTAGAAATCAAAAGTTGGGTTTGTTTGGCCACTTCAGCTGTTAAGTGACAATCAGTAGCGATTCAATCTCTGAGCCTTCTTCCTCCCACAGGACCCCAGAAGCTCAATGCTAGTTTCACATTGTCATAAGAAGTATATCAAATGCTAAAGCAAGATTCAATTAGAAGGTGTCACTGCCATTTTGGTTTTTCTCCTGAGTTCTAGCAGTGTTGTGTCGTAAGAAGACACAAATGCTTGCTGGTTATTGATACAGTCCAACACGGAGATTTGCACCAAATGGTTTGAAGGCTGGGCCTGCATGAGTTCCTGGCTTGTCTTTGTATGTTGCGACTACGACTTTTCCCTACTTAGTAATGTTACTGGAAAGAGTAGGTTAGACTTTTTGTAACTCATAGTGTTTCTGGCTTAATACATGTAAAATGCTTAGCATGGGCGTGGCCGAATATCAACTCAGTGACTATTAATTATTTTCAGAGATGTCCATGGTACCATTTTTTCCTGTTCACCTCGAAAGCTGAATAATTTAGTTTCTTCATAACATAACATCAAAATATCCTTAGGGTACCAAAATTGTACAAGGACATTTTAGAGCACAATTATTTCACTATGTTACTACCCTGGCGATTTTGCTTATACTCAAGTGCTACAGGCTGCAACTAAGTCACCATAGGACAATATTTTCATAGAGAAGTTTGGAACTGCTGACCCCAATAATTCAAGGAACATAACGGATGGCTTAAAGACCAGAATGTTAGTGCAGTTCAATTAAGACCTAAGGAAATTGCCTAAGCTCCCAATGCGCTATCGCTCTTTGGAATCAGATGCTGTCTACCTGTCAGGCCTGGCCTTCCGTTTCTATGAACTGTACTGCAGCTCATCGGCCACGTGGTTCCCAGTGCCCACTTTCAGATCACCCACCACCTGCAATGCCTCAGTCATGGAGCACACTGCCCCTGGCCAGCATTCCTCTCCCTAGGCCGCCCAAGCACTTTCCAAACACTTAACCCTGAAACATTATGGGATCTAAATCCTATTACCACCACTTTACAGTAATGGTTCTGTATGTATGGTTTCCAATAGCTACACAGACTGGAGCAGGTGGCTTCTCTTCATCACCTGTTCGCTGGTCCAGGGGACACTAGTAAATCAATTCCATACAATCCTTCAAGAAGGTGAACATGGCTAGCCACCTACCATTCACAGATTTTCTTAACTCTACTAAGAGAGGTGAGACTTGAGGAGCGGCCTTTCACATGTGTGCTCCTTTGTGGGCTGAGCAGAGTCAGGAAGCTGCACAGGCGCGACCGCCCCTTTTCCTTTGCAGTGAGGACCCTGACAGTGACAGCTATGGGGCAGTGGCCTCCAATCAGAATGCCAGAAAGGAATCCTAGCAGTGTTACCGCAGACAAGCTACTTTAACCCGATTCAACCAGTTATTTCCTCAGCGAAAACTGTCTAACACCACCATCTTCATACTTGTTGAGAGAACTAAACAAAATCATCCAAGTTAATAAGCCTTACGAGGTAAAATCTTCATGTAAACTCTAAGTCTTATTATGAAATGATTTCTCCATTACCATTTTGGCCATCAACCATTTAAACTATTCTTTAACATTCTTTGCCATATTCTTTCCAAACAGTGAAAACTTTCTTCTATGTAATTCACCATAGTTCTAACGTAATTACTGCCTAGCTTACTGCATCAGTCTAAGAATTGTAGCTGTCCTGCAAACAGAAATTACCTTACATCCAAGAAGTGACATGTGCTCTAAGAACTAAGCACCTGATTCTAATTAAAATATTAAAAAGTGAGAGAAATACTGGCATTGTTCCCGAGAGCCTGCTCCTTCTAGGTACATACATTTGTGTCCTTCCCCAGAGCCCTCGTCGGCAGCATAAGGGTCTGCTTTGAAATACATGTACTGCATCTCTCCCCTACTCTTGCCACTCTCGTCATATTCACTGTCAGTTCCAGAGTCTTCTTCTGCTGTGTCCCATGTCTCCTTTTTCCCTTCGTTTGCTTTAGTTCTTCTACTACTTGTGATGCTGTGAGAGTCGAGTCCATTGGCCAGAGGAATCTGTGCACTGTCTGCGTTACACAGAGTGTCACTGCTGTGACTGGAGCTGAGAATGTCACTGTCCACTGAGCTCGTGCTCCTGTCATTGTTCACGTCGGAGTCGGAGCGTTCTTCGCACTGGAAATGTTCCGGGTCCGAAGTCTGCGTGTGCTGCTCTAGTTCTCTGTGGTCCACAGACGTGGATGAGCCCCTCTCATTGAGAGGGGATTCGATGTTTTCAAAGTCACTTGTCTCAGTGCTTCTGCTACTGTCCCCATTTTCTCCTTCCTGCTGCTGCTGCAGTGACAAGCTCTTGAGCTTTTCAGTGCTTTCTTCCAGAATAGCGTCCACAGACTTCAAGCTCCCGGCAGGTCCTTTCACTCCCTCACAGTCGTCATCCACATTTCCTGAATCGCCTCCAGCTTTCTGGTATGCTGTCCTTTTGGAATAAGACCCCGGAGATTGTTCAGGCAGCAAAACAAATAACCTGATTGTATTTGCGTGACGATCCAGGAGCCTCCATAAGCGAGAGTCTGTAAAGGCTGTCTGGTAATCCAAAGTCTCAGAACTTTCAACAAACACCTAAACAGCAAGTCAGAGAGTTACTTCCACCAGTAATGTTAGTGTTCCTCACAAGAGAGGCATCACACCAATATAAGACAGTGCACAGGAAGTCACAACTGGGACAATAACACAGACTTGGTTCAGCATGTTTAGTACACACCTATGACGTCAGCTACTACTTCAGTACTTGGGAAGTGGAGGCAAGAGGACTAGTACAAATTCAGAGCCAGCCTGGATTAAGCAGTAGTTCCAGGATAGGCAACGCTACATAGTGAGACCTTGTCTTAAGAACACACATCAAACAACAATAAGCTACAGAGTCACCAACAGTCAATATTATGTTGGGTTTTGCATAAAAACGAAACATTTATTATTCTATAAATGTTATAAATCAAGACTTAGCTAATCACTTAAGGAAAAACAATCAGATCATTTTGGCACCCTCATCCTAACAGTCCCAGTATAGATGGAAGATTTTAATGTTATGCACACATATACAAGAAAATGTAGGATTAGGTTAGGTGGTATGAGACTAAGGTGTGCTAAAATAAGTGAGGCTGGAAGAGGCAGAGTAAAGGGTAGCCAACGAGGAGAAGGTTGGATGGATTTACTGAAGGCGAACCAGTGACACTGCGAACAAACACTAACAAATGATGGGTGCAGAACAGCAGAGGTCAGACAAGCCTAGCGCCAACTTTCTTCTTCAACTAGACGGAGGGAACAAGCAGGTCAAGGGAACAGGACTGGGGAAGCCGAGGTCATTTCTCCACACTGAGTTGCAGGAGGTTCAAGGCCAAATGTCCTGAAAACACATCCATCACTATGGGTATACTCAATCATGAAGGCCTCCCGAGCAGGACTAATCCAGAACTGGAAAATGACACAGGGAGGTAGGAGAAATAGAGTGCCAAGCTCCAAGTGGGTGTGCACACGGCAGGCCTGAGTCACAGGAGAAGTGGAAGCATGCTCCCACCTGACGACTAAGAAAGCCAATTTTTGGGAGGCCATGGGAATTTAAAAGTCACTTCCAGGTAGACAGATGGTAGATGGCTCTAGAAGGCAGGCCTATAGTACTGAAGTTAATTTCATTTCCCACCAGCACAGAAAGCACTGAAAAAGTGAAAGACATACCTTGTTACTTCTAAAAAACCCTTCGGCTTTCAGTGTCTTACTGGGTGCGCCAAGAAGACGCAGGTCATTATAGCAGCGCTCCAGCACGATCCGCATGGTCTCTGCAGGCAAGCCAGTGGCCTACAATGAAAGCAGTCCTGTAAAACAGTACTCGTCCACAGGCAATATTAGCTGGCTTTAGATGTAGCAGAAAAGAAGACATTGCTCAGTCGTTCAGAGTGGGAGAAGCAGGCCCTGGCCTTGAATCCTAATACCTCTTCTCACCAAAAACCAGAGAAAATGAAAAGAAAAACAATTTGGCAGAGGTTTAAGTCTTTGGAGACTGGGAAAGTTACTGGTCACATGCACACTGACTATGCTGCAGAGTAGAACAAAGCAGCACCTGTAAATGAATGCTCTGAAACTACTGCAAAGATTCTGGTTCTTTCTCACAAACCTGTTGTAGACAAGGTGACAAGAGTCCCAAGTAAATAAGTGACTGAGTGCTGATTAACTCCTTGGCTTGTAACAGGCTCTTGCATTCTGTGAATAATTACTAAGTTGGCTTTCCTTGGTATAAAATGATATGATTAAATTTGATACAGTACTCTAAAATTCTATTTCTTTAGGTTATGGAGTCAGCTTATGAATTTCATATGAAATGACGAGATAAAAATAAATTTAAAAACATTTGTTTTCAATGTAACTGATGTAGCGTAAGTATACTTTTAAGCGCCTGCCTCTTGCCAAAATGACTTGACTGCGTTTCTTCAATAGGCAAGATCATCAGCTTCAACAGACAGCAAACTTTTTGGTTTGCAGAGGTAGAGTCTCACTCTAGCTTAAGCAGACTTGAAATTCACTATGTAGTCCCAGCCTGGCCCTGAACTCATGGTGATCCTCCTGCCTCTGCTGGGATTAAAGGTGTGAGCCACCACACCCACCTCATAGCTCAGCTTTTATCCTATCCCCGTGTTTGCACATAACACTGAGCTACACATTTTTACCTATGAAACATATTTTTTAAATGCATAGAACAGTATCACCACATGTGCATTCATGAGCAATTTAATAATAAAATAAGACCTCACAATATGATTTACCTTCCAGATGTTATTACTTTGGCAAAATTGTAAGAGTCATTTTTTTAAACATATGCAATAACTACCAACTCTAACAGATTTTATGTTTTTTCCCAAAGTCATTTATTTCATTTTTTTATAGTATATCATTTTATTTTTTTGTTCATTTATTTATTTACTTATTTATTTATTTGAGAGAGAGAGAGAGAGAGGGAGGGAGGGAGGGAGGGAGGGAGGGAAAGAGGCAGATAGGGTATGGGTGTGCCAGGGCTTCTAGCCACTGCAAACGAACTCCAGACGCGTGTGCCCCCTTGTGCATCTGGCTAACGTGGGTCCTGGGGAATCAAGCCTCGAACCGGGGTCCTCAGGCTTCACAGGCAAGCACTTAACCACTAAGCCATCTCTCCAGTCCCCAAAGTCATTTATTTATTAATAGTCATAACAAGTTTATTTAATAGTTATTGAAACCCTCAGAAAATGAGTTAAAAGACTACTGTAAGACCAGTGGCTAATAAATGACATTGAGTTTCTTGGTAGGCAGTTATGAATGTTTCTATGTCTGGGTTCTTACCCTGAGGTGTAGGAAGAGGTGTAGGAACCTGCAGAATTTTGCCTCTGACCACTGAAAGGATAATAACCATCTGAAGTGGTCCAGGCCATATGACCCAAGAAATCCAAATGTTTTCAGCATCTTATTTTTCCAGCTCAAGAATTCAGAATGGGTCTGTGTTCTTTATCATTAACTCTCATAATGGGGCCATACTGAATTCACTGTTTTCCTGTCAAATCTGCTTCCTCACTCCTCTATTGCTATCAATATGTCATGGCCTTTCTGTTTCCTAAGTTTAAAAAGCCACAGTGAGTCTCACACATAGCAAACTCAAAAATATTCACTGATTAATTTACAACTTACCTTTGAAATCAGTTGTTTGAACTCTGTAACTGTCTGATTTAAATAAGCACGAACGGTTATTGGAGCAGCTACAGTTTCTGCCTTCAGATCAACAACATGAACTTTCACCATCACTTCTATGACATGTAAAACATAAAAACAGACACAGATTAGTTTACAAATGTATGTCACACGTGTATTCTCATTGCATTTTTAGTTGTTGGCAAATATTCAAGCAAGCTAGTAAAAGTGCTTTGAGACCTCTTTTTAAAAATGCTAAATTGTAGTCTTCATTAAGGATTTTTTCCCCCTTTCAGACACAGTCTTGCTCTAGCCTCCTAGCCCAGATTGATTTGTAACTCACTATATGTAGGCCAGGTTGGCCACAAACTCATGGCAATCCCCCTACCTCAATCTCTTGAATGCTGTGGTTATAGGTATATGCCAGTATGCCTGGCTAAGAAGTATTATTTTGATAATATGCACTCTATAACATGCAAAAGCCAAAATGTGATTTTTTTTTTTTGAAAAAGTCTTTTATTTCCTTCTAAAATATACCACTGTTAAATTTATCAACCATGTTCAAAATACAAGTCAACTGCTTCTTGGCCTTTGGGTAGGGATCCAGTGTAAAATACAAACTCAAAGTTCCACATACAGACCCATTCTACTTCTATTCCCTTTATATCTCCTTCCCACCACACTCAATCAAGTACTAGTAAGTAGTATGTGAGGGCTTCCTGCCATTGAAAACAAACTCCAGATACACGTGACACTTTGTGCATCTGGTGTTATATGTGGGTACCGGGGAATTGAACCTGGCTGGCAGGCTTTGTAAGGACATGTATTTAACAACCACTGAGCTATCTGCACAGCCCTCCATCTTACTCTTTTCAGTCAGGATCCCTCACTGACCACAGAGCTCAATTATTTGCCTAGACAAGCTAGCCAGCAAGCTGCAGGGATCCTCCTGTGTATGTCCCCCAGCACTGGGATCATAGATGAATGCCACTATACCCCACTTGTTTATGTGGGTGCTGGGGATCTGAACTCAAGTCCTCCTGCCTGCATGACATGCACTTGGCCCAGCGATCTATTCCCCCAGCCCTACCTTTGCCTCTTACAGGCATTACATGCCAACCTTCAGTTTCTCTCTCATTCACATAAATGACAAATCAGTCTACTAAGATCTTGATAATTAATCAATAATGGAAATGACTCCAAACATCTTACAATCCATAGTCACATTTGAAATTCTTTTATGACTCATGCAATCCTCTAATCCCTCAATTACTATGTCTTTTTACAATGGCATCAGAAAGTCCTCAAAGGACTCTATACAAAGGGCAAATGCTGACTAAAGCAAGCAACAAGTTTTCTGAGGAGAAATTTTCCTACTTAAGAGAATATGCAGGCTTCTTAGAACAATATTATACATGTTTTGGACAGAGGAGCCTTCACAAAATAGGGAGGTGTACAGCATCCATTAGGAACAGAATGTAAAGGGAAAAAATTAGTTTTCCCAAGTTTAACTTTCAGAATTAAAAACAGAGAACCCAAGTGTGAACTGTGATTTATCACTGATATAAGAAATTAGGATATGATACAATAAGAGAGTTTTGTAAAATTGTTTGTTTTTTTTAATAGTGATTACTATATGTACTCTGTTCCTCCGGGAAAGGACAGAGAGGGTGGGGTGGGGTGGGGAGGGAAACAGAGATAGTCTTAAGAGCTGAGCTTAACTTCAGGGATTTCCATTTAATCACATAAATCATTCAGTACTACACATCGAAAGAGAAAAATCCCACAGGGTGTTTCCTACTGTTCATTGTCACAGTACTGTGTCAACAAGCTTGTTTTGTTTTGTTAAAATTTTGAGATAGGGTATAACAAATTTGCCCAGACTGGTCCTTGAACTTGTGACTCTCCTGCTTCAGCCTCACCAGTGCTATATTACAGGTAGGAGCCACCAAATCTAGATATAATCTAGAATTTAATTCCAACTTTGTTACTGACTGCTTCTCAACTTGTGTACATTTTAAGAACACATGAAGCATTTTGAATTATAGTTATTTCTATGAACAAAACATTAAGACCAGTGTAAATCAAAGAAGCATAAAATTGCTTACCTCCAGGTTTGTAAGACTGGAAAACTTGATCAGGCTTTCTTGTCTCCAGCAGCAAATCAAACATGTAGGTTGACTTCACTCCACCTAGGAGAAGCCCCATTGGTGTATCTTCTTCTCCTTCATACGATCGTTCCAGATAATCATGAAACTCATCATATTTAACCAGACGACAGCAATCTAAGGGTATTACCTCCTCTAAATCCATCATCTAAGAAAAAGCAACCCCCAACAAAAGAAAAATGTATAGCTTTTAGTATGATATGTAATAAATCTACTAGTAGGTCCTAATAAACAATGAAATATATATTATATATATATACACACACACAAATATAAAATTGTGATTTGAACCAGAGACATTAAAGTTATAGAGGTATCATCAATGTTTTTTCTTTCTTGAGAGAGGCTGGCCTAGACCTCACTGGTATTGCAGAGGATGACCTTGAACTTCTGATCTTCCTGCTACCACCTCCTAAATGCTCAGATTACAGGCATTAAGATATCACACCTAGCTTAAATGCTATTATTTCATGACCATTATTTATTATCTCTCAAATAATACAAGCTATGCACTAACATACTTTAATGACTATTTTTTAAAAGTTAACATCATAAACTAGATGAATTTTACTTCAATATATTACAATCTATCACTCTGTAATTACAAAGTTAAAATACAACCAACCAAAAACACAGAACATACATCTTTGTTTTTGTAGCCCAATATGGAACAGAACTGTTAATTGACATATATTCTTCATTATGGGAGAATAGTCTTCTACAAAACCCAATGCGGGTATCTCAAGTGCCACCTGCTCCTCTATGGACCTCCCCCTCAACACCAGCCTCCAGAATTCCTACAACACATGGCACAGGAGCACCAGCATGAACCTCCCCTCTACTCATGTCCCTCCGATTGTGCCTCTTGGTTTCCAGAGAAACTTAGGATTGCACAAGTATTCTTTCTTTCTTTTTTTTTTTTTTCGGGGTAGGGTTTCTCTCCAGCCCCAGCTGACCTGGAATTCACTATGTAGTCTCAGGGTGGCCTTGAACTCACGGTGAAGCTCCTACCTCTGCCTCCCAAGTGCTGAGATTAAAGGCGTGTGCCGCCACGCCAGGCAAAGATGCATTCAATTTTTTTTTTTTAGGATTGCACAAATATTCTTAAATGCCTGTTTTAGGTCTGTGATTATAATCTTAAAAGAAGCTCTAATGTGGCCCCACTGTTTACTCTCCATTCTCATCCTGAGATGAAGCCCTGCTGCTAGTACAAAGGTAAACTTATTTCTCTTTTCAACTTGCTTTATTTGTGAACTTTTCTTTCCTATGTTTCCCTTTCTGTATAATTAAATACCCCTTAAATGTTGTATCACTAGTTGACCTTAATGTCTATGACTACTTTGGTAAGATGTTTTCTTTCACTGCACACATGATGCCTGCATCTAGAATGACATTTAAAGCCATCTCACCATAATGAGGCAAATCCAGCACCACCATCCATCTTACTGTATACTCCTTCAAATTCACACACCCACCAAAATATGACCCTTCTAATAACCACACAATACTGGAAATGCCATGGTGATCAAACCCAGAATTCTCTTCACTGATGCAAGTACTTAACAGTCTAGAGAGGGACAGTAATAATTAGAAGAGCCTCACAATCAAATGTAAAATTTCAATACTGGTAAGTAGTGTTCAAGACTAGGAGGGTACATGATATGAATAGTCCTCTAACTTTAATATGCCAAGAATCACCTAAGATACTTGTGTAAAATGCATTATTCTCAGACTCCAACTCCGAAGTTCTAATTCATCTGTAGAAATTAGCTTTTTTAGTTAAGAATATAATCTTATTCAATATGGCTCTGGCACAAGCTGTGCTAGATTATATTTGAGAAATACCATCAGCTAGTGTGTGCTATTGTTGGTCACGTAACTCACCATGTATGAGTATAAAACTATATACAAAATGACAGTCTGCATATACATGTGTGTGCACTCATGTGTTGTTCCTGGAGAACACTATCCAGCTTTTTGAGACAAGATTGCTCATTGGCCTGGAGCTCCCCATACAGGCTACTGGCTGCCCAGTATGCCCCAGGGATCTACCTGTTCTCCCCTCCAGACATGGGCTTACAAGCATACCCCATCATGTCCACCTTTTTCTCTAGGTTCTGAGGACTGAACTCAGGTTCTCATTCTTACACACAGCAGACACCTTTCCAACTGAGCTATCTTCCCAGCCCTGGCATGCAAGTTTTTTCTCTAGATAACAAGTGCTCCGTTTTAATCAAATTCTGTTAATATTTATATGTAAAATAAAAAAATTTCAAAAACCATAAATGACATTTTAGAATGATGTAGTATCTATTTACCTTTCTCACTCTACTAATTTTCTACAATTCTTAGAACACAGGCAACCATACTTCTGCATAGTCTCTAATTTTGCTTTATATACTCTATGCTCAATGAGGACAGCCACAAACAGCACTCCTGTTGCCATTTCTTCAACATGCCAAGCACTTCCTTACCTCGGATTTCGTGCTGGCTGCTCTTTCTATTTACACTAATCTCCTGCCAAGTATACTGCATAGGTTTTATCAGCATTAGTCTCAAAATAAATCTCAACTTACTACTAATTTACTTCATAGCATCAAAATGACAAAAGAACTCCCAACTGTGAATTCAATTTTTTCTATAAATTTCCAGAGGCAGTGACCACATCTTCTAATGACTCATATAGTGGGCACTGAAGAGAGATTTGCTAAACAAGTGAAAAACAATTCTGATTCCAATTCTGATATCTAGAAAGATTAATTGGCTTTCAGAGTAAGACTGTTGTCAAAATCAACTGAGTTTGCTCCAAAAAAGAGTAAGAGAGAGTTGAATTAACAGACTTTAAAATTAATTACACATGCTTATACTGCTATGACTATAATAAAACCTTGACAATGATGGTGACCGATGAGCTGTGTGATTAACCATACCTTATAGGCTATTTCTACTGCTTCCTTTAATGTCTTGTCCTTATGAACCTCCAATTTATTTTCCATCATTACTTGCTTCACAGGATGCAGACAGAGTAATTTTATCTAGAAAACATAAAATATCATCACCTCAGGTGGTCAAGAATCAAAGCTTAAATCTCTTGCAGAGCATTGTTCCTAGTTGTCAAAATAACATAATTTGCCGGGCGTGGTGGCACATGCCTTTAATTCCAGCACTCAGGAGGCAGAGGTAGAAGGATCACCGTGAGTTCGAGGCCACCCCGAGACTCCATAGTGAATTCCAGGTCATACCAATTCCAATAACTGCACGTTTCTTGAGAAGTCAGTATCCATCATAATTTCTGCACTCATTCCCTCATTGACATGCACTCATGTGGTTTCTAACCGTTCCCTGGTTGGGAAATACTGTGTTGAGTATGCTTCCGGTTAACATTTCTGCAATACCTGTGATTATCTCATTAGGGTATTTCTTTTCTTTTTGGTTTTTCAAGGTAGGGGGTCTCACTCTAGCCCAGACTGACCAGGGTGGCCTTGAACTCAAGTGATCCTCCTACCTCTGCCTCCCGAGTGCTGGGATTAAAGGTGTGCGCCACCACACCCAGCTCATTAGGATGTTTCTATAAGAAAAATAATCTCCAAGAGTATGAGTTTGCTTAAGATATTTGATAAATATTAATCAATTTCTGTGCAGGAGGTTTTCACAATTCATTCTTCTTTTAAAAAATATTTTACTTATTTATTTGAGGGGGGCAGACATCCAGCCTCTGCAAATGAGCTTCAGACATACGTGGCATCTTCAGCATCTGGCTAATATGGGTTCTGGGAACTGAACCTGGGCTGTCAGGCTTCACAGGCTCACAACTCACTCTTCTTTACACCCAGGGCATGAGCAGCCCACCTCAGTGCAGCTCATTAGTCCTGATCACTGTCAGTAGGGTTCTTAGGAGGCAAAACAGATTTTACCTTCCAGCAAACTCATATTATGAATGATCACAATGGCATAACTGACTATAGCCTAGCCCAGTAAGTCAGTTATGAGAACAGCACTTATGTGAAAAGCAAAGTTAAACAACACTTCTGAACTGAGGTGAAATAATCGTCTAACCTTGCAGGTATTACGCTCAATTTCTCGTTGTCTCTTTTCTTGTTCTTCTAATTCTCTCTCTTTCTGCACCAAGTTTTTAATATGTTCTGGGTATTCATCCACTTCTAGAAATTCTATGAAAAACAAAACAGGATTAAAGAGTACCACTCAAACTGGGGCTCTCTCTAGTCTTTGTTTTATTCTGCTCCACTAGAGATATATTTCAAATATATTCTTATATTCTTTCAACTTGAAAGAAAAATGAAACACTTGTCGGAAAGGGTGAAGAAATATCATGGCCTAGTCTCATGGTTCTGTTTATTTATTAGTTAGGGTCTTGAAATTTGCAATTTGCAGAGAAAGACTTAGAACTCCTGACTCTCCTGTCTCCACTTCCCTAATACTAGGGCTGTAGGTAGGAACTACACACGCCCCATCTATGTGGTGCTGGGGATTGAACCCAGGACTTCATGCATGCTCATCAAGGATTCTACCAACTGAGCCACACCCACAGCCCTGACGTCATACTTTTATTTTTCTTCAAGGTAGGGTCTCACTCTAGCCCAGGCTGACCTAGAATTCACTCAGTAGCCCCAGGCTGGCTTTGAACACATGCAGATCCTCCTACCTCTGCTTCCTAAGTCCCGAGTTTAAAGACATGTGCCACTATGCCCAGCTTCACCTCATACTTTAAAAAAGCCATACATTTATCCAAAATGGCTCCTAAGAAAAGCTCACTAAGATTTCAGAATAAAATAGCTGCTACCATCTGAAAATAAAATTGTTCTTTATTTCAGATGCATTGTGCCACTGCTGTAGGACCCTGTGTCGTTATGCCACTGCCACGGAACCCTGTGGCCTGGGGACATCTGCCTCTCTAGCTCTAGGTTTTCTAAGCTTGTTATTGCCTAGGACATAATAAAATTAACAAATGTCATTCTGCTGCTAGAAATCTAACTTGTTATTCTCTAGTAGTATTATCTTCCCCATGTTCTCAAAGTAGTCCTTTAACTGCCCTGAAATTAAAGGTAGTCAGAACTGGTTAAGTTTGTTACACTTATCTTTTTTAAGTATACACAAAAAGTCAGTAGTCATTTGCACAAAAGTGATTATGATTTCTAAAGCTACTTTTAAACAATCAGCAAAGTGACATATAAAACTATTATCAAGATCTACATAGGATTTTTAAGATTTTTCTTACTGATTATAACTCCACATGGAACAAAGTAACAACATGACATTATGATATTATTGTATAAAACTAATGATTATTTGGCACTACATAAGAAAAATAATTGGTATCAAAAGGATATATGAAGATTGCAAGGTACATTTCAAGGTTAAAAAAAAAAGAAGGAACAATCCCATGCTGACCATGGTGGCAAATGCCTGCAACTGTTCAACTAAAAATAAAAAATTCCTATTATATGATGTAGCGCCCTCTGGTGCTATATCACAGAACCAGAGTTGGGGGAGTAGGTAAAGGAAGGCTGGGTCCACACTCGACATATGAATTACACTGCTGGCTCTGCCATAAGGTACCTGTAACCTGAACAAGTTAATTCTTTGGAAGGAAAGTGCCTTTGCAATAGGATAAAAATGCTTATTTCTGTTCTTAAACTTCATTCTGAAATGACTTCTTATTATAATTTCGATTTACTGTTCAGGAAGTCTCCAGATCCTGAATATACTTCTGGTGGGTGAAAAGATAAACAGGCCCTAAGCCTTGCATCTATAAATCCATAATGTAAAGAGGCCTCACAGAAATGTGAACAAAAGACATAATGGCAAAAACAGACTTCCTAATAGCATGGCAGCTTCTAAACAAAAGAAGACAGTGACTACCCTTTTTACTTCCAGAAAGAGTAAGAGCAAATGTATCTTCTGTGTATACATTAATAGTACACACGTAAACACACCCCAACCTATCTGCAATACTGTCAGCTAGAATTGGTAACAACTATAATTTTTGACAATGATTATCATATATATATATATATATCAGAAGATATATATATCTTCTATATCAGATATATATCATATATATATATATATCAGAAGAACTAACATGCTTCATATTCAGCATTAATTCTAGTATTCTTCATAAAATTAAAATGTAACAATATAAATATAACAAATATAAAATTAAAATATAACAGTGCATACCAGACTTATAAAAACTTACTTGTTTATTAATCAAGTAAGCAGACACATTTCACTCTAGATCTTAAAATGTTTCTAAAATAATTTAGGACACCTGGTGCCCCTACTCAAATTATGTAGATACTCACCATACTTGAAACACTTGAAATTGAAATAGCTAAGTTTGAGTTTTCACTACATACTAGGTATCCGGCAAAAAAGCCAAGGTGTTATTTTGGTTATACAAGAACCTTATAAAGTGCTGTTGTTTCCTTTTACAGATCTAGAGGTCCTGACAGGTTAAAGAGTTGCTCTAACCAGGACACGCTGCTGGTCAGCCATGATGCCGCATACGGCTGGGTTCATCATCACTGCATCAAACTGCACATGGTATATTCTATCTGCAAGTGAATACTCATTTTGTTTAATGGAGAACAAGTGTGTTAAAAGCAATTCTACACTTTTGTTTTTTTTTTTTGAGGTAGGGTCTCACTCTAGCACAGGCTGACCTATGAGACTATGTAGTCTCAGGGTGGCCTTGAACTCACAACACACCTCCTACAACTGCCTCCCAAGTGCTGGGATTAAAGGCGTGCACCACCACGCCCAGCAATTCTACAACATTTTGAGGGATGGTATTGATAGCATTTGGGCCTAACAGACTCTAAGCAAGCTACTGTTGAGCTATTACTGTACCCTTCATCTACTTAGTGAGACAGGACTGCTAAATTGTCCAGGCTGGCCTTGAGCTCAGGCAAGCCTTGAACTTGCAGTTCTCTTGTCTGCCTAACAAGTAGCTAGACTTACAGGTATGCAACACCATGTTTTTGTTTTTTTCTAATCCCATAGTATTATTTCATAATAGTCTTTATAATTAATTTTTTCAGGCAATAAAAATAAATATATCCTCCATTGTTCTAGCACTTAAAAGTTGTTTTCTGCATTTGCAAAATTTGTAAGAGAAACTAGTTTATGACAGAGTAAAATCAAACAACTATATAACATACTTGCATTTCTTGTTGGATCCTTCAGTCTGTATATCAGCATATATGCATTTGTGGAACTAGTAGAAATATAATAAAAAGATTAATAGGGCCCCAAAGTAGATGGTAAAAATTTCATTTTCAAGCATCAAGTATTTACTTGAAATTGAGGTTCTTTCTTCTTTCCCTTCCTTTTCCTTCCCTTTCTTCATTATTATTAGAAAGTCACCACTGCTCAAAGATTAAAATTTAAAGCATTCTAGAAAAAAAGGAAAACCTCTTTTGTTCTTCAGGACACATTCAGGAAAAGATTACACATCTCTTTTTGGTGACTCAGTAAAGCAACGACTACAGCAGCTAAGCCAGGAGTCAGAGGAGCCAGAGGGCAACTATCTCAGCTCTGTGGTCAGATGGAGGCGCTGAACACTCTGAGGTGGTTCAAGGGCATTAGCATCACATCCCTGAACCAATGACTGCATCTGAAACCTGAACCAGGGCTGAATTGCGCCTATGGGGTGCAGTTTGCTGACCCCTGGTTAAATCTTATGATGAAAACACAAAGAAAAGCTATCATTAATTTAAACCTTCAAACACGAAACATTTGTAAATTCCTTACCTTGCAAAAGCACTGGAATAATATCCCCTGCTTCCTGAGGAGCCTCCATGTGTTTTCTTAATGTCGTCTTGTGTTATCTAAAAAGTTGTCACATTACTTTTATTTTTTGGGAGGGAAAACCTATGACACCATTAATATCAACAGGGAAACATGCAATCCAATCTTTTAGCTTGTTTTGTTTGTTTCTGTGACACAAGGTCTTACTGTAGCCCAGATGGCTTCAAACTCAGCAACCCTCTTGCGTTCCCTCCAGAGGGCTGGGTTACAGGTGTGATCAGGCTTTAATCCAGGCCTCAGAGTTCAATGTTAACCAACACCTTCACAATGGGCCACAGACACCAATGCACAGAGTTTGTCTCTGCTGCCTGCCAGCCATTCAGGTTCAAGTCCTTCTAGTCACACATGAAGACTCAAGGTCACAGAAAAATTGGTACTTTATCTTGGAAGTTTCTAACAAAATATTTAGCAAAAAGAACAAGAAAATATGCTGAAAATTGAATATTGATTTGGCATGGGACTTGTTGTAACATTCTATACAGGCTTCTATTTTAAATAGACTCTACTGTCAGTAGGAACCCTCCTCCAGTCTTGCAAAGTAACAATCTTGAAGGACGCCCCTTACCCTGCTGACATGCTGATCGTTGAAGCTGTACCACTGCTCGTCACTGAACGACTTGATACAAGCATAATAGTGACCTCCAGCAGCACTGCCCGAGTGCACCATCACAGAGAAGAGCTCATAGAGCAAGGAAGTCTGAGGGGGAAGAAAAAGAAATTCAGAAGAGGAAAAACCCACAAAATCCTTATTTGAAAATTTTCTATTCTGTTAATACACAGCAAAGTAACATAACATAATAACATAGTAATTGTACTATCATGAGTCAAATTTCCCTTGACCTACCATTAAAATGGCAATACACTAAAGTAACTTTACACACAACACATTTTCTGTTGTTTCTTGTATTCCTTCATGTGTACACTATGCTATCTTGTCAGTTTTGACAATATAAATATCTATAAACCTGCCAATTTTTATAAAAAATAGTCTAAATATTAGAAGCAGACACTAAATGCAACACTGTCCTAATGTGCAAAATTAAAAATCAAGAAATTACATTTTTTCTTTAAGTAAAATACTTTCTTTTACAAACAGGCAGAACAATATAATTATTTGGAACCTCTTCTAACGTACTTATACAATATCTGTGATAAGTGGTCTATTAATTTGACATCTCACTTATATTACAAATGAATCCTGAATTATGTTTCTTCTATAATAAAACTTTTTTTTTTCTTTTCCTTTCCTTTCCTTCTCTTCTCAGTACTGGTGATTGAATGCAGGACCTCACAAATGTTAGCTAAGTACTTCACCATTGAGTTATTTTTACTTTTATTTTGAGATAGAGTCTATAAGTTTCCTTGCTTGTGTTTGAACTTCCTCTGAAGCCTAGCTAGGCCTTGAACTTAAGATTCAGCCACCTCAGCTTCCCAAGTGCTGAGGGGATGAACACGTGCTACTTTGCTGGCTTGGATGGTTTTTCTTTCAGAAGCCCAGGCCCTTCACAGATCTTTAGACAGAGACACTGGACACCCTCTAAGGACCAGTTGTTCCATCCAAAAACCAACAGAGGACAGCTAAGCAGGTAGCTCATAACTATAATCACAGTACTTGGCAGGTGAGGCAGGAGGATGGCCATGAGTTCCAGACCATCATGGGCTTCACAGTGTGCTACAGACCAGTCTGGGCTACAAAGTAAGACCCTGCTTCAAAACCTTCAAAATAAATATAGTAAGACTAAATAACTGATTTTTGATGTTCAACACAAACACCAGTGAGTGCTTGTCAGCAGCAGCTATAACCTCAGAAACATCCGAGCAACAGCGACAGTAGAAGCAGCCATTTCACCTTGGTTTAAATGAAATGACTCCAACTCCAAGGGTCAGTTTTCCTTCCCTCAGGCTCTGCTTCAAGAAGCAGCTAGCCCACTCTTAGGCACCTCTTAGCTCTGAACAAGATAGGCAACTCTAAAAGGTCAAGCATAGTGGTGATGGTATTGAGACTAGTGACCTTGATCTAAAAACAGATTATGCTGGTGAAACTATTCTTAAATGTTGTCCTCCAATTTCTATATTAAGATGACTCCCATTGAGTTAACTTAGTGATTTACACCATGCCCGGGTAGTTTATCTCCTCAACTAAGCAGAATACAGGATGTGAAGGAAATGGCTTGATAAAACCTTCAAATCAGTGACACAGTACAAGACAATTCTGTCCTTGAGATTGCTCAGCTCGGTGGCTTTCAAATGACATTGTGTGGCGCTATCCCAAGTGCCCAGGCATTGTTCTGGGAGAGGAGGGAAAGCTGAGGGCTTTGGCTTTTCTCTACCTTCAGGGTGCTCTGGGAGGAACTGTTTCAGAAGTGTTCTGTGGAAAACCCAACAAATTCAGCTCTACACTTTCATTTTCCTCCATGAGAAAACTCAGAGATTTGGAGACTTGCTGCAATATTAAGGACAGAGGTGATACCAGATTGCTGGATACCCTTTCTGAAAAACCACCCAGCTCTTAACAGTTTCCCAGAAAATAGTTTTCCCACTTGTAAATATTGTTTCTTGAAATTTAATTGTGATCACACAGACCTATGCATGCACAAAAACATATGTTGAAGCCTTTCTCCTCAAAACTGAAGCTATAGAATTTTACAGAAGCTTAGAAGTTACTTTATTTTCTCTATTAATTAAAAATTACAAGGAAGGCCAGGGAGATGGTTTAGTGGTTAAAGGTACTTCCTTGCAAAGCCTGCCAGCCAGGGCTCTATTCCCCAGTCCACATAAAGTCAGATGCACAAAGTAGTTCATATATTTGTTCATCTGCAATGGCAAGAAGATCCTGGTCTGTTTGTCTGTCTTTTTCTTTCCCCTTGCAAAATGAATAGAGTATTTTTTAAAAATGATAAGAAGTTAAGTGGTTTATTCTAGACCACTTGCCTGCATGTCCAAGGCTCTGGTTCAATACCTAGCTGAACAAAAAGCAAGAACAAAGCAAAGGGCAAACCCTTCGGAGGCACCTTCTCCAGTCCAGGCTTGGAGATCTTTTCAGTCGCACTGCTGCTCTCAAGGCAGATTCCTTCATCCACGCCGTCATCATTGGAGAAGTCGTTGCTCAGCTGGTCGCTGTGGCAGCTACCTTCATTCTCGGCTCCACTATCAGTGCAGCTTTCCGTCTGAGGAGATTTCTAACAAAACACAGTGGGCTTACAATCCAAGCCAAGTGCAGGAAAAAGGTGCTCATCAAAGCCTTTTACCTGTAGTTTCTAACAGTTACAGTGCAACATGTCTTGTTAATAAAAACATTGACTTTATTTTGAGTAAATTTATTTTCAAGTCATATCTTAAGTTAAAACTAAAAAAGTAAAAACTATTTCTATTTTCCTTAAAATTCTAGTGACACAAATAGTGATTCTGAATTTCAACCCCATTCATGTTTATCACTAAACAGGAACAATAGAAAACTACTACCAAAACAGCAAATCATAGCTCAAAGTGAGCATCTTTTGTTCTCAAATCCC
Organism: Dipus sagitta; assembly: GCA_036346955.1. Lineage (NCBI taxonomy): Eukaryota > Metazoa > Chordata > Mammalia > Rodentia > Dipodidae > Dipus > Dipus sagitta. The sequence goes on along the minus strand of CM070772.1, from coordinate 150,770,653 downwards.
AACGGATTATTATGTGTCCCTGAAAAAAAATATCATTGTATTAGGTTCTATAATTAGAAAAAAAATGAGATGTTGTATATTTCCTTAGTAACTTTATATTTTGGTGTGCAGCAGGCAAAATATAATGCTTTCATGCTTCATGGATCTCAATTCATGGTCACACAAATTTAATCTGAAGATTTCTACTTCTTTGAAATCCCTAATCCATTCCCTTGTGTCCTCTAACTTTACAGACATACCTACAATACGTTTATTTAGATAGTCTGAGAGTTCTGTAAGCTGAAGGTTCTTGATGTGCATAAGGCACCACACATAAGTTCTTGAATCACAAATATTTTGTCTTCAAAAGTCTGTTGCAGACATGGCTTATGGTATACAGTACAATCTTCTTCCCTCAAGGAGTTTGGTTCACAAAAAGATAGCAAGGTGGAAACCAATGTCACAACTCTAAACATAAGCCAGGCATGGTGGCACACGCCTGTGATATCAGCACTCAGAATGCAGAGGCAGGAGGACTGCTGCAAGTAGAAGGCCAGCCTGATCTACAAAGATTATTTTAGGCCAGCAAAAGAAACACAGTGAGACACTGTTTCAAATCCAAAAGAAGGGGCTGAGGAGATTGCACGTGCATGCCCCTCTCAAAGTGGGGGTAACCAAACAATACTCCCAAGTTCACAGAGATCATTCCTGAATCTCTCCCAACTAAGCCAGCATATTTCTGCTTACAAGAATTTCTTTTTAAAAATTTTTAGACTTTTTATTTATTTATGAGAGAGAGGGGGGAGGAGGGAGAGAGAATGGGCATGTCAGGGCCTCCAGCCACTGTAAATGACCTCCAGATGTATGTGCCACCTGTGCATCTGGCTTACATGGATTCTGGAGGAATAGAACCTGGGTCCTTTGGCTTTTCAGGCAAGTACCTTAACTGCTAATCATCCATGCAGCCCTAGACCCTGAATTTCTTAAAGAGCCTGCCAAACTTTGTATCTGGGTGTCCTTTCCTTGGGAAAGAGTTCCCTTTATAACAAATACATTAGGAATATACAGAAAACAGTTGCACTATTCATTCATATTTGAGTAGGCATTCTATGAAGATTATATCACCAGAAATGTAACACACTTTAGGTAGATTTCCTAACTTAAATCAAGCACTCATGTCTGACATACTGATCTAGTTATTCTGTCTCCCTCTCTCATTGCCAGTGTGCACCAACACACAAGGCCTCATACGTATATTAAGAGATAAGCTCTGAAAACGTGATCTGGTTGGGGTTATATTCAGTGAGCATATATGGCACTGAAGGTATCTTTTTTACAATAGCATCAAACCATTATTATCCTCACTTTACAGACAGGACAAAGAGGGTCAAGAAAGTTTACATGGTTCACTTCTCAGTTTTTTGGCTAAGATCAAGTGAAGAAAGTTTACTTGATTATCGAGGAACATATCAAATAGCAGGACCAGAACTTGAAGTGGCATTTAGCCAGGTCTAAAACGTGCTCTTATTAACATACTATCTCTTGGTGCTTTACAATACTAAATACCACTTAATAACTGTTTAGAATTATTTATCATTCTGTAACAGCAATCCTTAGTGACTGTAAATTATTCTATACAACAAAACCAGCTTCCCAAAGCAAAGAGCAAGACATTAGAATTCTTACTGAACGTGGTGAGAGGAACCAGAGAATACTGGGAGATCAATCAGTAAGAAAAACTTGGTAAGCATTTCATATGTCTAAGTCCTATACTCAAAACTACTTCAAGTTTCAAATTAAAACAAACTAATTTAAAAAAGGAAAACAGACAAAATACCTTGTATTTTCTATCTTTTGAACCTAACCAACTTAAGAACTATAAAACCTTAAGTGGGAAGAACCCAGGTATTTTAATCCCTGAGAAAAGTATTAAGACAAATACAAGCAACTGAATTCATAGTGCTGGGCCTGCTCAGTCATTCATCTGTATCTGTTCTGAGTTTCGTGTAGATCAGATATAGCACACAGGTGGGTTTCAGTAACTAGGAAATTATAAAATGCAATTCAAATTCAAGAAAAAGTTTCAGAGGTAAGATTTCATTGTCTTTTCAAAGAGTGTAAGTTCCTTTAACCAAGTAATAACTGAAATATAATTTATACTGGTCAGGAAAAGCTTTTTACAAAGGCAAGTGTTTTTTATATAACTCAGCGTTAGAAAATAAGGAAGGAAAGAAAAAAGCTCCTCAATATGACAGTCTAAAGTGCATCAGTCTTAATTTATTCCAAATGACTCTTTAAAATATATGACTAAAGTAGATAACGAGAAGTATTTCATAACAAGAAAATGTAATAATACTTACTTCATCTTCAACATCAATAAATGTGCTCATATCTAGCTCCTCAGGAAATGTCATTCTATCATTCAATTTAATCCTATGCATGGTTGTATAGTCAAAATCAAACCTCTTCAACTGTAAGGTCAGCAGATACGGGAAATGCAGGAACCGGAGGCCCTGAGAAGAAGCACAGCAACTGTGTGAATAATGAACATTACCTCAGATAATCAGATAATGATCTTCATGTGCCATTACCTTACGAGCATCACACTTCTTCTTGCAACGTTCACAAAAGTACTGATTCGGGCCGTCCAAGGTCTCTGGCTGAATAAAGGCATGCAGTGCTTCTTCCTAGTTAGAAGACAAGTAATCACTTTATCACTACTTGAAAAGGCTATGCTCATGGCAAAGCCTTAAATAAAAAACCCTGCAATTACCACTTCAAAATACACCAAGAAAAAAGCTAACTGTAAAGGGTTATCATTATTCATCATAAAAAAATTTATTTGAAAAACTGCTTCATTCTGCACAAAATTTGTGTTGCTTATTTGCCAATCCCAGTCATTTTAACCTAATTTCTCCTTGACTTTACACTGTGGTGTTTGACTAAATCATCTAGAAAGAATCCTTGACCTTCAAACTAGGGAGTACTTTCATGTTTCTTAGGAATGCAGTTACTTGTATCACTCCAGACTTCATGCAGAAAGCATTTTAAAACAATACAATAAATAACAGTCCTCAGGAGTCAGAAGAATTCCCATTATCCACACATCTGAAAATCATAGTCACCCCTTATCACTACAGGCTGGGTAAGCCAGCATTCCACTCACAGAAAGACTGAACCCGCCCCCCCCCCCCACCGGCCCGTGTGTGCGCAACCTTCCCATTGTGTGGAAAAGGGTAATGCTCTGGCAAGGGTCACCATGTGACTTTCTCTTCTCTGTAAAAGCCTTAACAGAAACAAGAAGCTCAATGTAAATAAAGTTGAAGAATTGATGGATAAAAAATTCATTTAAAATTGTATTTATTTGAGAGAGAGAGAGAGAGAGAGAGAGGGAGAGAGAGAGAGAGAGAGATGGATGGATGGAGACAATTAATGAGAAGGAATATAAGCATGCCAGGGCCTCTTGCAGCTAGTCTCCAAACACATGTTCCACTTTGTGCATCTGGCTTTATGTGGATAGTGGTGAATTGAACCTGGGCTTGAATCCCAGCTAACAGGCTTTGTAAGCAAGTGACTTTACCAGCTGAGCCATCTCCATAGCCCATAGAATTCATCTTAATGACTGATTGGTTTTCCACAATTAAAAAATGCTTAATGCAACAGATAGACTGGATACATAATCTCAAATTTCATCAGATAGTCTTACATTTTTCACACATGGTCCAAACAGAACTAATGACATCTATTACATATAAAGAAATGGGGTCATTACGACAAAGTATTTTCAAACTATTTTTTCTCATGATACAGAACAATTTGTTCCTCAAAAGATAATAAACAGTTTAATCTGGCAAGATGGACTTCACTGCAAAGCTCAACTCCTTTCCACATACTATTCAAGCAAGCTCACTTTGGAAGAAGACAAATCTGTGAAAAGATATCCACAGGCTTTCACTTCACCCTGTTTCCTATTTTTTAAAATATTTATTTATTTTGGAAGAGGTAGAGAGAAAAACAGAGAGAGAAGGGGTGTGTCAGGGCCTTTCAGCCACTGTGAACCAACTCTAGACGTGTGTGCCCCCTAGTGCACATGTCCAACACTTTTTTAGGCCAGACTTTGGTTACTCGTGGCATTGAATGTGTCCTCTGCTGTTGCTGAATGAACATTTTACAAATGTCACCTACTCCTGGTGCTGCTGAGTTCTTCTGTAGCTGTAATTTCTACAAAGGTGTTCTACCTGTCTACTGGTGAGAAGGTTTTGAAGCCTCCAACTGGAATTAAGAGTTCTTTTCAGTTTGACAGTTTCTTCTTCAGAAACTTTGTGGCTCTGTTATTTAGCACACACACATTAGTATTGTCTTGATGGACTGACCTTTTTTCATTTTTCCATTCTCTTATATCTGCTATGTATATGTATATATGCATTCGTGTATGCAGGGTGTTGTTTGTTATAGATAGCATACTAATGAGTCTTTTTTAACCTACTATGGTTTTTAGTTGATAATTTGGGCAATTTACACATAACTAAGTGTCATATTATTTTTAGATTCTTGTTTTCTGGTTATCAGAGAGAGACAGACAGAGAGAATGGATGCATGCTAGGGCCTCAGCTGCTGCAAATGAACTCCAGATGTATACGCCACTTTGTGCTTCTGGCTTTACATGGAAACTGGGAAACTGGACCGAAGGTATTAGACTATGTAGGCAAGTGCCTCACTGCTGAGCCATCTCTCCAGCTCATTTTGGTTTAAGACTCCCAAGGGTTACATAAACATTAAAAATTCTACTGACTTATCCAAAATGAGTCTGAGTCTACCTCTTTTTTTTCCCCCAGTAATTTCTCTACTTATTAACAGTCTATTGGTATCATTCTTCTATCAGGTATAGGATAGGAACCTACCTTACCCAATGTTTTATTTATAATACAATATTTATTTCTTCCATATACACTGAGAATCATGAAGAGTTCTATAGTGTTGGTTCAAACATCAACAATGACTTAGAAAACACATTAGGGGAAGGAAACCCTATGGTACTTAACCACACCTGTACATACTTTTTTCTTCCTTCCTTCTTGATGCTCCAAATGTTTTCTTCACACAATTTCCTTTCTGTTTGGAGAACTTTCTTCAGCCTTTTTTTTTTTTTTTAAAGATATGACTGCCAGATACAAACTTCCTTAATTTCCCTATTCTGCGAATGTGCTGATTTCGTCTTTGTTCCTGAGAACATTTCTGAGGGGTGCATGGATCTGCTGGATAGCTCTTTTCTTCTTCATACATGAAAAACGGTAGAATTTTCTTCTATCCTCCACAATTTTTGATATCTGCTTATGAGAAATCAGTGCTTTTTCTGTATAAGAAAGGTGTCTCTTCTCTCATGTCACTTTCAGGATATTTTCTGTGTTTTCAGTTTTAAAATTTGGCCACCAATGGATTAGATGCAGAGTTTAAGGTTTCTCAGCTTTTTGGATCTGCAGGTTTATGCTTTTTGCCAAATTCAGGAAGGTTCTGTGACGTTTCCTGACTTGGTAGGGTGTCTTTCTTCTGGTCATTCAGCTATAGTGCGGCCTGTTCAGTCTGCACCCGCTACTGCCAGGCTGCCAACTTCTTCAGGCCCAACTCTGGGAAATATCAGCAAAAAGGAAACCAGGGCACATACCACCCTGGCATGTCTTGAGTGCTGAAGTCCCTAGCCTGGATGCTTTTCTCCAACCTTAAGAATCTTCCTATTTTTATTTTATGTATAATGTTCAAGGTTTCAGTTGCTTAACAGGAATACAGGGCAATGTGTACATCTATTCCATATTCCTGGAAACTGATTACCATTATGTCCAACCACACAAATTCCTATATAGAACATCTATTAAATTAGGGTAGTACTTCTGATATAAACTTGTGTAAACTGGGGTTGGAGAGATGGCTTAGCAGTTAAGGCACTTGCCTACAAAGCCAAAGGACCCAGGATCAATTCCCTAGGACTCACATAAGGCAGATGCACATAGTGGTACATGTGTCTGCAGTTCTTTTGCAGTGGCTGGAGGCCCTGGCATACCTATTCATTTCTTCTCTCCCTTCCTCCCTAATAAATAAATTTACAAAAATTTTTTTAAACTTGTGTGAGTACTTTTAAAAAATGTTTTATTTTATTTTTATTTGAGAGAGCAAGAAAGAGGCAGAGAGAAATAGAGGAAGAGAACAGCATGCCAGGGCCTCTAGCCACTGCAAACAACTCCAGATGCATGCACCACCTTGTACATCTGGCTTACATGGGTCCTGGGAAACTGAACCAAGGTCCTTTGGCTTTGCATGCAAACGCCTTAACCACTAAGCCATCTCTCCAGCCTCTAAGTACTTTTGATTTCATAAATACTAATTAGTGAATTTCCATGCAAATCAAACATTAAATGATGCTTGCTTAAGGAACACAAGTCTTTTATATCATGTAGTTTCTTCAAAAGCCTGATATGAAGCTATGTAACTCATTTCCGCACTTCTGAATACATGCTGTCATTAAAAAAAAAAAAAAAATCCAGGGGCTGGAGAGATGGCCTAGTGTTTAAGGCACTTGCCTGCAAAGCCTAAGGACCAGGTTTGACTCTCCAAGTCCCATGTAAGCCAGATGCACAAGGTCACACATGTACAGTGGCTGGAGGTCCTGGCATACCAATTCTCTCTCATTCATAAAAGAAAACAAATACAAAAAAAAAAAAAAAAAAAGCCGGGTGTGTGGTGCACACTTTTAATCCCTCCACTTGGTAGGCAGTGGCAGGAGGATCACCATGAATTCGAGGCCACCCTGAAACTACACAGTGAATCCAGGTCAGCCTGGGATAGAGTGAAACCTTACCTCAAGAAAACAGAAACAAAAACAAAAACAATACCTGGCCAAAAATACTATGAACAATATCTGCCTCATAGTAGACATAAATAAACAAAGGATCTGACAAAATATACCCATGAAAAGATGCTCAATTTTACTGCTAAATAGAAAAGGCTTCCTTAGATAATGTCAATCATAGAAGGCTATACGTTCCCATAATTAGCCACCAAAAATTGTCTTTCTTATTGGTATGTATTACTAGAATGTGCTTAGAACAATCTCCTTGTGGTAATGTGCTCTCCCACATGCTTAGCAGTGAGCAGATGCAAGCTCACTGTGATGAAGCAATTCAGAGTTGAGTTTTATATAGCAGCCCTGCCTACAATATCCTTAAGAACAGATTTCCTTAAAGCACACCAACACAAATAATTTTTCAGCTACTACTAATTTTTAGGATTAAGAAAATAAGTAAACAGCAGGAAATCAGTTGACCTATTTTAGTATTCTTGCTATGCCTTGCTTCAAGAAACCAGGAAATGCTAATTTAGCAAAGTAGGACATTCCTGAAAGCACCTTAATCTGAGGTAGAACTTCCACAGTGTCCCTCAGAATCCTAATGCCCCTTGTGATAGTAACAGGTGTCCCACAGAGACAAAAAACTGCTAGGTAAAACACTTATACACACATTTCTTTACTACAGAAATTTCTGGAACATTTAAATATAAAATGGTTGTGATCTTTCAAAAAAAAAAAAAAGGTGTATTGCATAGTTTCCCAGATTTATTTAAGTAAGCCTCTTTCCTCAAGAAAATCTATTATACCTGCCGGAGACTAGTGCTGAACAGAGCTCAGTCTGAAAGCTAACAGAACAGTCTTGAAACACTGACACCATTCTACTTGGCCAGCTAAAATGAAGACGGGATATTTCTCATCTGTTCATGGAATTAGAGTACTAATTATAATAAGAATATATGAGGACAGACCTCTTTTTAAAATTTAAGAGATTCTCAGCAATCATTATGAAACTCATCATCTATAGTCAATCATGCTGGGAATTATAAACTCACTGGAGATGTTAAATCAATTAGCGGAGGGTTAATTTAATTCAAGTTTTATTCTTCAATATTATTCTCAAGTTAACTTGTTTGAGCATGAAGCTATATAATTACCATGATTGTATATTTCAGATTAACAAAAAAAACTTTTAAGTTCTAATAGAACTCATGCTTGATTTCCTGAAAAAAACAAACAAACAAAAAAACAGGTTAATCTGACTCTGGGCACGCATCTCTAATGCTGTGGCTCAGTGAACAGAATACACAAAAAACAGATGCATCGTCACCAATAGTGTATGTGCATGTGCAGGTGCATACTACTGTGTATTTAGGTAGACATCTAATAAAACAAAAGCACCAGAACCCATTGGTAAGGGCAGGAAAATAAATTTTGAGTTCAGTTAAAATCAAGGCCAAAATTACTGAAGGCCCACTCTACGGGAGGGAATACATGCCTGGTACTGAAAACTTATTCAAAAGCCTTTGGTGAGGGAGGTCATGAGCCCTAGGAGTATAATGCCTGCTCTTGGCTGACTAAATGCATATATTATGCCCACCAAACTGCCCTGTAAGCACCTTACTTAATGCTCATACCCATATATTAATACTACTCTCACTTTTGGTTAGAGAAGCTTCTCTTTTCAGATGGCGAAAACCACCTGAATTACCCAAAAGGCACTACAGTGCACAGATGTGACAGAGGAGTGTTCAGCTATCACACCTTCCAAGGTTCAGGGTCCATTGTAAAACAGGTGGTGGGAAGAATGTAAGAGCCAAAGGAAGTATAGGACTGCTTACAATGCAATCATCCAGACAGAAATTGGCCTCAATATCCATGACCTCACAGTGCCTAGCACTACTTTCACAAGACCCTTATAATAGGAGGAAAAGATGATAACATCAAAATAAGAGAGACTAACGGAGAGAGGGAGGGGATATGATGGAGTGTGGGTTTGTGAAGGGGAAAGTGGGGGAAGGAAAAGGAATTATCGTGGTTTATTGTCTGTAAGTATGGAAGCTGTCAATAAATTTTTTTTTCTTTTCTTTCTCTCTCTCTTTTCTTTTTTTTTTTTTTTTCCTGAGGTAAGGTTTCACTCTAGTCCGGGCTGACCTGGAATTCATTATGTAGTCTCAGGGTGACCTCGAACTCACGGTGATCCTCCTACCTCTGCCTCCCGAGTGCTGGGATTAAAGGCATGCACTACCACACCTGGCTAAAAAAATTTCTTTTTAATACAGACTGAAAAAAAATTAAGGCAAAAATTTAAAAGTCTAAACAAGCAATATTTAAGGGCTCTTTTAACTAGACTTTTATAATCCGTATTTATACTAAATTCTTTTAAAGACATATAGAATTAACAAAATACACAATGGCAAGCAGTAATCAATTTTAGGTGTGATATGATGATATTTGTGTAGTCTATAGGTTCTGAATTCAAAAATAGTAAAGTCCCTTACCTCTAAAGTTCTCTGAAGGCAGTATCCTGTAGAACCCCTATCTTAGATAGTTCCACCTGCTGTATTTTCGCACAATCGATCTCAACAAACTCTAGCAAGTTTTAAATTCCTCTGCAAGCCCTATTAGCACCTGTGTATTATAAACCTGTTCACATACTGCTCTAACTTCCAGCTCCCACTGAGTCACCACTCACCCATTACCTCAGCAGGGGATACTACCTCTGGAGAATTTCATTTAGAAACATAATATTGTTACTTTCCCACAAGTACCCTCCGAATAGCCCCACTGGGGTGTCTAGCATATACTCTGGGAAGAGGCAGCAAATTAGCAGTGAATAAATAATGGCAATGATTTAGCTAAGTGGGCAGGAGACACAATGCAGTGATGGAGTACCCTGGCTGAATCCCTAGCACTGAAAAAATGAGGGAAAAAAGGGGGGAAAAGAGGGAGGGAAAAGGGAAGGATTTAGCTAAGCTATTATGTTTGCTGAATACTCAATATAAGATCCCAACACAATAGCACAAATAAAACTTGCTTCCTTAACATTCAATTTACTTTTAGCACACAAACTAGACAAAAGCAATCATTACCACTTAGGACTGCTGACCATTTCCTCCACTATCTTTTGTAAGAGAAATGCCAGTATTTAAAATTTAGTTAGGAAATCAGTCAGCAACAGACAAAGGCTAACATTTCAATGATTTTTACCTTGAACTGACAAAATAAAGTAAAACAACACTGGAAAAATAAAACAAGATAATGAAACACAAAACAAGGACAATTTAATAAACCTAGAATGGCAGTTTACAAAGGGTAAGATGAAACATTTAACAAAAACTTTCACATATTTTTAGGAAGAAGGAGACCTGATCTCAACTATTCAGAAAAGGTCTTTTACTTGGATGCTTGTCTTGATCCTCACTAACTGACTCCAAACTTCTTGATCATTACTTGCTGATGACCAGGGGGAAGAACAAAGCTACAGGAACCATTATCCCCAAAGCAAAGGACTAAGCCGTACTTATAGTAAGCACTATTTTAGAAGACAAAGTATGGGTGAAATTCGAAAACACTAATTTTAGCTAAAAGCTAAACAGTAAAAAATATGACACTAAGCAAGAACATAATAAAATTCTGATTATATTTATTTATTTTCTTTTTAAAATTTTTTAAAAATTATTTATTTATTTATTTGAGAGTGACAGGCAGACACAGAGAGAAAGAGGCAGATAGAAATAGATAGAGAATGGGTGCATCAGGGCCTCTAGCCATTACAAATGAACTCCAGATGCGTGCGCCACCTTGTGCATCTGGTTAACGTGGGCCCTGGGAAGTCGAGCCTCAAACCGGGGTCCTTAGGCTTCACAGGCAAGTGCTTAACTGCTAAGCCATCTCTCCAGCCCTATTAATTTTCTTTTCTTGAGGTAGGGTCTAATGCTAGCCCAGGCTGATCTGATCTCACTCTGTAGTTCCAAGCTGGGCTTGAACTCACAGCAATCCTCCTACCTCTGCCTTCCAAGTGCTGGGATTAAAAGTGTGTGCTACTATACCCAGCGGAATTCTGCTTTTTAAGAGATGTTTAATTTGATCTGAAAGTCCCTGCATATAACAATTTCAAATAAATGTTTCTGAACACTAATTTTAAGTAGCAACAAGTCCATCTATGACTCTTCTTCTGGCTGAGCACATACAAATATGTATCAATAATATACAGTAAGAAAATAAAACAATGAAGAAACAGATGCCAAGAGGAGAAATGAGAAAAGCTTTAGATAGTTCCCAATTAGATACTTGATATAGGACCAACTGGAGTTACCAGTTTTGATTTTCAAATTATCTGTTCTCATAGAATGTTTGCTATTTGAGGCAGAAAGGGTCTCCCTATACTGCCCAGGCTGGCTGAAAACTAACATACCCCTGCCTTGGCCTTCTGAGTGCTAAGGTTAATTCTATGTGTCACCAAGTCTGGCACCAATGTGTGTGTGTGTGTGTGTGTGTGTGTATTTTCTTAATATTTTATTTATTTATTTATGAGACACAGAGAGAAAGACAGATAGAAACAGAGAATGAGCACACCAGGGCCTCTAGCTACTGCATACGAACTCCAGACACATGTGCCCCCATGTGCATCTGGCTTATGTGGATCCTGGGGAATCGAACACAGGTCCTTAGGCTTAGCAGGCAAATGCTGTAATCACTAAGCCACCTCCCCAGCCCCCACCAATATATATTTTTGATAAATACTTGGAGTAGGTCTTTGTTTGCCATAAAACTAGAGGCTATCTTTCCAGTTTTAAGTGCACAGAACAAGTTACTTTCTGATATAAAAAGATACACAAGGATCATTTATAAAACAGATTGTTTTGAGGTTACAAAAAGCTGCAGGGAAAATCATCCAATCACTATCAGAAAGAACAAATGAGGGGCTGGAGTGATGGCTTTGTGGTTAAGATGCTTGCCTGCAAAGCTAAAGGACCCTGGTTCGAATACCCAGGACCCATGTAAGTCAGATGCACAAGGTAGCGCATGTTACTGGGGTTCGTTTGCAGTGCCTGGAGGCCCTGGCACACCCATTCTCTCTTTCACTCTCAAATAAATAAATAAGTGAATAAATAAATAAATAAATAACATTTTAAAAGAAAGAACAAATGACAGAGCCATGTGGCAGCACTCACTTCAGGATCAAAACTCTTCTAGAGTTTCCTAAGCTAAATACAGGAATGGTGAGCTGGGCGTGGTGGTGCACACCTTTAGTCCCAGCACTCGGGAGGCAGAAGTAGGAGGATCACTGTGAGTTCAAGGCCACCCTGAGACTATAGTGAATTCCAGGTCAGCCTGGACCAGAGTGAGACCCTACCTCAAAAAAAAAAAAAATAAATAAATAAAAAATAAAAAAACAATACAGGAATGACGAACTACCCAAGAAGGTGTCTCTAGGATGACACTTACCAAGAGAACAGATTATACCACTATGCTAATATGTACTGTGTAAGGACATTACAAGCAGCAAGCAGAAAGATACACACCACGCTAGCAAATGCTTGGCTGGACCCATAAGGTCGGATGACCAATGGAATATCCAGGTAGGTGTCGATTCTCCAGCCCTCATAGCCACACTCTAGACATCTCACGTAGTCCTTTAGTTTGCCTTGATATAGTTCATTGATAAGATCAGCCTACAAATAAACATCCACATTGTAAAAAGCATTCATTCCTTAACAGTCATTTTAATGGCATATAAACACAACTCATTCCTAGAACAGTCATGAAAGGATACTGATTCTTACTACCAAAGTCTCAGAAAGCCTGAATATAAGATTTACTTATAATTATAGAACAAAATCAAGATCTAAGAAAAATCCTGTGAAAAATCAATAAAATTAAATCATTACTAATTTAAGAATTGATATGTACGAATTAACCATTTCAATACTTCATATCACTAAAACTCCCAATACTAAAATAGGTTTTGATGAAATCAGTTACCAATGTATTACGTTACTCCGTCTTACATTCTCTTTTCATTAGGATATGAATCTACCCTAAATTTGCCACCTCGAGCATGACAATTACACAGCTAAATAACTGGTTGTGCCTTTCTAGCTTTCTATATGCAGATCACTACTTTTACAATTACATATTCTGACTTAACAGATCGTACCTGCTAGCTCAAGATGCAAAGATTTTAATTGTTGATAATATACATGAGGTAATTTAAAGGTGAAATATCATGTAATTTGTTTAACACATGGGAATTTAAATGATATCTTAAAATTAATTGCCCTCAAAGTATCCTCACCTAAAAGAATGCATCTCTCACCTAATTCCCAAACAGCCAATTGGAGCTCTTCTGGCTCAAAGTAGGCAGGTAATTCCCTAAGTAAGGACCCTCCACATGAGTGTCTTGCCTCAAGATTCTTGTATCATAATTTGGGAACTCAGCAGGAATGCCCCAGCTGATCTTAATGGAAGTGTTGACTCACAGAGAGGGATGTAAACAGGGAGGAAGGGTAACTTCAGACCTATGAAGAAGAAACAGCCCTAATACCATCTATATAAAATTACTGAAATCCCATATGGTTATGCAAGGAATCTAAATCACTAAATGAACTTAAAATTATTTTCATTATCTCTCAAGTCAAAATAGGCCCCAGGGAAAGCATACTACAATTTACTTCTTTCCTAAATTCACATAATGCACAGGCTCTATATGCCTTCAAGTTGGATCCACTGATGCTGTCTGCTCTATTTCATTTTCCTACCCAAGTCACATGACTATGTTTTCTGCACCTAGGAGGTGTTTCAAGATGGTTCAAACCAGTGCTTTACAAATATTTGATATCAAACCACTGTAAGAAAATTTTATTACACTCCAGCACATAAAATTGTAATATAAATTTTGTAAAACAATACTTACCCTCATATTTTTCTATTCAGTTTTTGAGAGTGCTGAGACAGACTCTCTAAAACTGATTTCATAACCTATGAAAACCTGGAAATCAGTCAGACCCTCCAAACTACCAAATATTCTTTCCTCCCTTGTACCTAAGATAGCCTACTTTTTATTCCAAGTATAAACCCACAAACCCTCCCCTACAGTGAACAGTACAGTTGAGCAGTAGTCTTCACCCCACTGATACTACTGTGCTCCTAACCTGCTCCTCTTTCTACTAGGTAAGAACAGGGCCAGGGATACAAGGATCCTCAATGTCAAAAACATTCAGCACTTTACAAGTTCCAGGTTATACGTTACTAACAAATACATGAAAATATTGATCAGCGGGATAGGGGTATGGCTTAGTGGTAGAGCACTTGCCTGAAAATGCTATGCAAAATTATTGCCCCCCACCAAGCTATATATCTTATACGATGCTTTATGCTGACCTTCTTGACCAAACAGAACAACTTCTTTCTTTTGAAATGAGGAAACAGGCCTGGGTGGCTTAATGAGGATGTTTAGGACTCTGTTAATGGCCAACAGAGGAGCTAGTAATTTCAATCCCCCACTCAGTGCTTTAAATGGTAGACTAATACTCAAGTTTTAATCCATTCCAATAGAATAAGTCATTTTAAATAATAAATTTAATAAATAATGTCTTAGAAAATAGTCATCTCAACTTGAGAGAATTACCTGTTCTGTTTGCTTCCATTTTTGTTCCAAAGCATCAAACATGACCCGACATAGCTCTTGTACATCATGTTGCTGCCATGCTATTTTAAGATAACATTTAATTACAAATATTAACAAACCATATAATGAAACATTAGTTCAAACACTAACAGGAATAAGGAAATGTCTATTTTAAATAATTGCAAATTTCATAAGAATACAAAACATACATCACAGTCATGGAAAGACAATCACAAGGAAAATAATCGAACCTCAGGATTTTATAAATGCTTAGAATACTTGGAATATTTGTTATTTTTTCACTGCAAATAAATAAATTACAAAAAACTAACAGTGTAAGCTCATAAAGGAAGGGTTTAACAAAGCTGGGAGGTAGCTCCATCAGTAATGTCCAGAAAGCCAGGCATGGTAACATGTGCCTGCAACTCTGTGCTGAGGTGGTCAGAGTCAGGAGGACTGCTGGAACTTGACAGTGAGTGAGTCTAACCAAAAACAGTGAGCTCTAGGTTCAGTGAGAGACTCTTGTCTCAGGAAAATCAGGTGGAAGAGCAAGAGAGGACACGTGATGTCCTCCTTTGGCCTCTGTATGTGGACATTAAGGGGTGCACCTCTGCACACACACACGGGTACACATCTGCACACACATGTACATACACCATAGACACACATATACCACATATGACAGACAGACACACACACACACCCACAAAACAGGGCATGACCAAACTTATTTTACAAGAAAATATTGCTCAAAAATATATCCATCCTACCTTATATATTAAAAAATTAATTATTTTATGATCTCAGCAAAAAGGAGAGGTCTAAGGTAAAGATAATTAGGTTAATGTGTCACATGTTTGTGATATTACTGTCTTTTAGAACTCCTCTGAACATCACAAGTACTTTTCATTACAAGAGTCAGTACCCTCACTACTATCCCATCCAAAGCTCCTCGTGACATCCGTGGTTTCAATGGCTCTCTTTTTGCTGGTCTGTAACAGAACGAAAAGCCTCTGGAGCTGGTAAGGGATGCTTGTCACCGGGTCTTCTTCAGACTCTTCGAATTCCCACCTGGAAGATGAGACACAGTTAAGGTCAAAATTATAACATGTAAGAACTTAATTCTCAAAGACATACAGAATTTGGATATTAACTGAAAATAGTGATAGTCAGTGAAGCATTGGTCTTTTTCTAATTTATAAATTTATAACTTTAGACTGAAAAAGGCAGTAATTCTCTAGGATAAAAGGCAAAGCTCACTTCCAATAATTGTCAAATGGGAATATGACCAAAAGTACAAGTACTGATAGTTCACAAAAAACACTGAGCCATATTCAGTGGCATCAAAGCACTCAAATACTGAACACGGGCTGGAGAAAAAGGACACGACAAATATCCTCAGCTTTCAGGACACACGTTTTCAGGGAAAATATGACAAGGGAGGAGGGAAGGAGACTGAAAATGGATGAAGTAGGTTCCGACTCTTCTCAATCAAGTGTTATATATAAATCTTGCCTGGATCCTGACTTGAACAAATTGGTTAATGATATTACCAGACAACCAAAGAAACTTTAACACTGAGCTGTGATAAAATTACCAAGGGACCCCATGTGGCTGTGCTTTCCAGTCATGAGGGTGGAGGGTCAGAGAGAAAAGACTGGTCATGATGTGATGGCATTAAAGTTGGGTGCTGGTTTCAGACGGATCCATGATACTGTTTCCCTATTTTTGAATGCTTGAAGATTTCCATAATAAAACATTTAAAAAGGAATGACAGTGTTAATAAAATATTCCAGGCCGGATTTTTACTCACAACTTATAACAACCATCTAGCTCTAGCAACAGGGATTATATTCAACAAGTGACTTCTCAACTGAAGGACTTAGCATCACATGGCAGACATGAGACTGGGTAATATACTAAAGTGGCTAATGTACTCCCAACAGTTCTTAAGATAATTCTATAATCTAATAGCTTATCAAAGAACAGAAGAGATCAAATTCTATGCCTTACACTAGCAGTAAGAATACTTTATTGCTTTCTAGTTCCTTACTTTTTAGTCTCAAAAGAAAGCCTAGCCATTATTCTCTTCCACTTCAGTGTACAAATGTTTTTGGTTTTGAGTACACCCCTTTATTAAATTTCCTAATGTTTTTCTGATTTTAGAATTTAAGAGTTGTACCTCTGTGACTCTGCCCTTTGTGATACTGGACTCTCCTCCTCCATCTGCTCACAGAGGTCAGTGCAGTCACCTTTTCTTCCTATTCCTACTCTGACACCATGTCGGCTGTGGTACACTCAGTCCTCAGATTCTGTTGCTGTGCTTATGCTCATGGAAGTATTTTGGCTTGATATTACAGCATCTCAAATTCTATCAGAATCAAAACCCTAAGAAGTTGTCAACCTCGTCAGCACTTCTACTATGCTAGTCACCTAGAGTCAGCAACATAGGCATCCTATTAGATTCTTCCCTTTCTTTTACTAATAAGTAAAACTTTTCATTAAGTCATCTTGATTTTATTCTGAGATATCATAACCACTGCCACCATCATCATTCTGACCCTCAGTATGGTTTAATGATAGATTCCTCCAAGCATCTTTATCTTACTACGTAAGCTTTCCTGAAATACTCTCATTTAATATACCACAAGCCTCCAAATGCAAGAGGAAGGGTCTCTGTGGGCCACTGTACAAGGGAAGCAAATCTCTGTCTCGGAGTCAGGCTGGTGCTACTCTGTAAGGTCCTTGAGTCTGCATCAAAGAAACACCATCAGGCTTTGTTTTGCCACCTGCCATAAACTTTTATTCTCAAAATCTGAAAGGCAAGTAGGTAGCCCTGCTCTTTCAACTATGTCTCATCCCCAACTGCACCAGACTCTAATCAGAAAAGACTTCATGGGCTCCTTGGAGGCCTCTGCACTTATGCCCCCAATACTCTTTCCAGACCTTTACTGGGACAGCCCTGTGCAGGTAACCTACAACTGATAGTTACTCTCTCCACTTGGCTTTACTATTTTTCTAGCATATTTGACCGTGGAGGGGGGCTCTGAAGAAGGGACTCTCTCTTGTCCTACAAATGCCAAAAGGAGTGCTTGGCACTCAGACACTGTAGATGTTCACTGAATGAGCAGCCACTACTCTTTACTCCCTCCATGTTGCTGCCAAGCTGCAGGCCACACTCAGTTCCACAAGCTCCTGGGGACTCCCCATTCCTGTGCAATGTTTGCTGGGACAGGCACAGCATCAGCTGTCCTCAGTCTTCCAAGCAGGCTCCACGCCATCTACTAGCATTCTCTTCCAGGACTCTGACAAAAATGGCTCTGCTCATCTTCTGGAGGCCTCTGCACCTCTGGTATTTACTGGCATGAGCTACAGTACAGGAAGAACTGGCAAAGAACCAGATCCTGGAATCTACTGCTGCTCACTTTCCTGTGCCTTCAGTTAAGCCGGCACCTTTCTAACAGGGGCACTAGAACAGCACATGATTCAGAGGGTTACTGTGAGAGCTGCCCGCATCTTTATGTCAAGTGCTCAGACAGGCTGGACACAACGCTTAGGTACTGTTATTATGGAGAGACTTAATAAAGATCTTATTTTTACTCCATCTATATTCACTAAGAGTCTACCATACAAACAAGACTGGGCAACAAATACTTATCGAATGGAAAGCATGTCAGCTTCGATAAGAAAGGAAGTTACAGGTGAAATATAAAAGTGATGTTAACAGAGCAACACAGACAATAATATTAATAAGATATATTTAAAATACATATTTATATAATCTCAAGGATAACATTCAAAAAGTTAGCTAATCTTTAAAATATCTTTAAAAGTAAAACTTACTTGTTTTTTAAAGAAAGCATATAAAACAAATGTGTAGTGCATGTATTATAGGAAGGTACTCAGAAAATTAATGGCTATGTTTAGTGTTTATTTAAATATGGACTTCCTCCATGGACCATTTTAAAAAATATTTTTATTTATTTATTTATTTGACAGAGAAAGAGGGAGAGGGAGAGGGAGGAGAGAGAAAGAATGGGCATGCCAGGGCCTCCTGCCACTGCAACGAACTCCAGATGCATGCGCCCCCTTGTGCATCTGGCTAACGTGGGTCCTGGGGAATTGAACCTGGGTCCTTTGGCTTTGTAGGCAAACACCTTAAACCAAACCACTAAGCCATCCCTCCATGGGACCATTTTAAAGTATCTGATGTAATATGCTGCAAGTACATGTATACAAGTAAACAAAACATGCTATATTATATTTTAATTAAAAACCATGTTTGTTGGATTCTTAATTGAGAGGTGGAGGAAAAGGACTGTATAAGTTATATATTGGATTCTCCCAAAGCCGATCACATTATTTCTTTGTAAAATAGTAAAGCTCTAAGAAAGGTAAATACACTGACCTTATATAAGTAAATCTCATCAATTTTATTCTTCGCTGTCTATGCACTTCTGATTCTCCTCCCCATACAATTTTCTAATCTTTCACAAAATCTTTCATATATAATATTTAAGAAATTACATTTTATAAGGTGAGAAATGTCCCATAGTTTACAAATATGTATAAAAAGGTAACTTAAATTTTATTACTTAAAAAGTATACTTTTGTGCTTAATTTTACTCACAGAATGTTTTGAAATACTCACTTATATAATGCATTCCTAAATTCAGGAGTCATAAACAGTGTTTGCAAAAGGCTATTCAAATAGCAAGTCATTGCCTGGTTTACTAGTCCAACATATCCTTTAAAGAGAAAATACAAATATGTACAAGTTAGCACTTAGAATGAAAAATGACAAAAGAGAAAACAGCATGAATTTAAATATATAACACATTCAGAGTTGAAGATTATTTCTGTTCTCCACTATGTACACCAGGTGAGCTGTTTCTAAGAAAAGGTCAAGAGATATTGTTAGAAACATGCCTAGAAATACAAATGAAGGATTAATAAATAATCTTTCTTCCTGAAATCTAAGAGTAGTAGATTAAAATGGAAAAGCATAAGTCTATTCACTTTAGTACCATACATACCTAACACAGGAAGACTTAACTAAATCAATTTTCCTCGTCATCAACCCTATCAATCAATTTCCACTGAGAATCAATAATATATGAGATAAATTCATTATATGCAAATTCACAAAAGCTGAGACTAAGTAATGTGACCAGCTTCCTGTTTTACTAGCTCACCAAGTATGGAATTCTAAAAGCTATACAGAGAGATCCACTCCATCTGTACTAGTGATTGCAAGACCTATCTGCCTGTCACTTTGTCTTAAGATTCAAACATTGAGTTCTTAGGCCTTTCATCGTTAAGAATGCTATGAACATGACCTCCTGTATTTTATTCTCCATTATTACAAAAAAATAAACTGCTCCAATTCCTGCCCCCTCCAGCTAAGTTGTTCTCATAGTCCTATGATGGTTAGTACTGTAATATAGAATTATCATGTGTGGTGGTTTGATTCAGGTGTCCCCCATAAACTTACATGTTCTGAATGCTAAGTTCCCAGCTGATGGCGATTTCGGAATTAACACCTCCTGGAGGCAGTGTATTGTTGGGGGTGGCCTTATGGGTATTATAGCCAGTCTCCCCTTGCCAGTGTTTGGCACACTCTCCTGTTGCTATTGTCCACCTGATGCTGGCCAGGGGGTAATGTCCACCCTCTGCTCATGCCATCGTTTGCCCCTACCATCGTGGAGCTTTCCCCTCAAGTCTATAAGTCAAAATAAACCCTTTTTTTTTCCCAAAAGCTGCTCTTGGCCAGGTGATTTCTGCCAGCAATGTGAACCTGACGGCAACACCATGGAAACAAACCCATTAGTCATGTCCACCAGGGAATTTTTAAAATAATTTAAGGTGGGAAGAGCCAACCTAAATGCCAATGGCACCATTCCATGGGATGAGGTCCTGAACTAAATGAAAAGGAGAATGCAAGCCGGGTGTGGAGGCACACGCCATTAATCCCAGCACTTGGGAGGCAGTGTGTGTAAGATTCAGGTCATCCTGGGCTAGAATGAGCCCCTACCTCAAAAAAAAAAAAAGGACCCAAAGAGGGGGGGGGGGAGGGAGGGAGAAGGAGAGGGAGAGGGAGGGAGAAATCATGAATGGACTCAAGCTGAACACCAGGATTTGCCTCTCTGCTTCCTGGCTGCAAGCCTTGTGTGCGCAGCAGCCTTGTGTGCTGGCTTTCACACCTCTCCACCATGATGAACTGAACTCCCTCAAAATGTAAGCTGCAATAAGCCCTTCCTCTCTCAGCTGCTTCTTATGAGATGTTTTGTCACAGCAACAAGACAGGTAACTAATCCAAGCTCCCTGTTCTTAATTCCCACATGAGCCTTTAACTTAGCATTCAGACTGTAAGAGGTGAAGTCTGATTTTTTTCTCCTACTACCTACGTATTTATTAAGAGGTGTCTATTAGGGAAACATGTCTGGGACTTCAAGTACTATAGATTGATAGAACATCTGGCCTGGTTACTCATTTAAAGCATTCTGTCTTTGACTGGCATTTCTCTTCCCCATCTTCTTCCTATTGATTCCTCCAACAGTCAAGGACAACCAATCTACCTGAAGCCTTAAAGCATGAGTACTTACTACCACTGTCCTTTGTGAACCTAAGCATCAATCTTGCACCACTTACTTAGGATGCTGTTTCTTCCCTGGACTTAAAAGAAAAGGGGAGAAGAGAAGGGGAGCAGTTGAGGGGAGGGAGCAGGAGTATTTAATTTTTGCTGTTAGCAATAAAAATCACATAAAACTCAAAGGTCCTTTGTACTTGACTGAGCATCATACTTAAATAGATAATTATCTCACATAAATGTATTACTGTTTTCTGAAAACACAAAAGATTTTAATGAGACTAATCAAAGTGCTATTGAACTACTAGAGATCTTCTGTCATTATGTTTTATCTACATCAAATGCCTAATGACAGCTATTACCAAGTGGGCTCTAATACTGAAATAACTGAATCAGTACTTTTAGTAACAAGTAAGGAAGAAGCATGTGAGAACCTATGTCCTCTCTAAAAGGCACATGTAGCAAGAAACCTACATAGAACCAACATGGAAGGAAAGAGGACTAACAGGCTAATTCAGGACAGTAAAGAAACTGGCCAAACACAAGCATCATAGATCTAAAATGTCTTTCCATTTATGAACCCACACAAGCCATCAATTCCCTCCTTTTCAATATTCACCCCACCATCTCTTGTCAACACCGGCTGGCTACCAGAGGGAGGTGGTAGGCAAAGAGAACAGGAAAGGGTATGAGAAGTCTTCAAACCACAGCATTTTAAAGAAATGTATTCCTAGAGAGCAGTTCCCAATAAAGACATTTCATAAATGATGTCAAGACTTTCAAGAATTTCCTAAGGAAGATGCAAATTCTGTAGTGATTAACAAAATTAGCTCCCAATGACAACTCCATTGGATGCTAACAACTATTCTACTTCTGATAGACCTTCCTCCAGACATGAGAGGAAGACGTATAAGTAGGAAAAGGGAGTCAAAGTGTGAGGAAAAGCAACTCATAACAAAGACTATAATAAGTACATGGCAACGTATATGAAAGGCTTCTAAAATTGTTTTAATAACTTCAACTTAGTAGTTCAGTTCCTGAGAACTTATCCTAAGGAAACAATCAGAGATGAAAAAACAAGATACAAGAAATTTCATATCAGTAGTATCAGAAATAACTTCAATATATAAATTCATCTATGAAATAAGTACTGTTTTTGAGCAATTTAAAACCACGTATTAAGGTACTGTTTACTAGGATTGAATAAAGCTACTCATATAGATAGCATGAGGTGGAAACACAGCTAAAGAACCTTTTTACAGTATGTTTATCCATTTTATTGAAGGATATGTAGAGCAAACAGAAAAATAAGCAAAATCAGGGCTGTAGAGATAGCTTAGTGATTAAGGTGCTTGCCTTCAAAGCCAAAGGACTAAGGTTCGATTCCCCAGGACCCACATAGGCCAGATGCACAAGGTGGTGCATGTGTCTGGAGTTCGTATGCAGTGATTGGATGCACTGGCATGACCATTCTCTCTCTCTCCCTCTCTCTCAAATAAATAAATAAATAATATTTTTTAAAGAACAAGCAAAATCGAATTGTACAAGTGGTGCTGCCGGTACTCTTCACTGTCTTCAAGTTACACTATGACAATGTATTAAAAATGCTTTTCAAAAGGACATCTTCAGATCAAGGAATTTACAAGAACCATAAAAAGCTGAATCTAGTCAACACCACAAAGAAGGAGTTCTATAAATACTGCTTGCATAAAGACTGAATCAGTCATTAGAATACACAGCAAATATTTGAAGAATCCTGATTTGTTACATTTGGAACTTTCACAAAAGTGCCTCAACAATTTCAGAATTACCTACAAGGTTCTTACAAAATGATGTTTGTTTTCAACCTAACCCAGTGTAGCAACACCACCATTTTGTGAAATCATGTCATTTTAAACAAGCATCTCTAAATGTTTTTTAAAAAATATTTTTATTTACTTAATTGCAAACAGGGGTGTAGGGAGAAAATGACAATAGGTGTGCTAGGGCCTCTTGCCACTGTAAACAAACTCCAGATGCATGCACCACTTTATGTATCTGGCTTTATGTGGGTACTGAGGAACTGAACCCAGGTCATCACATTTTGCAAGCAAAACCTTTAACTGCTGAGCTGTCTTTCCAGTCCCCCTAAATGATTTCTGAAAGGGACAAAAATGTGAGAATCTAAACAATATAATGGGAAACAATCACCTACTTTTTAAAATGGAAGATAATCTTGCATTCTCCTTTTCTCTTGCTGTTATGTGACAAAAAGTTCTATACTATAAGTTACACTAAAGTCCAAACACCAGCTTTGACTACTATTTTGCACAGCAAATTAACAAGTTAGCCTGCAGAATGATTAGCTATGACAAAATTCTTCTAAGTTCTATTTACAAAATACAGTAAATAGAAGATTGTAGATCACATTAAACAAAACCTGGAATATAATTCTATAGTTTTCTTTTACACAAGGTATCTGTTAATGTGCTATTGGAAACCATCTGTTCTCAAGTGTTAAGAGGAAGGGTTCTGGAATCGTACCAATACCAACAGCTGCACATAGCTTTTCTGTACTCATTTCTATTTCTTTCAACATGAAGAATACGATTTGATGAAAAGGTTTGTTGTAAGATGAAATATGTGAAAAATATGTAGGTTTATTCATTAGACAATTTTAGCCAATCTTATATACAAATGAGTCAAACCTTTATATGAAGCTATCTCAGTAAGCAGAAGAAATTTAAAATTCTAGCCTTAATGTTGTTCAGAAAAAAGCTAAAAGATATTTAAATGATACAATGTACTTCAAGCATACAATTTAACTAAAGGATACAACAGACCCAATAAAGCAAGCATGGTCCATCTGCTTCATAACAGAAGTCAATTCCTCATATTCTATTCAAATCCCCAGGAGATAACAACAGATTTCATGATCTGAGGAAGCCAACTTCAAATCAAAAAGGTAAGATGATAGCTGAAATTTAAAATTATTAAAAAGTCTTTCTTTACAGCACATGGCCAGTATCTTCTAGCTTATCACTAAAGAAAGGCAGTAAGAAGAGAGTGAAAGCAACAGTGTGATGAAGAAAGGGAAGTCACAGAGACCACAGAACTAACTCTGCTGCTAGCCTGCAATCTCACTCTGGCTCTATTTTCCTACTCAGGAAGGGAGAGGATGAGGCTTTAGCTTGCTAAGATTACTCAAGAGTGTAAATGGTCTATTATTTTATGACAACACAACAACAATAATAAATCTTACCAGTTTCTGATTTGTTCAAAATGGATGAATATGAGTAGCTCTGGCTGACATAATCACTGGTAGAGCTCACAGAACCTTCTCTTGGAAGTGGACCTATAAACCTGTCATGAACACTGTCATCCACGTTACTGGAATCCTCCTAAAAGGCAACATAGCCAATATTTACTGGTTAGCAAATAGGTTGAAACAATGCAAAAACAACATTCTAACAGCGGAGGCAACAAGAAAAATATGTGGCATCATTATTGATGTCACCACCATGGCAGTCAAAGGGTGCACATCCTCACCATTTCCTGTGGGCTGGACTGAAAGATGATCGACATGGAACGCTGTGGGGAGGTGCTCATGTCCCCTTCCAAAGTGCTTACTTTAAATTCTCTTTCAAATGTTCTATTTACATGAGGAAAGGGAGACTGATGGTCCTAATAAATCAAAAATACCACTGTGAGCTCCGTAACGAGAGCCTACCATTCATTTCTACATCATCGAAGCCAGTTAGGCCTGGCAGGTAGAGCAGACTCAATAACTATTGAATGAGATGGCGAGTTATAGCTTCTAATAAGAAACTTCTTAGCCGGGTGTGGTGGTGCACGCCTTTAATCCCAGCACTCGGGAGGCAGAGGTAGGAGGATTGATGAGAGTTCAGGGCCACCCTGAAACTACAGAGTGAATTCCAAGTCAGCCTGAGCTAGAGTAAGACCCTGGCTTGAAAAACCAAAAAATAAAAAAAAGAAACTTATTAATGTGTGATATGGTGAAAAGGATTAAAAGGCATAAAAAGCACAAGCAATTAAGAGAACTAAAGAAGAATTACTGAGCAATCTAAACCACAAATCCCAAATTGTGAATCCAGAGTTCTCTAAATTAATAGCTAATTTAGATTTCAATGTCATTCAGACCAATCAAGACCTTATTACGATATAAAAATAAATAATGGGATTAAGGGAGGTCAGAAGGTACAACTCAGGTACTGCTTTTGCATGCACTGGGTTTTATGAATGCTTCTTGCTCTAAAGTACATTGTTCACAAAAGAATTCCAGTTGAAAGGCATCAAGTAGAACAATTTTTCATGAGTAGTTTCAATGGAAAAAAAGGATCTGAAAAAGTCTATAAGGCTGGGTGTGGTGACGCACACCTTTAATCCCAGCACTCAGGACATAGAGGTAGGAGGATCACTGTAAATTCGAGGCCACCCTGAGACTACATAGTGAATTCCAGGTCAGTCTGGGCTAAAGTGAGACCCTACCTTGAAATACAAAAAAAGTCTGTAATACTCTGAGTCTTAGTTTCCTCAGTCTGTAAAACAGTAAGGCAAATCAGACCAGACTTCCTTTATTATTTTTTAAATGTACATCCTTCATAATGTATTCTTAACCCATATTTGTCGTTTGTTTGGTTTTTCAAGTTAGGGTCTCGCGCTAGCCCAGGCTGACCTGGAATTCACTCTGTATACTCAGGATGACCTGGTACTTACAGTGATCCTCCTACCTCTGCCTACCAAGTACTGGGATTCAAGGCATGCACCACCACAGCCAACTTAGCCAATATTTGTAACAGACAAGTTCACCATAATTTTTAACTAGTAGACAAATAAAATTTTCAAATGTATAGTTTTTTCCCCCCTTAAAGATGCACATTCCTTTAAAAGTCAGAACTCTCTGAAAAATGCCTCTCCAACTAAGAGTTATTGGAACAAATAATCTCTAAAGCTACCAGAGTGGACAGGAAAGTCTATTAAAGTAAATATGAAGTAGGGCAAAACATCAGACTAACAGAAGGGAAGCATCTAATTTATGTACTAGTCATCCCAAAATAAGTTTGGAAGTTGTGTGGAGTGGGAATGGAAATGGACTTCCCTAAAATAAAATTTTAAAAAACTGATGGGAGGGGCTGGAGAGATGATTAATGGTTAAAAGAGTTTGCTTGCAAAGCCTGCTGGTCTAAATTCAATTATCCAGTACCACGTATAACCACAAGCAGAAAGTGGAGCCTGTGTCTGGAGTTCATATGCAGTGGCAAAAGGCTTTGGTGCACCCATGTTCATATGTTTTCTCTCTCTCCTCCTTCCTCCCTCTGTCTCAAATAAATGAGAATACTTTTTAAAAACTGATGGAGTTTTACAGCTGTCATGTGAATGCTTAACCAAAGGGAAGTCCACCTAATCTGTAGTCTGTAGGTCTGTGGTGTTTTAATTTAATTTGGACCTACTTCTATCCCTGGGAAGCAGCTGTCTTGAAGATGGCAGAGTGCGATAACCCCAATGTGGTGACAAACTATGAGCACCAGTCCTAGTGCTAAGATGGCCAGCACGTCCAGGTCATCATAAACACAGTAAATCAACACAAAGCTGAGGAGAATTTATTACAACTATACGACATATCTCTTCTTCCTTCAGAAAATCACATTCCCAAGAAGTGAAAATGCATAAAAATTATGAATATAAGCTTTTCTAAGTAGCTCACCAATAGTATTTGAGGCTGTTCACCATCTTTATCTGTCAAATGCAGAAAGTTCTTCTTTCCTGGCTCAAAATTAGCATCAAGAAGAGACTTGTCACTGGTATGATCCAGTGGAGCCTATGAGTATAAAAATATTATCTCAGATTAGAGAAAAATGAATTGTAATAACAAAAACAATGTATAAATGCATTCGAATGTATATGTAAACAACTTTTTTCCAGTAATGATCCTGGTAAATTTCTTTCATCTAGTTTCCAACACATCCCTTGACTCATGGAGATGATTAAACTCAGTGTCAGTGGGCACCCTAGAGGCTCACACCTACCTACATCTAAAACAATGAGTGTGTGCACTGTGGGCATTCTAGAGGCTCACACCTACCTACATCTAAAACAATGAGTGTGTGCACTGTGGGCATTCTAGAGGCTCACACTTACCTGCATCTAAAACAATGAGTGTGTGCACTGTGGGCACCCTAGAGGCTCACACCCACCTACATCTAAAACAATGAGTGTGTGCACTGTGGGCATTCTAGAGGCTCACACTTACCTGCATCTAAAACAATGAGTGTGTGCACTGTGGGCACCCTAGAGGCTCACACCTACCTACATCTAAAACAATGAGTGTGTGCACTGTGGGCACCCTAGAGACACACACCCACATCTAAAACAGTGTGTGTGTACTGTGGGCACCCTAGAGGCTCACACTTATCCACATGTAAAACAATGTGTGTGTGTGTATGTGTGTGTGCTGTGGGCACCCTAGAGACTCACACTTAACTACATCTAAAACAATGTGTGTGCACTGTGGCACCCTAGAGGCTCACACTTACCTACATGTAAAACTGTATGTGTGAGACTCACACCCACATCTCTAACAGTGAGTGTGTGTACAGTGGTTACCCTAGAGGCTCATGCTCATCAGGATCCAGGGTGCCTAAATTTACTGGTGTGTTGGCATACTGGTGTACTAGCAAGGAACCCTCAAGCTCTGTTTCAAAACTAAGTACGTGGAACAGCTACACTAACACAACACAACCATCAGAGACCCTTCAAGAGGAAGCTGCTCAGTAAGTGGTGCCCATTTCAAGTCCACAGGGGATCGGAAATGAACATCCAAGGTTTAACAGTTCCCACCTAAGTCTTAGTGACGGCTGCTGTTCTGACAGGCTCACTCCAGCTGGTGGATGAGAGATGGAGAGCTGCATGTGAGCCAGAACCACACAGTCACTGACACGAGTGAGTGAGTGGAGAAAACATCCTATTCTCCTACGCTGTTCTACTAACAAACATGGGTCACATCTCCCCTACGACTCATTTTAAGGAAATGCCCTTCGGTCCTTGTGGTAGATTGAATGCATGTCCCCCATAGACTCAGGTGTTTTATTAAAACTTGTAACTTGGATCTCCAGCAGACGGGCTGAAGGAGGTTTCACTGGGGTGTATCCTGGGGTCCAGCCCAAAGGTGTTTGGGGACAGAACTGGATTTCAGCTACAAGGTGTGCAGCAGAGAGGAGTGAGCTTGGGGGTCCTGCTTGCTACAGCTCCCTGCTGCTGCTTTGGGCTGTGCTGGCTGTCTGGTTGTCGCTCTCTGCTTGTGTGTATGGAAGCAGCCTCCTCTGCCACCTATGGAAAGTCCCTTGGATCATAAGCTTGACACAAATCTCCTTGGAACTGTACCTGGTTTGGATGTTCATCCCAGCAATGTGAAGCTTTGTGCAACAGAAATTTGGTAACAGAGAGTTGGGGTGTTACTGCGTGGTGAATATTTGAAATAGCTAACATAACGCCATCCTGTCCTGTAATGTGATAGCTAAGGTAATGAACGCCATTCTGCTTTAATTAGGCCCTGGTTGCATGCATGCATGCCTGCTCAGGCACCTTTCAGCTGCTAACTCCCCCATCCCTGGGTGGTCATGTCTGCATTCTCAGGGCTTCCCATGACCCTGAGCATGACCTAGATGTATAAACTTAAGATAACCCCAGGATATATGAGCAAAATGCATGCAATTCCAAGGATACCCTGACCTACATGTGGCACTGATGTCACTGTGATTTTTATGGTCTTTTGCCTTTAAAAATGCGGTACTCCTGAGCTTCTTCACTGAGAGGTCGTCCAGGCATGAGGCCCTCTCTGTTGCTGGCTTAATAGAAAGGACACTTAATTGGCTTGAAAAAAATGGTGGTCTGTAATTCTCTCGCAAGGATTGTAACAATATGACCATGTAGATTCTGGTCTTTTCAAACTTGTATGCTGGAAGAGAAATATGTATGGATATGGTACATTGGACTGCAGAAGCCATAGAGAGCAGTAAGCCAAGTTTTATGGACTATTTTGGTAAGAGTTTAAAAATGCTAAGTGCAGAGAAAACTGTGTTGGTTTATGAACTTTCAAAGGGGAAGAAAAGACACGGGAGAACTTTAGTGGAACTGGGCTAGTGGCATAAAGCCTGGGTGAATATGTTCTCTTGCCTATGACCTGAGAGTTTGAACAAGGTTGAATTTGAAGGCAATGGACTCATGTGATTGGAAGAAGATACAGAACTAAAAAACATAAGATTTAAAGTTAGAAAAATTCAAGTAAGTTTAAAATTACAGGCACAGAAACATGTTTTATATTACTGAAGCTGCTATTGTTTAACAGTTCACCACCATTACATTCAAACAATGGAAAAGATGGCTGAGGTAATTCCAACCAGAAAAGACTAAATGGTAGAAATACAAACTTGTGAGATGACTTAAGGAAGGAGCCTGCACTTCAAGGTCAAGATTTATTTCCTCCCTAAATTAACAATATGGTTGTGTCTTTACACACTTGGTTTTGCTTTAGAAAGCATGAAAAATGCATGGAAGTGGGTCTTGAAGTGCACATGGTTTCAGAAGCTGCTGCTGAGTAGTGGCAAGTGGAAGTGGGGGTGACGTCCTTGGTAGAGAGGTCAGGGAGGCCATTTTAAGATGGATGGTGATTTGCCATGGAGACCCAAAGATGTTTTGGATATACCAGCACAATGCAAGGGCTACCATGGAGCACTGTTGGCTCAGGATGGAAGTTTCCGAGCCTAATCAGCCCAGCTGGAAATATGTGATATGGAAAATCCAGAGACTGCCATCACTAGTTATGGATGTTGGACTTTAACTGCAGCTACTATCCTAATGGTCATTGATTTTGCATTGGTTCAATCTCTTCTTGTTATGCCTTATAGCAGTGGAAATGTTTACTCTGTGCCATTGAATGTTAGAAGTATGTAACTTGTTTTGATTTTATAAGACTTATAGTTAAGAGATGGTCTTCAGTCTCAGATGGAACTTGGGACTTTGGAACAATCTTAAAGTTAGTAGACTACGAGGCTCTTTGAAGTTGGACTGAATATAATTTACAATGTGAGGTGATCATAAGTTTATTGGGAGTCAGGGGCAGAATGTGTAGATTGAATGCATGTCCCCCATAGACTCATGTTTTATTAAAGCTTGTAACTTGGATCTCTAGCAGACAGGCTGGAGCAGGCCTCACTGGGGTGTATCCTGGGGTCCAGCCCAAAGGTGTGTTTGGGGGCGGAACTGTATTTCAGCTACAAGGTGTGCAGCTGAGAGGAGTGAGCTTGGGGGTCCTGCTTGCTGCAGCTCCCTGCTGCTGCTTTTGGGTTTTGTTGGCTGTTTGGTTGTTTCTCTCTGCATGTATGTATGTATGTATGCATGCATGCATGCAAGCAAGCAGCTTCTTCTGTTACCTATGGAACCTCCCCTGGATCAATAAACTTGAAATAAGCCCCTTCCTCCTCTAAACTGCACCTGGTTGGGATGTTCATCCCAACAATTTGTGAAGCTGTCTACTACAATTTTTATAAGAAAATTAACATTATAAAAGTATAGATAATTGGGACAAAAAAATTAACCATAAGATTCTGCTACTATCTGTGTGACTTTGCTCAAGTTATTTCACTTTGCTATGACTCAATTTCCTCACCTATGAGTCTGTAATAACACCTACTTCATAAAGTACTTGGTAAGGATTAAGTGAGGTTGTATTTATAATCAGCAATAATACCAGGAACATAGTAAGGGCAAAATAAGTTTTTCAGTAAATAAAATAAATGACCTATCTCTTAACTTTGGATTAAGTCCATGAGAAAACAAGATGTACTAAACCTAAGGCTATAAGGAGCCACGTGGGAGAAGGAAAGGTATTTCTGGCCTTTTAAATTCTCTGGTAGGAGGTTATCGAAGGTCAGATGACAGAAATGGAATATAAGAGGATTTTACTCAGTAAATATGTCCTTGCATGTGGGGGGTGAGTGGCTAAATGGGCCTGGTTTTGAGAGAAGTCACACAGCTTAGTGTGTGCAGGTGAAGGAAAGCACACATACAATAATATAAAGTATAATATATAATATAATATAAAAATATAATATAAAACAAATAGAGAAATGGAGCATTGTTACAGCTGAACAGAGACATGGGTACTTCTGACAAAAAGCTATTTGACGCTAGTGTAGGAAAATGCCTAAAAGGATACAAAACACATACTGTGGGGCTAGACTCAATGGTACAGCACTCGCCTAGCATGTACAAGGCCCTAGGTTCAACCTCTAAAACCATAATAAATAATTAATAATTTTATTTATTTATATATTTATTTAAGAGTGAAGAGAGAAGAGAGAGAGAGAGAGAGAGAGAGAGAGAGAGAGAATGGGTGCGCCAGGGCCTCCAGCCATTGCAAACGAACTCCAGATGCGTGCACCCCTGTGCATCTGGCTTACATGGATCCTGGGGAATTGAGCCTTAAACCGGGTCCTTAGGCTTCACAGCAAGCGCTTAACCACTAAGCCATCTCTCCAGCCCAAATATTAATAATTTTTTAAAAGAAAGTACTATGAGGTTCCCGCCATCAAAATATTTACATGCTACTGAAGGGAAAAACAAAAATGGTCAAAGGAAACTATGACAAGGAACATGATAGAACATGACAAGGGAAAACTGCTTTAAACGTGGCATAAGTGGGCTGGAGAGATGGCTTAGCAGTTAAGGCACTTGCCTGTGAAGCCTAAGGACCCAGGTTTGATCGCCAGTATCCACATAAGCCAGATACACATGGTGGCATATGCATCTAGAGTTTGTCTGCAGTGGCTGGAGGTCCTGGTGTGCCCATTCTCTCTCTGCCTCTTACTCTAATAAATAAATAAATATAAAAAATATTTTTTTAATTGACATGAGCACCAGGTAAGGCTTCTTAAATATAAAAGATAGCATGGTACCATGAACTAAAAGATTCCCAGAAAAGTGCTACATTTGCTCCACCTACTTCCAGCAATCCTGAATGGACTGATGAAGCTCTTCTGATCACAGAGATGAAATGTTGCAAGGTCAGCACCAAATTTTCTTGAGCTACCATTAGTGCCCTTCAATAGCCACTACTGCCCACCTCTGTATCTGACTTAACAACCGTGTGACTATCAGATCAGGTGCACCTTTTGGGAATGTAATGGCAGATCACCAGCTTCCAACAATCCAACAGCTAAGAATGTCATCAAATGGCACCTGGCACAAGTGGAGATTTCCCCCACTTGGCTGTTAACCTGCCTATATGATAGTCAGCCAATGTATTTGAAAAGTGACTTGATTTATGTCATTCTTTTGTTCTGTAACTATAAAACCATCATTAAATTGTTAACAAGTTGGAACCCTGAATTTGAGGTAACCTAAATCTGTGTTCCCAGGTCATAGTCACTCATATTTGGCTCCAGAATAAACTATATCTAATCCCCTTTGAGGTGAGAGCTGTGTCAATAGCATGGAAAGACACAGCAGACTAGAACTGTCCTTTAAAGTGAAAAAGAAGCCGGGCATGGAGGCGCACGACTTTAATCCCAGCACTTGAGAGGCAGAGGTAGGAGGATCTCCATGAGTTTGAAGCTACTCTGAGACTTTAATACCAGCACTTGAGAGGCAAAGGTAGGAGGATCTCCATGAGTTTGAAGCTACTCTGAGACTTCGTAGTGAATTCCAGGTCAGCCTGAGCTAGAGCGAGACCGTACGTCGAAAAAAAAAAAAAAAAATATATATATATATATATATATATATATATATATATACAGTGAAAAAGAAAAGGCAATGCTAACAGTTAACATGATGATGTACTAGGAGTATTCAAAGTTTTAGATTAAATGTAGTTATCCTATATTTTGTTGGACTTCTTATTCTATTGGTTAACTTCAGAAGGAAAAGCTATCTACTTAAAAAATTAGTTTTTTTTTTTTTTTTTTTTAAGGTACAGAAATCAAGAGTAGTGGCACATGTCTTTAGTCCTAGCACTCAGGAGACAGAGGTAGGAGGCTCGATTGCTGTGAGTTCAAGGCCGGCCTGAAGTTACATATGGATTATAGGTCAGCCTAGGCAAGAGGAGACCCCCACCTCAAAAAAACAAAACAAGGAAAAAAGGAAAAAAATTCAAAGGCAAACCAGACAACAGCAAATAGTTTTAAGTTTTCTGTGGAGTAAATTACAACAGTAAACCTGTGATGGTTGATATTGAGTGTTAACTTGATAGGATTTAGAATCATGCAGAACCCAGCCTCTGGGCATGCCTATGAAGGATTATGTAGACTAGGTTAGCCTCTAGACACACCTGTAAGGGTTATCTTGATTAGGTTTTCCATGGGAACAGCTACCATAACCACTGGTGGGGAGATGAGGACTGGACTAGATAAGAATAACGTGGCAGAGCACAGCATTCATCTTCCCTCTCGGCTTCCTTACAGTGGACTGAATGTGAGAAGCTGCCTCAACTCCTACCACTGTACCTTCCCCTGTCATGATGGATGGTAAACTGGACCTGTAAGCTGAAATAAACCCCTCTTTCCTTAAATTACTTCTGATCAGGGTTTTTGTCTCAGCAACAAGTAAGGAACTAATACACCCTCTAAATATCATAAGAATACACATACAATTTCAGGAGTTGTATTTATTTATTTTCATTGTAAAAATTAAAACAGGATTGGATGAAATGGTGTTCTAAGCACATGTTCACTAAATAACCCTCCTCTAAACTCCATGAAATGTCAAAAAATAGTTTAAGAAAAATCTGACAACAAAACAAGAAAACATAAGAATACCATCAGTAAACTAGAAATTCTGAGAAATAAAAAAAACAGCAGATGTGATTTAGGGGGGAAAAAAAGCCTAAAGGAAACCACAGTCCAAAGTGCCTACAGGAGGACTAGAGATAGATGGCTTAGTGGTTATGGCACTTGCCAGCAAAGGCAAAGGACCCAAGTTTGATTCCCCAGTACCCACGGTAAAGCCAGATGCACAAGGTGGTATTTACAGTTTGTTTGCAGTGGCTAGGAAGCCCTGGCGTGCACATTCTCTCTCTCTCTGCCTCTGTTCCCCTCTATCCCCCCATCTCAAATAAGCAAATAAATAAATAAATAAATAAATAAATTAAATATTAAGAATTCTCGAAGTGCAGGAAACTCTAGAGAGAGGTCATAAAGCAGAGGACAAGGAACCACTAGAGAACAGGTGGGAAAAGGCATTCTGGTCAGGTTGTTGGTCACTTTGGTCTCTTTCTTCTTCCTCAGGCTAAGCAGCAGATAGCATTACTAATTCCTGGCTGCAGTAAAGCATGAACACTGGCCAGGGAGGCAGAGCAGTGCTCTCAAGCCAGGTACCCAACGACCCTACAGTCAGAAACCAGCTCAGTTAGTAGAGTGCTTGAATAGCATGCAGAAACCCTGGGTTCAATCCCCAGTACTACAAAAAGGAGACATGGTAGTGCAGACCTATAATCTCAGCACTGAGGAGGTGGAGGCAAGAAGATCAGAAGTTCAAAGTCATTCTCAGCTACATATATGATTAGAAGCAAAGCCAGACTGGGATACATAAAGCCCTATCTTAAAAACATAAAAATAAACGGGAAAAAAAAAATCACTGATACCAGCAGGCCTCACTCCTTCCTCATGAAAACTACAAGTAAATAAACTAGAAACTGAATCAGCATCCAGAGAAGTTAACAAAGATTCTTGAATATCAAGATCAGTAGAATAGCAAATACTTAAGGAAATGCTACACGATGAAAGAAACAAGGTAAATAATAATAATAAGCAAATAATGAATGAGCTTGAGAGTTAAGGTCAGAAGCTATACCTGTTAACGCATCACAAGAAAGCTCACCTAGGAATGATTCTTCCAACTCTTTTTCTCCATATACCTTTCCTTCCATTTTAGAAATTTTTATAAAGCACATGCAATTTTATACATGATTTTTATCAAAAGAAAAAAAATGAGTATCATTCAGTAAACACTGAAACTTTCCTTTAGCTGATCTAATCAGTCACCTTTCATGAGTAAAAACCTGATGCCTAATATGACACAAACTTGAGGACGAGTGTGAACCACAGAGCGCAAAGGACAAAGAGGGTTCTGTTACTGGGCTGACACAGGCTCTACTGCAGCAGTGGACTTCTGGATAGTGCTATAAGAGGTACTGCCCATTACAGTGTTGGACACAGGCACTACTGCAAACAGTGTACTTTGTCTAGTGCTAAAGAGTTACTGCAGTGTCCAGGCTTTAATATAATCATAGTAACAAACAATGGCATTATTAGCAGGGTTTTACCATCTCAGCAGTATTGACTCCATTTCCCCATGCCAAGTCAAAAGTTCCATTTATGTAGCCTACTTTGTTGGCCACATCTTCAAAGAGCTTTCTGACGGGAGTAGATGCTGGTAAATTTAAAGTGATCCGTTCATTCACTGTCTTCGAGTTAGTAGTATCTTGTATTATACATAAGACTCTAGGTTCTTCAGCAGCATTTTCTATCTGAAATTTTAAAAAAATACATTATTTTCAATACTACTTATCTTTAAAGGAAAACCTGACTACAGTCAGCATAAAACTGCAGAAGCAAATGTGAAAGAATCCAAACATTATTATTTTCTCTGCTGTTTTATTATGCATGCAGCACTTCCCAATGGACTATGCAAACATAAGGCACTATGCTTGATTAGGAGACACGGTGATACTCTAGAATCAACTGGCATTCTGTGGCTATCTGCTTTCACCTTATGAAGTTATAGAGCAGTAGCACACAAGCCATGAAGACTATATTAAAAATTACAAAGCTTAAAAATGTTTCATGACCATGTCTTTTCAACTATCAATCTGGAAACTGGCTACACATGCTCCTTTCTTGTCAGTAACCATCTGTTCAGATAACACTGTTTAGAAGTTTTTCCTCAAAGACGCTAAGCCCTCCTGTAAGCTCTTGTAAAACACTGCTTTGCTTCTCTGCATTCTACTGTGGCAGTGGTTATATCAGACTATTAGGATTTCTTCCCTTCCTTCTCATGTAACAGCCACCTCAACAAGTGGTACCACCTCTACCTAGCTGCGGAGACTGAGAGGCCAGCTGAGCACCTCCCTGCCCCATCCCTCCCTCTTCCCCTGATACTACTACCAAACCCTGGCGATTCTATCTTCTAGATGTCCCTTGCTCCTTTCCCTACTTCCACCTGCGACAATCAATATATTTTACACACTAAAATTTTGGTAACAGATTCCCCAGTTTAACTTCTTCCCATTTTGTATTCCTTCAATCCTGAACAGTATTTCTAATATACAAGTCTGGTGATAAATCTCAGCATTGGTGAAAGTAAGGTACAGAAGTATATGCAGGTCCTCTGACCATCTGCACATGGGTGCTGTATACAAGCTCTGCTCTGCTCTGCTCTGCTCTGCTCTTGTGCCCCTCTCTCTTCCTCTCCCATTTTTCTCCCTTTCTTCTTTTATCTCTCCCTCCCCCAACTGACTTCCCTCATTCTCTTGGTGGTACTACAGTGAACCTTGGGTCTCATGCCAAGCACTCTACCTCTTAACTAGAGCTTCGGCCCCCCCAAATTTCCTTCTTTTTCTCTAACAAAATCAACTCCAACCTTTTGTTGTTAAAATAAGAATCATCATTGACTGAAACCACAGTACTAAAAACACAATAGCCATAAGAATTTTGTTTGGAAAAGTAAAACAATTTTAATATTTTCCTATAATATACAATTTGGGGCTTACAAGGAGCCATAATACAATTAGTTTGGAACAGAAATATATTGCTATAAACTAGAATATTTTAAAAAGAGTGCCTAACACTACATTTCAGACAAATCAAACTATTTAATTACTAACAATAACCCACTTAAAAATGGAAATAAAAGAAATACATTGCTGGAAGTAAAAAAGATGGCAAGATATTTCAAAAGATGTACTTCTAAAAAGCGGCAAAAAGCCTTTAACTATATACTAAAGATATATACATATATATATATCTTAACATATATAATAGTTTATATTGCACATTTGAATTGTAAGCTAAGAAATATAAACTGGACCTGAAAAAAGGTAACAACTCTGGTCTACAGTAAGAGTTAACTCAAATAATTTCAATGACTAAGGATTTTATTTTGGGGGGAGGGGAGGAAATCAGGTCTTGCTATTATAGCCCCAGGTTAGCCTTGGGCTGTGCAGCTTTGCTAGTCTCTCAAGCACTGGGATTAGAGATGAGCAGGCCTAGCAAAGACCTGATTTTACAGTTCCAACAGAGAACCTGAGAGGTAGTCAGGTCCCAACTATGTAGTGCTCTTGATAATTAAACACCATAGTGCCAGGATTCAAAGCTTCAGATGAGCTGGAATTGCTGGTCCAAGAAGCTGACTTTACCTACAAATCTGAGAAGCAAAAGTGCTATGTAGTGATATACTTAACAGTGGTGATGTGGCCACATCACATGGCTAGACAGCACTAGTCCTGCCTCTTTCCCTAAATATGCATGTACAAACACTCCAGACCCCTCTCCTTCTACCTAAACGAATAGGGATTTTATCCCCAACAGAACTGATATGAAGACCAATCGTGTTATAGCAAACATGAAACAATGACATGACAGTAACTCTTTCTGGTATATAAAAATGTTTTTTCACTAGAATTTTTTTTTATTTTAAAATGATTAGAGTCATAGGAAGATACAAAGGTAGTACAGAAAAAGTCCCGTTTCCTAAGGGCTACCTCATGCACAGTACAATTGGCTGATGACATTTCTAATAAGATTTGAGAGGTTTTAATAAATTCTACAGCAAGATAGTAAGACAAGATAAATTTGAAATAACCCACATATACGGGTTGTAAATAATTTTCGTTAATCTGTTAAAAACCATATTTTCATCCTAACAGAGTTCACAAAGCAAACCATTCTTTTAAAAACAGAGTAAGCCCATAAAAAGAAAGACATGGTATTAACTTTCTCATGCCTGGGGCAAACACCCGACCAGAAGCAGCTTGTGGAGAAAAGGGTCTATGTCAGGCTTAGAGATTTCAGGGGACGCCTCCTCATGGCAGAAGTCGGCTCACTTCCATACATCCACAGCAGAGAGACACCACCAACAGCCAGCAAACACCAACAGCCAGCAAACACCAACAGCCAGAGCTCAGACTCACTCTGAACATACCTTAGGCAGGACTATAAGATCCCATCTCCCTGCTGGAAACTTAAGTAGGAAGCCTAACCTTAATCAAAAAATCCCTGACGCTATGGTGGGGAGGGGTGGGGGACACACACACATACATTCACATTCAAACCACCACACATAGAAATCACCTAATCACTGTCAAGAGACAGCTTTTAATATCTTATTGTACAGTCTTCCAAGTCTCCCTCTCTTTCTCTCTCACACACACACTTCTTATATACTAACACTGAATTAGATCATGCATGCTATTTTGCATTTCTTTATTTATAAATACACCATGGATATTTTCCTGTCAAGCTCTAGCTCACCATGTTATCAGTTAAACAGAACTGTTTAACACATGGATTAATATTTTTTTATTGGGCTGGAGAGATGGCTTAGCGGTTAAGTGCTTGCCTGTGAAGCCTAAAGACCCCGGTTCGAGGCTCGACACCCCAGGACCCACGTTAGCCAGACCCAGGCGCACGTGTCTGGAATTCGTTTGCAGGGGCTGGAGGCCCTGGCGCGCCCATTCTCTCTCTCTCTCTCTGCCTTTCTCTGTCTGTTGCTCTCAAATAAATAAATAAAAATAACAAAAAAATTTTTTTAATTCTTTTTTATTGTTGAGGACTGAACCCAGGGCCTTGGCATGCTACACAAGCACTCTCTTCTGAGCCAGAACCCCAGCCATTACACTTTTAAAAATGATTCTGTGATGCATTGTACTGCTTGTTTTCTAAAAGTTTTGTATACTGAATTCTGAGCCAAGCATCTTTTACATTAGAGTTGAAATCTAGCATCATTTAAATAAAATACTCTTCCTTAAAGGTCTAGGATTGCCCCTTGTACACCATTATATTTTACCCAAGTTTCTGGCCCATTCTTCTCTGCACCTGCACTTTAACATGAGGCTACTAGCTTCAGACTACACCTAACTTTAGGAATCACTATAGCACCATGAAAATTGTCCCTTCCTCATCTTCAATCTGGGAATTGATCATTTTAAAAAGTTTCCATTTTAAGGTATCATAAGTAAAGTATATACCAATAATTTTATAATAACATTACAAGACAAAAGCCCTTCTACAATACAAATTAAATAAGCAGTTTTCCAAAACACTTAAAAGTAACAACCTGAATAGGGTAGTGACTATCTTGAGGCTCTACCCTAGATCAATGTCGCTTATACTCAAAGAAAAAGCTAGTATCATCTTTAGGTGAATTATATAATATTAAAAAATATTTATTATTCTTTTCCCCCCTTTTCTCATGAATCTGCATTGGGCATGTGACCATGTAGGACCTACAGTATGTGACAGAAGTGATAGGGTGTCACTCTAAGACAGGGCCTTAAGAAACCAGCAGCATCAACTTTTGTATCTCTTGGAACCTTGCCTTCCATAAACCAGCATGTAAGAAGCCCCATGACCCTGGGCTCAACATGCTCTGAGGAAGCCCAAGCGGCAACTGAGTGGAAGCCCTGAGGGGGGTGTATGGTACTGGAGAAAGGATTTCTCAGACATTCCACCCGAAGCAAGGCACCAGCTGAATGGAACCAAGTCCTGATGCCTCAAGGAACAGAACTGAATAGCTGACCCTCCTCCAGATCCCATCCCACAGAACTGTGAATAAATAAACAAACTGTTTTACACCACAAAATGTTATCATAGATTGTTAGATTGCAGTAGATTACAAAAAAAAAAAAAAAACACAGCAAAATAAAGTTATAGACACATGCAACTTCTAGTCTGGAAAGATGTGATGATAAAAGTACTGGTAGTGGGATGGGGAAGGACAGGAAATATGGGTAAAGAGATATCATGATTTAGAGTTCCATGAGTTCAAGGTAAAAGCAAATGGTGCCAAATTCCATTTAGGAAAACACGCTACTAAAAGGACACAAACTTTTCTATGTGAAACGCATCAATCCTATAAAATTCCAACAACTCACAGTAACATTACACATAACAGCAACACCAGTGACATTAAGCACTGTCTATGCTAGGAACGTTCCGTTTGCAGCTGAGCTCACTGCACAAGCAAAGCTGATACCTAGACCGGTTGGAAAAGAATCCTTAAAAAGTGAATAAAATAAAATCTTGTTACAAAAAAGTCAACATGCTGGGAGGAAAATGTTGTTTCCTTCCAAAAATAGTCTTGCTGCTAGGATCACTTAGATAATTCCGAGAAATACTGAGCCTGCTAAAGGCATGCTGCCGTTTCAATCATCTCCTCTCCTTTTCCTGACAGCCCTACAAGTTCAATTTTTAGTTTTCTGATATTACACTGTTTTGTTTTGTTTTTTATTAATTAGTTCCCAAGCTGAGTGTGGTGGCACAAGCCAGTACTCCAAGCCACTTCAGAGGCTAAAGCAGGAACATGGCAAGTTCAAAGCATGAGAGACCCATTTTGTGAAACACTTTCAAAATAAAAAATGCAGAAGGGACTAAAATATAGCTCAGTGGTAGAGTGCTTGGCCTACCAGGTGCAAGGCCCTAGCTAGGTTCAATCCATAGTACCCCACCAAAAAAGCAAGCAAGCAACCAAACACAAAAATAATTCCTAGATGTTTCTTATTTTAAAACCATAAACTTGGGGCTGGAGAGATGGCTCAACAGTTAAGGAACTTGCCTGCTAAGCTTGACCTAGGTTAAATTCCCTAGTATCCACTTAAAGCCAGATTCACAAAGTGGTACATGCATCTGGAGTTTGTTCGCAGCATTTGTGGAGGCCCTAGTATGCCCAATCACTCCCTCCCTCCTGCTCCTCTTTTTTCTCTCTCTGTTTGCAAATAAATAAAATAGTTTTTTTTTAAACCTGCAAACTCAAGTGTCTAACTGCTGGTATATTTTTAAATGTCATTTGTATGTAGAAAATGTTGCTATTAAACAAAATTCAAAATTCTTAATGTTAGATTATTCTGGGAGAAAAAATATAAAGAATTAATAAAACATTACTTCCATATTCAATAGTCAACCTCTTTTCTCTCAAGATCTTTTTTCTTTTCAATTATATTAGAAGAGTAATATGGCTGCAAAGTTACATACATACATGCACAGGCCCATTTTCTCTATGGTAAAAAAGTTGTTGAGCTAAGAAATCAAGTCTTGGATCATTACTGTGGATATTCATACTTTTCTAGAGGTTATAAAAGAGAAGTCATACTATAAATAGCTTTGCTGACTGAAATTTATGAAATTTATCAACCTCATTCAAACTACAAATTTTAATTTTGATAATGTGATAATTCCTGGGTTGCTGGTGGTGATGTTAACTTTCATGAGAGAGAAAACAATTATTTTTAAGATCCTTTTTCCATGGTCTCCCAACCCATTCACCCCCCCCCAGCCTACTCTGATGTTACATTTATATATGATCTTGTTCTATGTGGTCTCTTGTGACACTTGGGGGAACATAGAAGACATGAGTAAAACAAACTTAGAAGGAAAAAAATTAGAGCTAAAGGGACTCAAAGACAATAAAATGTGAGTTAACACCAGAATGAAATATACAAGGATGTTTAGGCTTAGTAATGCCCACAGGCTGTCCGAAAGGTAACAGTTATATTTAATTCTTCAAGTAAGATTTCTAGTGGTAGCTTTGTAGATTGTTATTTAACTCCTTGCACTATTAATATTGCAGAAAATAAATACACCTGCAAAAAGAGCAGGCAAATGTTATATCTAAACATAAAATAAACAGTTCTATTGTTTTTGTATCAGACCCCTTCCCCCATTCACTTGTCATAAACAAGGAACTATCAAAACATAAAATTCATTTCAGTTGACTTTTGAATTATTAAAACTCGATAAATAACACAGCCAAACAAGCATAAAGCTGAGGGCATGCTGGATTACTAAAGAACACTGCTGCATGCTACCACGTGCTCGGCTGCCCTCACTCTGAGGTGACTACATCAGCAGACTACCTGTAAAAACTTCTTCTTCATTTCATCAAAGATATTTTGTCTGCATCGCCAAAACACATCCTATGGCATATAAAAACAAAACAAAGTCAATTATTTCTACACATAAAGGGAAATACAGTGAAATGAGAGCAATTAACCTAAAGACATTTCTATGGAAAAAAAATGCATATTAAAGTATTAGAATACCATGTACAAATTTATTTTTATTATATTTGTAATTTTAATGTTAGGCCTTACTTATTCACTCTTATACAGCTAACTAGAAACATATGGTATAGTGGCAAGCAATTAATATTAATATAGAAAAAAGGCACACTTTAACAGACAGGTAGCTTTAATATCAACCTCTTATATGTAAGCCAAGAGTTTTACCAACTAAAAAATGGAGAAATAGACATAAACAATTCATGATTAAGAGATAGTTTCTTTAGAAACTTTGATTCAATGTCAAAGCTTCAGCTTCCTCCCTTACTTAAGAGAACTTAAAAAATTACTTTGATTTTGACTAGAAATATAACAAATTACTTTGATTTTAGACTAGAAATATAATTTTAATAGTAGTAATGATCTTTCAAAATGCAACTGTAAAATAACTTCTACAGAATGACTAACAATCTAATATATATCTACCAGAGCTTATTCCATTCTATGCATACTTATTATACAGGGAGATTATTGATTTCTCACCAACAGTTTCATTCCATATAGCACTATTTAAATTATGTTTTGTCCCTCAATACTCACCTTCCTATGAGAACATTTATCCTAAAAATTGCTGTTTCCATAACAGAAGACCATAATTTATTTAACTAATCTGCTAATGTACATTTAAACATCTTCAAATTTTCACTGCAGCATTGCCTCTTGTACAACATTTTCTCTAAGATGGTTTTGTAAAGGAAGAACTTCTCGATCAAAGATCATGTAGCTCACTGTTTGGATTGCTGATCCAGGGTGTTCAGTTTATCGTTCAAAACACAGTACTGAATTGTAACCAGATGTTCAAACTGTTTGAGGTGTTTAGAGCGTAACAGTGATCAAAGCCCTTGTCTTCAGGAGGTGACACTAAGGACACTTCAGGAGGTAACTAAGTCATTAACAAATCTACACTGTCAGGCACCCGCCATCCTCAGAACCCTAGCACTTCTGTACATAGTACCTAGATTGCTTTTCCCCTGAAGAGCCTCTGGTCCTTGTCTCAAATATCATTGGGGTGGCTTGAAAACATGTACACAATTCTTTAACAGGACTCCCAGCAAAAACAAGAGTCTTGGACTGGAGAGATGGCTTAGTGGTTAAGGCACTTGCCTGCGAAGCCTAAGAACTCATGTTCACATCTCCAGATCCCACATAGCCAGATGCACAGTGACGCAAGTGTGCAATGTCACACATGTGCCACAAGGGGGTGCAGGTATCTGGAGTTCATTTGCAGCATGCTAAACATCCTGACCCACACATTCTCTTCCTCCCCCTCTCAAAAAAGGGAGGGGGCCTTTTAGTCCCTTTCCCTACAGGCAGGCCTTAATGACTATCTGTGTTATACAACAGGACTTCCGAGGCTGTGCTAGAAACGGAGACCCAACTCCTGATTCAATCTCAGATGCTTGCCCTGATAATGCTACGAAGAAGTCAAATTTGGAAAGGCCATGTGTGGACAGTCAGTCACAGCCACAAAGAAATCCCAGCTGACAACCAACATCAACACCATACATCCATCTGAGGAATTCTTCAGAAGATTCCAGCCTCAGCCTTTCAGCTGCTCCAACTCATACCTCAAATCGGTTCTCACAGCCTACCTTGCCAGAGCTGCACACCATGAGCAAGTCAGTAAAGATAATCAGAAGAACACTGCACTCTTACCATCTGTCCTTCTCT
The DNA here is from genome assembly GCA_036346955.1 of Dipus sagitta. NCBI lineage: Eukaryota > Metazoa > Chordata > Mammalia > Rodentia > Dipodidae > Dipus > Dipus sagitta. Next base: position 150,726,624 of record CM070772.1, on the reverse strand, counting down.
CATCGTCCTATTGCAGGTTATAATCCTTTTTGTCGCCCTTCCTCTCTCAGACCTCTTCATAGTTCCAACAGCGCCTGATATTGCTACTTGTTTACTTCCCACTTGTCAAGAAACTTTTATTTTCAGATAAAAGTAAATAGCAGACTGGACTTATCTTCCCCACTTAACTAAAGTATTATTCTAGAGCTGCCAACAAAATTGCTACCAGACGAGCAGCACATGCCTCCAATCCCAAAATGTGGGAGACAAAGACAGAAGCCTGCAGGTTCAAAGGAAGCTAGGATACAGAAGGAGACCCTGTATCCAATAAACAAACACCTCTAAGTAGGTGAAAGATTCTTGGAAGAAAATATGGGAAATGGTTCATGATGTTGGACTTGGCAATGATTTCTTGGATATGGTAACAAAACACAGAAAACAGAAGGTCAAGTAAACTGGACTTCATAAAAATTAAAACTTTTGAGTACTATCAGAGCAAAAAGATATCCATTAAACAGGAGAAAAGATTCATAACCATACAACTTGTAAGACACTAACATCCAGAATATGCAAAGTAACATGTCATAATAATAATAATAGTCATCATGGTTTCTATATATTAAAAATATTTAAAATCAATATGCCAACAATAAATTAAAATGACACTCACAATAGTATCTAAAAGTAAAAATTACTTATGAATAAAACAAGTTATAAGATTTTTTAATGAAAGAATTATAAAATCTTTTCATAAGAAAAAAGATGTAAATAAATGATAAGATATACCACACTAATAAACTGCAAGATTCAGTCAATATTGTAAAGAAGCTAATTTGGCCCAAATCAATCTATATTAAATGCTCTTCCAACAAACTGTATGTTCATGCTGGGGAACAAAGAGGACTGGGCTGGAGAGATGGCTTAGCAGTTAAGGTCCTGGCCTGTGAAGCTAAGGACTCACATTCAACTCTCCAGATCACACATAAGTAAGACAGATACACAAAGGTGAGACAAGCGCAAGGCCACACATCCCCCACTAGGTGGTGCAAGTGTCTGCAATTCAATTGCAGTGGCTGAGGCCCTGGCATGCCAATTCTCTCTTTCTCTAGTTCTCTCAAAAATAAAAACAAATTAAAAAAAAAAGAAAAAGAAGAGGCATAACAGGCTGGTTCTAAAATCTGTAATAATGTGCAAAGCTACAAGGATATATCTCGGAAAAAGGCTGGAGACTTGACTTGCTGAATAGCAAGAATCAGTAAGTAGTAGCATTAAAATGGTGTTTGATGCAGCAAATTTTCTCTACAACAGAACTAGACATACATGGAAATTTGATTAGGCAAAGGATAAACATTTCAGCAAATGGCCTCAGAATAAGTAGACGAACACAGAGAAAACAGTCAAAGTTGAATGCCTATCTTATGTCAAATACCAAATCAATTTAAGGTACATTAATGAAAGCCAAAGTTATAAATCACTTATAAAAGGTGATATAGAATAGTATCTGTTGAATAGTAGGTTCAAACTGAAAAACTTCAAGTATGTCAAAACCACAAAAATTAGGGAGAAAAAGAATGTCAATTAAAACTGGTAGACTTAAAAAGTGAGTGAAAAGATTCAGAAAGGATACTTACAACAAATTTAACTGAGTGCTGACATCTGGAGCAAAAATAAACTACACTGGTAGCCTGAATGTGTCAAACAGAACTTAAATCAATGAAAGTAGTAGTAGAAAACAGCCAAAAGAAATGAATAGGAGCATCTTCAAAAAGAACGAATAGGCTCAGCTTCCCACACCACCCTGAATATAGGGACATCAAGACTAGGCCTTCCAGGAGTTGGTCACATTCTGTAGTACCCCGAGACTGCCTCTCAGCTTCCAAGTGAACACTCCCTCCCTCCCTGACCACTCCATATCCATTCAATCATGTGGTAGATCCCCAGCCGTGTTTGCCTGGATTGGGGATCAGGTCCTTTTGGCACTGTCCCTACTCTCCCACCCCACCCCATCAGCACCCAAGTATGGACAAGTAGACTAGGTCCTCCCTGAGCTAATCACACTCCCCAGCTTGCCCAGCCCAGTCCCTATGGAGACTGGTCTAAGTTTCTCAGCTCCCCACAACCTGCCAGCCTCAGCCATTCAATGATGGTGTGTAAGCCCCTGGCATCTGCACACACATATTGGGGATCAGACCCATTTGGCACTGTCCCACCTCCCAGTCCACCAGCCTGCCCTGAGCAGAAACCACCAGAGCAGGCCCTTCCACACTGGTGGCACTCAGCCCCTGGTGTGCCTGGCCTTGACCTCTGTGGAGACTGCTTAGCTTCTAGTGTGTCCAGACCTGCAAAGACCTCTGGCTCATGTCATACCAGATCAAAGCTGACCAGGCCACTCAACACAGGACCTACTACAGCCACTGCTGCTGCATTCTCAGAAAGATAAAAGGATTAGTTATCTCCAGATGGGCAAACCCAAACACAAAATAAGTAAGACAAGAAATCAAAGCAAGATATCTCTACCAAGAATGCCTGTTTCCACAGTTGAAGCCTCCAGTGAAACCTACTTAAGAGCAAACTCCAGAAGAATTCCAAAATGCAATCATGATAGCCATATTCAACAAAATGAATGAGGCTGTGAACAAACAGCTGAATAAAATGGAAGAGCATCAATAAAAAGAACACAATAGAGATCTGAATGAATTCCAAAAAGCACAATCAACTAAATGAAATGAAAAGGTCAAACTAAGACATGAAAATGGAACTCAATTAAAGGGTTAGGAGGTGCTGAAAAATAACCAAATGGAATTAAAAAATGAAATAACTCCATTAAATTCTAAGAAAGCCTCACCAACAGAATAGATCATGTGGCGGACAGACTATGAGAGCACGAAGACAAAGCAGAAGAAACCAGTCTGGAGACCTAAATCAATGACAAGTTCAAGAAAACATACAAACAAAACATGAGGGAAATGAGGGACTGAGGGACACCTTAAGAAAATCAAACATAATCAAATCATGGGCCTACAGTAAAGGGAAAAACTACAGGCCAAGAACATATAGAGTATCTTCAAACTAAAATAGTTGTGAAAATAAATGAAGATCAAGAAAATATCAAACTCAGAGCAGGGTGTGGTGGCACACGCCTTTAATCCCAGCACTTGGGAGGCAAAGGTAGGAGGAGGATTACCATGAGTTTGAGGTCACCCTGAGACTACATGGTAAAATCCAGGTCAGCCTGAGCTAGAGTGAGACCTTACCTCAAAAAAAAAAAAAAAAAAAAAAAAAAAAAAAATCAAACTCTACAAAATCTTCAATTTAACAGGTATTAATCTTACTTCTCAATTATAATTTCTGAATATAAATGGACTTAACTCCCCAGCAAAAGACACAGGTTAACACGCTCGATCAAAAGATAGTTCAAGCAAACAGAAATAGGAAACAAGCAGGTGTGATTATACTAATACCTGAAAAAATTAATTTTAAACCAAGAGTGAATCAAAAAAGATAAAGAAGCTACTTTATACTTATCAGGGGAACAATTCAAAAAGAGAATATTATTATTACAAATATATATATATATATATATATATGCATGCACACCAAACACAAATACAAAAAAATCTCTTAGATATTAAATCAAAAATAAATCCCAACACATAATGGGTGACTTTAATACCCCACAATCGTCAACAGAAAATAAACAATGGAGCTAAACACCACCATAGATAAAATGGACTTAACAGACATCTACAGAACATTCCATTCAAACTACAGAATACACATTCTTCTCAGAAGCTCATGAAACTTCCTGCAAAATAAGTCATACGTTAGGGCACAAGCCCATCTCCAAAAATTCAAGAAACTTGGTATAATTCCTTCTATTATATCTGACCACAATCCAATGAAGCTAGAAATCAGCAAGAGAAACAACAGAAAACACACAAACTCCAGCGGATTAAACAACTCACTACTGAACACTGAAAGGGCATTGAAGAAATCAAAAAGTAAAAAAAAAAAAATCGTATAAATGAATCAAAATGAAAGCACAATATGTCAAAACCCATCAGACACAATGAAGGCGGTCCTAAGAGGGAAGTTCATAACTCTAAGTGCCTATATTACCAAAGCTGAAAAATCTCAAGTAAAGAATGATCCATATGAAAGCATTGGAAAAAGAACAACCAAACCCCAAATTACAAAACTGAAAGACTGAATCAAGATCAGGGCAGAAATCAATGAATTAGAAGAAAAGAAAAAACAAAAAACAAAAATGATGAAATGAAGAGCTGGTTCTTAGAAAGCATAGACAAGATTGATAATTCCTGGCCAAACTGATCAAAAGAAAAAAAAAAAAAAAAGAGAGAAGACCCTAATCAACAAGACTAGCAATGAAAAAGGAATGTTAAAACAGATACCGAGGAAATTGGAAGAATGATCAGGACACATTTGAAAAACCCGTATTCCACAAAATTGGAATATTTGGAAGAAATGAATAAATTTCTCAACTCACATGATCTACCAAACCTAAACCCTGGAGAGAGAAATTATCTGACTAGAGCTCTAACATCAAACAACAATGAAAAAGCCCAGGCCAAGATGGCTTCATTGCCAAATTCTGCCAAACTTTTATAGAACTAAAACAACTGTTGCTCAAGTTATTTTGCAAAATTGGAAAGGAGGGAATGCCTCAAAGACACAGCAAGAAAATTATACACCCAGTATCCCTGATGAACTTAGAAGCAAAAATCCTCAATAAAATTCCTACAAATTGAATCCAAGAACACATCAAAAGTATCACCTGCCTTGTTCAGTAGGTTTCATCCCAGGAATGCAGGCATGGTTCAACATAGAGAAATAGTTAAGCAAAATACAATCATATAAATTGACTTACAGGCAGAAATCACATGATCATCATAATAGCTACACAAAAAGAAAAGGCCTTCAACAAAATACAACTTTTCATGATTAAAATATTGGAGAAACTAGAAATGAAGGAATCATATCACAGCATAATAAAGTCCAAGTACAAAAGACATAAAGAACATATACAAGGTGGGAAAATTTTGATTTATTCCCACTAAGTCTGAAACAAGACAAGGGTGTCCACTCTCCCCATTACTACTACAGCACCTGAAGTCTCAGCTCACACATTAAGACAAGAGATATATTAATAAAAGGGCTACAAATAGGAAAGAAGTCAAACTATCCTTATTTGTAGATAATATGATCCTAAACTTAGGAGACTTAAACAACTCTACCAAAAACTACTAGAACTGGGGTTGGAGAGATGGCTCGGCAGTTAAAGGCACCTGTTGGCAAAGCCTGACGATCAGGTTCGATTCCTCTGTTCCCATGTAAAGCTAGCTGCATAAAGTGGCGCATGCATCTGAAGTTTATTTATGGTGGCAGGAGGCCCTGGCACACCCATGCTAGTTTGCTTGTGCTCTCTCTTGCTCTGTCTGCCTGTTTCTGTCAAAATAAATAAATATTTTTTAAAACCTACTGAAGTTGATCAACACTGTGCAGGATATAAAATCAACACACAAAAATCATATATACCAATGGAAAAACATATTGAGAAAAAAATCAGGCAAACAGTCCCATTTACAATAGCCATACACAAAAAAATAAGTATCTTGGAATATCCCAAACCAAGGAAGTAAAACGCCTCTACAATGAAAACATCAAAACACTGAAGAAAGAAACTGAAGAAGACATGAGAAGATGGAAAAATCTCTCAGGCTCATGGACTGAAAGAATTAATATTGTGAAAATGGCCATCCTACCAAAAGCAACATACAGATTCAAATTTCTTCACAGAAATAGAAAAAATAATCTTAAAATTCATATGAAACACCAAAAGACCTCAATTAAACAAAAGTATCCTCAGCAACAAGAATGTTGGTGCTATCAGCAGTGATTTCAAAACATACTGCAATGCCACAGTAATAAAAATAGCAGAAAAAAAAAGAAGACTACTCTTTACTACAGAGATACTTGCGTGGCCATATTTGTTGCTGCTCTATTCACAATAACTAGGAATGGAGATCAGCCCAGATGCCCATCAACTGATGAATGATAATGATAATGATATGATATGATGAATGATAATGATGATAATTAAGACATGGTTATTATACACAGTGGAATTCTACTCAGCAGTATAGAAAAATGAAATAATGAAAATTTCAGGAAAATGGATGGACTTGGGAAAAAACATACAAAGTGAGGTAACAAAGGCTCTGAAAGACAAACCCTGTAGGTTCTCTCTTATATGTAGCTCCTGACATGGAACATTCTGATTTGCTTAACACTGAAGGAGAATTCTCCACGGCCATCAGCACTCAGGGAACCTTGCGTAAGGAGTGTAGGAGCTGCAGGGTGGAAGGTGCACTGAAGCAAGGCCTCCCACAGAGACTGGTCAGTGCACTCATGACCCCACAGTGACCCCCCAGCCCTACCAAGGAGGACCCTCAGCACAACAGGGGCAGGGAGGGGACACAGGAGTATAGCCCCAACAGAATATGATCAATTTGCAATATGCTCATATATTACAGTTCTCAAATTAAAAAGGAGGGGGCTAGAGAAATGGCTCAATGGTTAAGGCACTTGCCTGCAAAGCCTAACAACCCAGGGTTGATTCCCCAGTACCCATCTAAAAGCCAGATCCACAAAGTGCTGCATGCATCTGGAGTTTGTCTGCAGCAGCTAGAAGCCCTAGTGTGCCCATTCTCTCTCCTCTCCTTGTAAATAAAAAATAGTTATTAAAAAGGAGCTACACATTGTTTCATTTTGTGTTAATTTTTAATGATGTCTTTTTTCATTTAACTTGCCAAATATACTCACACAGTTATCCATTAAAATCCGTTTTACCATGTAATATCTTTTCTGTGGGGACTGGAGGTTTCAAGGTAGGGTCTCACTCTAGCCGGGGCTGATCTGCACCTCGCTCCACAGTCCCAGGTTGGCCTCAAACTCACAGTGATCACCCTACATCTGCCTCCATAGTCCTGGCACTAAAGGCATGCACCACCATGCCCACATGTTTTTTTTTTTTTTTTTTTTAGCATAAATAGGGGATGGGGAGATGACTAAGCTTGTTTCCAAATCCTGCAAGCCCAAGTTCAATTCTCCATCACCCACATAATACCACATACAAAGTGGCATGCACAAGTCTATAATCCCAATGCACTTACAGCAATGAGAGGCAAAGCCAGAGGAATCTGGAAGCTCGCAGTACACTGGTGCACATGCAGCAGCAAAAGCAAGGGGACTCTGTCTCAAACAAGGTGGAAGGAGAGGACACTGAGGTTGTGCCCAGACCTCCCATATGAACTGTGGCACATGCACCCATACACACACAAGCACATACATCATACATACCACACATACATACACACATATAAAAAGGAATTCACAGCTCACAAAGAAGTATTTAAATGTGTAAAACTATTAATAAACAAAAAAGACATTTAAAACCCACATTTCAAGATTTCCCACTTACTCTTGGTGTGAATGTAAACTGATACTGCCTTCAGGAAAATAGTTTGACAATACCAATAAATCAGAAAATGTTTGTCCTACAACCCATCAGTTTCACTCACTAAAAATATCTATCCATCTGCCTGTCTGACTGTGCTCATCTATCCATCCATCCATCTGCTAATCACCTACTAGAGAAACTCATGTTCCAAGTAACAGGAAGCAGGTACAGAAATTTCTAACTACTGCTGCTTAAACTACCTCAAAACTACACACATCCCAAATCTGCTTCACAGACTTAGCACGTTCACACACTGAAGGCAAAAGACAACCTACACACTAAGAAGCGGGGCCCAGCCCAAGTGGGACAGTCCTAAAGAAGACAGGTCAAGACGCACCATCACCAGAACGCTTTGACAGCTAGCACCCCAGAGAGCTCTGCAAGTAGCAAGAATAAAAACTTCCTCGAAGTACAACATGCCCCAAGCCAGGAGCAGATTTCTCATCAGAATCCAGAGGCCAGGGGAAGTGCCCAAGACCTTTCAAGTCCACAAAACCACTCATTTGGTGCAAAAATTAACACTACAACAATTGCCTATGATATAGAATGGGAAATAAATGACTAAGAATGCACTTGTTAATTTAAAGAAACATGGCCCATTCCTGAATAATATTAAAATGCTGACTATGGGCAGTGAGAATTACAGAATGGCTATTATTGTCCCAATATACCTTATGGACCCTCTAGAAAATTTTATTTTCAGTATTTAAAGCACACTTTGTCCACTTAAATTCCATGCTGTTAGCTATGGTAGTTAACTGGTAGAAAATTGTGTTCTTAAATATAACATGTTTGATAATATTTTTTAAAATTTTGATATACAGGGGCTAGAGAGATGGACAGGGCTAAGAGTGCTTGCTGCACAAACATGAGTCACTGAGCCAGACCCTCAGCATCCTTGTCAAAAGGCAGGTATGGACACATGTACCCACCTGTAACCCAGTGATGGGGAGGGTAGAGACAAGAGGATCATGGGATGCAGTAATGAGCCAGTCTACACAAAAAATAATGTTCAACGAGAGACTTCATCTCAAGAAAATAAGGCAAAATAGCAACAGAGGCCACCTTACGTCCTCCTCTGGCCTCTGCACGGGTGTATGGGGGTAACACACATCTGCACACATAGAACATACATCTACACACATACACCACACCTCCACCATCAGAAAGAAAAAGGCCGGGCGTGGTGGCGCACGCCTTTAGTCCAAGTACTCAGGAGGCAGAGGAAGGAGGATCCCCGTGAGTTCAAGGCCACCCTGAGACTGCACAGTGAATTCCAGGTCAGCCTGGGCTGGGCTAGAGTGAGACCCTACCTCATTTAAAAAAAAAGAAACAAAAATTTTATTTTATGTTTTATTCAGTCTATCTGCTAACAGTAAATTAAGAAATAAGTTGATTAAAAAGAAAACTAAAGGGCATAAATATCAAACTTAATGTGTTATGATTTTTCAAATTCATTTACTTATTAGAGAGAGAGAGAGACAGTCTGACTATGAATAGGGTGCACCAGGGCTTCCAGCCACTGCAAACGAACTCCAGATGCATGTACCACCTTGTGCATGTGGCTTAAATAGGAACTGGGCAGTCAAACCTGGGTCCTTAGGCTTAGCAGGTAAGCAGTTAAACACCTTGACCACTACAGCCTTGATTTTTAAAATCTTTAGTTTTTCAATTTTGAGAATTAAACTACTTACTGTTTTGTGATCTCATGTTTTGAATGTTTCTATTTTGAAGTTCATTAAAATACATCCTATCTCCTGTGACTGAGCATTTCCAATCAGCCACGCCCCTCTGCCTCAGACAATACTGCAAACTGTATTATACTAATAATAAAAGCTACCCTTGAGTAATAGGCCCTTTCTTTCAGCTCTGTGCTTATAGTAACCCTCCACAGCTTCTACATGGCCCACTCTTCTTGGTCGCATTTTCACCACTGTGAAATTATATCCAAACTATCTTAGCTTTAGGCTCAGATTTCCCAGTGTTTGCTAGGATTCACATCAGTTTTAATGTAAGATTTAACTTCTCTTGCTTATATGCTCAAATCAAGCATGTCAAAGGGTTACAGAGATTGGTCCAAGAGTTCCAGATACTTAGAAAATCAAAGGAATGAATGAACATGAGCATAAATTAAAACCACATTACATCTAGAAAGAAGCATACACAGACTCAGGAGTGATTCTCTTCAGCTAAGAAGGAAATGACTATTTTTCAATCTTTAGTACTAAAAACACATAGAAGTAAATAGTACAAACCCTTCACAGAATTCTCTAAACAAAATATATTCGTTCAGGAAAATAATTTCATATGTCATAGCTGATGCAATAAATACTACAAAGTACTCTCAAGGCTGGAAAGACGGCTTAGTGGTTAAGGCTTTTGCCTGTAAAGCTAAAGGATCCCGGTTTGACTCTCCAGGACCCACGTTAGCCAGATGCACAAGGGGGCGCACGCATCTGGAGTTCATCTGCAGTGGCTGGAGGCCCTGGTACGCCCCCCCCCACTCACTCTGCCTCTTTCTCTCTCTCTGAAATAAATAAATGAAAATATAATAAAGTGCTCTTAAATCTTCGATTTCTATAAACTGATTTATTGTTTTCTTTTGTTTTTCAAGGTAGGGTTTCACTCTAGCTCAGGCTCTCCTGGAATTCACTACGGAGTCTCAGGGTGGCCTCGAACTCAAGGTGATCCTCCTACCTCTGCCTCCCAAGTGCTGGGATTAAAGGCATGCGCCACCACACCCAGCTTTATAAACTGATTTAAAATAAAGTTTTTAAAACTGATTTTAAATTTTGAAACTTTAGTGTAATAAATGAGATATATTTAAGCAAAGTTTAATGATAACGAAAGCACTTGCTGCACAAGCATGAGAGCCCCAGGAGACCTGACTTACCCTGAGTTAGCCCCCTCCCCACCCCCTACCCCCCGCATCTACACAGACAGCTGAGTAGGCATGATCAGCACACTGTAATGGGGAGGGCCCCTGGTCAGGCAGTCTGACTGAAAATGGCAGCTCTGGGTTCAGTGAGACTGCTCAAAGAAACATCAGGAGGAACAAGGGGAGGTCATTGATGTTTGCCTCCGCACACAAGCAGACATCCCCACGCACCCACCCAAACCACCACTTTGAACCTGTTCCACAAAGCTTAGTTCAAGCATAAGGAAATTATAAGTAGATTCTACCTCACAATTTTTGTTAAATTTAAGTTCCGTGATAAGAAAATCTGCACTACCAATGTGACTCAATTAACATAGGCTGAATTTTCTGAATTTAAACTAACAAACATGTTACATACATGTCAACTGCTTTCAAATTACATGGCATTTCTTTCCAAGTTAGAAAAGATGACACTCAGATAATGAAATATAATAGGTTTACTTGGATAAAATATGTTTGTAAAAATTTTATAAAAGTACATTATTTTTAGGGCCCACCACCGTAAGATTATAAACATCTTTACCAGGGGAGGGCAAGCTCTCTGGGCTGGCTCCTGAACTTCCAGCTGGGCTGAGAGAAGGGGTGGCCCCCCCCCCCTTAGTCCCACCTGGGCACTTTATCCCCTCCTGCCCTCCTCATGGCAGGAGCTCTTGTACTAACTTTTTCTTCCTCTGTAACTCTCTTCCAGGCCCACCACGTGGGTGCATCTATTTTCCTTCTCTTGATTTTGTACTTCTCTAAATAATTTAATAATTTAAAAAATACAGTATTTTTTTCATGGGTGAGACAGATGACTTAACAGTTAAGGCACTTGCCTGCAAAGCCAAAGGACCCAGGTTTGATTCCTAAGGACCCACATAAGTCAGATATACAAGGTGGTGCATGTGTCTGGAGTTTATTTGCAGTGGCTGGAGGCCTTAGTATACCCACCCTCATTCTCTCTCTCTCTTTCTCTCTCTGCCTTTCTCTCTCAAATGAACAAAATTAAAATATTTTTAAAATACATTATTTTTATACATGTTTCCTGTACTCAATATAGCATATTCTTCAAACAACTGTATTCCATTTTCTTTACAAAGATTTGTGATAGATGCTTCTAGGACCCATAGTATAATGAGAAAACATGTAAAATTCTTTTGATCCTGTGTTTTTTTTTTTTTTTTACTGTTCCAATAAATTACACCTAGCACTCGTTCAATTAGCACAAAACTAAAGATATAATGTTTCAAAACTTTAAGAGAACAGTTTGAAAACTATTTAACTATGACTGGTATACTCTGACAGCTAAAACCAAACAAACCAAATGGCATAAATTTATAATTTAAAGCTGGGTGATACTTTGGACATCAGACCAGGCACACCTTATCTAAGGCCACGTTTTTAGTGTCTATTAAGTAATACAGGCCTTCAGAAGAAGAATGTCAACATGTTTGAGGCACCAAGAGTAACAGTTATTTTTCCTTTCACTTTCATGCCGATCATCGTCCCACTGCTGCCTCGCCCCTTTAGCAGTTGTCCTAGGACTAGTCATGGGTAATCCACTAAAAGTATACTGAAGGTATCGAAACTAACTATTCTCAGGAGGCTAAAGCACAGGCTCTTTACTATCTCTGTTATCTTCATTCTGATTACAGCTAAAATTTCCTCTGTGAGTAGGATACTGTTGACAAAGCAGCTTGTGATACAACCCACTTGCTCACAGGTTTTGAATGGTCTACTGCATTACTACTACATTAAAGCTTGCTTACTTGTAACCATGAATTTTATTTCTTAATTTCTTTTGGTGGAGCTGGGGAGCAAACAGAACAGGTCCCTGTGCATGTTAGGCAAGCACTCTATCACTGAGCCCCAGCCCACCATATCATTTATTTTAAAAACAAGACTAATAACTTTAAGGTAAGAATATTGCATTCTTATAATTCTCAGGCCATAAAACTATACCATTTCAAAAATGCTAAGGATATTCCAAACTAAAGGCTGTTCCTTTCCCATGGACATGGTCTGTGGTACAAGAACATGGTACTGAAGACCCAGACTGGAATCCTCAGACCAGGGGCACCACTCTGCTTCTGCTATGCAGTCCTACTCAAATCCCTTGTCTCAAGTTGATTCAGGGTCCTCAAAGTCAGTACATCTGTCACACAGAACTTTTCTGAGAATATCAAAAGTAAACTTATTCTATAAATTGTAACAATCACATAATATTATAAGTAAAATATTAATTAAAACTATCAGTTATTACCCTTAAAATAGCCTTAAGAAATAAACCCCCACTCTTTTTCTCTACATGCCTCTTTCTTTCTAGTAAGTAAAAATATTACAAAAAAAACAGGGCTGGAGAGACTGTTTAGTGGTTAAGGCCCTTGCCTGCAAAGCCAAAGGACCCAGGTTCAATTCCCTAGTACCCACACAAGCCAGATGCACATGGTGGTGCATGCATCTGGAGTTCGTTTGCAGCGGCTGGAAGTCCTAGCACGTCCATTCTCTCCCCCCCCCCCCCGCACACACACAAGTAAGTGAAAGTATTTTTAAAAAGAAATAATTCATTGTAATAAAAGTTGTATTACAATATTTAAAACTTTCAAAGATTTAACTTGGCGGTTAAGAGGAATTTCATCACATAAGCATCTTTTGTGTTCTGTTTACTGTATGGCCTTCCTTCTCACTAAAATTAAACAAACAAGACTTATGTAGATGTGTACATAATTTATAAATAAGCTTTATACTTATGTGATCATACTTCCATATTTGACAAATGAAAGATTTTAAAAATATTTTATTTATTTAAGAGACAGAGAGAGAAAGAGGCAGATAGAGAAACAGAGAGAGAAGAAAGAATGGGCATGATAGTCTTTTAGCCACTGTAAACAAACTCCATGCACTACCTTGTGCATCTGGCTTACATTGGTCCTGGGGAATCGAACCAGGGTCCTTTGGCTTTGAGGGCAAGCACCTTAACCACTAAGCAATCTCTCCAGCCCAAGAATTTTTTTTTTTTTTTAATGAAGGAGGAGATCCAGGGTAGAGGATGGGGGAAGGACCAGATAGGTGAAGCAACTAAGGCAGTCGCCCTTTCCAGCAAACCAAATGCCATGCAAACTCTCAAAGAGTCTATCAAAATTATAACCAGAACCAACAGAATCCTTCTATGTAAGGCGTAAGCTACTTGAAAAAAGATACTCTTTTATTCCTCTCTCACCTGACATGATGTAGAAAAACCTTAGATATACAATACTTACACAAAGTAGGTGACACTATGCTTAATAAAGTAGGCACACAGTGACATTGATCAAAATGTAATATTTATGTATGAAAATGTCACAAAACAAGCAAACACATGAAAAGCTGTTCTGTCATAGTGATCAAAGATATCAAATTAAAATTACAACAAGATACTACTGAAAACTAAGATTATCATAAATGAAATTCAACAAGCAAGCAAACAACAAAGTCCCGACACTGCCAAATACCAACAAGAAGGCAGAGTGCCTAGAATTCAAACACACACAGATGAGTCTACGGTTTCTTACAAAGTTAAACATACATTTACCATATAAAACATATGTTCATTCCAAAACCTCAGAACCATCAAAAAACCAGAAATAGGGCTGAGGAGATGGCTCAGCAGTTGTGAACGCTTTCCACACAAACATGAAGACCAGAGGGGGCCTGAGACCACCTGAGTTCAACTTCCTAACGGTCACAGAAGCAGTGGGGCATGGCCATGCCCACCTGTAACTCCATTCTGAGAATTGCTGGGGCTCGTGAAAATAGTAAACTCCAGAATCATTAAGCAAGGAAACACGTGGATGAATGAGGAGGAGGAGGAGGGACAGGTTAACATTCTCTTCTGGTATCCACAAACACACACAAGATGGATGTACATTTGCACAGACATGTGCATATACCACACACACCAGAGTAGTACATACATGCACAAGCAAAAAAAGAAAAAACAAACAAAAACAATCCAAATGTCAATCAGCTTATGAATCCAGAAGAAATTCTAACTGTTGGCAATAAAAAAGAAAAGACTGCTAATACAAACATACATACATACATACATACATAAAACTTTGCACGCCTTATTTAATTTTATATGTAAATTATACCTCAGAAAACCTAACTTAAAAACAAGTTCTACTCAAGCTTTTTTACTACCTGATACTGTAACTCAGAATTTTTATGGCCTCTCTATATTTTTTTTCCTTAGAAAATGAAGAGCTATAATGTCCAACTACTACTTCCCTCCTAGAATTGAAATCCTATTACTTAATTACAAAAACCTTTTTCCATGTCAAGTCTGTTTTTTTTCCAGAAGTCTTAAAATTAAAAATCTATTTGCATTATGTTAATGGTAGGTACTGCAATGGCAAATAAATATTCTAACACATGTGAATTCAAAATGTCAAAAAGCAGTAATAACCAGGCATGATAGCACATGCCTTTAATTTCAGCACTCGTGAGGCAGAGTGCAAATTCAAGCCCAGACTGAGACTACATAGTGAATTCAGGTCAGCCCAGGCCAGAGTGGAAAAAACAAATAATAAATAGCAAATGTCTTTTAATAAGTTCGTAGATACCACATTTCACCAATTTCCTTTCACCATTACAAAATACTGTAAATAAATAAAAATAAATTATATAATAAGAAAGAATAAACTTAAAATTAAGGGCAATAAAACTAAAATACCACATATAAGAAGTAGGCATTTTAGGACACTAAGATGGAAAGAATATATGTAAATTCATAGATGGGTTGTGCTATATCTTAGATGAATCATACAAAAATTCTACTTTGTAATACAACCTGGCCCAGGGGTTGTAATCAAAACTCCTCTTAAGTATTATGGTCTTAATTTCACATGGAGGGCTGGGGATAGCTTTTGGAATATTTCATTACCCCCCAAGTAAAAACAATTCCTTGGGGTGTTCTCAGACACTACACTGCACTGCCACTCCAGAATCACTGTCTAGGTCAGAAGGGAGAGAGAAGTAGGGGCCAGTAGGGGACATGGGAGTTCTCCGTACTAGAGTTCCTACTAAAGTCAAACAGCCACCAAAACCACTGAGGAAGCAACAGTTAGGAAAGTGCTCCCAAGAATGTGCCCTGGAGAAAGGAAGGTGCAGAAGCCACACCAGGACGGGCCCTGCACTGCAGCTTTCAGTGAAAACATGAAGTCCCCCCGTAAGCAACTTCTCACTAGCAAGTTTCCCTTACAGCAGTAGATGTAACTGCTCAGGACTTCAAAACAGATCTATAACTGCACCTATCCGCACTGTTCTAGAAGGAGAAAGGCCTACCTGGTGAGCCTACTGAAGATACCAAGTGTATGTTAGCCACAGAAACAAGTATACCAAAGGACCTCCTGACAAAGCACCACACATATGGAAAATATGCTACAATGAACTATTACAGGAAACACTTCATTAAGAAACAAAAAATTAATATATAATTTCAAATGAAAATAAATAGGTCCGAGACTAATGTATTAGCAAGCATTCCTCACACTTATGTATAATTTTTTAAATATTTTTATTTATTTATTTGCAAGCAGAGAGAGATAGAAGAGAGAGAGAAAGAGAATGGGCACGCCAGGGCCTCTAGCCACTGCAAACAGCCTCCAGACACATGCACCACCTTGTGCATCTGGCCTTATGTGGGTCCTGGGGAATCGAACTCTGATCCTTAGGCTTTGCAGGCAAGCGCCTTAACTGCTGAGACAACTCTCCAGCCCAATGTATAAATTTTTAACATTAATGTGAGTGATAAAAGACATTTAAGTAAAAAATATTTCTAGGATCAAGTTTGAGCAACTAAACTTTATATAAAAAATAACAAGCCAGAGGATGGAGAAATGGCTTAGTGGTAAAGCCAAAGGATCTCAATCCGATTCCCCATGCATCTGGAGTTCGTCTGTAGTGGCTGGAGGCCCTGGCATGCCCATTCCCTCTCCCTCCCTATGTCTCTCTCCCTCTTTCTCTCTCTCAAATAAATAAAAATCAAATATTAAAAAAAAAAAAACAAGCCTGGTGTGGTGGTGTACACCTTTAATCCCAGCACATGGGAGGCAGAGGTAGGAGGATTGCCATGAGTTCGAGGACACCCTGAGACTCCATAGTGAATTCCAGGACATCCTGGGTTAGAGCAAGACCCTACTTAAAAAGAACACACACACACACCCCAAAAGGACAAATCTGTTAATTTTTTCTGGAGGAAAAACTAATCATTTCTGGATCCCTAATGTCTACACAATAAAAATCTGAAGTCTTTCTAGACATCCAAAGCCTCTACAGCTTTGCAACACAGCCTCCCAGAGCCATGCCCCTGCACCAAATGCACTCCAAGCACCTATACCACGTTTGTCTACCATTTTCTAAAGGACATGCACATTTACCTGCTTTAAATGTTCTCTTTAACTAAGAGCTCTTAAGTCCTTCTCTCTAGTTCAAATACTACACTCTCACCTTTGGGCTCTTGGGAGAGCTTTAACAGAATGAATTCTACAAAATCAGGAGGCATGGAAATGGAGCATATGTCTGGAGTTCATTTGCAGTGACAAGAGGCCCTGGTGTGCCCACTTATATATATTCTCTCTCTCTCTCTCTCTCTCTCACTCACTCACTCACTCACTCAAATAAATATACAAAATATTTTTTAAAAAAGAAAAGAATTTGTAGTCACTTGACATATAAGGTTGTTTTAGTTTTGGATCTGGACTATCCCAGGAAGTCTCCTGGGCTGAAGGCCTGGCCCCCAGTGCAGTAGATGACCACTGGAAGGTGGGACGAAGTAGAGGATGTGGATCGCTGCAGTATATATATTTTGTTTGGATGTCTGCTTAGAGACAGGGTCTTGTATAGCTCAGGGCAGCTTCAAACTCACTAGATAATGAATAATGACCTTGAATTCCTGATTATTCTGCTTCTGCTCCCTGAATGATAGGCTACAGGCTAGTGAGACCATGCCGATTGGAGGCACACTCCCAAAGAGTATATCTTTTTTTTTTTAATTTTTTTGTTATGACAGACAGAGAGAGAAAGAGGCAGAGATAGAGAGAGAGAATGGGCACGCCAGGGCCTCCAGCCACTGCAAACGAACTCCAGACGTGTGCGCCCCCTTGTGCATCTGGCTAACGTGGGTCCTGGGGAATCAAGCCTCGAACCGGGGTCCTTAGGCTTCACAGGCAAGCGCTTAACCGCTAAGCCATCTCTCCAGCCCCCCAAAGAGTATATCTTGTTCTTAGTTTTCTCTCCTCCATTCTTTTTTCTCATCCCCATCCCAGGCATACTGGCACAGCAATAGACGATGGGGCTCATGGTGTTCCTAAAAGTAAGACTATCCTATCCTCTTGACAAAAGTATTAAACTCACTATATTTAAAATGACTTTTTAACTTTTAAAATATCTTTTCTTAATTATGTCACTTAGCCTTCTTCTGAATTGTAACAGGCCTTATCTACCATATACATTTCAGGTAAGCACAGCACACTAATATTAAAAGGCTGCAACTCAGGCTGGAGAGATGGCTTAGTGGTTAAAGCACTTTCTTGCAAAGCCAAAGGACCCAGGTTCAATTCTCCAGGACTCACATAAGCCAAATGCACAAGGTGGCACATGCATCTGGAGTTCATTTGCAGCACCTGGAGGCCCCGATATGCCCATTCTCTCCCCATCCTCCCTCCCTCTCAAATAAATAAATAAAAACAAAGTATTAAAAAAAACTTATCTCTGGCCTAATAAAATTGGCCTATTAACTTTTTTTTTAAAGGCTGCATCTCTAAGAGCAGCCCGTTCCCCAGCTTCCCCTCAACGTACAGGGACAGTGTCCTCTGTCCATGCTGATAACCCTACTGCAGAGTTAGAGACACTCTGAACTAGACACATAAAGTTCTCTGAGAAACAAACTCTTCCTAACATGGATCTTGCTTTAAAGTAACACTTCACACTGAATTCTTACAATTTGTTAATCTAGTAAATTATTTGACAACCACTAAATTACATAGGCTACATTTTTCAGATCCTTATTAACTATATGACTCTTTTTCTTTAACTTTTAATATCTGTGCTTTGTTATAGGTCCTAACTCTCAACTGAAACAATTAGAATAGTTCTTACTTGATCATACATGAGAGAATGTCAAATTTAAAATTCATTTAGGATTAGCGCTAAGGACAAAAGATATTTATTTAACTAACAAGTTGTAATGCAAAGTATAACTTTTTATCTTCAGTTAATCAACAAATGATTACTGTACACATGGTGCCAGTACCTGGAGTAAGATACAAAAAGTAAAGGTAGTAAGAGGAGCTAGTAAAGAGTGTTCATTACATGGAGACACTCTACATTTACTAACTCATTCAGTTGTCTCAAAACTAGAAAGTAGTTTCGTATTGTCATTAAACTAAGGTACTAGAAGGTTAAGTGACTTGCCCAATGTCATATACGAGGTATCTGGACCTTGGGACTCTTGTCCTAACTCTGAGGAGCTTCTGCTCTCACAGAAGCTCTAACACAAATGCCAACCTACAATGAATGCACAGAATTCCTCAAGTGCCAAAGGACCCAGTCCTACAGGAATCTGGCATGCACACAAACATGTGAAAAATAAATATGAAAACAAACCACCTAACAAATTAAAAAACCAGGTTATCAAAAAGAAATCCTTTCTGGGCTGCAGGAGGCTCAGTGGTTAAGGCACTTGCCTGCAAAGCCCTGGTTCCTTTTCTCACTACCCATGTAAACCAGCAAAGTGACATGTGTGTCTGGCATTCATTTGCAGTGGCAAGAGGCCCTGGCGCACCCATTCATTCTCTTCCCCTCCTTCTCTCTCTGTCAGCTTGCAAATAAGTAAAAACATTTTTTTAAAAGAAAGCTTTTCCATTGTTCCCTCAGGCTAGGGTGCAAAGTGACATGTGAATGCACAGGACACAACGGGAACAGCAAGTGAAGTAGCAGAAAGGGATTCAAACAAAACTGGCTTAAGGCAGAGGACAAAAACATGACAAGGGGGCTGAAGAGATGGCTTAGTGGTTAAGCACTTGCCTGTGAAGCCTAAGGACCCCAGTTTGAGGTTTGCTTCCCCAGGACCCACGTTAGCCAGATGCACAAGGGGGTGCACGCATCTGGAGTTCGTTTGCAGTGGCTGGAGGCCCTGGTGCGCCCATTCTCTCTCTGTCATTCTCAAATAAATAAGTAAAAAAAAAATTAAAAAAAAAACATGACAAGGAACTACTGGTTAAAGAGGACAGACTGAATACAAACATTTAGTTTGATGCCTCCCCAAAAGAGTTCTAAAACAAGAATAAAAATAAATTAATAGCATAAGTCCATAAGAAGTTAGAAAGCAAAATAGTGGTAATGACTACTGCAACTGAGCATGGTGACTCCAACAAGCTGAGCAGAGAGCCAGGCACCTGATCTACATGCAGTTACATTTGAGCAACAAACCCAGTCATAAATTCCTAGAAGTAGTAGTTAATTCCAGGGTTGGGGCAAGCTGGGAAGTGCACAGAAAGAGGATAAGCACAGAACTGGAACAGTTTAAGCAAAAAAAAAAAAAAAAACATTCAGTACTGGTACAGACCAAAGAACAAAACCGGTATCTAAAATCTACACTAATATTAGTAAACACTGCATGGGAAAAAGGAGAAAATTCCTCCTCACAGAAGAATTCTAACCAATAAATGTAAAAATAGTGAGGAAAATGAAAAATTATTAATGCACAACCACAGGAATAACTATGTTAGACCAGATCCACAGACAGGTGCTAAAACTAATGGACAGAGATTTAAAAAGAAGCAGTTATCTGTGAAGTCTCAAAGAATTTACTAACTGCTAGTGGGGGAAAGTAGCAACTACCTTGAGGAAACCTTTATCAAGGTATGAGGTTCACATCACTAGCAGGACATTCTTAGCATCATGTCCCCTGCTCCTCATTCTATGCACAGCAGGACACATCGGATCTGTGACAGACAGCCTTCTACGTAACTCAGTGTATTTGTGTAAAAGCATCAAACAGAAGGCCATTCCATATAATAACTAACCAATATGCTTCAAAACTATCAAGGTCCAGAAAAAGAAGGAAAAGACTGAAAAATTACCACAAATAGAAGAAGATATGGATTCTCAGACTGAATCTTCAGACAAAAAAGGATGAAAACACTGGAAATATATAAATTCTGCATACGGAGATTAATTTCCTACTTCTGAGAAGCTGGAGAGAGGGCACACGGGAACTCTATCCTTTCTGCCTCTCTTCCTCTCTTCCATAAAGGCATTTTTGTAAAGAGGCTCAGCCCAGGAACTGGCCATTTCAGTTGTCCAGGAGTGAGGCTGGAATCCAAGCAGGGAGAATGACTGCGACTGAGGAAACAGCTGCTGTCCCTGGTCCCTCTTCTGCTCAACTCTTCCTGACAAGATTAAACAGCCTCTGGAAAGCATAACACTAGGTATATTTGAAGGATTCCTGAAAACTAGGGAATTAAATGCCAGTTTATCTGCACATTCAGTGATAAGACTCATACCCCCCTTTTTACTTTGCCAAGCTTGCTTGCCCCTCAGGAAAAGATCAGAAGTGTTTTCTGTGTAAAGCAGCCAGCACAAGGGAAGCAATGCGCCCTGGGTGCTATGATCTGAGGGTTCATCCTGCTCCCCAGCCAATGTATACATCAACTAATCACAATGATACTCAGAGATGGATTTTGGGGAGGTAATTAGACCGCAAGGGCTAATTAAATGAGAAAGTCTTTATAAAGAGGTTTAGAGGCTTGCCTTGTTCCATTTCACCATGAGAGGACTCGGTGAGATTGTGTGGGTCTCTGAGCAAGAAAACAGGCCACTGCTGGGTACCAAACCTGCCAGCACCCTGACAGACTTCCAGCAAATACTCCTTCCTTTCCAATTAAAAAAAAAAAAAAAAAAAAAAAAGCCCCGTCTGTGTTTCACATGTATAGTATCTCTCAGGAAATACTGGTGGTGCTGTGGACTTTGCTTTGGGCTCTGTCTTTCCTTTGATACCTGAGGGTCCTCAGAAGTGTGTACTTATGAGGGAGCCTTCAGCACTGCATAGAGACTGCCAGTGGGTGCCTGTAATTTTTCTCTGTCCATCTTAGCTGTTTGGATGCAACAAAAGACCATAAGCTGGATGGTTCATAGAGAGTAGAAATCTACTTAAAGTATCAGCAAAATAAAACCTTAGCACAAGAGCCCAAAGAGAAGCTGTGAAAGTTTTCCTAAACAGGGAAAAGAGAAGGAAAGGAAAATAGATGAGAGGAAAAAAAATAAAAAAATTAGAACAAGTTAGTAGGACTAACGTTTAATAATTACAACACCAGAGAGAAGAAAGAATATAAAGGTAAGGAAATCCAAGAAGTTACTTATTTCCAGAACTGACAAGATCAGTTCTGGACTGAGGAGGACTACCTAGACTCTAACACAACAGATAAATACAGACCTATGCCAAGTTATGTAACAGAGGCTTTGGGGGACTCTAAAAGCAAAGATCCTCCAATCTTCTACAGCGCGGGCGCACACGCACACGCACATACTTCAAAACAGTCAAGAATCTGATGAATCAACAGCAACACAGTAGGAACAGCATCTTCTAAGAGACTTCTCTGCCCAGCCAAACACTGTCTAACACAAGAGGAGAGAATCCGCATTTTCAGATATGTAAGGTCTTGAAAAGATTAAATCCTCCCTAGAAGGCTCCTGAAAGTGGTCCTCCAAAGGAGAAAGCAGAGAGAAGATGGAGACCCTCGACACAGAAGCAGGGCATACGGAGAGGGCAGAGAAGCAAGTACAGCGTCCGCTCTGAAGTTGGAGACTGAACACATTCAGCTGGAGCAGGTGAGGAGCCCAGGGAGGTTTCTTACTATGCCACAGTTGGTGGGTTTGAATGTGAGAGATTTATACACTCGAGAGACTAAACAGTAAGTGAGGGTTTTGCAACTGAGGTCCACTGCCACTGGGCTATACAGTTCTTTTATTATTATTTAAATATTTTATTTATTTATTTGCAAGCAGAGAGAGAGAGAGAAAAAAGAGGAAAGGGGAGAGAATGGGCACATGAGGGCCTCTAGCCACTTAGCACTCCAGATACATGCACCACCTTGTGCATCTGGCTTACATGGGTCCTCGAGATTCTCAGACTTAGCCACTAAGCAATTTCTCCAGCCCTGCAGTTCTTCACTGTAGAGGCTGTCTTAGCCCTGTGGGATTTCACAGCATGCCTTGCTTCCACCTGGCTAGATATCAGCAGCACATTCCCTGTCCTTTCATACCTCCAACTACCAATCGTCCTCTGAGAGTAAAACACATACCACCTACTCCAGGTTGAGAATCACTTGGCAAAAGTAGAAATAATACATACAGAAAAGGAAAATAGACACAGTAAGCTTCATGTGGCCAGCTGTGAATAGAGTGATGAAAGAAAAGACAACTTTGAAATACTGATGAATCCAGACAACTCACAATGTGCAGTACTGGGAGGACTGGGTGGGTTGATAGCTGTATCTATGCATGATTGGGGTGGGACAAGCTTTCATCTTCCATTGTGAGTCAGTACATAACACCTTAAACTGAAAGGTCAACACCACCACCAAAATACTGGCTTTGGAGATGACTATTGGAAGAGTAATGTACAAGTGGCTGCCTCTGGGGTGTTCAAAATAGGGGAAGGGGAACTCCCACCACTGTTTTGTGAAGACTTCTGCATGGCCACTTAACTTTTAGAAATGTGTACATACATAGCTTTGATTTAAAAAATGTGAGGGCTGGAGAGATGGCTCAGTGGCTTAAAGGCACTTGCCTGCAAACCCTAACAGCCAGGGTTCAATCCCCCAGTACCCATGTAAAGCTGGTTAAAGGAGGTGCATGCACCTGAAGTTGTTCTTGTTTGTTTTGCTGTTGTTGTTGTTTTGCAGTGTCTGGAGGCTCTGAAGCACTCATTCTCTTTGTCTGTCTCTTTTCTATCTCTCTCTGCTTACAAATAAATAAAACATTTTTTTAAATCAAGGGAGGCCAAATTATGATAGGCTTTCCTACTGGTGAAGGCCACTTTGATTTAGAATCAAACAGCTATAAAACTAAAGTTTTGCATGTAATCTCATAGGTGTGGGGACAGTGGCTAGAAAGTAGAGTAACTACAATGCAGAAGGGCTACATTACAGTGAAGACACAATCAAGAGGTTGAGTCGCACAACAGTAAAGGTCCAAGACACATTTTCTAAGCGCTACATGAGAAAAAGGAGAAATAAAAAACAAGGATCTAGTTTAAGTAAATAATTAGATGAATACAGCAAGTATCTCCTATATGGGAAGAAACCTGAATTTGGAAGAGAGATCAGGCCTGGAGACACATATCACAAATCACCATCAAAGGCTAAAGACCCACAAATGGCTCAGATTACTCAGAGCAAATACCCAGAGCAAGACAGAAAAAGAAAAGCCACAACACAAAAGACGACAGTGTAGCACTACACCAACCTGTACCTCAGAAACAACTCTAGACAGCCAATAATCCAGATATGCAGAAGTACCAAGTATTAATGCTGAAGGTCCTCTTAGAAATCTTACGATGCGTGGAGCCCTACATTTTTACTGATTCCCCTGACAAAAATTAAATCATATACAACTTTTCATTTTTTAATTTATTAAATGAACATTTTCATTAGATATGGACTTCTGTTAAATATTCCAATTTGGACATTTGACAAGCCTCTTTCTGATACAGGACGAATAACACTTCAATGTGTATGTGTAGTGTATATGCCTGTGTGAGTGTGTAAACACGTGTGTATACAGATGGAGGTCAAAGGTCAACACTGGGGATGTTCCTCAGTAGCTCTTCACTCTACCTTATTCCTTGAGACAGGCTCTCTCGATGAACCTAGAACTCAACAATATGGTTAGACTAGCTAGCCAGGGAGCCCCAATAATCCTGTCTCTGTTTCACAAACACCGGGAGTATGCTCACCACCTTACCTAACATTTCACAAAGGCTGGAAGATCTCAGCTCACTTCTTTTGCTCATACAGCAAGCACCTGACCCACTCGCCCAACTCCCAGTCCATCTCTCTTTTTATTTTTATTTTTTTGGTTTTTCGAGGTAGGGTCTCTAGCCCAGGCTGACCTGGAATTCACTATGGAGTCTCAGGGTGGCCTCAAACTCACGGCAATCCTCCTCCTACCTTTGCCTCCCAGTGCTGGGATTAAAGGCGTGCGCCACCATGCCCCGCCCATCTTACAAAAATCATTAAAACCAAGGCTAATTCCAAGTAATTCAACAGAAGAAATGAAATTACTAAAAATATTTATTTGATATGTTCCAAAGTGGATAATGATGAATAAATTTTATAAGAAATCAGACAAATCACAGAGATTAAAGAAAACAAGTTGCTTATGGTTTGGGAGTCTCTCAAGTATCAAGTGTCCCTCTGTAGTTGTGCAATTGTTCCCAGCTGACTCTACACACAGAGCACTACACAGCACCTCAGATACAAAGAAATAACCAGTAAGTACTAGTTACTACCAATCATGCCAAAAACCAACTCCCAGTAGAAGCTGTAACTACGGCATAGAAAAGAAAGGAGGGAAAAGCCCATTGAGATATGTAACTCCCACTTCCCTTTATTTTTTCCTTTTTCTACTTTCTGTTTATATGCTCCATGAAGTGAGAGTATCATTTCACAGACATTATCAAATGTGCACCTTATCCTTGACAGTGCTAAAGACACTTGAGAGAAGAATGATTTGTGTTTGTTCTAACTTTTCCCTACACGGCAGAGAACAGTGAAAATGTACAATGAGTACTTGTCCCAAACCCTTAGAAGAAACACAATAGCCAAGCAACCACCACCCAATAATTAAAACTGGAATGATAGTAAAGGCAAGCAATCTCAAAGGAAAGTTCAATAACCACAACTCACAGACACATGGCGGCGCAAATGAGTAAGGAGAAAGCTTTGTTGTTCCCCTCAATGAACACACTGCTCCCTTTGCTCTTCTCTGGGTACAATTTAGGAGGAATACTAAAGATGCTGGGTCAGATGCAAAAGAGAGCAAGTGAGAAGCAGTTAAGGACCTGAGGAGCTCAGACTCCACAGCAGAGAGAGTGAGCCCTCCTCCTCCATCTTCAACCACAAGAAAAGCTCGCCTATGGAAATGCTTCAAGATGTCTGTGTTGACTTGACCAGAGGCAGCTATCAAACTATGACAATACAGAGAATAAGATTTCTCTCGATGCAAATACTTAAAATAACAGATCTCTCCTAAGAAAAATATGTTTATCAGAGCTTAGTCATGAAGCTGGAAAATAACTTGCCAATTATGCTGTGGAAAAACGCCAGAGAATCGTCAGTTAGAATTCTAAGTCTCCTTGCATCCTTATAACCATATCTGTGAATATTTACTCAATAGATGCTCCAGAAAAGACACTGTCCTAGATCTGTAAGAAATACAAAAATAAAAAGTAAAGAGAAACAGTGATCTCTGCTGTCAAGGATTTTCCAATGAATAACATATAAAATTATAGTTTGAGAGCATAATAGATGTCCCAAAGCACTATTTATTAATTGCTAAATGAATTCTACTTATTCATAAAGGTCTTCTATGAGGGAGATATATCCTTAAGGTTAAAATGGTCAGAAGAGCTGGGCATGGTGGAACACCCTATTAATCCCAGCACTAAGGAGGCAGAGGTAGGAGGATTGCCATGAGTTCGAGGCTACCCTAAGACTACATAGGAAATTCCAGGTCAGCCTGGGCTAGAATGAGATCCTACCTCGAAATAAATAAACAAATAAATGTCAGAAGTGGCTGTTTAGAATAAATGAGACACAGGTTTTTTATGGAACAGTGTGTATGGAGGTTTTGATTTTGAACAGGAAGAGATAAGTAGGAAAGAGGGGACTGCACAAATATAAGTATGAAGCAAGTTAGAGAGGAACCTGTTTGGCTACCTTAAAAACTTGTTTCATGGGAAAAGTGATAAGCTGGGGAAGGGCAGGTTGTGGCCAGATCTGAATGTACTGAGCCTTGAATGCCAAGGTGCATAGTTTCGAGTCTGCCCTACACACAGCCCAGGAAGCAACTACTCAATTCTGTTCTGCAGCCCCAGAAAATAACAAGTGGCAACTGTTTTCTAAAAATGAAATTTCCATTTCATGTATGCCCATGTATCACAGAGTATTTTTCTCCAGCCATCTGAAAATGTGAAAATCAGACTTACCACGCGAGCCACGCAAACAGGCTGGGAGCTGGACTTGAGTCTATGGGCTGCAGCTGACCCACTCTAGCACACTAAGCTGCCTTCTTCAGTTCTCTAAGGCACATCTACCCTAGACTTTCCGGGACCATAATAACCAATCTATAATTCACTCAATAACTATATGGACAATCATCAATCTATAATTCATTCACCAATTACATGGACTTCCATGCCTCATCAAGATCTGTATCAGGTGAGGGTAAGAAGTTCCCTATACAAAATCCTCAAAATGAACACAAAACCCTAAACTGCAGATGACCTACTGGAATAGATGCAGTAAAGTTTGTAATCCTTAAATTTACTTCCTCCTAGTATAAATGCTCAGGGCATTATAAACTATTCTTAGAGCCTCCAGGTAACATGGAGAAACCCACAGAGAACAATCAAAGCATGGTATCAGGAAACAGGAGTTCGGGTCCTTGCTCTGCTCAGACTTACTATCTGACCCTGAACAAGAGACTTTCAACCCACAAGTCCTAATTCCATTATTGTAAAGCAACAGGGTGGATTTTCTAGATGATCTCTATGCTCTTCTCTTAGCTTTGGTGCTGCAAGGTTCTAGTGCTATTTAAAAGAGACAAAACAGGTGAAGGCTGGAGAGATGATTCAGTGGTTCAAGGCTCTTGTCTGCAAAGCCTGACAGGTAAGTTCAATTTCCCAGTATCTATGAAAGCCAGATGCACAAAGTGGCACATGCATCTGGAGTTTGAAGTGGCAGGAGGCCCTGGTGCATCCATTCTCTCTCTTTTCCTCTCTGTTTGCAAATAAATAAACAATATATTAAAAAGGACACAAGAGAAAGGCCTTGGGAAGATGAATGGGCAGATGCAGATGAGTGTGCAATATTACTAAAATCAAGGAATTTTTTTTTTGTAAAGTATCAAATGTACAAAACACTCAAGGAAGAGAAGCAAGAAAAAGCACCAGTAAGCGTGGTAATGAAGAGATCACTTGCTCACTTCTACAGCACAGCTTCTATACTCAGAAGCAAATATGGAAGCGGAGGCCACCGCTTGGATGAAGAATGTGCAGGGCCATCAAATTAGAAGTCATCAGTTGGCTACCTAAAAAAGAGGCATGGACCTCAGGTGGCAGTCCTCCAAAGTCATGATGCTATTCAGGCTTCCAGGAACCAAAAAGGAGCCAGAGAAGAAGAAGAATGAAGATGAGACTAAGGAACAGAAAAAGAGTATAAAATCCAAAAATAAAGAAAGAAAAAGTTACGACGAGTCTGAAGCCTCAGGTAAGGGAGAGGATCCAAAGAAAGAGAGGCATTTAATCGTTAAACTTCCACAAGGGAAAACCCACATTCAGTATCAGTTTTTACACAACAGATAGGTCCCTGCAAAGGAGGAATGTCTCTATATGTAGATGCATATACACATATATGTGTTCATACAAAGTAGGACATATATGTATTTGACTATGTAAGATTTCTATAAATCAAATTTAATGTAATGGTGGGTTTTATTTAATCAGGGTTATACCTAACATTTTCTAACAGTCAAAAATTTAAGAAAGGATCAACTTTGCTTCCCATAGGAACAGAAACCAGCACTATGTGGCTGTAAAAGGAAATACAAGGTTACATTTTTCTCTCCTACTTCCTTACTTGCATAAAAGTTACTTGCATAGTACAAAGTTGGGAGCCCCTGACTGGAGACCCAAGAGTACTAATTTTCCAACTTAATATCTTAGAAAGCACTCAAGATCTCTGAGTAATTCATCTGTCTGTCCGCTTTACATAGTTGGTGATGCTTGATAAATAGATACTGACACAACTCTGTCTCAAAACAAATTATAAAACAACTATTCTAGCCCATCTAATTAAAGTTGGAGAAATTCTTGTACTGTAAAGGTATGTAACTCTAGTAAATACAGTGCTGCAATATGTCTTAGTTTCCTTGTGAGTTGCTACAGTTAAAAAAAAAAAAAAAAAAAAAAGGACCAAAACACTTAGGAATTTCTAATGACCACGAATAAACGTGGAGATCCTACCTCTCTAATTTCAACCTAACACTTGCGTCTATTTAAGGTATATGAGAAATAAAAATCCAAAGCATTAGACTCATGATCACCAGTTAAAAATACATGTTTGAATATGCTGGAGATATTTATATAGCCACCAGAGATACTATTAATATGTTGAAATCCCCGGGCCAGTGCTGGATTCTACCTTTAATCTTCTACCGCTGTTCCAAGGAGAAGCCAAGAAGTGGCTTCTCTTCCAACTCGCTTTTAAGAAGCTAAGAAGTCACACACACAAGACGTCACACAAACTGGCACACACGGAACCAAAAGGACCGAAAGAGAATAAATATTTAAAAAGAAAAAAAAATTTTTTTTTCTTCCGTCCATATGGTCATATAATGCTCAGCTATCTCCTTACCTTCCTCCCTCCAAGTCCCACTTAACACAGACATATCTGCACGATCGTCAGTTAGGCCCCATTTACTACAAAGTCACAGGAGTTTTGGAAAGAAGAAGAAGAAAGTCTTAGCAACTGCGAAGCGTGCCCGGCCACGGCTCTCTGGCCGGGGAGCGGATTTCACACGCCCTGGAAGCTGCCCACGGCCACGGTCAAGCCCAGCCCCGCGCACGGGTCTCCCCGCCCGGACGTCTTCTTCGAAAGGGGTCGGACTTAGGTCTCCAAGTCCCCCTCGGCCCCGGGGGAGGCCGGACGGCTCCCAGGCTGGGCCGGGGCAGGCCCGTTCCTTCCTCCCGCTCCAACGTCCAGAGCCAACGACCCCCAGCGACTCGTCGACGCGGCCAGAGCCCGCGCACCCACGGCCGGCCCCGGCTTCTCCCCCGCCCCCGGGGGAGAGGTGGGGGGGGAAGGAAACGGGGGCGTCCCGGCGTCTCAACGGCCCGCCGCGCCCACCGTCCGCCCGGCCCCACGCCTCCTCCAGCTCCGGCTCCGTCGTCGTCGTCGTCGTCTCGCCCGCCGCCCGGCGTCGCTCTCCGCCGGGGACCGGCCGTGGCCCGCCCCGCTCTCGCTCGGGCCTGCGCCGCTCCGAGCGGCCGCGCACGCAGGCCTCGGGGCCTAGCCCGCCGCTCCCCCGTCCCCACCCGCGGCCGGCCGCGCCGGTCTCCCTCTCACCTCTTTCGGGACCAGTTGGTTCTCCTCGCCGGGCACCATCGCTCACGCTCGCGGCCGCTCCTCCTCTCCGCCCTACCCCCGACGAGGGTGGAGGGTGGTGGCGGGCGGCTCCGGCTCTCAGGACATCCACGCCACGGCACCCATCGTCTCCGCCTAAGCGACGAGGCCTCACAGCTCCGGGCCTCAGACACCAGCGCGTAAAAGACAACCGACCCGACCCCGGGGCGCCTCCGCCGCCGCCGCCTTCGTCGTCGGCCCCTCCCCCCCGGGCCCGCTGCAATCAATGGAAAAATGGCGGCGGCCGCTCTCGCGAGAATTCGGCCCGTCGGGCCCGACGCCCGGCGCCTGAGGTGCGCACGCTGCCGCCGTTCGCTCCGCCGACACCTCGCCTGCTAGTCGGCGCGCCCTCGGGGTCCCGGGTCGCCGGGCCGGCGCCGACGCTTTCTCCGTCCTGCAGAGCCGCTCCTTCCATCCGCGGTCGGAGGGACGGAGCAGGCCTCACGGTCCTCCATGCCTTCTCGGGCTCCATGGGGTGGGGGGGACTCCCTGCCCTCAGCGGGGAAGGACTCGAGTTCGAAGCCCCTTCTCGGACCCTCCCCCCCCAACCATGCCCTTCTTGCACCCTACTTCCAGAAAAGTGTGAACTGCCCCTCCCTCCCTGGCCCCCATCTTAGGTGTCCCCTCCTGGCCGTGGCTCCTCCCCGTGCCCGGGCCCTCGCTTTGCTCCTCTCACCCCCTTGGGTCGTCGTTTCTCCGTCTGACATTGCGAGGACCCGCCCCGAGCCCCTGAGGACCCCCATCTCCTGCGAGGGGAGACCCCACTCCCCAAGGCCCCTCCGGTACCGGACAGGTGCTCCCCGCCCCCTCCCGGGTAACTTCCGTCGTTTTGCAGGCTCGGGGAGCCCCGCCGGAGCGTGCTTTGATCTGCGGCCCTCGACCACGCTGTCGGAGAACTTGAAGCTCTTCCAGAACTAACGCTGTGCTGTGTGGTTGTTCTACTACACAAACTTTGCAATTGTCTCCCCCCCCCCCCCATCCCCAATCCTACTCCTTCCATTCTGAAGACTTGAGCAAGGCATCCTTTAGGAAAACTTCCACTGTACTATGCTCAGATAATACAACCCTGCATGTTCCTAACACTCAACAGAACCGACTACTTTGTACCTGTCTCCTGCATTCTCCCAACTTGTTGCACATGTACTCTCATTTCAAAAGAAAAGAAAAATCCATGCATTTATGTACGTACGTATGTTAGTATTCTCCTGTGGCATTATAAAACACCGAAAACGTGGTAAAAGAATAGCAAAGATAAACAAATGAGTTTCAAATACTAATGATATATATTTTTAATCTATTATTCCGCACTAAAAATATTTAGTGATTTCACTATGATAGACTGATTTCATTAGCTTTAAAAATCTAAGCCCGGGCGTGGTGGCGCACACCTTTAATCCAGGCACGTGGGAGGCAGAGGTGGTAGGAGGGTCATCACGAATTCAAGCCCACCCTGAGACTACAGAGTGAATTCCAGGTCAGCCTGGACTAGAGCAAGACCCTACCTTGAAAAAGAAAAAAGAAAAAAGGAAAGAAAGAAAAGAAAAGAAATCTATAATACTTTGAGAAACAGTTACTAACATGCCTGATTCAATGTTCAGGTTATTTCTGTACTTGGTTTTAATAGCTGTCATAAGCTGAAAAAGGTAGCTCACAGAAATGTAGATCTTAATGGAAGTGCAGCTCTGACGGCTCTGACTCATACAGTTGCTTTTGTCAGTTATATCCACCAACTTTACAAAGGGTTTTGTTGAAATTCAACTAGTAATTAACCGTCTTCCTTAATGTCAACCAGAAGATGTCGAGTTTGTATATTGTAACAAATGGGCTCAGGCTGGGAACATAGCTCAGTAATGGAACATATGCTTAGCATGCATAAGGCCCTGGGTTTTATCTCCAGGACCCCCTCGACAAACAACAACAAACAAAAGACCCCAAGTAAGCTGAAAACTTTTAACACAAGCTGAGAAGATTTCTTTTTAAAAATTATTTATTTGATACAGAGAGAGAGAGAGAGACAGACAGAGGGACGGAGGGAGGGAGAGAGAGTAAATAGTGCACGCTCAACACCGGGGTCTCTTGCTGCTGCTGCAAACTGACTCCAGACACATGGACCACTTTGTGCATCTGGCTTTATGTGGGTAGCAGGGAATCAAACCCAGGCCATCAGGCTTTGCAAACAAGCACCTTTAACTGCTGAGCCATCTCTCTGGCCCAAGATTTTTTTATTTTTTATTTTTATTTTTTGTTTTTTTGAGGTAGGGTTTTACTCTAGCTCAGGCTGACCTGGAATTCACTGTGTAGTCTCAGGGTGGCCTCGAACTCATGGTGGTCCTCCTACCTCTGCTAAACCATG
This sequence comes from Dipus sagitta, assembly GCA_036346955.1. Classification (NCBI taxonomy): domain Eukaryota; kingdom Metazoa; phylum Chordata; class Mammalia; order Rodentia; family Dipodidae; genus Dipus; species Dipus sagitta. The sequence goes on along the minus strand of CM070772.1, from coordinate 150,694,387 downwards.
ATAATTCCCTCCTCTACCTTCCCCTTCACATATCTACCCTCCATCATATCCCCTCCCCCTCTCAATCTCTCTTTTATTTTGATGTCATCTTTTCCTCCTATTATGAGGGTCTTGTGTATTAGTACCAGGCACTGTGAGGTCATGGATACCCAGGCCACTTTGTGTTTGGAAAATTGCTCCCACCCTTCCTTTGGCTCTTACATTCTTCCTGCCACCTCTTCTGCAATAGACCCTGAGCCTTGGAAGGTGTGATAGAGATATCTGAATGCTGTATAATGCTCTGTCACTTCTCAGCACTGTGGTGCCATTTGAGTCATCCTAGTGTTCATCACCATCTGAAAAGAGAAGCTTCTCTATAACCAAAAGTGAGAGTAGCATTAATATTTGGGTATGAAAACTAAGAAAAGTGCTTACAGGGCAGTTTGGTGAGCATAATATATGCATTTAGCCAGACAACAGCAGGTGTTACTCCCCTAGAGCTCATGACTTCCCTCGACATATGCTTTTGAGTAGATTTTCAGTACCAGGTATGTATTCCCTCCTGTGGAGCAGGCCTCCAGTCCAGTTGGAGAGTGGTTGGCTTCTCACATAACAGACATGCCACTACTGCGCAAGTTGCACATTTGGCCTGGCTGGCCAGTCTTAAGGCTTGCAATGTCCACTGTTGCTTACTGCTTTGATAACTTCTCTCTCCCATAGGGCTGCATGTAACATAGCTTTTTCCAGCTGTCTGCCAGCTGGTCCACGGGGAGGAAGTTTTCAACTCAGCTCCAGCTTGATTTTTCAGTGACCTGCAGCTTAGGCATGTGGAGTCTAGAACAATAGGGTCTCACCATCTGGTGGGAAACCAAGACCTTGGCAATAGCCTGTCATGTTTTGGGGTCATCAGGAGCCTCCCTGGCCAACAACTCACTGGAAGGTATCCCATCCATGGCACCGAAATTTTTCTAATAACAATCTATGGTTTCTGGGTTTACCGTTATCCAAAAAAGTAGGTTTCCATATGATTTATTCACTACATGTTAGGTTTGATTAACCCTCCCCGGACCCTTGCTTTACTCAATCCCTTCCCCTGACATCACTTAGTAGCCCAAGATTTCTTAATAGAGCTTCAAGTTTAAATATATATGGGTTTAGGGGGAACATTTAAATTTTTGACCCTTTGTTCATCATGATATTTTATTTATTTATTTTATTTATTTTATTTTTTGAGGTAAGGTTTCACTCTAGTCCAGGCTGACCTGGAATTTACTATGTAGTCTCAGGGTGGCCTCGAACTCACGGTGATCATCCTACCTCTGCCTCCCGAGTGCTGGGATTAATGGTGTGTGCCACCACACCCGGCTCTCATTATGAAATTCTAAATTTAACTTTCAAAAATATTGCATTAATATTATCTTGACCACTGAAGTTTTGACACCGCTTTACAATTTGCTCTGGAGTTGAGTGACTCATTTGCCTCACCATGGTCCTCCCTTTGGGTAGCACACATATATCATATTTGTACCAATTTATAGACAGGGGATATTTCCAAATATGTTTGGGACATGTAATTCCCCATTCATGTAGTGGGATGGCTTCTGTAGTGCTCCTGCTAGAAGTGTAAGTGGCATCTCTGTCATATCTCTCTTGCTTATGCTCACATTACTACTTCCAACTCATGACCTTTTTCCAAAGATATTTTTTTTAGAAATTTATTTTAGTAGGAGTTGATTTGATGAAATAATAAGGTAATGAAGTGAATCCAATGTTCTAAAAGGAACTAAATGAAATCAGTCCATGCATTATTATCCATACAGAGCATACACTTTTTCTCTCAGGAATAGTGAGAAGCCAGTGTGGATCTACATATTAAATAATAACGAGGCTTATTTTTTTCTGGTTTTGTTTTCTTTATTATTTATTCATTTATTTTTGTATTTTTGAGGCTGTCCTCAAACTCACCATGTAACAGAGGATGACCTTTAACTCCTGATCCTCTTGCCTCCACCTGCCAAGTGCTGGGATTACAGTCATTACCTACTATATATGGCTTTTAAAATATATTTATTTGTATTTATTTGACAGAGAGAAAGAGGGAGATAGAGAAAGGGAGAGGATGGGCACACCAGGGCCTCCAGCCGCTGCAAATGAACTCCAAACGCATGTGCCCCCTTGTGCATCTGGCTAATGTGGGTCCTGGAGAATTGAACCTGGGTCCTTTGGCTTTGCAGGCAAATGCCTTAACCACGAAGCCATCCCTCCAGCCCCTATATCTGGCTTTTTGTCCCCTGTTTTAGATTTAAAAATGAGCATAAAATGAAGCTCTAACATACCTCAAATTTAAATTTTGCCTAAACAGAATATTTAATTTCCAGGTTTTCCTGTCATAAACCTTCCATTTGTGAACTACACCTTGACAAATTACACCAGCATCAACTGAGTTATCAAGCTAAAAACCTGAGAATTTTCATGTCACATTCAACTCATTAGCTCGTGCTATGTCTTTCACCTTTGAAATATATCTGAAACCCATTCAGTTCTCTCTATAACCTAGCCCACTCAGTCACTCAACTCGTTTTCCTGGACTATTGCCTCCTGACTGGCCTCTTAGCTTTTAACCCTCAACAATCCACATAGAACCCAAAATGATATCCTAAAAAACGTATCAAGTTATGTCCTTATTGAAGTTAAATGCTTCTGAATATATCTTATCCCACTCAAAATAAAATCCATATTTTTTGCGAAGCCCTGGGAAATCCAATATAATCTAATGGCTGTCAATATTGCTGTATTCATCTAGCATTTTTTCTCTCACCCCAGTGACCCAGCCACCCTGTTTCTATTACAGTTTAACTACATAAAGCCTTTGCAGTAATTTTTTTTTTCTGAAATGTAATGCCCATAGATCTTTGCCTTATCTAGTCCAATCTTGTTGCTTGGGCTTCTTAAATGCTTCATGCTTAAAGAGGCCTTTCATGCCCAGCCAATGTAAATTAGTTGTTCTGAATGCCCCTCAGTGCCTGGCACATAAGAGGTGTTTAATGAATTTTTATTGTTAATGGCTTTTATTGATGAGATTCTCTTAAAATATCAGAAATGCTATAGGTCAGAGGAGGCTGCATTTTCCTTGCAGATTTTTGGAAATATTTTCCTTTTTCTCTCCATTTCAAAATATTCATAATATAATAGTAATCAAAACATGAACAAGGGCTGGAGAGATGGTTTAGTGATTAAGGCACTTACCTGCAATCCCTAACAACCCAGGTTCAGTTCCCCAGTATCCATGTAAAGCCAGATGCACAAAGAAGCACATAGATCTGGAGTTTGTTTACAGAGGCTGGAGGCCCTGACATGCCCATTCTCTCTGTATCTCTTCTCTCTATCTATCTCTGCTTAAAAACAAATAAAATATTTAAAAATTTTTTTAAATTAAGAAAATGAACAAAGATCCCATAAACCTAGATTGGGAGACATTCTCCAAGATCACCTACTCAGGATTCCTGAAAACTATTAAGTTCATGAGAAATAATGAAAAATTAGCTCCTGGCAGGGTGACAAGCCTGTTATCCCCACACTTGGGAGGTAGAAGGAAGAGGACCAGGGCATCCTCCTTTAGCTTTCTTGCAAGTTTGAGGCTCAACTGGAATATATGAAACCCAGCCTAAAAAAAAAATCAACAAACAAACAGAATCCAAAAAACAACAACAAACATACAACAGCAACAAAAAAGGAGAAACTAACACACAGGAGACTGGGACCATATGACAACTGAATCTTTTCTCATACTCTGGATCGGATTCTGCAACAGGTAGGAGACATTAATGAAAAAAAAAACATAAAATTCATTATTTTATTTATTTATTTGAAAGAGAGAGAAAAAAGCAGGTATATATAGAGAAAGAGAGAGAATGTGCATATCAGGACCTCTAGCCATTGAAATGGACTCCAAATGCACGCATCACCTTGTGCACCTGGTTTACATGGATACTAGGGAATCAAACCTGGGCCCTTAGGCTTCATAGACAAGCACCTTGACCACTGTACCATTTCTCCAGTGCATCAACATCAGTTCCTTCGTTTTATTTTTAAATTAAGAAACTTTACTTTTTAGAACAGTTTTAGGTTCATCACTGAGCAGGAAATAGTTACTGGCCATCCATACACAATCACCCCTGATACTGACACTGGTCAAATATACTGGGTATATTTGCTATAGGCCGTCGACAGACGTTAACACACCATCAGCCACAGTCCCTAATTTATATTAGGCTTGTGCCTGGTGTTGTGCATTCTGTGTGTTCTGACTAATGTATAATAATGTCATCACAGTAGATCCATCACCATGGTAACGTGAAGAATAGTTTCACTGCCTTAAAAATCCTCTATGCCTTGCCTGTTGGTCCTTCCCTCCTCCATGACACCAGAGAACTACAGATCTTCTTATCACCTCCATGTTTGGCATTTTCCACAATGTCAACTAGTTAGAATGATACAGTATCTATTTCAGATTGGTTTCTCTCACTTAGTAATATACATTTGGGTTTCCTCCTTGTAATGGTTAATTTGATGGTGAACTTGATTGGATTAGGAAGGGTCTGGGAGATTAGTAAAACACCTGTAGGTTTGCCTTAATGTGAGGGGGTTTCTGGAGGGGATTAAAGAGGGAAGAGGCATTCTGAGGGTGGGCACTATCTTCTCGAAGTTTTATAGTCATTATTATTACTGTTTTCCATTACTATTATTATTATTAGTGGTGGTGGTGGTATTAGAGACTGGGCCTCAAGTATTTCAATCTGGCCTTGATCTAATGAGTATTACAGGCATGTACCTCCATGCTTGTTTTTATGCAATGTTGGCTATTGAACTCAGGGCCTTATGCATGCTAGGCAAGCACTCTACCTACTTATTGAGCTATATCCCCAGCCCTCTTCTATGAGTTTTACAGTTTTTCTTTTTACATTTAGGCCTATGATTCATTTTGAGTTCATTTTCATAAAGGTTAGAAAGTATGTGTCTAGATTCATTATTTTGCATGTGAATGTCCAATTGTTCCACTACTATTTGTTGACAGCGCTAGCATTTCTATAGTCCATTACCTTTGTTTCTTTGTCAAAGGCCAGTTGACTATGTTTCTGTGGCTCTATGTCTAGGCACTGCATTTTGTTCCATTGACATGTCTGTAGATGTGTTTTTCAGGACCACACACACTGTCTTGATTACTGTAGCTTGACAGCATGTCGTTAAGTCAGGTGGTAAGTCTTTCACTTTGGGCTTCGATATCAACTTGGTTATTCTGGGACTTCTGTCTGTCTAAACAAACCTTCAAATCCACTTGTCAGTATACACAAAATAATTTGCTGCACTAAATTTAAAGATCAAGTTTGGAAGAACTGATATCTTGACAATATTGACTCTTCCTATTTCTGAGCACAGAATGCCTCTTCGTTATCAAGTTCTTCTTTGCTGTATTTCATCAGAGTCTTATAGCTTTCCTGATGCAGATCTCATACATATTTTTGTTAAACTTGTCCATCAGTTTTTCATTGTAAATACTACTATTGTGAATGGCATTGTGTTTTGAAGTGAACCTAGGAGAGGTAGGTGTTGATTCCCTCATCTACCTTGGAAACTATTTTGCTAATCCAAAATTATCACAAAATAAAGGTTGTTGTAAAATGTTTATGGTTGGCTGGGAATATAGCTCAGTGGTAGAGTACTTGCTTTACATTCATGAAGCCTTAAGGTTCATTGCTCAGTACCATAAAATGTTTTTGGAAATACATACATATATATATATATATATATATATATATATATATATATATAATATTTCAAGACCCTTCATTGTACATTTCTATATATTAACTTATTTTTTAAATTTTTTTGTTTATTTTTATTTATTTATTGAAAGTGACAGAGAGAGAAAGAGGCAGATATAGAGAGAGAATGGGCACGCCAGGGCCTCCAGCCACTGCAAACGAACTCCAGACGCATGTGCCCCCTTGTGCATCTGGCTAACGTGGGTCCTGGGGAATCGAGCCTCGAACCAGGGTCCTTAGGCTTCACAGGCAAGCGCTTAACTGCTAAGCCATCTCTCCAGCCCTATTAACTTATTTTTAAAGGTACTTAGTCAACATACTATCATAGGATTTAATAACTAGTGATAGTATTTACCAGTATCATTGAAACTGCTAGTAAAAATGTTATATGAATTTGATAAAAATTAAAAGGCCTTACTGACCTATCATGACATCCAAGCTGTACAGTGTTTTCCATTTAATAGCTGGGGTGGTCCATGGTTCAGCATAGTGTGCTTGGCTAGCATCCATTAGAACCTAGGTTTGACCCCTAGCACTGAAAAAAAGGTCTCTCTGCACCTCCATTTTTTTCAATAAGAAACTAAAATTAATAAAGTGAACTTTTGGCAGTTACCATGTTAATATTTGAAGAGAAAAGTTCATGACGTGCTAAATAAGAAATATGAATTTGGGGCTGGAGAGATGGCTTAGCAGTTAAGCGCTTGCCTGTGAAGCCTAAGGACCCTGGTTCGAGGCTCAATTCCCCAGGACCCACGTTAGCCAGATGCACAAGGGAGTGCATACATCTGGAGTTCATTTGCAGTGGCTGGAGGCCCTGGTGCGCCCATTCTCTCTCTCTATCTGCCTCTTTCCCTCTCTGTCTGTCACTCTCAAATAAATAAATAAAAATAAACAAAAAAATTTTAAATATGAATTTTAGGGACTGGAGAGATGGCTTAGCAGTTAAGGTGCTTGCCTGCAAAGCCAAAGGATCCAGGTTCAATTCTCCAGGACCCACATAAGCCAGATGCACAAGGTGGCACATGTATCTGGAGTTTGTTTGCAGTGGCTGAAGGCTCTGGCATACCTCTTTCTGTCTCAAATAAATGAAGAAATAATAAAATAAAAAGAAATGAATTTTATGTATTCTTCAAAGTATAGGAGATTATAAAGTAAATGATTTAATGAATAAATTGAAACTATGTCATCTGAATTTGATCCTACCCCCCCCCCTTTTTTGTTTTGTTTTGTTTTCCAAGGTAGGGTCTCACTCTAGCTCAGGCTGACTTGAAATTCATTATGTAATCTCAGGGTGGCCTCAAACTCACCTATCTCTGCCTCCCGAGTGCTGGGATTAAAGGCATGCACCACCATGCCTGGCTCTACCTCTCTTATTATTAACTGTGAGGTTTTCCTTGGATGATCCTTTAAATTCACTAATTATAGACTTTTTTTTTTTTTTACCTGTAATGTAGAAGTAAAACTAGCCTCACATTATAAGGCTGTTGTATGAAGTGGTAACATAATAATAATCACAGAACTACCAGTTAAGATTGCTTGAAACAATATATTGGAACCTATTCTGGGTGCTTATTATTTTGAATTTAATTCTTTCAACAATTATATTCATAAGTAATATTATTTTACAAGTGGGGAAATTGATATATAAAGTGTTTAGAGTACTCAACCCATTGCCTGGCATACACTAAACAATCAACATATACTGGCTACCAATATCTCAGCACAGGTCTGAGCTCCATTAGGGAATACCTGGCTCTAACACTTCCCGATGTGTACACACACACACACACACACACCCCAGGATGCCATGGTAGGTCAGTATGGCCTTTTAACTTTTATCAAATACATTTAACATTTTTACTAGCAATTATAATTCTTTTAGATGTTTGTTGAATAAGCAGGTAAATTCCCTTATCTGGTTAATAAATCTTATTAATCATCCAACACTTTCATTGAGACGCACTGTTGACTATTCTTTTTCCTTATTCAAATCTCCATGAAAATGATAAAAAATGTTCTATGTGGGAAATGGCTCTCAAAGAAATTCAATGATTAGTAATGAGAGTGGAGAAAATAATAAAGTGATGGATTATAGCCAAAAGTTTTTTTTTTTTTTTCTTTTTTTTGGCTAAGTTAGAGGGAGCTGCAAGGTTAGTCACTGGCTCACATGCATGGTGGGAATGACAGCACCAATCAGGAACAATAAAAGGCGAGTTGGGGAACTGTTTCTATTTACTTTCAGTCCTCCATTGAATTGCAAACTTCAGTGAATACTGAAAAGATGATTAACTTTGGATGTAAAGATAAGAATATGAAACATGATGCTTGATAAAATGGCATCCAGAAAAAAATATAGGAACTTGTACACATATTTTTATGAAGTAATTGAATGATGGCATCAGTGGCCCTCTTATCCCACTGTGACCTCAAGGAAAGATGGGTCCAATGGATTTTTCCATTGATGTCACATAAAGATAAAAGTCAGTGTGACAAAGTGCTCACCTCTTTCTGAATTGAAGACATTCTCATAAAGAAAAAGTTTCTATAGGTCAGTGTGCTCAGTCGCTTAAACAAAAGACTTGCCTTGACAGAAAATGCCTTGGCAAACACCTAAGAAGGAGTCACTGATGTCAGCACTTAAGGCAACTAAGGCTGACCATGACTCAGCCCGGCTTTCTCTAGGGTTCTGCAAGCCCTTGGATTCCAGGGTGAAAGAATAAGAAGAAATTTAATAAAATAAAATTGGGGGCATGGCATTTTTCTTTCTAAAGTGATTTCATAAGGTGTTGGCTGTAGAATAATGTTTACAGATTCAGTGTCTGAAGGGGTCTCACTATTGCTTGAGAATGTTAAAGGCAAGTGTAGTAATTACTGTGTGCAGGCAGCAAAATACTGATAGAAATTAAAAATAAAATATTAATTAAAAGAGCCTTTATAAATCAATAAGGAAAACATAAGTAACCTGATAAAAAATACTTCCAGGAGATAAATTGATTCTTGAGTAAAGATGAAATGCAACTTACAAATAATCATCTGAAAAGATGGTCCACTTTAAGTAGTGGAAACAAAAAAACCAACAAAATATGGATGGGGTTGCTAGTCAGTGGTGGAGTGCTAGCCTATTGTTACAGGACTCTCAGAACCAAAACAACAGTAGTAACAACAATAAAAACAACAAAATGTCATATTTCATTTCAAATTAACAACACTTATGGGACATAGGATCCTTTCCTTACTCTCTCTCTCTCTCTCTCTCTCTGTCTCTCACTTGCTCTCTCCTTCTTGCCTTCTTTCTTTCTTTCTTTCTTTTTTTGTTTGTTTTTATGAGGTAGGGTCCCCCTCTAGCTCAGGCTGATCTGGAATTCACTATGTAGTCTCAGGGTGGCCTTGAACTCATGGTGATCCTCCCACTCTGCCTCCTGAGTGCTGGGATTAAAGGCGTGCACCACCACGCCTGGCTTCTTTCTTCTTTTTTTCTTTTTTAAACAGGGCTCTCATGTCTCACTATGTAGCACAGCTGGCCTCAAACTCACAAGCTTGCAGCTTCAGACTCCTGGAAATAAAACTTGCATCTGAAGTGTCAATATCATGAAGGTAACATGTCAACACACATCAAAATTCCAAGTGCATGTCCTTTGACCTGCAGTTCTATTGCTTATTATCTTACAGCATAAGTGTACAAAATATGCATGTCTTGATGTCAATGAGAACACTGTTTGCCATAACCAAAAACTAAGAGCAACATAGAAAATTGTCAAAAGGCTCGTATAAATTATGGTACATCTGTGATTACATAATCCCTGTATGGCATACAGTTATTAAACTAGATTAAGGTGGAAAAATAAGAATGGACAGTGACTCAGTGCCACAGGATGTGGAATCGATCCTGAAATAAATGAAGGACATTGGTGGAACAACTAACGGAATCCAAATAAAGGGCAAAGTTTAGTTAATATGAATGTAGCAATGTTAATTTCTTTTTAAACTTTAAGTTAGTTATTTATTTACTTATAAGATAAAGAAGCTGATAGAGAGAGAAAGGGAGAGAGAGAGAAAGAGAGAGAAAGTCACGCCAGGGCCTCCAGCCACTGCAAACAAACTCCAGACGCATGTGCCACCTTGTGCATCTGGCTTCACTTGGGTCCTGGGGAATCGAACCTAAGTCCTTAGGCTTTGCAGGCAAGCCCCTTAGCTGATGAACCATCTCTCCAGCCCAGTGCTAATTTCTTTTAAACAAAAGTATCATTATTATATAAAATGTTAATTATACAAGCTTTCAGTCAATCCAAAATGATGTTTTTCTTTAAGAAGTGATTTAGAAAGCAAACCAAGATATAATAAATAGAAAAAGGTTTTAGGATAATATTATCACATTTGTGTATGAGAAGATGTTGTGTGTGTGTGTGTGTGTATGTGTGTGTACTAGTACAGGCATAGAAATTGTTATTGCCAAAGGATCCTTCACGTTTCTTCTTCTTCCCCAAAAATCCAGTCCTGAATGTAAGGTTTCAGTGTTATTTGAAATGTAAGCTAAGTGGCAATCTTATCTTTTTCACATCAAATGATTTTTTAAAAGAAGTATAAAGGTTGCCAAATGTTGCAACTGCCACTCTATAGATGCTCAATATTTGAACTTACGTTCTTTCATTGTTTTACCCCTGAGTGCTGGGGGTCAAATCCAGAGCCTTCACATGCAAGGCAAACACTCTGCCAGCAGGCTACATCCCCACTCCATAAATTCTTTGTTGACTAATAATCCCACATTTGTATCAAATACCTACTATGGTCCAGGTTCTGTCTTGAATATTTTCCTCATGGTTCTTCATTGCTCTCTACAACCACATTCTGAGTGGGTACAATTGTTGCCATGATTTTGCAAATAGGAAAGCAAGAAGAGAGAAATCGCCTCAGCTACAAGGTGAATAATTTTTTGACTTATTTCTGAGTTTTTACTAGACAAAATTGATCCCACTTCTTATCATTCTTTAGAAATTTAATTATTATTTAATCCTTATGGAAGTCTTTTCTGGAAGACTTTCAATGACCCTCTCAAAAAGTAAAATTTTTTCTTAAAAAAAAATAACTAGGGCTAGAGAGATGGCTTAGCAGTTAAGGTATTTGCCTGCAAAGCAAAGGACACAGGTTTGATTCCACAGAACCCATGCAAGCCAGAAGCACAAGGTGGAGCATGCCTCTGGAGTTTGTTAGCAGTGGCTAGAGACCGTGATGCGTCCATTCTCTCTCGCTCCCTTCTTCTTTCTCTCTCTCAAATAAATAAATAAATAAATAAATAAATAAATATTTAAATTTTTTCTTTTCATTTTATAGAGTAGGTAGGGTTATTTACTTTTCACAATATCTAAAGTTTTCAACCAAGAAATTTACAGAAGAATCCTTACAAGTAAAAAACTATCAATTTATATGAGCTTTCTCATAGAAAAAAAATAAGATCAACATTTCAATGTTAGTTGATAGAATTTTCTATATGTACAAACAATTACATCATTTTTAAAACTGTATCATCTTGAGGGGTGTGGACATTGCTCAGGCAGTAAAGTGCCTGCTTTGCAGGCCTGAATGAGAACCTGAACTCAATTCATAGATCCATGTAAGGGAGAAGGGTGTGATGGCCTGTCTGGTATTCTCAGCCTTGGAGTGGCAGAGACAGGTGGATCCCTGGAGCTTGCTGGCAAGCTAGCTACCCTAGTTAGTGAGCTCCAGGACAATGGGAGATCTCGTCTTCACAACTGCACCTCCTCAAAAAATGGTGGGGGGCTAGAGAGGTGGCTTAGTGGTTAAGGCAGTCACCTGCAAAGCCAAAGGACCTTGGTTCGATTCCCCAGGACCCACATAAGTCAGATGCACAAGGGGGGACATGCATCTGGAATTCGTCTGCAGTGGCTGGAAGGCTTGGCACGCCCATTCTCTCTCTCTCACACACAAATAAAATTTTTTTTAAAGGTGGACAGTGCTTGAGAGAATGAAACTCAAGGTTGTCCATACACAGGAACAAACACATACACACACTGCACACACAAAAATTTTATTCCACTTCCTAATTTATTTTATTTTTTTAAATTTTTATTTATTATTATTATTATTATTTGGCTATTCAAGGTAGGGTTTCACTCTAGCTCAGGCTGACCTGGAATTCACTATGTAGTCTCAGGGTGGCCTTGAACTCATGGCGATTCTCCTACCTCTGCCTCCCGAGTGCTGGGACTAAAGGCGTGCGCCACCACGCCCGGCTTTCCACTTCCTAATTTTAACCTCAATCATTATCACCAATTTGCCAAGAGGCAACATGTATAGGATTCCTGCTGTTTATTTGCTACCACTGTTTACAATCCCACAATGTCTCATTTGATTTAACTACAAAACCTAAAATTTATTGTGCATGTGTCTCTATAATCATAAGGCTCTTTGGGCTCAGTTAGAAGAGTGCTTGCCTAGTATGCATAATGCCCTTGGTTTGAGTCCCAGCACCATATCAAGTGGACATGTGGCCACACCTCTTATCCTAGCACTGAAGAAAATGAGACAGGAGGATCACAAGTTCAAGGGCATCTGCAGCTACATAGGGAGTTCAAGACCAGTTTGGACTACATGAGTCCTTGTCTCAAAAAGCTCTGCTGAAGAGATGGCTCAGCAGTTAAGACACTTGCCCATAAAGCCTAACAACCAGAGTTCAATTCCCCAGTACCCATGTAAAGCCAAATGCACAAGATGGCCTAGAGTTCGTTTGCAGTGCCTGGAGGTCCTGATGCACCCATTTCTCTCTCTCTCTCTCTCTCTGCCTGGTGTTGTGGCAAAGGCCTTTAATCCCAACACTCTGGAGGCTGAGGTAGGAGGATTGCAGTGGGTTCAAAGTCAGCCTGAGAGTAAATAGTGAATTCCAGGTCAGCTTGGACTAGAGTGAGACCCTGCCTCGAAACTCCCCCCTCCAATAATAATAAAATTAAAAGTGATGGAAGAGCGGAAAATGAGCAAGGGTCATTTGTCATAATTAATTAATCTCCACTAAATCTCTTTAAGGTGTTAGGCATTGGGAGAGGTGCTTAAGAGAGTGTATAGTCGAAGTACGACTGATTTTCTGGACCACTGAAAAAAGAAGATTAAAGATGATGGAGTATGCCATAATTGTGCATGTGAAAATGTGCTCAGAAATTCAATTCAACAGATATTTGTTGGGAGTCTTTTGACCAGGCACGTTGCCGGGGACTGTCACTGCAGCTATCAATGTGTGAACTGGGACAGCTGCTTCAGGGCTCTGAGCCTGACGAGCAGAGTCCCGTGGGCCTAGTCTGATGTCCATGTGCCTGGCATCACTCACATGGGCATACATGGCGGCCTTTGCCACAGCTAAAACAAACAAGTGTGATGAAAAGATGTCATTGTAGCTGTGAACATCAGATCCTGTGGGTAGGGAAACAGGTTCGGTCTGGATACGGTGTTTGAGCCGCAGGTGATTGGTAGAACTTTATTAGTGGGGGAAAAAAAGCCTCTTTACTTATGATTGGCTGCAACTGAATCACGTGACTAAACTGAGTGCTGATGGCTCCAATAGAGACCTGAGGGGAGGGAAAAAGCCACAGGGAGATCTTAACCGTCATCTTAAGATGTTGGGCACATTTTGGTTACTAGTAGGGGCACAGGAATAAATTAGGCTCTTTCAGTTTGTCTTGTAAAATGTTTCACGGTAATTTGGGAAATTTTAACAATAAAAAAATGACAATTTTATCTTAAAACTATTTCCTCCCACTCAATCTCATTTCCCAGAAAGAAATGACAACAAAGACTTTGGAGTGGAAGAGTCTGAGCCCTCATAGGCAGTGGGTTAACTGTTTAATCTCTCAGGCATTAGCCTCCAAATGCATTTGACCTGATGCTTATCTAACACAGCACTAACTTAAGTAGGTTAGTTTATTTGCAAACGCAACACGTGCCCTAATATTGCTGGCTAATGTCCAAGAATGTAATAAACCACTCGGAGCAAAGTTCATCATTGTTATAACGAATGCAAATTCCTATTCCGCTATCTTGATAGCGAGGGCCACAACTTGTTGGGGTGTTGCACGTGCCTGATTTGACAACATGGTTGAGGCTTTTTAGCTTGCTAAGATGTCTGAGTGAGATAGTGAGCAGAGAGGAAGAAAAATATTCACCTGCCATTTCCCTCTTTCCTTCTGTTCACGTTTCCTTCTGTGTGGTGACAGGCATTGGCCGAGGACAGACCACTGGGTACAATTTGGCTCTGCCACTGAGTAGCAGGTTTTCTCATGGTTAAAATGGGAAGGGCTGGAGAAGATGGCTCCGCCGGCAAAGGCGCTTACATGCAAAGCCTGACCACCTGGGGCTCGATTCCCCGGTATGCACATAAAGCCCGATGCACAAAGTGGCATGTACATCTGGAGTTCATTTGCACTGGCAGGAAGCCCTAATGTATCCATTCTCTCTCTCTCTCTCTTAAATAACTAAACAAATAAATAAATATATATATTTTTAATGGAAGGAATGCCATGGTGTGTGTGAGGGTTAGCTGAGTGGATAGAGGAGGCATGTACACAGTGCCTGGTATAGAAGTGCCATGTAAAGTGGATGTTGGCATCACATTAAAACTGCTGCTTCTCTGCGGAGAGTCTTTTTTTTTTTTCATTTATTTATTTATTTGAGAGGGAGAAAGGAGAGAGAGAGAGAGAGAGAGAGAGCGAGCATGGGCATGCCAGGGCCTCCAGCCACTGTAAATGAATTCCAGATGCATGCGTCCCCTTGTGCATCTGGTTAACGTGGGTCTTAGAGAGTCAAACCGGGATCCTTTGGCTTTGCGCCATCTCTCCAGCCCCGGAAGTCACTTTCTTATTTGTGAGGGCAAGCTGGTAAAAACCAGATAGGGTAGTCTGCCAACCTAGCTCTCTGTTTTGACCGAGATGTGCCCTTCCCTTCTTCCCTTCAAGGGACCTGAGCACAATATATGCTAAGAGGCCACCAGGCAGCCATGCCAAGTGGGTGCACAGATGTTGAGCATATACATGCTAGCAAATCTTGATATGTCTTCTTTTTAAAAATAAGTTATTTATTTATCTGAGAGAGAGAGAGAGAATGGGTGCACCAGGCACTCTAGCCACTGCAAACAAACTCCAGATGTGTGTACCATCTTGTGCATCTGGCTTAACATAGGTACTGGGGGATCGAATCTGTGTCCTTTGTCTTTGCAGGCAAGGGCCTTAACCACTAAGCTATCTCTCCAGCCCTGTTTCTTCTTCCTTTTTTAAAAAAATATTTTAATTTTTTTTTATTTGAGAAAGAAGGAGAGGGAGGGAGGGAGGGAGTGAGGGAGGGAGAAAGAAGCAGAGAGAGAGAATGGGCATGTCAGGGCCTCCAGCCACTGCAAACGAACTCCACATGCATGTGCCACCTTGTGCATCTGGCTTACGTGGGTCCTGGGGAGTTGAACCTGGGTCCTTTGCCTTTGCAGGCAAGTGCCTTAACTGCTAAGTTATCTCTCCAGCCCTCTTCTTTTTTGGTAAAAAGTAAATGCATGTGTGCATGTACACACGTATGCATACATACATACAGTGTATGTTCACATGCACATGCATTCATTCTATGTATATAGATATGTAGGCATACATGTGGATGACTACATGTGTATATGCATGACTACACAATACAAGTATAGGTACACACATGTACATGCATGTATTTCACACGTACACATGTTTGTATATGTGTATGCATGTATACACATGCATGTATTTTAATGCGTAAAGATATATGTGTGCTTGCTTATATACATATATGCACACACGCATGCAAGTATAATTCCGTAACTAATAGTCACACACACATGCATACATACACCTGTGTATTTTGCATGTATACACATGTGCATTTCCCATGAAGTGCCTATTCAGTTCAGAGGCCCCATGTGCTGTGGGGTCTGCTGCAGAGAGGGGCTGTGGCCTGCCACAGGAGCTGCCGGCTGTGGAAGTGGGGACCTGAGTGGGCTGAGCTTTGGGCTGGAGAGAAGTGCGGGGGCAGGAAGGGGCAGGTAGAGCAAGGGAAACTTGGCCACAGTCCGAGTCAGAGGGCCGCAGGCATCAACACGCTGCGGAGATTTCTTCCCACGCAAATCAGCAAGGCACTGGGTCTCCGAGACGGGGTGCTCCGGTCGTGCACACTGACCTGCCAAGTGCACTTACTGGGCAGCACTATGCTGAGGGCACCGAAGCTGAGCGGCCACTTGTTCACGGAGTTCATACTTTGATAGAAATGCCTGACGCCAACGCATCTCTTTAGTTGGAATTACTTGCCCATTTGTGTTAATATATAAATATTCCACAGAGGTTATAACTAAAGCATATTGCCCAAAATGCTGTAACAGACAGAAATCTTCCAAGATTTCCTGGGGTGGTGAGTATTGAAAGAAAAATTGTTTCTTTTGTTGAATGTTGAACAAACAGGTGAAGCCCTTCCTTTACCTCCTGATTAAAGATGTCATTAGGAATGCCGTCAGGGCCACAACAGATACCAGCAGAGAAATTCTACCAGGAAAATTTTCTGGTTTGGTTCACAGCCCTGTGTTCGATGCCTACACTAATTCTTGATGCACAGCGAGTTCTCATTTATTAAAGGAATGAACAAGTAATTAAAGAGACTATGTCCATAAAATATTATGTGGGAGTCTTCATATTTTCTCTTTGAGTCATAAAGTGAGCATTATGGTATCTCTGGACTTAATCTAGTTCCAGTTCTACAAGTGAATCACCAAGACCTGGAAAGACCAAATAATTCACTCAAGCCAGGAAGCTAGCTAGCTGGAGTGGGGCTCATATTTCCTGACACCTAGCTCAGTGCTGTCGTGATCCGATGGCACCTCCCCAGGAGTACCAGATGGCCTCAGCCCATCTTCGCTATTCAGACCTTCTCAAGGGCCAAGAATGAGTCGGACTCCAGAAGGCTGAAGAAAACAAAGACAGCTAGAGATTTTTTCAGTCCAACTGCTGGGCCCCATGTCTGGCTTCACTTGAAACCAGTGGTTTCAGTTGCTATCAGTCCCTCTTCTCTCAGAAATGAGGAACAAAGTAGGAGTATATCTGAAGGTTTGATTTAGCTAATGTAATACTAACACATGCTCTACATATTTCTGTACTTCCCAAGCAAACTAACCAGGCTAGGAGCCCAATCAGCAGGGCCGACATTTGACAGGGATGTGACTGGAATATCTCAGCGTCTCTCATAGTGTGTGTATGTGTGTGTGTGTGTGTGTGTGTGTGTGTGTGTGTTCTGCTGGGCATTAAAAGAACCTTGTGCATGCTATGCAAATACTCTACCACTAAGCCATATGCCTAGGTGGTTTTTTTTTTTCTTTTTCCATTTTTAGACAAGGTCTCTCAAAAGTTGCCCAGGCTGACCTTGAAGTTGCTGTTACCCAGGCTGGCCTGGAACTTGCAATCCTCTTGCCTCAGCTTCCTGAGTAGTTAGGATTACAGATACACACTACCACTGCCAGTTGTCGTCATTCTTTTAAAAAAATTGTTTATTTAATGCTGGGTGTGGTGGCGCATGCCTTTAATCCCAGCACTCGGGAGGCAGAAGTAGGAGGATTGCCATGAGTTCAAGGCTACCCTGAGACTCCATAGTGAATTCCAGGTCAGCCTGGACTACAGTGAAACCCTACCTCAAAGCCTGCCCGCCCGCAAATTATTTATTTAAGCCAGGTGTGGTGGTGCACACCTTTAATCCCGAACTCATGAAGCAGAGGTAGGAGGGTTACTGGGAGTTCAAGACTAGCCTGAGACTAAAGAGTGGAATTCTAGGTCAGCCTGTGCTAGAGTGAGACCCTATCTCGAAAAACCAAAAAAAAAAAATTAATTTTTATTAAGTATAAAGTTTACTGTATGAACAAATCGTGTGTGGGTACCATTCTTCTCAGATTATCCTCTTATATCCCCTCCTCCCCGCCCCCTTGGACACTCGGGGTGTTGCTGGTGTTCACCGAGGGGTCATGAACGCATCAGTCAGTCTCTGTGAGGGGGACAATGTATCAGGATGTTCCTTCCTAAGTACATGAGAACATGGCTTTGAATAGCCATTTGTTTTCAAATATATTGTGAACATGTATTCAAATTTCATTATAATGCACATGAGATGAATGTGTGCACCATAAACCTTTACATTTTATATAAAATTGTATACGTATGTGTCTCCAACCATCCAGAATATTGGAGTTATGCTTTATATATAAATCTGGCCTTGCCCTATCCCTGTTTACTCTCTGTTGAAAAGTCTTTGTCTCAAAGTAAATGTCTCTGACACCCTTTTTAATCTTTGAACCTTAACAAGTTATTTCCCTGTTTTTTTTTTTTTTTTTTTTTTTTTTTTGGTTTATTGAGGCTGACCTACAATTTACTACGTAGTCTCAGACTGGTCGTAGTCTCACAGAGATCCTCCTACCTCTGCCTCCTGAGTGCTGGGATTAAAGGCGTGCGCCACCATGCCCAGCTCTCATGTTTTTAACTTAAACTCTTAGCCAATACTCTGCCTTCTCAGGCCTCACTTATTGACAATCTGATGTCCTAACCATATCTCAGAACTGCTGCTCACTTTTCTCCATTTCCGGCAGCACAAGCTGGTGACCCATTCTCATCTCACTTTGAGATAAAGGATTGGCTTCTTCCCTGTACTTTCTCCCTTTAACCTCTCCACAAAGCAGATGGAATGATCTTTAAATTTATTTTATTTTATTTTATTTTAGAGAGAGAGAAAATTGGCATGCCAAGCCCACAGCCACTGCAATTAAACTCCAAATGCTTGCGCCACCTAGTGGGCATGTGCGACCTTGTGCTTGCCTCTCCTTTGTGCGTCTGGCTTACTGGGATCTGGAGAGTTGAACATGGGTCCTTAGGCTTCTCAGGCAAATGCCTTAAGCCATCTCTCCAGCCCTGTGATGATCTTTTTAAAAAGAAAAATCACATACCAGTTGCTTTTCTCATTGTTGTGACCTGACAAGAAGCAACTTACAGGAGGAAGGGTTTCTTTTGGCTTCCAGTTTGAAGGGATACATTCCATCATGGTGGTGAAGGCACTATGGCTGGAATGTGAGGCTGCTGGTCATGGTGCATTTGTAGTCAGGAAAGAGAGTCAACAAGCAGAAAGGCAGGATGGAACCATAAACCCCAAGGCCCACTCTTAGTGACCCACTTCCTCCAGCAAGGCTCCATGGTGTAAGATTCCACAATGTTCCCAAAGAGCACCACCAGCTGGGGACCAAGTGTTCACACACATGAGCCTACGGGGGGGGGGGGGGATTCACACTCCTACCACAACAAACCACAGAGGATGCTTGCTTAAACTCTTTCAATCCTTTCCATGTCTCATCAGATAGCAACCCTGTATTAGTTGGGGTTCTCTAGAGGAACAGAACCAATAGAATGAATTGTATTAAAAGGGAGTTTATTGGATTAGCTTAGGGCAGACCAACACTAGCAGGTTGCAGGCCTGACAGTCAAGGAACCTGGTAGCTGCGGTTTTCAGTCCTTGCTGGTCTTCAATCCATGCTGGTCTCAGTCCATACTGGAAAGCAGCAAGCAGCATGGACAGCCAGGGGGGAGGAGGAGATAACTTCCTTCCCAGAGTTGCCTTAGATAAAGCCCCCGTCATAGAGGGGCCGCCCACTCTGGGGAAAGGGTTCACCCTGGGAGAAGGGTTCCTCTTTTAGTTAATCCTTCCTGGAAGCAACCTCAGAGACCCACTTATGAGGAATGTCTGTGGATTTCCAAACAGATCAAGTTGACACAAACATAACCATCACAAACCCCAAGTCTCCAGCATGGCGAACAGCCCTCCCCATGGTCTGGCCCACCCTGCTTCCTGGCTTACTGGCGGGTACTTGCCTCCTTCATGTTCGTATTTTAGCTCCATGTTATTTTGGTTCCGGAGAGACATTGGCTTTTGCACCCCTGGGGTTTTCTCATTCAGCCCCTCAGGATACTTCCTTCTATAGCACATTCCACCCCCATCGCTCCACATCTCTTTCCCCGCTCCCATTTTTTTTTCTTTTAAATACTATATATTCACTACATTATTATAATTTAAAATAATGGTTTCATTATGACATCTTCAGACATGCGTACAATGTACTTGGATTGTGCTCGCCTTCCACTGCCATGCCTGTCCACCCTCTCTCCTGTTGGTCTAGGTTCTCTTCCGGAATATTCCCAGTTACTTTCTACTCAGCTGTCAGCGCTCCTCGGGAAGGCCTTCTCCCACTTCAGATGAAGCCGGGTGCCTGGCTGTTTTCTGTTCCCACCTGTTTTCCTCCTTCTGAGCACTTAACACTAATCCCTTAGCTGTAATCAAATACTTGTTATTCGTTGTTCAGTGTTTGTCTGTCTCAACAGAACGGATGGCCTATGAGAAAGTCCTACTGATCACTGTCATTACATCAGCAGTGACAAATACCTGCTTGAATAAATAAAATAAGAATAGTTTTTAAAATCAGAAAGTATATGTTACAAATGGGAAATTCATTTATGAAAGTGAATAATTAGACATATAAATGGACATAATATATACTGTGAAACAGGACTAGACCTTGCCCTAAAATAAGCTACACACACACATTCATACACACAGTCTGGACTTCTTGAAAAACCAAGCAAGGCTAGACTGTGGAGATAGCTCAGCAGCTAAAGGCATTTGTTTGCAAACCCTACAGCCCAAGTTCAATTCCCCAGTACCCATGATGTAAAGCCAGATGCCCAAAGTAGCACATTCATTTGGAGTTTGTTTGCAGTGGCAAGAGGCCTCTCTCTCTCTCTGTCTGTCTAATAAGTGAATAAAATACTTTTTAAAAGAACTTCAACAACAAAAAAGAGGAGCTGTAATGAGAGAAAGGAAGGAGACATGGAATGCCTTAGAACAGGTGATTAGCATATTCGAGGGCCCCAGTCATAACTAAGGAAGACACAGCTTCACTCTGCTAGGAACATCAGGTCTCCTCTCCTCTGTGGAGGCCTCAAGACCACCTGTCAGGGATGGAGGGTTAAGAAAGAGACTGTGGACTGATTGAGAGGGGGAGGGGATATGATGCAAAGTGGAGATTCAAAGGGGAAAGTGAGGGAGGGAGGGAGAGCATTACCATGGGATATTGTTTACAGTCATGGAAGTTGTTAATAAAAAATAAATTAATTAAAATTAAAAAAAGAAAGAAAGAAAGAGACTGTGGGCTGGAATGGGGGCGGGAGTAGCAGAGACACAGACAAGTCTTTGGAGACACCACACCACTCTGAGGAGGGTAGAGAGGACAGAAAACCTGAGACTGGGCTCATGAGGAAACCAAGTTCTATCTGCTCCCTTAGAGCCGCACTGGGCCACAAAGGAGGTACCTGCGAGCTAGAAGCAGAAACAAGGTGTGCAGGACTTTGGCGTCGGCGTCCAGGGACAGGGCGAAGGAGGGCATGAACTCTGCAGCAGTTCGCTCAGCAGCTGGTTGAATGGACACAGAGCAGGCAGGAGGCCAAGCTCCCATCATGCTCTAAGCTTCCTGGTATTTAATTTACAGTGCCATACCAGCCCGGTGGCTTGTGAAGTGCATTTTGATTCTGTGGAAAATATTTCAATAAGGTTAATTGCTGTTAACTTACTGTCAGGTTGTAAGCTATCATTATCTATGTTTTGTTTGCCTAGGGGATATTAGAAATGACATAGGTATAACTTTTGATTAGTAGTGAACTCACCCTGATAGGGCTGCTGTCTGTACAACCGTACACAAAAAGAAATGGGTGACAGCAAAGACTCCTTTTGTTTGTTTGTTTTCGAGGTAGGGTCTCGCTCTAGCCCAGGCTGACCTGGAATTCACTATGTAGTCTCAGGGTGGCCTTGAACTCACAGTGATCCGCCTACCTCTGCCTCCCCAGTGCTGGGATTAAAGGCGTGTACCACCACACCCGGTGACAGCAAAGATTCTTGACCAAGGATGACTATTCATGTGGATGTGATGAAATAGCTTGCAAACTCATTGTGTGCAAATTGCAAGTTTATCAAAGTACATTTCTCTCAGATGATTTACACGAGCAGCCAGTAATCCAATCTCTGGACCATTTTATGGTTTCATTAGCACCTTACAGAGATGCAGGATGCAGAACTATTAGGAGCTAATAAGTTTTCTCTCAGGGCTCAGCTAGAAGCTGGAAGAGGATTGGTATATGGAGAAGCCATGAGAAAATCTTTGGGTATTTACAAAATAATTATGAAGATATCCGTGGGCTTAGATTTTGGATCAAGTAGATACAAAAAGAGAAGTTTATGGGCTGGAGGGATGGCTTAGCAGTTAAGGCGTTTGCCTGCAAAGCCAAGGGACCCAGGTTCGATTCCCCAGGACCCACGTTAGCCAGATGCACAAGGGGGGGCACACATCTGGAGTTCATTTGCAATGGCTGGAGGCCCCAGAGCACCCATTCTCTCCCTCCCTCTCTCTCTCTTTCTCTGTCAAATAAATAAATAAAAATAAAATATTAAAAAAAAAACAAAAAGAGAAGTTTAGATCAGGAAATACAATGTTCTGTACCATGTAGGTCTTTGTTTGTTGTATTTTATTCTGTTTTTATATATTTTTAATTTTCTTTAAACTGATGTAACGTCCAAAGATAAGCTAGCTAGAGGCTGGGGAGATGGCTTAGTGGTTAAAATGCGTGCTATGGTCAGGCATGGTGGCGCATGCTTTTAATCCCAGCACTCGGGAGGCAGAGGTAGGAGGATCACCATGAGTGGGAGGCTACCCTGAGACTACATAGTGAATTCCAGGTCAGCCTGGGCTACAGCGAAAACCTGCCTCAAAAACAAAACAAAACAAAACGAAAACAGCAACAATAACAACAAAAAGAAACAGTGCTTGCTCTGCAAACCAGATGTCTGGAGCTTAGATCCTCAGAACCCACATCAAGCCAGACACGACTAGTTCATGAGTTTATAATCCCAATGTGCCTATGGCAATGGGAGGCAGAATCAGGAGAATCTCAAAATTCGTGGGCCAGCTAGTCTGGCATTCATTGAGACAAATAACAAGAAAGACCTTTTCTCGGGCTGGAGAGATGGCTTTGCAGTTAAGTGTTTGCCTGTGGAGCTTAAGGACCCCATTTGGAGGCTCGATTCCCCAGGACCCACATAAGCCAGAGGCACAAGGGGGCGCATGCATCTGGAGTTCGTTTGCAGTGGCTGCAGGCCCTGACACACCCATTCTCCCTCCCTCTCTGTCTCTCTCTCTCTATCTGCCTCTTTCTCTGTCTTCTGTTGCTCTCAAATAAATAAATAAAAATAAACAAAAATAAAAATAAAAGAAAGACCTTGTCTCAAGGAAGGTGAGGACCACCCTGAGGTTTTCCTCTGACTTCCACATGTGCATTGTGGCACACGTGTGCATACACACACATAATACACACACACACACACACACACTTAAGATAAGATAGCTAATCCCACTCCTCAGTAGTCACAGGAAGGTGCGTGGGTGCACCATGCATGTTTATTGACATGAAGTTTCCATCTAGAATGTGGAGAATATATTCAAAGTAATACCTCTGATGAATTGGGATTCATGTTGCATTTTCGGATGCCTGCTTGCCGTTTACTGCTCATTACTAACCCCACGTGGGCGTTTTTAAGCTAAGATACTGAGGGTTAGAGAGGTTAAGTCACTAAGTCACAGCCAATTAGTGGTAGAGCCAAGAGCCTAACCAGGAATTACCAACTCCACATTGCCATGCTCTGCCTTTCCACATTACTGGGAAGAAGAAATGACCATAATTTTCCAGATGTCCTTAGGAATTATGATGCGTATGTTTACGGTCTCCCATCTAAGTACCAACCAGGCCCCACCCTGCTTAGCTTCTGAGATCAGACCAGTTCGTGCACATTCAGGGTGGTATGGCTGTAGACCAAATGTTTATTTTTTTATTTTTTTGAAATATTCTATTTATTTATTTGAGAGAGAGAGAGAGAGAGAAAGGTGGGGGGTGGGGTGGGGGGGTGGAGAGAATGGGTGTGCCAGGGTCATCAGCCACACAAATGGACTCCAGACACATGTACCACCTTGAACATCTGGCTTACATGGGTCCTGGGCAATCAGACGTGGGTCCTTTGGCTTTGCAGGTATATGTATATCTTTTTAGATTTATTTTTATTTATTTATTAGAGACAGAGAGAGGGGTGGGAGGGGGAGAGAAAGAGAGTGAGAATGGCCACGCCAGGGCCTCTAACCACTGCAAACGAACTCCAGACGCATGTGCCACCATGTGCATCTGGCTTACGTGGGACCTGGAGAATCAAACCTGGATCCTTAGGCTTCGCAGTGTGAACTTCCAAGGAAGAGAGAAGTAATTCCTCTTTTTGTCCCCATTACTTATCACAGTTCAGTGTGCCCTGTGCGTAATGGCACAACACTCTTAGTAGCTTTGTAAGATAGACACAGTTTGTTGTCTTCTAGCGCGGATGAAGTAGTAGGGCCAGGGACATGAAGTAATGTGCCCAAGATGACTCGGAAGTCCTCATCCTTTCCTGGTCAGGCCCCTGGGCTATACAAGCTGTAGAAGAACTGGTAAACCTCATCGTTCCTGTGTTCTGGGTCACTTCTGTTAGAGTGTGTCGTTGCTGCTATGAGACGCCAGTGCTCAAAAGAACTGAACTATACCTAGAACCACCAGATGCCAGGGTCTCTCCCATCCAAGATCTCTCAGTGACTATGGGGAGCAAAGCTCCCTTCCCTCATGATGGAAATGGGGTATGACTAAGAGATAAACGTGCATATTTTAAAGTTGTCACAAATCTAACTCATTTTGACCAATATACAGGATCAGATGGAGTAAAGAGTTAATTAAACCTGGGGATCTGGGAATGGTTCGGTCAGTGCATTGCATAACAAGCAAGAAGACTTGAGTGAATGGTAAATGCCACTGGGCCTCTGTTCTCTACTGGTAGTTAGTCATTTGATTCCAGCTTTGGTGAGGGGCAAACACTTTTCTTTTTTCTAAGAATACCTCCTCGTGTTCTTCTGGAAGCAGTAGATGGTTTTGGTATTTATAGGCAGATGAGCCTATCCCACACCACAGTAGTCACCGGAAACAGCAGTCAGCTGAAAGTATTTGACTAAATCAGAGCTCATTAAAATTGAACCATTTACTCGGTTTGATTTAATCATTTTGGACTCTGTATATTTAAAATGACAGGACTAGAAGCCAAATGAAAATTTAATCACAATTAGAATCTTCCTAACTAGCAAAATATGCAGCCAACGTGATAGTAAAAGACAGCTCTCTGCAGAAGATAGCCAAAGATGCTTCGAATTTATTTTTAAAAATTTATGAAAAGGACATCTTGCAACATTCAGAAAATAAAACTGTCAGGAAAGTGATTCACATTTCAACTGTGTATTAAAATTACTTTCATTTTTCATTATCCTTCTAATTTTTATGTCATTTTACCCAAATACTACAAATATCTTTTTTTAAACTTCTTTAAGCAACAATTCATATTTCCATAGTCAAAGCACTAAACTTACCAGTCTCTAATTTTTGCACATCTATGTAAATGCCCTGTTCTTTTTTATTTATCAAAACAGATTGAAATAGGTCCATGTAAATTTGTTACAGAAAACATGTGACTTTACTACATGATATTGTCTCATACTTTTATTTTGTGATTAATAGGATATGTGCAAATTCTGAATCAGATATTACTGTCTTCCATACTGACAAACTGTGGAAGAATATAGAGTCAGTTATAGACCCAATTTTCTTCATATCTTGAATATGACTAGATGGCTTATGTCAAAATGTATGTATCAGTTTGTTGGAGTTATTACAACAAAATATGCCAGACTTAAGGCTGGAGAGATGGCTTAGCAGTTAAGGCACTTACCCGTGAAGCCGGAGGACCCATGTTTGACTCTCCAAGTCCCACGTAAGCCAGATGCACAAGGTGACTCAAGCACACAAGGTCGCACATGCACACAAGGTGGCACGTGCATCTGAAGTTTGATTACAGTGGCTGGAGGCCCTGGGGCACCAACTCTCTCCTTTCTCTATCCTGTTCTCACTCCCTCTCATAAAAAAGGGGGGCAGTCAGTTGGGTTTCCCTCAAAAAAAAAATTCCAGACTTAAACAACAGAAACTTATTTTTCCCACAATTCTGAAGAAGACTGGAAGGCCAAGATCAGGTAATAGTGAAGGCTCTCTTTCTGAAGGATGGATGGAGAGAGAGAGAAAGAGAGAGGGAGAGAGAGAGAAGAGATATAGAGAGAATATTATCCTCTTCTTTTAAGTTCTAAGGGCATAGATTTATCAAATGAGGCCCTTTCCTGTATGGCTTCATTTAACTTTATTTTTCTCCTAAAGCTCCTACACCTGGATACAGCCACACTGACGGCCAGGGCTTTAACATAGGAATTTTGATTGAGCACGCTCCAGACCACAACTGTGTCGCTGACGTGTTATGGTTTCTTGGCCAATAAGGATGAAACATGATTAAACTTTAACAGGTTTGAAAAATCCAACAGGTTTTCCTAGATGGCTTCACACATTTTCTCCTTTCCAGTGACAGTGATGTCATGCTAGCAGCTTTTCTTTAGTACCAGGGGGAGCTCAGATCTCCATTCCTTTGCATAAATTACTATTCTCATTGCTGTGATTTGATAAGAAACAGCTTAATAGAAAAAAAAAATGTTTGTTTTGACTCACAGTTGTATGGTGCAGTCCATCATAGCAGGGAAGTCGTGGCAGCAGGAGTGTGAGGCAGCTGATGACATTGAATCTAAGGTCAACAAGCAGGGAGCAGTGAATGCGGGCGCTCAGCCCACTTTCTCCTTTATACTGAGTCCAGGTCCCCAGCCTATGGAATGGGGCCACCTGCGTTCAGGATGGGTTGTCCCTCTTCAGTTAAACTCTGAAAATGTCCTCTCAGATATGCCCAGAATGCATTTCCTAGGTGATGCTAAATTCAGTCACACTGAGAGCCAAGATCAAAAAAACAAGTGGATCCCTGGAACGAACTTGGCCTTTGTTCGTGGAGTAGCTACAATACGTATTGTTTGCCTCATGCCTGTTTAACTCCTTGTGAGCTGACTCACCTCATTCTCTTTTGTCTCTCTCTCTCTCTCCTCCCCTCACGGTTTGGAGAATAAGTAATGTAGAAATTTAAATAAAGCAACAGTGAACAATTGTAGTAGTCATCAGCTTTTGGGGTCCTTTATACATGCCGTAAATTTACAGTGCTATTCCATGTATTTTTCACTGGACCATGTTATGCTGAATGACCAAGAAGCAGGAGCTGAATAACGTTAGCTCCCCACAGGGGCTGGATATTTCCCTATGCAACATATGTTACTATGCGTGTGATGACTTTATATTTCTACCATTTAAAGATGGGCTGGGGGGCTGGAGAGATGGCTAAGTGGTTAAGGCATTTGCCTACAAATCCAAAGGACCCCAGTTCAACTCTCCAGGACCCACATAAGCCAGATGCACAAGGGGCCGCATGCATCTGGAGTCCTTTTGCGATAGCGAGTGGCCCTGCTGTGCCCATTTTTTCTCTCTCTCTGCCTCTTTCTCTCTCAAGTAAATAAATAATTAAATAAATATTTTTTTAAAAGTTAAAAAAAAAAAAGACTGACTGGATTTTTAAAAATATTTCCTGAACAAGAGACCAGAGTGAAAATAGCCAATTTGCCAAAAAAATAGTGTTGAAGTTAAATTATGAGGTTCTGAAAATATTGGACTACATAACTATAAAAAATTTCTCCTTTAACCATAACTACAGTGGTTAAAATTGAAAGCAGCAATAACAGTGAACTAGGGGTCAGCTGATGGGCTCTGCACTTGCTGTATAAAAGCTAAGGCAAGTCTTGGGCTGGAAACAGAATCTGTATTCATGGGGACATGCAGCTTAACTTTTAAATATCTCTACCACATGAAAGGGCCATTTGCCCTGTTTCGTGTAATTTGTGTATTTATTTGTTTGTAATTATAACCATGACCTCCAAAGGTTGGACATTTGCTGGGAGCTAATAATTTGTGTGTTAGAAACCCAAACCTTCATACTAGGCTATTACTCAGCCCACCAGCCTTAAACTTTAGGTCAACGCTCTTTTCCATCAGTCACCATGACTCAGGTCCTCCAGGCCAAAGTACAAAGTCTGGAATGTCTACAGGGCTGGCCAGCTTCCCTGAGTGCTACAGTACAGTTAATCATACCAGTGTAAACTAGTGTTAGAGGCACCACACTGGGGCTAGGGAGATGGCTCAGACATAACTGCTTGCCTCACAAGCACGAGGACCCAGGTTCAATTCCCAGAACCCATGTCAAAAAGCTGGGTGTGTTGATGCATGCTGATAATCTCAGAGCTGGAGAGGTGGAGATCGGCACATCCCTGGGGCTCACTGGCTAGTTAATACAGCCTAATTGGAGAGAGTTCCAGGCCAATGAGAGACCCTGTCTCAAAAAAAAAAAGTGGAGGAATTATATCTGAGATTGTTCTTTGGCCCTCATATTGATGCTCACACACATGCATATGTACCTGCACACACGTGTGCACTCACACACACCCATGTACATACAAAACATACTACAAAGAGTGAAACTTCTATGATTGCCAATCTTCTAAGACCTTGAACTTCCATATTAAAATATTGGGCCATAGGAAAGGTTATTATAAACTCCCTTTATCAACTATTGCTCAGTATTAGAGAGATTTCAAAATATTCCTTTTTGTTATTTATTTAATTTGTTTTATAATTGACAACTTCCACAATTATAGACAATAAACCATGATAATTCCCTCCCCCTCACTTTCCCCTTCACAACTCCACTCTCCATCATATCCCCTCCCCCTCTCAATCAGTCTCTCTTTTATTTTGATGTCATCATCTTTATTCCCATTCCCAAGATATTCCCATTTTTAACAAACCCCATGAATGAGCTTTTAAAATACTTTGGGAAATATGGTAAAATTTGTAAATAGTGAAACCACAAATGAAATATCTATATCTATCTATATCTATATCTATCTATCTATCTATAAATATATAAATTTTGGTTTTATTTCATTTTATTAGCAACTACTGTGATTAAGTGAATTCTAGGACAGGTTATATGTTGATATGACTGGGTCTTGCTTCTTTCTAGTCACTGGAAGTAAAATAATCGTTCATACAGCATTAATATTGGGCGTTAGAAGTCATCTACAGTTGATGTAAAGAACACAGGAGGACACATGGAGGTCACTTTATATGAGTCTGAGCATACTGGAATTTTTGTATCCTCTGTGGTCCGGAAACAACCTCATTGATACTAAGAGGGGTGACTATTGTGATGGTTAATTTTGATGGTCAACTTGATCTCATTAAGAACTCCCTAGGAGAATCTGGGTGTGGTGGAGCACGCTTTTGATCCCAGCACTTGAGAGGCAGAGGTAGGAGGATTGCTGTGACTTTGAGACCAGCCTGAGACTACATAGTGAGTTCCAGGTCAGCCTGGGCTAGATAGAATTAGACCCTGCCTCTTAAAGCCCTCCCCCCTCCAAAAAAAAAAAAATTGCCTAGGAGGGCTAGGAAGATGCTTGGGGTTGCTTGTAAACCCTGCCAGCTCAGTTTTGATTCCCCAGTACCCGAGTGGCATCTGTGTCTGGAGTTTGTTTGCAGTATAAGAGGCCCTGGCCCATCCATGCTCTTTCTCTCTCAAATAAATAAATAACAGATAGAAGCCGAGTGTGGTGGTGCTCATCTTTAATCCCAGCCCGTGGGGGGCAGAGGTAGGAGGGTCGCTGTAAGTTCAAGGCCACCCTGAGACTACATAGTTAATTCTAGGTCTAGAACGAGACCCTACCTCGGAAAAGAAAAACACCAAAACCAAAAAAGAGATAGATAGACAAATAAACAAACAACATAACATATTTTGACCACACCGAACCACCATTTGTGGGAATTTTTTGTTGTTTGTTTGTTTTGTGAGGTAGGGTCTCACTTTAGCTCAGGCTGACCTGGAATTCACTCTGTATTCTCAGGGTGGCCTTGAATTCATGGTGATCCAACTACCTCTGCTTCCCAAGTGCTGGGATTAAAGGCATGCGCCACCACGCCCAGCTGGGAAATTTTGTTTTTAAATTTTTAAATTTTTTTATTAACAACTTCCATGATTATAAAAAATACCCCATGGTAATACCCTCCCTCCTCCCACTTACCCCTTTGAAACTCCACTCTCCATCATACCCCCTCCCCATCTCAATCAGTCTCTCTTTTACTTTTGATGTCTTGATCTTTTCCTCCTCTTATGATGGTCTTATGCAGGTAGTGTGAAATTTTTTTTTAAAGAAAGAATCACCTAGGAGATGAGTGAAGCATACCTCTGGGTGTGTCTGTGATGGCATCTCTAGAGACAGTTATAGATCGGGAGGGATCTGATCTCTCGACTCCTTGTATCAGTCAATGGATTAAAGGTTTGATTAGTTTATTGGGAAGCGCGGGAACTTCCTGCCCGGTTGGAAGACATAGACTACTAGTGGTGTGCCCTTGGGGGCTACATGCTGCCCTGGCCCCTTCCTGTGTCCCTTCTCTCTGTTCTCTGTCTAGCATGGGGTAAGGACTTTCCTTTACCATGTGCTCCCATTGCCATGACGACCTGCCCAAGCACACGGGGCCACCATGGACTGAACTCTCTGAAAGTGTGAGCCAAAAGAAACCCTTCCTCCCTGGAGTTGTTTCTGTTAGGTATTTAGTCACAGTGACGAGAAAAGTACTGAATGTAACTGTGCACAGGAAGTGTTTTGTTTTAAAATTATTTTTTTTCCTTATTTTTCTTATTTATGTATATATGCATGTATGTTTGTGTGTATATATATATGATATGTGTTTATGGGTGCGTGTGTATGTGGAGATCAGAAGATAACCTTAGGGTGTTTTTCCTCTTATTTTGCCTACTTTTTTAATTTATTTATTTATTTTTATTTGAGAGAGAGAATTGGTACACCAGGGCCTCAGCTACTGATATTGAACTCCAGGTGCTTCCACCACCTAGTGGGCATGTGGGACCTTGTGCTTGCCTCTCTTTTGTGTGTCTGGCTTACATGAGATCTGGAGATTAGAACATGGGTCTTTAGGCTTCGTAGGCAAGCACCTTAACCACTAAACCATCTCTCCATCCCCTCATTCCACCTTCTTTTGAGACTGTGTCTCTCTTGCCACTGCTGCTTTTGAACTTCCAGATTCTCCTGGCTCTGCCTGCCGTTTCTGCAGGTGCATTGGGGTTGCGGAGACGGGCGCCACTTGGAGCGCGGCTTTCGGTGGGTGCCAGAGAATTGACCTCAGGCCAGCAAGCGCCTTTAACCGGCTGCGCCATCTCCCCAGCCCCAGTGTTTGGATTTTAAAAGGACACTGAGTCAGGACTCCAGATAGTCCATCCCCTGGGTACCAGTCAAGTTCTCGTTGCTGGAACAAAAACCCTGACAAAAATCAGTTTAGGGAGAGAGGGTTTGTTTCAGTTCAGAGTTTCAGATTGCAGTTCTTCATGGCGGCAGCTTGAGGCAGCAGCTCACACGGGCAACGTGAGCAGCGGAGAGCGGCGGATGCTGAAGCGTTCTCCTTTTCACACAGCCCGTGACTGCAGCCGTTGAGGTTGGTACAGCCCACGGTTAGGATTGAGTCCTCTGCCTCAAATAACCTAATCTAGAAAATTCCTCATTGACATGACCACAGACTTGTTTCCATGGTGATTCTAAATCCTGTCAAGGTGACAAGCAGTGATTAACCATGATAATCTATACCTATAAAGTCAGTTTGTTTCCTAAGGTTCCCTCATTCTGTCACTTATAAAACAGATGGTTTCTAGGACTTGATTCCTTTGTTTTAAATATATTTTCATTTTATTTATTTACAAGCAGAGAGAAGTTACACGGGGGCCACACACATATACATGCAGAATGGGTGTGCCAGGGCCTCCAGGCACTGCAAACAAATTCCAGGTGCAGGTGCCACTTTGTTGTCTGGCTTAATGTAGGTCCTGGGGAATCAAACCAGGGTTCTTAGGCTTTGCAGGTAAGTGCCTTAACCACTGAGCCATCTCTCCAGTGCCTTGCTTTCTCGATTCTATAAAAGGTATACTGGTGGAGATGAATGTCTTCTGCTTGTACATCCTCTTAAAAATAGTTTGTGCTAAGGCTTGAATGTGGGTCCTTCTGTATGCTAGGCTAGCGCTTTACAACTGAGCTACATCCCCCGCCTTGGTTTGTATATCCTCAGTCTCTGATCAGTGGCTGCGGACTTACCAGTCCTTCAGAAGGACAGAGTTAGGGAGGCAAGGTGAAAGAGTTCGAGGTATTGGAGACTCTCTGGCCAATTCATTAGACCATCCTTGTGCCTAGACCTGCTGTGGGACTGACTGGAAAGTCGGGATAGAAAGGAGGATTGTAGGTGTGCGCAGCGAGGTGCCTGGCCAAGAGAGGAGGAAGGTATGGTTTTGAGAAGCAGGGAGAGTTTTCAGAGTAGGAAAATGGACAGAAGGTAGAGAGGCCGGGAGGCGAGGTGACAGTCACTGGACCCGCAGTGATGCCACACACGACACTGCTGTGGCAGCAGAGAGTGGGTTCGCCCAGCTGTTCTGAGGCCTGGTCAGACTCGCTTTCTAAGGACAGTCACTCTAGAATGAATGGCTGTTACCAGCCGGCCCTGTCAAAAAGCCCCGTGTGATTGTAAGTCACATGAGATAGAGTGAGACAAGGGGAAGGCTGCCAAGAAGAATTGTTGAGAGGTAGACCTTGTTCACTGGCTTCTCAAAAAAACAAAACAGGGCTGGAGAGATGGCTTAGCGGTTAAGCGCTTGCCTGTGAATCCTAAGGACCCAGGTTCAATTCCCCAGGACCCACGTTAGCCAGATGCATAAGGGGGGGCACGCGTCTGGAGTTTGTTTGCAGTGGCTGGAGGCCCTGGCGCACCCATTCTCTCTCTCTGTCTATCTCTGCCTCTTTCTCTCTCTGTCTCTC
This sequence comes from Dipus sagitta, assembly GCA_036346955.1. Taxonomy (NCBI): domain Eukaryota; kingdom Metazoa; phylum Chordata; class Mammalia; order Rodentia; family Dipodidae; genus Dipus; species Dipus sagitta. The sequence goes on along the minus strand of CM070772.1, from coordinate 150,661,564 downwards.
TCAAATGAGTAAATAAAAATTGAATAAAAAAAATTAAAAAAACAAAAATACAACAAAAAAAGAAAGAAAAAAACAACACTTCAGCAGAGGGCCTTTCACATAACAATTGTTCCAAATGCGTTTCAACATTTATAGTTCCTGAATAACAGAATGAAAAGCATGGCAGAACCTTTTCCTTACCCCTCCCCTATTTTATGGGAGAAAAATTACTATGGTAACAACAAAATCCCCCCCCCTCTTTCTTGTCCACGTGACCCTTGGTGCGCCCGTCTTTTTAACCAGAGACAAAGGCTTCCCTTCCACCCGTGTTCCATTCTGGATGCCACTTTTGGAGAGGGACTTTGTGGAACTGCACCACGTTCAAATGAGGATGACCACGATGGTGAGGAGCCCTATAAATCATGTCATGTGAGCAGCAGCCGGGCGGCTTTAAAGTGCAGGGACATCGTGCTCTGTAGGGAGGTGACAGCTGGCTTCAAACAAAGTGGAAGGCTGCCAGAAGCAGCCGAGCTTGTTGGAGATTTCTCACATGAGGAGAAGCTCTGGGGGGCCTAATTTCAGCTAGCATGACAGAACTTTTTAATAATTAGAACAATCCAAAAATGGAAGGGGGTCTTGGCTTACAATCAGGGCAAGTGCATGAGTCAGAGTTCACGCCCCACTTATGGGGATTAGCACAGAATTGCTGCAAACAGTGGGAAATGCGGGCAAACAAGACTTCTAAGGTCACTTTCAGATATCTAATTTTATTCGTTAAAGTTTGGTTAAGAATACTGGACTTCGGTTGATTCACACTGAAGATCTCGTACCAGTTCCAAGGTTTGAGAATGGGTCACTGGAGAGTGGGAAGGTTGGAGCGGAGAGGAGGGTGACTGGAGGAAGTATTATTATGGATTAGATATGCAATATCCCCCCACAAAAGGCTCATGGGTCCGAATGCTTGGTTGCCAGCTGATGGTGCTGTTTTAGGAAGTTGTGGAAACTTTAGGAAGTGGGCAGTAGCTGGAGGAAGTAGGTCTATGGTCAAGGATCTTGACCTCCAGTTCCAGTCCCTTCCTCTGCTTCCCGCTTCCTATTACCATGATGTGACCACTCTCCCCTCCACCCCTCGTGGCCATGATGGAGCTGCACTTCTGAAACTGTGAGCCCAAACCAATCCTTCCTCCCTTAGGTTTATTTTGGCAGGTATTTTGTCACAGCACTGAAAGGGGGACTGATCACAAATATCGCAGGAAGTGGGCAAAAGAGCCCCAGGAAGAAGGGAAGGTGCCTCATCTCCCAGGTGTTTTATTGGCTTGCTGCTCTGTTCGTTTTTCTAGGATGTGTTTTGTTTATGTTTGCGTGGAGAGGGTCCACGTGGCTTAGTGACTACAGTGGTACATGGCTTTTTGCTCTCTCCTTTCCCTTCCTTCCTTCCTTCCTTCCTTCCTTCCTTCCTTCCTTCCTTCCTTCCTCTCTCCTTCCCTCCATTCCTTCCTTCTTTCCTATTTTCTTTTATTTAGGTTTTTTTTTTTTTTTGGTTTTCCAAGGTAGGGTCTCACTGTAGCTCAGACTGACCTGGAATTCACTATGGAGTCTCAGGGTGGCCTCGAACTCACAGTGATCCTCCTACCTCTGCCTCCCGAGTGCTGGGATTAAAGGTGTGCGCCACCACACCCGGCTTCTTTATTTATTTATTTTTTTTTGAGGTAGGGTCTCACTCTTGCTCAGACTGACCTGAATTTCACTCTGTAGTCTCAGGCTGGCCTCAAACTCACAGCGATCCTCCTACCTCTGCCTCCCAAGTGCTGGGATTAAAAGCATGCGCCACCATGCCTGGTTCTCCTCTTTCTTTCCTTTTAAGAATATTTTATTTATTTATTTGAAAGAGAGAAAGAGGCATATAGAAAGAGAGAATAGGAGCTTCAGGACCTCTAGAAACTGCAAACAAAGTCCAGATGTATGTGCCATCTTGTATGTCTGGTTTAAGGTGGGTACCAGGGATGGCACCTGGGTCCTTAGGTTTTGCAGACAACTGTCTTTAACTGTTAAGCCATCTCTCCAGCCCTCTTCTTTTTTTTTTAATTAAAAATTTAAAATATTTATTTATTTGCAAACAGAGAGAGAGAGAGAGAGAGAGAGAGATACAGAGAAGACAGAAAATGGGCATGCCAGGGCTTCTAGCCACTTCAAACAAACTCCAGATGCATGTGCCACCTTGTGCATCTGGCTTACATGGGACCAGGGGAATTGAACCTGGGTCTTTAGGCTTCGCAGGCAAGCACCTTAACCACTAAGCGATCTCTCCAGCCCCCGTCTTGTCTTTTAATTGGCTTTGAAAGTCTTACTTGATTTTTCTTTGATTGGAGCCTTGCTGCCTAGTCCGGGCTTTATCCTCATCTGATGCATAGCTGACTCCAGCTACTGGGCCAGACATTTTTACCCCCTCAGCTTACGTTATAGGCACATCTTGCACAATGCATTTGCCTCCCTTTTTGCTCATTGGAGTGAGGTTGTGAAAGCATTCTGAAAGCAGAAACAACCTATGTCAACGTAAGCTGTTCTCACCGATGACATGCAGGACTTAAGGAGTAGTTGATGTGGGTGTTTGTTAGTCATTTCCTAGCAGATGTTGGTCTTGGTTTTCTGTGCCTTATCAGATTAGTATATGGATACCTAGTATCTTTTGTAAATTGGCACCTCTGGTTTTTGGTGACTTGATGTGCCTCGGCTTTTATTTCATTTGACTTACTTGCGTGCGTGTGGTGTGTGGGTGCACCAAAGTGTCTCACGGCTGCACGTGAACATGGGGCGCCTTCTTTTCATCTGGCTTTTACGCGAGTGCTGGAGCTTGAGCAGTCAGGCCGCCACCTTTAACCACTGAACCGTCTCCCCAGTCCCACGTCTGCAGTTTTAGTATGGCTTTTCTCCTAGGTACCTGGTCTCAGATGCAGGTCCACCTGTGACCTTCTGATTTCCCACTCAGTACATGCCGTGCTCCTCAACCAACTTCATGCGACAGAAACAGTGTCTTCTTTGAGCGTCACTAAGTTGGTAATTGGAAACAGAACTGTTTTGGCGTTCTGTCTAAAGATAAAATCACAGCCTGTGCTTCGGAGAATACCAGCTTAAGAGAGTAACCTTGTCTCAAAGTACATCAAGTCACTGCTGGTTACAGCTCAACTGTCTGCCATGCAGGGGTGCCAGGTATCTGGCACCACCTGCACTGAATCAAGTGATTGTGCTATGTGTAATTAGAATAAAGGACTAAGATATTTAGGGTTGGAGAGATGGCTTTGCGCTTCAGGCACTTGCTTAAGAAGCCTAAGGACTCATGTTTGACCCTCCAGATCCCACGTAAGCCAGATTCACTATGACGCAAGCATGCAAGGTTGCACATGCACGCAGGGGGCTCCACATGTCTGGAGTTTGATTGCAATAGCTGGAAGCCTTGGTGTGCCAATTCTCTCTCTTTCTCTCTCACACACACATACACTTGCTCTCTCACATTCAAAAAAAGTCCCGTCTTAGCCGGACGTGGTGGTGCATGCCTTTAATCCCAGAACTCGGGAGGCAGAGGTAGGAGGATCACCATGAGTTCGAGGCCACCCTGAGAATGCAGAGTGAATTCCAGGTCAGCCTGGGCTAGAGTGAGACCCTACCTTGAAAAACAAAACAAAAAAAAGTCCAGTCTTAGCCGGGCATGGTGGTGCACACCTTTAATCCCAGTACTTGGGAGGCAGAGGTAGGAGGCTTGCCATGAGTTTGAGGTCACCCTGAGACTACATAGTGAATTCCAGGTCAGCCTGGGCTACAGCAAGACTATACCTTAACCCCCACCCCCCCAAAAAAATTGTCCATTCAGTAGGGCATGCCTCAAAAAAAAATGAATATGATATTTTACTTTGCTTTCTTTATTATGTTTGTGTGTGTTCATATGTTGGTGCATGTTTGTGAATTCATATGTGGGTGCATGTTTGTGTGCTAGTCAGGGTGCACATGTGTGTATGGAGGGCAGAGCACAACCTTGAGTGTGCTTACTCAGACACCGTCCACCTTTTGTTTTTCTTTTGAAACAGGGTCTCTCGTTGTTCTTGATCTGACATAATTAGGCTATGCAGCCTGGACTAGTAGCCCCAGGGCTCCACCTGTCTCCACGTTCTCAATGATGGATTATAAGCTTGTGCCAACACAACCAACGGTTTTTTTCCATGAGTTTCAGGGATCCAATTCAAAATTTACTTTTAGACACAAATATTAATATCTGACCACATGTCATATACTTAGTGGCTTAATAAAATTTAACTTACTTTGTCCTAGAATCTGTTTATCCATTTCCTCAATTAAACACCATAAGTTCTGACTATAGGTAACTGTATGTGTACACTGACCTCTTAAATTGCTATCATATTGGTGAACTGAGACAACCTTTTCTGTCTAATTTTAAGTACTGTGAGTTATAATCATATGAGCACTAGTTCAAAAGATTCAATGGTTATGAGGGAAAATTAAGAATAAGTCATTGACAGAGAAAAGCCAAAACCAGAAAATCATGTGAATCATCAAAACAAGACACAGCTCTGTAGGAAAAACATGTAAGGTGATCTATGTGGTATATACCCCAAAGAGATAAAAATATGTCTATATAAAATGTTTATACAAAAACTTGCATGTGAATATGCACAGAAATATTATTCATAATAAGCAAAAGGTATAAACAACCCAAGTATGTATCAACTGAAGCATGGATAAAATAAAATCTGACATATTTATACAATGGAAGATTATTTGGCAATAAAACAGAATGGAATACTGATATCATGCCACAACCTAGGTCACCCTTGAGGACATCATGTTAAATGAAGAAGTCAATCACAAGGACTACATCTCTCAAGACTCTATATATGTGACTTACCTCCGAAGAGGCAAATGCAGACAGAAGTGGATGAATGTCTGTCTAGAGCTACAGGAAGTAGGGCATAATGGAGTAACTGTTAAAGGATATAAGATTTTCACTTGGGGTGATAAAATGTTCCAGAATCAATTGTGCTGCCAATTGCTTACCCAAATGTATTAAAATTCACTGACCTGTACACTTTAATGAGTGAAATGTACAAATGTAAATTATGTTACAGTAAATCCATTATCAAAAAGACTCCAAAAAAAGGTTCAAAAAGAAAGATAGCCTAAATGTTTTGCAAAAAAAATTCAAATATTTTTAACACCCCTTATCTTATTCAAAGAATAAAACTTCTTTGAATAAATAAAGTCAAACAGTCCAAACACAGCAGGAAGGATCCAGCCAAAAAAAAAAAAAAAAACAAAAACTAAAGCCACCAAAGATGACGTCTTTTACTTTCATTATTGTCCAAAGTTGATAAGAAAGGAAAGAAGAGACAAGTTATTCGTCAAGACTCCTTGTCAGATTCTACAAAGTTCTACAGCAGCTGGAGATGTAGCCCAGTGGTTAAGGTGCTGGCTTGACATGCCGGTGATCCTGGCTACTATCCCTGGTACAAAAATAAATAAATAAATAGGGCTGGAGAGATGGCTTAGCGGTTAAGGTGTTTACCTGCAAAGCCAAAGGGCCCAGGCTCGATTCCCCAAGACCCATGTTGGCCAGATGCACAAGGGGGTGCACACGTCTGGAGTTTGTTTGCAGTGCTTGGAGGCCCTGGTGCACTCATTCTCTCTCTCTCTCTCTCCCTCTTTCTCTGTCAAATAACTAAAAATAAAATATTAAAAATAAATATACAAATACAGTTTTGTGGGAATCCCACTTCCTATTCATGGAGATGAGGCCACAGGAGCTGTGTGAGTATTACAGATGCTTATCTTATCTGTGTGGATGAGTTCAGCCAACACCAGGTAGCCGGCGTTCCCAGAGATAATTGCCGTGAAGCCCTTAAAAGTGCTTCATGCTGTTTGGATGAGCGGGAGCCCAGCAGATTGTAGCAGCAGGAAAGGGCACACAAGGAAATCATTGTTGGCCCTGCATTGGGAGCTGCCATTCTTGAAATAAACAGCTGTCCTCGTGCATAGAGCCGCCTTTGTCATCCAGTCCATCTGTGCTCGGATTGCAAACATGTAACTCACAAGATGAATTCTGGGTGCAGAGCCTGAAAGAGAAGAGGGCTAAAAGCAGGCACAGGGAAGTGCTGGAAAAGTCAGCAGTGGGTTTGAATATAGTCAAGAGATTTTTTTTTAACTCAGAAGGCTTAAAAACAAACAAACAAAAAACAACCAAAACCAAAACCAAAACAAAAGCCAGTTGGGACTTGTTCTTAGTCATTTTGATAGTCATTACAATGATTTGTCTCATGCAACTTCCAAACACATCGGTGACCAAGTGGAAACTGGAAAGAGATCTTCACATAGTTCCGGAATACAGCCATCTCCCCTCAGAACAACCTACCATCCTCCAAGAGAGGCTGAGGGCAGACAGGCACCCAAGAGGCCAGACAGATGGTGACGGTGGTAGATGTGTCAGTTCTTCAGCCAGAAAGGGAGAGAGAGAGGGAGAGGGAGAAGGAAGGGGCAAGAGATTTGGATGAATAGTCTCTTGGTATAACTTTGCCTGGAAAAAGTAGGTCATGGCTACGTAGCCAAAAGGGGCTGAGAAGGCATTTTGTAACATGTGGTTCCTGGTAGTTGGAGCTCACATGACTCCTGAAAGTATTTTGGGGACTATGAGTCTTACAGGGAACAATCATGGAGAGAGTACAATGGCTGCCATCCATTGTGGTGCTGGTTAGAGTGAAAAGATGTCTGTCTCAAGTTTCAAGAAAATATATTCAGACAAAATTTATTTTGTTCTTTTTTTCTTTTTTTTTTAAATTTTTGTTCATTTTTATTTATTTATTTGAGAGCAACAGACAGAGAGAGGAAGACAGATAGAGAGAGAGAGAGAGAGAATGGGTGCGCCAGGGCCTTCATCCAATGCAAAGGAACTCCAGACACGTGCACCCCCTTGTGCATCTGGCTAACGTGGGTCCTGGGGAATAGAGCCTCGAACCAGGGTCCTTAGGCTTCACAGGCAAGCGCTTAAGTGCTAAGCCATCTCTCCAGCCCTTGTTCTTTTTCTTAAAAAGCAGACATAATACTGATATCCCTCAAGGTCATCAGTGAAGTTAAAAACCATGACAATGAGGGATGGAGGGATGGCTTAGCAGTTAAGGCGTTTGCCTGCAAAGCCAAAGGACCCAGGTTTGATTCCCCAGGACCCACATTAGCCAGATGAACAAGGGGGCGCATGTATCTGGAGTTCGTTTTCAGTGGCTGGAGGCCCTGGTGTGCCCATTCTCTCTCTCCCTCTCCCTCTCCCTTTTTCTCTCTGACAAATAAGTAAGTAAAAATAAATCATTTTAAAGAAAAACATGAGAGTGAGAAGATGCATGAAAATTTCTCAATAATATGAAGGAATTCAGTTTTCAAAGCAGAGCATTTCAATTTTTATTTATTTTATTATTTAAAATTATTTTTTTATTTATTTGTAAGGAGAGAGAGAGGAAGAGAGACAGACAGAGAGAATGGGTGTGTCAGGGTCTCCAGCTACTGCAAATGGACTCCAGTTGCATGCATCTCTTTGTGCATGTGGCTTTAATCAGGCTGGGGTTGGTTGGCTTTGCAGACAAGTGCTTTAACCACTGAACCACCTCTCCAACCCTCAGTTTTTATTTTTATGTGTTATTGCTTATTAGAAAAATATAAAGATCATAGCATGGTATACATACACAGGCACACATACACATATATAATTTTGAATGTTTATATCTATTATCGGGGTAGAAACTGGAGAAAACTGAGCCAAGGAAATGGTAAGGAAACACCAGTCCCTTTCTTTGAAACCTACTCCATTTCGATATTATTGACATATGAGAAGCTGTGTACATTTAATGAATGCAACTCAGTGAGTTTGGGACTTCATTACAGCTTTGGAATTGTGGAATCATTGCCACCCATCAAGGTCATAGACAGATCTATCACTTCCCACAGTTTCCCCCCAGACTTTTTTTTTTTTTGAGGCAAGCCCAACAGACTGGCCTTTTTTTTCTCCCCCCCTGCATGTGCATCCACGTGTGAAAGGCAGAAAGAGAGAGACAGAAAGAATTGGTGTGCCAGGGCATCCAGCCACTGAAGTTGAACTCCAGATGTGTATGCCCCCTTGCTCACATGTGCAACTTTGCACGCTTGCATCACTGTGTGTCTGGCTTATGTGGGACTTGGAGAGTTGAGCATGAGTCGTTAGGTTTTGCAGGCAAGCACCTTAACTGCTATGCCATATCTCCAGCCCCCAGCCTGTGTTTTAAAAAAAATTCAAAAAGTATTTTATACATTTAATTATTTTAGAGAAAGAAAAAGACAGAAAGAGGGAGAGAGAGAGAGAGAGAGAGATTGGATGCACCAGGGCCTGTAGCCACTGCAAATGAACTCCAGATGCATGCATCACCTTGTGCATCTGGCTTTACATGAGTACTGGGATATCAAACCCAGGTCCTTAGGCTTTGCAGCCAAGTGCCCTGACATTTTCTTTCTTAAAAAATATTATTTATTTATTTGAGAAAGAGAGAGGGAAAGAGTGAAAGCATAGACATGCCAGGGCCTCTTGCCACGCCAACAAAAACACCAGATGCACTTTGCCACTTTGTGTACCTGGCTTTAGGTGGATACTGGGGAATAGAACCCCAGGTTGGCAGCCTTTAAAAGCAAGTGCCTTTAACCACTGATCCATCTCCTCCAAACTCTTAGAAGTTTGTTTTTAAATGTTGCAAGTCTTTTTCACTTTTTTATTTTTAACCATTTTCATTTACTTATTTGAGAATGAGAGAGAGAGACAGAGACAGAGAGAGAGAAAGAGAGAGGTGTTGAGAGAGAAAGAGGCAGATAGAGAATGGATGCACCAGGGCCTCTAGCCACTGCAAACCAACTCCAGATGCATGCACCACCTTGTGCATCTGGCTTGCGTGAGTCCTGGGGAATCAAACTGGGGTCCTTTGGCTCTGCGGGCAAGCGCCTTAACCACTAAGCCATCTCTCCAGCCCAAGAAGTTTTGAACATACAGTGTAGTGTTCCTAGTTCTAGTAAGGACTTAGTCACATAACTCAAACTCTGTACCCTTTGACTGTCATCTTTCCATTTTCTGTCTCTTCCAGCTCCTAGCAATCACCATCTAATCTTTGCTTCTATGAGCTTAAATATTCTTGTTTGCTTTTGTATTAGAATAAAAATCTTTATTCAAGACATATACATAATCCTCTCTCACCTCCCTTATTTGTGTTTTTATTTTTATTTTGTTTATTTATTTAAGTGCAACAGACACAGAGAGAAAGAGGCAGATAGAGAGAGAGAGAGAGAATGGTGCACCAGGACTTCCAGCCACTGCAAACAAACTCCAGACGCATGCACCCCTTGTGCATCTGGCTAACGTGGGTCCTGGGGAATCAAGCCTGGAACTGGGGTCCTTAGGCTTCACAGGCAAGCGTTTAACCGCTAAGCCATCTCTCCAGCCCTGTGTTTTTTGTTTTTTTTAAATATGGTCTGACTATATTGCTCAGACTGGCCTTGAACATCTGGACTGAAGTAATCCTCCTGCCTCAGCCTCCCAAGTAGCTGAGGGCAGCTGATGCAAATCCTCTGCCATTGCTACAATTTGACTATTTCAGATTCCACATGTGAATGGAATGCATCTTTCTTTTTTATTTTTTTAAAGATTTATTTATTTATTTATTCATTTATTTGTTTATTTATTTGAGAGAGTCAGAGGGACACAGAGACAGACAGACAGACAGACAAAATGGGTGCGTTAGGGCCTCCAGCCACTGCAAACGGACTCTAGACACATGTGCCACCTTGTGTATCTGGCTTACGTGGGTCCTGGGGAATCAAACCTGGATCCTTTGGCTTTGCAGTCAAACTCCTTAACTGCTAAGCCATCCCTCCATCCCAGAATTCATCTTTCTGATTGACTTATGTCTCCAGCATAGTCAGTCAGCCTCCAATCACGTTGTTGTAAATGGCAGGACTTCCTCGGTTGGAAGAATCGCGCATGGACACACCTCATTTTTATCACTTGTTGACTTGTATGGAGACTTTATATATTAGCTATTGTTCATTATGGAACAGCAGTTTCATGGGGGTGTTAACAATGGACTATCAGAAAGTAGAGATAAGGCAGTCAGCCGAACTCTAGTTTAAGTATGTGTAGGAAACAGAAGCCTAGCTGCTTGGTAGGCTGAGGAAGCAGGAGGATCACACATTAAAGGCCAGCCTGAGTGACTTAGTGAGAACTTGTCTCAAAACATGAAAATTTAAAAGAGGGCTGGGAGTGTAGCTCTTGCCTAACATGCCCTGGGCACTGTTCCTTATGCATCTGCATGGTTGAGTGTGTGAGTGACTTGCTTGTTAGAGCTCAGGGTTAGCTCACTTTCTTCCTTTTGCTAGACTCACCCATCAAAATCCACCCTCTTCCAAACTAACTACAAGACCTCTGTCTGCAGATCTCCTACTCCCGGCTGTTGATGTGGCTAGAACCAGCCACAAAAGCACAGGCTGTGCCTCTCTGACTTTCAGTCCGGGAGCTCACTGGGGGAGTGTGAACATTCTTTCTCATCCTCCTCTCCCAAGAGCTCTTCACTCGTCCTGGGCCCTGTACCCTTCCCCACGGCTTATCCTTGTCATAGGGTTTTTCTTCCTAAGGGCGCCAAGGTCATACTAGAGTTACAATCTGGATTATGCCCAGAGGTCTCTCATGTTGAAAGCTTGGTCACAACAAGCCTGTGATGCTCTTGGGAAATGGTGGAAACATTAGGAGGTGGGACCTAGTGAAGGGTAGGTGGGTCACCGAAGGGAATGTATTTGCAGAGGATATGGTGGGGGTTGGGGAGATGGCTCAGATGTTAAAGGTGCTTGCCTGCAAAGCCTGCCAGCCTAGATCCCATTTTCCCAACCACCCATGTAAAGCTGGAAGAGCATTCATTTGCAGCAACAAGAGACCTTCGCCATACACCCGTGCACAAGTACACATGGAAGAGGCTATCAGTACTCTGGACTTTTCTTCTCTCTGTCCTCCTGGTGACCACGAGGGGAGCAGTTGTCCTCTGCAATGTGCCTCTGCCATGACGTTCTGACCAGAAGCAGAAGGTTCAAGTGACCGTGGATGGGAGCTCTGAAGCTCAGCAATATAAATCTTTTCTCCTTTTTAGTTGTTTATCTCAGGCATTTTGTCACAGCAGTGGAACTCTGATTAACAATGGCCATTTCCTGATGTCACTCGTCCCTCTGACATACTGTAACCGAGCTTTGTCCCCACAGTCACCCTGCATCAATAGCATTCATGTTGTGAAATCCAGCGTCTAGTTCTTTGTGTTCTTATGATCCAAGCTGTCGCCTGTGACTGAGTCATTTGGTCCCTGAGCCTTTCTTGACCATTATCTTCACTTGGTTATGGGGACGTCACAGAGTCATGGCTTCATCCTAAGGACTGGAGCCTCTACCTCAGGATCCTTTCCTGGTGCCTCTTTCCCCTCCCTGGCTTCCAAATGCACGAATATCTCAGAACTCTGTCCTTGTTCTAGCTCTTATCTCTCTTTTCACTGAGGAATCTCATCTGGTCCTCTGGCTTTAAATCCCACCTAGGCTGATCACTGTGGTATGCACATCTCCATCCTCAGTCCCTTTGCTGAATTCCAGTCTTGTCTTTTCAACTGTCTGCTTGCCATGTTCCATCAAAGAATTGTGGGAAGCACTCCGGTCACAGCAACCTTGTCCCTAAAGGGTTTCTGCAGATTGTTAGGGGACGTGCTGACGGAGTGGTACTTACTGTCCATTGCTCCCCTTTGGAGATGGTGAGACTTGACAAGCAGCGCATACCCGTTAGATTTTAGGAACACTTACTTGAGCCCCAGCACCTGTTTCTCTATGTTCATCATAGATATAAATCCCACTGCTGCTTGTAGGTGGGGGTAGATCCTTATCGTGTGGCTGGCCACTGCCGAGAATTGTATGAGTAATAAACAATGGTCGAAGTCCTCAAGATTATTTCTCTGGTATCCAGAAACTTGAGCATCTGAGGCTTTTGAGATCTTGAATTCACGTAACTACTGGTGTGGTTAGCAGAATACCAAAGAGCTCCTGAGCAAGCGGACTTCAAGAGTGGGGGAAATCTCTAGCAGGTCTGAGACATCTGTGTGGTTTTACAGGGCCTTACTATGTTACTTGTGGAGGCCATTGCGTGGGTATGGCAATTCCCACAAATGCCAGAGAGTTTTCTGGCCATACTGAAGAGAGCAAGCTGGTGATGGGAAACTGAAAGAAATACCAAGCCACAGCTGTCACCGTGCATGGTCCTGCTGTGCATGAGCAGAGGTTCAGCCATGAGGAAATGGTTGCCTGCTCACAAGCAAGAATGGAAATTAGAAAGGGGTGCCAGGTACGGGCATTGCAGACATCTGATATGTCCCATCCTGTGGGACTGACACTGTGTATGGACCAAGAGGTTCAGTTGGGGACTCTGGCAAAGAACATATGGCCTGAAGCAGTCTATAGTCTTCTGGTCTTGGCTATGGAAAGGTTCTGAGACTCAGTATGCCTTACTGGAACCAGTTAGCTGAGAAGCCACGGTCAAGGTCTTGACTACTTACCTTGGAGGCTAGATATCAAATGCAAACTCATCCATGATAAGGTGCCATCAAAATGAGTATCATTGTCAAATGGGGAGAATGTCTTAGACAACAAGGCTGGACAACCTTTCCCTCAGTACAGAACTTCAAAAACGTTTGGGTTCCACCAAATATCACTAGACAGAAGATGGGTCAGTCATCCCTGTTGAACTTTCTGACTGCCCCTCACTGGTGAAGGAAGGTGAGATGCTGGTTCCCAAAGAAGCATGGGACACTGATGGGTCAGTGAAGGGATACCTCCCCTTTCCCTCAGTGCAGGAGGCAGTCTACCATCCAAACACAGAGGCCTTTTGGCGTAATGAAGGTCAAGGGCATTGGCTGAGGCAGTGGGCTGAACTCTGGGCAGTGTAGATCCCAGAAATGAGGGAGGAGGACCCCCTAGTTATATGCATATACACAGTGATATTCCTCCATGGTAGGCTCAGGGGTGGTCTATTAATGGGCACCCTGTGTGGGGGCAAGAGCATGGAATAATGCGTGATAACGACAAGCGACATTGTAACATGCTCACCAACCCTGACAGTTACCTGGAAATGACGAGGATGATCCAATTGCCAAGATCAACAAGATGGCTTCAAGAAGTTGCTGCCTGGCTGAACTGCCAAACGGGGGTCTGCAGGGAAAGCCAATGGGCTGTTGCAATGTGATGGAGCCTTTCTCTCAAGATAAGCATGCACCACTGTCAGCAATGCATGGTGTGTTCCCAGTAGTACCCAGGGTACTTGAAGGCCATAGTCCACCACATGAAGAGGTGTGTATTAGTCAGGGTTCTCTAGAGGAACAGAACTGCTAGAATGAATTATTTTAAAAGGGGATTTATTGGATCAGCTTACAGTAGTCCAATAGCAGTTGCAGGCCCGAGAATCACCGAACCTGGTAGTTGCTCAGTCCTCGTGGCCAGATGCCTCAGCAGTCCCGACCCGGCACTGCAGATGGTGCAGGAAAGTCTGGAGGCTTCCTGAGGAGCCGCTGGGCTTCAATCCACGGGGGTCTTCAGTTGATGCTGGTCTTTCGTCCGCAGTGGTCTTCAATCCATGCTGGAAGGTAGCAAGCAGCTCCAGCAGCCAAAATGGAAGGGAGGCAGGAAGGAAGGAAGGGACTCTTTTTTCCCAGAGCTACCTTGTATCAAGTCCCCCTCTGGGCGGGACCGCCCATTCTGGGGGAAGGGCTCAACCTTGGGGAAAGACTTCCTCCTTTAGTTGATACTTCCTAGAAGCAACCTATGGATTACTAAACAGATCAAGTTGACAACACCTTAACTATCACAAGTCCACCCCTTGTCAACTTGGCATCAAATCATGTATCCTTACATCATACTTAATTTTCAAATGAAAACAGTAACAAGCTCATAATTCCGCCTAACATGGCATAACTATCCCACGTACAACCGGAACCGCAAAATCTTCCCCCCAACACAAAGCTTAGTCTCTAGTATAATGGGTCTAATATAAATTCAACAGTTAGCTAATGATATAATTGTAATATTGGTGTAGATACATATAAACACTCTGTTATCAAGGCAGGACAGAAACATTGCAATCACAGTCCTCGTTTCTGTAACTGGTCACGTGGCCTTAGCTGGTATTTGTAACTGCCTTCTTCTACTACCCATTCTGTATTTCCTCCACCTTCAGCAAGCACCTCACCAAGTCTTGGTTCTTTACCTGGAGGGGTAACCCATACCTTCATTCCTAAAGGATCTGGGCCATTTATCACACTACTTCTATTGGGTTGTTGCAGTCGTCCATTGACTTTGACAACAGGACATGGTAACACTAGCAGATGCCCTAAAGGATCTCCTGCACTCCAGGCATACTCTTCCTTACCTCCATTGTGGAGAAGCAGTCCAATTTCCCCCTGGTAATCTGGATCAATCACCACTGCTATCACTGTAACTCCTTTCTCAGCCTGTTCACTCAAGGGCATTAGGAGCCCAAAGTGACCAGGGGGAAGTCTTAGCTTCCAGTTCAATGGAATGTTCTTTGTGTCTCCTGGCAAAAGCACTCCCCCCTCTGGGACCAAGACTTGTAATCCAGCAGAGCATAAGGTTGCGGGAACAGGAAGCAAAAATCTAGCTAATGGGTCACTTGGAGTGATGGTAAGTGGGACTATTCCCATTTCCACCCCTTGATTCCTGGACCCATGAATCCGGGCTACAGGAGAAACAGTACCATATATAGGACGCTGATTCAGAGCATATACAGCCTGCTGGAGGACACTCCCCCAGCCCTTCAAGCTATTGCCACCTAGTTGGCGCTGTAGCTATTTCTTCAAAAGGCCATTCCACCGTTCTATCAAGCCAGCTGCTTCAGGATGGTGGGGCACATGGTAAGACCAGTGAATTCCATGATCATGAGTCCACTGCCATACTTCCTTGGTGGTGAAGTGAGTTCCTTGGTCAGAAGCAATGCTGTGTGGAATGCCATGACGGTGAATAAGGCATTCTGTAAGCCCATGGATGGTAGTCTTGGCAGAAGCACTACGTGCAGGAAAGGCAAATGCATACCCAGAATAAGTGTCTATTCCAGTAAGGACAAAACACTGCCCTTTCCATGATGGAAGTGGTCCAATGTAGTCAACCTGCCACCAGGTTGCTGGCTGGTCACCCCGAGGAATACTACCATATCGGGGGCTCAGAGTTGGTCTCTGCTGTTGGCAAATTTGGCACTCAGCAGTAGCCGTAGCCAGGTCAGCCTTAGTTAGTGGAAGTCCATGTTGTTGGGCCCATGCATAGCCTGCATCTCTGCCACCATGGCCACTTTGTTCGTGGGCCCATTGGGCAATGACAGGGGTGGCTGAGGAAAAAAGTTGACCACTATCCACAGTACGGGTCAGCTTATCTACTTGATTATTAAAGTCATCCTCCAATGAGGTCACCTTCTGATGAGCATTAACATGGGACACAAGTATCTTTATATCCTTTGCCCATTCAGAGAGTTCTATCTACATACACCTTCCCCAAATGTCCTTTTCACCAATTTTCCAATTGTGCTCCTTCCAAGTCCCAGACCATCCAGCCAAACCATTGGCCACAGCCCATGAATCAGTGTATAAGCGCACATCTGGCCATTTTTCTTTCCAAGCAAATTGCACAACCATATGCACTGCCTGAAGTTCTGCCCATTGTGAAGACTTCCCTTCACCACAGTCCTTCAGAGTTGTCCCAGAAAGGGGCTGTAATGCTGCAGCTGTCCACTTTTGGGCGGTGCCTGCATAACGTGCTGAACCATCTGTAAACCATGCCCTAGACCTCTCCTCCTCAGTCAATTGATCATAGGGCACACCCCATGATGCCATAGGTGCATGCTTGGGGACAGAAGGCATTGCAACAGGAGTAGCAACCATAGGCATTTGGGCAACTTCCTCATGTAACTTACTCGTACCTTCAGGGCCTGCTCTAGCCCGATCACGTATATACCACTTCCACTTAATGATGGACTGTTGCTGTGCACGTCCAACTTTATGGCCTGGTGGGTCAGATAACACCCAGCTCATGATGGGCAGCTCAGGTCGCATAGTAACTTGATGGCCCATTGTCAAACGTTCAGTTTCCACTAAGGCCCAATAGCAGGCCAAAAGCTGTCTCTCAAATGGAGAATAATTGTCTGCAGACGATGGCAGGGCCTTGCTCCAAAATCCCAATGGCCTCCGCTGTGATTCACCTATGGGGGCCTGCCAAAGGCTCCAAACAGCATCCCTGTCTGCCACTGAAACCTCAAGTACCATCGGATCTGCTGGATCATATGGCCCAAGGGGCAGAGCAGCCTGCACAGCAGCCTGGACCTGTTGAAGAGCCTTCTCTTGTTCTGGGCCCCACTGAAAACTAGTAGCTTTCTGAGTCACTTGGTATATGGGACAGAGTAAGACACCCAAGTGAGGAATGTGCTGTCTCCAAAATCCAAATAGGCCCACTAGAGAAACCCATCCTTACAATTCTGTTTCTCTAGAACCAATTCTGGTACCAAATTCTGTATTAGTCAGGGTTCTCTAGAGGAACAGAACTGCTAGAATGAATTATTTTAAAAGGGGATTTATTGGATCAGCTTACAGTAGTCCAATAGCAGTTGCAGGCCCAAGAATCACCGAACCTGGTAGTTGCTCAGTCCTCGTGGCCAGATGCCTCAGCAGTCCCGACCCGGCACTGCAGATGGTGCAGGAAAGCCTGGAGGCTTCCTGAGGAGCAGCTGGGCTTCAATCCACGGGGGTCTTCAGTTGATGCTGGTCTTTCGTCCGCACTGGTCTTCAATCCACGCTGAAAGGTAGCAAGCAGCTCCGGCAGCCAAAATGGAAGGGAGGCAGGAAGGAAGGAAGGGACTCTTTTTTCCCAGAGCTACCTTGTATCAAGTCCCCCTCTGGGCAGGACCGCCCATTCTGGGGGAAGGGCTCAACCTTGGGGAAAGACTTCCTCCTTTAGTTGATCCTTCCTAGAAGCAACCTATGGATTACTAAACAGATCAAGTTGACAACACCTTAACTATCACAAGGGGTCATGCCTTCAGAATGGTGATAAATAGGCTGTATTGGCCTTTTAGCAAGCTCAGAAGGAGCCCAGTATGCTTTGACATGTGCTGAAAGTTCTGTGTCACGGGACTTCTGCAATCTTTTCCTGGTGAGAGGGCCACCCCAAAACACTACAATATGGGGGTCTCACTAGACTGAACTCCACGTATTCAGCTCCCCAGGTAATTGAAAGAGACCGAAGCGCCCATTTCACAGGGCATAAAACACAATAGTGGGCTAGCAACCAGGACATCCTGTGTGGTCCTCATACTCCACACCCCAACTCCATGCGCAGAGTAGATGATGGATCCCGAAAGCAGACCACAGGGAAGGACTGCCACCTTCCACAGGTTTTCCCAGAACCTTTGAGAATTCTCGGCCAAGGGCCTCAGAAAGACCCACCTGCAGCAGTGCCCATGAGGACCAACCATGGCCCCCAACTGGGCTAACACAGGGGACATGTCAGTAATCTGTCATTCCCAGCTCCAACTGGTGTACCATCAGCTACAGAGTAGCTGACGTGGCCCAGTGGCAACTGGTGAGAGACACGAAATCCAGTTGCTATGCCTACTCTCCTGGGGAGATGGCCTAATGAGACTGAGGTGTGCCCCCCCAGTGGAAACATTCCCCATAGGGATGTGCAGTGTATGTATGTGACCAATGCGCCTTCCTGTAAGCATACTTTTTTCTTTATTTCCCATGAATCCCTGCCTGGTTTGGTGTGGTATTCCCATACTGGAGAGCCACCAGTTCCTGTGGCTCTTTTCACACAGGAACATACCATGGCGGGTGTCTTGCCACATGGTGCAGTCCTTTCTCTTTCGGCAGCCACTAAACATTTGTCATATTTTCCTGGATGAGCAGTAGGGAAGCTGTTCCCTGACTGGGCACACACCGTGCCCCAGCATGCCTGTGTCGGTGATTGATGGCAAGCTTTGCTCTGAATTGCCCATGGTGGAATTGCAAGGGCCGTATCCAGCTACTATGACAGAATGGCGGTGGCTGCCCATGACCTTTTAACCTTGCTGTCCTCATGCTGTGAGTTACATGGTTGCTGTGGGATCGACATGTGCTGTGTGTCTGGTGCCTTGTCTAGAGGGATACATGGAAGAGATGGAGAAGTGTAAGAATGGAAGGGTCAGTAAAGGCATTAGACACTCAAGTGTGGAAAACATTCCAGTCTGAGGGGGTCACGATGACCTTGTTCTTACAGGTGTTCTGTAGAAGGCGGGGAGTAAGTGCTGGTGGGGAAGGTCATTGTCCAGTGTCCTCCTTTGAAAACAGTGACACAGAAACAAGAAAAGTTCTTGTAGACAAGCCGCATGTACCCATTTGTGGTGGTTTGATTCAGGTGTCCCCCATAAACTTAGGTGTTCTGAATTCTAGGTTCCCAGCTGATGGATATTTGGGAATTAATGCCTCCTTGAGGGAGTGTATTGTTGGGGGCTGGCTTATGGGTGTTTTACCCTGTTTCCCCATGCCAGTGTTTGGCACACTCTCCTGTTGCTATGGTCCACCTTATGTTGGCCAGAGGGTGATGTCCACCCTCTGCTCATGCCATCGTTTTCCCTGCCATCGTGGAGATTTCCCCTCAAGCCTATAAGCCAAAATAAACCTCTTTTTCCCACAAGCTTTTCTTGGTTGGGTGATTTCCACCAGCAATGTGAACCTGACTATAACAGTAAAGTGGTACCAGAAGTGGGGTTGCTGCTAGACACCTGACTGTGTGGCTTTGGCCTTTTGGAGCTGATTTTCAAGAGGAATGTGAAAGGATTTGAAACCTCGGCCTAAGAGATGCCTTGCAGTGCTGTAAGTACAGTTTGATGGACTATTTTGGTTAGAGCTGAAAGGCCTGAATGCAGTAAGAACTGTGGACTGTGAGGTTTGGCTTATGAGGGTGAGAAAGAGCTTTGCTTAGATTGGGCTAGTAGTTTGTGTGGGAAGCTTGCTGTTATGCCTGGGTCCTGAGAAGTTGTGCAGGGTTGCTTTGCGTAGAAATGAACTGGTGTGAGCAGAGGGATATGGCACAGAAAGAAAAATCTCTGGGTGAACTGCTGCAGTGCTGGATCAGGACTGCTGAGGCATCTGGCCACGTACACTGAGCAGCTACCAGGTTCCTTGATTCTCAGGCCTGCAACCTCTATTGGACTACCATAAGCTAATCCAATAAATTAGCCTTGTAAAAAATTCATTCTAGCAGTTCTGTTCCTCTAGAAAACTCTGACTAATACAGACGATTTCAGTGGAGACCCAGTGGAGATGCTGGGACCATGAGATGGCTGCTCAGGAAAGCTGCTGACCCCAAAGAAGTTTTCCAGGACTGTGAGTAGCCTAGCTGGAGGGGCGGAATTGGAATGCCAGAGACTTGTTGCTGGTTAGAATGATTGGACTTGGTAATTGTCACTGGCTAGATTTGTTGGACTTGAAGCTAGAGAGTTTGATATTTGCCCTGATTATTTTTTTTAAATCTTGTATTGTTTGAATATTTCTTTGCTATGCCCAGTGCTATCTTTTGTAGTGTGAATGTTTATTCTGTGCCATTATGAGTTTTTTGGGGGCAATTTTTTGGTTATTACGGCTCAGTTAAAAGATCTTGGACTATGGGGATGTTTGAACATCATTGGAATTGATAAAAGCTGTGGGGACTTTTAAAGTTGGATGAATGCATTGTATTTTACATCATGTATGGGTATCAGTTTATGGGGGCCAGGGGCGGGATGTGGTGGTTTGATTCAGGTGTCCCCCATAAACTTAGGTGTATTGAATGCTAGGTTCCCAGCTGATGGAGATTTGGGAATTAATGCCTCTTGGAGGGAGCATATTGTTGGGGGTGGGCTTATGGGTGTTATAGCCAGGTTCCCCTTGCCAGGGTTTGGCACACTGTCCTGTTGCTGTTGTCCACCTTATGTTGGCCAGGGGGTGATGTCCACCCTCTGCTCATGCCATCGTTTTCCCCTGCCATCATGGAGCTTACCCCTCGGGCCTATAAGCCAAAATAAACCTCTTTTTTCCCACAAGCTGCTCTTGGTTGGGTGATTTCTACCAGCAATGCAAACCTGACTGCAGCACCACTGGGAGTCAATACCATATGACCCACTCCTGGGCACATATGCAAAGGACTCTACGTCTTACCCCAAAGACACTTGTACATCCAAGCCCATTGCCAGTCTTCACACGAGCTAGGAAATGAAATTAGTCTAAATTTCCATCAGCAGATGTTTGGATAATGAAAATGTGGTACATATATGAAAATTTTGTTCAGTTGTCAAAAAAATTTTGAACTATGAAAATTGCAGGAAAATGGATAGCTCTGGAAAAGATAATACTAAATAAAGTAACCCAGGTCCATAAAGACAAAAGTCATATATTCTCTTTCATGTGTGGATCCTAACTTTGAATATTTGTATGCATGTAAATAAGGAGATATGAGACAGTCGGGCGTCGTGGCGCACGCCTTTAATCCCAGTACTCGGGAGGCAGAGGTAGGAGGATCACCGTGAGTTTGAGGCCACCCGGAGCATACAGAGTGAATTCCAGGTCAGCCTGGGCTAGAGTGAGACCCTACCTTGAAAAACCAAAAAAGAAAAGAAGAAGATATGAGAAAAAGTAGAAAGGCTATGAAGGTAAATAGAAGACCATGAGCAGGAAGAAGTGTGAAGAAAGGAGAAAAGAGACAATGGGGAGCAGTTTACATGGGGAAGAAGGGGGAAGGAAACAAAAAATTTGCGTGGAACATACAGTAATGAAACATAACTATATGTCTGTATGCTCAAAAATAAAATGAATAAAAAGGAGTGCATCCTTTCACACTAGGACCTGCTACTCCTTGCTCTGCACTAGATAGGTAGATAGTAGATAGGTAGATAGTAGATAGATAGATAGTAGATAGGTAGGTAGAAGATAGATAGTAGATAGATAGATAGATGGATGGATCGATAGATATGATGTTGCTGATTCTGCCAAAGTCCAAATTCTCATTGAGTGATCTTAGTTCTTTCTTTGATATCTAGAAACTACTAGGAGGCCTTTGAGGCCTGAGATATATATATATAACAATGGAATCTTTGTAGCCTTCTTCACTTCCCCCTTTCCTCCCCTCCCCCTACTCTCCCTCTTTCCCCCTCCCCTCTCACTCTTTCCTCCTCTATCTCCTCCTCCTCTACTTCTCCTACTCCTCCTTCTTCCTTTTGTTTTTTTTTTGAGGTAGGGTCTCACTCTATCCCAGGCTGACCAGGAAATCACTATGTAGTCTCAGGTTGGACTCAAACTCACAGTGATCCTCCTACCTCTGCACAGCAAAAGAAACTATCAGCACAGCGAGACAGCTTACAGAATGGGGGACCTTTGCCAGCTATACCCCAGACAGGTGACTGATATCCAAATACCTGCAAAAATACCAAAGACCTGTAAAAATTAAATACAAAAAAAATCCAAAATTGACAATCAACACATGGGCTCATGAAATGAACAGCTACTTCACTTTTAAAAGGAGAGACACAAATGGCCAGTAACAACTACCTTGGGAACGTCTTGATTTCTCTCTGCCAATTTGTTCCTATTCAGTTTTCCCTATCCTTGTTGCTAACCCCCTCCCCAATTCTTACCTCTCTTAGCCTGTGCATTTAACCTATTTAAATGATTCCTGCGGGGCATAGTGGCACACACCTTTAATCCCATCAGAGGTATCAGAGGAAAACGAGGAGGCAGAGGTAGGAGGATCACTGTGAGTTTGAGGCCAGCCTGGAACTACAAAGTGAGTCAACCTAGAATAGTGAGACTCCACCTTGAAAAAACAAACAAAAAATAAGAGGTTTAACTTTTGGGCTTGAGAGATGGTTCAATGATTAAAGGCATTTGTTTGCAAAGCCTGACAGCCAGGGTTTGATTCCCCAGTACCCATGTAAAGCCAGATGCACAAAGTGGCACATGCCACTTTGTTTATGGTGACAGGAGGGCCTGGTGTACCCATATGCTCTCTGTCTCTCTCTGCTTTAAATAAAAAAAGTTATAAAAAATTATTCCCATTCCATTCCCCCTGTTCAAACCACTACCACTTTTTCACTTCTTTTTCTGAGAGAGAAAGAGAGAGAGTGAGCAGGAGAGAAAATGATACAGATATACAAGTAATGGGCAAGTCAGGGCCTCTTGCCACTGCAAGTGACTCCACTTTGTGCATCTGGCTTTACATGGGCACTGGAGAATTGAACCTGGGCCATCAGGCTTTGCAAGCAAGTACCTTTAAGTGCTGAGTCATCTCTCAAGCTCCAGTGTCACTTTAAAAGAAAACAAAAACATTTTAATTTAACTTATTTGCAAAGGGAGAGAGAGAGAGAGAGAGAGAGAGAGAAAGAGAAAGAATGGGTGCACCAGGGCCTCCTACCACTGCAAATGAATGCCAGATTCATGCACCACTTTGTGCCTCTGACTTTACATGGGTACTGGGGAATTGAACTCACACTGTCAGGATTTGCAAGCAAGCACCTTTTTCAACAGCTGAGCCATCTCTCCAGCCCCCACTACCACTTTAACAAATTATTTATATATACATATTTATTCACATGTACAGAGAAAAGAGAGAGAGAGATAGAGAGAGAGAGAGAGAGTGAGAGCGAGCAAGCGAGCCGGGGCCTCTAGCCACTGCAAATATACTCTAGATATATGCACCAGTTTGTGTACTTGGCTTTATATTGGTACTGTGGAATCAAACCTGGATCATTAGCCTTTGTAGGCAAGTGTCTTAACCACTGAGCAATCTGTCCAGCCCCACTACTTTTTGATGGGACAACTGTTGATGTCTCCGAGCTTTCACATTTGCTCTGCTCACATTTCTCACAAAGAAGCCAGAGAGGTCACTTTGCAACTTAAATTAAATAATCTCACTCCCTTGATTAAAATATTCTACCACTTCCCATGATGCATCAAGGAAAATTTAAATTCCATAACCTTACTTGCAAATTCCTATGTAACCTTCCCAACACCACTCTCCCTGATCATGCCTTGCTTACTTTTTTTTTTGTTGTTGTTGTTATTTTTTTTCCTACAATCTGTTCTGGCTTGTTTTGGACTCTTCCACTCCAAGCAGCCACTTCTTTCTCTGCTCATCATGTGACTTCCGCAGGCTCAAATGGCATCTTCTTAGAGAAATTTCTCTAACCACTCAGTTTGGAGGAGCCCCAAACCCCATGGTATCATCTTGTTTTAGTTGTAACACTCACCTTTCTAGTTTCTTGCTTATTTGGCGTTGTCTGTTGTCAATGAGAAGGTCACCACAAACTGCTCTGCTTGTTTCTGCATTTTCTGCACCATTTGTCTCTACACTTTTGGACCCACAAGACAACTGCACACAGCAGCCCCGGGTATAGAGTGGGCTGGAGATGGCATCGGCTGACTTCACCAAGACCTGATGATTTTCTCTGCCAAGGGTTTCTCTTCTCCAGTGCTCCCTCGCTTTCATCAGAGAGAGGAGATGGTCAAAGCTGTCATCGTCTCTTCCCTGATCATTTCCACAGTTTCCCAACTGGTCTTCTTGCCTTTGATCTTGTCCCTTCCAACCCATGTTCCTCTCCAATTTCTAAGACACGAGTGTGATGGGACACCTTCCTGATGAAGGCATTTCAGAAGCTCTCAGGCATTTGCAAGATGAGACCAATTCCTGGCATGGCGGCCAGGGCGGCCTGCTTCCCCGCTGCCTTCTTCTCCAAGAAGGCATAGCTACTTGCCTGCCTCTGTGGACACCTTGTTCTTGCCTGAAACTTTCTTTTCTCCTGCTCTCCATGGGGCCCTGACATGACTGTCATGTAGCAGACATGTGACTTAAGGACATTCCTTATTTTCCCAAACCTTAGTTTCACCATAATTCATCATAGGAATTCATTCATTATAGTCATAATTCTTTATTTATTTTTATTTTCAAGACAGGAAGAGAAAGAGAGAGACACACAGAGAGAATTGGTGTGCCAGGGCCTCAGCCACTGCAATCGAACTCCAGATGCTTGTGCCACCTAGTGGGCATGTGTGACCTTGAACTTGCCTCACCTTTGCATCTGGTTTACATGGGATCTGGAGAGATGAACATGGGTCCTTAGGCTTCCCAGGCAAGTGCCTTGACCACTAAGCCATTTCTCCAACCCCATAGTCATAATTCTTCACAAGGGCAGCATGAAGGTCAAATACTATTATATGCGGAGAATAAAGAGTATGACATATGTGACATATGTGTAATCAACCAATTGTGCCTATTTTATCAACAATGTTAGTGTTCATGACAATATACTGAATACCACTATGGTGGAAATAGTGTAGGATTTCTGGCAGTTTCTTGACTTGCTTGCCTTAACAGGAGATAACTAGATTTGGTTAAAAATTCAAACTTGCAGCTCCCAATTTGAATCTTCTGATTTAGTTTATCTCCTGTGCTATCTACAAATCTTGGGATCTACAAGATTTCCACACCAAGGTTCTCAGCTACTCAGGAACAAGACAATAACTTTTACCTCACTGGGGTCCCGGACCCTTTCTGACTGTGCTCTGCATGAGGGATCGGTTGGCATCGCCCAGCATTCCCATAACTTGGAATTGAAAACCAAACCTTTGGTGTTTTCCTCCAATCTTTTCCATAGTCTTAAATTTTCCCTGATATGCCAGGATTTGGGGGCATACTGGAGCCTCTTGGTGGTGGCCTCTGGGCGTGGGATAGCCATAGCAATGGGGTAGCAGTTTGGCACTAGTTATCTTTTCCTCACTGCCAAGGGGTTTAGGCACCCACCCAGTGTCTTGTAGCCTGTGCTGGAAAGGCTATAATGACATGCCCTTACCTTCCAGGGTGTGATGGGAAAGCTGAGGAATGGAGTTTGGTGCCACTGAGGCAGCTCAGCCCGGAGTGCTCCCCACAGGATTGTAGAACAGAACGACAGCCTCTGGCCAGGCCCTGAAAGGATGCAGGTGAGCCAGGCGCCAGGTGATTTCCATGATTTGAATCTACTTAAAAGGTTTAGCTGTTCTGAGCTCTGTGAAGTTTAAGTAGTTTAGTGCCCAGATTGGCTAATACCGTAATTAACTTACTTTAAAAAAAATTGTACGTGTGTGTTGCATGCATGCCCGTGTGCACAGGCAGGCATCCCATGCACCTACTTGCAGAGGCCAAGGAGAACACGGGTGTTAGGAGCAACAGTTAGAGGTAAAAATGGGGCACTCACGTAGCAGTGACAAGATCACCATGCCAACCAGGGCCATAACCAGAGACTGGCCACTCTGATAAGCAGCACTCACTCAGCAGTGACAAGATCACCATGGCAACCAGAGGCCAAGACCAGATGCGTGCGAATGAGCTAACCCTAAGGTGGCTGTCAGCAGGCAGGATGACTGAGGAAAAAGTGGGTATAAGAACCCCAGCAAGGGCTGGAGAGATGGCTTAGCAGTTAAGTGCTTGCCTGTGAAGCCTAAGGACCCTGGTTCGAGGCTCGATTCCCCAGGACCCACGTTAGCCAGATGCACAAGGGGGCGCACGCGTCTGGAGCTCATTTGCAGTGGCTGGGGACCCTGGCGCGCCCCATTCTCTCTTTCTCTCTCTGTCTCTGCCTCTTTCTTTCTATGTCTTTTGCTCTCAAATATAAATAAATAAACAAATAATAATAATAAAAAAGAACCCGAACCCCAGCAAAAGCTCAGGAAATGGTCACTCAACTCAGAGAGGCAGATTCCACGTCTCTCTCTGGGGTGACACTGTCGCTAGGAGAAGCGGCCAGTGGCAGCCCGACAGGGACCCTGGACACCGCCCACGGGGGCCAAGGGAGGCAGCAAGTACGTGCCCCAGAGGCTAGGGTAGTTGAGAGGATCAGGGAGAAAAGGGTCCTGGCTTAATTAACATGTGTGAAGAGCGAATAAAGTGTGTCAACTGAATTAACATAATCCGCCTCTAGACTGACACCAGGCTGTCTTCCTCGGTCCCTCTTCCCTCTTCCTCCTTGCTTCCTTGACACAGGGTCTCTCACTGAATCTGGAGCTGCTGTTTTTTTTTTTTTTTTTTTTTTTTGTCAGATCAGTCTCCTGTCTCTGCCCTCCTCACCACTGGGGTTCCGGGCCTGCATAGCTGTTGCAGTCAGGTTCACATCGCTGGTAGAAATCACCCAACCAAGAGCAGCTTGTGGGAAAAAGAGGTTTATTTTTGCTTACAGGCTTGAGGGGAAGCTCCACGATGGCAGGGAAAATGATGGCATGAGCAGAGGGTGGACATCACCCTCTGGCCCTCATAAGGTGGACAATAGCAACAGGAGAGTGTGCCAAACACTGGCAAGGGGACACTGGCTATAACACCCATAAACCCGCCCCCAACAATACACTCCCTCCAGGAGACGTTAATTCCCAAAGCTCCATCAGCTGGGAACCTAGCATTCAAATACCTAAGTTTATGGGGGACACCTGAATCAAACCACAATTTATTTAGAAACTTTAACAGTTAAACTAACAAAGGGCTGGAGCTGCAGCTAGTAACTTACAGTAAGGAAGTGCTCAGCTGCAGTATAATCTCCAGTACTCTGTGTGTGTGTGTGTGTGTGTGTGAGAGAGAGAGAGAGAATGAGAGAGAGAGAGAGAGAGAGAGAAGGCATGGTGACACATGCTCATAATCCCAGTACTCAGTTGGGGAAACAGGAGGATTAGAAGTTCAAGGTCATCCTTGGCTTTATAATGAGTTTGGGGCCGGTCTGAGACACATGAGACCCTGGCTTAAAATTAAAAAACAAACAAACAAAAACAAGCTAATAACTAGTTACCATATGCTAGATACTGTGTTAAGCGCTATGGGAAATTCCAAGAGGACCCATTGACCCTCCTCTGCACACGAACTCCCAGACTGCTGGGGATTATTGGAACCTAGACAAGCAACACACAGAGTAGATACAAAAATCACAACCACCTGAGACAAGTCTGAGGGAAATATGACGTTGGTTCAGAGGAGGGCAAGATACCCAGAAAGCGGAAGAAAAATCTGGAGTCAGGTTTCAAGAAAAGAGGCATTTCGATTTTGGCTCTGAGGGTTTAGGGATGCTGAGGGTGTGGCCAGGTAAACCATGGCAGGAAAGACTTGGTGTGTGCAGGATTGCTGGAAGTTTCTTTGGCACATGGATATGAGAAAAGTGGATGAGGGTAGATCCTAGCAGGTCCTCATTGTCTATGTAAATAGTGTGAACAGGGGGCTGGAGGGATGGCTTAGCGGTTAAGGCGCTTGCCTGTGAAGCCTAAGAACGCGTGTTAGACTCTCCAGGTCCCATGTAATCCAGAAGCAGTGACGCAAGTGAGCAGTGTTGCACATGTGCACAAGGGGTTGTGTGTGTCTGGAGTTCATATGAAGTGACTAAAGGCCCTGGCATGCCCATTCTCTCTCTCCCTCTCTCTCAATTAAATAAAAATAAAATAGAAATAGAGAGTGTGTGTGTATAGTATGTGTAATGTGCATATATGTATGTGTGCAGATGCGGGATGCATGAGCTCTATGCCCACATGTGTGGAGGCAAGAATAAGATGTCCGGTGTCCTCCTCTGTTGCTCCTTGAGACAGGATTTCTCACCGACCCTGGCGCCCACACCATTTTTCAGTTAGACCGGCTGACCAGTGCCACTCAGCGAGCCTCCCGTCTCTGCCCTCTTCGGCTGGAGTTCCAAGTATGCATGGCCATGCCAGGCTTTTCCTGGATGCCGGGCATCAACCTCAGGTCCTCATGCTTGCACACCAGGTGCTCTTACCCACTGAACCTTCTCCTCAGCCCCCGGACCAGATTCTTTAGGCAGTGAGCTTAGCAAGCAGGCGAGTATCCAGGAAGATCTGGTGTAGGACATGGTAGAGAGGGTAAGGTGGCCGGAGCATCTGGTGACTAATTAGTGCAATTTAGGCAGGAGGAGTGGAGAAGAGAAGAGAAGAGAAGAGAAGAGAAGAGAAGAGAAGAGAAGAGAAGAGAAGAGAAGAGAAGAGGAGAGAAACCTAAAGCAGGACCCTGGAGTAGAATTAACAAAATCTGACAACTGATTATAAAGAGGGAGAAGGGACAGGGCTGTAGAGATGGCTTAGCGGTTAGGGTGCTTGTCTGTAGAGCCAAATGGCCTGGGTTCAAGTCCCCAGTATCCACTTAAAACCAGACACACAAAGTGGCACATGCATCTGGAGTTTGATTGCAGAGGCTGGAGGCCCCGGTGTGCCCATTCTCATTCTCCTTCCTTCCTTCTCTCTCTCTGGTTGCAAATAAAGTAAAATAAATAAAATATTAAAAAAGAGGGAGAAGGGACACAGATGGATGACAGTGCTCTAAAGTTTGAATTATCTGTGGGCACAGAAGTGAACCATACTTGGAAGGAGAAGAGATGAGTTACATTCTGGTCAAGAGGGGTTTGAGGTGCCTATGATGCGCTCAGGTAGTCTCACTTTGGGGTGTGGGAGGAGATGGTTGTGAGGCAAAGCCCACAGGATTGCCTGGGCTCAGGAGAAAACAAAGCAATGGAATTCATCCAGACTTCAGGGCGGAGAGGAAAATCTGTTCTCTGGTGAGAGGCAAGGTGGAAGTTACCCTGTGTTAGGAACCAGCTAGTCCTGTGATATGTTCTTTTGTGACCTTGAGCTACTTAACCCCCTCTAAGCTTCAGTGTCCTCATCTTTAAGATGGAATGGACAAAAGCATTATTCAGAGTGGGCTAAGAATATTAAAGCAGATAATATGTGAAACATATTTTGGCTGGGCGTGGCAGCGCACACCTTTAATCCCAGCACTTGGGTGACAGAGGTAAGAGGATCACTGTGAGTTCGAGGCCAATCTGGGACTGCAGAGTGAATTCCAGGTCAGTTTGGGCTAGAGTGAGACCCTGTCTTGAAAAAGCCAAACAAGAATGTTTTGGATGATGTGGGGCTTATACATCCTTCATAAAACTCATTATTTAAAATATTTCCACTGAAAATGGAACAAATGATGGGCACAGATTTGGTGTCACTGACATCAGAAGAGAAGTCTAAGAGGACAGGGGACAGCGGCAGAGATCGTTGGTGTTGACACAAAACACACTCATACCTCAGACCATGGGCTGGGAGCACAGATGCAGGTTCCCCTAAGTACCATGTTCCAGTGTGATAACAGTTTTACAAAGTTTTCATTGTAGCAGAACAAAGAAAAATCATGAATCAAGATGCTTTGCGGACACACTGGTGGAAACCTCAGGTAAAAATTGGGGAAGTGTCTGCTATAGGTTTCAGATGCTCTCTGATGACATCCTTAGCTTTTGAGTTGGTGGAATCTGGGAGTCTATTAGTACATTCCAAAAGGACTTCGTACATTGTGATGATGTTAGACCACACACAGAGGTAGGTAATGAGTGGCTATTTAAGGGGCTAAGCTGGCCCAAGATAATTTGGCTCTGGGCCTGCAACATTCCAACTCCCCACAATCATCGAAGCTCCAATCTGTCAATCAATAAGCCTTGAAGAATATCTAAAGTAGGTGCAGCCTTTTCTTCTTTTCTTTTCCTCCCTCCCTCTCTCTCTCTCTCTCTCTTTCTTTCTTTCTTTCTTTCTTAGGCAGGGTCTCACTCTAGCCCAAGAATTCACTATGTAGTCTCAGGGTGGCCTCGAACTCACAGCGATCCTCCTACCTCTGCCTCCCCAGTGCTGGGAGTAAAGGCGTGCACCACCATGCCTGGCTCTAGGTACAGCTTTTTCTGAGACTTCCACTTCACCTTGGGTTATAGCATGGCAGTCAGTGTGGGGGAAGACTCGGAGATGTGGTAGTTCTTATTATCATCTATGATGGGAAGTTAATGTGGATAAGGTTAGAGAAGGTACCATTATGTCTGGGATGGAAATATATTAGTTTTCTAAGCTTCCACAGTAGGGTTTCACAAACTGGGCATCTTAAATAATGAAAGTTGATTGTCTCACAGCTCTGGAGGCTAGAAGTCCAGGTTCAAGGTGTCTCTGAAGTTGGGTTGTTCTGAATACCGTGAGGGAGGAATTTGATCACTGCCTTTCTCCTTCTGAAGGCTTGCTGCTAACCTTTGCCAGTCTATGTCTTCTAGCTGCATTTTCTGAGGATCTAATAAATTGGCAGTTTCCCTGTGTGCACGTCTGTTCAGTTTCTCCCCTTTTATAAGGTCGACTCATGCTGAAGTGGGGGCTCATCCTATCCCAGCACGACTTCATCTTCAGCAATTACACGGCAACTGCTCTGTTTCCAAATGAGGTAGGTCCTTTTCAGATGTATACATGAGGGGTGGGGCTCTGGCATGTGAGTTTTGAGGGGCCACAGTGCAGTCCCCAGCAGGGTAGGTAGACTATGAGCAACAGTTCCAGCTGAGGTCAGATGACCCATGGGAAGAGCAGTGCAACAGATTCTGCCATGGAAGAACATGGGGCAACTTGGGGGATGTTTACCATGAGAACTGAGAAGTTGTTGGTCAGGAGAACGTGGCAATACGGATAGTTGTGAAGTCATGCGTGCACTTGTTTGGATTGGAGCAGGTGGGCTTGTCTGTATTCTCCAGACCCACACCTATTTAAAAAAATTTTTTTTGTTTATTTTTATTCATTTATTTGAGAGTGACAGACAGAGAGAGAAAGACACACACACACACACAGAGAGAGAGAGAGAGAGAGAGAGAGAGAGAGAGAGGGAGAATGGGTGCCCCAGGGCCTCCAGCCACTGCAAATGAACTCCAGACGCGTGCGCCCCCTTGTGCATCTGGCTTACGTGGGTCCTGGGGAATCAAGCCTCGAACCAGGGTCCTTAGGCTTCACAGGCAAGCACCTTAACCGCTAAGCCATCTTTCCAGCCCCCCTTTTTTGTCTGACCTATATGGGGAATTGCTTTATTTCTCCAGTTCACTAATGAAAAAGTATTGTTAAAGAATTTCCACAGAAGGCTGTGGAGACAAGTGAGCTCAGTGGGTAGAGCGCTTGCTGTGTAAGCATAGGACCTGGGTCAGGCTCCCAAGAACCCATGCAAAGCTCTTTGTGGTGTATCTGTGTCCCCGGTGCTCCTAGATGACATGGGAGGCAGAGGCAGGAGAGTCCATGGAAGTTCTGAGATCAGTGGCCTCATGTACGTAGCAGCCACCAATAAGAGACCCTTTCTCCAATGAGGTGAAAGGTGAGAGCTGAGACTTGAGCTCATCTTCTGACTCCCACATCTCTCTGTGGCACGTGCATGCTCACACTTAAACACACACACACACACACTCAAAGATAAAGATAACTGTCACAAAGAAACAAGGCAAACCTGCACCTGCCAACATGGTGTATGTTACTGTATAGAAGTGTAATTAGAGACAAAAAAAGGGTCTCTTCTTTAGGACTTAATCAGAACTAACATACTTGCAGAATTTTGAGGTTTCTTTAAAAACATTTTTTTTCCAAAGAAAATATGTGGCTTAGAATGAAGAACACTTCCTTTGAGGAAAAGCTTTAAAGATAGTAATAATCTTAATTAAATAGTCTTTCATATTCAGAAGGGAACAAAATTATAAATGTACATACAACCTTCAAGCATATGTTCACTTTAATGATATTAATATATCTCTAGAGATAGTAGTGAAGCTTCTCTCTAATTAGGTAGTATTTTATTAAAGTGAACGAAGTCTCATGTAGTTTGAATACCATTTCCAAGAATTAAATAACATTCAGTCTCAAAGAGGGGTTTGCTTTCTTCTGTGGAATTTATTGGTGCTGGTGAAAAACCAGGCTTAGGTTTTTGAAATAAAGTACGCCGAAATAATGTGCAGAGTTAGCTTGAATCACCCCAGGGGTACAGCGTGGGAGACATGAGGGCTGGGGGGCCAGAAAGACTAAAGTTCAAACTCTAGTTCTGTGATTAAAGGAAAAACAAGTACAAAGCCTGTGCTCCCAGCTCTCAGGGGGCTGAGGTAGGAGGAGCATCAGGAGTTCAAATCCAGCCTAGGGCTACAGAGTAGGTTCAAGGTCAGCCTGGGCTAGCGTGAGATACTACCTTAAAACAACAACAGAAAGTGCAAACTGTATGAAATTAGAAAACTCTGAAATCAGAAATGATTGGACTAAAAAAGGACTATTACCTGCACCTCTATAGCATAACATTTGTAAATGGTTGGTTTTCCTAATAAAATGTAAATCTTCAATGGGGATAAGTTGGGGTGGAAAATGTTACTGTTCAGAGGTTAAAAACATGATTATGAAGAAATAATGAAAGATTAACAATAGGACCAGACAAATTTTATTTTATTTTTTAGGAATAATAGTTCAAATGTTTACAAAATACCTAGGTCATAGACAACGATCACATATAACTATAGATGCAATATTTCTAAATGAAACACTAACAAGTAAATTCTAGCAGAGTATCTTATGAGTAGTAGAATAAGTATAGTTTCTTCCATGAATGCTAATAGAGGTTAATAGTAGGAAATCTATCAGTATAATCCATTAATCAACAAACTACAGGAGAAAAACAAATCAATAAATCAATTGAAAAGACATTTGATTTAATTTGGCTACCAGTCCTAATGCAAACTCTCAACAAAATAAATATTATTTACCCAAAACTAACAGCACATATTAACTTAAATGGTAAAATAGTGAAACCATTTCAATTTAAATCCAAGCTAGACAGGAATACTTATTCTTGCCATTATATTTATATTGTCTTGGAGGTTCCTGCCAATGAAAGAAATAAATTAACTGGTAAACATCCTGGAAAAGAGAAGAAAAATAATCACTTCTTCTTACTATATGGGTTTCCAGGAATGTGGTAAAAACTAACCCCAGCTGGGTGTGGTGGTGCACACCTATAGTCTCAGCATGAAGGAGGCTGAGTCAGGAGGATCACGAGTTCAAGGCGAGTTTAGTATAGAAAAATTTTTAGAAAAGAAGAAAGAAATAGAGAAAGAGGGAGAAAGAAAGAGAGAAAAACAAACATTCAAGCCTTTTAGAATTAGTAAAATAATTTGGTTAGATATATAGATGCAAAATAAATATATTTAAACTAGCATTTTCTTAGATTTATTTTTATTTATTTATTTATTAAGATAGAGGAGTGGGAGGGAGAGGGAGAGAGAGAGAGAGAGTGAGAATGGGCGTGCCAGGGCCTCTAGCCGCTGCCAATGAACTCCAGACACATGCGCCACCATGTGCATCTGGCTTATGTGGGACCTGGAGAATTGAACTTGGATCCTTAGGCTTCGCAGGCAAGTGCCTTAACTGCTAAGCCATTTCTCCAGCCCCTAGCATTTTTTTTTAAGAGAGAGAGAGCGAGAGCAAGAGTGGAGAGAGAGAGAGAGAGAGAGAGAGAGAGAGGAGAGAAGAGAGAATTGGCACACTAGGGCCTTAGCCACTGCAATCAAACTCCAGATGCTTGTGCCACCTAGTGTGCATGTGCAATCTTGTGATTACGCCACCTTTTGGGCATCTGGCTTATATAGGATCTGGAGAGAGATCAAACCTGGGTCCTTAGCCTTAACCACTAAGCCATCTCTCCAGCCCCACACTAGCATTTTTAAAATATAGAAATAAGTAGCTGAGGAGATAGCTCAGTTTGTAAAGTGCTTGCCTTGCAAGCACAAGAATCTAATTTCAGATCTCTAGTACCTACATCAAATTGTAGGCATGTTAGTATGTGCTTATAATTCCATTGTTGGGGGGCAGAGAAAGCTGAATCATGGGGGCTTGCTGCTTAGCTAGTTAAGCTAATAGTTGAGCTCAGGCACTGCCTGAAAAAGAATGGGCAGGATATCTGAAGAGCAACACCCCAGTTTGTCCTCTGGTTTATATACTCACTCATACCTAAAAATAAATAGGGATAAATAAAGATATTCATGAGCATTCCATTAATAATAGCAAAGATAAAATAGAAACAAGATATAAACAAATAGAAATGTCATGTTTTGACTATAAAGACTACACACACTAGTGAGCATTTATAAGATAACAGAGCATAGGGGTAGGAACACAGATAAATATTCTAGAAACAGAGCTTGAAATATATACACATCTTATGCATTAGGAAATTGGTAGTTTAGTTCAGTGGGAAAAGATGTGTTCTATAATGAATGATCTGGACAGAGCTAGCTGTTCATCTGAAAGAAAAATTTGCACATCTGTGTGCTATATGTTCAAAATTAAAGGTTGGTCATGGCGACATATGCCTTTAATCCAAGCACTTGGGAGGCTAAGGTGGGGGGATCATTGTGAGTTTGAAGCTAGCCTGGGCTACAGAATGAGTTTCAGGTCAGACTGGGCTACAGTGAGACCCTGCCTGAAAAAAAATTAAATATAGATGTAAAAACTAAATACAAAAATGTTAACAATACCTTGCAAAATAATTTGGTAATCAATGCCCCAGATTTTATAAAGATGCATGATGATAAGTAGAGACTACTTTAGTTAGAAATTGTCATGTTAGCTATATAAAAAATCATACCTTAGTATTGGAAAGATATCATAGGCAAGGAAAACAGACAAATGATTGATTTGGAAAAGCATAGCTATAATGCAGGTTACATCTATGAGATTTATATAGAAAATATACCAAAACTTACTAAAGCAGGCCAATAGACAAGCCTCTCAATAAAAAAAAAGGCCAAATAACATAAATAGGCATGTTATGGAAGAGAACTCTGTTTCACATTAGCAAACGTGAAAAGACGCTCAATGCAAATTATGGCAATAACAAGATTAATTATTCTCTATCAGGTTGGTGGGGAAAAGCAGTACATAATGCTGACTGCTGGTGGGGGGTGCAGAAAAAGGTGCTTAAGCATGTTGCCAAGGAAACCTAAATTCTCTCAGTCCTAGAAAGTAGTCTGGCAACTCCTGTTTTTGCGCGTGTGCATGTGTGTGTAGTATGTGGGTTGTGTAGGTAGATAGATGCCCCTGCCTTGTGCACATACCCTCGGAGGCCAGACGGGGCTTGCTCTTTTCCCTGATTTTCATGCCATTCTTGTTTTTGTTGAACTGTGTATCGGTTACTTTACTCCTTGTTGTGTGACAGGAAGCCGCTTAAAGAAGGAAAGAGTTCAGTCTGTCTCAGTCCTACATCCTAACATAGCAGGGAAACAGTGGCTGCAAGAGCAGGAGGCGCGCTGGTTACATTGTAGCCACAACCAGGAAGCCGAGCGCGAACAGGAACTGAGGTGGACTATGAAACCTTAAGGCCCATCCTTGGAGATCCACTTCCTTCAGCAAGGCTCCACCTCCCAAAGTGTTTTTTTTTTTTTTTTAAGGAGAGAGAGAGAGAGAGAGAGTTGGCATACCAGGGCCTCAGCCACTGCAATTGAACTTCAGACGCTTCTGCCACCTAGTGGACATGTGCGACCTTGCGCTTGCCTCACCTTTGTGCATCTGGCTTACGTGAGATCTGGAGAGTTGAGCATGGGTCCTTAGGCTTCACAGGCAAGCGCATTAACTGCTAAGCCATCTCTCCAGCCCCCAAAGTTTTCACAATCTTTCCAAACAGTGCCACCAGCTGGTGACCTCGTGCTTGCCCAGCAAATACTCTGACCTGTTTAATTATCTCCCCATCTCTTCCTTTCAAAAATAAAATTGTGGGCTGGAGAGATGGTTCAGGGGTTAAGGAGCTTGCCTGTAAAACCTAATGACTGGAGTTCGATTCACCAATATACATATAAAGCAGATGCACAAAGTGGCACATGCATCTGGAGTTTGTTTGCAGCCATTAGAGGCCCTGGCATGCCTATTCTCTCTCTGTCTTTATCTCTCTGCTTGCAAATAAATGCAAATATTTAGAAAAAGAATAAAATTGTGTCTGTCCTTCAACCCAGCAATCAATGTCATGGACTTTCTTTTATATAGATGATCCCAATCTGATTGAGAGATTTCTGTAAGATATTGTTTCATGAGAAAAATGAGATGTCAGGAAATGCATATATCAAAATAGCTTTTATTTGATAAACAATAGAACCCCTGACTCAACATGCCTATGAGGATGTGAGATTATATAAGCATGGAAAAACATATGCAAGTATACATGCTGCAGGACTGACCTGGATTTTCTATAGTATTCTAAGAGAGGGGCGGTTAGTAAACCCAATGTTATTTTTTGGGGGGTTATTATTTATTTGAGAGAGAGAGAGAGAGAAAGAGGGGGAGAGAGAAAGAATTGGTGAGCCATGGCCTTCAGCCACTGCAAATGAACTCCAGATGCATTCTCCACATTGTGCATCAGGCTTATGTGGGTCCTGGAGAATCACACCTGAGTCCTTTGGCTTTGCATGCAAACACCTTAAGTGCTAAGCCATCTCTCCAGCTCCCAATGTCATTTTCTAAAAAAACTTATTTATTTATTTATTAGAGAGAGAGAGAGAGAGAGAGAGAATGTGAAAGAGAAAGAGGCAGTTATAGAGATAATGGACGTGCCAGAATCTCTAGCCACTGCAAACAAACTCCAGACATACGTCCCACCTTATACTTCTGGCTTTACATGGATACTGGGAAATCAAACCTAGGTCCTCAGGTTCACAGGCAAGCACCTTATCTGCTAAGCCATCTCTCCAGCCCAACAAGGTCATTTCGTGGGTAAACTTCAATACATTTGAGAAATTATATATAAATATTTTAATTTGAATTTTATGTTGTAAACTTTTTTAAATCAGTCCTATTTTTTTTGTACATATACAGGTTTGACAAATTCACCTAAATAGCATTGTTTGTATTCCTGGCTTGACTGATTTTATAGCCATTCCTACTGCGAGTTTTTTTTTTTTGCCATTATTTTAGCAAGTACAATTCTCCTGCATCCAATCATTAGATCAAGTTTTTTATTGTTTTACAAAAAACCTTAAGTTCAGGTTTTGCTCTTTTCAGTGTTTTTTAAAAGATATAATTTGAAGGTCTTTCTTTGGTTCACTAACAAATCTTACCTTTGAAGCTTTCATCCTTGCTAATTTTATACAGTATGGGCTGTTATTCTAGGTGACATTTGTCACGAAGGGGATGTGTTAGCCATTTTACCTTTTAGGGCGCAGAGAAGAAAGCAAATGATTAGAGTAAGTGTGTAATGTCTGGACGGATTCACAGTAGGATGGAAATATCTTTGAGGTCAGAAAGTTAGGGTCAAAATACTTTTCTTTATGCCTGGGGCAAGGTAAGTGCTAAGTAGTTATTCACTATTGTTAGTATTACGGGAAGGCTTGATTGCTCCTCTATTAAGGCAGCTATTCTACTTGGCCATCCTACTATGCAAGGTTTCAAGGGTGGGAACAGGGCAGTGGCAGTTGTGAGGAGCAGGGGTGTGGGCAGGCTAAAGGAAGCCGGGTAGGCCAAGTGGAAGATGCATAAGGGCGTGTCAAACTCTGCAAGGTGCATTTGTGTCAGAGGGCACATTTGCTGCTCAGTCTGGCTAACAGCTGTCACAAAGGAATGCGAGTCACACCTTGACATTTCTTCAGAGTTTTCGACATGCCGAAAACCCTACCGTTTTAGGTTAGAACTTGGTGTTGAAGCACTGCTGAGCCATTTGAATTTTATTAAAGATGACCCGGGCCTCCATTATGTCATTTCAGCAACACGTGTCTGCAAGCCGCTGAGTAGCTTCTGGCACTGCTCAGCCCTTAGCTGTTTTCATGTTCCCGGTGCTACATAGTGACGAGAGATGTCACTGGGACTGAAAAGTCCCTCCTGTGAAGGAGACGAGACCGTAGTGGGCTGCAGGTACAACCCTAGGACCAAATAAGTCAGGAGTGGCCCCGGTCCAGATCTAGAAGGGAATGTTCCAGAGTCACCTACAGGCACTGTCCCACGAGAATCGGAGTCCCCGGGGTCGGGGTTGGGGGACCTGCTATAATTTCTAGGTTCTTGTGTCCCAGGGCGAGGGTACCACGGACAAATGGTAGGGTAATAGAAATGGAGTCAGTTTATTAAGAGGAAGGAAGTCCTCAGAATGGAAGTGGGCCAGTGAGTTGGGAAAGGGTGTACACTCAATTGCTAGGCCACAAACCTCATGGTCTTTTAAAAATATTTTATTTATTTATTTGAGAGAGAGAGAGAGAGAGAGAGAGAGAGAGACAGAAATAGGCAGGGACAGAGCAAGAGCGAGAGTCAGAGAATAGGCGCGCCAGGGCCTCCAGCCACTGCAAACGAACCTCAGATGCATGCGCCACCTTGTGCATCTGGCTTACATGGGTCCTGGGGAGTCAAATCTGGGTCCCTTGGCTTTGCAGGTAAATGCCTTAACTGCTAAGTGATCCCTCCAGCCCGGTCTTTATTTATTTATTTTATTTATTTTTATTTTTAATAGGCCATTTACATGTGCCTGCCTCTTTTCTCCCCTGTTTGCAAATCACAGGTTTTTCTCACGCATGCTCTGCTGTTACATGTGGCCAGCATTGGGAAGGCTTCTCAGCTTCTGGCTTCCATAATATCCTTTTTATTTGCTGATCCTGATGTTTCCCTGCACTCTCCAACTCCTTGTTCTCTGGCCACAGTGCCCAGATAGTGCCCAGATAGTTTTCATCTCTTTAAAATAGAAGTGCCAGAGGTCGGCCAGCAGGTGGCAGCATGAGACCAGAGATGGACCATGCCAGGCCCCTACTACTCATAGAGCCTTCCTTCCTTATTCTCATACTAATGAGGAAAAGAACAGCATGACAGCTTAGGAGGGAAAAATTTTTTTTTTTTTGCCATAC
This sequence comes from Dipus sagitta, assembly GCA_036346955.1. Taxonomy (NCBI): domain Eukaryota; kingdom Metazoa; phylum Chordata; class Mammalia; order Rodentia; family Dipodidae; genus Dipus; species Dipus sagitta. Next base: position 150,622,767 of record CM070772.1, on the reverse strand, counting down.
ATTTTCAATTAAAAAATGAGTATTTCTGGGAATGGTGGCCCATGCCTTTAATCCCAGCACTCAGGAGGCAAAGGTAGTGAGTTCGAGGCCAGCCTGGGACTGCAAAGCAAGTTCCAGATCAGCCTGGGCTTGCATGAGACCCTACCTTGAAACACAAGGGAGTATTAAACCTCCCTTATGCATCAGCTGGCGAACTGCGTACTTTTTCAACCATCCTCTTGTTGACTGTCCCAACTGTGATGTAGACAAGCATTCCCCCACTTTACAGATGAAGTCATGTTTCAGAAGGCTAAAGGAATGTGCTCAAGGTTGTACCAGGCATTGGTTATTTTTCTCAACACTGTGACAATATATCTAACAGAAGAAATGGAAAGGAAGGATTTATTTTGGCTCATGCTACAGCCTAACCTGGTGGGAAGGTGTGGTGGCTGATGTGTGAGGTCACACAGCCTTGCAGTCAGGAAACAGAGAGAGAGAGAGATAGAGAGAGAGATAGAGAGAGAGAGAGAGAGGGAGAGGTGCTCAGCTCACTTCCTCTTTCTTCTTTTCAAATTGATTATTTTTATTTGAGAGAGAGAAAGAGGGAGGGAGAGGCAGATAGAGAGAATGGGCCTCCAGCCACTGCATTCAAACTCCAGACACATGCGCCCCCTTGTGCATCTGGCTAATGTGGGTGCCGGGGAATCAAGCCTGGGTTCTTTGGCTTTGCACGCAAATGCCTTAACTGCTAAGCCATCCCTCCAGCCCTCTTCTTTCTCCTTCTTACTCAGTCTTGGAGCCCAGCTTGTGGGATGGTGCTCTCCACCTTCAGGGCAGGCTAAGCCTCTCTGGAAATGCCCTCACAGATATGCCTAGAAGGGTGTTTGCTAGGTGATCCCAAAGTCCAGACAAGTTGACAACGAAGACAAGCCATCACATACATCTCCTAAGAGGCCAGGCCGAGTCAGAAATTAGGTTGATGGGTCTTTTCATGGAGCCACACCTGTTACTCCTAGTCGTGTGCCCCTATGACTGTCCAAGTTCTCCAAACATTAATGCTCTTAAGAAGCTTGGCCTGTGTTCTGGGATGAAGAAAACAGCATGATGGGAGACATTTGACCCAAACTGTCACACAGCGGCTGTTCCCCAGAGCTGGCAATTGAGAGAAGATGGATGCTATTACAGAGGAGCACCGTGTTGGTCATCTGGATAGCACACATGGGAGCATAATGTGTCTTTCCTTTTTAATATAACAATTCTACTGACAAGGACAGATTAGCTGTCCCCTCGGTCCGTACTGTTCACAGTGTTAGCATAGGAAAGAAGTCAGCTGAGGAGTTTAGTGCCCCTGTGATCAATGTGAGGGGCTGAGCAGCAACTCCAGCCGTGTGGACACCAAGGCTGCGGAACGCTGAGCAGCGTCGCTGCCGCTCGGCTGCGCGTCAGGCTGGGGTGCGTTAAAAATCACTCATCTTGTCATCGTGTGTAAATGGCTTAAATCTCTTAAACAATTTGCCAAGTAAATTAGCTCAACCAGCAACTGTCAGTATTTCCTCCGGGCTGGACAGTACTGGGGAGAGGGTGAAGTCCTTCGCGGCTTCCTAGAGGACTGTGTGCCCGTTAGCGCTGCACGCTCTGCCTGCCCCACAGAAGGGGCCACAGTGTTCCTCCCACTCGTCTGACAGCCTGTGGGTTTTCTGGGGTCACCGTGGAGGGCATGGCATGCAGACTGAACTAGGCCTTCTCCTGTGCTTCATAGCTGGTTACAGTCACAGCAATAGTCCTAAGTCACCAGCTAGTTGGAAGCAAGTAAAAGGACATTGTCAAATGGCGTCTAAGGAACATAGGCTCAGAGTTTGTCAGCCCTGCTCCAAGTCCTGGCTCTATCTGTCACTAGTTACGTAATAACCCCTGTGACGTTACTTCAGTTCTGGGCCTCCATTTTCTTTGTAGCTCAGGATAACCTTGAACTTCTGATTCTCTTGCCTTTGTCTCTGCAGTGCTGAGATTTCAGGTGTGTGCCACTATACCTGGTTTATACATTTTTCAGGGCTCAGTGCACATATATACACATGCAAAAAAAATTGCTACGTTTCTACCTGAGACAGGAAGCCTACAGCCATAACACGTGTGACACGGGAACATTCAAAGCAGGGGGAGACAGCACGAGACTGGGAATTGGAGTGAAAAGTGGCTGTATTGGTTTGTTAGGGATGCTGTGACAAACTGCCACGGAGTGCAGCGAACTGATGGCAAGCCCTCTGCCCACTGAACTTCAGTTCCAGCTCTCAGCAAATGCCTGAAGGTTTTCTGTGGGCATTACAAGAGTCAGAGTTTATAGTATATCTAGTACCTGGAAGTGGCCCAACAAATTGCGACTATTTTCATTCCTCATTGTCACAGGTTGAATCATGTTCCCTAAGAATTCCTATGCTGAAGGCCTACCCCTCCAGTACCTCAGGAGGTGATCATATTGGGAGGTAGGGTCTTCACAGAGGCCAGGAGGTCCAGATGACGTCATGAGGGTGAGGCCTTACCTGATAACGACTGGCATCTTTAATGAAAGGGGAAATTCAGACACACGTGATGGGAAGACAATGTGAAGCCACGGCGAGATGGCTGGGCCAAAGAGAGGGGCCTGATACAAACGCTCATCCCATAGCCTCGGGAGAAACCAATTTGCTGACACCTCCATTTGAGCCTGTCCGTCTCCAGACCTGAGAGACAAGACATTTGTGCTGTGTAAGCCACCAATTCACTGCACTCTGGCTTGTTACAGCATCCCTAACAAACTAACGTGGCCATGCTTTTCAACATTCCAATTCCCAGTCTTGTGCTGTCTCCCCCTACTTTGAATGTGTCCCGTGCCACACTTGTTATGGCTGTAGGCTTCCTGTCTCAGCTAGAAACATAGTATTTTTGTTTTTGCAGTGTATATTTGCACATGTGTGTGTGTGCATGCATGTATGTGTATCTATGTGTGCATGTGTGTGTGTGTGTGTGCATGTGTGCATGTGTGTGTATGTGTGCGTGTGTGTGTATGTGTGCGTGTGTGTGTGTGTGCGTGCGTGTGTCCATAGCTCAATGCTGGGGTCTTCCTCAGTAGCTCCACCTTATTCTTTGAAGCAGGGTCTCTCACTGAACCCCGAGCTCATGAATTTGAATACACCATCTAGCCAGTGAGACCAGAGATTCCATGTCTCTGTCTCCCCAGCCTGCGTCCGTAGCAGTCACTAAGCCATCTCCCCAGGCCTTTATTGATATTTTAAAATATCACTTCTGAGCCAGGCGTGGTGGTGCACACCTTTAATCCCAGCACTCAGGAGGCAGAGGTAGTAGGTAGTGAGTTCAAGGCCACCCTGAGACTACATAGTGAATTCCAGGTCAGCCTGGGCTAGAGCGAAACCCTACTTTGAAAAAACAAACAAACAAACAAAAAAACCAAAATAAAATATCAATTCTATCATAGTAATTCCATTGCATCAGACCCCATAACAGTTCTCTGCAAAAGATAGTATTACTTCCCTGATTTTGCAAGCGAGGAAACTGAGGCATAGATGTATTTAGAGTAGCCTATGATGGGGTTCACGTCATCCATGAAGTGATACAGCCACGGTTTGCGTAGACGCAGACACTGTGACTCCAGAGCCTTGCCGTTAATCCTCACAGTGAAGTGCTTTGGATGCTGAATGTCTGAACACGTGACTGCCAGTTGGTGGTGCTGTTTGGATTCTAGACCGCTTAGGACCGTGGCTAGCAGAAGTGAATCACTGGGGGCCTTGGAAGTGATCTCTATTCTGTTTTTTTTTGGCTTGAGCTCTGCTTTCTGACCTGCTAAACTCCTGCCAGTCACAAGCCAACCCATTCCCGTCACCACGCCTCCGCTGCCATGATGGGAACTGTGAGGTCAAGAAATGCCTCCCCTCCCTTAAGTTGTATCTGTCAGGTATTTTGAGAAAAACAGTGAAACTCCCATACAGATAATTTTTGAGATGAATGTGGTGACTTGAATGTGAAATATCTCCCCTAGCCTCATGTGTTTCTGATTAAGTCTCATACTCAGTCCTCAGCTGGGGGCGGCTGGGGGGGTGTGGAGCCTTGCTGGAGGAGGTGTGTTACTTGGCGTGCGCATTGGGGTTTTAACACCCAAGTCCCCTCCCTGCCCTTGCCCAGAGCTCAGTCTGCTCTTACTGTTGCCCTCCAACTGCTGGGGCAAGACGTAATGCCCAGCTGCTCCTCTGTCATGCCCTGGTGACACTTCCCCTTGAGACTGTAAGCCCCAAATAAGCCCTTCCCTTCCAGGTGCTGCTTTTGGTCGGGTGTTGTGATGGTTAAGTTCTGTTGTCGACTTGATCTGGTTAGGAATCCACAGACATTCCTCTTGGGTGGGTCTCTGAGGTTGCTTTCAGGAAGTGTTGACTGAAGGAGGAAGTCCTTCCTCCGGAGTGAGCCCTTCCCCCAGAGTGGGCGACCCTCCTGGTGGGGGGCTTTATGTAAGGAAGCCCTGGGAGGAAAGAGCCCCTTCCTCGCGCCTGGCCACGGGCGCTGCTTGCTGGCAAGTGCCTTCGCTGTACATGCATCTATTCTGTTCACCTACCCTTCCTCGGCATTGGAACCAGGTTTCCTCAGCCTTCCAGCATGGACCGAAGACCAGCAGCTCTCCAGGAAGCCTTCAGTGCTGGATGGGGACTGCTGAGGCCTCCAGCCACAAGGTGGGAGGAGCTACCGGGTTCCTTGATTCTCAAATCTGCAGACTGCTATTGTTGAACTGCTGTAAGATAATCCAATAATTTCCCCTTTTAATACAGTTCATTCTGCTGGTTCTGTTTCTCTAGAGAATCCTAACTAATGCAGGTGTTTTGTCCCAGCAAGGGGAAAGTCCCTGCTACAACTGGGGATGAATGAAGAGCAAGTCTGAATATCCACCTGCCACCCGCGGGCTCCCGAGCAGCAGAATGAAACTGAGATCCCTGTGCCCCAAGCGCTGGCCTCTGGGAGAATTGGCGACCCTGCCGAGGTGTCCCACTGGCCAGAGCCAGAGTCTCATCTGAGGTCCTAGATCTCGTCTTTCAGACTTCCCTATGGTCATTAATGATTAATTTTTTGTTTTGGCTTCTGCCCAAGGAACTGATGTAGAAAGTTGCTATGGTGAGACAGATTGTGGTTAAGGCTGTAGGTTCCTGTGGCAGATGCCTGGGTTTGGATCTTGTCTCTGTGACTTCTGGTGTAGGTGGTTTGAGATGGTGTATGTAACCTGCGATGCTCACATATGAACATGAAGATAACAATAGCACTTTACTCACAGGGTTTTTGTAGTAGGAATTATTAGCACATGTGTGCTTCTTAGCCCAAACCTGGTGAGTGCTTAGTATGTATTGACATTTTATTTTATTTTTATTTATTTGTTTGTTTGAGAGAGAGAGAGAGAGAGAGAGAGAGAAACAGGCAGGTTGAGAGAGAGAATGGGCACGCCAGGCCCTCCAGCCACTGCAAATGAACTCCAGATGCGTGTGTCCCCTGTGTATCTGGCTTACATGGGTCCTGGGGAGCCTGGGTCCTTGGGCTTTGCAGGCAAGCGCCTTCACCACTATGCCATCTTTCCAACCCATGTATTGACTATTATTGCTCAACATTAGTGGGGTGGTATGAGTTCTATAATGGTAACTGCCTAGGATTGCATTTCTGAACTTTTTTTTGTCGAGAAGATGGAGATGGAACTATATCCAGTCTATAATAATAAATTCACAGACTTCAATGCTTTCCATATTACAACATAAATACAGAGTTTCATGTGCATGCAAGTTATTGTAGGAAGTTTGAAATTCGGTATAACATGCGCAGAACACACTGTAGCATGTAACAACTATTTGCTGAATGAATGAGACTCAGCTGGCTCTGAGGCTTCCCAGTGCCTGTCACTACAGGAGGCAAGGAGCACTGGCTGGCTAGGGTTGCCCAGGCAACTAGGATGAAAGCCAGAGGAAGCAAGTATCCAACTGTACAGGGTTAGGTGATGCTGAGCAGCCCAACCCAGGAGGGTAAGAATGAGAGCAGTGGGATCTCACGATTCTCACCACCAACCGCCTGGTACCAGGCTGGGGCTGAGCTGGAAGAAGCAGGGCTGGAGGGAGCGAGCAAGGGCTGGCCTGCGGGGCTCCAGCCCAAGTGAGGAGCTAAAGACAAAGCCAGGCACCAAAAGAAAATTCTGGGATGGACAGAAAGTCCATCCTATGGGACTTGGGGATGGCTCATAGTTCTGTGTTTACTTTAGGAACCCATTCACCCATGGGACCTCAGAAAACAGGTATGAAAACAGTGGAAGATCCTATATGAACTACATCTGATCCCAGGTAATCCAAGTCTGATCCCATGAGGGCTTACCATGTTTACCATGTAAACCTAGCCTGTCTCCTATGAAGAGAACAGATTGTCATACCTGGCATCTGGGCAGGGTTGGAGGCACCTGGCTGAGAGATGCACCACAGACTGGTCTTCAGCTTACAATTCACGCTAACAAACAGTCCCAGCCAGAACAGGCACCCCCATTCTGCACAGACAGATGAGACGTGCAGCTTGCCTTGGCAACCTTCTGCCTCCTGGATCTCTTAATGTGGAGTCAACTGATGGCTTTCCAGAAGCAATGGGAAGATTTCTACTGCTTGTCATTAAGGAATGAAAATTGTTACAATCTGTTGAGAGAGTAATTTTGCAATATTATAAAAATGGAAAAGGATGTTAATTGCAGTGTTTGTGGCAGTGAAAAAAAAGTAGAAATGATCTGAATGCCACCTACAGAGGCCTGGTTAGTAAAGTGATAGAACTTCTTGTTATGGAATAATATGGATTAACCAACGACGATGAAGCAAATACATATGTATGAGCATGGAAAAGTGTCCACGTCATATCGAATGGGATAGAAGCATGTTTCACAAGATCACATTGGCACTGTCCTGTGTGTGCAATAAAAAGTCATGTGCATATAATACCATGATTAACTAACACATGAAACATACCTGACGGAATACAAACCAATAAACAGTAATTCCAGAACGAGGGAGAGGAAAGGGAATAGGGAACTTCACTTTATATTTAATAGATTTTCTATGTTATTTTCTTTTATTGTTGTTTTATAATGAGCATTTATTGTAACCTGTTTTTAAAAAAATATAAGAAAGAATCTCCGAATAATCCCAACTTTATTACATTGCTTGTTGGGTCATGTTTCCTTGGCATTGCCAGATTTGGAGTAAATTGCTTATTTTTATTTATTTTCTTAAAATTTTATTTGGAACTTTAATATATGAACATATTTCAAATTTGTCATAGTCCCATTAGGGTATCCTCTTAGGTCCCCTCTCCCCTGCTCCCGTTTTCCTGAGGGTCCACTTCAGTGGGGTACTGGCAGTCACTTTGGGGTCATGGTTATACCAGTGGATTCCTTGGTTTGATACAGTGATATCAAGTTGTTTTGCAAGGACTCCAAGAGCCCATGGAGAAGCTGGGGTGGGGCTGGATTTCCTCAGGGGCCAGAGTGGCAGCCCTAAGTTTCCCTAGCAAGCTGTATTGTGGGTAGAAGAGAACCTCTCAGCTGTGTCATTCATTGCGTGCTATATAGGACAGCCAGTGGGTACTTGTTGGTCAAGACATCATACCTGGCACTTAACTGGATCTCTTCTTGCGTGTGCCATGTAGAGTGCCACATGTGGCATAGAACTCGACCAGCCAGTACATTTGGGATGGCCGAGGTCATCTCACGGGCCATTGCCCAGGCCGCAACACGCTGTAGTGTAATGATCAGGTAGTCACCGTATAGGGCATTTTATTTGGAAATACATTAAGTGTGGATTGAATCCTTTGTGCACCACTGCATGGGAAATCCGATAGACGGTTCACTGGGCCCTACACAGAATGTGACTTTCAGCTTCATAGTGGATTTTGCAGGACTCTGAATTAGGTACACTTCTGGGCCCTTCTGTGATCCCAATAATTGGCACGAGTGGGCTGCTACAGCATTTGACTCTTGCACCGCAGACCTACTCCGTGGACATCTTGCAGGAACAGAACCTGTGCAAATGATGAAGATGAGGTAGCAGATCCATGCCCCAGAGGCTGGGGGGCAGAGCAGGTCCGCGGAGCCTGCTCCTCCCTGCCCTTTTCTTTCTCTCAGAATGATGAATTCTGTGTGGATTCTAAACAAGTGGGAGCCCTGTCAATAATACACACACTTCGGAGGGTCACGTCTAATGAAGACAAATGCCGCAAAGAGCCTGAAAGGAGCTTGAAACGCTGAGATGGGCCTGTGGTCAGGTTCATGGGTGCTTAGATGACAGGCCCTTGCTGGGATGTGTCCTGGTGTTGTGAAGTCCCTCTTTTAATGGGCTGCCTTAATGCCTATCTTCCTCATGTCTCGAGTGACCTTGGGACCCTTTGAGAGAGTTACAATTCCTTCACTTCTCAATACAAAGCCCAGTTAAGATGGGAGGCTGGGTGGCTGGTGGCGTACCCTCACTCGTTAAGATCCACAGAGATTCAGAGTTGCCCCTAAGCAACCAAGAAGCTATGGATGGTCCTGTGGGCACATGTGAGAATGCTCGGGCACTCAGGAGACCCACACAGTCAGGGTGGTGAACACCCCTCTTAACACCAAAATGCAACCAGTTGCATTTTAGGCTTAGGTGGAATTTAGATTTAAATGGAGTGCAGCTCCTGCTAAGCTAGGAGATGGGGTGTCATTGTCTGGGAATCATCCTAAACTAAGGGCAGACACTCATGCCTTTGCCCAAATGGTTCACTGGCATCAGGAAGGGAACGATGGCTCCTGATGACACTCCACCTTCCTAGCTCCTCTTCATCCTCCAAGCACACAGAGGTTGTCCTACTTCCTTGCTTCTGTCTCCTTAAATTCTCCTTCCTAATAGCCTTTCTTAAAACCAAGGTAAGGCTAAGGATTAAACTAAAGCATACAATGCAGTGATATTTAGTACATTTGCTAGTTGTGAAACCATCATTTCTGTTTAGTTCCAAGACATTTTCATCATTCCCAAAGGAATCTCTGCACTTATTAACTAGTTACTCCCCATTTCCCTTCCCTCCTGAACCCATAACTTGTCTGCTTTCTGTCTCTATGTGTTCACCAATCATGAATGGTGCATAAATCAGGGAGGTGTGTGGTCTATCATGAACGGTCTGTATATCAGGGTGATGTGTGGTCTATCACGAACGGTCTGTATATCAGGGAGGTGTGTGGTCTATCATGAATGGTCTGTATATCGGGGAGGTGTGTGGTCTATCATGAACGGTCCGTATATCAGGGAGATGTGTGGTCTATCACGAATGGTCCGTGTATCAGGGAGGTGTGTGGTCTATCATGAACGGTCCATATATCAGGGCGGTGTGTGGTCTATCATGAACGGTCCGTATATCAGGGCGGTGTGTGGTCTATCATGAACGGTCCGTATATCAGGGAGATGTGTGGTCTATCACGAACGGTCCGTATATCAGGGAGATGTGTGGTCTTTTGTGTCTGGCTTCTGTCATGGAACATAATACTCCCAAGGGTCATCCACTTCATCCTGGGAGCTTTCTAGGGATACTAGCCATGTTTTGTGAAAAGAATATCATATTTGAAGTCAGACAGACTTGGGTTTGAGTTCTGACTTATCTGCTTGCTTGCCGTGTGTTCTGAAGAAGGTAGTCTTTTCTAAACTTTAGTTTTCATCTGTGAAATGAGAATGACCATCTCTACGGCATGTGTGATTGTGAGGATTAGTCGGTGATAGAGGTAATATTGCCTGTGCTCGTACCTGGCACACGAGTATTGCTTCCTTCGCACTGGAGGGAAGGAAAGTTAATGTGGACATGTGAGGCGCGTGCTGTGGTCAGTGCTGGCCATTGCCCCTCATTCCTGCTGCTTCTCCTGGGCACACCTCACTGCTCCATGGCTGCTCTCTTCTCTGAATTCCTAACCTCCCCGTCCCTTACCAAAATAATTTTCTTTGTACCAAGCACCCACAGCCTCCTCTCTGCCCAACAGGTACATTTCCTTACCAGCATTCTTTTCCTCCTTAACTAGACTGAATATTTTCCCCAGTTCAGACACCATTTTCTTCTTCCAAAGATCAAACACACCAGATTTCCCAGGGCTGTCCTATTTTTAAATACTCTGATATGTAGATCTCTCAGAGTGCTGGGTAGTCGCAGGAAATCTAACAGTGTGACACCCGCAGGCAGTTCTGGCATATAGAAGGAACACCAGTTCCGTCTTCAGGTTGAGTTTGAATCACAGAGTCCCTTTCAATGCTTGGTGAGGGCATCAGTTGCCCGGACATGCCCTACCTCTGCCTTCTGCCCCATCCTCGTGGGAATGGAAAGGGCGGCCAGTGACCCTCCATCCTAATTATCTGCTTGTAACTGAAAGGTGCCAGTTGGCATTCTCAGAGAGGGCGCTTCTTCAAAGGCACTTGCCGCAGAAGTGGAAGTCCAAATTAACATTGACCCGCAGCCGTGTGGAAGCACGGACTGTTAGGCAGCTCTGAAATGGGGTGTGCTGCCCGAGAATGAGGTCGGGGATGGGCAGGAAGATGCCTTTCAGTGTCTCAGCATAATTCAGACTGGCAGCTAAATTTATATGGTGGATTTTTTTTTTTGCTACAAATAAGATGAAATAACACTCAGAGTGTCCATTTAATGGTGTTGACCTTGTTTTTTTCCCCCCGTAGGAAGCTGATATTTAGAGAGGGAATAAAAACAGAAAGCGAGAATAGGATACATTGATGGAGACAAATTTTGATATATTTTTTTTAAACCATTTTTTTTTTTTGGTCACAGAGCCCTTTGAGGACTTGATAAAACTTAAAAAGATCCTCCCTGAAGACAGGTGAACATTCTGCACATGCATACTCACTATTGGGTATAGTTTTGGGGGACTTTCAAGACCCCCTTGAAGCCTATGTGAGCCCATCATGCTAAGCTTCCTACTGAGACTGGAAAGAAGATGGCTGACCTGTTCAATGTGCTTCCTTCATGTCGCAGTTACCTTGTTGTTGCTGAGACAAAGCACGGGAACAAAAGCAGCTGATGGGAGCAAGGTTTATTTATTTTTTTTAAAATTCTGAATTGCAGCCTTGAGCGGAAGCTCCATGATGGCAGGGGGCAGCATAGCATGAGCAGAAGCTGGACATCACCTCTGCCATGGCAGGTGGACAATAGCAGCAGCAGAGTGAGCTGAACTCTAGCAAAAGGGAGCTGGCTATAACAACCCAAACCTTCACCCCAAAACACACTTCCTTTAGCAAGGTTCCACCTCCCTAACTGTCATCAGCTGGGAGCCAAGCGTCCAAAGTACATGAGTTTATGGGGGACACTAATTCAAACCACCATACTGCCCAAGCATGAGGGCCTGAGACCACCTGAGTTTGAATCTCAAGAACCCACGTAGATAGCTGGGGATGGCCACGTACATACGTAACCCTAGTCCTGTGGGGAGTGAAAAACCAGGTGGTGAGTGATGGAAGGGGAAACCCAATGTTCTCCAGTCACTGTAGGTAAGTGCATGGGGCGTCACATCAGCACTTACGTGTGCACAGACCATGACACACACTACACACACGCCAAAAAAGAAACGTCTACTCTATGGAAAGGCACTATGTGGCAGGTTTTCTATAAAGTTCCAAAGGCACAGAGGTGAATATGACAGTTCCTGCTTTTGAGGGACTGGGCGCTGGGATCAAACACACACCTGGATAATGACATCGCAGCTGAGTAGTTGCAGAACCTCTCAATTCTCTCTGCACCGTCTTTGTTTGGCTTCCGCTCGCCCCTGCCTGGCTTTCTCTCTCATGGCCTGCTTGCTTGCAGTGGCTTGCAAGCTGGTAGCCTGTTGTGACTTTCTCCCTCCTTCACATGGATAAGCCATGGCCCTCTGCACTTCACTCACAGCAAAGAGTCCTGGACCACTCATCTCTTCACAGACCCGCCGGAGCAAGCTGGGACTTCCATCCCCTGCAGAATAAAGACCCAACTCCCTCCCACAGCATTACAGGCCCTGTGGTTGGGCCTCATTATACATGTTCGTGTTCATGTCCTACGTAGCCCTGCATGCATTCTGCTTTTTTTTTTTAAAAAAAAAAAAACAAAACTCGAACGGGATCTCTGTTCCCTAAATAGTGTCTGCATTTTCCAGCACCCCTGACAAGCTAATTCTGCTTCTTTATCAGAATACCATTTCCCTTCATATCTATCTCTTAAAGCCTTCTTACCCTCCAAGTCCCTGTTGCACACCTTCTCTGTGAAACTGTCCCCAGATCATCACATCAGGACTAATGAGAGCATTTTGGAGCCTGCGTTTAACGTTTAGTCTCTTCTGTCCTCTGCAGTGTGAGCAGCCATGCTGGGCTCCTCTGAGGCAGAGCTGTATTTCTGGGATTTGGAGTCCCTTTCAGAGGGTGGCCCACTGGAAATTGAATCGATGCACTTTTCTCTGTTTGTCAGTGGGGAAGATGCAGAAAGCCACTTTGGACTCCCCAAGATTGGCATTCTGTTTTTTTGTTTTGTTTTTGTTTTTTTGAGGTAGGGTCTCACTCTAGCCCAGGCTGACCTGGAATTCACTATGGAGTCTCAGGGTGGCCTCGAACTCACGGCGATCCTCCTACCTCTGCCTCCCGCGTGCTGGGATTAAAGGCGTGCGCCACCACGCCTGGCAAGATTGGCATTCTTTAGAGAGGTTGACCTAGAAGCCACTGGAGAGCTTCCACTGGAAAGACAGTCCTCCTCTTCCCCACCTGGGTCACCAAAGAAAGAATTAAAAACATAATTTATTTATTTGAGAAAGAGAGAGAGAGAGAAAGACAGAGAGGGAGGGAGAGAGAATGGGGACCCCAGGGTCTCCGGCCACTACAAATGAACTCCAGACGCATGCGCCACCTTGTGTGTCTGGCTTACATGGCTCCTGGGGAATCGAACCTACGTCCTTTGGCTTTTCAGGCAAGTGCCTTAACTGCTAAGCCATCTTTCCAGCCCTAAAGAAAGATTTTATTAAAGAAGAGGTACAACATGCATGAGGGAAAAGGGGCTAATATGCAATCCTTTGTGTGCAAATTCAGAATTAAAGTGTCTCCATTTGGGACAACAAGCCGCAGGACAGAAGAGGGAGGAGGTTCAGGAGTGCAGGACCCTGGGGGCCCCCCGACCGGTCATTCCTGGGCCAAGGACGGAAGGACGTCCAGTTGGTTCTTAGCGTCCATGAGGGCTTGGCTCCGGGATCTCATCCCAGACCCCACAACCCACAGGTGCTCAGATTCCTCATATAAAACAGCATACAGTATTGGCATTCAATTCATGCACCTCCTCCGCATATCTTATGCCATCTCTAGATTATTTGTCGTACCTAATGCGATGTAAATGCTATGTAAATAGTTGTTATACTGTATTTCTGTGTAGGGGATAATGACAAAAGCCTGTATATATTTAGTACAGAAGTGATTTGTTCCCCTAATATTTTCATCAGAGCTTGACTGAAACTGGGTGTGGAAAACCTGGATGCGAAGCCTGACCGTTCTGCATAAGGCTCAGCCTGGGCTGTGATGACCCAGCACCAGGAGGTCCTCTTTTGCCTCTGAGTTCCAGCCTGGTAGCTTTGCCAGGATGGGCAGTCCATCACGCTTAGGAAGACCTCGGGCTCACCTCATGCCCAGAGGTGGTCCTTGTCTTCCTGGGGTCCTCCACGCCACCCACACGGGGCAGGGCAATGGAAAAGGGTTTGGAAGCACCCATGAGGTTAGCCTCCCGTGGAAGGGACATGCTTTCGTGCGGACGAAGCTGCTCTGGGAGCCAAGCACTTGGCCCGGCCTCTGTGGCTTGAGGACAGCTCCTCAATGGGAACTTCTGCTCAGCCACTGGTGCCCCTTCTTGAGGTTGGAGTACAGTCCAGGTGACCTGGGACTTGGCCCTGGACTCTGTAGACTGCTAGCCATATCCCCAGAGGAATTCTGTTAATGAATTTATGCCACTGCTGGGGCATTCGGGTAGGACCTCCACCAGGATGGAGAAATCACCCACCACTCCTGTCACCTCCAGCATTCAGGGTCCGAGTGCCTCGGAGCTGAAATCCAAGAGCTTCATGTTCCACTCTGAATATTCTGCTATGCCAACATTTCTTCCCTATTCGCCTCCATATTAAACACCACCATTCTTGGTCCCTCTCCAAGGTCTCCGTCTCTAAGCTCTCAATTAGGAAAAGGAAGCGGTAATTATAAAAGTTATTAAAATATGGAATATCGCAAAGGAGCGGATTAGAAGTCTTCATGCTAATCCAAACAAATTGTGCTAATGTTACTTTGATTCTCCCAAACCCAAACCCACAGAGGAAGATAAAAGCCAGGGCTTGTTTTCTGAGAGGAGAGGAGAGCCTGTTCTCTAAGCCAGGACTCGGGGCGCATTCGCCAGGAGCTGCACAGAAGCCGGGAAGATGGAAGGAATGCAGGTTTTGTGGCCACTATAGAAAACGACGAGGTGGCGAGAGGCAAGAGCTGCATCTAGAGAATCAACCCAGGAACTGCAACTTGTCAAGCCCTTCCCTTTGCTGGGAGATAAGCCCGTATGCAGAAGTGTCTTGACTTCTTTTTTGAAATGAGGTCTCACCATGTTGCCCAGACTGGCCTTGAGTTTAAAATCCTCTTGCCTCAGTCTTCTTTTTTCCCCCTTAAGTTTTGTATTGGCATTTTTTTTAATTTAAAAAATTATTTATTTCTTCAAAATGCTGTGCCACTTTGTGCATCTGGCTTTATGTGGTTACTGAAGAATCGAATGTAGACCGTAAGGCTTTACAAGCAAGCGTCTTTAAACATGAGCCATCTCTCTAGTCTATATTGGCATTTTTTTTCTTTTGAGGTAGGGTCTCACTCTAGCCCAGGCTGACCTGGAATTCACTATGTAGTCTCAGGGTGGCCTCAAACTCACGGCGATCCACCTACCTCTGCCTCCTGAGTGCTGGGATTAAAGGTGTGCACCACCACGCCCGGCTTACATTGGCAATTTTTATACATGCATGTGATGGATGTATTTCCATCATAATCTTCCCTCCCATTACCTTCACTTGTCCCTCCCTCTCCTGTCCCCTGCCAAGTGACCCTTTGTTCTTATTCATTGATGTCTGTTTTCTCTTGTATATTTGCATAAGTCATGGAGTTTAATGGGCTTGTGTGCATGAGTAGGGAATTACTTATCAGTGCATATTTGATTTATCAGTTGCTACACCACTGAGGACAATGTCTCCTGCTCCCCCAGCAAACATTAACTCCCAGTTAATCCCCAGTGAGGGATGGGGCCTCATGCCCGTGACAGAATGTTGATGGGTCTCCTACTGTGCAGATCCTGCGCAGGTAATGGCAGCTAGCGTGGTCATGAATGCGCTGGCCACTTCACGTCCAGAAGACAGAGCTCCTCAACACTCCTCCTCGTCCTCCGGCTCCTACATTCTTACAACCCCTCCTCTCCCACAATGTCCTCTGAGCCTTTCAGGCGTTGATATAGATGTCTCATTTAGCACTAAACACTCCATAGTCACTTCTTAGCATTTTGATGAGTTTTGAGCCTCCCTGATAGTCACCACCAACTGTAAAATGAAGACCAAAGGTGAGAGCAGCCCTAATCTATGGGTATAAACATAAATATTTTGAGGGCAATTTGATAATCACAACATCTCCATTAGGCCAAAACCAGCTGTAGCTTCCCTCCTAGGGCCTATGTCCTTCCTAGCCATTGGCTTTTTTTTTTTTTTTTTTTTTTTTGGTCTTTCGAGGTCAGGGTCTTGCTCTAGTCCAGGCTGACCTGGAATTTAATATGTAGTCTCAGGGTGGCCTTGAACTCACGGCAATCCTCCTACCTCTGCCTCCCGAGTGCTGGGATTAAAGACGTGCACCACCACGCTCGGCTGCCATTGGCTTTTGACTAAGTTTTCAGGACCAGGCATAAATCCTTTCCCAGGGAGCGGGCCTCAAATCCAACCAGAGACCAGTTGTTTAACTCTCAGACAGTCATGTCACTACTGCCCCAGTGAGCACATCTTATTTAGCTGGCTGGTTTTGTAATTTGCAGAGTTCACTACTTGATAAAATTGTGGATGACATTTTTACCCCCCTAGAAGCTTGCAGAGCATTTTCCAGCACTACGATAGCTAGCCAGCTGGGAGGAAGCTTCGAGCTCAGCTCCAGCAAGATTTCTCAGTGTCCTGGAAACTGAAGCAGGTCTGCCTTAGCCTCGTGAGGTGCTGGGATTGCAGGCATGCGGCACTGCACCTGGTGCAATGAGTGCTTCATCTAGCGCAGAACTTGCTCAGTCGCAGTAATGACTCTGGGCTAGTTCAGGCGCTCCTGTAGGTAGAACTCTTCAGACGGGCATGGATTTGGTACTAGGATGCCAACAGCATCACAGTGATCATGGCTTTGTCTGGGAACCCATGATGCCTGGGTGTTGCCCCCATGCCTGTCAAACTCAACAGATTCCTGGATGAGCTCAAATCCACACCCCTACCTATTACTTCCTCTGCACAGGGGACCACCACCCCCTCATCCTTCCGGTCACACACCGAGAACCATCTTCGAGGTTTCTTTCTTTCTCATCCATCTTTGCTAAAAAAAAAAAAAAAAAAAATGGTGTTGTGACCTCAGTTATGTCTTTCCCATGCTTCGCTGCCCTCTTTTCCTAAATACCACTGCTTTACTTCTGATTTTAGCAGCTTTTCCTGAACTGCTTCTCTAAACTCTTTTCTTACTTCTTTCCCATCATATAGTGTTCTGGCCAGGCCACACACACGTCTCAGCATTTCAGCCGCCAAGCCTTTGCACACGAGATTCTTTCTGTTCAAGGTCTGTTTCCTCCTTTATTCCTTGTCAGACCCTTTCCCATCCTTCCAGACCAGCCCACGGTGGCTGTTCAGCAGCAGCTGTGGCTCTCATGGCTTTGAGCACTGTGCCATCAGAGCCCTGGTCCCTTGGCATCGCTTTCTCCAGAGTCAGAGACTCTGATTTGTGGGCCCTTGCGGAGTATTTGTGTGCACACGGCAGTGCTCAGCCCATCTCCATTGATGGAATACTGGCCCTAGAGGGTGCCTGACCCGTTCGTTACTGGCTTCTGTGAAGGCCTACTAGTTTGAAAGCAAGAGACTCCAGTGGTGCCACAAAGACCTATGTGCGATGTGGAGATGTGATGAATTAGAAGAGGCTGGCTGAGACAGATGCGTGCGTCTGGAGGGAAGGGGAGAATAATGGAGTAGTTGTGCTTGAGTCAGTTGGCTGGGACTTTAGTGTATGTCATAAAAAGATCCTGGTAGTGCTGAAAAATCATGACCTGAGAGAGGACTTGAGGGACTTGAGGTAAATATTTCACTTTAGAATAACTACCATATATTGAACACCCAATGCATCTAGATACTACATTTCACCGATTAGATAGGTTCGACTCCCCTATACCCACAGAAGGCCAGATGCACAAAAAGGCACAGGCATCTGGAGTTCATTTGCAGTGACAAGAAACCCATGAGCACCCATTTTCACTTTCTCCCTCTCTCTCTCTGCTTGAAAATAAATTAATAATTTAAAGAAAGAAACTAAAAATACTTTTATTTATATATATTTTTAAACTAGAAAATTTAAATTAAAAAATAGTTTGAAAACATTTAATTATTTTTATTTTTATTTTACAGAGAGAGAGACAGAGACAGAATTGCTGTGCCAGGGCCTCAGCCTCTGCAATTGAACTCCAGACACTTGCGCCACCTAGTGGGCCTGTGTGACTTTGCACCTGCCTCACCTTTGTGTGTCTGACTAACATGGGATCTGGAGAGTTGAACATGGGTCCTTAGGCTTCACAGGTTAAGTCCCTTAACCGCTAAGCCATCTCTCCAGCCCTCAAAATAGTTTTATTATTATTATTATTATTATTATTGTTATTATTTTTGGTTTTCCTAGGTAGGGTTTTACTCTAGCCCAGGCTGACCTGGAATTCACTATGTAATTTCAGGGTGGCCTCGAACTCACGGCAATCCACCTATCTCTGCCTTCCAAGTGGTGGGATTAAAGGCGTGTGCCACCAGGCCTGGCTAATAGTTTTGTTATTTATTTGAGAGAGAGAAAGAGACAGACAGAGACCCACAGAGAGAGGAAACATGCACCACTTTGTTCATTTGACTTTATGTGAGTATGGGGGAATCAAACTCAGACTGTAAGGCTTTTCTTCTTCTTCTTCTTCTTCTTTTTTTTTTTTTTTTTTTTTTTTTTTTGGTTTTTCGAGGTAGGGTCTCACTCTAGCTCAGGCTGACCTGGAGTTCACTCTGCATTCTCAGGGTGGCCCTGAACTCACGGCGATCCTCCTACCTCTGCCTCCTGAGTGCTGGGATTAAAGGCGTGCGCCACCATGCCCGGCTTGTAAGGCTTTTCAAGAAAGCACCTTTAACTGTTGAACCATCTCTCAGCCACTAACTTTTTTATACACGTGTGTGTGTGTGTGTGTGTGTGTGTGTGTGTGTGTGTGTGTGTGTTGGCCAGAGGACAGCCTTGGGTGTCATCTTGAGGAATACTGTCCATTGCCTTTGAAAAGGTCTCTTTGGCCTGGAGCTTGCCAGATAGGCTCGATTGTCTGGCCAAGGAGCCTTAGGGAGCCCTCCTGTCACCACCTTCCCAGCCCTGAGATCATAGACATGTGCTACCACATCCAAAAGTTGCACATGGATCCCGGGGCTCAAGGCAAGAGGGTCCTATTTGCAAGGTTGGCACTTTGCCAGACTGAGCCATCTCCCCAGCCCCTCAAAATCCTCTTCTTTCCTCTTTGCCTGTGTATGTGTGTGTGGTATGCATGTATACATGTTCACATGTGTGTGTTTGGGGGGTGCACATGCATATGTGTGTATTCATGTGTTCTGAGGCAAGCAATTGCCATTTGGTGTCTTCCTCAATGACTCTCCGAGTTATTTATCGAGACAAGGTCTCTCACCTGAACCCAGAGTTTGCTGACTCCTCTCGCTTAACTAGCCAGTTTGCACTGGGGCGGGGGGGGTCCTCTGTCACCATTTCCCCCATACTGGGGTTACTGCTGGGCCTTCACAGCAGCCCAGCATTTATGTGAGGGCCGAGGATCCAAGCTCAGCTCCTCATATGTGCCTGGCAAGTGCTTTACTGACTGAGCCATCACCCAAGCCCATCATCCTTCCTTCCCTCCTCCCTCTCTTACTCCCTCCCTCCCTCCCTTCCTTCCTCCCTTCCTTTCTCTCTTTCTTTCTTTTCTTGTAACTTTGAGAGAGAGAGAGAGAGAGAGAGAGAGAGAGAGAGAGAGAGAGAGGCACATCAGGGCCTCCAGCCACTGCAATCAAACTCCAAACACTTGTGCCACCTTGTGTGCTGTGTCACCTTGTGCATCTGGCTTACATGGGACCTGGAGAGTCGAACATGGATCCTTAGGCTTCACACGCAAGTGCCTTAACTGCTAAGCCATCTCTCCAGCCCTGCTTTCCTTCCTTCTTTCCTTCCTTCCTTCCTTCCTTCCTTCCTTCCTTCCTTCCTTCCTCCCTCCCTCCCTACTTCTCTCTCTCTTTCTTTCTAAAGCATCTTTTAATTTTTTTTAAAGTGTGTGTGTGGTGCTGGAGATCCAATCCAGAGCTCTGTCCATACAAGGCAAGCTCTTAACCACCAAGCCACAGCTCTAGCACCAAGAGCTTTTCCAAAAGCGGCACTGTCTGTTCCTCATGCCAATATTCAGGATACACGTTACTACTCCCCCCCCCCCCGGCTTAAGGTAAGGAGACTGACGCTCATGGAGGTTAGGGCACTTGGCTGAGTTTGTACAGCAAATGAAGGGCAGAGCCAGAATGGAGATGCGATGGGTTTATACTCCCAGACCCACTTAGATCCCATCAAACCAAAGTGAGCCACACCCCAGCTCCCAGCACAGTGCATGGCAAATATTTATGTTTGTATATATGGATATTGATAAGAATAACTGATCTTTATTGCACTTACAATCTGACAGGTACTTAACGAAGCGTTCTGCAGGAATTATCCTGTTCAGTTCTCGTAACGACTTCATGATAGAGGTGCTTTTACTTGCCTCATTTTTCAGAGCATTAAACTGAGGAATAAGTGGCACAGCCAGGATTTAAACCTGGTTCTGCTGGCAGCTGAGGTGGCTCCTGCTTTTCCTCATACACTACTCCTGCAGCATCCTCCAGTGACTCCTACCTCACCTCCGAGCCGGTTTCATTTAGGGCTGGGTGCGCACATTTTCAAGAACATTTTGATTCATTTGAGAGAGAGAAAGTGAGAGAGAGCAAGAGAGGCAGATAGAGAGAGAATGGGTGTCGCTGCAAACAAACTCTAGACGGATGCATCACCTGTGTCCCTAGCTCTATGTGGGTACTGGGGAATTAAACCTGGGTCCTTAGGCTTTGCAGGCAAGCACCTTAACTGCTGAGCCATCTCTCCAGTCCTGGGAGCAAAAGATACCTGGTCACTGGCCTTTCTTTATGCAGTATCAATGAACATCCCCCTTTGAAAGCCTCAGGGGCTAAAATATTTCCTTGTATTTCATTTGAGTCCTGTACTGAGCCTCTCAGGCTATTGGGCTGAAACTTTTTGTAAGGAAGGGCCCAGCGGGCATTGCTGAAGGTATCTCCATCCTGTTCAGGTGGTGCCAGCTACTGGGCAACCCTTTCACAGGGGTCTTGGTTCTGTTTTGTAAGTCAAATCAGGCATTTGGAGTGGTGGCGGTGAGTTTTCCCAGACTCCCTGGGACACGAGAGTCCCCTCCCCTGCCCTAGTTTTTGCCCCCTCCCTCACTTCATGTGCTTGGCCTTCCAAGTTCTCTGCTTCTTGACCTTCCAGTCTCCTTGTCCGCCTAGCTCTTAGTGGACACTTTTTCATCTGCCGCATTGGGCTGGGGATGGGAATAAGAACAGGGCTGTAGCTTGGTGTCGGTTGGGTCTCTTGCTCAGTAAGACACTGCTCTTGAAAGGTGAGGCTGTTCCCTGCTGACTGGACCCAGCCACCCCAGTAACCAGCCGCTTAGATTCCCCACGACTTTAGTGTGCTCCCAGGGCGGGGACGGGGACAGGGACAGGGTGGTGAGTGCTGCCAGTCTCCTGGTCACTTGTACTCTAAGCTCTTCCATTTGCATAATTGGTTCATTTGTATCTGTCCCTGGCTGCTTCTGAGAGACGAGTCATGTTGCTTCATTCTGTCAAGCAGTGGCCTGTCACCCTTCTTTTTACCCAAATGTGCCCATTGGACTAAGTCAAAGCAGTCAAGATCGCTCTACCAAATACCATGCAGTCTCTGGTTCCCTCTCCCCTCGCTGGTTCTGGAGCCTGTGGCACCTCCTTTCAAAGACACAAACAGTGCCACCTACTGAGCTCAGCCTTTGAGCGGGTAGGCATTGGATCATGGCTCCCAGATGTGCCCACATTTAATCCAAAGACCACTGCTAGACGAGAGTGTTTATTCCCATTTTGCAGATGGGGAAATGGTAACTGAGACCACTCAGCAAGGAAGCGAACAACTGGGGTTTGGAAAACTGCGTGACTTCCATCTCGACCTGTGTGTTGCCCCCCCACTGCTCTGAAGGCCGAGAGCCCGCCATGCCCTGGCACAGTCTCTGCAGAAGGGGCAGCTTGAGGCAGATGCTTGTGTTTGGCTCTAAGCCTTCTGTGTCTCAGTGTTTGCTAGGGCACAGTTCAGTGCAGTCTGAAGACTGTGTGAGATTTTTCCTTGGCATGTGTGTGTGTATGTTCATATGTGTGGGAGCACATGTGTGTACAAGTGCACACACACACACACACATATGCTTATGTGGGGATGCGAGAGGACAGCCTTGGGTATTTTCCTCAGAACCTCCATCCTTCTTTGAAACAAGATCTCTTATTGGACTGGAGCTCACCAATTTGCCTAGAAACAGTGAGCTCCAGGGATTCCCCTGGTCTCTGCCTCCACAGCACTGGTGATCAAACTGAGCTCTCCTCATGCCTGCAAGGCAAGTAGTTTGCCCACTGAGCTAGCTCGCTAGCAGCGCCGTGTTCTTCAGAAAGAAAAGGGGTTGTAACAGACAGCCGCAGACTACTGCGATGAACTTCCAGACCAGGCTCAGTTATGGAGGAAGGGATATTGATCGAAGCTTACAGATCCAGGGGAAGTTCCAAAGTGGCAGAAGAAGCTGGCCTGCCTTCACAGGTCCAAGGAGAGAGAGAGAGAAAGACAGAGAGAGAGAGAGAGGAGCCATAAGCCAAAACCTCAAAAGTCACACCTCCACCAGAACCACACTTCGGGGCTACCTGGCGAAGCTCAGGCACTTTGTGCATCTTTAAGCTGGAATTCCAAATCCACCCCACACCTTGGGGTTGCATCCTAGGATCAGCCCAGTGACACCTCCTCCAGCCAGGTGGCTGCAGATTAAATTATAAACTGTAAGAAAATCCTGAATAAACTGGGGGCCATCCATTCAAACTACCACAGAGGTACAAAGTTCTTTCTTTTCAGTGTTTGAGTCGCTTCCCTTCTTCTGTCAATAAGACCGAGACTCCCAGAAGCCCCCAGCTCTCCAGAGCATTGTCTCCTTGAACATGACTGTGGTCAGGAGATGCTCATGATGACAAGGAACGTGGTCCTCACACCCTCTGCAAGCCACACTCAGAGCGCTGGTAAGCGGTAGCTAGCGCATTTCCTGCGGCGTCACAGTTTACCTTACGCTCTGGATGGCATATGGCTCGTGTATCTGACCGGGAGACCTCAGCTCATCTCCAGCCTTTCTCAGTATGGTCTTCTCTCATTATTCTGAGAAAGGTGATTCTGTCTGCCCCATTAGCTCTGCCACATCTCTGATTCATTTAACCCACTGATTATCTCAAATTGAAATTAATGGGATGACTCCATTTCCATGAAATTTCCAGGAAAGACAAGTTTATAGAGACAGAAAGTAGACTGATGGGTGTCCTGGGGGTGGGGATGAGAATAGGGACTAACATAAATGAGCAGGCAGAACTTCACAGAGGGATGGAAACGTTCTAAAACTGGGTGACTGTTGTACCACCCAGTCAATTTACTTAATGTTGCTGAACTACGTACTTAAAAGGGATGAACTTTATGACATGTAAAATATGTCTCCATAAAGTGGCTAAAAACAAAATTGTGGGCTGGGGAGATGGCTCAGTAGTTAAAGGTGCTTGCTTACAGATCATCTTTTTCTAATTCTTCTGTCGGGGCTATATTATTTTGATGTAGTTGTCTCCTGAATGATCGCATTTCTGAGTCTTCTGCAGAAACCTTGGGGCGGGCGGGGTCTGGAGGCTGTCTCCTGCGAGTCTCGGCTGTGCTCAGCATCTCTTACCCACAGGCTTAGCAGCTCCTGCCCAGAATGGAGCTTATAATGTAGGCTGATGCCCATCACGGGAGCCGGGAGTCGGGTTATTCGTGGGTTCCATGTCTGGAATGGGATGCATGGGCTCTGGTTATTTGAGCCTATCCAAAGTCCGGGCACTTCCTGCCTCGCTCTGTAATAGGTTTTGTCGGATTGTTTACCTCGATGCCTGCTCTGTAACTGCAGTCTCTCTCCAAGACTGGGCTGCCACTTAAACCCCATGTCTGCTGTTGGAACTTACATTAAGATCAGCTGCTTCTCTCCTAGGTGGAGATAGTGGTAAAGTGTGCGATCTTCTATCTACGCTCCTTCTTCCTAAGAGTGGATAGATCACCATCTCTGTGGATCTCCCCCAGCACCCCATTCTTCCATTTTCAGAGCTACATCACCTCCTCCCTTCTCTCCCCATCTACCCCAGCCTACCAGTAGTCGAATAAGCTATACTTGCCAGACCTTCAGCTTCTGGCCATGGGCATGCCCTTGCTGGAACCTGTCTCTTCTATTTCACTAGCTGAAATTCAGCCAACGTTCAAGGATCTTTCAGTGAGCATCGTGGGGTACAGAGCCTGGCAAGCGTCAGTTCCTACCCTCAGTATTCCGCGCCGTCGCCCAGAACGCTTCTCCCACTGCTGGCTGGCTCTCCTGATTCATAGCCTACCATGCATGACAGCAGAGCCCCATTAGCAAGGCAGGATTTCTCACGGCTAGGGGCAGGTCTGAAAGCAGTCTAGGAAGACATCGTCTTGTTAGTTCTGGCAGAAGGAGTGTGGAGGCCACAGTTCTCCAAGTAATAACATTTCCATTTGCCTGGGGAAAATCTGTGGAGCCTTGGATTACTGCTCTGCTCACAACGGTGGAGGGAGTTCTCTGATCTCAGGAGAGTCATAGTCTCATGGAAATAAAAACGTAGCCATGCTAACGTAAGGTCCTTTGGATATGCGCTGATCACTCAGGGACAGCCTGGGGACGCTGTGTCTTTCATGGTTTATTGCTTTGGACAAAGCCAGCACCTAACCTAACAGTGGTTATGACAATGTTGGAAAGAATTCCAAACAAAAACAAAAACAAAAACAAAGTGTTTACAGTGCTTCTGAAATGTACCAGTCCGGATGGAAATGGAATCATCAAATACTGAGATTTCCTGCTACAGATCTCAAAGACCACAGGCATGGAGAGAATAGTCTGTTTCTTATGAGGTATATGAGGAAGTAGTTTTTTTTTTTTAAATCACCTCCAGCTTGAATTTTTCTTTTATTCTGAAAAGCTATAGGCTTTTTAGGGTCTAAGCTACTTTATAGAACTATGAAGTCCTACTTGAAACACAGTCAAATGTTATTGCCCAAAGATCAGAGGATAAATTGGGGGTAAACAGCTTCCTGCATTCATTCAACTTTGTATTCTGTAATCCGGATCCCATCCTTTGAAAGCACATATTCACAAGCACTGGACGTGGATTAAAATGTATGTGCACGTGTGGGGGGGCATGTGTCAGGAGAGGCCACCAAACAAGGAGTTGATAATCTTGAGATTACTCCTGGTACTGACCTGCCTCAGTTTCCCCTAATTACCCTGATCAGGCCCAGGGTGGGCTAGAGGTGTCATGAAGTGTTCTGGCTGTCTCGGCAGGAAGCTCTGCAATTTGGACCACTTCTCTCATCGAGCTTAAAAAATGGTGGAAAACACTGGGCTCAGGGGCCTTCTGGCCTTGGTGGGCTTTCAGGCCACTTGTCACCAACATATCCAGTAGATCTGCAGAGCATTGCTGAGAGGTGTGGTTGGTATAAATCCCCAGATGTCGTCTTCACTTAGATTCACCAGATTCAGAGTTCTCCGTGGTGGGGGTGGGGAAGAAGGGGTTTATTTCAGGCTCGCCGATTTCAGGCGAAGTTCCCTCATGGCCGAAGAAGCTGGCTCACTTCCATAGATCTAGCAGAGGGACGCCACCAACAGCCAGTGTGGTAGTTTGAATGGATGTCCCCCAATACACTCAGGAGCTTTCTTAAAGCTTGTAACTTGGTGTCACTGTGGGTGGATCCTAGCGTCCGGCCCTAAGGTGTAGGGGTGGGCGTAGACTTCCAGTCTAAAGGTGTGCAAAATGTCTGTGTTCAGCTGGGGCTCCCGGTGTGTGCTTGCTTGTGTTGGTGCTGGTTGCTTCTCTTTCCCTGTGTGGACCTGTGAAAGGGAGCCAGCTCTTCTGCCATTATGGGGCTTCCCCTGAATCTGTAAGCTTCAGTAAATGCCGTTCCTCTTATGAACTGTATCTGGTCTGGAGGTTCATCCCAGTGTGAAGCTGTCTGCCACAGCCAGCCAGCACAAATGGCCAGAGCCCAAACGCAGCTCTTTATGACACCTTAGGGCTGGACTTGCCTCCAGTAACACCCCCTCCAGCTGGCTGCTGGAGACTTAAGTAGGAAGCTCAACTTTAATTAAAAAAAAATCCCTACGACTATGGGGGACATACATTCGCATTCCAACCACCACAAGTTTCAGTGTTCACTCAAAGGGAAAAGAGTCATGAGTTCCTCAAAAATGTTAAATGTAGTTACCATATAACTCAAAAATTCACATCTAGATATATTCCAAAGGAAAGGAAAACACATATCTACACAAAAATGTTAGTATACATATGACTAGAAAATCATTTCTATAACTAAAAGGTGAAAGTACAAATTTCTATCATCTGATGGACAGATACTGATGGTGCGTCCATGCATTGACATATTTTCTGGCAATAAAGTTGAAACAGTTGACTGATACACAATAAAACATTAGCATATAAACTATTTGCCAAGTGATAGAAGGCAGTCACAGTTGGTGATATTTTGAATGATACTATTAAGATGTGAGGTCTAGGATAGGTTTAACCATAAACACAGAAGGTAAGTAGTCCTGGGCATGGGAGGGAATTGAATGAAAATGGTGACATAAATGGGATTGAGGCTTCTTTATGTGATGATGGAAATATTCTAAGACTGATCCAACAGATTTTGCACAACTCTGGGAATACACTAAAATAAATGTGCATTATAAATGGATGAATGATATGGTATGAAAATTATATGTCAATGTGAGTGTTATAGACAGTTATAAATTTAATAATTTGAAAGTATGCTGCTATACATATTTCTTATACAATTAATTGAACTAAGATCACATAATTTCCTGTTGTGCATGCTTTTGCATTTATATCTTAGGATGTGTTTCTGATGGTATTTTCTGGTTATAGTCTAAGACATTGACTTGAATTAACAGCGAGGGTCCAGGTGACACCGCATAGGAAATGGTGAGTTAAGCATGAGTGCTGCTCTCACTGCTAACCTGACAACCTGCACCAGGGAGATGGTGATAGATACTGAGGACACTCGAAATGTATCAGAGCAGAAATCCAGAAGCAGACTTAGAATATACCACTGTGGCTCAGGGAACATTGGGGAAGAGGGTGGTGAAAAGATTGTAAGAGCCATAGGATGGGAAGGAGTATTCAGAGGCATTGCCCCCAGTCCCACAGTGACTAATTACTACATTTATAATCCATAAGGCCATGGTGAATCTCAGTAGCCCCACTGAGGAGGGCCCTCAGTGGAATGGGGGCAGGAAGGAGGGAATATAATAGGATAATATGAGGGGATTTGGAGCAACTCATGATTTGTCCATTCAGCAAAGTTTCTAATTAATAAAACTTGATACTAAAAAAAGATCTTCCTGCCTCTAAGTTTTGAGTGAGATTACAGGTGTTTGCTACTGTGCGTGGTTTTTGAAATGTATATAATTAACAACATATTCAAGACTTAGCTAAGTATATCACAAGATTTGAATATTTTTGAAATTTTAATTAAAGCTGATGTCTTAGAATATAACCAGAAAATATGACTGGAGTCAGATTTAAGGTCTGTCAACAGCAGGCAGGGGCTTCCTCATGGAGAACCTTCTATGCACCTGGTCAGCCAAGGTGGTCTCTAAGGGAACTGTACAATTCCAGGCGAGAGATGAGAAGCACTGGGATTAATTCAGAGTTGTTTTTTTGTCAAATGAGCTTGTGTTTATGTGTGCATGTTCGTGTGTGTGTGTGTGTGTGTGTGTAAGGGGCTGCAATGAACATGTCTGAGGGTGCATGTGGAGGCCAGAAGACAACTTCAGGTGTCCTTTTTCAGGAATACTGTCCACCTTTTTTGAGTCAGAGTTTCTCATTGGCCTGGAACTCTCTAATTATGCTAGACTGGCTGGTCGCTGAGCCCCAGGGATCTGCCTGTCCTCGCTTTCTTAGTGCTGGGATTACAAATGTGTGCTGCCACAACTGACCTTTTCATGTGGCTTTCAGGAATCCAACCCGAGCTATCTCCCAGCTCTCCCAGGCGGTGTTTAGGATCTGGATGAAGGGAATTCATTCGTTCAAGGAGGTTTGTCACTCTGGAAGAATGACTGACTCTTTACAAATCATGAATCCTCAATGCTAAGGAACGAATGGAACTTCTTGAACATAAAATTGTCTTTTTTTTTTTTTTTTTTTTAGAGAAATTCAATGACTGTTTGGGATTCAGTTGTCACCCTGTCCAATCTTTGCACTGTTTACTACAGAATGCTGCTGACAGCAGGAGCATCCCTTGGAATGCAAGCATTTAAGTTCCCATCGAAAGGTCATGCATGAGTCTGGAAAACCAATTGAGAGTTGTTTTCCTCAAGAATATTTATGCACAGAAAGTACAGATCCATTTCAGGAAGGTCTAGAGTCAGGCAATCCCATGAAAAGGTAGAATGGTGCCTTGGGTAACCAACCAGCCTTTTGCATAGGAGCTTCCCTGCACTGCAGATTATCTGATGCTGTTTAGAAACCAAAATTCTCAAAGCTCCCTCTAACACTAACATCTTCATTGGGTATCTTTGAGGTTCAGTCCATCCAGAGATATTACTGCCAGGTTATCCTTTTTTTAATTTTAAAAATTTATTTATTTATTTATTTGAGAGAAAGAAAGAAGGAGAGAGACTGGGCACGCCAGGGCCTCCAGCCACCGCAAACAAACCCCAGATGCTTGCACCCCCTTGTGCATCTGGCTTATGTGGGTCCTGGAGAATCAAACTGGGATCCTTTGGCATTTCAGGCAAATGCCTTAACTGCTACACCATCTCTCCAGCCACCCCCAGGTTATTCTTGATCTTAAATGCACTAATTTAAAAAACTTGTATGCTTCCATTTATACAGTTTTAAAAATTAAATTGGGGCTGGAGAGATGGCTCAGTGGTTAAGGTGCTTGCCTGTGAAGCCTAAGGATCCAGGTTTGATTCCCTAGGACCCCACGAAAGTCAGATGCACAAGGGGGCACATGTGCCTGGAGTTCGTATGCAGTGGCTAGAGGCCTGGGCATGCCCATTCTCTCTCTCTTGCTCTATTTATCTGTCCCTCTCTTCCCCCCCAAAAAAATAATTGTGAAATGAAAAATACACACACACACACACACATATTATAATGTGATATTTTGAGTTGAGTTTTGTAACTGGTGCGGGCTGGAGTCTCTCATTTCATTGTTCTGCATATGATTTTATATTTTTTTGGAGGTAAGGTCTCACTGTAGTCCAGCCTGACCTATGTAGTCTTGGGCTAGCCTCGAACTCATGTTAATCCTCCTACCTTTGCCTCCTGAGTGCTGGGATTAAAGGTGTGCACCACCACACCTGGCATTGTATATGATTTTTCTATTATGTCTTTATATTGTTTTTTTCATACAAAGGATTTAGTCAAGTTTTATAGGCCAATCTACCTGAATTAACTCTAATTCTTAACCTCAAAGTTGATGTTTTTGAGTTCTGACAATAATTTCAAGGGCTATCATAAACAAACAACACTCTCAAACAATAGTTAATTGAAAAAAAATCTAGAGCTTCATTGTTATAGAAAGGGGGTTAGGAGACAGACATTATGGGGTCAAGAACCCTGGAATGGGACCTCCAGATCCCACGTTAGCCAGATGCAAAGGTGAGGCAAGCGCAGGATCGCATGTGCCCACTAGGTGGCGCATGCGTCTAGTTTGATTTCAGTGGCTCGGGCCCTAGTGTGCCAATTCTCTCTCTCTCTCTCTCTCTCTCTCTCTTCTCTCTTTCTCTGTATCTTTCTCTCTATAAAAAATAAAAACAAAAGAGAAAAATTTGATTAAAAAATGGAAGTACCTACATGTACTGGAGACTGCTTCTGCCAGGGCCACGTGGAGCCTGCCAGGAGACCTGAGGTGAGATGACATTGGCCTTGTGGTCTTCTGTATCTATTCCCTCCAAAGCATCCCCCCTCCCTGGAGGAAGAGGAGCGGCTCATAAGATGCAGGAAGCTCATGGACATCATGAGACCCATGAGGCCCCTCCTGGAGGTTATAAATGCGGCGAACTACTGCTGGGAAGAGGAGGGTCCTGGGTGGGGCTGTCTGTAAGCTGTGCCCCGAGTTTCGGGGATGTGGTTTTTAGGAGTTGTCACCCTTGCTGGGTGTGTTGGGTGGGTTTTTTTTTTTTTTCATGACACAGCTGTCTTTGAGTCACCCGTGCTTCTGTAAGTAACTCACCCAGACTCCTATAAGTAACCCAAATAAACCGATTGGTTCGCCAAGCTAAGCTTGGGTGGAATCATTTCTTTGGTTAGTCTTGGGTTCCCTCTCTGTGGTGAATAGACAGGAACAGTTACACAGCAGTGGGGCATCCACCCTGTGTCTGAGGAGGAGCTGGCTCAGCTGACCTGGGGCCTGTTGACTTGCTCTGAGATGCGGAACAAACGCTTGGCATGAGATGGATTATTTAGAAAGGCATTGAACTGGTCCCATACAAACTTGCCCCAGAATCCAGTTCTAGAAATCCTCTTTTCCCCTTCCCCCATACTTCCCAGTCTCCCCCACCGCTTGTGACCCACGCTGCATGCCTGGGTCTCCTCTGGCCTCCCAGCCTCACTGCTGCCACTTGGCTCCTGAAGCCACCTGCTGGCCTCTCCCACGGCCACCCCCTTAGTTTCTCTCTGCTTTCCCCGTCAGCACATGACTATCCAGACCTTTGAGCATTTCAAGCACTTAAAAGCCCTTTAATTGAAGCCATGTTCTTGGGATCCGCAGCATGTCAAGGAAGAACCCTGACCCGAGACTGAGAAAATTTGTGTTCTTTTCTTGGCCCTGCTGCTACTGTTAAGTTTCTCAGTGTGATATTGTGATATTGTACATATCTATTCTTTTCTTTTCTTTCTTTCTTTTTTTTTTTTTTGTCTCTGTTGCTGGTTCCTGGCGCAGAGCTCCTAAACCCTTTGCAATTTCCTGGGTGATAGGAATGCTAAATATATCTTCCATCTAATATTTGGTCTCTAACTCCAGCGTCTCACACAGATCCTCCAATCCCTCTGGGATTTCCTGGGTGACAGGAGTGTCCTCTGTTGCAATGAGACGAGTCTAGACACACTCCTAAATGAGGCTTGGTCACCAGAAAGACCAAGCCGTAATCAGAAGCTTGGAACTTTCAGTTCCCCACACCTTCTCCTGGGAATGGCAGAGAGGCGAGAGACTGAGTGACAAGTCCCTGTGCTTCCATGAAGCTTCGTAGAAACCTCCAGAATGGGGTTGGAGACCTTTCAGGTTGCTGAGTACGGGGGTGGTTCCTGGAGCGAGGTGTGCGCAGAGAGAGCATGGCGTCTTTGAGCTCCTTCCCACCCTCATTCCTTGCTCTAAGCATGTCTTTGTCTGGAGGTTCAGTTGCCTGTCTCCTCCTATTCTGTATTAACCTAACCAACCAATAATCACATTTCTCTGAGTAACAAACAAATCCCACCGGAGGAGAGAGTAGTAAGAACACATTGATATCCGGCTGGCTAGAAGGACTGCTCACACCTCGAGTTGGCTTCTGAAGTGGGGCAGCCTCATGAGACTCAGACCCACACCAACGGAGTCTGACACTCTCTCTCCATAGATGGTACCAGAAATGAGCAGAGTTAGAGGAGCTCACATTGTAGCTGCTGGAGGAGTTTTTGGATGCTGTAGGGAAATCAGTCAATCAATCAATCATTTGTCTATCTATCTATCTATCTATCTATCTATCTAATCTATATATCTTGTCAGAGAAGTCTTCTGTGTTGTGCTGAATATTGAATATGTGACTATAGGAAAAGTAGTGTTTTTTAAAATATTTATTTATGAAAGAGAGAAAGACAGAAAGACAGAGGGGGGGGGATGGGCATGCAGGGTCTCTTGCTCCTACAAACAAACTCCACATGCATGAGCTACTTTGAGCGTCTAGCATGGGTCCTGGGGAAAGGAAGGGGGGCATCAGGCTTCACAAGCAAGCACCTTGAGCTGCTGAGCCGTCTCCCTAGCTCCAGTTTGGGTTTTCTGCCCTCTCAACCTCTCTGGACCTTGGTCTCTCCACATTAAACTCCCTCCAAAGCAAGTGTACATGGATGGGTACAGTCTTCCTTGTCCCAGAATCCGGTGCTTTCGTGAGCTTGTCAGCAGCAGAGAATATTATGACAGCGCCGCAAGGCAGGTGTGAAGGAGAGAATGAGGCAGCGTGAGACCAGAGCCTTTCCACACTCCAGCCCTGGGTGAGTTTGCAGCAGGAATCTCGCGATGAAGCTTTGGAAATGAGAAGCCTTCTTCCCCACAGCCTGCACAGGACTGTAACTCACTCAAAATTGTGTTGAGGCCATAAACTGCAAAGAGCTCCTCATGAAGAATTTATGAGGGGGTCTGAAAGCTGTGTGTTTGCTCTAGAGACATCTATTGTTTGTTTATAATGTGTGCATGTTTAATTTGCAGTAAAACAGGGAGGCGCTATCAAACAGGCAACTCCTCCCGCAGGAGCTTCATGGAAGGAGGAGGGTGGGCGAGGCGAGTTCAAGATGAACTTGTCGCTTCGTCCTGTGAGTGGAGGAGCTCCGAGCTCTTTCACTGGTAAAGTGCTGTCCTGGTGTTTTTGTGGGACAGGTGGATCTTGGAAAAAGAGGGTGCAAAGGGTTTAGAGAGCCCTTGAATGTCTCCTTGTCTCGAATATTCTACCACCAGAGTCCTACTGCACTTGAATGATTCCTGAATAATCCTGTCCCATCAGTGAGGTCCATAGGTAAGCAGTGCGGACTCACAGACTCCTGTTCTGAAGGATAAAATAGTCCCATCTATTACCTGTGGACAGAAACTGAGGTAATGGGAGTTCATGTCAAATAATTCCTATCCTGGTGGGGAAGCAGCTTGTTTTTGGGCACAGTAGAGGGACACATGGGGGTCAGCAGTGGTGGGGGGGGGCAGTCAGCCTACGGTATTGAAGTTAACTGAGTCTCATACACCAGGCATGGTGAAAGGTTTTAAAAGTTGGGCTTCTTTCAAGGTATTCAGCAACTCAGGATTATTATCTTGGTTAAACACGGGAATGGTGAGTCACAGGGAGAATCCAGTTCACGGCATCAGGAAGTGCTGGTTACTTTCTTGCTCTAGAAGTCCCTGCTGTCAGACAATGCGATACCAAGGTCGGTCTGAGGAGAAAAGCAGCTACTTTGAGAACCAGGGTGAGGGGGTGCTCCTGGGATGCTGTGTGGGGAAGTTAGATCCTTGAGAGGGTATGGAATACTTTTCTGTCTTTGCTGCCGGGAATCCCTCACGTTTAGAGCATGGACCTGCTGCCTGCCTTTTTGCCAAAGGGCACAGATCACAGTTTTAGTAGTTAACAGCCTAGCAGGGACCGTAACTCCCCTGTGGGATGATGTCGAACATCCTTGTGCCACATTGAATCACGTGGCAGTGTGCGCATGTGTACCCGAGCGGCTGATGGAACGTAACGTGAAGGCCATTCTCTTTCCGTCCCTGGTTCCCTTGGATCTTACAGAATACCCACCCTGAAGCCGCTCACTTAGTATTGTGGGGCGCGTTACTGAGAGCTGGCATTGTTCTCTGGGAAGCTGGGCACTTGCTGTGTCGTGCATGGCTCCCTACTAGTTGGTTGTTAGACTTCAGTGCAGGGACTGCAGATGCCATATTTTCTAGCTCACTTACTACCCTGGAATTAAAAAAAACAATATTCACTTATTTGAGAAAGAGAGGAGGAGGGGAGAAGGGAGAGAATGAATTGGTGCTCTTGGGGCCCTTGCCAGGGTAAATGAACTCTAGACACATGTGCCATTTTCTGTGTCTGGCTTTATGTGGATACTGAGGACTCGAACCTGCATGGGGAGGCTTTGCAAGCAAATACCTTTAACCACTGAACAATCTCTCCAGCCCTAGAATTTTTTTTTTTTTTACAGCGGCATCCTAGATCTTCGGGCTTTCTCTGGGGTCAGTTTGCATATTGTATTTCATGGTGGATGGGGCAGAGGTCAGAAACCCCCACGGCATGCCCCTTACTGTCAGGATCTACATCTCTCAGGGGGTTCATTCCTGCAGGAGACCTGTGTGGAACTCATGGCTGTGTCCCTACCTTCTGGGAGGAGCACCTGAGGAGCACACCAGATGCAGAGGAGCCAGGGGTACATTTGGAGGTGCTGGGGTCCCTAGGAAGGGGGGTTGCTTTGGTGGCAGTGCTGTGGAAAGGCTGAGCAGAGGCACAATTAGCCGACTGGTGGGGGGTCCTCCTGCTACGTGCTCAGGTGGCTGTGGGCGGTGGAGTATGCCATCCTGGGTCTGAAGGACAGATGTCACCAAGCAGCCGTTATCTTCTGATCTCCCGCTTTCCTACAGGCTCCTCTTCCAAACCGTTAAAGTCTGCTTTCACAACCAGGCTTGATCCCCCCAACATGTGGAGACAGCGACATCTGCCTTGATACTACGTCATAGTGTCAAATTTTCTCCCCTTCCTGTCCCCTGCACCGTGACCCCAATCCCGAGAGCCCTCAGCTGTCAGAGACAGCCCGCACCTGCAGAGCCTACAAAGCGGGAATCCATGTCATTCTTTGGGCCACACCCGCATCCTATCTTCTCCAGACCAGTCCTCAATGGTACAACAGACGAATGTGAACAGAGACAAAGATACGCTGGAACGCCATGGAGGCTTCACAGGGAACTCTCAAGAGAAGCTGCCCAGGTAGAGAAGCATCTTGCCCGAAGCTCTGAACTCGGGCTGCTTACGATGAGTCACTCACACCGCTGCATCTGCCGTGTGAATAAACATCGCTCATCTGTGTTCTCCAAGTTGGTGATGGGCTTGGTCACTGTGGTTTTGACTTCAGCGCTGTTACTTAACAACAAAGCCTTTCTGGTTACATCTGGAGTCAGTCCGTTCACCCAGACGCGACTCTTCATCCCCTTGAAGCTGGCATGCTTCCTGCCTGACCACACAGGTGGTGCTTGCTTCCCCGCAGCACCGCCCAGTGGCCTCAGACTATGCCCTTTGCCTGTAGGAACTCAATACCATCCTCGGGCGCCTAGAGGAGAGCCAGGAGAACTTTCTGGAAGCCCACCTGCTGTAGGTACACATCCTGCAGGCCTCCCGGCTCTCCCTGGGGACTCTCGGGGAACCCTGGGCAGTGTTGTCAGGAAGTGCGTGGGCTTGCTTTGCCAATCCTCACCTGGTTCCAGCCTCTGTACCCCGACCCTGGCAGTTCTTCCTCAGCTCTCAGCCCCACTTCCTGAGTGATTTCTCTCTGGGGAGCCTGACTGCAAGCTGGGAGTTTCCTGGAGAGCTGTAGCTATAGCAGCTGCACCCCAAGCTGGAGCTGACTTAGAAAGACTCAAGGGTAGGAGTGAATTAGAATGTCAGGGGCCTCCTGTCAACACCCCTTGAGGTTTTACTGCTACACGTCCTTTCTATCATCCATTTCTTCTCCCAGCAGCTGGCGCTGCCCCTGGACAAGGATGAGCCCTGTCTGGAGGGAAGGACCCTTTATCTCCTAGAGGGCTCCAAGTGGCCAGTCACGGTGTGTGTGGGGGTGCTGCTTCTGCTTTTGGCAAGCCCTGCTGCTCTCATCGCCTCTGGTTTTTGGCTATGGGTACATTAATTAACCAATCAGTTAATGAAGCCGAGTTTATGAAGTTACCTACCCAGTTTCAGGTCCTATGTGTTGATAATGTTTCCTTGATTACGTAGCTCAAAATCCAATTCAAGCTATTTGACATGTAAGAAAAGAGTTTGCCATAAAGACATAGAGTGTTTCAAAGGCAGGGATATAACCAGGTCTTGTGCTGCGGTCAGGTTTGCATTGCTGGTAGAAATCACCCAACCAAGAGCAGCTTGTGGGGAAGAAAAGAGGTTT
The DNA here is from genome assembly GCA_036346955.1 of Dipus sagitta. Taxonomy (NCBI): domain Eukaryota; kingdom Metazoa; phylum Chordata; class Mammalia; order Rodentia; family Dipodidae; genus Dipus; species Dipus sagitta. The sequence continues at coordinate 150,587,213 of CM070772.1, read as the reverse complement.
ATTTTGGCTTACAGGCCTGAGGGGGAAGCTCCACGATGGCAGGGGAAAACGATGGCATGAGCAGAGGGTGGACATCACCCCCTGGCCAACAGCAGGTGGACCATAGCAACAGGAGAGTGTGCCAAACACTGGCAAGGGAACACTGGCTATAACACCCATAAGCCCACCCCCAACAATACACTGCCTCCAGGAGGCTTTAATTTCCAATTGCCATCAGCTGGAGAGACAAGCGTTCAGGACTACCTAAGTTTATGGGGGACACCTGAGTCAAACCACCAAAAAAAAAAAAAAAAATCACTAGCCACTGTCTAAAAAACCATCATGATCCCAGAAATACTCCCCTAGCCCCTTGTCTCTGCTTGAACATCTGTTTCCTTCTCATTTCTTGGAAAACTGGCTTTCTCTGCTTTTGGTTCAAGCAATGGTGCAAGAGGCTTCTCCCAGCTCCCAGCTCCCAGCTCATCCATTCTAAAGAGAGTCCCAGCTGCTGGTGAGTCTGACAGTCCCTCTTCTGGTGGGAGAGAGGGTGCTGACTGGCTCACTTGGAATTAGGTATCCACCTCTTGCCCAGTATCCTAGAGCCAAGGGACCAGGGCTGTGAGCACAGACAGTCAGGGGCATTCCCCTGGAATTGACAGGTCTCTTAAGTGGTCATTGGGAGTTACAAGTCTCTCGGTGGCATGCTGCTGGGTGCAGAATCACAGAGGTGAGAGCCCACAGCCTTGCCAGCAAGGGGGTGGAGATATACATCATTGCAATGAAGGGCAACAGCAGTTCTTCTCAGCTGGGGAAGGATGGTTTTGTCTCCTCATAACGCTTGGAATGTCTGTAGACATTTTATTTTTTTTTTTGGTGTGTGTGCGTGTGTGTGTGTGGGTATGCATGCTTGTGTGCAGGCACGTGGGGGTCAGAGGTCCACATCGGGTGTCTTCCTCAATCACTCTCCACCTTATCGACTGAGTCAGGATCTCTTATTTGAACTCAGAGCTCAGTGATTTGCTTGGTCTAGCTAAGTCAACACATCCCAAGAATCCTGTCTCTGCCTCCTGAGAACTGGAGTAACAGGAGGGCTGCCACGCCCACTGAGCATTGACGTGGGTGTTGCGGATCCTCACTCAGATCCTCCAGTTAGCTGACCAAGCACTCTATCCACTGGTCCTTCTCCCAACCCTGGGAGACATTTATTTTATATTATTTTAGAGAGAGAGAGCATTGGTGCACCACTGCAATTGCACTCCAGATGCTTGCGCCACCTAGCGGGCATGTGCAACCTTGCACTTGCCTCCCCTTGGTGTGTCTGGCTTACATGGGATCTGGAGAGTCAAACATGGGTCCTTAGGCTTTGCAGGCAAGTGCCTTATCCGCTAGGCCATCTCTACAGCCCTGGGAGACATTTTTGACTATCACAATTCAGGGTGTTGGGGGGGCTGCTGCTGATATTCAGTGAGTTGAAGCCAAGGATACTGATCAACATCCCACAGTGGACAGGACAGGCCCACAGTAAAGAGTATGTCCATATCTAGTAATCAAAAAAAAAAAAAAAAAAAAAAAAAGAAGCCAGGCGTGGCAGTGCACGCCTTTAATCCCAGCACTTGGGAGGCAGAGGTGGGAGGTTCATGGAGAGTTCAAGGCCACCCTGAGACTACATAGTTAATTCCAGGTCAGCCTGGACCAGAGTGAGACCCTACCTCGAAAAAACAACAACAACAAAAATAAATAAATAAATTAAAAAATTAAAAAAGAGAGAAAGAAAAAATAAGAGTTATCTGGACCCAAATATCAATGGCCTAGAGGGTAAGAAGCCCTGAAATAAAGTAAATGTATAATATGCAAATATAGTTTTAATTTTTAAAATATTTTATTTATTTATTTGAGAGAGAGAGAGAGAGAGATTGTGATTATGGCCTGATCGTCTTTCTCCACAGCTGTCACTCTTTCTTCTAATGAGCCCCGTATACATAGGGAAGTGGACCCCAGACTGGCCTCTGCGCGTTCTTGAGGTGCAAATGCATACTCAGCGCCGTCCTCCCTCGCAAGTGCACACAGGGCCTCAGGTCCTCTCCCCACCTGGAAAACCCTTATTTCTGTTCTCACCTCTGAGTGTAGAGCTGAAGCTTGGAAGAGGGCTGCATGGGCTGGGGAGGCATCTGATTTCCATTATGTTCACACAAGAGTATCCTAGGAAACTAGGGGTGTTGACAGACCAGACTCCAGGCCCAGAGCTTTTGCTTGAATCGGTGATGGTTTCTCTGTGTCAGCAGAATGATCTCAGCCTAGCTACTCAGGAGATTAGGCAAGTCCATCCATGTAGCTCTTCTACTATGGCAAGATGCTTGTTCTCACTAACTGTAAAGTGGAAAAAAAATCACCTGCTAAGACATTAAATGTCTCAGAAGAGTCAGGGCACATGTAAGTGTTTTACAAACCCAAATCTGCAAGTATTCCCACCCACCAGAGCCTCACCTTGACACACTTTTAGGTTTCTCAGGAGGCATGAGAAACGATAGCCTGAAGACCCATCGAGTGTTGTCAGAGGATGACAGGTGGCCGTCTCTGAGCATATTTAAGAAACTGGAGGAAATCTAATTCCTGGAGACTTAATTATGTAGGGATTTCACAGTCACAGAGCCAAGGCATGTCTCTCTCAAACTAGAGAGAATGTTCAGGAAAATTGGACAATCTTTTTTTATGACAATTTTAAATTCAGAGTATTTTTATATTAAAAACAAAACATATTCCACTTCACAAGTTGGAAAAAAACAATCTTACGGCAGTACAATTGCTACAAAATAGTACTTTCAATGGGGAAGGGGTATGGGTCCATTTTGCTGTGTCTCACCCATATCTCAAGGTTTTGCTTACCTAATTCTGCTTCTGAGATGGGCATCAGAACAGCCTTGAGTCGGGAGTGTGCTCTTCCCCTGACTGGCCCTTGTCCATGGCTCTAAGAGTTCTCTCCCTGACTATGGACAATCTTGAATAGCACGGGAATGGGAGCAGCAGCATCAGAGACCTTGTGGTGTGGTTTAAATGTGAAATGCCCCCCACAGACGTTATGTGTTTGAAACACTTGGTCCTCAGCTGGTAGCTCTTTGGGAAGGTCATGGAACCTTTAGGAGGTGGAACCTTGCTGGAGGAAGTGGGTCACTTGAGCTAGGCCTTGAGGTTTGATAACCCAGCCCCACTTCCTGTGCATCCTCTGCTTCCTTGCTGTGGATACACTGTGACCATGTGGCCTCCTGGTCCTGCCACCATGGCTTTTCCATCCTATATCCCATGGAGCTGTAGCCAGAAGAAAGCCTTTCCTGCCTCGAGCTGCTTCCTGTCAGGTGTTTGGCCACAGCAACAAGTAAAGCAACTAATGCTCCTTGGGAAAGAAGTGCACAGGGTTTTGATTTTGGAAGCACGCGGGCCCATGACTGCGTTTCATCAACAAGATGGAGCTGCGGAAGGGCCAGGTCCAGCCGAGGGCAGGGCGGAAGGCTCATGCTTGCGCTTGGAAAACGTCTGTCAGAGACATTCATTCTGTTCCGCTGATGCGTCTTTGGAAGTAAAAGAGGCTTTTACACGAAATGAAAACAGAGTGTATGTCTGACAGACAGGTAAATGCCGCTTTTGCGAAGGTGGTAATAACACGTTTGTCAGGGAGGCGCGGAATCTCAAACTTATTTTTGATACAGATTCAATTGCTCCTTTAATCCCAAACAACCACTCCATCAGTGTACAAAACAGAGCAGCCGGAGGATAATTGTCGAAGTGGGAACGAGGCAAAGCCTCCGCCTTCTGCCTTGGAAGGGTTTTAGCCTGCCTTTCAAAAGCATTGTTGGTAGGAATCGCTCACAACACGCGTGGCGCCTCCTCGGTTTCTCCCCACTGCAGACATGCTGGGAAACCCACCATTTATCACAGGCCCAGGAGACAACAGAAGATACTCAGCTGCAATCCCACCGTTCCCCTGAAAGCATAGCAATTGAACCATCAAAGATTCATAGAGCAATTGATGTCAAAGACTGGAAGGAAGCCTGGAGGTCACGGGCCCCGTCTCCGGTGCTCCAGACAGCGGAAGGACGCAGCTCCTTGACCCAGACGGCGGCTCGCCCTTGATGCCCGGCTGTGACGGCCCAGAGTGCTTACCCATCAGCCTGTGGATGAAGGGTGCTTATTCTCCCAAGGCCTGCCTCAGGTTGGCATTCAGGCTATCGTTACTCAAAAACGTCTAGGTTCTTATTTCCCAGGGATTTCTTTTAAGACTTTTATTTTCAAGACTGTAGGCTGAGCAGAGACAAGCCCAGGCCAACATTAGGACCAAGAAAGCATGTAGTTCATGGCCAACATCATGGGCAAAGGCTAACAGCGGAAAACCACTGGGATTCTAATAGCCACACCACAGAGACTCTAAATTGATGGTGGCTATTGTTTTGATCGACATAAAATGTTTCTATTCAAGTGTGTGTTGGCTGCCACTCTGTATTTACCTAAGCCATGTCTAATTTGTGCTAGGTCGGTTCCGTACCCCGTCAATGTGAATGAGATGGGGAATGGATAAAAGACCTAGTCTCTCCTTATAAGAATTTCCAATCCAAGGAGGCTTGTAGGCAGAGAGTTTAAAAATAATTGGGAGTTGAGCCAGGCATAGTGGTGCACAGCTTTAATCTCAACACTTGGGAGGCATTGCTGTGAGTTCAAGGCCACCCTGAGACTACATAGTGAATTCCAGGTCAGCCTGGGCTAGGTCAACCCCCCCAAAAAAAATATAATAATTGTGAGTGATAGAAAAATGCATGACGTTACCATGGAGCACAGGAGAGGGCCAATGGCACAGCCAGAGAATACGGGTGGTTGTGACCATAAGGACCAAGTTAGAAGTCCTAGACAAGGACATTGAAACACCTTCAGGGACAGAAGAAGAGAAAGACCCTCAGCTAGGTACTTGGCAGGGGAAGAGAATGTGTGTTCTTCATTGTGTTGGATTGGATGGGCTTTGCCTTCCATCTTTCTTCTCCTTGATTTAAGACCAATGAACAAGTCACTGTCTGAGGACAGCGGGTTTCAAACATTTGAACCCCCAGGATATCGGGGTGGCTGTGTTAAGGGTGGAATCTTTGCAAGAACGGGAGTTACAACAGGTGAGCAAAGTAGGGCAGCGATGTTTGTCGCCGTAATTAAGTGATGAAGCCTGGGGAAGTGACAAAGTCCCTGTAGCGGCGAGTGCTGGCTCAGAGTTCAAGAGTGGGAGATGAGCAGGTTCTCTCCGGACCCCTCAGGATTGTCGTGGACGTGCCTGTGTTAACACAGACCGTGTGAAGGGCTGGGGAGATGGCTCAGTGTGTAAGAGCACTCGATGCACAAGCACGAGGACCTGGGTTCAAGCCCCAGCACTCACGGCGTGAGCTATGTGAAAAGCCGGGCATGGCTGCACACCCCTGTAACCCCATCCCTGAGGAAGAGAGACAAGAGGGTCACTGGGGCTCACGGGTGAGCCGGAATGAATGAAAAAGAGCAGCTGTGGACTCAGTGACCCTAAGCAATAGAGGAAGAGTCAGAGGACACCGGGCATTCTCCTCTGGCCCCCACGTGGGTGTGCACATCTGCATACAGTATACATATACATGCCGCATACATACCACCCCCCAAACTGTATGGGGCTGAGGATATGGCTCATTTGGTAAAGTCCTTGACCTGAGTTTGGGACCACCAAAACCCATGTAAGAGCCAGGTGTGACAATATGCACCTTTAATCCTTCACTGGCTAACTTAGTCTGCCTGATTGGTGAGCTCTAGGATTCCGTGAGAGACCTTGTCTCACAAAATAAGGAGGAAAATGATTGAGAAAGACATCAGATGCTGGCCTCTCCTCCACGCCCACACTCACACATACATATGCTTCCATGAATACATGCACCCTCACACATGAACATGAATACCTGCCTGCACATGCACACGCAAAAAAAAAAAAAATTAAAGACAGCCTGTGTGGTCAAGGCACAACATGTTGAATTAGCAAGTCACGGTCAGAGATATCCAGTCTTGAGTTCCCTGCCCCGTGTCCTGCTCCTCGGTCACATCATGGGCCTTTCTCTTTGTCCCTCTTGATTTCAGGTGACATCTCTTCTCCTGAAGCAGCTTGTGATTCGGCCCACAAGCCTTTGATATACAGTGGGCAGACATTGCTGTCAGCTCTCGGGGCTCCTGCTTCCGAACTCTCTCAGTTGGCTCTTGTTCTATTGCCCTGCCTACCATTCAAACTAGACCTCGGCCTAGGGAGTGGAAGACATAGCAGAGGTGGAAACAAAAACAAAAACAAGGGCTGGAGAGATGGCTTAGCGGTTAAGCGCTTGCCTGTGAAGCCTAAGGACCCCGGTTCGAGGCTCAACTCCCCAGGACCCACGTTAGCCAGATGCACAAGGGGGGCGCACGCGTCTGGAGTTCGTTTACAGTGGCTGGAGGCCCTGGCGCGCCCATTCTCTCTCCCTCTCTCTATCTGCCTCTTTCTCTCTCTGTCTGTCACTCTCAAATAAATAAATCAAAATAAACAAAAAAATTAAAAAAAAAAAACAAGGCTGGAGAGATGGCTTAGTGGTTAAGCGCTTGCCTGCAAAGCCAAAGGACCCAGGTTTGATTCCCCAGGACCCATGTTAGCCAGATGCACAAGGGGGCGCTTGCATCTGGGGTTCGTTTGCAGTGTCTGGAGGCCCTGGTGCATCCATTCTCTCTCTCTCTGTCGCTCTCAAATAAATAAATAAAAATAACAAAAAATTTTAAACAAACAAACAAAAAAAGAAACAAAACAGCCGAGGGTCATTAAGAGTCCCAAACGGTAGCACCAAACTCATGATGTGTAGGGCTTCCATCTTCCAAAAACTGCAGGGGATCTGTGAGGTGGGGTCCCTTCTGGCAATTCCCCTGCAGCCATGATGTGTGTAACTTTTCCGAGCCCTGTGACCAGATACCTGAAAAAGCAACTTAAGGGAGGAGGAAGGGTTTGTTTTGTAGTCCGTCATGGCGGAGGGGTGTGTTGGCAGGAGCAGCTCAGGGCTGTGGCAGCAGGAGCCGGAGGCTGCTCGCTCACATCTGGCAGAAGAGGAAGCGGAAAATAGGCAAGCTGGCACCTGGCTCATTTCGCTCTCTCTCTTTCTCTCTCTCTCTCTCTCTTTTTAGAGGCACTGCCCACATTCAGGACCAGTCTGCTCTCCTGAGTTAATTCTCTCTAGAACCGCCCACACATTCCACACCCCAGAGTGTGCCTCACTGAATGCCCCAGGCATTTCTTAATCCAATCAAGTGTGCAGCCTAAAATAAAGATGTCCGCGTGGGAGCAGGAAAGAGAAATAGCTGTTTGTGGTAGAGGAGACCTTAGACAGCCACGCCGCGTTTCCTGCTGTCTCCAACAGCACGGGAGAGCACTCGAATTTTCTTATTCTCTCGAGATGGAGGTGAGGGTGCGCCCAGAGGTTGCCAGATACCCACAAGGTACGTCTTTGCCAGAAACAGAAATCAAGCTCTCCAAACCTTTATTCACGCATGCACCTCATATCTCCTTTGCTGAAGCAAGGGATATATATGCATAAAATTGCTAGGGCAAAATGGGGCTTGGTACAGGAATATTTTTTTCTCTCTCTCTCCTCTCTCTGTGTACACGTGAAGACCAGAGGACCGTGGGTGTCATTCCTTAGGCACCATCTGCTTTTTTAAATTTAAAAACATTTTTAAAAAAATTTATTTATTTATTTAAGAACAACAGAGGGAGAGAGAGAGAGAGAGAGAGAGAGAGAGAGAGAATGGACACACCAGGGCCTCCAGCCACTGCAAACGAACTCCAGATGAGTGCGCCCCCTTGTGCATGTGGCTTACATGGGTACTGGGGAATCGAGACTCAAACCAGGGTCCTTAGGCTTCACAGGCAAGCGCTTAACCACTAAGCCATCTCTCCAGCCCACCATCCACCTTTTAAAAATATTTTTTATTTATTTGCAAGGAGAGAGAGAGAGAGAGAGAGAAAGAGAGAGAGAGAGCGAAGAGGGAGGCAAAGAATAGATGTACCAGGGCTTCCGGCAGCCACAAACGAACTCTAGACACACGTGCTACTTTGTGCATCTGGCTTTACATGAGTCCTGGACAACTGAACCCAAATCATTAGGCTTTGCAGGCAAGTGCCTCAATGGCTGAGCCATCTCTCTAGTCCCACCCCCCGTTTTAAAACAAGGTTTTTCATTGGCCTGAAGCTTGCCAAGTAGTTTAGACTGGTGAGCTGGGCAGTGAATCTCAGGGATCCTTCCACTTTACCTCTCTAGTAAGGGGACAAGAAGGTTGTGCCACCACACCCTACATTTTTTTTCCATGGGTCCTGGAGATTGAACTCAGGTCCTCATCCTTGTGAGGTAAGCACTTTACTGACGGAGCCATCTCCCCAGCATATGTTTTCCTTTTTTAATAGGACAACAGCAAGGTCAACAAAGATTGTGAGTGAACCAGAAAGGGTGAAGCCTTGGGCTAGGAATACCATCTCGCATAGCGGGTATGCAAGGAGGGGGGTCAGGGCTGTGTGCTGGCTGATCCACATTAGAGCCATTTTAAAAACATTGGATGTCAGGCTTAGAGTTTAGCGGGATGCAGAAATCTTTCAGAAATAGGATGGGCAGAATTTAAAGGAGGCAGCAGATGTACACATGGCCAAATCTAGCTTCCTCTTGAATTTGAAAGGATCTGGGATTAACTATGGGTACAAAGCCCCCAGTCTGAAAATGCTGCCTAAAGCTCATCAGTGGATTCACGCTACCCACCTGGGTCACTTAAAAGATACTCGCCGTAAATCCGTCTCCCCAGTCCATTTCTCTTGGATGATAGAAACATGGTCAGCTAATTTATTGAAAGCCGCATTAAGGTACTTTGGGATACAGGCCATTGATATTTAGATACGTTCTACCAGCTAACTTTCTTGCTGGGAAACAGCCTCTTTGGATCAATTCACTGAGTGGAATAATGGAGTGGTCAGCATAAAGCGAGAGCCTGTGATTTCATGGTAGCTCCTAGAGAGCCTCCTTGCCCCTAACCTTGTCTTTTCAAATGACATTCAGAGGTTTCTGTTGGTGTTCCCAGGCCTTCTGTGTTTCTGCCAGTCATAATAGCAGGAAGTGCTTGTTGGTGGGTTCAAACCCCCCTATGTCAGTCAGCCATCATAAAAGGAAGAGCTTGTTGCACTGACCCCACTCTGATGGGGTTTGTTAGTAACCAGTTGTTGCAGGAGGGCTCCTCCGGGGTGACAGGTATCTGGGGGAAGCAGCTAAGTCATTGAATTTGCCATCTGGACCCTCTTAACACTTGTCTAATGGGAGCCTTTTGTTTGTATGGTGTCAAACGGTAAGGCAAAGAACTTGGCAGTTGCACTTTAAAAACCTTAATCTTGGACTGAAGAGATGGCTTAGTGGTTAAGTGCTTGCCTGTGAAGCCTAAGGACCCTGGTTTGAGGCTGGATTCCCCAGGACCCACGTTAGCCAGATGCACAAGGAGGCGCACGTGTCTGAAGTTCATTCACAGTGGCTGGAGGCCCTGGCGCGCCCATTCTCTTTCTCTATTTGCCTCTTTCTCTGTCTGTTGCTCTCAAATAAATAAATAAAAATAAACAAAAAAAATTTAAAAAAAAGCTTCACCTTGGAGCTTGGCATGTAGCCACCCAGTGGGTCGAGTGCTTGTCTAGCATGCATGCAAGTCTGGGTTCGATCCCTGGTTTCACATAAAGCGGATGTGGTGACACAGGCCTGAAATCCTGACACTTGGGAGGTGGAAGCATGGAGGTCAGATGAATGTCTAAGCTGAGCAAATGGATGGATGAGCTGGCAGAGCACTTACTGCCCAAGAGTGATGACCTGAGTTCAGATCCCCAGCGCGCGTGCACACACACACACCCGCTGGACATGGCGCTTTACGACTGTAATTCCCATGCTTGGGCAGCTGGATCGTCAGGACAAGCTGGCCAGCTAGATGTTGCAGTCCAGTTCACATTGCTGGTAGAAATCACCAACCAAGAGCAGATTCTGGGAAAAAGAGGTTTATTTTGGCTTACAGGCTCAAGGGGAAGCTTCACGGTGGCAGGGGAAAACGATGGCATGTGCAGAGGGTGGACATCACCCCCTGGCCAATGTAAGGTGGACCATAGCAACAGGAGAGTGTGCCAAACACTGGCAAGGGGAAACTGGCTATAACACCCATAAGCCCGCCCCCAACAATACACTTCCTCCAGGAGGTATTAATTCCCAACTTTCCATCAGCTGGGCACCTAGCATTCAGAACACCTAAGTTGCTGGGGGACACCTGGATCAGACCACCACACTAAATTAGCCAAGTTGGTGAGCTCTGCGTTTAGCGAATTATCCCATCTCAACAAATTAAGTGGAGAGCAACTGAGGAAGTCACCCCAAATGACCTCTGGACTCTGCACATACACACATGCACATATATGTGCACACACAGGTGTTCCCACGCACATATAAACAGGGATACACACATGCACATACAACACACACAATCACACACACACGTGCACATGAGATAAAAAGAAATTTGTTGTTATCCTCAGCTACAAAGCAAGTTGTAGGCCAGCCTGGGGTACATGAGATTGTTGTTCTTTTTTTTTTTTTTTTTTTGTCTTTTGAGGTAAATCTCACTCTAGTCCAGGCTGACCTGGAATTCACTATGTAGTCTCAGGGTGGCCTTGAACTCCTTCTACCTCTGCCTCCTGAGTGCTGGGATTAAAGGCGTGCACCACGATGCCTGGCTTCAAAGAGATTTATTCTTAAGTTGCTTGTCCCATATCCCCTCCTTCTGTATCTCTGCCCATTCTCTAGCCTGTCATACCATGACAGTATCATTTGCTTCTAACTCATTTCTTCCAATGTTTGGCCACACACATCTTTTCCTGCCTCTCAGCTGGTCCCCTGACAGCCTTACGCATGGCTTGGGTGGACTTGGCAGCTCAGGTTTTCTTGCACAACTCCCAGTCATGTGGTATTCCGCGAGCTGTCCTGTGAGGCTGAGACCTCACTGTGGCCTGCGTGAGTGAGCGAGAGGAGAGGCTGCATGCCTTTGATGCTAGCCATGGGAAGACCATGGTGAAAGCATACTCAGGCTCCCAACTCAGTCTGGGGCCCTTCTCTGAGCATCGGCCCAGGAAACAAATTCATGAGAAGATGTTGAGTTCTTGTCAGTTTAGTTCCTCTAGGAATCCTTGTGAAAGACTCACTTGACCACAACTTTGATGCCACTGCTTGTCTGGCTTTCACGTGTCACCTGAAGGTCCTCCTGTCAGTTTTCTCAGCTGCCCAACTATAGTCCTTTGGAGCTTCTGCCTTGTCCAGATAGCTCAGTCAGAGCGACCACCTCAGCCAGGTCTCTTCCCCAGTGTCCAGCAACAGGAGCCGCAGATCCCTGCACCACGTGACCAAGGTTCCTCACTCTTCCTCATCTTCTCCGATGAGAGACACTGAGGAAGGATGTCCAGGCAGACACCATCACGGGTGACATTGATCCTTTCTGGATGTGAACCCGGAATTCTATCAGTAACAGCAGCACCCAGTCCAGACAAATGTTTGAGGAGAAGGATCAGGGCTGCAGGTAGAGAAGAAAGCTGAAAATAAAAGATTGCAAAATATTTTCTTAAAAACCCCAATCTTCAGAGATGATCACTCCTATAACATTTACTGAAATGTCAGCGTTCTCCAAAGCACTTGAATACCCATACTGGTGATTAAGAAATCAATAATTAACATGCAAATTTGAAAGCTCTAGGCAAATTGAATATTAATTACTGACTTCATAAGTGGAGGCTGCTCAGCAGTATGAAAATAGTTCGGGATAATTAGGATTTAACAACCTTCAGACAGAAAGAAAATAAATACAGGGTTCTTGATGAATGACTTTATTTTTATTTCATTATTGTATTATAAACAACCTTGGTTTTTCCAAGACCAAGGAGAGAGGGTGAGAGGGAAAGGGTGGGTTTGAATATTTAGTGTATATCATTGTGACACCTTCACCTCCTTCGCTGAGATCCTCTGGGAATTGTCACGTAGAAGTTCACTTCTGTAGTTAAGACTGCAAGGTGACCTGCGTCAGCTGGGAGCCAAGAAACACTGCACAGCAAGGGTAGACATGACTGAGATGAATGGTCAGAGAAGCCGGGGTTTCAGAGCGCCCCATTCTCCGTGATGCTGTGTTCGTGAGCACCTGGGTACCGCTCCTTGCCTGCAAACGGCGCGTCACGGCTGAGAGCTCCTTCCCGTCACTGCACCTCAGGGATCTTCGGCTCCATTGCTTCCCGGTCTGATGTTCGGCCTTCTCCCCTGGCTCCACCCTCTCTCAGTCCTCCGCGCTCACTTCTGCGGAGCCCCCGAGTTCCGGGCATGAGGTCTCCTGGGTGGTTCTATTTTTTAAATACCCTCTCTAAGGCAATCTGTGTCTGACAGCCATTTTGTGTATAGTGATCGCCACCATTACAAATAAAACCTTTCTTCTCCTTGTGTGGGTGCACATGTGTGTGGAGGCCGGAGGGCAACCTTGGGTGTCATCCTTAGGTATACTGCTCAACCCGTTTAAAAAAAAATATTTTATTTATTTGAGGAGGGAGGGAGGGAGATAGAGAGATAGAGAGAGAGAGAGAGAAAATGGGCACGCCAGGGCATCCAGCCAGCGCAAATGAACTCCAGATGCACGTGCCATGTGCATCTGGCTTACATGAGTCCGAGGGAATTGAACCTGGGTCCTTTGGCTTTGTAGGCAAGTGCCTTAACCACTAAGCCATGCCTCCATCCCTTTAAATATAAATAAATAATTTATTTATTTATTTGAGACAGAGATACAGAATGTTTAAATATTTTACTTATTTATTTATTTGGGAGAGAGAGAATGAACCCCTTTTTGAGACAGGGTTTCTTTTTTTTTTTTTCTTTCTTTTTCTTTTTTTGGTTTTTGAGGCAAGGTCTCACTCTCTAGCTCAGGCTGTCCTGGAATTCACTATGTAGTCTTAGGGTGGCCTTGAACTCATGGCGATCCTCCTACCTCTGCCTCCCGAGTTCTGGGATTAAAGGCGTGCGCCACCACGCCTGGCTGAGACAGGGTTTCTTATTGGCCTGGAGTTCACCAGTTAGGCTAGACTGTCTGGCCAGCAAGAGATCCACTCTGCATCTACACGAGTCCTGGGAATTGAGTTCAGGTCTTCAGCCTTGTGAGGCAGGCTCTGAGCTATTTCAGCAGTTCTTCAAATCTGACTTTTAATAATTTTTGTTGAAAGGTGTTGCAGTCTGGTTCACATTGTTGGTAGAAATCACCCAACCAAGAGCAGCTTCTGGGAAAAAGAGGTTTATTTTGGCTTACAGGCTTGAGGGGGAGCTCCACGATGGCAGGGGAAAACGATGGCATGAGCAGAGGGTGGACATCACCCCGTGGCCAACATAACGTGGACAATAGCAACAGGAGAGTGTGCCAAACACTGGCCTGGGGAGACTGGCTATAACACCCATAAGCCCGCCCCCAACAATACATTCCCTCCAGGAGGCATTAATTCCCAAATCTCCATCAGCTGGGAACTTGGCATTCAGAACACCCAAGTTTATGGGGGACACCTGAATCAAACCTCCACAATCTGTTCCTGGCCCCCATAAACTGATATTGATACATGATGTAAAATACAATGCATTCAATCTAACTTTAAAAGTTCCCATAATTTTTATTAATTCCAATAATATTCATACATCCTCATAGTTCAAGGTCTTTTAACTGAGCCATAATACCAAAAAATCCCCCCCCAACCCATAATGGCACAGAATAAATATTCACAGTGCAAAAGATAGCATAGCAAAGAAATACTCAAGCAATACATGATTTAAACAGGGAAAACACCAAATTCTGTAGCTTTAAGTCCAACAACTCTAGTTAGTGACAAATCTCCAAGTCCGATAACTCTAACTAGCAACAAGTCTCTGGAGTTTCAATTCCAACCCTCTGGCTAGTCTACTCACAATCTTGGAAAACTCCATCGGGGCCGGCAGCTCTCCTTGGCAGCCATCCCGAGGTCCTGGCATCTCCACTGGGTCTCCACTGCAATCCACAGTTCATCCTCATGGCCCGATAGGGTCTCCATGCAGGCAACCAGGAAACTTGCTTCTCATTGCCCATGGCCGTTTCCAAAACACAAGACCGTGTTGCAAATTCAATGACCCTCTCTTTCCTGCATTTCTTATACTCCACAATACCAGGTAGGGTGCCAATTTGTTAATCCAGGGGGGAATAAAGCAGACTTTGAAGAATAGGACACTCCTTGAGCACTCAGGCCCCTTCAAAAGAGTCTACATTCTTCCTATTGCCCCAGTGCAGGTCAGCTGGCCCAATCTCAAAGGTTGTAATCTCTCAGTTGCAGCTGAATGGGCAGCAGTTCAACTAAAGATTTCACTTTTTCTGTGCCAAATCCCTCTGCTCACACCAGTTCATTTCTACACAAAGCAACCCTGCACAACTTCTCAGGACACAGGCATAATAGCAAGCTTCTCACACAAACTGCTAGCACAGTCCAGGCAAAGCTCTTTCTCACCCTCATAAACCAAACCTCACATTCCATAGTTCTTACTGCATTCAGGCCTTTCAACTCTGACCAGAATAGTCCATCAAGATGTACTTATAGCACTGCAAGGCATTTCTTAGGCCAAGGTTTCAAATCCTTCCACATTCCTCTTGGAAATCAGTTCCAAAAGGCCAAAGCCACACAGTCAAGTGTCTAACATCAATCCTCCTCCTTGGTACCACTTTACTGTTGCAGTCAGGTTCACATTGTTGGTAGAAATCATCCAACCAAGAGCAGCTTCTGGGAAAAAGAGGTTTATTTTGGCTTACAGGCTTGAGGGGGAGCTCCACGATGGCAGGGGAAAACGATGGCATGAGCAGAGGGTGGACATCACCCCCTGGCCAACGTAAGGTGGACAATAGCAACAGGAGAATGTGCCAAACACTGGCAAGAGGAAACTGGGAATAACACCCATAAGCCCGCCCCCAACAATACACTGCCTCCAAGAGGTACTAATTCCCAAATCTCCATCAGCTGGGAACCTGGCATTCAGAATACCTAAGTTTATGGGGGATACCTGAATCAAACCACCACAAAAGGTAAAATTCATGAAAAGTTCATAAGCTATGAGTGAGCACAATGTATTCTTACTAAAGGGATACATTTATGTCACTATTAACCAGCCCAAGAAACACAGCATTAACCATGTCCTAATGTCCCCATCTTCATCATCATCTTCACTTTTCCTTTCAGGGCTCAGTATAACCTCGAATTTACTGTCATAGGTTTTTTTAAACCTGTCTCAACACTTATACATGTATAAGTAGACTAACCCAAGGGTTTTTTTTTTCTTTTTTTTTTAAAGTTCGTTTGTTTGTTTGTTTATTTATTTGAGATCAACAGAGAGAAGGAGGCAGAGAGAGAGAGAGACTGGGCGCGCCAGAGCTTCCAGCCTCTGTAAACGAACTCCAGATGCATGCGCCCCCTTGTGCATCTGGCTAACGTGGGTACTGGGGAATTGAGCCTCAAACTGGGGTCCTTAGGCTTCACAGGCAAGCGCTTAACCGCTAAGCCATCTCTCCAGCCCCCAAGGGTTTTTTTTTTGTGTGCCTAATTCTTTCATTCAATATGATATTGAGATTCAAGCATGATGCTGTATAGAGCAGTAATTCACTCGTTCTTATCACTATACCACTTATACGGTATACAGCACTGCAATTTACTTATCCCCTTTATTATTGGTGGACATTTACTTTGCTTCTATTTTTTGATGGAATCACTAGATGGTTGATTATGAATGAAATTAACATGAGTGGTCTTGTCAAAGAGTTTTCTACAGTGGTTATGCAAATTTGCACTCTCTGCAAGTTCCAGTTGCTCCTCGCCAACATGTGATATTGTCTTTTTTTCTCACTCCTTTTAAGCCATTCTTTTGGGTGCGTTGACATGTATTTGAAGAATGACTTTTTCTACCAGATTAGCTCCTTTTTTTCTTCCTGTCTTCTAGACATCCTCTCTTCTTGGTATGGTTTTTCTTTGTGTGTAATGCAGATGGACTGTGGACACGTTTCACTGGCCTCGGGCTTGCTTTCCTACCCTCAGATCTTCCCGTTTGTGTCTTGCCTTTTCACAAATAAAACTTCTTAATTTTATTTATTTATTTACTTATTTTTGTTTTTCTGAGGTAGGGTCTCACTCTGGTCCAGGCTGACCTGGAATTCACTATGTAGTCTCAGGGTGGCCTCGAACTCATGGCAATCCTCCTACCGCTGCCTCCCAAGTGCTGGGATTAAAGGCGTGTGCCACCATGCCCAGCAAAATTTATTAATTTTAATGTGGCCTAGTTTATCAATCTTTTTGTGAGTACTTAGATCATAAGTTTTGTCTCCCATTTAAGAAAGTCTTGGCCTGTAACCCAGTATTCAGACAGCCGAAGCAGGAGAATTCTGAGTTGGAGATCACCCAAAGCTCTATGTTAGTGAGATGTCATCAAAAGACCATGTGTGGGTGGAGGAGAGGAAAAAAAAAGAAGAAGAAAATAGAAATTTTAGGTAATTTTTAATGCCTTAAAGGTTTTTTTTTTTTTTTCTGTGCTTTTTCCTTGAAGACTTCCTGGTCAGCCACTTAATATTTAGATATACAACCCTTCCAGAAAGCTTTATAGTCCCATTTCAATGTGCAATCTCTTTGAGGCTAATCCTTATAAGAGGAAGGGGGTTTAGATCAAGCCTCTTTCTGGTCTGTGGATACCAAGGGTTCCAGTATGGTTTGCTGAAAAGGTCTTCTGCTATAGTTCGAATATAAGGCGGCCCTCTTAGGTCAGTGCAGCAAAGGGTTGGTCACCAGCTTGATGCTTCTGCAGGGTGGGGAAACTTTAAGGGGCTGGGCCTAGTGGGGGGTCTTTAGGTCATCAGGGGCATACTGTTAAATGGGATTATGACTCAGGTCTCTTTATTTTTGTTATTTTATTTTTAAAAATTATGCGTGTGTGTGTGTGTGCACACATGTGTCTGCGCACACACTCCCATGCCAGAGCCTCTTGCCACTGCAAATGAAAGTCAGGCACTTATGCCTCTTTTCTTTTTTTGCATCTGGCTTACATGAATTGCTTAGAAGTTGAACCTGGGGCTATCAGGCTTTGCAAGCAAGTGGCTTTAAACATTGAGCCATCTTCCTAGCCCCACCCTCCTTCTTGGTTCTGGCCACTACATACGTAAGTGGTCTTCCTCTGCCATAATGTGCTGCCATAGGACACGTCATCCATTCATAGACTAGAACCTTCCAAATGATGAGCCAAAATGAAAGTTTGCTTTTCATCAGTTGAATATCTCAGATATTTTGTTGTAGCAACAGAAAGCTGAATTACGCACCACCCTGCTATTGAGTGGCTTTTGTCAAAACCGGTTTTACATGTTCCTGTGGGATTCTGTATTCTAGTCCATCGATCTAAGTGTTTATTGCTTTGTGAATCATAGTATTGATTGTAGTTGCTACCTAAATATTAAAATGGAGCACAGTACTTTTTTTTTTAGGCAAGCCCAACAGTCTGGCCTTTTTTTTTTTTTTTAAATGAGAGAGAATGAGAAACGAAAGAGTAGGAGAATTGGAGTGCCAGGGCCTCCAGCCACTGTAATTGAGCTCCAGATGCATGTACCACCTTGTGTGCCTGTGCCACCTTGTGCATCTGGCTTACGTGGCATCTGGGGATCAAACATGGGTTCTTAGGGTTCGCAGGCAAGAGCCTTAACCGCTAAGAGATCTCTCCACCCCTCATTTTTTAATCTGTTACTTTCAAAGTCTTTTTAGCCATTATAATTCCACTGTTTTTCAAATCAATTTTAGAATGAGACTATTTATATACTCAAAAAATCTTGGTATGGGTTGGAGAGATGGCTTAGTAGTTAAAGCACTTGCCTGTAAAGCCTAACAATGTGGGTTTGATTCCCCAGTACCTACGTAAAGCCAGATGCACAAAGTGGTGCATGAATTTGGAGTTTGTTTGCAGTAGCTGGAGGCCTTGGTGTGCCCATTCTCTCTCTCTCTCTCCTTGCAAATAAATAAAAGATTTTTTCAAAATCTTGGTAGGATTTTGGTAGGGACTGCATTCATCCTACGTCTCTTTTGGAGAAAACTAATGTCTTTGCCATATTGAGTTTTCCATCCCATGAAGATAGCAGATCTCTCTACTTCTTCACATCTCCTTTTCAAAGTTTTGCATTGTTCAGCACACAAGGCTTGCACATGTTTTGTACCCAAGTATCTTGTTGTACATCTTAAGTGATTGCAAGTGGCATTTTATTTTCCACACTCTTATTGCTAGTGTATGAAAGCACAATTGACTTTTGTATGTTGATCTTGTTTGCTGTGACCCAGATGAACTCACTTGTTAGTTCTAGAATTTTCTTTGTAATTTGCTGAAGATTTTCTATGCAAAATATCGTATCATTTGAAAACAAGAACAGTTTTATTTCTAACCTATACATTTCATTTATTCTTTTTTCATTTTAGCATTTTCTTGCTCTATTATGCTGGATAGGAATCCGGTGCTATGTTAAGCATGATGAGAGTGAACACCCTTACCTGCCTTCCAATTTTTAGAGAAAAAATATTTAGTCCTTTTCTAGGTAATACAATGGCTTCGTGTAGCTGCTCCATGTTCACCTGTATTCATTCCCCTTGATCCCTAGTTTTAAAAAGAGGCTTAAAAAGTCATCAATGGATGTTGAATTTTTTTTAAAAAAATATTTTATTTATTTCTGGTGGGAGGGAGAGAATGGGCATGCCAAGGCCTCTAGCCACTGCAATCAAACTCTAGATGCATGTGCCACCTTGTGTGTCTGGCTTTATGTGGGTCCTGGGGAACTGAACCTGGCTCCTTAGGCTGTGCACGCAAGTACCTTAACTGCCGAGCCATCTCTCCAGCCCCTGGATGGTGAATTTTATCACATGCTTTTTTCCACCCTGAACTAATTATTTTAATTTTCCCTTTGGCTGTTAGTACAATAAATTACACTGACTGATATTTGAATATCCACTAGCTTTGTATTCCTTGAATGAACTACACTTGGCTATGGTCTATATCAGTACATGCCATACATTTTATTTCTTAATATTTTCTTAATAATTTTTATGTCTCCCTTAGGAAAGATGTTGGTCTGTAGTTTTCTCTCTCTCTCTCTCTCTCTCTCTCTCTTTTTGTATTGCTGTCATGTTGTTTTGGTATCAGGGCAATCTCAGCCTCCTAAAGAGATGAGATGTAATCACTCCTGTTCTATTTTCTAGGGGGATTTTGTAGAATTGTGTCACATTTTTCTTCAAATGTTTGATAGAATTTTTTAGCGAGACCACCTGGGCCTGGAGATTTCTCATCAGGACATTTTCATTGCAAAATCAAGGCTGAGAGGAGCACTTGTTTAGTGTATACAAGGCCCTGGGTTCAATCTTTGGCACACACAAAAAACCCAAAGAAAATTTATTTTCTGTAATAGTTATAGGGGTCTTCAAATCATCTATTTCCTATTGGGTAACTCACAGTAGTTAGTGCCATAATTCTTTACTATTCAGCAGCTTGAGGGGGTTGAATACAAGGCCTTGTACCTACAAGACAAGTGTCTTCTCACGGAGCCACACCCCTAGCCCTGGGAGTTATGATTTTTTTTATATTTTATTTATTTATTTGAGAGAGATAGGAGTGGAGAGAAAAAATGGGCACGTGGGAGGACCTGGCGTCCTCCGGCCACTGCAAACGAACTCCAGATGCATGCACCCCTTGTGCATCTGGCTTATGTGGGTCCTGGGGAATCGAACCAGGATCCTTTGGCTTTGCAGGCAAATGCCTTAACCGCTAAGCCATTTCTTCATCCCCCCTGGTAGTTATGATTTTTAATGGCTATAGGAGCGCTTGTGACATTTCCTCCTTTGCTTTGCTGTTGGTTACTGATGTTCTCTCTTGTCCAGTTTGCTAAGGATTTTTTTGTTGTTGTTTTGTGTTTTATTGAAATTTTATTAGAGTATTAAAGTACCATGACTTGACCCCATTATACGGTTAATGTTTTCTACTTGTCTTTATTATTTTCTTTTTTGTTCCTCATTTTGATTTCCCATGAATAGTTAGATGGAATGCTAAAAATTTTGCACAGTTTCTTTTCTCCTACTCGCATTCTTCCTATGGACCACTGCTATGCTACGTAGCATCGTTCTTTCCTAATGTCAGATTCAGTGGTGAGTAGTTAAGTGTATGTAAACTTCTGATTATGGTTTCTGGCAGAGTAACCAGTTATGCATTTGAAAATGACTAATGTTGTCTGTACTTTGGGAAGGCCTTCTTGCTGATGACGGAACCTAGGCTGGTGTCTACTTTAATTCAGTGCTTTGAAAGTCACTTCGTTATACCCTAGCTTCTATTGCCTGCTTAAATGTGTTGAGGTTTATCTATGTTTTGTCTGTGCATCTATTTATTATCCTTGACTTTTTAATAGTACCCAATGTGTAGACATACCACAATTAGTCATTCGCTCATTAATTTATTCACATTTGGGTCGTTTCTAGCTTTGGACTACTGCCACTGAAGCCGCACACATATTGTGATTTCATAAGCTCTTCTATCCCTTGTGTAAACTCCTAGGAATAGGTTGCTGCTTCACAAAGAATTACGAAATTATGCCATGTTGCCTTCCTACCAGCACATATATGAGTTCCATCAGGCCCACCCCTGGCCAATACTCTTTTAGTTTTTGGCTTTGTCAACCTCTTAAAGTCCACTTATTTTTATTTATTTATTTATTTGACAAAGCAAGAGGGAGAGAGAGAGAATGGGCGCGCCAGGGCCTCCAGTCACTGCAAACAAACTCCAGATGCGTGTGCCTCCTTGTGCATCTGGCTAATGTGGGTCCTGGGGGAATCGAACCTGGGTCCTTTGGCTTTGCAGGCAAACGTCTTAACTGCTAA
Organism: Dipus sagitta; assembly: GCA_036346955.1. Classification (NCBI taxonomy): domain Eukaryota; kingdom Metazoa; phylum Chordata; class Mammalia; order Rodentia; family Dipodidae; genus Dipus; species Dipus sagitta. The sequence continues at coordinate 150,566,218 of CM070772.1, read as the reverse complement.
ACCATCCTTCCAGCCCCAAAGTCCACTTACTTCAGTCGACAACAGCATAGCTCCTTTCTCCTCACCAGCGTCTGAGGATTCCAAATCTCCACATGCTCTGGTTATCTTATCATCTGTCTTTGTACGAAATTTCACGCACCCTATTTTATATACATGAACTGTTTTCCATTATGCCTTTAATATTTATTTCCCTGGCGGCTAATGAGGTTGAACATATTTTTATGTGTTGATTGGCCATTTGTGTATTTTCTTTTGTGGAGTGCCTGTTCAAATTATTTGTCCATAAAATTTAATTTTTTTACATTCATTTTGTTGCAAAGTGAAATGACTCACAGAGGGATGGGAATTACTTGGGAGACAGTCCTGGATGGTCTTTCTGAGTGAGTGCCCTTGCTGTGTGATAAGGCAGGCGTGGGCCTCTGAGCCTGTTCCTCCTTGTGGCGACAGTGTCAGTCTTATTGTCTCCCAGGGCCCCCAAGTCTCTTTTCTGTAATCTCCTTCTCCATACAATATGCAGAGTTTACAACACTATTGGCCTGAAACCTACCCCAGATCCCTCATGCTTCCTCGGGTTTCTTGTACAACCAGCTCAGCCTGCTGCTACGTTTCTCTTTTGGTTTTCTTTTCTATTCCTGTTGTCATGGCCGCTGATTAAAGTCGATCTCCGGTCACTTTAGACCTTGGCTCCGTATTTCTTTTTCCGGAGTGGTATTTCTAAATTGCCAATCAGACCACTTCCTTTCCCTGCTCAAAACCCAGCGTGGAGGCGCCTTACTGCCTGCAGCAGGAAATTTTAAGTCAACAAGGTATTCTAGAGCCTTCAGCAGTTGCTCCTCCCCACACCAATCCCACTCATCCCTTCACTCGCTTCTTTTCTATTTTACATTCTTGCCAAACTAAATTGGGTATAGTTTCCTAGTCATTATTCTGCATTTTTTTTCACATCTCTAGGGTTTTTGACAATCTCATTTCATTTACTTGGAATGTCCATCATTTATTTGTTCTACTGTCTCCCTTCCTTCCTTCCTTCCTTCCTTCCTTCCTTCCTTCCTTCCTTCCTTCCTTCCTTATTTCCTTCCTTCTTTTCTTCCTTCCTTCCTTCCTTCCTTCTTTCCTCCCTTCCTTCCCTCTTTCCTTTCTTCCTTCCTCCTTCCCTCCCTCCTAAGCTTTAAATCTTACTGCAACTGGGCAAAGCACTTCCTTGCCATCCCCATTCTTTTTTTAAATTTTTTTTGTTTTTTATTTATTTATTTGAGAGTGACAGAGAGAGAAAGAGGCAGATAGATAGATAGAGAATGGGCTTGCCAGGGCCTCCAGCCATTGCAAACGAACTCCAGATGTGTGTGCCCCCTTGTGCATCTGGCTAATGTGGGTCCTGGGGAGTCGAGCCTCGAACCGGGGTCCTTAGGCTTGACAGGCAAGTGCTTAACCGCTAAGCCATCTCTTCAGCCCATTCTTTAGAAAATGTTTACCTTTAAATATAAGGCAACAAGCTTTGCAGGGTTCAGAGAAGAGTGCATTATGTCAGTTTCCCAAGGTGACATAACTAAATGGTGATGGAATTAGGTATCCCAGCCCCGAATTAGGTATGTCTAGGATCTCTTGCTGTGCGCAGCTGCCAGTCTTCCCCTGGTTGGTGTGTGTTATGACCTGGGAGCTAGCCTGTCCTCTGGTTTTTAGGCCATCCTTCTCATTCCCGGGTTGCCCACGTGTCTGAAGATTGTGGAGGAGGAGCAAGCTCTCCCTGTTCAGGGAGCCTGGCTGAGTGGGTCACCTGGGACAGAGCCAGCAGCTGAACTGTGCAAAACGTCACACCTGCAGTGTGTACCAGCTTGCTCCGTCGTCCGGGAGTGGGCACCCCCAGGCTGATTTCTTACCTGGTGAAGGGTTTAGGGAGGAGACTTAGCTCAGAGAGACATCCTCCAGCTACCATTAGGAAAGAAGAGCTGGGGAAAGTGCCCCTCCTGGGCTGTTCATGAAGAGGAGAGGAGAGAGATCCCCAAACAAGACCCACAGAGCAGCAGAAGCTGCGGACTAAGGGGAAGGAGAGAGCAAGGGCCGGTGAGCAGAGAGGGAGGAGAAAGATGCGTTGATTCCTGTGAACCACCGGTAAGTTAGAAGCCCAGGGAGGCTGAGGGAATGAGCCGGCTGCTCCGGGTCACTGTCACCAGTCTCTTGGTGGTGAACCACCACTGAGTGGAGAACCATTCCCATTGATGCTCATGTTCAAGTTGACCACTCCTACCATCCTGGCCTTGTAACCCACCGCTGCTGCGTGGACTGTATAAGACATCTCTCCTCGAGGGAGCTCTGCATGTGTGTGTATATGTGTGTGTGTGTGTGTGTGTGTGTGTGTGTGTGTGTGTGTGCGCGCGTGCTCAGAGGTAAGAGCACACCCTCAGGGTGTCAGCCTTCACTTTCTACCTCGCTTGGGACAGGACAATCATATGGCTTTGCTGCTGTGAGTACCAGACTAACTGGCCCACGAGCTTTGGGATTCTCCCATCTCTACACATCGCTGTAGGTTGGTTGGGATTCACAGACACATAGACTACTTGCGTCTCAATTTCCATGGGTTCTCGGGATCCAAATTCTAGTCATAAGGCTTATACAGAGCCGTGTCCCCAACCGCTCTCCCATGGAGCCTTATCTTTGTGAAATGCTTGTCACATGCACCTTCTGGGAGCTCTTCCGCCCTTTCTCCCAGGTTCCTTCTTTTCTACCTTAGCTGTTTTCTCTCTTCAGACCTCTTTCCTCTCGGTTTTGAAGAAAACTCTCTTTGTCTTAACTTCACTCTGCTTCTTTAAACCTCACTTTGCTCAAGTGTCAAATTGGGGACGATCATGTCTTCTTCGCTGAGGGCGGGTGAGTTGGAATCAAGTCGTGAAGGAGAGCATGAGAGGACTGTGGTCAGTAAGAGCGTCTTCTCTGCCAAGTCTCCCTTTCTTTACCATCTTCCTTCTAGAATAGTCTTCTACAGTATGATAACCATTGGCCACACACAGCCACTAAAACTGTGTGACAGCCTCGTGATTGCACACAACACCTGGGACTCTCGTTATTTCCCAAACTGCTGCTTGGGACTCGTGTTTGAGTTCTGTTTCTTATCTTCATTATTTTGATTTGTGCTGTGTATCTCTTCTCCTGAGATCCTGAAGTGAATTTTATACATGCTATAGAGAGTATAAACACACACACACACACACACACACACACACACAGAGAGAGAGAGAGAGAGAGAGAGAGAGAGAGAGAGAGAGAGAACTTATTGAGAAAAAATTCACATACTGCAGATTCACCCTTTCATTTTTAACTTTTTATTGGCAATTTCCATAAATATAGACAATATACCATAATGATAACCTCCTCCCACCACCACCCTTCTTCCCTCCCAAATCCCTCCTCCGCTAAATCCCTCCTTCTTTCCGACTAGGCTCTCTTCTATTTTGATGGCATCATTTTTTTCTCCTACTATGTAGATCTTATGTAGGTAGCATCAGCCACTGCAAGATCATGGCCATCAAGGCCACTTGTGTCTGGATGACAGCATTGTAAGCACGCCTCCCTTCCTTTGACTCTTACATTCTTTCCACCACCCCTTCCATAATGGTCCCTGAACCTTGGGGGGGGGGGTGTGACAGAGCTTCTCACTTAGTGCTGGTCAGTCCCCTGTCACTTAGATTCATCCTTGTAGTGTGGACGGTACACTGGTCTTCAGTATATTCCAGGGCCTGTGTAACCATCATCTAATCTAATTCCAGAGCACTTTTACCCAGCCTCTAAGGAGGCTGTACCCATTTCAGTCACTTTCCACTGCTGCCTGCCCCTAGTCCCTGCAAACCACTGGCCTATTTTGTGTGATTTTATGACAAGTGGAAGCTACATTATTTATCTACATGTCACCCTATGACCATTCTGGGCAATTGACATTGTACCCATTACAAAGGTGAGGAGGTGCCCAAGACACAGAGGTCATGGCCGCCTAAGCTCACCTATCTGTTATGTGAAGAACCATGACTTAAGCCCAAAGGGCTATGTTATCCTTTTTCTTTTTGTGTGCGTGTTTCTTAAGTGTGTGTGGCATGCCAGAGGTCAACATTGGGCGTCTTTCTGAAATGCTTTCCCCTTTATTCTTTGAGATTGGGTCTCTCACTGCACCTATAACTCACCAACTCAGCTAGACTAGCTATCCAGTGAACGCTAGGTATTCCCCATCTTTTCCTCCCCAGAGCTGGGGTTATAGGCATGCACTACCTTACCCAGTATTTTATGTGGGTGCTGAGAATCCAGGCTTAGGTCTGCATTGTTGAGAGGCAAGCACTTTTTCAACTGAGCCATCTACACATGCCGCTTATTGATTAAAAAAAACCAACAACACGACACTCTGGGGCTGCAGAGATGGCTTAGAGGTTAAGGCACTTGCCTGCAAAGCCTAAGGACCCACACTTGATCCCTGTCCAGATCCCAGGTAATCCAGATGCACAAAGATAAGGCAACTGCAAGGCTGCACATGTGTACTGGGTGGTACAAGCGTCTGGAGTTCAATTGCAGTGGCTGAGGCCCTGGTGCACCAATTCTCTCTCTCTCTAAAAAAAAACATTCTGGGGGCTGGAGAGATTGCTCATAGTTAAGACACTTGTCTGCAAAGCCTAATGACTCAGGCTTGATTCCTCATTATCCATGTAAATCCAGATGCACAAAGTAGTGCATGAATCTGGAGTTTATTTGAAATGGCTATAGGCCCTGGCCTGCCCATTCTCTCTCTGTCCATCTCTCTCTCTCTCTCTCTCTCTCTGTGTATATATAAATACTTTTTTTTTTTTTTTGGTTTTTCAAGGTAGGGTCTCACTCTAGCCCAGGCTGACCTGGAATTCACTATGGAGTCTCAGGGTGGCCTCGAACTCACAGCAATCCTTCTACCTCTGCCTCCCGAGTGTTGGGATTAAAGGCGTGCACCACCACACCCAACAAATAAAATATTTTAAAACACTCTGATTTTTAAGATATATATGTGTCTTTTCCAATGTCCCTCTGAGCCAGGCGGAGGACCTGACCCGGGTGTGTATTTTGTGAAATGAATGAATAATCCAGGCAGTTCATTGGCTGAGCTGTCAAGTGTGTGTGTGGAGAGTGGCCTCTGAGCCCCAGCTGTGGGTCTGCCACACGCTGGTTATATGCTGTTGCTAGCTGAGCAGGGGCATGTGCCCAGCAGGGGTCCACACCCGTGCTGAACAGTGCACGCTGTCTGGCTGTCCCGGGGACAAGCCAGCTGCCTTCAATCATGGCTCTCCTCCTCGTAGGGACATTAATGGGCCACTGGGGTTCAGCAGTTAAACCTCCCAGGGCTACGCGCCCCAGGAGGACAACATCCTACAAATCAGGATAGATGACAATTGGAAGCTCAGTGGTGACTGGGTCACCTGGAGTAATTTAAAGTATGAATTGATTTCTCAGCTGGAGACAGTGTCCAGGTTGTTTCTTGTCTGTGTTCCTTGTGCCGTATATCACCTCATGTGGAAAATTAATAGGCACATTAACCCTCGTGCAGGCCAGCTGAAAGAGCAGACAGGACTCCTGTTTATACTGCACAGTCTTGAGGCTCAAAGGAGGCAGGGCCAGAGAAAAGGGTGGCCCAGAGCCCAGCTATCTGGGATCCTCGTCTGCCTGTGCATGAGCCCTACACTTTATAGGCCCTGGAAAGGGGGGGGCTATGCCACCCACTGAGATCTGGGGCTATTCCGTGCCCTGCTGTGACAGGGGTGAAAGGGTAAGTCGAACACAGATGAACCAGATTGTTCAGAACCTCCTTCTCTGGTAAGCATCTTCCTTTTTTTCTTTTGTGGGTGTGTGTGTGTCCCCATGTGTGTGCTGATGTGGGTGCCCTGTGTGCACAACTAGCAGAGGCCACAGGAGAAGTTGGGGTGTTTTCTTCATCTACACGTTTCTTTGAGACAGAGTTGCTCACTCCACCCAGAGCTGCAGGTTTTTTTCTTTTGCCATTATTATTATTATTATTTTTAGTGAGAAAGTCCCAGTGCTTCTCTAGTCCCCACCCCGGGACCAGGGTCACCGATGTGCACTGTCACGCCAAGCTGCTTGTGCGGGCGCCGGGGAATCGAACCAAGATGGCCGCAGGTCCTCCTGGGCTCTCACACTCGTACGGCAAGTGCCCTTAACCACTGAGCCATCTCCCCACCCGTAAGCTGCCCCTCTCTCTGAGGATCCTGGGAGCAGCTCATCTTCTTCCTCCCAGTGGTCGCTTCCCCATTGCCTGAGGTGTCACCTGATTTCTGGCAAGCATCACTTGCTTAAATCACTTCTGGGGAAAAGGCTCTGCTTGCTCCCCTCCCCTAAGCTCGTCTCTATTCCTCGCGTTCTCATTGGAGGGACTTGCTTTCCGCCCATGTCGTAGTACTCAGCCTTAGGGGTTCACACAGTTCCCTCTCTCTTCCCTTCTCTGTGGGCCAAGCACCACCAAGCTTCAATGTCACTTCCTGGGGGAAGCATTTTCAGATTTCACACCTCCCACCTTGTGCCATTATCTACTCTCACTTTCTGTATTTCTCTATCAACAGCATTCATCAAAATGCCAATTAAATAATTGGTCTATAATTGGCTGACTTGATGACTGCTGGTGCTGTCAGAATGTTGGCTCTGAGAGCAGACTGCCTATGTACTTTTGTCCAGCGTGCTGAGCCCGTGGTCTGGGATTAAGTTCTCAGAACACATATTTTGAGCAAGACCCTTAACTGCTGAACCATCTCTCCAATCCGGTCCCCCCCACCCCATCCTCTGCAGAGACTGGCTGAGGCCTATTGGGCCTCACGACGAATACAAATTAAACCTACTGAAGAGGACACTCAGCAGAATTGCGGTGGGGGAGAAGGGGTCTAAGAGTACAACTTTCTAATAAAAACGTAATAAATAGACCTGGACAAATGGCTTAGCAGTTAATGCACTTGCCTGTGAAGCCTAAGGGCCCAGGTTCAATTCTCCAGTACCCACATAAGCCAGATGCACATGGTAGCACATGAGTCTGGAGTTCATTTGCAGTGGCTGGAAGCCCTGGTGTGCCCTTTCTCTCCCCCCTCAAATAAATAGAATATAATTTAAAAATTAATGTTATAAATGTTTTTTTTTAAAAATGCATATTTGATGAAGAAGTGTCATTCTTGGGATATAGTTTTTTCCTGAGATTTTATTATATTTTATTTGAGAGAGAGAGAGTGGGTACACCACAGCTTAGCATTTACGTGGTCACTGGGGATCTAAACTCAGGGCTTCATGCTTATGTGACAAGCACTTTACCCACTGAGACCTCTCCCAAGCCCCTGGGGATTAATTTTAAAATCCTTTCCTATTTTGAAACATGAATAGAATTATAATGGGGGATTTGGATAAAAATTCTCAATTTACTTATTTATTTGTTTGATGGTGGAGAGGGGGAAGAGACAGAGAGAGAGAGAGAGAGAGAGAGAATGGGAATGCTAGGGTCTCCAGCCTCTGCAAATGAACTCTAGACACACGTGTCTCCTTGTGTATCTGGCTTACGTGGGTCTAGGGGAATCAAACTTGGGTCCTTTGGCTTTGCAGGCAAATGCCTTGACTTCTAAGCCATCTCTCCAGCCCTGAAAATTTCTTCAAAGAGAGAACTACTTCTGGGTGGGAACCAGGAACTTGAGTTTTAAAACTGCTTCAAGGTCGGAGGGTAACAGCCACAGATGACAGCAAGAAGCCAGTACCACAAGACCCAGAGCCCTTCGTGGCATTCATTAGTTGCAATGGCTGTGGACTCTGGCAGCCAGCATACCTTGAATTCTGGATATGAGATATAATGACCTTTCCTCAGCCTTTTGTTTGGCTGTTCTATTACTTGCAGCAGGAATAACTGGGACTGATTTAAGGGGACAGAGATGGTTTAGCGGGCACAGAAGTGCCCCTGGCTTGCTGTCCAGTAACAGGGGCCATGGGCAGGAAGCATATCTCTTTGTTACCACGAAGGGCACTGGCTCCCCTGGATTCTTTTTGGGCCTGCTCAGGGATGGTGTTGAGGCAGGTGCAGCCTCAGGTGGGAAGGGGCAGAAAATTACTCACAACAAACATTAACCTATCAATCCTCTCTGTAGGCTTTTAATCTGCATTGATATGGGAAGCTAATTATTGAATGATTTTTCTTTTTTTTTTTTAAATTTTAGGTTTTTTTTTTTTCAGTCAAGCCCAAAAGACTGGCCTTTTTTATGGGGGGGGGGTGGGGATTGGTGCATCAGGGCCTCCAGCCACTGTAACTGACCTCCAGACACATGCGCCACCTGTGTGCATATGTGACTTTGCGCTTGCCTCACCTTGTGTGTCTGGCTTATGTGGGGCCCGGGGTGTCGACCATGGGTCCTTAGGCTTTTCAGGAAAGCACCTTAGCCTCTAAGCCATCTCTCTAGCCCTTGATTGATTTTTCTAAAAGTGAGATTACATTTCATTCTAGCTCCATCCCTTTTTAGGTAATATGTTTTGATCCCCCTCCCACAGGAAAAACCGCTGTGTTATAGTAGTAACAGTTGAAATCAATATGTAATAATGGGAAAAAAACCTTCTGTTATCTCACAGCCAACACAATCCAATTGTTTCCTTTGCCCAGGCATCTTTGAAATTCTTGTCTATATCAATGCAAAAAAAAAAAAAAAAACCCACAACACAGGATGGCAATCACAGAGTAGGCACCGTTAATGTCTTTACTGAGGTGTGACATCCACGCTGGGGAGTGCCCAAGTCTATGCAGCTCGATGAGTTTTTACATGTGCTCATTCTTGTAACTGTCCCCAGTTCAAGACATAAAACATTTGCCTGAGTATTATTTTATGGTTTGCCTTTTAGATGTAATGTCATTGAAGAAGCATTGTTACCCCGCTGGGGAACCTAAGAATTTTTTAATGTGTGACATGGTCTTCAGACTGCTTGCTATTCAAGCCTTTGAAAATTTAATCAGATGGCTGCATCACAGATAGCTGGGCCAGCCCCCATCATTGACCATTAAGGTTGTTTATCAACTTCTTCCAAGTCATAAATAATGCTTCAATGATCTGTAGAGTGGAGCTTAGAAATTGGCGGACTGTTGGACAGATTCTTGCCACAAACTCATTTAGCTAGGCTTAGATAGTGTTGGCATGCACAGTGTTTTATTTTTCAAGAATATTTGAATTTTATTGCAGACTTTTAAACTCCAGAGATCTTATATGCAAATCTCCACGGTTTTGCTTCCTTGACAAAGCACATCTGGTCCCCTGGGCTATGATTCTAGCAGCAGCAGCAGCAGCTTTGCAGGACGGGGTAGGGAATGCCCTCCTCAGAAGGGTCACGTCTCCCTCATTTTCCCATGGTTCCTATTGCAGTTAACTTCATGTCACTGTCTGAAAGCATCCAACAAAGGGGAATTTGTGGGAGGAAGGGTTTGTTTTGGCGTACAGACTAGAAGGGAAGCTCTATGATGCCAGGGGAAAACGAAGGCATGAGCAGAGGGTGGACATCATCTCCTGGCCAACATCAGGTGGGCAACAGTAGCAGGAGAGTGTGCCAAACACTGGCAAGGGGAAGCTGGCCATAAGACCCATAAACCCACCCCAAACAATATACTGCATCTACGAGGATCCATTTCCCCAGTTGTCATCAGCTGGGGACCTAGCATTCAGAACACATAAGTTTATGGGGGACACCTTAATCAAACCACCACAGTCCACATGTGCATTAGTTACTCCTCTTGTTGCTGTGACAAAAGACCTGACAAAAGCAACAGAAGGAAGGAAGGGTTTATTTTGGCTCTGGGTTTGAGGGCCCAGTCCACTACGCAGGGAAGGCACGGCAGCAGGAACGCGAGGCGGTTGGTCACCTGCATCTGTGGTCAGGAAGCAGAGAGATGAATGCTGGTGCTCTGCTTACTTTCTCCTTTTTGTTTGTTTATTAATTTGCTTCTTAGTTTTTTGAGGTAGGGTCTTACTTTAGCCCAGGCTGACCTGGAATTCACTATGTAGTCTCTCAAGCTAGACTCGAACTCACCGTGATCCTCTTACCTCTGCCTCCTGAGTGCTGAGATTAAAGGCGTGTGCCACCACGCCCGGCCTCACTTTCTCCTTTTTATTTCTTACAGGACCTCAACCCATCAATGGTGGGGCCCACATCCAGGGTGGGTCTTTCCTTTAAGTTCAACCTTTCTGGAAACATTCTCGTAGACAACCCAGAGGTGTGTTTCCATGGCGATCCTAAATTCCGTCAAGAGGATACTGAAGACTAACCGTCATGGTGTAACTTGCCGTCTTCTTACATCAGGATGACTGGAATGTTTATTGATTTACAGCATTGTCCTGGGTCTAGCAGCCATCCAAGCTTGCTATTCTAAGCATATGACTTCTTTTTTCTTGAGGCCTGTAAGGAAATTGTCTATACACGAGGTTGCAGATAACCTCGAGAAGGTGATAACGACAGGCCCACTCAGGATAGCGTAGTGACAAAGAGAGCGGCTGCTGTGCCTGAGGGACCCTAATGGCAGTCGCTGCCCATGGCTTCGACTCACTCGCATCTCCTGTGAACTTCAATTTCCTCAGGTTTCGAGTGAGAACGACAGCCCCTTCGGTGATCGATTGCGAGGATTTGATAGCATTTGGCATGCAGTAGACGATCAATACATAAAAGAAAGTTATAAAGCTGAGCTGGGGAGATGGCTCGGTGGGTAAGGTGCTTGCTGTGCAAAGCATGGGTCCTGAGTATGGATGTCTGGTACCCACGTAAAAGCCAGGGTTGTTGGCATGCACCTGTAATCCTAGTGCTGGGGAGCTGGAGACTGGAGGATGCCTGGGACTTGCTGGCTGCATGTCTAGCTGAATCCATGAGCTCTGGATTCCTTGTCTCAAGAAATAAGGTGGAGGAGCTGGAGAGATGGCTTTGTGGTTAAGGCGCTTTGCCTGCAAAGCCAAAGGACCCAGGTTCAATTCCTCAGGACCCACATAAACTAGATGCACAAGGTGGCACATATGCCTGGTGTTCATTTGCAATGGCTGAAGGCCCTGGTGCACCCATTCTCTTATTCTCTCTCTCTCTCTCTGCCTCTTTCTCTCTCTCTAATAAATAAAAGTAAATATAAATATTTTAAAAAGCCAAAAAAGGTAGAGAATGATAAACAAGACACTAGAGGTCAACTTCTGGCCTCTACATGTATGTGCACACATATACATGTGCCCTTGCACATACATGCATATGCCCTTGCACACACATGTGCCTGTATACATACCAATACACATGCAAACATACACGTGCAAAAAACTAGTAAAAATTGTTCTTTTAAGTTATGTATTGACAATTTTTACACATGTTTATAATATATTTTGATCAAAATCTCCTCTCATTACTTTATCTTGACTCCCTTTCCCATTCCCTAAACCAGGATGGTTAATTAATATATCCAATTCTAGTTCTTGAGTGGTCCAATTTATTTTTAAAAAGATTTAATTTCCTTTGAATTTGCTATTCACCTATAACGTTTTAATAACAGCAACAATAATAATCATAAGCAGAAAGGATTTAGTAATGCTGGGTCCAGTGTCTAAAGAGTGACTTTAATATTATAATTTAATTGAAGCTGTAAATTGCGGTTTGCTGCAGTGCTTGGCCATTCTAAGGAGGCTGGTCTTTGACTTTGTTGTCTACACCGAGGTCTGTTAGGGGATCCTGATCTCCAGCTGCCCGATTTGGCTTTTTTTTTTCCCCTCAGGTGTTGTTAACAGGTCCAGACATTCTCTGACAACGTCTCTCATAATGCTGGGAGGCTTACATCTAGAATCAGGAGGGCATAAATTCAATCTACTTTCTGCTGAGGTCAATCTACTATTGGCTTCAGTAGAAAACCTTAGATGAAGTTGTTTGGTCTTTCTCTTAGTGCACAGTCCCCCTGCCTAATGGAGACCTATTAGAAATCCTCTCCCACATTCAACCCAGCAGGTCTACTAATTCCAAGTAGATTGTGATTCATTCTACATTCTTTAAAAAATTTTTTTGAGGCAAGCCCAACAGAGTGGCCTTTCTTTTTTTCTTTTTTCTTTTTTTAAGAGAAAGAGAACAAGCACATTGGTGTACCAGGGCCTCCAGCCACTGTAATCAAACTCCAGACAAGTCTACCACCTTGTGCACATGTGCAACCTTGCACGCTTGCATCACCTTGTGCGTCTGGCTTATTTGGAATTTGTAGAGTTCAACATGGGTCCTTAGGCTTTGCAGGCAAGTGCCTTAACCACTAAGCAATTTCTCCAGCCCCATTTTACTTCCTTTGACCTAGAACTGCACCCCTCACCTGAGCCACAGCACATTTCTCCCTATCACAGCCAGGGAGGCTTTACAAACGTCCACGTCTACCCTACCCCCGCTTCAGGTTCTGCAGGCTCTCCTCTCACTCAACTCAAATCCTAACGCGTCATAGCGCATGAGGCTCTCCTCCATCTCTATCTCACACAGTTCCCCTCCCTTGTTGATTGCGTGCCAGCCACACTGGTCATCGCCCAACCTGGAGCCTTTGCCTGGCTTGTCCCGCCCAATCCCTGACCTCACACTCTAGCCTCGCTCTCTTTGTAAGGCTGGCTTCCTCAGGTCTCAATTTCAATGTCACTATTCTGTCTAAGGAGGCTTGTATATTTTTTTCCCTGCAGTGTCCTATGCCTTCACACCCCAGCACACTCCACAGTGGTTTCGTTTAGCTCCATGCTGGTAGTCTGTTTGCTGACTCTAATGTAAGTTGCACAGGGACTGAGGCCACATCACTCTCATTTATCAGTTACAGCCTGAGTGGATGCCACATTGTGGTCCATGTAGCGGGCATCAATAAGTGTTTATTGAATGGAGAATGACTGGATGCTATAACCTCCGTGGGAAAACTCAGGGGAGCCACAGGGAGACTTTTTTAGAATGGGATGGCTAGAGAGAGCCTCAGCCTCTACAAAACCAGCTAAATCTGGTTGTAGTGTGTGTTTGGCATGGCTCACAGAGACCATGGTTTCACAGGGTCTAAAGAAAGTGAGGGGAAAGACCCATAGAGAGTCTATTTATCTCCAGCAATATCCAAGGGAAGACTTGGGCTTCAGACCAATTAGCACTTGTACTTGTCTTTGGAAATGAATGGCTTGGCCTTCAATTTATCAATCAGGGTCTTGGGAATTTGGCGAGCATGAATTAGAGCTCTGAACCGGATCAGTTCTGAGACTGTTGACCAGTCCAATTCGCTGAGGGTTTGTGTGCCTTAGTCTCTCACTGGTGCTCAGCTTGAAGACTGACCCACTGTGCCCTTACTTAGGACGTTCAGCTTTGGTCTTGTCTATTCTCCTATCAATTTCTGGCCTTGGCCTTCATCCTCTTAGCTTAACTTCTATCATCTCCAATTTCTTTATTATATGTATGTCCTGATGTAATAAAAATCAGTCTACAGATTTCAGGCCTAGAATGAGTAATCCAAGGAACATCTTGAGTACCTAGAAAATAAAACAGCAAGGAAGCAAAATCCTGGGACCTGCACAGTGAGACTCAAAGACCCCCCTCAGGTATAGGAGAACACCTGAGTCTGGAAGAGATAAACAAGATACAATTCATAAAGTGGGAAATATATAAGATAACTTCTAAATGTGGGGAATTTTCTTATTTGGTTCAAGGCTGGAATAGTTCCTCTCCATTATTCTGGAAAACAATATATAGAGGCAGCTACTCTTCATAGATCCCACACTGAATGCCCTGGTCTGCACTCAGATATTATTTGGAGATCACGGGATCTGTCCTGGGAGCTCTTGCAGAGTTCTGGTAACTCGGAGTGCACAAGAGCAGGGTGCTTAGATCCCGGCTCATGCAGGCTGGGTAGCGGATGACCATAGCTCGCACCACGAGTGTAGTCTTAGGTGGAGTTCTGAAGCTAAGCACATCTTTTATTGATGAGCCTATCTTGTCTCTACCGAATACAAATCTCAGGACCTTCAACAATTCCTCTGCCCAAGGGCCCAATTCTTTCATGTTTGCAACAGTAGCAAAATGAAAATAATGGTTATACCTGGATTTGCCCAACATACAGAAGAGAATCAAGACACGGATTCATGGGCTGGAGATATGGCTTAGTGGCTAAGGCACTTGCTAGCTAAATCTAAGGATCCAGGTTCAATTCACCAGTACCCACATAAAGCCAGATGTGCAAGGTGACACATGTGTCTGGAGTTGGTTTGCAGTGGCTAGAGGCCCTGACACACCCATTCTCTCTCTCTTTCTATCTGCCTCCCCCATCTCTCAAATAAAATAAATAAATAAATAAAATAAAAATATCTTTTAATAAAAAGACATGGATTCAAATCTCTGCTTTCCCTCTCATTCCTTGTATATCTCTCTGAGCTTCACTTTTCTCTTAAAGATATTGAACTGGCAAGGTCATTGTAATGACTCAGTGAACATATGCAAAGTGAGTTTCACACTCAGTAAACATTTGTCTTCCTCTCAAGTGTATTAACTTGTCGTAAAGACATCTGGAGAGGATTAAAGCACAGAAATTCTGCTTTACTGATGTAATGTCAGGCAGTGGGTGGCATAGATATTTTTGGATTTCAGCTTCTCTGTGAGCTCCTGGCATGATAGTATAAAGAGGTGGCCTCCTATCCTGCCTGGGTAGAAAGACAGCTGGGCCTTGCCACTCAATATGATGGGCGTCCTGGTTCTTATGTCTGGCGTAGACTAGTAACTGATTTGATTCAAAGACTTGATGGAAAAGTGATTCTTTGATTACGTTCTGTTCAGTCTCATTGAATATTTCTTAAATCCATTCCCTGCCCTCCAGTCATGGTTCAGGCGCTCATCAGTTTCTGCATGCATCACTGCCCAGCCTTCTCACCAGGTCTCCTGCTGTTGGCTGTTCCTGTGCAATCCATCCCTCACCCAGGAAGCAGGGCCAATCATTCAAAAACCTGCGTATGAACCTGTCAACCCTTTGCTTAAAAGCCTTCAGTGACGATGTGCTTTCTAACCACTGCAGCTCTCAGCTGCTGGTGTTGTGAAGTCACACACTCATGTGTGACAAATGCACACCGTTTGTCACATCAGCTCTGAGGCAGATTCAGCCATCCATTCAGCAAATATTGGTTGAGCTTGTACTTGGTGTCACTCAGTGGGTGTTTGGGGCACAACAGTAAACAAACCAGAAAAATCTCCATGTTGTCCAAAACGTGTTACTAACAAGGATGAGAGCCCTGAAGACTGTGGGTAATTTCATTGAATATCATGATGGATGCATTATTTCTATAATAACATTGCCCTAAATCACTTACATGGTGAGGTAGTTCTTGGTGAGGAATGGAAGTAGGGATTTATAGCTGGTGGTAGGGGAATTGTGTGTAAATCTGAATATGCCTTTGGCAGTGTGCATATGAGCAATATCATAGTCTATCTGAAAGAAAAACGTTAAGCATTGCTGCTTGTCCACAAGATATAGAAGAAATTCTTTAACTTCTGTTGTTTGGCCTCTGTTTGTGCCACCAACCTCATTCTTGATCATTCTTTGCTCTGGTTCTAACCCTTGAGAGATGTTTCATATGCAGCTCACTTCTGACCAGCAGAGGGTTTGGGTCAAAGAAGTGCTATACAGAAATCATTTTTTTCCCCAAGGTTAGAAGGTACTACCTCTGATGGAGAAGGGTTTAGATTCACATTGTAAACTGAAAACTAATGATGGGAGAATTGATGGGCCTATCAGAATACTGCTGATAGCTTACATTTATAGAATTTGTGTAAAAGAATACAACTTGGCAGCTGATTCAAACAGACACAGTCAGGGGCTGGAGAGATGGCTTAGTGATTAAGGTGCTTGCCTGCAAAGCCAAAGGACCCAGGTTCAATTCTCCAGGACCCACATAAGCCAGATACACAGGGTGGCACATGCCTCTGGAGTTCATTTGCAGTGCCTAGAGGCCCTGGAGTGCCCATTTTCTCTCTCTCTCTATCTCCCTCTCTCAGTCTCTAATAAATAAATAAAAATAAATCTTAAAAAAACAGGCACAGTCAAATGCTAGTAAACATAGTACTGGTATGCTGTTATCCAGTCAGACGTGGGTGGCTTACATTTCAGGATGGGATAGTTCTGAAGGACTGGGAAGTAAAATGCTGTGTAGGAATCATTTTCATTTTGTATATGGGTGAGAAAGGAGTGGATGAAAATAAACCAGAGGAAACGATCTTTACTACCTACAGGCCACAAGACAACCCTCCAGAGACTCACAGAATGCAGGTCCGACGGGTCCCTGCAAGCAGTTGCAATTGCTCTCACATCACAAAGCAGACTTTCAATCGACTCATGTTTACAGCCTTACCTTGGAGCCACACGCCCCGGTCATCTCACGCTCAGAATACAGATCTCCTTCCAATTCTTTTAACTTCTGATGTGGGAGAACTTGTCTGCCCGGGAATGACATCAAAGGTGATATTTGAAATAATACTGGCCGCTTGCAGAAGGGGAACATAAGGAATCACAGATTTGTGTATAACAGTGTGACAGGTATGCCTGGTTAGAGAAGAGGTGGTCAGGAGTCAATAACTCACGTTTGGATATTACTTATTCCCGGGACATTAAGTACGGCTGGTTGACGGTTCACCAAAACGTGGTCCTATCAGAGACAGGGGAGGAGAACTGAACAACATCAAATCCACTGTAGGATGAGTCCAAGTGTCTGGAAGCAGGAAACAGAAGGACACAGTGTCCACATTCAGTCAGCAAACCATGAGCATGAATATAGGAAGCTGACTCAGGAGCTCAAAGCCTTTGATTCTTTTGAAGTAACTTTGGAGGCTTATGCTACAAGGTTCTTAGGGACAGAGTATGTTAGAAAGCTACCTTTACCACCTCCTAGATCCTTAAGTAAAGCTCCAAAAATTCGCTCACCAAAATGACCACTGCAGATTATTCTGGTCCTTATATCCAAAGCACTGATGTGTGGTCTCTCTCTCCGATAGGAGACAAAAATGCGAAAAGGGAGCATTCTGGGATGACCCACAGTTTATAATTAACCCTCCTTATTAGTGGCTCACTTGCTTCCGATGGGCAGTGCGTGCACATGTTTGTGGTTATGTAACTGCCAAGCAGGGCCAGGCAAGCTGTTTGTTGGCGCCCTAATTGTCTCCAATCACAGAGAAATGAATTGCAGCGAGAAGAGTAATGAGAAGCGGAGCACCCTGGCAGCCAGCCAAGGCTCCAGAGCGTCAGCTGCAAAGCCCAGCAGTCTGTAGCCGAGGAGGGTGCTGGAGGAGGAATGTGGCCAATTCAGGGGAGGCCGTGGAGGCTCCCCAAGGGGTGCACACAGGGAAGGAATACTGGACTCAGAGAGAGAAGAGAGACCCTTTTCTTTCATTGTGACTTCTTGTTTTCTCTCCTTTTATTCTTTCCTTCTGATACTCAAGAGCCTCCAATACTACCTTAGTGTGGTGGTTTGGATGAGATGTGCCCCATCAACTCATGCGTTCTGGAGAAGGAGGGCTAGACTTGCGACCAGTCATTGTGCCTGGCTTCTTAGAAGTGAGTCGGGATAATAAGAAGAATAAAAGGCAGATATAGAAATGATAAGTGTCATTTATATTAAGGCTAAGCATATGCACTATAGGACTATAAAGAGGGGCAGCTAATCCAGCCCAGTAATGGGTGTACTGAGTTGGGAGGACAGGCCACAGACTATTTCCCAGAGGAGACCAAGTTGATTCTTGCAGGACCAGTAAGACTTCTCCCAGGTGATAAGTGGGGAGATAGAGTTCATTCCATACAGAAGATCTGACGCAGGCAACAACACGATGGTACTATGTAGCATGGGTCTTTGGAGAAACTTCAGGATATGAGATGCATATTATGGGATACATGGAGAGAGAGAGAGGTCAACTATGATTCAGAACAATGACAGGGCCAGTGTAAAGCAACTTGATCAAGGAGTGTGGCTCCTGTTTTGAAGGTAGTAGTCGATCCTTCAAAGGTTTTAAGCAGAGTGGTAACAGCATCAGAGTTGTGTTCTAGAAACATCCTGCAGCAAGTATGGAGAATAATTTAGAGGGAGTAAGAATGCAGAGAGAGAACCTTTTAAAGAGACAAGCTTTGCTTCTGTGGCCACATCTAAAACAATAAGGGTGCTCCTGGCCTGGTGTAAAGGTAAGTGCTCCTGTCTGAGCAGTGAGGGGTATGTGCAGGGTGCAGACATTAGAAAGTCTGTAGTTGGCCTCAGGGAGAGCCAAGAACCTGGCACAGAAACATCTAGGAAGCACCACCCTGGGAAAGAGAAACATGGTTACCCGGGCAGCCTTTGCTCCTCCCTCTCTCCCTTCCCTCTCATGCAGGGCCTCCTTCCCAGCCTCCCTGCACTGAGCAGATGGTACAGTCATTCAAAGCTCAAAGCCACCACTCGGACTTCCCAGGTATCTGCAGTTTGCCATCATGTGCTATCCTGGGAGCAACTTATAAAAACAAGCAGGGAGCCATGCTTGATGGTGCACACCTTTAACTCCCAGCACTCAGAGGGCAGAGGTAGGAGGACCACCATGAGTTTGAGGCCACCCTGAGACTACATAGTGAATTCCAGGTCAACCTGGACTAGACTGAGACCCTATCTTGAAAAACCAAAACAAACAAACAAACAAACAAACAAACAAACAAACCCAAGCAGGATCAGAGGAGCTCCTGATTCCAGATGTTGTACGGCAGATATTCTAGTGCTTGCTCAGAGGGGAGGATGGGGACCTAGCCTAGACCAAGTTCCTAGACTGAGCCTGAGTGATTTATTATTCCTTACTTTCTCACCATCCATCTGTCATTCACAATCATACACAGCTGGTTAGTCAAGGGAATATGGAATCCCAAAGAAATGGAGTGCTTGGGAGACACCAGCCTGGGATGGAAGTTGCCTACATATGCCTGTCAGTCTGAAAGGGTGGCTCCCGGGGATAGAACCAGGACTAGGAAGAGATTTCAAGGAGCAAGATGAGGGTCTATGATTAGGGTACACATTCTTATGACACATTTACAACAACAAAATGAAAGGTAGTGGGCCCCCTATTATATTAGCTAGCTTCCTTGTCCTAACAAAAATACCTGAGAGAGGGCTGGAGAGATTGCTTAATGGTTAAGGCGCTTGCCTGTGAAGCCTAAGGACCTATGTTTGACTCTCCAGATCTCATGTAAGCCAGACGCACAAAGGTGAGGCAAACACAAGGTTGCACATGCCCACTAGGTGGCGCAAGTGTCTGGCGTTTGATGGCAGTGGCTGAGGCCCTGGTGCACCAACTCTCCCCCCGGCCCCCACCTCTGAAATGAAAAAAAAAACAAAACCCTGAGAGAATGACTTAGGGGTGGTGTTGTGTAGCAAATTCGTTAGAATTAAAAAATAGCCCCTCCTGAAGGAAGGAGGGAGTCAGGAAGTCAATAAGTTGTGTGAGAGCTGAAAGTTAAAGGGTCACAAGATCACACCCCAAGGTTATAGGAGCAGAAACAACCATTGAGGGGCAGACTCTGACCAGTAGAGTAATTTTCTCTGACTTGAAACATTTCCTCTTGGGGGGAAGAAGGAAGGCTCAGGAGACTCAGGAAGTCAGTAAGTGTGGGGAAAAGTTTGCAAGGACCCTCTCTAAGGATATATAAAAGTTAAACAAGTGTGACGGAAGAGACTTTCCCACCAGATGAACTGCCTGCAAGTCTCTTCAGTGAACTCCAGAAATGCACCTTCTGTGAGGCATCGCCTATGCTGGGGCGGGGCAGTACCTTTGAGTTGCCCATGTTCCTGTGAAGACCCCTTCACCCTGCCCCGTGAGTAACCCCAATAAACTCATTCGTTCACCAGAACTGGTTTTGGTGTCATCATACTTTGGTGGGTCATCTGAGCCCTTTCTGGGGTGAATAGATGTGTGTTTTGTATCCCCCCCCCACACAAAAAAAGGTTTCACCTGAAACTTGGTGCCCAGTGTGGGGCACAGGAGAACCAAAGATGAGTTTGGGAGGAGCAATTGCATGACCCTGGGTATGGGCGGCAAGGCTTACAACTGAGGCTAAAAGTGGAGCATCCACAGGGAAACCCCCACATGGCTCTCCCTCCCCATGTGGTGTGTGGGGGTGTGCCTTCTTGTGGTGGCAAAGCTCTATGGAGCATGCGATGGGTAGGTAGTAAGACATGTACCTTGGGCTGAGATATCAGAAGGTAGAGTGTCTGTGGTGGAATCTCAGAGTGGCCGTCTTCCTGTAAGTGGTAGAGGGACTTAGTTGTCCTAAGAATACTGGAAGGGATGGAAAATGTGCTGCAGTCCCCGAGTGGGGCACATGTGTTCACATCTGTCCAGGAAAAAAGTCTCACGTGACAGCAGCTGTGATGGTTTGATTCAGGTGTTCCCCCATAAACTTATGTGTTCTGAATTCTAGGTTCCCACCTGGTGGCAATTTGGTAATTGGAGCCTCCTGGAGGCGGCGTATTGTTGGGGGCAGGCTTATGGGTGTTATACCCACCTTCCTCTTGCCATTGTTTGGCACACTCTCCTGCTGCTGTGGTCCATCTGTGATGTCCACGGTCTGCTCATGCCATCATTTCCCCCTGCCATCATGGAGCTTCCTGTCAAGTCTGTAAGCCAAAATCAACCCTTTCCTCCCACAAGCTGCTCTTGGTTGAGTGTTTTCTGCCAGCAATGTGGTCCCGACTGCAGCAGGAGGAAAGACTAGTTTTGATCATGGTTTCAGAGGTGTTGGTAGGTGGCAGAGCAGAGAAGCTCACAGCACGGCAGCCAGAGAGCAGAGAGGAATACAGGAATGGGCCACGGAAGGTGCATGTCCCCAGGACATTCCTTCAGTGACCGACTTCCTTCATCTAGCCCTACCTCCTGCCTCCATCGCCTCCCAGTATCTCCCCCATAGCACGCACCCTTCCAGGGACTAATGCATTCATTATGCCTGAACCTTCATCATCTAATCATCTCTGGAAACATTATCCCAGGGATGTGCTTTATTAATCTCCTAGGTGTTTTTCAGTACTATTAAGTTAACAGAGAAAATTAACCATCACATCTGCTGTCAAGATTATAAAGGTGAAGCTTGATCCCAGTGTGATGAGGATGCTATAGGGAGATTAGGTTGGGTCAGGACACTTCTGTATTCTCTGCCGTGTCATCTAAGTACTATACGGCAATGCCCAGCGAGGGGAGGTCAGGGGTAGAGGAGGGCATGCTTTCGGAGAGCTGCGCAGGCCACTCAGAAGTCATGTTTCCGCGGAAGCCTGGATGGTGAGTAGGGTTCATCTGGAGGGAAAGGGGTGGGATCAAAGGATACAGACCACCCCACTTTGTAATCCTTAAAGGAACTATCAATTGTCAATACTGCTGAGGTTAAGAAACTTTGACCTAGCCTCAATTTTTGCCTAGCCTCAATTTACAATTTCTGCCTTATAAAAGAAGATTCATGCCTCCTTGTTTTCTTTAGGCAGTGTCTAGCCCAGATTGACCTGGAACTTACTATGTAGCCCAGGATAGTCTGAAACTCAGGGAAATCCTCCTACCTCAGTCTCCCAAGTACTGGGACTAAAGGCATGAACCTTTAATATACATGGCTGCCATATGCCTCTTGATACGTTAAGCTTTTTGGACCTGTGGGGTTGTTGTTGTTTTTTGCTTTTACGTTTTAGATATGACCTATATCCATCAAGTGTTAGAGGTTTTGACAAGGCTTAAGACATAACAGAGTAGTGTGGAAAAGAAATCAGGGCCATTGTCGTCACCTTCTCGTTGCTGGAACAAAATCCCCCAACCAGGAGTTGCATATGGAAGGCAAGGTTTTTTTCTTTTTGTTTTGTTCTGTTTTTCAGCTTACAGTTCTGAAGCAAAGTTTTATCGTGATGAGGATCGTGTCAGGTAGCTGAGCATCACATGTTGTCACCTCAGTGGGAAGGAAGCAGCAAGAATGAGCTAGCTGTTGGCTGGACTATAAAACTCCAAGCCCCTCCCCTCCCCTGAGTAGCACACCTTCTCAAGCAAGGCTCCACCAGCCGGGGAGGAGACTTAATCACAAGCCCATGAGGCTCTGGGGGGCACTTTACATTCAAACCACCACAGCCATGCTTTGTGGTTCTGAATTCTTCCATGTGGAAGTCCTGGGGACGCAGTGGAGAAAGTGTGGGTGACATCCTGGGTTGGATTCATGACCAGTATGCTCTGCATCTTTCACCTCCTGGTACCTTTTGGGGATGACACGTCCCAGTCACAAATTGTGATAGGGCTCCTATGGCTGTGCTCTGGGAAACAGCCAGCTCCTCTAGCTGTCAGGACTCTCTGAAAGTCACAGTGTGAACTTCACCATTTATGGGTGAAGAGGATGGGAAATGAGAAAGAGATTTATAGGAGGCATTAAGGACTTCTTAGCATTTTGGGAAAAAAAAAAAAACTGAAATCTTGACCTGGTTTCCATAGCCAAATTTCAAGAATATGCTTACAAGTTTGCACTCTCTCACTGGCGTAATGTACCCATAAAAGTTCAGTTAAGTGTTAAGAGAAGTGAAGCTCAGTTTTATGATTAACTAAACTTAACTTTATTTGCCATAATCTTTTATACTACAGATTTTATGGCCACATCCAACACCCTTCTTTGTGATTGTTTGAAAATTTATACTGCTTAAACATGGTTGGAGAGATGGCATGATACAAAAAATAGGCATAGAACGTAGATATATTATGAGGTCCGGTGTCCAGTTAATTAGCTGTGGGACCTAGGTCAGTTACATAAAATCTCTGAGTATTTTTCAGCATTTGAAATTTAAGACAAAACCTGCCTGCTTTATAGAAAGTGCCTGATTTAGCATCTGACACATAATGGTTTCCCAATAGATCTTCATTTCTCCTTAAAAAACCTTTACAGGCCTGGAGAGATGGCTTAGAGGTTAAGGCGCTTGCCTGTGAAGCCCAGGGACCCATGTTTGACTCTGTAGATTCCACGTCATCCAGATGCACAAGGTGACACCAGTGCTTAAGGTTGCATATGTGCACAAGATGGTGCATGTGTCTGGAGTTTGATTGCAGTGGCTGAAGGTCCTGGTGTGCCAATTCTTCCCCCCTCTCATAAAAAATTCAAAAAAATTGCTTTACAGAGTTCAGTTATATAATGTTATTATTATTATTTTTTTTAGATGTGTGTAGTAAGTGTAGTGTGGTGTGTGTGAATACACTGTGCACACAGAGGGGCTGGGGACATGGCTTAGCAGGTCAGAGCACTTGCTGTATAAGCATGAGGGACTGAGATCTAGCCCCAGAACTCATGTGAAAGGCTGGACATGGCTAAGTATGCCTGTAACCCCAGTTCTGTGGCTGGTGAAGACAGGAGGATCACTGGGGCTGGCAGCCTTTCTGACTGACAAGCTGCAGTAGTAGGCCAGTGAGAGATTTTTGTCTCAAGGAAACCCTGGAGAAAAGTGATCGATGAGGACACCTGACATGATTCTCTGGCCTCACACATGTGCATGTGGGACACACTCAGCTGCACACACATACACATACACGACATATACATCTATCACACATCTCTCTCACACATACCATGAACATACATGCAAAAAGGAAGATGGAGTCATAGTTCTCATGTCTTTCAACATATCTCAAGACTTCTTCATATATAACTTCATATAACTGCTACTTTGTATCCTTTGACTTACATCCCTTCATTTCTCCCTATTCTCACTCTGTCTCATTTCTTTTTTTATTTGAGAGAGAGAGAGAGAGAGAGAGAGAGAGGGAAAATTGGTGCACCAGGGCCTCAGCCACTGCAAGTGAACTCCAGACGCTTGTGTCACCTAGTGGGCATGTGCAACCTTCCACTTGCCTCACCTTTGTGCGTCTGACTAACATGGGATCTAGACAGTCAAACATGGGTCCTTAGGCTTTGCAGGCTTGTGCCTTAACCACTAAGCCATCTCTCCAGCTCTGCCTCACTTCTTAATGCATGGCTCCTGTGCTTATCTCCTCTACCACCCTCTCCCCTGCCCCCATCCTCTCTCTCTTTTTATTTCCCCTCTCTTCCTCCCTCCTTCCCTTCCTTTCTTCCACCCCTTCTCTTTCTTTGACAGGGTCTTGCTATGCCCAAGCTGACCTCAAACTCACAGCCCTGTCTCAGCCTCCCAGACTGCTGAGATTACACATGGGTACCACAACACCAGCTGCGTCTCTTCTCTATGCTGCTGTGTCTTAGGCCTTATGAAAATGCATTACATTTCAGGGTTATAAATCATATTTAAAACGAGGAGCAGAAAAACCCTTAGTCCTAAAGCTTATAGTATCAAGAGGTGTGCTATGTCTCATAAGACAGGAATTCTAAATTGACTCCAGGTCGAATATACTGCTTGTCACTTTTCAACACCCATTTCCTTCTCAAGATTTGTGAGGAATGCAGAAATGGAAAGACTTGTTTAAACAATCACATTGCCAACCAACCCTGGACATTTTCAGTTGTGTAAATGTTTCACTTTGAATAATTTTGATTATAAAAATCAGAAACTAGATAGCAACTTCTCCCCCATACACAATGCAGGGGTACTCAGAAAATGTTTCAGTCTCTCTAGATTTTTTTTCAAAAAAGACATGTAAGTAATGGGGGAACCACTTGGAAAGAAGAAGGAGAGCAGTGGGAGGGGAAGGAGACCAAAGAAGGTAATGGGCAGTGTGAACATGAGTGAAGTACATTATATATACATACATGAAAATGTCATCATGAAACTCATAATTTTATACAACTAATATAAACTAGTGGAAAAGAAAAATGTAGGTTCTTTAAGCTGAGAGGAACATTTATTTGAAAATTTGTTAGTGACAATTTTTATTTTATTTTAAATATTTATTTATTTGAGACAGAAAGAGGCAGATAGATGACAGATAGATAGATAGATAGATAGATAGATAGATAGATAGATAGATAGACACACACATACACACACACACACACATACACACACACAGAGAGAGAGAGAGAGAGAGAGAGAGAGAGAGAGAGAGAGAGAGAGAGAATGGTCGCACCCAGGCCATTAGCCACTGCAAATGGACTCCAGATGCATATGGCACCTAGTGCATCTGGTTTTACATGGGTCCTGGGGAATCGAAGCTGGCTCCTTTGGCTTTGCAGGCAAGCACCTTAACCACTAAGTCATCCCTCCAGCCCTGTTAATGACAATTTTTATACAGGTATATAATACATTTTCATTGTAATCCCCTCCCATTACTTCTTTTGTCTTCCTCCCCCAGCCCCCTCCATTGAAACTCTTCTTTCTAATAAATCCCTCTTCTATCGACGTCTTTTCATTTTTGGCTTGCATCATCCATGTCAAACTGTTGCTGGCCCCAGCATTGTGCAGGTGTTGTGCAGGTAATGACAGGTGCTGTGAGGTCAGGGATGCCATGGCCACTTCAAGTCCAGAAGATAGTATTCCAAAGAACTCCTTCCATCCTTCGCCCCTCACATTCTCCTGTGCCTCTTTACCATTCCCTGAGGGTGGGGTAGAGGTGTGTCATTTAGCACCAGGCACTCGACAGTCCCTTACTCTCATCAGCTAGATGGGTTTCGGGTCTCCTCAACAGTCACTGTCATCCGAAGAGGGAAGCTTCTCTGATCAAATCTGAGGGAGTACTAGTCTATGGGCATACATACTTACAGGGTAATTGGATGGGCACCATATCCCTTTATCCAAACGACAGTAGTAACTTCCCCGTTAGGGTCTATGACATTCCCAGCCATATGCTCCTGTAGCAGACAGCTTCAGGTTCGCTGTGATGAACGTCCAGAGCAGGCACAGTTATGGAGGAAGCGGTATTTATTGAAGCTTACAGATCCAGGGGAAGTTCCATAATTGCAGAGGAAGCTGGCCTGCCTTCACAGGCCCAAGCAGAGAGAGAGAAGCCACGAGCCAAAAGCCACACAGCACACTTCAGGAACTCCAGGCAGAACTAGGCACTTTGCATATTTTTAGATTGGAATCTCAAGCCCACCACCACACCTTAGGGTGGGACCCTAAGATCTACCCAATGACACCACCTCTAGCCAGGTGGCTGCAGATCCAAACTGCAAGCTAATAAACCACTGAATACATTGGGGGCCATCTATTCAAACTACCACAGCTTCTGATTAGGTGTCCAGTTCCCGGCATGAATGTTCTCTCATGACGCTGGCCTCGAATGCAGTTGGAGAGCATTTGGTGACCTCTGTGTCAGTCGTGCCACTATTGCACCCGTAGACACGTCTTACCTGGCTGGTCAGTTGTGTAGCTTACAGGGTGGATCTCCTTCTGAGTAGGCATGTTGATGGCGTTTCCCTCTGAGCAGCCCACAAAGCACTTCCCAGCACTATGACAACCTGCCAGGAGCTTCCGCTTGGGAGGGACCTTAAAGGTCATCTTAATAGCATATGTGGTGGCACAATGGGCTGGCAGTTATCAAAGAGCTTTTCATTGCCAGAGCTGCAGGTCCAGGTGCCTGCCCACCAGAGGATAGCATGTAGGGGCACAGACATCTTGTGGGCACAAATGGATTTCCTAGGAAGGGGAGGGAGGAGCAGACCAGAGGCTGCACGGTGAGTGTGTCTTTGTCACCCAGAACGTGTGTCTCCTTTTGGTCCCTTGTCAGGAACTCATAATGGATCCCTATCTCCTGGTTCTCCTGAGGCTTTCTTGTATTTTTTTTAAAAAACTATTTTTATTTATTTATCTGTGAAAGACAGAAAGAGACAGACAGACCGAGAGTGAGTACGTGTGTGCCAGGGCCTCTTGCTGCTGCAAATGAGCTGCATTCACATGAGCCACTCTGTGCATTGGCTTTACGTGGGGAGCAGAACCCTGTAAGCAAGCGCCTTTGACCACTGAGCAATTTCTCCAGCCCCTCTTGTACTTTCTTAAAACAAACACCAAGTTAAACCTCACAGCAAGCTGTGTCCATAAAGGCT
The DNA here is from genome assembly GCA_036346955.1 of Dipus sagitta. Taxonomy (NCBI): domain Eukaryota; kingdom Metazoa; phylum Chordata; class Mammalia; order Rodentia; family Dipodidae; genus Dipus; species Dipus sagitta. The sequence goes on along the minus strand of CM070772.1, from coordinate 150,539,256 downwards.
CAGGTACAGGTCCTGCAAAGGTCATCAGATGTTCTGGATCCTGTAAATCTACAGATTCTGGGCACAACATGGGATAGAAAAATATTAAGGAGGGACAGCGACCTTGTGAGCTTCTCCAGTGACAACTCTCCCAAAGAGCTGCCCTGTGACATTAGTTGTCCTCAACACTGGGCTGGTAGAAGCGCTTCTGTCTTAAATAAATCGGCAGCTGAAAGGTGTGCAGAGAATTTAGGGGATTTGACTTCTCTGGCTGCTGGTCTTCATGTTCACACCTCCACTCCCACCAGCCTTTCATGGTAGTTCGTGTTTGCGTGCTGCTAAAACGATGAAGCCTGAGCTGACCCATGGACGTAGCTGCCCTCCCAGCCAGACTGTTGCCTCAAAGGGTCTGGCAGAGCTGGGCAGTCCAAGCCAAGGGGATCCCCTATGGGCTTTGCAACCAGGCACCGTTAACCACTGAACTATGGGGCAGGGCCAGGTGGGGCAGGCAGTGTGGAGGGAGTGTAACTCAGAACCACATAGATGTTCGCCGAGATGGGCTCTGCCAGGGGGTAGCTGGGGGTCTGCACCGCAGCCGCAGAGACTTGCCACTCAGCAGCCCCACGGCTACCTTGACAAGCCAGGCTGATTGGAAATTAAAATGCACGGAATCGCGTGGGGAGCGCCTCCAAGAAGAAACACAATCAACTTAGTGGCACCACCGGGGCTCCTCCAGCCAAACACCAGATGTGAGGAATTTTCAGGGAAGCCACCAGGCCCCCTCTTTACTGCAGCAGAATATTCAGTGCTTAGGCTGAGGAGGGCAAAGCTTGTTCAAGAGACACGGCCACAGACTGAGCAGGGAGGGTCAGGGAGTGTGTCATCGTGTGTCCCAGGACCCGTCTGGATGCGAGGCCCGCTGATGCTCTCGGGATCTGTTAGCCTGACCTGTGTGTGTGTGTGTGTGTGTCCCAAATCAAGTCCGTGTCCTGTGGGGCACTGGCAATCTGTATATTCAGTAAGTCTAACCCTGTGCATTGGGCAAGATGAGTGAATCCCACCCATACAGGCAGACACAGGGTGTGAACACGGACACCCTAGGGCCTCTCACCTCCTGGCAGGATGCTCAGTCACACTGCCTTTTCCTAATGGTTTTGCTACTGAAAGCATGTACTCATAGGAGCGTAGTCTGTGCGCTTTAATCAGTATGCATTGTGTATGTTTAATGTGTGGCTACCGTATCTGACTTCCTCTATTCATTTCTTTTTTCTTTTTGATTTTTGAGGTAGGATCTTGTTCTAGCCCAAGCTGATCTGGAATTCACTCTGTAGTCTCAGGGTGGCCTCGAACTCACAGTGATCCTCCTACCTCTGCCTCCCGAGTGCTGGGATTAAAGGCGTGTGCCACCACACCCGGCAATCCTCCATCCAATTTTTACATGTGTTATGTGTATATATACTCTACATACACACACACACACACACACACACACACACTGGAAAGAATAATGGCCTCCAAAGGCATCTTCAGCCCCGGAACCTGTGAATGTGCCATCTTACATTGCCAAAGGAACTGTGTAAATATGATTAGGCATCGTGAGACAGGTCCATCAATGGGGAGCCCCCGAGTAGGTCAAATGGAATCACAACATCATTACAAGTGGGGCACAAGAGGTTCGTGAAGCCGCAAAAGGGAGATACAGGGACTGTGCCCGAGGCTGAAGAGTTGCTTCGAGGATGGAGAAAGGGACATGGGTAACGAGTATGGGTGGAACTGACAGGCAAGGAAACGGACCCCCTTGGAACATTCCCTGACGGTGTGCAGCCCCATCAACAGTCTGGTGTCAGACTTCCTTTGACCTCTATAACTGTAGAAAAAATATTTTTACTGTTTTATAAAAATATTTTATTTATTTGTGTGAGAGAGAGAGGATGAGAATGGGCACACCAGGGCCTCTAGACATTGCAAACAAACTCCAGACACATGCGCCACCTTGTGCCTTTGGCTTAGGTGGGTCCTGGGGAATTGAACCTGGGTACTTTGATTTCACAGGCAAGCACCTTAACAGCTAAGCCATTTCTCCAGCCCTATTTTTTAAAAAATATTTTAAGGCATTAAGTCAATTTGTTTCAGCAGCTAGAGGACAATGGTACTCACAAATATATCACAAGTTGAAAAATTCAAGGATTATAAAATTCACACATACATTAAAATATTTACTAGTGCATATTTATTGCACGAGGAATTGGGTTTCATGATGATATTTTTGTTCAAGTATATAATGCACTTTTGGATTTATTTGGTCCCCGTTGCCTTCTCTGTCCCCTCCCCTCCTGTTAGTCCTCTCCTTCTCAAATAATTCTTCTATTTTCATGTCATATATATGGGCAAGTCACTTAACCACTTTGTACCTCAGTTCCTCATTTCTAAAATGGGGATGTGAAGGTTAAAGTGAAGGTGAAATGATGTGTTATACCTAAGACACTTACAAGAGTTTCTAGCTCTTAGCCAACACTCTGTCAGAGAATGTCCTTTCTGATTTTCTGTCTCTGCAATGACATAGCTGGGGCTGGACATCACCAGGCCAGTGGCTCCAGGATGGCTTCCGCATCACCCTGCCTCATCATGTAAAGGGAATGTGTTCGTTCTCATCCCTCGATTTCTACCCACAACAATGAAATCCTATTAACCACTTGGTATTTATCCTTGCAGATTATGCATGCATGCACAGACATAGTAGCATGAACATAAATATAGACAGCACAGACAGGAGATGTACATGGACCTGTAGTAAATGTATACATGCATCCATGTTCTTACATACATAATACTAGGCTGTAGGGATTATCAGCATTGTATTGTGAGACCTGTCTCTGCTTTGGAGCATGGAGCAGTTTCAGCCCTTGTGATTGCTGAGTTACATTCTGCTGCGTTGTATTTTCCTACCCCAGCATCGGTGGACTCTTAGGTCAATTTCAATTTCTTGCTGTTAGGGTGCTTCAATTAGCCTCCTTCTCCAGCTTCTCGCATGCATGTGGAAGTAGTTTCCAGGGAGGCGGTCGGGAAGACGAGATGCTGGGTCACAGGGTAGGCACATTTGCAGTTTTAATAGACTCTGCCAGCCTCTTTGAAAGGGGTTGTGCTCATTTATATTTCTTCCCGCAGTACAAGAGGGGACTCTTTTCTCTATAAGATTATTGATACATAATTTTGGCAGTGTTTTAATTTTTTTGAAGATTTGGCAAGTGAAAATAGGATCTTTTTGTTTTAGTTTGCTTTTGGAAACATTTATCATTTTGACACTGAGCCGTTTTTTTTTTTTTTTTTTTTTTTTCCGACTGGCTCTTTGAATTCCCTCCCTATATTAGACACTTTTCTCACTCCTGTGATAAAATACCTGCAACAGACCTTAAAGGAGGAAGAGTTTCCATTGGCTCGTGGTGGGAGGGCACGGCCCACCATGGAGGAGGCGGCGTGGCAGTGGGGGCCCTTGGTGGTGGTGGTGGTGGAAGCGTGAGGCTTTTGCTCACATCTCAAGGGACCAGGAAGCAGGGACAGCTGGGCTGGAAGTGAGGATGGACTCTAACCCCCAAGGTCCTCCTCTGGGGACCTACTTCCTCCAGCTAGGTCCCACCTCTTAAAGGTTCCAAAGCCTCCCAAATCATCACCATCTCGGGGCTACGTGCTCAAGCACACGAACTTGTGGAGGACATTTCACACCCAAACCATAACTTTGCTTAGATGACCTGCTTGCTCATATCTTGTTTCATTTTTTATTGTTTATCCTTTACTTATGATTTATAGAAGTACTTGTGTTCTCCTTCTGCCTGAACACACAGGTCTACTTGATGGTCATTTTGTCTATGGTTCCATAGGATTCAGTCTTGCATTTCATACCCTGAGGACTAATCCAGCCCTCCTTTTTAAAAATTATTATTTATTTTTTAGTTTTTCAAGATAGGGTCTCACTCTAGCCCAGGCCTACCTGGAATTCACTATGTAGTCTCAGGGTGGCCTTGGACTCACAGTGATCCTCCTACCTCTGCCTCCCGAGTGGTGGGATTAAAGGTGTGCATCACCATGCCTGGATTTTTTAAAAAAATATTTTTTATTTTTATTTATTTGACAGAGAAAGAGGAAAGGAGGGATGGAGGGAGAGAGAGAGAGAGTGAGCAAGCACCAGGGCCTTCAGCCACTGCAAACGAACTCCAGATGCGTGTGCCCCCTTGTGCATCTGGCTTATGTAGGACCTGGGGATTTGAACCTGGGTCCTTTGGCTTTGCAGGCAAATGCCTTAACCATTAATCCATCCCTCTGGCCCCCAGCCCTCCATTTTCTGGAAGTACGTAAGGTTTGTTTGGAGTCACAGCCATGGTTACTTTTCCATGTGACCCATGGCTAAGTTCCTGCCATAATGGCGGACGTAAGCCACTGTTACAGAGGTCAGCTCGCTGCACAGCTCGAAACCATGTACGATGTAACTGTTTCCAGAAAAGCTTGCTCTGTACCTAAATCATAATTTCCTTAACTAACTTCTCTATTTTTTCCAAGCTTTCTTAGGTGTATATATTGTGTTGAACACATCCTTACTCCTAGTCTCTCCTTTCCTGCCCCACCCCTCCCACTGACTTCCCGTTTGTATTCGTGAGCACCTCTGTGGTGACCAGCACTGCACACGAAACATCTGGGTGCATGTGCATGTCTACCTGTTGGATCCCCGACAATGCCGACAACTGCTGCCTAATCACACTGCTGTGCTCAGTGAGACATTCGGATTCGAGAATAGGTTGAAGACGCAGTTGTTTCCCTAAGAATAGCAACAGTATCCCATTGCGCACTGCCTGTGAGGTGCCAGGCGCTGTGCTAGCTGCCTTCCACGTACTGTGTCATCTAATCCCCCAGCAAAGTCTGAACTTGCTATTAAGAACGGCTTTGGATACGGGCATCTGGAGGCTCAGTGAAGCTAAGTAGCTTCCCATGGTCACACGAAGAAGCCTGGATCTGACCCATTTCTTGGGCTCCCATCCTCTCTTCCTCCCACTTACCACTGTCTCTCAGTGAAAAGGCAGGTACGCAAACAGTTGGCACCACACAGCTTCACAAGTACTGCCTTTGCGTATCTGTTCTTGGCTCAGTGATCAGGTAACAGATTTGTAATTAATGCAGTAGGTTTCTGCAGATAGATGGGCGAGATTAAAGTAATTTTCGAGACTCTTAAAAACTGTGGGCTTTCTTAAAGAAGCTAAATATTTCTTTTGCAATCTTATTTATGCTTCCAGAAATAAGCACACAGCTGCAATGTAATGGGATTTAGACATTGGAATTTGGGGAAACCATGGTTTCTGCTGTCTCCCAAGGTTGTTGTGTGGTCGTAGAAAAGTTTCTACCCTCTCTGGACTAAAGGGCGTGCACTCAGAGTTCTAAGAAATTAGTGTGAATGACTATGAGGTGCTGGATCCAAGTGCCTAGTCTGTAATGACTGTGAGATACTAGATCCCAGTGCCTGGTATGTAATGGCCATGAGGTACTGGACCTCAGTGCTGGTATGTAATGGCCATGAGGTACTGGATCTCAGTACTGGTATGTAATGACCATGAGGTACTGGATCTCAGTGCTGGTGTGTAATGACCATGAGATACTGGATCTCAGTGCCTGGTATGTAATGGCCATGAGGTACTGGATCTCAGTACTGGTATGTAATGACCATGAGGTACTGGACCTCAGTGCTGGTATGTAATGACCACGAGGTACTGAATCACAGTGCCTGGTACATAATAAAAGTATAATCTCTCAGTGCTCTTGTGCTTTGAGGATATTTCTAGAATGTTGGTTCAGTCTGATAAACCCTGGAATATTTCAAAGATTTTGGCCAAGGCTCAAATTCTGCCTTGCTCTGAGATGAACGCTATACCCTTGAGAGATGCCAGGTGTCAGCCATTGCCAAGAAAGTACCCAATGCCCATGTCACAGGAAGGAGAAGCCAGATTGTGACCTGTCCCGGCATTGAAATGTGTTGCGGCTACTCCATGCTCTTTCATGTGCACAAAACCCTACCACGAACAGCTAACGTTTATTGAATATATCTTATCTGCCAGAGACTGCCAATCATCTCATAGCGTTGGTAGAACAGTACTCCCTCCAAGACATGTAGTGAGTAAGGAAAGAGAGGCCTGCAGAGAGAGAGGCTGGGAGAGGCCGCAGGGAGCAGGCAGGACAGCTGGGAGTCACATTCTGTCCCCCTGACCCTTTCACCTGAGCACTCCAGCCCCATCCTGTTCTTTCCCCTCAGCTGAACTATTTCACTAAGGGGCTTCCTTGGTGGGACTTAGTCTGGGCTTCTGCTTAGTGGCAGGTTTGTGGCTAGAAGTATCTGCTCTCTCTTGGGCGTGTAGCACACTAGAACCTGACCTGTGGCCCACGTTAAATACTCATCCCGTAGCACTGGGAGGGTCACATTGCCTTTCTGGCTGTCTAATGCCATAGATCACCACAGACTCATTTTGCCCGAGATCCCAGGGAGCCTCCTCAACCATCAGAAAGCAAGATCTGCCCTCTCTCTATCTCTATCACTCTCTGGTCCTTGCCTTCCTCCTGGTCACACAGGGGTCCTCACTCAAGCTGCTGCCACACAGTCATGTCACAATCAGCCCCATCTGTGACACGCTGTTGGGGCTCACTCATTCACTCATTTTTTTTTTGTTTGTTTTTGGTTGTAGCTGCCTCTCCGACCATCTTGTTCATAACGTAAGCTTCCAAATGGCCTGGAACTCGCCTTTTATGGTCTCCACCAGATTAAACACCCAGAACATAACACACCAGCTTCCAAAACAATCATACAGTGTTTCAGCCAAGCAGCATACTGATTTCAATTTAGACAATTGCGCACATTTTCAGGTCTTTAGAATGACTATGGGGTTTTAGACTGTCAAGAGCTCACGGCCCTGCTGTTCAACCCCAATTTCCCACTTGGGTCTGGAGGGGCCCAGAGATCTTGGAGCAGAGAACAGAGGCCTCCTTCAATACTCTCTCTCTCTCTTTCTTTTTTTTCTTGTTTTCGGTTTTTGAGGTAGGAACTTGCTCTAGCCCTGGCTGACCTGGAGTTCACTAGGTAGTCTCAGGCTGTCCTGAGCGATCCTCCCACCTCAGCCTCCTGAGTGCTGGGATTAAAGGCGTGCGTCACCATGCCTGGTCATCGCACTTTCTTTGCTGGAACTAGGAGTTGCTCAGCCCCTGTTCTGAAGCTGTGTGAAGCAGACAGGGGACAACACAGGAATCACGTGGGGAAGCTGGCTGGATCCTTGCCTGTGTACGGAGTAGCACATGATGTTGGACAAGTCGTTTCCCTTTCTTGACCTTGAGTTTATCACTTGCGCTTGGGTAATGAGGGCTTTAAACTCACAGAACAGATGTGAAGAGTAAGTGTGAGAAGACCCTCAATAAAAGCACAGTACATGGGGGACTAGGGAGATGGCTCAGCAGAAGAGTCCTTGCTGTACAAGCCTGAAGACCCGAGTTCAATCCTGAGCATCCATTTGTGGCATGGCCACACATGCCTGTAATCCCACTCCTGAGAGGAGTGGAGACAGGACAGTCACTGAGGCACACGGGTCAGCTAATCTGACCTTAAATGACAGCTCCAGGATCATCGGGAGACTCTGCCCCCAGAAGACACAGTGGAAGAAGGATAGAGGACACCTGAGGTTCTCCTCCAGCTTTCGTGTGAATGTACACAGGGTGTGCACATCCGTACACACATGCACATATGCCACACGCACCGAGATAACTAACTAACTAAATAACCTGGTGGACAAAGTGAACTAGCCTGCCAAAGTAAAAGTCTTTCTTTTTTGTCAAGTAACTAGTCACGGCAGAACATCTTAATGCCCAGGCAGGATTGCTTCTTGCCCCATTGAGGTTATCTATTAACCTCCCATTGTATGGAGACAGCGGGGCCTGGTGCATTTTGCATTTTGGGAAAAATAGAGGCAGGTGATGGATAGTTTCATACACGAGCCACTTTCAAGGCTTTGGTCATTAGCATGAGGATCTACTACAGTTTGCGCGCATCCACTCAGCATGCGTCTGCAGAGTTCCTCACCCCTGCATCAGGTTCCACACTGCATGCTGCAAAACCTGTGAATAAAGTCACAACCTCCAAGGAACTCAGCGGCGAGGGCAGAAGAGAGACACACACAGCTTATTTCTATGCAGCACTTTGTAGGGTGTTCTCACAGAACCCCTGCCAAGCTGAAGAAGGCTGGTCTGAGTCACCTCCTCTTACAACAGTCCCAGTGGCAGACCTTCTAGAAATCGGAACTTGAATACAGTGGTGCAGACACATGGCCAGGTTGTCCTCTGACTTGTCAAAGAAGTCACATCAACATACCAACAGGAAGAAGAGAAAGGACCAGGGGAGCAAGTGTCCGCTCTCAGCTGAGTCAGCCCTCTGTAGGAAGGTCTCCCAGAATCCCTGGTTATCCACTGACCTCTCAGTGAAACTCCTTGGAGCCCCCTCCCGACCCCTGATGAACAGGAAGGGGGAGCCCGTTACTGGGCAGACAACCAGCGGTCATCATTATAGCCGCCCCGTTGCAGTCAGCTTCGCACTGCTGGACAAACACTTGACCAAAAGCAGCGTCATTATAGCAGGGAAGGGTTTATTTCAGGCTTGCAAATTCCAGGGGAACACAATCAATGGTGGAAGAAGCGAGCTCACTCCAGCATGCATGAGAGAGAAAGAGAGAGAGAGAGAGAGAGGAAGCAACGCCAGCAAGCACCAGCAGTCAGAGTCAAAGTGCTCTCCACACTGTAGGGCTGGTTCGTAGTCACATACCTCTTCCCCAGGAGCTCTTTGCCACTGGAGAGTCCAGCCTAAGTCTACGGGGCCATGTGTTTAACCTGCTACCCACCCAATAGAACGTTAGCCTTTTTTTTTTTTCCTCCTTGAGGTTTCTGACATGGGTTTACAAATGAAGGTGTATGAGGGAGATGTCAGGCAGAATGAAAGGAAGTTTTATGGGAGAAGGTGGCTGGGCTGTGCGTTCTTTCAGCGGCATGCTTAGCCCTGGTTTGTGCTCCTGTCCTGGTGAATGAGAGCCAAGGGCCCAAGATGCGGATGGAATGGAGCCGCTGAGCTGAAGTGGAGGCTGGATGAGAGGGAAGTGGCTTTAGGAATGAAGCAAATGGACAGCCACGTTTCCTCTAATCAGAAAGGCCCGATTTCCTGGCTTTAACTGTGATAGGAACACGAAGAGCACCAGGAGGCAGCTGGTATCCCAGACTATTACTTTGTCTAAGATGTTCTGACCTGAATCTGTAGAACTGTGAAATGAATGTTGCTGCTTCAGCAGGTTTCCAGAGATGCTCCAACTGCTGCGATGAATGTTAGGTCATAGGAAGGGACCTGGAAGTCATAAGTCATGATGTCCTCTCTCTGTCTCTGTTTCTCTCCTCCTCTCTCTCTCTCTCTCTCTCTCTCTCTCTCTATATATATATATATATATATATATCTCATATATATACATATATCATACATATATATATCATATATATACATACATATATATATATATACACATATATATGTATATAAATATATGTATGTATATGATATGTATATATGTATACACACACATATATATGTATATGTATATAATTTTTTTGAACATTTGAGGCAGGGTGTCCCGTGTCCCAGGTTGGCTTCTGCCTCAAACTCACTATGGAACTGAGGGTGACCTTGAACTTCTAATCCTCTGGCTTTCACCTCCCAAGAGCTGGGCTTGCAGGTGTGTACCACCATGCTTCTTTCTAAGCGTCTCTCTTCTGCTCAGCTGTCTTGAGGTGGAAAGTGTGAGCCCATCTGCCCCTTCTTCAACAATTGGCCAGACTGTCATGTGACAGACGACTGCTTTGAACACCTTGTGCATGCCCCTCCCCCAGGAAACTCCACTCAGCTATGAAGACAGCCGGGATCATAGCTGCCACTGATGTTGTGACTTCTGTGGTAGGAAGACTTGCTCCAGTCACAACTGCTCCAGAAAGCTTACATTGGCTTTGGGAGACTTCACTTCAGCCAAGACAAGCCATGGCCATGGTGGCTTCTAGATGACCTGCAACTTGTAGCTCTTTTTACTACTTTCAGACCAGGTGGGGAGCACTTCCCCCAGTGAGTGATTCAGCCAGATGCCTGTGATTGACAGGCGGGACACTAGGCACATGTGAAGGCTGTGGCTGGTAGAACTAGAAGGAGTGCATGCCATGCCCCTTTTCTGGCTCTGTGAGCAGCCTGCTTTTCAGTCTCTTCAGGTCGGCTCAGAGGCAGCCCTCTGTGCTTCACACTCCTGGGTGCTATAATACTAAGTCCCACGTGAAAGACTTTCCCATAGGGTCTTGTGTTGTCAAGTGTCCTATTGTGTGGAGTGAGCTGAGCTGATGAAACTCTGGCCTTCCAGCCCCAGGTACCACAGGAGCTTCGGCATGACTGCTGGGGCTATGCGCCTCTGACTCCTCCAGCGGCTGGAGTGATGGCTGCAGAGTTCCCCAAAATGGCCAGAATAGAGACTATGGAAACCCCGGAAAGTGCTTAGAAGGCACGTGGGAAAGGAGGGCTAAGAGGCTGCAAGGAGCCAGACGGCAGAAGGCAAGATGACTGCGAAGAGCCGTGTGGAGAAACTACAGACCCTAGCTGCTGGAAGAGTCCCAGAGCAGCAGAGAACAAGAGCTGAGGGTCCCAGCAGCCAGTGCGTTGAGTGTAGCAATGGACAGCTGTCAGGTGCTGCACCCGAGCCTCCGACCTGAGCGCCTAAGACCACAAGTCTGTGCTGTTGAAAGCCTAGAGCCACAAATCCCTGGTTCTCAAGACTTAGCTCCTCAAGCTTCCGGTGTTGAAAGTCCGGGCCAATCAGCTTCTGCTTTGAGGATTTGGAGCCATATGTCACTATTTCTTGGGACCTGGAGCTATAAGTCTCTGGGTTTGAAAGTCCAAGCCCGTAAGCCTGGGGAGTCAGGACTTCCCTCACTAAGGAAGCTGCTCTTTGGCTATTTGTAATTTACATCTGAATGGAGCAAAAAAAAATTCCTCAGCTGCTGGTGATGGGGCAGTCGCCCGCCCTGTGACTTGGTTTTCTCATTTGTAGAAGGGGGATGATCACCTTATGTAACTAGGTTGCTATGAGAAGTAAGAGAATACATGAAGTTAAGAGTGAACGAGTTGGGCTGGAGAGATGGCTTAGTGGTTAAGGCGCTTGCCTGTGAAGCCCAAAAACTCATGTTCGAATCTCCAGGTCTCACATAACATAAGCTAGACGCACAGCGCACACATCTGGGGTTCGTTTGCAGTGGCTGAAGGCCCTGGTGTGCCTATTCTCAATCTCTCTCTCTCAATCTCTGATTCTTTCTCTCTCAAATAAAAAAGAGTAAACACACACACACACACACACACACACACACAGCACCAGCCACATAGTGAACACAGTACAAACATGCAGATGTGGAGCCTGTACCATCACTGGCTCACAGAGAAGAGAGGTTGGCTCTTTCTCGTTTAAAAAAATTGCTTGCTGTTCACTGAGTGGCTGGTACTGAGAAGAAATGCAGTAAAAGTTTGTGGGCTGGAAGATATTATAGTACTAATAAACTTCCTGTCAGAGTGCTCTTTCTAATCATTGAACTGATGACACCTTTTCCCACTCAAAACTGTTTATTCTGAAATGATAACGGGTGCTCACAATCAAGTGGAAGACCTGCAGTGCATTTCTTATCTGCTGCCATGAAGACTGTTGGTGGCAAGACCCCGACCTAGGTCACTCAAGATAGGGTAGCCACAGGAGATGAGACATGATGAGGCAGGGGAAACAAAATCGCAGCCAGGGGATGGCTCTAAGGTCAGCGGCTGCCTTCGTTCCTCTTCGTGAATAGTCAGCTCTGCCCACTGCACTCTGCTCAATGGGAGCCTGTGGGAGCAGCAGAACCCACCGTCTGCTTCAGCCCCTGATCCGAGGGGCTGCGGAGCTCTCCTGTGTCCAGTCAGCACGTGTCTGCCGAGTACCCCACCCCTGCAGCAGGCCTCGTGCTAGGAGCCTGCAAAACCGCTGTGAGCAATTCAACTCGGGAGCTAGCACTCACGTGAGCAGACTAGCTGTGGGTCTCCTTATTCTGTCTGTCAGGTGACAGAGCTAGCCGTCACATCCCTCGGAGGGCCTAATGAGTCCATTGCTGGGTGAACAAGTCACACAGTAAGGCAGTGACTCTCCTGTTAGGGTTGCCCCAGGGAAGGGGCACATTTTGGTGCCCTGTTGAGTGAGAATGGGGCATGGTGGGCTCTGCGGGTGGTTCTAATGTGCAGCAAGGTGGAAACCTGTGCTTGTCGGGGTGGGGGTGGGCGGGGGAAAATATTTACCCTCATTAGCCTGCCACGCTTCAGTCCTGGTAGGCTCCCTTTATGCTCACTATATATATATTGTTTGCTTGTGTACATGTGTGGTATGTGTACATGTGTGTATGCATAACTGTATATGTGGGCATACGTGTGTGTGTGTGTGTGCATGTGGAGGTCAGAGGTGGATGTCAGGTGTCTCTCTCTATTGCTCTCCACTGTGGTTCCTGGCCGCCCTGGGGTCACTGCACATCGGTTTCCCAGGGGCGTCCAGGCAACTATAGAGCAAGGTCTTGAGTGGCCACGAGTGTGACGAGAAGAAACACCCAGGAGACTGTGTCAGAGGACAGCTCGTTTATTTGTTGGGGGAATGGGCTTATAAACATTCATGTAGTGGCAGGAAAGGATACAGGGTACGGGTCACAGGGGGATTGGCTGTGTGAAGGCTGCTGGCTGATACCTCATTAACATATAGGGACCTTCTGGGGAAACTGAAACCTAAGTCTTATCAGGACGTCCAGGTGCCCCAGGCGAAGGGAGGGAGCATCCCCACTCCTTCCGGTCTGGGGCCCTTAGCCGTGCCTGACAGCTCAGGCCTGCTTTAGCCTCCAGGGGCCTGGGGCCCATAACTGTGCCCAACACTCCACCTTGTTTATTCGGACAGGGTCTTTCATTGAACCCACAGGTCACCCACATGCCCAGAGGAGCCATCTAGCTCCACCTCTTGAGTGCTGAGTTTACAGGCGTGTACCACCATGCCTATCATTTATGTGGGTGTTGGAAATCTGAACTCAGATTCATTTTTAAAATATTTTATTTTTATTTATTTATTTATTTGACAGACACACACACAGAGAGAATGGGCACACCAGGGCCTCTAGCCACTGCAAGTAAACTCCAGATGCGTGTGCCACCTTGTGCATCTGGCTAACATGGGTCCTGGGGAATCGAACCTGGGTCCTTTGGCTTTGCAGGCAAGTGCCTTAACTACTGAGCAATCTCTCCAGCCCTGAACTCAGGTTCTCACATTCACATAACAAGCCCTCCCTCCCCTTACACATCCTTGTAAGGAAGGGTTCCCAAGCAGCTGCCTGGCTGTCCCAGTGCCCTCTGTGCAGGCAAGCCAACTGGCAAGAAGCTGATCCTCTGCCTGAGGGAAGTGGATGATTATTTTCTCAAGATCACTTCATGAGCAGGCGATCATATGGTGTGGTCTGCTGGGTGGAAGTCTATGACACTCATTTTCCAGTGAGAAAACTAGAATCAGCGGTTTGTGATCTTATTCTAGGATCCCTGAAGGAAGGCTACAGGGGCAGAAGTGAACCTTAGCCCAACTTCCTACTGTCTCTGAAGTGAACAGAAGCAGTGAGCTCCTGTCTTAGGAGAGCCTAGGAGTGGTTGATGTGTCTGAGCAAAACTGTCTCCACAGGAGGCCCGGCCACTGGCTGATGCTTCCTCCCTAATCCTTTATCTTCCCTTGACTTTTCTCCCTCCTTCCCTTCCTCCTTCTGTTCCTTCCTTCATTCCTTCCATTCATTTCATTCCTCCTGTCTTTCTTTTCTCCTCCTTCCCTTCCTTTTCTTCATTCACCCCTTCCATTTCCTTCCTTCCATATGTATTAAGGACTTAAAATCATCGAGCATCATACCAATGTGAACAGCCTGGGCCCAGTTCCTTGGGTCCATGGAGTTCACAGTTAAGCAGGGGAGATAGACCTTAATTATGAAATTGTAATTATGATCAGGGTTCCATGTGGGCAAATGAACCTTTTCTGCTGAGATGGTGGGGAGGCAAAGTTGAAGGGAGGAGCCAGCGTGGGGATGGTGGGAAGCACATCTCTAGCCGAGGGAACCAGAGTGTGCCATGACGGCATGCTAGGACAGCGCTTGGCTTTTCGACTCCAATGCAACATCTTCCCCAGACATTCCCGGATTCCCTAATCTCGGACAGGCCATGTTCCAAGGACAAGAACAGAGAAATGAGAGCTGCGAGCTGGTGATGTATATCAGTGTCAGGCGCTTCCTTAGCATGTGCAAGGCCCTGGGCTTAATCCCCAACTCCAGGCGATGGGAGCTGGACACGGTGGGGTGCACAGTAGCCCCAGTTGCTCAGGAGGCTGAGGCAGGAGGATCACTTGAGTCCAACTGGCATGGACAATATGGCAAGAACTTGTCTCTTAAAAAAAAAGAATATTGAGATGAATAAGGCATGTCTCCTATGTTTGAGGAAATTGTAGCTCAATGGAGTGATAGTGTGTAAAGGAATAGATTGAAACAAGCAAGGCTTAGCAGAATCCCAGGAGAACAAAGTCCATTCTCTTAGTGTGTGGAAATTTTGCATATACATATATGTAATATATATATATATATAGCATGTGGAGGTCAGAGGTAGATGTCAGTTGTTTCTCTATTGCTCTCCACTGTGGTTCCTGGCCACCCTAGGATCACTGCACATCGGTTTCCCAGGGACTATATATATATATATATATATATATATATATATATATATAGTGATCCAAGTTCTCAGCAGAAAGAACTCTGAGTCATGATAGATGCTCATTGACACCTAGAAAGGATTCCCCAGAGAGGTGGTGGAGCCAGCTCCTCAGTGACCAGAAAGCACAGGGTCACAGTCATGGGGCACCAAGGGGCTCGACAAGCTTGGGGAACAATCGATTCAGTAGGGCTGGGGCCTCTGATGGAGGAATGTGCTGTGATGGGAGGCTGTGGCTAGTCTTAGGACTGCTCAGTGAATGACACTGGGGGTTGCCTGGCAGAGGAGGGAGCCAGGATGGATAGTCTGTGTTCCCAGAAAGTGCTGCAGTGCGTTCCCACGGGACCCGGATGCACTCTTCCCCCTTGGTCAGAGTTCACTGTGCCTGAGTTCAGTTCCCGTTCGATGGGGGCTCCAGGTGTCAGGCAGCTGATGTCTCCCAGGACTCATGCCCACCTGGCACTGCACAGCAAGAGCCACTGGTATCTGAGTCTAAGTGTTTGTTCTTTCTTCTGTTCACGAATCAGACCCGCTTTCATATTTGCTCCCTGTATTAGTCGGGGTTCTCTAGAGGAACAGAACTGATAGAATAAATTGTATTAAAAGGGAATTTATTGGATTAGCTTATGGCAGTCCAATAATGGTAGGTTGTAGGCCGAAGAGTTCAAGGAACCTAGTAGCTGCTCAGTCCATGAGGCTGGATGCCTCAGCACTCCCAGTCCGGCACTGAAGGCCTGGAGGTGTCCTGGAGAGACGCTGCTCT
The DNA here is from genome assembly GCA_036346955.1 of Dipus sagitta. Lineage (NCBI taxonomy): Eukaryota > Metazoa > Chordata > Mammalia > Rodentia > Dipodidae > Dipus > Dipus sagitta. The sequence goes on along the minus strand of CM070772.1, from coordinate 150,523,648 downwards.
TCAGTCCACACCGCTCTTCAGTCCACACTGCTCTTCAGTCCACACTGCTCTTCAGTCCACACCACTCTTCAGTCCATGCTGCTACTTCAGTCCACACTGCTCTTCAAGTCCACAATGCTCTCAGGTCCAAACCCCCACCAAAAAACCCCACTCTTCCAGTCCACGCTGGTCTTCTGTCCACACCACTCTTCAGTCCACGCTGCTCTTCAGTCCACACTGCTCTTCCGTCCATGCTGGTCTTCAGTCCACACTGGAAAGCAGCAAGCAGCCAGGTGGGAGGAGGGGTTATCTTCCTGCCCAGAGCTTCCTTAGATAAAGTCCCCCCCCACCTCCAAGAGGGGCCACCCGCTCTGGAGGAAGGGCTCACCCTGGGGGAAGGATTCCTCCTTTAGTCAATCCTCTCTGAAGCAACTGCAGAGACCCACTGATGGGTAATGTCTGTGAATTCCTGAACAGGTCAAGTGGACACAAAATGTAACCATCACACTCCCATAAGGAAGAGCAACAAAGGGTAGAGCTCTGAGTCCCATGGGACATTCAGCTGCACCATGCCCAAGCTCTGTAGGACATCAATTTGATGGGGGCTGAGCACACCTGCTGAGCCTCTTCCCACGGAACCAGAGACTGCCCGGTGATGCTTGCTTCTCTTCCTCCAAGCTCTGCTCATTGCGAGGGGAATTGGTGGTCGGGGAGAAGGGAAGATGAGCATGGTTGGAAGCTCTGGTGAAAGGTTCTGGTGGGCTGTGTTTAGGAGCCTGACATTTTCCCTTGGGAAATGAAGAACCAGGGAAGGATTTCCAGCTTGGGAGGCTCAGGATTGGTTCTGCGCTTCTGAACTACTTTTTCTATTGGTTCACGAGGAGGGTGGGCTGTAGAGGAGTGTTGCTAAGCATTGACCGCCACAGGAAGTTAGCTCTGGTTTTGTTACCTGCTTTATCCCCAGAAGCTAGGGTAGAGCCTAACATGTGGCGGGTACTCAACAATTGATAGATTGGTGAGAGGAGACAAGAAGTTATTGCCTGGACCAGATGGGACGGGATGCTCAAGCCTGGCTGCTGGCCTGGCGATGGAGATGAAGTAGAGACAGTTAAAGGACGGAAGATGACAGCCACGTGCCACTCATTCCAGCACCAAGGACAGCAGGTTGCTACAGGAGGGGCTGCAATTCACCTGGTCTTCTTCTCCACAGGCCAAGGAGTTCTTGACTCCACGATACCATTGGTGACACGACACTTCTTCTTGCAGCCTCCTGGTTGGATTCTTACTGGATTTACTGTGTCATCAGGCTAGAAAACTGCCCAGTTTCCGACTCTGATGATTTGTTTTCAACTGAAAGTGGACAGGAATGCTGCTAACATAAACAATGCCTGGATGCTTCTAGAATTCAACCTCCTATTATGCACAGCCGCCCTTGGATCATCCATGCAAAAGAATCCACAAATCTGGTCTCTACATGGGCAAAATGTTTCACTCATTTTCTTTGTTTTAATGGTTTTCTTTTGGGGGGGGAGAGGGAACAAGGGGAGAGGTGGCTAATATAGAATGGCTACGACAGTACAGCCTAGAGCATAGCTTCCATCGTAGATAGTGAATCAGTCAGGTTCCTACTTATAAGCCACTGACATAAATTTTGGCTAATTTAAGCAGAATGGGATTAAAATATTTTATTGTGGTGAAATATACATTAGCATAAAATTTATAATTTCAGCCAGTTTAAAATGTGTAATTAAGTGGAATTAATTATATCCACAGTGTTGTGAAAACATCACCATTATTTGCTTCAAAACATTTCCTTTACCCCAGCAATAGTTACTCTTCATTAAAAAGTAGTAACTTGGAAGCCAAGCGTGGTGGCGCACGCCTTTAATCCCAGCACTCAGGAGGCAGAGTTAGGAGGATTGCTGTGAGTTCGAGGCCATCCTGAGACTCCATAGTGAATTCCAGGTCAGCTTGGGCTACAGTGAGACCCTACCTCGAAAAACAAAAAACAAACAACAAAAAAAAGTAGTAACTTGGGCTGGAGGGATGGCTTAGCAGTTAAGATGCTTCCCTGCAAAGCCAAAGGACCCAAGTTGGATTCCCCAGGACCCACGTTAGCCAGATGCACAAGGGGGCGCATGCGTCTGGAGTTCGCTTCCAGCGGCTGGAGACTCACTCTCTCTCCCTCTTTCTCTGTCAAATAAATAAATAAATAAAAATAAAATATTTTAAAAATTAAAAAGTAGTAACTTGGGGCTGGGGAGATTGCTCGGTGGTTAAGGTGCTTGCTGCAAAGCCTAACAACCCAGGTTCAATTCTCCAGTACCCATGTAAAGCCAGATGCACAAAGTGATTTGGAGTTTGTTTACAGTGGCTGGAGGCCCACCCATTCTCACTCTCTCTTTATCTCCTTGCAAATAAATAAATAAAGATATTAAAAAAGAGCAGTAACTCCATTCGCCCCTTAACTTTAAGTGAAAATATAATGTGTCCTTTTTTTTTTTTTTTCAAGGTAGGGTCTCACTCTAGTCGAGACTGACCTGGAATTCACTATGTAGTCTCAGGGTGGCCTCAGACTCACAGCGATCATCCTACCTCTGCCTCCCAAGTGATGGGATTAAAGGCGTGTGCCACCACACCCAGCTAATGTGTCCTTTTATGAAGTCCTGAGGCTTATCTGTGTTATAGCATATAGCAGAACTTTATCTCTTTTGATAGCTGAATAATATTTAATTTATGTGTATAACATTTTTTTTCATTCAGGTAAAGAAATGTTATGCAGGCTGTTGTGCAGGCTCTAGAAGACGAAACATGGATCCTACACAGGCAATGTGGGAATCCCAGCTACGCTCCTAAGGGAAATGACTGCGAGCCTCAGTCTGCAAAACCGGAACAGAATCTTGTGCTGATTGAGCATTGAGACAATGAATGTAGATCACTCAGCACACATTACATGAACGTGGTGCCTACACGTGTCACTGGATTATCATGACTTGTGAAAACCATGGTTTATGCTGCTGTTGCTCTTTGTCCCCTCCTCCTCCTCTTCTTTCTTTCTTTCTTTCTTTCCTTCCTTCCTTCCTTCCTTCTCTTTCTTTCTTTTATTTTTAAACAAAAATCAGACAAGTGGTGCTAGGGAGATGGTTCAGTAAGTAAGGTGTAAGCCAGCATATGTGAGGATGTGAATTTGGGTCCTTACTGCTCACATAAAATGCCAGTGTGGTGGCTTGTGCCTACAATCTCAGCGCTGGGGAGGCAGGGCTGGGGAGTGCCTGGGTCTCACTGGCTGGCTTGACAGTCTGAACTGAATCAGTGAGCTCCAGGTTCAGTGAGCTCCTGTCTCAAAGAATATGGACAGCAACCAAAAAAGACGCTCGACATAAACCTCTGGCCTCCTCTTGCATGCAAACACACAGGCACGTGCACCCACACATGCATGCGTGCCCATACATACGCATACACACGCAAAAAGTAAAATCAGGTAAGAGGAGCTTTTTCAGAAACATCACTTCCTAAAGAAATAATACTAAGTTGCTATTTTTGAACATATTCCCGATTGATTTCTTCTTGCAGGTGGAACTTGTATGGGAAGGCAGCGTCTCCCCTCCTCACTACAGAGTGAAGGTCCCCAGGTCCTTGTGACTTGGCATCCTCTGTAGACTGGGGCTGGCTTTAGGACATTTCTTTCCCAGCACAAGCCCGCGCTGTGGAAATGCGATGGGGTCAGGTGGCCGAAGGCTACGTTTGATTAGAGGGAATGAGATACAGCTGCTTTTGCAGCTGACGTCTCTAACTGGATCCCCCGGGGGGTCTGGCCTTTGCCATGGGAACTAATTACACACAGAGAGGGTTGTGCTGCTGTCAGGGTGCATAAACCTGGTTTCAGGTCCCGGCTCTTCCAGTTTTAGGATAAGCTCCCCTTTCTTTCCTGGGGCCGGGAGAGGACACCTATGGGGCTGTGGAGCAGACAGAGGTACCCAGGAGCACCTCTGCCAAAGGCCACCTCGGGCAGAGGCGGTGTGGTGTGCCTGTGCGTGGTAGCACACGCGTGTAAGGCCAGTGCTACAGAGGCAGAGGTGGGTGGGTCCCTGAGGCTGGCTGGCAAGTCAGTGTGGCCTAACTGGTGAGTTCCAGGCCAATAAGAGACTCTGTGTCACAATAGGTGCAAGGTGTTCCTGAAGATGACATTGAAGTTGTCATCACACACACACACACACACACACACACAGTCCTGCAACCCACCCATATGCATACATACACAAAAGGTGTTTTCATCTAGTTGTGAAACTTATTTATTTATTTTGGTGAAATCCTTGTCATAATAAAATGATCTCTCCCCCGCCACACAATTCAGATGCCCTGAGATGTCAGACAGATGGACTACATTTGGACTTGCCTTTTTCCTTAAGGAGCCCGGTCACGGGGGTGTGAACACGGAAGTTACAAAGTGTCTTCTTGCTCAGGCTGGGAGCAATGCTAAGGATTCTTGGATTGTTAGCAGCACCACGACTGGTGGGATGGAGTTATTGTCAGAATGACAGTAAGGACGAGTTCTCAACCGGGACAAATCATCTGGTTCCATGGCTTCAATGATGTGTGTCGTGTCTAGGCACGTGTGTGTGCGCGTGTGTGTGTATGTCCTGTGCACACACTTGCGGAGGCCAGAGGAAGATGTCGGATGTCCTTCTTCATCTGGTCTTCCACCCTCCTGCCCAGAGACAGACTCCCTCGCTGACTCTGGAGATTGCCATTTTCTAGTTCCACTGGCCGACCACGGAGCCCGACGGTCCTCTTGTCTCGTCCTCTTCAGTGCTGAGCTTACACGCGTGCGTGACCTGCTGAACCAGCTCCCCAGCGCCTCCCCCGCCCACACTGTTATCCTTGTCAAAGACCTTCAAGTGGAGAATAGCCCCATTTCATAGATGTGCGTGCTGGGACTTTTGGAGACACTGATGGGCTGGTGGAAGGCCTACTGGGAACACGGGTTCAGGCATTAATTGGTCAAGCGATAGTCCCTTAGGGGGTCAGGATTCTTATCTTATGACCCTGACCCAGTGACCTTTTTACTTCTCCACTGTGAGGTCTGTACTGAGGGAACTCACTCCAGATCTTTTTCACTTAGTGCTTTGTGATGCGGCTGTGACGAGGTAGCTTGACCTCCCTCCAACCTCTTCTCTCCCTCCCTCTCCTGGAGCAGGAGCCTATTCCTTCTTAGTAGGCAGTGGGATACACAGGTGGCTCATTGCCTTATGCCCCGGGGCTGCAGTAAATTGATATGTTTTGGTCTCTAAGCCCCTGGCAGAGATGAAGAGGGAGGGTTGGGAAAGTGACATTTCCGTAAATAACGACACCTGGCTCTGAGAGCGGAAGGATTGGCAGGTCCCGAGTAGCCTCGTCAATTACCATCAACCTTTTGCAGAGGGAGCCCCAGGGGAGAAACTCTTTTCACACTCTTATGGTTATTTATAGCCTCCTCATGCTGTCCACACTTGGGGGTGTCTGGTTCACTTGGCAGCAGCCTTCTTCCACGTGGGTTTAGACTCTTCCAGGTCCAGGAATCTGTCTGTCACCATCCCCTTACGTGGGTCAGAGGAGATGCTTGGCTCGGGCTGATAGTGAGGTTGGGGAAGGGGAGACGGGTAAGATGCCTGAGTTTCTCACTTACGTGCTTCTATCGCCCAGTGAACTCTGGCTGAGTGGCCACCCTGCTTCAAACAGTCAATTTGGTGCTGTAAATGAATATGTTTTGCGAGCAGATGACCTGGATTCGAATCCCAGTTCTGCCACTTAGAAGCTCTGTGATGTTGGTTTACTTTAAGAGTCTGTCTCAGTTTCTCAACCATCAAGTGGGACAAAAATACTTTCTTGGGGTCATTGTGACATTTGAATGCAAAACGTTTAACAGTGGGGACCCACAGAGGCTGTGATGGCTCATCTTCACTGTCAACTTGACTGGATTTAGAATCACCATAGAAACGCACCTCTGGGTGGATGTATGAGGGTGTTTCCAGAAAGATCTCACTGAAGGGGAAAGACCCACCTGGATGTGGACAGCACCATCTGGGGTACTGGAATAAACAGAAGAAAGTGAGTTGAGCCTTAGCATTTCTCTCTTTCTCTCTCCCTCCATCCGTCTCTCTCTCCCCACTCTCTGCTTCCTGACCGCAGAGCTGTGTGGTCAGTAGCTGCCTCAAGCTCCTGCTGCTCCGCCCACCTTGCCACAATGTGCTCTATTGCCTCTTAAACCACGAGCCCAATAAGCCTTTCCTCAAGCTGCTTTTAAAATTTTTATTTATTTTTATTTATTTGTTAGAGACATTGAGAGACGGAGTGAGAGTGGGAGTGAGAATGGGTGCGCCAGGGCCTCCGGCAGCTGCAAACGAACTCCAGACGCGTGCGCCCCCTTGTGCATCTGGTTAATGTGGGTCCTGGGGAATCAAACCTGGGTCCTTTGGCTTTGCAGGAAAACTCCTTAACCGACAAGCCATCCCTCCAGCCCTAAAGCTGCTTTTGTTACGTATCTTGACACAGACATGAAAAGAGTAACCAATGCACAGGGCTAACATATAGAGCATCTATTCTGTTTTTTTAAATTTTGTGTTTATTTTTTGACACTTTCATACATGTATACAGCATTTTGATCCCACTTTCATCAATTACTCTTTCTCAAACCCTCCTCCTCCCATTAAAACCCTTCTTCTAATTTAACCCCCAATCCCATCCTATTCTCATAGTTGTTTTGTTTTGTTTTGTTTTTTTCCCCTGAGGTAGGGTTTCGTTCTAGCTCAGCCTGTCCTAGAATTCACTATGTAGTCTCAGCGTGTCCTCGAACTCACAGCGATTCTCTTGCCTCTGCCTCCCGAGTGCTGGGATTAAAGGCGTGCGCCACTATGCCCAGCTAGTTTCTTTTCTTTTCTTTTTACCCACTAGTTAAATTAGGGTCACTGCATGAACATGGGTGGGAGGTTATGTAGACAATGATCAGCTGACACCACTGAAGAACATGGTGCCCCCTCTCCTAGAAATCACCAGTTGATAGAACAGCTATTCTTATAAGACACTACTGGTCTCTTTGAGTGTGTGCATGTGTGAGTTTGATAGAAATAGGGCTGATAAGGGCAGGATAGTTAGGGGATTTGCAGTGGAAACATAATTATTAAAAGCTAGAGATGGAGAGAGCTCTGTTGAGGGGACAAGTCAGGGGTACAGCCAGCACCATCCTCATTGTGAGTTAACAGAAGGCCTTGGGCCACCTTTGAGGAAAAGCATCTCTCTCTCTCTCTTTTTCTCTTTCTTTTAAGGTCATTGGCAAATAATAGCTGCATTTTTAGAGGGGTTAAGAAAATATACATTGCAAATGAGTCTGTCAAGCTAATTAACATATTCATAAACCCAGACAATTTTTTTTCAAGTTTTCTCATCGATTTCTATTTTTGGTTATGTCTTATTCTAAATGAATTTTATGATAGACTTAGCTCCAGAAAGAGACTTAGTCATATTTTTTTAGTGGATTATGTTAAATTTATGCATTGTTTTGAAACTAACACTAATGAAGTAATTTAAGAAGACCTAAACTCTTTGCTACTGAGCCTACCTATCGAAAATAAGGAATAGTCTCCCATTAATGTGAGCCCACCTCTGTGTTTTCTAGTTTTAACTCATACAAGTTTTGTACATTTTACATTAAATTTACACCCATGTATTTCATCTGTTTGGCTTTCAAAATGAAAGCATTCTTATAGAAAGATTAGGAAGTGCCTGATTTTGCTGATCTGTCATGGGGATACAATGCCATATTCTCTTCTACTCATAAAAATAACTTTTTAAAAAATAAATATTTTATTATTTTTATTTATTTATTTGACAGAGAAAGAGGGAAAGAGAGAGAGAGAGAAAGGGCAATCCAGGGCCTCTAGCCACTGTAAATGAACTCCAGATGCATGTGCCCCTTTGTGCATCTGGCTAAAGTGGATCCTGGGGAATCAAACCTGGGTCCTTTGGCTTTGCAGGCAAATGGCTTAACTGCTAAGTCATCCCTCCAGCCCCCAAAATAACTTTCTTGAAAGGAGTCTAGATATGATTAGTCTAAGGCTGGGGAATGGCTCGGCTGTTAAACATTCCTGATGAGAAGCCTGTAGGCCTGTGTTTGATTCCCCAGAACTTATGGAAAGCTAGATGCAAAAGTTGGCGCATGCATCTGGAGGGATTTTTTTTGTTGTTTTGTTTTGTTTTTTTGCAGTGGCATGCAGCCCTGGCACACACTCTCTCTTGCTCTTTATTTGTACATATATATATATATATATATATATATATGACTAGATACAACCCAATAACCCAAGGTAGGAAGAAGACCCTCACCTCTCAGGCAGAGCAGCCCATGGAGGATGTAGAGAAAACAGCAGAGCCAGCAGCGGAACCTCCATGAAGGTCACGGGGAGACAGGAGACCAGCCCAGCGGAAGCATCAGGAAGCTCCTGCCATCCTGACTGAGAAAGTGGAGTTGGTTTCCCACCTGCAAGAAAAGCACGAGGCAGATCCCGGACTCCAAGTGGTTTTCCTGAGAAACCAAGGCTAATGGTTGAGAGTAAGTGTGTAGACTCAAGCTTTGCCACTTTCTGGCTGTGGGACCTGCAACAAGGGACTGTAGTTTTTTTTTTTTTTTTTTTCTTTTCCCTAGCTTTGAAATGGCATTTTAGGAAGCCCTTCTTCCTCGTGTTTCTGGCTGGATTAGAATGTATCATTGATTCAGCTGAATGGCTCTGTAGGTCATGTTCCTTCCTGGGGACAAATGATCTCTATTATTTATGGATTTTATGTAATGTGAAGTGGCCTAGTTGCTAAAATTCACTTGTCCTCCCCACACGAATAAATACTTCCTGTACTTGCACGGTCACTCCTGGGTGTGAGGGGTGATGGGGATTTGAGTGGCAGAGGGTAAATGAGGCAAGCCCCTGCCTTTCGGTGTCAGATCTGACACAGCAAACGGGAATCCTTGTCGCAGTCCGTTCAGTGCCATGCTTTTACATTTCTGCGCCTTTAGTGGAGGAGTTTTGAAAATTGTTTTTTTGAGGTAGGGTCTCACTCTAGCCCAGGCTGACCTGGAATTCACTCTGTAGTCTCAGACTGGTCTCAAATTCACTGCGATCCTCCTACCTCTGCTTCCCAAGTGCTGGGATTAAAGGCGTGTGCCACCATGCCCATCTGATTTTTGAAAATTTTATTGATAACCTCCATAAATATAGATAATATACCATAATCACAATCCCCTCCCACCACTTCTCATTTCCCCCTCCAAAACCCCCTCCCCCACAGAATCTCTTCTTCTTTCCAATTAGTCTCTTTTCTATTTTGATGTCATCACTTTTTCCCCCCCTATTATGCTGGTCTTGTGTAGTAGTGTCAGCCACTGTGAGGTCATGAATATCACGGCCACTTTGTGACTGGAAGACGGCATTGTGAACACTCCTCCCCTTCCCTTGGCTCTTACATTCTTTCTGCCACCTCTTCCTCAATGGTCCCTGAACCATGGATGGTGTGATAGAGATGTCTCACTTAGTGCTGACCACTCTGCTGTCACTTCTTGCACATTGGCCAGTTTTGAGTAACCCCAGTGGTCATCACCACCTCTGAAAAGAGAAATTTCTCTAATCAAAAGTGAGAATAGCATTAATATGTGGGCATAAACATCAGTAATGAGAAAGCAATTTGGTGGACATAATGTATCCATTTAATCAGACAAGAGTAGTAGTTTCCCCCCTCAGGCTTATGCCCTCCCCATCCGTAGGCTTTTGATTAGGATTTCAGTACCAGGCAGGAATTACCTCCAGTGGAGTGGGTCTCAAGACCAATTTCAGGACAGCTGGTTTCCCCCACAACAGACATGCCACCATTGCACCAGTTGGTACATTTGGCCTGGCTGGCCAGTCATATAGTTTGCAGAGTCCACTGCTGGCTAGGACCACTGATGACGTTTCTCCCCCAATAAGCTACATAGCCCTTCCCAGCATCCTGACAGCTCATCAACAGGGAGAAGGCTTCCAGCTCAGCTCCAGCTTGATTTCTTGGTGACCCACAGCCCAAGTATGTGGCGTCTTCAGCAATAGGGTCTTACTGTCTAGTTCTGTCAGGCATTGTTGAGGGTTTTTCCACTCATAGTGGCTGCAAGTGCTGTCTAAAATTCCTCAGCACTAAAGGGCTGTAGTGTGACTTACAAAGAAAACACATGGCTTAGATTATACAACATTATACCAGGTATGAGTTCAATGCTAATACATCAGTAACATATATTAAATGTGTCCTTAAACAGAGGTGTCTAAAAACAAGGTCACGTATTGAATAATAAATGAAAATGAGAGAAAGGGATCACAAAGCCCTAACTTTGTTTTCCCCCAGGAGTCATGGCCCAGTGTTTGGTATGACTTTAAAACACAAGAATTATGAATAGTGAGAGTTGGCTGTATATTATTTTTACCTGAATGCCTGTCTGCATGGCCTACAGAAGGAAAGCTTGTGTAAATGAGTGAATAAATCTCCATGCCTTTCCTGGCAAAATGGAGGAAAACATGGGTGTTTTGTAAGCTTCCACTTGGGAGCAGGTCATCTCTTTGAGGCACTGGAGCAGATGCTGCCTATATGCCATTCCAGTAATGGCAGTGTGTGTGTGTGGCGGGGGGGGGGGGGGGTATTAGTCAGGGTTCTCTATAGGAACAGAACTGATAGAATGAGTTGTATAAAAAGGGAATTCATTGGATTGGCTGACAACAGTCCAACAATAGCAGATCATGCCTGAGAGTCAAGGAACCTGGTAGCTGCTCAGTCCACGAGGCTGGATGCCTCAGCACTGGCCCAATCTGGCAGTGAGGGCCTGAGGCGTCCTGGAGAGACGCTGCTCTTCAATCCATGCTGCTCTTCAGTCTACACTGGAAAGCAGCAAGCAGCATGGGCAGTCCGGTGGGTGGAGGGGAGACTTTCCTTCCCAGAGCTTCCTTAGATAAAGCACCCCCCGCAGAGGGGCCCCCCGCTCTGGGGAAAGGGCTCACCCTGGGGGAAGGATTCCTCCTTTAGTCAACTCTCCCTGGAAGCAATCTCAGAGACCCACTTACAGATAATGTCTGTGGATTCCTAAGCAGATCAAATTGACACAAACTTAACCATCACAGGGGGTTATGTCTTAAACTAATCCTCACATGGGGGGTGGGTGGAAACTAACCAATTGACCAGTGGACCTTGGTAGGTTTTGGGCCACCCATCCCTGCTAATGCCAGGGAGGCTTCATCCTGGTTGAGGAACTGAGCTGTGCCTTACCGCCATCCACCTGTCTCTTCATCGGGAGCCTGGCAAGGGAAAGCTTCAGACGAGTTCCTGACGCACACCTGAGGCAGAGCTGAGGTTATGACGAGGCCTCCCAGATAAAAGCACCTGCATGACGGCGGAGATGTGTTGCGATGGACTTGGAACCTTCTCTGGTTATCGGGAGGGAATGGACCAGGAAGGGCCAAATGTCTCATGGATGGCAGCACTATACACACCTCTGTACCACACCACACTGCAAGATCATGAGACCAGCACATAACAAAGTCTCCATGGCCCTGTGACAGTTGGCTGAACCTATATGCAGATTTCAAATGCCTATAGACTGGTTTTATTGTTCCTTAAAAAATATGACATAAAACTATTTAGATGGCATTTATTAGGTATTGTATTATTGTTGCTGTCACAAAATACCTGACAGAAAGCAACTTAAAGGAAGAATAACTTCTTTTGGCTAACAGGGGACACCATCCGCCATGGTGTGGGGGGCATGACGGCAGGAGCAGGAAGCAGCTGGTCACATCACATCTGCAGTGAGGAAGCAGTGAGTTAGGAATGCTGGTGCTCATCTTGCTTCCTTCTTTCTGTTCAGTTCGGGATCCCCGGGCTATGGAATGGTGCTGCCCATGGTTAAGGTGAGTCTTTCCAGCTCAATTAACCCAATCTTGAAAGTCCCTCACTGGCCCACCCAGAGATTGGCAGGTGCCACCTTATATAGGGGGCTTGAGCCCCTGAAAGATTCCGGTAATGGCAGTAGTGGGTGACCTAGACTAATCCCCCTGGAGGGTTGTCTATACTGTGATACGATGACAAGGCTGAGAGACTAAAGCTCTGTATTGGACAATATCAGGACCTGACGTTGTCACAGAATGAGTCTGCGCACTCCTCCAACTCTACACCATGGGATTACAGCTTGGCTTTACTAAGTGTAGCACTGCACAGTGTCACCACAGCATGAGTAAGGTGGATATGTGACAATGTGACATCTCTACTGCATCTTATGCCACCACGTGCACTTCATTAATTTGCAGTGCCCTGACCACAGGCCATCGTGTGGATGCATAGCCCTATGGTATCTATTTAGACCAAATTCCTTGTCTGAGTCTCACCTTCTGTGTTAGGTGTCTTCTCATTGCTGGGACAAAACACCCAACCAGAAGCAGCTTAGGGAAGGAAAGAGTTCATTTCAGCTTACAGTTCCAGGGTAGAGTCTACCATGGCAGGAGCAGGAAGCTGGTGTCACGTTGTCCTATTAAGTCCACAGTGAAGAAGCAGAAAATGATGAATGCTAGTGCTCAGTTGGCTCTCTCCCTTTTTATACAGTCCAGGGGTCTTCCCTCTTCAATTTGCCTAATCTAGAACATCCCTAACAGACATGCGAAAAAAATGTTTCCATGGTGATTCTAAATCCTGTCAAGTTGACAACTAGAGCTGAGTTCAGGTGATTCACTGGCATATCAAGAAATTTCCGTGTGCCATTCCATCTCCTCCTTTGTTCCACTCATCACTTACAGTGGAGAAGACGCTGTCCATCGTGGTGGCAAGGCATGGGGGCAGAATCACAAGGCAGCTGGTCCCATTCCACCCGCAGTGAGGAAGCATAGAAACAGTAAGGAAAAGGCTGTGTGGTGGGCATGAGACTGAGTCAAAGGCTCCAGATGATCTCAAGGGATCGCATTAGGCAATTCTGTAATATTGACATTTCTGTTGTCACCAATTTGATTTGAGGAATTGAGCATGAGAGTGATTAGTTGATTTAGACAAAGTCACACAACTGAGAAGTGGAGCCAGTGTCCAACTGCAGGTCAGATGCTCTCTGGTTCTGGAGTCTGGGCTGTTATCCATTATGGTTAAAATTCCCTCTTTGACCCATCCTCCCTAGTTTTTACTGGTGGCCAGCATGAGTAGGAAGGACATGGATGGACTGTTCTATTTGGGATGATGTCTTGCTTACCATCTTTATTCAGACACATCCATTCTTTGGGGGTTTAGAGAAGCCAGTTATTGAGGCCTGGAGCCCATGGGAGCAGTGGTGAGTCGAGCTGGGTGGCTCTCTGTCCCTGCAGTTGTCTGGAACTGTGTCAGAGCTGTGTTTCATGGGGAGCTTGAGAGACACAAGTGGAGCCTATTTAGAGACAAAAATAAGGAATGACACGAGCTAGGACACAGCTAATTGCATTGCCATCATTTTACTTAATGCAATGAGATTCCCAGGGACATTCAGCAGTCACTGCTCCTTTGGCATTGGTCTCCTGTCCTCCTGTCCTCCTGCTCATCCACTCCTGGAAGCTGCCCACAGTGGTCCTGGCTCTTTATTCATCTGCCTCTCTCTCTCTCTCTCTCACCAACTTGCTCAGAAATGGCTCTGCCTTGAAGCACAGAAAATTATCTCTTGGACATGTAGGGCCCTGCACAGATGGAAACCATGAGAGAGAAAGCCAAGAACTTGACCCCTAAAATCTGAGCTCACTCATACCACATAAGAGTTGATATATGTACACATATGTTCAGATCAGTGTGACTCACAACTCCAAAGGGGGAGAAACCAGCCTGTGAATGGCTGAATAGATAAGTACAGTGGACTATTACAACAGCTAGATATGAATTACTGATACAAGCTCAATGTGCACACATACTAAGTAAAAGAAGCCAGATTGCAAAGGCACATGCATTTCAGTGGAATACCCAGAGCACGGAAATCCATGGAGGTTGAAGGCAGGTTGGTGGTTGCTAGGGCCTTGGGGGAGAAGGAAGTGGAAAGCAAGTGCTTTATGGATGCACAACGTCCTAGTGCCCTTTGTTTTGCTATTACAGAATACCAGAGGCTGGTCCCTGTATAAGCAAAATAGTTCTATTGGTTCATGAGTCCATGTAGAACTAGAGATGTGATGTGGGTGTCAGGTAAGGCAGGAAGCAAAGAGCAGTGAGGGATCATGCATGTTCTTCTGTGACGACTTGCTCTTGTGGAGACTAACCCTGTCCTGTGAGAGCTATGCTAATCCCTTTCAAAGGTGCTGCCTCCTGTAACCTTTAATGGCAGTAGACTTCAAGACTATTAGAGGGAAGAATAAAATATCAACACATGTTTTGGTGGAGAGAAGCTGCATTCCAACCCTAGTGTGTGATTTCCTTCTGGTGTAATGAAAATGTTTTAGGCCTCAGTACAGATGGTGGTGGTTTCATAACAGTGTCAATCTGCTAAATGCCACTAAACTTTTTTTTTTTTGAGAGACAGAGAGAGAATCGGCACACGAGGGCCTCAGCTACTGCAATTGAACCCAGATGCTTGAGCCGCCTAATGGGCATGTTTGACCTTGAGCTTGCCTCCCCTTTGTGTGTGTGGCTTACCTCGGATCTGGAGAGTCGAACATGGGTCCTTAGGCTTTGTAGGCAAGCGCCTTGACTGCTAAGCCATCTCTCTAGCCCCTTCCCTGTTTTTGTTTTTGAGACAGGGCCTTATAATGTAACCCAGGCTGGTCTCAAACTTATGGAAATTCTCCCGCCTCAGCCTCTGGAGTGCTGGTATTACAGCTATATACCACCACATCAGCCAAGCACTATGTTGAAAACACTTAAAAATTTTTTATTTTTATTTATTTATTAGACACACAGAGAGATATAATGAGACACACAGAGAGAATGGGAACACCAGGCCCTCTAGCCACTACAAATGAATTCTAGACACCTGCGCCACCATGTGTATCTGGCCTATGTGGGTTCTGGAAAATCATACCTGGGTTCTAAGACTTTGTAGGCAAGTGCCTTGACTGCTAAGCCATCTCTCCAGCCCTGAACACTATTTTTAAAGTGGTTAATTTATGTTACATGAATCTTACTTCAGTAACATGAGGCCAAGCCCCGTCGTATGCTACATGTGTAAAGCATGAGATGAGTTGTCAAGGATTTGTCCAGAGGTTACCTCATACTTCCATGGAAGCAACTTGAATATTTTCCGCTCTTTACACATTCCTAGAGGATAACAGCTTCCCACCTGGTTAAAGGAGGAAGGCTGCCTGTGAGAAGTCATAGTGTGGCTAATGTCACTCTAAAGCCACCTGCGTGGGAAGGGCGTGGTGGGACGGGAAGAAGAGCCTAGGCAGGAGGAGTGACCCTCAGGACCCTCACTTATTGCCTAGGCTACGAGAGGGAGGGGACATGGATCTGGTTTTTTAGTACAGTTTTGACATGATCTCCAAAATTTCCACCAGAGGATTCATAATGGAGTTGCTACATAATCTTAGAGACATGGGAAATGTTCTACACATGCACTTTTCCTTAAAGTTTAATGTTTTACTTAATTATAAAAGCAGCACAGGACCGGGCATGGTTGTGCACACCTTAATCCCAGCACTCGGGAGGCAGAGGTAGGAGGATCGCCGCGAGTTCGAGGCCATGCCTGAGACTACATAGTGAATTCCAGGTCAGCCTGGGCTAGAATGAGACCCTACCTCGAAAACAAAACAAAACAAAACAAAACAAAACAAAACAAAACAAAACAAAACAAAACAAAGCAACATAGGGCTGGAGAGATGGCTTAGTGTTTAAGGCACTTCCCTGTGAAGCCTAAGGACCCAGGTTTGATTCTCCAGGTCCCATGTAAGCCAGATGCACATGGTGGCACATGTGTCTGGAGTTCGTTTGCAGTGGCTGGAGGCCCTGGTGTGCCCATTCTCTCTCTATCGCTCTCAAATAAATAAAAATTAAAAATAAATAAAAGCAGCATAGTACCCATTATAGACTGGGAGGCATGGAAAAGCATAAAAGCAAAAGGAAAAAGTCACTTACCCCTCCATGTAAAGGCAGCAGCTCTGAACAACCTCATATATTTATTCTTCAACATTTTCTCTTTGCCCTTTATTCAAATAGCTAAATGCACATGTGACATACAAATTTTAACCAACATCTTCTTCCATGGTGTCATAGACTAAGCTTTCCTCTGGTGTCTTAAAACTGCTTTGTATGTCTCGTGGAGTTGGCTGTACCAGTGTTCCAGTGAGCTTGGGGAGGCACAGCCTGTTTAACCACTTGCACCATTCAATCTGTTGGTTGTCCCCCAAGGTCTAAATTCTGAACTGTTAGATACTGTCAAGACATTGATGACAAGACCGCACAGGTCCTGTAGGACTATATGACTAGGCTTTCCCACCTCTTCTGTCAAGGGGATTGTGATGGTTAATTTTCACTGTCAACTTGATGAGATTCAGAATAACACAGGAGCCTAGGAGATACGTCTCCTGGTGTGTCTGTGAGGCTGTTTCCAGAGAGGTTTAGTTGAGGACTGAACACCTATCCTGAATGTATGTAGCACTATCCCACAGGATGGGGCCCCTGACTGAATGAAAGCAAGAAGCACAAACACCAGCCTTGACCTCCCTTTGTTTCGTTACAGTGGCTGCGTTGTGACCGGCTGCCTCACCCTGCTACGGCCCTGCCGTCCCCAGCACAAGACTATGAATGTCGGGCCTGAGGCATGGTGACTTTACCATGGTGACCCATGTTTCCCATGAAGGCCTCTACAGATGGCTCCCCTCTAAACCAGTATCTCCCTTCCATGGGAGAAGAGTGGTCTGGGGCCTGACTTGGAGCTGCTCCTGGGATGTCTATCTCATCCTCCTCCCCCAGGAGCCTATCAGTGGAAATGAGTCACACTGTTACCTCCAAGTAGTTCCCCAGGTCATTAACCAAGCCACCTGCCAGTGTGGCTGTGACTTTGGAGGTAAATGTTTAAATATCATCTCCTATGACAAGGACATGTTGGGGTGTCAATGGGTATAATGCACATGCACGGAGTAATCCAAGGATAACACTGATAATAATAAAGGCTCCTGGACTCTGTGCTAGAACAACCCGTGGGCTGTCTATGATCAGGGACAGAGCTCATCTGCTACAATTCCCCCTCAAGGCCAATGCCAAAGGGTGGGCGCTCCTCCCATCACCCTTCCCCATCTGCCAGTGTGGCACAAGTCGCCTTCAGCACTGTGTGGGGAGCAGGCAGACTCCTTCCCTGCACCTCTATGACTCGGTGTGGTGCCTGGAAGTGGTCATTTGAAAGCCCAGTGTGGGCTTGACCAGGGGACAACAAAACAGCCCTGTTCTCCTTCCTGTGATGGGCTGAAAGCTCAACTGAGTATGGCTGAGGTTCCAGGGCACAAGAGAAATAACACGTGGGTCCTTGGTTTCTAGGCTCCAGGAGCAGCCAAAGGACTCAGAAGATGGAGGGGCCTCAGGCTGGCGCTCACATCACTTGCAGAAGCCTGGAGAAGCTTCTAGGCACTTACACAAAGGCACAGGGTGGTTTTAGAATTGAACTTGGATCTTTGGGTGGCCAATTACCAAGTCCTGACCAATGGAAACAGGATGTCAGATGGTCTGAGCCAAAACTGCAGCCTTGGGGGTATCTGCCAATGAAGTTTGGGTTCTCCCCTAGATATGATCCCTGTTCCCACATACCAATTCCTTCATTTCCCCTTTCCCTGCTGGTTCCTCCTCACTTATTTCCCAACCCTCCTCTGCTGCTGCCCTTGTGGTAGTCTGGTGCTGGCTGGTCACATGACAGGTCCAGTGGACCCTCATCTCTTTGTGTCTGAGCCTCCTAGTGTATTAGTGGGCTGGCCCTACCACTCCTGTTCTTGACTCTAGGGTATTCATTGGCTCCATTGCTAGCAGGCTAAAAGTATCACTTGGAGCCCCACAAATTGATAATAACAAGACATAAACACCTCTTGGAGTAATGGAGCTGGTAATGATAACCACCCAACCATCACCATTATTAAAAAACAAGCAAGGTGAAATGTTTGATGTGGGGGATGGATGGATGGATGGGTGGATGGATGGATAAGTCATTGTGTCAGATAAACCTGGGTACAAAGCCTGGCTGTGCCTTACAAGCACTGTGGACCCAGTTGGATCACTTTGTCTCCTCCCCAGCAGCACCAGTAGCTTCCGTGATGGCTCATGGTGACCTGGGTGAGCATCCTCCGGGTGAGCTCAGGGGATTGCCTGAGGTGCTCTGTATGCATCAGTTTGGATTTGCACAGAGTATGAGCTAAACATTAAGTCGTGTGGGTTACAGGGCTCTGAAAGAAATGCACAGGGCCAGCTCTTTACTGTGAATGCCCTCTGCCTGTGAGGAGATAAGCTGGAACTGGGTTTGAATCCCCAGTGTCTTTACTTTCAGTTCTAATTGTAACTGTTGTGTTTCTTGGGGCTGTGTGTGCTGTTCCCTCTGCTCCCACGTAGATCCAGACCCCGGAGCAGAGTCACATATGCATCAGGAGCTCCCCAGATGCCTCTCACACAAGCCAACCAAGGACTCCAGCCAATGGAACTGAGTTTGCCATCCATGTTCCAGCACAAAAAGGTCATTTTCCCCCCAAACACAAATAGCTCTTTTCTGAGGAATGTGGGGGCAAACCACAAACCATGATCCCCTAGTGTCCTCGAGAGGTTGGGGACTAGATGGTTAACCTCACAGGACTTAGCATGACTATGAAAAACAACCGTCAGTATGTCTGTGAGGGGGCTTTCAAAGAGGTTTAACAGGGCAGAGAAGGCCCACCCCAACTATGAGGACACAATCCCATGGACTGGGTCAGTGATTGAACAAAAAAAAAAAGAGGAAAAAGTGAGGTAAGCACCATCATTCTTCTCCCTCTGTTTCCTGAACATGGACACAGTGTGACCAGCCACCTCACACTCCTGTCACCATGTCTTCCCCATCTTAGTGGGATGTATCCCTTCAAACGGTGCATCAAAATAAACTTTTTGTGAGGTACATTAATGACAGCAATGAGAAAAGTGACTAAAGAAACAGGTACAGTCCAGAGCAGCCTTTGCTATAATAAACCACACAGTTCTTAGGCCGTTTGAACTGCTTTACAGGAGGAATGTGGAAGAGTTTAGAGCTTTAGACTAGAAAAGGCCTAAAATCTGTAAGCAGAGTCTAGTGGGCTACTCGGGTGGGAATTTGGAAGAGCAGAATGCTAACAGAAATGAAGACAGTAAAGACTCATGAAGTTTCAAAGGGAGATGAGTTCTCCATCAATAACTAGGCTAGAGTGAATTCATGTTATATTCTGTCTAAGAACATGGCTTCATTATGCTCATGTCCTGAGAACTTGAGTGAGATTGAGTTCGACATTTTGAAATGCTGGGCATCATTGGCACATGCCTTTAGTCCCAGCACTTGGGAGGCTAAGTAAGGCATGAAGACCTCTATGAGCTTGAGGTCAATTTGGGGCTACAAAGCGGGTTCCAGGTCAACTTGGCTACAGTGAGACTTTACATTGAAAAACAAAACAAAACAAAAACAAAAAAAGTGATGGACTAATTTATTTGGCAAAGGAAATTTCAAGACAGTATAGTATTCAGGCTGCATCATGGTTACTACTCACTGCTGTGAGTAAGATCTATAATAAAAGAGAACAAAAAGACGTGGAAAATTTTCAGTTTGATGAGGAAAAGAGTGAGTGGGTTTAAAGTTGCAGACAAGGAGGGTCTAGACAAAGCAACTATAATTAAGGAGTTGGGCACCATTAAAGAGACCTCTGGCTTTGCATGAGGACAATAGGAAAGATACCCTGAGGGCAAGACTATATCCAGGGAATGTTTGTTTCAACTTGTAAAAATTCAAATTCATTGAAAAGGAGAGAGCCTAAGCAGAGAATACCATTGATGGATTTCCCTTTTCACAGGCAACTTCCTTGGGCAGTGTTTCCTTAGAGGCAATAGGGGCTGCTGCTGCTGTGGCCCAAGGGGGCCAGGCTCCATCTGGAGCTGGTAGCATGACTTGATGGTTGTTTCAGTCAGGTTCACATTGCTGGTAGAAATCACCCAACCAAGAGCAGCTTCTGGGAAAAAGAGGTTTATTTTGGCTTATAGGCTAGAGGGGGAAATTCCACAATGGCAGGGAAAATGATAGTATGAGCAGAGGGTAGACATCACCCCCTGGCCAACAGAAGGTAGACAATAGCAACAGGAGAGTGTGCCAAACACTGGCAAGGGGAAGCTGGCTATAACACCCATAAGCCCGCCCCCAACAATACACTCCCTCCAAGAGGCGTTAATCTCCAAATCTCTATCAGCTGGGAACCTAGCATTCAGAACACCCAAGTTTATGGGGGACACCTGAATCAAACCACCACAATGGTGCATTCACGTGGCACTGGTTTTGCAGGGATGCCAAATTCGTAAGTGGAGGTCATGGAGACTTGCATCAAGATTATATAAAGCTACCAAGCCTAGGTACTATGTGACTGGATTGGAGTCCCTGCCAGGAGGCCCCTGAGAGGCCTTTGTATGAATCTGTGCTGGTGAAGCCCAAGTTGGATTGGAGATTCTGGGATGTTAGACGTGCCAGGAACGTGAGTTGTTACCCAAGGAAAGCTGCAGGCACGGGGTAGAGCTAGCTCAAGGGAAAAGCTGTATGTACTATAGGTGATAGAGCTGGAGTGGTGGCATTTCCCAAGCCATTTGGAGCCCAGATGCTTCCGTCACAAGCCCCAGATGCTGGGCATGGAGTTGCAGGATTTGGTGTTCACCATGCTAGGCTTCAGTCCCACTGTTGTCTGATGTTTCCTTACTATACACCCATTACCCATTACTCGCTTTTAGACTATGAATGCTTTTTTTTTTTTTTTTCTGTGCCATTGTATATTGGAAGCATGTAACTGCTTTTAATTTTAAAGTTTTTAACTGAGTTGCTCTCTGTCAAGCAACTGCATTTAAGTCTCCAAAGAGACTTTGGAGCTTTGAACAGTGTGGGGACTACTAAAGACTATGAGGCTTTTAGAGATGGATCAAATGCATTTTGCATTATGAGATGAAAAATGAAACCTTAGGGGACAGGAATAGAGTGCTATGTTTTAATGATGTGTTCAAGTGTAAAGTAGACAAGAAGTAAAGCGATGGCTAGCTAGCCCTTTTCTTTGATTTTTGACCATTTCATTCATTTATATAATGCAAATTATAGTCATCTTCTTCTTCCCTTTTCTTCTTCCCAATTACATGTTTAAAAACTCCAATTTACATGTATTCCACGAGCCCCACTGAAATCCATTAGGGTTGCTTGCATGAGCATGGGTGTGGACTTATTTACCAGAGCATAGGCAAGTTACCAATGACTACGCTACTGAATGCAATGACTCCCTCAGTCAGCAACCACTAACTACCAGTGACTCCTCAGGGAGGGTGTTGTAGTCAGTTCCAGGTTGTTGGCATGAAAGTCAAACCAAACACAGTTTTTGGGAGGAAGGGATTTATTTCGAGCTGACAGATCCAGAGAAAATTCCATCAGTGATGGAGGACACTGGCTCCCTTTCATGCATCCAAGCAGAGAGAAAAACAACCACCATCCGGCAACCACCAAAGAGCAGCAGGCATACACCCTCCCAGACTTCACACAGCTCTCTCCACCTTTGGACTGGAAACAGATCCACCCCCAAACACACCTTTGCGTGGGACTCCATCACCTGCCCCCAGTGATACCTCCTCCACCCAGGTTACAAGCTTCATGAAACACCTGGGTCTATGGAGGGACATCTATTCACATTAACACCACCAAAGAGGGATGGGGCCTTGTGAGTCCCTGTCCCATCCATTATGGAGTAATGATGGGTCCAGTCCTGTACAGATCTTGTGCAGATGACCCCTGATGTTGCGTCTTCTTGATTGCAGAAGTCAAGTCATAGCTAGAAGCCAGCATTTCACAGCACTCCTCCCCAGCCTCTGGCTCTTGCATTCTTTCTGCTTCCTCTTCTGTGATGTTCCCTGGGCCTTGCAGACAGGGTATATATGTCCAGCTCCTGACTCAACACTCACCAGTTACTTATTCTTTGTGCTTGACTATTATGACTCGCTGCATTGACCACCACCAACTGCAAAAAGAAGCTTGCCCTGAGCAAGGCTGTGAACTTCCCTAATCTACAGTATAGACATAAAGTATTTAGAAGGCAGTTTGACTAAATGTCCGTTTAAAAAAAATCAGTGCATTCCGTCACAAGGCCTGTGACCACCCTAGCCATAGAATTTTTACCTAATTTAGAGTTCCAGGCATGAATTTCCTCCTGTGGAGCAAGCCTCAAATCTAATCAGAAGGTATGGTTAACCCCAAAAGAGTTGGACCGCTATTGAACCAGTGGGGATAGCTTGCATAGCCGGTCAGTATTGTAGCGTGCAGGATCCCCATCTTGATAGGACCTTTGATGACGTTTCTCCCCCAGTGGCCCAAACAGCACCTTCTAGCACTATAAATGCTAGCCATAGGGAGGAAGCTCACAGCCGAATTCCAGCTTGATTTTTCTCCATGCCGTGCAGCCAGAAAATATAGTTTCTTCAGTAATAAGGTCTTACCCTCATCCCATTCTGGTGGGCAGTGGTGGTTGATTTTGATTGTCAACCTGATGGGATTTATAGTCACCATGGAAACACACCTCTGGGTGTGCCTGTGAGGGAGTTGTGAGAAGTTTAACTGAGGATGGAAGACCCATGCTGAATGGGGTGACCCCATCCCATGAGCTGGGGCCATCCATGAACCATTCAACAAGGAGCAGCTGAGCTGAGCACCAGCATGCCCCTACCTCTGCCTCCAACTGTGGGTACAATGTGCCCAGCCTTGTCCTGCTCCTGCCGCCTTGTCTTATCCTCCATGACAGACTAGCCCCTCAAACTGTGAGCCAAAATAAACTCTTCCTCCCTTCAGCTGCCTCTTGTCAGGTATGTGGTCATGGCACCAAGAAAAGTGACTAATCAGAGAGTGTTCTGTTTTTATTCTAAGGAAGCAGGAACACCTGCATCTTAGCCATCACCCTTCTAGTAGGACACACTATTTCTTTTTTTTTTTTTTTTTTTTTTTGATTTTTTGAGGCAGGGTCTTACTCTAGCCCAGGCTGACCTGGAATTCACTATGGAGTCTCAGGGTGGCCTCGAACTCGCAGCGATCCTCCTACCTCTGCCTCCTGAGTGCTGGGATTAAAGGCGTGCGCCACCACGCCCGGCTCAGGACACACTATTTCTTTCAACACAATTCCTAGGGCTTTACTCCTGGGGTTGGAGGGTAGGATGGAGTTGGGAGTAGGGGATGGGAACTCATCAATCTGGGGACATGGATATCAGGCACTCGCAGCCCTGGCCTGGTCAGAAGTAACCGTCCCTGGAGCTGAGGAGGTCAGCCATGCCTCTGGGTCAAGTCATATCCCCTACCGAGTTCTTGCGGGTCCTTTGACGGCCTAGTTCCACCTTGACAGGAAAGGCTTTCCTTTTTAATCACACAGTGCATCTGCTCCTCCAGAATGTAAACTCATTTTCCTCAGGCCCTGCACTGAGCAGATGGAGGCCAGCCGGACACTGACTTCTGTATGACAGCCCTTCAGACTCACAGCCACTGTTATTAAATCTCTCCTCAGCTGCCTCTTTTCTGGCTACATAATTTCTGTTCTTTCTCACATTCCTCCAACTCCAGCCTCCCACTCTGTGCAGCACTGGGTCTCCCCCACACAGTTCAGGGTGCCCCAGCCTCAGAGGCCACTGCTGCCTGAGGGAGGAGGGACAGAGGACAGCCAGGGCTGCCCCTAGGTCTCAGCTTGTTCCCTTGCTGGTCTCCTGGTAAGTGAAAAGATGTGTCTTTCCACCAGGGAACAGCCTTGGCTCCTGGTCTTTGGGATTTCTTCTTCCTTCCAGCTCTGCTCCGTGCATACTGCCGCCACAGCCACGGCCGACTCTGGCACTCTTTGCTGGGCTCAGCCACGGAAGGGCGGGCAAGGGCTAGAGAACTGGAAGAGGCCAGTCAGCAAGCAATACCCAACCACGTGCACGGTCTGCTCGCCACCAGCTAGGTGCATGCTTTCGAAAGCTCACTGGTTTCCTCAACAACCCGACTGACCTCACCTCTGTGAGAAGTTTCTGCAGATCCACTGCAAAGGCTTTAAATAGCTCAGCCAAGATGGCACCTATAGGAGGAGGCACAGCCAGACCAGGACGTGCAGGTAGTGGGACTTCTGAGTGTTTTGATCATGCTCTTCCTTGACTCGTGAAGATGGGGAAAGAGCCGTCCAGGCAGGCAGCAGGAGCAGTGACTACTGCGGCCCACTGGCGCTAATGACAGAGACTTGGGAAGATGGAGGGGAACCAGGAGAGACCCGAGAAGGGTGACCCATGTCAAAGCTCAGAGAGGGGGCTGGAGAGATGGCTTAGCGGTTAAGTGCTTGCCTGTGAAGCCTAAGGACCCTGGTTCAAGGCTTGATTCCCCAGGACCCACATTAGCCAGATGCACAAGGGGGCGCACGCGTCTGGAGTTCGTTTGCGGTGGCTGGAAGCCCTGGCGCGCCCATTCTCTCTCCCTCTCTCTATCTGCCTCTTTCTCTCTCTGTCTGTCGCTCTCAAATAAATAAATAAAAACAAAAAAAATTAAAAAAAAAAAAGCTCAGAGAGGCCTGAGGAAAGCCGTCCCCACTGCAGCCATGTTCTGTTAGTGTTCTAGGTCTGTCCTCTGACTGCATGGCCACCACTGACCATTCTATCCATTAGACCCCTCCCCCTGTGAGCTTTTCCAGTCCTGAGAAAGCAATCCTAAACCCCCAGATTTGCCCACTGGCACCTCAATGGAAGGTAGAGTCCTCACGTAATCCCTGCATCCGGCTCTCTGGCTTCCTGGCCCTAGGTGTGGCTGCTCACTGTCAGCTCGGCACCCACTAGTTTGTCCCCTCTGCCCCACAGTGTACATGGATGAGGGACCTTAACTCCCTCCCTATAGTTCTGTTTTCTACCACAACCAACCGGGGTGTGGCTGGCTGAATAAAAGGCTCACCCAAAACATATCCAACTTCTAACTGGTGGGATCAATGAATGTTACCCGTGGTGGCAAAACAAGGGAGAAGTCCTTGCAGATGTGATTTACTAAGTGAATGATTATGAGATGAGGAACAAGAAGGAGGCCGAGGAAGAAGGCTTGATACTCTCTGCTTTCCTCAGTGGAGAAGAGAGGGCCGACTAAAGATGAAGGAAAGAGGGGCTCACTCTGTTGTTCTCTCTGAAGAGTACAGTGATGTCGCCTTGACAGGAAAGAGTTTTCTTTTTCTTAGATAGAGCAGCTCCTCCTGCAGGGCATAAACTCATCTCCTCAGCCTGGTCTTTGAACAGAGAGAGGCCATCCACGCACCTATTTATGTATAGCAGCCCTTCAGAAATAAAGGTTTGCATAAAGAGTGTCACCAGCCAGCAGAGGCAAGCCACAGAATCTCCCCTAGAGTCCTTGGAGGGAATGCACCCCAGATAGTTCCTTCATTTTGGTACAGATTTTGAAATTATGACCTCAGGACTGTGACATAGTAGGTTTCTGTTCTATTTTTTTGCATTTGGATGCATATGCGGCGTGTGCACACATGTGTACGCATGCTCATATGTGTATGTGGGTGCATGTGTGGAGGCCAGAGGTCAATGTTTAGGGTCTTCCTCAGTTACCCCCACCTTATTTTTCGAGGAAAAGGTCTCATAGTGTATCTAGAGCTCACTGGTTTGGCTAGGGTGGCTACCCCTCAAGCCCTTGTTTCTGCTCCTCCAATGCTGGGATTATAGGTGTGGTGCATGCCAAGCTTTTATTTTTGTTATGTAGGCACTGGGGATGCAAACTCAGACCCTCATGCTTATGTTGAATTTTATCCACTGAGCTTTGCCTCTAGTTTCTCCTCTTCTCAGTTCTGTTCTTTTTTAAAAATATTTTATTTATTTATTTACTTGGCAGAGGAAGAGGGAGAGAGAGAATGGGCGCTCCAGGGCCTCCAGCCACTGCAAATGAAATCCAAATGCATGTACCCCCTTGTGCGTCTGGCTAACATGGGTCCCGGGGAATCGAACCTGGGTCCTTTGGCTTTGCAGGCAAATGCCTTAACTGCTAAGCTATCCCTCCAGCCCTCAGTTCTGGTCCTTTAAACCACCAACGTATCAGGTAACTTGTCACGGCAGACAAAACAAAACAAACAAACAAAAAACCCCCAGCAAATGGAAGTCTGAAAGCAGTTATAGAAAGTGAGGCAATATTCAGAGAAAGAGTGTGTCCACAGTGTCAGGGCAAGTGTGCCTAGGATTTTGGCCAAGATCCAAAGAAAAGATAGAAAGGGCACACAGGAAAAGTCATGGTTTTTAAAAAAATCTTAAAATGCACACACACACACACACACACACACACACACACACACACACACTTTACATAGGTTACAGTCTTGTAACCTCTCATCCCTGGTCTCCATTTTCCTGTGGGTCTTCCTCAGTAGGACCCTTGGTGTTCTCTGTGGGGCAATTAGAGTTTCTGTTAGTTTCTGGGGCAGGGGGCTGTACCTTAGGCAATTTCTACCCATCCCGTGGCTCTTATAATCTTCCTGTCCCCCTTCCACAACAATCCCTGAGCCTTGGGTGTGTTCACAGTTTGTTTTTAGTGTTGAATTCTCTGTAGCCTCTGGATTTCTGTTACCGGGTTTGTTGCCATTTCCCTGAGGCAGTTGTCAGGCTAACACTGGGAGCAACGCTCTCGCTGCTTCTCCTGTTAGAGGCGGCACATCTCGTGCCGAGCAGTTGGCCATCTTGACTTGCTGGGTTGGTGGGTCTTGGATCTACCCAGTATTCCCTGCCATCTGTAAAATAAAACAGATTCTCCAACCAAGGGTGAAAGCAGTTTTGATGGGGGGGGGGTATGCATATAATCTTGAGAGACATTATGATGGGCATACCCACTCAACTTGTCCAGAGAACAGTGGGGGCTTCTCTCTGGGGGTTGTGAGTTTCCTGCCTGTGGGACGTTGACTTGGTTCCCAGCAGCAGTTATGAGTTCTCACCCACTGAGCAGGCCTCTGGTTACCCACAAGCTATTGCACAAGTGTGTGTCTTGTCTGTCTGGTGTGTTGTGTAGTTTGCAGAGTCTCTTGCCTATTCATGCTGTTGGTGACGATTTTCACATAGCAGCCCCCCAGAACTTTCCAGTGCCATGGGGGTTCGTCAGGAGAGGGTTGGCTTTCCTCTTCATTCCTGTGTGGCCTCTTGGGGTCCTGGGATGGCAGAGAGTGCTGTCTTCAGCAACAGGGTCTTACTTTTTAGCTCTGTTGGGCAACCAAGTGCTTTGAAATAGACTACATTGGTTTGGGAACCTTACAGATCTCCCTGGATAACTGCTGACTGTGAGGGGTAACCCAATTCTAGCTCTGGGATTCATAAGACAGAGCCTACGATTTTAGGATTAAGCTTTCTCTGCCTTCTACTGGGCATATCAACCTGGTCTGGTCCATTCACCTCCCTTAATTTGGAGATTTATCTTGCATCCTGGTACCCAGGAGGTCAGTTCCATATGGACTAACTACGTTAGTCTTTAGTTTTGTGCAGTCCCCCTCTGCACCTTCCCTTCCCCCATCCCACCTCATCTCACCCCCAATAGTTTTTCCCTCTATTAGTTGGTCTGTCCTTCCCTCTCCTCTCTCCTATTTTTACTTTTTCCTGGTCTCATTCTATTCATATGCACATAGTCCTAATTCTTCCTGCCTTTTCCCCTCCTCTTCAGCTGGTCTAGTTAGGAGCCACATATGAGAGAAAACATGTGGCATTTGAGGTTCTGAGACTGTGTCATCCTAGCCAGAGTAAGATGGAATCTCAAAGTTGTTTTAATTTGCATTTCCCTGATGGCTAAGGATGTTGAACATTTCTTCTAGTAAGTAGTGGCCATTTGCATTTCTTCTTGTGAAAATTCTCTGTTTAGTTCTCTGATACATTTATTTAGTGCATTGCTTAATTTTTTATTGCTTCTTTTTTGAGTTCTTTGTAAATTCTAGATATTAGGCCTTTGTTGGAGGTATAACTAGTGAAGATTTTCTCCCAGTCTATGGGTTTTTTGTTGGTTCTGGTTATGATATACTTGTCTGTACAAAAGCTTTCTAGTTTCATGAAATCCCACTGGTTGAGAGTTTGTTTAATTTCCTGAGCCTTATTTAAGAAGTCTTTTTCCACTCCTATAACTTAGATTGTCCTGCCTATTTTTAAAAATATTTTTAGATTTATATTTATTTACTTATTAGAGACAGAGAGAAAGGGAGAGAGAGGCAGAGAGAGAGTGAGAATGGGCATTCTAGTGCCTCTAGCCACTGCAAACGAACTCTAGACACACGTGCCACCTTGTGCATCTGGCTTACATGGGACATGGAGAATCGAACCTGCATTCTTAGGCTTTATAGGCATGTGCCTTGACCATTAAGCAATCTCTCCAGCCCTGTCCTGCCTATTTTTAATTCTAGTCATTTTAGAGTTTCAGGTCTCATATTAAGGTCCTTAGTGGAGTTGATTTTTGTGCAGGGTGAGAGAAATGCATCTAGATTCATTTTTCTATATATGGCTATTCAATTTCTCCAACACCGTTTATTGAAAATGCTCTTTTCTCAAGTGTCTATTGTTGGCTCCTTTGTTGAAGATCTGGTAGTTATAGTTGCTTGAACTAAGGCTGGATCTTCCATTCTGTTCCATTTATCTATATGTCTGTTTTTGTGCCAGTACCATGCTGTTTTTATTACTATGGCTTTGTAGTATAACTGGAAATAATGTATGGTGATACTGCCAGCAATATTTCTTTTGCTGAGGATGGTTTTGGATATCTGAGACCTTCTGAAGTTCCATATGAATTTTGAGGTTAGCTTTTCTATCTATGTGAAGAATGATTTTGGGATTTTTATTGGTATTGTGTTGAATCTGTATATTGTTTTTGGTAGGATGGCCATTTCACAACATTAATTCTACCTATTTGTGAGCATTGGAGGTTTTTCCATCTTCTTGTGTCTCGCTTCTTTTTCCAGTGTTTTAATGCTTTAATTAAATAGGTATTTTGTTTCCTTGGTTACTATTATTCCATATACATAGCTTTTTGTGGCTATTGCAAATGGGACAGCCTCACTGTTCTCCTTCTCTGTGTGTTTTTAAATTTTTATTTATTTATTTATTTATTTATTTATTTATTTATTTATGAGAGTGAGAGAAGGAAACAGGGAGACAGAGAGAGAGAGAGAGAGACAGGGAGGGGGGAGGGAGAGAGAGAATAGGCACACCAGGGCCTCCAGCCACTGCAAATGAACTCCAGACACATGCACCACCTTGTGCATCTGGCTTATGTGGGTCCTGGGGAATCGAACCAAGGTCCTTTGGCTTTCCAGGCAAATGCCTTAACAATTAAGCCATTTCTCCAGCCCCTGTGTGTTTGTTTTACATATAGGAAGACTGCTGATTTTTGCATGTTGATTTTGTATCCTGCCATTTCGCTGAAAGAATTTATCACCTATAGAAGTTTTTTGGTAAAGTCTTTTGGGTCACTTATGTACAGAATCATGTTTTGTGCAAATTGGGCTCATTTGACTGCTTCCTTTCCAATTTGCGTCCCTTTAGTTTCTTTCTCCTGTCTTATTGCTTGGGCTAGGACTTCTAGTACTATGTTGACAAGTGGTGGTGGGAGTAGGCGCCCCTGTCTTATTCCAAATCTCAATGGGAATGTTTTAAGTCTTTCTCCTTTTAGTATGGCTTGGACTTGAGGTGCTTTATAAATGGCCTTTATTTTGTTGACATATGGTCCTTTCGTCCTGAGTTTCTCCAGCGTTTTGATCATGAGTGATGCTACAATTTGTTGGATGCCTTCTCTGCATCTATTGATATGGTCACATGGCTCTTTTGTTAAATTTGTTTATGTGCTATATTACATTTATCATTTTCTGTATGTTGAACCATCCCTGCATCCCTGGGATGAAGCCTGCTCGATCAAGGTGGATAATGCATTTGATGTGTTCTTGAATTCAGTTTGTGAGGATTTTATTGAGGATTTTTCTGTGTCTGAGTTCATCAGGGATATTGATCTATAATTTTATTTTCTTGTCTTGTCTCCATCTGGTTTTGGTATTAGAGTCATGTTAGCTTTGTAGAAGGAGTTTGGGAGCATTTCCTCTTTTCTAATTGTATGAAATAACTTGAGAAAAAGCAGTTTTAGTCCTTCAATGAAGGCTTGGTAGAACTTGGCTGAAAATTCACCAGCTCCTGGACTTTTTTTGTTGGGAGGTTTTTAATTGCATTTTCAATTTTGTTGGGTATAATAGAGTTGTTTAGGAATTTTATATGTTCTGGGTTTAATGTTGGTAGGTAGCATATGTTTGGGAATTTATTTATTCCTTTCAGATTACCCAATTTTATGGACTAGAGGTTTGGGAAATATGTCTTGATGAATCTTCCAATCTCCTTGGTGTCAGTTGTGACCTCTCCTTTTTCATTTTTAATATTGTTAATTTGAGATTTCTCTTTTGTTCCTTGATCAAATTGGCCAGGGGTTTATCAATCTTGTTTATTTTTTCTGAAGAACCACATCTGTGTTTCATCAATTTTTAAAATTGCTTCAGAACTCAGAAAAGTGAGCAGGCTAGCAGTGATGAACTACAAGCAACTGCTGGGGTGATTGCCTTTTAAGATGGAAGATTTGTACGCTCTGAGGAGAAACCATAGTACAGAGATTGCAGTTTTTATAGCAACATTCCCCAGACCTCTGCAAAGTGCAATGTTTAATCTTGTGCCTTTCCTGGGCTTTGTGGGTTCCTGAGAGCCAGTCACTTGTAGATCCTTATAATTCTAGGAAAAAAAAAAAACACAAAAGATATCATGGCCCACGGGGGAGGGGGGGAAGGGATGAAGGAATGGAGCTACTTAGGGTGGTCAGAGAGGATTTTTTTTTAAGATTTTGTTTTTATTTGTTTATTTGAGAGAGATAAAGAAGAGTGGGGGTGGGGGAGAATAGGTGCACCAGAGCCTCTAGCCACCACAAACAAACTCCAGATTCATGCACCACCTTGTGCATTGGGCTTATGTGGGTCCTGGGGGATCGAACCAAGGTCCTTTGGCTTTGCAGGCAAGTGCGTTAACCGCTAAGCCATCTCTCCAGCCCTCAGAGAGGATTTTTGAGGAAGTGACTTTCATGTATGAATGTTGGGCTCTTCCAGACTGAGAGAACAGGAGCAAGGGTTGCTGAATAAGGATGAATCTAATATGTTCTAGAACTTACAGGAGGCCAGGGCTGAAGAGTTAGCCCGAGAAATTGGATTTCTCTTTAAGTACTGTGCAAAGAATTTTCTTAGCAGTTCACAAGTGATACTAAGTCTCACAGCCTTAACAGCGTCTAATTTAACAGTACAATCTTTCCTCATCATACTGATGGGAAACAGAAGCACAGAAAAATCAATTCAGTTGAGTCCCATGCTTGAGTCATGCAGCTACTCAAGCAGAACTCGGTGGGCACCTAGTTTGAGGTGAATCTAGAGTCTGTCCTCCTGGCTCCGCAGCCAAGGTCTCTAGTGGATGACTGTCCCTTACCTTTCATCATGGTGGCCAGTGAAATGTCCTCACAGAGCTTAGCATGCAAATGCTAATGGTACCATTTAGAGAAGCGATTACCTAAGATGTGGGGAGGACATGTACTTTATTCTTTCTGAGGAGGACCCACCAAGCCCATGGCTTTGATTTCTAATTGTCTAAAATGTTTTTTTCATTTAGTGTGATGCAGAGTATTAATGATCCAGAAACTGCTGGCTGATGAGATAGAGATAGTGAGTGAGAGAGAGAGAGAGGGGGAGAGAGAGAGAGAGAGAGGCTGTTACCTGCTTTTCTATATGAACAAGGATATATTTTCAAAATGATTTCCTACCCCTCCCACTGCTCAACAGATGTTGCTATTACTGTTGTTATTAGTAGTACTTTTAGACATTATTTCCTCAAAATTATGTCCAATTATGGGGCAACTGTCAGAAGAGAAAGCAAGCTAAAATGACAGAGGAATGACCAACAGGAGAAAGTTGGCCTTGTGTCTGGGGCCAGCTACTGGGTCTGGGCTGAACACTGGAGCCATTGAAGGGGCATAGTGTGGATGGAGAGATCCAGAAAGCCCTGCGGCTGGGCCTTCACAGAAGTTGTTTCAGTGGAATTAGGCTCTGTGGATCCCTCCATCCTATTGGGTGCCAGCGCAGAAGAGGAGATCCTTTAGCCATGGGAGCAGATAGCCTGGATTTCTAGGTAGTGTGGAGGGAAGAGAGAGGAAGGCGGTCCCCTTTCTTAAACTCTGTCCTTACTGTGTGGCGTGGCTCTGGGCACCGATGGACCCCTCGCAGGGGATGCGGGATGCAATGATGCAAACTTTGGAGTGTGATAATCATCTCTGGCCCCTCCAGTTGTCCTCTGGGTGGCCTCGGTAGAGCTGTGTTGCCTATTTGAGCCCAAGACCCCATTTGCTGAGGAAGACATGGGAAAGGAGAAGCTTGTCTGGAGGAAAGTGAAGAGATGTCCCATGTGGACCCCAGAGCCCCGAGAGGGAGATAGGAGGGAGGCCGAGCTTGTCTAGATGAGACAGTGCATCGATATCTGATGCGGGCTCCAGAGCCCTGACGAGTGTGTGACGTGGAAATCTGGAAGGGTCTCTGCTGATCCTTTCAAATAGCTCAGGCCCTGTGCTTTTTTGAATGGTTAAAAGCACAGCTCTCCCACTCACATATTACTTTATAACAATGAGAATATACAAATTCCTCCCCATGGGATTCAGAGAGCTATTTTCAATGTTGAGTGCAAAAATGCTAACCATAAACATTTAATATTCTCCTCTACTTTTTATTAGTGTGTATAAAAATAAAATAATATATAGCTCTCTATTGGCTTAAGGCAAAAATGTCAACAGTATTATTGTGTGTCATAAAGACTTCCTCTTCATTCCCAGTCCCGACAATGGAAATTTATTTTTCCCCCTTGTTTTCCATTTGACTGTTTTGTGTCCTGAAAGAGCCACTACTCCAAAAAGGTCTCAGAAGACTTTCTATTCTTTGCTACTGGATTTCTGAGAGCCACGCTGTGGGACTCGTGTGCTGGACATCTGTGGGCTGGTGGGTGGTGGCTGCACTAAGCCTGGCTCCTCTAGGATCACAGGTTTCGAAGCTTCCCCTGAGTTCACACTGCTCCAAGTGATGCATTTTGCAGAGTTCTTGTTAGTAGACACCACATGTTCCTAGAAATGCCCAGTGAAGCCAAGGTGACAACAGCTATCCCTTCTGGGGGGAAGTTCCTTCCTCCCCCTGTTCTCTCACCAAATCCACTCATGTGAAGGAAACACTTAAAGCACATATATCCACAGTGGGGGCAACATTCTGGGAGTTTCCATCGCTGCCTCCCCAGCCTCGGGCCTTAGAACTCACTCCTTTTACTCTGGAAAGTGTCCCCTGTCACCTGGGTGTGAATCTACACTCTGGCCACTCACCTGGGAAGCACACCCAGTTCCTGTCCTTCAGAAGGTTTGGAGAAGGACTTGCCAGGTGTCTCTCCACTCCAGGGCCTCGCTACACAGCTGGAGAGGGAATCTCCCCTCAGAACTTATTTGCCATAACTTGATACCAATGGGTCTGCAGAACAGAGATGCCGTGACAGGAGTCTTACCTCCTGCCTAGCCCCCAAAAGAACAGATCATCTTTTTTCCCCTTACACTCCACCCATGAGAGGACAGCAGAGTTACATGCACAACTGAAAATTAGTTATAGTTGTTTGATGCCTGGCAGGCGGGGGGATACCCAACCTTTGGGAAAGAAGTGAGCAAGCACTTTTGGTTAGAGAAGCTTCTCTTTACATATGGTGGTGACCTCCTCTCCTCTCCTCTCCTCTCCTCTCCTCTCCTCTCCTCTCCTCTCCTCTCCTCTCCTCTCCTCTCCTCCCCTCCCCTCCCCTCTCCTCTCCTCTCCTCTCCGCTCATTCACTCTTCTCCCTCCTCTTCCTCCCTCTGTTTCTCTCTCTTTCTCTGTCTCTCGCTTATTTTGCTGGCTAACCAGGGAGCCCTAGTGATTCTTCTGTCTCTGCCCACCTCAATACTGGGGTGCTGGGGTTACAGGTATGAGTGGCCATTCGTGGCTTTTTATATGGTTGCTGGGGATTGGACTCAGGTCCTCGTGGTTACATAGTAAATGTTTTTACCCACTGAGATATCTTCCCAACACCCTCTGTTTGAGGTAGAGCCTCACCATGTAGCCCTGACTAGACTATAACTCACCTGTAGAACAGGCTGGCCTCAAACTTGCTCCAGCCCCTCGGTTTTACAAGCTGTTATGAGAGAAGTGTTTAGCCCTAATGGCCCCTTCACACCTCTAACGGAGGCAGAGGGCTGGTACTATGATAATCCCTTTGCTCAGACCTTGAGATGCGCCACACCTATGGCCGTGTATTGCCTCAGAAACGGCTGTCTCTTGCATCTGGAAAGTCCTGCAGAGTTGTATAGAGCTGTACTCTTTGACACACTGTTCTAGATCATTCTGTTACCTTCTTTGATCAGTCTCCAGGAACAGTAGCTAGTTCAATCTGGTTGCTCACAGCTTGGGCCCCTTACATCTGGCTTAAACGGTCTTCCAAAGCATCGACCCAACTCCACCGGACCCTTAAAATTTCACCACAGAGGAAAGATTCAATGCAAACATGTGTGTCCATTTCTAGCTACTAAAAAGTGGGCCTGCAGGGCGATGGGTGATAGGAAGAGCGGAATCTGGCTTGGGGGTTGAGATGTGGTAATGATCCTCTAAAAAAAGGAACTTAATTACACCTTGAAATTGAATGCTTCCTTTATCCTCTCGAATAGAATGTGCTGGACTTGGGCAGCCCCTGGCGCTCTTGTTGCCTGGTCTGTTTCTCCCCCTCTCTCCCTGCCAATACTAATTGCATCATTCTAGAAAGCTTCTGTAGCATTGTGACCCCAGTGGAAATGGACTTCTGCCTGGCCCACCACCGAGTCCTCACGGACAGGGTCCTTAGGTACAATGGCGCAGCTACATTGTGAACTGCCTGGGGAACTCTGGTGGCTTCGACTCACCACCTGCAGCTCAGTTGTACCCCCAGAATGGTAAGGCACTTGGCTCTCCTCACGTGCAGGTTGTGCATTCGCACACTCAGCTAAGTGTGTACTGGACATATTTGGACGAAATTGAGGCTGCGCTAAACTTGTAATGCTGTGTCCTCGTTATTCCCTAAGCAGTACAGTATAATGACCATTTACACGGCATTTATACTGCACCGAGTATTATAATTTAGGGATAATTAAAGCACATGGAGGGTGTTCATAGGTTATACGCAAAGATTATGTGACTTCATATAAGAGATTTGAGCACTGGTGGATTTTGGCATTGAGTGGAGGGCCCTCGAACCAATCACCCACAGACATATGTATTTACCATACTGGCACATAGTGGACGTTCCATAAATGGATTTGGGTTAAAAAAAAATAAAAAAGAACAATTAAAGGAAAACCATGTGGCCTAATGCCAAGGAAGTGTTAACACATATTTGAATCTGACTTACATCAGTTTCATCACCTGGAAAATGAGAAAGATAATCATAGTTCTGTCATAGGCTGGAGTTGAGATGATGTATGACAATCCATGCAGAGTCCTGTCACACGTTGGTATTCAGTATCTGTTCACCGTTAGTATTATTATCAGCAATGCAGGCTTTCGGGCTTCCAGGCTGTTTTAGCCTGAGACGGGAAGTGAGAAATCACTGCCCTCAAAGGCCTTTCTCAAGGCTCACTCTTCACACCACAGCAGGCGGGATGCTGGCTGCCGAGTGGGGGGAGTGGAAGCCAGAGGAGGCACAGAGGGGACTCAGCATACCAAGCTGCCAGTTACTTTGCAAGGCCATGGAGCCTTTCCCATAATGCTTTGTGTTACAAAGAGGTAGACTGCTAGAAGAAGGTATGGAAGCTCAGTGCGGCTGTTCGTGTACTACTGGAAGGATTTCAGGGAACCAGACAGATTTCCACCTCCAAACACAGAGTGTGGGTGGGCTTGACAGAGGACTCCATTTCTCCAGGGGGCTGCTGGCCTCAGAAAGCCCCAGCACAGGGAGGCCAGGGTTACATAGTGAGATCCTGCCTCAGAAAAACAAACCAAAAAGAGATGCATTTGAATCTCTACTCGTTGACCAGGGACAGTTTAGTACTCTAAGATTTCTGAAGTACTCTCTAACTATTTTTGTGCCACATTTACTCAGTGGAGACATTCATCTGTATTCTAAATGTGTACACACATGGTCTAGATCACGTGATCCTAATGGTGCTGTGAAGACAGCACACACTACTAAAGACTTGGATAATTTTTTTTAAAACGCACATTGCTTAAAATTGAATATTAGATGCTCCTGATTGTAGAATGTTTCTTTTAAAAGTTTTTGAGGGCTGGAGAGATGGCTTAGCGGTTATGGAGTTTGTCTGTAAAGCCAAAGGACCCCAGTTCGATTTCCCAGGACCCACATAAGCCCGGTGCACAAGGGGGTGCATGCACCTGGAGTTCATTTGCAGTGGCTGGAGGCCCTGGTGCACCCATTCTCTCTCCCTCTCTCTCTGCCTCTTTCTTTCTCTCAAGTAAATAAATAAATTTAAAAAATTATTTGAGTTTATTGCCGGGTGTGGTGGTGCATGCCTTTAATCCCAGCACTCGGGAGGCAGAGGTGGGAGGATTACTGTGAGTTCAAGGCCACCCTGAGACTCCATAGTGAGTTTCAGGTCAGCTTGGGCTAGAGTGAGACCCTACCTCGAAGAAAAAAAATGAAGTTTATTTATTCTCTTTAAAAGGTCAAAGGTTCTAATCTTATATCCTCTTTCCCCCAGTCCCACTTCCCCTGAAGGCTCTCGGCAGTAGGGTTAATGGTGTTCGCTGTTGGGTAAATAAGGACTTTGAGGGGCCACTCTGCCTCAGGATATTTCAACCCCCCCCTGTGGCTCTTACAGTCTTCTTCCCCCTCTTCTGTAGTGGGTCCTGTCACCAGGATCTCATTCTGGCTCCCCGTTCCTTGTCATCTATGTTGGAAGAATCAGATGAGACTCAGAGATCATAGTGAGGAAGACCATCAGAATTTATCACAGAGCAAAAGAAAGCCTGGGCTCAGGGCGTGAGAGTGGGCCGTGGCCAGAGAGACCTCCGTGCTGCCCACGCTTTGGGGAGGTTTCCTGTGTACAGACAGCTGTCCCGAGGGGAATTTTCCTGTCCAGCTGATTGACAGGCCCCTTGGGATTGACTACCATGGTAGGGGTCAATGGTAGGTTCTTGTTCTTTACCGGAAAGCTTTTGGCTAGATAAGAGTCCTATAAGTTTACATTTTTCCCTCCCTCCCTCCCTCCCTCCCTCCCTCCCTCCCTCTCTCCCTCTCTCCCTCCCTCCCTTTCTTCTTTCCTTCTATCCTCTCTCTCTTCATTCTGTCCTCCTTTTCTTCCTGCCTTTTTTCTTTTCTTCCTTTCTTGTGTGTCTGTGTGTGTGGTGCACGTGTGTGTAAGCACGCTTGTTTGTATGTGGGTGCACAAGTGTGCTTGCGTGTGTGCAGGCTGCAGTCAAAGCGCACTGGCTTCCTCTATGGCTCTACGCCGTATCATTATCATTGTTGTCGCTGTGGAGGGTGTGCAGGTGTGGGAGTGCCACCGTGGGCGTGCGGAGGTCAGAGGACAGCTCCTGGGAGTGAGTCCTGGGCGTCCACTCGTCCGTGAGACAGGGTTTCTCTCCAGTGAGCTGCGGCTCTTCGTTGCACTCTTCCGGGAAGTTCTCCCATCTCAGCATCAGTGTGCTGGGGTTATAGAACCCTTTCATGGCTTCTGGCTATTTACGTGAGGTCTGAGAATCTGCACCTCAAATTTGGGAACTTGGGCTTGAGCAGATAGCACTTTATCCGCTGAGCCGTCTCTCAGCCCCCCACCCTGTTATTTTGAGAGAAGGTCTCTCGGTGAACGTAGAACTCATCCATTCACCTGGATTAGCTAGTCAGCCAGCCTTGCAATATTGCCTACGCAGCACTGGGCTTGCGCTGTGTGCCCCACAGGTTGTTTTGTGTAGGTGCATGGGGATCGGAACCCAGGTCTTTATGTTTGCATGACACAAGTGCCATCTCCCCAGCTTCCGATGATGAGGTTTAGATAATTATCTATTACTGATATTTTTCGCTGTTCTAAACATCACGTGTCAACCCAGGGCCAGAGATATCCTCAGATTCCATTCTTTGACCAGTTCTTCCTCTTCAGTTCCTGGTTTCACAGACTGCTGCTTCTGCTGCTGAGAGAGGGCCCATCCCTAATGACCTTCACACATGCTAAAATCTGACTGGCTTCCTAACACAGAGTCATTTCTCAATGGGGACTGTTTCTTCCCAGTCCTCCTCTCTCCCTCGGCTTCTCTGGTGACTAATTCCCTCCTTTCTGGTCTGGCTGCCTGACACATCTGTATATCTGTAAGAGATTGTCCTTGAGCAGGTGTCCCTAGGAACAGCTCTGCTTGTAAATTGCCCTCTCTCACTCACTTATTTTTTTTAAATTTATTTATTTGAGAGTGACAGACAGAGAAAGAGACAGAGAGAGAGAGAGAGAGAGAGAGAGAGAGAGAGAGAGAGAATGGGTGCGCCAGGGCCTCCAGCCACTGCAAACGAACTCCAGACGCATGCGCCCCCTTGTGCATCTGGCTAACGTGGGTCCTGGGGAATCAAGCCTTGAACTGGGGTCCTCAGGCTTCACAGGCAAGCACTTAACTGCTAAGCCATCTCTTCAGCCCTCACTCACCTATTTTTAAAAGCAGGAGAGTTTCTTAACTGTTGAAGGGCAAGAGAAAATGCGCTTTACACTGGATAACTATGGCAAAGAGATCAGAGCCACCTGTCCAGAGCCCCTGGCCTCCCTTTCCTGTGCAGAGAATCGACAGGCCTGCCTGGCTGCACCCTCTGAAGGGACGGTGTTTTTGGAAGCAGCCCCGGGCCCTTGCAGTCTGCCTAATGTGTCAGTCATTAAGTAGCTCCACGTGCTGCCATCGCTGTGGACACATGAGC
This sequence comes from Dipus sagitta, assembly GCA_036346955.1. NCBI lineage: Eukaryota > Metazoa > Chordata > Mammalia > Rodentia > Dipodidae > Dipus > Dipus sagitta. The sequence continues at coordinate 150,484,504 of CM070772.1, read as the reverse complement.
CTGGTGATAGGTGACAAATGCAATAGTAGGCTGACGGCTCTAGCCAGCAGCCAACACTCACACTGGCCAGACCCAGGCAGGGCCAATGCCACCTTGAAGATCAGGCCACTGCCGCTTGCATCTCCTCTGCCCTCCGACATGGCAAGGGCAAGTTAAACCGAGTCTGCGCCTCCCTCTGAGGAGCAGGGGGTACAAGGTTTCCTTTTTGTAGCCAGCAGAATGGCTCTGGAAAGCGCTGTCATTACATGGGCAGTCGCCACTGGCCTTCCCAATGGTCCTGTGCTGTAGACACAGGGGAACGTGCAGGAGAGCAGAGGCAGGGGCATCATCGAGAGTCAAAGGTAACAGGGGCTCCGGAGCCTTCACACATCACACTACGAGAGACGATCTCTGATGTCCTTCCTGGAAGGACAGAGAGAAAATTGACATTTCTTGAACACCAGCTATGGGCCTGGTTATTCTTTTATTGTGTGATTTTTAAAAATTTATTTATTATATTTTTATTAACAACTTCCATGATTGTAAACAATATCCCATGGTAATGCCCTCCCTTCCTCCTCTTTCCCCTTTGAAACTCCACTCTCCATCATATCCCTTCCCCATATTAATCAGTCTCTCTTTTACTTTGATGTCATCATCTTTTCTTCCTGTTATGATGGTCTTGTGTAGGTAGTGTCAGGCACTGTGAGATCCTGGATATCCAGGCCATTTTATGCCTGGAGGAGCACGTTATAAGGAGTCCTACCCTTCCTTTGGCTCTTACATTCTTTCTTCCACCTCTTTTGCAATGGACCCTGAGCCTTGGAAGGTTTGATAGAGATATTGCAGTGCTGAGCACTCCGGTCATTTCTTCCCAACACCATGGTGCCTTCTGAGTCATCCCAAGGTCACTGCCATATGAAAAGAGAAGGTTCTCTACCAAAAGTGAGAGTAGTATTAATATATGGGTATGAACATTAAGAGAAGTGCTTACTGGGCAGTTTGATGAGCATAGTATATACATTTAGCCAGACAGCAGCAGATGTTACACCCCTAGGGCTCATGACTACCCCTGTTTTAGGTTTTCAGTATCAGGGATGTATTCCCTCTCATGGAGTGGGCCTCTAGTCCAATTAGAGGGCAGTTGGTTTCCACCATGACAGACGTGCCACTATTGCACCTGTTGGCTCATTTGGCCTGGCTGGAAAAACATAAGGCTTGCAGTGTCCACTGTTGAGTATCTTCACTGGTGATTTCTCTCGCTCCCATTGAACTGCATGTAGCAGTTTCCAGCTTTCTATCAGCTGGTCTACATGGAGGAGGCTTTCAGCTCAGTTCCAACAGGATTTCTCAGTGACCTTGCAGCCCAAGTATGTGGAGTCTTCAGCAATAGGGTCTTACCCTCTATTCCTGGTAGAAAACCAAGGGCCTTGGCAATGCTCTGTAATGTTTTGGAGGCATGAGGGATCTCCCTGGCCAAGAACTCACTGGAAGGTATCCCATCCCTGGCACTGAAAATTTTTTAGTAACAATCTACAGCTCCTGAGTATTCCATTGTCCAAAAAAGTAGGTTTCCATATGATTTATTTATATCCTCTTAGATTTTGATGAGCCCTCCCTCCACCTTTCCTTTACTCAATCTCTACTCCTGACCTCACTTGGGCCTTTTCATTCCCACTAATCTATTCTTCTACTTACATATATGCAATACCATCGTATTAAGTCCCCCTCCCTTCCTTTCTCTTCCCTTTGTATCTCCTTTCTAGCTCACTGGGCCTGGTTATTCCTGTGAAGTCTCGCGCCATGGCCTGGGGGGATAGATAGCTGCGGCAGTAAAGTGCTTGCATGGTAAACATGAACCTAAATTCAACCCCCAGAACCCATGTCAACAAGCTGAACGGGCCTGTAATCCCAGCACCGGGGAGATGGAGACAGGAGCCCTGGGCTCACTGGGCAGCCCACCTAGCCCAGTTCCTGAGCTCCATGCCAATGAGAGACCCTCACAGAAGGTGGGCGCGAGAAACAACTTTGAGAGTTGAGAAACAACTCCTGTGGCTGTCTTCTGCTCTCCCCATGCACATCCACACACAAACATGAACATGCACACAAATGCACACACATAAATGCAAAAAATATCACTGTATGGCCCTGATCTATTGGTAATTCTGCTTCCCAGATGAGGAAACCAAGCCTCAGAGAGGCTGTCACCGTTGAGGCTGCAGCTTCTCCATTCATTCTTCACAGAACAGCTGCCCCAGGCCGTGCGCACCATGTGCGGATGTCATCAGATGTTCATCTCCGCTGGCTCCCTGTCTCCAGAGCTCCCCAGCTGCCACTTCCAGAGCTCATCACTGTTGGGCTCAGGCCTGCCAAGGGCGACTCGGCCTGGCACACTGGAAATCCCTTCTCCATGGAAATGTAACTCCTGGGGTTGGCCTGCTGTCCCCCACATCTCTCGGTGGCCGGGGTGTCTTGGGGGAGCAAGCAGGAGGCGGCCTCAGGAGCACCCAGTTGCAGCCCCCTCTCTGCCTCCTTCTGCCTGCCTGGCCTTATGCCAGGACACACGTCTGCGGTCCAGTTCCTGCATCGCTGGGGCCTCGTTGCCTGGAGACTGGCTGTGACTCATGGCCTTGGAAGTGAGGCTTTGACTGGACGTTGCTGTGTTTTTGTTAAGCAAGGTGCCCATCTGCACAGGAGGAGGTGAAAATAGCATTTACATTATATTCTCCACATACAACATGTATTTATTTGTTTGTTTTGCATGTGTGTGTGTGTGTGTGTGTGTGTGTGTGTGTATCTGTGTGTTCATATGCATGTTTAAATGTGTGTGGGACATTTGTATGTATGGGTGCACATGCATGTGGAGGCAAGAGGTCAACACCATGTGTCTTCCCCAATTGCTGCCCACATTATTTTTTTTATTTTTATTTATTTATTTATTTTTAGTTTTCTTAAGATATTCTTTGTGAATGTCTTTTTAATTAATTATGGACATACTTAGTATGGGTACATCACGTGTTGGCACTATCCCTTCTCTCATCCTTGCCCCCTTTCCGAGGGGGGCTCTCCTCACTGGGGTCGCAGGTTTTCCCACTGGGAGTTGTGGGCTATGTGTTGTGGGAGCAGAAGTCAGTTACTGGGGAGAGGCAGTGCCTCTGGGCATGATGTCCCAACTTGTGGCTCTAACAATCTTTCTGCCTCCTCTTTCCCCCAAAATTCCCTGAGCCATGTTGGGTGTGTTTTAAGTCTAACAAGAGCGCTGCTTCTGTGGTGAACCTGATAATCAGCACCAGGGTGAAGGAGACAGATGCTGGGGGCACTCAACGCCTACCAAAGCAGAGATCCAGAGGCTCCTAAGAGACCGTCGCTGAAGGAGACTTAAAACACGTTCTTTCTTGAGACAGCTTCTCTCAATGCGCCCAGAGATCATCGACTCGGCTAGTCTAGCTGGTCAGCCAGCCCTAGGCATCATCTTTTCTTCTGCCTCCCAAATGCTGGGATCGCAGATACACACACACTATCAAACCAAGCATTTATGTGGGTGCTGGGGAGCTGAACTCAGGTCCTGGTGGTTCTGTGGCAAAAGCTTCATGGACTGTGCCATCTCTCCAGCCCTTTAGAATGTAATATTTAAATACCTTATTAGGGTTGTCTAGTGCGTGAGAGAGAGGGGCGGGGTTGTTTGAAGAAATGGCTCATGTGACCACGAGGCTGGCTAGTCAGACCTGCAGGGCAGCCCCGCGGGCTGGAGACCCAGATAAGTAGAGATGTTGGTCGTGGAGCCCATTTCTATAGGGCGATAGGCTGGAAATTCTAAGAGGGTTTCTGTGTTGAAGTCTTCAGGCTGAATTCCTTCTTTGAAAAAAATTTCAGTCTCTCCATCTTTTCTCATAAGGACTTCCACTTAGTAGATGAAACAAACCACATTATGCGACACAATCTGCTTTACTTCAAATACACCGATTTCAGTGTTAATCATGTCTGGGAAAATACTTCCCCAGAAATATCTAGATGGTGCATTTAACCAAACATTTGGGCCCTATAGTCAAGTCACAGTGGCACATAGAAGTGACTTCACAAATGCTGCTCACCTATGATCTCCAGAAACAGGTCCCCAGCCTGCAGACTGCCTCTCTTTCTCTTCTGTTCCTGGCTCCAAGCCACACAGCAGGGCACTGCATAATCACAAGTGGATTGGCATCTTGTGGGCAAAACTGTGTCTGTGGCTGGGGAGGTGGTTCAACCTGTAAGGAGCTTGTCACCCAAGTGTGCGGACCTGAGCTCTGATCCCCAGGACTCACACCACAGGTGACGCAGTAGGGGTGGCGGCCTGTGCACCTGTGTTTTGCTTGACAGTCAGTCTGTTTCCATGGTTTTCACCTCCTCTCTCACCACCCTCCACCTCTTTCCTGTCATCTCTAATCCTGGAGATTTCCCCAAATTTGCATCTGTTTTACAGGTTGCTGGGGGGGGGGGGGGGGTCCATTCTGGCCACTGTCATGTAGGTTGCTCTAGAATTTGTTGCTACTTTGTTTTCCTTTTATCACAGCTTTTTAAATTTTCATCCAGTCCTCTTTCTGTTCCAAATGTTACCTCAGCTGGGTCTCTGTTTATGATTCTTTCAGTCTACTTTACAGAGACCAGGATCCTTCGTGGTGTTCAAACATCAAGCAGGCTTCTAAAAATTTATTCTGTCGCTTGTAAATAATTTTTCAAAGGCAGAATTTTCGTTTTTTCTTTATTCTGTGTCTATTGGATTCTTTGGTTGCTTGGGCATTTTTGAGAGAAAGTTAAACTAGACTTTCTTTCATGATGCCCACAGCCTGTCCCTCTAGGGTCCCAGAATCCCCCTCAGAGACCTTGATCTGCTGTGTGGCCTGAGGGGCATGTTCTTTGTTCTAGCCTCGGGTACCCAGCCTTGGGGCTAATGATGAGTCTGCTTCTGGGCCTCTTTCTCTGAGCACCAGCCTGAGGTTTAAATTTTTCATCATTATTTTTGACCGTGGGGAGGTCAAAGGCAGCCCTTATGTGTGGCATACTGCACTGCTACGGGTCGCTGTCTTCCCTCCTCTTCGCAGGGTGTCCTGGGATGCCCAAGCATGGCTCCCAACACGGCCATGTTCCCGGAGTTTTTGGTTCTGAACATTGACAGAACACAGGGCTGGGGAGGGGAAGACATAAACCACCGTGCACGCGGCTGTCTAGGGATGTAAACATTGAGCAGAAATTGTGGTACACCTCTTGTTTTGATAGCTGCCCTTATGTCTGATTCAAAGGAAGAGGGAAGGAGGGAGAACATAATCCCTTTTATTGCTGTTCCCCCACCCACTGTCTTGTACTGGGTTTCAAGGACCGAGCATCCAACCCAAATGGAGATGTATGACATCATCTAGCTTTGTAAATTAAAAGAAATGCAGTTTACACCCTAATTTGGACAATGATCTTTTGTTTTTAAACTGAGTTTGTGTTTTGTCCAGGTTATGTAGTTTTGAGTAACAAAAGCTCCCTGCAAATTTATTTAAACGGGGGGGGGGGGGGGGGCGGCGGCACAGAATTCACGAGGACATGAGTTTTTGGAAAAGCCAAGCATGGGAAATGATGTGCGGCCTTATTTGATCTCCTCAGGCCTGGGAAAACATCGATCTGTACTGTGAGGTGTTCCTGGCATGCTTTGGACAAGTAAGTGAGAGTAGAGCGACCATGTGTCCGCCTTACCATGGCAGCAGTCGTTAGGACCAGGAATCCAGGGTAATCGTTCCAGGACCACGGGTACCCTCTTCCTTCATACACAGCGCTTTCCTTTCTGCTTGGAGTCTATTGCAAACCCTGTTCAGCCCCCTGCAGTGCCGGCTTGTGGAAGGATGCCTGACGCTGAGCTGAATCTGAGCTTGGCAGGTCAGACTGGAGCCTGGTGGCTGTGGCGAGGACCCCAGCTCCAGCGGGTGCAAGTTCCATCTTACCTTGGCTATAGCACTGTTTGAGAAGCAATGAGTCCACTGCCCACTGCCCTCCCCCATCTCACACAATAAATTGGCCATGCACCAGTCTCTTCCACAACTCACAGATGCTCACCTTGGGTAGCCAGCACAGGCTCCAAAGCCCCCCCATCTCATAGAGCAGGTAGTCCTTGGCCTGCCTTCTACTGTGTAATGCACTCTCGGGCTTATCTTCCTGCAAGCCTCTACTAGGGCCTGTGTTGCTCTTCAAGGGTGTTTTCTGGGAGGGATCCATGCCTTACCCCTGTGGCAGTGCTCAGTAACTGATTTTGTTCAAGACAATCCATGGCTTCAGGAAAGGACTCATGCCAGGGTGATTCAGGCTGATTCAGACTGGCTTTAACGCCCAGTGACCCACAGTCTCTGTTTCCTTTCTTTAGGGTATACCAGGGCTGTCTCATAAACCCTGTTGTCTGCCTTTACTCTTACTTGGGGCCCTTCACTGGGACTGGGCTGTGTTAGGTACTCTGCTCATTGCTTGAACAAAATACCACACAGCGACCACTGGAGAAGGGAAGAGTTCATTTCAACTTGTTGTCTGAGGGGCTGCTTTCCACGGTAGCAGGGACGGCACGGCAGCAGGAGGGGGAGGTCTTCTGGTCACATCGCATGCATAGTCAGAGGGCAGAGAATGAACAGGAAATGGGGCTTGCCATAAAACCTCAAGGCCTACTCACAATGACCTGTTTCCTCTAGCAAGACTCCAAATCCTAAAGGTTCTACAACCTTCCCAAATAGCACCCACCAGCTGGGGACCAAGTGTTCAAACACATGAGCCTATGGGGTCATTTCACATTCAAGCCACAACATGGCCTGTGACTGGAGACATCTCAATCATCTATCCCATAACGTTGCACTTATAGCATGAAGGAAATGGGTAAGGGTACAGGTTGTTCCCTCCCAGAGACCTCTGGGTATTCTGCAAGATTTTCCACTCTCTTGCCAGAGCTCCAATATCATAAACCAGTACAAGGATCCCACTCAGTCTGTTCTCCATGGCTGGGATTTCCTCCTTGACATGGATAAGTAAGGGAGGGTCCCTGGATCAGACCAGGATAAACATTAACTCTGCATTCTCCAAAGGAAAAACAGGACCCATCTATTTGTTGCTTATAGAAAGCACTCCTCACTGGCAAAGACAAAAGCAGCCTTAGGGTGATAGCATGGAAAAAAGACATTCCAAGCAAATGGAACTCGAAGGTTATGTATATTTATGTGTAGTTACGTGAATCACTGAAAAACAATACTTCAAATTCTCCAGAGGAGATAAGTAAGATTCATTTAATCATATTGATTAAAGGAACAATCCATCAAGTTGATACAACACTTCTGAACATAGTCATTAAACATCCATACAATTTCATAAAACAAACACTACTAGATATAAAAACACACATTATCTTAATACAATAATAGTGGGTGGCTTCAGTACCCAACTTGCACCATTTGCCAAGTAATCCCAACAAAAGGTAAACAATTTTTAAAAATATTTTTATTTATTTATTTGAGGGAGAGAGAGAAAGAGGTAGAGAGAGATTGAGAGGTGGGGAGGGAGAGAATGGGCATGCCAGGGCCTCCAGCTGCTGCAAATGAACTCCAGACACATGTGCCACCTTGTGCATCTGGCTTACATGGGTCCTGGGGAATCGAACTGAGGTCCTTTGGCTTTGCAGGCAAGCACCTTAACTGCTAAGCCATCTCTCCAGCCCAAACAATTTTTAAAAAAAATTATATTGGTATGTATTACTTGTACACATTTAAGGGGCACAGTGTGATAATTCAATTCAAGTATATAACATGTAATGATCAACTCAGAGTTATTAGCATTTTTGTCTCCTTATGCATTTATCATTCCTTTGTGTTTGGAGCCTTTGACCACCTCTCTCGTAGCCCTTCATAGATTATACAAGTTGCTATAAAGGTTATAGGGCATTACAGCTTACTCTTCCTGTGCATCTGAATCTTGGTGTCCATTATACGACTCCTCTCTGTCCCCACTCTCCTCTCCTCCTAGTGACTCTATGCCCTCTCTAAGTTCAACGGTCTTAGCTTTTACGTGTGAGTGGGCGCATGCGGCTCTTGTCTTCCTATGCTTGCTCTATTTCACTCAATATGACGCCCTCTAGTTTCACCCATTTTGCCATATGCAGGGTTTCATTCTCATCTACGGCTAAACGATATCCCATCGCGTGTCTCACATCTTCGTTACACGTCACTGGTGCATGCCTTGGTTTGTCCTACGTCTCGGCTGTTGTGAATAATGTTGTGATGAGCACGGAAGCGCAGGTGGCTCTTTGATAGGCTTATTTCATTTTCTTTGAAGATACACCCAAAGACGGAATGGACGGGTTAGATAATAGCTATATTTTCAGGTCTTGAGGGACATCCCTACTGTCCTCCACTGTGACTTCATCAATCTACATTTTGACAACAGTATCTTTTAAAGTTTGGGAAGGAACGACCATGTTGTCTACTTAGGTCAGGTGTACATGAGTTAGCAATGAACTCTAGTGGAGAGGAGGGACACCACAAGGCATTGCCCAATAGTAGCTGCCACAGCAGAAGATCTGTGAGGAGGAAGACAGAGCACGTAGGGGAACTCGGGACTTGTCTGAAGCCATTTCCATTGCTTTGTTGTGCTTCTGCTCAGTATTTTCATGAAAGCTTTATTGTGTTTCTTCTCAGTGTTTTTAAAAATATTTTATTTAAGCCGGGCGTGGTGGCACACGCCTTTAATCCCAGTACTCAGGAGGCAGAGGTAGGAGGATCGCCGTGAGTTCAAGGCCACCCTGAGACTCCATAGTGAATTCCAGGTCAGACCCTACCTCGAAAAACCAAAAAAAAATATATATATATTTATTTATTTATTTGTGTGTGTGTGTGTGTGAGAGAGAGAGAGAGAGAGAGAGAGAGAGAGAATATGAGAATGGTCGCTCCAGGGCCTCCAGCCACTGCAAACGAACTCCAGACACATGTGCCCCTTGTGCATCTGGGGAATCGAACCAAGGTCCTTTGGCTTTGCAGGCAAACGCCTTAACCACTAAGCCGTCCCTCCAGCCCCTGTTCTCAGTGTTTTCATGAGAGCTAGGAGAAGATTCACCCAGTTCTCCATGAGAGCCTGCGGGATGGGCCACGTGGCACAGTCTCCTGGAGCAACTGGCCACCAGCCACAGACCTGATCTCTTCCTCCATGGGACGAGGGCCATCACACGTTTTGAGAGTGCATAGGTTTAAATCTGGAAGCCCACTGAGCCTTGTGCAGCACTGATGTTTTAATGATGGATGGGGAGAAGGTCCAGTACAAGGTTATTCGAGTTATGAAGTCAATAATTCAAAGGAACAAGAAGCAGTAACAAATCCGTGGTCTACGAGGTCGGGGATGTGGAGTGGAGTTGTAATAAAATGCCGCTTTCTCTTGCGTTATATAATTTATCTAAGCCACTATAAAATGAATGCAATACATATGCCCCAGCCTGCGCCAGAGTTGTAGCTCGCTCTTCAGCAGGCCGACAGCTGTGTTCCTATCTCGCGTTACCATGTGCCACACTGACTGGCACTTACTTGTTTGTCGGCCTGTTTCCTCTGCTCACCCAGGAGCCTCCAGAGGAGAGCTGAAACCAAGGTGCCTGTGTATTCCTGGCATGAATCAGGCTCAAACACAGCAAAGGGTCTATAAATATTTGGTGACTTAACCAGACCTCAGACTTCTTGAGCTCACAGAGACTCAGAAGCACTCCCACCTCTCTGCTTCTCACTCCAGTCCCTTCCTCCTCCTCCTGTTGTGGGTCACTGCCTCCTACCATCATATGTTTTTTCTCTCTCTCTCTCTCTCTTTCTTTCTTTCTTTCTTCCCTTCTTTCTTTCTTTCTTTCTTTCTTTCAGATTACAGGATTTTTATTGTCTACTTGGCTAGAACTTTGACCTTTTTTTTTCTTTTTTTCTTGAGGTAGGGTCTGCTTCTGGCCCAGCCTGACCAGGAATTCACTATGTAGTCTCAGGGTGGCCTTGAACTCACAGGAATCCTCCTATCTCTGTTTCCCAAGTGCTGGGATTAAAGGCATGTGCCACCATGCCTGATGAACCTTGACCTTTGCCTAGCCCTTGTACCCTGCTGTTTCAGAGTCCGGCCCCCGGATCGTGTTCTTCCTGGCATCGCTTGGACTGAGCAGATGGATGTCTCACACCGTGACATGATGTCCTGCCCTTCTGGGAGTCTTTTGCTTGCTTGTGCAGGCTAGAGATGAGTCCCTCCAGTCCCTCTTCTGCCTCATGCTCCAGCATGGACCACATTCAAACTTCATCAGCCTTTTGGACCTTGCTGAGCACCGTCTCCACCGTGTCTGACATCTCTCTCTCTTTCCCTGCTGGCATTGTCTCAGGCCCGTATTCTTCATTCTGTGCCCGTCACCAAGTGAATACACACCCACGCTGCCCCCACAGAGGCCCTGGCTTCTCTGGGTCACTGTGTGGATGGCCCAGTGTGACCCCTTCTTGGTACCTTACAGAGTTCTTTCCTGTACTTCTGTTAAGGAAAGAGATGGGAGCATTTGCTGTTTGCTCAGCTGGGGAGTTGCCATGGACACCATGTCAAACAATCCCTGGACCATAAACTGGTTGTGCTGACCCTCTGCAAGTCAAAACAAATGTATTTGGCCATGTGACTCAGAATGGAACAGGAGTGACCTAGGAGTATGCAGAAGGTCCCTCCACTCTACGGAGTGGACTCTGCTTTTCAGTAAAGGAAGCTCCCATAAGGCAGGAAAGCAGGGATCCCAGGACACCATAGAGATGTTGAGTTAGCTTCCTGGGCCTTCCATAACTACGACCCACAAACTGAGTGACTTAAATCAATGGGAATTCATGTGGCAGTTCATAGTTGTGGATGCTGAAGTCCAAAATTTGCATCTGGGTTGGGCTGTGTCCTTCCTTGTCCATTCTTGGCTTCCGGGTCACCAGCATGCTTGCCTTCCTCTACTGTGGCTCCATGCTTCCGTCTGACACTGGGCATTCCCCCCCCCCCGTGTGCCTGCAGCTCTTCTGCTTTTCTTACAAGGATACCAGTCATTTGGGGTTAAGGACCTGTGGTGGTTTGATTCGGGAGTCCCTCATAAACTTAGGTGTTCTGAACGCTAGGTTACCAGCTGATGGAGATTTGAGAATTAATTCCTCCTGGAGGGAGTATATTGTTGGGGGCGGGCTTATGGCTGTTATAGCCAGTTTCCCCTTGCCTGTTTGGCACACTCTCCTGTTGCTATTGTCCACGTGATGTTGACCAGGGGGTGATGTCCACCCTCTTCTCATGTCATCGTTTTCTCCTGCCATTGTGGAGCTTCCCCTCGAGCCTGTAAGCCAAAATAAACCTCTTTTTTCCACAAGCTGCTCTTGGTTGGGGGATTTCTACCAGCAATGTGAACCTGACTGCAACAGGCCCCATCTTGCTCCAGTACGACCCAAGGCTTAAGTCACGACATGTGCAGAAACAGTATTTCAAATAAGGACACATTCTAAGATACGGGGGGGGGGGTTGATGACAAAGTGTCTGTTTATGGTGAGCACAATTTTATCTGTAGCAATAGGGTAATGTATGCTAAAATGACAGCTTGGGAATTTCATTACGAGCTACCAGCGGTACCAGAGCTGGTGAGGTGGCTCAGTGGGTTAAAGTATGGGCTGTGCACGCATGAGGAACTGAGTTGGATCCCAAGTACCTGTGTGAAAAGCTGGATAGAGCTGCACATGCCTGTCATCCCAAAGCTGAGTGGAGGATTGCTGGGGCTCCCTGGCCGCCTAGTCTAATCCCAAAATGAAGGGAGCTCCAGGTTCAGTAAGAAACTTTGCCACAAGGAAATAAGGCTGACGAGTGGCAGAACATAGCTAATATCCTCCTCTGATCTCTGTATGCATGGGTATGAGGCATGTGCCTCTGCACAGCCATATAACACACACCACACACACACACACACACACACACACACACGGCCCAAATGAATAAGTACAGTGTGTTGCTGATCATTGGGGGATTTAGGATGGATTTAATCAGGAATGTGGTAGCTGGATGGCTTAAAGGTCAAAGTGAGGATTGGATTTCACCACGATGACATTATGTCCAGACACTGCAGTCCTAGGGTGCTGACTCTGCTATGGTTTGAGTGTTCCCCAGAGCCTCGTTGATCCCCATGTAGCAGTGTTAAAGAGGCAGGGCTTTTGCACAGTGATGGGCTGTGAAAGTTCTGCCCTTATGCGTGGTTCAGTGAGTTACTGTGGGAAGGTCTTTGCCATAAGAGCCAGCTCTCCCCAGCAGGCATCCCTTCACAGCGTGATGTCACGAAACAGTCACTAATCCCCCTGTGCAGTGGCTCTGACCTTTGACTGATCATCAAAATTCCCCGTCTCGAGCCCTCCATCAAAACTTCATGTGCTGGGCTGGACAGATGACTTAGCAGTTAAGGCGCTTGCCTGTGAACCCCAAGGACCCATGTTTGATTCTCCAGGCCCCACATAAGCCAGATGCACAAAGTGACACAAGCATGCAAGGTTGTGCATGCGTATAAGGTGGCACATGCATCTGGAGTTTGATAGCAGTGGCTGGAGGACCTGCTGCACCTTCTCTCTCTCTCTCTCTCTTGCTCTCTCACTTTTGCTTTCTCATATTAAAAAAAATAGGCCAGTTTGTTGGGCTTGCTCCCCCCCCAAAAAAAACCCTTCATGTGCCAAGTTTACCTGCAATTGCATGTTGTCCAGTCTAGTGATAACTCGGGTTCTGTTTCGCTCAGACTTTCCAGTGCATTCCACCCAGTGGCCACTCTTATTTGCCCACAGAGCCTTACTACTCTTCCAGCCCCTTACCTCTCTGACATTTTCATCTCAGTCTCATTTCCTGGCCCTCCTCTACTGTAGCCCTTGTCTCCTCATTGCCGAGGCAAAGCAGCCCATAAGAAACAGCTTATGGGAAGAAAGGGTTTACCTTGGCTTACAGTTTTGAGGGGGAGTTTCATCGGGGCAGGAAAAGCATGGCAGGAAGAGACAGCGGGTCACCACATCTTGTCACATCAGCTGAGAAGCAGCAGCAACAGAGAGCTAGCTAGCTAGCGCTGGCAAGGGGGGGCTGGAGTTTAAAATCCTAACGCCAGATCCTCAGGGACACACCTCTTCCAGCAAGGCTCTACCTCCCAAAGGCTCCACCAGCTAAGAATTAGGCATGGGGATAAGCTGCAAGCACATGAGGCTCTGGGAGACATTCTACGTTCAAGCCACCACCAATGCTGACATTGTCTTGTCACAGGGCCCGTTCTCTCACTACACTTCTTTTAAGATTTCTTGATTTCGTAGCCCAATATGTTGCCCATATGCTGGTGATGTCCAAATTGATATCTCCATCTCGGTCTCTCCTTGGAGTCCCACACACATGCAACCAGATGACTGCTTGTGCTTTTGACATGGTGTCATGGACATGCCAGTCTAAGTATGTCTCAGACAGAACTCTTGGTTCTCTTTTCCCCTGTCTCCTTCAACCAAACCACTTCCTTTCATTGTCTACTGGTCCATTTTAGTCAGTGGCAAGAACATCCATCCATTTGCTCAAGAAAACACGTAGGTGTTAGCCTTTATTTCCCAACCTATGTTTTAAAATCAAATAAATCTCATTACTTATACTACCTCAGCCTATTTTTAATTATTTTTTATCATAGAGAGAAAGAGCAAGAGGGGGAAGAGAAAGAGAGAGAGAGAATTGGGACTCCAGGGCCACTGTTATCAAACTCCAGACATGTGCTCCATCTTTTGCGCATGTGCGACCTTGCATGCTTGCGTCACATTGTGCATCTGGCTTACATGGGACCTGGAGAGTCAAACATGAGTCCTTAGGCTTCACAGGGAAGCTCCTTAACTGCTTAGCCATCTCTCCATTCCTACCTCAGCCTATTTTATGTGTACCTACCCGCTTCCCTCATTCCTCAGTAGTCTCAGCCTTTGGCATCTTGCTCTGCACAACTGTGGTGATCCCTGTATCACTCACCTCACCTGTCCTCACCTGTCCTTTAGTTCCCTTCCAATCTCTTCCACCAAGCCATCAGAGGAATCTCTTTAGAACAAAGCAAATCTTCTTATGCTTGACTTACAAATGCATCCACATCTTTCTATTACATTCAATCTTTAAATAAATTATTTATTTGCTTATTTTGCAAGGAGAGAGAGAGAGAGAGAGAGATGACAGACAGAGAGAATGGGCAATGCATGGTCTTCGTCCACTGCAAATGAACTCCAGATGCATATGCCACTTTGTGCATCTGGCTTTATAGGGGTGCTGGGGAATCGAACCCACTAGACTGTTTTGCTTGAAGGTAAAGCTGTGCCTGATATTTTTTCCCATTGTACACTCTGCTCTCAGTGCCCTCATGGGGTTATTTGTGAAGTGAAGGAATTCTATTGACTAGGCTTCAGATTGTCTTGCTGCAAACCCTCAGACTGAGCAAGGGCATTTCTCTGTACTGTTACCCACTTCAAAAAATTATTGCCAAGCAAGAACATAAGATTCCATTCTAGGAAATCTGAAAACATTTCAAATGAATGTGCCTATTCATTTATGTAATTATACAGATCGCTTCCCAAAAGCTCTTGTTCCAAGTCCTTCAGAAAAATAGAATAATGAACTCCGCTATTGAGAAGAGACAAACAATCTTGGAACCCAAGGTCTTGGGAGAACCAGGACCAATCTCCAAAACACCCCTTCCCTACGAGGAAGGAGGCTGGCCCAAAGGGACAAATGGGTCCACCATCAGACACTGGGACACCAGCCCATGCCTGGGAACAGCCCTATTACGCTGGAAACAGACCCTTCATACCAAGGAGCCAAGTCTGTTTCGTAGCACTAGAGGAACACTGTTAACTTAGCCGAGCAAATAGCCTTCGTGGCCCTCCTGCGCGTGTTCAGAGGTCCATGCACATGGTCTTCTGTCAGAGGCAGCCCAAGAAGGTGAGGGTGAGGAGGAATAGAAGCAAGGCAGAGCCCATGATGCCTCTTGCATCAAAGGCAGGGTAGAAGATTGGATCAGGAGTGGAGCCCATGATTGATAGGAGCAGATTATATTTCTTTCAAAGACAGTACCCTTTTGCTCTCTCCAAAAGGTATTGCTTCAAGCTGAAGAAATGGATAGAGAGGAAACTGGCCTCCTTGGGAACCAAGCTGCATTGGAGAGGACTCCTCAACTAGAAGTTCCAGAAATGGACTGATTACTGAAACAGGAAGAGGAGAGTTACTGGGAGGAGAGTGGACAGCCCTGAGACTGAGAAAAGAACTGGAAGTCAGGGCTGGAGAGATTGCTTGGTGGTTAAGGCACTTGCCTGCAAAGTCAAAAGACCCAGGTTTGATTCCCCAACACTCATGTAAGCCAGATGCACAAGGTGGCACATCTGTCTGGAGTTCATTTGCAGCAGCTAGAGGTTCTGGCATGCCCATTCTCTCTCTCTCTCTCTCTCTCTGTCTCTTTTTCTCTATCTCTTAAATAAATAAATAAGCTGGGTGTGGTGCCACACACCTTTAATCCCAGCACTCGCAAGGCAGAGGAAGGAGGATAGCTGTGAGTTTGAAGCCAGCCTGAGATTACATAGTGAATTCCAGGTCAGCCTGGGCTAGAGTGAGACCCTACCCCCCAAAACCAAAAATAAGTAAATAACCAAAACCAAAAAAAATCAAATAAATAAATAAATGAAAAATTTAAAAAAAGAACTGGAAGTCAGACACCAGACAGGCCAGCAATTATGGGAACTGTAGAGATATAAGGTATGAAAACTTACCAACCTTTCCAGGAAGCAGTGACTTAGATTAAATGACAACAACAACACCAGTAACAACTTTTGTGTGGTTGCCTGGTGTGGTGGCTCACACCTGTAATCCCAGCACTTGGGAAGCTAGAAAAGAGAGTTGCAAGGGAGTTCAAGGCCAGCCTGGGCTACAGAATGAGGCTGTCTCCAAAACAAAAACAAACAAAAAAAACAATAAAAAATTCCTGTATGGGAGAGTTTGTTGACCTCTTGTGCCTCATAGCCCCACTTCAGTGGGTTGGGAATGGGGACCTTGGGTTTCTTAGTCCTGCCAGAGTGTGGAGAGGAAAAGAAACATCACTTCACAAAGAAACTGATGTTAGGCAGGCAAAATAGTGTTAAAATACCAATAATCAGATTAATTAATTCATTAGTTACTTATAAACATCTGTATAATTCAGTCATACCATATATGTGTGTGTGTATATATATATATACACACATATATATGTGTGTGTGTGTGTATGTATACACACACACACACACACACACACACACACACACATATGATGGATTATACATGTGAAATAAAATACGATACTTGAGGCTGTAGAGACAGCTCAGTAGTGCTAGCTCCACCAGCCTGAGAACCTGAGTTTGAATCCCCAGTACCCACATAAAAGCTGAGTGGGGCTGTATGTGCCCATAATCCCAGGAGAGGTGGAGACAGGAGGGTCACTGGGGCTTGCTGACCAGCTAGTCTAGCTGAATTGGTGTGCTCTGGCTTCAGTGACAGACCCTGCTCAAATATAAAGTGGGAGTTATTAAGGAAGATAGGGTTATACTTGCACACACACGGACACGCACACACCCACACATGCATGCATACATTAAAAAAAACCCATACTTCTTGCCTTTAAATAAGCTACTGTGAACAGTTTTTTTCCTTGACTGAAAGCAGAAAATGTCATTAAGCCTGCAAGAAGAACCTGGACTTTTTTTCTTATTTCTTTCTTCCCTGCAAAGTGACACCCTGTAGGAAAGATTCCTAGATTAATCTTCCACCCTTCCTCAATGACAGAGACCCGGATCCCTCCCCACCTACTGCCCCATCTTACAGAAACTTGTGAAATACGATCGCTGTCAGGTCACGCAGAGACCTGTAACTATGATCATCTGCTCCTGTGTCACCTCCTATAAAAGACCCCAACCTGACTCTCAAGGTGGGTTTCCCACACCCCCTTTTCTCCTCTGGGCAAGAGCTCTGGCTTGCTTCCTTCTCGTGTGTTCTGGGCCGAAGCATCTCTTCTCTTAAAGCTCTCCCCACTAAAACTCTGAGCTACAATAAAATCTCTCTCACCTTGAGCCGGGCGTGGTGGCGCACACCTTTAATCCCAGCACCTGGGAGGCAGAGGTAGGAGGATCGTCGTGAGTTCGAGGCCACACTGAGACTCCATAGTGAATTCCAGGTCAGCCTGGGCTAGAGCAAGACCTTACCTCAAAAAACAAACAAACAAAAAACTCTCTCACCTTATCCTCTGGCCTGTGGATTTTATTCATTAAATTCATCAGACAAAAATCTGGGAACATTCCAAATTATTGGTTTGTTGGTGTATGCTGGTATATTAGCCGAGAAACCCCCAAAGTTCCGTATCGATGGGATGGACATTAGAATGGGGATATGTGCAAGCCTCACTTTGCCAACCACACACCTGCCCTTTGCGTCTCCCCTCTGGCGCTGGCCATGCTGGACTGCCCACTGTGAAAACACAGTCTGACCAGCTTCCTCCACGCATCAAGGGCACAGAAGAATCAGAGATGAGCAAGCAGGCCACACAGCCTCTTCTCCAAGCTGGGGTACAAGCTCCTTCTCGGTGAAAGGTTTTCATGGACTCGTATTTGCCTGAAACCTCGTCAGCCTGGCCTTCCTTCCCTTCCTGCACTTCTGTCTGTGTTCTGGTCCCCTGAGCTCCTACCACACCCACTGGTCGGATCCTCTGACAGTGTTCAGGACGCTTTTCCGGACAGCTTCTCTAAGCTCGCACAAACCCTGCTGGTGCGCCAGTGACAAGGGCTCTTGACCACATCACCAGGTACTGTCAGCAATGACTCCGTTTTCATTGTTTTATTTGCCAGCATATATTAATTGTATAAATTAATGGGTTCCACTTTGCCATTTTCATAACACAGCATGCATTGATCATGCCAATCTACCCTTCTCTCTCTAGCACCTTTCTACTTCCTAGAAATCCTTCTTAATTCCTTTCTCTCCTCCCTTCCCCACCTCTAGTGAGTGCCGTTCTGTTCATTCTTAGGTAAGGCTGACTGGGTTTCCATGGGTGAGGGTGATCACATGATCTGTGTTTCCTGGCTTTGTTTCACTCAGCACAACACTCCCCAGTGGCTACAACTTACTGGATTCCCCTTATGCTTTATGGCTGAGTAGTATTACATTAGGTGGATATGTTACAGAACAACTGACTCTCAGGCCCATCATGCACTCAGCTCCTTTGGTCTCTAAGAACGAGAGCACCAAGCGGGGGTACGCAGAGGATGACCGCAATGGGCGAGCGCGTGCACGAACTTGGGGCTGGGTGCCTCAACGGTGCAGCCATGCTTGTTTGAGGAAGATTCCTGTCACTAGCAACCAAGAGCCCAGAGGGATGCAAGAGGGTTTTTGTTTGTGTGAAATTGGAAAGAAAAGCAGAGACCTGCAGACAGACCAGAAAGCAGAAAATACAAAGTTAACACTTTTGTGTGTTTCTCTCCAGTTTTTTTTTTTTTTTTAATATATACCTACTGTGGTGGTTTGATTCAGGTGTCCCCCATAAACTTGTGTTCTGAATGCTCAGGTTCCCAGCTGATGGCAACTTGGGAATTGAATCCTCCTGGAGGCAGTGTATTGTTGGGGGCGGGTTTATGGGTGTTATAGCCAGCTTCCTCTTGCCAGTGTTTGGCACACTCTCCTGCTGTTGTCCATGTGATGTTGGCTAGGAGGTGATGTCCACCCTCTGCTCATGCCATCATTTTCCCCTGCCATCATGGAGCTCCCCCCTCGAGCCTGTAAGCAAAATAAACCCCCTTTTCCCCATAAGCTGCTCTTGGTCAGGCGTTTTCTGCCAGCAATACAAACCTGACTGCGACACATACATATATTTTACATATATCCATAATCATAGTTTACAAACCCGATCACGACATATAATCACTTTCCACGTCGTTTCATGGTTTTCCCAGACTTCATCATCATCATGTTAGCACCTGCTCTGACTTTGAGAGGATGTAGTGAAATCAGATTAATCATCCCTGTGTTGATGGACATTTAGGACTTCCCCAAGGTTTCATAGTAACAAGGTGAGGTTTAGCCTAAAGGAATAGCCGTTCATTTGGAGGAATGATTAATTCCAGGGCAGGAAATGGAATGTATTCTGTGGGGGAGAGGGAATGCTCCTCTGCTCTTGGTGTTCCCAGATGGAAGGCTCCAAGGGGGACGCAGACATGGGGGAGTGTGTTGCCTGGTGACGGAGTCCCTGAGGACCCTACCCTCCTGACATCATGGGCACAGCGCAGCTGGCGTGACTGTGCGTAAAAGCTACTATCACGTCACCCCAAACCTGGCAAATGAATGTTCATGCGCTAGGGAACCGGAGTGGGGTGGTCTTTGCTGATGCAACTTCAGCATAATGGCTCTTTAACTGTAGTGTGCCACCACTGAGAAATGACTGCAGGTTCCCCTGGGTGTCCTGGGGGCTCATCCCAAGCTGCCAGGCTGTTTGCAAGACCTGCTTAGAGTCTCTGCCATCCTGGGAACAGTCCAGGTGGGATGTGGGCCTTGTTACAAACTGTGGCTCCTCAGGCCGTTTGCTTACTGCTGTGCGGTGGTGGGGACAAGGCAGGCTTGGGTGCGGGGGGACATGGGAGGGGGCTCAGGTGGAAGAAAGGGCATCCATCATCTGGGTCCCTTTCAAGGGTTGAGGTTGCCTCTCATTCTCTAAGCAGGTGGCAGAGAGTGAGCACCTCTCAGTTTGTCTGGGGACCACCCTGGCAAAGGAGCCCTCCATGTGAGGCTGCTATGCTTGTGGTGCGACTGACTTTGCATAATAAAAAGCAATCCCACTTTATTTTGTACCTGATGCTATTGAAGTGGACTTATATTGTGATTTTAAAAGTCAGCTATATGGGGGTATAATTTATATACATTGTAATCACCTGATTTCAGGTGCGCAGTTCCATAAATCACCTCCGACAGCTGCAGACCTGCCTTCTGTCACAATTGTTTTGCTTGCTCTGGAATTTCACGTGATTGGACTTAGACATAATGTAGCCTGTTTTACTGTCTTCTGCCTCCTTTTTCCCAGTATGTCTTAAGATTCGTTCTGGATGTGAGTATTCATTGTACGTTACATCCCCGCTCTTAAAACCTGTTCGCCAGATGATGAACACGTGTAGGTGTTTTTTTTTCTTTGTTTCGTATTTTGTTCTTTTCTATTACGAATAATGGTGCTTCGCACATTTGAGTGTAAATCTTCGTGTGGGCGTATGTTTTTATTTTTCATTGTGAAACAACTAGAAGTGTGTATTAGTCAGGACTCTCCAGAGAAGCAGACCTGCTAGGCTGTGTACATATATGGAAAGAGATTTATTTTGAAGGCTTGGCTCACGCAGTTGCTGGTGGAGGTTGGCGGGCAGAGGATCTGGTGGGGGAGGCTGGCAGGCTGGAGACTCGGGAGGGAGCTGCAGTGCCTGTGGAGAGTAGCCCGCTGCAGCTCTAGGAGGACTGTGGACAGCATCTGCTGGAGGAGGCTGTCTTCATGGAGGGTCACCCCTTTGTCCTGTGTGGGCTCGCTCTGCTTTGTACCAAGTCTGCTGATTTAAATGGAGCACCATCTCTAACCCCCTGTGCACATATCTTGAATGATGTTTGCCCAAATATCCAAGTTCCCTGGCTCAAACAAGTGAATACACAAAAGTAACCATCGCCAATGGGAATTTCTGGGTTGTCTAAGTGTGTGTCTAACTAACTGTGTAAGAAAGCTCCAAGCTAATTTTCAAATTGACTATACCAAGCCAAAATACACCTTTGTTTCCCACACACACAAAAAAAATATGTTTTAAAAGGCTGCACCATTATGACACAGAAAATGGAGGAGAGTCAAGATCCAGCGATAAGACAAGGAGATAACAAACTGTCCACTGCAAGACTTACCACCTCTCCCACATCTGCCAGGGCCCAGGAGAACTTGCAGTGGAAGCTGGGCCATGAATGCTGCTGCTCTTACTGCTCGCCTGACAACCAGCTCCAGAGTGACGGTGCCAGACACAGTGACTGAGCACAACCTATCAAAGCAGAAATCCAGAGGCTACAAAGAACTCAACACTAAGTCAGACTGCCAACCGGCCCTGCCATGGCTCAGGGAACATTGTAGAAGAGGGGGTGGAAAGAGTGTAAGAGCCACAGAGTGGGTGGGAGTACCTTAAAGCATGCTCCCCTCACTATCCCATTGGGACTGACTGAGGCCTACATGACCCCACAATGAATACCTTAACTCCACAGAGGAGGGCCCCAGGAAAAAGGGAACAGGGAAGAGGGAATACAGGAGTATAATCTATTAAAAAATAAATAAGAAGTCATTGGAAAAATATGTTTTATTTATTTTTAAGGAGAGAGACAGAGAGAGGTAGAGGGTGGGAGAGAGAGAGAGAGTTAGACAGAGAAAGAGAATGGGCATGCCAGGGCCTCTAGCTACTGTGAACGAACTGCAAGCACTTTAACAGCTGAGCCATCTCTCCAGCCCTTTGCCATACGATGTTTTGTTCCCATCAACAATTTATATGGCCACTAGGTTCACATTCTTACCAATCCCTGGTGTGTGTGTTTGGGCAGGGGGTGTAGCAGTTTTTCTCATAGTTTTGACTTGTATTTCCCGATTGACTAATAATGTTGAGCATATTTTTTGTACCTGTATGGGGAATATGTCTATTCAAGTGTTTGTATTCAATATTCAATGTTCATTGTGTTATTGAATCAGAATTCCATGTAGTCTACAAATATGCTTTTTATAAAATATATGGCTTATTGAATATTTTTCCAAAGTCCGTGGCCTACGAATTTATAATCTGTATGTGTATGTGTGTAGTATTGTGGGATGGTATGTATGTAGTGGAGTGTGTGTGTGTGTGTGTGTATATGTGTTGTATATGCTTGTGCCTGTTTTATGAGTGCCCCACACACTGATGTGTGCAGGATAGAGGATAACATTGGCTGTTCTCCTCTGTCACTCATCTGTGTATTTCCTTGAGTATTTCACTTCTTCTGATCCCAGAGCTGTCATTTTTGTGGGCTCCAGTGACTCCAGTGACCCCTTTCCCACAGGAATGAGGTTATAGGCATGATAGCCACACGTGCCCAGCTGTTCACATGTGTGCTGGGCTCAGGCCCTCCTGCTTGCCTGACAGTGCATTTAACTGCATCGCCCCAGCCCCAGTTCATATTCTTTTGCTCCTTTCTTATTGTTATTTATTTATTTGAACAGAGAGACAGAGAGAGAGAGAGCAAGCGAGCGAGTGAGCGAGCATGGGCATGCCAAGGCTTCCTGCCACTGCAAACAAACTCCAGATGCATGTGCTACTTTGTGAATCTGGCTTTCTGTGGGCACTGGGGAATTGAACCTGGGCTGTCAAGGTTTGCAAACAAGTGACTTTAACCCTTGAGCCACCTCTCCAGCCCCCAGTTTATATTCTTTTAAAAAATATTTTAGCCGGGCATGGTGGCGCACTGCCTTTAATCCCAGCACTCGGGAGGCATAGGTAGGAGGATCGCCATGAGTTTCAGACCACCCTGAGAATACAGAGTGAATTCCAGGTCAGCCTGGGTCAGAGTGAGACCCTACATCGAAAAACAAAAAAAAAAAATTTTTTTTATTTATTTAGTTGAGAGAGATAAACCGGTAGGTAGGGGTAGGGGAGAGAAGGGGCATGCCAGGGCCTCCAGCCACTGGAAACGAACTCCAGATGCATACACCACCTTGTGCATCTGGCTTACGTGTATACTGGGCAATTAAACCTGGGTCCTTTTGTTTTGCAGGCAAATGCCTTAACCGTTAAGCCATCTCTCCAGCCCTGTTTATGTTCTTAATAATACCTTTTTTATATTTCTATTTTTATTTGTTAATTTGAGAGAGAGAGAGAGAGAATGAGTGCATGAGGGCTTCCAGCCATTGCATATGAACTCCAGACACATGTGCCACCTTGTGCATCTAGCTTATGTGGGTACTGAGGAATTGAACCTGGGTCCTTAGGCTTTGTAGGCATGTG
This sequence comes from Dipus sagitta, assembly GCA_036346955.1. NCBI lineage: Eukaryota > Metazoa > Chordata > Mammalia > Rodentia > Dipodidae > Dipus > Dipus sagitta. Next base: position 150,461,456 of record CM070772.1, on the reverse strand, counting down.
TCTTAACTGGTAAGCCATCTTTCCAGTACAATAACAACCTTTTTAGATAAAAATCTTTTGCATTTTGGAACCGTAATAAATTTATCTATAAGCTCTATATATCTTGCACGTAGTTTGTTATATTAATATATAAAGACCTCAGACTTAAAGATGTCATTATAAGTGGTTTTAATTTTCAAATATTCAGTCCATGGCTGGAGGAGGTGTCACTGGGGTGGGCCTGAATTCCAGCCCAAAGGTGTGCAGAGAGGTGTGAGCTCTGTGGAGGTCCCTGCTGCTTTCTGCCCGATGGTGCTTTTGGTGGCTGGCTGGTGTTGGCTTCCCTCTCTGCCTATGTTCGGGAACGGGAACAGCTTCTTCCACCATAGATGGACCTCCCCCTGGTCTGTAAGCTGAAATCAACCCCTCCTGCCCCTAAACTGTCTGGTTTGGATATTCATCCCAGCAATGCGGAGCTGCCCATAACCATAAGAAAGCCAGAGCAGTGTTAAGTAGAAGAGTTGATGTCTTTACTATTTTCTCAATTTTAGGGGCAAACTATTTGGGTTTCTGTCATTTAGTATGATGATAGCCATAGACTTTTGTAGACACCCTTTTCTGAGTAGAATTTTTTTTCTCATTTTTCTAGTTTGCTATGAATTTTTTGTCTGTTTTAAATTATGAATAGATGTTAAATTTCGTCAGATGACTTTCCTGCACCAACTAATATGATAATTATTTTTTTTCCTTTTTAGACTATTGACATAGTAATTCACAAAACTCATTTTCAATGTTACTGTTCTAGACTAAAGCCTGCTTGGTCATTGTTCCAGTTAGCTGCGAATCAACTTCAACTCAGTCAATAGAAGTTGTGGGAGGGGCTCTGGAGGCAGAGTCTTCTCTTTCTAGTTTTGGGGCTCCTTGGTAGCCGAGTGTTGTAGTCAGCTCTGAATTGCTAAGGGGCCATCCACCCAGGCATAGTTTAGGGAGGAATAGGTTTATCTCAGTTTACAGATCCAGGGCAAGATCCACTAACGGCAGGAAGAAGCCGCTTGCTTCCATACATCCAAGCAGAGAGACACAACTGCATCCAGCGAACACTAACAGTGGCAGAGATGAGTCCCGGGGCTCAAAGTGCTCACCATGTCTTTGGGGCTGGAATTCAGATCTGTCCCTAGTGACATGCTTTCTCCAGCAGAAGCGTGACCTTAAAAATACCCGAGGCTGGGCTGGAGAGATGGCTTAGTAAGGCGCTTGCCAGCAAAGCCAAAGGGCCTCGGTTTGACTCTCTAGGAGCCATGTAAGCCAGATATAAGGGTGGGGGGGGGGAGACATGCATCTGGAGTTTGTTTGCAGTGGTGCACCCATTCTATCTCTCCCTCTGCCTCTTTCCCTCTCTCAAATGAATAAATAAAACAGTATTTAACAATACCCGAGGCTGTGGAGGACATACATTTACATTCGAACCATCCCAACATATTGTGTATGCACTCAGTGCCGGCAGCAGACACGTCCAGAACCAACCTTCTGGGTGTGCGCACATCTCCTGTACGCAGCTCCTGGAGAGGAAGGTTATCCAGGCTCTTCATTCCTGTAACGGAGGCCAGCAACGCCCCACACTTTCTCCTGGCATCTCCCCTGCAGTTACACTGTAGATGGCCACCAGCAGAGCACAGCCCAGTGGATGGCCTCCTCCACTGCGCCTGTAAGGGACGTCATATTGCCCTGCCGGGGAAGGTGCTATTGCATGTGCTATCTCAGTATTGGGAGTAGGGAAGGGTACTCTCCATATTCCTGATGTTCCTGTGTGCTCTTTAGTTCCCATCAGCCAATTCCCAGCTAATAATTCTTCAATCCCCTGTTAGTAAAACCTTTTCATTTTCCAATCATGGTGTGGGAGTCTCTTCACCAGAATTGACTCCAAACAAAGAACTGACATTCTATTGGTATCTCGCTCCTTCCCCCTGAAGAACTTTCTTCACAATCTCATAGTAAAGCTGCACAGAAAATTTTCAAATGTTATTTGTCTGAACAAAAAGTTTATATCACAAGGCAGGCGTGGTGGCTCATGCCTTTAATCCCAGCACTCGGGAGGCAGAGGTAGAAGGATCGCCGAGAGTTTGAGGCCACCCTGAGACTACACAGTGAATTCCAGGTTAGCCTGAGCTACAGTGAGGCCCTACCTCAAAAAAAAAAAAAAAAAAAAGTTTATGTCACGTTAGTTTTTGAAGGGTTCTTTTCTTTGGTATGAAATCTACCCAACAGTTTTATTTTCTTCTCTGTGCACATTTGATGACATGAAATATTTCATTCTTTGGTTTTTTGTTTTTGTTTTTTGAGGTAGGGCCTCACTCTAGCTCAAACTGACCTGGAATTCACTCTGTAGTCCCAGGCTGATCTTAAACTCACAGTGTTCCTCCTACCTCAGCCTCCTGAGTGCTGGGATTAAAGGCGTGCGCCACCACAGCTGGCCTGAAATATTTCATACTTGTCTTTGTTTCTCTGTACCTAGTGTGTCTTCTAGAATTTCTTTGTGTCAGTTTTTTTTTTTTTTTTGTTACCAATTTGATTATGAAGTTCCTTGCTGTATGTTTTGAGATTTATTTTTCTTGGCATCATGCTTTTGGCTCTATAAGTTTATACAAAAATTTTGGAAAGTTGTCTGCCATTATTCCTTTTGCTATTTTTCTTTTCCCTTCTTTCTGTTTAGAATTCCATTTGCATCTTAGTTAAGTTACTTGGTGTGGCAATATGGTCCCAGAGGCTGCCGAGGCTGCTAGATTCAGCAGGTCTTTTTCAGTGTCTAATAGAGTGCTATGGTTCCATCTCTTTGCTAGCTCAGCATCTTATTATTCTTGGAGTCTAGACTTGCTTAAGTTGTGTGCTTTCCATCCCTCCTGAATGTTTCATTTTCTAAGATATTACAATGAGCACCTCCTCTTATCCAGACGTGAACCTTTCAGGGGTCTCTGTGGCGAGGGAAGTTGTACACGGCTGATCCTGTGCCTCTCATGTCGCTGTCGTGAGTTGTACTGTCACTTCCTGTGTCTCCTGTCTTCTCCTTCTTGGCTTATTGTCTCTCTTTTGCTGGAGTAGATCTGTGATTAGCTTCTTAACAAATGGAGATAATGATTGGGCGCAGTAAAAGGCTGAAATATGTTTTTTATTCTTCTGTTAAAATTGGTGGATAGGGGCTGGAGAGATGGCTTAGCGGTTACAGCATTTGCCTGCAAGGCCAAAGGACCCAGGTTCAAGTCCCCAGTACCCATGTGAGCCAGATGCACAAGGTGGGGCATATATCTGGAGTTTGTTTGCAATGGCCAAAGGGTCCTGGTGCACACACTCTCTCAGTCTCTCTCTCTTCTCTCTCTCTGCCTCTCTTGAATAAAGTAAATAAATAATTCTTTTAAATTGGTGGATGGTTAGATTAGATTAAAATTTTAATTAAATTGTTTTTCTAATACAATTTGAAGGCCTTGGCCCATAGACTTCCATTATTAGCATTACTAGGGAAAAATCTGAAGCCATTTTATTCATATTTTTGTTTGTGATCTGTATTTTCTAGATTTTAGAACATATTATAATCCTGTCTTTATCCCATGTTCCCTGACATCCATGTTTATGCAGTTTCAGTGTAGCTTTTCAGAAATTTATTTATGTTGAATGTTCTGTGTGTCCTCTAAATTTGCGTTTTAGGAAATAGAATATCCTGTCCCTCGTCTTCCTCTAGTTTTATTTGTTCTTTCTATAGCTATTACAATTTTTATGATAGGGTTCTTGGATTTATCTTCTGTTGTTGTGTGAACATAAATGTCCCTCACAGACTCAGGCTTGAACACTTGATCCCCAGCTGGAGGTGCTTCCTCGGAAGCTTGTAGGACCTTTAGCAGGGGGAGCCTTGCTGGAGGAAATGGGTTATTGAGGGTGGGCCTTGAGTGTTACAGGCCAGCCCCACTTCCTGTTCATTCTCTGCTTCCTGGCTGTGGATGCCGTGAAGTCAGCGCACCTCCCACTCCTGGCCATGACGGAATGTCTCCCCCTGAAACCGTGAGCTGAAAGAACCCCTTTCTTTCCTTAAGTGCTTCTTGTCAGATACTTTATCACAGCAATGAGAAAGTAACTAAATCATCTATGACCCCCCCCCACCACTGCATTTTTCTCTTTAACACTTACATTCTTTTTATTAAATTACTTTTTAAAAATTCATTTTTGGGGGGCCAGAGCCAGTAAGAGCCACAGAAGGTGTAGGATTAACCTGAGCCACTCTGTGGCTCTTACAATCATTTTACCCGCTCTTTCACAATGTTCCCTGTGCCTTGATGGGCATGTTAGCAGGCTGATTTAGTGTTGAGCTCTCTGCTGCCTCTGGATATCTGCTTGGATGAATTATTTTGTTTGTTTTTGTTTGGATGTGATTTCAGTGACCACCATGTAGCAGCAAGAGCAGCACTCATGAAGCCACTTCCCCTGCAGTGTCTCCTGGGCCCCGGCAGATAGGAAAAAATCTTGTGGTAGGCCGGGCGTGGTGGCGCACGCCTTTAATCCCAGCACTCGGGAGGCAGAGGTAGGAGGATCGCCGTGAGTTCGAGGCCACCCTGAGACTCCATAGTGAATTCCAGGTCAGCCTGGGCTAGAGTGAAACCCTACCTCGAAAAACCCAAAAAAAAAAAAAAAAAAATCTTGTGGTAGGTGGTTGGATATCTTTTCTCAGCATGTTGATGGCCCTTGGATCTCTCCAGTATTCTCTATCATCTGTAGAATGGAACAGATTTGACAACCACAAGTGAGAGCAGCTGGGATTAAAGGGGATAAGCCTAGTTATTTGGGAGACTTTTTGCTGTTGTTTGTTGTTGGTAGAAACCTTTTAATGATTACTTGCCAGCAATATATCTTTTTCAGTGATGCACCCTGTGCAAATAATTTATACTTCCTTCTCAATTTACTAAATAGGGTGTCTGCTTGCTTAGCATGTCAAGAGCTTTACATATATCCCAAACACAAGTCCTTATTGGCTATGTGATATATAAGTGTTTTCCATAGGCTACAGCTTATGTTTTCATGAATCATTAAAAAAATTATATGTATATATAAATTTTTGTATGTCATCTATATATATATATACACCCTGGCTCCCATTACCCTGGGGGCTTTTCTCAGTGGGGTTATGGTAATCACTATGGGGTCATGAAGGCCTCAGTCAGTCCCTATGAAGTAGCAGGGGGGCAATGCCTCAGAGTATTCCTACCCAGCCTGTAACTCTTACAATCTTTCTGCTCCTCTTCTGTAATGCTCCCAGGCCAACATGGCAGGCCTGTTGGACATATGATTTAGTGTTGAGTTCTTTGTAGCCTTTGGAATTATATTTTCATAGGTTTTTGATTAATCATTGTGTCTGTCACCAATCACCCTGGGGCTGGTTGTCAGGCTAGCAATAAGAGAAACATTCATGATGTCACTTCCTCTGCACTTTCTCCAGGGCCCTGGCCAATGTGGTAGGGGTAGCAAGTCTCATGGTGGGCAGTCAGCTATCTTCTTGTCTTATCACTAGATCTAGGCCCTCCTCCATTATCTCTACCATCTGTAAAATAAAACAGATTCTCCAACCAAGCCTGAGAGCACCTTGGGTTAAAGGAGATATGCAATGTTGTTTGAGAGATTTTTGGTGCGCAAGCCTACTCTTCTTCTCCAAGTGGCAGAGGGGGCTTCTCTTTGAAGTCTGGGTTTCCTGACCATGGGATTCTGACTTGGTTTCCAGTATCATATATGAGTTCTCTCCCACTGAGCAGGCCTCATGTCCAATCAGAGAACAGTTGGTTACCCACAGAGCTGTGTGCCTCTGTTGCTGGCTGGTTGATTTTGTAGACTGCAGGGTCCCGTGCTTATTCACGCTGTTGGTGACTGTTGTCCTCTGGTGGCTTCAGTAGGACTTGCTGGCACTATGGGGGCTTGTCAGGACGGAGCTGGTTTCCCTTTCAGTTCCAGCATGGTATTCTGATGTCCTGCGATCGCAGCCTGTGGTCTCTTCAGTAAAAGGGAGACTTTGATGTGTGTGCCCACTCTTCTTAGCTGAAGAGCAGTGGAGGTTCTTCCTGGCGCATAGGAGCTGTCCATCCATGGGATTATGACTTGGTTCCCAGCACCAGGTATGAGTTCTCTCCCATTGTGCCGGCCCCACATCCAGTCGGATAGCAGCTGATTATCCACATATTCTGTGTGCCACTATCTCACAGGTGTGTACTTTTTAAAAACTTTCTTTGACAGCCTCTGTAAGGATAGGTAGTAAACAATGATAACTCCCTCCTACCATCCACGTTATCTCCCTCTCCAAATCCACCCTCCGTTGAATCCCTTCTTCTTTCCAGTTAGTCTCGCCTCTATTTTGATGTCATCATTTTCCCCCTCCTATTATGAAGATCTTCTGTAGGTGGTGTCAGGCACAAGTCATGAATATCAAGGAAATTTTGTGTGTGGAAGACAGAATTATAAGCAGTCCTACCCTTCCTTTGACTCTCACATTCTTTCTCCTGCCTCTTCCGCGATGGTCCCTAAGCCTTGGAAGGCAGGCTGGCGATGGCCCAGTGCTGAATACTCCACTGTCACTACTTCTCAGCACTATGGTGACTTTTGAGTCAACCCAGTGGGCAATGCCATCAGAGAACCTGGCAGGTTGCTTTTGTAGCTTTTAGGCTTTCCCACTGTTGGTAACCATTATCCCCTGGCAGCGCCCATTAGCACTTTCCAGCACCACGAGGGCTAGCCAGGAGGGGCTGGTTTCCCTCTCAGTTCCAATGTGGTTGACCAGCTGTCCTGTGACTGCAGCCTGTGGTGTCTTCAGCAGTAGGCTCTTACCTTTTAGCTCTATCAGGTAACTAAGTGCTTTGGCAAATGACCTGCATTGTGTTGGGTACCTCATGGGTCTCCCTGATCAACAGGTCCCTGTGTGGGGTAACCACTTCTGGCCCTGGGATTTGCTAGCCTGAACCCATGGCTTTAGGGTTATGCTTTCTCCTGTTTCTGCAGGACACTTCTGTTGGGACCTATCTCCTGCCTCTCTCGTTGTGTTTTCATTCAGATTTTCTTGACTTTATTTTCTCGGTATCTATTTGAGTTTTAATCATGGTAATCACACATGCCAGTTTCCTAGGGCTCTTTTTAAGCCTCTGGTTTCGTTCTTAGATCCCTACTGTTTAATGTATGCATTTTCTATATGTAACTGAGGGTAATAATTAAGGGAAAATATTTTCCTCTGTCTTGAATTATTTCTAAGGCTTGGATTGTTGTGTTTTGATTCTCACTTTCAAGGTTTTCTCAACCTTTCTTTGATTTTGGTTCTCTGTACCTATTTAAGACATGCCTGTGGGTGTAAGTATGTGGATGTGGGCCCCAAGAATAATGTGTGTGTCAACTTCAATGGTGCATTTCAATGGATGGTCTTCTAAATATTTAGAAGAATATTCGGTCATTTTATTGCCATCACCCCAAATGACAAATATGAGCTCTAGTGTCTACGCAGAGCGTGCCTGGCCATACGCATTCTGCCCGTGGGGTGGCAGGGTGTCTTGGAAGTTGGTCCTTCACAGATTTTAAATCGATCCCTTTGTCATTTCTCCTAAATCCTAAATCCTGATCCACCCTTGTTAATTTCCCTGGAGGAGAAATCTCAGATCTCTCATCTGGGGAAGAGGCTAAGGGGTGGAGCCTTTGGATTCTGGTGTCTGTCCCTGAAATCTGAGCCTTTGCAGACTTTGACTGGAATAACTTGTTTGTTTTCCATGTCTCTCCTCTGGATTCCTACATCCTGCCAAACCAGTAACTATTTCTCCAACAACTTTTAGTTATCTAAAATTTTTGTTGAAACAGACCTGGGATATTTTTTTTTTTTTGATGGGTAATGTGTTTTCTTTGCAAGAATGAGGATCTGAATTTGGTTCCCAGAACCAAGGCTCACTCGACAGTCAGACTTGTCTACTAGGCAAGTTCCAGGCCTGTTGGAGAGTCGATGAGGGGCTGGGGAGATGGCTCAGGGGCTAAGAGTCCTTGCTTGGAGAGCCTGAGACCATCTGAGTCTGATTCCCCAAGATCCATGTAGACAGGAGAGCATGACCTTGCATGCCTGTAATCCCAGTCCCGGGAGGAGAGGAGACCAGAGGGTCACCGGGGCTTGTAAGAATGGCAGCTTTCCAGGGAGGGACTCTGTGACAAAGATAATATGCAAATTATCAGTATATTTCTCTTCGGCCTTCTGTATGTGCGTTCACAGGGCATGCTGCAGTCAGGTCTGCGTTCCTGGCAGAGATCACCCGAGCAGCTTGTGAGGAAAAAAGGTTTTTTTTTTTTTTTTTTGTTTTGTTTTGTTTTTTGTTGGGCTTACAGACTCAAGGTAGAGCTCCATGATGGCAGGGGAAAATAATAGCATGAGCACAGGGTGGACATCACCCCCTGGCCAACATAAGGTGGACAATAGTAACAGGAGAGTGTGTCAAACACTGGCAAGGGGACACTGGCTATACCATCCATAAACCCGCCCCCAACAATACACTGCCTCCAGGAGGTATTAATCTCCAAATCTCCATCAGCTGGGGACCTGGCATTCAGAACACCTAAGCTTATGGGGGACACCTGAGTCAAACCACCACAGGGCACATGCATGTTCACACACCACAGCACATATGCTAGATACACACACACACACACAATTTATTGAAATCTTTCATATGTTGACATCCCTTCCCCTTATCTGTGTGTGCTTTAAAAATATTTTTTCCATAACAGTAGTAGTATAGAATGAAGAAGGAATAAGCATATATTAGCAAGCTACCATCTTTCACCATAATTCTAGTTTATGTAATTTTTATTGACATTACTATAATGAACACTTTTTATGCCTATAGCTTTTTCTTTCTTCTTTTTACATTTATGGATTAGTGTCAGAGCACCCGCATAAGTAAGAAATAAGATATAAATAGGGGGAGATTTATCCCACCTTTCTGAAGATGAGAAAAGCTGTAGAGAGAATTTGAGGCTAATAGGAAGGAAGATGAAAAGCTTTGTGTCATGTATTTTTATCTTTAAAAAAACGAGTTTATTGCTAGAGCGCCAGGACTGTGAATGTTTTTTGCCCTCAATGAATGGCAGCAGGAATCCACAGCACTTTTCTTTAAGCAGCACAGAGTTAAAGAACAGTTGTTCCAACCTCTGTTCTCTGCCTGAGGCAGACCCTCTTAGCCCCCTCAACACTTGACACCTCAGAGAAATGAAATCTCCATCAGGATGCCCAAGGTCTGTGCCCCACGGTGCAGTCATCCAGGGATTGTGGCTCCGTGTGCCCAAGGCTCCTGCTTCTGCCACATCCCAGCCCACAGGCACGTGGGGACCTACAGAGGGGAGCCAGGGGTTCCTAGCGGGAGAAGTTGCTGTGGGTACTGTCATTTCTTAGTTTCCAGAACTGTGGAAAACATTTCATTTCATTTTGGTAGCATTAAGGGACTAAGGCCAGCTAATGTAAAATGTGCTGTCAAAGTTTTGTTTTTAAATAATTTGTAGTATATTATCATGTGTTTGATTAATTTCAAAATTATTTTCACTTCATTTACTTATTTATTTATATTTGAAAGTATGTTTACTATATTTTACTGATAAGTTCCATAAATATAAGTAATGTTCCATGATCATAATTCCCTCCTACCACTCTCGCTTTTCCCTTTCCAAAATCCTGCCTCCATTGAATCCCTTCTTCTTTCCAACTAGTCTGTCTTCTACTTCAATGTCATCACTTTTCCCTCCCATTATGCGGGTCTTCTACAGATAATATCAGCCAGTGTGAGGCCACGAGTGTCATGGCCACTTTGTGTCTGGATGACAGCAGTGGAGGCAGTCCTTCCTTTCCTTTGGCTCTTACATTTTCCACTGTCTCTTCCACAAGGGGCTCTGAGCCTTGGAGGGTGTGATAGATGTCTCATTGGAGGGCTTGGTAGATGTCTCATTTAGAGCTGAACACTCCTCTGTCACTTCTTGGCACTTGGGTGGGTTTTGAGTCACCTCAGTGGTCACTGCCATCTGAAAAAAGAAGCTTCTCTAACCAAAAGTGAGTGTAGCCTTAAACTATGGGCATAAACGTAGGCACTTAAAGGGTAGTTTAGTGGGCATAATATATCTATTTAGCCAGACAACAGTGGTAGTTTCCCCCTTGGGTCTATAACCTCTCTAGCCATTCACTTAAAAGATAGCAATTGGTGTTTACTTCGTGTCCATTGCCATTGGGGATCTTAAAGAAAAAGAAAAGTCCCGCATCCTACAGTTTGGCATATAACAGGCAGCGCGTGAGTCTCCTTTTGCTCCTGTAACACATTGCCACACGTGAGTGACCTAAAACATTCACATTTCTTATTTTACAGCCTGTGATCGGAAGGTTGAAATGAATCTCACTGGGCTAAAATCAACACGGTGACAGAGCCGTGCTCCTAAGAATGCTCCAGGGAAGAATCAATTTCCTTCCTTTTCCCATTTTCTGCAGGCCTCCTGGTCTCCTAGACTCATAGTCGCTTTCCAAATTCCTTTTTATTTTATTTTTCCTTTTGACTTGTGTATGCATGTGGTGTGCATGCATATGTATCTGCATTTCCATAGGTATGTGGGCACATGCGTGTGTACCCACATGTGTGGAGGCTAAAGGTTGGCATTGGTTGTCTCTTCCTGATGGTCTCTCACCTGAACTCAGAGCACACCAGTTAAGCTGGTCTTGCCTGTCAGCTCGCCCCAGAGATCTATGGTCTCTACCTCCCGAGTGCTGGGGTTACAAGGCAAGCTCCCATGCCCACCAGACATTTTCTGTGGGTGCTGGGGATGCCAACTTGTGTCCTCATGCTTCCTCAGTAAGTGCCTGACCGACAGAACCATCTCTCTAGCTCCTCTTTCCGTCTTTAAGCCTAAGACTGGAGAGATAGCTCAGCAATTAAATCTGCTTTCTGTGTAAGCATGAGAGCCCAAGTGGAACTGAGATTGCCCAAGTTTGAGTCTCCAGAACCCACATTAAATAGTTGGGGGTGGGCATGCTGTGGTATCTGCATGTGTGCCCTCCCATAGACTCAGATGTGTTATTAAAGCTTGCCTCCAGCTGCCTGGCTGAAGGTGGATCTGATCTCTAGCCCAAAGGTACGCAAAGGGGATTTGAGCTTTGCCCCCTCCCCCCACTGGTTGTTGCTTTTGGTGTGTGATGGCTGATGAAGTGTTCTCTCTGCTTGGATCTGTGAAAGAGTGCCATTCTCTTTTTACCATTATGGAACTTTCTATGGATGAGGAACATTCCTCCCATACGTGGTCTGTCTGGAAGTTCATCCCAGTGACATGGAGCTGACTACAACACACACGTCTGTAACCTTGTCGTGGAGCACAGACCCTGTAGTTGCTGGGGCTTCAGTCGAAAACCTGCAGGTTCTGGGATCAGTTAAGACACTCTGGAAAGGATAAACCTTCAGACAAAAATAGTGCAAGCAAAAGGGAAGAGGGGAGCAAAGCACAAGCAGGCTGAAGTGACTCAGCCAGAGACTGAAGAAGACCTACCCGCAGAGAACGGAGAGGCGAAGAGCGAGGGGAGCCCAGCCTCGGAGGACACGGGAGAGGAAGACGCCAAGGCTGAGTAGTCATCCACCGTGTCCGTCAGCGTCCCCGCCTCCCCCTTCTTGTACAATCCAGAGGAATATTTTTTTCCACTATTTTGTAAATGCAAGTTTTTTAGTAGCTCTGGAAACATTTTTTAAAGGAGGGAATCACACCTCATCCCATTTTTTTAAGTGCAAATGATTTTTTTAAGAGGTGAAATCATTTGCTGGTTGTTTATTTTGGGAGACAACCAGAAAATTGTGGGATATTGAATTATGGGAGGCTTTGACTGTCTTGGGTGTCAGCTTAACATTCCATAGGTGGGGGGTTAGTTTAATATCCTACAATACAAAGCATGCTAAATGGCAATTTGGAGTCACATTTGTGCATTTAATATGTCTTGAATATTTTCAATTACTCCTAGTCTGTGTTTTCAGTAGAGCTGTTTCCTAAGAAAAACAACAACAACAACAACAACAACAACAACAAACCACTCCTTGGTCACTGCCCTGTCAGCACCCTGTGCCTCTGTGACATCTCTAGTTGTGATAGTCCAGTGTTCCTATTAATTTAGATAACGTCCTGTGAAAGATGAAAAATTTACATTTGTAGTGTATATGATACTCGAATTGTGAACCAGTGGGAGTTGAGTAGAGATTGTGAGCATTTGAAGATGTTTGTACACGAGAGCCTATTAAGGAAAAATGCCTTTCAGAGATTGAAGCTGGGTGTCACTGGAATAACTTCTAAAGAAAATATACATGGTCTTTAGATTTTCGGTACGTGTGTTAAGACTTGTGTACAATTGAAATGTTTGTGTACTGTTCCTCAGCACCAATAAAATTATGAAATAAAAAACAAAAACCCAGAGACTCTGGGTCAAGTAAGACCGAGCAGGACAAGAGCAGACGAGGAATGCAGAAGGCAGCCAGATGCCAACTGTCTACTCTGGTCACTGGTGGCGGATGGGGCATTGCAAGGGCACATGCACATGGATGAGCAACACACACACACACACACGCACACACAAGGAAAAAAGAACACCTAGCAATGGCGGGCTGATGTATTGTCATGACGCCATTTCTCTAGTTCTAATCCCCCTCTTTCCTCAGGTAAAAACCTTTGTAATGACCAGCCACCTCACGCGCCTGCTGCTGTCTTCCCTCCATGTTCACTCTTTCCCCATAAGCCAGAATAAACTTCTTCAAGTTGCTTCTTTTCAATATATACATACGTATATATTACATATATATATGTGTGTGTGTGTGTGTGTGTGTGTATGTATATAAATAAATTATATTATATATACATATATAATTTATTTATTAGAGAACGAGGCAGGGAGAGAAAGAGAGAGAGAATGAGCATGTCAGGGCCTTCACCCACTGCAAACAAACTCCAGACATATGTACCCCCTTGTGCATCCGGCTTACGTGGGTCCTGGGGAATTGAACCAGGGTCCTTTTCCTTTGTAGGCAAACGCCTTAACCATTAAGCCACCTCTCCAGCCCTCAGTTGCTTCCTGTCAGGTACTTGGTCACAGCAATGAGAAAGTAACCAGTGCAGTGCCACATGAGTGTTTTAAGCCATACATGCAGAGAATGGGGGACGCCCTCTTCCGGACTTGAGTATTAAAGGAATTCTTTGTCTTAGGCAGAGAAGACTATTCACATTAGGTAAGAAAACCAAATAAGCAAGGTCTTGGGTGGAGAAAAGTTATAGTAAGTAACAAGAGACTTGTAACCAGAGGTAATCAGATACAGTTTTGTGGGGTGGGTCTGGTTCTTGGTTATCCATGAACCTTGTTTGATGCTATGGCATTTGTGTCTGTTTCAAAAGAGGAAAATCCTTTGACCAGGGAGTATGACTTCACATTAGAAAGGCCATTAGCAGCCGGGTGTGGTGGTGTACACCTTTAATCCCAGCACTCGGGAGGTAGATGTAGGAGGATAGCTTTGAGTTTGAGGTCACCCTGAGACTACATAGTGAATTCCAGGTCAGCCTGGGCAGAAAAACAGAACACCCATTAGCAAAGCCACTGGCCACGTGATGAGGGGAATTTCCACTGTTTTGGAGTGAGGAGGGGCTCTCACTTTTGTCATTGCTCATAACAGTTCTTGATAAGCCAAAATCCCTTTGGCATGATTCCCAGAAAATCGCCCAAATTAGCCTTTCATCTTCATTTATGGTTTACACATTTTTTTCAGAGCTTACTGCTCTCTGGCTCTTTTCAGTTGAAATCAGGAGTGCGGAGGGTGGTCCTGGTGCAGGGATGGGGGGGAGGGTTGAGGTCTTCTCGTGAGAACTTTTGGGAAGTCTTGCTTCAGAATTACACTCAAGTCGCAGTGATCACGGCCTCTGGACCCTTGTCTATAGGCTCAGCTTCATTTTAGCTGCTCTTCTGGGAACTGGGAGGGTGAGGAAATGCACAATGGGAAGCAGGACCAGGCCTGGCTTCCTGCTCTGATGCCGGATTCCGGGACCTTTGGCGAGATCTAGTCTGTTTCCTGGCTCCTGAGATGGCACGTGTTATGATGTGGCTGTGGTCCCCAAGGGGCTTTGGACCCTGAGCATCTTTGCTCGTGCCTTTGGTGCAATGAGCACCAGTGGACTCCCACTTGGGTTGATTTAAGGTGGCACTGGATCCACGAATCCCATGTCTACCTCCCTGCTTCCCCGAACTTGCGCTTAACTTTCCTCCCCTGCTGTGGGTTTGGGTCTCTTCCTCACTTTGACCTGCACCCGTTTCCTAGGGGGCTGTCATCACAAGGCCTAGGATCACCTGTGAGGGACTGTGCAGATGAGGTTGGCCTCTGGGCAAGTCTGTGAGGTGTTTTCTTGATTAGGTTCCTTAAGGTGAGAAGACCTTCCTTAACTGTGGGTTGGCACCAGTACATGAACTGGGATCCCAGACTGTACAAACAGGAGAGAGCGGAGGAGCAGCAGTCTTCTTCATGCTCAGCTTCCTCACTGTGGGCCGAATGTGAGCAGCTCCCTCCAGCTCCTGATGCCATGCCTTCCCCTCCATGGTGGACTGTAAGCGGAGACGATAAGCTGAAATGAACGAGCCTTTCCTCCATTTGTCTCAGCAATGAGAGGGTAACTGATACACAAAGTGGCCCCGAGTGTATGCCGTGGGATATCACACTTCCATTATTCTTCCATCCATTCACCCAACAACTCAGCGCCTCCTTGTGCAAAATGAGCCCCTTCCATAGGCCAGGGCCTTCTGGTTAGACAGAAGGGAAGCTTCTGGAGTCATGGGCATCTGCTAATCCCTGAGTCGGGAGGACGTTTAGTTCAATAACCTGCTCTTATAAACAAGCAAACAAAGACTCAAAGGTGAAACAGTTTGGCTAACCTTATGTGACTGGGAGGTGAGTGCCAGAGCTGGGACTAGAGTCGAAGTTTCAGACTTGCAGCCTGGCTCTGCCTCTGCCTTCCCTAACCCACTACACTCCATGAACCAACTCAAAGGGAAAAGTGCAGTGAGCCCTAGACTATTTTCTCCTTGAAAAGAAGGAATTTTTAATTGGGAAAGCATGTGCCCAAACTTGTGATGAGAAACGATTAACATAGGCTTGGTGGAATCAGTAAGACCATTGCCATTGTTTCAGTGACAGCAATGGATAATGGGAAGAAAATAAAGATCAGGAAGGAGGGGGTGTAGTCGTGCCTCCTCAGAACCTCTGTCTCATTATTAAACTGTATTTTTGTTACCACATATAAGTCTAGTAGACCAATAACCCAAGCCACCCACTCCAACTCCCCAGTGCTACACTTGGCATGGGAAGTTCCACTGCTTCATGGGCAAGCTGGTTACATAGGCCTCAGCTGAGTCCTGGCTGTGAAAGGAACCCTTGGGTACCGAGGCTTCATCCTCTCTGTCATCAAGTGGGGACAAGTCACTGTCTACCCTATTTGTCTTCAAATCAAATGTGTAAGACTGTTCTCAGAACCACAAGCAGGCCTCCAGTGGCTCTTCACACCTGTACCTGTGTTTCACTGTCCCCTCCATTCATATTTCTTCCAGCTCCCTGTTTGTAGCAGACAGCTTCAGGTTTGCTGAGATGAACTTCCAGACCAGACACAGTTATGGAGGAAGGGATATTTATTGAAGCTTGCAGACCCAGAGGAAGTTCCATAATGGCAGAAGAAGCTGGCCTGTTCTTACAGGACCAGGCAGGGAGGGAGAAGCCACAAGCCAAAAGCCACACAGACAGCACACTTCAGGAACTCCAGCCAGGCACACTTTGCATATCTTTAGATTGAAATCTGAAAACCACCACCACACCTTAAGATCCTCCCAGTGACACTGCCTCCAGCCAGGTGGCTGCAGATGCAAACTACAAACTAATAAAACACTGAATATATTGGGGGCTGTTCAAGGCTGTTTTTTAAACTTAGTCTTCATTGTCTAGCCCCATGGAATCAGTGCTATAACCTAAGAACTGGATCAATTGGGTTCAGCTTTTGAATCTCCCCAAGTGATGGGTTCCACACACTTGCTGACTCTTCCTACTCTTTGCCACTTTGGGCTAAAGCCTAGTCCAATTTTTTTTTTTTGTTTTGAAATATTTTTATTTACTTGTTTTCAAGGAGAGAGAGATTGAATATGTCAGAGCCTCTTGCCACTGCAAACAAACTCCAGACACATGCGCCACTTTGTGCATCTGGTTTTATGTGGGTACTTGGGAATCGAACCCAGACCAGTAGGCTTTGCAAGAAAGCACCTTTAACCACTGAGCCAGCCCTAAACCCAATTTTCAATGGATGTCTTCCCCAGGAATTCTTCATCCTTCTTCCAGGAAGGAATCACTTTGGCTTAATCTAGTTCCCTGAATCTGAACCATTGTGCTTCTCTGTAGGTCTCCTTCAGAACTCTCTAGCCACTGACTGTCCACCTCCTGCATCTCTATAGCTGAGGATGTAACCTTGGTTTTCAAATTTTCTTCCTATCCTTGGGCCCAGAGCAGGCATCACAGGTACCAGAAGAGAACCTGTCCTCTTCCTCTCTTGGGTCCTTCCTAACTGAATGAGTCCTTAGTCCCTTGTTTCCCATGCCTCTGTTCTATTCCCAAGGGGAGAGTAGTGTTTAGCTGTGGCCAGTAGTTTTCCTATGATACTCAGCCGAGTGAGTGTTTTGAATCCTTGCATACTTGAAATTTGAAATTAACCATAGAGTCCATGGATTAGAAGCAGCTTAAATGTCAACCCTAATGTTTTCAGATTGTGAATCTGTGACCATCTGTATCAGTGTCACCTTGTAAATACAGATTCCGGGTCTGTACTGCAGATCAACTGCACTAGAACCAGGGGTATATTATTAGATTGATTAGTAGGCACAACGAAATTAGATTCAAATTAAACCCTCAATAGCAACTCAGGGGCCCTTCTGGTCTAGCTGGACCTAGAGAGTCTAGATGTCACCAGCCTACCAACGAAATATGATAATACACGTGTTGGCCACATTTAAAAAATATATCATTAGTAAGTTTTGTTTAGAAA
The DNA here is from genome assembly GCA_036346955.1 of Dipus sagitta. NCBI lineage: Eukaryota > Metazoa > Chordata > Mammalia > Rodentia > Dipodidae > Dipus > Dipus sagitta. Next base: position 150,444,371 of record CM070772.1, on the reverse strand, counting down.
ACTTTCCTGCACAGAGCTCTGAAGAGGAAGGGAAACTAGTTGACTAAAACTCCGAGATCAACTCTAACTCGAACGCGAGGATGCATGTTTCCTTCCTGTCTCAGGGAAGCAGAGACGGTGTGGGACTGCTTGCAACTGGTCTGACCTTGTCGTAGTGATGCTGTCAGCATTGACAGGTGACTCTGTTCTGATGGCTGTGGCACATGAAAGAAAGTGTTGGGAGGAAAAAGTGGGTCACCATTTTGATATCCCAGAGTTGGCTTTTCTATTTTATGGAAAAGTAAACCTTCAAGGGAAGTATCTATCAAATTAAAGAGAAGTTTATGGCAGGGAAGTAAAGTAAAAAATGTGTAAATCAGCAAGGATAGGGCTGGAGAGATGGATTAGCAGTTAAGCGCTTGCCTGTGAAGCCTAAGGACCCTGGTTCGAGGCTCGATTCCCCAGGACCCACATTAGCCAGATGCACAAGGGGGCGCACGTGTCTAGAGTTCATTTGCAGTGGCTGGAGGCCCTGGCGGGCCCATTCTCTCTTCTCTTCTCTCTCTCTCCCTCTTTATCTCAAATAAATAAATAAAAGTAAAATATTAAAAAAAAAAACCAGCAAGGATATAGTTGGAATGCAGAAGGAACTGTTGGAAGGATCACAGTATTGAACTGCGAACTTGTGGCTGGAGGAGCTTCCTGGAAACAGGCCAGCAGGTTTCAAATAGTTCCTTTTGGCTCTTGGATTCTCTTGTCAAACAAATCTTACATAGAAGTATCATGTACAACACAGGTACGCTCTTGTTGAAGTAAGTGTGTGTGAGAGACAGAAAGAAAGAGAGAGAGAAAGAGTCAGAATAGGCTAGATCATGTTCATTAACAGACAATCCAGAAATTTTATCAGCTGTCATAACAACAAAAGGCTTTCCATTTTTGTTGTGTGTGTGGTGTGCATGTGTGTACGAATGCACGTTTGTGTGTGTGTAGTGTGTGTGTGTGTGTGCATACATGTGTGGGCTGCCTGAATGGAGGCCAGAGGCTGACACTGGGTATCTTCTTCAACTGCTCTTTGAGACAGAACCTCTCACTTGATTAGAGCTCACCAATTTGACTACAGCAGCCAATGAGCCTCAGGAATTCCCAGTCCTAGTCTCCCCAGTTCTGGGATGACAGGTAGCCTAGCATTTTATGTGCATGCTGGGGACCTGAACTCAGGTCTTCATGCATGTGTGACAAACACTTGATCCACTGAGGCGTTTCTACAGCCCCAGACTTTTTCTTGCACACCCTGCATGAGCTGTGGCTCAGCTCTCTGGCTCCTTAGAACGAAGTGATGGAGCAGCTGGCTACCACAGCAGAAGAACGGATACAATTATAAAGATTATTACATCAACCATTAAATACTCCTGTTTAAAAGTGACACACAGTGCTGGAGAGATGGCTTAGAGGTTAAGCGCTTGCCTGTGAAGCCTAAGAACCCTGGTTCGAGGCTCGATTCCCCAGGACCCACGTAAACCAGTTGCACAAGGGGCGCATGCATCTGGAGTTTGTTTGCAGTGGCTGGAGGCCCTGGCGTGCCCATTCTCTCTATCTGCCTCTTTCTCTCTCTGCCTGTAACTCTAAAATAAATAAATAAAAATAAACAAACAAAAAAGGGTGACACACAGCACTTCCAGCCACAGTGAACTAGTCAAAACCTGTCACATGGCCCACCCAACCACAAAGGGGCTAAGAGAGGACAATCCTACCATATGCCCCAAGGGTACTTCCTAGCAAAACTATGTGGTGGGCATCAATACTGATGCTGCTGAGAGTATATGGGCTTCAGTCCAACCCTGTGTGACCCCAACTACCTCCAAGAACCCTGGGTTAGAAAGCTACTGAGTCAGTCCCCGAGAATTATAACTGGTGAAATGGAGATCAAGTTGCTTATTTAAGGTCAAACAAGCAAAATCAATATATAGTCCAAAATAGAACTGTCTTAGCACTTAGCATTGGGTCCAAAGATCTTTTCATTTTAGGTGGGAATGGAAAGATGGGGGGGGGAATGGTAACTAAAGAGTTAAATATGGATGAAGAACAGGCTCATTCTGAACGGAAGTGTGGACTTGAGGCAATTTTCCGTGAAGTCTTGCCATGCATTTCAAGTGAGAAACAGACGCAGTAAGGACATTGTATTTGCTCTGATTACCCAGGGGATGCTGGGCAATATGAAGAGTTTTTGAAGAGCACAGGCCACTGATGAGGAAGCATGGTGTTCCTAATGCTGCAAGGAAGTCGAGCAGAAGCTGCCAAGTTTGCTGAAACCCGAGAGAAACACTCGTGTCAAAATCACCAGTGAGGAGGACACCGACTGATGGCACTCAAGTCAAGGGCGCAGGGAGTCCTTAGCCCACAGGATTGAGCTGTTGCATTGGGTTCAGCAAACAGTCACAACCACCCTCTACGTCCCCAGCACAGCATTGGGTGTCAGGAATCCACAGGCACACAGCACTCAGATGAAAAAAGAAATGGGGAGACCTGAACTGAGGGCTTCGGAGGGGAAGCCACGGGTCTTGGAGACCAGCACTAGATGCATAGCAGTCACCCTTTCTGCCCCTGTGGCAATAGACCTGACAGAAAAGAACCCAGGGCAGGGAGTATTGCCTTGTGGTTTGCAGTTTGGGAGGGTACAGTGTGTGGTGGAGGAGGAATTATAAGCTGCTTGCTCCTAGCTGAGCAGATCGAGAAGACAGAGGGGTGCTGTGGGACCTTGGCTGGAGTTCTCATCGCCCCCCCACACTCTGATTCAGTCTGGCTCATGAGATAGCGACCCCCTCATTCAGCGTGACTCTCCTTTATGTTAATCTCCTCTGGAAACTGCTTCGCAGACATGTCCAAGGTGTGCCTAATGAACGTCCTAGGGGTTTCCAAATATAATAAAATAGACAAGCAAAATTAGCCACTATAAGATTTATCTTTTGGAGCTGGAGAGATAGCTTAGCAGTTAAGCACTTGCCTGTGAAGGCTAAGGACTCCGGTTCGAGGCTTGATTCCCAGGACCCATGTTAGCCAGATGCACAAGGGGGCGCACACGTCTGGAGTTCTTTTGCAGTGGCTGGAAGCCCTGGCACGCCCATTCTTTCTCTATCTATCTGCCTCTTTCTCTCTCTCTGTCACCCTCAAATAAACAAAAAAATGAACCAAAAAATATTTTAAAAAAAGATTTATCTTTGGGGTGATGGTGGGATATGGTGAGAGCTGGATTTGGAGGGGCCCGTAGGTTTCTCTCCTGGGGTTTCTCAGTGTGCATTTTGGGTAAGGAAAATGCCGTGGGCTGGTCAATCCATATGGTGCTGGAACGTAGCACCCGTGTACGCCTTTTCTCAGGTATTCCCCAAACACATGCACGTCCCATCAGTGGGTCCTCAAGAGTGAGTACCCTTCCTGTTCCTGAGCCACTGTGAGAATCACTGCATCTTCATGTTCCCCTTCCACATCATAGCCACTTTTTTTTTTTTTTTTTTTTTTTTTTTGGATACAGGCTCTTATGTAATCCAGTTCCACAAGTCTTTTTAATTTTTTTTTAAATTTCATTAATTATTTTTTTTTTACTAATTAGTTTTGTACTCAGTGAATACAGTCAAGTTGGTACCATTGTTAGGCTCATCCATGTACTACCCCGTCCCCCTGGCCCCTCCTTGTTGAGGTATATGAGTCATGCATTGTGGAGTTAGCCCACAGTTATGGGTAAGAGAAATGTCTCTGCATTTCATGACCCAACGTGTGGCTCTGACATTCTTTCCGCCCCCTCTTTGGAAAAGATGTCAGTTCCACAAGTCTTAAACTCTCTGTATATCCCAGGCTGACCTTGAACTCTCCATCCTGTCTCCTCTACCTCCTAAATTCTGGGATTGTAGGTATGTGCCACAATGCCCAAACTATCTTTATGTCTTAAAAACATAAATAAACCCCAGTCTTCCTGCACTTGACTCCTCCACTGGCTCCTAATTCCCCTTGGGAAAGTGAAGATTAATATGAGGTTGTACCAAAGCTGAGCCCTCCCTGCATTTCTACCTTCATTTTCTCTACTTTCTCCCCTGCCCTTCATTTACCAAACATTCACATATTCAAACTCCAAGTGCAAATTTGCAGGTCTCTCGATGCCTAAAGTGATGTCCTTCCTTTGAGTTTTTGTGCACACTCAGAACTGTGCCCTGTACTCTGGTGGCGTCTCGCCTCCACTCATCTGACCACTCTGAATTTCGTTTGTTCTAATCATACCATTTGCAACTGTTTGTTCCCTTGGAGGAAACCACAGAGTTCAGGTGAGGACAACTCAGCTTCTAGATAGATTTTATACGAATTTGCACTTTTCAATATTTAGTAGCTGCAAATGACTTCAACTCTAAATCTCTTTTCCTATAAAGTGCATACAGTAGTATATCTTCTGCATAGAATTATTCTGAGGATTAACATAATGCAAAGACTGTTCAAACTAATTATAGGGTAGGCTACCATAAGGATGGATATTATATCTATGCTATATACATGCATATGTATATGTCTGTGCATTTCCCCTGCCATATTGTGAATCTCTGGCCACCAGTGTTTTATATTATGCAACTTTATATTCTTAAGTGTGCATCACAGTGCGAGGCAAATAGAAGGATGGTTGGAGTGAATGAAATAATTAGGGAACACCGAATTGTGCTCAGTGAGCGATCTGCCTTAAGTAGGCAGGAAAATGCTACGTATGTTTTAGTATCGTCAACTGACACATTTGAAATGCACAACGTCATATGCTTTGTTGATTTGGAACAATTACAATGAGCACCTGTGAGTTTATGATGGTGGCAGTGCAGGTGTCCAAACACCTTCCACACCAGAGTGTGGAATCTAGGGGGAAAGGTTGTCTTCGTGCTCAGCCCCGCCGACCCCTGCGCAGGCTCTGCTGCTCCCTCGTTCCAGGAAATTGCCGTGGTTACCTAAGCTTTGCGAGCACCAATTTCATTAGGACAGAGTAGTTGCAAAGCTTTCCGCCTCGTTGAGTTGTTGGATTACAACTATGTGCGTTTGGTGCTTCATAGTTAGTCATTGTTAGCTATTTTACCTTGCATTGCCAGGTGAATTATTAATAGAGTAAACTTATAAATAATTTGGAGGTGGGATGTGAGGTGTGTGTGAGTCAGGGATGGTGGGTGATAAGAACATCCCTCTTCCAGAGGTCGAATAGTGTCAGAGGGATTCTATGCAACACAAAGGTAATGGTAGAAGCGCACGCTCTCTCTCTCTCTCTCTCTCCACTCCCCTCTCTCACTCATCTTTCTATTCTTGCAACAAACTACCTGAGGCCTGAAATAATCAACAGAAGCAGAAGAAAGGTGGGGCCGGCGAGGTGGCCCAGTGGATAAAGCGCTTGCTGCACGTGTGCGAGCTCTTGTGTGAGGAAACCGGATGCTGCGGCAGGCATCTGTAATCCCGGCCATGCCTCTGGGAGAGAAGGGAGCTGGAGACAGGAGAGTCCGCCGGAAGCCTGGGAGTCAGCTAGCCTGCCGGAAGCAGCAGTGCACAGTGTGAGGCCCTGCCTCAAATGAGGTGGAAGGTGAGGACTGATACCTGAAAGTTGACCTCTGACCCCACACGCATGCTGTGGCATGTGTACCCACACTCACACACAAAAGCACATACACATACTACACACCATCATCATACACACACTCCATCATACAAACACACACATCATCATACACACACTACATAGTATTATACACCAAAATTACAAAAAATTAAATAACCTAAAAATATTTATTTATTTGTTTATTTGTTTATTTGAGGGGGGAGAGAGAAGGAGGCAGATAGAGAGAGAATGGGCACGCCAGGTCCTCCAGCCACTGCAAATGAGCTCCAGATGCATGGACCACCTTATGCATCTGGCTTACGTGCATACTGTGGAATTGAATCTGGGTCCTTAGGTTTCACAGGCAAGCACCTTAGCTGCTAAGCCATCTCTCCAGCCATAAATAACTTTTTTTTTTTTTTAAATAAAAGGTTCATTTTGGTATATGGTTTTGGAGGTTGCAGTCCATGGTTGACTGTCCTATGGCAAGTCACATACTATGGTAAGATGCACATGGTACAGCAAAGATGCTCACCTCATAGTGGCCAGAAAGCAAAAGAGAGAGAGAAGGGCCTGAGGCCCAAATGTCCCCTTGAAGAACATGTCACCAATGACCTCGTCTCACTGGGACCCACCCCTTTAAGGTTCCATTAGCTCTCAATAGTGCCATTGGCTAGGAACCAGTTCTTGACACATGGGCCTTTGGGGACATTTGAGATCTAAACTAGCCAAGCATAGTGACATGTGCCTATAATCTCAGTGCTGGGGAGGTGGAGACAGGAAGATTCCCCCAAACTTGTGGGCTAGCTTGTCTAGTCAATTGGCTGACCTCCAGGTTCAGTGCGAGACCCTGCTTCAAAAGATAAGGTGGTTAGGCTGGAGAGATGGCTTAGTTGTTAAGGCGCCTGCTTGAGAAGCCTAAGGACCCAGATTTGATTCCCCAGTACCCATGAACTACAGATGCACAAGGTAGTGAATGCATCTGGAGTTCATTTACAGTGGCTGGAGGCCCTGGCTCACCCATTCTCTCTCTCTCCCTCCCTCCCTCTCTCTCTCCTTTTCGCTCTCTCTCAAATAAATAAATAAAGCATTAAAAATAAGGTGGTGAGTGATTGAGGAAGACATCTGGCATTGATGTCTCATCTCTACATGTCTATGCACACACATGCATAGGTGCCCACATATATGTGTGCCTACATGCATACAAACACTCATAGACATGTGCACACCACATATGCATGCCAAAAAAATCCATATTCTAGTTTTCTCTTGCCCCACCTTTTTTTTTTTTTTTTTTGGAGATGAAGTCTTACTACATAGCCCAGGTTGGTCTTGAACTTGTGATGTTCATGCCACAGCATGCCTGACTTGCCCTGGCTTTCTGTTTCTGTTTTCCCTCAGAACTTTCCTTCATTATTCTATTTTAACCTGGCTCCTCTGCTGCTCCATGGCCCATGACCTACTATATTTATTATTATATTTGCCCAAAAGTTGCATTTTCTCTCCCCACTCTACACCAGTATCTTCCTTTCCTCTCCAATTGCTAACAGATTCAGTCTTTTGTGCCTTAATCACAAATCCCTTTTTCCCTAGTTATCACACACACTGCCTTCCTTGTTGTTTGTTTTGTTAGCAGTTTGCCTGTTTTTAGCTCTTTTCTCTGGCTACCAGCAACACTGTCTTGGCTTTGGGGAAGTGTAAGGAAGTCCTTTGCATGTCCTATTGTGCACCCTCCCTCCATAGTTTGTTCTTCTCAGAGTCAATATCTTGAAGGTCATCATTAGAATAAACCTTAAAGCTGGGGCTAAATTGATCAAACAATTGAAGAAAATGAAATTACAGGCATGGGCCATAATCTAAGACAATGAGGTAGTGGGTCTCTTCCGGTCCTTCAGTGGGGGCCGCCCTCTATCTGCCCTTCCCCCAGCCTGACCTTGTCATCTATACCAAGTATATCTAATGGCTTTGAGTGGAGTTATAATCAGAGCCTGTGGTCTGACCCAGGCAGGTTCTGAGGCTGTGTGGGACAGGAGTGTCCCCCTGGGATCTGGGACCCCCATGGCCAAAGTTGAGAAGACTTGGAGCAGAAACCTTGGTAATGAACAGGACCTTGTGCTGGGCTGTAAGAATAAACCAGGAGGGTCTGGGAAGGGAAGTAAGAGGAGCTGTGAGAAGAAGAGATGACGCCACGGTAGAGACTCATGCCTAACCAGTGCTGAAGACAAGGGATCCACGTTGCCTCTTTTCTCGTGGTGTTGAGGTCTGAACCCAGGGTGTCCACCATGCTAGGCATGTGCTCCTCTACTGAGCTGCATTCCTAGCCCCACATGGTTTCCAATTTGCTTTCTCAGAGGTCCCCAGTCATGAGCAATTTCTGGTTTCTTTCCAACTCTGTGCCACCATGGTTGAAAACGCACACACTGCCCCTCCTGTGAAAGGTTGACTGTAACCAGGGCCCAGCTGCTTCTATTAGCTCTCAGACAGCTCTTGAGGGGGGTGAGGCATGGAAAGTTCCAGAAAAAAAAAATCTTGCCTTTAAACCAGAACCCCTCTGCCACCACCTAGCCTGGGCTTGGGTCCTTGACAGAATAGGTGTAGGTCTTTGTGCTCCAGAACTTGGGCCTGCCCCTCTGCTGAGAACCCTAAACATCCCTGAGTGCACCTGGTGGCCCTTTAATGTCTGGCAGAGTGTGAATTGTGGACATGTCCTCAGACTTCAAGGCTGGTGGCTAGAGAACTGGCCCGGAAGGAAAGAGGAGCTGGGCTGAAAATGAGCCGCTGAATAATTTATCCTGAGTTGGAAAGTCAATACCTTAAGTGAGGCATGGTGAAACTCCAGAACTCAGGAGGTAAACATGGTGGAGGTGTGATTTTTAAGAGAACATTATCTAAAAGAGTGACTCCTTAGAGGGAGTAGGAGGCAGACAGCTGGCTGGGGATGGCCATGGGGTGAGCTGGGGACAGTCACGAAAGGAGAAGCCAGGAAGCGCTTGTCTTGGAAGCCACTGCTTCTGAGCTGGGGGTGAGGAGAGGCCTGGGAAGAGCTGGGGACAAAATGACTAGCAAATCTGCACACTTGGAGGAAGGGTGTGGACCTGGATGGCAGATTTGATTAAGAGGAGATGGTCGAGGGAATTCTGCAAGAGGAACTGATTGGGTGTGGCCGGAGAGAAGCTCACAGGGATGCGGTTTGAAGAACTGCCATCTGCTGAGGTAGAGGATGGCTGCCCCTTCGGATTCTTTGATGGGACCCCCGAGCTCATGAACTTACTCCGCAGTATTGGTCAGTCCAGCGCCCCAGCCCAAGGAAGGGGTCTTTTCACCTCAACTAACCTGATGCAGAAACTCTCTCACAGACATGCCCAGAGATTTGTTTCCATGGTGATTCTAAATCCTGTCAAACTGAAAACCCAGATTAGTCATCACTGTCACCTAGTGAGGTTGGGTGACAGACGTGATAGAGTGGCAATGGTTCTAATGAGGGCCTGGAAATGGTTAGAAAAGGGATGTCCGGGGAGACCGGGTCCAGAGGGCTTTGGGGGCTGGACCTCATGTGGAGGAGAACACATGGTGGGAAGCCAGTGGAGGGTCTGAAGAGGGCGAGGACGCAGGACGTGTGTCAGTGACAAGACCGGCTGCTCTGTGGAGGTGACGGCGAGCAGGTGTGCGCGCTGCTGGAACGGGGAGGGTGTTGACAAGCAAGACGTAAGTGAACTAATAAATGTGTCAGACTCTCAAGTACTTTATTTGAAGGAGGGTCCCTTAGCCCCTTTCTTGGTTTCTTTCTTTTTTTTTTTTTTTTCTTTTCTCATTTATATCCAACTGCAGTAATCCAGTTTGTTTTCCCAATTTACAGCAGGTTAAGAATAGCAGGTTAGAGAAGAACTTGATTGCGCAGTGGGTATCAAAGGAAAATGGTGGCAGCTGTGGAAACTGATACCTTGATTGTAAGAAAAGATGCATTGAGAAAAAATATTAAAAAATGTCCTGCGGGGGCTGGGGAGATGGCTCAGCTCTTAAAGGTGCTTGCTTGCAAAGCCCGCTGGCCTGCTTCCCTAACCATCCATATAGAGCTGGGCCCAGAAAGCGACCTAAACTTCTGGTGATTCACTTGCAGTACCAAGAGGTCCTGGCATAAACGTGTGCGTGCAAACACACACACACACACACACACACACACACACACACTTAAAAATATTCAAGAGGGCCCCTTTGCAAAAGGGGCAGGGATGATGGAAAAGATGGCACCAACATGTGTTGCTTACATACTAAGTGTGTCCATAATTAATAAAAATATTTTTTAATTTTTTTGTTTATTTTTATTTATTTATTTGAGAGCGACAGACAGAGAGAAAGAGGCAGAGAGAGAGAGGGAGAGAATGGGCACACCAGGGCCTCCAGCCACTGCAAACGAACTCCAGATGCGTGCGCCCCCTTGTGTATCTGGCTAATGTGGGTTCTGGGGAGTCGAGCCTCGAACCGGGGTCCTTAGGCTTCACAGGCAAGCGCTTAACCGCTAAGCCATCTCTCCAGCCCTAAAAATATTTTTTAAAAAAAATATTCAAGAAAACAAACCTATGTTGCTCACCAGCGTGGGACTATTCCATGGGAAGGCAAACGGTGCCTCCGGTAGCCCCTCTCCTGTGCTATAGTGTTCCATGGCTTCTGTTACTTGCTGTTCTCACTGTGGTGACAAAATACACGAAAAGAAGCAACTCGAGGAAAGAAGGGTTCATCTGCGCTCACAGTGTGAGGGCACTGTCCATCCCGGTGGGAAAGGCACAGCGGCAGGAGTGTGAGGAGGCAGCTGGTGACATTGTGTCTGCAGACAGGAAACGGAGAGACAATGCTGGTACGCACCCACCCATTCTTGCCCAGGCTGGCCTCGAACTCACAGCGCTTCTCCTACCGCTGCCTCCCTAACCGTTGGGATGGTGCTGCATTCAGAGTGGGTCTTCTCACCTCCTCTCAAACCGCTCTGCAACACCCTCACAGACACACCCAGAGGTGTGTTTGCATGGTGATTCTAAACCCACTCAAGTGGACGGTCAAGATTAATCATCACATACCTCTAGTGGTCAATTTGAGCCAGCAACAATGACATGAGATACTGAATCACTAAGATTGTTAGAGCCACAAGTTGGGACATTATGCACAGAGACATTGCCTCTTCCCCATACCTGATGGCTAACCCCACAATGCACGCCCCACATTCGCCAATGAGGAGGGTCCCTGCAGAGGGGAGAGGACAGGGAGGAGGCTAATGATGGCACCAACATGGCTGTATACACACTGTGTACATAGCTAATAATAATAACAAAAAAGGGCAGGAGAGATGGCTTAGAGGTTAAGCACTTGCCTGTGAAGCCTAAGGACCCCGGTTCGAGGCTCGATTCCCCAGGACCCACGTTAGCCAGATGCACAAGAGGGCGCACGTGTCTGGAGTTCGTTTGCAGTGGCTGGAGGCCCTGGCATGCCCATTCTCTCTGTCCCTCTCTCTCTCTCTCTCTATCTGCCTCTTTCTCTCTCTGTCACTCTCAAATAAATAAAAATAACAACAACAACAAAATAATAACAAAAATGTCAGGAGAGAAACAAGAATAACTCCAGATGCCCAGCGACACTGAGAGAGCGGTTGGAGGGGGCTCACCATGATGGGCACAAAGCCCGAAGCCTGACGCACCCCTTCGGGTCTCCAGGACAAGCTCGGTGTCTCTTCCTAGGTGATGTGCGGTGGCCGTGTTAGCGCTGCTGACACACAGTGGCCGCAGCCGTCACGAGCGGGCGATGGCAGAACATGAGCTGAGGGACTAACTAGTGCCACCACAGCCAGGGCGGCTGCAGGTCTCTCAGAAGCTGGGCACAGGGTTTCGAGATCACTGTGGCCCTCAGGGATTTGGAAAGCGCTGCTCGCAGGGGAGCAGCCCGGAGAAGCAGCAGCACAAGTCATCCATCGTCCGTGTCAAGTTCCCGGCGCTGTGAGGACTGGGCTCAGCTCTCCCCTCCATCTTGCACTAATGCCCTCAGAGCCTAGGTACTCAGACAGGCAGGCACCGTACACCATCCCCGGGCAGAGGTGCCTGGCCTGTCTCGGTTGATGGTGCTGGACGCCAGCCCCAGGCCGCATCTGTTTACCTCAGCCATCTCACTCAGTCACAAACACCCCAAGGAACAGAGTCAAGGGGAGACTGCCACAAAACCTCTATTTCTAGCACCCTATCTCATTAGTTCTGTTCTTAGTCTAGTAAGCAGACTAAAAACAATAGTTTTCCTATTACTTGATGACTATCAACACAAAAGGCTGAAGCGATAAAACACAGGTCTGAAGAGTGGCGGGGGCACCGAGAGCCTCCACTTACTAGCTCCTCAAACTGTCTTAGATTATCTCTGCCTCCCCTGATTTATTCAAGACCTTCGGACTCTATCTGAGAGGCCAACGAGGAAGAGATGGTCAATAGAAAATGAGCGATACAGCTGAGAGGGTAGCCCTGGTGCCCAGCCTTTAACCTGCTGTGACATTCCCCTTGAGGACTGGAACACCACTGGCAGTGAGACTGGGAGCTTGTTGTCTCCAATACATCATTTTTTAGCTTAAGGGTTTTTTTTAATTAATTTATTTTAAATTTAATTTTAAAGAGAGCAAGGAAGGAGAGGGAATTGGCGTGCCAGGGCCTCAGCCACTGTAATAGAACTCCAGACACTTGCGCCACCTAGTGGGCATGTGCAACCTTGTGCTCGCCCCACCTTGCGCATCTGGCTTATGTGGGATCTGGAGAGTGGAACATGGGTCCTTAGGCTTCATGCATAATTAGTTAGAGTAAATATGACATGGCCATCATGGCATAGGGGACAAAGGAGAGGGCACTGCCAAGGAGTTTTGATTTGCATAATGAATGGATATTGTCATTCACTGAGTTAGGGGACACTGGTAGACTGGGGGAATGGGTCACTCTTGTTTGTCTTTTTCGATTTTGAGATGCTTTTGAGTCTGATAAGGAGGAATGTAAAGCGAGAACTGGGCTCATAGCTGGACTCATGTACATGTGGTGGACAGCAGTTGATGGTTTAGATGAAATTGCCTAAGGCTAGAGGGAACAGGATGAAGAGGAGAGAGGCTTAGAAGGATCCCAAGCAGTGGCAACGCTGAAGGGCCAGGCAGGAATGGGTAGCGATGGGGCTATGCAAGAGTCCAGCTTGGTGAGTACCATGCCCTAGAAGCAAGGGGAATGGAATGTCTTAGAAAGAAGGGAAACTCCACCATGTCTAAGGCAGCTGAAGGGTTGAATAAGACGAGGACTGGATTTAACGACAGTGTGACAATCAGAAACATTATTCAGAGAGTTTTTGAGATGATTATAATGGTTGAAGAGGGAGTGAGAAATGAGAAATTGTGTGTGGACGTGTGTGTAAGCCAGAAGACAAATTCTGGTTGGTCATTCCTCAGGGTGCATCCACTTTTATTTGAGACAGGTTCTCTCACTGGCCTGGAATTTACCATGTAGGCTACACTGACTGGCCAGTGAGCCTCAGGGGTCTCCACCTCTCCAGTTCTACAAGGGCATGCCATCAAGCCAAGAATTTTTTTTTAATTTTTGTTCATCTTTATTTATTTATTTGAGAGTGACAGACACAGAGAGAAAGAGGCAGATAGATAGATAGATAGATAGATAGATAGATAGATAGATAGAGAGAGAATGGGTGCGCCAGGGCCTCCAGCCACTGCAAACGAACTCCAGATGCATGCCCCCCCTTGTGCATCTGGCTAACGTGGGTCCTGGGCAATCGAGCCTTGAACCGGGGTCCTTAGGCTTCACAGGCAAGCGCTTAACAGCTAAGCCATCTCTCCAGCTCAAGAATTTTTTTTACTTGGGTTCTGAGAATCAAACTCAGATCCCCATCTTCCCAAGACAAATAAGCATGTTGTTGACTTAGCATCTCCCCAACCCAGAAGATAGAACTTGCCTGATAATTTACTGAAAATAAATAAGTCCAGGTTGTTTTGGCCTGATAGTACATTGCAGACAAGAACGTTACTAAGGGACTAGAGAGATGGCTCAATGAGTAAAGCACTTATGATACAAGGATGAGGGCTAGAGTTCAGACCTCCAGCACCCCTGTACGTGCTGGGTGGAGGTAGAGGCCCACCTGTGATCCCAGCACTCAGAAGGCAGAGATGGGATCCCCGGGACAGGTTGCCTAGCTAGAGTAGCTGAATCGACAAGCCCTGAGTTCAAGCGAGAGACCTCGTCTCTGTAAATAAAGAGAGCAGCAATCGAGGAAGACGCTCTGGCTTCCACATGCACGCACACATGCACGAGCACGTCCACACACGTGCACCCATGCGCTTATGAACACACACACCACACATCCGTATGCAAAAACAGAAAAGAAAAACAAAACAATGTTAGCCTTACTGATGTGCACAGTCTTAAATGCTGGGCTTACCTGTTCAGTAGGGGTTGGAGACCCTCTAGTGAAGTTAGGTGGAGTGGCAAGGAACCTGTCACGTCAGTCCAGCGACTTGGGAAAGCCACATTTTAACAGTGTCCTCTGGGGCCTGCCAGCCCCCTCGTGCTTGGAGATGCCTGGATACAGAAGCCCATGGACCCCGGCTGATTATAAGCCCGTGCTAAGGCGCTCTGGGTTTAGGCTCTGTGAGGATGGTGATTATCTGGGTACCTGTGACAGTGACCGATCCCTTGGCATCTGCTCGGGCTAGTTTATCTGGACTCGTTTGCCTGAGTACTTTGTACCCACGTGCACCTGCCATTTGCGTTGGAACTGCCCTGTGATACAAGTCCTTTGATGACAAATTCCACAGCTCTGGGAGGAGGGGCTCCGGGCCTGCTGCAAAAGCAAGCTGTCGCGAGCTCTGGTCTCTGGCTGTGTCGGAGAAGCAGACTGCGGACCACCTTCCAGCTGCTTCTTGCCACTTGCAATTTGGGCTCTCTACCGAAATCACTCTGTTCTGAACAAACCAGTCACCTCGCTGTTGTGAGAAGTTTGTGGGACTGCTGAATATTTGATTCACCATCTGGCTAGCAATAAAGTCCAGAACATGCCTCATAGGCTCATAGTGTCACAAACCACAGTATACCAATTCCGAAAAGGTCACTGCTCCTCGTATCTGGCAGGCACCTATGATGTCCCAGGGATCCCTGACGCTGACGCTGAGGCTGAGGGTGGGGGGTCTGGGCTGAACGCAGCTGCAGGCGCCTCCTGATTCTCAGGTATCAAGGACACAGCATGACATTTTCTAAAAGCACAGTATTTCACAGCCTGGCTCTGACACCCTTGCACTGCAGCCCACACCAGGGTTTTCAGGAACTGTCCAGAGGGACTTCAGAAGTGCCATGACCGACTGGACTCTCACTTTTGGAAAGGGGAGACTTAATGCCTTTTAATTGGGACAACAACCAATTAGGGCTCGAGAACTCTTGCCACGTCACCAGTCTCCTTTGCGAAAGTGAATGCTTCCAAGGGGGTGTCACTTCAGAGTCAATCCAGCAGTCGTTCTTCTGTGGACCATACATGTCCCTTCACTGTTCCTCTGGGGGCAGTGGTCTGGGCTTGGAGTGCAGCCCTCTACCACTTCTGTTTTTTGTGAGTGTGTATGTGTGCGGGGGATACATATAATGTGCACGTGTGGGGTGTGTGCATGTACCTGTGAAGGCCATTGGTCACCATCAGATGTCTCCCTAGGCCACTCTCTGCCTTATTCTTTGAGACAAGGTTCCTGACTGAGCCTAGAGCTCACTGATTTAGCTGGACTAACTAGCCAGTAAGTCCCAGGGATTCTCCTGTCTGTCTCCCTAGAACTGGGATTACAGCATGTATCACCACACCTAGAATTTTTTACGTGGCTGCTAGAAACTTGAACTCAGATCCTCATGCTTGCTAAGTGTGGTGGTCTGAATGTAAATGTCCCCGCAGCCTCAAGTATCTTTTGTTAAGCTTCCTTCTTAGTCCCCAGCAGGTGGAGCCCTGCAGGAGGAGGTGTGTCACTGGGGATGGACCTTGCGTCTGGCCTGTGTGATCAGAGCCAGCCTGAGCTCTGGCTGTTGGCTCTCTGCTGTGGATGTATGATGAAGCGAGCCAGCTTCTTCCGCCATGTAGAAGCTTCGCCGAGAAACAGCAGCCTGAAACAAACCCTTTCCTCCCACCACTTGCTTTTGGCTCGGGGTTTTATCCCAGCAGCAAGAAGGCGACCGCAACACATGGCAACCACTTTGCCCACTGAGCCATCGCTCCAGCCTCCACTTTTACTCGTGACTGCTTGACAGTAGATATAGTCTGTCATCTACAACACGGGTGTGATGATAACTCACTTCATGGAATTGTGAAGATCAAGATAAGACACGTGTGGATGGCACTATCCAATCTGCCCTGGGGGTCCATGCAGGGGCCCAGCAAGGCACAGCCCTGTTTCATGTAGCTCCACTTGTCCCTACCTATAAAAAAATCATGTGGGAAACTGGTACTCATCCTTTTCTGTAATGCAAACATTAAAAATAAACACATTTAGTTCCTGGGTTGCATATGTATGTGTACAGCATATGTGTAATTATGGACTGAGAATTAAATATCATCATTTATTATTTAAGTGAAAAGGCTAAGCACACTGCAAACTGTTTGTTGAATATTTACCACAACTGAGTGCCAAGCACTACACACATTATTTAATTTCATTTTCAGCACAATCCAGGGAGGCAGGTAATACGTCTTAGAGAGGAGGACGGTGAGACTCAAGACCTCAGTCTCCTTCCTGGACTCATGAGACTAGCACATGGCAGACGCAGAGTTCCAACCCAGGCGTGGGGGATCCGCATGCATAATCACTGCAAGTGCTGCTTTCCTAGTCAACATCCCTCATCCCTGCTGAGCATCCTTTCAAGGAGCAGGAGGCCAAAACCTTCATAAAATCTCCCACTGCATCTCGGTAAAAGCAGACAACTCTTTCAAAATGTTATGTCAAATACACAAAATAAAGAAATGTTCTGAGTGCGTGAGAGTGGAGAGCTCTCGCTGATGACATCCCTGCTCACACTGTGTGGAGAATGAAGTCCATTAGTGGTAGCTGCATCCTCCTTTAACTTCTTAATCGGAAACACTCTTGTAGATTGAAGTAGCTTGAGGGTCTCAGACAATATGTATGTCTGTATGTATGTACATTTGTTTGTATGCACGTACACGTATATATACACATATGTATGCATACGTCCTTGTTCTATTTGGTCAAAGCCTTCCTCTGACAGCACTAATCTCTTCTCTATGTCCATAAACATAGAGGATATATTCCTGATCGTGAGAGTCACTATATGAATGCCAAAGGCTGAGTTGTATTTGGTATGATGTGTTCAAAGCTCACAGTGTGTAATTGGACTGGCCATACTTTTTTAAAAATTTTTTTGAGGCAAGCCCAACAGACTGAGAGAGTGAAAGCAAGAGCGAGAGCAAGAGGGAGGGAGAGAGAGAGAAAACTGACTTGCCAGGGTCTCCAGCCACTGTAATAAAACTCTAGATGCATGTGACATCTTATGTGCTTGCATCACCTTGTGTGTGTGGCTTACATGGGACCTGGAGAGTAGAACGTATGTCCCTAGGCTTCTCAGGCAAGTGCCTTAAGTACTAAGCCATCTCCCCATCCCTAGCCATGTTTTTTTTTTTTTTTTTACTAGATTTTATTATTAGTCTTGTTCATAGATGAGAACGTACACTAAGAGTCACAAGACTAGCTCAGGTCACAAAACCAGGACTAGAACCAATGTGAAACAGATTGTGCCATTACCAGAAGGATCAATTTTGAAATTACAGAATAATTCTAACTTCAAAAACATTGAAATTCTTGAAATCCAGGATTTTGAAAATATTTCATTCTTGAAATTCGTTGGTTAGATATTACTACAAATCTTGTCTCCACTCAGCTGAACCTCTACCCTGACACATGCGAGACATGTGTGACAGCCTGAGCCCTTGTCCCTCCCTTTCAGCAAGGTTTCACTGAGTTACTCTATAGCCCAGGCAGGCTTTGAACTCACAAGCCTCCTGACTTAGCCTTTCAAATATCTGAGATTTCAGACCTGCTTCAACAGGCCTAGAAATTTCTGGTTCTTTAGAAAAAGAAAGCAACAAGCTCATTTTCTTATCTATCTATCTATCTATCTATCTATGTGCAAAATTTAGTACAGAACCAGAATCATACACACACACCACAATGGACATTTTGTTGAAATGAAGATTTTGATTGAGTAGCTGTGAAATGGAGTTAGTATTCACATTTCTAATAAGCATTCAAGTGATGCTAATGCAATTGGTCCATGGGCCACACTCTGAGTACAAGGCTGTAGGGTAAAATGTGCATCTTAAATTTCATTGTTACTGCCAAGTTACATTCCGAAGTGTCTGTGTCGATTCTATTCCACTAGAGTGTATGGGAGTACTAGAGTGTGTGGGAGTACTTAGCTCTTGCCAAGACTTGAAAATTGCCATATAACATCTTTTTTGTCAGGCTGATAGGTGAACTGTGCTATCTGTGTTTTTAAAGCATTTCTAATTTTTAACAAGTTTGGGGGTCCTTTCATATGTTTATTGACCACTTACAGTTTTATCTTAATTGCCTGCTTATAGTCTTGGCCTGTTTTTTTTTTTTTTTCCTTCCATTTGGATATTTTTGCTTCTCTTTTGTATTGCTTTGTGAGTTCTTTAAATACTCTGAATTTCAGTATTTGGCCTATTATATTGTTTGCAGATAGTTTTCTCCCGGGGAAGGAAGAAGAGCTGTCCTGAAGTTGAATGGCAGAAATCACAGAATCGCATGCTGGCAGGCGGGGGTGCCTCTGTGAGCTGCTTGCCCCGTTTCCTTTTAATATGAATACACCGGCTAAAGCTCACCCCACTATGTTACTGGTGCTTATGGTCGGAATTCATTAAAGGGGTGCAGTCTGTGGGTTGCCTCTGGACCACCCGAAGCCAGTTTTGACTGGCACAGAACAGACTCTCAGGAAACACAGAGCGATAACTAAGTGCATAGAGATGGGGTGGATGGTGAAGCTGTGGTATTTCTGTCAGGGACTGTCCTGAAGGAGTTAGTCTGGGTCCTTCAATGAGGTAGAGATGAGAAGCAAGAGGATCCTTCACTCCTGCTTCGTGGATCTGTTGCTCTTAGTCAGATGAGAGCTGCCCCTGGTGCCTCGTCTTCTCTCTTTGCGTGCAGCGTTTGTATATTTTGGTTTTCAGAGGAAGCAATAATGATAATAGCTGATAGTCCCCATGGTGTCTTTAGTGTACTTTATATGCATTAAGTGCTCATAATATACCCATGAAATAAGTGTATCACCACACATTCCATTTTGCAGATGAAGAAATGGAGGCACAGATCAGCTAGGTAACTTGCCCAAGATCCCACAGCTAATAAATGGCAGAATATGAACTCAATAGTCTGGCCCTCTAGTCTGTGCTCAAGAGCAGCACATGAAGCCCACAGCCTAGCATGGGGTAAGGTACCATGCAAACACCCCTCTGCTCCTTTACCGTCTCTCTCAGAGCACGCCTTTCCTATCAACAGTATCTCAGACCTGTGGCTGCACAGAATCCAAGCTTTGACCTAAATAGTGTCTATTTCTGATCCTGCTATCCATCCTTGCTCAAGCCCATCAGTCCCCGCTCCCTTAAGACCCGGGAAACCCCACTTCCCATGCAGCCCGCCCACTGGTTGAGGCTTCCCACTGTCTAGAGGTCCTTTGCAGCCCTTTCGCCCCCTCTGGTCCCATGACTTTACATAGTGCTGCCATCTGGTGGAGATTGATGGACATTATCCGTCCTCTCTGAAGAGTGGTCTCCTGCCTTTGCCCAGCCTTGGTTCATGTCCCTCTTTAACTCCTAGGTCAGGGCACCCACCCAGAATCACATGGGTTGGTGCCTGAACTCCACCCTCAATTGACTTTTCCTGGCAGTGGCATCAAAGAGGTTTTGAAGGAAGGCTTATTGTTGGTGGGAAGTCCAACTTAGCCCGTTTCCAAATCACACCAGGGGGACAATAGCCTCTCCAGTATAAAAGACCAGTGAAGTCCAATGCCGGTACTGGGCAGGCACAACGAAGAGCGCCAGCCTCCCGTGTATATTCTCCAAGGTCCCCAGCTCCTCGTGTGGCAGGAGTGGACGGACTCCCCATATTCAGATTCTCAGAATCTGTTCAGAGGTTTAAAGACATGTTTTGCATCAGAGTCTCTGCCCATATCCATGATCTGCTTTAACTTCCATTCTGATAAGCATCAGGCATCTGACAATGCATCCCCCCCTCACACAGGATTTATTTAAAGAAAAGGCGGGGAAAAGCTCAGGGGAATACATGAACTAACTGGAGGATCAGAAACAGCCTTAGGGTAGCAGCTTTCCAGCTCAGAAAGCAGGCCCCTCATGAGGCTGTGAAACTCCTCTTATATCCACATATCTGGACTAAACTGGGAACTGGCCATTCAATAATTCAGTAAGTACCTGGTGGGTTGAACACTTGAACTGATGGCCAAAGGTATGAATCTCTATTGAGGAACTGTTTATGAAGGGAGTTTGCATGAGCCCTAAACTCCTTTCTGACCTTTCATTCTGCTGAAGTGTTGTGGGGAAAGTCTTTGTACCCTCTTTCTTTCCTTATAACCAAAGGGATTGGGGTTTTGACTTGGAAATTGAAGGTACTTGGGCAACCAGAAGCTTCAGGAAACCAGCTTTCCAGTTTTGAAAATCTTTAGTTTTATTTTTATTATTTTTGGTTTTTCGAGATAGGGTCTCACTCTAGCTCAGGCTAACCTGGAATTCACAATGTAGTCTCAGGGTAGCCTTGAACTCACGGCGATTCACCTACCTCTGCCTCCCAAGTGCTGGGATTAAAGACATGTGCCACCACGCCCGGCTATTTTTGAAAATCTTATCAACCTCTGCAGATCACTGCACCTCTGATGGAGAAGGCAGACGTTATGAGTAGAATGCCAATGAACGGGAGCCCAGCTAGCTGTGACGAGGCCAGCTCCTCACTGCCTATAGCTTTTAGTTCCTGTAGCTTTCAGGAAGGGAGAGAGAACCGAAATTGAATGGTAGAAAAGCCAAGCGTTGTTATGCAGCTAGCTGGAGTCTGTGGAGCTGTGCTGGGCCTGGAAAGGGGGGGGGGCGGTCATATCCGGGCCACAGGAGAGTCAGGGCACCCACTATGTATCCTGCACCAAGTCCTTTCCCATGTGTTTTCTCATTTAACACTCCGAAGCAGAAAGCGACTGCTTCTATTGGATACATGGAGAAATGGTCCTGCTGAGCTTTTGAAACTTGCTTCAGTTCACATCACTAGTGAAGTGGTTCATGGAGCAAGGATTAGAACCCAGAACCCTGCTCCACCCTGTGGGTTTCCAGAGAGGACAGCCTGCTCGGGGTTGTTTTTCACGTCCATGTTGGGCTCATGCAGGCTTCAGTCTCACTTCGTCTCAGAGGATCAACCTGGTACAAAATGTCAAGCTCCCATAGTCTACAATGCTTCCTCCTTGAGCCCCCCCCCTTTTATTTGGCTTGGAGTTTTGCCAATAAAAAACATGAAAAATAAGTCTCGTCTCCTCCCTGTGTAATCTTGTGATTAAGGGAGAGGCTGGAAGAACTCAACTTCCAGGGCTCCTTCTGGGAGACTGCAGAGCAGAACCCAGGCTTGCGTTTTAGCCATCTTGCGCTCGGGGCCCATGACTTGGAAGTCCCTTGTAGGCCAGAGAAAGCCCTAGTTCTTTTCTTTGAGAGTTGAGCTTTGCTTTGAGAAGAAAGGGAGAGATAGGCACTCCTGGAGGAAGGCGGGAGACTTTCTACCCTGTGGTGTGTGTGTTAGGAAAGTGCACATTCCCCTCATGAACACGTCCCATATACACACACCATTCCACATTATTCTCCCCTTCTTCCCCCAATTTGCTGTTCTTTCCTCCAGCTAGGGCCAGGAAGGAATCCTCCCTGCTCTTTGGTGGGCTGACACAGTCATAGCAGCTTCTGAGAAATTTTTGTCAGAAGAGCTCTCGTTGAGTCCTTTGGCTGCTTGGGCCATAGTGTCCCCCTGTTTGGTTTTGTGCCCTCCCTTTTTTTGGGTGAGTGCTTAGAACTCAGAACACTTCACTCTCAAGTGAGTCCATATCACCACGGCTGCTTGGAGCGCCAGCATGCAAGGCGGCCCTAGTCTTCAGGCCGCTTTCCCGCCAGAAAACCGCAACTCAGACAAATCCGTGTTGGAGGAAGTGGCTGTCTAAAGAACTCTGTTCAGGGGCTGAGAAGCGGGTGTTGCATAGAAAGGCGGCTGGAACGCTGGCTGTAGTTAGATGAAGGTTCTGTTGCGGTCCCAGTGGCAACGTGGACACTGCGGTTCCCAGAGAGCAGTATTTCCCGGGAGCCAGGGTGAACCTACGCAGTGGTGTGAGCCTGATCTAGAACAAGTGCCAGCGAGGAGTGCCGGTCATGGTCCCATCCTGGGCAATGCACAGACTTTTAAAGAAAACTCTTCGAAGCGGGGACCACATGGTGCGAGAATGATCTTACCAGGTCACCAAAGCCGTTTCCGGCCAGAGATTCCCCAAAGGCTTGCCTCCTCTGACATGTGCCAAGTCTGGTAACATCCTGGAGACCAGAAGACAGAGGGCAGAGCGGAGTGGAGACCCAGGACACCATAAGGCCTGGGAGCTTGGGTTGGTGGTCTCTGCGTCCCAACAACCACAAAAAAAAAAAATAAATAAAAAAAAAAAAAAAAAAAAAAAGGCCCAGGAGTCAGTTTTAGTGTGGGAAAGTACCAGAAGCCCCAGGGCCGGGGGGGGGGAGGGGGGGTACGGACCTGGGCCTCCCCAGAGCCAGAGATTCCGAGTGAGAGAGAGAGAGAGAGAGAGGTTCTCCGAGCAGCGGCGTGGGCCGGGGGCCGCGGATGGCGGCGCGCCGTGTGCGCGAGTTCGCGTCCCGGGCCCCTGGCGCGGGCGGGCTGGCGGGCGGGCTCGGGTGTCGGCTGCCGAGCTCCCCGCGGGTAGGGCGGGAGCCCCGGGCGGCCGGCAGGTGGGGCGCGGGCCCGGGCTCCGCCCCTCCGCCCCCTCCTCGTTGGTCGGCGGCCGCCCAGCCCCGGCCCCCTCGCCCGAGCCGGAGCGCGATTGGTAGCGGCGCTTGTCGCTCGGAGGGGGCCGGGCGGCGCGGCTCAGCGGCTCTCCCCGCGGTGGGTCGCTGCCGGAGCGGCGCCGGTCGGAGCAGCGCGGGCCGGTCGCATCGCCCAGGCAGCCGGGGCGCGGGCGATGGGAAGCGGCGCGGCCGCGGAGCGGGTCAGTGACAAAGTTTCCCAGGCGTCGTGCATCTCGGCTTGCGCGACCGCCCGTCTCCCGTGACCGCCCCGGGAAAGACTCGGGGATTTTATTTTATTTTATTTTTTTTCGTTTAAATTTGGAAAAGAAAAAATATATATATATAAATATATATCTCCACCTCATTTCCTTTGTCAAGCTCTCTCTCCGGGTGGCCAGCGGCGGGAGCTGCAAACTTGGGCACGGCGGCGGCTGCGCAGCCAGCGGCCCCGGCTTTGGAGACAGAACCCTCGGGGACTTGGGGTGCCAGGGAGTGGGTGTGAACGCGGGGTGGGGGGGCGTCCCGGGCGCACAGCAAGTAGGGTCCCCGGTAGCTCTCTATGGAGGAGGGAGGCCAGAATGGTGTGCACCAGGAAGACCAAAACTTTAGTGTCCACCTGCGTGATCCTGAGCGGCATGACCAACATCATCTGCCTGCTGTACGTGGGCTGGGTCACCAACTACATCGCCAGCGTGTATGTGCGCGGGCAGGAGCCGGCGGCCGACAAGAAGCTGGAGGACGACAACGGGGACACCCGCAAGATCATTGAGCGGCTGGACCACCTAGAGAACGTCATCAAGCAGCATATCGAAGGTAGGGGACGCCCTGGGAAACTTGAGTTGGCCCGCGAGGCACCGGGGAGTGCCCGGGGTCCCGCACGGTGCGCCGGGGCCCCGTGCCTTGGGCACAGCGACTGCGGGCAGGGCTCCTGGTGGTCGGGGACGGTCGGTGTCGCCTCCGCCCGGGCGCGTTCCGGACCCGGTGTGTCGGCGGTCCTCCCTCCCTCCCTGCCTGCGCGTTTCCCCGGGGGCACAAGTGTGTGCGTGTGGCTGGCTGCACGCTGGGGCGTGTGCAGCTCGCGGGCGGTATGGGGGCGCGCTACGCACGTGTCCAAATGTGCGGGCGACTCCGGCCTGGTTGCTGCTGCTGGCGGCTTCTGGGGATCGCACAGTAGTCCGGTTTGGAGTGTGTGTGTGTGTGTGTGTGTGTGCGCGCGCGCGCGCACAAGAGAGGCTGCGAGGGCAGAGGGGCTAGTTGAGCCGCTGTAAGGGACAGGCGAGATGCCCCTGCGACCCTAGCTGTTGTCTTCTAGGACTCATAGCAGGCTGCGGGACGAGGGAGATCACATCGCCCTCCCCCCCCCTGCGGGGCCCCCCAATCCCAGCCTCAACCCGCAGAGGCGACCAGGAATGCAGGGGTTAGCTTAGATCGAAATGCATCCTCACCTGCACTATAGTCCTCGGATCCAGGACCCTCCCCTAAAGCAGGTGTCAAACCCAGGAAGCAGCTGTGTTCACTGCGGTGTCGCCCTCCGCCCAGGACCCAGAGGACCTGCCCTGGGCTGCGCCTTGCTGGCCAAGTCCGGGATGCACGGAGGCCAATTCCTGATTCCTCCCTCCGGTAGCTCCATTCCCAGGCCCAGGCAGCAGCCAGGAAGGAGTGGACACAACCGCTGGAGGTGGACCTAGATGCCAAGGCGGTGCCAGTGGGTGCTCAGCTGGCTGTCAGGAGGTTCAAAGGGAGGCTGGGAAGCAGGGTGCTCCCCTGAGCAGACCTAGTAAGATGTAAGATGAGTTGTCTGGGGGGTTACCCATGGCGTTCTGGGGCTGGATCCAGGTGTGCACATACACCCGAGCCTCTCAGCGCTAGCTTTTTCTCCCCAGGTGCCCCAGCTTTCTTAGACACGTTCACCTGTAGACCCGGCTGGCCCACCAGACGCCGGGGCCAGCGCATGACAGACCCTGGTAGCATTTGTTAGGACCCTGTTGATCTGCTCTGTCTGAATCTGCTGTATGTCCTCATGCGGCCTGAATAGTTCCCAACAACAGTTCCTTCCCTAGGGAGGGACCACAGGTTCAAGTGAGGGCAGGAGAGGTGTCCTTTCCTGTTGGGCTCCTAATTCATTGACAAAAGCAAGCCCTTGACTTGACACTGTCCCAGAGAGGGGCTCTGACAGCTCAGCCTCTCCCTGGGACACTGGGTTTGGTAGAACAACCTGGTCTACCTGACCAAGGTGTCTGTTGCGGCCCTCGCTTGCTTGCTTGTTGGTTTCCGTCCCTTGGGTCAGTGTTTGCCGCCGCTCCCGGGGTTTCCACGGTGCAGCAGACCCAAGGCTGTGCCTGCCTTGCTTTGATGTGTCTAGTTTGCCCACAGGCTTGGAGAGATTTTCATTCACATATTCTCTCCGTGTGTATGTGTCTGTCTTTCTCTGTGTATGTGTCTCTCTGTTTCTCTTTCTCTCTCTGAGTGTGCATGTGTTCTTTCTCTTGTGGGCTGGAGAGATGGCTTGGCAGTTAAGGCGTTTGCCTGCAAAGCAAAAGGATCCCAGTTCTGTTCTCCAGGACCCACGTAAGCCAGATGCACAAGGGGGCGCACACATCTAGAGTTTGTTTGCAGTGGCTGGAGACCCTGGTATACCCATTCTCTCTCTCTCTCTCTGTCTGTCTGTCTCATAAATAAATGAATAATATATATATTTTAAAAATCTCTTGTGCTTGTCTGTCTGGCCAGGGAGGAAATGAGCAAGGGACAGCTTTGGGGAGCATTTTGGGGTATCATGAACCCATGAGCAGTCCCTGTCATGTTGAAGATGGACCAGGTCACGTGATTTGCAAAGCTCTATGGAACTTGAAAGGAGCCTTTTCTACCAGAAAACCTCAGAACATACCTGATCAAATTGGGGAAGATGGGTACAAAGGAGACCAACATCCTTGGTACGTGTGCTGGTCCAGTTCTCTGGTCTATATGTGATGAGTCCTTTGGATAGTCAGACATGAGTGCCGTCTCAGCACGGAAAGGCAAAAGTCCCCCCCCCCCAACCTCCCCCCCCCACACACACTGTGGATAGGGAAAAGAAGGGGACTTGGGAAAGGCTAGAAATGAGGCCGGCAGATGGCAGAGGTTACATAGTCAGTTGTACTGGGACGGTGTGCTGATGACAGACAGCTCCCTCCAGGGTGCCAGGGCAGTGCCCGAGCTGGGATTTAGGGAACACAACTGAGGGGGTCCTTCAAAGTCCGGGACTGCTTAAATGCACGGCTCTGCGGGCAGAGGCTGGCAAAGGGCAGTGAGACCAGACAGATCGCATACTTGAGGCTGTGGCTGCTGCTGGGTGTCCACTGTCCAGTTCCTTCGGGTCAGGCGAGCCTTCGGAACGATCCGTGTGACGTTGCTAAGCTGACGTGGGCGGTCAGTGACAAGAAGAGCTGAGACTCACACAGTATCTGCTGTGTGTTGTGTTCTAAGAGCTTTGCATATGCTGAATACGCCTAGAAGCTTGATGAGGGCAGTAATATTAGCTCCGTCATACAGATGTGGAAATCGAGGTCTGGAGAGGTGACTTGACTTGTCCAGGGTCAGACGATGAGATGCAGTTATATAAGGTTTAAATACCAGCCAGTGTGGCTTCAGGGTCTATGGTTTTATTTTATTTCATCATGAGATACGGCCTAGCCCAAACTGGCTTTGAACTTGAGAGCCTCCTGCCTCAGTTGAGATCACAGGTATATACCACAATGCCCAGCTACTTTCTTTTTTAAAAAGCTTTGTAAAGAAAAGCAGTTTATTTTGCTCATCAGTTCTGGAGACTAGGAAGGTGCCAGTGTCTCCTGGGCTGCTTTGATCAGTCTGTGTTCGTAGTCATACATTATACTGTCTCCTAAGGGTGCTGGAGGGTCAGAGGGGAAGAGTGCTATTCACTAACGTCCCAGTGAAGGATCTCTGAGGATCACAGAGGCTGGATGGGTCGGTAGCTTTCCCACTGTCCACAGATACACTCAGGCAGCTCTGGGTTTTGTTTTGTTTGGGAGGACAGAGGTGGTATTTTTCTTACCGCCTGCTGGCCATCAGGGCCAGTTCCTGGCAGGTGTTAGAGGGTAGGTCTGGCTGGATGAATGGATGAACGAGTTGAGTGTGTCATGCCAAAGCCCAGCACACCCGTGAGTCACGAAGGCAAGCGTGCCCATCTCCAAAGGTCATTTTGCTTTGGAGTGCCTCTTTCCTCCAGAAGGACAAAAGTTGTCCAGAAGCTGCAAATGTCAGAGACAGATTTGCAGAATGTTCTCCAGGACTCACAATTAGAAGAGGCTTTGGAGCGTCACCCTAGAGGTCTGTTCTAGTCATGACTGAAAAGTTTATTTTCCTCTTGGGGATGGCAGTGATATTTCATTTTAATTTGTTTTCTGATTGAATGATTTAATTAGATGGTATGTGGGAATCTCTTAGGAATGGAAATTGTATTTTTGAGCATGTTCTTAAAAAAAACAGAAACCCAACAAAACAAGTGAATGTTAAATGACAGGATGGGTAATGTTAGGTTTTAACACAAGCATTCTGATGGCCTGGAAACACCGAGTATGTCTTAGCATCCGATCCATCCTGAGTCCTCAAGGCTTGCTTGAGGCGCTTAGTGGATGAATGTGTTGGTTAAGAGAACCAAAGTGTGGGGGGAACATAGGAAAGTGGAATTGTTAATTCATTTCTTACTCTGCATGTCAAATCCAAACCAAAATGACTCTCTTCTTCTCTTGATTAGTATCTGCCAATGTTTAAGGTGATGACATTCAAGAATGTAAAAAATGGCCTATGACTCGTTCTGCCTCAGAACTATATTTTGCAATTGAGAGCTCTTCCTTCTGTCTTTTGTCTCCACATTTAGGAAAGAGGGCCCATTCATGATTTACATCTAAGTTTATAGTTTACCTTTTTCACTTCCACTTTTTGTTGGAAACACTTTTTCCTCTTTTCTACATAGTTTGCTTCACTCACCATTTATCGCTTGGTGGCCTAAGTGCCAGACACCACTTTGGAGGAGTTACTAGGGACACTGGGAACTGGGACACTCTGGATCCTGTCATAGTACACTGGGGACGATCGAATTCCCAGTGTGAGTGGAATTTTAAGTGGATCACTTGGCCAAAGCATCGGTCAAAGAGGAATGGGCAGAATATTACATACGCATGGTAACTGCTTTGAATGCTGCTCAAAATACTGCCTACTGGGCAGTCTTTTGATGTTGGCCCAGAGCATTGTCTTTGGGAAGGGACTGTCCCTTGATGCTCGGTATTCCGTGAATAAACCCTTCCATACCACCCTCATTCCATGAAATATACTTGGTAAGAAACCTCAATGTGGCTGCCCAAAGCTTTATGATTTTTTACCTGATTTTTGGCAGTAATTTTCCTGCCATGTAGTTAGACTGCTTTAAGTTAGGTGACTGCTTTGTCTCAAGTGTCCTCGAAGCATTTGTATTAACTTTCTTGGAAATGTCTTCTCTCATCTTTTTAGCAGTCATACTTCGTTGGTTTACATAACATATGATTAAATAATGCAGTTACAGTGACAGGTACTAAGAATATAAACATGTTTGTGCGTGAACCCAGTGGATAGGTGGAAAGCATACACCTTCAGGAGAAAAACCCACACAGGGACAAGGGCATCGTGGGAGTTGTTTGACAGAGGAAACGCATGTTTATCTTGCAGAATTGAGTGAAGGAGCATTTAAGATAATTTTTGTAATACTTTAAAAGTATTTTATTTCTATTTATTTGAGACAGAGAGAGAATGAGAGAGAGAGAGAGAAGATGGGTGCGCCAAGGCCTCCAGTCACTGCAAATGAACTCCAGATGCATGCACCACCTTATGCATCTTGCTTACATGGGTACTGGGGAATCAAACCTGGGTCATTAGGCTTCGCAGGCAAGCACCTTAACTACTAAGCCATCTCTTCAGCCCAATTTTTGTAATACTCTTAATGACGGCATAGTATTTCATCCTTACCCCCGTTTTCTTTCTTTCTTTCTTTATTTATATTTTTATTTTTCTCAATTTTTATTAACATTTTCCATGATTATAAAAAATATCCCATGGTAGTACCCTCCCGCCCCCCCTCTTTTCCCTTTGAAATTCTATTCTCCATCATATCCCCTCCCCATCTCAATCTTTCTACTTACATATATACAATACCAACCTAATAAATACCCTCCTCCCTTCCTTTCTCTTCCCTTTATATCTCCTTTTAAAATTACTGGCCTCTGCTACTGAGTTTTTTCTTTCTCGCATAGAAGCCCAATCATCTGTAGCTAGGATCCACATATGAGGGAGAACATGTGGCGCTTGGCTTTCTGGGCCTGGGTTACCTCACTTAGTATAATCCTTTCCAGATCCATCCACTTTTCTGCAAATTTCATAACTTCATTTTTCTTTACCACTGAGTAGAACTCCATTGTATAAATGTGCCATATCTTCATTATCCACTCATCAGTTGAGGGACCTCTAGGCCTTACGCCCGTTTTCATCTGGCTGCTTCCCATTCACTGACATTTGTGTTGCTATTATAATTAGGACAGAAATGAATGTCTTTACCTCACTTTTTCTTTTGAATTATTTTCCAGGATATATTTTCAGAAATGGGATGACTACTGACTCCAAGACTGAACATGTTTATGAAATATTGTTTTACAAAAGAAAAGCCTTTCTAGAGGGCCAGCAACAATGTAGTATTGTACTGGGGGCCAAGGAGCCTGGCTGGCTTTGGGTGTTATCATTAAATATATTTAGGCCAAATGGGATTACTGTCAAATTCTCTAGGATTTTGATTTGTATTCCTTTGATGATTTGAGAACTTAATAGCCCTCTTGCACCTCTGCCTGTGTCCATCTTGTGGGAACAATTTTTTCCTTGGACTAGCACTGTTGGCGAATTGTTATTTTACATGTTTTTATAGACATCTTTAATAAGTTAACTAAGATATACATTATACCTATATTCTATACCGTATACATTATTTTTGTTTTAAATAAATACCTTAGGACAGTGGGTTTCCAATCATGTCTCCTCCAGGTGCTCCAAACTTCTATAGGTTTTGGTCTGGGGCCCGAGAAGTGAAAGGCTCAAATGGGGTCTCCTCGGTGCGTCATCCCTGCCTCTTCTCCTACACCATAGCGACACCTCTTTCATCTGGTTCACATTTGGTGTTTGGTAAACTCAGTTTTCAAAAGGCTCTGATTTTATTTTAAAAAGTTGAAAACCATGGTTTGGAGAGAAAGGGAGAGATCAGTCTGTTATATTTTTTGTGAGGGATAAAAGGATTCAACAAGAGCAAACAAATCTTAAAAGAAACTGAATTCCTGGGTGGTGTTCTTATCACATCTATTTACCCTCCGAACGCCACGATTAATAATGCATTACATTATGTGACTAATTTCTAAATCCATTATCCTACTTCACTGAGTCAAGCTCATTCTAACAATGGGAGAAATGGGTTATTAGCTGCATTTTGTTTCTTGAAAGCCACTTAGCACTTCTGGGCCTATTATGTTCATCAGATCTGTAATAGTGGACTGTACGCAGAAGCCATGTATGGTCTCTGAGCAGAAAAAATGCCCTGAGTTTGGATATTTATCTGCCCCCTGCAGCTTTAGGATGGTCCCTGGAATTGACTGGTGTCCTTGTCTTGGCAGGGCTTGTGATGAGGAGATTCGATGTTTACCGAGTACTTGAAGCTAGTCGCAGGAAAGGATGTCATTTAAGGCGTAGAGCTCTCTGTTCTGTAGAACGAGCTATGGCAGAGACAATTATATCAGCTACAGTGACTGACGGTCGGAGCACACCCACCAGCAGGACTCAGGCTGGAGCCTAATTGCCTTTGTTAATAGCCCAGGACCGCACCTTCACGGAGCACAAGAAACTTGCCAAAGAATACAGCTTTTCCCTGTGGCCAAAGAAAGTTCATTTTTTTAAAGTGTGTAGGCTATAAAATAAATGAATTCCACATTCTTTCCCACTCACTTGAAATAAATTGTTATTTGCCCTTCAAAAAAGCAGCTCGATGTTGAACCTCAAGGAGAATTCAGAATGAAGAAAACAAAAAGGTCAGAGAGCCACCGTCGGGCTTGGGAGGGCCTTGAAGGTCAACCCCAGCCACGTGGAGTAAGGCGTGCTGTGTTTCCCCATGTCCTTGTGGGATTCTGAGTCACGCCGGGGGTCCCAAGCACGTCGTTGCCACTTCGTAGGATTTCTGACCTCACTCCAAACTGAGTGAGCTGTTGCCTTGCTGTGGGTGTGCAAGTCCCTTTGGGGTTACCGGCCATGTTCTCTGCGTGGGTTCTAGCCAAGAGTCAGGAGAGATTACTTCCTTGTGGACAAGCACACTGGAGGTCATGTTTGAGGGTCCTTTGGGGGAAATACCCTACTGTGCATAAGGGGTAAATGTAACCAGAGACCGGGAAGGTGGGCTCTAGGGAGAGATAGGTTATGCAAGAAGGTGGACGGGCAGATGTCTGCAAATGGAGGAACACTGAAGTAGGGTCCCAGAAGGAGAGAGGCCGAGGGCTGCTATCGTCGTTGGTGAGTGACGGGCTAATCTCACGTTTGGCAGGGGTTCTGTCAGCCCACTCACGGTCTGGTCCACGGTAATCTTCTCAAATCCCACTCTGCCTTTGGAGCCAGAGGCAGCTCCATCTTGCAGTGCAATTTTCTTTGCGCCCGAGCATAAAGAAATCTCCACAGCTCCCCCTTTCTCACCCCTGCCTTCCCAGGCAGGGCACACACCCTGGGGCAGCGCCAGGATCAGGCACGTCCCAACACATCACTCGCGGTCGCTCCACCCTTGCGCTGCCACTCAAGGGAGCACGTTAGCATGCAATGGAATGTGGTAACCTTGAAATGTCTTTACTTTGTGAAGTTGATCATTTATAAGCACGGGTACTTAAATAATGACAAATTATATAATAACAAGTTACCTCACAGAGATTCCCAAGAAAAACATGTGCTGGTCTGGAATCTTCTCTGTGGGTCTGTGTTCCCTCTATAAGTGCAACCACCTGTAACTTCAGGTAAAAAGGTTACTAATGTTTTGTAGGTTTTTTTTTTTTTTTTTTTGGCTATCTGTCAATGGATGAACATATAACGTTAGACTGAGCACTTAAGTGGGTACATAGCTCCATGATGGAGTTCTCTTTTCACTCTCAGTGCTGTGAGTTAATTTTGGGAGATGAAGCTGCCCTTAATGATGTTAGTTGAAACACCCAACTGTCCAGTTTCAACGAGCTATTGAACACTTTGGGGTAGGAGGCCATGGCTGACCTAACCTTGGAAACAACAGGAATGATCCACCAGGCCATGCTGTGTTGCCAGTGTCCTTCAAGAGCTCATAGAAAGGTGGTACTTGGGGAGATCCAGAGAAGAGAACGACGGGAAATGATGCATACCTGAAGAGACAGCTGGGGCCCAGCACCTGCATGACATGTTCATTCTTCCCGTGCCCTGAGTTCAAGTCTCCTGACACGGTCATTCTTCCCGTGCCCTGAGTTCATGTCTCCTGGCACGTTCATTCTTCCCATATCCTGAGTTCAAGTCTTCTGACATGTTCATTCTTCCCATGTTCTGAGTTCAAGTCTCCTGGTGGCTAGCCCCAATTATGATTCTCGAGGGCTGCGTCCTAAGCATCTCCACTGCCTCATTGTATGTTACCAGTTTGACTTCTCTAAACATTTATGTTCTCAGGGAACTTAGCGTAAAAGCCACCAAGATCCCAGAGGGGTGGGAAGGTATTTCAAGGGCACTGGAAAGACAGGCTCTGAAGTTTGGACTACTAAGGACCATGCTAATGGCATCAGGAGAGTCAGAAGCAGAGAGTGAGGAAGGTAAAGAGAGATTTGAAGTGATAAATAAGAAAATAAACCTTTCATTCATTTTCACATCCCCAAATGTTGAATTAAAGCCTGAGATGGCAGGATGGTTCAGTGTTCAGGTGCTTGCCACACAAGTATGAGGGTCTGAGTCTGGGGCCCCAGCACCTGCTCAGAAATGCTGAGTGCGGAGGTGTGTGTCTGAAATCCCAGTGCGGGGTGGGGGGAGAGACAGGGGGATCCCTGGGGCTTGCTGGCTAGTATGTCTTGCCCAATCAGTGAGCTTCAGGTGCAGTGAGAGACTCTCCGTCCACAAACTAAGGTGTAGTGTTACTGAGGAAGACACCCAACACTGACCCCTGACCTCCACTGACCCCTGCATATACACATGCATGTGCACCTGCACACCCACATACATGCACATGAATATGCACTCACACAGACACATACCATAGCACATACACAAAAAGAATGGAAGATTAGTTATATCCAGAAAGCAGGGCGGAGAACATCTGTGTGCCACATACTGGGTTAGGTGCTGTCCACGCACGATACTTCAGTGTTTCATTCTGATGGGAAATAATGGGGGCCGTTAGAGACCCCTTTTCATCTTTACCATCTGGTGAGTTGTGGTTTTAGAGGTGAGAAAATCAAGACCCAGAGGGCCTGGAGTGTGTCTCCCAAATGGTATGTTCTGGAAGGTTGCCACCAGTGTGGTAGGGTTGGAAGGGTGGCCCTCTAAGAGGTGGAGCCTAGCAGGAGGCAATTAGGTCATCTATGGCATTGCCCTGGGAAGGGTTTTGTGTAGTTCTCTGTGGACCTCAGTTAGTTCCAGAGAGAGCAGATTCTTACAAAAATCAGCAAGCCTGGCTCCTGAATCTCTCTTGCTTTCTGCTGTCATACCTGGTGACTGCCGTGACACTGCTGACCACCTTGTGTCATAGAGGACACTCGCCTGGGGCTGAACCTGATCTTGGACTCTCAGCCTTCAGAACTGTGAGATAAAGCAACATTTTCTTTTTTCTTTTAGAGAGAGCGAGAGTGAGCAAGAGAGAGAGAGAGAGAATTGGTGCTCCAGGGCCTCAGCCATGGCAATTGAACTCCAGATGCTTGCGCCACCTAGTGGGCATATGTGTGACCTTTCACTTGCCTCTCCTTTGTGCATCTGACTTATGTGGGATCTGGAGGGAGATGAAACATGGGTCCTTAGGCTTTGCAGGCAAGCGCCTTAACCACTAAGCCATCTCTCCAGCCTCCTAAAGCAACATTTTTTTAAAAAGTATTACTCAGCCTCAGGTATTTTTGTGATAAAAATATACTAATATATATAATTTGCCCAAGGTCCTAGGGTTGATGGATTGGGGTGTGGAGCCCTGAAGAGAGACTGTCTCCAAGATTATGGCACAGACTAGGAAAGCACATTTCCAAATATAGAGGGAGGAAGATGATTTTATCAAAGGCTGTGTTTGAATACAAGCTCAGAGCTTTGGGTCAGATGGGAGACTGCCAAGGGGCAGCAGGCAGGTAGGTTGGTTTGTTCAATTCCGAACTTCGAGGGACCTCTTGTTCTTCAAGGGTGAGTGGGGAGCCCCCAGGAGGGCTGTGGTCATTGTGGATCACTGTGGAGTCCTGGGAAATTTGTCCTTGTAGGAAAAACAGAGTTCCCCAGCTGCAGCTAGAGCCACCCAGGTCCCACTAGTCACCTTCTCATGCTTACGGTGCACCAGGCATGGCGCCTAGGCCTTTCTGTGCTGTGTTGTGTGTCTTCTTGAGAGAACCAGCTCATCCTGCTCTGCCCCAGACCAAATGCAAGGCCTCACGCATGTTAGACAAGTGCTCTACCAACCGAGCTTCATCTGCAGCCCCAAACAGCCTTTCTGATTGCTCCACACACCTGCGTCTTCCGCGCCTTGCTCCTGAACCCCGACTCTACTGGGGAGTTATGAGAAGACAGCGAGGGTCCCAGCAGCTCTGGCCCCCGTTTTCCTGCCCACACTGCCTGCCTCCTCCTTCCTTTGTTATTCCTTCTGCCTTGGCACTCGCTGTTTCTAGCTGTCTGCGCCTCTCAGGGTTTGGAAAGGAAGAAACAATTGTGGTAAAGGAAAGCCTAATAAAGTGGTTTGGCCACAAATTACCAGCAGCTGTTTATTTGCCCAAAACAGTAGGAGTCCGTATTAATAACCCTGTGAGTTATATGCTGGGAAGTTCAGAGTAAGCAAAAACCTCACTGGAGACCCGCACACGTGACTCTACTCCCGTATTGAACCAGTCTCGCTTCCTGTTTATGGGGGTGACATTTTCTGTTATCTGTGTGGAAGGTCCTTTGTGATCTTCCGTTACAGATGAGTTGGCTGTGTTGTGTCTCAAGGCAGAGGGCCTTGCTGGGTTTCTCTTCATTACAGCTCTGTTGTTTGGTGTTTTCTTGGTCCTTGCCTCAGTGGATTTTAGCAGAGGGACAGGCTTGTCCACTTAATCATCATATTACCCTGAATGCGGAGAGGGCTCAAAGGAGTCACACAGCAAGGGGAGAGGCAGGAGGAAGCTTCGGGCTGGCTTTCGAATTCTTGGGCTAGAAGTGTCTTTGTGTGGGTGTGTGGGTGAATGGGTGGGTGTACAGGTGGGAGCACGTGTGTGGAGGCCAACCTCGGGTGTTGTTCCTTGGAAATGCCATCCACCTTGTCTAAAAGACAAGGTCTCTCATCCCTCTGGGACTTGCCAAGTGTGCTAGATTTGTTGGCCATTCAACCCTATGGAGCCATCTGTCTACTTCCCCTGTGCTGGGATCACAAGTGTTCACCTCTATGCCTGGTATTTAAAAAATTATTTATATCTATTTATTAGAGAGAGAGAGAGAGAGAGAGAGAGGAGAATGGGCATACCAGGGCCTCTAGCTGCTGCAAATGAACTCCAGAAGCATGCGCCACCTTGTGCATCTGGCTTATGTGGGACCTGGAGAATCGAACCTGGGTTCTTAGGCTTCACAGGCAAGTGCCTTAACTGCTAAGCCATCCCTCCAGCCCTATGCCTGGTATTTTTAACATTGAACTCAAGTCCTCATGCTTCCGTGGCAAGCACTTGACTATCTGAGCTCTCTCCCCAGCCTAGGAGTGCCTTTTAACATTCTTTTAACGTTTTACATGCCTAAATCTCATTTCACTAACAAAACCAATCCTCTGTTACTCAAAAAAGGTTACAGTGGGATCTTACAGGATCTCCAACTCTGTAACTGAGACAGACTTTTATTTATTTTTTATTGTAATAGAACCCTGGGGCTTGTGTTAAAGGGTAATCCAATGGAAAGTAGGTAGAAGGGACTTTTAGTGACTGACTCAAAAACTGGAAAGGAACCAGTGACGAGGTGAGGAACTAGGACCGGACTCCTCTAGAGAAGAGAGGGAAGAGGAAGGAGTTGGCCTTGCCTGAGCAGCTATTACGTGGTAAGCACTTCGCAGATGCCACCTTGTGTGAACCTTGGAGGAACCTGTGGGGTGGCGCTCTTGCTCCATTTTGCAGGTGAGGAAATCAAGGCTCAGGGATTGTACTTAAAGCAACGATAAAAGATGAGACCTCCTGGCCTCTGAAGTCCTTAGCAAGGGCCTAGGGACCCTCTTGTTTTCTGCTGCCCTGATGTTCATCAGGATCCTTTCTCTGGGCTGAGGGGCTGTAGGTGACACGGGGTGGGGTGACCCTTGAGACCACTGAGGCCCTGAGCTGGGTGACCAAGTGACTGAGCTGGAGGGAGCCTTGCCAGGCGTTGTTCCTCAGCCCTGTGGAGGCAGAGGGAGGCTCTGGGTGCGGCTCACTGTAGCCGGCAGTGTCGCCTTTCCCAAGATCAGGCTTAGCCAGAGCAAAGGGTTCTCCTCCCACATTCAGACCACTGTTTTGTTTTTGGGGTCCTCTAGTCTCAGCTCTAGCTTGGGATCAAGTCTTAGGTCATGGGGAGGCACTGATATGCATGAAGGAACCAGGAGACATGGCTGGTTCTGCCAGGAACTTTCTAGTTAATTGAAGGAAAGGCAGAGGCAGGGTCAGATGTCATGAAGTCCGGATGTGGGGGGTGAAACTCAAGACTGTTGCTGCTGATTGAGGTTTGGGAGTGAATGCCCATGAGGAGGTGGGAGAAATCACTGGTGTATCCCAAATCACGTTTCGTCTTGCTGTGAGTTTGACAGGGCCCTGGGGATAGATCCCAGCCTTCCTTTCATTCCATTCTTAGATTCTTTTCTTCCTCACTCAACAGGTATTTATTTATTAAACAGCTAGTAAGTGGTGGGGGTATTGACATAAAGGCACAGATATGAAGGAATTTCAGTTAAACAAGGTGGCCAGGGCCTCTCGTGGAAGGAAACACGTGACAAAAGAGAGCTGTGAGCTATGTCCATATCCAGGAAAAAAGAGTGCCAAGTTAAGAGAGTGAATGCCCAGTGCGAAGGCCTGGGGTCACAGACACGCTTGGTATGTTTGAGCAACGATGGGGTGGCCCAAGAGGCTACTGTCGAGTCATGGTGGGAGAATAGGCAGGAGAGGAGGGCAGGGGGGCTGGTTGGAAATCTAGCTGAAGGCCAGTGGGGAAGGACTGGTCTGGAAGAACTAGGAGCCACTGGGAAATCTGAGCAGAGAAGCCTGTTTTCAAAGGCTTTCATTCCAGGCTGTTTGATGGCTGCTTCCTGAGGAGTGAGGGGCCCCCAGTGCTGGGCTTGCCTGGTACTGAGGAGTGAGGGGCCCCCAATGCTGGGCTTGCCTGGTACTGAGGAGTGAGGGGTCCCCAATGCTGGGCTTGCCTGGTACTGAGGAGTGAGGGGCCTCCAATGCTTGGCTTGCCTGGTACTGAGGAGTGAGGGGCCCCCAATGCTGGGCTTGCCTGGTACTGAGGAGTGAGGGGTCCCCAATGCTGGGCTTGCCTGGTACTGAGGAGTGAGGGGCCCCCAGTGCTGGGCTTGCCTGGTACTGAGGAGTGAGGGGCCTCCAATGCTGGGCTTGCCTGGTACTGAGGAGTGAGGGGCCTCCAATGCTGGGCTTGCCTGGTACTGAGGAGTGAGGGGCCCCCAGTGCTGGGCTTGCCTGGTACTGAGGAGTGAGGGGCCCCCAATGCTGGGCTTGCCTGGTACTGAGGAGTGAGGGGCCCCCAGTGCTGGGCTTGCCTGGTACTGAGGAGTGAGGGGCCCCCAGTGCTGGGCTTGCCTGGTACTGAGGAGTGAGGGGCCTCCAATGCTTGGCTTGCCTGGTACTGAGGAGTGAGGGGCCCCCAATGCTGGGCTTGCCTGGTACTGAGGAGTGAGGGGTCCCCAATGCTGGGCTTGCCTGGTACTGAGGAGTGAGGGGCCCCCAATGCTGGGCTTGCCTGGTACTGAGGAGTGAGGGGCCTCCAATGCTGGGCTTGCCTGGTACTGAGGAGTGAGGGGCCTCCAATGCTGGGCTTGCCTGGTACTGAGGAGTGAGGGGCCCCCAATGCTGGGTTTGCCTGGTACTGAGGAGTGAGGGGCCCCCAATGCTGGGCTTGCCTGGTACTGAGGAGTGAGGGTCCCCCAATGCTGGGCTTGCCTGGTACTGAGGAGTGAGAGGCCACTTCTGCTGGACTTGCCTGGCAATGTGCTGGGAGTGGTGGGAGATGACAGGGCATGATCAACACGGTCCTTTTCTGTAAAGAGCACATGGCCAGATTGAGAAGATAAGACACGAAACAGTTAAGGGACTCTGTACTAGCTGCCATTAAGAGAGGCCAAGCGCGATCCTAGCAGGGCAAGTCGTCAAAGCAGGCTTCGTGGAGGAATTGGGCTCTGTGGCGTGTCTCTGAAGGTAGCGGGGGATTAGAGGAGCGGAGTAGCCATAAAGTAAGAGTCCGCAGCTCAGTTGTTCTCAAGTAAAGCAAGTTACCCTGGAGCACGAAGCCTTTGTTTATCATGGCTGAGGAGAAATGTGCAGGCAGAAGAGAAGTAGCACTGCCTCAGTTTCCCCAATTGTCGAAACAAGGGTGATTGCTCCTTAGTCATTTCATGGATGTTGCGCTGATCAAAATAGGTTCATGACGGCACCCGTGCTCTGTACAGGCCTGGGGGAGACGCGTGCTTCTTTCATCTTCCTTATTCATTTGTACTGTCTGTTCTTCCCAACGTTTACAAAGGGAATGTGGTCGGGAATGTGTTTTCTCATTGTAACACCTAGAATATGTAATTTCAGTCCCATTTCAGAGCAGCTAGTTAGAGCTGCCATGGTTCTGAGTCTGAGATGGTCATGATAGAGTCGAAGGAGACTTGATAACACAGCCGAGGTGGGGTGGAGATTCCGCTCTGGGGTACCTCACAGTGGCCAACTGCCGCCAACTGGTAACATGTCCTTGTTTGTGGAGAAGGTTTCGTTCTGTGAAAGCTACTTGCTTTGGGCTGGAGAGGTGGCTTAGCGGTTAAGGCGCTTGCCTGCGTAGCCTAAGGACTTAGGTTCGACTCCCCAGAACCCACATAAGCCAGCTGCACAAGGTGGCACATTCATCTGGAGTTTGTTTGCAGTGGCTGGAGGCCCTGGTGTGTCCATTCTCTCTCTCTTTTTTTCTGTCTCTCTTTCTCACTCTCTAATAAATTAATTAATTAAAATAAAATAAATATATATTTTTATTTATAAAAAAACCTCTTGCTTTGTGGCGAGTGGTAATGTCAGGAATGTGCCGGGTTGCTGAGCCCTTGACCAGTGGCAGAGCTATGCGAGGTGATGGGCTGCCAAGTCTCTTCTCCCACTACCTTGGTGGGAGAAAGTCATTTTGGAGCATCTTCTCTCTTTTTATTTTTCTTCATCTTGACCTCCAAACTGAATTGTAACCACATCAGCCCATCTTCCTGCCAGGGTGGATTTGATTTAGCTCAAAGCAAATGTGACTTATAATTGCCACAGCAGCCAGGAAGGTGTGATTTAAGACAATTGTCCGGAAGATTCAATTTAATCTTTTCTTTCTCCCCCCTCTACAAAATGTGCATTTGTTGTAGGATATAATTTTAGTATGCATTCTTTACAGTTCAGAGGGAAATGTAGTTTTCGTATTGGAAAGGAGCCTACTGAATTTCTTTTCTTTTTTTTTTCAAAAAGTACTGATCTATTTAAAGTCCCTTTACAAAAGATTCCTGTCTAGCGACAGCAGACAGCAGTAGACACAAGGATGGCTTTGCATTTTTACCAGAGAGAACTGTAGCAAATCGTGAAAGTTCCTATAAATAAACTATTTTTTTAATTGATTGGCAGGGGTTATTTGGGTCACTTGTTAATAGGAAGACAGTTGCCTCAGCAAAACAATACAAATAATTATTATATTTACTTAAAACTGAGTGTGAATTCGGAATGTTTTTTGGCAAGTCAGTTGATTTTAGCAAAATAGGCATAAGTATTTTTGAGTTCATAATTACTTTAGAAATACAGAAGGCATGCACTGATTTGGGTGACTCAAACATTAAGCTGCTTACTGAGTCCTCGGTGCTCTCAGGGCCTGGCAGTGCAGGGCGGCCATGCAGCTCCGTGTAAAGGAGTCGTACCTTCCTCCTCTTGCTGGGCCTGTGTCGTCTCAGCCGTGAGGATCTAACTTAGTTAGAATCAAAAGCATGTGGGCCGAGGGATCAGAGACCCAACACGACTTGGTGGCTGTCCCAAAGACCCTGAACCCTGAAGTCTGTGGGATGAGGACTGAGGGCTCCCAAATCCAAGTCTAGACTGTTTCTCTGCACCCCCGGGTACTTCCGTCGGCCTCAGGAGGACCTTCTGCAGTGAAAGCCATTCCTTCCACGTATCTTCTCAGATGAAGCCTTAAAGGTTCCTGCTAGGAAGAGTTTCAGAGTCTCCGGGTCGTGTGTAGTCTACATCCCCCCCTCCTGGGGTCATCGTCAGGCTCTGCGTTGTTGACCAGGACCTGCCTGGGGTCCCAGTGGCGCATGACAGTGCCTGGTGCATCGGAGAACTTCCTGTCAGCCTCGTGATGGCACTGGGGGCCAGCAAAGCGCAGAGGTTTTACATCCAAGCCAGCGAAAATGAGAGAAAGCTGGCGTTTATCAGTGTGTTGGAGGGACAAAATACCCGAGACGGTATTTTTTTATTAGTATATTGGTTATAAACGGAAAAGTTTTGTTTTGATTCACAGTTCTGGAGGTTTCAGCGCATGGATGGTTGGCTCTGCC
Organism: Dipus sagitta; assembly: GCA_036346955.1. Classification (NCBI taxonomy): domain Eukaryota; kingdom Metazoa; phylum Chordata; class Mammalia; order Rodentia; family Dipodidae; genus Dipus; species Dipus sagitta. The sequence continues at coordinate 150,403,686 of CM070772.1, read as the reverse complement.
AATGTGGGCCTGTGATGAGAGCTTGTGGTGGAACAGAGCGGCTTCCTTCAATAGGAAGTGAGGGAGAAAAAGGAAGAGGCATGGGTGTCCCAAATATCCTGTTCAAGGGCAAGCCCCTATGACCTAACTTCCTTCCACTAGGCCCCGCCTCCTCCAAGTTCCGCTAACACCACAGGCTGGTGGCCGAGTCCTGCGCACGGGACTGTTCTCAGGGACATTCAAGATCCCAACTAAAACAAGCAAACGTAGACTAGATGCTTGGTTCCTTTAATCTTCATACTGCTAAGTCCTTGTTGTAGTCAGGTTCGCATTGCTGGTAGAAATCACCCAACCAAGAGCAGCTTGTGGGAGAAAGAGGTTTATTTTGGCTTACAGGCTCGAGGGGGAAGCTCCACGATGGCAGGGGAAAACGATGGCATGAGCAGAGGGTGGACATCACCCCGTGTCCAACATAAGGTGGACAATAGCAACAGGAGTGTGTGCCAAACACTGGCATGGGGAAACTGGCTATAACACCCATAAACCTGTCCCCAACAACACATTTCTTCCAGGAGGCATTAATTCCCAAACTCCATCAGCTGGGAACCTAAAATTCAGAACACCTAAGTTTATGGGGGACACCTGAATCTAACCACCACAGTCTTTAAAGTAACTCTGGAGATATTAGACCTATTGTGTGGGTGAGAAAATTATACTGAAATGTAGCTACGAGCTTGCTTTTCCCATTACACTGGGTCCCTTAAAGGTGAAGAGAGTCCTATCCCTCCCCCCCCCAGTGTTTCACAGAGTTTCGAGGCACATAGTAGGGGTACAAGAGGTATTGGTTGAATTAGTCCACAGATAAACGCATAAATAGGCTCACTTAAGACCTCTCAGAGAGAAGTCGTGTTAGGATTTACAGCTGAAACTCTGGCTGCGGAGTTGTCTGGAAGGAAGGAAAGAGGCTGACGACCCGTTCCCAGGCTGCTGGCAGGGGTGGCCTCCTCAAGGCGAGGCAGGTCTGCTTTCAGGGTCAGGGACCGGGAAGCCCACGCACTCTTGCACCGCCCCACAGGCTACCCCGCCGTTTGCAGCTTAATCAAAGGGGAGCTAAAGGTCAGGGTAACAGGTGTGTGAGTGTGGGAAGAATGAGTTTCTTGCACTGAACCCCTCCAGAAATCAGCTGCTGAGAGAAGCCCGAAGCCTTCAGGGGACCGTCCACGTCTGCATTTTAATAAAGCTGTCGCTTGTGGTCACTTTCAAGCGAAAGCAATCTTGTGGCTACAGAAGGTGGAAAATAGAGATGCATCCATGGCCAGCGTACTCACGCCAGGAGGGGCGCGGCTGAGTAGGGTGCTTCTGCCTCCAGAGGAGCGACAGAGTGGGGGGATCATTGTGCCTGAGCCCTGAAGAATCAATAGAAAGGAGCCAAACTCCCAAGAAATGATGAAGGAATTCCTGGGCTCAGGAGCTAAGGGGGAAGGCGAAGGTGATCTTTGGCTTTCTGTAGCAACATTTTTTTTTTCTTCTTTGAGAGACATGGTGTCATGTAGCTCATGAAGCCAAGGATGACCTTGAACTTCTGATCCTCTTTCCTCCTGTATACTTCTGGAGTGTAAGTTCCGGGGTCACGGGTGCATGCCACCACCCCCGGTTTTACGTGGTACTAGAGATACCCCCAGGTCTTCGTGTGCACGGCAGCCATACATTCAACCAACTCGCTTTGTCTGCAGCTCTGGATTTCTTTGCAAGTGGCAACGGCTTGGCCTACCGTCACGCTGAAGCATTTGATGACCTCAGGCTTGGCCGTGTTGAGGTGTCTGTGGTCAGGAGTGGTGTGAGTGAAGACTTACTATTTATTTAATATCTATTTATTTACGACAGAATTTCATGTCTCTCAGGCTGGCTTGGAAATCTCTATGTAGCTGAGGATGACCTTGAATTCCTAGTCCTCCGCCTCGTGAGTGGTGGGATTGTAGGTGTCCCCCGGATAATAGGTGCCCCCTGCCAGGCCCTGCTAGCATAGGAGGATTTTGATGTGCACACTCAGGGGAGAGGGGAGCGAGCTACCAGCAACGAGGAAGGACTGGAGTTGGTTCCGGGGTCATTTGGGAGGGGTCCTCTGTGCCTTGGGGACATTCCTGGGAGCCTAGCTGGGGGTGGGAAACCTGGCCCACCCTGCTTATCTGTTGGCTACCCAGGGATCCCGCCCAGAGGTGTCCCTGTGAGTGTGGACCTGCAGGTGTTTCATGGTGGCCTGGCACACGTCCCCAGACACAGGGGGGCTCTGCTCACACCCTGCCCACCAGGACAGAACAGCCTGTTAGCCGCAGATGACTGTGATTTTTTTTTTCTTTTCTATTATTCCCTGATATTTCCAATTTGAAAAGAGTCATTTAAGCAGCGGGGTGGAAGAGGGCATAGTAGACATAGGGGAAAAATTGAAAATGTCATTTAAAAATGCCTATTCCATTCTTTTTACCTCAGCAGACAGATGGCTGTCTCTCCTTCGCCTGTGGCCGAGAGCAATCGCCGCTGGGTCAGCAGAGGCGAACAGTGATTTTATTTTCCTTTTCATTTCAAACAGATTGTGTAGCCCTTGGGGTGAAGGGGACAGTGGGTGGAATGAAGCTAGGGGCTGGGGAAACTAATTATGCCTTCCTACACGGCTGAGCTAGTTAATACCCAACTGTCACTGGGGCCGATCCTTCCCTGGGGCAGAAAAGCTGCCCAAATTTCTTATCTGAGGCCTTTTGGGTTTTGACAGTTGCAGTAAACAATATAAAAAAAAAAATCCTGGGAACTCTTCACAACTCTGAAATGGTGCCCTGGGTTCCCGTGGCCAGTGTGTCAGTCCTGCTGGTGGCCAGTGTGGCACTTGCACCCTCAGTAGCCAGTTCTGCTCCGGCTCAGACCTGGAGCAGCAGAGGAAGAGGGCAGGGTTTGGATGGCATAGACTGGCTCAGATCTTAGTGCTGCCAATCATTGGCTGCACGCTGCCAGGGCTCCCAGGACTGTTCCCTCTTCCAGCGTGGGGTTATGACTGGCCGTATGGATTGGAAATCTGTTTCACTTTGACAGTCCTGACACTGTCACCCAGCAATGTGCATGGTGGGGTCAGCACCCTGTCACCAATGGAGACACAGTGAAGGATCAATCAGACATCTAGTCATGCTTTGAAATGGACTTTTTAAACTTCAACCAATAACAAATCTTGAGAAACCGTGTATCAGTCCACATAGACTGCTGTAACAAAACACTGTGAACTGGTAGGCTTATAAACAACTGGAATTTATTCCTCCCAGGTGTGGGAGACAGGAAGTCTCTCATCAAGTCACTGACAGGGTCAGTGTCTGCTCTGGGCCTGTGTCCTTATTGATAGATGTCACTTCACTGTGTGTGGTGGGAGGGACAAGGCAGCCCTTTCTTCTGATGCCTCTGTTCACTAGAGCTCCATCCTGGTGACCCAGTCACCCCCCAAAGGCACCACCTTCTGCTATCGTCACCTGGGGTTAGGATTTCAGCGTGTGACTCTGGAGGACCTGAACCTCAGATGGTAGCAGCGCCTACAAGGAGATGATGAAGACAGTGACTCATTCCACACAACTTGCCACCCTTTGCAGTTACTCTAAGGCCAATGCTTGCTGTCCCTCTTTCCTGCTGTCTAGGGATTTGTGGCGTGGGTCCATGTTGACCCTAACTAGCCAGATGCCTCAGAGAATCCAGTAAAATCCATGGATCTTTTAAAGGACAGAACAAAAGACAGTTTTGTTTTTCCTTAGAGTTTTACTCCAACTAACCTTGAGCTCTTCTTAGGAATATGTTTATGTGTGTGGATGACTTGTGTGTATGTGTGCGTGTGTGTATGTATGCATGTATGTGAGTATAGGCACATGCATGCCACAGTGTACGTGTGGAAGTGAGAGGAATACTTTCAGGTAGAAGTCCTTCCCTTCTGCCTTGTCTGAGACATTCTTGTTGTTCCCTGCTGCATTCACCAAGCTTCCTGGAAAATTTCCAGTCTCTGTTCCCCATCTTGCCATCAGTGTGCTGGGATTACAGAAGCTACCACAGTGTCTGGCTTTTATTTGGGGCCTGGGGGCTTCCAAATTCATGTACTCCGTCTTGGTTGTTGAATGCTTTATCCACAAACTTTTATTTTAAAATTTTTATTTATTTATTATTTACAATTTATTTATTTAATTACAAGGGATAGAGAAAGAGAGAGAGAGAAAGAAAGATAGGGAGAGGAGGAGAGAGAAGGGTGGATGATTGTGCCTCTTGCCACTGCAAACAAACTTCAACTCTAGATGTCTGCATCACTTTGCACAACTGGCTTTTACCTGGGTACTAGGGAATTGAACCTGGGCCATCTGACTTTGCAAGTAAGCGTCTTTAACCATTGAGCCATCTCCCCACAGCTCCATCTGCAAATATATTTATATCTTTTTTTTGTTTTGTTTTTTTTGAGGTAGGGTCTCACTCTAGCTCAGGCTGACCTGGAATTCACTATGTAGTCTCAGGGTAGCCTCGAACTCACCGTGCTCCTCCTACCTCTGCCTCCCGAGTGCTGGGATTGAAGGTGTGTGTCACCATGCCTGGCAGCAAAGATTTTTAAATATTGGTGAAAGCTTTTAAAACCATTGCCTTTGTGATAGCGTGAAGATCGTGAATACTCGGCTTGCACACAATCTTGGGCAAGTAGGCAGGAGCTTGTTTCTGGAGGCTGTGTCACCTGCTGATTAACAGGATGGGTCCAGGTACCATTTCAAAACCAGATTTCCCTGGTGAGCCCACAGTCTGATTTTAGGAACCTTTGGGAATGAAGTCCTCTAGACAGTCTGATTTCCTTCTCCCGACTTTGTTAGGGCGCACTGCCAAGGCTTTACTGAGAGACTGCTGCTCTCTCTGGAGAAAGAACTCCCTGGATTTTGGGTACGGCAGCAGCTGAGCCAGCCTTGAGGCATGGCTTAGTCTTGGCTGTTGGTCGTGTTTGCTTGGAGCCCAGTTCTCTCTATGTTGAAATCTCATTAGAATTAATTTATCGTCCTTGGAGAAACTCCAAATACAAATTGAGTCAGTTGGTGGGAAGATGCAGCTCAGAACTGTCTTCTCTCAAAGGAGACTTAGTATCAGCCCCAATCCCTTCTGACTTTTCAGGGGAACCAGGTTCAGCAACTCTGATTATACTCCCAGGTTATGTGGGACAACCCGATTTCAAGCAAGTACCTTTAACTGCTGAGCCATCTCCCCGACAACCCAGTTTCAAATGTTCTTCTACGCTGTCTCCAGAAGCTGTCTCAACAAGTCATAAATTCTAGCATTTCTAGTGCTTACCGCCCATATTGACTTTCATACCTGGAAGCTACACAAAGACCTTGCCAGGCCAAATGCCTCTGATTTTTAATGTAGGAAATATGGCCACAAAGAAGCAAACAGAGCGCTGGTAAATAGAGCCAGCTGTTCTGTAAATGAGTCTCTTTTTTTGTAGCACAAGTCATCCAGGATAAGAAGTTCTTCTCAGATGGCAGAGCAAGGGGCTGTGTGGATCCTCCCCCTGGTGAAAGGGCATAACCGATGAAGGTTATGAAGATAAAACCACCGTTTAAAGTCTCTGGAAGTTGTCCTAAGGGCATGCATAAAGGATCACTGATTCAAGAAAATCTAACTTTTAGTGAGAATAGTAAGAGTCCATGGTATGGGGGCCAGAACCACCCCCTCCACAGTTCAGGGAGACCCAGTGAGATTCTGGACAGCAGTGGTCAAGAAGATGGGGTTCCCTTCCACCCTAGCTCCTTCTCCAGAGCCATATTTTTTTCCCCAGGCAGGGGAGACTGCTGGCATTTCTCATATTTCCCAGCTGTGAGTTTAAAGCTCCATTCTCTGCAAGCCTCACGGAGAAGCCTGGGCTGCCACCGGCCTCCTGCCTTATGGAAACACTCTAACCTGAGAACATGGAGCCCTGGCTGCCCCAACCTCAGCTCACAAGTAGGAAGGCATTTACTTGCTACCAGTGACTACCACGGCCAGCCAGCATCTTCCTCACAGAGCAGGGAAATCACTCTAGGAAAGTGCTGGTGTTCCCAGCTTCACCTCCAGGGTAGTAGTGCAGTATACCTGCCTGGGCTAGAGGCAGGCTGTAAGAACAGAGTTCAGTCACCATCCTTAAAGTGGCTGACTTCATTCCAAATGGACTATAAAGGAGTTGGAGCCTAAAAGCTGTTGGCAGTCCTTTAAGAGAAGGCTGGCAGCTCCATGAAGGCAACAAGAGAAACAGTAGGACCAGCTGGACGTTCAGCGTCTAGAATGCTAACTATTACTCTCTGGAATCTTGCTTCCAGCTAGACATTCAACAGGGTGAACCAGAGGAGACCTCTCCTGCAGGTCAAAGCCTCAGGGACTGGCCTCAAGGGCAGCACTGTACACAAAAAGATCAAAATTAACTGGACCAAAGTATGGAGCATGTTAGGTCTAAAAGCACCATAGAAAGTAGTGAGGCAATCAGGTAGTAGTTAGCGGAGATAAACAGCTGAGTGTGATAGTGGGGTAGAAGAGCCAGAGGCTTAACAGGCAGACGAGAAGAGACGTTTAGGCGCTCCTGTGACATCACTGTCATCCCATAGGATCCAATAGGAGGAATCGGGAGCATTGCACACACGGCAGAGGTGAAGACGACGGAGGGCCATCGGGGGTTGTGCATTGTGGGGGAAGCACTGAAGTGGTCCTTCCACAGCACGAGACAAAGAGAGCAGGCAAGCAAGTCTTTGGCTGGGTGGGCGAGGGGCAGGGGCGGCTGGTGTCCAGGGTGGCTAAAATATATGTTATCTAAAACATCTGGTTTTCAATAAAACCCTGAGTAATCAAAGAAACAGGGACATGTGACCCATACACAAGAATAAAGCTAATAGTAGAAATTGTCTTGAAGGAACCTAGATGCTGGACTTAAAATAAAGGTGTCAAGGTAATTGCTATAAATTTGCTCAGAAATACTAAGGGGAACCATGCCAAAAGAGTGAAAGTGTCACAACAATGTCTTATCAATAGGCAAATAACCAAAAGCAAGAATTAAGTGGAAATTTCAAGCCTGAAAGGTATTAAAAAGTGAAGTGAAAATATTCACTGTAGGTACTTAAAAATATATTTGGGCTGGCAAGAGAAGTATTAGTAAACTCAGTAGATAGAGATTACAAAATTAAAGAGCAGAAAAAAAATAAAGAAAAATGAACGGAACCTTAAAGAAATGGGAAGGTCCATCTAAGTACACCAATGTTATGTTTAATTTTCAGAATTAAATATCAGAATATCAGAATTAGAAGAGAAAAATGAAGGAAACAATGTTTGATAAGATAATAGCTGATAACTTCTGAAATTTGATGAAAAATATTGACCTTTATGTGCAAGAAGTTTAATAAACTCTGTTGAAGATAAGCCCAAAGAGATGGGCATCCAGACACACCACAATAAAAACGATGGAATCGAAAACAAAGAGCTCATCTTGAAAGTGGTGAGAGAAAAGCATGCATGATGGACAAGAGACTGCAAATATGATTGACATCTGACTTCTCATCTGAAACAATGGAGGCCAGAGGCAGTGGGACCTCTTCAACTCTGAGTTCACACCCTCAAGGTGCTGTGAGGAAACAAACAAAACACCTTGTTAACCAGAAATTTATGCAGCTAAAAGCATCTGATTTTTGACAAAAGTGCCAAAAACATACGTTGGCAAGAGAATAGCCTCTTTAATAAATGGTTCTAGGAAAACTGAATATCCATATGTAGAGGAATGAAGCTAGACTCCTATCTCTCATCCTATAAAAATGAAGTAAAAATGAGTAAACAGACCCAGAAGTTCAAAAACATTTCAAGATATAGGAATGGCAAAGAACTTTCTGAAAAAGATTCTAATCACTCTGGAATCAACAAATAGGATTGCCTAAAATCAAAAAGCTTTTTCACATCAAATGAAACTATTGAAACAATTTATGGTGAAGAATCAGTCTACAGGTTAGGAGAACATATTTGTCAGCTATATATACTATAAGATATTAATACCTAGAACATGTAAAGAGAACACAAAAATTAAACAACACAGAAGTCAAATAATCCCATCAAGTAAAATAAACAGACAATTCTCAAAAGATAATGTATACAATGCCAAGAAATATATGAAAAATGTTCAACATCCTTAGCCATCAGCGAGATGTAAATTAAAATTACACTGAGACTCTCTTTTACTCTGTTCAGAATGGCTATCATTAAGAAAACAACAACAAATGCTGTCAAGGATATGGAGGATAAGGGAACCCTTATAAGCTGCTGGTGGGAATATAAATTAGTTCAGCCACTGTGGAAATCACTATGGAGGTTATTGAGAAAACTAAAAATGGAATACCATATCATCCATCTGTACCACTTCAGACTGTATCCGAAGAAATTCAAGTCAACATTCTACAGAGATATTTCACATCCCAGAGAGCGTGGTTGCAAGACTTAGATTTTATTAGAAGTTGTATTTATTGTGGCATTACTGAGTGACAGAATCAGCCTAGATGTCTATTAGCAGAATAATGTATAAAGAAATTTTCTACACACAAATACAAATACATATAAATATGTATATATGTATATACATATACCTACGCATACATGTCAGGCTTTGAATTTTATTCAGTCATAAAATAAAGAATGAAATTGTGCTGGGTGTATAGCTCAGTGGTCAAATGCTTGCCTAACAATTCCTAGTACCATACAAATGGCAGAATGAAGTTATGTCTTTAGAGGGTAAATGAATCATCATGAGGGAAACAAGACAAACACATAAAGACAGAAGTTGTATGTTTTCTTACATATGTAGAACTTACCTAGCTTGTATGCTTACATATGTGACATTGAAGGAGAAGGGAAACTGGGAAAAGAAAGGAGACTAGCAGGAGGGGCAGTGGGACACAGGAAAGAAGGAATGGGGGACAGACACAGTCAAAGTACATGATGTATTTGAATGAAAATGTCATGATGAGGGACTGAGAATGTGGCTCAGTTGGTAGAGTGCTTGCTTAGCATGCACCAAGTCCTGGAGTCCATCCCCAGCACTCTACAACCTGGGCACAAACCCAGCACTTGGGAAGCAGAGGCAAGGCGGAGGCCAGCCTGGAATACATGGAGCATTGTCTCAAAGTCTTAAAAAGAAAAAAAGAATGAAAGGAAGGAAGGAAGGCACAGAGGGAAAGAGGGAGGGAGGGAGAGACAGAGGGAGGAAGGGAGAGACGAAGGGAGGGAAGAAATAAGGCAGGAATGAGGAAAGGGAAGGATGGAGGGAAATGTCGTAATGAAACTCATCACTTGTACAATGAGTAAGTGCTAAGAAATTTTAAATAAACTTCTAATAGCAAAACTATCCTTTAAAAATGACAGCCAACAATGGAAGACATTACCAGATAAATAATAACTCAGAGAATTTGTTGCTCTCAAACCCACATTACAATAAATACGTTATTTAGCTTAAATATGACTTAAGAGCAGCCATTTGAATTTGCATGAAGTGTATCACTAGAGGTAATTATATAGGCAATTATGAGAGATGATGTGAGTGATTATATATTCTACTTTTTCTCTTAACTGATTAAAAATGGTTTTGCATAAATAATATGCAAATGTTTGATATATATTGTCTAAAACATAGAAATGTATTAATATGTGAAAATGTAATATGTAATATAAATGCAATATATGATATAATATAATATAGTATAATATAATATAATATAATACAATACAATACAATACAATACAATACAATACAATATAATATAATATAATATAATATAATATAATATAAAAGAACAGCTCAAATGTGGCACAAAAATAGGGAAAAGAGAATTGTACCCTGTAGCACTAAATTCCCACATTTCACTATAATTAAGGAAATGGATGTGGCTGAGTTCAAATGTGTATTCGAACCTTTATACCAATCACTAAAAAAATTCAAGCTGGGTGTGGTGGCGCACGCCTAAATCTCAGCACTTGGGAGGCAGAGGTAGGTGGATCACTGTGAGTTTGAGGCCACCCTGAGACTACATAGTGAATTCTAGGTCAGCCTGGACTAGCATGAAACCCTGCCTTGAAAAAAAATTCAAGAAATGCAGTTAAATATATGTGAAATTCTCTTCACTACATAAAAGATAAGATACTTGTGGGAAACGATGAGTGTTTTAATTAACTTGATTTTATCACTTCACAATGTATACATATATCAGATTATATTGTCTATAAGTATGCACAATTTTTATTTGTCAATTCTAAGCTTTAAAACTTGTCAGTTATAAAACTGGGGAAAGAAATGTCGCTAAGATCATTATAAAAAATTAAACTATACAAGAAAACGTTCACTTGGCATATACTAAGGTAGTGCTGGGGAACTAGAGAAACAGAAATTCACAAGGCATGGAAAGTAAACAGTGAAAGTACAGACAAAAGCCCATCTGTTTCTGTGAGGTTACATGCGAATGGATTAAGCTGCCTAGTCAGAATGTAGAGACTGTCAAACTGGAGGAGAACCCAAGATGCAACATGGGAGAAGTGTGTTGATTTTGAGACACAAAGAGTTAGAAAAGAACGGAAAGAGATAACACCACTCAAGCAGAAGCTGATGAGAAAGCTAGGGTGGCTGTATTCATATTGGCCGCGTTAAAAGAGCTGCCAGGCTAAGGTCAGACAATGCGATTGGAGAAAAAGAGGGACATTTTGTAATGATAAAAGTTTCAACCAATCAGGAGTATATAGCAGTAATGAACATATACACACTAACAACAGATCCCCAAAATACTCTGAACAGAAACTGAAAAAACAATTAAAGGGAGAGACAGGTCACTTAATATCAGTGTTAAATTTTAAGATTGTCTGTAAATAATGCATAGAACAATTAGGTAGATGTACGAAAAGGAGATAGAAGATTTGAATAGGACGACACACCAGCTAGGCCTAGCAGATGTCTATAGCTCACTCCATTTCATAGCAGCAAAGCACACATTTTTCTCAATCACACATAAGACGTTCTCCAGAAAAGACCATATGCTAGATCGTAAAGTAAACCTCAAATATTTCCAAGGATTAAACTCATACAAAGTATAGTCCTTGTTCACAGGGAATAAAATTAAAATTAATAATAAAAGGGAGTAAAAATATTTGGAAATCAGATAATAACCTGAATAAATTCCTAAATAACCACTAGATTAAAGAAAAGCAAGTCAACCTCAGCCTTGTCTTTGGCATTTGAAAGAGTTGTGACTCCCTGATACGCCTTGGGGAGTGGTAGGAGGTGTGTGTGTGTGTGTGTGTGTGTGTGTGTGTGTGTGTTTGTGTGTTGCTAGAAATCGGAAACCAGGGCTTTTTGTATGCTAGGCAAGCACTCTACTACTGCTCTGTATCTCCAGCTCTTGCTTTTTAGAAAACATTGTATTCATTTATTTTCAAGAAGAGAGAGAGAGAGAGAGAATGGGTGCATCAGGGCCTGTTGCCACTGCAAATGAATTTTGGACACATGTACCACTTTGTGCATCTGGCTTTGTGTGGGTACTGGGGAATCAAACCCAGGTCCTCAGGCTTTGTAAGCAAGCATCTTTAATAGCGGAGCCATCTTTCCAGCCTGCTCTGGCTTTTTTGATACAAGGCCTCACTGGGTATCCCAGGCTAGCCTCAAGCTTGCTATCGTCCTGCCTCTGCCTCCTGAGTGCTGGGCTTACAGGTATCCACTGCCACACCTGGATGAGTGATAGGGTTTTTACATGAAAGCTATCCTGGCTCTTTCTTGTGGTTTCTTTGGTTTCTTAACAAGGACCTATGGTCTTGAACCTGTTCTGACTTCACAGTTGCTCTGGGCTTGGGCTGGACCTAGGGCATGTGTTGTGTGCACATAAAGTGAGGGCGTGTGGATGCTTTGGGGAACCTTGGTGGAACTTCAGGGAGTGTACCCCTCTCTTGGCTGGGGAAGTCTTATGGCCCTGGGAAGCAGATGCCTACAGCAGGAAGGATGGATGGCTCTGGAATTATCTAGAAAACTCAGTCCATTTCCTTGCAAGAATAGCATGTCAATATGTTTTTGTCTGCTTGACAATGTGTGGGACACAGCTTTGATTTTTTTTCGTAACTGTGCATATAATTTCTTAGTATTTCACTTCCGGGCATTGATTAAAGCTTTTCTGTCTCTTTAGAGTCATTAAATAGGAAAACGTCTGCTGGAGACAGATTGACGGCATTTCTAGGGACTCCCTTGGAGAAATATGAATTTTCTTAACTTGCTGAAAAGTTTGTTCTGGTCTGTGGCAAATAAACATTAATAGCTAACATCTACGGAATATTTATTATAAGCCAAGTACCACGCTAAATGCTGTACACAGATTTTTTCACTGTCTTCCAGGCACCAATCTGAGATGGGCTATTGTCACCAACCCTCTCTGACATGAAATCAGGCTTAAAACATTAAGTAATGTAATCAAGGCTTACTTAGCAGGGTAGTCGGAAAGACATGATTCCATACGGTCTCACCCACCCAGCGAATGTGTCACATCCAAGTCGCAGTCTTCAAATCCTTATAGCATCTAGTCACCTAGGTACTGGCTTCCAGGAATACAGGCACATTCTCGGAGTTTCAAATCTGGTAATGTGTATTTTGGTACCTTTGAAGCGCATGGGAGCCCACCCACACATCTGCAGTCATTGCGTTTTCATCTGACAGTGAAGACAACGCAATTCGGTAACTGTCTTAGCTTCCTTTGAAAACCCACACTCACCCAGAAATGGGCATCTCCATAATGTTGTTCTAAAGGAACAGTAGTATTCAGGGTGGGTGCTTTTCTTGTAGACAGAATGACTGTGGTTGAAGGGCTGAAGGGAAATTCAGGCTGTCATGATCTCCCTTGCCATTTGCATATGAAACCAGGAGGGAGTGTTTGGAGTAATCTCCACTGCACAAATGACCAACCTGAGAAACAAGGGTGAGAAGGAACTCAACGGGGTTCATCCAATCTAGTCAGCCAAACTGGGCCAAGTACTGTGCTAAATGCGTTTAGATGCACGATCCCAGTCAATCCTCACAACAACCGCATTGAACAGTTAGCAACTTGCTTGTTTTACCAATTAGGACACAGAATGTGTTAGCCGTTTCGTTGCTACTATGAGTAAATACCTGACAGTGCAACTTAAAGGAAGAAGGATTTACTCTGACTCCTGGTTTGAGGGGATATAATGAGAAGGGCACCACAGAGCTCGTGGTGCTGGGAGGATGTGGCTGGGCTTCCTCATATCTGCACAAACCAGGACGCAGAAATGGGACAGGAAGTGGAGCCGGGCTACGTAACTCAAAGCACCCTCTTACCCTGCAAATGATGCCCTTCCTCCAGCTCTGCTCCATGCCCTGAAGTTTCCACAACTTCCCAAAACAGCACCACCAGCTGGACCAAGGGTTCAAATGCACGAGCCTGCACGGACCATGTCACATCCAGATGGTGGCGGGGCTTCAGAAGCAAGTTGGAGAGTGATGTCCTACTAGTGTGTGTTGGACAGCCAGGGCCATTCTGATTGACAAGTACCTGTATTTTAGCTACAGGGTGAGGAAGTAGAAATGTATCCCTCACTCTCCCAGCCTTGTGGACAGTCCTGTGGTGAGTTGGATAGACGTCTTCGTTCTATCCAAGGATACAAGTTTGGATCTTGTAGTCTGCTCCTAGACCCTCCACATGCAATTGGCATGGAAAGAGACGGCGGTGGATGGATTGGGAGTTGCCATGGCCAGGGCTGGAAGTGAAGCACATCATTTCAGCCACATTCGATTTGCGGGAACTCAGTCACGTGACACCACCTGACTGAGAGGGAAGGTGGGAAATGTAGTCTGGTTTATCGCGCCGGTGGAAAAGGAATTTTCATTTTTTTTTTCTTTTGGGCTTGTATGTATGTATTTACTTAATGTGTGTATATGTGTTATGGTGTCTGTGTCTTTGTGTGTATGTAATGTGTGTATGTTATGGTGTGAGTGGTGCATGTGTCCTTGTGCATATGTAAGTATTACTGTGTGTGTATGTGTGCGTGCATCGTGTGTGCCCTTTCAGGGCCCATGTGCTTACCTGTGCCTAAGAGCCTTCACCTGTGGTGACCAGAGCAGAATGTTGGGTGTCCCCCTGTATTGCTGTTCCACACATTCTTCTTCTTTTTTTTTTTTTAGGCAAGCCCAACAGACCGGCCAGACAGAGAGAGATTTGGCACACTAGGTCCTGTAGCTCCAGATGTGAGCGCCACCTTGTGCGCATGTGCAACCTTGCTTGCTTGCGTCACCTTGTGTGCGTTTGGCTTACGTGGGACTTGAAGAGTAGAACCTGGGTCCTTAGGCTTCACAGGCAAGCGCCTTAACCCCTAAGCCGTCTCTCCAGCCAGCCCTCTTCCGCCCACTCTCACCTGAGCCTTTTACTGGTTACTGGAGCTTTCTGCTTTTCACAAGCCCAAGTGGTTCCCTGGTGTCTGCTGTCCTTCGTGGAACGAGAGTTCCGGGGTGCACGTGGCCGCACGCAGCTGTTCATGTGGGGTCTGGAGATTTCCAGCTCTGATAGTTTCAGGCCCCTCAGGCCCTCGTGCTTGCGTGGGAAGTTCACTTAGCCACCGAGCCACGTCTCCAGCTCCAGACAAAGTGCTGTCATGAACACACAGCCTCGGCCATGTGGCCACCATGTACTGGTTGTTACATACAACTGCTTGTTGCATGACAAATTTCTGATTAGTAATGAGCTGCACATGTCACGGTGGTCTCACAGGATTGTATCGCACAGTGATGTCATGGCAGTCCTCGCGTGAGCACACACTAGGACATCACACCATCACAAAACCTCTCACCCATGCGCTGCTTAGAATATGTCTGTGTTATTAAGCTATATTTGAATACCATGCCGAGCTTAAGTCACAGCCAGCAAGTGGCAGAGCCAGGAGTAAGACTCGGGGCTGAAATTGGGCCTGATTTTTTTTTTTTTTTTTTTTTTTTTTTTTTTGCACTGCCTCTCACTGTCCTCTGGGGCTCAACCCAAGTGCTGTATCTCTGGTCCTCCATGTGGCGATGTGGTCTCTGCCTTCCTAGTTACAGTCACCCCCTGGACTGTCGTCTGCGTGGCTGCCCTCCTTGTGCCCTGCCATGGACTGTGTGAGCTGTGGCTTTGAGAGTCTCGTTTGTTGGAGATTCTGTGCCCAGCTGACTCAGGGTTAGGCCGGTCAAGCTCCCGGCTTATGTGGTGCTCAGATCCTCTGCTGGGACTGATGGATGACTGACGAAGTGTGTCCCTCTCCCCAGGCAGGCTGGGCTGCCATCGGCATTCCGCAGAGCTGTGAGTCTTGTTGGACAAATCAGCTGTTCAGAGGCTTAAAAACACACACACAGAAACTGCTGAATGCCTCTCTCCGTTGAGGCTGTTCCGAGTGTGAAGCTAGCAGTTTCGCACGCTTGTTGAGAAGCCACAGGGGAGGCGGTGTGGTGTTTTAGGGGCAGATCTGGAAGTCAGTTTTTAGCAATGTGAAGTGAACTTGGACTGTGAGCATTTGACGTCTTTGGTTAGGGATATTGTTTCTCTTTCTCTGTCTTTCTGTCTCTCTCGACAAATGATGGGCCCATCCGTTTCTTCCTCTGCTTTCTCACTTATCTATCTTAAGACACTGCAGTTGCTGTGTGACTTTGGCCTCATTTCCCTGTAAATTTCTGCTGGGATGTCCTTTGGGAGAGTGCAGATATCTAAACAGCGAGGTCCAAACATGTGGCCTTCCTACTCTGGACTAGAGTAGGACTCTTTCTCCTGTCAAATGGAAGGTGATCCTAAGCATGGGGTCCCATGCATTCTACTTTTCTTATTTTTTTTCTAAAATATTTTATTTGCTTATTTGAGAGAAAGAGAGAGAATAGACATTGCAAATAAATTCTAGATGCATGTTCCAAGTTGTGCATCTGGCTTTATGTGGGTACCAGGGAATTGAACCCAGGTCATTAGGCTTTGCAGGCAAATGCCTTAACTGCTGAGCCACCTCTCCAGCCCCGTTCTACCTTTCTTAAGTTCCGGTCCCGGTGTACGGTGTGTGGCAGTGCAACTAACCGATCCACTTTCCTGAGGCCTGAGCAGAAAGCAGCCTGTGGACCGCTGGTGGGCACTGCTGGTGATGGTGACTGAGTGGGCATTGGGAAGGTTCCCAGGTCCAGATGTCTGGGAGGTAGGAGCAAACAGCATCTGTCCTCATTAAAAGGTAGAGCGCAAGAGTACAAATCATAGGTCATGTTCAATAAATCCTGGAACTTCACTGGCGACCCAGAGTGGAGCCCTTTCAAGCATGTCTTCTCAAACCGAGAGCCAAAATAAACCCTCCTGCCCGTGGCTCACTTCCTGTGTCAGGCATTTGATCACGGCTGTGAGGGAAGAAACTAGCACAGAGTTTAATCTCCATTGTGAGACATTAAGACAGTAAACACTTAATCTGATGATGGTGTTTAAAGATCGCCCTTAGGAGCTTACTAGGACCAGATAAGGTCTCCAGAGAAGAGCCCCCTTGATTAGTGGCATTCTATACATGTGTGTTACCCTGTACTGTTGTTGTACTCTGCCAAAAAGGAGGCCAAATTGATTTGGCCATCAGATCATGGACATTCAGCCTCCCAAGCCGTGAACTAAATGCATCTCTTTTTCTTTACAATTTACCCAGCCTGCCCTATTGTATTAGCCACAGAAAATGGACAAATGCGTTATGCTTTTGCCCGGTGCTCATTGCTATGGGAGGCTGCTTCCTTCAAGTCTCAGGCTAACTCCGAGTGCTCATATCTGTGGAGAGTGAATCCACAAAGATTCATCAGAATGAACAACTGGGGCTGGAGAGATGGCTTAGTGATTAAAGGAGCTTGCTTGCAAACCCTGATGCCTCAGGTTCGATTCCCCCATGACCCACGTAAAGCCAGATGCATACAGTGGTGCATCTATGCATCTAGAATTTGTTTACAGTGGCAAGAGGCCCTGGTGTACCTGTATTTACTCTGTCTCTGTCTCAAATAGATAAATAAAAAATTTAAAAAATGAAGAACTGCTGTGGTATTTGGTAGTGCCTTGTTACTACAACAGTTGGCGCGGTACTGGAGCTGGGTTCTGGGGACCCTTGCTATGCCTGGCATCTGTGTAGATACTGGTTCTTGGGGGGAAGGTTGGGTACTTGACCTTGATAGTAGGCGGCATCTGTCAAGAGTTTGGGGTAGCAGAGTTTTGCTACACGGTAAAGAAATTATTTCAGTATTTTAAGAAACTGATATTGTTGGGGCAGTATATATCAACTAAATAACAACCCTGAAAGAAACAAACATAAATTTATGATCATTGTATGGTCCAAGTAAAAAGCTTCCTGGTGGCTTCTGCTTATCAACTGGGAAGATCTCACCAGAGGGACTGGGAGCCTTATGTTTGCTGGATTCTGAGCAAGTGAATTTCTGACCATTTGGCCATAGTTTATGCCAGGAGTTCTCAGGCTTTTTATTCCTGGGTCCCTTTTATGCTCTTAGAAATTATCAAAGACCTCAAGGCAAAATTCTTTTTATAAATATAGGCTATATATATAAATATTTATCATAATAGAAAGTTAAACAGGAGATGAAAATAATCATTTATTATTTTATTTAATCATGGCAGTAATAAGCACGATTACATAAACTAACATAAGTGATTTTTTTTTTTTTTAGTGTAAAAGAACTGCAGACTCCTGGTCTGTTTAAGCTGCTGTCATGAAATGCCAGAGACAAGTGTTGTATAAACAACAGACATTTATATTTAAGTTGCAAGTCTAAGGTCAAGACACTGGCAGATATAGTATTTGGTGATAGCCCACATTGTGATTTATAAACAAGCATTTTCCTAATGTATTCTCACATGGGAAAAGGATGAAAGAGCTCTGTGGTTTCTTCCACATGGACACTCATCCACTCTACCTTCCTTATAGCTCCAATACCACCGTATTGGAGTTTAGGATTTTAACAGATGGATTGCAGCGGGGTGGGGGCCAGGGCGGGGGCTATGTGTTCATTCTACAGTGGTTTCCAAAACAAATACATTTTATTGAGAACACTGGCATTGTACAATAGTTTCACAAGTCTCTGATGCCTAGCTTGACAGAAGGAAGCTAGAATGTCATACTTGTATCTGCGCTCAGAGGCTCTGTGGTCCTGGATGGGTTGTTTTGGTTGAAACATGTCAGTCACACGCTTCTTCTCACAGATAAGTTTTGAAAGGAAGAGGTACTGGGGCTGGGGACATGGCTCAGCGGTTAAAGGCACTTGCTTACAAAGCCTGATAGTCCGGGTTCAATTCTCCAGTATTCGTATCAAACTGGGTACACCAAAGTCTGAGGTTCACTTGCAATAGTAAGACTCTGGTGTGCATGCATGTACACACACACACACACACACACACACACACACGCAAATAAGTAAAAATCAAATAAAAGGAGAAGTACATTGATAGCATTTTCGGATAATTGCGGAGATTCTTTGGAACTCACTTAAACTGATGAATGGTTGCTTTTAGGGTTGGTTAGCTGTAGGTTAGAATCTATTTAGTGTAATGAGGGGTGTGTACGCCATTATATTCAAGTTCATCAGCTTAACCTGCACGCCAAAGCTTGTGCACTTTGCTCGTGCGTGTGATTCTGGAACACTGCTTTGTTCATGTAGAAAAGGTGGATCGCACAGTCGTTCGGATCTCCTGGTGTGGATGCATCTTGTGATGCATTTGTCATTTGCCACCTGTATTCATGCTACCGTTGGCATCGCTGGCAACTTTGAATATAGGAATGCTTTCAAACTCTCATGGCGTGGATGCACGTTTTACAAAGATCTGAGTTTTTCTTTACGAGTCGGAATTTTGTCTTTGGGGGAAATGCTGCCAGATTGGGGCTGGGGAGATAGCTCAAGATGTAAGGTGCTTGCCATGTAAGCGTGAGCTTGGATCTCCAACACCCATATAAAGGTTGGATATGGTAACATGTCAGACACAGGCAGGGACCCAGGTTAAAGCAAGCCTAAACTGTCAGACACGACTAAAGGCCCTGGGCTACAGAGAGGTCACAACAGCCTGAACCACTGGACACATCTTGGGCCCCAGACTGGCAGGGAGGCTCCTCCCCCTCCCCATTTTCTGGGGTCACAATGAGCCAGGCTCCTCCCCCCATTCTAAGGGATCACAGTGAGCCTGGACCCCCAGACAAAAATCTGGGCCCCAAGATCGGCAGGAAGTAGGGCCTCTTCCTCTTCAGCCTTGGACACCTGATGTCCTGATAAGACTTAGGCTTTGCTCATAGCCCTGTGACCTTTGGCCAGTTGCCTAGGGAACTCCTTATATGGTATCAGCCAGCAGCCTTCACACAGCCCATGCCCCTGTGACTTGAACCCCATACCTTTTCCCACCACTACATAGATCACCTGACTCTTCCCAGGTGCTGGAATGAACGTTCCTATACACCAACTAGGCATTGGCAAGCAGCCTTTGAACCCACCAATCCCCTTAGGACTGTCTTCCCGCTCTCTTTTAACTGCTTATAAAAACTCAGTCCCTTGGCAAATAAATGCGCTGTTCTCTGAAGCTGTCTCCTGGGTGTTTCTTCCCATCACACTCACGCCCACTCAAGACCCTGCTCCACAGTAGCCTGGACGCCTTCCGGGAGCCAGTGTGCAATGGCCCCTGAGGAACCAGAGACCCACAGTGACACATGCCTGTAATCCCAGTGCTAAGGAGGTGGAGACAGGAGGCTCCCCACTGTTGCTGGATAGCTAGTTTTGTGTGTGTGTGTGTGTGTGTGTGTGTGGTAGGGTCAAAGTCTAGCCCAGGCTGACCTGGAATTCACTATGTAGTCTCAGGGTGGCCTTGAACTCATGGCAGTTCTCCCACCTCTGCCTCCCGAGTGCTGGGATTAAAGGCGTGCGCTACCACGCCTGGCTTTGGATAGCTAGTTTTTTTTTTGTTTTTGTTTTTGTTTTTGTTTTTCGAGGTAGGGTCTCACTCTAGCCCAGGCTAACCTGGAATTCACTATGGAGTCTCAGGGTGGCCTCAAACTCATGGCGATCCTCCTACCTCTGCCTCCCAAGTGCTGGGATTAAAGGTGTGTGCCACCACGCCCGGCTTGGATAGCTAGTTTTGATGAATCCATAATTTCTGGGTTCAGTGAGAGACCCTGTCTTAAAAAACAATAAAATAAAGAGCAGTGAGGAAGACACCTGGCATTTATCTTCATTCTCTATAGAGGATGCACACACACACACTCACAGACACCACATACACACGTAAAAAATACTATCTATTATTTTCTTTGAAATGACGAGCCTTTGAGAAAACCCTTCCAAATTCCCAAGCATGCATAATTTTGATCTGCCAGTTGTTCTGCCAAGTGGCCATAGTGTTCTGTGAAAATGTGGCCAGTCTGGGACAAAACTCAAACGGTCGTACAGATGTGGCGGAAGTGTCCTCTGTGTGTGTGTGCGCGCGTGTGTGTGTGTGCTCATGGGCAGGGCTCACAGGAGCCTGGTTGGTTTTGTACTCTGCACGGCCCAGGAGTCTCAAGGGGCAAATCGTTTTGTGTGGGTGTTTAACTCCAGGCTCACCTTTCTATCCCTGCATGTTCAGACACGCTCCTCTGAGCTCTGACCACATCTCCTCTGCCAAGAAGAGAGCTCAGTATGCCCTGTGGCATCTGTCTCATGAGCTCTCCATCTGCTGGCAACCTGATGGCCTCAGGGCTCCTGTTGACTCAGACCCGCTTTGCTAGGACTCTACAATGCCAGCTGTCCCCATGTGTTTACGGCCTCCATCCTCTTCCTGGATGTAACTTCTAGCCTTTTCCTGGCACAACTCAGTGTCTGTCCTTGAACTTCCTGTCCCCAACGTTGACAGATTCTTTACTCAATGTCATCTCTGGCCTACTTGTCCTGTCCTGTCATTTGGAAATGAGTTCTTTGGAATCTCGGGGGCCAGCCCCCCTTACTTCCTCTTGGCTTCTCTCTGTGCTGTCTTTTTTTCTGCCTGGCCACAGCCTTCAAAGCATGAAGCCGTCTCTAGTCAGCGCAGCTCACCATGCCGCTGCGTTCAGGATTCTGATGCCTTCTCGGGAACTCGGTGTACTGCTATTTCATCAGGTGTGACCTGAGATGGGAGCTTGGCCACGGTCAAGCTGCACTCACTTAAACAACCTATAGGGCTTGGGATAATGTGCTCCCTGGAGATAAGGCCTGGGGTCACTTTGTCTTTTCTCCCAGGGCAACAAATGCCTGGCACGTTGTGTGAGTTCAGCCTCCAGTGACTGAAGCTGGTTCTTGCTTTCTGATCAAATGGAAGATTTCAGCATTTCCTCTTGGTCACTGGTTGGTCGGGGCTTGGGGAAGTAACTCTTTGGAAGGTCTGCATTTGAATGCATGGCAGCTCCTTGGACCTCTGGTCTTTTGATGCTCTGCCTTTGGGGAATGAGATGTAAATGTGTCCTTTGCTGGTGCCAGATGAGGAGGAATTGAGTAGCGACACCCTTTTTCATTTATTGATTAAACCCATCTTACACGTGCTTTTCAGTCCAAAGCAGGGCTAGAGACCTTTTTACTTCTGAATTTTTACCTGCATTTACGGACTCTGATGGTACACTTTTATTCATTCATTCACTCAAATATGCTAGCTGGGCATCAACTTTAGCAAGACATGGGTGAAATTCCTGGAAGGACAAAGGGCATCAGCAGGCTGTCATAGAAGGACTGGGTGCCCTGAGACAAAATGTGAGAGACGGTCCTAGGAGACATGGGGGTACTCAGGCGGGACTGGCATAATGTTCCCTGACAGGAGGACAGGATCAACTGTGTTCTGCTCTGGGGGAAACAAAAAACTCCTTATGGAGACAAATTGGGGGCAGCTTCTCAGAAAAGGCTGGAAAGCACCTGGTTTCCTC
The DNA here is from genome assembly GCA_036346955.1 of Dipus sagitta. Taxonomy (NCBI): domain Eukaryota; kingdom Metazoa; phylum Chordata; class Mammalia; order Rodentia; family Dipodidae; genus Dipus; species Dipus sagitta. The sequence continues at coordinate 150,381,741 of CM070772.1, read as the reverse complement.
AGAAGAGCACATGAACATCCTTCTGGGGGTGGGGTGTGGGCAGTGGCTGCTGGGGAAATAAAATAATGTGAGGATAATAAGATTACCCAGGGGGCCTTAGTCCTTCCCCTCCACAGGTCCATGGCCGATATGCAGTGTGGCTGAGGTGAGGAGTGGGGGGAATGATGTCCATATAATGCCTAAAGGGGTTCCGTTATCTATTCGGCAGCTAGAGCAATTTAAAAAACAAAATGCCATCCAATCAGGAAGCTCTCAAAGCCCTGTAGTGGCTGTTCGTGATAGGACGAATAAATGCGGTCGTCTTTGGCGAGGCCTGCAAGGCTGTGTTCGTTTCTGTGATGTTGTGCTATAGTAACATCTCAGAGACTTTCAGTCCTGTGTTAATTAGCTTTGGTGACTAAAGCAGCACAATCCACTTATCACAAAGAAAGGTGTGTTTTGGCTCACACCCTTACTCGGTGGTTACAACTCGTGGTCAGCTCCATTGCTTTCAGGCCTGTGCTGAGGCAGAACATCATCATAGAGGGGGGTGGAAGTTGCCTAGAACACAGTGGAATGAGAGAAAGAGAGAGAGAGGCAGAGAGTGAAGAGAGAGAAAGGACTGAGGTTCTGATATTCCCTTTAAGTATTCTCCCCCAGTGACTTAACTTCCTTCTTCTCAGCCCCGTGTCTTAAGAACTCCACTATCTTCTATCAGCGTCACAGAGTGGTGGCCAAGCCTTTCACACATGGACCTTTGGGGAACATTCCAAAGCACAGCAAATCCCGTAAGTGTGCTCCAAGTCCACGCTGCTTCATAGGACTTCTGTCCCGCACCGGGGGAGGGAGCGGCGCTTGCTCCCACCTGTGGTGGAACAGTGGCTGCAGGTCATGGCGGCTTTCACAGATTCACCTTGCAACGGGGTGCCTGCGCCGTGTCTATTCACACTCCTCCAGCCCCAACTCACTGTGTACATCATGGATGCCACGGGGCAACAGATGGACGTGTGACCCCTCCACGGGAAGGGCAGTGATAATGGGTAGCCACCACACAGCCTCACAGATGCCCTCTGCCATCTGGTCCCTGCTCGTCGCCCTGACCCCTTCTGCCCGTCTCCACCCTCTCACTCTGCTCATCCTCCACTGGGCCTTTTGCTCTTTCTCGAACACTCTTCGCTTTGTTCCCGCCTCGGGGACCCTTGCCCCACGGCTTCCTGTGCTGGAATGCCCGGCTCTTCGCACACTTCCTGCCTGCTTCCATTCAGCAAGCCCAAGAAGTTTCTCCACCCTCCCATTCTCCTCTTTCCTAGAGCCCACGCTCCCTTGTTTTCCTTTGAACACACGTCACCAGCCCGGGGCTCCTCCATCCGTCTCTTCCTGCGCTGTCATGCTCCACCAGGAGACCAGAAATGTCATGAGAACGGAGACCTGGTCTTGTCTGTCTCAGCAACTCACCTGTGGGGCTACTTGACATTTAAACAAAGACCTGCTCAGTGGAGGCTGCTCACCTGTAACAGTTCCAGAGAGGAGAGGCTGCCAGCAGGTGTGGGGGAGCAGCTTTTGGGGAGTAGGCGCCCAGCTTCACAGCAGCCTGGATGCGTCTTTCCCACCAAACATAAAGCAGCCACATGCACTCATTTTAGGTCGACCCTCGATGGAGACTTTGACTTTGTCTGTAAGCCTAGCCACAAGGGATCAGCCACCCAAGCGGCGATTAGCAGGCACCCCCTGTTGGATTAGCAACAAGCTGCACCATTGCTTGGTGTGCCTGGGGCGGGTGAGGTCTGCAGAGGGTAGAGTGTGTGAGGGGGCGGGCCGTGGGCTGGCTGGATAAGTATTCACGTCCAGAATAACAGGGCCACTCGTGCAGGTGGGCTAGGCAAGCTACATGTCCAACATCAGGGCTTCTCCGGAAGGCAGGAATTACTTTCAGCCAGCACCTGGCTCTGCCTAAGGGTTGTTTATGACACATGAAAATGAATCTGTGACTTCTGGCAGAGCCAGTGCTGCCGCTTCCCGCTATTCTTGTTCAAGAGGTTCCTGTGTCCTGTTCTGTTTCCTCTCCATCCCCCACCCCCAACCACCTTGTGCTTGAATTGCCCTGGGCTGGTACTTCCGCCCTGCCCCATGTTCAGCCTCAAGGTCCTTCTGGTCCCGTGTCTTTGACTAACTTAGAAAGATGAGGGCTGTCTGGCTGCCACAGCAAGCCTGCTTCTCTTGGGACGTTGGCAAGAGACGGAAGTCACGCAGTACGTAATGGTCCTTACCAACACACACGCTGCCTCCTCTCCAAGGACTGCGGGGAGCTGCAGAGCAGGCTCCTGGTGACGCAGGGGAGGATGACACAGCCCGCCGTGGCCTTCCGCTGGCGTGCCCTGCGGAGGATAAAATCCGCGCAGAAGACGCAAAGCAGCCGCCCGTAGAGTGGCACCACTCCTGGCCCTGACATGCAGTGTGTGTAAAGAGTGGGTTCGCCGACACCCTAAAACCTGCTGGGCCCAGGATGAGGAAGCCTTGCGGATGGAACTGCTGGTGTGGCATAAGGGGCACCTCTGGACCAGCTCCGTTCTCACTGGCTGCGGGTTCTGCCTGGGAGGGGCCCACCTCTTCCAGTTGTCTTCTGTGTTACATGTTATCCCTGTGTGAAAGTCTCTTTTATCCTAGCCCAGTGGTTGAGCTACCTGGCCATAAAACGTTGGATACTGAACTTGAAAATGAGCAAGTTCAGTAACAGAATGAGGCTCAGAGACGTGGAAAGCTTAGGATTCTCTGAGCTTCTATGTTGGGGATAATGCTGTGGAAACCTTTGGTGAGGGGGCCTGGGGTAGGGTAGGGCGGGGAAGGAACGAGGCGGTATTTTCCTCGGCCTTGGGGGCCAGGAGCAGGGGTGGTTTGACCTGGGTCCACTGGACACAGGGTTTGCATCTGGGAACAGGCTGAAAAACCAGGACCCAACTAGACGATGGCCTGCCTGGAACCACGTGACGAGCTGGCAACAAGGCCGTGGCTAATCTGACTGTTAAATAAAAGCTTCTGTTTCACAAAGACAACTGAAGTCTGTCTCATCTGTCCCTTAATCCCACTTAATTTTCTTTTTATTTTTGTTTCACGTTGCAGCATACAGAACTTTCCATCACCCCAACACCTTCTAGTTGGCCTTGCTGTCCTGGCCACAGGAAGCCCATCATCACTCTGAAGGCTGGGAACATCTTGCTGAGTTCTCAGGTCCCACAAAGCCATCTTACGGCCAAGGTCACTGTGTCACAGCCTAGCTTGCAGGAATCGGGACCCAGGGTGCTGAAGTCATGTTCTCCATACTCCCATCCCCCACCACCCCCAGGGCTCGCTCCTCACTGAAACTGGGTTAAAATGTAGAAATTAGCTCTGGTGCATACCAGAGTCTAGTGCATTGATTGATAAGTTCATTTATTGGCATAAGCTCCAAGCACATAGAAATGAGCATGATAATTTATTCAGAAGGGGGCATAATGCCAATTAATCTTAGACCCGTGAGCTTGCCGTCCCTCCTCACTTGAAGCCCTGGGTGTCAGTTTCAAAGGTCCAACCTGTGTCGCTTCTGTGATCCCATGTCCGTGGGGTACCCCAACAGTGCCCCAGAGACGGGGTATGACGGTTGGGGATAGAGAAGGAGACTCACACTGCACCCTCACTTTATGAGGGAAGCTCTGTTCTCTCTGCGTGACTTATTGGGGTTCACACAGGAGTTTATTTGGGCGGATGTCATGTGACTCAAGCAAGTTTGGAAAGCACCCTTTGATGCAAGGGAGCCATCTAGCTCAGCTAAGTGACCTGGGTGAACTGGGAGAGATACTGCCATGGCTTGGATATGGTTTCTCTGGTCCTCTCGAGGGTTCCCGTGTTGTAGGCTTGACTGTCGGTAGTCCTGGGGCCTCCTCGGAAATCCTGACCGGCCCTGCCTTGGGTTGTGTCTGGCCATTGAGTTCTCTTTTTCTTGCATGTACTCTGCCACAGTGTCATGTGACGTGAGGTGATACAGCTCAGAGGGGCCCTCACCCAGGCTGGTGTTATCCTATCTGGGCTTACAGCCTTCAAAACTGTGAGCTAAATAAATTTCTTTTCTTTATGGTGCCCAGCCTTAGGCATTCTGTTATAGTAACCAGAGGATGCAGTCATACAGATGGTGACAGCTGGGCCCTGACAGCATTCAGTGGAGCCCTTTGAGGGCACACTAGAGTGGCAGCAGGCTCCTGAGGCTGGTCCCATGCCAGGACGGCAGGACTGAGTGTTTTCTCTGCCATCACTACACCATGGCCAAACAAATGACCAGAGTCTTGCTTTCCTTACTAAGAGCGGATCTGCCCACAGCCAGTTCCCAGCCAGCTCCAAATGTCCACTGGGATACCACTGGCCAGGAAACTCAGCTGCCCTCCTGATTGAAAACAGCTCTGGAAGGAGTGCCTTGCCTGCCTGCCTTCCTTCCTTCCTTCCTTCCTTCCTTCCTTCCTTCCTTCCTTCCTTCCTTCCTCCCTCTCTCCCTTTTTTCTTTCCTCCCTTTCTCTTTCCTCCCTGAGGCCAGGGGCCATGAGAGACTTCTCTATCACTTTGACTGTCCTTCAAGCTGGACGGTCCAGGCCTCTCGTTCTTTGCTGCGGAGAGAGCCCCTCCGAGTTCTCAGCAGGTGCGAGGCATCAGGGGGAGGTTTGTGGGAAAGCTTGGTTGGGGTCATGCTTCCCCGTTCTTCTCTTCACCTTCGCCCCTGCTGGGGCAGCGGGGGTCCTGCTCCGGGAAGGTGACAGCTGGCCAGGACCCTGAGGTTCCCATTTGTCGTGTTCACAGGAAGCCCATGAGCACCTGCCGCAGTCAGCCCTGACACCCGCTCACCTGCCGACTCCCGGGGGACAGCTCTCTCGCCCAGATGCCTTGTTGCTTTTTGCTGTTTCTCTTTCTTCTGTCTTCAGAAGCCAGGCAATAAATCCACTCCAGCGAAGGAAAGGATAAAAGGCACCTCTTCTTAATTGGCTCAAGGCCATTGCACACATTACCAGGTGCACTCAATCTGCAATTTACTTTTTAATTAAAGTTCTTTCTACCTACAGGAAAGCTGAACATTGGGTCAGTGTTCTTGCACTTAGAAAGGGTGTTTGGGAGTGGCCACAAGGAGAAAGCTTGGCTTATCATTTAGCTTACAGACTTTGATTTTTTTTCTTCTTTGCTATTCTTTTCACTTCTTTCACACGAGTCTCTGTCTCTTTCTGGCCGGAGACCTGCACGTGAGTCTTCCCTGCATTCTTGTGCAGACCCCATTGGCCCTCCTCTGCACTGGCCTCCTCACCAGCCCTCATTTCAAGGCCCACAGTGTTGTCAGCTTCAGGATTTGGGCACATTCTGGAACACTGTAGTCTCCTCTGCCTGGCTTTGGCCTGTGCATCTGGGCTCTGTTTTACCCCAAGTCCACTCAAGCCAGAAGCCATTCCCTGGGGAGCCACGCAAAGCACCCTCACTTGAGGGACAAGTTGAGGGGTTGTGCGCACGGTGAGAGTCTGGGGTTAAGACTTCCTCGATCCTTCCCAGGACAGGTTATCACTGGCCCTTCCTCTGCCTTGTGACCCTGGAGATCTCCATGGTCTCATATTATGGGGCGTTTCCTCCTTCTGGGAAGACTTGGTCACCCAGGTCCCATTGTCATCTTAGCTCTGTTAGATCATGCCCCACATCAAGAGTTTTATTTATGTATGTATTTTCTTATTTATTTACTTATGACAGAGAGAGACAGAGAGAAAGACAGAGAGTGCATATGGGCGCACAAGGGCCTTCTGCCACTGTCAACAAATTCTAGAATCATGTGCCACTTTGTGCATCTGGCTTTACGTGGGTACTGGAGAATGGAACCTGGGTTTTCAGACTTCACAACCAAGGGCCTTTAATGGCTCCAACCCAAGGGTCTTTTTTAAAAGAACTTAAAATTTTTTTTAGAAAGAGAGAGAGAGAGAACTGGCGCACCAGGGCCTCAGCCACTGCAATCAAGCTCCAGATGCTTGCACCACTTAGTGGGCATGTGTGACCTTGCACTTGCCTCACCTTTGTGCATCTTTCTTACATGGGATCTGGAGAGTCAAACATGGGTCCTTAGGCTTCGCAGGCAAGCACCTTAACCACTAAGCCATCTCTCCAGCTCTAAAATAATTTTCTTAATGCAGGTGGCTGTGGCAACTCCTATGCCCTTATATAAAAGGTCCTGTTTTTTTTTTTTTCAGGTCAGTCTCTGACCCTTTGACCCTGCTGGCTTGTGGGTGTCCAGCCCAGGATCCTGTCCTCCCCAAGAATGGCCAACTGCTGTGGCTTCATGCGGACTCCTTTTTGAAGGCAGAAGGGTAGACACAGATCTCGCCCCATTGATACTGTTTCTAATGAGACAGAAGTAGGAGGCCAGGGTTTGGGCACGTCTGTGTGTGGCGGTGGCTCCTCCTCCGGAGCGCGGCGGTCTTTCCTCTGCTCACAGGCCAGGCAGTGTCCCAAAGGCAAGAGGCGCATGTCTGGAGGCTGGGCTGCCTCCGCCGAGACCACACTCTCTGTAGCTGGCATGTGCTGCACTGGCCCCCATCTTCCTTCGCAGGCAGTTTGATGGACTCTCAAGATGTCTGGAGGGTGTGACATGAGAGGGGATCATTGTCACACCAAGACTTTAGACCAGGCACTTACTGAGTGTGTCACTGCCGTGACATCCAGTCCTCCCCCTGAGAGTGGAAGTTAAGTGCAGATGGGAGCAGCTGCGTTCAGGGAGACATCCCTTACTTGTCCTGTTGGTGTGACCAGATACCCGACAGGGAGCCACGTGAGCGAGGGCTCACAGTTTGAAGGGACACAGTCGACAAGGCAGGAGTGTCCCGGTGATCGGAGCACAAGGTCACGTTGTGTCTGGAGTTAGGAAGCTGAGAGAGAGAGGAGTGCTGATGTGCAGCAGACCTTCTTTTACTCTTCCCGGAACCCCAGCCCATGGAATGGTGCCGCCCACATTCAGGATGGGTCTTCCCTCCTCAGTTCTGGAAACACCCTCACTGACGCACCCTCAGGTGTTTCCATGGTGATTCTAAATCCGGTGAAGGTGACCATCACAAGACGTGTGGGCACTCTGGCAGTCTGAACGGCGGCCAACATCGTTTGGCAACTGCCAGAGTCCACATTATGGCTTCGGTGTATAGAAAACATACCTTATGCCTGTCAGTAGGGGTTCAGGGACTCTCTCTGGCCAGCTCCCTGCCTGTCCCATCTCGGTGGCACTAGTGTTTGTATCAGCCCCAAGGGGGTAAGGTTTTCAAACCCCACACAGAACCCTGACCTAGTTAGTGCAATGTACTGACCCAGCTTGGGGACTAGGCCCCCTTCCAGCCCAAGCATCAGAACTGAAGCTGGGTTTGAATCCTAGCTCTACTTTTTCCTGCCATGTGACCTGAGATAAAGTATTTAACTTCTCCAAGCCTTGGTTTCTTCATCTGCAATCTCTCTCACATGGCCATTGTGAGATCTAAATGAACATTACACTTGGGGAGTGTCTGGTATGACACAGCCATGTGCCTACATATTAGTAGGTGTTGACATCTCCTCCTCCTCTCTGCCAGTCCCATTGTTTTCTAACTATACCTGGTTAGAATAGCCTCCTGGGGCTTATCTCTTTGGGAAAGTAAATCGGAATATGATGTTTGACATTTAGATTTTTCTTTTAATTATTCAGATTTAGGATTAGAGCAAGGAAGAGGTTCTGTGTGGGACCACAGCCTAGTGAGCAGGGGTGGGGGTCTGATCCTGGAGTCTGTGCCTTTGAACCTGGCCAGACGTGGTTACAGCAGGCAGATCCTGCTGGATGGAGAGGGTAGCTGATACACTTCCATGCCCTAGGCTTTCAATACATGCTAGGCTGCCTCCGCCTTCCAGAATGCTGACAAATGGAGACCTGGTAGCCTCGTGGATTAAAGAAAGAGCTTGAAACGTTCACTCTGTTTCTTTCTGTGTGACCTCGGGTTACAACTTAGTCTGTTTTCTGTTCCTATAACAAAATACTTGAGGCTGGGTTATTTGTAGAGAATCGGAAGTTGATTTGGCCCACATATCTAGAAGCTGGAGAACCCAAGAGCATGGTGCCACCATCTACTTGGCATCTGGTGAGGACCTCATCCTGTGTCACCACAGGGTGGAGAACATCGTGAAAAATCACGGTAAATGTTGTAGCTCGGTCTCTTCTTATAAAGCCCTTAGTCTCCCTCCCCCCTTTGTGGTGTCATTTTATCCTGATTACCTCCCAAAGGCCTTGCCTCCACCACCATTAACAAGACTTTGGGGTGCTGGAGAAATGGCTCATCAGTTAAGGTGCTTGCCTGCAAAGCCTGAGGTCCCAGGTTCAATTCCCTAGTGCCTGTGTAAGCCAGATGCACATGCATCTGGTGTTCATTTGCAGTGGCTAGAGGCCCTGGCACACCCATTCTCTCTCTCTCTCTCTCTCTCTCTCTGCTTGCAAATAAGTAAATAAAATATTTTTAAAAAATAGACTTTTGGGATGAGGTTTTCAGCACATGAACATTTGGCAAACACTTGCAAACCACAGCATGCCAGTTGCTTCAGTTGACCCCATGAACCAGGTTCCCCTGTGGCGGGAGGAGGATCAGGTCTCCCCTGTGGTGTGGCTGTGAGGGGAGCATCAAGAGCTCTCATCGTGTGTGGTTATTATTTTCAATATTCAAGGAAGGTGCAACCTATCTCCCTAAAGGAATGACCATAAGGAAATTAATGAAATTTATTTTCCCAGAAGAGTTGATGGCTTTCAGATAGGCCCCTTCTCTGTCAGTGAAAGGCCTCGTTCTCCCTTCCTCTTTTCTTCTCTCCCTCTCCTCTTCCCTTTTGCCTTTTCATTGTACTTGCTGTGTGCTAAATATACTGCCCTGGATTCCGGGGAGGGTTTGAGAATATGAGGATTGGTGAAGTCATGCATATTATTTAAAAGATAAAATAGGACATTAATTCCAAGGCATGGGATCTCACCCCAATTTTCACCCCAAAGATACTGTGAAGTCATCTTATCCAACTGAGGAAACCGAGGCTCTGAAAGGACTAGAGACTGGGCCCCGAGTCTGCCAGATCACATCCAGCCTCCGCACCTCCTCCTTCATAGCTTGCACAGGCAAGAGGGGGCGTGCCTTGGTTAATGGGGAGGAGCCTCAGTAGGGTGAGCCATGAGTGGGCCTTGAAGGTTGTTTAGGATTATAAGACAAAGATATGGGGTGAGAAAGACACTCAGGATGGGGGTAACAACTTGAGCAATGGAGTGGCCATCTAAAAGCAGAAACTGATCAGGGATGGTGAGTGGCTGTAGTGGCAGGAAGATGCCTTGGGGCCTTCAGAGATTCTGTGAGCATGGATAGCTCTCAGATGCAGTGGACTGACTGGCTTCCATTGTCTGAGACCCTGCCAAGAATTAATTGTGTTTGTGGTAATGATCTTGGACCCTGGACTATAGGCTGGCTTAAATAAACCTCATTTAAATGTTGGATATGTTTTGCATAATGGTCGTGGTCACTTCAGCAGGCAGCTATAGGCAGATGAACTCAGATACTTAAAGAAACTGGGGGCCAAGGCGCTGGTGAGAAAGACTTCATGATAAATCGTGGCTATTAATTTGCATGCTTTGGGGCTGCCAGGCTGAAGCAAACCATCCTTTAGCCTCGCGGGAGTGCCGAGCAGCAAGTCGTTATGAGCATGCAGGGTAATTCATACTCATGCCTCTGCTCCGGCCTTGCTCTTCTGACACTGTTCCTTTGCTGGGAGACATGTTAAATTGGAGCCATCCGTTTTGTGTGACTCTCTGATCATCCTGCAACAAGGATTCCCTCTCCCTGTGACATAAGTTCTCGCCTGCTCTCAGTTCATCTTGACTTCTCTTTGGCCATCTTGGGAAGTGTTAGGTGCTGGTAGGTGGACGTTCCTGGTGGAAGATCATGTGATGTTAGGGTGACTATGTGCTGTGGGTTCCTATAAGTGGGTACAAAGCCAAATTGAAGCCTCCTCATGGAAGATCTGAGATTATGAGGCATGGTCAAGATTTGGGTATAGTTAAGATTTGAGGCAGGATCTTAGATTTTTGGTATTTTTAAGATAATACATGATTATTAGATGTTCCAGATGGTCAATCCAAATTGAGTCTTTAAGATAAAACCAAAGGGATGTCTATATTCTCTCAATAAGATCCCAGACACTGTGGCCCAAGCAGGGTCACATCTTTACTTGTAGCATTTGGAAGCCATGTGCCTTCTCTGTCTCCATCTTTGAAACAAGAACACAGGATTTATATTTTGACTGACTGACTGATAGGGTCTTGCTACACAGCCTACGCTGACTTGTAACATGCATATAGCCCAGGCTGGGCTTGGGCCTGGGCTCTTCCTGTCGTCATGCCCAAAATTCTGGGATTACAAGTATGCACCACGACACCTGGCTTAGGCACCCAGGTTTTTGGCCAGACCTGGCTGGCAGTTGTCCTATGGGGAGGACATTTTCCTATTTGATGCCATAGGCTACCACTGAGGAAGATGGCCGCTCTGTCACTCATGTCCTGGTGGAGGAGCTTGTCATGTGATCTGCCATGGGGATGCTGTGGGCCCATAGCAAGACAGGCAGCTTCACGTGCAGTATTGATACTGTATGCAGGGGCTTCAGGGGCATGCATGTCAACTGTTGACTTATGTCTCAGGACAGCAGCCTTACCATGGCTTCCCACCATCATGGTCATGAGTGTGTCCTGTAGAAGGAGCCCTGGTTCCGGAAGGGTGGGGCTTTGGAAGTAGGCTGACCTGAAGTTCAAGTCCATGGTCCATTGTTCACTGGTTCTGGTTCCCTCCACTGGTATCTCCGAGACCCAGGCTCATCACCCATAAACAAAAAAAATAGACAAAGATAATGGTCTACTGATAATGGCTACCTGGAGGCTTGAGAGAAAGATCAGCTTGATAAAGCAGTGCCCAGAGCTGAGTGAAAAGCAGCACCCTCATCATAAACACACAGGTGAGGGCGGGAGAGATGGCTTAATCATTAAGGCGTTTGCCTGCAAAGCCAAAGGACCTGGGTTCGATTCCCCAGGACCCACGTAAGCCATATGCACAAGGTGGTGCATGGAGCTGGAGTTCGTTTGCAGTGGCTGGAGGCCCCTGGTGTGCCGATTCTCTCTCTATCTGCCTCTTTCTCTCTAATAAGCAAATAAATAATAAATCAATACATAAATAAACACAAAGATAATGGCTACCTGGAGGCTTGAGAGAAAGCACAGCTTGATAAAGCAGTACCCAGAGCTGAGTAAAAAGCCACCCCCTCATCAAAAACAGATGAGGGAGGGAGAGATGGCTTAGCGGTTAAGACGCTTGCCTGCAAAGCCAAAGGACCCAGGTTCGATTCCCCAGGACCCACATAGGCCAGATGCATAAGGTGGCACATGCATCTGGAGTTCATTTGCAGTGGCTGGAGGCCCTGGTGTGCCATTCTCTCTCTCTCTCTCTGCCTCTTTCTCTCTAATAAATAAACATTAAATAAATAGATAATAAATAAATAAGTACACACAGATGAAAGCACTGTTGTTCTCAGGAGTTTTGGCTTTTGGCCTCTGCATTTCCAAATGGCTACAGTTCCCCACTTGGAATTGTCACTACCACTGTGTTTGCTTCCTTTCCTGTTAGCAGAAGGTGGTGCCTGCCTCTGCACCCTTGACAGCAGTCAGGAAGGGGGTGCCCTGTGATGCCCATCCTCTCTTGGTCCGCTCAGAAGGGCACTGGCCAGCCATGTGTGAGGTCCAGAGCTCATGCTGGGCCTTGGCTTTGACCTTCACCTCCTGATGCTGCCAGTGAGAGATGAGGCAGGAACACTGAGCCCAGACAGTGTCCCTTCGCTGGCCAGCTGAGCTGAGAGAGGAGCCTGGGCCCCTGGACTCATGCTCAAGTTTACATACCAAGCCGGCACCCTTTGGCACGCCTTAACCTCTCTGTGCCCCAGTTTATATCCATCTTTAAACCGGAGCCATTAACAGCAACTTCCTTGTATGGCTTTTATGAAGGCTGAGCTATGCGGGATCTATGTTTTATCATGGCCAGCAGACAGTCAGTGTCATTTTATATTATTGTTATTTTGCCATATCCCTTCTCTTGGTTCCTCTGAATCATCCAAGAGACAAGCAAGGCAGGTACTTGTGTACCCATTTTCTGGATGAGGTTACTGAAGCCCAGCTGTTACCTAAGCAAGGATCCCATGAGAAAGAGTGGCTGGTCCGGCAACCTGGCTAGACCCTTCCTGAAGACAGTGTCTGGACCACTATTCCATACTATGCTTCTTGGGCCTACTTCCAAGTGAAAGCTGGGAGGCTGATCCAGGAGGATCCTGAAGACTTGTGCTTATAAAGGGCTTCCCGGGGCATTCCTGGCATCTGCAGTCTGCACCGCCGGGCACACAGCTCTCGTGGTGTTTGCAGGGCAGAAGAGCAGAGCAAAACAGACATATTCACAGCCTGATGCCAAGCAGATGCAGCCATCAGTCGGTTAAATAGGAGCCTGTGAAAATGCAGGCAAAGAAAATGGTCACTTTAACACACACCATTATTTTCCAGGTCACTGGATTTCTTTCTGAATTAGATAACCTCATTACGTATTATGGCTCTGTGGAGGAAGTCTATTTGAACAGGATTGAAACGTTCTTTGTCAAGATATTATGTTTGGGCTGGACGTGGCTAACTGACAAGAGGTTGCCAACGCCAACCTTGGCCCACTGCCAAGGGCCCCTGAGCACACACATGATCCGGCAGGCTCCTCATTGCTCAGGCAGAGTCCTTACTCAGAAGAGGGACACACGGGTCCCCAGGCACATCTGTCACTGTGATCTGACTCGTCACTTAGAAGATGGGAAGCTTTGAGGCATCTGGATGCACAAGGGGCCGGACCCAGAGCAGTACTAACTTTGGGACATGAGGTTCATCACCATAGCCAGTGGCCAGCATGCTGAGGAAACCTCCCGTGGACTCATTGGCTCCTTGATGTCACCACCCAGTGGTTAACAGAGGTCGATTCTCCAAAGACGTGCCCTGGGTCCTTTCATGTCTAAGAGTTGGTCACTAGTCAGCCAGGATTACAGCCCTGTCCCCAGCATTCGCTGCCTGTGAGCTGTTGGGTAAATGACCAAGTTGGGTTCATGCCTTAATTTTCTCGTCTATAAAATGGAAACCATGCCGGGCGTGGTGGCACACGCCTTTAATCCCAGCACTCGGGAGGCAGAGGTAGAAGGATCGCCGTGAGTTCGAGGCCACCCTGAGACTCCATAGTGAATTCCAGGTCAGCCTGGGCTAGAGTGAAACCCTACCTCGAAAAACCAAAAAAAAAAAAAAAAATAATAATAATAATAAAATGGAAACCATGAGTCACCTCATGAGGTTTGCCGTGAGGGTTAAGTGGGGTGACCCAGGACAAGTTGAGTCCCAGGAGAGGCGAGCCATGAATTTCAGCTGTCACTACGACTTTCTTTGTCCACATGGGCTGTCGGTTGAGCTGGGCAGGGGGAAGACCCAAGGGCCATTTGGAAAGCGAGTCTGGGCAGGTCAGCGCATTTCCCATGGACGCAGTGGAGAGCTGAGACCGTCCTCCTGCCACACCTCCCTCGGGCCGGGTCCCCTCTCGAATGACTTTCTCCCGCTGCGCCATGGGAAGTGCAGTTGTGATCAGGACAGCAGAACAAGGAGAGGGACGGGTGTGGGTAGGGGTGTCCTCTGGATCCCGGCGTGGAGGGGCGCCCCGAGAGTGTTCAGCTGAGGCAAAAGAAGGAGCTGCTGAGGTGTGGGAAAAACATGTTCTGGGCAGAAGCTCCAGAGAGGACAAACACTAGCGATGCCCCAGAAACCCAGGGAGTGAGGGGCGGGAGTCCGGGCGAGGCTGGAGGTGGGGGTAGATTTAGCGAGGGCTGTCAGTGGCCAAGAGGCAGACGGGGGCCGGCCAGGGTGGCTAAGACGGAAGGACAGACAGACCCGCAGGGTTGAAAGGTCAGTCTTGCCACGGTGTTGAGGATAGTGGGGTAGGAACAAGGAAGTAAATTTGGAGGCTGTGGAACAGTCTGTGGAGGACTTGGGCTGATGTATCGGGTGACACTCTAGGTGCTGAGCACATTGCTGCTTTCACAGAGATGAAGACCTGATCCATGGGAAGGGGGTGTTTCTTCTGGTTGCAGCCAGGGGCTCACCCTTCCTGGGGCCCTCAGCCTGGATGGGCTCAACACTGCTCACAGAGGAAACAGGGGAAAGTCTGAGCCCTGTTTCCCACCAAGCAGCCCCTCACTTCTTGCTCTTGTTCCTCTTGGATCTCTTCCCCCGAGCCGCAGTTCCTCTTTCCTAAGCATTCACGTCTCCCTGGACCAGCTCTTTTCTGTTTCAATCCATCTTCCCTGGCAGCTGCAGCCGCCCCTTGTCCTGTTTTCCAGACCATACTTCTCATCTCTGTCCCGTTTGCCTACTTATCACGACTTGAATGCAGGTCACTGTCACCCTGGTTCTGCCCTGCTGTTACGTGGTCAGTGCTGGCGTAAGAGTGGACTCCTGGGATGGAGAGATGGCTTAGTGGTTAAGGCGCATGCCTGTGAAGCCTAAGGACCCAGGTTCGGTTCTCCAGGTCCCATGTAAGCCAAATGCACATGGTGGCCCAGGCATGTGGAGTTCGTTTGCAGTGGCTAGAGGCTCTGGCGTGCCCATTCTCTGTCTCTCTCTCCCTCTTTCTATCTCTAATACATAAAAATAAAATCTGTTAAAAAAAAATAAAAGAATGGACTCCTTGTCACATCAGGCATTGTTTGCTTAGTTATTTTGGAAAGGCCAGTTTGCCTGGGAAAATAGGAAATGGCCCCAGGTTTAGTGTAGGTCTGACTATCATGTTTCTGTCTCATTCTCCTATGCTTAGAAGGTGGATCCCCCACAGGGCGCTTTTGAAATCCCCAAACTTAGTTCTGAGGGCAGAGGCCCATGGGCTTTAAATTCTGAGACCAGAGTTTCTGAAAAGAATTCACAGAGCAGGTGAGAAAGAGGGAGAATCGAACCAAGTGCACACAGTTTCCTGGGTATGTTGGCTTGTGATCTAGAAAATGAGCTGGACCCCCAAGAACCCTGTTGCAGATTGGGACGTTGGGGTGGGACAGCCATTGTCTCACCCAGAGAGTCTAGGCAGACGGTCAGCCTCAGGCGGAGAGCTAAGACCGTGAGCTCCCGTCCACATGGCGTCTCTCAGCTGCTTTGTTTAGGCATTCAAGGCCCATTCACCTTGGCATGAGAGACAGCTGTTTGGTAACTCTCGCTTACTCTCCTCATTTCCCAGCATTCTCCACCACTGTCCCCTGAGTGTCAGAGAACCCCTGCTATGGTGGCAGGGAGGCGGCAGATACTACTGAACAAGAAGTGAGGCTTTGGGTGGGTCATTGTACACAAGAGCTGGAAGGGGTCTCCATGAACACCCCATCCGTGGCTTTGACATGTGTTGAGCCATGAAAGCCTTGGAGCTGCAGACTCTTACCTGGAAAGTGAGCGTGGGCCATAGACCCCACGAGTGTGTGTGTGTGGGGGGGGAGTGACAGCTGGTTTCAGGCTTCTCACTCTGCCCAGGCCCGTGATGGGGATTTTCAGTCTGAGAGCCCAGTGAGGGGGCTGAGGCATGACTGCTCATTGTTTTCTCTTCCAGCCAGAGTTGCTGGAATGATCCAAGAACTAATGATGCTGCTGGGGAGACTCACTTCTTAAGGAGCTTTCTGGGTAAATGGATACAAATTGAGTCATGGTGAGAATGGAGCCAGGCCTGGGGACCTTGTTAGGAAGGAGGCACAGCCTTAGGATTGGAGTACAAAAAGCTGATCTCCCCCCTGGCTACTAGCTGCTCTCCTGGTTTGAAGGGTGATTAATCAGTTGTCTTTAACCAACAACCTCAATTCTCAGTGACTTGTGGAACATTTTGCCCTGTGCTGCTCCTGGGCCGTGTGTTAACTGTAGCTCTTCTGTTCAGTGTATTTTCTCATTCCCTGCCAGGCCCGTTTTATAGTGGCCGAGAAGAGCAAGAGGCTGAGCCAAATGGCACGGGAACATTCAAAGCTTGGGTTCAGACTTGGCGTGCTTTCCTGTCTGCTTGCTCTCCTTTGACACAAACAGGTCCCGCCGCAGAGCTTGACACCAGGCGAGGCTTTTGTAAGCCACAAGGTGACAGGCAGCATTCTGTTACTATAACAAATAGCCAAGGTAAATGAGCTTATAGAGAGGAAAGGTTCATTTGGGATCACGGGTTCAGACCGTAGTCCGCTGACCCTGTTGCGTTGGCACGGCACATTATGGTGGGCGTTGGCGATGTGGAGTGGCCTGTTCCCTGCACGGCAGCTGGGAAGCAAAGAAAGGGAAAGAAGAGGCGAGGGTTCTAACAGTCCCTTCAATGGCAAGCCAGCCAGTGACCTAACTTTCTTCTGCCACCTCTTTAAGGGTTCCAGAACCTTCTAGAAGTGCCATAGGCTGGGGAATCAAGCCTTCAACACATGGGGCTTTGGGGAACATTTAAGATCCAAAGAGTGACACACAGGCACGGCGAAGGAGGTTGCCTCACACTGAGCTGAGGGAAGGCTGAGGGCTGCAGGGGAGGGGAACTCCAGCGGCAGAGTGATTGTCCCCACGGGTCTCCTGCGACCCTTTCCAGGAAGTGCAAGTTTTGTCATTTCTGGTACTGCTTTGACAGATGAAAAAATCAAAACGGAAGGTCTTTGAGATACTGGGTTTCCAAACAGTTCCACCTCCTAAGTGGAAATCGATGGATGCCTGCTTTAATGGATGTCTACTTGAATGGAGGTGTGTGTGTGTGTGTGTGTGTGTGTGTGTGTGTGTGTGTTCATGGAATTGATTACTAATAAGTCAAAAAATAGGCGATCATTTGGCAGTGGGATCCGGGGAGACCTGGAGTGCTGCGGCAAACCTTTTGCGTGTGTCAGGGTCACCTGTGGGCTTCCAGATGGCCTGGGAGCAGACAAGCACCACTACAGGCCATGCAGGATATGCCATACTGGGGAGCTCTGGTGCCTTTTTGTTCTCTCACATATTTTGCAAGGAAGCTAGCCTGTTGGGTGGAGATAGGAATTCAGATAAAAAGGGACCTACCTAGGAGCCAGGACTGTGCATACATACGTGTTACTTCTCTGGTATTATGAACTAATATAGAAAGCTAAGAGGTTAGGATCAAAAGCGCTCCCTTATCCACACTGCCAAAGACAAGCTTGCATCAGGTCAGGCAACAGGGGTCAGGGAGATGGCGTGAGAGCACAGTGGTCTCCCCTGAGGACCTCTTACTTCTTTGAAGTTGCTTATGTTTCTCGTTTTCCAGAAGACATTTTATCTGGAAAGATTTTAAGCTTACAGAGAGATTTCAGAAGAGTACACTGCACATCCGTGTGGCCCTGGCTGGGACTCACCACTGCTAACATTTTGCTTGACGTGTCTTACCTCCCCCTCTTACATACTTATCACCTGAACCATTTGAGACACTGTGCTCTAAATACTTCCTCGTGTCCCTCCTATGAACAAAGACTCCCGCAGAGCCACAGTGTCCTTTTAATGCACAGAAAATGAATTGTCGGTGCAATCCTGTTGTCTACGGTCCTTAATCATATTTTTGCCTGCTGGTCCCAAGGATATTCCTTATAGCAGGCTTCATGTACAGTGGACAAGTCTTGCCACTACCCCATCCCATGAATAAAGTTTTATTGAAACCCTGCCATGCTCATTCATATATGCATTTCCTAAATTGTGCCCTTTATGCTATCTGTCCTCATGGATAAAGTTTTATTGAGACACGGCCACAATCATTCACTTACACATTGTTCATGGCTGCTATTGCCCTGTAACTGCAGAGGAGAAAGAGAGAGAAGACTATCTCACAAAGTCTAATAATATATTTCATTATTTGATCCTTCCAGAAAGAGTTGGATGTCATGTATTAGCACTATATACTCTCAGAGTCCATCAAGGCTCTTACTTTTCATGGTTTAAAAAGAAATCTAATGTATAAACAATTCCTAATGTATGCGCATTCTTTTATAATATTTTATTTTTATTTATTTATTTGAGAGAGGGAAAGAGGCAGAGAGAGAGAGAGAATGGGCATGCCAGGGCTTCCAGCCACTGCAAAAAACTCCAGGTGCATGTGCCCCCTTGTGCATCTGGCTTACATGGGTACTGGGGGATGGAACCATGGTCCTTCGGTTTTGCAGGCAAGAGCCTTAACCGCTAAGCCTTCTCTCCAGCCCAGTATGCACATTCTTTGTACACAATGATGGCAGGCTTCCTCGCCCAGGACTCCAGAGAGCCACGTCTCCCATCAGTTCATTGTAAGCCCTCAGATTTATGGAGCTGCTTAATGTAGTAACACAAAGCATGCGTGCTCTGACGTGATTCCTTGTCCCTGAAAACCTCCCCACCCTGTCTTGAAGATCAAACGCAAACAACACCTCCAGGAAACCCGGGCCCTTCTCACTTCCCATTCCCAAGACTCCTTTGCACACCAGCATTTACTTGTCCAAACTCTCAAAGCCCCAGACTTCCTGATGGCCAGGCGCCTCCCACATGCACGCACTCACTTGTTTCCACTGCTCTCATGCACACTTCCTGGAGGTTCTGCAGGTGTGTCTTGCTCCTCTGTCTCCTGTGTGCCCAACACAAGGCCTGAAAGTGCTCAAAAATGGCTTATTGGATGTGCTAGCGGATTCCCCAGTAGCTCAGGGGCGTCTCCCTTTTTGGCAGGTCTACCCTGTGTGATTTCCAGCCTTCTCATCCTTCTGCCCTCTCCCTTCCCAGTGTCTGCGATTGAAGTGTTTGGTGATGGGTATGTGGCCTTAGATCAGCCTAACGTGGGGACCAGAGTGAACCCATAGGAGGAGCGCAGTGAGGGCGACTGAGGCCACAGCCTAGTACTGTCCTTCCTCCCTGCTTCTGTCCCTCCGCGGCCAGGAGTCCTGGCTCAACCCTTCACTTTAGTCTGCGGCAGTCACTGGTGTTTGCTTGGAGCAGGGGATCTCGGCCACCGCTGTGTGGCGGGCAGAAGGACGGACACAGAGTGTATACTGAGTCTGCTCAACATGTTTCATTTGTCCATCCACGGAGGCCTGCAAGGAGAGCGTTACCTCCCTGGTCCAGACAAGTCCACTGAGGCACGTAGTGATGCTCTCATGGTCAGAAGCACCAGGGCTGGCGCACTGACTGGGAGCTGTGCGATTACAATTGCCCAGTGTCCCTTAGAAGGGGTGTCATGTCCCTGGCACCCCAGCTTTACCTCTGGAAGAACTTGTCTAATGCGGTGGTGGAGTTTGAAGTTAGGGTCCTTAGGATTGTGCAGACATTGAGAGAGAGAGAGAGTTCTTTGGCAAAGGGGAAGTCCTGGATCGGCTCTGTTCAGTGCATGTCCAGAGGCCGCGAGCTGCTCATCAAACCCTCGAGTGTGGCTCGAGTGACTTATTTAATTAAATCAGCATATTAGCAGTTACATGTCGCTGGCGCTCAGCAGCAGCGTGGTCCTGTGTAAACTCAGCTGAGTACATTCTAAGAAGTGTGCCGTGCGGACGGGGTTGGCACAGTTTTCATAGGGAAACCGGCATTCCGTTTTCAAACAACCTGACTGAGCCAGCCTCTTCTGGACTTGTGGGGGTGCCTGTCTATATCTGTATTGCACCACTTTTAGAAGCAGTGAGGGCTTTGGGGTGTGCATCTGAGGCAACGGTGATGGTCCATGTTGACTGTCAACTTGACAGGATCCAGGATCAGCTAAGAGATCAACTTCAGGCAGGTCTGTGAGGAATTTTCTAGATTGAGCTCATGGAGGTGGGACACCCAAAACGTGGGTGGCACCGTCGCTGTCTTCTGTCACTGTCCACTTCCTCACTGCGCACCCCCTGCCACCCTGGCTTCCCCATCACCATGGACGGGACTCTGTGAGCCAGATTAAACCAGTTTTACTTTTAGCTGTTTTATTGTCAGGCATTTTGTCACCGCAGTGAGAAAAGTGACTGATATCACAGACTGGCCCAACCTTTGAACAAGGCGTGCATGGTGGGGAGGGCCGTGGGGAAGAGCACAGACGTGCGGAAGGGCTGGCAGACCACCCGTCAGGGAGCAGTGACATCTTTTCCTCGGTTCCCCTCCTCTGGGCACACCGTCCGTGGCTGTGGCATCGCGGGGTCGCGCTCGGCTTTCCATGGTAGATTCCCAGGAAAATGCCTGCCTTCCTGGCACCTGGGTAGGATATTGGAGAGTCAGCTGTGCTGTCTCTGAAGCTAGGCTGTTCAGCTGGAGGCAGTAAGAACAGCGGTCATAAACCTGGAATTTGGGGGTGCGTATTCTGGGGTGAAGGCTTACAAGCTCCGTGGCCCAACTGTAAATGGGGTTAACATCATAACCCTATAACCCTGTGGTGCTCTGGTAGGAGTTAAGGAAAACAGGGGAGCATGCGAGGCCTGCCGCCTCACCAGCACTCAGCCTCCAGGAGATCTGGGCTGGCTTCTGGACCATCGGTACCAGATGTGATGCCACAATGTTAGATCAACGTGGTTCTTAATCTTCTGCTCTCGGCTTTTGTTTTGTGCCTACTGATGCTGTTTCCGGCTTCCAGAACTCAAAATCCTTTTGGGAGCTTTGCAAAAATTTGCTCCCAAATCCTGGGAAAAGATGTCTGTTTTCTCATCCCTTCTCCCCCCCCCCCCCCGGCTATTTATAGTCCTGGATAGAAAAGAGCTGCTTAGATTCCTCAGAATAGTTTCCGCAACAGCGTGGCGTTGGGGAGGCAGAGCTGGGCGGAGAGAGTGGTAGACTTGGCACGGGGAGGCTGGGACTCGAGTCTCACTTCTTGACCCCCGGCATCAATGGCACACCAGGTAGGACCAGCCTCCCCCAACCCCTGCCTTGGTTTCCACACTTGGGGCATGGGCGTGGAGGTCAGCTGATGTCACGGCTTCCTGCCTGGCAGAGCAGACACCGCTTGTGCCAGTTACGTCCGAGAATTTAACTCCCCCTGCAGTTTTCGGTGTTCAGCCTCGCAGCGTGGGAAGGACCTGGGACCCTTTCTGGCGAGGCTCGTGGCTGGAAGCTGTCTGGAAGCAGTCTTCAGAGCTCGGCAGTGCAAGACATCCCATCTTCCCAGCGCTGGCCTGTCCCTCTGCCAAGGTCCTTATTTAGACCGTCAGAGCAAAGCTTCTGGAAACACAGACTGTGGGCTGACCTAAAGTTGCTCTGTGGGAACAAAGTCAGGCATAGCCGGGCCCCCCTTTGTGGGATGTGCCAAGTGAAGAGCTGATTCAAGGTGGCTGGCTCGCCCCTGATGTTTAGCAGGGTGGGTCCCCTTTCTTCGTCTGCTCTGTCTACCCTAAGGCTCTCTCTGAGGTGTAGGCTGGGGTTGGGGGGCGGGGGTTCTCATTTGCAAGGGAGGCTGAAGTAGGGAACAACAGGGAAAAGCTGGCCATGTTAAAGGCCCAGAGTAAAGCACATATTGGGGTCTCAGCGGTCCCGTGCGTCTCTCTGAACATGAGGGTGGTGGGACGTCGGAATGAAGCCTCTGACGGGGTGATATCAAGGGAAAGCCTGGGCCCTAGGTGAAACCCCGCCAAGTTCAGGCTTACTTTTTTTGACTTCCCTGCACGTGACCCGGGAGAGATGGTTTCTGTCAGCCTGCCGGTGCCCAGCACTGAAACGAGGATTCAAGTGTACACTTTGTATTTGGATGAACTTAAGTGAACTTTCTTTCCCCATGACATTTCATCATAAATAGTGGACAATGTGCTCATCTCCCAGCAAATAACCTTGTTATTTACAGGAGCCCTCACGGGACCCTCCACGGTGCTTTGAAATGGTGCGGTGCAGTGCTGTGTGCCACGGGGCTGGTGAGGGGCAGGGCCTGGCTTGGCGGCGGCGGCAGTGGGAGGAGTCTCAAGGACAAGCCTATGTACTGGCAGGCCCAGCATCTAAGATGGTAGGATGGGTCAATTGTGCCCCTCTGCCCAAGTTATGCTGAAGTCCTCCCCTCCCTCCAGTGCCTCGGCAGGTGACCTGATTAACAGATGCTGCACAGAATGAGTTGTATGACAATGAGGTCATCAGGGCGAGACTCACCTGGTAGGACTGGTCGTACAGACAGACATGCGTAGACGAAGGATGCGTGAGGAAGAGCTGTAGGGAGGCGCTGGGGAGACGGCCCGGCAGTTAACGCGTTTGCAGTGCCAGTGTGAGGGCTGGCGTGTGCACCCCCGTCAGTCATGTAAATGCTCCGTGGAGGTGGTGGTGGTGTGTGTGTCTGTCACGCCAGCGCTCGGGAGGCGGGGACAGGCGACCACCGAGGCAGGCTGGCTAGCTAGATCACCTCAGTCAGTGAGCTCTGGGTGCCCGTGAAAGGCTCTCCCTTAGTCACGAGAGAGGAGAGTGATCGAGGAAGACACCGGATGTCAACCTGGTCTCCACGTGCACACGCATGTGCTGTCACACACATGTGGACACAGATGTACATGCACACACACTCCACACACATACATACTCCCCCTCCCCCCAGGAAGAGAGAGAGAGAGAGAGAGCGCGCATCACTGTCTGTAAATGAAGGGGACAGGCGACAGACATAGAACAAATTCTACTGGAGCAGTAATTTGGGGCTCATAACCTCCATGACCACTAGACAATGTTTCCATTATTTAAGGCACCCACCAGTGGCACTTTGTTAGACATTATAGATAGTCGTCATCTACCTTTGATAAGAGAAGGGGTCATGGTGGCACACACCTATAATCTTAGCACTTGGGAGGCTAAGACAGGAGGAATACCTTGAGTTCAAGGTCAGCCCGGGCTACCCCTAGGGCCAGTCTGGGTTACTGTGTGAGACCCTGTCCCAAAGGACCAAAATGAATGAATGAATAACAGAAAGGGTTGTGAGTATGTCTGTGGAAGGACTTACTTGGCCTGGCCACAGACTCCCCTGTCGCGAGCAGGCCCCTCCGCTCCTGTGAGGCGTGGCTTTCTTCAGAGACGCAAAGGTCCTGTGATGTCTGCTCTTAAACACACTTGTGAGGAGGTGAAAGGGGAGGGTGAGTAGCAGCCTTGTGTTTTGTTTCTTTAAAAAAAGATTTCACCAGTTTTTTTTCCCTTTAAAAAATTTTTATTTATGTATTTGAGAGCGACAGACAGAGAGAGAAAGAGGCAGATAGAGAGAGAGAGAATGGGCGTGCCAGGGCCTCCAGCCACTTGCAAACGAACTCCAGATGTGTGCGCCACCTTGTGCATCTGTTTTACATGGGTCCTAGGGAATCAAGTCTCGAACCGGGGTCCTTAGGCTTCACAGACAAGCGCTTAACCACTAAGCCATCTCTCCAGCCCGCAGCCATGTTTTGATCCATGCCCCCACCCTGTTCTCTTCTGTCCTTTCCAAATAGACTGCCACTCCCAGTCCCTACTTGGATCTGCCCAGCATCCTCTCACTCTTGGAAACCACTGCTTGGAAATTTCCAGAGGTGGCACCACACCCATGACCCCTGGAAAGCTTTAGGAAAGATCTTTGGGCACAGTTCTGTGCGAAAGCCAGGCCAGAAAGGCTTCCCCCAGCTGTGTACTTTGGGGAAGAATTAATGAAAGAACCTACTTTGACTAGACCTTTGATTGTTGCCAGACTCTCCTAGGCATTCACATTAGCTTCCACACTGAATTCTTCCTGTTATTCTGCGAGGCATTGTTATCCCCATTTTGCAGAAAAGCAAGTGGAGTGTCACGAGGCATAATAATTAAGTTGTTCTTGGTCATCTGCTTGTAAATGTCTAAGCAGGGATCTGATCAGAATTCTATGGTTCCAGAGTCTTTCCTTTCTCCACAGCATGGTACTTCGTTTAGAAAAGAAAACTGGGGGCTGGAGGAATGGCTTAGTAGATAAGGCACTTGCCTGCAAAGCCAAAGGACCCAGGTTTGATTCTCCAGGACCCATGTAAGCCAGATTTACAAGGTGGCGCATGTGTCTGGAGTTCATTTGCAGTAGCTGGATTCTCTCTCTCTCTTATAAATAAATGAAAATAAAATACTTAAAAAAGAAAAGAATGTTGGTTTTCAGTGCCCGGTTATGGAATTGGCAGTGTGGGACTGTGGGTGAAGGAGAAAGAGGCTCCGTCCAGGGCTGCTATAAGAGGAGGCAGCTGTGCCCACACGGAGGCCCGTGTCCCCATCCTCTTCCTTTCCTTCCCTCCTCTCCTCCCGAAGAAGGTGCTCAGCAGTCACGGGACTGCTGCTCCTTCATGGATTTTTTTAATAAACATGATGAATGAACCAAGAACTGATATGCAAAGGCAAATGGTATTTGGGTTATGCATTAGTCTAGTAAAATGTATTTTTCACTGTAAAGTTTAAGTGACTTTTTCTTTAAAATGCCATTACGGAAGGAAAGGTTAATCCAAATGAGTTTTCCACGGCCAGCATGCCTCTGCCAGAGCTCACCTTAGGCAACTGACCTATAATCTTTGCTGACTCCCTAGTGGCAACGTTGTGATATGCTTTGCCAGTGACACCTTTCTCCTGGTGAGAAGTCCCACAGACTGAGCCCCTTCCCCCAGGAAGGCATCCCGGGCCGTGTGAGTTCTCGGGCTCAAGGTGATAGTCCCTTCAGCGCTGGTGAGGCAGGTGGGCACGCAACCTGCTCACTGTTGCTGCTGCTAAGCTGAGTTCGTGCGAGCTAGCTTCTGTTCCTGGTGCCATGGCACCTGCCGTAGAGCCCAGGCCAAGAGGGCATGGGAAGAGCCTTACCGTGAATGCCCTGCTGGCTCTGAAGGAGGCTTCTCCCGTGGGCAGTGCCCAGAGAAGCTGGCCTGGTCGCGCATTCCCAGGGAGACTTGCTTGTTCCAGGCCTCAAAGACATTGGACACATCCTGAGTCACCTTGCCTGACGCCGTGGGTGTCGAAGAGTCTCACAGTTGCCTTGCACAGTAAGGTTGTTCTTCGCAAACCCACCTCCAGCCTGTGTCTCTATTTTAATTGCTAAGGATCTTGTCATAACTAGTCTATTCTTTTAGTTCCATCCAAGCCTTAGGGTGCATGTGACGTCAAGTCCTGTTGTGGGTGCTGGAGGCTCAAGGGTGGCAACACTTCAGTCCCTGTTGTTTAGAATCCTCCCATAGGGGCTGGGCGTGGTGGCGCACGCCTTTAATCCCAGCACTCGGGAGGCAGAGGTAGGAGGATCACCGTGAGTTCGAGGCCAGCCTGAGACTACAGAGTGAATTCCAGGTCAGCCTGGGCTAGAGTGAGACCCTACCTCAAACAAACAAACAACAAAGACTCCTCCCATAGGAGACATCAACTGATGGTTATGGCTTGAAGTGCATAATGCATGGGGTGACTAGACCCTGACCTGCATATATATCAGAAGCAGAGGTGACTAGACAAGAGCAGAAAGTAAGGCAGGAGTAGCCAGGAAGGTTTCCCTGAGATGATGTGGGGAAAAACTTTCACAGGCTTGAGAGACCTTTGCCAGAAAACAGCAACCTCTAAGCTGGCGCTTGGAACTCACTGGGCGCCGGGCTGCATTCCTAGCATCTTTTGTTCCTTATGTCTTCTGCTCTCCTGCCAAGAGCCTGAGAGGGAGGTGCTCCCGTGAGCACCTCTGGGCTGTGGAGATGGCTCAGCTGAGACGCACGCGTAGGCAGGCGGAGGCTCCCATGCCCTGTCTCACAGCCTCTCTCAGGAAAGGCCCAGAGATGTTCCAGGCCTCAAGGAGAGTATTGTGCTATCCTTGACCCTGGAGGTAGGTAAGGGGGTGCAGCGACTCCCTTCTGGGAGTCAGATGTTATTTCTTCCATGAATACGTCCCCTTGAGCCTGGCACTGAGCCTGGGATGCATTGAGAATAGTCCCCATCTTCAGTATGCACACCCTGGCCAGTGCCGCTGGGTGAACCGAAGCCATTTGTGAACAGAGAGGGAGCTTGGGCTTGGCCCATGGGCTGCAGGCCAGGAAACTCTGAGGCTGGGCAGGGCTTTCTGTCTCAGACTTCTACGGAGAGGGATGGTGAGGCCCCGTGGCCCCAAGTGCGAGGCAGGGCTGGTTCAGCTGCTGTCTGCCTCGGGCACAGCCGGCCTTGTCTCATGAGCCCTGCACTGCTGTTCCTCTCGAGCCCCATGCACCCTCCCTGACCTGCACCTGGGCACGTGGTGCAGGCATGGCACAGGACGGTGTGACTTGAGCCATCTCCCTTGTCTTTTTCTGGACACAGTGCGGGGTTCCCTTGCATCTGCTCCAGGGTGCTGGCTTCTCTCTGTTTTAATACGGTACCACTTGTAAGATTCACCACTGATTTAGTAAGACTTTTCCAGAGGGTGAAAATGAAAAGCAGATCCATTAAAGGTGCACATTGATTATGGGACTCATCACTGACCACGGTGTCAGAAGCAGTGCTGTGGCTCAGAAGGGACGGCATGGCTGGGCCACTTCTGTCCATCCCTGACTGTGCTGCCTTTATATGTCAGCCATCCAGTCTTACCTGAGGACATTTCAGATAGATATGCAAGGGCCAGCTGCGGTCACTATGTATCTCGGTCTTTCGGGTGGTCATTAGAGCCACTCTGTCCTGAGAACCAGGTGACCTGGGCCACCATCTAAGCAAACTTGGACCCGGTTGCTTTGTAGTTTTGGGTCTCGGATCCCCAAGACAACGAAGGTAGCAGGTAACAGTCCCAGAGTGCTCAGCATGGGCCATGCTTTGCTCTGTGTCCCACGAGCACTCGCTCATTTAGTCCCCGTCACAGCCCCGTGACGTACATAGTGCTACCGTCACTTGTCACGTGAGCCAGCGGACATTAACAATGCGGGTGCCGCTCAGAACAATGCTGTTGCACTTCAGAAAGTCCAGCATAACCCTCTGAAAAAAAAAGTGAGAGCTAGCCTAGAACAGCCAAAAGAAATCAAATAATAGTCTTTCCACTTAGAAATTAGGGATGTTCAGAAACCAGGGACCCAAGGCTATAATTACGCATAGAATCCTGAAGTTTCTTGCAGCCGTGTGAAAGCAAACAGCCGGGCTGGACAGTCTCCGTGGGTCACCTCGTGCCAGTGCCCTGGCATGTGGGCGAGGCACATGATCTGGGATCAAGGGTCTCACAAAGTGCCCCAGGTCACCTGCTGCTTTTGTCCAATATTCTTGTATTTTCTTTTGTGCTTGCACATTCATGTGTGTGTGTGTGTGTGTGTGTGTGTGTGTACAGATGTAAATGTGAATACGTGTGCATGCATGTGAAGATTAGAGGACAATCTCCAGTGTCATTTCTCAGATGCCAACCACCTATTTCATTTATTTGCAGAGAGAGAGAGAGAGAGAGAGAGGAGAGAGAGAGAAAGAAGAGAGACAGACAGAGAGAATGGGCGTGCCAGGGCCTCTAGCCGCTGCAAATGAACTCCAGAAGCATGTGCCACTTTGTGCATCTGGCTTACTTGGGTCCTGGGGAATCGAACCTGGGTCCTTAGGCTTCACAGGCAAGTGCCTTAACTGCTAAGCCATCTCTCCAGTCCTCAACCACCTATTTTGGGGACAGTCTGTCACTGGTCTGGAGCGTACCAATTAGGTTAGACAAGTTAGCCAGTGGGCCTTAGGGACCCACCTGTTTCTGTGTCCCCAGCACCGGGATTACAGGCATCCGTCATTATACCCAGCATTTTCTTTACATGGGTTCTAAGGATTGAACTCAGGTCCTCACACTTACGCAGAAAATGCTTTAGCTATGAAGCCATCTCCTCTGACCCTTCTGTACAACGGTCTCGAGACAGCTCCTCAACATTTATTTGTTGGGGATGGGAGAAGTGGGTTTTCTAGTAATGAAACTCATGCACCCTTTTCTCTGTGTTCTTCACGCAATCAACTGCGCCGACCGTGACAGCTGGAATCATGTGGGATGGTCCTTGCGCTGAACGCTTGTCTGTCACTCATAACTGGAGGAGTTAGCCACGCGGCAGCAGAAGATAATGAAAGCTGACACCGCCGTCTTGCAAAGTGTTTGTTCCACGCAAATAGCGCTGTGCTCTGAGCGCCTCTCTTCAGAATGCCCTGGGCTGGTGCTGCCATGCTCTGGCTGTGGGGTTGGTGGCATGGCCTACAGTTGTGTGGCATGGCTTCCATAGGCAAGCAAGCAAACAAATGGAAAAAACCCACTCAACTGAGGCATAGCTGGAGCCATGGAGAAGCTGAAGTTTTATTTCTCAGTGCTTTTGCTCGGCACCATCTCATACACAAGGGAGACAGAATTGTTGTTTTAATTTAATTTTATTTTATTGCCAATTATGTCTGCTTTATATTTGCCCTTGGAATCCCGAGTGAGTTGGTGCCATGTCAGTGACTTGCTCGGGTGACTTGGGTAGTCTGGGTGGTGTGTGCGTGGGACTCCAGGCAGGCGTGAGAGTTGCCGCATACTGGGTACAAGGGTGTGTATCACACGGCTCTAGGGTTAAGCGATGTGAACGGTGCCTTTCGAGTTTTACAGCCTGCATGTTCCTCACTGCACACTGGAGTCGGATCTTCGGCACTGACGGCTTCGCTTTTATCCATGAACTTGGCATTGACGGTCTGGTGTGTTGATTCCTGGCATTGGTCTGGACTTGGTCTCAGTGATGGGGCTCGGAAGACATGGAGGAGTGCAGACAAGACTAATGGCCAGGTGGGCCATGCTGCATTCTCCAAGATGTCTCTCTCTCATCTACATGGTACTGGAAATCTTCGTAGAAGAGGTCATCTCTTGGAGCGCCGATCCTCTGTCCAGTATGGGGTGAGGGGGGCCCTCTCAGGCTGTTTGCTGTGACCACAGCCTGTTTGAGGAGGCTGTGGCAGAGGGAGGCATCTCCTAGGAAGGCTTGCTTGTTGCTTTACTGTTCTGGAAATTGCACTACAGATATGAGGTAAATCTGGCAGGGTGTCTACTTGGTGGGTGTATTAGTTTCCTGGGGCTTCCATAATAAAGTAACTCAGAGTGGGTGGATTGAAACCACGTGAATTTATTCTCTCACAGTTCTGGAAGCCAAAAGTGTGAAGTCAAGGTGTCAGCAGGACTGAGCTCCCACTGAAGGCTCTTGGGATGAATTTTTTAAAAAAAATTTATTTATTTGAGAAGGGAGGGGCAGATAGAGAGAGAGAGAGAGAATGGGCGCACCAGGGCCTCCAGCCACTGCAAGCGAACTCCAGCTGCATGTACCCCCTTGTGCATCTGGCTTATGTGGGTCCTGGGGAATTGAACCGGGGTCCTTAGGCTTCACAGGCAAACGCTTTAACTGCTAAGCCATCTCTCCAGCCCGGGATGAACTTTTGCTTGCTTCCTTTCAGTCTTTGGACGGAGCTTGGCACGCTGGGCGCTTCTTCACTTACGGAGGTATCTTTTCACTGTCTGCCTCCATCCTTTATCCTCAGACGCTGAGGACATTACGTAGCCACATGTCCATTCCTTTAGTTTACAGCAGAGACTAGGACAGCAACTCCACTGCCACTCCCATTCCCACAGGGCCCCAGAAGTAGCACATGCCCAGTAGATAGAAGATATTCCTCATGTGCCTTTTTGCATGAAGAGGACGTCGGTCATGGGAACAGAGACTGCCTTGTTTTGGAGTGACCTCACCTTAACTAACGTACTAAGACTCTGTTTTCAAATAAAGTCACAAGTTTTGGGTAGACATAAATTTGAGGAGATGCTATCTAACCCAGTGCAGTAGATCCCACGGACTCCAAACCACCCCTGGTGTGATTTTTCCTACAACTTCTCTTAAGCGTCCCCATCAGTCTACAATTGACTTATTTATTCCCTTTAGACCCTGGAGCTGTAGGCTACTTGGAACCAACTTCATGACTTTTGTCCCGTTTCCTATGACTAGTTAAAGACCACTGAAATGGGTCTGTGGGTATCTGCTAGCAAGTTCTTGTAGCGCTCTGAATTCACCCAGCGCTGGGGTGTGGTGGCACACACCTTTAATCCCAGCACTCAGCAGGCAGAGGTAGGAGGATAGAGTCCACCCTGAGACTGCATAGTGAATTCCAGGTCAGCCTGGACTACACTGAGACCCTACCTCGAAAAAAAACAAAGCCACGAATTCACCAGGGGCTGGAGATGTGCCATATGCCCGTTTGAACCCTCTTTGAACACGTGTTTATTCCTTGAACAAATGGAAAGAAGTCTTCTATCTACTGGGCATGTGCTACTTCTGGGGCACTGTGGGAATGGGAGTAGCAATGGAGTTGCTCTCCTAGTCTCTGCCATAAACTAAAGGAATAGACACATGGCTACGTAATGAATCCAGCCCCCCTCCCCGGGGTAAGACTGTGAAGGAGAGAAAGACCCACAGGAAACAGGAAAGCGTATGTTCTACAGAGGGGAAGGAGGGAGGTCCTCACCTTGACCTCGGCCGTTCAATGCTTGGTGGCCAGTGAGACCTGACCATGGGTTCCACCATCCAGCTCTTAGACCCCCATACAAACATAAGCCGGCCATGGGGTGCCCCAGCAGAGCTCTAGGGTCCCCACTCTGTCCCAGGTACCTTCATCATTAGCTGGCTGGCCTCTCTATAATTCAGCCGTGCCCTGTGGACCAGAGAACTTCTAAACTTTCCTAGGCATACAGTGGACGCTCCATAAATGTTTGTGCGTGCATGGGTAATGGTAGCAACCAGGTCCTGCTGGGCAGGGTACCCTAGGAAGCAGATTCTTTTCCCAGATGGGCACCGAAAGTGTCCCTTCCTTCGTGTCCACCTTCTGTGTAGGACTCGAAGACTTCTGGTGGGGAGGGGGACAGGACTGGGACAGTAGGCCCTCCTGAATGTGTTCAGAGCCACAGAGGTTGCCACCGAATGTCCGTGTCAGACATACAACTCACTCTGTGGGAGCGTGTAGGATGCAGAGAGTTACTTTATGGAGAATGACCAGCGCTGCCCCACATGAACAGCAGGTCAAAGTTGGTAAGCAGAGCTCACTGTGAGGGGGGGGGGGGCTGGACTTGGCGCCTGCAACTTGCACTAGACCTTGCTGCCAGTCACCTGTGCGCAGGGACCTGCCCACCTGGGCGGATGCGATCACCGTCCAGAGTGGGGATTAAGCTGGGCTTCAGAAAGTGTCCGAAAGTGTTCTTGAGTTAGATCTGCTAATAACAGTGGCCTAACAGCCTCTTGACTGCCGGAGAGCCTGAGTTCTTTGGCAGCTCGACTGGCATGATTGGTGGCAGCGGGCACAGTGCAGAAAGCCCAGCCTGCCTCTGCCGTGCCCCTGGCAGCCAGGGGATCCCTAACAAGTCTCATCACTCAGAATCCTTATGTCAAATCCCCAGGGCTCCAGTTTCTCAGCCTGTTTGGGTCTTGCTCCCCGCTCCGTGGGACGGCCCATCACGATGCCCACTTTGGGCTGTTGCTGGGATTGAATGAACCCCATTCCGAAGGGGCTTAGAAAGAAGACTGCGATGTGAGGCAGGGTTGATGGACTCTGCTTCCTGAACAGCAGGATGCTCCTTGCCTTTCGTAGCCTGCCCGGGCGCTCCTGCTGGGAGTCAGGGGCTCGGGTACTGCAAGGAACAGACCCCTCAGCACTCACGTCTGGCTGTTCTCGTCTCTCCCTGGACACCTTCTTACGTGCGGGTGTAGGATGTCTGTGGAGCGACGGCTGTGGGTAAGCCATGTGAGGGAATCAGGCCACACAGCTACAAAGACAGCGCACCGGCTCGCAGACTGTGGCCCATAGAGTTCTGTGAATAATACGCCTGAACATCTTCTGGGGAAATGGGCTGAATATAATGTCCCTCAGTATCTCCAGGACATTCCCTTTCCAACGACAGCAAAATCCAAGGATGTTCAAGTCCCTCATATGCAATGTGTAGTATTTGCCTAGAACCCTCCCCCTCCACATCGTCTTGAGTCAAAGTTTAAACCATCTCTACTTCTCATACCTGATACCTTGTAAATGTGATGTGAAGAGTTGTACCTTATTGTTTAGGGAACACCGACAAGGAATATCTGCACATGCTCAGTGAGGTGCAGTTTCTTTATTATGAATCTTTTGGGTCCATGGTTGGTGAGGTCCATGAATTAGGTAGCTGGGGTCCAGAGGGCCACTGCTCATGGGCTGTATGCCTGGCGACTATCCAGGGTGTTCTACAAGACCTGCTCACAGGTTTCTCTCTATGTCCCTCTTCCCCACTTGTTCCCATGTGGCACCTTCTGGTGGCAGTTAGTCATGTCTGTCACAGAGAACGTGCTGGAGACACGGAGACCTCTCCGTCATCCACGCCTCCTGATAACTGTGACCCTCAGACCTCTGTGCACCCCCTACCCGTCACAGCGACTGTGCTTTCTCCAGAGCCTAGGGCACCTATCCAGAAGAGAACCGGGGCATAGGGGAGCGGATGCCTGGAGAAGCGATGAAAGCTGGAAGGGATCCTACGTCTATGTCTAGGGTGGGGGCTGCTATTTAGCAGCTGTCAACCATGCAGAGAGAAGAAAGCCAGCTGACGGTGGGAAGGGGCCTCTGCGTGAGCAGAGGGTGTGGCAGACACCCTGGAGGATGCACTGCCCACCAGAAGACTGGTCTAGCTGGTCTGGAACCGTCAGCTCCCTGGTGATTGTGCCTCAGAACACAGAGAGTGACAGGTGACATTCAACGACAGTGGTATCAGGTTAGTTGCACCGGGGCTTGTTTGGAAAATTCTTCGTTGCTCCTGAAGGGTTGTATCTAGACATTTTCTTAAAGGTAAATGGATTTCTGGGACACATTTGTGGTCTTGGGATCAGGCACTTGGCGGGCAACCCGGGCCTGTGTGAGTAATAGCTGGGACTCAGCAGGAGATGACACTGAAAGGACCAGACTGCTTGGAAGGTGCGGTGGTTGGATTCAGGTGTCCCCCATAAACTTAGGCGTTCTGAATGCTAGGCTTCCAGCTGATGGAGATTTAGGAATTAACGCCTCCTGGAGGATTGTATAGTTGGGGGCAGGCTTATGGGTGTTATAGCCAATGTTCCCTTGCCAATGTTTGGCACACTCTCCTGTCACTGTTGTCCATCTGATGTTGGCCAGGGGGTGATATCCACCCTCTGCTCATGCCATCGTTTCCCCCCCCTGCCATCATGGAGCGTCCCCTCAAGCCTGTAAGCCAAAATCAACTTTTTTTTTCCCCCACAAGCTGCTCTTGGTCGGGTGCTTTCCGCCAGCAGTGTGAACCTGACTGCAACAGAAGGACTGACAGGCAGCGTGCTGGTGGGGTCTTGGGAGCCTGGGGGGGGGTCTCTCCTCATACCACTTCTTCCTGCTGAAGGCCTTTCCCGTGTCTCCTAACTGGGGTGTTAGCGCCAATCCTCCCCTCTCCAGGGAGGCGGGCCTCTGGCCTTGATTCCCTCTGGGCTGGAAATCTATTTCCCCTCTAGCTGGCACCCAGTTCTCAGTCTCTTCCTTCTCCTAACCGGAGAATCCTGGGGAAGTTCCAATTTCTTAGAGTCCATTGTTTCACTAGTCTGCTAGCCAAAGGGAGGGGCGTAGCTTCCTCTCTAGAATGTCTTCATTTCTGCTTACATCCTGGGGCATCACACCCGCTCTAGCTTGTCCTCAGTTACCCTCCAGGAAGCCAGCTCCAGGGGCCAGAGCTAGCTCCTGGGTACTCTTAACTCCGAGGCTCAGCAAGAGGCAATGGGTTGCCCACCAGGAAGCTGGACTTCGGGAGCCCAGCACCATGTTGCCTCTAAGATCACTCCACGACTATTGCCCACACATGCTCTGCCAACCCTGTGCTGGGCCTGGACGATGCAGGGATGGATTGCAGCAGGGTCTTTGGGGAGCTCCTGGTGTCACTGGGAAGAAGGAGACATAAATGTGACTCTGCTACAACAGGAAGCAAGCTCCAGTGAAGACCCAGAGCACACACTGTGGGGGCAGAGAGGGGAGCACTAACTTTCTTAGGGTCCTGGGCTCTTTTCCATAGCCTGGTCCAGGCCCATGAGAGGTTGACTAACCCCAACACTCTTGTGGTATGGTTTAGTGCCCAGAACCCTGCTTCCTGGTACATGAGCATGAGTCTCAGCCCCCATGGTACCAGTTTGCCTTTTTAAAGTTCTTATTTGAAGGGGCTGGGGAGATGGCTCAGTCAGTAAAGCGCTTGCCTCGCAAGCATGAGGACCTGAGTTCAATCCCCAGAACTTACGTTAAAATGCTGGATGTGGGAGTGCACGTATAATCTCAGTGCTGTGCAGGCTGAGACAGGTGGATCCCTGGGGCTCCCTGACCTGTCTAGCCTAACTGGTGAGCTCCAGACTAGTAGGGGACCATGTCTCCATAAAGAGTGGAAGGTATTCCTGAGGAAGGCCAGCCAAGGGTGTCCTCTGGCACGCCCATATGCACACAAGTATGTATACATGCATTAAGAAAAAACCCCAAAAATTCTCATTATAACCCAGGAAGTAAGTGGTCACCCCTTGGTCTCACCAGCTTTCCAACCTTCCTCCTCTTCCATCCTCTCCAGCGCATACCCATGAAGGCCGCTTTCATTCCAAGGAAGCTGAGCAATATTGAGGTTCTTAGAGATTTTCATATTTGGGACTCTGTATCTGCCCCATGCCTTCAATGGTGACCTCACAGTGAGAGGAAAGGCGTGGGGGTCTTGGATTCCGTTTGCTTGTGTTTTTCCTTCAGGATGGGGTGGAGAACACTATCCCAAGACACACCTCTGATGCCTGTGATAAAGAAGAAAAGGAAATCAGGTTCGCCCCTCATATAAATAGACAGAAACTTTATTTAGTTTACTTTTCCTCAGAGAGGAACACAGAGCACAGAGCTGACCCACTGAAGAAAAGTTTATTCTTCTTTAAATAAATAAAATGAGTTTGTGGGGTTCGTGAAATGGATTAGTGGTTAAGGTGTCTGCCTGCGAAGCCAAAGGACCCTGGTTTGATTCTCCAGGACCTACGTAGGCCAGATGCACAAGGGGGCACATGCGTCTGGAGTTCGTTTGCAGTGGCTGGAGACCCTGGCGTGCCCGTTTTCTCTTTTTCTATCTGCCTCTTCCTCTCTCTCTCAAATAAATAAACAAAACATATAAAAAATTTAAAAAGTGAGTTTGTTATTGTGGTAGTTTGAATAGATGGCCCCCAATGTCTTCAGTGTTTTATTAGTTTTTAGTTTGGATCTTCAGCCTCCTGGCTGGAAGGAGGTGTCACTGGGCGGATCTTAGGGTCTGGCACTAAGGTGCAGCGATGGCTTGCAATTCCAGTCTAAAGACAGGCAAAGGGCCTGGAGTGGGTTTGTGGTGTGGCTTTTGGGTTTTTGGCTTGTGGCATTTTTTTTTTTTTTTTTTTTTTTTTTTTTTTTTTTGCCATTACAGGACTTCCCCTGGATCTGTAAGCTTCAGTAAATATCCCTTCCTCTATCACCGTGCCTGGTCTGGAAGTTCATCTCAGCGACGTGAAGCTGTCTGCTATAGTTATAGAATCTTGAAAGCATTTAGATGTACATCTTTTGGGGAGGGGTCTGTATGCAGTTTTGTTTCTCTGCACTTAGTTGAATTGTCCACACAAATGGGACTGCTTCAAGGATATGAACTCTCCTCCAGGGAAGGCTCGAGTCCCCGTATGTATCCCCACTTCATCTGAGCTCTCCCTCTCCATAGTGCTTATCATGAAAGCAATTAAACTTCTGCTGAGACAACTATTGCTTGCTCTTCTGACCCCCTTAGATCTACAGCATCCAAGGTGTTAGCCACTGGCCCCATGTGGCTATTTAAATTAAATGGAATTAAATCAGTCTTTTATTGTAGGAGCTACATGTCCAGGGCTCAGGAGCCAACTGAGGGTGATGGCTATTGTCTCTGCTCGTGCAGCTCTAGAACTTACCTTTCCAGAAGTTCTCCTGTGTGTCCCTCTAAACCATCTTCTCCTGTGGGACTCCTTCTCATTCTTGTGTCACTAAGTGTCTGAGCTCCTGGAATCTGACGCTTTAGAAACGCTGTTTGGAGCTGGCGAGAAGGCTTAGTGAGTGAGAACACATGACACTCAAGCATGAAGGCCCAAGAGGGTCTGATGCACCCAGTTCGATTCCCCAGCACCCATGTAAGCAGCCAGGGCATGAGCACACGTCTGTATCTCCAGTCCGGTGAATGGGCCAGAGACAGGAGAATCACGGGGCTCACTGGTCAGCCAGTCTGACCAAAATCAGCAGCTCCAGGTTCAGTGACTTGGACTTAAGGAAACACATGGATGAGTGACAGAGGAAGACATCTGATGTCCACCTCTGGCCTATCAATGCCTATTCATGGGACACATGCATTTGCACATTCATGTGCATACACCACACACACACACAGGAAATACTGTTTCTAAATGAACGGGGGGCGGGCGGGGGGGGCAGAAGGAGGGAGAGAGAGAAAAAGGAGATGAGAGAGAGAAACAGAAGGGAGAGAGAAAGGAGGGAAGGAGATGGGGAGAGGTGATGGAAAGAAAGAGGGGATAGAAGAAGAGGGAGGGCAGAGTAAAAGCAAATGAAGGAGGGAAAAAGGAGAAGAGAGGTAGGGAAGGAAGAGAGGGAAGGAGAGGGGGAGAGAGGAGGGAAAGAAAGGAGAAGAGGAGTAGTGGGAAGAGAGAGAAGGGTGGAGAAGGGGAACAGAGGGGAAGGAAGTGAGAGTGGAAGGAGGAACATAAGGGCAGAGAGGGAAGGAGAGAGATGGAATGAGGGAGGTGGACAGAGAGGAGAGAAGTCAAAATGGATAGCAAGGCTTGAGGAGCATCTAATGTGACAAGGTGGTATTTTGGAGGCTGCATAGCTCGAGGTCGTACATGACTCAAGGTCTGGCCAACTTCCCCCAAGTACAACATGCAAAATATTTAACATACCACGGAGCGCTGTGAGGATGGAGCTGCGGTGACGTCACCCTGCAGCTTCCCGCACACCAGGAGCACGGAGGCCCTGCAGGCAGAAGAACAGGGGCCGGGGAAGGCCAGCAGCTGTCAGTATGTCCAGACATGGCGCCCTGCACTCCCAGCTGGGCCTGTCCTGTGCTCTCCCTGCTGAGCAGCTCCCGCCTGGCCTCTTGCCTCTTGGACACACTGGTTTATGACACCCGGTAATACTAGTGTTGCCACCCGGGTGTTGCCTTTAAGCATAAAGAACTATAGCTTACCTTCCCAGAGATCTTGGCCTGTGGGATCCAGGCTCCTTCCTGGGAGGTTCCTGTGGCATATGTGGATGGTGGAAGCTGGGCTCTGTGAGACATCCGGTGGAGCATGCTAAACCCATGGCTTTGCTTCTCCCCCCCCCCATTCTTCCGTCTCCTTCTCCATCTTGTTTTGGGGTACACTGAATCAGAAGGGAAGCTACAAGCATATTGAGTGGCCTTGGCCCACCCACTGTGGGCAGGGGTGAGGGACAGAAGGCTTAGGGTCCCAAGCTTGCACCTGGAGCAGTTCAAAGCAAGTGGTCACTTTGAAAACACCAGTTGCCATCACTATGGTCTGTTCCGTATACAACCTGGGGAGAGACTGTGAACATGAGGAGGCATCGTGGGCAAAAACGCTGGCCAGAGGAAATGCGGAACAGGGGATGGCGAGGGACTCAAGGGCCAAGGTGGCCTTTGACTGTGTCAAGTTCCGGCCAAGCAGTGGGACAAAGCATTGCATTTAGATGGGGCAGACCCTTAGAGAGGCTCAAGCCTGGAGGTCCGCGTGGCTCCGGGTCTAGAGTGGGGCACTGGTGCAGCAAAATCAAAACCTTTTAGAGGGATGGAGGGATGGCTTAGCAGTTAAGGAGTATGCTGGCAAAGCGTAAGGACACAAGTCGATTCTCCAGGTCCTATGCAAGCCAGATGCACATGGTGGTGCATGTGTCTGGAGTTTGTGGCTAGAGTGGCTAGAGGCCCTAGCATGGCCATTCGCTCTCTCTCTCCTTCTCTCTGTCTCTAATAAATAAATAAAAAATAAATCAGAAAAAAAACCTTTTAGATCATCTGCCCTTATCAGTTAGAATTAGGTTCAGCAGCGAGTGACAGAAGACCTAGTCTAATGATAGCTTGAGCAGGGTTGATGAAGTCTGGTGTTAAGATATCTGTGGTTTCTCTGTCTGTTTTATCTGCCTTTACCATCAGCATTCCACCTTGTGGACTAGAATGACTGCTCCAGCACACACACACACACACACACACACACACACACACATATGCACACATACACACACTCTCATATTCCAGCTAGTAGGAAAAAGGATAGCCGACACATCATTTTCTTTTTATGTACTTTTTTTTTTAGAGAGAGTCAGAGAGAGAAAGAGAGAGAGAATTGGCGCGCCAGGGCTTCAGCCACTAAAATTGCACTCCAGGTGCTTGCGCCACCTAGTGGGCATGTGCGATCTTGCGTTTTCCTCATCTTTGTGCGTCTGGCTTATGTGGGAACTGGAGAGTCGAACATAGGTCCTTAGGCTTTGCAGGCAAGCAACTTAACTGATAAGCCATTTCTCTAGCCCTTAAACAATTTTTTTGTGTGTAGGTGCACATGTACGTGCATGTGTCTTGGTACACATGTGGAGATCAGAAAGACAACCCGGATGTTGGTTCTCACCTTCCGCCTTACCTGAGGCTGTCTCTCATTGTTCACCACTGTGTTTTTCAGTCTAGCTGGTCTGCACGCTTCCAGAAGATTCTTCCATCTCTGCCTCCTCCCAACTCATCAGAGGCCTTTTGGGATTATAGGTGTCTGCTATGGCATCTGGCTTTTGACATGGCTTCTGGAGATCTGAACTCGGGTACTCATGGCTGCAAAGCAAGTGCTTTATTCAATGAGGAGCCATCTTCCCAGCCCTTTCTTCTTTATAAACAACTCCAGAAAGTTAAATGCACCACCTCCCCTTCTATCCTATGATCCAGATTACAGTTACCTGTCTACCTAGTTTTAAGAGACGCTGGGAATTGTAACCTCTTCTCTGGGTAGCTGTGTATCCAACTGTAACATTAGTGTTCTAATGAGCAGTGACCCATGACAGCTGATACCAAGCATAGGTCTCCCTTAGCTCAGGATGGGGTCATGTCCCAACCGAACCCATTATAAGCTGAAAATATCTGAAATTAAAAAGAAAATCCATTTAACACGCCCAGCCTATGGGACAACATCACATAGCTTCATGTACTTTAAATGTGTTCAGAATCCACTTGTATCAACCGTCAACAGCTTGAAATCATCTAACACAAAGTCTGTCCCATAACAAAATGTTAACTATGTCATGCAACTGAATGAATACTTAGGTTGAGGAAGTAGACCGAGGTTTTCTGTATCACAATCCTGAGGAAGATAAAAATTCCAAATTCCAAATATGCCTTCTCCTGGATGCCTTTGGGTCTTCAAAGTTGAAGAGTCATAAGACTGTGAACAGGGGCCATCTGCACATTAGCATGAGTGAGAGTGTGCACGAAGCATACACTGTCCATTAGGCCGACGTCGGACATGATCAGCAAGGAAGAGCTGTGTTCATGTGGAGTCTCCTGCCTTTGGCATTGAGATCTGCACACTGAATTGCAGAGGTCTCCGTGGGCTGGGACTCAGCATGCAGAAGTGGAATTGGTCAAGAAGGAAAGAGTGATCAGTTCTCCCTTGCTTTTTCTTGTGTGCCCGAGGCTCACTGCTGTTCAGAGTGGGTCGGGATGGGCAGACTCACCTCTGATGGCCAGCTGGATAGTACAGGCAGGACTTCTGCTGGTCTCCCTGGAACAGGGAGGCTGTGACCCAGGGGCCTCAGAAGGTCTGGGTGTTACAGGAGTGGAGGCTGTGAACAAGGTTGGAACTCCAGTAGGTCCAACGGGTCCTGTGGCAGGGGTAGGGACAGGTGGGAACTTGTGTTTGATGGAACAGGCTTGTCCCTGTGATTGGCGACCCCCACCCCTGGGGGATTGGAGAAGTGCTGGAATGACAGGGGCTGTTTCCATCCTCTTGTGGTCTGCAGGCCCTTAGGGTGTGCCCAGCAGTGCTGGCTGTGCAAACCCACATTACACAGTGACCAGACACGAGAATACAGTTTGAGACTCCGGGAAGGGTGGAATGGAAAATGGCATCTCAACACCTTGAGGCTGGGCTGTTCTGGAAGCCCTCATACCTTCCTGTCGTGGGTGTATGCAATGGAGTCAGAGGATAGGGCGTGGGGTCCTGGCTTGGTCTCCTCTTTGGTGACTCCACTCATTCCATGCCAAGGGAAGAGCAGAGAAATATAGCAACAAGGGTGAATGAGCATGGTCTATCCCATGGAGGAATGGTAGACAGAGCTTGTTGGGCAAGATGAGAAGCCTCAAGGGCTGTGGAGGGTCTTGATGCCATGCTAAGGAACTAGACTTCTCAGAAGGACAAAAGGAAGCCTTCTAGAATGGACTTCAGGTTGGGCAGGTACGCTAGCCAACTTTCCATGAACTTTCCATGACTGTAACAAAATAACTGACACAGATGACTTATAAAGTAAAGGCTTATCTTAGCTCATTGACTCATGGTTCCGGAAGCTCAAGTTCAAGTCAAAGGTCAGGCAGTCCTGTTGCTTTGGGCCCCAGGTAGAGGCTGGAGCAGACGGCAGGGAATGCAGTCACTCTTCAAGCCAGGGACAGAAACAGAGAGATGGGTGAGTGTGGGTCCCTGGACCCCCAGGGCCAGCCGTGGTTCCCCAGAGGCATTTGATAGGCAGGTGAGGTCCCACATCCCCTTCTACAGACATATCCTTTTTGACCCAAGGACATCTCACAAAGTCCCACCTCCTAAGTCCCCTAGCACAACCCTGGGGACCAAGGCTGTAGCCTGTGGACTTTGTGGGGGGGGGGCTCCCACACGAACCGTAGCTGAAGGATGGATTGGGTCTGTACATACTGCTTAGCCTTAGACAGTGTGATGGATGGGGCAGAAGGGAGTGTGAGGATCCAGGACACGACAGTCAGTCATCTTATGTGTCACGGGCGCTCACAGAGGCTCCAACAAGCGGGTCTTCATGTCCAAATGGCACTGATGCAGGGTAGCTTCCCTGCAGCTAGAATGTCAGGGCCTGTCATCCTGATTCTGTGTGAGAAGAGACATGTTTGGCCACTTCTGATCCTCAGCCCTGGGCACTTCCATAGGCTGGGAAAGAGCCCTGGGTCTTCATCCTGAGTAGCCCTTGCTGAGAAGTGCCACTCAGAACGCCTCGTCCCCCTGAGCCTCATCTGCTACTGGCTGTGAGTTATCTCTGCATCGCTTACTGTCTACGGGCCGCAGCTGAGCCTGCAGTTGCATAAGGGAGGCCCAAAGCACCCCTGTGCTACCCGCTGGCCCCAGCCTGAAGAGGGTTGTCTCAGCAAAGCCAAGGGCTTGGGAAGATCGTGCAGCTTAGCTTGTACATTCGGAGCCTGTTCTTCCAGGAGTACCGTCGGTTCCAGGCTCAGAGCTAGCTCAGGTTCTCCGTACACCTCTCTTCTCATCCTTATGAGCTCTTCTATATAGGCATGGTGATTTTAATATCGCGTAGAGTTTGAAAGTAGAGTCCAGGATGCTTTTATGTGTGACAGTGATTAGTCAGGCTGTCTGCATCCTTGGTAGGCATCAGATAGAAAGGACAAGAATGGAAATAAAAAAGACCCCTTCTCCTTCTGTCTATCCATCCATCCATCCCTATACCCACCCATCCTGCCCACACTCACACATTCATATATCCATCCATTCATTACCAGTGCACCAACCTATCCGTCCCTCCTTCCATCCAACCCTGCCTACCTGTCCATCAGACTTGAAGTTCCTGAATGTCTGCTATGTTTCAAGCCCTACAAGGAAGGATTAAGACCCCAGAAGTCATCACTAACATCTAGGGTCCTGCTGCAGGAGATGTCATAGCTTATTAAGGAACTCAGTGTGT
The DNA here is from genome assembly GCA_036346955.1 of Dipus sagitta. Lineage (NCBI taxonomy): Eukaryota > Metazoa > Chordata > Mammalia > Rodentia > Dipodidae > Dipus > Dipus sagitta. The sequence goes on along the minus strand of CM070772.1, from coordinate 150,339,881 downwards.
TCACGTGCTACAAGTCAGAGATTTCAGGGCTGTGGGATGCGGATAATGCCGGACAAGTTGGCTGGTCCTTAATTGTGAGAGGCTTTGGAAAAGCAAGGCAAGATAATGGGATAACACCAGCGGACAGTGGGGACAGGCTTTGACTGAGCTGGCTAATTTTAGAGACAGTGCTGTAAGCTCAGAGATGAGGGGACCAGAGATTCTCCCTAAGGGAACAGGCAAGGAATGCTTCTGCAAGGCTGTGGGCACGGTGGGGACAGGAAGGAGAAATAAGGCACAGAATCAAGAGTCAGAAGCAATAGGACCTGACGTCTGAGAGAGAGGAAGTGGGAGTGGTTTTGGGTGCTCAGGCCCTGACCAGCTCCTGGGTGTGGAGGCAGAGCTGGTGTTTATCAGAGCACAGAGGTATGGCTACCCAGCTCCCTGTACCTGCGGTCTTCCAGGTACTGAGTGATCCTGGTAAAGCTCGGGCAACCAGCTCACTTTAGACTTGTAGCCTACTCAGGGATGTCAGGGCTCAGGTGTGAGCTTGGTGCTTAGGAAGGGTGCCCACCCTGGCAGGTGGCCAAGGGCTGAGGAGAAGGAGACTCAGGCCTGTTTCTTTGCCAGCAGCTGCAGCTGACACTGCCCAGGTGTGTGACGCCAGGAGTGGCAAGGTGTCGGGGCGCCGGACTGTGTGCGTGTTCTGCCCCTTCCCTCTCAGGCCCAGTGATGCTCTGTGCAGGGTGCTTATCATTTTGACCCATGCGAAATGACCATGGCCCCTCTAGGATCCAGGCCTTCCCTTGGGCACTGATGCTGTAGGCAGCTCAGAGCAATGCCTAATTTCTAATGCCAGCCTGCAGGCAGGCCCTCTCTGGCCTCTGCCTCTTCAAGCCTTGGTGTGGCGATCCCACGAGGGGCATATGCACTCTGGCTGCAGAAACCTCTTAATTGGAAACATGGTTGCTAACAGTGGCCATTTAGTCCTGTGGGGACAGAGAGCCGGGGCAGTGGGGCACACTTCCCAATAAGGTGATTTTTTTTTTTCCAAGGAGGGAGCCTCTGAGGAGCTGAGACTTCAAGGAGGGTGTTCTGGGCACAGTACAAACCCAGGCGTATCCCATTCTGGTCTGCACACAGGCCACGACACGCTGAGGTAAGCGTGGCTATACATACATCTGCAGGTTGGAGTCTCCACCAGCGGTTCGGGCTGTCAGCACTCGGGGCCACAGGGAAGGAGCCCTTTTTCCCCATGTTTTGACCTGCCGGTGGCATGCCTGCCCTCCATCCTTCCCTCGGGTCAAGGCCAGTTACAGCTGCTGCTGATCATCCGAGTGCTCCTCACCCCCGTAAGAGAATTCTCAAAGGGCCACTCTGGGGGGCTGCCTCGCAGTGGAATGGTTCTGACCTTCGATCTCGGCTCTGGAGAGCGATCTAGTCGTGGGGACATGAGGAAGTTGCGGGGAGTTCTCTGAGCTGACAGCGAGACCTTTTCCACATTGCGTGCTTGGGGAACCGCAAAGGTAAAGCAGTGGAGAGCTGAGGAGGTGTGACAGGGACTAAAAGCGCTTGCTCCTCAAGCCCGCCGTCTGGGGCATGGATCTCCGTCACCCGTGTAAGCTTGGGCATGAAGTGGCGTACGTGCTTGTCATCTCAGAGTGCCTACCATCATGGGAGGCGGAGTCAGAGAGTCCCCGAGCTCGCAGGCCAGCTGGCTTGACCTTCCCGGCAGTCAACAAGAGACGCTGCCTCAAAGTGGAAGGAGAGCCCCTACCTTGGGTTATCCTCTGACCTCCACGCGTGTGTGGTGGCACATGCACGCCCACGCACACTCGTGCACAAACAATAGAAAAGACAGCACAGTGCAATGGTTTGGTCGTCTGTGAATAGCGATAGAATGATAGGGTGAGGTTTAGGAAGCCAGAGCTGGGCTCTTAATGACCTACGCACTACAAGTTACCCAGACTCACTGTTTTCTCGTGTGCAGCCTGGGCAGAGTCAAGAACTCTTCTGTAGCCCTCCACACCAGTCCTTCTTGGGTGGGGCAGGAGCCCCGTGCCTAAGGAGCAGGAAGCTTCCTGTTCAAGGGAGTGGCCCCGAGTTAGCATGCCAGGCTGTTCTCATGGGACACACAACCTCTGGCTTGAGAGCTGTGACAGTAGAGGTCTCACTCTCTGGAGTCAGGAGCCATGTTTGTGTAGCCTGACACTGCACCTCAGTGCCTAGCACAGCTTCTGGAACATTCCGGGGGCTGTTTCTGATAGAACTAGACGAATGACTATGAATTAATGCTTCTGAAGCCATGAGCATAGTGTCTGGCACAGAACAAACTTCCCAGATCTCAGAATGTTAACAATGGAGAATCTAAATCAGTGGGCCCTGCTTCACCTGTCTCACAGAAAACCTGGCCTCCCTCTCTGTGGCCTGGAGATCAGCTTCAAGGTTTTTGTCACAAGGTGCCTGACTGTCACTGAGGCTGACAAGTGAGAGCCAGACCTGTCAGACCTCCCACCATCAGAGGGGTCTGCCATTCCCCCACTTCCATGGGGCCCTGGCGTCATGGGGACCTATCTGCTTCGTTTCTTTGTAGCCAGGACCTTCAGAAGCAGCAAGGCGGCTGCGTGCTACCATCTCAGGGCCCAGGATTCCTTTTTCTAAGTTTGTAGTCAGACCAGAACTGGGCTCACTCCTCTTCGTTCTAGGCTTCTGGGCTTGGGCCTGGCAAGAGGAAGAGGCTGTCAGCAAAGGCCTTTCCTGTTGGAGGAAGGGCAGGTGTTACCAGAAGCCCCCAGGGCCTGAGCGCCAGAGGAGGAAACAGAGCAGAATGTGGTCATTGCACCGTGCTGTGCAGAGGGTCACAGTCACATCCGTCCTGGGGTCACAGTCTTGTTCTGGGGTGGGGGACACAGTGAGGGAGTCTTTGATCTCATCTGGAACTTCACTTGTTAGATGAACAAGCCTGGGACCGAGAGATGGACGGCATGTGGGCCCAAGAAGGGGCGGCAGCTCAGGGGAGAGGGATTGATGTTAACCCAGCCCCTTCCCACAATTTATCACCAGCCCTGGACCCATGCCTTGCCCACTTCCCTATTCCCTACCTACCTCCCCATGCCGCTGATGCCTACGCCATACCCCAGCTCCCTGCCTCACAGCTTGCCTCCTACACCATGGCTCTGCCTCCAACCTATACCCTGCCTCTTGCTCTCCACTCCTGCCCCTCACCCTGTACCCTGTCTTCTGCTCCATGCCCTTGCCCCACACCCTCCCTCCTCCCCTCATCCCTATGTGTTTCTCCGTGCTCTTGCCCCATACCCTTGCCCTCTGTTCTCTACCCCTGCCTTCTGCCCCACACCCTTGCCCCTGGCCTGCCGAGCTCCGGGCCCATGACTCCAGAGTGGGAATGTTCTAGCAGCACCTGAGCAGCGTTGCCCGGCACAGAGGCCAGGCCGCCTCCCAGTGGACAGTGCGGATGGCAGAGAAGTACATCCGTGGCCTGAGACTGACAGTGAACTACCCGCTGCCCTTAGCATGTCCCTGGCTCTCCAGTCAGCTGGGGAGGTGAGTGCAGGGCTGAGAGCCGCAGGTTCTGATTAGAAAATTCTGGTGTGGCGGTGAGCAGCGACGCCACAGATCCCACTTACCTCCAATGACCCCCGTCAGGGATCTGTATCCAGCAACCCACGGTTGCCACAAGTCTCCCTGGATGGACTTGAAATCTTCCCAAGTTGGAGGCTTTAGAGACATCCAATGCATGGTGGCCATTTGGCCAGAGCCCACTGTGTCATTCTGCAAATGGTAGAAGCAGAGGGATAGAAAAGCCATGTCGTGGACACTGCATTAATTAGTTGAGCAGGCATTCCCACCAACTCCTTGCTAAGGGCGGCCCTGGCCCTGATGCTGTAAAGGCTCAGGGCGGCCAGATTGAGATGCCACATGACTCACTGTCTCCGTGTCACAGCTGGAAAAATCAGATGATCAGGGAGATGAAGAAAGGTGTATGTTAACTTTAATCTTGGACACAAAGCAGCTTAAGGGAGGAAGGGCTATATTTGGGCTCCTAGAATCATGCAGTCCACTGAGATCCATGGAGAGAGGCGAGGCTGGGGTGCTGCGAGGCACGGAGGCAGCTGTGGCTTCCTCTTTCTGTGGGAGGAGAGGTTGGTCAGGGTGTGTGTGTGTGTGTGCGTGTACAAATGAGAGTGCAAGCAGAATGATCTCAGATATTAGTCCTCACCCTCCCCTCGCGTGAGGCAAGGCCTCGTGGTCGCTCACTGCCGTGGACCCGGCTGGCTGGCTCGTGAGCGCCTGTGGATTGATTTTCCTGCCTCTGCTTCCCGCTTTGCTATAGGAGAGCTGGGAGTACAGATGTGCGCTACTGTGTTCAGCTTTACATGGGTTCTGGAGATGCCAGCTCAGGTCCTCGTGCTTGAGAAGACGAACACTTTACCCTCTGAGCCATCTCCCCAGCTTCCAGGAAAGTTTTGAGATAGAGGAAGAGGTGTTCTCATGGTGGTGAGGTCAGGCTGCGGGGGGCGGGGGTGGGGGGGAGGTCAGCTCAGGAAGAGCTGTGTAGGTCAAGCTAATAGATTACGACTTGGTCTTCCAAGCCTTGGGGAGCCCTGGAAGGATTTTAAGTAGGACGTACCATGGGGTGGGTCATTGTTTAGAAAGAGAACTGTAGCTGCCTGCAGGGACGGGCAAGGCTGAAGGTAGGGGTCCCTGCTGGGGAAAACTGGGAGCTTGCAGGGGAGACATGATGCCTGTCAGAACTGGCACCATAATGGTGACGACTGAGGTGGTCCTTAGGATGCCTTGGTGATCAGTGAGGCATGAGACATGAGAGAGGTGGAGGAATTCTGGGTATAAAACATGCATTGAAAGCTACTCAGAGGGAGGCAGCTACCCCTATTGGGCAAGGAACGCTGAGGGAGCGTGTAGGCGGAGAGAGGGACGGGGAGAGTGTCACCTTATCACGATGTCACCGTGTCACCATGTCATTGGTCTCAGCCAGTGGGGACTGCTGGAGAGGACAAGAAGGAAACGGGTCCCTCGCCCTGTTTTACCAGGAACAAGGGCATAGCTAAGTGTTCCCTGTTTCTGTTTCCAGTGAAACATCGTACAAGTCTCTTGGCAAATTGGATGCATTCTACAGGGTCAGCGTGTACTGGGAAGATTTTCTTGTTCATTGTCTGCCTGACAGTAGCTTTGTGCTGAGCACTGTTTAGATCCCCCAAGACCTTCTTTCTTCCCTCTCTCCCTCTCTCCTTTCCTCATATCCTTCTACCCTCACTCCATTCTTTCCATGGTCTTCCCGTCCCTCCGTCCCTTCCTTTCTGTGTGCACGATGTATGTGTGTGTGTGGAGGGGCGTGTACACACGTGACAATACACATGTCAGAGGATAGTGATGGTTGGTCCTCGCCCTCCACCTTGTTTGAGGCAGGGTAACTGGTTTCCAGCTCTAGCTGGCCCATCAGCTTCCAGGCAGTTTTCCCATCTCCACCAGGATTACAGAGGCTGGCATTACCGTGCCTGGTTATTAAAGTAGGTTCTCATAATCTGAACCCGGGCACTCATCCTTGGGCCACAAGAACTTTATCCACAGAGCCACCTCCCCAGCCCCAAGACCTTCTTTCTCACACACTCCCTGGAGTCTGATGTGTTGCTGTGACCTGCAGGAGTTGCCTAGGGAGGCTTGTCAGAGGCAACTTTCTCAAGTACACGTCATACTAGGCATGGCAGGAAAGTCATTAAAGTGCCACCTGAAATCAGAGCAAGCTGGGGGGCCCACAAGTGGCAAGATCAGAGATCAGTTTTCAGGGTCAGTGGATGCTCTGATTATGGGAACCCCTCTGTGCTGTCTCAGATCACTAATCTGATTATATGGTTCCCACGTTTCTAACCCAACTTGATCATTAAAGGGGGAATGGCAGAGCCAGCGAGCCCCCTCCCCCACCACCCGCTCCTTGAGTCAGCAAGCCCTCCTTAACTCTGAGGACACTTCAGAACTCTCACAATACAGGTGTGGACAAAATAAAATGATCCACCCAGGGGCCCTGGGCAAGCTTTTGTCCCAGCCCCAATAAAGTAGGAGTTGCAAGTTCCCATAGCAACAGGGAAGAGAAACAATCATCCCTGTGCCTTACAGGGTCCTTCATCAAGGTTACAAGGACACAGTCTCAGCCTTTGAGAAGACAACTTGCTAAGGAGACCAGAGTGGACGGTCTCTGTCTCGGAAATATTGATGCGGAGATGAAAGGGGGTTTTTAGAACATAAAATAGAACAATGTAGTTCAATCTCTTCAGTTTTTAGAGAAGAGAAACTGAGGCCCACCAAGGTTCAGCCCCTCATCCAAGATGGCCCTTTGGGACTGGCATCTGCATGCCCGTCTGGTATCCTTATCCACGTGCCTCCCTGCCTTCCTTCCTCCCTCTCTCTTTCTCCCCTCACCCCACTTCCTTCCATGGATGACACTGGAAATGCAGGTCCTTTCTACCACTACGAGGTTCTTTCTCCTTTTTCTACAAATCAACTTCCGGTTCTGCCACTGGCTTCCTCTGTGGTGTAAGAACTCCTCTTCCTTCATGTGGATCCAGGTTTTGGCAGAATCTTCCCATACTTTGGGACTGTTTGGTTTGGTTTATGTTCCTGAGTCCCAACACTAGCCTTTCTTCTCACCTTTGGGCACCGTCTTTAATGATCAGTAAATAAACAGGAGCAGTGGAGATGGTCCCATGCATCCATGGTGGGGATCCAGGAAGCCTGGAACCTCCCACCGGGAGCCTGGAACCTTCCCAGGGAGTTTGAAACCTCACGTGGGGATCCTGGAACCTCCCCAGGGAGCCTGGAACCTCCTACAGGCTCCCTCTTTGCTCACTACAGCTGGACCCCTCCAAGGCCTTCTGAAGGTGGATGTGAGACTCCTGGGTTCAGGTCTGTGTGTATTCCTTCACAGATAGAGATTGTCTGGCAGGGGTTGTGAGCAGTGAGGTGTCAGGACAGCTCTGTGGAGGAGTGGCCAGACTGAGGCATGACCACCTGCTTACTTGGGAGAAGCCTGTGTGTGAGCTTGGCTTCAGCTCTAGACCCCTACGTAGAAAGTTTCATTGTTCCATGTTCAACTCCCCAGATCCCACGTAAGCCAGACACACAAAGGTGAAGCAAGTGCAAGGTCGCACATGCCCACTAGGTGGCACAAGCATCTGGCATTCCATTGCAGTGGCTGTCTTTCTTTCTCTCTATAAAATAAAATAAAATAAATAAAAGTTCCATTGTGGATGAAGCCTCACTGGGGCAGTAGAGGTGGATGTTGGGAGCAAACCTCACCAATCTTGAGCCTTTGGGAGGAAGCCTTAAGTGTCACTTTGAGGGGCAGAACACTCTCCATGTGGACTTATCCTCAGTACTGGCCCAACCCAGAGCAGTCACCCGTTTCCCATTTGTTGAGTGACTGAGCATCTGACCTGTTAGGTACAATAGAGAAGCAGCACAGTAAAGACTGCTCTGGGGGAAGCAGACTCCAGGGCCGAGTGAACAGGGAAGGTGGGGGTGCCCCATCTGTCCAGGCGATCTTGGGATCTCTGAGGGTTGGGGGTAAGAGATTTGCCAGGCAGTGTTGTCCACATGGGGGCAGTAGCTGTGAATTCAGGTTGACCACCACAGAAATAAGGAGGGGAGACTAGCGGACCTATTGCATGCCAGGCCAGGTGATTCCTTCTGCCTGGTACCCCATATGTTTCTCTAGTGACCCGTAAAGCCCAAGTTATGCTCCTCCCTACACACTGGGTAGCCACAACTCAGAGCTGGTGGGTGGCCTGCCCCAGGCACACGTATAGAAGGGAAGACCTACTGTCAGGCCAGTCTGCGACTATTCTGTCTGCATTGGGGGCCTGAGGTGACAGCCCCTGAGACCACTGTTTCCAGCAATGAGCTGCTGGGAATGAGACGAGTTCATGGCACACTGACCTTTTCCATTCTGCAGAGCTGGCTCAGGCCCTGGCCCACACGGTGTTGGCTCCTGGGGACTGGCTACAATGAACTTGCAGCTTGAAGAACAGACCCACTTCTGGCTACTGTGAAGGCTGCTCTGGTTCTCCTCGCCCTGGGGACTTCTTGTCCCTAGCATGCCCCCAGGGATGCTGGCAACAGGGTGGATAGCAGGTAGCAGTGATCTTGGCCTCAGCGCTATAGTGGTAGAGGTGGTATATTGGATTTGACTTCCACCCCTCCGGTCATGTCTTGCATAGCCCTGACCAGTCATCTCAACTCCACAAACCTGAGTTTCCCCTTCTGCGAAATAAAGCCATGGAATGAGAATGGCAGAGATAAGATTGGCAAGACAGGTCCTGGAGAGATGGCTTAGCGGTTAAGCGCTTGCCTGTGAAGCCTAAGGACCCTGGTTCGAGGCTCGAGTCCCCAGGACCCACGTTAGGCAGATGCGCAAGGGGGCGCACGCGTCTGGAGTTCGTTTGCAGTGGCTGGAGGCCCTGGCATGCCCATTCTCTCTCTCTCTCTCTGTCTGACTCTTTCTCTCTCTGTGTCGCTCACAAATAAATAAATAAAAATGAACAAAAAATTTAAAGAAAAAGATTGGCAAGACAGCATTGTGACTGGCATGCGGTAAGTGCTCAATAACGGGAAGTTGTCACTGATACTATGTTAACATCAGATTAAACTTGGCCATGGAGCTGGTCTGGTCTGTAACTCATGCTTCATTCTGGTGACTGAGTCATCTTTCTCAAGGCGCATAGGACGTACACTCTTACAGCAAATAGACCTGTCAGACTCTTAGATTAGAGAGTTCCGGATTTTGTGGTCACCAGAACACCCGAGGAGCACACCATAAATCCAGGTTTGTGGGTTAGGAGCCCTCCCACTTCCTCTTTCCTCCCCAGAGACTTGGATTCACATGTCTAGACTTCAGCCCTATACCGACTTCTTAATAAAATCCCGTGCTGTTTCCATCACAGGAAGTGCAAGATCTGGGCTTCAAAAGCACCATGTTAGAAGCTGTTTCCCTCCAACGCTGGTCATCTGAGTGCACAGCTCTCCTCCACGGCTGGGCCGGGCTATTTCTGTCTAATCACTGTTGCCTTGAGTCAGACTCCTTCCCTCTAGACTCACAGACAAATCCTTTCTTCTCTGCTCCTTGTCTGGACACTGGGCAGACCTGCAAATTCTTTGCTTTTCTTCTTCTTCTTTTTTTAATAAAACACCTGTCTCCTTATGACCACATTTCTTAAAGTCTCCTGAAACAGAAAAATAGAGGACATTTTTTTTTTCTGACTTGTAAGTTCATCTTCTAAGTCTTAAAAAAGCTCCAACATTTTCTACAAGTGCAGAGTAGATAGTGCAGTGGTTAAATACACATGCTGGGAGGCCGGCTCCATAGACGGGAGACACGAGGGCCTAAGACTGCCTGAGTTTTATTTCCCCAGCCGCCACCTAAGGCTTGTCCCACACTGGGGTGATCTTGGGACCTTTTCTAAGCAGCCCTGTACTCATAGGCATGCTTTGTTTTGTCACGGTGACTAACATACTTGCCATAAGCAACTTAAAGCAAATGTTCATGGAGGAGAAAGTCAGAGAGGCTCACGTGGTGGACAGGAAACACAGAGAGGGACAGTGGCCTTGCTAAGCTGACTTCCTGCTTTTTCTCTGCTCCATCCCCAGCCCGTGTGCTGGTGCTTCCTACATTTGGAATGGGTCTCTCTCCTCGTCTTTCTGGAAACATCCTCACAGACATACCCAGAGGAGGGTTGCAACAACATCCTGGGTGATTCAAAATCCAGTTCGTGTGAATGAAGATTAATTAGAAGGCCATTCCCCATCTGCACAATGCAGATAAAAATAGGACCTGTGTCACCGAGCTGTTGGATTGAGTTCAGCGAAGCAAAGCGTTTAACATGCCTGGAACCCAGAAAAGGGGAGGTTTGGATGTCAGTGACGCCGAGTGACCTTTTTCATGTGCTGGTGATAGCCCGTGGTGCTGATGAGGTTGTTCCCTGTCTAGGCTCCTTAACAGTGTAGCCAGAGGGACCTGGAGGGGGAATGTAGGTTGAGAGATAGGCTTGTTTAATGCAGCCCAGGAATCACAGTGTGTGTGTGTGTGTGTGTGTGTGTGTGTGCATGTGTGTGTGTGTGTGTCAGGGGAAATGATTTCACACACCTCCCCTGAGTGCTGCAGAAGCAGATGCAGGAAGTGAGGGGACAGGCTGGGAAGCACATCTGAGCCAAGTGGCCGCCGTGAGGTCCCAGGGAGCAAGACAGTCCAATGCAAAAGTCCCCAAGGTACACAGCAAGAGGAGAGCAGAACCGAATAGGGAAAGCTCTTTAGGGCCAAGCCTGAAGGTGGGTCAGAGGCATGGGGATGGGGAGAGAGTCATGGGACACATCTGTCAGCAGGCAGCAAGAGTATGTCCCAGAGGAAGTCACAGGGACCTGAGTACACAGGAGGGCAGCTGGGGACTCAATTGGATGAGCAGCCACTTCCAGAGGAGCTGGCCCTGGCAGCTGAGCGGGCCACAGGGCAGGACAGGGTGGAGCTCTGTTTCCTGAGGAGGACCAGGCATGAGCCTGGGAGCCCAGCGTTGGAAAGGATCCCATAGGAGCAGAGCTGGGTCTAGGATGCTGAGGTTGGCCCTGCTGGACCTCAGAGGAAGTAGAGGAACAAAAGAACAGGTGCTGTGAGCACTGCCTTGCTCGGTGCTCCAAGTCACACTGTTTTAAATGGCCTCTGTCTCAACCTGGTGGAGAGGCTGGTCAGCTTGAACCTCATGCATAAAATAGGGTTCCTCTAAGCTAGACAACATGCCCAGTGTATGAGATACTTTACTTGTTACTGTAACAAAGTACTTGACAAGAAGCAACGGGAAGGGAGAAGGGTTTATTTCAGCTTACAATTCAAGAGAGTCCAGTCCATCGTCGCAGTGGGAACTTGAAGCTTCTGGTGACATTCAGTTGTGGTCTGGAAGCAGAGAACAACAAAGAAAGATGCTCAGCTTACTTTTCTGTTTTGGCACGTGTATGTGTGCTTATGTATATGCGTGTTTGTGTGTGTATGGTTGTGTGTGTGTATATGGGTGTATGTATGTGTGTTATGGTTGTGTGTGTGTATGGTTGTGTGTTTATATGGTTGTGTGCATATGGGTGTGTATGTGTGTTTGTGTTTATGTGTATATAGATATGTGTGTATGTGTGTGTGTATGGTTGTGTGTATGGTTGTGTTATGGATGTGTGTGTGTGTATGTGTGTGTATATGTGTGTGTGTATTTGTGTGTGTGTATGTGTGTGTGCAGGGGGAATATGTGTCTAACTTTAAATCATTTGGAATGGAGGGACGGGGTGACAATCCCACGTCCCAGGTGATGGTGGAGTGGGAGGACATGTGGCCTTTGCTGGGCCATTGTTTCTCATCCGTCTTCCTGATTGACTGGCCATGTCGAGGTTAGAACCGTGTCATATCCAATATCACATGGGCATCACCATCATAGGTTCTGGCACGAAGTCAGCATTTGGCAGGTGTTTGTTGAATGACTGGCTGACTGGATAATTAAAAATCATTATTCCAGGTTGGAGCATGACCAAGTAGATGGTGAGTACTCCTTCCTCCTTTCAGCTGTGCACCTGCTGTGAACTCAGACTCCCTCTGTGGAGGGCCCTGGTAAATCCCATGCTCATCGTCTATCTCTTTGCACGTCAGCCTCCCCCAGGAGCCACGGGTTTAGTGCCAGGAATCCCCATTGCAGTTGGTTAGTACTGACTCACTGTGGCCATGGGCCAGGATGCTCAGCAGTCTGTCTGATTCAAGTCTCGGCTCCGTCACTTTCTGTGTGATCTTGGGCAAGCGGATTGACCTCTGCAAGCCTCGGTTTCCTTATCTGCCATGCAGGTCTCAGAGGAAATAACTTCTCTACAGTGCTGGTGCTTAAAGGCCATGGTAGGACTTGTTGCTGACATTCCCCAAGGGGCCTGGGAGAGACCTGGTCCCTTCTTGTTCCATCAGCCAGGCGTGTGTCAGCAGACAGTGGCTGTGTGCCCATGTTGTCTTTGTTCAGGAATACAAAGGCGAGCATGAGATAATGAGGCAGAGAGGAGAGAGAAATCTATTGGAAATGGCACCTGAGCAGCACTGACTCCGCAGACGTGCACCAGGCCAAGCCCACAATTGAATAATATTTCCATTCTGTTTTCTTCATCCATAACTTGGTTGTTTAAAGTGCAGGAGAAAAGCCAGAATCCGCAATTCAGTCTGTACCAGTGGGTTTATAAACAGCTGTCTGGAGAGGGCTAGTGTGGGAGGCAGCGTGGAGAGGCCAAGGTGCCCACAGTGAGCCCTGACTCAGTGCTGCAGGGCCTGGCTCGTGCATACCTGCTGACATTTCATGTATCTGTCTCTGCCTCTGTATGAACGGTGCCTCTCTTTGAGGGTGTCCCGCTTCACACAAAGCATTCTGAACAGGTTTGGGGGTATCCGTGTCATTGGGTGTGGTAGGGATGGCAAGATTTGGAGCCAGGAAGACTGAATTTAGGCCCTGGCTTCCGCGAGTTGGCTGAGCGCTCATGATCCTCTTCCCTCTGTCGGCAGGAGGAATGGCGCGCATTGGGTACTGAGAAGGTGGGACGGACTGGACAAACTGCCTCATTGCTCAAGTTCATTGCCAGGTCTGGCAAGTCGTGCCGACATTTCCAAGTCCAGACAGCTGAAGTCTTTGCAGGGGCCTGGAGGTTATGTAAAGGCTGGGGCGGTGAGAGACTGGCTTCATATACCTTTTACCGGGAAGGGGCAGCTTTTTGGCCTTGGAGTCCTGTGGCTTTCCAGAGGATGGGTCTAGGTTATTAGTCTTGCAATTATTTATCTCCCGCGTTGCTGCCTAGTTAATTACGTGGCATTTCCGTTTCCATCAGCAATGTAGACCGTCTGCAGATGATCTGCCACTGAGCTCTAGCACTGCCTTGCTGCAAGGAGAAGCTGTGGGATGCTTATCAACTCCATGTTCCTGATGCCCTAGTTCCCAACTAACTGTGCAGCAGACCATTGGAAAGCCCTTGTCCTGGAATGTAATGGCATTCTTGGATTTGACTAAGTTCTAGCCTTGGAACAGGTTGGGGAAGCCTTCTGTGGGACTTCAGTTGTGGGCACATTCCATCGTGTTTTTAGTGCTGACCTTAATGTGGGCATGAACAGCTTGCCTTGTAAGCGTCCTCTTGGACATAAGCCTGTCGTCGTATTGCTTCTAGCTTTAGTTCAGTTTTACATGCTGACTGAACGCAGCAGACAGGAAGGTCCAGACCTCTGACTCACCTATGATGTGGCTTTCGGACAGTTACCCAGTGTCTCCGAGCCCTTGTTTCCACTTGTAAAATGAGATCAGTGGTCATCTACGTGGTTTTTAGGATGAAGTAATGGTTATGAGGTTCCTGCTCCATCACAGGTTATGAGCGGTGGACACAATTTCTTTTGTTCCTCCATCTTTCCCCTAGCTTTCTCCGTCCTACTTTCTTTTAATTCTTTCTTCTCTCCTTTCCATCAAGTTGCCATTGAATTATAGGCCAGGTGGAGATCTGGGATAGTAGTTCAAGTGCTGTCAGCATGAGAATAAATATAGGGGACTCCAAGTCATAGGAACTCCTGGAGAGCTCTGTCTTCCATTGGAGTTAGAAGCTCATGGAAAAGATGTGTTCTAGGCATACATTCATGATGTGAATACATACACAGCTGCAGCTTGTTGAGCCTATACCCGTGCTCACACATGTGCGTGCATACATAAAACATGTACAAACTTACACCTACCAGAAGGAACTGGTATGATACAGAATTTATCCCCTCCCCCTACTTCACATGAAGAGAGCTTGAGGGAGAAGGAGTAAGAAAGGGACAGGGAGTGGCCTTACAATGACAGTAAATTCTTGCCACATCTAGGACTGATTTTTTTTGGAGGGGGTCGTTCGAGGTAGGGTCTCACTGTAGCTCAGGCTGACCTGGAATGCACTATGTAGTCTCAGGGTGACCTTGAACTCATGGTGATCCTCTTACCTCTGCCTCCCAAATGCTGGGATTAAAGGCATGCGCCACCACTCCCAGCCCCTAGGACTGATTTGATAAGGGGAAACATAGGGTTCCCATGGTCCAGGGAGAACAAGAGCCTTGGGAGATATGCTTTCTGGCAGGAGACACTTGCCAGACATGTGGGTCTGAAGTACTGCAGGGAAAGAAGCCTGTTGACCCTTCTCTTGCCCTGGATTCCTTGTGAATGGCTATAGGCTGAGCCCTACGGAGAAGACTGGGTGCTGTGTGGGCAGGGGAGTCCTCCCTGGGCATGGAGCCTGACAACAATGGAAAAGCGTGAGCACCTGATTGAGTACGCATCTACGTCTCCTCGTCACAGGCAAGCACATGTTGGTTGGAAGCCCTTCCTCCACCGCATTTCTCATTGAGGAGGGACGATAGGACGGTTGCCTAGTCACTGCTGGGGGAAAGCACCCATTGAGAAGCAGCTTACAGAAACGAAAGGCTGATTTCCAGCTTACGCTTTTGAGGGGAAGATTCGTCATGGTGGGAAAGTCATGGCAGGAGCAGACATCCAGGCATCACATTTCCACACGCCAGCAGGGAGGACGTAGAGAGTCCTGAGCACTCAGTGAGGCTGGACTGATGAACCTCGAGTCCATCCCTGGCTGCACACCTCCTCCAGCAATGATCCACCAGCTGGGGATTAACTCTGAGGCTTGATAACAAACACTTGAGGCTACAGGGGAATATTTTACATTCAAACCGTCACAGATGAGGAAAGTGGACAAGATTGGATGAGGTTGTAGCTGAAATGATGCCCAATCTCTTCTCACATGTTCACAGCTTGGGGCAGGGTCCTTGGAGCCCTGTGGATGGGGCTTTTCAAGGCCTACACAGTGGTAGTTTTGGGAAGCAGTATTTGACGTCCAGCCTCCCTGGTCTTTACAGAATGCAGCTATTGCTTCCATATATATATATATGTATATATATATATATATATATATATATATATATATATATATATATATTCATTCAAAGAAAATCCGCATGCAGTGGTCTTGTACCCCACACCACACTCAGGAAACACGAGGGATACAGTAAAGGCTGCAGACACATGCTAATTTCATCCAGAAACCCCGGAGCAGACATGCCCAGAATAAAGTTTGGCCAAATGTCTGGATACAGAGAGCACAAATATTGCAGTGAGACCCACTTTCATTTACATCTGGCTAGCCATGTGACCTGAACTTCAGTTTCTTTTTTCACCTGCAAGGGAGGTTATTCATAGCCATCCTTTAGGCCTGCTGTGTGGTTTAAGGTATATATATATGGCCTCCAGCAATAAGTGGACAGTTGCCTTTTACATTTTTTTTCTTCATTCTCCAGGCCAAAGAACACTGTCTCCCTGCATGGTGAACAGGACTCATCTAGAAATAGGTGTCTCTTCATACAGTCTGTGCCGGCCCAGCCTGCTGTGATGACAAGGGAATAGGACTGTTCCTTCCTCAACTGGAATGGAATATTAGTTTTATTTATTTATTTATTTTTCCCAGAGAGGCAGAAACAAGATGGTGTGTGTGTGTGTGTGTGTGTGTGTGTGTGTATGAAGGAATTGTTTTTTTTATAAGGGATTTGTTTATATGCTTAGGGAGGGTAAGAAATGCCACAATCACAGTTGGAAAGCTGGAGACTCGGGAACTTGGGGCATGGTTCTAGTGAGCGTCTGGGCTTGAGAATGAGCAGAGCTGATGGTGTGAGTTTCAATCCACACACTGGTGTTGAGACCCTTCTTGTGCCAATATTTACGTTTAAATCTGAAAGGGGAAGACATTGTCCCAGCTCAAAATCAGGCCGGTGGGGGCGGTTGGGGGGGGGCAGCTCTCTCATTGTAGAAAGCTTAGCTTTGCATTCTGTTCAGGCCCTCTACTCGTTTGAATGGAAGATCCCACACAGTAGGGGCCAGTGATTCTCATGTTAATCTCAACCAGGACATGCCCGGAATAATGTTTGGCCAAATATTTGAGTGCCCCAATGGCCCAGACGACTTAAAATATAAAATTAACCTTCGTACTTGATATCTGGTGATGTTATGCGTCAATCTTCGTGCAGCGTGGGGACAGTCCTGCTGGAGGCTTCTGGTCACCCCTGGAATGTAGCACAGGCTGGTCATCAGCCATCCCACCACTGAACTGGCAAGAGTTCTTGAGCGAGCACAGTACGTAACACCAAAGCCATCCAATGGCCCCGGATGACGCTCATTATCTTCCCCCACTCACTCATCCATAAACTCACATGCTCTTCACACGACATTTCTTTGGCACCCAACTCCCGCCCTTTCTTCTCTCTCTTCATATTTCCTTCTCAGATAGTCATTTTTTCCCCACTGTCTCTCAAGTATCCTCGCTCAGGTCTTAGCTCCCATCATCCTTCGCTACTTTCCAGCATCTCCATGCTCAGCGGCTTCCTAGTCCCGAGTCTTTCCCGTGCCTCCCCCAGCACCTGCACTTTCATCCGAGGGGGTGCTCTTAAATAAGAGATCTGGCCGTGTGACTTACTGATTAATTCCCTCCTCAGCTTTTCACTGTCTAAGTAGAGATTGCACAGTGACTTTCTTGGAGGGTCAAAATCCACTCCCAAATAAAACAGCCAGGAATACGAATGTTCTGTCCCAAGGGAGCTTGCTTTCCGGGTCGCCACATTGCACGTCACTCCTTTTGTCTCGCACCTGCCTGCTTCTGTCCTTTGTGGCTTGTCCAGTCTCCGAGGCAGAGGCCCAAGCTCTCCAGTGCAGCCTGCCAAGTCCCTTCGAGATCTGGCTGGGCAGGCCCTTCCTGGAATTATTTTTGGTCAATTATTCGGAAGTTCCTTATGCTCTGGTCTGCACTTACCCAAACCTATCGCGTGTTTCTCCATTTTCACGATTTGTCCATGCTTTTCCATTTGTTTGGGCAGCCTCCCTCTTTGGAACCGCTGGAAAATTCCTAATTTGCCCTCTCAGACTCTTAATCATAAGACACTGGCTCTCTACAGTCTGTCCGTAACATTCTCTGAGACTCCATTCTCCCCTTTGTGGAATGGACGGCATCTTAGGACCTGCTCGATGGGAGTTTTGCGAAGGTTTGCTGGGGTGTGATGTGCGTGGCTCGGCTCAGTGTCTGGTGTGTTGGAGGTTTCCGTGACTACCCAGCCAGCTGCCTGTCTGGTGTCCCACTATGGTGATGACCGGGGCAGTGACATCTGCGTTCAACCAGGATGCTTGAGTGTGGCAGGCAGGCCCATGCCACTCTTAGTTAAAGAAAGTAGAGAGTAACTGGTGTGCCTCAGGGAACTAGCTCATTGGTACGATCTTGATGGGGTTGTGAAGACTGGGGTAAGAAATTTGTTAGGTCCGGTGAGTTCTGCTTGAGAAAGCAGTTGTACAGAAAGTGAAATCTGACCCGATAAATCCATTCAAACTTGGAGTTTCTTTTTAAAAATAGGAATATATATATATGTATGTATGTATTTGATCTTGAGGAAGTTTAAATATTTCATGGACCACTGCTCAGAACCTGGCACCTCTGCTTGGAGACTGTTGGAGACACACGCTAAGTAAACCGTGTTATGTTCTGCTACCAGTTTTGTTGAACGAAGGAAGCTCTTACGGGCGTTTACTTAGGAGAAGTGTGGGGGTTGTGGAACCTGTTAGGAATTGTAATTCTTATCCCTCTTTCGTACAGAGGGGAGTTGGCTGGTTTAGATTAGAAAATCAAAAGAGAAGTGCATGCAGTGGAAACATAAGCTCCCCTAACCCAGCGGGGGACAGTGGGTCTAAAATGTGTTGGGTAGAGCTTCTCTTTTCTTGATGAAGAGAACAGCAGAGGCAGATGCTCTTCGCTTCATCCTAGTCCACAGCTTGTAGTGGGGACACCTCCAAGAAAACTGAGACATTTGGAAGGATCCAAATACAGGGTATGCAGGGCTAGACACCAACTTCTCTTAGTTGGGAATGCCAAAGTCATTGGGAACCTGGCATGGAGACCTGAAGACACTGCCTTCATGGTAGAGGACATGTGTCTCTTAAATGAGCAATGCTTTACTCTGGGCGAGAGTCTCTCACTGCTGCTGAAGAAGCTACCCACCGCTGTGTGTGGTTCACGAAAGCCTGCGTTGTGCCTCACGGAGACCCTGCTGCTCTCCTGTGGGTGAGCTGTACTGACTGTCTCTGCCTGGATTTCAGGTTTGGTTGGGTGATTTATTTTGGCCAAGGCCATGTGAACAGAAATGACATGTCACTTCACAGTGGGAGCTTTAAGAGCCAACTTATATATTCCTGGCATAGGTGTTCTAACTACCTGCATCCCGGGATGAGAATGACAGTGCCAACACAGAAGCAAGGCTCCCATGACCCTAATGGCTGTGTATGAAGCACGACTGAGGAGTAACCCTCAGGTCTATAAGCCACTGGTATCTTGGGGTGTTTTCTTACTGTAGTAACACACTGTATTTTTACTTTTTAAATTTTTTATTAGATATGGATGTATTTTGTATGTAAATATCACATGTTGGTACCATCCTTTCTGTCCTCCCTGCCCCTTTTCTGAAGAGGCCTACCTCATTGGGGATTCAGATTAACTCCATGGGGATTGTGGGTAATGCATTATGGGGTCAGCAGTCAGTTATGGGGGAGAGGTAATGTCTCTGTGCAAAATGCCCCAATTTGTGGCTCTAACAATCTTTCTGTACCCTCTTCCACAAAGTTCCCTGAGCCATGCTGGGAGCATTTGAAGTCTATATCATTGATGGGCACTTAGGAGCATCTGGATCTCTGACTTGGTGGGTGTTGAGTGTCCTCAGTGTCTATCTCCTTCATCCTTGTGCTGGTATCAGATTCACCGAGAAAGCAGCACTCTTGCTCATTTCCCCTAATTATTCTGTGGTTTCAGCTGGAGCCTGGGGTGGAGAGCACTGGGTCGTTTATCTCCTCAGGTCCAGCTCCTGTCTGAAAAGAGAAGCAGATTCTCCAACAGAGAGTGAAGTCAGCACCGGCTAACTGGGATAACCATTATTAATTCAGAGAGAATTTAAAGGGTGTGGACCCTCTTATAGCCCAAGATTAGTGGGAGCTTGACAATGGAAAGCAGAATCATTATCTGGATATGATTCTGACTTGTTTCACAGTTCGAGATATGGTTTCCTTTCCACTGAGCTGATCTGTTAGCCAATCCAAGAGCAGTTGGTTACTAATCCACCATGGCTGTGTGCCACTATTGCACTTGTGTGAGCATCACGGCAGATTGTTTGCTTCTGAGTCACTTAGACTTTGAGTTGTTTGGACAGATGTTGTCCTCTCCCCCCCGCATCCCCCCATAGCTCATGTAGCACATTCCAGCATGAGATGGGCTAACTGTCTGGGGACTGGTTCTCTTCTGGATTCCAACCAGGTCTCTCCATGGTCTGTGCCAACAGCATATGGTGTCTTCAGCAGTAGGGTCTTACTATTAACCTCTGGTGGGTAATCAAGTCCTCTGACAGAAGACTGTCTTATTTGTTTTGGGAGATCTAGTAGGTCTCTCTGACCAACAGCTCATTGTGGATGTAAACCACATCCTGGTACAGGGAATTACAGGCCAGCACTAAAAGAAAAGAAGAAAGAAAAAGAGAAGAAGGAGAAACAGGAGAAATTTAAGGTTAAGTTTCGTCTCACCCTCTCTAGAGCCCTTTAATTCAGGTGCTCCCCCTAAGGTCCTCTTGAGGGTTCCAGTGTTTAGTCTAATTTCTAGGATATAGGATTCTATGGTACCAGTTCACTTTGGGTTCAGTTTTGTGCCCCTCTCCCAACCTTCCCCTTCCCCCAAGCCCTACCCTCCCTATTATCCAAGCCTCGAGATGCTGTTCAGATATGCCAGCCACTTGGGCTGATCCAGGTTAGGAACCTCAGATAAGTGAGACCATGTGATGGTTGTCTTTCTATGATTGAGTGAGTTCACTTAGAATGATCTCTTCCAAGTTTGACCATTTTTCTACAAATTTCATTGTGTCATTTTTTTCTTACTGCTGAGTAGAATTCCATCGTGTAGATGTACCACATCTTAGTTATCCATCCATCCAATGATGAGCACCTGGGTTGATTCCAGTTTTTAGCTATTATGAATTGAGCAGCTATAAACATGATTGAGCAAATATTTCTGAACTCAGATGTGGAGCTTTTAGGGATAAATGCCCAGTAAGGGAATAACAGGGTCTGTTGCCAACTCTATATTCATCCATTTCAGAAGTCTCCATATTGATTTCCACAGTGGTTGTACCAGCTTACATTCTCACCAACAGTGAATGAGTGTTCTTATTTCTCCACATCCTCGCCAACATTTGCTTTCATTTGATTTTTTTAATGTTTGCTATCCTTACTGGGGAAGGGTGGAATCTCATAGTTGTTTTAATTTGCATTTCCCTAATGGTTAGGGATGTTGAACATTTTTGTAAGTGACACACTCTATTTTTAAAGGGAAGGATGATGTGGGCATTTGTTACTTCCATGAATAACTAGACATGCTCTGATTTGCATAACAGGGCAATGAGACAAGCCCCCATAAATGCTAGAAGTAACAGCTAACTTTATAAAGGACACCCAAGGACCTCAGGAGTCTGCCTGCATTGCTCAGAAAGCCACACTACTGTGCAGTCATATAACAAACCTCCTCACCCACAAAAACGATAGGTCCACGGTGGCCAGTCCCACACACTGCAGGAAAATGTCACTAAGAGAAGCCACATGTTAGCTTCTCTGCCTTCAGCCACATGCCCCTGCCGGCTCTTCACTAGGTACATCTGTTTTTCCAGGTTTGTGAATCCCCATCCCTGCTAGAATGCCAGGTGTCTTCTCCGGAGCGTCGCATCCTTGTGGCCATCTCTAGCGCTCAGCACAGAGGCAACACGGCCTCTGGAGCGCAACCCACACCATGGTCAGGTTTATGGGAGCTCCCACCTGTCTTCCAGTAACACGCCACATGCCTCTCTCAGGATGCTCCAGGGAACCCCCAAATGTAGCATGTTCAACATCAGACCACCAGCTCTTCCCAAGTATCTTTGTCATCTGTGATGTGTATAAATGACTCCACCAATGACTTTGTGATCAAGTCTGTAGAACACGTTCTCCATCTCTCATTCCTTCCCAGTGTTATCTCTCCTTAGTCACATCTGACTGCTGTCGCCACAGGGTTGCTTTGTGAACTCATTTACTCGCGGCATCTGTCTCAGTTAAGAATGTAATCACCTGGCACGGGGACAGACTTCTTGGTCACTGTGTTCTGTCCTCCACTCTACCCCGCAGAGTGTGGGATTTCTAGGACATCTGATTGCTAGACGTCTTCATATTTATATATGAATTGGTTAAGCTAAATTAGTTCATATATAAACATACATGGACAGATGTGAGTGGATTTATGTAAATATAAATCTGTACGTTTACACCTCCCTGGATTTTTATATTGTTTCCTTTGTAGCCTTTTCTGTAAACATTGGAACTTGGCCTTCATGATCAAGTTCCATTTGCTTATCCTCTGGGAAGGCCATTGCTTCTGACTTTTATCTTTTACTACTGACTTCTTGGGACCCAGCAAAGCATTTTTGAGGATGGGCTCTCTGGGCAACAGGTTCCCATGTCTCCTCCCTAAGGTAGGGGTAAGGAAAAGTATTTTGGGAACATGGTGACTTCCAGAGTGGGCACAGTGCCCAGTTTGTTTTAACTGTCCTGAAACTCCATGGAGAAGAGTCCCTGGATGAGGGAGTGCTGGACAGTCCCCTCTCCTCTGCTTGGGCTTCCCTTGACCAACGCAGGTACCTTTGTACAAGCTGCATTGAAAGCCACTGCTCTTGTACTTTAAATTATTTGGGTAGCTGTGAATAGCAGTCTGAATTCCATCCCCTGAAATTTTCCCTGTCATTTTCTCACTGCAAATTAGAATCCTAGACAGTTCCGGGGTGAAGTGAGGACTCCTGGAAGAGATGCCCTGTTTGCGTTTCCTCCAAGATGCAACCAGAACTCCCGCGGCCCTGTGGTCTTTCCTGGGGAGCTTTGCAGAGTCCCTGATAAGGGTCCAGGGATTGTAGGAGCCACATACAGACCAGGACGTAAAGGGGAAGGGACCATGAATGAGTCCATATGGTGCCGCAAGGTGGGCTCAGAATTCTTTAGGTAGAGGTGGACCTAAAAGTCCCTCGAATCTAGGGCAAACTTTCTTTTCAGGTTTTTATGTTTGTTTGTTTTTCACCTGTTTTGTAATTTTTTTAATATTTATTTTTATTTATTCATTTGATAAAGAGGCAGAGAGAGAAAGAGAGAGAGAAAAAATGAGCACACCAGGGCCTCCAGCCGCTGCAAACAAACTCCAGATGCATATGCCACCTTGTGCATCTTGCTTATGTGGGTCCTGTGGAATCAAACATGGGTCCTTTGGCTTTGCAAGCAAGCACCTTAACCACTAAGCCAGCCCTGCCATGTAATTTTTTAGAGGTTGCTAAATTTTTCCTCCATGAACATACTCATCATGGGGACCTTGCAAGGTCTTGAGAGAACTGGAGCTGTCTCATGGAATATGGATATTGGTCCATGAGTGTTGTGTGATACAGCCCTCCTAGAAAAACAACTAGTGGGCTGGAGCGATGGTTCAGTGGTTAAAGGCATTTGCTTTCAAAGCCTGAAGGCCTGGGGTTTGTTCCCCAGTATTCATGTAAAGCCAGATGCACAAAGTGGTGCATATGTCTGGAGTTCATTTTTAGTGGTCCCTGGTGCACCCATTCTCATTCTCTTTCTCTCTCTCTCTCCTTGCAAATAAAGAAGATCAAATAAAATAAAAAAGACTGTTGCCATCTTTATCAGAAGCAGCTGTGTGCACTCTCAGGACTGCTTGTGATTGGGCTTATTGATGTTGCCCGTTAGAAAGAGGGAGACAGGGAGGGTGGACAGTCACTTCTTGAGGTCCCTGTGCCACAGGCTCATGGGCCCTCCTTTGGAGGCTTGTGTCGCAGACTTGGCCAGCAGACATGTCCCACATTCTCTCCTCAAAACCCATCCTCCTGGGACGACATGGAACAGTTACCAGTCGGACGTGCTGCGGGTTTGCGACCGTCCTCACCTACAGCTGTAGCACCTGTGGGAAGAGCAGGGCGGGAGCTCAGGGAGAGTTGGCCTCCAAGCCTTCTTGATTGCTGTAGATCACATCTTTTTTTCTTCTTCTTCTTTCTGTGAACAGACACTGAGGGGTAGGGCAGACATGGGATAGAGGAGAGCTTGGAACACTGTAATAGCAGAGTGGACCTCGCCCCCCCCAAGGGGAAGGTGAACTATTGGATGGATCCTGAAAGGAGGATGCAAGTCAGGCTTGACCCTGGTTTGTGAGGAGCCTGACAGAGCTCCTGGTCAACTGCCCACCTTCCCTGAAGCTGCTTAAGTCCAGGAAGCCAGTCTCTGTGGGTCCCATCAACCATGGCCTCAGCCCTGACTCCCAGGTGGGAGAGACCCATGGGCAGCACTGGCAGTTGCTGTGTTCTAACGCAAACACGACTGCAGGAGCCTCCTCATAGCCTGTCCCGGCCTCCTGTGAGATCGCCACCCCTCCTGATACCCAGCGTGCCTCTGTCACCTTCATGACTTCTGTCAGCCTTGCCCACCTTCGTGAGTAGTTCTTTCCTTCAATTCTCTTGGTGATTTCCCACTGGGGCCCTGAGGACTATCCACACCCTCTGGCGGACATAGTCCGTGAGCCTAGTCTGTGAGCCCTGCCTTGGAGAACAGGGTGTGGACTAGATGGAGCCTGTTGCGTTAACTTGTCCTAGAGAGACAGAAAAGTCATCTGTTCGCCCCAGATAGGATACCAGTGACAGACTGAGTCATGATTCTACCAAAATCCAGTTGGGCAAACCGATGACTTTGTTGTGGTTACTCGCAGAGTATGGGTGAGGGCCTATTTCTAGGAGTGTGGGGATGCCCCAGCAGCTACGTCACCACCAAAGTCCCACCCTGCCATGGATGGTGACCTCATGGAAGCTGCGTCTCTGGAGCTCACTGCTGCTCTCTGCCAGGCTCTCCTCCCGCTAGCAGTTGTTTACTGCTTGTATAACCTTGGGGGGGATGCTTGTGACTCTTGTATGTCGTATAAGCCTTGGTGGGCCCCTCTTCAGGATGACATGTCTCATGTGTTTCAACTCGGAGGACATTTGCTGAACCGCAGAGCCCCACCCATTTCCCAGTTCCCACGAGCAGGGTAAGGTCTGCACGCTGTGTGGGCTCAGCTCCCTCCTGTTCTCTGGAGGGGAGTCTTCCTTATTTCCCAAGTAGATATAAGCGTGGTTGCATTTGAGGAAGCTGGCCAGC
This sequence comes from Dipus sagitta, assembly GCA_036346955.1. Lineage (NCBI taxonomy): Eukaryota > Metazoa > Chordata > Mammalia > Rodentia > Dipodidae > Dipus > Dipus sagitta. Next base: position 150,315,537 of record CM070772.1, on the reverse strand, counting down.
TCTGCCAGCTGCTACTCTGCTGCCATCAGAGGGGAAAGTGGGCAGAAGATGCCTGCAGTGCCAGTCTAGTCAAAGTTGGAGGAACAGAGAACCGGGAGTTCCTGAGGGTGTAGGCTAGATTGTCTTTCTTCTTTTCTGGATCTGTGTGTAGGGAGTCTGGCGAGTTTAGGGCTCCCTTGTGTACTGAGAGAGCTAATAACCTGTGTATAGGGAAATGGGCCACTGGTTCTGACTGGTTTCTGAACTGGAATCCATTCCTCATGATAAATTGTAGGCTGAAGTGGCCCTCCCCATTAGTTACAGTCTGAGTTACTTTGTGTGAATGTGACCAGATGCCCATCAGAACCAACTTAAGGGAGGAAGGGTTTATTTTGGCTCGTGGTTTTCAGAGGACTTAGTCTGCGGTTGGTTGGCCTGGAGCAACATGGAGGGGAGAGCATGTGCCAGAGGCTGTTCTTAACTTCCAGCAGACAAGAACTAGCACAGAGAATGGTGTGCTCAGCCAGCCTGTCCCTTTCTCCTCTTTTATTTCATTGCAACCCCGATCCATGGGGTAGTGCCACTCATATCACCCACATCCAAGGTGAGTCTTTCCTCCTGGGTCTTCTCTGGAAGTGCCCTCACAGACACACCCAGAGATGTGCCTCACCGATCTCTTAGGCTATTCTAAATGCAGTTATCTTCGTGTCTGTGTTTTCTAGAAGTTTCTTTTCTGTGTCTTCAGTTTGTGGGGACAATAAGAGCTACTCTGACTATTTCAGTTCAGACACTGGATCTGTTTGTTTGGCGATTTAGCAGTGTGGCTTGTGAGTGGAACTCCAGCCCTTGTAGTCAGGGCACCTAGACACAACACCTCTACGAAGGAGGCTTCGGGGCAGCAGAATAGTCCTGGAAACCCAAGATCCAATTAATAACTCCATAAGACAGTTCATTAGAATGCACAAGTGCTTAACTAAACAAAGCCATAATCGAAGTTGTCAGAAGTGATCCACGGTTGTGTTAGAATTTTCTCATTCACACATCATTTCCTCTACAATTTAGTTAGATAACAAATACTACTCACCCCGTCACTGGCTTTTTCAACCATGAAATACAGTTGGCGTTGTATTGGATTAACGGCAGAGAAAAGGGCTTTTAGCTCTTTGCTGAGAGGGGTCTTAGCTTGGGGATCAGCAGGTCTCAAGAAACCACACCCGAAGTCAGCCTGGAGCCCTGGGCTCTCTGAAACCTGGTTCTGTGTCTGACAATGGCATCCTTCTTCTGGTGTCTTCAGGGCTATGACGTCTTAGTGATGGCTAGGTGCGGGGATGGGTGGGGCAGCCTCTGTTTTGGAGCAATTCAGTCGGGCCATGAAGGCAGAGGGGAAGCCTACTTCTTCAAGATGGCCCCCATTCACTGTTACTGGAGGTCGGCTTGCCTCAGTTCGAGTGGATTGTCAAGTCTTCAGGAGAGGTGGTTCTGATGCTGCTGGGCTGGGCAGGGTCCGCAGTGGGTAGGAGATGGAGACCCTGGGCAATTCAGTGTGAGCAGACCAAGGCCACTGGACGTGGGAACCACGACGAACTCATCCAGGCAGGGAGTCCCTCACAGGGCACGGGGATGGAGCTGCTTGCTTGTGATGGGCCAGAGCGGTGTAACCCCAAGGCCACTGACGTAAGACTGTGTGGAACCCTTGCACTCTTGGATAATGAAAACATTCACTTGAACTGATGAATAGAAGTCCATAAACGTATACACAGGGGTGTGTATATATTCTTGTACATTTTTTCCTGTGTTTATTTCTGCCTAGGTTGAGAAAGTAAGAATACTTATTTTGGTCTTAGCAGGGCTAAGAACCCAAGCAGTTTAAATGGGTTGAGGACGCGTTTCAGATCTCACTTGGGCTGTGTGCTGCTCTTGGCCGAGTGGCCTCTTTGTCGCCTGTTTTACAGAGCTGGTCTTGTCTAGTCCATTCAGGATGCATTAACAGGACACCCACAGATGGGGTAAATTATGAACAGCAGACATTGATTCCTGAAGGCTGGGAAGGTCAGACCAAGACCCTGGCAGATTCAGTGTCTAGTGGGAGCCTACTTCCTGGTTCACAGACAGTTGACTTCCTATTGTGACTTCACGTGGCAGAAGAGATGAGGGAGCTCACTGGAGCCTCTTATAAGGGCACTAATCCCATTGGTGAGCGTGCTGCCCTCCTGACCTATGTATCTCCTCACCTCCTAGTTCTATCACATTGAAGACTTTAACCTATGAATTTGGGTGGAGGGGCCTAAAGACTCAGTCCCTCACACTGGACCTATTTCAGCTATTTCAATCAGCTAGTACTGGCCTTGGGTTACCTCTTCATTTTTAGCACATTCATATATTGTAATGGTAGCCGAGGCAGCTTCCACAGTACAGGACCAACCGCATACTAGCCCTTGCCCTGTTTTTACCCAGCCAAGTCCCATGATGCTCCTGCAGAGCAGGTTCCATGGCTGGGGAGGGCTGGAGTCCCAGAGGGGCAGGTGACTTTTCTAAGAGCACTTGGCGCATAGTGGAGACTGTGAGTTCAAGTTTCTTTTGCCCCATGGGGCTCTTTGCAGGAAATCTGTTTGACTTTTCAGGCTATGTAAATTATTTGCTTTTCAGTGTTTTATACTGTACGGAATGGCGTGGCTTCCTGTATAGACTGTCTTCCCTGGGTCCTCACCTGGGTCTCCTAGTAGCTCTTAGGCCTCCTGGTGCTGCCCTGGGCCCAGAGTGAGGCTGTAGTGAGGGCCTGCCATGTTAGTTAGTTTTCTCCCCACTGTGATCACATACTTGGCAGTGAGAGAGGACTTCTAAGGGAATACATTCCATTATGGAGGGAAAGTGGGCCTTCATCTGAGGGGACAAGAGCGTATGATCCTCATGAATCAGGAAGTGGTGAGACTAGCTAGAGCAGGGTCTCTGGCCTATAACCCTCAAGCCCCCACCTCTATGCCTCTACCTTTGCCAGCTAGACCCCATGCCCCCAAAGCTCCACATCCTCCCAAAACAGCAGCACCGGCTGGGGACCCAGGGCTCAAACACATGAGCCTATGCTGGGCCTTTCCCATTCAAACCCACACATCCACTGCTGTCTCGGTCAGACTTGGGCCCAGCCCTACACCGTGTACAGAGGTTCCACCCTGTCCCATGCTCCTCAGGCCTTGCTCCTCCCTTATCCTCCAGGCCACTGGGGCCCTGAAGAACTTACGTCCTCAGGCTCTGAATTGGCCTCACAGAAGGTGCTTGTCATCCACCAGGAGCCCAGCTTTTCCGATGTCTCCCACTGGTGCTCAGTCCAAAGGCCTCCTCACAGCCTTCAGATCGCTTCCTTCTGGGAGCCTCTCGGCTTCCCCAGCTCCTTCGTTCAGGACTCTGCGTCCGAGTCAGCTTAGCAGAGAGGAAGCCTTCCTTGCCTATTTTTTTTTTTTTGCAAGCCCAACAGACTGGCTTTTTTTTTTCTTTATGCAAGAGAGTGAGAGCTATAGTGAGAGTGGAGAGTGAATGAGCGAGTGAGAGGGGGAGAGAGAGAGAGAATTGGTGTGCCAGAGCCTGAGCCACTGTAACTGAACTCCAGATGTGTGTGCCACCTTGAGCACGTACGCTACCTTGCACAGCTTGCATCACCTTGTGCGTCTCGCTTATGGAGGGTCTGAAGAGTTGAACATGCGTCCTTAGGCTTTGCAGGCAAGTGCCTTAACCACTAAGCAATCTCTCCAGGCGCTTCCCTGCCTTCTTTTATCCAACCACTCATGGCCCCCCAACCCTGTCACCCCTTATCATTTTACATGGTACCTTTTCAAATTATTTGGGTGTTTGTTCTTCTCTGTGCCCATGAGCATGGGCGCTCCTTAAGGGCAGGCTCTGTTGGTTTTACTTCAAGAAGTGTGACAGAGAAGTGTTCATCTGGAATGGTCAAAGAAGGACCCAGGAGCCAAGAGATTGAGGTTCTGGACCTGCCTCTGCCACTTTCAGGTGTGACACATAAGGGATCTCAGGTCTGTCCCACCCTCCTTGAATTCCACTGATTTGTCTAGAAAGCAGGGATTGTCATTCCCACCCCTTTGGGCTACATTCACAGTCAGAGCTGACGCTTGCCCAGTGTGCATTGTGTGAGGACCCGCCCTCAGCACTGTGCAAAGACGACCTCAGGTCATCCTTGAAATCTCCTCCGAGGGGCTCTGCCACTGGTCTTAGTTTATAGAGATGACAGCTGAGCCACAGGCAGGTAAGGTGACTTGCCCAAAGCCCCCTTGCTCTAGTGTGGCAGATTCAGCCCCACAATGACAGGAGCTAGGTCTAGACCCTAGGCTTCTCATCTGATCATACGTGTATGGTGCATGACACATTCTCAGTATATGTTACAGCTGTGTTCCTTAGTAGAACCGGAGTCTTCCCATGGCTGAATTAACTCTGGGTCAGCTTTGCCTCTGGGTTTCTGTCCCTTTATCCTGCTGTGGTCGTCACCCTCTGCCTGCTCTTTGCTCTCGTTACTTGGGTCTTCTGTGTTGCGGCTGAGGCCCGCCCTGGCCTGGTGTGCTCGCCTCTGCTGTCTCTCTGTCCTAGTAAGACACTGTCCACATCTCCGTGCCCTCCTGTCCCTTCCCAGCAGGCCGATGGGAGTCAGGGTCAGCGCCCAGTCCCGCAGTGGGAGTCTCTTAGAACTGATAGATGTCTTCCTTAAACTTGCCAATTACAAGGCAAGAGTAAGAAGGGGACCCAGGGCCAGAAGCTTGGGGTCACAGTCCCATCAGTAGCAAGCAATGGGAAATATGAAGTTTCCCATTTAGAAAACCAGTCCATCTGTGTGGTTGCTCTTCCCATTCACGCTAAGAAATGCCAGGCCTGGCGACCAGCAGCCACAGCGGAGGTGAGCCCTCCGGCGCCACGGCAAAGGCAGTGCTTGGAAAGCTACGTGGGAGGAGAGCTCCAGGAAGTTGCCATGGAGAGGAATCCGTCTCTGTGTCAAATGCGACATCCCTGCCAGTGTGGGTCAGAGGCGAGGAGGTGAATCCGCTGAAGGGTCAGCCTGGGGAACGCCATGACAGGCATGGGGTTTGGAGTTCCTCAACCTAGACTTGCTTCAATGCCCCTCAGGCCTCCCAACCTCAGTTTTCTCCTATGTAATGTGGGCGTCATTGAATGGACTTGGGCCCCATGTTCTCTTTAAAGGCAAATATTTTGGCAGGTTTCCTTTTCTATCCTGGCCCCCTCTTCTGGACCACAAGGTATCTCACCAGGAGCAGGTTTGATCCTTCTCAGTGACTCCGGGGAGCCCACAGCTCCCCGAGTCTGAGCTGTCCTCCAGCCAGTGACACCATAATCTGTATGTGACCCATTCAAGCCTGGTGTATATATTTTTTTTTCCTTAGATGTCTCATCAAAATCAGACAGGACTCTGTAGCTGATTTGAAACACATTTTGGTCCCACTTACAACTAAAAAACAACAACCTTTAAAGCTTTACAAAAGCTAAATTACATTCCTTGTGAGCAGTCCCAGAAGAAATGTCACTGGAGACACAAAACTGTCTTACTGTGACCTATGTAAACATCCAGGAAATAAACCAACTTCCCATTGTGTAAAATCTCCCGCCCCGTGTCTTGAACAGAACAGATTGAATTATTTGAAAAGCCAGCACTTGAAGCTTGACAGAGAATATAGGGTTCACATGTAATGCGGAGGTGCGGGGCACGGCTGTGTATTAATGTCATTGCTCAAGTCCCTCGAATATGCCAATCACAGTCTTTCGTAGCACAAAGGCAGGGGACCCACATGTGTGGAGGAGGTGGACCCTATGGCCAGTGGAGGACTGGAAAAACTAGAGTCTGATTCTCAGACGACTCTGTCTGGAATTTCTCAGAATGGAACAAGAGGTGGAAAGTCAACAGCCGAGCACCAAGCCCCTGTAATGTGCCAAGCATGAAACCAATGCTTCTTGTTCAAACCTCACAAGGGGGCGGTTTACAGTTGGTGTATTACAGAGAGGGGGCTGAGGCTCCGCCACATGGTGTGCCTTCCCTAAGATCACGCAGAGAGTAAGCATAAAGTCTTTATTTATTGTGTGGTTTTTTGAGGTAGGGTTTTACTCTAGCTCAGGCTGACCTGGAATTCACTATGTAGTCTCAGGGTGCCCTTGAACTCATGGCAATCCTCCTACCTCTGCCTCCTAAGTGCTAGGATTAAAGGCATGCACCACCACGCCTGGTTTTTGCCTTTGCTTATTAGTGTATGTGTGCATACGTGTGTGTGTGTGTGTGTGTGTGTGTGTGGTATTCAGTGTGTGCTTGGCAATATAGTGCTAGTGGTACTCAGGTGTGCATGGGTGTGATGTGTCTGTGATATGTAGTATGTGTGTGATATGTAATGTTTATGGGGTGTGTGGGTGTGTAGTGTGTGTCTATAGTGTGTGCTTGTTGTGTATGGTGTGAGTGGCACTTGTGTGTGCATGGGTGTGTGCTGTGCATGTGTGTGCATATGTGTGCCTGTGATATGTAGTATGTGTGTGGTATGTGATGCATGTGCGGTGTGTGTGATGCGTCTGTGTGTGTGCGGTGTGTGGATGTGTGTGGCATGTTGGGTGTGTGTTGGATGTGGCGTGTGTGTGTACACATGAGCATCAGACCCTACTCCGCATCTCCTTGTCTCTGTGCGATGAGTCTTCACTCACTGGGTCCCTGCCTCCGTCCCCAGGTGAAGCCCGGAGAGGACTCTGCTGCTGGTAAAGCACTATGTCTAGTCCCACAAGCAGGGCAGCCTGCCTTCCTGGCCAATCTGGGTCAGGCAGCATCTGCCAGCCGTGCCAGAGGCTCCAGTGTGCCCAGCCACAAGAGACAGCTGCACACGGCAGAGGAGTCAGAGCTCCAGGCTGAACCCCACCCCACGTCACCTGGTAGTCATGTGTCCTTTTTAGGGATCATGTCGAGGGTGGTACAGAGTACCCTGGCTGTGGCTGTGGCTGTGTCCACCCAGCTGAACTCTAGGGCGGTATGGCAGGTGGCCTGTGGGTGGGCAGAAAGGTCTGCAGCGGAAGGATGGACCCCTTCCTTACCCTGAGGCCAGAGCTCACCTGGCACTTGTACATGGCCGAGTTCCAGGACTGCCCACTCCTGCAGAAGTACGTCTTTGCAATGGTGGTGCACTGGGCCCAGATCTGAGACTTACCCTGGGGCCACAGCAATACCCCTTTTTCTAGAGACAGGTGACCCAAGAGTCACACAGGATGATGCGAAAAGTGGCCCAACAGGCCGAGAGAGCTCATTGTAGGCAAACGCCTCCACCTGGATTCCTCACATGGAGCCCAGAAACAGGCCCAGGAAATGGGGCAAAACTGCCTTGCACCTGGTCAGTGCAATGCAGGGACTCTCTGCATCCTCGGTGCCGCGTGTGAAGCCTGTAACTCATGGAAGGTTTAGCAGAACCGACCTGAATAGAAATCCAGGTTGGGGAGCTTTAATTACCCCATTTCATATTTAGTGCTTTCCACCTGCCCTTCTTCGAGGCCCCCAGGGGTTGTGACGATAGAGGTTAGAGTCATCGTGTGCGCTATGCTCAGCCGAGGCTGGCTGTCATGGACAGAGCCTTTGCCGATGGGAGTTTCCGAAGGCCTGCATCTCATGGTGTCTTGTCCAGTTCCTGGGTGGTTTTGATTCCTTGATCTAGTCTCTGTGACCTGGTTGTCCTATTCCCTTGGGGCTGGAGCTGTTTATGTTCTTGTGGCTGGCCTAAGTAATTAACTGGAGTGTGCTGGGCCATAGTGAGGTATCCACAGTGTTCCTAGGCTATCACCGAGACTGGGGACGGGGCTAGGCTTTTCCTTAAGGAAGCCTCCAGAGGACATGGCCTGTGCTAAGTGCTGTTTTATCTTTTCGTTGGTTTTTTTTTTTTTTTTTTTTTTTTTTTTTTTTTTTTTTTTTTTTAGGTACGGTCATGTTCTGGCTCAGGCTGACCTGAAATTCACTATGCGGCCTCAAACAAACACATAGTGATCCTCCTACCTCTGCCTCATGAGTGCTGGGATTAAAGGCGCGCACCAACATGCCCAGCTTGTGTCTTATCTTTTTGTTTTTAAAGTATTGTTTTATTTATTTGTCTGCAAGCAGAAAGAGAGAGAAAAACAATGTATGAGCATGCCAGGGCCTCTTACTGTTATAGTTGAACTCCAGATGTGTGTACCACTTTGTACATCTGGCTTCACAGGGGTACTGGGGAATGGAATGCAGGTGGACTGGCATTGCAAGCATGTGCCTTTAACTGCCAAGCCATCTTCCCCATCCCCTGCATCTTATCTTGGTATACATGCCTTCTGAATAGTGCTGGAGTGGGGGGGGGGCAAGCATGGTTGAATGAGATCGCCTCCCACTGCCCCATGAATGGGTTGTTCTATTATTTGTCAGAGGACAGTGCAGTCCATGAAGATCTTGAAGACACAAGGCTGGGGTCCAGGGCCCAGGGACAGTCCTTTGCTATCTGACAGCAGTGAAGCAAAGAGGCACCTGTTAGTCCTAAGGATGTGTGCTGAGGGTACACAGTGGAGGGTTGTGAGCAGAGGAAAAGCCATTCTATCTCCAAAGAAGCAAACACAATTGATGTATCTCCCAGTTATCGGTCACTTAGTAGCTGATGTTTGAGTAATTACCATGCGTAACACATTACGCAAGGCCAGCCTGGGGCTAGGTGAGAAGTAACATAACCTCTGCTCTAGGAGTTTTCAGTGAGGGTGAGGTTAAGACATATGGGCTCCTGAGAATTATAGTGTTTGCTTTCTCGTAATTAATCCAAAATAAAAAGAAGCTGCCATATCTCTATCACACCTTCCAAGGCTCAGGGTCCATTGTGGAAGAGGTGGCAGAAAGAATATAAGAGCCAAAGGAACGGTAGGACTCCTTACAACGTGCTCCTCCAGACACAAAAAGGCCTGGATATCCATGACCTCACAGTGCCTGACACTACCTATATAAGACCATCATAATAGGAGGCAAAGATGATGACATCAAAATAAAAGAGAGACTGATTGAGAGGGGGAGGGGATATGATGGAGAGTGGAGTTTCAAAGGGGAAAGTGGGGAGAGGGAGGGAATTACCATGGGATATTGTTTACAATCATGGAAATTGTTAATTATAAAAAATAAAAATAAATAAGCTGGGTGTGCTGGTGCACATCTTTAATCCCCGCCTTGGGAGGCAGAGGCAGGTGGATTGCTGTGAGAGCATGAATTCCAGGTCAACTAAAAATAATTGAAATGGTACATATTTATAAAGAATATCAATAGTTCTGTTTTCCCCATAATAAACACTTAAATGTTTAAAAAGACATGAACTCTTTAAAATATAACTTGGTGGTTGACCCTCACTGATGTACCACTGGAGACCACAGCTCTGACTTTAGCCTAATAATGGAATCCAACCAGAACCATGTGCCTCGAGTGGCCTAACTGCCTCAACTGAAAGGCTGAGGCAAGGGGAGGCCTTTGTTTTTTTTTTTTTTCAGCAAATACATGTGGAAGAGAAAAAAAATGTATCCTTGGCCTTCAAAGGTATCTGAGGTTTGTAATTCTGAGATGGGAATCAGGACAAAGGATCAAGATGAGTGAGGGAAAAGCATGCGCTGACTAAGGGGACAGGGGAGCTCAGGTTGCTCTAAGCGGTGGGCACATGCAAGGGAGTCTTAGGGGAGTGGGTGTGACAGGGCTGTCCACCTGCGGCTGGGCCAATGCCCAGGTTAGAGAATTTGAGTCAGAGTGAACGTTCTGGGGAGCTGTTGAAGGTTTCTGAGTCTCTTTGACTGGAGACCAGTTTTACCTTCAGGATATCCCAAACTCCCTTGCCTTACATTTAACAGTATCTACAGTGATGAAGTGATGCCCCACTAATTGAGTATCGGTAATTGGTTTTGCTGTGCTTTGGCGTAATGTATTTTTAAAATGGAGTTCTCTCCTGTAAGTGCTTCTATGGGGAAAAAAGTGCCAAAGGCTTCATTATTGTTCCAAATGGGATTTGCAGAAAGAAGGAAGGGAATGAAGACCGGCCTCTGTCTTCCCATTAGTGCTCAGATCTGTTAGGGAGGGAGCACAGAAATTGCAGTAATTAAAAAACAACAACAATTTGTGGAAGCAGATATTCAGATGGCCTCCAAGTCACAGTCCACATACTACTCATTAATTACAAAGGAACAAAGTAACATGACGATAGGGAAATGTCACCTTAATCAAGAGATCACACTTGGCAGTACCAGTAATGGGCCAGAACTGACACCACGCGACCGCTTTGATGGAGTTTGATGGGAAGGACACAGCATCGCTCATGCAGTCTTCCTGCCAAAATCCTCCAACCTGAAGATAATAAAGAAAAATCCATCAGGCACAATTGCATTTTAGGATACCCCACAGCCATTGGCATAGACTCAAGAAATATCAACGCCTTGAAAGACAGAAAGGATGTTTTTGTGCACAGAGAAGACTAGAAAGATATGATAATCTCAGATTAAGACTGGTAAAAATAAGTGAGTGGTAAAGGTTATTATTGGGCATTTGGGAAACCTTGAATAGCATGTTAGATATTGATACAGAATATTAGACATTGAATAGAATATATATATTAGTTCTACCAATGCAAATTTTCTTAGGCATCCTAATAATATTATAGTCATATGCAAGAATACCTTGAAAACTGATGAAATATTTAGAGTTGGAGGAAAAGAATGGAAGAAACAAAGAGGGAAAGAGGGGAGGGTGGAGAGGGAGAGAATGAGGATTTAAACAGTGAATTAATTCAGAAGGTGGTACAAAATTGAGTGGGCTATTCTTGAAACTCCTTGTACCGCAATGAAGAACAATGTGTGTCCATGTAGTCGTGACTTCACACTGGCATGAAGTTAGCTCCCCGTGTTGTTCAGTCACCCTGAGCCACACATGCATATCCCTTGCTTCATAAAACAACAACAACAAAAAACATGTGTGCTCTACATTGGCAGCAGTATTAATTTTGGTGGCTGGTGCTTTGTCTTGTTGATTTCAATTGCAGGCACAGAGCATCCCTGCAACCCCGCCCCCCCACAGTAGCCTGAGGCTACCCTGCTTGCTAAGATGTGGGTTTCCTGGGAGCTGATGTTCTGTGAGATCCAGCAGGTGTTGGTACAAGCGTCAGGGCTCGGTTGAGATTTTCTTGGTTGCATGCTTCCGTTCCTGTAGGCTTTTCTTCATTTTCCTCGCGCTGAGATGCTGCTGTACTACAAAGTTTCTGATCTCCCACTTCCACCTAATGACAGCCTTTGGGACAGTGGTCCTGCTGTCCACGCCTCTCCCAGTGTCTCGGAGAACTGAGCTGTCATGTTGCACACTGTCAGGAGCAATCCTTAATCAACAGCTTTGAAATTATTTAGTGGCTTCAAGGTCTAGTGAATTTATCCGTCATTTACCTATCAATTCTTTGAACGAAAATTTAATGCCAGTGTTTATCTGAGAGCCAAAGGGTAGTTTTTTAAATTAATTTATTTTTTATTAACAACTTCCATGATTGTAAGCAATATATCATGGTAATGCCCTCCCTCCCCACACTTTCCCCTTTTAAACTCCACTCTCCATCATATCCCCCCTGCTGTCTTAATCAGTCTCTCTTTTACTTTCATGTCATGATTTTTTTCCCTCCTATTATGATGGTCTTGTGTAGGTAGTGTCAGGCACTGTGAGGTCATGGATATTCAGGTCATTTTGTGTCTGGAGAAGCACATTGTAAAGAGTCCTACCCTTCCTTTGGCTCTTACATTCTTTCTGCCACCTCTTCTGCAATGGACCCTGAGCCTTGGAAGGTGTGATAGAGATATTGCAGTACTGAGCACTCCTCTGTCACTTCTTCCCAGCACCATGATGCCTTCTGAGTCATCCCAAGGTCACCGCCATCTGAAAAGAGAAGGTTGTCTACCAAAAGTGAGAGTAGCATTAATATATAGGTATAAACATTAAGAGATGTGCTTACTGGACAGTTTGATGAGCGGGCCTCCAGTCCAATTAGAGGGCGGTTGGTTTCCACCATGACAGATGTGCCACTATTGCACCCGTTGGCTCATTTGGCCTGGCTGGCAAAATATATGGCTTGCAGTGTCCATTGCTGAGTATCTTCACTGGTGATTACTCTCTCTCCCATTGAACTGCGTACAGCATAACTTTTTCCAGTTTTCTATCAGCTGGTCTACATGGGGGAGGTTTTCATCTCAGTTCCAGCAGGATTTCTCAGTGACCTTGCAGCCCAAGTATGTGGAGTCTTCAGCAGTAGGGTCTTACTCTCTATTCCTGGTGGGAAACCAAGGGCCTTGGCAATGGCCTGTAATGTTTTGGGGGCATCATGCACCTCCCTGGCCAACAACTCACTGGAAGGTATCCCATCCCTAGCACTGAAAATTTTCTAGTAACAATCTATGGCTCCTGAATGTTCCATTGTCCAAAAAAGTAAGTTTCCATATGATTTTTTTTATATTCTCTTAGATTTTGATTAGCCCTCATTCCACCTTTCCTTTACTCAATCTCTTCCTCTGACCTCACTTAGGCCTTTTCACCCCCATTAATCTATTCTTCTACTTAAATATATACATCCTATGAATGTCCTCCCTCCCTTCCTTTCTATTCCCTTTATATCTCCTTTCTAGCTTACTGGCCTCTGCTACTGAGTTTTTAAAATATGGAACGCTTCACGAATTTGTGTGTCATCCTTGCACAGGGGCCACGCTGATCTTCTCCATATTGTTCCAGTTTGTAGTATATGTGCTGCCGAAGCAAGCACCAAAGGATAGTTTTAAAGGGGTTGCAATCCTGAATCTTTAATTTATGGCGCACCCTTGCTTAGCACCAGGGGGTAAATGTGGCTGTTGTATTGGACATTCTGTCCCTGCATGCACAGAGTCCCGGGCAGACAGAGACTGACAGTCCAGCGCATAGAGAAACTAGTAGAATCAGGAGATTTTGTGTCTGTGTGTCAGCGTCATCACCACCACTGTATCGTTACTGGTATTGATTATACACTACATGGATGCACTATATTAAGTTTTTTTAAGTTGCATTATATATAACTCTCAAAAAGAATCCTTCAAGGCGAAGGCTGTTCTTCACGTTTCACAACTATGGGCACTGAAGCTTAGAGAGGATGTGACGTCAGAGTGTCATAGAGGCAAAGCAAAACCAAGACTCAAACGCTGTCCATCAGACTGCAAAGCCTGTGCTCTCTTATGCCTTGGTAATCCCAAAGTTTTCACCCTCCCAGGGAAGCTGGCATGTGCACTGTTGATGGCTAAGAGAGACAGGGATGGCTTTTTCCTCACAAGTGTGTGGTAGCGCGGGGGGATGCCAGCCTGAGGTTGGAAGCCTGCTTGGGGAAAGATTGGAATTCTGTGTTCTGAGTGCTGGCTGGCATTATGTGGTCTTTTCCCTGTCATAAAACGCTGGCTGTTCTCAGCCATCTTCAGGGGGTTGTGTCTGCTTGTGACATAAGAGCTCGAGAGAGGACATGGGTGTTCTGGGACCCAGGGCTGGTTGGAAACTGGAAGGCTTCCTGTTGCTCCTATTAGGTGAACCACCTCATCTCTTGGCCCGGCTTATTCTACCCTATTTCAACGTGTCACACTTTCCCCTAGATATTACCTTTGTGTTATCCAAAGCTTAGAACACTGAGCCGCATCCCTTGATGCTGAGGACCCCTAAGCCCACCTTTGCTGTTCCTTCATCCATCGATGCCATCATGACTCCACTTCAGGCTTTCCCAGTGAGACACTCCCCCAGTAGTTGTGTGATCCTGAACACCTGCAGGGCGGAAACAGGGGGCTGGTGGACAGTCCTTGATAAACGTAGTTAGGGGGCCAGAGAGACGGCTCGGTGGTTAAGTGTGCTTCCTGCACAAACATGAAGGCCTTGGGGGTGTTAGAGCCCAGCCCTGCTTGGCACACTCAGCTCACTTTCTACGTTCTCCGTGTTGACGTGACCTTGTGACCCAGCTGTCTGCTCTGCCATGCTGTCTCTGCTACAAGAGAAACTGTCCCTCAAAACTGTACACCAGAAGAAGCCCTTCCCTTCCATAGGTTGCTTCTGGTCAGGTGTCTCATGCTAGCAGCAAGAAAGTATCCTGGGCTGGAGGGATGGCTTAGCGGTTAAGGCATTTGCCTGCAAAGCCAAAAGACCCAGCTTCAGTTCCCCAGGACCCACGTTAGCCAGATGCACAAGGTGGCACATGTGTCTGGAGTTCGTTTGCAGTGGCTGGAGGCCATGGTGCGCCCATTCTCTGTCTGTCTGTCTCTCTCTCTCGCCTCTCTGTCAAATAAATAAATACAAATTAAATTAAAAAATAATAAATAAAAATTAAAAAAAAATTAAAAGTATTTTGATGTAGAAGGGTACATAGACATGTTATATAAACATATGCAAGTAAATATTAAAGGGAGAAAAGCTAGAAGAGTTGAAGATACTGTCCCAGAACAAAATAAATTGGTCGGAGTTAGGAGTCAGAATGCAGCAGAACAGTCCTAAAAATCTTTATGTCTATGTATATAGATATAGATATATGGATGATATATATATATAATGTAACATGTAATATACATGTATAAAGATATATCAGATATCTTTATGTATATATGCATAAATTTATATAGATAAATCAAATATATATATATATATATGTAATATTTTATGTAAATGTTTGTTTTCAAGACAGGGTCTTACTTTGTAGCCCAGGCTGGCCTGAGCTTGGAATCCTCCTACCATAGCCTCCCAAGTGCTGGGATAACAGTGTAGGTTACCCACCCTTCCCCAGCTATAGAACGATAATTTACAATAAGGCTTGCTAAAACTTCTGTCTCTTTAATCTCAGTGCATCCAGGCCTTCCCTTCCATGATAGACTGTAACCTGGAACTGTAAGCTGAAATAAACCTTCCCATTAAATTGATTTTTGTCAGGCATTTCATCCCTGCAACATGAAGTTTACTACTACTGCCTAGCACATGGTCTGCACTTAGCAAGGGGCCACTTGCCTAGTAGACTGTAGATCTCCTTAATGACCTGATTTATTTGTGACTGGAATGTTTTTCTTTTTAATAAGAAAATGTGGATATATTTAAGTGTGAGTATATTTGAGGGCAGAATAACCGTGCCTGGTGATGAATAGATCTTCAGTGAACCAGGCTGGGCCAAGGACTCATGTACTTACTCCCTGTTGGTCCTGGCCCTCTTCCTCAAGTGTAACAAGGGAACGGATACCATGATATCTTAATTTATTCAGCATACACCAAGCATCTATTGCATGCAGTCTCTGGAGACACACACCCTAGCCTTCAGGAGTTCATTGAAAAGGTAATGGCCTTGACTGAACAGCAGTTGTATTTTCTGTCTCATCTGGATGCTTGTGTCAGGTGTGTATTCCTGTCTGTCTACTATATATGCACAAACAAAAGGTAGAGAAGATATGGTGCCTGAAAATAAAGCAATAAAAGAATAAGGGAGCCTCCATAACAGGCAGTGAAACTTCCTCACCATCCCCAGGGAATCCTTTTGCAATGTAATAGTTTCAACTCAAAATGTGGAAATCGGGCTGGAGAAATGGCTTAGTGGTTAAGGCACTTGCCTGCAAAGCCAAAGGATCCCGGTTCGACTCTCCAGGACCCACGTAAGCCAGATGCACAAGGGGGTGCATGCATCTGGAGTTCGTTTGCAGGGGCTGGAGGCCCTGACATGCCCATTCTGTTTCTCTCTCTCTCTGCCTCTTTCCCTCTCTCAAATAAATAAATAAAATACATTTTTAAAAAACATGGCAATCCTTTTGAATTGTTAAAATCAGTCAGAAAGGAACTGAGCTTCTTTGCACAAGGGCTTTGTTTTATGGGATGAGGATGCCCAGTACCCTAATACAAGGCCTGATGAGGCAGGCTGCTCAGAAGTCCGCAGAACCATGAGCCAATGGATGTCTACAGCTGTGGTAACAGTGGCCAGGAGTCCCAGGGAACTGAGTACCTGGTTGGACTGTGGCAGAGATAACAGCAGCAGCTGTGACAGTGAGCCAGGCCGTCACATATATCTCTAGGCCATTTAATATGACAGAAACTGAAGCTCAGAGAGGTGAAATACCATATCTGATTCTACTTAGGTACTACATGGGGGCAAATCTGGCATTGGGGGTTGGACCTCTCATTCCAAAGCTTTGTGCTTTTCCCTATAGCACATTACTTCTGGTAAACATAGCCTGTTTCTTCAGGCCCTCAGAAAGGGATGTGGTTTACTGCATGCAAGTGAGGCAGGAGGCACTTGTCTGGCATACACACCGTGTGATGTTTGAATCTGAAACGACCCCCACAGGTTCACGTTGTGAATGCTTGTCCCCTGTTGCTAACACGGTTTTGAGAGGTTATGGAACCACCAGGAGTTGGAGCGTACAGCCTTTGAAGGTAATCCCAGGTTTCTGGGTTCCTGTTTCCTGTCACATTCTGTTCCCTGGTCTCCAACAACACGAGGAGCTGCCACTATACATTCCCACTGCCCTGAACTCCACGAGGCCTACTCTGTCAAGATCGAAGAGTCTGAAACCTTGAGCCAGTGTCAATCTTGCCTTCCTTGTTCCCGTCTGCTGTTGTGGTCACAGCAGCACGTGAGTAGCTAATGCACATTACACGCGTGCTGGTGGGACTGAAGTGAAAGCCAAGTGGGTCCTTATGGAATAGACCAACCTGGGAGGGCAAGTGGCCCCACATTCTTTTGGAATGTTCTGGGCCCTGGGCTGGAAAGCACCCTTCCTTCTGAGACAGCTAAGGTCTAAGACTGCTGAGGAATTCAGCTGTGAGTTTCTCTGACGCTACGCTGTGCCTCTCCTGACTGGCAACTTATTACAAATGTCACAACTTGGCCGCAGCTGGAAGGATAATTTCGCAAACTCTGTGTCTGCCAAATAAAGATGTTTGCGTTTTCTACCAAGCATTCTACTCGTGTGTTAACAGAAGTGATCGGAGGGGAGGAGACCCCGATCAAACAAACAAAGGATTAACCTTAAAAACAGACGCACCGGCACAGCCACGGTAGATGGATTATGCAGCAGGCTGGCCCTGGTGCGGGCGGACACTGGCCCCACATCTGGTTTCTCTGCTCTGGCTGCTCGTGAAAATGACGCTCCTCTGTTCCCTTCCTGGCTCTCTCGACCTGTTTTCCTTTACACAGAAGCCAGCGGAGTGTGGCAGAAGCCTCCTGTGTGTGTTCCCAAGCAGCCCTTCCCCAGAGAGACTCAAAGACCAAGGTCTCTGAAAGGCCACCCATGCTCCTGCCAGCCTGTTCAGCCCAGGAACCCCCCAACCCCCACACACACACCCGACAAATACAGACAAATACAGAAGGCCTTTTACTCCCTGCGCTCGGGGCCAAGTCGGTACACAGAAGGCAAAGAGAGGCTGGTACTGTTGGTTTAAGCTTGTTTGCAAGAGGCCCCGGGAGCACCCAGAGTCTATCAGCCTCTCCTGCCCTTGGAGATGCGCTTTATTTATGCAGGTGGAGCGTCTCTTTATGAGGTGCTAAAATGAGCTCAGGGGGTGACACTTTATCCTCTGTGCTCAGCACTGGGTGTGTTCTACTCCATTTCCTGGCCCCAGCCACACAGGCGCTGGGCAACATCCACAGTGGCCTCTGGCTCCTTCCACAGACAGTCTCCTCCTCCAAGGCCCTTGATGAGATGAGACAGCCGGCCAGGAAGCGAACAGGATCGGAGACTTCAGGCCTCCTTGAGGCTGCACTTGATGCAAGAGAGACAAGTGGACAGGAAGCAGAAAAGCAAGCATCACAGCCTCTGAGAGTCTAGAAGCCTCCGAGAGTCCAGAAGCCGCAAGCACAGAGCCACGCCTCATTCGTCCTGCCCCCTGGGTCTGTGGGTGACAGTTAACGATGATGAGGGGGCTCTCGGGCCCTTCTCCCCGTGTTCTCTCCCATGCCCACGTAATGTGCAAGCAGGCCTTACTGAACTGCAGTAAGCAACTGCCCTTGGGCCATCTCCGGGGAAGATGTCCTTTTTTGTTTTTGGTTTTTCGAGGTAGGGTTTCACTCTAGTCTAGGCTGGCCTGGAATTCACTCTGAATTCTCAGGGTGGCCTCGAACTCACGGTGGTCCTCCTACCTCTGCCTCCCGAGTGCTGGGATTAAAGGCGTGCACCACCACTCCCGGCGTAGATGTACTATTATATCATCCAGGCAGAATACGTCTTAGAAGGGTTTGCTCACCGAAGAGGAGCATGGTAGAAAATGCCGTGCTTTGGAAACCCACTGAATCACTTCCTAGGCTTTAATAAGGAGTGAGTGAATAATAGAATAATATTAACTTTCACTGCTTCATCAAGTGGGGATTTTCACCATTTCAAATGAAGCCGGTCAGATTGGAGCTTCTGTGAGACTTAAACATCTCCTTCTGTCTGTTACTTATTCATTCCCCTCGATGTCTCAGTTAAATAGTTACGGGGCTTGAAAAGTAATATAACACTGAATTTTTCTAACACAGACAGTTAGAGCGCTGTGCACACCAGAGTATGAAAGCCATGTTTGTTGAATAATTGAGTGAAGTAATGAATTCTGACTTCTGTCTTCTGAATAGCAGACCGTTGTCAGGTCTGGGAGGAATGGCGCATTTAGGGATCAATGGAGCAGCTTTTTTTTAAATGTTTTTTCTTTATTAGTTAGTTTTGTATTCAGCAAATACAGTCAGTTTGGTACCATTATTAGGCTCATCCGTGACCTACCCCCTCCCCTTGGCCCCTCCTTGTTGAGGTATACGGGTCATGCATTGTGGAGTTAGCCCACAGTTATGGGTAAGCTAAATGTCTCTGCATATCATGACCCAACATGTGGCTCTGACATTCTTTCCGCCCCCTCTTCCGCAAAATTTCCCTGAGCCATGTGGGGTTCATTTTTGGTCTGCTTCAGTGATGAGGTGTTGGGGGCCTCTGAGGCTCTGGCTCTCTGATTTGGTAGGAGTTGATTTTTCTCTGTGCTGATCTCCTTCCCCCTTGTGCTGGTATCCGGTTCATCAGGAAAACAGCCCCCTTGCTTGTTTCTCCAATTTTTCTTAGTTTCAGCTGGGGCCCTTTTGAGGTATGATGGGGTGGCTCTCTCCTTAGGATCTACATCTATCTGAAAAAGAGAAGCAGATTCTCCAACGGAGAGAAAGTTAGCATCAGGACAAATGAGATAACCCTTTTTTTTTTTTTATATAGAGAATTTAATAGGTGTAGGCCCTCTTGTAGCCCACAATTGATGGTAGCTTGATATTGGAGAGTGGGCTTATGTTTGGATATGGTTCTGACTTGTTTCCCAGCTCCAGCTATGGGTCCCATACCAGTGAGGGGATCAGTTAGCTGAATTGAGAGCAGTTGGTTCCCCACCATGGCTGTGTGCCACTACTGCACTTGTGTGGGCATCACAACAAGTTATTTGCTGCTAAGTAGGTTTTTTGTTTTTAATCTCTGTGAATGGACATGGGCAAGGAGACTGTATTAGTTTACTTGTCTCAGAGCAGTGACCAAACACCTGGCAGAAGACATTGATGGGCGGAAGCATTTATTTTGGTTCACAGTTTGAAGATTCGTTGCCTCATGATGGGGTAGCAAGGCAGAGTTTGTGACAGAAGGAGCCGTGGAGCTGAGACTCCTCACATCTGGGGCGACGGGGAAACAGAGGGCAGACAGGAAGTGGGGCCTGACTGTAATACCTCAAGAGCCATCTCCAGGGATCCAGGAAGTGTCCTCTTGCCAAACATTCCACAACCCCCCCCCCAAAACAGTGCCACCAGCTGATGACCAAGCGTTCAGATACATGAGCCTATGGGAGATACTCAGATCCCAACGGGATCCACGGGGCTGCTGCCCGGGCCCAGCGGTTTCTCTAAAGCCCACTTCCTCGGGGCTGTGTCTCTGGTGACCAGGATGAGATGGAAGTTGCGTCGGGACCTCTGCCAGGTCCAAGGGCTCCCAAAACTGCTTGTCCAGCATTCCAGAACCGAGCCTGGCTGCCCACCTCACACAGTTCTGGCAAGAGGGGAGAGGAAAGGACCGCCCAGGAATGGGGGGAGACCTACTACTGCGTTGCCACTGTTCCTTCTCCACTTGTACAGAAAATTCAAGGAAAAGGGAGCCTGAGCTCCTCACCTGGTGGCATGTATTGGGGCAAAAAAAAAAAAAAAAGAAGAAGAAGAATAGGGACAGGAGGGTGGCAACTGAGGCTGGTGAGTCTACTGTGATGTGCATTGGAAAGACTCCAACCTCAGCATGTGGCCACTCTGGTCTGGGCTGTTCTTTGTCATGGGCTGTCTGCCCCGTGTACTGTACCTGCGTATTTGTATCTGGCTTCTGGATTCCACCCACCATTGATGCTACTAGAGTACTTCCTTTGTCCGCCAACCGTGGGTGACAGCCATCCTTCAGATATTGACAGGAAGCTCTATCATCTCATTGAATCCTCCGCTCCATCCTGTGGGACAGGGTCACTGTCACTGTGTCTCATGTAAGCACATGAAGCCTTGGAGAGGTACAGACGTGTCTGAAGCCACCAAGGAGGGAGTGGTGAGATTGGGGTTATGGAACCCCAGGAGGATAGCCTCCTTCAAGTTCTTGGTCATGGCAATCGCCTGTCCATGTTCCCACCTTTCTAGAATCCTGTTACTTTCTTCCTTTGAGCCTCTATTTTCCTTCTCATTTGCTTTGAGATCTTTTCTTTCTTTCCTTTTTTTTTTTTTGAGGTAGAGTCTCATTCTAGCTCAGGCTGACCTGCAATTCATTATGTAGTCTCAGGCTGGTCTCGAACTCACAGTGATACTCTTACCTCTGCCTCCAAGTGCTGGGATTAAAGGTGTGTGCCACCACGCCCAGCAGGATCTTTTTTAAATGGCTAATTGAGTCTTTTTTTTAGATGGGAATAAATGTGGTACAGATGCCAAGTCTCCACAAGGCTAGACACCTCTGCTGGCTTTGGTTCACTTTCTCTCCATCTCTTTCCTTCAGGTCTCTCTAGGTCTGAGTCTTTTTTTATGTCTTTGATAATTGGAGCCATGACATCCTTTGAGGCTGGGGCTTTTAGGAGCAAACTGCTGAGGTCCCAGGAAGGGTCCCTCTGTCTAAAGCTGCCTCCTGAATTTTACCCGTGTCTGGTGTTAGAGACCTTCTTCCCTTGTAACATTGCTCATGACTGTGACCCACCAATCCCAATGATGTCATGTGCTGGGTCAGTGCTACACTGGGGCAGCAGAGGTCTGGGTCTTACTGGGAGTCCCAATGGGGCTCTGTCTATTCACGGCTTGGGTCACCAGGAGGAGGCGTGGCTTTGGAAAGCATTCAGAGTGCTCAGTAAACAGAGTCCAGGCATGCAGCGGGATGGGCTCCTTGGAAGGCAGGGCAGATGCTTGGAGTGCCTGGAGTCAGGTCAGGACTCAGGTGAGAGAGGGAGAGGGAGAAGGCCTGCAGGCAGCAGAGGGTGGAGGAAGAGGGAAGCCCATGGCGTGAGGGAGGTGACTCAGTTGGATAAGTGTTTGCTATGCAAGCATGAGGACTTGAGTTTGAACCTCAGCACTCACACAGACGTCAGGGGACCAGAGTGGCCCGCTGTAACCCCAGTGCTTGGTAAGAGGAGACAGAGATGCCCAAGGTGAGTGGGATGGCTAGGCCAATCAAATTGGTGAGCTCTGAGTTCAAGGAGGAATCCTGTCTCGATAAACAAAATGGAGAGGAAGACAGCCGATGGTAACCTCTGGTCTGCGTGAGTGTGTGTGCACGCACACACACACACACATCCACAATGCAGGGATTGCAGAGAATGATACAGCCTACACACAAACACACACACACACACACACACACAGAGGTCCACAATGCAAGGACTGCAGAGAATGACACAGCCTAGGGTCCGAGGGACCTAGGCTGATGAAATGCACCCATGTCATGTATGGTGTCTTGAGCCCTCAGGTGAGAGAGGGAGGTGCGAGGAAAACTGGAATCAGTGAAGGAAGATCTTGTGTCTAATTACCATGCAAAGCAGAGGTCCATCCAGTGACATGAATGAGGATTTGGTGCCGATGGCTCATGGACTTGACACCCTGCCAGCTCCCAAGGCTGCTGACCGCATTCAGTGGCTTTTGGGGCCAGGGGACGGGTGATGGTAGCAAGGCAGAGACCTGGGCTTGCATTTTGGGCCTCAGGAGTGAGCACATTGGCACAATCACAAAGCGGATGCTCTAGCACCTGCTCTGCAAGGTGACTGTGAGAACCAGAGGCCAAAGATGGAAATTGCTGGCCTGAAGTGGGAGCCTGGAAGGGCTGACTTGGAAGCACGTGTCCTGCCACTCAGATCAATGCAAAATTTGTGTCCTGATTTTTTATGAAATATTACTTTAAAAATTTTATATTTATTTATTTATTTATTTATTTGAGAGAGAGAATAAGAATGGGTGCACCATGGCCTCTAGCCACTGCAAACGAACTCCAGATATATGTGCTACCATGCGTATCTGGCTTGCAAAGGTACTGGGGAATCGAACTTGGTCCTTAGGCTTTGCAGGCAAGAACTTTAACTGCTAAGCCATCTCTCCAGTGCAGTGAAATATTATTTTTGATATTGTCAAAATTTGAAAAATATAGAAAATTTTCAAGAAGCTAGTAGTGTATGCAGGAAAACATTTTGGCATATTTCCGTTTAATCCTCATTGACTACAATTATTGATACTTTACCGTTGGGTCTCTCTTAACCCATCTGTACTCATCCAACTCGTGAATTCACCAGTGTTCTCCATTTTCTTACTTCTATGGGGCTCACTGACAGAAGCCACAACCCACAGGGCACTCCCAGCTGGTAAAATCCCCTGGAATCTCCCTGAGCATGTGCCCTGACCCTCTGGGTAAGGGCTGACCAAGAGAGCTGCATTTCTCCCGAGCCCTTCCATACTGCCAAAGCTTGTCACCGTATCGACAGGATGTAATCAAATTTTTAGTGACCCAGAAAAATGAGGATTAAAAGAGTGCTGTTTCTTAGGAAAACCAGGCTGTTACACACATTGAACAATTTGATAGGAAGCCATTGTTAGCGAGAATGGCTGTCAAAGTCATTGTGGACAGGGCAGCTGATAAGGATGGGAAGGAAGTGGGGGGCCTAGCTGTCAGTACGGTGCTTGCCATGCAGCATGAGGACCTGAGCTTGATGTCCAGAACCCACATTGAAAAAGAAGCTGGGTATGGTGTCACATGCCTTTGTAATGCCAGTGCTGGGGGAGGCAGAAAGAGGAGGGTCCCTGAGGCTCACTGGACAGATAGTTTAGCCTACTTGCTGAGCTCCGGGCCAGTAGGAGACTCTCTCTCAAAAATGGTGGATGGGGCTGGAGAGATGGCTTAGCGGTTGAGCCACTTGCCTGCAAAGCCAAAGAACTCATGTTCAAGTCTGCAGGTCTCACATAGCCAGATGCACAGTGATGCAAGTGTGCAATGTCGCACACACGCTCAAGGGGGCGCACACATCTGGAGTTCGTTTGCAGCGGCTGAAAGCCCTGGCGTGCCCATTCTCTCTCTGTCTCTCAAAATAAATAGATAACAATAATAATACTAATAATGGTTGATGGCTGCCTGAGGAACAACACTTGAGATTGTCCTCTGGCCTAAACACACACACACACACACACACACACACACACCTGCTCACACGTGAACACACACATACATACACCATAGAGACCAGGAAGAAGCCAGGAAGTCATTATTACGTGAAGGATGCTTAGGCTGAGTCACCTGCATAGGTTCTTTCTTAGTTTTCTGAAGGAATTTGAATATCATCTTCCTGGGGTCACAGCCCACTCCAGGATTATATTCCATTTCTATTCTCTCTTTTCCTTCATTTGTTGTTTATTTTTATTTATTTGAGAGTGACAGAGAGAGAAAGAGGCAGAGAGAGAATGGGTGCACCAGGGCCTCCAGCCACTGCAAACAAACTCCAGATGCATGTGCCACCTTGTGCATCTGGCTTACGTGGGTCCTGGGGAATTGAACCTCGAGCCAGGGTCCTTAGGCTTCACAGGCAAGTGCTTAACTACTAAGACATCTCTCCAGCTCTTACCCCTTTTCTTTTTTGAAAAAAACTTTTTATTTTTATTTATTTATTTGAGAGAGAGAGAGAGAGAGAATCGGCTTGCCAGGGCCTCCAGTCACTGCAAACGAACTCCAGATGCATGCACCCTCTTGTGCATCTGGCTTACGTGGGTCTTGGGGAATCGAACCTGGGTCCTTTGGCTTTGCAGGCAAATGCCTTAACCGCTAAGCCATCTCTCCAGCCCCTCTTATCCCTTTTCTTGATGGTGATGATAAAGAAGACTATCTCTCCTTTATTGAGCATTTAGCATATTCCAAGGACTTTGCTAAGTTCATTGTATGCATAGTCTCCGTAGGTCCTTGCCTCTGGGCTGTTTTATTCCTCCCATCTACAGCTGAGGGTGCTGAGGCTCGGGCAGCTTGCTTGTCTCCCACCTGGAAAGTCTAACCCTAAGCAGCCCAATTCTAGATAGATCCAGATTCATCACTGTGACATCATGGTTTATGTGACAGCTCCCCAAGGCATTCCTACATGCTGTTACGTACTGGATAGAAAAAGAAAACGGGGGCTGGAGAGATGGCTTAGCAGTTAAGGCATTTGCCTGCTAAGCCAAAGGACCCAGATTTGATTCCCCAGGACCCATGTAAGCCATATGCACAAGGGGCCCATGCATCTAGAGTTCATTTGCAGTGGCTGCAGACCCTGGTGCCCCCATTCGCTATCTGTCTTCTTTCTCTCTGTCTCTCTCTCTCTCCTTGCAAGTAAGTAAATAAAAATAAAAAATATTTTAAAAAAGAAAAAGAAAATGGGAGAATCCAGGCTTACTCTGGGGTAACCCACTGGTATGCCCACTGGTGAGTGTACCTTGTGGATTTCTTCAAATATAGCCCTGATCTATAGGTAAAAATACATCCGTGTTGTAACCAACACCCATTGACTGAGCACCACTGGGTGCTGGAGACTTCACTGAAAATGTCCAATGTCATCTTTACCCTCATAGCAGTCTTCAAGGTAGAAACAGTACCGCTTTGACAGAGGGGAAAGAGAACTCGGGCTTAAGCTTATGTAAAGCTGGTGCTTCATGGCTGAGCTGTTCAGAATGCTGGGAAGTATTCGCGAGAGAGTTGCAAGTTTCCTAAATCGTCTCTAAACTTAGGCTGTGAACACCAGTCAAATCTAATGATCTGACCAAGCCAGCCATGGTGACTCATGCCTGCAGTCCTTAGCCCTCTTAGTCCTTACACTGAGGCAGGAGGATCATGATGAGTACAAGGCTAACCTGGGCTATGTAGTAACTGGGCTACAGAGTGAGGAAAAAAATACATTGTGCCCGATTGAAGGAAAACTCATGGCCATGGGCCGCCTCTGGGCCTGGGGACCTGACCAGTGCAGTCCTAACAGTGAGTGTCCTTGTTTCTGGCTTGAGCCAATTCTTCCCTCTCTTAGCAACATGCTTGCATTCTAAGGGTACTGACTGTTCCTATTGGCTTCTAAATAGGCAGATGCGAGGGAGCAGCCTTGTGTGAGGTCAAAATGAGAATGCCCAGAAGGCAGCATGTGGTCTCGGCTCTTTCCTGCATGCCTGCTGCCCAGCACACACCTGGTAGGACACCCGTGCACATATCGTCAGATAAAATGCTTGGTCCTCGCCCAGCGCCAGCATGCCTGTTGTTGCCCAAGCACTGGTATACAATTTGGAATGATTTTCCTCTGCCCTGAAGTGCTGGGTTTTTGTTGTTGTGGCTTTCTTTCCTTTCCTTTTTTTTTTTTAATTCTTCTTTATAGTTGAGCCAATAAAACAGCCCCACACATCATTCATTTTGGAATGTAAAAATCAAATTTGGAATCAATGCTAAATGGATCATAGGTAGGCACTCCTTCCTCCTGTGAGAGACGAGCTTTGCATTACGGATTCCATCGTTCCGCATGGCCTGTCACAGGCGGGATTTGCTCCGCAGGCTCCGTTTGGCTGAGGATGGATGCCCAGAGAGGCTGTCCTGCTGTGAGAGGGGAGCGGATGTCCCAGAGGTCAGTCACCCCCCGTCAGTCACGGGGCTGTGTCGCCAGCTTGGCTCAGCCTACCCAACCCCTGCCCCAGCGCTTTGGTCTCTGCCTTCCGCGGGCACAGGGTCTGGGTGAAAGGGTGAAGTGAAACCGTGTTGAATGGTGAAATGAATACGCAGCTGCAAGTGCCCGGCCTTGGGCCTCGAAGCGTAGAGATTACCAAGAGTGTGCACGGAGCCCTGTGAACAGCGAATCCACCGGGAGGCTTTAGATCTGCTTTAGGAAACAGGGAAATGCTTCTGCAGCCTACAGTTTGCTCCTTTGAATGAATCAGTCAGCGTTTTAAAAGCCCAGGCTTTAATTGCATAGGCCCTGGGAGAGGGTTCTGGAGACATCTCTTCTCTGGCAGGGTTAATTGTCCTTTGCATGCTGTGGTTGGGCTGACACTGTGAGTCTGGGAAGAAGACCAGACCGAGGAGGAGTCCAGGCCTGTAAATGTCACTGCTCAGAGCTCTGGTGATACTGGGGCTTTCAGACACCTGGGTCTAAAAAAAAAAAAAAAAAAAAAAAAAATGGCATCTGGGACATGACTTACGACTGAGCCATTGCCACAGAGCTCCTGGGATGACGGAGAGGTGGGGTGCCCTTATATGGCCAAGGTATGTGATGGAAGGCCATCTCATGTTGCTGGCATGGCTTCTCACCTCCCTGGTGCTAACGGCCCCAATATGGGGGTAAAGGGGTCAGGGGAGATGGGCCAGGGGAGATGGCCACTTCTCCCTGGACACTTTCAAGGCCTCACATATGGCCTTCCTGGCTGCCCCTTCTTGCCTCAGTGGACACCTGTCTCTGTGGTCTTGCCATACCTGTCAGAGCCCATCTGTGGGGACGGGCTGGTGGGAGTAGTGAGTGTGAATGCATCTGCATTGACATGGGAAATGTTGGGGCATTCAGGAATAATTCCGGAACTCCAAACCCTAAGTTAGTGTCTGTAATTTAACAAAAGTATTGCATAAACCGGACTGATAAGAATGATTTTTTAAAATTTTTATTCATTTTTATTTATTTATTTATTTGTTTGAGAGTGACAGAGAGAGAAAGAGGCATATATATATAGAGAGAGAGAGAGAGAATGGGTGCACCAGGGCTTCCAGCCACTGTAAACGAACTCCAGACGTGTGCGCCCCCTTGTGCATCTGGCTAACGTGGGTCCTGGGGAATCGAGCCTCGAACCGGGGTCCTTAGGCTTCACAGACAAGCGCTTAACCGCTAAGCCATATCTCCAGCCCAAGAATGATGTTTTAAAAATAGTTTTTATTTCTTTATTTGAGTGAGAGAAAGAGGCCAAGAGAAAGAGAGAGAGAGAGGAGAGAAAGAGTGAGAGAATGGACATGCCAAGGCCTCCAGACACAGCAAAGGAACCCCAGACACATGTGCCCCCTTGTGCATCTGGCTTACGTGGGTCCTGGGGAATCAAACCGGGATCCTTTGACTTTGGAGGCAAATGCCTTAACCACTAAGCCATTTCTCCAGCCCAAGAATGATTTTTAAACCACCACATTTTTATTCAAACATATCAGGGATGCGAGGGAGAAGAAGGGCTGAGCATTCGAGTGCCGAGGAGGAAGGGAAGGGAAAATGGCCGGGAAGGGAGAGGATATACCGCCTGGTCCAGGAGCCCATGTGGAAGAATGAACAAGGGCCCTGGAAACAAAATATGTGAAAAGGGGTTTTTCTAAAAATAAATAAATAAAATAAAATAAAAAAGAAAGAATGAATGAAGATGTGCTTCCAAAGAGATTAAAAGCCATAAAACAGTAATAACCATTCCCCCTGCCCCCCGTTTTAATCTTACTGGCCCAGAGACCCATGCGGGGAGTTCTGGGCAGCCCAAGAACCAGAGAGGAAAGATGGCATTCCTCCATGGGCTCAAGGATAATGTCTCCAGAAAAGATTGGCAGTCCTGCATCAGTGGTGTCAGCCAATCCACTTAAGCTCAGAGAAGGGTTCCACCCACACCTGGGCAGGGAACGTATGAGAGAGAGAGAGAGAGAGAGTGAGAGAGAGAGTGAGTTTGTTGGATGAGAAAGGCAGACTTTGAGTCTTGTAACTGAAGCAGGCAGGGCGAGCTAAAATGGGCACGGGTGTGACGTAAGATCGTAAGGTTCCTCCCTTGAGGGTCTGTTCCCTGTCTGGCTGCCTGGAACCAAGAAGTTATCTGACTAACATAGCCCTCTCAATATGACCATGCTACATGGCTTCTTATCTACCCTCGGAACCCCCAAGCAGTCTGTTTTGAGCTAGCTCTGTTTCCTTAGGAACACCCAGACCCACAAGACATGGAGGAGTCCTAAGTCAAAGGTAAGCTGAGGCATGGCTGTGTCTACTGAGATGGGCTTTCTGGGCAGGGCTGACTCTGCCACATAAGTCACAGAAGGTCCTCCTGAAGGTTCACAGTCCCTAATGTCTCTGCACTGTGCTGGGAGCTCGATTGCTGAGTCATCTGCTCCTTAACTCACTCTCAGTCTAACATCTCAGGCATTTGCTATATACTTGTATCACATGGGAGGCATTATGCAGACACATTACATAGCTAGTTTCTTTAATTGTTAATTCTTATGAGGTAAAGCATTGTCTTAGTCTGTTCTATGCTGCTATCACAGGACACCCGAGATTGGGAATTTTATTATGAAGAGATATGTGTTGTCTCATGGTTCTATAGGCTGGGAGGTCCAAGGTCAAGTGGGCGGCACCTGAAATCTGAATAAGCCTTCTTTTGTGTACACGTGAGGGGGGTGGGGAGAAAAAGAGAGAGTGAACAAGAGAAAGCAAGTTTTTTTCTTTCCTCAGGAAGCCATTGCTGTAATAACAAACCGTCTCCCGTGATAAAAGCATTCATCCATTCCTGATGGCAGAGTGTCTGTAACCCTGACAGCTCCCCTTCAGTGTAACCCAGACACCTCCCCTTGAACCCCGCCTTCCACATAACCCAGATACCTCCTCTTGAACCTCATCATCCATGTAACCCAGACACCTCCCCTTGACCCCCGCCTTCCATGTAACCTAGAAACCTCCTCTTGAACCTCATCATCCATGTAACCCAGACACCTCCCCTTGAACCCCCTTCCATGTAACCCAGACACCTCTGCTTAAGCCCCACCTTCCCTGTAACTGAGACACTTCCCTTTGAACCTCACCTTCCATATAACCCAGAAACCTTCCCTTGAGCCTTCCCTTCCATGTAACCCAGACACCTCCCCTTGAACCCCATCTTCCATGTAACTGAGACACCTCCCCTTGACCCCCACCTTCCAACACTATGCATTGAGGATAAGTTTCCCACACATGCTTCCGGAAGATATCTTCTAATCACGGCATCCCTGTAGGGAGGTAGTGTAGAATCGTGGTTTGGAGCCCCGAGGCTTCAGCCAGACTATGTGTTTAAGTAGCAGCTCTGATCACCATCACTTCTATGACTTTGGGAAGGTTGATATAAATTTTCTGTGACTTGGTTTCTTACCCATGAAACAGCCTAACAATAATATTTACTTGCATTGTTAGAAGGAGTAAGAGTCACCGTGTACCGTGCTTATCAGGCAGTCAGTACCTTGCCTTTTACACATCTGTTGTTATTCACACCACTGTCGCCCACTCAGATGAGAAGCCAAAGCACAGAGGAAGGAAGAAGGCTCCCTGAGGTCACCAGTGCTTGCTTACATGGCAGAGCTGGCATTCAAGCCAGGTCCAGCTCCAGAGCTCTAGCATGCTAAACTGCCACAGAGACCGCGTATTCACGCGGGCTAACGTGGACAGTGGTGGGCACAGGTGGACCCGTTCCTCATACCTCAGCAAATCCTGGGGTTCCCTAGAACCACATCCTTGAGATACCCCCACGCCAAGGGAGATCCACATATCTCAGCTTGCAGTTTTTCACAGCAAGCTCTTTCTCCCCGTGTGATTCACGCATCATGATTCACACATCATGAGTCTCCCCAGTCTTACTGACTGGGATAGACCCCATAAAGCTTTCCTCCCAGGGTCTGGCACGTAGTCAGCACTCAACTCCACAACAGAGTTCAAAACTTCCCCTTTCCCCCCCTCCCCCCACTTTGATTTCTAAAGCAGACCAAGCCTTTGTTCTACATGCCTAAGGAAAAGCACCACTCTAGTCAATGCCAGGGGCAGGTTTGGGTCTTGGCTGAGTGGTGGCACTCTCCTTATAAGTAACAAAGAGGTAAACACTCTCATTTGTGGGTCGGGCTGCCTTTAGGCCTGACTCTTCTCTCTGGTAAGCATGGCCTTTTAGGAGCCTGTGTGGTGCCTCACTTGGAAGTGGCCATCTCGCCCTTAGAGGGTCCTCAGGTGGTTACGGGAGAAAGGAATCGTAGACTAGATGGACCAGACTAGGTCCATCATGAACTTTGCTGGCCAAGCCCAACAGTTCACATGAAAGTTTGAGGCCAAAGAGAGAAAGCTCCAGCAGTTACAGAATACAAATGATGGACCAAGAACTGCTCACTTGGTTCTCTAAACAACTCTCTGCAGCATGAGCAATGAAGGCTCCTAAAGAGGTCCACACCCCTGTCTTCAGATGGGCAGACCCAGACTGTTATGTGGTAGTGGGACATTATGTTTGTGAACCAACTGACTTTAGGTCGGGATGATTATCCTGGGCTTCCTGGTAGGCTTGTAACTGGGTTCATGGGGTCCAGGAAAAGTCCTTAAACCCCAAATCCTAGGCTCGTTTCTAATTTTAGTCAAAGAATTGAATTAAAAAAAAAACTGAGAAGGATAATTATTACATTATTATATTTATTGAGGGGAGTACAGAGCCAAGGAAGAGATCCCACGTGGAGGGCCTGGGAAAACTGTGGAAAGAAAAGAGAGGAAAGAAAGTTCAAAGAGCTTCTGCCACGTGAGAGGCTGGAGGGGACAGAGCCCATGTGGAGAGCACGGGCTACCTGGCATTCCCCTTGGCTTGCCCGCCTGGGAAAACCCAGGCCTAGCTGAGAGAAAACTCACCAGCAGTTGGAAATCCCCAAGTGGTCAGGCAGGTCACAGAGCCTGCCCTCCCCTTGCAAAGGCATTTATAACCTTAGAGTGGTGGGCTCTGTCTTCTGGCTCAGTTGAGCCACTGGGACAGCTGTTTGGTTAGGGCTGGGGGCTGTCTCAGGAAGAGGTTAGCCCTGACATCAAGTTCCAGGGCCTGAACTTGACCAACCGTAATGTTTAAATTCTATGAAAGACCTGCCTCCCAGGAGGGGTCCAGGTTGTTTGTGGGAAAATCAGGTCTAGCGAACTAGGCAAGAGATCAGAAGTCAGATCATCTTTGATTTCTAGCAAGTGTAGACTTCCCTGCCTTTTTCTTTTCTTCTCTTCTCTCTTCTCTTCTCTTCTCTTCTCTTCTCTTCTCTTCTCTTCTCTTCTCTTCTCTTCTCTCTTCCCTCCCCTCCCCTCCCCTCCGTTCCCTTCCCTTTTCTTTTCTTTTCTTTTTACCTTCAGGGGTCCAGTCACCCTAACTGCCTATTCCTTCTCAGGATCAGCAGGAAAATAAGAGAAAAGAAGTGAGCGGGAGTCCAAGGGGCTCAGTGATAAGGGGGTGTCCCACTTTGTCTGATGGTGGAGATGGGGGAAGAGGACCATGGGTGAAGACATACAGAAAGCTTCTGGAATCTGGCGCTGTGGCATGACCCTGCCTCGGGGGAGCAACATCTGGGTTTGCTCTGCCCTTACCAGCAATTCATGCCTGGACACCTTCAAGCTGCTGAGGAGAAAGTATGCAGAGATTCAAATGAGGGCAGGAGAAAATAATTTTGATTTGTAGCCAAACAGTGGGAAGGATGCATGGATGAGTGAGTATTTTCAATGGATCTTAGGACTTACTCATTGGAGGTAATTTATTTGTGTTATCTTTTCCTGAAGCTACATAATACTCCTGTAATATGAAACCACTTTTACACTAATACTGCGAAGACAGCCTTTCATGGCAGAAACGATGTGGGATGTTTTTTTTAAGAAGGGGGTGGGTGGAAAATATTCTGAGCACCCATTATTTACTGCGAACAAAACAACCTGGAGGAGAAGCTCACGGGAACAAAAGGAGAAGGTTAACAAGAATGGAAAAAGCCAGAGGGAGGGATGTGGGCTGGGCTGGGCTGGGCTGGGCAGACAGGCCTAAGGAGAGACAGAAAGCTGTTTACCAGTAGTCAAAGCTCTGTCTAATTCAGTAGCAGTGGCCAAGTGTGACCAGTGAAGGTTTGAAATGTGGTGATCTCAAACAGAGATGGACTCATTCTTAGCATGGAACGCATAGCCTATTCAAAGGCTTCAAATGAACACAATAGCATAAACGATCTCATTAATCATTTTCTTTTAAATTTTTTGTTCATTTTTATTTATTTGAGAGTGACAGAGAGAGAGAGAGAGAAAGGCAGAGAGAGAGGGGGAGGATGGCGCCAGGGCTTCCAGCCACTGCAAACGAACTCCAGACGCGAGCGCCCCCTTGTGCATCTGGCTAACGTGGGTCTTGGGGAATCGAGCCTCGAACTGGGGTCCTTAGGCTTCACAGGCGAGCGCTTAACCACTAAGCCATCTCTCTAGCCCTCATTAATCATTTTTATGTTGGCATACTCAGCCATCCATGTTTATGGGGTCCACATCCTCTGATGCAACTTTCCACGGATCAAAACTATCCAGAAACGATGGGAGATGTAGCTCAGTGGTAGAATGCTTGCGTAGCATTAGCAGGGCCTCGGGTTCAAACCCCAGCACAACATAATCCGTGTCTGTAGTGAACGTGGGCAAACTTTCTTTCTTGTCATTCCCCAAACAATGTAACGTATCAACTATACACATAGCATTTATACCATATAAGGTATTGTATGTTATCTGGATGTGATTTAAAGTCAGCAAGGAGGGTTGGGGAGGTTGCTCAGCACCTTAACCGCTAAGCCATTTCTCCAGCCTGCTTGTGGCATTTGCTGAGTCCAACCATCACCATAAGTTCCACCTAGCAGCAAGAAGAAACTTGTAACCTGTAGAAAAGGACTGACGTTCATCACACCTCCCATCCTGACAAGTGATATTCTCACATTGCTCTACCAGTGGGCCACTGGCTGTCTGTCAGTTCAGGCTGGTTTTGCACCGTGTGTGACTATGCCCAGGGCCATTGAGACTCCAGGCTTGCCTATGACCTGTGTCACTGAGTCAGACAGACAGGGCATGCTGCTCTCCTGATACTGGATGTGAGGGAACTTTGGTCCTAGTGATTGTGAAAATGGAAACTGAGATGTAGAGCAGGAATTCTCAGGGATTATTTGATTTTTTACATATGTGCCCATGTGTAGTGTGTGTGCCTGTGTGTGTGTGTGTGTTCATACATGTGGAGGCCAGAGGAAAACCTCAGGGATGGTCCTTTAAATAAGAGTTTAGTTGGAAGGGAAAAAAGATGGGGGAAAAGGGCCATCAGTGATCCTAGGAGAGTCAGGCTGCCCTCTCAGAGAGAAAAGAACACTGTGGAGGGTGGTGCTTTCTGTTGGCCATAAGGATGGTATTTTAAGAAGCCTCTTCCTTGTGGCTTTTGAAGATTTTCCTCATGTAAGATGGAGATCAATGGCCACTTTGTCCTTGGAGATATTCTGGCTCTTTCTTACATCTCTGGTGGTTTTCCTCCTGTGATAAGATAAAGGGAGGAAGGCCAGACACATTTCTTGTGTAATAACAGGCGAGGAGGGTAAAGAGTTTATGGATTAAAGACATGAGAACCTATCATCTTCTGTCAGTTACTTTCCCCTTTCTGGGACAAAGCACCCAAAGATGCAGCTTAAGGAAGGAAAGAGTTTATTTTCAGCTTAAAGTTTCTGGGGGAGGTCAATCATGGTGGGACAGCACAGTAGGAGCAGGAAGCTGGCGCACATCATCACATCAGCAGGAAGAAGCCAAGAGTGTGATGGATGCTGAATGCTCATCCAGCTCTCTCCTTTTTATTCAGTCCAGGAACCCAGCCCACAGGATGGAGCTGTCCACAGTTAGTGTGGGTCCTCCCACCTCAACTAATATACTCTAGAAAGCTCCTCAAAGACATGACCAGAGACTTGTTTCCCTGGTGATTCTCACTTGTGTCAAGTTGACAAGCAGAGATTAACCATCCCGCGTCTGTTATGCCATGAGGGTCCCTGTTTCCATTTGTGCTCCCCAGTGAGGAATCCCATAGAACAGTTCCAGGTCCTTGGGGTAGGTGAGGGGCTGTGTAGGCATCTTACGTACACTTCCTGTTGGATCAGCAGAATCTCTTCATGCACATGCATTACATCCACATCTTATGGATAAAGAGAAGTGACGGCTCGAAGGGGTTAGAAGGCCGCATAGGGAAGGATTACACAGGCAGGTCTGTCTGACTTCAGAGCTACAGGTATTAACTACCCTGACCTCCTGTTTCAGTGGCTTAGCAAAACAAGGGATGAGAGCTTGAAGGATTAGCTGCCAGGCAGAGGGAAAAGTGGTGCGAGAGAGTGGGAAGAAGGGGCAGGGTAGAGGAAAAGTAAAGTAGTCATTCATTCCCTCCTCTCTCATCATGACCCTTGGCAGGTCAAATACCGGGATGCGTTAGACCCCTGCCCTGCAGAATCTCCCAGAGTGCAGACAGTTTCAGTCTAGGGCTTGCATACAGTATGCCTGAGATCCAGCTGGGGTCCGACTGGAAAACAGTGGGCTCTTCCTTGGGAGATAGGCGTGGATCTACCTGATGAGGAGGTACTGTACTTGGCTTTGAGGGGCACCAGGCATTCAGGGAAGGGACAGTGACGTAAGCAAAGTCCTGAGGGCTGAGGGGTGCATCAGTTTATTGGGGTGAGGTAGTGGAGGCCAGGGAGGGGATGCTGGGAGAGGTCACGTGGTAGGCCTGGCAGGAGTGACTTCACTCCTTCAGTGACTCAGCTCCTTTCCTCCACTCTAAGTGTAACAGCCACTGTTATTGCCTCCAAGTCATGACCAGGCTGAGGGAGGAGACTTCATCGGAGAGGAAGGAACACAGAGACTGGTCTTTTCTTTTAGCCTTGCTTTGGGTGTGTGGAGTGGTCTTGGAACCCTAAACCAAGACCAATTCTGGAACGCAGAAAACTTCCCAGCTCCTATTGGCTGTCAGGTCTTTCCATGGACAGTGTGGATATTTATTGAGTGTTAAATGTCAGTATTGATGTAATAAAGATGGTACACTGTAAGTAATAAGCACTTTCCAGGTAAGGAATCATTTCCAATAAGTTGTCAACCTGTCTAGTACTATGAGTTATTTAAAAAAAAAAAAAGATGAAAAAAACCCATTCAAAGTTTTTTTTTTTTTTAACTTTGAAATCTGTCTTCTCAACTGTGTCCTTTCAGATAGGAGTATAAATGTCCAGTGGTCGGGCTGGAGGGATGGCTTAGCAGTTAAGGTGTTTGCCTGCAAAGCCAAAGGACCCAGGTTTGATTCCCCAGGACCAACGTTAGCCAGATGCACAAGGGGGATAAGGGGATGCAGGCATCTGGAGTTTGCAGTGGCTGGAGGCCCTCCCTCTTTCTCTATCAAATAAATAAATAAATAAATAAAATTTAACAAAATTTTAAAAAATGACCAGTGGTGCCCAAGGTCATTGGAGCTATGTCCTTCCTCTCGTAAAAACAAAGCAAAGCCAGGAACGTTCCTTATGTTTTCTTTCCTGAAGGGGGAATGAATGGATTTCTGACCTTCAGAGGGACATGTAACAGGATGAGAAGTTTCTGGAAATGAGTATTGGATTGTGTGTGTGTGTGTGTTTGTGTGTGTGTGTGTGTGTGTGTGTGTGTGTGTGTGTGTGTGTATGCGTGTGTGTGTACTAGGGGCTGAACCCAGGGTGTGCATGGTAAGCAATCACTCTAACACTGGACTATGCCTCCAGCCTTAAAAACAAATACTGGAGAGAAGGAAGACAAGAAGAGGCAGAGAAACGAGGCACCTTGGAAGTACCAGGCATCTGACAGGGGTCCCACAGTCATTAGGGCTCCACTGGCTCCTCAAAAGTCTCTATATGATTTCGTAATTCCATTCTTGGGAGTGAAGAGCTGTCCCTGGTGATTCCCGGTCACTCCCACTCCTAGGGACTCAAGGCCACCTCTGGCTGTAAGGTTCCTGTGTTCCCATGGACCATGGCAGTTGGACATTCTCATCATGCTGGTAGTTCAGAGAGGTTACCACATTCACATTCAGAGACATAGTAGGCCTTCCCAAAGAAGATTTAGTAGGGCAACAATTTTAATTAGCTCTAGAAGCCTCTATGTTCTGCAAACATTCCTGTGGCCACATTGTAAAGTTTCACCACCCAACCCTTATAGTCCTCCCTTCTCTCTCTCAGCAAGCCCCAGTCCTTCACCCTGGCCTGGGAAGGCCAGCTTCTTCCCTCAACTGCTGTCTGAGTGACAGCTGGAGCCCTGAGTCTAGAAGAGGGTCTGTGATCTATGGTCACCCAGCCCTCACCAAACTACTTAGCCATTCCCACAATAAAATAGGTCATCCCTGCTGGGCGTGGTGGCATATGCCTTTAATCCCAGCACTCCTTGGGAGGCAGAGGTAGATGAATTGCCGTGAGTTCGAGGCCACCCTGAGACTACATAGTGAATTCCAGGTCAGCCTGAGCTAGAGTGAGACCCTACCTCGGAAAAAAAAAAAAAATAGGTCATCCCTGTCTTATCAGCTCAGCTTGGTATAATGATGGCCACATTTCAGTGAGAAGGAACTAGGGAATGCTGGGTAGCTTGCCTCTTTTTCTCTGTAAGCTATGTGACTTTATGCATGTTCCTTGCCATCATTTGAAGGCAGCAGAGAGCCCCTTGGGTGTTTTCATAACATTTCACCTGGCTATTTTTGAAATGAAGCAAATTGCTCAGAACTAGCCTGGGTTTCCAGGACAGCAGAAGGCCTGTGGTGACTCACAGGGCTCCACATTGGGTAAGGGTGGCTCACGTGAGCACCCTGACTTCCTCACTCTGCTGCTCTGTACCTTTGGACAGTACACAGATATTTAAACGTTTATTTATTTATTTGTTTATTTGTTTATTGGAGAGAGAGTCAGAAAGAGGAAGAGGCAGATAGAGACAGTGGGCGCACCAGGGCCTCCAGCCACTGCAAACAACCTCCAGACACATGCGCCACCTTGTGCATCTGGCTTACTTGGGTAGTGAGTAATTAAACCTGGGTCCTTGGGCTTTGCAGGCAAGAGCCTTAACTGCTAAGTCATCTTTCCAGCCCCCAGGTTGTTTTAAAAACTGCTCTGAGCTCCTGATTTCTGATCTGTAAAATGAAGATCATAGTGGTTATCTCACTGGGCTCTAGGCAACACTGAATGGGACCAGCATGGAGTCTCCTGCCCACAGTAGGTGCGGTTTCCTTGGCAAGGTTATGCACTGGACCAAACCTGACCTGTCCAATCACAGCCACTTTACTCTGGCCTCCACCCTGCATTTGTTCATGCTCTGATCTTCTAGAAGCCCGTGGGATGAAACCTAAATACCAGCTCGCCCACGGATTCTTGCCTCATTATTTATTAAAGAAACGTTGGTGGAGCCTCCATCACCTGCACTCCTAGGCTTCTCAGAGTCACTGGGGACTGGCTTTAGTGCCCTCCGCCTTTCGGGGACTTGACTATGGAGGGAGGGAAGTGCGCGTTTCATAATGGCTTCACAGGGCTGACACACTGACCTGTCCCCAGCCTCCTGTGTGCATTGGCTCTTTGTAGCAAGCCCGGAGTAGGGTGCATCTGGGGGGGTACTTCTCAGATCCGTCCACCCCGCCCCCAGTTCCTCCAGCGTGAAGAGGCTGTTCTACTCTCAGAGGAACCTTCAGCAAGATGTGATTCCATGAAGGTGACCACTCACTCACCAGCGACAGAAAAGTCGTCGGAGCTGTGGTCAGAACTGCGACTCGGGACAGATGGCAGAGTGTCCCCCTCCCCCAGGAAGACTGTATACAGCCCAAAGAGGCAGGGGTACTCTCTAGAGGGAATCCTGGAGCTGAAAGTTGGAGAGAGAGCAGGGATCTAGACAGACAGGTTAGGAGTGGAGTTGGGAGAAGGGCAGCCCAGGCAGGGAGTGAGTGCAGACCCGGAGCCTCCACACTCCCTTGCGTGCACAACACTGGGCTTCAGAGCGCATCCAGGGGGAGGACAGTCAAGATTTCACAATGGGGAATCCGTTACCTTCTCCTGGATGACAGAGGAGAGCCGTGAGCAAGCTCAGGGGGGCTAGAGAAGGAAGGCTGTGCGCCTGACTCACTGCGCATGCCAGTACTCCGGATGCTCACTCATAGGCAGGATGGTTCTGACACGATGGGACACTTGGGAGGTAGAGGCAGGAAGGTCGGGAGTTCAAGGCTGGCAAGTATTTTGTGGTCAGCCTGGGCACTGTGAAACCTTGTCTCAAAAGAGAGAGAGAAAAAAACAGGGCTGGAGAGATGGCTTAGCAGTTAAGGCATTTGGCTGCAAAGCCAAAGGATCCTGGTTCGATTCTCCATGACCCATTGTAAGCCAGATGCACAAGGGGGCGCATGCATCTGGAGTTCATTTGCAGTGGCGGAGGCCCTGGCGTGCCCATTCTCTCTCTCCCTCCCCCCCCTTTCTTTATCCTTCTCAAATAAATAAATAAAATATTTTTTTAAAAATAGAAAGAATGCAGGTTGGGATTAGGTAGGTCTGGGCAGGGCAGGGTCTAGAAGTCTGCACTTAGTCTCTTAGGTAGAGCTCATGCTGCTAGCTTGTGCAGCCCACTCTGAGTAGCAAGGGGAGGTGTGGAGCAGCCAAGACTTCTAGCCCTGTGTGTCTGACCTTAGCAGTTTTATTGTTGTCTCCCATGTGAATGGAAGTGTGTTTTGGTTTTAGTTAATCTCATGAATTGCTGAAGACTGGAGTTTTGCTCAGCACGCAGGCCCATCATTTCCGTGTGTCTGGGACACGACCGTGTTCCTCTCTCCCCCACCCCCTGGCTGCGTTGGCACCCCCCCATAGCCATGCATCTGAATTCCCACTAGCACCGGGGGACAAGGAGGTCCAAGAAGTAGATAGAATCTGAGAATCTGGTGTGATTGTCCCCATAGCTGCCGTGAGGCCAGGATGTCACCTCTCACTTCCCAGGCCTTGCATTTGTCTCCCCTCCTTGCAGAGCAGCTTCACACTGGGCCCACTTGACAAGAGGCCTTTCATTCCCCGCTGGTAAGCTACAACTCACAGGACAAGGTGGGGCGCTCTAGATGACTGGGCCGCATGAGCTGGGCAGTAAGCATGCCCCCAGGGCAGAGCCAAGTGCCTACCATCAGTGTGCCAACGGCCTGGGTGCTGCACGGCTTGGGGAGGGCGTGGCTTGGCACTTCTGGCTGTGGTTAGCGTGTGGCGGAGAAGCCAGATGTGGTGGTTCGAATGTAAAATATAAAATATCCCCCATAGACTCGTGTGTTTGAATACTTCATCCCCAGTTGCTACAGCTGTTCGGGAAGGTTGCGGAGCCTTTAGGAGGTGGAGCCTCACTTGAGGAAGAGGATGTCGTTGGGGGGCGGGCCTTAAGGTGTTACAGCTTGGCCCTGTTTTCTGTTCTCTCTATACTTCTCTGCTGGTGTAACAGTGTACCCCAATTTCCTTCTCCTGACATGCTCTACCCACTATGATAGACACTACCCTGTGGACCTATGAGCTGAAATGAGCTCCTACCTTCCCTAAGCTACTTCTGGGAGAAGATTTTGTCCCAGCAATAAGAAAGTTCCTGATACAGCAGACTGGTGCCCAGTGCTCTTCCTTACTCTGTGTGGCCCATACCAAAGGCTCGCGCATCCAGTCCCCTCCAGGGAATGTCATATTGAGCACTTGTCATGGGTCTGAGCCCTGGGAAGCAGGGTGCTTCTCAAGATGCCACAGTCAAATAGGGACAAGAACAACGACTCCTGTATCAGTGTGGCTAGAGAGAGCACGTGGGGCCTGAGGACCTAGGCAGAGGTGACAGATCCTGTGAATGAGGTAGGTAATTTAAAGCAATATATTTAAGCCATGCTGAGAGGGATCCTTCACCCAACAATACTGACAGAGCCCAGCGTGAAGCTGTGCCTAGGAGAGCAGCTGCATGGGGCAGGGCAGGAGGCTGAACACCTCCCTGGCAGATGCGTGGATGGCCCCATCCTGCGTCCTGCATACACACTGGCTTGACTTCCAACCACTAGCACCTTGTTTCTTTGTGTGGGTGATGTCTCTTCTATTACACAACTATGGCCAGCAAGGGTGTTAAGGAGTTAATCTGATAGCCAGGTGTGGTGGTGCACGCCTTTCATCCCAGCCCTCGGGAGGCAGAGGTAGGAGGATCACTGTGAGTTCAAAGCCACCCTGAGACTACATAGTGAATTCCAGGTCAGACTGAGCTAGAGCGAGATCCTACCTCAAAAAAACAAACAAAAAAAGCCGGGGGGGGGTGGCGGCTGTGTACTGGAGGGATGGCTTGGTGGTTAAGTGCTTGCCTGTGAAGCCTAAGGACCCTGGTTCGAGGCTCAATTCCCCAGCACCCACATAAGCCAGATGCACAAGGTGGTGCAGGCATCTGGAGTTCGTTTGTAGTATCTGGAGGCCCTGGAACGCCCATTTTCTCTCTCTCTCTCTCTCTGTCCGACTGTCACTCTCAAATAAATAAATAACAATAAACAAACAAACATAAAATGGAATTTATTCCCTATAGCAGCAAACACCTGAGGACTGAGAGGAGATGACTGAGAGGAGACAGAACTCCAGTTCCTCAGCCCTCAGGGAAGATTGGCCCGAGGCAAACACTCAACACAAGGGTTTCCCCAGCAGGCAGGATTCCGCCTGTCACTCTCTGTGCTTCCCAAACACCCTTTTCACCATGTGCCTTCCCTCTTTCTTTGTCTCACTTTTCTTCATGACCTGGTTGTCTTCACCTCTTACGAGAGTTCCAATACTCATCTCAAATGCTGGTCCCAGAGTTGGCTTCCAGGGGAACTTAAATGCAGGCCACGAAGAAGGGGGACATCTGTGTTTTGTGCAGACGGGCCACACATAAGCAGAAGCCTAGCACTGGGGAACACAGGGCACGCGGCTGCGCGCACTTCACTGAGGCCCGGGTGAACCTCCCCGTGGGGTGAAGGGAGCTGTGTGGGTGGCTTATGGGCAGTCTTGGTCTTTCTTCACTCTCTCAGCCTCTTTGGGGTATGTGTGGTTGTCCCTTCGAGTGATTTCTCCTAGGATGCCATGGGGCTATCCCTCCCTCTGGGACCGACCTGAGCAAATTCTATCAGGTCAGAAAGTTAGTGTTGATGCGTTTGGGGAGATTACAGATGACAGCATTTCCCAGAGCATGGCCCGTGGAACATTAGTCCTGAGATGTGCCCCGCAGAGCGGGACTCCCAGTCACACTGGTTTACCCACTGCTGTAATTGCATTTCACTCTTGGAGGTTCCCAGTGTACATGAAAGGCCGGAGAAGCCCTGAGTCAGGAATCCTTTGCGCTAACCCAGGATTAACCGGCATTTCCCAGGGCCGTTTGGCGGTGGAACCTTGTGCCTCCCAGCACTTAATAACTGCATAGTGCTGTGCTCTGCAGTGCGCACGGTGGAACATGCTGATGTACGGATGACAGGATGCATCTGGGAGTCGGGCAGATTCCGGAGGGCTGGCGCCTGCCTCCCAGTGTCGTTCTTTGGTCATTGAATCCGCAGGAACGGAGCCATGGCATTACAGAGGCGCAAGCACAGTGCCAGGGTGCATTGGTGGCCAGAGCCTCTTTCAGGCAGGATATTTGGTAAACTCCACTGTGCTTCATAGATAGTTACAGCTCAGAAGGTGGCAAGGGAGGTAAGAGAAACCCACATGTGGAGCTGTGTAGACAGCCAGGCTAGCAGGGTGCACAGGAGAGCATCCTGGACCATGGTCAGGGCATGGAGTGCAGCCTGGAGTGACCTGGGCAGAAAGAGCAAATATCCAAGACTCCAGTGGCGGCTGAAGGCAGCTTCGTCCTTCATTTATGGTCACTCACCTCTGACTTGTCCTAAGAGGTTCTATTCAGACCAGAGGTCACCGACTCGTTCAATCGACAGTTGAAGCCCAAGGTTGGAAGGTGCCAAGGAGCAGCATCCCCATCTGGATCCGATCACTCAGGAGTCAGATTGCCCTGTCTCCTGTCTCTTGTCTCCTGTCTGTCTTCTCCAGCCTCCTGGGGTGGGGGTGGGGGTTGGTAAATGACAGCTTTCCTCCTCCTCCTTCTCTTCCTTTCCCCTCTTTCCCAGTTCTGGGAGGTAGAGCACTAGGTAACTTACCTATCCACATGACAATATGAGTTGAGAAACCTTGATAGGAACACAGCTCTTAGGAGTGAGTTTTCCCGTGATGCCCCAGAAGGTGAATATACAGAAAAACCAAACAAAGTGTTAGTCCACTGGCCATGGACTTCTAGGCATCCTAGCGAGTAGGGCTGGGGCTCGAGGCCAGAGATGAAACAGACTCCTGACTTTCACACGGATCCTAGGCCGGCCTGGCAAACTATGGGTTAGTGAGTTTAATGCCATCCTTCAGCAAACCATTAAATTGAATCATTAAATTATCTTTGGATTATATCAGAGTAATCCTTCACATAGTTAAAACCTCAAAGAGTACCTCCAATAAAATAAAATACTTTTTTTCTGCCTCATCATAATTTTCATCCTACATCTGACCCCCACTGAAGTTTCATTTTTCTGCTGTTTCATCTCCTGTTTGTACCATATTTCCAGGACTATGTTAGCATCCTATTCCTGCAGCAGCACAAGGCGTTCCTTACCCGTTTCCCAGAGCAGTGGATTAGGGTTGCTTTTCTGTACTCTACCCCCCTGGAGCACAGCCCTCGTCTCCCCTTAGCTCCACACTCTAGGTTAGAGTAATTGAAAGCATTTACATTATATACTGTGAAGGGGAATTCCACAATGTTAAACCTTGGTTTCTCCCTGGCTGGAGTAATGTCCAGTTAGGAAAACAGCAGAAATCACTATTTGAAACAGACGTTTAAGGACATGTCTGCATGTGGAAGGTCTATGGAGCTAGGCAGGGGAAGTCGAGGCAACCAGACATGCGCAAAGATGGGAAGCATCTACCTTGCCTAAGGCTGGACAGCCAAGGGCGAAGGCAGTTCCTCAGAGTCCAGCAAAGGCAGAACCTCACCAAGCTTTTTGTGATGCTTTAATGTGACAGGACTAGAATCACCTGTGAGAGAGTATGCACGTTGGGTTAGCCCCTGGGCCTGCCTGTGAGGGCTCGTCTCAATTAAGTTGAAACTGAAGTAGGACGACCCCCCTTAACTCCGGGCAGTGCTATACCATGGACCAGGGTTCGGGGCCGAATATAAAGGGAAGAGACGGATGAACACAAGCATGGATTTGCTCTGTGCTTCTTCTCGATGCAGAATGTGACCAGCTGCCCCCACCAAGCTCCTGCCACCAGCCACCTCTGTCCCACGCACTATAATCCGGAACTGTAAATGAATAAAACCTTCCCCCTTTAAGTGAAATTTTTGTCCCAGCAGCCAGAAGGTAACTAATACTCCTTTAGTCCACCATCTCCTGCAGGCGCCTCCCACTGGCTAAACTCAGCTGGAATCTACCTGGTCAGCAAGGCTGCAGGGGCCACGCTCCGCCACTCCCGTGACACGCAGAGGGTGGAGTAGAAAAGAGGGTGGATTTTAGGGCCAACAAGCAAACCCTAGACACATTGATATTTGCTCTTTTTATAGAAAAAGATTAAGTCGGCATTTAGCCTTCATGGTTTTCCTATGTGTTCCATCAAATCTACTTTATAACTTTGGTATTACTCTCCAAGTGTTTGCTTCTATTGTATAATCCATCAGCTTCGAGGCTGTTTTCTGGAAGCATTTATGCTTCTGTGCTGCCTGGCCGATGGCTTGCGGCCTGCCCCGGGCTGCCATTCAAGGCTCAGGGTGCTCTGGTCTCAAAGAGAGCCCCTGATCCTGGCTCCTGAGCTAAATCTCCAGCTGTAATCCCATGTTTTCCTCTTTCTTGGTGTATTCCCTTTCTGTAGGAGCAGCTCTTCCGGTAGTTTCCCAAGAAGGAGGCAATGGGAAATATGTCTT
Organism: Dipus sagitta; assembly: GCA_036346955.1. NCBI lineage: Eukaryota > Metazoa > Chordata > Mammalia > Rodentia > Dipodidae > Dipus > Dipus sagitta. Next base: position 150,271,364 of record CM070772.1, on the reverse strand, counting down.
TTGCTTTTGCATGTCGGAAAGGGTCTTTATTCTCTGCTCACAAATGATTGACAGGTGAGCTGCCTGTGGACCTCTGGGTTGGAAATTCTCCCCGAGCTCCCGGCACTGCTTTTATGATCCAATTTTTTTTGCTCCTTTGTATATGACCTGTTTTTTCTTCTATAGAAGCTTTTAGGATCTTATATCTTCAAATTATCTTTGCAGATCTAAATAAACAGCCCCAAATGTAGATAAAGTATAAAGCCATTCCTCCCAGAGTCAGGAAAATATCAACTCCCAACAGGATGGAAGCTTTTGATCTTTGTATGCAGTGTCCCCAAAGGATCTCCTCCTAATTGTAGGGTTTTTCTAGCGAAATTAGCCATGGAGGATAGAGTGGAGTTTCCCTTGCTGATCCACTCACTGTGTCAGGTACTCTGAATAAACAAGACTCTTGGGCACCATTATGGAAGCATTCTTATCTGGGATATCACTGTCCTGTTAAACGTACTCTACAGGATAAGTCTTCCCTGCTATGGGGGTGGCAGTTCACACAAGACTGTGGCTTTCTTTTTCGTTAATGACAAGAAGAAGCCACAGGATTGATATAAACCAGAGCACGGCCTCAATTCTGACGATGGGCGTCCAGTGCTGCATAAGCAACAAAACTGCGAACCTGCCTGACCGGATGTCAGTTCTTACGGGACCATGGGCCATGGAAAGGAGGGGCCCTGGCTGGGTCTTTATTTGTTCCTCCCACGTTGCTGTCTCTACCATCTAGAGAGGGGAGGGGGAAATGGCATGAGGGCAGGAGGGTTCTTACTTGACTGGTGAGTTCTAAACTGGCTCTCATCCTCTGTGCCTGACTGGGCTGTAAGAAGACTCTCATTATGTTTATATGAGCTGGAAATGTCCAATGGGGACAGATGGCTGCCGCTTCCCTGGCAGGGCCATCTCTGCCAAGGTTTCTGCCTTTGTAGTGGCACCCTACATAGACTCCTGGAGGCACTGCTTACCATGGCAAGCTGCCATCTTGGAGGCATTCCTGTTAAGACAACTGCAGGTTGACATCCTTTCCAGGGGTTCTTGGTTTGCCCAGCTTGTTCCTGACATCAAAGCAGGGCTTAAGGGCTTAGTTCTAACTAAGTTGCTAACTTCAGGGAACACAAATTTTCTAGAACGTTCCATGGAAGTCTCTTGCACTAAACTCAGGGCAGAGCTAGGTCTCCCAACCTACCCTCGGGAAAGGGAAGGGACTCCACTCAGAATCCACTTCCCAGGACCTTTCCTTAACCTTGACCAACTTAGTCCTTTAGTCCTTCAGTCGGGTGCCAACCAATAGTCCATCACCTGCTTTGCAGTTTCATGTCCTGGTTGTCTAAGAACTCACAGGGGACATTTGGTATACGTGACACATTGGGTCCTTGGAGAAGAGTTCCAGCCCAGAATTCTTCTTGTCCAGGCATCTTTAGGAATCACCCTTCCCTCTGTCACATAATACCCAAAGTGCCAGAAGACAGTTTTGTCCTAGTGAAATAGTAGGAGCTGAAATCTGATTCTTTCAGAGAGGAGTTTTCTGGAAAAAAAAAAAAAAAAAGGACATTCCAATTAGTGGGCTGATCGCTCAGCTTTGTCAGGGGAGCTGTCGATAGCAGAGCCACACCACTGGGTGATGCTTTATGAGTCAATAAAGGAGGTACCTCCAGATTGGAGGAAACACATTTATTTGCTTATTTATTGCCTTTAATTTTATAGGTTATGGGAGAGATTTTTTCCTTCTGAATGTGTCCAATTAGCTCTCTGTACCCAAGAGGAATCATACTAACGGACTATTCCAGAGCAGACTCAGAAGAAAGCAAAGAACAGAACTCGTGCGTGTGTGTGTGTGTGTGTGTACACAATTGAGCTGAATAGCTGTAGCCTCTTATAGGTCAGCTGTTGCAAGGGCTAGACAGTCTGAAGTTCAAGGGGGAGTAAGCACAAGGATGCTGCTCTGCTCTGTGCTGATACGTATTTACTTATTTGCAAGCATAGAGGTATGGAAAGAGAGTATGGACACAATAGGACCTCTTAGCCAGTTCAAAGATGCATCATGTGCTACCTTGTGCATGCAGCTTATGTGGGTACTGAGGAATTGAACCTGGGTCATTAGGCTTTACAGGAAAGCACCTTAACCACCGGACCATTCCTCCAGCCTGACACTAGTGTTTGAATGTCCCCCGATCCCACCACTGCTCATGCTGATCAAGACACCTGGCCATAGGAATCAGCTGGTGTGGGGAAGGACTGAGTAAATTGACTTGTGGAGTCCATGGGTCTGGCTGGCAGTTATGCAGGGAAAACAACGTTCTTGAATGAATGTGTTGAATGATCACTGCTTCAGGGGGACAGGAAGAGAAAGCTAATCCGAGAAGGGCGTGTTCATGTTCACCACACCCAGGTTTCTGTTGGTAGCAGGTGCCATCTCATCGCCTGGCAGGAAGGGAAATCTTAAGCTTAGGGATGGAGATGGACCATGAAAACATGGCTCCCCTAACTGACCCTTGAACTTGGTGCCTGTTATTTCCTCCTGTGCAGACAGTGAGTTGCCTGTGCATGATAAGGAAATCCATGGCGTTGAGATGCCTGGTGGAGGTGACTATAGTTGTGGTCGTAGAAATGCAGAAAACCCCTGGAGAAGGGCTGTTGGGCCAGGGAGAGCCGGGTTGGTATTTCCCCCTTTTTTTGGCTTGTCGTGCTAGGAATTGAACCAAGAGCTTCCTGCATGCTGGACAAGTGTTCTACCTCTAAGCCACACCCTCTGCCCCGTTTTCCTAGCTTCCTTCACCTACCTACCTACCTCCTTTCCTTTCTTCTTTCCTCCCTTTCTCCCTTCTCTTTCCCTTCCTTCCTTCCCTCCCTCTTTCTTCTTTCTTTCTTTCCTTTCTCCCTTCCTTCCTTCTTTCTCTCTCTTTCTTTCACTTTTGAGTTCTTTTCTTTTCTTTTCTTTCTTTTTTTTTTTTTTGTTTTGTTTTTTTGAGGTAGGGTCTTGCTCTAGCTCAGGCTGACCTGGAATTCACTATGGAGTCTCAGGGTGGCCTCGAACTCACAGAAATCCTCCTACCGCTGCCTCCCGAGTGCTGGGATTAAAGGCGTGCGCCACCATGCCCAGCTTTGAGTTATGAGCATGTGTATGCGGTATGCGGTGTGTGTCTGTGTGTGTGTGCACGCATGCTTGTGCATGCACGTACGCCTGTGGGTGTACCTGTGTGCCTGTACGTGTGGAGGCCGGAGGCTGACGTCCGGCGTCTTCCTCAGTCACTCTGCACTGTGCTCACTGAGGCCGGGTCTCTCGCTTGAACTCAGAGCTCACTGACTCAGCCAGTCTAGTCACTAGCTTGCTCCAGGGATCTCCTGCCTCTGCCTTCTGAGTGCTGGGAGACAGCTCAGCTGCCCCCGCTCCCATCCACCAGGCATCTGCTTAGGTGCTGGAGGTATACCTGAGTGGCAAGTGCTTTATTGAGCCGTCTCCACAGCCCTGCGTTCTTTTTAATTTTTATTTACTTTTTATTTTTATTTTTCAAGGTAGGGTCTCACTCTAGCTCAGGCTGACCTGGAATTCACTATGTCGTCTCAGGCTGGCCTTGAACTCATGGCCATCCTCCTACCTCTGCCTCCCAGGTGCTGAGATTAAAGGCGTGCGCCACCACGCCCTTGTTTTTGTTTCTGAGCAGGATTGTCTAGCCCAGACTGGCCCCCAGTCAATACGTAGCTGAGGATGACATCAATCTCTTGAACCTCCTGTCTTCTCCTCCTAAGTGCTGGGATTGCAGGTGCCTGTCCCCACGCGTGGCTGTTTTCTCAGTACTCCAGTGTCTTCCTGCGCAAAGCTGGGTATCTTCTGAAAATGCTACGCATCAACATTGGATAGGCGCAGCCGTCTGTGGCTTCTCTCAGGGCTGGCTAACCACGCTGTCAAGGGAGTGCAAGCCACAGAACCTAGTAGCCTCGGGTCAAGTTTCAAAGATTTTTGTTAAAGTATGCTTTTGGATTTTAACATTCATCTTGACTAAAAGGACCAAAACTCAATTTGAGGTCTCGGAAGACACAAGCCTACACTCTTAGGATGTCAAGAGACTGCCCCCGGCATCTCACCCTGCTGCTTTAATGAGATTAATGATCATTTCTCCACTGAGTACCTACCCAGGATGTTCATAAAAAAATGAAGTAAATGACTCACATAGAGATTGAGAAGGATCTCGCCATGGAAAGTAGATGTGAACAGGCTCTAGAAATATGATAATTATCAGCTATTTAAAATGCAGTGACTGCAGTATGAAAGCAAAATTTATCATGCAGGTTGATGGCACGAGAGAAACGACATGGAGTAAAATTAAAAGAAAAAGTGAAAAGGAGTTCGCGAGTGCTCATTCTCCTTGTGATAAAATGGAAATCGGAGGCATTTGAAATCTACGTGTTGAAACATACGTGGTATTCAGCTGTCTCTTTCTTTGTTGTCAGTGTCCTACATTTCTGGGTATTGTTCACAGTGTGCTTGGCAGGAAGCCTGGGTGTGCAGTAAGGGGCATTTTGCTTAGGTTAAATGCCCATTTTTTTTAATAAAAATAGTTTATTTATTTGCAAGGGAAGATAGAGAGAGAAAGAGAGAAGGAAAGAGAGAGAATGGGCTCACCAGGGCCTCTAGCCACTGCAAATGAACTCCAGACGCATATGCTACTTTGTTAGAGACTCATTTTTTTTTTTTTTTGAGACTCATTTTTATGTCTAGACCATGATGCTAGGGAAAATCAGGCCAGAGCATTTTGGATAGCTTTGGAGTAAACACCTTGCCTCATGTGTTCTTATGTGTTTGCTAGCAGACTATTGTCTGCTCTTCTCTTCCCCGCCCCCTCCCCCGTCTCTCCATCCATCTATCCATCCATCCAAGCACCATCTACACATACACATTCGTGGCATATTACCTGAGCGTTTTTGCTGCCTCTGAAGCTTTGCTTGGGTGGGGATCCTCAGCAGTTTTAAAACCTTGTTGATAGTAGTGAGGAAGAAATGCTGAGTTTCACATCCATGTTTGCTGGATGAATGAAGCCTTCTTTACTTAAAACAGTCTGTTGTTGACTAAGGAGCTGGTCAGTGCTTGAAGGTGCTTGTATGCAAAACCTATTGGCCTAGGTTTGATTCCCCAGCACCCACATAAAACTAGATGTAAAGTGGTACATGCATGACACATGTTCACTCATTCATACACACACACACACATTGAAAAGTCTGTGTTTCTCCTTCTAAACTGTCTCTTAAATCTACCTACACCTTTCAATCTTCAATACTAGCCTTATCCAAGCTTTTTTTTTTTTTTTTTCCTGGACCACTCAATAGCTCCCAGCTGGCCTCCTTTTATCCATTGGCTACCAGATGAGCTGCCCAATATGTTAATCAGATCTGATGACCTTTCGCTTAAAACCCTTCCAGGGTTTTTCATTGCGGTTAGTTGAAGATACACTCCTCCACAAGGCTCACAAATGCCTACATTATTTTTTCTCAGCCTCTTGCCTAACTAACCTAGCCTCACCACTCCCAACCAAGCCCCCGGGTGTTTTAGTTCTTTGATTCCCCTGAATTTCTCCTGGCCACACGTTCTCATCCTCTCTGTCACCTTAGCTCTATGGTTCGTCCCTTTTCATCTCTTAGGTAGCACTCAAGTGTGACCTAAGGAGACCATTGTATCTGGACAGCATGGCCCCTCCCTGAGTCCCTCTCCACCGTCAGTCTACTATTACCTTCTCATCGCTCAGTCAAAACAGCACCTGATGGGGGGAAAAGGGTTTATTTCAGCCTTACAGTTTTGAGGGGACATGTTACGGTGGCAGTAAGGAAAGCATGGCAGAGCCAAGGCTGGGCATCACGTCTTGCCACATCAGCTGGGAAGTGGCAACAAGAGTGGAGCCGAGCTAGCCCAGTCAGGCTGGACTAGCAAACCTCAATACCCGTCCCCTCGTGACCACTGCTTCCAGGGGTCAGCTAGGGGTCAAGGTCAACTAGGGGTCAGGTAGGAGGCTTAGTGGGAAATGCATGAGGCTTTTGGGAGACATTTTACATTCAGACCACCACAAGCCTGGGTCCCCGGTTTGTTTTACTGCATGTCTGTCTCTATCCTCAGAAAGCAAATCCCCTGTGGCAGACATTTGCCTGCTGTGCCACCCTTGGGGGCTAAGCACCTAGACAGGTGCTTCATGGGTGGGTAGTGGATGTCCAGTTTACATAACAATGTACTTGTTTCTCTTTCCCTTGACCTGTAACATTTTCATTTTGAAAAAAAAAAAAAAAAAGGTAGCCTTATTGCTGCTGTCTCTCTCTGGGGACTTTCCTTTGGGGAGAAGACTCTGGATGCTAAAAGCAAGGCTCGTAATTCAGCCAGAACACAGAGCCACCTTCAGGCCTGAAGTGAGCCCTCTGGATCCTGCCTTTCTAAATGCTAAATACACAGCAGGCGCCCCATCTTGCATGTCTGGTGAGTCGCTCAGACATCTTTATGCTGAAATGCAGATTCTCCATTGAAAGGCAAATCCTCCTTTTCAAGCCATTTGGATAAGACTGAGTTTGTATTTAGAAAATAAGTTATATGCCAGAGCTTAGTCTGGGCTCAGAGTATTTTCCTTTAATGCTCAGTAAATACATTTTCACTCATTCAGATCTCTTGCCTCCAAGTATTTTGCACTCGGAGTAGCAGTCGTCAAATTAGCGATAGCAGTCCTCTTGAGTTCTATTTAATTTTATTCAATATAATATTATTCTCTTTCATCCCAGGACTTTCCTGGGCCTGTGGGTACTGGAAGTGGGTTTCGGGTATCTTGCGTGGATGAGGTGGGCTGCGAGTATTGTGCTAGAGGCAGACGACATCGTAGGATTAGGGTTAACGTGGATGACATAGACGCTTTCCTGCTTGTACAATCTTTTGTCAGACGCATCTTCAAGTTTCTGTTTTCTTGTTTATAAATGGGGGATGGTGGTACCTACCCCAGAAGTTCTTCTGAAGAGGAAACGATGTAATAAACATGAATAAAACTCACCACACTGATATTTAACTGACATTTTGAGCAATGTAGCGTCATTCACACTTACAGTACCGCATAATCTCACTCCAGCTAGACTCAGTGTGCATGTCTGTACCTTCGTTATCCTCTGTGTATTCAGCAGGGGCTCAACAAGCATTTGTTTTTGGCCTCTCCTTGGAGCATCAATCTCCGTCATCAGCTGCATGCTCCAGAGATAACTGTTTGGTGCACCCTCCCCCGCCCCCGCCATCCCTCTGTCTGAATACACCCATCTTGAATTGACTTCTGTTTGATTTACTGGGGGGGGGGGGGGCAGCAAAGGGCAGCTCTGAGAAATCTATCAGGCCAGGGAGATGAGGCTCCTGATTCTCTGTCCTCCATACAGGGCTGCCTTACCCTTGCAGCCCCAGGCCTGCCCCAAACCAGGGAGTCTAATAGCCAGGTGCCGGCAATGGGGCAACCTCTGCCCCAGCCGCCCAGCACAGCACACTGGGATGCATGGCCAGCATCCAGATGGCCGAGTGCTGTCCTCCCATCGGAATTGGTGGCCATCAGCTGTTCCTCGTGTGAGATGGATTCCCCGTTCCTCCCTGGCTGAGCATTCTAAGGACGCTTACTTATCTCGCAAGCAGACCCTAAATAAAACTCAGATTGCTTCCTGAAAGTGGCTTTCCACTGGGGCCCCTGTTGCTCTCTTAATGACTTAGCCGTGTCCCCTTCACTCTAGGGCCATCTCTGCTAGGCCCTCCATGGCCCTGAACAACTGTGCTCCTGATGGGGAGGGCCAGGCTACAAGGATATTTTATTTGTCAAACAAGTGTCCAGCCAAGGCCAGAGCAGGGCAGGAGCTTAAGGGTTCAGTGAACTCCAGGGTTAGGCGCGCATTTTATGGTCCCGTTGGGTGTCCCTGCGTGCCGTATTTAGTCTCTTCCGGCCTCAGTTTATATGCACTGCATTTGAAAGTGTCCCCCACGCGTCTGAGTGTTGGAAACTTAAGGCTCAATGCAGCAGTGTTAAGAAGCAACCTTTCCGGGGAATCTGTTCATTGACTAATGGGTTTTGCAGGGAGGGGTTCAGTTATCACAAGGGTGGTTTGCTGTCAAAACTGCTTAGGCCTTCTTCCACAAGCTGTCTCACCATAGCATGGCCATGCTGCCCCAGGACTCTGCAGGGAGTCCTTCCCAGCCAGAATCCCTCACTCTCATGCTCTTGATCCTCCCACTTCCGAAACCATAGGCAAACCAAGCTCTATTTTATCAAATGACCCAGTCCGTAGTACTCAGCTTTAGCAACGGAAGACAAATGAGGAGAGAGGATGGTTCTACGAGGGCTTTTCTTTGCATCCAATCCTTGGGCTACAGCCTTTATAGACAACACCCCAGCTATGGTTACAAATAGGGTCACACAGTCCATGGAACCAGCCCTGGGCTATATGATGTGGTGCGATCCTTGTCCTCAGAGAGCTCCCAGCCTCCCTAAGGAGCGACACACGGTCCTCATGGGTCCAGTCAAAAACCAGCCAGGGGTAGCAACTGATGTGCAGACTCCATGCAGAGGCAGAGTCGAGAGAGTTGAATTATGGGCTGGTGGACACAGGAGCCTTGGGGAAACTCAGCTGCATCTTTTAAAAAATATTTTATTTTTACTTATTTATTCGAGAGAGGGAAAGAGGCAGAGTGAGAGAGAGGGAATGGGCATGCCAGGGTTTCCAGCCACTGCAAACGAACTTCAGATGCGTGCACCACCTTGTGCATCTGGCTTACATGGGTCCTGGGGAATCGAACCAGGGCCCTTTGGCTTTGCAGGCAAGTGCCTTAACCACTAAGACATCTCTCCAGCCCTGTGTATATATATATTTTAAATATTTATTTTTATTTATTTATTAGAGATAAGGGAGATGGGTGCACCAGGGCCTCTAGCCACTGCCAATGAACTCCAGACCCATGCACCACCATGTGCATCTGGCTTACATGGGACCTGGAGAATCGAACCTGGGTCCTTAGGCTTTGGAAACATGCACCTTAACCGCTAAGCCCTCTGCTTTATCTTATAGAGATCTCTTCTGAGGTTGTGAAAGGCCTCTTGGCAACAGAGTTGAGTTGAGCGACCTTGTGTAGCATCCTTCCTAACTCTTCTGGTTACCCCAGCCAAGCTGTCTGTAGATGAACAGGTTCCCGAGGTGCTTCTGGGGAAAGGAAAGTGCGGGAGCTGCTCTCAGGTTAGCCAGTCCACAGGGCAGACAGGCTGGAAGGCCTCTTGTGCACCAGGCTAAAGGCTAAGAAGACCATTCCAGATGTGCTGACCTGGCCATGGTGTTCAATACAATCTCCTCAAAAGCTTTATTTGTTTACTTTTAAGCACATGTGTGTGTCCACCTCAGGCTTCATTCCTCAGGAATGTTATCTAGCATTTTTGGAGCCAGAGACTCTCAATGGTTTGGAGCTCACCAATTAGGCCCTATTGGCTGGTCAGTGATCCTCAGAATCTTCCTGTCTCTTCCTCCCCGGCACTGGGATTGAACTCAGGTCCTCATGCTTGCAAGGCAAGTGCTTTACCAACTGAGCTGTCTCCCTAGCCCTAGACCGAGTGCTTTGTGGCACACAGAGCAAGATTAATAATCACGTTTATTTCACAGTAGAAGACCTGATATTGTTATGAAGGGTCAGCAGAGCAGTTACTTTCTTGGTGCTAGGACACAACACCCAACCTGAACAGCCTGTGGAAGGAAAGGGCTTCTCTCCAGCTTCCAGTTTCGAGCGGACATTTCATCACAGCAGGGAAAGCGTGGAAGAGCGGGCAGCCAGGCGTCCCATCTCCACACCAGCAGGGAGGGGGTAGAAAGAGCAAAGCTGAGTGTGGCAAGCGGGGCTGCCCACAGTGACGCTTCCTCCAGCAACTGTCCACCTCTCAAAGGCTTCACAACTTTTCCAACCTGCACCACCAACTGGGGATGAAGGATTCAAACACATGAGGCTGTGGAGAACATTTCGCATTCAAAGCACCACAGGTTATATGTAAAACATAGGGTCAAGGCTGGAGAGATGGCTCAGCAGTTAAGGCGCTTGCCCGCAAAGCCAAAGGGCCCACGTAAGCCAGATGCACAAGGTGGCACAGGTGTCTGGAGTTTGTTTGCAGTGGTTAGAGGCCCTGGCACGCCCATTCTCTCTATATATCTACCTCTTATTCTCTCTCTCAAATAAATAAATAGAAAAAAATAGCCGGGCGTAGTGGTGCACGCCTTTAATCCCAGCACTCGGGAGGCAGAGGTAGAATGATTGCCGAGAGTTCGAGGCCACCCTGGGACTACATAGTAAATTCCAGGTAAGCCTGGGCTAAAGTAAGACCCTATCTCAAAAAATAAATGAATAAATAAATGAAATAAAAAGAAAATAGAAAAAAATTATAAAAACTGAATTAAAAAATGTGAGTATGCCTGCAGCTGGTAAAGAACGGAACAGGGTTTCATGTCTGGGAATATGCTTACTCAGCCTGTCGTCTCTCTGGCCACTCCAGTTCCACATGGGAACAGGGATCTTGGCATTGGTAGGACTCCTTCACGGTGATCCGACACTTAACATAGGCCAGGCACTGCTAAGAACTTCATACAGAATAACTCGCTTTCCCCAACTTCCATGAAGTAAGTGCTGTTTTTATCCTTTTTGTACAGCTGAGTAAAGCAGGATCCCCATCGACTTAGGAGCTTGCGCAAAGTCACACAGTTTGTGAGTGGCTGCCTGTCCTGGTCAGCTACAAGCTGAGCCCACGCTCTGGATGCTTTGCTGATCCATCCCCACACAAATTGGACTGTGGCGACTGGTTGATGGTGGGTGGGACCAGGGTTCTGAGGAGCTGGCGGGCCTGGAATCTCAGGTGTCCATGTCTCTTGCCTGGGGTAAGTTACCACCTGTCACCTTGGTGTCCTGTCTGCCAACGCCTTTTCTGGGCTCCTGAGGAAAAGCCCAGGAACTGAGCAGGGATGCCTGTCGGTGCCTGCGGTGAAGCCCGCCTGCAGCTGTGAAGCATCAGAACCACTTATAATGAGGGCCAGGTTGTCAGAGCTGTCCCCTTGCCTTTCATCTGCTCCCTGTGTGAAATCCCTTCAGAGGCTGGGACCGTGGCTTGGGGCTTCGTTAGCTCTGCACTATCTGAGACCTTCACAAAGGCAAGAAAGCAGACAGGTTCTTCTGTGTGCGTAGCAACTCAGACAGCTTTTCTCGGATACCACAGCCTCCAAAATAATATCCCCAGACTTAGCTTATTCTCAGTGGTGTGGTTAAAAAGAGTGCTGTGTTCTGCTGACCTTGTCTGCAAAGGCAGCGAGGATCGCTTCTCCAACAGCACATCTGTTGCCCTGTCCATCTTGCAGTGAAGGCTTGGAGCCTATTGGATTTGTCTCTGTCCCTCCTTCCATTTTAACACTAGAAGAATTGGTTGCACCCCATCAGGAAGGGCTGCTCACTAAGCCAGACATTCTTATTTTGTTTTAACAGGTTATACTCTTTTATCTCTTCATCCCTGCTCCTGTTTCCCTGGTGATCCTCCTCAGTGGGGTTATGGTATTCACTGTGGGGTCATGAAGACCTCAGTCAGTCCCTGTGGGTTAACAGGGAACCACGACTCAGGGTATTCCCACCCACACTGTGTCTCTTACAATCTTTCCACCCCCTCTTCCACAATGTTCCCTGAGCCATGGCAGGCTTGTTGGCAATCTGGTTTAGTGTTCAGTTCTCTGTAGCCACTGGATTTCTACTTTGATGGATTTTTATTGATCGGTGTGTCTGTCACCATCATCCTGGAGCTGGGTGTCAGGCGAACAGTAAGAGCAGTGTTCATGATGTTGCTTCCTCTGCACTTTCCTCTGGGCACTGGTGGATGTGGTGGAGGTGCCATGTCTTGTGGTGGGCAGTTGACTATCTTCTTGTCTTATCAATAGATCTTGGTTCACCTCTGTTTTCTCTGCCTTCTGGAAAACAAAACAGATTCTCCAACCAAGAGTAAGAAGAGCTTGGGCTAAAGGGGACATGCAAGCCCACTCTTATCCTCTAGGGAGCAGTGTGGGCTTCTTTCTGAAGTATGAGTTTCCTGATTATGGGATTCTGACTTGGTTTCCAGTACCTCATCTGAGTTCTTTCCCACTGAGCAGGCCTCATGTCCCATCAGAGAACAGTTGGTTACCCACAGAGGCTGTGCACCACTATTGCACAAGTGTGTACTTCTTCTCTGGCTGGTTGACTTCATAGTCTGCAGGGTCTCCTGCTTAATCATGCTGTTGGTGGCTGTTGTCTTCCAGCAGCTCCTATTGGGATATTTCAGCACTATGGGGGCCAACTAGCAGGGAGCTAGTTTCCCTTTTGATTCTAGCATGGTATGTCCATCTTCTGTGACCACAGCCTGGTTGTCTCCAGCAGTAGTGTCTTACCTTTTAGCTCTGATAGTTAATCAACTATTTTGGCAATGACCTACATTGTTTTGGGGACCTCATGGGTCTCTCTAGCCAATAGCTCACTGTTAAGCCAAGCATTCTCGTAGTGCAGGGGTAACCAGGATTTCTGGGGTCCTGCTTTAAGAATCCCTCAGTCCTGAGAACCTTGTGTACAGGAAAGGTGGGCTCAGTGAAGAGCCTCATCTCTCCACGTGGCCCAGCTTCTCCTCCCCAGCACACCTTCCTGCAGGCTCAACCACAGCTGGAGCAGAGCTGGAAGGAAGCATCCTCATCTGCTTCTCAATGTGTGTTCAAAGTGGGGGACGCTCTTCAGAAACACCTGGGAGTTTGTAGTTTGAAGACTGAGTTGGCTGCTCATGAGAAGTACATGGGCCGGGCGGAGGAGAGCAGTCAACATCTGGGGGAGAGCACAGCCTGGGAACCGTGCAGGTTCTCTTTCTGCACCTGAGGATACCTGAGAGCCCTCCCTGACTCGCCCTGGACAACAGGGGGCCTTGGTTGCTCAGTGAGGGAGGCTAGAACTCCATGGCACTCAGGTGAGGCGAACAGAGTTTGCTTTCACAAATTATTACACTTCCAAAGGCTGTTGGAGAGACAATAATGATGACGTGTTTGTGTATCTGAGAGAAGAAGACAACGTGTTGATCCAGAATAACATTTATGATTCGTAAGGAGATTACGCTATTGGATCAGGCTATTTGAGATTTGAAGTCTTGGCAATGGCCCTGCAAGTCTGCTGATGAGGAAGGAGCTGACCTTGTCTCAGGCCATGGTAAAGCTCGCCCAGCAGAGATGGGAGGAACATCTCGAGGTGGTCCGCATCTTTAGCAGAGTTGCATGATGGAATATCAGCTGGAGTTGGCAACCAATGTCTTCAACCCAGTGCTTCTAAATCTTGGCTGCATATTAGACTCACCTGGGGAGATGAATGAACCAAAGGACAACACACACAGTGCCTGATCTCACCTCCAGCATCGGCTTTGGTCCGGGTTGATTTGAGCATCAGTGATGGGTTGTTTTGTTCCTCGGTTGACTCTGTATTTGCAGTTGGGCTGGGAACTTGGGTATAGTTGCACCTTAGGGATGGTGCTTGCCTGTGCCCTGCGTGGGCAGGTGCGTGTGTGTGCTGGCATGTGTGAACGTGTGTGAAGGTCAGAGGATACCACCAATGTCTTTCCTCAGAAGCCATCCACTTTTTTTGAGTTAGGGTCTCTCAGTGGTCTAAGCTCACCAAGTAGGCTATACTGACTGCCAGCGAGCTTCATAGATCTACCTGACTTTTCCTCCCCAGCACTGGGATTACAAGTGTGTGCCACCATGCCTGATTTTATTTTTTTAAACATGGGTTCTGAGGTTGGAGCTCAAGTCCTTGTACTTGTGAGGCCTGCACTTTACTGACTGGGCTGTCTCATCTCCCTGGGTTTCACATGGTGGCTTCTGCTGAGTTCCGGAGATCTTGCTGAGGGCAGAGCCTGGAGTTCTGCCTTCTTCTCTGGCTTTGGGTATGACGGGGATCTGCAAAGGAGCAGGGATGGAAACTAGGGTCTGAGAGGAGCCCTGACATTGGGGTGTTGGTGTCCTAGGCTGGGAGAGTACTGGAGTGGAGGTCACCCCAGAGCTGTAAGCCCTCACTGTTAGTGTGGGCATCTGCAAGCCAGAGTGGGGAGCTTAACAGAACCCTCTTTCTGCCTTGGGCCTCACCAGCTGGTGAGATGAATTTCCACCTGGAGTCTTCTAGAAATCTCACCCAAAGCCCAGGAACTAAGTCTTCCCGCGGACTTATATGTGTCTTTATAGCTACATCTTTCTGACGTGGATGGAAGGCCTCCAGGAATGTCCTGCTCAGAGCTCACGTCCCATCTCCCCTGTCTCATGTTTTACCTTACTTCTTTCTCTCCCCTGGGAAATGGAATAGTTCACGGTTGAGGGGTTGGAAACATTTTCTTGAGTTGCAGACGTTTTCATTAAAGGGTTTCTTGTGCAGAACCCTGCATGTAGACTAAGTTAGGACACCTCTCATCAGGGTGAGTCTCAGACTCTCCATTCCCTTCGTCAGACATACTTGCCCCAAAGAGAGGGAAGAAAGTCTCTTGAAAATCATTGTCCTCTGCTGGGCCCCGTGGCACATATCTGTGATCCCACATACAGGAGAGTGAGGGAGGACGATCTCGAGTTTGAGGCCCTACGTAGTGAGACACTTTCTCAAAAGAGAAATCAGTCTTGGATAAGTTATTTCCCCTTCTCCCATGTGGCTTCCACACCAAAATCTTGGGACTGTTGCATTACCTGCACACTTTAAAAAGTTATATTACACTATGCCCATTGCCGGTGTTTTTAGTTGCATTTGTTTTCAAATCTCAAATAGTATGGAAGATCCAGGCATGGTGGCGCATGCCTTTAATCCCAGCACTCAGGAGGCAGAGATAGGAGGATTGCTGTGAGTTTGAGGCCACCCTGAAACTACATAGTGAATTCCAGGTCAGCCTGGACTAGAGTGAAACTCTACCTCAAAAAAAAAAAAAAAAAAAGTGTGGAAGAAAGACAGGGAGTTCAACACATATAAACAGAGGGCATCGGTCTCTAAAAGTGGCAAGCCTCTGATCTACGTCAGAGCATGACCAGTTTTCTTTCTTACTAGAATATTCTAGAATGTCTCAGTGCTCGTCACTCAGTAAGGCTAAAAACTGTTGTTTTCCTCATGTGTCTCTGTATATATGGGGTATAATGAGTGAGAGAACCCAACACCCCACATACTACTTAATGGTTCCACCTGTGCATAACACTTAGAGTAGACAAGGAGGTTAGGCTGGAGCCAACCTAGCTCAAGCTCATGGAGCTAACTGTGCCACGTCTTGTGAAAGATAAGTGGGGGTTGGGAGGTGTTCGTTGGAGTTCCCTTGATAACACTCATCAGCAGAGCAGCCAGTCATCTTGGTGCCTATCTTCTCACACAGGCTACTCTCAGGGTTTTGCCCATGTTGTGTTACCCAGACTCATGACCCAGGTTGCTTTGATTTCCGTGGCTGCCAAGGTGCCATGGGTACCAAGTCGCAAGCCCCAGGATCAGATGCTGAAGTCATGAGATGCTTGGTATGTTCCTGCAGAGCTACAGATCCACTGGATGTGTGTTTATCAGCTTTCCGCTACTGTAAAGAAACACTCAAGATAATCAAGTTACAAAGAGGGAAGGTTTGTTTTATCTTAGTTTGGGAGGTTCCAGTGCATGATGGGTTGGCCCTGTTGCTTTAGGCTTGTGAGAGGTACCACATCATGGCAGAAGTGTTGTCCGAACAAAACTGCTTACCATGTGGCCTGAAGGTAAAACATAGAAAGGTAAGGGGCTGGCGTCCCATATTCCCTGCCAAGAGCATGTCCTTGGGGACCTAAGGCCTGTCAAAAGCACTTCCCAGCAGACCACCCTGGGTCCAAGTCTTCAACATCCATTTAAGAGACCTGAGATGCACATTTGACTGACCAGCCAACAGGAAGGCCAGTGTCTGCCTACCTACTCCATGCCTCTGCGGTCATTCTGGAGATAGTGGGCCCCACCCTGGGCACTGGGTTCCTCATGTTCTCAGGACTCATTAAGTACTTTTCATACCTCGACTGTAGCAAGGGCCGAAGATCCGGAGAAGACTGTCTTCAGGCCTTACTGGTGTCTCATCCCAGGGCATTAGGAGCTCCCGTCCCTCATCCCAGGGTACCAGGGGCTCTGGATTCACTCCATCCACTCAGGGAGGGATTGGAGGTGCCTCGGATTCTACACGATTCTGTGTCAGGTGCTGTGAGGAAGGTGAGAAAGGGATGAACTGTCATCACAGCCGCCCAAGTGCGCACACGTGTGCACACTGTGAGGCGCCACCTCCACTATCTGCTTCTTGCAGGAATCTCACAGGAAGCCATTTTTGTGTTTTTTTTTTTTTTAAATTCATTTTCTACTGTTGGAAACTGAAGCACCCAGAATCTGAGTGGCTTATGGAAGGTCACCCGGCTAGTGAGTGGTAAACAGTTCCAACCTCAAGCAGAGTGGATCCGAGGGCCTGCCCTTCACGTGCAGGCCTCCCCTCCCTCACAGCCGCACGTGGGCTCTTGTGGGTTGCATAAGCATAGTTCATGTCATTCATAATTCCAAACATAGGGAGTTTTATTTTTTGCCTGTCTGAGGGTACTCAGAAAAGATAGGACAAGGAAATACTTTGTGTATCAAGAGCCACCATTGTCCCAGCTATCATTGTCCCAACCACCACTGTCCCAGCCACCAAGCACATGAAAGGGCAGGAAACCTGGGTCCTTGTCTCCACCCTGAAGAGCAGATGTTAGGGAACCTTAAAAGATCATGCATCTGAGAGCCCTCTCTGGAGTGGAGGAGGATCCACACGTCTACAGGGTCTCTGGGCGGAGCACTCCTCCTCAGATCTGAACCTAGAAGACCTTGACCCTCGCGCGAAGGCAGCCTGTCCTCTAATGAGGTTTTTTTTTTTTTTCCATGACTTTACTGTGCACATTGAAAATATCCTTGTAAAGCAGAAACTCGTGATCATGGCAGAAAGTTTGGAGTGTGTGGATAATCCCGAGGCTCAGGGAAGATGCCTCGTCTGACCTTGTACATGAGGTATCTGTGCGGATGCTTTTCAAAGCCCCGTAGCTGACAGCCTCGTATAAGTGTGGGTCCGTTCGCTGTGTCCCAGACATGCAGTTTCTTTGTTCAGACCTTTGCTGATTCTGTCTGGCTCTGGGCTGTGCCTGCCTCCTTGCTGGGCCTCAGGTACTCAGGCAGCGTGACTGGGTTGGAAAATTCAGAATTTGTGAGAGAAAAGGGACTCACCCCTTTCTCACCCCTGCCCCACAGCCCTCTCCATCCCAATCACGGGTGTGACTGGTTTTGCATTCATCCTGCCGGACTCTCGCTGCATTCCCAACCAGAGCGCCGAGACATCATAAAGGTTTCACATCTTTCATGTGATAAATATTTTTTACCGTCATGCTCGAGAAATGGATTTTGTTTGAAAATGGCCTATTTCCTTTGATGACTTCTTTGACAGTGGTTTCAAAGCCTTCCCTGATCCTGCAGGGCCCTGGGCTGGAAGGACCTGTTTGTTAACTTTCTCCGAAGGACAAATTCACTTTTCCATGCTGCAGTACAGCCGTGGCTGCCCGGCTGGGAGATTTACCACCGAGGACTGTCGTGTCCGGTGACAGCAGCTGCTGGGAGTGACTGATGACCAGCTTAGTCCTGGACTGTCCCAGCTGGGTACCCAGGACCTGGGAACCCACCCTAAATTCCAGAGACCTCATTCAGATTTGTCCTGCGCTCCAAGTTGCCTGTGAAAGATTCAGATGTGAGCTAGCTAGCCCATATATATATATTTTTTCTTTTAAGTTGATTTTAACAATTGTTCTTGTCTGGTCTTTGAAATGGTACATTTTTAATGGTCTTGCTGTATGCATGCAGTGAGCAGTCACTTGGGACTAGAGGAATCTGTACTCAGCAACTGCTGCAGTCTGGTGTGTTTGTGTGTGTGTGTGTGTGTGTGTGTGTGTGTGTGTGAATCCAGTGAAAACAGGGTATTACTGGTCCTGGGTTGGTGGTCCCAGGCTCATGTGACTGATAGCCTTCACCCCCTCACTGCAGAGCACTGTGCACCTTGATGCCACCAGGGCACATCGTTGTAAGAGCTTTCTGTACCCTTGGACCCAGGTATCCACCTGGTGGGGCATACCAGGGAAAGAAGGCATCCACCCTGGTGGGGAGTGCCAGGGGAGGAAGGCATCCACCCTGGTGGGCAGTGCCAAGGGAGGAAGGCATCCACCCTGGTGGGCAGTGCCAAGGGAGGAAGGCATCCACCGTGGTAGGGAGTGCCAGGGGAGGAAGGGGATTTGCCAGATTGTCTAGGGCTCTAGCTCGGGGCCCAGTGCCTCTCACATACTGGAAATTCTCGTTCCTCCATCCAGCAGGAGTGTTTGCCCACGACCCTCTCAGATGGCGGAGTGGACCCTGAGAAAGAACTGGGAACATTGTGGGGCTTGGTGGGCTCTCCCAGCCCTAGCCTCACAGCTCAGACAAGGTGTTTAACCTTAGGAGTTAAGCCTTGGGGGTTGCGCTGGAGGGATGGGAGAGTCCAGCAGGATCATTCCAGGAAATGAATACGTGGATACACGGTGCTTTCCGCGCAAACAGGAGGTTTATATGTAGAAGCTGTCAGCTCCCGGGCAGAGGTGGGGGAGAATGATGGCCTGGGCTTCAGAGTTCATCATGTCTCCCAGGAAGAATTCGAGGTGCAAAGGGTGATTTTAAAGGAGGAAGTAATGACGTCTATAAATCCTGATTCCTAAGATACATACATTTATCACTCTCTAAAATGCGTTTTGCACATCTACTTTATGTGGTTGCCTTGGAGGGTAAAACTTAGGGCACTCAAACAGCCACGTAATTTCTAATCAAATAAATTTCCCTGTCTGTGAGTGTGTATTCAGGCTGGCTGTCTCGCCCACCTCAGCCGTGACCTTGCTCAACCATACCCAGACCCAGAATCCCCTAGTGCAGGGACTGGAGGAGCGTACAAGACCAGCCTGGGCAGGAGTGGGTGCCTGCTAGGAAGTCTCTGGAGTCAGCTTATAGAGCCAGCCTTGCTCTCTGCTGTCCCAAGGTATGTTTTTTAGTTCCTGGGTAGGCCTTCTCTCTGACACGTAACTCACCTGGCTAGGGTTGTCTCCCCGTGTCCTTGTAAGAAGCTCTCAGAGTGGAGGGCCTGCCCTGCCCGGGATGCTGTTCTCAGTGACTTGAACTTCCCCAAGGGAGGCAGGGCCATAATGGCTTCGAGGTCAGGGTCGTAGCGGAAGTGGGCCACCTCAGTAATGTGGGGCCCCCTGCTGCCCTCAGACTCACCTGCTCCTCTGGAGACCCTGGACAGCAGCTGACTTCCCAAGTTCTCTGGGCAAATCTCTCTCTGTGTGTGTTCCGTAGGCTCAACAAATATCAGCAGGTGGTTGCCCTGCCTTGCTACAGACCCGAGGGAAAAGTGTTCAAATTTCTCTTTTGTAGAGCCAGGGATGCAAATAATTGAATTCTAACTGTGACAGTAGAAACATGGCTGCCCGGAGATGTGCCCGCTTGAGTCTCTGGAACCTGTGGGTATGCCAGCCTACATGGAAAGGGAAAGGTCAGGCAGCAGATGAAAGTGAAGTGGTTGGTTCAACTGGACTCAAAATTGAGAGTACCACCAAGAGACCCATATTCCCAAGTGACTGACTCCATTGTTCCCACAGGAGTGGGAAAGAGTGGGGCTGGGGAAGGCTGGCTGCGCTCCCGTGGGCTCCCCCGATGGCACAAGGAGCCCGAGCTTGGCAGCCTGTGGAAGCTGGGAAGGGCTGCGAGTGGATTCGCCCAGAGCTTCTCAGAGTCAGCAGCCTGTCCCTGCCCCGGGCTTCGCCCCGTGAGACCCTCCACACTCACGCTTCCAGAACCCTGTGGTGATAGTGCGTCTGTGGTCAGCAGTCACCCACTTCAGAGCTTCAGCCGGAGCCAGGCACCCAGCCTGGGCTGTGGATCGGAAGACTGGGTGTGTTAGGAGGAGGACAGAAGGGGTACAGTATTCTGGACTGGGGGAGGGGAGACCACCTCCACGCATCACCCCTTTATCTCACCCTCATTAGAAGTGCTAAGAGGAAGTGTGGACCCCATCTGGAATAATCCAGAGAAGCCAGGTATCAAGGTCCTTCGTGGGAAAAACGATGACTTCCCACAGCAGGCAGGCAGTCACTGAAAGTTATCGAGATAAACATCCGCTTCTGGACATTCAATTAGCCCTTTTCTCTTTAACCCCAAGCAAAGCATGCGCAAAGGCATCTTAGGAGTAGGAAAAAAAAAAAGTTTTCTAGGGGTTGCTGTTACAGTACATAAATTATATCTCAGAATAGCTGTTTTAAGACCAGGGAAAGAACAGAGCGCTGCCTCCAGGTTCTCCCTGGCTCAGCTGTTTGTTTCTTATTGTTTAGTTGTTTGTGTTCTTTGTTCTAGATATTGAGGCTTAGATAGACAAACACCACATGTTCCCTGCCACATAGGGGTCTTAGCTTCTAATTTACATATATGTATATATATATATATATATATATATGTATATATATGTGCATTTATGTGAGAGTGAGTGTGTGCAGAGGGCAACGGACTAGAAAGAGGCCCATGGGGTGGAAAAAAATAAAGAGAGAGAGGCTTTCATGAAGCGGGGCGGGAGGGGAATAGAACACATGTGATATGAAGGCAGAGGAGGGACTGCTGGGGATGGGAGGGTATGAGCAAGGATGGGAGGGGCGGAAGATTGGGGAGAAGAAAGGTCCAAGTAAAACAAAGTCTGTATGAAAAATGCCATAATGAAACACCTACTTTGTGAACTCATTTTTAAAAATTTAAAGAAGGGCTGGAGGGACGGCTCAGCAGTTAAGGAGCTCACCTGCAAAGTCTGATGACCTGGGTTCGATTCCTCAGTACCCAGATAAAGCCAGATGCACAAAGTGGCACATGCGTCTGGAGTCTGTTTGCAGTGACTAGAGGCCCTGACATGCCCATTCTGTTTGTATATCTCTCTTCTGTCTTTCCCTGATTGCTAATAAATAAAAAATAAAAAAATTCCCCTTCAAAAGGCAGCATCACCCCCTCTTCCCCACAGCTTGGCAGGTGGCTCCCATTTCTTAAGGAAAGGAAACTGAGGCTTGAAGGGGGCTCTAGGTCTTTCTTATAGGCCATGAATATCAGGCCCAGGAGAGAAAGGTCCCCAGAGCCCAATGGGAAGAGGACCAGGAGACAGGACCAACCCGCGAGCTTCAAACATGGCGCCTCAGTGCCGGGAGGTAGAGCCTCAGGATTTGGGCCTGTGTTTCGCCCTCTTCCAGCCACTGGGCTCTGGATCTCCTCTCTAAGCCCATACTGCTATAGCTCTGAGCGAGGCCTGAGGCAGGAACCAAACTAGCAGCGACTACAAGGCTGGTTACAGGACGAAAGTTGGACCCTCCTGTCTCCCCATGTCCCCACTCAAAACCAGCTTTGCTAGTTAGAGGGGTGTCCAGTAAGCCAAGCGCAGCCACAAGGAAAGGAAGGCTCTGTTGGTGTCCTGGGGAGGCCTCCCTCCACGAGCCAGGCCCTCGGGCAAGAAGCAAAGAGGGACATCCCAGGATGGTGGCTTTATCTGCTTTCTGGCCCAACCTGATATAAGAGCCTCAGACCTTTCTGACCACGAGCAGCAACTGCACTGGGACCCCTGTCCTGCAATCCGGAGAGCAGAGGTGGGTGCTGGGCTCAACTTGGGAAGAGATCTGGGCTGCAGCCTATCTAGCAACTCCCTGTGCAAAGCAAAAGGCACCTCTGGGTTTTCCACTGAAGCTACAGCAAGAGCTTGAAGACGGCTCAGCTCCAGGCCATGGAGGTCTCCAGGGACGTGGATGGTCAGAGTGGGACGGAGCTGGACAGCCCTGCCGTGTGCTCATCCTGGCACTCCATGGTCTCAGCCAAGCTAGGACCTCAGCTCAAAGCCAGCAGGTCACTCCTCACGCCGACGGTCTCCTTGCTTTCAGCCTCAGTGGCTTTGGAGCCTCAGAAGGCTCGGCAGATGTGCTTCTCATGCCTGGCTGACTCGACTGTGGCGAGGCTCGGAGCTGTGGCTTTCGTTGCATTAACTTGCTCGGCGTCTCACAGTGCGTTCCTGCTCCACTTCTCTCCTGTCGCAGGCAATTAGCGTGGAGGCCGTCAGGATGGGTCTGTAATGCTCTGCTCTCATTTGTGCATTTGTGTGTGTGTGTGTGTCAGGCTCCGTGGGCGTATCTCCGAGATCATCTTACAGCATTTCCCAGATGTGCCCTGTGATCATTGGTGGAACTTTCTGGAAAACAGGTCATGTACAATGAGGGCTGGACATTGCCACAGAGAAGCTGATGAGCTAAGAACATGTCTCCAGAAACCCATGACTTCGTCCACACGGGCCTACGTGGAAAGGGTTTGAGCCAGGGCTAACCAATACCTGCTTGATCATGGGTGTCACAAAGCGTACATGTGAGCCCCGCACTTGGGAGTCTGAGGCAGGAAAACTGGAGTTTGAGGCCACGTTGTCACTACCTAGTGAGACACTTTCTCAATAAAAACAAAACAACCCTAAATCAGATCTCTATCTTGCCCATCAAGGCTCAGGGAGCATCATGGAAGAGGGGCCAGAAAGATTCTAAGAGCCTCCGAGTGGGTGAAAATAGCCCGAGACACCACGCTCCCCTCATCCTTCTACAGACTGACTGAGGCCTCTTGGTCCCCACAATGAATAACCAATAAGCCCCAGCAGAATTGGGGCAGGGGAGGGGGAGGATCTATTGTGTGCAACTTTTTTATTAAAAAAAATAATAATAATAACTTTTTCAAAAGTGAGCCAAGTGCTTGCCTTATACATGTGTGGAACTGAATTCGATCTCTAGAACCCATGGAAAATGCTGGGCGTGGTGTGTGCTTGTGACCCCAGCAGATGCTGTCTCCAAAAGACTCGACCACATACACGAGGACTAACGCTGAAGGTACTCCTCCCGCCCCTGCGCACACATGCAGACGTGCCCACACACATATCCATATGCACATATACCCTAACCTCGCACGCGCATGCACAAGTTAATTAACTTATACAAACACACAAAACAGAAACGCGCCAAACACTGGGAAGGTGCACACGCTAACCAAGCTACAGAGATGCTGGCACAGCGAGGAGCGGGGCCCAGGGGCTCTCGGCGAGGCCAGGCATGGGCCTTGATGACAGCGTGCTGAAGAGCTCGGAAACCATCTGGGCAGAGCTCCTTACCCTGCCTTGAAGGTATGCCCACAGCCTAGCAGCCAGGGCACACCAGGGCTGGCCCGCTGGCTGGCTGCCCCTCCCGAGTTGCTCCAGTCCTCCCCCAAGCGGGTCTCACCCGCGACATGCAGATGGGACCGTGGTCAGGAGAAGATGTCAGGGACAAAATGTCAGTCACAAGCCCCTAATGTCCCTGCGCAGCGCAGCAGCCTGCTCTCCGTGGTGGCTGGAAGAGCACTGCTAGTGAGGCAGGGAGGCCTGGCCTCGCCGCCTAGCCAGGGACACCGCAGTAGAACTGGAGTCTCTTCTACTAGGGGGTTCAGCTCTGAGGGCAAAAGTTTTGAAGTTAGATACCCAAGGTCGGTTTGGAGTAGGATCTCACATACTGAACACATTATGCTTCCTTGGTTGGGAGGCTTTTGTGATGTTTTTGTTTTGGGTCTTGGGAGCCGTTTTTATTTTTAAAATTATTTATTTGTGAGAAAGGGACAGACAGAAAGAGAGTGAGTATGGGCATGCCAGGGCCTCCTGCCAATGCAGATGATTTCCAGACACATGCACCATTTTGTGTATCTGGCTTTATGTGGGCACCGTGAATTGAACCCAGGCTGTCAGGCTTTGCAAGCAAGTGCCTTTAACCACTGGCCATCTCTCCAGCCCTCCTCTGTGCTTGTTTTTATATTTTATTTATTTATTTATTTTTTGAGGTAGGGTTTTACTCTAGCTGATGCTGACCTGGAATTCACTATGTAGTCTCAGGGTAGCCCTGAACTCACAGTGATTCTCCTACCTCTGCCTCCCGAGTGCTGGGATTAAAGGCGTGCGCCACAACACCCAGCTTCTATGCTTGTTTTTGATTGACATGGCTAGTCATTTCAGCCTTCCATTCTTTTTTAAACGTTTTATTTATTTATTAGAGACAGAGAGAGGGGCGGGGGAGAGAGAGAGAGAGAGAGAATGGGTGCACCAGGGCCTCTAGCCACTGCAAACAAACTCCAGACACATGCGCCACCACGTGCATCTGGCTTATGTGGGACCTGGAGAATCGAATCTGGGTCCTTAGGCTTTGTAAGCATGCACCTTAACCACTAAGCCATCTCTCCAGCCCAGCCTTCCAGTCTTCATTGTGGACTGTGTCACCCCTGTCCCCAGGCCTGCTGAGACCCTGTTGCACTGGCCATGTGTCTGGTTGCAGATTTGCAGGACATCTGTCCAGTGACTTGTCCAAGCACTGTGCTCACTCCTGCCTCACCATCTTTTGGCTCTTGCTGTCCCACCTCCCTAGGGACAGCTGACCCTT
Source organism: Dipus sagitta (assembly GCA_036346955.1). NCBI lineage: Eukaryota > Metazoa > Chordata > Mammalia > Rodentia > Dipodidae > Dipus > Dipus sagitta. Next base: position 150,246,776 of record CM070772.1, on the reverse strand, counting down.
CCCTAGAGTGAGCTTGTGGGTCACACCTATTATGATCTAATACAAGCGCCCCCTTTTCTGGAAAACGTGTCCTGCTCTCCTCCCTCCCCTAGGGACATAATGACATTGTATACACCCTCAACCAGAGCATTGATGTCACTTTGTATGTTGCCTTTTCCTTTAAGCCAGCAGCTGCACGAGCATATGGACCATCTATCAGTCATTTTTATATTTCAATGTGTGGTAATGGCATGACACAGAATAAATTTGCTTAAGTAGGTGGCTTTCAGTGATGGAGGAGGTCAAGACTCCTTGTGAGCTGGGCTGGCAGTGAGTGTGGAGGCCCAGTTACGAGGGAAGAATAGACCAGCAAGCCCCTCTGCCCAGGGCTGGCCAAGACGGGCTTTCTGGACGCTGGTGCAGAAGAATCTGCTGGAGATAAGCAGGAAGCGCACACAGGCCACTGGGCCCCTTGGGGAATGTCTCCCGGAAATGTCAAGCATGAAACCTAATTCAGCCTTGGTTCCTGGATGTCACGCTTTGTACAGACCCATCCCCAGCACCTTTGCTCAGAAGGTGACAGGTGTCCCCTTGGGGAGTCTTCCTTCGGGAGCTGCTGGTGAGGATTATGTAACAAGTGCCTTGGTGACTGAGGGGACTCAGAAAGATGGACAGAGATCAGCTTATCTGTCAGAACTTTGGGAGACACCTGAGAGCCAGGGCTGGGAAAGGAAGGTGTGCCACAGGCCTTTGATTCTGTAGTTTGACAGAACACTTCTGCGGGTTGACATCTTGTGGCCCTCTGCACCTGGTTTCTAGGAGAGCAGGTATTTGGAGCCTTTGGTGGACTATTTATGATTCTTAGCTCTTCTGGGTAAGGAGAGAGAAAGAGGGGAGGAGTGGAGAGAGAGCAAGAAGAGGGAGAATGAGAGGAGGAGGAATGAGCTAGAGAATAGAGAGAGGAGGAAGGGGAAAGGAAGGAGGAGAAAGGAAGAAAAGGAAGGAGAGAGGAGGAAAGAAGAACAGAGGAGAGAGGAGAAAGAGGAAAGGAGTGAGACAGAGGAGAGAAAGAGATCAGAGGGATAAGGAGAAGGCACCAGACTCTTCCTCCTCCTTTTCCTTCTCGCCCCACCTCTAGGGTAATTACTCTGTGCAGAGTGCTGTTTTGGGTGCTTGGGAGAGATGCTAGTTTCTGTCATGAGACTTACCAAGGAGCCTCAGGAGAGCAGGGCACTTGCCTGCCAGTGACCACGGTCCATGGAGCCCCCTGAGAAGCGTGTTGAGTGCACCGTTATCTGCATGACGGTAACCAGTCATCTGCGGGTATGAACCAGATAGGAAATTAGCCACATGCAACCGTGGTGTGTCCCAGCGATCTTCACCAGCCACACGCGCCTACCTGGCCACAGGCTCTAGTCTCTTTTCCACCTCTCCCCACCCCCTGGAGGGGCATAATTCTGAGTGTCCCCAGTAGGCAGACAGGGGCTTTCTGACTCCCAGTACAACTTGCTATTCCTGCTCTGCCCACGCACTGGATTGATGGTGAACATCTATCAATGCTCCTCACGAACTGGAGCTTCAGCAGAGAGCAAAGCAAATCCCCGACCTCCCATTCTCATCAGGGGAAGGCAGCAACAAGCAAGGTAAATGGAGACAAAAACAGGTGAACAAGATGAACACCCGGCAGGTACTGGATGGCTAGGAAAGAGCTTGCCGGACAGAGGCTTCTTTTATTTATTTATTTTAGAGAGAATAATTGAGAGAGAGAGACAGAGAGTGACAGAGGGAGGGAGAGAACTGGCACACCAGGGCCTCAGCCACTGCAACCTAACTCCAGATGCTTGCGCCACCTAGTGGGCATGTGCGACCTTGCACTTGCCTCACCTTTGTGCGTCTGACTTATGTGGGATACGGAGAGTGGAACCTGGGTCCTTAGGTTTCTCAGGCAAGCACCTTAACTGCTAAGCCATCTCTCCAGCCCCAAAGGCTTCTTTGGATGGAAGCAGTAAGGGGTGCTAGCTGCAAGGGAGGTACCGAATTCCAGACACTGACTGGGACACCACTGGTGTGGCAACAGATCGAAAGGCACGAGCACAGGTGGGGATGAGCCTAGGACACCCGGGGTCTTGACCACGTGATTACAGGGGCCATGTGGGTGTCAGGAAAGACTTTGCGTTTCATACAGAGAGTGAAAAACCACTCAGTGTACTGAAACAAGGGGGACATTCCACCCTGGTGAGTCTCTGACTCAATCTGCCAGGCCACACCTTCCCTAGTCAGAGTACTCCTGAGGTCCCTTTGTTGGCCCAACCCTCCTCCCATGGTGTCAAAGATGGGCTCCTTATTGGATGGCCATGCAGGTCAGCTTTTCTGAAGGGAAGAGATGGATTTGGAACTGGTCGATGGTGCGTTGCTTGTGTGTGGGCACAGAGCAAGTCTATGTAGAGCCAAAGTCCATTGGAATCTTTCAGAGCTGAGGCGCTCAGGGCAGGACTTCCTCCACAGCTGAACCCCAGAGTGTTGGTGGAAGAGGACCCTGAAGGGGCTGTGGGCTTGGTGGCCCTTAGCAGCTGGCAGTCACTGAAAACTTACTGTGTGCTGTGTGTACCAGTTACTTGTTGCTTTGGTCAAATGCTTGGCCAGAAGCAACTTTCGGAAAGGTTTGTTTCCACTGACAGTTCCAGGTCACAGTCTGTCACGGCGAGGGAGGCGCGGAGGCAGCTGCTCATATGCGGTCCACAGTGAGGCAGCAGACAGCGATGAATGGCCTTGCTCAGCTCTCTCCTTTTTATCCAGTCCAGGGTCCAAGCTGTGGACTGATGCCACCCACCATTAAGGTGGATCTTCCCACCCCCATTAACCAATTAAGATAATCCCTCATGGGCATCCCCAGATACTAACCTAACTCAGATAATCCCTTACAGGTGATGCTAGGTGCTATCAAGTTGACGGTTAGTATAAACCATCACTGCATGCATTGTGTCAAGCCCCTTACGTGGGCAGCTCCTTTAGCGTTCACAGATACCTGTGAAGAGAGTAATGGTATTATCACCCCATTTTCTAGATGAGAAAACTGAGACTCAGGGAGATAGACTAAACTAAATGGTAGAAGAGGGTTCTACATCCAAGGATTCTGTATCTAGAGCCAATGCTTTTTTTTCAAATATTTTATTTTTATTTATTTATTTATTACAGAAAGAGGGGGAGAGAGAGAATGGATGGGCCAGAGCCTCTAGCCACTGCAAATGAACTCCAGACTCATGTGCCACCATGTGCATCTGGCTTAAGTGGGTTCTGGGGAATTGAACCTGGGTCCTTAGGCTTTGCTGACAAGTGCCTTAACCACTAAGCCACCTCTCCAGTCCATAGAGACAATGTCCTTAAGCAAATCTTAGGAAAGGAATGAAGAAGAGTGGAGTTAGCAGAAAGGGGTCCCCTTACCTACTGGAAGCAATCACAGCATGCAGAGCAGGCTCTGACCAAAGACCTGAGAGAACAACACCAAGCAGGAAGGACTCTGGGAAGGGCTCCCGGTTTTTGAGCTTTCAGTCTCTGATCCTCAACGCTGTTGATTCTGGAGCCTCGGTGAGGCAGAGCATCATGACAGTGGAAGTGTGTGAAGGAGGAAACTGGTCACTTCAGGGTGGACAGGAAGCCGAGCACGAGGAAGAGACTGGGACCAGGAATAACCTTCAGAGACATGCCCCCAGTGACTTATTTCCTTCAGCTAAGTCTTACCTTCTAATGTTTCCATAGCTTACTAATGCAGTGCCATGAGCTAGGGACCACATTTAACACATGAGCCTCGGCGGGGGGTTAGGGGAGGACATGGCATATTCAAACCATAACAGCAGGGCAGGCAAGTTTTTCCACAAAGAAACAGAAAGTAAGAACTTTCACCTTCCTGGGTCTAGGTCTCCATCATACCTACTCAGCCCTGTTTATAGCTTGAAAGCAGCTATAGATATTGAGAAAATGGATTTGACTGTGTTTCAATAAAGCTTTATTTAAAAACATAGATGGTGGGCCATGGACCACAGTATGATGCTTCTGGTGCAAAGAGAAACAAATGCGGTGGTATTTGGCAAAAACAAAACCTTGGTTCAATGCCTTTGACAAACTGTGACCTTAAAGTCACCATGAAATATTTAATCTAACAGTTAACCACTGTGGGTTACTTATTAACTAATTCATTTTACAGTGATGTGTTAAGACCCTAGAAACCAGACATAGGAGTAAGACAGACAGGACCCTGAACTCTTGCTGTCTACACCCACGAGGACGAAAATAAGAATTCAACTAGCACAATGCGTGGTTCTGTGCAAGAATGCAACAAACCTGTTTGTTGATTGACATAAACATGAAAAGTGGGGAGGAAGAAATCTTAAGGGAAAGGGGGAAGAGAGGGTAATGAACTACATGTGACATGAAAACAGGGGTGAGGGGAGGCTGGAGGAGGGGACCAGCAAGAGAGCAGGGCAGAGAGGATGCGGGAAGGCAGTGGAGAGGAAATGAATAAAAACAATCTGTGCTGACATACATGTATGACAAGGACAATGCCATCATGAAACTCACCACATTGTATGCTAACTTACAATATATATATATATATATACACATAACAAATATCGCTTTCTTCCCTGTCGTGGCCCTAAATCACTTTTGAGAACCCATTGGTTTCTAGTTGGCTGTCATGTCTATCCATACTAAGTAACGAGGTAGGGACATACGGTGCTGTAACTGAGGACTTCAATCTGTTTGCAATACATTATTATGCAACACAGGCCTAATTGTGAATCATAATTTTTTCATTAACTGATCTCATTTCACTTGGTAATATCCATCTAGGCATTTGAGAGCAATAAAACTACATTTCTTTTAAATATTATATGATTCAGTTGGTTCACTGATTTAGACTTTTACTACCCCCCGTTCCCAGCAAATGAGTCATACATCTTTTCAGAGATAACAAGGACCTTCAAGATCACACAAGCGCATTTCCCTTCAAGCATGCCTCCTGAGGACAATGAACAGGTGCACCCCAGCTCTGGAATGGAGCTTTGGGCCAGCCCCCACATCCTAAAACTTCTGCTTTGTTTTAGAAATGCATGTCTAGGCCGTATTTGATTCCTCAATTATTTTAAACTGATTGATGGAGTTGAGTTTCCTTTTATATATCTGAATAAAATTAGTGAACCTGGGGACATGGCTCAATGGGTAAAGTGCTTGTCATACAAGCATAAGGACCTGAGTTCAGATACCCAGCACCCACATAAAAGTTGGGCTTGGGGGCTGGAGAGATGGCTCGGTGATTAAGGTACTTATCTACATAGCTTCAGAATGTAGGTTCAATTCCCCCATACCCACGTAAAGCTAGATATACAAGGTGGTGCATGTGTCTCAAATTCCTTTGCAGTGGCTGGAGGCCCTGGCATGGCCATTCTCTCTCTTACCTGTTCCCCCCCTCAACAATATATATATACATATAAAATCTTCTTTTAAGTTGGGCATGGCAGCGTGCTTCTTCCTGTTATCCCAACACTGGGGAGGTGGAGACAAGGATCCCTGGGGCTTGCTAGCTAGCTAGTCTAGCCAAATTGGTTAACTCCATGTTCAGTGAGAAACTCTGTCTCAAAAAATAAGGTGCAGAGTGATTAAGCAAGATTCCCAACACCAACGTCTGACCTCCACATACATGCACATACAAGTGCATGCATACCCATTTATACGTGTGCCCACACACATGCATGCACATCACACACAGAAACAAAAAGAAGGGTGGTAGAGATCGCTTAGCACCTACAGTGTTTGCCTGCAAAGCCTAACAACCTGGGTTCAAATCCCCAGTACCCATGTAAAACCAGATGCACAAAGTGACATATGTCTGAAGTTAGTTTGCAGTGGCTGAAAGCCCTGCTGCGCCCATTCTCTCTCTCTGTCTCTGTCTCTCTTCTCTCCATCTCTCTCTGCTTGCAAATAAATAAAAATATTTTAAGTGTTTTATTTATGAGAGAGAGAATGGATGCATCAGGGCCTTCAGCCATGGCAAATGAACTCCAGACGCATGCGCCACCTTGTGCATCTATCTGGCTTACGTGGGTTCTGGGAAGTCGGAACTGGGTCCTTAGGCTTCCTTAAGCGCCTTAACTGCTAAGCCATCTCTCCAGCCCTAAAAATATTTTTTAGAAAGAAAATTGGTAGTTGAAATGATGTGCCATGTCTGCCCTTAGAGGGACCTGTATCCTGGCTGAGTAGAGGCAGTAAGGCCCAGTGGTAGAGCCACTATCCGGACACGGAGCTCCCAGAATTGAATGCCAGCTCCTTTTCTTCCTTATTTGTGAACTGGACCGTGGTTCTTGTTCTTTGGATCTCTCTTTGTGAAGATGGTCTATGTGAGATGGGTGGCTTTGTGGGACATGCTCAGAGGGCCTGGCTCCTGGGAACAGTGAGAGCTCAGCACACGATGGTTATCAAAATCATCCTGGAAGTTATACCTGTGACTCCACTGGAGAACAGCGCCTGGGAGGACAGGTGCCTTGTGCATGCTTGTCCAGAGTCTGGCCTCCTCGATTTGGGAATCCCTGAAGCATTTTTGTGCCTCTCTATCTTTCTCACATGCACACACACACACACACACACACACACACACGCACCCACCCCTTCGGCATCAGCACACTGCTTTCAGAAGACTCAGCTCCCACAGCCTCTGCACGCTGGGAACTCTCCTTGCATGTTGGAGGAGCCCAGGTGCTGGAAGGTTCTCCTTGGTTGCCAGGCATCCTCCTCTCCCAGATCACCACTTAGCTGAGTGGCCCAAGAGGAGGTTGGAGCTCCAAGCACCGTGATCTTGAAGACCTGGGGGCCATGGACCCTGCCCCAGTCTCTAACCTGTACCTTTAGAGGTACTGTGTCCACTGGCTCCGTGATGACGACTTAGGGGACACGACAAGGTGCCCCATACCTGCGTCTCCTGGTCCCGTCCTGCTTCTGCGCCCTCGGGTCTCTGTCTCCTTCCAGGCCTCTGGCTCCATCTTGTACTTAAGCACTTATCAGTCTAGTGGGCTTAGACATCCGTGTTCATTGTCTCTGCTTTCCGCTCAGAAACCGTGTGCATGACTCCCCGTCTCAGGGAACTAGTTAGAAAGGCCCAGTCTATCAGCACTGTCTGGCAAGACCTCTCTGTTCACCTCCTGTCATAAGAAGATTGGAATCACCTCTCGCTACAGTACCCCTGATTGCCATTGATTGCGTTCTCACTCGGAGACACATGCTCATCTAAGAGCTCTGCATGCATTACCCACTGCAGTCCTCACAGGCCCTGCTGGGCGGATATTAATGATCTCCACTTTCCAGGCAGGAGAGCACGGGCTTAGGGCGGCTGGTGTTTACTGTGGCCTCGTAGCTAGTGCACTGTGGAGCCGGGTCTGAATCCTGGACTGGGCGAATTCAAAGTGGGTGTTCTGCCAGCTAAACACCCCCTCTGTACACCTGGCTACTTCGTTTGAAGCTGTGAGCCGGCCCTCACCCCTGAGGTAGGGCTACTGCCATGAATCCCCAGGGGTCCAGTGAGCAGCTCCCAGGGTGCACTCTGGGCTGACTGTCACCTGTGTCCCGGGTGCCTCTCCTGGTAGGTAGGGTCTGGAGCCGCAGGAGGCAGCGTGGCTGCAGGTGAGCCCAGCCAGACAAAGACAAATGGCACAGGGTGTGCCAGGGGTTCACAGCGGGGCAGAGAGCGGGAGAGGGCATGGGAAGCAAGGACTAAGTAGGGAAGGGCTGGGAGGGGAGGCTGGGAAGGCAGGCTTGCAGGTAACGGGGAACAGGCTGGGTGGAGAGGGAGAGAGGCAGAAGGCCAGTTTGGGGACTGGGCCGACATCCCTGGCAGGGAGACAACAGACTGGGAAAGGCAGAGGTTCTGTTCTGAAGCCCGGAGCCGGGAGGGGAGGGTGGGGGTGGCATCAGGCTCACATCCCTCAGCTCTTGGCAATCCCTGCTGGGTGTATTTCTACATTCCTGCGTTTCATGGTTACTGGCCAGCCGACTGAAGGGCTCCGATTCATGGGTGGCTGAATCTTCTGGAAGCATGAAAATTCCAGTCTCTCCACTCGACAAGGAAGGGGCCGAGATTGTTCTACCCGAGGCTACAGTGAGCAAAGAGAGGGGATTGCCATGGCACATGCTGGGGTACGTTCTGACCCTCTGTCTCCTTGTCCCTTCTTTCCCCAGAGGCTCCTGCCAAGCCTGAGGAGGTGGAGACCGAGCCCTTCACGGACTCCTCCCTGTTTGCACACTGGGGTCAGGAGCTGAGCCCCGAAGGCCGGCGCGAGGCTCTGAAGAAGTTCCAATACTACGGTTACAACGCGTACCTCAGCGACCGGCTGCCTCTCGACCGGCCCCTGCCAGACTTCAGACCCAGTGGGTGAGCAGAGTTGGCAAGCAGGCTCTTGTCACCCTTCCTGGTGCAGGGGTGGGGTGAGGTGGGCATGGGTGCCTTTCCTGTCCCAGCCAGGGTCTGTCTCTTAGCCTCAGTTTCCCCCTCTGCTCAGTAGGGAGGGACAGCTTCTTTTCATTAGAGATTTCAAGGATTAATAACCCACATTACTCCTTAAAGGCACCAGGATCATCTAGTGTTCCCATTAATATGTCATTTTAACCCAATTAGTTTTATGAACAATTTTTCACTTTAAATTAGTTTCCAAAGTGCATCCATCTTCCAGGGCTTAGAAGTCATTACACAAGACAGTGAAGTCTGTCTTGACTTCTCTGTTACATAAGGATGTTTCTTTAAAGTTCAGCCAGCAATTTTTATTATTTCTAATTATTGAAAATGTGGGCACATACCACAGCTGAGACAGTCCCATTAACTTTCACGAGCTCCCCCCACACCTTTTTTCCCCCTTTTGCTTCTCATGTTTAAAATATTTCTTAAAGCTGCAAAACAGAGTGAGTTCCTGCTTTGGGGATATGTGTGTGTGTGTGTGTGTATTATGTGTGGTGTATATGTGGCATGGCATATCATGTGTGGCCTGTGCACGTATGGATACAGATGTGCACCGCATGCACAGAGGCCAGAGCAGAATTTGGGGTGTCCTTCTCTATCGCTCATACATGAACTACCTTGAGCTTGGGTCTCTCCCTCAACCGGGATCTGCTATTTTGGTGAGTGAGCCCCAGTTATTCTCTGGTGTCTGCCTTTGCTCCCCTCCCTCCACGGACTGGGGTTACAAACATGCATGGGGAGTTGAAATCAGGTAGTTGAGACCATTTGCCACCCACTTAAGCACGAGGGACCCAGACAATCTGATTTGTTGAATATAGTTGTTTGTGACCCAGGGGAGAAAAGGGCTGGGCTGTAGGGATGGAAGAGCCAAGGATCTTCAAAGGACAGAAGAGTATGTAGTCACGTAAAGATAATTCACCAAGTCTTTATTATGTACCAGCGTAACTGAGAGGCAGGGATCGAGGGAGCCGTGAACGAGGGACTGGAGTCTCAGATTTCGCATCGCTGGCATCCTCCCTGGGCGGGAATAGATACCAAACAAATCAACTATATAGCACGTTCAATGGAAGCACGTGCCGTGCAGAAACATAAAGTGGGAGAGGGGGATGGGCGCCTCCTAGGAGAGCCTTGGAGGCTGTGAATTTTTATGTGTGATCAGAGAAGCTGTTGCTATGCAGGTGATACTTGAGTAAAGACCTGGTGGAGATGGGGAAGAATGATGTGGGTGCATGGGAGCAGGGTGGGGGGCACCGTCTAGGCTGAGAGACTGGCAAGTCCTCTTTGGAGGTAACAGCCTACTTAGTAAGTTTGGGAAAAGGGGCCCCGACTGGCTGATATAAGGTAGCAGCCATTATAAATGACGATAAAGGGGCAACAGCAGACCAACTAGGGCAGCGGTCCTCACCCCAGGCTGCATGTTTTACTTACCGAGAAATTTTTAAGGAACTGGGGAAATGGGTCAGAGGATCACTTGCTATGAGAGCACAGGAACCTGAGGTTGCCTGAGTTTGATTCCCAGCACCCGTGAATAAAACCGGACGTGGTCCGCGCATGCCTGTCCTATGGCGGACAGAGACAGGAGAGTTGCTGGGGCTGCTGGTCAGCCAGTCTGACCGAAAACAGCAGCTTTCAGTTCAGTGAGAGAGTGTCACCAGGATACAACACAGAAGCAGAACGGAGGAAGACATCCCTGACCCCCACGTGGGGGTGGATGCGTGAGTCGTGTGCATTTGCATACAGATGTGCATACCCTACACAGAATGTAACACACACAGACACACCCCCAAAATTAAATAAAATGGCAAATAAAACCTCTCTAGAGCAAGTCAGGCCTGGTGGTGCATGCCTGTCATCCCAGCGCTTGGCATGAGGATCACGAGTTCGAAGCCCTCCTGGCTACCCAGTAACCTCCAGAGCAGCTTGAACTACACAGTGAGGTCCTTTCTCAATGGCCAAAGACCAGAACAAAACCCAGTACCTGACCTGTACCCCAGATCTATTCAGAGTTCAATGGGGCTTTCCAGTGTGCCAGTGTGGCACTCAGGTCACTGGTGTTCATTAACTTATTTATTTTTATTTTTATTTATTTATTTATTTATTTATTTATTTTTAAATTTTTTGTTGTTGTTCATTTTATTTATTTATTTATTTGAGAGTAACAGACAGAGAGAGAAAGAGGCAGACAGAGAGACAGAGAGAATGGGCACGCCAGGGCCTCCAGCCACTGCAAATGAACTCCAGATGCATGCGCCCCCTTGTGCATCTGGCTAACGTGGGTCCTGGGGAGTTGAGCCTCGAACCGGGGTCCTTAGGCTTCACAGGCAAGCACTTGACCACTAAACCATCTCTCCAGCCCAGCTTATTTATTTTTAGAGAGAGTGAAAGCGAGAGCAAGAGAGAGAGAGAGAAAGAGAGAGAGAGGGAATTGTTGCACCAGGGCCTCAGCCACTGCAATAGAACTCCAGACTCTTGTGCGACCTAGTGGGCATGTGTGACCTTGCGCTTGCCTCACCTTTGTGTGTCTGGCTAATGTGAGATCTGGAGAGTCGAATATGAGTCCTTAGGCTTCTCAGGCAAGCGCCTTAACCGCTGAGCCATCTCTCCAGCCCAGGTCAGTGGGATTTCAGAGCTTCGCGATGCAGCCATGCAGATGGCCGAGAAGAGCTCTGTAGGCTGCTAGGCTCTGCTGTGTGAGGTGGGGATCCATGGAAAGAGCCGGAGCAGACAGTCACAGGCTCAGAATGTCATTGTTGATGGCCCCACTGGCTGCTGTGCTGATGGGCTGAAAGGGGCAAGGCTGGAATCTGAGACAGCGCTCAAGAGGCTATCACATACTCAGGGCAGAGGTGGAGAAGCTCAGGCCATGACAGCTGTGTGAGGTGCTGAGGTGGCATTCATTGGATTCTGGAAGGATCCTGATGGGGATTTTAATTCCAGGCCACAGGGTCATGATCCCGGGTGAGTGCTGCGGAGACCATGTGACTGAGGCTGGAGTAGCAGGTCTGGTATGAGCAGGCTGCAGGGGCTCTGGAAAAGGGGTCCTCAAGAGACCTTAGCCATGACCGTAGCCAGCAGAAGAGCCATGGCTTTATTGCCAAGCTGTCACAAGACGCAGCCCATCTACATTTGTTTAAAATTAAAGGAAAAATAAGGAGGAAGTTAAGACAAGAGTGGTTCCTGCATGCGGAGACCTGTCACAGCAATAACCAGTACTGGTGCAGGCTGCACAAGATGAGAGTGCCCTTCCCTGGAAGCCGTACCAGCATAGCTGGCAGTAGGCAAGGCAATGGCGTATTCTTCCATTCCAACCTAGAAACCAAAAGAACAGAGTCTGAGGACCCCAAAGCAGAAGTAACCCTGCTGAGCTCTGATCCTGGCTCTGGCACTGACCGCAGCTGTGTGAGTTTGTGCACTGTGCTGAGAGCTGTCTCAGAACCTCTTCACCCTTCTCTGAGAGAGACGCTCTGCCTGTGCTTTCAAGTGGGGTCTGCCTAGAGAGGGACCCTGCAGGAACCTGGGTGGGCAGAAACCTGCAGTTTCCTGCTGACATAATCAGGACAGAAGAGCCTTCCCTCCACACAGAGAGTTACAGTTTATGGACTTCCACACCTCCCCCGAGGGGTGAGGGGACTCCAGTTGGTTCCCCTCTCTAGACAGAAAAATGAATAAACCTAGTGTCTAATAAGGGCAGAACACACTAAGCTTTCTCTCCTCAGCCATTGCTCCAAGCAAGCGGCTTGCACAGTGGGCAGTTTCCCTTTGCCATGAACTTGGAAGGCTCTCTCTAGCTCTTTTCCAGCTCCCATGCCAAGCACATGCCCAAGATGGACGGCTGCTGGTGGACCTCTCGGAGCAAGTATGGGCTTAGGTACAAACAAGGCCTCCTTTGTCCAATAGTTTCCACTCTAATGTCCCTGCCTCCTACTCACACACAGATTGGTGCATCCTGTTTAGCACATTTTGGAAACAACTTTCCAGTGCCTTCAGTCTTATTCTATTTCAAGCCATGCTGGCAAACATTCTTACAGCCCAAACCCCATGTTCAGATATAATTCAGTTACTATCACTCCCCTAGTAACTAGTTGAAGCTGGTACAGTTACTAGGCTCTACTGCGCAGAAGAGAAGACTGAGGCCCACAAATGTGTATGAGCTGTCCAGCGTTGCTAGGGGCAAAACTGGGGTAGGAAGCCAGCAATAGACTTTGGGAAAAAACCACTGTACCATACTTCCACAAGGTGACAATTGATGTTACTGTCACGGTGTTAGAAGCCCTTGGTTTGGGAAGTCTCCTCCATTCTTCACTTCCTCCTTGGTTCTGGAAGTCTCTGCTGTTCTCCACTTCCTCCTTGTCCTGGAAGTCTCCTCCATTCTCCAACTCCTCCTTGTCCTGGAAGTCTCCTCCATTCTCCACTTCCTCCTTGGTTCAGGAAGTCTCCTCCATTCTCCACTTCCTCCTTTGTTTAGGAGGTCTCCTCCATTCTCCACTTCCTCCTTTGTTTAGGAAGTCTCCTCCATTCTCCACTTCCTCCTTTGTTTAGGAAGTCTCCTCCGTTCTCCACTTCCTCCTTTGTTTAGGAAGTCTCTGCTGTTCTCCACTTCCTCCTTGTCCTGGAAGTCTCCTCCATTCTCCACTTCTCCTTCTGAAAATATCCATTCTCCACTTCCTCCTTGTCCTGGAAGTCTCCTCCATTCTTCACTTCCTCCTTGTCCTGGAAGTCTCCTCCATTCTCCACCTCCTCCTTGGTTCTGGAAGTCTCCTATGTTCTCCACTTTCTCCTTGGTTCTGGAAGTCTCCTCCATTCTCCACTTCCTCCTTGGTTCAGGAAATCTCCTCCATTCTCCACTTCCTCCTTGGTTCTGGAAGTCTCCTCCATTCTCCACTTCCTCCTTTGTTTAGGAAGTCTCCTCCATTCTCCACTTCCTCCTTTTTTTAGGAAGTCTCCTCCATTCTCCACTTCCTCCTTGGTTCTGGAAGTCTCCTCCATTCTCCACTTCCTCCTTGGTTCTGGAAGTCTCCTCCATCCTCCACTTCCTCCTTGGTGTTCTCAGATTTTTCATTCTAGATTTGGGCTTGACTTTGTCCTGGAGGGTGTCCCCATCCTCCCACCCTCCCATCACCTCTGGCTGGTCTCTCATGTGGTCGTCTTCTTCGTGAGTGGTAAAACACATCATCAGTCCCACTTTGTCATCTGCCTATTCAAAACAACATCTAACCAGAATGAAAAAAAGCCTCTCCTTGTCAGGTGTGGTGGTGTACACCTTTAACCCAGAATTTGGGAGGCGGGAGAGGAGTATCGCCATGAGTTCAAGGCCACCTGAGACTACATAGTGCATTCTAGATCAGCCTGGGCTAGAGAGAGACAGTGAGGTGGCTTTATGGGCCAGAAAGATAAAGGGCTGGCAAAGATGTCCACATCCTAGCCCAGGGAGATGGCTCACCGGGTAAAGTGTTTGCCTTGCAAGCATGAGGATCTGAGTTTGCCCCCTCCCCAGCATCCACATAAAGTGCTATGTATGGCAGTGCTCACCTGCGATTGATCCCAGAGCTGAGAAGGTGGAGACAGACGGATCCCTAGGGTTTGCTGGCCGGTCAGCCCAACCCAATTGGCAAGATCCAGGGCAGCAGGTGACCCTGTCCTCAAACCAAAATGACCATTCCTGAGGAAGAACACCTCACATTCTTCCCTGGCCTGCACATACTTGCCCACACATGTGAACATGTACCCTTACATGTGCAAGTATGCACACACATGTGCCTATGCAGGAATTAAAATAAGATATGTCCAAAGCCGGGAGTGGTGGCACATTTCTTTAATCCCAGCACTTGGGAGGCAGAGGTAGGAGGATCACCGTGAGTTCAAGGCCACCCTGGGACTACATAGTAAATTCCAGGTCAGCCTGGGCTAGAGAGAGACCCTATCTCCAAAAAAAAGAAAAAAAAAAAGTTATGTCCACACCCTAATCTCCAGATTAACCATGACTGTGTTATGCTACTTAGCAGAGATGATTTGGGGTTGTTAATTGGTTAAATAAAGAGATTATCCTGGCCAAGGGGGACCTGTGGGGTGAGCCCTATCTATAATGAGACACTTCACACTGGAAGGGGTTGGGGTGGAAGCAGAGAGATGAACACAAGAGAAGACCTGAGTGACTGCTGTTGCCTTTGACCATGAAGGAGAACCATGAGTCAGGGAACATGGATCCATCAGCCTCCAGATGCCAGAGAACTAAGATGCCAGGTCTCCCTCCTCTGGAGTCCTCCAGAAGGAGCACAATCTTGCCTATACCTTGAGCTGACACCTGTGTTGGACTTTGCGACTTCAGCACAGTGAGCTGATACACTGTATTGTTTCAAGCCAAAATTCCACCAGGCAGCCATATTAGGAGTGGGAGCCTAAGATCTTATGTGACCTGCTGCTATGTAGGGCCCAGTGGCTGGAAGGTCTCTGTCGTTGGTTTCATATCTGTTTGTGGCTGTGTGAAAATTCTTTAAAAAGTTTTGGGTAAGGGATGTGACAATTTCCTTTGGTACTGGGACCTCTAGAATTATGTCACTGGTCTTAGCAGAGGAAGGGAGGGCTCCACGTGGGGCACCTGGGACCACGATGGCTGGATGAAGTCACCTATGTTGTTGCCTGTGGGATAGTGACTAGCAAGCAGTACCTCTTGCCTTGCAGGGTGTCGGGTGCTGTGCAAATGCTGTGAATCTTCTCCTATAACCTGATCCTCACAGCACCCTCCTGCCCTGGCTGTTATACTCATTTCATGGGTGAGGACGCTAAATATTTGCGAGATTAAAAGCACCTGTTCACGTTCCCACAGGAACCTGAACTTTGTAAGTGATGCTCTCTGTTTTGACGGGGGCACTGCCTCATGCCCAGACTTGCTTCTCTGACTTGGGATCTTGTCTGTGGAGAAGATGTAATGCTCTGTGAAAGATTTGTCCTCCACAGGCAACTTCTGGAGCAAGGGGTGGCATGAGCATCTCTTATAACAATTGTGCAGCCACATCTGGAAATTCCAGCAGCGCAAACCCAGCTAGCGAGGAACATGCTTGAACTAAGGCATGCTGGGAAAATACTTCCGGATCTCATTCATGCGAAGTTCCTTATGGGCTATAGTGATTGTTAGCTATATAGATTAACATATATATCATGTGTAAGTCTAATATCTTAAAAGAGAGAGGCGATAGTCCTTTGCTGCTCAATTCTGCAGAATTTTTTTTGCGGAGTGTGTGCAAGGGTTCACATGCATGTGAGGAAGGGGTTCACATGTGTGTGTAGGAATGTAGAGGCCAGAGGTTGATGTCAGCGGTCTTCCTCTGTTACTCTCCACCACATTCTTTGAGACAAGGTCTCTCACTGAACCCATACTTTACTGTTTCCTCAACAGTGATTCCAAGTCTGTTCCTGGATCATGCCTGGACCATTTCTCTTACTTTGCAAATAGTTGAAACTCCACGATCTTGGGTATCTCTTGTCTATTTCACATCAGGGCCAGCTCCCTGAAGCCCTGTCCACCCCTGTCCCTCTGTGATGTCTTTTGCCCCTCTGGCTTGATGGATGAACTAATCTTGTTGCTGTTTGGTGGAAGTAATTGTACGAGCTGTGGTTCTAATCTTGTCTTGTCTTGATGGAGTCCTCATCAGTAGAGCACTCATGGCCTAAATTCATCCTCCTGTTCATGAGGTCAAGTTCACAGTCAGGTATTTGTCAGCCAGGCATCCATCAATAACGAGTGTCTACTCTGTGCTGGATATCATGCTGGGTACTCTGCCTTCCTGGTGTATACACGTGTCCTGACTTGAAGTTCATAGCAGACTCTGATGTTTGTGCAATAATCACACGTACAAGTCCATTGCATTAGCACACAGTAAATTGAATTAAAAAAATGAGATCCCCTTGACTCTAATGGAGGGTCTGATTCTAGCCCCAGGAGGTGAAATGAACCTTTCTGTACTGGGCTCTGGTATGCTGTAAGAGAGTGGGGTGCCAAACCTACACAAGTGACTAAGAGCTTGGGGTCCTTTGTAAGTGATGCAGGCCTGTGTCCACATATTTACATGCCAACATAAACTGGAGAGGTGGGTGATGTGGCTTAGGCTGTCCTGGATGGCTCGACCATCATCCCCTTTTCTCTACTTCTGCTGTCCCTCTCCTAGTGTCTAATAACCACATCGAGAGTCCCTCACTGTCAGTTCTGCTTCCTATTGGTCATTTATACTTCCCTAAATGCTGCCTCTCCCTAGAATGTCTCACTCTATCCTCTAACCTGCAAGAAAGGTTCATGGTACAGTTGATGGTCCTCCTTCAACACCATGAAGTCTGACTATTCAGAGCCTCCTGGAGGGAGAAGGCTCATTAGTGGCTCATGACTCAGGAAGCTCAGAAATTTACAAGGTCTTTCCCCAAGGAGATACAAGCAGTAAACAATGTGGTTAGTGGGGGCAAGGACTCTCTTCAGTGGAGCTGCCTACGAGCTGAGGAGGAAGTTCCAGGGATGCAGTTTTTGTGAGTTGTTACCCACGCTGGTGTAGGTCTTTTGGTGATTCAGCTAACTTTGAGCCATCCCTTCTTCTGTCAGTAACCTTTGTGAACTCAGTGGTTCACTAAGGTTGACTTGAGTAGAACTGTCCCTTTGGTTTCTTGTCAGTGTCCTGTGTGGGTGAATAGATGTTTGTTTGTGTCTCCTCAGAAAGTCACACTGTGGCTCCTGAGCTAGGCTGCTATATAGGCTGGCAACAGGTCCATTTCATAGCAATGTGGTGCTCAGGAATCTCTGATCCCATCAGTTGTGGACCAAACAGCAAGGATCCAGGAGAAGGAAATATAGCGGTCTTTATGCAAGGTGTCCCTGGAATTGTTTATCTCAAAGACAGCAATGAACTAGGAAATAATCTCAGGCTTCCAGTGCCCCATAATGTTGATCACACCATCCATGCCTTCCTTCCCGACATACCATCTCCTCTCCATTTCCCATGCAGAATTGGAAAGCAAGGCCTCCCAGAAGACCTCTGTGACATCAGTAACACAGAACCACTGTCTCCCTGGACACATCTCTGGTGGCGTGGGAAGGAAGGTGGTGTAGCAGAGGTTAGCAATCAGATCAGCTCAGGCTTAAGCTCTGGGAGATGACTCCCTACATCTGCTATACTTCTCTCAGCTGTAAAATGGGTAGTGACGTGCACCCTGCATGATTTTTGGAAGCAATAAAATGGGAGGAAAAGGATAAAAGCATTGTTAGGGCATATTACACTCAGTAAACAGAAATAGAGACTACTATCATCATGGATTCTGTTTGGAGTCCCTGGGAAGCAGGTATAGCAGGAGCGGGAGTCTCTTAACTTCAGAGGTTATGGAGGTGAAGACCCCAGCCAGAAGGAGGGAAAATCCCCACTGTTCTCAGGACCAACGTGAATCCCCACCTTGCCCTCATCCTGAGCTCTCCTTAACACCAGCATCCTGGAAAGCTGACCACTGTGAGAGTTGATCAAATCTGGAAAGGTCTGAAGGAAGCTAGAAGCAAGCCTAAGTGAGGCCACAGGAACACCATGCAAGTTCTGTGACTGCCACCAGGTAGACTGTGGCTGGTGTGAGGACGCGGACAGCCACAAAGGGCCGACAAGGAGTTGCTGGTCTCTGGAGCCACATTGTCCCCCTGGGTTTATGGTATGGGTTCTTCACCTCACCCCTTGGGTGCTGACTAGCGAGAAGGGAGCTCTTCTCCAGGAAAAGCCTAGTTAGAATGAGTTTTTGGGGCAATCCCTGATGGGAGTGGTTGCCTGGAAGTGTCACCTTGTCACTTGCTTTGCCCAGATACGTCCCTCTTCTGCTCTCTGGCAGAGCTGGTCTGTGTGCCCATGGTACATTGGCAGACAGACCTCAGGCTTCAGTCTCCTTTGAACTCAACCTGGAAGATGTGTTGCCTAATCCTCCTCCTATCTGGGAGTTCCATCAGCCTCACGAGTCATCTCATGGACTAGATTCTGGTCCATCTACTGAGGTTCCCACTGATCCAATGTGAAGGTGCCCAGGTGCACAGACCAAGGCTAGTTGCCTTACCTGGAGGCCAAGAGCTGACCTTGGCCTTCCTTGACCCTCCACTGCTCCCCTTCTTCTCAGAGGAAATGTCACCTCATACAGATTTGTCTCATAAGAAACTCTAAACAATCTAGGGGAAATCTGTGCAGAGGCTCCCTAAGTGGTTGCGCCCTGTCCCTGCATCTCCTTTTGTGTGCAGAGATCGATGAAGTGGAGTTTATCATGACCATCAATTTCAGCTTATTATACATCCCCTACCACTCCCCTTTCAGATGCATCTTGTTTATATCGCTAGTGGAAAACAGCTTGACTTTGAACGAGAGTAAAGGTAAAAAAGAGAAGTTTTATGCTTCAATTTTATGAGGGAAAGTGGCTTTTCTCGAAATGAGGAGAGGGCTGGGTATCATACAGTTAAGTGTCCTCATGGAATGTAAACAAGGAAGAGCCGGCGACACCTGTGTGACCCCACTGAGTCCCGCATCCTCAGACCCTTCTCTGCAGAAGTGAATGGAGAGGTGGGCAGGTCGGCAGCCATGCAGGAGGGTGGCTGTGTGTGGCATTGTGCATGTGGAATGAAGACTTGCTCACAGTCTGTGTTGCTTGTGGGAGACTGTGGTACCTTTTAGAGGTGGGGGCCTGGGGGAAGGAAGCCAGGTCATTGGCGGGCCTGTCTTTGAAGGGATGCTGCGACCCTCACCCCTCTTGTCTCTCTTTGCTTCCTGGCAATCATGGAGTGAGCAGTGTTCTTTTGTCATAGTCTGCTGTGTTATCCACAAGCCTAATGCAACAGAGCCAAGTGACCAGAGGCTGAAACCTCTGAAACTGAGCCAAAATGAACCTCTTCTCCCTCTATGTTGACGTATCTCCGGTAATTGTCACAGCACTGGAATACTGACTGACGCCCTCTGAGAGCATCTGGGAAGTGGAGAGGCATGGAACCGATGTACGGGCCAGATCCTGGAGGAACTAGGTGCTCAGTGTGTTAGTTGTGCTTGCTTACCTGTGCCTGAAATAGCTGGCAACAGAAACAAGCTAAGTGAGGAAGGGATTTTTTTAAATTAATTTATTTATTTTGTGTGTGTTTGTGGTATATGCACATGTATGTGCAGATGTGGTCCCCCATGCACACACAGAGGCCAGAGAGGAATGTCAGGTGTTCCCATCCATCACTCATCCACTTATTTCTTATCCCGTTCACCTCTCCAACCACCCTGACCCCCCTAAAGGGTCGGGAGGATGCCATGTGAGGCAGCTGCTAGGAGTCCCTAGGGGGACCTGAGCAGCTGCCAACAAAGAAGGGAGTAGAAGCATTCAAGGAAGTTGGGACACTTGTCCTGGAAGGATCCCTTAATGACAATGCAGAGAAACAGAACTTCTGCAGACTTGGAAGAATTGGGGCCTTAAGTTTCTAAGGGAGAACAAGAGAACTAGAGCCACCTGGTAGAAAGAACCCGGCTCATTCCCAGAGAAGAGGCTGGTAAAGAAAGGAAGTGTTCTGGCTGGAGAGATGGCTCTGTGGTTAAAGGTGTTTGCTTTACAAGCCTGACAACTGGGATCAATTCCCTAGTATCCACTTAAAGCCAATTGCACAAAATGAAACATGCATCTGGAGTTCATTTGCAGTGGCAAGAAGCCCTGGTACAACCTTTCTTTCTTTTCCTCTCTCTCTCCCAGAAAATTGAGAGAGAAAGAGACAGAAATAGGCAGGGAGAGAGAGACAAAATGGGCATGCCAGGGCCTCCAGCTACTCCAGCAAACAAACTCCAGATACATGTGCACCCTTGTGCATCTGGCTTATGTAGATCCTGGGGAATCAAACCTGGGTCCTTTGGCTTTGTAGGCAAGAACCACCACTAAGCCATCTCTCTGGCCCTAAATAATTCTTTTTAGAAAAGAAAGGGTGTTCTGAGGTTGTTGGTGCGCATACAAGGGGTAGACTGCATGGAATGCAAACCTATTCATTTTATTTCATGCCACAGCATTTACTGACCATCTACTCTGTACCAGACCCTGGTTGAAAGTGGCACGGTAACATGGCCGCACGGCTATCCCTGGATCTCAGGGAGCCGCATTCATCACAGCACAGGGAACAAGACACTAAACTAGCATGAGTTCGATGCCACCCACTAGGTGCTCTGTTATGTACAGAGGAGTTTTCCTATAAGTATCGTATGTTTACAAGTCTTCCATATGAAAATAGTGATCAGCAGGGTTTAGCTTGTAAAGCAAATACAAAACTTCGATTCTGCTTGGAGAAAGACCATCAGGAGACTGGCTTACAAAGACTAGCAGCTCAAACCATCATGGCTGTTACTGAGAAAACTTTAAATGGGTTTCCTTGGAACAGAGAGATTACCTAGAAACAGCCATGATGATGTGAGCTGCCAGTCCTCAGAATTGAATTAGTATATATCTCCAAAAACGAAAAAGTCTGGGGGGGGGCGGGTTTCTGGGAAGACAGCTGGGTGAGTAAAATGCTTGCTGCAATTATCTCCTTGTTGCTGGGACAAACACCCGACCAGATGCAGCTTATGGGAGGAGAGGGTTTATTTCAGGCTGACAGGCTCCAGGGGAAGCTTCACCATGGTGGAAGAAGTTGGCTCACCTCAGTGTACATCCACAACAGAGAGAAGCAAACACCAGCAAGCTCAACCTGCCTTACAACACACACCTTAGGGCTGAGCTCCAGATCTGCCCCCCAGTGACACCCCTCCTCCAGCAGGGCTCCACCTGCTGAAGACCAAGTAGAAAGCTTACTGGTGATCAAACATATGTAAGGTTACGGGGACGTCACATTCAAACCACCACACCTCCAAGCATGAAGACCTGAGTTTGAGTCCCAGGGCCCATGGAAAATGCTAGATGTGGCACTGTGTGATAATTAATCCCAGTGCTGGGGAGGCAGAGACAGGAGGATCCCTGGAGCTCACTGGCGAGCCAGTCTAGAATAATTGGTGAGCTTTATGCCAGTGAGGACCCTGTCTCAGAGAGGTGCCTGGTGTTCCCGAGGGTGGAGGTTGTCCTCTTGATTCTACATCTGCACATGCCTGTGCCCATGCATGCACACATGTATGCAACACTCACATACATGCCAAAAAATAAAAACACCTGTGGATAACCTGGAGATGCAAAAGTGAGAGTCTGCGAGCCCAGTTTGTAGGAAACCCCGAATAATGTATAGAGGTCGCAGGCTGCAGTGCTATGGGGTTTGCTTGGCAGGACAGTGAACCTGTATTTGAATGTGTACTGACCTTATGTTGGGAACTGTCCCTTGTACTTACGTGATTGTTTTGGTTGGGGTGCTTTTGAAGTAGGGTCTCACTCTAGCTCAGGCTGACCTGGAGCACACTGTGCACCCCAGGCTGAGCTTGAACTCACAGCAATCCTCCTTCCCCGGTCTCTTCAGCTTCCTGAGCGCTAGGATTAAAGGTGTGTGACACCACACCTGGCTCATTGTACTCATATCGAAGAAGAATAAAAGCCATGTGCTATTGGACCACATATGGTGTTGTATTTAGCATGCTCTTAACAAGCAGTTTATATGTTAACATTCGTCTCTGTTTCCATACTTAGGGAAAGCCCAACTGCTAGTCTCACCATAGATAGGCACTAGCCACCAGAATCATTGCTATTATGAAACTTGTACTTACAATAACAAAAGAAGAAGCGAGTTTTAGAAAAGATGTGATGAGATGAACAGGCTGTTCTACTCTTTCTCTTTCGTTGAAGTTGCTCCCTCTGTATCTCTGTCCTCTTCATCCTTTCATTGTGGTTAGGTAAGTATTCTCTCCTCTCCAGCCACAGCCCTGCCCCCTTAGCCCCATGACTTCCTTTAGCATGTAGCTTAAGATTCTGCCAGGTATCTCCTCTTGATGGAGGGCTGCGGAACCACCTCTTGGAATAGCTACCTGGGCATGGTGCTGTCCTGCCACCCTGTGCTACTTCTCACCTGGGCACTTACATGAAATTGTCCCCATGTTGACGTTTCCTTTGTCAAAGTGGAAGCTCGGTGAGGACAAGGTCTTCGTCTGTTTCCTATTACGCCCTCGGTGTCAGTGTCTGCACTCATACCCGCTGGGGATAAGAAGCTCGGTGCATCTATTTGTTCCATCAAATGTAAGAATGAATGAGTGCTGTGTCGGTGGTCTGTTAACCCGATGGCTTTATTAAAATGACAAGTGTGAAGCAGGTTGGGGAAAAGACTCAACACTTTCCCTTCCCCCACCTCTCTTTGGTGAGACAGAGAGAGAGAGAGAGAGAACTGGAAATAGAATGGGAGAAGTTTCTGTAAATTTCTGGTAACCATAGAGACTGTGATTTTAGTTTATTAATCTCCTGCTCTTAAGCAGGCTGGGGCCCCATGGTGATTTCTCCAAATTGCTCAGTGTGGTTCTCCTGCAGCCTCCCTCATTAAGAAGAGCAGGCCCGTTCCTATCCTGCAGCACTTTAATTATTGTGAGCAGAGGCCCAGTGCTATTACACTCATGACTGCATGTTCTAACCTGGCCAAGCCCCCCACTTTGGACAATGGAGCCTTCAGTGCCAGGTGGTAGATATGGACATCCTTTTCTCCAAGCCCAAGGCTCTTTCCATTCAGTCAGCAATCTTGAAGATGGGGCCGGGTGCCTTCTGAGGCAGGATTTCATTTCAGCCAGGAAAAGGCAGAAGTCGGGGGTGGGGGAGAGAATTCCCCCTGGGAATCGTGCTCTTGTGAGATCTGGTTTCAGTGTCGTGTGTTCTCTTCCTGTGGGGAGTGACACGCAGTCTTTGTGGACTTGCCTCTACTCATTCAGCCACTGGCCTCCACTGACGAAGCTGGGGGCATTGGGCCAGTCAGGATCACCTTGTTCCCGGCCATTTCTTCCTCAGGGTGGGTCTCTGGTGCAGAGGTCAGAGTTGAAATTATTTTACCTTGCAGTTCAGTCCTAGTGCAGCTGTTGGTGGGGGACTGCGCCTCTTTGAGCCTCATTTATCCTGTGACTGTGAATGAGTTAGGGCTTGGTCCTTCCATCCCTCATCTGGCGCTAGCCTCTCCTTAGATCTCCGGATGAACAGGTGGGGTGCGCTCTAAAGTAAAGAAGAGTGGGTGTAGCAGAGGCTGGTCACCTAAGATCTGGCCTCCCTTGGACATTGCCATTTGTAAATACTCAGCCTTCCCTTTGGCTTCATGTTTCATCCTGTTGGTTTAACAATGTGGATCCACCTTTCTTTGACCTGCCATTGGCAAGTCGGTTGCAACCCCACAGGGGGTCCTTTAACCAAGCGTGAGGCTCCTGAAAACTTTGGCAACTGTGAAAGGTTCCTGAATGCACAACACACAACCAAACTTGATTGAACATCAAGTGCTCAAATGAACCTGCGGTGTTTCTGGTTGGCATCCAGAATGTTGCATCCCGGATTTCACTGCAGACTTGCTTCGGGATAGAGGACACACACACTTCTGCCCTGTTTATAACATCAGGCCAGGCAACACCCACACTGCTGCCTGGGCTCAGATTCAGACTGTGGGATACTATAAATTCACTGTCTACACAGGTTTCCTGCTCTTATAGAAACAGTGGTTTAATTATAGAAAATGAAGATTTTTAATATTTTCCTACCGTCATTCCTCAGCATGTAAGTTGAGTATATTGTGTTAAGAACTCATCTCAGTAGTATGCAAATTTGCTTTTATCTTTTTACGTAAATGATAAAATTATGTGTGTACATATTTATATATGTATATATGTAAAGAGAGAAAGAGAGAGAGAGAGAGAGTGATCAAAGAGTTGTTTTAACCTAAAGTCCTTTGTGACTTATTATCAAAGTTTGACTTGTGGAACTATTTTCAATACCTATATATTGGGGGTTGCTTAAAATTTTTCTCGGGTGCAAAGGGGTTATGGGTGAAAAATGCAGAAGAAAGCCTGTGCCAGGGGCTCAGTCCTGACCCTTCCCACACACCTGCGGGACAGAGCCACTTTCAGTAGTTGGCACTTCTGTGGCACACATGGGGCCTATCTTCACCGCACGGAAGATGAGGCCCTGGGAGGAATCTGGACTCGGGGGAGCTCAGCAAAGCTGGAGCAGGTTGTAGGGCGGGCCCACACCTGGGGAAACTCCGGCTGAGCCGCCAGCAGATCCAAGAGCCTGCCTGTTCTTCTTTCCAGGTGCCGCAACCTCTCGTTCCCCGACAGCCTGCCCGAGATGAGCATCGTGTTCATCTTCGTCAACGAGGCGCTCTCGGTGCTGCTGCGCTCCATCCACTCGGCCAGGGAGCGCACGCCGCCCCACCTGCTCAAGGAGATCATCCTGGTGGACGACAACAGCAACAACGGTGAGTGTTCAGAGAAGCCCCAGCACAGAGTTCTGTGTCTGGTTCTCATGTCTCAAGGCTCCCAGTGGCTGTTCCATCTCTGGGGTGTCACCTGTGACACATACATGCTGTTCGTAGCTTGGGAAGTTCACGTGCGCCCCACAGGAGCCTGATCCTCAGTAGCTGACCTCTCTCTCCTAATAATATGCTGGTGCAATATGACAAGAGGGAGGAGTCAGACCTCCAACTCCACCACACATACCGTGACTCCTTCCTGTGAAGCATCAGACTGTCTGCCCCGAAGACCGTTTCTTGGTCTTGGTGTTGTTTTATGGGTGGGAGTGTGGACGGTGCTGGTGGTGGGGATGGGTAGCAGATGTGAATCGGTGACAATATAGTTGTTGAGTGGCTTTACTGAGTTTCTGGGTTCCCTGTGTCTTATATCTTCTCTTAGTCACAAGGCTTGAGATAGCCCCAAAGGCCTTGTCAGATTCTTTTGTTATTTATTTATGTGAGAGAGAAAGAGGTGGAGAGAGAGAGGATGGGTGCACCAGGGCCTCCAACTGCTGAGAACAAACTCCAGACACGTGCGCCAGCTTTGTGTATCTGGCTTACGTGGGTCCTGGAGAGAAATACCTTGGTCCTTTGGCCTTGCAAGCAAGCGCCTTAACTGCTGAGCCATCGCTCCAGCCCAGCTTCTTTATTATGTCTTTTCAGCCACCACTAGCCACCTCTGTCCCTTGGTGATTAGTACATGTCCTCTACTTCCTTTCTCTCCTGACCACCGTTGTGTGACATTTCCTGGGGAGCAGAAGTGAAAGTCTATTCACCAGACAGGGCACTTATGATGAACCAAACTAACCATTCCACCAGAGTGATAATTTAGTGAACCAATGAGTTTGTTGGGGTTGCTTACAGGAGTAAGGTTGAGGGGTTCCATGCAGGAGTGTGGAAGACTCAAGGTCGCTGAAGAGCCCACCCCGGCATGAGTTACACCTCAGGCCAGCTGTATCCCTCGAGCTCCCCGCACGACCTGCAGGAAGCCCAGCTGGTCAGTATCTCTCTCCCCAAGCAACTGTTCACTGCTTATATAACCTTGAGGAAGGGCCTTGTGGATCTCACAGGTTTCCTGAGACTTGTGGGTTCCTTGCTTCCTGAGATTCATCAGCCTCTCTCCTCCCTCCCAGAGGGAATATTTGAATTCCCAGGCAATCGCTATGCAACACCCTCCTAACTCTCCATGCATGGTGAGAGACCAGTGCGGTTGAGAAGACCATTTCTAGAGCTGTGCTTCCTTCTGATAATGCGCACATTAAAAGAATCAACGCTGGGCCGCTGGATCGCCAGCCCCTGGGCTTGTGTTATCTTTTGAGCCTTCTCTAGTGAAAGTAGTAAATTTCCCAGTGAATCAATTGCTGTAATGAGATGGGCAATTTGTGATTTGTTATCAATTAAAGCTGAAACATATCAGATAATTGAAATGCATTTCATCTAAATAAGCGACTTTCCCCTTCACGCCGTCGTGGTGTGGCAAGAAGCTGGCAATCCTGGTGCAGGAGCGGAGCTGCCTGAGAGGGCATGTGAGCGCTCTCTGAAGGGCAACGCTCATGAGTCACTTCCTGCATTGTTCCACGGGCACAAAGGAAGGAAGAGGCATCAAGATATTAGCACGTAGGCCGTCTCATTCTGACGGTTATTGCCTGTCCCAAGGGATATAGGCATGGACCCCACTTTCATTCGTGTGTACCTCCCGTCAACACGCAGGAGACCCAGGGAAGGGATACTCCCTACTGGCTATGTGTTCATGCCTCCATGCCTCTGTGCCACCAAGGTCTACTGACCCCTCACACCTTATATAAGGAAGCAAGGGGTGACAGGACCACCCTTCCAAGGATGAGGGCATTTCCAAGTCGAGGTGTCCCCAGGCCTCACTCTGCTGCATGAAACATTCCAAAGACAGAGAGGATGAGATACTAGGAGGACGCTTTCCGGGAGCCTTTCATTTCTTCTCCATGGCGAAGAAGCTTGTGGATGTCACTGATGCCGATACTGCGTTTGAGAACGATTGAGCAAGGAAGTGAGTCAGCTGTGGAGGATTTCTCATGTGAATTTTAAAAGCTTTGGATGTTTTTTTCTGAATGTCAAGCATGGTAACCATCAAAAGGGTTTGATCAAGCTGGGGAGATAGCTCAGGTGGGTAAAATGTTTATCACCTAGGCATGTGAGCCTGACTTCAGGTCTCTGGGACCCACATATAAATGCCAGGCATGGTGGTGCACGCCTGTAGCCCCCAGTGCTGGAGAGGTGGGGACATAGATCTGGGGCACTTGGTGGCTGGATATTCTAGGCAAATCAGTGAGCTGTACCTTCAGTGAGAGAACTTGTTGAAAAAAAAATAATGTGGAGCCGGGCGTGGTGGCGCACGCCTTTAATCCCAGCACTCGGGAGGCAGAGGTAGGAGGATCGCAGTAGTCATGCGGACTCCATAGTGAATTCCAGGTCAGTCTAGGCTAGAGTGAGACCCTACCTCAAAAAACCAAAAAAAAAAAAAATAAAAATAAAAATAATAATGTGGAGAGCAACTGTGGAAGACACCCAGATGTTGATCTCTGGCATCCACATACATGTGTGCACACATACAAACATACATGCACACACATCACCAAAACATACACATAAAAAGGGGGGTTCAGTAAGAGAAAGGAGATCATCAGGATTGGGCTATGGGGAGATTTGGCCATGCTTTATAATCCTGACCAGGGCAGAGGCTTCTAGAAGAAGGGCTATGAATGAGGAGGCTATTGCAGAAGGACAGACTAAGAAGTTCATGACCTGGCGCCACACAGTGTGTGATGACAGGAGGCAAGGCATAGGCCTGAGAGACATAATGAAGCAAGAATCTGTCACTGCCATGGCGAGGACCAGTAGAAGGTCAGTCAGGATACTGTAGTTTCACCCAAGGATGGCTGGCATTGTCCTTGAGAGGGAGGTGAAGAGCAGTACATTGACACAGGAGCTACTCATGGGTGACATATACACGGATACATTACTTGGAACTTTCAAAACCAAAGCCCTAAGGAGTTCAATTGTAGTGGTGGCTGCACTCAGCAACACGTAAGATGAATCTGGCTCTCTGTGCACATGCATGTGACAACCTGCAGGACTGGAGAGATTTGAACTCACTCCACAGCCTGGAGCAACATCTATGTTATGTTGATATTGACTGCGGTGTGTAAGATGTTACTATTAGGCTGGGGGATGTACCTTACTGGTGGAATGCCTACCTAGTATGCATGGCCCCAAGTTTGGGAGGAAAGAAGGGAGAAAGGGAGGAAGGAAGGGTTGGAGAAAGGAGAGAAGGAAGGAAGGGAGGAAGGAAGGAGAGAGGGAGAAATTAGGGGAGGAAAGGGAAGGAAGGAGGGAAGGAAAGAAGGAAGGAAGGAATGAGGGAGTGAAAAGAGAAGGGAAAGAAAAGGAAGTAGGGAAGTAGGGAGGAGGAGGAAGGAATCAAGGAAAGGAAAGAGGGAGAAATGGAGGGATGAAGGGAGGGGGGGGGCGATAGGAGAGGATGAGAGGACAGTCAGGAACCTTCATCTATGTTCTGTATTTTTAATTGCTTCACAATATAATGCTAAAACAAGGAACCCAAAAGCTTTTCTAGGAGAGTCTCCATGCTTAAGTTGAGGCGGAACCTGGACATAACTGTTTTAACAGCATCCTGATGGTCCAGAGTTCTGGCTGAGAGTCCAGATGAAGGGGTCAGAGATGGCTGCCCCACTGGCCACGCTGCGTCCCCTGTGTGCGCAGGGAAGGTTGCTCCGAGCTGAAGTAGGACATCATGGCTCCTAGGGTTCTCACTGGGGTGGAGAAGAGGCCATAGCAAACCCCCCTGTGCTCAGTCTCTACAACCTCCTATGTGAACTGGGATTGCTATTGGCCCTCTCCTGCCTCACGTGGTGAACCAAGCCACGGACAGCAATGAGCCAGGCAGCAGGGCTCAGGAGGAGAAAGTTTGAGGCCCTGATGTGAAGTCTCACGTGAAGTGTGACGAAAGCCGTAGACTAGGCCCATGGGTCCCCGAAGAGGACAAGGACTGAAAGGTGAAGAGAATATTGGGGATCAGGTGCTCAGGACCCAGAAGGAGACGATATACTAGGAGGATCAGAAGCCAATCCAGCCTCTGCGGCCACCGAGCATTTCTGGAATGAGAGAGCCACGCATTTGCCCAAACTCACAGTCAAGTGGACGACAGGGTTCTGAGAAGAAACCCCTGTGCTTGCAAGAGCCGGGCCCCAGAGGCCTCGTGAGCAGCGGCAGCAATGGGAGGCTGAGGCTGGGAGTGTTACTCAGTGAGAAGCAGGCAGGGAGGGACAGTTTCAGGCAGGAACTGGGCTAATGTTGTTCCCAAAATAAATTAAAAAAAAAAAAGAAATTGACACATTACCATCACCTATAGCAAGAAGTAAATTTCCTCCTGACACCTCTGCTTATACCCATTCACAAACCGTGAGCCAGCAATTGAAACACAGCTTTTAGGAAAGCATTACCCACCCTTACAATCCCCGGAGCAGTCTGCTGTCTCCTATTGTGTTCTCTGCCGAGCTGTTCAATTCTATTGTGTGTCGTCCTGTTTCTCTTTGATAAAGACAGGTTGTTCTCAACACCCTTAACGCTTATCAGAAGCATCTGCAGAGTGGTTAAGAAACTCGGGGGTCCAGGCCACACCTGAAGTGATTTATAGGCTCTGGAGAGGGAGCTCCTGGGTCCTTTGAGGTGGAACCATGGAGCAGGGTTTCTGCAAGAGGGAGGAGAAGACGGATCTGGGGCACGGAGAGCAGGGTGGCTTCTGCAAACAAAGGGTCCATCTGTCTCCCACTCCAGAGGGACAGATGGTGAACAGGAAGGCAGCAGGAGGCAATAGAGGTCTCTGGGGGTGAGGGGGCACAGTAGCAGGTTCAGCCCCAGCACCCTGTGGTCCTGACTAGAGCATCCCTCTGTGAGGTAGGACATGAAGGCGACCCTTGGGGGTCTGTGTTTGAGACCAGTTGAAGAGACCAGAGAGGAGCGCTCTGCGGACAGGCACCACTGCGGGTCTGGGGACCCTTCAGACCAGCTCAGTCCGACCTGGAGGGCATCTGTCTACTTGGTGGCTTCCATCTGGGGAGCTGCTCCTGTCAGGCATCATGCCACTAACTGCCGCAGGCCAACTTGGCTCAGATACCCTGACACTGCTTGAGTGTGACACGTCAGATCTAGTCCCTGCCATAGGCACAGAACAGGCATGGAAAGGGACAAGGCTCTTTTGTGCCACTTCCTAGTTTCCTTAGGTCCCATGAGGAGACCTTCAGCCCCGCCTGTCTGACAAAGGAATCCCTTAGGATAACGGGGCTGCCAGCCCAGATTGAAGGCTCTATGTCAGTGCCAGGGTGCTAAGGGGTCTCTAAAGGGCAGGGTAAAATGACAATGATTTAAAAACAAAACGGACAGATACCCTCTGCAGACTGAGGTAACGCAGCCACTGTGTCAAGGCAACTGCTTGGTGGGAAGCACACAGGATTTGGCACGTGGCCTGTTTTACAGTTCTAGCTCCTTCTAGCTCGCTCTCTCTCTCTGCCAGTATGTTCTTCACCTATGTGAACCCTGTTCTCCTTATCTATAAAAATGAGATGTTTAATTCTTACCTCCGGAACTGTTCGGAGGCTTGGCTGAGATAAGGCATGATGGAAAGGGAAGGCCGGTGTTTAAAATTCTGAATTAAGTGGTGCGGCTCCGTGGGAACGGCACTGTGGCGGAGCGGAGCCCTCCCTCGCAGCTCCCCACGGCTGGCTCCTTCCTGCCTCACCTCCTCGCTGCCGCAGCCTGGGCTTCCTCGCCTCCGTGGGGCAGACAGCGAATGCTTTCTCCGTCCAAGCCTCTGCCTTCTGGACCGTGGGCGCCCTCGGAGCCCGGGCTCTGCCAGTGGTCCCGGGAGGAGTCCCAGTGTCCCTTCTCAGCCTCCCTGGCTACTTCGCCCACTGGTTCTGGTTCCCGTGTAGGACGCTGTCACCACATTTTATTTAGATCTTACAAAGGCGTGGGGGAGGGAGAAAACTGGGAAGTAAGGGACGATAAAGTGGGGAGAAGAGAGGTACACCATGTGGAGCCCAAAAGCCACATGTGCGCGTCTAAGAAGGATCAAAAGTGAAGACAGTAATAAAAGGAAAAAAGTGTCTCTTCCCACCCCGGCATGGCTGCTGGGGTGGGATTGTGCTCTTGCCCATCCAAAGACCCCCCCCCAAAAAAAAATGTTGCTGCGCCAGCTCTGGAGAGAGAGGAAAGTGGCCCACTCTCTCCATGGATTCACGGGAGGGGGGATTTGTGCCACCCCACCTGGACATACCTGTGCCAGGTGTCCCAGCCAATCAGCCTGGACTTGGAGGAGAGATGGATGCACCCATTCCCGGGCAGGATGTGCACTTGGGAGAAACACTAAACCCTAAGACTGCCACAGGCGGGCACGTTGAGATACGCATGGTGAGGGTTTGACATCCCAAGGCCGCTCCCTTTAAGGGCCTCCCTGGTCCTGCGTAATTAATCTGACTGCCTATCCTGGCACCTGCCGCCCAGAATCACTTTGCTTTTAATTGTTACCATTCGTTCATTCATTTGCTCTTTCCTTCATTTAGTCCCTCAGCAGATGTTCATTTCATTTTGTGAGCCTTTTTACGCCCTACAGGTCACTGAGCCAGGTGCTCTGAAAATGTGACCCTTTCATCAATAGCTGTTCAGGTGGCACCCTGCCCCACAGCTCAACCACCCCCACTTCTTTTTTGTTGTTGTTGTTGTTGTTTTTTTGTTTTTCGACGTAGGGTCTCACTCTAGCCCAGGCTGACCTGGAATTCACTATGTAGTCTCAGGGTGGCCTCGAACTCACGGTGATCCTCCTACCTCTGCCTCCCCAGTGCTGGGATTAAAGGGGTGCGCCACCACGCCTGGCCCACCCCCACTTCTAATAACAACAAAATGCCTTTTTTTTTTCTTTCTGTACTCAGTTTCTGTTTCCTTTAGGGATTTACAACTTTAAAGAAACACAAAAATAATACATCCTTCTTTTCTGCCACCTTAAATTTCAGAATTAATCAGATTGTTGGGGCTAAGCACATCAAAGAAAATATAATGACAACTGTTTAGTTAAGAATCCAGGCAGCTGGTGGCTTAGGCTTCGACTTGCTTAGCCTAATCCATCCTTCCCTGTCTTTGCTCTCTGCTGCCGTTTCCACGTAGGAAAGGGCGTCTCTGGCCTGTCTTGGCCTTGACGGCTGCAGTGGCATCGCCCCACCCCCAGTCGTGATCTCTCTTGTCCACGGGTCTGCTCTTCACACTGGCCAAGTTTGCACAAAGCCTTTCATGTTTGTTGCGGAAGAAAGCATAGAACTAGGTACACCTCAAGGGACAGGCAGAACTACATGTCAAAGTGGCAAGGGAAAGACAGACCACTTTCAGAATCCAAGATCAGTGGTATCAAATTTGTGCTGCCTACATTGGTTACTTTTCTTATTGCTGTGACAAAATGCCTGACCGGATCGTATTAAGGAAGGAAGGATCTATTTAGTGTCATGGTGTGAGAGGACGTCATGGCGTTGTGTGTGCGTGTGAGGTGTGGTCTGTCATGGCGTGTGTGCGTGTGAGGTGTGGTCTGTCATGGCATGTGTGCGTGTAAGGTGTGGTCTGTCGTGGTGGTGTGTGTGTGTGAGGCATGGTCTGTCATGGCGTGTGTGCGTGTGAGGTGTGGTCTGTCGTGGTGGCGTGTGCGTGTGAGGCGTGGTCTGTCATGGCGTGTGTGCGTGTGAGGTGTGGTCTGTCGTGGTGGCGTGTGCATGTGAGGCGTGGTCTGTCATGGCGTGTGTGCATGTGAGGTGTGGTCTGTCGTGGTGGCGTGTGCGTGTGAGGTGTGGTCTGTCATGGTGGTGTGCGCTCGTGAGGCAGCCGACCACGTAGCACCCACCATCAGGAAGTGGGAAGGTAGATGCTGGCACTCAGCTTGCTGTCTTCCCTCTCTTCAGTCCGTACCTCCAGCCCACGGGATGGCCTTGCCCCCATTCAGGCTAGGTCTTCCCTCCTCAGTTCAATCTTTCTGGAAACCCCAACATGGCACTTGTAGAGGTGTGTTTCCATGGTGACTCTAAATCTTATGAGGTTGGCAGTGAAGATTAATAGCTTTCTGGGGGAAGCTGAGGATCTACAAAGGGCAGAAACCTGCCACATCCACAGACTGGGCAGCAGAGCCAGGCCAGAACCTGAATCTTCCTGCCTGGCCTCCGCTCCTTCTTCCTCCCAGTGTGGCCTCCACTCTGTCTCTCCCTTCAGTTCACTCCTTGTCTGCATTCTAGGTGAGCATGGTGGCCTATCACCAGGCATCCCTGGTCTGGGTTTCAGCGGTTTCTGGGCATGTTACATGTTCGGCTCTGCTGTGGGTAAGAAAGCCCCCCCCCCTTGACTTAGCTCCAAGCATCACAGATCAGAAGCAGAGTTTGTGCTTGAAGAGAGCCTTCCATCCCATGCACACCCTTCCCAGGCTGGACGCGGGGGTGGGTCAGTGCTCCCACGTGCGCTGGGCTATCGCCCACCACTGTGTGTTTGAGCTGAATATGAGTCACAATATGACATTTAGCATTGACCAGCCACGCTGGCCAAGGCCAGAGCAGCTGAGTTCTGCTCATCTCGACATCTAGCTGGTAGTAATCATTCAACCACTTTTGTGGACAAAAGAATAGTTAACCCCTCTCCCCCAGGAGAGGTTAACAAAAGAAAAGGGTCTGGGGTCCCATAGCCAGGAAGGATGGAACTGTAAACCCACAGTCACCTGTCCTGTAACCTCCATCTTCATACCATGCAGCTGAGAGCCAACGGAAGTGTGGACATGGGCTCCCTCCCCACTGATTCTTCTCATACTGGCTGAGTACTGACCGGCCTGCCCAGGACTTCTGGAAGGGAGCAGACCAGAGCCACGCACCCAAACATGGAAGGTCTGTGTCCTGGAGATTCAACATGGAATAGACACTTCGCCTCCACTCCCCTTATGGGTACAAGGATGATTGGGAATCATCATCTTCATTGTGGGAGCACCAGGCACACTTGGCTAGGAAGAGTACCCACGCTGATATCTAGGTGCCTGCATTAACCCCATTCAGTTGCTCTTTATGAACAGGGCTGGCATTGTACCACCACCAAAACACCACACACAAACACACACACGCTCACCCAGTCTGAGCCTCAGCTTGAGTGACCGCCAGTGTCCCCAGGCAGAGTACTTATCAGACACCCCCACCTGCTTGAGCACTTCTCCATACCGCAGCCATTTAAGTTCTGCACATGAATTAATCAGCGCCCATTGACAGTGCTGAGATCTATGGCCAGTGTCACTTTATGTACCCAGAAAGCAGTCGCAGAGAAGTGAACCAGCTTTTCCAAAGCCGCACCACGGTGAGCTTAGGCCCTTGGCCATTGAACAGTCTGATTCTAGTACGCCATAGGCCTCTGATTGTGAAAGATTTATTTGACCTTTGTCCTGGATTCTTCTTTTGAATTTAAAATTATTTCATTTATTTCTTTGTAAGCAGAGATAGAGAAGAGACAGACCGAGAGAACGGGTGCGCCAGGGCCTCTAGCAAATGAGAACTCCAGGCGCATGCACCACTTTGTGCATTTGGCTCACTTGGGAACTGGGGAATTGAACCCAGGCTGTTAGACCTTGCAGGCAAGCGCCTTAACCGCTGAGCCATCTCTCCAGCCCTGTCCTCATTCTTTATCTCCATCCCCTCTGGAGGGAGCCATCCTGGGCATCAGGGCCAGGGAAGTAGGAGACAAACAAGGAAGATCAGGGAGGGGCTGTCTGCTACAGCTCTGGCCCCGGGGGTCAGCGTGGAGAGATGTGTAGCATAGGTGCTTTTAGACTCACTGAAGAGTTACCTGTTACAGGGAGGCTGCTTCCTGTTTCCTTTGACATAGAGAGGAGTTGGCATATCTGTGTGTGTATGTGTGCACATTTGCATGAATGTGTGTATGAGTTCATGTGTGCTTATGCATATATATGTGTGAATGCGCTTTTGTTTGCATGAGGACCTGTGTGTGTGTGTGTGTGTGTGCAGTCGTGCAGTCATGAGCAGGTGTGCACATGTGAACAGTGTTTACAAGTCCCCACTAATAGTAGATTGAGCCTCTTCCACCACCCACCACTACCTGGAGCCCTCCTCCAAACCTCAGATGAATGACAAGGAATGGAAGAACTGTGTGAATCACTGTTGCTTTTCCTTGTTTGTAAGGAATTCTCGGCATAGGGATGAAATAGAAGCAGAACTCCCAGGCTGCTGGCTGCCAGCTGTTGAGGTCCCCTCCACTCCCTGTGAAAACCCTCATCGTCCCTTGGCCCAGAGCCTGCCTAATCATTGTTTAATGTTTTGAAGATGCTGTCCTACACCAGAGACACTCATTCCGGGCTGTAAAACTACCAACAGCTTTGCATGCAGCTGGAATCATTGCAAAAAAATTTTTTAAAAAGCAGTGGAAAAGAATAGTCTGACAGTATTGTGCTTTATGGAGCTTAGAGAATCCCATACAGCTAATCGAATTACAACTGGGATTCAGACGGCTTAAAGGTGTTTACACAGCCAGGCATGGAGGCTGTCAGCCACAGCCATCCCTGGCCTGCTGAGCCTGGGGTGTCTTGTCACTGCTCACCCTTGTCCTTCGACCAGTTGATCAAGCTGGCCCATGCAAGAGACTGGCAGTGGGCACCCAGTAACTTGGAGGCTCGGGTGGCACAGTGTCCTGGAACAGCCCCAGCTGTGCTTACATACTCCTCACTGGTATTGTTGTCACATGCCACGTTGTTCGTTGCCAGCTTTGTGGGTCACTCCTGGACCCAGCCATGGCTCCGTGTCCTCTGGTGCCATCCAGCCTGCACTCCCGAGTCATTTCCTTCGTGTGACTCTTGCCTCTATCTGCTGTAGGCAGCAAATGCCTATGTCCCCCTGCTGACTCCGGCCTCAGCCTCAGGCCTGGACCCTGCTTGTGGTCAGTGATGCTGGGGTGGCCAGGAACCAGATATGCAGCTCTGATAGATTCAGCTGTGTCATCGTCGGAGGCCCCTATCTCAGGACTGCCCCATGTGCTTCCCTGGCACACAGGGCAGGGCCCATTTCCACTCTCTAACCTTGAATTCCCCTTTGCTGAATCTCTCAGAAGTGCCTCTCGGTTTCGTTGCTTTTTCCTTTGCAACACACTTCAGAGTGTCATGTGCCAGGCGCCCAGGCGGCTTTGAGCTTGGCAGAGACAAGTGGCAGCCTCTCCTTGGAGGGCGAGGTCTATTCTACAGGCTGAGGCGAGGTGTCTGTACCTACCGGCCTGCAGATCCCAGCCTCACTCTCTACCGGCCTGCCGATCCCAGCCTTACTCTCTGAGTTGGCTCTGTGCTCGGTCTTCTGCCTGCGTTCACCACCAAACTACAGTTTCCAGCTAGAGTGTCCTTGCTCCCACATTCTCTTATCCCCTAGTAGGACCTTGACCAACTCAGTTTCCTGACTCACCAGCCCGGGGCCCTGCTCCCATGGTCTGATCCCTTATTAGTCATGCCAGGATAGTTAGAACCTGGGGTCTCTGCCTCTCTGTAGAGCTGCCCTGAGCTCAGTCAGTGTCTCCATCTCAAACCCCACACATTTCCAGTATCTTCTCTGTCCTCAACAACCACTGTGTCCCTGCACATCACACCAGCCAGCCTGCTAGAGTCAGTGTGGGGAGCTCATTATCCTCTTGAACCCTAAGACCCGTGGAAATGCAGGGGGCGGCGGCACGCACCGGAAATCAACACAGCTTGGGAGGCGGAGATGGGTGCATCCCTGCGAGAAGCTGGCTGGTGAGACGAGCCAGTAGTGAGCTGTAAGTTCAGCAAGAGATGCTGTTTCAACCAACATGGTGGAGAGTGATTGAGGAGGTCACCGGCCTGGTATTGTCCTCTGGCCCTCACATGCACATACACACATGTACCCACCTGACTCACCCCCCCAAAACACACACACACACACGTGCATATACACATGCACTCACACTACGCACACGTGCAAAGGAAAAGGCAACTGCTTAGGGAATTGGCACATGCCATCAAAGCATACTTCCCTGACAAAGAACATACCGTGTCCTGGGCTGAGTCCCTGTGGGCAATCAAGATGGCTCTGGCCACTTTGTTTACACACTCACCACGGTCACCAGTTTTTCATAAACAAAGCTAGCATGAATCAGATACAAAAAGGCACTACTGAGCTGGGGAAATGGCTTAGCGATTAAGGTGTTTGCCTGCGAAGGCTAAGGACCCTGGTTCAATTCCCCAGAACCCTCGTTAGCCAGATGCACAGGGGGCGCATGTGTCTGGAGTTCGTTTGCAGTGGCTGGAGGCCCTGGCATGCCTGATCTCTCCCTATGACTCTTCTCTCTTCTTCTTTCCTTCTGTCTCTCTCTCTCAAATAAATAAAGAATTTTTTTTAAAAGGCACAACTCCTCTGGTCAGCTGGGTGAGCATCTGGTGGTGGGGGGTGGGGGTGGGGAGGCCAGATTCCCAGAACAGTAGTGTGGGAGTGCTCAGCAGAGATGCCTGCAGGTGAGGAGCCCTACTGCCAGGCAGCTGTGACTTAGGCTGTGCCCGGAAAAGGCCAGGGGACACTGCTGGACGCTGTCCACTCCTAGCCCAGGTTGGGGGGGGCCACTGTCGGAACCTGCCGTGCAGCCCCAGGAAAGGGCACCTAACTCAAGCCTGCGTAGACGAACTCTGGTGCTGACAATCGAACAAGGAGCTGCCAGGCACCCCTATGAGCCGGGGGTCCTCCCCTGCTTTCCCCATGCTTTGAAACAGCTCCAAGCCCAGACACTTCCTACTTACAGTGATTTGAATGTGTCCCCCAAGGTCACTTGCCAGAAACCTAATCCTGAATGCCTTAGTGTTACGAGCTGGCACCGTCAAGGGGTGATGAGGTCACAGGGCTCCATAAGGATTGGTGGCTGTTGTTCTGGGAGTAGGGTTAATTATCACAGGCTTCTGGTAAGAGCAAGAGTGTGGGCCCTGTATTAGCCAGCTCTCTGTTACTGTGACAAAACATCTGAGATTAACTTCTAAGAAGAAAATTTAGCCAGACACGGTAGCGTGTGCCAACCAGCACTTGGGAGGCAGAGGTGGGAGGGGATCTGTGAGTTTGAGGTCAGCGTAGGCCACAGAGTGAGTTCTAGGCTATCCTGTTCTACATAGCAAAACTCTGTTCAAGAGAAGAAGGAAGATGAAGGGAAGAGGGGAGAGAGAGAGGAAGGGGAGGAGGAAAAGGAATATTTTGATTCAATCGTGGAGGTCTCCGGCCATGCCTGATTGGAGATTCTGCTTTGAACCTTTGATGGGTTGCACATCACCATGAGGCATGTACAGTGTAGTGCTGCACACATCGTAGTTAGGGTATAAAATTGAGGAAGACGAAGGGGACCAGGGTCCCATGAATCCCTTTAACAGCATGCTTTCCAACACCCGGGAGACCTCCCTGCCACTAGGTCCCACCTAGTAAAGCATCTCATCTCCCAGTAGTACACATGGATCTTTGGAAGACGTTTAAGATCTAAACCATAGCAGTTAGGTCCCACCTCCCCTTGCCATACTTGCAGCAAAAAAAAAAAAAAAAAAAAAAAAAAAAAAAAAAAAAGTCTCCCCTTATTGGCAACTTAGTCTCTCAAACCCTGAACCCAATACAATTCCATTCATTGTAAGTTACTGAGACTATGTATCTTGTTATTGTGTTAGAAGCTAGATGATAAACATCATGGGTACCTTTGGAGTGGGGATGTCTGCTAGAACAACTGATTGCTGGGAAGACTGCTGCGAGCATGCAGTGGCCTGGGTGGCCTCCAGGAGCACCAAGGCCTGTGCACCCAGCAAAAGAAGAGGAGAGTGTGGACAAGCGTTGGTTCTTGAAGCTTCTTCAGGGGCCGAAATTCCTTCTTTTTTAAATATTTTATTTATTTATTTTTACTGACAACTTCTGTAATTATAAACAATATCCCACGGACATTCTCTCCCTCCCCTCACTTTCCCCTTTGAAACTCCATTCTCCATCATATCCCGTCCCCATCTCAATCAGTCTCTCTTTTATTTTGATGTCATCATCTTTTCCTCCTATTATGGTGGTCTTGTGTAGGTAGTGTCAGGCACTGTGAGGCCATGGATATCCAGGCCATTTTGTATCTGGAGGAGCACTTTGTAAGGAGTCCTACCTTTCCTTTGGCTCTTACATTCTTTCCGCCACCTTTTCTGAATGGACCCTGAGCCTTGGAAGGTGTGATAGAGATATTTCAGTGCTGAGCACTCCTCTGTCATTTCTTCTCAGCACCTGGTGCCTTCTGAGTCATCCCAAGGTCACCGCCATCTGAAAAGAGAAGGTTCTCTACCAAAAGTGAGAGTAGCTTTATATATGGGTATGAACATTAAGACAAGTGCTTACTGGGCAGTTTGGTGAGCACAGTATATACATTTAGCCAGACAGCAACAGACGTTACACCCCTAGGGCTCATGACTATCCCTGTTGTAGCTTTTCAGTATCAGGGATGTATTCCCTCCCATGGAGCTGGCTTCCAGTCAAAGTAGAGGGCAGTTGGTTTCCCCCATAACAGATGTGCCACTATTGCACCCATTGGCTCATTTGGCCTGGCTGGCCAAATATAAGACTTGCAGTGTCCACTGTTGAGTATCTTCACTGGTGATTTCTCTCTCTCCTATTGAACTGCATGCAGCATGGCTTTTTCCAGCTTTCTGTCAGCTGGTCGACATGGAGGAGGTTATCAGCTCAATTCCAGCAGGATTTCTCAGTGACCTTGCAATCCAAGTATGTGGAATCTTTAGCAATAGGGTCTTACCATCTATTCCTGGTGGGAAACCATAGGCCTCAGCAATGGTCTATAATGTTTGGGGGGCATCAGGGACCTCCCTGGCAAACAACTCACTGGAAGGTACCCCATCCCTCACACTGAAAATTTTCTAGTAACAATCTATGGCTCCTGTGTGTTCCGTGGTCCAAAAAAATAGGTTTCCATATGACTTATTTATATCCTCTTAAATTTTGATTAGTCTTCCCTCCACCTTTCCTTTACTCAATCTCTTCTCCTGACCTCACTTAGGCCTTTTCATCCCTGTTAATCTGTTGTTCTACTTACATTTATACAATACCATCCTATTAAGTCCCTCTCTCCCTCCTTTCTCTTCCCTTTACATCCCCTTTCTAGCTTACTGGCCTCTGCTACTGAGTTTTCTTCCTGCTCACGCTGAAGTCCAATCATTTGTAGCTAGGATCCACATATGAGAGAGAACATGTGACGTTTGGCTTTCAGGGCCTGGGTTACCTCACTTAGTATAATCCTTTCCAGATCCATCCATTTTCCTGCAAATTTTGTAACTTTTCTGTCCCTGTATAATCAGCTTTCTGAGCTCGGGGAGGGGATTGTGCTAGAGGCAGTACAAGGCTGTGGAGGGGGTGGGGCTGTACCAATGAGAAGTAACCACCTAGGCTGAGCCTAATAGAAGTCCACTCTCACCGGGGGCCAAGAGGAAGCAGGGTTTTTATTGAATCAAATCCAAATCTACTATCAAGGGCCCGAAACTGAAGACCCCACACTCCATTATTTTCCAGAGCCTGCCTCACCTGCCTGTTCAGGGCCGCAGGGATTTCCACACCCTCTGTTCCTCTACTCGTCCCTGTGCATTCATGCAACACGGGGAGGACCAGAGCAAGTTCCAGGAGGAGGCGGCACTCGTACACCAGGGCTCTGAAAGTGAATTGTTCAGCTACAGCACCTTCTGAACGCCCCCTCTTCCAGCTGTGAGCACAGCTGCACAGAGCGCCGCAGCGCACCTCAGGGTGGGCTCACAGACGCGCACGCTGAGGCTTGGGAAGCGGCCTCGATGCATTGAAAGCCACAGTGGGTCCAGTTCTAGAGCCTGAGTGCTTAACCCCATCTCTGTACTCGGGGGGCCTACGTCACCTATGTAGACTTGACAGGTAGTGTAAGTGGAGGAGATGGATGGGTCGGTCGTGGGGCCTGAGGAGCATGGGGACTCTGATGAATGCAAAAAAGCTCATGCTGGACCGGGGAGATAGCTCCGCTGATAAAATTATAAGCCGGAGGGCCCCGAGTTCAGTCCTAAGAACCCACATAGAAAGAGTTGAGGGAAGTGGCCTTCACTTGTAATCCCAGTTCTGGCGACCCAGAGACAGGCGGATCCCTGGGGTTTGCTGGCCAGTTGGTCTAGCCAGGCCGATGAGAGACCCTGACTTGGAATTTAAAAAGTAGATGGTACTTGAGGAATGACATTTGAGGCTGTCCTTTGGCCTTTGCACTCTCTCTCTCTCTCTCTCTCTCTCACACACACACACACACACACACACACACACACGAAGAAGCTCAGCTAGGAGCGCCCCCACACACACCAGTCTCCAGCCCCCAGGACCTGTCCATTTCTCTGAGTTGGAGATCCACATGTCTGTGCATGGCCGGCTGGCTGAGCAAACCTCACAAGAGGTTTGTCTTGCCCGTCTCCAGCTTGTAGGATGCAGACTCTCACTAGGAGAAAAGGGAGTGTCTCTGGACAGGTCCCTCACTTTCTCCCCCTCTTGTCCTTGCTCGCTTTCCACATCTCAGCAAGCAGCCACCACAGACAGCTGAAATAGCCGCCCCTTTGCACAGCAGTTGGAAGGCATCACTAGGCTTTCATCCTGATGCCTAAGTCCCAATGGTCCAGAGAGGCTCCCGCTGAGCCTTACAGGAAAGGACGTGATCTTACAGCCACAGGGGGCTGTGTCCCTGGGTGATAAGCCCGGGTGACACTCTTGAGGCCCTTTCTGAATGTTGGAACTTTGGAGAGAACTTACAACAGATGCCCTGGTCTAAATCAGGAGTGATTGAAGAAGGGACTAACAGTGTGTGGAACTCACCAGGCTGCAGGGGAATCAAAGTGATGATCATCGGGGACACTGTCACCTGACAGACTCCTCCCAGGAGTTGGTGTTGGGGAGGAGATGGGGCAAGAGGCAGGCTTCGGGCTACCCTCGGGCTGACTCCAGTCGGTGGCTGTGATTTGGATGTGTTGTGGAGCACTAGGCTCTCACTGGCTGAGCTGTCTCTCTCCCCTACCTGTGTCACCTCTTCTTCTCACACCATCTGTGGACAGCCACATTGAGGGCGGCGGTAGAGTGTGGCTGCGGGCTGCGGTCATTGTGGTTCATGGAAGCAGTTGCTCTCAGGGAGTAAATGACCGCTTGGCAACGGACGCCGACAGGACCCAGCAGCAAGCGCCTGGCACGTACTTCTCTCCGCTGGGGTAGAAAGCATCAGTTGGAACTTGACGAACCCAAGTCTTTAAAGTTCCTCCCCTGGTGCATTTCGATGGGTGACAGAAATGAATTAGAAATTAGATCAGGGCTGAACATTTACATGGGACCTAAGCCAAATGGAAATTAAAATGAGTATCTCGGCAGGGTTAATGGTGAAGGCAAGGCTCCCAGCCTTCCTTGGCAGAGTGTTCTGACCTGGTCTTCAAGGGGAATTGATCGAAGAATCCCACTGATGAGCTCAGGAGGTGGAGAGAGCGTCCTCCACCCAGATGCTGGGAGGGAATTAACTTGTCACCAAATGATGCTCACTGGTGCAAGAGGAAATGCCATCAAAGCCTGGACAGATGGAAATGCCAGGCTGCCCAAGAGAAGCCTCGGGTGCCAACTTCTGCCTAAAGCTGCCGAGACACCAAAGAAAGGAGCATGGCCCCGCCCAGAGAGAAGCCTCTGGCCAGGCCTCCTGCTCTTCCCAGGACTGGGTGTGCCTGTGAGCGTGTCCGCGTTGTCAAATTTCATTTGGCTCCAAAAGGAGAGCTAATGCAGAGAATCAATGAAAAAGGAGTCATTTGCTGAGTGTTCCTGGCTGGTCCGCTCCGGCAGGAGGCTGAGCAATCTGCTGGAGTGATTTCATTTTCTCTGAAAAGAGCACTCGAGGTTGTTACTTAATCTTTCTGTAGTGACTTCCCACAGTCTTAGGTGGCCGATGGCCGCTCTGGCCCTGCAGACTCCGTGTTCCTATGACACAGGAGAGTATGTGTGGTGCTTGCTGAGTTTCTGTATCCTGTGTAGCAGCAAAGCCAACCCCATCCTCCCGCTCTGCCATTATGAGATAAGTGCGTGCAGGTGCATGGATGCATGTGTGCGTGGACGTGTGGGTGCATGCGTGTGTGTGTGTGCATGGACTTGTGGGTGCATGTGTGTGTGCGTGTATGTGTGGGTGTGTGGATGCATGGGTTCATGTGTGTGGGGATGAATATGTGTGTGATTGGATGTGTGGGTGCATGTGTCTTGTGGATTCATGTGTGTGTCCTGTGGGTGCGTATGTGTTTGGGTGCGTGGATGTGTGTGGATGTGGATATGTGGATGTATGTGTGTGGATACATGGATGTGTGTGCATGAACATGTGGGTACATGTGTTTGTGTACATGAGTTTGTGTGTGCCTGCATGTGTGGGTGCATGTGTGTGTGTGCATGGACGTGTGGGTATGTGTGGGTGCATGGATGTGTGTGTATGTACATGTGGGTGCATGTGTGTGTGTGTGTGTGTGCATGGACGTGTGGGTGCCTGCGTGTGTGGGTGCATGTGTATGTGTAAGTGTGTGTGTGTGGGTGCATGGTCTGCTTGTGGGGGGGTGTGCAAACATGAAGGTATGTGGGCATGGGTGTGTGCCTACATGACTGTGTGGGCGCAGGGAATCATGGGGGAACAGGCGGGAAGAGAGATGCTGTGGTGAGCCGAGGGGATCTGTGAGTCAGCTTATGCTTTCCCATTCACCTTATGCCCATTGTCCAGATGAACGCTGAGGAGCAGAGCCGCTAAGAGTCAATCACGTTTTCACTGCACGGCGCAGGCGGAGTTGGGGCTTGACCTGTGTGACGACCCTCAGTAGGCTCTGTGAATTCCTATTTTCTTTCTCATAATTCCCACTAGGATTTTTGTTTCAATTCCTGCCTTGATGTCAAGACCTCTTCTAGTGGGTTTAGAAGGACTCCTTATACAAATAAATGGCTAGAAGAAAAACCTTTTTTTTCCCCCGTTCAGCAAATATTTACTGATCACTGCATGGGCAGAATTCTAAAGTGGGCTTGTGAGATAGCCCCTGTCTGGTGTTTATTCCTTCTAGTCATTCAATCAAATACTAATTTGAGTACGGTTGGGAAGGGACTTCGCTGATGTGACATGTCCTCTGGCTGAGCCTTGAGCTCATTGAATGCAGGGTGTTCTCCAGCTGGTGGCAGAAGGAGGAAGTCACAGAGATGTGCTCTGGTGGACTGAAGCAAGGACATCAGTCCTTCCCGTACAAGGGAATGAATTAGCCAATGATCAATCCTCCCAGAAGATGACTGTAAGCCCCAGATGAGAGCTGCTGTCAGAACTTTGATTTCAGCTGGAGAGATGGCTCAGTAGGTAAACTTCATGGCATGCAAGCAAGCAGTCTTGAGCCCAGATTCTCAGAGCCCACGTAAAATGTCCCCCAGGGCTGGGAACGTGGAGACAAGAGGATCCCTCAGATTCACTGGCTAGCTAACCTAGCCAAATAGCTGAATTCAGTTTCAGTGCGAGATCCCCAGCTCAAAGAAGAAAGTAAAGATTAATTGAGGAAGGCACCCAAAGTTTACATCTGGCTTTCACATGCATACACATACACACACACACACACACACACACACACACACACCCTACATACATACCATTGCAATCACACACAGAGAGACAGAAAAACCTTGATTTAATTCCAGTGATTTGCAGAAGTCAGGAGCTACGAAGTGTGTGCCACTTTAAGCTCCTAAGCATGTGGCATTTTTGCCAGGCAGCAGCAAAGGAAAGCTGGAGCATGGCCCACCGTGTGCCAGGTCAACGTGCTATATACAC
The DNA here is from genome assembly GCA_036346955.1 of Dipus sagitta. Classification (NCBI taxonomy): domain Eukaryota; kingdom Metazoa; phylum Chordata; class Mammalia; order Rodentia; family Dipodidae; genus Dipus; species Dipus sagitta. The sequence continues at coordinate 150,201,984 of CM070772.1, read as the reverse complement.
GGAACGTTAGGCTGGCATGGCTCCTGCTCTACAGGCCTCACAGTCTGGAGTGGGAAACAGGCAAGACACAAATCAAATTGTTACAGACGTTGATAAATGCCTTAAGTGGTAAAAATAGGATGATATGAAATAAATCAGATGGAGCATGGGAGGGCATGCTTTTGGGCTAGAGGATTAGGGAAGACCTTTGTGAGTTGAAAAAGATGAAGGGAGACAGCCACACGGAGAGCATGGGACAGAGTTCGAGGCAGAAGAAGGAGGACATGCAGACACCCTGAAGTGGATGAGGGCCTGCCGCGTTCTGAGAGCCACACGGAGCGAAGTGTGGCCAGAAGGTGGTGAAGGAGGGGCAGGGTGGCGTGAAATGGCGCTGGAGAATGTAGGCTTCTGTAAAAGCCTCCTCCCAGTGTCATGAGCCACACTGGTGAGCTTTACTGTCTGTTTATTTTCACATGCGTGTGTGTGTTGTGACGTGTGCGTGCAGTATGCTATGTGTGGGGTAGGCACACGTGTGCCCTGAAGTGCCCCATGCACTCTCTTGTGGAGGAGAACACTTGCGTGCAGTGCCCAGAGCAGAACATCAGGGGGTCCCACTTCATGTCTGTTCTACTCGTTCTTAGTTTGAGCCAGAGTCTCTTACTGATAGCGGGGGGGAACGAGGGACGGGGGGGGGGCGGGGGGATCCTGTCTGTGCTTTGCAAGCCCGAGGCAGAGGTTCCCTGCTCTCTATTCCCCTTTGCAGGACTGGGCTTCCAGGCATGAGTGACCATGCCCAGTTGTTTCCATGGGATCTGGAAATTCAAGATCAGGTGGTTCCAGGTCCCCCTCAGGCCCTCATGCTTGCACATGAGTGCACTTAACTGTTGAGTCCTCTCTCCAGCCCACTGGTGAGCTTTAAGCAGGGAGAGGGACGGTGCTATTGGCCGTGTGGAAGACCTCTGGCCACTCTGTAATGAGCGAATTAGGGATCAGTAATGGTAACCACTGAGAAGTCACCTGGAAGGCTTCATTTCAGAGGCACAAAGGTGGGTCCGTGGTGGTCATATGAGACAAAAGTGGATGGTCTTCTGATCTGTTTGGACATACTGAGCAAGTGAATGAGTTACAAAGTGCTAGGGGTTCAGGAAAATCCTTACACCTAAAACCCCAGGTCTGTGTCTACATTTGATTAAAGAATTGAATGAAATTAGACTGAGAAAGATAATTATTAAATTATTATATTTATTAAGGGAAGTACAGAACCAAGGAAAGACACCCACATGGCTTGAGAGCCCACGTGGAGGGCCTGGGAAAAGCGTGGAGAAAAAAAAAGAAAGAAAAGAAAGTCCATGTGGGGAACTGGAGGGGGTAAAGAGCCCATGTGGAGAGCAAGGCCCGGGAGGGGCGCTCCCCTTGGCTTGGCCCAGCTGGGCCAAGGTGAGGAGGAATTCAGCAGCATCTGGCAGTTAGGAGAGTCAGGCAGCTCAGAGCCCTCCTTCTCCTCTCACAAAGGGTATTTAGAACCTTATGGTGGTGGGTCCTACCTTCCGGCTCACCTGAGGAACAGCCGATTGCTTTGGGCTAGAGGCTGTCTCAGAAAGAGGCTAGCCATGACGTCAAATTCTGGGGGCTGAACTTCAACCAAGCACAATGCTAGGATTAGATTTAAATCCTCACTCCCAGGAGGGGCCCAGGTTGTTTGTGGAAAAACAGATCTAGGTTAAGAGATAAGAAGTTAGATCCTGGCTGAAAGACATTCCTGATTGTTTTATTTTTTTAACTTTCAGGGCTTACCCTCATTGCCTAAAAGAGCTACCTGACTCCCACTCCAATGCAGGAGTGAAGCAAAGAGAAGTTGAAGCCGGCTCTGGCTTGGGTGATGAGGGGAATGAGTGCTCTTCTCTCAGGTGGTAGAACAGTATGGGGAAGAGACATTGGGAGAGTGACATCGAGAGTCAAGATCCAAAGCTGGGTAGATGGCTCAGCAGCCTGCAAAGCCTAAGGTCCCAAGTTTGATTCCCCAGTTCACATGTAAAGCCAGATGCACAAGGTGGCACATGCATCTGGAGTTTGTTTACACCAGCTGGTGGCCCTGGCACACCCATTCCGTCTCTCCTCCTCCTCCCTCTTTCTTCCTTCTTCCTCTTCCTCCTCTTCTTCTCACTCTCTGCTTGCAAAGAAATAAGTAAATACATAATTTTTTTTTTCGAGGTAGAGTCTCACTGTAGTCCAGGCTGACCTGGAATTCACTGTGTAGTCTCAGGCTGGCCTCGAACTCATGGCGATCCTCCTACCTCTGCCTCCAAGTTCTGGGATTAAAGGCGTGAGCCACCATGCCCGGCTAACATAATTTTTAAAAAAGAGTCAAGTTTTAGCTGTTCTGAATGTGGCCTGACTGGGAGACTTCTGAGGGGAGGTCTTAGTGGGCAGGGACAGACAGTGGTGAACAGAGGTTGAGACCCAGGCTCAGGGAGAGGTTGGGACTGACTGGCTGTACCTTAATGACTATAGAGCTGGCTCTGTGATCAACCGCTAAAGAGTGATAGAACACTCTCCTTTTCATACAGGAAGGCTTCCAAGAACCAGGGCTGGGGAGATGGCTCAGTCAGTAAAATGCTGGCCTTAAAAGCATGAAGACCTGAGTGCAAGCCCCAGAATCCACATAAATGCTGGGTACGATGGCACACAACTGTAGTCTCTGCACTTGGGGAGGCGGAGACAGGAGGATCCCTGGGGACACTGGCTAGCCAAGGCTAGCTGAACTGGTGAGCTCTAGATTCAGTGAGAGATCAACAAAAAGGTTCATGATATGACAGCCTGGGAATGACAACCCAAACTGTCTTCTGGCCTTCACCTGCACACAAATAAACATTCATGGGTTCCTGTACACATGCACATGTGTCCACACAGTACAAGCATACATACATGCAACACACACACACACACACACACACACACAGAGAGAGAGAGAGAGAGAGAGAGAGAGAGAGAACTTCTGGCCTGCAGTTTTCTTCCTGGTGCAGTAGGTTGGCTCCCTTACTGGAGTAGTGGGCACAGCCACAAACCTAATGTGGAGGCTCCAGAACCCAGTAGCCATGGTGTGAAGTCAGCACCCTAGTGAGTTTCTCACTTCTAGCTCGTCGCAAGGTGCATTAAGCACCAAATTATATAAACTTAGAACTGCAGTTTAATGTTGTGACAGGGCCTGGGGAGCTGGAGTAGAATGAGCATGAACAGTGAAGTCGCCCGGAGGACAGTCAACTCTCTGATTACAATCACCTCCCAGGATCAAATGGCCCCCCTAGAGAGTGGGGAGTGGATCTGAATCCTGATGGGGCCCTCAGCCACTCTGGCAGGAGTGGGCTGGCCTGCGTCTTCCTCTTCAGGTCCTCTCTGTGCGAGAGGGCTGTGTGTGCAGGAAGTTCCCACCCGGATCCCCGGCAAGGGCTCAGGACATACACGGCCTCCAGGGAAGTGCAGGACACACGTGATGGTGCTGGCCCTAACCTCCCCAGTTCTGCCTTGGAGGGGCTATTTCCCCAGAAGCCCACTTGTGACACGGACTCAACTGCAGGGAGTCCCAGAAACACCTGCAGGGTGGGGAAAAGAGACAAGGAAATGGTTGTAGCAGATGAGACCATGGCGGGCCCTCCTGTGGACAGCGGGGCTTACTCCTGCAAGAAACTCAGAAACAGAGTACAAGGTAGCGTAGCTTACCCCTCCCCAGAGCTGCGGGAGCAGGGTGCTGATAGGCCAGTTCCCTCCCGTCGCTGGTTCGAGGCTGCTCTCAAGAGTGTCTCTTGTGTTAGGGAGATGGCTCAGTGGATAAAGGCACCTGGTTTTCAATCGTGGGTACCTGAGTTCAGATCCCCAGGTTCACATAAAAGCTGGTTGCTGTTCCTAGCCGCAGGCTTCTGTAATCCCAGCACACCTATGATGAGAAGGGAGGCAGGGACAGGAGAATCTACCAGAAGCTCGCTGGCCGGCTAGCCTGCTGAGAGGAGAGGTGAACAATGAAAGAACCTGTTCCAAACGAGGTGGAAGGTACAGACAGGCACCAAAAGGGGTCCCTTGACCTCCACACACACGTCTGTACTCACACACACGAACCCTTCCCCCCCACACACATCAGTGTTCATTTCTGACGCCTTGGTCCTCCAATTGTCAACACAGTGGTCTTTTATGGTTCTGAATAAAGCCTATGGACAAAGGTCCTGGTAATTGGATGTGGTGGTGTGGTGTGGTGTGGTGGTGTGGTATGGTATGAGGAGGTATGTGAAGGGAGTGGGCTCCGAGGGTACAGGTGAGGTCTTAATGGCACTTGGTGCATATGTTTTGGATGAGGCTTTGGTTTGTAGCAGTGGGGATTGAATGTTGAGACTCTCGCATGCCAGGCAAGCTCTCTAACCCCGGAGCTACACATCCCAGTCCTTTTTATTTATTTACTTATTTATATTTTAATTTCTACTTTGAGATGGTTCCTCACAGAGTTACCCAGGATGGTTTTGAACTCACTCTTTAGTGCAGGTAAGCCTTGTGCTTGTGGTCCTCCTGCCTCTGCCTCCTACGGAGTTGGAGTTAACAGGCCTGGATTTCCTAATGCTTTCAAAAACTGCATTTCTAAAAAGCCTGGGCCATTTGAATGTAATTAGGTCAGCCACAAGGCATGCTGGAACTTTTGCAAGAGGCTGAGGTTGTCGTGCAGGTCACACAAGACCCGGATAGGAACGTTTCCTGCTTGCAGTGCCTGGGGCTCCACAAGCCTGTGTCTCTGTCTGGCGGGTCCATCTGAGGCCCGGAGCACCGGCAGGGCTTAGAGATGGGCGGATTTGGGCTGCTGTGAGGACCAGAGTTCAAGGCCTCAGCAGATCTGAAGTACAATTCCGGTTGGCTGGGTCTCCACAGTCTCCAGGCTCAGTTTCTGGCTTTGTTAGCTGTTTCCTGTGACCAAGTACCTGGCAACAAGTAGCTTAAGGAAGAAAGAAAAAATTGTCTGAGGTTATAGTTCCAGGCCCTGCAGCCCGTCGTGGTGGGAAGCCAGGTGGAGCAGCAGAGCAGCTGGTGACGTCACATCCACGGTCAGGAAGCAGAGACTCGAGTGCTGGTGCTCAGCCTGCTTCCTTCCTTTTATGCAGTCCAGGACTCGGTCCACAGGCTCATGCCACTCACAGTCAGGACGGATCTTCAGGCCATCTGGTTGACAGTCACGCCTGACCATCACACAGCCAAGAATGGCCTCCTTGCGGTTGCAAGTGCACAAACCAGGCAGCTGAAGTGAACCCAGCTTTGTAAGGACTGGGTACACCGTGGAGAGGTGGGGTGGAAGCTGAAGCTTGGCTGGCATGGGTGTTGAGGCATTTCGTTGGCACACCCCAGACCACGCTGGAGCTGTGCATGGCACAGTGGATACTCCTGGTGCCTACCCGGATCCTCCTTACTGGCCGATCCACCCATCCCCCAGGTGCTGCGATTGCTGGTGGCCAGAGGATCAAAGCTGTACATGTCACCCTGTGATCGCAGTTCTAGAGTTGCCTCCCTGCCCCCCCACCCCCACCAAAACTCAGAGCTTTGGGCTCCTGCCCTTGCTGTAGCCCAGGACCAGGGCCTGACGGACAGAATAGCTGGAAGCCCTTGCCATGTCTCAAGTGGGAGACCGGGGATTCCATTCTTGGCCCAGAGCTCCCTGTGGGATCTGAGCAAGCTGGCTTTGTTGAGCCCTGATGCTTGCTTGGCCTCTTCCCTGCCCTGCCTCCTGCCCCATCTGATAGGAACTACCCAAGACCCAGCCCCAGTCATCCCAAGGATCCCTGCCCTAGGATGCCTTTCTAGTGTGGCTTAGGCAAGCATGTGTGAGAAGTGGCAGGGTAAGTTATGATGTGCCAGAAACTGCCTTACAAGTACATGCCATGTAACGCCCCTTGTGGGTTGGGGAGGGCTGGGTAGGTGGCATCTCAGGGTCACCAGCAACCCTGGGGTGAAGTAAGGGTCATAGGCTTGTTGTCCCGAAGCAACATGAGCTGTTGCCTTTCCGGACCATGCTGGGATTTTAAGAGGCAGACCACGAGCTCAGAGCCATGCGTCAGACAGAACCGATGGTGGGGGCCTCTGCGTACAGAGGAAGCTGCCTCTCGGCGTGTGTGGTGTCTCTGCAGCCGAGCCAAGCCCACCTCCATGTGCGCCACTGCCAACTGCGGGGGTGAGGCATCCAGGAGAAGTTTCAGTCAGCTAAGGACGGAGAGTGGAAATTAATTACACAGTGCCCATGATTGCTTACTCAAGATATGTAAAAATGCCACCGATGGGCTCTTTATTTCATAGCTGTCTTAATTATTGAGTATAATCAATGTGAAAGTGTGAGTGAGGGTTCTCCCAAGTTCATTTCGGCTTTTGAACTCAGTTGTCCCCCCCTCCTATTTTCTCTAGTCAGGTGGCGGTACCCTGCTGGGAAGCAGGTCTCTCTCTCTCTCTCTTAAATTGGGTCATTTGAGCAGTTTAATAAAGATATAATTTGCAAAGTGTGAGCAGGGTATTGAAAGTTGCAAGGGATTGGAAAAGCCCTGAGAGCTGGGAAGGCTGTGGATCCTGCCCGCTACACCCCAGACCTAAGGGGGTCTGACAGGAGCCCACCTTCTGGCCTTGAAGAGGGGACTTAAGGTGAGATGCTGGGAAAATGAACAGGAGTCCCTTGGCTCTGTCTAGGATATAGGCACCCAGTGCTGTCTTCCCCATACAACATACTCTTGGTGGCCAGAGAGGACAAAGAAGGGCGAGGAAGGGATGAAATTACCCAGCAATAGTACTTCATGATGTCACTTTAGTGATTCAACGAATCCCAATGGGTGACACCAAAGAGAGGGTGGCCCTGAGAAGGAAAAAGTCTCAAATTCATGTTAGCTACACCCCCTCTGACAGAGGTGCTCAGATGGACTATAAGGATGGCTTGTGTCCTTGTCACTGTCTGTTGGCTATTGTTTGCTGCAGGAACAGAGGTGGCAGCCAAAGGAGACTGACTAGATTCAGCAGAAGTCAGAACCTGAAGAAGTAAGGCCAGGGATTAACACAGGAGGACACCCAAGGAACACCTTTAGCTTTCAGAAGGCCCAGGGGCCTACACAGGGAAAACACTTTGTCACCACTCCCATGATGCAGCATCCAGTGACTGTCCTTAGGAGGACTGAGGGCAGAGTCTTACATAGATATGCTTCTAGTGACTGTGAAGAGCTGAGGGTTGGGGGTGGGGACTAGGGACAAGGGAAATTCTGGGACAGGTTTTACCCATGGAGCCTCCCACTGTGGGGCTGTGGACCTTGTTGAACCTGTAATGTTAACCCATGATAGAGAGAATGAGGGCTGGCCAAACCCGGACCTATGCAGCCAGATGATGTCCTGAGCTCTCTGCAGGCCTTGTCCTTTAACTAGGCCACTGTGTGGAGAGCAGACGCTGCTTGGTCTCTGCCACCTGCTAAGCCTGCCTTGGGGAAGGTGGCAATACAGAGGAGCTCTGGGGAGCTCGGGCTCTGGGACCTGGGTTGACCAGGCTTCCTTCCCAGGAGATGTAGCTATTACCTCTGCTTGGTGCCCCGGGAGAGGGGCATTGTGGGGCATTGAGCAGGCGGCAGAGAACTGCCCACCTTGCCACCTGAGCTGCTGCAAAAGGGCCAGGTCTAGTGGGTGGCATTTGGGATATAATGGTGGTTTACCTGTAGCCTGTGACTCCAGCACTGTTGTCAGAGAGATTTGCCTCCTAAAAGTGCATGCAGGCACCTCAGTGCCCCACGGGCAGGTTGGGACATAGTAGGCTTGGTGATTAGGATTCCGCTGTGTCTGTGGCCACCGTGAGTTGGCCTTTTTGAAGCTGGCTGGACTCATTCGTCTGCCTGAAGAACAGAGGAGGAATCCAGCCGGTGGCTCCTCTGTAGAGCGCCACCTGCCTCAGGCACCGCACTGCTTTCCTTGTGACATGTGCCCAGTCCACTGACCTCAGAAACTTACAGTCTCGTTGGCAGGTTGAGAGTTGGGGTTGGAACTCCAGAAGCCACGGAAACAGAGCCTGGCGGATCAGGGCGGGTTACATAGCACAGCCTTCTTCCCCGTGTCTAGGGTGTGTGCTGGGCACCTCGCCGCACCTGCAGAACAGGACGTGATGGCCTCTCTCACTTAGGTAGGGGCCGTTTAAGTAAGAAAGTAGGAATGACAGTCAGGTCGGCAGCTCCAAAGGACAGGTGACCCTCCGGAGGAAAGTGCCTCATTCTGTTAGCTCCACCTCCTCTGTTGGAAGCACCTCCGAAGTCTTCTCAAATAGGTCTTGGAAAAGCTTCCAGTTTTTCCCCATTTAGTAATATGTTGGCTGTAGGCTTATCATAAATAGCCTTTATTATATTGAGATATGTTCCTTCTATTCCCAGTCTCTGTAGGACTTTTATCATGAAGGGATGTTGGATTTTGTCAAATGCTTTTTCTGTGTCTATTGAGATGATCATGTGATTTTTGTCCTTCAGACCATTTATATAATGTATTACAATTATCGATTTGCATATGTTGAACAAAATCAGGAACAAGACAAGTGTGTCCACTGTCCCTACTTTTATTTAATATAGTACTGGAAGTCTTAGCCATAGCAATAAGGCAAGAGCTGCACATTAAAAGGGATACAAATTGGAAAGGAAGAGATCAAGTTATCATTATTTGCAGATGGCATGATTCTATACATAAAGGACCCTAAAGACTCTACCAGCAAATTGTTAGAGCTCATAAACACCTACAGCCATGTAGCAGGATACAAAATAAATACACAGAAATCAGTAGCCTTCCTATATGCTAACAACAAACACACAGAGGATGAAATCAGAGAATCACTCCCATTCACAATTGCATCAGAGAAAATAAAGTACCTTGGAATAGGTCTTGGGTGCTGGGTACTGGGTGCTGGGTGTGGTGGGATATGCTCACTGATGCCAACATGCCTCTAGGCCATGTGGTGGTAGGTATTTTAATACGTGGGACTCTGTCAAGCCCTCAGAAAGAGGCCCGTGACTTGGGCACCGTGGCTCCCAGAGGACATTCCTATAGGGTGCTTGTTCAAGAAGCGAAGGGTGGACACGGGCCCTCCACTCCTCGCATCTGACAGGCCATTGGGAGCTCCTCCCCGACCGCCCTCCCTCCTCTCTGGGGTGTGCTTTTTCACCCATGCACTCATCTTACTCGGGATTCCGTCCCCCTGCTTTTAGCACTGTCATCCTCTGTTAGGACACGTCCCTTCTTCCAGCGAGGCCTGCTCTTAGGATCATTAAGTTCAGTAGCCAAATAAAGCTATGCGCTGCCCTCGTCCTGCGGTGTTTCCTGCTGGGTCTGCAATAATAGCAGTCGTGGGAATATCTCTTCTCCTGTCCCATAAATTACCTTGCGGCATTGGCTGGCTCCGTCCTGCGGCTGACTTTGAGACACTCCACAGTGCTATTTCCGAATAATGATAAATGGAGCTGAGGCCCAGTGGCCTTCACGTTTTTATCTGTGGTTCTACAAAGCAGAGACACATATGCTGAAGGGTGCAGGTTCTGTCCTGCCCATAACAAGTCTCTATGTGTGTGTGTCGGCGGGGGGGGATTTGGATTTGGTTTTCCTACTGGCCTCTCTCTCTCTCTCTCTCTCTCTGTGTGTGTGTGTGTGTGTGTATGACATGTGTACATGTACACTAGTATGTGTGTGAGGCCCAAGCACATGCCACAGTCTGCGTGTGAAGGGCAGAGGATTGTCTCTGGTGTGAATCTTCGCCTTCTGCATTGTTTGGGACAAGATCTCTCATTGTCCGTAGCTGTGAATGCCAGGCTAGCTTGGCCCTCAAACTTCCATCTCAAGGTAGAAGAGCTAGGATGACGGATGCACGCTATCATGTCCAGCTGTAATTAGATTCTGAGGATCCAGACTCAGGCTGTCACGTTTGCACAGCAAGCACCTTTACCACTGAGCCATCTCCTCGGCCCTCCTGATGGCCTCTTCCTGGCAGAAATTGCCTGGTCAGTTTTGCTCCAAGGATGATTTGTCAGTCTGAGTGGAGGATGTTTTCAGTCCTTCAGCCCCAGCTCTGTCAGTAAGCTGTGTGACTACAGAGAGGTGGGGCTTGATGCCCACCTGTAAAGCCAGCCTTCCCTACACCTACCTGTAAAGCCAGCCCCTCCCTGCATTTCAGATAATCAAATATGATCGTCCTTCATTCCCTCCTTTGTCATTTATTTATTTATTTATGAGAGAGAATGGGCCCACCAGGACCTCTAGCCACTGCAAATGAACTCCAGACGCATGCACCACCTTGTACATCTGGCTTATGTGGGTGCTGGGGACTCAAACCTGGGTCCTTAGGCTTTGCAGGCAAGCGCCTTAACTGCTAAGAGATCTCTCCAGCCCAGCTCCTCCCTTTGTACAGCCTTGATGGGAACCTCCTGCCATGCCCATTGCTTGTCAAGAGCACCAGTTTGCTCACATGCACGCAGGCTCAGCAGTTCATTATTGAGCTTGCTCCCTCCCGACCCCGACTTGATTCTTCATGGGGACTGACCTTGGTAAGAACCCTTTTGGTCCAGTCATTTCTAGGACCCTGCACGACCTCCCCCCACCCCTCCATGAACACCATTCCTCCAGGGTAATCCTCTTGCAAAGCATCTGAGGCCCACACCAATGGGGATCAGGCCTTGGGCTTTCCAGAAAGGCAGCGATGGCTTACCTCCTAGCTAGGAAGATGTCCCTGAGCTGTATTTGACTTGGTTCTGCTGACTTTTGTTTTTTTTTCAACCTCAGCCATCCCCCACATGTCCTGAGTATCACATTTATTTTGATCATTGTGACTCTGGAAAATGGTCTGGGCCATATTATTTTGATATCTTTCCCTGACTTTTATGACATTTTGACCCTCCAGCCCTCTTGTATTTGGTTTTGCCTTTATAGTACTACTGTGGCAACTGGGAACCCCCCCCCCCTTCTTTTCAGCACAGCTGAAATTGCATCTAAGTAGCAGACCGTTTGCGTAAGTCACTTTGAAGGTGGAAATGGGGGCTGGAATGATAAGTGTTTTATAATACCAGCTCCCAGTGTGTTCAGTATGACACAGTATCCCTATGGAGACTGAGTGTTTTAATGTTTAACTGCAGTGTGGCAGCTGTCCCCGAATGCCGACTTGGAAAATTAGAAAAGGGACAATAGATGGCTGAGCCATCATTGTGTGAGACTTTTGCCTTGTTAGAAATGTACCATCACAGTGATCAGCCTCCGACCGAGTGACAGGCTCTCCACACTGGTCCATCCTACATGTTTGGCCCATTGTTGCTATTGAGAAAATAGTGGCCATATTTTTTAAAGACAGTGTACTGGTTACTTTTCCTTGGTGACATATATGACAGAAGCAACTTAAGGGAGGAAGGATTTATTTTGTCTCGCGGTTTTGGGGCATGCAGTCCATCCTGGTAGGTAAGCCCCACCCCCTTGTAAATTGTTCTGAAACAGCAGATGCCTTGTGGCTGTCAGTTTTCTCACATCTTGGTGGGTCAGGAAGCAGGGTGCTCCCAGGCAGGAGTCAGAAGTGGATATCATCTTCAAGGCCCGTCCCCAGTGATGCGCTTCAGCTAGCTAGACCGTTAACAGTCTCAAAAGCTCCACAACCTGCCAAAACCCCACCACCAGCTGGAGAACACGGGCTCTAACCCATGAGCCCATGCAGGAAGTCTCATATTCAACCCATAACAGGCAGTGATCTCTGCATTGTTCTGATGTCATTTCTATTAAAGTGACAGTGTAAGTTACACAGTTATTCACAATAAGAAAGTCACCATAGAGAGGCAGATTATGAGGGAATGTTTATATGCTGAGATCTCACTGGAATTCTGAAATCTCTTTAGTAGAAATGACTTCTGGTCCCGTGAGATTGTGGCTGCCCCACTCATTGTCAAACACCATGGTTAAGATGCTAAGAATGTGGTTAGGAGGAGGGCATCTGTTGCAGTCAGGTTTGCATTGCTGGCAGAGAACACTGGACCAAGAGCAGCTTGTGGGGGAAAGTGTTTATTTTGGCTTATAGACTTGACAAGAAGCTCCACTGTGGCAGGGGAAAACGATGGCATGAGCAGAGGGTGGACATCACCTCCTGGCCAACATCAGGTGGACAATAGCAACGGAAGAGTATGCCAAACACTGGCAAGGGGAAAGTGGCTATAATACCCATAAGCCAGCCCCCAACAATACACTATCTCCAGGAGGGTTTAATTCCCAACTCTCCATCAGCTGGGGACATTGCATTCAGAACACCTAAGTTTATGGGGGACACCTGAATCAAACCACCACAGCATCGATATGACCACAGCACTGAGGAAGACAGGCATTCACAGGGCCAGCATAGGATGAAAGAGACACATACATTCATTGGGTACTAGCCATATTTCTTTCTTGCCTAATCGAACTCTCATCCATCATGACTTGATTAATCTTGGCTTTTCCCATTCTCAAGAGATGTTAACTTTCTGTCTTTGCTCTGATCGCTCCGAGGCATTGAAAAGGCACTTTTCCAGCTTGCAGATGAGAGAGAAGAAGCCCTCAACGGACTCCCACTCACGGGCTGCGTTCATTGCCTCCCTCTAATGTTCCTAAGGAGAAAGTATTCTCCTTCCCTGTGTTCTGCAGATGTCTGAGATCTGTCTCCCCCACACACATAAAGAGCCTTTTTGCCCTGTTATAGTTCTCTTTGTTCCAAATCCTAACAGCTTCTGTGTGGCTCCAGGAAGAAGAGGCCACGCGCACCGGTGCCCTCCTTGCTCAGTGAAAACGTGCCCCAGCCTCACCCTCCTGGGTGAAATTCCACGTTTGCCTCCCAAAGTCTGCCATCCAAATTTCCTTTGAAAGGAGGGATTTAACTGTGCTCTACTGAGGAGATCAGCATAGTCCTGTTTCTTTTCTTTCTTATGAACAATTTAAATCCAATTGTAACAAAAATAGTTTCTAATAGCAATGCAGGGGTTTCCTTATGTTGCTCCTTTATTGCTAGAAGACACCCCCTGCTAACCCGCACATAGCGGGGACAGAGGAGCTGAGGCCATACCCTGTGGCCTGCCATTGTGGATGCTCAGGGCACAAAACCATGCAGTCAGGGGCTCAGGCTCCTTCTTGTTCAAGTTCTCCAGCGAGCCAGTTGTTTGCAGCACGTGACATGGGCTTGCATGGGGGAAGATCCCTAGCTATAAGGGGACACTTGCCTGCTGTGTCCTCTGAGCAATGACTGGGCCTGGATTGGCCACAGGCTGGGAGGAGAGTTGAGATTGCTAAGGGCTGCTCCCTGTGGTCGTGGCATGGTCAGGTACAAGCTATGAGGTTGAGGGTGAAATGACAGCTGGTGAAGTTACAGGGTATGGGTAAGGTCTGGTCATGGTTGAGGGTTCAGGGCAGGCTGGGATTAAGGGGACATGAAGTCAGAGTTGGCTTGACATCAGGGAAGGTTCTGTTTGAATGAGAATAGGTTGTGGGCAAGAGAGCTAGAGCCTGGAGATGGGAGCCAGCTTGAGTTCAGGTGAAGCCATGGTGAGGAGACAGCAGGCCATTTTCTATCCGTGTGATGTGACCCTTAGAACAGTGACTGGTTGGCCCACTCCCCTGGGTGCTGCTTGACCCTTAACTCCTTGTGGGAGTGGGACTTATATCAGCCTTTCTATGCCCTATGCCTCGGCCTCCCCGCATTTCCGGAGGGCCCTCTCTCCCTAGGGAAGGAAAGAGAATAAAGACAGCTGAAGCAGGATTGGCTAACACACCCATCCCCCTGGCTGCTCTGCAGGAGGATGGTTCAGGCTTGGAGGTGCTGCTGGGACTCCGCCAGGGGACCCAGTGATCAATGCATCCCCAGTGCCCAGGGCAGAGCTAATTGGCTCCATGCTGTCCATGTGTGAACACCTCTTGACACCCCTTCGCAGAAGAAAAAGCACATTTTGTGGGGAGCCCATGAGAAATGGAAGCGCTGCCCGCCTGCTGGCAGGTGTCAGCTAATCTTCCACCTGGTTCTCTGGGCACAGCTGCCTCAGAGGGGCCAGGCTACCTGGCAGTGGTTGTGAGTTGCTTCCTGCACCCTGTTGCACACTGAGCCCTGGCAGAAGAGACCTAAATTAGCAACCAATACCGTCTGTCCTGCGGGTGAGGAGCAGGTATGGCCGTGGGCAGCGGGCAGCGGGGCCAGGTTCTCACTGCGTCCGTCACCTCCCTTGGGCAGAAGGACAGTGAGCAGCCCCGCCCATGTCCTCTAAACCACTGACCCACACCCCACCCAGCCGTCAGCAGAGTCCACAGCATGGCTGACAAGTGGCCACAGGTACAATGCAGGGCAGATGACACAACTGTCCAGCAGGCAAGGTGCGCTCCCCAAAGCCTGTCCCCACCATGGCGGAAGGGCAGGGCGGAGGGTGGATAGCCCTGGCCCAAGACTCTGTGGAGAATTCGAGGAGTCCCACAGGGATCTGATCTCTCAGAATTCAAGGAGTCCCACAGGGATCTGATCTCTCAGAGCCCACGGATGACTCACACAGATGGCGTAAAGACCTGTGAGTCTTCAGCCCCCAGAGGGGTGGACTCAGCATGCCCAAGGCAGTGTCACACATCTGCAGGGCTGGCTTGTGACAGAGCCCTAGAGTACCAAGACTTACAGCCGATGGTCAGGATGACTGCAAGCCAGCTCTCTTCTCTCAAGTCAGAGCAATTTAATGGGAGAAAGAGCTGTGGCAAGGTAATGAGTTTGCTGTGCTGGGAGATAGATAATCAAGCAGAGCCGGGTTCCCATATGAGCGATGCAGTATGGGGGAGTCGCACAGTGATGAAGGGTCCGGTGAGCAGGCCTTTCCAGGGAAAGCGCTGAGATGAATTGCTCAAGTTCAAGGTCATGCGTTGATAACCGATGCTGGCTGGCCTTCTGCATACCTCCCACTGTCCAACCTCGACTTCCTTTGTTTGCGGGTCAGTGTCCATGCGCATGCGCTCATGCGTGTTGTTGGGTGGTGTTTCTCAGGCACCATCCACCTTTTGTGACACAGGGTCTCTCACTAGCCCGGGGACTGGCAAGGAGGTGAGACTGGCTGGCTGGTGAGCCCTCGGGGACCCACCTGTCTCCACCTTCCCAGTGCTGAGATCACGGCACGTAACACCACACCAGGCTTGATTCTCCGTGGCTACCATGGGTGGTACTCGGGTCCTCATGCATGCAAGACAAAGGCAGAATTCCTGACCGGGCTGTGTCCCTGGAACTGCTTCTGTCCCGTAATTCCCTCTACACCACATGGGAACACTACCATTCTCCTGCTCCAAGAAGAGCCTGGTTCGTTCTTATTTTGCTGTTCTCAGGGGTGTGCCTGGGGCAGGGAAGAGAGGAACACTGAGTTAGGCTACTTAGTATCACACCTTCCCCAGAGCCCATGCGGACACCCAAGGCTCCTTGTCTGACCGCAAGAGGCCACTGTGTTTTCCTGTCATTTCCCTCCCGCCGCCAATCCTCATCCTCCTGTGGTCATCAGCATGTGTATTAGGATGACACGCTTCTGGTTTGCAAAAGAAGCAGGACTTACTGTTGCCTGGGGAGTTTTGAGGCCTCCGGGGCCCTGTGTGAACAGGAAGAATTGGGCCCCAGGATAATGCGCTCAGAGGACAGAAATCCGTGTCACGTGAAGCTCACGCCTGCAGGAGCCGCAGCTGCTGTCAGCCTCAGGTGCCTCCACGCGCCGAGCAGAAGCCCGTGGGCACCTGGACAAAGGTGGCTCATTATTTCGCTTTCCGTCGCTGAGAAGTTATGCTCGGCACAGCAGCGGGTCAGAGGACGCCGCCCACCATAAGGCCTGGTTCAGTGAGATACAAGTGGTGTGTGATTGAACGCAAACTGTCATCACAGATTACAACGTGTCGACACCCCCAATGACAATAGCTATTTTATCCCCCGAGAACATTGGATGTGTTGTTACCTCTCACAGATGAGGGGGAAAGAAATCTAATTCCACCGGGCTGGATCGTTCAAGGCAATCTGCACTCTCTAAACACGCTGAAAGGCAGCGTTCCCAAGGTGATGAATGAAACGATGGTTGTGTGATTCTTCTGCTGTCTTCCTATTGCTGAGCATGGAGGATTCTGGACCAGGCATGTGCGGCTACTCCGAATTCACTCAACACACAAGGCCATTTCAGATCATCTGCCTTAGTTCACACCATTCCCCTAAGGAGGAGGATGCTGACGTTGTTGTCCACCTGGGAAGACCCTCTTCACCCCATACAGCACAGCTGAAACGCCCTCCCTTCCTCTCAGCGTAAGCTAATTGTTAGAACTTTCCATGGCTATGTTGCCGCATGAACTCTGGGAGAAGCCAGTGAGTGCTTGCTGCTCCAGACACAGCACCCCCAATTAAAGGCTGATTCTTGGGCTCTTTGAAAGAGCATGGGTGAGGGGTTACTTACAGGAGTTTGGAGGGCAGCACTAAAAGGTCTCATGGCCGCATAGAAAACAACCTCCCCATGGCTGGATAGGTGACACTCTCCATCCCTTGAATTTCCACCCTCTATATACTCCATCTTGCCCCTAAGACCTCGTGCGTCACTGCATAAAGTTGGCCCAGGGTTTACCCGAGTTAAGGTGAGGGCCCAACTGTCTTTCCCCGCCCCTCTCCTTCTATGGGAGACCATCAGCAGGCCCAGTCTGGAGAGCGTCTTGTATGTGTTGCTTCTGATAAAGATGGCAGTAGTTATTTTTCTCAGAGGGCCATGTCATATGTGTGCCCACTTGTATTGCTGCCCTGCTGTTTAGAATGGAGCCCCCTTACCTGTTGTCCCATGCATCTCTCATTCAACCTGAGAACTGGGACAATGGCTCTTCAGGGCTTAGAGCGTCCGTCCCTTCAGAGCCCAGAACAGTCCATGCACACACTTGGTTCTCAATGAAATTTCATGGGATGTACATTTGCTACCACGTGAAAAGCAACCTGGTCTCCCTCCTTAACTGCTTTACATTATATCTATTTTTATGTAATCCAATCTGACCTTGAACTTGCTGTGTAGCCAAGACTGGCCTTGAACTCGTGATCCTTCCAAGTGCTGGGATTACAGGCGTATGTCACCACGCCCAGCTATATGTTGGCATTGAATGTGTACATGTGAAATACTGCTTCAAGATGACAAAGGGAGCTATTCCTTCCTAGAGAAATCCCAGAAGTTCTGTCCCTAGATGTGTTTTATGCCCAGGATAAGGGGAGCTCTGAGCTGACTCAGCCCCTGCCTGCAGTGCAAGTAGTAGCTCGGTGAGGGCTGAGGTGGAGGGCAGAGCCCTGGCAGAGGGCAGCCTCATCAGATTGCATAGCACCGAACCGCTAACGCCTCATGCTTACCTGAGTCCTCACAAAGGATCACACCTACTGGCCATGTTCACGAGGTCACACGGGAGTCTGTGTGTCTACTTGCTAGACCCCTGTTTGAGAAAGGAGGTAAGCTTTCTGCACTCTGAGCTCGCAGGCCTGGGATGCCTGAAGTTAAACACAATGTTCTGATGATCTTCTCGCTTCACAGGGGATCCTTCCTGCCTGTAGGGGGTTTGCAGACCTGCACTGGGTCAGACAAAGATCCTTTTAGAGAGCTTAATCAGGCACTGATGGTCCTCCGTGGCGGAAGTCCAGCCTCTCCTGCTGGCCTTGTCTCCCTGTAGGCCACTGTGCCTTGTATCCAAGGACTGCCTCTATTCCTCCTCCAGCCTCCCTCCAGCCATGAAAGAGTGGGGCTGACCCCAGCCTTTCACCAGAACCAATTCTGTTCCCAGTTTGAGGAAATGTACTGCTCTATAGATCAGTAACTAGGTGGTGCATGCTTGTGAAGTGGCTCCAATACAGAGGTGAGAATTAAGACGAGAGGTAGACACCTGCTCCACAGCCACCCAGCCAGTCAGAGTCCAGGTGCTTTCTCCATAGCGACCCCCAGTTAATCAGCATTCAGACATACCTTCTTTCAACACCCAATTATTCAGTCAGTGTCTAGTCAGAATTAGCTTTCTAGCTGAATGGCAATGTTCTTCTGTAACCTCAATCCACAGCAGGTGGATATGGGAGGATCTCTGGGGCTCACTGATGGACAGAAGCTCTAGGTTGAGGGAGTGACCCCCAAAAGAAATATGTGGATGAGCAATAGGAGGAGGACCTAGCATTCTCTTTTGCCCCCCCCACACACACAGCACATGCATGTATACGTACACATTGAATATACCACACATCATATATACCACACAACACATATACTCTACATATATTCATGCAAAAAAGGAGATAGGAATGAGAAGCATGCTTAAGAATGGAATAGAGGGGCTGGAGAGATGACATAGCAGTTAAGGCACTTTCCTGTGAAGCCTAAGGACCCAGGTTCAATTCTCTAGTACCCATGTAAGCCAGATGCACAAGGTGGTGCATGTGTCTGGAGTGGCCATTCTTTCTCTCTTCATTGGCTTCTTTCTCTCTCTCATGAATGAACAAATAAATAATAAATAAAATGGAGTCCAAGGTCAAAGAGGAAAACCTCCCACCCAGCTACTGACCCCAATGAGTTGAATCTGTTGTTTGCTTCCAGACCCCATCATCAAGGACCTCCTCCGAGTCCTTCTTATCTTCTTTTTCTCATTGCCTCGGAAAGAGGTAAGGCTCTGGGACACACTGAAAGATGATCATGACAAGCTGTGGTTGGATGATGGCCTTTTTTGTTTTTGTTTGTTTTTTTGTTTTGTTTTTCGAGGTAGGGTCTCACTCTAGCCCAGGCTAACCTGAAATTCACTGTGGAGTCTCAAGGTGGCCTCAAACTCATGGTGATCCTCCTACCTCCACCTCCCGAGTGCTGAGATTAAAGGCATGTGCCATCACGCCCAGCTTTTTTTTTTATTTTTTTTTTATGATAGCCTTTTTAATTGAGTGTGACTGAGCCCCTGATCTCCAGCCCAGGTAGTTGGGCCTTGCTTCCTGCTAAAGAAGAGTCCTGTGTTGGAGTTGGAGGCTGTTGATGGCCGCCATTCCCTGGGATAGGATCTGCACCTACCCTAGGTACATCTACAGACCTGCTGCGTCTCCCTGATGCTGAACCCCAGCCCATCTTCTATTGCCAGATGCTCTTGGGGATACCTGTGTCTCATATATCTTCCTCTCTTGTCTCTAGGATCTCTGGGTAGAATCACCTATCCAGACCAATGGACAGAGCTCACCTCCCCGTCTGTCCCTTCCCAAATGAATGATCTCAGGACCCACACATACGGCTCAGCTCCTCTCCCCATCTTGCACAGCGCTTGAGTTTGGGGCACTCCTTCCTATTTTATGTATGTCAAATTCCATCTTGCTAGATTTAACGCATGATGACCCCTCCTTTTAGGAATGTTTTGTATCTATTATTTCCCTCACTTTCTTACCAGTCACAAATGCAAATGCATATAAATCCTATACTTGTAAGCCAGCTAAAAAAGAGCTAGACTTTGCTTCCTGCTTGAACCCCCTGCCATGTTGGTGGTGAGCCATGAATCGGTCTCTTGAGACATAGCCATTCAATTACTGACTACTTCACTAGTCTATCAGCATCTAGCCCAGATTTTTCTAAGCATCTAATGCAGATGGTTCAAGATGGTAGTTGTCTGGCAAATAGTTTTCCCTTGGTCTGCCCAGCATTTTTTACAACACACATTTACATATTTTAACCTTTTAAAATAGTTTCTGTGTGTGTGTGTGTGTGTGTGTGTGTGTGTGTGTGTATGGACGTAGGTGTGCCATGCACGAATCACTTTGCATCTGGCTTTACTTGAGTACTGGTGAATTGAACCTGGGACAACAGGCTTTGCAAGTAAGCACCTTTAATCAGTAAGTCATTGCCCCAGCACCAACATTCATATTTTTAAAATTTTATTTATTTGTTAGCATGGGGGCGGGGGATAATGGGTGCACCAGGTCCTCTTGCTACTGCAAACGAATTCCAGATGCATGCATCTCTTTGCGCATCTGGATTTATATGGGTACTATGGAATCAAACCTGGGCTGACAGACATCATAAATAAGCAAGCACCTTTATTTACCAAGCAATTCCCCCAGTCCCCATTCGTATTTTTTAAAATGGAGATTTCTCACCAAAATATGTAGGTTTTGGGCTCCTCTTAAAAAAATACTCAGGACAAACCAATTGGAGTTTGATGGGAAATGCCTTTTTATTTTGAAGTGGTATTTTGCTGTAGTCCAGGCTGACCTGGAATTCACTGTGTAGGCTCAGCGTGGCCTCAAACTCCTACCTCTACCTCCCGAGTGCTGGGATTGAAGGCGTGCCCCACCACGCCTGGCTGGAAGTGTCTTGTATCTTCCTAACCCTGTGTAATGGTGCTCGGAGGTGGAACTTTGAGGCGGTGACTAGACTGTGAGGGTGGAGCCCTCTTGAATGGGATTAGTGCCTATATAAAAGGGCCCACTAGGATATGGGGTGATAGCCCAGAAAGGTAAGAGCGCTTGCTGCACACGCATGAAGACCTGAGTTCTATCCTCAGCACCTCCATAAAGAGCCAGTAGATCTAAAACGACCTAAAACGAACCCAACATGGCTCAGGGAAATTCCGGAAGAAGGGGCGGAAAGATTGTTAGAGCCACATGTCGGGACATTATGCACAGAGACATTACCTCTTCCCCATAACTGATGGCTACCCCACAATGCACAGCCCACATTCCCCAATGAGGAGGGGGAAGGACAGGGAGGAGGCTAACGATGGTACCAACATGGCTGTTTACACACTGTGTACATAACTAATAATAATAATAAATACCTAAAAAAATAAAAATAAAAGAGCCAGATATGTTTGTGCATACCTGCTGAGTAAGATGGAGACAAGAGGATCTCTGGGGCTCACTGGTCAGCCATTCTAATAAAAAAATGGGGATCACCTGGTTTAGTGAAAGACTCAGTTTCAGGGAAATAAGGCAATAAAAGTGACAGAGGAGGATACCTAACATCCTTTTTTGGCCTCCACATGAAGTCTGAAGGCCCCTGTTCAATCCTGGGTTTTGGCATCATAATGTAAGCTGAAGTTTGGAGATGGATTTGAAAGGAAGAAACGGGTAGACATCTCCAGCAGGAAGTCGAGTTTTCTTCCGAGTTGGCACAGGGACTCCTCACATTGCAGCAGTCCTAGGACTCTGGGACATGAGGAGCCACTATAGCTGTTTGCAGAGGCCTTTTATCTAAAGGTAGAGTCGTGCTAGCATAAAGAGGGAGGGAGGAGGGAGCAGTGGGATGCCCGGGAGCCCCTGAATCTGCACACACACCCCCCAAAATAAATCAAGAAAGAAATAGGAACCCCCCCAGAGCACTCTTACTCTTCTGTCATGTGAGGACATGGCAAGAAGATGACCATCTGTCAACTGACAACTAGGCTCTTAGCAGGCACCAAGGCTGCAGGCACAGGACTTGGACTGCCCAACCTTGTAGACCATGAGCCACGAGTTACTCTTGTTTATAAGCTGTCTGGTCTCTAGGATTCTGCTCTAGTAGCCAGACAGGGTTAAGATCCCTTTGTTAGAACATGCCTTCTCTAGTCCCAGAGTACTTTACTTGACTCTCATCAGTGTGAGCTTACAAACTTCCTGAAGAGCGCGAAGGGAGATTCTGTGTGGTGATCATCATAGAGGTTATTCATCTCCATGTCATAATAGCTCAATATTAAGGCAAAACCATGCTATGGCGTGTTGTTTTTGAGCACTGGGAATTCAGGAGTGTCTGAGCTGGGCAGCTTGGAGTCATGAGGTTTTAGCTGAGGTGTTGGTTAAGGCTGCAACCATCTGAAAGCCTGACGGGGCCTGGGGACTTGCATGGATCTTCTTCCATGCTGTGACAGCTGGCTTCCCCTAGTGAGCAATCCAAGAGAGAATGGCCAACCAGTAATAGCTTTTTATGGCCTGCTTTCAGAAGTGACACACTGTCACCTCCAGTTCTACTGTGTCCTATCATTAGGAGGAGGCCACTAAACCCAGCCCACATTCAGGGGAAAAGAAACCCAGCTCCACTTCACTTTGTTTTGTTTTGTTCTGAGACAGGATTTCATATAGACTAGGCTAGCCTGGAACTCTCTATGTAGCCCAAGCTGTCCTTGAACTTCTGACCCTATTGATTTGACCTCCCAAGAGCTGGGATTATAGGCATATGCCATTACTTTTTTTAAAATTTTTTTGTTTATTTATTTATTTATTTGACAGCGACAGAGAGAAGGAGGCATAGAGAGAGACAGAGAGAGAGAGAGAGAGAGAGAGAATGGGCACGCCAGAGCTTCCAGCCTCTGTAAACGAACTCCAGATGCGTGCTCCCCCTTGTGCATCTGGCTAACGTGGGTCCTGGGGAATTGAGCCTCGAACCGGAGTCCTTAGGCTTCACAGGCAAGCGCTTAACCACTAAGCCATCTCTCCAGCCCTGCTATTACTTTTTATCACTGTGACAAAAAACATAAACAAGAGAACAATTTAAGGGAGGAAGGACTACTTCTGACTCACAGTTTAGAATCCTCTGTGGCAGGGAAGGTACGGTGGCTGGAGCAGATCAGACTTTGGTGGTGGGAGCTTATAGCAGCATCATCTCATGTGGTACCAACCAGACAGCAGAGAGAGCTCAGGCCGGAAGCAGGACTAGGCCTCAAGGTCAGCCCCTAATGGCCTACATCAGCCATCCCAGAGGTTCCGCAGCCTCCCAAAACAGTACCAACGGCTAGGGAGCGAGTGTTCATGTACGTGGGCCTATGGGGAGACATTTCATACCAAACAGTAACAGGGATAAAGCGTCTTCCTTGCAAGCTTGTTGTGAGGTGTAATTGACATACCGTGGGGGAAGTCCTTAGGAGGTGTTGGCACTGGTGGGGACTTACCTCCTTCTTGTGCCTCAGACAGCTGTCCGGCCTGCTGAGGTGCAAGGTGGTGACGGGCAAGTCAGGGGCCGCCCGTGGTTTGTGAGATCCGGAGAGTGAGCGCAGCGAGTGCAGGAGGACCTCACTTTGTAGAAAGACGTAGCCAGATTCCGATCCCACGGGGCTCCTTACCGAGGAGCAACCTTGGACACCTTTCTTCACTCCTCAGCCTTTTCATCTATAAAATGCAAATACCAATAGCTCCTCTCAGGGTTGTTTTGAAGATTAAATAATGTCTGTAATACTTGGAGCACTTCACTGTGGGAACATAGCAGTTATTTAATAAATGTTAATTTCCTTCCTCTTTCCTTCAAATGGAAGCGTTAGTCTCCAGGGCTTGGGGCTGGCTGAAGAATGGGAGCTGAGGAGCTGGTCTGGTCTCGGCCTTCCCCGCCTCCGATGAGGCCCTATTCGCTTATCTTCTTAACCTTGCTCTCGCAAAGCCCAATCAACAGAAACATTGGGTTTCCTTTATTGTTCCTCCATGTGACCTTTTCAGAACAGGAGGCCCTTGAGTTCTCTGAGCTCTCACTCATCGAGCCTCCCCTCCCTTTTGTGCTGTTTTGGGTCATCACTGGCTACACAGGCAAAATGTGGGCTCCCAGAGGCTCCTTCCAAAGTCTGCAGTCCATGAAATTGCAGCTTTGAGCCAGCCGCTCTGAAATCTGTCTGCTGAAAGCCAAGCTCTGGACACCTGGGCCCCTGGTCTTTCAACAGGCACTGTGAGAAGAGATGGACGTCGCGCCACGAGTCCAAGTTCCCATCACTCCACCTCACCATTCCCTGTTCATTGATGAGGACTGACAAGTCATAAGAACCAGGATGGTGAGGGTTAAATAGGCTCTGCAGGATGCACTTAGAAGTCTCTGAGGCCTCTGACACTCCGGCATAGGCAAAGGGTGCCTGTATCTCTGTGTGTGAGTGAGTGTATTTGTCCATGGGGAAGGACCCCTAGGCTTCACAAGGAACCCCCAAGTTCACAACGCCTCAAGAGCCATGCTGCCTTTCCTGCAGCCACTGGGAGAGTACGCTGTGGCTCAGTGTGATTGAATGTCAGCTTGATGAGATCAGGATTCAAGGAAGAGACGCAGCTCGTGGGCAGGTCTGTGAGGGCATTTCCAGGAAGGATTAACTTGCAGGCGGGGGACCATCCCCCAGAATGGGTGGCCCTTGCTCCTTGCTGGTGAGTGCATCTCCCCTCTTACTACCGCCCTCCACTGACTGGACTGGAGAGCTGGCTTAACAGCTAAGGAACTTACCTGTGAAGCCTATAAACACCCAGGTTTGATTCCCCAGTACCCACATAAGCCAGATAAACAGAGTGGTGCATGCATCTGGAGTTCATTGGCAGTGGCTAGAGGTCCTGGCATGCCAATGATTGACTCCCCCCCCCCCACTTTCTCAAATAAATAAGTAAAAATATATTCAAAAAAAAACCCAGCTTCTCCAGCATTCCCATGTGTACAGAAAAATCCTCCTTCATTGTCAGATTGGGACTGTGGAGGCATCTAGCTTCGTGGACTGAGGACCTACCAGGTTCTGGGCCTCTTCAACATGCAGAGAACCATTGTAGGACTACCCACCAGCATCGTGTAAGACGATCAAGTGAATCCCCTTGTGTAACATCTAGTCATCATATTACTTCCATTCCTCTGGAGAACCCTGACTCGGACACTCAGTAGGTGGTCAAGTGCATTGCCTAGAGGAATGGAAGGTTTCTCATTTGCATCTGGTCAGCCAAGGTTCTGCCCAACTGCCTCTTGTTGCTTCTGCCACCTGGACCAGAAACCCAGCCGCTCTTGCCCCATCCAGTTGAATTCCCAGTTACAAACTTTGGACCCACAGGGCTCCTTGCTGTTCATTCTCTGGCCTCACCAAGTCCTTCCCATCTTGCCTAAGGCAGCAGCAGGCAGGAGTTTACCCCATCTGCCCCCAACACCCCTGTTCCCACAGACTGAGTCATGATGCAAATCTCTAGGACCCTGTGAGATCATTTCTACACCTGGCTTTCAGGCATGTGACGTCTTTGTTTGTCTCACGTGCTGCCCTGTTGCCGTGCAGCCTTCAGGGAAGTTTGTCTTCACTCCCACCTCCAAGGTTTACTCATCCATCACTCCTACATGTGACTCCCTTCCCCACCACCCCGCTGCTCTCCATGGAAACCGGTCCATGCTTTTCTCTCTTCCCTGTTGATGGCGTCACTTCATCCGCCTCCTCTCTTGAAATGTTGCCCTTGCGCGTGAGGCTTAAGTGAATTCCGGGATGGGATCAGGAAGCCAAACAGTGCTGGCAAACACCATCTACAGGCCCAGCTGGTGTCCTGCCAGTTCTTTGTTCTTTCGAAATCAGTGGGGAAAGGCCACAGAGTACCTCTACTCTCTGAGTCCCTCAGTTTCCTGCCAGGACTTTGTAAAGATCTGTCTTCTTTGAACCTCCTCCCCAATGCAGCCTGGCTGGAGTGAGCAGCCCCTCTCTCACATGGCTGTGTCCCCACAGCAGTGGCCTACAGTGGCTATCCTTGTGCCCACAGTGCTGGGAGTCACTTCCAAACTGGGTTAGCACGTGCGTCTACTTAGAACAATGTGCTGTGCCTACAGGAGACCTAGCTGTTCCCTCGAATTTTCCGGGTGTTCCAGAGACTTCTCTCAGAACGTGGGTGCCTTTCTTCCCATTAGTGGTGCCACCTGGTCTTTCCTGGGTTCCCTCGTTCCCTCCCCACCTCCTTTCTCTTCTCTTTTCTTTGTGGCAGTCCTTCTACTCTGCAGGGAAACATCACTCTCTGGGCACATGCATGTACACGCGCGCATGTGTGTGTGTCTGTTGCACATGCATATTTGCACATGTGTGGGAATACATGTGCATGTGTGTGTGTGGAGATCAGGGGTTGATTCTGTGTACCTTCCTCAATCACTCTGAAGGGTTTCTCGCTTGAATCCAGGGTATATCCACTTGCCTTGAGGAAGCCCTGTCTCCGCCTCTTGAGCACTTGAATTATAAGCTCCCCACTATGGCCACGAGGCATTTACAAGGGCGCTAGTGTTCTGAGCTCAGGCCTTCATGCTCTGCTGACAGTGCCTTGTTCACTGAGCTGTCCCCCAGCACTCGGGAGGCTGAGGGAGGAGGATTGCCGTGAGTTAGAGGCCAGCTTGGGCTAGAGTGAGACCCTGCCTCAAAAATAGCAACAAACCTCTCCATGTATCTATCTATGTATCGATCTATGTATCGATCTATGTATCTATCTATCTATCTATCTATCTATCTATCTATCTATCTACCTATCTACCTATCTATCTATCTACTTATCTATCTATCTATCTATCTATCTATCTATCTATCTATCTATCTATCTATCATATTTCTATCTATCTTCTCTCTCCAAGTAAGTAAATAAAATAGAAACAAAGAGCCCTAACAGGGCATCAGACAGGCCTCTACCTGTCCTAGACAACATCTCAAGTCACAGTCTTGTTAGAAACCAATGCATAAGTGGATCTCATGGAAATCCGGCTTTGTAAGGTTGCGAGTAAATATCACATCATTGGGTTTCTGGAAGGGCACGGTTCCTTCTACTGCTACACAAGATTTTTAAATTAACAAATTGA
The DNA here is from genome assembly GCA_036346955.1 of Dipus sagitta. NCBI lineage: Eukaryota > Metazoa > Chordata > Mammalia > Rodentia > Dipodidae > Dipus > Dipus sagitta. Next base: position 150,175,474 of record CM070772.1, on the reverse strand, counting down.
TAAAAAGTACCTCCTAGCATTTTGGCTAATGTCCCAGACCTTTATTATGGGGGATCCAAATAAAACGCCATCATGACCTCCTAATGTTTTGGACTGATATTTCACGACCTTAATAATCTCTCCACGACTTCCTCATGCATTATCCACTCTCCTCATTCATCGTCTCTCTTCCTCTCCCTCATGCAGTGTCCCCTCTCCTCACTCATCGTCTCTCCTCCTCTTCCTCATGCAGTGTCCACTCTCCTCATTCATCATCTCTCCTCCTCTCCCTCATGCAGTGTCTCCTCTCCTCATTCATCGTCTCTCTTCCTCTCCTTTATGCAGTGTCTCCTCTCCTCATTCATCATCTCTCTTCCTCTCCTTCATGCAGTGTCCCCTCTCCTCATTCATCATCTCTCCTCCTCTCCTTCATGCAGTGTCTCCTCTCCTCATTCATCATCTCTCCTCCTCTCCCTCATGCAGTGTCTCCTCTCCTCATTCATCGTCTCTCTTCCTCTCCCTCATGCAGTGTCTCCTCTCCTCATTCATCATCTCTCTTCCTCTCCCTCATGCAGTGTCCCCTCTCCTCATTCATCATCTCTCTTCCTCTCCTTCATGCAGTGTCTCCTCTCCTCATTCATCATCTCTCCTCCTCTCCCTCATGCAGTGTCTCCTCTCCTCATTCATCATCTCTCTTCCTCTCCTTCATGCAGTGTCTCCTCTCCTCATTCATCATCTCTCCTCCTCTTCCTCATGCAGTGTCTCCTCTCCTCATTCATCATCTCTCTTCCTCTCCCTCATGCAGTGTCTCCTCTCCTCATTCATCATCTCTCTTCCTCTCCTTCATGCAGTGTCTCCTCTCCTCATTCATCATCTCTCCTCCTCTCCTTCATGCAGTGTCTCCTCTCCTCATTCACCATCTCTCTTCCTCTTTCTCATGCAGTGTCTCCTCTCCTCATTCATCATCTCTCCTCCTCTCCCTCATGCAGTGTCCCCTCTCCTCATTCATCATCTCTCTTCCTCTCCCTCATGCAGTGTCTCCTCTCCTCATTCATCATCTCTCCTCCTCTCCCTCATGCAGTGTCCCCTCTCCTCATTCATCATCTTTCCTCCTCTCCCTCATGCAGTGTCCCCTCTCCTCATTCATCATCTCTCCTCCTCTCCTTCATGCAGTGTCTCTTCTCCTCACTCATCGTCTCTCCTCCTCTTCCTCATGCAGTGTCCCCTCTCTTCATTCATCATCTCTCTTCCTCTCCCTCATGCAGTGTCTCCTCTCCTCATTCATCGTCTCTCTTCCTCTCCTTCATGCAGTGTTCCCTCTCCTCATTCATCATCTCTCTTCCTCTCCCTCATGCAGTGTCCCCTCTCCTCATTCATCATCTCTCCTCCTCTCCCTCATGCAGTGTCTCCTCTCCTCATTCATCATCTCTCCTCCTCTCCCTCATGCAGTGTCCCCTCTCCTCATTCATCATCTCTCCTCCTCTCCTTCATGCAGTGTCTCCTCTCCTCATTCACCATCTCTCTTCCTCTCCCTCATGCAGTGTCTCCTCTCCTCATTCATCATCTCTCCTCCTCTCCCTCATGCAGTGTCCCCTCTCCTCATTCATCATCTCTCCTCCTCTCCCTCATGCAGTGTCCCTCTCCTCATTCATCATCTCTCCTCCTCCCCTTCATGCAGTGTCTCCTCTCCTCATTCACCATCTCTCTTCCTCTCCTTCATGCAGTGTTCCCTCTCCTCATTCATCATCTCTCTTCCTCTCCCTCATGCAGTGTCCCCTCTCCTCATTCATCATCTCTCCTCCTCTCCCTCATGCAGTGTCTCCTCTCCTCATTCATCGTCTCTCTTCCTCTCCTTCATGCAGTGTCTCCTCTCCTCATTCATCATCTCTCCTCCTCTCCCTCATACAGTGTCCCCTCTCCTCATTCATCATCTTTCCTCCTCTCCCTCATGCAGTGTCCCCTCTCCTCATTCATCATCTCTCCTCCTCTCCTTCATGCAGTGTCTCTTCTCCTCACTCATCGTCTCTCCTCCTCTTCCTCATGCAGTGTCCCCTCTCTTCATTCATCATCTCTCTTCCTCTCCCTCATGCAGTGTCCCCTCTCCTCATTCATCGTCTCTCTTCCTCTCCTTCATGCAGTGTTCCCTCTCCTCATTCATCATCTCTCTTCCTCTCCCTCATGCAGTGTCCCCTCTCCTCATTCATCATCTCTCTTCCTCTCCCTCATGCAGTGTCTCCTCTCCTCATTCATCATCTCTCTCCTCCCTCATGCAGTGTCCCTCTCCTCATTCATCATCTCTCCTCCTCTCTCATGCAGTGTCTCCTCTCCTCATTCATCATCTCTCTCCTCTCCTCATGCAGTGTCTCCTCTCCTCATTCATCATCTCTCTTCCTCTCCCTCATGCAGTGTCTCCTCTCCTCATTCATCATCTCTCTTCCTCTCCCTCATGCAGTGTCTCCTCTCCTCATTCATCATCTCTCTCCTCTCCCTCATGCAGTGTCCCTCTCCTCATTCATCATCTCTCCTCCTCTCCTCATGCAGTGTCCCCTCTCCTCATTCATCATCTCTCCTCCTCTCCCTCATGCAGTGTCTCCTCTCCTCATTCATCATCTCTCTTCCTCTCCCTCATGCAGTGTCTCCTCTCCTCATTCATCATCTCTCTCCTCTCCCTCATGCAGTGTCCCCTCTCCTCATTCATCATCTCTCCTCCTCTCCCTCATGCAGTGTCTCCTCTCCTCATTCATCATCTCTCTTCCTCTCCCTCATGCAGTGTCTCCTCTCCTCATTCATCATCTCTCCTCCTCTCCCTCATGCAGTGTCTCCTCTCCTCATTCATCATCTCTCCTCCTCTCCCTCATGCAGTGTCTCCTCTCCTCATTCATCTTCTCTCCTCCTCTCCTCATGCAGTGTCTCCTCTCCTCATTCATCATCTCTCTTCCTCTCCCTCATGCAGTGTCTCCTCTCCTCATTCATCATCTCTCTTCCTCTCCTCATGCAGTGTCTCCTCTCCTCATTCACCATCTTCTCTTCCTCTCCTTCATGCAGTGTTCCCTCTCCTCATTCATCATCTCTCTTCCTCTCCCTCATGCAGTGTCCCCTCTCCTCATTCATCATCTCTCCTCCTCTCCCTCATGCAGTGTCTCCTCTCCTCATTCATCGTCTCTCTTCCTCTCCTTCATGCAGTGTCTCCTCTCCTCATTCACCATCTCTCTTCCTCTCCCTCATGCAGTGTTCCCTCTCCTCATTCATCATCTCTCCTCCTCTCCCTCATGCAGTGTCTCCTCTCCTCATTCATCGTCTCTCTTCCTCTCCCTCTTGCAGTGTCTCCTATCTTCATTCATCATCTCTCCTCCTCTCCCTCATGCAGTGTCTCCTCTCCTCATTCACCATCTCTCCTCCTCTCCCTCATGCAGTGTCCCCTCTCCTCATTCATCATCTCTCCTCCTCTCCCTCATGCAGTGTCCCCTCTCCTCACTCATCGTCTCTCCTCCTCTTCCTCATGCAGTGTCTCCTCTCCTCACTCATCATCTCTCTTCCTCTCCTTCATGCAGTGTCTCCTCTCCTCACTCATCATCTCTCTTCCTCTCCCTCATGCAGTGTCTCCTCTCCTCATTCATCATCTCTCCTCCTCTCCTTCATGCAGTGTCTCCTATCCTCATTCATCATCTCTCTTCCTCTCCTTCATGCAGTGTCTCCTCTCCTCATTCATCATCTCTCTTCCTCTTTCTCATGCAGTGTCTCCTCTCCTCATTCATCATCTCTCCTCCTCTCCCTCCTGCAGTGTCTCCTCTCCTCATTCATCGTCTCTCCTCCTCTCCCTCATGCAGTGTCTCCTCTCCTCATTCATCATCTCTCTTCCTCTTTCTCATGCAGTGTCTCCTCTCCTCATTCATCATCTCTCCTCCTCTCCCTCATGCAGTGTCTCCTCTCCTCATTCATCATCTCTCTTCATCTTTCTCATGCAGTGTCTCCTCTCCTCATTCATCATCTCTCCTCCTCTCCCTCATGCAGTGTCTCCTCTCCTCATTCATCATCTCTCCTCCTCTCCCTCATGCAGTGTCTCCTCTCCTCATTCATCATCTCTCCTCCTCTCCCTCATGCAGTGTCTCCTCTCCTCATTCATCATCTCTCCTCCTCTCTTCATGCAGTGTCTCCTCTCCTCATTCATCATCTCTCCTCCTCTCCCTCATGCAGTGTCCCCTCTCCTCATTCATCGTCTCTCCTCCTCTCCCTCATGCAGTGTCTCCTCTCCTCACTCATCGTCTCTCCTCCTCTCCCTCATGCAGTGTCTCCTCTCCTCACTCATCGTCTCTCCTCCTCTCCCTCATGCAGTGTCCCCTCTCCTCACTCATCGTCTCTCCTCCTCTCCCTCATGCAGTGTCCCCTCTCCTCACTCATCGTCTCTCCTCCTCTTCCTCATGCAGTGTCTCCTCTCCTCATTCATCATCTCTCTTCCTCTTTCTCATGCAGTGTTCCCTCTCCTCATTCATCATCTCTCTTCCTCTCCCTCATGCAGTGTCCCCTCTCCTCATTCATCATCTCTCCTCCTCTCCCTCATGCAGTGTTCCCTCTCCTCATTCATCATCTCTCTTCCTCTTTCTCATGCAGTGTCCCCTCTCCTCATTCATCATCTCTCCTCCTCTCCCTCATGCAGTGTTCCCTCTCCTCATTCATCATCTCTCTTCCTCTCCCTCATGCAGTGTCTCCTCTCCTCATTCATCGTCTCTCTTCCTCTCCTTTATGCAGTGTCCCCTCTCCTCATTCATCATCTCTCTTCCTCTCCTTTATGCAGTGTTCCCTCTCCTCATTCATCATCTTTCCTCCTCTCCCTCATGCAGTGTCCCCTCTCCTCATTCATCATCTTTCCTCCTCTCCCTCATGCAGTGTCCCCTCTCCTCATTCATTATCTTTCCTCCTCTCCTTCATGCAGTGTTCCCACTCCTCTTTGATCTGCACCTTCACTCTGAGCCCTATCCTCATGGGATATTACCTGTTACCACAGACAGGTCATGCATTTCTCTCTCTCTCTCTCTCTCTCTCTCTCTCTCTCTCTCTCCTGTGATTTTCTATCTGGGACAGAATTTATGCCCCCTTGACCCCCCAGCAAAGCCGCCATTTCTACCCATTCAAGATGGATTCAACCATCACTCTGTAAAATCCACCTCAAGCCCTCTGCAGAGCCATCCCATCCTGCAATTCCCCACAGTACTTTGTGACAACCTTTCTCGAGGGGATGCTGAGATTGTCAGCTTAACTATTTCCTCCCACTAAACCGTGAGCCTGTCGAGAGGGGGACTCTGATGTACTCCCAGCCCCAGCACTCATTTGTGGGCCCACCCCTGCCAAGTGTTAGTGAACGTCTGCCAGGTGAACTCAGGAATGAAAGGGACACGGAGGGAACATGAATCGAGAAGAACCAATATTTTCAGTATTTGGGGGGCATGTCTATCAGGCAAGTAATATTTCTTTGGTTTTCAAAGGCAAACCTCTTGAGAGGGGTCGGATGATGGATGGTCCTGAAATGAAAGAGTCTGGGAAAAATCAATGCTACTCAAGGCCAGGCCCAAGCTGTGCTGGCAGTGTGCTCGCTACGAGCAGGGCACTTTGGAGGGCAGCTCCTGTGTGCTCATTCCTCCCACCTGTGCTGGTATCCAGCACTCAAGTAGATGTGGCTGTACTTGCAGTTATGTCTGATAGCATCCTGAGGGCCTGAACCCCAACCTTTGGCAGCTTAGGAAGAGATGGTAGAACCCAAAGAGGCCAGTGTTGGTGGCTGGGATGCTGGCCAGAGTGACTTTAAACCTAAAACACAAATAAATTTGAAAAAATACTCGCTGGGTATGGTGGAACACACCTCTAATCCCAGCACTCAGGAGGCAGAGGTAGGAGGATCACCATGAGTTCGAGGCCACCCTGAGACAACGTAGTGAATTCCAGGCCAGCCTGGGCTACAGTGAAACTCTACCTTGAAAAAATAATCCCCCCAAATACTTCTAGGACTAGAGAGATGGATCAGCCCTTTAGGTGCTTGCCTGCAAAGCCTAAGGACTTGGGTTTGAGTCCCCAGTACCCATGTATAGCCAGATGCACAAGGTAGCATGTGCATCTGGAGTTCGTTTGCAGTGGCTGGAGGCCCTGGCGCGCCCATTGTCTCTCTATCTGCTTCTTTCTCTCTCTCTGTTTTCTTATATAAATTAAAAATAACAATAAAGTTAAAAATACTTCCAGAAGTCCATAGTTTATTTTTGCCTTAGTGATCCAGGGCTTGCGTAACCATCTGGTGAGGTTCATGAGGCAGCTCTGTGCTCAAGGCCATGGGCAATGGTCTCTCCCTCAGGGCCCAAACCTGGGTTTAAACTTTCTTCAATCCAGACCTCCTCCAGGCCCACAGGAACATGGACTGTGATTAAAAAAAAGGCTTGCCATTTCCCATTCTGGTCCAGGTCTTCTCGGTGTCACAGGGTCAAGGAGTCGCAGCAGCACAGGGAGGCGGGACTTCCCCTGGCTAGGAGAGGACAGGAGGAAAACGCAGTAATGCTCATTGAAGGCACGAGTGCCCGGCCAACAGGGCCACCGTCCCATCCTATCTACCATACCCCATGGAAAGTCCCCTGTCCTAGAAGACAAGTAATAGACTTGGAGTCAGACAGGTAGGTTTGGAGCAAGACATCACTATCATCAGTGCCACCGTGGGTGAGCGCACTCCAGCTCATCATCTGTAAAGTGGGGTGCTAACAGCACCAGCCTGACGGATCAGGGTAAAAAAGAAGAGAGCCACGTGAAGTGCCCCAGAGAGTGCCTGGCGCGCATTGTTTATAATGGCCGACATGCTCCCAGCACCGGTTACAGTGTTAGCCATTCGAGTAGGAAAGAATCATATCGTGTTGTGACTCTGTTTCCTTTTTATTAAAATGGCTGTCGGGGTTGGGGACAAGCATAATGGCTTGAATGTGATCCCCGGTATCCATGTAAAAATGCCGAATGTGGTGACACGTACCTGTAATTCCAGTGCAAGGAGCATGGAGACGGGCAGATCCCTGGGGCTTACTAGCCGGCCAGTCTAGCCTAATTGGTAAGTCCTAGGCTAGCGAGAGACCTTTTCTCCAACGAGGTGGACAGTGCCTGGGGAATGACGCCTGAGGTTGACTCCTTCTGGCCTCAACATGCAGTCACACATAAACGGGAAACTCTTGAGAAAACTCCTGAACTTGGACTATTGACTCTACAACTTGCTAATTGACCTTAGACCTTGGGCCTCAGTTTTCTTATCTACAAATTAGTTACTAGTAGAACATACTTAATAGAGTTATCATAAGGGTTGAATGACCATAAAGCTATTAGGAATGCTTTGCCCACCCTCAGAAATCCCTGTAGAGGGGCTATTGCATCAATGAATGGGCTTGGAAGGGAAGGGGAGAGGAGAGGAACCCAGCTCGACCAGATGGCCTTTGAGAGGCAGGCGGGAGCGCGGCGTTGAAGCCCCAGGGCCGTGTGTTGCAGGCTGGCTTTCTCAGACGATGCCAGGGTGTGTGCAGCTCCCAGATGGTGGCTTCCTTTCATAAAGAAGGAAGGGAACGAGAGTTCAGACAAATGAACAGATACCAACAAGTCCAAAACACCGAGGCACTCACAGCATCCCACTCGTTGTCTCCTAGACTCCAGTGACACCCCCACAGGTGATTAACTTACTCCCCTTGCAAAGATGAGGAAAAGTAAGGCTCAGAGGTTCTGGCCCACGCAGATCACAGCTCCGGGCAGGGGCAGAGCCTAAGAGTTAAATCAATTCAGCATCGTTCCAAAGAGAGACAGGAGGGCAGGAGCAGAACTCTGGGGCTCGGCCTTGCCACTGCCCCTTCACAGAGGCTTCTCTTTCAGAACAGATTGCCTTGGGTGCCCTGTGAGCTGAGGAAAGGGGCCTCACACACACCCCCTCTGTGATGAGCACGAAGCCTGTCTGGTGTGTAAATGTGTGCATGAAGCCAGCCGGTCCTTGATGTTGTGACTCAGCCGAGCTGAGCCCAGGTGACTTGCAGCAGCACAGAGCTGACTTACAACCCAGGCATCCTCACTTGTTCCCTCGGAGTTGGATGTGGAGGGTGTTTGCAGCCACAGAGGAGACTCGAGCTCGGGGTTGAAGATCACTCCTCACCAGGTTGTCTGGGACATGTGTTTCTTGTCTCCTGTGTCTGTGTCCTCTAGAGCACACCTTCCTTCCCCTCACCTTCCCCCTCAGCTGGGAGAGCTGCAGGAGAGGGAAGGTTCCTGAAGTGTCCCCTCCCACCCTGGCTCAGGTGAGGGAGGAGACTATCCCAAGCAGATGGAACAGTTAGGGCAAAGGCACTGTGGCACCAGTGTCCAGTGAGTATGATTGGGAACATGAGCCCAGAGTCTTGCAGCAGAAGGTGACAGCAAGCCAGGGCCTTTGACCTTGGACTGTGACCAGTCCACAGGAGTTGGGGTCTCTTACTGACCCAGGAGCTTTCCATTTCTTCCTAAGCTCCAGCCACACTCAGGTCTCTCCTCCCCCACGGGACTGGCACACATGGCCATGCCCAGCAGTCTATCTTGGGTACTGGAGATTTGAACTCAGGTGGTCTCAGGTCCTTATGCTTGCATAGGAGGTGCTCGTACCCATAAGCCATCTCGCCAGACTCAACACCTGGTTGTTTATGTGGGTTCTGGAGGTTTAAACCCCAGTCCCCATGCCCGTATGGAAAGAACTTTACCCACTCAGCAATCACCCTACGTACCACTCTCCTTCCCCAAGCTAGTTTTGATCACTTTGCGGCAGGACATTGGGAAAAAAATAAGCCATCTTGTAGCAGAAAAGAAAGCATTGGCTTTGGAGACCCCACTGAGTTTGGAATACAGAGTTCTAGTGAATTTGGGGTCACGAGTGCCCTAATATGACATCAGAATAAACCAAGATGCATAGGATGGGGCTGGGACTTTTTATCATTTGATCAGACTGAATGAATGCTTACAGCTCCCCGGGAAGATAATGACATTGTGCCTGGACTATGTGGTCATATTTTATTGCCTTCTGTGAGGCCCCCTCCATGGAACCTTGCCCCAAGTCTCACTATATACAGCCAGGCCAGCCTTCTGAGCAGGAGAACTGTTTAACCCCGAGTCTCACTATACACAGGCAAGCCAGCCTTCTGAGCAGGGGAACTGTTTAAGGCCATTGTAAATCTCCTTCAGCATCAATTGACGTTGAAGAAGTGCGGCCATTACAGGAGCTGGACAGAAGTGCAGCGGACAGAAGAATGACCCCAAGGAAGGCATTTGTAACCTGCTGTGAGTTAGAGCTTATCTGAAGCCATCTACAGACAGAGGAAGGCATGGACTGAGCTGGTCTCTTCTGGAATACAAGCTACCCTGCCCGGGTTACCTGAGCTTATCAGCAGGACCTCTGAGTCCTGAGTCTCCCTCCAGATTCTTCAGGGAGGTGCGGTTGAGCTGCATGATCCTCTGCCTGCTTTAGCTCCGCAGTGCTGTGGATGATCAGCGAGAGGCCCTACAGCCATTGCTTCCTTAGGCATAATCTCTCTTTGAAAGTGTGTTGACATAGCCTTTGTGTTTCAACGGCCCTAAGTGGCCTTAGAGGACAGCTGGTTAATCTTCTGATCTCAAGAAGCCCGGCAACTGCTCACTCTTAAAGGAATAAATAGAAATGTGCTGTGCTCTTAACCTTTCAATTAGCACCATTTAGAGCATGCAATTATTTGCACTTAACATTGGAGGTATGACCCTTCCCACATGTCTTGAGGGAGGGGACAACACTAGAATACAGCCTGGCTTTGAGAGAGCAGCACTGAGACAGGGAGGAGAGGTGGCCAGAGTGGGACAAAAAGCAGTGGTCTGCGCAGAGGGCTGCTAGGGGACAGCAAGGGCATGAGAGAGGGAAAAAGAAATCCGATACGAGGGCCATCAAGTAGCTGCTGGGCCAGGGGCTGCTGGGAACCACCAGCAGGGGACACATAGGCTCTACCTCCGCTCCAGCCTACCTGAGGGTACTGGAAACTGGGACTTTCCTTTCTAAGGGCTACTGGAACGTAGTGTCACCAGCTGACCAACTGGGTGTCTTCAGACAACAGAAATTGCTTCACAGTTGTGTGAATTGGATGTCTCAAAGGTAGCAGCCGAGCAAAAATGGGAAGGAGAGTATGTTCCAGAGCCCTCCTAGTACTGATGGGGGATTTTGGATTTCAGGGGGTTCTCCCAGTCTCATAAACCCCATTTTGGGTTCCTTATCCTATTTATATCCTACATATAACAATGAATTAATTAAAATGGACTTGGGAAGGATTATAATTATCATATATTAAAAATGCTATATATAAATATTATTATAATTATGAATTATTGAGTTTGTTTCGGGAGAAATCATAATTCATGAGATTTAGGGGAAACTGGTATCTAGGAAAAGGCTGAACCAGCTACACATTTGCACGCACGCATGCATGGAAGACTGGACTCTTAACAGAAGCCCCTTCAATTAAAAGACCAGGGAGGATTAAGAAACAGTGAAGGGCTCAGAGATCAAAGATAAACCATGCCTGTCATCAAAGTGAGAAGGTACCCCACAGCATGACACAGGTAGACACAAGCAGAAAAATATCCAGGTCGAGATAAGTGCTCTCTTGTCCAGCCAGGATGGCAAGGAGAGAAACAAACACATGCGTCTTCAGGTAAGGGTCACAGGGCAAGAGGAGAGAGCCAGAGTGACACACCTCCTTTATATAGATCAGACATCCAATCACAGTGTGCCTCGTCATCAGACTCTGTGTAAGCAGAGACCTGATTGGCTCGTGGACTCAGGGGCCTGACCCAGAGAGGCTGAGCTGAGGAAGAAGCGGGAAGTTCCTGCTGGGTGTGGCGCTGGCAGCCATCTTTGATAAGACGAGATCAGATGCAAGTTTCCCTTGCCAGGATGGACAGAATGGCATGTCCTTGTTCCTTTGGGGGTTTTCTGTCCCCGGCTACCTGAAAATAAAAATGCCGTACTCCTTTTTCTCCTTCAGTACTTGCTGTAGCCGCTGGTGTCCTTGGCTTATAGAAGCATCTCTCATGCAGCCTTCGTCTTCACAGGCCAGACTCCCTGAGTTAGGTAGTTATACACGCATTAGCAGGCTTGGAGAACATTGAGCGTGGATACCCCTGCCCCCTTATGATCAGCTTTAGACCTCTCCTCCCCTTTCCATGTAAAGGGAGGAAGGTGGCGACATCATACTTTTGTTGAAGGGAAAGCTATTTCCTCGTAGTCAAAAGAATAGAATTTGAGTTTGGCACCACGTGGAGACTTGACGTTTATTCTAAGTTAGCCAAATCACAAGATTATGGTCCTCCCCTTGAGAGTCTAACTGAGCCCATGGTTCACCAGGCCAAGACCACCTCTCACCTACAGACATGCTAAGGAGGTGGGAGGAATGTTGACCCCTAATGAGATCCTGTTCTTAAACCTACATAAGCCCCTCCCTCAAGACAGTCGCTTACAGATCCCCACTAGTGAGCTGGCCCATTTTTCTGAATTCTAACCCAAAAAGTAACTTTCACTTTTCTCCTTTCTATCTCTTGTTTGGATCCTGGCCAAAAATCCTACACATTCCTGCCCAGACACTCTGGGTTTTCTCAGTGTTTCTCTGAAGGCACCCTGCCTCCCACACCACCGACACCCAATCCATCACTGCAACCACTCCGTGACCTCCGTTACTGAACCTGCATGCTTCCTGGACTCTAAATCAAAAGGCATGACTTTCTCTCTTCTAATTTCCAGCTCCTTCTTCCCAGAAGCTGCCCTGTTGTTTGTCTCTCAAATGCTAATAAAATTGTCCTCAAGAATCTCTTCTATGGTCATTTCTAAATTAAGAACCCACAAAAGGGAAACCCAGCTCTGTGGCAATACTTCTGGGCTTGCCTGGGCCCAGCGTTCCTTTTATGTAGGGACCCCAGGTCATATTGGATTGGGACTTACCCTACTCAAACAAAACTTTGTCTTAATAATAACATCTACCTGATTTTATCTTTAAGAGCATCACCTCAGGCATCAACATATGAATTTTGAGGGACACAGTTCGACCCACACATGGAGTGGTCCTCCTTCAACTCATATCCCAAATTGACTGAGGACTCCCATCTGTTAATGGTAACTCCAAGTACTTCCCGCTTGCTCCCCTCTGTCTTTCCTACCACACACCTTGTGAACATCTAGAATGAAACTCCAAACAGATGGTGTCTCAATCAGTGTAAGCTGCCTGACACAGAACGCCATGGCCCAGGTGGCTGAGGAGACCTTTGCTTCTCACGGTTCTGCTGGCTGGGAGGCGGATCAGGATGTGTCACAGGGCAGGTTCTGAAGAAGGCCCTGTTCTGGTTGCAGATGGCACACTTCTTTCTGACTATTCCCATGACAGAAAAAGAGCAAGCAAGCCCCTGGGTCCCTGCTAGAGGGGTGCTAATCCTTTTCATGAGGTTACGCTATATTTTTAGTGTACCTTCCGTAAAATTCATCCTATTGCTAACGTGATAGGAGCAGTGTTTTCAGTCTCTTGTTTCATTTGCATGTGTGTTGTGGGTGGTGTGAAGAGCATGTGCATGTATGTGTGTATGTGTGTAGGCCAGAAACCAACGTCTGGTGTCATCCTCTATCTTCCTTAAGTTAGTGTCTTCATCTCCATCACACCTTTGCACACAATTGCAGAAGAAGTGGCAGAAAGAGTGTAAGAGCCAAAGGAAGAGGAGAAGTGTTTGCAGACACAGAGCGGCCGTGGTATTCATGACTTCACGGTGGCTGGTGCTGCTTACAGAAGACCTGCATAAGAGGAGGAAAAAGAATAATGTCATCAGAATAGAAGGGAGAGTAGTTGGAAAGAAGTGGGATTTCAACGGAGAGGGGATTTGGGAGGGGGGAAAGGGAAGGTGGTTGGATGGGCTTGTGGTCATGGTATATTGTTTATACTTATGAAAGTTGTTTTTAGAAAAAGAAAATTAACTACAACAAAAGACAGGGCCTCTTGCTATAGCCAGAGTTTCAAGACCTCGCTGATTTGACTAGCAGGCTCCCCAGCAAGCCCTGGGGATTCGCCTGTCTCCGTTTCCTCTGTGCTGAGATTGTAGATATGAACCACCATGCTCAGCTTTTAAGTAGTGCTGGGAGTCTGAGCTCAGGTACTCATGTTTGTGCAGTGAACACTTTACCAACAGAGCAACCTCCCAATCCCCAGCATTCCTCGAATGAAAGGCTGCACGGATGAATGGGCGGCTTCTTCCATTCCTCCTTCCCCAAAGCTGAGCGCACCGAGGAAATTATCCCCTGGACTCTGAAAGCTAAAGGAGAGGCTGGTCCAGTTCTCTACCTCAAGCCTGAGCAAGCTGTTCTGCAAAGTATCTGTGTATCTGGCTCCCCTAAAGCAGACCACTGTGGTGGCCAACCTCCTGATCCTTTGTTTTCCTTCACACTGGAGTTCGGGGTGTCCTACTGGTTGTTTATACTGGACCCGCCGGTGCAGGACACAGCCCTTCCTGCTGGCCTGTTCGCTGCCGCTTGGGGCTGCCCAGGGAGCTACTGCCGTACAGGAAACCCTGCAAGGGGCCAGTCTCGTGGATTCCCCACTTCCCTTTGACGTCTTCAGTTTAGAAGTGCGAGCAGCCTGAGCAAGCTGGCTCTTCGGGATGCTCCATGTGGGGCCCTGGCCTGTGCCCTCTAGGGACGTCATCAGCACAGCTTCTAAGAGAGCTGGTTTCAGAAGTCTCCCAGGTGACCGCAGAGCAGGGATCTGTGGACAGCGGGAGAGGGCTGGAGGCTGCCACACAAGCAGGAGGACACTTGGCCCCATGCAGGGTGCAAATTGTGTTTCTCTGTCAACACTGGCTGTGGACAGCTCCACATTGACCCAAGCTGGCAGAGTCACAAAAAGCAGGTCCCTTGGCCTCCGGGCTTCCCAGTGGGCGGCAGCCAGCCCTAGATAGAGCTCCCCCTTCTGGCCACGGTTATGCTCCGGATCTGCCCTGTGGTGGTATTTTTCTTGAGCATTACTTAAAGATTTGTTCTTAATCTTTTTATTTATTTCGAACTCACTAGGTGGTTGATGATGACCTTGAACTTTTTCCAGTCTTACCTGGTGCAGGTATATAATCCCAGCTATTCAAGAGATTGAAGGAGAAGCATTGAAAGTTCAAGGGCAGCCTGAGCAATTTAGTGAGACTGTCTGAAAATATAAATATAGGTATTCTATCTGAGGACACAGCTCAGAGGTAGGATACTTGCCTAGCATGTGTGAGGCTCTGAGTTCAATTGCAGATCACCAGTACAGTAAAATTTTTAAAAATAAAAATAATCAAATAATCTTTTTCCATATGTAGCTTACATAGAAAAGAAACGTAAAACAACACCATTTTTAAATTACAATTGGCTAGTCAAAGCTTCAGTATAAGCATGAAAATGGTGACTGAACTCTTGTGGTCCATTGACGTATTTGTCCCTGACTCCTTGCAGCCATGGAAGAAGGCAGCTCTGACCAGCTCTGTGCTTGTGTTCAGTAGAAAGAAAATGAGACCTTTAAAAAAAATGCCAAGATGAAGAGATTGCTCAGTGGTTAAGGTGTTTGCTTGGAAAGCTTAAGGAGCTGAGTTCCATTCCCCAGCACTCACATAATGCCAGATGTACAAGGTGGCACATGCATCTGAACAACTTTGTTTGCAGGGGCTAGAGGGACTGGTGCACCCATTCTCTCTCATGCGCTCTCGCTCTCTCTCTCTCTCTCTCTCTCTCTCTCTCTCTATATATATATATATATATATATATATATACACACACACACATATATGTGTGTGTTTCAAATAAAGAAATAAAAATTTTAAGAAAGTTTCTTCATCTAGTGCTGAGTATTTTAAATACATAAAATATTTCATAGGAAATAAATATATATCATAGGTGTTGAAAAGCAGTGTTCCTGCAAAGTAGTACTTTTTAGCTTTCTTTCTTTCTTTCTCTCTCTGTCTTTCTTTCTTTCTTTCTTTGTTTTTGTTTTTTGAGGTAGGGTTTCACTCTAGCCCAGGCTGACCTTGAGTTCACTATATAGTCTCAGGGTGTCCTTGAACTCACGGCAATCCTCCTACCTCTGCCTTCGGAGTGCTGGGATTAAAGGTGTGTGCCACCACGTCTGCCTAGATAGTTTTCTTATTTGGCATTTAACAAAGGTGGAAGGAAAAATAGGAAAAACGATTTGGGCAAAGATACTTCCCCAAGTCTGCTGGGTATCAGCCAAGGCATTATAAGCATTTTAAATTCCCTTTCCTTCTTCCACTCATCCTCTGTCGAGCCTTCTTTCCCTACCTCCCTCCTCCTCCTCCTTCTTTTCTTCCCCTCTCCCTCCTTTTTCTTCCCTCTCTTCCTGTGATACCACTTGCTGGTTGGGACTGACAAAGGTTCTTTTGAATGCAGAGCACACACTTAGGGTGCAGGTGATGGGAACACACTGGCGCCCACTGGCCCAACAAGCTGTATCTAGCTTGCTGTTAACAGAGACCAGAGGCACAATGAAGCCATGACTCCCATACGAAGCCAGTTCTGTCCTGCTTGCTGACCCTTCCTCCCTGGCTCTGGTGTGTCTGATCTCTTTTCCGTGAACCAGTTATGACAGTAGACACCACTGTGCGGAACCACCATCCCAGAAGTCATGGGCTTGAAGTGGCAGCCTCTGGTTGGCAGAGAATCCCGCTGTCTGGGCTTCAGGCTCTGGGCAGCTGGCAGGCTTCTTTCGGCTCCCTGTGGGACCAGGCTCTTGGCTGTCTCTCCCTGGCATTCGCAGCACCTCAGGTCCCACCTGGGCGGATATTGTGTGATGACCAGAGGACCTTGCTCCCCTTTCTGGGCCTCTAGTCCTCAAGTGAGCTGGCTGCAGCTTCCCTGCTCATCCCATCCAAAGAGGCAAAGCAGAAACTGGAGGCATTCGTGGGTGAAGAAAGGTGTGAACTCAACTCAAGGAGGTGGGATCCCTGGGGCGCCCTTAAGGATCATCTCTTGTCTTCAGTCTGTGCCTTAGAAACAAGGACAGCCTCAGGCAGCAAACTCACCTTGTCACCAGGGGACAGAGGCCTTTTTTATTTTTATTTTTATTTATTTTTTGCAGGTTCTTGGTCTCATTGATAAAAGAATTTTAAAATAGACTCAGAAGGAAACTCAAGGTCAATTTTATTGGAGTTTGAGAAAGAAAACAAGAGGGCAGACAAGCAAAGATTCCCAACACCTGCTGGGAAGATGGGAATGGAAAAGAGGGAAAGTTACATTTGAACTAGAGGTCAAGAAAGGTAGGCTTAGGAGTGGAAGTCTGTGAGTCAAGGCATTGGGGGAAAGGAGTCTTCAGAAAGAGGGCGAGCATAGTGTCCCCACGAGGCTTAAGATTTTAGCTGGCGTGTCTAGAGGAGATGAACTGAGGCAAGAGAAATGTTACGTGTTTTTGTGTTTTGTTTTTTGTTTTTTGTTTTTTTTAGTTCTAAAAGGTAGGGCTCAGAAAGCAAGCAGGCTTTGCAATGAGGCTATAAGCAACTTCCATGAGGGAGGGGCTTGTGAGTTCTACAGGTTGCCTCATTAAGGAGAGTGTTATAGCTCCTGCCATCATACCAGGTTTTCAGGAGGATCATGCTTCCACCCTCTGGCTCCCAGCTAGTCTTTGAATTGTAAACAGCAGATTTTTATTATTTTTTTACCCCCAGGAAGGGTCAGATATGTCTAAGTTCAGCTATGAGGACTATTATATCACAAGAGCGTTACCAACGACTAACCGAGGCGTTGTAAAAGGGTCCTGCTGATCATCAGACACGCTCTTTGTCTCAGAGGAAGTGGATCCGTTGCTATTTATAAGAGCTACTTTCTCAATCCTGGGACCCATGACCTGACCAAAGCCAGCTTATGGAAGGAAGGTTTTATTTCAGCTGACAGTTTCAAGGGGAAGCCTGTCGTGGTGGGAAAGCCATGCTGGCAGTAGACAGCCTGTGCTGCATCTTCACTTCAGCAGAGAGGAGGTATAAAACACAGATGCACCAAGTGGGGCTGGACGGTAACACCCCAAGGCCCTCTTGCACTGACCTATCTCCTCGGGTGAGGGCCTGCCTCCTAAAGTTTCCACGGGCTTCTCAAACAGCACCACCAACTGGGGATTAAGTAGTCAAACACATGAGTCTATTGGGGTCATTCAGACCCACACACACACTGTTCATGTGTCTCAAATGGTGCTTGGGAAGTAGATGCATAGGGTCTTCATTACCTTCCTGCCTGCCCAACAGCTCTGAGTGAGGGAAGGAGAGGACAGCTGTAGACAGGAAGAGGGGCAGAGCCCCCGCACTCCATCATTTTGATTGTTTGGTTCCAGTGTTCTCTTCCTCCAAGCTCTGTACACTCCCCACTTCCTTGCCAACATGGGAAGCCCAAATGTCAGGCTTTCCAAGCCCCTTTTAAAACTGCAGAGCCAGATACATGTGGGACGGACCTTTGGAGAAATGAAGGAGTCCATCTTAAGCCTCCCGGCACACCTCCAGTCTTAAAGACCCAGGAATACTGGGTGCATTGAGTTCTGCCACTCCATAGCCAGCATCTCTGTGAGACAGTGGCATCTGTCCCCAGGCTTTCCCAGACTCTTGTCACCATCAGAGACAGACAGCATGTCCATGACAATCCAGAAGACAGCAGAGCTTTCTTGAGGTGGGAAGGAGGAACCCCAGCCCTAGCTTAAGGAAAGGGTTCCATGCTTTCAAAGGATGCTTTGAATGACTTGTCACTTCCACAGATGTTGAAAAGCTGGGAGAGTTTGATAGCAAAGACATTGAGTCAAGGATCCAAAAAATTTTTGATGTCTGGAGAAATGGTATAAATGTCTAAAAGGATGGAATTAAATAACAGATGTAAGGTGCTTTTATCTTACAGCATGGGCATGTCTTCACAGACACACACACACACACACACACACACACACACACACACACACTCATACATGCACCCACAGACACCTGCATCCAGGAAGAGATCTGATCAAGAAGGCCTTACTTGGTAGAACCACTTAAAACAACTTGCAGGAAGATGTCTCTAGCCAGCTTCCATTCGGTCAAAAGCAGACAACTGCTGTGACAGATTATATCAATGGAAGCAGAGCCTCTAGATTAAGAAAGGTGAATAGTTCTCTCTGTAACATGTAGCACGGTTTCTTTCAAGGGTTTTCACTCAACTGCTGAGTGTATGGTTTAAAAGGGTTTGAGAAAAGTTAATGTACGTGGAGGGACTGTCAAATAACTAACTGGATAAAAGAATATGAAATCCTGAGATCTGAGGAAATATCATGAGGAACTGAAGATATTTGATATCCAAAAGTTGCCAGCAAGCATTTACAGAGGACCTTTGACTTTGCAAGGCACTTGAAGAACGAAAGAGGAAGACTATCTGTTAGTTGGTATGGCCTCACTCAGAAGGGTCAAATTCCCTGCTCCCTAGAGGCTCGAGGACCACCATCACATGGCTCGGGCATTTGTCACCAGGATACCAAAGCCTGTGATGCCAGTGACCACAGCTGCCGGCGAGCAAAGATGGGAACTGATCTGCTGAAGTTGTACTTTATTCAGAGAGCCAGTGATCTGACAGGACAGCAGGTTCACCCCTTAGGAAAACTACTCTACGTCTCCCTCCATTCTTCGGGCTTTAATGGGAGTGGGGCAAAGGCAGCCAGTCATTCCAGAGCTCATTTGTGCCCCTCTGGGCATGTGGTCAGCCACATAATGAGACTTGTGCTTCTCATGTAATCACCCTTTGCACTTTTCCCTCATCCACAGACATCTGGTGTATTAGTTACCTTTCTAGTTGCTGTGGCAAGAAGATCTGGCAAAAGAAACTCAAGGAAGGGTTGATTTGGGCTTACAGTTTGAGGGACAGTCCACCATGGCGGCACGAGGCAGAGAGATGGCCACACTGTGCCCACCGTCAGGAAGCAGCGAGAGATGTGTGCTCAATCTCTCTGTTTTCTTCAGTCTGTGTACCCAGCCCTTGCAGTGGGTGTTTCCTACATTCAGGGTGGTTCTTCCCTCCTCAGTTAAACCTTGCTGAAAACACCATAGTGGACAACACCCAAGGGTGCGTTTCTATGGTGGATCTCAACCTGGTCAAACGGACAATAAAGACGCATTATCATATCTGGGCTCAGGCACTTGGAACACTGAGTCTAGTTAGTGTTTTCTGATACCATCCCAATACTCCTCTAGGCTCCACTGGGGCTGGAGAGTTAAAAACAAGCAAGCCATTAACAGTGTGTGTGTGTGTGTGTGTGCACGCACACATTTGCGCGCACGCTAAGCTATTAATAATGTGTGCATTTCTTCCTACAGTACGGAATACAAAAGTGTCCCTATCCACCCCTCATCCCCTACCAGATTTGCCCCTGGTGATTCGCTCAAAACGAACTTTAAATTCTGCTCAGCCAACTGTGAAGTGTCCAAGGCTCTCATTTATTTATCTTGCTATGGGAAGTGTAACGAATGTGGCTACAAACCATCCTGGACTGAGGAGTCCCATCATGGTGGTGGAGAATCAACACCACGTGTTAAGCACCCAGTGACAGCAGGCAGAATCCCACCGTCCCCGGCTCCCGTGGCCGAATGCCTGCTATCTTCAACCTCCAGCCGAGGTCTCAGCAATGAGGATTTCTCTGGGAGGCTGGCAAGAGCGATGAAGGAGAGCCTGGGGAGAGGTGACTAGAAAAAGCAGAAGCTGGTCACGCCAGTGGACGTGGGTGGAAACCAGACTCTGGTCCTCACACACTGCATGACACTGGAAACTGATAAACTCTCCTGAGTCCCCCACCTCCTCGTTGCCCTGAGAAGATTACCGTGTGTGAGGTGCATGGTGCATGCCTGTGTCTAGAGCTTAGTCAGTTCCATATACCCTTCTGTTTTCCCTTCCGAGCTGAGCCAGCCACCTCGTGAGTGTCCCCAAAAGACCCGGGGAGTAGGTGGGTCCGCTAGCCTCTTTGGGAGAACGAGCCCCCGCCAGGATTGTGAATGTTTCGGTGGTCCTCTGTCCTGCCTTCACTCTGCTAAGGAGACATTTTCTCCCCAACAGAGGAGCTCAAGGAGAAACTGACAGCATACGTGGACAAGATAAACAGCCAGAAGCCAGGCTTCATCAAAGTTGTACGCCACAACAAACAGGAGGGCCTCATCCGCTCCAGGGTCAGCGGCTGGAGGGCAGCCACAGCCCCGGTGGTGGCACTCTTCGATGCCCACGTGGAGTTCAACGTGGGCTGGTGAGTGTACCCAAGGGAGAGGAGGGGTCCCAAGTGGGATCCAGGAAATTTGGGCTCAAAATAGCAGTGCATGCTGGGATCTTAGTCATGGGCTACAGGGAAGGGAGAGGATTCTGAGGACAGCAGAGGGTTAGATGTGGGTGGCCCTGTTGCCTGGGCAGGAGAGTCATGGATCAGAAGCTGAGGAGTGTAGTGATGTCAGGAAGGGCCCTGGATGGTGTAGCCTTCTGGGAGGCATGACCAGGGAGAGGAGTGTGCACAAAAGGCCAAGCATAGTTCCTGCCTGGCTAAGGATAGCAGAGTACTCACAGGTCTGAGAAAGAGAGAGAGAGAGAGAAAGAGAGAGACTCCACCTCAGGCAGGGCAAAACCAAGTGGGCACAGGGTGGGGGGCAAAGGTGTCCTGATGTTACTGTGGATGTCCTGAGATCCCCCAAATGCCCTAGTCTCAGAGTGCCCATCAGGGAGGTGAAACTACATGCTAATAAACCTTCCTCTCTCTAGGCAGATGTGCTGGTCAGGGTCAGGTGTTGGGCTGGACAAGGGAACTAACACGGTCTCCATGGCTGCTGCTGAGCCCATTGCCAGTGTCCTTGCGGGGCTTCTAGAGGGTGGCCACTCAATGTGTGTGGCTTCCCCTGGGTGTGGGAGAGACAGGTGCTGGGGGTGACGTGCACAGCTGGAACAAGCAAATTCCCACTTTTCTCCCGGTGCGCCTGATGGCCTTGGCATCTGCACCTCTCCCCAATTCCATGGTGCCAGTCTCTACCCCCTGGTAGCCGGGTGAGGGGCACACTCTGGAAGGGCACACATGTAGCCTGGACTAGATGCCCGGATAACAAGCCCCGAATGAAGGCTGCCGCATGGTCGTTTTTCATCCTTGGAGTCCCTGCTTGCTGTTTGTGACTATTTAGAAAGCACTTTCGCTCGATTTATGGCCAGGATAGAAGAGGGCCACTTACTATTTCAAGCTGATTTGAATAAACAATTATGCACCAAATGTATTATTAATGAGAAGCTTATCATTCCTGTCTGCAAACACATTATTCTCCTGGTGCCCAGAGGGGCCTTCGGGTTCCCTGGGGAAAATGAGATGCCCCAGCTGCTTTTCCCTCCGGGATGATAGTGGGAGCAAAATCAAAGACCAGCTTGAAAGCTTCCTCCTGAGCTCAAATCTGTTCCTTGGTTCTTTTTCTTCTTCTTTTTTTAAGTCTCAGTTTTTGCGCTCTCTCTCTCTCTCTCTCTCTCTCTCTCTCAGTGTAAAGTGAAAACAAACAGCCTAGATATGAATCTCTTAGTCCAGCTCTGGACATGCTGAAAGCAGAACCAAGCTTTCTTGCCAACCCGGAAGTCCTTAGCACATAGGAAGTTGATCAGTATTCCTTCCAGGAAGGCGTCCCCCTGGGAGCTGGCCACAAGTCCCTTCCTCTTTCTGCTGGAGGACAGACAGCCTTGGGGCGATACTGATCCTGTTCTCTTCCTTCCTCCTCCTCAGGGCTGAACCCGTTCTCACCCGCATAAAGGAGAACCGGAAGCGGATCATCTCCCCATCGTTTGATAACATCAAATATGACAACTTTGAGGTAGAAGAGTACCCACTGACCGCCCAGGGCTTCGACTGGGAGCTGTGGTGCCGCTACATGAACCCCCCCAAGGCCTGGTGGAAGCTGGAGAACACCACAGCCCCCATCAGGTATAGCACCCTTCCCCGGGCGTCTGGCTGCCTTGGCCCCCAGGCAGGGACTGGCTTCTCAGCCTAGTCCTTATTCTTCCAACTCCAACCCCAGCATGGATGGTAGAGGGGAGGGGAGCGAGAAAGGAGTTTTAGTGGCGTCTCCAGTCCTTGCTCACAGGCCCTTATGATCTTTCTTCAACAAGCCACAATAGCAGCCAGAATTCTAGGCACAGCTTTATGGGTTCTCATGTTGGCATCACTGAGAGGGTGCCAGTTGACATGGCACTATTGGGTGCTACTGCCTATTGGGTGTGTTGACTGCTGTGCTGAGTTGGGGATCCAAAGTGAATAATATTTGGTTTACAGCCCCCCCCCCCCGCAAACACGGAGTCTAATGAAGATAGGCAAAACTATTGGATGAAGCAGTCCTTCTGCCAGGCCTGAGATGGTATTCTCTGGCAAGGTCCTAGAATGCCACATTGCTTGTGGAAACTGCATGGCAAGCTGGGGCTGTGGCTGGGTCTGTGCAAACAGGCAACATTTGAGCTTCTTTTCAAGGGTGAGAAGCAGAGAGCCAGGTTGAGAACAGACACGCATATGTGACGTTTCATGGCCACAGAGGAGGTGCAAAGGGACTCCGTGGAGGACTGTGACCTAGGCTGCCCCAGGCAGTGAGGCCGGAAGGCCACACAGACCGACAAGACCCGTGGGACTCACATACCCGGGTGCTGTTTGCGTGTCATCCTATAGAACCCGAGCAAAAATGGCCCCCAACTGCATTTCAAAGACTCCAAAGTCTTTCTGCCTTTGCCACTGTATTCTTAGACCCTTGAATGACTCCCCTTTGTTGTGTTTATGGGTCAGGATTCCTGCAGTAGCAATCTTTGCCAGCCTTGCTTCTGTCTGTGCAGATGACGAGGGGGATGTCTAGTCCCTGCCTGTTCAAGATGGCACTGAAGGTGTCTTGGGTGCGGGGGGGGGCACTCCTGAAATGAAAGAATTATAATTATAGTAGAAAGAAACTATATTGAAAGTAGGCAGCTTTTACAAAAGGATCACAATTTTTGTTACTATGAGAAAAAAGTATGTATGTATTCATTACTGAAAAGAGGATAAAGGAGAATCCCCCATAACTTGGCTTTGGTTACTTCAGTTACATTCTTAGTCTACCTTACGTTACTATAGTAAAATACTAGTAGCTAGACAATTTATAAAGAAAACATTTTATTTAGCTCACAGTATTAGAGGCTGAAAGGGCTGATACTGGGCGCCCCCACCCAGCCAGCCTCTGGCTGTTGCCTTCCGAGTGTATTAGCAGAAGGCAGGTGTCATCCTATAGCAGGAGCAGAAAGGGAAATGGCCACGGGCATGTCAGCATGGGAGGTGACCTTGCTTCATACCTGTTCTCTCCAGAACGAATCTGATTGCATCACGGCTGTATTAATCCCTTCGGGGTGTGGAGTGTACCTCTAAAAGATCCACCACCTTTCAATACCATTACACTGGTATTGCTCCCAGCACAAGAACCTTCGGGGTGGGGGTACACACTTAAAATACGCCCAAACCGCAGCAGGTGTCTGTGTTACTATTCATTGCTTGGGAGCCTGTTGTGTGCTGAGTGAGAGCCTTTTACACACATGGTCTGATTGGATCTTTATGATAGCCTGGTCTGAGCTCGCTGTGACATCCCCGCTTTATAAGATGAGAGTGAGGCTGAGAAAGGAGAGTGGCCTTGTCAAAGGCTCTGGGGTGGCGGAGCCAGGTGCCACTCTGGTCAGCTAGACCCCGGCTCTGTCATTTACCCTCCGTTTGACCATTGTGGGGTTCAGAACAGAAGTGGCTGGCTGCTGCCTCAGTCTGAGCACTGTGGGAAGGAAGTGTGCCACCGCACTCCTGCCAGACACTGGATTGACATTAGTGGTTGTGTCCTGCCCGTCGCTGAACACGACGTCAGGTTGGTCTCAGATGCTGCATTCTGGGTCCCTGCTGGAGAACGTCATCTCCACCACTTACCTTCTATCACTCAATTTTTATCAGGAATTTGGTGAGAGAAATTACAGTCTGGAAGATCTTTAGAACATTTCTGGTTTTATTCCTAGGTGAAGACAGCCCCATGGACACTGTGCTTTATATAAATGTGCCTTGAGAGTCCTGGATAACTTTTCACTGGAGCTATATTTTAGTGTGTCTCTAATGCAGAACGCTATAAAGGGAGCCCATCAATGTCCTCTATTATATTGTGAAACATCTGCAAGCTGGTTCTTCACTGTGTCCCCAAGTGACCCCTCCAGGAAAATCCACACGAGAAGTCAACTACAGCTCCAAGAAAGCCTTACTTACTAGCTCCCTTCCAGTGAATAAGTCAGTGTGACATTCTCACCTGAGTAGTGTAGATTGTATCTCTTTGACCATGTAAGTTTCTTTTTACCTCGGCCAATTGGAAGCTCGGAGCTGAGCTGCTGGGTCCACCTGAAGAGCTATGACAGAGAGCCTCATCTCTGTGCTCTCTGACTGACCCCCAGTTTGTTGCCGTCTTTATTATGTTTCCAGACATGATTTACGTTTCCCAGCGGAGTTTACATGTTCTCACAAGCTGTATCTAATCCTTTGGGGGATGGGGGAGGGCGTATGACAGTAGCACGTTCAGGCCGGTGGGGTCTGCTGAGCTAGCAGTGACAGAGCACCCCAAGTGCCTATGCTCATCCAAGCTCCTGTTCTGGCTTCTGCCCCCTCCGCGGTTGAGGCTGATAGATGGAGGAAGGCTCCCCCCCACATGCTCTAGGCTCACCATTCCTGAGAGCCCCGTCATGCCCACTATTCAGAAGGGCAGAGGAAAAGGCTGAGAGGCCACTCTGCCCGCTCGTGTTTCTAAATCCACCTTGCGATGAGAAAAGGGATCGATTCTCTGAGCTTCTTCAATGCACGAGGGCAGCTCTTTCAATAATCTTTCAAGTGCTGTTTGTATCCGACACGTTCCTTTCGGTAGCTTAACTGATATTAACTGATTGATGTGATACTGTTGATACACAGTGAGATTCGGAGGCTCCGAGGAGCCGGGAGGCTTCTCTCAGAGACACACAGCCAAAGGGGATGTAGTGCTCCCCTCTCCCGTAGTGCTCCCCTCTGAGGATGGACCAGTGTGCTCCATCAGAGAGAGCGGGCTCTCAATGTGCTTCAAGAGCGCTCGCTCTTCACTGGTGTGCTTGAGAGCCTATGGAAGATGAAGCCATTTAGAGTCAAGTGCCTTCGGTGACCCTGGGGTGCCAGCCTGCCCTGAGCAGCCTCCTGCCTCAGCAGTCCCCAAGGAAACATCCCCTCTCCACCTGGATGCTTCTCCAGTTTCAAAGCCAGGTCTATTTGCATGGGATTGACTGACAGCTTTCCCTTCCGTAAGAAATTCTTCCATTTCTCCTTTTCTCTCCTCCACCAATTCCTCCAGCCTAGGCTGATAAAAAAAAATGCCAGGCAAGGGCAGTAGAGACAGGCCACAAACAATTCAGGCATTTGCTTTTAGCAAAGAAGCAGCCTTGGGGATTCCTGCTGACTCCCCTATTGTGAACCCTTCTCTGTGAAGTCCTGGGCTTGGGGTGGGAGCTGAGGAGTCTTTTTCTCTCTCTCTCCCTCTCTCTCCACACACACCGTAAAAATCACTTGCAGTATTGCTTCAGCCTAAGACCCTGGCCTGACCCAACTCTCCACCCCACCTCCCGTGTCTATCTAAGCACTGCCTGTCACTTTCTCCCCATGGTTTCCCACAGGTAGGGAAGATCATTTTTCTTTTCTTTTTTTCCAGCTTACCAAGCTTTTTTTAATCCTTTGTGATATTACAATCTTTTTTTATTTTTAAAATTTTTTTCAAATTTTTATTAACGACTTCCATGATTATAAAAAATATCCCATGGTAATACCCTCCCTCCCCCCACTTTCCCCTTTGAAACTCCATTCTCCATCATATCCCCTCCCCATCTCAATCAGTCTCTCTTTTAATTTTGATGTCATGGGAAGATCATTTCTCTAGTACCAAAGGCTATGCCCATAGGTCAGCATCCTGGGCTGGGGGTGTAGCTCAGTGGTAGAAGGCTTGTCTAGCATGCCCAAGGCTCTGGGTTTGATCCTCAGCACCACAGACCAGAGGGAAGTTTCCTGAAAGCAGTTTCTTCCCTAAACAGCCTCACAACAACCTATATTGCCAGGCGCCCGGCCCACCATCACTCAGGCCAAAATGCCCGCGGGCACCCGCCTTCCTTGGAGCACATCTTCCAGGCTCCTCCAGGTCTCTGTCAGCTTTTACCTGGGGATGGCTACAGGCTTCCCACTGGGTTCCTCAGCCTCCGTCTGCAGCTCCTCCAGTCAGCCACCTCACGGCTGCCTGTCCCAAGAATTCTTATTAAAAACAGATCCACTCATACTGCCATCCTGCTTAAAATTCCTCACAGACATATGTCTCTACCTACAGATAAAATCTATAAATTATTTACTGTGCCACCCCCAGCTCTCTACAACCTGGTCCCCACAAATCTAAGTAACTCAAGGTTGACATGCAGAATAGCCAGTTGGGGACTGATGGAAAAGCTGATCCTGGTGCCCAGGAGGGAAGAATCTGGGTGTGTGGCTTAGGGGTTGGGGCCCAGGCATCTAGAGGTATAGACAGCAATCGACAGCACGTAGGGTGAATGGTGCTTTCTTGGGCTAATGCACGAGGAAGCAGGGCAGGAAACAGTGACTGCCCCCAGGCCAGGAGCCATCTGCCCAGCTGCCTGGTAAGAGTTGCTGGGTGAGGGAAGACCTAGGGGGCCGTCCTGAGAACAAGGTCCCTCTGAGCCCTGGCAGCGGAGTAATGGAGGGCACGGACAGAAGCTTCTGGTTGGAAGCTTCCTCCACAGGCAGCTGTCAGGCCGGCCTCGGCTCATTGCTGGTTTGTCTCCCATACCCCTGCAGGAGCCCTGCCCTCATCGGCTGCTTCATTGTGGACCGACAGTACTTCCAGGAGATAGGCCTGTTGGACGAAGGCATGGAGGTCTATGGTGGCGAAAATGTCGAGCTTGGGATCAGGGTGAGTGGGGCTTGTTGCCCAGGATTGACATCATGTCTACAGGAGCGAATGAGTCGGGTTGAGGGGGGGATGTGGAGGGTTATATTGGTGATGCAAAACCTTCAGTTCACAGTAGAAAGAGGGTCACAAATCAACTCTGAATGTCCAGCCCTTTGGCCTGGTCCATGTGGATGGCTGAGGTCAGGAACAGGGGTTGCTCATAATGGAGCCTCTTGGATTGTCAGGAAGAAGGGAACTTGACAGTCTGCTTGCCTAGAAGCCGGGGCATGAGAGAAGTGAGCTCCCAACTTAAGGCGACAGATTCCTTCTTAGGACTAAGCACATGCCTCCTGGGGTAAGCTCCAGGACAGTAGACATCAAGGAGTAGTTAGACAAGGGCGACCCTTAGAGTCCCTTCCCTTAGACACTTGTCTTCTCCATAACGGCCCATGGATCTTCCCCAAAGTCCTTCACAAGCCTCCTGGAAACGAGCACACGGGACACAAACAGCAAAACACAGCCAAGCTCAATCCGTGCTGGTTTCTGGTCTCTTCGAGCTGCTCAGACCCATGGGGCCTCTGCTGCCGCACTCTTTGCAGCTATCGCAAGACGTGCCATTTTGTATCTTACCCTATAAGAACGTCTCCTTGGTTTTCTGGCTCTTTCCCCTTGTCCTGTGAAGAGAGGATAAGACCCAGAAGGAACACCTTCCTTCCATCAGAGGGACACTTCAGGTATCCTGGTATTTGGCAGGAATGTGATAGTGGCTAACAAGCCCATTGTTCAAGCTTTGCGTGTCTCTGTGTTGGCTCCAACTGTCTTAGCCATGGAGATCTTTAAAGCCCATCACCCATATATGGCATCCCTTGGAGGGGACCTCAGACCTCTAGGTGTGGTGTTGTGGCTTTTCTCTTTTCTCTTTTCTCTACTACCAGCCAGTTCAGACCTCCATGCAGCCCTCTCTCCCAATGTCTGCTTTCAACCGCTTCCTTCTTTGAGCCTTGGCTCTCATGCCTCAATCTGGTGTCTCTAAGTCCCACTCACTGCACCTCAGCGTAGATCCACCCTCCTCTCACCTTCCACTCCACAGGGCACCTGGTGCTGGACAGCCCTCTCCCCTAACCTGAAGAGGAGGCATGGTAGTAAGCATTCCAGGACACTTGCAGGACTCCACAGTGCTATGGGGCCCAGCTTGTGCCCAGACTTTATACAAGGGCTTTGAGGACTGGCTACAGGAACAAACTGTGTGGAACTGAGCCCAGAAAACACTTCTAGACACCTGCGGTCACGGAAACTCCAAGCAATTGCTTTGGAGGTGGTGGAAAAGCATGGCCCGATAGGGGAGCTAATGTATTCATAGAGGACAGCGCCTGCATGATCACCCTCACTGCTCCACTCTCCCCCCATCGGTCATCTATTCACTGCCAGCGTCCTCACCGTCTCATTTCAGCACAGCTCCTGGATAAATGCTTGCCCTCAAACACAATCTGTTTCACCAGGAGCCGCTGTCAGGAATTGGCTGAGTGGCCAGCACTGCCTCCGGTCACTTGTGTTCTCTGGGTAAAAATGTCCAGGAACGGGGAACGGAATTAGATTTGTGAACTCTGCTTGCAACACACTGTGAGTCAATCACAGAACGGTGGCAGAGTCTGGCTTCTCTTTCCTTAAATTATCAAGCTGTTTTGCAGTGTGAGCTTGGGTGAGGCTCTTGAGTGTATGCTAAGGTATCTTTGGGTGGTTTTGTGTTTAGGATTTAATACAGTATAAAATGTTGTTTGGCCTCCCCTCCCCCCTTTGTAGTTTTCCTCCCACTTAACAGAGATGACATGCCATTGTAGTTGAAAGAAATGGTTTTCAGGCTTTTAAGCCATGGCTCAGCCCCATGTTAGGTCTATGAACACAGGGAGGGACTGGTGAGTTCAAATTCTAGTTCCTCCTTGAAGGGATATGGGCTATCTCCCAAAAAGATAGTCTTCATTTGCTTGGTTATTTTACTGTCTTTTATGTTTTATGAGGAAATATCTCAGTACCTCAGTTTCCTCAGCAAGAATATAGTATATCTACCCTGATCACTCCTCAGGGTTGTCTGAATGGGTAGACATCACTTTTCATGCCTTGCTTTATCCAACAAAGTCCTTAGCTGTTGTGGAGCATAGAAATAGAGGCAACTGCACATTTTGAACTCTTCCTCTATAGTGGAGACGTCACTCACCAGTTTTCTTTCTCTTTCACCCATATAGTACCCTAAAAGTACACAGTATCATGATATCTACCCCATTGTTCAATTGAGGAAACTGAAATTAAGAGCTTCCATGTGGGGCTGTAGAGATGGCTTAGTGGTTAAGGTAATTGCCTTGCAAAGCCAAAGGACCCAGGTTTGATTCCCCAGGACCCACATAAGCCAGATGCACAAGGGGGCGCATGTGTCTGTGTCTGGATTTCATTTGCAGTGGCTGGAACCTCAGGCTCACCCATTCTCTCTCTCTCTCTCTCTGTCTTTCTCTCTCTCTCAAATAGATAAAAATTTAAAAATTTTTTAAAAAGAGCTTCCATATGTTATCAAGGCCATATGATTTGCAAAATACAGAGAAAAGCTTCAACCCCAGACTGTTATGATTTAATGAATATATCATGGAGATCCAAGGTGGAGGGAATGTTCTTTGAGAATTTCATAAAAGCATGGCAATGTGTGGGCAGTAATTTCTTGTTCTCTCTCTCTCTCTCTCTCTCTCTCTCTCTCTTTTCACAACCTTGCCTGTTGAGTCCCTGCTGTAGTTACTTTCTCATCGCTGGGACAAAACACCCAACCAAAAGCAGCTGTTGGGAGGAAAGGGTTTTATTTTGGCTCACAGTCTTTAGGGAGCTTCATGGTGGCAGGAGAAAGCATGGCAGGAGCAGAGGATGGACATCACCTCTGCCACAGCAGGTGGAAAACAACAGCAGGAGAGTGAGCTGAACTGACACTGGGGAGCAGTAAGCTAGAGGCTAATAAACCTCAAGGTCCGTGCCCAGCAACACGCCTCCTCCAGCAGGGCTCTACCTCCCAAACTGCCACCAACATGCAACCAGGCATTCAGGACACGTGAATTTATGGAGGACACGTGATTCAAACCACCACAGTCCCCATTGCATCCCTTAATCTTATCTTGTAGTCTGTGATGATCAATCATAGTTGTCAAATTGACAGGATTTAGAAGAACCGGCTGTGAGGGATTTTCTAGATTAGGTTAATTAAGCAGGAAGACCCCTCCTAACTGTGGGCAGCACCATTGGGTGAGCTGGGCTATTGGACTGCATGTAAAGGAAAACACAGGGCTGGAGAGATAGCTCAGCTGTCAAGGTACCTGCCTGCAAAGCCTAAGGATCCAAGTTTGATTCCCCAGTACCCATATAAAGCCAGATTCACAAGGTGGCACATGTGTCTGGAGTTCATTTGCAGCAGACAGAGGCCCTGGTGTGCCCATTCTCTCTGTCTTTCTCTCTATAGCTGTCTCTCTTTCTCTCTCTCTCTCTCCCTATCTCTCAAATAAATAAATAAATAAATAAATAAATAAATAAAAATATTTTTTAAAAAGAGGAAAGTGGGCTGGAGAGATGGCTTCACAGGCAAGCACCTTCACCACCAAGGCAGGTCCCATGAAAGCCAGATGCACAGTGACACAAGGGTGCAGTGTTGCACATGTGCACGAAGGGGCGCATGCATCTGGAGTTTAATTGCAGTGGCTGGAGGTCCTGGTGTAGTCAACTGTCTCCCTCTCTCTCATAAAAATATTTAAAAATAAAGGAAAAGTAGGCTAGCTGAGGGACAGCATTTGTCACTCACTCTCAGCTTCCTGTGTGTGAACACACTGTGACCAGCTCTGCTTCACACTCCTGCCACCATGTCATGTCTTGCCTGCCCTGATGGACTGTGACCTTGAACTGTGAGCCAAAATAAACCCTGGCTTTCTTTAGTTACTTCTGGTCAGCTGCTTGGTCACAACAGTAAGAAAGTAACGCAAACTCAATTCTGGTAACTTTTTTTTTTCTAGTTTCTAAGACTGAAGGCAATAGGAAAAGGGAGAGACCTGCTGTGTCAGAATGAAATGAGTGAGAAATAAGCTGACCCTGGATAGAAGACAGAAAATTTATACACTTCATGACTATGAAAGTTGTAGAGCCTAAAAGTATGTCCAGGAAATGGCAACGAAGTCAGGAATTGTTAGAAACCACTATGAGCTAAATTAATTTCCTCCCCAAATATATATGGAAGTCCTACTTTCCTTGACCTGTGACTATGACCCTGCTTGGAAATAATGTCTTTGTGGATGTGACCAGGTTGAGACAAAGTCTTACTGAATTAGGGTGTGTACTAATTCAATATGAAGAAGAAATCCTTCTTAGAAGTCCTTTTAGAAGGACTAAGAGAGCAATGTGGGAAGAAGATAGCCATGGGAAGTTAAAGGCAGAGATTAGAATCATGGAGCCATAAATCAGGTAATATCTAAGTCTAGAAAGGCCAGAAAAGATCCTTCCCTGGCGCTTTTGGAGGGACCATGGCCCTGCCACTGCTATACCTTGATTCAAGCTACTAGAGTCAGAACTGTGAGAGAGAATATATTTCTGTTAATTCGGCAGTTTCATTGGTGATGCTGTTTTTTTTTTTCTTTTTTAATGATTTGTTCATTTTGATTTTAAAGTTTTTCCTTAAATAAAACATTTATTTTTATTTATGTGAGGTGAGGAGGAGGAGGAGAACAATGGGTGTACTAGAGCTTCCTGCCATTGCAAAGGAACTGCAGAGGAATGCACCATTTTGTGCATCTGGCTTTACATGGGTGCTGGGGAATTGAACCTAGACCATTAGGCTCTGCAAGTAAATGCCTTGAACCACTGAGTCAGATCCCTAGCCTAGTAGTACTTTTTTAGTAACAACCCAAAGAAACAAGCAGAGCCTAGAGAACAGAGATTCGGTGATATTCAGCCCATTATCTTTGAAACTGGTGACATTTGAGCTTCCTTTCTTGCAGCTACAAACAATAGGTTGCTTCACCTTCCATGGAGCTGAGATCCCAAAGACTTATTTGTTCAAGATAAAACACCCCTGGGGAAGAAAAAACAAACAATTGAATTCCCATAGCTGAAATCTCTCGAAATATGAACCCACAGTTTCTAAAACATTAAAAACAAGAAATGAGAGACAGTATCAAGAGCAAACGCTGCAGTGGACAGCCAAATTTATCCTCAATCTTCAATTATCAAATCAATCAGACACAGAGTACAGAATATAAAGTGCGTTTTATGCTAATATATTTAAATAAGACAAGAGATTGAAAATATGAATAAGAAATAAGAGACTATACTAACAACTAGTGTTATCTTTCTGTTGTGCTGGCAAAATATCTAAGAAAAACAAGGAGGGAAGATTTCAGTTTTGCCTCATGGCTTCAATCCGTGGTTACTTGGCGCCACTCTCCCTGGGTCTGTGATGGCAAAGATGGCATGGTAAGGCAGAACTGCGTGCCCCATGGGGGCCAGGAAGCCGAGCTGGAGAGAGAGCAAGGTGCTGTGGATCAGGTACACCGTTCACTCACACCCCCCAGTGACCTACTTCCTCAAACTAGACCCTGCTCCCCAGAGCCCACTCAGCTAGGAACTCAACAGTGAGTTCATGTTGATGACGCCAGCACCAAGTGAGCCAACACCCATCACCAGTGCCACCAACTAGGGACCAAGCCATCTACACCTGAGCCTTTGGGAACATTTCATAGCCAAACCATAACAATCAGTTTTGTTAGAATAGAATTTCAAATGTGAAGAACATAATATGGAAACTAGAAGTTCAGGGGATGAATGGGCTGAGCAACTACATGAACATCATTGAAGTAGTAACATTAGTGATCTGGAAAATGGATCTGAAGAAGTTGTTCATAATCAGACCACAACAGAAAACAAGTAAGATTATGTGCAGAGGAGACTGAGATGCATGAATTGAGAAAGGGTATAACATGTTGAAATTACAAATGGAGATGAAACAAGGGGAAGATTCAGCAGCAGTAAGATTTGAATAGATAATGGTTTAGAGCTTATAAGTAAGAAAAAAATGAGAGCCTGCTTAATAATCAAAGATAATTAGAGTAACAGCAACTTTTCAACTTCAATAACTGATTCCAGGAGACCATGGAATAACATTTTCAGTATGTTGAGAGGATAATTGTCAGGCTGTACATAGTACCCAAAATAATAGACTTCAAAATCCAGGGTCAAAGAAGGCCATATTTAGACTTACAAAATCTTAAATCATTTGCCACTGGAAAATACTCATTAGGATAAGGTATAAAGGATGTATCTTGAGTGTAAGAAAAATGATCCCAGAAGGAAATCTGAAATTAAAGAATAATTAGCTAAAAAATAGTTAAGTAGAAAAATAAGTCCAATGAAATAACATGCAAGAGTAAGACCTGCTGGGGTTATTAAAACTATATTATGCTGACAGTTGCATATAAGATGGGAGGGAATGGAATTAAATGCTTTAAAATGCCAAAGTTGTTAGTGGGGATACAGGTTGACTTTAAAATTATGTGATTTACATTAGCAAGTTAAACCTTTTAGAGAAGGCATGAAAATCACAAAGCCAAATGATCCTGGTTGACTCTCCAGGATCCACATAAGCCACATGCACAAGGGGGTTCAGGGTTCATTTACAGTGAGTGGAGTCACCCATTCTCCCCACCCTCTCTGCCTATTTCTGTCTCAAATAAAAAATTATTTAAAACAAGAAAAACACAAAAAATAAAAATTTCCAAAGTAGTTGAGAGAAAATAAAATATGAAAATGCTAAACAAACTAGAAATTAAAATATAAATCATACCATGCGAAAATAAAACATCAACGTGGTTACACCAGTAAATTTACACAAACTCAGTTTAAAAGGTCTAGTTTGAAATATTAATTAGCTGTAGGTTATATATAAGAAATTTACAGAGAAAAACTAAAATTCAAAAGTGTAGGAAAAGTTATAGTAAGCAGGTGCCAATCAAAAGAAAATTATTATATTATTATTATATTCTTTATTATGAAATTATATTGTATTGCATCACATTATATTATATTAACTTTTGAAACAAAATACTGTCACCAGCTGCTTCACTATGAAGAGGTCTACAAAATGACAAATGTGTAATTCATCAAGGTGATATTACAGTTGCATGCCCTGCACAATCTTAATGTCTATAATGAAAGAATTGACAGAATTACAAGGAGATATCAAAACGTCAGTAACATAGCAGATTTTATTAAATATCCCTGAGAAATTGGTAGCACGACACACTTGGTTTGAAGTTAAAGGGCGTGTATAGAACGCAGCATGTAAAAGTTGCCAAATGCAGTTTTGCTTCAAGAACAAACAGAGTGTTTGTGAGAGCTGACCCCACACCAGATAAGACACAAGGCACAGCAGATCCAAGGGCTTTGCACCACATGGAATGTGTTCTCTGGACCCAATGGACTTGTTAGAAATCCACAACCAAACATTTCAGGGGAAAAAAAAAGCTAGAAATTGTAGTATAAATTTGAAAATATTCTGAGCTGAGTGATAACAAACATACTGGTTTTTTCCCCCCATTTCATTAGCAAAAATTGCATTTAAGAGAAACTGTCTAGCATCCCACTTCTTTTTAGAAATAAAAGTTAAGCATTAATAAGAATATAACGTAAGTGCTTAGATAAATATCAGAATAAAAATAGTAGAAGAAAATAATAAAAATAAGAATAAAAATTAATGAAATAGAACACACGCACTTATGTATATAGTAGAAAGTACTTAAGAGCCAAAACTTGACTTAAAAAAAACCACTAAATTTCATAAATCTAACGAGAGAGAGAGATGCACAAGTCGTTGGGGAGATGCCAAGACAGAACAAATAAGTACTAGGAATAGAAAAAGGGGCAAGGATACAGACAAGAAGCCTAAAAGACATTAGGAATAGGACTGAGATGATAGCTTAGCAGTTAAAGATTCTTGCTTACAAATCCTGTTGGCCAAGGTTCAATTCACCAGGACCCACGTGAACCGAATGCGTAAGATGGCACATGCATATGGAGTTCCTTTGCGGTGTCAAGAGACCCTGGAATGCCCATTCTCTTTCTTTTGCTCTCTTTCTCCCCTCTCTCTTCCTCTCTCAAATAAAAAAAAAAATTCAAAGTATAGTATGAATAAGTTTATGTCAAAATTTGAATAAAATATAGCTTATGAAATCTGACACAGGAAGAAATCAAAAGAAAAGCTGGCTTGTGTTCATGAAGAAAATTGGATCCATAGTTTAAAATATTCTCACATGGGCTGGGCAGATGGTTCAGTGGTTAAAGGTACTCGCTTGCAAAGCCTGTAAGTACTGGTTTAATTTCCCAGCACCTATGTAAGGCCATATGTACACAGTGGCACATGCATCTGAAGTCCATTTACAGTGGCAAGAAGCCCTAATGTATTTATTCATTTGCATTTTCTCTCTGCTAGCAAGTAAATCAAAATATTAAATAAAAGTAAATATTTTCACAAATAAAAAATAGGACTAAATGGTTTTACTATTATACAGTGGCAAGCTCTCAAGGAAAAAGATTTTCCCACTGTATAAAAATTATTTGATCCAGGCATGATGGTGCATGCCTTTAATCCCAGCATTGGGAGGCAGAGGTTAGAGGATCTCCATGAGTTCAAGGCCACCCTGAGACTACATAGTGAATTCCAGGTCAGCCGGGCTACAGTGAGACACTACCTAAAGAAACCAAAAAAAAAAAAAAGAAGAAAAGAATTATTTAAAGATACAGATTATATAAAGATCGTCTGTGTCTGACTAGAATGCAGCCTGCATCTTTCTTTTAGTACCCAAAATTCAGGAGGATTCTGGGTTTGCAAGACATGTGCTAATGATCTGAATAATCTGGAGTCATAAAGAAAGATCTAAATTGTGTTTGGTATATGTATTCAGTAAAACAAAAAGTGCACGCACCCCTAAATATTGCAGGAGGTGTTTTGTAAAAATGTAAAAATTGTTTAATTTCTGATACTGAAAGAGGCCACTTATTGGTTGTATGGAACTGCCGTGGGAAACTGATCTGGAAGCCTGATATAGTCTGATTTTGCAGCTACCACCTCGTTGCTAGAACAAAACACCTGACCGGAAGCAGCTGATGGGAGGAAAGGGTTTATCTCAGCTCACGGTCTCAAGGGGAAGTTTTGTCACGGCATGGCGGAGCAGAGGCTGGCCATGGTCTTGTCACATGAGCTGGAGGGAGCCATAAGAGTGAGCAACTAGTGAACAGCCAGTGGGGCTAAATTAAGAACCTGGAGGCCCATCTGCTGTGACACGCCTCCTCTAGCAGGGCTCTACTTCCCAGAGGCTCCTCCCCCTGGGTACTGAGTGTGAGGCTTCACAGGTGCAGGAGGCCATGGGGGACACTTGACATTCAAAGCACCACACCCTTTCTGTGCATAATTCAGCCCCCTCTCATGATGGAACTGAGTGCCACCTGAGCAGGAGGACGTCTAGCTGACATGGTCTTGGCAGCACAAAGGAATAATTCAACCCCTTACCTGCAGCGCTTCCAGCAGCTTAATAAAGCAAAGCCTGGGGCTAGAGGGATGGAACCATTGGGTAAAGTGACCGCTGTGCAAATATGAGGACCTGAGTTTGAATTCCCAGCAAAAATATTCTCACTGTCTCAGACAGCGATTACTCTAACCCTGGGCAGTTGTTCAGTTGGCCTCTGCTGGGTTTGACTGTCAGGCTCCTCCGGCAGGTAGTGCTAGTTCCTCCCAAGGGGTTGAGGAGGAGGCTGGGTGTCGCTGGCCACGAACACACCGAGCCGGAGTCTTGTCGAAGCAGGATCTCACTTTATTGTAACAGGCAGGCGCTTATATAGCATTGAGAACGAGGGTGGGGATTTTAGGATGGAGTGAGGTGTAAGGGCCAATAGTATACCGCGACTTTTGAGATGATTGGTTCTAAGTGCGCACACGCGCGGAAACTCTAACTTCCTACGCGGAAGTAGCAGGCCAGAGGCCATTTGGCATCCTGCTGAGTCATAGCCGGCCAGAGATGGGTCCCCAAACTTTAGCTAGGCTCAGGAAGTTCCGCTAGGCCTCACATCCGGGCCTCTCAAGGCCCAACAGGCCTCTTCTACCAGTTTCAGTCCCCTCTCTTGAAAGGCCTTTCTTAGCCATGCGGACCCTAGTATAGTGCCCAGCTGGCTATGCCTCAGAACAGCATCCATCCATGGCCATGGGGCAGAAGCAAAGGTGGGGACCCGTTGGGAGTATACCTCCCAGATGGCGCACTACAAGCATCAAAACGGCTCTTCCCGCAGCAAGATGGCCTGCTGCTTCTCTAATCACCAGGTAACAAAGTCAGCACCTTTCACTGGTACTGCCAAATTATTTCCCTGCAGTTGTTTTTAATGTACACACAGCAAATGCTATAGGCAAGCTAGACTCTGTTATCATTATCCCAAGTGTTTGATAATTAGAAGTGTGTGTGTTGACCAAAAGCTAATTCTTCCTTATATTGTATTATCTCATTGTCATTATATTCTTAACAATAAAGATAACAAGAAAAAATCAATTTATATACCTTATAAACTATAAAGTACTCTATATAAGACATATATTCCTATCTAATATATATATATATACATATATATATATATATATATATGTGTGTGTATCTACTAATACCCATTTTATATAGTGCTTTCTTTTTTAAGGCATGCATTAATTTATATGTGTTAGAGTCCTGCTGAACTTTTTATTAAAATATCACTCAGAATCTATATTGGAAAAAGAAAAAAGAAAATAGATGGACACAAACTAAAAGACAGAAGTGAGTATTGGAAGGCTCTGGGTCTATTAGAGAATTAAGAAGCTATAGAAGCAAATTTAGAAAACAAGCAAGAACCAAGATGCTAAACAGCAAGAATGACAGCAGAGCCACGTGGGGACAGCAGTCGGTTTAGGGTGACATCTCTGACCCTCTACCTTCCTGGAGGGTCCTGAAGGAGATGATGGAGACCTCCTCTCCGCCTCTCTCCTGCCGTTGGGGACTGTCCGCAGGGAGGGGAGTCTAAAGATAGCCGTTGTTGGACAGCCACCAGGCCACTCCTTTAACTTAGTGACTCTGTGTGTGGACATCTAAGCTTTACTCACTGGAGGTGCTGCCGCTGGGTACCGGGCACCATTGCTCAGTCCTGGTAGCAATGATGAAATTTTAAAGGGCTGCACGAGAAGATAAACACAGGCGAGCTGAATCTGGATTGCATTCTGTGCCTCAGTTTTGACAGGTCACGGAGTTCTAAAATCAGCATATGACAGGCTCCCTCCTGTAAGGAAGGGAGGTAGACTGGGGGGTTTAACTCTCCTCTAAACATAGGACTCAGGGTCACAAATTCTAGGTACTTTATCATAAATGACTTTTTGTTTTGTTTTGTTTGTTTGTTTGTTTGTTTGTTTTTTCAAGGTAGGATATCACTCTTGCCCAGGCTGACCTGGCATTCACTATGTAGTCCCAGTCTGGCCTTGGACTCATGGCAATCCTCCTACCTTCTGCTTCCAAGTACTGGGATTAAAGATGCACACCACTATGCCCGGCTTATAAATGACATTTTGAAAACTCGTTATTGGAGACAATTTTAAGTCTATGAAACAGTAGACACACAGTGTCGCAAGTTACCTGGCATCCATTACCTCCAGCCCTGTCCACTCATGGCCAGTTCGCTTTCATCCTTCCCACTGCTGCTCCCAGCTCTGTCTTGTTGTAAATCCTAGGCACTATATTCTTTTATCAGACACATTTCAGTACATATTCAAAATAGATTAGGTTAAACAACAACAGCAAAAAAAAAAAAAAAAAAACATGACCACAGTACTGAACGTGAGCAATGCCATCAACTGCTCAGCGAGTGTTCACACTTCGCTAATCCCCTCACCAGTGCATTTTTGTTTTTCCTGCTTTATAAATTGTTTGCTTAAATCAAGATTTTGTTGGTCAGCTTATCCAGGTCCTTATTAAGCCATGAAATCAATTCGTCTCTTCCTCCTTTTCTTCTTCTTCCTCTGCCCCTTCTTTTTCTTCTCCCCCTTCTCCTTCTTCCTCATTTTCCCCATGCCCATTTTTTAAAATTTATTTTATGTATTTATTTATTTAAAGAGAGAGAGAGGGGCAGGTAGAGAGAGAGAGAGAGAATGGGTATACCAGGGCCTCTAGCCATTGCAAATGAACTCCAGACACATTCGCCACTTTGTGCATCTGGCTTTATGTGGATACTAGGGAATTGAACCCAGGTCCTTAGGCTTTGCAGGCAAGTACCTTAACTGCTGAGTCATCTCTCCAGCCCCTCTAACCCCATTTTTTTGGTTTATTTTTATTTATTTATTTGAGAGCGATAGAGAGAGAGAGAAAGAGACAGAGAGAGAGAGAGAGAGAATGGGTACGCTAGGGCCTCCAGCCACTGCAAACGTACTCCAGACATGTGTGCCCCCTTGTGCATCTGGCTAATGTGGGCCCTGGGGAATTGAGCCTCGAACCAGGGTCCTTAGGCTTCACAGGCAAGCGCTTAACCACTAAGCCATCTCTCCAGCTCCTCTAACCTCATTTTTGTTTGTTTGTTTGTTTGTTTCTTGATTTTTGAGGCAGGGTCTCACTCTAGGCCAGGCTGTCCTAGAATTCACTGTGTAGTCTCAGGGTGGCCTCGAACTCAGGGTGATGCTCCTACCTCTGCCTCCCGAATGCTGGGATTAAGGGCATGCACAACCATGCCCGGCTCTATACCCCATTTTTAAGTGATAGTGAATTATTTTTTCTATAGAAATTTGAACACCATAGATTTTCTAGATTGCATTCCCATGATGTCATTTAGCATGTCCTTCTGTCCCACATACTTCTTTTAAGTTGGTAGTTAGATCGAGGGATTTGGGTTCAATTTTACAGAAAGACTTCCTTTATAGACACATGTTTGGGTACTTCCACCTCAAGGCATGCAGTGCCCACTCACTTCCCCATTTGTGATGCCAACCATCTCTGCTGATTATTACCTCCCCTCCGTAGTTCGTCAGGGGGGGGCTGCAACACCGTGAGCAGTTTATTTTTCCTTCCTCAGTTATTAGCTGAACTAATTTTCATAAAGAAACATTTATAGTAATTCAGGGTTTTTTTTTTTTTTTTTTTTTGGTTGCCTAGAACGACAACAAAGCTCAATTGCAAAAGCCAGGATAATTGGTTCCATAGCTTTCGAAATAATGAATCGAGTCTCTTCTGTCTTGCAAAGGGATCACTGTGAGCTTCATCCTTGATGTATTTTGATGCCTTTTTTTTTTTACTTTTCATTTATTTATTTGAGAGCAACAGACAGAGAGAGAGAGAAAGAGGCAGAGAGAGAAAGAGAGAGAATGGACACGCCAGGGCCTCCAGCCACTGCAAACGAACTCCAGACACGTGCGCCCCCTTGTGCATCTGGCTAACGTGGGTCCTGGGGAATCAAGCCTCGAACTGAGGTCCTTAGGCTTCACAGGCGAGCGCTCAACCGCTAAGCCATCTCTCCAGCCCCTTCTGATGCCTTTTTTTGCCACAGGAAACTTGTTGACTTCAGTTCCCTTTGACTCTTCAGTGGGCCCAGGCTTGTCCCACAGGTTTCCCGCCCCAGTCCTGAACAGCGATGTCCCACCTCATCTGAGCAAGAAAATGGCTCAGTAGGAGTGGTGTTTTGTTTTGTTTTGGTTTGGTTTTTTTTTTTTTTGCCTGTGGCATAGGTCCCAGTTTCTAGGCCTGAGCCATAGTCAGAACTAGAAATTATTATTATTACTGTAGAAATAAAATATGCTGGGTCTGGAGACATGACTCGGTGGTTAAGGCACTTGTCTGCAAAGCCTAAGGAGTCCTGGGTTCAATTCCCTAGTACTCACGTAAAGCCAGAGGCACAAGGTGAAGCATGCTTCTTTCTTTGCAGTGGCTAGAGGCCCTAGTGCACCCATATTCTCTCTCTCTCTTTCATCTGCCTCTTTCTCCCTCACAGATAATAAACAAAATATAAAAACAAAACAAAATATTTCCAACAGGCATCATGATCATTCTGCTTCAAACTTAGAGCTACAGGGTTTGAATTAACCTCAGCCACCTGCCACCTCTGTGCGTTTCTTTTCTTCTGTGCTAAAAACTCCGAGTCCCAGTCAGAATGGCTGACATCACAAAAACTAATGATAGCAAATGTTGATCAAGTTGCAGGGAGAGGGGAGCCCTTGTTCACTGTTGGTGGGACTGTGAACTGGTGCACCACTATGGAAATCAGTGTGCTCGGTTCTCAAAAAGCTAAAAATACAGCCACCATATAACCCAGCTATACCACTCCTGGGCATATACTCAAAGGACTTACCACCTTACCATGGAGATTCTTACACATCCTGTTCACTATTGTCCTCCTCACAATAGCTAAGAAAGGGAATCAACCTAGATGTCCGTTAGCTGATGACTGGATCATGAAAGTGTGGCACAGCGGAGTTCGCTGAGCTAAACAGACAGAGAAAATCTCATAAAAGGTTATGGTATTTGCAGGAAAATGATGGAGCTGAAAAACTGATACTAAGTGAGGTAACTCAGGCACAGAAAGACAAAATTCACCTGCTCTCTCTTACATGCAGATTGTAACTTGTAATGCTCATCTGTGTAAACAAGGGCATGTGAGAGCGAGTGTAGGCTGTGAATCTAGATGGGAAACTATATCACAGATGATACAAAGGGCGATGAGAAGATGAGGGGAGAACAGAGGAAACATGCAGTAAGAAAGCTGAAGGGAGGCTTAGTGGGGGAGGGCACAAGGGAGAGGCCCGGAGGAGAAGGGAGGCAGGGAAACAAAATCAAAAATTGTTTTTAGAAAAACACCATGATGAACCCTGATCCTTTGTACGCTGTTCAAAAAAACTCTGGTACTTGAGGACAGCTACATAATTGCTTTTGTATATTCTTCCTGAGGACGCCCGATGCTATGACAACACCACAGCAACCAATACGAGAAGCCCCTGGCCACTTTGGGCAGTTCTTTCTGTTTTTTTAGGTTATGTCCCGCGAGGGAGACACTGTCAAGTTAATGTGATTTAAAGGCATTTGGAATTATTCCTCTCTGTATAACCATTTTACCAAACTAATTCATGTA
Source organism: Dipus sagitta (assembly GCA_036346955.1). Lineage (NCBI taxonomy): Eukaryota > Metazoa > Chordata > Mammalia > Rodentia > Dipodidae > Dipus > Dipus sagitta. Next base: position 150,133,330 of record CM070772.1, on the reverse strand, counting down.
CTCCATTTTATTCTTGGTTTCTGTATTTAATTTTTATAATTATGCAAATATTGATGTAATTCCAAAACCAAATCTACAAAACAAGGCATGTTCATCAAACCTTGCCTTCCGTCTCTGCCCCCTTCACCCTGGGTCCTCACCAGCTCTAATTGACAGTTTTTCATCCGTTTCACTTTATACTTGAAAAGATAGAAGGAAATCTGTGTAGAAATCATACCTCCTCTCTCTTAAACAAAGTGAAGCATGCTATGCATATTTTGGCCACCTTTTATGTGTGTGTGAAAGTCATGCTATAATATTATACATAGTAATATAGCATTAAATGACATTATAATATAATCCTATAGTAATTATATAATATATAGTTATTTCTTGCATATGTAAAGATCACTCTATATTGCATATAATAAAATGTATTAAATTATGTCACAATATTATATGATGTATCATATACATGAATATAATATATATTGCATATGAACATCATTTATAATATATAATAACACAGTAATCAATAATATCATAATGTTATGATATTTCATATGTGTTATGCACAAGGAACATATGCTAGGTATAATGTGTATGAAGATCATTCTGTACTATTCTATAGAGATTCCACTCCCTCACTCTTCTGAGTGCAGTGCTATAATTAAACCAAGTGACTCTGTGTTTTGCAGTTTTACCAGCTTTTGAATAGACTCCTGTAGGCGAACTCTTGAGGTCAGGGGTAACTGCGTAACATATACGATGTTGTTAAACATTCCCAGATCCCCTCCAGATGGGTTGCGTTTATTCTACAGGAACGACGAAGGTGCTGCTTCCTCACAGCTATACCAACAAAGTATGTTGTTAAAATTTGGAGTTTTGCCAGTCTGACAGATGAGGAATGACTTTCAGAGTGGTGTTAATTTGCATGTCTCTTATTAAGAAGTTGAAGAGCTTCTCACATTATAAGACCGTTTGCATTCCTTTCTTCTGCAGGATGCTCATACCCTTGGCCCACTTTCCTGTAGAGTTGCTAATCTCTACTCTATTTTTAGAATCTCTGCACATTAGTGATGATAATACTTTGTCTATCATATAAATTGCAAATATTTTATCCCAGTTTGTTCCTTGTCTTCTGTTGTTTGTGCTATGAAAAGAATGCTTGTGTCTTGGAGGGAGGTGCACATGAGTGACAAGGTTTCACTCTGTAATTCAGGCTTACCTCTGACTTGCCGTCATGTCTCCACCTCTTTAGTACCAGAATTACAGGCACCATCATACCAGCCAGGCTGCCTTTTTAAAAATATATATATTGGGCTGGAGAGATGGCTTAGCGGTTAAGGCGCATGCCTGCGAAGCCTATGGACCTAGGTTCAATTCTCCAGGTCCCACGTAAGCCAGATGCACATGGTGACACATGCATCTGGAGTTAGTTTTCAGTGATGCGCCCATTCTCTCTCTTTCTCTCTCTCTCTCTCTAATAAATAAAGAAATCTTTAAAAAATAAAATATATATATATATATATATATATATATATATATATTTGTTTATTTATTTGTGAGGAGAACTAGAAAAAAAATATATATAGAGAGAGAAGAGAATGGACACACCAGGAACTCTTGCCCCTGCAAATAAACTCCAGGTTCATGTGCCACTTTGTACATTTGGCTTTATGTGTGTACTGGGGAATCAAACTCAAGCTGGCAGACTTTGCAAAGAAGCACTTTTAACCACTGAGCCATCCCCCAGCCCTGCCTTTTTTTTTATGTAAACAAATGTATCTGTATTTTCCCTGTTTTCAGGTCTTCAGTCTCAGAAACCCTGACCTATTCCCAGATTATGGATTCATTCTATTCATCTGTTTTTCCTCTAATATCAGTATGATTTTATTACTTACATTTTAATCTCCGATTCACCCAGAACTGATTCCAATGTGTGGTGTGAAGGATGGGTCCAGGATCTTATTTATCTCTAGGAACACGCAGCTATCCTACCAACTTGTGCCTTAGTCTCTTTTATGTTGCTATTGCAAAATACCCGAGATGGTCTCATTTAAAAATAATAGAAGCTTAATTTGGTAATGGTTCTGGAAACTGGGAAGTCCGAGGGCACAGGGTCAGACCTGTCCACACTCTGGTAAGGGCCTGGTGCTGCATCATAATATGGCAGAATTGTGAAGGACAGGCAGGCATGAGCAGAAGGAGAGACGCTGACCGCTCGTTCTACAGCAAACCAGTCTTTTAATTGGTGTGTATTTGTTGTACAAAGTGATGGTTTCGCAGTTATCTTCCTGTTGCTGAGACAAAACACCTGATCAGAAGCGTTTTATGGGAGGAAAGGGTTGACTTCAGGCTTATGGTTCTGAGGGGAAGTTTCATGATGGCAAGGAACGCATGACAGAGCAGAGACTGGGCATCGTGTCACGTAACAGCAAGCGTGAGTGAGCTCTGAACACCCAGGGGAGCTGGACTAACAAACTTCAAGGTCCACTCCCAGTGAAACACGTTCTCCAGCAAGTTTCCACCTCCCAGAAGCTCATGAGGTAGGGATTGAGTATGAGGCTTTTAGTCACAAACACGTAAGGTCGTGGGGGACATTTCACATGCAAAACACCACAGATGGGCTTCATAGTGACATTCTTTCTGTACTTTTTAAAAGTCATGTGTGTATGTGTGTGCCTGCTCATGTGTGGGAGGGTACACCTGTACATTCCTGTAGATGTGTGTATGTGTGCTCATGCATGTGGAGACTAGAGGACAACCTCAGATGTCCCTCTTAAGACAGAGCCTCACATTGGTCTGGAGCTCACCGACTAGGCTAGATTGGCAGGCCAGAAAGCCCCGGGGATCCTCTTGTTCTCACCTCCCCAGCGCTGGGATTACAGGTGTGTGCCACCACACTAAACGTTTTTACATAAGTAAGACTCTATTCTGCTCTTATGCTTGTGAGGGTAGCACTTTGCCATCTGCTATTTACCAACCCCATTAAGGTCTTAAATCAAATGTATCAGGTAGTTTTTCTGTATTCACTCCCCACTGTGTTCTTCTGTCTCTCCCTTCCCCAAGTAGCTACATATCCTAGGATTCACATATGAAACCTGCAACATTTTTCTTTCATTGCTTAATGTAATAACTTTCAATTCCATCCTTTGGTAACTCATCCATTATCTTAGCTGTGAGAACTGTCTCCCATGAGAAGCAAGCTGGTCCCTTAAGATCAGCATTACCCTGCTGTAACTACCAATCTAGCAGAGTATTATTATAGACAGCATCATGAGTTTAAAGATAATTAGCCCTCCACTCCAGTTTGGCCTCAGGGACTTTCCAGGTTCCTGGATCCACCAATGACAACAACATAAGTGCGTGGCTCAGAGAACTGCTCACACTTTTTGAGTGGTCCTTCTTAAAACAATTAATAATTTTTAAAATGAAAATGGCCATAGATGAGCAATAGGAAAGACAACGCAAAACAGCAGCAACTAAAAATGAGTAAAATTATAAAAGTGAAAGCTGAATGAAGAAATAAATACTCACATAATCGAAGTCGGCAAAATCTGATTAGAAAACTAAACTGGGTAGGAATTACTGTTATGTGGCTGGAGAAATGGCTCAGTAGTAAAGGTGTTTGCTTCCAAAACCTAATGACCCAGGTTCAGTTCCCTCGTACCCATGTAAAGCCAGCTGAACAAGGAGGCACATGCATCTGGATTTCTTTTGCAGTGTGCTTGCAAATGAATAAACAAAAGTATCTCTTTAAAAAGGAAAAAAAATGAAATTAGTGCTACAGAGGAAACCTTTGATGGTCACCACTATAAAATGTGATATGGTTGTTTTTGCTGATAGATGTTTCATAATATCTTACTTTTAAAATTAATGAAAAATATATTAACTACAATGAAAATAGTGCTGGCAAAATTAAATTAGAAGACTAGCATCAAAGAAAATACTTAAAGTTCATCATACTGAAAATTGGCCAAAAGAATTAAACTGCCTCAGTGATATTTAGTAATCTCCGGGCCAAGTACCGCCCAGACACGGGGAAGCGCCCTGTGTGCGCTACGGGGCCTGGGATGGAGGAGGGCCACACGGAGGCTTCCCGGAGGAGGCGGCATCAGCTCCCCATGCATGGGCATATGTTCTTCAGGTCAGGAAGAAGAGAAGGAACACTCTGGAAGGTTGGGATGATATGTGTAGGATGCCACTGAGGGGAAGCATAGCTGAGCATCATAGCATGGCAGAAACCTGCCTAAGTGTCCTATCCCTGGCAAATGGACTTGACCTTATGAGAGCAGTTGATGTGCTTATTGCCTTTGTGCTTATTGCCTTCCGAGTGACCAGCCATAGACAGCCCTTCTCTGTTGGAATACGTGTCATTAGCTGTGGCCTCCTGAGATCCTCAACCTGCCAGGGCCTCTGATATCTGAGTAACGTGATGCCCATGAGGTCCAAGCCTCTAAATTTGTGGGTAATCGTTTGCCTGTGACCTTCATATTCTAAGGGAATCTTGGTGGCAACATGTAACCAATGATGCCACCAAACCTAACAAGCTCTAAGAAGGTAACGGAAGCCAATGGGTGGGAGCCTCTTTGCCAGACTGCGCATGATCTCCTAGCACCCCAGCCATGGAGTGACTTCTCGCAATCACAAGCCAGCAGCCGAACAGACGCAGTTTAATAGCACATTGTAAAAGTTTTACAGAGAGCGAAGATAAGTGCAGCATTAATCCCCAAAGAACAGAGCGATTAAGAAAAGTACATAATGAAGCAATTCTCTAGCAGCGGTGGGGAGCAGAAGGCACGCGCCCCGGGATGGCTGCGCTGGGGAAGGAAGGGTCTTCCACACTGAGCTTTGGCTCGTTGTGTTCCGTGAGGGAGCCGTAGAAGAGTGAGGCGAATAGGTGGATGGAGAAAGATTCTGAGAGTCGTGAACTTGAGGAAATCTTACCCTCTTAAAAAGCTGAGGGCCAGGCACGAATAACAATAAAAGTCTTTATTGGCACAATCCACCAAATTTAATCATAGACTGGATTAGAACATATCAGTGTTTAACTTCCTGGTTGGGGGAAAAGGTAAAAAAATAAAAGCCATAGAAAACCTGGGAGGCAGCAATGTCTCTTGAAGCTCCTAGGAGACCTTCCCGGACTGTCTTTCTCTACTTTTTTTGCATCTTTTTTTTTAAATATTTTATTTATTTATTTATTTACTTGACAGAGAGAAAGAGGGAGAAAGAGAAGGAGAGAGAGAGAGAGGGAGAGAGAGGGAGAGAGAGAAAATGGCTGCACCAGGGCTCCAGCCTCTGCAAATGAACCCCAGACGTGTGCGCCCCCTGTGCATCTGGCTAACGTGGGTCCTGGGGAATCGAACCTAGGTCCTTTGGCTTTGCAGACAAATGCCTTAACTGCTAAGCCATCCCTCCAGCCCTTTTTGCATCTTTTGTTTGCTTTTCTTTTTTAATTATTATTTGTTTGTGTGTGTGTGTGTGTGTGTGTGTGTGTACATGTGCATGTGTGTATGACAGAACATATGTGTAGGCCAGAGGACAACCTCAGGGTGTTGGTCATCTCCTCCCACCTTGCTTTGAGACAGGGTCATTCTGATGTTTTGAGCCGCAAGGTTCAGGATTCTCCTGGCCCCACCTCCCATTTCCATGGGCATGCTGGGATTGTGGACACCACTGTGCTGTGGCTTGACGTAGGTGCTGGGAATCCAAACCCAAGTGGGCAGGCTTGCAGAGCAAGTGCCTTTAACCTCTGAGCCATCTCCCCAGCCCCTTTGCTCACTTTTCTTTAGCTAGTCCATCTGCTGGTTTGTTTCAGGGGCTAGAAGGCTGCTTCTGTGTTGCAGTTCTGTGGTAGTTCTTTTTGTTTTTCAAAAATATTTATTTTATTTGAGAGCGAGATAGAGAGAGAGAGGCAGGTAGAGAGAAAGAATGGGTATAGAAGGGCCTCAGCCACTACAAACAAACTCCATATGCGTGTGACACCTTGTATATCTGGCTTACGTGGGTTCTGGGGAATCAGACTTGAGTCCTTTGGCTTTGCAGGCAACTGCCTTGACCACTAAACCACCTCTCCAGCCCAGTAGTCTAACTCTGCAGGTTGGGGCCACTGAGCAAGGCCATGGGACACAGAATTCTCCTCCTCCTCCTACTTCTCCCCACCTCCTCTTCTTTTTCCTAGCCCTTAGCGTCAGTGTCCGGACAGTGCTGTGGTTTTCTTTAACAAGACCTGATATTCCTAAGCCTACAGTTGTAGAAGGCAGAAACATCTTCCTGTCATTACAAATGTTCTTTGCTGGTCTAAGGAGCTGGCTTGGTGGATAAAGTCCTCATCATCCAAATATGAGGACCAGAGATTGGGTCCCAGGCACCACCGTAGTAATCTCAGTGCTCGGGAGACAGAGGTGGGGGATCCCCGAGGCACGCTGGTTAACTAGAGTAGTTGAAGAGATGAACTCTGGAATCTAATGAGAGACCCTGCCTCAGTAACTAAGGGGACACTCTGTTCAGGAAGACACCCGATGTCATGCACCTCTGGCCTTCACAGCATTCTCATACACGTGCGCTTGAGTGGACCCAAGTACATACAGACATGCATACACACAGCCATACCATTCATACATACACATGCAAAGCAAGGTACCTATGAGTAAATATCCCTGATGCTTGGAGGCGATGGTTTCCGGAAATCATCTCTACACATGTTTTCTATAAAGCAAGGCTGGTGTGTAATATAAAGCCACTCCTGAAAACAAAATGTTAATCCCTAGTATAAACTACCCAAGGGAGTTTAGGTCCAGGCCAGTCTGAGAAAGCTCATCGGACAGGTCTGGTCTCTTCTTGCTTGGGAAAGCACTAGGTAGGGTGGGCAAAATTCTGTTTTTATTCTCTGCCCAACCCCCATCAGTGGGTGAGGTTCTTCATGCCTTGTGCAATGTTGACTTTTCTGGCATTTCAGTCATACAAAGGAATCATGGGGCCAGGTGACAGAATATTAGCAACGCTATGATTTCAAAACTGCCACTTGTTTTAGATTCCCACGGTTCTGAAGTGAGGTTGTGCCTTAGCAATGTAAATAAATCATTCTTTATTGTCCAAACCAGATCATTCTGGGAGTGGATGGGGGAGCTATTAATAATGACACCAGAACAGCCGACATAAACCATTATTGTTGCAGGCTAGCCGGGACACCTGGTCACTCTACTTTCAATACTTACAATTTTATGTAGTGTTCATTCATCTGACATTATGTGTGTAGTGTGCTTCCGGCCCCTGCCTTCGTGGAGTTAGCGGTATAGAGACAGTCTCTAAAGAGGAGTAAAGCATAAATGTCAATTGGACCCCGCAGTGAGTCATACATTAGTTAATTCAAGCTGCCCTAACAGAATTACAGACTGGGTGCTTAAACCACAGAAATTTCCTTTCTTGCTATTCCAGAAGGTGAGAATCCAAGACTGGGGTGCAGTATGATCAGATCTGGTTGGGGCTCCTTTGCTGATCTGCAGACACTGGCTACCCCCTTGTTGTGTCCTGACAGATGAGGAGGTCACTGGGGTCTTTTCCTCTTCTGAGGGCTCCACTCTGGTGACCTCACTTGCCCTCAAGTCACCTCCTTTAAGCCTCTCTCACCACATACAGACACAGGAGGGCTTGAATTCAGTCTGTGAAGTAGACCACCATTCAGTCCATAGCAAGCACTGTGCTGGTGAAACCAGACAGTCATTGACAGAAAACCAGGGATTTTGTGTGTCAAGGTCAATGACAAATTTCTCATCTTCTGTAATGATACCAGACATATAGTAAATACTCAATAAATAACTGTTGGATTGAATTAAAACAGAGAAAAGTATCCTCTGATTTATCATGTTAGAAGATGAAATAGAGGTCAACAAACCTTGAAGGGAAGGAGGCCTGCTTGGAGGGCTCTGCATGGAGATGTCCACACGGCGACAGCAGCGACATGGGCCCGAATGGTGGCTGTCCAGGTGGGGAGGAAAGCAAACAGCAGCAAGAATTTAGAGGTAGAACTGACTGTTTGCTTGATATCTTACTGAGTGTGGACGGGGAGAGAAGGACATTGCTGATGAATCACAGGTTTCAAGCTCGGGCAATTAGGTGGATAAGGGGAGGCCAAGGGACAGATGAGGAGGCAGAGAAAGAAATCAAGGACTTTGTTTTGGATCAGATGAGCTCGAGATGTCTGAGTGATATGTTAGTAGAGATGACGCGCAGGCAGGTGGACGTATAAATCTCCCGCTCAGAGGAATGACGTGAGCCTCCTTCTGCCCTGAAAAGTTCTTTGGGAGCAATGGTGACTTGTAGCCAGCACGGTCTTGAGTTATAATAAACAAGGCTAACACCTGGTGGTCTCTGAGCTTACGCTAGGTGTTGAAGGGTAAATCCTCCTCACGTGTCACCTCGTTTCATTCTCACAATTATTTCTGGAATCAATCATTTTCCTCTCCATTTTATACACAAGGGAGCTGTTAGAAGAAGAAAGGAATTGCCTAAAATTGCCAGTTCACCAAGTCGAAAATGAAGACGTTGATACCAAACGATGTGACACGTAGCCTCTGCTCTAAGCCACATCAGTTTTGTCTCTCAAAAGGCAGAATTTGGGTTCATTTCTTACTCTTACTACTTCACATGACCTTGAACCTCAGTTTGCTCACCTGGGAAATGGGAGATAATTGGTGAGGTCCCCTTCCGGTCCGCTGTCCTGCTGTGCTGACCTCTCTTGGAAATTCCCTTGTCACTGCAAGGTTCACCTCGGAGCCTTTCAGTGATGACACTTGTGACAAGGTGACGATTCATTTTGACGTGTATGAAAAGGGCACTTCTCGTTGCTGTGACAAGATACCCGACAGCAGCAGCTTAAAGAAGGGAGGTTTATTGTGGCTCGTTGGCTTCAGGAGGGCCTCAGTCCATCGTGGAACGAAGGCAGGGTGGTCAGTGTGTGTGGCAGAGGTGCTTCACGTCTGGCTGAGCAGGAAGTAGAAAGAGCAGAACAGGAAACAATTAGAAATAACACACCTCAAAGAACCTGCCCCTTAGTGACCCACTTCCTCCAGCTAGGCCCCGCTTCTTAAAGGTTCTACAACCTTCCCAGATCGTGCTACCAGCCATGTGGCTGTTGGTGGTGGTTTTCAGAGGAGTGTAGGCTTGTGTAATCTCCCCGCCACAACGTTCACTTCCAGCCCGAGGGTGTCTCCCTTGATTTTCCGCGCTCTGCTCTGGCTCTAACCTTGATCTAGACTCCAGTCAGCAGTCTCTTGTGCAAGGGTCCTGGGACAGTTCATCTTGACCATGGAGACAGATGTCCAAGCATATCTATGAGGGGAGTTACTTGAAGGTTACTTGAAGGGGAAAGGCCCACCCTAACTGCGGACAGCACTGTTTCTTGGGTTCAGGCCCCGGACTGAATAAAAGCGAGGAAGCCGGCTGGGCACCAGCCTTCTTCCTCTTCTTCCTCTGCCTTCTGACGTGAGCAGCTGCTTGTGCTCCTGTCGCCGTGCCTTCCCTGCCACGATGGACTGCGTCCCCTGGAACTTTAATCAAAATGCTTCACCTTATCCTTAAACTGCTTTTTGTCAGGTATTTATTCCTTTGGTCACAGCAAAGCAAAGCAAAAAAAAAAAAAAACTAAAACAGGTTCTGGGCTGGAGAGACTAAGGACCCCCGTTTGAGGCTCAATTCTCCAGGACCCACGTTAGCCAGATGCACAAGGGGCAACATGCGTCTGGAGTTTGTTTACAGAGGCTGGAAGCTCTGTCGCGCCTATTCTCTCTCTCTCTCTCTCTCTGCCTCCTTCTCTCTGTTGCTCTCAAATAAATAAACAAACAAAAAATACAGGTTCTAACATACCACCTGCCCCATAAAGTTCCCCCCATCCCCTCTCAGGATCAGCTCTGCTGTCTATATTCTCAGCCTCCTCTGGGGAAATCCTCTGAATTCCTCACCTGGAATTGAGGCACCCATTCAATCTTTGAGCCTGGAGCTTTTCTTCCACAAAGCTCGGGTTGAATTCCGCGCTACTGCGGCCCTCTGGAGACCCGATCTCTCTGGACACCTGGGCTCTTTTGTACAAAAGCCGCCTCGTTGGCAGAGGAGCGAGTCGGGAGCGGCTCATCACCTGCGCACACCGCAGCTCCCTGAGGGATGGGAGGACCACCGGGCAGCCTGTCCCCAGGTCGTGACTTACAGACTCGGGCTGTTTCTCATAGGACTTCATTGTCTTTCAACTTCAAGTCCACCCCAGCTTAAACATACAGGGGCTGCACTGGGGGATAGAGCAGTGCACAGGGAAGACAGTGCTGAATAGGAGCCCACCTTGAGCTGCCCAATGAGGGGCCGGGGGTGCGGGTGGCAGGGGCCTCTGCCACAGCCCTGGAGAGACCACACCCACCTCAGTGTGTTGACATCTGTCTTCTTTCTTTTTCAAATATGAAATCTGAAACAACCATGAGCATGTTCCCTTGGCTTGGAACCATTAGAGGTGTCTTTAAGTCTCGGTGGCCACACATGGGGAGAGCAGCCCTCATGGGATTCCTGGCCCTGAACTCCTAACACCCTATTTTTATGGTCATAGAATTGGTGTCCCAGGAAAGTGGGGTTGTCAGCCTGTGATGACCGAAGCCACGCCTCTGCTAGTCTCCCAGGCTGCTCCTGGGCTTCCTGCAAACAAGAAGCTGTTTTTGCACAACCCAGAGCCCTTGAAGACAGCCTTTTGGTTTTGTTTTCTTTTGTTTTGTTTTTGAGGTAGGGTCTCACTCTAGCCCAGGCTGACCTGGAATTCACTCTGTAGTTTCAGGGTGGCCTTGAACTCATGGCGATCCTCCTACCTATGCCTCCCAAGTGCTTGCATTAAAGGCGTGCGCCACCACGCCCGGCTTGAAAACAGCCTTTTAAGCTTTGCTTCATGAGAAGCTCCCACACATTCCAGCCTGTCTCTGCTTGGAGTCCGGCCAGCTGAGTCCTCCCACCTGCCCCCCTATAGTAGCAAAGAAGGGTTCCTTTCAAGCAGGGAAACTGCTTCAAATGTTCAGACCCTTCAGGGACACCTTCCAAGAAAATGCATTATAGTTCCAAAAAGCAGGAGGCACTTCAGAAGTCGTCATTGCTAGAAGAGGTCTTGAGAAGCTCTGTCCCCCAAGGAGGGCTCTTCTGTGGGGTCTGATGGGAGGGTAAGCGTGGTTAGACTTGACAACAGTCTCCTTCCACTTTAAAATAACTAACTGCTACACTTGGAACCTAGGGGAGCACCAGTAACGTGCCTTGGGGATAACAAAGAAAACCCAAACTTTTTCTTTGCATGTATATATGGTGTGTGTGTACATGTGTAAACCAAAGGTCAGCATCAAACACCTTTCTTAGCGTGTATATGTACATGTGTAACCAAAGGTCAGCATCAGACACCTTTCTTAATCACTATCCACTGCATATTTTGAGACAAAGTCTCTCTCTGAATATGAAGCTCACTGATTTGGCTAGATGAGCTACCTCAAGCCTTGAGGATCCCCTACCTTCACCCCGTTTATGCCTGTAACCTGGGCGACAGCCGTGCGCTGCCGTGTCTAGCTTTTATGTGAGTGCCGGCGAATCTGGACATAGGTCTTCATGCTTCAAAGCAAGCATTTTTTAAGATTTTATTTTTTATTTATTTCTTTATTAGAGACAGAGAGAGGGAGAGAGACAGAGAGAGAGAGAGAGAGTGAGAATGGACACGCCAGGGCCTCTAGCCACTGCAAATGAACTCCAGACGCATGCGCTACCACATGCATCTGGCTTACGTGGGACCTGGAGAATCGAACCTGGGCTCTTAGGCTTTACACACATGTGCCTTAACCGCTAAGCCATCTCTCCAGCCCTCAAAACAAGTATTTTACCAACCATGTCAGTTGCTTTTGTGCTGCTGGGACAAAATGCCCAACCAGAAGCAGCTGACTGCAGGAGGGAAAGAGTTTATTCTGGCTTACAGTTGCCGAGGGGAGAGTCCATCATGGCGGGAGAGAATGCAGGATCAGGAAGCCACCATCACATTGTCAAATCAGCAGGAAGGAAGTAGAAAGAGAATGAGAAAGAGAGAAAGAACAGCAATCAGGCTCGGGTTGTTACCCATAGTGACACACTTTCTCTAGGAAGGCTTCACCTCCTAAGTGTTCCACAACCTTCCCAAATAGCTGGGGACCAAACATTCAAACACATAAGCCGATGGGAGACATTTTACATGTAACTAACCTTGGTCTCTCATTCACGCAGTAACTGTTTGTCTAGCATCTCCCATGTGCGCTGCCCTGCATAGGCACTAGAAGTTCGTAAACACGAGTCTGGTGTTGTGGGCCAGTAATAGGAAAAAAAAAAAAAAAAAAAAAAAAGCACCATCTCCCCAGTAATCAGGTGAGGCTGGAAATGAAAACTGTAATGAGAAATAATCCCACGCCCATCTAATTGGCAGAAGTGGGAAAAAAAAATTAGGCAATGTCAAACACTGATGAAAACAAGAAGTGACAAACGGTCGGTTTCATCTATTGCTGGTGGGGGGGGGGGTGGATCTCCATAGGCACTATTTGCAATTGTTTCTCTTTCCATGAGGAAGTTACTGTGTGTCTGACCTATGCTTGATAAATATTACTGAGGCGTCAATACATGGGGAGATGCCCATTCTTGGGTCCCAGGAGACACATGTGACAATGTTTGAAGTGACACCATTTATAACAATGGAACTAAGCCTGGCAACCAACAGGAGGAGGTGTGTGAAGTAAATCACTGTGTGCTTCTATGATATTCAGAAACAGGGAAAACAGAATGATTGCATGATTTGGCTTGATGACAAGGAAATTGTCAACACAATTCAGGATAATGGGTTATCTCTGGGGGCTAAGAAGGGACGCACAGGGTAGTTTTCTAAGAGATTGCCAAAGAAGGCACTTTTCCTTAAGTGGGGAGCTGGGGTGGGCGTTTGTATCGCATTATCTGTATACGTGTGGTCTCTCTCACACAGTGGTTCTTCTGTGACAAGGGTGATGTAGAATTGCAGGGTAGAGTCATTTAACCAACATTTGGGCACCCAGGGAAGGCAGGTGGGAATTTCAGAGGCAATCACGTGGACTTGTGGGGGGGCGGGGAGGTAAGAACTCCAGTAAAGAACGTGGTAGGAGACGAGTACCGAGATCCATGAACATGGTCTGCCGGGACAGCGAAGAGAAGTTGGCATAACTGGACAGGTGGGAGTGAGCGATGCGGCTGCAGGGAGTAAGGGGCTGCTCTTAGGGGTCTTGCAGCGTGTGTTCAGGAGTGTGAGCTTCGTCAGGAAGCCAGAGGTTTGCAAGTGTTGCAGGCCTTTGGCTAGAGACCGTCCCCACGATTACCCTGCCTCCACCTAGGCTCTGCCTCTGCCTTGTGCCCTTAACTCTAGCTTGCTGACTGTTAGCCTTGTCCTGATTTGAGTTATCTTCCCTTCTCCTTCCCATGCAGAGCTCTGGCTAGGGTGAGGTGAGGGAGATACCTATTGTACACATTTGAAGGGCACGCCGAGGGTTCAGGGCCCTGCCTGTCTTGTCTAAGAGCTTTCTGCCCTTGTCTTGGCTCTTCATGGCCAAGCTGGGTGAGACAGCTACACATAAAAAGATAATTGGACCCATAAGCCAAGCAATCAGGACCACGTGAGTGATACGAATTATATGTTCCAAGAGTTAGGAGGAGCTGGGCCAGGTTGGCTTTGCAAGGATGGAGAGTAGGAAGTAGGCTTTGTGGGCTTCGAGAAGCAGAGCAACAATATGCCAAGAGTAAACAGCTCATTACAAGTCATAAGGAGATAAAAAATTGGGAAGGATTTAGCATATTATCTTGTGTGGACATAGCTATGAAATATAAGGCTGGGGGTGTTACTACCCATCATTAACATAACTAATACACTATGCCATGCTTTCTCTGTGAGCCTGGAGAGAGGCTCCGGCTATTCTCAGTAGGGAAGAATATTACAGTGAATGGATTAAACACAGGAGTGTGAGCGTGTTCTCTACTCTTGGCCTGTGCTACAGAGTGACCGTGAGTCTTTGAGCAGGACAGATGACTAAGCTGGAGCGTGTTGCTTGGCCTCAGTGTCCCCCAATTTAAACTCAGCTTACAAGTCTGGTGTGCCTCAAATCCAGAGCATCATCTGAGGTTCTGACAACAAAACTCAGACTCTTAGAGTATGCAGAGCAGAAGGGATCTGAGACACCTCGGAGGTTCAGCAACCACATTTGGTATCTTGAAACTAAGGATTGGGAGAGAGACGAACACAGGCCTGATTCTGACCTTGTACTGGTGTTTCCTGTCTTGGAAAGAGAAAGAAAACTGACTTCTTGAGAACCCTGTCTGTGACTCTCTTTGCTAGTGAGCTCTTTTCATGTCATATCCCTTTTAAATCCACCACAGAGCCATTAGACCCAATAAAAAGGCAACAGAGACAAGTCCAAATGAATGGGTAATATGTGTCAGGACAGGATTTGAACCCTCACCACCAGCCCCCAAGGCACACAGGCTTCCTTGCAGTCTTACATGGGTGTTTGAAGCCTTTTCAGAACCGGTATAGCAGGATCAAGGCTTTCCAGGGAGGGCTAGTAGTGAGGAGGACTTGGCTCTGCCCTGGGGAGCTGGTAATTACCATCTGCTTTATGCTCCTGGTCATACCTGAGGGACAAGCCCAGTAGCTCCTCCGGAGGCATATGCACACATCTGTGAGGATGAGGGACTTCTCGACCCTGAGGAGTACCTGGTTCCCCCTAACTAGCTGCTTGCTATTGCCCATGCACATGTGACGACTTCTCAGGTTTTATGACATTAATTTAGGCTTTGCAGTCAAAGTAAGTCTCTTTGGTAGCATCAGTATGCACTTTAATGTCAGCGCTTTGCTGAAAAACCACTTGGGTTTGAAGGAAGTCATTGTGTTCAGTAAAATTTGGCCACATTTTAAGTTTATGGCCTTTATTAGGATTTCCAGCTGAGCTAGTTAAAATCATGTCTCTATAGTCAGTGAAAGTCCAGGACTCTCAACCTTACTCACTGAAATAACAGTTATTGAATAGATGCTAAGAGCCAGAGTTGATTTATACTGTGGTAAACACACGGACAGGATCCTTGTTCTCATGGAGGTGATAGTTCAGTTCTGGGAGAAAGACATCTGAAGAATAAATACATAAATAAAAGTATGAATGAGGGCTGGAGAAGATGGCTTAGTGGTTAAGGCATTTGCCTGCAAAGCCTTAAGGACCCATGTTCAACTCCCCAGATCCCATGAAAGCCAGATGTACAAGGTGACACATGTGTAAGGTCACATATGCGCACAAGGTGGTGCATGCGTCTGGACTTCAATTACAGTGGCTGGAGGCCCTGGCATGCCAATTCTCTCTCTCTCTCTCTCTCTCTTCCTCTCTCTCATAAAAAATGCCAGTCTATTGGGCTTGTCTCAAAAAAAGTATGAATGAGTGTTGTTAAGGGAAAGGGCAGGGCACTAAAGGAGGGTGTATAACTTAGATTAGGTGGGTCAAGGGAGTTACAACAAATGATCCCAGGGAAATGGATTAGCTGGGGTGAAGGCACAGATGGGAGAGGGCTTGGTATTGTCAGCAGCAAACTGCTCAGTGGCCGTCTGGAAGAGACAGGACCCAGCCTGAGTTGATGTGCCTGCCATGGGCTGTCCCTGGTATCTGCAAGACTCTGTACATGCCTGTACCTGAGGATCTGCATGTAGTATCCTGTTACCTGTGGCCTCTAGGTCCTCACTTCTCCAACGTCCCTTTGGTGTCATCTCCCCTCCATCTTCCTGTGGCCTCCCAAACCCTGGGAATCACCCTTTTTCCAGTGGCCCTGTCTCTCCGACCCAGCCCTACTTGTCTCTATCTCCCATGTGCCTTGAATCTGGCTGTGGTGAACCAGGCCAGCTCTCTTACTCTCTCTTGTGTCCTCATTCTCTGCCCCTCCTGACCTCCACAGAAGCTTCCTGGGATCATAGCTTGGATCTAGTCCCAATACCAGATTTCCTTTCCTGACCATCTCCTGCCATCCCAGAGAAGGCGACCTGAGGTCACCAGTGGATGAGACTTCACAGACTCTCAGGTCACGTTACCAGTCAGTGGAGCCACTTGTCACCCAGAAATGGGTAAACACAGGCCTTGTCTAGCAGATTTCAGTGTCATTGGCAGGGTCCAAAATGGTGGTACCCATGCCAACTCCACATCTTGTGCTCTAAAGACCAGATGCTTCCAGAAGTCCACAGACGCATCCAAGGTAAATGGTCCCCCACCCCATAGATGAGAAGGACAGAGGCTGAGTGCTGCCTGCATTAGCAAGGCCCCCCAGGCTCACAGGAGAGAGCTGTACACCCCTCTCTACTGGAAATGTAATCTGTACAGTGCAGTCAATTTGTTCTGTAAAACTGGGTGTGTGGGGCTGGGAAGATAGCTCTGTCAGTTAAATTCTTACCTCATAAACATTAGATCCTGAGTTCAAGTCCCAGTACCTACATGAATGCCAGGTTAGTTAAAATAAAGTTAAAGGGCTGGAGGGATTGCTTAGCGGTTAAGACATTTGCCTGCAAAGCCAAAGGACCCAGGTTCGATTCCCCAGGTTAGCCAGATGCACGAGGAGGAACATGTGCCTGGAGTTTGTTTGCAGTGGCTGGAGGCCCTGGCATGCCCATTCTCTCTCTCTCTCCCTCTTTTTCTGTCAAATAAATTAATTAATTAATTAAATAAAAATTAAATTAAAAAGTAAATGAGTGTTGTTGAGGAGAAGGGCAGGGCACTAATGGTATTTGGGGAATCCAGAGCTGGGCAGGTTAACAAAGGAGGATCCCAGAGCTAGCTGGCTAGCCAGTCAAGCCTAATCAGTGAGCTTCCAGGCCAATGAGAGACCCTGTCTCAGAAAGAGGTAGGGCTGGAGTGATGGCTTACCAGTTAAGGCGTTTGCCCGCAAAGCCAAAGGACCCAGGTTCGATTCCCCAGGACCCATGTAAGCCAGATGCATAAGGTGGCGCATGCATCTAGAGTTTGTTTCCAATGGCTGCAGGCCCTGGTGTGCCAGTTCTCTCTTTCTCTCCCCCTGCCCCGACCTGCGTATTTCAAATAAATAAATGAAGAACTAGTAGCCAGTGTGGTGGTGCACGGCTTTAATTCCAGCACTAGGGAGACAGAGGTAGGAGGATCGCCATGAGTTCGAGGCCACCCTGAGACTACATAGTGAATTCCAGGTCAGCCTGGGCCATAGTGAGACCCCCACCTCAGAAAAAGAAAAAAAGATAAAAAGAGGTAGCATTCCTGATGATGGCATGCAAGGTTATCCTCTGGCCTCTACATACATTCACACACACACGCACACACACACGCACGCACGCACGTGCGCACGCGCGGAGACACGCCCTTGCACACTTGCACCCACACAAAGATAAGCATGCATACACATAGACACACATCTGACACATAATACACATGCAAAAAAAGCGAAACAATGTACAAAAACAACCAAGTAACAGCAATTTAAATAACATTACAAAATAATTGCAGGCACAGACTAAGGGCTTCTGTTGTTCCAGGCACTATAGCAAGGGCTCCCTACAGCCACGGCCCAAGGGAACTACCCCTGTCGTGACAGTTTCTTAGAGCAGAGTTTAAGGCGCCCAGAGATAACATTCAGATGGCCCACAGCAGGATGGAAGCTGGCTGAGGTATTTTGTCCTAGCGTGCCTGATGTTTTCACTTGATGGCTACCATCCACATGGTGCCCACGCTGAGGCAGGCACAGGGCTAAACACTGCCCCGCACTCATCATTCTCTCCCACTGTGTGGAATAGAGGCTCGGGAGGTGAGCCTCCCCAAGTTCTTCAGCAGCCAGTGGCAGAAGTAAAACGTGAAAGCAGCTCTCACTGACGCAGAACAGAGGTGTTCTATTAAGCATGACATGCAACTCCTGTCAGCTGCCCCGCCTCTCCTGGAAACCCACAGTGGATCCGGAGTATGATTTATCACGTGTCAGAGGAGAATTTGATGAGATGCTTTAAGAACATTTTGGAAGGGGGAGGAGAGGACTGAACAGGCAGTTAGTGGTGGCAGCGTGGGGAGAGACGAGGGGAGGACCACGGAGCATGGGGGACTAACCTAGATGAAGGAGTTTCGGGAAAGTGGCCATGAACCTGAACAGTGAATGGGGAAGCAGGGCAGCGTGGGGAACAGTATCACATGTGCATAAATGTAGCAGTCGCAGAAGAACCAAATATAGGAGAAAGAAGGGGTGGAAAGATTGTAAGAGCCACAGATGGAGACATCATGCCCAGAGGCCTTCCCTCCCCTGAAAAATTACTGATACTGACGGCTGGCTACTCCCACAACACCTAGCTCACAAGTGCAACCCCACTGAGGACGGTCCCCAGCGGAATGGGGACAGGGACGAGGGAAGAGAGGGTACCAATACATGATGTAGCCATATGAAATACATTGATAATAGTAATAAGGAGAAAGGGGAAAAAAGAAGTATTCGGGTGGCTGCAGCAAGGGTGTATTGGGGACCACAGTTTAAGGCAGCAATGGGCTCCCCCTGCTTCTTTCACTGCCACTGTGTCTAAAGACGTGGCTGGCAGGGCCCAACCTGGCTCTGGTTATGATGTGGACACCCCTGCTGTAAGGTGGAATGGTGAGGCTGACTCCAAGAAGCAGGTCTCCTAATAACAGAGACGATGCGTCACGTCCTGTTTTGTGCTGTTGAAATATGTCAGGTAATAGCCTGCATTCCAGCCACAGAAATAATGATGACCCTGGCTCTGTGTGCTGTCAATAACACAGCCACAGTGTTCACAAGCTGTCGCTGCTAATCAGAGCACAGTGTCCAGGGTGGGGAGCGGGACTTGGAAAGGAAGAGCTTAGTCTGAGGTGGGGGAGGGGGGACTGCCACGCTGCCTCTCCTGGTCCTCAGTGCCGCTCCTGGAGGTGCTAACTGCTCTCAAAGGGGATCAGACATCTTTTCTTTCCTTTCCTTTCCTTTCCTTTCCTTTCCTTTCCTTTCCTTTCCTTTCCTTTCCTTTCCTTTCCTTTTCTTTCTTTCTTTCTTTCTTTCTTTCTTTTGTCATCAATACCAGTCGCATGGCTTTGGACAAGGGACCTTCTTTAGGCTGCTTCTTGCCTCGAACTTCAGAAAACAGCCCTGACTATACAGGTTATGGCAAGGAGCCTGCTGTATCATTTGAAGAGTAATAGCCATGCTTGAGCAAGGCTTGTGATATACTAGGCACTTTGCATGTAATTACTTTGAACTTCTCCACAGCCTCATGGGATAGATGCTCTTATGATCCCATAGAGATGAGGAGATGGGGGAAAACCTGAGACAAGGTGACTCACTCATGGTGGAACAGGTAGAACGAAGCAGAGTCAGGAGCAACACCCAAGCAGTCTGGTTGCAAACCCTTGGTTCACAGTGTCCGTGTGTCACTGTCTGCTCAAGCACAGTCCACGCCTGGCACATGGGGACACGGTGGGAATGCGTGTCTCCTTTCTGTTGGCCTCAAACAGTAAAGACCAGATGAGCTTAGGTAAGTGGTAAGTCAGCACATTGCCTTCCAATAGCCCATGGCCTCTAGGGACCCATCAGTGTGACATGGTTGAGTGGAAGAGAAAGCATCGTCTTCCTCACTGACGTGGACAATTAGGCGAAACTCAGATCTTGCCCTATCTGGACCCAAACCTATTGATGCTGATGGACACGTGTCAGACATTTGAACATTACCCACCAACTCATGGAAACGACAGCACTTGTGACTGGCCCCTGTCATCACATCCCACCAAAGGTCTTCATTGCTTTCTCAGAAGACTAGGAGGGAGGGAAAGAAGTAGAAATGCTTGGCTCTTTCTCTGAAGGCGTCCACTTGAAGGTGAACATCTGAGTTGGGAGTCCCTACCGGTCACTTTATGTTAAAATAATAGGGTAGAGACCATCATGAAGGGTTTGCTAACCCAAGGACCAGGAGAACACAGATCTCTCATCTCAAAATACCTGGTACTTTCTTTGGCTACATGGGGCTCATGGATGGAGGGAGAAGGTGCTTTGATTCTTTGCATGTCGGCCGACAGCAATGACAGCCCAGCCATGAATTAATGAGGCAATGCCCATGCCACTGTAGGAGTAGAAATTGGGCACCATCCATTCCCTCATAGACAGTGTGTACGGCATCAAGGTGGAGAGCTGAATTTCTTGGTACTCAGGTTGAGTGGTGGCCTGGGGGCCTGATTTAGAAACGCACACCAATGAAAGGACCCTTGTCTTCACAGGTGTGGCAGTGTGGCGGAAGCGTGGAGGTCCTGCCCTGCTCCCGGATTGCCCACATTGAACGAGCCCACAAGCCCTACACAGAAGACCTCACCGCCCACGTTCGCAGGAATGCGCTCAGGGTGGCCGAAGTGTGGATGGACGAATTTAAAAACCATGTCTACATGGCATGGAACATACCCCAAGAGGTAGGGAGCCCAGGTGGGGCTGGATTTCTTAAAGTTGTTTGGTGGGGGGGGAGGGGGAATATCTGAAACAAAAGACCATATTCAGTTCTCCTCACGAGTCTCCCGGAATCTCATTTGCCACGTTAGAACTGACTGTCAGCCTTAGTCTACGTGTAGAAAGGAGGCTGGCACTGAGGCTCCGTGCCATTTGGTACCCATCCATCAATGTGTTTGAAGGAGGCCGTACTCCCTCTCTGAAGATTTGTGACTTCTTTTTTAAATGAAATTTGGACCGAATAGCTCCAAATTTCCTTCCCACTCCCTGGCTTCTCAGGGATTAGATGTTTAATGGTCCAGGGTTATAAATATGTAAATACAACAGGAATAACTATGCATTCACAGAACGCACTTTAATCTCCGTGTTGACTGGATTTGGGGTTCTCTATTGGACCCACCAGAATAAGGGAAATCCATCTGTCTGTGGGATTTCTTGAGCCATATGGATGTAAATGAGACATAGTCCCACAGAGACGCTCTGTTGCGGAAGGGAATTGGAGTGGACATTTAAGGCTGTTTCTGGCCCTCACAGCCCCTCACTGATTGCCCTTGTCCTCTATCCCTTTAGTTACTTACATTAAGATATCCAGAGAGGAAGGGATGATCCCCTAGTGCTTTCCTTCAGATTTATCAGATGTCATATGGAAATGACCTTGGAGTGCTGAGTTGGGAGAAACCAACATATGCCAGCCTCAGGATTCCAACCTGCTTACTGCCTTGTCTGCCTGAAGTTCAGTGCCTATGTTATGTTCTGTGTGACGGACAGCACTGTGGGCGACATGACCTCTGTCCTTCCTTCCGAGGCTGTGGCAGCACTTCAGAGAGCCTCGGCTCTTTCCAACAGGGATAGATAGGGTTGATCTTGTTTAAAGTTTCCTTAGAAAGGCCAGGTACCCCCAAACTTTCCACCTAGCTCCTATTGCTCTGGCTAAATTATTGAGAAAGTAGGCTGAAACGTGAGTAGGAAACTGAGACAAATTGCCTCTACAACCACCACCGCGAGAAGTGGGGACTATCGTTGGGTCACATACTCCCACAACCAGACAGATTTCAACAGTTGGGAGGAAACGAGGAGCTGACATCTATCATCAGCGTGCAGCCAAGCCTGACAAGCCTCCAGATCACGTCCCTGCCAGGGACAGGGTTTCTAGGGAAACCATTGTGTTTCTGGACTCATGCGAGGCTGGGGTGTTCCAGCACAATATTCCACACAGGATGCTGAGCCGGGCCATGGGCGCCCCCGGTGCCCGACGGTGCAAATGTTAAGAACACGGAAATTCCCCAGTGGACTCCATAGACCTCCAGGCTCTGCGTGGGCCTGGAGTCCTGCTCGTGCTCTGTCCCTCGAAGCTGCCAATCTTCTATCCTTTCTCCCATTGCAGCCTGCAGACGTCAGAATGGACAGTACACAGTGAACAGCATGAGCTAATATCATGTTGAAAAACGATGCAAGTCAGTGTCAGCAAAGGAGTGGTGGGACATGAACAGCTAAGATGGGAAGTTCCCAGGCTGTGGTGAAGGATGACGTCAAGTGTGCCTGCAGCTCTCTCTTGCCTCACCTCTTAACTTCTGACTTCTCTCGAGCTTTGTCGGGCTTAGCACTTAACCAGCTTCTCTCCACCCCTCCAGTCACATCCCAGTACTCCACTGACACCGCCTTTGTCAAAGCCATCAGAAAGTCCCTTATCCTACAGGATTCCACAAATGACTTGAAAGTGTGTGGCCCTCGGGCTCTGTGACTCCACCACTTCTAACAGCCTCATCTCTCTCGGTTACCTTTTCTTCCTAATGAGATCCTCTTCCCTCCCTGGTTGTTTAAGTGCTCCCCAGAGAGGCACCCTTAACCACCTGCTTTCGTCATACTGCCTGTGTGGTCAATCTCATCTGCTCTCCGACTTGACTGCCAGCGATGCGTAGATTGCCTCCTAGTTCATATCTCCAGCCCACTCTGTGGACTGACTCCTCCAATGGCCAGCTGGACGTCTCCTCCTCCTGTTCCCACTGACATTCGGGCAGAATCTCGCCCAAGCTGAGCCCATCTTTCCCCCTTGTCTATTCCTGTTCTTTATCCCCTGCCTCAGCTCCTGGGGCCACCATCTGCCAGATACCCAAGCTTGGCCCTGATCACCGTTCTTTCCCCTCCCTCTCTCATATTCCCATCCTGTCAGTCAGTCACCAAGCCTTCCTATGCAGTCCCACCTCCTCTGACATCTGAGTTCAAACCTTTCCTGCCCCTCTGAAATGGCTTTTAATTGATTTTCCTGCCTTGGGTTTTCTCCCCCTTCAATTTTTTCCCTCACATGACCTGAAATTATCTGTGAAAAAATTCACAGTGACTATGCCATTGCCCTGCTTAAAGTCTATAAACAATTCTCCACTGTGTACAGAATCAAGTGCCAAGTGCAGTGTTTGCCATGCACCTGAGGTTCCCATGCCCTGTCCTATCTATATCTCTAGCCACACTTCCACCACTCCTTGCTTTGGGGACCTATATAGGCTGAGGTCCGCCCACTTCTGCTTGACTGCATCTCTCTTCCCCACCCCCTTGCTAGCTCATTTCATTCCTTCTACTTGGAATATTCCACCTTCCACCTCTTCCCCAGCTCCCAACCCTACCAAATCGAATCCATTCTTTCAGATTTTGCTCTCATAACCTTTAATTCCAGAAGCCAGACCCAGCTGGGAAAGTGCCCTTCCCACACATGCCTGTGTCACATGACTCGCCTGAAAAAGAATGTTCTGTTGATTGTTCACTCTCTATCTCTATCTCATTAGCCCCAATATCTCTTAGTTCTGAACCTTATGACTTAACTACTTTTGGAGGGCTCCTGGAATCTGTTTTTAGAAAGCAATTGCAGAGAATCCAGTGTCCATCCACAGCTGCCTGGGAACACTATGATAGACCATGGGCTCTAGAATAAGGCAGGGCATGTGGTCCAAGCTCAGTGGAAGCCTACTAATGCTTTCAAATGGGTGAACCAGTGTGTCCATGTGTACAGTCTCTTTGCCCTTTGGTCAGTGGCTCCCAGAAGTAAATCTGCAGGCTAACTTCATCGGAAACCCTCGGGAAAGTCCTCGCCTGGGCATCATGCTTAGAGATTTGGATCTGTGAGTCTGCAGAAGCGAGGGAGCCAAGATTGAACTCATCTCTCAGGTTCGTCCCAAGCATCGCAGAATCCCAGAGGCTTTCCTTGATAGTCTGCTCCTGCCCTCCTAGCAGTCTCACACCCTGAGCTCAACGATGGGCACCCTCCTCCATTCTCTCCTCCTTTCTGTTTCTGAGCCCACACGGTGACAGAGTCTGTTTGGTGGTCTGTATCTCCCAGACTCGCATTTCAGGCACAAACTGTGACATACTCCTGTGGGGTTTTTTATTATTATTATTATTTTATGCATGGTGCCTGACACATAATAAACAGGCACTTGGTAAAGAGTTGACAGAAAGAAGGGAGGGAGCATGGCTGCTGCCTGCTCTCCCAGGAAGCTTCCCAGCTGCCCTTGCTGTGGCCTGTCTCTGGCATCCTTGACCCCAACTTTAGGCACATCTTTACCAGTTTCCTTCCCCTTTCCTCTCCAGCCACCTGGTTGCGAATGCAGGACTGGAACCCATCAGCCCTGCCCAGGTGACTGCCTGGAGAATTCAGTCAGTCCAAACACATCAAGGCTTTGAGCAGTGCTCAGCCCCCAGGAAGCGCTAGGTCAGTACCAACTCCTGTCATTCTGGAGGCTGCATCCCCTGGGAGCACTTCAGAAGTGGAGGGACGTGGACATGAGATGAGGGGAGGGCAGGTGAAAGTCTTAGGTGGAGAAAGAAGAGGTCAGTGTGTTGCCTAAAACTACTCTCTTGAATCTGGGGCGATGGCTCCACGGTTGGAGGCACCTGCTTGCAAAGCCTGGAAATCCAGGCTCAGTTCCTCAGCACACATGTCTTGTCTTGTGGGCCAGTGAGGCTGCGGTTTGTTTGCCATCTGGAAGTTTGTTTACAGTAGCAAGAGACACTGTCTCAAAGAAGACAGAGCACAGACACCTTGAAGTTATCCTGTGATTGCTGCTTACATGCCGTAGCATGCATCCCCATACAGAAACTAACTAAATAATAAGTAAATAAATAAATAAGAGGATCATCATGAGTTTCCAGATCAGCCTAGGCTAGAGGGAGACCCTACCTCGACAAAACAACAATAAAAGTGCTCTCTTGCTCTTCTGTTAACTTGCTCCTGCTGTCTCTCCCAGCTCTCAGAGGCTGCATTAGACACCCTCTGCTCTATGCCGAGCCTTCTCCTGGGCTGTACACGGAACAGGGCTGGCCTCCACACCTGCTCCCTCACCACATTCAATCCCAAACCTCAGAGAAGCCATAGATGCCTCCAGCCACGCAGCCTGCCACTTTCATTGAAAATTGGTTGACCTCGCAATCCATCGAAAGTCAACCTCTGCAAAGCATGGATACTTTCCTAAGCGAGGTTCAGGCACTCGAGGCCAGGCCTTGGTTCTCCTGCCCCAGACTAGCTGAGTGCCCCAGGGTGCTTAACTGTGACCTTTCTTGAGGTTTGACTACAAGGGACTTTGTGACTGTGTGGTAGAAAACTGGGCCACTTGGGACAGTTTCATTGATTTCTTAGGGCTGCCCAAACAAGTTAACCACAAGCTTGGTCACTGAAAATAACAGAAACATATTCTGTCATAGTTCTGAAATCCAAGGGCTTCAGAGGACCCTCCTTCTTTGCTCTTCCAGCTACAGGCAGCTCCTGGAATCCCTAGGACTTATAGGTTCGTCACTGCAGTCACACATGGGCCTCTTCTTCACGTGCCTCTGGGACTCAAAACTTCCCTCCTTTCTCCTACACAGATAAAAGTCACTGGATTGGGGGCCCGCCCTACTCAGGATGGCTTCATCTTGAGGTTCCCAAACTGATAATATCTTTAAAGACATTCTAAAGTTGTACTCAAGAGATTCTAAGCAGACAGGAATTTGAGCGCAGAGAAATCAACCAGCTATACAAATATGTGGCAAGAGAGAAAGGTGTGTTCTTTTTTCGTAATGAGATCCAAGGAGCCCTTGTCTATGAATCTGCCCTTGTCTGCATAGTTCTCAGCCGTTGTTCCCTGCTCTGATAAGGGCTTGATGCAATTGACAATAAACATGAGGTGCAGACATGCTGAGCCTTGGAAATGGAAAAGGCACAAGTCAGTTAGTTAATAACAGGAATGGGAGCGGACTTAATATCAAAAACAGAATGTGAGGATGGGGCTGGTTGTGGACGCTCCTAGGTTCATAGAGATGGGCACCTGTAAGATTCATTCTCATTCTCTCACTCCCTCTCTTTCTCTCTCTCTCTTTCCTCTTCTCTCTCTCATTCTCTCCCACTCTCCCCTTTCATTAGATGATAAGGAAACAGTCCTGAGTGCAGGAAGAAAGGTTTTCCATGTTTGCTGAAAGTGTGTATGTATGTGTGTATTAGTGTGTACATGCATGTGTGTGTGTGTGTGTGTGTGTGTGCCCACACGCACATATGTGGGGTTCAGAGGTGGGATCTTCTTTAATCACTCTCCACCGTGCTTTGCTGAGCCAGAGTGTCTCAGCTGAGCCCAGGGCTTGCCGATTCAGCTCATCTACACAGCCAGGGGTGTTCTCTCCTCTCCTCCTCCTGAGGACTGGGATACAGGTGGGCTGGCACACCCACCTGTTATTCGTGTGGCTCCGGAGGATCTGAAGTCTGGTCTTCACGCTGTGTGGCAAGGGCCTCCTCCACTGAACCATCTCCCCTGACTCCAGAGCCCAGAATTTTAGGAAAACAGAGGTCCCCTCATAGCCGGTTCTGCTACAGCCCATACAAACTGACAGATTCCCCAGTGGTAGGCCATAGTCACATGAAGTCTGAGTAGTCAACACCTGTACCTTATGATGTTTTTAATGGGTTATTTATTAATTTAAGAGAGAAAGAGGCAGATAGAAAGAGAGAGGGAGAAGGGGCACCCCAGAGCCTCCAGCCACTGCAAACGAACTGCAGGAGCACGCACCACCCTATGCATCCTGCTACCTGGGTCCTGGGGAATCGAACCTGCGTCCTCAGGCTTCGCAGGAAAGCATCTTAACTTCTAAGCCATCTCTCCAGCCCATCTATACTTTATTTGATAACAATCTCCATTGACACTGACGCCATGTTTCAGAGTCTAATTAGGAATGGGGCAAAGGCAGTGTGAGGGAATGCATGTGTTAGCTCCCCTCAGGGTCCCTTCATTAGGAAGTCTCTGTAATTATTTTAAATATTTTATTTATTTATTTATTTATTTATTTGACAGAGAAAGAAAGAGAGAGAGAGAATAGGCATGCTAGGGCCTCCCGCCACTTCAAACAAACTCCAGATGCATGCGCCCCCTTGTGCACTGGCTAATGTGGGTCCTGGGGAATCGAACCTGGGTCCTTTGGCTTTTTAGGCAAGCGCCTTAACTGTTAAGCCATCCTCTAGTCCTGTAAATTTTTTTAAGCTTATATTTTCCCTCTCCCCTGTTCCCATTTCCCTGGGGCCCTCCTCAGTGGGGTTATGGGATTCACTGTGGGGTCACGAAGGCGTCAGCCAGTCCCAACGGGATAACAGGGGGGAATGGTGCCTCGGGATATTCCCACCCACTCTGAGGCTGTTACACTCTCTCCGCACCCCCCCCCTTCGGCACTGTTGGAGGCAGTGGGTCGCACATACCAGGGTGGGGTCTGGAGAGAAGCTACAGCCTGGGCGACGTCTGCATCTGTGCCCCTCCTCTCTGTGCAGGACTCGGGAATCGACATTGGGGACATCACAGGCGAGGAAGGCTCTGAGAAAACAGCTTCAGTGCAAGAGCTTCCGGTGGTACCTGGTCAGTGTGTACCCCGACATGAGGATCTACTCAGACATCGTTGCCTACGGGGTGGTAAGGAGCCAACACCTCGGGGGTCCACTTAGACACAGATGAGAGCGAAGGGTTGGGAGGGAGCAAGTCTGTGACCGCTCACTGGGTTGGCTGCAGGAGACCTGGAGACTCCGTGCCGGTTTCTGGGCCTGCATAAGTCTTTGCTCCCATAGCCATAGCCCAGACCTCTCTGGTCTCTAGAAAGAAATTTGTCCCTGCTTAGTGTTCTGCTCTGGCCACAGACCTGCATATTCCACTTAGTAAAACACAAAAAGAAGTTGGTTGTTCGAGACTACAATATGCTCCTGGCTGGAGCAACAGAGGCTCAATCCAGGTGTTCTGTGTATGCACCCCCCACCCCCACACCGATGGGCTGAGGCCTCCCACTCATATGTGGAGTGTCCCTAGGAAGATTCCTGAGAAACAGAATCTTCTTAAATTCACTGTATTTTTAGAGAATTTTGTAGTTCTGCCTGTTGCACAACACAGACCACATCTCCCCAATGATGGGGGGCACAGTGTACGAGGCAGAATGTGGGGTTCCAAGTCAGACAGACCTGGGTAAGATCTTGACTTCAGTGGTAGAGTGCCTGGATTCCACCCCTAGAACCTGCCTCACAGAGAGTAAAGTAGAATAAGATTTTGACCTCTTTGCAGGCAACATTTCAAGATCTGTGGGCCTCAGTTTCCCCGTCTGATAAATGAGATAATTAAACATTGCTCATGTATTTTGTGTCTAAGGGCAAAATACTTGGAACATGTTAAACTCTCCCACTCTCCCACTACTGCCAGAACCCTACCAATTCTTACAGTATCCTTAGTGGTACCTGATGGATGTTTGGGCATCTTGCCTGGTTTATGCTGAACATACAACTTTTTTTTTCCATGACAGTTAAGTTCATGAGACTCCAATATGGAGGAGTTTATATTATCTTCAGATGAAAAAAAAAAAAGAAAAACAGGCAAAAAAGTGACTTGTCTCACACACAGATGATCAGCAGTGAAACTGAGCCTAAAATACTATCTGTTATCACCCTGATACCCAGTTTGAGAGAGCATCCCCACGGGCCCTTTTGATATCTCAGGCTGAAAACTGGAGGCATCCCTTATATCTGATGCCCTTTGCTTGGAGCGGAGTTCAAAGGTGCTCTAGCAGGGAGAATCATAGACAGAGCACTTGCCTGAGAGGGGGAAGCCTCCTTGCCGAGGGATTGGACCCAGTGTCCTTTCCCTAGGGCCCCCATATTTAAAAATATTTTCTTTATTTATTTGCAAGCACAGAGATACAGACAGAGAGACACATAAAGTGTAGGCACACCAGGGCATCTAGCCACTGTAAACAAACTACAGATGCATGTACTGTTTTGTGCATCTGGCTTTATGTGGGTACTAGGGAATTGAACCCAGGTCATAGGCTGTTCAGGCAAGCTCCTTAGGCACTGAGCAATCATTCTAGCCCTAGAGCCCTCACTTTTAAACATCCAAGGGTTCCAAAGGACATAGAGATTGGGCCCTAGGAGCCCTCTGGGTCTCTATTGTCCAGGTCAGCCTGTAGGAGTGAGCGGTACCCGCTTGTGAAGTTTCTTTGCATGATTTGGGAGTCCCAAAACAGTGGCTTTTTGCCTCTGTGCATCGCAGGCTGGTAGAGTTTGGAGGTCAGAAAATATCTCACAGGTGCTGCTCAGCTGCTACCTGAGGCTCCAGATCACCATGAAAACACAGCGCACTGTCAGATGTCTGTCGGTTCCTTCTACTTCACAATAACCATCCAAGGCCCCAGCTCTCCAGATGCGCCACACTACACCCCATAGTAACTGTATGTGCCACTTGGCTACAGTTGGGCCCAGGCGTGGGTTGACATTGGTGCTACTGTGACTTCAAACCTCTGTGAGCCAAGGCCAGCTTTCAGGCGCATGTCCTCAGCAGAATGTCCACTGTGGCTGAACAGGCTTTGCGAACTCGCCCCAAGAGGCAGAGAAAGCAATAGTGGCGGAAGTGTGTGCATGTGCCTCTGGATCTTAGCCATTCTTATCCTTCAGGCAAGAATGTCTCAGCGTGCACGCATGTGCAGCAGGTTTGCCATGGACCTCTTTGATGCCAAACCCAGAAATGTTTAGTTGGCTAGACAGAAAGTAGCATGCTAGACAAGGCAATGTCTAGGTCTGTCTGAGTCCACCGTTTTGCCTATTTTCATGCCGTCACACCAAAAACCACCCACTCAACATTCCAAAGAGCTCAGCCATCCCTGGGGCTGGCAAAGTCTCTGACGCTGTGCGTGCAGGGCACACCTAGCCTCGCTCGCCTTCTGTCCGCTCCACAACAGCATCACTGCCTGGGCTCCTCCATGACAGAGGCGTGCTTGCTGGTCCAGGAGCATCATGGACTCTTGGTGAGGGCTAAGCCAGAGGCAGCACGGGAGCAGGAAAATTCGTTGGTTCTGAATTGTTCTTTCTGGCGATTCGTTTTACTCTGACATGCAGAGGACCAGATGTCTTTGCAGGGAGCAAGTTTCTTTCCTTTTGCCATTCCACTTCATTTCCAAACGACAGTTGTTCAGATCACATCACTTCTGAGTGTACCGGGCCAAGGTCAGGTCCACAGCCCAGATCGTGAATCCACTAAAAGGTCCCATTAGCGGGGACCCCATTGTGCAGATTTGGATTTGCCCTGGCTTCCTGAGCTCTGTGTCTGGGAGACGGGATAGCTTTGGACGGGTTCCCGCCCTGGTGCTGAGGACAGCGACAGACAGAGAAGCACCTGCGACCTGACAGGTCTGGATGCGAGTGTCAGCGCTGCACCGACTCGCTGTGCAACCTTGACGGCGGGCACGGCCTTAATGGCCACAGTAATCTATTCATGGTGCTCCTGTTACAGTCTAGGATTGCATCCACGTGCAGATTGCAGCTCTGTTGTTTGTGCATCAGATACCATTCACTCATTCATCCTCTGCAGACACTCACTCGGCAGTGCGTGCCTCTCCCGTGTACTCTGTCACGTGAAACACACACTGATAAAGACCGCTGAGGCCCAGTTAGGGTGCTTAATGGAGGGACAGCCGAGTGAAAAACCACTAGAAGCCGGGCGTGGTGGCGCACGCCTTTAATCCCAGCACTCGGGAGGCAGAGGTAGGAGGATCGCCGTGAGTTCGAGGCCACCCTGAGACTCCATAGTGAATTCCAGGTCAGCCTGGGCTAGAGTGAAACCCTACCTCGAAAAACCAAAAAAAAAAAAAAAAAAAGAAAAAGAAAAACCACTAGAAAGGGACTTACTAAGTACTGTGGGAAGGGAAATGAGGTGTTGGTAAAACACAGAGCAGGGGTCTCACCTTAGACCTGGGCTTCCAGAAATGCACGTAGCCTGAACTCAGAAGACGGGGAAGGTGCATCCAGGCAGGGCATGTCAGGACAGAAGGGAACGTGACAAAGTGTCCGCACTGTGGGAATAGCATCACAGATAGGGAGATGAGGTAGCCCTGATTTCTCTCCACAGTGTCCTTGTCCTTAAAAGAGATGACATTACCCACCTACTTGGGTTCTTTTGAGAACTAGATATGATTCGCATGGAAAGCACTTCACATGACTTTACCTGGCATACAGGTTCATACATAAAAGCTATTTTTTTCATAAATAACTTTCAGGGAGATCACAGCAGTTTCAACAGCGGCTCTCTGCCCATGTGCTGGGTACCAGGCCCTGTGATGAGCTCCACTTAAGCCTCATAACAAGCTGTGAGGTGGGCACTTTGATTGTCCCTTTTAAAGTAAGAGAACAAGAGAGGGAAACTTCCTTCGAGACCATGAAGCTGGAGCCAGCACTGCTTCCCAGCCTGTCTCTTTCCACTGCTCCAATCGACCACTTGCTATATAGGTGAGGATGACACAGAGTCAGGGAGGAATTTACCAAAAGACACCCACTCACCACCGCCCAGGGCTTCCCTGGGTCTTCCTCTTAGCAAGTTTAGATGCCACACCCACCTCTGCATGCACTGAAAGTCCAAAGAGTATTTACATGTCCTCCCACATGTCAAGCATGGGAATGGGTACGTGAGAGACGGCCTATGCCTAAATACTTCTGGGGCTCCGATGTAAGGGGAACACGCACATTCCCTTAAGTTG
The DNA here is from genome assembly GCA_036346955.1 of Dipus sagitta. Classification (NCBI taxonomy): domain Eukaryota; kingdom Metazoa; phylum Chordata; class Mammalia; order Rodentia; family Dipodidae; genus Dipus; species Dipus sagitta. The sequence goes on along the minus strand of CM070772.1, from coordinate 150,101,830 downwards.
CTTTTAGTCTCTGAACTGTGAGTATGGGGCTAAGCTTCTAGAACTCAGTAGAGGAAGGGAAGCCCAAGGGACCTTGTTTCTCATGTACCGCGGAGAACAGGATCTGCATAGATCACAGATGTGCCCCTGGTTATCTGTTGAACGTCACGCCCCTTGATTGGGTGCTTCCACTGCTGCGCCAAGACATCCGGGCTCCCCAAGTCCAGCCTTTCTCAGTCTCTGGCCTTCCCTGAGAAACATGGCCTGCCTACCCACTATCTTTGTCTGGATTCTAGTCTCCAGTCCTCTGTTCTAAACAGGGGGCTTTGGGGTATAAAAGCAGTTACAATGGCAATGATAAGAAAGGGAACCCAGTTAAGGTAGCTCAACGTAAGGTGGGGGGTAGAAGGAAACACTGTCAATTCCCCACAGGCATAAGGACTGAGCATGTGCGTGAGAGCCGGGAAAGTCGCCAGAACCCTCAAGGCTGATGGTCTCTCTCGTTTCTGGATCCTTCTGCCTTATGCTTTATCTCATCTTTGGTCACAACTGACCTTCTCAGTTTTTACGTGGCCACCAGGTCCCCCACACTTCATCTCAATGACCTCATAATCCTTGGGGCCACCATTCATTAACCACAGTCGCTGGGTCTCATTTAAATTCAGGGAAAGAGAATTATATGGTCCAAAAAGGATAGGGAAGGAGAGAAAAGAAGAACAGAATGACTCATTCATTCTAAACTGTGGCTTGGCGCCTACTGGTCTACTTGGCTGTGGCTGGTGAACATGGCCCTGTGGTCTACAGGACACCCTCGCCAAAGACTCAGAGTGTCTTAGAACATGAGGGGACCATGAATACAGGTTATCTTAGCCATCGTATACTGCTGATTGCTAAGATTGGGTGTATGCTTCTGTAGGTGAGAGTAAAAGATGCGTCCAACTTCTGCTCCCCACTATCACATCCTCCCATAGGACATTTCATTCCCTCAGCAGCTAGACTACCCCTGGGGCCTTGCAAAAGGATCTACAAGGGGCAGAGAATGCCTGACCCTAAAGGACCTCCCAGGCCTGAAAAAAACTAACCTGTTGTCCACTTCCCCCAACTCTCAAGAGCAAAGACTTCTCTCAGGGACCCTTGATGGCCAGATGGTCAGTGCTAGTGTGAAGATTCCAACACTGCTTCATGCATCTGTTGTTTTTACTCAGACCAGCTCATCTCCCCAAAGCCAGCTCGCTATTTAATGAGATGTGTTTCTCATAGAGTGGAGACTGACCCACACTCACACCTTTACACAAGGCAAAAGCTGAGGCCTGCTGATGTCACAGTGTAGCCTTGGGCTGATTAAGGAGATGAGTCTGTCTTTGTGGGAGTGCTTGCTTCTGAATCGACACATGTGTCTTCTCTCTCTTTTTCCACTTGGATGTGGCCGCGTCTCCTCCGATGCACAGCTTCAGAATTCCCTGAAGACCGACCTATGTCTTGATCAGGGTCCAAATACAGAAAATGTTCCCATCATGTACATCTGCCATGGGATGACAGCCCAGGTGAGTGTTCGAGACTCGCATGCAGGGGATGCACAGACGAAGGTCTGATAAGGGGAAGCATAGCTGCATTCTGTCTCAGCAGCCCTGAGACCGGCAGCCTGGGGTTTTTATCACAAGGTATTTCCATGATCCTATGCAGATACACGTGCCTGCCTCGCCTGGGAGGGTCCTAGGAGAGTGGATACTAGGGGAGGGTGAATCCTCTGGGTTGAAGGGAAGAAGAGAATACATTTCTAAAAAGGAACCCATGTCTCCTTTGGACAGTGTGGGTATGTCCAATTCTGGTAGCAGAACCTTTCCCTAGCAGGGTCCCCTCAAGCTCCCAGATATGCCCCAATCCGTTGGAGTGCCATGGCATGGTCTTCAGGCTCTGCCCAGACTAGGTCATAGCTGAGGATAAAATGCAGAGCCATGGCATTCTTTGCCAGCTCTTAATTCCTGCTCCGAGCACAGAATGAAGAACAGCTACCAGGAAAACGGGCTGCCCTTTACAATTCCCCATGCACAGTTAGGCTTCAGATGCACAAAGAGGGTGCTGAGACATGGGCAAGAGATCGGGTTGATTCTTCAGAGTCCAGTAGAGTATCATTGACCAATAATGCTGTAGAAAAGGTTTGTTCAGTAATGATAACATTCCCAGAGATTGTGTGACTGCAGAAGGAAACAATAATGAGAAACGATATGGTTATATATCAATATATGTCTAGTTCTGTGATTGCATTTTCTGTGTTTAAAAGAGTTGGTACCTACACAAATGCATGACTGAAGAATGTCATGACATGTGTGTGACCCTGTGTATGTAAATGATAACAATTTCCAGTGATTGCTCATTGTGATCCGAACACCCTGTGCCTTTTATAGGCTATGACATCGCCAGCTAGTTAATTGCTGGTCACACCACCTAGTATAGCAACTCACTCTTCATTGTTATAAAAGGCTGTGACATTTTTGATAGGTGACTATCTTAGCAACTCATTCTTTATTATTTTAAAATAGTGTGACATTTTTGATAGGTGACTCTCTTTACAAAAACAAAAGTTTTATTGACGCATGACATATAGACAGAAAATAGATGAGTTGTAAGTCCACGGCTTGATGAATTTCCATGAAGTGAACAAATTCCCATCACCAGTATCCAACATCTAAAAAAAAAAATCACTGTCTGCTTTAGATTTTTACATAAAGTGCACACATTCTTATGGTGGCCTCTACACTTGTGAGATACATTCATATTGTTTTACATGTAGTTGCAGGTAGCTCCTATGAATATGCCAATATGCCATAGTTTACCGTACATTCTGCTAGTGATAGATACTTGGACGATTGCTGGTTGAAAGTACTATGAATCGTGCTGCAACGAACATCGTTGCTCAGGTCCCTTAGTGCATGTCTACACTCATTTCTACTGGATTTATCCCTAGGAGTAGAAGCGTCGAGTCATAGAGTTGAAATATATTCACACTGCCTATATTAATCTGCTCTTGCAGCCAAAACAAAAATACCACAGGCTAGGTGGTTTAAACAACAGAACTCTATTTCTCACAGTCTGGAGGACTAGAAGTTCAAGGTGCTGGCAAGTTTGACGTGTGGTAAAGGCCCTCTTCCTGGCTTGGCCTGCCTCCTGTGTGACCAGGAGTGTGAATCATGGATTTTACCATGTCATCATAAGCCAGGAATACAGATGGATGACACCGGAAGACACAGAGAAAGTGGGAGGGGGAGGAAGGAGGTTGTTGGACTCTCGCATTCCCTAGTACTGTGCCATCGTGGGATTTGCCTGAAGACTACACTGCTCCTCACGGAAAGGGAGGAATAATGCTGAAGTGATAAAGAGACCATCAAGGTTGCCACTCCCAGCTAGATCCATGGCCACCCCATAGAGTCAGTGTGGGGGGGGGGGCGATGCTGCTGCCCCAGTGACCTGAGGGACCAGGCATTAAGCTAAAAATGGTTCCAACTGGGTTTGCCTGGCTACATTTTAGACTTGCGTAGGACTCATCATCCTGTTCCTCATTCTGATGGTCTTCATTTGGGAATGGGAATGCCTATCCTACATCTGTCCCACCATTGCACACTAAAAGCACATAACTCATCTGGCTTCTTGCCCCCACAGCTGGGAAGAAGTCTTTCCTTGGGATGAACTGTCCCTCCCAGCCTTACCCATACCTGATTTAGAGGGTACCAGGATGACACTTTGGACTTCAAATTTCAGAGTTAATGCTGAAATTAGTTGAGACTTTGGTGTGTGGGACACACCACAAAGATATGGATTTGGGGAGGCTAGAGGAGGAATGCTGTGGTTCATATTGCATCTCCTTGTTGAGATCCTAGCCTTGGCAGTAGTATTTGATGTAAGGATGTAATTAAAGTGAGATGGCAATGGTGGAGCCCTAATCCAATAGAATAGTGTCCCTACACAAACAGATACCCGAGTTTCCTTGCAAACTCTCTTTCTTCTCTCTCTCAGTCTTAAATAAATAAATAAATGTTGTTTTTTTTTAAAAAAAAAAAGTGGAAACTCCATCCTACCATGGAGTTTGAAGGTGGGGACTTTATGGGGAGTGGTGAGTAGAATTGATATGGTCATGAGGGTGGAGCACCCATGCCTGAATCCTGGTGGCTTTATGGGAAGAAAGAGAGAGACATACACATATATATTGCTTATAATGCTTTGTATCAGCTCAGAACTCTTCCAGCCAGAAGGCCATCAGAAGAGGTAGTCAGTCCTTGAATCTCCAAAACCATAAGCCCAAATCTACCTCTTTTGCTTATAAAGAAACCTGCCTTGGGTATTTCATTGTGGTAAAGGAAACCAGAAGTGAACAAATGATGTATAGTAAAAAAGACTGTCCAGATTTAACACATGTGAAGTATTTAAAATAGTGTCTCATATGTAATAAGTGCTCAGCAAATGCTAGCTTAGGGTTACCATGGTGATGGGGTCACCATGGCCATTACTCTTGAAGCCCGACTCTTAAGATTCTACCCAAAGCTCACACTGAACTGACTCTACTGGACCTCTTACACCACCTGCAATGAGTCTCTGCCCTGGACCAAACCTACGGTTGACTCCCAGAGCATCACTGAGTTGCTATGGCAGCAACAACACAGTGGAGTCAGGGGAAAGACATGCATTGGCTATCAGGAGGCCTGAGTCCTAAGCTTGATGTTGTTGCACACTTTTTTTTTTAATGTTACTACAATCTCCTCTGGTCCTGCAGTTTGTGTTATTTGGTTGCTGGGGTGTATTTGACACTAAAGTATACAAAACTAAAGTGGATAGTGTGTGATGGCCTCCCATACAGAACTAGCACGTCATCCCAGAGGGTCCCCCATCCACCCTCTCAGTCACCATTGCCAGTCACAGCTAACAACCGTTCATTTCTGTCCCCCATGGATGAGTTTCATCTGGCTCTGTCGGCCTGTCTGTAAATGATGAAGCTGGACTGGACCATCTCTAGACCGGGTCCTACCGGCTCTGACAAGCCGTTCATCATCTCCAGCTCCTTTGTTCTGAAATGCGTCTGGCTGGAAGCTGTGAGCTTGGACTGTGCTTGCCAGGAATCCTGGGAGCTGCCTTTGTAAATCAACTTCTTCATGTGGAACTGAAGCAAGTGTCTCAGACAGGCTCAATGAGAGTCACAGAGCACTTAGCACTGGACCTATGAAGAGAATACGGGGCCTTTGCTCTCTCTTTGCACACCCATGCTAAGATGCACAGCTGTCAGAGTCCAAGGAAGAAGGCTTGGGGTCAGCCTCAGGTCCCACATTACCCAAATCTGGAAAGCTACACGGACGCTGTTATGTAAGGGAGTTGAGAGAGTGGGAGCAGACCAGGTTATGCTGGAGGTGGACAGGATGGTCCTACCTTGAGGTCTTGTATCCTACCCAGCATGAACCCAGGGTGAGGAGGTGAATGGTGGGGAGGAGGCTGCCCAGGCATTCTCGAGACATCTTCTATCTACAAAGAGTGTCACTGTGTCATGAAGAGGTGAGAACAGGGTGGCTATAGGGATATAGGATCTGAAGAAGGAGTCAGGGCCCTTCTCAGGACACTGTGAACAAAGGACAGTCTAAGGGGTCCTTTAAATCCTGCAGACTTCAGTACAGTTGTATGTTCCATGTGCATTTCCAGGAACATTGCTCTTTCCACTGGCAGACCTCAGTGAAATCTTTCACTGGACAAAGAAGGCCAGGGAAGGTCACATCTGCTCTGAAGGGACTGTGGAATGTCATTGTGCAGGCTGTACAGTGAAAACTCCAGAGAAGGGATGTGAAACCCCACATGAAACCCCTCACACTTGATAGCCTGAAGTGATGAAAGGTAGGAAATGTAGAGATGGAGGAGCAGATAGCTTCTCTTCAGATCTCAGGAAATGTAGAGATGGAGAAGCAGATACTCTCCCTTCAGATCTCAGGAAATATAGAGATGGAGAAGCAGATACTCTCCCTTCAGATCTCAGGAAATGTAGGGATGGAGAAGCAGATACTCTCCCTTCAGATCTCAGGAAATGTAGGGATGGAGAAGCAGATACTCTCCCTTCAGATCTCAGGAAATGTAGGGATGGAGAAGCAGATACTCTCCCTTCAGATCTCAGGAAATGTAGAGATGGAGAAGCAGATACTCTCCCTTCAGATCTCAGGAAATGTAGGGATGGAGAAGCAGATAGCCTCCCTTCAGATCTCAGGAAATGTAGAGATGGAGAAGCAGATACTCTCCCTTCAGATCTCAGGAAATGTAGAGATGGAGAAGCAGATACTCTCCCTTCAGATCTCAGGAAATGTAGGGATGGAGAAGCAGATACTCTCCCTTCAGATCTCAGGAAATGTAGGGATGGAGAAGCAGATACTCTCCCTTCAGATCTCAGGAAATGTAGGGATGGAGGAGCAGATAGCCTCCCTTCAGATCTCAGGAAATGTAGAGATGGAGAAGCAGATACTCTCCCTTCAGATCTCAGGAAATGTAGAGATGGAGAAGCAGATAGCCTCCCTTCAGATCTCAGGAAATGTAGGGATGGAGAAGCAGATAGCCTCCCTTCAGATCTCAGGAAATGTAGAGATGGAGAAGCAGATAGCCTCCCTTCAGATCTCAGGAAATGTAGAGATGGAGAAGCAGATAGCCTCCCTTCAGATCTCAGGAAATGTAGGGATGGAGAAGCAGATAGCCTCCCTTCAGATCTCAGGAAATGTAGAGATGGAGAAGCAGATAGCCTCCCTTCAGATCTCAGGAAATATAGAGATGGAGAAGCAGATAGCCTCCCTTCAGATCTCAGGAAATGTAGGGATGGAGAAGCAGATACTCTCCCTTCAGATCTCAGGAAATGTAGGGATGGAGAAGCAGATACTCTCCCTTCAGATCTCAGGAAATGTAGGGATGGAGAAGCAGATACTCTCCCTTCAGATCTCAGGAAATGTAGGGATGGAGGAGCAGATACTCTCCCTTCAGATCTCAGGAAATGTAGAGATGGAGAAGCAGATACTCTCCCTTCAGATCTCAGGAAATGTAGAGATGGAGAAGCAGATACTCTCCCTTCAGATCTCAGGAAATGTAGGGATGGAGAAGCAGATAGCCTCCCTTCAGATCTCAGGAAATGTAGAGATGGAGAAGCAGATACTCTCCCTTCAGATCTCAGGAAATGTAGGGATGAAGAAGCAGATAGCCTCTCTTCAGTTCTCAGGAAATGTAGAGATGGAGAAGCAGATAGCCTCCCTTCAGATCTCAGGAAATGAATAGGGATGGAGAAGCAGATACTCTCCCTTCAGATCTCAGGAAATGTAGGGATGGAGAAGCAGATACTCTCCCTTCAGATCTCAGGAAATGTAGGGATCTAGAAGCAGATAGCCTCCCTTCAGATCTCAGGAAATGTAGAGATGGAGAAGCAGATACTCTCCCTTCAGATCTCAGGAAATGTAGAGATGGAGAAGCAGATACTCTCCCTTCAGATCTCAGGAAATGTAGGGATGGAGAAGCAGATAGCCTCCCTTCAGATCTCAGGAAATGTAGAGATGGAGAAGCAGATACTCTCCCTTCAGATCTCAGGAAATGTAGGGATGAAGAAGCAGATAGCCTCTCTTCAGTTCTCAGGAAATTTAGAGATGGAGAAGCAGATAGCCTCCCTTCAGATATCAGGAAATGTAGAGATGGAGAAGCAGATAGCCTCCCTTCAGATCTCAGGAAATGAATAGGGATGGAGAAGCAGATACTCTCCCTTCAGATCTCAGGAAATGTAGGGATGGAGAAGCAGATGCTCTCCCTTCAGATCTCAGGAAATGTAGGGATCTAGAAGCAGATAGCCTCCCTTCAGATCTCAGGAAATGTAGGGATGGAGAAGCAGTTACTCTCCCTTCAGATCTCAGGAAATGTAGGGATGGAGAAGCAGTTACTCTCCCTTCAGATCTCAGGAAATGTAGGGATGGAGAAGCAAATAGCCCCACTTCAGATCTCAGCCACACCACTCAATAGCTGGGTTCCTTGGGTGGTGTCACACTTCCTTGTGCTTCAATGTCCTTTCCCATTTAGTAGACTGTCAAGTCAGGGTTATACTCTGGAGTACATGAATGAATATACATTAAGCATTTAGACTATGTAGGTTGGTACATGGTCTTTGTTTAGTAAATGTAGGCCATTATATTTCTGGATTGGTAAAGAGACTCAACACTATATATCCTTGTGCCAAAACATTGGAGTGATTGCACAGGAACAAATATATGGGGGATTTGAAAACTTCCACATTTCAAGAGGACATATTTTGTGTTAAGAACAAGGAAACTCTACAGGGGCTCAGGTGACTGTCACATCCTCATCACCTAGGCTCAAGCCATGTTTGGTGGAATCCAAGCACACTACGACACATGGACTCTTCAACGAAAAAATCACTAAGGCTTCTCCCCTCTGAAACTCTCACTTTAACTTAAACAACAACAACAAAAAAAGACCAGATCTCATTATATATCCCAGGCCAGCATCAAACTGGAAATCCTCCTGCCTCTGCCCGCAAGTACTGAGATTACAAGTATGCTCCACTATGCCAGTCAAGAACTCTATGAGTTGATAACTTATTCCCCCGTGTTGTGTGTGTGTGTGTGTGTGTTACTTTTTTTTGTCAATGAGACCCTACCATATGCCAGTAAGTTTCTTGGCCCTAGGGGGCAGTGGATAATCAGAAAAATAAACCTGCTATCATTAAATTCACATTTTTTTTATGTTTTTGAGGTAGTGTCTTACTCTGGTCCAGACTGACCTGGAATTAACTATGTAGTCTCAGGGTGGCCTCAAACTCATGGCAATCCTCCTACCTCTGCATCCCGAGTGCTAGTATTAAAGGAGTGTGCTACCACGCCCAGCAAAATTCACATTTTTGTGCTCACAGCAGCCTCCTCGTTTTAATCATTTCTTCTTTTTTTAAAAATAAAGAATATGTATTTATTTGCAAGCCAAGAGAGATAGAAAAGAGACAGAGATAATGGGCATACCAGGGCTTCTATCCACAGCAAAAGAACTCCAGATGTACTCACCTCTTTCTGCATCTGGCTTTACATGGGTACTGGGGAATTAAACGTGGGTGGTTAGACTTTTCAGGCTAAGCACCTTAACTGCTGGGACATGTCTTCAGCCCTAATCATTTCTTTTTCCCCATGGCCAAATGTAAACTTTTTCTATTCTTGAGCATTGCCTATGTGGCTTCTTTTGAACTTTATCCAGCCATGGCCAATAGTGGGGGGTTAAGAAGAAAATAAAAGGAACCTGGCGTGGTGGCACATGCCTTTAATCCCAGCACTCAGGAGGCAGAGGTAGGAGGATCACCATGAGTTCAAGGCCACCCTGAGACTACATAGTGATTTCCAGGTCAGCCTGAATAGAGTAAAACCCTACCTCAAAAAAGAAAAAAGAAAAAAAAAGAACATAAAGGGCTAGAGAGAGATTGCTTAGTGGTTAAGACGCTTGCCTGCAAAGCCAAAGGAGATTCCTCAGGACCCATGTAAGCCAGGTACACAAGGTGGCACATGAATCCAGAGTACATTTATACATTTACAGTGGCTGGAGGCCCTGGTGCACCCATATTCTCTCTCTCTCTCTCTCTCTCTTCCCCCCACTGTCTCTCTCTCTCCCCCCTCCCTCCCTCTTTCTCTCTCTCTCAAATAAATAAATAGAAATAAATATATTTTTTTAAAAGGACACAAAGACTAGACCAGTACATCCTGTAGGGTGACCTTGTAGGATGATTCATTAAATTCTGAATGCATTTGAAAAAGTGGACATCTGTAGGTGTTTACTACAAAAGAATGTTAGAATATGATGGATAGATTAGATACAATGTGGTTAATGTCCTACAGAGAAACAAAATTATAGCCTTTTCTGTGATCTTCCCTACCCAAACAGAAATATAGACATTAGCATATAACTTTGTAGTATCTGAGCTCTAATGAGAAGGTAAATAGCAAAGTCAGACCCTGATATGATTCCCTTATAAAATTATATATTCTTGGGTGGCCCTGTAACACAAGGACACTGTGAATACATCAAAGAGACAACCTACAAAATGGGAGAAACTCTTTGCCAGTTACACATCTGACAGAAGATTAAAGTCCAGAATATACAAAGAACTCAAAAAACAGAACAATAAGAAATCAAACAACCCAATCAAAAAATGGGCTATGGAACTAAATAGAGAGTTCTCACTGGAAGAAATACAGAAGGTATATAAACATCTAAAAAAGTGTTCTACATCGTTAGCCATCAGGGAAATGCAAATTAAAACTACCTTGAGATTCCATCTCTCTCCCATCAGAATGGCTACCATCAAGAAAACAAATGACAATAAATGCTGGTAAGGTTGTGGTAAAAGGGGAACCCTTCTGCACTGTTGGTGGAAATGTAATCTGGTACAGCCATTGTGGAAATCAGTGTGAAAGTTCTTGAGACAGCTAAAAATAGATTTGCCATATCATCCAGCTATAGAACTCCTAGGCATATATCCTACTGACTCTTTTCACTACCTTAGAGATACTTGCACAACCATGTTTATTGCTGCTCTATTCACAATAGCTAGGAAATGGAACCAGCCTAGATGTCCATCCACAGATGAATGGATAATAAAGATGTGGTACATCTACACAATGGAGTTCTCTTCAGTGGTAAAGAAAAATGAAATTTGCAGGGAAATGGATGGATCTGGAAAGGATTATACTAAGTGAGGTAACCCAGGCTCAGAAAGCCAGTCATCACATGTTCTCTCTTATATGTGAATCCTAGCTAAAAATGTATAGACTGTGTGTGATCTGGAACCAATAATCAGTAGCAGAGGCCCATAAGCTAGAAAAAGCCTATAAGGGAGAGAGGAGAGGGAAGGTCTTAAGAGGATGGTATTGTATATATGTAAGTAGAAGAACAGATTACAGGGAGGGGAAAGGCCTAAGCGAGGTCAAGGGAAGAGATTGTATAAAAGAAAGATGGGGGGAGGGTCAATCAAAATGCAAGATATTCTGAATAAGACATATGAAAATCTACTTTTTTAAATAATGGCACATCCAGAAGCCATAGATTGCTACTAGAAAATTTTCAGTACCTGGGATGGGACACCTCCCAGTGAGTCATTGGCCAGGGAGGTCTATGTTGCCTCCAAAACATTACAGGCTATTGCCAAGGCCCTTGGTTCCCTGTGAGAAAGAGATGATAAGACCCTATTGCTGAAGACATCACATGCCTGAGTGGCAAAGTCACTGAGAAATCAAGGTGGTGCTGAGCAGAAAACTTTCTCTCTGTAGCCCAGCCAACTGAAAGCTGGAAAAAGCTGCATTGTATGCAGCCTTATGGTAGACAGAAGTCATCAGTGGTGAAAGTAGTGGACACTGGAAGCCTCAAATTTGGCCAGACAGGCCAAATGTCTGAACGAGTGCAATAGTGGCATGTCTGCTCTGGGGGAAACCAACTCCTCTCTAATTGGACTAAATTTCCAAGCTTTTGGTATTTTTCTTACCCATTCCACAGAATTTGTTGAAGTTCAAATGACACGGGCCATGAGTGACTCTCTGGCCCTGTGGATTCACAACCTGACCATTTACAACAGGAATTCATTATATACCAGCTCTGGAGGCTGGGAAGTCCAAGGTCAAGGGGGGCCAAGAAGGTACATTCCCTCAGGAGGTACCAAGCTGTTGTGACCTAGGCCTCTCTCCTAGTCCCGTAGCTTCCTCGGCTGCTATCCACATAACAGTGATCCTATATCCCAGTTTCCATGAATGTCTGTGTTCAAATTCTATTCTCATAAGCACACTAGTCTGTTTGGATTCAAAGCCCACCCTGCTCCACTGTAACTTCAACTAAGCTTAAGTAGTTATATCAGCATTGTCCCTATTTCCAAATATGGGCCTATTCATGGTACTATAAAGCAGGATTTGACATAAACTTTGGGGGTACGCAATTCAGTCCACACCACCACCACACCCAAAGAGCACTGAGTATAACTGGAAGTCTTAACTTTTACTTCCTTGGCTAAAGAGGAACTCACATCACTTTCTTAATTTCATTGTCTGGGCCTTGTCACGTGACCCTGTCTGAAAGCAGAGGCTGGAGAGGCATGGATTTCTGAGGCCCAGGAAGACTTCTCTCTGACAAAAACTTAGATCATTTTTAATAGTCTATTTTTATTTGTTTGAGGCGGGGGAGAGAGAATGGACTCTCCAGAGCCTCTAGCCACTGCAAACGAACTCCAGATGCATCCGCCCCCATGTGCATCTTACCCGGGTCCTGGAGAATCGAACCCCAGTCCTTTGGCTTCGCAGGCAAGTGCCTTGACTGTTAAGCCATCTCTCCAGCCCAAGAACTTAGATCATTTTTCTAAGTCAGCTTTCCCTCTGCAAAAATAAGGGAACAGCAGAACAGTAACTTGGATGGGAGTTGTGCCTGAATCACATCTCACATTACTGGCAAAAACAGGACAAGGAAGAATGTCAGTGAGTATTATCTTCCCCAATGTTTCCTTCATTCATAAGACAAACTGTCTTTCACGAAGACTTCATGTTTTGGAAAGTTTCATTTCCCTTGAAGAATACATTTTGTATAACAATAGGAATAGGTTTTATAGAGTGACTTACAGTGGAAGCCAGGGCACCCCAAAGACACAAGGGATTCAAAGACAGCTTGAGCGAGAAGGAGCAGCTTGTTTCTCAGCTGTGTCAAATCCTCTGAGATACTCTGCTTCGTGTCATTTACAAAGGTCACTCTGATAGAGCTGTGACATCCCCAGGTCTCAGAGAAGGCCCCGGGGCAGGAGAAAACATAGTTTAACTAATCAAATTAGTGAGGTGAAGCTCTGGGAAGCATGCTAATTGGTGAATGAGTAAATGTAACCATTTTATTTAAATTAGCAGCAAATTTCAGGCAATCCTCAAAATAACTGGGAATATTAGCCCTAATTAGTTTAATAGCCCAGAAAATTTCTTCTAATGGGAAAGAATACAATAATGGGGTCTCCCTACAGACTATTCCATCACTTATTCATTCACTTATTCATTTTGCCAATTTACCAATGGGAATTTTTATTTTATGTCAAGATCTAGGAGGGATGGGCTGGGAAGATGGCTCAGTGGGTACAAACACTTGTTGCACAAGTGTGTTGACCTGATTTTGGATACCCAGCACCCACGTAAGACACAATAGCCCACGTCTGTTATCCCAGAACCTTAACAGCAACATGGGAGCCAGAAACAGAAGAATCTCTGGAAGCTTCTGGGCCAGCTAGCCTGGCATATGTAGTAATAAACAACAATTTACCTAGCCTCAAATGAGGTGGAAGGCAAGAAACCTGTAAATTTGTTGCCCCCAAATACTTTCTCATTAACCTACAAAGGGTGGGGAAGGCCAGGGTAGGGTGCAAGGACTTCTGCCATTCATTCTGCTAACATTTTCTTTGTTTTTAAAGATTATCTTTATTTATTTATCATTAGAGAGAGAGAGAGTGGGCACACCAGGGCCTCTAGCCACTGCAAATGAACTCCGGATGCATGCTCTACCTTATCCATCTGGCTTACATGGGACCTGGAGAATTGAACCTGGCTCCTTAGGCTTCACAGGCATGCACCTTAATCACTAAGCCATCTCTCCAGCCCCTCTGCTGATATTTTCTAGATCATACAAGACACAGTAGATGAAGTGCTTATCCTCTAGAAAGGTGTATTATTGGCTATCAAAGAAGGAAGACAAAAAGGTTTTTAACTCCTATAGTTTCTAAAACACTTAAGTTGCTACATCAATGTCAGGATGAGCTTTGGCTCAATATATAATATCAGAACTGATGGAAGATTTCTACATTAACCTGAAGGTGAATTCCATGTCAGATCAAGCAGTGTGTTTAACAAAAGTCGGGCCAAGTTTGGCTCTAGAGATGGACTTTGTTGCCATTTCTTCTTGTATGCTCTTTGTTTTTTTAGTCTTACTTATTTTTGTGCTGCTGTGGGTTGAGCCAAGGCCTTTGTATAGGCTAGGCAAGCATTCTGCCACTGAGCTATGATCCACATCCCTAGCCCTCTTAAGTACCCATGTGGACGGATAGATGGACAGATGGATATGCAGACAGATAAATGATAGAGAGAAAGAGAGAGATAAAAGAAAAAAAAATCTCAGTTCCTTATCTGCTGACAACCTTCTAGAAACTTCCATTTATGGATGGTTTATAATGATCCTACTGCCCCTCCTACTTGGCAATGCCCCTAGCGGCAGCAGGGGCATTAAAGGCTCCATGTGGTTGTGCTGGCACCTCAAGACCTTTCACATAACTTCTGAGACAATTGCAAAAGTTTTCCCATTATCAGCCAAGAATTTAAATGGCTTTGTACTTTTCCGTGACCTCTGGCAGATGTCTCCACTTTTCCCTGACTTTTATCTATAAATAAATAGACTGTTAGACACCGAGTTGCCGCGCACTTCTGTGCTGTCTTGATTGTGTGCCCTTCACAACTCCTTGCTCTGTAGTCATGTTGCCTGGGAATCGCAGGATCTGACAGGGCTATGCTTTGGGGGAGCCTCATGCAGCCTTCACACTTTGGTTGGTGTTGTGGTTTGAATGTGAAATCGACCCCATAGGCTCATGTGCTTGAACACTTGCTTCCCATCTGGCGGTGCTGTTTTGGAAGGCTGTGGAACCTTTAGAAGTTGGAGCACTGGGGGAACAGCTTGGAGATTCTAAAGCCCAGCCTCGCTTCCTGTCGGCGCTGTGCTTTCTCACTGTGGACACAATGACACCAGCTGCTTCATGCTTGGTCTGCCACGCCTTCCCTGTCATGTTAGACTGTGTCCCTTCTTAGACTGCGAGCCAGATAAACTCTTCCTTAAGTTGCTTTGGTTTGATGTTTTGCCACAAAAACAAGAAAAGTAGCAAATACAGCTGGTTGCCTCCCTCCATCTCGGGGTTACTCAAGAACTACTGCAGAGAAGGTTATTTGGATCTCTTGGCTTGTTGCCCTTATGCAGTTCCAGGGGTCACCATTCATGCAGAAAGAGAGCAAGCAGGACTCTGGAGTGTCACAGGGTCCTTCCCCAGAGTGACCCTAGAATGGCCTATGCTTCTCTATCCTCTGGGAAGCCACCTCCCTATACTTCCTGTAGCACTTTCACTTTCTTGGTGTGGGATGATTGCCTGGAAGGGTTATTCTGGCTCCAGGGGACCCAAGGCAGTGGTTAAAGGAGTTCTGGCTCAAGCAGAACAAAGCTCTATCTCGTCCCAGGTCTGCCCACTCCATGGAAGTGATTGATGTGACTTAATGTTTCCACCATGGTATTATGTTCTCATCTGTGAACACAGGATGGCTGTGTGCATGTCACTGAGTTATTGTGAGAACTCTCACGTCGTGTGTGTCAATGCCAGGCCAAACCTCTAGCATCACAGTGGGTCTTGTGTCACTACCACCCCCATACACACACACCCTTCAGAGTAAGCTCTCCATGGGCGAATCAGGGTCACCTTCAGACTGGGAAGAGGAGAGCTGACATCTGTAGTCACCTCCCCCTCTGGAACTTGTGGGCCTGGAGTCGCCCCTCACCCTTGCAGGCCTTTGAAGTGACCATGGAGACCAGACACCACATCTCCTTTGCCTGGGCCCTGGAGCCTGGCAGCTTGCTTTGACTTCTCTCTGCATCTCAAAGAAACTATGGGCATGTGTTGCCTGGTTCACGTGGTCTACAGTGTCACGCCTTCCTTGATGGCCACTGAAAGGGGATTAATTTTGCAGGATCTCGACCAGGACCATTGACAGTGAATGGTGGCCCTGACACAGAATCTGTGACCTGGAAGGGGATTCTTAATTTCTCTTTATTCAGTTACCCACAACCTAAAGCAAAGCTTAATTCATAGTACATACCAGGCAACTACAGGTGTTCTGTTATTTATAATTCATATTGAAAGGTTTGCATATGCATATAGGTGGGTATGTGCTTACTTAAATGACACATAAAATCACTATGTAACTCCATGTGTCAGTTCATTAAACCTAAAAGCCACCTTGCCAGCTTATCTCCTTATGGCTCAATACAAGGAGGTGGGGCTGGAGAGATGGCTTAGCAGTTAAGCGCTTGCCTGTGAAGCCTAAGAACCCCAGTTCAAGGCTCTATTCCCCATGTAAGCCAGATGCACAATGTGGCGCATGCATCTGGAATTCGTTTGCAGTGGCTAGAGGCCCTGGTGCACCCATTCTTACTCTTTCTCTCTCTGTCTGTTGCTCTCAAATAAATAAATAAAAATGGAGAAAGAAAGAAAGAAAGAAAGAAAGAAAGAAAGAAAGAAAGAAAGAAAAGAAAGGTACAAGGAGGTGCCCAAGTGGACACCTCTCATACAAGGTGACCTAGAACTTGATAGGTAGTGTTCAATCATACCCAGGAGCAACCTGTCCAGAAGCCAAGGCCAAGCAAAAGAGGCTGGCCACAGTCCTGTTTACCAGCACTGCCTCCTTGGTGCTGGGTGGGGGGGGGTTCCCCATAGGCATAGGTGACTGCCACAGAGCTGCACTGCATCACAGCCAATCACTGGATTGCCTACGGTTACCTGGGGCAGGGTAAGAGGAGCATCCATCCGGCGGCTCCCCGCTCCCACCTCTGCTTCCAGAAAGCGCTTCATTTTCTTTTCTCTTTGGCAACTGAACACAAAGATAGAGCGCCCCCCCCCCCCAACTTCCCAGAGCAGTCAGCATGGGCTCAGTGGTGGCGAGCAGGAGGCCACAGGAAGCGGATGGCCGTGCGAGGCACCCAGGTGTGAGGGCCCCAGTATTGAGACCCTCTTTCTGCATCAAGGCATGGTGAGCTCTGAGCTGCTCCCGCAGCTTCGGTGCTAAAAATGGAGCTGCTTGATTTGTTATTCACTCCACACATGTTCCTCACTTCATGTCCACACTCTGCAATTAGAGTCGTAAACAGCAAGTTTTGCATGACTTTTATTAAACTCCTACAGGCTGGGAGCAGGCAGTCATTAGCAGCGCCGCAGTGGCCGACACTCGGGCTCTCGGAGCCGAGAGGAGCTGACGCTGGCCCTCTGCTCACCGTCCTTTCCAGAGCTTTGCTTCTCTGGCCATGGGGGGCGGTGGGGGCATGATGGGAACTCAGGGCAGAGGAACTAAATTTAGATGCTGACTTGGCTGTGTGCTGTCAAGCAAGTCGCCTGACCTCTCTGCGCCTGGGCTTCCTGAGCAGTAATGAAGACCGTGCTGAGGGTTAGATGAAGGGCCGGGTAGGGGCGCGGAGCACCAAGTCCAGCTTGTTCAGGTTACCGGCAGCTCTTAACAAGCCGTTCGCAATGATTAAAGATGATCGTTAAGAATGACCACATGAGGCTGGGGGCGGGGTGGCTCAGTTGGTAAAGTGCTTGCTCGGTATTCTTTGTTTTGTTTATTTGTTAATGGGCTTCCTCCACTCCCTGGATCCTAAGTTCCTGGACAGCAACAATCTTGCATCATTTGTTTTGCTACTTGTCTCGCGTAGCTCAGGCTGGCCTCGAAGCCATCATGAAGCGGAAGCAGGCCTTGAGCGCCTCATAATTAATACGATAGGCCATGTGGTGATTAGCTGCCTGCCCTCAACACGTCAGGGACTTGCACCTAAGGACAGCAGGGCAGCAGTCCGCCTAGGCACCTAGGGCATCGGTGTATGCACGTCACCCATGAGACATCTCCTCACTTCCTGTTTCAAGTGAGTGAAAGGTGTTCTTGAGAGCACAGGGTACTTGTGGCGAAGTGCTGGCACCTCATGTTGCACTTTCAGTAGCTCTGCTGTTCTCCTGACTCTCCTGGTGCAGTTCTGCAGGGCTCCATGAGGGGCGGGGGGCAGCAGAGTGCTGGGGGTGTCCTGGGGAGGTGATGTGTCTCTTGCCTAGGCGTTTGGGTCAAGACTGCTGCATGTGCCATAAGACCTGGTAGGAGAAGTGATGACGGAGGGAGGACTTTCCCCTTCCTGCCCACCATGTGCCCACAGCCACTGGGCACCATCGAGAAGGAAGACTGGGGCCTGGCTTCCAGCCTGGCAGCAATAGCGTATCTCTCAGGCTCCCATCCCCAGGACTCCATGAAGACGTACCAGGTATGAAAGAAGAGATAAACGTCCTGCCAGCTCTTCTCTTGACTGATTCTACCTAATTCTAATACTAACATAGCAGTGATGACCATATATTCATCCACCAAGGGCTTAATAGGAATCCCCCCCCCCCGCCCCAAATAGCAATTATCAGGTAGTGAATGAAGGCTTGTTGTATGTTTACATACTCCTCCACTTAATCCTCACAAAACTTCTAGGAAGTAGATCATTCAAGCATTGTTTTACAAATGAAGAATTAGTCTATGTGCCTAAAGAGGTTGCTAGGGCCCAGGTCATTTACTCAAAGTCCTACAACTTTACTAACCACAGGTACGTAAGTGTCTGCTCTGGGCCAGGCAGGGCCAAGTCTTAGGCAGAAGAGATCCACTGGACTTAAAAAAAAAAAAAAAGGGAAGATTTTTCAGCCAGGTATGGTGGCACACACATGTAATTCCAGCAATTCGGAGATGGAGGCAGGAGGACAAGGAGTTCAGTTAGGAAGGCTGAATGCCAACCCTGGGCTCTGGGCACCATCACCATACCACCAGAACATCCTCACATATCTACAAAGTTCCCCTCACCCAAAAACTAGAAAATGAAGGAGTGAAAATAAACAGCATCTGGGCTTTGGGAACAGCACCGAGTGTGGAGTTTACATAAGGGCAGTGTCGGGGTGCGCTCAGTCCATTTCAACAAAGCTCCTAGGGAGATGTGTGCAGAATAGATCATGGGATTCTTCTATTTGATTTTCCCAGCTAACTCTAGTGTTACCACATTGCCTTTGTCCCAGCTGCTTTTCCTGAAATTTCCTCGTGGCTTCGTGTGAGCCCCGAGAGGGCAGATCTTTAGTGGAGCCCTCGAGGTTAGCACTGTGTTAATATACTGGAATTTAAGCAGAGCTGGTCCTCTAAATCAATCACCAGAGCAGCTTTAGTTTTTTATTTTTATTTTCTCTTGCTCAAAAACACACTATTCAGTGCAGTAACACGTGTGGAAGTGGAGGTTGGCTTGGGTGAAGGACACTTAAAAGGAAAATTTTATAACACTTTTTCTGCAATAAAAAGGGTGAGCTGGCCTTAATTTTCATAGGACTGGGCTAAAGAAAATATCTATTCCTGGGCAGTATCTCTGGCATCCTTGGGATAGTTTAGCCTACTCAGAAATCACCCAGTGTTATTTGCCTGACGTATAATAGGAACTTTAAAAGTTATTTATTTATTTATTTGAGAGAGAGAGAGAGAGAAAGAGAGAGAGAGAGAGAGAATGGGCACTCCAGGTCCTCTTGCCACAAAAACAAAAATCCAGATACATGTGCCACCTTGTGCATCTGTCTTATATGGGGACTGGGGAATCGAACCTGGGTCCTTAGGCTTCACAGGCAAGCACCTTAACCACTAAGCCATCTCTCCAGCCCAAATACGGGAACTTTTAATATTTTATTTTTGCATGTGTATGTGTGTTCCTACGTGTGTGGGTGCCCGTGTGTGCAGGCACATATGCCCATGTGTGCACCTGTAAGAAGGAGCCAGAGACTGACATCACATGTTTCCCTAGATGGCATCTCCACTTTATTTACTGAGGAAGGGTCTCTCATAGCTTCCTGTTTCAGCTAGTCATGACAGCCAGTTTGCCCTGGGGATTCTCTGTCTGTGTCTCCCAGGGACTGGGGTTCCAGAAGGGCCACTATGCCCATCCAGCTTTGATGTGTGCCAGGGGTGGAGATCCAAACTCAGATCCTCACACTTGCCCAGCAAGTGCTATATTCACTGAGCCATCTCCCCGGCCCCTGGCTCAAGCTTTTCAAGTGGTGACCACAAAATGGAATGAGCTAATATTCCTTGTACCCTTTGAGGTTTTGATGGTGTCAAGGTTCCCCCTGTCACCAATCCTTGGAACCCAAAGACGGCTGACAGCTTCCATCACTGTGGAAACCTGTGGCTGCAGTGCCTCTGGGAGGCCATAGCAGGGATGCTCTGCCCAAGGAAGCAAGCGAGGAGTGTGAGCCCATTTTCTCGCTATTTCTTTCTCTCTCTCTCTCTTTCTCTCTCCTTCCCTCTCTTCTTCCTCTCTCTTTCAAGTAAATAAATATGTTTAAAAAAAAAAGAAAGGAAGGAAGGAGGGAAGAAAGGAAGGAAGGAAGAAAAGAAAGAAGGAAAAGCCTTTAATTCCAAAACTTGGGAGGCAGAGGAAGGAGCATTTTCATGAGTTTGAGGCCACCATGAGAGTAATCCCAGGTCAGCCTGGGGCGTCAGCTCTGCCTAGTGTTTTTGATCAGCGAATCAGCAGATTTAGTCCCACATACAGTGGCCGCATCCTCCAGGAAGAGCCATATTTGGTAGGAACAGGAAACGTCCCTTTTTTTGGACAGGGCCATTCTGGAGACACTGGGAATTTCCTAAGAGTTCCAGAAGACTCAAAGGCTTAGGAGGGAAGGTCAGCAGAGTAAAAGCATGGGACGTATCAGGGGGAGAGAGGCTGAGATGTCGCCACAAAGCACACTTAAATCCCACAAGGAGCAGAACACACTGAGTGAATTGTCCTTAATGAGAATGACCTATCTTAGTGAAACACGAAGTTTATCACAACACGTACGCTACTTGAGCGTGGCATCAACTAGAAATTATGTGGCACCCAACACCACTTACAGGGTGAGGTTCATCCCCACAGGCCAGGAAGAGGCGCCACACACAGACGGAGTCATCGAAATTGTCTGACAGAGTCTCACGGAAGCAGCTTTGATGGGACTCTTTTCTAAGTCCCAGCCTGTGGCCGAGGAAACACCCCACAAAGAGGTCCCATGGGGGGGGGAGAAGGGGGCAGCAGAATGAGATTGGGGAACCACGTCTCCTTACACTGCAACCACTAGTAGGATCCGAATTTCCAGCTTTTTGTGCTGAAGGACAAAGTACCTACTTAATTGCTCTGAACTGTCCCCACACGTCACTCCCAGATGCCACCCCGCACTTAGTCCAGGATCCGCACAGCTTTATGGAGCCTCCGCTCAGCCAGAAGGAGGGCCGGAGTCCCAGCTGCTAAGGAGAAAAAGAGACAGGGTCATGGTGACAGTGAGAGGGCAGGGACAACTTCCTGAGAGCTGCACCTGGACCCGACAGGAAGAGGCTAATACACAACAGAAGCAAAGCAGCAAGAACGTGACAAAGCGGACTGCGGACCTCCTATGGAAAGGACAGTCGGAGCAGGACTGTTCCGCAGATGGGTTTTTCCAGGTAGGGTCTCGCTGTAGCCCAGGCTGACCTGGAATTCACTCTGTAGTCTCAGGGTGGCCTTGAACTAATGGCAGTCCTCCTACCTCTGCCTCCCGAGTGCTGGGAGTTCAAGGTGTGCACCACCACGCCCGGCCCCTTCCTTGCTTTCTGAGAAAGAAGGCACATGGTTGGAGAAATGTCTGTGAGCCAGCTGACCTGAGTTTAGATCCCAGCCCTGTCACTTTCCAGCCTTTAACTTACCAGTGTTTCATTTTGTTTTTCCTCACTTAAAATAGAGATAACTCCCCCTCTTACTCTGGGTTAATGTGAGGATTAAACAAGTGTCAGTGGAAAGCATTAAGCAGCTCTGACATGTAGAAAGAACTCATTAAATGAGAAATGCCACCATTCTTACCATTATTTATTTCATTTTCTTCAACCAGGCAGGGGATAAAAGGGATCGGCAATTTGCTAGACACCTACGCTCCGTGCTGCATGATTTACAAACACACACCTGGGAGAGCAATCAGCCTCTCGAGCACATGTTCGCAGATCATGGGAAACACGCCCCCGTCCCCCAAGCTCAAGATTCCAGGTGTGGGTTAATGGGCTGCACTAGGCTGACCCTGTCTTCTGCTTGTCTCAGCTTACTCAGGGCTGGGGGTCATCTGTGGTCAGCTAGAGGGAGGAGGGCTTCTGGGCCATGTGTGTGTGTCATCGTCCAGTGGGTCAGCCAGGCTTCCTCACATGCTGGTGGTGACGGGCTCCAAAGGGCAGCAAGAAAGAGTCCACATTCCAGGTCTCTGCGTGGGTCACATTCGCCATGGAAATCACTTTGGCCAAAGTGGACTATACAGCTAAGCCCACACTCAAGGGCAATATAAATAGAATCCACCTTTGAAGGAATTTACATGCAAGGATGGGAAAAATCGGTGGCCATTTTTAAAACATACCACAGTGCCATGTGGCACTCACTTAGTATTGGTTTGTTCATTGGCCCACTCACTCACTCACTCACTTATTGAGGAGGCCGGAGAAATGGCTCAGCAGTTAAGGTGCTTGCGTTCAAAGCCTAAAGACTTTGGTTCAATTCCCCAGTACCCATGTAAGCCAGATGCACAGAGTGGCGTATGCATCTGAAGTTTGTTTGCAGTGGCTAGAAGCTCTGGTGTGCCTATACTCTCTCTCTCTCTGTCTTTCTCTCTCTCTTTATCCCTCTGCTTGTAAATAAATAAATAAACACATAAAATATTTATTGAATGTCTATCTTGTGCTCTGGTTCTGCCTTCTCTGCTGTAGCCCAAGCCATTTGACTTTGCAAGCTGAGACCTACAACGTTCAGTCAGGACATGAACTGCGCTTTGTCATCTTCCCACCCCCAACAGAACAGATTCTATTTTACCCAGAGACAAGGGGCATAGAAATGGAGGTGGTGTTGGAGACAGTAAACTCGAGAGCTTTGTACTTGCAGATTACAGTCCTGACACCATTATTTCATCCATGTGAGTACTTTTTTCCTTGAGCTAACTTCTCCCTGCTGGATTTTAATCTGCAGGTTTTATTACAGCCCTTTCTTATATCCTTCTGATCGCTGAGATGGCTGGAGACCCCAGAGCCCACATTAGCCATATGTTAAAATATCTGCTAGCATGCACAGCCTCTCTTTTTAAATATTTTATTTATTTATTTAAGAGAAAGAGGCATAGAGAGAGAGAATGGACATGCCAGGCCCTCCAGCCACTGCAAACGAATTCCAGACATACATGCCACCACTGGTACTGAGGAATCAAACCTGGGTCCTTGGGCTTCACAGGCAACAGCCTACCTCTCTCTGTCTCTCTTTTTTTTAAAAAAAATTTATTTATTTGCTTATTTGGTAGAGAGAAAGAGGCAGAGAGAGAGAAAAAGAGAGGGAGAGAATGGGCATGCCAGGGCCTCCAGCCACTGCAAACAAACTCCAGTTGCATGTGCCATTTTGTGCATCTGGCTTACGAGGGTCCTGGAGAGTCAAACCAGGATCCTTTGGCTTTGCAGGCAAATGCCTTAATCGCTAAGCCATCCCTCTAGCCCCTCACCACTCTTGTTAGTAATATTCTAAGGCCCTCTTCAAGTGGTGCAATATAGCTGTTGTGTGCCAGCAAGAGACTGAGCCTCCTCATTTCTTACGGAGGACAGGGAAGCATTAGGCCCAGCCTCATGTAGGTCCTGAGGGTAAATAATTATAATTTTATCCAGGAAAAAAGCCATTTATCCATAAGGATATGTGAAGAGCATAATGATGTAAGGGGTCTGAAGTAACATCCCAGCCTGGGTGAATTTTCAAGCTGAAGTTCGAGTGTCCCTGGAATGAATGTTTTATTAACACATTAGTTCCATCAACCAATGTGTGTGAGTATATGTCATGTCAAGCGATGGGTTGGGTGGGAGGCACATGGTTGTGAGCAAGGTGAGAATAGCCCGTGCCTTAAGGAACCTGAGATAGAACAGGAAGTATGCAATGAAATAACCGTGTTACTGTCAGAAACCCCAAGCATTATGATTCTGCCAACGTCCCTGTGAGGTGGGCACCATTGTCATCCCCTGTCTACACAGGGAGAGGATGGCAGCTGAGAGGATCGTCTGTCACGTAGGAAATGAACTGCAGAGGACGGACTTCAGTCTAGGCAGTTTGGACCTGGAGTGAGTCTTTCCTGAATCAAACTCTTCTCCCTCCCCAAATTAGATCAGATCCCCTTGGTATCTGCTTTTGAAGTCCCCATGTTTTCTAAGAGCTTACATCACACTTGGTAATTCTATTTTTGTGCAGTGATGTGGAAAGACAGCAGAGAGAAGAGGTTGTCAGTCAGCTCAGGCTCCGTTATACTCGCATAACACATGACCTCAGAATTTCAGTGGCTTACAGTAACAAACGTTTCTCAGTCGTGCTACATGCCCGTTTCTTCCTTGACCTTATCCTTTTTGCAGCATCTTGTCAAGAACAGAGAGTGGAAATGAAGGCTTGCTCTTCCTCTGCAGCCCATGCTCAGGTGCCATGTTTAGTGTCCCAAGACACCCTGGGCTGCTAGCAGCCTAGTCACCTAGGTCCCCACTGCCCAGCTGGGACCACCATCTCCATGGTCTCCGGTGATGGTTTCCTCATGTGACCCTGTGCATTTAAAGTCAGTGTCCCAAATTTTGGGATCTGACTGCACCCCCTTATGTAGTATTGATTTCTCTGGACTGTGATCTCCAAATCTCAGTGGCTTACTTCTCAGAGCTTATTTCCCTTCTTTATTTCTTTATTTATTTATTAGAGACAGAGTGAGAGTGAGAATGGGTGCACCAGGGCCTCCAGCCACTGCAGACGAACTCCAGATGCATGCACCATCAAGTACATTTGGCTTACGTGGGACCCGGGGAACCAAACCTGGGTCCTTAAGCTTCATGGGCAAGCACCTTAACCACTAAGCCATCTCTCCAGCCCTCAGAGCTTATTTCTTGTACATGCTCCATGGTCACTACAGGTCAGCCTCCTCTCTGGGTCACCTCCATCTTTCTCTAGGCTGAAGGAGCATCTCTACCTGGGATGCTGTAAGTCCAGTGGCAGAGAGAGGTGATGGTCACATGCTTATTCTTAAAGCCTCTGATTGCAAGTGGAATATGCCATAGTGATCAAAGCTAGACATGAGGCTATATGAGCGGATAGTGATGTGGGGACGTATATTAGTTCAGGAAGGTGGGCATATAAGGGCAGGGAACATTTTTTTGCCCACCTACAATTGTGAGTCTAAATTAAATGTTCCAAGCCCAGTGACCCCAGTGACAGTACTGTGTGGCTGTTTTCCTGGGTGCAAAGTGGGGAAGGCAAAAGCCAGGCTTCTTGGCTCTGCCTTTTCTACCTAGCCTCAAGTTCAAAGGCAATTCTGTGGTCAAGAGCTCCACTACTTTTCCCTGCTGCTCTGCAGACATGTGACTGGAATCATCAGACAGGCCTCACATGTTCCCAGTCACCTCTAGTCCATGGATGTTTCTGACTGGAAGATTGTGTGTGTGTGTGTGTGTGTGTGTGTGTATTTTTTTTCTTTTTTTCTCCTCAGGTGAGGCCAGTGTGGGCTCTCATCTGTCCAGCAGCATGCTACCCTTATTCTTTAACCCTTGTCTGCTTTTCCTTCATCCTCCCATCCCACTCCTAGAGCCTGGTGCTGTCACGCCCCTGAGGTCTGTTTGTCCTGCTGTCTCTGCCAGGAGTTCCTGCCCTTACCTATCATCTGGGCGCACTCCCCTCCTCTGAGGCTGTGTTCAAATGCCATCACTCATGGGCCTGCCTAGGTAGAGATCATCACCAGCCCTGGGCTGACCTGGCAGCTGTTCTAAGCTCGGCTTCGAGAATATTCTAGGTACTGTGCTGCACGTGGCTAGCAGCTCAACGGAGGGGCGTGACTTGCTCCTCTCTGCTTCTTGGGTCTGTTATATGGAAGGGGAGTTGTTGAGTTGAGCTGCATCACCTACCAACGGATGGACTGAGCTACCTACCGTTACCACATCTTTCCCGAGGCTGGTGCACTGGCGAGCTTCCTGCTCTGAGGAAATGGATTCTCTAGAAACATCACCTTGTGCATGGCTGCCCCTTGTAGGGCTTGTACATGCTTCTTATCCCCCACGTGGCCCTGATGGAAGGTGCCCCCCTCATTCCTGACTTACCACCATCACGCTGTGGTCCTGGGCACAGTAATGGACCTCTGTGGCAAGGGGTTAATGACCAATAACCAAACTCTTAAATCAGCCCAGGCTGTCTACAGAGGCTTGAAGTTCATTCTTGAGTAAAGACGATAAAGAGCCCATTTCTGACACATTTTTTGGATGTCGCAATCACCACTCTGTAAATTGAAATTTAATACCACAAGCCTCTACTTCCTCCCCCCACCACTACCATTTCTAGAACCATGCCTGCTGTTTCTCTGAGCAGTCGGATTCAGGAAGACCACAGAGATATAGGGTGTACCCTTCATGTATCTTCCTATGGAAATCCTGCTCCGTGCCTGCCTGGTCCCTGTCCTGTAGCCCCTGTGGCTAGTATGTTTAAGTCTTCACAACATCTGCCTTTTAAAAGTCAGGAAATTGAGGCTTAGGATGTGTCGAGTAGGGAGTCAGTTCTTTCTACCCCAGCATACCACCTTCTTTCTAGACTAGTGGCTCTCCAATGTTCTTGGCTGAAGAGCTTGTTAAACCACAAATTCCTGAGCCCCATCCTCAGAATTTCTGATGTAGTTATTCCACAGTTGAGCTCAATCTTTCAAACAAGTTTCCAGATGACATGACACAGACCACACTTGGAGAAACACTGTCCCAAGCATTGGCGCTCCCTGGCTTCTTGGCCACCCTCCTCAGAGTCTTCTTTTTTTAATATTTTTTATTTTTTTCATTTATTTATTTGAGACAGAGAGAGAGAAAGAAGGGAGAGAAAGAGGCAGATACAGAATGGGTGCGCCAGGGCCTCCAGCCACTGCAAATGAACTCCAGACACATGTGCCACCTTGTGCATCTGGCTTATGTGGTTCCTGGGGAGTTGAACCTGGGTCCTTTGGTTTTGCAGGAGTTTACCTTAACGGCTAAGCCATCTCTCCTGCCCTCTCCTCAGAGTCTTAAAAGCAGTTCCCTGTAGACAAGGACACAGCTTAACTCATGACAAAAGAGGGGCTTGGAATTCAGGAATCCTAAGTGCTACCCCTATATTTTAACTCTAGACTGCCAAAGTCTTCTTTGTTACAATTTTTAAATCGTTTTTATTGATTACTTACTTACAAGCAGAGAGAGAGGGGGGGAAAAAAGAAAGAGAGAGAATGGGCATGCCAGGGCCTCCTACTACTGTAAACTAACTCCAGACATATGTACCACTTTGTGTATCTGGCTTTATGTGAGTGCTGGGCAATCAAACCCAAGCCACCAAGTTATGCAAACAAATGCCTTTAAGCATTTAGCCATCCTTCCAGCCCCCAAGGTCTTAATGTAGCCAGTTTTCAACTGTGACTATACCCTAAAATCTTCTGAAATAAATCCTTGTATTGGTTATTTTTTTTCTAATATTAGTTTTACTTATGACCAAATACTGGACAACAAACAATTCTAAGGGAGTAAGGGTTATTTTGACTCATAGTTTGAGGGAATACAAGTCACCATAGAGTGGTGGGAATATGCAACTGGGACTCCTCATCCTCTCGTATCTTGATAGAACAAGATGCAAAGAAGAGACATGGAATGGACTGAGGTTAAGCTATAAAACCTCAAGACTTGGGGCTGGAGAGATGGCTTAGCGGTTAAACACTTGCCTGTGAGGACCCCAGTTCAAGGCTTGATTCCCCAGTACCCATGTAAGCCAGATGCACAAGGTGGCGCATGCATCTGGAGTTCATTTGCAGTGGCTGGAGGCCCTGGCGCACCCATTCTCTCTCTCTCTCTTTCTTTCTCTCTCTCTCCCTCTTTCTCTGTCTGTTGCTCTCAAATAAACAAAAAATTATTTAAAAAAAAAAAAGCCTCAAGACTTGCCCACAGTGACCCATTTTCTCTAGCCAGGCTCCATCTCCAAAAGGTTCCACAACATTCAAAGACAGTACCAGCACCTGGAGACCAAGTGTTCAAACACATAAGTCCATGCGGGGTCATTTCACATTCAAACCACAACAGCACCCATGCTGGCCCCACCCCCCATTATGGTGGTGCATTTCAATGCTCCCCGGGTGATGTGGACCCAAAGTGGGGACTGTTAGCTTGATGGTATTAGGAGCTCTCGCTTGCAGCGACTCTAGCCTCGTGGACTTTCAAGGGTATCCAACCTATGACACTGCGGCATGATGTTCTCATCCGCAAATGTGCTGGGCCACATTTACAGCTATCCTGGGATGCGTGACCCTCCCTTCAATGACCCCCCCTTTTTTTTTTTTTTTTGGTTTTTCGAGGTAGGGTCTCACTTTAGCCCAGGCTGACCTGGAATTCACTGTGTAGTCTCAGGGTGACCTCGAACTCTTGGCAATCCTCCTACCTCTGCCTCCCGAGTGCTGGGATTAAAGGTGTGCACCACCACACCCAGCTAATGACCCCCATTTTTAATTCTTGCAATGACACCCTCATGTGTGGTGCTTCCTGTTAAGTGTCCCACTGTAAAGAGAGCAGAAACTCCTCGATTCCTTGTTGGGTCCAGCAATCCTTAGTGCATTTCATTTCTTCCAGGCATCCCTGGAAATGGCCAGAAAGAGGCGGGTGTGTCTCACTCGGTTCTTGCCATGCAGAGGCCTGGCGAGCAGCTGTTTTCTCTCCCATGGAAGTTCTAGAACCTTCTCTGAAGCATGCACCACTGAGACTCCTCCCTTTTCTTCTGGCTCTTCTCCATTCTCTAACATGGGGAAGGGAAGGGGTTTGCTGGTCCTTGGTACCGACCTCTCCCTGCACCAGTTGGGTTGAGGACCTGGTGGAGGTGGGACCTCAGCTGTAACCCCCAGGGCTGTGGAAGGGAGGGAGGACCATCTGGGCTATTGCCTTGTAAGGGAGATGCAGGCCCTGAACTGCTAAGAAGTTGCCCGTTCTGGGAATGTGCCTTGGGCAGGAGGAGAAGGCAGGCAGCACCTTCCCAGGCCCTTGCCAGATCATTGTTTTCAAAACCTCACACTCAGCCAGGTCTCCCCCTCCTCACAAAGGGAAGCTGAACCGTGAACGTGGACGTACCTAGCAGAACCCTTGGCACATGGGTCTACAGAAAAGGGAATGTCATCTTTCCATTCCTGTCTCAAATCCCCAGCCCACCCCATGGCAGAGCCCGGTCAGTGAGTGACATTTGAAGCCCCATGAGGGCCACATGCTGTGGAAGGTGAGAGTCAGGCTCCAAGAGATGCAAGGCTGTCTCCCGGTAGCAGGATGGGAAGGGCTCGGAGCATACACTGGCAGCAGCGTCCATATGCATCTGGTAAGGTGGAGCCTTGCCAGAAATGAGGGGCTTAAGCAAGGCAAGTCCACGCCCCCCCACACACACAAACACACCCTGAAGGTTTTTGGCCAGCCATGGCTCTGTGGCAGAGGGCAGGAGTGTATAAGCAGGGCTCTATGACTGTGTCTAGCTTAGCTGTTCAGGCCCTAGCCTGGGGATGAGGAAAGCGTCTCCACTTTGTAAGGAACGGATATGTTTGTCTTCCGAGTTGCAGAGTGATTTTTCTCTTTCTCCAGCAAGCATCAGGATGTGATGTTGGGTTTTCAGCCCTGCTGAGCTGTATGGGGCTGAGTAGAGAAGGAGCAAAATCCATCATTCGCAGCTGGGGGCGGCAGGAGGGGGACTGAGTGATCGGGATGTCATTTCTATGCCCTGGGGCTTTGTAAAACATCCAGGCAGGGTTAACAGCTCGCCTTGGCCTCTGACAGCTGCAGGAGGGATTACTGCCGCCTCAGCGCCATGTGCCATAGGACTTTGAGCGAAGGGACGCTCTAGTCTTCTGGTACTCAGTCCAGCCCCCACAGTGGCTGCACGGCACCTTGGGGAAGCCAGTCTCCTCTCACTCAGCCTACTTGCTAGAGGTGGACGAGGCCCCGGAAGCTAGGTGGTAGCGTGAGTAGTCTCGCGCCTGGCTCTGGAGTCACTGCCTCCGTTTAAATAAATCTCAGCGGTTCGTCACCAGCGGTGTGACTTTAGACTTAGTGCTTAATTCCTCTCAAAGTACATAATTTGCCTGAGTTTCTTCATCTACAAAAAATGAAGGATAAACTGGGCATGGTGGCGCATGCCATTTTAATCCCAGCACTCCGGAGGCAGAGGTAGGAGGATTGCTGTGAGTTCGAGGCCACCCTGAGACTACATAGTGAGTTCCAGGTCAGCCTGGGCTAGAGCGAGACCCTACCTCGAAAAAAAAAATTAAGAATAGTCATATGGCTTGAGCTTTCCTAATCAAAAAAAAAATCAAATTTCCAAAATGCCCCATGATCTTTTTGATTACCCACATGATTTTGTAAATGGAAAAATGCCATACCTGACCTCACATGTGATGTTACAAGCAACATGTAATCATACCAAAAATATTGTATACAATTGCTTTTTAGGCTATGTGTATGGGGTATAGATTAGACACAAATGAATCTCCTGTTTCGACTTGGGTCCCATCACTTGTATGTATATGCAAATCATCCATTACCCTAAAGATACCTGAAATCTAAAATACTTCACAAGGCCTTCAGGTACGGGGTACTCCCCACCATGTGCCCGCCCCACAGTGTTACTGTCAGTGTTTGTTGGGATGGAGCTCACGAGTCACTTCCAGCCTGGCACACAGTACAAGGCAAGGGATTTCAGCTTGATTGTTAGCGGTCTGAGGCAGGGTTTCTGGACACTGGCGTTATGACATCTTGAGCTAGACAGTTTACCTTTGCTGGAAGGTGCTACGTCCCTGACCCCTTCTCTTCTAGATGAAATAAGCACCCCTTCCCCCAGTCCTGGCCACCAGCTGTCTCCAGACATCCCAGACAAGGTTCCACCCCTTCGCTGAGGCACTATTGGCAGTAAATGGTTGCTAGGAGGTGTGGAATGCTCCCTATGTAACCCCCACCCATGCTCATACAAGCAACCCCAATTAAATTTGTTGAGTCATGAATAAAAAAGACGTGAATAGAGGAGGGGTGTGCTGTAGTGACCTTTTCGTTGTTGGAATGGAATGCCTCACCAGAAGCAACTTATGGGAGGAAAAGGTTTATTTTAGACTAACAGTTTCCAGGGGCAGCTTCATCTGGGTAGGAGAAGCCGGCTCCCTTCACCATACATCCACAGCAGAGAGAAAACTCAGCAAGCATGCACGAGGTGACTCTGAACACACAGAGCTGGATTCCACTCCAGGGTCCCCTGCTGGTGACAGTCTTCCTCCAGCAGAGCTCTACCTCCCAAAGACTCTAAGAGGTGGAGACTAAATAGGTAACTTAATCACAAATACCTGAGGCTATGGGAACGTTACATTCAAACCACTGCAGGGGACTAGTTGGGAAAAGGAAAGGGTTTGGCAGAAAGTAGGAGAGGGACAAGAGAGGGTAGTGATGGGGAATATGATCAAAATATGTTACATACAGGTATAAAATTATCAGTGAATAAAATTGCCCCCTGTTGTACTCTAATTCACTTCTTTTTTTTTTAAAAAAAAAAAAAGCTTCTTAATGAAAATGTCCATATATATAGACAATAGACCATACTCATTATGTTCTCCCTCAGCCTTCCCTCTCCCCCTCCCAAGTCCCTTCTCCACTGACTCCCTTCTTCTCTACAACTAGTCTCTCTTCTACTTTGATGTCACCATGTTTTCCCCTCCTGTCATACAGGTCTTGTGTAGGTAGTGACAACCACCGTGAGGTGATGAGTGCCATGGCCACTGTGTGTTTGGAAGACAGTATTGCAAAGTACTCCTCCGTGTCCTTTGGCTCATACATTCCCTCTGTCATCTCTTCTGCAATGGTCCCTGAGCCTTGGAGGACCCGGTAGAGATGTCTCGCGTACTGCTGAGAATACCGCTGTCATTTTAAATCACGTCTTGTTTAAAGTTTCAAGGCTCCCCACTAATCAGGAAGCGTAACCGTGCTTTCTGGGCCTGTAGGCATTGAACAGGGGACATCTCGCCCAAAACTCTCCCCCCTCCTTTTGGCATTCAAGCCACTTATTGAGCTACTGGTTGGGCTTCGGGGATGTCCAAGGGCTTGAGAGAGTCCTCTTTGCCATATCCGTCTGTGATCTTCCAGCTGTGTGGTTACACCAGTCAAGACATTCTTTATTGTTTGCCTTTTAAATAACAAACAACTGTCTGTCCCCTATTATGATTTTTCCAGACGATGGAGCGATAAATAGCTCCGGTGACAGATGTAGTAGATAGAAAGTGCGCGCATGTCTCTCCGCATCTCCCTGGGCGCTTCAGAGCAGCTAAGTGGATAAAACTGATTCCAGCTATTACCTGGGTGGCCACGTGTGTCTGTGGAGCCCACCCTGGGGACAAGACATAGGCACTGATGACAGGGAGGAAGGAAGGGAGGGAAGTGACAGGACCCTGGCCACTCTTGTCTCTCCGCCCCTGAGCTGCTGAGCCTCAGGGGGATCTAGGTTCTGGCTCTCAAGTTGGAGAGAGTTGCCCTTCCTGAGATCACACGGCATCCAACCAAGGGGCATAAGCAGGTGGTCACCGTCAGGTGTAAGTTGCAGATGGCAGGCTGAAGCCATGTGCTTATGCACGCCCAGGGAAAGCTTCCTAGTGTTGGTAATTTTTCAATTCCAGTAAAAGGTGCACATGTTGGACTGGGAGAGGGGAGGAACCAGGTACAGTGCATATGTCAGTTTACGTGGGTTCATTGCTGCCTGATGTATGGCTGGTGTATTACTTTTCTCGTCACTGTGACAAACTTCCTGAAAAAGGCAACTCGAGACAGGAAGAGTTTATTTTGGGGTCTCGGGTTGAGGCTAGTCAGCCCGTCATGGCACGAAGGCATGGCGGCAGAAGCATGGGGCAGCCGGTCACATCGCATCTGACGTCAGGGAGCAGAGAGAGGCGAATGCCAGTGTTCTGCCCCCTATTTTCTTTTTATTCAGCCCAGGACTCCAGCTCTCAGACTAGAGCCGCTTGCATTCTGTTAGGTCTTCCCTCCTCAGTTAAACCTCTCTGAAAACACTATCACAGACATGCCCAGGGGTGTGTGTCCTAGGGGATTCTGAAGTTGATAATGAATATTAACTATTTCAGCTGGTTACTCTAGGATAGAAACCAGGGTTTTCTCACCTCTGCCTCCCTAGGATCCAGTCGTGGAGATAGCTTGTTGATTGGATGGTTGTGTGATGCCTAACTGTACAGCTACTTGATTTCCTAAATCCTTCCAGGTGACAAATTCTTTCTCAACCCCAATAAATTGGAGGTCTCAGAAGATCACCATCTTTTCTTGATGGTAACCTAGACACCCAGGCTACACAGTAGACCTCTTTAGGCTTGCAACTAGAAACCATCTCTTACCCAGTGTAGGTTTGAAGAGGTCAATTGTGTTCTGGTTACATCACATTGAGCTGGACGTTGCCCCTTTGTTCTGCCCTGAACTTCTGTCTCTGTGACCCTTCGCCTCCAATATGGGAACAACAGCAGCACAAAAGTCATGCTGGTAACTTTGATGTCTATGCGCATGGATTTATTAGAGCTGATGAACTGTAAGATGATCTAAGCAGATTTTTAGCTCTAATGAATGTCTTCTGCTTGACCCTGACGCCCTACTTCTTCCTCCCTCCCAGGAAGGCTGCTTGATGGGATGTTTCGGTGGGCTCTCCTGGTCTCCGGCTAGTAGTTGGGTGTTGCTAAGAGGCTGGCTCTGCAGACCAAAGTGGGAAGTGGTGGGGGGGGTGAGGCTAGACTATGCCTTTAGCATGGCTTATCATTCCCCAAAACCCTCCTCTCAAGCCAACTCTCTTTGCAGAACTTTCCCCTCTCGCCTCTCATCCCTTTGAGTCTCAAGGTATTAACAGCTCCACATCACTATCCATTCCCAGGGCGTTGGGATAGCCACCATCCCCAGGAAGCCAGACTATCCCTATAGACTCTAACTTATCACCCCTCACCCAACAAGGGGCCGGACTATCTTTAGGGATTTTTTTAAATTCTTTTTGTTATTGTTGTTGCTGCTGCTATTTATTTTTATTTATTTATTTATTTGAGAGCAACATAGAGAGAAA
Source organism: Dipus sagitta (assembly GCA_036346955.1). NCBI lineage: Eukaryota > Metazoa > Chordata > Mammalia > Rodentia > Dipodidae > Dipus > Dipus sagitta. The sequence continues at coordinate 150,067,861 of CM070772.1, read as the reverse complement.
GAGGCAGAGAGATATAGAGAGAATGGACACCCCAAAGCCTCCAGCCACTGCAAATGACTTCCAGATGCATGTGCTACCTTGTGCATCTGTCTTACATGGGTTCTAGGGAATCGGGCCTTGAACCGGGGTCCTTAGGCTTCATAGGCAAGTGTTTAACTGCTAAGCCATCTCTCCAGCCCTCTTTAGGGATTTTTGACACTGGTCTACCTATACCTTGTACCTTGGGAAAATGCTCTGTCACACCCTCCTCAGTGTCCTTGACTATGAGTATACCATCTGTGTCCTGTTGACTGATATTACTGGTCTAAGGAACTTCATATAATTTCCTGAATCACCAGAACACACCCATGAAGTACCACCTCTTTTATCCAGACTTCCTTGCCACCGTGGGCCTTTTATGCCCTGCATCTGTGTTTTAAAAAGCAATTGTCTATACTTAAAACCATTTTTAATCAGCCAACCAATATTTGCCTATAAGGATTTCTGAATAAGTCACTATAACAATAGGAAATATCTTGAATTCTTACCTGAAGCAAAGGAACCTAGTCTGTCTGCTCATGAGGCCTGATTTCTGGAAAGGAGAGACGGTGATAATTGCTACAGTGGGCGACTCCAGGAGCAGAGCTCAGAGCATCCTGTGACTTCCCACTCAGAGCCAGTGGTAACTGAGAACTTTGAAGACAAGGGTCATGCTGCCTTCTAGACCAGGAGAGACAACAACCCATGTGACAGCCCCTACTTTTGAAAATGAAGTGTTATTGGGAAACACCCACTTGTTTGTGCTCTGTCATGAGTGTGTCTGTGCTCCGAGAGCAGATGCGAGGTCTCAGAGGTTTTATGGCCTTCTGTGCACAGTCTATATAGAGGCCTGCCTGCTGTCCCACAAGATGCCAGCTTACAAAGTGGCTCAGGACTGGGGTCTGGGAACTTGAGCTTCAGGAGGATTTTGTCTGTAGGAAAAGAGGCCTTCCTGTGCCCGTTGTGCAAACACCACAGTTCACGCAGCACGCCATTCTCCCTTTGGAAGTCAGGCACTTTTCTGCATGCCGCCCTGAGGCTGCCTGCTTGATTGGCCCCAGCAAAATCCTGTGAGCCGAGGCTCCAGCTGGCTTCCCTGGTAGATGGCATTTCACACATCTTGTCACACCTATCACTAGGGAATAGAAAGCAGCCTGTGCAACTGCTGGAACAGGACCCTTGGAAGCTCATGCCTGCTTCCCAGACTTGGGTCCCACGCTTTTCCCCTTTACTGACCCTTTGCTGTAATAAGCCGCTGCTGTGAGGCGAGCAAGATGCGATATCCTCTCAATTTCCCTCAGCACCGCCATAGGGGAAGATGGACTTGGAGGCTCCCAGCATACGCTCAAAGTCAAAAATATTTACCATCTAGGGCTGTGGTAACGGGTTTGTCATAAAGTGTCACTGTACAAGCATAAGGACCAGAGGGTGGACCTCCCGTATCCACACAAATGGTGGGTGGGTGTGGCAGCCCACCTCAAATCCCAGCACTCACGAAGGCAGAGATAGGAGATTCCCAGGGCAAACTAGACTTAGCAAGCTCAGGGTTAAAGGTGAGAGATCCTGTCTCAATAAGTCAGGTGGAAAGTACTAGGGAAAGACACCTAGCATCAGCCTTTGGCCTCTACACACATGTGCACTTGTAGACCATGCATCCACATATATACAAGCATGTATATATACTGCATAGGAAAAAAAGACATTTGCCATTTGGCCCTTTTGGACAATGCTGGTAGCCCTTGTCTATCACAGTCTCCATGGGGATGGAAATTCGGGGTCCCTCAGCTCTCATCCCCACAGACACAGAGCTCCCCAAAGCACAGCCCAGCCTTTGCATTTGTCTCTTAGCCAAGCGTAGCATCAGGCACAAAATATTTATGGAGGAAGTCAGTGCGTCGGCACATAATGGATTCAAGAGGTGCTCTCCACACTGCGGGTGGTGAAATCAATTTAGAAGGTTATGGCCAATGTTTTTCAATGGAAAAGTAGAATAGAAAATGTCAGCGTGTGTGTCATCCAGCAAGGGTTTGATTTCTTTTCTTTTTTTTGAAACTTTTGTCTCAGTTATACATGTGGACCAGTGCTATTCTGGATCATGACTAAACAGAGTTTCTTGTTGCCCACTGCAGAAGAAAAGGACCTGAAAGTCACTGGATATAAAAATCTTGGGGAGGGCTGGAGAGATGGCTTCGCGGTTAAGCGCTTGCCTGTGAAGCCTAAGGACCCCAGTTCGAGGCTCGATTCCCCAGGACCCACGTTAGCCAGATGCACAAGGGGGCGCACGCATCTGGAGTTCGTTTGCAGTGGCTGGAAGCCATGGCGCATCCATTCTCTCTCTCTCTCTCTCTATCTCTATCTCTGCCTCTCTCTCTGTTGCTCTCAAACAAATAAATAAAAATTAAAAAAAAAAACAAACAAAAAAGTCTTGGGGATCTTGGGGAGGCGGTACAGTGGGTACCGGTGTATGCCGATCTCTTTGCCAGCTGTCTGGACGATGGCCACTTACCTCCATCTCTCTGGCCACTGACATTTGACCACCTCCTTCCTCCTCCTCTCTTTCCCCAGAACGTTTACTACACGAGTAGCCAGCTGATCCACGTGGGCGCCTTGAGCCCCACGGTGGAGGACGACGACAACCGGTGTCTGGTGGATGTCAACAGCCACCCGCGGCTCATCGAGTGCAGCTACGCCAAGGCCAAGAGACTGAAACTGCACTGGCAGCTGTCTCAGGTACCAGCCCGGGGCGGACGGGGACAGCCAGAGGCAGACGCACCGGGCGAATGGCCACGGGGGCCGTGGCCGATGTGGAGGGGAGGCACACTGTGGCACAGCGAGGTCTGTGACCTCAGGCCACCTCAGGGGTTGCACGTGAGCCAGGGGGTCCATACACATCATCGTCACACGCCTAATATTAACTATGAAGGAAATCTCTACTTTAGTCTTTCATGGAAACTGAGGCTCAGTGAGAGGGACCGCCTGTCCAAAGTCACAAAGAGAAGCAAAGCTGGCATTTAAACTGACTTTAAACCTTCACGTGCTTTTCTATACAAACACCTCGTGCAACAAAGCCCAGGTCTCTGGTCTGTGGCTTCCCTGGCTTACTCCCAGTATGGAGCCACTGTAGGTTCTGCTCAGGACAGTGTCTGGGGCCGTTTGTGAAGGACAGTCTCCATGATAGTGACCTTGGAACTTGACTCGGCCACCATCAATTCTGGGGTCCATATTTAACTTGTTTCTGTACACTGGCCTCTTTCACAGCCTCCCATTGTGAAATGACGTCCGTGGATCCAGATGCTTTGCTTTGGTTAAAGGACCCTTGGCCTCTGTCCTGAGGTGGCACTACCCCAGGGCATTTGCTCAGAGGATCAGTTCCCACATATGAATGGGCACACCAGTCTCCTAGGTGGCGAGGTGGGATGTTGGCGTGGGAGGTAAAGGAGGCCACAGCATCCTAGAGCCCTAGGGCTGCCCGAGAAGCTGAGCAGATGGCCACTGCCAGGGAGGCCAGGAGGGACTGCCAGTACTCATGGGACTAAGATGCACAGGCCCATGACTCAAGCTTCCCAGCAATCTGCTTGGAGGCTGATGTCATGACAAGGAGCCTTGATCCAATCCTGCTTTCATCACCCTGTCCTTGATGGTGAGCCAGCCAGGGGAGCCCTAGGAGATCATACTCTATGAACAACAGGGCATCTCCAGCTATGGTCTGGGGACGGGAACCAGAGGATTTAGAGAGACCCTTAGGTCCTAAGAGGATGGTGAAGGCCAACACTGAATAGCAAGGTGAAAACAAGGTCATGGACTTAGGGGCTAGTTAGAGAGCGAGAGCCAAGCCAGGACAGCAGATGGGTGGGGGCTTCGCAGGGAGCTTAAGGAGAAGAGGAGGCACGGAGCAGCTCTGGGAGACCCAGCCAAGCCTATGAAGTGTGCGGGGATCCGGTAAAAGCAGACAGCGTGCAGGGGACTCATTAACTCCTGTCTCCACACCTTTCTGACTGTGAGACCTTTGCCATGCATCACTTCCAAGGAGATTCACAGCCAACATGCACACAGTGCTGGGCGCCGGGCACTAAGTGCTTAGCATACCGTAGGTCCTTGAATACCTCCGACTGCAGTGATCTGTGCACTGTGACAGCTTTATAGGTAAGGAAACTGAGGTACAGAGGAGGAAAGGCGCACACTCAAGGTACTTCCGCAGGCTGTTACAAAATGTCTCACACGTTGCCTTCTATACTTCTAATAGTGACAGGACTTTTTGGAGCGGCCAAGGTCAGGGCTGAGGTATGAGATGCCAGCTCTGTGGTCTCCCGTCTTCCTTGCCCATTGAAGCCCAGCTTCCCCAGTCCTACTGTTGCTGACTCACACCATGCCTGCTGGGGGACCTTGTCAATGTCCCCTGCCAGGTTTGTGTCCCAGAGGAGTACATGTCAGGGTGGTATCTCCCTTCTTCCCTCCTTCAAGGGAACAGGCAGGAATGGCCAGGAATGGTGTGGGCATCTGCCTATGTTCTAGAAGGAATGGCTGTGGGTTTTCTGCCTCAGGTCAAGGGCAAAACAGGCTTGTAGGCTGAGGGCCACAGAGAGCTGCAGGGACACGCCAGGTCTGGGGAAGTGAGCAGAGCTGACTTAGCCAGGATGAAACCAGGCTCATGTCTAAGACTTTAGGGTCTTTGGGACCATATCAGGGTCTAGGAGGGTCACTCCCTGTGGCCTGCTGGGACTGTGAATGGAACAGGAAGTTGGTGGCGGTGGGACAGGAATAGGCAGAGCTGGTGGCTTTTCAGAAGACAAGGAAGTTAACCTAGAATGTTCTGGATGTGTATGAGCCTTTTAGACAGAGCAGAAAACTCCCCAGAGGGCACAGTATGTGCCATACCACATTACAGCACTCTGACAGGTGAGGCCAGATCCTGGGGTGTAGAGGAGAGCTGGAGAAGAGACCCAGGGCCGGGTCATGGAGACCATCGCGAGGGGGTGAGGCTATGCCATCCCGGGACGTATTTAGCTCTGGGCACTTGAAAGCACTGTTTGGTGGAGACTGTGGAGCTGAGGTCGATGAGTCTAGAAGGCGAAAGAGGATAACGGCAGCAAGAGGCTGAAATGCCATTTGAAAGTTTAGCCATGTTTTCCCCCTTCCCCATGACCTTGGTGCCCCCAGAGTCCTTCCCTGTCCCCACCGGCATCACTCAGGGACGAGCCTGAGGCTGATCCTAGGGGCTCAGCCTTCAGTGCTTGGGATGGACACGTTTACAGGTGTGGCTGGGACTCCGGGGCTGGGCAAGCATCGCTGGAGAAGGAGGGAGGGCAGTGGCTTCTGAGTCTTCTGCAGTAGCCTCTAGAAATGACAGCCCAGTGTGCTGCCCAAAGCTCTGGGGACCTGATGTCACCCATAGATGACTATTTCTGATGCCAGCAAGTTCCCACCCAGCCTCCTCTGGCTCTGGAATCAGCAGGGAAACAGCTCTGTCTGTCAATCTGTCTGCATGCCAGGGTCTCCGGGTTAAGACACCCCACAATCCAGATCCCTCCAAACCTCATGTCAGGACCTGTCTGAGAACAGACAGCCCCATGGGATTCCTGCCTGATTGGACACGGAGATCCACAAAGTAGACATGACGCATGTCACATGCTGGGGCCGCTCTAGCGTATGCCTGATTAAAACTCCCAGGGTGCTTTGGCAATGGCGTCTTTGATCCCTCTAACAAAGGGTGCTCTTTGGAAGTAATATTTCTAAATTCCTAATTTATAGGCCCTGAGCAGTGACTCTCATGTGCTAGTTAATAATTAAAATGTATAATTCTTGCTTCATGCAAAATGATCAATATTTATCAGATGACCTGGAATCCATCCACAAGCCCTCTCTGATTGGGGAGCCGCCATTCACGAGGCCAGCGGAAGCCTGGAGCCGCATACATGATTGAAGTCTTGAGTTTTGGGCTAATTTTCTTGCCACGCGTTTTAATCTTTGCAAATTACATAGGGTTCCGACTAACTAGAATGTTCTGCCGCAGAAGCTGGGCTGGGAGGGGCTTTGCCCTGGGGGCTTTCAAGTATCCTTCCCGGCTCCACAGTTTGTTTTATTTACTCTCCTGAGGACCACATGTGAGCTCGCAGACAACCTGAATTAATTTTAAAATAATCTAGTGTGATTCTCCTACATTCTACAAAAAAAATAGGTATTTGCATATCTTAGCTTTCCATCTCACCCCGATTTTCTGTTTTACAAATAAAGTGCCTCTCCTGTAACCTCGGCAAGCTCCTCTGAATTTCCGATGTTCCTCCTAATTTCCAGTGCCCTGGGCTGAGCTGGGACAGTGTTAGGATACTGACATCCCGAAGCCACAGTTGATGGAAACGTCTCCTGGCAACGGTGATGTTCAGGGCTCTGATGAGCAATTTTCTGGTGATCAACATTCTCTCCTTCAGTCATTCATCAGACATTTATTGAGCAACGGGGGGCTTGGCAGAAGGGATCCAGCGATGTATCAGGCGTGGCCTCTGCCCTCGAGGAGCTCACGGGCACGAAAACAGCACAACAAAACAGGCTGGTGAGAACAGAAGCAGAGAGGTGCGCAGCGTTCTGGGAGCCTGGGTGACGGCTTAGAGTGCGGAATTCAGCAATGGATTCACACACACGGCTTGTTTGATCTCAATCTTGAAAGTTACAGCGGCAGTTCCAAGGCATAAAAAGGCAAACGCACATCCCAGTTGGAAGCTCTTCCTGGACTAAGGAATGGACCAGAATGTTCCTGAGAGAGATGAAAGCACTGTGTGGTGTGAGTTGGATTTACAGTCTGTGATGATGATGCAGGACTTTGGGGTTCACCCAAACTTATGAACCCTAATTTTGGGTCCTTGTCCTGTTTTAACAAAGAATTGATTAAAAACGCACTGAAGAAGGATAAATTATTAATTACTGGGCTTATCTGGGAGAAATCATAAAGTGGGGTTCATTTACAGGAAATTGGGGTGTAGGGAAAGGCTGGAGCAGAGTCACAGGCATGTCGAGGACAGGAAACACACACTCACACGGAAGGCACAGCATGGTTCGTGAGGTTCCTGAGAATGGAGGTCGGGGGGAGACTGGAGCGGAGGGAACTTCCAAGCAGAGGCCAGCAAGTCCAGAAGAGAAACGAGCAGTAAAGCCTGCCCTCGGCTGAGGGAAATGACACAGGCAAGCAGGCCCAGGGTTAAGAGGCAATACTACAAGGTAGATCTAAAATGTAAAGGAAATACACACATGGTAGACTCAGAGGTGAAAGAGGAATCATACGTGTAATGTAAGTGAGAGGTCACCCCAAAGCATAAAGCAGAGGCAAGAAGAAAACGACCCAAGCCAAGAAGCAGTGCTCTCCCCTACCCAACTAGGTAGGCGAAAGGCAGGCTTACGTGTCCAGGTAGAGATCACAGGACAGAGAGAGAGAGATGGGAAGAGCGCAGACATGCCTTCACAGTCAACTGGAAACGTATTCTTTCATCAGACCTGATTGATTTGCAGAGTCAAGGAGGCTGACCCCGAAGGCCAGCCCGCCTAAGTAGTGTGATAGGCTGTGGACACAGCAGAGGGCGCTGCAGCCTTTGTGGATGAAACTGGTACAGACATGAGGTCCGTTCTGGCCAAGGAGCAGTGGCGTCTTCTGGTTCTCTCTTTGGGCTCCCATCCCTGACTTCTTTTAGGCAGTCTCAGTCAGGGGTGGGAGCCCAAAGAGCGCCAGAAGATGCCACCACGCCTTGGCCAGAATGGACCTCATGTCTGTACCAGTTTCATCCACAATGAGACATGGAGGGCGACAGGACCTAAGGGTCAGGAGGGAGTAGATGGTAAAGGCTGTTAAAGCCACACCCAAGTTTAGACTCAAAGTAGATGAGCTAGGCAGATCCTTAAGATGCATTGGTCCATTTTTTCACTATAATAAAATAGCTGAAGCTGGGCACTTGCTTTTAAAAAAGATTTTCCTCCTATACTCCTACATGAGTGTATGAGAGGTGGTCATTGTTGTCTTCCGTGTTTTTTTTTTTTTTAAGATTTTATTTATTTATTAGCGACAGAGAGAGAGAGAAAGAATGGGCATGCCAGGGCCTCTAGCCCACTGCAAATGAACTCCAGATGCATGTGCTACCATGTGCATCTGGCTTATGTGGGACCTGGAGAATTGAACCTGGGTCCTTAGGCTTCACAGGCATGCACCTTAACCGCTAAGCCATCTCTCCAGTCTTCCATGTTTTCATAATACCCTTGACTCCCCCCTGGGTTAAAGAACTCCACAGGGACCACCTGCTGAGACTGGAAAATCACGTGCCTTAAGTGTATATCTTTTGGCCTTTTGAGAGTTGCCGTCATCCTGGGGTTTGGGAAACTCTGGGATTCAGTGTCAGGGAAAGAGGCATTTTGGTCAGTGGCCCCTGGATCAGGAAAGGGAGAGGTGGGGCAACAGAAGAATCTGATGGCAGGACATCAGTGTGGCAAAATAACAGTGAGGAGACCACCCAACCCAACCCCTCTATGGCTTTGAATGGTTAAGCAAATGCTAGAGCCCTTCTTGAAGATGCTACTGAAGGGATTGTTTCCTTAGGAATAATGCTATGGGGATGCGTGTTCTCTGTGCTCCAAAGCCCTCGCTGTCTCCGCATGCCTGGGATGACAGGTGCACGCTACCACACGTGGCAGTTACGAGGATGGGGGGATCTAAACTCAGCTCTTCATGCTTGCATGGCAAGCACTTTACCCACTGAGTCATCTCCCCAGACCCCCAACTGGTTTTCTAGACATAAGACAAGGCAACCATGATATGTAGTTTAAAGCATGGACCTTCAAAGGCCTTTTCTTAGGTCTGAATTCTAACAGTCTGTGCCTCAGGATCCTCATCTGCAAAATAACGATAATTACACTGAGTGCCTTAGAGCACCCTGGTGGCTACTACATAATATTTATTTACTTATTTATTTATTATTATTATTATCATTTCTAGGTAGGGTCTCGCTCTAGCCCAGGCTGACCTGGAATTCACTATGTAGTCTCAGGATGACCTTGAACTCTTGACGATCCTCCTACCTCTGCACCACCACGCCCAGCCATAATATTTATTTAAAAAAAAAAAAGAGTAGTGCCTGAGATAGTAAACAGCATATAGATGCTTGGCACATTTGAAAAATCTCCATTTCCAGGGCGCTGAGCCATCACATCAGATCTACCCCTGATCTTTATGGGGTGAGAAGGAAAGGGAAAGTGCTGATTTCTCCAATCTAAAAATAACCAAGAAAACATCCAGTGTCTGAAAAAAGGCTTTGTCAGTCCCTCAAAACCGGGCCGTTCCCCCCGCTGCCCCTTCCTAGGACGTGGGGATAAATGGCTGTTTTTCTTCCCCAGCCATAATGGAAGTCCCGATTAGAGTCTTTTCTTTTCAGCACAAAAGGTTCTCAAAGCTGGGCTTGCTGAGGGCGCCTGGGGATTGGAGCTGGAGAAAGTCAAGGAGCCCTTCCTCCCTGCATGGTGGGGAATGCTTTAGCAGGATTAGTGGGGCTCCTTGAGCAATGTACTCTGAAAATAGGTTTATTTTGGAGTAGGTTACTCATCTTGCATCAAATTAGACCCCACACATCAGAGCCAACTGTCCTTGGACAGGCTCTGGGCTCTGCTCTCCTCCAGGCAGTCCCCTGTGCTTACGCCCCAGACTCCTCTTTGCTGGCATTAAGGACACCTCTGCTGCTGTCCTTGAAGTTTCCTCTAAGAACGCAGCAAGCACAGGTCTGAGGGGCAGGGACAGCTCTGCGTGTCTTTGAACTCCCAGCGGGGCCTTGCCAGCACTGCCACCAAAGAACCAAGAGTTGGATGGGGGGCAGGGGCGGGGGACACATGCAACACAGCCTGGAAATCCTGGCCATGCTCCTATTGTAAAAAGTACAGGCCTGGAGAGATTGCTCAGTGGTTAAGGCGCTTGCCTTCAGAGCCTAAGGGCTTTGATTCTACTCCCTAGAACCCATGCAAGCCAGAGACACATGGTGGCACATGCATCTGGAGTGCCTTTACAATGGTTAGAGGACCTAGTGTGCCCATTCTCTCTCTCTCTCTCTCTCTCTCTCTCTCTCTCTCTCCCTCCCTCCCTCCCTTCCTCTCTCTCTCTGTCTTTCATAAACAAACAAAGTTTTAAAAAATACTCATACAGATGGCCGGGCGTGGTGGTGCACGTCTTTAATCCCAGCACTCTGGAGGCAGAGGTAGGATAATCGCCAGGAATTTAAGGCCAGCCTGGGACGACATATGAATTCCAGATAGGCTTGGGCTAGAGCAAGACCCTACCATGAAAAACCAAAAGCCACAATAAAATAAAGTAAAAAACGCTCATACAGACTTGTACTTCATTCTGTCCCTCCGAGCTGTATAAAATCTGTTTGGCATACAATGTCCCCGTCACCCTCTCTGTAGCAGACAGATTCAGGTTCGCTGAGATGAACTTCCAGACCAGGCACAGTTATGGAGGAAGGGATTTATTGAAGCTTACAGATCCAGGGGAAGTTCCAGAGAAGCAGAAGAAACTGGCCTGCTTTCACAGGCCCAAGCAGAGAGAGAGAGAAAAACAAGCCTAAAGGTCAAAAGCCGGAGCACACTTCAGGAACTCCAGCTAGGCACACTTTGCATATCTATACATTGGAATCTGAAACCCACCACCACACTTTAAGATCCACCCAGTGACTGCCTCCAGCCAGGTGGCTAAAGATGCAAACTACAAGCAAATAAACAACTAAATATATTGGGGGCCATCTATTCTATTCAAACCACCACACTCTCCCAAATCTGAAGTTATAAGAAGTGCGTGTATGTGTACATCTGCATACATGCTCATATACATACAGTGTGTGTGATTTTGCAGTGAGCCTGCATGCATGCCTCTGAGAATAGCCGATGAAGTCCATGAAGATAGGGTTGCGTTTGCTTTTGGACTGGCTACAAACCTAGTTTGTGGTGACTTTAGTCGGGTGTCCCCCATAAACTCGTGTTCTGGATGCTAGGTCCCCAGCTGGTAACAATGCAGGAATTGGAGCCTTGCTGGAGGCGGTGTGTTGGGGATGGGCTCGTGGCTGTTGGAGCCAGCCTCTCCTTGTCAGCGTTTGGCGCACTATCAGGCTGTGGTGTTCCACCTGCTATGGCCAAGGTGAGGTCCAGCCTCTGATGTTGTGGTACCCATCTCCAGCCGATGGCCCCTCACAGCAAGTCCCAGACAGAATCTCATTTGGACTCAGGTGAGTCCACCTGAAGAGTGAGAACACCAGTGTGCCTATTGAACACATCGGGTGTTGAATATTCATCACACATAGAGACCATTTTACCCTACATGAAACTTAATCTTGGCGTTTCTGTAACTAGGCCTCATGTCCCACCCATGCTTTGAAGTATTTGATTACTAATCATTAAGTACTTAACCTGAAATTTTCTGAGCTCACTGTGCTTAAAGCCCAAGACCCACAGGGCTGCTGCCCATGGAAAATTAATTAGTGAGAAGATGGAACAGGAGCTTTGAAAGAAGCAGAGAAGTCTGTGGAATACAGGGTCTGGCACACACATGGCCTCCTCTGGCACACCTGGATTACAAGTAAAGTCAGCCCAAGCTCAACCCAGGTATTCTGGAAGCTCCTACCCAGAGACAGGCAACAGCTGAGCCACGTCTTCGCTGGAAGAGTATCGTGACTACTGTGTGGTCCTGAAGGCACTACCAGTGTGACACACGTTCAGCAGTGTGACACACGCATTTTCAGCAGTGTGACACACGCATTTTCAGCAGGGCACAATGGCTCCCACCTTTAATCCCAGCACTTTATGAAGGAGGCTGAGATACGAGGATTACCATGGCTGGCATTGGAGGATTGCCTTGAATTCGGGGCCAGCCAGGGTTTCAGAGTGAGTTCTAGGTGTGCTCGGGCTAGAATGAGATCCTCCCTCAAAGAAATATATTTTTTAAAAAAAGGAAAAACATTTTTAGGCCTCATCCAATTGGACCAGAGGACAACTGTCTAGTTTTCCAAGCCTCTGGTGGCATGGGGAGGAGAGAGGGGTTAGACGGCACCAGCTAGCTCTCCAGCAAAGAACAAGGCAAGGAGAAGACCCCCCAGGGCTCCAAGTCTGCTCCTACCACTGGTTAACCATGAAATCCTGAGCAGCTCTCCCAGGCTCTCTAGTCTCAGTCTCGTACAATAAGACTGATGATTATGAGGAATATGTCCCAGCATGTGTCCCCAGGAGGAGCAGGGACAGATTGGAACTAGCTGATCCACACGTAGCCACCATCTGACACACCCTTGGGAAAACTGAGACAGGGAGGTGCTTGGCTGTATCGTGGCCTGGGATCTGTGCCCGAGGGGTTCCTGGATCAAGATGGCAACGTGACCTGGTGCCCCTGTCATTTGAATGAGAATCTCAGAGTGGCTCGGCCACTTCCAAGTCACGTGGCCAAGGCCTGGAAAAGTTCTGCTCTAGTCTCTGCTCATGCTCTTTGCAGTTCCAGGAGGAAGAACTGGGCCGGGGGCTGGGAATCCAGCTCCCAGAATTATTCTCAGCATTTTTAATTCTATACATTCAACTTCCAAATTTTTTTTTTTATGACTGCTTCCATACTTAATTTGGTTTCCATTCCAATTAAGCCCTCTGTGTGCCGTAGATCCTCTCCTGCCAGGTTTAATTGCCCTTATTGAAATTCTTTAATTAAAAGTATTGTGTGTTTCCAGATTCTGTAGTTGTAAGGATTGCACAAATAATTTAAATGACTGGACTGGTAAGCCAAGCAACAAGCCATGGGGCCCTGCACAGAGGAGGGAGAAGGCCAGGGTGTCAAGATGCAGCCCAGTCCTCAAGCAGGAGACTGGCCCATCACCCCCTGCCATGCTAGAACACGTAACCCATTCTCCCTCCTATTGTGCAGTCCCTACAAAACAGAGATCTCTTCCTGTTTAGTCACCAATGTATTGCAGCATCTGATAATAGTACCTGGCACACAGTGGATGCAGGAGCTGTGTCTCTGCAGAGGGCCCTCAAAGGGAACAGTGCCAAATAGCTCCCATTTGTTGCCGTTATATTCCTCTGCTCCCGCACTGGGTACTGTCAGCTCCCTCAGTCTAGCGCACTACCTCAGAGACAGGCATGGGGGTCAGCACAAGGGTGGGCTACCAGCAAAGGGGGAAGGAGCTCCCCTTCCACAGGTTCCCAGCCAGGCTCTACCACTTACTGACCATGAGAACCAAACCCCAGTCTCCGTTTCTATAAAATGAGCACCCAGAACATCTCAGCCTCCCGGAGCTAGTGAGAAAAACACGCGAGATTGAACGGGGATGGCGAATAAAGTGTCAAGCACTATTGATTTCAGTTCCAGTGCACAGTCTATAGACAAATTCACAGACAATAACACCAAGGCGCTCCAGGGTGCAGAACCAATGGGGGAGACGTGAGTGGAGGAAACAAGATTTCTTTGCAAAGTCTGGTGAGTGGGATTTTTCAAGACAGGAGACCACCCAGCGTCTGTTCTGTGAGAAAGGCAGAGATGTGAGGCGGGCAGAGCTCGTGGCTGGCTCTAGCTCTGCCTTCACTGAGGACTCGCCTGCTCTCTCCGTCCCCTAGCTGAGATTGTAGGAGCACTCTAGACACGTTTATGCTATTTGCTATTCTAGAAGATGCTCCTCTGTTGGCCTCCATGGAAACACCACCTGACATCACATGCCCCGGGCATCCTCACTAAAGTTGAGTCCTGTTGCAGTTACCTTCTTGCTGGGACAAAACACCCAACCAAAAGCAGCCGATGGGTCAAAAGGGTTTATTTTGGTTTACAGCAGGGAAAGCCTATCAGAGCAGAGGCTGGGCATCACATCTCACAAATAACCACCTGGAAGGGAGCATCAAGGATGATCTAGCTCTGGCAAAGGGCATCTGGGCTATAGCATACTGAAACCTGTGCCCAGCAACACACCTCCTCCAGCAAGGCTCCACCTCCCAAATTGCCACCAGCTGGGAACCAAGTATTCCAAACATATGAGGCTATGGGGGACAGTTTACATTGAAACAACCACAACTTCCCTTCACCAGCTCCATCCCTGCTTTGGGCTTGGATCCATTTCTTCTACATCTACATTCTAGGAGGCCATATTGCCTGTGTCTACCCCAGGATCACACACTTCTGGCTATCTGGGGTACCAAAGGCATGGGGGGGGGCAGGATAGGGGCCTGGGAAATATCAGCTTTGAGTCTCTGGGGGACACTACTCAGAGACCTCTGTTCCCTCCTTCCTCTCTTGTGTTGGCAAGGTGCCCAGGGAAAGCTAGAGAAGCAGGCTGAGAATGCGCCTGAGTGGCTGTGGGGAAATGAGTGGGCTGAGGCTGCCTCTGTATTCCACAAGTTTCTTTCCTCATGCTCTTGGGGTCTGTGAAGCAGCCTCACTGTTGGCAAGGCCTGGCCTGAGCCCTGAGGACTTGGCCTAGACCCCTGTTTATGTGCCGAGCCCTTTGAGGGAGACCCCATGCTGATGCTGTGAATAGCCTGATGTCTGTATCTTGCTGTCTTATGGCTGATGAAGTTCCCCACTAGGCCTTCTGCACGTCTTCCCAGGAATCATCCTGCAGCCCTTCAGATAAGGCAAGCAAAATGGAGAGAGGCTTGCCGAAGTCTACCCAGCTGACAAGTAGAAGAGATGTCTTGGTCTCAGCCCTCACTCTCCCCTCTCTGCTTCATCTGCCTCAGGCCTGGCTTCCAGCAGACTGTGTGACTTACAGAGCTGCTGGTGGGTTCTGGATGCCCTGCCTGACCCCTGCTCCCCACCTTGCAGAGAGTAAAGTTGGACAGGTGGAAAAGGGAGTTTGGAGCGATCGGGAAAGGCACTGCTCCACTTAAGAAGCATCAGTGGCAGGTTGGGGAGATGGCTCAGTGGGGAAAGTGCTTGGTGCACAAGCGTGAGAACCTGAGATCAGATCCTAGCACTCACATAAAGAGCCCAGTGTGGGAGCTGGAGAGATGGCTTAGTGGTTAAGGAGCTTGCCTGCAAAGTCAAAGGACCCAGGTTCGATTCCCCAGGACCCACATAAGCCAGATGTACAAGGTGGCACATGTGTATGGAATTTGTTTGCAGTGGCTAGAGGCCCTGGCATGCCCATTCTCTATCTCTCTTAAATAAATAAAATAATTTTTTTAAAAATCCCAGCATGGTAGCACAGGCTTATAATGTCAGCATGGGGGAGATAGAGATAGGATAGAAAAAGAGAGAGAGAGAGAGAGAGAGACAGAGAGAATTGGCACACCAGGGCCTCCAGCCACTGCAGTAGAACTCCAGATGTGCACGCCACCTAGTGGGCATGTGCGACCTTGCACTTGCATCACCTTGTGTGTCTGACTTACATGGGATCTGGAGAGTCAAACATGGGTCCTTAGGCTTCGCAGGCAAGCTCCTTAAGTGCAAAGCCATCTCTCTAGCCCTTTGCTTTGTTTTTAGTTGATGATAAACACACACACATATATAGAAATAGACACAAACTATGTGTTCAACTCAGTAACTTAAAACAAATCAAAGACCTTTCTGCCTTCTCCCCGCCTCAAAGATCACCATCTTCACTAACAAAATCATTTTATTTGCACTTGGGAAGTTTAGCTAATTAGAATTACATATGTATTCTTTTGTCTGACTTTTTTGCTCAACATTGCACTTGTAAGGTGTATTCCTCTTTAGCTGAGCTCTGGTTTCTGTCCATTGGCATATAATATCCCATTATAGGAATGCACTATGAGTTACTTGTCTGTCCTACTCTAGGTGGAGATCTGCTTTGTTTCCATCTTGGCACTTTCACAACTTAATGTTTCAGAAAACATTCAGATGCATGCCTTTAGTGGGCACATTCCAATCAGATATCAACCTGGGCATGGAATTGTGGGTCACAAGGGTTGCATGTTCAACTACAATAGATAGAGCCAGTTTCCTAAGCAATTGCAAGAACTGTGTCTTCATGTTCTTTTGAGATGCCAGTGGTTGCCATGGGGATGGTTGTGTCGGCCTCAGAATGAGCTCCTTGCAGGAGAGGTTTGCCATCTCCCCCTCCCGCCGTGCACTGCCCACTGTGAGTTGGGGAAGGCACAGGACTCGGAGCACCAAGTCAGCCGGGTGCCCTGGAGGAGGCGGGGTGGCAGCATGGGTGGGTGGTGTAGATTGCTTCCTGGAGGAAATGGGCAGGAGCTGAGCTTTGAGACAAGACTCGGGCTTAGCCTGCCACAGAACCATGGAGAAGTGGCCCAGGACAGAGCTTGGGGCCTGAGGGAATGCACAGGGGCCAGAAACCTGCAAGGAGTTTGTGGTCTGGTGCTTCCAAAGGTATGGAGCTGAGAGGGATCAAGACAAAGCTAGAGGGACCCGCCACCTTCAGCAGCGAAGGCCTCCAGTACTGTGCTGGGGAGCTTGGGCCCAGGGTCCAGGCCAAAAGAGCTCATGAGAAAGGACCTCACTTCCTTGGGAGCCTGAGGCAACTGCTCCGATGACATGTGACAGTGTCCAAAGCCAGGGTGAGCCCGGTGGCAGAGGAATAAGGGATAATTTCAAGACGTGAGGGACATAGTAGCCTGTGGTATCTCATTGAATGCTGAGGAAAAGAATGAGTGAGAGAAAAGTGAGCAGATTTTTTCTCACAAATACCTAATCTCTGCCATGATGGGGAACACAAGTGGAGATTCTAGAACAAAGGGATCACCAACCATCCCAGCATCTCCACCTGCTTGGAAGGCCAAGTCCAGCTGAGCACAGCCTCAGGGGGTGAGAGACGCTCAGGCAGTCCCAGCTCATGCGCTAGGCTTTCAGCAAGTAAGCCCCAGAGGGCCCCACCCCTACAAGGTCTCACCTGCATTCCTCTGGGCTTTAGGGATGCTTTGGGGAGCAGAACATAACTTTCTTCATAGGACTCTAGGATACCTATAACTACAGAACATTCTGGAACATTACTGGCATGGGAGACCCATGCATGTCCAGGGCTTAGGGAATCCTAGCAGCCTAATAGATGGTATTATTGAGTTGGAGATTGGCTGAGGCCAGCAGTAATGACTCCAGAGTTTCATTGAAAGTTCTTGGAGCAGGAAGTCCCAGGTCTGGGGATGCTGAACTACAACCGGTCATGGCATGGTCCCAAAGAATGACAGAGCTCAGGGAAGAGAGAGCTCTGCCCACACAATGAGGAAACTGAGGCACACATTGAGTCTTTGGGAGGAGCCCAACACTAGGGACTGAGGGAGTCTGAGGTCGTAGGAATGCTTGCCCCCAAACCACGCAGGTAACCTCATTCCCTCCATCCATGGTGCCTCCTGAACTCACTACGCTCTGACCCCACTGTCTGCCTGGCTTCTAGGGAGGCTCCATCCAGAACCGCAAGTCCAAGCGCTGTCTGGAGCTGCAGGAGAGCAATGACATGGAGTTCGGCTTCCAGCTGGTGCTGCAGAAGTGCTCGGGCCAGCGCTGGAGAATCTCCAACGTCCTGAGGAGCCTGGTGTCCTGACCCACCCCATCCCGGAGCTGCCGCTGGCCACTGCTTTGCTACTGTGTAGCACCTGCTGCAATGTCGCTTGCTGTCTGCGTGGGGTGTTTGGAGTCTGGGGGGTCAGGTTAGTTCCTCCTCCCCACCCCCAAAAAGAGCTTCTTATTTCTTATTCAATTTTCACGGAGTTTATAGAGAGATGCTGAGAAGTGGGTGAGGGTATAATATCCTAAACTATTTTGCAACTGTAAATAGGGGACAAATGGAAAATATTTATAACTGACAATAAAATACGATTGATTAAGAAAAGGGTCTGTGTGGTCATTTGGTGTCCTGGGATGATCCGTGTCTGACTCCTGTGAAGTTGGACTTCTTATAGGCAAAGATGTGTCCTTATTTGAGCATGCCTCAGAAGGAAAGCTTTCGAGTCCTGCACAAAGTGGGGGTTTGATGTGCAAGTTACCAGCTTCCTTGGTGAGGCGCAAGGCTACAGGTGGGACACTAGGACATCAGCCAGAGGGCAGGACCATCCCTGACTCCTCCATGCCATCTGGTGCTGAGGGTAGATTCCTGCCCTGGAAGACAGCCCCAGCTCTCCTTTCCTGGAGAAATTACCGCTGCTCATAGGCCACCGAAAGTGTCATCTGCCAGATGCTAGGCTACTCTACCCTCTCCTGAGATCACCTCATTCACCTCCAAAGCGTCCCTCAGGCTCCCTGGCAAATCCACAAGAGGATATCTGCCAGGCAAGTCACACCCCCTGGCCACCACGAGGGAAGGCAGCATGGAACTAGGCACTCTCAGAAGGAAAGGGGCTCCTGTAAGGTGGTGGGCACCGCCTTTTCCAGGGTCCTGGAGCTCAGGTTTCCATATCATCTTCCCCAGACTCACTGACCTACTCAACCCCCGCTCATCCCAACGGGCCTCTTCCTCCGGCTGTCCCAGTCTGTACTTCCGAATCCCATCCCACCCTAGATTCACTCTGCCGACCTCTCTCCTCCCTTCTCTATGGCCAGTCCCTGTTCTTCCCAATCACCATGCGTGACGCCCTATCCCAGTATTCTGAAAGCATAGCCCCCAAACCAGCAGGGTTACTCTCACCTGGCAACTCACCAGACAGCAGTTATTTTATTTACTTACTTTTACAATTTCATACATGTACATAATGTATTTCGATCATATTCACCCTTCACCCTCCATTACCTTCTGTTGTCACCGCTTACTCCCACTGAACCCTCTCCTCTTCCCCATAGTCCCCCTTCTACATTCATGGGGGCTTTCTGCGACCCACTCAGTTAAATTCAGGTTGCTTGCATGAGCACAGGCGAGGGGTTGCTTACCAAAGCACAGGTAATTTATCAGTGGCTCTACTCCCCGGGGGTCTCCCCTCGCCCAGCAACCATTAACTACCCATAGCTCCTCAGGGAGGCGGAAGGCCTTGTGCGCCACTGGAACTGCAGTTCTTGAGCCCCACTTCAGACTCCTGGAATCAGAAACAATCCTAAATCTAACAAGCCCTTGGGTGGTTATGCATTTCTGCTAGAAGTTGAGACAACTTCCCAGCTCTGAATGGGACCAGTCCACACCTGGCTCTGCTCCCATACTTGCCCAAGCCTCCATCTTTTTTTTTTTTTTTTTTTAGGTTTATGATTTTTTTCTTTTATTAATTAGTTTTGTATTCAGCAAATACAGTCAGTTTGGTACCATTATTAGGCTCATCCGTGACCTACCCCCTCCCCTTAGCCCCTCCTTATTGAGGTATATGGGTCATGCATTGTGGAGTTAGCCCACAGTTATGGGTAAGCTAAATATCTCTGCATATCATGACCCAACATGTGGCTCTGACATTCACCTTAACAACCATCTTAACCGCCTGTTCACCACAGCTTCTACTGCAAAGCCAGTGCCCAGGGCCCACCCAGCCCACACCTGTGCTACCTGCACCCCAGCCCTCCTGCAGGTAAGAAGAACCAGTGGTGACTTTGGAGTCAGATCGCCTGGGTTCAGTCCCAGCCCTGGCCCTTACTGGCTGGAGGATCTTGAGCAGCCACTTGACCTCCTTCTGCATCTTCTTAAAAAAAATATAGGGATAGTAGTATGATGTCATTTATGGGGCAGTGATAAACATTTTAGTGATTAAATTTCTATGAAACATGGTAACATACAATAAGTGCTATACAGTTGTGTCTATGATTATTTCATCTGTGCACACGCTGTTGTGGTCTCCTTGTTGCTGGGATAAAGCACTCGACCAAAAGCAGCTGATGGGAGGAAAGTTTTTATTTTGCCTTATCATCTTGACGGGAAGCTCTGTGATGGCAGGGGACAGCATGGCATGAGCAGAGGCTGGACATCACCTCTTCCACAGCAGGTGGACAGCAGCAACTGGAGAGTGAACTCAACCCTGGTGATGGGGAGCTGGCTGTAACACCCCCAAGCCCGTCCCCAACAACACACCTCCTTCCAGCAAGGCTCTACCTGCCAAATTGCCACCAGGTGGGAACCAAGCATTCAAAACACATGAGTTTATGGGGGACACCTGATTCAAACCACCAATACTATCCATACGTCTATGCCGACCTCTACCTACGTACAGCTCCCCACGTTGTCAGCATCTCTATCCCACTCCACGTGAGCAAACACTCACTGCTGGGGCCACCTGCCCAGGGGCCCCTATTCTCGCATTCATTGCTGCCTGCAAGTACTGCACAGCCTTGCCCTTTATCCAATTTGCCCCAGCATCGACCCACTCTCAAGAACTTTGAGGAGCAAACCCAAGCACAGTGCCCATCCCCCAAAGCTCAGATGGGACAGTGAAGACAGGGCAGTAAAGCAGCCCCTCCTGGGCTCCCAGCTCGCCCTCTTCCTGAGTGGAGATGCCCTTGGAGGGAGCAGAGGCCTGGGTGGCCCTTAGAGTCCTCACCTGGGCATGGGTACCATGCCTATCACTCGTGTGAAGAGCAGAGGGGGGCTGAGGAGATGGCCCAATCAGTAAAGCATTTGCCTTGAAAGCATGAAAGCCTGAATTTGCTCTCCAAAACCCACATTTTTTAAAGATTTTTTTTTTTAATTTGAGAGACGAAAAGAGGCTAAGAGAGAGAGAGACAGGGAGAGAATGGGCACGCCAGGGCTTCCAGCCACTGCAAACGAACTCCAGACGCACCACCAGTATGCATCTGGCTTACGTGGGTTCTGGAGAATCGAACCAAGGTTTTTTGGCTTTTCAATCAAGCGCCTTTAACGTCTAAGCCATCTCTCCAGCCCCCAAACCCACATTTTAAAGAAGGGTGCATGGACTTCTCATCTCAGCATGAGGGAGGCAAAGATAGGTAGGTCCCTAGGGCTTGGTAGCCATCCGTTCTAACCTACTTGACACGTTCCAGGTCAGTGAGAAACCTCTTTTTGAAAAAATAAATAAATAAAAGCCGGGCGTGGTGGCGCACACCTTTAATCCCAGCACTTGGGAGGCAGAGGTAGGAGGATCGCTGTGAGTTTAAGGCCACCCTGAGACTACACAGTGAATTCCAGGTCAGCCTGAGCTAGAGTGAGACCCTACCTCAAAATCCCACCTCCCCCCCAAAAAATTTAAAAATAAAGTGCCTCAGAAACCCTCCCCACTCATGAACACAAGCGGTCACGCACAAGCACACACAAAAGCAGCAGTGCCGGGTGGGCGTGGGCAGAGGCAGGAGGTTAAAGCACGAAGGAGGGACGAGGCTCCGGAGGCTCCAGCCCACACCCAGCCGGTCCCATCCGAGCCACAGACAGCTGCTGCAGCAAGCTAATTAGCAGCTGTTTAGGGGCTCTCTCAACATCCTGGGGTGAAAGCATTTTTCTTAATGATTTCACACATTAAATAACTTTGTTTCCTGCTTCCATTGTCTTCCCTGACACCATTCCCATTAGACAGCCCCGACAGCCAGCCTCCTGCCTAGTTCACCAGCCAGTCCTGGCCTCTCCCAGTCTCTGCACATGCTCCCAATCTGTCACGAGTACCGCCGGAGGAGACAGCTCTCTCCACTCCCCTCTGGAAGATGGACACAATGGCTGGCAGCAAAAACTGGCAGAAAACTGTCAGAGCCCTGGCAATTTCCTGGTTGGTCCCAAAGGTCACCTGCCAATAGCCACGTGCCTGAGGTTACTCAAGTGATCTGCATCTCTGTCACAGGCCCTTCTCTGGCCACAGACACTGCCTAGCCTGTGTATAGGAAGATCAGAAGTGCCAGAGAATTGAGACTCCTAAGGAACAGCCCAGAGGATGAGGGGCGGGGTCTCCTCACTCTCCAGGAGAACAAACGTGTGGCCTGACCACACCTTCTCTCAGAGGTTGTCCCCATCATCCCTGTGTGTCTTTTGCCTGTCTTCCCTTCCTTGTCTCATTTCCCCAACTCCGGTCTGTTCCAGCCCCACTACCCGCCCCCCTCCCAGATGCTCACCTCTGGGTATACTTCTGAGGAGCTTCTCCCACATACCTGCTCCTCCTGCGCGATGGCTCTCATCCACGGCCTCCCCGCACCTGGATGTCAGCAATGCCCAGATCTCACTTGCATCTGGACCCCACCTCCAAGCCCTACTGCTGTCAGGCCCTGAACAAGTGTGTGGCCATCTCTGCTGCGGTAATTCCAACTTGAGGTGCTAGAATTGGACCCACCACTCCTCAGCTCTAAGAAGAGCTCATCCCAGTGATCAGCGCCTCCAGGTGCTGGAGCCACAAACTCCCTGTGTCCTACCTCTTCCAGCTGTCGCTCAGCACATCAGCACATTGATGCTTTAAAGAAATCCTGTGACCATCTCTGGATCCCTTTATCTCTCATACTTCCAGACTCAGCCTCCCACTGCATGTCTCTCACTATACTGTGACCGAGATAGGAGTCTTTCTGAGACACATGTACAATGAGACGCACTCCTTACCTAAAGACTCCGGTAGCCCTCAGCGGATTTTAATTTTTTTTTCTTTATTTTTATTTATTTATTTGAGAGTGACAGAGAGAAGGAGAGAGAGAGAGAGAGAGAATGGGCGCGCCAGGGCCTCCAGCCACTGCAGACAAACTCCAGACGTGTGCGCCCCCTTGTGCATCTGGCTAACGTGGGTCCTGGGGAATCGAGCCTCGAACCAGGGTCCTTAGGCTTCACAGGCAAGCGCTTAACCACTAAGCCATCTCTCTAGCCCCCCTCAGCAGATTTTAAATGGCCAGCTAAGACACCAGCCTCAAAGCTTCCTCCCTGAGGGAGCCCAGAGGTCAAGGGTCAGAATCATCCATGCCTGAGCCATAGGAGTGAGGGCTGGTCTCTGGCTGCCATGCTCAGAGGACAGCCACAGACCCAGCCTGCCACTCCAGAGGTACTATTGTCCCCTGCCCTCTGTCCTTTTGTAGGAAGCTTTTCTTGGGGGAATCTACACTAGTTTTCTATAGCTGCAGTAACAAATTGCCACAGACTGGGTGGATAAAAATAGCAGAAATGCACTGTCTCACAGTTCTAGAAAGTCCATAATGGAGGTGTGGGCAGGGCCAGATCATTCAGAGGATATGAGGGAGGAAAGTCCTGTTACAGGCCAATCTCCTTGCCTGGTAGATGGTGACTGCTCCCCAGCGTGACATGTCTTCACATTTTCGTATATGTCTGTTCACAAATCTCTTATAAGGATGCCAGCCTGTATTCGGTAAGACTCGTGCTCATAATATGACCCCCTATAAAGACCATGTGGTGCTTTGAAACTTAAATGGCCCCACTGGGCTTTGAATAATTGGTCCCCAGCTGGTGGCACTTTGGGGTCTTTGAGTGGAGGAGCCTTGATGGAAGAGGTATGTCACTCGGGGAGGGCTTTGGAGTGATACAGCTCAGCTGCAAGCCCAGCACTTAGTCGGCTTCCTTCCTGCTGCTGCTAAGATGCGATGCCTTGCTGTCTGCTCTTGCCATGTTTTTCTTTCCCCCACCATGAAGAAACTTCCCCTTGAACCCATCAGCTGAAACAAACCCTTTCCTTCCATCAGCTGCTTTTGGTATGGCGTTAACTGGGAGTTAGAATATCAACATTCATTTTGGGGTGACTCAATTCAAGCCATAGCAGAGAAGAGAGGATGGGTATGAAGAACAGGCAGAGGCATCAGGAGACGACCTACACGCACAGCTATTTTGCTCAGGAAAGTCATAACTTCTTGAAGGGACAGCCATATTACACATGTCCCCACAGGGATTAGGATGGTCAACACACAAGTGACAGAGAAGTTTTGCATAGGTACACAAGCGTTCCTCATTTTTCTAATGTACCCACATCCCTTTAGGAACGGAAAGCTGCCCTTAGCTAGGACCCCCATACTGTGTCATGACCATGATCTCTTCCCTCCATGAAAGAGACCTTCTTATTTCAACTTCACTCAAGGACAAGTATGCATAGGTTGGATAGTAATCAATAACTTGGTGCAGAAAATGCAGGGGGCCCATAAAATTCTGCCCATCATTTTGCACCATTTCACCTGCATGGAGCCAGCCAGTTACTGAACAATGCCAGGACTCCTGGTGGCACATGGAAACACAGTATGGATAAAGCCAGGGCCCAGAGGGTCAAGAAAGCCAGGGTCTGTGTGTGCTGAAGCCAAGATGGGGAAAGGAGCCAATGTGCAGAAGCAGCAGACAGCAGAGATGTCCTTGAGTGACCTGTGTTTCCCAGGGAACCCATGCATATCCATGGTCTTTTTCCCTGAGTGGGCTGAACAGCTCCATGTTCTTTATAGCACACAGAACGATGTAAAGAAATGAGGCACAGACCCTCCACCAGCTGGGAACCAAGTATTCAAAGCCTGTTGGTGGCAACTGGCCTTTCCCTTCCCTGCTAGGGAAGGGTCTACAGTCATATCATGTCTGTTCACCTGCTGAGTTTTATGGGCAATGGCTGGTGTCTGGGAAAAATCACAGGCCAGGAAGATCCTAAAGTGGTCATAAAACAACCATTTATCAATGACTTCAATGGCTGGGCAAGTAGGTAAGTTCTTTTCTGGTTACTTTCTCATGTAATTTTCATATAACCTTATCACTGTTATGATCACTGTCATTTCACGGGTGAGAAAAGTAAGGCATAGACAGGCCAGACCCTGCTATAGGGATATCTAACCAGCAGAGATCAGATTTGAATGGAAGAGCCTGCCCTTCTAATCTCTCTCATTGTATTCTGCGGGCCCCACAGCACTTCTAAGTGGCCCATCTTAAAGGTTGAGCTCGATCAAAACAACAATTAGAGCCAAGACCTCCAGAAATACTGACTCTGACTCCACGGCATCTTCATGAGTGCCTTGCCAACTTCCTTAAACTTTGGCACCCTATACGGGACACTAGAGTTAATATCATCGTACAGATGAAGAAACTGAGACGTTGGTTAAATAGCTTGCCAGAGATCATGTAGCTAGTAAGTGTCATAACCAAAATTAGAAGTTGATGTCCCTGTTATCAGGCTACGGTCTTGACCATAATGTCATGTACCCTCCTGACCACTTCCCAGAGACTATATAGGACCCAGGCTCTAGAAACAAGCCTGCTTGGGCTCCATGTGTTTCCAGGGCTGTGAACAACACCCCACTTCAATTCCCCAGTAATCCTGACCTTCCAAATGTGACCACAGTGAGGATGTGATTAATGAGCCAATTACTTCTGTGGAAGACGTCGTGCAAAATAAATAGCCCATTTCCCTTCAATTTACTGTTTTAATAAATAAATAGCGTTCCATGCTCTGGTTTTGTTTATTGCTGCTCATACCTGAAAGTTTGTGATGAATCTCCATGTTGCTCATTTCCTACATTAATCAGTTCTGCCTGGTGACTTTGAAATATAGGATGGCATTTGTCCTTCCGTGATAACTCCATGACAGCAGGTGAGAAAGACGGGCCTGGGGGAAGTGTGGATGGAAGGCAGCATGCCCCGAGCTCTGTATCTATGTCGACATGACATCAGGGTCTGATCACTCACACAGGAGAACTGCTGGCAGGAAGGTCCATGGTATAACTAGATGACTGAGAAGATGGGTCAAGAAGAGCCACAGGGCTGGGAGAAGGCTCAGTGCATAAAGTGCTTAGTGCACAAGCACAAGGACCTGAGTTCATATCCCCAAGTCCCCATGTAAAAATACTGGGAGAAATGGCACATGCTTATAATCCCAGTGATGGGGAGGGAAAGTCAAGGAATTCCTGGGGCTCACTGCCTATGTTGTCTAGCCAAGTCAGGGAGCTCTAGGTTTAGTGAGAAACCTTATCTCAAAGCATAAAGTGAGGAGTGACAGAGCTAGACACCCGACATCAACCTCTAGCCCCCCCCAACACTCACACTCACACACTTACACAAGAATGCATGTACCCTCAACCATATGCACCCATCCACCCACACACTAACATGTATACATGCATATCACACACACACACACGCATGGAAAAAATCAGAAAAAAATAGAAAAGCTGCCAGAAATAATAAGTACATGAAGGGACAGAAACTTTCCCTCTGTTGAAACCTTCAACTAGTAACCAAACTAGAGACATTGAATAAAACCAGTCCTCCTAAACCTGGCCAACAGAGTCTCTCTAGGATCACAGCAGTCACTGTGCAGCTGGCTAGCTTCTGTAAATTCCCAAATTCTGGCCCAAAGGAAAAGGGTGGGAGGGGTGCATGACCTGCTCACTATCCGAAAGGATGCATTCTTCTGGGATGGATACAAATCAGATTCAGAGTGATCATAAATAAAAGAAGCCTAACAAGCAAAAGTCTGTGATGCACACTGACACACTACACACTTTGACACAAGTGTCATCAAGTCTCCCAACAGTTTACAAGGTAAATATTACCTACGAATCAGGGGTTGGAAAGATGGCTCCACAGGTAATGGCACTTGCAAAGCCTGTTGGTCCAGGCTTAATTCCCAAACCATCCAGATAAGCTGGACATAAAAAATGGTGCAAGGGCTGAAGAGATGGCTCAGCAGTCAAGGCACTTGCCTGCAAAGCCTAATGACCCGGGTTTGATTCCCCAGTATCCATATAAAGCCAGATGCACAGTGGCACAAACATCTGAAGTTTGTTTTGTAATGGCTGGAGGCCCTAGCGTACTTATTTTCTCTCTCTCTCTCTCTCTCTCAATCTCTCTCTCTCTCTTTCCTCTCCCTCTGCTTGAAAATAAGTAAATAATATTAAAATTTTATTTTGAAAAAAAGTGATGCCAGCATCTGGCACTGTTCTCAGGCAAGAGGTCCTGATGTGCGTGCATGTGTGCGCACACACACACATAAATAAATACATCAATAAATGAGACCCATGTAATAGACAAGACAGCAAGAGGTTCCAATAAGGTCAATAACTCGCCCAAAGTCTCAGATCCAGTCAATGAAAGTGAAGTCATTGAGATTCCTGTCTAGGTCTTTAGACTGCAAGGCCAGAGTTGTTTTTTCATAGAGAATATTGGTATGCAACTGCCCCCAACCCACATCACTAGTGCTGCCTTCATAGGTTCAACGAACTGCACACAGCTTAGCTGCCGAGAGCAGAGCTCTGAGCGAGCGGGCTGCGGGACTTTCTCCAGGGAAGGCCAAAGCGTGCCTTCGTGTGCGTTCTCCTCAGACCAGAGGACGCTTGACGAAGTAAGCACGCTGGAAAGCCTTTCCTGCCCCTTTGCTACCTCTGGCACATCTGATTGGTTACTTCTTGTCCCTCTGACCAACCCCCTGGCAAAGCAGCTTTAGAAAGAAAGGATTTACTCTGGCTCATCATGTGAGGGGATATCACCCAATGTGGTGGAGAGGCTTGATGACAGGTGACTTCATGGCAGTAGGGTTGTGGGGCCAGGACTCCTGGCCTCCTTCTATCTCCATGGGACAGAAAGCAGAGGATGGACAAGAAGCATGACTGGACTATAATCTTCAAGGCCAACCTCAAGGGACCCACTTTCTCCTGCAAGTCTCCATCTAATAAAGTTTTCACAATTTCCCAGCAGTACCAACCAGGGGGCCAAGTGTTCAAATACATGAGCCTACGGGGGATATTTAACATTTAAACTACTTCAGAGGTCTGCCTTACCTAACTGCCTCATGTAGCGGAGGCATACAGAATGAGGGGCAGGCACCTTGCCTACTCCAAGGGAAGACTTGAGGCAGATGTGAGACAGATTCCCACGGTGCTGAGGTGAAAGGCAATGGCAATGTTCTAATCATCACTCTCTTTTCTCCCTGCTGCTGGAGATGCACAGTGTTGGAATAACCTTTATGTTGCTGGATGAACATCCAACCAGACACTTATAAGAGGAAGGGTTTATTCCAGGCTTACAGATCCAGGGGAAAGGCCATCAATGGCAGAAGAATCTGACTCCCTTCCATAGATCCAAGCAGAGAGACACCACCAAACAGAACTCAAACAGCTCTGAACACACCTTCGGCTGGACTTAAGATCCCCCCCTAGTGACACCTCCTCCAGCCAGGCTGCTAGAGCTTCAAGTTACTAACTTAATCAAAACTACTTCCGCCTATGGGGGACATACATTCACATTCAAACCACCTCCACCACACACACACACACACACACACACACACACACACACGAATAGGACCTCCCAACTATACTAGTCCTTTGGGACTCAGTCCAAAAGCAACTCCAAAAGCTGGGGAGATGGCTCAGTCAACAAAGAAGTTGCTGGGTAAGTGTGGGAACCTGAGTTATGATTCCTAGTACCCATGTGATTTTTAGGCATGGTGGCATGCACCTGGAATCCCAGTGCTCAGGAGGCAGACACACAGATACCGAGGGAAAGACAGCTAGCCAGACTAGCCAGTGAGCGACTCTGTCCCAGTAAGTTCAGTGGATAGAAATGTAGGATGTCCCCAAACACTGACCTCTGGCCTTCACATAAGCATACATATATGTGTACATGCACCTGTACACACGTGTGCCCATACACATACAAACATGCATACATAGGCACACCATTCCTTTTGTGAGATGTGGGGGTGGGGGCATCTCTCATTGGTCTATGACTTACCAATAAAGCTTGGATGTTTGGTCAGTGAACCTCAGGGATCTCTCCTTCCCCAGCACTGGAGTTACAAGTTTGCACCTCCACATTTAGCATTGTTATGTGGGTTCTGGGGACTGAACTTGCTAGGCAAGTTCTTTACCAACTGAACTATGACCCAAGCCCCTGAAATCAGTCTTAAGGTTATGGATGTTGAAGGCCCTTGGAGATACCCAACTGAATGTCAGGAGAATCTCCCAAAGGGATAGGCGGGCCTGGCATGGGCACATGGCAGGGGTTACTGTGTCCGCTAGTTTCTCCTTGCCTTCCACAATTTCTTTTTAAGACATTATGGTTCTTAGAAATCGACAGACACAGCATGGATAGAGGTTTGGAGGTAAGAAGGCTCTATAAAACCAAGTCATTACCAGCCACAAGGTGGAGAGTTTTACAGTTCACATGGGTCTCTAACTCACTGGAGCATCACATTAACCCAGACGATTGCACCCACTCGAGGTTTCCCAGCTTGTCCCGAGGAATCAGGTGTTGGTCAAGTATAAACTATTTTCTCAGTGATTATGGGCCTTAGGTGAGAACTAGAACTGCAAAAGGTCCTCCTTATGAGAAATATGAATTTAGGCCACTTTACAGATGTCCTTGAACAAAAAGTGGAAGGGTGAAGAGGAGGCAGTAGGCACCTAAGACCAGCCTTGCCCTAGAAATCATACTCTAGGGAATGAGAGGCTCCATGGTTCTAAGAAACAAGGCACTGAGTGCTACCTGAGCTCCTTTCCATTAGAGTCACGGTACTTATGAAAGTAGTGGACATCTAGCCCAGACACATTCAAAATGCATAACTGTGGTTGCTTGATTCAGGTGTCCCCCATAAACTTATGTATTCTGAATGCCAGGTCCCTGCTGCTGACAATTTGGGAATTGGAACCTCCTGGAGGCAGTGTATTTGTTGGGAGTGGGCTTATGGGTGTTATAGCCAGCTTCCCCTTGCCAGTATTTGGTATACTTTCCTGCTGCTATTGTCCACCTGATGTTGGCCAGGAGGTGATGTCCACCCTCTGCTCATGCCATCATTTTTCCCTGCCATCGTGGAGTCTCCCCTCGAGTCTGTAAGCTAAAATAAACCCTTTCCTCCCACAAGCTGCACTTGGTCAGGTGTTTTCTGGCAGCAACGTGAACCTGATCGCAATAGTAACAAAAGGAGGAAAGGGACAAGCAGTCATGATCCACTCAGACACAGCCATATTACCATCTTGCAGATTTAAATCCAGCATGCATCTGGAGTGGACTTTTCAGTCACTGAAAGTCATCATTGTCTGCTATGCGTGAACTGGATTTGGCCGCAGAGTCTGTCATTTGGAATTAGAAGAAGCTCAATCAATTAAAAATT
This sequence comes from Dipus sagitta, assembly GCA_036346955.1. Taxonomy (NCBI): domain Eukaryota; kingdom Metazoa; phylum Chordata; class Mammalia; order Rodentia; family Dipodidae; genus Dipus; species Dipus sagitta. The sequence goes on along the minus strand of CM070772.1, from coordinate 150,037,984 downwards.
TTGTTTTGAGAATTAAATCAGTTACGTTATACAAAGTGCTTCACCCAGGACCTGGAATACAGTCAGTGCCCAACACTGTGGTGGTTTGGACTGTAAAATGTCCCCTGTAGCCTCATGTGTTTGTGACTAAGCCTCATCTTAATTCCCAGCTGATGGAGCCTTTGGGAGGCGAAGCCTTGCTGGAGGAAGGTATGTTACTGAGAGAGAGCCTTGGGATTTTACAGTCCAGCCACACTTGGCCAGTGCTGGTCGCTCACTCTCTCTACTTCCTTCACGCTGCTGTGGAGATATGATACCCAGCTGCCTGCTCCTGCCATGCTTCCTCCTCCACAATAAAGCTTCTGCTCCTCGCAACTGTAGGCTGGAAGTAGAGCCTCCCTTCCACAAGCGCTTCTGGTTGGGTGTTCTGTCCCAGCAACGAGACGATGACTGCTACAAAACACTATCTGCAATGCTGCTCATTGTGGTCTCATCTCTTAGACTGGTGGAGTCAGCCACACATGTGACTGTTTGTGTGACACAAGGAAGAGCTGTCTGGGAGGAAATGGATGTCCAGGGCAGAGGGACCCGAGCACAAGACTGATTCAGTCAGAAGACCTTAGTGGACAGAATGTGGGGGGCAGAGGTGAGGGGGAGGATTCTGAGTACAGCCTCCGGTGTGCTGGGCAGAATGGACTCCTGGCTTGACTTTACATTAATTTAGGCTGCCTACTCTGGGGAGCTAAGGTAAGGAGCTAAGGCAGAGAGGAAGTAGTAAGGTAAAGCCAGAAGATTGTGGCACTACTGGGGGACAAAGGGACTTCCTCAGGCCAATTGTTGGTGGAGCTCAGTGCAGGAAGGAGTGAAATCTGGGCAGCAGTGTTTTATGAAAGGGTATCAGGTACATTTGGGGTGCTGAAGCAACCCCTGCTGAAAGGCTAGCTAACTCTGATTCATTCTGAGGGGCCAACACCCCAAAATGAACAGGCATAGTGACTTCAAGACATTCTTTCTAACCATTTAATACAAGCAGGCTATGGGGAAAATAAAATCAAACACAGGTTCTTTCTCAAAGGTTAAAAATCTTACGTTATTTATTTTCAGCTCATCAGACTGTCCCAATAACATCTGTGGCTTCCTCAGATGAAGTGAATGGGTTCTCGTAAAATGTTTACCATAGCTGAATTCACCTGTCCCATATGTTAGCCTGTCAAGTCACCAGCCTCCCCATGGCATGCCAAGGACGGCTCTGCAAGGAAGCGCTAGCCCATCCTGGGGATCTGGCCTGGCACAGTGGATGGAGGGTGGAGATGGAGGTAAGCTCAGGCTTATCCCATAGTCCTTTGCTCTCTTCTCCAGTTCTCCCTGAGCCATCAGCAAGAGAATCAGGTCTGAGCTCCTATTGACTTTCTCAGCTCCCCCCGCTGCCCCAATATAAAGCAAAGCTCCCCATGAAAGCCCAAAGCATCTCCCCTAATTCCTTCCATAAACCCCTGTCTCTACCCTGGGTCTGAACAGCTGACAGCTGCAAGTACAGCCAAGTTCTCTTGAGTCCCAGAGGGTAACAGTGAGGGTGACAGCAACATGGAACAGAGAGACACTAAGACAAGAAAACAGTGCATACAACTCTATGACCCTGCTTCTGGAAACCTAGAGAAAGCAGACAATTTTCTAACAAAGTAAAAGTTACCCAAATTGATCCAAGAAGACCTCAAAATCCTGAATAACCAGGGGGAAAAATTATAAAGGTTTTGAAGAGCTAAAGCCAGATGGTTTAATGCCAGAATTCTATCTAACCTCTGAAAAGCAGATATTTTCTTGAGTTAAAAATATTCCAAATCCCACAAAAAGTGGAGAGAGTAACCCATTCATATTATAAAATTTACAAAATATTTAAAACTACCAATGACAGTACAAAGAGGTAACACTAGAAATTAGTTTTGTAGATGAATATACATCCCAGAAGTGGTCATTAAAATATTCATGAGTACAAACCAACATAGTAAAAAACTCACTGCAACTCAGAAGGCACTGTTTGAAGAAGGGAAGGTTGGTTCCATGTAAGGAAATATATCAAAATATTTATAAAATAAGCATATGACCATATAATAATATGATAAACATCATTTAATAAAACTTGGGAGAGCTTCCACATAAAGGCTTAAAGAAAGGAATAGAAGAAATGAAAGGAGTAAGAGAAAAAAAGAGAAAACGAAATCACATAGATAGGAGGATCTGTTTTCCAAGAAACATTACCATCTAAACCTCATGACATTTGACTTAATCTACAAGGTCAATGTAATGTGCACAACACACACATACACATACAGACACATACACATGAACATGCATATATATGTACATAATACATATACATATGTACATACATACGCACATGCATACACATGTGTGCACACATATATACACACAGTGCTTGCACATATATACATGCATATGTAGACACACACATAGCCACTGGTACAGAATAGACAGATCAGTGGAACAGAGGATCCAGAAAGAGATCCTCCATATACAGAACTTGAATATATGACAAGGGTGACACTTCAGTTCAATGAGGAGCAGATGTCATGTTTATTAGGTGGTACTCGTGTCCCAGGCCATCCATCTGATAAATTAGTTGAATCCTTCTCCTCTACAGAAAAAAAAAAAAAAAACCAACTCTTAAAAATAGACGAAAGGCACTTCCATAACATAACTGTAAAAACCATAGAAGAGGGTTCTTAGAGACTGCGTATGAAATCTAAGTGTTGCAGAGACTTAGGAGAGACTCTGCAAGAAACCACAAATATATATTATATATATGAAATATGGAATTTGAAACTCTTAACTGGTAAGCTATTATGAGCAAACCCATAGGAAAACCTGATTGCTGCAGCCAGCAGCGTGTTACTGGACAAAACACTCCACTGAGAGGAGCTTATAGGAGGAAAGGGGTTGATTTCAGGCTAAGGAACTCCAGGGGAACTCCTTCAATGGTGGAAGACACGGGCTCTCTTCCATACATTCAAGCAGAGAGACGCCACCTACAGCCAGCAAACCCTGCCAGAGCTCAAACTGCTCTCCACATACCTTAGGGCTGGACTCCATGTACGCTCCCCAGTGATATGCCTCTTCCCAAGTGAAGCTTCCACCCACCTGAGTCTAGGGGGGCATACATTCAAACTGCCGTGATGATTCAAAAAGTATATTGCGATTCAGATAGTAGATAAAAACTAATAATCTGTACAAGACAGACATTTTTTAAGAAGAAAGGGAGCCTGAATAATTGAGCAAGGATATAGAGAGGCAACAAACATAAGACAACTCTGTCAGCGAGTGTATAAAAAGACATTGGACCTCCTACCATCATTTCATCTCATCAAACTACACAGTTTAGAACAACATACCCACTGCTGGAGCAGGGATGGGGAAGGGTCCTCACACTGCTGGTGTAGAGTAGGGAAAGGCTCTCACACTCCTAGTGTAGAGTAGGGAAGGGTCCTCACACTGCTGGTGTAGGGGTGGGGAAGGGTCCTCACACTGCTGGTGCAGGGGTGGGGAAGGGTCCTCACACTGCTGGTGTAGGGGTGGGGAAGGGTCCTCACACTGCTGGTGTAGGGGTGGGGAAGGGTCCTCACACTGCTGGTGTAGGGGTGGGGAAGGGGTCTCACACTGCTGGTGTAGGGGTGGGGAAGGGTCCTCACACTGCTGGTGTAGGGGTGGGGGAAGGGGTCTCACACTGCTGGTGTAGGGGTGGGGAAGGGTCCTCACACTGCTGGTGCAGGGGTGGGGGAAGGGTCCTCACACTGCTGGTGTAGGGGTGGGGAAGGGTCTCACACTGCTGGTGTAGGGTGGGGAAGGGTCCTCACACTGCTGGTGCAGGGGTGGGGAAGGGTCCTCACACTGCTGGTGTAGGGGTGGGGAAGGGTCCTCACACTGCTGGTGTAGGGATGGGGAAGGGTCCTCACACTGCTGGTGTAGAGTAGGGAAAGCTCTCACACTCCTAGTGTAGAGTAGGGAAGGGTCCTCACACTGCTGGTGTAGGGGTGGGGAAGGGTCTCACACTGCTGGTGTAGGGGTGGGGAAGGGTCCTCACACTGCTGGTGTAGGGGTGGGGAAGGGGTCCTCACACTGCTGGTGCAGGGATGGGGAAGGACACTGCTGGAGGGAATGTGAATTACTACACTGACATCTCTAGATCTTTAGATCACTCCAGCTGGTCTGAGCTGGAGTGATTTTCTTCTCGCATAAAACAGCTAACAGGAGGTTCTCAGCAGAGAGCAGCACCTGGTCCTCGATAAATCATCACTGTCACTGTCATCAGCAGATCAGCTCATCAGTTACTCCAGGGTCAAAACCTTTCACATCTATGGCCAGCACCAGGCCCATAATCCTACATCCCTGGGTTCAGTCCACGTCCTCTTCCTTAATCTCGGGGTCCCTCCTGGGAGATTCAGCTGCACAGTGGTGTATGCGCACTCTTCCTGCTTTAACTCCTGATGACAACGCAAGGCACAGGAAGAAATCTGGTGCAGTGACTGTGGTGGTTTGAATAGATGGCCCCCAGTATATTCAGTTTTCTATTTGTTTGTGGTTTGCATCTGCAGCCACCTGGCTGGAGGCAGTGTCACTGGGTGGATCTCAAGGTGTGGTGGTGGGCTTGAGATTTCAATATAAAGATATGCAAAGTGTGCTTAGCTGGAGTTCTTGAAGTGTGCTGTGTGGCTTTTGGCTTTTGGCTTGTGCTTCTCTCTGTCCGCTTGGGCCTGTGAAGGCAGGCCAGCTGCTTCTGCCATTATGGAACTTCCCCTGGATTTGTAAACTTCAATAAATCCCTTCCTCCATAACTGTGCCTGGTCTGGAAATTCACCTCAGCGAACCTGAATCTGTCTGCTACAGTGACCAAGGTTCTGGAGCCTCCCAATTCTCATCAGTCTTGGCCCTAGCCTCCAGCTCTGGGTGTATATGAAGACCCCAAGGCAGCTCCTGGTACACCCACAAAGCCCCCTCCACCTTAGGCCTTTCTCAGATCTCCAGATCTCTCCTCGCCTATGTGTGTCAGATCTTCTTAGGTACCCTTTGCATGTATTTGGGTGCTGTGTGGAACTATGAAACTGAGCAGCCTGGTGCCCATGTTCCTTCAGAGGTTTCTTTCATACCAGCCCCTGGCCAGGGCTCTGTTTTTAGCTAAATTGCTCTAGCCACAAGATTTGGAAGCAATGGGTGACCACTGCAGAGTGGTGGTGGTGGGCCCGGGGTCTTCCTTGCTCCAGGCTTCCTCCTGACAGCCTGACGGCAGCAGGAAGTACTGCCATATATAACCAGTAGAGAAAATGGTCTTCTAGAATCTCAGTTAATCAGGAAGCTGAGGCACAAGGATCAAAAGTTCAAGGCCAGGGCCGGAGAGCTGGCTAAGCACTTAAGGCAGTTGCCTACAAAGCTGCAGAACCGAGATCCAATTCCCTAGTACTCACGTGAGCCAGATGTGCAAGATGGCCCATGCATCTGGAGTTCATTTGCTGTGGCTAGAGGCCCTGGCACGCCCATTCTCTTTCTCTCTCTCTTAAAAAGTTCAAAGCCAGCCTGAACGACACAGTGAGTTCAAGGTCAATCTGAGCAACTTAATGATACCTTGTGTCAAAATAAAATGTATAATAAGGGATTGGGGATTGATGCAGTTGAATCTTAAAGCACTCTCCCAGCATATGCAAGGCCCTGGGTTCAATCCTCAGTATTGTAAGCAGAAGAGGAAGGAAGGAAGGAAAAGGGAAGAGAAAGGCTAGAAAGGGAAGGGGCAGGAAGGATCAGGAAGGGAAGGGGGCAGGGGTGGGAAGGGACAGGAGATGAGATGGGAGGGAAAGGGAAATGAAGGAAGGAAAGGGTAAGCTTTTAATTCAGGAAACAGTATTTTTCTCCACCTGTTACTGTCACTTACACCCTGTTGAATCTCCCTTCCCAGCTTCTCAATGACATCTTGGGTAGAAACTAGAGCCATCTAGTCACTTTGGGATATTTTTTTGAACCTTAGGTAATCTGCTTTAAAGTGTTCTTCTCCTATTTTAATTTCTTGCCCTCCCCTAGCTGACACCTGCCCAGGGCACGTGCAAAGAACAGGTAGACATTCCAGGGACAAGTGGCCCAGGAGAAGCCATGGGGAAAGAGCCAATGTCCCTTGTCTAAATCGTGCTGCCCTCTGCCTTTATAGGGTCAGCTCCCTCAGGGAGACCAGCTGGTGACCAATTCCGTATCCTGCCAAGCAGCCTTCCTGGGGTCCTCAGGACCTATGGACTTCCTGTCTCCCCAGGTGTGGGAAGGAAGGGACAGTGCTCTCTGTCCTTGGCCGCTGGTCTGCCTCCTGTGCACACAGGTAATCTGGTGCCTGAGCGCCCATGCAATCTGCTCAAAGGATAAGCTGGCAGTTGCCCCATTGCCAGGGTTCTGTCAATGGCATGCAGTCTGTGGTAGTTGAATAGATGGCCCCCAGTATATTCAGTGTTTTATTAGTTTGTACTTTGAATCTGCAGCCACCTGGCTGGAGGCAGTGTCACTGGGTGGATCTTAAGGTGTGGTGGTGGGTTTGAGATTTCAATCTAAAGATACGCAAAGTGTGCTTAGCTGGAGTTCCTGAAGTGTGCTGTGCTGTGTGGCTTTTGCCTTTTGGCTTGTGCTTCTCTCTCGGTGTGTGTTTGGTCCTGTAAAGGCAGGCCAGCTTCTTCTGCCATTATGGAACTTCCCCTTGATCTGTAAGCTTCATTAAATCCCTTCCTCCATAACTGTGCCTGGTCTGGAAGTTTATCTCAGAGAACCTGAAGCTGTCTGCTACAGAGTCCCATTCACACGACCAGTTCAAGGTGGGGAGCACCTGCCTCTCTTCTCCCAAGGGAAAGAGAAAAGCCTCAGACCCAAAGACCTCTCCCCACCTCTTGCAGAGTGGTTGTGTTGGAGTGGTGTCCTATGGAGGTAGGTCAGGGAGTTCTATTTAGAAACTTGGGGAATACTGGACTGGGGAAATGGCTCAGTGGGTAAAACCACTTGATGGGTAACACAAGGTCCTGAGTTCAATCCCCAGCAGTTATATAAAAAAACTAGACATGTGGTACTGGGGAGATGACTGAGTGGTTCAAGGTGTACATGCACACACATCAAGAAAAAAAAAAAAACATAAAGCCGGGCGTGGTGGTGCACGTCTTTAATCCCAGCACTCAGGAAGTGGAGGTAGGAGGATCGCTGTGAGTTCGAGGCCACCCTGAGACTACAAAGTGGATTCCAGGTCAGCCTGGTCTAGAGTGAAACCCTACCTCAAAAAAAAAAACAAAACAAACAAATGAACAACAACAACAAAAAAAAAACATAAAAAGAAGGGAAGGAGAGAGGAGAAAGAAGAGAAAGGAAGGATAAAGAAAGAAAGAGAGGAAGGAAGGAGAGAAAGAAGGGAAGAGAACAGAAGAAAATAAGAGAAGAGAAGAGAAAAGAAAAGATCAACCTGGGGACATATAACACTTATTGATTTCAATTTTAGGTCTGCACTTCCAATTCCAGCAAAAACAGATAAGGTCTCAGACATTCAATATCCTATTACCAAGAAGCAAGTCCTTCGCCCTCATGACACTGGGCTATGGGCTCTTTAACAACCCCGTGGCTCAGTGAAGTCTCAGAAGCTTGGGGCGAAGGAATATTTCCATTGAAAAGACGTCTCAACTACCCACACTGTCGCCGCAGTAAGCCTGCGAACATCTCGCCTTAGAACCTGATGAACACATCCGGCCTCGCATTCCTCACTCAGGTAGCCAAGGTCCCCCAGAGGCTGGCTTGGGTTTCAGAGATGTCACAGTTCTTCTGTTCTTTGCTGACGTATTAGTACTGCATGGTGTGGGAACCTGGGACGTCTCTGTCCTACGCAAGATGTGGCCCTCGAGTTCTAGATTTTGTGTCTGTCCCATCCCGTGGACAGCCACACTTGTCACCCCAAAGCAGAAAGCTGCTCATGACCTGATGTCACTAGGCACAGTCAGCTTTGCTGGGGAGGCCATGCCTGCTGGGGTCTTCTCGTGGGTGGGTCACTGGTTGTACCCATAAGCACAGCTTCAAATCATACATAAACTGAGGTAGCTGCAAGGCACAGTCTTTATTTGGGAACCCACGTGACATCATTGTCCTCTCATTGGCAGGAATGATGGCCCGTGAATTGGGCGCGGTCTGCAGAGTCAGTGAATGTCGGCACAGGGAAATGTGCTTGGGGACATGGTATGATCTGCAGTTAAAGCCTGTGGATTCTGCAACCATCTCCAAAATATTCTACTTCCTGGGCAATTTCTTCACTAACTAGCTGTCTCTTGAATGGACCATATGTCTTTTTCATTACAGCATCTGCCCTGCCTCCGTTGGCAACTGTTCCCAGCTGTGGGGGCCATTGACTCTCAACCCAAAGGCCAGCTGTGTCCCAGACAGCCTATCAATCCTCCTCCTCAGCCCGCAGCACTAAGGCCTCCAAACTGAGCTTTCCTGAGTCCCTCAGGGTACAGTGTCCTTCACCAAAGCTCTGCCTCAGAGCCATGGTTCCTGCTTTCTCCAACAAGCTCATAAGCTAGACTCCTTCAGCTTCTCTGTCTGCGCCTATCTTGATGGCTGATGGAAGCTGATGGAAGCTTACCTTGCCTCCCTGGAACACTGTGCCCGGCAAACCTGCTGTCCAGCTCCCGTGAGTGTCTGCTCGCCCCCTGACTGGCCCTCCTGTGCTGCACTGGGCTACACTGGGGAGTCTGTGAGTTCCTCACTTACTGAAAAAGGTACCTGCAGGGCATCTGTAAGAGCAACACACTCTCCTATGCCCTGGAGACGCAGTGGTAAACAAACCTGAATTCCTGCCCTCTGAGTACCAGGCCAGGATCGATGGCCACTTGAGGTCCAGCGCAGGGCAAGCCTGGTATGCCGGCACTTCCTGTGCAGAACAAAGCCTTGGCTTGTCATGTGACAGCCTCCCCCGACTGCTGGGGGAAGTGGCTGCCATGGAGAACGCAATGTGAAATTGGGTCTCCTGGAACTTGTACCCACAGCCACTTTCCCTGGCACGAAACGTACCACAGTACGCGAGCATGCTTGCTTAATCCTGGGTCACCCCACCAAGTCTAGGGTATCAAGTGGCTGAGATGGTGTGTGTGTCACCCTGTCTGTCCACGGGCGCAGGGTCTTCTGCCGTTCAGAAGGGGACGGCCTCGTTCTGTTGTCGCTTCACCCACTCCTGGCTATGGGCACACGTGGGTGCTCGCAGACTGGTCTGGCTCCATCACACAGGCTTCCATCACTCAGTTCCAGGGTCCAGTTCTGGGAGATCTTTGCATGTGTGGCAGGATCTAATAGCTCAGCTCTGCTAGTCCCCAACCCCTGTGCTCTGTGTCCATGGACACCCCGATGCTGGTCTCCTCCACTCAGCCCTCGGCTCCCCCCACCTGTGGCTACCCCCACGGGCTGCACGATCCTGTCTGTGGCCCTTCTGCATGTACTGTGAGAGAACAGAGCTGATCACGGGCCCCACAGATGCCTTCCTTCAGAATCCTTCCCAGAAACACACTGTTGGCCACAGAGCTGGCCTGGGGGTCTCAAATACAGCAAGCGGAATTTCAGAGCCAGAATGCTAGTGTAGCCCTCCACCCCCACCACGGCAAAACCTCTTCAGCAGGCTAGCCCATTCAGAGTCAGACACCTGGAATGTGGCTTTCTGAACCCTGCCTGCAGAGGGTGTTGAGACACTGCGTCAGTCTTGGGCTCTTTGGTTGGTGCACAGAACACTTGAGCTCAGGGCACTGACAATGAAAGGGGTTAGTTTTGGCTCATGGCTTTGGAGGCCAGGGAGCTGAGGGCCTCACACAGCCTGAAAAGGAAGAAGAGGCAGAGGGAAAGGTTCTCTTTGTGACAATCCCCACTTCATGCTCAAGAAAGGCATTAATCCCTCTTAATGGCCAAGTCACTTCTTCAAAGTCCTTGCAATAAAATCCCCTTCACTGGGGATCAAATTTCACCACTGATTTTGGGTAGAACAAACCATAGTCAAGCCTTAGCCCCATGCAGCAAAGCCAGAGGTCCTCACGGAGCCACGGGAGAGCTAGGAGGAGCTAGGAGGAAGGCTGGGTTGGGGCTGATGCTGGCGACACAGTATGGTGGTGGAGTTAACCTCCTCGGTGCTGGCACAAAGCACTCGACCGAATCCAGCGGATGGGAAGGAAAGTTGTCTGTTTTGGGCTTACAGTTTCCATAAAGCCCCATGATGGCAGGGAAGAAGATGGTATGAACAGAGGGCTAAACATCACCTCTGCCACAGCAGGTGGATAACAGCAGTGAGAGAGTGAGCATCACACTGGCAAGGGGGAGCTAGGCTATAACACCCATAAACCCACCTCCAACAACACACGTCCCTAAATGCAACCTTGCTGGGAACTATGAGTTTATGTGTGTGTGGGGGGGGGAAGGGCACCTAATTCAAACCACCATATTTGGTGAGGGCATTTTATCAGCATGATACCTAATGACAGAAATAGGACCCACAGGTGCAGGCATGTCAGGAATTCGGCCAACATTTTGTCTATATTGGTCCACTGAAGAGATCTCAACCATTCCTAAGTCAATGCCTTTATTATGCCCATTTTTCTGTTGAACAAACTGAGACACACTGGTGAATGGAAAATAGAACTCCCCATTAGAATGCGATCTTTTGCACTAAGAAAAACAACGAGACAACAGAAACATCAGAATCCTGCAGTGAATCCAAGGAGGGTGTGGTGTCAAAGTGCTGGACAGGTGAGTTCAGGAATGAGATCTGACTGCCTCGAATGTTTCTGTAACCAGAACTCCAGAGCTTATGCTGCCTTCACCACGAAGCCTAGTGGGCGGGAACTGAACCTGTACCTTGCGCTTTATTCTGAGAGCCAGCAATCGGAGCCGTCATGAGAGGAAAAGCTGAATTCCCTTCCCACCTGCAACTAGCATATTTTATAGTGAATCTGAGCAACGGCGGTCATCCCCAGGTTTAACCTCGTCCCTGTGACTGGGTGATCAGCCACCTTCTGAGACTTACGTGCCTGTACTTCTCTCTTTGTTACCCTTTGCAGACCTTCGCTGTTCTCTGGATGGCTGGGCTCAGCTATAATTTGTATATATGTGCATCATATATCTGATCATAACCTCTCCCATCATTCACTCTTGCCCCTCCTCCCCCATGCCCCTCCCACAGAACTTGTTCTTACCCACAACTAGTCCCTCTCTTATTTGGTCTCGTTATTGTATATATTTATTTGGGGTTTTCCGAGGTAGTGTTTCACTCTAGCTCAGGCTGACCTGGAATTCATTACATCGTCTCAGGATGGCCTCAAACTCACGGTGATCCTCCTACCTCTGCCTCCCAGGTGCTGGGATTAAAGGCATGCGCCACCATGCCGTGCATGGTCTCGTTATTTTTTTTAAATATATTTTTATTTATTTATTTACAAGCAGAGCAAGATCAGACAGAGAGAATGGGCACACCAGGGCCTCCAGTCACTACAAACCAACTCCAGATGCATGCACCATTTTGTGCATCTGACGTGACTTGGGTACTGGGAAATCAAACTTGGGTTGCTAGACTTTGCAAGCAAACACCTTAACCACTAAGTCATCTCTTCAGTCCTCTTTCTTCTTGTTTTTTGTTTTGTTTGCTTTACTTTTGCTTTTCTTCATCATCCATGATGACATGTTGACGGTCCCACTTTGATGAGTCTTGAGTCTCCCTAGTAGTCATCACTATCTGGGGAAAGAAGCTTTTTGAAACAAAAGTGAGAGCAGTACTAAGCTATGAAACACTGAGTCTAGTTAGCGTCTGCCTCTATCAACCTTGTGCTCCTCCAGGGGTATTTAAGCTGCGGATCGAATATGTTACTCAGAATGCAACGGGAGTCTTGGGGTTCCTTGCCAATACACCAATGCACCAATGCACCAACAAATGTTGGTATCCCCTGGATTCTTATGTTATGAATTAAAAGAATTGAAATCCACATACCAAAGGGTGAAAGTTAGAGAGACTTTATTATATTAAAAGAAGGAAAGAAAGTCGTACCAAGAGCTTCTGCCATGTGGAGGGCAGAGTTGGCAGAGAGCCCACGTGGGAGGAGGGGTCCCCTCACCTCCATCCTAGCCCAGCTGGGCTGGAACGAGGGGGACTTACCAGAGCAGAGACCTGGTGGTTCAGGCTTCAGGAGAGATAAACAGCCAAGAAGAGAGGTTGCCCACCAGGCAAGCATCTATTTATAATCTATTCTGGTGGGCTTCACTCTCAGGCTCAGGTGAATCTGAGAGCAAGAGCTGATGGGCGTGGACTCAGGGGGCTGGCTCAGGAAGAGTCCAGCCATGACGCCAAGTTTTAGGGCTGAATTTAGCCAGCCACCATTCCAGGATCAGACTTAAACCTTAATTCTAGGAAAGGGAATTCCTTCCCAGGGAGGGATTCAGATTGTTTATGGGGGAAAAAAAATACAGATGTAGGGAATTCCTTTATGTAAGAGATTAGGGAGTCCAGAACCTTTTGTGATCTCCAGCAAAGTGCAAATTGCAAGGACTTTCGTGCTTTTTAAATTTTAGGGCCCAGTAATCCTAACCTGCCTCAAGAATGACTGATGTTGTGGATATGTTCAGCTACTAATAACGTGTCTGTGTGGATTCCTATCTGCAATATGGAGATATACGAGTGTGTATAATCCACAGCATTAGTGTTCCTGCCCACCCCCGTGCCCACTCCCCTCTGCTTACACTTGCATGTGGTCCTGCTTCCCTACCACCCAGCTAAACTCATGCCCAGCCTTAGCCACTCATTTACAATCACCTAGGGATAATTTTAAATGACAATGCCCTGACCTATGCAGTCAAAATCTCTGGACATAGGCTACAGAATCCATATTATTTAAGCTCTCCCCGATGAAAGACAAAACAAAGTTTATATGAGAAGCTTTGAGGTTCAAAATACAGGTGAGTGTGGCAGCTCAAATCCCATTCAGCAAAATACCAGTAGCTAATCACAAGCTCCCTTCTGGGGCTGTGGGGGGACCATTTGGGAAAGGGAGACACTGCTAATAGGCCAATGAGAAATATGTGTGCCTGTCAGCAGGTTAGGGGTGGAAGTGTGGGGGGCGGGGGGGGGTGTCATGGAACACTTGACCCAAATTCCATGGAGCCGGGGGGGGGGGGAACAAAAGCACGGCCTGCAAGCCTCGCATTTGCTAATATGAAGCTGAAGGTGTTTGATCTCCAGAGAGGTTAGGCAATTTCGGAGAGACAGACGCTGCTGACCACGACGACGTACACGTCCCTGTGGGCAGAGCAGCAATTCTGCTCACGGCCGCGGCCACTGGAAGAGAGTCAGCACACCTGTGCCTGGTGTCCTCGTAGCTACATTGTCCCCTCTGACAACCCGATGCCCCCTTGCACACCATGGGAGTCTGATGTCACAGCAGAAAATTTAAATTAAAAAAAGAAAAAAAACGCTTTGAGGCAGAAATTCCTGGGATTGAAATCTTCCTTGGTATTCACTAGCCCTGGGTGTAACTCCTCCCTTTGAGACTTTCTTTTTCTGCAAAAAGGGACCAGGAATTACGGAACAAATGCCCATGGAGCATCTGCCACGTGCGGGGCGTTGCTTAAGGTGCAGGAGACTGAGCAGCGAGTGGCGCCCACACCAACGCTGTCTTCCTGGGATTCGCCCAGTGCTTAGAAAGAAGCACACAGTAACCCTGCAAATAAGTAAACTGCACAGCATGGAGTAATACTGTGGAAGGATAAAACAGGGGAGGGGATGCATATCTATAATAGGAATGAAAATACAAATACTCACATGCCAAATTTTAGAAGATTAGGAATATTATTCAATAATCTCCAACAGAATTGAATAGTTTAGGGACCATCTCTTCCCCTAAAAGAGGGCTCTTCTGGATGGCAAAAGGAAGCCCCATCCAGCTCCAATTGCAGCCTTGAAAAGCCATCTAGCCCAAGACGAGAGCCAAATGCTTCTTCACACGTTAATGACAGGGCTCCCTATTTGGTAAATATTCAGGACAAAACTTCCAGCCAAGAAAGGTGTCTTTTGTTAAATGAGCCTGCTGCGCTGTGTCATGTTCAGGGAAAGGAACGCTGTCCTTGGCAGCAATGCTCAGCCTCTCAGACAAGCGCAGGAGGAAGTCAGCCGCAGCGTTTCATGAAGGCAATTTGGAAACATCCCAGAGACACCGTGACCCCTGCTTCCCAGGGGCGTCAGAGTCTTGACACCACTGCTGGCCTAAAGGAAGCCAAAGACACTCCAATTTGTACAACCTAAAGTTGAAAAGCAGAGCTTCCATTACTTGTGCAGGAACTGAGAATGAGAGAAAAACCGAACAGACTCTCAGGGCACCGAGGAGGCCGGGTGTGCATCTCAACACCATGCCCCTGTGTGGATAGGAAAGTGATCAGAAGTGATCACACATACACAGAGAGAGGGAGAAAGAGAGAGAAGGAGAGAGAGAGAGAGAAGATAGAGAGGGGGGATAGAAAGAGAGGGAAAGAGGGAAAGAGAGGGGGAAGAGAGAGAGGGAGGGAGGGAGAGAAAGAGAGAGAGGGAGAGAGATGGAGAGAGGGGGGGGAAGGAGAGAGAGAGAAAGAGAGAAAGAGAGAGGAGAGAGAGGTTCTTACCAAACCTTCCTCTTCAGTCTGCCAAAGGCCACTGAGGCAGGGGGAGCCAGAGGAAGAGACGTAACTACTGTCCTCATGGAAATTGAGGGGACATGAGATTCAGAAGGACATTGTCCCCCTGGGTTGTTAGCGTTCTTGAGCAGAGCTCCAGTAACAACCTCAGACCTTGCTGTATAAGATGACATGGCTTGTCCCTAGAGCTAGCTGGTGGGAGGGAAAAAGAGAGAGAGAGTGGGTCAAGGTTTATGCAGTCCTATGGCTAGGTCCTAAAGTAATATGAAAGTGACACGTATAACTTCCACTTAGGGCCCCATGGAGCAACACACCTGGCTGGAAGAGGTGTCACTTGGGGCAGGTTCTGAGGTCCAGCCCAAAGGTGAGTTCAGGGATGGATCTGATTTCCAGCCCAAAGGTACGCAGGTGCTTGAGCTCGGTCTGGTTCCCTGCTGGTTCCCTGTGGGTTTTTCTCTCTTGCTTGTGGTACTGAGGGCAGTTTCTCTCTCTCTCTCTCTCTCTCTCTCTCTCTCTCTCTCTCCCTCTCTCCCTGCTTGGATCTGTGAAAGGTGGCCAGCCTCTTTCACCATTACAAAACTTCCCCTGGATCTGTAATCGTCAAATAAATCCCTTCCTCGCATAAACTGTGTCTGGTTTGGAAGTTCATCCCAACAGCATATTGCTGACTACAGGACTACCCCTTGCCTAGAAGCTAAGTTGAGGCCACACACTGAATTCAAGGGAAATTGTGAGCTATGATATCCCTATGTCCCTGTGTTAGTTCCTGTTCTCATTGCTGTGACAAAATACCTGACAAAGCTCAAGGAAGGAGAAGTTTATTGGCTCTTGGTTTGAGGGGACACAGTCCATCATGTCAGGTGTCACAGTCAGGTTCGCATTGCTGGCAGAAACCACCCCACCAAGAGCAGCTCTTTTTAAAAAAAAAGTTTGTTTATTTTTATTTATTTATTTGAGAGTGACAGACAGAGAGAGAAAGAGGGAGAGAGAGAAAGAGAGAGAGAGAATGGGCGCGCCAGGGCCTCCAGCCACTGCAAATGAACTCCAGACGCGTGCGCCCCCTTGTGCTTCTGGCTGACGTGGGTCCTGGGGAATCAAGCCTCGAACCAGGGTCCCTAGGCTTCATAGGCAAGCGCTTAACTGCTAAGCCATCTCTCCAGCCCCAAGAGCAGCTTTTTTGGGGGGCGGGGGAAAGGGTTTATTTTGGCTTACAGACTCAAGGGGAAGCTCCATCATGGAAGGGGGAAATGACAGCATGAGCAGAGGGTGGACATCAACCCCTGGCCAACATCAGATGGACCACATCAACAGGAGAGTGTGCCAAATACTGGCAAGGGGAAATTGGCTATAAAACCCATAAGCCTGCCCCCAACAATCCACTGCCTCCAGGAGGTGTTCATTCCCAAATCTCTGTCAGCTGGGAACCTAACTGTGGTGGTTTGATTCAGGTGTCTCCCATTAACTTAGGTGCTCTAAATGCTAGGTTCCCAGCTGATGGAGATTTGGGAATGAACGCCTCCTGGAGTCAGTGAATTGTTGGGGGCGGGGTTATGGGTGTTATAGCCAGTGTCCCCTTGCCAGTGCTTGACACACTCTCCTGTTGCTACTGTCCACCTGATGTTGGCCAGGGGGTGATGTTCCCCCTCTGCTCATGCCATCGTTTCCCCCTGCCATCGTGGAGCTTCCCCTTGAGTCTGTAACCCAAAATAAACCCTTTTTTCCCAAAAAGCTGCTCTTGGTCAGGTGCTCTCTACCAGCAATGTGAACCTGACTGCAACACTGGCCTTCAGAATGCCTAAGTTTATGGAGGACACCTGGATCAAACCACCCCAGCAGGGAAGTCGTGGCGGCAGGAGCGTGAGGCAGCTGGCCGTATTGCATCTGCAGTCGGGGAGCAGGGAGAGATGAATGTCGGTGCTCAGCGGGCTTTCTGCTTTCCCCCTTTGTATTCATTCCGGGATCTGAATCTATAAAATAATGCAGCCTGCACTCAGGGGAGTCTTCCTCAGTTAAACTTGTCTGGAAACATGCTGGCAGACACAACCAGAGATGTGTGATTCCAAATCCAGTTACGACAATGAACTCACACCAGCATTGTCTCTGCTACACCCACTTTGTGGTGGCCCAGGGTGGAACCATTGCTCGCTTAAGCCAGCAGAAGACAGGTCTGCAATCAGTACAGGCAGAGGAAAGCGTAGACCGGACCAGTCCTTGTCTATGCTCCATCTGTCGGTGCATAGCTCAGATGAGGGTTACAGTGAAAATAAACGTGATTTCACCCAGAATTTCAGAGGCTATGTGGGAGTTTGGCCCAAGTGCTGAAATAAAATTGTGTAAAAATACCCCTCTCAGAATGGATATTTCATTAGGTGTTGGTCCAGAAATATCCTGACTAGTCATACAGCTAAGTCTGGGAGCAGCAAAACAGAGCACACTCCAGACCAGGAATGCAGCATCCCCAGGCCATGTTCCACAGTTACCCCAACAGCCAACATCTTCAAAAAGTAGAGAATATGGGTCAGAACTCCTGGGGGATGGGAGCAACGTTTCTCTCTGAGTCCAGCTGGGCTCAATTCAGCTGTCTTTGTGACTTAGTCTACTGCCATCAGCACTTTTGATATGAAGTCCATTACCAAGCACCATGCAATCACGTTTCAAAAATGAAAAAAGAAGTTCATGATTCTATGTTGGGTCGCATTCATAGATATCGCATTCATAGATATCCTGGGTTGCAGGTGGGACATGCCCAGAGGTGACCTTGGGGATCACCCCCCCCCACATCCACAGCTTAAAACCCTCCAGCCTGAGCAAACTGTAGCCACCAAACTCTGCTTATTACTGATAGAAGTAATCCCATGATGCTTAATAAAGGTAGCATCCCTGAGATCCCCTGGGCTACACTCACACAAGGAAGGAACATGAAGGGAGACAAAAAGGGATATATATACATATATATATATATACATATATATATACATATATATATACATATATATATATATATATATACATATACATATTCAATTACTTTTATCTCCTATTGGTCAAGATTATAAGTATGGGATGTGAGCTTCCTGGGACTTTTATGTTGCCCATGCATGTAGGCAGAGGGTGATCCCTGGAGAAGTCTCTGGGTGGGAGGCGAGCGTTCATGTCCCTTCCCATCCGAAGTTAGAAACCAGCTGTTCCTCTAAGCGATGTGTCAATATCCACTGCTACCATTTGAATATTTTCCCCTCTGAAACTCGGCTGAAATTAGTTACCATTGGAATGATATGAGGAGGTGGGATCTGTAAGTGGTAATCAGGACACCTAGACTGCCCCCTATGTATGGGATTGGTGATATTTATAAATAAGTTCAGCCTTTTTGTCCTGATGCAGGAAGAAGGGGCTCTTCCGACCCCAGCAACTAAATCTTGGACTTCCTAGCTTCCCAGAAGAAATAAACTTCTGCCCTTCGTAACCCCAACCTCAAGTATTTTGCCCTAGAAGCACACAATGGACAGAGAGACATCCAGTCACTGGGCCACGGCTGCCTCTTCTAGAGAAGGGCAGTACTAAGGAGTGGTACAAAGAAGTATTTGATCCCAGGGGCACGAAGTTGGCTGGGTTGGTAAAATGCCTGCCTTGCGATCATGGGGACCTGAGTTCAATCCGCAGGAGGACATGAGTTTGATCCCCAATTCCCATGTAAACGTCAGTTATGGCAGCACACGCCTGTAATCCCAGTGCTAGACAGACAGACACAGGCAGATAGACCCCCGGGCTCGCTGGCCAGCCAGTCTGGCCTAGTCGGTGAGTTCCAAGCCAACGAGAGACTTGTCTACAGTAAAGGTGGACAGCGTTCCAGAGGAATGACATACACCTGAGGCTGTCTTCTGACATCCACATTCATGCACATCCCTGCCCCCGACACACAGACAAGCGCACACACTTAATAAATTCTTTTTTTGTTGATTTTTATTTTTTTAATAAATTCTTTTTTTAAACAAAAGTGTTTGCTCATTAAGAGGTGAATCAATGGCTCCTGTTATTATCACTGCGTCCCAAGTGGGCACTCAGCCATGGCCCTCCACCTAGAAGTCTGGAGCTCCAAACCTTCCCGGCCCTCCCCATCGGGTTTTCTCTTCTGACCCACACACAGATGGAGCCGCGCTGTCTTAGACTGACTGACCCTCGCTTCAAGAGCTCATTCTAATTGGAAACCCTGGGAACGTGAAGCAGTCTGGGCGAGTGATGGCTGATGTCCTGAAGCCCCTCTGAGACCAAGGCTGGTTTCCAGTAAGCGGAGCCCGGCCCCACTGTTCTGACAAGCTGGGTCAGACTTCCAGGAAGCGCACTTCACGCAACTTGCTCGGCAGCAGCGCAGTCAAGAAATGCAATTAGCAGCTAAAAGCACGGATGGGGAGTCAGATTGTCTTCTCCCTGGGAGGCCATCGGTCAAGAGAGCAGATAGACAACCTTGCACCATGCTGCTCACAGCTTTGTTTCTTAATGGAGTTGGTACTTTTGGCCTCCCAAGGTGGGCACCAGCATGAACAGCTAGCTGTAAAGGCATGGGTTAGAAATAGTAAGGATGTGCCCCCCCCACCATCCTTACAGACCCCGTAGACTGTTTTGTTGTTTGAAGGACTGGCCGGTGGTTAGAGATAAGGGGAGGATAAGGTATGGTGTACCTGGAATGTTGAAAAGCATACTGAAGAATATTTTTTTGTTGTTCAAATTAAAACCATTTGTACCTTGGTTTTCTCGTCTATAAAGTGGAAGAAATGATTACAAATATCTCATGGGATGGCTCTTAGGGTGAAATGCAATAACATATGTACAATGCATGGGAGAGAGCCTAGAGTATTCGTGTGATTGCTCACATGTAGAGTTGCCAATAATAGAATAGAGGTGAAACCCTCATAGTCTCATCAGGTCTCTATAGTATTAGATCTATCTGTGATGGTGAAGCCCTGGTTGTCAACTTGACAGGATCTAGAAGCATCCAGGAGACAAGCCTCTGGGCATGTCTGTGAGGGAGTTTCTAGATTGGGTTACCTGAGGCAGGAAGACCCACCCAAGCGGTGGAGAGCACCATTCTATGGGCTGGAGTCCTGGACTGCATAGAGAGCCGCTGAGCGCCAGCAGACGTCACTCTCTGCTTCCTCTCTGTGGGCTGACTGTGACTGGATGGCTGCTTTAAGCTCCTCTCGCCATGCCTTTCCTGCCAGGATGGACTAGAACCTCAAAGCGTAAACTGAAATGGAATTCATCCTTCCTTAAGCGGCTTCTTGTCGGGGTTTGGTCATATCACGGCCAAGCACAGAAAGTAGCTAATCGTTCTTCCATCTCAGTGTCCCCTCACCCTTGCGCATGATAGGGCCTCCTAACAATGTACCAAGGAAAAGAAGTGAACATGTGGCAGGCAGATTTCAGCAGCCTGGGGATTGAGCCCCACCTGGATTCCAGGATGTCTCCTGGCTCTCTGGAACTATCGGATGTGCAGGTAGCTCTTGGGCAGAACTAGCACTAGGTCTCTTAGCACACGGCCCAGGCACGATGCACTCCCCCTCAAATGAGTGGATCTGGAAGGAAACTCCTCTCAAATCCTCAGCTGTGATTGTCTCACAAGAGGCGCAGAAGATGGTTTAGAGAACCACAAACAACTCATTTGGCCCAAGTCTTCCCTCCTCCAGTTGTGGCACGGAGCCTGTCCTATACTTTAGCCAGAATCTGCCTTCCTGCCAAAAACAGGCCATTGTAATCCTCTCACTGGATAACAATGCCAGCAGCAAAGAAAGTGCCTACTGCTTACCGAGCTCCCGCTCGGTGCCAGGTGCCATGCCGGGACGTTCACGTGCATCACCAGTTCTCAGCACAGCCCCGAGAAGTGACGTGCTTATCGTCTCCCCTTGAAGATGCGAAAGCTGGGGTTCCCGGGAGCGAAGGCTTCTTCTACCCCGTCAATAGGCAGTGAAGTAATGGAGGTGAGGCAGAAATCCACTGTCTCCCCTTTGCTCAGGCTCCCGACCTGCTTGCCAAGGGACCCATAACCCAGACAGTGTAACAGCGTTAAAATCGTTTTCTTTTCTCAATTTTTATTAACATTTTCCATGATTATAAAAAATATCCCATGGTAATACCCTCCTTCCCCTCACTTTCCCCTTTGAAATTCCATTCTCCATCATATCCCGTTTGTTGAAAGCAGATATTTTAGCTGCAGCCCCCTGATCTAGCCAGGCTCATGACAAACATGGTGTCACTTATTACAGATGCATGTGCTGGTCACTTGCCCGCATTAGGTTTGATGCGGGACACTTGACCCAGCCCAGTTTTGCCTCTCAGAACTTCACAGAACGATGCGCACAACAGGTAAACTGATGGATGGGGGAGGAGGGACTTTATATGGTTGAAGTTACAAACGGGCGTGGCTCTGGGTAGGTGGAAATCAGAGGGGGTGGGACTCTGAGCTCCACCCTGGCCCACCAGGTTAGCCGACAATCTCTCCCACATATTAAGGGTTCCTGTAAGAGCACCCCCCCCTGCCCCACCCCAGACAAAGAAAGATTTCCTTTATCATGTCTGAAAACTTGTGCCCCCAGGAATGAACAAAGCAGGAAGAACAGAGTGTGAGGCCATCATTGTCTGAAGAAGAGGCTTTTCTCTGCAATTCCGAGCTCTCAGAAGTTCAGACACCGGCTCCTAAACACATTCCTGGAGCGCTTTTTCATCTCAGAGAAGACAATTAACCTTTGTAATTAGCTTCATCAACAGGAACTTAATATCAAATATCCAGTTGCTTAGCAACAAGGGAGCAGCCCCCAGCGGGACTGCAGCCTCTGGTCCTGGGGCCTCGTGAGGCTGTAAGGCTGAGAAACCACTGAGCTGGACCTCCAGTCCCTGCACAGCCCTTTGCGCAAATGGCCTCCCCTACCCAACATCCTGTAGTTAGTGACCCAAGCCTCTCAGAGGTGACTAAGACGGGCAGGAAGACCCTGGAGCCCCCTGGTACCCCCATGTGCTACTGAATAGCCTCTGAGAGTTCCCAGGCAAAGAGGTGATAGTCTGCTCCACCCCTTAGAGTGGGTGGTCTGGGAGAGCAACTGCACGTGTGCTGCTATTGTAGTGACCTTCGTGTTGCTCATGGGAGGAAAGTTGTATCATTATTATTATTATATTATTTTGGCTTACAGTCTTGAGAGAAAGTTTCAAGATGGCAGTGGGAAGGCATGGCACGAGCAATGGCCGGACATCCCTTCTGCCCCAGCAGGAAGAAAACAGCGGCAGGAGGGTGAGTCAATCTCCGCAACAGCAAGCTGGCCTTGGGCACCCCTAAGCTTGCTTCCAACAGCACTCCTCTTCCAGCAAGGCTCCACGTCCCAAATTGCCACAAGCTGGGGATGGAGCATTCAAAGCACATGAGTTTATGGGGCGGGGGGGGGGGGGGGGGGGCGCCGTCTGACTGGAACCAGCTCAGGCTGCTGAACCACTGCTTTCCACACTGTCACCGCTGGAATCTGAAATGTCTTTCCCAAGCTTGTGTGTTTGAACATTTGGTCCCCAGGTGGTGGCGCTGTTTGGGGGAAGTTGGGGAACCTCTGAGGTGGGGAGCCTGGCTGGTGAATGTAGGTTAAGTAACTAGGGGTAGGCCTTTTCTGGTTCCTGCCCTTGTCCATGTGGAAAAAGTCTCCCCCACAAGGTCCTGCCCCCAGACAGAGCTGCTCCCGCAGCTATGCCTCCCCTGCTTTGAGGAACTGAAAACCTCTCTGAAAGCATGAGTTCAAATAAGTTCTTTCCTCCCTGAAGTTGTTTGTTTCTGTCATGTATTTTGGTCACGGCACCGCAGAAATAGCCAATCCACAGGCCTTCCTTCCGGTTCCACGGGGCCCTCCTTATCCTCATTTAATCAGCAAGGAGCACCTGATTAACCCCCTTGCTCAGGGTGGGTCTCCCACCAGTAAGCGGGACACGCCCTGCCTCAGTCGCACGCTTCCCACATCCTATAGAGGCCCCCAGCTAGCGCCTGTCTGGGTCTGAGCTTTCCTGCTGAGCCAGATGAACCCCATCCAGGGCCTCGGCGGCTCCACGGTCTGCATCTTGCTCCCCACGCCCACACCACTACGGAGCCAATGCAGTGCTCAGAGGCCTTTCCATGGACCCCCCACCCTCTCTCTCTCTCTCTCTCTCTCTCTCTCTCTCTCTCTGCTTCTCTCTTCACACATCATGTTCCTCGGCATTTTTTGGGGGGGGGCGGTTCTCAGATTCTGAGTCAAAACTGATAAGATGATGTGATAAAAATAACAAGGGTTTTCAAGTCATGAAGCTTGAGTTCTGATCCTAGTTTTCATTGTTGTTGTTGTTTTGGTTTTCCGAGGTAGGGCCTCGCTCTAGCCCAGGCTGACTGGAATTCACTATGTTCTCAGGGTGGTCTTGAACTTACAACAATCCTCCTACCTCTGCCTCCCAAGCACTGGGATCAAAGGCATGCACCACAACACCCGGCCCTGATCTAGGGGTATAGCCTCTTCAAATACCTTTCCCTTATCTACAAGACTTGTACAACAGGCTCTGATGGAGTTGAAAAGTCCTCATCAGCCAGTGATGTTGTTGTCCGCATAACACCACGGTGCAACACGATCCTCACATGTGCGTAGGGAGCTGGTGAAAACAAGCCCACGGCACTTCCAAGCTTGGTGGCGCACACTTTTAATCCCAGCACTTGGGAGACAGAAGTGAGAGAATTGAACTCTGTGAGTTCAAGGCCACCCTGAAACTACATAGTGAATTCCAGGTCAGCCTGGGCTAGAGCGAGACCCTACCACAAAAAAAAAAAAAAAAAAAAAAAGTGCATATGATTCTATATAGTATATAACACTAAGCAATAATAGCCAATGATTATTGCTCATTTATGTATTTAATATACCGTACTTTTTTAAAATATATATTTATTTTTTAAAATGTTTTTGTTCATTTTTATTTATTTATTTGAGAGTGACAGAGAGAGAGAGAGAGAGAGAGAATGGGCGTGCCAGGGCTTCCAGCCACTGCAAATGAACTCCAGATGCGTGGGCCCCCTTGTGCATCTGGCTAACGTAGGTCGTGGGGAATCGAGCCTCGAACCGGGGTCCTTAGGCTTCACAGGCAAGTGCTTAACCGCTAAGCCATCTCTCCAGCCCTATACGGTACTTTTAATTTGCTTTTAAATAAATATGTATATGTATATATATTACATATTATATATTATACATTTATATATTATATATATATATATATATATATATATGCCTTTTAATTACAGCAAAGTTTAATATAGAGCATTTGGTGTTAGACTGGCTGTACCCCATACCTTGTGTTTCCTGAGTCTCAGCTGCACCCAAAGGCCATATGGATGACTGACCCGATCCTTGCAGTCTGTGGAAGCGTACTCCATGATCTTCGCCAGAACTATGAATGCACCCAGTTGACACAGTTCTCAGAATGTGCTTCTGTGGTTAAGTCACATTGGCGTGACTGTGACTATATTCTAACTTGAACGGGTACTGGGAGGACTGAGGGAGAAGCTTGCCAGGCAGTGGATGCTCAAGAAACAACAGAAACACACAAAACTGTTTACTGCTTCCTGAGGTCTTTTCTTTTCTTTTTAGAAGTGTGTGTGTGGTATGTTGTGTGTGTGGTGTGTGTGCATGTACAATGTGTGCAAGTGTGTGCAGATGAGCATGCCTCACTGAACCTGGAGCTGCTGGGTGTGGGGAGGGCTGATTTGGTCAGACTGGCTGACCAGTGACCCCCAATGATCCTACTGTCTCCGTCCCCCTACAGGACTAGGGTTACAGGTATGCATGGCCACACCCAACTTTAAAAAATATTTGTATTTATTTATTTGCAAACAGAGAGAGATAGAAGAGAGACAGAGAGGATGGGCTCCCCAGCTGCTGCAAATGGACTCCAGATGCGTGTGCCACTTTATGGCTTTATGTGGATCCTGGGGAATCAAACTCGGATCATTAGGCTTTGCAGGCAAGCGCCTTAACTGCTGAGCCATCTCTCCAGCCCCTGCACCCGGCTTTTGATGTGGGTGCCGGGGATCGCACCCAGGCCCTCTGGGGTCCTTAGGCTTGTGCAGCCAGAGCTCCTTACTCTCTGAGCCATCTCCTCGGCCTCTGTTCACTGTCCATCCAAAGGGAACCACAGTGTGAAGGGAACCGGAGAAGTGTGAGCTCGGGGGACCTCGGGAGACCGCTCAGTCCTGCGTACATACAAGCCACATGAATACCACGCAGAAAATGCCTCCTTTTCCACTGAAATAAAGACTTTCCAAGGCAGACACATCTGGTTCGAACTCAGACTCCATCACGCAGTGGCTAGGGGACTTGGGCAAACATTTCACAGCCACACGTCATTATCGACAGTGGCACATGAAGGAAGGGAACGTTTCTGTGAGAAGGCTCCAGTGAGAATTCAACCTGAGGTTGATCAGAGAGAGCCAATGTTAGTGACTGGCTCGAGGCTCCTGAGTTATTCGGGCAGCTTTTGTCCTGGCTGAATTGAGTGAGTACTGCTCTTACCCTCTCCTGTTATGACTGCTCTCCAAAATAGTTATCAGTTTATTCCTTCTTCTTTTCTACCAAATTAGTTCTATTTGAGCTGTTTCAACCCAGCCTTAGAACACAGCATGCATACTGCTATTTTGAAGTAAAGACACACACAGTTGTTACAACTCCACAGCCTGTGACTTGCATAAGTGGTACCTATATGCGAAGCCTCGGCTTCTGTTCCAGAGATGTCCCCGGGCACGTGAGGGCTGCCTGCCACCATCCCCGCCCTGCTCTGAAGGCTTGTAACCTCGCCCCGCATCCGCGTGCCTTCCACACTGACTTCTCTGATGTGCAAAAGTCTGCAAAGCGAAAACCAACTTCAGGGCTGGAGAGATGGCTTCACGGTTAAGGTACTTGTCTGCAAAGCCAAAGGACCGAGGTTCAATTTCCCAGTACCCACCACATAAAGCCAGATGCACAAGGTGGGGCATGTACCTGGAGTTCGTTTGCAGTGTCTGGAGGCATGCCCATTCTCTCTCTAGATATATCTGCCTCTTTCTCTCTTAAAATAAATAAATCAATTAAATATTTTTTTTAAAAAACCCTTCAGCAAGCTAGAGTGACCTTGTTACCCAGAAACTCCACTTTTACAAATACCCCAAGTGGGTGGAAGTGCATATCCACACAAACTCCCATACGTGTTTGCGGTAGCATTAATTATAGCAGCCACACAAGGGGCCCAAACGGCCATCAGCTGATGGAGAGACAGTACGATGTGTCCTGTCTGAATCGTCCGTTCCCTAAAACCGTTGCCGTAAGTTAGAAAAATATCTGGGTGACTTATCATAAACATATTCTCTTATCGCTCTGGAAGTGGGACATCCTTCATTGGCATCAGTCAGGTTGTCAGTACAGCTGTTTGCGTCGGAGGCTCTCAGGGAAGGTTCTGTCTCCTTGCTCTTTACAGCTCAGAGTGGCCGCCAGTGCTCCTTGGCTTGCAGCCCCTCCTCCATCTTTGAAGAGTATCACTCCAGTCTCTGCCTGTCTCCTCACAGTGCCTCCTCCTTTGCAGTCAAATCTCCCTTTGAAAGGACTGTGTGTGATTACATTGAAGGTCTACCGGAACAAACTTGGTAAGATCTCATGAGCCTCTGTAGCCAAGCCTGCAAGGACCCTTTTGCCGTATAGAGTAACATCCATAGATCCCGGGTCAAGGGATCCAGAGTTATTTTTGGAGACCATCTGTGGTAGTTTGAATGTATGTCCTCGTAGATTTGGGCATTTTAATTAAACTTGTAACTTGGATCTCCAGCTGCCTGGCTGGTGGAGGTATCACTGGGGGCGGATCCGAATTCTAGCCCAGAGGTATGCAAGGAGGTCAGAGTGCTGAGGTTTTGGGGTCCTGCTTGCTGTTTCTCTCTATGCTAGGGATTATGGATGGAAGCAGCTTCTTGCACCACAGATGGACCTCTCCCTGTAAGCTAAAATAAACCCCTTCCTCCTATAAACTGTGTCTGGTTTGGATGGCCTTCCCAGCAACGTGGAACTGTTGACAACACCATCTTCAGCCTAGTGGTGGTAGATGAGTCAATGATCCATGCTACCACTTGGACCAGCCTGGGACCATCGTGCAAAGTGCACAAAGGCCCACACGCCGTATGATTCCATCTGGATGATGTTTCGAGAGTCAGCAAGTCCACAGGGCCTGGAAGGAGACTGGTGAATGACGGGTTCCTCTTTCATCAGCTTCCTGCTCTCTCTCTCTCTCATCTTTCTACTTCATCTTCCCCTCTTCCTGCCCTGGCCACTCTCCAACCATTCAGCTGCTCCTTCAGTTGACAGTGGCCGCTGCCAGGATAACCCTGAGTACTTTGCCTCTGCTGGGACCACATTCTGGAGCTAGAGCGGGAGCTGGTGGTTTGCTTCCGCTTAGGAACCACAGCACCCCAGGGACGATCAGGCACACGTGTCCCTCCCTGCTGGGGGCGAATGGGACTGCTGGACAGGATCAGCAGGCCGCCGTCTGCTGTAGCAGTGCCATTGGGAAGATTCAGGCCTGAGTTCCCCACCAGGGGATACGTCTAAGAGGCCTCCAGCCCACTCCTTCATCAGGAGCCAGGAGGTCAGGTCCTGGGGCTCAAAGACCAGCGCAGCCATCTTTAACCCTTCAGCTACCAAGCAGCAATGGGGGGCTTTGTGCTCCCAAGTTAAGCCCAGGGCTTGCCTGTATAATCAGCCATAGGTGGCACCAAGCAGTGAGAGAGCTACCTGCGAATGTAGTCCAAGAAGAGGTGTTTGGACCAATCACAGACATTTGTTTGAGCCAACCACATCCTTGCCTCTTACCACACATCACAGTTGTGTGTTTTGGGACAGTCATGGCCTTGCCAGTCATGGAAATCTCTCCTTGCACCAGAGGAAGTGTCCTCCCCTTGGCCAAGGTAGACCTGGTTCATCAAGGCTTGGGACTGCACAGAGTTGGTACAAAGTTTTCAACAGCCCTGGCTGGAGCTGTGCCTTTTGGAGACAGGGCAATCAGCAGTTATCTGTTGCATCGTTGCTTCAAAGCATCTGTGGAATGGGTTTCACCCAGATGGTGCTGGCATGAGGGTACTTGGACTGGTTGGTGCTAGACTGATCATCCTTTTGTTGAAGGCAGCAAGAGTGCTCAATGGCTGCTAGTTGAGTTGCCTCATCCCTTGAGTCTGTGCTTGTTTACATGAAAATGAACTTCAGAAAGAAAGTCTGTGATATAAACTTACGCCACTCATCATTAACACTCACAGTGACTTTCATAGTGCTCTAACAGTGTTTTACACATGCTCAGTGCTCAGAGAGAGGTGGGTTTCGCTGGTCTATCTCAAGCCCAGTGAATTTGCCTTTTAGGAAGCACACACTGGCTATGCTATGTCAGAAAGCAGTAACTATGGGAAGGAAGGCTAGAAGCTGAGCTCAGGAAGCTATGCCCATGGTCCAGGCAGTGCGCGATGGGAACCTGCGCCAGGGTTGGGAGGGGGGAGAGAAAGAGTCTGTTCTCATCCCCAAACACATCCGTAACCTGTATTATGTCAGCTTTCTGTCACTGGGCCAAATACCTGAGATAACCAGCTTGTGAAGACAGATGGTGTGCCTGGCTCACGGTTCTGGAAGTCCCAGTCCAGGACTGGACATACCTACTGCTTTGAGGCTCTGGTGAGGAAGAAAACATCCTGGCAGGAGCCCATGGCAGAGCAAAACCATCTACTTCATGGCAAGGAAGTGAGAACAGTGGAAGAGCAGGCTGGAGCCACCCTCCCGCTGTGGGTCCCAAAGACCTTGTACCAGGCCCTACTGCATAAATGTTCCCCTGCCTTCCAGTAGCACCTTGCAAGGGACTCAGCCTTTGCTGAATGGGACTTTAGGAGACCCTGACCCAAACCATATTACATGCCTTCTAAGGTGCTGGCATACTGAGACCATAGGAGTGGGTACATGGAGGGTGTGAGAGCTAATTCTAGATGCCAGCACACAGAGGCTGTTATGACCCAGTGATTTAACCAAACACTAAGCCAACGTTGCTGTGAAGGACTTCTGTGGGTGAGGTTTACATCCACAACCCATTGGCCTCTCTGGATAATGTGGGCAGGCCTCATCTAATATTCTAACTAAAGACCTTAAGAGCAAAACCCAAGTTTACTAGAGAAGAAACCTGGCTCTACTTTCTCGCCAGAACCTTCCCGTTTCAGAGGTTGTGACCCCTCTCCTTAGCAAGATCTCCCCTGGGCTCAGGAAGCCAGGCACTATCAGGATTCCTGCTTTGGTGTTACTGGTAGTTTGTGATGCTCTTAGGCAAGGACGCCCAGAGAAGGAGGTGTGAGACGCAGCCCTCCTTATCTCGTCAGGATCGTGACTCTCCACTACCATTCCTTTCAGCTCAGCCCAGGCCTCTGCCCAGGCAAAGACAAGAAGAGGTCAACCCAGTGACACCATCCTGGTACCTGGTGCTTCTGGGCTTCTGTCACCTCCTCTTTCCCAAGCTCCTCCAAGGATGTAGTCTTTGTCTTGCCTCTCATGCTAGAGTTGCTGTCCTCATTCCTTGGCCATTGTTTCAGAAAAATGGACCAAAGCTCCAGTCTTGCTCCCAGTGAGGGTTAATTCTTATTGCCAACTTGTTTGGATTAACACATGCCTAAAGGATTAATGAATCACACCTCTGAGTGTCCATGAGGGTACTCCCAAAGATAATGAGATCATGCGGTCTCTGACTCAGAGAAGGGGTTAATCCCCTGATGGGTCCATGCACCGGGAGGTTGTGGTAGTCAGCTCCTCACTGCTAAAACGAACACCTGACCCAGAAGCAGCTTATGGAAGGAGAGAGTCTATTCCAGCTGACAGTTTCCAGGGCAAGTTTCATCATGGTGAAGAAAACCTGTCAGAGCAGAGGCTGGCCACCACGTCTTGTCACATCAGCTGCCGGGAAGCAGCAAGAGTGAGCTGGTTCTGGACACTCCATAGGCTGGACTAATAAACCTCAAGGCTCACCCCCCAGGGACACACCTCCTCCAACAAGGCTCCATAACTCTCCCCAGTCACCACAAGACAGTATTCAAAACACATGAGGCAATGGGGGACAATTACACTCAAATCACCACCAAGACGGTCAAGGTAGTGGGAGGGGCCTTGCTAGAGGCAGTATATTGGCCAGGGAGGTGGTGTCTTTGGGATCGCATCTCACCCAATCCTCTTCTGTCATTGTCCCGTTTCTCTGCTTCCTGGCTGTCACGACGTGAACTTCCCCATTCCACCACACTCCCCCCCCCCATGATGGGTAGAGACCTCTGAAACTATGAACCAAAACAAATCCTGCCTTCCTCAGGTTGCTTTTATCTGATATTTTATTGAAGCAATGAGAAAAGTAACTAATACAATATGACTGGGGCCTTTGCTACCCATTCTCAGACACACCTAATCCTGAGCACCCCTTCCTGACCTGGACCCTGGTCTCCCTGGGATGGCCCTGTATTTTTTAAAGATATTTATTTATTTATTTATTTATTTATTTATTTATTTGTGTGTGTGTGAGAGTGAGAGAGACAGAGAATGAGAATGGGCATGCCAGGGCCTCTAGCCTCTGCAAATGAATTTTAGACACATGTGTCGCTGTGTGCATCTGACTTATGTGGGTTCTGGAGACTTGAACCTGGGCCCTTAGGTTTCGCAGGCAAGTGTCTCAACAGCTAATCCATCTCTCCGGCCCAGGCCTGTCTGTTTTTTGGTCTGGGTTGGGCCCCCAGAAGGCAAAACTGCTGCTGGGCTCGGCTGAGGTGAGTACAGCGACCAGGGTAGCCCTCTCTTGTCTAGAGAGCTCCACCCATCTTCCTAGAGGCCAGAAAGCCAGGAAGGCTGAACTTGAGAAGCAACACCACTACAGTGGGACTAGAAAATTGTCCTCCATCCATCCCAGCCCTGCTCCTTGCTTCCTGAGCCTTTGCTACAGGCTCTGAAGGCACCTAGAGCTAGGCTCTATAAAGGGGGTCACAGAGCAAGAGGAGGGAGCTGGGGCGTCTGCAGGAAGACCGCAAGTACTGCTACTGTGGCCACCTGCTTCCCTGTCCTCTCTGTAGTGTGTTATTTCAGGGTCTCAAGAGAACCTGCACCCCAAATTCTGCTGGCTAGATGTGAAGGTCTGGGTAGACTCAGGTCATCAGTGAGCCCGTAGGAAATAACCAAAATGAGAAAGATCAAAAGCTGTTATTCTGACCAATGGCCCAGTGCCTCTCCTAGCCCTGTGGCCTAATTCATTGATTACAGATAGACCCTGGGCATAACCTGTTCTTGTCTTGAGGGGCCTTAGGTAACTACAGTAAGACCAGGCTGAGACCCTCAGCTCTAGAACTTTGCTAAGTGTGGTCCAGCAACACTGACATCACCTGGGAGGTCAACAGAAATGCAGAATCTCTTGAGCTGGGGAGGGGGCTCAGCGTGCTGGGAGCCAGCCCCAGTTGGAGAGAGATCCTGGAAGGAAATGTGGCATCGCGGGGGAAGAATGAGAGACACCAGCTGCCATTCCCGGTGGTTCAGGATCTCTGCCTCCCTCAAAACCTTTATTTATACTACTACAGAACAAAAGCAGGCTTACTTTCCAGCAAATATCAAAACACTCAATTCTCAGCAATAAAAACATCAGCAAAGTGCTAGGCAGACTGTTTCATACCAAAAGGCCATTCTTCTAACTTTCTTATACATTCCTTGTAGCCAAGCTTAGCAAAGTACTTATTAGCCTGTTTGATTAAAGAGTTTTATTGTTCTCTGGATAACAAACACCAAGCAGGGCCTGGTCGAGCAAGCCTTTCCAAGAAGGGCAGTGAACTATAGCATGCCCACTTTCCATTCTTATTAACTATGTAACCCGAGGTTTCATCACAAATTCCTGTACAGGGTAGAGGAGGGTCAGTAGGATCAGGAAACCTAGGTGCATTGGCCTTAGCTCCTCGAGGTGGACCTCGGAATTTCTGGTGTTGTAATGGGAGGACCAAGTAATTCTTTTTCCTGTAACTTTGCAAAGAACTCCTTATTAGTCATATTCTTATATTTATCTAGGGAGCGTAAGTCTGTACAAATGGTTTTAGTTTTATTTTTTCAGCCCTCTTACTTCTCTACAGCAGGGAACAGTTTGAGTTTTCTTTTTCTGAAAGCCTAAAAAAGACAGGAGTGCGATTGCCAATGAGAAAACCAAACACAGGGAACCGAATGGTTTCAGCTCCATCAAGAAGCTCCAGCCACGTGGAAACCTCCTCCCAGCCGGGACCTTGTCAAACGGCAGGAGCGACTTTGCCTCCACCATCAGTGGTTAAAACACTCATTGAGCATATGTGAGAACCGGAGTTCAGATCCCCAGAACCCATACAAATACGCAAGGGGGTGGAGGCTCACCTGTAATCCCAGTGTTCGGGAGACAGACAAGATCCCTGCGGCAAGCTGACTACCGGACCAGCAAATTGGTGAGCTTTGGGGTCAAGTGAGAAACTTGTCTCTATAACTCACGTGGAGAGCAATCACAGGAGACCTCCACAGGCCTCCACAGGCATGTTCACACACGTTGCACACACCCCTGCATACATGCCTACCACATGCGTGTGACCGTACATACACACATGCATGAAAGAAACATACACCTGCCAAAAGTGCAGAATTTCAATAGCATGCTGGCATGAGGGACTCTAGTGGGTCTCAGGAGATGCCAGAAGGTTCAGGGGCACTTTTAAGGCCCAGAAGCACCACGAGAAGTGTCAGTAACTCCTTCACCAGAGGACAGCTATCTTTGATCCTTCATTTTGTGACACCCCGCCCCTCAGTTCTGCAGCTCTGAATCTCAGGAGCAGTGTCCAGAGCTGGGGTCCTCATGACAATGTGCTCAGTGCATTAGGCCCCACCTGACCTGAGGCCCACCACCACCCTCAGTTAGGCGTTAGGTCCACGAAGGCTCACAGGAAATCGTTCTTCAGAATAGCACTCTTGTGACAGTTAAGTCCAATTGACAACTTGACCGGATTTAGAATCAGTTGGGAGATATGCTTCTGGGATTGTCTGTGAGGTGTTTACAGACAGGTTTGACTGAAGAGGAAAGACCTACCCTGACTATGGTTGGCACCATCTCATGGCCTGGGATTCTGGGCTGAATAAAAAGAGAAAAAGGAGAAAGAAAGCTGAGCACCAGGGTGTATATCTCTCTCTCTCTCTCTCCCTCCCTCCCTCCCTCCCTCTCTCTCTCTCTCTCTCTCCCACCTCTCTTTCTCTCTCTCTCCTTCCCGGCTGCATACACAATGTGACCATCTCATCCTTCTTTCACAGTGCCTTTCTTGCCATGATGGACTGTGACATCAGACTGAGCTTCCTTCCACCAAAAAAAGAAAGAAAGAAAGAAAGAAAAAAGAAAGAAAGAAAGAAAACTCTTTTCAGGCATTTTGTCACCACAATGAAAAAGTAGTTTTTTGTGATTATCAATGGCATTTCTAATGCTTTTTTTTTTTTTTTTTTTTTTTTTTTTTTTTTGGTTTTTAGAGGCAGGGTCTCACTCTAGCCCAGGCTGACCTGGAATTCACTATGGAGACTCAGGGTGGCCTC
Source organism: Dipus sagitta (assembly GCA_036346955.1). Lineage (NCBI taxonomy): Eukaryota > Metazoa > Chordata > Mammalia > Rodentia > Dipodidae > Dipus > Dipus sagitta. The sequence goes on along the minus strand of CM070772.1, from coordinate 150,004,688 downwards.
GAACTCACGGCAATCCTCCTACGTCTACTGGGACTAAAGGCGTGTGCCACCACGCCCAGCTTTCTAATGCTATTTCCTTGCACAGCCTCTGGACTTGACCTTGGACTAATAGTAACTACCCTTAATGAGTGCTTGCTAAATGGCAAACACTTTGCCAACACTGTTCAGCACAATCATCTCCTAATCCGCAATAAAATGTTTTATTAATCCCATTTTGCAAATGCAGAAACTGAGGTTCATAGATATCAATCCAAGGCACACAGCCAGTCTCTGACAGACCTGTGATGGGAACTCCCCAGTGTCGGATTCTAAAACTTAAGACAGGTCCATGGTGCTATCTGTATTGTGCCCTGCTTCAGAAATAAACACTGTGATGGAATATTAAAATTGTCACTCAGAAATGCCAGTGGTCTCAAAAAAAAAAGAAAGAAAGAAAGAAAGAAAGAAAGAAAGAAAGAAAGAAAGAAAGAAAAGCAAGCAAACAAATACATTGTCATTTCCTAAGACCAACAACCAGAGGAGAAGGATTTTACATAAGCAAAAAAGTGCCCTTGGGAATATGAGCCCAGTGCATTAATGCACCGATTATTCCTCTCGCCTGGGATCTAACAATATTTTTATTAGGATGCTTTACATATTCTTTAGCTTCTTTAAAATGCTAAACTGACTTGGAGTCCCCAGATGTGCCAAAATCCCAGGCAGTATGTTTATAGAAAGTGAACCCCCCACACACGAAATAACTCCCAGAGGCTTGATTTCGTGCTTTGTATTGTGAGGAGGTGAAAATTCACAACTCTCCCCGGATTGCAACTGCCATAAAATTCAAACCACACTAGATTTATGAGGGGAAGAGGGAGGGTGGCTGGAGGGCTCATCCGGAATAGTTAACAACCCTTCTCTTGTCTACCACCCTGCCAGAATCTGGGTGGCCCTGGCTCTGGAGAGGCTGGTAGCTTTGTCACATGGCCATGGCTAAGGGTCAGCCAGGGATGAATCAGGGTCCAAGGTCAGCACCCAATTTCTAGTCTGCATGGAGATAAGGTTCAGAAATGACTTTTCTCGGTCTGCAGAGTGACCAGGTGCCTGGTTATGTTTTCCATAATAGACTTTCAAAACACTTTAACAGAAGGTTATAGCCAACCTACAGAGGGACAAATTAAAAAAATATTATATACATGATGTCATTCTTTGCAGCCTTAAATAAGAACAAAGTTATGCTGTTTGCAGGAAAATGGATGTAGCTAGGAAATAATCATATCAAGTAAACTAAGCCAGAAAGGCAAATATATATTTCCTCTCAATGTGGTTCCTAGATTTTACATAGACACATAAAATCATGTATGCGTATATGACATGAAAATAGAACCAAAGCTGTCTAGGAGACAAGGGATTAATGACAGGGAGAAGGAAGAGCAAGGGAAGGGGAAGGAGATATGGAGAGGAATCTGCTCAAACACACAACATACTATATGAACACACATTTCAACATGCTTGCATGAAAATGTCCTTATGTAACACAATGCCATAGCCAATGAATACATAGCAGGAAATACGTTTTTAATATTTTCTTTTTCTATTATGTATTTGAGAGAGACAGAAATAGGCAGGGAAAGAGAGGGGGAGAGAGAATGGGTGCGCCAGGGCCTCCAGCTGCTGCAAACAAGCTCCAGATGCATGCGCCCCCTTGTGCATCTGGCTTACGTGGGTCCTGAGGAATCGAAGCTGGTTCCTTTGGCTTTGCAGGCAAGTGCCTTAACCACTAAGCTATTTCTCCAGCCCTAAGGAAATATTTTTTAAATTATATTAAAAATACTTCAGCAGAGATTGGAACCCCACCTGTGAGGCAGTTGACCTAGCAGTGGGACCAGCGGCCAGTAAGAACACTGGCCGAGGAGGAAGGCCACACAGGAAGAGCCAGGCACAAACACTGCTGTCATTTGCACAATTAGCAGACAGCACAAACGGGATTTATCGGTGAGACGAGCGACTCTGTTGACCAGCAAGATAGATAACAGAAATGAAATCTCAATCTCTTTGGTTTACTGTAGCAAAACAGCATAAACCCGGGGACTTACAGACAACAGAAGTTTATTTCTCTGTTCTTTGGGAAGTCTAAGATCAAGGCCCCAGGCAGACTCAGCGACAGGTGAAGGGTTCCCACCTGGGAGCCCATATCTTCCGTCTGTGCCCACACATGGCAGAAGGAGAAGGAAGCTCTTTGGATCCTGTCCCGTGTGGGCACCCGTCCCATTGACGAGGGCTCTGTCACCAGACCGAATGATCTCCCCAAAAGTCTTGTCTCCTAATGCGACCACCGTCAGCACTACCTCACAAGAACAAGGTCGCCACAGACACCTAGACCCCAGCAAACTTGCCCTGCTGGACAGAAAGGTACTCAGGAGATGTGGACTGACTGAAAACAGGTCAGAGATGATAAGGGATCAACACTTCGGCGAATAGGACGGGAGGATTCTGGGAAGCCTGTTTGCCTGAAGCAGGGCTCGGCTGCTGGCCATCGAGTCAGGTATCTGTTCCAGTTGTCTGATGCTTACTGGAAGCCTCGCCTCTTAGGTGTATATAAGTTTGTGTCTACCTCAAGGGCCCTTTCCCGCCAGCTGTGTCTGAGCCCAGGAGACGCGTACGAGACCCCTATGGCTACTTGGTTAGCAAGGGTGGTGGAATTGGATCAGAGATGCTCTTTCAGCCACTGCAGGCACGAATTTATGGAGGAACCTTAGACTTGGGTAGCTTCCCTTCCAGAGCCTCACTACGAAATGACAGCTCTAGGTATTTGCCCTTCATTAAATTTATCACCTTTGTATCTAATTTCTTTTTAATTGTTTTCCCCTTTAATCAGAGGTGAATCAGTCACAGGAACAGTTTTCAGAACTGCTCCTGGCAAGGGCCATTCTTATAAGAAGTGATTATATTCTTATTAGAGAAGCAATTTATTGCCAACCAAATTCTTGGTGCCCGTTGAATAAAGTTGCTATTAATTCTATTCACTTGGGGTACCCAACAATTTCTTGAAGTCATTCGTGAGAGCTAATAGATATTAAAAACAAGGCACGGGCTGGAGAGATGGCTTAGTGGTTGAAGCACTTGTCTGCAAAGCCTAAGGACCCAAGTTTGAATCCCCAGAACCCACGTAAGCTAGATGCACAAGGTGGCACACACATCTAAAGTTTGTTTGTAGTGGCTAAGGCCCTGGCATGCCAATTCTCTCTGTGTCTCTCTCTCACACACAAAAAATAAAAAATAAAAAAATTTTCAAAAGGCGGGCATGGATTCTGGTCCACAGGGAAGGCGTGCACCCTCTCAGACACTTACACCCATCTGTGCCTGCCCAGTAGCTTGTTCCCAGGTATTTCGTTCCTGGAGCCCAGGGAAGGTCAGAGGAACTAGGACTCTCAAAGCGATTTGACCCCATCTTTTTCTCATCGGACAAGGGGAGTGGCTGGCCCAGATAGATTCTGTGACTTCCCCATGGTCATATGGCAGAGCTGGGAGAATAGCTTCTCAGCCCAACTCCAACTCAACAAACATGTGTCCATCCAGGAGGGTCTGCTTGAGGCTGAGCCCTGCCTTGTGCTAGAGACACCAGAATCACGGCTTAGTGAGCGCAGGGTCAGAGGGTGATGCGCAGAGATGTGCAAACATCTGGAAGAAGGAAGGAAGAAGAACTCCTGGTACTGGCCTGAGGCCAGTGTGTGGGTCTCTGCTCTTGGAAAATGGAAGCCGAGAGTCTAAGCGAGGAGAAGACAGGGACAGAGGCAGGGCCCCGGCCAGCTCTGGTGTGGACAATAGGCCCAGACAGTGGCCAATAGCGGGAGCTTCTGTGCTGGCTTTTGGAGTGGTGTGCAGAGCTCTAGAAGTCTCCATAGGGTGGGAGAGGTCTTTCACATGGAGCTGAATGTGTAGACTCTATTTCAAGCTAAACAGACACCCCGAGGTGGCTAGGATGCCACACTCACTTCTCCAAAGTCCTCCTCTCCTGTCTCCTTCCTGTCCTCCAGTCTCAATGGTTCTCCTGGGACTCCAGAGCCTCTGGGGCACCAGTGGGTGCTTCTTAGTAAAGCCAAGCCCTCACCCTCTCCCCTAAAAGCAAAGGAAATAAGCACAACACGCATGTGCACGGAGCCTAACTACACCACAAGGCATGTTTCTCTAGAACTCTCTATCGTTTCTCCCCTTGTGTATAGGTTAAACAAAATCAATCCCAGGTCCACACAATGTATCCCAGGCCATCCTGCTGGTGCAGGCTGGGGCCCAGTGCCCATGGCTCACAGCACAAGCTCTCAAACCAATAACCTGTCTTTGAATCCCAGTCTCACCACTCATCAGCCAGGACATGAGCAGATGGCTTTCTTTCTGCTTCTTCTCATAAAATTGCCATGCTGATTCAATAAGAAAATCCACGCAAAGACCACAGAGTCATGCCAGGCACACAGTGAATGCACCTATAGCTTAGCCACAAGCAGCATCAACCACGAGGCAGCATTCCTCCTGTTGGGACATTCAGTACCCCCAAGTGTCCCCAGAGAAGGTGCTTGGTTTCTTTGGTCCTCAGGACAGTTGGAATGCTTAGGGAATTCGTCCTCTCCTGTCTGTGATCTCCCTCTTTCTCTCCTTTAACCCTCCGCACTGCTTCCCTACCAGCCTGTACTCACAAGCACACCTAAGAAGCGAGCCTCAAATTCTTTGTGTTGTTCAAGAATGGTCCTTTACAATACTCATCTTTATAGTTTTTCCTTTTCTTTTCTTTTGCTATTTAGGACAAAAAGAATTACTTTTCTCCTTTAAAAGCCCAGATTGGATTTTGAAAGAAGCTCTCTCATGAGAAGCAGCATTGGCTGTGCCTACTAGCAGCAGCAGTTGGGGGATTATCAGCAAAGAACCACATTGCATACCTAATTGCAAAACTATCCCCACGGCCAAGAGCTGGGTTGGGCTAAGCGGGCGACTTGGGCCCTCACCTAGCTACTACTTCCAAGCTACAGGAGAAGACTGTGTGGGCTCCACAAAGAGGATCTTTATAGCAACATTGTTCTTGACACACAGCTATAACAGAGGCAATAAAATAAAACACTTGTGGCACAAGCACGAGCCCCTGAGCTCAGATCCCCTGAACTCACGTAAAGCCCAAGACTGTAGCATCTGCAATTCCAGCATGCCCACAGTGGGCAGGGGGGTGGAGGCAGGAGAACCAGCCAGAAGCTCAGAGACCAGCTAGTGTGGAAAACACAGCAGGAAACAAGAGACAAACAAACAAGGTGTAAGGGGAGGACTGACACCCAGAGTTTTCCTCTGACCTCCACATGTGCGTCATGTATGAACATGCACATACAAACATATCAAAAAAAGAAGAAGAAGAAGAGGAAAGAACAAAAGGAAGGAAGAAAAGAGGTATGCTACCACACACATATCCCTTCTCAGAACCTTCGCACACTGTCATTGCCAACTTGACGTGGTACAGAATCACCAATGAGACAAGTCTCCGTGGTTTCTAGAGTGAGTTAACAGAGGTGGGAAGACGCACCCTACCCATCCATGGGCAGCACCATTCCATGGGGTGGGATCCCAGACCAAACGGAAAGGAGAAAGCGAGCTGAACACCAGCATTCATCTCTCTCTGCTTCCTGCCTGCGGATACCGTGTGACTAGCTGCCTCATGCACCTGCTGCCTGGTGGACTGTACCCTCAAGCTGTGAGCCAAAATAACCCCTTCCACCCTTGAGTTACTTTAGTCACAGCAAGAACAAAAGTAATAAAGACAGACACCTGAGAAAAATTATCTTCGTAGCCTGGAGACAAATAGTCAGGAAGGGGACACTTCCTGCAGCCCCCGAATAGCCTGGTCACTAACCTCTGCTCCTGCAAGAGTGGGCTTTGCCCAGTGGGGAAATACTACAGGCGTTGGGTTTGCCGAGGCTACTTCCATCTGTGTGTGGGCTGGTGAGCTGCTTGTGTACTTGTGAGAGGAGCGGGAAAGAGCCTTGTCATCTCTGGTGCCAGGTGCATAGAAGGGACTCAGGAAACGTTTCCTGGTTCAGTTTCCTCAAGGTTGGTAATCTACTCATTTGGAGTCTTGCAATTAGCATATGGGGTCTCTGGCAGGGTTTCAGATTGAGGAGCCATAAGCCACTTACACGCTCTGCTCTCCAGCAGTGGGAAACTTTATCGCAAGCCTTTCAAGCAGAGATAGCCAAAGCTTAAATGACTCAGCAGCTCCTGCCGATATCTATCAGCAAGCTGAAGCTTCGCAGAATCCCAGGGGAGCGACCATGCTAAGGAGTGGAGGATGATATCTTGCAAGGGCAGGTGTCCTGGGAGTGTTCAGGGACATCCTAAATACAATAAGAAATGTACTATAGAAAATAGCCAGGCTGGAAAGATGGCTCAGCAGTTAAGGTGCTTGCCTGCAAAGCCTGATGACCTGGGTTTGATTCCCCAGTGCCCACGTAGAGCCGGATGCACAAGGTGGTGCATGTGTCTGGAGTCTATTTACAGCTGCTAGAGGCCCTGGCGTGCCCATTCTCTATATGTATGTCTTTCTTCTCTCTCTGCTTGCAAATAAATAAGTGATATATTAAGGGGGAAAAAAAGAAAATAAGGCTGGAGAGATGGCTTAGTAGGTAAGGTGCTTGCCTGTGAAGCCTAAGGACCCATGTTCAACTCTCCAGGTCCCACGTAAGCCAGACGCACAAGGTGACACAAGCGCACAGTCACACATGCACACAACGTGGCACACACTTCTCGATTGCAGTGGCTGGAGGCCCTGACGCACCAATTCTCTCTGGCTCTCTCTCTCTTGTGCCCCCCCTCCCCCGCTTCATCCTCTCTCTCAGAACCAGCTCTTGCCCCACTCTCTCCAAGCATCAAGTGTCAAAGCAAATCCATGAAACCTCACAAGTCATCTCAAGGCCAAATCCTCCCCTGGCTCTGGGTTAGCATCCCTAATGGGGGAAGGACTGCTCCAACAGGGACACCCCACCCTCATCTGTGGCCTGGACCACTGCTGCCAGCCTCCTTTCCAGGTTACTTGTCTCTGGTGGTCATCTAACCAACTTCCTCACGTCACTAGAATGCCTTCTTTGTTGATGCAAGTGTGTGCGTTTGCATGTGCAGGTTCATGTGTGTATGTAAGCATGCATGTGGAGGCCAGAGGACAACCTTGGGTGTCTTTCTTTAGGAATTTCGTCCACCTTTTTTTTTTCTTCTTTTTTTGTATGGTCTCTAATTGGCCTGGACTTTGCCAATTAGGCTAAACTGGCCTGCCAATGTACTCCAGGGACCTACCTGTCTCCGAGTCTCCCCAGCACTGGGATGACAGGTGCATGCCGCCATGCTCAGGTGTGGAGTGTATGTGTTGCCTGTATGTGCTTGCAAGTGCATGTCCACATGTACATGGGTACATGGGGGACCAGACGGCAACATCAGGTGTGTTCCTCAAACACATCTGCTTTATTTCGGGGGTCAGGGTCTCTCTGTGGAGCTCACTGATTCCTCTAGACTAGGTAGCTAAGCCATCCAGGGATCCTCCTGCCTCTACCTCTCGGTGCTGGAATTACAGGTATGTGCTTTTATTTATTTATTATTTATTTATTTGTGAGAGAGAAAGAGAGAATGGGCACACCAGGGTCTCTAGCCACCACAAATGAACTCCAGATTCATGTGCCACCTTGTGCATCTGACTTTGCAGGCAAGCGCCTTAACTGCTGAGCCATCTCTCCAGCCCCCATGCCTGGCTTCTCATGTGGGTGCTGAAGATCCTCAAAACTGCACAGAAAACACTTTACCTGCTGTGTCATCTCCTCAGCCCCAAGTCACCAGTCGTTCACGAGCAGACTCACACCACCCAGGCTCAGGTGACATCAGTGGGAAGTGAGGGCGTCAACCTGACGATTCACAGCAGTGGTCCCTGGTGTAAGGGTTTCAGTTTGGACTGCGTTGCAAGAGACAGAAATCCGAATTCAAAATAACAAGTGTCAAAATAATATATAAGCGTTCACAGCTGCCAGTTCCAGGGAGTAAATCTGATGCCCGGAGTACAGCTGGATACGAGAAGTCAAATGGTATCATGGGGGACTCAACTGTTCCTCTCTCAGATCTGTCTTCTACCTTGTTGACTTCAGCCCCACCTGGTGGAAAGATGGATTCCTGTCCTCTGGGGTCCCACTCTTTCAGAATAAAGTCTAGCTGGTAAGAGTCTCTCCTAGAAGCCTCAGCAAGCACTTTAACATATCTTATGGACTCTTCTGAGTTCACATGACAATCCCTTCAGAAATCCCTGGCACCTGCTGAGGACGGCCATGTTCTGATCGGTCCAGGTCCGGATCAAATGCCCCACCCCAAAGCCAAAACTTTCTATCTCCAGAGCATAAGGGCGTGCATAGGAGAGAGAGGAAAGCTGCATGCAGAGACAGACGCTGGGCAGCAAAGCCACCTGATAACCACTGTACCTGGCCATCCCTTTACGGCACCGAGGAAGGCCCAGCTTTCTCGGGAAGCTTGCTTGCTGAGTCAGAATAAGGCAAGGGGCATACTGCAATGCTGACTAAGCTGCAGGCATGGGTCTCTCCACAAAGCTCCTCTCAAGCCATTTTCTGCACGGGGTCTCATCTCTTCTGAAGTCACATTCTGCCTTTGTTCAGAGGGGTGACATCACTGTGTCTACACGAGCCGCTCAGTCCACACTGGCTTTCTTGGCTGCCTCTCCCACACAGATTCTTACATAAGAGGCATCCCCCTGCATTCTCTACACTTCCGGGTGCTATCTCACCACAGATCGGGTCAGCAGCCTCGAAGTGTTGCAGCAGAGCAGGAAATGCTCTGCTTATTTAATAGGCAATGTGAGAAAAGAAAAAAGTAGGAAACATAGTGCCCAGGTTCACACGTATAGACAGAGCCAGGCTCCCAGGCCCAACTATGAGCCACCAGCCAGCATTTCTTATAGAAATAAAGATTGTCAGTGAACAATAGGCTGGTGTCTCTCCCATGCATCATCTAAATGTGTCAGGAGACTGACCCTGACCTTGAAGGTAAAAGGACCTTTCTGATAGCCAACGGCGATGCCACTGTCACTCCCGGCCTAAGGGAACAGCTCTTCTCTGCCGTGGACTGTGGATGGCGTAGCTCCTATCGGGCTGTAGTCAGTGCTAAGATGAGACAAGATGTTTGGCAAACAACACTCAGACCAACAGGTGCATTTGTTAGAGTGCTTTAGATCGATGGCTTCCAAAATTAAAACATTCTCTGTGTGTCAGTTGTCTCCGCCAGGCTCTGTGGCAGGGAGGCAGGAGACTGTATTGGCCTTGCAGTAAACAAGCCCTCTACACTAGGGAGGCTCCCATGACTCCCTGACTATGTCAGAGGACAGGAAGAGAGAAGCTCAGACACTGACTGTGGAGGTGGAGAGGGGAGGGGCACGGGGCTTAAGTTCCCTAGACAATGGAGCGCTGTCTGGGGCGTGGACTAGGCCTCCCTCCTTCACGTGGGGAAAAGCAGCTTGTTGTGGTTTGGATGTAAGCTATCTCCCACCGGCTCACATGTGATTGAACCCTTGGCTCCCAGCTGGCGGTGCCGTTTCTTTTTGGAAAGTTGTGGAACCTTTAGGAGGCGGAGCCTTGCTGGAGAAAGTAAAGTCCCTGGGACAGGCTTTGAGGTTTTACAGCCCAGCCCTACTTTCTGCTTGTCCTCGCTCCCTGACTACGATGTGATAGACTAGCTTCCTCTTCCTGCCACCATGATGAAATGCATCCCCCCACCCCCAGAACTATAAGCTGAATTAAACTCTCCTCTTCCTTAAGTTGCTTCTGGTCAGGTATTTTCTCACAGCAATAAGAAAGTTACTGCTATAGAGTCCATGATGCTGAAGCCAGTTTTCCATTTTCTGGTGTCCTTTGGGATCTGTCTGTCAGTGTGGTCACACTGTGACTGTCCATCCCATATCCTGCCCATGTTAATTTGCCTTTGGCTGTAAAAATGGTTCTCAGCCTGCACCACAAACACAGGCCTCTCTTCTGCCTTGCTGGCAGCCCTAAAACTGGCTCTGATTGGTCAGGGTAGGGAGGCTGGTGCCCACAAGCCGTGACTGGACGTGTCCCCTAACCACCTTGCCCTCCAGTGGTATAGTTCCAAGACAATGGTTTCTAGAAGGTCTCCAGGGACTCAATGGAACTGGTAATGAATTCACTGATGCTTATGTTGTTGGTTCTCCTTCTGTGTCTAACTGAAAGGGAAGAGCAGCAGCTTTCTATTCTATACTATTCCGGATACTTTTGTATTCTGCATTGTATAAAGGGCTCTGCATGTTCATGTTACTTGTAGCTTAGCAGGTGCACACTGTTAATGGTGTGCATGCTCCGAGTTCCCTCTTTAGTCCAGGTGGTGCCTGGAGGAGCACAAGGTTGGTAGCAGCAGCCACTAACTAGATAGCATTCCAAGAAGTGTCTGAGCCCAGATGGCCAAAGAATAAGGGGACAGTGCAAGTGTTGATCATTAGACAGAGACAGATACCACAGGTCTCAGAAACATGGCTGCCTGCCTGAACAAAGAGAAAGGCTGAATCCCAAAATGATTGATGGCTTTTGTCTAACGCCCTCCCTATAAAGACTGCTAGTTGGAAGTGAGAGGAAAAGACATTTTTATTTTAGGGTGTTAACCTGCTGCCTTCTTGAATCAATGGATCACTTAAAAAAAAGTAATTTAGGGGCTACAGAGATGGCTTTGTGGTTAAAGTGTTTGCCTGTGAACCCTAAGGACTCAGGTTCGATTCCCCAGTACCCACATAAGCCAGATGTACAAGGTGGCACATATGTCTGGAGTTCATTTGCAGTGGCTAGAGACCCTGGCATGCACATTGTCTCTATCTACCTCTCTTTCTCTCAAATAAATAAATAAACATAAAAAATAAATTTAAGGGCTGGAGAGGTGGCTTAGTGGTTAAGGTGTTTGCCTGCAAAGCCAAAGGACCCAGGTTGATTCCCCAGGACCCACGTTAGCCAGATGCATAAGGGGGCACATGCGTCTGGAGTTAATTTGCAGTGGCTGAAGGCCCTGGCATGCCAATTCTCTCTCTCTCTCTCTGTCAAATAAATAAATAAAAATTAAATTTAAAAAAGAAAAAATAAATAAATCTAAGGCCTGGAGAGACGCCTTAGCGGTTAAAGCACTTGCCTGCAAAGCCAAAGGACCTTGGTTCGGTTCCCCAGGACCCACGTAAGCCAGACGCACAAGGTGGCGCTTGCATCTGGAGTTTGTTTGCAGTGGCTAGAAGCCCTGGCAAGCCCTTTCTCTCTCTCTCTCTCTCCCTCCCTCCCTCTCTCTCTCTCTCTGTCTCTTTCCCTCTCTCAAATAAATAAACAAAAATAAAAATATTAATAAATAAATAAATTTTAACAAAAATGCCTTTTAAAGGTTCAGATGCTGCTCTGCTTATTGGCATTTGTGGAGACCAGCAACACAAGCTCTGCTATTCTGGCTACATGACTCCTCCCCCTCCTGCCCTGTGCTTCCTGGAGTCACACTGGAAATCAACAGCCATGCCCTCTTCTTCCAGGAATGCTCTTCTCCATGTCGACTTCTACACCCCTCTGCCTCTGAGCCTCCTCTAGGACGACAAAGCCCACAGCAGCTCTTCGGCTCCATCCCGACTGGACTACAAATCCCAGAATGCTGCCTGTTTTTTACTTTCCCTTTGCCCTGAACTTAGCATGAGCTGGAGGTTTGAACTGCATCTTCCTGCGCTTGGGTGAGTCTGAGAACCAGGCACACAAGGCAGCATATGGTAGGAAGGACATGGCACGTATCTGTTTCCAGCTCTGCCATTAACTATGTGGCCTTGGAGAAGCGATCATCTCTGAGCCTCAGCTCTCCTATCTCTAAAATTAGGAAAGTGCCCAAGCCCATCTTGTAGCTAAGGTCAAATGAGGCGTTAGGGACTCGAGAGATGGTTCAGTGGATAAAGCGCTTGTTGTGCAAACATAAGTAGCTGAGTTTAGATTCCCAGGTCCCACAGAAAGCTGTAGTGCTAGCATCGATAATTCCAGAATGATTAGGACAAGAAGGAAGGCAGAGGCAGGAGAATCTTGCCACCCAGATAGCCTAGCAACTTCAGTGGTGAACAGGAGACCCTGCCTCAAAAGAAGATTGAAGACTAGGACCAACATGCAACGCTGTCCTCTGAGGTTCACAGATGTGATACAGCATGCATGCCCCCCCCACACACACACAAATTGGGGAGCTGCATGTGAAGTTGATTGGATTCTCACTTTCCTCTTGGCTGCTCATCTCATCTCAACCTGCTGTTTATGGCTGCTCCTTCTCCTGAGTGGTCCAAGCCTGTCTGACCCTGCTTCCAGACATTTCAAGCCTCACTTTTGGCTTTATACCACTGTTGCCTGTTTATCTTGCACCCTTTGCTTGAAGCCAGCCGACCTCTGCAAGTGGCACAAGGCCATTCTATCTCTAAGGAGAGTCTTGTGCGGGGGAAGGGGGACATGTTATTCCAAGCTGTCCCCTAATTTGGCTGTGCCAGGGAAGAATGTGTCCAAATGTGAGACACATAACACTGCCTCCAGACAGATCGATCCCATTTCAAACTTGCAAACACAGAGCACGTTGTACAAATACGCCACAAGGCTGGCTTCCAGGCCCAGCCCGTTGCTAGGGAGTTCAAGATTTTACCCAGCTTAATTAAGTGTCTTTAAAAGACTACATGCTCACCTCCATCCATCCACCAGAAAGCCCTGGGCAGAACTCAGTGAATTAATCAGAGGACAGAGAGAATGGGTGCTCTCTTGCTTGCAGAGAAAAGCTGAGCCTCTGGGCTCAGGTCTAAGTGATTCTAGCCCTGGAAAAAAAAAGTCTTGGAAAATTGGGGATGGCAACTTGGGGACAAGCCAAAAGGCCCTCAAGGTTGGGCACGGGACGGGTGAACTTACGCTCCCTAATGTGGCTGAATACTTGCAATAGGTTAGGTGAACCAAAGCCTTAATTAGCATCTGTTTGCATATTCAATGTCAACTGTGACCAGTTTAGGTCAAACTTGCCCAGCACAGAAATCCATAGCGACTGACAACAAATGATAAGCCTCCCTAATTCTGAATTTTGCCACGGAGAAGAGATGCCTAGAAGTCCGCCCTGTGTGCTGTTCATAGTATCAGGGAGATTCCGACTTAGATTAGCCACTGACTGTCCTCCACCCCTGCCTACCTGTCAGCTCAGCTCTGCATCAACCACCCTTCCTGTCACAGCCCTCACAACCACGGCCTTGAGGCTGGCCTGCAGGACCTCGATTAACCCAGTCACGGGAGGGTATGAGAAGTGTGGGAGAGCTGGTCTCCGTGCTGTCGTGGGGTCAGGAGCTGGCTCCGTCTGGCCTGTGGTTTGGTATACAAAGGAGGAAGCTGGGAGAGACAGCTCTGGCTGCAGAAGGAAGAAGAGGGGGTGAACACAGACCACTTCCTGTCTGCAACCCTTGATTCATGCTTGCAAACCCAAGAACGTTCTGGAGGTGCTCGATTACATGCGCACTATTCCAGAGTTTTACTTGACAGGATAAGTAAAGTAATAAACGAGAAGAACCTCCTCTCGTTCTTGAAGTCCCCTCAGGCTTTTCCACTTGCTGCTGAGTCATTAGGCCCTGGGCCAGCTGCTTCCGGTTCTACCAGAGTCGGGCTTGGGCAAGAGGGAAAAGGGCAGTGCTGTGGTTCCAATGCGAAGCGCTCATTTGCTTGAGCACTTGGTCTCCAGCTGATGGCGCTGTTTGGGAAGGTTGTGGAGCCTTTAGAAGGTGGAGCCTCCCTGGAGGAAGTGGATCACTGGGGGGTGGGCCTTGAGGTCTTCTAGGCCAGCCCCATATCCTGTTGGATCTCTGCTTCCTGATTGTGCTGCAATGTGATGCCAGCTTCCAGCTCCACCCCTGCCCTGACTTCCCTGCCCTAGGGGACTCTACCCTCTGAAGTTGAGCCAAAATAAACTCCTTCCTTCAATTGCTTCTGGTCAGGGAATGTGTTCACAGCTATGAGAAAGTAGAAGATGGGCAGAAGGAACAGAGAGTGAGAGGCTAGAAAGCCCTATGCGCTTGCATGCCCCTGTACTCACGTGCTTCCACCCGTTTATCACCCCCACATTCTCAGAGGAAGCATGGTCATCCCCAATGTACAGCAGAGGAAAACTGAGGCTCAGAAGTGGAGAGAGAATCCCTCATCCAGGAAGTGAGTGTTGGAAACAACAAGCCAGGGTTTATCTCCTGAAAGCCCCTGGCCTCTTCCCTGGAATACTGCGCATGTGCTTTCCTGGGCAGAGTCTAGCCATCCAGCACGCCATGTCGCTGGCTGAGCCTGACATTCGGGGTGGATGGGAGAACCTGAGCCATGGGGAGATAGCACTACTGGAAGAACTCAGGAGCAAGAGAAGCTCGGAGCTAAAGGACAGAGCCTGGCTCATGGGCTGTGGCAGGTGACCAGCAGGGGAAGCTGTGTGGCATGCAGATCCAGCTTGGTTCATGCCTAAACTCAGAATCTGTGGGCGTGACCTTACTTGGCAAGAGTGTTTTTGAAGATACCATTAAGTTAAAGGCGTTGCTATGATTTGAATATGTCTTCCTCTTCAAAACTCCATGTTGAAGCTGAATCCCTCATGCAATAGCATGGAGAGATGTAGCCCTTCGCAGGCAATTGAGTCGTGATAGCTCTGCCTTTAAAAAAAAAAAAAAAAGAGCTTAAGGGGTTGGGGAGAGAGTTGCTCAGTGGTTAAAAGCATTTCTGTACAAATCTGATGGCCAGAGTTGAGATACCCAGAACTCATCTAAAGCCGGATGTGCACACATCTGTGATCTCACCTACAGCAATGGGAGATGGATTCAGGAAAATCCCAAAGTTCATGGGCCAGCTAAGATATTATTCCCAGTGGCAAATAGTAAGAGAGACCCTGTCTCAAGTGAGGAGGAAGGCCTGAGCAAACAACTCGAGGTTGTCCTCTGACCCCTACATACACACTGTGTGACACACACACACACACACACACACACACACACACACGCTTGACAGAGGCAGTTTTCCCCTTTTATCTTTTCAGCCACAAGAAGACACAGTGACCTTCACCCCCTGGGAAGATGCTGGAAGTCAAGGGAGCATCCTCTCATGGAGATGGAACTTTCCAGTGCCTCCATCTTGAACTTTCCACATTGAGGTAGGACTGCAAGAAATAAACGCCTGGTATATGTTAACAAACCCACTCTTTGGTGCTTTGTTATAGCAGCACAATCTAAGACAGATCTCAAGATGGGACCATCCTACATTCCTAGGTGAGCCCCACGTCTGACGACCAGTGTCATGGAAGGAAGGAGACTGGGTGGTGAGTTGTGATGGCAGAGATCTGAGTAATGGGCCCACAAGCCAGGGAATCCAAGGCTCACCAGAAGCTCTCAGAAGGTCAGGGCCATTTACTCTCTGAGCTTCCAGAAGGAGGCAGCAATATCACCTGTTTGATCTGGACTTCCAGCCTCTGGGATGGGGAGAAAAGAAACCTCTGTCATTTCAAGCCACCCAGACTGTGGGACTTTATTAAAGCCAACTTAGAAAAGGAATAAAGCAGGGCTGCAGAGATGCCTTAGTGGTTAAGGTGTTTGCCTGCAAAGCCAGAGGATCGGTTCAATTCCCGAGGATCCACATAAGCCAGAGGTAGCATCTGGAGTTCGTTTGCAGTGGCTGGAGGCCCTGGCATGCCCATTCTCCCCTCCCTCCCCCACCTCCCTCTCTCTGCCTCTTTTTTTCTCTCAAATTAATATATATATATTTATTTATTCTTTTCAAGAAAAGGAATAAAGCCTCTATCAATTCCTGGTGAGACTTGGAGGTTAAACCAGAACATGTCAGCAGTACCATAGCCTTGTGCTGAGGCTGAACCCCAGCCCATGTGCTCCTCACACTGCATGCTGGTGGGAGATGCTCAGAGGATCTCTTCCTGCTCCCTAGATGTTGACACCCCACCCCACCCCACCCCCAAATCCTGGCCACAGCAGGCCTAGCATCTCTACTGGGAAGAGGCTTGGCACCTGCTGCTGATTAGGGCTGGGCCGGCAGTAGCAATACCAAAGATGCACGGGGCTCCTGTGATGGGAGTGTGTTGTCACAGGTATGCACAGGGGACGCTGTCTGCCCCTGTGTTCAAGAAACAATGAACATTTGAAGAATTTAACCCGAGAGCCAGCCTGTCGGCGTCCAGCTGTCTCTGGGTTAGATTCAGCTTCTCTGACAGAAAGCTAAGGGTCCCCCATCATCTTCTTCGTCCGTAGGGCCTGTGCTACGCAGCTGTGCAGTAGCCAATGTCAAGGCCAGGACCTACCCAGTGTTCTTAACTTGTAGCATACTGGAGCCTGAAAAAGAGAGAAAGCAGTGTCTGCCAGTTCCAGAGAGAGCTGAAATGCTGCAGGACCAAGTGAGAATGCCAAGTCCAAAGTCCCGAGCCAGAGGTGGAGCCAAGAATTCAGAATGAGGAAAAAAAAAAAAATCCACTTTGGAACGGCCGGGATAGGGATAAGGCAGGGGGAAGCCAGGCACGTGTCCTGCCGTGGACACCCTGGGCTGAGATTCCCCTTTGAGGGAAGATGGGCACTTGGCATGAAACTGGAGGTAATAGTTGTAAACAACTGGCAGTTGGTTAAAAAGGCCCAGGATGGCACTGATATTAACCGGAGAGCCCCATGCTCAGCTAGACGAGTGAGCCATCTGCTCTGCTTTTCGGTGTACAGAGGGTGTGGTTCTCCTCTCGTTCCTGACGCTTCCAAGCAAGGCCTCATGATGTCTTGCTCCTTTGAACTCAGGCGTGGAGAAGACGGGGTTGGTAGAACAGTAGCAGTGAGTTGAGTACTCGCTCAGCTTTCTTGATAGCCAGCCCCCCCCCCCCGCCCCCGTGGACTCAGAGCCTGAGGCTGTGTCCCAGTCCGTTGCACTCCCAAAGCGTCAGGATCACGCAGAGCAAACTTGGTTTGGTGGTGAAAGACCGGGAAGCAGTGTTTCCAAAGAAGCCAGACTTGGTTGCTCTTAGCCTCCACCGTCTCTGCAGAAACGCCGGTGCTCTGGAGCCTAAACCAACTAAACTCCTGGCCTAAGCAGGGGATTAACCCCTTCCATAACTGGATGAAAGAAGTGAGCAGAAGCGTGAGGGGTAGGGGCCGGGAACTGTGTGGGGCCAGCGCTCAGCAGTGCAGGTAGCAGGTGGCTGAAAGCATCCGCCAGCCTTCGTGCTGACTTCCCTGTGACCTTTGAAGGATGTCATCAGGAGCACAAGGAGAAGCAACTGCTGCGTGGTTTCTCCCCAGGGAGCTGGCTCACCCTCTGGGCTCATTAGCTTCAAGTGCAAAACTGGATAGAGCAGCAAAAATAATATATACATTAGTAACAGAATCTCATTAATATGTTGAAGAGGTCTGATGCAAATTGGAAAGTGGCATCCGGGAAAGTCTTTGATAAATGATTGTGCAGAACTTGCGATCCCAGCTGCAAGCGCGCTGTCAGAGAGGAGGCATGTGGGCTTTGTTTGCAGAGGGCTGATTAGTCCCGAGTTCTGTAGACATACCCGGAGAAACAGCTTTTGAAGTCACATCAAGATGCAACTGTGACTTGTACCCATCAAATCACAATTCCGGGGTTGAAGGGATGGCTTAGCAGTTAAGGCATTTGCCTGCAAAGCCAAAGGACCCAGGTTCGACTCCCCAGAACCCACATTAGCCAGATGCACAAAGAGGCACACGTGTCTAGAGTTGGTTTGCAGTGGCTGGAGGCTCTGGAGCGCCCATTCTCTCTCTTTCTCTCCCTTTTTCTCTGCCAAATAAACAAATAAATAAAAATAAGATACTTAAAAAAGTGACAATTCCTCCCCTCCTATCCAAAGGCCAGGTAAGGGGAAAGGATCCCTTGCTGAAACATTGTGAGCTGGTACCTCCCCTCTGCACGGCTATGAGCAGAATGATTCAAAAGCCTTGACCTTGTGTTTGTTTTCTCACCTGACTTTCACTTCACATGGGTATGTGTGTGTGTGTGTGTGTGTGTGTGTGTGTGTACATGTGCCACAGCATGTACATAGGAAATCAGAGAACAACTCGAAATGTCGCTCCTCACCCTCCACCCTGTCTTCAGGCATGGCCTCTCTTGCTGTTTGCCGCTGTGAACTCCAGGCTAGCTGACCCACGTGCGAGCCTTCGGGGTTCTCACGGCTCTGACACTCAGCGTGCTGAAGATGCTCTGGGAGTACGGAGGCATGAGCTGCTCTGTCCATGTGGCCCTTGAACTCGTTCCGAAAACATGTCTAACCACTGAACAACCCCCCCACTGGGCCCTGGCTTTCACTTCTAAGAATCGAACCCAAACATCTGGCTAAGGATGTATGTATGCCTCTTCCACACACACCAATTTAGTGAACAACTATTCCTTTAAAGACTTCTTAGTTTATGAGATAGAGAAAGATTAAATAAGACATCACTACTCCGTCTATCTACAGGGATGGCAAATTCATCTCTGTAGCAAATGGCCATGCGATTTGGACAATCCCTGGGCCTTTTAGCCTAACAGAAGATTCTGGGGTTAGTCCACGTGTGACAAGATTGAGCAGGGGAAAGGAAGTGAATTATTAGCATAACCAAGTAACGGACTCTCTAAAGTGGCTCCACGGCCACCCAAGCAAAAGGAGTTTGGAACAACATGGCACAACCAGAAGAGAAGGGCTGAGGAGAGTTGAGAAGAAAGGGCAGAGCCTTGGCCTAGCACAGAGGGTCAGCTAAGGGTCCTCCAGACAGGAATAACGGTGCCAATCTTCCTGCTGCCAACAAAGGCTGCTACATGGCAGACTTGGGTGAACCATCTTTTGGACAATGAGGTGGGAGGGGTGGTGTGTTTGCTCATGGTTGAAATAGGATGAACCAGAAGACCTTGGAAGAGCTAGTGAGAAGGATGGGGAGAAGGCAAGGAGGAACTGGAAATGGAGATGAAAGCAAGTTTGTAGAGGGAAGACCATTCCTAAGAAACCACATCAGGGAATTTTCTCAAGCTTGGTCCAGAAATCCCAAAGAGAAAAACTCACCTCCAGCCAAACTGCAAGCGTGTGCTGTCACTTGTCACCACAGAGCTGCAGCCCTGCGCCCCATAACCTAAGCCTCCCTCTGTCTAGCACGGCGTGGATTTGCATAGCGGAGGCCCACAGGACTGGAAGCTACGTGGACGGCAGCTCATGCTGACCTCCCGGAACTGTGGACTGGCCTGTCAGAATGGCCCTCACTCACAGGGAGGGAATTAAGTGCCTGAAACTGTGCACAAAGTAACTCCCCCTCGTCACACAAGGACTTCCCCGCCAGGGACTTCACACTGTGAGCAGTACTTTTATCAATGTCCACCTCGCTCTTGTTCGTGACGCGTTAAGTCAGCTTTTCTTCTTCCGTGTCTCAAAGGACAAACTCACTCACCATCTTCCACAGCAGGACACAGTCCATCGCAGGGCTCGAAGCAGGCAGGAGGTCAGCTCTATCCGCCATGCTGCCCTGGGATCTTTAGAGGCAGGTCCCAGGATGACATCAGGGCAGTCTCCAGGAGGCAGGTGAACCAGGCGACCCTGGAAGTGACCCCAGCGAGGTGTCAGCGTTTGTTCTCTGTGGGTGATGGCGTTGCACAGGGATGGTTTGGTTTCCTTCCTTCCTGTGCAGCCAACCATACAGCTAAGAAAATATTTGGGAAAAAATTGCACCTGCACTAAATGTGCAGACATTTTTCTTGTCACTATTCCCCAAATAGCACAGTCTAATGACTATACATGGCATTTACAATGTATTAGGTATTATAAGTAATCTGCAGATGATTTAAAGAATATGCGAGGATGCGTGTGGGTTCCATGCAAATGTCATACATTTCATGCAAGGGAGATGAATATCTGTGGATTTTAGCATCCAAGAGGAGTGTTAAAAATCAATCACCCAAGGACCCCAAGGGACACTGCACTATTTGTTACAAAATAATTAAAGTCAAAGTAGCAACATAAATAAATAAACTTGCCAACACACTTGGAAAGGAGTCGAGCACTTGGTGGGAGTGGGCAGGCTTAGCCCACACGGCTTTTCTGCCCAGACTGAGGAAGAGCAGCCCGCCTTCAGACACTTGCTAGGCTAGCCGCTGGGGCGGACCCACAGCCCCTTTCTCTTCTTGGGCTCTGCCAACAAGGCTGTCATAAGCCCCTGGAGTTTTCGTGTGGGATGAATGGAAATGTTAAGTCATGAGGGGGGTAGGTAGGGATGGGGACTATCCTACTGACTTAACATTTTCTACGTCTGCCGTTCAAATACCTTGAAGAAGATTCACAAATGGAAAATGGAACCTTCAAGAGAAGAAAATGGCTGAGTGCTTCTAACTAGACACCAGGCCAGTGGCTTTTCTCCCTTCAGAGAGTTCGGGAAAGGGAGCGGTTTGTGGGTTAGAGCGGCAGCTGCTCTCGTGGTTGATGGCGGTCCCATGTCTTTGTCTGCATCCTCTCTGGCCTCATGAATCTTGGCAGAGGGCTGCCCTCCTATGGTGACGATTCCCATACTAATTCAAGTCTTCTTCCAGACATACTTGCTAATTAAAATGTGAAACCGTTTTTATCCCTTTAATTAAGATACAAGATGGGAAGTTTAATTGAATTCGGTCTGTTGAAAATATCAGCATTATTAGCTCCACAACTTGCTTTCATTAAAGACAACTGTGTTAGACGATATGTTATTTTTCTGACGCCTTCACTCACTGGAGTTTTGGTGTGTGCACTGGGCCCTGAAACCACTGTGGGTGCTTGGTAACCGTAACCCTGTTCAAAAGAGCGCAGTGTGGAAGCCAGGGACAGCGGCACCAGGACCCTGTCTTTAGCTTCAGGACTATGTCTTAGGTTGGGAACTATCTGAGCACAAGTAGCTCATATAAAAATACTCTGTGGAGGGGGAGGTGTGCTGGAGAGATGGTTTAGTGGTCTAAAGACCCAGGTTCGGTTCCCCAGAACCCATGTAAGCCAGACACCCATGGTGGTGCATACGACTGGAGTTCATTTGCAGTGGCTAGAGGCTTTAGTATGCCCATTCTCTATATATATTCTTTTTCTTGTCTTTTCTTTTTCTTTCTCTTGTTTCTTGGTTTTTCTTTCTTTCTTTCTTTCTTTCTTTTTTTTTGGGGGGGGTAGGGTTTTACTCTGGTCCACGCTGACCTGGAATTCATTATGTAGTCTCAGGGTGGCCTCAAACTCACGGTGATCTTTTTACCTCTGCCTCCCGAGTGCTAGGATTAAAGGCATGCTCCACCATGCCCAGATCTCTCTGTTTAATAAATAAATAAAAATAAAATACTGAAACAAAATAATACTTTGAGGGGTGTGAAGAAGTGTGACAGTGACAGATAAGAATCAACTCAGGGTAGGCAAAAGGGCAAGCTACTACTGGGGGGGGGGACTAGAGGGGACTGGGTGCCCTCAGCTGTCGGGGCACATAATAATGTAAAACATTCCTCGGGGCTGTCCCGGCAGTAGGATGAGGAGGCTGCATCCCAAAGCCCTGCCCTGCGCTTGTAGCAGGTCCTAGCAGAGAGAGAAGGGGACATACATAGGCTGAGTGGTAATCACTGGTTTATTGATAACTCTTCCCATGGCCAACAGACATAATGACACGCTGGCAGCCAGAACCCACACCTGGAAGCCTCTAGAAAGCTTAAGAGTATATTGGGACAAGTGTGAAACCCTCTGGTGTCCAGTCAGAAACACGGTGGATTTGAATGGAGGAGGCTCTGGGCTCAATCCCCATCACGCCCACACAACATTTTAAAAAGAAAAAACAGAAGCAAATGTGGGGAAACTGACTGCACAGACCAGGTGTGGAGCAATAGAAATGATTCAAGGCCAGAGGTGGCAATGAGGGACTCGTCCAGGGCAGCTCAGCTAGTTTGGCCCCCGAAGGAACTCACACACGTTACTGGAGCCCTGGTCCACCACAGCCCTCTGGAGAGAGGGAGACTAAGGGGCAGCTTCCTCCAGCCAGAGCCGGACAAGACAGTGGTCAGTTTGATCTGTCCTGAGTGGGAACACGGGCAGCACAATGCCTGAGACAGGGTCTGTCAAAGGGGCAGTTCTGAATACTGCCCACCATGGATCAGACCTCCTGAGTCCAGGGTGAGGGGGATGAGGCCTTGGAACTGCGGGGCAGGGAGCTGCAAGCAAGGGAACTGGGTGAGGATGAGCTTGCGGGAGCCCGGGCTGCCAGATGCCACACAAACGCACAGCTGCAGACGGAGAAAGCCTGGTGCGACACAGAGAGCCTTGCGCCGGGGCTGGACCACCCAGGGCTCAAATCCTAACTCTGCTCCTTATGAGCTGCGTGCACTGTGTAAGCACTTCAGACTCTCTGAACCCCTGCTATGTACTGTAAGATTTCTGTAAGAGCAAAATAGGGTAATGTGCCAAAGATATACAGCATAGGGTCTATCCCATAAAAGCTGCTTCCTGACTCTCCTCCTTTACCTTAGACTACAGCATGTAAAGGACTTGGGAGCCCCATTCCATAAGGAAGCCCAAAATCAGAGCAGCTTCTGACTATGTATGTGGGGGTAGGGGGAGCACATGGGCACTGGGAGGCAGAAGGTTATGTCTAGACACGAAGTAGGTCTTCCCATTCTGTCCCAGATTCCTTGAATGAGGGCTGGGGAGATGGATCAGTAGGTAAAATGCTTGCCACACAAGCATGAGGACCTGAATTCAGATGCCCAGCGCCCACATAAAATCTAGGCATGGCAACAGGTGCCTGTAACCCTAGCACTGGGAAGGCGGAGACAGAAGAATCACCAGAGACTGCTGGCCAGCTAGTATATCTGAATCCATGAACTCTAGTTCAGCAAGAAGGCCCTGCCTCAACAACTAAGGTGAGCCGGGCATGGTGGCACACGCCTTTAATCCCAGCACAGGAGACAGAAGTAGGAGGATCATCATGAGTTTGAGGCCACCCTGAGACTACATAGTGAATTCCAGGTCAGCCTGGACTAGAGCGAGACCCTACCTCGAAAAAAACAAAACAAAACAACTACGGTGGAGAATGAGAAAGACCCTTCATGTTGACATCTGATCCCCACCATGTACATAAGCACACATACATGCACACATGTATGTGTGGGCACATGCATCAATATGAATATACACACGCACAGATCAGACACGATCAAACAAAAGCAATAAGCTAATGGACAGCAACTCCTCTCCGACTTCTGACACTTCCCATACAGATCAGACCCCGTGGCTAAGGGACAAGCCTCTGGTCACACAGTCACTGATTGACAGAGCAGATCTTCAAATCTCTTTAACCACATTCCATCTACCTGGTTCAGCCCTGGTTCAGGATGGGAGTGCCATCCTGGTATGGCAGTAGTCAAGTCTAGGGCATTGTCTCCTGTGATGTCTCCATCTTTAAGGTTAACAGTGGGGGGGGGTATGGGAGTGGTGAATGCTCACATCTCTGCGTCATTATTCCTAACTGAGGGCAGTTTTCTTCCCACCAAACTCCCTTCCAAGAAGTGACAGGTGGCACATCTGAAGTCAAGGGAAGAAACTTGGCTTATTTGATGAACACTTGTCAAGAACTCCAGTAAGGAATCATTACTTTCTCCACAGAAGGCGAGGCACTGGCGATCAGCACCTGAGGGGAGCTGGTCTTCATGAGCTCCTTGGGGTGAGGGCAAGGGGATGCTGAGGGTCAACTCTCATCCCCCCATGCCCTGGTCATTCTGGGGAAAGCTTTGCACCTTGTGGTGGTTAATATCCACTTGCCAACATGACTAGACTTAGACTCACCCAGGAGACACACACCTCTGGGCATGTCTTGTTGATTGAAATGTTGATGACATTTCCAGACAGGTTTAACCGAAGAAGACTCTACCTAAATGTGGGTTGCACCGGTCCCGGGCCGAGGTCCCAGGCTAAATAAAAGCACAAAAAGGAAAGGCTGATGAGCACCGAAATTCACCTCTCTCTGCTTCCCAATTGATAAGGGAAAAAAAAAAAAAAAAGCCTTTCACTCACTCTCTCTACTACAGTGATACTACAATGATTGTCTTCCAACCTGATTCCTTTCTTACTTTCTGCCTTGGTAGGGATACCTGACTTCTTTTTCTCTTCTCTTTTGACTCTTAGGACTTCTCAAAGCCCAAACTTTCCTCCAGGGAAGAAACAATTTTTCCTGACCATTTTATTTGTCAACTTTCTTTTTTATTTATCATAAAACCAACTGCAACATCCTTATCCCATGCAAAATAGCTGTCCTTTTAAATCTGTATTCTCCTTACCACAGCTATACAGTCAATTAGTCACTTGTCCTTCCCTCCCTTCTTTCCTTTCTACATTCTTTCCTCCCTCCCTTTCTTCCTCCTTCCCTTTCTTCCTCCATTTTGTTCTTCTTTCTTCCTTCCATCCGTCCAGCCACAGATCCATCCATGCATTTATCGAGCAGTTTCTATGAAGCAGACATTGAATGGGATATGCTGGGATAAATAAAAACAGACCCAGGGCTGAAGAGAGGGCTTAGCGGTTAAGGCACTTCCCTCAAAGCCTAAGGACCTGTGTTCAATCTCTCTCCAGATCCCACATAAGCCGAACACACAAAGGTGAGGCAAGTGCAAGGTCACACATTCACACCAAGTGGCACTAGTGTCTGAAGTTCAATTTCAGTGGCTGAGGCCCTGGTGCACCAATTCTCTCTCATGCTCTTGCTGTCTCTAAAAAAGAAAGAAGAAAGAAAGAAAGAAAGAAAGAAAGAAAGAAAGAAAGAAAGAAAGAAAGGCAGACCCAGTACTAAATGAGACCATAATCTTGTGTGGAACATGGACACTTTTACCAAGGTTTACAAAGGATATGAAGAGAATGGTATAACAGACCAAGGGAGAGGACACAGTTCTAAGAGTGTGTGGGAAGTTGGTATCAAAAGGCTGACATTTGAACTGAATTTAAAGACAAATAAAAAGGTTAAAAAAACCACCCAGAGGAAGAAGCTACTTGGCAATGACTTAGCAAAAACTCAATATAAGCTTTTCTAATAAAAAGTGTGAGGAGCCGGGCGTGATGGCGCACGCCTTCAATCCCAGCACTCGGGAAGCAGAGGTAGGAGAATCGCCGTGAGTTCGAGGCCAGCCTGAGACTATATAGTGAATTCCAGGTCAGCCTGGGCTAGAGCGAGACCCCACCTCGAAAAAAACAAAATAAAAAAGGTGTGAGGAAAACTGGATACCTACATGCAGAAGGATGAAACTGAAACCCCGGTCTCTTACCACATGTGAAATAATCAATTCAAAATGGATCATCGACCTAGGTCTAAAACCTGACACTATGAAATGGTCAGAGGAAACAATGAAAGACACCAGTATACATAATGGATTTTTTTGTATAAAAGTCCAAAAGCACCAAAAAAAAAGAAGTAAAGCAGACAAATATGATTATATGAAATTGAGACGCTCCTGCACAGACAGGAAACCATCAAGTGAGCAAAGAGACAACCTGCAAAATGGAGGGAAATGTTTGCACACTATTCACCTGGCAGAGTTAACATCCAAAACATATAAGAAACTTAAAAAAAAAACAAACCCTCAGCAGCAAAACACCAAATGGTTTGATTTTACAAAGGGGCACGTGATATAAATGGGCTTTTTCTCAAAAGAAATCTTCAGGGAAATGCAAATCGAAAACACTATGAGATGTCTTCTCAGCCCAGCCAGCATGGCAATAATCGGAAAGATAAAAATAGTAAATACCAGCAATGATACGAGAAAGGGAGCCACTTCCACACTGGTGGAGGGGGTGGGAACTAGTACAGCCGTTATTGAAAACGGAATGGAGGCTCCTCGGAGATAGAGGTGCTTTATGATGCAGCGATCCGACTCCTAAGTGCATTTCCCAAGGAAATGACGGGGGGGATGCTGGAGAGAGGGCTGCACTTTCACATCAATGCAGAGCGGTTCCCAGCATCCAACATATGCAATCAGCCCGCACGTCCATCAACAAAAGAGTGGATAAAGAAAATGTGGCACATAGACAGAGGGAAATATTATTTGTCCACGAAAGGGACAAAATTCTGTCATTTGTTGCAGAAGTGGAGGAAGACATCATGCTAAATGAAATAGAAACACAATCTGTCCTAGACATGGAAAGACAAGTACATGTTCTTGCTCATATGCAAAAGCCAAGGAAGTTGATTTCATGGAAGTAAGGAGTAGAATAAAGTTTACCAGGGGCTAGGGGAATTAAGGAGTAAAGCTAGGAAGAGGCTAGCTTAGGGTACAGGACGCTGTTAGCTAAAGGAACAAAGTGCTGACACTATAGCACAGTACAGGAAGTAAAATTTACAATCACTGAAGGTCTATTTCAAAATAAGTACAAGAGGCCGGGCATGGTGCCACATGCCTTTAATCCCAGCATTTGGGAGACAGAGGTAGGAGGATTGCTGTGAGTTCGAGGCCACCCTGAGACTACACAGTGAATTCCAGGTCAGCCTGGGCTACAGTGAGACCCTACCTCAAAAACCAAAAAAACAAACAAAAAAAATAGATACAAGAAAGGATCTTGAATGTTCTCAACACAAAAACAAATTTGAGGTGACACATATGACCATTGCCCTAACTTGCTCATTGCACATTATATGCATGTATCAAAATATCACACTTGTACCCATGAATATATACAATTATTATATGTCAATAGACAGAATAATTTATATATATATATATAATTTATATATATATAATAACATATATAATATATATATGTTATATTATATATATAATTTATATATATATAACATATATATTATATATATAATAACATATATAATAATAACTATATATATAATGCCTTCAAAAGCTCTTCAAAATGAAAATGAAGGAAGATCAAATATATCCCATACCTCCTGAGTATGGGACAGTTATTAATTAATTAATTAATTAATTATTAGTTATGTACACAGTGTGTATACAGCCATGTTGGTCCATCGTTAGCCTCCTCCCTGTCCTCCCCCCCTCCACAGGGACCCTCCTCATTGGGGAATGTGGGTCGTGCATTGTGGGGTCAGTATGGGGAAGAGGCAATGTCTCTGTGCATAATTACTCAACTTGTGGCTCTAACAATCTTTCCACCCCCTCTTCCGCAAATTTCCCTGGGCCAATGTTGGGTTCGTTTTAGGTCTACTCCAGTTTTTGTTTTTGTTTTTGTTTTCTAAACATTATGGCATTCCATCTTTTCAATAGCTCTATGAGTTCATGATCTCTACTGAAGATCTGGGGAAACTGAGGCATGGGGAGCTTAGACTATTTTCCCAATGTCACCAGCCGCTGGTTTGTAAAGCCAGGGGTTGAACCCAAATCTGCTTCACTCAGAAGGTGTGTTTGTCCCCCATGACCAGAGCAGTAGCGCTCAGGGAAATGAAATGTGACTAGGAGGGCAGCAGAGTCGAGAAGCACTCAAGCACGGGGTTATAAGGCTTAAGACCTTGGGCTCCTTGAGGGTCTGTGACCTAGGACAACCCATGTGGCTCACGTGAGCATCTGCACCTCCAAGATGAGGGGTGGCTTGGGTCCAGCAGGCCTGTGTCTCCGTGTTTATAATCCAAGCAAGACAATGGACTGACTACTTAGTAACGCAAGTTTACATACCATGCCTCCTATTTCACTTGATGTTGGGCTGTCTGCATGCATCATAAACATATCACAGAGCCTGTACCTCACTGGTCTGACCACTATCAATTTCCCTTGATCCAACTGATCTAGCTCATGTTTGTTTGAGCTTTACTTTATGTTGAGCACATGCATGTTAGTCAGCATTCTGCCACTGTGAGCAAATATCTGCTACCATCACCTTAAGAAGAGGAAAAGTTTATGTGGGCTCAAGGTTTCAGAAGTTTCAATTTGTGGTCACTTAGCCCTCCTGCTTGGGCCTGTGTGGCATAACACATGACATTAGGAGGGCATAGCAGAGAAGATCTGTTCACCTATCCAGACTGGAAAGCAGAGAGACAGAGATAGAGACAGGGGCTGGGGCTCCCATTGTCCCTTTTGTGACATATCTTTATGCACTGAAATCCTCCTACAAGGCCTCACTTCTTTTGTTGTTGTTATTTATTTATTTTTAATTTTTTTATTCTTTTTTATTTATTTGAGAGAGAAATATGCAGGGAGAGAGACAGACAGAGACAGAGAGAGAGAGAGAGAGAGAATGGGCACTCCAGGGCCTCCTGCAACTGCAAACAAGCTCCAGGTGATGCATGTGCCCCCTTGTGTACCTGGCTTACGTGGGTCCTGGGGAATGGAACCTGGGTCCTTTGGCTTTGCAGGCAAGTGCCTTAACCACTAGGCAATTTCTCCAGCCCTATTTATTTATTTTTATTTGCAAGCAGAGTGAGAGAGAGAGATAGAAAGAAGGGAGATGCACAAAGAATGGATGCACCAGGGCTTCCAGCCACTGCAAATGATGCATGCACCACTTTGTGCATCTGGCTTTTATGTGGGTACTTTTTTATTAGTTTTGTACTCAGTGAATACAGTCAAGTTGGTACCATTGTTAGCCTCCTCCCTGACCGCCCCCCTCCACAGGGACCCTCCTCGTGGTGGAATATGGGTCGTGCATTCCACCATAATTTTTGAGAGAAGGCCATTGGCCTGGAGCTCATCAATGAGACTAGACTGGTTGGCCAGCAAGCCCTAGAGATCGTCCTGTCTCCACCTACCCAGTGCTGGGATGACAGGTGCATGCTGTCACAGCCGGCTTTGATGTTACCACTGGGGATGTGGACTTAGGACCTCACGCTTGTGCAGGCAAACACTTGACCCATGGAGCCACCTCTCCAGCCTTGGAAACCAAGTTTTTAATGCATGAGTGTTTGGTAGCCATTCAAGATTCCAATATGGCAGAGGTTCTGTGGTGAGTGTGGATAAGTTCCTCAGCCGTGACTCTCCTAAGGTTACAGTCCTGTACCTTCAAGTGAATCAACTTTGCCCAAAATTGTCTTTTCAGGACACGCGCTGCAGATGTACAGAGATATTGTAGGACCAACAACTTCCTCTATTCAAGCAAATTTGGAACCAAGTTTTAAATGAGAATAAACTAGTTGCCTTGTTACAGGCTCCTCCATGGGTTCCTAAGCTGATGTCATCAGGACTCCCCATGAGGGGATGGACAATCAGGGTTTCCCAAACACACTAGAACAGAGGATCTTCTTCAAGGACCAGCTAGCAGAATGAGGGTTCCGATGACTTCACCTTGAGGAACGACAGAGCATGGGCTTAAGGATCTTTATTACAGCCGGGCATGGTAGCACACGCCTTTAATCCCAGCACTCTGGAGGCAGAGGCTGGAGGATCGCCATGAGTTTGAGGCCACCCTGAGACTACCTGGTGAATTACAGGTCAGCCTGGGCTAGAGTGAGACTGTACCTCAAAATAATTAAACAAATAAAAGAATCTTTACTAACCTGGGACTGAGTTGTCAGACGTATGCTGCAATATGAACACATAACAGTGTTCTTCAATGTGAACAGAAACGAAACCAATCTGTGTGCATAATAAGTGCAGTATCATGGCTAGCAGTGACCCCCCCATGGGTCTCATTACCTCTCCCTAGCTAAAGAGGGAACATGTGGGGGTCAGATGACCTCTCTTAAGTACGCATGCTTGTCAACAGGTTCCCTTAACAAGTCCTTTGAGAATCCATCCTTGTCGAGAATGGCTGGCTATTGGCTTTTATTTTGAGTCTGTATCCTCTGACAGTTTGGAAGTCTACCCATAGCCTCTTGCAATATTTCCTTGAGCTGGTATTTTTTTAAAGTCTGAGGATGCTGGACTTTTTTTCCCCTTCAGTTATAGAACCAAACCAAGAACTCCCCAACAAAGAGGATCATGTTTGTGAAGATGGTGAGTTAATGTTGTCATTTCCTCATGTAGAAATAAAAATAGCTTTTACCATGCCAACAAAATGGGAGTTGTCAGTTCACTCGGCTGATACAATGCCAACAAAATCGCATGATTGTATAATTATTTTTTTATTTTTATTTATTTATTTATTTGGTTTTTCAAGATAGGGTCTCGCTCTAGCCCAGGCTGACCTGGAATTCACTATGGAGTCTCAGGGTGGCCTTGAACTCACGGCGATCCTCCTACCTCTGCCTCCCGAGTGCTGGGATTAAAGGTGTGCACCACCACGCCCGGCCTTGATTGTATAATTATTATAGCAAGGTATACTTTATTTACAAAAGTTCATTTAAAACTAATTTCTATCTATTTCCGTTTTCTGTTCCATTTCTATCCTTTATATAACTCTTCATTTTTGGGGGGGTATATAAAGAATATAATATTCCTGTAAGATTTTGGAAAATGCAAAGCCATAAAAAATAAAAATAGTAATCCCATCACCCAGGGAAAACCCACTAACACTTCTTTATAGATTTATCTTATATGTATCCCATATGTATTTCTTCCATTTTTTTACATTTCTCCCACTAGACATATTTTTATACTTGTGCATACATATTCATGACTAGATGTGTATGCATCATCCTAGCAGGAAATACATATGCAAAGCGCTATTCTCACCAAACAGGGAGCGCAGCATATGTAATTTTCAGGCCTGCTTTTTTAATTTTTTTTTTCACTTAGCACTGTATCCTAAGTAGTTGACAAGGGGTGATGTTTCCCATTCCAAATCGCCTGAGGTGTTGGCCGGGAGACGGACTGGTGAACTTACAAGCTGCTGTCAACATGACGAGAGATGGCTGTGGAATTCATATCAATGGTCCTCCTTGAAAGCAATTAAACTTGGCATTGCTATCGCTACCTAATGTGTTTATATCAGCTCCTGTAATTGTTTTCTGAAGCCATAAATTTCTCCAGTTAATTATAAACAAATTGCTCTACTTAATTAATGGGTATCACTAACAGGTATCTAATACGCATATGAATGAACCTTGGGACAGCCTCACTGAGGCTAGATTAATGACTCGAGGATGGTGGGTCTGAGAGAGAAGTGAAGCGCCCAGAGCCCAGGTCTCCGGGGCGCACAAAGAAGCCCTTGGTCTAGAATCTACTGCAGCACGAGTGTCAGGGTTGTGGCAGTGGTGATGGCCCATCAGAGCACGTGTCGCCTGGGACTCTCCCCATACACATCAAGAAGGATGGAGGAGCTGGGTTGTGGTGACCTACCACCTTCTCCGTTTAGTGACAACATCTCTCTGTTCAGCACCGCTTTCTCCTCTATGCTGCCCCAGTTGGTCCTTCTCACACCCACTTTGCACTGTACACCATGGTGGTAATGTGGCCCAGCACTGGGGCCAGCCAGGTTCATGGTTCAAACTCCAGCTCTGTCACAAGTTACTACTGAATACCTCGGTGCCTCAGCTTGGCCATTTGTGGAGTGCAGGTAATCACAGTACATAGCATCAACCAGCTAATACAGGTGAAGTGAGTGTAATGACACTGGTACTCTTAACTATTAGATGCCATCATCCCGTTTCGTACAAGAGGAAGTTAGGAGTCTATGCTCTGGGGCCCGGGGCAGTCTGAGACACCTAAGCTGCAAAATTAAGGAGACAAGGAGATCTCTCTCTCTCTCTCTCTCTCTCTTTCTCTCTGCCTTCCCC
This sequence comes from Dipus sagitta, assembly GCA_036346955.1. NCBI lineage: Eukaryota > Metazoa > Chordata > Mammalia > Rodentia > Dipodidae > Dipus > Dipus sagitta. Next base: position 149,973,031 of record CM070772.1, on the reverse strand, counting down.
TCACTGACCAGTGTGACCTGTCCACATCTGCTCAACTGGGACACACCCTTGCCACTCGGCAATCTTTTTGGCTTTAACAATCTTTCCCTGAAAGGGGGTTCCAAGGATTGGGGTGCTCTTCCAAGCCAGCATAGGTTGGATGGTAGAGTTTCCTCTGGAGAAATGGTGCCTGGAAACCCTCCCTCCCTCCCTCACCTCTGTTGCTTCTTAACAGACCCACTGCAGGACAGAGGTGTCGGTCAGCAGTGCTGAGGACACATTACTCGTGAGTGCTCAGTCCTCACCTGTCAAGGCAAAATTCTTGACTTTGGGTGGACCAAGATGCAGAACGAGCTCTGTCCCCACACGCCAACGACAGCCAAGCTGTGCTTGGTTTTCAGCCCTTATCCAGGTGAGTCTCTCCACTTGTTTAGTTGCTCAGCAGATCAGCTCCTTGCTGCTGTCCTGGAGACGAGCCATGGATTCCAGCATCATTAGGGACAGGGCTGGGGGTGAGACTCAGAGGAGTAAGTGTCCTTCTGCAGTCATGTCTTGAGTGATTGTGTTGGTTATTTTTCCTGCTGCTGCGATAAGACACTGACAAAAGCAACTTGTAGAAGTTCCCTTCTCATTTATGGGACAAACACCTGAACAAGCAGCTCAGGGGAGGAAATGCCTTATTCTGGATTAGAGTCTCAAGGGGAAGTTTCATCGTGGTAGGAAAGGAGGACAGAGCAGAGGCTGGGCATCACATCTTGTCACACCAGCTGTGAGGTAGCAGCAAGAGTGGGCAGGCTCTGGCAAGGGGGTCTTGAGCTATCACACCCCAACTGACACACCTCCTCCAGCAAGGCTCGACCTCCGAAATTGCCACCAGCTAGAGTTGAGTGTGGGGCGTAATCGCAAACGCATGAGGTTTTGGAGACTAGTTCACATGCAGATCACAACTTAAGGAAGCATGATGGTTGAGTTCTGTTGTCTGTTGTCAACTTGGTATGATTAGGAATCCACAGATTTTCCACTTGAGATTGTGTCGAGGAAGGTTTGGCTGAAGGAAGAAATCATTCCTCAGCCCCAGGGTGGACGGCTCTCCTGGTAGGGGGCTTTATGGGAGAGGAAAGAGCCCCTTCCTCCAGCCTGGCTGCGGTGCTGCTTGCTGGTGTGTGCTTCACTTGCACATGCACTGATCCTGTTCAGCTGTCCCTTGTCGACTTAGGAACCAAGTTTCTTCAGCCTTACAACATGGACTGAAGAAGACCAGTGGCTCTCCAGGAAGCCTCCAGGGCTGGATTGGGACTGCTGAGGCATCCAGCCAAGCGGGAGGAGCTACCAGGTTCCTTGATTCTCAAGCCTGCAGAGAGTACTGTTGGACTGCTGGAAGCGAATCCGTTAATTTCCCTTCTCAATACAATTCATTCTGTCGGTTCTGTTCCTCTAGAGAATCCTGACCAGTACAGAAAGGAAGGGTTTATTTGGGTTCACAGTTCAAGGGTTCCCCGTCCATCATGATGGGGAAGTCATGGAGGCAGGAGCATGAGTCAGCTGCTCACATGGCTGCCACAGTCAGGAAGCAGAGAACAGCTAATGCCAGCCACAGTCCAGGGCCCTGGCACCCAGAATGGTGCCAACCACAGTGAAGGTGGACTTCTTACCTCAACTGACCGAATCTAGAGTCTCCCTCGCAGGCATGCCCAGAGGCTCATCTCCAGGGTGATTGCAGATGTGGTCAAGTTCACATTCAGTATTAACCATGGCAACGAGCAAGGCCAGGAGCTGGTGGAGATCAACTTCCGCCCTTCAGCTGCTATTCTCAGGTTTCTGAACTGGTGGGGACTGGTGGCCTGGACTCGATTAAGCGCCTATCCTCTGATGCTTCTTCATAAGAATGATCATCTCCTTTCAACAGTGAAGTAAACTGAGGCTCACAGAGGTGACGCTACTTGTGCAGCAAGCGAGGGGCAGAGCGTGGATGCTGAGCAAGGTCTGCTGCGCCTGCCCTCCTGGAGCACGACCCCGTGTCCTGATATACCAGGATGTAAGTTTGCCTCTTGTCTAAGCTAAAGCATTTTCAGACTTTGGGCCTCTTAACGCACTGCCCTTGGAGGAAAGGCAGAAGCCAGGGCCTAAGTGCAGGTATTAATGGCCATGGCCGGGTCTAGACAATTGTGCTGGAACTAAACGCCATTGTAGGGGGCTCCAGGGTCTGGAGTCTAAGCCAACGAGTCAAGGGGCTTGTTCATGACCAGTTCCTTGAGTGGAGAAGAGTTCCAGAAATCAATCCATCAGGGACAATTTCCAAAAAGCAACTGGCCCTTGTTTCCCATCAATGGACAAGGTTATAATTATCCTCAAGTGAACTATCTTAGACCTTACTAATACGTTCTCTGAGGATGCTGAAATGAATTTTTAACATGAGGAAAATCACTTCACAAGAAATGGCATGCATTGGAATATCAATGTAAGTATCAAACATAGATATGCATGTGTGCATCTTTGGAGAATAGACATTTGGTTTATTCATTGATCCATTCATTCATGTATATTTATTTCTCAATTCTTGAGTTCATTTAATCACTAATGTTCATGTACATTCACTTACTTATTAATTCATGCTGCTATTGGTATAATTATTCATTTAACAAACCTTCTCCATGCAACTACTGTGTGCTGGGTACCATGCTGTAGGTTATAGATGTATCATTGACTAAGAATTCTACTCTCAAGGAACTCCCGGTTTGATGAGTTGCACAATTTTTGCATTCACAGTTGCACTGCCGTGTTTTAGATTCCACAATAGTGATCTATGTAATCTATTTGAGTGTCTAGAATCGATTAGTCTTGGAGGTTGCTTGGAGGTGAGGAGGAATCTTACAGAAGACACCCTTGAGAATTCATCAAGCAGAGTGTGTGTTTGGGAGTCAGGATAAGGAAGGATGCTAAGTCCCGATGGGTGGAAGGAGTCCAGAGTTCCTGAAATTCCTCATTCATTCTAGTCTTGCTCATGCTCCAGGAAGGATTTGCTTGGACAAAGAGAAGACAAAGAATACTTCAGTGTATCTGCTTGTTTCTACCTGCCACCAAGGGATGGAAAGGATGGTTTTCAGCTTTCCAGGAAGTGACTTGCAGTAAGAAAGATTATGGACCATGGAGGAGTTGAGTATGGCCTGCTGGGGCCCACTCAGCCCCTCCCTAGGTTAGAAACCAGTTCTGATGACTACAGCATTCTCAACTGTCTCGGTATACCCTTAGCTGCCACAGGCATAAACCACGGGACTGTGGAAAGCAGTAAAAAGCATTATTTGTTTGCAGGGAGTGAATACTGTTTACCACTTAGATCTGGAAATTTCCCCGATCCTCTCTAAGGGGCCCGTAAACTTCTTCTCAGTTTATGTAGCATCTTTCCTCCAAATAGCTTTATAAATTTTTAATCAAAATTGTATTTTAGGAAGTGAAAACTACTTGATTTCTACCAGACTGTCACATTTGAAAGGAATTTTATGAACCCCAAATGGGATTTTTTAATGCCTATATTTCTTCTTCTATAAGTGGGCTTCCAACCAAGTCTTTCAGATTTTTTCTCTCTTTCTCCTTTCTAAAAGGACTTTTTATATACAATGTCATATCCAGAAATGTGACATTCAGTAAATGATATTCTATTTTAATGCGCTTTGACAAAATAATGAACTCTATTTGTAGGAGCAATAGAGACTCATCTGACAAGGAAATGTCTCTAGAGTTTTGCTATAAATGAAAAAAAGAAAAAAAAAACTATTACTTTTTCTGAAAAAAAATGGTGAATCTGAGATTGTGTAAAAAAAAAAAAAAAAAAATATATATATATATATATATATATTGGAAATGTAGCCAAATGTCTAGGAACGAGGAGGAATCTCCTGCTGTAACCACATGCTCTGGCTACTCACCAGTCGTTGGATTTCCGGTTGACCCAGTACATTATCATCTTCTGAAGTTGGATGTCCTGTCCTCTGAGTCCCATTCAGTGCCTAGGGACAAGGCAACATTCCTTGGTTTCTGTGCAACCTTAGCTTCTGATAAAAGTACCCTGTGCTTGCCTCTCCCAGTGACATCCATGGACACTGGCTCAGATGGGAGTTAACAGGGTCCTGTGATTAATAACCCCAAGGCAGGACCATGGTTACAAAGCCAGCTTGACATTCAAAGCAGGGCTTCCCAGAGAGGGACATCATGGACACAGCTCTGTTTTTAACTCCTTATGTTTCACACATCTCCTTGGACAGTTTTTAAGGGATGCTGATTTTCATGTTGAGTCAGGAACCTTGGGTTTTCAGGGCCATCCTGGAAAAATGGGTATGTTGGTACTAATAGATACTCAGGTCAAAACTGAGAGTGGGGGTTGGAGATATCAGTGGTTAAAGCTCTTGCCTTCAAAGCCTAACAACCCTGGTTCAATTCCCCAGTACCCATGTAAAGCCAGATGCACAAAGAGGTACATGCATCTGGAATTCATTTACAGTGGCTGAAGGCCCTGATGCTCCTATTCTTTCTGTCTTCCCTCTCTCTCTCCTGACAAATAAAGTATTTTTTAAAAAACTGAGAGTGGTAGCTGGGACAAAGCCTACTTCAGTCTCCTGGGGTGTGGCAGGGCTCTTTTCAAGGAATAGCTGGAGACAAGTATCGCAGCATAGAATACCAGTTGCCACAAATATATGCATTTTATTTTAAATTTTATTTGAAAAACATTTTTTAAAAAATCATTCACAAACCCACCACATATTTTTAAACTATTCAGGTATGAAGTGAAACCTTTGCTTTCTGTTCTTCAAACACTGCCTTATGTGGCTACCACTGCCCACCCTTCCTGACGTGTTCTGTCTGCAGAGAAATAAAGAACTCATAAATAAATAGATTCCTCTTAATTCTATTTACAATTCAGGCATGTCCTATATACTGGACCATGTGGTTGTGGGTTGTTATGGGGTTTCTCCCCTTAGCAACATAGCTTTCTAAGCAAGGATACACAGAACTAAAGTATGATTCCCTTGGACCATGCTTCAAGTTCTTAGAGAAAAGGTTGTAAAGCAAAAGGGAACGTCAAGTGTCAGTGGCCTCATTGGATAGGACTGTGGGGACAAAGACCTTTGTAATCACTACCCAGATCTCTGGTTTCCACTCACATATCTTGGCTTCAGCCACACAAGATTAATCCAGTGTGGGAATGTTTTTGACCAACAGTCCTGCTGGTTGCAAAGTCCAGTTAAAGACAACATACTGTGTGTGTGTGTGTGTGTGTGTGTGTGTTCTCTAAAGGTGCTTCCTTCTATCTACAGATGAGGTAAGTAGTAAGGTGGGTTGATTGTCACCCATAATAAATTTCTTTTTTGTTCTTAAGCATAATCTACTATCATAAAATGTGTGGCAATAGTTAAACTACTATTTAATGCATTAAAGTTTTCTCCTTGATTATTTAAATGCTTTTTTGACTTTTATTATGCAATATTCCAATTGTATGTAATTACATATGGCAAATAATGTAAACTCACATGAACCCAGTACCACTAGAGGAAATAAACTACTGCCAATATGATTGACATTCTCTTTCCCCCACTACATTTTACTGCCAGCCACATCCCTTTGAATTCAGGGATAAGCCTTAAACTGAATCCTGTGTTTATCGCTACCTTGTTTCTCTTTGTAACAGTCATCTCCCCTTTGGACATTAAAATCATGGGATATATATATATATCCCATGATATATATATATATATATATATATATATATATATATATATATATATATATCGACTAGCTTGATTCTGGTTGGGACTTTTATTTTTGAAGTCATATTGAACAATAAAGAGAATGAAGAATCTGAAATTTAAAAGGCAGAATCACATTCAATTAGAAAACAAAGAAAACCAGACTCCAAGGTAAATCCTTTTACATTGTATATAATATATTTTGATCATATCCACTTCCCTTCTCTTGTCTCCCACCCAACTTAAATTTAAGGAACCCTCAAAGCAAGAGAGACCAGCAGGGCCCCATGGGAATCCTAGAGGAGAAATGAGAGAAGAGCTCCCCCCCAAAAAATATAAGGCTCCACTTGCAGCTCTCAGTAGTCATTAGGAAAAGATATATTCCCAGAAGGACAGAATACCTATCCTCATGGGACACACCTTGAGCAGGACTAAGAACTAACAGAAAGAAGGTGCCAAAAATATTTCATCAGGATCCATCTATGACACACTGACCAAGCACAAATATATATACGTTGATGGCAGGGGCTGTTTCCACTTGTGGCAGTGGGAAATAAAGAAGCAAACAAGGTTGCCTCTAAAAACCTTGCTCAACCTGGTTAGATGGAGAGAAGAGAGCATGAATGGTTACACCAGGGTACTATACTAGAAGGAAATGGACCATTACTTTCAGAGCAGTGGAAGAAGCATTGAGCAGCAAAGCCCAGAGGACTTCCATGTCCTCTTTCCCCAACTTAGCTCACAACCCTCCCCAACCTATGCACAAAGCAACTTCTTGCAGATAGTTGTCCCAGAAATCCATCTAGTACAAAATTGACTAACAAAATCTGAATGAGCACAGGGTGTGTTCAAATACATAATGACTAGAAATCTGTCCCGCAGATGGAGAACACGACACATGCACTGTAACCAAATATGGCACCAAAAGATTAAATGTTTATTTTATACAATAATGAAAAAGACAAAAATACCAAGAATATAATAATTCGAGTAGAAATGAGATATGAACTGGCAGGATTTGAGAAGAAATAGGAGGCAATTTTCCCCAGAAATGAAGGCTATATTAGAAAAGGTACAAAAGGGCTGGAGAGATGGCTTAACAGTTAAGCGCTTGCCTGTGAAGTCTAAGGACTCTGTTTCAAGGCTCAGTTCCCCAGGACCCACATTAGCCAGATGCACAAGAGGGGGGGGGGGCACACACATCTGGAATTCGTTTGCAGAGGCTGGAAGCCCTGGAGCGCCCATTCTCTCCCTCTCCCCCCTCCTATCTCTCTGCCTCTTTCTCTCTCTGTGTTCTCAAATAAATAAAAATAAACAAAAAAAATTAAGAAAAGAAAAGGTACAAAAGAGAAAGACACTGAAGATGATAAAAATGAGAAATCTGAATAAATAAGACACTTAAAAGGATTATGGAGAAAATAAAAGATATGAATAAAATCTAACATGGGTGCAGTGCTGGGGAGATGGCTTAGCAGTTAAGGCGCTTGCCTGCGAAGCCAAAGGATCCAGGTCCTATTCCTCAGGACCCAGATAAGCCAGATGCCTAAGGTGGCACATGCATCTGGAGTTTGTTTGCAGTGTCTTGAAGTCCTGGAATGCCCAATCTCTCTCTCTCTCTCTCTCTCTCTCTCTCTCTCTCTCTCTCTCTCTCTCTCTATCTTTCTCTCAAATAAATAAATGAAAATTTAAAAAATCTAACATGCATGTCCAGTGTATCCAAAGAATACAAATAAAGCTATGACACACAACATAAATATCTAAAATCAAACTCAAGAACACTTTGACAAAGTAAAAAAAAAAAAAAAAAAGACAACATACTGAAAAGAGAAAGATGTACTATGTAAAACTGACCACAAGGGTCAAAGCTGGGACATATCCCAGTGCAATTTTCGGACTTTAAAGATAAATAATCCTTTGAACAGCCAAGCAAAATGAACAAATAACTTGTAAGAGAAACCCAGGCCAGTATCAAACTTCCATAGCACCACTTAAAACAAGAGTGTCTGACTCACAGGCTTTGGGTCTCAAGAACACACATGTGCTTATTTTGTGTGACACTGAGATACAACATTGTTATCTACAAAGCTCATTTTAAGAACTGCATTATTGTGTTACAAAAAATGCAAAGGAAAAAACCCTCTCCTAGTGTTTTAAATAAGTTTACTTAAATAAGTTTATTTAAATAATTTTGTAGTGGGTTACATTTGTAGCTAACCTTATCAGATATTCCAGGAAAGAAAATCAGAAGTCAAGGATTTTAAGATTTTTATACCCAGACCAACTGCCTTTCAAGCCTCTGTGGGAATTTTGTTCTTATGAGCCCTTCCTGAGGAAGGTAGTAGAGAATGAGTTTGAACTAAACAAGATGTTATCAGAGAAAGCTTGGCTGAAATATTGCCAGTGAGCAGCAAATTTATTTAACTGCAGACCCATATAAAAGCAAGATCAGAGGCAAAGAAAAGACAGAATGTAAGAAGTTTACACTCTGACAGTGTACTTGTGAAAGAAGGGCAAATGATGTTGGGATGAGAAATAAGCAAATTGATTCCTTCATCTCTAACCACTGGAAGTCTGTAGTTACCACTGAAAACTAACAGAAAGTAGAGGTGCCCCACCTGGCAACGAGACTCCCGAGGCTTTAGGATGAAGGGGGCTGTAGAATGGAGACTGGGAGTTGGTTTTTCTCAGCTTCAGTCTGTGTTTTAATCAATTAACTTGATTTTAAGTAATTATGTTTAGCTGGATGGTGGAGATAGTGACACTAACTGGAAGCGATTCTTAAAAACATTACATGGAATTTCATATGTAAATGTACTTTGGCTACTCTGGAATATAGAGGTGCTCAATGCTCTTACTGGAAAGTCTCCTGATGACAGATTTTTGCCAACACTAAGAGCCTAAATATTCATGTTCAGAAGTTACTTACACCTCCTTTCATTTCGTTATTAGTGACAATCGAGAATGCTACTGTAGTTTTCTGCATTGCTAATTTTGGAGCAGAAGGCAATTATAAGAACCTAAAATACCATCTTTGCCCCTTATTTTTCTACTCTAGAAGGTTGGATTCACCAGTGGATCTTATTTCTTATTTTTTTTCTTATGTTCTTATTTCTTCTAGCTATTCTTATTTCTCCTAGCTATTCTTGCCCCAGCAGCATCATCATTTTTAGTTTCTCGCTCACACACATTATAAACTTGTAATCATTATTTTAAGATTTTTGCCTGTGACTTTATTTTTATCTTTATACTTTTTCATTTTGGTTCTTAAGCTTTAAAATCCTATCTATTTATCCTAGTCCCTTTTTTTAACTTTTCACTTTTGGGCTTTAATCCTTTTATCTTAATCTTTCATCTCATTTCCTTTTATATTTTTAACCTTTAATATTTTATGACACATAACTTTTTACATTTTCTTTTGAATCTCATTCATGTTATTATATTTTTATTTTAAGTTGCAAACCTTTTGCTTTTATTGTGATTTACATTCTTAATAACTCTGTATTGCTTTTTTAGTGATGTCTTCATCTCCTTCTAACCTTTTGTACTCCCTTTCATGATTGGAATAACTTCATACATTTTTTCCATTTCTTCCATGAAAAGTATGACAAATTGTTATTCCTTTTCTTCCTTTCTTCCTCCTTCCTTCCTTCCTTCCTTCCTTTCTTTCTTTCTTTCTTTCTTTCTTTCTTTCTTTCTTTCTTTCTTTCTTTCTTTCTTCCTCAATCCAGCCGAAATGTGTTCCCATAGATGTGATAGGAAAAAAACATCTAAGCTGGGAGATGGCTCAGTAGATAAAAGTCTTGCTGCCCAGGTATATAAAGCTGGGTTCAGATCCCAAGACCCCACAATGGAAAACAAGTCAGATTCTGTGCTGTGGTGCAAGCATCTGTAATGCCAGCACACTGACAATGAGAAAAGAGGTGGAGACTAGGGAGTCACTGGAAGGCTCACAGGCCAGTTAGCCTGACAGGCACAGTAGCGAATGGGAGATCCTGCCCCAAACAAGGCGGAAGGTAAGGGCCAACACTGGAAGTTGTCCTGTGACCTCCACATGTGCACAATGGCAAGTCCACACTTGCGTACACACACACCAACACATACACACATACCCATAACCATATACCAAAATAGGAAAAAGAAAAGAAACCCACCCAATAAGGAGGTTGGGACATCCTTTTTCTGTCCTAAAGTCTATGCCCTGACCCTTCTAACTTCAAGATATTTACCCTGCCTCCTGAACTCCCAGAAGACCCACAGCATGGTCCTCTGAAGCTCTAGTTCTCCTGTACAAGGCACACACGTCACTGAGGAAATTGAATTGTTTTCCTAACCACTCACGTCCTCTAGGATTGCCTGGGAAACTCCTTACTTTTAAATTCATCATCGTCACATCAATCAGGCCTTGCTGGACTAGTTTCTACCTGGGGGGGGGGGGCATTCAGCTTGCTTCTAATTGCCTCAAGGGACATATTTTCCCCCTTCCTTCCAAAACAAGGGGAGTGCTGGTTGCTTAGATCCATTTGCATCCCTGCCATATAGAGGATGGAAGGCGTTCAGTCCCCTCCTCTGTGGCTGAACGATAACCTCAAGGAACACGGACACTTCCCTGGCAATTCTTGATTTCACTGTGAGCTTCGGAAGGCGTAAATGACATGCCCGAGCCACAGGAGCGGAGTCTGGGAAATCACTGTGGGAAGTATGTGTCTGGCCATTGAGGTACAAGGAAGCTCATTTTCACAGCTTTACAAAGCCAGAGCAATTATTCAAACATTGTAGATCCCAGGCCACTCTCTTACCAAGGCCTGGTAATAATCTCTCATGTTACATAGCTGATTAAAACAAATTCTTCGAGCTAAAATCTGAGCAAAATTTTCTGCATTAGAATTGTTCAAGGATGGCTCCAATTATCTGATTTGGGTATGGACTGTGTTTTAGATAGCCTGAACATGAGTTCTTAGGCACAGAGTAATTTATCAGACAGAGTAATTTATGTGTGTATTTGTTGAAATAATTAACCCAGTGTCTCAAAAAAGGGTAACTCCCATTTTTTCTTCATGTGTGTAGTGTATGTGGTGTGATGTGTGGTGGTGGTGTGTGTGTGTGTTGTATGTACTAGTATGTCCTAATGTGATGCCTGTGTGCCCCTCTGTGGCACCCTAGGGCTCATCTGTGACAGCCTGAGGAGAGCATCCGATGTCCCCTCCCATCTCTGTTACCCACCTGTTTTTCCTTGCCACTGAGTCTCTTTCTGATTCCAGAGCTTTCCCTTCATGAGCCCGAATGAACCCGCTGTCTCCACTCCCCACAGGACTGGGGTGACAGGCATGTGTGGTCACGCTCAGCTGTTTATGTGAGTTCTGTAGATTTGAATTTGGGTGGTCTCAGGCTCCCTCAGGCCTTTATGCTTGCACAGGAAACTCATTTAACTGCTGAGCCCTCTTCTCTGCCTGGTAACTCCCATTTTTAAGATTAGGGGCTGGCCGGCTACCACTTTTGGATATTTTATCGAAATGTGTGTCAGTTGCTCTTTCTTTTTTTTTTTTTTCTTTTTAAAAAAATATTTTATTTATTCATTTGAAAGAGAGAAAAGGATGGGGAGAGAGAAATGGACATGCCAGGGCCTCTAGCGGCTGCAAAGGAACTCCAAACTCATGCACCATCTTATGCATCTGGCTTTAATCTGGGTCCTTTGGCTTTGCAGGCAAGTACCTTAACTACTAAGCCATCTCTCCTACCCTGCTCTTTTTTTTTTCTAATAAAAAAACAGCCAGGCGTGGTGGCGCACACCTTTAATCCCAGCACCTGGGAGGCAGAGGTAGGAGGATCGCCAAGAGTTTGAGGCCACCCTGAGACTACATAGTGAATTCCAGGTCAATTTGCTAATGCAGGACCTACCTAAAAGAAAAAAAAAAAAAAGGAAATGAGTTTATTTTTCACTTTTATTTTTGAATGTGTGTGTGTGTGTGGATTGAGTGCATGTGTGTATGCATGTTGGTATGTGTGGGAGATGTGCATTTAGAGGCCAGAAGTTGACATGGGATGTCTTCTTCAATCACTGCCCACTCTCACTGAACCTAGAGCTAAACAAGATAGCTACTAAGCCCCAGGGGTTCCCTCCCTGCCCTCAGCACCGGGATTATAGGCATGCACCCCCATACATAGCTTTTAGGCGGATGCTGGGGTCATCATCATCTTGCTTGTGTAAGGACTTTACTCACTGAGCCGTGCCCCCAATCCCCAGAAACTGGGGCTTCTTAGACCAGGGTTCTAGACTTGGAACAGGCATGACTCTGTGCTAGTCCTTAAATACCTACTAAGGCTAATGTGAGATCATTGATGATACTGGATATTTTCTTGCCCTCTGATATTTTGACTTGTGTGTGTGTGTGTGTATGCACTCCAGGGTCTCTTGCTTTCTGAATGAGGATTCCATGGGCTAAAGGCAGATGTTGTGTTCACCTTGAACAAGGGTCTGAAAGACTATTCAATTAAGGGCCAGATAGAGACTGGCTCAGTGGGCCATACAGTCCGTGTTAACTAACAACCGAGTTCTGCCATTGTGTGTATAAACAGCCACAGTCAACATGTAAGTAAGTGTGACTGTATGCCAGGAGAAGTTAATTTATGGACAGTGACATTTGAATTTCCTGTAATTTTATGTGTAACAAAATATTAAACTTTTTTAGTTTTTAATATTTTTCTTTGTGTGCATGTGTGCACATGTATAAACATGTGTGTGTACTGTGCACACACACACACACACACACACGTGTGCAGGCACAGGCATGTCAAGGTCTCTTGCCAGTACAAACAACAGCACATCCTGCTTTTTGTGCTTGGTTAGGGAACTGAATCTGGGCTGGCAGACTTTGCAAACAAGCACCTTTAACCACTGAGCCATCCTTCTGTCCCCTTTGTGTCCTTTCTCAACCAGTAAAAACTATAAAGTACATTCTTAGTGCCAAGCCTGGTGGTGTACGCCTATAATTCAAGCACTCAGGAGACTGAGGCAGGAGGATCACGAGTCCAAAGCCAGCCCAAACTATGTAGCAGACCCCATCTCAAAACAACGAGAAGAAGCACATGCGGTTGGCTTTTGGGCCGCGTCAAAGCCGCCTCTGAGACAGACTTAGAAGTGGCTTCTGACCCCTATTCTGGGAGCTACCCAGTAAAAATATTTTGGGGATGATGGATGGCTTTGCTAGATGGTACTTTCCAAAGAGATAAATTAAATATTGATTCTGTCCTGTGCTCTGTTTAATTCATGCCTCAGAGTCTTGCCAGTTCTCCTAAAGGATTGGGCTACCAGGATATCAGCACTTTATTATTTTAAAAAAAGAGAAAGGGGGTAGTCACTTATTCACATATACCACAGGAAGCATTGTGAGCCAAGACTGGCCTTAACAGAGAACTTGCCTGCTACGTAATTAAGGTTGTCCAGGACTACTGATCCAAAGCGCCTACAAAGTCATCATTCTGGTAGACAGCCTCTAGTATTAAGCTGACTTACGGTCAGTAACCCTAAGGAACAAGTTAACTAGTTCGGTGCATAGTCATATATTCTGCCAACAATTCCGCTTTGAGAGGGCGCCTGCAAACTGTATTTCCCAAAGTTACATATTCCATGGGTGTTTACCAAGGTGTTTTATGAACAAGGGAAGTATTTGGTCCACTTGCTGTAAATTTTTTTTCCAAGCAAAACTCACTGCTATCTGTGCTCTGATGAAGAACTTCCAGGGCTCCGCCGCCCTGCTGTCTGTGCACTGGGGTGCACCCGGGTGCTTCCTGAAGAGAATCTGCCTCTTTGCCTTCTACTCATGCCTGTGTCCTTGTCAGGCCCCTCAGCATTCCTAAGGGAGCACAGTCCTGACCCCATTAGCTGACCAGTAAGACCATTTGCTCCCTGCTTCAGTCAGTCTGGTGCTGGCTGTGTTGCCCGTCAGATGCTGCAAAAACCCAGCGAAACAGTTGGAAGCCTCCTGTATCATGAGGAAAGTGCCAGAAAGGTATCCGTGGATTTCTCTCTCTTTCCCAGTGATCCTAGAACTTCCAAGGGTTCAGAACAACAGCTGATAATCAAATCAACACAATTCACCTTGCCTTAGAGGGGGGAAAAAAATGTTGCTTTTGATTTCTACACAGTCTTGTAAGCCTCTGCCTTGGACCATCTCAAAGCCAGCCAGGAGAGAGCTCAGCCAAGCGTAGAGACGCCCTGGCCACACTCAGAAGCATCTCTCCTGCTGTCCTCTGGGATTACCCTTAAATTCCCGCTCAGGAGTAATGGAGTGTTTACTACCAGGACGTCGGGGAGGATCTTTGTCATGTCACACATGCCTTCCGAATAAAGACACTAGAGGGTTCCTCTGCAGTCTCAGCACTGCTCCTGGACCTCTCTCTAGAAACTTCCTGTTTGCTTTACTTATTTCTGTTTCAAGATATGACAGATTGTGTAACTTGGTGACTTGTTTGCCCAGCCGCACTTCAGAATCACTGCTAAGATTTGATGATATAAAGGTGCCAGCCAAGACCAACTCAATCAGTGTCGCTGGAGGTGGGGACCCGGGAGCACTTGTCAGGAGCTCCCCAGTGTCTCTACAGCACAGTCACATTGAGAAGGACTCATGTTGGTGAGGCATCTTCCTTAGTGCCTCCCAAAGCTGTAGTAAGCAGCCAATGCACCCGGTCTGTGGTCGCCCTCAGTAGCCTCACTCTCTGGGCACCATCCCAGCCTTGGGGTTCACTTTCCAGGCACCACCACATTTTCAACGTGCCTTAATCCTAGAACCACTGCATTTTAGATGAGGGCTGTATACAGAGGACGTATCTGAGTTAGCCAGCACTAAAAAGAATGGAGAGTTCATTGTAATATTCTGAGCTTATTCATGACATTGAAAGAAATGTGCTATAACCAAGGAGGCATAAAGGATGGAGAGAGCTCTTAGAAACCAAAGCATCCCCTCTCTCCATCTCTCTGCCTTCTCTTCCCCAAATGCCCATTTTCTTTCCTTCCCATATCAACCCCCCCCACACACACACACACATCTGCCTTGAAAACCGCTTTCTTTCCTTCTCTAAGAAAATGGTCAAGGTGCTATATGGTCTCAGGATGGTCAGTCAGCAGAAAGTGACCACTGTCTCTAAGGGCCAATCTCAAAGTTTCTGGAGAAATATTGTGAGTGGCCCAGCTGAGGCCAGCGAACCTCTCGCCATGCCTATCCCCCTAGGACCATGAGAGGGGGGTTAAAGACAGGTGAGCCTGGCTTCCAGACCCATTACCAGACCTGAGAGGGACAGTTCTTGGAGGAGGGAGGTAATGAGCTAGCAGGTACCGCTAAAGATTGTTCCAACTGCAGCATGTGCATAAGCCACTTTGAGCCCTTCTGGATTAAGGAAAAGTGTAAACAAACAAACAGTGTTCAATATGGATTACACTGACCAACCTGAGACTGGAGCCTCAGGTGGATATAACATTAAGCGGGCAATAAGAAGCTTCACGCAGAAGGCAGATTGTGTGTGCTCTGGAGGCATGGCACAGGGATATTTTGGTGTCTCTAATGCTCCTCAAACTCCCTGGACCCTGCAAAACTTTCATCAGAATCATTTCCTTTTTTAAATTTTTTTGTTCATTTTTTAAAATTTATTTATTTGAGAGCAACAGACACAGAGAGAGAGGGGCAGGTAGAGAGAAAGAGAGAGAGAATGGGTGCGCCAGGACCTCCAGCCACTGCAAACGAACTCCAGACGCGTGCACCCCCTTGTGCATCTGGCTAACGTGGGTCCTGGGGAACCAAGCCTTGAACTGGGTTCCTTAGGCTTCACAGGCAAGCGCTTAACTGCTAAGCCATCTCTCCAGCCCATCAGAATTATTTCTGACCTTGACCTACATCCCACATGTGCATACGAAATCTATTTCAGGGGTGATTCTGGAAAACCTGAGTCATGGCTCTCAGACTCACTTGCCAGAGTGTTTTAGGGGGAAAAAATGGTTTCTGAAAGCAGAGCGCAGTGATTCCATGTTAACAGGCACGACTGCTCACGGGCGTTCAGTTCATGGATTGGATGTGACTCAGCCTTGCCGCACAGCTCTTGACAGATTTCAAAGTGACTACAGCAGAATCCGATTTGGACAGGGCCTCATTTGTCAGGCTAACATCCAGCTACTGAAAATGGAGCCCGTAGTGTTCGCTGTAGCAGATAATCATTGGGAAATAACTTACACTATCTAGCCATAAAAAAAAAAAAAAGCTGTCATTTCTTTGAACACATTGTGTGCCAGGTTCTGTGCTAAAGAATTCCTTTCCTTGGGCTGGAGAGATGGCTTAGCGGTTAAGTGCTTGCCTGTGAAGCCTAAGGACCCCAGTTCGAGGCTCGATTCCCCAGGACCCACATTAGCCAGATGCACAAGGGGGCGCACACGTCTGGAGTTCGTTTGCAGTGGCTGGAAGCCCTGGCACGCCCATTCTCTCTCTCTCTCTCTCTCTCTCTCTCTCTCTCTCTCTCTGCCTCTTTCTCTCTCTGTCTGTTGCTTTCAAATAAAGAAATAAAAATGATCAAAAAAAATATTTAAAAAAAAGAATTAAACCTCATCCTAGTACTGTAGAATGCAAGGTTTTGTTAACTTTAAAAAATATTTTATTTATTTATTTGAGAGAGAGAGGCATATATAGAGAGAATGGGTGTGCCAGAACCTCTAGCCATTGCAAACTAACTCCAGAGGCATGCACCACCATGTGCATCTGGCTTATGTAGGCACTGGGGAATTGAACCTGAGTCCTTAGGCTTCTCAGACCAGTGCCTTAAGTGCTAAGTCATCTCTCTAGTCCCGAGGTTTTGTTAACTTTTTATTGAAGGAGGATGTGTTCTTCTAGCATACACACACACACACACACACTCTTCTAATGTCGAACTCCATGACAATTTACAGACTAAACACATGATTGCAGCTAGCACCAAGGTCAAGAAATGGGACACACCAGCTCTCTGAGGTCTTTCTTTGTGGCCCCTACCAGTAACTATGTGCTGTGGTTTGAATGGAATGTCTCCCTCAGGCTCATGTGTTTGAACACTTGGTCACCAGCTGGTGACACTATTTGGATAGGCTGCGGAACCCTTAGGAAGGGGAAGCCTCACTGGAGGACGTGGTCACTGAGGGAGGGCCTTGAGGTTTGATAGCCCAGCCCCTCTTCCTGACCGTGGACACAATGTGACCAGCTGGTTACAGGCTCACACCCCACTATGACAAACTGTACCCCGTGGAACTGAGAGCCAAAAAATCAACCCTTCTTTCCTTCCTTAAGATGCTTCTTACTGGTTATTTGGTCACAGGGAAGAGAGAATAACTAATACATTATGTCTATTCAAGGATGGCTATTGTCTTAATGTCCAACACCATGGTTTTGTTTGCTTCTGATTCTACCACAAATGGAATAATAAATATGTACTCTTCAGGGTCTCGCTTTTCCCACTCTCTCTTGTGTTTTCTGAGATTCATGCATATTGTTTTGCGTGATATAGGTCATTCATCCGCATTTCTGCATAACATTCCATTATGTGAGCATTCCAAATTTATTTATTCAGACTACTGATTTTAAATATCTGGGGAATAGCCTTTCCTTCTTATTATTGCAAACATTTCTGCTGTGCTCATTGTAGAACATATTACTTGATAAGTACAGGAATGCATTCCTACTGGTTATATAATTAGAAGTAGAACAGCTGGGTTATAAGGTGTGAGCATGTTCAGCTTTATTTGACACTGATAAACACTTTACCAGAATAATTGTCCCACTTTACACTTCCACCAGCAGTGTAGGAGAGTTCACTTTGTTCCACAGACCCGTGGTGTGTGGTGACGCACTGTGTGTTAATCTGTGTTTCCTTGATGATTAATGATGTTGGATACCCTCCCATATGGTTGGCTTCATTTAATTAATTAATTTAGCCATTTGGGTGCTTTCTCTGGGAAGTATGTATTCAAGTCTTTTGGCCATTTTTTTTCTGTTGGGTTTTCTTTCTCTAGTCTGTGGGTAAGAATTATGAGTCGAGTGTGCATGTATTCTGTTGGATATAGATGAAAGCATCTTTTTGAAACTCTGTATGACATTTTTACTCTCTTCGGATGTCTTCTCAAAACAGAAATCACAGTTCTTAAATAGAACTAATCAGCACATTTATTTTTCTGGCTAGCAATTTTTGTATTCTTTTAAAGAAATTTTGGCCTACTCAAGGAACCTGGACATGTGATCTTATATTTTTCTTCAAAAACTTTATTGCTTTTATCTTTTACACTTTCCATTTGTATATATTTCCTTGAGGTGAAGTAGGAACAATAATGATATCATGTTTTCCATAAAATTTAGCAATATTTACCAAACTAATTATCCTATTTTCTTAATCACAAATCAGGTTAATATGTATACATATCTGTGCTTAATTTGGGGCCATTGGTAACTGTTTCTGTCTTTGTGACAGTTTTATACTGTCTAAATTATGATAACTGAATCATGACTCTTGTTATCTGGTAATGTAAGTTATCTATTCTTCTTCAAGATTGCCTAGGCCATTCTTGGCCCTTTGAATTCTCATATGGATTTTGAAATCTATTATCAAGTTTTACCAGAAGAAAATATTATCTACATTTTATTAGGATTATGTGGTTTATAGATTCATTTGGAGAGAAAAGGTATCCTACAGCGTTGAATTTTTAATCTATGAACATGATCTATCTTCACTTACTTTGATTTTTCTTTAATTTTCTCAGTAATATTTTTTCATTAGACTTAATCCTGAGAAGTTGATAGTTATTGATGCTGTTAAATTGGATATTTTATTTCAATTTTTGTTAGTTTTGATAGAATTACAATTGATTTTTACATATTGACTCCCATACCTGGCAACTTTACTAATTATACTTATTAATTATAAAAAAATGCTCATTAATTGTCTAAGGCTGCTCCAATAAATTACCACAAACTTAGTGGCTTCCAACAACAGAAATCTATTTTCTCACAATTCTGGAGTCCAGAAGTCCAAAGTCAGCTTTGCTGGCTAAAATTAACATGTCAGCAGGGTCATGTGCCTTCTGGACACTCCTAGGAAGACCTGTTCCTTGCCTCTTCCAGTTTGTGGTGACACCAGCATTCCTCGGGACCATATATTCACTTGAGTTTCTGCCTCTATCCTCACATGACTTGTCCTCCTGTCAGCCTGTGGGCAACTAACTTGTGTCCTTCTTACAAGGACATTTATGATGCCAGATAATCTAAGGTCATTTCTTGATCACAAGATTTCTAGCTTGGTCACATCTGCAAAGACCTTTATCCAAAATAAGTTAACATATACAGATTCTAGGGATAAGAATCTGATATTTTTAGGCTCAGGATGAGAGTACATCTTCAGATTACCTTAATTTGTCATTTTGTCTCTAAATACATAATCATGATGTCTGTAAATAATAATAGATTTCTTTTTTTAGAGAGAGAGAATTGATGCACTGACACACCAGGGCCTCAGCCACTGAAATCTCACTCCAGACGCTTGCACCATCTAGTGGGCATGTACGACCTTGCGCTTGCCTCAACTTTGTGTGTCTGGCTAATGTGGGATCTGGAGAGTCCAACATGGGTCTTTAGTCTTCGCAGGCAAGCACCTTAACCTCTAAGCCATCTCTCCAGCCCAATAATAGCTTCCTAACAGCTTGTTTATAAATTTTATTTTTAACTTTATTTTTTTCTTTGTGTATGTGTGTGTGCACCAGGGCCTCTTGCCACCCTAAACGAATGCTGGATGCTTGTGCCATTTTGGGGGGTCTGGATTTAAGTGAGTGCCTTGGGAATTGACCTCTGGCCAACAGGCTTTGCAAGCAAGAGCCTTTAACCACTGAACCATCTTCCCAGATACTCTAACAGCTTATTTTTATTATCCCCTTTTTATATATGGATAGATGCTCATTGACTTAAGATGGATATATGATCTAATAAATCCATCATAGAATTTTATCTTTGTGTGTGTTTATGATACATTTGACTGTGGGTGCACGTGTGCCCTGGCGCACATGTGGAAGTCAGAGAACAACCAGTGGTGTTGGTCGTCATCTTCCCCCTTGTTTGAGGCAGGGTCCTGACCCACAAGCTCTCAGGATTCTCTTGTCTTCGCCCCCCTCCCCCAACACTTCACTGTAGGCAGGCTGGAATTACAGACATGCACTACCCCATCTAGTGTTTACATGGATTCTGGCACTCTGAACTCAGGTCCTCAAGCTTGTGTGGTAAACACTGAGCCATCCCCCCGCCCCATCCCTCAGATACATTTAACACTTTGCTTGCTAAAAATTCTATCTCAGCAACACAATGCACCATAGAGCAAAGGTTGATCACCATGATCGTGTGGCTGCCTGGGAGCGGTGGCTTGCTACTGCTGCCGCCGCCCAGCATCTCAAGAGAATCTCGATCTTGCTGCATAGTCCTAGCCCAGGAAAATGTCAGTATTCAAGGTCTGAAGTCCAGTTTCTACAGGATGCATCATAAAGTAGAAGTATCCTAAGTCAGGGATTGTCTGCAGGGAGTGCAATGACTTTATGTAGCTCAACGGAGATCAGGACTGGAAGCAGGACAAGAGCCCAGCATTTGTTACCTACTGGCCTGTTGACAAGAGTCCTGAGAAGGCCAGAGGCCCATGGGTTTCCGCACAGGGCAATGTCAGTCCCAGGCCATGCTTTGGATCTAGGGTTGTACCCAGGGCAGGTTTCATGGCAGTGCAACTGTACTGGACTTTGTCAGAAGGGCCTTATACTCTGGCTTAATGTTTCGTGACTGCCATCTTGAATTTCTTAATAATTATATCTTTGAATGTCTTTTGTAAGTGAGATCCCATGGGATAGACAATAGGGTGCTCATGGAGGCTTTGAACCTCAGCTCACTTGTGATTCTGCTATCTGACACCGCCAAGGACAATTCTTAGGATGGCCTGAAGGATCTTTCACCCAAGTACCAGCTACCCCAATACTTAGCACTGTACCACTGCCCATCTGAAGGAAGGTCATCCAGAAGTCGCATGTCCCAGGGCCCCAGTAGGTTAGCTATCCAATCCAGTACCAAGCATGACTCAGCACTGACTCTTCAAACTTTACAAGGGGCTGGGGAGACAGCTCAGTGGGTCAACATACTTGCTGTGCAAGGGTAAGGACCTGGGTTCGGATCCCTAGGACCTATGCCAAGGCAAATGCAGTGACAGGTGTCTGATCGAGCCCTCCTGTGATGAGATGGGAGGCAGAGGCAGGAGAATTCCCTGAAGCAAGCCTGGCATATGCAGCAATGAACAAGAGACCCTGTCTCAAGCAAGTGGAAGGTCAGGACCGACACCAGGAGTGTCCTCTGCATGTATGTGTCCACACACACACACACACACACACACACACACACACACTTGGCAAGGGAACCCATGTTCTGTGGATTACAGTGGTGAATTCATGGAGAGGAGAGAGAGATGCAAGGCTCAGTTTTTCCAGGTCCCACCCACACTGTCTCCAGAGGCAGAGGCTGGCAGCTCTGCGATGGGACAAGCGGGCATGCAGCTCACCCATTGGGACAGGACTCCAGGGCACCCAGAGAGATCCACATTCACCCCACTCTGGGGTCCTCCCTTAGCCAGCTCTGTATCTGGGAACTCCTTTCTTCCTTCTTCCTTTTCCAAACCCGGCCTGGTTTTGTCTCTTCTGCACAGCTCTCTATGGAAGGAACTTCACAATATGAACGGTATCATCTCAGTGATTCTGCAGGCAAGTCAAATGCTCCACATTTATGTCTATATTTGCACATAGAAAGATGAAGTGTAAAATCCATGCTAATAACCGAAATCTTTAATTCTTCCCAGGACATTAAGTAGCAAATGAAAACCACCGTGACAAGTTGAGAGAGAGAGAGAGAGAGAGAGAGAGAGAGAGGAGGCCACAGACGAAAGGAAAGGCTTTATCTAAAGCAGCACTTTGCTCTTCATTTTCACCTCGAGGACACTCATTTCCATTTTGCCTTGAGCCTCACAAATTATGTCCCAGCTCTGGTTACAGCCTGCTCCTTGCCTAAGCCAACTCTGCCAGCCTGCAGCTGACCCCGAACCAATGGCGAGAGGCCAGCCTCACCATCACGTGACTTGCTGTGAGTGTCCTGGGGGGAGTCCCAGCTCAAGACTGCCTATTTCTCACTTGTCTGAATGGAAAGTAAAAGAGGCTGTTTTCATACAACAAAAACCAGGGGAAAACGTGGAAGCTAGCCCATCTATATGCGCTGCTGCACCTGACACACTCAGCACACATAATAAATCTGTCTTTGGAAACTTGCTCCTTTGCAGTTTTGACACAGATAAATGACAGGTATTAAATCTTCAGGGAAAAGAACCAGCTGCCGTAGTTGTTGAATTACTGAGACGTGAGCCTCTCGGCCGGCTGATATAAAATATCAGCTGCAGGCTTCGGGCGAAGGGGACAGGTGAGCTGGGAGAATGTCAGGGGTGACCTCGGCATGTCAGCCTTTACCAACTTGGAGAAACTCGGGGTCATGTCTAATCTTGGGGAAGCTGGACGTTGGAAGCTATTGCTTGTGAACTTGGTTTGAGTCAGCAGGGGGACATTTTGGGGTTACGTGACTCACTAAATCAGTGCTTCAGAAGAACTTGGATCATCGTCGAATGGATTTTTCTTTATCTAGATTGAGGTGCCTGGAGGAGGATAACAAAACTAGCAGTAGACATATTTGCTCACTCTACAGAACAGAGCTGGTAGGAGACAAGACGATGGGATACTTCCGCAAGATCCAAACTAAACATCTCTGGTGGATAGTTTACTCCTTCACAAGAGGGGAGGGCCTTGCTATCTTTGTTTCCATGCCCCTAGGACCCCATGTATTACCTGGTTTGGAGCCAGGATTCAAGAACTTTATAAGGAATTAAATTCAATACTTATCATTCTTTAGACAGAGGAACTGTGTCCCAGAGAACGTTGTCAATAATCTCAAAATCACATCGCTAACTAATGGCAGAGTTGAGGCCAAAACTAAGACCTTCTGACCCCTAGGAAGAGTTTATTCCTATTCTGTCCCACCTGGGGAGAAAACTGGAGCCATTCCCTTTGAAGGTGATTCATGCTTTATTCATAAGGCTGGGGAAGAATCCCAGAAGGGAGGTAAGGGGGTCCTGGTGGTTCTGGGCCCAAGGAGCACAGGGCAGGTGACAGGTTCTCAGCCAAGAAAGTGCAAGCCGGTCAGCTCAGGGTTCCAGCTAATCCCCAGGTGAGCAGAGCACGCTGGGCAGGAAGCATCTCTCAAGAACAACATCTACTGAGCGCTTTCAAAAGCTTCCTCAGAGAGGGGCGCTCTTCTCAGAGCCAAAAGTGGGATAACCTTAATTTATTCCGCAAAACAAGCCAGGGAGGGACTGCTACCAGTTTCACTTGGATGACACTGAGGGAACTGGCCAATGAGAAGTACACGGGGCTCCGAACCCTAGAGTTCACAGGTTCCTTTAGCTTTTGGCTCTGCCCTCCATCTCGCAGGGAAGGAGCACTCCCCAGGTAGAAGTCTCTCAGACGAGGTAGCCGTCCCACAACAGCTTAGGGGAAGGCTGCTTCTAGAAGCCACCTCCACCCTGAGATCTGTTCCTGAACTTCTCCTTTCTCTGTAGCTACCATGACACTCCTCCCAGACCCATGAGCCCATCACTCCTCCAGGGGAGGAGAGGGTGTGCACAGAGCCCTTAGGCCCTGGCTGAACTCCTTCCACCTACTGCCTGTGGGCCTCATCACTAGCATCCCCAGACATCGTTCTCTGCATCCATAAACTGGGTACCAGCCATGCCTCACATGCATGAAAGCACGGCATGAATTATTACCCAGCACTCCCTCCATTCTAGCTTATGCGTGACAAAGACTCACTATGTAATGGCTGAAGAGCACGGACTTTGGAGACGGGCACATACGAGCTGGTTACAAAAGCTTTGCCCACCTTGGTTTTCATATCAAAAATGGGAACAACAGTAAGTACTCACCACAGGAATGGCAGATGTTTATCTGCAAGATAATGCATTAAATTAACTGAGAAAACCAAAAACAGTGCGTCTTTCAGTAGTGAATATACAACTTGATCTCTGGGCCCTGTGTATATGCATTAATATTGTTCTCAATGCTTTTCAGCCAGGAAAAAGAGCAGACTCAAGAAAGGGAGACAACGCCGTAGAGAGTGCTGATGTGTGCCTACCACACAGTCTGTGCCTGGTAGACACAAGCTATCAAGGAAACGCTGTCCTCTGAAGTTGTCGTTTCTGTCTGTCACACGATTAGAAAGCCCGGCAGTTGCTGCGCTTGTCAGGAGTTGAGCAGCTCTGCCTTAGAATCCAGCCTGGCTCTGCCCCTCTCAGCCTGGCCCCATCCAGATGACAAGGCTCTTCATGGTCAATCCCTCGCTGTCCCAACCTAGCTGAGCCGGCTCCATAGACTTTCAACCTCTGCTGTCTTCCAGGACCCTGCATCAGAAGAGTGAGGCTCAAAAGACCGCCTGTTCTGCTCATCACATGGAAATTCTTAATAGGGAAAAAGAGTCCTGAACTTGCATCCTGCACTGAACCCTGAATATTTAGCAGCGCACCCTAAGGCCTGGTGTCTGGGAGTCTCTAGAAAGTGCCTGGTTTCTGCCACCTCTCCACCCCCGGTCAGATCTCACTCCCTGTCCCCTGAGCACCATTTCTGACACCTGCCAACACATCCTAGCTGCAGCCCTGGTGAGCAGAGGTGTGGCTTAGCAGGCGGAAGTCAGCGATGAAAACCCAGGTTGTTAGACCCATGCTTGAGTTGCAACCCCCTCTTGTGCGTATCACCTCCTTGGCATTTAAATATGATGGAATGCTACATACTATTTTCAGCTTGCCCCACCTTATTACATTCTTCCAGTAGAATATGGTATGGTTTACTTTCCCTATTTTATAGAGAATTAAACTGAAAAGGTTTCATAAAGCCGAATACCAGATTCTCACTTGTGCTATAAGCCACACGTGTGTTTGGCTCCACAGCCATTGGTCTGCATTGCCTTGTACTCAGCAGTTTTCTTCTCATCTAAACTCATGATCCTCCTGTCAGCTACCTACGGGAGGCCCTGCACACTCTGTCCTATAGTGACTGCCCTCTCCATACCATTGCCCACGAGGCTGCCACCCCTAGTGGTAGCAGGAGATCTTTACTACTATATGCACGTGAAGGTCCGAGTAGTAGAGTAGGTTTCTATGACTATAAAACAAATAAGTTGCAGACTTGGTTCTTTAATCAAAAAGAAACTCACTCTCTCTGTTGTGGAATCCAGAAATCTGGGCTGGGGAGACAACTAAGCAGTTCAAAGGCACTTTCTTGCAAAGCCTGATGGCCAGGGTTCAATTCCCCAGTACCTACATGAAGCCAGATGCACAAAGTGGAATCCAGAAATCTAAAAGTTACTATCATTGTGCTGGAACAAAGGTGTGGGCAGGGTCTTGCCCCCTCTCTCCAGAGACTCTAGGGGGAGTCTGTTCATTACCGTTTCTGACAGTGGGCACTGACTCCTTGGCTTGGGGCCCCATCACGCCAGTAGTCGAGGGTAGTATTTTTGAGTCTCTCTGCTCCATCTTCTTGTCACCTACTCTGTGTGTGCCACGCCTCTCTCTTCCTTTGCCTTCCAAGGATGTGGTGCTTGTACTCAGGGCCTACTAAGATAATGTGGGACCATTTCTGTCCCCATTTCAGAATCCTTGTGATGGTTAATTATGATTATTGGCTTGATAGGATCTGGAATCAACTAAAAGGCACCTCTGGGCAGGTCTGGGAGGGTGTGTCCAGGAAGGATTAGCTGAGGGCAGAAGACCTTCGCCCACAGCATATATGAAGAGGTCAGGAGACAAGGAGTGCCCTGTGCTTACCTGCCTTACATTCTGGCCCCTGCCCTCTGCTGACGTCAGGCTCCAGCTTCTTCAGCCTTCCATTGTGGACTGAAGTCAGCCACTGCCCAGGAATCTTGCAGACCTTCAGCACCAGACTGAGATCACAGAAACACCCAGCTTTCTAGTGAGCAGCTGCCAGGTCTTAGCCTCTCCAGCAGGTAGACAGCCATTGTTGCTTGAGAGAAATTCTGCTAACCCTCCTTTTAGAATATATATGACATTCTATCAGTTCTGTTCCTTGAGAGAACCTTGCCTAATACAATTCTTAATTGATTCCTGTCTACAAAGACCCCCCCCCCTTTTTTAGCATTGAAGGACCAGCCATAGATTCCAGGGGTATGATTGTGGATATGCTCAGGGTGGGGGGAGGGGGGCGGCTACCAAAGTCTGATAACATGCTAATAGTTGCCAGAGTTGGGCAGGAAAAGGAAAAGATTTCTTTGCCCTGTCACAAGCATTTCCACTCAGCCCTCCCAAGCAGTACAGCCCCTTCCCTCCACAGATGCTCAGAGACGGAGGTGGTCGAGGGAGAAGGACCGGGGACCCTGGGCGGGACCTCTCAGATCTAAGAGGAAACAGAGGAGAAAGTTAGGCTGTCCTCCAGAGAGAGCGAGCACACTCCATTTTCACCGAATTTTTCTAGCTTTGCAGATAAGATGTGCATGAAAAACGCTGAATCTGTTAAGAATCCTGTGCTGGGACTGGTGTTTTCAAATTACAGTGAATGAGCCTCCTTCTGCCCCCACCCCTGCTTTTAATCTTTTTCTGCATCTTCCTATTCACTTGGAAACTTTCTATTGCTTTTTTTAAAAAAAAAATTATTTATTTGTTTGCAAGCAGAGAGAGATAGAAAAGAAGACAGAACATGGGCATGCCAGGGCCTCCAGCCACTGCAAACAAACACCAGATGCATGCGCCACCTTGTGCATCTGGCTTTACATGGATACTGGGGAATCGAACCTGGGTCTTTTCGCTTTGCAGTCAAGCACCTTAACCACTGGGCCATCTCTACAGCTCATATTTCTTTTTTTTTTCTTAAATTGTGCGCATGTGTGCGTGCGCGTGCGCACATGTGTACGTGCATGGGTGTGCACATGCCCCGGCATGTGTTGTGAAGGTCAGAGGTCAGCCTCATGGTGTCTGTGCACTTCTTTAACCTTCTTTGAGGCAGCGTCTCGTGTTGCTGTGAACAAACGCGATGCTAGCTCACTGGCCCTCTTGCCACTGCAGATGAACTCTCAGTGCATGAGCTGCTTTGTGCATCGGGCTTCACATGGGTCCTGGGGATCCGACCTGGGCCATCAGGCTTTTCAAGCAAGCACCTTAACCACTGAGCCACCCCCCAAGCCCCCTTGTTCCCATTTCTTGAAGACACCTCTTCAATGGCTGTTCCCTCGTCCTCCACTTCCTCTTCTCCATCCAGCTCTAGTGCCTGGGATAAGTGAAGGACTCAGGAAGCCATGATAGGCCTCAGAATTCAATAGGCCTAAGTTTCTGCTTCCCAGCAAGGTCAGTTTCCTGATAAGGGAATAGACTGTCTGCACCATGCGTTCCTGTGGTCATAGATAAGTTTGCTTAAAATAAGTTTGCTTATAGTCCCTCAACTACACATAGCCAATCACAATAAAGGTTACCTAATCTGCTTGGAATCCCCCTAGCCCCTACCCACCAGCTTTGCCCACCAGTAACCTAAGCCTATCAGAAAAATACAAGTGCAGTTACTGCTTAAATCAACCAATCATGTAACCATTCCCCTACTTCTCCCTACTTCTTTATTCAAATCCCTATAAAAACCCTGCCCCCCCCCCCTGCTACTCGGGGCTCCTGTAGAGATCCACTGCACTACTGAAGTCAAGAGTCCGAGCTTAAGCCCGAAATAAAGCTCCTTGCTTTTGCATGTGTGCTTGGTTCTCCTTGGTGGTCACTGGGGGGCCGAGAACTGGGCATAGCAGTCAGCATTCTCATGGCTTTGCAATTACTTCATGCCTACTCCCAGATGCACCCCTACGCATAATGGACCACACTCAAGGATCCCAGGGTCAGGTAATGTGAAATTCTAGGAAGTCTTGTGAATTTCCTGAATTCCCTGCCAAGTGGGATTAGGTCACAAGTCTGGAACCTCCCCTTTAGGGCAGCTGCTAAGAACCCTATTCCCTGTGGGGTGTGTGCCCATCCCAGCTGCTAATTCCTCAGTCTTGTGACAAAACAGCACCCACGAGTAGCATAAAATCCAACAGGTGGCTGACACTCTGCCATTCCCCAGATCCAACACACCGCCCCCTTACACGTAGCTATTCTTAAGCGTCCTCTAAGCAAAATTATCCCTCACATCTCAGAGCTACAGATAAAAATGTGGACAAATGTAGAAAGTAGGCCCAGCCTTCCAGAGACCTCTTCCTCCGGTGAAAAGACTCCATCCAATTGCCCTCACGGGCATTCGAGGAACTGCTGGACACTCCCTCACCGGCAGTCCCCATGTCCCCATGTCCCCAACATGCTCCATTGCTGGAAGAACTCCAGTCCTCCCTCGCCATCTCTCTTCACTGTGCCTCACTCCCACCCCGCACCCCCCCACCCACACCATCATCCTTCCTGGGGCCCCAGCAGTGGCCTCCAAATTTGTCTTCTCACATCTACTGCTACCCCCTTCCAATCTGTGCACTGTTCCCCAAACAGAATGGTCTTTTAAAAATACACATTTCTGATCATGTGCTTTCGATCCCTAAATTCCGCCGGCATCTTCCTACCTATTGTGCTCAGAATAAATGTTTTCCGGTTTTTTCGAGGTAGGGTCTCACTCTAGCTCAGGCTGACCACTATATATATAGTCACTATATAGTCCCACTATATAGTCCCGGGCTGGCCTCAAACTCACATCAATTCTCCTTCTTCTGCCTCTCGAGTGCTGGGATTAAAGGTATGCGCCACCATGCCCACCCAGCCACAAACCAAATTTTTGACATGGTCCATGAATCTCCTAAGACCATTTAAGGCCCCAGGCCTCCTCTTACACCCAGTTGTGCCTCTCGCTGGGCTCTGGCCAGGTTGACCTTCTGACCTCTTGGGTGCTTCTCGGGGCCTCCCTGCTGTGTGGCCCCACTTTGCACCTGCCCTGTGGTTCAGTGGCTACCCGAGCAAGTTCCACTGAGGGACAGCTGTGGCACTGCAGCATTTCTTCTTGCACCACGTGTTCTTGGACAGTGCATGTGGGCTCCCTGCCCTCGGATTGTTATCAGTGACCCAGACGTGGTAGATAATCCTACCTGTAGCAGTGGGAGCAAAAGAGACAAGGCCATTTAATAGCAGGCATCTTGTGTGCACTCAGAAAAGACAGCAATAGAGACTGGGAAGATGGCTCTGCAGTTGCCAGGCAAGTGAGAGGGCCCGTTTGAATCCTTCCCCAGCACCCACATAAATGCCAGGTAGGGGTGGTGTTCACATGTCATCCCAGTGCTTGGGAGGTGGAGACAGATGGGGAGCCCCCAAGGCAAAGTGAGGAGCTAGACTATCTAAATTGGTGAGCTCTGGTGTCAGGTGAGACACGGCCTCAGTAAACCAAGGTAGAGCGCTTTCTCTGGATTATCTGCGCCCACATGTTCCCATGCGCATACGCACACACACACACATGACCACATGAATACGAACACACACATATACATATGCATCAAAAGAAGGGAGGAAGAAAAGTTGGAGGGAGAGAGAGAGAGAGAGAGACTCCAGCACAGCAGACAGCAGAGATGACCAAACTTCTTCCTCAGGCTTGAGCCCAGGCCCCTTCCTCCAGGATCCAGGCCAGGCCAAGTCCCCTCTAGCCTCCCACTTCCTTTCTGTTCCCCATTTGTGTCTCAGCACATCAGTGTGAATTGTGTGCCCTCTGCTCTCTTGTCCCTCAGTCCCATCAGAGTGGAAATATTGCCTGTTTGAGCACCAGATCCCCAGAGCCTAGCCCAGTTTCTCAGAATAAACACTCCCTTTTCTGGTACAATCAGGAGGGTGTGGGTGCAGGATATAACACAGGCTTCCCGTCACCATATATGGAGGTGAAAAGTTGGGAGGCAAGAGAAAACACCCAAGATGTATCCTGGGGAGATCTAGTGGCTGGCAAGCATTGTGTCAATGATGAGCCCAATTCTAGGGAGTTCTAAGAGAGGCACTAAGCCAGGAATGTCACCTGCTCCACCCCTGCCCCTCCTAGAAGCCAAGCCAGAATGGGACCCTGGCACCGCAGTGCTGTGCCCATGAAGGGCAGCTCTTCACACTTCTCTGCCTTCTGAGGATACACCCAGCAGTCGTGCCTCGACACAGCATCATGCCACGGCGATTTCTACAACTCCATTACAAAGCATGCCCACCAAGCCTGAATTCTCCACTGCATTTGAACCAAAGAAGAGGGACGCTGATGCTATGGAGAAAAGTACGCATCGTGAGGACTAAGTCCAAGTCCAGCCCTGGCATTAAGTCTCTATGCTACCTTAAGTCATCAACTTGGACCCCATGATTTATGTTACTCATTTGTACAATGAAACACTAAGACAAATGATGTATGTGGCAGTTACCTTCTCATTGCTAGGACAAAATACCCAACAAAAATCAGCTTGCAACTTACATAACTTGTTTTTTGTTTATTTGTCTGAGAGAAAGAGAAAGAGGTAGATAGAGAAAATTGGCATGCCATGGCCTCTAGCCACTACAAACAAACTCCAGACGCATGCACCACCATGTGCATCTGGCTTACATGGGTACTGCGGAATCGACCCTGGATCCTTAGGCTTCGCAGGCAAGTGCCTTAACTACTGAGCCATCCCTCCAGCCCCACAATTTACGGTTTTGAGTGGAGGCTTCATCATGGTGGGAAAAAGCATGACAGAGCAGAGAGGCTGGGCGTTGTATCTTGTCACATCAGCTGGGAGGTAGCAAGAGTGAGCTGGCTAGTGAACAGCCAGTGGGGACTGAATAATAACCCTCAAGGTCTGTCCCCAGTGACATGCCTCCTCCAGCCTCCGCCTGCAAGCCCTCCATCTCCAAAAGGCTCAACTAACTGGGGACCAAGTGTGAGGCTTAATCACAAACACATGAGGCCACAGGGGACCATTCATATTCAAATCACCACTACTTAGTTTCATGAAGCTGCATGCTGGGCTACCTGTGCTTCTCGGAGAACCTGCCCACCGTCCACTGGCTCAGCTCTAGGGTACATAAAGCCCCTGTCAATACATACCGGAAGAGGGCCAAGGAGAACAGCTCTCCCACACAGTGTCTCGGGCTGCAGAGACAGGGAGCTACATGGTGTCAGGAGAGGAGACAGGGCCAGGCTGGCATCAGAGCCTGGCAGAGCCGCACAGCGGCTGATGAGGGGATCTGAGCTTCAAACCCTGGAGAAGGAGCTGAGCTGCAGAGAGCAGGATGGGGCGCAGAGGACTCCCCTGTACCTCAGTCTGTGGTGTCACCTTGGTTGGAAGTCACACAGTTGTACTTCCAGCAATGAGAAGCCTGGAAATCAATCACCCTGTCTTCCTTCTCTTAAATGAGGTTAAGACTCAGTTCTACCTTTTTTTTTTTTTTTTTTTTTTTTGGTTTTTCGAGGTAGGATCTCACTCTAGCCCAGGTGGACCTGGAATTCACTCTGTATTCTCAGGGTGGCCTCGAACTCACGGTGATCCTCCTACCTCTGCCTCCCGAGTGCTGGGATTAAAGGTGTGCGCCACCACGCCCAGCCTCAGTTCTATTCTTATAGCCAAGAGTTCTAAGGTATATTCCCAGATTACATGTCAATTTAACAAACAAGCTCAGCCAATAAGAGGGCCCTATTCATGACAAGGACTTCTATCTGTGTTAGTCAACATTCCATCACA
Organism: Dipus sagitta; assembly: GCA_036346955.1. Lineage (NCBI taxonomy): Eukaryota > Metazoa > Chordata > Mammalia > Rodentia > Dipodidae > Dipus > Dipus sagitta. The sequence goes on along the minus strand of CM070772.1, from coordinate 149,941,515 downwards.
ATAAGAAAATGCCTGAGAGCATCCATTTATAAAGAGAAAGGGTTTGTTTTATTTATTGATTATTTATTTGTGAGATGAGAGAGAGACAGGGAGAGAATGGGTGCGCCAGAGCCTCTTGCCTCTGCAAACAATCTCCAGATGCACGTGCCATTTATGTGAGTACTGGGGAATTGAACACCGACTGGCTAGCAGGCTTTGAAGCAAGTACCTTTAACCACTGAGCAATCTCAACAGTAAGAGTAAAGGCTTATTTTTGGCTCATAGTTCTGTAAATTTCAGTCCATGATTGATTGGCCCTGTCACTTTGGGGTGATTAGGGGCACCTGATGGAACAAAACTGTTCACTTCATGGCTGGGAAGAAAAAGAGAGGAAGACTGGACTGGAATTTTAATAACCCACTCAGGAACACGCCCCCAGTGGCCAGAAGCCCTCCTACTGGGCCTCGCCTCTTCTGGTTCTGTCATCCAACACCCTGCTGGAACCCAGCTTCTAATACACCGACCTTTGAGGGGGTCATTTCTGTTCCAAGCTGTAACCCCACTCTTTTTAGAGCCTTCTAGGTCAGAGAAATGAACGCTTCAGGGAAGGTTTTCCTTGCACAAATGAGGAAGCTGAGGCCCAGAGAGGGAGACAGATAGACTCACTCAAGGTCACACAGTGAGACACACTGAGTCAAAGCTCAGCTCAGCTGATCATGCCCTTGAAGGTCACTGAGGTGCCCTCAGAGCCCCTCTCTTGCATGGCACCTCCAGCTCAAGGCTATTCCAAAGCCAGAACGCTGCTGTGGAGCCTTCCCTGCCCTGTCTGTTCTGTGTCCTGGAGAGTTACAAGGGAGAAAGCATGGAGCCTGGAGATGGGGCCGGGGCTGTGGCCTCAGCACAGGGTCTGAAGCACTACACAGCTCCTTGGCACAGTCCGAATGAGCACTGTGGCCAAAAACAGTGGTAGGTAGGTTCTCTAAGGGGGGCAGGTAGCCAGTTTGAAGCAAAAATGGCACCTTGGGATGACTCAGAAGGCACCCTGGTGCTGAGAAGAAGTGACAGAGGAGTGCTCAGCACTGAAACATCTCTCTCACACCTTTCAAGGCTCAGGGTCCAGTACAGAAGAGGTGGTGGGAAGAATGTAAGAGCCAAAGGAAGGGTAGGACTCCTTACAACATGATCCTCCAGACACAGAATGGCCTGGATATCCATGACCTCACAGTGCCTGACACTACCTACACAAGACCATCACAATAGGAGGAAAAGATCATGACATCAAAATAAAAGACTGAGAGGGGGAGAAGATATGATGGAGAGTAGAGTTTCAAAGAGGAAAGTGGGGGGAGGAAGGGAATTACCAGGGGATGTTGTTTACAATTATGGAAGTTGTCAATAAAAAAACTAAATAATTTTAAAAAATGTAGACTCAGTTGGATGGGAGACATCTGTAAGGGGCTTGCCTGGGACTGTGCTCTGAATAGTAGCTGCCACAGATTGGGAGGCTACAAACATGGAAGAGAGGTGAGTCCCCATGAGAACCCATCGGAAACATCAATGAGAGAAAGTTGGTGGGGAGGCAATTCCAAGACTTTCATCCAAAGATCTTTTTGTTCTCTTCAATGTTGCACCAGAAGAAAACTGAAAAATAAGACTGTTTTTGTTTTGCCTTCTGTATGTGGTGTGTGTGTGTGTGCATGCATGTTCATATGTGTGGGGGTCCACATGCGTGCAGGTGTTCATGCACATGTGCAAGTGTGTGTGGAGGCCAGAGGTCAACATTAGATGCCCTCCCTGGTCACTCTCTGTATTAGTTACTTTCTCAGTGCTTTGACAAAAACACATGACAGGAAAAAAAATCATCTTAAGGAAGACAGGGCTTATTTTAGCTTACAGTTCAAATTTATAGTCCACCATGGCGGGTAAGACACCATGGCAGGAGCACGAGGCAGCTGGTCACACTCGGCACAGGGAGGAAGCAGAGAGATAAATACTGCTACTCAACCAGCTCTCTCCTTTATATGTAGTCCAGGACCCCAGCCCCTGGAACAGTGCCCCCCACAGCTAATGTGGGTGCTCCCACTCCAGTTAACCTAATTAAGATAATACCTCACAGATGTGCGCAAAGGCTAACCTAATCTACATAATCTCACGCAGATGGCTCTAGAACAGTCAATAGAAGCCATAACGCTCCATCATAGGTTTTGGGACAGGGTCTTCTTTGAGCTAAAAGCTCACCAAGTCAGCTAGACTATCTAGATAGTAAGTCCTAGGGATGTACCTGCCTCCACCTCCCAGGGCTGAGATTACAGGTGCATATCTGCAGGCCTGGCATTTTTACATGGATACTGGGGGTGTGCACTCAGGTCCTCACATTTGTGTGGCAAGTGCCCTACCAACTGGGCCATTTCATTTCCTGGGCTCCAAGATAGGATTGAAGGATGAACCTATGACCCAAAAGATGTGCATCTGGAGCAGATGTTTGCACTACAGGAAATGCATCACTCAGTGGCTTGGTTAGTTCTGTGGCCTCACTGCCAAGTCCTAGCTGGCATGGCACTGAGCGAGCTCTGACAGAGATAACGAGTACTTGTTCTGTGCAGAGGACTGGCCTAACTTACAGCAGTCTATCATCCCATTCCACAGATGAGGAACTGGGGTATTGGAATCCAAGGCCCTTCAGTGGTGTCCAGAAGCCAGGTTATATGGCTACAAAAACCCTGGCTTAACCTTTGAGCTACACCTGGTGCTCCTGTGGCTTGCCATTGGAAGGACCAATGCAGGGTGGGAAAGCTAAGGATTCTGGATCATCTCCTGGAGCCCAGAGGTGAAGAAGGGGACCTGGGGCCCAACTCCATGGCTTATTGGTGCAAGTTGGATAAAGACTTGTAGCTTTCCTGCCCTTGCTGAGGGGCTGAAAAATGTTCAGCTGGGTCTGAACCTGACTTTTGGCAGTCCCATCTATGGACAATGTACCAGTTACTTTCTCACTGCTGGGACAAAATACCATATCAGAAGGAACTTACAGAAGGAAAAGGGGTTAATTTGGCTTAAAGTTCTAGAAGGTAGAGTCCATCACGGTGGGGAAAGCATGGCAGGAGAAGGAAGCTGACGTCACAGCGTCACGTCAACAGCAAGGAAGCTGAAAGGGTACAGCAAGTGGGACTGGATTATTGTGGGTCGCTGGGTCCTCCGGGCTGGCCGCAGTTCCCCTGAAGGCATCCAGGCAACCCTAGTGGTGAGCGCACGAAAGAATCACTTTCGGGAGACAGTCTCTGTGAACAGCTCGCTTTAATCAATAGGGAAATGGGTTTATAAGCAGTTGATGGTCCTAAGGGGATTGAATGCACAAGGTTGCTTGCTAAAACCTAATCAGCATATGGGGACATTCATTCCAGCACATAAGCAATGGTGGGGTACAGGGGGATGGGCTGAGCAAGGGTGCTGACTGATACCATATAAGGAGTTTCCTAGGCAACTGGCCAAAGGTCACAGGGTGATGGGCAAAGCCTAAGTTCAGGGGTGCTGGGCTTGGAGAGGAAGTGGCCTCCTATAGCCCAGGGGTCCTTAGCCATGCCTGGTAGCTCAGGCCTATCTACTGAAGGCTCCAGTCTGTGTCTGGCAGTGCCTGACAGATTATGAATCTTTGAGAGACAGTCTTAAATCTCAGATGAGACTTGGGTTTTGGAACATCCAGAGGTAGTAAAAATGAGGGGGACCTTTGAAGTTGGACTGAATAGAATTTACAAAGTGAGATGATCATGGGTCTATTGGGGGCCAGGGGCAGAATGTTGCAGTTTGAATATATTCCCCCCCCCCCAGTAGATTCAGATGTTTTATTAAAGCTTTCCTCCAGCTACCTACCTGGAGTAGGTGTCACTAGGGGTTGGATCCTGGGGTCCAGCCCTAAGGTGCTACTGGGGGCAGATCTGAATTCCAAGCCAAAGGACTGCAGAGTAGTCTGACCTCTGCCTGGCTCCCCACTGCTGGCTGCAGTGCCCTGCTGTTTGCTGCCCGTTCGTGTGTGTATGTGGTGCTGGCTGGAGGTAGTATCTCTTTGTTTGGACCTGGGAAAGGGAGCCAACTTCCTAGCCACTGATGGCACTTTCCCCTTGGATCTGTAAGCTGAAACAAACCCTTCCTCCTACAGACTGTGTCTGGCAGCTCAACCCAGCAACCTGGAGCTGACTACAGCAGCTTGGCAAGAACAGGAAGCAGACATCACATTGTCACGACTACAGGGAGGGAACGAGAGAACAGCACGTGGGGCTGGGTTATTAAGTCTCAAGGCTTTTTCCCAGTGACACACTTCCTCCAGCACGGCTCCACAACCTCCTAAAGGCTCCATAACCTTCCAGAACACGACCATCAGCTGGGGATGGAGTATTCAAAGACATGAGTGGACATTTTACATTCAAACCACCACACTGACAGAGCAAGAGTCTGGAGTCAGGGAAATGAGTCCTGGGTTATGGACTGTGTGGAGGTATCATGCATTCTCTGGCATAAAACACAGGTAAATGAGACAGCCTTTCACATCACCTCTCATTGTCTACTTCCAGATGGTTCTTATGTTTCCTCTGAATTTTTTTCACAGAGAGGCAGCCAGCTGAAGCTTCAGGTTACATAATGTAGTAGCTGGTACATGGCAGCCCCTCAGCAAATGTCCCAGGGTAATTTAACAGTTGCCTCAGGCATCTTGAGTTTCTCATTGTTATTTGCGTCTGTCCCCATAATTTCCTAACTCTCAATGAGCCATGTGGGCTGTGGTAAAGCCTGTGGCTTATGAGAAATATTTCAGGGATCAAATCTCAACCAGGGCGGCATGAAATCCCTAGAAGGAAGGATCCCAGAATGTCATTGAGGGTGACAAAGAGACCACATAAAATAAAACTAAACCAATCTCACTCATGAATCTAAATGTGAAAATCTCAGACAAAATGCTGACAAATTGAATTCTGCAGTATATTAAAAGAATAATTTAACACAACGAAGCAGGGTTTACCAAGGAATGCAAAGCTGTTTTAATATTAGTAAATCTGTTTATGGAACACAAGAGTGGATCAAAAAAGACAAGCCATATGATTATTTAGCAGGAAAATCATAGAAAGGTTCAACATTGACTCCTAAAGAGGACATCGGCCAAGACACTGGGGACAGCACACACAGGCAGTCGAGGGATTTTTTTAAGGCAAAAGGTACTCCATGACTGAATGTCACCCCTGTGTTGGGGGACTACCCACTGAGTTGTGGTGGGAGACACGGGCTGCACGCTGCTGGAGAGCATGCCACATTGTCACCATTGATGGTACTGGCCACTTCCCTGTAGCCACGGTGGAGCACTTGACCTGTGCTCAGATGACGGAGCAGAAGCCAGGTGACAGAACCCTCTTCTGTGGCTCCAGTCCTAATACCCATATCAGTTTTCTGCATCACAATGACAGAAGTAGGAGGGCCACATCCCCACTGTGGGGTCCAGCATCCTCAGTCTCTCAGGCTACGGTATCCCTCATTTAGCACCTTCAGTCTCTCAGGCTATGCTATCTCTCATTCAGCATCCTCAGTCTCTTAGGCTACGGTAGCTCTCTCGTTCAAAGATGGTGGCAGCCATTTTTCTTTCACAGGGTCATGACCTCGGCTATGGTACCATCTTCCAGGGTCCTTTTGTTCCTGATTTTCTGGTGATGCTCTGAGCTACCAGAATCTTGTCAATCAACTTATTTTCTGGCTAACTCATTCACACTCCATTTCTGCTACTGACATCTACGAAAGCTTAGATACAGGAGACTGGGGAGATGGCTCAGTGGGTAAAAGTGCTCACCATGTAAACATGGGGACCTGAGTTCCATTTCCCACGACCCATAAATCCTGGGTTGTTGGCACACACTTATAATCCCAACATTGGGGAGGGGAAGACAGGAGGATCCCTAGGGCTTGCCTGGCTTCTTATAGAGCTAAATCATTGAGCTCTAGATTCATTGGGAGGCTTTGTATCAAAAAGGAAGGTGGAGAGCAAGTGAGGAAAACACCTGACATAGACCTCTGGTTTACACACACACACACACGTACACACACATATGTAATAAAATAAATAAAAAATATCAAAAGGAAATCTTACATTCAGAATTAGGTTTTCTTAACATGATGAAGAATATGTGTTGGTATCTTACTTTTCAAATCTGTGGCCAAAATACTGCATAAACACTGACACAGCGCCCAACCAGAGCCAACGCCAGTATCAGCCATTCACTAGTTTTCGTCTGTGTATCCATCTCTTTGTTTCTAAAGTCAGGTAGGTTAATTAAGATGCAATTTTCCCATAGAAAAATTCATACCCATTGTGGGCTGGGGAAATGGCCTAGTTATTAATAGCTCTTGCTTATACAGCATGCCAGGCCTGGGTTCAATTCCCCAGTACCCACATAAAAGCCAGATGCACAAAGTGGTGCATGTGTCTGGAGTTTGTTTGCAGTGGCAAAAGGCCCTGGTTCATACTCTTGCCCCCCCCCCCACACACACACAAATAAATAAAAATATTTTAAAACTTTTTACATGTTTAACCTCTCCACTTTGATGAGTTCTGGAAGTTACATGCAGTTGGATTATTCACCACATATTCAATACATACAATATTTCCATCACAAAGTTCTTGAAGCCCCTTTAAGCTAAACTCTCTCCCATCTTAGCCCTGGAAACAACTGATCTAACTTGTGTTCCTGTTATTTTGCCTCCCCCAGGATCTATGGAAAGAAAATTAGGGGCTAGGGTGATGGCTCAGCAGATGCAGGTTCCTGTTTGCAAAGTCTGCCGGCTCATGTTCAGTTCCCCAGCACCCATGTAAAGCCAGATACAAAAGTGGCACAAATGTCTGGCATCCATGTGCCACAGCCAGAGACCCTGGTGTGCCCATACACACATACACATGCATAAACAGACATGCACACAAACACATGCAAATAAATAAAATTTTTAAAAGGAAAAAATCTATGCTATCCATAAAAATCATTTGTGTAGTGTGACAGCTACTGTTGGGTTGTCAACTTGATAGGATTTAGAGTCACCATGAAAATAAACCTCTGGGAATGTTTGTGAGTGATTTTCTAGGTTAGGATATTCGAGGCGGGGAACATCTTTCCTAACTGTGAGAGGCACCATTTCATGGGCTGGGGTCCTGGACTCCCCCTCTGCTTTCTGAGGCCGAACACAATGTGACCAGCTGCCTCACACTCCTGCCACCATGCCTTCCTAACCGTGATGGACCGTGACCTTGAACTGTGATATACTTCCTTCTCAAGTGGCTTTTGCCAGGTGTTGTGTCCCAGCAAGGAGAAAGTAACTGATACACATGGCAGACTTTTTCTGAAATCCCTCCATGCTGCTACATAAGAAATACTCCATTGGCTGAATGAACCAACACTTGATTATCCACTGAATGATTTCTGGGCATTTGGATTATCTGGAGACTATTATAAATAAAGCTGCTAGAAATACTTGTGTGTAGGTTTTTATATAAACATATCTTTTTTTAAAATTTTCCTTGGGTAAATACCTAAGGGTGGGGATGCTGAGTGACATTAAATATTTAACTTCATAAGGAACAGACGCTTTTTTTTTTTCCTAAGTGGCTATTCTGGCTGCATTCCCAATAGCACAGGGAGAGGAGTAGCCAATTCTATCCTCCCAGCACTGGATATTATCAGTATTTTCATGTTCACTGTCAAGTTCATGTGTAACGGTGGCTTAGTTAACAGTGAGTTATCTTCTCATGTGTCTCTTTGTCAACAATATATCCTGTGGGGTGAGGTGTCTGTTCATACCATTCACCTGTTATTACCTGTCTTCTTTTTGAGTTGTAAGGGCTTTTTCTATATTCTGAATGAAAGTTCTTTATCCAATTTCTGTTTTGAAAATATCTTCTTCCAACCTGTGACTTGTCTCTTCATTTGCTTAAGAGGAAGTAAAAGGTTTTATTTCAATAAAGTCCAATTTATCAATTTTTCTTGAGTGATTCATGCTTTTTGTTTTCTGTCTACGAAATGGTTGCCTAAACCAGGAACACAAGATATTTCTCCCTTATGCTTTCATTCATGGTTTTATAGTTTTAGCTCTTACATTGGAATCTACGATTCATTATGCATTAACTTTTGCATCTGAGTAAAAAAGGGTCAATGTTCAGTTTTTACAAAGAAATATAAAAATCTTCCAGAATGCCATTATTATTTCACATTGTTCTTGTTGACATAATAAGATACTAGGCATAAGCAAAAGGCACGGTTACTGGAAAGAAGAAAAAAACTCTGTCAAGTTTACAGTCAATATGATTTCATGCCCAAACTAAAAGAATCCATTGAAAACACCTATAATTAATAAGAATCCAATGAAATGATTTATTACAGAATAGACATGCAAAAATCAATAACTTTTCTAAATAATGGTAATCATTTAAAGGATATAATAAAAAGGACGACCCAATGCCATGAACAACAGTAGCAAAGAATAAGCACTTACAAACAATCTTTAAAGAAAGTTCGGGGCCTGTATAATGAAAATCAGAATGTTCTATTGAGGACATAAAAGAAGGTAACTAATATAGATGTATCCATCTCTTAGATGGAAAAATTCAATAGAACAAGTTTATTTGTCCAAATAAACTTACAGTATTAGAGTTCTGAAGTGGTATACAACAAGGGATGTAAAATCCATCTGAAGAAGGGAACAGATAATAGCTGGAAAAAAAAAAAACCCTGTGTCAACAGGAGTGTAGACTGCCCCACGAGAATGGTGGGTAGTTTATAAAGATGCCATAATTAGGGCTTTGTGTTTAAAGGCTCAATGTCAGACAGATGGATCAACGTGCTTGAGTGTATAAGTTGGTCTGTAGAACCTGGCACACAGTAAAACTACATGTATGGGGCTGAAGGGATGGCTTAGTGGTTAAGGCACTTGCCTGCAAAGCCAAAGGGCCCAGGTTCAATTTCCCAGGACCCACGTAAGCCAGATTTACAAGGTGTTGGCATGTGCATCTGGAGTTCATTTGCAGTGGCTGGAGGCTCTGGTGCACCCATTCTCTCTCCCTCTCTTTAGCTCTCTCTCTGTAACTGAAATAAATAAATAAATAATACTTTTTAAAACTTCATGTATGATGGCAGAAGCATCAGGATACATGGTGGGGTCCCAGAGTGGAAGTGTTAGAGGACTCTAAGAATAATGTGATGGCAGAGAATTTTCTGGGTTCTAAGCTGGGGCTTCAGATTCATCGGCATTAGAGCATTCTCCATAGGGCAATGTTGCCAAGATGGTGAGCAGGTATGTCAAGGAGGCAAGCACACCTGTACTGTAGTGACACAGCTGACAATCACACCTGTTAGCAAAGGGAGAGGCACAAAAATCCCTCATTTTGTATTGAATGTGAAATGCCCCCCATTGGCTCTTGTGTATGAACACTTGGCTCTCACCTGGTGGCACTATTTGGGAAGGTTGACGAGCCTTTAGGAGGAGGATCCTTGCTGGAGGAAGTGGGTCACTGGAGGTGGGCCTTGAGAGCTTACGTCCAGCCTACTTCCTGTCACTCTCTGCTTCCTGACTGTGCTGCGGTGTGACTAGCTGTTTTGTGCTCCTGCCACCGTACCTTCCCTGACATGATAGAATGTATCCCCCTGGAATTGTAAGCCAAAATACATCCTTTCTTTCCTTAAATATCTTCTAGGCATATACATGTTCATAGCAACAAGAAAGTAGCTAGCTATGCTCATTACATAGATGAAGCTGCTACCTCTGGGTACCCAATGTTTAGATAACAGGTCAGGGAGGACTCGACAGTAGGGGTGCCAAGGGATAAAAGGGGCTTGAAGGAGAAAGGACTGAGTGGAGAAAAATGCTGCTGGGGATTTTCATAAGGAGATTAAAGACACTGGAAAGGTGACTCAGCAGGTAAGAGCACTCGCTGTGCAAGCATGAGCACCGAAGAGGGCCTGAGCTCAATCCCAGATCTCATATAAAAGGCCATGTGTGGGGCTGGAGAGACGGCTTAGGGGATAAAGTGTTTGCTTGCAAAGCCAAAGGACCCTGGTTCAATTTCCCAGGACCCATATAAGCCAGATGCACAAGGTGATGCATGCATCTGGAGATCATTTGCAGTGGCTGGAGGCCCTGGCATGCTCATTCTCTCTCTCTCTCTCTCAAATAAATAAAACTTTTTTTAAAACGCCATGTGTGGTCACACTCATTGGTAGCCCCAGTTCCTGTGCTGGGATGGAAGCAGGAAAAATCAGTGGGACCCGCTGATCAGCCAGTCCCACTGAATCAAGGGCGGCTGTAGGTCCAGTGAGAGACTCCGTGTCAAGGGAACAATAGGGAAGAGCTATGGAGGACACCGATGTTCTCCTTCAGCTTTTTCATATGTGCGTGTAGGGCCCACACATCCTCACAACATACATGCATGCACTACACACACCACACCACACCACACATACTATAATGTGCACACACACACACACACACACACACACAAAATGAAAAGAGAACAAAAGATGGAACCTGTTGATGACCTTGGCAAGAACTATGGAGGACACCATGCTAAGTGCTAGAGACAAAGACATGACTAAGATCCATTTCTTGCCCTTTAGGAAATCACAGCCAGTAGCAAGGCAGGCATGTGAATAAATCACTGCAAAACAGTGTGATAAATCTTACAATAGAAAAACATTTTCCTGAGTGTGGCCCCCTGGACGTTTTTTTAAGGGAGATGTTAATCTAGTCATGGAAACTAAAATGTTTCAAGACCAAATAAATTTGGGAAATGCTGCAGACTAAATCCTCATCTCAGAAGATTCCCAGGGCACTAATATTTTAAAGGTTCTGAGTTTCTCCAGCAAAGAAATCTAGCTAGCTTTGATTCATGGTTAACCAAAAGAAAAAATTTTTTAGTGGAATAACATTTAATGTAGTGTATCTGTGAATATTATTTAAACAAGCGTCTCTTTTTCTAAACTCCAGTTGGGGAAGCACTAAAATAAAGCCTTAGCGAGTCAGGAGATCCTGAGGGCAGCGTGACCCTTTCACTTGGAGAAATCAGAAGCAGAAGATGCCTGGTGGGAGAAGCTGTTAGAGTTGGCAGCCTGCCTGAAAAAAAAAAAAAAGTGTGTGTGTGTTTGTGTGCATGTGTGCATGCATGTGTGGGTGTTCATACATATATTGCACAGAAGGATATGTGTCGGTTCTATGTGCATACTGTCATTTGAGCCTTCTAGAATTTTGATACGTTCAGGGGGTCCTGCACCGAATCGTCCATGGATACTGAGGGAGGACTGTATAGGAGACAGGAGGAGAGAGGCAAAGACTAGAAAAAGTTCTTCCTAAACCCCAGAGGCAGGATGCTGAAGGAGACTGTGGGGAGACCTTTCTGGGGTGATGTTTAAGCATTACTATGTGCCGTGATCATGTGACCATGAGAGCAGAGGAAGCTGTCTTGGGACAGGAAAGAGCAACAGAACATGTATAATAAAGCAAAAGGTAGGATGAACCTGGGGGAAGAAAGAGAGCTACAAGGGGAGGGACCATGAGGAGGGCAGAGGGGAACAGCTGAGAACAAAGTATGATGACACATGTATGAAGATACCATGATGAAACCTATTACTTTGTGTGCTAATCTAAAAAAAAAAATGTAATATGGCTCAGTGGGTAAAGTGTTTGCTGTGCAAGCTTGAGGACCAGAGCTGAAATCCCCAGAACCCTTGTAAAGCAGACGGTGCATACTTATAATCCTAGCAGTGGGGAAGTGGAGACAGGGCATCCCTAAGATTTCTGGCTAGCCAGTTTAGCCAAATTGGTGAGTCCTGGGTTCAGTGAGAGACCTGTTTCAAAAAATAAATAAATAAGGTGGAAGAGCTATGGAGGAAGACACTGGTGTCAACCTCTAGTCTCTACACACATGTGCATGCACACCCACACACATGTTCACACACGCATACACATGCAAGAAAAAAATCACTTTGTAACTTCTCTCAAGGGAAAGATGTAGCCACTTTTTCTAAGGCATTTTCATTACCAGAATGTCTGTTGGCAAAATCCATAAAAGTTGCAAGGTTCTTTAATGCTAAAGGCTACACAGTGCTCCGAAAAACAAATAAAATAAAGATTAATAGAAATGGAGAGCTTCAAGCAGCCCGAGTGCTCACGGTCCCGAGTTGAGCTAGCCGAGACCCAACAAGAAGTGATCTGCCAGTCTTTAATCAGGACTGGATCCGAGGCCAGACCTGTCACTCTACACCTAGTACAGGGCTCTTGATGTTATATTTAGAACTTCAGAAACCAACAAGTTGTATCTTAGGGTCTTATCCACATACCCAGGCCTTATGTGGCATCCTCAGGAGTCAAGAAAATAAAAAACAGTATTATTTCCATAACAGAAGCAGCTACAGGTGGGAAGGAAATGAATCTTGCTGAGGAAGTCTCCAGCCAGGAGACCTGAGGACAGCACTGCTCTCCCCAGAACCTGAAGCGGTTTCCTATCATGTGCCTTGGAGCTTGTGGCTCAGCAGCAGGTGGGACGGTTAGGACTATCCCAGGATGGGCAGGTGGCCTGGAACCAGAGGGTATATGTCCTATATCCCCAGGGTAACTGCTCACATGTTGCATCAGAGAGTGGTTAAGAGGTCTGGCTTCTCATTAATTTAGCAATTTCCCCAGAGGTAGAAAAATTAGGGGAAATTAAATCACCAGCTGGCTTCTCAGCAGGTTTGGGTCTTCATCCATTTCTCCCTGACAACTAAGGCTCTGGAGGCTGCAGAGACCCCATTAATACTTTGTTGTACAAAATGCGTGCTGTTGAAAAAAAAAATCAATTCGTTAATATGCAGCTCTGGGATTCACAAGTATTTCCTGAAGTTTCCTACCTCAGGTAAGCAGGGAGTGGCAAGGGGGACTGAGAGAGTCACTTACAGCCAGGAGCAAATGGGACACAAAGGAAATCTGTACCTGGAATAACAGAGGCATGCAGGTGCGGAGCCTGCCAGGACCTTGGGAGATGAAGGTTGCGACGCTCAGGGATGGGGCAAGCGCAGGCCTGGCTGGAGCAGGTGCCAGAGTCTGTGGGAGAACAAGCTGCGACCACAGCGTCCAGAGAGCCAAAGGCTCTGTCATGATAAGGTTCTGAAGGACGCTTACTTATGTCCCGGCACAGCCCCAACTAAGGTCGAGTAATAAAGCACGTGGAAGTCTTACTCCAAGGGCTGGCTGGGCAGGGAAGTTGAAGATGACAGACCAGAGTTTCAGCATAAGGAAACTAAACAGGGGTCCAGAAGTGTGGGCTGAGATGACACAGCAATGGTGGGAATATGAGAGTAGGTGGTGGTGATGTGGCAGTGATTGATAGTGATGGTGGTGGTGGTGCATAGCAGGTGCCTTCTTGTTACTGGGACAAAACACTCAACCAGTAGCAGCTGATGGAAGGAAGGGTTTATTTTCATTTACAGTTTCAAGGGGAAGCTTCATGATGGCAGGAAAGGCATGGCAGAACAGACAGCAGGGCATCACATCATGTCACATCAGCTGGGGGTTGAGCAGCAAGAGCAAGCCAGCTATACTTAGTGGGCCTGGGCTATTAAAGGGCCAGGCTCATCTCAGTGGCACACCTCCTCCAGCAAGGCTCTACCTCCCAAAGGCCCCACAAACTTCCAGCTGAGGACCATGTAGTCAAAACATGCAAGCCTACGGGGGACATTTCATTCAAATTCCCACATGGTGGTAGTGTTGACGGTGGTGGTGGTGATGGTTGTAATGATAATGGTGTGACGATTGTGGTGGTGGTGACTATGGTGGTGGTGGTTATGTCAATGACTCAACCCTGAGAAAAGCGTCAACTAATCCTCTGTCCTGATCCTAGTTAGAGAAGCATTCTGAACACATACAGATGTTTTGCCCTGTAATTAATCCCCAAACAAGATACTACAATAACTATCTTCATTCATTTCAATCATCAATAGCCCCATGTTGGAAAGGGAGGATTACCAGAGACTAAAGCACTTCGATATCAGGAAACTAGGAGGGGAACTAGCCTGGTCCCTCTTTCTTGCTCCTCTAACATCTTGAAGGTTCTTAATGAACTGTTTTGTTGTTGTTGTTGTTGTTTTTGTTTTTGTTTTTTTGCATTAAAGGGTGGGAGAAGACACTGCTTTAAGGGGCGAAAGGGAAAATGTTGTGTCCAGCTGGGGTTTATTGCAAAGGACAGAATCCCACTCTGACTGGCTCATGAATAGAGATGAGATTTATTACAGGGATGGAAAGACTTTTTTGGGTCTATGAAGATGGCTCGGCAGGTAAGAGTGTGCCCAGCAGGTCAGAAAATGGCTCAAGATATTTTGAGAAGAGCTTGGAGTGGAGACAGAGCTGAGGCTATGAAGGACTACAGAAGTGCTAAGAATGGAGCAGCAGGGAGCTGAGACTGTGGAAGAGATGCTGGCCCTGGCTGCTGCAGAGCTCTAGAAAACACAGAAGGACTAAATCTCTGGCTGTCGAAGAGCCATAATACTGAGAGCGGAGGATCCCAACCTCCTAAGCTCAGAGCTGTGGCACTGGCCCACTGGGTACTGGGTCACAGGCACTGGAAAGCCTGGAGCTATAACATGAAGAGCTGGAGCTCCTGACATCCTCAACTAGGGCTTGAGGACAGCGAGAGAGCCGCCCACTGCCTGTTTACAACATCCATCAGGATAGAGCCAAAGGACCGGCAGCTGACCACTAACACGAGAAAAGAGGCACAAGTGAAGGCATGCAGACGGCTTCTAAGAACTGAATTGGGCTCTCAGAAGCCTCCAGAAGAAAAGCACCCTTCAGAGCCCTAGAATCATAAGAGAACAAGCTTTTGTGTCAAGCCATTGAGTCTGTGGTGATTTGTCAGAATATCAATAGGAAACGCACACGTTCTGGAACCGTGGATGGTGGCACCCCAATGCTACATGCAGGCCTCGTGGAAGACCACAATGATAACCCTAATAATTACCCTTCATTATGCAGTGTGAACTCAAGCAAACCCTTGTCCCTGGGGTATACTGTGCATTTGCTCGGTATGGAGTAAGAATTTGAGTTGTTATTGCCCAACACCCCTGATGGGTTTCACACCGTCACCCTGAGTGGGAGGTGGCTTCCCTATTGTCCAATACCAAGGGCCAAGTCTAACCACCTAAGGCCAGGGCAGCAAAAGGACTTCTGGGTATTCAAAATCCACAGGGGTGTGGGGTGGAGGAGGGCAGCCCATTTGTGAGTCACTTGAGATCACTTCCTGTAGCCACTAGAGCTTGACACAGAAAAGTGTAGCAAGTTAGTATGAGGTTTTCAGAAAAGAAAGACCCCCTGCTAAACTTCCCAGGCCAGCTTTGATGTCACAACAATGATGAGCTTGACTTGAGGGAAGCTTCGGAATTGCAGGCCTCGGAGTTCCGTTCTTGGAGTCCTCTCGTGTTCATGTCACGGCTGAAGGTTGAAGGCGACAACTCTTCCAATCTCCCCTCGTGTGCCTTTGACCCTGCAGACCACCCCAAAGAAGGGCGAAGTCTCACTGCTCGCCAGGAGTTTGAAGATGAGGGAAAGAATCCGTGAAAGGTCGCTTCACATCATAGGCTTGAAAAGAGATGCTTCTGGAAGTCAGACGGCCCAAGACAGCAGAGATGTATGAATCACAGCCTTTGGACAGGAAGGAGCGCCAGCCGCAGAGGTGTAAGGGCACAGTGCTCAGGGCTTGGTGAGTGCTGACGCATCCTTGAAAGCAGGCCTCTGGGCCCTGTGGAGCCTGACCTAGTTTGGGATTGCCAGGAAATGCATGGGAGAAGCTCAGGCTGAGGACACCTCGACTGGACGGAGCCATTTTCCTACGGGGTTTTGTTAGATTTTTCAGCACTGTTATTACATTGTGGTCATTTGGGCTTTCCTTTTGTAAAAATATTTTATTTTTTTATGAGAGAAAGAGAGAGAGAGAATGGGCACACCAAGGCCTCTAGCCACTGCAAACAAAAACTCCAGATGCATGCACCACCTTGTGCATCTGGCTGTGATCCTCCTTCCTCTGCCTCCCGAGTGCTGGGATTAAAGACATGCACCACCACACCAGGCTGCAAAAAGATATTTCTTTTACAAAAAGAATCTCGGCTTCACCAAAGTGGTTATCTCTGAAACAAACTCCTCAGGGTGCTGTGGGAGGCAACACGGAGCTGCGGACGGTTTGATGTACACCTGCCAGTGGGAAATAAAGGAAGTAAATCTAGGCTGCCACAAGACCCGAAGTGGGGAGCCCTGTAGCCAGCACATACGAGCAAGCCCACGTCCTCAGAACTTACCCAGGCCCTGCCCTCCAGCTAAGGGCAGCTGGGTGATTCATGCCAGCTCTTCTAAATGAGGGTGTTGTCCAGCAGTGCGACCCACAGACTGGACTAACCATGCCTACAAGCCACATGTCCTACAGAAACTGGGAACCATTCCCAGTCTTTTTGTAGAGCCCGCACCACCCGTGAGAGGCTTCGCTGGAATGCACGCACATTATCTGGCTTCAAGGCACTGTCAGAAACTATAAAGGGCTGAGCCATGGCCATTACTAAACGGCTGATCACATTTTAATGGTACCACTTACCCATCTCCCAAAGTGTATTTGCTTCCAGACTCAAAGCAATAGAGCACTAGCGATGGTAAGCTAAACAAGGAAAGTGGGTCTTGGCACAGAGAGCCCCGTCCAGTCTGCCCTTAAACAGGAAGGCATCTTGCCACAAGGTTCCTGTGGCACCTGGACCTAGAGAAGGGGGATCAGCGCCTAAAATGAGGATGATTGACTTTAGACACTTTCCATAGGCGGCTCAAGAAGGCTGGGAATTCAGCTTCCTGCTCTCGGTTGGAGGAGTGACAGATGTCTACGTGCCACTTTCAACATTTTGAAACCACAAGTATTTTTCTCAATCACCACCCCTCCACCAAACTAAATGAAGCTACAAACTTCAATTTATATCAGCTCAATATTTCTACCACTTGTGATCATCTCTTATGAGTCAGAACTCTGGTAGTTGCATACGTTTTTGATGAATAAGACTATGCAAATAAATTTATTATTATCTGTAAGCAAAGAATAAACGGTAGATGGGATTTTCCAAAGCATGAAGTTGAAAGGGAAAAAAAAAAACAACACAGTGTCTGAGGTGGTTAGAAGACTTGGAATACTGGAACAAGAACGCCATGGGCGCCTGGGGAGAGGCTCCGGGGATAAAGTGCTTGCCACACAAGCCAGAGGACCAGAGCTCCTATCGCAAGCTTCCAAGTAAATGCTGGGTGGCAGAGCAGCCACATGCAACCTCAGCTCTTGGGAGCTAGAGACGGGTTCTTGGGGCAAGCTGCCTAGCTAGACTGGCTGAATGGGCAAGCTCTGGGTTCAAGTGAGAGACATGCAGTCACGCTCTGGTCTCTCTCCTGATCGTATACATCATTCACCTCTTACTAAAGATAGACACTGTGTTGGGCTGCAGAGATGGCTTAGTGGTTAAGCGCTTGCCTGTGAAGCCTAAGGACCCTGGTTCAAGGCTCGATTCCCCAGGACCCACGTTAGCCAGATGCACAAGGGGGCGCACGCGTCTGGAGTTCGTTTGCAGTGGCTGGAAACCCTGGCGCATCCATTCTCTCTCTCTCTCTCTCTCTTCTCTCTCTGTCTGCCTCTTTCTCTCTCTGTCACTCTCAAATAAATAAGAATAAACAAAAAGAAAGATAGACACTGTGTCAATAAATAGAGTGGAGAGCACTAGTGGAAGACACAGGACATTCATTTTGGGAGCATCAGCATGCATGCACGTGAACATGTATGCAGAAATAAAAATAATAGGAGAGGGAGGGAACACTAGGAATAAGGTGAAAACTCAGAAAGGTTGTTAGACTTTAGATCAAATCTGTCAGAGTGAAAAGTTCTATTTTGTAATGGAAATATCATAAGACACAGAAGAGAGCTCTTCAAGCCACAGCCTTGCTATGTGGCCTTGGCCAACTCTCTTTTCTGGCTGATTCTGTTGTCCTGGTTCCCATGGCTAGGATGGGACATTGGCCCATCCTGGGGAAGGAGGTTTGGATATTCCAAAATTCCCATATTTGGGAGGGGGGTGGCTGGGGCTGAGGGGGACCTCAGGACAGGGCTTATCTGAGATGAAACCCAAGTCTATGACCTGAGACAGAACAGAGGCAACACCGCTGACATGACGATGGGCCAGATGTACATGGTGGCACATGCATCTGGAGTTTGTTTGCAGTGGTTAGAGGCCCTGGCATACCCATTCTCTCTCTCTCTCTCTCTCTCTCTCTCTCTCTCACTCTCTCTGTCTGTCTGTCTCTCTCTCTCTCTCTCTGTCTCAAATAAATAAATAAAAATAAACCAAAAAGGAAAGTTCTGGCTCAGTGTGGCACAGAACAGAGACCATGAGATCTGGAATGAGCTTTGCCTGCCTTCGCCTCTGCCAGTTCAGGGCTGTGGGGCCTGAAACGCCCCCAGGCTCCTCATTAACCCTACTCCCCACCTACCAGCAGTAGTTGATTCCGTCTCCAGGGTTATCCCAGGAGTTGCTTCTGGCCTTTTTGGAGCCTTGACTCCTGACTTGGATTTAGAATCATGATAGGCCCGGGCTCCTGTCTAAGTGTGAGGGGCCTTCTCCATGTGGCTCGCAGTTCTCTTCTGCTCCTAGAGCATGGTCACGCTGGCGGTCAGCTCTCCCGCCTAGCATCTCCTGGCTCATCCCCTTCCTGCCTGACCACTGCTGTAGCCAGGCAGAGGAAGCCTGCCAACTCTAAGCAGGTGTACCTCAGCCTTGGCGTGCCAATGTAGGGTTAATTTGTCCCCATAAAAGAAAGCACATGCTGCCTTCTGAGACGGTCAGGTGACATGGCTCTTTAGCAGGACTGGCGTTGGAAGTTTCCTGAATCCAAGAGAGTCAAGTATAATGTAGTAAGGTCTAAGTACTATGATGCGCTAAGCCACACTCGTGACAGAATTAAGCTACTATTCTTCCTTCGGTGCAGGGAAGAGCTACGCTTTCTCTGTTTAAAGAAATGGGCAGCTTAGAGGACTATGGGAAGGAAAAGAAATCATGTGGGAAATGCCAATTCTCACATGTTAAGGGCTTCTGTTGAGGTGAATCTCTGGCTCAGAGATTGAAAGGCTGGCTTGGGAGGTTGATTCCCACTGAGGGAGAGGGCCAGAGAAAGAGGAATGACAGGGAGGTTGGGCTCCTGACGCCTATAGAGGGACAAGGGGCCTTGGGGGAGGGGATCCGGGTGTGGCAAAAAAACCCTGGTCAGTGATTCCAGCATTCATGTCCATGAGTGGGGGCTGCAAACCCATATCTCTATCTGATGGGATATAACTGACTTCCATCTTGCTCACTCTGAGGAAAGCCAGGCACCATGCTGGGAGCTGCCTCGTGGACAGACATAAATGACAAGGAACCAAGGGGCCATGGTCACATGACAGCCTCAGCCCAGATTCGCCCCCCTCCCCAACAGCTAAGTGGATCTTCCCCCGTGGAGCCTCCACATGAGACTGCAGCCCTGACCACCACTTAGTCCTTGGGAGACAAAGAGAACTGTTGCCTGTTCTTTACCTTGAACCTCGAACCTTGAATTCACCGTGAGAGCAATGTTGATACTTCCATTGTATAGGTGAAACCAGGACTTAGAATGACTAAAACTTGTGGGGCTGGCGACATGGATTACTGATTAAGGTGCTTGCCTGAGAAGCCTAAGAACCCATGTTCTACTCTCCAAATCCCACATAAGCCAGATGCACAAAGATGAGGCAAGCGCAAGGTCGTACATGCCCACAAGGTGGCGCAAGCATCTGGAGTTCGATTTCAGTGGCTGAGGCCCTGGCACACCAATTCTCTTTCTCTCTCTCTCTAAAATAAAAAAAAAAAAAATTTAAAAAAACTAAAACTTGCAAATTGTCATATGGCAAATGACAGTGAACACTTGAACCCAGGACCAGTACCAAGGGACACACTCCTGGCTATTGTAGAAATACACCATATTTATTTTACACATTTTCACTAGAACTTAGAGATAAATGTAGGTGGTTATTCAGTTCTTCCACCAGTGAATGCAGTAAGAACTGAGACTGCACTATAGTGTCAAACCATGACATCCTTCCCTGGAGGAAGAGCTGTCAGAAGCTGCTCAGAGCCCAGGCTGGGGAGATGGCTCAGAGCTTGCTGCACATGTGTGAACACCTGAGTGTGGACCCCTCCCCAGGTCCCATGTAAAGCTGCACACTCAGCACGTAACCCAAGTGTGCCCGAGAGGAACAGAGAAGGAGACGGGAGAATCCAGCAGACCTCACCAGCTAGCCGGTGAACGCAGTGGTGAGCAGTGAGATGCCCTGCCTCAAGCAAGACGGAAGGCAAGGACCAGCACCCGAAGTTGTCCTCTGACCTCCACACACATGCCATGGCACATCACATGTGCCACACTTACACACACACACACACACACACGCACCAAAAAATAAAAAATAAAAGCTCAAGAGCCGGAGAGATGGCTTAGCAGTTAAGGCGTTTGCATGCAAAGACAAAGGATCCCGATTCGATTCCCCAGGACCCACATAAGCCAGATGCACAAGCTGGCACACGCATCTAGAGTTTGTTTGCAGTGGCTGGAGGCCCTGGCATGCTCTTTCTCTCTTTCTCTCTCTCTCTCCTTCTTTCTCTCTCAAATAAATAAGTAAAGTATATTTTAAAAATAAAAGCTCAGAACGTGCAAGAGACTGTTAGGGCCAAATTCTCCATGAACCAGATGATTTTAATGGATAAATTTTCCAGAAAAGAACTGAATAGGATGCCACTAGGGGGCCAAGATCCACTTCTAAGAACTTGTTGGGATTCACTATTGTACTATTATACTAAGCCAATTAACAGAGGTAGAGCAAAGTTAAATAAGTTACTCCCAGAAACTCAGTTACTAAGAGCAGAGCCAAAATTTGAACCCAGACTGGCTGATTCTAATCTTCTAGAATTCCCAGGAGAATTCTCCCTGAGCTGTGCACTGTCACCTTGTCTTGGTATGAGTGTAGCTTCCAACTTACATAGGCTTGGCTCCAGGCTCACACCTTCTAGGTTCTACTCAGATCCCAGAGCTCTCATGTCTGACTTTCTTTCTAGAACTCCTAGATCCCAGTTCCTAGAAAGCCATTCCTGCCTCACTCTACCTGCCCTGGCTCCTGAGCTGTTCACACCTGCATCCTAGCCCTGGCTGCACCCTTCCCCCTGGCCCACCTTATAGCTCAACAGCCAGCCAGTCTGAGGTTCTGCCCACTGATAGCCTGCTCCTGGAACAAAGCCAGCCCCTAAGGACAAGTGTGACCCCTGGAAGGCATATCATTCTTTTAAAAAAAAAATCAGGGCTGGAGGGATGGTTTAGTGGTATTTGCTTGCAAAGCCAAAGGACCCTGGTTCGATTCCCTAGGACCTACATTAGCCAGATGCACAAGGTGGCACATGCATCTGGAGTTCATTTGCAGTGGCTGGAGGCCTTGGCCTGCCCCCCTCCCTCTTTCTCTATAAAATAAATAAATAAAATATTTTTTTAAAAATTCAGAAGCAGGCTTATTAGGGGTTGAAATGGTTCTTTTCTGCAGACAGATTTCTTCCAGAAAATAAAGTAACAATACAGAGGCAGGAAGAGCATTACTGTGTGGACAAAAAGATGGCATATGCATGGGCTGGAGAGATGGCTTAGTAGTTAATGCACTTTCCTGCAAAGTCAAATGACCTAGGTTCAATTCCTCAGGACCTATGTAAGCCAGATGCACAAGGTGGTACATGCATCTGGAGTTCATTTGCACCGGCTGGAGGCCCTAGCATGCCCATTCTCTCATCTGACTCTTTCTCTCTCTCTCAAATAAATAAATAAATAACACATATGTATAACAGAGAGTTTTGCTTTGATCTAAAAACGACTTGTTTAAAAAAATGTTTTAAAGATGGCAATATGCAAAGCAAAAAAATTAGTCCCAGGATGTGGCCAGTGATGATCAGGAGGAGAACAGAAGCTGCCACAGACCTCCAGCAGACAATGCAAAAGAAAGTCTGCGTAGATAACCAAGGGGCTGAAAAGGCCATTGATCATGTGAGAATGCAACAGCCCCGAAATGCAATAGAACAAGAATTGTGGGGTGCAGGAGGAGAGGCCGGCCCTAAGTCAGCAATGATTACACGCTCTTTTCCTGGAACCCTTGTAGAGAAAGCAGGATGACCATGGGCTATTCGGGGCGGACGTCCAAAAAGCTGAGCGCAGTGAGGGACGAGGCTAAAATGCTCAAAGCAGCATTTTCAAACAAGTCTCGTTTCAAATTAGCCTTCCCATCTGTGGCGATTATAAAAATACAGCTCCCAAATTGCCTTAGCATCTGGGGAGCAGGGGCTGCGGGGAGGCACCTGCACACCAGTGAGCACTGGGAGTGACATGGTTTGTGGGGGTCCGTGTGGCTTGGTTCATCAGCAAAGGAGACAGGATGCGGAATAGCACAGCCGGAAAATGACTTACCAAACTGTCCAGCAACGGGCTCAAGATCCCACAGCTAGGGCAGAGGCTAGAACCCCACTTTCCTGAGGCCCTGCTCAGAGCTGCCACATCCCTTGGGATGAGTAAAAGAAGAGGTCTTGTGAGGGTGTCCTCAAAGGAGCTGTGGAGTAAGAGGCCTGGGTCACTGTAGATGCAAACAAAGAACAAGCTAGATGGATCCGTGTAGGCCTCGATTGTCTTCAAGAACATACATTTGCAATGATTCTTTCCCTGCGCTGGCTTAGAGAAGGCAAGAACACAGGCTGTCTTGACAAAATTCTGCAGGGCAAGACTAGGAAAGACCTGGCATGCAGGCTGACCATGGGACACACCCCAGCTCCTTAATCTTGGATGCCCACCCACTGATCACATTTTTGCACACCCAAGAGAGTCAGCAACAAGGACCATACCTGTTCCAGGTGACTGGGTGATTGCCCTAGAGGCTCCTCAATTCTTGCTGCCTGCTAAGCCTGTTCTTGCATCTCTGGCTCGCAGATTTCTGCATCAGCTGCCCAGTTTTGACATTTCTTCTGGGCTTTTCTGACTGGT
This sequence comes from Dipus sagitta, assembly GCA_036346955.1. Classification (NCBI taxonomy): domain Eukaryota; kingdom Metazoa; phylum Chordata; class Mammalia; order Rodentia; family Dipodidae; genus Dipus; species Dipus sagitta. The sequence goes on along the minus strand of CM070772.1, from coordinate 149,918,424 downwards.
CCCCTAAGCCCTCCTCTTGTACCTTTGCTCTCCACTGGGCTCAGAGCTCCATGTGACTTAGCATCCCTGTCCTCATAAGAAACTCCTGCCACACGAGAACCATCTACTAACCTGGCCTGAAGTACTCTCAAGCAAAAAAAAAAAAAAGAAAAAAGAAAAAAGAAAAGAGAAAAAAGGAACATTTTAAATTCCCAATCAATGAAGTTATGCTAGCTCTCCACACTGTATGAATTTGGAGCTATGGGACAAAAAGAAAAATGAGTAACCACAGAGTTGGCTTCCATGGGCACAAAAAAAAAAAAAAAAAAAAAAAAAAAAGAGCAGATGATTCCAACTGGAAAGGCACTGGATTTATTAGCTTTTCATTGCTGTGACCAGGAGCCTGAAAGAAACAGCTTAAAAGAAGAAAGATTTACTTTAAGTGCCGATTTCAGAAAGTTCAGCTCATGACCACCTGGCTGCGTGTTTGTGGAGCCGTTGTGTGGTAGAATAGCATGGCTACACACCACGGTAGACAGAGAGCAGAAATCAAGACAGGAAGTGGCCGACATACTTCCTTCAGCTCAGCCTGACCTTGTAAAGTTTCTATAACTTCCCAAAACAGGGCCTGGAGACACCGGCTTATAGGGACATTTCAGATTCAAACTGTATACCACTGGCTAAAGTCCCAGTCTTACTTCTGCTACCCCTACTGTCATGTCACGGGGTGCCTGTGTGTGTGTGTGTGTGTGTGTGTGTGTGTGTGTGTGTGTGTGTGTGGAGGCTGGGGCAGGTGTAGAGTTACACTGTGTACACCAATCCTCCCAGTTTCTCTGCTACACCTGTACTGTTCGTGTGGTTTGCAGAGGAGGCAGACAGGCCTGTATTTGTCAGGGCATTTGGTTATAAGTGACAGAAGACTACTTCACATCAGACAAAGTGAAAGTTGACTTGTACTTACCTAGAAGCCCAGGATAAAGTTGAGTTAGGCCTGGCAAGTACCAGGCTCCCATGGAACCGGCAAGGCTCTGTGGCTTCCTCTCTGCCTGGCTTCTACCTAGGCAAGCTGACCTCCTCCAGCTGTGTGAAGAGAGGCTATTGGCTGACTCGAGTCACGCTCCTCAGACGCAACTATCCAAAACGAAGTAAAGACTCTCGTGGAAGATTTTGATTAGCCCTGAAGGACCACGTGACCACCATGGGCTGATCCCACCGGGGAGAGGAGGGACTTTCAACTGTGGCACCTGTGTTAGTTTGGGGGTGGGAATGACACTTGGGCAGAGGGCAACAGTTGGGTCACACTGAGTCGGGAAGGAGCGTTCAAGGAAGGGAGAGATGTTGAGCAAACAAGTCTATGTTCTCCACAGGGCCTTCCTCACTCTCTACTTGTCCAGGGGGCAGAAGGATAGAAGATGTGACACCATCTGCAGTGGCTGAGCCTCTCCGCCGCTTCCACCGCCTCCTCCTTCCCCACACAGCTTCCTGGCCACCCTGTGGCAAAGGCTCAGGAGCTCCAACGGCTCGGTGCTGTGAAAATATCCACTCAAAAATTCGCTTCCTCCCCACTTAACAGCTTGAGAAAAATAAGCCTGAGCATCAATCCTAATGCCCAGAAATCCTGAGGAGATTGGATGTGAATGTTTTTTCATGGTGCTTGACATAAAGATCTTTGGCCACCTTGAATGGTACACACATATGTCAGTGTGAAATCTTCTTGTAACCCCAGGAAACCCCACAAACACAATAAACCGATCTTCTCTAGCCTGTGAGTAGAAATAAAGATCCTGTAATAGTAAAACCCAGGATTCTGCTGTTTTCTTACTTCATTTGCTTACGTGTAAGATTCCAATACACTCTACCACACCACTTGAAAGTTTGGGGGTCCCCAGATGATGTCTTAGGTGTTCTCACACATGAGCTATCCCTCAGAGATGGGTCTCTCATTTTCCACCAGGTCTTGGGGCCTGAGTGTGGTGGCGTGCATCAGATGTCCCCCATAAACTCATGGGTTCCGAGAGCTTAGTCCCCAGCTCATGACATTTTGGAAGGTGGAGCCTGGCTGGCTGAAGTGTTCATGGGGACAAGTTTGGGGTGTTTTAGTCAGCATCTCTTGCCAGAGTTTGGCTCACTCTCTTGCTATTACTTTCTACCTGCTGTGGCAGAAGTATGCCCAGCCTCTGCTCATGCCGTGCTTTCCCTGCCATCATGAAGCTTCCCCTCAGGACTGTAAGCCAGACAAACTCCTTCCTCTCATCGGCTTCTTTTGGTCAGGTTTTTTTTGGCCTAGCAACGAGACGGCAACTGCAACACGGAAGGATATCCCCACTTCCGTTCCACGGGGCACCCTTCTATTCCATGGTGATGGGAAGGCAGGCATGTCTGAAAGTGAGGCTCATCTGGAACCCAGCCACAGAGGAAAACACAGGGTGCCATGGAAGCGTGTGGTGCTTCCCACTAAAGTTCACGTGTGAACCAGACTTTGAAGGATGACCAGGAAGTATCCAAGAGAGAGAAATACTGGTGCAGGAGCACACGTGATCCTCGGGTGGCTGGCATCTGGCTGGCTAGCATCTGGAAGGGTGTCAAAAGATACCCTAATAGAACGTAAGTCTCAGAACAGCTTGGGTCAAATAGAGGGGTCTCTCAGAGAGCTCAAGTCTAGCTTCCTGGCAACATCACCTTCTTCAAGAAGCACATTAAGGGCTGGAGAGTTGGCTTAGCGGTTAAGGCATTTGCCTGCAAAGCCAAAGGACCCTGGTTCGACTCTGCAGGACCCATGTTAGCCAGATGCACAAGGGGGCGCACATGTCTGGAGTTCATTTGCAGTGGCTGGAGGCCCTGGCACGCCCATTCTCTCTCTCTCTGTCTCTCTCCCCCTGTTTTCTGTCAAATAAACAAATAAATAAAAATAAAATATTTTTCTAAAAAAAGAAGCACGTTAATTGATAACAAGCCAATGCTGTGTTACATACGGCAATACAGACAAGTGGCTCATCACATTCCTCCTCTTCCCCATCTCACACCCACTGCTCATACCCAGCCAGCCTTGGGTACCACCAGAAGTGCCTTTCTCCATCCTATAACAAGCCTTCCTTCTGCCCAGGGGAAATGGAGTGTTGTTCATTTCTGAGCTGCCGTTGCTAGGAAGGTTAGGGCACCACAGTGAAAGGTGGACTCAGAAAAGAGGCATCGGGGGTTGTGAGCTCCTGACCTGGGGAGGCCTGGCAGATTCACTCCACCTCACGGGCTGCCTCGTGCCATGCACGACGCAGCATGGAAGAAGCTCAGTAATTAAAATAAGAAATGTGAGTCCCTTAATCGGTGATTATACCCAGGGCTCTAAAAATGATGGAGAGGTGGCCTGCCTGTGCCATGGGGCGCCCCTGAAAGTAATTACCAGGACACTTTGCAGCCTATTGAATAAGCCCCTGTAGCTGGCACATTGATTTATATGAGACCTGGAGATTTTGAGAGATTTGAAAGAATATTAAGAATCAATCAATATTTTAATTTATTTCAGGGTCCTGGAGACTTCAACTTTCCAAAAAAAAAAAAAAACTGCAGAGGAAATTGTGACCTTTGAAATACGGCTGGCCGGCAGGCACTCCGTGAGAAGCCCGTTGGCAACCATTGCAGGCAAGGACTTCTCTGCTCTGCAATGTTCTCTTTCCTCAAGGAATCAGCCAGAGGTTCTAGTTGCCAGGGGGAGGGAAACATCAGTGACAGTATGCTTGTGAGGGTTCAATTCTATTTCAAACTTGATCAGATTAGGAAGCTATAAGAGACATACATAGCTCATGGGCAGGTGGGTCTGTAAGGGTGTTTCCGGGAAGGACTGATGGGGAAAGGAAGTCCTTCCCTCAGAGTGGGCGGCCTCACTGGCAGCAAACCATCTATAAGGAGGCTTCAGGAGAACACAGAGCCTTCGGCCTAGCTGCCTGTGCTCCTTGCTGGTCAGTATTTCGACACTGGCATTGCTCCTTCATGGACACCAAAACCCAGATTCACCAGCCTCCAGGCCTTCACTGCCAGCTTGGGACTGCTGAGGCATCCAGCCCCTCGGACTGAGCAGCTTCCGAGTCCGCAGCCGACAGATAGCTGCTGTTGGAATGCCCAGCCTGTATTCTGTAAGCTAATCGAATAAATCTCCTTTGTAACACATATTCATTTTATCAGTTCTGTTGTCTAGAGAACCCTAATACAGAGCTCCAGGGGCCCCCTGGCAACAAGGCTCTGGGGTGTACAGAGCTCAATCCTCCCATGAGAGTCCCAAGGGCCTGGAAAATGGAGCCTGTAGGCTTTGCACCCCTCTGGGATGCCCTGCTATGGCCTGGGGACTTTTTCTAGGACCAGCTCATGCTGGGGGATATCCAATACCGTCTTCCCTTAGAAGCCAGGCTCCCTGGACCACACTCTTCCTTTGCCTTCCTCTGGGCTTTGTCAGGCATCCATCTCCCAGGGAACCTGAACCTGTGCTTCACACCATCACCAAGCGCATGTCTGATTCGCCATAACTGTGCCCTAGTAGTTGCTATCATGCCTGGCCTGGAATTGGCAGTCATGTGCCTTAGCCCATTTCCCTTGGCTATAACAAAATAGTTGAGATAGCGTGGTAGCACATGCCTTTAATCCCAGCAGAGGTAGGAGGATCACCATGAGTTCGAGGCCACCCTGAAGCTACATGGTGAATTCCAAACCAGCCTGAGCTAGAGTGAGACCCTACCTCGAAAAACAAAAACAAACAAACAAACAAACAAAAAGAATGCAGGTTCTGGAGAGATGGCTTAGCGGTTAAGGCATCTGCCTGCAAAGCCAAAGGATCCCGGTTCAACTCTCCAGGCCCCACGTAAGCCAGATGCACAAGGGGGCACATACGCCTGGAGTTCATTTGCAGTGGCTGGAGGCCCTGGTGTACCTATTTCTCTCTCTCCCTCTTTGTCTCTCTCTCAAATAAATAAAATAAAAATAAAGTTAAAAAAGAATACAATGGCTGGAGAGATAGCTTAGCAGTTAAGCACTTGCCTGTGAAGCCTAAGGACCCTGAATCAAGGCTCAATTCCCCAGGACCCACATACGCCAGATGCACAAGGGGGACACATGCGTCTGGAGTTCATTTGCAGTGGCTGGAGGCCCTGGCACGCCCATTCTCTATCTATCTACCTCTTTCTCTCTCTGTCTGTCACTCTCAAATAAATAAAAATAAACAACAAAAAAAATTTTTTTTAAAGAATGCAGGTTCATTTTTGCTCATGGTTCTGGATGCTGGGAAAGCCAAGGGCATCGCTCAGCTTCTGGTGAGATCCATGAGCTGCCTCAACTCATGCAGAGATACAGAAGGACAAGTGGGCACCCACGGGAGGAAGCCGAACTCTCAAGGAAGGTTCCCCCATTTCCAGGAGAAGGCATTGGTTCCCTCATGAGAGGACCGTACCTCCCCCAGAGCGCTACTCCATCCCAACACTGAGGAATTAGAGCTTTGAGGACACATGAACTGTAGAGGCATCCTCCCTTAGAAGAACATGCGTTCCCGCACATGTGAGACACAGCAACACGGAAAACAATCCTGCTGAAAAGAAAGGACGGTCAAATGAACTGATCCAAGGAGGGCAGGCAGTCATTTGTAGGGCTATATTTTAACGGTCACATAGTACATTTGGATTGTTTCAATACCAGGTGGAGAGTCTATTCAAACAGACTCAGCCAAAGACTTAGAAAGGTGAAGGCTGGGTCTGGAGAGATGGCTCCGGAGTTCAATCCCCAGAACTCATATGATTAAAAACTCAGGTGTAGTAATGTATGTTTCCAATCCTAGTACTGGACAGGTAGACACAGGTGGATCCGTAGCGCCCATGAGCTATGCAGTCTAGTCTACCTGGTGAGTTCTAGGCCAATGAGAAACCTTGTCTCAACAAAGGGTGCGTGCTGCCTGAGAAGCCAACACCTGAGGTTGGTCTCTGGTCTCTAAGTACATGTGCACACATGTATACATACATTTGTGCACACACATCCATGCACACACACATGCACCCCCCTCATACACACATACGCACACAAACATGCACCAAAAAAAAAAAAAGGATTAAAAAACTACTTTTCAGTCAACAGTTAAAATCCATAAACTGAAACAAAACAAAACAAAACAAACAAAAAAAAAAAAACACTTGGATTTCTGTATTAGCTACTTTTCTTGTTGCTGTGACCAAACACCTGACAGACACACTTGGGGAGTGAAGGGTCACTCTGGCTCACACAGGGAGCAGACCAGCATTGGGCTGCAGCAGCTCAGTCTGGCGGCAGGAAGTTGTGGTGCAGCTTGTTCACGTCTTGGTGGACCAGCAAGCCAAGCTGGGGCAGGAACCAGAACTGGATATCATCTTCGAGGCCCACCATCAGAGACACACTTCGGCTAACTATGCCAGAGTGCCAAAGTTTCCTCAACCTCCCAAACGGCACGACCCACTGGGGACCGAGTGTTCAAACGTCCTGAGCCTGTGGAGGACTTTTCACTCTCAAACATGGAGGCTCTTGACATCCATTATTTATTTATTTGTTTATTTGTTTATTTTTGGTTTTTTGAGGTAGAGTCTCACTCTAGCCCAGGCTAATCTGGCATTCACTGTGTAGTCTCAGGGTGGCCTCGAACTCCCAGCGATCCACCTACCTCTGCCTCCAGAGTGCTGGGATTAAAGACGTGCGCCATCACGCCCGGCTTGACATCCATTCTCTTAGCTCTCCTGATTTAGGCCCTCTGTTAGTCAGTACTCTCCAGAGAGACAGAACCAGCAGGATGTATTTAAAGAATTAGCTCAAGCTTTTGTGGAGCACAAGTGAGTCCACACTATGCAGGGTAGGTGGACAGCCTAAAAGCCCCAGCGAAGAGCTGATATCGAAGTTCAAGTCCAGGGGGTCGCCTGCTGGGAGAATTCCTCTGCTGCCAGAAGTCAGTCTTGGCTCTATCAAAGCCTTCAGCTGCTTCGATGGTCTCCCACGGGCTGTGAAGGGCAGTTTGCTTACTCAGTCGGCTAGTTTAAAGGTTAATCTCCTCCAAAAATAAATTCTCTCATTAAAAACATGCAGAATATCTGTCCAAACGGCTAAGCACCACGATGTAGCCATGCTGACACGTGAAATTCACCATCACAGGTGGCCAATCCCACCCGTGCCGCACCTAAAAGAAGGTGAGGCTTATCGTAACCAAGGAGCTAACGATGGAACCAAGCCTAAGAAGGATGGCAAGCTGGGGCATAAACCAAGGGCAGGTCCAAAATAAATGAGCTGGCATGTAAAGCAGAAAGAGGGGGTGGGGAGAGGGCTCGTGACTTAAAGCAACTACCTGCAGAAGCCAGGTTCGCGTTGCTGGCAGAAATCGCCCAAACAAGAGCAGATTTGGCTTACAGGCTCAAGAGGGGAAGCTCCATGATAGCAGAGGAAAACGATGGCATGAGCAGAGGGTGGACATCAGCCCCTGGCCCACATAAGGTGGACAATAGCAACAGGAGAGTATGCCAAACACTGGCAAGGGGACACTGGATATAACACCCATAAGCCCGCCCCTAACAATACACTGCCTCCAGGAGGCATTCATTCCTAAATCTCCATCAGCTGGACATCTAGCATTCAGAACAGCTAAGTTTATGGAGGACACCTGAATCAAACCACCACATTCCACCCCAGCCCCCATAACTGATAACCATAAATGATATAAAATACAATACAGTCATTCAACTTTAAAAGTCCCCATAATTTTTATCAATCCCAATGATGTTCAAACATCCCCATAATCCAAGGTCTTTTAACTGAACCATAATACCAAAAAATCCCCCCACACAAAAAAAAACAACATAATGTCACAGAATAAACACTCACACTGCAAAAGATGGCATTGGGCATAGCAAAAAAATATTCAACCAATGCAAGATTTAAACAGGGCAAACATCAAACTCTGCAGGTCCAAGTCCAACAACTCTAGTCAATGACAAGTCTCCAAGTCTGGTAACTCTAACCAGCAACAAGTCTCTGGAGTTCCAATTCCGCCCCTCCAGCTAGACTACTCATAGTCCTGGAAAACTTCAACCAGGGCCAGCAGCTTCCTTGGCAGCCATCTCAGGGTCCTGGCATCTCCACTGGGTCTCTACTGCAACCCACGGTTCATCCTCATGGCCCCATCGGGTCTCCATGCAGGCATCCAGCAAACCTGCTTCACATTGCCCATGGCTGTTTCCCAAACACAAGACATGTTGCAAACTCAATGACCCTCCCTTTTTTGCATTTCTTATACTCCATAATACCAGGTAGGGGGCCAATTTGTTAATCCAGGGGGGAATAAAGCAGACTTTGAAAAACAGGACACTCCTTGAGCACTCAGTCCCCTTCAAAAGAGTCTACATTCTTCCTGTTGCCCCAGTGCAGGTCAGCTGGCCCAGTCTCAAAGGTTGTATTCTCATAATTGCAGATGAACGGGCAGCAGTTTCAGCCCAAAGATTTCATTTCTGTGCCATATCCCTCTGCTCACACCAGTCCATTTCTACGCAAAGTAACCCTGCACAACTTCTCAGGACACGGGCACAACAACAAGCTTCTCACACAAACTGGTAGCCCAGTCCAAGCAAAGCTCTTTCTCACCCTCATAAGTCAACAGTCCATAGTTCTTACTGCATTCGGGTCTTTCAACTATGACAAGAATAGTCCATGACTTCTCTTAGGCCAAGGCTTAAATCCTTCCACATTCCTCTTGAAAATCAGCTCCAAAAGGCCAAAGCCACACAGTCAGATGTCTAGCAGCAACCCACCCCTCAGTACAAAAACTTTACTATTGCAGTCAGATTCTCATTGCTGGCAGAAATTACTGACCAAGAGCAGATTTGGGGGAAAAAGGGGGAGGGGTTTATTTTGGCTTACAGGCTCGAGGGGAAGCTCCATGATGGCAGGGGAAACAATGGCATGAGCAGAGGGTGGACATCACTCCCTGGCCAACGTAAGGTGGACAACAGCAACAGGAGAGTGTGCCAAACACTGGCAAGGGGAAACTGTCTATAATACCCATAAGCCTGCCCCCAACAATACACTGCCTCCAAGAGGCATTAATCCCAAAATCTCCATTAGCTGGGAACCTAGCACTGAGAACAGCTAAGTTTATGGGGGACACCTGAATCAAGCCACCACAATTCCCCAGTACCCACATAAAGCCAGATGCACAAGGAAGCACGTGTGTAGTTCATTTGCAATGTCCAGAGGCTTTGGCCCATTCTCTCTCTCTCTCTCTCTCTCTCTCCCTTAAATAAATAAACAAAATATTTGAATGCAAAACAGAAGGAGAAACTGAGCTGACTGACACAGGGCAGGGGTGACAGGGATAGGGATGGCTGGAGTGACGTACTAACGCAGGCCCTAGCTGCTGAGCCTCAAACCCAGCAGGTGATGGGCAGCTTATGCCAAAGGCAGGCTGAACAAGGAAGCCGGGGCCACTTCAGGTAATGACCAGCACGTAGGATGTCACCCTCCTTTAGTAGGGAGAAATAGAATTCACTACAAATGTTGTCCAGGCACCTGATCAGTCTAGAATTCTAGCCTGGCTCAGTTCTGCAGACCAGGAGCTGCTTGGTGCCAGACATGGAAGCATCAGAACCCAGTAAATGTCCTGGGATTTAATGACTGAGTACTGAGGGACCAGCAGGGACTCTCTGAGCTGGCATTGTGGCCCAGGAGGGAAACGTAATTGGAAAGCAGCCCTAAAAGACAACACTGGGGCCAGGCCAAAGAGGAGTCTCTTCCCGGAAGATAAGGCCCCAGGCAGAAAGCTGGAGAAAGAAAACTGCTGGATACAGCCAAGACAAGAGCCTGGGCACAGGAGGAGATGAGGACAAGGTGAGGACGCCCAGCGAGTCACCGCATAGAGGAAGGTCCAGCTGGGGAGGCATGGGAGCTCTGGAGCTAAGCCTGCAGGTACAGAAGGTCCATCAGGACCCTCTTGGTACCTAGGACATGAGGGTTTGCTGTAGGAGAGAGCGGGTTTCTACAGGGTGTGCATCCCATGGTTCCATACCCCATCAAAAGCAACCGGCCTCGTGTCAGAGAAGGAGGTCGTGACCATTTTTAGAGAAGCGTATGCGCTCACACAGACCCAAGATATCAGACACCTGACCCCAGATACATATCCATCAAAGTATCCTCACTGGTGAAGTGGGGCAGTTATCATGGGTACTATAAGAAGATCAAATGAGGAGAAAATAGGGGTGAAATGCACTGGCATCTATAGCAGGCAATTTGTTTGCAACTGGGCTTCGACATGCTAAAGAGGGGCTAGGGAAATGGCCCAGTGGACAAGAGCACTTGTGGCGCAAGCATGAGGGCCTGAGAAGGCTGGAGGCAGCCTGAGTTCAATTCCCAGGACCCGCATAAAAAAGCTGGGCATAGGGGCTGGAGGGATGGCTCAGCAGTTAAAGGCACTTGTTTGCAAAGCCTGACAGCCAGGGTTCAAGTCCCCCACACGCTCAAAGTGGTGCATGTGTCTGGAGTTCACTTGCAGTGGCAGGAGGCCCTGAATTTGCCTATTCAGTAACCCGTCCTGTGGGGACGAGAGAGAGGAGAATCACCGGGACTCCCTAGTCAGCCAGTGTGACTGAAACAGCAGCTCTGGGCTCAATGAGAGAGACGTGTCTCAGGGAAACAGCACGTAGAACGATAGATGAGGACACTCAGCATTCTCCTCTGGCCTCTGGCCCTGTCCGTACTCACAAGGTCACGTGCATTTTCACACACACACACACACACACACACACACACACACACACACACACGCCATACAACATATACTATACTCACATGTAACAAACAACTGCAGGAAGTTGAGAAAGAAAAGGAACAATGTGATTTCAGAAATACGCAAGGTCTGGATTGATAAGGAAATGGGACCCAGGGAGGTTTCAATAAAGTGTCCTCCACGGCTCGTGTGCTCTGAATAGTTGGTTTCCAGCTGGGGGCAATTTGGGAAGCTTGTGGGGACTTTGGGAGTGGAGCCTTGCTGGAAAAGATGTATCACCGAGCGATGGGCTTTGGAGTCATGCAGGCCAGCTCCGAGTCTGGTCCTCAGACCACTTCCTTCCTGCTGCTGTGGAGATGTGATGCCTGACTGGTAATGCCATGCTTCCCCTGCCATGATGAACCTCCCCTTGAAACTGTAAGTGAAAATAAACCCTTTCCTCCCATAAGCGGCTTCTTCTCAGGTGTTTTGTCACAGCAGTGAGAAGGTAACTGTTACAGGTTCATACTGAATTCCAGTTAAAAATCCAAACCAGTTTTGCACAATTCTCCTGCCATGGAGCCAATGTCAGAAAGAGCCCAGAATGGCACCGGGGATTTGTGAATAACAGAGGGATGACATCCATCTCTGGGCTGTGAGACCACATGAGACCTGGTAAGTCTGGGAGCAGCCATCCCAGGCTGGAGGATGTGGGTGTTGGGTGGGAGTGGGAGGGAGGAGGGCCTATTTCTTACCCTCAAGCCATCTACTAACTGAATGTTTTCATTCTGGAACCCTCCGTTTCTATGAGGATCCTTAAGCTCTTTCCGTTGTTTCTGGCCCCTTCCATTTTGCCTAATCTATAAACAAAGTTGGGGTGTCGCTAGCCATTAGTGATAATAGGTTCTAGGAATTATATAATTATACAAGATGGCTACCATCCCTTCCTCTGGGCCTGACACCATTTTGTTGTTGTTGTTGTTTTGCTTTGTTATCTCACTGAAGCTGAGCTGTTTTCTTTTTGTTTTGTGTGTGCATGTATGTAGTATATGCATGTGTGTATGCATGTTCTTTCGTGTGTGGGCACATGTGTGGGGGTGTGCATGCATGTGTGTTTGTGCATGTGTGTGGTAGCCAGAGGTTGAAATCGTGTGTCTTTCTCAATTGTTCCCTACCTTACTTATTGAGACAGAATTTTTTACTTGAACCCAGAATCCACTGATTTTACTAATCTAGCTACAGGGGCTCCCATCTTCTCCTTCTGAGCCCTGGGAGTACAAGCTGGCCACCATGCCCGCCTGGTATTTTGTGGGTGTTGGGGATCTGAATTCAGTTGTCACACTTGCTTGTCAGTCACTTTACTGACTGGGCCATCTCCCCCATTTTTAAATGCACTTTATAGGTGAAAACCCAAAGTCTTGAGAGGTTCAATCATATATCTAAGGTTACGCCCTAGCAAGAGGAAGACCAGGGATTTGAACCTAGGTCTCTCAGGTGCCAAAGTAAGCATATCAGCCCACAGTTCCTCTGATACTTTTTATTTTATTTTATTTTATTTGTTATTTTTATTTATTTATTTGAGAGCAACAACAGAGAGAGAAAGAGGCAGATAGAGAGAGGGAAAGAGAATGGGCACGCCAGGGCCTCCAGCCACTGCAAACAAACTCCAGACACGTGCGCCCCCTTGTGCATCTGGCTAACGTGGGTCCTGGGGAATCGGGCCTCAAACCGGGGTCCTTAGGCTTCACAGGCAAGCGTTTAACCACTAAGCCATCTCTCCAGCCCTCCTCTGATACTTTGAGAGCCAACAAGAGTTTGTCCACATGCTACATGAATAATGCCAGCCATGACGGAAAAGAGAATGTCACTGGAAGGCACTGTGATGAGTTGAACAATTTAAAGTTACTTAAGGATTCAGAACCTTCCTGAAAAGAAAAGCAAACATGTGAGTAAATTAGGAGAGATCCGCTGGGGCTTGGCCAGTGGCTATAAGTAGCATTCCCCAAGGTTTAATTTCCCTGTAATGGCTCTTGCTGGTGACTTGGGTGAACAACTGTAATAACGGGCAGGTTAATCCGCCCCATAACTCACACTTGAGGAGCTGAGTGGGGCAGCGAGGGCTTTGCTGAAGCAGGGAGCTTCGGAGACAGAAGCCCATCCTTAATTGTTACCAGGGAAAGATGAGGGTTTGTGACTCTGGGCATCCTGCAGAGGAAATAGAGGAGTCCGCAGGGAATGAATGGTTGGGCCAGTCCTGTCATTTCATTCTAATGACTTGCAGGAGAGTTTGGAGGGGTGATGAGGATTAAAGCTATCCATCACCCACAGCACTCCAAAAGCACTGAAACCAAGCTTGGCTTTGAAGGTTGGTTCCCCTGTGTAACCACTGATAAGTTACTAGAACTGGAAGTTTCCGGAGCCTAGACTGCACACAAGACTTTTGGTAATTTATGAAGGAGACTAAAAACACAGGATCCATGTAAGGTGGGGTTTTTTCCCCCGTGTGGTGAAGGGGAAAAAAAAAAAACATACCAGCTAAATTTAGGAGCTCGCTTTAAGCCCTTCCTTTCTTATTTCATTTCTAACAATAACCCAGAGGCAACTTCCATGATATGATAGGAAGACCATAGACCTTAAAGTTGAGATCCTGGTGAGACACTTAAATCCCTGAAAGCCTCAATTTCTTCATTTGTAAATTTAAATATTCCTGTTTTAATTGTCCCTGGGGACTTGAACAATCTGTGAAGTGTAAATTCGCAAAGATATAAATGCAAATTGCAGGGAAGGGTGTTCTGAGGAGGTGACTTTGTCTTAGAGTCACAAAGTTTTGCTGTTCTCTGAACTGAAATATGAGTTAAATTTCATTTTCTTGCGAAATGGAGCGCCTATCCAGGAAAAATATGCAAAAACGAAAGTGTCTAGCAAAGATAAAAATCTAGATGGCATTGACAAGTCACAAAGGAGCACCAGGGCAACCAATATCCAGGTAAGGGCTTCAGCCAGGGATCCGCTGACACAGCAAGACACTGATTAGTTCACTCAGTTGATCTGGCCTCCTTAGCAACGACCTAACTATGACCGTGTACCATACGCTGAGTGGCTTATGACCGACGTAAGTTTACTGCTCACAGTTCTGGAGGCTAGGAAGTCCAAGATTGAGGCACCAGCAAATCTGGTGTCTGGGAAAAACCCATTTCCTGACATATGGGTGGCACTTCCTGCCACTGTAACAAAATACCTGAGAAAATTAAGTTACACCAAAAAGGCTTATTTGGGCTCACAGCTTCATGGCATACAGTCCATGACTGATTGGCCTCATTGGTTCGGGCCTGGTGAGGCAACACATGTCTATACGAGTGGATGGCAGAGTAAAACCACTTCCATCAAGAGCCAAGGACTGACTGAAGAAAGAGGGAGAGAGAGAACAGAGCCCCACAATCCCCTTGGAACTTGAGGGCAGGCTCCCAGTGACTAAGAACCTCCCACAATGTCCACTTCTCAAAAGTTTCAACCTCCCACTGGTCCCATCCTGGGGACCAAGCCTTCACATGCTAACAAACAGACTTTCAAGGACATGCAAGATCCAAACGAAAGCACACGGCTTCACAAAGTCAAAGGAACCACCCAGCTCTCTAGGACCACTATTTTTATTTGCTGTGTGGGTGGGTGGGTGGGTGCAGTATATGCATGTTTGTGGAGGCTGAACAGGATGTCTGTGTCGTCCTCTATTGCTCTTAGGCCTTATTTCCTTAAGACATAGTAATCTCTTACTGAACTTGGAGCTCACCATTGCGCTTACCCTCCCCCAAAACAAGTGAGCCCCGACCCTCTGCCTGCCCCCTCTTGTTCCACTTCTCGGTGTTGTGGATACAGGCAGGCACAGCCACACCCAGCTTTTCCTTTTGAACACGGGATCTCACTCTAGCCCAGGATGATCTAGAATTCACTCTCTAGCCCAGGCTGGCCTGGAACTCATGGTGATCCTCTTACCTCATCCTCCCTGGGGGCTGGGATTAAAGGTGTGCTCCACCACACTTGGCTCACACCCAGCTTCTCATGTGGTAGCTGGGTTTCAAACTCAGATTCACATGCTTGTACAAGTGCTCTTACCCACCGAGCCATCTCTCCCCAGCCCACAGGACCTCTTTTGTAAGGATTCCACCTTTTTGTTGTTTTGTTTTTGGTTTTGTTTTTGTTTTTGGTTTTGTTTTTGTTTTTGGTTTTGCTTTTGTTTTTCGAGGTAGGGTCTCACTCTAGCTCAGGCTGACCTGGAATTCACTATGTATTCTCAGGGTGGCCTCGAACTCACGGCAATTCTCCTACCTCTGCCTCCCGCGTGCTGGGATTAAAGACGTGCGCCACCACGCCCTGGCTAGGATTCCACCTTTATGATCTAACTAACTCCCAAAAACTATGGCATGTGGCTTTGGGAAATTGGTTAGATCGTAGGTTTCAACAGATGAATTTGGGGAGAACACAAACATTTAAAACCATACCATCTGCCACTGTGAAAGCAATGACTTGCAATTTAAAAAAAAACTGGCTTCATTACATCAAAACTTCATTTACAAAAACAGATTCCAGAGCTGAGGATGTAGCTCAGTGGTAGAGCACTTGCCTAGGATGCCACGGACCCTGAGTCCCATCTCCAGCATCACACACACAAACACACACATATGCATGTATACACACATACACAAATGCATACACACACATGTGCACATACACACGTGTGCACACACACAAACAGGATCTAGACTAAAATTGTCTAACTCTCAATTTAGATGATTGGCAACCCCAGAAGCTACTTCATACTTTCTCCTCAACAAAGTGAGCATTAGCCTGATTTTTCTGGCAATTACTTGTTTCCCCTTCTAGTTTTACGACCTGAGCAGTTATCTCTAAACACTAATGTTTTGTCTTGCTTTTTTACTTAATAGTAAACAGAATCTTACGGTATTTACTCTTATGAGTCTGGCTTTTCATCAGACATTACCAGCACATGGTCCTAGATCATTTAACTTTATTATTGACACACATTCATGCTTTTCCCACTTAGAGGCTGCAGTAAATAATGCAACTACGAGTCTCTTGTACACACGAACGTGAATTCCTGTTGGGTAGTGCACTGGCTAACTTTCACTGTCAATTTGGCTGGATCTAGAATCACTTAGAAGACTGGTGAGGCACACCTCTGGCTGTGTCAGTGAGGGGGTATCCAGAAAGGATTAGCTGAGTGGGGAAAGTGGGTGTCACCACCCCATGGGCTGGTGGCCTGGACAGAACGAACGGCAAGGAGGGAGCCAGAGGACTGCCAGATGCGGGTGTTTCTTTTTGCTCTGCTTCCTGGTTACCATGACAGGAAATGCTGTGCCCTCCCCACCTTGGTGGACTTAACCCTCTGAACCTGTGAGCAAAATGAGCTGTTCCCCCGGTAAGCTGTTAATGCCAGCTTCGTTAGCTAATTTGCTCATTGCTGTGCCCAAATACCTGTGGAGACAGAGCTTAAGGAGGGAGAGGGTTTATTTCAGCTTACAGTTCCAGATGTCACAGTGCATCACCACGGCAGGGAAGGCCTGGTGGCAGGCTGCTCGTGTCCTATCCACCTTCAGGAAGAGAGCTGACCCGCCCCCAGTGACTCACCTCTTCCAGGAGGCTCCACCTCCCGAGGTTTCACAACCTTCCCAAATAGCACCACCACATGCTACAGTGGTAAAGCACAGCTGCCACCAGCTGAGGACCAAGTGTCCAGCACGTGAGTCTAAGGGGACGTTGTACTTCACAGCACAGCGCTAGGTATTCTGTCGCAGTAACTACAAAACCAACATCACACAGGTATGAATCTAGAAGAGGCTCACTGTGTGTTATAGAGCACATGTGTAAAAGACACTGACAGCTCTTTTTCCAGGAAATGTGAATGTGCAGTTGTATGTACATCCACGGTGGTACTTGGTTAATAGACTCTTACATTGTTTTTATATCCTGATGAGTGCAGAGGCAACTCATGTTTTCTTAAAACGATGTTTTTATTTATTTGCAAGGAGAGTGTAAGAGAGAATGGGTGCACCAGGGCCTCCTACCACTGCAAATGAACTACAGATGCGTGCACCACCTTATGTATCTTGGCTTTATGTAGGTACTGAGGACTCAAACCCAAGTCATCAGGCCTTGCAAGCAGGAGCCTTTAACCAGTGAGCAGTCTCTCCAGCCTGACTCATTCCAACCAGTAAACACATATTGAAACATATTAAATATTATATATTAAAACCTGTCACATATTAACATATCAAATATGTTTAATATTAAACATATTAAGTAATACTAACATATTAAACACATTAAATATACTTAATACGTATTCCCTGATGGGGTCTAATACTATTTCATGTTTTTATTGTTCATTTAGTTAGCTTCATTTTTGAAGTGCCTATGCAAATTTTCTGCATGATTTTTCTATTTTCTGTTTGATCCTTCCTGATTGGTTTTGAAATGTTCTTCTTATATTGAGTATGAGCCCTTTGTCATTTACATGTATAGCAAATCTCCGCTCCCACTCTTGAAAATTCATCATGTCATTTGAACAGAGAGGTTTCTAATTTCAGTGTAGAAAGCTTAATCAGCATCGTCTTTTATACTCAGCATGATTTTGTGTTTTAATACATTGTTCTGTATCTCAAAGATATGAAGATCTTCAGCTCTCCTAAATTGTATTTCTCTAGATTGTTATCCATCTAACTTAAGCATAAATACTGGGGACATTGACTTACTTCTGTGGTCCATATTGCAAATCTGCTCCTTTGGCTTTTGGGTTTATTTATAGTGCTTTTATGAGCTGAGGAGGTAGCTCATTGGTAGAGTGCCTAGCATGAAGGAAGCCCTGGGTTTGATCCCCACCACCACTTACACTAGCCATCGTGGCACACAACTGAATCACTCAGGAGGTGGAGACAGGAAGATAATGGGTTCGAAATCATCCTTAACTACATAGTGAGTTCTAGGCCAGCCTGAGCTATGTGAGACTGTGTCTCAAAACACTAAAAAAGAAAGTGTATTACTAAGATTGGTTTTGGCAATCAACTTATCAGAATTTTATTTTGATGCATCTTGCTGGATCCTGAGTCACAATTTAAAATCCTTCTCCACTCTCGTTTTGGAAGAATCCAGCTAGGCATTCTTCAAGTACTAGCACAGTTGAATTTTGTACATTAAATACCTGATCTATTTCTGGTTTTCTCTCATTATGGCATAAGGCAAGGTTATCAGCTATGTTTTATTACAAATGGCTTTCTGGATTCCCACACCATTTATTAAAATAGCAATTCCTTGTCAGGATGTACACACACATTCACAACGTTCTATCTGTGTTTCCCACATAGATAAGGCTCTGTTTCTTGGTTCTCTGTTTCATCCCAACAATCTCTCTCTTCCTGTTCACATGCCAGCACCACACCATTTTGCTTGCAGTGAATTTTTAGTGTTTTAATAGCTGGTATGTTTTGATTAAAACAAATTTCCATATGACATTTGCGAACACAGATATCTTGGTGAGGTTGAAATGTCTGAACAAGCCAGGGCATGGTGGTGCACACCTTTAATACCAGTGCCCAGGAGGCAGAGGTAGAAGGATCACTATGAGTTCAAGGCCACCCTGAGACTCCATAGTGAATTCCAGGTCAGCCGGAGCTAGAGTGAGACCCTACCTCGAAAGACCAAAAAACACTAAAACTAAAATGAAACAAGATAAAAAGTCTGAACAGGACAGGATGTCTCAGTGGCTTTTGGCTTTGTCCACACTATTACTTTTCTAACCCAGGAACTCGACATAGCACACATTCTTGAATCATCAAAGTTTAATGTTAATTGGTATTTCTCTTCATACTCTTCTTCATAAATGAGAAGAACTTGTCATTTAAATTACATTTTCTCACCTCCTCTACTTTTACCTATGCATCTCTCAAACACAGAAGGACTGGTTTCTGTTGTTTGATGTAACAGCCAGTCTCAATGTAGACTTTCCCATTTGTCCTTTCGGAGCACTTTTTTTTTTTTTTTTAAACCTGGAATGATTTTCTTTTTGTTGGAAGAGTATTCTTCAAGGACCCCTTTAATTTCCTTTAAGTGCCTGGTGGTAACTAGTGGTCTCAGTTCTGACTATCTGAAAATGTCTTCATGACATCTTCATTTTGGTGGGATATTCTTACTGGGTATAGAATTTAGATTAATTTTGGAATTTTAAGTATAAAATTAATTGCTTCTAATTCCTCTGAACATATAATTACTTCTATCTGTTTAAGAGTTTTCACTATTTTCTCAATTGTATCTTTTGAGTTTTTAGGGATTCATATAGCTAGAAGTCTTTCACCATTTTTGAAAAGTTACTATTCTGTATTACTTTTCCTTCTCCTTTACTTTCATCCTCTTTTTCCTTCTGAGACTCTGACATGTTTATACAATGTTAATTTCCCTCCATGTTTCTGTTACCCTATTATGTATTTCCCTCTTCTCTCCCTCCTTTCTCATTCTTTGTGCTGTGTGTGTGTGTGGGGGGGGGGTGTATGCTTGTTTGTATATGTATGTGTACAAGTGTGTATGCATATGTGTGCACATGCATGTACAGGCCAGAAGTCCATGTCAGGTGTCTTTTTCAGTCACTTTCAAGCTTACTTTTTGAGACAGGATGTCTCGCTGAACCTGGGACTCATGGATTGAGCTAGACTAGCTAGCCAACAAGTCTTGGAAATTCACCTGTTTCCACCTCCCCATTGTGAGGATTATGGTATATGCTACTTTTTTTTTTTTTGAGGTAGGGTCTCACTCTGGCCCAGGCTGACCTGGAATTCACTGTGTAGTCTCAGGATAGCCTCGAACTCATGGTGATCCTCCTATCACTGCCTCCCTAGTGCTGGGATTAAAGGAGTGTGCCACCACGCACAGTTCTGTGACCATATTTTACATGGGTTCTGGAGGTCCAAACTCAGGTCCTCACTCTTGCATGGTAAGCACTTTACCACTGAGCCACCTCCCCATGCTCCTTCCTGATATTTTCCTTTAGGCTACATTTAGTTCACCAATTCTCTCCTTAGCCGTGTCTAGTCAACTGAGGCATTCATCTTTTCAGAGGCAGGGTCTCACTCTAGCTCATATTGACTTGGATCTCACTCTGTAACTCCAAGTTGGTCTTGAGCTCACAGCTATTCTCCTGCCTTAGCCTCCTGAGTGCTGGGATTAAAACTGTGTGCCACCATGCCTAGCTGATATATTCATTTTATTTATTGTATCTTTACTCCTAAAACTTTGTATGTTTTTATAACTTTTAGATGTTGGTCAATATCCTCAACTTTTTCTGTTATCTTCTTGAATATAGTGACCACATTTATTTTAGATACTTACCTGATTACTCAATATAAGTTGCTATTACTTCTTGTTCCTACAGTTGCAGTTATGATGATAAGGAGAAAAATAATTTTTTATTTCTTTTGATAACGTATACCTTCTGGCTAGTTTAAATGACATTTCTATTGAGGCCTGGTGTGTCAATATAAATTAAATCAAGTCTAATGTAATGGGGAAGGGTAGGGACCATAGATAACTGGCAATGTATCTCAGCCAAAGGCCTTCAAAATCAGAATTTGTGAATACTTTCCAGTAAAAAAAAAAAAAAAAAAATGCACCTGTGAACTGAATTAACTTTCCCAATGCCATCAACTTGTACATCCAAGTGGCTCGATTTACTCATGCTTGATCTCACAGTCCAGGAGCAGGAATGTTCTGGTGGTTGCATGCATTTCCTCATAGTAAGAGGGAAAGCACAAAGGATTATTGTACGGACTTGATGCTAACAAGAATTCATCTGTAGAGTGTCTATTACATGCTCAGAATTCCTCTGCAGGCTTTTTATATCTAGCACAACAGCACTATGAAGGCATTTCTCATTGTCTCCTGGATGAGGAAACTAAAGCACTGAGAGGTCATGGGGCTGACCAAGGCCACTCATCCATCAAGTGGCAGAGCTGGGATTCAAAGCCTTGTGATCGGTCTCACGGCTCTGTGATCTTAACCTTGCACAGCCCTGAGCCTTGGAGTACATGTGGGAACAAAGGCCTAAAACTCTGTGAATTGAAACTCTTGACTGAGTTTTATTTTGTTCAGTAACCAAAAAAAAGTCCATAAATGTGATTTTAGCTGAATGGATGGTGCATACCTGTAGTCTCAGATACCTAGGATAAGGCAGGAGGATCACTAGAGTTCATAAGTTTGAGACCAGACTGGGCAACAGTAAGACCCCCACCTAAAGAAAATGAAGGAAGAGGGCTGGAGAGATGGCTTGGAGATTAAGGCGTTTGCCTGCAAAGCCAGAGGATCCCAGTTTGACTCTTCAGGACCCATGTAAGCCAGATGCACAAGGGGGCACATGTATCTGGACTTTGCTTGCAGTGGCTGGAAGCACCGGTGTGCGCTCTCTCTCTCTCCTTCTTTCTCCCTCTCAAATAAATAAATAAAAATATATTTTAAAACATATTTTTTAAAAAGTTAATGAGCTGGGCATGGTGGTGCATGCCTTTAATCCCAGCACTTGGGAGGCAGAGGTAGGAGGATCACTGTGAATTCGAGGCCAGTCTGAGACTACATAGCGAATTCCAGGTCAGCCTGAGCTAGAGTGAGACCCTGCCTCAAAAAACCAAAGGAAAAGTAAAATAAAAAAGAAGAAGGAAGAGAAGGAAGGAGAAGAAGAATACAGAGAAGAATGAGGAGGAAAGGAGGGAGAAAAGGAACAGAAAAAAATGCTGTTTTCATAGGTACTCTGAGCTGGCTTGTCCCTTAAACACTGCTATGTTTTTGTTCCCCCAGTTACAAACAGGGATGTGTTTGAGTATATATTCAATTACTAAGTATATAATTGTTGTCTTCATAAACTATATTTTGACATTTAATATGCCAAATGTGATCTTTTTATGAGCAAAACAAGTTATCCATAATACATTTTTATCTTCTGCAGCTATCAAGATGGCTTCAGATTTATAGGGTGCTAAAAAAGTAACTATATCATAAATTTCAATTTTCCCTAAAATTGCCTTTTATAAATGAAACAGGAAAAATTATATTCCTGTCACACTGTCTCCTCTCAGGGATATTCAAAATTCCTGAAAAGTTGAAGATGACCAGTGATCGAGGGTTCTCGTGCAGCCCTGAATGTCACTTATAACAAAGTTTGGCTGAAATTCTGTCCTTTCCAGGGTTGTCCAAGTCACCTCACATGTGTGAAGTTCATTAAGACAGACATGAATGTGCAGCAGTTTGTAAAAGTGGTCTCATACACCAAGTCTCAGAGTTGGGCGAGCAGGCCTTGCTGGTGGAGAAATGAACCAGGGTGAGGTATGAGCCTCCCTGTGGCTGTGCGGGAGCTCAGGGGTGAATGAGCCTGCAGACAGGAGATGATTAAAAACCCTTATCTTGTAAAGTTCTTTCATCCCTTCAGTCTGGAGCTATGGATGGAAAATGTTTTAGGTCCTAGAAGCTCTCCTCAACGAGATGCAAGGTGTCAAGGCGACTTCTAGAGGAGTTTTTGAAGAGTCAGAAGTAGCTGGGTGTAAGGGGCGCTCAGGAAGCCAGCAAGGAAAAAGAGTTCGTACCTTGATTTCCAGGGTCAAGCACAAGAGATAAAGCACTTCACTCAAGAGCAAATATCAGGGCTAGAGATGCATCTCAGTAGGTAGAGTGCTTGCCCACCCCACACGAAGCCCTGGATTCGGCTCCCAGCACAGCATAAACTAGGATATGGTATTGCATGACTATAATCCTAGCACTTAGGAGGATCAGAAGTTCAGTGTTGTCTTCGGCTACTAACAAGTTCAAAGACAGCCTGGGATACACGAAAGTCCTTCTCACAACAAACAAAAGCAAATGCTCACTCAGGTTGCCACACTCCAGACTCACAAGCAGGATTGGAGGACCGATGAGGAGGTGGAGTAATAGATGCTGGAATTAATGACATGAGTGAAATGAGAGAGCCAAAAGTGCATCCAAGGGCAGGTAGCTTTCAGGCAAGAGAGGATACTAATTATTCAATAAACTGTATTATAGGTACAAAATAGCTAACTACTGGCCAAAAGAAGGTCAGGACCTCATCTTATACCAAACAGAAAATTAAGTATGATATGAATTAAAAAGTTAAATTTAAATTTGAATATATGTTATTAAAAGGGAAAAAATTACCATGATGGATATGTGAACTGGCTTAATCGTGGTCATCACATCACAGTGCATAGCAAAATGTTGCATGGTGCTCCCTACATGGACAACTTTTATTAGTCAATCATACATCCATAAAACTGAGGAAAGAATCCATAAAGAAAATATTCAGGAAAAGATGAAAATACTTGGTCAGGTTCATAAAACTTTATTATCCAAAACCTACAGAATAGAACAAAAAGAAACAAACAGCAAATATACCACAGATGCGGAGGCCGTAATAGTCACACACCAAGTTCAAGAAATGTTTTCCTGAAACTGAAAGAGAATAATACAAGCTTGGAAATTCACAGAGAGAGTACAAAGCAAAGCTATAGATTCTAAAAGAAAAAAAAAACTCAAAACTCTTATCATTACCTACCTTTACATGCCCAACAGGGCGTAGTGAGAACTGGAGATCAAAGTGGACTGAGGGAAAGTGTGTAATGTAGATAGCTTCCTGAGAGAAGACATGGGGAACAAGAGACCCAGTTAGGTAGGAGAAAACGACAACCATGGTGTCCCAAACCCAAATCCAGGAGCCTCTAGGCTTTTCCACAAGCATGGGCAGCTCACCTTAGTGCTGAAAATCACAGCCACAGGACCCAGTCCAACCCCAGCTCAGCTCAGCTACTAGGAGCAGTGGATTCTGCGGGTCTTTTAATTCCCAGTAGCTAAGCGATTGAAATTACAAAATGGAGGGTGAAATTTGTAATTGTGGGCTCAACACACATGAGGAATGGGGATGGTTGTGGGGGAGGGGGCACATATATGAAGATGGCATGCCAGAAAATGTACCGGAAGAAACAGACAATGGAAGCAAAGGAGAGAAAACTGAGAAATAAGAAAAACAAAAACAAAAACAAGTTAAAAGCAGAAAATAGGAATGAGATGACAGAAATAAAAACTAAACAAAATTGTTGCAGCAGGACATGATAATTTAAAAGTTAACCTAATATGTAAAAAAACTCTCAGATGGTTTCAAAAATAACAAGATCTATCTATAAAAACGCTACAAACCAGCCACATGTCTCTTACCAGGGCTGCTCTGGTAGTTTCCACTGTTCTGAGTCAAAAAGCCAAAACCAGTACCCAGCCTTGCCTCCAGCGTCCATGACAGCCTGAGCACAGAGATCCTCAGCCTGAGATCTGAGCGTGGGAGGAGCGCGGGGTTGGGGCAGTCACCAGCCCGCTGGTCCCCTAATGAAACCCCACCACACTGGCCACCGCAGCTACCACAGCAGCTCCTGTGCTCAGGGACTGACACCAAGGGCACCACACTGTCTCTGTGGTTTCTCTCTGTCCTGCTCCCTCCTCAGTGAGGAGTCTCTATATTAAATTACCAATGCAGCCAGTTTAAGCATGGCTTCTGTTTGTTGACAAGACCCTGACATGCACATAACCAAACAATGTCATTCATAAAGCTGAAAGTGCGAGAATGAGAAAAAGGGTGCCAGGCAAATTTAAACAAAAGAAAGACAGGTTTGTCTTCTTCAGAAAATGCCAGAATGAGACCAGGAGGGAGGAGAAGTAGGGGGAGGGGGCAGTAGACAGGTAAACACAGGAACAGAATGCGGTGGTGTGGAAAAGTCTAAGTGGGGGCACAGGAAAGGGGAGAGAGGAGTGGAGGGGTAAGAGAGGAATACACAAAACTGAAAACATTATGGGAAAAGTCATATAAAAAATCTACTTCTTGGGCTGGAGAGATTGCTTAGTGGTTAAGGCGCTTGCCTGCCACCCATGTTCAATCTCCCTGCAAGGTCACACATACCCACTAGGTGGCAGCAGGTCTGGAGTTCGATTGCAGTGGCTTGAGGTCCTGGCAGGCCAATTCTCTCTCTCTCTCTCTCAAAAATGAAAAAAAAAACCTACTTATTTGTTAGCTGTTAAATACATGATTTAAATGAGAGAGAGAGTTTGGGCAGAAGTACCCACGTGGGTGGAGAATGCTGTGCCCAAGAAGCCTTAGCTATTGAAGGTAAATCCCAGTGCCAGCGGTGGGTCACCCTCCCAGTGAGTTGTTGGTCACGGAGGTCCAAGAGCCCCCAAACAATGCAGGCTATTGGGAATGTTCTAGGTTGCCCACCTGTATCAGACAGTTTCAGGTTCGCTGAGATGAACTTCCAGACCAGGCACAGTTATGGAGGAAGGGATTTATTGAAGCTTACAGATCCAGGGGAAGTTCCAGAAAAGCAGAAGAAACTGCCCTGCTTTCACAGGCCCAAGCAGAGAGAGAGCAGTACAAGCCTAAAGGTCAAAAGCCAGAGCACACTTCAGGAACTCCAGCTAGGCACACTTTGCATATCTTTAGATTGAAATCTCAAACCAACCACCACACCTTAAGATCCACACAATGGCATTGCCTCCAGCCAGACGGCTAGAGATGCAAACTACAAACAAATAAACAACTGAATATATTGGGGGCCATCTATTCTATTCAAACCACCACACCACCAGAACTAGATGGTGTAGCAGACAGCTTCCAGCCCACGCACAGTTATGGAGTAAGGGATATTTATTGAAGCTTACAGATCCAGGGGAAGTTCCATAATGGCAGAAGAAGCTGGCCTACTTTCACAGGACACAGAGAGAAGCACAAGCCAAAAGCCACACAGTACAGCCCAGCACACTTCAGGGACTCCTGCTAGGCTCACTTTGCATATCTTTAGATTGAAATCTGAAACCCACCACCACACCTTAAGATCCGCCCAGTGACACCACCTCCAGCCAGGTGGCTGCAGATGCAAACTAGTAAAACACTGAATATATTGGGGCCATCTATTCAAACTGCCACAGACGGTAAGACCCTAAGGTTGAAGACACAACATGCGTCAGTCACAGGACACTGAGAAGTCTAGCTGGAACTGAGCTGGCAAGCTCCTACCTGCTGGCTACCTTTCATAGTGCTATAAGGTGCTACGTAGGCTGCTGGGGGAAGAAGTTCATCAACAGTCTTAACCAGCAGTAGATACTATAACCTACACAATGGGCCAGCCAGGTGAAATGTGCCTACTGGTACAATAGTGGCAGGTCAGTTTTAGGGGTAAACAACTGCTCCCTGTTTGGATTTGAAGCTTGCCGTATGGGCAGAGCAGGGTACTGGTACTGATAACCGAGTCAAAAGCCTATGTCCTTTAAGGTCATAGGCCACGGGGGCAGGGGGAGCTACCACTGTTCTTTAAATTGCCCTCTACACAGTAAGGCTTATGCCTATAAATGAAGACCATTCTCACTTTTGGTTCGAGAAGCTTCATTTTGCAGATGGTGAATCTCAGGGAGGCCTAAGACTTACCAAGAGAGACAGTCCAGAATTTAGCGCTGGGTAAGACAACCTTATCACACCCACAGAGTACAGGGAACACTGTGGATGAGGTGATGGGGAAAAAATGGGTGTTACTCTCATTGCTAGCCAAAGAAACTTCTCCATGGAGGTGGTGGTAAATATGAGGAGACTTAAAAACTCATCCAAGTATGGAAAACAAGAGTCTATTGTGAGCTCAGTGTTAAATGAAGCCCTCTAAGCTCAGGGAACATTGCAGAAGAGGGGGTGGAAAGAGTGTAAGAGCCTCATGTGTGGGAAGAAGTACTTTGGGGCACTGTCTTCTTGACGTGAACTTCATGACCTCACAGTCATTGTCATCACCCCCACAAGGTCTGCACAATACGGAGTCCATCACAGAGGGACAAAAAGAATGAGAGATCAGAGTGAAGCTGGAAAACAAAACAGACATCAAAACACAAGAAGGTAGGCTGGAGGAATGGCTCAGCAGGTAAGGCACTTGTCTGCAAAGCCTAATGACCAGAGTTCAGTTCCCCACTGCTACTTAAAGCCAGATGTACATCTGGGATTTGTTTGCATCGGCCAGAGGCCCTGGCATACCCATTATGTCTGTCCCTCTTCTCTCTATCTCCCTCTGCTTGCAAATAAACAAAAATTTAAAAAGAAAAAAACACAGAAGGACCACTTGGAAAGAGAAGGAGACTCAGTGGAATAGGAGTCAGGGAGGGGGACAAAAGATGGGAATGGGAGAGGAATATAATCAAATTACAATATGCTCATGTGTTAGAATCCTCATTAAAAAAAGAAAAAAGAAGAAAATGCTGAGTTCAAGGAAAGAACACTAAATGGGATTTAAAAGTTCACACACACTGATGAAGGATAAGATGACATTAGCATAAAATTATCTTGAAGCAATATGTGGTAAATTATAAAGAATTAAATTATAGGAAGGCAAAAAATTGCTTGAGATGCAGAGAAAAAAGTCAAAAACTTAATACCAATGGGGCATCTTTCTTAGTCTTTAAAGATCAAGTTCAACATTAGCAGGAAAACTGGCACATTCTGGACACTCTATAGTAGATAATGCAGTTATGGTCGGGTTAATTTCTTAGGTTTTTTTTTTTTAACAAATAAGCTGCAGTGAGTTGATTAGCATTAGGTTCCAGTGAAGTGTATATGAGAACTGTCACTACCATTTTTGCAAACTCTTCTGTAAGTCTAAACTTATGCCCAAACAGAAAGTTCAAGGAAAAAAATCAATAAAAGCTACAAATCTGGAAGATCTGAATAACCTAGTTAACAATAGTGACCTAAGAACAGAAAATGTTCTTTCTTTCCATGTGGGAGTGAAAGACAAAATTGTATATTATACGAGAAAAACCTCAAAATTTTTTTAAATATCAAACATAGTTATCCTGCCACAGTTAGCATCTAGGTGGTGTTCCCCCACAGGTCCATATGTGAAAGGCGTGGCCTCTGGGGTGGTGCTAATGGGAAGTTCTGGGACCCTTTGGAAGGTGGGTGGGGGCCTTTCAGGAGGTCATTAGGTGATAGGATGTGGTGGTTTGATTCAGGTGTCCCCCATAAACTTAGGTGTTCTGAATGCTAGGTTCCCAGCTGGTAGAGATTTGAGAATTAATGCTTCCTGGAAGCAGTGTATTGTTGGGGGCAGGCTTATGGGTGTTATAGTCAGTTTCCCCTTGCCAGTGTTTGGCACACTTTCCTGTTACTATTGTCTACCTTACGTTGGCCAGGGGGTAATGTCCACCCTCTGCTCATGCCATCATTTTGCCCTGCCATCATGGAGCTTCCCCTCGAGCCTGTAAGCCAAAATAAACCTCTTTTTCCCACAATCTGCTCTTGGTTGGGTGATTTCTACCAGCAATGCAAACCTGACTGCAACATAGGGGTTGCCCCCAAAGAGTATGTTGGAAGCACAATCTCTTCCTTTCTCCTTCTTTTGCTTCCTGGATCCTAATAAGTGTTTTGCGTCACCAGACACTTCTGCCACCTGTGCAGAGGTCCAAACAAAATAGGGTCACCTGGTCATCAACATCCAGAACAAAAGCCAAAATAAACCTTTTCCTCTATATAAGTTAATAGCTTTAAGTATTTCACTATAATGACTAGATGTCTACAAATACACAACTCAAAATTAAATAGAAACAACTTGAAATTTCTGAATATTTTTAAGAAATATCAGAAATATTATAAGAAGAGATCATTAGGGCTGGAGAGAGCTCAGCACTTAAGGCACGTGCCTGCCTGCAAAGCCTATCAACACCAGGTTCGATTCCCCAATGCCCATGTAAAGCCAGATATGCAAAGTGGTGCATGCATCTGGAGTTCATTTGCAGTGGCTAGAGGCCCTGGCATGCCCATTCTTTCTTTCTCTCTCTCTCTTTATCAGCTTGCAAATAAATAAATAAAATAAAATATTTTTTAAAAGAAGAGATAGGGGCTAGAGAGCTGGCTTAGTGGTTAAGGCTATTGCCTGTAAGGCCTAAGGACCCAGGTTCAATTCCCCAGTACCCACATAAGCCAGAAGCAAAAGGTGGTGCATGCGTCTGGAGTTTGTTTGCAGCGGCTAGAGGCCCTGGTGTGTCCAAGATCAATTTCTCTCTCTCTCTCTCTTTCTCTCAAATAAATAAAAAAGAAGAGACAATTAGAGAAAGTAGTGGTTACTGCTGGCTGCATTCTTAATAACAGTTTCCCTCCCTCCTCTCCCACCTTCTCTTTATTCATTTATTGCAAGCTTTACATGACATTTTTCACATATTTCCTCTTCTCTCAGTAGCTCTCTACCTCAGGTGAGTTCTTCTTCCACTTGCAGTGAGAACTTTTTTTATGCGTGTGTGTTGAAGCCAGAAGGCAATCTCAGATTCCTCAGAATCACGATCTACCTTTTTTTTTTTTTTTTTTTTTTTTTTTTTTTTTTTTTTGAGACAGGGTATCTTTCACTGGTTTGGAGCTTGCTAATTAAGCTACCCTGGCTGGCCAGCAAGTCCCAGGGATCCACTTGTCTCTGCCTGCCCAGCAATAGGATTACAACCTGGCATTTTTACAGGGTTCTGGATATGAAACTCAGGTTCTCTTGCTTGCACGACAAGCACTTTACCAACTGAGTCATCTCCCCAGCCCCTGGAAGGTTTTGTGGTTGGAATCCAATCATAGTTAAAGTTTATTCTCACTGCCAGCAATTTTTTCACCATCTTGAAAAATGAATTCTGGAGAAGAAACTAAAGGGTCATTTCTGACAAAGTTTTTGTTAGAAACTTTCCTTTTCTGCACCTGGAAACTGCCATGGGATGTGATATCAATGGCACCATGAAGGAACAAGTCAATGACAAGCCCCAGATGCAGATAATAGCAGACCCTAAATATCAGAGAACTATAAGCCCACGATGCTGTCATCAAAACTCTAAATAAACCAGTCCCAAAATTCTCCTACCACAAATATCTTCTTTGGAAACAAAGAACTCCTCAAGGTGGTTGAGTCAAAGCATTCTCTTACTTTGTTTTTTTGTTTAAGCCTAAAGCATTTTTCTGACTTCTTTAATTTATTTGCAAGGAAGAGAGAGATTGGGGAATTGAGCCCAGGTTGTTAAGCTCTGGAGGCAAGCGTTACAAGCTCTGAGCTATCTCTCTGCCCTCAGAGTATTTTGTTATTTGTTGCAGAAAGAGCCCTAACTAGTGTTTAAGCTATCTAGAAAATAATGAAAATAAAGCATTATATACTGAGCTGGAGAGATGGCTCAGTGGTTAAGGGTGCTTGCTTGCAAGGCCTGACTGCCTGGGTTTGGTTCCCCAGTATCCACATAAAGGGAGATGCACAGGGTGATGGTGCATGTTTCTTGAGTTTGGTTGCAATGGAAAGGGGTCCTAGCATGTCTCTCTCTCTTCTCCTTGCAAATAAATAATAACATATTTTTAAAAGATGTTGTAGACTAAAACCTGTGAGGTACAGTGAACATATTACACAGAGGAAATGTTATCCCTTTTTCATTTCTTTAATTTTCAGCATGTACATCATTTCAAATATGCATTCGAATCAAGAAGCTGGAAACAAAGATAATGTAATGTCAAAAGAAGAAAATCAATTAAGAAAATAAAGACTTTTGGGGTTCTAACTTTTCTCTGCATCTATATCTATAATGTCCTTCAAAGAAGAGCATTTCCACCTTATCAGCATGCCTTGGGCTCTGTTTCAGATTCTATCTCCCCATCTCACTTCCAAGGCAAGAAGAGTAAGTGACAATGAACCTGATTTCCAAGACCTGGAAAGGTGAGCACTTAATAGGTTCTTGTCACATTTTGCTTATCAAACCAGTCCAGCCAGCCCTGCTAACCACAATCTGACTGTGGCAGGTGGGCTCCTGTTGCAGTCAGGTTTGCGTTGCTGGCAAAAATCACCCGACCAAGAGCAGCTTGTGGCCTACAGACTCGAGAGGAAGCTCCATGATTGCAAGGGGAAACAATGGCATGAACAGAGGGTGGACATCACCCCCTGGCCAACAAAAGGTGGACAACAGAAACAGAAGAGTGTGCCAAACACTGGCAAGGGGACACTGGCTATAAGGCCCATAAGCCCGCCCCCAACAATACACTGCTTCTAGGAGGTGTTAATTCCCAAATCTCCATCAGCTGGAAACCTAACATTCAGAACACTTAAGTTTATGGGGACACCTGAATCCAACCAGCACAGCTCCCAATACACAGTAAAGTAAAACTGCAGGGTAAGAGCGTCAGAAGGTCTGGGACACCCTTTAGAACACAGTGAGACGAATCCAACCAGATCAGACCAAATAGGCCCCTCTGCTAGGACACTCTTCACCCCTCAGTATGGAACCAGTAGACCCTCTCCTCAGAACACCTTTTCCATCATTTGAACTGGGTGCACAAGTTTATGCTGAGGGTCAAGCTAGTACAAACCACATATGATTTTCACTCTTGGTATCATTTTGAGAATGCTCCAAATTTAATCTTATATTCAAAAAGCCATCCACTGAAGGACCTATGCAGGGACCTGGAAGATGCAATCCAGCCATAGCAAACAAGAACCTCATCCAAAAATAGCCAAAAACAATTAAGCAGTTTCCCTATTTCCTCTTCATCATCATCAGTAGCAGTATCAAGCAACAGCATCAACTAACCCTTACAGAATAGCTGCTGTTACCTTCTCGCTTCTGGGACAAAACGCCCAGCCAGAAGCAGCTTATGGAAATAGCAGGTTTATTTCAGCTCACAGTCTGAAGGGAAAGTTGGGAAAGCATGGCACAAGCATACAGGTGCCAGCCAGGTATCACAGCCCCGGGGCAGCAGGAATTAGCCTGAGCACCAGGCTTGAATCTGAGCTATGTTATGCTAAGCCCTCCCACAGTGAGACACCTCTTCCAGCAAGGCTCCACTCCCACAACTTTCCCAAATTGCCACCAGCTGGGGACCAAGTATTCAAAACACATGAAAGCCAGGTGTGATGGCCAACACCTTTAATCCCAGCATTTAGGAGGCAGAGGTAGGAGTACTGGTGTGAGTTTGAGGCCAGCATGAGATTGTAGCATCAGTTCTAGGTCAACCAGGGCTAGAGTGAGACCCTACCTCAAAGGAAGAAAGAAAAGGAAGGAAGAAAGGAAGAAAGGAAAGAAAGCAGGCAAAATACATGAGACTATGGGGGACATTTTATTCAAACCACCACAATAGACATTGCTTTCCTATCAGGGCAACAGGGAAAAATGAGGATTGACCATGTCTTCTGCATGGAACTTCCCCTTCCTGCCTCCCTTGCTCCCTGGAAAACAGCCATTCTTTGCCCTTCACTTTTGAGTCTCACCTTCATTATGAGCAAGAACATATTTTATCTTGATGATTTTTTTTCTTCCCCATTTTCTTATCAAGGACTTGTACACAGTCTATAATTACACCATTCAAGATGACACCTACTTTGAAAGTTCTCCATGCATTAGCGCACAATGTAAGGAGTTGTAAGCAGGCCCTGAGGAGAGCAGAAATCTCAGCTGAAGCAGAAGGTAGGGAATTTCCAGAAACTCTCCCATCCTTTGTGAAATCTGACTACAAAAGTGTTGTAAGTGCTTTCTTTCTGCCGAATATTGGAAGAGACATTCTTTTTAAAGTCTTAGGCCCCTTCTATTGGGATCTGGATGCCGTTGGCCATAGTTAAAATTCAAACAACCCAAGTCTGAACCAAGTGGTGAAGAAATAATCTCTGCATCTTTCTATAACAGGTTTATTATTATTTCTTTCCAAGGCAGAGTCTCACTCTAGCTCAGGCTGACCTTGAACTCACTCTGTAGGCCCAGGCTGGTCTCGAACTCACAGCTACCCTCTTATGTCTGCCTCCAAGTGCTGGGGTTAAAGGTGTGGGCCACCATGCCCAGCCTATAACAGGTTTATATGTTGTATATCTTTTATATTTTCCCATTTACATGTGTGTATATCTTACCATTTGCATATGGGAGGTATATCATTTATATATGGTTGGTAGAAATATAAGTTTTATATTGTCCGTCTGCTACAGAGACATACAATGTGTAAATTGTTGTCAGTGAATGTTAAAATCTCAACAAAGTAATGGATCTCTCTAACATGCATGTTACTGGTATCACTTACAAATACATTCTCGAATTACCTAATGTAGAACAACAAGATTTCTTTCACTTAGCTAAGTACCAGAAAGCAAAAGACCAGCTTTTGACGGGTCTGATCTGAAGACCAGCTCCTCTCTTTCTCACCATAAGGCAATTCTACAAAGTGATCTGAGATTTTATGTGTAAAAGAAGGCCTGTGTTCTAGGGATGAGTACCTGAGTTCCAATCCCAAATCCTACTTTAAAAACTCAAAATATGTGACAGGCTTCTGTAATCCTTGCACACCTGGTGATGAGAGGGGGAGCTGGGAGAATTTCCCACATGCTCATAGACCAGCAGCCTGCAGAGTGGAGAAGTGGACAATGAGAAACCCTGCCCCAAGCAAAGTGGAAGGTGAGAGCCAACACCCAAAAGTTGTCCTCTGACCTCCCCACATACACTGTAGCATGTGCGTGCCCCTACACACACACACACACACACACACACACACACGCATGCACGCATGCACGCAAGCCTGTAATATCCAGGGACTGAAGAACAGAAACATTCAGTTGTTGCCAGGCTCCTGGTTGGCAAACACTTCCCTCCTTTCTTCTGTAGGAAGCAGAAAAGCCTTATTTTAAATTCTGAGACTCTAATCTTGCTGTACGCAGTGCACAGTAAACAGTCCAGAGAACGTCTTCAAAGACTATGGTGGACCCTATTTCTTGCAATGGCAGAATTGTCTCAGTCCAAAACCCTTCACAAAAACAGCCGTATATTAAACAAGCATGTGCCTGCACTCATGCGTACCAACACACAATAAATAAAATACAGTAAAATAAGATAATTTTTTAAAAAGGTCAAGAACTTTGTCAGATGCTAGTGGCACAAGGCAAACTAGACAGATGCAGACCATTGACTTCCTCTGTGACTTTGGAAAACCTTGGTCTACCTGTTAATACATTTTAGGAGCATGCTGTTTGGTGAAAATACACAAAAAATCTTCCTGTGGGGTAGACTTTTCAGTAACTATGAAAACTCTTGGTTTATCTTTGATAATACTTATCACTTATTGCTTATCTAAGTATAGCTACATCATCCTTCCTTTGATGAGTGTGTTTTTTTTTCCATCATTTTACTTTTATCCATTCTGTGAACTTACATTGAGGCATGTCTCTTATAAGGAGTATAAAGATATTTGTTTAGTTTTAATAGTTCTTTTTAATTTTGACACATTCATGTATGTATATAAAATATTTTGATCTTATTCTCCCTCTATCATTCCCTTTTCCCTCCCATTAACATCCTTCTTCTTTTTCCCCCTTTTATTGACCCACTGGGGGTAAATTAGGACTGCTTCCATGATCATGGGCCGGAGGTTATTTACTATGGAATGGACAACTTACCACTGATGAACAGGACTCCCCCTCTCCCAGGAGCTATTAGCTGCCAATAGCTACTCTGTGAGGTATAGGATCTTATGAA
The DNA here is from genome assembly GCA_036346955.1 of Dipus sagitta. NCBI lineage: Eukaryota > Metazoa > Chordata > Mammalia > Rodentia > Dipodidae > Dipus > Dipus sagitta. Next base: position 149,884,127 of record CM070772.1, on the reverse strand, counting down.
CCCTTCTCCCCTTGACAGTGAAATACTGACAGGCTCCATTGTGTGCTGGAAACCACAGCTGCTGATTCATGACTGTAACAACCTTGTCATGTCCAGAAAACAGCATTCCATAGCCCTTATACCCCTTCTCTCACTCTTACATTCTTTCCATCCCCCTTTCCACAAGGTTCTCTGAGCCTTGGAGGGGTGTGTGGTTTAAGGCTATGCACACAGCAGTCACTTATTCTCAGCCATTTTGGCTGCTATGCATCACTGCGTTAACCTCTTGTCCAATGTAGTAAGAAATTTCTGTGATTGGGGCTCCAAGAAGTACTAATCTGTGGGAACAAATATAGATGTCTATAATGCTATAGATATTTGACATGTACCCTGCTTAGCATAGTAGTAGGGTCACCATAGAGCCTATGTCCCCAGCCATAGCTTTTGGCTAGGTTTATAGTACTAGGCATGAATTCCCTCCTGTGGAATGGACCTCAAACCCAATCAGAAAGTGGTTGATTACACCCATACATTCATGCCACTAATGCACCAGTGGGCATATCTTGCCTGGCATGTCAGTTGTGGAGTATACAGAATCCACAACTGGGAAGAACTGTTTGTGGCTTTTCTTCCCCATGAGCTTACATAGCTCCTTCCAGTACTCTGCTAGTTGGCAGAGTGGAAGCTTCTAGCTCAGTTTCAGCTTAGTTTCTCTACATCCTATTGTAATGTGTGGTGTATTCAGCAAGAGGGACTTCCCAGTAAAGATATTCATTATGTGGGTCTCTATGGTATGCAAGTGCCCCTGCATTCAGAGTAGGTCCTCCCTAACTAGTTAGTCCTCTCTGGAAACGCTCTCACAGACATACCTAGAAGTATACCAATGTTTTAGGTACTTCCCAATCTAATCAAGTTGACAAGATTAATGATCACAAGTCTACCCCTTGTCAACTGTATGCTTAAACGCAACTCTTAAGCAGTAACATTACATCCACAACCTCCACAAAGGCTCATGTCCATCTTATGACTCTAAATACATTCAGTCTATCTCCAAATGTCCCACAGTCTTTTTTTGTTTTTCTTTTTATGGCCCTGGGGCTAGAACCCAGGACCTCACATGCCAGGTAAGCACTCTACCACTGAGCTATATCCCTGATCTACCCATGGTCTTAACAGTTCCACCATTATTCAAAAGCCCAAGTTCAAAGTTTCCTCTGAGACTCATGGCAAATTCTTAGCTATGAACTCCTGGGAAATCAAAAGGAAAGTTACAAATTTCCAACATGCAATGGGAAAGAATAAACACTCCCATTCCAAAAGAGAGAAATGGGGGCACAAATAGGAGGGATGAGATTAAAACGAGTCCAAAATCCATCAGAGAAATCATCGCATAGCTCCATATCTGATCTCTGATGTATATAGTGTTGTGATATGAGCTCCAATGGGCTTGCACAGCCTTATTGGCTTATACCACATGATCATGATCTCTCTCTCCCTCTCACCGGATCTAGTCACTGCCTTTAGTTTATCTCAGCAAATATTTCAATTCTTGGCATTTCTAACTTTCTGGAGCCTTCATTGTGTTTTTTGCTTCACCTTCATAGCTTTATACATCACCGTCTGTGGGCCTGCTTGCAAGAACTCTGACCCTGCCACACATTGCACACTGGCTGGCCTCCCAGGCTTTCCTTTGAATTCCGAGTTAAAGTTACCATAACCATATAATGTTTACATTCTGCATGTCTTCACACTAAGCAACACATGGACAACACCAAAGTCTTTCACCAGCTCGGACAGGAGCTAAGTCCCTATGAACCATATCTTCAGTGTCTTGGATATGAGAAAACAATTCCTTAGGCATCCACATGTAAGAAGGATGTCATGGAGGAACTCTCTCCCCAAGCTAAACTTCTTCAGATGAATTTACTCTTTAATACCCTTGAGCCTGTGACGGATGGCATCTGGCCAATTCCTGAGAAGCCCATAAGGCATCTTTCCTATTGTCCTGATGCAACTTTTTATACTCTTTGTAATGATGTAATGATGCTGCTAATGTCTTCAGAAATCATACTTTCCTTGGCTTTTACTACATACAAGGTGTTGTGACCAAACAACAAGTTTTTAAGACTTTCTGCTCTGACTTTTACCCCTGGCTCTGACTACAAGCAGACAGCAATAACCATGCCACAGTCTGAATGCCAAGTTGCCACCAAGTTTTCTTTGCCATGTTAATTAGTCCATTGCCTATAAATGTAGCCTCCCACAAAATCTCAAGACACAGAAAATTTAAACAAGGCCAGAATGTAATGTGAATTTCCCTAAGCCCAATTTCCAAACCCATCTGAAAACTCATGAACACAGTCCCTCCTATGTGCATTTCTATATGCATTCCAGTCTTCTGAGCTTACCCCACAGTTGCCCATTAAGTTCTGCCTATTGAAGTCTAGACTTCCTATATCTCTCTTCTCTAAAATATTCAAAATTCTCCCACAAACCAGTTCCAAAGACTCCAGAGAAACATGGAGAAGTAGTCACAACAATGATCCCATTTCTCTGATATCAATGTTCTGCGTTAGACTTCTTCATGGCTGTGGGGAAAAAAATACTTGAACAAAACAACTTAAGAAAGGAAAGATTTGTTTTGACTCCTTGTTTCAGAAGTTTCAGTCTATACTGCAGGAGAACATGGCAGAGCAGCTCACCTCACAGCAACCAGGCAGCAGAGAGAATACTCACGCTCTACTTCAGTCCTTCTCGTGGGTGAGTAGTATTGAATGTATGGACATACTATGCTTTACCTAGCTGTTGAGGGTATTTATACTTTTTCCAATTTGGTGGCTACTATAAATCATGCTTACATAATCGTGCACATATAAGCTTCTATATGCATATGTTTTCATGTCCTTGAAGTATATACCTAGACTTGGGACTGCTTGGTCATATAACTCTGTATTTAACTTTTTGAGAACTAATGGACTTTTTCCCAAAGTGGTCGCACTATTTTGTATTTTCACCAAAGCAAGAGGGTTCCATTTTTCCACATCCCATCCATTCAAGCAACATCTGTTACTTTTCTCATTGCTGTGACCAGATACCTGACAAGGAGCACTTCTAGGGAGGAAGGCCTTATTCTGACCTACAGTTCCAGGGGACAGGGCAGACCACTGTGGGGAAGGCATGGCTGCAGGAGCAAGGGCTCAGCTTGTCACATTGTATCAGTAGTCAGGAAGCTGAGAGGGACAAGTGTTGCTCAGCTCACTGTTTTCTTTATACCCACTCCAAGACCATAGTCTGTGGAATGAAATCATATCACTCACATTTAGGTGGATCTTCCCATCTCAATTAACCTAATCTAGAAAAATCCCTTACAAACACACCCAGAGATTTGCTTCCATGGTGAGTCTGTGATTTTCCCACTCTATGGCTCCTACATTCTTTCTGCATCCACTTCCACAATGTTTCCTGAACCTTGAGGAGGTGATGTAGATGTTTCATGCAGTAGTGAGTACTCTACAGTCACTTATTCTCAGCACTTTGATGAGTTTTGACTCTCCTCTAGTAAAGTCACCCTCAACTGCAAAAAGAAGCTTCTCTAACCCAAGGTGACAGCAGCACTAATCTACCGGCATAAACATGAATATTTAGATAGCAATTTGATGGGTACAAAACATCTACTTATTCAGACAACAGTAGTAGCTTCCCTACTAGGGCCTATGACCTCCCCAGTCATAGACTTTTGACTAGGTTTTCAGTACCAGGCAGGAATTCCCTCCCATGGAGAGGACCTCAAATCCAATCAGAAAGCAGTTGGTTACCCCTATAATAGTCATGCCACTACTGCACCAGTGGGCACATTCTGCCTGTCTGGTCATTTGTGTAGATTGCAGGTCCACCACTGCGTAACACTGTTGATGACTTTTCTCCCCTAGTGGCCTGCATAGCACCCTTCAGCAGGATGACAGCTAGCCAGCAGACAGGAAGCCTCCAGCTCAGGTCCAGCTTGACTCCTCAGTGTCCTACAACAGAGCGTGTGGTGTCTTTGGTGATAGTGTTTACCATCGAATTCTGGTGGACAACTATTAACAGTGTCATCCCTGGTATTATTTTGGGGGCCTCGGGGAGTCTCTCTGGCCAACATTTACTGAGAAGTCTTACCCCTGGCACTGTTTTTTTTTTTTCTATAATAACCTATAGCTTCTTGGCATGGCATAAGCTTTTTCTTTAAAAAAAAAAAAAAAAGATTTCTCAAGGAAGATTCCTGTAGTGAATGTTTGGGAAGGACAGCAGAGCCTTCCAGAAGCGTCCTCCAGCCAGCTTCCCTTCAAAGGAAGGTGGCCTTTAGCTGCAGTAGTTTGTCTTACTGTGGATATTATGAAAGTCTGGGCCACAGGTGAGCGATGGAAGTCGTGACAGGAAACTGCACCTGACCCTGCACGGTCCTATCTGGCCCCACCTCATGACAGCATTCAACTTCTCCTTCTACTCAGTGTTGAACAAATATGTGAAGATAATTTTGCAGAAAAGGCATCAAATTAGTCTCAGCCTGGGGTGCCCACATGTCCTGCTGCAGCTCCAGGACGTCAAAGCCAAGGGCCCTAAAGCCAATCTCACTAATTAACAGAAGTTGAGCTTTTCGCTGTGTCCACAAACAGTATGGATTGTGATGTTTCTGCTTAGCTGATCGGAAAATTGTAACACTTTGGTTTCAGTGTTTTCGGCAGTTTATAGCTGAGTATTCATTAATTATGCAAAACAGGCTTCAGGGGACCGATTCTATTGAGTTAATTAATATTGAGTGTTGCTAGCCAATTAGCAGCCTTCTTGCTTATGGTGGAAGGTTATTGTGTGATCGGCCAGGCAGGGCTGGCTCCCCCATTTGTCTCTCATTTCTGTCTTCACCTCCCCTTCACAGCAGTCAGGCACACCTTGAACAGACAGGTGAAAAGCACAGGCTTTCTTCTCTCCCCTGGGTTACTAACCGTCCCTGTAGACACTGTCCCTCCAACTGTGGGCTGTGAAGCAACAGAACAGGTCCTGGTGGATATGCAGACTGAAGGAGAGAATCCTAGGTCCACCCTAGACCTCATGAGTGACAATCTTCATTTCCACATAATCCCTCGTGGTACCAATAACCACTGAAATTTTTGGAAGCATTAGGGCTGGAGAGATGGCTTAGCAGTTAAGGTGCTTGCCTGCAAAGACAGAGGACCTAGGTTCAATTCCCCAGGGCCCATGTAAGCCAGATGCACAAGGTAGCACATGCATCTGGAGCTGGAGGCCCTGGTGTGCCTATTCTCTCTCCCTCACCACCCCCCCTTTCTCTGCTTTTTTCTCTCAGTCTCAAATAAATAAAATAAAATAAAATAAAAAATTTGGCGGCATTAGTGTGCAAGCCCCCACTCCATGCCCTTCTTTTCACTTTTCTTTTGCAGAGACCTAACCCTGGGGCTTGTGAATGCTAGGCAAGCATGTTACCACTGAACTATATCCTCAACAACTTTTACTTTTTCTTTCTTTGGCACACATGGGTGTGCTATGCTTGAATGTGTGTATGTGTGTTTGTATGTGTGTGGGTGCACACTTGTGTGCACATGTGGGTGAAGGCTAGTGACCAACATCAGGGGTATTTCTTAGTTGTTCCCCACCTTATACTTTGAGATAGGGTCTCTCACTGAACATAGGGCTCAACTGTTTGATGAGACTGAGCTGGCCAGGGAGCCCTAGGAATCCTGTTTCCCAGCACTGGGATGACAGGCACGCACCACCATGTCCTAGATTTTATGTTAGTGCTGGGGATCTGAACTCAGGTCTTCATGCTTGCATGACGCACACTTTACCCACTGAGCCACCTCCCCAGACCTCTTCCATCCCTTCTTAATCCAGAAGCTTTCTGCTTGTTTACTTCAGCCACCACAGATTCCCATGAACACCAGCCTCTGTCATCTTCCCATCCTGCCCCACTCTCTGACCACTGCCAATTCCAGCATGCAAGCCTGGCACACCTCACATCTAATGGAGACCTCTGTGGCATTGGCCACAATCCCTCACGGCTATCCTCTTGAGCTCCCTTCCTTTGGCCATGATAGGAGGCACTCTAGCCAGTCTTTCTCATTAGTCTCTACTCTCCTGCCCCTCTGTAGATCTCATGACAAATGCTAAGGTCTCTGGGTTACTGAGACATTTTTCACATGTCCCTCACAGTGTCCATTCCTTCCCCAGCCACTCTTACTACCTGCCAAGCTCATCTTCTCTCCTCTTAGCCAACAAGGGGTCCAAGCCATTCAAACAACATGGCTGTTTTTTTCATCCCCTTTAACATTGCCTGCATCTGCACTTTACCAGAATCCTTGCTCTATCTCTGAATCTGAAGTCACTGCGCCCCACTGTCCAGCACCCCTCAGCAACCTCCACAAAGCGCCCACAGTACAGTTCAAACTCAACTGTCTAGAGGATCTGGCTGCCTATCACCCCCTGCCACTCCCTGTGTTCTCCCCTCATTTAGAGCTTATCAGTTCCTACCAACCTGTTAAAAGTCCCTTTCCTGGCCCAAGACTGGCAAATTCTCTTTCACCTCCTGGATGTGGTCTGCATCCTTACTCTGATAACTGCAGCCCATCCTATGAAACTCAATCCCAGTTTAATCTCCTCTGAAATTTTTTTAAAATATTTTTTTTCTTTTAGAGAGAGAGAGAGAATTGATGTGCTACAGCCTCAGCCACTGAAATTGAACTCCAGACGCTAGCACCACCTAGTGGGCATGTGACCTTGCACTTGCCTCGCTTTTGTGCATCTGGCTTATGTGGGATCTGAAGAGTCAAACATGGGTCCTTAGGCTTCGCAGGCAAGTGCCTTGACTAGTAAGCCATCTCTCTAGCCCTAATTTTTTTATTCATGCTTCTCTCCACATGACGTAGACATCCTTTCTATGTGTTGTTGGCAATCAATATCTGGGATAACTACCAGTACTTCCCATGTGCCCAAGCTATGCTCCTGCCTTGTTTTACCTCAATTCATCTTTAATAAATTTGAAGAATTATCATTATTATTAATCCAAAACTGAGACTCAAAGAGGATAAATAACTTGACTACAGTCACACTGGTCTCAAAAGTGAAGTTGTGGTCTATGATCCCATAGCCAATTTCCCATCCGCCATGCAATGTTCTCTGTACTCACGCCATTCTGTGCTTGCCTTATAGAAACATTATTCCCAGTTTCCTTAGCTACTGGTCATATATTCGTCCTTGCTGTCCCTCCTGTTAAAGATGAAAAGACCCCTGAAGTCAGGACATTCCCTCTCTTACTAGTGTAGCCCCCATGCTTAGCAAGGTCCTCCATGTCAGCTGAAAAGAAACCTGAACATTTCAGTCAGCTTAATTGTGTAAGTGGGGCCGGGGGAGGGAGGTGAAGGCTAAGAGTGAGTAGGAAGAGACTTGATCAAAACCAAAGATGCCATGAGTAAGCAAAAGAAAGAAAGAAAAAAATCGCAGCCTGCATGGCTTAAGCAACAAACATCTATTTTCTTGTGGCTCCAAAGGCTGAAAATTCCAAGTCATAAGTTCCAACAGGTTTGGCATCTGGTGAGGCTTTTCCTCCCAGCTATCAGGCGGCCGACTCTTTGCTGTGCCCTCCACAGAGCAGAAAGAGACGGATCTCTGGTTCTCTTCTTCCATTTCGAGGACAGCTCTATTGTGTAGAAGCCTCAGTTTTATGGCTCACTTCATCTTAGTCCCCCTTTTTTTTTAAGGTTCTGTCCCCAGTCGAGTGAGGCTATATGATTCAGATAATAAGAGTTGTTTTTGAGACAGGAACAACAGCCTGGGTTGGTATCAAGACTCACAATCCTCTTGCCTCTACGTCCTAAGGGCTGGGATTACAGACATGTTTAATGTGTATATTGGGGCGAGACACACAATTCCACACATAGCTCTCAGCCACACTGTCTGTTACCCTAGCAGTGCTGGAAATGGATCAGCTTTCATCTCCAGAGCCACTGGCTGGACCTGGCATGAGCCAGACAAACATCACAGAGGAGGGATCTTGGAGGATGTGGCTACTCACATAGGCGGTAAAGAATATTCCTGCCTGGAGAAGGAGGACGCAGGGATAAGGTGAGCGCGTGTGGTCAGAATCAACAGTAATTGAAGAGAAAGGGCTGGGCCAGGAGGCTGAGACATCGGGCAGCAGCCTGGCCACGCGGGGCCTTGAAAGCTCTGCTCAGAAGCACAGATGATGCATCAAAGACTGCATGGACTGACTCATCTCTTCCATCGCCTGGGCTCGGCTGGCTCAGTCTGTCCAGGCTTGGTAAGTTGAGAAGAATTCTGAGACCAAGTCTGGGCTCATCTGAAAGAGAGCAGTGATAGATTAGCCCTGTCTGTCCCTGGCAGAGGAGTAAGTGGCAGCAAAAATGTTGTGGATTTGCCACCTCTACTAGAGATCCACAAAGTACCCCCCTGTACACGTAGAACGCAGATAGACGCACAGACCCACCATAATATCCCCCATCGGCGTACACAGTTCTCACCATGCTTTTCCCATCCGGCTCTGCCACCTTGTGACTGAGGCCATGATCTGAAGCGCCTGATGGCAGCCCACGGTGAAGCTGTCCTCTCCCGCCCAGGGCACCATTTCCCAGTGCACCCGGAGTGCCTCTAAGAGCAGGCCGGTGGGAGACCCCATGCAGCATCAGAAGGAACCAGGCGTTCCCAGTCTGCATTCAGCTTTTCCCTGGGACTCCAGAGCAGTTGCATTTGTGCCCACAGCTCACCAAATGTTCTCCTAAAGATTGGTCATCCTTGCCTCTGTTTTCCTTTTTCTTTATACTTTCTGCTTCTGGCCTTCACTGTCTTAACCTCAAGACTCTGACACTGTCGGAGAGATCAGGCAGTAAACAGCACAGTCACCTGTTGTCCTTGTCCGCATGGTCTCCTGTGGCCTCTGCCTTTCTCAATTAGGCAAGCGAAGCCTCCCTCCATAGTAAGGAGACAAACAGAGCCTGGTTGGAAAATGGTCCTTGGCCATACTGGGAGTGCTGTCCTTCATCAGAGTACTTTAAAAAAAATTTTGTTGTTCATTTTTATTTATTTATTGGAGAGTGACAGACAGAGAAAGAGGCAAATAGAGAGAGAGAGAATCGGCGTGCCAGGGCTTCCAGCCTCTGCAAACGAACTCCAGACGCGTGCGCCCCCCTTGTGCATCTAGCTAACGTGGGTCCTGGGGAGTAGGGCCTCGAACCAGAGTCCTTAGGCTTCACAGGCAAGCACTTAACCGCTAAGCCATCTCTCCAGCCCCAGAATACTTTCTTACAGGGAATTAAACTAGGAAGTACATGTGAGAGCCCATAAATTCCTTCCCCAAATCTACCTACTGGTGACCCTTGGAGCATATTAATCAGTGATACGTAAGGAGCCTCTATTACGCACAGCGTCCACACAAGCTGTCCTATGCGTCCTCGCGTTACGTCCTGTCCTGTCGTATGCGTCTTCATGTTACATCCCTGGAGGATGCAAACGCTGTGTGTGGTATGCTGGTGCTGTTGCCCTGTTGGCCTCCTCCTCACTGAGCTTCCAGAAGGAAAGAAGGAGTTTCTATGCTTGCTGAGACAGACCTTAGAAGGAAGGCGGCTCCCCCATCTCCACTTCTGAATTCCAACCTGGGAAGATGTTGGTCATTATTGAGGGGCATAAAGGACCCCCCCCAACTAGTAGTAATCACAATGGCTAGAACTTACAGTGCACTTTATTTATTTATTTTTTAATTAATTAATTAACTTTTTCTCAATTTTTATTAACATCTTCCATGATTATAAAAAATATCCCATGGTAATACCCTCTTTCCCCTTTGAAATTCCATTCTCCATCATATCCCCTCCCCATCTCAATCAGTCTCCCTTTTATTTTGATGTCATGATCTTTTCCTCCTCTTATGATGGTCTTGTGTAGGTAGTGTCAGGCACTGTGAGGTCATGGATATCCAGGCCATTTTATGCACCTTTAAAAAAAAATATGTGCACGGGTATGTGTGTGTGTTCACATGTATATGCAAGTGCACACAGAAGTCTGTATATCTGGGCTGGAGAGGTGGCTTAATGACTAAGGCTAAGGCACTGTCTGTGAAACCTAACGACCCAGGTTTGATTCCCCAATACTCATGTAAGCCAGATTCACAAGGTGGTGCCCACATCTGGAGTTCATTTGCAGTGGCTGGAGGCCCTGGAAAACCAATTATCTCTCCTCTTTCTTTCTTTCTTTCCTTCTTCCTCTCTCTCTCTCTCTCTTTCTCTCTCTCTCTCTCAATCTCTCAGATAAATACAATTTTAAAACAAGAAGTAGGCATACATGTGTGGAAGCCAGAGAACAACTTCAGGTGTCATTTCTCAAGAACACCATCCACCTTTTCAGTTTTCGAGACAAGATCCCTCACTGACCAGGAACTTACCAATAAGATAGACTTACCTGGCCAGTGAGCTCCAAGGATTGGCTTGTCTCTGTCTCCTCAGCCTTGGGATTACAATCATGTGCCACCACACCCAGCCCTTTCATATGGCTTCTAGAGACCCAGCTCAGGTCCTCGTGTTTGCAAGGCAATCTCTTAACAAACTGAGCCAGCTCCTGAGCCCCTTACAGTGCACGCTTGCCCTTGCCAGAAGAGCTCTGGGTGTGTTCAGTCTTCACTACAGTCCTCTGGGAGGTGCTGTTTGAGGTCAGAGAACTAGTGCTGGAGTGGCTAAACAGCCCGTCCAAGGTCAAAGAGCTTCAGTGGGCCTCTAGGCCACCAGTTGACTCTGTCCCTCCGGGAAGCTAGGTCACATCTGGGAAGTGAAGCTCTGTCCTCCTCCTGAGAAGCCACAACCAACTTTGAGGTTTGTAGTCATCCCCCTGAGCTCAGCCCACCCTTGGCACACAGATAGGGGCTGTCATCTCGCTGAGCTGAGCACGTGTCATCCACCTCGGACGCTTCACAGAGGACCAGCTGTAATTACCATAGAAAACGAATCACAACAAAATGGCCTTGACATTGGGCAGAAACGGGAGGCGTGGAGGAGACACTGGGGTAGGAAATCTACATCAGTGAATTTTCCACAGTTCTATTGTGAAAGTGAGCCAACGAGACCCTCTCAGAGAACTGAAATCAAGAGGCCAAAGCAAAGGCTCAGTGTCCTTGTCAGAACCCATTAAGGTGACCAGCTCCGGCAGCAGCTGGTGGCATCCTGCAATTTCCACAGCTAATTGAAAGACTCATTCTCTCTCTCTCTTTCTCTCTCTCTCTCTCTCTCTCTCTCTCTCTCTCACTCTCACACACACACACACACACACACACCTCAAGGCACAGGGATCTGGTGGGTCTCCAGGTCCATCCTTAGGTAACTGGAGCAGCACTCTCGCAGAATGTCCTGTCAGACACCGATGCTGAGCTAATAAGCCTCACCTGAGTCAGGGCCCCGTTTCTAATCATTCTGAATGTGTTGGATTAAACAAAGCTGGATGTCTCCCACAGGACTCCGCAGGGCTATAGTGTACCCACACAGTCAAGAGTCGCCAGCAGGATGGCAGAGCATGCAGAGTTGCCCAGACTCCATTGTCCACTGTGCCACCTCAGATTCTTTCTACAGCATTAGCTCCAATCTTCATCTTGCCTCAACACTCCAGCTGCTGAGGCCTCTCCCTGAAGACTTTGCCCAGCCCAGGCCTGCAGCCAACCTGACCATGGCAGAAGGACACTGTGGATGGCAGCCTCACCAACCTGGAAGCCTTGAGAAGATCACAGGAACTACAACACAGCCCACACCTCTCAGAGGCCCTGGCTTGCAACCTTCTCCCTATTCCACAGGTCAGGTCCATCCTCTGGTCCAGCTTTCCTGCCCAGCACTTGACTTCTGTGCTGGATCTGGGTCCCACCATACCTAGCACTCTCCTGATGCTTGCTTCTTTCCTGCCATCATTTCCCAGGGAACCCGTTCTACTCCCAGATCCCCTGTCCCTTGCTGGGAGCTTTCTGCTGCTGGCCTGCTCTATGGGAGTGGCACTTCCCACCTCCCTTAAGTGTGGCTTCTTCCCTCGCTCGGCATTCATGCTGATTGAGTAGCATGGGGTCATTCTGATGGCTTACAGTTGGGGATATGAACTGGACAGTGCATCCGATCAATAGTTTTGAATTTCACAGGCCATTAGAATCTTGAAAATACTCTGGAAAACTATAAGGTAGGCAACCAAGCAAGGACCAATGACAACAATGTGTTACTACTGCCATCGTTTCATGCAACATTCTTTTTGGTCTTTTGTTTTTGTTTTTTTGAGGTAGGGTCTCACTCTAGCCCAGGATGCCCTGGAATTCACTATGGAATCTCAGGGTGGCCTCGAACGATGGCAATCCTCCTACCTCTGCCTCCCGAGTGCTGGGATTAAAGGCGTGCACCACCACGCCTGGCATTCTTTTGGTCTTTTGAAAAAGGGTCTCATGCATTTCAGGACAGCCTTGAACTCACTATATAGCTGAGGATGACACTGAACTTCTGATCCTCCTGTCTCCACCTCCCAAGTGCTGGGGTTACTGGCATACACTACCAATCTCAGTTTATGTGTTGCTGGGCATTGGACCAAGGGCCTTACGCATGCTAGGCAAACACTCTACCAACAAATCTAAAACTCCCACATGTTAGTTTTGGGTCTGCCTCCGCCTTACCTTCAGAAATTGAAATCCTGTACCAAAATCTTCCTTAGTTCCCTCATGCCCTCTCTCAGGTTCAAGGCCAGCTGAGGAAAACCTCCCAAAGAGAAAGAGAGCGAGAGAGCACTGCATGGGTTTCTGCTGGCTTCCTGCCTCTCGAACCTGCTCCAATGGCCCCAAAGCAGAAAGATGTGCAGACAGAAAGCAAGAGACCAGACAACCACAGGTGGTGAAACTCCTGAGCAGGGGAGCCTAAGAGCCTTGTGGGATATAAAAAAGCCTTGATGAGCCATGGTGGCACACGACTTTAATCCCAGCGCTCGGGAGGCAGAGGTAGGAGGATCGCTGTGAGTTCGAGGCCACCCTGAGACTACATAGTGAGTTCCAGGTCAGCTTCAGTTAGAGTGAGACCTTACCTTGAAAAAACAAACTAAAAAGAAAAAGAAAAAAGAAAAAACCCTTGATGAGTGACCAGGATATTGGAGTCAAACCTCTGCCAGCAAAACATATTGCCTGTCATCCCACACCCAAGTTCCACTAGCTATTTGACATGGGAGGGGTCATGCCTGAGAAAATTCAGCTGTGCTATTTCCTCTCCAAGGAGAGAAGCGAGCCAACCCTCCACTGAAGACATCTGTCCCAGGACACAGCTGTCATGGCTTTTAGTGGACATGACCAACTGGAGCAGAGAGGCTGGCCTACATCAAAGAATGAAACTAGATCCATGTCTCTCGCCCTGCATGAAAATCAATTCAAAATGAAAAGAAAAAAAATGACCTTAAATTTTGATACTGCTAGAAGAAAACAGGTAAAATACGTCAAGATATAAGCATAGGCAAGGATTTTCTAAACAGGACTCCAATAACACAGGAAAAAAATCCCAAGAATTGACAAATACAATTACATAAAATTAAGAGGCTTTACATGTAAAGAAAAGAGATAGCTTACAGAATGAGAGGGGGAAAAAAAACCTTTGCCATCTATACATCAGACAGAGGATTAACATCTAAGATTATAAAGAAGTGCAAAAATACAACACCAGTTAAACCAAACTGTCCAATCAATAAATGGACTAGTGCATTGATGGTCTTCAAAAGAAGAAATACAAACGGCCAATAAATACTTGAAAAAGTGTTAACATCCTTAGCCATCAGGAAAATGCAAATTAAAACTGGTTTTAGGAGATTCCATCTCACCATGTCTGAATGGCCATCATCAAGAAAATAAATAACAGTACATGTTAGTGAGGATGTGGAAGAAGGAGGAAAGGGGGAGGAAAGGGAGAGAGGAGAAAAGGAAGTAAGGTAAGGGAAAGGAGAAGAAAAAAAAGAAATGGATAAAATAAGGCTGATCCTGCCTCCAGCTGAGGTCTGAAGTCAGGGCAGCTCAAAACCCATGCAGCAATGGGGAAGGGGGATGGGACAATTTTTAGGAGGTCCCAGTGCATTCATGAACTTCATTCCTGTGTATCAAATGTATGTTAGTTTGTCCTTAAATTTTTTCAGTAGCTCCCTCGGTCCTTAAGAGTAAACCTCCCTCCTTGTGAACTGCAAGTCACAGCCGGAGTCTCCCCTTCCCCAGGCTGCTCTGCCTCACTGAGATCCAGCCACGCTGTCCCCGTCCCTCCACGCGTGCGCTGCTGCTCTTCCCAGGACACTTGCTCTGCTGCCCCTGTCGGCACCACTGTCCCCGTGCCCCTTCTGTCCTTTGGACCTCAACTAAAGGATCCCTTCCTTAGGGAGGCCTCCACTGAACTCTCAGTCTAGAGCTCGCCTGTCCAGTTCAGCAGTCTAAACTGAGATGTGCTCAAAATAAACACCAGAGTTTGAAAATTCAGCATGAATATAAAATTTGAAAATTTGGTATGAATACTTTTGCTAATGTGTTACCTAAATAACTTTTTAATGATGCATGTGGCTTCTACTTTGACTTATGAAATATTTTTGTGGGATGGCGCTGGTCTGGAACATATCACTGGTGTGTGCTTGCCTAGAACTGGTACTTCTCCTCCCCAGCCTTTATCACACTTCACAATTCAACACTCCCACTGAAATGTAGACTCCAGAAAATGGAGGCCATGTTTGTTCTGTTTGCTTCAGCTGCTGACATAGTCCTTGGTATACAATAGGAGCATAATAAATATGTGTTAAGCATGTGGCGTCACTAGTACGTTCCTGTGCCAGACCCTTTACATGCAACACTTCCACACTTGCATGTGAATGTGACTACGCGCATATCTGTATGTGTCTAAGAAGAAAAGCCACGTTTGCTGCTGATTTCTTACACCGAATCTCATCATAAGAGACAGAATGGCACAATAGTTCTCTATGAAGGCTGGGAGGTCTCTGTGAGGAACCATGGCAGGGGTGGTAATATGACTAGTAACTAGTGCACGTTGGGCTCAGGTAGGTGTCCACTGAGTGTCCACCCACTCTGAGCCATCGCAGTGCACTCCTGAACCTCACAACGCAGAGCAGAAGTCGTCCCTAGGACACCCACTGTCCACATCCCAATGAGGCCAGCAGGAGCCTTGCTGGCCTCAGACAACTCTGCTCGTTGCTCTGAGGCACTTGACTATGAAGACATCCGCTTTGAAAGGGTTGCCGGGAGGACTAGATGACAAAAACGTACATACATCACCTAGTGTAGTGCCTGGCACGTGACAAGTACCCAGCAAATGGTTTCTATCTTCACCATCAGTGTCATCACCAGCATCAACAGTAACCTAAGGGGGCTGGAGGGATGGCTTCATGGCTAAGGCGTTTGCCTGCAAAGCCAAAGGACCCACGTTTGCCAGATGCACAAGGGGGCGCACGAGTCTGGAGTTCGTTTGCAGTGGCTGGAGGCCCTGGCATGCCCATTTTCTCACTCTCTCTCTCCCATTTTCTCTGTTAGATAAATAAATAATAAAATATTTTTTTAAAAAACAAGCTAAGGGCTGAGGAGATGGCTTAGTGTTTAGAGGAGCTTGTTTGAAAAGTAAGCTAGCAGCCGGGCGTGGTGGCGCACGCCTTTAATCCCAGCACTCGGGAGGCAGAGGTAGGAGGATCGCTGTGAGTTCGAGGCCACCCTGAAACTCCATAGTGAATTCCAGGTCAGCCTGGGCTAGAGTGAAACCCTACCTTGAAAAACCAAAAAAAAAAAAGAAAGAAAAGTAAGCTAGCAGTAAGCCTTGGCAACAGCCATCTAGCTCAAAGCTTACTTCAGTGGCTAAATGTATTTCCCTCCTCCAATCATCAGTGACCTGCGTCCACGGGGTGCACGCTGTACAAAGAAACACGTGCACACACACCTGTGCACACTACCCACGCCACTGAACTCCACAATCTGCTTCTGTAATCTGTGCGAGGCAGGAGCTGAGCTGAATGCATTCCCCTAACATAACTCCAGCACAGAGGCACGAGCTCCTCAATCACCAAGCCAACTGCCTCTCCTCTCAGCAACGGCTTCCATGCCCTTATCTCTGTGACTGGGGCAAAGGGCATTATGGGCATTTGTTCCTAATTAACAACAACAAAAAGATCTGTCTCATTTCTTCTCCGCAACCAACCCAAACCGCAGCTCCTGAGGCGCTGCTTGCCCTGTTTCGTCTGAGAAAGGCACTACTGCGTCTCCACGGTGCCCAGGACGCACTCCGGGTCTCCGCATTGCACGCAAGACGGCAGCTCTCGTGCATCAATGAAACAGCGTGTCAGGGGGTGGCATGGGGCTGAGGGGGAGCGCCCGTCAAAGCATGAGCCAGTGGAGCTGGAAGCCATCTCATTTCCACTGAGAGCTACAGTGGCAGGAGGGTCTGAGGCCAGCGCTGACCCCCAGTGGCTCATGAAGAGACTTCGCCACGGTCCTCAGCTGCATGGCCCAGGCTGAGAAACCAGGCCTGGTTCTGTCTCTACCCCCCACCTTCCCCACAGAGCCAAGGCAGAAGGCACATCTGTTGACTCTTTCCTAAAGGTCCGTGAACCCAAACATGGATGTTGCAGTCAGGTTCACGTTGCTGGTAGAAATCACCCAAGAGCAGCTTGTGGGAAAAAGAGGTTTATTTTGGCTTACAGGCTCGAGGGGAAGCTCCACGATGGCAGGGGGAAACGATGGCATGAGCAGAGGGTGGACATCACCCCCTGGCCAACATAAGGTGGACAATAGGAACAGGAGAGTGTGCCAAACACTGGCATGGGGAAACTGGCTATAACACCCATAAGCCCTCCCCCAACAATGCACCGCCTCCAGGAGGCATTAATTCCCAAATCTCCATCAGCTGGGGAGACTAGCATTCAGAACAGCTAAGTTTATGGGGGACACCTGAATCAAACCACCACAATGGACCTGTGGAAACCGAAGCCTCCAGGGTATGAAAGGCCAGCAGATGGTGCCAGGCTGCGTCTCCTCCTCTGTGGCTAAACTCGGAAGGAATGTGGAGCCCATATCCCTGCTTCCCCCTCTCTTTTCCACCCATTGTCACACTTCATTCATGAAAAGTTTCAGCCTGGCCCAAAGTGAAGTTGTCATCGATGAGCTGCCTAAGGTTCTTTCACTATATCCAGATGGAAATTGTGAATAAGCAAAAGGCAGCTTCCTATAGGTTGGTGAGTGTGCCAAGGATCCGTGGGCTTCATTAACAGACCCAGAGACTTATGACTCCAGGCTCTGGAGGCCAGTGACATGGCTCTAGGTGCTCAGGTCGGATCCCCTTGATGGTCAGGGGCTCCACACTTAGCAACTCATGATCCATGCCTCAGCTAGTGTTGGAAACAGCAGGCAACGGCAGTCAGTGCGTGCTTCAGCTCTCGAGCTCTAGGTGTGGGATCCCCAGCTTCTCGCAGAGACCAGTGCCGAAGCGTTCAGCTAGTGCTGCAGATCCAGTGACCAAGACCCCAGGTCTCCCATCTCTACCCAGCCTTCTGCCTTCCACAATCTTGCCTTTGTCCCTCTTATCACTGGTCTTCATTGCCTCTGCTGCCTCTCCCCTCCCTGGGTTTCTTCTTCACTTTATTCTATTTTTCTTTTTCTTTTTCTTTTTTGGTTTTCCAAGGTAGGGTCTCGCTCTAGTCCAGGCTGACCTGACATGCACTATGTGGTCTCAGGGTGGCCTCAAACTCATGGCAACTCTCCTCCAGCTCTGCCTCCCAAGTGCTGGGATTAAAGGCATGTGCCACCACATCCAGCTCCATTCTATTATTCTTGCCACAGGCCCCATAGCATCTTTGTGCTACCAGCTCAGCCCAGTCTACCCATGATAAGATCACAAGTACTTGAGAAAAGGCCATCCAGAGAAACATCTAACTGGGCCCAACAGCTGCATCCAAGGGAAGTACAGAGCGGGCCTGTCTGCTGGCCAGGAGGGGGAGATGGCACGGGTGTGGCATGAAAATAAAGGATCGCATTTTACCCCAGTCACAGTCTGCCTTCCGGTTCCACTGATCACTGACTTTCTGCTGGGTTCCTGAGGAGGTTGTCCCTCCCCCCCTCTTCAGTGAGAACAGCCTCAGGGTCATCTAAAATTCTCCAAGTCTTCTCTTGACGGGGAAATCTACCCTTCACAACATGTGGGGTATCTGGGGTGGTTGTGGCTACAGCAATGCCTCCTGAGCAGCAGTGGTGGCTTCAGTATAGAGTCCTTAGAGCCAGAGTGTTCTCGGAGTGATTGTAACAGCCGGCAGCCACGAGGCATCCAGTCAGTGGTCAGGGAAGGGGCAGCTCAGGCAAGCATGTCAACTGTGCAGCTGTGTCTAGATAGTGACTCTCAATGTTTTCTTAGTCTGGGTCCAGGTCAAAACCGGCGGAGGAACACCAGTGGAGTACTTCAGCCTGGGGAACTTGGGTTAAATCTCCATCTTGCTACCAGTTCACATGCAGTCTGGGGAAGACATTTCTCCTTTCTGCGCCTCCGTTTCCCCAACTGTAGATGAAGAGATTCTTGGTTTCACAGTTCTGTGGGGGCTTTCATGTCATCATCGGACACAAGTGACCAGATGGTCGCGGCTGGAAAGGTGGTCCAGGTCAGAGACTTTGAGGCAACCTGGTCTCAACCTTAGGGTTCTGCCCCTCTTCGTGCCGTCTCTCTTCTCAACTGAGAAGTGTTTGCTTCAGCAGTTTGAAGTCTCATTTAACAAATCAGCCTCGTTTGTGTAGAGTAAGAACTTGCCTAAGACACTATTAAGTTCCTGACCCAAATACAAACACTGTGTCTGCTTTTTTTTTTTGTTTCAATTGATTTTTTTAATTTTTGTTTATTTTTATTTATTTGAGAGAGACAGACAGAGAGAAAGAGAGAGCGAATGGGCACATCAGGGCCTCCAACCACTGCAAACAAACTCCAGATGCATGCCCCCCCTTGTGCATCTGGCTTACCTCGGTCCTGGGGAATCGAGCCTCAACCAGGGTTCTTAAGCTTCACAGGCAAGCGCTTAACCACTAAGCCATCTCTCCAGCCCTGTTTCAATTAATTTTTTAATAGAGAAGCGGACATGATAGTTTAACTATAAGCATTTCATTAATTAATACAATAATAATTTTAGTGGAGCCTTGGTAAACTCATGTATGCGTTTGTTGTTGTTTATTATGTTCATTTCTATCTAAAGCCCATGTTTCCTTCTCCATAGCATGATCCTCTCTGGGGAAGGTTGTGTTCTGCAGCCCTAAACCCCAAGTTGGAAGTCACCTCAATTCCTGCTTGGGGCCAGTTCTTAAAACTTAATAATAAAGCAAGAGTGTCCAAGAGCCAGTGCCGGTTTACCAAGAACAGGCCGTGCCAACTCATCCTCAGGCTGTTAGATGTGCAGGCCAGGGAAACGCAACTGATGGCCATGTTTTCCTTCTTTTCTTCTCTGTCTCGGCCATCTTTGTGTGTGTGCATGTGAGTATCTGGGCTTTGAGGCGATCCTGACAAGGTGCCTTGCAGAGCCCCACGGACAATAACCGAGCGAGGTGGGTCCGTGGCTGGTGGAACAACACTCACCAAAAAGCATCATTCAGCAAGAAAAGAGGGTGCGGGGGGTAAGATTCGGGTGTCTCCCAGGAGGGGAGGAAAAGGTGAGGTCTCTATCAGCAGGAAAGGGGTACAATAAGCCAACAGCCACTGTCACTCAGCTTTAGCCTACGGTGCCCATGAAGGGGACTCTGGGAACTGAGAGCCAGAGCCTCAAAAAAGGTGGGAATCCAGGGGTGAGGGTGATGGGTAAAGCACTTACTGAGCAAGCACGATGACCTGAGTTCAGATCCCCAGCTCCCATGTAAAAGCCAGGCACTGTCACATGAGCCTATAACCCCAGTGCCGGGGATATGGGGACAGGAGGACCCCTGGGACTTGCTGACCAACTAGTTGATCCAAATCGGTGAGCTTTACCTTTGGTGGGAGACCCTGTGTAAGAAGTCAGTCAATCAATAAATAAGGCGGAGAGCAAGACATCCAACATTGACCTCTGGCTTCTATACACATGCACACACACATGTACACACACATGTATATGTGTACCTACGCACACACACACACACACACACACACACACACAGGTGGGATTCTGGACTTACCATTTAAAAGCATTACAAAAATATTCCACTTAGAGAAAAACACCGTATGTGAGCAAAAGCACACGTCTGTAGGCCAGATTGGGCCGGTTTGTAATGTGAGGGTTAAAAGTTTGCTGTCAACCTAGAGAAATTTCTCCAAGCCATGACACAAGGCTCAATTTTCGGTTCAGTCTCATTCAACGTTTTCATCACAGGCATGACTAGACAGAGAAATCACAATCACCCCCGAGACAGGTGTCAGGACACTGCAAGAGAGGCTGACAGGATCCAAATTCAGAGCGATTTCCACGGGCCGGATCACTGAGCCAAGGTGTCAAGAGGAGATGTGTCAGAGAAGAATGCTGAGACATAAACTGCGGGCTAGAAACTCATGCTACCCCGTGCAGCTGCCAGCAAGCCTCCACGCGGCTGTGCTTGCCTGGTGCCGAGCCTTCAAGTTCTGCTCCAGCTCGGGTGGCCTCTTTCCTCTCCTGGCTTTCTTGAAGCAAAGATTGCAGTTCAGAGACCCCCCAAGGCCCTTCTCTTCCCTCAAAGAACGCAGCTGTCCTTAGCTAGGGATTTCTGCATGCCCCTTGACCCACATAGGCTGGAGCTGGAGCCTAAGATACACCACTTATGAACAAAGCACCAGGCCTGAAGATTTGAGTAGATTTTGGAGCACTCCACTACCACGGAGGACATCCCAGCCCCCCGGAGCTTCACTGAGCCAGGCTCGGCTCCTACATGGCCTTGCCTCTCAGGCTAAGGGCACAACACCCTCCGGCCACATTGTCTGTGGATCCAGTGCCTAGCAGGAACCCTGGGCTTGATTAGGTGTGCATAAATATTAGAGATCAAAGTAATCAAACGACCTATTTCAGACAGCCAAAGAAATTGAAAATCAGCTATGAATTACATGGCTTAAGAAATTGCTGTTAGCCAGGTGGTGGTGGCACACGCCTTTAATCCCAGCACTCAGGAAGCAGAGGTAGAAAGGCTGCCTTGAGTTCGAGACCACCATGAGACTGCATAGTGAATTCCAAGTCAGCCTGGGCTACAGTGAGACCTTAACTTCAAAAATCGAAAAAATAAATAAAGCCGGTCATGGTGGCACACGCCTTTAATCCCAGCACTCGGGAGGCAGAGGTAGAAGGATCGCCGTGAGTTCGAGGCCACCCTGAGACTCCATAGTGAATTCCAGGTCAGCCTGGGTTAGAGTGAGACCCTACCTCGAAAAGCAAAAATAAATAAATAAATAAATAAATAAAATAAATAAATAAAAAGAAAGAAAGAAAGAAAGAAAGAAAGTACTGTTAAATTCTCCTTTCTTGCCACCCTTTGCTTGTTTTTCTACTTTTCTTCTCTACCTCTCCTGCTTTTGTGTGTGCATGTGTGCACGTGGGTGTGGTGTACAGAAGTGTGTGTGCAGTTTTGTGTGCCCCATGCTTGGGTGGAGGCCAGAGGAGACCAACAGGTGTCCTTCTCTACTGCTTACCTGTGTGTGTTTCCTTAGACACTCTCTCACTGATTCTGGAGCTTTCCGTGTTTTGTTGTTGTTCCCAGAAGTTCCCGTGATTCTCCAGTCTCTGCTCCCCAAAAGACTGGGCTCACAGGCATGCATGGCCATGCCTAGCTGTTGCTATGGGTGATGAGGAGTCAAACGCAGCCAGCCTCAGCCTCCCTCAGGCCCTCATGCTTGTGTGGGAAGTGTTCTTAAGCCCTGAGCTGTCTCTCCAGCCCCTGTCTTTGGTTTTCTGTGGTACTGGAGATTCATGCATAACAGGCAAATTACTTATCACTGAGCTGCGGCTTAGCCTTTTTTTTTAATTTTTGAGACAAATTTTCTTATTAAATTAGCCAGACTGTCCTTATTGAACTTGAGATTATCATGTCTCAGCCTCCTGAGTAGCCTGGATTATGGGCCTGCACCATCAGGCCTGGCTCTTTCTCGTGTTTTCTGGGGAGATGTAAACTAACCCAATTTAAGAGTGAGATAATACAATGTTTTGGATTTTCTTTGTGTTATAGGTAAATTTAGGGGGGAAAGAAAAGATTAAAGCTCCACTTTTTATTATTGTTACTTATTTGTGAGACAGAAAGGGAGAGAGGGAGAGAATGAGTGCACCAGGGCCTCTTGCTGCTGCAAAGAAACTCCAGATGCATGTGCCACGTTGTGTGTCTGGCTTTATGTGAGTACTGGGAAATCAAACCTGTGCTACAAGGCTTTCAGTGTTTAAGTGTTAAGCCACCTCCTCAGCCTAACACTTGGATTTTTTGTTGGTGGTGTTGGTGGTACGCTTTGTTATGTTGTTTTATTATGCGATGTGGCCTCACTAAATAGCCTAGGCTATTTATTTCAGGCTGACCTTAAAGATATAAGCCTGCTGCCTCAGCCTCCCAAGTATCAGGATTACAAGTATGTACTACCACACCTGGCTCCCCAGTTTGTTCTGTGTTGAAGCTGTAAGGTTGTCTCATAGCTGTGAGGCACTCTGCGCAGAATCAGAGCTGTGACCACAGCCTGACACACACCCTCTGACCCAGGCCTCGTCACCTTCCTTCTGGCTTGCCGTGAGGATGGGAGGAGAGTTTCCCCTTCTGATAATAAGGGACATGGGGGAATTCATTTTTACACAATGACCCTCCAGACATGTCCTGACGCAACTGGTCCTAGAGCTGGACAGAAAAAAATTATCCAAACAGCATCTAGGGAGATGGCTTAAAATGGATCAAGCCCTGGCCCCACGAGTGTGGAGACTGGAGTTCAGGTCCCCAGCACTGATGTAAACACGGGGGCGGGGGAGGGTGGCAGCCTCCTTGTCATCTCAGTGCTCAGGAGGCAGAGACAGAGGATCCCTGGGGCAAGCTGGCTAACTAGACTAGCTGAATTGGTAAACTCTGGGTTCAAGTAAGAACATTTGTCTCAAAAAATAAGGCAGAGGGCTAAAGGGCTTAGCAGTTAAGGCACTTGCCTGCAAAATCCACCAACCAGAGTCCAGTTCCCCCATACCCATGTAAAGCCAGATGCACAAAGTGGCGCATGCATCTGGAGTTCATTTGCAGCAGCTGGAAGCCCTGGTGTGCCCATTCTGTCTCCATCTGTCTCTCCTTGTGCATCTGGCTTATGTGGGCCCTGGAGAATTGAACCAGGATCCTTTGGCTTTGCAGGCAAACGCTTTAACCTCTAAGCCATCCCTCCAGCTCTCCATCTGTCTTTCTTCTCTCTATCTCTCTCTGCTTGCAAATAAATAAATAAAATATTTTAAAAAAATACCTAAGTTGGGCCAGGCGTGGTGGAGCACGCCTTTAATCCCAGCACTCGGGAGGCAGAGGTAGGAGGATCACCATGAGTTCAAGGCCACCCTGAGACTAAATAGTGAATTCCAGGTCAGCCTGGGCCAGAGTGAGACCCTACCTAGAAAAAAAATAATAATAACTTGGGGCTGGAGAGATGGCTTAGTGAGTAGGTATTGTGTGATGTTTTTCCCCTGGGGAGATATGAACAAACATTTATTCACCCCAGGTAGTAAAGGAGAAACAGGAGAAAGATGGCTTTTTATAGGCAATCAGCCAGGGACAAAGGCCTAAGGATATCATAGAGGCCACCTTGCCTGGAAGTGAAGGTGGATAGGAGAAACCTAGTTTCTTTTAAGGCAGTTTCAGTTAGAAATTGAAGCCCAAAGAGAATCAGGAGATGCCACCCCACATGCCACCTTGCCCTGACACAAGTACTGAACTCTTGGCAGAAATGGAACTCATGTCTGATCAAGACTGATCTAGAGTGCCCCCTGCTGTCTACAGTCTAGCATGCTACCAAGATGAGCTGGCCCAGGGGGGCTTGCTCTGGGATCAGCTCTCCAAATCTACAAACCAATCCAGTCTTTCCCGTCCCAATAAAGGCTGCTGTCTTCTTCCTGTCACTAGCTCCACCCTGCTCTGCGGTGCTTTTCTGGCTCTGCTCTGCCTCTCTTCCCTTGGGCCACTGTTTTTTGATCTAAGGGAATTTGCTGCTCACCTCTGCTTTATTGTTTGGGGTAACTTCTCACTTTGATGACATGCATGATTTTCCTCTGGCCTCTGAATCAACCCCATGCATATTTCCCTTGTACTCTGGATCTACCACGTGTGTACTGTCATTGACTCTGGGCCTGCTACCTGTGCAATTTCTTTAAACTGGGGGTAACCATGAGAGTAAGTCTCTTCATTACTCATTTCTCTCTGAATTTCTTGTTCCCTGATTTGGGATTTTGTTCCCTTATCTTTTCCTTTAAAGCTTTAGTTTAACCCCCCTTCACATGCTTGAAGCTCTACTCCAGTTTTCTTCCCAAAAACCTCAATTTTTCTTAAATGAAACTTATAAACTGTGCAGTGTTTCCACATGAAAGCATGTTTCCTGCCTCCCATGTGTTTATGAGTCTGCTCTAGCCTTCCTAGATCCCAATCTCCCTTAAATAAACCCCACAGTTTTTGATTTCTTCCTAAATAAACAATAATTCATAATTTATCTTTCTTGAGTCTGTCTGTCAATTCTTTGTTAAAGGTAGGACAGAACCTAAACTTGGGGTTCATAAATTCTGGGGGACTCTTCCTAAACCCCAATATCCAGCATCAGCAGGACTAGGACCCATGTCTGATCTGGTCACACAAGATGGCTGCAAGCAACACTCCCTGGTAGCAAATTCCTCCTTCTTGCTCAGCTCAAAACACTTGAGTGGACTGGCCCCTTCTGGAGCCCCATGAGTCCACCAACAATCAGGTCTCTCACACACTTGAGTCTGCTGGAAAGGTTCATCTTAATTGGATGTCTGACCTATATAAATGGAATATGTATAATCTCCTCTCTCTTCTTTGCTTTGGCCCCTATTCATCCTGTGGTTCCACCTGGACACCAATGTGTAAGTCTCCCTGGAAGTGGGGCACACTTCCTTTTGCCTTGCTTTGTTACATAGATGATTTCTCTTTAAACTCTATCCATCCTATCTCCTAGCATTTTCTGAACCCCCGTGTGGAAGTGACGGGCTTGTTCTCTCATGCTTTGTCTGTGACGTGTGTGCATGCCTTCTCCAGAGAATGCTTCCTGTGAGATTTCTCTCTGTGAAACAGATTATCTCCACTCTTCCCTCTCCCTTTCCAGCTGGGCAAAGGCAGGTAATTCCCCTCTGGCTTAAGTCTTTCAGCTAGCCTTTCCTCTGGATCCTAATTCTCCCTAAAGTAAACCTCATAATTCATAATTTACTCTTCTCAGAGTCTAATTCTCTGCTAAATTGGATAAGGAACCACAAGCAAGGGTTCACAGGCTGGGGATCCTGCAACTCTATGGAATCCCTCCCTGGACCCAAAAAACCCTGCATTAGTAGGGCACAAAAGATAGAACAAAAGAACAATTGCACCTGTGTGTAGGCTCGGTGAACTGATAATGTTTTCGGGGGTTACTTACAAGGTGACTCAAAGGCAGCTGTATCACTGAAAAGCCCATTCCAGTATGAGTAATGACTCAGGAAACCTGTATCTCTGGAGTCCTCTGTCCAACTTGTAGTCAGCTCCACTGAAGAGTCTCTTCTCCTGCCAAAACTGTTTACTACTTAGATAACCTTGGGGAGGGGCCTTGTGTTCTTCCAGAGCTTTGTAAGGTTCCCTCCAAGAGCAAATGTTTCAATCAGGGAGAAATAGCTATAAACACTACAGTAAAATCTCTGACATATGTTCATTTTCTATTGGTATGAGAAGGATTTTTTTTTAACCTTTGGAAAAATTATACTGTATCACCTCCCTGGGAGTTATAGCTGGTAAGTTGGCTGTTCTGGATATGTTGACAGGGAACTCTGGGGGTAGCCCATTTCCACTTTGGACAGTTCTATTCCTTTTAAACGTGGTCTTTTTACTTAGCTAGAATCCACCTCTTACATGAGTATCTCCTTCTAGTGGTGTAGTGCAAACAGTACTGGCTCTGGAATCAGACAAACCTGAGCTCAAACCCCAGTCCCACCACTTACCAGCCTCATGACCTTGGGGAAGGCATTTGACCTCCCAGGGCCCTTGCTCCTCCTTATCTACCAGTTGTGATAATTAAATGGGACGGCCCATGTAAAGCTCTTTGCACAGTGCCTGGTTCACAATACGTTAGTTTATCTTCTTCTCAATCATTCTCTTTTTCATTCACTCACTCAATAAACATCAAAGCTCTGGTGGCAATGCTGGAGCTGTGAATATGCATAACAAATAGCTCCTGTACTTGGGATGCATGCAAATTAGGAGGAGAGAAAGAAATGTTTAAAAAGAATTTCTAATCCAGCATGATAAGTACAACAATAGCACCACCATAAATGCACAGAGGAGGAAGTGATGAGCTCTGAGGCAGAAGCAGAGGGCCAAAGAAGGTGTCCCAGAGAAGGCTTTGCCTACAGTGCATTGTGAACGTGAATAAGAGTTTCCCTGGCACTCAAGGAAGGAGAAGAATTACAGGCTTGGAAATTCGAATGGTGTGCTAGGCCTTGATGGATTATTAAAAAAAAGAGAGAGATGGATTTGAATGGTTAACAGTGAGAGATGGCATTAGTAAGAAAGTCTGACTTTTCCCCTAAAAACTGATGGAGAGCTTTTAAAAGATTTTACACAGTGGGTGACATCATCTATATATTTTAGAAAGGTCATGGTGACATGATCTATGAGAAATGAAGCAAGACTAAGGCGGTAAGATGTTATTGACAGTGCAGTCTAATACTGATGGGACAGAGGGGAAGCTTGGAAACAGAGAGAAAGAAAAGAGAAGGAAAATGTTTAGGACGGACAACCACCCACATTTGGCAAATGACATGATAATCAGATGACCACCATACCTGACTTCCTTTGTAAGGGAGACTGTCACACCTGAGAGTCCTTATTGATTAATAGAAGAGGCCCCACTGGCCCTTGAGCAAGGATTGGTGACTGAGCCGACCAGCCTGGAAACCTCAGCCATGATCAAACCATCCACAGACTTGACTGGAGCCAAAGGAATAAACAGCACAGTTTGAAACGTTTTATCCAACAAGATCAATGGTAGCACTAAGATAGATAAACACTCCCTCCCCCCTGAATTTTAGTAAGAGAATGCAAACATTATCAGTCATCTCTCTTTTTGTCACTAGAACAAAAATGTCTGGCAGAAGCAACTTAAGGGAGGAAGTATTTATTTTGCTCTATAGCTCCTTGTGTCTCAGCAGAGCAGGAAGCAGGGAACTTGGGCTGGAAGCAGGAAAGACCTCACCTTCAAGGCCTGTCCCCAATAGCCACACTGTCCCCAATGCTAAACTCTGCCAGTCTCAGAGGCTTCACAGTCTCCCAAACAGCACCGCCAACTGGGGACCAAGTGGTCATACACACGAGCCTGTGGGGAACAAAAGCACAAGAGTGATATGCAAGAGAGGTATAGATGCAATAGAAAAACAGATCAGTACCACAGGGGACAACAGACACTTACAGTCACCAGCATCTGACACTTGACCCTCTCCTCAGCACCTCTAGGTGCTGAGGCCGATAGCCCTGGAGTCTTGGGAGCTCTAGAATGGTGGGTACCCTAAGATGGCAGGATGACATCAGGTCTGGCTTTCAGGCTTGGATCTGCCCTGTGTGCACCAAGGTGGAACACGGACTAAGGTGCGAGATCCAATCACAAGTCCAGAAATGGTGTGTGAACAAAGCCTGCACCCTGAAGACCAATCCAAGGACAAGAGAGAGAAGTCGGAGGGACATTCGGAAACAAATAAAAACTCAATCTTTTTAGCAGCCAGCGGCAACAGGGGTGGGACACCTTCCCATTCCACCAAGGGAGCTTCTCTATCAATAAAAACCTTAATTCCACTTCGCTGTACCTCTGTCTTCTCATCTCTTAATTCCTTAACAAAGGAAGACCTCGCCTGCCAGCCATATCCTTTCCTTATGGTCAACTGTGGTGGGCCTGGGATTTTTTTTTCTTTTCTTTTTTTGTGCATGTATATGTGGTATTCCTGTGTGTTTGTGTGTGTGTGTGTGTGTGTGTGTGTGTGTATGCATATGAAGGCCAGAGGTCAATGTTGGGTGTCCTCCTCAATTGTGCTCCACCTTATCTTTTGAGATAGAGTCTCACTGAACCTAGACTCTAATTCTGCTAGACTGGCTACCCAGCAAGGCCCAGGGATTCTCTGTCTTTTCCTCCCAAGCACTGGGATTTCAGATGCATGCCACCATGCCTGGATTTTTAATTTTTTTAATTTATTTTTATTTATTGACAGAGAGAGAGGGGGGTAGGTAGGTAGATAGAGGGAATTGGTGTGCCAGGGCCTCCAGCCACTGTAAATGAACTCCAGACGTATGCACCACCTTGTATATCTGGCTTTTGTGGGTCCTGGGGAATCAAACCTGGGTCCTTTGGCTTTTCAGGCAAATGCCTTAACTGCTAAGCCATCTCTCCAGCCCCAGGCCTAGCTATTATGTGGGTGTGGGGGGTATGACTCAAGTACTCGTGCTTGTGCAAGAATCACTCTTCCCACTGGGGTCATCTCCTCGACCCCTAGCTCTGAAATGTCAAGGAAAGTGATTTATCTGCATAGATATTTGGATGCAGTGCTCTCCTTCTGCAAGCTGAACACCCCACTCCACAGCTCTTCCTCGATGACCATGGTATGCCTCTCACCCCACGCTGATTTCTCCATTGCACAAACCCTTGATGATGTTGTTTCATGGCTCCAGGGTCCAAAGCCTCATTCCCAACAATAGACTCAGACTGACTGCTTGGAGCTCAGCTAGCCCTCTCCCCACCCTGACCCACACACATACAACCCTTAGGCTGCTCGCTCTGACCTTCATTAGATCAAAAGAAAAGAAAAGCATCAAAATGAGACCAAAACCATTAGTGAGCTTCACCTGGTCACAGAGAAGGCGGAACAAGGAGAATCTTATTGCTGGCTGGAAATTGCAACCCTGTAATGAGTCCTCCATTTAGGGGTACATTTCACCAGACCCCTGGCTCTGATGGTGTGTTACTAGCATGTGTAAGCAGATTGAAGGGTCTGCAGGCCCTGCTACCCACATGCTAGTCTGCTAATGTCCATGAATAGCCCAGAAGGGAACTCGTAAGAGAACTTAAGCTCCACGAAGACCCAGACTGGTCTTCCTCACCAGATCTCAGTGTCTAGACATGTCTGGCAAAATGGGACCTCCGCGAGTATTTATGAAGCGAATAAATGCATACAGCAGGTCTGCAGAGACATTTTGAGGAGTCCACTGTGATAAACAATTCAATGAGAGCATACAGAGCTCTCTGGCAAAAAAAAAAAAAAAAAAAAAATGTGGATAAAATGGAGCTGGGGAAGATTTTGAATAGATTTGCAAGTCCTCTGAAGATTCAAAACATCTGAAGAGGCCAGAGCAATGTTTGACATGATGATGAAATTTTGTGTGTGTGTGTGTGTAGAATATGTGGTGTGTGTATGTATAATGTTTACACACACCACATATTCTACACACACAGGCTCTCTCACTGAACTTAGAACACACTGATTCAACTAGAGTAGCTAGCCAGTAAGCCCTAGCATCTGCCTGTCTCAGCTTTCCCGCACTGGGATTACAGGTCTGGGCCACACCTAGCATTTTGCATGGGTTCTGGGGATTCAAACTCAGGTCCTCATGCTTGTAAGGCAAGCGCTTTCCCAGTGTGCCATGGCCACAGGCCTAATGAGAAATTTTAATACCAGTTGAGAGATGTGATTTAGCAGCAGGGCTCTTGGGAAAGAATCACATTGGCCATCAACTTGGTAGGAATTTAAGGTTTGAAGAGTTGCTGAGAAAATCCCTGGGTTCTAAGGCACAGGATCCAGAAAGGGGAGAAGCAATAGTCCCAGTACAGAGTATGCAGCCCGTGTGCAGAGTGATGTGTCTGGTACTTGGCATATGCTCATAGAAGGGATGTACAGATAGAATCATATGAGAAATAGCCAAGGAATAGGCTGGAGAAATTGCTTAGTGGTTAAGGCGTTTGCCTGTGAAGCTAAAGGACCCAGGTTCAATTCCCCAGGACCCACATAAGCCAGATGCATAAGGGGCACAGGCATCTGGAATTTGTTTGCTGTGGCTGGAGGCCCTGGCATGCCCATTCTCTCTCTCTCTCTCTCTCTCTGTCTTGCGCTCTCTCTCTCTCTCTCATTGAAAATAAATAAATAAAATTTTAAAAACTAAAACAAGTAAATAAATAAATAAAAGAAAAAAGTTAAAAAGAAAGAAAGAAATAGCCAAGGAACTGGAGGGACTCCGCCTGGAGAAGCCTGAGGTCATAATAGTCTGCTTGGGTGGCCTTAACCAAGAGCCACAAGCTGAGTGACAAAACAAGAGAAATTTATTCTCTCACAGTTCTATAAGTCAGAAATTCCTTTTTTTTTCCCTGGTTTTTCAAGATAGGGTCTTGCTCTAGCCCAGGCTGACCCACAATTCACTATGTAGTCTCAAGGTGGCCTCGAGCTCACAGCAATCCTCCTACCTCAGCCTCCTGAGTGCTGGGATTAAAGGTGCGCACTATCATGCCCGGCTGGGAGTCAGAAATTCAAAACCTAGCTGTTCACAGGGGGCTGTTCCGTCCGCAGGCTCACAGAGAAAGCTCTCACCCTGATTCTGCTTCTGGTGCCACCAGCATCTCCTGGCTTGTGGCAGCATCGCTCTAATTCCTCTCTCATCTTCACCTGGCTTCTCCCTCCTTGTGTAGGTGAGTGAGCCCCCTTAACAAGACACTAGGCACATTTGACTGAGGGCCCGCCCTACTCCAATATTACCTCACTTTAACTAAGTATGTATTCAAAGATTCCATTTGCAGATATAGTCACGTGCTAAGGTACTGAGGGTTAGGATTTCAACAGAGTTTTGGAGGAGGGCACAATTCAACTCAACAGAGAACGACAGAATCACCTTCAAATATTTGTAGAACTTTCTCGTAAAGGATTTGATCTGGGGCTAGGGAGATAGCCAGTTACAGTGCTGGCTTTATAAGCATGAGCATCTGCCTTGGATTCCCCAGAAACCCATGGAGGACAAAAGCCAGGAGTGGTTGCACACAGCTCTGCCCCTAGTGCTGGGGAGGTGGAGATACAAGGATCCCTGGGGTCAGCCAGTGTCGCCTAATGGGTGAGCTCCAGGCCAATAAGAGACTCTGTCTCAAAATAAACGGATGGCATTCCTCCACCCACCGTGCACAAATGTGCACACACAAATATCTGTGTGCACAAACAAATACACATACACTCCCATGTGCATACACATACACATACATGCACAAAAATAAATTATTGACATGTACCCAAAAGACATAACTAAGAATGGGACAGAGGGGTTAGGGGAGTGTAAATTGTAGCCACTTGTAAAGAACTTTTCAAGGGTGACAGCTTCCTGCCCTGGGGCTCCAACCCAGAAACTAGGCAGAAAGAAGTAAGTCGACCACAGGATGATCCTGGGAAGTGGCTGGAACTGCACAGCCACATCCTGCTCTCCAACGACTTGACTTTCTGACTCTCTGGCATAAGGGAGCCGTTGTTAACCAAGCAGAGATTCAAGCTCCTGTTTCCAGGAGCCGATATAAGAAGACGAGCTCAGCGATAGCGCCGCCGGCTGCTGTGAGAAATGGAGCGTGAATAGCAGGTCCAGGAAATGAGTATGAACTCAGCACTTATTTCAATTTTTAATTGGAAAAAAAAAAAGTCCATCCCAGCTGGAAAGAATAGAGCAAGAGTGTACCATGCACTACATTATAGAAAGTCTTTGTGAGCTCTGTGAAACAAATGGCCACGTCTTGTTGCTTGTGCTACCCGCACAACTGGGATGGGAGGGTTTCGACAGGGACGGCTGCTGCGGTGGCCTGCCTCCACGGATAATAGAGGTCACGGTTTATGGGCACACGCTGTTCTGCTCCAGACGCAGCCTCATTGGTATGCAGGCACGGAACCCCAGCTGCCGGCCCCATACACACACTGATCAGATTTGGAAACTTAGTAATAATGTAAAAAATTACCCTTTTTTTTCTGGAGAGTTTTGCACTCAAATGGAGCAGATGGGAGACAGAAATGGGTCATAACAAGAACACTGGCATTTATTAGGCACCTGCTATGAGCAAGGCATTTGACTCATGTGATATGTAGGCTTTAAATTCAATGTGTGATGCAGTTGGTACAGGTAGGCGTGCATGTGTGCACACTGGCACACAATGATGTGGGTGGAAACACAGGAGAAGGAAGAAGCCTGAGGAGCTTAGGAAAGAGAAAGAAAAGATAGAGAGAAGGCTGGAGAGAAGGCTCAGTGGTTGAGGCACTTGCCTCCAGAGCCTGATGACCCAGGTTCAGTTCCCCAGTCGCCATGTGGAGCCAGATGCATCAGGTGACACGTGCATCTGGAGTTCATTTGCAGTGGCTAGAGGTCCTGGCATGCCCACTCACCCTGTGTGTGCCTATGTCTCTTCTCTCTGTTTGCAAATCAATTAAATAAACCCTAAATGATGGATCAACAGAGCATGAGGGTCAAGGGTCAGAAGCAGCCTTGCATGATGCTGAGTTAGGCAGTCTCTCTGGGAGTCAGTCACAGAAGTTCCTGTCTCCAATCTGGACCTGACCCCGTGGTCAATGCAGATGAGGGACACAGAGAAACTAAGGCCTGAGATGGAGGAAAGTTGAAGGACCTGACAGAATGGGGAGAATCTTCCAAGCTGGACAGACTTAGTTGTGTGTGTGTGTGTGTGTGTGTGTGTGTGTGTGTGTGTGTGTGTCTGTCTGTCTGTCTGTCTCTCTCTCTCTCTCTCTCTCTCTCTCTTTCTCTCTCTCTCTCTCTCTCTCTCTCTCTCTCTCTCTCTCTCTCTGTGTGTCTATTCAGGGTCCTGATGCATCCAGATCCCTGAAGATTATTTTCACACACTTTACTTTACCCCGTCTTCTTGACCTACCAAATCTGGAGCCTCTGTATAAACTCTCTCTCCATCATGACCCTAGACCAGTAATTGTCAGTCACTAGGATGCAAATGGATCTCTGGGGGATAGATCACAAGGCATATACCTGAGTCCCACCCTCAGCCAGAGCCAGATGCAGTGGGTTGAGGATGAGGTGCGATTCAACAAACACTTCAGGTAAACAGGGTACACCATGTTAGGTCACTATGGCTTTGCAGAGACAGAAAGAGGGAGAGAGAGATTTAAAAAAAACAAAAAGTGTCCTTTCTGGGATAAAAGGGAAAAGGTAGGAAAGTGTCTTTAATGGCCCATGTGCTGAGGCTACAACATGGAAGCCAAAAGTCACAGGGCTGTTCAACTACCAGAGACCTTAGTGATACCCTTGGCTGTGCCTAAATTCTCTCTATGGCTGCTCTCTTCCATAGGATAAAGGAATGTTCTGGCACCATCATTAACCACCTTACCTTCTTATCTGCAAAAAGGAGACAAGTTTTTGGAATGCCTCCTGGCAAGTGAGTTGCTGCTAGGAGAGTCATGAACCCTACTGAGAACCCTTCTGAGGCTAGCAGGTGTGGATAGACTTCCACCAGAAGGAGGAAGATGGTGGCCAGGACAGGACATGAGCCTGGATATAGAGGGTCAGTTCATGGCCATAGAGCACCCAAAGACAGCTTGTGCTTTTGATCTGGGTCTCAAAGTAAGGTGTCCATCAGTCTGAATGAGCACTTATGTCAATCTGGAGTAAGAATGGGGATATCTTTCTCTGGCTTTGGTGAAAAGAGGAAGATGTGGGGGTGAATAGCTGGCCACACCTAAGACTGATTGCAAGGACTTGGCATGCCCTGGTTATCAGCTCTCAGGTTATCAGACCTCAGGTGACCTCCTCAGAATGGACCAAGGGAGGGGGCACATGTTGACTGAGCAAGGAGGGCCCTTTAACAACACAACCGGACAGAAAGAGAGGCAGGGCCAGCAGAAGGTTACAGTCATGGAGACAACTGAAAGTTTAGGCATAATGGGAGTGGGACTCATGGGACAGTGCCTG
This sequence comes from Dipus sagitta, assembly GCA_036346955.1. NCBI lineage: Eukaryota > Metazoa > Chordata > Mammalia > Rodentia > Dipodidae > Dipus > Dipus sagitta. The sequence continues at coordinate 149,849,998 of CM070772.1, read as the reverse complement.
AGCGGCTACCCTCTCCTGGTACTGTATGTGGTAACCACGGCTACAGCTCACCACTGCTGGATGCTCTGCTAAACCCTCTCCCTCCAACTCACTTAAACTCACTGAGCCCACTTGCAGTGAGAAAGACCAGGGCCTTGGAAAGAACTGCAAGTTCCGACTGTCAGCTTCCAAAGAGGTGGATGTGGAGAACTCAGGAAGGGAGGGTTATAAGACTCGGGCCCAGAACAGAGCTCTGCACGCATGGTAAGGATTGTTCTTTATGCTTAAGAACCACAGAAAGCTATGGGGAAATATGTTGACTTCACAGGGGGTGTGGGGAGCAGACAGAATTATAAGGCCTCTCTTCAAGAAGTAAAAATAAGAGTGAGAAATGAACCACCTTTTAAGAAGAGAGTTGGCTTTAATTAAAGGAAAAAAGAAAAGCAGTGGCACTGGAAAGTACTATTGTTTATTCAAGCATTATGCTGTAAATTGTTTTTCCTGGCTGATAAGAGAAGCTGGAGGATAAAGATTATTTACAGCTCAGGTAGTTAAAGAATCTATTTGCTTACAAATCAGCTTGAGACAGGTCCTCAGGAAAAGGAAACCGGATTATCCTCCACTTATACTGACAAATTTCTCAGCTGCCATTCTATAGGCAGATAAGGAATATCTTCCTGTCAAATTGTTTCGACAGGCCTGTTTTTACCCATCAGAAGTGTAAACCTTTCGTGTTTGTATGAAAACATCAAAACTTGAGAAACGCATTTGAAGTCATCACAGAAAGTCATAAAACAGCCAGCGTAGGAGGTTATAATCAGTGGAAATTTGTAATTATCAGTAACTTCACACATAACTAAACATACGCTAGATACTTAGTTCTTCCTCCTCCTCCTCCTCCTCCTCCTCCTCCTCCTCCTCCTCCTCCTCCTCCTCCTCCTCCTCCTCTTCTTCTTCTTCTTCTTCTTCTTCTTCTTTTCTTTGATTGCTGATCAGCAGTGTAAAAGCAGAGTTATTGATGTGCTAAGTTTGAGATGGTAATTGTCAGTCTGTGGTCGTTTGAATGTATGGCCACATAGGATCAGGTGTTTTACTGAAACTGAATTTGCAACCTAATCTCCTAGTAGGCAGATCTGATTCCAGCCTAAAGGTGTGGAGAGAGCAGCTTGAGGTCTGGTGGTTCCTGCTTGCTTCAATTGTCTCTCTCTGCCTGGATATAGGGAAGTAAGCAGTTTCTTCCCCCACTGATGGAACTTCCCTGGGATGTGTATGCAGAAAGAAACCCATTCCTCCCTAAACTGTGTCTGGTTGGAGTTCACACCAGCCACGCAGAGCTGAGCGCAGCACAGTCTTTCCTTTGGAGATGTTAAGATGGGCATAGAAGCGTTAAGAATGCTTCTCTTACTCTGGATAACGTTGGCTTTGTCTGGCCCAGCTCCACCTCCCTAAACTCACCTACTCCAGCTTCGGAGGCCTTGGTTATGTCCCTACCCCCGCAGAATTCCCAGCTCACTTCTGGCTTCTGGCTCCGGAGCCTGGGATTTCATACCACACGACTAAGAAGGCAACATTGCTTATTGACAGCAGATCCATAGTGCACGTTTGGGGCTTCGGAGTGATGAATAAAAATCTCCCCTAAGTTGCAACCCTACCCCCAACTTGCCGCCTTTCGTTGGTTTCCTATCTGGGACCCAAATAGCATAAAACAGAACATCTATTGAAATGGCATGTCCCGGAAGTTAAAAGCACTCTCAGGGGCCCCCTTTTCATAAAGCATGTGTTCCATGCTGCCCCCAGTGGCTAAGGTGAGAGCCACTGAGCAGGCACATTCTCCCCTCCAGACCGCTCCTTGCTGGTCTAGCCTCCCATCAGAAACACTCTGCCCATGGCACAGGTGACAGCTGCAGCGTGACCACTGTGAGGCTTTCTGGCCCACAAGGAAAATCTGAATGGAAGCTCTTCACCTTGGCGTCAACTAATGCCGGATTGGAAGCAGACAACTTGGGAATGGGAAGAGTCTGGGTGTGTCTCTCGGAAAACCTCTCAGTCAAGGGTATTACTGATGGGTAATGGTTAATCTCAATTGTCAACTTGATTGGCATTTCATGGAAGCATTAACTGGAGGGAGAAGGCCTGTCAGTGTGGGTGGCACCGTCTAGAAGTGGCAGCCCAGCAGGTATAAAGAGATCCGAGTGAAGAGCAATGCTCTCCTGCCTGCCTTCCCCACTCCTCGCTGGTGAGTACATCAGCCGAGTTGCTGCCATCTTTTGTGGATATTGGAACCCAGATCCTTCAGCCTTCTAGGGTGTACTGAAGGCCAGCGGCTCTCCAGGAATTCTCCAACAGCACCACATAGAAACCACTGAGACATCCAGCTCTGGGACTGAGCAGCCACCAGGCTTTCAGACTATCCAGCCTGTAGACAACCACTGTTCAACTGTCCAGCCTGCATCCTGTAAGCCAAGCTTTGACACCCTCTTTATGAGCTTGGGAGATGGCTTTGTGGTTCAGGTGCTTGCCTGCAAAGCCAAAGGACCCAGGTTTGATTCCTCAGTACTGACATAAAGCCAGATGCACAAGGTGGCACATGCATCTGGAGTTCATTTGCAGTGGCTAGAGGACCTGGCACACCCATTCACTCTCTCTCTCTCTCTCTCTGCCTCTTTCTCTCAAATAAATAAATAAAATATAAAAATATTATTTTAAAAAATCCTCTTTGGGCTGGAGAGATGGCATATAGTGGTTAAGGTGCTTGCCTACAAAGTCAAAGGACCGAGGTTCAATTCCCTAGTTCCCACATAAGCCAGATGCACAAGAAGGCGCATGCATCTGGAGTTTGTTTGCAGTGGCTGAAGGCCCTGGCAGGCTCATTCTCTCTCTCTATCTTTCCCTCTCTTTCTCTCCCTCCCTCCCTCCCTCTTTCTCCCTCTCAAATAAACAAATAAAAATAAGTGAATTCCAGGTCAGCCTGGGCTAGAGCAAGACCCTACCTAGAAAAAGCAAAAAAAAATAAGTAAATAAACAAAATATTTTCAAAAACAACAAAAAAATACTCTTTATAACATATATTCATTCTATTGGCTCTGTCCTTCTAGAGAATCCTGACTAATACATTGTGTATTCCCAGGTCATTTGAGATACTCATAATGATACGCTGACACGTCTTCAAAAGTGTTACTGTCTGGAAATGGAAAGGAGGCTAGACAAGTTTTGGCTCCTAAGAGGCAGAGGTCAAAGGAAGAACAAATACTTCCCATGCTTCCACCGGAAGGATGAATCCAAAGGGAGTGTCACCCAGACTGCTTTTGCATATCCAGTCCACGCAGGCATCATACCCAAGCTTGAATCGCTAAATCGTGACTCAAAACACCTCGGGAATCTTCTGTTGCACCTGATTGGCTGGGACAACCACCTTAGCGCTTTCAAGCCCAGGATGTCCAAGTACAAAGCTTCGTGAGACTACACAGGTTCCATCAGTGCAGAATCTGTCTCACAGACCCGATGCTGTACCCTGAACTCCAACAGTTAGATAGCATTGACTTTGTCATTCCAAACCACCACCGTGTGGGCCAGCTGCTCCTCTCAGATTGCCCTAATTAGCGACACAGCATTCATTAGCAGCTGCTGTGTGTTCAAATGTTCTCACCCGCGTGGAACGGGGCCTCCCAAACCTCCCCAGAATACATCTTTATGCCAACGTGGCACATGCCATGGAAGCAGATGTTCACTGACAATGGTCCTGGCAGTTTTCTCTCCCAGGACCCGAGGGCCTGGTTCCTCCCAGAGGTGAGCAGGGCAGGACACAGCATCCAGCAGACTGTGACACTGTCATGCAGACTCAGGGCACCCAGATGAGCACCTGGTAGGTGCTCAATTAATGTGAGCACTTGACAGCGCTGGTTCTCAGCTAATCTGCACCAACGTTAACACACTGGAGTTACCAAAATGAAGAATGGCTTGGTTGCAGTTACGCTCCCATTGCTGGGACAAAACACCTGACCAGAAGCAGCTTATGCAAGGAAAGAATTTATCTCTGCTTACAGTTCTGAGGGGACATTTCATGGTGGTGGAGAAAGCATGGCAGAGCAGAGGCTGGGCGTCGCATCGTGTCACAGCAGCTGGGAGGGAGCAGCAAGTGAGTGGGCTGAGCTATGAATACCCTTTAGGGCTGCAATAATAAACCTCTAGGTCCATCCCCAGCGCCACATCTTCTCCAGCAAGGATCCACCTCCCAAATTGGAGCTGGAGACCAAGTGTTCAAAACACATGAGACTATTGGGGGCATTTTACATTCAAACCACCACTGGCACCCGTACTGCATGGTAGGTAGCTCGGGAGTAATCCGCTTAATGTCTACCACCAGCACCGTCATAACAGTGGGATGGTGCCCTATTCTTTGGTATACCCAGAACCTCCTCTTGGGCCAGTGTGGTAGTTTGAATAGAATAGATGGCCCCCAATATATTCAGTTGCTTATTTGTTTGTAGTTTGCATCTTTAGCCACCTGGCTGGAGGCAGTGTCACTGGGTGGATCTTAAGGTGTGGTGGTGGTTTTCAGGTTTCAATCTAAAGATATGCAAAGTGTGCCTAGCTGGAGTTTCTGAAGTGTGCTGTGGCTTTTGACCTTTAGGCTTGTACTTCTCTCTCTCTCTGCTTGGGCCCCTGAAGGCAGGCCAGCTTTGCTGGCCATGATGGAACTTCCCCTGGATCTGTAAGCTTCAATAAATCCCTTCCTCCATAACTGTGCCTGGTCTGGAAGTTCACCTCAGTGAACCTGAAGCTGTCTGCTACAGCCAGCACCCTTTCCAGCTGGCACAGAAACGAGTCTGAATATCAATATCATGTCTATCATCACCGTCAGTGTTATCATTTAGCATTCTCACCAACAGTAATACCCAGAACACAATCCCCTCAACACCTATGCATTCTATGCGAGAGAAGTAGAACCATTAGGATATCAGTCTCCAATCAACTGACTTATCTATCACCTCTCTATCTATCTAATATCTATCTATCATCTCTCTATCTATCATCTATCATCTATCTATCATCTATCTATCTATCACCTACATGGGGTGCTGGGACAATGCTCAGTGGTTAAGGCTCATGCCTGTAAATCTACATGTATATCTGGATCACAAGGAGGTAGGTAGGTAGATAACAAACATTAAATGACAAGTAATGTCACAGTTTGGCTCTTAATTGTGCCTCAAATTGCTCCCTATGTGTTAAAGGCTGGGGCTTGGTGCTGTTAGATGATGGAGACTTTACAAGGTGAAATCTAGGGCTGGGAGTGTAGTTCAGTGGGAGACTGCTTGCTTAGCATGCATGAGGCTTTTGGGTAGGTCCCCAATATCACAAAAAGAGAAAATGGGACCTAGTGAGAGGTCTTAGGTCATTGAAGGTATGCACCCTCAGAGGGGATTATGAAATCCCAGTCTCTTCCTCTTCTCCTATTTTCCTTTCCAGCGTGATGTGGGTAGTTTCACCTCATCACATGCCGTAATGTGCTGCCATAGGCTGAAAGCAACAGGCCTGAAACCTCTAAAACTGTGAGCCAAAATAGCCCTTTTCTCTTTTATTTTATTTATTTATTTGAGAGAGACAGGGAGGGAGAGAATGGGCATGCCAGGGCCTCTAGCCACTGCATATAAACTCCAGATGCATGTGCCACCTTGTGCATCTGGCTTATGTGGGTACTGGGGAATCGAACCTGGGTTTTTAGGCTTCTCAGTCAAGTGCCTTAACTGCTGAGCCATCTGATAAGCTCCCCTTTTCTCTTTATAAGATGATTACCTCAGGTATTTGTTGCAGTAGCAGAAAGGTAAGAAACACAAATAAATGCTAGATAGTAGACACATGGTGCGTAGAGATAGGTCACAGAAAATCATATAGATAGATCTTTCCATAACAAGACAAATAGATTGATCAACTGGCTGGTAGCCTAATATTCCTGCTTCTTGATCCGTGATATAAACATCCACCCTGTCCCCTAAATCAACACAGTATCATTTCATCTTCACTTGCTCCATCCATCACTCCCAACATCAAAGTCTCCCTGGAACAAACCATTCTACCTTCCAACCTGCTTTATTCCCCGAATGTGGTTCTTTTTGTTCTGACTTCTGTCAGGAGCTGACAATCACATTGTGTTTATTTTATAAACACAACCATGTGATAAAAGCCACAGGGTTGTGTGAATGACTCCTTTCTTGGGGCTCAGGGAAGAACTCTGATCAGCCAGCCTATGCCCAGGATGGCTTTCCTTCCAGCCTTTCAAGTCTGAGCCGACCTGAGGCCAGCAGAGGTGATCTGCTGGGATCCTGTGATCACGGAAAGGTACCTTATCTGCAGGTCAGAGTCACTCAGTGTGGAGGACTGGCAAGCCCTACCCTCACCAGGAGCTCAGTAGGGTTGTAATTATTAAGAACACCTATTGCAGAAATATGACTGCATTTATTTATCACAAAGGTGGCAGTTGTTGCTAGGCAAACTCTTAATGCAAACAGGAAAGATGTTAGCATGCTTAAAAGCAGGGAGCTTAAGTACTGGCCTCTGTGTTCACATAATAAATACACTCGTTACACATTTTTCTACACCCTTAATAATATCCTGGCAAGGCTCTCTAGCACGTCCTCCTTCTTCCCTTTTAGCATTTTTTCCCCCGTGAGTGCTTGATTATAATGAAACTGCATTTCCTCACCAAGATTCTGTTTTCCAGCCTATCACCCATCACCCATTAACTCACAAAACACTTATTAAGTGTCTGTTTGCCAGCCGCTGCAGATATGGTGACTGGTTAAGATGGGATTCATACTGGGGAGATTTCCGGTCTAGTCAAGGAAAGGGCTCCATCACAGTGCATGCCGACACATCCCAACTCAGTTAGTGGGAGGTGCTCCAAAAAAAAAATACAGGCACTGGGCTCAGGAGTCAGGAGTAGTGGTATATGGCCTGACGATGAAACTTCCCCCACAGGCTCGTGTGTTCGAACATTTGGTCTCCAGCTGAGTGGTGCTGGTGTGGGGATTTATGAACACCTAAGGGAGTTCTTGAGGCTCTCCTGCTCCTGAGTCCTTCCTGCCCCCCTCGCTCTCTCTCTCATTCTCTCTCTCACTCTGCTTCAGTCTGCAGTGAGGTGAAGAAGCGCTCTTCCTCGGGCTCCTGTTCTCACCATGTTCTAGTTCACAACAGGCCCGGACATACCGAGCCAAGTGAGCACGGAACAAAGACTCAAGGCTGTGAGCAAAGCCGTCCTTCCTCCTTTAAGTCAGATAGTTCAGGCACAGCATGAAGAGCAGCTAGCGCAGGTGGTGAGTGCAAAAGGGCGTCGCCTTTTGGACGAGGTGACAACTAAGCAGAAGCAGGAACAGGAGGAAGGAACCAGCCATGTGACCCTCCGAGCGAGGACTCCCCAGGCAGGGAAGGTTTAAAGGGCCTGCGTTAGAAAGGGTCCCGTTGCGCATTCGTGCTGGGATTAAATACCTATGCTGCCCGTGCTCCATAAATAACCAAGCTCGTGCAAACCACTCTAATTTAACTCGGTGGGTCGCACACACAAATGAAAGTAGGGAAGGGATAAGCTGGGAAGAAGAAGGGGCTTATGGGAGTTGGAGGAGGATAATGGGGAGATGACTGTGAACAAAAATATATGGATGAAAATTATCAAAAATAAAATTAAAAATGTACCATTTCATTTCCCAGCGTCTGGAACTTTTCAAGCCCCTCTCTTGCATTACAGCCTTGGCACATTCTGTTCCTTGGCCCGGATGGCTCTTGCCCCTGCGTGTCCCTGCATGCCGCCTTGCTCCTCAGAGCTCAGTCCCAAACCTTACTTCTTCAGCGAAGCATTCCTTGGCTATCCACCCTGAGGTGGGTCCTCCTTGTTATCTACTCCGGCAGCATCTGCTTTTATGTTCACACAGAATAACTCTTTGTTGGGGCTCATTTTGCATTAAAAAAAAAAAAAGCACTCAGAACGAGCGCTGAGCACGCAGCTCCGTGACTGGGTCAGCACAGCCTTCCACAGAACACCTGAAGCAGAGGAGCTGAGAACTAGGAAAGGATGGGGATGAAATGCACAGGAATGGTATTGAGAAAAACAAGCATTTCAGGAGGAAGGACAAAATGGCTTAGTGGTTAAGGCATTTGCCTGCAAAGCCAAAGGATCCCAGTTCAACACTCCAGGACCCACAAGAGCCAGATGCACAAGGAGGCACATGCATCTGGAGTTCATTTGCAATGGCTGGAGGCCCTGGCATGCCCATTCTCTCTCTCTCTCTCTCTCTCTCTCTCATAAAGAATTTTTTAAAAAAAGCTACTAGAGAAACATGCTAAGGAAAGCCAAGATAAGGGGACAGGGTGGAGGGAAAGGGACAGCAGGTATGCCAGATGAAACAGTGGACACTGGAGACAGACACAGTCCAATATCAAAGTGACAACTGCAGAATGGGCTGTGTCAGTAAAGGCTCCTTCACTCCTCAGAGGGACAGAGCTTGGCATGGCCTTAGAAACAGACCCAAAGCCAATGTTCATCACTGCTGCCTATGACAGAATTCTCTGTCTGAACATTTTTGTTGTTGTTGTGTGTTTTGAGGCAGGATCTCACTCTAGCCCATGCTGACCTAGAACTCACTCTGTAGTCCCAGATGGCCTCAAACTTAAGGCTATCCTCCTGGCTCAGCCTCCCCAGTGGTGGGGTTAAAGGTGTACACTACCATGTCTAAAGCTGTATGCTACCATGTCTGAGGGTGTGCACTACCATGTCTGAGGGTGTGCGCTACCATGTCTGAGGGTGTGCGCTACCATGTCTGAGGGTGTGCGCTACCATGTCTGAGGGTGTGCGCTACCATGTCTGAAGGCGTGCACAACCATGTCTGAGGGTGTGCACTACCATGTCTGAGGGTGTGCGCTACCATGTCTGAGGGTGTGCACTACCATGTCTGAGGGTGTACACTACCATGTCTGAGGGTGTGCGCTACCATGTCTGAGGGCGTATGCTACCATGTCTGAGGGTGTGCACTACCATGTCTGAGGGTGTGTGCTACCATGTCTGAGGGTGTGCGCTACCATGTCTGAGGGTGTGCGCTACCATGTCTGAGGGTGTGCGCTACCATGTCTGAGGGCGTATGCTACCATGTCTAAGGGTGTGCACTACCATGTCTGAGGGCGTATGCTACCATGTCTGAGGGTGTGCACTACCATGTCTACAGGTGCACGCTACACGTCTGAAGGTGTGCTCTACCATGTCTGAAGGTGCGCGCTACCATGTCTGGCTTTGCCTGGACACTTTTATCAAGGGCAGGGCACTCATATGCAGCATCCATTATCAACCCCACATGGCAAGTCTTCTCTCTCTGCCCAAAGTAATCACAAAGCCCTAACCATTCTTGCCAGAATGATGGCCACTCCCCCCACCTTCCAGAACATGCCCTCATGTGGAGCTGCAGTTCACCAGGCTGTCCTTGGCAGCTCTTGTCCACTGTGTGGCACACAGAGCACCAGGTGTGACCACGGCCCCATGCACTGGGACAGTCACAACATTTGGAATCATGACAGCATGACCCTCTCAGGGCCCTTGGGCCTGACAAACCCACCAGCAGAGCATAAGACTGGGATAGCTTGAGCCCCGCCTGCTGTAACAGGAGACATTACAGCAGATGCACTTGTAATTTATCGCATGGCAAGTGGATGCGATGTGGGAGGCGAGGAATGAACCTGAGAAAGGACACACGACACACGAGTCTTTCTGGGCAGCCCAGCAGATGGGACTGTACACAACAAACCAGCACGGCTTCCAATCTCAGACACAGCTGCCAAAGCGGACTTCTTCATGGAAAGAGAAGAAAACCTCCTTAAAACAGGAAATAGAACGGTGAGCTTGATGCCTGAATGCTCCACAGAGTTTTCGGGGAGACAGCAGTTTCAATTGAAAAATGCCACTTCAGGAGAAAGTAGGTTTTTTGTTACCTGCCCAGACTGGATTTGAAACAGACCTGAGGATTCTGTGGGCACCTTCCACAGGCACAGGGCACCCACATCTCTGACTGATGTCATGTTGGACATCTTTCTCCTCCAAGCTATTATTTCCTCAATTTTCTTTGGCCATAAAAATAATTAAAGAGCTCCAGGTCCCCCTGCTTCTCTGAGACTTTTTTAAAAAATGTGTCCAGAAAAGCATATATTTTAAAAGGAGTTGTTCAGTTTTCAACATGTGGATAATTGATGTGTTACAACACAGAGAAAAGCATTTGTCATTCCAAAACCTCCAGGACCCATATGCTTCTCCCCCCCCCCACCCCCACCCCCGCCACCCACCCCACCACAGACAAGCACAAAGACTCTTGACTTATTGCTGCCATTAAGTGGAAGTGTTCAGTTGATTATTTGGTATTTCAAAATTTCTTATAAAGCACCAGCTTATTTTGGTGATTACAATTTTAAGAAGAGATGCTTGATTTATAGGTGGCATCCTGGAAGAGGGAAGAAGGGGGAGGAAATGGAGGGAGACAGGACAGGCTACAGGTTCAATAAGGACTCAATGGTTTCATACACTGCTCTTCCCCCTGCCGTCCAGTGTATGCCCACACCCACACCTAGGAGGGTCTCACTCTGGAGCTTTGGCAAAGAAATGTAAGCAGCAGGAGGAGATCTGGGGCTCTGTGCAGACTGGGATGTTCCCCTCCACTCAGGGTTTCCTCCCAGTTAGAGATAGAAGAAACCAGAACTCCAAACTGAATTTTATTCTGTTGACAGGCATGGGTTGACCATGAGACCTGGGTGAGGAGGGGACTAGATCCAGCTGGACACAGCTGGATTCTGAGATGCAACAGAGTGGAAAATGACTTCTTAGCCGCCAGCAAGTCCATCAATCAACTGCATTTACTGACAGCTGCCCAATGTGGCAGACACTATAAAAGCACCTAGACGTGATCTGATGTAATACTTTCCCTGGGTAGATGAAGGGACTAACCAAGAAGGGGTCAAGTGGCATGCAGATTGTCTCCAGTACTGAAAGTGAATCACATGTGAGTCATGAGCTTAAACAGCACTGGCTTGTCAGTTCTCTCCCAGCTCTAAATTGGAATCTGGAATTTCTTTCTTAGGGAACTCAGACCTCCACTTCGACCATGAGAGAGCTCAGGCTTCCAAGAAGAGGAAAGTGGTGGGCGCCAGGTGCCCCCTGGAAGAATATGTTCAGGACTGTGCTAAATTGGAGCGTGTAAGGGGGATCAGGAGGCCAGGGTGTGGGGAGAACACAAAGCTAATCCCATCAGGAATTTATACGGAGGATGAGGCATTCTACCTAGAGAGGAGAAGGAACAGGAGAGCTGGCACCTATCTGAAAGGTTGTCATGGGGGAAAAGAAGAATTTATTTGGTAATTGCTCCGGACAGGCGAGGAAGACTGCCAGAGGAAAATGTAGAGAGGCAGGTTTCAGCTCAGTGTCACTCAGCAATGAGAGGACATGGAGGAGCTGGGGACGCTGAGTTTCCTGCCTTGGGAGGCGGTCAAGGACAGCCGCGGTGGCCATGTTGGAGGTATCGTTCAGAAAAATGTCTGCATTTGGTAGGAAGTAAAACTGGATACAGTTTCAGATTCCCTGCCACCAAAAGATTCTGGCTCTGTGACTTACATTTCTACTAAAGTATGAATCACGGATGGGATCCTTCCAGAAGGTTCACTATATTCAAACCAGAGAATTTACAAGAAGTGCTGAGTATGCTAACAGAACCATATGTGCCCTGAAAAGAAGACATGGGCTTTGAAGTTAATAACGACTGTGGGTGTCTACTTCAGCACCGAACCTGGCATCCTAAAGTGGAAAGGTAATAGCACAGAAGGAGGCAGAACCAGCAAGGGAACTGCCAGACATGGTGGTGTGTGTGCCTGTAATGCCAGCCCTGGGGGGGTGGAGACAGGGAATCCCCGGGGCTCACTGAATCTGTGAGCTCTAGCTTCCATGAGGTATTCTCCTCAAAGAGTAAGGTGGCCGGTGACTGAGAAAGACACTCAACAGAACCTCCGGTCCTCCACACACACCCACACAAGTGCCCATGCACCTTCAAGCACACGTACACACACGTACACATGTAATAAAAAGAAACACAACCACCACCAAGAACCAGCAAGGTGGTTTAGGTTCTGGATCTAACACTGAATGCAAATACCTGAGAAGTGCGTGCACAGGTGACACACAGCAGGACTGCCCGCACACTCGGGTCTTCTGACACTGGGCTACTATCTGGTCACACCCTAAGCAGCACAGCTGGGCTAATGACATGGCCAGGTGTGTCCCCGTGGGGAAGGGGCAGTGGGAGGCTTTATCCCTTCCATAACTTACTCATCAGGGTTAAGAAGAGAAGCCAGGGCTGGAGAGATGGCTTAGTGGTTAAGCGCTTGCCTGTGAAGCCTAAGGACCCCGGTTCGAGGCCCGATTCCCCAGGACCCATATTAGCCAATAGATGCACAAGGGGGCACATGCATCTGGAGTTCGTTTGCAGTGGCTGGAAGCCCTGATGTGCCCATTCTCTCTCTCTCTCTCTCTCTCACTCTCTCTCTCTCTGCCTTTCTCTCTGTGTCTGTTGCTCTCAAATAAATGAATTTTAAGAAATGAACAAAATTCTTTTTAAAAAAAGAAGAGAAACCAGCTGGATTCAGCAGAAAGGATTAAGGCTATAGGGTGCAATGATTAGTCTCCCCTGCCAGTGCGCCCTGATTTAACATAGACTGTTAGACTCTCTGTTCTACGTTCATTACTGGGGTGGCTTGAATATGAATGTATGTCCCCAGAGCCTGAGGTATTTTTGATTAACATTAAGCTTACTACTTTTCTCTGGCAGGCAGAGCCCCGCTGGAGGAGGTGTGTCACTAGCAGCGGATCCGGAGTCCAGCCCTGCTAGGTATATCAAGAGCCAGCTTGAGCTCTGGCTCATCACACTGGCTTGTGCTGGCTCTTCCCTCTCTGCGCTATGGATCTATAGAAGTGAGCCAGCTTCTTTTACCATGACAATACTTCCCTGGAATCTGTGAGCCTGAAATAAACCCTTTCCTCCCCTAAGCTGCTTCTGGTTGGGTGTCCCAGCAACAAAAGTGTAACTGCAATAATTACTATGTAACTGCAACTTCAATCTTGATTCAGCCAATCCTCGCCCCTATGCTTTCCCACATGAAGAGCCTGGAGCCACCCTGACCTGGTGCCTCCGTCATCATCCTGGCATGGGACAATCCCAGGTAAACCCACTCATGCAGTTGCCCTCCTGGTACCAACACCTTTGCTGTCATGTGTTCAGGCCAGGGGGCCACTAGCTACCCAGCTCATGAGTTCTGGAGAATTCTGCACCCAGACTGCCTCTTGCAGACCCATCTCATTATGCATGCAAAAAGCTCCTTCCTTCCCATGGAACATTGGCATGACATCCAAAATAAGGAGAACTGCAGTGAAAGAAGAAGGGGGAAAAAAGCTTTGGTCTGAAGATTTCCTGGCATAATTCAAAAGAAGATTATGCTAAGTGTGGGTGAGACTATCTTTTCATCAAAAGAGCATGATTAGAATTTTACACATCATTTAAACCTCTGTGATGATTTAAACCAGTGGATGTCATAAAATAATAATAGTAATAACAATAATACCACCATTTGGAAAGCACATAAAAGATGTTTAAGGGAATGTCTGGGAAGCTGTGCACAGCATCTTTGATGGGTCCTTCTCTTCCAATATCAACAGGAGTTGACAATCGTGGCTTTCTAAAGATCTAGCGCACGAGAGGAATTAATGAAAAGACCTTGTCTGCCGGGCTGCGGCGTGCGCAGTCGGTGTGGAGGGCCACAATTAGATTGTTAGGGGATGGATGGCAGGTCTGTTTTTGAGGCCCTGAGCTAGGTATTTATGACACAGAGACTGACAGATTGAGTGAAGGGCCTGGTCCCTGGCCTCAGACAGTCCCCAGTGTGGCGGGTCCATGGGTGGCGGGCGAGGGAGACTCGTGAGCGAGTATGGCATGAGAGAAGCCCAGGGCACCCTGATCACGTGGGTGGCGACTCTACAGCCCCATTGCTCCCTCCCTGGTTTATTTGGGAAAGTTGCCAAGCCATTCTGTGCCTCCCTTTCCTCGCTCAAAAAGCAAGCACGGGGATAAGAAGCTCCCATGTAAGGGGGCCCAGAAGAGCGCCTGCAGCATGCTAGATGTGCCGGCCGTTACTGACATCACGAGACAGGGCAGAGTCCAGCCCAACCTGCTCATCCACCACCTCCAAAGGCAGACTTTGGGGAAGGCTGGTGAGCTATGTCCTCAAGGATGGGGAGATAGCCAAGTGGGGGAGGTGGGAAGATGACAACACGGTATACACGGCATGGGTAAAAGTGCAGACACCATGTGGCACATTGTATATGTTCAATGCCATGTCACACACGCGTATATATGCTAAAGCTCATGCCATTCACATGTGTATAGACTAGATGGCATGTTGTAGGCATGTACCTATAGTAAAATACATGCTATGTGCATGTACACATTAAATGATATGCTGTACTCATCATGTGCATTTATTGACATGCCCACATATGTGTACATTAAGTAGCATGATGCATGCATTGACATATCCACATATGCATGCATGAAAAGACACGTGGCACACATGTAAATTGAATGGCATAGGGAATGTCACTGGCATGATGGGAGATGGTGGGGGTAGCAAACAAGGCCACTTCACAGAGAGTCTTCTTGGTCATAGCCTGCTATTGAGCCTGAGTGCTTCTGCTTGTGTTGGAAGCTGCTGGAGGATTTTAGATAGCGAAGCCATCTAATCAGATTTGCAGCTCAAAAGAGAGCTGTGCATGGGGAGAAGCTGGAAGGAAGCAGGCAACTCCAGCTGGTAAAGGGCTGATGCAATCTGCCTGTTAGGAGACGAGGACACCAAGGAGGCCGGACCAAGGAAGAAAACCAAAGGTAGCTAGGATCCCCAGGTCACGGTGGTGGGTTACGTATGTGCATTTTTTAAAAAAATTATTTATTTCTTTGCAAGCAGATAGAGATAGAGAAAAGAGAGACAGAGAGAGAGAGAATGGGCATGCCAGGGCCTCCAGCCACTGCAAATGAACTCCAGACACATGTGTCCCTTGTTCATCTGGTTAACGTGGGTCCTCGGGAATCGAACCCGAGTCCTTTGGCTTCACAGGCAAATGCCTTAACTGCTAGGCCATCTCTCCAGCTATGTGCATTTTTGTCTCTGCTACTACCTCCAGCCCCATTGAATCAGCTACATATGCTTACATTCCATAGATGCTTGGTCACCACTCCCCACGCATAAGTTTTGCTCCTGCCCCACCCATCCTTTCCTCGTCTGTCTGCTGTGGACTCTAGCCCTCTGTCCTCTCCCCTGCCCTGCGCTGCCTCCCATTGACACAGCTCTCAGTGAGGACTCCTCTCTGCTGAGACAAGCCTCACAGAGCAGGAGGAAACCTGGGAGGTGGGACTGACATGAGGTCCAGGTACCCAACGCTCAGCAGCTGAGCCTTCGTGGGTGGAGGTAGAGACAAACAGCTGGAGACATAGCCAGGTCCTCGGGGTCCTTCAGACATGACCCCCCAACACACACACACACACACACACACACACACACAAAGGCTGAATAAATGAAGTGTGAAGACACAGAGGTCAACTCACCAAGATGCAAGTCCTTTTAACATCCTCAGGCATTTCTGGCCCTTTAAATGAAACATACACACACACATACACACACACATACACACACACACACACACAAATCCTCAGGCCCCAAACCCTATACAGTTGTAGTACTTTTATTATATATTGGCTGAGAAAATGCGATTCCAGAAGACTTCTCTGAATCCACAGCTGTCCTTAGGCATATTCATTTTTACAGCATCCACAGACATTTGAAGTCTAACTGAATGCATACCTGTCTACCCCATCAGCAAGATGTGCCGAAAGTGTGGGCCCATGGGACTTTGCAATTAAGCTCACGTTTCCCCAACTGCAGCAGCCCCCAGGTCCACCACTGAAGATGACTTATTCAGACAATGAGGGGACAGAATAGTCTGCCGTGGGCTGGAGAGATGGCTTCGCGGTTAAGCACTTACCTGTGAGGCCTAAGGACCCCAGTTCGAGGCTTGATTCCCCAGAACCCATGTAAGCCAGATGCACAAGGTGGTGCATGCATCTGGAGTTCGTTTGCAGTGGCTGGAAGCCCTGTTGTGGCCCATTCTCTCTCTCTCCCTCTCTCTCTCTGCTTCTTTCTCTCTCTCTGTCTGTCTGTTGCTCTCAAATAAATAAATAAAAATAAACACAAAAATTTTTAATTTAAAAAAAAAAGAATAGTCTGTCGTGGTGGAGAAACACAGGTGCTCTCATAAAGTTAAACTAGATATCAGCAAAAGCAAGAAAAGGAAATCTTCACAGAATAGAATGGGAATGGCCAAGCGTCTATGGGAAGATGTTCGTCAGTGTCCTCATCCACCTCCCGAGGGAGTGTGTCAGCCATGTCTGGAGACTCTGAGTGGAAGGTCTACTTGCGTGTGAGTTCTCAGAGCGCTCTCCTCAGCGTCACAGCAGCTATCCTTGCCCCTTCACGCCTCCCCTGCTCAACTCAGCATTCCATTATGTGCCAGGTAGGCACTACATACTTTTGCATGTGCCATCTCTTGTTGAATCTTTATGACCTCATGGAACACATATTATTATCTTCATTTGATAGCCAAGAAAACTCAAGACTAAGCCGGGCGTGGTGGCACACACCTTTAATCCCAGCACTTGGGAAGCAGAGGTAGGAGGATCGCCATGAGTTCAAGGCCACTCTGAGACCACAGAGTGAATTCCAGGTCAGCCTGGGCTAGAGTGAGAACCTACCTTGAAAAACCAAAATAAAAAAAGAAAGAAAAAGAAAACTCAAGATTAAAGAGAAGTCAATTGCTTTGCTGAAGGCAAAGGATTAAGGTACAAATTTGCTTTCCATCATAATATACTGCCTTTTATTTCCTCTGAAATGGAGAGTTTTGATTGAGAGATGGAGGTAAGGGGTGGGTGGTAGTCATTTTTACACTGGTTCTAGGCAGAAGGAACTCCTTCTAATGGCATTTCCATAATTAGAATGCTTTTTTTTCTGATAGTTATAATTTAGGCAATTGCAGTGACATTCAACTGAAACCTGGCATGCAAGATGTTCATTTCTCTTAAAAGTTCACTTTTAATTGGCCCTAGCTCTTTCCAAGTCTGGGAGAAGTACAGAATGGGTACTGATGTTTCCACCGCTGACGTCTCTCTGACACGAGTGCTCAGTCCCTAGAGTTTATTCTGAATATTCTGATACGAGACGGGGGTGGGTAGAAAAGGAAGACAAAGAAGAAGAGATGGAGGGGCCTACTGGATGAGGCTCTGCTCCTCCACAGCTACCAGTCCCAAAGGGGCTCTGGAATCACAGGTGTATTCTGAAGCCCACATAGAGCCGCATAGAGCATATGAATGAGACATCCTTCCCTCGTTCCCCACTGACCTGCAGGGCCACATACACTACAGCCACGATGCTCCATCTATTTCTCAGTATGGATAGACCTGTGTGGACCTTCCACCTTAATAAAAGTAAAAACCCTTATGAGAGGCTAGACAGTTTGGCCAAGTGGGAGGAGAATTTATTTTTATTTTTTTTGTTTTATTCAGGGAGGGTCTCACTCTAGCCCAGGCTGACCTGAGACTCGCTCTGTAGTCCCAGACCAGCCTCAAACTCGTGGTGATCCTCATGCCTCTGCCTCCTGAGTGCTGGGATTAAAGACATGTGCAACCATACCTGGCTAGCGGAGAATCTAAGCTAGTCACTCCTTGAAATCTCCCTGCATTGCCGAGCTTCACAAGTAGCCTCAATACTGAAGGCTTCTGGAAGCTGCTAGATAGAGAAAAGCTTAGGAAATAGATCAGGGTGGTAGTGAGAACAGGAGATGAAGTGTAGCCAAAAGGTATAAACTTAAGCACCGTCATTGGTCTCCATCTTGCTATCAATGTGACCTCTTTGAGCATCGGTTTCCTGAGACAAAAGACTCCATTAATAATCCCAAGATTGGGCTGGAGAGATTGTTCAGTGGTTTAAGTGCTTGGCTGCAAAGCCCAAGGACAAATGGTTCGATTCCCCAGTACCCATGTAAAGCCAGATGCACAAGGTGGTACATGCACCTGGAATTTGTTTGTTTCAGTGTCTAGAGGCCCTGGTGCACCCATTCTCTCCCCCACCTCTCTCTAATAAATAAATTAAATATTTTTATAAAAAAATAAAAGAGAATCCCAAGATTATTGTAAGAACTAAGTAGTGCTCCATGTGGCCTCGCTCAAACTGTTTCTGGTACTACAGCAGGCTGG
Organism: Dipus sagitta; assembly: GCA_036346955.1. NCBI lineage: Eukaryota > Metazoa > Chordata > Mammalia > Rodentia > Dipodidae > Dipus > Dipus sagitta. The sequence continues at coordinate 149,831,654 of CM070772.1, read as the reverse complement.
GTATTCTGACCAGTCCTCTCACTGTGCTCCAGAAACTATAGAAATAAATAAGAATTAAAAATTTCTCGAGGCCAAACATTAAATGAAAGTGGAGGCCTAAAGAGAATATTGAAACCAACTTCACTGGGTACTTTCTTGTTGCTGTGAGCAAATATCCAACCAGAATGAACTTATGGAAGGGAAAGGGTTTAATTTGGCTTACAGCTCCAGAGGGTGGGTTCTATCATGGCAGGGAAGACTTGGCAGGCTGGAGCAGGAAGCCTGTCTCACATCAGCAAGGAGGAAGCAGGAAGAATGAACAGCAAGTAGGGCTGGACCACACAACCTCACAGCCCACACCCCCAGTGATCCACTTCCTCTAGCAAGGCTCTAATTCATAAGGGTTTCACAACCTTCTAGAACATGCTACCAGCCATGAATCAAGTATTCCAGTACATGTGCCAATGGGGGGGGGGGGGTTGGAGGCGGCATTTTACATTCAAACCGCCCCAATGACTTTCCTTAAGAACATTTGTCAAACCCAGGTGACTTTAGTCCCAGCAGTTTACAGACAATAGACAAAGACATTGGCCTGTCCAAAATGCCTGATAAGAAAACTACCACCCCTGCATAAAACTGAGCTCAGAGCAGCCCGTAGTGGTGCACGCCTTTAATCACTGCACTTGGGAGGCAGAGATAGGTGAATCGTTATGCATTTGAGGCCAGTCTGAGACTACATAGGGAATTCCAAGTCAGCGTGGCCTAGACCCCACCTCAAAAAAAATAAAAAAAATCTCAGAAGAGCTGTGTCCTCAGTGTGGGAGCAAAATGGGACAATGAAAATAGCTCCCTCAAAATATGGAGAGGACAAACATTGCTAAGAATTCAAATGTAGGCCACAATTGGTATTTAAAGCTCAAATATATTTTCTATATAATATATTTATATTACCTGGATTTTCCACAAAACCTCAAACTTAACAAAGGTCCTTCTGGAATGGTATACCTAGGTACCTGCTAACAACAAACACAGATGCTTTCTAGAGAAACCTATCTTCAAGCCAGAACTCAAGCAATTCCTACAAAGTACCAATAAGCATGTGGTTATGTTCAAAAAGGTAGAACACGCAAGGAAATATGGGACCATGAGAAAAGCCAGAAAACAGACACCAGTTTCATCTCACCGAGAAAAACTTCAGATATCAGAATTACCTGACACAAAATACAAAACTCTTAACTTGATAGAAATAAAAGAGACTGACAATAAGAGTAGGGAAAATTATAAATATAATCAGTTATCAAAATTTAAAGAGCTTAGCTGTGCTTGGTGGTGCATGCCTTTAATCCCAGCACTTGGGAGGCAGAGGTACGAGGATTGCCATGAGTTCAAGGCCACCCTGAGACTACATAGTGAGTTCCAGGTCAGCCTGGACTAGAGTGAAACCCTACCTCTAAAAAAACATTTTAAGAACTATACCATAAATGAGTTAAAATATAAAAATTACAATCAAAAGTTAATAAATTGGTAAGACATTATTAGATATACCCAAAGAGAGATTTTTGTCGAATCTAAGACAAATCCACAAATTTATAAAAAAAACCTCATATAACAGGAAAAAATGCAAATATGAGAGTTTAAGATATTTGAAGGTTAAAGTGAGGTCTAACTTATATCTTACCAAATTTTCAAAAGGAGAGAGAAAGATAGTCGAGAAGTATTATTTGAAGACCTCATGGCAAAGACTTTTTAAGGAGTAAAGAGACATTAATTTTCAGGTCTAGCAAATTCTAAGCAGAATATTTTTTTGCTTTGTTTTGTTTTTGCTTTTTGAGGTAGGGTCTTCCTCTAACCCAGGCTGACCTGGAATTCACTATGTAGTCTTAGGGTGGCCTCAAACTCATGGCGATCTTCCTACCTCTGCCTCCTGAGTGCGGGGATTAAAGGCGTGCGCCACCACGCCCAGCTAAGCAGAATAATTTTTAAAATCTGCTTTTAGAAAAACTCTAAATTTACAAAACATCAAAGGCAAAGGAAAGACCTTTAAGATAGTGCCAGGGGGTGGGCACAGAGGAAGAACAACTGACAGGCAGTGAAGTATTATCTTTATTCCTAAGAAAGATTAAATTGAGTTCCAGCAAATGACCACCGAGCATGCTGATAGACTCTCAGACAAGCTGAGACAGGTGCCAGCTATCGCTACGTGTCGCTCGGCTCCAAACTCACACTTCTGCTCTGAAAAACCAGAGATGGGCTCTTCAAATGTCTTCCCTTTGCCGGCTGGCATCATGTCACTGTCAACCAAAGACAGTTCTTTTTTTTTTTTTTTCTATTTTTCAAAATAAATTTATTGAAGGCCTCCATATGCCTCCTTCCTTTGTCCTCCCTTCCCTACCCCTCCACAGAATCGTCTCCTATTTCTAACCAGTCCTTCTTCCACTTTGGTATCATCATCTTTTTACCTCCTCTGTCTTCCATGTAACATGTTCATGGGTCTAATACCGTGCAGGTCTCGTGCAGTTAGTGACAGCTGCAGTAAGGTCATGAATCCACCAACTTCGTTATATCTGGAGGTCAACACTCCAAAGCACTCCTCACCACCGTTTCTCTCTTACATGCTTTCTGCCACCTCTCCTAGCATGCTCCCTGGCCCTTAAAAGGTACGACAAAGATGTCTCATTGAGTGTTGAACACTCCATTGAGAAGACAGTCCTTGACTTCTAGAAAGCTCTAACGGTGTGCCAGCTTCCCCAGCACCAGGTCCATCCAACACGATCAGCAGCGCATGGCAGTAGTGTCTTCTTTTGGAAAACTCCAGAATGCATCCTGATCAATAGCTCTCATTAGCAGCTCTTCCTGGCAGCCAGAGGACAGGTTTCCAGTAATGAGGGTAACACTTCAGCTTCTCCACCAGTCTCCAGGCTTACAATACTCCTTCCACATGGTCTGTCTCTCAGCTCTGGGAGACTCGGGCCTTAAATGTTGCATCTCAGTTCTAGGCATGGAGATATGCCCCCTGTACCTGCTATTTCTTGTTTGTTTTATTTTATTTTATTTTTATTTATTTATTTTGAGAGAGAGAGAATAGGTGCACCAGGACCTCCAGCCATTGCAAATGAACTCCAAACGCATGCACCACCTTGTGCATCTGGCTTACATGGGTCCTAGAGAACCGAACCTTGGTCCTTTGGCTTTAAGGCTTTACGCCTTAACCAATAAGTCATCTCTCCAGCTCTGCTATTTCTTTTTTAAATGTTTTTATTTATTTATTTGATAGTAAGACATAGAGAAATAGTGAGAGTGTGAGTATGGATACACCAAGGCCTCATGCCACTGTGAATGAAGTCCAGATGCACGTACCACTTTGTGCATCTGGCTTTACATGGGTACTGGGGAACTGAACCAAAACGAGTAGGCTTTGCAAGCAAGTGCCTTTAACCACTGAGCCATCTCTCCCGCCCACCTGCATTTCTTGACTCTTTAAATTCTCTTTACTGCTTTCCAGTCAGTCCCTTATTATCCCATTTCATAGTAGAGGCAACCATTCTTTCTAATGAATTTTCTGTGTTAAAATTAATGTGTGGTTACCCCTTCCTGATGGGACCCAGGGCATCCTTGCCAAAAATAAAAAATAAAAAGTCATAAGTAGAAAATGTGAAATGCAAAAAGGAAAGAAAGTGATCAAAAGAAGTAAACTGAAAAGTACACCGTCATTTCCTTCTTTAATCTTCCTAAGCCTGGCACCTAAGGGGTAAATCTACAAGACCCTGTCCCTTCAGCCCTCTCCTGGCACAGCCGGAATGGTGGCATGCTGGAAGTATAAGCTTCCGACTCAGACGCACCAACGATAAATCACAGCCCTATTGCCTGCCAGCTGTGTCCTTGGAGAAAGTTCTTAATAGCTCGAAGCCTGTCTCCTTACCTGGAAACTAAAATGACAGTGACCCCTCGCCCACTTTCCAGGGGACTTGGCTGAGATAACTCATATGAGGGCATCCAGAGCACAGTAGGCTCTCAATCTCTCTTAAAGGAAGAATTTTAGGAAGACACCTTCCCCCACAGATAACTGATTCCCTCTCCTACTCATAAAACTTTCTTTCAGAGGCCCTCCATGCTCTTGAAAAGATTCTTCAATGTTCTTTTCCTGATGGGTTTATTTAATTAGATGATGTCCTCACACAGCTCAGTGGGAAAATGCTGAGCCAGTTCTTTCTATCAGTTGGTTCCCTTCCCTCCCTAATGGACTTCTAAATCTTTAAATCTGAGTCCTGGGTATCTATCTGACCCTTGTTCTGGAAAGAGTTCCAACAGAGACTGAATGTCCTGAGCCAAGGATGAGACGGCAAGGCAATTGCTTATGGATTCTCTAAAGACATCTGCTGTGCTGTGAGTTTTAAGCCAGCCTGCCTGCTGGCACTGACTAAGCGTTATGTAATATATAGGGTTGGGGAGGGGTTGGTATCAAGACTCTTCTGTGGCATAGCCTGGATATCAGCCAACTCTGTTTATCATCTGCCCACCGCACATTTGGATCTAGCCGGTCAGGCTGGACATCAGCTAGCAGCCATGCTACCTCTGACCTTCAGCCACGCCACCTTTGACCTTCAGCCACGCCACCTTTGACCTTCAGCCAAGCCATCATCACTGTATTGGCCACACAAATTGAACATCCTATGTGCAAAAGTCCACATGAGGACCAGAGAAATGGAAATTTTACCTCTCTTCTCTGAGAGTGAATCAAAAACAAACAAAAGAAAATCAAGTGGACTGGTAGTTTAATAATTGTAGGTGTAGAAAGGCATCCGAGCTAACCCAGTGCCGCCTTCTTTCTACCTTAGGACTTTCAGCCTCTGCTTGCATGTTCTCATGAGAAAACTGTTGAGCATCAGAAAGTTCTGCTCCTGCAGCTGAAATTTCCTTGTCTGCATACAGGACACACACTGCCAACCCCTACGGCAAGCAGGCAACTCTGAACCACAGATGTGTGAGATGACTGGAGGTCTCAAGACAGCCATCATAGCAGAGTGCTCGGTGAGTGCTCTATGGCAGAGGTGATCCTTAATGAGTTGGGACCATCCATGAGTGGCTCTTGAATGCAAAACTTTCCCCCACAGAGAAAGACTGTCACCTCTGGAAAGCTGGAATCGCGACTTTCCCCCATCTCTCCTCCTGACTATAACTAAATATCTTTGACATTATATTTAAAAATAAACCAAAACAAAGAGTTTGACAGATGGAGAGAAGTAGGCAGATCAGTAGACAATGTGGAACCAAGGAGTGACTTGGTGACAAGTTCCTTGGTGGGGTTTTTTTGTTTTTATTTTTTGCCTCATATATTCTAAGCATGGAGCTAAAGAGACCAGCAACCTGAAAATGCCAAAAAGGTACATATAATAGAAGCCCAACAAAAGCCTACTCTCTCTAGACAAAAAAAAAAAAAAAATCAGAAAGGTAATAATCTAAGACAGAAAATGTCTAGAAAATAACCACTACATTCCAGCCCAAATACTACATTAGAAACAAATCTGTGGTTACATGCCCACTCGTGCCAACAAACATTGAGTAAGGAGCCTAGACTTCCCTTATGTGAGGCTGTAACAAGGCAACTGTGTAAGTTAGGATTCCCTGGAGAAACAAAACTGGTTGGATGCACATATGTAAATAGATATGTATTTTTACAGGAATTGGCTCTCATAATAATGGAAGCTAAAAGTTCCGCAATCTGCTGTCTATACGCTGGAGCTCCAGGAAAGCTGGTGGAGTACTTCAGTCCAAGTCCAAAGGCCTGGGAATCTGAAGCTCTGACAAAGGCAGGAGAAGATGGATATCCTAGCTGAAGAGAAAGAATTGTCCTTTCTCTGACTTTCTGTTCTATTCCGGCCTTCCACAGATGTCCGCCAGCACTGGTGAGAGTAGATCCTACTCAGTCTCCCAATCCCAATGCTACTGTCTCCCAGAACCACCTTCACAGACACATTCAGGAGTAACGCTTCACCAACTGTCTGCGCATCTCTTAGCTCAGTCAAGTGGGCACATAAAATTAATCACAGTGCCCTATCACCCCAGCTGTGAGGGTGTGACTCTATCCCTACTGCATAGTAATGAGGTCAACTATGTTCCCCACTGAAGTTTAGAGGAGACCATGTGATGATTCTAGACTCTACCCCCATCTGGCAGTAATGAGACTTTCTTCCTTCTCATCGAAGTGATGTCCCAGCAAGCCTAATGGAGAGTTCATTTCAGCAATTTCCCAGCAGAAACAAGGCCACCTTCGGAGGATTGCAGAGGCTGGGATGGGAACCTGTGCTTCTGCTTCCTTCTGATAGTCATGCAGCCTTTGTCTTTTCCCTCTACTAGAGCCATGTCAGAGAAAGCATTTAAAGCAAACAGTTTGAATGAGATTTAGAGCCTTGTAATACAAAATAATAATAATAATAAAGCAGATTTCAATTGAAAATCTCTTATATTTAAACCAAGAAATTTTAATTTGCATGGAAGAAAAATATAATCAAAAGATGCAAATCCCAACAAGAAAAAAGAAATGCCAAAGTTATCTGTCAATGATATTAAAGCAGTTATGGTTTCTTTTGTTTAAAAAAATGGTGGTGGAAAGCTGGGCGTGGTGGCGCACGCCTTTAATCCCAGCACTCGGGAGGCAGAGGTAGGAGGATCGCTGTGAGTTCGAGGCCACCCTGAGACTCCATAGTGAATTCCAGGTCAGCCTGGGCTAGAGTGAGACCCTACCTCGAAAAACCAAAAAAAAAAAAAAAAAAAATGGTGGTGGTGGTGCATGCCTTTAATCCCAGCACTTGGGAAGCAGAGGTAGGAGGATCAACTGCTGCGAATTTGAGGCCAGCCTGAGACTCCATAGTGAATTCCAGGTCAGCCTGGACTAGAGTGAGACCCTACCTCGAAAAACCAATATATATATATATATATATATATATATATATATATATATATATATATATGATATAAGTGAGAGCAAAATGGAAATTTTAGAACTAAAAAAATATAATAGCAAAAATAAAATCTCAACAGATGAACTCAATAGCAGAGTAGAGTGAGGAAAACAGTAAGCAGAAGGCAGAAGAAATTACTCAACCTGACCAAAAGAAAATGCACTGTAAATGAACAAACACAAATTTGCAGGACCCATGAGACTACTACTAAATGATTAACACTCGTGCCACTGGAATCCCAAAAGAAGAAAAAATGAGTACAGATATGAAAAATATTCAAAGAAATGATGGATTAAAAACTTCCCAATTTGGCAAAAAGGGCAAAAATTCACAAATCTGAACATGTGAATGAACTCTCAAATAGGATAAACCTAAAGAAATTTATACCAAGGAAGATTATAATTAAAATTCTAAAAGCTAAAAGACACACAAAAGTTTTGAGTAGAATGAGAAATACATCTTACATATATAGAAATGCAATTTAAATGACAGTAAATTTATCATTCAAAACTATGGAGGTCAAGAGAAAGTGGAACATTTAGGCTATGAGTTGTGTGGTGCACACCAGCACTTGTGAGGCCAAGGTAGGAGGATCACTGTGAGTCCAAGGACACCCTGAGACTACAGAGTGAATTCTAAATCGTCCAGGACTAGAGTGAGACCCTACCTCAAAAAAAAAAAAAAAAGGAAGTGGTACATTTTTCAAGAGCTGATTTTAGAAAAAAAAAAAAAAAAAGTCCTAGCTCAGAATTCTTTACACAGTGAAAATATTCTTCAAGAGTAAAGTGAAAATGAAGCCATTTTCCACTGAAGAAAAACTATGAGGATTTGCCAACAAAAAGTCTATCATAAAATAATGACTAACGGATGTTCTTTCAACCAAAAGGAAATCATGAAAGGAGGAACTGGAATATCAGGATAGAAAAAGCAACATGATAGGCAAAGTTGCGGATAAGTTCAGTAGTTTCTTCTCCTCTTGAGTTTTCTGACTCCTTTCTAATTTTGCTCTAAATATATTTAGAGGAAATATCTAAACCAATTATATTGAAATACAGAAGGGTAAAAGGACATTAAAGGGGACACATTTCTGAATTTTATTCAAACTAGTAAAATAATGACACCAGAAGACTATGATGTAGATAGATATATAGATATATTATATAATACATAATGTCTAGCCAATCACTTTTAAAAGTCACAAAGATACACTGTAAAAAAATAAAATAGTGGGCAAGGCATGGTGGTACACGCCTTTAATCCCAGCACTCAGGAGGCAGAGGTAGGAGGATCACCATGAGCTCAAGGCTACCCTGACACTACAGGGTGAATTCCAGGTCAGCCTGGGTTTGAGCGAGACCCTACCTCGAAAAAAAAAAAAAAAATAGTGGTCTGGAGAGATGGCTCAGCACTTGACAGCACTTCCTGTGTAAGCATGAATGCTTGAGAAAGTTCAAGTCCTCTGAATTCAATTCTCCAGCACACACATGAGCCTCTAAGCATGGTCATGAACATCTGTATTGCCAGTCCTATGAGGAGCAAAGACAAGAATGACTGGGTCTCATAAAACTGCCAAACTTCTAGAATCAGTGGAGACTGTCTCAAAGAAACATGCAGATGGGCAAGGGAGGGCGGACACCTGACATTCTCTTCTGAGCTCTGCTCACGTGCACGAGGTATCACATCTGCATATACCACAAGCACACACCACATCACACTTAACACACACAAAATAACAGAGAAAGGGAAGAAGGAGAAAAGAAATATAGATAAAACAAAAAATAAACAATAGATTTAAATTTTTCCTTGTTGATTTTTCAAGGTAGGGTCTCACTCTAGCTCAGGCTCACCTAGAACTCACCATGTAGTCTCAGGGTGGTCTAACACTCACGGTGATCCTCCTACCTCTGCCTCCTGAGAGACATGTGCCACCACACCTGTCTAGATTTAAATTTTAACATATCAAAACTTACATTAGGGCTGGAGAGATGGCTTAGTGGTTATGGCACTTGCCTGTGACACCTAAGAACCCATGTTCAACTCCCCAGATCCCATGTAAGCCAAATGCACAAAGGTGAGGTAAGTGCAAGGTCGCACATGCCCACTAGGTGGTACGAGCATCTGGAGTTCAATTTCAGTGGCTGAGGCCCTGGTGGCCAATTCTCTCTCTCCTGCCCTCTCGTGCGTGCGCTAAAATTAACACAATACATTAAATGTTATCTTAAATAGTCCAAGTAAATCAATTTAAAAGCAGAAAAGACCAGTGTGGATTATTTTTTTAAAGTAAAGCCCAAGCATATATTGCCTATAAAAGACTCACTTAAAGTATAGTGTAATAGGAAGGGTGAGAATAAATGTATATAAAGACATAATATACAAACATTAAGTAAAGGAAAGCAAAAGTAACTATATTAATATTAAACTAGAGCAAAACAAATTATCTGAGCTACAAAATGACAAAAAGCCTCCAGCCACTAATACAGTAAGAACATATAATGATCCTAAATAGATATGCATAAGTATGAGAGCAAGTAATAGAAATTAAAAGAAAAACAGATAAGTCCAAGAATTTCTTTGAGGCAATGTCTTGCTATGCTGCCCAGGCTAGCCCCAAACTCAATCATGTAGTCCATACTAGCTTGCTACCCTCTTGTCTCAGCCTCCCAAGTGCATGGGTTCCAAGCATGTGTCATTATGCCTAGCTCAATTCCAAAATTATAGCTGGAAATTTCTACATCCTATTCTCAACAAATGATGGAATAAGCAGATAAATCTCAGAAAGAAAAACAAAAGAACACAAAAGGACCATCAACTAAAGGGGTCTAATTATTTGTAGAACACTTGTTAAACATCAGCAACAAACACATCCTTTCAAGTGGCTTTGAGGTGTATGTCACGATGGACCCTCTGGGCCATAAAAATAAACACCAACAAATTTAACTTTTTTCAATCACATGGAATATGTTCTCTGACCACATTATAATAAAACTCAAAACCAATAACAAAGGTCTTGAAACTATCGGACACTAACAATATATTTATAAACAATCCATGAATCAAAGAGGGAGAAACAAAATAATTTAAACCCATCAAACTAAATGAAAATGAGAATAAAACATCAAAATTTGTAGGACACAATGAAGTGCTGAGAGATAAATTTATACCATCAAATGCTTCCCTGAAGAAGGGGAAGATTCTCAAATCAATAACCTAAATTCTCACTTCAAAAACCTGGAAAAAGAAAAGCAAAATAAGCTCAAAGCAAGAAGGAAGAAAAGAAAAATAATATCAGAAATTAATAATATTAAAAACAGAAAAATCAATAAATCAGGGCTGACTAGATAGTCCTTGTTAAGTGCTTACCGTACATCTATGAGGACCTGCTTAAGTTCAATCCCCAAAACCCATGTGAAAAGCACTGGGTGTGACAGCATGCTCTTGGAAACTCAATGCTAGGCAGACAGGCCATCTCCGGGGATTGCTGACTAATTAGGTGAGTTCAGAGGCCAGAGAAAGACCCTGTTTCAAAAAACATGGACAGTGCCTGAAGAATGACACTCAAGACTGTCCTCCAGCTTACACACATATACACACACACAGGTGCACTGTGTACACACATAAACACACATATATACACACACACAAACAAAAGAAAAAAATCAATGAAGCAAAGAGCTGTTTCCTTGCAGAGATTAATAAAATTGGCACATCTCTAACGATCTTGGCAAAGAAAAAGAAGAGAAGACACAAGTTACCAATACAGGGAATTGAACAAGGGACATCACTACAGACCGTGCACGTACTGATGGGTAACACGGGAATCCTAGAAACATCTCTACCACACGTAAATCTGACATGTATACAGAATGGATCAATTCCTTGGAAAACACATATTACATCATTTCTCCCAATATGAATGGACATATTAGTATGAATATGAATAAGAAAATTTCATTCACAATTTTAAAACCAAAAATAAGACTAAATCTCCAGACCCATTGGTTGTATTTAATGAGGAATATACACCAATTATACACACTCTCTTCTAGGAAAAAGCAAAAGAGAATACTTCCCAATTCATTTCATGACACTAAGTTACTCTCATAGCAAGACCAGGAGAGGGTAGGCATTGGCAGATGGCTCTGTATAAAATCTTAGGGATTTCCAAATTACTCCTAGAACTAGTAAGTGAGTTCACAACATAGCAGTGAAGTCACAGGACTCACAGTGAATATGAAAGCCACTATGATTCTGTATCCTAGCAATAAACACAGGCACAGACACCAGAAACAGAATCCCATTTACAACCATTCAGAACATAATCAGGGCTGGAGAGATGGCTTAGCGGTTAAGGTGCTTGCCTGCAAAGCCTAGGGGTCCATGTTCAACTCTCCAGATCCCACATTAGCCAGATACACAAAGGTGAGGCAAGCACCAGGTAGAACATGCCCACTAGGTGGTGGAAGTGTCTGGCGTTTGATTCCAGCGCCTGAGGGAGGCTGGAGAGATGGCTTAGCAGTTAAGGCACTTGCCTGTGAAGCCTAAGAACCCAGGTTAAATTCTCCAGTACCCACGTTAAGTGGTAAGCCAGATGCACAAGGTGGCGCATGCATCTGAAATTCATTTGCAGTGGTTAGAAGCCCTGGTGTGCCCAGCCCCTTCTCTCTATCTGCCCTATCTCTCCCCCCCCCCCCCCGTCTCTCTATCTATCTCTATCTCTTTAAAAAAAATAGGAGAGGGTTAGGGCAGAGGAAGGAGTAGGAGATAGGGAGGAAAAAACAGAGGGAGGCAAGGTGACTATGATCAAAATACACTTTGTACATACATAAAAATTGTCAATAAAAAATAGAAGAGGAGCTGGGTGTGGTGGTGCATGCCTTTAATCCCAGCACTCGGGAGGCAGAGGTAGGAGGATCGCCACAAATTTGAGGCCACCCTGAGACTACATAGTGAATTTCAGGTCAGACCTACAGTGAGACAGGTCCTACCTTGAAAACCAAAAATAAATAAATAAATAGAATAGAATAGAATTGGGAATAGCTGGAAAGAAAGGATTCAGTGAAGGGGCACAGAAGGGGGAAAAGGGAGAGTGTTGGGAGAGAGCTATGATCATAGTATATTGTATATATATATATGTATATATATATTTATATATATATATGAATAGATGTTGTCAATAAAAAGTTCTAAAAAGAAATAAAGTGAAGAATCAATAGAGGAAGACACCCAGCCAGCATCAACCTCTGGCCTGCACATGCATGCATACACACATGCAGTGCCCACACATGTGCACCCACACACATGAACACACACACATGTGAACATACATGCACACACCCATGAGAAAAACTCAACAGGATAAAAACACTCAGTAAGGAAATGGACAAAGAGCATGTCACCAGGGAAAATGCACAGGTGGCAAATGTGCCCATGCAAGCCTTCTATAGACACCGTTACCCACTGGGGAAAGGCAAATTAAAACCAGAAGACACCCTGCATGCCTAGGAGGGCAGTTAAAATAAGTAACGGTGACAACACCAAATGCTGGTGGGAATGCCGTGGTGGTTTGGCTGTGGAGTACTCCCCATAGCCTCATGCGTTTGTGATCAAGCCTCATGACTGATCCCCGGCCAGTGCGGCCTTTGGGACGTGGAGCCTTGTTGGAGACAGTGTGTCTTGGGAGTGGGCCTTGGGGTGCTGTAGCCCAGCCTCACTTGCCAGTGCCAATGGGTTCACTCTGTTTCCTCCCCGCTGCCATGATGGCATAATGCCTGGTTGTTTGCACTGTGTGTACTTTCCCCACCGTGATGCAGCTCCCCTCAAAACTGTAAGTTCAAATGAACCCTTTCCTCCTACAAGCTGGCCAGGTGTTTGGGCCCAGTAAGAAACGGCTTCACTCATACACAGTTGATGGAAGTGCAAAACGGTGTAAGTACTCTAGAAAATGGAGTGGAACTGCTTTCAAAAGTCACTACATGGGCTGGAGAGATGGCTTAGCAGTTAAGTGCTTGCCTGTGAAGCCTAAGGACCCCGGTTCAAGGCTCAATTCCCCAGGATCCACATTAGCCAGATGCACAAGGAGGCACATGTGTCTGGAGTTCACTTGCAGTGGCTGGAGGCCCTGGTGTGCCCATTCTCTCTCTCTCTCTCCTTCTTTCTCTCTCTGTCTGTCACTCTCAAATAAATAAATAAACAAAAAAGCACAATTCATTTAAAAAAATTAAAAAGTCATCACGTGACTGCCACATCAGCCACCAACTACACCCCTGTGCATTTATCCCAGAGAAATGAAGGTATGAGGCATATCTCATACACACATACACAAAAAAAAATCTAATCTAGGGCTGGAGAGATGGCTTAGCAGCTAAGGTGCTTGTCTGCAAAGCCAAAGGACCCAGGTTCAATTCCCCAGGATCCACATAAGCCAGATGCACAAGATGGCACATGTGTCTGGAGTTCGTTTGCAGCGGCTGAAGGCCCTTGCGTGCCCATTCTCTCTCTTGCTCTCTGTCTCTCTCCGCCTCTGTGTGTCTCTCAGGTAAATTTTTTTAAAATGCAGGGTGTGGTGGTGCACACCTTTAATGCCAACACTTGGGAGGCAGAGGTAGGAGGATCACCATGAGTTCAAGGCCACCCTGAGACTACATATTGAATTCCAGGTCAGCCTGAACTAGAGTGAGCCCTACCTCAAAAAAAAAAAAATCGAATCTATCCATGATTGCTTATAGCAGATTAATTTGTAACGACCAAACCCTACAGACAAATGAGATATTTTTCAATGGGTGAGTTAAACAACTGGTACTGTATTTGTACTATGGAATACTACTCAGTTATAAAAAGTAATAAACTATTGATACAGGCAAGGACCGTGGTTGATTACCACAGAACTAATGCTGAAGGAATGGGGTCAATCTCAACAGGCTACACACTGTATGGTTCCACTTACGTAGCATTCATGAAATAACAAAAATTATAGGCATGGAAGGCAGATGAGTGGTTGTCATGGTTACAGAGGGTCTAGGGAAGGAGAGAAGTTAGTGTGACTTTAAGAGAGTGTCATGTGATAGTCAAGGTCTGAGTGGTGACCATGTCAACATCAGCATCCTAGTTTGATACTGAACTACGGCTCGGCGAGATGCTGCTGTTGAAGGGCTCATGTAAGTGACACAGGGATTTCCCTCTGTCATGTACCTGCATGTGACTCTACAGTGATCTCCCAACAAAGGCTGAATTTGAAAATAAAAATCTTCATTTCTAATACAGCCTGGATTTAGTCATTCTCAGCCTTTCACACTAACTTCAATGTTAGATTGCTGGAACCCAGAGCCACACCTATTTCCCCAGCATTTCCTCTATTGTAGTAGTGAGGTCAAGTTCAGCCCGCTGGCTCAGGGCCTATCAGGAGACATTGACTCAAAAAGTGGGGTTTAGGGATAAAGGGATGGCTTAACACTTAAGGCATTTACCTGCAAAGCCAAAGGACTCAGGTTCGATTCTCCAGGACCCACATTAGCCAGATGCACAAGGGAGCACAAGCGTCTGGAGTTCATTCGCAGTGGCTGGAAGCCCTGGTGCACCTATTCTCTCCCTCCCTCCCTCCCTTCCTTCCTCCCTCCTTCCCTCCCTCTCTCTCTCTCTCTCCTTCTTTCTCTGTCAAATAAATAAATAAATAAATAAATAATTTTTAAGTGGGGTTTATAGAAGCAAGCAAGCCTGGTGTGACAGCTTCAAGCATCAGGTCCCGAAGCCCAGTCGCTGTCCAGTGGCCTGCAGAACGTCACAAGACAAACCTGCAAAGTGAATTCTCAGTTCCTTGGGAGCATAGACAATGCCTAGCCAGGTCCCCTGGCTTTGTCTCAAGAGGAAAACGAGGACTTCTCAGTTCCTTGGGTCAGCTGTGCAGAGGCCTCCCAATTATCCGTTTCTTTGCTAGCCAGCTGAGGCTCCAGACGTAGAAAGGCCCTCTTCTGAGGTCTAATTACAGAGGCGATCTGTTCAAATACAGAAGTTGTCTAAATCTCTCCTCTGGTTCCCTGAAATCTCCCAACACTGTCTCAGCACCAGGTTCTCAGAGGCATCCGTCCGCCTGGTATATTTCATCCGAAGTGAGTCTAATGCAGGTCTCAACCTGGGACCCAAAGGAACCCATCCTGTAGGCCATGGAGGCTGGCTTCCGGGCCTGCCTCTACCCAGACCCCAGCTCTTCTTGGTAGGTGTGCAGTTCTCATTTCACAGGTAAGGGGAGGCAGGGTGAGGGGGTCTGGATTCGGTGTTGCCTCTGAGGTCTATATCCTTTCCACAGTGTGACGTGATCTCCCTGAGAAATGTGTCCAGGACAACAGGGGCAGAGTCAGCCAAGGACACAGGCTGGCATGAATACAGTAAGCAAATGGAACTAAGCAGTGTGGTCAGTACCAGGCAACCTGCCCACTCACGAAGCATTAGATGGAAAGCCCAGGTGAGTTGCCAAAGGGCAACTAGTCTCTAAGCAGAGGCATCCCAGGATGACTCCCCACAAAGTGATGTGTAAGGCCAGGTGATGGGGGTCACGGGCCGAGTAGGAACAGCCTCCATGATTCCCCTCCTGTTGTCTCTTTCCTCTGGAGCATTCTCCCTGCTCCTGGTGCTCTGAGCTTTCTGGAATGTAATTGGGGCCGCAGCACCGTCCCATTGGCAGTGATTCATTAATTAATGTTTCATCTGCATTGATCCTCTGAAAAATGACTTCCTCATTATCCATCTTGCAGAGTTTCCACTTGGCAGCCTGAGCACCAAAGCACCCTCCACACTCCAGTTCTCTCTGACGCCAAGGGAAAGAGCCAGGCTTCATCGTCCAATAGGAAGAAGTCCAGCTCCGCCATGGGAAAGAGCCAGGCTTCATCGTCCAATAGGAAGAAGTCCAGCTCCGCCATAGGAAAGAGCCAGGCTTCATCGTCCAATAGGAAGAAGCCCGGCTCTGGCGCCAAGGGAAAGAGCCAGGCTTCATCGTCCAATAGGAAGAAGTCCAGCTCCGCCATGGGAAAGAGCCAGGCTTCATCGTCCAATAGGAAGAAGTCCAGCTCCGCCATGGGAAAGAGCCAGGCTTCATCGTCCAATAGGAAGAAGCCCGGGTCTGGCACCATGGGAAAGAGCCAGGCTTTATCATCCAATAGGAAGAAGCCCAGCTCTGGCACCATGGGAAAGAGCCAGGCTTTATCGTCCAATAGGAAGAAGCCCAGCTCTGCCACTCTACAGCTGCAGAACCTTAGGTGACACCCTGGGTGTTCTCAGCCTGTTTCTTCACTTACAAAATATCCTCCGTGTGGGACCTTTGGGAACCCCAGATAACACAATTTACCTGAGAGGGGTGGTTGGTGGGTTTTGGTTTTGGTTTGTTTTTTATGCAAAATGCTATGTGGAGCCAAACCCAATTCTAATTCCAAGCAGATTGTAGCTGACCCCGGGCTGCTAAAACTTAGAAAGACAAAGTTAAGGTTGCAGGCATGAGAGGTGTCCCCAAATTCCCCTCATAACTCCACTGACCAAAAAAAAAAAAAGTCACAGCTAACTCTTCAAGGAAAAAGCCCAAGATAAGTAAGGCCCAAAGTGAAAGCCCAAAAATAGAGAGGAGATGGCTCGTGTTAATTGCTCACTAGAAAAAAAAATGGAGATAAAAATCTGATTGAGACGTCATTTCTCATGATCCAATTTGACAAAAATTCACAAGTTTGACAACACATTCTCTTGGTGGGGGAGACAGGCGTTCTTACACCTCATTGGAGGAAATGCAAAAGGTTGCAAGTACTTTGGGGGAAGGAATTTGGTGATGTCTAGAAAAATTACACATTCATTCATCTTTTAAAGCCAGAATCCCACATCTAAATATGATTGGAGAAAATTAATAATCTAGGCTATTCATCACAGAAGTGTTTGTTTAATTTTTCTTTTGGGGGGTGATTTTTTTTATTTTTTAATTTTTTTTAATTTTATTTTTTTTCTTTTCTCAATTTTTATTAACATTTTCCATGATCATAAAAAATATCCCATGGTACTACCCTCCCTCCCCCCACTTTCCCCTTTGAAATTCCATTCTCCATCATATGGGGGGGGGTGATTTTTTGAGGTAGGGTCTTGCTCTATCCCAAGCTGGCCTGAGATTCACTGTGTAGTCTCAGGGTGGCCTCGAACTCATGGCAATCCTCCTATATCTGTCTCCCAAGTGCTGGGATTAAAGGTGTGCGCCAACCCAGGCTCTTCTTTTTTTTTCTTTTTTTTTTTTTTAAGACAAGGACTCATATATCCCAGACTAGCCTCAGACTCACAATGTAGCCAAAAATGACCTTGAACTCTGATCCTCCTTCCTCCATCTCTTGAGTGCTGGGATTACAGGCATGCTCCACCACACCAGGTTTATCTTGCAGAAGCATTTGTAAAAGCAAAAGGGCAGAAACCATCCAAACTTCCTCATCAAGAGGGGACCATTGGAAGGCATTTGAGGTTCCTATTAAAAAGAATGGAGATCTCTAGCTACTGCTGTGGAATGTTCTTTAAGGCACCAAGGGTAAGTGAGGAAAGCAAGGAAATAAAGTATTTTACTTACTATTTTGCTGTTTGTATAAGAAACGGGACCTATGTAAAGCTACTAGCCAGTTTTGTTTATCAAGATGCACAGCGGAAGCCGGGCGTGGTGGCACACACCTTTAATCTCAGCACTCGGGAGGCAGAGGTAGGAGGATCGCCGTGAGTTCGAAGCCACCCTGAGATTCCATAGTGAATTCCAGGTCAGCCTGGGCTAAAGTGAGACCCTACCTCGAAAACAAAAAACAAAAAACAAAATGCACAGCAGGTAGCCGGGCGTGATGGCTCACAACTTTAATCCTAGCACTCAGGAGGCAGAGATAGGAGGATCGCCATTAGTTCAAGGCCTCCCTGAGACTACAGAGTGAATTCCAGGTCCACCTGAGCTAGAGTGAGACCCTACCTTGAAAAACCAAAAAAAAAAAAAAAGGAAAAGAAATACCAAAGATGGGCCTGGAATGTTTCTTCATAGGAGGAAGCAAAGCAGTTGTCAAAGGCTCCCAGGCTTGTGGCAAAGGATCTTGGGAGGCCACTTGAGTAAGTTCCTCCTGATCAGGCAATGATGGACAACATGGGCAAGTGTGGAGAAGCATGACAGTTGACTGAGATGCTTAAGATGCCACAAATTCCTATCTGGTAAATATAAGAATTGGGTATGTTCTGACTTTTCTGTATGTCTATATCTCAGATGAGATCAGGCACATTAAGGCTGTTATGGTCATAGACTAGTATGTCTGTATCTCAGTTGACAGTTTATAAGAGGAAATTTCAGCCCATAAGGATCTTCTGGGTGTGTGTGTGTGTCTGTGTTGTATGCATGTGTGTATATGTGTGTGTATGTAGAGGCCAGACATTGACACTGGATGTCTTCTTCCATCTCTCTCCACCTTACTTTCTGGAGACGGGGTCTCTCACTGAACCAGGAACTCCCTGATTGGCTTATCTGTCTAGCCAGCCGGCCCCAGGGATTATCTGGTGTCTGGGATTACAGGCATGTGCTACCATATCTGTCCATCTGGATAGCTCAGCTGAAGCCAGGCCTGACCAAAGTCAGAAATGGTAGGAAGGGTGGGTTTCCAGACAGAGTTCTAGCAGATCCTTGAGTTACTTTCTGTTGTTTTCAGCTCCATGTTGCTGGGATGAATATCCAACCAGACACGGTTTATTTCAGGCTTACAGATCCAGGGGAAGTTCTATCAATGGCAGAAGAAGCTGGCTCCCTTTTGTAAATCCAAACAGAGAGAGAAAGAGAGTTTAAAAAAAAAAAAAACCAGCAAACACCAAAAACAAGCAGCAAGCACGCTCTGCCAGAGCTCAAACTTTTCTCTCCACACCTTTGGGCTGGAATTCAGATCCACCCACACACACACCTTAGGCTGGGCTCCAACATCTGCCCCGGTGACCCCTCCAGCCAGACGGCTAGAGACCCAAGTTACAAGTTTAATGTTGATAAAACACCTCAGTCTATGGGGCCGTACATTTTAAACTATCACATTCAAACAACCACACCTTCCAATCAGCTCCCTTGGTAGGGATCAGAGCAGAGAGCCTGACCCCTAATCCTTCACAGGACTTGGGACAGAGGCTTTGGGGATGGGATGAGGTAGGGTGGGGTGGGGTGGAGTGGGATGGGATGAGGTGGAATAGGGTGGGATAGCAACCCCACATAGGAACACTAATATGAAGAAAGATGTCCTGCCTGGGTTGAAAAATCCGTTTCAGACTTACAGAGGTCTCTTCAAAGCTGAACAAAGAGACACCCAGCCTCTGATTAAAAGCAACATTGTTAATACTAAATGCTTCAGACTTGTGTATTCTGTTGCTTGTTTTTTAAAATAGTAAAAGATAAAAATAAAAGTAGGTGGGCTGGAGAGATGGCTTAGCGGTTAAGGCATTTGCCTGCGAAGCCTAAGGACCCAAGTTCGATTCTCCAGGTCCCACATAAGCCAGATGCACGAGGGGGTGCATGCATATGGAGTTCATTGGCAGTGGCTAGAGGCCCTGGCACACCCATTCTCTCTTTCTCTCTCCTTCTGTCCCTCTGTACCTAATAAATAAATAAATTTTTAAAAACTATAAAAAAATTAAAAATAAAGGTAGATGCACAATTTATATTGGAAAATATGGTAACAGGTGGAAATGAAGGGCGCTAAAAGACACAGGACTCTTCTAGAAGAAAAAGATGTACATGTGTAGAGCAACTTGAAAAGCGGTGGGCTTTCAAACACAACCATGACAGGCTGTTCGTGCCTGGATCCATGCCCTTCCTTTGCAAAGCTTTTGCCTCCTGAACCGGAAGGGAATTTGCCCTTGGGTGGCTACCATGTGGAAGGCCTTGTGCTAAGGAATGAGCATTTCTGGGGCTAGAGAGATGGCTTAACAGTTAAGGCGTTTGCCTGCAAAGCCAAAGGATCCCGGTTCAACTCTCCACAGGACCCTCATACGGCAGATGCACAAGGGGGCGCATGCTTCTGGAGTTCATTTGCAGTGGCTGGAGGCCCTGGCGCACCCATTCTCTCTCTCTCTCTCTCGCTCTCACTCTCTTTCTCTGTCTCAGATAAATAAATAAAACATATTTTAAATTAAAAGAATGAGCA
Source organism: Dipus sagitta (assembly GCA_036346955.1). Classification (NCBI taxonomy): domain Eukaryota; kingdom Metazoa; phylum Chordata; class Mammalia; order Rodentia; family Dipodidae; genus Dipus; species Dipus sagitta. Next base: position 149,811,565 of record CM070772.1, on the reverse strand, counting down.
TTTCTGTCTCCTTTTTACCAAAGATTTAGGAGTTCTGGTGACTTGACTGTTGTCACCAGCAAAAACTGAGGCAACCAGCCCGCCAACGCCCCTCTGTGTGGCTCCAAGGCTTGTGTACCTGGTTTCAGATCTCTGTCACCACGGCTCCATGTCCAAACACTTCGTTCTCGTTCCCGGGAGAGCACTCCGCATTCACAAAAGCACCCTGCAGCTCCCCGCCTCTTTCCTGCTCCCAGGCTGATGTTCCGCAGCAACCCAAATGGGCCTGGCCCGTTCCCCGGTCAGCATGACCTGGCTGCAAATCTTCGCCTCTTTCTTCTCTGAGTATGTTCCAATTTGCCCAAATCCCCTTAAACAGGTAAGACGGAGAAGTGAACACAGATTTTTGAGAGCCTGACTGATGGGCTGACCATAGCAACGCCCGGATGGGGAGGATTATCTCTGCTGTGATCTGGCCTCAAAAGCCCCTGGGAGCTCAGCTTAGGATGGATTCATTAGCTTTGCTGACAAGGCCATCGCAGAGCCCCCTCGTCATGAGAACTCCCTCCTCTAAAGTTCCCGGAGCTCCGTGCCCTGGCATCCGCTAAGCCAGCTTCCCTCTTCCTACACTTGAGAAATTTGTTGTTTTGAACCTCGGCGCAGGATTTCCAATGATTGATGTCAATTGCATTCCACAAACACCCACGGAGCCAGGCACAAGCACTGGTTGCTGGGGAAGAGAACTAAACAAGGCATCCTTGAGCTTAGGGCTCTACTCGGAGCTGCTCTGGACACTCCCATGTCACCCTGGCAGTGGGGGAGAGGGGGAGGTCTCGGTACTCACTGTACCCTCCTCCCAACAGATGCCAAGATGCTGGGTGCAGAGTCACACCTTGAGAGGCACCAGGGCACTGGAGCCGATCTTGAGTGGCCGAGGCTGCACGGAGCAGAACATTCTTGTCCGTGAGTGATCAGCTGCCAAGAACATTTCAAAGGCTGATTTACTCTTTCTCCGAAGATTGTTTACACCAGAGCTCTCTGTTCCCCTCAGAGCCTGTACCTCCCTGAAAAACCTGTCACAATTTGTGATCTGAGAACTCGCTAGCCTGAAGGAAGAAAACTAATGTATTCTCCCTCTCTCTCTCTCTCTCTTTCTCTCTCTCTCTCTCTTTTATCTCACCCAGGAAATACTGCCATGTTTTCTTACTTGGGATAGAAACACTGGTAGGCTCTTAGCTGGCTCTGGCCTGGGTCCTGCCTGGTAGAGGTTATCTGGACTTTGAGCTGTTATTTCACGTCTTCCATATCCCCTGGCAAACGGAGAGAGCCTGGGTTGAGTTATGAAAGATTTTCCATATAAGGCCAAAAGAACATAATCTCTAATTCTGGCCTTTTCCAATGAGTCAACCCAAAGCTGGAGTTTTTATTAGAATGTAGTTAGACTGGGTTGAATGGACATGGTGAATACATACTGTTGGGACAAGATCTCTAAGTCTGGAGCCAGATGTTTAGAGCCAGGGTTCAAACTCTGCCACTAACCTGTGTGACCTTGAGCAAGTCTTGTACACTGCCTGGGCCTCCATTTCCTCATCTGATATAGTCAAAAGAGCTAAGACCTTCAGAATTTGTTATCGTACAGTATTATAGGAGCTGGGTACAGTGACACGCACTGTCGTCCCAGCACTGGGCAGCGTGAGGCGAGCAAGCACAAGTCTAAAGGCAGCCAGGCCTTCATAGGAAATCCCAGGACAACCTGCGCTCAGGGTGCCTGAATGACGGGGTTGATAACCCAGCTCTGCCACTTACCAGCTGTGACTGTTGTGGTTTGAATGCGTCCCCTGCCTGCACCTCCCCCCCCCCCCACCGTGTTTGAACTCTTTGTCCTCAGCTGGTAGCAGTTTTGGAAGGCCATGGAACCTCTTTTTTTCAGAGAGAGAGTTTGTTTTGTTTTTTTGAGAGAGAGAGAAACAGGCCAGGGGAGATAGAGAGAGAGAATGGGTGCGCCAGGGCCTCCCAGCCACTGCAAATGAACTCCAGATGCATGTGCCCTTGTGCATATGGCTTACGTGGGTCCTGGGGAATCAAACCTGGGTCCTTTGGCTTTGTAGGCAAGTGCCTTAGCCACTAACCCATTCCCCAGCCCCTTTTAAAAAAATTGTTTTTTTTTTCTTGGGCTGGAGAGATGGCTTAGCAGTTGAGCGCTTGCCTGTGAAGCCTAAGGACCCCAGTTCAAGGCTTGATTCCCTAGGACCCACGTTAGCTGGATGCACAAGGGGGCGCACGTGTCTGGAGTTCGTTTGCAGTGGCTGGGAGGCCCTGGTGCGCCGTCTCTCTCTCTCTCTCTCTCTCTCTCTCTGCCTCTTTCTCTCTCTGTCTGTCACACTCAAATAAATAAATAAAAATGACCAAAAAAATTATTTTTCTTTGCGTGGAACCTTTAAGGAGTGGAATCACACTGAAGGAAATGGTCACTGGGGGTCAGGACTCGAGGATTTATAGCCTGGCCCCACTTCTTGTCTGTGCTCTGCTTCCTGACTGCAGATGCAAAGTGACCAGGCGCCTCACACTCCTGCCGCCCTGCCTTCCCCATCACAACCAACTGTGTACACCCTTCTTGCACCACAAGCCGAAATACTTTCTCTTGAGTTGCTTTTGATGGGCCTTTTGTCATGACAACAGAAAAAGTAACCAATGCAGCAACTTTTGGGCAATGACTCAAGTTCTTTAAAGCTCAGATTCCTCTTCCGTAAAATGTGGGTGATGTCAGCACCACACAGGAGTCTGACAAGGAGTCAATAAGCACCAAGTGTCTGCGATGGTGCCTGGGAGGGAGGAGCCTTCAGTCATGGGTGGTGCCCTGGTTCTTGAGCTAATTACCAGCTAGAGCCTAGCCGGAACTAGCAATATTAAAAGAAGCCACTTGTGGGCTGGAGAGATGGCTTAGTGGTTAAGGCATTTGTCTGTGAAACCTAAGGACCCAGGTTCAATTCCCCAGTACCCATGTAACAAAGTGGCACATGCATCTGGAGTTTTTTTGCGGTGACTAGAAGCCCTGGCACACTCATTCTCTCTGCCTCTCTCTCTCTCTCTTTCTCTCTCTCTCAAGTAAATAAATAAAAAAATTTAGTGAATTTTTATAAAGTTTTAAAACATTTTATTTATTTATTTATTTGAGACAGAGAGAGGGACAGATAGAGAGTGAGTGAGAATGAGCGCACCAGGGCCTCCAGCCACTGCAAAAAACTCCAGATGTGTGTGCACCCTTGTGCATCTGGCTTACGTGGATCCTGGGGAATCGAACTGAGGTCCTTTGGCTTTGCAGGGCAAACACCTTAACCACTAAGCCATCTCTCCAGCCCAAATAATTTTTTTTAAAGCCACTTGTGAGACACTCAGTTCATAGAGGTTTTGTAGCACCAAATACTCTTCTGACAGAGGTCCTCCACAGTATAAGAGCTCACAGGCCAAGAGTGGAGAAGAGACTCATGGGAGCCCTGAGCACACAGACGTGAAACTTTTGGCCCTCAGAAGTTCGCACACAGTGCCTAAAGCTGTGCCCTTTTCTTTCTCTTTTCCTCCCTACATAGGCCACACCCCCAGGCTCCCTTCAGGGGCGAAATGGAGCCCAGGACAGAGGCCACAACCTCTGTGAGACATTTCACAGGAAGTCCTTCTGTGTACTGTTTGTGTGTGAGAGAGAGAGGCTGCTCCACAGCACTGTCTGTAGAGAGAGGCAAAAGACCTTTCTTCCCCTGCTGCAAAAAGCCTAGTAAGACTCTAGTGGGAAAGACTGAAGAGCTGCAATGTTTCTGGCATCACTGACTGTGGTGGTTTGATTCAGGTGTCCCCCATAAACTTAGGTGGTCTGAATGCTAGGTTCCCAGCTGATGGAGATTTGGGAATTAACGCCTCCTGGAGGCGGTGTATTGTTGGGGGCGGGCTTATGGGTGTTATAGCCAGTTTCCCCTTGCCAGTGTTTGGCATACTCTCCTGTTGCTATTGTCCACCTTATGTGGGCCAGGGGGTGATGTCCACCCTCTGCTCATGCCATCGTTTTCCCCTGCCATCATGGAGCTTCCCCTCGAGCCTGTAAGCCAAAATAAACCTCTTTTTTGCCCACAAGCTGCTCTTGGTCGGATGATTTTGGCCAGCAATGCGGACCTGAATGCAGCACGGACCAAAGGGACTTTGAAGGCTGAGGGAAGAAACTGAGATTCATGACAGGCCTTCCCTGAGGCCTGCCCCCGCCCACAGACAAGGGGGGGGGGTCCAGGATAAGGCGTGGAGGCCTTTTGCACTTTGACTTGGTACCTAAAACAGCCTTAATAGAGGCCGGTAGCTGGCAGTGCTATGTCCCTTGACTGAGATGGCCGCCATGAAGAGACAGGACAAAGTTGGAACCTCGTTCATGAAAAGGCGGCCATGGAAGTCTGTGGCTGAGGGAAGCAGCACAAGAGGGGCTCCCTGACACTAAACAGGACCCAGTAAGGTCCCAGTCCAGTCTCCAGCGACACTGGAGACCCCAGATCCCCAAGCTGAGGCCATCTCGCTGCCCAGTGCAACCGAGCTGCAGCCACCCCCTCCAGGAGCAAAGGGGCAGAGATGTGCACGGCCACTTCCTGTCCTGAACACACCAGGAAAGACAGAAGCTGGGAGGGTTGCACTCAGTCGTCCTCCACGTGGAAGGAAGCGTCAAAAGTACAGAAGAAATGTTCCCTCCAACAGCCTCCTAAAAAAAAAAAAAAAAAAAAAACCTCCTACCCACCTCTGCCCACATGGCTCCCAGCTCTCCTTTGTGGCCGGTCTCTATCAAAGGCCTGCGCTCCACTGAGGTACCGAACTTCAAGCTTGAAAGAGTCTTCAAATGGCCTTCTTTGGTATGTAGTGCCTCGGAGTGTAGGGACTCTGCTAGACTGCCATGTATCAGCTTGGTGACTTTGTATAAGTTCCTTCCTATCTTCCCATAAGCCCCAGTGCCCTCTTCTGTAGATAGCTGGGTGGCGAGCACATGCGCTTACACACACACACACACCCCAAAGGGAGCTGTGGAGATTGTGTAAAAGTTCTGGGAGAGCCTCCAGACTTGTAGAGCCCACGATGATGTGTGTGGCCTGTATCTAGCAAAGGTCCACTTACGGAACGGAGTGCAGTGCAATGCGATGGATGGACGGCCTCTGTGAGGGGAAGGGGGCAAGTGGGAAATCTCCATACCCGCTACAAATCTCCAATTGCTCTGAAAAATAAAATCATGCCCTGGCCTCCCTAGCTTGAGTGTGCCCTGGCAGTACATCTTTACTAGCACCTGAAGAAAACCCAAAACCTTCATTCCCCAGGCTCCAAAGCCTGCTCCCAATGGTTTCAGGAAAGGGCAGGGGAACTTCTGGTCGAAAACTGCTCCATAGGTCACACGGGCTTTTCTGACAGTCTGTGAAGTTCATAATCAGAAGAGGAAAGCCAATGAGCCCCAAGGATTTCAGAGGCTGGTAGGGAACACAGATGTGCGTACACATTCTCTGATACCAGCTGGAAAGGACCAGATGGAAAGTCAGCCTTAGATCCAGGCCAGGCCTGAGACACCACACCCAGGCCTAACACCAGCTCCTCCCTCCTCAGCTCGGCAGACTCCAGGCCTGAGAGGTGGGTGAGGAGACCCAGGCCTCTCCAGCCAGACTCTCCAACCTGCCCACTCACCCTCACCAGGTGATGAAATTGGCCTTTTGTTGAGGCCCTGAGGGTTATAAACAAGCAGCCCTGACATATGGGTCATTCCTGAGATGCCTGCTTCATTGGCTTTAAGGGCCCCTTGGCGGTAAAGAATTGCAAAGCTGCTAACTCCGTAGTATATTAAAGTGGAATAAATTCCTCTGAATGGTCCTCAGGTGAGAACCTTTGCTTAGCAAACACCTCCTGCTTCCTCTTGTAGGACCCAAGACTGACCCCTGGCGGTCCCCACTAACAGCTGAAGGCCAACCTTTCCCATCCGTCTTTGAGCATCTTCCCAGATTGAGGAATCTCTCCTCTCTCTCTCTCTCTCCTCCCTATCCCCTTAGCAACACGATGTAATTAAGACATTAGAATGAGAATCTTCTGACCTCAGTTTCAACCAGGGCATCAATATGACAGAGATCAAATAGGAAGTCATCAGAAACCAGAAGTGCTATGAAACAAACTCCCCAAACTTGCAAGTTTTCTGGGGCCGTACAGTCCTAAGTGCTTGTTTCATAACCTTTTAGAATCTCCAAACTAGATCCAAAGGGTTTTCCTCCCAGCCCTTCCAGCTCCATTTCTTTCCTTCCTTCTTTCTTTCTTTTAATTTATTTGCTAGGAGAGAGAGAGAATATGAATGGGCGCACCAGGACCTCCAGCCACTGCAAACAAGCTGCATGTACCACTTTGTGTATCTGGCTTTACATGGGTACTTGGGAATTGAACCCGGGTTGTTAGGCTTTACAGGCAAACTCCTTAAGTACTGGGCCATCTCTCCAGCCCCTCCAGCTCCATTTCTACTGCCCACCCCTGTTCCCCATGTCTCACTGATCCTGACCTGCCAGGCATCTCCAAGCCCCATCGGCCACAGCTTCCTCACCCCGATGGCTTAACTCTGCTGCCTATCACCAGTGCTTCTCCTTGCGAAAGCTTTCACTGATGCCCTATTGAAAGTGAATCCTGGGGGCTGGAAAGATTGCTTAGCAGTTAAGGTGCTTGCCTGCAAAGTCTAAGGACCCAGATTCGATTTCCCAGTACTCACGTAAGCAGTGGCTGGAGGCCCTGGCACTCCTATTCTCATTCCATCTGTCTCTCTTCTATCTCTCTCTGTGCTTGCAAATAAATAAAAATAGGTTTTTGTAAAAAAAAAAAAAAAAAAAAGTTAATCCCAGGGGCTGGAGAGATGGCTTAGCAGTTAAGCGCTTGCCTGTGAAGCCTAAGCACCCCGGTTCGAGGCTCGATTCCCCAGGACCCACGTTAGCCAGATGCACAAGGGGGCGCACGTGTCTGGAGTTCGTTTGCAGTGGCTGGAGGCCCTGGTACACCCATTCTCTCTCTCTCTCTCTCTCTCTCTCTGTCTCTCTCTCTCTGTGTGCCTCTTTCTGTTTCTGTCACTCTCAAATAAATAAATAAATAAAAATGAACAAATTTTTTTTTAAAGTTAATCCCAGGCTGGAGAGATGGCTTAGTGGTTAAGGCACGTGCCTGTGAAGCCTAAGGACCCAGGTTCACCTCTCCAGATCCCATTTAAGCCAGATACGCAAAGTGCAAGGTCACACATGTCCACTAGGTGGCACAAGTGTCTAGAGTTCTACTTCAGTGGCTGAGGCCCTGGTGCGTCAATTCTCTCTTTCTCTCCCCGTCTCTTGTTCTCTCTCTCAAAAAAAAAAAAAGTTAATTCCGCCCTCCTGGGCTTTTCCTGTAGCTCTTGATCCTTCACACTTGGTATCAGAGGATGTGTACACACCCCTGTATCCCTGTCAGCCCCTGAGACCCTTATAGTTTGGGCTAACCATCTGTGTCATGCCTGCCAGGGCACATTCATAGCAGTAAACGCCTGGCAAGTGAGTGAATGTGTGTATCCTCTTGGCGGCAGTGCCGGACAGAGTTTCTCTGCCCTGAGTACAGAAGAAAACAAGCAATTCCTTGGGTCCTTTGGGTGGGAATGGAGTTGAATGGGAAGCTGCAAGGCCAGTGATCAGAGCAAAAGGCAGCAGTATATGTCCCAAGGTCACAGCCCCTTCCTGCCCGGACCCGCCTCACAGACATCAGTTTCTCTCCTAGCACATGGTGTCCCAGCTGTCCCTCGGTAGGTGCTCAACAGTCTGATTTATGGCCAGGATTAGACAGGTGGTCCCAGGCTGTATCCTCACAGACCTACACCTAAATAACCCAACCTGCCTGATATGCTTTTACAACTACCATACGTAAAGTTGTATCTTTACCATCCAATTTCTGTTCACTTTACATCTCTTCAGACTTCGTATATATAATGTTCACCCACATCAGCCCGGTTTCCCCTCCTAGGGGAAACATAACCCCTACTTAGGCAGCCCACATCTACACAAGCATGTGGCTTCCTGCACTCATGTGCCTGGTCAAAGAATGAGTGACTAACAAGGAGCGGTTTTGTGTGAGACTCATTTTCAAAGGGACACCTTCTCCTACTCAGTTCTGACACTAGGATGATGCCTGCAAAAGAAATATCAGATCATTCCTTCCAGGATGGTTCCTTTACCTCAAGACAGTACAAGGACAAAAAAAGAAAATTAAAATGTGAAGAGTTGCAACCTCACTGAAAAATATCATAAACAAAAAAGAAAGAAAGAAAGAAAAGCTTGCATTATGTTTCCAAAATGGTTAGATTCACTATATTTTACTTGGAATTTTTTTTTTTTTTAATTCTATGGTTCTCTTACCCCGGCAAATGAACACCAGACACATTACTACATCCGTGTCCAGCTTGAAGTGGGTGCTGGTGAACTGAACCTTGGGCAGTCAGGCTTTGAAAACAAGCACCTTTAACCTCTGAACCACCTCCCCAGCCCTGCAGAATCATTTTGAAACTAGCAATATTTCTGTTTCAAAGTAGCCTGTGCTAGCCTTACATAGTAATTAAGTTAATTAGTGCTGCGCCACTTGTATTGGTTACTGTGTTGTTGCTATGAGCAAATAGCTGGCCAGACGCAACTTAAGGAAGGAAAGGATTCACTTCGGCTTGCAGTTCCAAGGGGGTCCATTCAATCATGACCAGGAAGGCAAGGAAGGCCCGCCCACCACACTGCAGCCTGAGTCAGGAACCAGAGAACAAACAGGAAGTAAGGCAGGGCCCGCCCCTACTGATGGCTTCCTCCAGCAAGACTCTGGCTCCTAAAGGTTCCACCACTTTCCCAAACAGCGCCACCAGCTGGAAGCCTAGGGTTCAAACACATGAGCCTATGGGAGACGTTTCACATTCAAACCACAGTGAAGACCCGGCTAACAGATTAATCAAGACTAGGTAAGGAGAATGAGCTCAGACTTCTGTACAAAAAAAAAAAGTTTATTTAAATTTTTTAATTTAAAAATTACATTTTTTAGGGCTGGAGAGATGGCTTAGCAGTTAAGACACTTGCCTGCCAAGGCTGAGAACCCAGGTTCAATTTCCCAGTACCTACATAAAGTGCAGAAGGTGGCGCATGCCTCTGGAGTCCATTTGCAGTGGTCAGAGACCCTGGCATGCCTATTCTCTCTCTAACTCCCTCTTCCTCTCTATCTTTCCCCCCCTTCCCCTTCTCTCAAATAAATAAATAAAATGTTTTAAATTTTTTTAATGATTTTTAGCTTTTTAATTGACAACCTCCATACAGATAGACAATATACCATGTTCATAATTCCCTCCCACCACCCTTCCTTTTCCCCCTCATAAATCCTCCCTCCATTGAATCCCCTCTTCTTTCAAACAAGTCTCCTATTTTTTTTCTCTTCAATTTTGATGTCATCATTTTCCCCCTCCATTATGCAGGTTTGTGTAGGCAGCGTCAGCTACTGTGAGGTCACGAGTGCCGTGGTCACTTTGTGTCTGGAAGACAGTATTGTAAGCACTCCTCGCTTTCCTTTGGCTCAGAACATTCTTTTGTCACCTCTTCTGCAATGGTCCCTGAGCCTTAGAGAGTGTTATAGATAAGTCTCAGTGCTGAACACTCCCTTGTCGCTTCTTCTGATCACTCTATAGCCCAGGCTAGCCTCAAATTCATGGTGAGTGTTGGGATTAAAGGCATGTGCCACCATGCCAGGCTTTGGGCTGTCCTTTATATACTATGGTTACTGCTCCTTTGTTGACTGTTTGGTTTGCAGGTAACTTCTCTCCAGCCTACATCTGTGTTTTCATCCTCTTCAATGGGCTATCTACAGCAAAAGTTTATCATTTTTAAAAAATATTTTATTAAAACAAAACAAAAAATCAGGAAGTGGTGGCGCACACCTATCATATCAGCATTCAGGAGGATCACCGTGGGTTCAAGGCCACCCTGAGATTACATAGGTCAGCCTGAGCTAGAGTGAGACCCTGCCTTGGAAAAAAAATATTTTATTTATTTGAGATTGAGAAAAAGGCAGAGAGAGAGACACAGAGAGAGAGAGAGGAGAGAGAGAGGGCATGCCAGGGCCTCTAGCCTCTGTAATTGAGCTCCAGACACATGCACCACCTTGTGCATCTGGCTTTACATGGGTACTGGGGAGTCGAACCTGAGTCTTTGGCTTTGAAGGCAAGTGCCTTAACCACTAAGCCATTTCTCCGGTCCAAGTTTATTTTTTTATATATTTTTTATTTATTTATTTGAGAGTGACAGAGAGAGAGAGAGAGAGAGAGAAGCAGATAGAGAGAGAGAGAGAATGGGTGCACCAGGGCTTCCAACCACTGCAAACAAACTCTAGACATGTGTGCCCCCTTGTGCTTCTGGCTAACATGGGTCCTGGGGAATCGAGCCTCGAACTGGGGTCCTTAGGCTTCACAGGCAAGCGCTTAACCACTAAGCTATCGCTCCAGCCCCCCCCCCAAGTTTATTATTTTGATGAGGTCTGGTTTATCCATTTTTGAGGCTGGGGAGATGTCTTGGTGGATAAAGCATTTGCCCCAAAGCATGAGTACCTGGGTTCAGATCCCCAGAACCCATGTAACGCTGGTCGCTGTAGTGGGCATCTATAATGCCAGTACACCTTCCGTGAGAACTGAGGCAGAGACAGGAGAATTGTCTAGAAGCTCACAGGCTGGCTAGCCTGGCGAACACCACAGTAAACAGTGAGACAGATCCTGCCTCAAACACAGTGGGAGGTGGGGACTGACACATCCCAAGTTGTCCTCTGTGCTCCGCACATACACAGAATTATGTCAACTAATGAATGTAGAAGGAGCAGTGGAATCAGAAAGACATCACTGTGGTGGTTTGATTGTAAGTGTCCCCCATGGGTTCACGTGTTTGAATACTTCAGCTCTAGTTGGTGGCACTGTTCAGGAAGACTGTGGAACAAAGGGGCGCATGCATCTGGAGTTCATTTGCAGTGGCTGGAGGCCCTGCTGTGCCCATTCTCTCTCTCTCTCTCTCTCTCAAATAAATAAATAAATAAAAATTTAAAAAGAAAAGAAAGGTTGTGGAACCTTTAGGAGGTGGAGCCTTCCTATAGGAAGTGTGTCCCTGGAGGTGGGCCCTGAGGTTTTACAGTCCAGCCCTGCTCTACTGCCTGCTGATAGGATTATGTGATGCCAGGCTTCCTGCTCCTGCCTTGCTTTTCCCATCATAGACTCTGCTCTGGCAAACTATAAGCCAAATTAAACACTTTTCTTTCATAAGCTGCTTCTGCTTCAGTATGTTTTCCCAGCAATGAAAAAGTACCTGATACCAGCAGAATTTTTTTTCAATCATCATCACAACATATATTCAGGTAAGAAATATCAATGGAGACTAAAACTAGCAGGTGACAGTTAGAGAGGGGACAAGATGTCTACTATGCTATTTTTAGTTTGTTTTTATTTATTTATTTGCAAATGACAGAGAGAGAGAGAGGGAGAGAATGGGCGCACCAGGACCTCCAGATACTGCAAACGAACTCCAGATACATGTGCCACTTTGTGCATCTGGCTTATGTGGGTCCTGGGGAATTGAGCCTCAACCAGGGTCCTTAGGCTTCACAGGCAAGCGCTTAACCACTAAGCCATCTCCCCAGCCCTATTATGGTATTTTTAATATTTTATTTATTTATTTATTTATTTGAGAGAGAGAGAATGGGCATACCAGGGCCTCCAGCCACTGCAAACAAACTCCAAATGCATGTGCCATCTTGTGCACCTGGCTTTATGTAGGTACTGGGGAATGGAACCTGGGTCCTTTGGCCTTGCAGGCGTGCACCTTAACCGCTAAGCCATCTCTCCAGACCCGTCTATATGGTTTTGAAGTATCTTCATAAAGTATTTATTAATTACAAATGGAAAAAATAGTAACAGTAGAGACACCCAGAGGGCACTAAGTCAGTCAAGAGATCAGTAATGTCACTATCACTAAAGTGGGACAAGGCCTTCTGGTGTCATGCTCTGAGGACATTGCATCACATATGTGATGGCCAAGCTAAACATGCGTGCTCTGAACACCATAGAGAGGGAACGCCAGAGACAATTTATAAAATACTGACCTGTAGTTTTCAAAACCTGTCAAGGCCAAAAGCAGAGGAAATGCTCCAAGCAAAAGAAGACGGAGAGCTCTGACAACTGAGTGTGTGCAACCAGATCGGATCTGGTTCCCTTTAACAAAAAAACTACAAAGGCAATTGACATAATTTGAACATGGACTGTGTATAAGATGACAGCATTTTGTTATTGTTCAATTTCCCAGTTTTGATTCTTACACGGTAGTTATATAGTTATGTAAAAAGAAACATCCTTATTCTTATAAAATGTGCACCAACATATTTAGAATAAATGGGATATTATGTGGAAACAAGTCTGTTTCATCTCAAAACAAGAGAACCAATGATAATACAAATGGGGCAGAATGCTCTTGCTGCATCTGGGTGGAGGGGACATGGGATTTCTTTGCACTATTCCAATTTTCTGTTCCTTTTAAATTATAGCAAAATTAAGTTACCCGAAAGCATCTTCTTATTCCAATGGAATTTTTGTTCTTAAATGAAATCCTACTTGGAAGCCCCACGTGACCAAGAGAGAAACTCGGTGTTATTCTGTTGAAGTGGGGACGGTGGCTCTAGACCACCCCACAGAGCTCCCACCCCACACTAACTGGCAGTTTCAAGAACAAGGACACAGATGCTGGTCTCTTTGTTCACTGTCAGTCCCCCCCCCCACCCCACCACCAAAGCATTGACGTGCCTGAGGTAGTGCTCTGGCCTCAGCCCGTCCAGATCCCCCCACTGACCCTTCTCCCCTTTCCTCTGACTTGCACTGCCCCTGCTGCTATGGCCTCTTCTTAATATTTATGCAGATGTGTTAATTATGCAAATATTTATGCAGAGAATTCTCAGGCTCTGCTATTAACCTATATGGTTCATGATGTTCAGAAATGTCCACCCCTGCCACCCAGAGGAGGGAAAGGAGATGGCTAGGTGGTAAAGTGCTTGCCTTACATGCATAAGAAGCTGAGTTTAACTGACAGAAAAAAAAAAAAAAAAAAAGATGGATGTGGTGACACATGTTTGTAATCCCAGTAGAGACAGCAGATTCCTGGGACTCACTGGCCAGCCAGTCAGGCCCAATTATAGCACTTCAAGACTAGTGAGAAATCCTGTCGCAAAATTTTAAAACGCTGGGGCTAGGGAAATGGCTTAGTGGTTAAGGCATTTGCCTGTGGAAGCCTAAGGACCCCGATTCAATTCCCCAGGACCCATGTTAGCCAGATGCACAAGGGGTCGCACACATCTGGAGTTCATTTGCAGTGGCTGGAGGCCCTGGCATACCGGTTCTATTTCTCTCTCTGCCTCTTTCTCTCTCTCTCTCTCTCAAATAAATAAAGAAATAAAATATTTTTAAAATTTTTTTTAAAGGTGGATGGCACCTGAAGAACAGTTGAGGTTGTCCTCTCTCGCGCTCTCTCTCTGTCTCTCTTTTGCACATACACACACACACACACACACACACACAAAAGAAATGTCCTTTGCCAATCATATAGAGCTCAGGGTTACAAGTCCTATTCCTGTTCTGAGCTGTGGCTGCCCAATCCTACTCTAAGGAGCAACTTTAGAAACAGGAGCTCTGCTTGAGGAAGTGAGTGCATGACTCAGTGCTGGTCCCTACTACCTTCAGTCATCCCTACAAAAGAGTTCTGGCTGGTAGGATGGCGCTCTATGTGCTGTGCAAGTGTGGTTGTGTGTGTGTGTGTGTGTGTGTGTGTGTGTGTGTGTGTGTGTGTGTTCATGTGTATGCGTTTGACTGTTTCTGTGTGGAAGTGGGAGTGCAGGTGGAGGTCAAAGAACAACTTCCGGGTCAGCTCTTGCCCTTCCACCTCATTTGGAGGCAGGGTTTCCCCTCTGAATCTTGCTCTGCTGCTGAGATTACACTGTGCTGGGATTACAGAAGCCTGCCACAGTTTCCAACTTTTTTCTTTAAAATAGGGTCTGAAGGAGGAGGACTGAAGGCAAGTACTCAAGTTTGAGCAAGAAGCATTTTATCTACTGAGCCATCGAGCCATCTCCTTAGCCCAGCACTGCTCATTTATTCCAGACAACAGGAGCATGTATTACCTTTTTTTTTCTTTTTCTCACGGCTACAAATCCCTGCCTGTGTTCCTCACAGTGACCTCTTCCTGTATCTTCAAAGAACATCACTCTACACTGCTGCCATGACTGTAACCTTGTCTTCTCCCCTCCCATCTCATCTCCCTGTGACACCCTCCTGTGAAGACCTGTGTGGTTACACTGAGGGGCCACCCAAAGGATCCAGAAAACCCCCTGCACCTCCAAGTGGTCGACCAAAAAGTCCCCGGCTATGGAAGACAACAGTCACGGGTTCTGGGAATTTGGAGACTGTTCTTCAGCCCACCACAAAATCCTAAATTGATTGTAGCCCAAAAACTTTCATTTCTTTTTTTTCCCCCCCCCATATAGGGTCTCGCTGTAGCCCAGGCTGACCTGCAATGCACTATGGAGTCTCAGGGTGGCCTCGAACTCACAGCGATCCTCCTACCTCTGCCTCCTGAGTGCTGGGATTAAAGGCGTGCACCACCAAGCCCGACAAAAGCTTTTATTTCTTACTCCAGTACCCCGGGCTTTACAATTACCAACTAATGTTCGCTGCATTATTCCCGCAAACTCAGGGATTGGGGTTCAAAAAACCATTCATTTACAATAAACACTCCTTTTATCTTGCTGTTGCTCTACGTCGCCCCCTGCCGGCAGGTAAAGTTACAGAGCCGTGTCTGCAGGGCTCAGCGCACACAGGCCCTTTTATGAGCTGAATCAAATTCACTCGTTGCATTACTGCTACATAGTCTCAGCACAGATAGGGACCCCTGAAAGCAACAGAAAAGGGCTTGAGGATCAACTGTGGTTCTCCAAGCCTGTGGCTGAGGAGGGCTGAGGTCTCCCTGGCAGCTCTCATCAGGAACAAAGCACATGTAAATCAAACAGGACTGGCTCACGGTGCTGGAGAATGAAAGTGGGAAAACAGAACATCGGCTCGTGCATAGGCTGATTCTAAAATATATGGCGATAAAAGCTTTGGGGTAATGAATTCCCCTTTAATGCTGTCACATCTGTAGTCCTCGAGGTTTAACCTCTGCTTTTTGGCTGTAAAGCCAACATTATTTCTGCAAACTTGACACCAGATGCTGCCAGGGAGACGGAGATGAAGTGATAGAAATCTATTTAACAGATTTAGTGAAGCAAATACAAACTAATTGACAATTTTAGAATTGGGATTAAACACTAATTCTTTTAAACCATAAAAACTGAGATGAACAAAAGAAGGGGGGAAAAAAAGAAAAAAACCTGTTCTTGCTCTGAATAGCCCAAAGGAGCCATCTGTTTGTCATTGAGAAAATGGCCTGGTTGATAGATTTTGAACAAACTCTGACATCTTGTCTTCCTGGATTTGAATGCACTGTAGACAGTCATCCCACAAAGAAGGCGTGTTTCCTGGCTGATGTGTCAATCCAGGCTCCCCTGCAGCTCTAGAAACAAGCTGTCTGTGAACCAACTCAGAAATGAGAAGGCAAAGAATCGCAGGCTAACTGAGGGAATCCTGCTTGAGACTGAAGCAAAGACGGCCGGGCTCCGCGAACCTCGCTGCTCAGTCATCCTCAGTGTGACGCAGCTCCCCTCCCTGCATCTCGGCATCGTCGCCAGGCAGGGTCCAGGGGCCTCTCCCGTAACTACGTGTGAAGTCCTGGAAGTGGGACTTACTGTCCTCCCATCTTCCCATCTGAGCACTCTCAACCTCAACATACCGCCTGGTTTTAGAACACAGGCTCTAGAATAATCAAGTGTATGGTTTGGGTCCTAAATGGCCCCTGGTGTAGTTGCTTTACACACCACCACTGGGACCAACTACCTGACAGGAAGCAGATGAAGGGAGCAAGGGTTCACGCCGGCCTATAGTTCCAGGAGAGAGCGCTATCACAGCAGGGGGCCAGGCAGCAGGGGTGGAAAGCCGGCTGCTCACATAGCATCCAGCTTCAACAAGCAGAGGGAGTGCGGTTTTGAATCCTCAAGGCCTAGCCCAAGTGACCCACTTCTTCCGGCAAAGCTCCACCTCCTGAAGATTCCACAAACAGCATCACCAGCTAGGGACCAAGTTTGCATACACACAAGCCTATGGGGGCATTGCACATTAAACCACGACATCCCGCAAAGGCCATGTGCTGAAGGCATGGCTTGGCCACCACCTTCTGACAATATTGAGAGGTGGTGGAAACCTGGAGGAAATGGTGGCTTGTGGAAGAAAGAAAGGTCTCTGGGGCAGTGATATTGGAGCCTTGGGCCCGCCTTCTCTCTTTGCTTTCCAGTTTCCGGTGGCTTAAACAATCTGCTCCACCACACACTCCCCCCCCCCATGGTGTCTTATCTCAGCAACACACAAACGATGGGGCCAACCACGGCTCCCAGGCCATGCATGAGCCAGAATAAGCCTTTTTTTTCCTTATGAATTGATTATATTGGGTATTTTCACAGAAATGAGCTGAATGATGGGGATATTTTGGTTTTTGCTCTGCCCCCAAAGTCAGTTGACTTGGCATCAGATCCACCAGGCTGCTGGTCACATTCTGAGCGGCTCCTGAGAACATTGTACGCCACTTGCACTTAGAGATTTTGCCTTATGCCTAGCCCAAAGAGCTGCATAAATAAATGTTCCTATAATAATAATTAAATTACCATTAATTGAGTGGCAATTATGTGTCAGACAGTATTCTGTCTCATTTGTCCTTTTAATAGCATTATAAAGTGGGTAATATTATGACCTCCATTTTAAAGATAAGAAAACTATGTCCTCGAGAGATTTAATAATTTACCTCAGGTCACACCAGCTACTAAGTGGCAAGATAAATAAAGAACTCGGCTTATTTGGTCTCAGAACCAATCTCTAACACCACACATACCCTGATGTACATGTGCCCAGTCACTTGTTTAATTATACCCCCACTTCATTCTAAAATATTTTTGAAATTATTTCACCAAAATGTAACTGGTGCAATTCAATGGAGACAGTAGAAAGGTCACTTGTGAAGACATGGTCAGTCCAAGTGAGGTTGGGAGGAGCACTTGGGAGCAAGCTGAAGCACTTGTTGAAGTTTGATACTTGGACTCTTGAAACTGGCAGGGCCGTGGACCACTGGCTCCAGGAAGCAAAAGTGACTCCATCCTGAGCTACGGTGACTGCTGATAGGCTGGCCAAAGACGTAAGTGTGAGCTGCGGGGTCAGGCTCGGGGATCACGTTAAGTTATGCTGCCACAGAACACTGCCCCAGCAGAAAGCGAGGCTGAGGGGACCGCAGGTAGATCAGCACATTTGAAGGCTCCAGATAACATGCCTCGGGATTACTTTCTGGTTGCTGTAACCAAATACCCGCCAGAGAAGAAAAAGGGTTTAATTCTGCTAACAGCATCAAGGGGAAGTTTCATGGAGGGGGCTGTGGGGTACCACTAGTCACATCTCATGAGGTCAGGAAATTGAGGATGAACAGAAATAGGGCAGCGCCACAAAAACCTTAAGGCCCACCCTCAGTGACCCACTTCCTCCTACCTACAAGGTTTCACCTCCCCAAGGTTCCAGGACCATCCCAAACAGCGCCACCATCTGGGGACCAAGTGTTCCCACACATGAGCTGCTGGAAGCCATCTTATATTCAAACCACGACTCAAAGCTTTATTGGGTGTCAACACTGCCAATCACAGACAAGTCCACATTCTTTTTCTCTGCCTGTAAACCGCTGTGTGTGGGCCACTGATAGTTGTTTGAACAACTCCCTGGTCAGAGTCGCTTCCTGACTCTGAAAGATCCTTTACAAAGGGAAATCGATGCAGTTTTTCATGAACCCTGCCAAAAGTGGCTAAAATTCTCCTGACCATAAACGTATACATTTGAACACAGAAATAGCATGAAAATTTTTAGAGTAAAGTTTCCAATGCTTTCACAAATCTTCTTGGTAATCTCAATACTGGGACTTGGAGCTGGGTTAATATACCTCAAGGCCACCCCCCCCATTGACACACCTCCTCCAGCAAGGCTCCACCTTCCAAATTGTCATCAGCTCAGGATTGAATATGAGGTTCAATCACAAACACACGAAGCTATGAATGACGTTTTATGTTCAAACTACCACAGTTTCCCACAAGTCTGAGAACAGACCAACTTTGAGAAGCTAGAGGTAAGAATAGGTAGAAACTGGTTAGGTTACCTCTGACAGTTTATGCCCCTAGTCCTCACCATTCTCTTGCCCATACCAGGAAGACAGTTTACCATCAGCTCCTCATGCCAGTAGCCCTCAAACTGGGGCCTTTGGACATATTCTGTGGATTCATGAGCTTTGGACTTATTTTTTTTTTAATTTCGTGTTTTCATTTTGATGAAAATCTAAAAACAATGTAAGTGCTGTATGAATCAGCCAGATAGCCAGCTCAGAACTTAGAATTCCCATCTCCACATGTAGGTTTGTGTTTATGACAGCATGGAGACCAAATAGAACGGCTTTAACTGTCTCAGCTACGTACTAATGAAAAATCGATGCAATGGACTTCAACACAAATGGTGTGTGGTCATCATCAAGTGAAGGACAAATGACCTCACAATGTCCTGTAGAATTTTATAGTAGAAGACAACGACAGGTGTGCTGAGTCGTCATTGTCATGCTGGTCTTCAGTCGTCACAGCCAGCTGAGCTAAGGTGCCAGGACCATCTCCACATGGCACTCATTGACTGTATTAGCAAAGATCACCCTCACATTAAAGACTAGCTGAATTTTATTGACTGTGGATATGGCTCATATTTTATAAATTTGCAAAAGTTGATTTTAATGTTAATATTTTACAGTGTTGCTATTCCAATATGTGCATTTGTTTTGTTTTGGTTTTAAGATTATACCTGGTGGTCCCAGAACATTTTTAATAGAGAGAAAGTAATTTGTCAGCATTTTTCCTTTACAATGGTCTATCTATTAGATAAAAGCCTGGATCATTATTATTGTCTGGACAGTCTACCATCAGTTTATTCAATATAATATAATATAATGTAATATATAAGCTGGGCGTGGTGGCGCACACCTTTAATCCCAGCACTCGGGAGGCAGAGGTAGGAGGATCGCTGAGAGTTCGAGGCCACCCTGAGACTACATAGTGAATTTCAGGTCAGCCTGGACCAGAGTGAGACCCTACCTTGAAAAAAAAAAAAAAAAATATATATATATATATAATATAATATAATACAGTAGAGTTGGCCTCTATTGGCCAGTGGACATGTCAGACTAGCTTCTTTACTTTTCTATGGCCTTCATAATTTCCCTGACCAGCGCTGAAAGGGCCAATAGTGTAAGTGAGGAACTGCCCATGTGACCACATTAACAGACCTAAACAGGAATAGAACAGGAGGTTCTAGAAGGTTCTCATGGCAAGTCCTCAAAGACAAGGGTTTGGCAGGAGACAAAGGACTTTGGCTAGAGACAGAGTAGTAGTCTAGCACCAGATCTAGGTGAGTTAGAGCCAACCAGGCAGAGGGTGGCCCGCAAAACTCATGCCAGAGTTTCTTCACCACCACTCCCCGCACCCCACCACGGCAGAGAACTGGCTCCAGCAGCTGAGGAGGACAGAGCCTGTGGCTATAAACCCACGAGAAAGAGATTAGGGCTGGGAGACAGGAACGAGACTAGAGAATTCACAGATGAATTGTGGGGGCAGAGAAAACAAATTATTTTAGACATAATTGCCTATAGAAAAATAAAACACTAAGCCATCCCAGTAGCATCCCAATAAAGCATTAAATTACTTCTGACTTGAGTTAAATGGAAGAAAGGAAACAAGGATCTTATTAGAAGAAATTGTTGACATATCACTGCTCTCCTCTCAAGCCCTGTCCATGGTCTTTTGAATGTGGCTAGCATGCTTTTGGGCAGTGGTGGGAGCTGGGAAGAGGGGTGTCCAAGGCTGCCCTGAAGGTTTAACCTGAAGCAAGTACCCTCTAAATCCTAGAAAGTAAGTATGGATGAAGGATGTGGACAAGCCCTAAGACACAGACACATGTGAGTGTAACAAATGCTATTAAATGAAAAACCCAGCCTGGTGGCAGCTATTAATACTTTCTGATATTAATAGATAACATTAATACTTAAAGACTGTTTTGATCCTGCAAGGACAAGTGTTTTCCACATAAAAGCCCCCTTTGCCTATCATTTATTCTGAGAGTTGTGAAGACATGGTGTAGCAGATAGATTCAGGTCCGCTGAGATGAACTTCTAGACCAGGCACAGTTATGGAGGAAGGGATATTTACTGAAGCTTACAGATCCAGGGGAAGTTCCATAATGGCAGAAGAAGCTGGCCTGCTTTCACAGGACCAAACACACAGAGAGAAGCACAAGCCAAAAAGCACACTTTAGGAACTCCAGCTAGGCACACTTTGCATATCTTTAGATTGAAATCTGAAACCTACCACCACACCTTAAGATCTGCCCAGTGATACCGCCTCTAGCCAGGTGGCTGCAGATGCAAACTACAAACTAATAAAACACTGAATACATTGGGGACCATCTATTCAAACTCCCACACATGGGTATAGAGATGCTTCTCTTTCATAATGAAAACACAATGCAATGCCAAGATAAGGGGCCCACATTGAAAGTCAAGGGAGGGTGGGTGGTGGTGGGGATGGTGCTGAGCCGAACAGTGCTTGCACCTTCTCTGCGCAGGCCTGCTGAAACCCCCGTGTGCTGCACCAGGTCAAACATCAGTTCTGCTGCCATTAATTCCAAATGACTGCAAGAGGCACAAAGGATGGCGTGATAATTAAAGTGCCAACCATCCTGCAGATTTAGGTCAAGCACTGGCCAATTTAACCAGTTTGCTGCTGGGCAATTTTTCAATAATACGTTTGTCAAACAACGGTGTAAGAGGTAATGGAGGCAGATCCCCAGTTGAGAATACCATTATGTGTCTGGCCGCACATAATGAAGCCGTTCCCACATCTTGGCCATGGGCCCACACTTACACCACTCTGCTGATATGAGTATAACAAATTCTGGCTAAATGAAAAATCCAACATAATGGCAGCTCTTAATACTTTCTGATCTTAATAGGAAGCGTTAATCTTATGTAACAGAATCTGTCCACTAACAAGTACTTCTTTTCACAGCTCCTCTTAGGTTATTTTTTCAGTTACCTTTTCACCATTCTAACAACCATCTGCTGGATACCCTCCAACCCATCATCTCCATTGAGGTGGAGCAAGAGGCCCAACAGTGTGTGTGGAGTGACCCTTGCCAGGAATCTAGAGTCCTCTTCTCTTACATACAGCCACCGAGGGCAGAATGAGCAGGAGAGAGAACTGTACTGCTACCATACATTCTTTCTTTCCTTCCGATCTCAGCTTAGGTGCCACTTACACCAGGAAGTCTTCCCTGCCTGCTTTCTTCCCCTGTACAAAAACTGAATCAGGCAACCTCTGACAAGATTCCCCAACACCATCTTCATAAGTGCCCTTCCAACCAGGGTCTTGAAATCTCTTAAATCGAAGAAAGCATAGAGATCATGCAATGAATGGTGAATGAGGGGATGAATGAGTGAATGGACCATTATGTGCATGGGTGAGTGGAATGATGGATGGATGGATGGATAATACATGATAGATGTATGGATGATGAAAATGTAGATGATGGATGGATGGGTGGTCTCTACCTTTCTAAAGCTTCTATATGAGGGAACCAGTCTCCAAGATGATGCTTTAAGGGAGATCTCTCCACAAGATGGCGCTCATAAATTTCTTAATTTGTGGTTTCTGCAAATAGCCTCACATATTAAACTGTCCTAAAGCCACTGTGTGGATCGCACAAGTAACACAGCACAGCCTCCAGGTTTCACGTTCTATTACATGTCGCACCTTACAAGCCTGTTCTTTCCCCTAGGACATAATAACACGAACGGCCCCGCACCGTTTTGCGTTGACCCTGAGGGACAGTGTCGCTCCATCGCGTCGTTGCGGGGTGAGGCCTGAGCACCAGGCCCTGGGCAGCACCGGAAGTGAAGGTGATGCTCTTCCGCCACTCCGCCGCAGCCACAGGGAGTCAGCAGAAAAGTAAAGCGCAGACTTGCAATAGCCATTAACCTTTTGGACCACGAAATTTGCCTGATGAAATAATAGCCTCTTACATTTGTACAGGGCGTTGTGCCAAGCCAAGCAACTCCACATTAAAAAAATAAAAAAGTTTGTGAGCACCTAAGCATGATGCCAAGCACTTCAGATTTATGGCATCCCCACCTGACCCCCATCCCAGCCTTGGCGTGAGAGTCTAATGCCTCCCATTTTGCAGATAATGAGATGGGGGGAGGCATGCAACCAGCCAAAATCATTGCATGCTGAGTGGCGGAGCCATTTGGACCAGTTTGTGCTTACATTAATTTGCTTCCTATTGTTTATATTACAATAGGTCACGTCCTGTTCAGGGGGCAGCACTGGGAATAGTGGGGAGAGAACTTCTTTTTTTTTTTTTTTTTCTTGAGGTAGGGTCTCACTCTGGCCCAGGCTCACCTGGAATTCACTATGGAGTCTCAGGGTGGCCTTCAACTCAAGGCGATCCTCCTACCTATGCCTCCCGAGTGCTGCGATTAAAGGCATGCGCCACCATGCTCGGAGTGGGGAGAGAGAGAACTTGTGTATGTAAATGCCTGTCAGAGCCTGTATCTGTGACTGTGTACACCTATGCACAAATATGCTGTCCTCCCAGGGGCTCTGTAAGGGTTGTCATAATCACCAATTTTTTGTGCATGTATGTGACATACATACATGTGTGTGTGTGTGTATATATGTGCTCGCATGTGTGCAGGCACATGTGTGTAAGTGCACCTGCATGTATGTGCACACACATGTGGAGGCCAGAGGCTGACGTCGCGTGTCTTCCTCGTTCACTCTCCACCTGCTATACTGAGGCAGAGGCTCTCACTGCTGATTCGGCTAGTTTTGCTAGCCAACACTGCCCACGGGGATCTGCCCATCTCTGCCTCCTGGGCATTGGGATTACCAGCATGCACCACACCTGTCCATCACATCTTTGTGGGTTCTGTGGATCCAAACTCAGGTCCTCACACTAGCATGGCGAGTGCTCTATTGTGAGACATCTCCCAGGTGCAATAATTACTAGTTTCAAGTAACCACCTGTTCTAAGCACTGTGTCAACTGCTTTCTCATGCATCCTCTCATTCCATCCCTACAGCTCAGACAGATTAAATGGCCCATGTTGTGCACAGAAAACCCAAGTCCCTAGGGCTGATGTACAAAGGCAATAGCATCTCACCTCAAGGCTTTGGTCCTTCTGTGGTATACCATAGGACACTGCCAAAGGTCACCTGAGTGCGGGGAGCCTGAAAGTTCTGAGAAAGTGTTCTTGGAGCTGACTCTGTTTCTTCTGCTCTTGTCAAGCTGGACTCAATTCCCCACGTATTCCTGTGGCAGAAACGTCCTTCTGCAAGGCAGCCTGGAGAGCTCCTATGCACCTTTTACGTCCCCACGTTAGCTGTGACCTGTCCTACAGACACCTCCTTAACAAGCGTGCATATCCTTATCGGTTGTTCTTCCTCTAAGTCTTACTCCACGACACACACACACACACACACTTCAGCTTATGGGATCATAACCAGCCCACAATGTAGGGTCAAGAACTATGAAGGGCCTAATGTTTCTCAACCTCGCTAGCCAGGTGGCCTGCCAAACTGGCACTGCTTCCCAAGTGCTGGCAGAGGACCTGGACCATGTCTTCACCCTGTGTCACCAGCACTTTGCACCATGGTCTGCTCAGTGGAGGTCCTGGGCAACATGAGGTTAGAGAAGCTTGGCATGGTGGCATACTCCTATACCCCCAAAGCTCAGGAGGTTGGGATAGGAGGATTTTGAGTTCAAGGCCAGTTACATGATGAGAGCCCATCTCAAAAGCAAACCAAAGCTGGGCATTGTGGTGCTCACCTTTAATCCCAGCACTTGAGAGGCCAAGTTAGGAGGACTGCTGTGAATTCAAGGACAGCCTGAGACTACATTCCAGGTCAGCCTGGGCTAGAGCAAGACCCTACCTTGGAAAATAAAATAAATAAATAAACCAGGCCGGACGTGGTGGTGCACACCTTTAATCCCCGCACTTGGGAGGCAGAGGTAGGAGGATCGCTGTGAGTTCAAGGCCACCCTGAGACTACATAGTGAATTCCAGGTCAGCCTGAGCTAGAGTAAGCCCCTACCTTGGGGAAAAAAAAAAAGAACAAGAGGCCTAGCATAGGGGCACACTCCTTTAATCCAGCACTCGGGAGGCAGAGGCAGGAGGATCGCCGTGAGTTTGAGGCCACCGTGAGACTACTTAGTAAATTCCAGGTTAGCCTGAGCTAGAGTGAGACCCTACCTCGGAAAACCAAAAAAAAAAGAAAGAAAGAAAGAAAGAAAGAGATAAGGAAGGCCTAAGGTCCAAATCTTATTTTAATATTTTATTTAATTATCTATTTGAGAGAGAAAAGGCAGCAGATAGAGAGAGAGTGCAAGAGAGAGAGAGAAAGAATGGGCATGCTAGGACCTCTAGCCACTGCAAACAAACTCCAGACATATGTCTCACCTTGTGCATCTGGCTTTATGTGGGTACTAGGGAATCAAATTTAGGTCCTTAGATTTTGCAGGCAAGTGTCTTAACCACTGAGCCATCTCTCTGGCCCCTGAGGTCCAAATCTTTGACGACAGTAGCTACAAAGAGACAGAGATCCATCCGCAGACCTGTGTTGGAGTGAGAAAGCGAAGGGCAGTGATGAAAGACAGGTGGGAGGGGCTTCAGCAGGTGAAGTGGGGGAGGTGTCAGGATCATACGGGTGGACCAGGTAGAAAGGCTGTATCTCTGTATAAATACGGATGCCTCCAGCTAGAATATTTATAAATATAACTCTCTCTCTCTCTCCCCAAACATACTGTATTAGTTACTTTTCATGTCACTGAAACAAAACTCCCTAAAGAAACAAATTAAGGAAAGGATGGTTGATTTAAGTGAGGCTTGTATTCCCTCACAGCTGAGGCAGGCATAGTAGAGTCATGGCAGTGGGAGAGTGTGGTGGACTCTTCACATCATGCCATAGTGGGAGGCGGAAAGAACAGGCCGGAATCAGAGGCGGTATAACCTTCAAAGGTCCATCCTTAGTGACCTACCCCACCAGCCAGGCTCCACAGTCTTCAAAAGACTCACAAGCTGGGGGCCAAGTGTGTAAAACATGAGCCTTTGGAGGACATTTCAGATTCAAGCCATAACACGCATGCAGCGCTGACTCCTCGCTACACCCGTATTAACTCTTTCATCTTCACAGCCTCTGGGATGGGCACAGAGACTGGAGGGGGATGCCGTGTGAGTGATGCTGGGTGAGGAAGGACCACACAGCTGGAGCCATTTCTCTTGGGAGTTTCTGGACCCTGTAGCAAGGAAGGAGTCCAACTCTCACGAGACCAGCTTAAGAAAGAGAGAGGAAACAGAGCCCTGAAGAGCACATAGTGTTCTATCCTCAGCTGCTTGAATGTGCTCAGCCCCAGCCACAGGCCCACAGGAAGCCTTCAAGGTGAACTCAGCCACACCGCCACAAGAAACAAAGAAAGAACCGCCTCGTTGAATCCAGGTGACTCTCGGGCTCACAAGCAAAGTAGGTGCTTTAAGCCACTGTTCTGGAACAGTTTGTTTGTTATGCTGAGCAACTTAAAGAGGTCTTGACTATACATGATGCTTGCTATTGTCCTCAGAGTCCATGTCCCTAACCACTACACGAGGCTGCCTCTTTGTGTAATCCCATTCAATGAACCCAGTAAAGAATCTCAATTGTGGGGCTGGAGAGGTGGTTTAAGGTCTTGCCTGTGAAGCCTAAGGACCCCGGTTCGAGGCTCGATTCCCCAGGACCCACGTAAGCCAGATGCACAAGGGGGCGCACGCGTCTGGAGTTCGTTTGCAGTGGTTGGAGGCCCTGGCGCGCCCATTCTCTCCCACTCTCTCCCTCTCTCTCTCTCTTCTCTCTCTCTCTCTCTCCCCCCCACCTTCTCTCTGTCTGTCGCTCTCAAATAAATAAAAATAAACAAAAAATGTTTTTAAAAAAAACAAATAATCTCAATTGTGAGACAGCTTTCTGAGGCACAAAAGCCAACTGATGATGCCAGCTAATGTCCCTGTGGTCATTCTGCTCACTAGAGTTAGAAGCCACTCCAGGGTTGCAACACTTTCAGCTTCCAAAATGTGCACACAAATGGGCCTGAGAGATCCTGAGAGCCCAGAGCCAAGCAAAGACGGAGGCAGACAAGGAAGCACTCTTCAGGCATACACCTGAAGTGTGGTAGTTTGCATTTATGTCTCCCATGGCTGGGGGAGGTGGAAATGGGGCCAGGGTACTAGGATCCAGCTCAAAGGTGTGTTTGGGGTGGATCTGAATTCCAGCCCGAAGGTATGCAGAGAGGTCTGAACTCTGTCAGATTTTTGTGCTTCCTGCTTTTTGGAGTTTGGTGTCTTCTGGTGGTTTCTTTCTCCGCTTGGATTTATGAATGAGAGCCAGCTTCCTCCACCATTGATAGAACTGCCCTTGGATATACAAGCTGAAATAAATCCCATTCCTCCCATAAAGTGTGTTTCATTAGACATTTGTCCTAGCATCATGGAACTGTCTAGTACAGGCAGCAAGAGGTCTAAACAAGGGACATCCTGCCTGTCGGCTGTATTGCAGATTGGGTGGATGGCCATGCCCCCAAGCTTTGTTTAACACATTCTAGGGAAAAAGAGGCATCCTTGAATAGATTCTCTAGATCAGTAGTTGCAAACTATGGCCAGTGGGTTAGCTCTGGTACCTAGTTTTGTTGTTGTTTGTTTGTTTATTTTTATTTATTTATTTGAGAGTGACAAACAGAGAGAAAGAGGCAGAGAGAGAGAATGGGCGCGCCAGGACCTCCAGCCACTGCAAACGAACTCCAGACGCGTGCGCCCCCTTGTGCATCTGGCTAACGTGGGTCCTGAGGAATGGAGCCTCTAACTGGGGTCCTTAGGCGTCACAGGCAAGCGCTTTAACCGCTAAGCCATCTCTCCAACCCTGGTACATAGTCTTATAAGTAAAGCTTCATTAGAACACAGGTACATTCAATCATCTTGTATCATCCATGGTCACTTCCCTGCTATGCAGCAAAGGAAGTGCTTGAGAGGCTAGAGAGCCTACCCAGTCAAGTGTATTATCAGGTTGCCATTAACAGAAAAAGTTAGTCAGTTTTTCTTCTACATAAGTGAAACTTGCCTCTTCATTTATAGTAAACCTTTTCCAAATCACTCACTCTTTCCCTCATTGTCTTTTAATTTTTAATTCTGAGCTATTTCAAACTCACAAGAAATAAAAATAGATAGTAAATAGCCTCTATGTACTCATGACTGACATTGAATAGATGCTGATGTTTTCCCATATTGGTTTCAACTCATCTTTAAAAAAAAAAAAAAAAAAAAGTAGGCCGGGCGTGGTGGCGCACGCCTTCAATCCCAGCACTCGAGAGGCAGAGGTAGGAAGATCACCGTGTGTTCCAGGCCACCCTGAGATGACATAGTGAATTCCAGGTCAGCCTGAGCTAGAGTGAGACCCTACCTCAAAAAAAAAAAAAAAAAAAAAAAGTACATCTAGGGTATCCCTAGCTCTTTCCCATCAGAGGCTATAGTTCCTCCAAATTGTACTGTTTCTTTTCTATTCACATTTTTGCACTGTTACTACAAACGTACACAATTCCCCATGCGTGTCCAACCTTGACGTAGGCGCTCCCATATGGTATAGGTCTTCTCATAATATGCTTTCCACTTTGTGTTATGCTTTTGAGACATTGCTACATTCGTGTGAGTCGCATCCTGGCATTCAATTTATGAATGCACTAGGTTTACATCACACAGCTGAATGAAGGACAATTTGGTTGTCTCTGCTTTCCCTCTGTGAGTCATGGTGCTGTTATAGTTTCAGTCTGAAACATCCTCCACAGGCTAATGTTTGGAATGCTGAGAGGTCAGGGAACCTCTAGGAGGTGGGGCCTTGATGGTAGGTCACTAGGGCCTGGCCTTTAAAGATTATAAACCCCCTTGCAGTATTTTTTCACAGGAACAAGAAAGTAACTAATGCGCTGAACAGGAACATCTCTCTGTGTTCACTGAGCATCTCTCTATGAGTTCACTGAGCATCTCTATGCATTTACTGAGCATCTCTATGCATTTACTGAGCATCTCTATGCGTTCACTGAGTATCTCTATGCATTCACTAAGCATCTCTATGCGTTCACTGAGCACCTCTATATGTTCACTGAGCATCTCTATGCATTTACTGAGCATCTCTATGCGTTCACTGAGCATCTCTATGCATTCACTAAGCATCTCTATGCGTTCACTGAGCACCTCTATGTGTTCACAGAGCATCTCTCTATGCATTCACTAAGCATCTCTATGCATTCACTGAGCACCTCTATATGTTCACTGAGCATCTCTATGCATTTACTGAGCATCTCTATGCGTTCACTAAGCATCTCTATGTGTTCACTGAGTATCTCTATGTGTTCACAGAGCATCTCTCTATGCATTCACTGAGCATCTCTCTATGCATTCACTGAGCATCCCTACGTGTTCACTGAGCATCTCTACGTGTTCACTGAGTATCTCTATGCTTTCACTGAGCATCTCTCTATGCATTCACTGAGCATCTCTACGTGTTCACTGAGTATCTCTATGCATTCACTGAGCATCTCTTTGTGTTCACTGAGCATCTCCCTATGTGTTCACTGAGCATTTTTCTGTGCATTCACTGAGCTTTTTGGGTTTCCTCATATGTTAGTCGCCTGCTCATATTCTTTTCTGGTTTTTCTGACACTTTTTTTTGTATGATTTGAGTCCTTTAAGTGTACAGAATAACATTTTTTTTCAAAATGGAAAAAAAATATGTTTTCTCACAATCTGATCTTTATCCCTTGCTTTTTGGTTGTGCCATTTAATTTTAGGATAGCAACATTGTCAACCTTACTCTGATTTTTTTTCTCATAACTTACTCCAGGACGTTATTTTCCCTAACCCACTGTCATAAGGATATTCTCTTCCAAAGGTTTCATAGTTTTGTTTACCCCCACTTAGATCATTAGCCTGTCTGAATATGTTTTTGCTGTGCTGAAAAGTAGGGACATAGTTTTATATTTCCAGATAGGTATTCCATATAGTTCCATGGAGATATTCGTCCAATAGTCCCTCCTGTCCTCACCAATTCATATGCCACATCACCCATATTTCAAGATTTCAGGGTCTCCAGCCCTCCTCCACAAGGAGTCTGTGTACTCTGCCTACTTTTATTTTACTTTAAAATAAACCTAACTCCTAAAAAAAAATACTTAAAGCCCACGTGGGCTGTTTCTGGGCTCTCTTATTTTGCTGCATTAATCTGTTTGCTTACCTTACTCCCAATAACACATTGTGTGTACGAAAAGTCTAGAAGTATTCTACCACCTCTGCCAATCCTGGTCCCTCTTCAAAATTGTCTTGGGTATGACTCTCCTATGTACGTATCAGATCATGACAGTTTTCTTTTACTTTTTAATTTTCTAAAATTTTAATATGGTCATGTATTAATAACATATTATAAGTGATAAATATTGTAGGTAGTAATATAATAAATGGTATATAAATAAATGTATAAAATCTTGTTTTGTTTTGTTTTCCAAGGTAGGGCTTCACTCTAGCCCAGGCTGATCTGGAATGCACTATCTAGTCTCAGGGTAGCCTTGAACTCATGGCAATCCTCCTACCTCTGCCTGCCAATGCTGGGATTAAAGGCATGTGCCACCACACCCAAAACTAGAATTATTTTTTGCACAAAAGAAAACCATGAGGTTTTTTTTTTTTTTCCTGTTAGTGAAGAACAAGACACTACCAATTCTCTGCTACTAAATGTCTTTGAATTCAGAGATAAGACATACTTGGTTGCATTATCTTTATTTATTTATTTTTGAGGCAAGCCCAACAGACTTCCGTTTTTTTAATTTATTTTTTATTTATTTAGTTAGTTATTTTGTTTTTTAGAGGTAGGGTTGTGGGGAACCATTGGGCACTAGGAAACCAAAAGTACCTCCATCTTAAATAATGACTCCATTTTGTAATAAGTTGTCTGTTCTGGAAAGTCGCAAGGTCTGCAGTTGTTAACCCATGCACGGAAAAAGAATAATGTAACCCATAAAGAATGAGAAAGTCGTTATCTCATGGCTTTGGGGCTGGGGCCTTATCCTGTGAAACATCTTGTGCCTTTGGGGCCGGAACCTTATCCTATTGAAACGGAACTGTAGCAATACCTAAACTGTTGACAAACTTCCCTGTTCTGCTGTATAAGAGGCACACTGAGAAAAATTAAAATTGGCAGCTTGATCAGACTCCTGTCTTGCTGTCGGTTCCTTGTGTCTCTTGTCCCTTTCATTCCAGGTTTTCTGGGGTCCGTGCTCCCGTTGAAGCCCCGCTGGCCGGGGCATAGGGTCTTGCTCTATCTGACCTGGAATCCACTAGGTAGTCTCAGGGTGGCCTCACACTCACAGGGATCCTCCTACCTCTGCCTTCCAAGTGCTGGGATTAAAGGCATGCACCACCACACCTGGCTCCAGACTTCCTTTTTAGTGAGAGAATGAGAAAAAAAGGAAAGAGAGAATTGTCACACCAGGGCCTCCAGTCACTGCAATCAAACTCCAGACACACATGCCCCCTTGTGCACAAGTGCGATCTCGCACACTTGCATCACTGTGCATCTGGCTTATGTGGGACCTGGAGAGTCAAACATGAGTCCTTAGCCTTCACAGGCAAGTCCCTTAACTGCCAAGCCATCTCTCCAGCCCTATCTTTCTTAATAAATAGCTGGTTTACCAAGAATTTTTGAATCTATATCAAAGAGAGAGATTGCTTCATAACCCACTAATTATGTTATCTTTGCATACTTCTGGTAAATAGCCTACAAGTGGAAGCTTTCTCTCCTTTTTATTATCAGAATTAATTTAATAAGAATAACCTAAAGAAAATTAAGGACTGGAGAGATGGATCTGTGGTTAAGACATTTGCCTGTAAAGCCCAATGACCTGGGTTTGATTTCCCAGTACCAATGTAAAGCCAGATGCACAAAGTGGTCCATGCATCTAGAGTTCATTTGCAGCAGCTGGAGGCCCTGGCATGCCCATTCTCTCTGTCTGTTTCTTTCTATCTCTCTGTGCTTGCAAAATAAGGAAAGAGAAAGAAAGAGAGAGAGAGAGAGAGAGAGAGAGAGAGATTTAAAGGTTTTATAGAATGCCCTATAAAACTCTTATGTCCAATCACCTTTGAATTATGTAGATTATTATTATTCATTATTATTCTGGCTTACATATTAGCTCTTGTTTATTTTATTCCATCCTGTGAGAGGTGTATCTGTCTCATAAGCTTAAAAGAACCAGTTTCGGTTCTTTCCTCTTCTGTTTTTATTTATGATATATTACTTTCAAATCTAATCATTATCATTGTCTTTGCTATTGGTTTTATGTAATAATTCTGTTTCTTTTTTTTTAATTTTTTATTTTTTTAGAGAGAGTAAGAGACTGAGACAGAGAGAAAGAATTGGCACACCAGAGCCTCAGCCATTGAAACCAAACTCCAGATGCTTGTGCCACTTAATGGGCATGTGGGACCTTGCGCTTGCATCACCTTTGTGTGTCCGGCTTGTGTGGGATCTGGAGAGTCAATATGAGTCCTTAGGCTTTGCAGGCAAGCACCTTAACTGCTAAGCCATCTCTCCAGACCTGTTTTCTTTTATAAATTTTAAAAAATATTTTGTTTATTTATTTGAGAGGGAGAGAAAGAGATAGAGAGAAAGGGGTAGAGAGAGTGAGTAATGAGAACACAAGGGCTTCCTGCCACTACAGATGAATTCCAGACTCATGTGCCACTTAGTGCATCTGGATTTGCCTAGGTACTGAGGAATGGAGCCTGGACTGACAGGCTTTGTCAAATATGTACCTTTAACTGCTAAGCCATCTCTTCAGCCCCAGATTTATTTATTTATGAGAAAGAGAAAGTATGGTCATGCCTGGGCTTATTTCAGCTACGAGCAATCTCCAGATGCATGCACCACTTTGTTCATCTGGCTTTATGTGGGTACTGGGGAATTGAACCCTGGGCCAGCAGGCTTTGCAAGGAAATGCCTTTAACCACTGAAATATCTCAGCCCAACTCTCAGTTTTCACTGTGTTTCTAAATCTTTAATCCCTTGCCTTTTATCAATTCTGGAAATTATCAGTTACTATTTCTTTATCTCTTTAAATATTGTCTGTGCCCCCTGGGTCTCTAGATCTATTTGCTTTTCTTTTTATCTGTTATTTGAGCATGCGTGCATGCCTGCACACGCACACGCACACGCATACTATTGTGGTTTGAATGTAAAATGTCCCCTCCTGTGTTTAAATACTGTTTGGGAAGGTTGTGGAATCTTTAGGAGGTGGAGCCTTGCTAGAGGAAGTGAGTCACTGGGGGCTAGCCTTAAAGTTTCAAAGGCAAGCCCCAAATGCTATTCTTCCTCTGTTTCCTGCCTGCCAAGGTGACAATGTGACAAGCTAGTGGCTGCTCCTGCCTCACCTTCCCCACTATAAAATTTTCTTTCAAAACTGTAAGCCAGATTAAACTCTTTTCCTTCCATAAGTCACT
Organism: Dipus sagitta; assembly: GCA_036346955.1. Lineage (NCBI taxonomy): Eukaryota > Metazoa > Chordata > Mammalia > Rodentia > Dipodidae > Dipus > Dipus sagitta. The sequence goes on along the minus strand of CM070772.1, from coordinate 149,778,732 downwards.
TTTGATATATTTGTTCACAGCAATGGGAAAATAACACATATACTTGCATGAAATTCTTTATTTACTGTATGTGGTACATACAGAGAATCTTTTCCATGTCTTTGTCATTCTGTCCTGCTTTTTAGGAATTTTCTCACATCTTGCCTCCATTTCACTAAATTGTTCCTCAATTGCATTTAATTTCATGTTTACACAATACAGTGTCTCTTTGTATTGCCTAAGACAACAATTTTATTCTAGAAATGTTAATTTTCTCTATTGATTCTTTTCTTATATGTGGATAATTTTTAAAATCCTTATTATGTATTCTCTTTCTTACTGATAGTTAATACCCTAAGTGCTTAGAAATTTAATAATACTTTTTACTGCAACTCCAATCTTTCATTCTAGATGGGTCATTCCTTCATTTATTTTATAATTTTGTGAGCTCTCATATCATGCCAAGGTCTCATTCCTAACTTTTGCCTTAGGCAAGCTCAAGACTCTCACACTGTTGTGAATATCATAACCTCCCCCCCACACACACACACATGCATACACATGTGCACACATGCCAGCTACAACCTCAGTTCTGTATTTACTTCTTTTGCTTGCAATTCCCTTCACTTTGAGTGTCTAGAGAGATTCTTCATTTCTTGAAAATTCAGCTACTTATTTTAAGTTATTATACCTCCTCCAGCATCTCTGGGTGTTTTTATATGGGATTTTTATACATTTCTGTTGTTAAAGAATATTTTTATTTTTACTTATTCGAGAGAGAAGCAGATAGAGAGAAAATGGTCACCTCAGGGCCTCCAGTTGCTGCAAACAAACTCCAGATGCACATGCCACCTTACGCATCTGGCTTACATATGTTCTGGGGAATTGAACCTGGGACCTTTGGCTTTGCAGGAAAATGCTTTAACTACTAAGCCATCTCTCCAGCCTTTTTTTGTGTTTTTGTTTTTGTTTTCTGTTTTTGAAACAGGGTCTCCCTCTTGCCTAGGCTGGCCTCCAACTCATGGCAATCCTCCAAGCTTGGCCATACATGTTCTGGGATAAAAGGCATGAGCCACCATGTCTGGCTTTAATGGGAGTTTTTGTACACTCTTTATCTACCATTTAGCTGAAGTCAAACTGAACATGTAGCATGTAAGATTATTAAACTATTGCAAAACCAAAACTGGGTCATTACTAAGCAAATTAATGATGGGAAATACCACTGCATATCTCACGACTCTCAAGAATTATTTTAGCCCTTCAAATTCCAGAGCCACTACTCTGACTTTTAGCTCTACAAAATGTAATACTTTTATAACCTCAAAGAACTTGGAATCTCCAAGACTCAATTTTTTTCACCTATAAAATGCAAATTTTGACATCTCACAGTACCTAGAGATGCCAAACCTAAATACATGAATTAAGTTATATTTGGTACAAAAATGTTTCCAAGTCCTATGACATAATCCTATGCCATTTCCCCCAAGAATGAGAGTTCCTTTGTCTTATCTTGATGACTCAGGGTCATCCCTTCCAGCCTCAGTGATCACCCTGAGAAAGTGAGGTACAGCATCTGCAGGACCAGTGTGGACTGTGGTCCTGTGACAAGAAGCACAATATACTCCCTGTGACATTGGGGTGGCCTCCCTAAAGGGAAGGCAGGAGAGGTGGCTGTGGAGAGCGGAGAATAGGTGCAAAAGAGCTTCCACTGAGACCTTCCTGCAATCCTTTACTGGAGTCTCAGTACAGCTGTGAGAATGCAATAGATTATCCCCACTTTAAATATGAAGAAACTGTGGCTAATGTTACAGTACCCTCAAGATCATACCACAATAACTAAAGGAGAAAAAAGTAAGCCCGTCTTTAGCACACCACCTCTCAGGCAGGCACTTCCAAAAGATTCTATGCTTGCCTGATTACAGCACTTTCACATTGAACTCAGCTTCTGTTTTAGAGTATTAGTGATTTTCTCATTGTTGTAACCAAACACCTCTGAGCAGCTCTTACAGAAGGAGGCGGTTTATTCTGTCTTCCAGTTTGGAGGGGATGCTTTCCATTGTGGTGGGGAAGGTGTGACAGCAGGAGCATGAGCCGGAGCTGGTCACATTGCAGCCAGACTCAGGAAGCAGAGGGTAACAAGAAGGGAGGCCAGGCAGTGAACCTTCAGGGCTCACCCTCAGTGACCCACTTCCTACGGTAGGGCTCCACCTCCTAAAGGTTCCACAACCTTCCCAAACAACATCAGTCGCCAGTATGCAAGCACATGAGCCTGTGGGTGACACCTCACATTCAAACCACAACAGAATCTATACCAGCACTTGAGTTTCTTGAATACACCAGTTATCTTATAGTCATCTCAGAATCCCAAGCTCCTAGACCAGGCAGATCTAATAGATATTAGCACATGTACGAAACTCTAGCCTCCTGCCTCCAAATACAGTGTTCTTTCTCAGTGTCACACAACCTCCAGATCTTTAGTGTAGAAGGATCCAGAGCCACCCTGGAATAGCCTTACATCCATGTGCTCCTAAAGCCATGATCCTTCCAAGGTCAGGGTCTAGCTGAGGTTTTCTCCCTGGCAGCAGGAACTGACTAAAGCCTATGCTTGTCTAGGCTGGACACAGCATCTGGCATGGGGCCGGGCAGAACATGGGTTCCTCCTTAGTGAGGAGCTCTGTGTGACTAGACATCTAGGAAACCAGACCCAGTGAACGAAGAATGGTTTGTGCATTAAGTCATGCTCTCTAACTGACTCTATCCTTCCACAAGAAAATAAAGAGACTTAATTCCTTCCATACACTAAAATCCAGATTAATTGGATTTAAGTGGAAAAAGGCAGACAAATACAAGAAACAAATTTAGGACATGTGTATATTACCTACTACTATAGAAGAAGACCTTTTGCACTCAAGACAATAAACATAGAGACTGTAGAGGAAATGTTAGTTGCATTTGCTTGCATAAACTTTGTATTCTATGGAAATTTTTTAATTAATGAAGCAAAAATTGAGTGGTGGGCTGGGAAAGAGCATGTACATCAAAGGATAAATGAGATATATCACACATTTTGTTGGGGGAAATTAATGGGCTAAAGAGACGATCCAGGAGTTAAAGGTACTACATGCACACTTCATAGTCATCCAACTTGCAAAGCTGGCAGATGCCTCTGCAGTGCCTTTTGGAAAGATGGCTGCCATTTTCTCTTCTAAGATTCTCCTTACCCACAGCTGGCAGCACCGAGTATGTACCATGGTCCAGTCACTGCTCCTCCACTTAGTTTACTCTCATGCCAACCCTGGCAGGCAGATCTTCTAGCTCCCACTTTCCAGGCAAAGAAATGGAATAAAAATTCTCAATATCACACAGCTAGAATGTCCATCCCTGATCACTGCTTTCTTGTTGCTGCGACAAAGTGCCCAAGCAGAAGCAACTTAAGGAAGAAAAGGGTTTATTCTGGCCTAAAATTTCCAAGGGATACATTCCATGATAGTGTGGAAGGCATGGCAACAAGAGCAGGAACGGAGCTGGTCACACCACAGTCCTGGTCAAGAAGAGGGTGAACTGGAAGTGGGGTTGGGCTAAGGTATTTCCAGGCTTCCCCCAAGTGACCTACCTCTTCCAGCAAGGCTCCACTTCCTAAAGGTTCCACAACTGAGCAGCGCCACCAGCTGGGGACCAAGTATTCAAACACACGAGCCTATGCGGGACACATTTTGCAATCAAGCAAACCAGAATCCACCCACCTCTCAGTGGGAGATCTCAGCTATAGAGGAATGCCAGTAGCCAATGCAGGAAAGTGGAGGCCAAGGCAGGCAAAGGAGATGGCATGGAGCTATTCCATGTTGTTCTGAGTCCTATTTAATCTAATCCTTTCATGCACACTGGCTACCAAATGAAGACTGCTTATATCACATTTAGGAGACCTCTCTTACAGAAGCAGCTGGTGACAGTGCCCAATTGCTAGATGTTGCTAGGGCAACTTAGCTGGGAACCTCCCAGCTACTGGGGAGGCTGAGGCAGGAGGGTCTCTTGAGTCCAGGAGTTCTGGGCTGCAGTGAGCTATGCCGATTGGGTGTCCGCACTAAGTTTGGCATCAATATGGTGACCTCCCAGGAGCAGGGAACCACCAGGTTGCCTAAGGAGGGGTGTACTTCTTCCCATGGCACTCACGGCCGCTCAAGACCCTGCCCCATGGTTGCCTGGATGCCTTCGGGGAACTGTGGCCCTGAGGATCCAGGGACCCACAGGAACCTGTTAGTGAAATAATTAAGTAGGCTGTATACATTAGCTCATCTAGTTTCCCAGTGTAGGCAGCTTCCTGAATGAAAGGAGGCATCGAAGCTAGCTCTTGCCCCCTAATGACAAAGCCGCCAGGAACCCTTCAGGAGATGCATAGAGTGCCACGGCAGTAGGTTGGCTCTCTCCATATCCCACAGGTCGGCTGGGAGGCTAGGTGGAAGACAGATGCTCAAGGAGGGATGTGGTTGGGCACCAGCAAGGGAAGAATATGAGGCAATGGGCAAGGGATGGGCTGGAATCAGGGTAGGAGCCACAAGGAGCAGAGCCGACAGAAACCAGAGAAGAGTGGGTATGTCGCATAAAGCAAGGCTTACAGGACCTGGCCCCACTAATGTAAGGACTCAGCAATGTTTATAATGAGATGGTGAATCAGTTACCTTTCTTATTGTTTTTTATAAAAAAAAAAAACTGACAAAGAGCAACTTCAGGGAAGAAGGATTTACTTTGGCTCATAGTTTGGGGAGATATATCCCATCACCTCGGGGAAGGTGTCAGCAGTGGTATGAGGTGGCTAGTCAAATTGAACTCATAGTCAGGAAGCAGAGAGAGGACAGGAAGTGGGGCTGGGCTAAGAAACTCAAGCGCAGCCCTGCAGCAATTTACTTCCTCCAGTTAGCCCCCACCACAAGACTAGGAACCAAGTGTTTTAAGTCACACCTCAAGGCTAGGGACCAAATGCGAAAACACACAAGTACTTCACATTTGGACCCTGCAGTTAAAAGGTGGAGTTTTTAAGCTTGTAATATTAACCTTCTGCATCTATTAACAGCTGTGTTTATCAAGTAAAGTATCAAGGATAGTGTTAAGTAGTTCCACAGATTTAATGTCATCTCACTTAAGAGAGGTAGCATTATACTCTCATTTTACAGAGAAGGAGGCCAAGAATTATTTCACTTGCCAAAAGTGAACCTGTCAATAGTAAGATTCTGAAGCAAACTTAGCTCTGTCTAATTCCAAAGCTGAAACCTGTAACCACCCTTATAAATGATTATTACTCCAAGAACAGCTTTCTCTGCTTTGTTGGCTCTGAAAGCACCAAAAGTCCCCCAACACTGGGCATTCTTTTTTTTTTTTTTTCTTTTTTCTTTATTAGTCAGTTCTGTATTCAGCAAATACAGTCATTTTGGTACCATTATTAGGCTCATCCGTGACCTACCCCCTCCCCTTGGCCCCTCCTTGTTGAAGTATACGGGTCATGCATTGTGGAGTTAGCCCACAGTTATGGGTAAGCTAAATGTCTCTGCATATCATGACCCAACATGTGACTCTGACATTCTTTCCTCCCCCTCTTCCGCAAAATTTCCCTGAGCCATGTTGGGTTCATTTTTGGTCTGCTTCAGTGATGAGGTGTTCGGGGCCTCTGAGGCTCGGGCTCTCTGATTTGGTAGGAGTTGATTTTGCCCACTCTCCAATATCAAGCTACCATCAATTGTGGGCTACAAGAGGGCCTACACGTATTAAATTCTCTATTAAAAAAAAAAAGTAAGGGTTATCTCATTTGTTCTGGTGCTAACTTACTCTCCGTTGGAGAATCTGCTTCTCTTTTTCAGATAGATGTAGATCCTAAGGAGAGAGCCACCGCATTCTTGATCCATAGCTGGTGTGGGATGGAGGGCTGGAGTCAGCACCAGTGTAGCTAACTGCAGACTTCTGAGTGAAGAGGGAACAGGGGCATCAGCCCTCCTCCTGTACATTCACAGGTTAACAGGACACAGGGGCTCCACAGGAAGGAAGACAACTCTTAGGAGATGCATGGAGGAAGTGGGGAGGGAGTAGCCAGAAGCATGCCCTTAACATTTCTCTTCAATTTGTCTCTCCTATGCCAGGCGTTGTGGTTCATGCCTTTAGTCTCAGTACTTGGGAGGCAGAGGTAGGAGGATCACTGTGAGTTCAAGGCCATCCTGCGACTATGTAGTGAATTCCAGGTCAGCGCGGTCTAGTATGAGACCCTACCACAAAAAAAAAAGTACAATTTCTGTCTCCTCCTGAAGTAGGTTATGTAATTCTCAGGAAAGTGGTTACCTCATTGAAGCCCTGGTCAAGCTCCTTATAACCTCATACTAACTGATAATGGGTGGCAGCTTAATATCTTGGCTTTTGACTATTTTGGTAAAAAAAAAAAAAAAAAAAAAAAACACCACATTTTCAATAGACATGATGGTGAGAGTTGAGAAGTCACAGGGTATTAGTTATCTAATGGTCTATTGGTTATTTAATGATCTGTCATCACAAAATTTAGCTGCTTAAAACAATAAACATTTATTATATCATGCAGCTTTTACGGGCAAGGAATTCAAGAGCAACATAGCTACAAGGTGCTGGCTCAGGATCCACGCTGATGTTCATTACAGTCATGGTTGTACATGACTGCGTTCTCTTCTGAAGTCAAGATTGTGCTACGGGCTGTGTTCTCGTCTGAAGTCAAGGTCGCAGTACGGGCTGTGTTCTCGTCTGAAGTCAAGGTCGTGGTACGGGCTGTGTTCTCGTCTGAAGTCAAGGTCGCGGTACGGGCTGTGTTCTCGTCTGAAGTCAACATTGTGGTACGGGCTGTGTTCTCGTCTGATGTCAAGGTCGCAGTACGGGCTGTGTTCTCGTCTGAAGTCAAGGTCATGGTACGGGCTGTGTTCTCGTCTGAAGTCAAGGTCGTGGTACGGGCTGTGTTCTCGTCTGAAGTCAAGGTCGTGGTACGGGCTGTGTTCTCGTCTGAAGTCAAGGTTGTGGTACGGGCTGTGTTCTCGTCTGAAGTCAAGGTTGTGGTACAGTCTGTGTTCTCGTCTGAAGTCAAGGTAGTGGTATGGGCTGTGTTCTCGTCTGAAGTCAAGGTCGTGGTTCGGGCTGTGTTCTCATCTGAACTCAAGGTTGTAGTATGGGCTGTGTTCTCATGTGAAGTCAAGGTTGTGGTATGGGCTGTGTTCTCGTCTGAAGTCAAGGTTGTGGTACGGACTGTGTCCTCATCTGAAGTCAAGGTTGTGGTATGGGGCTGTGTTGTTGTCTGAAGTCAAGGTTGTGGTACGGGCTGTGTTCTCGTCTGAAGTCAAGGTTGTGGTACGGGCTGTGTTCTCGTCTGAAGTCAAGGTTGTGGTACGGGCTGTGTTCTCGTCTGAAGTCAAGGTTGTGGTACGGGCTGTGTTCTCGTCTGAAGTCAAGGTTGTGGTGCGGGCTGTGTTCTCGTCTGAAGTCAAGGTTGTGGTGCGGGCTGTGTTCTCGTCTGAAGTCAAGGTTGTGGTACGGGCTGTGTTCTCATCTGAAGTCAAGGTTGTGGTATGGGCTGTGTTCTCGTCTGAAGTCAAGGTTGTGGTACGGGCTGTGTTCTTGTCTGAAGTCAAGGTTGTGGTACAGTCTGTGTTCTCATCTGAAGTCAAGGTTGTGGTACGGGCTGTGTTCTCATCTGAAGTCAAGGTTGTGGTGCGGGCTGTGTTCTCGTCTACAGGCTGACTGGAGCTGTCTCTACTTCTAAGATGGTGACTCCCGTGGAGCACTCAGCCTCTCTCTGTAAACTGTATGGGTGGCTTCATGACATGGTAAAGTGTCTGATAACCTCCAAAGTAATAAGATAAATACATACATATTAAAAATTATGTGTGTGTATGTGCGGTGGATATGATGCCTGTGGTATGTGTATGTGTGGATGCATATGATATATGTGGTATATGTGGGTGGATATGATGTGTGTGGTGTGTGTGTATGCATGGGATGTGTGTGTATGTGTGTGTGTGTGCATGTGTCCACCTTTTCTGTTGTATACCTGTGGAGATCTGAGGACTACTTAGAGGAGTTTGTTCTTTCCTTCCATTTTGCTTCAGATATCTATCCCTTGTTTTATTTTACCGTTTTATCTGTTCTTAAGCTTCAGGTCCCTTGGCTCTGCCTCCCATTACCACAGGAATGTTGGGATTACTAGTATGTGGGACACTTGGTCTCCAGCTTTATACGGTGCCTGGGGAATTGAACTCAGGCCAACAAGCTTACAAGCAAGCGCCTTTAAATTCTGAGCCATCTCCCCAACCCCATGATAGATGCATTTCAAAAAATATGTTTATTTATGTGTGTGTATCATGCAGACACACCCCATATAGTGTGCATGTGGAGGTCTGAAGACAACTTCTACGTGTCTGTGCTCCATTTTCTTTGACAGGGTCTCTTGCCACTGAAATGACTGCCTGACTGGCCCAGTAGCTTCAGTTTCTCCTGGCTTCACTTCCCATTGTTGTAGGTGAGTTAACATCACAGATGTATGTGCCACTTGAACTCGGGCTGGAAGATTTGCAAGCAAGTTCTATGAGTACTGAGTCATCACTCCAGTCCCGTGATACATGGAATTATATTATATTATATTATATTACATTATATTATATTATATTACATTATATTATATTATATTATATTTTTGAGGAAAGCCTCTTGCTGCTACAAACAAACTCCAGATACATGCACCATTTGGGGCTTCTGGCTTTATGTGGGCACTGGAGAATTAAACTCAGCCGGCAGGCTTTGCAAGCAAGTGCCTTTAATCACTGAACCAGCTTCCCAGCCCTGATAAATGCATTTTTAAACCAGTCTTAGAAGTTGCATACCATCCCTCCAGCCATATTCTATTCCAAGTGAGACCTAAGTACAAGAAGAAAAGAATCAATGTCTCTTGACCTCTTGAAATAGAGGAGTATTGAAAAACATGGGATGTATTTTTGGAACCAACACATAGTGTAGACAAAGACACTTGTGAGAATAATTGCCTGGCTAAAATGTAGCAGAGATGTGGAGTGGGTAAATGTCCTCTTGGGGTGGCTGCTGGGGCTTGGTAACACACGTGTGCCCTGAGCACAGGCTGGAGTGTGTGTACCAGTCTCAGATGGCTGCTACCATCCAAATGATAATGATTCATTCCCTTTTCTCTTTGTCTGGGCAAAAAATCTCATTCTGTGCCAGCCAAGTTGTTTATGGGTCTTTCTATCTCTGCACCCATTCATATGGGACCCAGGGCATGATAACAGCTATTCAAACTGTGGAATGTTAATTAGACGGAAAAATGTACGCATCAGCTATCTTCATTTCAACTGAGAAGCCTGGCCGAGGTACATAATTTGCTTCAATGTCATCTGTGTCAAGATTTCGAAAGGGTGGCGATGTCTCACTGCACTAGACAAAGGCCTGGGACGAGAGGAGAAGGAACTATTCATGGCGACACGGGTTGCGGGATATTAATAAGTGCAAATATTTGCTTTTCTACAGAGGCATTAAGTAATGCATTCTTATTTCTTGGTTCTCACACCCAGAGTTATTTGCTTTTTACTCCAGACATTGAAGTAGAATGTTAGCGCGTTTCATTTCTTTTGCCTCTGAAATGTAGCTTTTGCCATGCACAAGTAGAACAAACAATCTTGGTGTGGACTAACTAGTCCCCTACTGATGTGACTGCTTTCTGAGGTACTGAGTGAAGAGATGTGACTGATAGAGACACAGTAAATACACTTGGAGGGAGTGCTCCTAATTGTCTCCCCTTTGACCCTGCCCCTTTCCCTGTTTTCCTTCCTTCTGTCTCTCCATGATAAAACAGTGGCAGCATTGAGTAGGCAGGTGCCTGGTGACTCTTCTCAGCGTGGGGAGTCACTAATCTTGTTGTACCGTGACCCCAAGACGTACTTAACTGTGCCCTTGGGGTGCAGCTCTCACACTTCTCACGTGAAGGAGGCAATACCAACTACAGTTGGTTGTTTTTCTTGTTGCTCTTCCCAAATATTTGATAAGCAACTTTTGTTTTGTTTTGTTTTGTTTTGGGAGGTAGGGTCTCACTCTGACCCAGGCTGACCTGGAATTTGCTATGTAGTCTCAGGGTAGCCTTGAACTCACGGCGATCCTCCTACCTCTGCCTCCCGAGTGCTGGGATTAAAGGTGTGTGCCACCACGCCTGGCATTTGATCAACAACTTTAAGGAGGACAGCTTCTTCCTGGCTCACAGTTTGAGAGTATGTGGTCACTATGGAGCTGTAGGCATGGAGGCAGGCAGCACCAGGGTGGCAGTGTGCCTCTGGGACCCCTCACCTCCTCACATCACGGAGGGACAGGAAAGTGGACAGTGGACAGGGAATGGAGCTGGGCTATAAATCTTCAAGACCTGCCCCAAGTGATCCACTTCCTCCAACACCTAAAGGTTCCATAGGTTTTCAAAACAGCACCACCATGTGGGAACAAGGTTTCCAAACACATGAGCTCAGGTAGGACATTTCATATTCAAATCACAGTACCAAGCTGAGAAGAAGTGACAGAGGAGTGCTCAGCACTGAAATATCTCTATCACACCTTCCAAGGCTCAGGGTCCATTGAGGAAGAGTGGCGGAAAGAATGTAAGAGCCAAAGGAAGGATAGGACTCCTTACAACGTGCTCCTCCAGTCACAAAATGACCTGGATATCCATGACCTCTCAGTGCCTGACACTACCTGCACAAGACCATCATAATAGGAGGAAAAGATCATGACATCAAAATAAAAGGGAGACTGATTGAGAGGGGGAGGGGATATGATGAAGAGTGGAGTTTCAAAGGGGAAAGTGGGGGGGGGGGAAGGAATTACCATGGGATATTGTTTACAATCATGGAAGTTGTCAGTGAAAAAATTAATTAAATTAAAAAACAAAATCACAGCACCAAGGAAATCAAAACTGCTTCCCCAGAAGCAGTAGGGGAAGTGATACAGACCCCTCTACAGGGGACTGCCCTGGATGTCTGCTGACTGTCAGTGAACAGGACTTTTTCAGAGGGCTGGAATCTGTATACTCATTGGGGAGGAGGGGGCAGAGATTCAAGAATACGCTTTCCGGGCTGGAGAGATGGCTTAGCAGTTAAACGTTTGCCTGTGAAGCCTAAGGACCCCTGTTCGAGGCTCGATTCCCCAGGACCCACGTTAGCCAGATGCACAAGGGGGTACATGCGTCTAGAGTTCGTTTGCAGTGGCTGGAAGCCCTGGCGCGCCCATTCTCTCTCTCTCTCTCTCTCCCTTCCTCTTTCTCTCTCTCTCTGCCACTCTCAAATAAATAAATAAAAATTAACAAAAAAAATTTTTTTGAAAAGAATACACTTTCCTAGGCCACAAATATTCCACAACAAAGAGATGAGATATGTTTCCTTATCCTTTCCCATTTTCTCATGCACCCTAATAATAGGCAGAGATGTGTCAGTCTTGGGGGAGCATTAGTTTGGGAGGAAGCTACTTGGCTGACCATTGTTAGTCACAGAGGAACCCCTGCCTCTGTTTCTTCTATCCCCAGCATCACAGGACTGGAACTCACTCTGGCCCTGAGGGGCATCAGTGTCCTCTCTGTGAACCTGGAGGAGTCACTAGTACCCGTGGCTAAACTCTAATGTCTAAAAAGTGAGATCATTAGGGATAACAGATATTAAATTGCTTTCATATTGTGGACCTTGATCAATATTTGCTGAATAAATGAACTAATAAACTCCAAAGTGGTACAAAGGTGTAACAGTATAATTATAACTATCTATTTAATGATCATGATGCTATCAAAGCATGGGTGGCCCTCATTTCTGCCTGAGAGCACCATCTTATCCTCTTTAGTTCCCATTTCAAAGTCAGGGACAATATTTTAAAGTTAATTATTAGGGGGCTGGAGTGATGGCTTAGTGGTTAAGCACTTGCCTGTGAAGCCTAAGGACCCCCATTCAAGGCTCGATTCCCCAGGACCCACGTTAGCCAGATGCACAAGGGGGCGCACTCATCTGGAGCTCGTTTGCAGTGGCTGGGGGCCCTGGCATGCCCATTCTCTTTCTCTCTCTCTCTCCCAAATAAATAAATTTTTTAAAAAATTTTAAGTTAATTTTTTTGGTCAGAATTATATATACACACAGTTTTAAAGATTCAACTAGTTTTCAAAGTTTCTGATAACAGAAAGCAGCTTTTAGCCACCTCTCTCATTTTCTTCTCCAAAGAATTAAAAACCAAATCTAGTATGGTGGCATTCACCTTTTAACCCAGCACTCAGGAGGCTGAGATAGGAGGATCACTGTGAGTTCAAGGCTAGCCTGAGCTACAGAATGACCTCAGGTCAGCCTGAGGAGAGCTTGCCTCTAAAAAAAATGTAAAGAAAAAACAAAGAGTCAACAACATTGACTTTTTGTAGAAGTACTTTGATTCTTCCCATAATATCTCCAACAGTGCATCTGTATTTCTGCTTCTTGACTTTTTTGTTTCAGTTATTATGTATTGGCTTCCTACTATGAAAAAAAATGAAAAAGTAGCTTCATTTCTTCCTTTTGTCCCACTAAACACATACATTTTCTTCTTCCATCCTCTGCAAATAACTATAACTTGGTTTAAATTAATATTCACATAATATTTTGCTAGGTTGTAATATTACGATCAATCATGCATGTTACCCAGATCTGAACCATTAAAGTAAACATCCATTGCTTCTTGTTTCCTGAGCAATATTTTGGTTTCTTTGAATTAATTCCCTGGTATGTATGTGTTTTAGATATTAATCACCAGTTCTACCCCAATCTCCCCAAAGATTTCTACATTTCCTTCCATTCATGGGAGGTGTGCTATCAGTTCACGTCCTTGGAGTGGTTCTTTCCATGCCTGCTAAGCTGCTGGCGTTGGCTGCTCTGGCTGGTGCATAAGTGCCATCCTGAGCCTCTGCTCCAGCGCTGGTAGGGAGTCCTTTCCCTGTGTCCTGGGCCGGCTCTGCTATTTCCTGTATTCTTCTTTTCTTTTTTTGGTTTATATTCCAGTCTGGGAAGAGCATGTCCTCAGAAACTGTATTTATATTTATATTCAGACTTTCCCTCTTGATTGCACATTTGGCTTGGATTTTTAGTAAATAATGTTCTCTCAGAAACTTGAAGGCATTATTCCAGTGTCTTAGTTTCCATGTTTCTTTGTTTGCTTGTTTTGGACAAATCTGAAATCATTTTAAGTCTTGAAATTGTATATGTGATCTATTTCTCTTTTCCCCTCTTCTTTTTCTTTTCTCTTCTTCTTTCTCTTCACTTTTTTTTTTTTTTTTTTTTTTTTGAGACAGCATCTTATGATATAGCCCATGGTGGTCTAGAACTCAGACACAGTTGAGACTGGCTTTGATCTCATGATCCCTAGTATTGGGATTGCAAGTGTGAACCCCATGCCCAACTGCGATTTCTTCCTTCCTTCCTTCCTTCCTTCCTTCCTTCCTTCCTTCCTTCCTTCCTTTCTTTCTTTCTTCCTTTTTCATATCTGGAAGCCTATAGATTCTTCTCTTTGTCCTCTGTGCTTTGAATGCTCACATTTGATGTCTTGTCTTGGATATCTTCATCCATCTTACTGGATGCTCAATCGTCATTTCAGCTCAGACACTCATTGGCAGACCCAGGAAATCTTGAATTGGTATTTGAGGGTGTTCTATGCCTGGAATTCCTACATTGAGATGTTCCATTAACTGAACTAATTTTTACATTGTCTCATCTTACATTTTCCTCATCCACAGTTTCCCATTTCTGCTCTCATATTTTAGTATCCAAAATTCTCCTTTCTTCTCTGAATGTGCCACTCTCTTATAGCAACCCATTCTTGTTTTGTGATATAATATATTATTTCTCTGAGAATATTGAAGTGATCTTTTAGTGCAGTCCATCTTGTTTTCCAGCTGATGGCTTCCCCTAATTCTACCCCTTTGTTTCTTTTTTTTTACATAAAATTTTTATTTATTTGCAAGAGAGAGATAAAAAGGAGACACACGGAGAGAATGGGTACACCAGGGCCTCCAGCCACTGCAAAGGAACTCCAGATGGATGTGCCACTCTGCACCCAGCTTTATGTGGGGCCTGGGGAATTGAACACCAGTGGTTAAGCTCTGCAGGCAAGAGCCTTAACTGCTGAGCCATCTCGCTAGTCTCCCCACCCCACCCCCATTTCTATTGATCTCTGTTCTTCAGATTGGAGACTTTGCTGAGGTGTTCCTGATATGCTCGTGTTTATAAGCAAGAGACTAAGAGGTGTGTAGGTAGCATTTGTCAAGTGAGAACTTCTCTGTAGGGTGATTCAGCTTTGCTGTCTTTTGGGGGAAACCCCAATGTTGACTTTCAAAATAGCTTTTCTCTGAACCAACTGGATTCTTCTTATAGACACTTCCATGGCTGCTGTTGTTCTGGGAGGCCAGAGCATGAAGCAAGATGGGACTTAACACCAGGCGTAGTTGCATCCACTTAATTCAATATGGTGTTTTGGCCTCCAGCTGGTTCTGTCATTCTTCAGCTCAGACTCCTCCATCTTCTTCTCCTCAGAGAATAGACCTATCTTCCCAGAGGCGCAGAGCCAAAGATGGGAATCTAGGGTTGGAACCCACTTCTTAAAGAATTCTTCACCAATCTAACTAGTTTTCTCTTCCATCCCCAAACACAGAGGCTTCAAGCTCTGTGCTTTAGTTGGTTCATTGGTACACTGGGGATAACGCACTGTGGGAATTTGATAATGTCATTCATGTAAAGAACTTATCACAATGTTTGGAATAGAGATGACAATAAACAGTTGTTAAAAGGATTACAAAGGGCCGAGGAGATGGCTTAGTGGTTAAGGCACTTGCCTGTGAAGCCCGAGGACCCATGTTCAACTCTCCAGATCCCACATAAGCCAGATACACAAAAGGGGGCAAGCGCAAGGTCACAAATGCCCCTTAGGTGGCGCAAGCATCTGGATTTCAATTGCAGTAGCTGAGGCCCTGGCGTGCCAATTCTCTCTCTCTCAAAAGAAAAAACAAAGAAAGGAAAAAAAGAGGATTATAAAGCTCTAGGTCACAACCCCTGAGCCTGACTGCCTGGGGTGGGCATTATGCCTGCCACTCACAGCCAGATGTTCTTGGTAACTTCCTGAACCTTCTGAGCTTTGGTTTCCTTATCTGTAAAATAGACATAATAGCACCCGCTTCACAGGATTGAGAAGACAAAATGAGTTCATGCCTATCTAGCACTTAGCATCTATAGGTGTTGGTGATCACTATTGTGCAGGATTTAGCTGTTTTTCATTGAGTTCTTTTCTTTTTTTAAATTTTTTGTTCATTTTTATTTACTTATTTGAGAGTGACAGACGGAGAGAGAAAGAGGCAGAGAGAGAGAGAGAGAATGGGCATGCCAGGGCCTCCAGCCACTGCAAATGAACTCCAGATGCATGCGCCCCCTTGTGCATCTGGCTAATGTGGGTCCTGGGGAATTGAGCCTCGAACCGGGGTCCTTAGGCTTCACAGGCAAGTGCTTAACTGCTAAGCCATCTCTCCAGCCCTCACTGAGTTCTCTTCATCAGCGTATCCCACTCTCGGCTCCTGTTCCAAGCATGCTTCACATGGGCTGTAGCTCGGATGCTCTGGAGAAGCAAGTCAAATCTAGGTCTGCCTAGCTCCACTTAATAACTCAGCTCAGGCCATCCCAACCCCGAGCGGGGAAAGTCTGCGAGAAAGCGACACTTGGGGCCAGAGAGATGACCCAGTGGAATAGCGCTCGCTGCATGAGCCTGAGTAGCTGATCTTGGATCCCCAGCGCCCATGTAAAGCCGGATGCTATCGCCGGAGTGTCTGTAATCCAGCTGTGCTGAAAAGGGAGGTGGAGACAGGAGAATCCCTGGGAAACTTGAAGGCCAGCGAGCCTGGTGAGTGAAGGAGAGATCTTGCTTCAAACAAGGAGGAAGGCAAGGATTGACACTCCAGTATGTCCGCTGACCTTCATGCCTGCCCCGTGGCATGCACACTCACAACTCAGGGGAACACACACCCAAACACATGCATATCATGCAAACATACAACCAAAAAAGCGAAAGGAAGGGGGGAGGGAAGAAGGGTGACATCTGCCAGGACATTGAGGGACCCTCTCTGCGGAGGCAGTGCTCCTCCAGCACTTATGTCAAACCTGGCATCGGAAGGCGGCTGTGGAGACCTTTGCCTCCTCCAGAGCAGGATCAACCGACCCCTGCGAGAGGTTGTAAGTGAGAAACGCCAGGCTCCGTGGATGTGCCAGGTAGGCCCCAGCTCTGACAGGTGTGTGGCTCCGAGCCCAGCCTGGTGGCAGCGAGAGATTGGGAGGTGGCACACACCATTCAGCGGCTTGATAATTGGATATTTCTATAATGACAAATTACAGCTGTTTCTCTTGTCATCAGTGTGAAAACACTTCCGAAACGGTGATTTCCCAGGAGGAGCTGTGGTTGTTATCCAGTTAGGATTATGGAAATACCCGGTGCAGGGGACGCGAAGCGTGGCTGAGCGGAGTGCTGTTTCCGCACCGCTGGTCCCTGAGTATTCGGCAGGTGTGAGATGCAGAGGGAAAACAACTTCCTGTCATAACATTATCACTGTTAATTCCATGCGAGTGTCAAGTTGAGAGGAGCCTGGAGTCCTGTAATTTGTTAGTTGGCTTCAACCCTGGCTTGTTTTTTAATTTGACCAAGGATGTTATAAGATGTCGGCAACAATGGAAAGTTCAGTCTTCCTGAGCTTGGACAATGCATTCATAGTGATGAGTGATCTTGGTCGCTTGTTCTTGGGCTGTCGGTCTGTAACCCGGGCCTGAGGTACAGAGAGGGGTAAGGAAGTTCCAAATGGTCTGCTTTGGGGTACAGTACTTCAGGCATCTCTAAATCCCAGATCTTGCTCACAGAAATGCTGGAAGGGAGACTAAACTATCCTTGTTCTATAGCTTCAGAGGCTCCAGAAAGGGACATTATTACTGGAGACGAGTAGCATGTCATTTAACCTTTCTGATCCTCAGTCCACTGATCTATAAAATGAGGGTGATTGTATGGCTCCGTGGATAGTGCCTGGTGCATGGTGCAGGTTACATGTAAGTGTTAGCCATGAAGAGAACTCTCAGCATGAGCCATTTCTGGCCCCAGAAATGTCCCGGGGACACAGATGCGACCCTTCCTAATGGGCCAGACCATTCTCCATGTCTTTGACTCTCTCTCCTGGGAAGATCCCCTTCCCCTTCTTGATGGGTTCTGGCTGTCTGCCCTCCCCAGTCTGTCTCAGCTGCTTTCAGGAAGGACCCTCTGCCTGCAGAGTCACCCCACCAGTCTCTGAGCTGCCCTGACGGGGGCTGTCCATGTAATAGTCCCAGTGGTAGGGTCAGGTGCTGGGTGCATAGAGATGGTAGAGAGAGGCCTGGATCTCAGGGGGCTCCTACTCTGATGAGA
The DNA here is from genome assembly GCA_036346955.1 of Dipus sagitta. NCBI lineage: Eukaryota > Metazoa > Chordata > Mammalia > Rodentia > Dipodidae > Dipus > Dipus sagitta. The sequence goes on along the minus strand of CM070772.1, from coordinate 149,761,290 downwards.
GGGGTGATCCTGGAAACACTGAGTCACATACCATACTAACTACAAGGTGGATAAAGGGACATGACATGGTGCTCTAGTTGCAAGGGTCAGATGTCCATCAAACAGTGTGTTCTCATATCAACAGGAAAGAGGGAGTGTGGGGACCTTGTACCAGCCCTCATTCTGTGACTAGTCAGTCCTCCTGGTGGAACGGGAGGGAGTGAGCTGTACCACTTCTGGTCAGGGATTTTAAGAAGCAGGAGTACCTTGTCCTGTCTCTCTCTTACTTTTTCCATTGTCTCACTGCAGAAAGCTTTGAGCCCCTGGGGTTATGGACCCAAAAGACATGTTGCTAAATTTCCACGTGAGGGACAGTGACTTGCTGACTGAGAACACCTATGCTAGACTGTCCTGGAATGAGAAACAAGCTTCTGTTGGATTAAGCAACTAAAACTTGTTATCTGGAATATTCTATTGGAGGCAGATATCTAATTCAACTGGTGCTCTCCGGGAAGGATTCCAGGAAGAAATGACAGTTGGGTTTTAGGTGCTAGCTGGATTTCCATCAGGCTGAGAATGGGTAGAGACGGGGTGCTGCAGAGTGGGGGTGGGAGGTGGTGGGAACAAGAAGGATATTTCAATAGTACAATAAAACATGGAATGTGAGCCAGGCGTAGTGGTACACACCTTTAATCCCAGCACTTGGGAGGCAGAGGTAGGAGGATTGCCATGAGTATGAGGCCACCCAGAGACTACAGAGTGAATTCCAGGGCAGCCTGAGCTACAGTGAGACCCTATCTCGAAAAAACAATAAATAAATAAATAAATAAATAAATAAAAACAAAAAAAAACATGGAGTGTGTGTGTGTGTGTAGGAATGGTGATGCACGCGCGTGTGTGTGTGTGTGTGTGTGTGTGTGTGTGTGTGTGCGCAAGCCTGAATATCTGTGTGGTGTCCGTGACAACAGGCAGTAGAGTGTTATTGGAATATGAAGAATGGGAGCAGAGGACAGTGAATAGGCCTCAATCTGCAGGGACAACATGTAGGACCTGGTGTGCCAAGTTTTCACTTCTCCTGTAGATGCTGGGAGGACACTAATGGAATGGCCTAAAATGGACAGCGTGATTAGATTCATGAATTATAATGGTCGCTCTGCAGGCAGTGTAATGAATCGATTAGAGAAGAGAGGCTAGAGACAGGGAGACCAGAGAGTGGTTAGGAGGGGTGCTAATACAATGGTCTGCAGAAGGGTGATGGTGGCATGACCACACACTGGTGGAAAGGGCAGGAGGGCAGTGTGATTGACTGGTTGGGGTGGGGGAAGGGACACTCTGATGAGGCATGGCTTTGTCTCACCAGAGCCCAGGAACAACAAAAGCCAGAAGAAATAGTTCATCCTTGATGTTCTTTTATTCTAATGTTTTATTTATTATTTATGTGCATGCACAGTAACAGAGAGAAGAAAGAAAGAAAGAAAGAAAGAAAGAAAGAAAGAAAGAAAGAAAGAAAGACAGATAGATATATGGAGAGGGAGAGATATGAGAATGAGAGAGAGAGATGAGAATGAACACACCAGGGTTCCACTGCAAATAGACTCCAGATGCCTGAACTACTTTGTGGATCTGGCTATACATGGGTACTGAAGAACCAAACTTGGGTTGTTAGGCTTTGCTGGCAAGCACCTTAACCACTGAGCCATCCATCTAGCCCCTTTAAGTTATTACTATTATTATTATTATTATTATTATTATTTGAGAGAGAGAGAAAGAAGCAGATAAAGAGAGAAAGAGGATGGGCACACCATGACCTTCAGCCACTGCAAACAAACTCCAGACGCATGTACCACCTTGTGTATCTGGGGTCCGTGGGCCCTAAGGAATTGAACGTGAGTTCTTTAGCTTTGCAGGCAATTGTCTTAACTGCTAAGCTATCTCTCCAGCCCCTCCCCCCTTTAAGTTTTACTCAGCTATTTTGTCATAGTGATGAAATTCTAATACCCTACATGTAGATAAGAAGGGAATTGTAATTAAAATTTCTGTAACAGGCTATCAGATATTTATTTGCAAGGAGGGCATGTGATACCCAAACCACATGTAGTCTGAGTAAAAATAAGCAGATATTTATTTGCAAGCAGATATTCATTTTTGCTTGAGTGTTTGTTTTGAAAGCTCACTCTGTGTAGCACTTCCCAGGCATCTGGTACTTGACACATTTGACACCCATTAACAATAACTCCATGAAATATGATTTACCCCCATATTACCAACAAGGAAACTGAGGCATAAAGATCAAGAAACCTGCCAACTACTTCTATTTGTGTTTCAAATAAAGGCTTCAGACAAAAAGAAAAGGAAAAGAAAAGAAAAAAGAAAGAGGGCTGGAGAGATGGCTTAGCGGTTAGGCGCTTGCCTGTGAAGCCTAAGGACCCCGGTTCAAGGCTCAACTCCCCAGGACCCACGTTAGCCAGATGCACAAGGGGGTGCACGCATCTGGAGTTCGTTCGCAGTGGCTGGAGGCCCTGGCGCACCCATTCTCTCTGTGTCTCTCTCTCTGCCTCTTTCTCGCTCTGTCTGTCACTCTCAAATAAAAAAAAAAAGAAAAAAGAAAAAAAAAAGGAAAAAGAAAGAAAAGAAAACTCTGCCAGCCAGTCAGTGGCAGAATTAGGATCTGGGCCCAGGAAGTCTGGTTGTCTGCTTGGGCACATCATCACTGTGCTCCATTTCTTGCTTTGCCTGTAGCCCAGGGTGGTGGGTTGAACGTGGAACACCCCTCAAAGCCTCATATGCTTGTGATTAAGCCTCATAGGCAATCCCCAGCTGGAGGAGCCTTTGGGAGGTGGAGCCTTGCTGGAGGAGGTGTGTCACTGGGGGCGGGCCTTGAGGTTTATTAGTCCAGCCCAGCAAGGTGTTCACAGGACCTCACTCAGACTACTTCCTTCCTGCTGCTGTGGAGATGTGATGCTCAGCCGACTGTCTGCTCCTGCCATGATGAAACTTCCTGTCTAAGTTTACATAAGCTTTCTCTTTCCTAAGTTGCTTCGGGACAGGTGTTTTGTCCCAGCGATGACAAGGAAACTAACAGAGTGTCACAGGCAGATGCCTTCCTTGGACCCAGAGGTCCACGTCTTGGGTACTGATGTCTGCCTGGTCTGAATCTGGATATTTCATGATCCCCACTTCGAGTCTGAAATCTGGATTTCCAATTTTCCTTTCAAGAATCTGTTCTCAGGCTAGAGAGATGGCTTAGTGGCTAAGGCACTTGCCTACAAAGCCAAAGGACCCAGGTTCAACTCCCTAAGACCCACATAAGCCAGATGCATAAGGTGGCACATGCATCTGGAATTCGTTTGCAGTGGCTGGAGACCCTGGTGCACCCATTCTCTTCCTTCTTTTCCCTCCCTCTCTCTCTCCCTCTCTTTCTCTCTACCTGTCTCTCTCTCTATGAAATAAATAAAAATTTTAAAAAAACACTTAAGAAGCTGTTCTGTCATCAGGCTACAGCCCTAGTTGCAGACTCACACCTTCACAGCTTCCTTCACCCACTCCCTTTAACCCCTTCCCAGAACTGCTACTCTGCCTGACTTGCAGCTGGATCCTCACAGCCCTGACACCCACAGGGCATACTCACATGACTATAGGCTCCTACCCCCAAGACTCTTGCCCAAAGCTGCACAGTCAGTAAGTGGCTGTGGCTATTTGAACTCACACTCAGGTTTTTTGTTTGTTTATCAAGGCAGGGTCTCACTCTAGGCTGGCCTTGTACTCACAGTGATCATTCTACCTTAGGCTCCCAAGTACAAGGATTCAAGGCATACACCACTATGTCTAGCAACACACTCAGGTTTCACTGGTCCTCCTGCCCAAACACGTGCTTTGACCACTCGGTGAGGCCTCCCTCCTTCCTTCCCAGGGTCCAAGAATGCACTCAATTGTTGGGACTCCCAATTCAAGCCGTGTGTTAGTTACTTTCATGTAGCTGTGACCAAAATACCTACAAGAACAACTTAATAGAAAAATGAGATTTATTTTGGCCCATGGCTCCAGAAATATCAGTCCATGCTTTAGGCCTGTGATGGGGCAGAACATCATGGTGGTGATGCATGTGGCAGAGGCTGCTTATCTTATGGCACACAGGAAGGGGAGAGAGAGAGAGAGAGAGAGAGAGAGTGCTTGGGACAAGATATAGCCCTTAAGGACATGCCCCAGTGACCAAGTTCCTTCAGCTAGTCCTCACCTCCTAAAGTCTTCACAACTTCCCAAAATAGCACCACCAGCTGGAGACCAAGAACACAGCACACATTAGCCTATGAGTTATATTTCACATTCAAACTGTACCGAGCCCAGAGCTGTTCCCCACTTTTCCTCAGCAACAGAGTAAGATGAGGGGGGGGGGGCGGTTCACAAGACTGAACTCCACTTGTGGCTCCCTATTTGGGGACGCCCTCACCGCTAAGCCATCCCTCCAGCCTCCTCCCCACTTCATCCGTCCAGAACGAGAAGGAAAGGAAGCATAGCCCAGGCCGGCTGTCCACATAATCCCGGTGACAGCTCCTTGACATGCGCTAATTTGCTATTAGCTTCTGAGAATCGTGGAACAACGCTAACGAGATGCAAAAATCAATGGCCGCTAGAAAGACAAAGCAACTGGGTGGGAAGAAAAAGAAGGAGGGAAGTAGGTTTTTAAAAGGCCTTCACAAACGATTTGCCGTGCAACCAGAAAGGTGAGGAATAAGTGACTGCTTGCATTGATTCATATATTTTTTTTTCCGGGCAGGAAAGAGGCGAGAGGTAATAGACTAGGGTGAAGGCCACAGTGGCCTAGCGATGCTCAGATAATTATTGCACAGTTAGAAGCCCAGTGATTTTTTTCTTTTTTTTTTTTTTTTTTACTGTTCAGAAGTACAGAGAGCAATTGGGGGCTGAAAAAGGTTTCCAAATGATGGAAGCGAGCAGTCAGCATCAATTAGCAGGACAGCATTAGCTGGGAGAAATCACCAATAATCCAGGACACCGCTCTCCTTTCCATCTTCTCTGTGCCCAGCTATGAGGAGAAAGGCTGAGCTAGAGGGAAAGGAGAGCCCTGCTGAGAGACGGGAGGGGAGCAGGAGACCCCTGAGCCTGGCTGGGCAAGGGCCACCTTGCAAGCCTGAGTCTCACTTGTCAAGTTCAGGAGCAAGACCTATGGTGGCCATTCCTGAGACAATGCTACCCACCCAGCTGGCATCAACACCCCGAAACTCATGCCAAGGTCCCAATTAAGCACAGGGGATTTCCACGGCTGAGAGGTTGGGACCTTGGCGCCATTTAGAAAGCCTTAGAGTCTTCCTGGTGGCCTGCCAGGCTCTTGGAAACCTGCTTGGCTTTCTCTCTAGCCTCATTTTCTTTTTACTTGGTGTGTTGTGTCTGTATTGTGTGTGTTGTATGTTGTGTGTGTTATGTATGTGTTGTATGTTGTGTGTTGTTTATGTTGTGTGTATGGTGTTCCTCAGATGTCCACCTTTTTTTTGAGACAATATCTCACTCTAGCCCCGGCTGACCTTGGACTCATTCCACGATGGCCTCAAACTCCCAGTGATCCTCCTACCTCAGCCTCTTGAGTGCTGCGATTATAGGTGTGAGCCACCATGCCAGTTGATGACCACCTTGTTTGAGACAAGGTGGCATCAGACTGGAATTTGCCAGGTAAGCTAGACAGGATGGTCCTCAAGCCCCAGGGGTGGGGTGGAATTACAGGCATGCACCACCATGCCAAGTCTTTTCTTCTTAAAAGAGGGTTTGGGGGATCGAATTCAGGTCCCCATGCTTGGAACGCAAGCACTTTACCAACTGAGCTACCTCACTGGCCTTGTTTTCTGTTGTTATTCACCTTTATACTCTGCTGCAGACACACTGGCTTCCTTGCTGTTTCCATACTTAGTGGGCATCCTGTTCAGAGCCTTTGCAGGTTATCCCTGCCCCATGCCCCTCTTCCAGATTTTTCTATGGTTGTTCTCATATCACTTTAGTATGCCTCAGTGTTTCCTGCTTTAACCACTGAGGAAACCTCACCCCTACTCTTGTTTCCTTCAACAGTGGCTCTTTCTAAAGATTTATCTTATCTGTGTATTAATTATGTATTTAATGTGTCTGATGCCCATCCTCCCTCCTCTAGAGGGTAAGCTCTGTAAGGGCAAGAGACTTTGGCTCTTGTTCAGTGACTCCCCCAGCCCCATATTCCAGGTAAAAGGTGCTTGTTAAATGTTGGCTGAATGGATGAGGTGGGATCTACCCTCTGAGGCCAGGTACTAAATCCACTTTTTCTTCTGTGTGCATGTGTGTGCACATGCGTGTGTCAGTCTGTGTGGGGTACATATGTAGGTGGTACACATGCATGTAAAGAAGAGATGATGATCTTGGGTGTCTTTCCTCAAGCATACAATTCATGATTCTGTTTTGAGACAAGATCTCTCATTGGCTCAGAGCTCACCAATTTGGCTAGACGAGCTGGCTAGTGAGCACCAGGAATCTTCCTATCTTTGTCTCCCTGATGTTGAAATTACAGGCATGTGTGACCATGCCCAACAATTTTCTATGAGTACGTGCGATTGCATTCAGTCCCCACCTACTGAGCGATCTCCCCAGCTCCTGACTCATTTTTTTTGTTTATTTTTATTTATTTATTTGAAAGTGACAGACAGAGAGAAAGAGGCAGATAGAGAGAGAGAATAGGTGTTCCAGGGCCTCCAGCCACTGCAAACGAACTCCAGACGCATGCGCCCCCTTGTGCATCTGGCTAACGTGGGTCCTGGGGAATTGACTTGAATCGGGGTCCTTAGGCTTCACAGGCAAGTGCTTAAACACTAAGCCATCTCTCCAGCCCTCCTGACTCATTTTTTCACAGTTGGAGACTGAGATTCAGAGTTGTGTGAGACTTGCCCCAGGAACTCCCGAGCTGAAGACAGCGTCTTTGAATGGAAATGGTGTTCCTTGTCACCTGTGTGATCTGGCAGAGGGCCGAGATAAGCTTCATCTTGGTGGACAACATCCAAGCACAGGCTGTATCAAGGCTTCCTCATTCCACTTCTACCTGAGTGCCAGTCACTGGTCTGTGTCCCTTCCTCCTGCTCCCTCTTCTTCTTTGCACACTCCTCGGACTAAAGCCTCTCGGCCTCAGAGTCCACCTTCATTCTTGCTGCCTCTGGGTCAGTCAGCCTCATGGTCCAGGCTGAGCTAGACCCCTTGCTGCTCCCCAAGTGCTCGGCACATCCTGGTCCTTGCACTCAGAGGACACATGGAGATCACGTGGTTCGTTGCTCACCTGTCTTTCCTGATGGGTTCTGCCAGTTTCCAGGCTGCGTCTACTTGGTTCTCTGCTGTTTCCAAAGGGCCTAAAATTGTGAATGAGAGTCAAACAATGGGTGATGAATGGATAGACGCTGATTTGTTTCTCTGTGCCTTAGTCTCTCCATCAGTGAATGAGGGAATGAGGGTGGCTTTGGGGGAGAAATGCATGTCTCACGTGTCATAACCTTGCTTCATTCCTGAGAGGTAGGTACTGCTGCCCCTGCTGAGTCTTTTAAAGGTTAAACAACTTGTCTGAGGCCATGTAAGTGATGTCAGGACTTGAACTCGGGGGTCCATGGGAAGTCAAAGTGAGCTCTGGTAATGTCCTACCACCTGGCTGGGAGGCGTGAGTGGAGCTTCCTGTTCCTCTGACTCTAGCGCGGCAGGCACAGCAGCGTTTCATCCAGGGCCTTGCACCTGTCACTAAGAAACTTAGAAGACGTTGATAGGTGTTGTAATCGCATTCTGATTGCTGGGACAAAACATCCCACCAGAAGCAGCTTATGGGAGGAAAAGGTTTCTTTCACGCTGACAGTGTTGAGGGGAAGTTTCATCAGGGAGGAGAAAAACAACCAGCCCGCAACACCACACGTCCTCAGCAAAGAGAGAGAGAAAGAGAGAGAGAGAGAAAGGGAGAGAGTAGCAATCCCAGCTGGCTCTGAATATATGGTAGGCTAGACTCATCAACCACAAGGCCTGCTCCCAGTGACAACCTCTAGCAAGGCTCCACCTCTCACAAGCTCCACCAGCTGGGGACAAACTAGGAGGCTGACTCACAAGCACCTGAGGCGGTGGGACATTTCCCTTCCAGTCATCACACTGGGCATCAGAGCAACGAGCCTGTGGCCTCTCTCTTTCATCCCCAACCCATCCCAAAAGTCACTGGGCCTTCTAGCCTGTAAGTTTTTGATCCCACATGAGAGAGCTGGCTTGCCATGGTTTCTCCTGGAGCCTTCCTCCTGTCTCTGGCCGGGGGATTCCTGGGAGAGCCTTTTGTTTGAGTTCCAGCTCTGAGGAACAGGTGAGCCTCCAGTGGTTATCCTCTCAAATCCTTGAATACCTTGGACATTGAGAGGAAGTCAGCCAGATTTTCCCCTGCCTGCCATTTTGAAATGGTGCAATACATTGGTCCATGTTTTCATTTGGGGAGTTAAGTTACATAACATAAAAATTTACATTTTGGGGCTGGATAGATGGCTTAGTGGTTAAGGCGCTTGCCTGCAAAGCCAAAGGACCAAGGTTCAATTCCAGGATCCACGTAAGCCAGACACCACAAAGGGGAGAACACGTCTGGAGTTTGTTTGCAGTGGCTGGAGGCCCTGGTGTGCCCATTCTCTCTCTCTCTCTCTCTCTCTCTCTCTCTCTCTCTCTCCCTCTCTCTCTTTCCCTTTCTCAAACAAATAAATAAAAATAAAATAAAAAACAAAAAAATTTATATTTTACCAGGCATGGTGGCACACACCTTTAATCCCAGCACTCAGGAAGCAGAGGTAGGATCACTGTGAATTCAAAGCCAGCCTGAGACTACATAGTGAATTAAAGGTCAGCTTGGGCTAGAGTGAGACTGTACCTCCAAAAACCAATATATATATATATATTTTACAGTTTAAGTATACAAGTTAGCAGAAGTATGTACATTGATAATGTTGAGTAACCATCACCATTATTTCTTTCCAGAACTCTTCTATCCCAAACAGAAACTCTGCCCATAAAGCAGTAACTCCCCATCCTCGTTTTCTATACACACCCTGGCATTCACTATGCTGCTGTCCTTTTGAGTTTTATCTTCCAGGCACCCCATCTAAGCAGAATGAGGTACCATTTCTGAACGTTGTTCAGAACAACCGGGTTGTTTCCACGTTTGGCTGCTGTGGCCGCTGCTGCCATGATCGCCCGGTGCATGTGTTTCAGCCTCTGCCTTTCATTCTTCGGGGTCTGCGTCTAGGATTGCTGAGTTATCCTGTGTGTACTTGTCAAGGTACTGACACACTGTTTTCCTCAGTGACTTTGCATTTCCACCAGCAAAGTCCAACAGCTCTAACTTCTCCATATCCCTAGCAGCACCTCTTCTTCCTCCTCCCTTCTTCTCTTCTTCGGTCTCCTTTCTCTCCTCTTCATCTTCTTTCTTTTCATTCCCCTTCTTCCTGTGTAGCCCCCAGCTGGCTTGGAAATTTCTTTTTCTTTTTTTTAGAGGGAGCAAGAGCAAAAAAGGAGAGATAGAACTGGAGAGCCAGGGCCTTAGCCATTGCAATGAAACTCCAGGCACTTGTGCCACCTAGTGGGCATGTGCAACCTTGCACTTACCTCACCTTTGTGCATCTGGCTTATGTGGGATCTGGAGAGTCCAACATGGGTCCTTGGGCTTCACAAGCAAGCACCTTAACCACTAAGCCATCTCTCCAGTCCGGAAATTTCTTTTAAAAAATAGTTTTTTTATTAGCAAGTAGCTTTTTTTTTTTTTTTAATTTACTTACTTATTTTGAGAGAGAGAGAGAGAGAAACAGAAGGAGAGAATGGGCATTCCAGGGCCTCCAGCCACTGCAAACAAACTCGACACATATGCCACATGGTGCATCTGGCTTACATGGATTCACGGAATCAAACCTAGATCCTTAGTCTTCACAGGCATGCACCTTACCTGCTAAGCCATCTCTCCAGCCCTGGCCTGGAAATTTCTACGTAGTCCAGTCTGGTCTCAAACTTGTGATCATTCTGCCTCAGCATCCTGAGTGCTGTAGATGAGAGATTAGGACCACACCAGAGTTGGCCTTGTTTTTGATCATGATCACCCTGCTGGTTATGAAGCAGTATCAATTTGCATTTGTGTTTCATGATTTGCATTTCCTAGTGAATAACAATGTTGAATATCTTCTTATTGCTTATTGGCTGGCCATGTGTATGTCTTCTTTGGAAACATGTCTATTTAGATGACATGTCCCAGCCCCCTGGGGGCAGGTCTGGAAGAGAGGGAATGTCCAAGTGTCTGTCTTCACAATGACTGCAGAAGCTGGTCCTGTGCACTCACTGACCAGAAGTCTAAGATCAGGGTTGGTGTCTCCAGGGCCAGAGCTGGAAGGGGAAAGACTCTGAAGTGCTTGGGGTGAATGCCCTCATGTTTTTTCCAGGGCAACCCTCAACCCCTAAGAGATAATTTGATATATCAATTTGTCTGGGCCACAAGGTACTCAGATATTTGGATAAATATTATTCCTGGCTGTGACTTTAAACACGGATTCGAATGAGTTAACATCTGAATTGGCAGACTGAGCTTCCTTTTCCAGTGTGGGTGGGCCTCACCCAATAAATCGAAGGCCTGAACAGAGTAGGGAAGAATCTCTCTCCCTCCTCATTCAGAGCTCTGTAGCAGTTACCTGGTTGTTTCTGGGACCAAACACTGAGCCAGAAGTACCGTATGGAAGGAGAGAGTTTATTTCTAATTTACAGTTTCAAGGGGAAGCTTCAGCGTGGCAGAGAAAGCAGAGCAGGAGCAGGCAGCTGGGCATCACACCTTGTTACGTTAGCAGAGAGGAAGCAGCAAGAGCAAGCTCACTCTTGTGAGCAAGTGCACCCCAGGCAACACATGTCTTCCAGCAGGGCTCCACTGTCCAGAGGCTGTACCAGCTGGGGACTGAGTATGAGGCTTAACCACAGACACATGAGGCCATGGGCAACATTCCACATTTAAACCACAAGCTGGGACAGCAGTCTTCTGCCCTTAGACTTGGACTAAACAGAAACCACCCTGTTAGTCTCTCTCCCTCCACAACTGTGTGAGCCAATTATTTATAATCTCTCTGTGCCTCTCTGTCACTCTCCTGTTGGTTCTGTTTATCTACAGAACCCAGACACAGTCAGGCTCAGTCAACTAGGTAGGCCCAGGCAGACACTCTAGTAGTTTCCTTCCTCCTTCAGCTGCACACACGCAGGGAATGTATTGATTAGTTAGTGTCCTCTAACATTAATCTAGCTTGCTCATTTTATTTTTTATCTTATTCTTTTGTCATTTTAGTTTATACGTTTGGCTGTTTGCCACTGACATCCCGCCTGGCTCTCTGAAGTTACCCTTGTTCACCGCGGCTGTCCGGGGGAGCCTCCTCTCCAGGAGGGTCTGCAGAAAGGGGAGCATATGTCAGGGGGCTGGGGTGGCTGGCAGAAACCTTCTTAGTCTGTTTAATGTTTTATTAGAGCTCATGTAGCAATGTATATTAAACAAGATCCGTGGTGGGAGAATTCAGAATAAATTACTGCCTGCAATTTCCTGTTTGGCATTGATCTTGTAGATTAGAGCCTCAAGACAGGAATGGATGGGTATTATTATGCCAACATCAGTGCTGAATGTCTCACAAATTCTTCAGGAACCCTACAGTGACAGAGCCTTAGAGACCAGCCAGGCTAACCCCACCTAATATGGATGAGGCTCAGGGACCCAGAAAGCTCTGAGGTCACATGGTACAGAGGGTCATAATCTCACTATATTAGTTCAGCTTTAATATCCTGAAGAACAGTTCTTAATAGGTGTGAAAGATTGTTTTAAGGCAGCCAAAGTCTGTCACTACTTACAGAGGGTCCCCACCAGAGCAGTTGGCAGGCATTTTCCCTCCATGTTGCTCCTTAATGTGTGTTTATGGCTCAGCCTTGAGGCATTTTGGGCTCTGCTTCCTCTGACAGCAAAAGACAGCTTTTAGATACAGAGGTGCTATGGGAACAGAGAGTGTCTGGAGCCTGGAAACCCACTTGCTCAGTGGACCCTCCTTTATGATCTTTGTGTTATGGGGTGATAGCCCCTTCCTGCCTCTATCACTTGGTGACAGAAAAAAAAAAATGCAAGAGACCTCAGTGAATGGAAGGGCCTCCTCTACAAGGACAAAGCCAAGACTCCATAGAGTTTAGTACTGACAGGAAAATATCTCCTGACTAGGACCCCCATCTCCTCTTGAAGTTAGCTCTCAATGGCCCTCAGTCTCGGGCACCTCACTTTCCAATCCCAGTGCCCATGCCAAGAACTGCCCTTTATCTGGCTGCACAAGGGAACCTCGGGCTGCCCTGAACTACATATTCTCCAATGTCTACACTCTTTCCTCCTTTGTTTCAAGTTCCTTGTGGTCATGGTTACATCTGGTTTTCCTCTGTATACCCCACAGAGTCGTGTTAACTGTCTGCTGCTATGGAACAAACAGCCCCCGAGCTTACGGGCTTAAACAACACGAATCACTGTTTCTCTCTCAAGGTTTCTTTAAGGTAGCAATTCTAGACCAGCAGGGCTGCTTGCTGGCCAGGGTCGGTCCTAGGGCTGTAGTTACCTAAACACTTGCCTGGAACTGGAGGACCTGCTCTCAAGGAAGTTCACTCACAGGGCCGCTTGGCTGTCGGGAAGGTCTCTGTTCTCCTCCACCGGCCAGCATGAATGGGCCACGTCATACCAACAGGTTTCCTTCAGAGCTCAAAGTCTGAGAGTTCAAGGCCTGTTCAGACCCAGCCTCGTCTTCTTTGGTTGTATTCATTACATGGAGCCAGCCTTTGTTCTGTGAGGGAGGAGATGACACCAGGGCAGAAAAACCAGGATCTAGGGAGGCTGGTGTGAACATTTGAGTAAGAAATGCCCCACAGGCTCATGGGTTGGGGACGTGGCTGCTGACAGACATTTTTGGAAGTGATGATCGTGAAGGTGCTGACTGAATCAATAGATGACTCCCTTGATGGATTTATAACATGATAGCATTACTGGGAGGTGGTGAAAAGCAGGAGATAGGGGCTGGAAAGATGGCTTAGTGGTTAAGGCACATGCCTGTGAAGCCTAAGGACCTAGGTTCAATTCTCCAGGTCCCATGTAATCCAGATGCACATGGTGGTGCATGCGTCTGGAGTTTGTTTGCAGTGACTAGAGGCCCTGTTGTGCCCATTCTCTCTATCTTTCTCTCTCCCACTCTGTGTCTCTAATAAATAAATAAATAAAAATAAATCTTTTTTAAAAAAAGCAGGAGGTAGGCCTAGATGGTATGTCCTTGGGGACTACTCTTGTTCTCTTTTTATTTTGTTGTTAAAAAAAAAAAAATGCTTGAGAAACCTGATGAGAATATGACCAATATGTAAGATGTTAAAAATCAATTAATTTAAAAAAAATAACTGTCAAAAACTAAGGAAGGAAGGGCATATTTTGAGTTCACAGTTTGAGGGGCCATAGTCTATTGCAGGATAGGGGAAAACATTGTGACAGAAGTGTGAAGCAACTTGGTTATACTGTGTTCACAGTCAGGAAGCCCAGAGTCATGAATGATGCCACTCAGCCAGCGTTCTACTTTTTTATAGGGTCCAGAACCCCCCCCCCCCCGCCAAGCCCAGAGAATGGCATCTCCCTTATTTAGAATGGGTCTTCCCAGCTCAGCGACTCTAGTCTTGAAAACCCTTCGCAGATATGCCCAGAGATCTGTGTCCATGGCGATTCTAAATCCCATCAAGTTGACAGCTGAGAGGAGCTAGCACGGGAGCCATTCGGTGCCCTGGCCCCTTTCTGTGCTCCTTTCTCTCTGCCTCTAGTCGCCCACAGGTACAGAAGCGCCGCTACACCACACGTTCCTGATGCCACGGCGTTTTCCCCAAGGGCATGGCGCCAAGCGGCCTTGGACCCCTCTGAAACCGTGAGCTGAAATAAATTATTCTCCCCTCAAGTTGTTTTACGTCAAGGGTTTTGGCCCCGGCTATGCAAGTGTCTAATGTGGCTGGCTCCTGATCATTCACAATCAGCCCACATGAAAATGCACCCAACCCTTCCCCAAAGTACTGGGGCCCCGCCCACGGCAGCATCAGCTCCAAGCCCAGCACTCCCGCCTCTAGGCCCAGGCTCAAGTGAGGCTTCACATTCCTCAAATATAGCATCTGCTGCACAGCTCTTCTTGACCTTGGCCTCTGAACAAAAGAAACATGCTGCTGGGCTGCAGAGAGGCCCTAGCGGTTAAGGCGCTTGCCTGCAAAGCCTAAGGACCCACATTTGACTCTCCAGGTCCCACGTAAGCCAGACGCACAAGGTGAGGCAAGCACGCAAGGCTGCACATGTGCACAAGGTGGCATACGCGTCTGGAGTTCCATTTCAGTGGCTGGAGGCCCTGGCATGCCAATTCTCTCTCTCTCTCTCTCTCTCTCCTTCCCCTCCCTCACCATCATAAAAAAAAAATACAAAGAAAAATAAACGTTACTTTTCCAGCACCTAATGCACAGTGATGGGAGAGGAACAGGGAAAGCACAGATCCTCCTGTGAAAGAGAAAAGAAGGAGAAATGGGAACAGAGGGGGCTATACAGGGGTTCCTAGTAGTTCTGAAATTCTGCTGGGCATGTGAGCAGCGTCTGGATTAAAATGCTGTCCTTTTGCCCGAGAAAGGTTCTCTGCAGCTCTTGGTTCCACCTACTGGGCTCTGAGGCAGAAGGAATCGAGGGTCATCCTTCCTTTCCCATCGGAAATAGTGCTAACCTCAGGGTTGTTTCTCAGCCTATTTTGCAGAGTGGTTGGGAGGTCCAAAGACCCATTTCGATTTTGTGATGTCTCTGTCCTTTTTAGTCCAAGCAGGCAGTGTTTTAAACATGTCAATCGTTTTGCAATCACTGTAGAACTAAGAAAGCTTGGCATTCTCTGCATCCATTAGATACAAGCCACAAATATCCAAGAGATAAGCGGCTCTCTGTCTTACATTTCCTCTCAGGCCATCGTGGGACACCAGACTCAAGATTACCAGAAGCTCTTTTCGCTGTTTTCCTGTCTGAAGTACCGCCTTCCATACTGTTTTGAGGTCTTAACAAAAAGCATTGCATTTGTTCTCTTAGCTTTATCTGTAGACCACAGTTTTTTTTGACAGTACCCTGGATTTGATTTTTGCCTGGAGGCCATTTTAAACTTTTAATATCACATGCTGCATGGAGAGTTAGGAATGAGACAGCTTCATTTTCAAAGCAAGCTGGCCCAGGCTCCTTTTTGCTCAATGGAGCTTCCTTAAAGATGTCTTGCTTCTTTTCACATTAAAAAAAAAATTAGGGCCTGGAGAGATGGCTTAGCTGTTAAGCGCTTGCCTATGAAGCCTAAAGACCCCGGTTCAAGGCTCAATTCCCCAGGACCCACCTTAGCCAGATGCACAAGGGGGCGCACGCGTCTGGAATTCGTTGCAGTGGCTGGAGGCCCTGGCGCGCTCATTCTCTCTCTCTCTCTATCTGCCTCTTTCTCTCTCTGTTGCTCTCAACTAAATAAATAAACAAATAAAAAAATTTAAAAAAATTATTGTTTGAAAGGCGAGAGGGAGGGAGGGAGGGGGAGAGAATGGGCCTCTTGCCACTGTAAACATCTTGTGCATCTGGCTTCACATGGGTACTAGGGATTCGAACCTGAGCTGTCCAGCTTGTAAGCAAATGCCTTAACAACTGTTGCAGTCAGGTTCACATTGCTGGTAGAAATCACCCAACCAAGAGCAGCTTGTGGGGAAAAAGAGGTTTATTTTGGCTTACAGGCTCGAGGGGAAGCTCCACATTGGCAGGGGGAAATGATGACATGAGGAGAGGAAGGACATAAGGTGGACAACAGGAACAGGAGAGTGTGACAAACACTGGCATGGAGAAACTGGCTATAACACCCATAAGCCCACCCCCCAACAGAACACCGCCCCCAGGAAGTGTTAATTCCCATCTCCATCAGCTGGGGACGTAGCATTCAGAACACCAAAGTTTACAGGGGACATCTGAATCAAACCACCACCACAACTAAGCCATCTCTCCAGCCCTCTTTTCACATTGTATTATCACCAAGACAAATAAAAAGCCAGGGGGTGCCTGCAGCATTCTGTCTGGAAATCTCCTTTGCTGGGGCATCCACTTAATCAGGCACAATTTCTGCTTTCCATTATTCCTTTAGAGAATTCAAGCTCAGTGTCTATAATAGCTTGCCTGGCTGTGAAATAACCAGGCATTATAGGGGTTGCATTCAAGTTGTAAAAGTTACCAGACTCACAATATTGCCCAAGCTAAACAAAAGACACTGAGCGACTCTATACTCAGCGTGTGAATGAGATGATTACAAGAATTCAGTGAGATGATGCTCAAGAGATGCTTCACACAGTAGGGAAGTCAGATATAACGAGCACCTGTTTCCATGAGGATTAAGAACAGGCAAACTGGGGCTGAAGAGATTGCTTAGTGGTTAAACACGCTTACTTACAAAGCCTGCTGGCCCAGGTTCAATTCCTCAGTACCTACATAAAGCCAGACCCAGAAAGTGGTGCATGTGTCTGGAGTTGATATGTAGTGGCAAGAGGTCCTGGCACACTCATACTTCTCTCTCTCTCTCTCTCTCTCTCTCTCTCTCTCTCTCTCTCTCCCTCACTCTCTCAAATAAACAAACAAAAAGAAAAAGAAAATCCGGGCATGGTGGCGCACGACTTTAATCCCAGCACTTGGAAGGCAGACGTAGGAGGATCGCTATGAATTCGAGGCCACACTGAGACTACAGAGTGAATTCCAGGTCAGCCTAGGCTAGAGTGAGGCCCTACCTCAAAAATCAAAAGAGAAAAGAAAAAAGAAAGGGAAGGAGTAGACAACCAGTTTATAATGAGAGAAATCCAAACAATATATGCTTAAGGGGAGAGGAGGATTGGTGGTTGGTAATGAGCCTTAGAGGGTTGGTCTTGATTGTCAACTTGACTAATTTTAGGAATATCCAGACACAACACGAGTGTGTCTGTGAGGGCATTTCTAGAAAGGTTTAATTGAAGATGGAAGACCTACCCTGAATGTGATTAGCACCATCCTTTGGACTGAGGTCCAGGACTGAAAGAAAAAAAAAAAGAGAGAGACAGAGAAAGCTGGGAGCTGGAGAGATGGTTCAGCGGTTAAGACCCTTGCCTGAAGAGCCTAACAACCTGAGTTTGAGTCTCCAAAGAGCACATGCATCTGGAGTCCATTTGTCGCTGCTGGATGCCCTGGTATAGCCATTGTCTCTGTCTGTCTCTCTGTGCTTGCGAATAACTAAATAAAAATATTCAAAAACATTGAAAAAGAGAGAAAGCTTATGGAGCACCAGATTTCATCCCTCTCTGATTGCTGGCCATGGATGCAATGTGGCCGGCTGCCTCATGCACCTACCACCTGCCACAAGGGACTGTGTCCTAAACTGAGATCTAAAATAAACTCTTCCTTTTCCCATTCCTTCCTTCCATTTTCCCTTCCTTCCTTCCTCCAGTTGCTGTTGTCAATATTTTGACACAGCAGTGAGAACAGCAACTAATAGGATGGGTAAAAATGGTATATTGGAAATGATTATGGATTTGGCTGTCTACAAACACTCATAACAGTTCATAGAGCTGTATGCTAAGCCTCGTGAGCTGCGCTGTATTTCAGTTACATCTCAATCACAAAGGAACATTTCAGGGCTGGAGGGATGGCTTAGCGGTCAAGGCATTTGCCTGCAAAGCCAAAGGACCCATGTTCAGTTCCCCAGGACCCACGTTAGCTACATGCACAAGGGGGCGCACATGTCTGGAGTTCGTTTGCAGTGGCTGGAGGCCCTGGTGCACCCATTCTCTCTCTCTTTCTCTTTCTCTCTCTCTCTCTCGCTCTCTGCCTCTTTCTCTGTCAAATAAATAAATATAAAATATTTTAACCTTCTTTATTTTTTATTTATTTTATTTTTTATAATTAACAACTTCCATGATTGTAAACAATATCCCATGGTAATTCTCTCCCGCCCCCCCCCCACCGCCCACTTTCCCTGTTGAAATTCCACTCTCCATCATATCCCCTCCCCCTCTCAATCAGTCTCTTTTATTTTCATGTCATCATCTTTTCCTCCTATTATGATGGTTTTTTTAAAAAGGAGCATTTCAAAGAAGTCCTACACAGCAGATAGAGCACTTAATAAATACCTGTTGTGGCTGTTACTACTTGCTTGTTTAAAAAAAAAAAAAAAAGGTCTCATGCATGTGTTCTACCACTGAACTATAGGCCCTTCCCTTTCAGCTACTTAATTTTAATTTTTTGTTTTTTGTTTTTTTCGAGGTAGGGTCTCACTGTAGCCCAGGCTGACCTGGAATTCAGTATGGACTCTCAGGGTGGCCTCGAACTCATGGCGATCCTCCTACCTCTGCCTCCCGGGTGCTGGGATTAAAGGCGTGTGCCACCATGCCTGGCTTAATTTCAATTTTTTGAGAAAGGAACTTGCTAAGTTTCATGAACTCTCTATAAACTCATTCTCTAGTCCAAGTAAGCCCTAAATTTGTGATCCTTTTGCTTCAGCCTCGCAAGTAGCTGAGGTCACAGGCCTGCACCACCAGGCCTCACTGCTCCTTGCATTTTTGTTTTTAAAAGCAATTACAGTAAACCTTGAGATCAATACAACAGCCAAATGGGCAACATGTATTCACCAAAGACCCAGTGGATCTGGGCATGTATGTCACAGTTTATACATCTTACAAGATAGTTGTATGGCATGTGTATATGCATGTATATTGAGCATTGCTCCCCATACTTTCGCTGCCAAGTGAATTTCATTCCCCCACCAAGTAGAGTCCTCATGCCTTTGAATTTGGGGTATACTTATAACTGCTGTCAGGAAGAGTGTCACGGACTTCTGGGATTAGGTCATGAAGAAGCACAAGGCTTCTACCTGACTCTCATTGGACACACACTGAGAGGTATTCTTCTCAGTATGTAAGAAAGCTCGGGTGGGAGAGATGGCTTAGCAGTTAAGGCCTGCAAAGCCAAAGGACCTAGGTTTGGTTCCCCAGGACCCACATAAGTCAGCTGCACAAGGTGGGGCACGCATCTGGAGTTTGCAGCAGCTGGAGATCCTGGAGTTCTCTCTCTTTCTCTCTCTCATAAATAAAGAAATCAGGGTGGAGGGATGGCTTAGTAGTTAAGGCATTTGCCTGCAAAGCCAAAGGACTCCAGTTCAAGTCCCTAGCACCCACTTAAGCCAGATGTACAAGGTGGTGCATGTGTCTGGAGTTTGTTTACAGTGGCTGGAGACCCTGGTGCGCGCTCTCTCTCTCTCTCTCTCTCTCTCGCTCGCTCTCTCTCTCTCTCTCTCGCTCTCTCTCTCTCTCAAATAAATAAAAATAAAAGTAAATTTTAAAAAAAGAAAGAAATCTTTCTACCCTGAAGGTGCTATGCTGGAGAAATCACAGAGACTGTACTGAGCATGATGTCTAAGAAGCTGTAGCTGTCCTTATCTTCTTAGCCTGGGCACCAGACACATGAGTCAAGAAGGCTTTTAGATAACCCCAGACACCATGTGGACTGCACCGTCAGAGGTCCTGACACAGTACCAGTCAGAAAAGCTTCTCAACTCATGACCCTGAGAAACCATGAGAGATAGTAAATGATTATTGTCCTAAGCCAAGGAGTTTTCAGTAATTTTTAACAATAAGAGATAACTAGTATATATGTTGGCACTCAGAAAGAAGGTAATACTATAACAAAAATAAACTAAAACTCCAACAGCTGAGGTTGGAAGGGCACTGAAGATACTGTGGGAACTGTTGGTCTTCATGGAAGCTGTGACAGCTTAATGGAAGTAAGAAAGATAATGCTGGAGACAGAGAAAGGGGGATCTTGGTTATACAGTGTTTTCATCTGCTCAGGACACCATAAAAAGATGGGATGGATTAAATTATAGAAATTTATTTTTCCACAGTGCTAGAGGCTAGAAGTCTAAGATTAAGGTACTGAGTAATTCTACTCCTGGTGAGGACTCTTCTTGGAAGGCAGATGGACACCTTCTTGCTGTGTTCTCACATGGAGGAGAGTAAAGAGAGGGGGGGCGCTCATTTTCTTCTTCCTACAAGGCCTCCAGCACTGTAGAATTAGGGTCACCTTATGATCTCATTTAACCATTATCAGCTTTTCACAGGTCTGATCTCCAAATTCAGCCACATTGGTGGTGAGGGTTTAATATATAAATGTGAGGCCATTAAAAAAAAATCAGTCCAGGGGGCTGTAGAGTGGCTTACAAGTTAGGGCGCTTGACTGCAAAGCCAGAGGACCCAGGTTCAATTCCCCAGGACCCACGTAAGCCAGATGCACAAGGTGGCGCATGCATCTGGAGTTCATTTGCAGCAGCTGGAAACTCTGGTGCACCCATTCTCATTCTCTCTCTCTTCTCTGCATCTCTCTCTCTCTCTCTCAGATCAATAAATACAAATAAAATATTTTTTAAAAAGTCAGTCCAGGAGCTGAAGAGGTGGCTCAGTGGTATAAAGCACTTGCCTGTCTGGAGTTTGTTTTCAGTGGCAGGAGGGCCTGACACACCCATCCTTTCTCTGTCTCTGTCTCTCTCAAATAAATAAATTTTTAAAATATAGTAAGAAAGATTCAGTACTACTGTGTTACCAAATGTTGTATCAGATGGCCCCAGAGTGGCTTTTAGGAGCGCAAGCAAAGTAACACTATCATAAAAGGTTAAAAAAGGAACCCAAGTCCATGTATTGAATCTCAGCTCAATGCATCACTAACTTTTTATTGATTCTTAAGAAAGAGAGTTGAGAGGAGTCTGTGCTGTTCCCAGTGGGCGCCAAATGAGCCTCAGTCACAAGTTCATTACGTGTAGATATCCCACTTGCTCTCCAGATGCCCTACTGGGTTTCAATTCCATAGCAGTGAAGGGGGACAGGAGAAAGCTAGCTTTTTAAGGCCATTTCAGTTAGGGATTGTGGCTCAAAGAGAACCAGGAGGTGCCACCTCACATGCCACCTCACCCTGAAATAAGAACAAAACTCTAGACAAAAATGAAACTCAACCAAAAAAGGGGGGTCATGTAGTCTGGTGTGGTGGCACAGGCCTTTAATCCCAGCACTCCAGAAGCAAAGGTAGGTGGATCACTGTGAGTTTGAGGCCACCCTGAGACGACATAGTGAATTCCAGGTCAGCCTGAGCTACAGCGAGACCCTACCGGAAGGGAGGGAGGGAAAGAGGGAAGGAAGGAGGGAAGGAAAGAGGGAGGGAAGGAAGGAGGGAGGGAAGGAAGGAAGGAAAATGAAATGAAAGGAAGGAAGGAAGGAAAGAAGGAAGGAGGGAACGAAAGGAATGAAGGAAGGAAGGAAGGGAGGGAGGAAGGGAGGGAGAGAGGGGAAGAGAGGGGATGGGATGGGAGGGGAAGGGAAGGAAGGAAACTCTGATGGAGACCTATCTACAGCGGCCCCTGCTGCCCTCAGTCTACTGTGCTACCTGGGTGGGCTGATCTGAATGGACTGACCTTTGCTAGCCAACATGGTCTTCCCCTAACAAGCCTGAATCTGATGCTATAAAGGCTGCAGCCTTCCAGCCCCTCTCTCTCTGCTCTCTGAATGCGACCCACAGAGAAAGAGAGAGAGAGAGAATTGGCATTAAAGACGTGCACCACCACGCCCGGCAAGACCTCAATTTTTCTTAAATGAACCTTATAAACTACACAGCGTTGCCACCTGACAGCGTGTTGCCTACTTTCCACGTGTTTAGCCTCCCTTCCTAGACCCTAATGACCCTTAAATAAACCCCACAATTTGTTATCTCCCCCTAAAAATACTTAATAATTTATAATTTATCCTTCTCGAGTCTGTCTTTATTAATTCTTTATTAGAGGTAGGACAGAACCCAAACTTTGGGGTTCATAAATTCTGGGTGACCCTTTCTGAATCCCCAAATCCTGCATCAGCAGCAATAGGTTCAGCAGTGTTGGGCTTGATTATGCAGCCTGGGTGTTGTGAACCCCTTAGGCTGAGCTGTGGCCTAGGATAAGTCCAGTGTCAGGTTAGGGTCTCACTCTAGCCCAGGCTGACCTGGAATTTACTCTGTCGTCTCAGGGTGGCCTCAAACTCATGGCGATCCTCCTACCTCGGCTTCCCAAGTGCTAGGATTAAAGTCGTGAGCCACCATGCCCAGCTCCTGTAGTGACATTCTTACATTCTTTCCATCAGCCTCTGCCGAAATGTTCCTTGAGTCTCTCATGGTGTGTATAAGTCTCCTTTAGAGTTGAGCTCCAGTACGTGATTTGAAAAATTGCTTCAGAAGTTTGAGGTGCAAAATTACAGTCTCTTTAGCTGGGGAGATGGCTCAGTAGATTAAGCACTTGCGCCTCAAGCCCCAGTGCTCAAGATCAATCCTCTCCAGACTCCATAAAAATAAATTTTTAAAAAAACCCGAAAATGCAGGTGGCTCCTGTGAATCACAGCAAGGGGATGGCGAGACAGGAAGTGGAGACAGGAGGATTCCCAGAAGCTCATGGTGGAACAGCACAGAACAGCAGAGCAAGATCCAGAGAGAGAAATCCCGGCTTAAATGAGACAGAAAGGTGAGAACGAACCCCAAAAAAGTCATCTTATGACCTTTGCACACACACCACGGCACACACACGGCTGCTCTCTCTCTCCCTCTTCTTCTCCCTCCCCCCCTCTCATACACACACCCACCCCACCCCCTCACACACACACCATGGCATGCACGTGTCTGCTCTCTCCACCCCTTTCATGCACACACACACAATTATATTTTCTTATAGCACTACTGACATAATAAAAACAATGGGCATTATCCTTTATTGGCTATTTAGTATGTGTCCACCTTGGACAAAGTAGGACTTTTACATGCATTTTCTCGTTTACTCTCATGACATTGCCGGTCAGCTCCACTTGATGAGGAAAAGTGACTTGCTTGATGTCACGGTGTTGGTGACTTACTGGAATCCACCTGAGCAAATAGTTGGTAAAATAATGGGTGGCATGTCTATTTCCGTCTTCTGCTTGGAGTTGGCCTCCTCGCCTCCTGACAGCAAGTGTGGACAACTTGGCCAATAGCAAAGCCCATCACAGTCCCCCCTGCTACAGGCCTCAGGCACTGCAGAGAAGTGAAGCGCTACCGTTAGTTTATTGTTTGTGAAGATATTGTTAAACTTAGTAGCTGAAAATCATCACCAGGCGTGGTGGTGCATGCCTTTAATCCCAGCACTCAGGAGGCAGAGGCAGGAGGATCTCCATGAGTTCGAGGCCAACCTGAGACTACAGAGTGAATTCCAGGTCAACCTGGGCTAGAGTGAAACCCTACCTCAAAAAAGGGGGGGCTGGAGAGATGGCTTATCAGTTAAGCACTTGCCTGTGAAGCCTAAGGACCCCTGTTCAAGGCTCCATGCCCCAGGACCCACGTTAGCCAGATGCACAAGGGGGCACATGCGTCTGGAGTTCGTTTACAGTGGCTGGAGGCCCTGGAGCACCCATTCTTTCTCTCTCTCTCTGCCTTTCTCTCTGTGTCTATTGCACTCAAATAAATAAATAAAAATAAACAAAAAAATTAAAAATTAAAAAATCATCATAAATGATGATGTGTGTGTAATACACAAAATTGTATCAATCAGGAAAATGACAAAGTATTGTATGCAGAAAATAATTAATAGGAGGGACTTGATGCTTAGAAATTATTGGAAAGACATTGCCGAGGCCCTTGGTTTCCCACCAGGAATAGATGGTAAGACCCTATTGCTGAAGACTCCACATACTTGGGTGGCAAAGCCACTGAGAAATCCTGCTGGAACTGAGCTGATAACCTCCTCCATGTAGACCAGCTGACAGAAAGCTGGAAGAAGCCATTCTACATGTAGTTCAATGGGAGAAAGAGATACCACCAGTGAAGATACTCAACAGTGGACACTGCAAGCCTTATAATTGGCCAGCCAAGGCCAAATGAGCCAACAGGTGCAATAGTGGCATGTCTGTCATGGTGGAAACCGACTGCCCTCCAATTGGACTGGAGGCCTGCTCCATGGGGGGGAATACATCCCTGATACTGAAAATTTAAAACAGGGGTAGTCATGAGCCCTAGGGGTGTAACATCTGCTGATGTCTTGAAAAATGTATATACTATGATTATCAAACTGCCCAGTAAGCACTTTTCTTAATATTTATACCCTTATATTAACACTACTCTCACTTTGGGTAGAGAATCTTCTCTTTTCAGGTGGTAGTGACCTTGGGATGACTCAGACGGTATCATAGTGCTGAAAAGAAGTGACTGGAGTACTGAGTAACATCTCGATCACACCTTCCAAGGCTCAGGGTCTAATGCGGAAGAAGTGGCGGAAAGAATGTAAGAGCCAGAGGAAGGGTAGGACTCTTTACAACATCCTCCCTCCAGACATAAAATGGCCTGGATATCCATGACATAGTGCCTGACATTACCTACACAAGACCATCATAAGAGGAGGAAAAGATCATGACATCAAAATAAAAGAGAGACTGATTGAGATGGGGAGGGGTTATGATGGAGAATGGAATTTCAAAGGGGAAAGTGGGGGAGGGAGGGTAGTACCACGGGATATTTTTTATAATCATGGAAAATGTTAATAAAAATTGAGAAGAGAAAAGAAAAGTGTCACTGGGAATGAATCTTAAGTCCAGCCCTAAAGTATGGAAAGAGCCAGTTTGAGATCTGGCTGTTTGATGATATTCTCTGCTATATCTATGGAATTGAGCAAGCTTCTTCTGCCATTGATGGTGTTTCCTCTGGATTCTATAAGACTGAAATAAACGCTTCCCCCCCTCCAAAAAAAAGAAATTATTGGAAAGGGAGCTGGAGAATTGATGGCTTAGGGGTTAAAGGCACTTGCTTGTAAAGCCTGACATCCCGGGCTCGATTCCACAGTACCCACGGAAAACCAGATGCACAAAGAGGTGCATATGTCTGGAGTTCATTCACAGTGGTAAGAGATCCTACGTGTGCCCATTCATTCCCTCCTTCCTTCATTCCTCTCTCTCTCCTTGCAAATAATTAATTAAAAAAGAAATGACTATGAAGGACTAGAAGAGCAAAGGTTGAGAGCAGTTCACAATGGTTTCAAGTAATCAGGCAGTTATAAGGATTATAAACACAGAGACACACCCATGACTAACAGTCTTAGCTGTCAGGTGCACTGGGGTACAGGGAGGACTCGCAGGCTTCCACTGCCAAACCTCCCAACCACCCATGTCTGAGGGCCAGTAGTGGCTTGAGTCTCCTCCACCTGCCAAATCTCAAGATAATATTGGTGGACTCACAACTAGCTGCTGACAAGGGAATCTGGGTACAAATGTAGTCTTATGTTTCCAGCTCTTAGTAATATGAGAGCTCAGACGGGCTGGGATGGTTGAGTGCTGATAGACAGTACCTAGGGTAAAATGCATCTGAAAATTACAAAATTACCTGCTCCCCCCCACAAAAAAATCCCCAGTAACAAAACAATGTCTCAAGCCCCCAAATCTCCACAAAGTGTGAGTGAGATTTTAAGAAGATAACATTTGTGAACTATCTTTTTTTGGGGTGGGTTTTTTGGGGGGTTTTTGGAGGTAGGGTCTCGCTCTAGCTCAGGCTGACCTGGAGTTTACTACATAATCTCAGGATGGCCTCAAACACACAGTGATCCTCCTACCTCTGCCTCCCGAGTGCTGGGATTGTGAACTATCTTTGAAAAGATTTGCTATGCAAATCCAAAATGGCTATTTGTTTATTTATTTATTTAGTAGTGGGGAAAAATCACAGGGATGCAAGCATGCTAGCCCACACTCTCCCACTGACCTACACATCCCTCCCACATCCAAGCTATTTTATAGCTTAGAGAGGGGTCATTGTCACAGAGAGGACATTTCATTGGGTTGTAATACACATAATTGACATTGAAGTAAATTGCTTTCATTTTCTGAAATATTATTTCACAACTCTTAAGGGAGTGTATTCATACGTATGTGTCAGTGAGTACCTACTCATGATGCTTATGAGAACAGTTTTGCATTTCTGTATTTGCATATGAGTGTCTGAGGAAGCTTCTCTCTCTCTTTCTCTCTGCATTAGTGACATTCTTGTGACTGTGCCCACATAAGTGACAGGAAGCAATTTAAGGAAGGAAAGGGTTTATTCTAGTTTACATCTCAAGGATACATTTTTTTTAAATCAACATAGCTTCATTTTTAATTTTAATTTTTTTAAACTTTTATTGACAACCCATATGTATACACACACACAAAGAATCTTGATCATAATCCCCTCCTACTACTCTCCTTGTCCCTCCTTCTTCCCTCCATTGAACCCATTCTTTTCTCCAACTAGTCTCTCTTCTGTTTTGATCTCACTATTTTTTTTTTTTTGCCTTCATATTATACAGATCTTATGTAGG
The DNA here is from genome assembly GCA_036346955.1 of Dipus sagitta. Classification (NCBI taxonomy): domain Eukaryota; kingdom Metazoa; phylum Chordata; class Mammalia; order Rodentia; family Dipodidae; genus Dipus; species Dipus sagitta. The sequence goes on along the minus strand of CM070772.1, from coordinate 149,734,852 downwards.
ACATGTCAGCCACTGTGAGGTCATAAGCACCACAACCACTTTGTGTCTGGAGGACAGCATTCCAAAGCGCTCCTCCTGAACCTTTGGCTCTTACATTCTTTCTGCTACCTCTTCTGTGATGGTCCCTGAGCCTTGGAAGGAGTGAAAGAGACGTGTTTGAGTACTGAACACTATCACTTCTCAGCACTTTGATGAGTTCTGAGTCTTCCCCAGTAGCCAATGCCATCAGAAAAGAGAAGCCTTGGGCTGGAGAGATGGCTTAGCGGTTAAGTGCTTGCCTGTGAAGCCTAAGGACCCCGGTTCGAGGCTCAATTCTCCAGGACCCACGTTAGCCAGATGCACAATGGGGTGCACGCATCTGGAGTTCGTCTGCAGTGGCTGGAAGCCCTGGCGTGCCCATTCTCTCTCTCTCTCTCTCTCTCTCTCTCTCTCTCTCTGCCTCTTTCTCTGTCTGTCGCTCTCAAATAAATAAATAAAAATAAGCCAAAAAAAATATTAAAAAAAAAGAAAAGAGAAGCCTCTCTAACCAAAACTGAGAATAGCTTAATACATGGGTATAAACATAAATCATTAGAGAACATTTGGAAGACATACTATGTCTATTTAGCTTCCCCCCAAAGGCTTATGACCTTCCCACCTATAGGTTGTTTTCGTTTTGTTTTGTTTCTGGTTTTTCGAGGCAGAGTTCACTCTAGCCCAGGCTGACCTGGAATTCACTATGTAGTCTTAGGGTGGCCTCAAGCTCATGGGGATCCTCCTACTTCTGCCTCTCGAGTGCTGAGATTAAAGGCGTGCACCTCCATGCCCAGCCCCAGCTACAGGCTTTTGCCTAGGTTTTCACTACCAGGTCTGAATTCTTCAGGGAAAACACTCTATTTTTTTTTAATTTTTTTTTTTTATTTATTAGTCAGTTCTGTATTCAGCAAATACAGTCAGTTTGGTACCATTATTAGGCTCATCCGTGACCTACCCCCTCCCCTTGGCCCCTCCTTGTTGAGGTATACGGGTCATGCATTGTGGAGTTAGCCCACAGTTATGGGTAAGCTAAATGTCTCTGCATATCATGACCCAACATGTGACTCTGACATTCTTTCCGCCCCCTCTTCCGCAAAATTTCCCTGAGCCATGTTGGGTTCATTTTTGGTCTGCTTCAGTGATGAGGTGTTGAGGGCCTCTGAGGCTCTGGCTCTCTGATTTGGTAGGAGTTGATTTTTCTCTATGCTGATCTCCTTCCCCCTTGTGCTGGTGTCCGGTTCATCAGGAAAACAGCCCCCTTGCTTGTTTCTCCAAGTTTTCTTAGTTTCAGCCGGGGCCCTTTTGAGGTATGATGGGGTGGCTCTCTCCTTAGGGTCTACATCTATCTGAAAAAGAGAAGCAGATTCTCCAACGGAGAGTAAGTTAGCACCAGGATAAATGAGATAACCCTTACTTTTTTTTTTTTTATAGAGAATTTAATAGGTGTAGGCCCTCTTGTAGCCCACAATTGATAGTAGCTTGATACTGGAGAGTGGGCTTATGTTTGGATATGGTTCTGACTTGTTTCCATGGCAGGGAAGACATGGCAGCAGTACCAGGAGGCTGCCACAGCCAGGAAGCAGGAAGTGGGGCTGGGCTTTGAAACCTCAAAGCCTGCCCCTAGTGACCCACTTCCTCCAGCAAGGCTCCACCTCTTAAAGGTTCCACAAATTTCCCAAACAGCACTGCCAGCTGGGGACCAAGTACTCAAAAATGGGCCTATGAGGACAATTTACATTCAGAGCACAGCTCTTAGATTCTTAGATTGCTCATTCTCTCTCTCTCTCTCTCTCTTTCTCTCTCCTCCCGGAGCATGCTGCTAATCAAGTTTATCCTAACAGAAGGTATGTACCAGCTATTCCTGCAACCTCTTTAGGGCCTGAACAAAATCACCTTTCTCTCCTCGTTCCTTTTGTTCTTTTCCTCCAATATCCAGTTCAATATCCCAAATCTATTTATGTCCCTAAGAATGACCCTCCCACCTCCATTGCCTCTGCCCTGGTGCAGGCATTGTCATCTCTCTCCTGGTTGATTCTAACAACCTCATCAGCACCACACTTCCATCCCCTGCTCACGTCCACTCTGTTATTTTGAGAAAATTCATGGTTTCTGCATAGAGATGGAACCTCCATTTTATTAGCTTCCTTTGCCCACTGGGTACAGAAATAAGTTCAGAAGTCACAGGGCTTCCATGAGTATCCCCATTTTCCATTTTTTGCATTATTGGAGTGGAGAGAATTCATGTCTTATAATTAGATAAACTGCTAATTAAGGAGAACCATGCCAACTTGATTTGAATCTTGACAAAAGTGATTACAGCCTTAGTCAAAGAGGCAACGCATCAAGACTCCTCATCTGCTATTGTCCCCATTCAGACTCCCGGCGAGAGCTATCAAGGGAAAGGCATTGAATATTCGAGACTGCAAGATGGTTCTTCAATGGTTGGCACTGAGCCAAGCCATGGGAAGAGAAGCCTTCAGGTTAGATTATTTTTCTGCTTGGGACTGGTCTTGAATTTTCAGCTTTGTGAATGAATCTGTGAGTGGACTTTGCAGGAAAGGCATTAACCTTCCCCAACCTAGAGATAGTTCTTGTGCTATGGGGGGCAGCTTAAAAGTTACTGTAAATCAAGAGAAAAGCAGTGGCACCCCACAGTTCTGCAAGAGTCTTGCCTCTTCCTAATCTTTCCTCCCTTTCTACAATTCACCTAACTGAGTGGGCCTGTCACACCTGATCTCTACGGCCCTGGTGCTGACAGGCTGGTATGGAAACAACACTTTGTAGGTTTAGCCACGGTGTGAAGATGCCAGAGGGGGCTAGGGAGATGTCTCAGTGATTTAAAGCACTTGCTGCACTATCCTGATGACTGGAGTTCAGATCCCCAGCACTCACATAAAGCCTGACAGGGTGCCATATGCATCTATCATCCCAACGCACCTATAGCAATTGGAAAGGAAATAAAAAGAATCCTGAAGCTCATAGGCCAATTAGTCTGGTGTCCATAGCAGCAAACATCAAGAGAGACCTTGTCTCAAGGTGTGTAGTGGTTTGAACATAAAATGTCCCCCATGGCTTCATGTGTTTGTGATTTATCCTCATGCTTAATCTTCAGCTGGTGGAGCCTTTGAGAAGTAGAGTCTTTCTGGAGGAGGTGTGTCACTGGGGGTGGGCCTTGGGATTTTATAGCCCAGCCTCCCTTACTAGTGCTAGCTAGCTCGCTCTTGCTGTTTCTTTCCTGCTAATGTGACAAGACGCGATGCCCCGGCTGTCTGTTCTGCTGTGCTTTCACTGCCATGATGAAGTTTCCCCCTTGAAACTGTAAAGCCAAAACAGACCCTTTCCTTCCATAAGCTGCTTCTGGAAGCTCAGGTGTTTTGTCCCAGCAATGAGAAGGTAAGTACTATTAGCTGGAAAGTGGGGGGTGGCACCCCAGTGTCGTCCTCTGGCTGTCTACATACCCATTGTGGTATATGTGTGTGCACCCCTACACACACACACACACACACACATTCATACACACCACCACTACCACCACCACCTTCAAAAAGATGCCAGGGACTTCACTGGTGCTGTGAAGCAGGTGCATCAGACACAGCGCTTGCCCTTGAGAGGGAGAAACGGGGGGACTCAACACACGAAGTGCATGAAGGTGAGGACAATGTGAATGGTGAGTATAACATGAGAAGTTGAGGCGTGGAAGCGGGCACTCCTGCAGGCAGCTAAAAGTTCTTGGAAGGAGGAGACCACCATGCTGACTTGTAAAGGTTGTTGGCACTTTCCAAGCTGAAAACGGAGAAGGGCATTCTGTAGAGAGAGAGAGAACAACTTGGGCAAAAGCATGAGTTCAGGGAATTGCGAACCATTTCAGCGTCTAGAACACAGAGGACCCAAGTGGTGTGGTAGAAGGCTGGAAAGAGGTTCTGGAGGAAGTTTGCTGCAGATGCCGTGGGACTGACTGTTCACTTCATGAGGGCGCGAAGCTGAGGTCAAGAGTGGGCCTATACCAAAGCTCTGGCTCCACCTCACAAGTGTGCGCTTGTGCAAGTGTGTGCCTATGGCTAGACTTCCACTCCCCCCCACACACACCGTCCAGAGGAGGCTCTGTGTGCAATACACAAAGAACCCCATGGGCTCATGGGCTAGCAGCGTCACTGTGGAGGGAGGGCCTTGCAGTCTTGCCAAGGGTGCACCTCTATCTGGAGCAATGGTTCTCAAACTTGGTACCTCAGCATCACCTGGAGGGCTGTTAAGATACAGATTGCTGGTGCTGGCCTTGGGCTTTCGTGTTCTGTGAGGAGGCCTGAGTATTTGCATTTCTTTAACCTTCTTAAGTGACAACTGATGCTGTTGGTTTGGAGACCACACTGAGAATTACCCACGTGGTAATAGAAGCCATTGGAAAGGGTCGGGTAGGAGAAGCAGAGCCAAGTCCCAGACAGAAGGGTCCTCTTCCTGGGATTAGGGTTCCTGGTGTCCCTAGTTAGGACAGCTGCATATATTAAGAAAAGTAGATACACACTTCTTCCATCTCGTCCTGCCAGGTAAAGTTTAGTAGCTCTGTTCACCCAGGTTGGAGTTCTACTTAGGGTCTTCTTATCTAAGAAGGGGTTGCCGTAGATTGATTTATGAACTGACAATATCATTACTCACTACAAGAAGCTCACCCCTAGAGCTTTTAACTAGCCAGCTCCCCAGTGATTTAAGTGTTTGTTTGTGCTTTATTAATGGCTCTCTGGAGAAACTGGGGACCAGAGCAACCTGAAGGTATTAACTAAAAGATGAGTCATATGTGAAGATAAACCTTCTTTGAAAACTCTTTTTTGTCTAATACATACTTGACTTCTAGTGTGTGTGTGTGTGTGTGTGTGTGTGTGTGTGTGTGTCAAGAGGAGGAAGGCCACGGAGCTGCAGCATGTGAGACCTCACCAGCCATCAGTAAACATTTGCTACGTGAAGGGGTGACAAGTGCTTCAAACATGAGGATGGGGATCCAGGGACAGCCTGACAGGGTTGTCAGAGTGTCTGGCCCTGGGTCAAGTTTTAGAACTTTGACTTTGGAAGCCAAGCCTTCCAGGAGTCCAGTCCTCTTTGCCTCTGAGCATCCTAAGAGGGACCTACAGAGAGGATGGCTGCGTCCCTTCTTCCTCTGGGGCCTTGGGCTCCACTTGCCGTGAGGTCGGGAGCTGGAGATGCTCAAAGGTGATAGGGTATCAAGGGAGGCCATCTTTATTCTCTAGCGAGAATACAAAGCTAGGATAAAGTAGCTTTGAGATGGTGGTGGAGTGAGCGCTCCCTGGAAGAACATCCAACCTGATTTTCTTCAGTCTATTTGCAAGCTCAGCTCCAGCTTTCCTGAGGGTTAGAGCCAGGCAGGTGGGGGAGAGATCTCGATTCCTCAGTGATTTAGGTGACCCGTTAGAGAGCCTCGTGCTGGTGGAAGGGCTGCCATCCCCAACTAGCTCAGCTGTTCCCAAACCCAGCCTGTCAGAAGCATTACTGTAACGAAGGAAAGCCTTGTGGAAGGCAACGGCATCCAGCATCTAAGTGTCAAGGAGAAACGGTGGTAGGAGAAGGGGAGGGAAGTCCATTCAGAGGCTACAATCAGGATCAGGTTGTTCATAATTAAAACAACTCTAGGCAGCGCATTTCCATAATTTCACATTACAGAGGTACCACTGTATGAATTACCGCAGTGAGCCATGACTCCCAAGTCTGTGTCTGAAACTCCTCAAATCCAAAGGCCCATCCATTTTCTTTTTTTAAATATTTTTTCTTTTCATTTATTTGAGAGGGAGAGAGAGAGAGAAGCAGAGAGAGAAAACGGGTACACCAGGGCCTCCAGCCACTGCAAACAAACTCCAGATGCATGTGCCAACTTGTGCATCTGGCTTATGTGGATCCTGGGGAATCGAACCTAGGTCCGTTGGCTTTGCAGGAAAGTGCCTTAACTGCTAAGCCATTTCCCCGGATCCCAGCCTGTCCATCTTTTGTTGTTGTTTTTTCTTTTTTGTTTGTTTGTTTGTTTGTTTTTCGAGGCAAGGTCTCACTCTAGCTCAGGCTGACTGCAATTTACTATGTAGTCTCAGGGTGGCTTCAAACTCACAGTGATCCTCCTACCTCTGCCTCCCGAGTGCTGGGATTAATGGCATATGCCACCATGCCTGGCCCATCCATTTTCTATTTGTATTTTGTAAGTGAATTCCAATGGACCACTGAGTAGGGAGCCTGAAGCCTCAGTATAGTGCTGCTTCCCTTGCCTCTCTCAGCCTCCAGCTCCACAGCCCTCAGGCTCTCTTGCTCTGACCATTCCCCCTCCTTTTCAGATTTTTACAGATATGCAAGGTCACAAAATTTAGGTACATGCATTCTTTTGGTAGAATTGACTGAAAGACATACTTCAGCAAAAGAGTGGGATGAGAGGAAGACGCGGAGCTCTAAAGCAAAGATCCAAGGTAGGAGAGAAGAAAAAGGGATTGTTGTGGATGGAATATAAAATGCCCACATACACTAATGTGTTCGAACACTCGGTCCCCAGCTGGTGACACTGTTTGGAAAGACTGTGGAACCTTTAGGAGGTGAAGCCTTGCTGGAGGAAGTGGTTCACTTGGAGCCGACCCTTGAGGTTTTAGAGCCAACCCCTGCTTCCTGTCCATCCTCTGCTTCCTGACTCTGAATACAACGTGACCAGCTCTGTTCCACTTCCCGCTGCCATGCTTTTCCCACCATGACGGAAACTCCCGCTCAAAGCTGTGAGCCACAATGAACCCTTTCCTTCCTTAAGTTGCTTCTGCGGGTGTCTGTTCACAGCAAGGAGAAGGTAACTAATACAGAGATTTAATTTAAAAAACAAAAAGCTATTGTGAGCCCTAGAGAACAATCAATCCACACCAGAGCCAACCAGAGGGTGATGGAAGAAAAACAGTCAGGAAAAGGATTGGAACTGCTGTATTGTTGGATGTGCCTTTTGGACCCTACCAAGAGGACTTTTACAGCTCTTATGAAAGTTCCGGAAAAAAAAAAAAAAAACTGACCTAAGCAAGAGTTTATTTAAAAATATATATGAGCTGGAGAGATGGCTTAGCAGTTAAGGTGCTTGCTTGCAAAGCCTAAGGACCTAGGTTCAGTTCCCCAGTACCCACATAAGCCAAATACACAAGATGGCATGAGTCTAGAATTCTTTGGCAGTGACTGGAGGCCCTGGAGTGCCCATTCTTCCATTTTTTCTCTTCTCTCTCTCTCTCTCTCTCTCTCTCTCTCTCTCTCTCTCTCCCTCCCCCATCTCAAATAAATAAATAAAATATTTTTTTAAAATATTGGGGGAACTGGGGAAATGGCTTAGTGGTTATGGCATTTGCCTGCAAAGCCAAGGACCTGTGTTCAATTCCCCAGGACCCACATACGCCAGATGCACAAGGGGGGCACATGTGTTTGGAGTTCATATACACTGGCTAGAGGCCCTGGAGTGCCCATTCTCTCTTTCTCTCTATCTGTCTCTTTCTCTCTCATAAATAAATAAAATATGTAAAAAAAAATATTGAGGCTGGAGAGATGGCTTAGCAGTTAAAATGCTTTCCTACAAAGCCAAGGGACCTACGTTTGGTTCCCCAGGACCCACGTAAGACAGATGCACAAAGCGGTGCATGCATTTGGGGCTTGTTTACAGTGGCTGAAGGCCCTGGTTCACCCATTCTTTCCCTCTTTCTTCATCTACCTCTCTCTCTCTCTCTCTCTCTCTCTCTCTTTCAAACAAAAATGAAATAAAAAGGATTTTGTTTTGTTTTGTTATTCTCAAGGTAGGGTCTCACTCTAGCCCAGACTGACCTGGAATTCACTATGTAGTCTCAGACTGGCCTTGAACTCACAGCAGTCTTCCTACCTCTGCCTTCCCAGTGCTGGGATTAAAGGCATGTGCCACACACACACACAAAAAAATTATTAAAATTTTTTTAGGGCTGGAGAGATGGCTTAGCTGTTAAGGCGTTTGCCTGCAAAGCCAGAGGATCCCAGTTTGACTCTTCAGGACCCATATAAGCCAGAAGCACAAGGCAGCACATGCACCTGGAGTTCGTTTGCAGTGGCTGGAGGCCCTGGCGTTCTCTCTCTCTCTCTCTCTCTCTCTCTGTCATATAAATAAAAATATATTTAAGGGATGGAGAGATGCCTTAGTGGTTAAGGCATTTGCCTGCAAAGCTAAAGGACCTAGGTCCAATTCTCCAGGACCCACGTTATCCAGATGCACAAGGAGGCACATGTGTGTGGAGTTCGTTTGCAGTGGCTGGAGGCCCTGGCATATCCATTTGCTCGCTCTCTCTCTCTCTCTCTCTCTCTCTCTCTCTCTCTGTCAAATTAATTAATTAGTTAATTAAAATATTTTTTTAAAACTTTTAAATATGTATTTAAATTTCTTTAATTCCTATAAACTCATAAGGCAATCATTAACTCCAAGAAAAATAAAATACTAAGGAAGAAAAGAAATATAATCATAGGTTACCTCTTGGTTATTGAATGTTGATCTCCCTAGAAATTACAGTACGACTACATTGGAAGAGTGATTATGATAGTTAATATTGTCAACTTAAGAAGATCAACAGTCACCTAGGAGACAAATCTCTGCACGTTTCTGTGAGAGAGGTTTTAGAAGGAGTTACTGAGGGGGGAAGACCCGCCCTGTAGGCAGCACCATTGCATGAGCTGTGGTCCCAGACAATAAAAAGAAGAAATGAGCTAAGCACCCGCATTCACTGCTCTCTGCTTCCTGACCATGGATGCTCAAGGAGACCAGCCTCCTCACACTCAGTCCACCCTGACTGACCCACCATGATGGACTGTGAGCCAAAAACAAACTCTCCCATCCTTAAGTTGCTTCTGTCAGGTGTTTTGCCACAGCAATGAAAGAAGTAAACAATTCTGTGATGGAGGGAAGTTTGAGAGGAAAAAGCACTAGAAAATCTTTGCCTTTTGTGATGGGAAATTAATAGGGAAGACAAAGTTGGCAGCTGAAGAAACTTAATTACAAGTATATAACTCAGAATGCGGAGATAAATGCCAGTAGAAATAGGCAAAAAACTAAAAAGTATTTCTTTTTTTGTTATTTTTATTTATTTATTTGAGAGCGACAAACAGAGAGAAAAAGGCAGAGAGAGAGAGGGAGAGAGAATGGGCGCGCCAGGGCCTCCAGCCACTGCAAACGAACTCCAGATGCGTGCGCCCCCTTGTGCATCTGGCTAACGTGGGTCCTAGGGAATCAAGCCTCGAACCAGGGTCCTTAGGCTTCACAGGCAAGCGCCTAACCGCCAAGCCATCTCTCCAGCCCAGAAACTAAAAAGTATTTCTGGTAAACAGAAAATCAAGCAAGGGATGTGGGACTATTGACCATAAAACTTTTGTTCTTTTCTTTTGAGGCAAGCCCAATAGACGGGCCTTTTTTTTTATGAGACAGAATTGGCACTTCAGGGCCTTCAGCCCCTGTAATCGAACTCCAGGTGTGTGCACCACCTAGTGCGCGTGTGTGACCTGGCGCACTTGTGTCACCTTACATCTGGCTTAAGTGGGACCTGGAGAGTCAAACATGGGTCCTAGGTATCACAGGCAACCATCTTAACTGCTAAGCCATCTCTCTCCAGCCCAAAACTTTTGCTTTTTTATGATCTTTATTCTGAAATATTCTGATTTTTATACTAGATATTTATGGCACATCTATAGCATAAAAGCATCTTCTCAAATAGTAACAGGCAGTGGAGATCTGGGATGTGTTTTGCTTCCTATGGGTAAGTCTGTCTCCAGCTACTGAAGGTGACTGTAACACCCAGGCCAGCCTTTACCTAATTTGGATGCTGATGCAGGCGTTAGCTAAAATAGATTCATTTTGCTTGGATTCTGCAGAATCATCAAAGAATTGGATGACAACATGACTGGTTCAACTTCAGGACATTTTAAAATTACTAGAATGTTGTTTTATACTTTCATAACAGTTTTTGACCCTCTCTTAGCTCTTGAGTTTTTGAGGCCTGTTGTTTTTTTCTGTTCCTTCCCACTGGAACTATTGCCTTTAAATCTGGGTGAGCTGCTCATAGTGAACCCCTGCCTCAGCCACATTACCAGTTTCTCAGCTTCTGGAGCTTCTCAACACTCCGAGGCACAATGAGATAAGGTTCAGAGTTTTTCCTAAAAGAAGAACAAAGAAAATCAGGATCATAAAGAGCAATAATCAATAGCTACTGAAATCCAGCATAGAGAATCTCTATACTGCACTTATGAGATGCTAATTTTAGATCATTATCACTTTGGACACACTTAGTAACCAATCATTTCCTTTTATTAAAAAATATTTTTTACTTTTATTCATTTCAGAAAAAGAGGGGGAGAGAGAGGATGAATGGGTGCTCCAGGGCCTCCAGCCACTGCAAACGAACTCCAGATGTGTGCGCCCCCTTGTGCATCTGGCTAATGTGGGTCCTGGGGAATTGAACCTGGGTCCTTTGACTTTGCAGGCAAATGCCTTAACCATTAAACCATCCCTCCAGCCCATCCTTTTTTATTTTTATTTATTTCATTTTTTATTTTAGAGAGGGGGGAGGAAGAGGGAAGTAATTGGCACCTCAGGGCCTCAGCCACTTCAATCAAACTCCAGTTGCTTGCGCCACCTAGTGAGCATGCACGACCTTGCACTTGCCTCACCTTTGTGTGTCTGGCTTACCGGGAATCTGGAGAGACGAACCTGGGTCCTTAGGCTTCACAGGCAAGTGCCTTAACCACTAAGCCATCTCCCCAACCCTCATTTCCTTTTTAAAAAAAAAATTATTTTTATTTACTTATTTGAGAGGGACAGACAGAGAGAGAAAGAGGCAGAGAGAGAATGGGCGCTCCAGGGTCTCCAGCCACTGCAAACAAACTCCAGACACATTAGCCGGGTGTGGTGGTGCACGCCTTTAATCCCAGCACTCGGGAGGCAGAGGTAGGAGGATCACCGTGAGTTCAAGGCCACCCTGAGACTCCATAGTGAATTCCAGGTCAGTCTGAGCTAGAGTGAGACCCTACCTTGGGGAAAGAAAAAAAAAAAAAAAAAACCTCCAGACACATGCATCTCCTTGTGCATCTGGCTAACATGGGTCCTGAGGAATCGAGCCTCAAACCAGGGCCCTTAGGCTTCACAGGCAAGTGCTTAACCGCTAAGCCATCTCTCCAGCCCATTTTTTAAAATTTTTTTTTGTTTTTATTTTTATTTACTTACTTTAGAGGGACAGACAGAAAGAGAAAGAGGCAGAGAGTGTTTATTTTTATTTATTTATTTGAGAGCGACAGACAGAGAGAGAAAGAGGCAGACAGAGAGACAATGGGTGCAACAGGGCCTCCAGCCATTGCAATTAGACTCCAGACACATGCATCTCCTTGTGCATCTGGGTGACGTGGGTCCTGGGGAATCAAGCCTCGAACTGGCGTCCTTAGGCTTCACAGGCAAGCATTTAACCGCTAAGCCATGTCTCCAGCCCCCTCATTTCCTTTTAATCAGGATTTTCATGAGGTAAGAGAAGGCACTGTGGCTGACAACCACTTGATGTTTGAGTCTTGCTCCTAGAGATTCTGCTTTAAATGGAATGATTCAGTGAGTAACATGTTTGCTTGTTATGCAAGCATGAGGACCTGAGTTCAGATCCCCAGTACCTACATAAAATGTTGAGTGTGGCAGTGCGTGCATGTAATCCCAGCATTGGGAAGGTGGAGACCGGAGGGTCCCTAGGACTTGCTGCCTAGCTTGCCTAGGCAAAATCATAAGTTCCAGATCCAGTGGGAGATCCTATCTGATAAAAGTAAGGTTAAGAAGCCATAGAGGAAGACATCCAACATTAGCCTCTGGCCTCCACATGCAAACACACACATGTGCACCCCCATGAATACAAACTTGCATCTGTACCACACACACAAACACATGCAAAGATAATCTTCCCCATGTCATTCTAACATACAGCAAAACGTGGGTCTCACTGAACTCTGTCACGTTATAGGTCTTACCTCTCTGAAAGCATCTGCTAAAAATTCAACTCTAAGCCAGGCGTGGTGGCACACGCATTTAATCCCAGAACTTGGTAGACAGAGGGAGGAGGATTACTGAGAGTTCTAGGCTACCCAGAGACTACATAGTTAATTCCAGGTCAGCCTGGACCGGAGGGAGACCTTACCTTGAAAAACCAAAAAAAAAGCAACTCTAATTTCCCAGCAACAAGTGTCCTTATGACACATTTCTTGTCAAGCAGTTTATTTGAACCTCCCATTTTAGAGTTCAGGGAACAGGGTTCCCAGAATCCCAGCCTCAGGCATGCTAGGCAAGCACTATACCACTGAGCTGTGAACGTTTTCTGTGGGGGGTTTTGTATGTGTATGTGTGGTGTACATGCGTGTGTGTGAGTGTAGGCCAAAGGTTGGCATTGGGGGATCTTCCTCAGTAACTAGCTGTCTTCTTTGAGACACGATCTTCTGCTTAACCTAGGGGCCACTGGTTTGGCTACAGGGATTCCCTGTCTGTGCACTGGGATTACAGGTGTGCACCACCATGCCAGCCTTTTACATGGGCGCAGGGAATATGAATCCAGGTCTTCACCTTGCCCACTGAGCCATCTCCCCAGCTCTCACCCTGAATCTTATAATCAAAGAGTGGGATGGTCTATTCATGGTTAATTCTAAGCCCTTCTGTCTCATCGCATGAACAAAGGTCTTACAGAGCTTGTTTCCCTGTGAAACTGGAGAGCGCTTCATGAGTGCAGGCGAAATGCTCTTCAGCGATGGCAATGGTGCCCAGCCCTCTTGGATAATAAGCATGTGTTTGGAGAAGACAAAGCGACCTGAGACTGATGATGGCAGGTGGCAGTTGGTGGCTAGTTAGCGAAGCAGGTAAAGGGGGCTGTTGGAAGGGGTGTCCACAGAACCAAAACCCACAGCTGACACTGAGCTGGAGAAAGCACTTCTAAACTGCAGGCAGGCAAAGTATGGGTGCCAATGGGTTGATGTGGAGCCCAGGTAGAAAATGGAGCCAGGCTGACACGGAGCAGTGCTGGCCTGGGTCCCAGAACAGACTCACTGCTGGACCTCCTAGGAATGCAGGGCTGAACTTGGGGAGCAGAACTAGAGACCAGAGTGGGAAGAGTGCTGTGGTCACCTAGTCATCTTCCTATAGAAGATCAGGGCTGGAGGGGGCGAGAAGGACTCAGACAGCATCATTGGGGGTGTTATATCTCAAAGCCAGGGGCCTCCACAAGCAAGAAGGGGACTCTTTGAAACACCCCGAGGGATTCCACCCACCCCAGCTGCAGTCTGCTGTTTCTGACGCTGGGCACAGCTGGGTGCACGGCCTTGCTGGTGCCTGTCAGGTGAGGGTGGCCAGGACGTTGTGCATAAGCTCAGAGCACCACAGCCACGGTGAACACACTCAGGACACCCCCTACCCAAAGGAAAGAAAGCTTCCATGGCCAATGACTGCAATCAAAGCACAAGTGGAAACAGATGTACACGCCTTTCCAGCCCTTCCAAGGCTAAGCCATTTTCCAGTTTTCCTTGTTATTCTGAAGAACCAAGGTTTTTTTTTTTTTTTTTTTTTTTTTGGTCATTTTTTGTTTTGGTTTGGTTTGGTTTTCCAAGGTAAGTCTCAGTCTAGCCCAGGCTAACCTGGAATTCACTATATATTCTCAGGGTGGCCTTGAAATCACAGCAATCCTCCTATTTCTGCCCCCCCTCCCAGGTGCTGGGATCAAAGGTGTGCACCACATGCCCGGCTAAGAACCAAGTTTTTGAGTGATGCAAACCCCATCATTTGTTTCTTATTTTGAGATTATTAGAGGAATATATTGCTTCCTGGTCATATTCTCATCAAACTATATCTTATATCCCTTCTCCCCTGCCTCCATTCCACTGAGGGCTCTCCTCAGTGAGGTTATCAGCGTGGGGTCTTGAATGTACCCCTCAGCCTCTGTGGGAGATGCAATGCCTCAGAATACACCTTCCCACCCTGTGACTCACATTCTATCCACTTCCACAATGTTCTCTGAGCTTTGGAGCGTGTTATCAGTCTCCTTTAGTATTTTCTGCTTTGACGAGTTTTGAGTCTCCTCAGTGTCTACTGCCATCTCCCTGGAGGAGGTTCTCATGCAATACGTGTCTTTCTGGGCCTGGCAAATTTGGTCTAACATGATAATCTCTGGTTCCATTCCACTGTGGTTCTTTCCCCTAAAGGACAATCAACATCTCCCAGTCTAGTCACCTTCCATGGATTTGAAAGGCTAAGTCAGGGTGATATCCTGTCTCCTGGTGCCACAGGAATGTAGCACCCTGGCTCACCTGTGGAGGCAGGGCTGGTGATTTCTCTGCAAAATTGGCCTGGTAGGTAGTAAGTGTTTACCCTGCTTAATGTCTTCTAGAACAAGGCAGACATGCCACCACTTCGGTCAGGCTCTGGAAATGCCATGAGGCCTAGCCCCATTCCTTTCTCAGGGCCTGAGTTTTTTCCATCTATGGAGATCAGAGAAACTTCTAGCATCTAACTGTGACTACAGCAGGACACAGCTGGCCCAAGTCAGATTTGCATCCAAATTCCCAATTAATACAAGGCCGTTTAGTGGGTGTCCCTGGAGACATGTAAGAAGGCTCATTAGAGCTACTAAAATCCCTCCCCAGGGACAGTGTGTATTTTAATATGCAGATTCCAAATTAAGAAGATAAAAAAAAATGCCACTGCTCTTGTCTTCCTAGGAGCTGGCTGGCACTTTGTATTCACAGCATATCTGGACACCCCATGTAGACATCCTTAACACGTTCAGAAACCTCAGAGGGTGAGATCTAGCTCTGGAAGTTCAGACTCCTTCAGGCATGTGAAGTGTCAGGCTCCTGGGTAGCAGTTCTAGACCCACCCACAGCTGGGCCAAGGTCCACAGTGGTCTTTTTGCCCCTGGGCCAGGTGGGCTTGGAGTCAAGACAGACGTAGAGCACTCAACACTCACTGCACTGAGCACTTGTCAGCCCGTCCCTCGGTGCCCCCTTCCACTCCCTCACAACTGAAAGAGTCCATCTGTCTGGAGAGGATGGTATAGTAAGAGAATTAGGTCTGGACTCGGATGCTAGGCTTGGATCATGACCCCAACATTGACCAGCTTCTTAACATCGGGCAAGTAACGTCACCAGGCCAAGCCACTCTTTCTTCATCTGGAAGATGGGAGAAATACGTACACCTTCTTCCAAAGGCTGTTGTGAGAAATAAGTGAGATAATACAATCAGTGATGTGATTGACATGGTGTGTGTGTGTGTGCCTGTGTGTGTGTGTTTCCACACTTACATGCAAAGGAGTTGGGGTAACAGGCAAAGTGGGTATTATCTGCAGATGAGAATCTGGTCAGGCTTCAAGTCTCTGGATTTGGCAGCTAAAATGACATGCAGCCAATGCAGATGGAGCACCCAAGTCACTGTTTCCACATTTGCATATTCAGATTTTCCTTGTCAAAGGAGGCTGTTAACCCTGGTAAAAACTTAGAAAACAAGAAGAAAAATAGCCTCTCACTTGTCCCTGATTAATGAGACAGTGTCCTGGTGCCTGCCCTCCTCCTCACTGGGAGACTGGGGCACTGGCACAGGGGACCTGCTAATCATCAAGGCTTTCATATCACCCCCTCCACGCTCACTGGAAACAGGAGATATGAAAGAAGTGCTTTTCCCCTGGCGGAGCTGAGTGTGCTCAGGGATGTGTGTTCAGAGGCTTGGCTTGGCCTCCTTGTGGGCTGAGGGAAATGGCAGCATTTGTTGGCTCAAAGCAAACCCTTTTAACTGGTTCTTCAACTGGTTCCCACTGGGAAACATGCCTGTAATACTGGGTATCTTGCCTATGTATGAATTTATTTCAGCTTTCAAACAGGCCGGAATCTGGGCCCCAGTGTAGCAGTTACTTTCTCATTGTTGAGACAAAACACCCGACCAGAGGCAGCTTACGGTAGGAAAGGGTTTATTTACAGTTTCAAGGGGAAGGTTTATCATGGCAAGGGAAAGCAAGGCAGGATCAGGTGTCACATTTCCACAACAGCAGGAAGGAAGAGCAAGAGCTTAAAGCTAAGTGCCACAAACAAGGCTGGGCTGTGACAAGCCAGGGCCCTCAGTGTCTCGCTTCCTCCAGCAAGGCTTCACCTCCCAAAGGCTCTACAACCTTCCCGAACAGTGCCACCAACTGGGGATTAAATGCTAAAACACACGAGATGATGAGGAACATTTTACATTCAAACCACCATAGCCAGGTGTTTTATAGATAGGCCTAGACACGTGAGTTTTGATCTCTACTGTAGCAGAATTGTTACTGCTAAGTGAGGCAAGCCCTTCCAATGGCTCTATTTATGCTCCTTCCAAGCACTCTTTCCTTTTTTCTTTTCGTTGTTGTTGTTTTTCAAGGTAGGATCTTGCTCTAGCCCAGGATGACCTGGAATTAATCTCAGGCTGACCTCCAACTCACAGCAGTCTTCCTGCCTCTGCCTCTGCCTCTGCCTCCTGAGTGCTGGGATTAAAGGCATGCACCACCATGCCTGGTCTTTTCTTTTTTTTTTAGCTAAAACCTTTTGGAGAAAATAGATCATGCCAAAAAAATATTCCTGTGGGCCATCTTTGTCATCCAAGCTGAACGTGCCCAAAGGCATTCCTGTGCACCATTTTAATCTTGTGAGCATGTGCTCCATTACCTGGAGCTAAGTACATCAAAAAATATGTCTACTCAGGTAGGAGGATCACCATGAGTTTGAGGCCACCCTGAGACTACATAGTGAATTCAAGGTCAGCCTGAGCTAGAGTGAGACTCTACCTCAGAAAAACCTATATACATACATACATACATACATATATATGAATCATATGTACATATGATATTTCCTTCTTTTTTAAACTTTATTTTTATTTTATTTATTTATTTGAGAGCAAGAGAGGGAGAGAGAGAATGGGCATACCAAGGCTTCTAGCCACTGCAAACTCCAGACGCATGCTCCCCCTTGTGCATCTGGCCAAGGTCCTTTGGCTTTGCAGGCAAACGCCTTAACTGCCAAGCCATCTCTCCAGCCCCTGTCTTTTCTTCTTAAACTGAGAGTACTAAGAAATACACTCCTTGGCTAGGCATGGTGGCACACACCATTAATCCCAGCACTTGGGAGGCAGAAGTAGGAGGATTTTTGTGGGTTTAAGGCCACCCCGAGACTACAGAGTAAATTTCAGGTCACCCTGGGCTAGAGCAAAAGCCTACCTCTTAAAACAAAAAAAGAGAGAGAGAGAGAGAGATGCTTCTTCACTGAGCATGCTCAGGACTGCCTGCCCTATGTAAATATGCGTACACTCCCTAACTGAAATCCCCATGCTTCCATTGTACAGGGAAGGCATTTCTCTGGAAATAACTCCTGTGATCACCTTAACTGCTGTAGGTAATAAATCGTCTCTACTCTTATTTCTTGGCATGTTTTTGGCTTTGCACTTACCAAGATGCTGTGAGCAGATGTTTCTTGAAGGAGCTGCATCTGTATTGAAGATCCTGCAGACCGTTTGACTTTGGCTGAGCAAAAACATCTTGACTGTGGAGAGAGGGAACATTGTAGGTCAGGAGCCAAAATTGGTTGGGGCTATCTTTAGTCACTTTTAATAACCATTTACTATCAACCTCTGTATCTGACCTAATATACTCTTGGCTTATAGATAAAACTCTTGGAATGAATTGCTAAACTTGACACACTTGGCCTCCACCAATCCTAGTGCTAAGAATGGGATAACATCTAAATCCTATAGATTTCCCCACCTTGCTCTAGCATGTTTACCTGCATTTTGCAAGCACAGTGACCTATGTATTATGTAAGCACATTGACTCATGACTTCCTTTTCCATTACTGTAAATTTTTCCATGGCAGAACATGGGTATCCGAAATCCATGGTTCCAGGCCATGATCATGGTCATTCTTTGACTCAGAATATTTTCTTATTAAGTCCGAGGTTTTTGATGTTGTTGATGCTGTGTTTGTTTGTTTGTTTGTTTGTGGTTTTTGTTTTATTTTGTTTTGGTTTGGTTTTTTAAGGTAGGGTCTCACTCTAGCCCAGGCTGGCCTGGAATTCGCTATGTAGTCTCAGGCTGGTCTTGAACTCACAGCAGTCCTCCTCCTCCTACCTCTGCCTCCTGAGAGCTGGGATTAAAGGTAGGCGTCACCATGCCCGGCAAGAGTTGGTATTTTCATATCAACAGTGCAAACTCATTGCATTTAGTTACAGGAACCACTGGGGGAACTTTGGCCAAGAAGGTACACAGACCCCATAGCAGAACAACTGAATCAGAACCTCTGGGAGAGGAGCTCAGAGACTCTGCACCTTTCTAAACTCACCGCCGAGTTCTGATGCACAGTGAGAGTTAGAGCCCACAGCGAACACAGTTCAGACATTCGTCTATAGGTTGTTGTGCCTTGCTCAGCGAGAGGAGCTGCTCGTAGAATACTGTCTCCACCTTGCCCTCTGTGTACACACACACAATAAGGCATACAGGGTGGTACAAATGACTCATGACCATGAGCTCCTCTTCCAGCCATCCACTCAGGCAAGCGCAGGCCATGAGAGCAGCAAGCAGCACGGCGCAAGTCTCCGTTGTTGCCCAAGCCTTCCTCAGAGACACACGTGCCTTTTCTCTTCTCAACCGCCTGTGAAGTTTTGACTGCGGTTCTCACTGTACAGATGGAATCTTGAGGCTTGCAGTAGACAGAATAATGACTCCTCCAAAACTATCCATTTCCTAAGCTCCAGGTTCTGATGGCTTTGAAAACTGATATAAACCCTCTGAAAAGCATCTTCTATAAAAATCCTTTGATCCAGTAACTCCATGTATGAAATATATATTCCAAGGGAAAAAAAAAAACTTATAAACACAAATGCAAAACTCGTGAACAAAATATTTATGGGGCTGGAGAGATAGCTTAGTGGTTAAAGGTGCTTGCTTGCAAAACCAGAAGGCCCAGGTTTGATTTCCCAGTACCCATTTAAAGCCAGATGAAGCCGGACATGGTTGCGTATACTTTTAATCCTAGCACTTGGGAGGTAGAGGTAGGAGGATCGCTGTGAGTTCAAGGCCAGCCTAAGACTGCAAGCCGGGCGTGGTGGCGCACGCCTTTAATCCCAGCACTCAGGAGGCAGAGGTAGGAGGATTGTCATGAGTTTGAGGCCATCCTGAGACTACACAGTGAATTCCAGGTCAGCCTGGGCTACAGTGAGACCCTACCTTGAAAAACCAAAAGAAAAATAAAAGGCCAGATGAACAAAGTGGCATATGTATCTGGAATTTGCTTGCAAGTGGCAAGAGGCCCTGACATGCCCTTCTCTCTCTCTTGTTCTCTCTCTCTCTCAAATAAATAAATATCAAAATATATATTTACTACAGCTATTTGGATTAAAAATTTAAAACAAATTTCCAAAAATAAGAAAGAACCTAAGTAAAATATATTATATCCTATCTACAGAATATTATGTTATTAATAAAGATATATACTCAGACTATATGCTAACATAGATTATAAATTATGATATATTATTTAGTGACAAATGAGATTTCAGATCATACAGACATAATTATAACTACATTAATATTTCATTCTATGGGCTGGAGAGATGGCTCAGCAGTTAAGGCACTTGACTCCAGAGTCTAACAACCCAGGTTCAATTCCCCAGTACCCATGTAAGCCAGATGCCCAAAGTGGTGCATGCACCTGCAGTTTGTTTGCAGTGGCTAGAGGCTCTGGTGCACCCATTCTCTCTCTCTCCCCCTCTCTCTCTCTCTTTATCTCTCTGCTTGCAAATAAATAATTTTTTAAAAAAAGAAAACTTCATTCTTAAGAAAATGGAAAGAGGGCTGGAGAAATTGTTCAGAGGTTAAGGCGCTCGCCTGAAAAGCCTAGCAGCCTGGATTTGGTTCCCCAATAGCCATATAAAGTCAGATGCACAGAGTGGCACATGCATCTAGAGTTCGTTTGCAGCAGGAGGCCCTGGTGCGCCCATTCATATTCTCATTCTGTCTCTCCCTCTCCCTCTCTCTCTCTCCATTCTTAAGAAAATGGAAAGAAATGTTCATTATACATATCTCTCAGAAGATGATCCTTAAGTTTCAATTTCCTGCTTTCTGTTCATGTGACAGCATTTTATTGAGTTGGTTGTAATCCTTACCTTGCTTCTCGTCACGTCACACACACTCCAAGACGCCCACGTTCTAGTCCCTAGTACCTATGAACCTTACAACAGCAAAAGGGGCTTCATGAGCATGATGAAGTGAATGATCTTGACATGAAGCAAGTACCTGGATTATCCAGGTGGGCTCGATGGAATCACTGGGTCCTCAAAAGAGAGAAACAGAAACAGTAATCAGGACTGAAGTAGAGACTGGAGTGATGTGTCCGTGAGCCAGAGAATGTGGGCTGCCTCAAACAGCTGGAAAGGACAAATAATGGGTTCTCTCTGGAGCCTCCTGAAGGAATTCAGCCTATGATTTTAATACCCTAAGACCCATTTCAGATTCTGGCCCAGAACTATAAGATAATATGCATATGTTGTTTGAAGATGTGGAGTTCGTGGCGATTTGGTATGTTAGCCATAAGCAACTAACACGAGGCCACAAAGGTAAAACTCAAATAACTGGTTTTGCTAAGATGGAATCTTTTCCCCCTCCAACCTAGCACTCCACAGGGACCCAGAAACCCAGCGCTACCTGTGAGGGAAGGAAGGACAGCTCCATTTTGTGAAGGCAAATCCCTAAGGGCCTGTGGGCTGACAGCTGTCAGTTCCAGCTGTTCAGTCTCCTCCTCTTCCTCTCCAGCCTTCTTCCTAGGATCCTGATGGGCTGCACAGGGCAGAGCAGAGGAGCCCACTTGAATGCGACAGCGTGTTCTTGTGGGAAGTCCCACCTGCAAAAAAAAAAAAAAAAAAAAAAAAAAAAAAAATCTCAGAAATTCTGAAGCAAGTGAAAGAAAGTGAATCTCTACACACAGTGTGAGTGCAACCATTTTTAAAATGGACTGCAATTGTAGAGAGGGCTAAAACCTTTATGATTTTTTTAAGAGAAACATTAGTCAGGAAGTGTAGCATTTTAGAACTGCAGATGCTAAGGGCCAACCACATAGTTCTCTTTGGGTTTTACATGCATTACCATATTTTAGAGTTTAATACACTAATACTTCAAAGACCTTTCTGAGTAGGGCTTTGCAGTGGATCCAGATGTGGGGACTATATATATGCAAAAGGCAGAGCCTTGGTCTGGAAGATAGGGACTCCACTCTCCAGTTCTCAGCAACGTTGCAGACACGAGTGTCTCAACATGCCATGAATACCAAGTGCTGGCTCCCAGGAAGACAACAGCAGTGGCATTTTTTATCATCCCAATTTGAAATATGCATATTAAAATACACACTGTCCCAAGGGAGGGACTTTAATAGCTCCAATAAGCCTTCCTACAGGTCTCCAGGGACACCCACTAAATGGTCATGTATTAATTGGGACTTGGGCCAGATGTGTCCCACTATAGTCGCTGTTGGATGCTGGAAGTTCTCTCTGGTCTCCACAGCTGAGAAACTAAGGCCCAGACGAGGGAATGGGGCTGGGTTAATACTGCCAGAGCCAAACTGCAGCTGGAGCCCAAGTTCTCACCACAGGCAACAAAAGCGACTCTAGCTAAGTTAAGCAAAGAGGATTTATTGCTATGGGAAGGTCAGAGGATCAGGGAAGTTGGAACAACCATCTTGGAAGCTAATAGAGCCCAAGACAGCCAAGCTCAGGAAGCCTGGTCACACATTGATACCCTAACCAGTCACAGCATCAGGAGGCTGCTGTTGCCCCTAACAACCACACACCAATCCAGCTCAGCCTTGCAAGCCCTGAGCCAGAGTCTGCAAACAAATCTTTGGCTAAGCCAAGGTCATGGTCCACCCCTTGACTCTACTGGCATCTGGTAAGAAGATTTGGACTGGGCCTCTCTAGCTTGAGGCTTTGAAAGCACGGGGCACAATGGAGGAGATTCCACGTGAGGATAGGACTTCCTTTACACTGGCAGTTCTCCAGAGCAGTTCACCACCATCATGTGAGAACTCACTAGAAAACACACACTCTCCAGCCCCCACCCCAGACCTACCGGATCAGATACAGCCAAGGCTTTAACAGACCATCCAGCTGGTTTAATGCACACCCGCCCCTTGGAGGACCTCTGCCCCGCAGGACATCCAAATGCTACTAGGAAGGTTGAATATCTGTTGTCAGACTAAAAGCCAGAGCCTAGAGACAGACTGGCAAGAAAACATGGGTGAAACCTGGAGGAACAGGGTCACTTTAGTCAATGTTTTTTTTCCTTTTGGTTGTATGTCATTAAGAGTGTGCTTTTGTGAAAACAAATCCTCATTTTTTAAATTTTTACTTATTTATTTATTTTATTTATTTGAGAGAGAGAGGCAGATAGGATGGGCGTGCCAGGGCCTTCAGCAAGTGCAAATGAACTCCAGACACATGCCCATCTGGCTTACGTGGGAACTGGAGAATCGAACCTGGGTCCTTTGGCTTTGCAGGCAAGTGCCTTAACCACTAAGCCATCTCTCTAGCCCCCCACCCCCACCTCAGTGTTGTTTTCCAACTATATGACTGTCCTTTACCCCTCCTACAAAAACTGAAGCCTCCAGGTCCTCAGCCCCTTCCTGTCCTCCCTCCAGTGAGCAAGCCCCACCTCCCAAGGAAAGCTGCCATCTTCTCCTCTCCCTCCGCCCCCACCACCACCCAGCCTCCTTCAGATAGCTTTAACTGAAGCCCCCTCCACAATGAACCTCCCTTGCCAGAACTATCCCTCAGGATTCTTGGAAACAAATAAATCCTTGCCCTCCTTCGGCCCTGAGACACATTTGTCTGTTCCCTGTCCCTTCTTGCACTGCCCTGGGCTTCCCAGCCCCAGCACCTGGTTAGGAGCCTCCTCTGCTCTGACAAGCCAAACCACGGAGACTGGCAGAAGTCAATCGGCAAGAAGGTTTAGATTGAATTGGAGGGACATCCTGTGGCCATAACTAGAATAACACATCAAGCCAGGTGACTTCTTGTGTTACTGTAAAGACTATGAAACGTACGTGTGTGTGTGTGTGTGTGTGTGTGTGTGTGTGTGTGTAACAAGAAATAGAAACTTTGGGTGTGTCAGTCCTCGCCTTCCACCTCATCTGAGCAGGATCTATTATTGTTCACCACTCCATTTGCCAAACTAACTGGCCAGTGAGCTTCCAGCATGTTCTCCTGTCTCTGCTTCCCTTCTCGCTGGACGTGGGCTGGGTTTGCAGACTCCAGCCAAGCGTACACTTTACCTGGGTTCTGGGCATCTGAACGCAGGTACTCATGGCTTACATAGCAAGTGCT
Organism: Dipus sagitta; assembly: GCA_036346955.1. Lineage (NCBI taxonomy): Eukaryota > Metazoa > Chordata > Mammalia > Rodentia > Dipodidae > Dipus > Dipus sagitta. The sequence continues at coordinate 149,711,442 of CM070772.1, read as the reverse complement.
TTATCTACTGAGCCATCATCTTCCTAACCCCGAATTAGGGATGGTTTTCAGATTTAAAAAAAAAAAAAGTTTAAGTTCTTGTACAATCCCTAACAGGACTGTTTTTATATCTGCCCAGAAATTTTTTTAATTTTTTTGTTTATTTTTATTGATTTATTTGAGAGTGACAGACAGAGAGACAAAGAGACAAAGAGGCAGATAGAGAGAGAGAGAGAATGGGTGCGCCAGGGCCTCTGGCCACTGCAAGTGAAACTCCAGACGCATGCACCCCCTTGTGCATCTGGCTAACGTGGGTCCTGGGGAATTGTGCCTCGAACCGGGGTCCTTAGGCTTCACGGGCAAGTGCTTCACGGGCAAGTGCTTAGCCACTAAGCCATCTCTCCAGCCCCTGCCCAGAAACTTTATATAAGAAGTTATCACACTGCCAAACGAGCACTGATGAACAAATGAAAACAGAAGGAAGACACACCCAGACATTCTAGAGAAGTAGGTGAGGGGATCCTCGCTCACGGTATCTCCCAGAGAACCAATTAGGTGAAGCGGCCTTCCTGAGCTCCCTTGTATATGCCGTGCCGGAAGATACACAGTAAGTTAGGCCTGCCTCCACCATCAAGGGGACAGGCATAGGGAGAGACAAGGCACGTGAGCCAACAACCGCGACTGTTTCCTTGGTGTTAGAATACAGGGATGTTCAGGTGCAGTAGGAACATACAGGTGACCATCTATTCTGTCCTAGACTATCAGAGAAGAGTTCCCATTGTAGGAGGGTCAGATTAAAGGTGAAATACTGAAAAGGATATTTATTATAGGCCAGCAAAACACCCATAAGGTCCAAACTAAAACAGAGCCCTGGGTTTGGGTGGAGATAGAGGTGTACCAGAAAGCTCTGGGGAACAAGTTAAAATACACATTCCAATACTTTGCACAGAAGCCCACATCTGGTAGATCTGAGACCCAGGAACACAGGCCTTTAGTGAGCCCTTCTCCCAGGGAGGATGTCTCAAGGAGCTAGCATGTCCACCTCTGTGATCTACACCATGACAGCCTTATGTGCCCTCCTTCTTCAGACTTCTGTGGCCTCAGCCTGGAAGGATCTGCCCCCACTTGGCAAATGCCTTCTACCATAAGCGCATGTGTTTGAACACCTGGTCTCCAGCTGTTTGGGAAACTTTTGAAACCTTTAGGTGATATGTCTTGCTAGAGGAAGTTTGGTCATTTGCAGGCCGGGCCTTGAGGTGTTATAGCCTGACCCCACTTCCTGTTCACCCTCTGCTTCCTGATTGTGGACACAATGTGACCAGCGAGCCTCCTGCTGCCACCACCATGCCTCCTCCACCATAATGGGCTGTAATCTCAAACTGAAGCCAAAATAAGCCGAAATTTCCCTCTTTAAATTGCTTCTGGTCAGGTATTTGGTCATAGCAACCAGCAAAATAAGTGATACACCTTCTCCTTCAAGGACCATCGGCTCAAATACTGACAGGCAAAAACCCTTCCTGTTCACTTTGGGACAGTGACCAGTTCCTTACTTTAAACAGATTACTTCATTAATCCTTTTTTAAATTTTTTTAATTTATTTAATAGAGAAAGGGAGAGAGGGAGGGAGGGAAGAAGGGAGGGAGAGAGAATGGGTGCGCCAGAGCCTCCAGCCACTGCAAACGAACTCCAGATGCATGTGTGGGTCCTCGTGAATTGAACCAAGGTCCTTTGGCTTTGCAGGCAAACACCTTAACTGCTAAGCCATCTCTCCAACCCTCATTAATCCTTTTAAAAGCACTTTAGAATAGGTCTCTTAAAAAAAAAAAACTTAATGTTGGGCTGGGGAAGATGGCTCAGTGGTTAGAAGCACTTGCTTATAAAGCCTGCCAGACTAGGGTTCAGTTCCCCAGTACCCATGTAAGTCTAGATGCATAAGGTGGTGCATGCATCCTTCTGGAGTTTGTTTGTAGCTTCAAGAGGCCCTGGTGTGAGTCAGTCTCCCTCTCCCTCTCCCTCTCCCTCTCCCTCTCTCTCTCTCTCTCCCCCCTTATAATAAAAATATTAAAAAGAAAAAAACTTGGTGTTGCAGATGAGGAGATGAGGAAACTGAGTCACAGAGCAGTACAGAGGATCTACAACCATGCTGCTGGGATGTGTGTTTTCTGTCTCTCCATGAGACTCCTCACAGCAAGAGGCCAGACTATGCTGAGGCCCTGGGGCCTAGGACAGGATCCAGTACAATGTGGCTGCTCAGGAAACACATGTCCAATAAAGAAAATAATCAAACACCACCGCCTCCCATCCGTGACCCTCAGCCAGGGCCTCTTCTTCCCAGACCCCCTTCCTGGTGCCCCCGGCATCCTGGGACCCCCGTGCACAGGTCCTGTCACACGGAAGGCATGCTCAGCTGCCCAGCCCTCTGCTGACCATGTGACAGAAGACCATGGCAGCCTTTCCTGTGGTAACACTGGAGCTCCAGAGTGTTCTCTGAGCTGCCAGGCGGGCCTCCTCAGGGCCTCTTCGTTCTTGGGACTCGGCCAAGCCACTCCTTCAAGCTGCTGACTTCTTCCCTCAGGCCCCAAGTTTCTTGATCCCTCCCTCCTTTTTGCACCGCACTGTACCTTCTTTCTACTTGTCTTCCTTCTTTTCAGCCCCTTCCTGTCTAAGCTTTCAGCCCTCCTGTTTCTTTCTTCCTTCCTCCCTTCCCTGTGCCACTGGCCTCTCTGGGTTGGAGCCCCTCTCCCCGCCCAGCCTCCCACTCTCTCCTCTCCTGCAGCCGCCTGGCCTCTGGCCTACTCCCTGAAGGAGGGCAGCTGGTTCCCCGCGTGGCGCCCTAGGCCTTGCGTCAGAACCTGCAGGCCCTCGGGAGCCTTGGGGCCCCTTCCCTCAGACCTCCAGAGGCCTCATTACAACCTCCTTGCCTCCCACCACCCGCAGCACCAGTCCTCACTCCCTGCTCTTGGGAGCCCTCCTCCCCAAGTTCCCCCCAGGGCCACTGTCCCCAGCTTGAAGGTGCCAGGAAAGAAGACAGCACCTTCCAGGTTCAGGACGGGACCTTTGGGCTCCTGCAAGAGGCCTGATGCTCATCTCACCGCCGAGCTCGGTCCCTTCCTTTCTTTACTCAACTCTTGACTGTGAGCCCCCCTCCCACCTCACCCCCACGTGCCAAACTTGTGATCTCTGCCTTCCAGGAACTAGTGGAAGGAAAAAAAACTAAGCTGCCAATACCGTGAAGGCAGAAGGACTGAGAAGTAAGTAACTGTGAAAGGCACCGGTTACTCTACGCACACGGTGCTCAACACTGCCCTGCCCATCTCCTGTGCATTTTATTTCGGTCCTCATCTGCTCAGAAGATGACTTAGCAGTTAAGGCATTTGCCTGCAAAGCCAAAGGACCCAGGTTCAATTCCCCAGGACTCATGTAAGCTAGATGCACAAGGGGGCACATGCATCTGGGGATCATTGGCAGTGGCTGGAGGCCCTGGTGCGCTCATTCTCTCTCTCCCCCTCCGTCAAATAAATATATAAATAAAAATAAAATATTTTTTAAAAAGATTAGTGATCCTTATAGCTTCATTGTATGCTGTCTAACAATCTGAGCCCTCAGCTACACAACTGTGGAGGCTAGGACTCTTAAACTGCCCAGTTGGCTTCAAAGCTGGCCGTACTGCTTGCTGCCTGCTGACAGAACGAGCTGTGGGGTGCTCAACTATGGGAGAGCTCTTTCCCGGGGATGGAAGACAAGTGGGGAGAGCACACAGAAAGATGTCAAATTAAGGTAGCCAAGAACATGGCTCCAAGGAGGGATGCCTGCAGTCTTCTGTGATTTGCTATTGATTGTTTTTCTCTTTAATAAGTGTTTTTTTTTTTTATTTGAAGTAGCTTGATTAGTATTCAATTCAGAATTTTTCTGAGAGTCCCAATATGGATGGGCTTACAAGGAACATCAAATGAGCATTTTATGCTAATAGTCAAATCAACTTTTAAAAGTGTGGGGAATAATGCACTATTCTTCCTGGTATTTTTTCCAATAATTAATTTTATTTTACTTTAAATTTTTTTTAATTTTATTTATTTATTTGCAAGCAGAGAGAGAGAGACAGAGAGAGAGAGAATGGGCATGCCAGGGCCTGTAGCCACTGCAAATGAACTCCAGACCCATGTGCCCCTTGTGCATCTGACTCATGTGGGTCCTGGGGAATCGAACCTGGGTCCTTTGGCTTTGCAGGCCAATGCTTTAACCACTAAGCCATCTCTCCAGCCCTTAAACATTTTCATATATGTGTGTAGTGTATTTTGATCATATTCACTCCCCCCATTACCTTATTTCCTCCCACTCCTGCTAACCCCCCCCCCTTTTTTGGTTTTTTGAGGTAGGGTCTCACTCTAGCCCAGGCTGACCTGGAATTCACTATGTAGTCTCAGGGTGGCCTTGAACTCATGGTGATCCTCCTACCTCTGCCTCCCAAATGCTGGGATTAAAGGCGTGCGTGTGCCACCATGCCTGGCTAAACCCCCTTTTTAAAAAACATTTTGTTTATTTGTAAGGAGAGTGAGAGACAGAGAATGGGTGTACCAGGGCTTCTAGCCACTGCAAATGAACTCCAGATGCTTGTACCACTTTGAGCATACGGCCTTACTTGGGTACTGGAGAGTCAAAACTGGGTCATTAGGCATCGCAGGCAAGTGCCTTAACCACTGAACCATCTCTCTAGCCCCTGAACCCCTTCTTCTTTCCAACTAATCCCCTTTCTACTTTCGTGTCTTTTAGGGGGAGGGGGTGACCCCACTGAGTTAAACTAGAGTCGCTTGCATGAGCATGAGTGGAGGTTGTTTACTGATGGATGACTTACCAGTCACTACACCACTGCAAAACATGACACCCGGGCTGGAGAGATGGCTTAGCGGTTAAGCGCTTGCCTGTGAAGCCCAAGGACCCCGGTTGGAGGCTCGACTCCCCAGGACCCACGTTAGCCAGATGCACAAGAGGGCGCTCGCGTCTGGAGTTCGATTGCAGTGGCTGGAGGCCCTGGCGTGCCCATTCTCTATCTGCCTCTCTCTCTCTCTCTCTCTCAAATAAATAAATAAAAATGAACAAAAAAACTAAATAAAAAAAAAAAAACATGACGCCCAGCAACCGTTAGCTGTCAGTAGCTCCTCTGGGAGGAGTGGTGTCTTGTGAGCCACACCCCCACCTACGATGGGATGTTGACGGGGCCAATCTTGGGCAGGAAACCAGAGCTGCTGCGAGGTTGTGAGTGTAAAGTCCTTACGTGCTCCGTTTCCTTCCAATTCCTGCCGGTCTCTGCCGGACTGCTTACCTCCGCAGTGTGGAAGATGGCTCGCTCCATTAGCTCAAGCAAGCAAATATTAGCATGTTTAGTGGAATTTTAAAATGTTCTAGAGGAGCTGCAGCATTATCATCAGTAAAATTTCTCTAGGTCGCTCTGTTTCCGTCGCAGAAACAGCAATGCTCCAGGGACGACATTCATTTCTTTCTGTACAAAGAAGATACATCCAGTGTTTGTTTTCAGAGTGACTATATATATATATATATCTTTACCTGGTGGCCCACATTCCAGTCTTCCTCCCAAATGAAGCTCTTGCTCCCCAAATCTTCCACTCGTGTCATACTCTGCTGCCTTCTTTTTTAAAATATTTTTTTTATTTATTTAAGACAGGGGGAAAGAGCAGGGAGGGAGAGAGAGAGAGAGAATGGGAATGCCAGGGCCTCCAGCCACTGCAAAAGAACTCCAGACACATGCACCACCTTGTGCATATGGCTTATGTGGGTCCTGGAGAACCAAACTTGAGTCCTTTGGCTTTGCAGGCAAACGCCTTAACCGCTAAGCCATGTCTCCAGCCCTCCACTGCCTTCTTATATTCTGAGAACATTCTGGGTACACTCCGATCTCCAGGGACTTCTTCCTCCAGTGCTTGTCCTCCAGGGACTGTCTTAGGGATCCAAATAAAGTCCCCGTTGGTAGGCACCTTGCTGAGGTTCCAGGACATTGCTCCTTCAGAAGCAGGAGGGGCACTCCCGCCTCGGAGCCCCTCCAGTTCCCACACAGACATGATTCATTGCTTTGGGCTGTGGTAGTGTTTACGGACACACTCGGGAAGGGCTCCATTGGATTTCTCCTCCTCTGTCTTCTGCTCACAGTGGACCCCGCAGATGTGAGTGATAACAGTGTGATCACAAGTGCTCCCAAGCACAATCATTGCAAGCCACTAGAAAGAAGTTATGAGAGTCCGGGTGGTGGCTCTCATCTGGAATCCCAGCACTCAGGAGGCTGAAGCAGGAAGATCCTGAGTTTGAGGCCAGCCTGGGTTACATATAGAATTCTAGGCCAGCCTGCACTAAATGACAACACCCTGTCAGAAAGAGGCGTGAGAGGAGGGGAAAAGAGGGGAGGGGAAGGGAGAGCAGGGCAGGGAGAGGAGGGGAGGGGAAGGGATGCGAGGGAGGGAGAAGGAAGAGAAGCAGGGCATGTATTACAAACCTGTAATCCCAGCCCTAGGGGAGCTTGAGGCAGGAGTTCAAGACTACCTTGGTCTCCCAAGCGAACCCTGCACCTATGCAGCGACCCTCACTGCCCTCAAAGGCAGCTCTGGGGAGTCCTAGAAAGCCACCAAGCACGGGCTGAAGAAATGGTTCCACTGGCAAAGCGCTTGTCATGCAAGCATGATGACCTAAATTTGACCACCTCCAGGACCCATAGTTTTTAAAAGCCAGGCTGGCGGTGTGCGCTTTGAACCTAGCATTGGGAAGGTAGAGACAGAAGGGTCCCTGGGACTCACTGGACAGCCAATCTAGCCTACTTGGCAAACTCCAGGACAGTGACAGGCCCTATGTCAAGAAAAGGTGACTGGGGGCTGGAGAAATGGCTTAGTGGTTAAGGCATTTGCCTGCGAAGCCCAAGGACCATGGTTCAATTCCCCAGGACCCATGTAAAGCCAGATGCACAAGGGGGCGCACGTGTCTGGAGTTCGTTTGCAGTGGCTGGAGGCCCTGGTGGCACCCATTCTCTCTCTCTGCCTCTTCCCCCCCCCTGCCCTCTCTCTCTCTCATAAATCAATAAAATATTAAAAATAAAAATAAATAATATAAAATATTATTTTTAAAAACGGTGATTGGCTAGGTGTGGTGGCGCATGCTTTTAGCCCCAGCACTCAGGAGGCAGAGGTAGAAGGATCACTGTGAGTTCAAGGCCACCCTGAGACTACATAGTGACTTCCAGGTCAGCCTGAACTAGAGTGAGACCCTACCTCAGAAAAAAAAAAAAAAAGGTGAATGGAAGCCGGGTATGGTAGTGCATGCCTTTAATCCTAGCATGGGAGGCAGAGGTACAGAGGTAGGAGGATTGCCATGAGTTCAAGGCTACCTTGAGAATACATAGTGAACTCCAGATCAGCCTTGGCTAGAGCGAGACTCTACCTTGAAAAACCAAAAAAAAAAGTGATTGACACCTGAGGACTTCCATCCAAGGTCAACTCCTTGCCTCCACACATGTGTGCACATACATATGTACCTGCACACACACACACACGACACCAAACCTCCTGGGGTTCATAAACCCTCCACCCGTCCAAACTTGGTGTTGGCTACATCGTTAAATGACCATGGCATCGCCATTCAAGTGTAAGTATTTTGTGTTTCTTCCACTGCATGCGTGTTTCATGTTGGGTGTGGGGTCAGAAGACAACCTGGGGTGTCAGTCCTTGACCTTGTAGAAGCAAGCCATGCTCCTGACACCAGTGTGGGCCCAAACATGGGGTCTCTCAAGACTGATTTTTACGTAGGAAGAAAGCAAGGCAGAGAAATCAGTGTTTGCTGAGTGAATGACTTATGACCAAAGGAGAACTTCAGTAATTCCCCGCAGCACCAGCGGTCATTTCTGAGAGGCTAAAATTCCACTGACAGAATCGCACCCCCCATTTCCCAGCTTACAGGGTTGAGCTTGACTCTGGGCTCCACATTCTGGGCCTTTCTCAGATGGCAGGTGGTACAAGCTCCTGGCATGGAGCATTCAATAAAATTTGTCCAGTGGCGCCTCTTGCCTGAATCAAATTTAATAATCATCATGGCTCACATAAAGTCCCTTGGCCAAGAAGCCCCTTCCCTGCAGAGAAGCAACAGGTCTAGATTGATGAGGAAACCCCATCATCAAGGCCCGGAGGAGACCCAGATGAAACCTCCTCATCCACCCACCACTGCCTACGAATTCAGCCATAACGCACATCCTGAGAATCCAACCAGGTGTGTTGCTGGCTCCATGTGGCCCTTCCACAGCCGTGTCCTTACCTCATCCCCATGTGTGTCTTCCAAGACTTTCTTGCTCAGGATTCAGGGCCCACATGCCCGTCAGGATAATGGTGAGGACTGATCACTCCACTGGAAGACTGTAGGGTCCAGGACCCACAATGCCACCTCTCTAAAAACAATGATGTGTGGGCTGTGGATACAGATCAGTTGCTAGTAGAATGCTTGCCTAGCAAGCATGCAAATCTGGATTCAATTCCCAGCACCACCAAAAACCAGGCACAATGGTGCATGCCTGTAGTCCCAGAACCCCTTCGCTTGGGAGATAGAGCCAGGAGGATCAGAAGTTCAAGAATATCCTTGGCTGTATAGCAAGTTCAAGGCTAGCCAAGACTACGTGAGACCCTGTCTCAAAAAATAAATAGCCTTTTCCCTCGCTGGACTTCTGAAGGCAAGATGGGTCACCAGCAGTTAGGCTGGAGTCACCCACGAAAATTCAGCCAGGGTTCCCGCTTTTGCCGCATCTGCTCAAACCGCCACCGATCTGATCCGGAAGTACAGGCTGAATGGGTGTCGGCAGTGTTTCCGCCAGTATGCAAAGGACATCGGCTTCATAAAGTTGGACTAAGTGACCTTCCTAGGATGGATTATTCCAAGACCACCCATCCAGTGAAAGATCATGCTAGTTCTTCGTACATAAATAAATTATGAAACCTTCAATTTAAACATAAAATTAATAGGGCTGGAGAGATGGCACAGCAGCTAACGGTGCTTGCCTGCAAAGCCAAAGACCTCTGTTTGATTCCTCAGAACCCACGTAAGCCAGATGCACAAGGAGGCACATGCATCTGGAATTCATTTACAGGGCTGGGAGCCCTGGCACGCCCATTCTCTCTCTCTCTCTCTCTCTCTCTCTACCTGCCTATTTCTGTCTCTCTCTCTCTCTCTCTCTCTTTCTCTCTCTCAAATAAATAAATAATAAAATATTTAAAAATAAATTAATTAAATAAAATTAATAAAGAGGCCAAATAGGATGGGCGTGGTGGCACATGCCTTTAATCCCAGCACTTGGGAGGCAGCTAGGCCAGGCCCATTCCAGCTCTTTGCCCTCCCACAAGCCCACTGCTCTGGAGGCCACATCGGCTGCAGCTCCACAGTGAATGAGCAGGTGACAGACGGCTTCCACAGTGCGGGCTTCCAGCTCGGATTCTGGAATCACAGACGTCTTTATCTCTCTTTTTTTTTTTTTTTTTTTTTTTTTTTTTTTTTTGAGGTAGGGTCTCTCTGCAGCCCAGGCTGACCTGGAATTTACTATGTAGTCTCAGGCTGGCTTTAAACCCAGCTCTGCCTCTTGAGTGCTAGGATTAAAGGTGTGTGCCACCACGCCCAGCTCTTCTTTTAGGGTGTCACTCCTTGCCTTCCGTCTTGTTGGAGGCAGGCTCTTTGGCTGTTCAGTGTTCCATTCACCAGGCTAGCTGATCCTTAAGCTTCAAGGACATTCTCCTGTCTCCATGGTATCTGGAGATACAAACTCACGTATTCATACTGGCAGGGCACCAACTTTATGCCTGGTGCCACCTCCCAGCCCTGTTTCTTTGATTACTGACTTTACCCTCTGGAGATAGGCTGGAGGCCCCAGACAACTTCCGCTAGGTGGACCAAACCCCTCCTAACACTTCCCATGCCATCTGTGATATGTTTTTCCTTCTCGTGGGTAGCCAATGGGATTAGACAATTGTGGCGAACCCTTTGCCACAGCCACACCAGGGTATGGTGTGCACCCTGGAAGAGACTATTCAGTCAGCCCCGCTCCCTCATGCCCGTGTCTAGGCCTCCGTGTGTTAGAAGACGGAGCCTTGATCTGCAACCTCACACAGCCAAGGAACAAAGGGACCAAGGTGTTCCTTCAACCTTGCCAAGCCACTAATACCCATCCTGAGGGCCTGCCCTCATGACCCAATCTTGTCCTAAAGGTCTCACCTCTTAATACCACTCATATTTCTTACCGCATGAAACATGACAGGGACGCCACTGCAACACCTTTGTGTGCCCAATCGTTTTTCATCCTCTTGCACTTTTAAGTATTCCCATTGTCGGATGGAGCAAGCTTGTCATTGGGAGCATCCATCCCAAGAGGGAAGGCTACAGTCCCTTCCCCAGAGAAGTTACTAGAGAAATTGGACGTTCGCAGAGCTCAGCCAGAGCAAGCTTGAAGCAAATGTGTGTTTACCCACTGAGAACAAGTAGACCATTCCAGCTCAATAATCCTGGACTCCAGGACCTTCCAGAACAATATTACCTTTGGGAGCCAACTGGAAAACAACGTAGGTCACATCTACATGTTGCTTGGTGATGGTTTCCATAGAGAATAAAGAGAAACTAAGACTATGCCTTCAACTGGGCTCTAGCTCTTCAAGGCCTAAAATATCCCTAATGTAAAGAACCTAGGCTAGTGCATCCCTGAAAAAATAGTTTATATTGGCAAGACATTGATCAGAGGCTTCTTCATACTATAAATTCTTATTGGTCAAAATAGCAGTATATAGGGCTGGAGAGATGGCTCAGCAGTTAAGGGGCTTGCCTACAAAGCCTAATGACCTGGGCTCAATTCCCCAGTACCTACCCACATGAAGCCAGGTGCACAGGGTGGCGCATGTACCTGGAGTTCATTTGCAGCAGCTGGAGGCCCTGGCACACCCATTCTCTCTGTCTCTCTTCTCTCTATGTCTCTCTACTTGCAAATAAATAAATAAAAATATCTTCAAAATGGCAGTATGTTAATGAATGAGGAAACACCATTATGAATGCTGCAGAGTAATAGGTGTCCAACTTTACTGGATTTATCCCTGTTGTATAATTATGGTTGCATACTACACTGGTTTAGGGATAAGTAGCCAATTTTTTTTACCCCTAGAAAGCATGTACAAACTGATCATTCCCTGACACCTCAGGAGTATCCAAATTCAGTTCCCAACTCTACGAGTTACTTGTCTCATTGCTGTGACAAAATGCCTGACAAAAGTGCTTCGGGGCGGGGTGGGGTCTGGAGAGATGGCTCAGCAGTTAAAACACTTGCCTGCAAAGCCTAATGACCTGGGTTAGATTCTCCAGTACCCATACAAAGCCAGATGCACAAAGTGGTACATGCATCTGGAGTTTGTTTGCAGTGGCTAGAAACCCTTGCATGCTCATTCTCTTCTCTCTCTCTCTCTCTCTCTCTCTCTCTCCCTTCCCCTCTCTTCCTCCCCTTGAAAATAAATACAAATATTTTTAAAGTGCCTTAGAGGGCTAAAGAGATGACTCAGTTTAAGGTGCTTGCTAGAAAGGCCTAACAACCAGGGTTTGATTCCCCAGTACCCACATAAAGCCAGATGCACAAAGTGGTGCATGTGTCTGGAGTTCATTTGCAGCAGCTGAAGACCCTGGGGCAACCATTCTCTCTCTCTCTCTCTCTCTCTCTCTCTCTCTCTCCTACTTGCAAATAAATAAAAACATTTTTTTAGGGCTGGAGAGATGGCTTAGCAGTTAAGGTACTTGCCTGCAAAGCTAAGGACCCAGGTTCAATTCCTCAGGACCCACATAAGCCAGACGCACAAGGCAGCGCATGCATCTGGAGTAAGCTTGCAGTGGCTGGAGGCTCTGGCATGCCTGATCCCTCATTCTCTATCTTCCCCTTTCTCTCTACCTCTCTCTCTCTCAAATAAATAAATAAATAAAATATTTAAAAATAACAGGTTTTTTAAGTGCCTTAGGGAATAAAGGGTTTATTTTGGCTCACAGTTTGACAGGGCACAGTCCATCACACTGGGGAAACACGGTGACAGTAGTGTGAGGTAGCTGGTCACAGCCAGTCTGTAGTCAAGAAGCAAAGAGATGAATGCTGGCATTCTACTCATTTTCTCCTTTTTCCTCATGCTAGGATCACAGCCCATTGTACTTTAAGTACTCTTTGTTAAAACCTTTTGTTGACAATTTTTATGCATGTATATAATGCATTTTGATCATAACCCCTCTACCCTGTTATCTTCTCTTGTTCCCCCTACTTTAAATATTTTTGCTAAGGGCTGGAGAGACGGCTTAGTGGTTAAGCACTTGCCTGCAAAGCCAAAGGACCCAGTTTCAATTCCCCAGGACCCACGTAATCCAGATGCAGAAAGTGGCACATGAACCTGGAGTTCATTTGCAGTGGCTGGAGGCTCTGGCACTCCCAATCTCAATACCCTCTCTCTCTCTCTCTCTCTCTCTCTCTCTCTCTCTCAGATAAATAAATAAAACAATTTAAAAACTTAAATGTTTTTGCTGAAGATAGAGCAAGCCTGCCACTGTGATTGCCCATCTCACGGGAAGATGCTTCGATTTCTTCACCAAGGGTGCGGCCCACGTTCAGGGCAGGTCTTCCTTCCTCAATTAACCTCTCTGGAAATACCCTCACAGACACGCCCAGAGGTTGAGCTCCAAGGTGATTCTAAATCCCATCAAGTTGGCAAACAAGATTAATCAGTGCACCAACTAAGCTCTGCACCTTCCAAAAAGTCTGCCTGGTGTTTGTTTCTGGTCTTTTCTCAGCTTGGGTTAGGTACTCCTATATGAATGTGGTGGTTTACTTCAGGTGTCCCCCACAAACTTAAGTGTTCTGAATGCTAGGTCCTCAGCTGATGGCAACTTGGAAATTAAAGCCTCCTGGAGACAGTGTATTGTTGGTGTTGGGCTTATGAGTGTTATAACCAGCGTCCTCTTGCCAGTGTTTGGCACACTCTCCTGTTGCTATTGTCCATCTGATGTTGGTGAGGAGGTGATGCCCACCCTCTGTTCGTGCCATTGTTTTCCCCTGCCATCATGGAGCTTCCCCTCAAGTCCGTAAGCCAAAATAAACCGTTTTTTTTTTTTTCCCCCCAAAAGCTGCTCTTGGTAGGGTATTTCCCATCAGCAATGTGAACCTGATTGCAACAGTAAAGTTGGTACTGAGAGTGGGGTCACTGTTGCTTAAAACCTGACTGTGTGGCTTTGGCCTTTTGAGCTTATTTTCAAGAGGAATGTGGAAGGATTTGAAACCTTGGCCTAAAGATGCCTTGCAGTACTGTAAGTACAGCTTGATGGACTATTCTGGTCAGAGCTGAAAGACAGTGAATGCAGTAAGAACAATGGACTGTGAGGTTTGGCTTATGAGGGTGAGAAAGAGCTTTGCCTGGACTGGGCTAGAAGCAGTTTGTGTGAGAAGCTTGTTGTTATGCCCATGTCCTGATAACTTGTGCAGAGTTGCTTTGTGTAGAAATGGACTGGTGTGAGCAGAGGGATATGGCACAGAAAATATGAAATCTTTGGGACAAAACTGCTACTCGTTCAGCTGCAATTGTTTGAGACATTAAAACCATTGAGATTGGGCCAGCTGACCTGCACTGGGGCAACAGAAAGAACGCAGAGTTTTTTGAAGGGACCTGAATGCTGAAGGAGTGTCCTTCTTCAAAGTCTGCTTTACACCCCCCCCCCCCAGCCCAGATTAACAAACTGGCTGCCCACCTGGTATTGTGGAGTATAAGAAATGCAGGAAAGAGAGGGTCATTGAGTTTGCAGCATGGTCTTGTGTTTTGGAAATGGCCATGGGCCGTGTGAAGCAGGTTTGCTGGTTGCCTGCATGGAGACCCCATGGGGCCATGAGGATGAACCGTGGGTTGCAGTGAAGACCCAATGCAGATGCCGGGACCATGACATGGCTGCTAAGGAGAGCTGCCAGCCCCGCATGAAGTTTTCCAGGACTGTGAGTAGCCTAGCTGGAGGGGCAGAATTGGAACTCCAGAGTCTTGTTGCTGGTTAGAATTATCAGGCTTGGAGACTTGTCACTGGCTAGAGTTGTTGGACTTGGAGCTACAGAGTTTGATGTTTGCTCTGGTTGTTTTAAATGTTGTATTGGTTGAATATGTCTTTGCTATGCCCAATGCCATCTTTTGCAGTATGAATGTTTATTCTGTGCCATTATGGGGTTTTTAAGGGTTTTTTGTTTGTTTGGTTTGGTTTATGGATCAGTTAAAGGACCTTGGACTATGAGGATGTTTGAACACCATTGGGATTGATAAAAACTATGGGGACTCTAAAAGTTGGGCTGAATGCATTGTATTTTATATCATGTGTGGTTATCAGTTTATGGGGGCAAGGGGTGGAATGTGGTGGTATGATTGAGGTGTCCCCCATAAACTTAGGTGTTCTGAATGCTAGGTCCCTAGCTGATGGCATTTTTGAAAATTAAAGCCTCCTGGAGGTGGTGTATTCTTGGGGTCAGGCTTATGGGTGTTATAACCAGCTTCCTCTTACCAGTGTTTGGCACACTCTCCTGTTGCTGTTGTCCACCTGATGTTGGCCAGGAGGTGATGTCCACCCTCTGCTCATGCCATTGTTTTCCCCTGCCATCTGTAAGTCTGTAAGCCAAACTAAACCCTGTTTTCCCACTAGCTGCTCTTGGTCAGGTGTTTTCTGCCAGCAATGTGAACCTGATGGTAACAATGATTAATGACCTAATATGACTCCAAGACAAACTAACAAGAACCATCAAAAGGAAAATATCTTTTGCCCATTGGCTAAGGAAGCAAACAGAAAATCAGAACTGTCCAGCAACTGTTCAAGCACTGTCTCGCTGGCTCCCAGATGACCTTTCCTGGGAAACTATGAAGTGTCCCACTGTAAGTAAGTAGCCCCGTGCAGGCAGCAATGTGTATTGCTGAGCCTTCTGTGATACCCCTACTGGCGATTTTTAAATTAGTGTATGCTGTCCTGTGGTCTTTTTCATTTCCTGGAAAAAAAAACTTAAATGTTTTTCCTTCTTGCAACAGGGTTTATTTCTGTTTTATCAACCCATGCCTTTTAGTTTCAAAAAGGTTTTACATGATATGTCACAATAGTTTAAACAATCTATTTATTTTAATTTTTGAATAGAACTTGCCTCAAGTCTTCTGACAAAAAAAAAAAAAATTAGTGTATGCCAGTACAGCCTACCAGGACTAGAAATTCTACTTCTGAAATTTACTCTTAAGAATAACTGGGTGCTGGAGAGATGGCTTAGTGGTTAAGTTGTTTGCCTGCAAAGCCAAAGGATCCCGGTTTGATTCTCCAGGACCCATATAAGCCAGATGCACAAGGGGGCACACATGTCTGAAATTCGTCTGTAGTGGCTGGAGAGCCTGGTGCGCCCGTTCTCTCCCTCTCTCTCCCTCTCCCTCTTTCTCTCTCTCAAATAAATAAATAAAATATGTTTTAAAAAATTGAGAAGAAAAGGTTTTTTTTAAAAAAAAAAAAAAGAATAACTGGGCTGGGGAGGTGGCCCAGTGGGTAAGAGTGTTTGCTGGACCTGAGTTTGAGCTCCAGCATCTCTATAAAAGGCCTGGCATTGCCACAAATGCTTGTAACCCTAGTACTGAATGGAGCAGAGACAGGAGGATTGCTGGAAGTCCCTGGTCAGCCAGTCTAACCGAAAAAACAGGAAGCTTCAGGTTCAGAGAGACCCTGACTCAACAACAATAGAAGAGGAAACCCAGTGTCCTCCTGTGGCCTCTGCACATATGTACACGGAGTGCAGGCATCTACACACACATGCATACAACACACACGCCACACATACAATACAACACACCAAAAAAAAAAACAATTAATTCCACATGTCCACAGAGGTATCTGTGACTGTGCTATCTTTTCATAACAAAAAAGGAGATACATATAAGTACATTAAAAGAATATTGAGCAGTCATAATATTTTAAAATACAGCAAATCATTCTGCATATATGGTTAGATTTCAAAAGTTAGGAAGTATGGACAATATTTTCCCAGTTTTACACATGAAAGAAGCTTTAGCCTAAATATAAGGGGGAAAAAAAGCATAATAGTTAACCCAGAGTTTTTCCTTATCCTCCAATTTTTCTATAAGGACATTTTTCTTCTTTTTTTAAGTTTTTAAAAGCCACTTTAAAAAAGGGTAAGATAAATAATGACAGTAAGAAGTTGAGAGGAGGGAATCTACCACTGAGGACTAATATAGCTTTAAGAGTTCTAGCAGCTGCGTAGAAATGGAAAGTTATCATGTTTCATAGCAATGACCCGGGAAATGTTTACCTTCCAAAGAACACTTTTCTTTATCTTGCAGAAAATTTATGAGTTAAGCTTTTTTTGTGAAAACAAAAACACTTTCATACTATAAACTATTCTGAGGAGGACAAGATGAAAGTACTGTTTGTTCTGGGCATTGGTTGTTTTCACCATGCATCACACACTGACCTTTCTTCTAGAAACTTCCTTCTGACTGTCCTCTCTAGTACTACCCTCACTCCTGTTCTCCAGAAGTTCATGTGCATAAGGAAATGCAGTGTGGCTGGGCATAGTGGCGCACGCCTTTAATCCCAGCACTCGGGAGGCAGAGGTAGGAGGAGCGCCATGAGTTCGAGGCCACCCTGAGACTACATAGTGAGTTCCAGGTCAGCCTGAGCTAGAGTGAGACCCTACCTCGAGAAAGAAAGAAAGAAAGAAAGAAAGAAAGAAAGGAAGGAAGGAAGGAAGGAAGGAAGGAAGGAAGGAAGGAAGGAAAAAAGAAGGAAGGAAAGAAAGAAATGCAGTGTGTTGTGTCCAAAGCAGGACATAGAAAATGAAGTTGGAATTGAGCTAGAGCTCCCTCCCTGCAGACTAACTTTCACAGTGGGCAGACAGAGAGAGAGAGAAAGAGAGAGAGAGAAAAAAATGGGTGCGCCAGGGCCTCCAGCCACTGCAAACGAACTCCAGACGCATGTGCCCCCTTGTGCATCTGGCTTACATGGGTCTTGGGGACTCAAACCGAGGTCCTTTGGCTTTGCAGGCAAATGCCTTAACCACTAGGCCATCTCTCCAGCCCCTAAATGGTGACTTTAAAGCCTGTCAAGTTGACAATCGGAGATTTACCATCACCAGCATGTATCCTATGATTTTGTTCTCATAAATAAAGGCATGTTTGTGATACTAAAATAAGAGCTGCCTAAATAAATACTACTGAGGGATATCGTGTGCAAAAAGTTATAGTTGATTTATTCTTTTCTTTTTGAGTGCCTAGTTCTTTCTGTTTGTTACATTGGCTTTTTTGTTTTGGTTTGGTTTTGAGACAGGGTCTCACACTGCAGCCAATATGACCTAGAACTCACTCTGTAACCCAGGCTGCACTCAAATTCATGGCAATCCAGCTACCTCAGCCTCCTGAACACTAGGATTATAGATGAGCCACCATGCCCAGATTTGAGTATCTAGTTCTTAAAAATAAAATAAAAATAAACATTGCCCAGTATAGAGATAAACACCTGTAATCCCAGCAGTCATGAGACCTAGGCAGGAGAGTCATAAGATCACGAGGCTGCACAGCCAGACTTGTCACAAGAAAATTTTAAATGAGCATTTTTTTTTTTACATTTTAAATCATAAAGTAATAATAAAACTATTTTATTCTAAAAGGGCAGAAGTAGATGGGAGGGAAAAAGCAGAGGCAGAAAGAGGCAGAGAGACAATAACTGGGCAATTACTATCAGCACCACTGCCCATGAGGTTGTCTGTCAACCACGGGTGATAAGAATTAAATTTGGGGGCTGGAGAGATGGCCTAGCAGTTAAGGCCCTTGCCTGCTAAGTCTAAGGACCCAGGTTCAATTCCTCAGTATCCATATAAGCCAGATGTACGTGCCTCTGGAGTGGTTAGAGGCCCTAGTGCATCCTTCTCCCTTTCTCTCTCTCTCTCTCTCTCTCTCTCTCTCTCTCTCTCAATAAATAAATAAATAAAATAAAATATTTAAAAACACAAGGAAAAAAATAAAAAGAATTGAATTTGGGCTGAAGCGATGGCCCAGCAGTTAAGGCGCTTACTTGTAAAAGCCTGATGGCCTGGGTTTGATTCCCCAGTACCCATGTAAAGCCAGATGCACAAAGTGATGCATGTGTCTGGAGTTTGTTTGCAGTGGCTAGGAGCACTTGGCATGCCCATTCTCTCTCTCTCTCTCTCTCTCTCTCTCTCTCCTTGCAAATAAATAAATATTTTTTAAAATCTAAAAAGCAAACAGAAAAAAAGAAAAAACAAATAGGAGCAGGCAAGGTTAATCTAAAGAATTCATGTTCTTAGCTGGGCATGGTGACACACACCTTTAATCCCAGCACTCCAGACAGAGGTAAGAGGATCACTGTGAGTTCAAGACCAGTCTAAGACGACATAATGAATTCCAGGACACTGGGCTAGAGTGAGACCCTACCTGGAAAGGCCAAATATATGTACTTTAACCCAGTATATTAAAAGATCATTTAGCTGGGTGTGGTAGCACACGCCTTTAAACCCAGCACTCAGGAGGCAGAGGTAAGAGGATTACCATGAGTTCAAGGCCAGCCTGAGGACTACATAGTGAATTCCAGGTCAGCCTGGTCTAGAGTAAAACCCTGCCTCAAAAAAACAAGGACAAAAAAAAAACATCATTTAAATACATAACTTACATTACAATTGCTGCTAAGACAGCTTACGTTTGCTGTTCACGTGAAGGCCTTGCAGTACAATGCTTAATGACACGTGTTGGGCCCTTCTCAATTTAGACTCCCCTCCTTTTACATGATCAGTAGGTGCATGTGCCTATGCCTGCCCTATTGACCACAGCAGATCTAGACAGGGACACATTTTGACTCTCTTTTTTCTATACTCTATGTTGACCAATCTTTACAATTTCCAGCACCTTCCTAGAACCAAGTAAATTAAACACGGTGGTACATGCCTGTCATTCTAGCATTCCTCAGGTGCAGGCAGTAGGATCAGAAGATCTACCTGGTCCACATGAGACCTGGCCTCAAAAAGGAGTGTCTTGCCAGGCGTGGTGGCGCACGCCTTTGATCCCAGCACTGGGGAGGCAGAGGTAGGAGGATCGCTGTGAGTTCGAGGCCGCCCTGAGACTGCATAGTGAATTCCAGGTCAGCCTGGACCAGAGTGAAACCCTACCTTGAAAAAAAAAAAAAGTGTCTTTAACCTCTAATCCCTCAAAACAAGTGGTGGTTTACCCCCCCCCCCCCCCTTTAGGGTCTGATGTAGTTGATCAGCTTCTAATGTTTTATGGTTATAATCATCTTGAAACTAATTCTGCTTTTTTTAAAAAAACATTTTTTTAAAGAAATTCCCTGTGTGGCTCACATTTCCCCACTGCCAGACAGTACTGGTACTAAGTCATTGCCTAGATGAAAGACTATCAGCTCTGACTTAACCTACCTCAGACAACTCACCCAGTAATAGACAAAGTTTTCTGATAGATTGATTTGCAACACTTTCATTTAAATCTGACTCCTGTATTAGTTATTTCTCTTGTGATTGTGACCAAAGCCTGACAGAAAGCAACCCACAGGAAGAAAGATTTATTTGGCCCAAGGTCTAAGGGGATACAGTCCATGATGACAGGGAAGACACGATGGTGGGAGACTGGTTCACATATGAGCAGATCAGGAAGCAGAGAAAAGCCGGAACTGGTGCTCAGCCTTCTTCCCCTTTTTCATTCAGTCTGGAATATAGCCCATGAGACAGCGCCACTCATACTCGAGGTGGATTTACCCTTCTCAGTAACCCTCTCTAGAGGCACCACCTGACGTGCCCAGAGGTGTGTGTTCTAGGTGCTTCCAAAGCCAAGCGCACTGACACTGAAGCTGACCATCCACGGTACTTTCCCCTAGTTGCCCACTTTTAAGCACTTTCCGCTGAAGCCAATTCGTTGAAAGCTGCTTATGTCTCCGTTTTAAGCTATAACATCAATCAGAAGATGTGGCTATTTTTAAAATATCTTCATTGAGGATTTTAACACACGAACATATTGCAGTTTGGTCCTATTCCTGTCCTATTGCTCTTTTTTGTCCCACCTCCCCCACCCCTATCCCACTGAACACCCTCCTCATCCCAAGTAGCTCTTTTTCTGTTTTGATGACTTATTCTTTTTGTCCTCCTCTGTCCTCTGTGTCAAAATGTGAGCCGGGTGTGGTGGCACGCACCTTTAATCCCAGCACTTAGGAGGCAGAGGTAGGAGGATCACAGAGAGTTCGAGGCCACCCTGAGAATACAGAGTGAATTCCAGGTCAGCCTGTGCTAGAGCGAGACCCTACCTCAAAAAAAAAAACAACAACAAAATGTCAGTGGGCTCAGAACTGTGCAGGTCTTGCGGTGTCCATGACAACCCCTGTGAGGTCATGACTGCACCAGGAGGTTCATGACCAGAGGACAGTGTCCCAAAGCACTCCTCCATCCTCTGGCTCTCACATTCTTTCTTCCCTCTCTTCCGCCACGTTCCATGAGCCTTGGGAGGCAGAGGTAGGAGGATCACCTGTGAGTTCGAGGCCACCTTGAGACTACATAGTGAATTAAAAAAAAAAAAAAAGAGGTAGAGTCTCAGAAAAGGTGGTTAGGACACTGGGGAGAACACCCTCAGGAGAGAATGAGGTAGTTCCCATGGGGCTGCGGTCGACTTCCTATAAGGGTGTGTTGATATGAAAGTGAGCCTGACCCCTTGTCTCTCCAGCTTCCTGCCCCACCATGCGACCTCTCCTCTGGCTCTCGCCGTGATGAAACCTGTTGTGAGATCCTCACAGGAGCTGAGCATTGCCAGTGAGCTGAGCGAACCTCTTTTCTTTACCTCTGTGTGCAGTGTACATGAGTGAATGATTGCGTGTGTGAGGGTTATGTGTGTGCTTGCACACTTATGTACATGTATATATGGCAATTTCAATGAATGTCCCCCAACAGATACAGGAGGGTTTTGTTGTTGTTTTGGTTTGGCTTTTGGTTTTTCGAGGTAGGGTCTCACTCTAGCTCAGTCTGACCTGGAATTCACGCTGTAGTCTCAGGGTGGCCTCGAACTTACAGTGATCCTCCTACCTCTGCCTCCCGAGTGCTGGGATTAAAGGCGTGAGCCACCACACCCGGCTAGATACAGGAGTTCTATTTGAGCTTGTCACTTAGATCTCCAGCCACCTGGCTGGAGGAGCTGTGCTTGCTTACGGTGAGGGTGGTGGTGTTTCCTCTCTGCATGGACTAGGGAAAGGGGGGGTCCCAACTTTTTCTGTCATTATGGAACTTCCCCTAGATCTGTAATTTTCAAATCAATCCCTTCCTCCATGACTGTGCCTGGTTCAGAAGTTCATCCCAGCAATCTGAGGCTGAGGGCAGCAGATGTCTCCCTGAATTGCTCTCTACATGGACATCATGTGTTTGGATCATAACCCCCTCCTAAAACCATCTCTTTATTTCATTTCTTCATTCCCTTTCCACCGAACCCGCCTTTTCTCCCCAATTAATCCATCCATTTTGATGCTCTTATTTATTTATTTACTTACTTACTTACTTATTTTGCCCTCCTCCATTGTCCGTGATGGAGTGTTGGTGGGCCCAACATTACGCAGGTCTTGTGCCGGTGTTGACGGTAACCCTCTACCTTATTTTGGGACAGGATCACTCACTGAACCTGGAACTCACTGACTACTCAGACAAGCTGGCTAGCAAGCCCCAGGGATCTTCCTGTCTCTGCCTCCCCAGCACTGGATTTACAGACGCATGCTCAGCTTTAACGTGGGTACTAGGGATCTGAGCTCACACCCTCATGCCTGCCGTGCCATCTCCAAATGAGCCATCAACCAGCCCTGTTCTTCTTTAAAGTACCCAGCCTCAGGCCCTTTGCTACAGTAACTGAAAACAGACAGAGAGATTGAGAGATGCTACAACCCCTGGCTTTGAAGGCAGAAAAAAGGGACATGAACCAAGGAATGAAGAATGTAGTTGTGCCGGGCATGGTGGCGCACACCTTTAATCCCAGCACTCGGGAGGCAGAGGTAGGAGGATCACTGTGAGTTCGAGGCCACCCTGAGACTACGCAATGAATTCCAGGTGAGCTGGGCCTAGAGTGAGACTCTACCATAAAAAAAAAAAAAGAGAATGGAGTTGACAACTAGAAGCAAGAAAGGGCAAGAAAAACAGATTCTCTCATAGAGCCCCCAAAAGTTACACCATCTTTTTTGTTTGTTTCTTTGTTGTTTGTTGGGGTAGGGTCTCACTCTAGCTCAGGCTGACCTGGAATTCACTATGTAGTCTCAGGGTGGCCTCAAACTCATGGCGATCCTCCTACCTCTGCCTCCCGAGTGCTAGGATTAAAGGTGTGCGCCACCACGCCCGGCTCCACAATCCTTTTTCATTTCTGATTTTATAGCTGCTGGTCTCTAGACTTAGAAGATGCTAACTTTTTGTTATCACAAGCCATTAAATGGTGAAAATTAGTCATAGCAACTATAGGAAACAAATACAAAGATAAAGGATTGTATGCTAAGGAAAACTTTATTTGTTTAAAACAGGCTTTATTTGGTTGAGGGGTGCTTTGGGGGTTGGGGATGTAGCTCAGATGGTACAGTGCTGACCCAGCATGCACACGATGCCACGGGTTCGGTCCCCAGCTCTGTATAAAACCAGGTGCCGGGGCACACACCAGTTAGCCCGATGCTCAGGTGATAGAGGAAGGAGGATCAAGAATTCAAGGTCATCCAGTGTCCACTGTTTTCACCGCTGATGACTTCTGTCTCCCATAGGGCTGCATACAATGCAGTTTTCCCCAGCTTTCAGTTGGCTGGTCTACAGGGAGAAGGTCTTCTGCTCAGCACCAGCTTGATTTCTCAGTGACTTTGCCACTCAGGCATGTGGAGTCTTCAGCAATAGGGTCTTACCATCTCTTTCTCAAGAGAAACCAAGGGCCTCGGCAATAGCCTGTAATGTTTTGGAGGCAACGGGGACCTCCCTGGCCAACAAATCCCTGGCACTGAAAATTTTCTAGTAACAATCTATGGCTTCTAGATGTGCCATTATTCAAAAGTATAGGCTTTCATTATGTCTTATTCAGAATATCTTGAATTTTGATTGACCTTCTCCCCACCCTTCTTTTACAGAACCTCTTCCCCTAACCTCACTTAGGCCTTTCCCCTCCCTATAATCTGTTCTTCTACTTACATATATACAATTCCATCCCCTTAAGTCCTTCCCTCTCCTCCCTCCCTTATAGCCTTTTTCTAGCTCAATATCCATGACCTAGCAATACCTACACAAGGCCCTCACAATAGGAGAAAAAGATGATGACATCAAATTAAAAGAGAGACTAATGGAGAGAGGGAGGGGATGTGATGGAGAGCAGAGCTATGAAGGAGAAAGTGGGGGAGGGAAGGGAAATATCATGGTTCATTGTCTGTAAGTACAGAAGTTGTCAATAAAAAATATATATGTTTAAAACAAAGAATTCAAGGTCATCCTCTGCTACATAGCATGAGATCCTGTTTCAAAATAAAGTGCTTTGGGGTGCTTGTTTGCAAAGCATGACAGCCTGGATGTGATTCCCCAGTGCCCACAGTAAAGCCAGATTCACAAAGTGGAGCATGCATCTGGAGTTTGTTTGCAGTGGCAGGAGGCTCTAGCACATCCATCTCTCTCTTTCTTTCTCTCTCTCTTTCTCTCGGGCTCTACTTACAAATAAATAAAAATATTTTTTAAAAAAAATAAAATAAAACTGCTTTAAAGATAATGCATGGGTTAGTATTTATGATCCAGCATTACTTCATCACTTAGTTGTCACAAAATATAAACAGCAATGTGTTAATATGTTTCAGATGAATGGGTCTTTTTTATTATTATTATTCTCTGTGAACGCAGAAAGGTCTTACTCCACAGCCACAAACAGTGGATTTGGGGCAATTTGCTTGCTAATGACATTTCTGTCTGCAAAGCCCTGGGAAGCAGTCAAGCAGCAGGTAAGAGAGGCTTTTAAGAGAAAGACAGGTTGTTAGTGAAGCCTAAGCAAGGACACCTCCCGAGTTGAGCAACTCTAAATTCAGGCAAATTCAATATTGCACAGATTTTTCCCAAGAAGCACATGCTGCAGTTTTAGAGAAGTAGAAAATTCTAATGTAGCCAGTGGGCAATGGAGATACAAAACCACTGTCATCATCTCCTTACTGATTCCAGAATGTTCTCCCTTCGTGGCAGTCTCTTGTCCCATTTTGAACCTGTCTGGCTTCCTGTCGGCGAGCTTGCTCCTGCTCCTTTGGTCCTGAGTGTGTGACTCTTGGCCCCCAGCTCCTCCCCCACCCAGTCCAGTTCAACTTGGCTGCCCCACTTGCTCCATCCCATACGGGCGTTCCCGGTCCACGGCTGTCTTCAGATCAGAATCCGGCTCTCGGGGATCAAGCAGATAGGAGAATGCAGGAGGAAGGAGACAATACGTGGAAAAAAAATATATCTGAAGTATGAACAGATGAGAAGGCAGGGAGGAAGGAGGAGAGAAAGCAGGAAGGATGGTGGGAGGAAAGGGAGAGGGAAATAGGAAAAAGAAGGGGAAGAGCTTCGACACATAGAAGACACCAGTCACCTTAGATGACAAGGACTCAGAAAGCCCTGGAAGCTACTTATTCCACCACACAAGAATGTTTTTTGTTGTTGTTGTTTTCAAGGTAGGGTTTCACTCTATCCTAGGCTGACCTGGAACTCACTATGTACTCAGTCTCAGGGTGGCCTCGAACTCATGGGGATCCCCCTACCTTTGTCTCCCAAGTGCTGGGATTAAAGGCATGTGCCACCACGCCAGGCAAGAATGTTTCGACAAATGCTAATTTTAGGTAAGTGGATCACTAGCTGGCTTGACTTAGGGGTCAGCTGGTTTGAGTGAGTCGGCCTAGTTTCCAAGGATGTGCTAACTCAGACACCATTTGGCAGGCCTGGTGCAGGTTGGAGGTGGGGGAAAGTGCCTCGGGTCATCCTCGCTGGGACACAACCTGCTCACATCCCCTAATTATCTGCTCTGAGCTCATCAAGCGGTTTCCCGTTATAATTTGGCTTCCCCTGTAGATTTTCCTACTGAGAGAGAGCGGGCTGACCTGTGAGTGGGAGAATGCTGGTCCCACTGGCGGGTACCCAGCATGGAAATTAATCAATCAGCAGTCTTGGGAATTTGATTTGCAAGTCCATTCTCCAGAGCCTAAAAAAAAAAAAAAAAAAAATACAATACACACACACACACACACAAGACACCTTAGTCTAGTTAAAGGTATTTCAGGTTATAAGTCAATGAAACCCATTTTATCTCACATTAACAAAACATAAGAACTTACATTATGACGGTAGTTGCATGTCACAGAACACAAGGACAGAAAGCTGATTCTGAAACCTCAAAGTAGAAAGGGTTTCCCGCTCACACTTCTGACACCAAATACGCAGGGGTCCCACCCCAGGCAACTCTCTAGTTCTCTGTGGACATAGCTGGATGTCTCATAGTTTAATGCTGGTACTAACCAAGCAGTTAGAGCACACCAGTAGATTAAGAGTTTAGTCCTATCAGGCTGCTCCCATTCAAATACTAATTACAGGCAGCAGTCCCTAGCTTATCCACCCTTCAGTCTGTCTTGACTAATAAATCAAGGGCCAGAAGTAGTGGATCCCCAAGTAATTCACATTTCAGTCTGACTTGGCTACAACCCACTTGTCAGGTTCAATAATTTGCCACAACAGTTCACAGAAAGCAGAAAATGCTTCATTTATGATTCGTGACTTCCCGTGAGGGATATTATAAGAGATACTGTCACTGTTAATCTCTATTGTCAACTTGCTTGACTCATGAATCAAGTAAGAGGCAAGGCCCTTGAGCAGGCCTATGAGGCCATTGCCAGGAAGGTGTAAGACCCTACCCTGGACTGGAAGAGGCCTGAGGGAAGAGCACTACACTTTTTGCCTATCTGCCTTTACTCCTTGCTGGTGAGTGCATGCACCCTGTTACTGCATCCTTCTCTGACATCACATTCCAGCTTCTTTAGCCGTCTAATGTGGGCTGAAGACCAGCAGCTCTCCAGGAATCCTCCAGGCCTTCAGTGCCAGATTGGAACTTGTGGAGACATCCAGCCTCGTGGACTGAGTAGCTACTGGGCTCTCACCCTTTCCAGTGTTCAGACAGCCATTGCTGGACTCCCCAGCCCACACTGTATAAGCCAATCCAATACATCTCTCTTCGTAATACATATTCACCCTATTAGTTCTGGGGCTCCTCCTCTAGAGAATCCTGACTTATACAGATGCACAGGACTTCCAGAAGAAGAGATTCGTAGAGCAGGGCCTAGAAAGGTCTTCTGTCCCCATGAGATTGGAGTATGCCACCTTCTCGGTTTGTCAATGTGATCACCAGTCTGGAACCTCTCCAACCCTATTGTTTACAGCTTTATGGAGGTTCCATATGGATCTGGAATGTTCTCTGAAGGTCCATTTGCTAAAATCTTGGTGACCATCCAGTGGCATTTTGGGGAGGTGATAAAACCTTTAGGATGTGGGGTCTAGTTGGAAGAAGTTTCCTCCTTTTATGTTGATTTTCTCAGGTATTTTATCACAGCACTAGAAAGCTGACACAACAGAAGTTCCATTTCTCAGGAACTGCTGGCTAAATCATTGACCACTGGTGGTTGAACTCATTCACCAGCCCTTCTCCCCTTCCCAGTGGTTGGGAGACCCATCTGAAAGTTCTAATCCTCTGATAATCAACCACAAGATTGGTTCCTCTGGAAACCAGCCTTTAACTTTTTTAAATTATCTATCTATTTACTTATTTGCAAGCAGAGAGAAAGGCAGAGTAGGAGGATCGTGGTGAGTTTGAGGCTAGCCTAGGACTACATAGTGAAATCCAGGTCAGTCTGGGTTAGAGCAAGACCCTACCTCAAAAAAAAAAGAGAGAGAGAGAGAGCTAGAGAGATGGTGTAGTGGTTAAGGTGCTTGCAAACCCTAACAATCCGGGTTTGATTCCCCAGAACCCATGTAAAGCCAGATGCACAAAGTGGTGCATGTATCTGGAGTTCATTTACAGTGGCTAGAAGTCCTGCTATGCCCATTCTCTATCTATCTCCTATCTCTCTGTTTGCAAATAAATAAATAATATATTTAAAAATTATTCAAGCAAGAGTCACTGGAGCATTAATTCTCCTTGATGCTCACAAGGGAATAGAATTTTCTATAAGGATAACAACACAAGGCTGCTACCCAGACAACAACAGAGTAACAGCCTTGTGACTCAACATCTTTCACCTCACTCTGATTTTTCTAGAGCTCACAAGGACAATAAAAAGGAATAAGTAGAGAAGGACTTTTCCCCCCTCAAACAATAATAGCTTTTATTCATTGAATTATTTTCAGGTTCTTTGGGAGTAAAAGAAACCTTCAAAATCCCAAAGAAATAAGGAAGTTATGAGCACAGAAGTGTCTCTCTGACTGCAACTATTTCCCAGTGGCCAGAGCAGCAAGAAGAAAATAATCACAATAACAAAACAGCAACACTGACAGCTTTTAGGAAGATTCAATCTAGTGCAGAAAACTCAGATGCTAGAAGCAAGAGGCTCTTCAGCAAGCCAGTAGCAATAAGAAACCCGACACTTCTGCCAAGTCAACAGCAGCCAGAGGGGCCCACGGGGTGTCCTATCCAGCACCCTGGTGCACGCGGTGTGCACCACCGGGCCAAGTTCATCTTGGCTGCCCTCAGACCAGAGTTTCACTTGGTTCCTCATGCCTTGCATTTCCATCAGTCTTGCCTCCCGGAATGTCAGTCCACGATTTCTTTCTCCCCTCCTCTGACTAGGACCCTACCACCGGCCGCCACCACCCTCAGCCATTTCATTTTTGGAGGATGTGCAAATAAAATCCCCACTCAACTTCTACAGAATGCTCGGGCATTTCCTCCCTCAGCTAAAAGCTGTCTTCCCTGTTACGGTGAAACTCGTCCCCTAAAAAGCTGTACTGGGGCCTGGAGAGATGGCTTAGCGGTTAAGGTACTTGCCTGCAAAGTCAAAGGACCCAGGTTCAATTCCCCAGGACCCACATCAGCCAGATGCACAAGGTGGCACATGCATCCAGAGTTCATTTGCAGTGGCTAGAAGCCCGAGCATGCCCATCCTCTCTCTCTCTCTCTCTCTCTCTCTCTCTCTCTCTCTTTCCCTTTCATAAATAAATAAATATATATTTTTTTTAAAAAGATGTGCTGTAATTCTAACCCCCAGAACCTCAGAATGTGACCTTATTTGTCCAAGTAAGGTCATCACAAATGCAGTTAGTTAAGATAAGATCAAAGGGCTCTAATGCAATACAATATGACCGATATCCTTATCAGAAGATGACCATGAGCTGAGCATGGGAGTGGTGCTGAGGCAGGAGAATTGCCATGTGTTTGAAGCCAACCTGGGCTATATTATATAGCAAGGCACTGTTTCAGAAATGAAAAATAAAATGTTCAGAAGTCTTTGTTAAACAATGACCATATAGGGCTGAAGCATTGCCTTGGTGGATAGAGTGCTTGCCGCCCCCCAAGCATGAGAACCAAGTTTAGATCCCATCACCCACAGAACGTAGCATCCCACCTGTAATCCCAGGACTTGGGTGATGAAATGGGGGGCCCCCAGAGCAAAATCGGCTAGCAAGACTAATGAACCAGGAAGCTCTGGGTTCAAGTGAGGAAAACTCCCTCAGTAAATACAGTGAAGAGGGGGGCTGGAGAGATGGCTTAGTGGCTAAGGTGCATGTCTGTAAAACCTAAGGACCCAGGTTTGATTCTCCGGGCCCCACGTAAGCCAGACGCACACAGTGGCACATGCATCTAGAGTTCGTTTGCAGTGGCTGGAGGCCCTGGCACAGCCATTCTCTCTCTCTCTATCTCTCTCCCCCTCTCTCTGTCTCTAATAAATAAATAAAAATAAAATCTTTTTAAAAAATTAAAGTAGAGAGGGATTGAGGAAGATGCCAACCTCTGACCTCTGCACACATACATGCACCCACATACACATGTAACCACATGCACACAAATGTGCATACGCACACATATTCACAAGCCCACACACGCACACAAATGACCAAATGAAGGCAGAGACACAGAGGGAAATGCCAGTCAGAGACCGAACAGAGTAATGCACGTATAGGCCAAGGACACCAAAGATTGCCCACAGCTGCCAGAGGCTAGGAGACCGTGAAGGATTCCCTGCAGACACCTTGATTTCTGACTTCAAGCCTCTAGACCTGTGGTGAAAATAAAGTCCTATTGTTTTAACCCACCCAGATCATGGACTTGGCTTTGGCAGCCCCAGGGAGCTAACGCACATCGTGAGGGCATTGCCTTCTCAGCAGCCGTGGTTTGAGGAGTTTGCTCGCTGTCCACTCCCCACACTCCTTAGACTTAGAAGGGGGCATGTGTCCTCCTCATCACCCAGTCAGGTTTCTAAAGCACATAGTGGACTCTCCCATGATTGTTTGCTCCCTTAAGAGCAAATGATCTTTTTTTTTTTCACCAGTACATCACTTAAGTTTATTTCAGATGTAACAGTAACGTTAAAATTGCCAAGTTTGCCAGGTATGGTGGCACACGCCTTTAATCCCAGCACTTGGGAGAGGCAGAGGTAAGAGGATCACCATGCGTTCGAGGCTACCCTGAGACGACATAGTGAATTCTAGGTCAGCCTGGGCTCCAGGGAGACTCTACCTTGGAAAACCCCCACACACACACGTACACAAAATTGACAAGTTTAATTCTGAGCTGCACCAAATAAGCTTAGCCATTTTTTTAAACTTTTCAGGTTTTGGGGTTTTTTTTTTGTTTTTGTTTTGGTAAATGATTAAAAAAATCTTTGAGGTAAAACAGTAGTTCTATTAACTGGAAGGCTTTATCTGTCATATTTTTCAGGACTTTTTTTTTTTTTTACTGTGGGACAAATAGGTTAAAATTATATATATATATGGTATTTGCATTTAAGTTTTATAGAGAAATCTATGCAATATATAATTTGTCCAGATTAGTTTCAATTTGAGGAAAGGAAAAGAGTTCTGAAGTATCACAAAGCAGTTTGCTTGTCAATTGAAAATCCTCCAATAAGAGAACTAATGAGAAACTAATGGTGGAAAACAAAAGCTCCCTTGGATTTTGGAGGGAAAACTTCAAGAGCAAATCATCTCTTTGTTCCATATCATCTCTCTCTACTTCACTCTTACCTGTCATTGCATGGCCACCTCAAGTGACCTCAAGATGATCACACCTGAACTTTATACTTCCCCACCCCTACACTTTCCATCACCCATTCTTTTTTTTTTTTTTTTTTTTTTTTTTTGAAATAGGGTCTCGCTCTAGCCCAGGCTGACCTGGAATTTACTATGTAGTCTCAGGGTGGCCTCAAACTCATGGCGATCCTCCTACCTCTGCCTCCCAAATGCTGGGATTAAAGGCATGAACCACCACAACGGTTCAAAATGTTTTAATTTTACCTTAATGTTACCCAATTCCCTACAACAGAGACTCTTAATGTGTATGGGATTCAGAAAGATCTCTACCCCCTAAAATCATGTAAAATCTTGAGTGCATTTATTTTTCTAGAGAGAAGGTCCGCAGCCTCCATCAGCTTTCAAAGGAGTCTATGATGACTGACACAGGATTAATCTGATAATTCTGAATCATTCCCTATGTTAGCTTGTGCTTATAGCATTTCCTCTACTAAGATTTCTTTTATAAATTCTCCATATTGAATGCATACCCTGAACTAGCCCGTGAACTAGATGCTAGAAAATCCACCATGATCAAGCCGAGAGGGACGTCCTTGTCCACCTTTGCTCGTCCTCCAGGATCCACCTTAGGCCTCATCTTCTCCAGCATGCCCTTCATTGCTGACCTGTTGAGACCCAGTGATTACCCCTACCACTTTATATTAAAAATATCTATTTAGCCAGGCATGGTGGCACACGCCTTTAATCTCAGCACTCGGGAGGCAGAGGTAGGAGAATCACAGTGAGTTCGAGGCCACCCTGAGAATACAGAGTTAATTCTAGGTCAGCCAGAGCTAGAGTGAGACCCTACCTTGAAAAACCAAAAACATAGAAAAAAGAATATCTATTTATATGTCTTCTTTCCCTCTATAAGCAACATATGGGCTCAAATTCACTTTGTACTCCTAGTGCCCGACACAGCTCCTGGTATACAATTAAGGCTCAATAAACATTTGTTGAACTGAAAAAAAAAAAAATTCCAAGACTAACTTTTCCCCCTATGATATGTCTGAATTCATGAGATTATGAGGAAAGACACAATAGTATAGACATGCTATAAAAGACTCTATCAAGAATCAAGAGGCATTTCATAGGTAATTGGTCTCTCTATACATCACTGAGATCCAAGTCAAGACCAAAATGTGAAGGACACTGTTAGTGCTGACACACGGGAAGCGCTGTGAAATAAGATTCGCTCTTGGGACGTGATGTTGAGAAAGGGGCAAAGAGCAAAGCCACAGGCTTCCGTGTGGCATCCGTGCACATATGCGGTCTGGCAGTCTCTGGAGTATCAACCTGGTGTGGTGGTGATGTGCTCCGTAACCCTGGCACTCAGGAGGTAGAAAGCAAGATGATCAAGGTTCAGGGTCATCCTAGAGTTTGTAAAGAGGTCAAAGCTAACCTGGACTACATGAGCCCCCACCTCAAGAAAAAAAAAGTCATATTAAAGATAGCCAGGGAAATTTCAATATGTAATTTATTTCATTTAAAAATTGTTAATTAATCTTATTTATTCATTTGAGAGAGCTGGACAGAAGAAGTATGGGCATACCAGGGCCTCTTGGTGCTCCAAACAAACTTCAGACACATGCGCCACTTTTTGCATCTGGTTTTACATGAGTACTAGGGAATCAAACCAGGGTTGGTAGGCTTTGCAAGCAAGTACCTTTAACCGCTGAGCAATCTCCCCAGCCCTATTTTAACTTTTTATTGACAACGTCCAAAAATATGGTCCCCTCCCATGACCTTCCATTTTCCCTCTCCCAAATTCCCCCTCCACTGAACCCTTCCCTCCAGCAGGTCTCTCTTCTATTTTGATGTCATCAGGGTTTTTTTTTTTTTTTTTCCCTGTTCTTATGCAGGTCTTGTGTATGTAGCATCAACTACCTGTGAAACCATGAGTACCAAGGTGTGATGGTTTGAACTAAGTGCCCCCCCCCCCATCAACTCATGTGTTCTGAATGCTAGGTCCCCGGATTGGGGCAATTTGAGAATTGGAGCTTCCCAGAGGAGGTGTATTGTTGGGGACAGGCTTATGGGTATTATAACCAACTTCCCCTTGCCAGCGTTTGGCACACTCTCCTGCTGCTGTTGTCTACCTGATGTTGGCCAGGGGGTGATGTCCAGCCTCGGCTCATGTCATCATTTCCCCCTGCCATCATGGAGCTTCCCTTTGAGTCTGGAAGCCAAAACTAACCCTCCCACAAGTTGCTTTTGGTTGGATGCTTTGTACCAGCAATGAGAAAGTAACTGCAACACACGGCCGCTTCGTGTCTGGAGGACAGTGTTGTAAGGGCTCCTCCCCGTCCTTCGGCCCTTACATTCTTTCTGCCACCTCGTCCTCAATGGACCCTGAGCCTTGGAGGGCTGTCACAGAGATGTCTCACTGAGTGCTGAGCACTCTGCTGTCACTTCTCAGCACTTTAGTGGGTTTTGAGGCACTCCAGTAGCCACTGATATCTGAAAAGAGAAGTTTCTCTAGCCAAAACTGAGAGTAGCTGGGTGTGGTGGCGCACTCCTTTAATCCCAGCACTCGGGAGGCAGAGGTAGGAGGATTGCCGTGAGTTCGAGGCCACCCTGAGACTACATAGTGAATTCCAGGTCAGCCTGGGCCAGAGTGAGACCCTACCTCGAAAAAAAAAAAGTGAGAGTAGCAATATATAGATATAAACATAAAGTATTTAGAAGGCAGTTTGGTGGGTAGCCTGATAACAGTAGGAGTCCCCCCACCCCCAGGGCTCATAATCTCTCCAGCCACAGGCTTTTATAATTTTTTAATTTTTGTTTATTTATTTTAGAGAGAAAGAGGCAGATAGAGAGGGAGGGAGGGATTCAGGGAGGGAGGGGGTAGAGAAAAGGCACATCAGGGCCTCTAACCACTGCAAATGAACTCCAAACACATGCGCTACCATGTACATCTGGCTTGCATGGGTACTGGGGAATCAAACCTGGGTCCTTAGGTATCACAGGCAAGTGCTTTAACCACTAAGCCTTCTCTCTAGCCCCAGCCACAGGCTTTTGATTTGAATTTCAGTGCCAGGCAGGAATTCCCTCCCCAAGAGCTGGCCTCAAGTCCAATCAGAGAGCAGTTGGTTACCCCCATAACAGATGCCACCATTGCACCAGTTGGTACATTTGGCCTGGCTTGCAGGGTCCACTGCTGGTTAACACTGTTGGTGACTTTGCTCCCTCAACAAGCTGCAGAGCTCTTTCCAGCATCCTGACAACTCATCAACAGGGAGAAGGCTTCCAGCTCAGCTCCAGCTTGATTACTCAGTGACCTACAGCCCAAGCATCTGGAGTCTTCAGCAATAGGGTCTTACCATGTCCAGCAAAATGGTCTTACCATTTCTTGTGGGAAACCAAGAGCCCTGACAATAGCCTGTAATGTTTTGAGGCCATCAGGAGCCTCCCTGGCTGTGGTGGTTTGATTCAGGTGTTCCCCATAAACTCAGGTGTTCTGAATGCTAGGTTCCCAGCTGGTGGAGATTTGGGAATTAATGCCTCCTGGAGGCAGTGTATTGTTGGGGGCGGGCTTATAGGTATTAGAGCCAGTTTCCCCATGCCAGTGTTCGGCACACTCTCCTGTTGCTGTTGTCCATCTGAGGTTGGCCAGGAACTGATGTCTAGCCTCTGCTCATGCCATCATTTTCCCCTGCCATGATGGAGCTTCCCCTTGAGTCTGTAAGCCAAAATAAGCCCATTTGTTTTTCCCAAAAGCTGCTCTTGGTTGGGTGATTTCTGCCAACAATGCAAACCTGACTACAACACCAGCCAACGACTTACTAGAAGGCATCCTACCCCTGGCACTAAAGTTTTTTTTAATAATAATCTATGGATTCTGGGTACAATATATTATTCACCTCCACAGAATCTTCTGCCCAAGCTCTCTCTTCCTTTAATATATATATTATTAGCTAGTGAAGACTGCCATACAGCTTATTCATAACATCTTAAATTTTGATTAATCCTCCTTCAACCCCTCCTCTATTCTATCCCCACCCCTGACTCCACTTAGACCATCCCACCACAAGTATTCTGCCCCTCTGCTTACATAACTTCTATACCTCCCCTTAAGCCCTCCTTCTCCTCCCTCCCACATAGCCCTCTTCAAGCTTCCTGGCCTCTACTACTAACTTTTACTCCAACTCACATACAAATGTAAACATTTGAAGCTAGGATCCACATTCAGCATTTGACTTTGTATATTTTTATTTTGGGGGAGAGGGTTTCCAAGGCAGGGTTTCACTCTAGCCCAGGCTGATCTGGAATTCACAATATAGTCTCAGGGTGGCCTCAAACTCATGGTGATCCTCCTACCTCTGCCTCCCAAGTGCTGGGATTAAAGGTGTGCACCACCACGCCTGACATATATTTTTATTTTTATTTTTATTCATTTATTTGAGAGAGAGAAAGAGGCACAGAGAGAGAGAGGGAGAGAATGGGTCTATCAGGGCCTCCAGCCACTACAAATGAACTCCAGATGCATGCAC
Source organism: Dipus sagitta (assembly GCA_036346955.1). NCBI lineage: Eukaryota > Metazoa > Chordata > Mammalia > Rodentia > Dipodidae > Dipus > Dipus sagitta. Next base: position 149,676,639 of record CM070772.1, on the reverse strand, counting down.
CACCTTGTGCAATTGGCTTACATGGGTCCTGGGGAATCGAACTTGGGTCCTTTGGCTTTGCAGGCAAGCGCCTTAATCATTAAGCCATCCCTCCAGCCCAGCATTTGACTTTTTGAGCCTGGATTACCTTACTTAGAATAATCTTTTCCAGATCCATCCACTTTCCTGAAAATTTTTGAATATGTAATTTAAGTTAGAACATTACTATTAACTTTTGGTATGATAGTGATACTGACTTGTGTAGACAAACATACTTATCCCTAAGAGCAGTGGTTCACACAGATGTGCTACAAGGGTAAATATGACAATCTATCCAGACAATTACAGCTCTGCTCTTTCTCCACTTTTCTCTATGCTTGAGGAGTTCCACAACAAACACTTGGAAAATAGCTTGAAAGGCAACAGACTAAAGCCAAGGGTGCTTGCTCGGGTTGTCACCCAGTGGGTGGGGTTTCAGAGCAAAGTGGAGAGAAGAGTCTCCAGACATAGAGTGGCTGTGATGCTGGGAGTAAGCATCAAGACAGAACCGCGCCTGAGCCAGGTGAACCCTGGCATCAAGCAGCCACAGTCTTCTAGGTCTGTGTAGGGAAGTGCTTGGGGCAAGCTGTCTTCTCCCTCTTCTTGGGTTTCAGAAGCCTCATCCTCCACATCAGGTGACTGTCTCTTTAGAGCTGCTCAGTGGTGACACTCAGTGCTTACCATTTTTAAAAAATATTTCTCTCTTCATCTCTCTCTCATTCTCTCTCTCTCTCCCTGCAAATAAAAATAGTTTTTAGGACGGGAGAGAGACGGCTTAGCAGTTAAAGCAATTGCCTGTGAAGCCTAAGGACTCATGTTCGACTCTCTAGGTTCCACATAAGCCAGATACAAAGTGACTCAAGCACGCAAGGTCGCACATGTGCACAAGGAGACACACGCTTCTAGAGTTCAATTGCAGCCCTGGTGTGCCAATTCTCTCTCTCCCTCCTGCTCGCTTTCTCTCTGATAAAAATAAAATAAATTAATTAATTAAAATATTTTTTTAAATGGGTTTGTGGGCTACAGAAATAGCTTAATGGTTAAGGCACTTGCCTGTGAAGCCTAAGGACTCATGTTCGACTCTCCAGGTCCCACATAAGCCAGGCGCACAAAGTGACTCAAGCATGCAAGGTCACACATGTGTGCAAGGGGTTGAATGCATCTGGAGTTCAACTGCAGCCCTGGCGTGCCAATTCTCTCTCTCTCTCTGATAAAAATAAAAAATAAATAATAATTTTATTTTTATTTATTTATTTATTTTGGTTTTTCAAGGTAGGGTTTCACTGTAGCCCAGGCTGACCTGGAATTCACTATGGAGTCTCAGGGTGGCCTTGAACTCATGGCGATCCTCCTACCTCTGCCTCCCAAGTGCTGGGATTAAAGGCATGCACCACCATGCCTGCCTAATAAAATATTTTTTTAAGTGGGTTTATATGCTGGAGAGATGGCTTAACGGTTAAGGCCCTTGCCTGCGAATCCTAAGGACCCAGGTTTGGTTCCCTAGTACCCACATAAACCAGATGCACATAAGGTGGCAATGCATCTGGAATTCGTTTGCAGTGGCTAGAGGCCTTGGCACACCTATTCTCTCTCTCTCTCTCTCTCTCTCTCTCTCTCTCTCTCTCTCCAAATAAATAAATATTTAAAATAAATAAATAAATAAAAATGGATTTGTGAAATAGTTCTATAGTATTAGTCTTGGGGGTAAAGTAGAGCAACCTTCCAAATAAGCTTTTTGAAAAAACAAATACTAAAAACGAGAGAAATTCAAAATGTAAACCCAAGGCTGGAAAGATGGCTTAGCAGTTGAGACGCTTGCCTGTGAAGTCTAAGGACCCAGGTTCAATTCCCCAGGACCCATGTAAGCCACATGCACAAGGTTCACTTGCAGTGTCTGAAGGCCCTGGTGTGCCCATTGTCTCTTTCTCTATCTGACTCTCCTCTCTCTCTCTCTCTCTCTCTCTCTCTCTCTCTCTCACTCACTCAAATAAATAAATAATTTTTTAAAGAAAGGTAAACTCAAGAGGGAATAGTGTGTCCATGTTTTTAAAATCTTCATAAGAAAATTGCTAATACAATCAAGACTTTAAAATTGATCCTTAATTTCCAAACAAAAAATACAAAGGCTATATCTTGAGAAGTTAAATAACATCATAAAAATAATCAGACAAGGGCTTTAGAGATGGCTTAGCACTTAAGGTGTTTACCTGCAAAACCTTACACCTCGGGTTCGATTCCCCAGTACCCATGTAAAGCCAGTTGCACAGAGTGGCACATGTACCTGAAGTTTGTTTGCAGTGGCAGGAGGCCCTGGAATGGCCATTCATATTCTCTCTCTCCTAGTAAATAAATAAATATTTTTAAATGATCAAACAACTGAGAAGACATTCTATATTATAACTGCACTGGCTCCTTAAGTGCCAATGTAATAGAAAAGAAAAAGTGGAGCTGACACGGTGGTACACACCTTTAATCCCAGCACTCAGGAGGCAGAGGTAGGAGGATCGCTGTGAGTTCAAGGCCACCCTGAGACTACCTAGTGAATTCCAGGTCAGACTGAGCTAAAGTGAGACCCTACCCCAAACCCCTCCCCCAAAAAAAGTGGGAGCTGGAGAGATGGCTCAGAGCTTAAGGTGCTTGTCTGCAAAGCCTAACAACGTGAGTTCAATTCCCCAATACTTACGTAGAGCCAGAAGCATAAAGTGGCACATGTATCTAGAGTCATTTGCAGTGGTTGGATGCCCCAGTGTGCCCATTCTCTCTCTCCTCTCTGTTTCTCTCTGGATGCAAAGAATGAGTAAGAAAAGAAAAAAGTGGGATTGTTTCAGAAGAAAGAGACTAAAAACCCAAACTGAAAGAAATCCATGAATGTTGATCAAATCCTGGTTTAAACACTCAATTTAAAATTTCATATGGGGGCTGGGGAAATGGTTCAGCCATTAAAGGTGCTTGCTACCAAAGCCTGCCATTCCAGGCTTGATTCCCCAGTGCCCATGTAAAGCCATTTACACAATGTGGCACATGCGTCTGGAGTTTGTTCACAGTGGCAAGAGGCCCCGGCATGCCCATATTCCCTCTCTCTCTCTCTCTCTCTATCTATCTATCTATCTATCTTTCTGCTTTCAAATAAATAAATAATTTTTAAGTTTATATTGAGAGTGCTTACCTAGCATGTATGAGGCCCTGGGTTCCATTCTCAGCACTGTATAAACCAGGTACATGCCTGTAATCCCAGCACTCAGAAGGTGAAGGAAGAAGGATCAGGGGTTCAAGGTCACCCTTGACTATGTAGGGAATTCAAGGTCATCTTAGATTATATGCTACCCTTTCTCAAAAATAAAAGACAGTTAAGGAAATTGGAATGTGTAATTTCAATTAGATATTTTTTAACTACTGTTAAATTTTTTGGAATGGTGATGGTCGTTGTTGTAGTCAATGTACTTGTTCCTAAGAAAAGTGATTCACATAGATATCCTATTAAAGTATATATGACAGAATATCAACAACTGTTTAGTCAAAATTAAGTGAATATACCCGGCTGTGGTGGCGCACGCCTTTAATCCCAGCACTCGGGAGGCAGAGGTAGGAGGATCATCTTGAGTTCGAGGCTACCCAGAGACTATATAGTGAATTCCAGGTCAACCTGGGCTAGAGTGAGACCCTACCTCGAAAAGAAAAAAATAAGTGAATACAACTACCATGGTTCTGCTCTTTCCTCTCTTCTCTATGGTTGTGGACTTCCACAATAAACAGTTGAAAAAATGGGTTTGAAAAACAACAGATGACGATATGGACTAACTCCAAAAGTGAATAATGGAGCTGACACCCAGTGGGCAAGAGTGGAGGGACATGAGGAAGAGGCTCCAGAAAGAGTGGCCAAGCGATGCTGCTAATCACCATCAACTCACTGCCTCACCTGGGTCAGGTGAGCACTAGCATCAGACAGATCTTATCCAACGCCTAGAATCAGCTAGCACTTGCCACCTGAGCACTCGCTGTCCCCAAATAAGAGTGTCACACCAACAGCTGCCTCTGTGTAGACATCCCTGGACCAGCAGGACCAATGTTCACCTATAGTTTAAGATGTTCATACCCTAAGAGATCTACTTTATGAGAAAATCATTGGTGAAAGGGGACCTATAAGCCACATTGAGGGAAGAAAGGATGGAGACTTACATGTCACTCATGCCCTCCAGTGCCTGGCCTTGAGAAGGACTGAATGGAACCATCTTGAGATTTCTCCCAGAAGCAGAAGTCACTAAAACCCACCCACCTGGCATGTGAAAATACTCAAACGCCTTCCTGAAAGCAGCTGGCATAGAATGTCTCAAGAAAACATGTTCTATGTGAGCAAATCCCTTCCAGTTCCAGAGTCTAGGAGGCTAGTGCATGAAGCAGTGGAAGAAACAGAAAGCGCAGATGGTGTGACCACTCGGAAGTTGTGTTGGTCAGATGAGCCTCCACACAGTAAAGTATATTTGGTGGGTTTCAAGGCTCTCTTGCCTCCTGTTTGCTCCACCTGTTTTGTTCTCTGATAATGTAACTAACTCCAGAAAACAGTCAATAATATTTCATCTCTCCTCAAGGTCTTCCAGAAATGTCCTAATCCAGCCAATCCAGGTGCATAGCCCTTATATCATGGCACTTCATAACTCCACAGGAGGGAAAAATTAAGATGAATGAATTGCTAATAGGACATACCACATAACTGTACTAGTTAGTGAAATCAAAACATGTGTAACTATAAAAATTGCTGACCTACACCAACCAACAGGACTGCATTCATGTTAATGTTCGAATCCCATTGGCTTGGCACCCTGACCAGTCAGTCAACAGCTATAGTGTCTTATAGAGTTCTCAAGATTTTCTGGGAGACCTCTGAGGGGGTGTTACATGTGAAGATGATCAGCTCAGGCCTCGCAAGGCTGCTGGTTTGTTCCATGCAGACTAGAGCTGCTCTGTAGAGCCAGAGGGCTGCCTTACAGCTTCATGGCAACTGAGAAACCCACCGCCGTGGCCACCCTGCCTCAACTGAGCCAGATGGAGACCTGCCAGGTCCCGATCCTCACTGCGGGGCTCCCCAGTCAAAAGGAGAATGACTGGCTTATCCTATGATATTTTATATTTTCTCTTCCCTTGACAAGTTTGTTCAGGCTCCAAAGTATTACAGAGCTGAGCCAGGCCGAGGCCTCAGTATTCACGCTAACCCCTCCTAGCAGGGTGCACAGGGTGTGCAGGGGCCTCGATGCCGCCCCCCGCTGTAGCCCAGGTCTGCTGCTGGTTCCGGCTCACCATTTGTCCTCTAGTAGCTTCTTTCTCAGAAGGCCAAATGAACTTCTGGAACCTGGCTGCAGTCAGAGAGCACCCTGAGCTCTCTGTGGGTACAACGCATACCGGTGTGTGTTCTCTTGTTGCTGTGACCAAATACCTGCCAAGAAGCAACTTAAGGAACGTGGGAGAAAAAGCACAGACGCAGAGCCTCTACCCCAGGTTAGGAGAAGAACAGGACCCAGGATTGGGTTATCTCGGCTCACCCCTCAGGGGATTCAGCCCATCATGGAAAAGGCTCGGTGTTAAGCACAGCTTCTGTCTGTGGTGGTGGGAGGCCGCATGCTGACATCTCCAGGGACCAGGATGTGGAACGGAGAGATGAGTGTGAATGCTCAGCTGGCTTTTCCACCATTGTTTTCTGTCTGGACCCCTAGCCCATAGGATGATTCCACCTACTTCACGTTGAGTCTCTCCTCCTCAGTGAATCCTCTCTGGAAATGCCTTCACAGACACACCCAGAAGTATATCAACGACATGATTCTAAAGCCAATCAAGCTGATAAGTAAGATTAACCATCATACTATCTGGCCCATACTTGCAGGCACGGCTTAAGTATTCTTTCTCAGGAGCTCTTTGGTCCATAGGAAAATCATCAGAGAGAAACACTCAGGAGGAAAGGTGTTATCCAATGCCACACCTCATATGCTGGTGTCTCTTTTAGCTCCTGCCCAGGTGAAAAACACCTAAGATAGAGATACACAAAGAGTTCTCTCTCTTTCTCTCTCTCTCTCCTTCTCTCTCTTCTCTCTCTCTCTCTCTCTTTCTCTCTCTCTCCCTCTCTCTCTCTCTTTCTCTCTCTCTCTCTCTCTCTCTCTCTCTCTCTCTTTCTCTCTCTCTCACACACACACAGTGTTTCAAGGTAGGGTCTCACTCTAGCCCAGGCCGACCTGGAATTCACTATGTAATCTCAGGGTGGCTTCGAACTCACAGTGATCCTCCTACCTCTGCCTCCCAAGTGCTGGGACTAAAGGCGTGCACCACCACACCAGGCCTCTGTCTTTTAAGAAAGTAACTTTAAGGGCTAAGGAGATGACCCAGCAATTAAAGGCACTTGCTTGCAAAACCTACCAGCCTAGGCTCAATTCCTTTGCACCAACAGAAAGCTAGATCCAAAAAGTGGTACAAGTACCTGGCATTCATTTGCAGGGGTAGGAGACCCTGGCACACCCATGCACATACAAAACACACACACATATTTTTTTCTTATTTTAAAATATTTTTTAAAAATTTTTGTGGAGATGGATAACATGATGATTTCACAGCTATATGAATGTCCCTGGTAGCACTGAGCTGTACACCTAAAAATGGTTAACGGGGTAAATGTTATGTGATATATATTTTACCACATAATAAGAAACTAAATAAATAATGAAGTTATGAACCACCCTAGGTGGGGAGAAGCACAGCAGCAGCAGGGACAGAGATGTTGTGGGTGCAGCTGAGGGGTCAGTACACCCTGAAAACCAGACAGAAGCGATTTGTCTCAGCTACCACAAAAGCACAGCACTAGCCACAAAAACAGGCGCGGTGGCACATGCCTTTAATCCCCGCAGAGGCAGGAGGATCACCGTGAGTTTGAGGCCACCCTGAGACTAGCTAGTGAATTCCAGGTAAGCCTTGACTAAAGTGATACTCTAATTCAAAAAAAAAAAACACTAGCCACAGACCAGACCAAGGGAGTGCGAAGGCTGAAGAAAAGAAAAGGTATACATTAACATCATCCCTCACAGGAATGTAGCATGTTCGTTTTCAAAACCTTTCCAGAGTGACCTAACCCTCTGTCATGGCAAAGCTCTGGGGCAAAGGTCAAGGGTCAGACTACTCCAGGGCTGTAGAGTGACAGCTAGTCCTGCCCAAGGGAGGCTCAACAGCTCACAGGGCGATAGTGAGAAGCTTCCCAAGGTACACTGCCTTACCCCACATCCCACAGTTACTAATGAGCAAGGTGAGGACTAGCGCTTACTCGCTTAACTCTTAAGTGCTCAGTCCACAACCCAGGCTGACTGAAAACAGAATGAACCTGAAAGGGCTCAAAATAATTCCCCACTGTGTCACAGAATGAAAGGATCCCTATTATATGTGAAGACACAAGAGACCAAAAAATTTTTTAATAAAAAGATATAATTTGGAGGCGTATTTTAAACTCCACAAGATCCCCCCACCCCCACCTCAGAGGAGGACAGTGGGTGAGAACAGAACGTGGGGTGGGAAGTCCTGTGACTCACCCATGAGGTGGTAAAGAAGAATTTGCGAGCAAATACCCTGTGCTATTTCCAGCAGTTGTCTCGTGGTGCCAGCCCTGGCGGCCAGCCCACCCGTGTGTTGCCGGGGCCCCCTTCGGAGACGTGGCTAGAGTCCTATTTTAGGTGGACACAAGTAGCCTAAATCATGTGGCTGCTAAGCTTAAATCTTAAAAGAACAGACAAGGCGGCTGGGGAGATGACACAGGGGATAAGGTGCTTGTCATACAAGTGGGACAACTTAAGTTCAGACTCCCAACACCCATGAAAATGCCAGGTGGGTGTGACAGCCCACCCATGATCCCAGAGCCCCAGAAGCAATAGACGTGGATTCCAGGGACAGGCTGGCTAGTTCCAGCAAGCTCTGAGTTCACGTGAGAGACCCTTCCTCAGTAAACAAAGTGGAGACCGACGGAGGAAGGCACCCAACATGAACTTCTGGCCTCCATGTGTGTGCCCACACACTTGTCCATGCACCTGCACACATGTGTACCACACACATGCGAATACACATACACCTATGGATACATACCATACACATGCAAAGAATACAAATAAAAAAGGAACATACACACCCACACGGAAAATACATGAAACCATCTGGCTGCCGTGGCGTGCTGGAGGTTAAGCAACCAAGTTCGTGCTCCAAGCCTGTCTGACCCAGAGCAGACGTAACATCCCTGTGTCCTGACCTGTTCCAGGAAGAACCAGCAAACTTGCCTGCAAGAGAAAACACGTGGTCTCAGAGGTGAGCCAGGGACAGCTTCTGAGGTGCCAAGGATTTTTTTTTTTTTTTTTTTTTCTGAACAGACACACACACTGACAGACAGACAGACAGACTGTGGACACTGGAGAAACTGGTTCCACCACTCAGATGAAGGACTCGTTGGGGAATTCACCCCCAAGGGAAGTGAGCTAATGACTGGGGCCGTTCACCTTCTGCCCAGATGTGTCATAAAATCAACTTGTAAAACCTGGCCCCAAGAATACTTTTGCTCACCCAAGATGTGGTTCTGGGGCCTTCCACAGAGGAGCAAGCTCTCCGGCTTTCTCTGGCCTAGGAACGGGCCAGTAGCCTGAGCCTGTCAGCGGGCACCCGGCTGACTCTGCCTGCGGTATGCGCCCCACATCTGGGACTGGTGATTCACCAACCAGCCGTTCCTCCAAAACCTGCTTTCTCATGCAGGCCTGAGCATGCAGGCCCCACACAGCCCAGGCTCCAGCGCCCAGACTTGTCCCTCCACCCAAGCGCCCATGGGGCTTATCCTAATCTCCTAAGCAGCCTTCTCCTCCCCTTGGGTTCAGCCTGATTCACCAGCTCCCCGGTCCAGGGGAAACCCTGCCTAGACCTTCTCACTCCCAGCCTGATCTATGGTGAGAGGCTGAGATGGATTCCTTGTCCACCCGAGGCTGGTCTGCAACTGGCCCTTTAAATTCAGAGAAGTCTGCTCCCACCCTGCCAGCTGATCCACCCAGTGAGCCCCAAGCAGGACATGTTCTAGCCAATTCTGTTTGCTCTGGACCTACTATTTTTGCTCTCACCTCCCTGGCTCCATATCCCAGCTACTCTGGCCCTTTGCTTTGGTAAAGGAGATTTCCCCTTTTAGACCACAGCCTCTCACATGCGTCTGACTCAACGGGTTTCTATAGTCCAGCTTCTTCCCTTGTGATCTCAGGTGAGGACTCTGTGATTCAAGCCCTGCCTCCTGGCTACCCTTCAGCCAAGATGGCTCCCAGGAGAGCTGCGGACAAAGGGAGAAGATCAGTTCCTGTCTGTGTCTCTGCCTGGCTTCTGACCCTCAGTCTCTCCTTGTCCTTTGGTTCCCATGCTGGGGTTTCCCTGACCCTGTCCCTAAGCTCCTGGCTCCTGCCTGGGCTCTGATCCCAGGAGCGGCTCCCTAACCTGAAACAGCTCCATCCTGGACTCAGCTTCTCTTCTTGCCAGTCTTGCCTGGTTATATACGCCCACTTCCCTCCAAGCCCTGTCTTCTAAGCAGGCTTCCCAGAGCAGGGGTCAGGGTGCAGAGGGCAGCACTGCTTCAGTGGAGCCCTGGCCGAGCACAGAGCCCTGGACAGTGTCATACCTACAACCGGTACTGTCTAGAGATGGGGTGACTCGCGTCCGTGGGACAGAAAGGTCTGTATGGTTCAAATGACACCTCAGCCTTCCACTCCACAGCCCTAGAAGCAAAGAGTGGCCAAGGAACGGTGGCTCTGCCCACTCCATGTGTGACTTTTGCCACATATGTCATGGATGTGCTGCCCTGGTCCTTACACCAACAAAGCAATGAGCCCTCCCCCGACTCCTCTACTGTCAGTCTCTCCTTTCCCTCCATCCCTGAAGGTGCAGAAGCAAGTGCCTGTCCCTCCCGCCTCTCCAGCTCTCCTCATCTTCAGCCCTGGGCACCAGGGACTCAGACCTTTCCCTCCTAAAAGCTCATTAGGTCACCTGGCTTTCTTTTCCAGGTGACAGGAACCTTGCTGAATGAGCACGGCTGTGGAATGGGGAGGAGCCAGTCTACACACATCACCCAGCCCCTAGGGGGATTCCAGCTCGCTGCTAGCTGGCCATATACCCCTAGACAAATAATTTCATGTCTCTGGACGTGTTTTTTTCATCTCTTAAACTGTGGTTCTAGCAGGGCGTGGTGGCGCTCGACTTTAATCCCAGCACTCAGGAGGCAGAGGTAGGAGGATCGCCGTGAGTTTGAGGCCACCCTGAGATTACATAGTTAATTCCAGATCAGCCTGGGCTTGAGTGAGACCCTACCTCGAAACACGGAAAAAACAAAAAACTGTGGTTCTAATAGACCTCACTGTGGTAGTTTGAAAGAAATGTCATCTCTCCCATATAGGCTCATGCATTTTGACTATTTTGGGAGGGAAAGTTGAAGGGCCTTTGGGAGGTACAGCCTTGCTGGAGGAGGTGTGTTGCTTGGGGCAGGCTTTGGAGGTACAGTACTGGAGCAAGCCCAGTGCTCAGACTACTCTCTGGCAGCCGCTGCGGAGATGTGAGTCTCCCAGCCGTTGGTTCTCACATGCCCCACCCCCCTTGCCCGCCACCATGATGACAGCTCCCCTCCATACTGTAAGCCAAGAAAAACACTTTCCTCCCATGAGCTGCTTCTGGTCGGATGTTCTGTCTCAGAAGTGGGGAGATAATTGCTACACCCACCTGACTGTATTGGTGTGTACAGGCGTTAGTTACTGAATTGTGCCCCATATGTAATAAACATAGTAATGCTACAAGCTCCCATTTATTGATTATTCACCCTATATCAGGCCCTCTTCTAAATATCTTATATCTAATATTTTTTTTCCCTAAGCAAAGTAAAACAACTAAGGGAAGGTCATTTCATAATTTCAATTTGAATTATCATTAATATTTCTTGGATAACTTCCCATCAATAAAAGTTAAGGGGGCTGGAGAGATTACACAGTGATTAAGGCACCTGCCTACAAAACCTGATGACCTGGGTTCGATTCAATGACCACGTAAAGCCAAATGCACAAAGAAGTGCATGTATCTGGAGTTTATTTGCAATAGCTGGAAACCCTAGAGGACCTGGCACACTCATTCTCTCTCTCTGTCTCTCTGTCTCTCTCTCTGTCTGTCTCACTCTGCTTACAAATAAATAAATTAAATATTTTTTAACTTAAAGAACATGATCAAAATTCATGACAATTTCTGCTACTCCAAAGAAGTCTATCCTTGATAAGCTTCATGTGTAATAAATATTCACAACAGGTCAGCAGACTAGCCCAGTTGTAATAGAGTAAGAGAATCTCTCCATTATAATCTCAGACTAGAAGCTGGGGAGGCGGCTCAGCAGGTAAGAGCACTTGCTGCGCAAGGTGAGGATCTGAGCTCCATCCCAGCATGCACGTGAAAAGCCAGACATGGCCACACCGCACTGGGGAGGTGAAAATGGGATGATGACTGGAGCTCCCTGGTCAGCCAGTCTAATCAAAAGACAAGAGAGAGCTCCGGGTTCAGTGAGAGACTATCTCAGGAAGTAAGACAGAAGAGCGGTAGAGGTAGACACACAATATCTTCATGACACACATACACCTGCGCACATACATGCACACACATACAAAAAAAATCCATGCCAAGTATGGTGGTGCACACCTTTAATCCCAGCACCACAAACCAATGCATAAGGATGATAGTAATGAAGCACCCAGGGGACAGGAGCTCCTGGAGATGCCTCTCACATGGACACACCTGTGTCATACTATATAGTATGTCATAATGTAGACAGTATTGTCTTCATGTCTTTTGTTTTTTTTTAAGGTAGGGTTTCACTCTAGCTCAGGCTGACCTGTAATTCACTCTGTAGTCTCAGGGTGGCCTCAAACTCATGGTGATCCTCCTACCTCTGCCTCCAAGTGCTGGGATTAAAGGCATGTGCCACCACGCCCAGCCCTCTACACATCTCTTAAGTCATTCATAATTTTCACGCTACTATCAGTAAAGTCTGAAGTTATCATTTCCTCTTTTTCTTTTTTGCATTGGTGTATATATGTGGTATGTATGAGTGCATGTATGAATGTTCATATGTATGTAGGTACACATGTGAATGAATGTATGTGGAGGCCAGAAGTTGATGTTGTGTCTTCCTCAATCTCTCCCCCACCTTTTTTTTTTAGAGAAAGAGAGTCAGAGAGAGACAGAGACAGAGAGAATGGGAGTGCCAGGGCCTCCAGCCACTACAAACGAACTCCAGACACATGTGCCACCTAGTTCTTTTGGCTTATGTGGGTCCTGGGAAATTGAACCTGGGTCCTTTGGCTTTGCAGGCAAATGCTTTAACCGCTAAGCCATCCCTCCATCCCCCCACCTTATTTTTTGAGACAGGGTCTCTCACTGAACCCAGAGCTTGCCAATTTGGCTAGACTAGCTAGCCAGAAATTTCCAGTGATTCTTCTGTCTTTGCATTACCAGCTCTGGGGTTACAGGCAGGAGACACTATACTTGGTTTTTACATAGGTGCTGGGGATCTGAACTCAGATCCTCAAGCTTGTATAGCAAGGACTTTTCTCAGTGAACCATCTCCCAGCCCCCTGAAATTATCATTTCAATGACTGCAGAATAACCCGTTTAGTTTAATTCCCATAACTAAATTGATCTCGTTGTGGCTTTTCACTATCACAAATGATTCTATAGTTTCTTAGCACAGGTGACCTCTTTCTTTTTTTAAAGTTTTACTGAGAATTTGGTTTTATTTATTTAAGAGAGAATTTTAATACATGGACATACTGTAAATTGATTGGATTCCTATGCTATTACCTTCTTTTATCCCCCTTCCCTGACCTCTATTCCATTGAACACCCTCCTTTTTCCAAGTAGTCCTTCTTCTGTTTTCTTTTTTGTTTAAATGTTTTTACTTATTTATTTATGAAAGAGGCAGAGAGAGAGAGAGAGAATGGACACACCAGGGCCTCTAGGCACTGCAAACAAACTCCAGATGCATGTGCCACCTTGTGCATCTGGCTTACATGGGTTCTGAGGAATCAAACTTGGATCCTTTGGCTTTGCAGGCAAGCGACTCAACCACTAAGCCATCACTCCAGCCCCCTTCTTCTGTTTTGATGTCTCATTCTTTTGTTCTCTGTGTCAGAATGTTTATGGGCTCAGACTTGTGTGAATCTTGTGAGGATAATGACAACCACTGTGAGGTCATGAATGTACCAGTCAATTTTTGTCAGATTACAGTAACTCAAACTACTCCTTCACACTCTGTGGCTCTTACATTTTTTACACCTCTTCCTTGATGTCCCCTGAGCCTTGAAGGGCCTGGTGTGATAGACATGTCTTGTTTAGTATTGAGCTCTCAGGAGACTCATATTTTCCTCACATTTTCAGCTTTGTTGAGTTTTGAGTCTCCTCGGTGTCTACCACCGTCTCCATGGAGAAATGTCTCTGGCTGGCCGTGAGAGCGGCACTCATGTTCTTTCAGACATCTCCTCTGCAACGTTCCCTGTGCCCTGGCTGGTGGATAGAGCTGACTCCTCCAGTGCTAAGCCTTCGAGTTTCTCTTCTTCTCATCACCTTGATGAATCTTAGGTATCCCCAGAAGTTACCACCATCTGTAAAAGAAGCTTCTCTAGCTGGATGTGGTGGCGCACACCTTTAATCCCAGCACGTGGGAGGCAGAGGTAGGAGGATCACCATGAGTTTGAGGCCATCCTGAGACTCCATAGTGAATACCACCAGGTCAGCCTGAGCTAGAGTAAAACCTTACATCAGAAAAGAAAAAAAGGTTCTCTGACAAAAAAAAATAAGACTAGCATTAGCCGGGCATGGTGGCGCACGCCTTTAATCCCAGCACTCGGGAGGCAGAGGTAGGAGGATCGCCGTGAGTTCGAGGCCACCCTGAGACTCCATAGTGAATTCCAGGTCAGCCTGGGCTAGAGTGAGATCCTACCTCGAAAAACCAAAAAAAAAAAAAAAAAAGACTAGCAATAATCAATGAGCACATAGACATATACATTTAGAAGACAATTTGATGGCTCAATTTATCCATTTTGCCAAAGAACAATGGTGCCATCGCTCTAGGGCCTATGAGTGACTTCTTTCTTTCATATTATTTCTTGGGTTCTTAGTTATTACCAAGGAGGTAAACTAAGGCTTTCAAGGCTATCATTGCTTCCGTCACCTCATGCTTCCCTGACATACAGATGACACTCCTACATAAGGGACCTAAACACTCCTAGGGAAAGAAACTGGCATTTTCTATGATGTCAGGCATTGTGCAAGGGTTCAAGCTGAACCTTTGATGAGCTGCCAATCCAGCTTGCCCAGATGTGCCACCCTTGTTATTGTCTGGACTACTGTGAAGATGTTCACCAAGCAGGGGCTTGTCTACCCAGTCTCACTCAGTCCTTGAAACCATGCTCTGAGAAGGATGCTCATCCCCATTTTATCAAAGAGGAAGCAGGAGCTTGGAGAGATTAAAACAAGGCATTGCACTAATGGATGGAAGAGCGGGGAAGAGATACCCCAGCTGGGTTCAAGCGCACGCTTTCTGCTCTGCCACACTGGGCTTTGTTCCTTCTGCTTCCCCGATCTGCACGTGTGCAGCTTGAGGCTTTCGCCCTGTGCTCTGGGTGGAGGGAATGCCCGAGGTGGCCTGGAGGGAAGGAAAGCTGCAGTGCTTCTCAAGAGAGCTGAGTCTTCTCGGCTCTCAGCCTGCAAACCAATTCCCTTTTTTTTCTTCTTAACGAAAAGTATGACAGTAAAAGGTTATTTGGTGGGCTGGAGAGATTGTTACGTAGTTAAGGCATTTGCCTGCAATGTCTAAGGACCCAGGTTCGATTCCCCGGTATCCATGTAAGCCATATGCACAAAGTGGCTCAAGCATCTGGATTTTGTTTGCAGTGGCTGGAGGCCCTGCTGCACCTACTCTATCTGTCTATCCATCCATCCATCCTTCTATCTATCTATCTGCCTCTCTCAACTTTTTTGTTTAAAAAAAAAAAAGGTGGTTTTGGCCAGGTACAATGGTGCATACCTTTAATCCCAACACTCAGGAGGCCAAGGTAGGAGAATCTCTGTAAGTTCGAGGCCAACCTGAGACTACATAGTAGTCTCTTGGTCAGCCTGGGTTATAACAAGACCCTACCTTGAAAAACCAAAAGATTAAAATTAAAATTAAAATTTTTTAAATTAAAATGCTTTTGTTTTGTGCACATGTGCACACACATACATGAAAAAGGTTCCTTGTAAATTTGGACCTGTCACTTATCAAATGCGATAACCAAAGGCTGGTCAAATGTTCTTTGGAGCTAAGTATCTTTCCAAACAATTATTATTCAACTTGAGTTAGTATCCAACCTATCAGTAGAGCCGAGCTATGCTTATGCTAAGTAAGTGCTATCCTTGGGTTAGCATAGTTCTCCCGTGGAATGACTTGAGCTGGTCTAACATTTATTAACTTTATACACATCTTGGTATCTCAAATCATTTAATTCAGCCTAGATAATTTGAGCATTCATCTCCCCATACTGAAATGGACTTGTGTTAGTGTCCTGCATGTTTTAAAATATTGTCTCTCAAACACACTGAATTCATAAAATTCCAGGCATTGCCCAGTGACGTCTCTGGGCACTGGCATCCCAGCTTTCTCAGTGACCAAGGAACAGAGTGAATCTGAGGCTGCCACTGAGTGGCTGTGGACAGACAGGAACCTGGTCTGTATGGCCGGGTAGCTCCTTTCACTCAGCCCCTTTTGTAATGCTCGGCATGCATTGGTGGTGACTTTTAGCCAGTAATCATAGGCCCTGCCCACCTGAGGTGCTCTCTCTCCATCTCTCCCCCTCTTTCCACATCTCTTTCTCTCCAGTAATAGCTTCTCAACCTTATCTCTACCACCTCTCAGTGGCATTTATGCCCTACCATGAATACCCCCTACAAACTGTACCATACCATCCATAGTGATTTTTCTGCACTCCATACCTCTGTGAAAGAGCGATTTGATAACCGAGTTTAAGTGTGTGGTCCGTCTCCAAGATTTGGCTGGTACAGCAAATGTGACCTTTCTTAGATCAAATCCACGCTTCTCATTGGACAAGCCTGACTCCAGACCCTAAGGAAGGTGTGAAACCAGTGCCATCCAAACTACGTGTACCGAGAATGGGGGAGGAGGAGTTCTTAAAAGGGACAAGAAGAAGCAATCTAAGATCCCTGCATCTGGCAAAGCTGTGAAGACGGAGTTCTAATCAACAGAATTCTGCCAAGCACCCATCCGCTAGCAGCAACTCCTACCTATACGCAAGAGTACTTTCAGAGGGCCTCCGTGTGCTGAAGCAGCGTTCCGGACGTTGCGTCCATGCGTGCTCAAATCAATGCTTTCGAAAGATCTGATCACCCATTTTCTGAGCTCCAGGCCTGTTGACAACTCTCTTCTAAAACATATTGAAATTCCTGTCATCGGTTCACTTTCAAATGTCATAAAGCAACTTGGGCCTTGGCTAGCTGAGCAATAAAGCAAGCTCACTTGGCAGCTCAAATGAGCGGTCCCTGACAGGAGGAGACAGGAGACACAGTATTAAGCATCGCCAACAATGGACAATTTGGAAGCTGCCTGGTGGCATAAATGACCAAAATCATAACCACTTTGAAAAAAAAAAAACTGACTTCAGTTCAGGATAAACATAAGATGGGACAATAGCAATTCCATCCCAGAGCTGTAGAATATTTGGCTCAATATTCCATAAAAGCCCTCTCTTAGCAGGAATGTGGCTCTTCAGGGAACATGTGGTTTAAAGGAAGAACGATGAGGGAACAAAGTAGATCCACATTCAAAGTCCTAGAAAAACATCAACAGAAAGCTGACGATCTGGGGAATGTGGTGTCCTGAATGTTCCACTTGGGAGAAACAGATCAGCTTAAGATGGCAAAAGGCTCAGAGGTCTCAGAACAAGTTCGGAGTCCAGGTCAGCAAGGCCTGGAAGTTAAGGACGATGACATACCGATAAAGTTTGGGACAGGTTTCCTCTGGGGTGGCAATTTGAACAAGGAGCCAGTGCACAGATATTGATTGAGTGTCTAGATGGCCCTGGGTACCATGCCAAGGGTTTCAGGTGTTCTGGTGGGTAACAAACAAGATGTGGTTTCTGTATGTTCATGCTCTGAGTTAATGGTGGGAAAAGACAGCAAAGAATAATAATAATTAATAAAAGTAATAGTAACAATCTACTACTCTTTTCTCCCTTACCTCAGAAAATGCTGTCCGGGTCTTCAAGGCAAAAACTGAAAACAAAACAAAACACACACACACACACACACACACACACACACACACACACACAAAGAAAACTGAAAACAAAATGAATCAAAAAAAATTGTGGCTGGAGCGATGGCTCTCAGCCATTAAGGCATTTGTCTACAAAGCCTAGTGACACAGGCTTGACTCCCCAATATGCACATAAATCCAGATGCACAAGGTGGCGCACACATCTGGAGTTCGTTTGCAGTGGCTGGAGGACCTGGTATGCCCATTCTCTCTCTCTCTCTCTCTCTCTCTCTTTCTCTCTCTGCCCCTCTCTGCTTGCAAATAAAGAAATAAAGTATTTTTTAAAGCCCTGAATATTATCCCTGTGTGCTCTTTATTTTTCTAAAAAAATTTTTTTGTATTTTTATTTATTTACTTGAAAGCAGAGAGAAAAGAGAGACAAATCAAGAAAATAGGCATGTCAGGGCTGGAGAGATGGCTTAGTGGTTAAGCGCTTGCCTGTGAAGCCTAAGGACCCTGGTTCAAGGCTGGATTCCCCAGGACCCACATTAGACAGATGCACAAGGGGGCGCATGCATCTGGAGTTTGTTTGCAGTGGCTGGAGGCCCCGGCGCACCCATTCTCTCTCTCTCTCTCTCTGCCTTTCTCTCTGTGTCTGTTATTCTCAAATAAATAAATAAATAATGAACAAAATAAATAAATAAAATAGGCATGCCAGGGCCTACAGCCACTGCAAATGGACCCCAGATACATGCTCCCCTTTGTACAACTGGCTTTACGTGAGTAGTGGGGAATTGAATTCGGGCCGTTAGGTTTTGCAGACAAGTGTCTTAATCGCTGAGCCATCTCTTCAGCGCCCCCCCCACCCCGTGTGCTCTTTTGCAAACCTCACATAAATCCATCCTACTCACTATATATCCAAAATGTATCTCAACGTCTACACCTGTCTTCAACTTCCCAATTGCACCTCTGATACAAGTTATCAATGTCACTTACCCTGGAGTATGGAAGAAGCTCCACTCGTTCTCCCTGCCTGTCTATGACTCATTCCTATTTCATACAACTCTTTTGTTTGTTTGTTTTGTTTTTCTCAAGATGGAGTCTCACTCTAGCCCAAACTGACATGAAACTCACTCTGTAGTGCCAGGCCAGCCTCTAACTCTCAGTGATCCTCCCTCCTCTACCTCCTGAGTACTGGGATTAAAGGCATGCACCACCACATTGGACTTTTTCCTTTTTAAAAAAATATTTATTGAGGGCTAGAGATTTCTTAGTGGTTAAGACATTTGCCCGTGAAGCCAAAGGACCCAGGTTTGATTCCCCAGGGCCCACATAAGCCAGATGCACAAGGTGGCACATGCATTTGGAGTGGTTGAAGGCCCTAGTGTACTCATTCTCTCTCTCTCTCTCTCTCTCTCTCTCTCTCTCTCTCTCTCTCTCCCTCTTTCTATCTCTCTCAAATAAATAAAAATAAATAAACCAAAAAAAATATTTATTGGAGCCAGGTATGGTGGTGCATGCCTTTAATTCCAGAACTCGGGAGGCAGAGGTAAGAGGATCACCATGAATTCAAGGCCACCCTGAGACTTACATAGTGAATTCCAGGTCAGCCTGGATTAGAGTGAGACCTTACCTCGAGAAACCAAAAAATAAAAATAAAAAAAATTATTGGGCTGGAAAGATGGCTCAGCAGTTAAGGCACTTACCTGCAAAACCTAAGGACTCAATTTCTAGTCCCCAGTACCCATGTAAAGCCAGATGCACAGTGGTGCATGCATCTGGAGTTTGTTTGCAGTGGCTGGAAGTCCTGGCATGCCCATTCTCTGTCTCTCTCTCTCTCTCTCCTCTCTCTTTCACTCTCTGCTTGTAAATAAATAAAATACTTTTTAAAGATTATTTTTTAAAAATATTTATTCATGTATTTACTTGAGAGAGAAAAAAAGAATGGGCCCACTAGGGCCTCTTGCCACTACAAATGAACTCCTGACACATGTGCCACTTTGTGCATCTGGCTTTACATGGGTTCTGTGGAATTGAACCTGGGCCTGAATGTCAGTGTTTTCATTTTGTTTTGTTTTGCGGGGGTGGGGGGCCCCTTTGAGGTAGGGTCTCACTCTAATCCCAGCTGACCTGGAATTCACTATGTAGTCTCAGGATGGCATCAAACTCATGGCGATCCTCCTACCTCTGCCTCCTGAGTGCTGGGATGAAAGGCATAGCCATCACACCAGGCTTCCGGCCCCATTTTGAAATCTTAATTTCTTCAAAGCCCTTGTGCCCAGATTCCATGGAGGAGTATTCACTTCTATTACTTTACACTTAGCCGAGCAGCATTATCGGCTCAGGAAGAAAACTGTCGCCTCTAATCCTAACAGCAACATTCAGAAATGGCTGCGCCACATTCCAAGCGCCACAAGTAACTCTGACGTCATCAGTGGGAATAGAATCATCTGCTTTTTTCTGATAATGCTTCGTAAAAGAAAAAAAATCTCTGACATCTGAATTTTGACTTATTGAAGAAAACAACTTTTGGAAGGAATATGTGAGCTTTATCTCTGCTGAAGTAAAAAAGAAAATCTACTACAAACCAGGCGTGGTGGTACACGCCTTTAATCCCAGCATTTGGGAGACAGAAGTAGGAGGATTGTCATGAGTTCAAGGCCACCCTCAGACTACATAGTGAATTTTAGGTCAGCCTAGGCTAGAGTGAGTCCCTACCTCGAAAAATAAAAATAAAAAGAAAGAAAGAAAGAAAGATTTACTACAAATATAGTATGGAGTCTAATCTTCCCTGATGTTGAAGACCTTGGTGTATTGAAAATTTTTGTATACGCACGCGCGCACACGCGCACACACACACACACACACACAGATACACACACCTGATTGAGAACTGAGAATAATGTTTTCCTGAACTCTGCCTTACTCAGTCAATTGATGGTGTGTAGCTCCTGTCAGTTACAACCCTCCTTCCAAATTCCCTCCCACAAAGATTTCCTTCTATGTGTTTGATTTAGAACTTGATGAAAAGAGAGATATTTTTATCTTAATTTCATTCCAGAATATATGAAGTCATGAAAACACACTGAAAAGGATGGTCATTTATAACAAGACCTTAAGAGCCAGACCCAGCTTCTAGTGCCAAACTCAATGAGGAATTGTTTGGAGTAAGAGCAGAACATTGTTCTGGGAGGGAGCCAACGAGAAAGGCTGATACTTTCATATCTCTGGCTTGTAGACCCTCCCTGCCCTTGAAATGAACTCTGGGAGGGGCTGCTCAGCTAACACTGACAATGAGGTGAGTTGGTGTTCCAAGTCACAGAGTTCCTGAATTCTCATGGTTTAAGTCAACTAGTTAGGGGGAAAGTCTTCCAAATTAATAGAAAATCCAAATTTTTTTCCCCCAAAGTACCAGTTGTACTCTGGATCTAAGAAAGTGGTGCTTGGAATATTACTCAGTGGTGGAGTGCTTCTCTAGCATGTGCAAAGCACTGGTCCAATTCCCAGTACCACAAAAAAAAATAATAATGGTAAATGGAATCAAATTTTTTTCCATTTCTCTTTCCAAAAATGTCATTGAAATAATAAATACCAACAATACTTATTGCTAATGATAACATTCTAGATTTCAACCAAAATTTGGGGAAGCTTTTATTTTTATTTTGAAGAAATGTCTCGCTCCAGTCCAGGCTAACGTGGAACTCACTTTGTAGCCCAGGCTAGCCTCAAACTCATGGCAGTCCTCCTACCTCAGCCTCCCAAGTGCTGGGATTCAAGGCAAGCTCCACCACACCAGGCTGGGGAAGCTTTGAAATGCTATCATATGCTTGACATTGTCTCAATTCTTAGGCTTATTTTTGTTTTCTTTTTAGGAACTAGGGGTTGAAGCTAGGACCTTGCGCATGCTAGGCAAATGCTCTGCGGCTGAGCCGTATCCTCAGCCCCACATACTTGGACTTTCATGATGAGACCTGTGGTGATATCAATGACTGGCTCTTGACATTGCATGATGAAACACATCAAAACTGGAGCGATCTTCATAATTCAGGAAGCTGACATTTTACACATGACCAATATGCCATGTTACAGAATCATGCATAGATAGTCAAAAATCACAAGGTAGGGCTGAAGAGGTGGCTTAGCAGTGAAGGCGCTTGCCTATGAAGCCTAAAGACCCGGGTTTGATTCCCCAAAACCCACATAAGCCAGATGCACAAGGGTAGAGCATGAGTCTGGAGTTTGTTTGCAGTGGCTAGAGGACCTGGTGTACCCATTCTGTCTCTCTCTCTCTCGCTCTCTCGCTCTCTCTCTCAATTCCCACTCACTCATAAATAAATAAAATATTCTTTAAAAATCACAAGATAGGGGCTGGAGAGATGGCTTAGCTGTTAAGGCATTTGCCTGTAAAGCCAAAGGATCCCGGTTCAACTCTCCAGGCCCCACGTAAGCCAGGTGCACAAGAGGGCTCATGTATCTGGAGTTCATTTGCAGTGGCTGGAGGCCCTGATGTGCCCATTCTCTCTCTCTTTCTTCCTCTCTCTCTCTCTCTCTCTCTCTCTCTTTCTCTCAAATAAATAAATAAATAAAATATATTTTAGAAATCACAAGGGCCAGCATGGTGGCACATGCCTTTAATCCCAGCACTCAGGAGGCAGAGGTAGGAGGATCACTGTGAGTTCAAGGCCACCCTGAGACTCCATAGTGAATTCCAGGTCAGCCTGGGCTAGAATGAGACCCTACCTCAAAAAAACAAAAAACAAAACAAAAAAAAGGGGGGACTGGAGGGATGGCTTAGCGGTTAAGGTGCTTGCCTGCAAAGTCAAAGAACCGTGGTTCGATTCCCCAGGACCCATGTTAGCCAGATGCACAAGGGGGTGCATGCGTCTGGAGTTCATTTGCAGTGGCTGGAGGCCCTGGCGTGCCCATTCTCTCTCTCCCCCCCCTTCTCTGTCAAATAATAAATAAATAAAAATAAATTAAATAAACAATAATAATAATAATTTAAAAAAATCTCAAGGTAGCCAGGCATGGTGGTGCACACCTTTAATCCCAGCACTTGGAAGGCAGATGTGGGAAGATCACTATGAGTTCAAGGCCACCCTGAGACTACATAGTGAATCCCAAGTCAGCCTGGACTACAGTGAAACCCTACCTTGAAAAACAAACACACGGTACAAAATAGACCAGAAGAGGGCTGGAGAGATGGCTTAGCGGTTAAGCACTTGCCTGTGAAGCCTAAGGACCTGGTTGGAGGCTCAATTCCCCAGGACCCATGTTAGCCAGATGCACAAGATGGCGCACAGATCTGGGGTTCGTTTGCAGTGGCTAGAGGCCCTGGTGCGCCCATTCTCTCTCTCTCTCTCTCTCTCTCTCTCTCTCTCTCTCTCTCTCTCCCTCTTTCTCTGTCTGTCTGTTGCTCTCAAATAAATAAAAATAAACAAAAAAAAATAGACCAGAAGATTTAAATGTAATAGAATACAAAATGCCCAGTACTGTGGTTTCAGATTCTACACTGGGACCATCCTTAGCATTTTGGTATAGAATCAAACAAGATTATCTACATTTATCTGAGAATCTTTTAATAATCCTTCCTTCTTTAGTTTTACATCTGTACAATGCTGGTTTTCTTCATAAACTTTGACCAAAGCAATATGTTATAATCGATTGACTACAGATACAAATGTAAGGGCTAGAGAGAGGGCTTAGCTGTTAAGGCACTTGCCTGAAAAGCCTAAGACCCAGGTTTGATTCCCCAGTACCCACATAAGCCAGATGCCTAAGGTTGTGCATGTGTCTGAGTTCATCTGCAGTGGTTGAAGGCCCTGGTGCACCCATTCTCTCTCTCTCTCTCTCTCTCTCTCTCTCAAACAAATAAATAAAATATTTTTTAAAAAAGAAAAACAATGCAGAAAAGTGGATGGATCTGGAAAGGATTATACTAAGTGAGGTAACCCAGGCCCAGAAAGCCAAGCGCCACATGTTCTCCCTCATATGTGGATCTTAGCTACAGACAATTGGGCTTCTGTGTGAGAAGGAAAAAACTCACTAGCAGAGGCCAGTAAGTTAAAAAGGAGATAGAAAGGGAGGAGGGCATTTATTAGGTTGGTATTGTATATATGTAAGTAGAAGGATTGAGATGGGGAGGGGATATGATGGAGAATGGAATTTCAAAGGGGAAAGTGGGGGGGGGAGGGTACTACCATGGTATATTTTTTATGACCATGGAAAATATTAATAAAAATTGAGAAAATAAAAAAAAAGAAATAAATAAAAAGAAAAAAGAAAAACAAGGCCGTGCATGGTGGCGCACGCCTTTAATCTGAGCACTCGGGAGGCAGAGGTAGGAGGATCGCCGAGAGTTCAAGGCCACCCTGAGACTACATAGTTAATTCCAGATCAGCCTGGACCAGAGTGAGACCCTACCTCAAAAAAACAAAAAAAAAAAAAAAAAAAATACAAATGTAAGAATCCACTGTCTTCTGCTAAGCAGGCATTAAAGAAATTTGTAAACGTGTAAAACACTGCTATTCTTATTTTCATTGTTTTGAAAATCATACAAATTCTTCATTAAATATGGAATTTATGTTAATAAGCAATAAGTTTTGTGTTTTAAAACAATAAATATTTATTAATTTTAATTTCTTTAATTGTTGTTTTGGTTTGAAACTGAGTCTCACCCTATAGCCCAGGCTGATCTGGGCTCACTCTGTAGCCCCAGCTGGCCTCAAACTTATGGTAATCCTCTTGCCTTCCAAGTGCTGGGGTCATGAGCCACCACTCTTGGCTTTTATTTCCCTAATTTTAATTTCTAATGAGGACCTATAAACAGATACAACTCTCACCAACAAAAGATGTTGAAGTCTTCATAAAGCCAAGGATGGCCTTGAACCCCTAATCCTCCTGCCTCCACCTTCCCAGACTGGGAGTACAGGTATACGCCACCACACCTGGTTTATACAGTGTTGGGGATAAAGCCCAGGGCTTTATGCATGCTAGACAAACATTTAAATAACTGAGCTACAATTTATAATAGCTGGGAAATGGAACCAGCCTAGATGTCCCTCAACTGATGAGTGGATAATGAAGATGTGGCACATTTATACAATGGAGTTTTACTCAGCAGTAAAGAGAAATGAAGTTATGAAATTTGCAGAAAAGTGGATGGATCTGGAAAGAATTATACTAAGTGAGGTAACCCAGGCCCAGAAAGCCAAGCGCCACATGTTCTCCCTCATATGTGGATCTTAGCTAGAGATGATTGGGCTTCTGTGTGAGAAGGAAAAAACTCAGTAGCTGAGTCCAGTAAGTTAAAAAAGGAGATAGAAAGGGAAGAGAAAGAAAGGGAGGAGGGCTTTTATTAGGTTGGTATTGTATATATGTAAGTAGAAAGATTGAGATGGGGAGGGGATATGATGGAGAATGGAATTTCAAAGGGGAAAGGGGGGAGGGTAATACCATGGGATTTTTTTTGTTATCATGGAAAATATTAATAAAAATGGAGAAAAAAATAAATAAATAAATAAATAAATAAATAAATAAATAACTGAGCTACATTATCAGCCTTCCTTGGTGATTTGGTGGGGGGAAAGGGGGTTTAGGTAGGGTCTCTAGCCCAGGCTGACCTGGAATTCACTATGTAGTCTCAAACTGACCTCGAACTCACAGCAATTCTCCTTCCTCTACCTCCCTGAGATTAAAGGCATGCACCCCCTCGCCTGGCCCTCCTTGATGATTTTAAGAGTATCAAATGGTCTTGAGATTTTAAAACATAATAAGGAACCCGTGCAGTTTCCAGCTCCATGTTTGCCTTGGTTAAGGGTGGGAGATGAAATGGAAGGGAAACATTGACAGGGACCCCGCTGCAGCTCACATGAGAGGAAGGTCGCCACATCAGGCCCGTGAAATCCCTTATCTTTATCTATTGCTTGGGCAAATTTCTTCACACCCGTTTTATGGGACTAAAGATCTGAGGGAAGCCAGACGCATGCATTTAATCCTACCATGAGTTCAAGGCCAGCCTGAAATTACATAGTGAGTTCCAGATCAGCCAGGGCTAGAGTGAGAACCTACCTCAAAAAATCAAAAAAAAATAAATAAATAAAGCACTCGGGAGGCAGAGGTAGGAGGATCGCTGTGAGTTCAAGGCCACCAAGACTACATAGTGAATTCCAGGTCAGCCTGGGCTAGGGTGAGACCCTACCTCGAAAAACCAAAAAATATATATTGTTTCCATCTGCCTGGCTGGAGGAGGTGTCACTAGGGGTGGGTCCTGGGGTCCAGCCCTAACATGTTACTAGGGACAGATCTGAATTCCAGCCCAAGGCATCAGAGTGAGGTCTGGGGGTCCTGTTGCTGCAGGCTCCTGCATGCTTGCTGGCGGGCTGTGGCTCTCTGCTTGGATCTGTGGAAGGGGGCCAGCTTCTTCTGCCGCTGATGAAACTTGCCCTGGATCTGTAAGCCTGAAATAAATCCCTTCCTCCCGTAAACTGTGTCTGGTTTGGACGTTCATCCCAGCAGCATGAAGCTGACTACAATAGTCTTCAAGACGAGAAAGTGGTGACTGGAAGGGTTTTAAGACGCAGGCACAGCCTCAGGACAAGTCTTCAGACTCAGCGATGACTATGACGGTGCTTAGGCAGTTCGTCACCTATTTATTCAGTAAGAGCCTGATGGAGTTACCCATTCTGGATACACTTGTGGTGACAAAAAAATAAAAAGACGTCATGTAAGTATCTATGGAGCCAAGGCTGGAGAGATGGCTCAGTGGTTAAAGGCACCTGCTTGGAAAGCCTGACACCTGGGTTTGATTCCCCAGTACCTACTTAAAGCCAGATGCCCAAAGTAGCACATGTGTCTGGAATTTGTTTGCAGTGGCACTAGGTCCTGGCACAGCCATTCTCATTCTCTCTCTTTCTTTGCAAATAAATACATAAAAATAATAAAGAATAGCCAGGCATGGTGGCTCATGCCTTTAATCTCAGCACTTGGGAGGCAGAGGTAGGAGGATCGCCATAAGTTCAAGACCACCCTGAGACTACATAGTGAGGTCCAGGTCAGCCTGGGCTAAAGTGAGACCCTACCTTGAAAAACTAAAAACCAATAATAATAATAATAATAATAAATATTTAAGGATCTGACACAGGACACATTTTCTTTCAACCTATCGCAATGTTTCTTTCTTTTCAGGAATGACTTCTGATTTTCAGTCTGAAAAATAATTAATTACCCCAATCAGTGATAAGTGATAAATCGATCAGGTTTCATTAGTTCTGAGAACATCCAATTCATCCTACAAAAATTACCAGTGAGGTGGCATGACTTCCCAAGACAGCTAATGTAGTTCCTTTGAAGACTGATAAAATTAACTGATTCTCTATCTCGGTTCTGATCATTTAATTTAAAATTTTAAAGCACACACTGTCTGTGGAGTTATGGGTCATGGAAGAAATGAAAACAATGGTAAACAGTCCTAACTGATAACACGCTATCTCAGTTTCTTGTATAATTGCCCTTCATTTATTATGTTTGGTTTTCTTTTTGGGGGGCTGAGTAAATGAGAACACCTGGCCCCAGGACTGCTATTTTCTTCAGAAATCTTTGAAATTTCCACCCCACCCGAAAGCAGCTAGCCAGCAGTCGGTAGCAAAAATAATTGCAATTCCTCCTGTTCCAGAAAATGAGAGTGCACTTATCAGTGAAATGGGGCCTAGGGCTATTATTAAAAGGGAGATGACTCCACTCCGTTGGGAAGGGGCTTGCTGCACGAGCGTGAGGACATGAGTTTGAGGTCCCAGCACCCACGTAAAGAAGCTGAAAGCTGGCAGCACCGACCTGTAACCCAGAGCTGGAGACGCAGAGCCAGGAGGCTCCCTGAAGCTTGCTGGTGTGTCAGGATAGCTGAGTCAGTGGCCTCCAGATTCAGCAAGGGACCCTATCTCTGTCAGACATGGTGGCACTTGCCTTTAATCCCAGCACTCAGAAGGTTGAAGTAGGAGGATCAGCATGAGTTCAAGGCCAGCCTGGGGCTATAGAGTGAGGTCCAGGTCAGCCTGGCTAGAGTGAGACTCTATCTCAAAAACAGAGAGAGGGCTAGAGAGATGGCTTGGTGGTTAAGCACTTGCCTGTGAAGCATAAGGATCCCGGTTCGGGTCTCGATTCCCCAGTACCCAAGCAAGCCAGATGCACAAGGTGGTGCATGCATCTGGAGTTTGTTTGCAGTGGCTGGAGGCCCTGATGAGCCCATTCTCTCACTCTCTCACTCTACCTCTTTCTCTGTCTGTCTGTCACTCTCAAATAAATAAAAATAAAATTAAAACAGAGAGAGAGAGAGTGAATGTGGAGAGCAAATGAGGAAGATAGATGGCATTGACCTCTAGGTATGCACCTTTGCACAAGAACATATACCCATGAGCACATACACATACCACTCACACATGCACATACATACAAATAAATAAAGTAGAGGCTAATGAAAGGTGGTACTGTGTCCATTTCAGTGCTAGTATCTTCCACTGTCAGTTCTGGGTTACAGAGCACAGATACCCCAGAGGTTGTCAGCACTCCTAAAGTCTTACCTGTTGTATTTCCTAGAGTTTAGGTGGAGGAAAACTCTGCTGGAACTTCTTGGAAGATGTAGGCACAAAGCAGATGTGGAGGTTACAACTGAAAATCTGCTCTCAACATTCCCACCTCCTCAGCCTTTGGTTGGAGTCTCTCCCTACATCATCATCGAGAAGTTCTGGCATCAAATGTCACTAAATGTAGGCCATGTCTTAGTCCAAAGTAAACTATTAGAGCTGTAACTAGCTTTAGCTAAAAGATTAAACCCAGAGGCTAAAAACGGTATTAACATATATGCATGGCCTCTACAGACATGTGCATAGAGCACATCCATGCAAACACTGCACACGCATACAACACATACTGCACACACACACACACACGCACACCCTAAAACAAAATCTGTTCACAATAACAACCATAGCTATAAAACATTAGCTATTGGGCTGGGGAGACAGCTCAGTGGTTAAAGGTGCTTGCTTGCAGAGCCAACTGGCCCAGATTCAGTTCCCTAGTATCCACATAAAGCCAGATGCACACAGTGGTTTCGAGAGTTTGTTAGAAGTGTTAAGAAGCCCCAGAGTGCCCATACAGTCTCTCTCTCTCTCTCTCTCTCTCTCTTTCCCTCTTCTTCTCTCTCTCCTATCTTTTTCTGCTTGCAAATAAATAAAAAAACTATTTTTAATAATCAGCTATTTATCTTTGTAAGAAATGTTTTATTATTAAGGTAAAAGAAACTATACCACTCCACCAACTATCTAACAGAAGATCTAAATAACTAGAAAGGCTTGCCATGCTACAGAATTAAAAAGTTCAATGTGGTAAAAATGCTGACTTTTATATACTTGAGCTATAGTTCTCAACAAAAATCCAAACATCTTAAAAGATAAACACCAAGCTGGAGAGAAGCATTAGTGATTAAGGTACTTGCCTGCAAAGCCAAAGGACCCAGGTTCTGTTCCCCAGTTTCCACGTAAAGCCAGATACACAAGGTGGTCCATGTATCTGGAGTTCATTGCAGTGACTTGAGGCTCTGGTGCACCCATTCTCTCTCTCTCTCGCTCTCTCTCTCTCTCTCTCTCTATCTATCTATCTATCTATATATATATATATATATATATATTCTCTCTCTCTCAAATAAAAAAATAAATACAATATTTTAAAAAGAGAGAGAGAAAGAAACAGGGCTGGAGAGATGGCTTAGCAGTTAAGGCACTTACCTGCAAAGCCAAAGAACCCAGGTTCAATTCCCCAGTACCCACGTAAAGCCAGATGCACAAGGTGGCACATGCATCTGGAGTTCATTTGCAGTGGCTAGGGGCCCTGGCACACCCACTATCTCTCCCTCTTTCTATCTCCTATTTCTCTCTCTCTCTCTCATAAATAAATTAATTAATATATATTTTTTTCAGTTTTGGTTTTTCAAGGTAGGGTCTCGCTCTAGCCCAAGCTGACCTGGAATTCACTATGTAGTCTCAGGATGGCCTCAAACTCACGGCAATCCTCCTACATCTGCCTCCCGAGTGCTGAGATTAAAGGCGTGTGCCACCAAACCCAGCAATTAAATATTTTTTTTAAAAAAAAAGAGAAACACCAAGCTTGGAGAAACATACCAAAGACCACATTCATAATCAGGATATTTTAAGAGATTTCCCAAATAAGAAAAGAAAAATCACCCAAGAGGGGAGTTGGAAAAACCTCAGAACAGGCAGCTCACAGGAAAATAGATATGGATGGTAGACAAAAAAGATAAAAAGTCAAGGTGGTGCACACCTTTAAGCCCAGCACTGGGGAGGCCGAGGTGGGAGAATTACCATAATAAGGGCTGGGAGTGGTGGTGCATGCCTTTAATCCCAGTACTCTGGAGGCAGAGGTAGGAGGATCACTTAGAGTTCGAGGCCACCCTGAGGCTCCATAGTGAATTCCAGGTCAGCGTGGACTAGAGTAAGACCCTACCTCGAAAAACCAAAAGAAAAAAAAATCCCCAATTATTGGGCTCCAAATGGAGAGACTTGAATAAAGCAATCCAGAATTTTTTCCTATTTATGGAGGGTAGAAAATTTACTTACATGAAGAACTTCCAAGCTCATACATTAATATTAATTTATCTGAAGCTTTGAGAAGTGCCTTAATAGTACCTCTTATAGTACCTTGGGACAACCTGTGCAGTTACCAGGGGAGTGTTCTGTATGGATGGACGTGGAGGCGTGTTCACACTTGTCGGTATCTGTGGGTGTGAGTGCATGCCTATGTGAAGGTTGAAGTTTGATACCTCCCTGTATCACTTCCCACCTTATTTATCGAGTCTAATAGATTCATCGGGCTTCTACATTTTGCTTGTTCTAAGGATTTTGCTTTCACCTCCTGAGTTCATGGACAGGCTGCCACATCCACCCAGCATTTCTTTCTTTCTTTCTTTCTTTCTTTCTTTCTTTCTTTCTTTCTTTCCTTCCTTCTTTCTTTCTTTCTTTCTTTTTTATTAACAACTTCCATGATTGTAAACAATATCCCATGGTAATGCCCTCCCTCCCCGCCCCACACTTTCCCCTTTGAAACTCCACTCTCCATCATATTCCCTCCCCCCTCAATCAGTCTCTCTTTTATTTTGATGTCATCATCTTTTCCTCCTATTATAATGGTCTTGTGTAGGTAGTGGCAGGCACTGTGAGGTCATGGATATCCAGGCCATTTTGTGTCTGGAGGAGCACGTTGTAAGGAGTTCTACCCTTCCTTTGGCTCTCACGTTCTTTCCGCTACCTCTTCCTCAATGGACCCTAAACCTTGGAAGGTGTGATAGAGATGTTGCAGTGCTGAGTACTCCTGTCATTTCTTCTCAGCACCATGATGCCGTCTGAGTCATCCCAATGTCATTACCATCTGAAAAGAGAAGGTTCTCTATGAAAAGTGAAAGTAGCATTAATATATAGGTATGAACATTAAGAGAAGTGCTTACTGGACAGTTTGATGAGCATAGTACATACATTTAGCCAGACAGAAGCAGACGTTATACCCCTAGGGCTCATGACTACCCCTGTTGTAGGTTTCCAATATCAGGGATGTATTCCCTCCCGTGGAGTGGGCCTCCAGTCCAATTAGAGGGCAGTTGGTTTCCACCATGACAGAGGTGCCATTATTGCACCCATTGGCTCATTTGGCCTGGCTGACAAAATACAAGGCTTGCAGTGTCCACTGTTGAGTATCTTCACTGGTGATTTCTCTCTCTCCCATTGAACTGCATGCAGAATGGCTTCTTCCAGCTTTCTGTCAGCTGGTCTACATGAAGGAGGTTATCAGCTCAATTCCAGCAGGATTTCTCGGTGACCTTGCAGCCCAAGTATGTGAAGTCTTCAGCAATAGGGTCTTACGAGGGAAACCAAAGGCCTCGGCAATGGCCTGTAATGTTTTGGGGGCATCAGGGACCTCCCTAGCCTACAACTCACTAGAAGGTGTCCCATCCATGGCACTGAAAATTTTCTAGTAATAATCTATGGTTCCTGAGTGTTCCATTGTCCAAAAAAGTAGGTCTCCATATGATTTATTTATAACCTCTTCGATTTTAATTAGCCCTCCCCCACCCAGCATTTCTGTGGGCACTGGGGATCCAAACTCAAGTCCTCATGAAGTTCACTGACTGAGCCATCTCTCCATCCCCACCCCAGGAAACTCAAAGCTTCTCAGAGCAATGGTTCTTCCTATCTTTAAGGCACTTGTTATACTCAACTCCTTACCACCAGCATCCTTA
The DNA here is from genome assembly GCA_036346955.1 of Dipus sagitta. NCBI lineage: Eukaryota > Metazoa > Chordata > Mammalia > Rodentia > Dipodidae > Dipus > Dipus sagitta. Next base: position 149,645,008 of record CM070772.1, on the reverse strand, counting down.
TCCTTAACAATATCATCTCTAATGTACTTTTCATTGAAGAAATTTAAATAAGATTTACAACAGAAGTTCATTTATTCACAGAGCACATCTTAGGGGAATGGCTACAATTCCAAAAAAATACAGACATAATAAATGACTTGACCAGATTCTCAAACAAGTCAAGAAATGATCCAGAGCCAGGATTCCACTCTTGTCCAAATAAATATATACACTGGCTCTCAGCACAGGACTATAAATAACCCATCCCCTGGCATTTTGGTCTCTCCTTAAGTAATTGAGTGCTTAAATGACTTGCAAACCTTCACTTTGGCTTTAAAAATTGCCTATGTCTGGGATTCTTTTTAAAAGGAATGGCTTTTTAAAGTTTAACATCAACCTTCCCGAGAAAGTCAAGAGAATAAGATTAGTTTTCACCTTCTATATGAGGATGACTCTGGAAGAACATAGTGATGTTCCAACTGACAGCTGCCGTATCATTTAGCCTAAGATCAAAAAACTTATCAGGAGCCGGCTGTGGTGGCACACACCTTTAATCCCAGCACTTGGGAGGCAGAGGCAGGAGGATAGCCATGAGTTCAAGCCCATCCTGAGACTACATAGTGAGTTCCAGGTCAGCCTGGGCTAGAGTTAGACCCTACCTCAGGAAAAAAAAAAAAAATAGCAGGAGGGCTCTGTAAGAGCATTACTTTAATTCTAAAAGCTCCCCTTTCAGAAGTGTAAAAATTACTGACTCGGGGAAAACTGATCCAGTCCTGCCTCTCCCAGTAACTGTACTGTGACCATGACATTTCTACAAATCTCAGATACGTCCTTTGGATTTTTGTTGTTGCTGTTCATTTATTTTGTTTTTCAAGGAAGGGTCTCACGGTAGCTCAGGATGACCTGGAATTCACTATGTAGTCTCAAGGTACCCTCTAACTCCTACCTCTGCCTCCCAAGTGCTGGCATTAAAGGCGTGCACCACCACACCCGGCTCCTTTGGATTTTCGGAACAGCATTGGAAATGTTAAGACAATGGAGACTTTTAAAGTTGGACTTCATTTTGTGTTATGAGATGGCCATGAGCCAGGGGCAGCATGTAATATGAACTGTGCCCCTTGGGCTCATGTGTTTGAACATTTGGTCCCTAATGGGTGGCAGTGTTTTGAGAGGTTGTGGAACTTTTAGGTGAGTCCTTGCTGGAAGAAGTAGATCACTAAAAGGTGGGCCTTGAGGATTATGTCCATGGAGATATAACATGCTGGACCGTGAGGTGGTGTTGTCATGGACACAGCCCTAGTATCATGCCTTTCCTGCCATACTGGACTGTATCCCCTTAAAACATAACCCACAATAAATCCTTCATCCCTTCTATTGTTTCTGCCGCAGTGAGAAAAGTAATTAACACATCTGTCATATATGCCTCTGCATTAGCCAGGAACTAGTAATCAATTTTAAATACAAATAATTTTAAACCACTTAATATGTCTGTTTAGAAAAATTGCAAAGCAAATAGACACTGCTCAGGGATCTGCATATATATATATATATATATATATATATATATATATATATGTATTGGTTTTTCTAGGTAGGGTCTCACTCTAGCCCAGACTGACCTGGAATTCACTGTATTCTCAGGGTGGCCTCAAATTCACAGCAATCCTCCTACCTCTGCCTCCCAAGTGCTGGGATTAAAGGCATGAACCATCACGCCCGGCAGGATCTGTGCAGGGTTTTGATTGTTTGTTTTGTTTTGTTTTTTGTTTTTTTTCGGGGTAGGGTTTCACTCTAGACCAGGATGACCTGGAACTCACTATGTAGTCTCAGTGTGGCCTCAAACTCTCAGCGATCCTCCTACCTCTGCCTCCTGAGTGCTGGGATTAAAGACGCGCGTCACCACACCCGGCTGGATCTGTATAGTTTTAAACTGATAGGAAATTAGTTTTTCACTGTACCCATGACATGTGTATTAAACATACATTCATTTTTAAAATATTTATTTATTGTTTTGAGTGTGTGTATGATTACATGCGTGCAGGTATGAATGGCATGCATATGGACGTCAGGACATTGGGATCCAGCTTTACATGGGTTCTGGGGAATTGAACTCAGGCTGTCAAGCTTTGTAAGCAAGTGTCTTTAACCACTGAACCATCTCCCCAGCCTATAAGAACACATTTTGAACATCTTTTTTTTAACTTTTTAAAAATTTATTTGAGAAAAAGAAAGAGTCAGATAGAGAGTCTCTAGTCACTGCAAACGAACTCCAGACTCATGTGCCACCTTGTGCACCTGGCTTTACATAGGTATTGGGGACTCAAGCCCAGGTCCTTTGGCTTTGCAGGCAAGCACCTTAACCTCTAAGCAATCTCTCCAGCCCTCAAACATACTTTTGAAAAGAGCACCTCTTAGGATGGTATGTATAACAAATTTCACTCTACCTATTTTAAACAGAAAAGAATTCACTAGGAGAGGGTCTATAAAAGCACCAGAAGAGCTGTCACAACAGGGTTGGGATTGAGATTTTGGAAACAACTTCCAGAACATTACGCAACTGGCCTAACACACTTTTGCCACACTTGTAAAGTTGGAAGTCTGGAAGTTCACTGTAGCCACTGATTCTGCTATGATCTGAATAAGCAAAGTGGATGCCTATCAATGTGGGGGCCAGGGGTGTGGAGGTCAGAGATCAATGTTGCCTTCCACCATATATTTTTTATATTTATTTATTTATTTATTTATTTATTTTTGGTTTTTTGAGATAGGATCTCACTCTGGCCCAGGCTCCACCATAATTTTTTTTTTCCAAGGTAAGGTCTCAGGATAGCTCAGGCTGACCTGGAATTCACTATATAGTCTCAGGGTGGCCTCAAACTCACAGTGATCCTCCTACCTCTGCCTCCCGAGAGCTGGGATTAAAGGCGTGCGCCACCACGCCTGGCTCCACCATATTTTTTGAGACAATCTCTCAGTGAACCTGGAGCTCACCAAGTCAACTAGATTATCTAGCCAGCAAGTCCTTTTATATGGGTACTGGGGATCCAAACATATATGGCAAGCAATGAGCCATGTTCCAGCTCTTCTTATCACACTTGAAATTTGGGAACCGAATGCTGAGATCTCTGCTAGGCCTGGCTCAGAAAACCCAACAGCAGTGGAAACGACAATGAGGTAAAAAGTACAGCCTCCACCTGAGTGTTCACTTTCAATCTCTGTATCTCCCTCGGGTACATGGCTTTTACAGAAACCGTGTTTATGACCCAAGCTGTAAAAGTCTTCTGAAAAATCTAGTCTCTGGGTTTCTAGGCATGAACAGTAAAACTTGTGAGTAGAATCAAATGCTTTAACCTGTGATATCTGCAACAATTAGATACCAAATTAACCAACCTAGCATAGCCACCCATCTTGCTATAACCTTCACTTAACCGTCCTGGTAGGAACAAAGATAGTCTGAAGAGAGACACCTGTGCCCCTTCCCCTGGCTATCAGACTATTGAAATAAATACAATAAAGGCATTGTATTTTATATCATGTATGGATATCAGTTTATGGGGGCCAGGGGTGGAATGTGGTGGTTTGATTCAGGTGTTCCCCCATACACTTAGGTGTCAGAATGCTAGGTTCCCAGGTAATGGAGATTTGGGAATTAACGTTGGGGGCCGGCTTATGGATGTTATAGCCAGTGTACCCTTGCCAGTGTTTGGCACACTCTCCTGTTGCTATTGTTCACCTTATGTTGGCCAGGGGATGATGTCCACCCTCTGCTCATGCCATCATTTTCCCCTGCCATCGTGGAGCTTCCCCTCAAGCCTGTAAGCCAAAATAACCTTTTTCCCACAAGCTGCTCTCCGTTGGGTGATTTCTACCAGCAATGCGAACCGGACTGCAACAGTCCCCAAGCAACTGGAATTTTCCCAGCAATCTCATGCTGAAGAACAAAAAGGGGAGAAAGAAAACACTAACGAAGCCTGGTGCAAGCCAGGAGAGGAACGTATCTCCCAGGAAGAGAGTTTACAGTTCTGACAACTTGTCAGACCACCTTGCAAGACAGTCTGGAGCCAAGACAATAATGGGTTGATGATCGACCGGCCACATCTCAACCAAATACCTCTGGCCCTTTATTGAAACCAAAGCCTAATGTTGGAGCCCGAAGATGGTCTCAAGGGGCCTCTGGACCTTTGGTACTTTGTTACTCTTACCAATGTGACCATATTGATAAATTTCTCTCTGCTTTTCAGTATTACTTATCTTTTTCTTTTTTTTTATTTGTTGGGGGAGGAGGGCATGCCAGGATCTCTTGCCACTGCAAACAAGTGCCAGATGTAAAAAGTGGTGCAAGCGCCTTGTGTGTCTGGCTTATGTGGGACCTGGAGACTTGAACATGGGTCCGTAGGCTTTGCAGGCAAGCACTTTAATCACTCAGCCATCTCCCCAGCCCCCAGTGGACTTTTTAATGGGATCTAGGAAACTTTTTTTTTTTTTTTTTTTTTTTTTTGAGGTAGAGTCTCACTCTAGCTCAGGCTGACCTGGAATTCACTGTGTAGTCTCAGAGTGGCCTCGAACTCACGGTGATCCTCCTCCCTCTGTGTGCGCCACCATACCCGGCTTAGGAAACTATTTTTGCTCTTGATTGTTTACAATGAGTTACTATCATTTGTAAAAGAAAGATTTATTAATGGGGAGTCCATGATAGTTTAGTTTACATATCAACTATACTAATAGTGTTCTACCAAATGAATATTTTAATGTCCAGCACAATTAGATGAGAGTCCTAAAACATGTTCCCCCATACCTTAATTTTTTAACTTTCTTTTTTTATTGTTTTTGCTTTTTTCAAAATAGGCTCTCACTCTCTTTTTTAACATTTTAATTGATAACTTCCACAAATATAAACATGTCATGATCATAATCCCCTCCCACCGCCCCCTTTTTTTCCCCCTCTCAAATCCTCCCTCCACTGAATCCCTTCTTCTAACTAGTCTCTTCTATTTTGATGTCATCATTTTTTTCTGCTATTATTCAAGGCTTGTGTAAGTAGCATGAGCCACGGCCACTTTGGGTCTGGAAGACAATATTGTAAGCACTCATCCACTCCCTTTGACTGTTACATTCTTTCCACCATCTCTTCTGCAATGGTCCCTGAGCCTTGGAGGGTATAGCAGTCAGCTTCAGGTTGCTGAGATGAACTTTCAAACCAGGCACAGTTTATTGGAAGAATGGAAATTATTTGAAGCTTACAGATGCAGCAGGAGTTCCATGATGGCAGAAGAAGCTGGTCCACTTTCACAGATTCACGCAGAGAGGGAAACTACCACCGTTACCACAAGCAAGCACACCCCAGGAACCCCACAATAGCAGAGCTCAAGCACTCTGCATATCTTTTTTGCTGGAAACAGATCTGCCCCAAACACACCTTAGGGCTGGAACCTAGGATCCACCCACAGTGACACTTCCTCCAGCCAGGCAAACTACTACAGAGAGAGTTATAGAGGTGTCACATTTAGTGCTGAACACTCCACTGTCGCTTCTCAGCACTTTGGAAAGTACCACCTGAAAAGAGAAGCATCTCTAACCAAAAGTAGAACTAATATATGGGCATAAAAATAAGTATTTAGAGGGCAAGTAGGTGGACATAATATATCCATTTGACCAGACAACAGTACTACTTGCCCCCTCCCCTCTGCAGCCATAGGCTTTTCATTACTTGGCAGAGTGGGCCTCAAATCCAATCAGAGAACAGTTGGTTTCTTCCATATCAGACATGCTGCCATTGCACTAATTGGTATATTTGGCTTGGCTGGCCATTTGTATAAAGCCTGCAGAGTCCACTGCTGGCAAACACCATTGGTGACTTTTCTTCACCACCAGGCTGCTTAGGTCTTCCCAGCATCCTGGCAGCTAGTCAACAGAAAGGAGGCCTCCAGCTCAGCTCCAGCTTGTTTTCTCAGTGACCTGCAGCCCAAGCATGAGGAGTCTTCAGCAATATGGTCTTACCATGCAGTGCTGGTGGACAACCAAGAGCCTTGGCAATGGCCTGTAATGTTTTGAGGCCATCAGAGACCTCCCTGGCAACAACTCACTGGAAAGTATACCAGCCCTGGCACTGAGTCTAATAACACTCTATGACCTCTGGGCACAACATTAGCCACCTGCACAAGATACTTCTACCCAAACCCTTTTTTCTTTACATGTTTTGTTTATTTTTATTTATTTGAGAGTGACATACACAGAGAGAGAAAGAGACAGAGAGAGAAAGAGAGAGAGAGAGAGAATGGGCACGCCAGGGCCTCCAGCCACTGCAAACAAACTCCAGATACATGCGCCCCCTTGTGCATCTGGCTAATGTGGGTCCTGGGGAACCGAGCCTTGAACCAGGGTCCTTAGGCTTCACAGGCAAGCGCTTAACCACTAAGCCATCTCTCCAGCCCTACCCAAACCCTTTTTAAATATCTACATTATTGGCTAGTGAAAAAAGTAGTTTTCCTCATGGTTTATTCATAAGTCTTAAATTTCGATTAACCTTCTCCTACCCCCTCCTATCTTCCTTCAAAACAGGGTTATGGAGCTAAGATATCAGCAAAGAGCAATGGAGTTGGGCATCTAAAGTTCTGCTCTGGCCACTGCAGCAACGGGGGGAGGAGGCAGGGAGATGGGAAAGCACAGACACATGTATACAACACACACATACACACACACACATGTGCTACATTACGTACACATGCTGGTACATGCCTTTAATCCTAGCACTCTGGAGGCAGGATTGCCCTGAGTTCAAGGCCAGCCTGAGATTACATAGTGAATTCCAGGACAGCCTGGGCTAGAGTAAGACCCTACCTCAAACACACACACACACACACACACACACACACACACACACACACACTTATAAAACACAAGCAAACAAAAAAAAATGTTTTTAAGGACCATATGAGCTGGAAATATGGCTCAGTGGTAGAGTGCTTGCCTAGCATGCACAAGGCTCTGGGTTTGATCCTCAGCACCGTGGTGATGGGAAAACTCAGGATTTGGACAGAATATCTGCTGCCTATGAGAGTCTAAGAACTGTCTCCACATCCTCTCTCCCCTCTCCCACCTGGCTATGCTCTAACTAGGACAGGAATTCTGATGCTATCCCCTATTAGGACCATTGAGATTTCAAAGACAGTTGTCCTTCTTTCCCCCACTATGTCTGAGACCTTAGAATCAATCCCTACCTACTATTATGCCTTTTTGCATCTGAGCTGAGAGGAAAAACAACTTCCTCCCAGCTAGTACCAGTTAATTCTTCCCCCAGAGAAGTTCAACAGGAAGTCCACTCAGCCTAGCTACTGCAGGCTCCACCTCTCCCACATTCCATTCTGCAAAACACAAGATCTTTCCTTCTTTTCTTTCCCTCCAAGAGCTTAAGAACCTCTCTATTGAGCAGTTCTGAGTCCCCTTACACCTTGCTCTGCCTCTTCCCTCTTTCAGAGGCCCCTTCCCTCTGGCTTCAACCCAGTCACTCTCTTAGTTGGTGTTAAATAAAACCTTAGGTCCAAGAAACTGTCTCAGTTCCTCTGTTGCAAACCCAAACCTGACACTGTCCTGTCTGGGGCCAAGGGGCATGCTCAGTAGCCAGCCTCTAGCCATCAAGTCTTCAGGGTCTGTTTCAGAGGTTGTGATGCCCTACCCAGGCATCTACACAGTAAGAGAGGCAGGGTGGGGTATGGAGGCCACAATGGGACCCTCTGGCCCGTAATACTGGTTCCAGAGTTCCCTGTCTTGTTATCTCTTCTGGAGAATCCCACTGCTACACAAACTAACCATAACCAAGCTTAACAAAATCGCCATCTCAGACCTCCTACAGCAAGTGCAAAAGTGGGCAGTGAAGGGCTGGAGAGGTGGCTTAGTGGTTAAAGTGTTTGCCTGCGAAGCCAAAAGACCTTGGTTCAATTCCTCAGCACCCACGTAAGCCAGATGCACAAGGGGCACGTGCATCTGGGGTTCATTTGCAGTGGCTATAGGCCCTGGTGTGCCCATTCTCTATCTGTCTGTCTCCTATCTCTCTCTCCCTCTCTGTTTGCAAATAAATTAAGTATTTAAAAAAAATTTTTTTAAGTGGGCAGTGAAAATTCTTGTCACTACTTCAGAGACAAATCCTAGGTTAACAAACTGAGTTGCTTCTTTTCCTTGGTTGGAATTGTGTTTATTTAGAGACAGGGTCTTGCTTTATAGCCCAGGCTGGCCAGGCAGCAACCTTTCCTCAGCTTCTCAGAGTGTGGGCTGACAGTCATGCACCACCACACCCAGTTCTGAGTTCCTTTTCAATGGTGAGACCTCCCCTTCTTGCTCGACGTATTATTACTGTAATCTTACATAGGACATAGATTTTCACGTGCACACATATATGCAGCTTCTAGTTCCCACCACTAGTATTGCGCCTAATCCAGACTGTTTGCAATTAGCTTTGAAAACTTGGACAAGTTATTTCCTCGTCTATATGCTCAATGTCCTTATTTGTAAATAAGGTCTGGTCTTAGGTGATTATGAAGAATAAATGGCCAGGCGTAGTGGCACACGCCTTTAATCCCAGCACTCGGGAAGCAGAGGTAGGAGGATCACCGTGCGTTCGAGGCCACCCTGGGACTACAGAGTTAATTCCAGGTCAGCCTGGACCAGAGTGAGACCCTACCTCGAAAAAGAAAAAAAAAAAAAAAGAAGAAATGAATTAACACATTGAAAAGAACGTTAAAGCCTCTAGCTCCTCCTATTCAATAAATGCTATTATCATCTATCTTAAGCAACGTTTTATAATAATTTCACAAAGCAATTATAGAAAAAGTCCTTATGTTTAGAGACTCTGTTTTTGGTTTTTCGAGGTAGAGTCTCATGCTGTAACCCAGGCTGACCTTGAATTCACTATGTAGTCTCAGGCTGGCCTTGAACTCACCGTGATTCTCCTACCTCTGCCTCCTGAGTACTGGTATAATGGGGAAATTACGGTTCTGGGGTGCTTCCTGGAACCCCAAGCCCTGAATTCAGATCTGAAAACTAACCAAAGAATTAGCAATTCTGGATTCAAGAGAATGATTTTTAAAATACCATATTTTATTCAGATTTTACAAAGGAGTAGGGGGAGGCTCAGAGGTTAAGGGGAAATAAAGTGGAGAGAAGAGAAGTATACCATGTGGAGCCCAAAAGCCCATGTGGGCCACATATAGTTCAGGAGTCCATGTGACCAGATAGGGATCCGAAGGATGGAAAAAAAAGAAAGTTCAAGGAGCTCCTGCCATGTGGGGAGCTGGAGGAGATAAAGAACCCATGTGGACAGTAAGGGCTAGGAGGCCCTTCCTGGCCCAGCCGAGGGAAAACTCACCTACAGCTAGAAGTTCCCAAGTGGTCAGAGAGCCTGCCCTCCCCTTGCAAAGGTATTTATAACCTTAGGGTTAGGATAGGCTGTCTTTTGGCCCAGGTGAACCAGAGGGCCAGCTCGTTGGTTAGGAATAGGGGCTGTCTCAGGAAGAGACTAGCTCTGGCACCAAGTTCCAAGGGCTGAACTTGACCAACCACAATGTTTAAATCCTATGAAAGACCTCCCTTCCAGGAAGGGTCCTGTTTGTAGAAACACAGTTCCTTGGAACTAGGCAAGAGATAAGAGAAACTTTCCTGCCCTTTTTATCTTCAGGGGTCCAGTCACCCTAACTCTACCCCCCTTCACTGGGATTAAAGGTGTGCACCACACTTGGCATATTTAGACTCTGAATTATACTTTTGAGATTCTAAATTAGGTCTTAGAAGAACTTGCAACACTCTTTTTCCTAGTAACTTAATGTTTTGGGTTTTTACAATTTAAGAAGATGTAAACCACGTATGTGAAGATTAGTTTGAGAGCATATGTGTAAATGTAAAATATAAAAATACGAGCTTTTATTCCAAAATTCTTCTGAAGCTAGGCAACTGCAATCCCAACTTGAAAATTGTTAGGCTTCCTTCCACATTTTAGATACTGGATCATATATTGAAGAAAAACAGAAGATTCCCCTTGCTTTTGATTCCAAGTGGGAAATTCTCTATTGTTGGGGCAGGTCTGAAAAATATGACCCAATCTTGTCATCTTTGTGGAGTCTAAGGCTAAAATACTACAAATGGGACCCACTGTTTTTACACTACTCATACTGTACACACACACACACACACACACACACACACACACACACCTGCTTCAAGGTGCCCATTTAGAAAAATAGCATTGGTTTCTCCAGGGATCTCACATAAAAAAGACGTGCACACCCAGCCTGCTGTCTGGCCTCTGGAAAGGAGAGGGACGGCATGGAATGATGGGTTAAGAACACTTCAGTGCTGCAGCGGGCAACAAGAGGATTCCAGAATGAGTGAGCAACTCTGGGTGGGCACCAGAGAGAGAGCAAGCGGACACGTGATAGGAGACAAAAACTGGCTAGGCAGTCATGGTAACAGAACTCCAAAATTGAATTAAAAAAAAATTTTTTTTTATTCCTTGACTAAAAGCAGGAAATGTCACTAAGCTTGCAGAAACCTGGACATTACACCCTCCAGGAAAGATCTCTAGATTAAGCTTGCACCCTTCCTGGAGGACAGAAACCCTGATCCTTACCTGAGATTACTGGCAAAGCTGTAAAATCTGGTGTTTGTTCATAATAACCTGCTGACCTGCTCTTCCTCACGAGACCAAGCCCCATTAAAAACCCAGACTTGGGTCTCCAGGGGAACTTCTCAAAGCCCTCTTGCCGCCCACCTTGCTTCCTTATGTTCTAGGCTTAAGGGCCCTTCTCCTTGTCCTCCTAAGGCTTTACGGTGTCATCAAATCTTTCTGAACCTTATCCCCTGGTTTGTGGATTTCTTTCTTTTAACACATAGGACAAGGATCCGGGAACACCCCCAAATTACCCGGGCATTGGCGTACAAGGAACCCAAAATTCCTGTATCACAGTTTTGGTTGTTTGTTTTCCCCTTCCTGGTCCCACGGGCCACGAGAGGCCTGGAGGGGCCAGGCTCCACCTTGGGACACACCATCGCTGGGAGAGAGGCAGGCTAAGTCTTCTTCCTCCCCATCCCTGCGGGGAGCCCAGGTCCTGGGATGCAGCCTCCGAGAACAAAGAGGCGGCCAAGGCTCAGCCGCAGGGGCTGGGAGGGGGCGCCCGGCCCACACCCATCATCACCACCACCGCCGCCGCCGTGGCAGAGCGCCAGAGCGGACAGGATCACCGACGCACAACCCGCGGCCCGGGCAGTCGGAGGACCGCCGCTCCCCGCCGGCCGCCCCGCGGTCCCCACGCCGACCCGGGGGGCGGCTGCCGCCGCGCCTCCACCTAGCTTGGACCCGCCCTTTAGCCCCGCCCCACTGCTCAGCGCGGATTGGTCACCGGGGAGGAAGGCTCGGGCGCTGATTGGACGGAGGCGGAGTCGCTGCCGCAGACTGTAAAGTTTGACTGCACCGGAATGCTAAATTTATCTTCGGACCTGGACCGCGCCAGCCTCGAATCGGATCTCTATGGAGGTGGCCTGGGAGATGTATCCCTGATCCGAGAGCATCACCCCCTCCACCCCGACCCGTCCCGTTCCGTATTCCTCTTTCCTGTGTTTTTGTTTTTTGGGTTTTTTTTTTTGTTTCCCCCCCCCTGCAGTCCGCGACGACGGGCTCTTGACCCCCCGGTCCAGGCCTCGGTGAAGGTGAGGAGCGGAGCGCAGCGCTCTGAAATGGCCGCTGGCTGGAGCTGTCTGAAATGGCGGGCTCCGGCCCGGCTGGGGACCGGGTCGCTGATGGAGATGATGCAGGAGCGGTGCTGGCTGCTGACATGATGTCGTGATGTCATGCCGTTAGCGCCGGCCACATCCCGGCATCCCGAGGCCAAGGGTGGCTTGTGACAGGTAGCAAAACGCCCGGGGCGGCGCGCACCTGGGACCGGGAGTACCCGAGGCGTGGCTGTCACCGGACGCAGGATGAGGGGACCGGGTACCATGGGCTGGGCCCCCCCATCTGCAGCCTGGCCCTTGTGATTGGCCTGAGCTTCTGCCCGCAAGGGTATTGTTCACACCTCCTGAGGGTTTGAAAGGGCCCTCCCACCTGTCAGTTTAACCCAAGGAAGAGACACAGTGTTTCCCCCACCTCTTCAGGGAGTGGAATAGAAACTTACTCGAGGGAATACTGATCCTTTGTCCACAGGAGATTTTGGGGGAAGCCCCCCTGAAGAGTCAGGGATGAGGCACCCCTTTCAGAAAACGAAGCTTTCTGTTCTCCTGTGTCCTGTGACAAGGACCCTAATCTTTTAGACGAACCACTGGTTCCACGAAGTTCTTTTCTGCTGAATCCAAATGGAGACAAAAAGAATCTATGCTCTTTTGCTCCCAGTAAGAAATAGGTTTTCGGGCTGGAGAGATGGCTTAGTGGTTAAGGCACTTGCCTGCAATGCCTAAGGACTCAGGTTTGATTCCCCAGAACCCACGTAAGCCAGATGTACGTGGTTGTGCGTGCATCTGGAGTTCGTTTGCAGCGGCAGGAAGCCCTGGTGCACCCATTCTCTCCCCCTCTCTCTTTCTGTCTAATAAATAAATAAAAATTGAAAGAAAAAAAAGAAATAGGTTTTCTTCTGCAGGCAGTTGTAACCCATTTTTGTAATCCGTTATTTCTCTGCACAACCCAACTCCTTGTACCTGAGAAATAGAGTATTCAGATGCACACAAATAATAGCCAGGCATGGAGGCTGTGCAGTAAATCTTTGGAGGCTGTGTTCTTGAATCTTATGTGTCAATTGACCAGGTGACTTCACCTCTGTCTGTCTCTAAAGTACAGTTAATAATCTCTGGTTCTTGGAGGTTAAATGAGTTCGTCTGTATCAGTTACTTGTACATAGTAATTAATGATTACTCAGTAAAGGTTAGTTGTGGTAGGAGATTGGCTATTGAGGTAGACAAAACTAGTTGTACCAAAGGCATCATGTAACACTTTTATGTGTTCAGTGCTTAGTTTTAGAGACATCGAGATGGAGTTGTACTCTTAAAAAATGTTTCATTTTTGAAAAAAAAATAGTGTATTTCTAGTCACTCTTTAAGAAGGCATTTCAAAGCAATGAAGTGACCAGGATATCAAGTGAGATGAAACTATTAGCATTTTTCCTTTACTAGATGCTGGACATTTGCTGCTTCAGTCCAAGAGCTGCATTTGGAGGAAAAGTGATTTGTACTGACCCAAGTTCTGAAATGAAAATTATGAAGTTTTGCTTGTTACAATTCTAATTTTTAATTTTTCTCATTCTAGGCTTTTGGTTACTCCCTTTCCTACCCCACTCCTTAATTTTGTTCTTTTGAAGAATCTACATTTGAAGCTGCCAAGGTGGAGAGTATGGTTGCAGGAGGGAGTGCTGCTTATTTCAGGTATCTTACCTACTAGCTCCTAACAGAAGAATCATTTTGATTCAGGACCTAACAGGAAAACATAAAGCTTTACTTGCAGCCACATAAAAGTTTAACCGAAACTAGCGGTAGCCAGGCATGGTGATGCACGCCTTTAATCCCAGCACTCAGAAGGCAGAGGTAGCAGGATCACTATGTGTTTGAGGCCTGCCTGAGACTATAGAGTAAGTTCCAGGTCAGCCTGGGCTAGAGTGAGACACAAACAAACAACAACAACAAAAGAAACTGGCAATAATTATATAAGCATAATACCATAATTTACAACATTTAACTTAGAAAATAGAATCCATTACAGGTTCTTAATGTTTGCATTGCTGTTTTAACTGCGTTTCTTTTGTTATAAGAGGGGAAAAAGAAACTATTAAAATAAGGTTTATATACTTTAGGTTCTGGTTATCAATTGCAGCATGGTAGAATGCTGAGTAATTAGTAAAAATATACTTTATATGGAATGAGTCTTAATTAGGATAGTATAACTTTTAAGTTAAGAGAAAAAATAGGGCCTGGTTTTTGGACTGCAATTTATTCTTCATTTTAAAAACACAGAATAATTTAGGATACAATAGACTTCTTTGCCTTATAACACTTTGAATAGTGTCTGTTTTTAATATAAATCATTAGAATTGTTGCAGCCCTGAGGGGAGACTTCAGGTATAATAGTATATAATATATATACTAATATATAATATATATAATATATATAGTGTATAATGATAGTATCAGCACTTAATGTGTCTAATGGCAGTAGTCATCAGAAAGCCAAAAGAAATCCAAGATACTAGAAACCATGAGATAGGTTTGTTAAATTATGGCCTAAGCAATCTGTTTTCATACATAAAGTTGTCAGAACACAGTCATGCCCTTCTTTCACCTGTTTATGGCATCTGTACAACCCACAAAGCAACAGTTTTTTCTGTGTGGCATTTCCAAAAATCTGCCAACTCTTGCTATGGATCGCTTCTTTAAAACCATACATATGTTGGGAGGCAGAGATAGGAGGATCGCTGTGAATTTGAGGCCACCCTGAATGAATTCCAGGTCAGCCTGGGCTAGAGTGAGACCCTACCTCAAAAAATGTGTGTGTGTGTGTGTGTGTGTGTAGATATTCTTTATTCTTTCTTGTTTGATGGTTCCCAAAATTTACACACACACACACATTATTATTCTCTAACTGAATAAGTATTTTGAGAAATAGTAGTTTTCTTCATTGTTTATGTTAATATGTTTGTTTAAATGTCAGTTTAAGACTAGTGAACTCATTTCTATAGTTCTCACTTCTGTGTGATGATCTACCTTTAAGAAAGGTGTGCCATACCTGAGAGCACGAGGAAGCACAGGAGAGATCACCTGATAAAAGGGCATGTGATGCTCCAACTCCGCACTGATACATAGGCAGACTTCACACGTTAACTGATGTGTTTTACATCATCTCTACTCTTCACTCTACCCTGTCTTCTCCTCTCAACACTTTTGTGAGACTCGATGTTTATTCTAAATTAACCATGTTTTGTGCCACAAACTCACTCCCCATGGATCTTTTGCTAAAACAAGCAAGGCTTAAGCAAGAAGTAGAATCTTTCTGTTACCAAATTGTATCTGAATCAAACAACCAAAAGGTTGGAATATTACAAAGTGAAGATGAACAGTTGCAGCCTTCCGTTTCTAAAAAATCTAAGGCTGAGCTCACCAGGGTAGAATTTATGTCTAGTTCCAACAAAATAGCAGCATTTAGTAAGAAACCAAAAAGAAGAAAATATGATGAAAGTTACTTGTCCTTTGGATTTACTTACTTTGGAAATAGAGATGCACCCCACGCTCAGTGTGTATTATGTAAAAAAATTTTATCAAATAGTTCCCTAGCCCCTAGTAAGCTTCGAAGACATTTAGAAACTAAACATGCTGCATACAAAGACAAAGACATCAGCTTTTTCAAGCAGCATCTTGATTCGCCTGAAAATAATAAACCCCCGGCTCCTAAAATTGTCAATACAGATAACGAAAGTGCAACAGAGGCATCATACAATGTAAGTTATCACATAGCCCTGAGTGGAGAGGCTCATACTATTGGAGAATTGCTTATCAAGCCCTGTGCAAAAGATGTCGTGATGCGGATGTTTGACGAACAATATAGTAAGAAAATCGACGCAGTACAACTCTCAAATAGTACCGTTGCACGTCGGATTAAAGATCTAGCTGCTGACATTGAAGAAGAGCTTGTCTGTAGACTGAAAATCTGTGATGGGTTCTCCCTGCAACTGGACGAGTCCGCTGATGTCTCCGGACTTGCGGTACTGCTGGTGTTTATCCGTTACAGGTTTAACAAGACTATTGAGGAAGACCTGCTCTTGTGTGAATCTCTGCAGAGCAATGCTACCGGTGAAGAGATTTTCAATTGCATCAACAGTTTCATGCAGAAACATGAAATTGAATGGGAAAAATGTGTGGACGTTTGCAGCGATGCCTCTAGGGCAACGGATGGGAAAATTGCCGAGGCTGTCACCTTGATAAGATTTGTGGCTCCTGAAAGCACTACTAGTCACGGCCTGTTATATCGGCACGCGCTCGCAGTTAAAACGATGCCCACATCTCTAAAAACCGTGCTAGATCAGGCAGTTCAGATCATCAACTACATTAAAGCCCGGCCACATCAGTCTCAACTGCTAAAAGTTTTGTGTGAAGAGATGGGCGCTCAGCACACGGCTCTCCTTCTCAACACAGAGGTACGGTGGCTTTCCCGAGGCAGAGTCCTCACCAGACTCTTTGAACTTCGGAGGGAACTATTGGTTCTCTTGGATTCTGCTTTTCGACTCTCTGATTGTTTAACAAATTCATCTTGGCTGCTACGACTTGCATATCTTGCTGACATTTTCACTAAGTTAAATGAGGTTAACCTGTCAATGCAAGGAAAAAATGTTACAGTTTTTACAGTATTTGATAAAATGTCATCATTGTTAAGAAAATTGGAATTTTGGGCTTCATCTGTAGAAGAGGAAAACTTTGATTGTTTTCCTACACTCAGTGACTTTTTGACTGAAATTAATCCTGCAGTTGATAAAGATACTGGCAGTGAAATTGTGCAGCATCTGAGGGGTTTACGCACTACTCTCCTAAAATATTTTCCTGGAACAAATGACAGTAATGCTTGGGTTAGAAATCCGTTTACAGTAACTGTTAAACCAGCCTCACTAGTAGCACGGGACTATGAGAGCCTGATTGATTTAACGTCTGATTCTCAAGTGAAACAAAATTTCAGTGAGCTATCACTGAATGACTTTTGGAGTGGCCTAATTCAAGAATACCCCAGCCTTGCGAGACGCGCCATTTGCGTCCTTCTTCCTTTTGCTACGATGCACCTGTGTGAAACAGGATTTTCATATTACGCTGCAACAAAAACGAAATACAGGAAAAGACTTGATGCTGCACCTCATATGCGCATCCGGCTCAGCAACATCACACCCAATATCAAACGGATATGTGATAAAAAGACACAAAAACACTGTTCTCATTAAAATTGGAGAGGTTTGCATGTCTCATGGTAACCAAATGTAAGATGAAAATAAAAATTATTTACTTCATCTCCAGTATTGGGGCTTGCCGAAACTAAATCCAAAATTTAAACTCACTGGCATTTCTTGGTAATTTCATAAAGGTCCATGGTTGTAACGGGAAAATGATTATCCTGAAAATAAAATTCCAGTTCTTTAAGCAGCACTTCAAGAGCTAATCTCTACCTGTGGTTCTAGTCATGCTTGCCTGAAGTCTTCAGGTCCATGAACCTCCTTGCCATTCCCCAAAACTGTCATACTGTTTCATGTTCTTGGTTCTCAAAAAACTAGGCCACTCCCATCTTGCTAACCATTCCAATGTGCTTTTCAATACTTTGGCTTTATTTATCTTTATGTCTTTATTTCCTATATCTTTCTATTTTTACCCTATTTTATAGCGTTGTATTTTTATGTGTGTGCCCCAGCTATCAATTCTGTTGGTCTCAATTCCAGATGTCACTGGGCTAAGTTTTCAGAAGGTCTTACCCAGCTCTTTGTCTCCATTATCTAATAGAAGTCTTCACTAACAATGATAAAAATGGAAAAAAAGGGCAGGGGCCGGGCAGGGCTGGAGATATGGCTCAGTTTAAGGCACTTGCCTGAAAAGCCTAAAGACCAAGGTTCAATTTCCCAGTACCACATAAAGCCAGATGCACAAAATGATGCATACTTCTGGAGATAAATTGCAGTGGCTGTAGGCCCTGGTGTACCCATTCTCTCTCTCCTTCCAAATAAATAAATATTTTTTTAAAACTGAAAAAAAAGAGAGGGCTAGATGGATGCCTTAGTGGTTAAGGCATTTGCCTGCAATGCCAAAGGACCCAGGTTCGATTCCCCAGGACCCACGTTAGCCAGATGCACAAGGGGGCGCACATGTCCGGAGTTCGTTTGCAGTGGCTGGAGGCCCTGGCATGCCCATTCTTTCTCTCTCTCCCCTTCACTCTGTCAAATAAATAAATAAATAAAAATAAAAATATTTTTTAAAAAATGAAAAAAAAAGTTGGGGAAAGTGAACCAACAAGAAATAGAAGTGTCTTACTTCACTGATTGGCCTAGAAGCATGCTGCCTATGTTATGCTTGGGGTTTTTGCTTTTAGCACAGTATTCTATTAGCTAGAATTCATTGTGACCATTCTGCAGAAGTCATTGAGCTTAACCCACTAGGGGAGGAAAAGAAGAAGCATGAAGAACATTTTCATCCACCTCCTTAGTTCCTGTATAGACTATTACAAGTTACATCTGTTGCAGCTTAAATTAATGAGTCTTGTAAAACTTGTAGATAATTAAACTGCAACTCTTATTAATTCCTAAAATGCTATGAACGATTCCTGGCTGACTTTGCTGCCTCTGGACTACTATTCAGTGTTAAATATTTTTTGTTGCTCTGTAATCAAGAGCTATAATAGGTGGTCATTATTTAATCTCTACTTACTGAAACTAATCTCCCATCTTGGGGGCAGTAGTGGCTCCCGCACGAAGGCAGAGTGTGGCAAAATGGCTAGGTTCAAGTACCTGTTTCCTTAACTGTTTGACTGCAGCATTCTGAGCTTTCTTGAGTTTCAGTCATCTCATTTGTAAAATGAGTTATACATTCTTTACAGGGGATTTTGAATACTAAATGAAAGGTGAATGTAGTGGCGCACACACATGCCTTTAAACCCAGTACTCAGGAGGGATGTAGGAATATTGCTATGAGTTTGAGGCCAGTCTGGGATTACAAAGTGAGTTCCAGATTGGCTTGGGTACAGTGAGACCCTGCCTCAAAAAACAAAACAAACAACAAAAAAAGATTAAATGAGAGTGTATGTACATTAAAAAAAAAGCCTCCACCAGTGTGATTCAGAAGAGATATGTACCATCCACCCTGTGCCATATCAAGACCATGTTCCAATTCAGTTTGACTCCAGGGCTAGAGGGATGGCCTAGCCATTAAGATGCTTGCCCGCAAAGCCTAAGAACTCCTGTTGGAATCTCCACGTCCCACAATAAGCCAGACACACAGTGACAGAAGCACGCAATGTTGCACATGCACAGAAGGGGGCACACGCATCTGGAGTTCATTTGCAGCGGCTAAAGGCCCTGGCACACCCATTCTCTCTCTCCCCCCTCAAATAAATGATAATAATAGGGCTGGAGAGATGGCTTAGCAGTTAAGTGCTTGCCTGTGAAGCCTAAGGACCCACATTAGCCAGATGGACAAGGGGGGCGTATGCATCTGGAGTTCATTTGCAGTGGCTGGAGGCCCTGGCGCACCTATTCTCTCACTCTCTCTCTCTCTCTGTCACTCTCAAATAAATAAAAATAAACAAAAATTTTTAAAAAAATAATAAAAATTTTGACTCTTCACACTTCTGAGTTTTGTTTCTCTGACTCCCTGCTTCACACCATTGAGTTTTGATTCTGTGGGAGACTCAACAGTTTTCTAAGTCTTATAAATAGGACATACCCTGAACTGAGGCAGTTAGAATTAAGCACTTAGAGTCCAGGTCTTTTCGCTTTCTCACCTTAGCAAGCACCCATTTATCTGCCAGTCACCTTAATGAATGTTTTATATGTGGTTAATAATATTTACAGCAGTTATATCAGGACTGGGGAGATGGCTCAGTGCTTCAAAGTTCTTGCTTGCAAAGTTTGCTGGCCTAGGTTCAATTCCGCAGCACCCATGTAAAGCTGGACACAAAAAACTGGCACATGTGTCTGGCGTTCATTTACAGCAGCATGAGATCCTGTGCTCGCCCCGCCTCCTCACACACACACGTGCAAATAATTTGTTCAAATCCTGTGGGATTTGGACTTGCCTGAATTCACACACTAAATAGCAAAATATACTCTTTGCTAGTCTGGAGAGATGGCTTAGCAGTTAAGGCACTTGCCTGCGAAGCCTAAGGACCCAGATTCCTCAGTTCCCACGTAAAATGGATGCACAAGGTGGCACATGCATTGGGGGTTCATTTGCAGTGGCTGAAGGCCCTGGTGTGCCCATTCATATTCATTCATTCTCTCTTCCTCTTTCTGTGTCTCTCTCAAATAAATACATAAAATATTTTTTTAAAAAATACAGTCTTAGTCGGGCGTGGTGGCACACGCCTTTAATCCCAGCACTCGGGAGGCAGAGGTAGGATCACCGTGAGTTCGAGGCCACCCTGAGACTACATAGTGAGTTCCAGGTCAGCCTGGGCCAGAGTGAGACCCTACCTCGACCCCCCCCCCAAAATACAGTCTTTCCTAAAGGTAGTACTTTTTCCTGTCATTGCCTTTCAGACTGTTCTAAGAAAATCAAACTGACTTGTTAAGTACTTTACTAAAATCTTGACATGTCTTTAACATTTCTTGTTTTCTGTATTCACACAAATGAGCCATGACCTTTAAAGTAGAACTGCTTGTTTTTATGTGAACTAGAGGTTTTGCTATACGTTGATTATCAAAAAAGATGGGTCATAATTTTCAAAGCATGCAATGGTTTTTACGTAGCAGTCCTGGTATTAAATATGCCCTAGCTTGAGAAGGAAACACATGCAAAGCCATGTTTGCTTGATAACTGGAAGATTTACATGATTGCTGAGCCTCAACCCTTCATTAGGTCATCTGTCCAGGATGTCTTTCTCTTGAAACATGAGAGCCCTTATTTTCCAAGCCTTGCCCCCAACCACCTCCTCTGGGACTCTGTGTTCTTGCATGTAAGCCCATCTCATTAACTTGGACCCTGCTGTCTGCTACCAGTCTTCAAGAGTGACCCTACTAAACTTGGTGCCAGCTCTACACCTGTTCTGAAACCTAACAGGGCTGTCCTAGTATGGATTTCATGACTAGCGAGAATGGGCTTTTGGTACCTAAAAGTAGGTCTTTTACCTCCTGGATGATGGACTAACTCCAGTCAGCAACTTCTAAATTGCTCTAACCTCCTGCAGTTAGGACTGAATCCCAAAAGATTATCTTTCAAGCCCTTCACAAGTAGCTATCTATTCTATAAAAACAAAAGAAACACTGGTAGCCTTTCCTTTCTTGCCGATTTAAAAGCGCTTTGAGGGCTGGAGAGATGGGTCAGCAGTTAAGGCACAAAAGCCTAAGGACCAGAGTTCGATTCCTCAGGACCCACATAAACCCAGAGGCACAAAGTGGCAATTGCGTCTGGAGTTCGTTTGCAGTGGCTAGAGGCCCTGGCACACCCATTCTCTGTCTCTCTTATCTCTGCTTGAAAATAAATAATAAATATTTTAAAAATTAAGTTCTACCGGGCGTGGTGGCACACGCCTTTAATCCCAGCACTGGGGAGGCGGAGGTAGGAGGATCACCATGAGTTCGAGGCCACCCTGAGACTTCATAGTGAATTCCAGGTCAGCCTGGGCTAGAGCGAGACCCTACCTTGAAAATCCAAAATAAAAATAAATAAATAAATAAAGCCCTTTGATTATCCTGTCAGCCAACATCCCCAAGACTGATACTAGAGCCTCCGTCTCAAGGCAGGAGGAAGCCTCCAACAAACCTTACACACACAAAAAAATGCAAATGTTAAAGGAAGACATGAGCAGCATTTCACTTAACACTAGAAGAGCTACTTGGGAATCTAAGAATACTCCTGCCTAGCCATGAAGCAGTAAATTTCTCCTGATATATTCAACTCCAAAGGACTTTCTTGCCTTTATATTTCAAATAATTGAAATTACTTGAATTTCTTTTTTTTTTATTTTTATTTATTTGAGAGCGACAGAGAGAGAGACAGAGAGGCAGATAGATAGAGAATGGGTGCACCATGGCCTCCAGCCACTGCAGACGAACTCTAGATGCATGTGCCCTCTTGTGCATCTGGTTTATGTGGGACCTGGGGAATTGAGCCTCGAACCAGATCCTTAGGCTTCACAGGCAAGCACTTAACCGCTAAACCATCTCTCCAGCCCTACTTGAATTTCTTGGTAAGTATTGTTTTGCTTTAATCTTGCCCTCCACCCATACATACTTATGTGCAGCAATGGTAGTGAAGACTTCTTGTGGAATCATTTATAAAACTAAGCAAATTTCTAATAAAGTGCTCAGTGAATTGAATTTTCTGGTTTAGAAAGTTTAGAAATATTGAGGTGAAGTAATTCATACAATCACAAGAAAGAATAGCTATATAATCTTTAATGTCACTTAAACAGAAAGGGCAGTAACTAGTCTATTTCAAGAGCTTCAAAAGCAGTATTTCTTTTTTTAAATAAGTTAATATTAATTATTTTATTTATTTATTTGAGAGAGCAAGAGAAGGAAATAGGCAGACACACACACAGAGAGAGAGAGAGAGAGAGAGAGAGAGAGAAAATGACGCGCCACGGCCTCCAGCCACTGCAAACGAACTCCAGACACATGCGCCACCTTGTGCATCTGGCTTACATGGGTCCTGGGGAATTGAACCGAAGTCCTTTGGCTTTGCAGGCAAATGCCTTAACCGCTAAGCCATCTCTCCAGCCCCAAAGCAGTATTTCTTTATAAACTCCCCTATTGCATTAAAAATGCAATTTTATTCCCCAAAATGTAGTTTACCTATTATTTGTGAAAGGATTCATCAGCTGTGGAAACCTGCGTGCCCATGGAAGCTGTGCATGCTACTTAGTGTTTTTCTTAAGTTGTTATAACTGCATTGTTAATTAGCACAATGGAAAGAATTCTGGAGTAGGTATCAAGAGATTTGTGTTCTACAACTAATTAACTCTCACAGATTAAGTTCATTTCTCTAGGCCTTAGTTTCTTCATTTATTAAGTGAAAGAGAATGAACCTTAGAATGAGTTCTAAAGTTCTTAGGAGATCAAATTTTAAACTCAAGTAAGGATTTAAGTGTTTGGTTATTTGGAAATTGCCATCTTTCCCCGTTAGAAGCCAGCTTTTTCTTTTCTTTCATAATTTCTTTTGTTTGTTTGTTTGTTAGTTTGTTTTTTCAAGGTAGGGTCTCACTCTAGCTCAGGCTGACCTGGAATTCACTCTATAGTCTCAGGGTGGCCTCAAACTCATGGCGATCCTCCTACTTCTGCCTCCCAAGTGCTGGGATTAAAGGCATGCACCACCACGCCTGGCTTCTTCCATAATTTCTTATTGACAACTTCCATAAATACAGACAATAAACTATGATCACAATCCCTTCCCACCACTCTTCTTTTCTCCCTCTCAAATCCCTCCTCCATTGAATCCTTTCTGTACAACTAGTGAAGCCAGCTTTTTCAATGAATCTCTGCCATAATACTTTTGTATTTAACTTTTTTTTAACTTTTATTTATTTGACAGAAAAAGAGAGAGAGAAAGAATGGGCATGCCAGGGCCTTCAGCCACTGCAAATGAACTCCAGGCCCTTGTGCATCTGGCTAACGTGGGTCCTGGGTAATCAAACCTGGGTCCTTTGCCTTTGCAGGCAAGTGCCTTAACTGCTAAGCCATCCCTCCAGCCCTGTATTTATTTATTTATTTTTTATTTATTTGCACAAGAGAGAAAAAGAAAGAGAGCAAATGGGCATGCCAGGGCCTCTTGCCACTGCAAATTCCAGATGCATGTGCCATACTGTGCATCTGACTTTGCATACATATTGGGGAATTGAACCCGAGGCCTGCAGGCTTTATAAGTAAGCATCTTTAACTGCTGAGTCATCTCACCAGCCTTGTATTTAATTTTTTTAAGTGATGGTGAGGACTCTGAAAATAGTTTTATGATTCATTCTTGGACTACAACCTCCTCTTTTAAAACACTGGTAAGTACCATGCCCTTAGAAACATTGTTTAGGAACCTGGATCTAAGCCTATTAAGGTGTGGTGTGATTCTGGCCGACGGAATAACATGTGGCCCAGTGCCGGCCAGTGAAAAGCAAGGGAAGTACTTTGGAGGCTTTAAAAAAAGAGGTTTCCTCACTCTAAGTGTGTTTGGTGGCTGGAATACTGTGGCTCCATAGCTATCAGCCTGTGGTTAAAGCTAACACATGCATGAGGCAAAGCCAGGACGTTAATGAAAACTGGAACCCTAAGTGAACCATGCTTTATCGTTACCATGCCTTTTTTGTTTTTGTTGTTGCACTAATAAATGCCCGTTAGTGTTAAAGCTAGGTTTTGTGCTATTGTAGGCAAAATCACCTTAATATAGTGATCTAGAAGAAAAGCAACATGACATAAGAGTTTCTTGGTGAACTTGGTTGTTGCGAGTACTGTCTAAAGCTAAGAGCGTAATCCCTCATTACTCAGCCATCCTCCAGGTCTTCCATTTGAAACTCTGCCGCTGGTAATGTTTTCTAGATAAGAAGCTAAATCAGAACATGTATTGATATTAGATATCATCAAATGCCGTTTTATTTTGCTTATGAACAGCTTGATAACTCATGGAGTTTATGAGCTTAGACTGGGCTAGTCATTGATCAGGTCTATAATTGAAATTAAAGATTAAATTTATAGCAGACTTACTCTTTTTTAATTTGCTAAAAAGTGATAAAAGATGGAACTTAAAACAGCTTTTAGGGTCGGGGAGATGGCTTAGTGGATAAAGGACTCAATGTTCCTACTGCAGCCTGAGTACCAAATTTGAACCCCAGACCTCACATGAAAACCTTGGGGTTTCTGTAACCCCAGCACACTGAGCAGGAAATGGGCAGTGAGACAGGAGGGTTTCCTAGAAGTGCACAAGTCAACAGTAGAGGAAGACCGGAAAGAGAAATCCTGCCTCAAGCAGGAAAGGAGAGGACAACTTTGTGTGCACACGCATATGAACACACACACAACTCAGGTTTTAATAAGTCGTGCTTTGTAGAGGAAATCAGGAGTAAGTTGAGTGGTTTCCTATCTTAAAAGTTGCTTTCTGGGGCTGGGGCGATGACTCAGCTGTTAAGGCCCTTGCCTGCAAAGCCTAACAACCTGAGTTTGATTCCTCGGTACCCAGGTAAAGTCAGATGCACAAAGTGGTACATGCATCTGGAATTCATTTGCAGCAGGTACAGGGCTCGGTGTGCCATTTTCTCCCCACCCCTCTCTGCTTGCAAATAAATAAATAAAATGTATGTTTTTTTTAAAAAGTTGCTTTCTGTCCAGGTTGCTTTTTTTTTTTTTTTTCCCTGAGGTAGGGTCTCACTCTAGCTCAGGCTGACCTGGAATTCACTATGTAGTTTCAGGGTGGCCTCGAACTCACAGTGATCCTCCTACCTCTGCCTTCCAAGTGCTGGGATTAAACGCATGTGCCACCACGCCCGGCTCTGTCCAAGTTTTTTTAAAAGTTCCCTAACAGATCTATTAATCCAAGCATAGTAGCTTACTACAGAAGATAATTGGGTTTTTGGGTTGTTTTCTCAAGACAAGGTCTTACTCTTCTAGCCCAGGCTAACCTGGAACTCAGTAGCCCGAGACTGTCCTTGAACCTAGACACTACCTACCCGCTGAAAGTAAAAAGGCCCAGCATTGTTTTCTAAGTCTGCAATGCATTTGATGTGCTTTAAAGTATCTTCCAGACTCACTCACTAACATTGATTCACACTCCTCAGATAAGCACCTATTCCAAGAGTCACCCATGAAGATGGCTATAGAATACATCTACTTTAACAGAAACTCCCATTTCAAGTACCTGTCCCAGCTTTTAAATGTACATAAAGGGCTGGGGAAATGGCTTAGCAGTTAAGGCGTTTGTCTTTGAAGCCTAAGGACCCTGGTTCAATTTCCCAGGACCCACATAAGCCAGATGCACAAGGGGGCACATGCGTCTGGAGTTCATTTGCAGTGGCTGGAGGCTCTGGCATGTCGATTCTCTCTTTCTCTCTGCCTCTTCCTCTGTCTGTCTGTCTCTCTCTCAAATAAATAAATAAATAAAATATTTAAAAAATAATAAATGTACATAGACTCTATCAAAGCACCACAATTTGACCAAATAGTTGTCATCAGGAATTAAACCAGCATCCCCTTTTAGAAAGGCTTAGGAGAGGGGGAAAAAAAAAAGTTTCTCTGACAAACTACCTATGCCATAGGTTAGGAAGGTTGCTCACAAGCAAGAGAACTGAGTTCAATAGCCATGTAAAAGTGCCCTAACCAGGTGTGGTGGCACACATCTTTAATCCCAGCACTTGGGAGGCAGAGGTAGGAGGATTGCCATGAGTTCAAAGCCACCCTGAGACTACATAGTGAATTCCAGGTCAGCCTGAACTGAACTACAGTGAGACTCTGCCTTGAAAAAAAAAAAAAAAAAAAGTGCCCGGCATGCTGGCTCCTATAATCTCAGCACTCTGAGAAGATGGGGACAGGAGGATCATTGGCCAGTCAGATTAGCTTAACTGGTATTGCTCCAGGCCAATGAGAGACAGTCTCCCTGTGCTCCCCCAGCCTCCCCAAAAGATGGAAGGCATTCTTGAAGATGACACCTGAGTCATCCTCTATCCTCAGTATGTGCACATGTATACACACACATTAAAAACCACTTATTCTAGAAAACAGGTTATTCTGAAGGCTTTAGTATCCACATAACAATATTGTGATGTCATCTATTTTGGGTTTGAAGTTGGATCATACTAATATTTTCAACAGCAAGTTGTGAGGAAGTTTTCATGTTGTCCTTGTATGCATCAAGTGAGTCCGACCCTTTAAATTCGACAATGAAGCTGGGGAGATGGCTCAGCTTGCTTACAAATCCTGACATCACAGATTTGATCTCCCAGTTTCCCAGTACCCACATAAAGCCAGATGCCCAAAGTGGTGTATACATCTGGAGTTCCTTTGCACAGGCAAGAGGCCCTGGCACACCCTACTCACTCTCTCAGCTCAAATAAAAATGACTCAAATTAAAAAGCCAGCCAGGCATGGTGGCACATGCCTCTAGTCCCAGCACTTGGGAGACAAAGGTAGGAGGATCACCAAGAGTTTGAGGGCAGCCTGGGACTACAGAGTGAGTTCCAAGTCAGCCTGGGCTATAGAGTGAGACCCTACCTCAAGAAAACAACAGAATAAAAAACAAACAAAACTAAAATTCTGCAATGCTTACTAAACTGAACCTTTTGTACTTTCAATTTTTTTTATTTTGCGCTCTAGAGAAAAGACAGTCTCATACCCAGTAAACTATACCAGAACATAAGAAATCACAAACAGAGCTGGGCATGGTGGCACACACCTTTAATTCCAGTACTTGGGAGGCTGACATAGAAGAATTGCCATGAGTTTGAGGCCACTCTGAGACTATCTAGTGAATTCCAGGTCATCCTGGGCTAGAGTGAGACCCTTCCTCAAAACTTGAAGAGAAAAAAAGATCACAAGCGGCTTGATGTTCCACACGTGAGCTTTGTTGTGAACATCAGAGAAAGATGGTTAGGCGTATGCAGGAGCTGCTGTATGGAAGCTAGCCAGCGAGATACCAGGTCTCTGCTTTGTGATACAGAACTACCAATAAAAATGGCCTGGCTTAGCCGGGCGTGGTGGCGCACGCCTTTAATCCCAGCACTCAGGAGGCAGAGGTAGGAGGATCACCGTGAGTTCGAGGCCACCCTGAGACTCCATAGTGAATTCCAGGTCAGCCTGGGCTACAGTGAGACCCTACCTCGAAAAACCAAAAACCAAAAAAAAAAAAAAAAAAAAAAAAGGCCTGGCCTCAGGAGTCAAGCCAGGCAAATTAACAATAAATTGAACATTATATTTTCAAGTTAACATTTTTTAAAAAATATATTTTTTAAAAGCATTGTATCTTGACTATAGGAAAGATTTCATAAATAAAAGTTTCAATTATTTTTGCCAATTTATTATAGAGAGATAATGCAAGAGAATGTATGTGTCAAGAGGTCAGAAAGCAGCTTCTTACCCATGCCTGTATTCTGAGACTAAAGTAATGCCTGCTGCCTAACAGTTATGTGCTAAGTAAACATTGCATGTCAACATGGTAGTGATGGAAAAAGAACTAGGTTTGAATTTCAGCTCTGCTCCTTTCTAATTGTGGAACCCTGAACAAATCACTCAAGTCCTCTGACCCCCAAGTTCTTCATCCCTTCAAGAGGTGGCCGGGCATGGTGGCACACTCCTGTACTCCTAGCATTTGGGAGATGAAGGCAGGCAGATCAGAAGTTCAAGCCCAGCCTCAACTACATGAGACCCTGTCTTAAAGAACAGAAGAATAACACTTTGTTTCACTCAACCTTGCTCTAAGCCGAATAATCTAATTATGTAAAGTCACCATGCAAATTGCTGTAGCATTATTTATTTTTTATTTTGTTTTAATTTATTTATTTGACAGAGAGAGAGAGAGAATGGGCACACCAGTGCCTCCAGCCACTGCAGACGAACTCCAGATGTGTGTGCCCACTTGTGCAGCTGGCTAACGTGGGTCCTGGGGAATCAAACTGGGGTCCTTAGGCTTCACAGGCAAATGCCTTTACCACTAAACCATCCCTCTGTCCCTGCTGTAGCATTATTTAAAACCATTACTTTATTAGCAGCAACATTAGAACATGACTGGTAGAAATCCTGGGTGGATTTGAGGCAAACCTTTTTCTTTTTAACCATATAGTGGGTGCCAGGTACTTTGTATGTATTATTTCACGTAATTTTAACAGTGAAGTGAGCAATTGACCCCATTTTGGAGATGAAACCAAGTCTCTTTGTTAGTTATCTGTTGCATAACAAATTACGCCAAAATGTAGTGGCTTTAAAACACAATTTTGTACCGGGCATGGTGGCACACACCTTTAATCCCAGTACTTGGGAGACAGAGGTAGGAGGACTGCTGTGAGTTCGAGGCCAGAGTGAGACTAATTCCAGGTCAGCCTGGGCTAGAGCAAGAGCCTACCTGGAGAAAACAAAAAAACAAAAACAAAAACAAAGCACTTGGATCAAGCCCACGTTCAAGGGTAGTATTACATAAGGGCGTGAACACCAGGAGGCAGAAATCATTGTGGGCCATCTTAGAAGCCATCTCTCACAGGCTGAGTGTTCAAGTTGCTTGTCTAGTTTACCACAGCAAATGAGCAGCAACCCAAGATTCCAAGTCACATCTGCCTGACAACCAAACCAACAGTGTATCTTCTCAAAGTGAACACATAGATATGATGTTTGGTTAGCATAAATTTTCTTAGAAATTAATCTTTCTAAAGTGTTTTTTTTTTTTTTTTTTTTTTTTTTTTGGTTTTTCGAGGTAGGGTCTCACTCTAGCCCAGGCTGACCTGGAATTCACTATGGAGTCTCAGGGTGGCCTCAAACTCACAGCGATCCTGCTACCTCTGCCTCCCAAGTGCTGGGATTAAAGGCGTGCGCCACCACGCCCGGCCTAAAGTGTTTTTAAAATGCTGTTTATTAGGCTGGAGAGATGGCTTAGCAGTTAAGGCATTTGCACTACAAAGTGGTTGAGTTGGTTTCTTCCCCTTTTGATTCTCTTCCAAGCTAAAGGACCCCAGAATGGTACTTGCCTTTAGTTAGCACAGTGACTCTCAAAACTGGACATTTAAGTCAGGCAGTACCTTGGGTAGCTAGACCCAGGAAAGGAAGCCTCACTGCACCCAAAATATGAGCTACTAGCGTACTCTGCTCAAGATGACATCTTTCCTTCCTTACAATTGCTGGACCCACTCTGATACCAGGAGTGGCTCACACAAGGGCAGGGAATATCAAGATGAAAATGAAATCAAGAACCACAAATATCCATGAAAATAGGATGATGAAAAAAAAAAAAGTGACACCAATCAACAAACAAAAAGCTGACACCAGGCTGGAGGGATGGCTTAGCAGTTAAGTTGCTTGCCTGCAAAGCCAAAGGACCCAGGTTCAGTTCCCCAGGACCCATGTAAGCCAAATGCACAAGGTGACGCATGTATCTGGAGTTCATTTGTAGTGGTTAGAGACCCTGTTGTGCCCATTCTCTCTCTCACTCCCTCTCATAAATAAATTATATATATATGCTGGTTTTTCAAGGTAGGGTTTTATTCCAGCCCAGGCTGAGCTGGAATTTACTATGTAGTCTCAGAGTAGCCTTGAATTCAAAGCGATTCTCCTACCTCTGCCTCCTAAGTGCTCAGATTAAAGGCATACACCACCATACCTGGCAAAGAAAAAATTTTTTTTTGTTTGTTTGTTTTTCGAGGTAGGGCCTCACTCTAGCTCAGGCTGACCTGGAACTCACTATGTAGTCTCAGGCTGGCCTCGGACTCACTGTGATCCTCTGACCTCTGCCTCCCGAGTGCTGGGATTAAAGGCATATGAATGCCACCATGCCCAGTTTAGCTGTAGGGTGCTTGCCTGTGAAGCCTAAGGACTCATGTTCGACTCCCCAGATCCCACATAAGCCAGATGCACAAGTTGATGCATGAGCAAGGTTACACGTGTGCACAAGGTGGCGCATGCATCTAGAGTCTGATTGCATCATGAAGCTTCTGCTCGAGACTGTAAGTCAAGGTTAAAAAATGTTCCTAGGGCCAGGCGTGGTGGCGCACGCCTTTAATCTCAGCACAAGGGAGGCAGAGATAGGAGGATCACCATGAGTTCGAGGCCACCCTGAGACTACATAGTGAGTTCCAGGTCAGCCTGGACCAGAGTGAGACCCTACCTCAAAAAAAAAAAAGTTCCTGGACTGGAGAGATGGCTTAGCGGTTAAGATGGTTGCCTGCAAAGCCAAAGGACCCAGGTTCGATTCCCTAGGACCCACGTAAGTCAGATGCACAAGGTGGCACATGCATCTGGAGTTTGTTCGTTACAGTGGCTAGAGGCCCTGGCATGTCCATTCTCTCTTTTTCTCTCTATCTACATCTTTTTCTTTCTCTCTCTCACAAATAAATAAATAAATAAAATATTTTTCAAAAAAACTTTCCTCCCATCAAAAAAAAATTAAGTTTATTATTTAATTTAACTCCAGCACTCAAGAGGCTAAGGTAGTAAGATTTCAGTGAGTTTGAAGCCACCCTGGCACTGAATTTCAGGTCAGCTTGGGTTAGATTAAGACCCTACCTAAAATAAATAGTAAATAATAAAATAATAAAATTAAAAAAAAAAGATAAATGAAGTGAGTGGACTGATGAACAGCACATTAGCAAAACCGGAAGAGTAAGCTGAAGATGAAAGAATTTCTCCTAAAGAATGTGTGGGGCACTGCAGAAGAGGGGCCAAAAGAATGCAAGAGCCAGAGGAAGGGTAGGACTCCTTACAACGTGCTCCTCCAGACACAAAATGGCCTGGATATCCATGACCTCACAGTGCCTGACACTACCTACACAAGACCATCATAAGAGGAAGAAAAGATGATGACATCAAAATGAAAGACTGATTGAGAGGGGGAAGGGATATGATGGAGAGTGGAGTTTCAAAGGGAAAAGTGAAGAGGGAGGGAATTATCATGGTTTATGGTCTATAATTATGGAAGTTGTCAATAAAATTTTTTTAAAAAAGGAATACTTAGGGGAGAACTGTTTAGGACACATATAAGACATATCAAAGTCCAATATCTCTTCCATGGTTCCAAACAGAGAAATGAGACAACTTGGGGAAGGAAATAATTGGATAAATAATAGAAGAAAAATCCTTATATTAATTATATAATTTATATGATATTTCATACTGCTTTCATTCTTTTTTGAAAATTATTTGCACACATATGTGTGTATGCGTGTGTGTGCATGGTATGTCACTCTTGCAACTGCAAATGGGTCATGGTTTGCACCACTCAGCATTGAAACTCAGCTGGCAGGCTTTGCAAGTAAGCACCTTTAACCACCAAGTCATCTCCCCAGCCCTGTTTTTATTTATTTTATTTTATTTTATTTTATTTTTGTTGTTGTTGTTGTTATTTTCGAGGTAGGGTCTCACTGTAGCTCAGGCTGACCTGGAATTCACTACGTCATCTCAGGGTGCCCTCGAACTCACGGCGATCCTCCTACCTATGCCTCCCGTGCTGGGGTTAAAGCGTGAGCCACCACACCAAGCCTGTTTTTATTCTTAAGAATGATCAAAAATGAAAGAGAGACTGATTGAGATGGGGAGGGGATATGATGGAGAATGGAATTTCAAAGGGAAAGTGGGGGGAGTGAGGGTAGCACCATGGGATATTTTTTATAATCATGGAAAATGTTAATAAAAATTAAGAAAAAAAAAGCAGAGTCTCAAAGAAAAAGAATTAAAAAAAAAAAAAATGATCAAGCCAGGCATGGTGGCACACACCTTAACCCCAGAACTCGGGGAGGCAGAGGTAGGATCACTGTGAATTCTAGCCCAGCCTGAGACAATGTGGTGAATTCCAGGTCAGCCTGTGCTAGAGTGAGACCTTCCCTTGAAAAAAAAGAATGATCAAACATATAGCTGCATCTTATTTTTATTGGTGCCCAGTTCCCTCAAAAACTTTACTTTATAATATGTATTTTTAACATGCTATGTTTTTGTTTTCAAGATAACTGCGCTATTTTCTAAACTTTTATTGTGAAGTAAGTTTATACTTACAGAAAAGTTGTGAAAATACCCTTCATCTAACTTCCCCTTTCTGTTGACACAGAATAATTTTCAAAAGTATAAATACCATTAACCAAGTTAAAAATGCACTTTATATATATACCAGCATGAAAGTAACTTCAATAGCAATACTTCCCCTGTTATCAGTCCTAAATATATATCACACACATATCTGTCATATAGTCTTTATTTATTTATTTTGGTTTCTTGAAGTAGTGTCTCGCTCTAACCCAGGCTGACCTGGAATTCACTATGCAGTTTCAGGGTGGCCTCAAACTCAGGGTGATCCTCCTACCTCTGCCTCCCAAAAGCTGGGATTAAAGGCATGCCCCACCATGTTTTGTTTTTTTGTTTTGTTTTGTTTTTATTTATCACCCTTCAGAAGGATTAAAAAAAAAAAATTCTTCTTGGGCTGGAGGGATGTCTTAGCGGTTAAGGTGTTTGCCTGCTAAGCCAAAGGACCCAGGTTCAATTCCCCAGGACCCACATTAGCCAGATACACAAGGGAGCTCATGCATCTGGAGTTTGTTTGCAGTGGCTGGAGTCCCTGGTGCGCCCATTGTCTCACTCTGTCTTCCTCTTTCTCTCTGTCAAATAAATAAATAAATATAAAATATTTTTAAGGGAAGGCTTAACAGTTAAAACATTTGCCTGCAAAGCCAAAGGACCCAGGTTCTATTGCCCAGGACCCACATTAGCCAGATACACAAGGGAGCTCATGCATCTGAAATTTGTTTGCAGTGGCTGGAGGCCCTGTTGTGCCCATTTTCTCTCTCTCTCTCTCCTCCCTCCCTCCCTCTTTTCTGTCAGATAAATAAATAAAAAGAAAAAAAATATTTTTAAAAAAACATTCTTAAAGGATGTACACAAACAGGATGTAGGCCATATTTGCCCTTAGATATAATTTGCTAATCCCTGTGTTGGGCGACACCCTAATCTTACAAAGTGTTCCCTCCCTGCTGACATTGGAACTGAATCTTTAGGGCTGGAAGGATTGCTCAGTGGTTAAGGCATTTGCCTGCAAAGCCAAAGGACCCAGGTTTGATTCCCCAGGACCCATGTAAGCCAGATGCACAAGGGGGCGCATGCGTCTGGAGTTCGTTTGCAGTGGCTGGAGGCTCTGGTGCGCCCTTTCTCTCTCTCTCTCTCCCTCCCTCCCTCTTTCTCTGTCAAATAAATAAAAAATAAAATATTTAAAAATATTTTTAAAAAAAGAACTGAATCTCTAAAAAGCTATTCAAGAGTTCTAAAGGCTAGCTACCTCTTAGTGGTAGGAAATGGTGTACATAAAGACTTATGAGTATAACATTCTGAGTCATCAGAAATTAACACTACTAGCTGGCTGTGGTGGTGCATGCCTTTAATCCCAGCACTCTGGAGGCAGAGGTAGGAGGATAAACCCCGTGAGGGACTTACCTAGTTTATGTTAGCCTCTGGGCATGCCTGTGGGGAATATCTTGGTTAGGCTAGTGGAGGTGGGAAGACCCACCTTAATTGAGTGGCACCATTTCATGAACAGACCCTGGGCTGAATGAAAATGAAGGAGAGGCTGGGCATGGTGGTGCATGCCTTTAATCCCAGCACTTGGGAGGCAGAGGTAGGAGGATCACCACGAGTTTGAGGACACCCTGAGACTGCATAGTGAGCCTGGGCTAGAGAAAAACCCTACCTTGAAAAAAAAAAAAAAAAGGAAATGAAAGAGAGGGCACCAGCACTCATTGCTGTCTGCTTCCTCCCTGTGGCCTGAATGTGACCAGTGTGCTTCAAGCTCCTGTTGCCTTCCCACCATAATGGACTGTAACCTGGAACTCTATACTGAGATAAACCCTTCTTCCTGTAAACTGTTTTTTGTTTGTTCGTTTTTTGGTCAGGTATTTTGTCCCAGCAATGAGAAGGTAACTCTTACAGAAAATTGGTACCAAGAGTGGTAGGACCACTTTGTATATCTGGCTTTACATGGGTACTAAGGAATCAAACCTGGGTCGTTAGGCATTGCAGGAAAGCGCCTTAACTGCTGGGCCATCTCTCCAGCCCCCATACACTTTTTGTTTTTTTAAGATGGCTCACTCATATACCTAGCAAGTTAATTTTGTTGACTGGAAACCTCACTTTCTCACCATATGGACTTGTCTGTGGTTCCCTCAAAACACAGCACCGGGCTTTTCCCAGATCAGAGAAAACTACGAGACAATGTGGTCTCAGAAGTCACATCAGCATCATCTCTGCAGTACTCCGTTTGTCACGCTTAGTCAGTATGGGACGAGATGGCATGCAGGTCATTTCATAGGAGCTGGAGGTCACTGGGGCCTTCTTGGAGACTGGCTACCAGAAGATCACAGGAGGAATTTTTTTTTTTTTTTCTTTTTCGAGGTAGGGTCTCGCTCTAGCCCAGGCTGACCTGAAATTCACTGTGGAGTCTCAGGGTGGCCTCGAACTCACAGCAATCCTCCTACCTCTGCCTCCCAAGTGCTGGGATTAAAGGCGTGCGCCACCACACCCGGCCCACAGGAGGATTTTTGAGCAAGGTAAATCCAGCCTCATTAGGAGAGGAAGGGGGTTGCTTTTATAAGCAAGGGACACTTAATGGAGTTTGTGGACACAGGAAGTCATTTTTAGAGTCCCGTTGTTTTCTAATCAATGCCTGGACTTCACATTGTATAGGTCAATGTTAATTCTAGCTCTGTCACAATTCAGCATTCTGCCAAATCAGATTCTAATTATGTTTTTAGTATTTTAGACCTGTGGCTTTAGAGATAAGGAAATGTTTAGGGTAATAAAAAACCTGAGGCTGGAGAGATAGTTCGGTAGTTAAAGGCAGTTGCTTGCAAAACCTGACAGCCTGGGTTAGACTCTCCAGTACTCAAGTAAAGCCAGATACACAAAGTGTGCATAGGTCTGGAGTTCATTTGCAGTGGCAGGAGACCCTGGAGTGCCCATTCATTCTCATATTCTCTCTCTCACACATAATAATAATTTTATATATATATGTATGTATGTGTGTATATATATATTGGTTTTTCAAGGTAGGGTTTCACTGTAGCTTAGGCTGACCTGGAATTCACTATGCAGTCTCAGGGTGGCCTCAAATTCACAGCAATCCTCCTACCTGTGCTCCCGAGTTCTGGGATTAAAGGCATGTGCCACCATGTCCAGCTTCATAAAAATATTTTTATAAAAAGTTTTTAAAAGGGTGAGAGAACCAATAACTAGGGGTTGTCATTTGACCTACACATGCATGCCATGGCACATGTGTGCCTCCCCCACACGCATAAAGAAAGAAAGGATGGAAGGAAGGGAGAATGAGAGAAGGGAGAGAAGGGGAGGGGAGGGGAGGAGAGGGAAGGGAGAGGACAGAAGAGGAGAGGAGAGGAGAGGAGAGGAGAGGAGAGGAGAGGAGAGGAGAGGAGAAGAGGGGGTCCTGGTTTTCTGAACATACCCTGAACTAAAAATTTTAAATCTTTTTTTTTTTTTTCTTTTTAAGGCAGGGTCTCACTCTAGCCCAGGGTGACCTGGAATTCACTATGTAGTCTCAGGATGGCTGGGATTAAAGTCATGTGCTACCACGCCTGGCTTCTTTTTTTTTTTAATTTTTGTTTATTTTTATTTATTTATTTGAGAGCAACAGACAAACAGAGAGAGAAAGAGGCAGATAAAGAGAGAATGGGTGTGCCAGGGCCTCCAGCCACTGTAAACGAACTCCAGATGCATGTGCCCCCTTCTGCATCTGACTTATGTGGGTCCTGGGGAATAGAGCCTCAAACCAGGGTCCTTAGGCTTCACAGGCAAGCGCTTAACAACTAAGCCATCTCTCCAGCCCAGAATCTGAAATCTTGAGTCTGCAATTTTCTGTGCACTTTCCAGCCCCGTTCGAAGCAACCAGCACAAGCCCTTGCCGCTTTCTTTGTGCGTGCCGTAACAGTCAATCGCTTCAGTCAGTGACAGCCGACCTTCCTTTAATAAGCACTCAATTCCAAATAATCACAGATGATAGTTTTAAAGCAAAAACAATATATTTTCTTAATAACAAGAGTTTATGGGTAGACCTAGATCCTGGGCTCAGAGTATGTTAGTAAGAACTCCCTTGTGATCTCTTTGGCCTTGTTGTTTTTATCCTCAGGAGACTCCTTTCTTGTGACAGGCATGGTATCTGTCTTGATCTTACTAGTTCAGCAACCCACAGGTTGTATTTATATTTTTTCTTTGGAGGCAGGGTCTCATTCTAGCCCAGGCTGGCCTGGAATTCACAGGCATCTTCTTACCTTTGCCTCTGGAGTGCTGGGATAAAAGGTGACACCACACCTGGATAACACTGGTGACATTTAGTTTAATTTATTTATTTGAGAGAGAGAGAGAAAGAAAATAGGCATGCCGGAGCCTCCAGCCACTGCAAACGATGCATACACCACCTTATGCATCTGGCTTATATGGGTCCTGGGGAATTGAACCTGGGTTCTTTGGCTTTGCAGGCAAGCACCTTAACCACTAAGCCATCTCTCCAGCCCACTGGTGACGTTTAAATGACTATCTGCTTTGCCTATCATGAACTACCAGTTTTTGGTAACAGAATTCAGAACCTCACTGCTTCAAGATATAACCCACCCAAATAATTCATTCCATATTCCCATATCCTGGGAAGTCAGTTGCTTACAAACTCGGTTTGGTTTTGCCTTTTGGGGGTCTTACACTGTAGGCCAGGTTGGAACTCTGTTCCAGCCACCATAGGCAAGAGTATAGGTGCCACAAGGGCCCATTCACACGCATACCCACGCACGCTACATTACACATGTGCACACAAAACAAAGAAAAGCTTACACTACCTTTGCTGTTGTTGCCACCGCCCTTGCTTGCTTGTTTGTTTGACACAAGTCTTGCAAAGTAGCTCAGACTATCCTCGAACTTACAGAGATCCTCCTCCTGCCTCCTGAATGGTGGAATTAAAGGTATTGACCAACATAGCTTGCTCTGTTGACTTGAATGCAAGAAAGTTTTCCTTTGACTTTTTTGTTTTTTGGGGGTTTTTTTGTTTTGTTTTGTTTTGTTTTGTTTTGTTTTGTTTTGTTTTCTTTGACGTAAGGTTTCACTCT
The DNA here is from genome assembly GCA_036346955.1 of Dipus sagitta. Lineage (NCBI taxonomy): Eukaryota > Metazoa > Chordata > Mammalia > Rodentia > Dipodidae > Dipus > Dipus sagitta. The sequence goes on along the minus strand of CM070772.1, from coordinate 149,607,582 downwards.
AGCTCCGGCTGACCTGGAATTCACTATGTAGTCTCAGGCTGGCCTCGAACTCACAGCGATCCTCCTACCTCTGCCTCCTGAGTGCTGGGATTAAAGGCTTGCACCACCATGCCTGGCCTTCCCTTGACTTTTAATACATTGCTTTCTTCAAAAGATTGTGCTCCCCTTTATCTCTCACCTAAATTTAACAGATATTGTCAAAAGTTTGTATTCTTTCCTATAACTAAAGAGGAAACTAGCCTTATTCAGTCCTAGCACTCAGAAGCTGAGGTAGGAGGATAGCTGGGAGTTCAAGGACAGCCTGGGGCTACATAGTGAATTCCAGGTCAGCCTGGGCTAGAGATCCTACCTAAAAAAAAGGAAGGAAGGACAGTAGAGAAAACTCTATGTTGCTTTCCCCTCCCTCACCCTGCAAAATTCTCAATTTTCCAAGTTCTCAGAAATCTTTGAATCTTGAATGAATCCAATCCCTTTTTGCCATGTGCATGTGTGTCATGCTTAACTATATCCATGTTGCATGTGTGTGTGGAAGCCAGAAGTTGACATGAGGTATCCATTGCACTTCACTGTATTGAGTGAGGCAGGATTTGTCATGTGAAGCCAGAGCCCACGGGCTCAGCTAGTCTACCGGCCAGCTTGCTCCCAGGATCCCCGTCTTCAGCACACAGGTGCTGGGATTATTATGGGTGTTGGGAATTCAAGATCCTCACATGCATGACAAGCACTTTATCCACTGAACTCCTCAGCCTGATTCCAATCCCCTTCGGCCTTTGATTCGGTGGCTTCCCTTTGGCTATAGTGAGATATGAAAAGGTAAGCTACAATCAGAAAGATACTGGAATTTACCACTGAAGCCTGTACTTGATTTAAGGCCTTTCGCAGCCATGTTTTTCCCAGATCCAGCTATTTATCAGTGACATGATCATAGTGAAAGAACGCAGAAAGGAGACAAACCTTTTAAATGTCCTCATCAGAAGACAGCAAAGGACCCTCTCTAAAACTAATGTGAAGTTCTAGTGTAAATGGTGATTGAGACCAAATCGAGAGATGCATGAATTAGCTAAAATATAAAGGACAAATCTGTACTGGTTTACCGCTGCCACCCAAAGCCAAGGCAGCTTTATTTGTATGCTGTGACAAGCACTATCTTTTCTAAGAGAGGCTACTCAGCAGTAGGAATGTGAAGACAGAAATGTGCAGTGCTATGAGACAGAGATTAGTGTCGGGAACTCACTGGGCCATTGTTTTGCCGTGGTGCCTGTGCTTGCTTTGGAGTTTTGTGGCGCCTCACAAATGCTCTGTCTCAGCCTTCATCTCATCAGCCCCAAGAAAATGAAATTGGCAACAAGTGAGCAGAATGTTTATCGCCCAGAAAAGGCAGACATTTGGTACAAAAGCAACCAAACATTGCTACATACATCTCTGCCATACTGTTGTCACATTTCTTTCCCTTTTATAGCTGAGTTAACTATTCTCTCTCTGTAGAATCTATCACTATTTAGCCAAAGATAAGAAGTATCTTAGGAAATCATTAATCTCTTAGTGATCTTTAAAATCACAAAAGTTATCCTATCAAAATTATTAGTAGAATAAGTATGCTTTGGATAATTTTTACAGTGACCAGAGCAGTTGCATTTAATTTCTTTTCAATTTGATGGGGGAAATGAAAGTTGTATTTTAATTTCAACGCCAAGCTTTAAGATTCAAAAAGGATTGGGCTGGAGAGACGGCCTAGCGGTTAAGGCGCTTGCCTGCCTGCAAAGCCAAAGGACTTCAGTTCGATTTCCCAGGACCCACATAAGCCGTGGTACCTGCATCTGGAGTTCGTTTGCAGTGGCTGGAAACCCTGGCACACCCATTCTCTCTTTCTCCCCCCTCTCACTCTGCCTCTTTCCCTCTCTCAAATAAATAACTAAATAAAATAAAATATTTTAATCTAAAAAAAGATTCCAAAAGGAGGTTCAGGGCTGGAGAGATGGCTTAGCAGTCAAGGCTCTTGGCCTGTGAAGCCTAAGGACCCAGATTGGATTCCCTCATACCCATGGAAGCCAGATGCGCATGGTGGTGCATGCATCTGAAGTTTGTTTGCAGTGGAGGCCCTGGCATGCCCATTCTCTCTCCCCTCTTTCTCTCTCCAATAAATAAAAATAATAAAAATAAAGTTTAAAAAAAAAGGAGGTTCAGAGCCAGGTGTGGTGGGAAACACCTTTAATCCCAGCACTCTGGAGGCAGAGGTAGGAGGATTGCTGTGAGTTCAAGGCCAACCTGAGACTACATAGTGAATGAATTCCAGGTCGGCCTGGGCTAGAGTAAGACCCTACCTTGGGGAAAAGAAAAAGGAAAGGAGGTTTACTCATTGGTTGGAGAGCACTTGCCAATCATGCCTATCATGATGGGGTTCAGTCCCCAATACCACATATACATACAACCCCCCCCAAAAAAAATCTTTAAAAGGATAGAGCTACTTAAGCTATAAAAATTTCCAACTGTTTCACTTGGTATCACAAAACTTCCTCCTTTTCTCATGCACTCACATTATCTTTCCCATTTCCAGTAATATTTTCAGTCTAAAATTAGCCATTATGAGTACTACATTCAAAGCTCAGACATACTGGAATTCTCTATAGTATTTACAAATCTTTGAAATTCTCAGTATTGATGTAGCCCTTGAAAGTCAGGCCCAGTCTGGCAAAATTACTAGGAATATAGAATATCTAAGTATATGGCAAGTACAGCTCTAAATGTGGACCACACTCAGAGGTCCTGAATCCCCAGCCAAGGAGACATATAAAAAGCAAGTGAACCTCAAAGGAAGAGAATACTTAGCAAGAGAACTTGATGTTCTGGCTCCTAGTGCCTGCCTTGTGCAACTTTAAGGGCTTGACTCTAAATATAGATCTCACCATGCCTCAGTTTCATCATCTGTAGAATCAAATAGTACTGCCTACCCGTTACCATCTCCTCTCAAGAATACTGGGATCTGACATGGGAAAGTGCTTTCAACTACTGAGAAAAACAGTGCCCATGGCCTTGAAGCACTGTGGATGTAATGATTGTCACCATCATTACATTATACATGACACCTACTCTGGATGCTGCTTCCACTGGAGAAGCTTAGGATTTTCTTTTCTTCTTTTTTTTTTTTTTTTTTCAAGGTAGGGTCTTGTTCTAGCCCAGGCTGACCTGGAATGTAGTCTCAGGCTGGCCTCGAACTCACAGTGATCCTCCCAAGTGATGGGACTAAAGGTATGCGTTACCATGCCCAGTTGAAAAGCTCAAGATTTATGAAGCTATACAAGTAGATTCATTATAGCACATCTCTGGGAAATTTCTCTAACTCCAATAGGCAAAATAAGTTGCTTGCTTAAGTTTTTAAGCAGTTAGCAGGTGACCCATGACCAGAATTCCGCAGCAGCACATGGAAGTCTGCACACGCCCTCAGCAGCAGCACTGTGAGTTTACCTCACCTTTGTCTCACAAAATTACCCCTGACCAGGCATTCCTTTGTCTTTAATATTTTTGTTCATTTGCAAACAGACAGAGAGAGAGAGAGGCAGAGACAGAAAGATAGAGGATGGGTATGCCAGGGCTTCCTGCCACTGCAAATGAACTCCAGACATATGTGCCACTTTGTGCATCTGGCTTGACATCGGTCCTGGGGAATCAAATGTGGGTTGTCAGGCTTTGCAAGTGAGAACTGTAACCACTGAGCCATCTCTCCAGCCTCAACCAGGCATTCCCTTCTTCTTCTCCTTCTTCTTCTCCTTCTCCTCCTCCTCTTCTTCCTCCTCCTCCTCCTCCTTCTTCTTCTTTTCTGAAGTAGGGTCTCATTCTAGCCCAGGCTGACCTAGAACTCACAGCAATCCTCCTACCTCAGCTTCCTAAGTACAAGGATTAAAGGTGTGCACCACCATGCCCAGCTTGATGATGTTTGGAAGTGCATATACATTATGGCGGCTTTACCCTCTCCTGCCTTCCTATGGTCAGGGATTTCTTCATAATCTCTCCTTTTTCCTTCTCCTCATCTAATAAAGTCTCTGAAGTACATATATATGATGAATTGATGGAATCTAACATGCATTAATTCACAAAATTTACAGTTATTTCTTTCTTTCTTTTTTTTTTTTTTTTGTTTGGTTTTTTGAGGTAGGGTCTCACTCTGGTCCAGGCTGACCTGGAATTAACTCAGGATGGCCTTCAACTCATGGCGATCCTCCTACTTCTGCCTCCTGAGTGCTGGAATTAAAGGCGTGTGTCACCACACCCGGCCACAGTTGATTCTTGAATGAGAATACTTCACAACCACTCATCATTTTCCAAAAATTACACGTGTTGGTATTAACTGTAGTTATCTTGTGCAATGTATATCTTGAATTTATTGTTCCTATCTAACTGAAATGCTGTACCCTTTGATTAACACCTCTCCAACGCCCACCCCCTCATGGGTACCAGCTCCTGGAAAACAATTTTTTTTTCTTTTTTTCTTTTTTTTATTTTTATTTTTGAGATAGGCCTTGCTCTAGCCCATGCCGACCTGGAAATCACTATGTAGCCTCAGACTTGCTTTGAACTCATAGTGATCTGCCTATCTCTGCCTCCCAAGTGCTGGGATTAAAGTTGTGGGCCACCATGCTCTGCTCTTTTTGTTCTGATTTTAATGTTTTATTTTTATTTATTTATAAAATATTTATTATTTATAAAATAAGTGCCTTAACCACTAATCCATCTCTCCAGCCCTTTATATATATAATTTACATATATATATATAACTATATTAATATATTATTTATTTATTTGAGAGAAAGAGGCAGAGAGAAATAAAGAGAGAATGGCTGCACCACAGCCTCCAGCAAACTCCAGACGCATGGATCACCTTGTGCATCTGGCTTATGTGGGTTCTGGAGAATCGAACCTGAGTCCTTTGGCTTTGCAGGCAAGTGCCTTAACCACCAAGCCATCTCTCCAGCTCCTTCTTATTTTTTTTTTTTGAGGTAGGGTCTCGCTGTAGCCCAGGCTGACCCAGAATTTACTATGTAGTCTCAGGCTAGCCTTGAACTCAAAAAAATCCTCCTACCTCAGAAAACACTATTTATTATAGTTAAATGAGATCATCTTTTTAAGATTTTACATATTAATGTGATCATACAGTGCTTATCTGTGTCTGATTTATGTCATTTAACATAATGGTCTCCAAATCCATGCATATTGTCATAATTGGAAGGATTTCCTTCTTTGTATGGTTGAATAATATGTATGTGTATGTAATGTTTTCTTTATCCATCTCTTGGTGAGCACTTAGGTTAAATTCATGTATCGGCTATTATGAGTAGTGCAGTAATAAATATAAGAATACAACTGTCTCTTGGACTACTGACTTCATTTCCTTTGCATATATACTCAGTAGTGGAATTATTAGGTCATATGTAAGTTGAAGTTTTTTCCAGTTTCCCCTAATAGCCAAATTAAGTTGCATTTTCACCAACAAGAGTACAAGCATACCCTTTCTCCACATTCTCTCAAACATTTGTCCTCTTTCTGTAGTAGGCATTCTGGAGGCTGGGTAGATGGCTCAATGGTTAGAGGCACTTGCTTGCAATAGGGATTCTAACAGGTACAGGGTGATACAGCTCACTGGGGCTTTAATTTGCATTTCCCTGATGATAAGTGATACCGACAATTTTTTATGTGCCTGCTATTTGTATGGGGTTTTTTGATCAATGTCTATTTAGATCACCTGATTTTCAACTACGTAATGTGTTTTCTTCCTTTCTCAGTTTGAGTTCTCTATATGCTTTAGACACACACCTCTCAGCAGATCCATGGGTTGTAAATATTTTGTCCCACATCACAGGTTGTCCCTTCACTCTGTTGGTTGTTTCCTTGGCTGTGCTTTGTAGTTTGGTGGAATCATCTTTGTGTTTTTGCTTTTGTTGCTTTGCTTTTGGGCCCAGATTTAAAAAAAAAAAAAAAAATTAGGCTGGAGGGATGGCTTAGCCAAAAGTACCCAAGTTCAGTTCCCCAGTACCTACATAAAGGCCAGATGCACAAGGTGGCCCTGGAGTTTGTTCGCAGTGGCTAGAGGCCCTGGAGCGCCCATTCTCTCTCTAAATAAATAAATAAAATATTAAGCCAGGCATGGTGGCTCACGCCTTTAATCCCAGCACTAGGGAGGCAGAGGTAGGAGGGTCATTGTGAGTTCGAGGCCAGCCTGAGACTACACAGTGAATTCCAGGGCAGCTTGAGTTACAGTGAGACTCTACCTCAAAAAACTGAAGAAAAAAAAAATCATTGCCCAGGCCAGGTGTGGTGGCGCATGCCTTTAATCCCAGCATTCAAGAGGCAGAGGTAGGAGGATCACCATAAATTCAAGACTACATAGTTAATTCCATGTCAGCCTGAGCTAAAGTGAGACCCTACCTTGATAAACCAAAATAAATAAATTAATTAATTTTAAAAAATCATTGTCCAGACCAATGTCATGGAGCTTTTGCCCTATATTTTCTTTCTTTCTTTCTTTCTTTCTTTCTTTCTTTCTTTCTTTCTTTCTTTCTTTCTTTCTGTTTGTTTTTTCAAGGTGGGGTCTCAGGCTGACCTGGAATGCACCATGTAGTCTCAGGATGGCCTTGAACTCATGGCGATCCTCCTACCTTTGCCTCCCAAGTGCTAGGATTAAAGGTGTATGCCACCACGCCCAGCTCGCCCTATATTTTCTTCTACAGCCTCATAGTTTCTAGACTTACATTTATGCCATTGCCCGCCCCCCCCCCTTTTTTTTTTGAGATAGAGCCTCCCTCTAGCCCAGGCATGGAATTCACTAGTCTGAGGGTGGCTTAGAACTCTCAGCTGTCTTCCTACCTCTGTCTCCTGAATACTTGGATTAAAGGTGTGCACCACCATGCCCAGATGGTCTATTTTTAATTTATTTTATAGTTGATGTAAGATAAGGATTACAATCTTCTACATGTGGATATCCAGTTTCCCAACACTGTTCACTGAGAAGACTGTCTCTGTTGCATATTCTTGGCACCTTTGTTAAAAATCAGTTGGCTCTTGCTGTATGAATTCATTTTCAGGTTTCTGTTCTATTCTATTTTGGGGTCTTTTTTACTTCCAAATGGCGTTTGGATTTTTTTTCTTTCTTTCTTTCTCTCTCTCTCTTTTTTTTTTTTTTTTTTTTTTTTTTTTTTTTTTTTTTTTGGTTTTCCACGGCAGGGTCTCACTCTAGCCCAGGCTGACCTGGAATTCACTATGGAGTCTCAGGGTGGCCTCGAACTCACGGCAGTCCTCCTACCACTACCTCCCGAGTGCTGGGATTAAAGGCGTGCGCCACTATGCCCAGCAAATTTTTTTTTTCTATTTCTATGACCTTCATATGAAATTTAGAATTTGTTTCTATTTCTGTGAAGAATGTCACTGGGATTTTAATAATGATTTCATGGAATTAATGTATTGCTTTAGGTAGGGTGGGCATTTCAATCCACGAACATGGGATATCTTTCCTCTTTTATGGCTTTTTTCTTTATTTTAACATTTTTATTTATCATGTGTGTATGCCACTGTGCACATGTACAGGTCAGAAGATAACTTCAAGGTGTCTGTCCTCCACCTTCTTTGAGTCAGGGTCTCTTGCTGCTGCAAACAAACTTCTGGACTGCAAAGAAACATCAGACGAGCCAGTTCACAGGTTTTGGATTCTCCTATCTCCCCACCCCCCCTCATTATCATAGGTGCACTGGGCTCTCAGATGCATGTGTCACTTTGTATCTGGCTTCATGTAGGTCCTGGGGATTTGAACCTGAGCCAACAAGGCCTTGCAAACAAGCACCTAGAATCATCTCTCCAGCCCATTTTCCTCTTCTTTAAAAGTATTTTTTTTTTGGTTATCATTTATGTAGCTATATATAATAGTGGGTTTTGTTATGATAGTTCCATACATGTATATAATGTACTTTGATCATGTTCACCTCTCATTACCCTCTCTTAATCTTACTGAAATCCATTTTCGGCATCTGTAGGAGTGATTATACATTGTATAAAGGGGATATATTACATTTCTTGACTTCTGTTTGTTGACATGCATTTGCATCTCTAGGATGGATCCCACATAGTTGTGGTGAATGGTCTTTTTCATTGACTACAAAATTTAGTTTATTAGTGTTCTGTTGAGGATTTTTGTGCCTATGATCATCAGGAATGTTGTGCTGTAGGGTTTTGTTCTGGTAGTATCCTTGGTTGGCCTTGGTATGAGGTAAGGATTTGGATAGATTCCTTCTTTTGAAAGAATCTCAGGAAAAATTGCTATTCACTGGTCTTTAAATGTTTGGTATAATTTATCAGTGGCAGACATCATGAACTATTCTAAACTTTTAATCTCTTGCTCTTTGATATATTTTTGAAGCCAGGCATGGTGGTGCACGCCTTTAATCCCAGCACTCAGGAGGCAGAGGTAGGAGGATGGCCCAGAGGTTGAGGCCACCCTGAGACTACATAGTGAATTCCAGGTCAGCCCAGGATACAGTGAGACCCTACCTTGGAAAACAAAACTCTAAGGAACATATCATGACAAGGTTCCTATTCTCTTTGAGCTTACATTCTAATACAATGAGCAGACAAACATAAGAAAAATGTAAATATGCACTTAAGATAATAATGACTATGAGAGAAGCACAGGTAATCCAACAGAGTGCTTACAGAAAAGGGGATATCATAGGATGATGGGCTTTTTTCCCTCATGCAGCTCTGGGGATTGCACCCAGGGCCTTGTACTTGCTAGGCAAGAACGGTGCCAATGAGCTACATCCCTAGCCCAGAGAAGGCTTCGTAAGACGTGGCTGTTCAAGTGAAGCCCATCTATGGGGAGAAAAAAGCCACTATTTGAGAAACTACAATGAGAGCTTTGGGGGCAGTGAAACTTGAGGAAAGCCATAGTTTTTGCACATTTGAGGAACAGAGCTTTGTACGAGTTAAGTGTTCAAAGGCCAGAAACAGGGCCAATGTGGTGGAAGTATTGAGGCCAAGGAGAGCATGACAAGAGATCAGGTCAGGCTGATATGCAAGGGTCATGTCATGTAGGCCATAACAAGGAGCTTGGGCTTTACTGTGACTATAATGTATATCTCTAATTAGAGAGTTGTAGGCATGGAATTGGCATTATCTGATCCACATTTTTGTAAGAGAACTGGCTTCTGGGTAGAGAAGAGAAGTGGAAGGACCAGTTTTTGGAGATTATTACAGTAATTTAGGCTAGAGATAACAGTGGTTAAATTAAGATGATAACAGTATAGGTCAAGAGAAGTGAACCAATTTTAGATATATTTTGAAGACAGAGCCAACAGAAATCCTGATGAACTGGACATGGATGACGAAAGAAAAATCTTCAGAATGATTTACAGATTATTTTTTGGCCTTAGTAATTGGCAGATAGTGAACAATGGAGGAAAACATTATTCTGAACATATTATCTTTGAAATTAATTTCCAAACAGAAAACTCAGTAGGAATTTCAGTACAGGTAAAATAGCACCTAGGGCTGGAGAGATGACTTAGTGGTTAAGCAAACCTGGGTTTGATTCCCCAGTACCTGTGTAAGCCAGATGCACAGAGTGGCAAATGCTTCTGAAACTCATTTGCCATACCTGCTCATTCTCTCTCTCCCTCCTTCCCACCCTCCTTGAAAATAAATACTTTAAGAAAGAAAAAAAAAAAAAAAACGGCACCTAGGGCTGGAGAGATGGCTTAGCGGTTAAGGCATTTGCCTGTGAAGCCAAAGGACCCAGGTTCGATTCCCTAGAACCCATGTAAGCCAGATGCACAAGGGGCACATGTGTCTGGAGTTTGTTTGCAGTGGCTAGAGGTCCTGGCGTGCCCATTCTCTCTCTGTCTCTCTTCTCTCTGTCTCTGTGCTTGCAAATAAGTAAATAAAATTTAAAAATTAAAATTAAAAAAAAAAACAGCATCTAGCTGGGTGGGCATGGTGGCGCATACCTTTTAATCCCAGCACTTGGGAGGCAGAGGTAGGAGGAGCATTCTGAGTTTGAGGTCAGCCTGAGAACACATAGTGAATTCCAGGCCAGCCTGGGCTAGAGTGAGACCATATTTTGGAAAAAAAAAAAAAAAAAAAAAAAGGCATCCAGAGCTTGCATGGGGGGGCAGTGAGAATCAAAGAAATATGAGTTTGGAATTTATCATCAGATAACTAGTATGCAAAAATAGATGAAATGTCTTAAGGAAAAGTACTCACAAGGAAGAGAAGAAAGCCTAGGATCATTAGGCTTTGCAGGCAAGTGCTGTAACCACTAAGCCATCCCTCCAGCCCAAGGCCACCACACAGAGAACACAGGTATAATAGAGCAAAATGTGAGTACCGTAGAACTAGGTTAGGGTTAAGTATAGGAATGAAGGAGAGGTGTGCCTACTGATAAAGTAGTTTGAAACCAAATTACAAAAAAATCTTTTATGCCAAACTAAGGACAGGGATTTAGAGGTTTGATTTGAACTCCTATCTGTGCCTCAGGAATGAACTGGCAGAGGGAATAAATGAGGATAGATGCAGAATTGCAAGCAGTGGGGCTCTGTAGGAGTGAATCTATAGGGTAGCATTACCAGTGTAACTGGCTCCCCAAAAGATGATTGGATGTGTGGGAGTGGTGCAAATAAAATCATCAGAAGAGCAAGCGTGGTGGCGCACGCCTTTAATTCCCAGCACTGGGGAGGCAGAGGTAAGAGGATCACTGTGTGTTCGAGGCCACCCTGAGACTACTTAGTGAATTCCAGGTTAGCCTGGGCTAGGGTGAGACCCTACCTCAAAAAAAAAAAAAAAAATCAGCAGAAGAGGTAAGGTATACCCAGAACATAAAGGATTTAAACTGGGCGTGGTAGTGCACAACTTTGATCCCAGCACTTCAGAGGCAGAGGTAGGAGGATTGCCCAGAGTTCAAGGCCACTCTGAGACTACGTACTGAATTCCAGGTCAGCCTGGTCTAGAGCGAGACCCTACCTCGAAAAACAACAGCAACAAAAAGAAAAGGACTTAAAAGCTAAGCAGGGCCTGAAGAGATGGCTTAGCAGTTAAGGCACTTGCTTGCGAAGCCTCAGGACTCAGGTTTGATTCCCCAGAACTCATGTAAACCAGATGCACATAGTGGCACATGCATCTGGAGTTTGTTTACAGTGGCTGGAGGCCCTCATGTGCCCATTCTCTCTCTCTCTCTCAGCTCTCTCAACAAATAAGTAAAAATAAAATTAAAAAAAGAAAGCTATGGGCTGGAGAGATGGCTTATCAGTTAAGGCACTTGCCTGCAAAGCCAAAGGACCTATGTCCAGGACCTATGTAAGCCAGATGCACTAGGGAGTGCATGCATCTGAAGTGCATGCATCATTTGCAGTAGCTGAAGGCCCTGTGCACCCATTCTCTCTCTCTCTCTACCTGCCTATTTCTCTCTTTCTCTCTCTCTCTCTCTCTCTCTCTCTTGTTCTCTCTCTCAAATAAACAAAAATAAAACAAAATAAATTAGTAAGATTTTTTTAAAAGCTAAGCAAAAGCATATTACCTGAAAGTTCTAAAATTTTGAATACATTTTATTTTTTTAAATTTATTTGAGAGAGGCAAAGAGGCAGAGAGAGAGAGAGAGAGAGAGAGAGAATGGGCATGGCAAGGCTTCTAGCCACTGCAAATGAATGCCAGATGCATGTGCCACCTTGTGCACTTGGCTTATGTGGGTCCTAAAGAATCAAACCGAGGCTCATTGGCTTTGTAGGCAAGCACCTTAACTGCTAAGTCACCTCTCCAGCCCAAGTTCTAAATTTTAATGCCTGCTTCCCTGCTTTGGAAAAGTCCCTTCTCGTTTCTAGAATGCATTTTCCTTTTCCTAGGGTTTTCTTAATTGCAAAATTTTCTATAATGGTCTGACCTGCTATACTGGTAGTCAAACCATGAGTTATAAATACTAAGAATGCCTGAATGCCACTTTCAGAGATCCAGATCTACCTGATCTTGGATGCTACCTGGACACTGGGATATTTAAAAGGTCCTCAGGTGATTCTGTTGAGGAAACCCCTACCTCAAAAAAAACAAACAAATTAGTAAATAAATAGTGTTTTAAGGGCTGGAGAGATGGCTTAGCGGTTAAGCGATTGCCTGTGAAGCCTAAGGACCCCAGTTCGAGGCTCAGTTCCCCAGGACCCACGTTAGCCAGATGCACAAAGGGGCACACACATCTGGAGTTCGTTTGCAGTGGCTGGAAGCCCTGGCACACCCATTCTCTCTCTCTCCCTCCCTCTTTCTCTCTCTGTCTGTTGCTCTCAAATACATAAATAAAAATAAACAAAAAATAGTGTTTTAAGGAAGACTAATATAAGTATACAACTGAGAAGGGAAAAGTGGCCAAACCCAGTGAGAATTTTTCAATGACTCAGGAGGAAAATTACTAAGACCTGATATGCGTGCATGCAGTGACACCATAGGGAAGAAGAGGGGTACAAACACCAGGACTCAGTAACTGAATGGTTACCCCGATCAGAAGGAAAGAGAAAATGTAAGGTCGGTTTCTAGCATAGTGTAGTGGGATGCTGTACAAAGCTTAATTATGAAACAGCTGGTTAATCGAAGGATGATATGTTAATTAATATTTTCATTGCTGGGACAAAATGACAGAAGCAATTGAAGGAAGGAAGCACTTGGCTTGTTCAGTTTTAGAAGCATTTCAGTGTATCATGGTGGGGAAGGAAGGCAGGGCAGAATGTGTGGTGGTGGGCTTATTATAATCTCCTCACGTGCAACCAACTAGAAAACAGAGAAAGACCAGAAACATAGGCAAGAATACCTTTCAAGGCCCGCTTCTAATGACCTACTCTCACTTGCTAGGCCACACAATCCAAAGAATCCAGAACTTTCAAAATAGTGCCACCAGCTGGAGAGACGAGTAGTTAAAGGCACTTGCTTACAAAGCCTGACAGCGCAGGTTCAATTCTCCAGTACTCGTGTAAAGCCACATGCACAAAATAGTGCCACTAGCTGGGGACCAAGTATTCACACACACAAGCCCGTGGCAGGGGCAGGTGGGGGGGTGGGCAATGTAATAGTCAAACCTATTCTGCCTCTGACCCCCATAGGCTCAGGCACATCTGTCTTTTAGTTGCTGTGACAAAAATCCTAAGAAACAACTGAATGAAGGAAAGGTTTATTTTGCTCACAATTTTGGAGAGATTTCAGCCCACCATGACTGGGAAGTTAATGGCAGCAAGAGTGGCTCCGTCCCAGGCAGTGGGAGTATGAGGTAGAGCTCCTCACATGGCTGCTGGATCAGGAAGCAGAGAAACCTGGACCAGAGCCTGCGGTGAGTATAACGTTCAAAGGCTCACCCCTTCTGTCAGGATCAACCTCCAAAAGGCTCCACTGCCTTCAAGACAGTGCCACTAGTCAGGGAATAAAAACTCAAAACTTCTTCCTCTTCCTGTCAGTGGCCTGAGGTGACCTATGAAAATGGTTTGCTACTCTCTTGACCCAGAAAACCCCACAAAATCATGCAAATCAAGGGGTTCAAATCTTCGTGTTAACTTTAAGAACACCCATGAAACTGCTCAGGCCATCAAGGATATGCATATGTGAAAAGCCACCAAGTATCTGAAAGATGTCACTTTAAAGAAGCAGTGTGTACCATTCCAGCAATACAGTGGTGGAGTTGGCAGGGGTGCCCAGGCTAAGCAGTGGGGCTGGACACAGGGTCAGTGGCCCAAAAAGAGTGCTGAATTTCTGCTGCACGTGCTTAAAAATGCAGAGAGTGGGGCTGGAGAGATGGCTTAGCGGTTAAGCGCTTGCCTGTGAAGCCTAAGGACCCCGGTTCGAGGCTCAACTCCCCAGGACCCACGTTAGCCAGATGCACAAGGGGGCGCACGCGTCTGGAGTTTGTTTGCAGTGGCTGGAGGCCCTCATGCTCCCATTCTTTCTCTCTCCACCTGCCTATTTCTGTATCTCTCTCTCCCTCCCCCCCCTCTCTCCATATATATATATATATATATATATATATATATATATATATATATATATATATATATAAAAAAGAGAGATGTCACCAGGCATGGTGGCACATGCCTTTAATCCCAGCACTTGGGAGGCAGAGTTAAGGAGAATCACTGTGAGTTCAAGGCCACCCTGAGACTACATAGTGAATTCCAGGTCAGCCTGGGCCAGAGTGAGACCCTACCTCGGAAAAAAAAAAAAAAAGCTCACTATTAAATATTTTTACATTGAGATGGGGAGGGGATATGATGGAGAATGGAATTTCAAAGGGGAAAGTGCGGGGGAGGGAGGGTATTACCATGGGGTATTTTTTATAATCATGGAAAATGTTAATAAAAATTAAAAAAAAATAAAATGTCAAAAAAATATTTTTACAAAAAATGCAGAGAGTAATACTGAACATGAGGGATTAGATGTGGATTCTCTGGTCATTGAACATATCCAGGTGAACAAAGCACCCAAGGTGCATCGCCATAATTACAGAGCTCATGGTCAGATTAACCCCTTACATGAGCTCTCCCTGTCACACTGAGATGATCCTCACTGACAAGGAGCAGATTGAGCAGGGTGTGGTGGCACACTCCTTTAATCCCAGCACTCAGGAGGCAGAGGTAGGAGGATTGCCATCAGTTTAAGGCCATCCTGAGGCTACACAGTGAATTCCAGGTCAGCCTGGGCTAGAGTGAGATCTTACCTTGAACAACCACACACACAAAAATAAATAAATAAATAAAAGGAGCAGACTGAACCGGGCGTAGTGGCGCACACCTTTAATCCCAGCACTGGGGAGGCAGAGGTAGGAAGATCGCTAAGAGTTCAAGGCCACCCTGAGACTACAATAGTGACATAGTGAATTCCAGGTCAGCCTGAGCTAGAGCGAGACCCTACCTCAGAAAACCAAAAAAAAAAAAAAAAAAAGCAGATTGTTTCCATACCAAAAGAGGAGGTTGCACAGAAGAAAAAGATATCCCAGAAAGAAAAAAAAAAAAAACTGAAGAAACAAAAATTTAGGGCACGGGAGTAAATTCAGCATGAAAATAAATGGAAATAAAAGTGAAAAACAACAAGACCCCTCAAAACTTGAGCCTGTGGGGGGGCTGTTGTGATGTAAACTATAATACATAGTAACTAACACTAACCATTAAGTCAGTATCTATGCTATGCGTTTTACATATGTAATCTCACTGAATCCTTACAACTCCATAAATACCATTCATTTTGTGGGTTCAAAGACAGAAGAGAACAATTAAGTAACTTGCCCAAGATGTACAACGTGTGGTAAAGAAGATACCTGAACTCAGCTAGCTTGATTTTTGTTTCTTAGAATGGTAAGAGGATCCGTTAGGTACCAAATCTGTTGAGTAAGTCAAAAAGGCCAACTGGCCAAAATTGCCGGAGAACAACAGAAATGAATGTATCCAGTCGGATTTAACTGTAAAGAATAATCCTCCCCTCTCTCTTCTCACCTCTCCCCTCCCCTCCATCTTCCTCTCTCTCTGTGTTTTCCAGGGGATCAGCACAGGAGCCCAGAGCCTCATATGCAGCACGGCTAAGCTATACCCCAGTCCCCAAGAGAAAACATCAAGGGGAGGCAGGTGCTACTCAGCCATCAATGAATGTTGTCCTATGGGAATTTCAACCCCAGCGTTGTCGTATGTTAAGATTTTTCAAGAAAAAATGGAAATTTGGGTTTGCATATAAAAATCTAATAGTTCAGTGTCATCTAATTTGTTTTAAACAACTATGTGGCCCAAACTAAATAGAGTGACAAGCTTACTTTTCTGTCAATAAGATAATGGAAATTCAGAGTTGGATTTAAAGTGAGCGATCTGGACTTGATTAGGGCAACTCTAAGCACAGAGGACAGTAGATACTCCAGCAGTACTGTGTGCTATAATAGTAACCAGGCATTCCAAGCACAGGAAATCCTAGCATTTGGGGGCCTGAGGCAGGAGGACCAAAGTTTGAAACCAGTGTAGGCTACATGTCTCAAAACAACCAAAACCAGGCCGGAGAGTTGGCTCAGTGGTTAAAGCACTTGCCTGACCGAGTTTCAATTTCCAAGTACCCATGTTAAGCCAGATGCATGAGGTGGCACATGTTTCTGGAGTTCATTTGCAGTGGCCAGAAGCCCCAGTGTGCCCATTTTCTCTCTCTCTCCTCTATCTTCCCCTTTCTCAAATAAATAAATGAAATATTTTTTATTAAAAAACCTAAAACCAAGATCATAACCAACATTTATATGATAGCAGGTCAGGACTCTTTAGTTTTCAGACTTATAAAAGCTAATGAAATATTAGTGTAAAAGTGACAGTTTAAGGTCTAATATTTAATCTTCAATTTTGAGTTAAAAGCTCAATAATTTTAATTTTCACATATCCAATACATACTAGAAACATTTGGAAATTCTGAATTATTTTTTGAGGCAGTCTCACTGTAGTCTAGTCTCACTCTATAGCCCAGGATGACCTTGAACTCAAGTCTCCTGCCTCAGCCTCCCCAAGTACTGGGACTAAAGGTGTACACCACTATACCTGGTACATTGTATATAATTTTTTCCATATTTTATTTTATTTTTTCTCAATTTTTTTAAACATTTTCCGTGATTATAAAAAATATCCCCTGGCAATACCCTCCCTCCCCCCTTTCCCCCTTTGAAATTCCATTCTCCATCATATCCCCTCCCCATCTCAATCAGTCTCTCTTCCATTTTGATGTCATGATCTTTCCCTCCTCTTATGATGGTCTTGTGTAGGTAGTGTCAGGCACTATGAGGACATGGATATCAAGGCCATTTTATGTCTAGAGGGAGCATGTTGTAAGGAGTCCTACCCTTCCTTTGGCTCTCACATTCTTTCCACCACCTCTTCCGCATTAGACCCTGAGCCTTGGAAGGTGTGATCGAGATGTTATTCGGTACTCTAGTCACTTCTTTCCAGCACCATGATACCTTCTGAGTCATCCCAAGGTCACTGCCATCTGAAAAGAGAAGATTCTCTACCCAAAGTGAGAGTAGCATTAATATAAGGGTATGAATATTAAGAGAAGTGCTTACTGGGCAGTTTGATAAGCATAGTATATATACTTACCCAGAACATCAGCAGATGTTACACCCATTTTTTAAGTTTTCAGTATCAGGGATGTATTCCCTCCCATGGAGCGGGCCTCCAGTCCAATTGGAGGGTAGTTGGTTTCCACCATGATAGACGTGCCACTATTGCACCCATTGGCTCATTTGGCCTGGCTGGCCAATTATAAGGCTTGCAGTGTCCACTGTTGAGTGCCTTCACTGGTGGTATCTCTTTCTCCCATTGAACTGCATGTAGAATGGCTTCTTCTAGTTTTCTGTCAGCTGGTCTACATGGAGGAGGTTATCAGCTCAGTTCCAGCAGGATTTCTCAGTGGCCTTGCAGCCCATATATGTGGAGTCTTCAGCAATAGGGTCTTACCATCTATTCCTGGTGGGAAACCAAAGGCCTCAGCAATGGCCTATAATGTTTTGGGGGCATCAGGGACCTCTCTGGCCAACAACTTACTGGACGGTATCCCATCCCTGGCACTGAAAATTTTCTAGCAACGATCTACGGCTCCTGAGTGTTCCATTGTCCAAAACCGGAGGATTCCATATGCTTTATTTATATTCTCTTAGATTTTGATTAGCCCTCCCTCCACATTTCCTCTACTCAATCTCCTCTCCTGACCTCACTTTGGGCAATATTTTTATATTTTATATTAATTTGAGAGAGAATGAGCATGCCAGGACCTCTAGCCACTACAAATGAATTCCAGACACATGTGCCAACATGTGCATCTGGCTTATGTGAGTACTGAGGAATTGAACCTGGGTCCTTAGGCTTCACAGGCAAGTGTCTTAACAGCTAAGCTGGGCTGGGGAGATGGCTTAGTGGTTAAGATGTTTGTCTGCAAAGCCAAAGGACCCAGGTTCGATTCTCCAGGACCCACGTAAGCCAGATGCACAAGGGGTACATGGTCTGGAGTTTGTTTGCAGTGGCTACAGGCCCTGGCATGCCCACTGTCTCTGTCTGTCTCTCTTCTCTCTCTGCTTGCAAATAAAGAAATAAAAATAAATTATTAACAGCTAAGCCATCCCTCCAGCCCTAGATCCGTATTTTTCCTTATTGTCCCCTGCCAGTTCAGTTCCTCATATGCCCAGATACTTGCAAAGGTCATAGCAGAGGGGTTCACAGTTAGCAAAGCTTGAGTAAAACTTTTTTCATCCTTAATCTTTTGAGTTCAAACTCCTTAATTATTAGAATATCCATGTTTTAGAGTCAACTGACTATTCTCTCTGACATCTACACTAGCATAGTCACTCTAACCCAGGCTGACTTGGAACTCACTATGTAGTCTCAGGGTGGCCTTGAACTCATGATGATCCTCCTAGCTCTGCCTCCCGAGTGCTGGGGTTAAAGCTGTGTGCCACTACGCCCGGCTGAACAGTTCTACCACACAGATGCCTTCACTATATCATGAGGAATCAGTTGCAGAAACACATCATACTATGTTTCTCGGTTTATGAAGTAGAAAGCATAGTAACTGAAGTCTTATATTTCAAACAAAATTTGCCCCTTTCCCAAAATTAAAGTTTTTTTTCTTTTTTACGTGTAATGAACTCCAAGAGTGAAAGTTCCTTTTCCAGCTTTAAAAAAATGTATTTTTGTGTATACATGTGTATGGCTTCTTGTCACTGCACACACACACCAGAACTGGGACTTTTTACGTCTGGCTTGGGAATATAACCTGGGGCAACAGGCCTTGCAAGCAAGCACCTTTAACCACTGAGCTATCCTCCCAGTCCTTTCTCCAGTGTTTAAAGCTCAAGTGAAGAAATTTTAGTAATGTAGCAAGGTGGAGGATACCTATTCTATGGCAAAGATCTATGGATGCTTGAGTTGCATTAGAAACCTTCAAAGCCACACCCACCACATCCATTGTCAGATTTAAATGTTCAGGACAGTACAATTCTGAAAATCTTACTAAAGAGTAGGTGCTTCCAACACCAAGAGCTGTTTTGACATGTCAAACCATGTTTGGATCCTTGGAAATTCTGCTCTTTAACACTTAAGTCATGCATGTTAAAACACGCACACTTTATTTTGGTTACACATTGTATCAAGAACTGTATGTTCAAAATGGAGGTGGGAAGATTTCTGTTATTTAAAACATACTGAAACGTGACACTATTTTTGTGAAGCTAAAATGTCCCAATGATGGAACACAGACATTGTCTATCGTTTAAAAATACCTGAGAAGTGTAAATCGTTTAACTTGGTCCCTCTGAAAAGCCTAACCCTCTTTCCTAAGTGGCCCTTGCACAAAATGAAAATCTACTACTGTCAACCTTTAATATGTTTTTCTTTAAATCGGGGGAGGGGACATCAAAAATGAGTTTGCTGTTTAAAATCCTCCAAACGCTCGCGCCCTGCAACCTTTTCTCACATTAGTCTGGCATGTTCTGGGCACTGGTACGTGAGTGACGGAAAGCTGCTTGTCGCCTGGGGTACAAAGGCCATAAACCCCCTTCCTCGGATGTCCTCTCAACTCCGCAGATGGTGGGTCACTAGGCTGCAAGCTTGCCCGGCGCACCGGGGAGCACGTCTGCGTCCTCAAGTCTCTGGGCTGCCCGACCCCAAAGCTGCCCAGGCCGAGGACCCGCCGCCAGGTAGCGACCCCCGGGCACAGTGCCGCGGGCGCCAAGGCCGCAGGCCGCGAGGGGCGACCGGAGCTTCTGGACACGCCGGGCCCGAGCGAGGTGACGCGAGGTGAGGTGAGGTGAGGAGAGGCGAGGCGGGAGGAAGGTGCATCCTCGTCCCGTGCTCCCGGAGCGGAAACGAGGGGCGGGAAGAGGGCCTTCGGCGCAGCGCGGGGTACGGCCCCGGGCCTCGGGAAACAAAGAGCTGCACAGGAAGACGGGGCGGCCACCCCAACGCCAACGCCGCCGCGCAGGCTCTTCCCCCGGCTCTACGCCAGCGGCCGCAGCGCGCCGGCGCCCGGCTCCCCTTACGCCGCCGCCCCGGCCCCAGAGCCTTCGCGAATACGGCTTTGCGCACTGCGGCGGGGGCTGCGCCGCAACCGAGCTTGCCCTGTGGCTCCTCCCCGCCGCCCTGCGCGGATTGGCGGCGCACGGAAGCGGCGGCTGCTGATTGGGCGGCGCAGGAGCCATTCGGGGCGGCTCTGGTGGGTCGGCTGGCCCGGAGTGATAAGTTGGGCTTCAGACACGCCTCGGCGCCAGCAGCGAGCCGGAGCTCTATGGAGGCGGCGGCGGGCATCGGGTGGCGGCTGCAGCGGGGACTCCTCTGAGCTGAGCGTTTCAGGCCGTCCCCGGCTCCTTCCTCCCCCTTCCCTTCCCCCCTCTTTTTTTTTTGTTTTCCGTTCCCCTTCCCCCTCCCTTCCCCGTTCCCCGGCGACCGGATCCTGAGGAGGCAGCTGCGCCGGCAGCTGCTGAGTTCTCGGTGAAGGTGAGTGGAGCCGCCGCCGCCGTGCGGAGCGCTCTAAAATGGCCGCCGCCCCTGGACGGCTTCTTCTCGAGCGCTACAAAATGGCGGCCGCCGGGCGGGGCGGGCCTTGTCCAGCGTTCCCTCGGGCGCCCGGGGGCCTGGGGGCCTCCGGCTTCGGCCCCTCGTTCCCCTTGGCCGACCGAGTAGCGGGACCTGGGCCGCCGGCTCCACAGCAGCGCCGAGCGGCCGCGGCCTTCGCGGGTCCGGGCGCGGCGGAGGCGGCGTGCGTGCGTGCGAGCGTGGCGGGCCGCGCGGCGGCGGCGGGAGGGGGGACGTGGCCCTCGCGCCGGGGTCCGGCCGTTGGCGCGGGACCAGCGAGGCGTACGAGTCCCGGAGCCCGGCCTCCCGGCGGGGAGGAGGTGTGCGGGGGAGCCCGGCGGCCGGCTGCCTGGCTCGGGGAGGCCCCCGGGGCCCTTTGTCGGGCGGCGGCCCCGGGGCCCTGTCACCGGGGCCGGCGGCTGGGGCGGGGGGCTCGACGGCTGCTGGCCGCGGTCGTCTTCCTGCCGGGAGAACAAAGAGCCTCGGTCGGAAGCCCGGGCCTGTGTGTGTGGGGGGACCCCGTTGCTCTTTTGTTCCCGGGAAGGGAAGGGGGGAGAACGGGGCGGAGGTCCCCGCTGCCATGTTGCGGCGCACGGTCCCGCCGAGAGGCCGCCCTGAGGCGGATCGGGAGACCTCGCCCGGCCTCCGCGCCGGACATGGCCCCGGGACGCGCGGCCCGGGCTGCCAGGCCTTGGGTGAAGTTTTAAAGACCGCATCACGTGGCTTGGGGCTAAGCAGTTGTGTCATGATGCTTGTCTGGTTTTTTTTCTTTTCTTTTTCTTTCCTATTCTTAACGCTTTTCTTTGCATCCTTGAACCACCGGAGACCTGCGAGTTGGCTCAACAAAATTTGATTTTGTGTTTTTTGGGTACATTCTACTTAGCCTTGTGAAGTCTGCAATGCAGTGGAAGTTAAATCGACTGCAGCGCTGGGGCCTGAAGTAAATTATAATTGAATGAAGATTCATGAGTCCGTATGTTAGCAGTTTGTAATTTTTGGTGTTCTCCTTCTCCTAGGTTTTTCATTTCAACCACCCCCTCCCCTTCCCACCCCATCCATTACTATTATTCTTTTGAAGATTCTTCGTTGTCAAGCCGCCAAAGTGGAGAGTGCGATTGCAGAAGGGGGTGCTTCTCGTTTCAGGTATGTGTAGATTTTTCGTGGGGGGATTATTTTGAAAAGGACAGTAACAAAATGAAGTAGTTGTACCAAATATTTCTGACCTGCTGTGGCTGGAACTTTATAATTTTCTGAAGAATAAGTGACTTCCGTCTATACCTGTGGTTCCCTTTTGATTCAGAGACAATTGGTATAGTAAGATTTTCTTCTTTTAATTAGTGCTTCTTCGGGCGGAGGAGGAAGTAGGGGTGCACCTCAGCACTATCCCAAGACTGCTGGCAACAGGTATGTTAAACTTAGGGTGAAAATGATGAATTTGATAAATTTGTAAATTTAGATTAAAAGGCTTCCTCGTGCATAACAGTAAAGTCCCACAAGATAATTAGAACTCTTATTATGAGTTGGTGTCTCATACTGGTGGTTTTTCTCCTGAAGTGACATGTTAGCCCCACTCTAGCAGCTGCAGCAGTAGTAGTAAAGTGGTTTGTGGCATGTGACCATAGGACATTTTAGTACTATTCTCAGGGTATGGCTCCTGGGCCAGCAGCCTTGGCATAATCTGGGAATACATATTAGAAATAGGAATTCTTGGGCACTACCCTAAACCTGCTAGAGCAGAAACTAGGATGGGTTCATTAGTCTGTTTTAGGAAGTCCTCTGGGTGTATCTGGTATGCAGTGCTATTTGAAAAACTAATATTTTCCCAGGCTCTTTTGTTGTGGGGGAAATTGAGAAAACCTGGGTGTTGTTTTTTTTCCCTATTTATCAGATTTGTGGTACTATGATATTTGGTGCATGACTAGTTGTTGGGTTTTAAGTTTTCTTAATTATAAGCTGCCTTTGTGTTTTTCAAATCAGCGAGTTCCTGGGGAAAACCCCAGGGCAAAACGCTCAGAAATGGATTCCTGCACGAAGCACTAGACGAGATGACAACTCCGCAGCAAACAACTCCGCAAATGAAAAAGAACGACATGATGCAATCTTCAGGAAAGTAAGAGGGTAAGTTTTGGGGTCTGTTGAGGGAAGAAGTATGGATTAACGATATTAATGTGTGCTAAGTTCTTGGTGAGGTAAGGTTTGTGCCCAAAGAATATATTGTAATGAATACCAGTGCTGACAGTTTATAAAGAATTGCCTTAAGTTGAAGAGGAACACATTGGTATTTGGCAGCTAGGGCTTACAGTTGATTTTATGCCACTCGTTTACAACTCACAAGCTTGCTAGGTTGACGTTTTCATTGCTGCCTTGTGTGTGACCCAGTGAAGTGGGGAATACCTAGGCTCATGGTCCACAGTCCTAATAATGAGGCCCTTGTGCTCTCAGGCTTTGAGCAAGTTTTCTTATCAAACTGTAGGGAGGACCAAATCTCATAGATATCATAGTCTAAATAAGTCATTGTTTATTCTATTCCAACTTCCCCTGGTTGAATGAAGAACACATGTTTTTATACTAGGGGAGGAGGGAAAGAATTGCTCCTTAAATATTATTTTTAAGCTCAAAAGAATA
The DNA here is from genome assembly GCA_036346955.1 of Dipus sagitta. Classification (NCBI taxonomy): domain Eukaryota; kingdom Metazoa; phylum Chordata; class Mammalia; order Rodentia; family Dipodidae; genus Dipus; species Dipus sagitta. Next base: position 149,584,384 of record CM070772.1, on the reverse strand, counting down.
ATTCTATGCTGGATTACAAGAATATGTTTATTTCCTCCTCAGCATACTAAATAAGCTTACTCCTGAAAAGTTTGACAAGCTATGCCTTGAGCTCCTCAATGTGGGTGTAGAGTCTAAACTCATCCTTAAAGGGGTCATACTGCTGGTAAGTTTGAAATGTTGGCTCTGCCCAAAGGGAGAGGAAAATAATTTAACAGAAGTTTACTTTTAGTTATTGCTTTAGAACCATTTTCTCTTCCCTCTTCTATATCTCTGCTTGTAAATAAAACCTTCAGTGTATATGTGAGTAATGATGCTGATAAAAACGATTTTAATAGCATTAGATTTACGAGGTGAAACAAGTTGTTTGTACACTATGCTTGAAGAATTGAACAGGGAGGCCCTATCAGAAAGCTATTGGTTTTCCTTTTATAAAATGGTTTTGGAAATGTATAATGGTTGATACATGATTCCAGCATCTTGTCTTAAGTGGTTGCATCCCCACCAGTATCTCTGGTTTTGGTGCCCGTTCCCCCCACCCCGCACCCCAACTGGGTATGACTAGGTGAGACCTGTTTAACTGGTCTTTTTGTTACAATGAACTTCTTAAACTTTAAGAACTTTTAAAGTGCTTATACTTTTTAAAGCTGTATATATATGCTAAATAGTTTATATGTATTGTATAATTTAGTTCATACCAAGAAACCTAACAAACTCAATTTTAAGTTCTAAGTGAAATAAGAAGTATTGTTACACAAGAAGTTTCTCTCAGTTTGCAATTCAGAGGTTTTTCTTTGCTAATGACATTTCTGTAGATTGTGGACAAAGCCCTAGAAGAGCCAAAGTATAGCTCGCTGTACGCTCAGCTATGTCTGCGATTGGCAGAAGATGCACCAAACTTTGATGGCCCAGCCGCAGAGGGTCAGCCAGGACAGAAGCAAAGCACAGTAAGTGGAGTTTGAGTTTCTCTTTGCTTTTTTTTTAAATTGATTTGGACAATTTCATTAGTAAAGCCTATGATAAATAATACCTTTTTTTTCCAAACAGACATTCAGACGCCTCCTAATTTCCAAATTACAAGATGAATTTGAAAACCGAACCAGAAATGTTGATGGTAAGAATTTACATTTATTACTAACTAGTAATGCATATTTTCAACTTAATTACAAGATACTGACACTATTCTCTTTCGGTGTTTTTTCCCATCCTCTTTTCAGTCTATGATAAGCGTGAAAATCCCCTTCTCCCTGAGGAGGAGGAACAGAGAGCCATTGCTAAGATCAAGATGTTGGGGAACATCAAATTCATTGGAGAACTTGGCAAGCTTGATCTTATTCATGAATCTATCCTTCATAAGTGCATCAAAACAGTAAGTGACTGAAAATTTTGGCTTAGGTTAAGGCAGTCAATGAGAACATCCTTATTTGGTAGAAAATGAGTCAATTAGAATTTCTTTGTATCATCTGAGCACATGGGTAGCTGCTTACATATTTAACTATGACCAGAGAAACCTAAGTGCAGAACAGTATTCTAATAGGAAAGCATGTGGTTTGTTTTATAAAGCAGAACTGACTACCTGTGTTAAAATAGCTTCATTTTGAGGAATTTCTTTAGGAAACTAGTAGAAAGCACTGTTTTCACTGTTGGAGCACTTAGGAATGAGTCAAAACACTAAGGGGAACAGATGCATAAGCCAAAGTAAAAATGTCCTCTACATGTGACATTTCCTTCTTGTAGCTTTTGGAAAAGAAGAAGAGAGTACAACTCAAAGATATGGGAGAGGATTTGGAGTGCCTCTGTCAGATAATGAGAACAGTGGGACCTAGATTAGACCATGAACGAGCCAAGGTATGTGAATGTTGGTGATGACTAAATGACCAAATATAAGTCATTGACCTTAGCTATGGTCTTGAAAAGCCTTAATAGTGTGTGTGTGTGTGTGTGTGTGTGTGTGTGTGTCTGTGTGTACACGTACTTTAGTTGCTTTAGTTAATGTTTCTCATTTTTCTCTTAATCAGTCCTTAATGGATCAGTACTTTGCCAGAATGTGTTCCTTGATGTTAAGTAAGGAATTGCCAGCGAGGATTCGTTTCCTGCTGCAGGTAAAATGGTTTCAGAAAATATTTTTAGTAAGTTATTCATTTAGGAATATTAAATAAAATTTATTCTTTAAATTAAAGGATACCGTAGAGTTGCGAGAACACCATTGGGTTCCTCGCAAGGCTTTTCTTGACAATGGACCAAAGACGATCAATCAAATCCGGCAAGATGCAGTCAAAGTAAGATTTTTTTTTTTTTTATTTAGGTTTGTTTAATTCAAATAGGTGTAAAGTGTCTTTGTTACGGTCCTTTAACTTGGAACTGTCTTTTACTAAGGTTTTTGGTCACTTGCATGCCATTTTGGAAGACATTGTAGAAATACAAATAGAAAGTCTCTTATTTTCTTGTATAAGTAGTGTAGAGGCCAGAGACTATAGTGCTTGTTCACTTTGTTTTCAAAGGATCTAGGAGTGTTTATTCCTGCTCCTATGGCTCAAGGGATGAGAGGTGGTGGCTTCTTTCTGGAGGAACCGTTCATGCCACCAAGGATGAAAATGGATAGGGATCCACTTGGAGGACTCGCTGATATGTTTGGACAAATGCCAGGTAAGGACTGAAACAAAATAATGTGGCTAAACTAAAAAGTTAGATGGATTAATAGGGTTCTAAGAATTGTCTTATGTATTTAAGGTAGCGGAATTGGTACTGGTCCAGGAGTTATCCAGGATAGATTTTCACCCACCATGGGACGTCATCGTTCAAATCAGCTCTTCAATGGCCATGGGGGACACATCATGCCTCCCACACAATCGCAGTTTGGAGAGATGGGGGGCAAGTTTATGAAAAGCCAGGTAAGACATTGAGTAGTGTTTAGGAAACAGTTTGTTGAATCCTGTATTGTGTAATTTGTGCTTGGGCTTTTTAAAAATGTAGCTGCTTGAGGTATCCATACTGTCTCTAAACCAATGTACATCTGACAGTTGTTTCAAATTGAGTGAGATGCTTGTCCTTGAGATTAGTCAAGTAGTAGTAAAATCACATCACTTTATGACAGGTTAGATTTTTATTCTTCCCTGTTTTGCCTTTCTCTGGACAAATTCAGTTAAGCTTTCTTTTATGGCTTGGCTCATCCCTTTGGTACCTGATTACCATAATTTGTGGACCCCCTTTTATCTAGACTTTCTCTCTTTCTGAAATAGGGGCTAAGCCAGCTCTACCATAACCAGAGTCAGGGACTCTTATCCCAGCTGCAAGGACAGTCGAAGGATATGCCACCTCGGTTTTCTAAGAAAGGACAGCTTAATGCAGATGAGGTACATTTGCCTACATTACTTATATACAGTATGTCAGTTCAGAAATCTCTTGCCCGATGATTATAAAAAGACGCGAAGAGGACTTAAGCTGGAATTTCTTTTCCTTTTTTTCTCTCTTTCCTGTACTACTTTTTCTCTCTTTGGATGTCCAGCGTCCTATGAGCGAAGATTATGAGATATGAGGGCAAGTCTCTAATAGTTTTTAGTTAGCACAAGAAAAATGGTTGTCAAGATATACTGTTTGTGGTTTCCCTGTAAGAGTGAATTAAACTAAGAATAAAGCAAGATATTTGCTGTTCATATTAGTATTTTAATGCTGATCCTAGGAGAATTAAACAAATATAAGATTTATAATAGTATTTTTTTTGGTGGTTGTATCTTTAATTTGATTTCGTAAGGTTTTAGAGTATTACATTTCTGCCCTAGATAACTGTTAGTATAAAATTGATTTAGGGTGTTAAGAGTAGTATAGAAGTGATTTTAGGGTGTTAAGATTATTAACATTCAGTGTTAAATATATGTTCATTTTGTTGTCTGCTATGATTTGTTATTGATTATAGATTAGCTTGAGGCCTGCTCAGTCGTTCCTGATGAATAAAAATCAAGTGCCAAAGCTTCAGCCCCAGATAACTATGATTCCTCCCAGTGCACAGCCACCACGCACTCAAACACCACCTCTGGGACAGGTATGTGCTGCCTTCCAGTGTTCTTTGCTTTGTAAGGATATACAGGCTTGTGTTGTCTTCCTTCTGTTGTACTTCATGTGTTTATTTTTTGTTTTCTGGTTGTGCTCTATGGTAATTAACCATGTGTTACACTGCTTGTCTTTTAGACACCTCAGCTTGGTCTCAAAACTAATCCACCACTTATTCAGGAAAAGCCTGCCAAGACTAGCAAAAAGCCACCACCATCAAAGGAAGAACTTCTCAAACTAACTGTAAGTTTCCAATAGCCCATATGTAATTTCTGCTTCTTGGAGGATATTTATGATAGAACTGACAGGAATTGGTTGTGCTTTCCTCAGGAAACTGTTGTCACAGAATATCTGAATAGTGGAAACGCAAATGAGGCCGTCAGCGGTGTGAGAGAAATGAGAGCTCCTAAACACTTTCTTCCAGAGATGTTAAGCAAAGTGATCATCCTGTCACTAGATAGAAGTGATGAAGATAAAGAAAAAGCAAGCTCTTTGATCAGTTTACTTAAACAGGAAGGGATAGCCACAAGTGACAACTTCATGCAGGTAGAACATTTTGCTGATTAATATAATAGTTTTTTCCACTCAAAGTGGGAAACTAATAACTTGTATATTCTTTTCAAGGCTTTCCTGAATGTATTGGACCAGTGCCCCAAACTGGAGGTTGACATCCCCTTGGTGAAATCATATTTAGCCCAGTTTGCAGCTCGTGCCATCATTTCAGAGCTGGTGAGCATCTCGGAACTGGCTCAACCCCTGGAGAGTGGCACCCATTTCCCTCTTTTCTTACTTTGTCTTCAGCAACTCGCTAAACTACAAGATCGAGAATGGTTAACTGAACTTTTTCAACAAAGCAAGGTCAATATGCAGAAAATGCTCCCAGGTAAGAGAAAGTTGGTTTGTTAATACTAGAGGTTTAATATTTTGGGTGGATTTGTAGGCATCCAATAACTTGATTATCCTGTCTAAATAATGATACATGTTATGGGTAGATCTGGTGAGCTGTAAACTATTAGTGAACACAGATGTCTTGTTCTTTGCAGAAATTGATCAGAATAAAGACCGCATGTTGGAGATTTTGGAAGGAAAGGGACTGAGTTTCTTATTCCCACTCCTCAAATTGGAGAAGGAACTATTGAAGCAAATTAAGTTGGATCCATCCCCTCAAACTATATATAAATGGATTAAAGATAACATCTCTCCCAAACTTCATGTAGATAAAGGATTTGTGAACATCTTAATGACCAGGTAAGATTGAGAGGTCTGTAGGATTGTTTTGTTGGCTAGATGGAAAAAAAAAAAAAACAAGCCAGGAAGCCAGAAAACAATTTGAATTTCTAACAAGGGCTCTTGTCTGTCTAGCTTCTTACAGTATATTTCTAGTGAAGTAAACCCACCCAGTGATGAAACAGATTCTTCCTCTGCTCCTTCCAAAGAACAGTTAGAGCAGGAAAAACAACTGCTGCTTTCTTTCAAGCCAGTGATGCAGAAATTCCTTCATGATCATGTTGATCTACAAGTCAGTGCCCTGTATGCTCTGCAAGTGCACTGTTTCAACAGCAACTTTCCAAAAGGTGAGGTGACTGGCATCAGGTATGGGGCTAGGGGCAGTTTGAAACAGCACAGTGGTAAATGGAATTATTTATGGCATTTTTTTTTAAAAGGCATGTTACTTCGCTTTTTTGTTCACTTCTACGATATGGAAATTATCGAGGAAGAAGCTTTCTTGGCTTGGAAAGAAGACATAACTCAAGAATTTCCAGGAAAAGGCAAGGCTTTGTTCCAGGTAAATATTTGCTCTACTTTTTGCTATTTGTTAGCTTGTTTTTGTATTTTCTGATTTTGTTGGTAGACTTCAGGTAGCCCTCAACAGGAAATACAAGTAAAAGTGTCTTGGAAGTTTCTTTACCCGTTTGTCATTCTGTACTGTTACAATCTGTGATGAAGTAGGCAGTTAAAAAGATGAGGCAGCATTAAGAATGAAGTCTTTGGTTTTTCAAGGTAGGCTCTCACTCACTCTGGGCAGTCCTCCTGCCTTTGCCTCCCGAGTGTTGGGATTAAAGGCGTGCACCACCACGCCCGGCTAGGATGAAATCATTCTTAAATCTCAGTGGTATGTGAGATGTTAGATTAGAATTAGCTGACAATTTGGGGGGTGCTACTTAAAGTTTTAAGTGATTAAGGAATTTTTGATTTAATCTTTCTTAAAACTTATGTGAAAAGACTGCTTCTGATTTCAGTCATCTGTTTATTTGTTATCAAATGGAATTAAAGCCCTAAGTAGACCATGACAAAAAAGGCATTCCAAAGTTACAATGTGCATTAGTCATCTGAAGAGGAGTTTACAACAAGCAGTTCCCAGCCTGATATTGAAGGTTCTGATTTTGTAGGTAGTCTGTTGTGCAACTAACTAGAAGTTGTTCCTGAGGAACACCTTATCATACTGCTAATAACAGTTGGGTTTGGAGGAGCCATGGTCTTAAACTATAATGTTCCTGTACCTTGAGGTTGTCTTGAAGTAATTAAGATGATTCAAATAGGGGATACACGGCTGTTTGCAATTTTAGAAGGTATATAGCGCAATCTGAAATTTAGTCCCTGTTGAGTTTCCAGTTACAAATTCGTCTGTGCTACTCATTTTGTTAAAATTACAAATTTACAGGTGAATCAGTGGCTAACCTGGCTAGAAACTGCTGAAGAAGAAGAATCAGAGGAAGAAGCTGACTAAAGAACCAGCCAAAGCCTTAAATTGTGCAAAACATACTGTTGCTATGATGTAACTGCATTTGACCTAACCACTGCGAAAATTCATTCCGCTGCAATGTTTTCACAATATTTAAAGCAGAAGCACGTCAGTAAGGTTTCCTTCTGCATAAGGTTTTTTGTAGTGTAATGTCTTAATCATAGTCTACCATCAAATATTTTAGGAGTATCTTTAATGTTTAGATAGTATATTAGCAGCATGCAATAATTACATCCTAAGTTCTCAAGCAGAGGCAGTCTATTGCAAGGACCTTCTTTGCTGCCAGTTATCATAGGCTGTTTTAAGTTAGAAACTGAATAGCAACACTGAATACTGTAGAAATGCACTTTGCTCAGTAATACTTGAGTTGTTGCAATATTTGATTATCCATTTGGTTGTTACAGAAAAATTCTTAACTGTAATTGATGGTTGTTGCCGTAATAGTATATTGCCTGTATTTCTACCTCTAGTAATGGGCTTTATGTGCTAGATTTTAATATCCTTGAGCCTGGGCAAGTGCACAAGTCTTTTTAAAAGAAACATGGTTTACTTGCACAAAACTGATCAGTTTTGAGAGATCATTAATGCCCTTGAAGTGGTTTTTGTGGGTGTGAAACAAATGGTGAGAATTTGAATTGGTCCCTCTTATTATAGTATTGAAATTAAGTCTACTTAATTTATCAAGTCATGTTCATGCCCTGATTTTATATACTTGTATCTATCAATAAACATTGTGATACTTGATGGAGTTGTACATGACTTTAAGCACCAACTGCAAAGTTACGGAGGTTAATTTTTTTGATGTATATCTATCAGTTTAAAAACATGGGAGCAATTTAAATTCATAATCCCGTTCAGAAAACGGTAACATAAGATTGAAGATTACTGATTTCTCCTTGGGACAGTCTACTGGAACTAACCAATAGTTTTTTTTATAACCAAAGACAAAGATCATGAATGAGTATTAGAGATATGAAGAGGAAATGTTGCACAAAAACTTTCTGACGTTGTCGCGCTGAAGTAAACATCTGGCAGTCCTCTAGGGATTCCTGTTTTCTCTTGAAAGCCCAGTGCCTCAGGAAAATTACCTAGCTTCTTGATCCAACTGAAAGTCTGCAAGGAGGTTAAAATCTTTTTCAGAACTCGAGATTTACCCATGCTCTCTCTCATCACTGACATTAAGGAGGCTTTGAAAGCGTCTTCTGTTGTCCTCGTTGCTGTTGGGCACACAGGAGCGAGCAGCCATCTGGTCTTGGTGTGGGGAGACTCTCAGGGCAGGCAGTAATTGGTAACACTGAGCCTGACATAACACTAGAAAAGGCTCCACTCTACCACCAACAATGGTCCTGGTGGAGTCAGAAGTTGATCAACCTTGTGATAATCAGTTATTTTCACTAAAATTTTGTCTACATAAACATAGGGAGGATGTCAAGTATAGCAAAAGTAAGGCTGAGCAGTGAATGACCTACTTGAGACTGAAGGGGAGACCAAGTAGTACAGAGCTGAGTTGTAAACAGCCAGTTTTGTTCAGTTTTGAACAGAAGGTGCATGCTTATTAAAGAAGTCATCCTTCATCCTGTCATATACTTAATGACACTCCCTCCCCCTGAAAATGTCAATTGTGTTCGAAGATGCTGGACAGTGTACTTAACCATGTATACTACAGTGTTTGGATGTACTCAGCATATATCTTGGTTAAATGCCTATGTAATCTTTACATTTTGAACATAGTGACATCTCTTGAAATCAGAATACATGTTATTGTCCCAAATCCTTTTTGAAAGTATTGTTTTCACCAACTCCTTTGCTGTCTCATATCCCCAGTGAGACATTGCCTTGCATTCCTACTTCATAGCTTTCTCACGGTTACCAATAACCACAGCGATATGCCTAGCATTTGTTAACTCATTCCTTTTGAATGTTCAGTTTCTAGAAATCTGTTTCTATCTCACTGTAACTTTTTCCTGTACTACAGTGGGACTGCTGTCTTAAAGGCTGCCATTTATCAATTTGTTTGAGGGAGAAAGGCATACAGAGACAGAATGGGAGTGCCAGGACCGCCTGCTGCTGCTACAAACTTCATACACATATCTGGCATATGTGGGTCCTAGGGAATCAAACCTGAGTCCTTTGGCTTTACAAATGACTTAACTGGCTAAGCCTTCAGCCCCTGCCCCTCCCCCCAGTTTTTGGTTTTTTTGAGGTAAGGTCTCACTCTGGCCCAGGCTGACCTGGAATTCACTATGTAGTTTCAGGTTAGCCTCCCAGTGCTGGGATTAAAGGCGTGCACCACCATGCCTGGCTCCACACCTTTTCTTAAAAAAAAAAAAAAATATGGGGGGAGGGAGGGCATTACCATGGGATATTATTTATAATCATGGAAGTTGTTAATTTAAAAAAATACTTTTATTAGAGAGGGAGAGAATGGATACACTAGGTAGGGTCTCCAGACAAGTACATTTGTCTTACTTGGATACTGGGAAGTTGAACCCAGGTTGTTGGGCTTTGCAGCCAAGCACCTTAACCACTGAGTAATCTCTCCAGCCCATGGCTACCTTTAAAAAAGAAACTTGACTGCTTCCCTAAGTATAGGCATAAAACCATAATTTCACCTTCCCCTCTCAATCTCAAATCCACCCTCCATTTAGTCCTCTCCCATTTGAGTCAGTACCATTAAAATTTTTTTTTCTTAGCCAGGCATGGTGACATACCCCTTTAATGCCAGCATTTGGGAGGCAGAGGTAGGAGGATTGCCATGAGTTCAAGGCTACCCTGAGACATCAGTGAAATCCTACCTGAAATTTTTAATTTTTTTGTTATTTTTATTTATTTGAGAGCAAAAGACAGAGAGGCAGATAGAGAGAGGGAGAGAGAATGGGCTCACGGGGGCCTCCAGCCACTGCAAACGAACTCCAGACGCGTGCGCCCCCTTGTGCATCTAACATGAGTCCTGGGGAGTCGAGCCTCGAACCGGGTCCTTAGGCTTCACAGGCAAGCGCTTAACCGCTAAGCCATCTCTCCAGCCTAAATTTTTATTTTTAGACAAAGGGAGAGAATGGGCATGCCAAGGCCTTCAGCCACTCCAGATGCATAAACTGCCTTGTGCATCTGTCTTACGTGGTCCTGGGGGATTGAATGTGGGTCGTTTGGCTCTGCAGACAAACAACAGCTAAGCCATCTCCAGCCCAGTTTATTTTGATGTTCCTCCTTTCATGCAGGTCTTGTATGTGCAATGTCAGGGCACTGTGAGGTCATGAATATTCAGGCCATTTTGTGTCTGGAAGATTGCACTGTAAGCAGTCCTCCCCTTTTAGCTCCTAACGTTCTTTCTGCCACCTCTTCCACAGTGGACCCTAATCCTAGGAGGGGAGGGTGTGACATGCCTCAGTGCCGAACACCCCACTGTTGGCTTCTTTCAAGTCATCCCAGTGGTTACCACCATCTGAAGAGAAGCTAGTTAGCCATCAGAGGGTAACATTAGTTTGTGGATAAAACAAGTGTAATAATGCACTTAGCTAGATAACAGCAGGTGTTAACTCCACTAGGACTCATGACTTCGTGGCCGTGGGCTTTTTGACTAGGTTTTCAGTACCAGGCATTTATTCCCTCCAGGAGAGCAGACCTCCAGTCCAATAAGAAAACAAGCAGTTGGTTTCTCCCATGACAGACATGTTACTGGTTTTTTTTTTTTTAAATTATTTTTATTTATTTGAGAGTGACAGACAGAGAGGAGGAGGAGATGGAGGGGAGAGAGAGAGAATGGGCGCGCCAGGGCCTCCAGCCACTGCAAACGAACTCCAGACGCATGCGCCCCCTTGTGCATCTGGCTAACATGGGTCCTGGGGAATCGAGCCTCGAACCGAGGTCCTTAGGCTTCACAGGCAAGTGCTTAACTGCTAAGCCATCTCTCTAGCACCAGACATGTTACTGTTGAATTGGCACATTTGCCCAGCTGACCAATCATAGGACTGCTCTCTCCCAAAGGGCTGTATGCAGGATATCTTTTTAGCTTTTTTTTTTAAAAAAAGAAAGTAATTTTTTATTCACAGCTTCCATACTAACAGACCTCCCCTCCCTCACCTTAAATCCACACTCCATCATATCTCCTCCCTCCATTTGTCTCTTAAAGTGCTTACAGGGCATTTTGGTGAGCATAATATATGCATTTAGCCAGACAACAGCTGTTAGAAGGCTCATGACTCCCCTCACCAGAGGCTTTTTTTAAATATGTATTTTATTTAACAGAGAAAGGGGCAGAGAGAAAGGGTACACCAGGGCTTCCAGCCACTGCAAATGAACTCCAGACCCCTCATGAATCTGGCTAACCTGGGTCCCTTGGCTTTGCAGACAAACACCTTGACTGCTAAACCATCCCTCCAGCCCACTAATATTTACAGACAAGCCTTGGTATTTCCCTCCCCCACTTTCTCCTTCATAACTCTGCTCTGTCATATCCTCTCCCTCTCTCCATTAGTCTCTTTAATTTGATGTTGTCATCTTTTTCTTCTATTATGAGGGTCTTGTGTGGGTATTGCTAGGCACTGCGAGATATCGAGGCCAAATTCTTGTCTGGACAGTTGTATGTAAGGAGTGGTACCCTTCCTTTGGCTCTTATATTCTTTCCGCCACCTCTTCTGCAGTGGACCCTGAGCCTTGGAGGATGTGAGATGTTTCAGTTCTGGACACTCCATCCCTTCTCAGCATTATGTTGCCTTTTGGGTCATCCCAGTGGTCATCACCATCTGAAAAGAGAAGCTTCTCTAACCAGAAGTGAGAGTAGCATTAATATATGAGTATGAACATTAAGTGTAGTGCTTTCATGGCGATTTGGTGAGATTAATACATGCATATATCCAGACAAGAGAAGACCCCTAAGGCTCATGACCTCCCCCGCCATAGGCTTTTGGTTAGGTATGTATTCCCTAGAAAGCAGTTGGTTAACCCTCTAACAGACATGCCACTATTGTACCCATTGGCTCATTTGGCCTGTCTGGCCAAACTAGGTTAGGCTTGCAGTGTCCACTGTTTTCACCATTGATAACTTCTGTCTCCCATAGGGCTGCATGCAGTGCAGCTTTTTCCAGCTTTCTTTTTCTTTTTTCTTTGTTTTTTGAGGTAGGGTCTCACTCAAGCTCAGGCTGACCTGGAATTCACTATGGAGTGTCAGGGTGGCCTTGAACTCATGGTGAGCCTCCCAAGTGCTGGGATTAAAGGCGTGCGCCACCACGCCTGGCTGCTTTTTTTTTTTTTTTTTTTTTTTCAGCTTTCTGTCAGCTGGTCTACAGGGAGGTTTTTTAGCTCAGCTCCAGCCTGATTGTGACCTTGTAGCCCAGGCATGTGGAGTCTTCAGCAATAGGACCTTACCATCTATTTTTGGTGGGAAACCAAGAGCTTTGGCAATACCTGTAATGTTTTGGGGGCATCAGGGACCTCCCTGGCCAACAGCTCACTGGAAGGTATCCCATCCTGGCACTGAAATTTTTCTAGTAACAGTCTGTGGCTTCTGGGTATACCTTTATCCAAAAAAGTAGGTTATATGGCTTATTCACAATGTGCTTAATTTTGATTAACCTTCCCCCCACCCTTCTTGTACTCAGTCTCTTCCCCCGACCTTGCTTTGGCTGTTCCACCAGCAATAATCTGTTCATCTACTTAACTATATACAATACCCCCCCCCTTTTATGTCTACTCTCCTCCCTACCTTTTAGCCCTTTTCTAGTTTACTGGCCTCTCCTACCAACTTTTACTCCAGCTCACAAGTCTGAACATTTGTAACTAGGATCCACATAGGAGAGAATATGAGACCTTTTTTTGGCAAGCAGAATGGGCATGCCAGGGCATTTAGCCACTGCAAACATCCAGCTTTGCGTGGGTACTAGGTACTCAAACCCAGGTCGTTAGGCTTTATAATAAGGCAAGCACCTTAACCATTGAGCCATCTCTCCAGCTTGATTCCTCAGTGACCTGCAAAAGGATGCCCTTTTTGCTTTTTCCAGATAGGGTCTCCCTGTAGACCAGGCTGACCTGGAATGTGCTATGCAGTCTCAGGGTAGCCTCGAACTCAAGGTGATCATCCTGCCTTAGCCTCCTAAGTGCTAGGATTAAAGGCATGCACTACCATTTTTGGCTAAAGGTTGCTTTTTTTTTTTTTTTTTTTTTGAGTTTTTGTTTGTTTGTTTTTTCGAGGTAGGGTCTCATTGAGGTCCAGTGGAATTCACTATGTAGTCTCAGGGTGGCCTCAAACTCATGGCGATCCTCCTACCTCTGCCTCCCAAGTGCTGGGATTAAACAGGTTGCCTTTTCAATGCCTGGCTCTGCCTTCTAAATGACTTAGAAATCAGACAACCTTACTTAACCTAGGTTTCTGCTTAATCCTTGCTGTGTTTAGGCTTCTCAGCAGCCAGAGCCAGAAATTTTTTAAATAAAGAAAGGAAAAAGCCTTCCCACTTGCCTCAGAAGAGCTCTGTGACTTGAATTACTGTCTGGAATCAAGTGGCTACACAACAATGAACTTACGTCTAGTGAAGCTGAGTTAGCAATTGTAGGAGTTGGGGAGTATCTCCAAAAACAAGAGGTTCAGGATCCAAGAGGAGAGTACTTAGGGAAGTAAAGTGACTTGAGTTTGTTTTTATTTTGTTTGTTTGTTTTTCCAAGGTAGGGTTTTACTCTAGCCCAGGCTGACCTGGAATTCCTGGAATTCACTGTTCAAGCTCAGGTGCTGGGATTAAAGGCGTGCGCCACACTCAGCCTGACCTGGATTTTTCTCATTTGTGACCTCATGGCCCTAGCATTTCCCAGTGCCTTCAGTCAATCCAGTTACAAACACCCAGCCCCCATAGTGCAGCTATTGAAGTACACCCAAAGGGAGTGCCCAGGAAAGCATGGGCAACTCGAACTGCCATGGGGCCAAAGAGAAGGGGCCACACAAGGTGCCAGTGGTCTGAGAACTGGAGGCTTCACGTGTTGCAGCGAGCCAGGCAGAGCCCACTCCTTTCTGCCTTAGAAGAAAAGCCTTGCCCTTGTGAGAATGAGCCCTGTATCTCTCTCAGACTGACTTGGCTCTGAAAGTAAAAAGCAGAAATGCCCTTAAATCTGTCCTTGCAATCTCTACTAAAGATCAAAAAAGGATCTCTCCTTGTCTCTGGACTAAAATGAGTTTCCTAGATCTATTTTTTTCCATAAACACCCTGAGCTGCTCCTGGGAGGGAGTTGCCCTTTCCTAGAATTTTTTTTTGTTTGTTTGTTTGTTTTTTGTTTTTCGAGGTAGGGTCTCACTCTAGCCCAGGCTGACCTGGAATTCACTATGGAGTCTCAGGGTGGCCTCGAACTCACAGCAATCCTCCTACCTCTGCCTCCCGAGTGCTGGGATTAAAGGCGTGCGCCACCACGCCCGGTTCCTTTGCTAGAATTTAAATCTGATCCTGGCATTGTGGTTGGTTATGCTCAGGCCCAAAACTTGGCACCATGGCCGGCCTCTTCTTGAGCCATCCCATGTCCCAGACCAATTAGCCCTCACTGGTTCACCTGAGCCTGTAGGTAAAGCCCACCACAATAAGAAGATGGCTGCCAGGTGTGATGGCGCACACCTTTAAATTCCAGCACTCAGGAGGCAGAGGTTAGGAGGATCACTGAGTTCGAGGCCACCCTGAGACTACATTGTGAATTCCAGGTCAGCCTGGACTAAGTGAAACCATATCTGGAAAAACAAAACAAAAATAAAACAACAACAACAAAAGTCTTACCAGCTAGGCAAGCCCCTTTTCCTGGCCAGCTGGGCTGAGATAAGGGGAGACCCCCTACTCCCACATGGGTTTCTCTACCCCCTACTGCCCTCCACATGGCAGGAGCTTTCTGCATTTCTCTTTCCTCTCTAAATCCCTTTTTAAAATACTGTATTTAATGGAGAGAGGCAGATAGAACCTCCAGATACATGTGCCACCTTGTACATCTGCCTTTAGTAGGTCCTGGGGGATTGAACCTGGGTGCTTAGGCTTCACAGGTAGGCACAAGGCTAAGCCATCTCTCCAGCCCCTAAGTCCCTTTTTTATGTTTTAGGCCCATGCTCATTTGAGGTCACATGGATGTATCCATTTTCCCTTCCTTGGTTTGTGGACCCTCACTTCCCTTGTATATTCCTGAATAAAATTGTAATGGTTTATAAATTATCCTTCTCAATCTGGTTTATCCACTTCTCTCTTTTTTAAAATGTTTTATTCTATTTATTAGAAAAAGGCAGAATGTGTGTGCCAGGGCCTTTAACCACTAAAAGCAAACTGCAGACACGTGCCATCTTGTGTATTTCGCTCACATAGGTTCTGAGGAGACTAACCTGGGTCCTTAGGTTTCATGGGCAAGCACCTTAACCACTAAGCCATCTCTGCAACCCTTTATTTTATTCATTAGCGAGAGGGAGAGAAAGAGGCAGACAGACCAATGATTTGCTTACAAACAGACACGAGCTCAGGGTTTGGAATTCAAGGACTTCCCTGAACTTCCAAACCCTGTTACACTTCTACTTTCACAGAATGTCCATCTCCCCTCCATTGGCCCCTGGAAGGGGAGAACCCTACAGACAGCACTGAGTGAAGGGCACTCTTAAGTACTGTTGGGAATGGATGCTGTTCACCAGCTGTGGCTGTCAACGTCTGGGGAGGCCAGATCAGAATTAATACAGCTCTTTCCCAGTCATCTTAGTTGCTTCTGAGACAGCCTGCCAAGGAAGGAAAAGCAAGAGTTGCGGCCAGGATGATCCCTGAGCACAGTGGCACAAACAGGACACAGAGTCACCACAAATCTCTGAGCTCTCGCATCACCTAGACCTGGTTGTGGAGGCTGGGACTGAGCGCCCACACCCACGAAGAGGGCAGTCTTACAGCGCCCTCTGCTGGGCCCTGGGACGCCATCCCTGTCAGGTGAGATTCAAGGCCCTTGGCCTGCATCCCAAAGAAAAGCAAAAAACTAGATCTAGCAGACGCGTTCCAGGAGAGGAGAGTGTGAAAATGTTCTCAGCCTAGTCCCCTATAGACTGAATGACACAGAAGTGTGAGTGATGACAGTGAATTTTTTTTTATTTTTTTTTTGTTTATTTATTTGAGAGCGACAGAGAGAGAGAATGGGCGCGCCAGAGTTTCCAGCCTCTGTAAACGAACTCCAGATGCGTGCGCCCCCTTGTGCATCTGGCTAACGTGGGGCCTGGGGAATCGAGCCTCGAACCAGGGTACTTAGGCTTCACAGGCAAGCGCTTAACTGCTAAGCCATCTCTCCAGCCCGAGCAGTGAATTTTTAAAGGCTGCTCAGGTCAGCTGAACACCCAGAACACAAAACCTGCAAATAATCTGTTTGCTAGAAAGCACTCTTCATAGAGAAAACAAGAGCAGGGTAGTGATACAAATGCTACTTGAAAGAGGGAAAAGGAAGGCCACATGAGGGGGTGACAGTGAGTGAAGATACAACTTTTTCGTTTATCTTTTTAAATTTATTTATTTGAGAGCTATATATAGAGAGGCAGATAGATAGAGAATGGTGCACCAGGGCCTCCAGCCACTGCATGGATGCATGTGCCACCTTGTGCATCTGACTTATGTGGGTCCTGGGGAATCAAGCCTCGAACCGGGGTCCATAGGCTTCACAGGCAAGCGCTTAACCACTAAGCCATCTCTCAGCCCCAAGATACAAATTTTTTAAGGAAAGCTCAGCGGGGAACCAAGCTATTTATTTTACTTTATTTATTTCTTTATTGGTTTTTCAAGCTAGGGTCTTGCTCTAGCCCAGGCTGACCTGGAATTCACTATGTCCATTCAGGGTGGCCTCGAACTCTCACCAATCCTCTACCTCTGCCTCCCAAGTGCTGGGATTAAGGGTGTGCACCATCATGCCTGGCCTCCACTTTTTTTTTTTTTTTTTTTTTTTTTTTTTTGGTTTTTCTAGGTAGGGTCTCACTGTAGCCAGTGCTGACCTGGAATTCACTATGGAGTCTCAGGGTAGCCTCACACTCACAGAAATCCTCCTCCCTCTGCCTCCCAAGTGCTGGGATTAAAGGCATGCGCCAGGGCCTCCAGCCACTGCAAATGAACTCCAGATGCATTCGCTGTCCTTGTGCATCTGGCTTATGTGGGTCTTGGGGAATCGAACCTGAGTCCTTAGGCTTCACAGGCAAGTGCCTTAACCACTGAGCAATCTCTCCAGCCCCCAAGCCATTATTAAGGAAGAACATTTGGGCAGAAGAGAGGAAAGCCAGGGCCCTGAGGAGTTCATGGTGGATGAGCAGAGAGTAAGGGGGCCTGAGGTTGGGGAATGACAGGATGATAAGTAGAACCAGTCAAACCTAATAAGGACTTTGGAAGACAATGTGTTGCCATCAAATAGCAACAAATTTGGTATGACTACCCAGTGTCTACACTCTTGTCACTGGATTCGGATTATCCCGCTGATGTTTGCTGAGCACTTAGTAGATGCCAGGACTGACCAGGCCCACAAGGACTCACCATTCCAACTAATCATCCTCGTGTCTTGCAAGCAGGTACTTTACTGCCTCCATTTGACTGAGGAGGAAAGTGGGGCTTGGAGAAGTCTCACACCTTGTCGAACAGTTTTGATTTATTCAACAAGCAGCCGTGACACTTTCTGCAGAATCTTAAAGCATGCAGTCACGTAACTATGAAGCCCTGCAGAGTGATCCAGGCTTAGCGCGGGTGTGATTTCTCCAGAGATGACATGTGCAAAAGGTTATAAAAGCAAGGAAAGGGGGGGGGGGACTGGAGGGATGGCTTAGCGATTAAGGCGTTTGCCTGCAAAGCCAAAGGATCCCCGTTTGACTCTCCAGGACCTGTGTAAGCCAGATGCACAAGGGGGCGCACGCATCTGGAGTTCGTTTGCAGTAGCTGGAGGCCCTGGCGCACCTATTCTCTCTCTGCCTCTGTCTCTCAAATAAGTGAAATATTTTAAAAAGCAGCAAGTGGGCTGGAGAGATGGCTTAGCAGTTAAGCGCTTGCCTGTGAAGCCTAAGGACCCCGGTTCGAGGCTCGATTCTCCAGGACCCACATTAGCCAGATGCACAAGGGGGCACACGCGTCTGGAGTTTGTTTGCAGTGGCTGGAAGCCCTGGCGTGCCCATTCTCTCTCTCTATCTATCTGCCTCTTTCTGTCTCTGTCACTCTCAAATAAAAATGAACAAAAAAATTAAAAAAAAAAAGAGTTGGCCACAAATAGCTCTTTAAAAACCAAATGGGAGGGCTGGAGAGATGGCTTAGTGGTTAAGGCACTTGTCTACAAAGCCTAAGAATGTATGTTTGAATCTCCAGGTTCCACATAGTCAGACACAGTGATGCAAGCATTTAATGTCACACATACACACAAGGGGGCACATGTGTCTGGAGTTTGTTCACAGCCCTGATGTGCCCATTCTCTCTCTCAGTCTCTCTCTCTCTGCCTCTTTCTCTCTCTCAAAAGTAACTTTAAAAAAAAAAAAAAAAAAAAACAAAGGAGAGGGCTGGAGAGATGGCTTAGTGGTTAAAAGGTACTTGTTTGCAAAGCCTAATAGCCTGGGTTCTGTTCTCACATGAAACAGATGTATAAAGAGGTACATGCATCTGGAGTTCCCTTGCAGTGGCAAGACGCTGTGGTATGCACATACTTTTCTCTGCCTGTTTCTCTCTAATAAATAATTTAATTAGTCAAAAAATATAAACCAAAGAGGAAAAAGCTAACTTTTCATATTTTTTTTACTTTATTTGAGAGAAAAAGAGATAGAGGCAGATAGAGAGAATGGGCTCATCAGGGCCCTCAGCTGTTGCATATGAACTCCAGACACATGTGCCACCTTGTGCATCTGGCTTACTTGGATACTAGGGAATCCAACCAGGGTCCTTTGGCTTTGCAGGCAAGTGCCTTAAACACCAAGCCACCTCTCCAGTCTAAAGCTAACTTTTTCTTTCTTTCTTTCTTTCTTTCTTTCTTTTTTTTTTTTTTTTTTTTTTCGAGGTAGGGTCTCACTCTAGCCCAGGCTGACCTGGAATTCACTATGGAGTCTCAGGGTGGCCTCGAGCTCACGGCAATCCTCCTACCTCTGCCTCCCGAGTGCTGGGATTAAAGGCATGCACCACCATGCCCGGCAACTTTTTCTTTTTTAATTAATTTATTTATCTACAAGAGAGAGAGAGAGGAGAGACAGAGAAAGGGCCTCTTGCCACTGTAAACAAACTGTAGGTGCATGCATCACTTTGTGCATCTGGTTTTATGTGGGTACTGGGGAATAGAAGTAGGGTCAGCAGGCTTTGCAAACAAGTGCCTTTAACCACTGAGAAATCTCTCCAGCCCAAAGCTAACTTTTTCAAATCCTGATTAGACTAGCCCTGGGATATAGACATAATTTATTCCAATTTAAATAGTAGAAAAGTTAGATGACTGATGACTATTGTTTAGAAGTCACAGTGTCTGTCAGTGGGCTAGAAATTAACTATACAAATAACTATAAAGTCCATATTTTTTCTACTATTCATTAGTTAAAATTGAAACTAACTTCCAAGTATGGGGCGGGAGAAATAAGGCAATTTATGGCAACTATTGCGTTTTGGTTGTTTGCAAATGAAACCTTTCATTAGGTCTGTCCTAATGAATTCCAGGTCAGCCTGGGCTAGAGCAAGAACCTACCTTGAAAAAAAAAAAAAAAGTGGTCTTGAGGGACTGGGAAGATGGTTCAGCAGTTAAAGGTGCTTGCTTGAAAATAAATATATATATATATATTAAAGACAAGAGCCAAGCATGGTGGCACACGACTTTATTCCCAACACTCTGGAGGCAGAGGTAGGAAGATCAATGTTTGAAGCCAGCCTACTGCAGAGTGAGTTCCAGGTCATCCCAGAGCTTAGATCTGACATCTGCTAGTCAATAGTTTCATCACTAAACTACAGCCTGAGCCTTGCAGTTTTTAATGCCCAAGCTATGCCTCAGAAAAGTCAGTAGAGCTCTATTTTGTTCCAGCTACACAAGGCCCTTGCAGTTACTTTTTTTTAAAAAAAAAATATTGCTCTGTTTGGAGATGATACATTCACTTGAAATTGTCCTGACCACAGGTAAGGTTTTGATGCTTAGAGAAGCCTTTGAAAAGGTTTGTTTGGCGGGGTGTTGTGGTGAAAGCCTTTAATCCCAGCACTTGGGAGGTAGAGGTAGGAGGATCACTGTAAGGTCGAAGCCACTGTGAGACTACATAGTGAATTCCAGGTCAGCCTGAGGTAGAGTGAGACTCTATCTCGCAAAAAATAAAATAAAGAAGGAGAAGAAGAAGAAAAGGTGTGTTTGGGGCTGGAGAGATGGCTTAGCAGTTAAGCTGCTTGGCTGCCAAAGCCTAAGGCCTCCTGTTCCACTCTCCAGATCCCACATAAGCCACACGCACAAAAGTGAGGCAAGCACAAGGTCACACATGCCCACTAGGTGGCGTGAGCATCTGGAGTTAGATTTCGGTAGCTTAGAGCCTAGCGTACCAATTCTCTCTTTCCCTCTGTATCTGTCTCACTCTCTAAAATAAAATAAATAAGTAAATAAAGGTTTGTTTTCAAAGAAATTAGAAGATTTAATCATTGCTCTGTGGGACCTGATTGCATAATCTTGAGTCCTCTAGGGCTAAAGACCAGCATTTGAAGACCATTTTAAAATATCATCCATCTATCTGTCTGTCTATTTGAAACAGAGAGAGTGGTGTGAGTGGGGGCACGGGTATGGGCATTCCAGGGCCTCCTACAGCTGCAAACTCTGGACACATGCACCACTTTGTGCATCTGGCTTTCTGTAGGTACTGGGGAATTAAACCCAGCCATTAGCCTTTGCAAGCAAGCACCTTTAACTGCTGAGCCATCTCCCCATCCCCAGCCCCTCAAGACCACTTTTTTTGTTTGTTTGTTTTTTGTTTTTTAGAGGTAGGGTCTTTCTCTAGCCCAGAATGACCTGGACTTTACTATGTAGTCTCAGGGTGGCCTTGAACTCATGGTGATCCTCCTACCTCTGCCTCCCAAGTGCTGGGATTAAAGACATGTACCAGCATGCCCAACTAAGACCACTTCTTTTTAAAAATATTTTATTTTGTTTTATTTGACAGAAAGAGAAAGAAACAGGCTGATAGAGAATGGGCATACCAGGGCCTCTAGCCACTGCAAATGGACTCCAGATGCTTGCGCCCCCTTGAGCATCTGGCTTATGTGGTTACTGGGGAATCGAACTTGGGTCCTTAGGCTTCACAGGCAGGTGCCTTAACCTCTAAGCTATCTCTCCAGCCCTAAGACCACTTTTTAAAGGAACACATTAAGTGGGCATGGAAATCCCACTTACTGCACAGACAGCTAGATGTCCTAATGAAAGGCCTTGAGGTCCTCAGCACTAAGATACTGTTTGCAGCTGAGCAAGGCACAGACACCCAAGGATGGGCCCCAAGCAGAGCAATGGGCTGGAACATGATGTTCTCTTGAAACCCTTGTTCCAGGATTTGGAGAGTAGCTTGAGAGAAAGACATTAGTTGAAGACTTTGAGGCGGGCGTGGTGGCACATACCTTTCATCCCAGCACTCGGGAGGCAGAGGTAAGAGGATCGCCGTGAGTTTGAGGCCACCCTGAGACTACATAGTGAATTCCAGGTCAGCCTGAGCTAGAATAAGACTCTACCTCGGGGTGGGGGGGGGTTGTGTAGGGCTGGGGTGGGGGTGGCGAGTAGCTCAGTGGGTAAGAGCATTTGCTGCACAGGCATGGAGACCCGAGTTTCATCCCTTGAGGACCTGAGTTTGATCTCCAGCACCCACATAAAAAGCTGGACATGGCCATGTACATCTGTAACCCCAGTCCTGAGTGAGCAGAGGCAGGAGAATCATTGGGACTCACTGGTCAACCAGGCTGAAAATGTCAGCTCTGGGTTCGTTAAGCGACTCCATCTCAAGGAAGCCAAGCAGAAAGCCCAGGAGCCATAGAGGAGGACATGTAATGTTGTCTTGTTCTCTGCACATGTGTACAGACCCCACATACCAAAAAAAAAAAATTTTTTTTTTTTGTTTCTCGAGGTAGGGTCTCACTCTAGCCCAGGCTGACCTGGAATTAACTATGTAGTCTCAGGCTGGCCTCGAACTCACGGCGATCCTCTTACCTCTGCCTCCCCAGTGCTGGGATTAAAGGCATGCGCCACCACACCCAGCCAAAACAATTTTTTTGTATTGATTTTGAATGAAATTATTTTATAACATGTGGATGGAGGAAAACTTGTTCTCAAAGTTTTACATAATATGGACTTATACATGTGCCTTTAAAATGAACAACACATGAGATTTAGTGGAAACAACTATTTCACATATATCCCAGAAGTTTATAAATTTAAGTTAATTAACATTCTTGGACTAGAGAGATTGCTCAGTGGTTATGTATGCTTCCTGCCCAAGCTCGAGGGGGGCCTGAGACTTCCAGAGTTCAAATCTCCATATCCCATGTGAAAGTATTAGGTGTGGCCACATGTGCCGAGTCCTGCAAGGGAGCAGAAATCCACTCCAAAATGCAGAGACTGGCTCAAAACAAGACCAGGCAGAAGAGCAATCAAGTGGGACTCTGTTCCACTTAAGCCACTGGAGGCTAGTGGCCCTCCCCCCATAGGTGAGTATATGGGATGCCAACACACACACACACACACACACACACACACGTCTTTTGAGTAGAGAGTGTCACCTTAGGCATATGTAGTATTTGGGACTCAAAACACAACTATTAAAGCCGGCCATGGTAGTGCACACCTTTAATCCCAGCACTTGGGAGGCAGAGGTAGGAAGATTGCCATGAGTTTGAGGCCACCCTGAGACTCCATAGTGAATTCCAGGTCAGCCTGGGTTAGAACGAGACCCTACCTCCAAAAACAAAACAAAAACAACTCTTGGACTGGAGAGATGGCTTAGTGATTAAGCACTTGCCTGTGAAGCCTAAGGACCCCTGTTCCAGGCTCGATTCCCCAGGACCCACATTAGCCAGATGCACAAGGGGGCACATACATGGAGTTCGTTTGCAGTGGCTGGAGGCCCTGGCACACTCATTGTCTCTCCCTCTCTCTCTGCCTCTTTCTCTGTCTGTTGCTCTCAAATAAATAAAAATAAACAGAAAAAATCGTCAAAAAACTCCAATTCTTGCTTTATCTTTTTTTTTAAAGACTTAAAAAAAATTTTTTTTGTTCATTTTTATTTATTTGAGAGCGACAGAGAGAAAGAGGCAGATAGAGAAAGAATGGGCGCACCAGGGCCTCCAGCCACTGCAAACGAACTCCAGATGCATGCGCCCCCTTGTGCATCTGGCTAATGTGGGTCCTGGGGAATTGAGCCTCGAACCGGGGTCCTTAGGCTTCACAGGCAAGCGCTTAACCGCTAAGCCATCTCTCCAGCCCTTGCTTTATCTTTTGAAATGCTGAGCAGTGACCTACCAAGCCACCAGTGTAATGTGGGAACTGCATTGTATAAAAATGTTACTCTGGGGCTGGAGGGATAGCTTAGCGGTTAAGGCATTTGCCTGCAAAGCCAAAAGACCCAGGTTCGATTTCCCAGGACCCACGTTAGCCATGCGTCTGGAGTTTGTTTGCAGTGGCTGGAGGCCCATTCTCTCTCTCCCTCTTTCTGTCAAATAAATAAATAAATAAAGGTTACTCTGGTTGGTCGGGGTGGCACACGCCTTTAATCCCAGCACTCTGGAGGCAGAGGCAAGGAGGATCGCTGTGAGTCTGCCAGCCTGGGATTACAGAGTGAGTTCCAGGTCAGCCTGGGCTAGAGTGAAACCCTAGCTTGAAAAGCAAGCAACAACAAAATGTTACTCTGAAAACAGCTTTATCAGGTGGCAATGAGACATGGAGAAACAAATTTACATCACATACCCCGCATTCCAGTGCCACCCTAACATGGGCTCCCCCACTCCGTGAGCTGGAGTCCCAGACTAAGATGCACAAAGTGAGCAGATCACAAGCATGCGTTCCCCTCAGCTTCCTCACCGGACAGGACGTGAACAGCTGCCACCACGTCTCCCCCTCCATGACTGACTGTACCCTTAAAATGCAACCCAAAATAAGCCTCTCTTGAAGTTGCCTTTGTTGGGTATTTTGTGAGAGCAACAAGAGTACACACTCTGCGATTCTTCCTCCTTCCCTCAGCAGATGGACGACTGGCTGGTTGAATCTCTAGGTGACCCATTAGCCCAGGAGTGTTTGATGAGCAACACACTCAATCCAGACGCTGAGCGATTGACAAGGATGACTTGATTTTCCAGCCGTGGTGACTCTGGTCTCAGCTTCTTCTTCATGAGAATGATACTCCCCGCATGGTCTTGCCATCTCAACACTGACCGGCCAGGAATGCACCCATGTGGGGCTGGCTCGCTGGATGAGCAGTCCTAGCTCTTCCCAAAGGCCACACCTCTCCTCATGCTTGGACCTTGTCCCCTAGGGTCAAATATCTGCAAAGCATTTGTCATCCCTATCACAGGGAGCCAGAGTCCATGGGCCACGGCAGAGCTGTCCTGAGGATCACACTGCCAGCTCATGTGACAACTAAGAATGTCAAAGCAGCTGTGACTAGGCTTGGGACAAGTTACCAAGGAGGAGGAAGAGGATGGGAACCTGAGTTTCCAATTTCTGTGAAGCATTAGCAGAAAGGGTGTGCACGTTTTTTCCAGATTTAAACTTCTTTCTTTTAAAAAACTTTATTCTTATTTATTAGAGGCAGAGAGAGAGAGAAAGAGGCACAGAGGGAGAAAGAGGCAGAGAGGGAGAGAGAGAATGGGTGTGCCACACTGCAAATGAACTCCAGATTCATGCGCCACCTTGTGTATCTGGCTTATGTGGGTCCTGGGGAATCAAACTGAGGTCCTTTGGCTTTGCAGGCAAACGCCTTAACCGCTAAGCCATCTCTCCAGCCCTGTTCTTTCCAGATTTAGAGTTCAAACAAGAACGCGCCTGAACATCTGGTCCCCAGATGCCACACCCCTAATATGAATCCTGTTACTTAATTGTGGCCTCATGAAGAGATGCAATTGGTCCCTGGAGAGACACACGGTGGCAATATACATACCAGTTACAAGATAAATATACAAAAAGTCCAAGTGTTTTTTTCCCGAAACTCAATACTTGTACATAGAAACCATTTCCAGAAACATTGGTTCTACAAGGCCAAATAAAGCAAGAAACAAGAACTAAATATGGATATATTTATAAGCAAAAATACAATGTATTGATGTCTATGAAAATTTAGGATGCAAAGAGTAGATATAGATAGGGCTTTCATTTACTTGAAACAGAAACAGCCCAAGTTCCTCAACTATGAGGTTAAAAAAATGTTTTTCTTAAAGTGATCTGGGAAAAAGCAGGTGTTGCATGAGTAGCTGACCCAGTTCGCATGTGGTGAGACAAAGTGGACAGAAGCAATCAGAGATAACGTCATTGGGAGTGTCTATGTTCATCCTTTAGTTGCTTAATTCACACTCCTTGTGGAAAAAAGGGGGGGGCATTTTACCTCTGCGTTAACTTTGTCTCCCAGTACATTTAATACTATTTGGCTCTATTAATCAAAGCTTACAAACTATTATATTCTTTTTAAAAAATATTTTTATTTGGGGCTGGAGAAATGGCTTAGCGGTTAAGCACTTGCCTGTGAAGCCTAAGGACCCAGGTTCAAGGCTTGCTTCCCCAGGACCCACATAAGCCAGATGCACAAGGGGGCGCATGCATCTGGAGTTCGTTTGCAGTGGCTGGAGGCCCTGGCGCACCCATTCTTTCTCTATCTGCACCTCTTTCTCTCTCTTTCATTCTCAAATAAATAAAATAAAAAACCAAAAATATTAAAAAAAATATTTTTATTTGACACAGAATGGGCACACCAGGGCCTCTAGCCAGTGCAAATGAACTCTAGATGCATGTGCCACCAAGTGTATCTGGCTTATGTGGGTACTGGGAAATCGTACTTGGGTCTTTAGGCTTCTCAGACAAGTGCCTTAACCACTAAACCATCTCCATAGCGTCCCCCTTTTTATTTTTATTTATTTGAGAGCAACAAAGAGGCAGAGAGAGAGAGAGAATGGGTGCGCTAGGGCCTCCAGCCACTGCAAACAAACTCCAGATGCGTGCAACCCCTTATGCATCTGGCTAACGTGGATCCTGGGGAATCAAGCCTTGAACTGGGGTCCTTAGGCTTCACAGGCAAGTTTTTAACCGCTAAGCCATTTCTCCAACTCCCCCCCCCCAACTTTTTTTTTTTTTTTTTTTTTTGGTTTCTCGAGGTAGGGTCTCACTCTAGCCCAGGCTGACCTGGAATTCACTATGGAGTCTCACATTGGCCTCAAACTTATAGCGATCTTCCTACCTCTGCCTCCCGGAATGCTGGAATTAAAGGTGTGTATCACCATGCCCAGTTAAAAATATTCTTAAATAGGGGCTGGAGAGAGTGCTCAATTAGTAAAGTGTTTCCCTTTAAGTGTTAAGCACCGGAGTTCGAACCCCAGAACCCATGTACATAGCCAGGTGTGGTGGCCTATGTGCGCAATATTGGTGACAGATGGATCCCTGGGGTACACAGGCTAGCCAATCTAGCTTACTTGATGAGTTCAAAGTCTGTGAGACCCTGTCTCAAAAAAAGGTGGAGAGCGTTTCTAAGCAGTACACCAAAGGTTATCTTCACCTGCACAGACATGCACACTCACACGTGTGTACCCTGCACATATACCACTCAACGATTGAAAGAAAAACTCAGTATGTTCTTGTATGTTAAATAGACAAATGTTACTGAGATTAAAAAAAAAAAAAGGGATACAAAGTTACCACCATGGTTGGTAAAAGGATTTTATTACGTGGCTTAGGAGGTCTTTGCATTCTACTAACAGAAAAGCATTGTCCATACCTTATCCAACCTAACAGAAGTATGTATTTGCAACTTGGCCTGCACAGCTGCAGCATTAACACTACGAACACCTTCCTTTCTATGCACTCAGGTGCAATTATGCATTAGATGCCTCTTCCTCCAGAAAATAAAAGTTTCTCAACTCATAAAGGAACAAAGGTGGACATCCCAGTTTCTTTCTTTCTTTTTTTTTTCTTTGTTTTTGTTTTTCGAGGTAGGGTCTCACTCTAGCCCAGGCTGACCTAGAATTCACTATGTCATCTCAGGGTGGCCTTGAACTCACAGCGATCCTCCTACCTCTGCCTCCCAGGTGCTGGGATTAAAGGCGTGTGCCATCACGCCCGGCCGATATACCAGTTTCTGCACCCTAACAAAACCATACACAAAGATCTGCCGCAGTGCAGCCAAACCTTCGTGGGAATGCGTGGCATCTGGGCTTGCTGCACGGCAGTTTTCACATAGGACAGGTAGAGCTGTGCCACAGTGATGTCTCGTTTACTCAAGAGATTCAATATTGGACTCTAGCACAGGAAATGGCTCTTGGGGCTTCATAATATACAAACACATAAAAAAAAAGATCTTAGGAAAAATTTCACAATTGTTTGACTAACCATCTGAAATGTTTATATCACAGCTTTCATATATTAAAAGGGCTTCCCTCAGAGATGGAGCTCCTTGATGAAATAAAACCTAGTCACTATCATCTGACCCATGTTCCGAGCCTCGGTCTGAGGCCTCGTTGTTGGATCCCTCTGGTTCTGATTCATTCCCCGAGCCTTGGCCAGACCCCTCGTTGTCAGAGCCCCGTTCTGATTCGCGGTCTGACTCGGCACTTGGAGAAGCGGGGCGGGAGTCGTTCTCGGACCCTGCGGATGGGCTTCTCCCAGACTGCACCGACTCATTGTCGGACTGCTCGGAGCCCGAGGGCCGCCTCTTTCGGGATGGCTGGTCGCTGTCTGAGTCCTCATCTGACTCCTGTCCCCGGGGCCTCCGGGGGCTTCCCGCCTCGCTGCCAGACTTGTTCTGGTTGTCGTCAGAGTCGCTCTCAGAGGAGGCGCGTCTATTGGCCCGCTCATCTTCATCAGAGTCACTGTTGCTGCGGCTATTCCTGGGGTGTCTAGGAGAGAAAAGTGTGGGAGACATGAGGACTCTGCTTTTAACGACGAGACATTCATGTTGTGTCTTGACCTAGGTGTGTGTACACAGGGCTTCAGTTCTGTGAAAGACTGAAAAGGAAGGAAGAGCAAGCGCGCGAGCAGCAAGGTAGCAGACGGCCAGGGAGGAGGACTAGGGACTCCCGGTCCGCTCAGGCACTTTCATGAGAACGGAGCCTGCCCAGTTTCACATAACCAAACTGTGAAAAGCCTGAGAAACATTTGTTTGTCCTTATCAACAATGAGCCACACAAACAAACGCAGGCTCTGGAGCCCAAGCCTGGGCAGTCAGACACGTGCGTCCTAGTGCCCTCTGCGGACAGACTCCCGAGGGGCCGAGTGTCCGCCGTGCGGGGTTTGCCGCGCTTTACTCCAGCAGAGGAGCCGCGGCTGCGAAGTCCTGCTTAGCCACCCTCGCTCCAGCTCCCCCACTGCCAGCTGGTATGTGACGGGAAAGGGAAGCTGGGCACATGCTCGGAATGGCGGTGGTGGCCAGGCATCTTTGCCTCCTGAAGGCCCTGGACAAGAACGTGCCCTCACCACTAAGACAGGGGTCTCTGAGCGCACACCTGTCTCTGGCATCTTCAGAGTTTTGGGTTCCATGACACACTCTGAGAAGGAACACTGACATCCTCCAGAGCTCAGTCTAAGAAGGGCGAGGGAGGTGAAATAAATGACTCTCCAGAAACAAAAACATCCCTACAGACGGAAGAAAGGCTCTTTGGGTTTTTCAAATCTGAAAGAAGCCATGCATGAATGATTATGTTACCCAGGTCACTGTGAGAGGAAAAGGACTGTGAAGAAGAGGACTCGGATATTCGTCCTGTGTACATTGAAGAACACTGGGTCCTCTCTCATCTGACTCACTTCATTCCAGCTAGCCAAATGCTCAAGCAGGTTTCATGACAGTTATAGGACAAAGCTTAACTAATGCTAGTGACTCAAATAATCTTGGCTTTGACCTCAGCCACAGACTTGGCAGGAGTTCAGCCTTACCCTGGACTACTTTCACATTTTGATTTACTTTTTAAAAAAATTTTATTTGAGATGGGAGAGAGAATATGAATATGGGTGCATCAGGACCTCTAGTCACTGCAAATGAACTCCAGACACATGTGCCACCTTGTACATCTGGCTTACATGGGATCTAGAGAATCGAACCTGGGTCCTTAGGCTTCACAAGGCACGCGCCTTAACTGCTAAGCCATCTCTCCAGCCCTACTTTCATTTTTTAACAGGGCTTATTCTTTTTTTGCTTTTCTTTATTTTTTGTTTAATTTTTTAAAATTTTTATTTATATATTTATTTGAAAGCGACAGAGAAAGAGGCAGATAGAGAGAGAGAGAATGGGTGCACCAGGGCCTCCAGCCACTGCAAACGAACACCAGACGCATGCGCCCCCTTGTGCATCTGGCTAGCGTGGGTCCTCACTTAACCACTAAGCCATCTCTCCAACCCTATTTTTTTGAGGTAGGGTTTCACTCTAGCTCAGGCTGACCTGGAATTCACTACATACTCCTACCTCTGCCTCCTGAGTGCTGGGATTAAAGGCATATGCCACCATGCCTGGCACTTGTTCTTTTAAGACCCCACATTTCATTCCACTGACTTTCATGTTTCTAATCAGTAGTCTGGGTAATACTGTGAGGACAAGGGCACAACAGAGTTTTAGGGAAAAGCCAAATTTGTGTCAGCTACTGTCTTCAGAGCAAAGAAAATGGCAAATATTCAAAGATAATTTTCTACAGATCATGACCCTGAGGCCATCCTCTCACTAGCACTGTACTGATCTTTCCCATCAGTGACCTACCAGGAATTCCCTTTTTTCCTCTACAACTGCACTCAAACACCATTCCTCTTACTTACCAAGGACATAACCTCTCCCACTACCAACTCCAGCACATATGTGCTCCCAGAGCAGTGGACACACTAGTGATTGAGAATGCATACCACCTACATGGCAGGATGGGGCTATTTGCTATTCTCCACTGCCTCTACACTTGATGTGAAAAGTGAGTCTTCACTACTAAAGGAAAAGTTCTTGGGAGAATTCATAAGCCTGTCATTTTCTCTGTATCCCTAGT
The DNA here is from genome assembly GCA_036346955.1 of Dipus sagitta. Lineage (NCBI taxonomy): Eukaryota > Metazoa > Chordata > Mammalia > Rodentia > Dipodidae > Dipus > Dipus sagitta. Next base: position 149,554,495 of record CM070772.1, on the reverse strand, counting down.
ACTTCACACCCTATTTCACAAAAGGGACATATATCTGTTGACTGGAGTAATGACCACACAGGACACAAGGACACACACAAAGCAGAGAAGGACAGAGAGTTCTAGTCATTAAAGAAACCAAATGATGGGACAACTGAGCTCAAGGGACTAATTTAGGGCAAATAAAATCACGTATTGCTTCATCTGGGAGCTATGAGTTCTGAGAGTTCTGTATAAACTGTCTGCCAAGGAGGGCTGAGGTGAGTACCAGCCACCATGCCACCATTACCTTACTCGTGATAGTTTCATCCAGTCAACAGTAGGGCAGTAAAATGACACATTTCATTCAGGGGAATATTACCTAGGAAATGTCTGCTAAATTTTTGAGTAAGATATCAAGGTTCTTTCTAGCTGTAAGATGTTAAGATAGCCAGGCATGGTGGCATATGCCTGAGGCAGGAGGGTCTTCATGGGTTTGATGCCAGCCTGAGCTACACAATGAGTTCCAAGCTAGCCTGTGACTATTTCCTCCAATTTTCAGGTGTGTTTTCCCTCTTATTAAGACAAAGACAAAGCCGGGAGTGATGGCACACACCTTTAATCCTAGTACTTGGGAGGCAGAGGTAGCAGGACTGCCATGAGTTCAAGGCCACCCTCAGGCTACATAGTGAATTCCAGGCTAGAGTGAGACCCTACCTTGAAAAACCAGAGAGAGATATAGATAGATAGATAGATAGATAGATAGATAGATAGATAGAGGTAGACAGACAGACAGACAGACAGACAAAGACAAACTTACTGTCCCTGGCATATAGAAAGGCTGCTGAGCAGAGCCACTCATGGTTTACCCACATCCTTGGAGAATTAGAACTAGCACAGGGGAAAGCCTCACCCTTCATCAGCAATCTTCAGTTTATCCTCATCTGAAGAGTCATCACTTGATGATATGATGGCTTTGGATTTTATTTTTCCTTTCATTGAAGGAGGCAGGCGTTCTGGCTTGGGCTGAAGGATGAATGTCAAATGTGACAGATTAGTCAAGACTCTAATTAGGACATCTTGTGAAACTGGGTATCATAGCCACAAACCAACCACAGAAACAAGCATTTGGCTGGATGGTGCAGTGAAAGACTGCATTATAGTGGACTACCATCTATGTCTACAGGGGATAGAAAAACACAGGGTTAAAATAAACTTACAGCCTTTTTCTTCTCTGTTCTTGGTGGACGGCGCTTCTTGGGCTTTGGGCCGTTTTCTGTTTCATCATCATCAGATCCTTCTTCTCCCTTTGGAGGTCTAAAGAGTGACACGAAGAGTTCGTCAAGAGCCAAGCCTTAATGTCAAAGACTGTCGCCACAGCAGTGCCCTTCTGTATGGGTGCTGACCTCAGCCACACAGCTCGCTCCTCAAGGGCAGCAAGCATGTTTACGTGACGCCTGCAGCAACCTGCCACTGTGGCGCTCTGTCAGTCATCTACCCTAGAACCCTGGGCACGTCCACATCTTTCCCTTCCCTTCCTTGCTCAGCCGCTGGTTCCTGCCTGCTGCTACCGCCTTCACCACAGCTCCAATGACACAAGGGATGAATCTGCCAGGTCCGTTCCCAAGTGTAGCTGACCGGGGCTGAGAAGGGCGGGTCTGGGTAAGACAGCTGAATAGAGAATGGTGGACAGGAAAGCACCACGAGTGAGGGAACATGACAGCTTGAGACATGTGAGACAGCCGAGCACGCTGGGTCATACAGCAGATGGCTCTGTCACACCTGTTCCCATTTTAAGCACGAGGCAACACTGCCTATGCAGTGCGGCTGTGATCCAGGGCTCGGTCTGTACCACGTCCACTTTCCAATCACGATTACAGTGCTTAAGCCACAGGCAACCTCTACGTGCTCTGGGGGAAAGCTGTGGCAATGAACGCAAATTAGGCAGTAGGGGACTTTGAAATGGGTCTTGCTCTGGATTAAAACAGGAAGTGGGGAGGGAGAAAGCTTCACTGTTTGGGAAGATCAAGTGGCTGTAAGGCTTTATAAATTTTCAACATTAAGGTCCAGAATGTGAATTTTAAAACATGAATGAGGATACTACCTTCTCCTCTTCTTCTTCTTTCTTTCCCCACCCTCCTCATCCTCGCCTTCTTGTTCACTGCCGCTGCCCTTTCTTCTCTTCTTCTTTTTGGATATCGGGAGGTCTTCGTCAGTGTCATCGTTGACAAATTCATCAAACTCGCCTCCTTTCTTAGAACGCTACAACCCAAGCAAGACCACAGTCAACTATTTCCACACTGGCATAGTGTGGCAGGACTGCTAAGGAGTCAGTCACAGAGAGTTCTCTCAGCTATGTGAACAATGAGGGATCTTTCACTAAGTCACATGGAAGAGGGGCTTGGCAGGCTCATGTTTTAAACACTCCTAAAAAGAACAAAGTCTTCATTGGTTCAAACTTTGCAAAAATCATAAGCCATCTGAGAGTTGACCACAAGGTAAAAGGCACTCACCTAGTCTCGAAATGCATTTCGGGTATGTCTGTTTGCTAAGGGAGAGTCTCACTCTAGCCCAGGCTGACCTGGGACTCAAACACTTGCAGCCTGAGGCTGGTCTCAAACTTATAGCAATCCTCCTAACCTCAGATTTGACTTACATGGTTTATGTCTTGATAAATGTATCCTACATCACAAAACACATTTACTCCACTCGCCTTCCAAAACTCTACAATTTAGCCCTACGGTATATGGCACAGTACAGGTTGTTTACCCTCGTGACCATGTGGCTGTCTGCGAACTGTGGCTCTCTGCAGTCGTCTGGCATCACAAGAGAGTATCATACCACATACCCCAGCCTGGGAAAATGTCAAGATTCAGGTGTGGTACTTACTGAATGCTTATAATTTTTGCATTGTGAAGTCAAAAAATGATAATTAAAGACTGGGAGTGGTGGCACACACCTTTAATCCCAGGACTGGGAGGCAGAGGTAGGAGAATCACCATGAGTTCCAGGCCACGCTGAGACTACATAGTGAATTCCAGGTCAGTCTGGGCTACAGTGAAACCCTACCTCGAAAAACCACAAAAAAAAAAAAAAAAAAAAGAGGTAATTCAGACCATCATGAAGTAAGGTAGAATTTGGGCTGGGGAGTAGCTCAATATTACAGCACTTGCCTAGAATGTATGACGCCAAGTTCAACATCAGCAACAGAAAAATTAAAATAACAGTAACAAAAGGCAGGGTTCAGCTGTACTTGTGTTGGAAGACTCTTGGAAGAGGGAGATAAAGCTAAAAACCAAGTACACAGTCAACTATGTGCACCATTCCTGACAGCCCAGAGTTACCGCTGATGTCAGTGCACAAGCAGGACTCCTTACCCGTCCACCACCTCCGCCTCGTTTCTTCTCTTTTGTTGCTTCCGTCTCGCCAGTAAACATGAGAATATTTTTGGTCTTCTCCACATATTGGGCCCGTTGTTCCAGAAGTTTTTTTTGCTCTTCTTTTTCTCTGAGACGTTTCTCCTCCTATGAGGGGAAAAAAAGTGGTGGTAGAGAGGGACTATCAAAATGGTCTTAGGATGAAAAAAACCCATGGCAATAACCCTAATGTACAAAGGGGTTACATACAACGCAAACTCTAACATATACCTGTTCTTTAAGAAGTTTCTGCCTGAGCAGCTCCTTTTCTTGCTCTTGCTTAGCCCGCAACTCCCGCTCTTCTTCATCCTGTTTCCGTGCCCGGGCCACGTGGTACTGGGCCTGGCTCAGTAAGTCAGAGCACTGCCTATTTCAGGATTAGAGAAATATCACCAGTTCAAAAGCGCAGAGCAGCTTATTTCAAAAACTCAAGAATACCCGATTTCCTGAAACACATGCAGATACCACCAACTGTGCTAAGTTTCCAAACTCGAAGTCCTCATAAAGCACAGTCAACATTTTCAATATTTTCAACATGATAAGACTGGGTGCAGTGGTTTGAATCAGGTGTCCCCCAAAACTTAGGTGTTCTGAATGCTAAGTTCCCAGCTGACGGAGATTTGGAAATTAACATCTCCTGGAGTGTATTGTTGGAGGAGGGCTTATAGGTGTTATAGGCAGTGTCCCCTTGCCAGTGTTTGGTACACTCTCCTAATGCTGTTGTCCACCTGATGTTAGCAAGGGGGTAATGTCCTCCCTCTGTTCATGCCATCATGGGGCTTCACTTCGAGTCAGTAAGTCAAAATAACCCCTTTTGTTCCCCAAAAGTTGCTCTTGGTTGGGTGATTTCTATCAGCAATGCGAACCTGACTGCAACACTTGGGGAACCCTATTCTTGACCTGCTGACATTAGCAAAGAAAAGTGCTGGGCGTGGTGGCACTCCTCATTAATCCCAGCACATGGGAGGCTAAGGTAGGAAGATTGCCATGAGTTTGAGAACAGCTTGGACTATAGAGTGAGTTCCAGGCCAGCCTGGGCTAGAGTGAGACCCTGTTTCAAATATGTTCAAAAAGAGAGAAACGCCTAAATAAAACAGAAAAGTATCTTCCAGCTAGGCATGGTGGTTTAGGGCCTTGAGTTCCATATAGCCTGGTTACATACCAAGACCCTGCCTTAAAAAAAAAAAGGAAGGAGAAAAGGAAGAAAGAAAGGAAAAGTATTTCCTCCACACAACCCGAGTACTTAGACCAAATCAATCTTCCCAAATTCCCTGAAAGGAAAGGCCTTGGGCACAGGTTGGGGACTCTGAGTGGACTGTGAATAACTGAAGGCAGGTGACATTCTCTTGGCTCACACTAGTTATCACTGCTTCCCCTAAAGTCACCTTATGTACGCAGTGGCATTACCTGGCTTCTGTGGCAGCAAGGGCCAAGTCAAATCTCATTTTATCTCCCACTTTACTCAAGTAACTGAAGTATCTAAACAGAGAGAAAATAAAATGCTTCAATTAAAAGATTCCAATGAAATAAGTCCCTTTAGATTTTTCAGTCTGTTCTACAGAAACAGTCTGAGAAGAGGCTACATAGTTACTGACTTGCATGAATTTATGTGATGCATAAAGAGTATTCTTATCAATAGGAAAATTATATATGTAACAATTTTTAAAAGACTCATAAATGGGCTGGAGAGGTGCCTTAGTGGTTAAGGCGCTTGCCTGTGATGCCTAAAGACCCACATTCCTCTCTCCAGGTCCCACATAAGCCAGACACACAGTGATGCAGGCGTGCAAAGTCGCACATGAGCACAAGGTGGCAGCACATGCATCTGGAATTTGGTTGCAGTGGCTGGAGGCCCTGGCATGCCAATCCTCTCTCACATAGAAAAAGGCCAGACTGTTGAGCTTGCCTCAAAAAAAGGCTCATCATTAACCTATTCAGTGTGCTTAATAAAACATAAATTCGCCAGGCATGGTGGCGCATGCCTTTAATCCCAGCTCTCAGGGGGCAGGGGTAAGAGGATTGCTGTGAGTTCAAGGCCACCGTGAGGCTATATAATGAACTCCAGGTAAGCCTGGACTAGAGCTTGAAAAAAAAAAAAAAAAAAAACACCACAAATTCATCAAGAAAGGCAAAAATACATTTAATATTATCAGCAAATTCATAAATAACTAAAAATTGAAGCAATGACTAATCAACAATAAATTTATTAACTCTACCAGCATGGAGGTTAGGGGGCTTAAGCCATGCTTTCATCACACTTACTAGAAAAGGCAAGAAATGCTTCAGAATATCAACAGAGTTGGATCAAACTCAGAGAGATGTCAAGTTTTCATTTTATCACACAGTGAATTACCAGATAAGATTAAATATACTTTTTTTTTTTTTTTCGAGGTAGGGTTTCACTCTGGCTCAGGCTGACCTGGAATTCACCATGTCATCTCAGGGTGGCCTCAAACTCACAGCAATCCTCCTACCTCTGCCTCCCAAATGCTGGGATTAAATGCGTGTGCCACCATGCCCAGTTAAGATTAAATATACTTTGAGCTGAGCTAAATAAATCCATTAAGCAAAAGAGGTAAGATCTAAGCTGGGCGTGGCGGCGTACGCCTTTAATACCAGTACTTAGGAGGCAGAGGTAGGAGGACTGCCATGAGTTCAAGGCTACCCTGAGACTAGATAGTGCATCTTTTCAGACAAATAGTTTTTAGGGCTGGAGAGATGGCTTAACAGTTAAGCGCTTGCCTATGAAGCCTAAGGACCCCGGTTTGAGGCTCGACTCCCCAGGACCCACGTTAGCCAAATGCACAAGGGGGCGCACGGGGCTGGAGTTCGTTTGCAGTGGCTGGAGGCCCTAGTATGCCCATTCTCTCTCGCTCTCTCTATCTGCCTCTTTCTCTCTCTGTCTGCTGGTCTCAAATAAATAAATAAAAATAACAAAAAGAAAATTTTAATATTTATTTATTTATTTGACAGTGAGAGAGAGAAGGAGGCAGATAGAGACAGTGGGCACGCCAGGGCCTCCAGCCACTGCACGTGAACTCCAGATGCATGCACTACCTTGTGCATCTGGCTTATGTGGGTATTAGGGAATCAAATCTGGGTCCTTTGGCTTCGCAGGCAAGCGTCTTAACCACTAAGTCATCTCTCCAGCCCAGAGACAAGTAGTTTTAAAGAAACATCCTTCACAGGCTTTTTTGAACTTTACCTGTGCGCAAGCTCCAGTTCTTTCACAGCATTAAGTACTTCTTTGAGATTACTTTTTTCATCTTTCAGGACAGAGGTAGCTAATCTTTGCAAGACCAGGGCCACATTAAACATCAGCACTGTGTCACTGGGTGCCACATGTCTAGCCTGTAAACAAAATATAAAGCGAATGTTTCATATGACTTAATGTCAATGAAGAGGATTTTAGTGAAATTAAAGTGCTAATATCTATGTGAACACACACCATGCAGAAATGGGCAGAAACAAGAGTCTTCCTGTGATTACCTTGAGCAAAGTTTGTTTGCATTCCTGTAACTTGCCACACTTGAAAAGGGCCCGGGCTAAATAGAGTACAACTTCAGTATTTTGGTGCTTATAAAACTTTCTGAGACAATTTTCATACTACAAAAAAAGAAAAGAAAAGAAAATGTTACTTACTAGTGCAATAAGAATTATGCAGTATTTTTATTTTGTAGAAAATTTCAAGCAACTTTAAGGTTGCAAAAGCTATTCTACTGTTGAATGATTCATTTCAAAGAATAATCTGGAACTGATTTTCTTTTTAATATTTTTATTTATTTATTTGAAAGAGAGAGAGAGAGGAAGATAGAGAAGGAGAGAGGGAATGGGCAAATGAACTCCAGACACATGTCCCCCCTTGCACATCTGGCTTATGTGGGACCTGGGGAATTGAACTGGGGTCCTTTAGCTTTGCAGGCAAGCTCCTTAACTGCTAAGCCATCTCTCCAGCCCTGGAACTGATTTTTGACATTCATCAGGATACAGTTTTACAGAAAAAAAAATGTGGTCATAGAAAAACAAAATACTCAAGGGCTGGAGAGGTTGCTTAGCAGTTAAAGGTGCACTGGCCCGGAGCTCAATTACCCAGCCGTGCACATAACCCAGACCTAAAACGTGGCGCGAGCATTTCATGTTCTGTTTGCAGTAGCAAGAGGCCTTGGTGTGCACGCTTGTGTATACATACATAACACATATACACTTAAAAATATTTGAGAGAAGCTGGGCGTGGTGGCGCACGCCTTTAATCCCAGCACTCGGGAGGCAGAGGTAGGAGGATTGCCGTGAGTTCGAGGCCACCCTGAGACTCCATAGTGAATTCCAGGTCAGCCTGGGCTAGAGTGAAACCCTACCTCGAAAAACCAAAAAAAAATATACATATATATATTTGAGAGAGTGGGCTGGAGAGATGGCTTAGTGGTTAAGACATCTGCCTGCAAAGCTTAAGGAAGGACCCAGGTTCAATTCCCCAATACCCACATAAAACCAAATGCACAAGGGGGTGCATGCATCTGGGGTTCATTTGCGGTGGCTGGAGGCCCTGGCATGCTCAGTCCATTCTCTCTCTTTCAAATAAATAAAATACCCTTTGTTCATCTAGCTTTGCTTTGTTTACTTGCACCTGGTTTTACATGCATACTGGGGAATGGAACCCACCCTATTAAGCTTTGCAAGCGGCTTTAGATACCGAGCCACTCTCCAGCCCCAAACAAATTATTTTTTAAAAAGAGAAAACTTAGATAACCTAGATAGTATTCTCCATTTGAAATTTCGGCCAACACTGAAAGAAAGTGTAAACAGATTGGAATACCCCACCCCTCTCTTCTTGGTGCTAGACCTTGCACATGCTAGGCAAGAGCTCTATCACTGAGCCACACCCTTGGCTCTGGCTCATCTAGAATCCACTCATTGACCACTTATTAGAAATCTACACCTGGCCGGGCGTGGTGGCACACGCCTATTTTAATCCCAGCACTCAGGAGGCAGGCAGAGGTAGGTGGATGGCTGTTGTGTTCGAGGCCACCCTGAGACTCCATAGTGAATCCTATGTCAGCCTGGGCTAGAGCGAGACCCTACCTTGAAAAACAAAAAAAAAACAAAAAAACAAAAAAAAATCTACACCTGGATCCTTTGGTTTATACTCTGGTCTCTTTCTTGACCGTTCGTATAAGTCAGTGACAGTAAGGACAGGAAAGTCTTACACTGCTGGTATGGTCCCTGAGATATGACCGGTGGTTCAGGCTGTTGGACATAGGCAAGGCCCTAGGTTAAAGCAAGCCTAAACTGTCTGACATTACACTTCTCATTAATGTGTGGGCAAAACCAACAAACACACACAAGGGTTAATCTGACATTAACATGGTACTCTTCAACCATGGGAATCTGGGTTCTGTCAGCCTCTCTGAACATACCATCATTAAAAAAATACCATCATTTTAAAAAAAGGAAAACTACTCCCCAAAGCCTGTACTGTGCTTGCCTTCTTTTTTAACAAGCCTCTTCTTTCTGATCATAACATATCCTAAAGAGCCCAAGAGCCTTTTTACTTTTAATATATTAGAGACACTGAGTATGACTTTTCTTTCAAGTTTAAGCACTCAATGAGCATGACCCAGAACCGCCTTGAAAGACAAGCTGTTACCATCTGCACGGCGCTGATGTACTGCTTCTGCTCCACGTAGATGTGCGCCAAATTCAGCCAGACGTCACTGATATCTGCGGTCGCCTCTCTCACCTGGGCAAACACATCACGAGCTTCTCGGAAATACCCTTTGTGGGCCAAAACAGCTCCTAAAGTCACACAGAGGCTCACATTTAAGCACTTTCCAAGACCAAGTTAAAAACAACCAAACTGATAATAATGGACATGAAAATGTGATCTACAAACACTCGTCCAAAGAATTAATCTCTCAAGTCATTATGGACACTGAGGTCTGATATCACCTATGCCATTAGCAGCATACAAGTTCTTTGCATCGTTTCTGAGAACTTGCTTGTAGATGGCCAATGCACGATCCTGATGTCGTTTTTCCTACAAGGAAAACAGCCATGTTGAGAAGGCTCAAACAAGGACATGGCATAGCAGTCCTGTTAGAAAGACAAAGGGAGGGCTGGAGAGATGGCTTAGCGGTTAAGGCATTTGCCTGCAAAGCCAAAGGACCCTGGTTCAATTCTCCTGGTCCCATGTAAGCCAGATGCTTAAGGGGGCGTGTGTGTCTGGACTTTGTTTGCAGTGGCTGGAGGCCCCGGCACGCCCATTCTCTCTCTCCCTCTCAAATAAATAAATAAAATATATTAGGAAAGAAAAAGAAAAAGAAAGACAAAGGGCTCACCTTTTCACGGTCTCGGGTCGGCTGGTGCAGGGTCTGGAGCCATACATTGCCAAGGGCTAGCATAGAGTAAGTGTCACTCTGCGTGGCTGGCTGCTTTAATATCCTTTCAAATTTCTTCTGGCCTGGACCCCACTCTTGTTTTGCCAAATGGAGATTACCAATCAAAGACCAGGCATCTGGATGATCCTAAAACACATACACAACAAAGGAAATACATAATTTGACTTGTAAGAGATCAATCATCTTTCCCCGATGTCTGACAATGAAGTGGTTTACAAATTGGCCTTGAACTGCTGGTCCTCTTGCCTCCGCCTCCTGGGCGCTGGACTACAGACACATACTACATTCCGAGCTACACCAGCAGTTTTCAGACTGAGAGTTGAGACCCACTCATGAGTTGCAAAACTGAACCTGGTGTGTAGTTACCAGCATACAGAACAGGATAGACTGGAATAAAGTAAAAACATCAGTGTAGGCCACTGCCAAGAGCAATGACTTGGGTAATTTTCTTTTTTCTATTTTTTTGAAATTTTTTATTTATTTGAGAGAGATAAGCAGAGAGTGAGAGAGAGAGAGAATGGGCAGGACAGGACAGGGCCTCCAGCCACTGCAAACGAACTCCAGATGCATGTGCCCCCTTGTACATCTGGCTTATGTGGTTCCTGGAGAGTTGAACCAGGATCCTTTGGCTTTGCAGGCAAATGCCTTAACCACTAAGCCATCTCTCCAGCACTTGGGTAACTTTCCTTTCAGTTATTTGTGTTCATTCTTATACACAGATGGATACTAGGCTGTAATGTGCAAACTCTTCTTACAGTAGGTCAGTCAAAAATTAGGTGACCTCTGTGATTCCATCAAAATGCTGAGACACTATGACTCTGGACCTTTTAAAATCCCAACCAGCCTAGAGCAAATTAAAGAAGCCAGGAATGATGGCGCACACCTTTAATCCCCACACTCTAGAGGTAGAGGTAGGAGGATTGCTGTGAGTCTGCAGCCAGCCTGGGACTAGAGAGTGACAGGTTAGCCTGGGCTAGAGTGAGACCCTACCTCAAAAAACCAAAACCAAACAAAGACAAGAGTCAGATCATATTGTTCAGCATAGGTGAAATAGAGGGAAGGACAGGGAACAAGACATTTCTATTTAAAAATGTGGTCACTTTAAAAAAAATTATTTATTTATTTGAGAGAGAAAGAGGCAAGAGAGAGAGAGGGAGAGAGAGGGAGGGAGGGAGGGAGAAATGAACTCCAGACACATGCACCACCTTGTGCATCTGGCTTTTGTGGGTCTTGGGGAATCAAACTGAGGTCCTTTGGCTTTGCAGGCAAATGCCTTAACTGCTAAGCCATCTTTCCAGCCTATGGTCACTTTTTTTAATTGTCATTTTTATTACATGATTTTGTGTGTGTGTAGGACAGAGAACCACCTTTTTGGTATCATTCTCAGGAATGCCATCTACTTTTTTTGAGACAGGGTCTCTCAGTAGCCTGGAGCTTGATAATTGGGCTAGACTGGCTGGCCAGCTGAGCACGAGGCACCCTCCTGTCTCTGCTCCTCAGTGCTGTGACTGCAACATGTACCACCACGTGTGGTGTTTTCACACGGGTTCTGGGGATTAAACTCGGGTTGTATGCTTTTGAGGCTGAGCCACCTCCTCAGCCCCACCCATTTCACGGTTAATCATGCAAGCTACTATGCTCTTTAAAATCTTTAAGAGGTAAAAACTCCAAAACAAAATAAAACTAGGTCACCAGAAAGTAGAGTTGCCAAGATTACTAGAAACATGGTAGCTATTAAATAGAAAAAGTGATTTGAGGGGTAAAATGTGAAGACAATTCTTTATCAAAGCCAAGAGGCAGCATCACCAACCTGATTGATCTGGAGAGCTTCCTTAAACCAATCCGAAGCCTCATAAAAATTCCCTTTGTCTCTGGCCATGGCTCCTAGGCGCAGGTAGCCTGAAAGACACAATTTAGAGCTTTTGTGTTCAAATAGTAGACACAAAGGCTCTTACTACTAGTCTTACTTTTGAAACAATTGTATTTTGTTATTATATCCATGTCGAGAAGTCCTACAAGAGAAAAAGTATCAAATATTAATACAGCAAGGCAAAGAGGAATTTATTACCACAACACTAAGTCTTATGTTCAAAAACAAGATTCATTTCTTTATTCCATTTCCAGAGCTAGCACCCTGTTCCAAATCCTTATGTCAAGCTAAATTAGGTTTTTCCTTCCCTTTCTTTCCTTTGCCCTCTCTCTTTCTCTTCGGAAATTTTCTTTACATATTTGCAAGCAGAGAGAAAGAGAAGAGAGACAGAGAGAATGGGCATGCCAGGGCCTCCAGACACTGCAAATGAACTCCAGACGCATGCGTCCCATTATGCATCTGACTTACATGGGTACAGGAAAATTGAACCTGGGTCCTTAGGCTTGTCTCCAGCCCTCTCTCTTTTTTTTTTTTAAGTTTTTATTTGTTTTATTTGAGAACGAGTGAAAATGGGTGCACCAGGGCCTTTAGTCACTGCAAATGAAGTCCAGAAGCATACACCACCATGTGCATCTGGATTACATGGGTCCTGGGGAATTGAACCTGGGTCCTTAGACTTTGTAGGCAAGCACCTTAGCTGCTAAGTCATCTCTCCAGCCCCTCTCTTTCTTTTTTGAGGTAAGGTCTCACTCTATCCCAGGCTGATCTGGAACTCAACTCTGGAGTCACAGGCTGGTCTCACATCCATCTTCCTACCTCAGCTTCCCAAGCGCTGGGATTAAAGGCATGCACCACCACACCCAGCTAGTTTTGTTTTATCTTAATACAGGTTCTCATGTGTCCCAGGCTGACACTGAACTCACTATGTAGCTGAGGATGACCTTGAACTTATGATCCTCCTGTCTCTACTTCTAAGTGCTGGGATTATAGTCATGAGCTTCCAGCAATCTGTTTCACATTTCTTTCCAATGCACACCAATGTCTTTTTGTTTTTTAAGGTGGGGTCTTGCTCTAGCCCAGGCTGATTGGGAATTCACTATGCAGTCTCAGGCTGGCCTTGAACTCACAGCAATCCTCCTACCTCAGCCTCCCAAGTGCTGAGATTAAAGGCGTGCACCACCACTCCTGGCTTTATATTTTACTTTTATTTATTCATTTATTTGACATAAAAAGAGAGGGAGAGAGAGAGAAGAGAAGAGAAGAGAAGAGAAGAGAAGAGAAGAGAAGAGAGAGAGAGAATGGGCACACCAGGGACCCCAGCCACTGCAAACTCCAGTCATGTGTGTCCCCTTGTGCATCTGGCCTCCATGGGTCCTGGGGAATCGAACCTGGGTCTTTTGGCTTTGCAGGTAAATGCCTTAACCATTAAGCCATCCCTCCAGCCTCTTTTTTTTTTTAAAACACTACTTGTCATATGACAAAACAATGGCATGTTACAAGGAACCAGAATATAAATGTGGCTCTTCCACTTCAACAACACAGTGCCACAAAAATGAAGCTCTTGGGAGGGAGGGTATCACCATGGGGTATTTTTAATAATCATGGAAGTTGTTAATAAAAAAATTAAAAAAATAAAATAAATGAACATTTAAAAAATGAAGCTCTTTTCTCTAGAAAATACACTCAAGAAATCACTATATATATATATATAATGAATTCCAGGTCAGCCTGGGCTAGAGCGAGGCCCTACTTCGAAAAACAAAAACAAACAAAAAGAAATCAATAATGGTTCATTACCTAAATTCAGTTTGGCATCAAACTGTCATCTTTAAATTTTATTTTTATTTAACTGTTTTTAAGCAGCACACAAAATAATGGGTTTCCTTATGGTACTTTCATACATATATGTATTTATTCTAAATCACTTCTGCATCCATAATGGCATGACGGATGCCAAGCTGATAAGCTCTGATTTGCCTATAGTCAAAACACATTTCAGGTTCTTTAAAAAAAACAAAACAAAACAAAAACAAAAACAAAAACAAAAACAAAAAAAAACACTAGTCCCTTCCCTCCTTACTTCAGGGGATCCACTCTAAGACCCTCAGTAGATTCCTGAAAATGAGGTAGTACTGAATCCTGTAAATATTGTTTGTATGTATATACACATACTTGTAATTAATAAGTGAGACACAACAAAAGATTAACCTCTTCATGTAAAGAAAGTCTTTTACAGTTTTACTCTAGCATGTCAGAACTGCCAGCGTCAATATACTTGCATTATGGATCCACTGTCCAATACAGTAATAGTGAACATGAACACTGTGATACTCCAAAAGTCAGCATGCTAAATGAAACGTTGACTGAGCCACTAACAGGAGAGTCGAGTAACATGCAGCACAGACATACTGCACAATGGGACGGCCCACACCCGAGGACAAATGGGGTAGAATGTGAGATTTCACCACATTATAGAAATGGTGCACAATTTAAATCTTACAGTTTTTGGAATTTCCCATTTAATATTTTGGGACTGTAGTTGACTGTAAGTAAACGAAACCACAAAGAGAGAAGCCATGGATAAGAAGGGCATACTAGTGTGGGGATGCATGAAGCCCTAAGTTTGATCTTCAAGATTCAGGAGGTAGAGGTAGAAGATCAGTAGTCCAACGTCATCCTTGGCTAGACAGAGACTTAAAGACAAGCTTAGCTTACAAGAGACCATGTGTCAAAAACAAAACAAAACAAAACAAAACAAAACAAACAAAACAAAACAAAAAAAAAACCCAGGATGAAAGAGGAGGAGGGAGGACTATACAGTTTATCTTTCTCTCTCTCTCTCTCTCTCTCTTTTTTTTTTGTTCATTATTTATTTATTTGAGAGTGACAGACAGAGTGAGAAAGGCAGGTAGAGAGAGAGAGAGAGAGAGAGAGAATGGGCATGCCAGGGCTTCCAGCCACTGCAAATGAACTCCAGATGCGAGCGCCCCCTTGTGCATCTGGCTAACGTGGGTCCTGGGGAATCGAGCCTGGAACAGGGGTCCTTAGGCTTCACAGGCAAGTGCATAACCGCTAAGCCGTCGCTCCAGCCCCAGTTTTTCTCTTTTTTAATTGAGAACTTCCATAACTTACAGTGTCTAGGTTGCAAAGTCAAACTAGGATATTTTAGAAAAAAAAGTGTTTCAAGGAAAATACATTTCTTGCCATTATAAATTATAAAAAAGGTTTATATGAGATCAGAGGACAATAATAAAGGCACATTTATTATCAAATATGTCAAGGAGTTGGAGCTGACACTGAGCACAGCACAGCCCAGTCACTGAATATGGAAAAGCAGGCTTTGCGGATTCTTTCAAATCTTAGCATAAATACAAGCAAAACCACACTTTTTGTTTTTATTTTTTTAACTTTTAATTTATAACCTTAAACACAATGCACCCTCACCATAATCCCCTCCCACAACTCTCTCCTCCCTCTGTTCCCTCCACTGGACCCCTTTCTTCTTTTTAACTGGCCCCTGTTCAACTTTTTTTTTTTTTTTTTGCTTTCCTATTATGCAGGTCTTATAAATTGTCAGCCACTGTGCTGTTTGTTTTCTGAGAAAAGGTCTCATGTAGCCCAGGCTGCCCGAGAACATGTTATGCAGTGGTGAGGCCAGCCTTCTGACCCTCTTGCTTCCACTTTCTGAATGCTGGGGTTGTAGGCACACGCCACTACTCTCAGACGCAGCTTTCTTTTTGGTTTTTCGAGGTAGAGTCTCACTCTTTTCAGGCTGACCTAGAATTCACTATGTAGTCTCAGGGCTCAGGGTGGACTTGAACTCATGGTGATTCTCCTATCTCTGCCTCCCAAGTGCTGGGATTAAAGGTGTGTACCACCACGCCCAGCTTTTTTTTTTTTAAGATTTATTTTTATTTTTTTCATTAGAGACAGAGAATAAGAATGGGCATGCCAGGGCTTCTAGCCACTGCAAACGAACTCCAGACACATGAGTCACCATGTGTATCAGACACAACTTCTTAAAAAGAGTACAACCTGCCTTGAAAGGGACATTAGAACTCTGGCATTTATTCATTCATTTATGTTTTATTTATTTTTATTTGAGAGAGAAAAAAAGGGGGAGAGAGAATGGACACATCAAGGACCTCTAGCCACTGCAAAGGAACTCCAGACGCATATGCCATCTGCCATCTTGTATATCTAATGTGGGACCTAGAAGTGAACCTGGGTCCTTAGGCTTTGAAGGCAAGCGCCTTAACTGCTAAGCCATCTCTATAGCCCCATTCATTTATTTTTTTTTTGAATTTCATATTTTTATTTATGTGCACGTGTGTGAGTGTGGGTCGGGCATGCCATAGACTCTTGCCACTAAAAACAAACACTGGATGCTTACAGCCTTTTTTTGGTCTGACTTTATACTGGTGCTAAGGAATTAAATGCAGGTTAGTAGGCTTTGCAAGCAAGTACCTTTAACCACTGACCAATCTCCCAGTCCATTTTTTTCTAACCAAGCTTTTGCCTCTAATGTGGAAATTTAGGAATCTTATTACACAAGCAAAGTTTAAATTACTTACAGTCAACGTAATTAGGATGCTCTCGTAAAATGTTCTTATACAGCTTTTCTGCTTCATGGAATTCGCACATAGCCTCATATAGCCTGGCTAGATTGTATGACGTGGTGACAGAAATGGCATTGTAGTAGTGCTCGTCATGCTCGGCTTCGGCCTTGGCACGATCCAGGGATGCCAAAAAATATTTCTGTGAGGGAGAAAGAAAAATGATGCTCTTAAAAGATTTAGTGGATACACCCCAAAATAGTGTGCATTTAACTTGATCAAGTATTTTTTTAAAAAAGAGGACCATCTCTATTTTTCCCACCTTTGCCTCCCCGAGGTTTCCAAGCCTAAAGTGGAGGGCCCCAACATTATTCAGAATCTCAGGGGGGACATCAGCCTGCACCTTCTCCTGAAGGATTCGTGTTGCTGTTCCATAGGCAGAAAGGGCACCCTGCAATTTTATGGGAGACAGAATGAAGCATATGCATAAACCAAAGACACATTCTACCAGGTTTACAAAAACACATTATTTATTTATTTATTTATTTATTTATTATTTGTTTGTTTTTGGTTTTTCAAGGTAGGGTCTCACTCTGGCCAAGCCTGACCTGGAATTCACTATGTAGTCTCAGGGTGGCCTCGAACTCATGGCGATCCTCCTACCTCTGCCTCCCGAGTGCTGGGATTAAAGGTGTGCACCACCACGCCCGGCAAAAACACATCATTTAGGAGCTGAAAAGCATGGCTTCAATACCTGTATATCAGTCTGTTCTAAGATTTGTGCCAATTCAATCCAAGCTTCAACGTCATCAGGATACTGTTCTGTGACCTTCTTCAAATGGCCCTGAGGGTAAATGAATTCATTAAACCACTGCGGTCAAGTAAAGAATGATGGCTACTGCAACCTGCTTAAAAAGTCAATTGTTTGCTGTCCGAAGTGGAACAAGCTAGACTACACAATCTGCTTCTCTCACAGCTCTACCAGCAACAGCAAGCAATGACACGGCCGGGAGTTGCAGCACAGCTCAGATTCTAAAAACATACCTTGGCAATATCTCGTTTCTCTTGATCTTCTGAGGCAGCGTAGAGGGAGCCAAGAATTTTCATAGTTTCATAGTTGTTAGGATAAGCTTTCAAAACTTTCTCGAAGCATTGAGACGCATTCTCTTTGTCACCTCGGTAAATATACATTTGTCCCAAACCAAAAAATGGCAGTACAAAAGAGGCCGAAGCAAACTGTGTGGCCTGATAGTAATACTGAAAAGCTTGGTCATAATCTTCCTAAAAAAAAAAGAACAAGATCAAAAAAATATATACAAAAGTGCTTTGAAGACCTCCAAGCCTGTAAACAAAGGACTACATATTAAGAGAGATGATAAACCATCCTACCTGGACATGGAATGATCTAGCCAGCTGGTAGCAACTTTCTGCTTGCATAGCCTCCACTTCAGTATTGTGGAATGCATGGAGAGCCAGGTGCTGGACCTTGCTGTAATCCTGAGCATGGACAATGAGAAATCAATTAGTAAGGGTGGGAGATTTCTTGGATGGCTACTGCACCTTAGCCAGTAACTCTTCATCTACCTGCAAGGTGTGCGGCCATCTTCTGAGCAGCTGCCCTTTAGTATTAAGAGTTGTAGCTTGAAGGCTCATCAGTGGCTCACTGCGCTTCTACAACTAGGTAAAGGAGCGCACCGTGGTTAGCTACATGGCCTTAAGCTACTAACTCTGCCTCAATTTCCTCATCAAGAAAATAGGAACTTGCCAGGCACGGGGGCACATGTCACTAGTCTCAGCACTGAGAAAGCTTGCCGGGACTATAGACTGAGTGCCAGGACAGCCTGGGCTAGAGTGAGTCCCTGTCTCAAAAAAGAAAACAAAACTAAAACAAAATTCTAAAACTAAAACTGAAAAAAAAGGTCAAGATATGTAGTATATATCTAAGCATATAGCATAGATATGAAGATTACAAAAGTATCTGAAATGCACTTAAAACATTTTTTTTAATTGATCTGCAAGCAGAGAGAGAGTGAGTATGGGTGGGCCAGGGCCTTTTGCCTCTGAAAATGAACTCCAGACACATGTGACATTTTGTGTATCTGACTTTAAGTTGGCACTAGGAAATCAGACCTGTCTGGCAGGCTTTGCAAGCAAGGCCTTTTAACCACTGAGCCATTTCCTCGGCCCCTAGAATGCACTTTTTTTTGGGCTGCGGGGGGGGGGGGGAAGGGGTGTTTTTCCGAAGTCGGGTCTTGCTCTAGCCCAGGCTGACCTGGAATTCATGTAGTCTCAGGGTGGCCTGGAACTCCTGGAGATCCTCATGCCTTGACTAAAGGACCCACAGCTTGGAATGCACTTTTACCAATGCCTAGGGTTTAGGAAGCACTGAATATGAATGAATAACAATAACACTGATCCCAGGCTAAGGCAGGAGGATCACTGTGAGTTGGAGGCTAGCCTGACACTACATAGTGAATTCCAGGTCAGCCTGGGCTACAGAGATACCCTACCTCAAAAAAACAATCAATCACACAAAAAGCTACAATAACATTATAGTAACAATAATGTAGGTTGATATATATTTTTTTGTCAGCTTTTACCTAAATTGCTACTTAACTAGTTTAAAGTTCTTAGCATAACTCAGTCCCTGGTTTCAATATGGCAGGTTAAACTTTCACATTTATTGAAGAGAAACTCTGTCAATGGAATCTCATATCTAGTATTTCAAAAAATCTGTAACACTCTGACTTCCATAGCATTAGTGGAATTAATGGAATTAACGTTATCAAGATCAACATGTCAAAAGAAATGAAGACATAATGACTCCCCAGTGCATACGTAAGCGCACCCGAATTCTATCACACTAGCGCTCCGCTCCCGGGCTCTGACACATGGCCTGTCACAGCCCACCGCGTGCTACGTTCCAAACGCTCCAGCTGCTGAGGCTGTTTCACAGACCTGCCTTCCCTGCTCCTACCGTTAGTGCTGGCCTCCTCAAAACTTAGTTCAAGAGCTGTTCTACCATGAGCACTTCCTCGTTTCTCTTCCTTTATTTTTATATTTGCTTCCATGCCTGTGTTTTCCATGAAGGTGAACTCCTTGAGTACAGACAACACTTGGACTCACACTGGCATCCCGTGGCAGTGCTGCAGTCAAAGGGTCAGTGACTATTACGTGAACAAATGTACACATCTCCAGCTACTAATACAAACTCTAACTTGGAAAAAAAAAAGCTCTGACGTTTTCAAATCATTTCCCCAGTTAAACAAGAGAAGTAGTGACTTCATTCAGGAAAACAAAAACCATAATTTGAAAATAAAAGTCTACCTTTTTGAAGAAAAAGTGATTTGCCAAGTGGTTCAGTACCATCGGGTTGCTAGGATCAATAGTATAGGCTCTGGAAAGAAGTTGGACACCATTTTTGATGGAATCAGCCTAAAAGAAAGTATTGCATCAGTGTGGAGTAAAAGCATTACTTAATTAGTGCTTCTCTGGTTTTCTTTAGTCTCAGGAAATAAGGTTGTAACTGCAGGCTATTGCCAAGGCTCTTGGTTGCCCACCAGAACTATATGGTAAGACTCTATTGCTGAAGACTCCACAGTTTGGGCTATTACAGGTCACTAAGAAATCAAGCTGGAGCTGAGCTGAAGTCTCCTCCCTGTTAGCTAGCTGTCAGAGAATGCTGGAAAGGCCTATGCAGTTTGTTGGGGGGAAAGTTATCAGTGTTAACCAGCAGTGGACCCTGAAAGCTATACAACTGGCCAGCCAGGCAAAATGTACTAACTGGTGCAATGTCCGTTATGGGGGAAACCAACTGCTCTCTGATTGGACTTGAGGCCAGCTCCACAGGATGAAATTCCTGCCTGGTAATGAAAACCTAATCAAAAGCCTAGGGCTGGGGAGGTCATAAACCCTAGGGGGATAATTAATACTGTTGGCTGGCTGAATGGATATATTATCCCCACCAAACTGCTCTGTAAGTAGTTATGTTTATGCCCAGGTAATTAATGCTATACTCACCAAAGTGCTGGGAAGAAGTGACAGTGGAGTATTGAGTACTAAGTGAGACATCTCAGGAACCATTACAGAAAAGGTGGTGGAAAAAATGTAAGAGTCAAAGGGAGGGGAAGACTGTTTACAATGCTGTCATCTAGACACTAAGTGGCCATGGTATTCATGGCTTTATAGTGGATGATACTACCAACATAAGATCTCCATAACAGGAGGGAAGAAATAATGACATCAAAATAGGAGAGAGGCCGGGCGTGGTAGCTCACGCCTTTAATCCCAGCCCTCGGGAGGCAGAGGTAAGAGGATTGGCATGAGTTCGAGGCCACCCTGAGACTATATAGTTAATTCCAGGTCAGCCTGGACCAGAGTGAGACCCTACCTCGAAACCCCCCCCCCAAAAAAAAAGAAAAAAAAAGAAGGAGAGAGGGCTGGAGGGATGGCTTAGCAGTTAAGGCATTTGCCTGAAAAGCCAAAGGACCCAAGTTCAATTTCCCAGGACCCATGTTAGCCAGATGCACAAGGGGGCGCATGCGTCTGGAGTTTGTCTGCAGCAGCTGGAGGCCCTGGCACGCCCATTCTCTCTCTCTATCTGCCTCTTCCTCTGTCTGTCGCTCTCAAATAAAGAAAGAAAGAAATAAACAAAACAATGTAAAAAAAAATAGAAGAGAGACTAGTTGGCAAGAAGGGGGAGGGGAGATTTGGGAACTATGAACATGGTATATTGTCTGCATGTACAGAAGTTGTCAATAAAAAGAAATAAGACTGTATAACTCTCAGCTAAAACACCAAAATATGGCTTGTTAATTTTCATGGGATGAAAAATTTCAAATAATGAGTTACCAAATCGTTAGATTTAGTTTTCGTAACTAGCACCGTCACTGTAAAGAACCCCCTGGTCTCTGATGCTGGCTGCACGTAATAAACACACTGGACCTCACGGTCTTTATTTATGTTGACACTGAGCAAATAATGTAAAATATCCCAGCATACTGTACTCTGAACAATTGTACACTGTTAAGTAGGTGACCAGTATGCAACACACTGAGAGAAACAGAACAATTTGGGCCTTTTCAGCAGTAACAGGAACTAGAAACCTCTAATTTTAAAATATCTATGACGCATTTGTATTAAAATTCCCCCTTCAATCTTCAATATTGGACTTTTTTTTTTCAGGGAGGGGTGTTGTATTACTTTTCCTCTTGCTTTTCCAGTCAGTTTTTGCTTGAAATTTATCAATTATTAGTTCACGCCTCAGCTGTCTTCTTGACAGCTTGCCTCTTATCTTTCCTTTATCTACAGCCTGTGCAGATCTCTTGACTTCAGTGAGGAAAGTTTCGTCTCCTCTTTTCACCCCCAAAGGATGAATCAAGATCAATTTAAATCAGTCTAGATAATTTATTCTTTATTTTTGGTTTTTCAAGGTTGGGGCTCACTCTAGCCCAGGCTGACCTGGAATTTACTATGGAGTCTCAGGGTGGCCTCGAACTCATGGCAATCCTCTTACCTCTGCCTCCCAAGTGCTGGAATCTGTTCTTTTCTGAAGACAACCCATGGCAGTTCTCAACTAGGGACAATGTCCTTTTTGGTTACTATAACTAGGGACATACTATTGGTATTTAGTGGATAAAGGCAAGGGCTAAACATCCTATGACAGATTGCTGAGGTTGAGAAACAGTGGCAACCCTGTGTGGACAATCAGAAGCACGACGGGGGGCTTCCTTCTCAGTATCAGACAGTTCTCAGAGAAAGCCCTTTCTTCATTCAGTCTCTTCCAACTTTTAATGTAATTAGCAGGTAACTGGGAATGCAACAGCTATCTTTTATGATCAGGAGGTGACAGACAGGATAAATATAGGCTATACATTAAGGAACAGTGAACACAAATCTATTGAAAAACTCTGGGTTTGGTGATATGGAAGTGCCAAATTTGAAACTGGAAACAGCTGGTTTCATAAACTTTAAAAACACTTATGCTTAAGTCAGCTGAATATTGTTTTTTGGTATTTGCAGTCAAAAGCCTTCCAAACAGATACAGATCTATAATTCCTTATCTGAACTTTTAAAATATTTTATTTTTTATTTATTTCTTTGAGAGAGACAACAGGTGCACCAGGGCCTCCAGCCGCTGTGAAAGAAACTCCAGACACATGCACCACCTTGTGCATCTGGCTTACATGGGTCCTGGGGAATTGAACCTGGGTCCTTTGTCTTTGCAGGCAAGTGCCTTAACCACTAAGCCATCTGTCCAGCCCCTTATATATGAATTTCTTTTTTTTTTTTTTTTTTTTGCAGGTAGGGTTTCACTCTAGTCCAGGTTGACCTGAAATTCACTATGTAGTCTCAGGGTGGCCTTGAACTCATGGTAATCCTCCTACCTCTGCCTCCCGAGTGCTGAGATTAAAGGTGTGCGCCATCACATCTGGCTCCCCTTATCTGAATTTCTAAAATTCAAAAAACTCTTAAAAACAAGTTTTAGAGGATGTGTTGGTCTTAGAGCAACAGACACTTTAACTAGGCTAAGTATATTAAGTGTGAACAGTGACTCATTTTGCCACAGAAATGTTTACTTTGGAGTGGCGCCCCAATAACTGGAGTGTTGTGCATTATGCAGCATGGTACCATGCTTTTCTGTAATCTGAAATTATAGTTACTAAGCCATAAGTGGCTCTAGAAGTTTTAGGAACTAGGACATTTTCCTCACATATCTTTCATTTTTTTATTTTTATTTAATTTTTTTTTTGGTTTTCCAAGGTAGGGTCTCACTCTAGTTCAGGCTGACCTGGAATTCACTATGTCAACTCAGGGTGGCCTCGAACTCACGGCGATCCTCCTACCTGTGCCTCCCAAGTGCTGGGATTAAAGGTGTGTGCCACCACGCCCGGCTAAAAAATTTTTTTGAATTTATTTTTATTTACCTGTGTGTGTGTGTGTGTGTGTGTGTGTGTGAGAGAGAGAGAGAGAGAGAGATGGGCAGATAGAGAGAGCGAATAGGTATGCCAAGGCCTGCAAATGAACCCCAGACGCATGAGCCACCTTGTGTATCTGGCTTATGTGGGTACTAGGAAGTTGAACCTGGGTCCTTAGGCTTCACAGGCAACAGCCTTAACCATTAAGCAATCTTTCCAGACCCTCTTTTTTTTTTTTTTTCCCGAGGTAGGGTCTCACTCTAGCCTAGGCTGACCTCGAACTCACTCTGAAGTTCTTCCAGGCTGGTCCTGAACTTATAATGAATGATCCTCCTACCTCTGCCACCCAAGTGCTGGGAATTAAAGGCATGCACTACCATGCCAGGCTTGATACCTCCTTTTTTAAAAAAACATTTTTATTTCTTTACGTGAGAGAGTAAGTGAGTGTGTGTGTGTGTGTCGGGGGGGGGTGCCAGGGCCTCCTGCTACATCAAATGAACTCCAGATGCATGCACCATTGTGCCTCTGGCTTTATGTGGGTACTGGGGATTCAAACATGGGCTACAGGGCTTTGCAAAAGCAGCTTTAACTGCTGAGCAATCTCCTCAGCCCTCACATACCTCTTTATTGTTGAGCTCTAGAACAGCCAGTCCAACCAGTGCTCCCACACATTTAGAGTTGAGTTCCAGGGCTCTGCTGAATGCTAGTCGAGCTTTCTCTAGCTTGTTAAGTTTCACAAAGCAATGGCCCATTCCTAGACGAACTTCAGCTAAAAAAAAAAAAAAAAAAAAAAAAAAAGAACTCGTTCATTTTGTCAAACTGAAATCCTTTTAGAATTCAATTATAAAAATGCTTAAACATGGGGCTGGAGAAGATGGCTTAAGGTTAAGGCGCTTACCTGCAAAGCCAAAGAACCCCGGTTCAATTCCCCAGGACCCACGTAAGCCAGATGCACAAGCAGGCACATGCATCTGGAGTACGTTTGCAGTAGCTTGGGGGCCCTGATACGCCCATTTTCTCTCTCATTCTTTCTCTACCTCTTTCTCAAATAAATAAATAAAATGTATTTAAATTTTTTTAAATGCTTAAACATTCTGTACTTATGAGTTGTAAAACCCCAAATTAGCTTTAGTATCCTAAAACTCTTCATCTACCACAAACCTGGTTTCACCAGGTTAGACCATGCCATTCCACACCCCTGGGAACCATTCCCACTGTGCAGTAGAATATCTATAACACACATTTTATCTTTTAGCACTTCTGTTACAGTACACCTTCACCACCATGTCTGACTCCATTTCTAATTAAAAACAAAAACAAAAAACCATTCTATTTACTTGAGAGAGAGAAAATATGGATGCACCAGGGTTTTCAGCTGCTGCAAACAAACCCCAGGTGTATACACCACCTTACGCATCTGACTTTCTATGGGTACTGGGGAATCAAAAAAGAGTTCCCAGAAGCCGGGCGTGGTGGCGCACGCCTTTAATCCCAGCACTCGGGAGGCAGAGGTAGGAGGATCGCCGAGAGTTCGAGGCCACCCTGAGACTACATAGTGAATTCCAGGTCAGCCTGAGCCAGAGTAAGACCCTACCTCGAAAAACCAAAAAAAAAAAAAAAAAAAAAGAGTTCCCAGACCTCCATTTCTAATTTTTGAAGTATCTTCTTTTTACTTTATTTATTTATTTTTGGTTTTCTGAGTAGGGTGTCAGTCTAGCTCAGGCTGACCTGGAATTCACTACGTAGTCTCAGGGTGGCCTCAAACTCTCGGCAGTCCTTCTACCTCTGCCTCCCGATATATATATATATATATATATATATATATATATATATATATATATATATATATAGTTTTTTTTTTTAAATGAAAGAGAGAGAGAATATGAACTGGCATGCTAGGGCTTCCAGCCAGTGCAACCAAACTCCAGATGCATGTGTGACCTTGTGCACATGCATGACCTTGGGTGTATGCATAACCTTGTGCACCTGGCTGATGTGGACTCTGAGGAGTCAAACCTGGGTCCTTAGGCTTCGCAGGCAAACACCTTAACCACTAAGCCATCTTTCCAGCCTCGTTTCTAAGTTTTGAAAAGCAGTATTTGAACATTAAGACACTACACACTTATCTGATTCTATGCTATCATTCACTTCTGAGGCACGCTTTACATGCTATTTCAAGGTCATGTCAGAACACAAATGTGTCCCAATGTATAACCAAACTTTTTTAAAAAAAAATTTATTTTTTTGTTTGTTTTTTCAAGGTAGGATCACACTCTAGTCCAGTCTGACGTGGAATTCACTATGTAGTCTCAGGGTGGCCTTGAACTCACGGCGATCCTCCTACCACTGCCTCCCCAGTGCTGGGAGTAAAAGCATGCCCTGCTTACGGCCAAACTCTTCACTGGTCACTGGATTCTTCCTCGTCTATTCCAGACACTGTGCCTGCACTGCTGTCTGTTTTCCCCGCGTCATGAAATCTTTCCTCTCTTGACCACTCCCAGCTACATTTAAACATTCCCCATCTTACAAAAAAAAATCTCTTGATTTGATTTCCCTTTCTGGCTGCCAACTCATTCTGGCTGCTCTTCTGATAGCAAAACTCCTTGACTGATTAAACACTTGCTGCCCTGAATTCCTTCCTTCGTCTTTTCTTTTCTTCTTCCTTTGGTTTTTTCGAGGTAGGGTTTCACTCTAGTCCACGCTGACCTGGAATTAACTATGTAATCTCAGGGTGGCCTTGAACTCACAGTGATCCTCCTACTTCTGCTTCCCAAGTGCTGGGATTAAAGGCATGCACCACAACGCCCAGCTTTAACCACTACTTTTATTTTTATTTTTAATTTTTTGTTTGTTTATTTTTATTTATTTATTTGAGAGTAACAGACAGAGAGAAGGAGGCAGAGAGAGAGAGACAGAGAGAGAATGGGAGCAACAGGGCTTCCAGCCACTGCAAACGAACTCCAGACACGTGCACCCCCTTGTGCATCTGGCTAATGTGGGTCCTGGGGAATCAAGCCTCGAACTGGGGTCCTTAGGCTTCACAGGCAAGCGCTTAACCGCTAAGCCATCTCTCCAGCCTAATCACTACTTTTAAATCAAATATAACATTAAGAAAAATAATCTTGCTTCTATTATTTCACTATTCCAACACAGTATCTTTTATAACTGATTTCATAAGTAAATGGCAAATATTCAATAGTTTAAGTTGGATTATACACATCTCAGAGAGCTTTTCTCTTACCTGGACATCCTGGATTAGTACGCAATGCTTTCTTATAGTAAGCAAGAGCTCCTCTATAATCCTTCTTGTTGAATGAAATGCAAGCTTTACCTGCAATGATTATAAAAAATAAACATTAATCAAAGAATACAAGTCTATATATTTTTTTATTTTGTTGTTCATTTTTATTTATTTATTTGAGAGTGACAGACAGAGAGAAAGAGGCAGAGAGAGAGAGGGGGAGAGAGAGAGAGAGAGAAAATGGGTGCGCCAGGGCCTCCAGCCACTGCAAACAAACTTTAGACGCATGTTCCCCCTTATGCATCTGGCTAACGTGGGTCCTGGGGAATCGAGCCTTGAACCGGGTCCTTAAGGCTTCACAGGCAAGTGCTTAACCGCTAAGCCATCTCCCCAGCCCAAGTCTACATTTTATAACATCCTTAAATTAAAAATAGTGAGCAAAGCCAGGCGTGGTGGTGCACACCTTTAACACACTTGGGAGGCAGAGGTAGGAGGATCACTATGAGTTGAAGGCCAATCTGAGACTACATAGCAAATTCCAGGTCAGCCTGGGCTAGAGTGAGACCCTACCTAGAAAAATGAAACAATAAATTAGTGAGCATGATTTTCTATTTAAAATTTGTCTCCCAAGATGAGCGTGGTAGCACATACATTTAATCCCAGCACTCAGGAGGCAGAGGTAGGAGGACTGCCGTGAATTCAAGGCCATTCAGTGACTACATTGTGAATTCTAGGTTAGCCTGAGCTAGAGTGAGATCCTATCTAAAAAATACAAATATAGCTGGGTGTGGTGGCACATGACTTTAATCCCAGCACTCGGGAGGCAGAGGTAGGAGGATTGCTGTGAGTTCAAGGCCACCCTGACACTACATAGTTAATTCCAGGTCAGCCTGGGCCAGAGTGAAACCCTATCTCAAAAAAAAAAAAAAAAAAAAAAAAAAAAAACCAACAAAAAAAATTATATATCTTCCACAGGGCACATTAATTTAGAATTTAGTCCTAAAAACAGAACATCCTGAATTTTAGATTAAATCTTTTTTTATATATACTATTTATTTGAGGCCCTCCTGTCATTGTAAATAAACTCCATGTGCATATGACACTTTGTACATGTGGCTTTATGGGGATACTTGTGAACTGAACCCAGGCCACTAGTCTTTGCAAGCAAGTACCTTTAACTACTGAGCCATCTCCTCAGCCCATGTTAAATATTTTAAAATAACAATTTAAAATGCTTGTAGTTGTCTAAGTAGAGATTATTTATTGACTTTCTGGAAGCAAATAGCAATGCATTCTTAAGTGGTAAGTTTTGTTTCTACAACTGCAACAATAATCTGTTGTACTGTTTCATTTTTTAACAAGAGGACGTTCTACTCAGTTATTCAGTTCAGTTATTAAGGAGCTATTATAAAGAAATACAGCTGGGCGTGGTGGGGTACACCTCTAATCCCAGCACTCGGTTGGCAGAGGTAGGAGGATCAACATAAGCTTTAGGCCACCCTGACACTACATAGTGAATTTCAGGTCAGGACAGCCTAGGCCAGAACAAGACCCTACCTTGAAAAACCAAAACAGTGTGGCTAACAGCTGAGAAACTGATTCCTAGATGGTTGTCAAAGCTCACTCACCAAGGAGGGCTGGAATATTATTTGGAGACTGGTTGAGTACAAAATGAAACTGTGCATCGGCTTGGTCCATTTTGTCACCTTCAAGCAGGCAGAAACAGGCTCTTCCCAATAAATGGTTCTGAAATGTACAGACTTCACTAAGACCAGCCACAATATACCACGAATACATAAAACTGAAATGCACACCATTCGGGGAAGGAGTAGAGCACAATACACACTCCTCTATGGAGGGAAAGCTGTGTGAGCTGCCAATAAGCAATTCTTAGTAACAAGACGAGCAGCTTATCCTGAAATACAAGTCTGTGCCCATAACAATGGCAGAACCAGAAGTTCAAATTCCTTAAAATATGCTTGAAAGCTGGAGTTATTGACTCAACATATGGTTAAGTCATATACACCAAATTTACTCAAATTACTTAAACATTACAATAATGAAAACAATTCCAGTTTTAATGTACACTATATAAACACGTATATTAGTAAACTTTTTTCACAAGTCTATCACACACATGTTGCTTGTATGTGGTATGTTTTGCTCTTTTATAAATTCAAACAAATTTGACTTATTTTACCTGATCATACATAATAATTTTATCAGCCATTGTATACAACAAGGTTGCCTGTGTAATGAGATCCTTCTTATTGTCCTTGTTCTTTTCTTTCCGAGCCTGTTGTACATAATAGGCAGCCAACGTATCCAAGCAAGTCATCTGGTCCTTCTCGTGGTCTCTGTAGTCCAAATTGCCATCTATGCGCGCCGCTTCCAACAACTTCACAAATTCCTCTGTTTTCCCTTGCTTGTAGTACTCCAGCTATAAGGAAGGCAAGGGATCAAATTCGAATCAGTGAGCATCTGTCTATTTAAAAAACTCTACATAGGTGCTTATAGACGCTCTATTTGCTGGAAACCAAGAACTGATTAATGAGTGAGTGGATAAAAACTTGTAGTATATGGATACTGCTCTGCAATGAAAAGGAGTGAACACTTGTGCATGTTACAACATATATCAACCTTAAAATAATTACGCCAGTCCCCTCAAAAGGAATATATACTGTGTGACTGCATTTATAGAAAACTCTAGAAATGCACATCAACACAAAGCAGCATAAGTGGCTCAGCGGCCGCCCGGCACTGGGGTTGGGAAGAGGGGCACGGAGGAAACTTTCAGGACGATGAGGTATCTGCCCATCCTGGATGTGGTGATGGCTCCACAGGCAAACACACGAGGAACACTTTACATACATGCAGTTTATTACAGGTCAATTAGTCTAAGGCTATCAAGAAAACTGGAAAAATGTTTCTAATTTGCTTCTCACCCAGTAGTAGCTGACTTCAAGCTTTTAATAAGCAAAGCCTAAGGAAGAAATCAGTAATAAAAGATATACAGAATTCTAAATGAGAGGGAGAGATAAAGGACAGCACCAAGGGGCATGGGTGGGGGAAACATGGCCACAGTACAATATATACTTGTATGAAAATATCCTTACAAAACCCAGTATGAGCAATGAATATATACCACTATATAATATATAATATAATGAGCTGTAATATCAAAGCTCAATTGAGAGCGAGTACCTGCCTAGCACACACAAAGACCTGGGTTTGATCCCTGGTACCAAGTGAACGGGGCACAGTGCTACAGGCCTGTAACCCAGCCCTGGGAAGGTGGGGTAGAAACATCAGAAGTTCAAGGCTATCTTCAGCTATAGAGTTGGAGGACAGCCTGGGCTACATGAGACCCTGGAATACAGAAAAAAACAAACAATTTGGGTTCTGATTCTAGCTCTACTAAAACTTACAGTGCTTTGGGCCTGCTGAATAACTTCCTTAGGCATCTATTGCATTTACAAATACAAAAGGAATATCCACCACTTATTAACTACTTTCTATGGGTTACATATCATCCAGGCAATTCATGTATTTTCTCTCATCTCTACCATTCTATGAAGCACTAACATCCTTGTATTTTAGATGAGCAAACAGGCTTAGAAGCTAGATCATTTGTCCAAGGTCAAATAGCAGCCAAGTTGAGACTTGAACAAAAGCCTTTTAATTCCAAAGACTACATACTTCTTTCCCTAAACAACCTGTGGCCATAGCACTTTACTACTTTACTCTACTGAAGGTGCCACACTACTTCTCCACGATTCTAAAGTTTTGGATAGGCGATGTTAAAGAAGGCATATGACTTAAAAACTACTCACACACACTATTCCCTTCTGGTCTTAACAATCGGTCCCAGGGAACAAGAGAAGTTGGCAGCTGCAGTGAGGAAGGCACTCACTGCAGGTCAAGGACTTCGCTATCTATACAGCCACGGGCAAAGGGAAGGCAAGTCTGTTGCTGCTTGTTCTCTTTCTTTCTTTCTCTCTTTCTCTCCTTCCTTCCTTCTCTCTTTCCTTCTTTTTTTTTTCCCCCCCCTCAAGGTAGGGTCTCGCTCCAGCCCAGGCTGACCTGGAATTCACTCTATAGTCTCAGGGTGGCCTTGAACTCACAGAGAACCTCCTACCTCTGCCTTCCAAGTGCTGGGATTAAAAGTGTGCACCACCACGCCCGGCTGAACTATCTTTCATTTTTTGTTGTTTTTTTTTGGGGGGTAGATTTGGAGGTAGGGTTTCACTCTAGCCTAGTGTGGTGGTTTGATTCAGGTGTCCCCCATAAACTTAGGTGTTCTGAATGCTAGGTTCCCAGCTGATGGAAATTTGGGAATTAATACCTTCTGGAGGCAGTGTATGATTGGGGGCGGGCTTATGGGTGTTATAGCCAGTTCCCCTTTGCTAATGTTTGACACCCTCTCCTGTTCCGGGTGTCCACCTTATGAGGGCCAGGGGGTGATGTCTACGCTGTGCTCATGCCATTGTTTCCCCTGCCATTGTGCAGCTTCCACTTAAGCCTGTAAGCCAAAATAAATCTCTTTTTCCCACAAGCTGCCCTTGGTTGGGTGATTTCTACCAGCAATGCGAACCTGACTGCAACACCCAGGTTGACCTGGAATTCACTATGTAGTCTCAGGCTGGCCTTGAACTCATAGCAACAACTCCTACCTTTGCTTCCCAAGTGCTGGGATTAAAGGCATGCACCACCATGCCCAGCTATCTTTCATTTTTGAAACAGGATCTCCTACATAGCCCTACCTGGTCTCAAACTCACTCTGTGACCCAGATTAACCACCAGCTTGCAATCCTTCGCCCTTAGCTTCCTGAGTGCTGGATGTCAAAAGTGTACCACCATGCGCCCACCCAGCTGGGAAGATACTCTGAGGAGTAGGCTTTTCAGAACAGAAAGTAAGAGACAGATGGAACTATAACATACTGAAAGCTGAACAGCAAAGTAAGTAGTCAACAGAGAGAAGAGACAGCTCACAGAATAGGAGACAACCTCGTCGGCCATTCACCTGACAGAGAACCCATCTCCAGAATATATAAAGAACTCAAAAACAGAACAAGTAATCCAATCAGTAAGTGAGTAAAAAAATATGAACAGATACTTCTCAAAAAGAGAACACAAATGTCAATAAGTACATGAAAAACTGCCTGACATCTTTAGCCACCAGGGAAATGCAAATGAAAATTACACTGAGAGCCAGATGTGGTGGCACATATCTATAATCCCAACCCTTGGGAGGTGGAGGCAGTAGGATCAAGAGCTCAAGGCTAGCCTCAGCTACAAACCAAGTTTGAGGCCAGCACAGACTACATGAGACCCTGTCTCAAAACAACAGCAACAAAACAAACAAAACAAACAAACAAACAAACAAAAAAGAACAACAAAACAACACTACATTGGAAATCCACCTCCCCTAGGGAGAATGGCTGCCATCAATAACGACAATGAATGCTGGCAAGGATGTGTGGGGGACAGGGAGTGTGGCTTTAGATATCACAGGTGAGCATGCAAATTAGCACAGCCCTAATGTATGAAGGTCCTCAAGGAACACGGTAGAACTGCCATTTGACCCGGCTCTGCTACTCCTGGGCATGAAGGAAGTGAAGTCAACACATGTGACACTACCTGCACACCCATCTTTACTGTAGTCGTAACAGCCAAGCCAGAGAATCAACCCATCAAGAGAAAAATGGTAAAGACAATATGTACAATTGAATTTTATTCAACAATAAAGAATAAATCAAGAAGAAGAAGAAAAAAAAAAATAGCTGGGCACGGTGGCGCACGCCTTTAACACTAGCACTTGCAAGGCAGAGGTAGGAGGATCACCTGAGTTCAAAGTTAGCCTGAGACTACATAGTGAATTCCAAGTCAGCCTGAGCTAGGGTGAGACCTTACCTCAAAAACCAAAAAGAATAAATCATTGTCACCTTCAGGAAAACAGACAGAGCCAGAGGTCATCATGTTAAGCAAAACAGGTCACATGCAAGAAGCTAAGGATCACATGTTTTCTCCTATGTGGAAACTGGAATTTTAAAAAAGGCAACTTGAAAAATGGACTATTAAGAAGATCCTAAGTTCAAGGCCAGCCTGCGCAACTCAGTGAGACCCTACCTCAAAATAAAAGGTAAAAGGGTGACTAGGGATACATAAAGCTCAGTGGCAGAATGCTTGTCTAGCAATGACTTCAATTGCCAGGATGGCAAAAGCAAAACCAAACTAATCCATAACACAGTAGGGTTATAGGACTGGATACACCCAGTTCCAAACCTACTTCTCTAACCAGTCAAGATAACTTTTCTTATGACTCACTCTATGAAAGCCACTATTGCACACACTTTAGGAATAATGATTATATATGTATATGACCTATTCCCATAAGAAGGAAACATGGAGCCAAGGAGTGAAGGGCATAAAATTTTTGGCTGACTGTATATTAATTGAGAATTTCTAGTTAATATTTGTATTGTAAGGACAGGAGAAAACAGGACAAAAGAAAAAATTAAACACCACAAAAGCCTGAAATAAGTTTACCCCAGAGATTAGCCTATATTTACCTTCCAGAGTATTTTATGGGAAATGCACTATTATCGGAGGCAATGTTTACAGGGCATATCGATACACAAACCAATCTTCAGCGACTAATAATTATAAAAAAATCAATACAGACTAATATTTTCATGTCAATATATACTAATTTACCTATAGAGTATACATCACTTAGGAAGTTGGCCTTATTGTTCTATGAATGATCATATAACTAATTTTCAAACAGATGGTATAATGGACCATGTATTGCAAGGCCAAGTGAGATATTAGTATATGTGAAACCAGAAACCACAAATTTCCCCAGCCAACAAATAAAAACAAAAAGATTTGTTAACTACTGACCGCCAAAGCAATCCATATGTGCAGCTGGGTGTGCTCCTGCTTCAGGATACTGATGACTTCATCCCCCTCCGGTAACTGATCGAAGTCAAGTTCAATGACCTGAAACACAAAATGGAGGTTTTGATCCCTTCCTTCTTGTTTAAATTACTATTTTTCCTTATGTGCGCTTTCTTTTTTTTCCCACGGCAGGGTCTCACTCTAGCCCAGGCTGACCTGGAATTCACTATGGAGTCTCAGGGTGGCCTTGAACTCACAGCGAACTTCTGCCTCCCAAGTGCTGGGTTTAAAAGTGTGTGCCATCACACCCAGCTTCTTTTGTGCACTTTTTGTTTGTTTGTTTTTGAGGTAGGGTCTTACTCTAGCTCAGGCTGACCTGAAACTCACTCTTGTAGTCCCTGGCTGGCCTCTAATTCACAGCGATCCTTCTATCTCTACCTCCCATGCCTGGCTTTCCTTTCTTTTCTTTTTCCGATACTTTATTATTTTTATTTACTTGTTTGAGAGAGCAGAAGAGGCAGAGAGAGGGAGAGAAAGAGAATGAGCATGCCATGCCAGGGCTTCCAGCCACTGCAAACAAACTCCAGACGCATGCATCACCCTGTGCATCTGGTTCATGTGAGTCCTGGGGAATGGAACCTCGGTCCTCTGGCTTTGCAGGCAAGCGCCTTAACCGCTAAGCCATCTCTCCAGCACCCTCTCTTGCATTTCTTGAATGTGCATCAATATGCATATACAAAGGGCATGTGCTCACTTTCAACAGGGTGAACCAATTACTACACGTTAATACCTAGGGAGCACATGACAAATAGATTGTACTGTAACGTTAAGGTTAAAAACAGTGAAATAAACAAACTCTGCTACTTGTCTCCCCCATCACTAAAAACTACAAAACGTCTGTCTCCAGGTGCTTTGCTTACTGGAAGGCAACAAAACCGAAATCTCGCTTAGACTATAATCTTAAAGAGTGCTGATGCCACAGGTCCGAGATCTTGAGAAACACGACCCTAGAGGCCAGGCAGAGTGGAATGCCACTGTACACAGCAATCATGGAGGCCGTGTGTGTGTGTGTCACAGACACTCCCGAATGTGGGCGCGCACACACACACACACACACACACACACACAAACAGCATGTTCTGAAGTCGGATAAAGGTGTGTGACAGTTACACAACCTTGTGAATAAACGAAAGACCACGAGGCTTATCAATGAATTACAGTATTTATAATGCAAGCAAAGAGGAGTGAGACGGTCAAGAGGAGCGAACATCAAAGCTGGGTCTTTATCCGGACCACACCGCCCGCCGTCCGCGGAGGAAGCTGCAGGCAGACGGCCGTGGCACCCGCGTCCTCCACCCCGGCCTGAGGTCGTTGAGTGTCCCGGGACCCCCTCCCCCGGCCCGGGAGGTGCTGTCCGACACGAGCCGGTGGGAGGCGAGCTGGGAAGCAGCGCTCGGAGCGCCCGCGGCCGCGGGGACGCCGGGGTTCCGGGCCGGGGCGGGAGGAGAGCCGCTCCGGGGCGGTCGTCCGAGGAGTTCCCGGCCCTCACCGCGTCCACCTACCTCGTCAGTGTCCCGGAGGGGAATCTCGATGGAACCCCGCGACATGATGAGCCGGGACGCAGGCGAGCGGGGATCCCGAGCGACCGCCGCGCCGCAGCTCGAGCTTCCCTCCGGCTCCCGACGGCCGCTGAGACAACGAGCGGCGGACGGCGACCGGCCACTTCCGGAGGCCCCGCCCCCGCCCCGGAAGCACTGCCCTCGGGGGCGTGGCCGGCGGGAGCGCGCCCCGTGGCCGGCGGGTGGGTCTGGGGCGGAATGGCCCTTGCCAGGCTGTGGGCGTGTGGGAGGCGGCTGCCGCCCGAGAGCCCGCGAGGCCGCCGGCGTCTGCCGCTCCCGGGATCCGAGCCCGGCGCCCGCGCGCGCACGCGCCGAAGCTCGGGAGGGGGAGTCGCGCGCGCGCGCGGTGGGCGGGGCCAGGCCCGGCTGGTTTTCTCCCCGGACTTGCGGATAATGCGCTTCAGTCATTCATCTCCGTTCCAGCCATTGGTCCCTCGCCTATCATCTCTTTTTCTTTCTTTCTTTCTTCTTCTTCTTTTTAGTTTATTTACTTATTTGCAAGCCGAGGGGGAAGAGGAAATGAGCGCTCCGGGGCCTCCTGCCACTGCAAGCGAACTGCAGATGCGTGCGCCACTTCGTGCATGCATGCCAGCGCCTTAAAGCGTTGAGCTCTCTCTCCAGCCGCGCCTGACAGCTCTTACTTGCAGTTCAACACCGGTGACCCCTTCACCACCACTTGAAATAGACATGTTCTAGGCCGGGCACGCCCCAGCACTTGGGAGGCAGAGGTAGGAGGATCGCCTTGAGTTCGAAACCACCCTGAGACTTTAGAGTGCGTTCCAGGTGAGCCTGGGCTAGAGCGAGACCCTACTTCCAAAAATAAATAAATAAACCACAGAAGTTGACATTGTCCAATGAATTCTTCTTCTTCTTTTTTTTTTTTAAATTATTTATTTGAGAGAAAGAGGCCCGCAGAGAAAGAGAATGGGCGCGCCAGGGCCTCCAGCCGCCCGCGGCAAGCAAACGCCAGACGCCTGCGCCACCTTGTGCGGCTGGCTTACATGGGTCCTTGGGAATGGGACCTGAGTCCTTTGGCTTTGCAGGCAAGCGCCTTAACTGCAAAGCCATTTCTCTAGCCCCCAGTCAGTTCTTTACTTACGGTGATAATGCATGGAAGTTTTTAAAGAATATATTTTTATTTTATTTATTTGCAAGCAGAGGGAGAAGACAGAATGAATGGGCACACCAGGGTCTTCAGCCGCTGTAAACCAACTCCAGGCACATGTGAAACCTTGGGCATGTGGCTTTATACGGGTACTGGGGAATGGGACCTAGGTTGTTAGGCTTTGCAGGTAAGCAGGCTCCTTTAACTGCTGAACTCTCGCTCCAGCCTTTGTTTGGTTGCTCGGTTTTTCGAGGTAGAGTTTTGCTGTAGCTCAAGCTGACCTGGAATTCATTCTGTAGTCTCAGAGTGGCCTCAAACTCACAGTGATCCTCCTACCTTGGCCTCCCTAGTGCTGGATTAAAGGTGTGCGCTGCCACGCCCAGCCTTGTTTGGTTTTTGAGGCAAGGTCTTGCCCAGGCTGGTTTGGAACGCGCTATGACTGCTGGGATTATAGGAGTGGGCCAGCACACGCGGCATGCTTTACCCTGACCCGGGACAGTGAGTTTAACGTGGAGCATGACATTCTCTGAATTCTGTGAATGTACATGGCACAATCATGCCAACAGAAACAAAATCATAAAATACATGCATTTTTAGAGCAATGGACTTTTAAAATTAATGAGCATTCAAAAAATTCAAACTACCTCTTACACTACTGTCAAAATGCATGATTTTTTTGTGTTTTTGTTTTTCGAGGTAGGGTTTCACTCTAGTCCAGGCTGACCTGTAACTCACTATGTAGTCTGAGAGTGGCCTTGAACTCACGATGATCTTCCTACCTCTGCCTCCCAAGTGCTGGGATTAAAAGCATGTGCCACCACTCCCAGCAAAACACATGATTTTTAGTAAAAGGAAAAAAAAAACTCTTAAAAAAGGGGGGTGCTGGGGAGGTGGCTTAGCAGCTAAGACGCTTGCCTGCAAACCCAAAGGACCCAGGTTCGACTCCTCAGGACCCATGTAAGCCAGATGCACAAGAGGGTGCATGCATTTGGAATTCTTTTGCAGTGGCTGGATGCCCTGGCACACCCATTCTCTTGCTCTCTCTCTCTACCTGCCTATTTCTGTATCTCTCTCTCTCTCAAATAAATAAATAAAAATAAAATACCAAAGAAAAGAAAAGAAAAGAAAACCTCCAAAATGGTAAAGCAGCTATTTCATGTTAAAATCCCTGAGCTCTCCAGCCATCCCCCTTTCTCTCCCCTACCACCTGGCTGTGCTAGGCTAGGCCTGGGACTCTGGGGCTGCCTCCTGGTATGGTAACTGAGGAGACCTCTGGGCTAAAGGAGGGAAGGGCTGCCTCCCTCCTGGCCACCACTTCTGCACACCACGCTCCCAGGGAAGTTTCTTCTCAGCTCTCTCTCACCCTCTTTTCTCAGCCATCCCGCTCCACGTGTGTGCTTCCCCTCTTTTGTTTCTCTTTCTGGTGCATCCTCTCTCCCTCCTTCCCTTCCTCCTTTCCTCCCTGTCCACCATTACAATAAAGTCCTGGATCCAAGACATTGTCTAAGTCTGCTTATGCTTGCCT
Organism: Dipus sagitta; assembly: GCA_036346955.1. Taxonomy (NCBI): domain Eukaryota; kingdom Metazoa; phylum Chordata; class Mammalia; order Rodentia; family Dipodidae; genus Dipus; species Dipus sagitta. Next base: position 149,516,990 of record CM070772.1, on the reverse strand, counting down.
CCCTCTTCATTTGCATCACGCTAGTCTGTCTTGGAGTTAAATAATTAGATCCTGGGGCAAGAAATTGCCTGTCTTGGTCATTTTTTGTAAACTCCAAACTTGACATTTCATATGTTGATACACTATGTTAATTATTAAAAAGGCATTGGGGGTGGCTGGAGAGATGGCTTAGTGGTTAAGGTGTTTGCCTGTGAAGCCAAAGGACCTAGGTTCGATTCCCCAGGACTCATGTAAGCCAGATACACAAGGGGCACATGCATCTGGAGTTCGTTTGTAGTGGCTAGAGGCCCTGGTGTGCCCATTCTCTCTCTCTCTCTCTCTGTGTCTCTCTTCTCTCTATCTCTCTCTCTCTCTGCTTGCAAATAAATTAATTAAAATTTTAAAAAGGCGTATGGAGTATTTCATCTCAACAAAGAACATTCTGGTCTTCAACTAGGCATCTTTTAAATAACAGTGCACAAATGGAAGTGTCCTAAGCAGTTTGTATAAATTATTAAGAAAGAATATGAAGCTATAATTAGTTTGCTGTGGCTGCCGTAACCAAGTACCATGGGCCAGGTGACTTAGAAATTAATTTTCTCACAGTTTTGGAGGCAACAGGTTTGAGAGGATGACGTTGACAGGGCTGGGGTGTCCTGAGGCCTCTTTTCTTGCCTTGTGTGTGTGTGTCTTCTTTCTGTGTGCTCTCCTGGGCATTCTCTGTGTGTGTGTGTCTAAGTTCTTACTGCCTCTGATTAGAAGGAGGTTATTCATATTGGGTTAGGGCTCACCTTAGTATCCTCACTTTAATTTAATTACATCTTCAAAGATTCTGTTTCGAAATACAATCACATCCTGAGTCACTAGAAGTTAAGACTTTACCATATAGATTTTGTTTCAGCAGATTGCAATAACCAGAAAATGCTCCTGCTAAAAATACCTAGGTAGGCTGGATTAATAAAACATCACACCCTCATAAATGCATAGCTGAGTCATATAATCTGACATGTAGGCCTCTGCCAAGGTTACCCAGATAATGCTGGACAAGATACAGAATGCTGTGTTTCATATTCTAGAGGCTTGTTTTTTTATCATTTTATTTATTTATTAGATACAGAGGGACAGATTGAGAGAGGGAGAGAGAATGGGCGCACCAGGGCCTCTAGCCACTGCAAACGAACTCCAGAAGCATGCGCCACGATGTACATCTGGCTAATGTGGGGCCTGGAGAATCGAACCTGGCTCCTTAGGCTCCGTAGGCAAGTGCCTTAATCACTAAGCCGTCTCTCCAGCCTGGGGTTTGAGTTTTGATGCTTAGTAGGAGATAGAGCCTTTGAACCCACGCTGGCACCCTTGAAAGACTACATGTTGGGGCTGAGAAATGACTTAGCTGGCAAGAGCACTTGTTGAGTACAGGCATGCTGGACCTGAGAGGGTCGGAGACCACCTGAGTTCGATCCCCAGCACCCACACTAAAAGCTGGGTGGGCCACACTTGCCTACATCCCCAGTACTGTGGGAGGTAGAGACAAAAGTATCACTTGGGCTAGCTTGTCGGCCAGTCTGATCAAAAACTGTAGCTCCGGGATCAGTGAGAGACTGTATCTCAAGACAACACAGGCCTCCTCTGGCTTCCCCATGCGCGAGCAGCGGTGTGCATCTGCACACACATGTGAATACACTATACATTTGCACATCACACCACACACACTGTACACATATGCCAAAATAAAAAAGAGACTACATCCTAAGTAAAAAGGGGCTGAGAAAACAACCACACCAACACAGGTAACAGTGTGGCCCATGGGTATAGAAGGTAAGCTTGGTACAAGAGGTCAGCATCTCAGGTAAGTTTCATATCATCTTCCTGGGTTGGGACTCTTCTCGTCAAGAGATAGGCATAGAAATGTGTGGATATCTTTGGAATTCTTGGGCAGGTTACTTAACCTTTTTGGTTCATTTGTATTTCCTCGAATAGTAATTAAATAATGGTTTTAAAAATATTTTAAAATGTTTTATTTATTTATTTGAGAAAGAAAGAAGAAGAGAGAGAGAGGGAGAGAGGGAGAGAGGGAGAGGAAGAGGCAGATTAAATAGGGGGCCAGGTGTGGTGGTGCACGCCTTTGATCCCAGCACATGGGAGGCAGAGATAGGAGGATCACTGTGAGTTCCAGGCCAGCCTGATTCTACATAGTGAATTCCAGGTCAGCCTGGGCTAGAGGGAGACCTTACCTTGAAGCTCCCCCCCACTCTAAAAAAACAAAACAAAATAACAACAACAACAACAACCCATAAGCAGGTATGAGAGAGAATGGGTATACCAGGGCCTTCATCTCTGGCACTAGGGATTTTCTAGTAACAATCTATTGCTTCTGGGTGTACCATTGTCTAAAAACAGTACATTTCCATATAACTTATTCATACCCTCTTAGATTTTGATTAGACCTCTCCCCACCTTTCCTTTATTCAGTCTCTTCCCCTGACCTCACTTAGGCCTTTCCATACTTACATGTATACAATACAAAACCATCCTCTTAAATCCTCCCTCCTCCCTCCCTTTCTATTCCCTTTATATCCCCTTTCTAGCTTACTGGCCTCTGCTACTGAGTTATATTCTAACTCACATAGAGGTCCAAACATTTGCAGCTAGGATCCACATATGACAGAGAACATGCGACATTTGGCTTTCTGGGCGTGGGTTATCTCACTAAGTATAATCCTTTCCAGATCCACCCATTTTTCTGAAAATTTCATTTTTCTTTACGGCTGAATAGAACTCCATTGTATAAATGTACCACATCTTTATTATCCACTCACCAGTTGAGGGACATCTAGGTTGGTTCCATTTCCTAACTACTGTGAATAGAGCAGCAACAAACATGGTTGAGCAAGTATCTCTAAGGTAGTGAGACGAGTCCTTAGGATATATGCCTAGGAGTGCTATAGCTGGGTCATATGGTAGATCTTTTTTTAGCTGTCTCAGGAGCCTCCACACTGATTTCCACAATGGATGATTGCATTCTCACCAACAGGATAGAAGGGTTCCTCTTTTACGACATCCTCAACAGCATTTATTGTCATTTGTTTTCTTGATGGTAGCCAATCTGACAGGAGTGAGATGGAATCTCAATGTAGTTTTAATCTGCATTTCCCTGATGGCTAAGGATGTACAACATATTTTTAGATGTTATATGCCATCTCTATTTCTTCATCTGAGAACTCTCTATTTAGTTCCATAGCTCTTTTTTTGGGGGGGGGGGTTGTTTGTTTGTTTGTTTGTTTGTTTGTTTGTTTTGAGGTAGGGTCTTACTCTAGCCCAGGCTGACCTGGAATTCACTATGGAGTCTCAGGGTGGCCTGGAACTCACAGTGATCCTCCTACCTCTGCCTCCCAAGTGCTGGGGTTAGAGGTGTGTGCTACCACGCCCGGCCCATAGCTCATTTAAAAAAATTATTTATTTATTTGAGAGAGAGAGAGGAAGAGGGAGGGTGAGAGAGAAAGAGAGAATGGGTGCACAAATATACTCCAGACGCATGTGCCACCATGTGCATCTGGCTTACATGGGTTCTGGGGCATTGAACCTAGGTCCTCTGGCTTTGCAGGCAAGTGCCTTCACTGCTAAGCCATCTCTCCAGCTCCATAGCCCCATTTTTTAATTAGGTTGTTTGATTTCTTATTATTTAGCTTTTTGAGTTCTTTGAATATTCTAGATATTAATCTTCTGTCAGATGTATAGCTGGCAAAGATTTTCTCCCATTCTATAGGTTAGCCTAGGCTAAAGGAAGACCCTACCTTAAACAAACAAACAAACAAACAAACAAGAATGTTAAGAGCCAGAGGCTGGGGAGAGATGTTGTAGAAGGCTGTCTCCTGGACTTCTGGACTCAACACTCATGAACTCATAAGAGCTATGGTTTCCAGCACAAGATTGAGCCCATTAACATTCCCTCCTAGTGAAGGAAAAGCTCACAAGACCCCCCCCCACTCCTCCCAGAGTAGCGATGGCAGTTGATGGCTGCTGGGGAAGGAGGGAGAGTCATGCTCTGCAATGTTGTAACTGGTAAGCTGCTCGTTCTCCAGGAAACAACGCCATGCTCCATTCAAGTACGCTAATTCAACTCGTTAGGTCATACATGTGAAAGGCAGAAAAGCACAAGGAGAATTAGCTGGGATGAAAAAGGGGGGTTAGTATAAGGGGATAAGAGAGGGTAATGGGGATAAGTATGACCCAAATACACATATGAAATTGTGAAAAATAAAATAAAAGGGAAAATTATTTTTTAAATATATTTTATTTGAGTGAGAGAAAGAGGCAGAGAGAAAGAGAGAGAGAGAGAAAGAATGGGCGCGCCAGGGTCTCCAGCCACTGCAGATGAACTCCAGACACATGCGCCCCCTTGTGTATCTGGCTTACGTGGGTCCTGGAGAGTTGAACCAGGATCCTTTGGCTTTGCAGGCAAATGCCTTAACCTCTAAGCCATCTCTCCAGACCCAGGAAATTTTTTTTTCCTACCTAATAACTAAAACAAACCAAAAGATTGGGTTGGAGAGATTTGCTCAACGATTAAAGATGCTTGCTTGCAAAGCCTGATGGCCTGAGTTCAAGTCCCCAATACCCATGTAAAGCCAGATGTACAAAGTGGCACATGTATCTAGAGTTCATTTGCAGTGGCAAGGGCAGGAGGCCCTGACACACTCATACTCTCTGTCTCTGAAATAAATAAATAAATAAATAAATATATGTATATATATATATTTTTATATTTTAAATTTATTTATTTATTTTTAAATTTTTATTTATTATTTTATTTTATTTTATTTTTAATTTTTTATTTTTAATTTTTTTCTCAATTTTTATTAACATTTTCCATGATTATAAAAAATATCCCATGGTAGTACCCCACCCCCCCACTTTCCCCTTTGAAATTCCATTCTCCATCATATCCCCTCCCCATCTCAATCTTTCTACTTACATATATGCAATACCAACCTAATAAATGCCCTTCTCCCTTCCTTTCTCTTCCCTTTATATCTCCTTTTTAACTTACTGGCCTCTGCTACTGAGTTTTTTCCTTCTCGCACAGAAGCCCAATCATCTGTAGCTAAGATCCACATATGAGGGAGAACATTTGGCGCTTGGCTTTCTGGGCCTGGGTTACCTCACTTAGTATAATCCTTTCCAGATCCATCCACTTTTCTGCAAATTTCATAACTTCATTTTTCTTTACCACTGAGTAAAACTCCATTGTATAAATGTGCCATATCTTCATTATCCACTCATCAGTTGAGGGACATCTAGGCTGGTTCCATTTCCCAGCTGTTATAAATTGAGCAGCAATAAACATGGTTGAGCACATACTTCTAAGGAAATGAGATGAGTCCTTAGGATATATGCCTAGGAGTGCTATAGCTGGGTCATATGGTAGATCAATCTTTAGCTGTTTTAGGAACCTCCACACTGATTTCCACAATGGCTGGACCAGATTGCATTCCCTCCAACAGTGTAGAAGGGTTCCTCTTTTTCCACATCCCCGCCAACATTTATGATCATTTGTTTTCATGATGGTAGCCAATCTGACAGGAGTGAGATGGAATCTCAATGTAGTTTTAATCTGCATTTCCCTGATGACTAGTGACGTAGAACAGTTTTTTAGATGCTTATATGCTATTCGTATGTCTTCCTTTGAGAATTCTCTATTTAGTTCCATAGCCCATTTTTTTTATTTTCTCGATTTTTATTAATATTTTCCATGATTATAAAAAATATCCCATGGTAGTACCCTCCCCCCCCACTTTCCCCTTTGAAATTCCATTCTCCATCATATCTCCTCCCCATCTCAATCTTTCTACTTACATATATGCAATACCAACCTAATAAATGCCCTCCTCCCTTCCTTTCTCTTCCCTTTATATCTCCTTTTTAACTTACTGGCCTCTGCTACTGAGTTTTTTCCTTCTCGCACAGAAGCCCAATCATCTGTAGCTAAGATCCACATATGAGGGAGAACATGTGGCGCTTGGCTTTCTGGGCCTGGGTTACCTCACTTAGTATAATCCTTTCCAGATCCATCCACTTTTCTGCAAATTTCATAACTTCATTTTTCTTTACCACTGAGTAAAACTCCATTGTATAAATGTGCCATATCTTCATTATCCACTCATCAGTTGAGGGACATCTAGGCTGGTTCCATTTCCCAGCTGTTATAAATTGAGCAGCAATAAACATGGTTGAGCACATACTTCTAAGGAAATGAGATGAGTCCTTAGGATATATACCTAGGAGTGCTATAGCTGGGTCATATGGTAGATCAATCTTTAGCTGTTTTAGGAACCTCCACACTGATTTCCATAATGGCTGGACTAGATTGCATTCCCACCAACAGTGTAGAAGGGTTCCTCTTTTTCCACATTCCCGCCAACATTTATGATCATTTGTTTTCATGATGGTAGCCAATCTGACAGGAGTGAGATGGAATCTCAATGTAGTTTTAATCTGCATTTCCCTGATGACTAGTGACGTAGAACAGTTTTTTAGATGCTTATATGCCATTCATATTTCTTCCTTTGAGAATTCTCTATTTAGCTCCATAACCCATTTTTTGATTGGCTTGTTTGATTCCTTATTATTTGACTTCTTGAGTTCTTTGTATATCCTAGATATTAATCCTCTATCAGATATATAGCTGGCGAAGATTTTTTCCCATTCGGTAGGTTGCCTCTTTGCTTTATTCACCGTGTCCTTTGCAGTGCAAAATCTTTGTAATTTCATGAGGTCCCAGTGGTTAATCTGTCTCTGAAATAAATATTTTTTTAAAAAACAAGAAGAAAAAAATTCTTAACTGTCCTACTCACTTATTCCCTTTATGAGGAAAATCAACTTGATTATTTAGTTTATGATTAGTGAAATCAATGGCCTAAAGAATATCATAAGCTTGGCCAACGTATTAGTGCAGCTGCTTGAAGAAGGGTCAAAACCAGGTCACACTTACATACCTACCCCAGAGGGCAGGCTGCTCCCACAAGTAAGACCTGTTTGCAGAGGCATTTTTTTTTTTAAGGCTTTGGGATCAAAATATCAGCTCTATTTTTATTTTATGTCCTTTTACTTTGTTTGGAAAAATATTTTCCAATATTAATAGCATCTTAAAATAACTTTCTTTTATAGTGAGATGAGAGAGGAGGGGAGGATTGCAAGTTTTGCAGAGATGTCCCTTTTCTGGGTTTCAAGACAAGACCATCCCTCAGAGCTGTGCTTCTCAAACTTTGTAGTGTGACAGGCTTCGCCTTGAGTGTGATGTAAACCTGGGGTTTCTAGGTGGTTCCTCACCGTCTGATTCTTAAGTGTGGGGTGTAGTGATTCCTATCTCTTGGCATGGGTCCCAGCTGATACTGCTGCTGCTGGTCCTGGGATGGTCACACTTTGAGAACGGCTGCCTGGAGAATAGGCAGTGTGTCTATGGTTGAACAGGAGAAGTGAACACTTGGCAGAAGTGTACAGCAGGACAGCAGAAGTAAGTATACAGTTGGCAGGAGAAAGAAGAGTTACATTTAAAACAATTTTTTTATTTACTTATTTATTTGAGAGTGACAGACAGAGAGAGAAACAGGCAGATAGATAGATAGAGAATGGGCGCACCAGGGCCTCCAGTCACTGCAAATGAACTCCAGATACATGCGCCACCGTGTGCATCTGGCTTACGTGGGTTCTGGGGAATTGAGCCTTGAACTGGGGTCCTTAGGTTTCATAGGCAAGCACTTAACCACTAAGCCATCTCTCCAGCCCCCAAGAGTTACATATTTTGAGCACTGATATTGTTTCAAGTATAGTGAAGATAATTTGCATACATTATGTCTAATGCTCATAACAATTAAACAAGTTGAGAGTGATTATTCCTGTTTTAAGCTTAGAAATCTGATTGAATTGTCCAAGATCACACAGTAAGTGGCAGAACAAGGGTTTGAACTTTTTTTTTTCCCTCTAGATCCAAGCTATTTCCATTAAATAAGCTATTTTGTTTAGATTCAAGTTTTTCTAGTTCTTTGTTCATGCAAGAACACCTTTTTTTTTTTTTTTTTTTTTTTAGGTAGGATCTCACTCTAGCCCAAGCTGACCTGGAATTCACTATGTAGTCTCAGGGTGGCCTTAAACTCACCACGATCCTCCTACCTTTGCCTCCCAAGTGCTGGCATTAAAGGCGTGCACCGCCACGCTGGGGTCCTCCCTCCCCCCTTTTAGATAGTATCTCATGTAGTCCAGGCTGGCCTTGAACTTTCTATGTAGCTGGGGCTAGCTTGGAACCTCTGATCCTCTTGCCTCTACCTCCCAAGTACTGGTATTGCAGGTGTATGCCACTATGCCTAGCTTCTAAACTTCCAATCATAGTTTGGTCTTTCTGGTGATCAACTCTTATGGGCCTACCAAGAATCACCTCATTAGAACAAAAGATGCTTTTATCACAAGGAAATCCCTAGGGATTAGGAGTCCTGTGTTAGGAACCATCAGATATTAGCACAAATGATGCACGTAGCACCATTATTGCTTAGGATATCTCAAAAGTTTGGGAGCTTTGTATTAGAAACTGAGGGCAGAGAACAAATAGATGTTTCTTGTCATATCACAAAATTCTAGGACCAACTAGAAGGTAAAACCACACAAGAATGATGCAGGATTTGGGGGATTCAGGAGGGGCCTCGCAGATTTATGAATCCCAAGTTTTGGAGTTCTTATCCTATTTTAACAAAAAATTGATAAAAACAGAGTCAAGAAGGATTATTTATGAGTTATTGAGTTTATTTAGGGAGAAATAATAATAAATAATAATTCCCCTAAATAATAATTATTTAGGAGAAATTTATACCTAGGAAAAGGCTGTAGCAGTTCCACACACATGTGGAAGACAGGATCTGGAAGCCCATGCAAAAAGATTTAGGAGAGGGCTGGAGAGATGGCTTAGCGGTTAAGGCACTTTCCTTCAAAGTCAAAGGACCACAGTTCGGTTCCCCAGGACCCATGTAAGCCAGATGCACAGGGTGGCACATACATCTGGAGTACATTTGCAGTAGCTGGAGGCCCTGTCATGCCCATTCTCTCTATCTCTCTCTCTCTCTGCTTGCAAATAAATTAATTAAAATTTTAAAAAGGCGTATGGAGTATTTCATCTCAACAAAGAACATTTTCTGGTCTTCAAACTAGGCATCTTTTAAATAACAGTGCACAAATGGAAGTGTCCTAAGCAAAATTTGAAAAAAATATTAAGAAAGAAAAATTAAGCTATATTAGAATAGCTGAGGCTGGGCCGTAACCAATTCCATGGGCCAGGTGACTTAGAAATTAATTTTCTCACAGTTTTGGAGGCAACAGGTTTGAGAGGATGATGTTGACAGGGCTGGGGTGTCCTGAGGCCTCTTTTCTTGCCTTGTGTGTGTGTGTCTTCTTTCTGTGTGCTCTCCTGGGCATTCTCTGTGTGTGTGTGTCTAAGTTCTTACTGCCTCTGATTAGAAGGAGGTTATTCATATTGGGTTAGGGCTCACCTTAGTATCCTCACTTTAATTTAATTACATCTTCAAAGATTCTGTTTCGAAATACAATCACATCCTGAGTCACTAGAAGTTAAGACTTACCATATAGATTTTGTTTCAGCAGATTGCAATAACCAGAAAATGCTCCTGCTAAAAATACCTAGGTTGGCTGGATTAATAAAACATCACACCCTCATAAATGCATAGCTGAGTCATATAATCTGACATGTAGGCCTCTGCCAAGGTTACCCAGATAATGCTGGACAAGATACAGAATGCTGTGTTTCATATTCTAGAGGCTTGTTTTTTTATCATTTTATTTATTTATTAGATACAGAGGACATATTGAGAGAGGGAGAGAGAATGGGCGCACCAGGGCCTCTAGCCACTGCAAACGAACTCCAGAAGCATGCGCCACGATGTACATCTGGCTAATGTGGGGCCTGGAGAATCGAACCTGGCTCCTTAGGCTCCGTAGGCAAGTGCCTTAATCACTAAGCCGTCTCTCCAGCCTGGGGTTTGAGTTTTGATGCTTAGTAGGAGATAGAGCCTTTGAACCCACGCTGGCACCCTTGAAAGACTACATGTTGGGGCTGAGAAATGACTTAGCTGGCAAGAGCACTTGTTGAGTACAGGCATGCTGGACCTGAGAGGGTCGAGACCACCTGAGTTCGATCCCCAGCACCCACACTAAAAGCTGGGTGGGCCACACTTGCCTACATCCCCAGTACTGTGGGAGGTAGAGACAAAAGTATCACTTGGGCTAGCTTGTCGGCCAGTCTGATCAAAAACTGTAGCTCCGGTATCAGTGAGAGACTGTATCTCAAGACAACACAGGCCTCCTCTGGCTTCCCCATGCGCGAGCAGCGGTGTGCATCTGCACACACATGTGAATACACTATACATTTGCACATCACACCACACACACTGTACACATATGCCAAAATAAAAAAGAGGACTACATCCTAAGTAAAAAGGGGCTGAGAAAACAACCACACCAACACAGGTAACAGTGTGGCCCATGGGTGTAGAAGGTAAGCTTGGTACAAGAGGTCAGCATCTCAGGTAAGTTTCATATCATCTTCCTGGGTTGGGGACTCTTCTCGTCAAGAGATAGGCATAGAATGTGTGGATATCTTTGGAATCTTTGGGCAGGTTACTTAACCTTTTTGGTTCATTTGTATATCCTCGAATAGTAATTAAATAATGGTTTTTAAAATATTTTTAAATGTTTTATTTATTTATTTGAGAAAGAAAGAAGAAGAGAGAGAGAGGGAGAGGAGGGAGAGAGGGAGAGGAAGAGGCAGATTAAATAGGGGGCCAGGTGTGGTGGTGCACGGCCTTTGATCCCAGCACATGGGAGGCAGAGATAGGAGGATCACTGTGAGTTCCAGGCCAGCCTGATTCTACATAGTGAATTCCAGGTCAGCCTGGGCTAGAGGGAGACCTTACCTTGAAGCTCCCCCCCACTCTAAAAAAACAAAACAAAATAACAACAACAACAACAACCCATAAGCAGGTATGAGAGAGAATGGGTATACCAGGGCCTTCATCTCTGGCACTAGGGATTTTCTAGTAACAATCTATTGCTTCTGGGTGTACCATTGTCTAAAAAACAGTACATTTCCATATAACTTATTCATACCCTCTTAGATTTTGATTAGACCTCTCCCCACCTTTCCTTTATTCAGTCTCTTCCCCTGACCTCACTTAGGCCTTTCCATACTTACATGTATACAATACAAAACCACCCTCTTAAGTCCTCCCTCCTCCCTCCCTTTCTATTCCCTTTATATCCCCTTTCTAGCTTACTGGCCTCTGCTACTGGGTTATATTCTAACTCACATAGAGGTCCAAACATTTGCAGCTAGGATCCACATATGACAGAGAACATGCGACATCTGGCTTTCTGGGCCTGGGTTATCTCACTAAGTATAATCCTTTCCAGATCCACCCATTTTTCTGAAAATTTCATTTTTCTTTACAGCTGAATAGAACTCCATTGTATAAATGTACCACATCTTTATTATCCACTCACCAGTTGAGGGACATCTAGGTTGGTTCCATTTCCTAACTACTGTGAATAGAGCGGCAACAAACATGGTTGAGCAAGTATCTCTGAGGTAGTGAGATGAGTCCTTAGGATATATGCCTAGGAGTGCTATAGCTGGGTCATATGGTAGATCTATTTTTAGCTGTCTCAGGAGCCTCCACACTGATTTCCACAATGGGTGATTGCATTCTCACCAACAGAATAGAAGGGTTCCTCTTTTACGACATCCTCAACAGCATTTATTGTCATTTGTTTTCTTGATGGTAGCCAATCTGACAGGAGTGAGATGGAATCTCAATGTAGTTTTAATCTGCATTTCCCTGATGGCTAAGGATGTACAACATATTTTTAGATGTTATATGCCATCTGTATTTCTTCATCTGAGAACTCTCTATTTAGTTCCATAGCTCTTTTTTTTTTGTTGTTGTTTGTTTGTTTTTTTGAGGTAGGGTCTTACTCTAGCCCAGGCTGACCTGGAATTCACTATGGAGTCTCAGGGTGGCCTGGAACTCACAGTGATCCTCCTACCTCTGCCTCCCAAGTGCTGGGGTTAAAGGTGTGTGCTACCACGCCCGGCCCATAGCTCATTTAAAAAAAAACTATTTATTTATTTGAGAGAGAGAGAGGAAGAGGGAGGGTGAGAGAGAGAGAGAGAATGGGTGCACAAATGAACTCCAGACGCATGTGCCACCATGTGCATCTGGCTTACGTGGGTCCTGGGAATTGAACCTAGGTCCTTGGCTTTGCAGGCAAGTGCCTTCACTGCTAAGCCATCTCTCTAGCTCCATAGCCATTTTTAATTAGGTTGTTTGATTTCTTATTATTTAGCTTTTTGAGTTCTTTGTATATTCTAGATATTAATCTTCTGTCAGATGTATAGCTGGCAAAGATTTTCTCCCATTCTATAGGTTAGCCTAGGCTAAAGGAAGACCCTACCTTAAACAAACAAACAAACAAACAAACAAGAATGTTAAGAGCCAGAGGCTGGGGAGAGATGTTGTAGAAGGCTGTGTCCTGGACTTCTGGACTCAACACTCATGAACTCATAAAAGCTATGGTTTCCAGCACAAGATTGAGCCCATTAACATTCCCTCCTAGTGAAGGAAAAGCTCACAAGACCCCCCCCACTCCTCCCAGAGTAGCGATGGCAGTTGATGGCTGCTGGGGAAGGAGGGAGAGTCATGCTCTGCAATGTTGTAACTGGTAAGCTGCTCGTTCTCCAGGAAACAACGCCATGCTTCATTCAAGTACACTAATTCAACTCGTTAGGTCATACATGTGAAAGGCAGAAAAGCACAAGGAGAATTAGCTGGGATGAAAAAGGGGGGTTAGTATAGGGATAAGAGAGGGTAATGGGGATAAGTATGACCCAAATACACATATGAAATTGTGAAAAATAAAATAAAAGGGAAAATTATTTTTTAAATATATTTTATTTGAGTGAGAGAAAGAGGCAGAGAGAAAGAGAGAGAGAGAGAAAGAATGGGCTCGCCAGGGTCTCCAGCCATTGCAGGTGAACTCCAGACCCATGTGCCCCCTTGTGTATCTGGCTTACGTGGGTCCTGGAGAGTTGAACCAGGATCCTTTGGCTTTGCAGGCAAATGCCTTAACCTCTAAGCCATCTCTCCAGACCCGGGAAAATTATTTTTTCCTACCTAATAACTAAAAGAAACCAAAAGATTGGGTTGGAGAGATTTGCTCAACGATTAAAGATGCTTGCTTGCAAAGCCTGATGGCCTGAGTTCAAGTCCCCAATACCCATGTAAAGCCAGATGTACAAGTGGCACATGTATCTAGAGTTCATTTGCAGTGGCAAGGGCAGGAGGCCCTGACACACTCATACTCTCTGTCTCTGAAATAATAAATAATAAATATATGTTATAATATTTTATATTTTAAATTTATTTTTTAATTTTTATTTATTATTTTATTTTATTTATTTTAATTTTTATTTTTAATTTTTTCTCAATTTTTATTAACATTTTCCATGATTATAAAAAATATCCCATGGTAGTACCCCACCCCCCCCCACTTTCCCCTTTGAAATTCCATTCTCCATCATATCCCCTCCCCATCTCAATCTTTCTACTTACATATATGCAATACCAACCTAATAAATGCCCTCCTCCCTTCCTTTCTCTTCCCTTTATATCTCCTTTTTAACTTACTGGCCTCTGCTACTGAGTTTTTTTCCTTCTCGCACAGAAGCCCAATCATCTGTAGCTAAGATCCACATATGAGGGAGAACATTTGGCGCTTGGCTTTCTGGGCCTGGGTTACCTCACTTAGTATAATCCTTTCCAGATCCATCCACTTTTCTGCAAATTTCATAACATCATTTTTCTTTACCACTGAGTAAAACTCATTGTATAAATGTGCCATATCTTCATTATCCACTCATCAGTTGAGGGACATCTAGGCTGGTTCCATTTCCCAGCTGTTATAAATTGAGCAGCAATAAACATGTTGAGCACATACTTCTAAGGAATGAGATGAGTCCTTAGGATATATGCCTAGGAGTGCTATAGCTGGGTCATATGGTAGATCATTCTTTAGCTGTTTTAGGAACCTCCACACTGATTTCCACAATGGCTGGACCAGATTTGCATTCCCTCCAACAGTGTAGAAGGGTTCCTCTTTTTCCACATCCCCGCCAACATTTATGATCAATTGTTTTCATGATGGTAGCCAATCTGACAGGAGTGAGATGGAATCTCAATGTAGTTTTAATCTGCATTTCCCTGATGGCTAAGGATGTACAACTATTTTTAGATGTTATATGCCATCTGTATTTCTTCATCTGAGAACTCTCTATTTAGTTCCATAGCTCTTTTTTTTTTTTTTTCTCAATTTTTATTAACATTTTCCATGATTATAAAAAATATCCCATGGTAGTACCCCACCCCCCCCACTTTCCCCTTTGAAATTCCATTCTCCATCATATCTCCTCCCCATCTCAATCTTTCTACTTACATATATGCAATACCAACCTAATACATGCCCTCCTCCCTTCCTTTCTCTTCACTTTATATCTCCTTTTTAACTTACTGGCCTCTGCTACTGAGTTTTTTCCTTCTCACACAGAAGCCCAATCATCTGTAGCTAGGATCCACATATGAGGGAGAACATGTGGCGCTTGGCTTTCTGGGCCTGGGTTACCTCACTTAGTATAATCCTTTCCAGATCCATCCACTTTTCTGCAAATTTCATAACTTCATTTTTCTTTACCACTGAGTAGAACTCCATTGTATAAATGTGCCATATCTTCATTATCCACTCATCAGTTGAGGGACATCTAGGCTGGTTCCATTTCCCAGCTATTATAAATTGAGCAGCAATAAACATGTTGAGCACGTACTTCTAAGGAAATGGGATGAGTCCTTAGGATATATGCCTAGGAGTGCTATAGCTGGGTCATATGGTAGATCAATTTTTAGCTGTCTTAGGAACCTCCACACTGATTTCCACAATGGCTGGACCAGATTGCATTCCCACCAACAGTGTAGAAGGGTTCCTCTTTTTCCACATCCCCGCCAACATTTATGATTATTTGTTTACATGATGGTAGCCAATCTGACAGGAGTGAGATGGAATCTCAATGTAGTTTTAATCTGCATTTCCCTGATGACTAGTGACATAGAACAGTTTTTTAGATGCTTATATGCCATTCGTATTTCTTCCTTCGAGAATTCTCTATTTAGTTCCATAGCCCATTTTTTGATTGGCTTGTTTGATTCCTTATTATTTAACTTCTTGAGTTCTTTGTATATCCTAGATATTAATCCTCTATCAGATATATAGCTGGCGAAGATTTTTTCCCATTCTGTAGGTTGCCTCTTTGCTTTATTCACCGTGTCCTTTGCAGTGCAAAATCTTTGTAATTTCATGAGGTCCCAGTGGTTAATCTGTCTCTGAAATAAATATTTTTTTAAAAAACAAGAAGAAAAAAATTCTTAACTGTCCTACTCACTTATTCCCTTTATGAGGAAAATCAACTTGATTATTTAGTTTGTGATTAGTGAAATCAATGGCCTAAAGAATATCATAAGCTTGGCCAACGTATTAGTGCAGCTGCTTGAAGAAGGGTCAAAACCAGGTCACACTGACATACCTACCCCAGAGGGCAGGCTGCTCCCACAAGTAAGACCTGTTTGCAGAGGCATTTTTTTTTTAAGGCTTTGGGATCAAAATATCAGCTCTATTTTTATTTTATGTCCTTTTACTTTGTTTGGAAAAATATTTTCCAATATTAATAGCATCTTAAAATAACTTTCTTTTATAGTGAGATGAGAGAGGAGGGGAGGTTTGCAAGTTTTGCAGAGATGTCCCTTTTCTGGGTTTCAAGACAAGACCATCCCTCAGAGCTGTGCTTCTCAAACTTTGTAGTGTGACAGGCTTCGCCTTGAGTGTGATGTAAACCTGGGGTTTCTAGGTGGTTCCTCACCGTCTGATTCTTAAGTGTGGGGTGTAGTGATTCCTATCTCTTGGCATGGGTCTCAGCTGATACTGCTGCTGCTGGTCCTGGGATGGTCACACTTTGAGAACGGCTGCCTGGAGAATAGGCAGTGTGTCTATGGTTGAACAGGAGAAGTGAACACTTGGCAGAAGTGTACAGCAGGACAGCAGAAGTAAGTATACAGTTGGCAGGAGAAAGAAGAGTTACATTTAAAACAATTTTTTTATTTACTTATTTATTTGAGAGTGACAGACAGAGAGAGAAACAGGCAGATAGATAGATAGAGAATGGGCGCACCAGGGCCTCCAGTCACTGCAAATGACTCCAGATACATGCGCCACCGTGTGCATCTGGCTTACGTGGGTTCTGGGGAATTGAGCCTTGAACTGGGGTCCTTAGGTTTCATAGGCAAGCACTTAACCACTAAGCCATCTCTCCAGCCCCCAAGAGTTACATATTTTGAGCACTGATATTGTTTCAAGTATAGTGAAGATAATTTGCATACATTATGTCTAATGCTCATAACAATTAAACAAGTTGAGAGTGATTATTCCTGTTTTAAGCTTAGAAATCTGATTGAATTGTCCAAGATCACACAGTAAGTGGCAGAACAAGGGTTTGAACTTTTTTTTTCCCTCTAGATCCAAGCTATTTCCATTAAATAAGCTATTTTGTTTAGATTCAAGTTTTTCTAGTTCTTTGTTCATGCAAGAACACCTTTTTTTTTTTTTTTTTTTTTTTTTTTTAGGTAGGATCTCACTCTAGCCCAAGCTGACCTGGAATTCACTATGTAGTCTCAGGGTGGCCTTAACTCACCACGATCCTCCTACCTTTGCCTCCCAAGTGCTGGCATTAAAGGCGTGCACCGCCACGCTGGGGTCCTCCCTCCCCCCTTTTAGATAGTATCTCATGTAGTCCAGGCTGGCCTTGAACTTTCTATGTAGCTGGGGCTAGCTTGGAACCTCTGATCCTCTTGCCTCTACCTCCCAAGTACTGGTATTGCAGGTGTATGCCACTATGCCTAGCTTCTAAACTTCCAATCATAGTTTGGTCTTTCTGGTGATCAACTCTTATGGGCCTACCAAGAATCACCTCATTAGAACAAAAGATGCTTTTATCACAAGGAAATCCCTAGGGATTAGGAGTCCTGTGTTAGGAACCATCAGATATTAGCACAAATGATGCACGTAGCACCATTATTGCTTAGGATATCTCAAAAGTTTGGGAGCTTTGTATTAGAAACTGAGGGCAGAGAACAAATAGATGTTTCTTGTCATATCACAAAATTCTAGGACCAACTAGAAGGTAAAACCACACAAGAATGATGCAGGATTTGGGGGATTCAGGAGGGGCCCTCGCAGATTTATGAATCCCAAGTTTTGGAGTTCTTATCCTATTTTAACAAAAAATTGATAAAAACAGAGTCAAGAAGGATTATTTATGAGTTATTGAGTTTATTTAGGGAGAAATAATAATAAATAATAATTCCCCTAAATAATAATTATTTAGGAGAAATTTATACCTAGGAAAAGGCTGTAGCAGTTCCACACACATGTGGAAGACAGGATCTGGAAGCCCATGCAAAAAGATTTAGGAGAGGGCTGGAGAGATGGCTTAGCGGTTAAGGCACTTTCCTTCAAAGTCAAAGGACCACAGTTCGGTTCCCCAGGACCCATGTAAGCCAGATGCACAGGGTGGCACATACATCTGGAGTACATTTGCAGTAGCTGGAGGCCCTGTCATGCCCATTCTCTCTATCTCTCTAATGAATGAATGAATGAATAAATAAATAATAATAATAATAATAAAGATTTAGGAGAAACATACACCCATGTGGGAGGCAGAGCATGAGAACATCAGCCCTAAGCCTCCAATATGGAAGAAAGTTAAGAAATTAAGTGGTGGTGGCTTAAGGAGGAAGAATAGAGGGAAAACACCAAAGCAGAGATTAGGAAATTCAGATGAGAAATGAGTAGTAAAGAAAGTCAGAGTGATTACACCCATGGGAGACCCCAAATTCAGAGGAATCACGTATGTGGCAGGCCCAGAGCTGAGAGGAAATACAAAGGTGGTAGGCTCAGAGATCCAAGTTGAATCAAACATGTAATCAAAGTGAGAAGTTACTCCAAAGCCTGAAACAGATCGAAGACAAGCAGGGCAATGGCCAGGCCACGGGGGAAGCCCCATCTCCCTTCTCAGCAAAGCTGAGGTGAAGAGAGGTGGACAGAGGGCAGAGATCAGCATGGGGCAAGCCTTTACAGTCAAGTAAAAATGGATTTGGGGGCTGGAGACATGGCTTAGCGGTTAAGGTGTTTGCCTGCAAAGCCAAAGGACCTTGGTTCAATTCCCCAGGCCCCACATAAGCCAGATGCACAAGGGGGCGCACACATCTGGAGTTCATTTGCAGTGGTTGGAGGCCCTGGCGTGCCCATTCTTTCTCTCTCTCTCAAATAAGTAAATAAAATTTGTTAAATAAAAATGGATTTTGTCTTCAGACTCAGGTGTGTAAGTGGATAACCTGATTGGTCCTTGGATTCAGGGGGCCCAACCCAAAGACTATCCCACCTAGCAAGTGTGTAGACTGTGGAAGCAGCAGGGGTCACTGCAGCCTTTGCGGATCAGACAGGAGTTCCAGTTCTGCCGAGGAAGGCTGGAGTGACAGCTTCCAGTTCTCTCTTTGGGCTCCTGTTCCTAACGAAACTGCCTAAAAGAAGTTAGCTCTCTCCTGTCTCCTTCAAGAAGAGAGACTTGGAAAGAAGGGATTCAGTGGAGGGGGGATTTGGGAAGGGAAAAAGGGAAGTGGTGAGACGGGATTATGATGCTGTTATATTGTCGATATTTATGGAAGTTGTCAGTAAAAAGTTTTTAAAAACTTAAAAAAAACATATAGTAAGTCAAATAGAAAAGACTGTGTTTGTGGTGTGCCTTCACATGTGTGTGTTTTCATATGTGTGTAGGGGCACATGCAAGTGTGTGTGTGGTGTGTGTGTGTGTGTGTATGTGCAGACCAGGGCTCACGTCAAGGGTCTTCATTAGTTGCTCTCCACATCATCATCATCATCATCATCATTACTATTTCAAGGTAGGGTCTCACTCTAGCCCAGGCTGACCTGGATTCACTATGTAGTCGCAGGCTGGCCTTGAACTCACAGCAATCCTCCTACCTCTTCCTCCCTTCTTGCCTGGCTACCACCTTAATTTTCTTTCTTTCTTTCTGTTTTTTTGTTTGTTTGTTTGTAGTTTTTCAAAGTAGGGTCTCACTCTGGCCCAGGCTGACCTGGAATTCACTATGAAGTCTCAGGTTGGCCTCAAACTCTCAGTGATCCTCCTACCTCTGCCTCCCAAGTGCTGGGGTTAGAGGTGTGTGCTACCACGCCGGCCCATAGCTCATTTAAAAAAATTATTTATTTATTTGAGAGAGAGAGAGGAAGAGGGAGGGTGAGAGAGAGAGAGAGAATGGGTGCACAAATGAACTCCAGACGCATGTGCCACCATGTGCATCTGGCTTACGTGGGTCCTGGGGAATTGAACCTAGGTCCTTTGGCTTTGCAGGCAAGTGCCTTCACTGCTAAGCCATCTCTCTAGCTCCATAGGCCATTTTTTAATTAGGTTGTTTGATTTCTTATTATTTAGCTTTTTGAGTTCTTTGTATATTCTAGATATTAATCTTCTGTCAGATGTATAGCTGGCAAAGATTTTCTCCCATTCTATAGGTTAGCCTAGGCTAAAGGAAGACCCTACCTTAAACAAACAAACAAACAAACAAACAAGAATGTTAAGAGCCAGAGGCTGGGGAGAGATGTTGTAGAAGGCTGTGTCCTGGACTTCTGGACTCAACACTCATGAACTCATAAAAGCTATGGTTTCCAGCACAAGATTGAGCCCATTAACATTCCCTCCTAGTGAAGGAAAAGCTCACAAGACCCCCCCCCCACTCCTCCCAGAGTAGCGATGGCAGTTGATGGCTGCTGGGGAAGGAGGGAGAGTCATGCTCTGCAATGTTGTAACTGGTAAGCTGCTCGTTCTCCAGGAAACAACGCCATGCTTCATTCAAGTACACTAATTCAACTCGTTAGGTCATACATGTGAAAGGCAGAAAAGCACAAGGAGAATTAGCTGGGATGAAAAAGGGGGGTTAGTATAAGGGGATAAGAGAGGGTAATGGGGATAAGTATGACCCAAATACACATATGAAATTGTGAAAAATAAAATAAAAGGGAAAATTATTTTTTAAATATATTTTATTTGAGTGAGAGAAAGAGGCAGAGAGAAAGAGAGAGAGAGAGAAAGAATGGGCTCGCCAGGGTCTCCAGCCATTGCAGGTGAACTCCAGACGCATGTGCCCCCTTGTGTATCTGGCTTACGTGGGTCCTGGAGAGTTGAACCAGGATCCTTTGGCTTTGCAGGCAAATGCCCTTAACCTCTAAGCCATCTCTCCAGACCCGGGAAAATTATTTTTTCCTACCTAATAACTAAAAGAAACCAAAAGATTGGGTTGGAGAGATTTGCTCAAGGATTAAAGATGCTTGCTTGCAAAGCTGATGGCCTGAGTTCAAGTCCCCAATACCCATGTAAAGCCAGATGTACAAAGTGGCACATGTATCTAGAGTTCATTTGCAGTGGCAAGGGCAGGAGGCCCTGACACACTCATACTCTCTGTCTCTGAAATAAATAAATAAATAAATAAATATATGTATATATATATATTTTTATATTTTAAATTTATTTATTTATTTTTAAATTTTTATTTATTATTTTATTTTATTTTATTTTTAATTTTTTATTTTTAATTTTTTTCTCAATTTTTATTAACATTTTCCATGATTATAAAAAATATCCCATGGTAGTACCCCACCCCCCCACTTTCCCCTTTGAAATTCCATTCTCCATCATATCCCCTCCCCATCTCAATCTTTCTACTTACATATATGCAATACCAACCTAATAAATGCCCTTCTCCCTTCCTTTCTCTTCCCTTTATATCTCCTTTTTAACTTACTGGCCTCTGCTACTGAGTTTTTTCCTTCTCGCACAGAAGCCCAATCATCTGTAGCTAAGATCCACATATGAGGGAGAACATTTGGCGCTTGGCTTTCTGGGCCTGGGTTACCTCACTTAGTATAATCCTTTCCAGATCCATCCACTTTTCTGCAAATTTCATAACTTCATTTTTTCTTTACCACTGAGTAAAACTCATTGTATAAATGTGCCATATCTTCATTATCCACTCATCAGTTGAGGGACATCTAGGCTGGTTCCATTTCCCAGCTGTTATAAATTGAGCAGCAATAAACATGGTTGAGCACATACTTCTAAGGAAATGAGATGAGTCCTTAGGATATATGCCTAGGAGTGCTATAGCTGGGTCATATGGTAGATCAATCTTTAGCTGTTTTAGGAACCTCCACACTGATTTCCACAATGGCTGGACCAGATTGCATTCCCTCCAACAGTGTAGAAGGGTTCCTCTTTTTCCACATCCCCGCCAACATTTATGATCATTTGTTTTCATGATGGTAGCCAATCTGACAGGAGTGAGATGGAATCTCAATGTAGTTTTAATCTGCATTTCCCTGATGACTAGTGACGTAGAACAGTTTTTTAGATGCTTATATGCTATTCGTATGTCTTCCTTTGAGAATTCTCTATTTAGTTCCATAGCCATTTTTTTTATTTTCTCGATTTTTATTAATATTTTCCATGATTATAAAAAATATCCCATGGTAGTACCCTCCCCCCCCACTTTCCCCTTTGAAATTCCATTCTCCATCATATCTCCTCCCCATCTCAATCTTTCTACTTACATATATGCAATACCAACCTAATAAATGCCCTCCTCCCTTCCTTTCTCTTCCCTTTATATCTCCCTTTTTAACTTACTGGCCTCTGCTACTGAGTTTTTTCCTTCTCGCACAGAAGCCCAATCATCTGTAGCTAAGATCCACATATGAGGGAGAACATGTGGCGCTTGGCTTTCTGGGCCTGGGTTACCTCACTTAGTATAATCCTTTCCAGATCCATCCACTTTTCTGCAAATTTCATAACTTCATTTTTCTTTACCACTGAGTAAAACTCCATTGTATAAATGTGCCATATCTTCATTATCCACTCATCAGTTGAGGGACATCTAGGCTGGTTCCATTTCCCAGCTGTTATAAATTGAGCAGCAATAAACATGGTTGAGCACATACTTCTAAGGAAATGAGATGAGTCCTTAGGATATATACCTAGGAGTGCTATAGCTGGGTCATATGGTAGATCAATCTTTAGCTGTTTTAGGAACCTCCACACTGATTTCCATAATGGCTGGACTAGATTGCATTCCCACCAACAGTGTAGAAGGGTTCCTCTTTTTCCACATTCCCCGCCAACATTTATGATCATTTGTTTTCATGATGGTAGCCAATCTGACAGGAGTGAGATGGAATCTCAACTCACATAGTAGTTTTAATCTGCAATTTCCCTGATGACTAGTGACGTTAGAACAGTTTTTTAGATGCTTATATGCCATTCATATTTCTTCCTTTGAGAATTCTCTCTATTTAGCTCCCATAACCCAATTTGCTATTAGCTCCATAACCCATTTTTTGATTGGCTTGTTTGATTCCTTATTATTTGACTTCTTGAGTTCTTTGTATATCCTAGATATTAATCCTCTATCAGATATATAGCTGGCGAAGATTTTTTCCCATTCGGTAGGTTGCCTCTTTGCTTTATTCACCGTGTCCTTTGCAGTGCAAAATCTTTGTAATTTCATGAGGTCCCCAGTGGTTAATCTGTCTCTGAAATAAATATTTTTTTAAAAAACAAGAAGAAAAAATTCTTAACTGTCCTACTCACTTATTCCCTTTATGAGGAAAATCAACTTGATTATTTAGTTTATGATTAGTGAAATCAATGGCCTAAGTATTAGGCCAAGTATTAGTGCAGCTGCTTGAAGAAGGGTCAAAACCAGGTCACACTTACATACCTACCCCAGAGGGCAGGCTGCTCCCACAAGTAAGACCTGTTTGCAGAGGCATTTTTTTTTTTAAGGCTTTGGGATCAAAATATCAGCTCTATTTTTATTTTATGTCCTTTTACTTTGTTTGGAAAAATATTTTCCAATATTAATAGCATCTTAAAATAACTTTCTTTTATAGTGAGATGAGAGAGGAGGGGAGGATTGCAAGTTTTGCAGAGATGTCCCTTTTCTGGGTTTCAAGACAAGACCATCCCTCAGAGCTGTGCTTCTCAAACTTTGTAGTGTGACAGGCTTCGCCTTGAGTGTGATGTAAACCTGGGGTTTCTAGGTGGTTCCTCACCGTCTGATTCTTAAGTGTGGGGTGTAGTGATTCCTATCTCTTGGCATGGGTCCCAGCTGATACTGCTGCTGCTGGTCCTGGGATGGTCACACTTTGAGAACGGCTGCCTGGAGAATAGGCAGTGTGTCTATGGTTGAACAGGAGAAGTGAACACTTGGCAGAAGTGTACAGCAGGACAGCAGAAGTAAGTATACAGTTGGCAGGAGAAAGAAGAGTTACATTTAAAACAATTTTTTTATTTACTTATTTATTTGAGAGTGACAGACAGAGAGAGAAACAGGCAGATAGATAGATAGAGAATGGGCGCACCAGGGCCTCCAGTCACTGCAAATGAACTCCAGATACATGCGCCACCGTGTGCATCTGGCTTACGTGGGTTCTGGGGAATTGAGCCTTGAACTGGGGTCCTTAGGTTTCATAGGCAAGCACTTAACCACTAAGCCATCTCTCCAGCCCCCAAGAGTTACATATTTTGAGCACTGATATTGTTTCAAGTATAGTGAAGATAATTTGCATACATTATGTCTAATGCTCATAACAATTAAACAAGTTGAGAGTGATTATTCCTGTTTTAAGCTTAGAAATCTGATTGAATTGTCCAAGATCACACAGTAAGTGGCAGAACAAGGGTTTGAACTTTTTTTTTTCCCTCTAGATCCAAGCTATTTCCATTAAATAAGCTATTTTGTTTAGATTCAAGTTTTTCTAGTTCTTTGTTCATGCAAGAACACCTTTTTTTTTTTTTTTTTTTTTTTTTTTTTTTTAGGTAGGATCTCACTCTAGCCCAAGCTGACCTGGAATTCACTATGTAGTCTCAGGGTGGCCTTAAACTCACCACGATCCTCCTACCTTTGCCTCCCAAGTGCTGGCATTAAAGGCGTGCACCGCCACGCTGGGGTCCTCCCTCCCCCCTTTTAGATAGTATCTCATGTAGTCCAGGCTGGCCTTGAACTTTCTATGTAGCTGGGGCTAGCTTGGAACCTCTGATCCTCTTGCCTCTACCTCCCAAGTACTGGTATTGCAGGTGTATGCCACTATGCCTAGCTTCTAAACTTCCAATCATAGTTTGGTCTTTCTGGTGATCAACTCTTATGGGCCTACCAAGAATCACCTCATTAGAACAAAAGATGCTTTTATCACAAGGAAATCCCTAGGGATTAGGAGTCCTGTGTTAGGAACCATCAGATATTAGCACAAATGATGCACGTAGCACCATTATTGCTTAGGATATCTCAAAAGTTTGGGAGCTTTGTATTAGAAACTGAGGGCAGAGAACAAATAGATGTTTCTTGTCATATCACAAAATTCTAGGACCAACTAGAAGGTAAAACCACACAAGAATGATGCAGGATTTGGGGGATTCAGGAGGGGCCTCGCAGATTTATGAATCCCAAGTTTTGGAGTTCTTATCCTATTTTAACAAAAAATTGATAAAAACAGAGTCAAGAAGGATTATTTATGAGTTATTGAGTTTATTTAGGGAGAAATAATAATAAATAATAATTCCCCTAAATAATAATTATTTAGGAGAAATTTATACCTAGGAAAAGGCTGTAGCAGTTCCACACACATGTGGAAGACAGGATCTGGAAGCCCATGCAAAAAGATTTAGGAGAGGGCTGGAGAGATGGCTTAGCGGTTAAGGCACTTTCCTTCAAAGTCAAAGGACCACAGTTCGGTTCCCCAGGACCCATGTAAGCCAGATGCACAGGGTGGCACATACATCTGGAGTATATTTGCAATAGCTGGAGGCCCTGTCATGCCCATTCTCTCTGTCTCTCTAATGAATGAATGAATGAATAAATAAATAATAATAATAATAATAAAGATTTAGGAGAAACATACACCCATGTGGGAGGCAGAGCATGAGAACATCAGCCCTAAGCCTCCAATATGGAAGAAAGTTAAGAAATTAAGTGGTGGTGGCTTAAGGAGGAAGAATAGAGGGAAAACACCAAAGCAGAGATTAGGAAATTCAGATGAGAAATGAGTAGTAAAGAAAGTCAGAGTGATTACACCCATGGGAGACCCCAAATTCAGAGGAATCACGTATGTGGCAGGCCCAGAGCTGAGAGGAAATACAAAGGTGGTAGGCTCAGAGATCCAAGTTGAATCAAACATGTAATCAAAGTGAGAAGTTACTCCAAAGCCTGAAACAGATCGAAGACAAGCAGGGCAATGGCCAGGCCACGGGGGAAGCCCCATCTCCCTTCTCAGCAAAGCTGAGGTGAAGAGAGGTGGACAGAGGGCAGAGATCAGCATGGGGCAAGCCTTTACAGTCAAGTAAAAATGGATTTGGGGGCTGGAGACATGGCTTAGCGGTTAAGGTGTTTGCCTGCAAAGCCAAAGGACCTTGGTTCAATTCCCCAGGCCCCACATAAGCCAGATGCACAAGGGGGCGCACACATCTGGAGTTCATTTGCAGTGGTTGGAGGCCCTGGCGTGCCCATTCTTTCTCTCTCTCTCAAATAAGTAAATAAAATTTGTTAAATAAAAATGGATTTTGTCTTCAGACTCAGGTGTGTAAGTGGATAACCTGATTGGTCCTTGGATTCAGGGGGCCCAACCCAAAGACTATCCCACCTAGCAAGTGTGTAGACTGTGGAAGCAGCAGGGGTCACTGCAGCCTTTGCGGATCAGACAGGAGTTCCAGTTCTGCCGAGGAAGGCTGGAGTGACAGCTTCCAGTTCTCTCTTTGGGCTCCTGTTCCTAACGAAACTGCCTAAAAGAAGTTAGCTCTCTCCTGTCTCCTTCAAGAAGAGAGACTTGGAAAGAAGGGATTCAGTGGAGGGGGGATTTGGGAAGGGAAAAAGGGAAGTGGTGAGACGGGATTATGATGCTGTTATATTGTCGATATTTATGGAAGTTGTCAGTAAAAAGTTTTTTAAAAACTTAAAAAAAACATATAGTAAGTCAAATAGAAAAGACTGTGTTTGTGGTGTGCCTTCACATGTGTGTGTTTTCATATGTGTGTAGGGGCACATGCAAGTGTGTGTGTGTGTGTGTGTGTGTGTGTATGTGCAGACCAGGGCTCACGTCAAGGGTCTTCATTAGTTGCTCTCCACATCATCATCATCATCATCATCATTACTATTTCAAGGTAGGGTCTCACTCTAGCCCAGGCTGACCTGGAATTCACTATGTAGTCTCAGGCTGGCCTTGAACTCACAGCAATCCTCCTACCTCTTCCTCCCTTCTTGCCTGGCTACCACCTTAATTTTCTTTCTTTCTTTCTGTTTTTTTGTTTGTTTGTTTGTAGTTTTTCAAAGTAGGGTCTCACTCTGGCCCAGGCTGACCTGGAATTCACTATGAAGTCTCAGGGTGGCCTCAAACTCTCAGTGATCCTCCTACCTCTGCCTCCCAAGTGCTGGGATTAAAGGCGTGTGCCACCACGCTCGGCTCCACCTTAATTTTTGACAGTCTTTCTCTCCCTCTCTCTCTGAACCTAGAAGCTCACCAGTTTGGTTAGATTAACTAGCCATTAAACTCCAGGGATTCCCTGTCTCTGTCTGTACCTCTTTAGTGCTGGGATTAAGATGTGAGCCTGGGACTAGACAGAAGTAGGAATCCAAGTTCAAGTTCTCATACCATCTCCTCACCCCAAAAATTTAATATAAAGAATTATTAATCATGATAAAAGTATCACTGTAAGGTTCAGTTTGGTGCCCTGGGGCTGAGAGAGTCACTCAAAGCAGCATGAACTTGGAAGGAATTAAGAGATTGTTGAAGGAGGTGTGGTTCAGTCACCAGAGAAAAGAACTTGCTTTGACCAGCCAGTCTGAAGTTTCTGGACCATTAATAGGCCAGCCCTAGGACTGTAGAATAGGTACAGGTCATTGGCTAGTGGCCTGAGTGGTCAGGACATTGGTTTGGACAGGAGACTTTCAGAGCAGGGGGAGCCCAGGCGGAGACAGCCAGAGACGGGAGGAGCATCTCCCAGACCATAAGAGGTTTTCCGGGCTGTTAGAGGACTCCCTTCCATCCTCCCAAAGGCTCTGCCCACTTCTATTCCTCTGATTCAGCTGTGGAGACAGCCAACCTCTGCCATCTTTCTTGGGTCCTTCACGGGGGTCTTTCTGCCTGGAAGACCCACTTGAAACCCCTTGTGTGTAACATCCTCGGAACCTTCTCACAGTCCACCCCAGCATCCGATATTTCCTCCATCACAACTCATCCCCATATGTTCATTTGAACCTCCTTTAGGACACACATTATTTTTGCCTTATTTCTTTTCACATTTCTTTTTTTTTATTGGTGATATGTTTTTATTTGTTTTTATTTTTTCTCAAATTTTGTTATCATTTTCCATGATTATAAAAAATACGCCATGGTAGTACCCCCCCCCCCCACTTTCCCCTTTGAAATTCCATTCTCCATCATATCTCCTCCCCATCTCAATCTTTCTACTTACATATATACAATACCAGCCTAATAAATACCCTTCTCCCTTCCTTTCTCTTCCCTTTATATCTCCTTTTTATCTTACTGGCCTCTGCTACTGAGTTTTTTCCTTCTCACACAGAGGCCCAATCCTCTGTAGCTAAGATCCACATATGAGGGAGAACATGTGGCACTTGGCTTTCTGGGCCTGGGTTACCTCACTTAGTATAATCCTTTCCAAATCCATCCACTTTTCTGCAAATTTCATAACTTCATTTTTCTTTACCGCTGAGTAGAACTCCATTGTATAAATGTGCCATATCTTCATTATCCACTCATCAGTTGAGGGACATCTAGGCTGGTTCCATTTCCCAGCTATTATAAATTGAGCGGCAATAAACATGGTTGAGCGTGTACTTCTAAGGAAATGAGATGAGTCCTAAGGATATATACCTAGGAGTGCTATAGCTGGGTCTTTTCACATTTCTAGTTCTGACACAATACCTGGAAAATAGCAGGCATACAATAAACATGACTCGGGAATGAATAAGCATTTTTAATCCCACTGAGACCCTGTCAAGTGGCTTTAACTCCCCCCTCTTCCATTTATTTATTTGAGACAGAGAGAAAGAGGCAGATAGAGAGAAGGGGTGCGCCAGGGCCTCCAGCTGCTGCAAGAGAACTCCATATGCATTCACTACCTTGTGTATCTGGCCTATATGGGTCCTGGGGAATCGAACCTGGGTCCTTTGCCCTTGCAGGCAAGCGCCTTAACCACTAAGCCATCTCTCCAGGCCCTCAATAGCCTTTAAATAATTTTTTAAGTTAAGAGAGGGGGCTGGAGAGATGGCTTAGTGGTTAAGGTGCTTGTCTGCAAGGGCAAAGGACCCAGGTTCGATTCCCCAGGACCCGTGTAAACCAGAAGCACAAGGCATCTGGAGTTCATTTGCAGAGGCTGAAGGCCCTGGCATGCCCATTCGGCCTCTCTCTATCCCTCTATCTCTTTCTCTCTCTCTCAAATAAATAAATAAATAATTTTTAAAAAAAAGACTATTGAAGGACATAAACTTCAGTGTGAGTAGATGATTTCTCGCGGTGCCAGTACGGTGAGCCCTGGGCTGGTTGTCCCAGATCCAGGTCCCCAGTTGCTGGAGCCCCAGGCTGTGCCTACGAGGGCCCAGCAGAGGGCAGCAGAGGGCCGCAAGGACTGAGATTTCAAGGATGGCCTTCAGCAGGCTCTGGGTTGACAGGCCTGGGAGAGGCTTGGAGAAGCTGGTTTATTTAATCTCTCTACAGATGGCTGAATGCCCGCTTCCTACTGTGTGGAGCCTCGCTGAAACCTACCACATGAAGTGTCAGAAACCGGCTTCCTTGTTGGGCCCTTGTTGGAAAGGGCAAGATGTAGACTACTTCTCAGGAAAACAGGAGGACATGGCAGGGGTGGGGGTGAAAGAGGGCCTCCGAGGTGGAATGGTGACTACAAATGGGATTTGTGGCCTTGGTTGCAGGGGGCAAACCTCCTAGAGACAGACAGGGAGCTAGGGAGACCCCACCGCAGACAGCTTTGGGAGGAGGGTATAGGAGGTAATTATTGCCTCAGGTCATACAATGTCAGAAATAACAGTGTATTTCTTTAGCTTGCTGAATTAAAAAACAGGCGTGATTTTTATCAGGAGACTTCGAGATGGTTCCACATCTGCCATGCACTATGTAATTTTTTAAAAATATCTTTTATTTCTTTATTCATTTGAGACACACACAGAGATAGAATGAGCACACCAGGGCCTCCAGCCACTGCAAACGAACTGCAGATGCATGTGCCACCACCTTGTGCATCTGGCTTACGTGGGTCCTGGGGAATCGAACCTGAGTCCTTTGGCTTTGCAGACAAATGCCTTAACCGCTAAGCCATCCCTCCAGCCCTGTAATCTTTTTTTTCCTTAATTTTTATTAACATTTTCCATGATTATAAAAAATATCCCATGGTGCTACCCTCCCTCCCCCTACTTTCCCCTTTGAAACTCCATTCTCCATCATATTCCCTCCCCATCTCAATCAGTCTCTCTTTTATTTTTATTTTATTTTATTTTATTTTTTTGTTTTTTCGAGGTAGGGTCTCACTCTAGCTCAGGCTGACCTGGAATTATGCAGTCTCAGGGTGGCCTCGAACTCATGGTGATCCTCCTACCTCTGCCTCCCAAGTGCTGGGATTAAAGGCATGCGCCACCACGCCCGGCCTCTCTTTTATTTTGATGTCATGATCTTTTCTTCCTCTTCTGACGGTCTTGTGTAGGTAGTGTCAGGCACTATGAGGTCATGGATATCCAGGCCATTTTGTGTTTGGAGGGAGCACGTTGTAAGGAGTCCTACCCTTCCTTTGGCTCTTACATTCTTTCCGCCACCTCTTCCACATTAGTCCCTGAGCCTTGAAAGGTGTGATTGAGATGTTACTCAGTACTCCAGTCACTTCTTTCCAGCACTATGATACCTTCTGAGTCATCCCAAGGTCACTGCCATCTGAAAAGAGAAGATTCTCTACCAAAAGTGAGAGTAGCATTAATATAAGGGTATAAACATTAACAGAAGTGCTTACTGGGCAGTTTGATGAGCATAGTATATACATTTTTCCAGACAGCAGCAGATGTTACACCCCTAGGGCTCATGACTACCCCTGTTTTAAGTTTTCAGTATCAGGGATGTATTCCCCCCCCATGGAGTGGGCCTCCAGTCCAATTGGAGGGCAGTTGGTTTCCACCATGACAGACGTGCCACTATTGCACCCATTGGCTCATTTG
The DNA here is from genome assembly GCA_036346955.1 of Dipus sagitta. Lineage (NCBI taxonomy): Eukaryota > Metazoa > Chordata > Mammalia > Rodentia > Dipodidae > Dipus > Dipus sagitta. Next base: position 149,486,505 of record CM070772.1, on the reverse strand, counting down.
GCTCTGTAATCTTAATGTAGTGCTGTTAGTGACGAAGCAAGACGTGCCCCTTTAGAGACAGACTCCTGTGTTAACACACCTTCAAAATTCACTTTTATTTTCAGCTAAAACTTTATGGTACAAGCTGAGTATGCCCAGAGGCATTTCTGCCCCTCACTTTAATCTTTGACATATGTGCACGTTGATGGTTTATACTGACCATCAACCTGATAGGACCTAGCACGACCTAGGAAACGTGTCTCTGGGCATGCCCATGAGGGATTTTATCTTGATTAGGTTAATTGAGGTGGGATGATCTGCCATTCCACCAGCTGCGATCCCAGGCTGGATGAAGGGGAGAAGGTGGGCTGAATAGCAGCACTCATCCTCTGCCTCCTCACTGTGGACTGAACGTGACCAGCCGCCTTAACCTTCTGCTGTCACGTCCTCTTCCCCACGGTGGGCTGTAGCCTCAAACTATAAGCTGAAATAAACTCTTCCTTCCTTGAACTGTCTCCTCAGGCATTTTGGTCACATGGCAGGGGTCAAGATAGTAACAAATACATGCTCTGAGTCATTGAGCTAAACACACCTGAAAATGTGTCTACTTAAAATGAAAAAATCACCAGGTGTGGTGACGCACGCCTCTAATCGCAGACCTGGTGAGGAAGAGGTAGGAGGATCGCCGTGAGTTCGAGGCCACCCTGAGACTACATAGTGAATTCCAGGTCAGCCTGAGCTAGAGTGAGCCTCTTCCTTGAAACCCCAAAAAAAAAAAAAAAAAAAAAAAAAAAGACCTTGAACTGAGCATGCTCAGGAATGAACTCCTAAACTAACCATGCTTAAAAATTGGCCTGCCTCTATGAATGTTCATAGTCTCCTTCCCTCCTCCCCTTTCTGAATAAAATCTCCATGTCGCCCTCCACGCTTTCTCTGTTCAGGAAAGCATAGCACGGCTTTAGAAAGGACTCCCGAGTGCTCCCATGCTCATTGCAGGGGATCATTCTTTCTCCAATCTTCTATGGCTTGGGTATGCTTATTTTGGTATCATACTCACCAAGATGCGAACCCGCTGTGTTCCGTCACAGTGCGACGTCAGCTGCCACGCGGAAGGTGCCATGCACTCTGCTCAGTGCTTTACTGCTGGTTCCTGCTTGGGCTTCCACCAAGAGCCTGGGGGGTAGCTCTCGTTTCTCGGAAAGAAACTCAAGTCTCCATGGTTGACTGACCTGAGGTCATAGAGCTAATGCATCATGCGGCTGGAACTCCGACCTGTCCAGTTGGGTGCTGAACCTTGGCGCCCAGCTCCTGCAGTACAGCCCTGCCTGGCAGAAGCTGACTTCCTAAGGTCTACTTTGCTTCTCCTTCCTAGAGTTTGAATCTGGTGGGGGAGGTTTTCTTTCTCCCCACTCCCTCCACCATGTCCATGAAAAGTTAGATAAGTACATGAGAGAGGCTTTTCTCATAGGTCTTCACTATCCTAGAAGCCTACCCCGATCAAATCACACACAGGCCGGCACTCAGGGAGGCAGAGGTAGGAGGATTGCTGTGAGTTCAAGGCCACCCTAAGACTATATAGTGAGTTCCAGGTTAGCCTGGACTAGAGAGCAAGACCCTAAAAACACACACATACAGGGGGCATTCAGAGGTATAGTTGGTGACACTCCATCTTGGAGAGGCACCCACAAGCTTTCAAGTGGAAAGGTCCTGGATAGAAGCTGAGTTCACTCTATGCTGAGCCTGGAACCCTCCCTCTGAACCTCAGTCGTCACCTGGGGAGTGGGGATGTAATGTTCACTTCTCAGGGTGGCTAGAGATTGTGTGTATGTGTGTGCTTCATGTCATCCAAGGTGTTCTGCACTTTGCAATTCAAAGGCATTAGCTTGAATCTCATCTCAGCCTCTGAAGAAAACAAGATCCATGTGGAGATTGATTCTCCCCCAGGTTTGAACTATGTCACTTCCCTGGTAAGGCAAAGAGGCTGCCATTGGTCTTAGTTTTAAATAGCATTCTCTTCTCTGTTATGCAAACACTGTCTAGTGTTTACACTGAGGTCCAAAAGGCAGAAAGAGAGAGAGAGAGAGAGAGAACAAGAACAGACTTTTTTTTTTTTTGAGGTGGGGTCTCACTCTAGCCCAGGCTAACCTGGAATTCACTCTGTAGTCTCAGGCTGGCCTCGAACTCACAGCAATCCTCCTACCTCTGCCTCCCGAGTGCTGGGATTACAGGCGTGCGCCACCACCCCCAGCAAGAACAGACTTTTTTTTTTTTTTTTTTGGTTTTTCGAGGTAGGGTCTCACTCTGGCTCAGGCTGACCTGGAATTCACTATGGAGTCTCAGGGTGGCCTCGAACTAATGGTGATCCGACTACCTCTGCCTCCCGAGTGCTGGGATTAAAGGCAGACTTTTTTTTTAAATGAGAACAGACGTTGGGCCCATCCCAGGCCTTCCTACCAAAGAGATCTGAGGGGATTTGATGTTCATTGAAGATTTTGGAAAAAACAGACAAACCAATGTGAATGCCTTAAAAACCATGGCAGGACTGGAGAGATGACTTCGTGGTTAAGGCATTTGACTGCAAAGCCAAAGGACACAGGTTCGATTCCCTAGGACCCATGAAAGCCATATGCCCAAGGTGGCATTTGAGTCTGGAGTTCATTTACAGTGTCTGGAGGCCCTGGAGCGCCCATTCTCTCTCTTTCTCTCTCTGCCTCTTTCTCCTTCTTTCAAATAAATAAATTAAAAGAAGATATTTTAAAAATGGCAATGTGATAGTTGAATGAATTTAAAGTTCATAGCTGGTGTGAGTTTCTGGCATGGCCTGTTTTGAGACTCCCAGTACTTGGGAGGGGGTTTTGACAACTCTGTACATCTCTCATTTGCATACCCCCATCATCTTTTTTTCTAGACTGGGCTGTTATTGGGGCAGCAGAATATCAGCCACCAGCTCTCAGGGCTGTAGCCGTCCTGGTCAGGAAGTACTCCAGGCTCCTAAAACATTCGCAAGCAGTACCAAGGGGTTGGGCTTGTGTTGATGGGTTTAGGCCAATGGGAACTCACCCTTGGAACTGAGAGTTCATTTGATCCTAGACTTCAACCTCACTGTTGCTGTGCGCAGTGGCAGAGAGTGGAGGAGGGGCAACCTGGAATGGCTGCTGGGAAGGCAACTGTGGAATCCACGGCAAAGACTGTACCAGTACAGGCCTGGGTGCGTTGCTTTGTGAGTTGGTGTGCATGCATGGACGGGCCAGGAGGAGAAGTGTATGCTTGTGTATGTGAGTCTGTTGTATGAGTCCATGTGAGATGTGTGCACCGAAGTTCATGCATGTTCTGTGTAATCGTGCATATATGTGGTGTGTGTATGAGTTGAGAAGACCATGAGCCTGGAGTAAGCGGGCTGAGTCTTTCAACTCCAAGCTGTGTTATTACTTTACTGACCTGCAGGGGGCGCGATGCTCCCTTTGGACCCAACTTCTGGGCCCGTGCAAAATCTCTTTTCCCAGCAGCCCCAAAATAGCTGGGAAATTTAAAACAGTCATACACAAGTAAAAGCTCGGGGCTGAGGAGATGAGGCTCAGCCTGTAAAGTGCTTGCATTGCTTTGAAGTACCTAGCCCCCCACATAAGAGCTGGCCAAGGGGGCACACACCCGTAATTCCAGTGCTTGGAAAGCACTGGGAGACAGGAGGATTCCCTAGGGCTTGCTGGATAGCTTGTCTAGCTGAATTAGTGGATTCTAGGTTCATTAATTATCCAGTCTCAAAACAAACAAACAAAAAAAAAACAAAACAAAGCCCTGCGTGGTAGCACACATCTTTAATCTCAGCACTCAGGAGGCAGAAGCAGGAGGATCACCGAGAGTTTGAGGCCACCCTGAGACTACAGAGTGACTTCCAGGTCAGCCTGAGGTAGAGTGAAACACTACCTTGAAAAAAAAAAAAAAAAGGTGGAGAGTAGTTGAGGAAGACACCCAATATTGTCCTCTGGCATCCGTACACACACACACACAGACACACACACACACACACAGACACACACACACACACACACACTTGCCATGTTCAAATACTGTATAGACTGAGGAGACAAAGAGGAAACACATGCACAATGCTTCCTTGTTCTTTGCTCTTTGGGAGCAGGTGGGTGGGAAGCGAGGCTGTCCAAGCCGCCTTTGGCATTGAACGTTGCTAGGATAGAAGGAAGGGTTCCCTCTACACTGACAGAAAACCAGCACCCCCATGGAGGCGTCAGGATACAGCACCTGTTTGCTGAAGACTCCTGAATTCCGGGAGCCTGGTGTGCTGGTGAACCCTCACTGGTGGCTTGACAGAGTGTGTCTGTGAGGGTGTACCTAGAGAGACTCACCTGAGGAGGGAAAACCCGCTCTGAATGAAAGTGGCACCAGCCCATGGTCTGGGGTCGCAGACTGAATAAAAAAGAGAAAGTGAGTGTAACGTTAGCATTCACTTCTCTCTGCTTCCTTACTGCGGACACGATGTGATCAACCTCCGCACGCTGCCACCACCACGCCTTATTCATCACGGATCCCACCCTCTAAACAGTGAGCTAAACAAACCCTTCCGTCCTTAAGGTGCTTTTGTCATGTCCTCTGTCACGGCAACAAGAAGTAAATGACCTGGAATTCACTATGTAGTCTCAGGCTGGCCTTGAACTCACAGTGATCCTCTTACCTCTGCCTCTTGAGTGCTGGGATCAAAGGTGTTCACCACCACACCCGGCTAGGCTATCTTATCATGCCCCTCTTCTCCCTTTTCCTCCTCCTCCTCCTCACACCTTTCTCAGTCTGCTGGCTTTGGTGAAGGAAGCTGCCCTGTCGCAGAGGCCCATGTGGCAAGGCCCTGAGGGAGGCCTTCACTTCAGCCCACAGCGTAATGACGCGCCACAGGCGACAGCTTGGATCTAGTCTGTGAGAAACCACACGAGAGTAGGTAAGCTGTGCCGGATTCCTGACCCACACAGAAACTGAGAAGCAGCAGACGGCGTTTGTGAGAAGCCACTGACTCCTGAGTGTGTTTGTTGTGCTGCAACAGATAACGGGGGCACTTGCCTTCACCTTGTCCGTGTGCCGTGTCTGGGCCACAGCTCCCTCGGAGAGTGAGCAGGAGGAAGGACATGCGTCTTTGGCATGGTACCTTCAGGTCAGGCCTTCAGCTCAAGGGAAGACAGCCGGGGATTCGTCAGAGCCAGAGTCGCCAGAGCCTGGATACTCTGACTGTCTGGAAGGTGGCATCTCCCGATGGGCACGCATCCCTGACATGTGGGGGTCATACACACATGAGCGCCCTCCACTCCAGGAGAAAGCCTTTCCCTTGCTCAGAAACAAAAAGCAGTGATAGAGGAGGTGGTTCAGCGGTTAAAGGTGCTCGCTTGCAAAACCTGACAGTCTGGGTTCAGTTCCCCAGTTCCCACATAAAGCTAGATGCACAAAGTGATACATATGTTTAGAATTTGTTTGTAGCCACAAGAGACCCTTGTGCATCCATTCTCATTCTCCCTCTCTCTCCTTGCAAATAAATAAATAAAAATATTTTTTTAGGAAGCAGTGGTAGGAAGCACGCTTCTCTTTGGCTTTTGGTGGGGTCAAGGTGAGGATAAGGCGAGGGAGGAGCCCAGGGTGCAAAGGTGTAAAAGAAGGTCCCTCTCAAGCTCATATAAGAAAATGAGTGTCTCTTTAAATATGCATCCTGGGTCCCTCGCCTGCCTGTTGTCACTTGGCCAGTTCCCAGAATAGACCTAATGTGCACTAAGCCTTGATAATCCATGAAACAGGTCCAGGCCAAGCGTGGTGGGCCACCTCCAGGTCAATTCTTGGACCTGATGTCAGAGGCTCAGGCTCTCTGAAGAGCAGCTCAGGCAGAAGCTAGGAGATGGGGTGAGTTCTGAGGGGGGTTGTCCAGGGAAGACATCCCAGTGGGGACCATGATGAACACTGGAAATGGTTTGTAGATCAATGTGCTTTTAGCTTGTATGTCTCTGGGAGGCAGCATCAGGGGCTCTCCTACTGTCTTGGGGTTCCTTCATCTGATGTGACCTGGAGTAAATAACGTGGCCTTTGTTCCCATAATTAATTTTTTAAATTTATTTGAGAGAAAGAGAGAGAGAGAGAGAGAGAGAGAAGAAGGCAGACAGAGAGAGAATGGGTGCACCAGGGCTTCTAGCCACAGCAAACGACTCTAGACACACAGACCACCATGTGCATCTAGCTTTATGTGGGTACTGGGGATTCGAACCTGGATCCTTTGGCTTCGCAGGCAAGCACCTTAACTGCTAACTATCTCTCCAGCCTTCCCAGATCTTTGCTATGATAAAAGTACATGCTGAGATGTGGCGATAGGAATTAAGTAGCATATATAAATTACCTAGTATATCCTGGGTGTCTAATAAAACTAAGCTTTCTTTTCTGTACCTCTTTTCTTCCTCCTCTCCTTCAAAATGATACAATAGAGTCTATATAGACACAACAGATTAACATTCACTTTTTAATCCATCCACCTTCTACTGGACTGTCCAGTAGTGCAAAGGCTAGAAAGCTAAAAACTACATTTCCCAGATGCACATGCAGCTGAGGCTCCCGAGGGGATTCTGATGCACTGTGGGAGATGTGGGTGGACGCCGCCACCAGAGACTATACTGCTCCTGTACTTCCTGCAGGCCTGACAGTGGAAGGGCTGACTGCTTTTCTTTCTTTCTTTCTTTTTCTTTTTTTCCCTAGGAGCATGGACAAACATCTTACTGTCACCAGCCTCAAGAGGAGGGGCGTACATTTTACTGGGGGCCTTGTGGCAGGGACAGTGTTGGCTCTGAAGAAGATAGGATCAGAGGTGACCCTGTTCTCTCAGTGGCTCAGGTTTCCTTTGGGAAGACTTGCTGAAAGCTCAACATAAAATCTTCCCTAAATCCCTCCTTGTAGTTCTGTAAGACACTTAATGCCCTGCCATAAATCCACACTTACTGACTCTAGCCAGATAATTTTATTCTCTTCAACTAAGCAGTCCAGCTGAATAGCTTTCAGAGAACCCCTGCTCCCTCTCTGTGTGTGTGTTGGAAGGATGGGTTAATAACTGATAAGTGTCTGGAGAAGGGGCACAGAACTGAATATAAGAAGTGTCCAAAGGACCTTCATGGTACATCCGTTTTCAAGTCACCCTGTCTCATAGTTTCCTCAAAGCCTGTGTAGATGTATGACTTGACCTACTTTTTTTTTTTTTTTTTTTTTTCGTTTTGTGAGGTAGGTTATCACTCCAGCCCAGGCTGACCTGGAACTCACTATGTAGTCTCAGGGTGGTCTCAACTCACGGTGATCCTCCTACCTCTGCCTCCCGAGTTCTGGGAATAAAGGCATGTGCCACCACACCCAGCATGGTTTACTTTTTTTTTTTTTTTAAATTTATTTGAGAGCAACAGGCAGACAGAGAGAGAAGAGGCAGATAGAGAGAAAGAGAGAGATGGGCACGCCAGGGCCTTCAGCCACTGCAAACGAACTCCAGATCCATGTGCCACCTTGTGCATCTGGCTTATGTGGGTCCTGGGGAATTGAGCCTCAAACTGGGGTCCTTAGGCTTCACAGGCAAGTGCTTAACTGCTAAGTCATCTCTCCAGCCTGTGATCTACTTTTTTAAAGCCACTTAATCCAAGAGTGTCTGAATTTCACATAGAACATAGTATGGAAGTATGGGAGGGGAAGCCAGAACTCTGGAAGGTAGAAGGGCCAGGAGACCATGTCTATCTCAGATCTCCGGGATCTCCCAGCAGAAATCCAAGGGAGGCCATCCCACACTGGTGTCAAAGAGCAGAGCCCTTTGCAGGTGGCCAGAGCACACAAGGATGGCTTTAAAAGCACTTTCATACTCTGCTTGGCTCTGTACCTTATAACGGCATGCCTGTCCCTTGAATTCTGCAACTATTAAAGGTACACAGAAGTTCAAGTGCTGATGTTTACTTTCTCTGCAAAGCTGTCTGTTCCTGGAAGGCAGGACCTGGGCCTGATTTGTCTTTCAGTCCCTGAGATTATTGTATTCAAGTGCTGTATGCATATGCTTTTGTGCACTATGTGTGTGTGTGGGGGGGGAGTACCAAGAGCTTTAATCATGTTCTTTTTAAAAAAGTATTTTATTTTTATTTATTTATGTATTTGACAGAGAAAGAGGGAGGGAGAGAGAGAGAGAGAGAGAGAGAATGGGCACTCCAGGGCCTCCAGCCACTGCAAACGACCTCCAGATGCATGCGCCCCTTTGTGCATCTGGCTAACATGGGTCCTGGGGAATGGAATGTGGGTCCTTTGGTTTTGCAGGCAAACACCTTAACCACTAAGCCATCCCTCCAGCCCAAAATGGAATTTATTTTTAGCTTTTGTTGTCGTTGTTGTTTGTTTTTCGAAGTAGGGTTTCACTCTAGCCCAGGCTGACCTAGAATTCATTATGTAGTCTCAGGGTGGCCTTGACCTCATGGTGATCCTCCTACCTCTGCCTCCCAAATGCTGGGATTAAAGGTGTGTGCCACCACACCTGGTTTTTAACCATTTTTTTTTTTTTTTTTTTTTTTGAGGTAGGGTCTCACTCTAGGCCAGGCTTACCTAGAATTCACTATGTAGTCTCAGGGTGGCCTTGAACTCACAGCGATCCTCCTACCTCTGCTTCCCTAGTGCTGGGATTAAAGGCGTGTGCCACCATGCCCGGCTTTTTTAAATCATATTCTTAAAAGAGCCTGGGTCCTCCCCCACAGAGACTGACTGAGGCCTTCATGACCACACAGTGAATATCATTATCAATAACACCACTGAGGCCCTCAGTGGAATGGGGGTGAGGGAGAGGTGATATAAAAGCATAACCTTTCTAAAAAAGGTCAGGGGTGGGGGTGCACAGCTTTAATCCCAGCACTTGGGAGGCTGAGGTAGGAGGATTGCTGTGAGTTCTAGGCCAGCCTGAGACTAATTCCAGGTCAGCCTGGGCTAGACTCTACCTAAAAAACCAAAAATAAAATAAAATAAAGACAAAAAAAAAAAAAGATATATGAAGAGAACCCTTTCAGGGACATCTGGATGTTAATTCCATGCAAGAAAGGTCACCTTTTATTGTTTAAAAAGCAACTCCCACTGTTTGTGGGAGTGTGAACTAGTGTGGCCACTACAGAAATCAATACTGAGGTTCTTCAAAAATCTAAAAATAAAGCCGGGCGTGGTGGCGCACGCCTTTAATCCCAGCACTTGGAGGCAGAGGTAGGAGGATTGCCGTGAGTTCGAGGCCACCCTGAGACTCCATAGTGAATTCCAGGTCAGCCTGGGCTAGAGTGAGACCCTACCTCGAAAAACCAAAATAAATAAATAAATAAATAAACAAAAATCTAAAAATAGGGCTGGGAAGATGGCTTAGCAGTTAAAGGTGTTTACTTTCTTTATTTTTTTATTAAAATGTTTTTTTATTTTTATTTATTTGAGAGACAGGCAGAGAGAAAGAGAGAGAGAGAGAGAGAGAGAGAGAGAGAGAGAGAATGGGCGCACCAGGGCTTCCAGCCACTGCAAACGAACTCCAGAAGCATGTGCCCCCTCCTGTGCATCTGGCTAACGTGGGTCCTGGGGAATCAAGCCTCGAACCGGGGTCCTTATGCTTCACAGGCAAGCGCTTAACCGCTAAGCCATCTCTCCAGCCCTAAAGGTGTTTACTTTCAAAGCCTTCAAGCAGGATTTAATACCCCAGTACCTACATAAAGCCAGATGCACAACGTGTGCGTGTGTCTGGAGTTCGTTTGCAACAGTACTAGGCATTGGCCTTCCCATTCTCATTCTATTTGCAAATAAATAAAAAAATTTTTTTAAATAGAGGCAGGAAGGATGGCTCAGTGAGTAAAGTGCTTGCCTTACAACTGTGAGGACACTCATGTAAAATCTTGGGTGCAGGGCTGGAGGGATGGCTTAGCTGTTAAGGCGTTTGCCTGCAAAGCCAAGGTTTGATTCCCCAGGACCCATGTTAGCCAGATGCACAAGGGGCACACATGTCTGGAGTTTGTTTGCAGTGGCTGAAGGCCCTGGCATGCTCATTGTCTCTCTCTCTCCCTCTTTCTCTGTCAAATAAATAAATAAAAATAAAAATAAGCCGGGCGTGGTGGTGCACGCCTTTAATCCCAGCACTCGGGAGGCAGAGGTAGGAGGATCGCCGTGAGTTCGAGGCCACCCTGGGACTCCATAGTGAATTCCAGGTCAGCCTGAGCTAGAGTGAGACCCTACCTCAAAAAACCAAAATAAATAAATAAAAATAAATATAAATATTTTAAATCTTGGGTGCAGTAGAGTGCACCTATAGTCTCAGTGTGGGGAGGTAGAGACAGGCAGACCCCTGGGCTTGCTGATCAGCCAGTCTATCCTAATGGTTGAGCGTTGGGCCAGTGAGAGGCCCTGCCTCAAAGAGAGGTGGACAACGCCTGAGGTCCTCTATACACACGCACATACATGTGTACCTGCATATATATGTTCACACACACACACTTGAACGTGCATACACACTTGCATGTACATATCACAGACACAAAATCCACTCAAAATAGAACCTATGTGATCCAGCTATACTTCTCCTGGGAATATGCCCAAATGAATCTAGGTCTGCCTACTACAGAGACACCTGCTCATCCACGTGTACTGAAGTACTTGTCACAGTAGCCAAGTTATAGAACAAGTGTAGGTGTTCAACAGATGATTAAGAAAATGTGCTTTGGGCTGGAGAGATGGCTTAGCAGTTAAAGCACTTGCCTGTGAAGCCTAAGGACTCATATTCAACTCTCCAGGTCTCATGTAAGCCAGGCACAGTGACACAAGTATGCAATGTTGCACATGTGCACAAGGGGGTGCATGCATCTGGAGTTCAATTTCAGTGGCTGGAGGCCCTGGCATGCCAATTCTCTCTGTCATAAAAAAAACAATAAGGGCTGGAGTGATGGCTTAGCAGTTAAGCGCTTGCCTGTGAAGCCTAAGGACCCTGGTTCAAGGCTCAATTCCCCAGGACCCACGTTAGACAGATGCACAAGGGGGCGCATGCATCTGGAGTTCGTTTGCACTGGCTGGAGGCCCTGGCGTGCCCATTCTCTCTCTTTCTCTCTGCCTCTTTCTCTGTCTGTCGCTCTCAAATAAATAAATAAAAATAAACAACAACAAAAAAGAAAATGTGGTTTATATATGCCCTGGAGGTTTAATCAGCTATAAGGAAGAAAGAAATTATGTCATTTGCAGGAAAATGGATGGAATTGGGAGATCATCATATTAAGTAAAATAAGTTACAAAGATAAATACCACTTGTTTTCTCTCATGTGTGGGACCTAGACAATGTGTATGTGTACATACACACACACATACACACGCACAGTACAGTTTAGGATGTGCATTTCTAGAATCTGAGAGTTGGTTTGGCCTGCCCGAAGTCTGATAAATCAACATGAATATGGATGTGTATCATGTGCCAGCCCTCCATTCTGACACCAAGGAGGCCAGGCTGGCTCAGGTAACCCCCTCAGCTCTCAGCCCTAAAGGACTGACAAGCTTGGGGGTCAGAATACACAGAGAATTTCCATGAACACAAGGCACGATGGTTAGTCTTGACTGTCAGTTGGATTGAGATGTGCCAAGGAGATCAGCAAAGCACAGCCACGGGTGTGTCTGTTTCGGTGTTCGCTGATTGGTTAGATTCCGACAGCTCTGGTCTAGTCAGTGGTGGAATCCACGTGTGCATTCAAAATCGGAATAGACTCTTGGGAGACAGTGGGAACCGTGGAAGGTGCGGCCTGGAACTAGGTCACTGGGGCAGGTCTTGGGAACACAGATCTTGCTCTGGCGCTTTCATGACTCACCTCTGCTTCCTGTCCACCACATGAGAGTTGTGCCTCTGTTCCTCATCATGATGGATCAAAACCTTCGAAACCACGAGACAAATACGTGATTCTTCCCTCTAAATCATTTTCCATACTCGGAAAACCACAGATCAGGAGCTGCACATGCGTGGCACCTTATGCCCAGGCTCCGTAGCCACACTTTGAAAAGAAAAAATTTATTTTTATTTGACAGAGAGAGAGAGAGAGACAGAGAGACAGAGAGACAGAGAGACAGAGAGACAGAGAGAATGGGTGCGTCAGGGCCTCTAGCCACTGCAAACTAACTCCAGACACATGCACCACCATGTGCAGTCGGCTTACATGGGTCCTGAAGAATCAGACCTGGGTCCTTTGGCTTTGCAAGCAAGAGCCATAACCACTAAGCAATCCCTCCAGCCCTCCATAGCCACACTTTTGGCAAATGTCTCTGAGTGATCCAGTGTGGTGGTTTGAATGTAAAATGTCTGCCACAGCCTCATGTGTTTGTGATAAAGCCTCACACACCATCTGGGCTGGGGGAGCCTTTGGGAGGCGGAGCGTTGCTGGAGGAGGTGTGTCACTGGGGACGGGCTTTGGGGTTTTCCAGTCCAGCCGGCTTGCCAGTGCTGAGCAGGCTCTCTTTCTCTACTAACTCCCTGCTGGTGTGGGACAATGTCAACCAACCTTCTGCTCACGCCATGCTTTCCCCACTGTGATGAAACTTCCCCTTGAGACTGTAAGCCACGATAAACCATCCCCTTCCATAAACGGCTTCTGGTCCGGTATTTTATCCTAGTAACGAGGAGGCAACTGTTACGCCCAGAGACATTGTCCTCGTGTTGAGCCTAGAAGCTACCTTAGAACCCTCAGCACAGCACTCAGGCCGCGTTACCAATAGGGCTGGATACTGAATGAGACCTAAATGTATCGTCCTCCCTAAGAAGAACTTGACTTGAAATGGAATACAAAACTTTTTCATTTTCTAGAAAGTTTATTTTTCATGGTGTTTGTTAGAATATATTACTGACATTTTTTATTTTTTATTTTTTTTTAAATATTTTTGTTTGTTTATTTCATTTATTTATTTGAGAGCAACAGAGAAAGAGGCAGAGAGAGAGAGAGAGAGAGAGAGAGAGAGAGAGAGAGAGAGAGAATGGGCGCACCAGGGCTTCCAGCCACTGCAAACGAACTCCAGACTCATGCGCCCCCTTGTGCATCTGGCTAATGTGGGTCCTGGGGAATCGAGCCTTGAACTGGGGTTCTTAGGCTTCACAGGCAAGCGCTTAACCACTAAGCCATCTCTCCAGCCCCATAACTGACATTTTTTAAAGAATACTTTTTAGTTTTATTTATTTATTTGAGAGAGAAGCAGGGAAAGGGAGAGAGAGAAAGAGAGAGAGAGAGAGAGAGGGAGAGAGAGACAGAGAGAGAGAGAGAGGGAGAATGGGCACGCCAGGGCCTCCAGCCACTGCAAATGAATTCCAGATGCATGTTCCACCTTGTGCATCTGGCTTACGTGGGGCCTGGGGAATCGAACCTAGGCCCTTTGGCTTTGCAGGCAAGCATCTTAACCGCTAAGCCATCTCCCTAGCCCATAACGGACATTTTAAGATGTTCATGCCCTGCATACTTGAGGAACATGTGGTATGTTGACAAGACAATGAGCAGGGCCCAGTTGAGAAGCATGTTAGTTGTCACTAACTTCCTGCCCTGGCTGTAGCCCTGTCTCGTGAGCCTGGAACTCTATATCTGTGATCCTAGACACAGGGAAGCAATGGTGGCCAGCTGATAGTGATTGGATCTCTCCAGGAAGAGGCTGGGGCATATCTGAGCCCATTGGTATGCTATCTGGCAGGAAGTCAGAGTCTGGAATCAGAAGAGGAATGAAGGGGGCATAAAGTCAGAGTCTGGAATCAGAAGAAGAATGGAGGGGCATAAAGTCAGAGTCTGGAATCAGAAGAGGAATGGAGGGGCATAAAGTCAGAGTCTGGAATCAGAAGAGGAATGAAGGGGCCTAAAGTCAGAGTCTGGAATCAGAAGAGGAATGAAGGGGCCTAAAGTCAGAGTCTGGAATCAGAAGAGGAATGAAGGGGCCTAAAGTCAGAGTCTGGAATCAGAAGAGGAATGGAGGGGCATAAAGTCAGAGTCTGGAATCAGAAGAGGAATGGAGGGGCCTAAAGTCAGAGTCTGGAATCAGAAGAGGAATGGAGGGGCCTAAAGTCAGAGTCTGGAATCAGAAGAGGAATGAAGGGGCCTAAAGTCAGAGTCTGGAATCAGAAGAGGAATGAAGGGGCCTAAAGTCAGAGTCTGGAATCAGAAGAGGAATGAAGGGGCCTAAAGTCAGAGTCTGGAATCAGAAGAGGAATGAAGGGGCCTAAAGTCAGAGTCTGGAATCAGAAGAGGAATGAAGGGGCCTAAAGTCAGAGTCTGGAATCAGAAGAGGAATGAAGGGGCCTAAAGTCAGAGTCTGGAATCAGAAGAGGAATGAAGGGGCCTAAAGTCAGAGTCTGGAATCAGAAGAGGAATGAAGGGGCATAAAGTCAGAGTCTGGAATCAGAAGAGGAATGAAGGGGGAATGTTTTTCCCAGAAGCTGCCAAAGACCCATCATGATCTTGTAATTGAATCAAGGTTCTGGAAATGTCAGCTCACTATTGCTCTGGGCCTAAATTTGCTTCAATCATCTTACACAAGATGCTCCTCTTTGCTTCATCTGTGGGGAGATTTATTTTACTGTCAGTTACGACTTATTTCACCTAAGTCATCCCCAAGGACTTAGCCCCCAAGACAAGTTGCTTCTGACCTTGAGCAGCATCTCCCCTGAGAGGTTTCTTTTCCATCCCACCTTCTAGCAATCTCTGAGGTCACACTATCCTTGAATTGTAGCTTCTCTGACCTCTGTGAGTCCCAGATTCTGCATTTCTGTTGTTTTTTCCTTTTCAAGTTTTTTTATTAACAACTTCCATGATTATAAAAAGTATCCCATGGTAATACCCTCCCTCCCCCCACTTTCCCCTTTGAAACTCCATTCTCCATCATATCTCCTCCCCATCTCAATCAGTGTCTCTTTTATTTTGATGTCATCATCTTTTCTCCTCTTATGATGGGCTTGTGTAGGTAGTATCAGGCACTGTGAGGTCATGGATATCCAGGGCATTTTGTGTCTGGGGGGAGCATGTAGTAAGGAGTCCTACCCTTCCTTTGCCTCTTACATTCTTTCCACCACAACTTCCACAATAGACCCTGAGACTTGGAAGGTGTATAGAGATATTGCAGGGCTGAGCACTCCTGTCACTTCTTTCCACACCATGATGCCTCCTGAGTCATCCCAAGGTCATTGCTATCTGAAAAGAGAAGATTCTCTACCAAAAGTGAGAGTAGCAATAATAGAAGGGTATGAACATTAAGAGAAGTGCTTACTGGGCAGCTTGATAAGCATAGTATATACATTTAGCCAGACAGCAGCAGACATTACACCCCTAGGGCTCATGACTACCCCTGTTTTAAGTTTTCAGTATCAGGGATGTATTCCCTCCCATGGAGCAAACCTCCAGTCCAGTTAGAGGGCAGTTGGTTTCCACCATGGCAGATGTGCCACTATTGCACCCGTTGGCTCATTTGGCCTTGCTGCTTGCAGTGTTCACTGTTGCAGACTCTGCATTTCTGTATCCCCTGTTTAATTCTATTCTTTCCTATGCTTCATCCCATATAACTCCCCATCCATTTCCTACATGGCCTGGATTTTCTTTTCTTTTCTTTTTTTATTTGTTTTAGAGGTAGGGTTTCAGTCTAGTCCAGGTTGGCCTGGAATTCACTATGTAGACTCAGGGTGCCCTCAAACTCACAGTGATCCTCCTACCTCTGCCTCCTGAGTGCTGGGATTAAAGGTATACCACCATGTCCAGCTTGCCCTGGATTTTCATTTGGTACCCAGTGCCACTCACTCTGAAGAACTGTCACCCAACCTGCCAGGCCCTATGAATACTGTTTTTACAATTACAGCAGAGTTAGGCTGACAACTTTGGTGGCAATAGGCCTGCCACTATGGTGGCTGCCATCTTTATTGACCTAAGATCAGAGCACCCAGGATTGCCCCCATCCATCATCTTCCCCTCTTGAACTGTGAGCTTAAGCTAAGCATGTTCATTAGTGTACATCTTAAACATGCGTTGAATGTGTCAGCCACCAAAGTGGCCCACATACATGTATGTAGGCAAATAAAATCTCCAAGCTTCTCTTGCTTAAGGTGGGCATGCTTTTGGAACGAACTCCTCAGCTCTCCTTACCTCTGAGAGTAGTGCATCTTTCTCCACTCCCCGATCACTTTTCCATGCTTATTTTGGCTTAGTTCTCAGTAAGGCACAAACCTGCTTTGTTCAGTTACAGCAGCTTCTTGATCCCGATTACCAGCTGGTCTCCACACTGCCATCTTGTACTGGCCTACTGGCAACTCCAGCTCTTGTGTGACCATCTTGGAATGTCACACATGCTGTCTGTCCTGAGTGACATGAGCCAACCCACTCTTGTTGACAACAGCAGTGCACTGAGCATGTGCACGTGAAGAATACGGCTACCAGCACCGGGGTGGACCTGGTTGCAGTCCACAGGTAGATAGAGAGGTCTGAGGTCCGGAGGTCCCTGCTTGCTGCGGGGTCAGGCTTGTTGCTTTCTGGTGTTTGCTGCCTGAGGACGGTTTATTCTCTCTGCTAGAATGTATGAAAGTAGCTTCTTCCACCACTGACGGAACTTTCCCTTGGATCTGTAGACTGAAATAAATCCCGTTCTTCCCATTAAAAAAAAAAAGAATATGGCTACCAGGCTGGGGTGGTTAACCTGCATTGCCAACCTGAGGGGGTTTAGAATCACCTAGAAGCCACACCTCTGGTTTCCAGAGAGGCTTCACTGAGACGAGAGAAGCCCACCTTGAGTATGGGTGGGATCCCCCCATGGGCTAGGGTCCTGGGCTGAATAGAAAGGAGATAGTGAGGGCTGGAGAGATGGCTTAGTGGTTAAGCACTTGCCTGTGAAGCCTAAGGATCTTGGTTTTAATTTAGATTCCCCAGGACCCATGTTATCCAGATGCACAAAGGGACACATGTGTCTGGAGTTCGTTTGCAGTATCTGGAGGCCCTGGCGTGCCCATTCTCTCTCTCTCAATCTCTCTCTCTCTCTCTGCCTGTCGCTCTCAAATACATTAAATTAAATTAAATTAGAAAAAGAAAGAAAGCAGACAGTGAGCTGAGCAGCAGTATTTCTCTCTCCATTTCCTGGTTGTGGGTATAATGCAAGGGGCTATCTCACACTCTCCCTGCCAGGATGAACCGCTTCTTAAATCATGAGCAAAATAAGTCCTTCCATTCCTCCCTTAAGTTGCCTTTGTCAGGTATTTTGCCAAAGTCACAAGAAAAGTAACTAACACAGAGACACAGCTCACTTGAACCCAGGGCACAGGACAGAATTATTTCTAAAGACTTCTCTTCATAGGCAGCAATGAGCAATGCAGGGAAACAAAACAAAACAGGGGCTGTGGGGTGGGGCAGCAGACCTCAGATAATGGCTCAGCACCTCAGTACTGTGGATAAGTTTCATAACCTTCCAGAGCTTTAGAGCTCTCATTTGCACAATCACACAAATAAAAGCATCTCGCAGACTGGCTGTAAGGTTCACCCCTCTCCCTGGTTTGTGGATAGCATCTGCGCTCCGTGCCTCTCCCTGGGAAGACTCCTCTCTCTCTTTCTCTGCCCAAATTTCCTTTTTTTAACTAATAGTTCTATTGGATTAGGGCCCACCCTAATGATCTCATCTTAACTAATTACATCCCTAACAACCTTATTTCCAAATAAGGTCACGTTCTGAGGTACTGGTGCCTAGGACTTCCACATGGGAATTGGGGTAACTCGACGCAACTTACAATAGTAAGTCAACATTATTTGTCAGAAGGTTTTAATAAAGCCTTGATTATGGATGGGATTTTAGTGGATTTAAGTGGCAACCATTCAACCTTATCCGTGAGCTGCATTCTGCTGCCTGGTATGACAGACACACTCTGATTGACAGTAGCCAGTCTATGGATGACCTCACAGATCTCCAAGGTCATATGTAGAAGTCAAATCTGAAAAGGTGGTTTGCTTTTCTTTTTCTTCCTTTTTTTTTTCTTGTGTTTTGCTTTCCTTTTTCCATGTAAACAGTGGTGGTGATAAAAGATCAGGGTGCAAGCCGGGCGTGGTGGCACATGCCTTTAATCCCAGTACTCCGGAGGCAGAGGTAGGAGGATCACCGTGAGTTCAAGGCCACCCTGAGACTCCATAGTGAATTCCAGGTCAGCTTGGGCTAGAGTGAGACCCTACCTCAAAAAACCAAAAAAAAAAAAAAAAAAAAAGATCAGGGTGCTCCCAAGGGTCATGAGGGCCACACCTGAGCCATGTGTCCATGTTGCAGTCGTAGGGTTTGGGGCCTGGCCCAGGTCCACTTTCAACCCAAGCAGCTCCAGTGCAGCTTCATGCTGAACAGTGAGTTAATTCTAACACAGCTAGGAAGCCAGAGGGTCTTCATCACCCCTGATCTGTAGAGAAGCTGGTTCTCATAGAAATAGCAGTATAAGCCGTGCCCAGCAGCTGGTAAGCGGGCTCTCTGTGTGCAGCACCAAATGGAATGGCAAAGGAAGAAGCCAGAGGGGCATGGGCATGTGTGCAGGACAGGACAGCTGTCATGAGCCCTCAACTTCTCATAGCCACTCTGTCTTTCTAAATTTTGTATTTTATTTTATTTTTATTTATGTATTTATTTGACAGAGAAAGAGGGAGAGAGAGAGAGAGAGAGAGAGAGGAGAGAGAGAGAGAGAATGGGCGCACCAGGGTCTCCAGCCACTGCAAACGAACTCCAGACGTGTGTGCCCCTTGTGCATCTGGCTTACATGAGTCCTAGGGAATCAAACCTGGGTCCTTTGGCTTTGCAGGCAAATGCCTTAACTACTAAGCCATTCTTCTAGCCCCCAAATTTTATTTTCAAGGGGGGAGAGAGAGAGACTAGGCATGCCAGAGCAGCCTGTCACTGCAGACAAACTCCAGATACATGCACTACTTTGTGCATCTGGTTCTACATAGGTACTGGGGAATCAAACCTGAGCCATGAAGCTTTGCATGCAAGTGACTTTAACCACAATCTCTCCAGCCCCACCCCCTTTTTGACACCAAAAAACAAAACGAACAAACAACCCCCCCCAAAAAAACAAAAAACAAACAAACAAGAAAAGTACCTGGGTGTGGGGACGCTTGTAATCCAGTCAGTGCTGGGGAGCTAGAGGAGAGCAGAACCCCAGGGCTTGCTGCCAGCCAGTCTAGCCTAGTTGCTGAGCTGCGGGGCCCATAAGAGATGATGTATCAGCCGGGCGTGGTGACGCACACCTTTACTCCCAGCACTCGGGAGGCAGAGGTAGGAGGATCACTGTGAGTTCAAGGCCACCCTGAGACTACATAGTGAATTCCAGGTCAGGCTGGGCTAGAGCAAGACCCTACCTCGGAAAAAAAAAAGAGAGAGAGAGAGAAATGATGTATCAAAAAGAGTCAGATGATGTTCTGAGGAACAAAACCAAAGGTTTTTTGGCCTCCACTGCATACACACAAACACGTGCACACGCACGCACATACACACGTGTTTGTGCTCTCAAAAATAATTAGCAAAGGTAAGATTTGGGCACCTGGAGCACCTTGGTGATTTAAAGGTTCTGAGTTATTTTGTTGCAGGGTAGGTTTCCTTGCTTGTGAGCAAAGTCGAGCTGGCCTCATCCCACACACTCGCCGCGCAGGCAGCCTCCAGAGCTCTACTGCTCTCTGACCAAGCTGGCATAGGGCTGTGGGCAGTCACAAGTGGACCCCAGCCAGGAAAGTGGACAGTTTGCAGGTGAGACAGGAACCCATATGGAGTCAAGGGTGCTCTGGAGCAGACTGGACCATCGAGGCTGGG
This sequence comes from Dipus sagitta, assembly GCA_036346955.1. Classification (NCBI taxonomy): domain Eukaryota; kingdom Metazoa; phylum Chordata; class Mammalia; order Rodentia; family Dipodidae; genus Dipus; species Dipus sagitta. The sequence goes on along the minus strand of CM070772.1, from coordinate 149,466,717 downwards.
CTGGGAGGCCGGAAGTCTTGACTCTCAGGTGTGGAGATGGAGAGAGCTCCCTCTTCCCCTTGGAGAAGGTGCCAGCTTCTTCTTTTTTTTTTTTTTTTTAATTTTTATTTATTTGACAGTGACAGACAGAGAGAGAGAAAGAGGCAGATAGAGAGAGACAGAGAATGGGCACGCCAGGGCTTCCAGCCACTGCAAATGAACTCCAGACGCGTATGCCCCCTTGTGCATCTGGCTAACGTGGGTCCTGGGGAATTGAGCCTTGAACCGGGGTCCTTAGGCTTCACAGGCAAGTGCTTAACTGCTAAGCCATTTCTCCAGCCCAAAGGTGCCAGCTTTGCAGCAGCAGCAGGAGGCTTCAGAAGAAAATAAGACCGCGACAAGGAGAGTACAAGAGAGAGAGAGACCTTTCTGCTGTACCTGGTCTTCTCTGCCGGACAGCATCAGTGTGGATGGCATTTAGACGCATCTTGCTAGCTGTTCCAGAGAAATTGGACTGGGGGGTGGGGGAAGCAAGAGATAAGAGCAGTTAGGAGGCCCCAGAGGAAGTACGTGGTATGCGGGGGAGAAGGCTCAGCAGGTAAGAGTGCTTGCAGCAAACCATGAGGGTCTGGCAAGGCCTGATTCACCCTAAGTTCTGTTCCCAGCTCCCGCATAAAGAGCTGTGCATGGCCATGCATACCTGTAACTCCAGTCCTGTGGGGAGTGACTATGAGAGGATAGCTGGGCCTCTTATTGGTCAGTTAGTCTGACCAAAAAGCAGACAACTCCAGCTTCGGTGAGAGACGCCATTGCAAGGAAACAAGTGGAAGAGAGATCGGGGAGGACACCTGACAGTCTCCTCTGGCCTTTCCATATGCACAGAAGGGATCTGCACACACATGTGCACACACACACACACACACACACACACACACACACACACACACACACCAGCAAGTCATTATTGAATGAACGATTGATTTAACTGTGTATACTGTTAAGCTGCAGTTTTGGGTGTCTGCTTTGGCTAAAAGTCATCTCACTTGAACCACTTCCCTAAGGACAGTGGTTGGTCTTCAGACTTCTGGAAGAATACCCCCCTTCTCTTCCCATCTCCTCCTTTGACATTGAATCCCTAGTCTTTACCTCCTGGGAAGTCCATTTGACTGAAGTCCCTCAAGACCCTATTTCTTCTCTCTTTCCATCACTCTATCTCTCTCTGCTTGCAAATAAATAAATAAAATATAAAAAGTGGGCTGGAGAGGTGGTTTCATGGTTAAAGCACTTGCCTGTGAAGCCTAAGGACCCAGGTTTGATTTCCCAGTACCCACATAAACCATATGCACATGGCGGTGCATGCATCTGAAGTTTGTTTTCAGTGGCTAGAGGCCCTGGCATGCCCATTCTCTCCCTCTCCCTATCTCTCTCTGCCTCTTTCTCTGAAATAAGTAAAAATAAAAACTAAAAAAAAATTTTTTTTTAAACGTAAAAAGTATCTGTTAGACACATCTATTCTCTTGGATCTGTGCTTCTGACCCCATCACTGTGTCTGCTTCTCTGCTAGGACCTCCTTGGGTCTCCCCCCTTTTCTTTTTTTTTTTTTTTTTGAGAAAGAATCTTTAGCCCAGGCTGGCTCACACTTGCTATGTAGCTGAATATGACCTTAAACTTGTGATCCACCTGTCTCCACTCCCCAGGAGCTGGGACTATGGGTATGCACCACCATGCCTGGCTCATGTGCCAGGTCCTCATGAATACTACTCACACACTGTACCAGCTCAGCCACATTCCCAGCCCCTCCTGTAACTTCTACTAACTCTCATTCTATGCTCTGGTGAACTTTATTCCTCTGCCTCTGTAGTCTGAGCTGCCACTTGCATAAAAGCAAACTCCATCTTTTTTCATAGTCTGTATGGATCATACCATTCTCAGCCCAGCAGAACCCACGCCCCAGCACCCTACATCATAAGCAGGTGGTCTCTGGGCCACGGGGGCAACTCACTCACAGAGCCATGATAGCTGGTACGGCCCACACACCTGAGGAAGGTAACCCACTCTGCTCAGGCCCTTGTTGCTTACGGGGAACCCCTCACCCAAGGGCTTGTCCCCAGGGTCCTGTCTTGCAGGGTTTTCAACCCCAGAATACTTACACCATTCAGAAAACCATGGCAGGGCTGGAGAGATGGCTTAGCAGTTAAGCGCTTGCCTGTGAAGCCTAAGGACCCCGGTTCAAGGCTCAGTTCCCCAGGACCCACGTTAGCCAGATACACAAGGGGGCGCACGCATCTGGAGTTCGTTTGCAGTGGCTGGAAGCCCTGGCGCGCCCATTCTCTCTCTACATGCATCTTTCTCTCTCTGTCTGTTGCTCTCAAATAAATAAATAAAAATGAACAGAAAACCATGGCAGGCACTGTTTTCACCAAGGAAATGTGAGGGAGGGCCTCATCACCCTTCAAGCTAGCTTTTGAAGAATCCAAAACAGGCTTCGATGTGCTCAGATGTCTTTTGCTTTTAAACCCAGAGGAAGGAGGGAAGATCACAAAGGGAGGCTCAGATCCAAAGTGAATTCTTCAGTCTAGTACACGGTTTATTTTAAATGTGAAAGTTCAGAGTTGCAAAAACAAATGGTTCTGAGGCATAGACATCTCTCCAAGTTTGAAGGATGTGCTCAGATAATTGTTTGGATGATTTTATTGTTGAAATAAAAGAGGTACTAGGGCTGTAGAACATTGAGACAGAATGATGTAAAAAGTAACTAATGACAATATAGGGTCCAGGATCCCAAGGATGGTGTGGTATTTTGAATTTATGTCCCCCAATAGACTCGAATGTTTTATTAAAGCTTGTAACTTGGATTTCCAGCCACCTGGCTGGAGGAGATGTCACTGTGGACAGATACTGTGGTGCAGGCCTAAGGTGTTACTGGGGAAAGAGCTGAAATCCAGCCTAAGGTATGCAGAGTGCTTGAGCTCTGCCTTGGGTTCCCAGAGCGTGCTTGCTTGTGGTACTGCTGGTGGTTTTATTATTTTTTTTGTTTATTTTTATTTATTTATTTGACAGTGACAGACAGAGAGAGAAAGGCAGATAGACTGATAGATAGATAGATAGAGAGACAGAGAGAGAGAGAATGGGCACACCAGGGCCTCCAGCCACTGCAAACGAACTCCAGACGCGTGCTCCCCCTTGTGCATCTGGCTAACGTGGGTCCTGGGGAATCGATCCTCGAACCGGGGTCCTTAGGCTTCACAGGCAAGCACTTAACCACTAAGCCATCTCTCCAGCCCCTGGGGGTGGTTTTTTCTCTTTGAGTAGATTTGGTAAGGGGGATCAGCTTCTTCCACCATTATGGAACTTCCTCTGGGTCTGTTAGCTTCAAATAAATCCCTTCCTCCCACAAACTGTGTCTGGTTTAGAGGTTCATCCCAGAGGTGTGGAGCTGACTATGACATATGGGAAGGAGAAAAAATAGCCCTGGTTGGTATTAACCTGATGTGGCCCCAGGAGGGCCCCTTTTTTTTTTTTCAGAAATACCAAACTTTTATAGTTTGAATGTGAAATAAGCCCTTACAGGACACATTTTTAAATGCTTGCTCCCCATGTACTGGCACTGTCTGGGGAGTCATGGAGCCTTAGGAATATGGGGCCTGGCTCGAAGAAGTAGGTCATTAGGTGTGGGTTCCTGGGTCCTTGCTCCGGGGGCCGGTCGTGGTCCCCCCCAAAGGTGCCCAGGCAACCGGGGTGAGTGAGAGCATTGAACAGTTGAACAGCCCTCTCAGTTTATTGTCAGAGAAATGGGTTTATAAGCATCTGAGGGTGGGGGAAGGGTCCTAAGGGGATTGGTGGGTTTAAATGCTGCTAGCCTATGCCTAGGGACGTTCCTTCCAGCATGTAGGGAGTCACATGCAGCACTAGGGAGAGAGTCAGGTGATCTACAGAGGGTCGCAGGACTGTGTGAAGGTGCTGGCTGATAAGGCGTTCCCTAGGCAACTGGCCAAAGGTCACAGGGCAAAGCCTAAGTTCAGGTGTGCAGGGCTTGGAGAGGGAGTGACCTCCTGTAGCCCGGGCTCCTTAGCCATACCTGGCAGCTCAGGCCCGTCTACTGAAGGCTTCAGCCTGTGCCTGGCAGTGCCCGACAATTAGGGGTGAGCCTTTGAAGGCTGTTGCTATGTCCTAGTCCTGTCAGCTTCCTGGTGTGCAGTGATGTGAACAAGCCTCCACCACATGCTCCAGTCACCATGAACTCCGCCAGGCCTTCCACACTGCGATGAAACTGTGAGCCCACATCAATCTTTCTTCTCTTAAGTCATTTCTACTAGGTATGTAGACCACAGGAACATGAAAGTAACTAGTCAATAAGCCAGCTGTTGGATGGATTTACTGACTGGGCGCAATGTTAGCCAGGCAAACTGCTGTGAAGAAGAGAAGGGGGCCTGGAGAGATGGCTTAGCAGTTAAGGCACTTGTCTGCAAAGCCTAAGAACCCAGGTTCAATTCCCCAGTATCCACGAAAGCCAGATGCAAAAAAGAGGTGCATGCATCTGGAGTTGCTTTGCAGTGGCTGGATGCCCTAGGGCACCATTCTCTCTATCTGCCCCTCTCTCTCTTTTTAAAAAAAAAAAAAAAGAAGAAGAGAAGGGTCTGCAGAATGGCACTCCTGCCTTACTTCCATCCCTGCCTACCTGGTTTTGTGAGAAAAAAAAAATCTTTAAAAAAATTAACTTGGCTTTAGGGAACCTTGACTCAATCAGGCAGCTTTTGAAAATGGAGTTCCTGGAGTGATGGGATTAAATCCTGCTTCAGTCACTGAAGGAAAGACCACAGGCCTTGGGATGTTCAGGCTGTAGGGCAGAGGAATCCTGTAAAGTGGGATTTGAAAAGAGACCCAAGGGGCTGGAGAGATGCCTTAGTGATTAAGGCACTTGCCTGTGAAGCCTTAGGACCCAGGTTCAGTTCCCCAGAACCCATGTAAGCCAGATGCACATGGTGGCACGTGTGTCTGGAGTTCATTTGCAGTGCTGGAGAGCCTGGCGCACCCGTTCTCTCTCTTTCTTTCTGTCAAGTAAATAAATAAATAAAATATTTTTTACAAAAGAGAGAGAGACAGAAGACCCTGCAGGTAGTGGGCCAGCAGATGACAGATGGGGAAGAGTATTCCAGGTACAGAGGCAGTAAGCCAGGGACTGGGGTGAAATAGAGGAATAGTAAGGCCAGTGAGAGGGGCAAGGTCTAGGAGACCAGCATAGAATTATATAGGGTCTTTTAGGATTTTTTTTTTTTTTCAGACAGCTTCTTACTAGTAGTCCAGGTTGGGCTCAAGCTCACTATTCTCCACCCTCAATTTCCTGAGTTGGGATGTAGGCATGAACCATCCTACAAGGCCAAAGTTAGCTTCCTGGGTTTTTTTTTTGTGTGTGTGTGTAAGTATATTTGTATTTTATTTAGTTATTTATGAGAGAGAGAGAGAGAGAGAGTGAAAGAGAGAATGGGTCTCCAGCCACTGCAAATGAACGCCAGACGAGTGTGCCACCTTGTGCATCTGGCTTATGTGGGTCCTGGGGAATTGAACCTGGGTCCTTTGGCTTTGCAGGCAAGCGCCTTAACCACTAAACCATCCCTCCAGCCCTGTATTTGTATTTGTGTGTGTGTGCACATGAGTGCACATATGTGTGAAGGGCAGAGGACAACCTTGGATGTTGTTAGGATCATCATTCACTTTTTTGGGTCTGGTTCTCTCATTGGTCTGGAGCTCACCAATTAGGCTGGGCTGGCTGGCCAGCAAGTCTCGGGGATTCTCCCATTTCTGCCTCCCCAGCTCTGGAATTAGGGGCACATGCCACAACTCCTGGAGATTTTTATATGGGTTCTGAGGATAGAATGCAGGTCCTCATGCTTTCAAGGCAAACACTTAACCATTGGGCTATTTCCTGAATCCAGCCTTTAAAATTTTTATTTATTTAAGAGAGAGAGAGAGAGAGAGAGAGAGAGAGAGAGAGAATGGACACACCAGGGCCTCTAGCCACTGCAAATGAACTCCAGACACATGCACCGCTTTGTGCACTTGGCTTAGGTGGGTACTGAGAAATTGAACCTGAGGCTTTAGGCTTTGCAGGCAAGTGCCTTAACCACTAAGCCATCTCTCCAGCACCATGAATCCAGCTTTTTTTTTTTTTTTTTTTTTTTTTTGAGGCAAGCCCAGCAGACTGGCCTTTTATTTAATGAGAGAGAGCACTAGAGAGAATTGGCACGCCAGGGCCTCCAGCCATTGTAAATGAATTCCAGATGTGTGTGCCACCTTGTGCACATGTGTCACCTTGTGCATGTGTCACCTTGTGTGTCTGGCTTACGTGGGATCTGAAGAGTCAAACATGGATCCTTAGGCTTTGTAGGCAAGTGCCTTAACCGCTAAGCCATCTCTCCAGCCCTGAATTCAGCTATTTTATTTTTTAATTTTTATTTTTTGGTTTTTGGAGGTACAGTCTCACTCTAGCCCAGGCTGACCTGGAATTCACTATGCAATCTCAGGGTGGTCTCAAACTCACAGCGATCCTCCTACCTCTGCCTCCCAAGTGCTGGGATTAAAGGCATGTGTCACCATACTGGCTCTAGCTTTTTAAAAAACACTGAATATATGGGAAGCCACTGGAAGGTTATGAGCAAAGGAGTGGCATGGTATAACATAATTGAAAAGCATTACTACATTGTGGAGGCAGAGGAACAGTGAGAAGATAAATACATTAATTATGCTAAACAATAGAGTGGTGGCTTAGGCCAGGGTAGGGTGAGCACAAAATGTTTAGGTTCTGGAGACGTGTAGGCTTTATGGATGGGAACCCTGAGGAGTGTGGGGGAGGGGGAAGCATCATGGATGGTGCTTCTATTTTGTACTTGAGCAGTCTGGAGGTTGCCATCCACTGAGAGGGAGAGGCTGAAGTTAGAGCAGAGACTCATGTTGGAGGAAGTAAGTTGGGAGTGTCCCTGAGACATCCAAGAAGAGATATTAAGTGGCAGTTGGATATGTGACTTGGGGACCTGAGGGACAAGTCCAGGCTGAACAGAGTATAGATACTAGAAAAAATACTGAGCTTGGAGATGGGGAGATGCTCAATGGTGAAGTGCTTGCTGGATAAATGTGAGGACCTCAGTTCAGATCTCCAGAACCCTTGTAAAGGGCCGGGCATGACAACATGCATCTGTGATCCCAGAGCTGGGGAGACGAAGACAGGGTGTCGTGGTCAACTGCTGGGATGAACCTCCAGACAAGACACAGTTATGGGAGGAAGGGAATATGCTGAAGCTTACAGATCCAGAGGAAGTTCCATAATGGTGGTAGAAGTTGTCCCCCTTTCACAGATCCACACAGAAAGAGATGCCACCACCACCAGCACAAACAAGCACACTTCAGGAGTCCCAGGTAGAACTCAAGCACTTTGCATATCTTTAGATTGGAATTCAGATCTGCCCCTAGTAACAAATACCTTAGGGCTGGACTCCAGGATCCACCCAGCGACACCTCCTCCAGCCAGGTAGCTGGAAATCCAAGGAGCTTTAATAAAACTCCTGAGTCTATTGGGGGACATCCATTCAAACTACCACACAGGGGGTCCCTGGGAGAGATCTCTAGCACCTTTGTAAAATTCCAGGCATGGGAGCATGTGTCTGTGATGGAAGTTGGGGAGATGAAGACAGGGGGTCCCTGGGAGTGGACAGCAACTAAGGAAGACACCAGATGTCAACCTCTGGCCTCCACACCCATGTAAGTACAGCCTCACACACACATGTACCCCACATATACAAACATGCATTCATACACAAGCACATTACACATGCACCTCCTCCCAAAAGCTTGAGTTTGCACAAAGTAGTCTTGGCAGTGAGTTTAGATTTTAAAAAGGGTCTTGAGCTGAGGACAGAGCCTGGAGCGATTCACTGTTGCGCATCAGGAAGAAGAGAAGGAATGCATCCTCTCCTCATTCCTCCCTTTTCTTTTTTTTCTTATCATGACGGAAAGACAACTATCATATTTAATTCAGTTAGCCTTCACTGGAAGAAAGGGGTTTGCTCTTCTGAGTGTCATGTGATCTCTGCAACTTCAAAGACTTTTCTAAAGAAAATGCTGCAGCCCTGGCTTGGGAAGAATGCCTCCTTCATGGTATAGGCAGCGAACCAGGATTAGTGAGATCTGGCTTTCATTAGTATTCATCTAGGGGTGAAATGAAAGCTCAAAAACTGCAAGAAACTTCTACTTCATTTCTCTCCCGCTTTTCAATCCAAGGGAAAAGCCTAGTGGGGCCAGAATGGAGAAGCTGAGAAAAGTTCGACTCCTCCTTTGGAGGCATACACAGCCTGTTGTCATGGCACTCACAAAGAAATCCTGCATTGGAAAACTTGGGTTGGGGCTACAGGGATACTTGGCTTTGTGGAGGAGGAGATAGCAAAGCAAGGATAGCTCAACCCCTGTGATGAAGATCCAAGGGTCTCAGTAAACCATGGGATTTTTTTAGGAGCCAAGCAACTGCATGGCTGTTACCAGAGCCAACACAGGCAAGAGGTCCAGTGTTTTGAAAATAGGAAATCAGAATCCTTTGAAGAGAGAGACTGCTGGTTGGATGCTGCCAGCTGTCCCCCATGCTATTTATTTTATTTTATTTTATTTTATTTTATTTTATTTTATTTTATTTTATTTGCAAGAAGAGAGAGAGAGTGAGAGAGAATAACTACTGAGCCATCTCTCCAACACCCACTCCCACCATGTGATTTTTGACGCTGCATTAAGAGAGAGATCCTAGCCAGGTATCTAGAACAGCCTGTGCCATTCAGTGAACAAAAACTGGCCTGGGACACAGGGTTCAACAGATGAACATGCCAGCCTTTCATCTTGTGGCTGGGTAGGGCTAGCAGTCCCCGAGGGCAGCTCATGATGTATGGAACTTGGCTAAACAAACCTGTTGGGCAGGTACTGTTTCTCCTGCTGATCTGAAAGAAGAGAGAAACAGGGATGGAGCGGCAAGGCCGCAGAGGGCCAAAGTGAAGTGAAAGTGCAGATAAAGCAAGCAAAAGAGAGGAGGAGAGAAGCAGAAGGAGGGAGAAGAGGAAGAGGGGCAGAGGAGAGGAGGGGGAGGAGGAGGAGAGGAAAGAAAGAAGGGAGAGAGATCGCGATATCGTGGTCTGGGGTAGGCAGGGCCAGCTTTTCCGATCTGACAGCTCTCTGCTCCCTGGAGGTCTGTGTGGACTTCCTCGCCTGTCCTTGGGTTCTGTGGAGGTTTAATTGTCCGTGGCACGATCCCTCTTCCCACCTGAGCCAGCTTCTGGCTTTCGATTACTGTAACTTCAGGAAGCCTCCTGGGTGGCATCCATTCTGACCATTAGGTCCTGCACAGCCTGCTCACCAAGCCAGGCCTCTTGTTCCTCCACCACTGCAGGCGCCTTCTCAACTGCCCCGAGCCGATCTCTTTGCTCTGGGCTTCCACATCTTTTCTGGCGTTTCCAGCTCTGTCCCACCTTCCCATGGGCAGGCCAGGAAGAGGCTTGGGGTGAGCAGAGGCTGTTTCGACTTTCATCCCCTGCCTGGCCTGGCACGGGCTTGGAACTGAGCAGAATTCAGCAGGCTGGCATCCACGGCGCTATATTCTCAGACACCAAAACCAGTGCACCTGCTCCTCTCTTCTTACCTGGCAAGAATGTGACCTTAATTCTGGATTGCAGACTGTTCTGGGTCCCCAGAGAGTCCCCTTACCGTTCTTTTTTTTTTTTTTTTTGAAAAATATTATATATATATATTTATTTGACAGAGAAAGAGGGAGAGAAAGTGAGAGAATGGGCGCGCGAGGGCCTTCAGCCTCTGCAAACGAACCCCAGATACAGGTGCACCCATGAGCATCTGGCTAACGTGGGTCCTGGGGAATCAAACCTGGGTCCTTTGACTTTGCAGGCAAATGCCTTAACCGCTAAGCCAACCCTCCAGCCCCCATTCCTTTTGTTTTTGAGACAGGATCTCATGCTAGCCCAGGCTGACCTGGAATTCACTCTGTAGTCTCAGGGTGGCCTCGAACTCTCAGCGATCCTCCTACCTCTGCCTCCCCCAGTGCTGGGATTAAAGGCGTGTGCCGCCACGCCCGGTTCTCCTTACCATCCTGATGTCCTTTCCACCCCTTCGCTTCCAGTTCTGCCTCCACAAATCAGCCCTAGGGCCCTCCTCCTTGGCTGGCTCTTCCAGTCTTCACAGGTTGATCCAGTCAGGGTTTGGGGGACATTAAGTGAGGAACCGGCTAGTGCATAAGGAAGAAGTCACTGGCGTCAGAGGCCATCCCATCAAGTCTGATCTACTGAATTAAGATCCAAGTTTGCTTTCGGACAGCCAGTCACCTCCGCTGAGCCACTTAACATCCAAGCTTGAATGGGCTCAATGTGGTGATGATAGCATGCTTGCCTCAACGGGTTTCAGTGGGGATGGAGCCAGATTATCCACAAGAGGGAACCAGCGCAGTGCCAGACACATTGGATATCAATGCATTGTTGTGGTACTGCTGTTATTTCTAGTACAGAGATGTGCTGCCCGAGTGGCTGTCTTTGGGGGCCTCACAACTGTGTAGGGGACACAGAAAAGTCCAAGTGGCAGGTGTGCAATGCTGGGTTTCTGCCTGGCACAATCCAGCATTCTCAGGGCTTATGAGTGGATGTCAATTAGCCTGAGATATCCCTCTCAGTACTTTGGGTGTGCTGGGAGGGTCTTGGGCCACAAGAGCCCCTATCTGACCTCCCGAAGTCACAGTCTTTTCTGTGAAATCTCAAGTGCAGGAACATATCCTGAGAGAAGTTCTTCCTGTAGCTCTTTTGTTTTCTTTCTACTCATCTTGTTTGATTTTTTAAAAAATATTTTATTGGGCTGGAGATGTGGCTTAGTGGTTAAGGCATTTGTCTGTGAAGCCAAAGAACCCAGGTTAGATCCCCCAGGACCCATGTAAGCCAGATGCACAAGGTGACACACGTGTCTGGAGTTTGTTTACAGTGGCTGAAGGCCCCGGTGCACCCATTCTTTCTCTCTCTCTCCCTCAAATAAAATAAATAAACAAAATGTTAAAAATAAAAATATTCATTTTTATTTGAGAGAGAGAAAAAAAGCCAAGAGAGAGAGAGAGAGAGAGAGAGAGAGAGAGAATGGGTGTGCCAGGGCCTCTAGCCACTGCAAACAAACTCCAGATGCATGTACCACCTTGTGTATCTGGCTTATGTGGGTACTGGGGAATCAAACCTGGGTTCTTGGGATTTGCAGGCAAGTGCTTTAACCACTAAGCAATTTTTCCAGCCCATTTTTTTAAATGTGTGTGGTGTGTGTGCAAGCATGTGGGTGCACGTGTGTGTACACTTGTCTGTGTGCAGCGTGTGGAGGCCAGAAGCTGTTTTCTTTAATTGCTCCTGACTTCATTTGCTGTGGCAGAGTCCCCTGGGTTGAACCCAGAGCTCTTCCATTCAGCTAGTCTAGCTAGCCAGCCTGCCCCAGAGATCTCCCGTCTCTGCCTCCAGGGCCCTGGGACTAAAGGCCGACTGTTGGGGGACGAGTGTGTTATCCATTGAGCTATCTCCCTGAGCCCTGCAATCACGTCTCAAACAGTTTGCAAAGCCTTGGGTCCCTCTTCAAGCTCCAGAAGTACACATTTGTTAAATCCATGCCATCAATCTGGACCTCTCTCGGACATCAAGCCAGCAACCCTGCAATTCTAACCACGGGCCGGGCTTCTCCATGTAGACATCCTCCCAACCTCTCGTACTGGACCCAGATCGCCCTTAACCCAGTGCTCCTTTGGGGTCAGCTCATCTCCTTGCCAGTCCCTACAGGCTAGTGTACCACCAGCTTACTGAGCATCTCTCTCTCTCGTCTGGCCACCTCTCTGCTGTCACCACTCCTTTTGGAGCTTCACGGGTCTAACCTATTTTGTTTGTTTCTTTGTTTTTCAAGGTAGGGTTTCACTCTAGCCCAGGCTGACCTGGAATTCACTGTGTAGCCTCAGGGTGGTCTTGAACTCACGGTGATCGTCCTACCTCTGCCTCCCGAGTGTTGGGATTAAAGGCATGCACCACCACGCCTCTCCCAAGTCACCTTTACTTGGATGTTTTGTGGTCAATTACAGCTTGAGGTGTCCAGAATGGAACTCTTGAGTTCACTTCTCCTGTCCCCACTTGCTCTTCCCAGGCTTCCCCATCTGCATAAATGACTCACAACACATCTAGCTGCTCAACCAGGTCATCCTTGACATCTGTCACTCTCCTGGAGGACTGTGGGTTTTGTTTGTTTTGTTTTTGGTATTTTTGAGGTAGGGTCTCACTCTAGCCTAGGTTGACCTGGAACTCACACTGAATTTCCAGGCTGGCCTCCAACTCATAACAATCCTCCTGAGTCCTGGGATTAATGGTGTGTGCCACCATGCCTGGACCCAAGGACTGTGTTTTTTATTTATTTGAGAGCAACAGACAGACAGAGAAAGAAGGAGAAAGAGAGAGAGAGAAAGAGAGAGAGAGAGAGAGAGAGAGAGAGAGAGAGAGAGGGAGAGAGGGAGAGGGAGAGGGAGAGGGAGAGGGAGAGAATGGGCATGATGCCAGGTCCTCTAGCCACTGCGAACTAACTCCAGATACATGCGCCACCTTGTGCATCTGGCTTACATGGGTCCTGGAGAATCAAACCTTGAATTGGGCTCCTTAGGCTTCACAGGCAAGCGCTTAACCACTAAGCCATTTCTCCAGCCCTCCACTTCATTTTTTTAAAGGTTAATTTTATTTTATTTTTATTTATTTGAGAGAGAAAGAGGCAGATAGATAGATAGATAGAGAATAGATGTGCTAGGGCCTTTGGCCACTGCAAATAAACTCCAGACTCATGCGGCTCCTTGTGCATCTGACTTATGTGGGTCCTGGGGAATTGAACCTGGGTTCTTTGGCTTTGCAGGCAAGTGTCTTAGTGGCTAAAGCCATCTCTCCAGCCCCCACCTCATATTTTTAAACTTTTTATTGACAACTTCTATAAGTATAGACAATAAACCATGGTAACTTCCTCCCCAACCTACACTCTCCCCCTGTCAAATCCACCCTCCACTGACTCCTTTCTTCTTTCCAATTAGTCTCTCTTATATTTTGATGTCATCATATTTTCCTCCTGTTCTGAAAATTTTGTGTAGGTAGTGTCAGGCACTACGAGGTCATGAATATCAAGGCCATTTTGTGTGTGGAAGATTACATTGTAAGCAATCCTACCCTTTCTTTGTCTCTTACATTCTTTCTGCCACCTCTTTTGCAATGGAGCCTGAGCCTTGGAGGGTGTGATAGACATGTCTCAGTTGCACACTTCTTCTCAGCACTACGGTGACTTTTGAGTCATCCCAGTGGTCCCTGCCATCTTAAAAGAGAAACTTCTCTAAACAAAAGTGAGAGTTCCATTACTATATGGGTATAAACATAAAAAAGTGCTTAGAAGGCGGTTTGGTGGGCGTAATATATGCACTTATGCAAACAACAGCAAGTGTTCCTCCCCTAGGGCTCCTGACTTCCTCAGCCAGAGACTTCAAAAAAATTTTTTTTTGTTATTTTTATTTATTTATTTGAGAGTGACAGACAGAGAGAGAAAGAGGCAGATAGAGAGGGAGAGAGAGTGGGTGCACCAGGGCCTCCAGCCACTGCAAACTCCAGACGCGTGCACCCCCTTGTGCATCTGGCTAACGTGGGTCCTGGGGAATTGAGCCTTGAACCGGGGTCCTTAGGCTTCACAGGCAAGCGCTTAACCACTAAGCTATCTCTCCAGCCCAGCCAGAGACTTTTGGCTAGGATTTCAGTACCAGGCATGTATTCCTTCCTTCCATGGAGCAGACCTCCAATCCAATTAGAGAGTGGTTGGTTTCCCCCATAAGAGACATGCCGCTGTTGCACCAGTTGGCACATTGGCCTGGCTCACCAATCTTCAATTTTGTAGGGTCCACTGATATTTAACACTATTGATGACTCCTCTCCCCCAAAAGGCCACAGGCTGCACGCTGCCTAGCTCTTTCAGCTTTCTGACAGCTTGTCAACCGGAAGGAGGTTTCCATCTCAGCTCCAGCTTGATTTCTCAGTGACCTGCCGGCCAAGTGTGTCTTTCACCTCATTTTCAGGCAGGATCTTGAGTTGTTCACTGTTCTGTTTACAAGCTTCCAGGAAACCCTCCTGTCTCAGCAGGTGCCCTGGGATTACAGTGCAAGCCCTCCATAGCTCCCGGCTTTTACATGGGGCTGGGGGATCTGAAGTCAGGTTCTCGGAGCAGCAAGTGTTTCATCCCCTGAGCCATCTCTCCAGCCCTTTATTCTCCTACTTTAAAAAATATTTTTTGGAGCCAGGCGTGGTGGCGCACGCCTTTAATCCCAGCACTCGGGAGGCAGAGGTAGGAGGATAGCCGTGAGTTCGAGGCCACCCTGACACTCCATAGTGAATTCCAGGTCAGCCTGGGCTAGAGTGAAACCCTACCTCGAAAAACCAAAAAAAAAAAAAATTTTTTTTTTTGGCTTTTCTATGTAGGGTCTCACTCTAGCCCAGGCTGACCTAGAATTCAGTGCTGAGATTAAAGGTGTGTACCCCATGACTGGCTTATTCTCCTACTTTAAAATATTTAATTAGGGGCTGGAGAGATGGCTTAGCGGTTAAGCGCTTGCCTCTGAAGCCTAAGGACCCCAGTTCGAGGCTTGATTCCCCAGGACCCACGTTAGCCAGATGCACAAGGGGGCGCACGCATCTGGAGTTCATTTGCAGTGGCTGGAAGCCCTGGCACACCCATTCTCTCTCTCTTCCTCTGTCTCTCTCGCTCTCACTCTCAAATAAATAAATAAAGATAAAACAAAACAAAAAAATTAAAAAATATTTAATTAATTAATTTATTTGAGAGAGAGAGAGAGAATGGGCGTGCCAGGGCCTCCAGCTACTGCAAATGAACTCCAGATGCATGCACCACCTTATGCATCTGGCTTACATGGGTCCTGGGGTATCAAACTGGGGTCCTTAGGCTTCACAAGCAAATGCCTTAACCACTAAGCCATTTCCCCAGCCCCTATTTAAGATTCCATTGCATTGTAGGGTGTTCCCTCCTTCTTTGTCTATGTCAACATGGACTCATAATTCTGATTTTATTCTGTGGCCTATAAGCTTTTACTATCATTAGTTATTCTGCTGCCCACATTATTTCAGATTTGGCCAATGGGAACCCCTTCAAGTGGCCCTGTATTCTATTGGCAAACTTCATCATATTTACTTTGTGGCACAATAAGATACTCTAAGTTCTTCCCATACTTTCCCTGTCCAAGCCCTAGAATCACTCATTACTCAAAAAATCCTGTGTGTGTGAGAAAAATGTGTGTGTGTGTGTGTGTGAGAGAGAGAGAGAGAGAGAGAGAGAGAAAGAAAGAGACAGAGCGTGGGTATGCCAGGGCTTCCTGCAAAGGAACTCCAGACACGTGTGCCACTCTGTTCATTTGGCTTTACATTGGTACTGGGGAATTAAACCCAGGTCATTATTCTTTCCAGGCAAGTGCCTTAACCACTGAGCCATTTCTCCAGCCTGAATGGTATTTATATTTTTAAATATTTTATTTTTATTTATTTATTTGACAGAGAAAGAGGGAAGGAGAGAGAGAGAGAGAGAGAGAGAGAGAGAGAGAGAGAGAGAGAATGAGCACGTCAGGGCCTCCAGCCACTGCAAACAAACTCCAGATGTGTGAGCCCCCTTGTGCATCTGGCTAACGTGAGTTCTGGGGAATTGAACCAGTGTCCTTTGGCTTTGCAGGCAAATGCCCTAACCTCTAAATCATCTCTCCAGCCCCTGAATGGTATTTATAAACAAAAATATGAGTGCAAAGTCTGTTGCTCCTTGAGTTTCACTATTTCTAGCTCCCCTCTATGGCCAGAGATAAAAAATAGGTTTATCTTTATACGCATGCATATATGTATAAATATATGCAAGTTTGTATATGGGTGTGTGCATGGATTTGCATGTAGACGTACACAGGCAGTACCTGGATTATAATGATGTAGCAGACAGCCTCGGGTGGCTGAGATGAACTTCCAAATCAGGCACAGTTATGGAGGAAGGCTCTTATTGAAGATAGAGGGGAAGTTCAGTAATGGCAGAAGGAGCTGGCCTCCTTTTAGAGGTCCAAGCACACACACACACACACACACACACACACACACAGAGAGAGAGAGAGAGAGAGAGAGAGAGAGAGAGAGAGAGAGTCTTTTGGATACGTGCAGTCAGTAAGTTTCATGGGATATTTCACATGACCTTATCAAACAGGGGAATTGTTAGTGAATTTTGTTTTTCAGGGTAGGATCTCACTCTAGCACAGGCTGACCTGGAATTCACTATGTAGTCTCAGGGTGGCCTCAAATTCATGGCAATTCTCCTACCTCTGCCTCCCAAGTGCTGGGATTAAAGGCGTGCACCACCATGCCCAGCCGTGAATGTATTTTTTGAGCATCTAGAACAGTCTAGACTAAGCTATGATGTTTGGTACTTTGGGTATATTAATTACATTTCCAACAATATTCTCAACTTACATTGGATTTATTAGTGTGTAACCCCAATGTTCGTTAAGGATCATTTGGATATGTTTACATATGCATGTTTATTTACATCTTAATTCACTTTCTACAACATATCTCTCATCCATGTATGTATGTATGTATGTATGTATGTATGTATGTATCTATCTATCTATCTATCTATCTATCTATCTATCTATCTCCTACCTACCTACCTATATATCTAGTTCACTCCAATATCTACAGTCTCAACAGTGCCTGGTTTATTCTATTTTTGCCTCCTTTTTATAGTTGAAAATGAAAACTTGGCTGTCATTAACTGTAATATATTTGCTAATTTGCTCCATACTAAAGTGTGTGCAAAGTATACTCAGAATTGAAAACCCTTATATCTATGAAAAATAAGCCTACTCAATATTTTATTCACAATCTTTCTGATTTTTGCCTGAGGGTTTCTTATCCAAATCAAATACAAAAGTTACTTGGATACATTCCTTTCTGTTCCTTCTGTCCGTGACACGTAATCAGTTCTCTCCATTTGGCTATCTCATTCTTGCCCCTGTCACTCCTGTGAAGTCTAGAACTCCTCACGGGTCTCAGAGCTGGTGCAGGTTCCCTGCTGGGCTCCAGTCCATCTCTGTTTGTTATGTAACTAGTCCTCCCTACTGCTTCGATAGATGCCCCTCTCCCACCCTCATCCTTTGACCAGCTTCCAGAAGTGTCCATGCCGTGCCCTTCTCTCCAATTCTCTTTGTGGTTGAAATGTATTCCATATATATATGAAAGACAGGTCTCTCCCCGATCTCTTGCTGATGGTGAATAACTGTCAACCTGGAGTCATGTGGACAATAAAACATCACCCAGGACTGAGTGTGCCATGAAAGGACTTTAGACAAAATCCCCTAATCCCCTATAGCTGTGTATCAAGAAATGAAATGAAGGCTGGAGAGATGGCTTAGCGGTTAAGGCATTTGCCTGCAAAGCCAAAGGATCCCGGTTTGATTCTCCAGGACCCACGTGAGCCAGATACACAAGGGAGCGCATGCATCTGGAGTTCGTCTACAGTGGCTGGAGGCCCTGGCGTCCCATTCTTTATTTCTCTCTCTCTGCCTCTTTCTCCCTATCAAAAAGTAAATAAAATATATTTAGAAAAAAGAAATGAAATGAAGGCTGAAGAGATAGTTTAGTGGTTAAGGCACTTGCCTGCAAAGCCTAAGGACTCAGGTTTGATCCCCCAGAACACATGTAAGCCAAATGCACAAGGTGGCGCATGCGTCTGGAGTTTGTATGCAGTGGCTAGGGACCCTAGTGCACCGATTCCCTCTCTGCCTCTCAAATAAATAATAAAAAAAATTAAAAGAAATTTAAAAACTAAGAAAAAAAGCCTAAGATGTGGGAAGAAATAATAGGTAAAAGAAATTATAAATGTTAGTGAATCTGCCTACATGTAAGCAAATTAAGTAATTAAATTTGTATAAAATTGAAAAATGGGGTCTCCCTCTGTTAGTTCAGGCTGTGCGGAATTTGTTAATCTCCTACCTTAGTCTCTCAAGTGCTAGGATTAGGGCATACTCCACCACTCCCAGTTTACATATGTATTCCTTTTTTCAAGGGGTCTCTGCTATTTTTTGTTTATTTGAGAGAGAGAGAGAGAGAGAGAGAGGCAGATACATAGAGAGAATGGGTATGCCAGGGCCTCTAGCAACTGCAAACGAACTCCAGACACATGTGCCACCTTGTGCATCTGGCTTACGTGGCTACTGGGGAGTCCAACCTGATTTCCTAGTCTTCACAAGCAAGTGCCTTAACCACTAAGCCATCTCCCCAGCCCTCTGCTATTATTTCAATGAGATGGTAGGAGGAAAGGGGAGTTCCTTTCTTGGTGGTGGGAGATGGAGACTGTGACCCCGTGTACCCAATCTGTGTTCCCTGGATGGTCACCCGGGGACTCTGCAGTGAGACTCCAGAGTGAGAGAGACCCGAGCTTGCAAACTGTGAGGCAGTGGGATCCTTGTCTCTGTTCTTGGTCTAGGTTTTGTTGTTGGTGGTGGTGGTAGGAGGCCCTGCACCCGTGGGATTGGAGAGGATGGTTTAGACTTATGTGTTCAAAGCGGATGGCACAATGCCTGCTGCCAAGTTCAGTGAATGTCCCCTGTCACTGCCTAGATTTTATGCTTTCTGATTGGCCTGTCATTAGTCACTCGTACAGGGCCCGCTAAGTGCCGAGCATGCGCAGGGTCCCGAAGCCTACCGGGCGGAGAAGTCAAGGTCCCAGCGAGGCCATCCAGCAATCAACCCCAGGGCCTGGCTGTGTTCTTGGCAGGAAGCTGCGTCTCCTCTCTTGGCATCCCTCCATCCCAGGATGTTTTCCTGGGACTTTCAAACTTCTTCCTTGGCTCCTGGTCAGAGGGCCCGTAGCGAGCCTCCCCGCCCTGTGTGCCAGGGTGCCTCCGCGCTCTGGGCGCGCCGATGCTGAGGACGCACGACGCGGTCCCTGATGGCTGAGCGATGAGCCCGAGTCTATGGCAGAGCGAGGCCAAATCCCTGTGTGGCTCCAGGAACACGGATAAATATAGCCCGAGTAATTGCACATGCTCTTTTAAGGATTAAAAGTCAGCTTTTAGGCAAGCTGTGAAGCTCTGTGACCAGGATAACACGGGACACGGTTCCTTTTTTAGAGCCACGGTCAGCACTGCTTGTACGCTGCTGGGTCTCAGGCCTCCACGGCACTGCTGTCACATGACTTACGGGGTCATCCTCACTTGTCTACAAGCCGCAGGGGCGCAGATGGGTCAGAGGCGTCCCTGTCAGACCCCATCATCCAGCACTGAGTCAATGAGCAATTTTAAATGAATGAATGAATGACCTGAGAGGGTTTTTAATTCATATTTATTTTTTATTAGCATATAGAGACTTGGGTTACATTATGACATCTTCTGTGTTATCTTAAAAATAACATTTAGGATGAGATTTTTAGCGTAGTTAACAATAATAACATTCTAGTGCTAGTTTCCTGCTTCTGCAATAATACTGTTTCTGTGATATAAGATGTCGCCCCCTGAAGGAAGCCGGTTAAGGGGTACATGGGATCCTGTGCTATTTTTGCAACTTCCTGTGTCTCTTCCAAATTATTCCAAAATGAAAGGTTAAAACACACACACACACACACACACACACACACACACACACACCAGTAACCTTTAGTCAGGATCATCCAACATCCTGACAGTTGGAGGAGGCAGTACTGGAAGACGAATTGAGTCTCTGTTCAAAGCAACGCTTTTGTTTTATTATTACTGCTGCTGTTGTAACATGTAAACAGGTGACTCACCCCTGCAGTGCCAGACTTTCAATGCGAAAAATAAGCTACATAGTGGACACAATGTTTATTCTTGACCTCAGCATGCATCTCCCTTTCCCACGGGCCACCAACTTTAATGTTATTCATTTTTTGTGGCCATTTTTGTAGTTACACACATATATACAATTGTGAGTTTGGATGCATATGAATAGACGCAAGTACATTTGTATGCATGTAAACATGTATATGCACACACTTTTTTCACTCATTCGAAAGACTTTTTTTTAAAAATGACTTTTAGAGGTAGGGTCTCACTCTAGCCCAGGCTGACCTGGAATTCACTATGTAGTCTCAGGGTGGCCTCGAACTCATGATGATCCTCCTGCTTCTGCCTCCCAAGTACTGGGGTTAAAGATGTGCACCACCATGCCTGGCTAATTTTTTTTTTGTTTCTGCATATATATGTGTCTGGGTGTGTGCAGGCGCATATGTCATTTGTGTGTGCTCACGCATGTGTGTGTCCATGTAGAAGTCATAGGACAATCTTGGGTGTCATTCTTAGAAACAGCTTCCATCTTTTTATTAATTTTTTTGTTTATTTTTATTTATTTATTTGAGAGCGACAGACAGAGAAATAGGCAGGGAGAGAGAGAGAGAGAGAATGGGCGCACCAGGGCCTCCAGCCACTGCAAACGAACTCCAAATGCATGCGCCCCCTTGAGCATCTGGCTAACGTGGGTCCTGGGGAATCGAGCCTCCAACCAGGGTCCTTAGGTTTCACAGGCAAGCACTTAACCGCTAAGCCATCTCTCCAGCCCTTCTTTAATTAATTTTTTCATCTTTTTAATTATTATTATTTTTTTGATGCTTCAGCTCACCAATAAGGCTAGACTGGCTGGACAACATGCCCCAGGGATCTACCTGTCTCCACCTCCCCATGGGGTTATAGATATGTGCCACCATGCCCAGCATTTTCACGTGGGTTCTGGGATCAAACTCAAATCTTATTCTTGTGCAACAAGTACTTTACTGGCTGAGCCATCTTCCCAGTCAAACAATGTTCTTTTATCTTTCTCTTCCCAAGTAACGATGGATCGTGGAGGCTTTCCCTATCAGTGCAGCAAGAGCTGCCTTATCCTTCATTGTGGCTGTACCCCATCTTCTTTTATGACCCCCAATTAGTGACCATTTATGTCATTTCTAATCCCCTCGCTTTTATAAACAAAACTGTGATGAATAATTGTGTTCATCAGTCATTTCCCAAGTGTGGGAGTATGTTTGGAGAATAAATTCCTAGAAGTAGAATTGGGTCAAAGGGCACAAGCCTTACAACTTGACAGTGCCGAGCTGTTCTCTATAGAGCACATTCCATTTTGCACACCCACCAGTAATGTGCTCTAGAAAATGTTTGCGTAATTGTAGAGTTCTAAACAAAATAGTTACTTGGCGACCCCTTTGTGAGTCTGGTGAAAGCTATGGGCCTTTACCCAAGAGCAACACAAATCAAGCAGTGTTGTGCACACAATTATGCATACAAAAATGCATATACAATAATGCATACAGTTTCAGCTGGCTCACACTCATGAAGGGCAACTGTCACCCCTGGGTTGAGAAACCATGGTAGGAGGGAT
Source organism: Dipus sagitta (assembly GCA_036346955.1). Lineage (NCBI taxonomy): Eukaryota > Metazoa > Chordata > Mammalia > Rodentia > Dipodidae > Dipus > Dipus sagitta. Next base: position 149,445,259 of record CM070772.1, on the reverse strand, counting down.
GGCAAGATAGGCAAGAGAATGAGTTTTAGGACCAAGCTCCCTAAGTTCACATCTCAGCTCTGACCCCCATGGCTGTGGGACATCAGCCAAGGGCGCCTCCTTCCCTGAGTGTGCTTTTTGAAGGAAAGATCTAATCATTCCATTTCACAAGGCTTGTGACATTATCTGTGTGCTTTAATGAAAAGCATGTCATGCCGTGAGAGGAATCCAGTAGGAGTTTAATATATGGCTTCACAGGCTCACAAGCATGCACACACTCACAGATACACAAACCTGTGGATCCCATGGGTTCATCAGATAATGCCCGTGGGACTCACAGATCAACCTATAGAGCAAAACTCACCAAAGTAGTGAACGATAATACTTACCTGGGGGAGGGGGCGCTTAATTTGAATGAGATTCCTGGATCCCGCTACAGACCCAGACCTGTGGAATTAGAATTTATGAAAAAGGAGTCCAAAGGGCTTCCTGCTGGGAGGGCTGAGTCACTGCGAAGTTGGTGAGGCAGTGCTTAAGCAGCCTGGTACACGCAGCTTGGTAAAGCCAGGGCAACTTGTCCCCATTTCAGAGGAACCTGTACCCTCAAATGGACAAGTATAGGCATCAGAGAGAAAGCCTGCCTGGTACCCAGCCTCCATCTGATTTCATTAAAAAAAAAAAAAAAAAGAGGATATTTAATCAGGGTAACAGGCAGGAATCTCTCTCATAACTCCCAGGAGGAGAAACAGATCAGATAACAACTGAAGGAAAGATGTAGGTTGAGGCTTGGTGGGCCAATTCCTGGCACAGCTATGGTGGCTGACCTGTGGTTAGGAGCTGGGGATGTGGACTTTGCGGGCCTGGCAGCCATCACCAGGACAGCATGAGGCCAGAGCCTGGAAGTCTAACTCCTCCTCCTCCTCTCCTCCAGGACTGGCTCCATGGGGAAGCAAATGATGGCCGGGGCTAACACTCCCAGGTTTAGCAAATACAAATACAGGGTGCCCAGCCACATTTGCACTTTGGATGAACAGTGCACATCTTTTACTTTATCTTGGTATTTTCGAGGTAGGGTCTCACTGGAGCCCAGGCTGACCTGGAACTCACACTGTAGTTACAGGCTGTCCTCAAACTCATAGTAATCCTAATGTGAGAATCCCCCAAGTGCTTGGATTAAAGATGTGCACCACCATGCCTGGCAGTACACATCTTTTTTTTTTTTTTAAAGTTTTATTTATTTGAGAGAGATAGCAAGAAAGAGAAAGAGGGAGGGAGAGAGAGAGAGAGAGAGAGAGAGAATGAGAATGGGTGTGTCATTGCAACTGAACTCTAGACCCAAGTGCCACCTTGTGCATCTGGCTTATGTGGGTCCTGGGGAATCAAACCTGGATCCTTTGGCTTTGCAGGCAAGTGCCATAATCACTAAGCCATCTCTCTAGCCCAGTATACATCTTTTAGTAAGAGCATGTCCCATACAAATGTTGGCACTGACATCAATGGCATTAACCAGCAGCGGACACTGCAAGCTCTCTGGCTGGCCAGCCAGGCCAAGTGTACCAACTGGTGGAGTAGTGGTATGTCTGTTATGGGGCAAAACAACTGCTCTCTGATTGGACTTGAGGCCAACTCCATGAGAGGGAATTCCTGCCTGGTACTGAAACCTAATCAAAAGCCTGTGGCCGAGGAGGTCTTAAGCCCTAAGGGGGAACTGGAACTTTTGTCTGACTAAATGGATATATTATGCCACCCAATTGCCCCTTAAGTACTTAGGTTTATGCCCCTATCTTAATGCTTCTCTCACTTTTGGTTAGAGAAGTTTCTCTTTTCCGATGGTGGTGACCACTGGGGTGACTCAAAAGCTCACCAGAGTGCTGAGAAGTGACAGTGGAGTGCTCAGCACTAAGTGAGACATCTCTGTCACACCCTGCAAGGCTCAAGTACCATTGAGGAAGAGGTGACAGAAAGAATGTAAGAGTCAAAGGAAGGGAAGGAGTGCTTAAAATACTGTATTCCAGACACAAAGTGGCCATGGTATTCATGACCTCAAAGTGGCTGATGCTATCTATACAAAACTTGCATAATAGGAGAAAAAAATGATGACATCAAAATAGAAAAGAGGCTAATTGGAAAGAATGTATTTAATGGGAATTTGGGAGAGGGAAATAGGAGTGTGGTGGGAGGGGATTATGATTATGGTATATTGTTTATGTATGTTGTCAATAAAAAGGCTTTTTGTTTTTGTTTTTCGAGGTAGGGTCTCACTCTGGCCCAGGCTGACCTGGAATTCACTATGTATTCTCAGGGTGGCCTCAAACTCACAGCGATCCTCCTTCCTCTGCCTCCCAAGTGCTGGGATTAAAGGTGTGCACCACCACACTCGGCTAAAAAAAGGCTTTTTGAAATTGGGATTGAAATAATGATATTTAAAATTCAAATTTAAGTTAGTGTCCTGAAGGTATCTAATTGTCCTACCTAGAGCTTGTCTATGCTGACTGTAACTGCAGAGGAGATGGAGCCCCCATGTGGCTATCTTAAGCCTGGCACTCCTTGATCCTGGCCTCGGGTGGGCATCATACCTGAGAGTATGGTCACTGATATGCACTTCAGGAGAGAGGAACCATTGCCACCTGTGCCTGGAGGATGGAGCAGGAAGCCCATTCATTCCGGGTCAGCATTGACGAGATCCTGGCCCTAGGAGGAACACTTGAATGTAATCTCATTTCACCCCACTCCCGCCCCTCCTCCGTAGTGACCCGCCACAGAGATGAATAGACTGAGGGCTGCGTGTGAAAACCACAGGGCTGTTACGTGGAAGTGCCGGGACCGAGCGTGGGGTGGGCACCAGCCCTGGAATCAGATGAGCCCCTGCCCCCCACCCCCCCACCTCTCTTGGGTAATCCCAGGAGTTTAAGATGGGAGCAGCCCCCGCCCCCCAATCCCTGGGACAGGAAACATTCCCAGCCTCTCCTGGCACTGG